>OU744258.1:16457402-21827402 GCA_916610215.1 Omphaloscelis lunosa
AGACAATCGCGGCCATTACCACTGGGCTACCACTGCTGTGTTGATCTACTGTAGGATAAGCTCATCCTATGGTGATAAGCCAGTACTGCGTTTAGGAGCATTGACGTTGACTGCCTACAAAGTGCGCCAGAAGTAATCATCATCAGTGGATGCAATTTAATTGTTGCCAATTGATCTTTGATTGTTGTTTTGTTATTGTCCTCCTGCACTATCTCAACTTAATTGTTGCCACACCATCGTCCTCCTGCACTTATCCCAACTTAATTGTTGCCACACCATCGTCCTCCTGCACTTATCCAAACTTAATTGTTGCCACACCATCGTCCTCCTGCACTTATCTCAACTTAATTGTTGCTACACCATCGTCCTCCTGCACTTATCCCAATTTTATGTTATAGCTATTTTGTACCGGCCTTTTATTTTTCGTTTTTGTTTTAGTGTTTTTCAGTGGAAACTTGTAAATGTACTTTAATTTCATTTTGTTTAAGAACACTGTATAAGTTAACTGTAAGTTTCCCGAATAGAATAAAATAAAAATAAATACATTTCTAGTAGCCACCATTTCAGGAGTCACCTCTTTTCTACATATATCATCAGTCTTTTACTTTATCTATTGTTGCTTAGGCCTTAACTTGCACTTTAAAATACATTTTCTTAACGAAATCTTTTGTTTCAATTTCCAGGGCATCAGCATAATATGCGTGATCAGTCTCACCGTAGAAATCCTGTACTACAATCAAGGCAAGGATTGCACTGTGCTTATCATGCACAATGCGTACAGCTTCAGCATCAACTCCCTAATCTACTGCATCTTCATGGTCTGCATCAATGTGTGGTTCATTTGGGGGGTTCAGTACGTAAGTATTTCAATATTTTTTTCATAAATTTATTTTTGAGCGAGTGATAGCATCTTTTTTTGTTTCCCAAAGGGGATTATGATTAAAAGGTTGGGTATTTAGGAGTCTCCTGTTTATATAATATAAAAACCAATTGCCGCCCGTTAGTCTCGCAAAAACTCATAAATGGTTCGACCAATTGTGAATGGTCATGGTTGTGTGCGCGCCGGAGAAGGTTCCTAGCAAAAAAAAACTAGAATAGAAAACGAAATAAATATAAAGTTTTGCTATTGCAGACGGGACAAACCAATTATCTGAACTATGGTGTAACTTTTGTTTGTGGCCGCCTGCGATACCCAAATTCTATGGAAAATAATGCTTGTTTTTATTCTCTTTTCAGTAAGAAGTTTTTGCAGTCGTGTTTTTTAATTTTTTTTTTAATTTTCATGCCTTTATTTTTTATCATTTTTCATTTCAGTTTACAGTTAAACATATAATTTGTATATGTTTTTGTAATCACCTCTCAAAACCCTTCATTTTAATACCCCACTCGATAGGATAGAGGTCAGGCACATAACCCTCCTTTTTTGCCTTCGCCGCAGTCGCGTAAAAATGCATTGCAACGTGTAAATACAAAGGCGGATGCAACACAGACAGTAACTGTTCTGTGACGCAGCTGCGTCCGTATGAATAAAGTATTACAAACACTACTACACCACAGACATTTTTGAAAACTGTCTGCAATGTGATCGGCTTCGAAAGACATTGTTTTAACAAAAACGACTGCAATACAGCTTATATGTACTCGCTCTGTCTATACTGCAGGTATCAACTTGCTTTGCGCTAATACTATGTAAATAGCCTGCCTTGCTGCAAACAACTTGGAAGTAGCCCTCGCCGGCCGGCTGCCGCGGCACCGCTCGTTCTTACCAGCGTGCTTAACCTTAACTTCTGCTGAGGTAAGAACGAAGCTCAAAAAGTTCGAGGTGTTACAATAAGCACAAAAACTGTGAGAAAAAGACTGGAATTGGCCGAAAAAAAAAATACTTGCCTGCCAGAGGTCCCCTTTAGCAAACATCCCATCACGTAGCTCGAGTTAATTTTCTCATATGCACGAAAATTGGCATAACGAAGCTTGGAGTTAAGTTCTATTCACAGATGGGTCCAGATTTTGCCTGAGGCCAGATGATGGAAGGATTAAAGTGTGGAGACGCCTAGGAGAGAGGTACGCTCAGTGCAACATCATTGGAAAAGAGGCACATGGTGGAGGGTCAGTTATGGTATGCGGAAGTATTTGTATGGAGGCACGCACGGAACTCCGCGTCATTGAGAATGGGTCACTAACAGCGGCACGATAAGTAACTGAGATTTTGGAAGAAATTGCCGTTTGCCCCTTTTATAGGAGATAGATTTGTTTTCATGCATGATAATGCACACCCCCATACTGCGGCTGTAGTTTTCGAATACCTAAGTTGAAATCAATGTAATGAGGTGGGCAGCCCGCTCACCCGACTTAAACCCTATAGAGCACGTATGGGATAACTTTGAAAGACAAATTAAGGAAATAAATCCTGCCCCCGTTGATTTGAGAGATCTTAAAAACGCATTACAAGAAGAATGGAACGCAATCTCTCAAGATTTTATCGATAATTTGATTAGGATTATGCCAAGGAGACTGGTAGCAGTTTGAAGAGCTAGAGGGAGCAACACTAAGAACTGATTATAGCCCACGTTATCATAGCCTTTCTTATGCATTTATGAAAAAATTTAAAGTACAAAAGTGTTTCTTTCCTGTAAAGTTCTTCTTTTCTCTTGCTTTGGTCGTTTCTTTTTTCAACGTTTGCAATTTTAAATTCACAAATAATAAACAAAATCCAAATTGATAAACTTAATTGTCACAAATGTCCATGTTATTTTGTCAAAAAAAAAACATACATTTTTTGCGATCCTCTAAATTTGTCCAAGAGTGTCGTTTTAACTAAAATTTAAACATGAATATCAGAAAATTTTATTTATTTATTTACAACAATCTTACCTACCCTATCATTACAGATCTATGATCCAATGCGATAGAGTGGCCTTACTAACTAAATCCTAAATCTACACCTTATACCTAGTTAAAAAATATCTTAATCTAAATAACTTATTACATATAGTGTAACTTTTGCGAATTCACTCAAGTTGCACCACAATACATCAACCCTCCCGTGAACCTCATTTACCACGCGTATGGCTCTAGTAAGAGGAGTTCTCGCCAGTAGGTTGGTCCTGGCCGCAGGCACAGCGAGCAGGGGCGGGCGTTGCCGCCTTTGAATTATAACTAGGAAATTATTGTAGTATTAACATAGGCACCCAGTAAAAACTAATTAAAACGCGTTCTAACTAAAAAACGGCTTTGACCTTGAGCAGGCCTTGTGTAGGTCGTACGGAGTTACAATAGAATAAGAGGCCAGCTTATACTGGTTTCGTTGCCACTGACGTGCAGCGTACTGTACCTCTGATATAACTTGAAGTTATTTCTCTCTATCTAATCGCTCCGACCCTTGCTCCAGCCAGCCCGCGCCGCTGAGCCTGTGGCTTTAAATTCCCCCAATAATAATATTAATCCGATTAAGCCTGTCCCTTGCTGTCCTCCCCCAGCGACGCCCTAAGCTGAGGTCCGTACCCCACAGGGGATGCCCTTAGCATGTAGTCGCTTACAGCTAAGTTGTATGCCCTGGCTTGAGGCCTTAATTTATTGAGGCAGCCACAGGAACGTCCGGTTAAGCAGCTGAAAACCTCCTAGGTTGACCTGACAAAAGGGAAAACTAAAAAAAAATACTTCCAAAACCTTTAAAGTAAAAATACTTGCATAGAACATTGATCCGTAAACTTATATAAATAAAGAATACAATCGTTTTTACAGAAATGAGGTATCGGTAACGGTGTCGCGAGTTCAACTATTTTTTCCAATCTCAAAAATGCCCAACGCGCCTTAAGAAGTTTTCGCTTCAAAAAACTACCTAAACATTCACTCTTGCTATTTTAATTCAAATGTCTTTTCAGCAAAAATCCTCAGTGGTGTTAAGTTGGGTGGTGATCACCGCCATGTGGTGGGCACAATGTTTCCTGCTGGTAATCGTACTGCTGTGCATGTACATCACGGAGACCAGTCTGGGATGGGTGGTTGCCCTCGTCTGTGCGATAATTGCTTTCAGTAAGTTTGTTAATATGTTACTTAATATTCGCAATTTTCACACCGTTTTACCATCTTGCTAAAGTCCAACACTTCTTACTGTTTTCCTACTATTCATAAAACAGAATAAGGAGCAACTTTATTGAAAAAAAAAAAAAAATATTATAATATATATTTAATTTATTATTTAATATATCATTATAATATATCATTATAATATATATTTTTAATTTTGACGTCTGCTCTTGCTGGTGAGCAAATGTTCCTTGTGCTAAAGTCTCAAAAACTTTTACGACATTGTCAGTTTTCAGTTGAAGTGATACTATTAAAAAAGCGTACCTACATACTTATTGAAAATTTTTATGGATATTAAAAGAAACCGTTATTCGGTTCTTCTAGAATCAAATGCCGTTTGCAGTGAGTTTATAAGTTTATTCATTTATGTGCTAGGATTATTTTTTGGCTTTTGATAAATGCATGATTACTTTAAAACGGGAAATATGATTGAAAACATGATTAATGCACAAATAATTTGTGTTTAAATTAAGAGCTACTGATACACATTTATATATTATACGGACGCACACAATCATTGGTATCCGAGAAACAAGATTCTGCAAAACGTTACTCCAGCAGGAAATTAAACATCACTTTAACCTTAAGACGCACATATTTCATTTTCGGCGCACATTTACGCACAAATATAAGCTATCTGCCCATGTACTTTATTTCTCTCTCCAGTAATTCGTTTAAAATATTCCTGTTGGTACAACGTTACTGCAGCAGGATTAGTTTATCTGCTTTTTTTTCCAAAACGTCAGCACGTACAATAGTTTTAGTTTGCGCTCATTTACAACAGATTACTCTCTAATTATTCGTTGAACTTAATTCATTCTAGAAAAGATTTTCCTGCAGGAATAACGGACACAGATTTACTAGTAGATTTACTTAGCAACGCCACATAAGCAAGTGGTGCCAAGCTACGTCCGCCTCCTAATCACCAAAAAACTATTTCAAAATCTTGATGTGTAATTTTTCCTGGGAAATAAGTTTCATATTAAGAGTATCGTGCAGGTAATTAGTAATTCCATGCTGCCATGTCATTATTCTAAGATCTTGTTCTAAACTTTGGGCGACCGAGCTCTGCTTAGAGAAATCGAATTTTTCCTAGCTAGATCGATTTTTCGCTCGCGAAAACCCCTATATTGCAACTTTCACGCTAGTAGCACATCTCCGCCGCGAAACTTTAGCAGCGAAGCCGCAGTAGTTCAATTCAACTGACTCGCGTCATGTTCCGCTACTCGCATCCGATTCGAGTAGCGGAACATGACGCGAGTCAGTATTATTGAACTACTGCGGTTTCGCTGTTATAGTTTCGCGGCGCACAGTGGGCTGAAAATCGACTCTCATAGACATATAATAATTTTTCTCAAATGTGTACTTTTATTACTTGAAAATGTTTTGGGAGACTAAATACATGTCTAAAAATATCAACATTATGGAATATCATTGCAAACAACGTAAACTTTTTTCATTAAAAATTACTATGGAACTGGCATGAAAAAGTTGTATATCTCCGCCATCGTTCATTTGGCCCTTGTTCCCTTGCAGATGATTAAACCTTGAATTATTTAGAAATTCTTTGACATACTCTCCAAACCGGCCAGTGCCGCGAAACTTTTTTTTATTAAATTGCTTTAGATTTAATATTTTCAAAAAATATTTTTTATCATAAGTTTAACTTACCTAATTTAAGCTTAAAATCTACACGGACTACTTAAACGATGAACCCGACCACTACGTTGCATGACGTATGTCAACTGGATTCCTTTATTATACAGTATCTACTTTACTGCTAATTATGTGCGTTAATAATATTTCTTCTGTTTGCTTCAGTGATATTTGCCTACTTCATATTAGTTGGATACGGATACTGGCTGGAAATTCGAAAATCGTCACAACCTCCTGTTGAATAGAGCTTAAATTACAATGATAAGCTGATAAACTTAAATGACTATTAAATGCCTCATTATGAAACATTTGCATTTGAACTTTATTGTTGAGCGACAGATTTCTCCTAAAGTAAGAGGTGTTTGTGTTTTGTAAAATATGTGTCTCAGGCCCTAGTTATAAGGCCTCGGTCTCGAAGTAAGCGGGCAGCGGGGCAGAGCGCCGGCGACGCGGGGAGCGGCGCGGCAACGCAGATTAGTACCCTAATTGCGTAACCAATTATGCCTAATTTGTGTCATTTTGTCAGTTCATCAACATCATTGCATTATTTACGTTGTAGAGCAGATTTTTTTTCCAACTTATGAACCAATGGATTAGCAATCTGTTTCAAATTGAAAAAGATTGTGATTGTGTTATATTACGCAATTAGGGTACTGGTCTCGAAGCCAGCGGGTAGATCGCGCGGCGCTAGAGCGGCGTAGTGTTGTGTTATAAGAAATTTGTGTCTTTTTTCATGAACGTAATGTCTAAACAGCGATGACAACATCTTTTTGATAGAAATTTCTTAGTAACGTTAGGTTTATTGTGGGCAAAAAAAGATGCAAAAAGCAAAATATAAAATGCACAACACTACGTCAAAGCAGACGCGCGGTCATCACTAGACTGCCGCGCATCGCTCGTACGCCGCTCCCCGCGCCGCTACCTTCGAGGCCAGTTCCATATAAACCTATGCATTTAAACCCCGGTTAAGTAGCCATGATCTTAGTGGTCAACTGCGAAACGCCCTACATTAAAAAAAAAACTCCCCGTGCCGCCGCCGCCGCCGCCGTCGCGCGCCCGTTGACGTCGTGCACAAGACTACATGTTTTTATTCTTGTGCTTCTTGTCCCTAGCCTAACAGGAGCCCGAGGCGCGCGCCTAGTACCTAGGTAGGTACGTTGCATTTTGAGCGCTCGCCAAAGGCAACAAGATGTCCACATTTATTATAACTTTTGAACACTCAACATGCTCAGTACAACTGTGTACCATTTAAGTTTATTACTGATGCAGAGCAAACACACTATCGTATTTATAGACATAATCAATACTAAGGGTGTCATATTTCGTCATCTACTGAGCCGGCGAAGGTACGTGTGTTCGGTTCCAATAGGGGCGCTTCGGAATAAACTCATTTACTTACCTTTGATTTGTTTCTTCTGGTTTTGAATTTAATGACTTGTACGGTGCATTGTAAATGCACGCTGTGTTTGATGTCATAAGGTTTATAATTGATTGTTTAGTACGTTCTGATTTATGAATTGCAAGTGTGAGCGCGACTTCGTATCTATTAGTTTTACTGATTTGCATGTGTAGTTGTGGCGACGTGGCGAATGAATGAAGAATGAATGAAATGCACTGACCTCGGCGTGATTAAATCAGACTCGATAAATCGAATGAACCCCGAGATTTGCACTAGCCGCTGGAGCCCCATGCTTCATAGTGTTACAGGGGCCATTGCATATCAAGGAGTAGACCGGGGGGCGCGGTAATGGTAGGGAAGACGTGCCCTTAGGATAAGGAGGGATTTGCGAGCCTACCGGATATGCATCCTTGAGTAAGCAATGGAATAGTGAAGAGACGGGTGATATTTATCTATGGATGGGCATCTTTTTACGACGGCACCGCTAGGCTGGTTCCGTTTCAGGTTTCTTGTAAATCTCGCTAGCAGTCTCCTTAATCTTATCTCGGTCTTCAGCCGTCTTCAACTTCACAAATGTTTAAGTATGTAAACTTAACAAAAACAGTTTCACAAAAATAACTTTAATACCCAAATTAACACAAAATTACACTTGGCTTCTAAGTTATAGGGTTTAAAATCTAATGTCAGAGTCAAGAGCAATTAAATCTACAAGGATAGCTTTGCTGGTCAATATCTACCTACGATTCGCTTCACTACAAATGTCTAAAAAAGAATGCACACTCGCAAAAAAAAATTACCCCAAACAATTTTGGAACACTGCACTGCATTATTATAGTTTAAAGTTAGTCAAACAAATTGTAAATACAGCATATAAGATGTATGAATTTTATAATGACCTCCACTCATCAATAAAATAACGATTTTGCAGAGGGAAGTAACGCCCTGAAAGATATGGAAAGATCTCACCAGTGTCATTATGATGCTCGTCTGAGGTCAGGAATGCACGTAGATAGGCACCTCAGTTTAACACTAATTTAATGTAATTATTTGGTGGCTGTTAAACTCACAGCAGTATCAAAACAAAGAATTACTGTACGATTTTGCCGGCTAGCGACCCGCACATGTGCAAGGCCCCAAAGGTATCGTAAAAAAAAATTGGGTTGGAGCTCACTCCCGGAGCGACCGTGTTGTCTGACGTCCAACGACCGAATCCTGTGTAGTTGTGGCGACGTGGTGGGGAAAGTTGGAGACATTAAGTTTCGATACATTTTCAACTACCGGGTATATCTCCTTCTTTCTTATATCTATGCTCCGCATCAAATGCAAAAATTTCATTTCATTGTCATATTTTAATGTATTTTTGTAATTTAGAACGCTGTGAAACTAAAATTTTCTTTATTAATTTTTATTGTGACACACACTGTGTTATGGGTAAGTAAATCATTTACAATCATAATAAATAAAACTAACACACGGAGACTTGGACAAATCAGCAGGTCTTAAATTATCTAAATGATGTTACAACTTCGTACAGTGGCGTTTTAATATTGGTCCTTAGAACGACCATTTAATCATTGGCTCATTATATCTCAATTTCATAACAACACACAATCCTTAGTCTGTAGAAACCTTGACTCTAATGTAAAGCTTCTCATCATCTATGTTTTCGTTTAATTACCTTCTTGAGCAATATGTGATCGTGGGGACAAACCTTGGCCTCTAGTGTATCGTACTCCTGGAGCCAGCAATGTACAGTCAAGTTCAGATGGGGCCCTTCCATCGGTCGACTGGGTTCGTCCCCTACGGCGGAACAAAACTTGGCTCTTTGTGGCAGGGTCACCCTGTGGAGCCGGTGTCATAGAGTAAATAAGAAAATAAATATATAAGCTATTGTTTTGAGTAATTTTTTGTACTAGCCTTGCGTAACGACTTTATCGCCCGACTCTTGCTTTTCCGGGTATCCTCGCTTTTATCACCAGAGTCACCGCTTTTATCTCCCGAATCACCGCTTTTATCGCCTGAATCACCGCTTTTATCTCCAGAATCAACACTTTTATCGCGTGAATCACCGGTTTTATCTTCTGAATCAACGCTTTTATGGCTTGAATCACCGCCGTTCTTGCCTGAACCGCCTGTAACATCTGTATCATCTGGAAAATCTGGTGACGCATAGATGACCGCCTTGTGATGACTGTTCACCACCAATATGAAGTAGACTGTTACTGAAAATAAATACTTATTGTTCTTTTATATTATTTTGTGAAATAAGTGGGACAGCAATATTGCTATTTATGCATTTATGATAAGATAGCCGCAACATCATGGGCCATAATATACACATATAATAAAATACTAACGAAGTAAACTGTACATTGAATATTTTTGAAAAAAATGTAATTGCTTCGAGGTGTGGGATCTGATGCCAAAAATATAGTTTTAGAATTTTTGTCCGTTTGTCTGGATGTATGTTCCGGATTGGCGTAAAAACGGCTGAACGGATATGGATGAGATTTGGCGCTCAGATACCTAGATCAATACATAGGGTACTTTTAATCCAGGTAGTACGTTCCCGTGGGATATTTACAAACATTCGCGCGGGCAAAGCCGCCAGCAAAGGCTAGTATAATATAAGAATATAATATAAGCGCGCCTGCAGACTATTTGTATGGAAACATTAAGAATCTACACTTTAATTAAACCTGGATTTATCCTGACCTGACGCTAAGCAGCTTTGATCGTGATATTAGGGTCCGAACACACGTACCACAACCAGTGAACATCAGAATGGCTGGCCAAAATGACCGATCTGCTTTAAAGTATTATTAAAATCTAATACATACGTATTTGCTACTATTTGATACCTTTGTTTAAATAATTGGTACCTAATTAATTAATTAGTACGTGCTTCCCGATTTTTTTTCTCATAATTCTTTAGTAAGGGAAAGTTGTTCAAGGTCATTTGCAGTTAATAAAAAACCAACTATCGCCCTGTTTCATTTGATCCACGATTTTTTGCCCACCCAGTATAAGGTGGAATCAAATTAACTGCAAATATTTTAATGAGAGGTTCTGTCTTTGATACTGAACAACTTTCCCAAAATAATGTATAACTACCGAATTATGAAAAAAAAAAAAAAATATCACGTGACCATCTGCATTAGTTAACATAGTAAACAAAAAATCTGTAATAAAATCTTTGTTCTTTGCCCTAAAAATCTGAAAAAAATATGCCTATGTTTAGGTATCAAATACGTACTAAATTTCTGTAAAGGCGGATTGAAATTTTGGAGCCCTTACGAGGAGATTCTAAATATGGGCAGTCATCCTGGCATCGGAATGACTGTCCATTTTTTCAATTAATTTTCTAATTGATTAATTAGGTACCAATTATTTAAACAAAGGTATCAAGTAGTAGCAAATAGGTATAAGATTTTAGTAATATTTAAAAGCTGATCTGTTATTTTGGCCAGTCATTCTGATGTTCAACCACAACCACACTACAGCACAGCGACAAAATGTGGGCAAGCAGTGGTCACATGTGAATAGTGTCGCTGCAACTTCTTGGAATTGCGTTGTGGTAGCTATAAAATCAAATCAAATTGTCTACGCAACGTTATGTTTGCGATGTGACCGGCCACTAGTACGCGGTCTCCTTGGTGGTTGCGTTGAGCGGTCGGTATTGTCACATGGTTAATTTCGACGGCCAAATGTGGTGCGTGTGCATAAACTACAATTCGTTTTCATACAAATTTGCTCCCGTCCACTTGTCGTCGTTGCGGTGTGGTTGTAGTACGTGTGATCGGGCCCTTAACGACAGAAAAGGTTTTATAATATTTTATTTTAAAAATGATAAAAACCTTCCCATACAAAATAGTATTGATAAAAAATCAATGAAAGCTAGAGTAAACCAGGAGACATATAAAATACATATGGAAGAAATCGAGATTGGACGAATGCTTTCCTTCATAGTCAAGGAACTGGAGCAATAAAGTAACGACAACATACATATATACCAAAGTATTCCCAATACGACTGCGAGAATCTTGGCCTTCTGATTAATTGCAATGAAGTGCAGAGCGAACAGGAACAACAGCATCAGCATTATCACTATGAATACCATGCTGAACCAGATCCATAGATCGATGAATAGAGATTTATTCTGAAGAGAAAATAAACTGATAAAAAGTTAGGCTTAAATATTTGTAGGTTATAATAATTAGCAGGTACAGATTTCCCAGAAAAAGTAGGCACTTCGGCAATCATCGTCTATCTTCGGAAATACGCACGCGCAAGATGCAATCTAATATAGAGCTGTTACAACCATGGAAGTACTTATTTATTTTGTAGTGGGTACAAAAGTAGAGATTACGCTCTATGCAACTCCAAAATTATTTTAAGACCTTTTGAGTGACAGACGATCTGCAACCGGAGCAGGTAACCTAACAAAGGAAACTTCCTACAAACGCGTAATGATAGGAGCACGACCGCAAGGAGCGGCAGTACAAAAATTATAAGCTTTGCCTCTGTAGGCGGTTACTCTTTGGCGCGACGTTCGTGTTAATTCGGAAACACGAAGATTACCGAAGCGCATACATTTTCTGGTTTACCAGTTCTTTTTTTTTTACTTTTTCCTGCATACTTACACTGATAAGTCCAAGAAATAACACAATGCTAAATGCGAAGAACATCGCCACCATTAACCAGATTGTGAGGAGAAGATAACTCATGGGCATGAAGAACGTGCATCCGTACCCTATAGGGTGCAACTGAAATATATAAATGCTGTGTAATACGAGTATATTGCACTATAATATTAATAGAAAATCACTTAAAAATTATAATAGCGCATCGGTCCCGGCTGTCGTAAATCTTTGACCGCAGTCAGGCGTGTTTTACACTTATTCGGGTGATTCGGCACAGCCAGGTGGCAAAATAGGGTCATATATTTTTCGAACTTATGATAAAGTTCGAAAAATATATGACCGAATTTCATTTCACCTAAAACTTTTCAACTATTATAGTTTCGTTTTTTTACTTCATCGAAGTCACGTCTGCCACTGTATCGGTTGACATATTATCAATTCGATTTTTTTCGTTACTCCGTCGTTTCATTTGGTCGAAAAACTTTTTACCTTAGCCGAAACAATATTAACTTTTTACACTTAGCCGAAATAATATTTGTTCGAAGTATTATGTTTCCGAACATTCATTTAAACGTAATGGCACAGTTCAAAAGAGGCTTCGGCCAATAGAGTTATTTTGTAAATCGGCGAAATATAGTTCAGTAAAATAATACATATGACACATGATACTTCGATGATCTAAAAACATGTCAAATAATGCATATAGCAAAAAAGACGTCGGTCAATAGTTTTCGGCAAAATGAAATTCGAACAAAAAAAAAATCGAAAAAGTGATCGGTTGCTGCAAAATAGACATTCGATTTTACCACTCGGCCTGTGCCAAATCATGCCAACTCGATTATGTGTGTAGCACCACTCGGGGCACGAAAGTCTGACGAACAACTGGATTGTGGAGGTCAGATAAGGATTCGCTCCATGTAAAATACTGGTTGCTGGAGCCGGTTAGACTGAGACCCAACCCAAACATAGCTAAGAAAAGGCTAGGCAGATGATGAATATTATGGATTACAGTAAATAATATAGTTGAAGAGCTGTTGTTGGTTTTGTATCCAAATCCTAGATAGGGCAAATGTTTTTTTTTTCGCGTGGGGATATTTGCTGTGATTGTTTAGAGGTATGAGGAACAGGGTGTAAAGTTCACTTATACTCTATAAAAAAGGGAGGATCCTCCGACCAGATGGGGGTTGTGTCTGGCGGGCAACTGCCCAAAGATTGATGTTGGAAAGTTATAAAAATGCTGATCGCACGGCGGCATTTGTGTGGCGTCAGGTATTTGATGCGTGGTTCGCATGTGGCGATGTAGATGCCGCCATAATGTACAGTCAGCTGCAGAGAAATCTTACCCCCTAGCAATGTAAAAATACATTGCTAGGGGGTGAGATTTCTCTGCAGCTGACTGTACCTTCGATAAATATGGAAGCCTATCACCAACAGTCAGATGTTACAGGTTAATAGCAACAGGATTATGATATTCTCTTAATTTATTTAAAAAAAATGGCATATCTTCTATTTCATTTTCATTAATCACAGCTGTCATAAATACCAATCAATTTGCTTAACATTTTCCCAACTATGTTGGGGTCGGCTTCTAGTTTAACTGGATGCAGCTGAATACCAGTATTTTACATGGAGCGACTGTCTATCTGACCTCTACAACCCAGTAACTGGGTATTACGATACCCCTTGGTAAGACTGGTAGTCAGACTTTCGGGCTTCCGTAACGACTGTCAAAGATTCACAAACGACAGCCGAGACCAACGGCTTAACGTTGCTTTCCGAGGCACGGAGGAGTCTAGGTATGTAAAGATGGTCACCCATCCACGGACCAACCCCGAAAAGCGTAGCTGAACCTGATGGATCGACCCGTGCGGTTGTAATTACTTAACCACGAGCTCCTCCATCAAGAACATTTATAAATAAATACCAAAATATATTTTTTATCGGAATTAAAATTTCCGGCAAGATGGTCGCTGCTATCAAAATCCGCTTTTACCCCGCAAAGGAAATGAGCTGAAATGCCAATTCCCTTCCATTATTATCGTGAATCCACTGTTATCACAATATACGTGTACAGGGTGGATTTATGAGATGGGGCAGTAAGAGCAGGTATTATTGTTGTAAAGGAAAACGATCCGAGAACTTTTTGAGACATATTGATCTGTATACACAGATAAAAAAGTAGGTACAGTTTACAGTTTTTGGGAGTACCGACAGAAGAGAAAACTTGAAAAAAAAAAAAATCGGCACCACAGTAATCAACGCGTTGATGTCTTTTTAATGGTCAAAAGCTAGTGTCATCACAGTGTCCCGAAATCAATGGTTTAGTCCCATCTCAAAAACGCCCAACGCGCCTAAAGAAGTTTTCACTTAAAAAATGGCCAATAAATTGTTTGACTTTGACTTTGAAATTCAACCAATTAGCGTAGCCTTTTCCCAACTATGTTGGGGTCCGCTTTTAGTCTAACCGGAATATATTATCAGTACCAGAAATTGATAGTGGACAAACCAAATTATCACTGCCCGACTGGGAACAAAACCCAGGAACTCAAACTTAAGCACCACAGCGTTTGCGAGCACTAGATCAACTAGGTAGTCGATAGAAATATATCTTCATTCCAAATTTCTACACAATTATCAGCTTTCATTGACTGGACAAAACAAAATCTGTCTCTAATCTTCTCTAAATAATATAAAACAAGTCGCTTTTGACATTTGTCTGTATGTCCGCGTTGTTCTTTTAAAATACGCAACGAATTTTGATGATGTTTTCAACATCATTTAGAGAATGTATTCCGGAAAGTTTACATATTATATCATTCTTTTATATTAAACATAAACGTAGTACTGAAACTTGACGTTTTGTCAAGTCATGAAAAAGACACTTTTTTGAGCGCTTACATGGAGTGCGCTGACTTAACCGTAACAGTTAGATAAAATTTAATGTTTTACTGGATTGTATATCTTAAAAAAATCAACAGAAAAGTCCCCGTTAGCATAATAATATGTCTATCTTCTAAGGATAATCCACAGTAACCATTTATATCTTTCAGGATTTCATAAAACAAAAATTGTTATTTTGACCAGTTTATTATTAATCCTTATGCGATACAATATGTTATTAAAATTGGCCATTTAATTAAGATACAAAAATATGCCTGGACAGCACATCATTTAAATGAATACTATAAAAGATATCACAGATTTAAAATAATTACGGCTGACGGCGTGGCGCCATGACTGATAGGGGTCAATGAGATTTCCTCGGCTAGTAAGGTACTGTGATTATTGAAATTAATTTATGAATTGAATTAATAAAGTTTGATGACAGTGTAGTTGAGGCTGTAAAACATCAGTAATTAAGTATTTGGACGTCCGAACTTCATAAATGGAGAAGGACCTGCTGGAGGCCTTTCTGAAATATTTTAATTTTTGCAAGAAAATAAATATTGTGTTTTATTTTTATTTTCTAAAGATGTGATACAGAATTCCCAATGTATATCAGAGATAGGTGGAGAGAGAATTAGTTTGGTTTTAGTTTGGTATGTAATATAACTTAAAATGACCATAATATTAATAAATAATTATTTGTCATTTTGCCAATTAAATTCATACTTTAGTTGTTTTTTTTAATCCCAGATAGTAATTTGACAGGTGCAAGTGTCAAACTCCATTTAAAAAAACAAACAACAAAGATTTGAAAATTAAATGTCATACTAGGTACTCTGGATAAAAAAAACGAACTTTAGCTAGGTAAGATTAAGGTACTGACTGAGCATTCTGTATCACACCTTTGGAAAATATCAAAAATGAAAATCACAATATTATTTTTTTGCAAAACTTTAAAAATACAGGTGGCAGAGACATCGCCGCGAAAACGGTTACCATAGATTCAGTAAATGATTGTAAAAATTTGAACGCACGGGCGGCGTTGAAATTTTTCGACAGTTATTTTAAAAAAAAATCAGCTCTTCTTTACATTTTGACTGCGTAGGTATATTGCACTTTTCTATGAAACATCAGATTTTTTTTTAATAACCGACGTACAACGCATGGGGTTTCAGAATGGTTTGTACATGTATTGAATCCATGGTAACAGTTTTCGTGTCGATATCCCTGCCACCCCGTATACACATATTTGTAACGGTCGCGAATTTGTTTTTTTTTTTTTTTGTTTTATTTAAAAAATGCCTGCTAATTGCAAAAATGTAGGAACATTTTAATTTCGTGGACTATCTCAGCACATCCTATATAAATTCGTATTATTATAAATTAAACTTGCGTTTCATGACTACGTTGTAAGAACAATCGCGTAGCGTAGTTTAGAAGACTAAGCTACGCTACGCTATGGTGTTCACCATCATTTGGAGAATTTATTCCGGAAGGTTTCTGTGTATTGAAACTAGGCACTCCAAAGACAATTTCTACGCAAACTCCGCCCCCATGCACCTCACCAATCCACTATGTTCTAAACGCTAACACAACAGTAATAAAGTTGAATATCGCGTGCATTCTTTGGTCGTGTTCGAGCACGGAACTAAGTGTCGTAAGTCTCAATTTTTTTTTATTTTTTTTTTTTATTTCGTTTATAACTAAAGTAATAATTGATCTAGAGAAAAAAATATCTTATATTTGGATAATAAACTACATTTTCTTACTGTCACAAATTTTTATTTTAGGCATAAAAGCCGAGTAATTTTGTTTTTGTTTCAAATAATCTTTAATAATACATGATTTTCGAATAAAAAAATGTTCCAGTTACATAACTGTCTTATATTTGGAAAGAAAAAGATCCAATAAATCATATACTAAAGTTCCATTTTGATTGTATGCGTGACTTTTTCAGAATATTAATGCAAACTAACATACAATTTAGGGAGCCTCCTCTTAACATATAACTTAGATATAGCACTGAAATCTCAATGTTTTGACATGTCGCCACATCAGTGCATTGCACCCGTGCGAAGCAGGGGTGGGTCGCTAGTGCTACATATTATTAACGGTTCGTACAACATAATGTATTTGGGGCAAATCCCGTTAAAACGGATGGGTTAGCAATTTTTCTATGCTTCTGTTATCCTAGGAAAGTGTTATATAAGTAAGTAGCATGTTGTTCCGGCGTGTTTAGTTGTTGGAAAGTATGTCAGTCTTTTGGCGGGTTTTAATTTTTTTTTGGGATCTTATGGGTTCACTCATTCCTTATTCATCGCTTTCCGCCAGTCAAAATTGAAGTCAACAGCGGACCAAGTCAAAAATCCTAACTAATATTATAAATGCAAAGTGAGTTTGTTTGGTTGTTACGCTTTCACGCTAAAACGGAGAACAGATTTGGACGAAATTTGGCACACGGCTAAACCATGACCGGGAATAGACATAGGATACTTTTTATCCCGGTAGTAAGTTCCCGTGGCATAATTTCTGACATGCACGCGGGCAAAGCCGCGGACAAAAGCTAGTGTAAGTATAAATTCTGAAGATTCTATGAGAATTGTGGCTAACAAGGAGGATTTATAATCTACCAAAGAAGAGTATTCAAGTTAACCAAAAGAGTACGAAATATTGTGGATAATGCTGAAATGACTCAAGTGCGTCTAACTATATCGGCACCCAAACCCTTCATACACTGCAATGCTACTCGGCGGAATAAATAGGTATGGTGTTAGTGCACCCACAGGTACCTTTCCATCTTCATACTAACAGAGAAACCACGAAAATAAAAATGTATATCAAAACATTAAATCTTATGAAACTTATACATACTAACCACGCATATAGCAGATATTATCAAGGAACCGGTCCTCAGATCTATAAACCCGAGGAATGTGTCCACTTTAGGCAGATTGTCCAATACTCTCTCATCGTATAAAAAAGTACCTATTTTATTAATATTATTATCCATCATTGCTGTGATTGGAAACTTGTAATTTTGGCGTGCGCTTGACGAATTGTTATGATATTTTGACATTGCATTTTGACGTTTGGACCATAGACTATCTGTTTGCGTAAAAAAAGTCACGGCAGCAGCGTATTATGAACGTAAATGAGGCAAAAGGAGTATGTAAGGAGTAGAAGGTAGCAGATGGCGTTCTGTAATTTCTGCCTACCCCCATGGGAAGAAGGTGTGAGTTAATGTATGTACGTATTCTCTTTTGTATCCATTATAACAATATTTATTTAAAAAGGCGGGCCTAATGCCTTAAGTGCTTGCTACACGGTTGCCAACTGCATTCCAGACAGAGTTGACCCTGGTTGCCGACCGGCAGAGCTGTTTCAACTACCTGGTCGCCAACATGTCATTCTATCGTGATATTCAAGCAGTAAAGACGTCGACTTTGTTTCGTATTTCTTTATGTACAATAATTTAATGATCTTTGTATTTATTTAAAGTAATATAATGAACTAAATAAATAAATTTTATCATCATAAATACTTACTCTTTTAAGGCTCCGTGCAAGAAAAAACCCTTTTTCGTCAATAACTTATCTTATTGTAAGATAGCTTGAAATAATTGAAACATTGAATCTGTGTAAGTATAAAAGTACGGTTTTCGTGGTGCTAAACCATTCGTGTCAGTCACAGCACCTGTTAATAGTTGCATCACTTTTGCGCTCTCGAAAATATGGTTTATTTCGCCTTCAATCAGACAATTATTGTTTTAATTATATGTTGTCACAGGCAATAAACTCGCACCGTGTAAAACTTCGGTCACACACAGCGAGATCTACACGAGAATTTCGATAGTCTATTGGTGCCCAAATGCTCAATTCAAATCGTGGCGTATTCATTCGAATAGCCTGTCATACACAGCGAGTTTTCGCTCCGAGTGCCTAATCGCAGCGAGTGTATTCGCTACGTATTAGGCCAGAACCTGCCAAAATTCATTCCAATGACACAAATAATAATTGAAACAAGTTTGATGTTTATGATAATTGTTATATTACTTAGTATAAAATTCTGCTTAAAGGGCATAAGTTTTTTTTTTTTGTAAATACGATAGACATTGTGACTTATAACATCGCCTTGGATGAGTCTGTAAAGGTGCTATAATTGTGATTTACATAAATAAATCTTTCCCGACCACTGCTATAGGCCAAAGAGCCGCATGCGGCTCGCGACCCTCAGTTAGTCGACAACTGCTTGAGGTATTCTCTCCCAGTCAACCAAGGTTGGTGAAGGCATAAGATGATAGGTGGATTATTATTTATATAAAACTAGCAACACCCCACGGTTTCACCCACATAAGTCTCGATCCCGAGAGAATATCCAGATATAAAGTATTCTATGAGATTTTCTAGATTATAAACTGTCTGTATGACAAATTTCATCCAAATCCGTTCAGTAGTTTTTACTTGAAAGAATAACAAACATCCATCTATCCTCACAAACTATCGCATTTATAATATTCTTAGTAGATTATGACTATACGTAAAACAAGTTAAATATTGATGCTCATTTTATTTTCTTGTCAAGACAAAGTGCTTGTGAAGCCGTGAGGCAAGTTCATTTTGCTTAAAAAGCCATTGATGTCGTGTTCCAAAGCTAGTTTAAAAAATTAGTCAGTGAGCTACAATCCTTTTTGTTACCACAGTAAAGAAAGTCTTTGTTATATTAAAACATCAATAATTATGTATCCAACTCGGAGAATAAAAATAAAAATATTAAAATCTGCTAGGCGTAAATAATATTATAATCGGAAAGCCGTTAAACAAAGACCACAAACATTCTACGAAATACATAAATGTTTGAAAAGTAATTTGCTTTTCCGTTTTAGAACAATGGAACCCTCTACTATATTATTAAATTAATAAATAACTACAAGTCTTTTTTACTGTTTTTCAGCAATAATTAGCTTCCATGTTGGAATTTCAAAAGAATTGCAAAATGAGAAAATAATCCTTTGTTTGGCGCCTTGTCGGAATTTCTTTATCCATGTAATGTCGGTCAAAATCCTGTCTAAAACTCCAAGGTGCAAAATTCTGGAACGTTCAAGAGCAATAATTGCATGCCATAAAGCACGTTCAATTATTGCCATTCAAAAATTACATGCAAGTGTTTACACACATCATCAGTCAGTGAGGATGCAAGATTTTCCATTCAATAATTGCATGGGAGTTCTGTTTACTAACTTTAAAGTTGCACGTCCATGTACAATTAATTCAAATATTGTACGTGCGATTTTATTGTACGTGCTGTTTGTATCTATACCAGTTTTGAACGACAATAAATTGCCCATATCGTGCAACAATTGTACGTCTTGTTTAGACGTCAGTCAATTATTGTTTTAATTATATGGTGTCACAGGCAATAAGCTTGCACCGTGTAAAGCCTCGGTCACACACAGCGAGTTCTACACGAGAATTTCGACAGTCTATTGGTGCCCAAATGCACAATTCAAATCGTGGCGAATTCATTCGAATAGCCGATCATACACAGCGAGTTCTCGCTCCAAGTACCTAATCGCAGCGAGTGTATTCGCCGTGTGTGACCGAAATTCATTTACATAACTGTAATAATAACTGACGTATGGCCTTCCTACAGGAGCTTCTAAACTCTAATCCTAACAAAATAAAGGGGGAAGTTGCTAAAACTTACCTCGTTAAAAATAATCGTATGCTCTTTCATCGAGATTATGCAATCCCCGTTGTAACAGCGTCAAAAAAATAGTGAGAAGCTTATCAATTTACCCGAATTTGAAAGCTACACAAATGACTTATCCCCTAAATCCGGTTTAAAACAGATTTTTTCTCCTTTTAATTCTAAATCGTTACCCTTTGTTATCGGAGCGTAGGATGCAAAATTCTAAAAAGTCCAGTGCAAACAGGTTTAATCCGGAATAATCCAATTAGAATTAGAAAGGTTGTTGCGTCAGTAGTTAGTGTTTTGGTTGCTTGCTAACTGAGCCTTTTCAAAGAAATTACGTTACGTATGTGTTATTTCAGGAATTCTCGACAATTCAGGCCAATTGAATAGTTAAACTTTAATGCTGCAGTTCCAATGAGTAGCTTATTATCTAATAATAATACCTTTAAACGAGCAATTCTTGTATATATATGTATATATATAATCTGAATCTCGGAAACGGATCCAACGATTTTCATAAAATTTAGTAAGCATGGGGTTTTGGGGGCGATAAATCGATCTAGCTAGGTTTCCTTTATAGAAAACGTCGTTAAAAAAAAAACTCCGAACAAAACTCGGTCATCCAGATATTTCGTTATAAAAGCAGTTGCTGTTGTTTCCACGTAACATGAGCAGTACAAAGATTTTCTGTTTTTCATTTCGGGTAATTTTAGTAGAATTAAAAAACGAGTAGGTAAGTTGGACTTAGCGCATATCTCTAATGCTGCGGCGGCATCTGCGTTTATCGTGACGAACCTTTTCACAGTAATACGATAAACGCAGATGTGACCAAACATTATCGGTTATCGTCGCGATAGTTCGGGCTGCGTAGCACTTATCGCCTGGGTGGCACATAATAAGCGTGGCGCGTGATCGGACTAACGTTCGTCATTTCGTCGTTCCGAACTGCGTAGACACTCTGTCGAAACAATGGAGAGACGTCTTGGATTATTGCACGATAATTTGTTAAAATTATGAAGCCACTAATGTGACCACCGAATTAGTACGATAACTTTTTAGCGAGAAGACATACGAAGCTTCGGCATGCATTGCTTTGTCACGATACTCGTAGATGTGGCCGTAGCATTAGGTACGGTACTGGATAAAAAAATATTCGTCATAGATACATCGGAACAACTTACTTTATAATGTACTGAAGGGTGGGAAAACAATCAAGAAATAAACAACATAACATAATCAGCCTATAATGTTCCCACTGCTGGGACACAGGCCTCCTCTCTTCGAGACCTTTCTACCTTTTAAAAGTTTGCGCTTTGAAAGTTAGTGCTTTAAAAGTTTAAACTTCACGCATATCTATCAAATTTACTACCAGCTACCAGGAGTTGATCACATTCTGCATTCTACGTATACTTTTTTTTTTCATCGCTTTCTGCAACCTTCTTTTATAAATAACATTTTTTTTTTCATTTGTGTATACATAATTTTTTTTTTCGCTTCGGTAAGTCAAGTAATTTAACTTGTGAACGTCTGCACCTTTCTTTACTGAATTACCTTACTTCCGTTGTACCCACAGATAACAGAACCTCTTTTGTTTGCAGTTGGTTATTGCAAACGCGCACTTTCATTCACTCCAAGGGGTTGTTTTCTGCTTGAGTTTTTGAAACTTTAACAGTACAGTAACGTATTTTAATTGACAAAGTTAGTGTGTGCAAGGCAAAAAACATGTAAAAGTACCAGCTACAGTTTCTAGAATTTTGAAATAACATTTTGTCAACTCGGTTTTCAGTATATGCTCGGAATAAATTTAATATAAACTGGAAAAGTAACTTCAAGTATGTTTTTACTGTGCGTTTTTACAGAATAGATTAGCTGAAGTTATTACGGCATAGGCATGCAATTAACTCGCGTACCATTGTGCAAGTTACAGGCATGTGTGTTTGCGACTTTCATTATTTAATTCATTCATTATGCCGAAAGACGTCACTCTGGACATAGGCTTCCCCCAAACACCGCCACTTCGACCGGTTCTGTACTTCACGCATCCAGCGGATTCCTGCGGCCATCACAATGTCATCCACCTTGTGGGAGGCCTTCCAGCGCTACGCGGTCGCCACTCCAGAATCTTTCGGCCCCATCGGCCATCCGTTCTGCGAGCAATGTGCCCTGCCCATTGCCACTTAGGTTAGGCAATTCTTCGGGCTATGTTGGTTACCTTGGTTCTCCGGCGGATCTCTTAATTTCTGATTCAATCATGTAGGGAAACTCCAAGCAACTCTCTCTGAAGACTTTTAGCCTTCTAATAAAGCCCAAGGCGACTTTAGCCCTCCTAATGGACTTTAACCACAAGAAAAAGTCATTTCTTAACATAACATGTTGAACATAAGTTAGAAAAGTTACTCCTATCTAAAATTAATTTATAAGTGAACTAGTAAGTCAACTAAGTAAATAAATTACCCTGGAGGCTCACAAAGAGGAGGCTTATTAAATGTCTTTGTTTTACTACATTGGGACACGCAACGATAAGTCATTGTACTGAGGTACTTCTTGTTATTAAGCTAAGTTCTTGGAAGTGGCGTGTATATGTAGTGATACAGGCGCACTATAGAAATTAGACCTTGCCAGAGATGAATATAAATGGTTCACTCCGCATTTTACGTATTCAAAATAGTAGTATGAAGTATTATGAAGTAGTATGCAGTAGTATGAAGTAGTATAAAGTATTATGAAGTAGTATGCAGTAGTATGAAGTAGTATGAAGTAGCATGAATTATTATGAAGTAGTATGATATAGTATGAAATATTATGAAGTAGTATGAAGTATTATGAAGTAGTATGAAGTATTATGAAGTAGTATGAAGTAGTATGCAGTAGTATGAAGTAGTATAAAGTATTTTGAAGTAGTATGCAGTATTATGAAGTAGTATGAAGTAGTATAAAATATTATGAAGTAGTATGAAGCTACAAGTAAGCGGCGTCTTGTGCGTCCAATTCAGTGAGTGTAACGTAGTCAGAAGATATACGAGTTATGCAATGGGAAGAGAGGCAACTTCTAGGTGAATATAAGTGTAGTAATTAGTGCTGTGCGACCTGAATTGCACTTTATTGTGTTGTTGCAAGCGTCGCTTTTTATTTAAATGATTTTCCGGAGTGAACCATCTGTATTCATCTGTGACCTTGCTCGCATAGTAAAAGGAATCGGAGTTGACGGTAAGTTAAGCTATGGCTATGGTTATAGCATTGTAGTTGAAAAACATGTTCTCTCATACATTTCAACTGCAAATGTAAGTTTGTACGAACAATATTAAGACCATAAACTTCTTAGAGATTTTCATGTAATTTATGAGTAAAGTACTTGTCTTAGTATTATTTTCAAAATTGTAGGCTCGGTAGTTTCGGAGATAAGGGCGGGGCATGGATAATCAATTTTCTTAAATGTCTTTAAAAGTATTTATTTAAAAATTATTTAAAAAAAAAATAAGATCCTGCAACAAGCCCTTTCATTTAATATTATGACACACTGTACAGTTTGCATTTTTTTTTTAAATTTTCATATTTGCCCCCTAAAAGTGACCCCATATTGAAAATTCATTTATTTACACGTCCGTGTTTGGATCACAGAAATACATTATGTGTACCTTAATCGGTTCATTAGATTTTGAACAAATTGGCTGTGACAGACGGACATACAGACAGACATACGAGTGATCCTATAAGGGTTCCGTTTGAGGCTTTTCCGCTTGAGGTATGGAACCCTAAAAACAATGCTCCGTGTCGACTGTTAAAATGTGGGCTACTGTGTTGGTAAGTAAGTCAAAGTTCTTGCTTTCAAATACTACATAGCATCACGCATGATAATAATGTGTCGCAAAGTAGGTGCATGTCAGCTATGATGTAGAGAATTTTGTAATAGAAAACTATTAGACCAACAAGGAGATCTTATTCATTCGTTTTTAATAGATCGTTTTCAATGAATGTCAAGGACAAGACTAAAGCATGGTTTAGTAATTGTTATTTTTCTTTTGAAATGTCAAGTTTGTATGAATAAGGGCTTAAGGGCATGCGTATACTGGCGGACGGCAGGGGAGAGCATCGCGGAGGATTCCTCTATCCGCCAGCGTACACTGAGAAGAAAAATTCTCTGCAATACCGCGAGTGTCTGCCAGCTTACCGGAGCATCTGCCGGTATGCTGTGTCACCTGCCGAGTAGCCACTGCTCGCCGGGATTTGATTATTCCACTAGCGACTACGCAGTCGAAGAGTTGCTTTTAAAACAGTGTGGCAGACTGGCGCATTCCGGCTCATAACGGCGCATAACGGCGCATACCGGCGCATACCGGCGCATACCGCCGCCTCCCGCCGCGGTATCCTCCAGCATGCTATTCAATGCTCCAGAGAAAACTGCGCTATCGCAGCGCAGTTTTCTAAAGTCGATCACCGAGCATTGAAATATATACCTTATGTCGATTGGATACGTATTAAATTCAATTGATAAATTTAAAATCCTCTGCCGTCCCGTCCGCCAGCCTGCACAGACCCTAAATGTCTCGTTTGTCTCGTGACTGGCAACAACTAAGTAGCTTAACTTTGTAGCTAAACTTTGTAACTAAACTGTTAGTGAGAATTCAGAGAAATGTAAATGTCATGACACAATATTATTATTTTATTTAGGCTTTTATTTACGTAATTATTTAGTTTTGTTTACATTTTCATTTAAAAAAGGAGTGTAATGTTTTCAGGGTTTGTGTATGTATGCGAGTTTCTTTGTTCCACCATAACTTTGAAAGCCTGAACAGATTTGAATGTATGGAATATTGTTAGAATCCTTACATCATCCGGAGTGACATAGGCTATATTTTACTTTGAAAAAAATTAATATGGCGGCACTATGGCTCCATATTCAAATATGTAAATAAAATATTTTTTTAATTAATACAATATGGGTATCCAATTGAAGGGCTTGATGAGCACATTCCCAAACTATATAATTTATTTATTGGCATACATTTTACATAGGTAGGGTGTACATGCAAAACAAACATTTCGTCCGCACGCTATGAGAGTATAAAACCACCTTTAGTGCTTAAATATTAAAGCGACTTAGCATAACGTGTTTTAAAATTAAAATAAAACTTGTCACTAACATGAATAAAATATAAATTAAAAATTAAAAAACGCAACTGCTCTGCCAAAAAACGAATTAAAAGTAATAAACAAGTTGTATTAGTTAATCTGTATACAAAGCAAAAGGTCAGTCATTTACGCTACGTGGCTGTGGAATAGTTTGACTAAAGATACTAACAAATATGACGTGAATAAATCCTTAAGGCGACGATAACCGACTTTTAATGATTTTATACTGAAGACCACGTCGAAAAGAGGATTGTTAATAACTTGAAAAAAAAAAAAAGTAAAATAAAAGCATTTTTTTTAATAACTTAATATTGGAATAAATTATATTATGTTAATATTAGTTAATGAAATTAATTTGTCTGACAAAAATAAAATTGTTTTCGTTTTCGGGGGATTTAAAAGTGTTCCATAAAACGATACCAGGGTCCCCGACTGCAATGACAATTTTATTTATCTGTTTAGTCAACGAATAAAGGCTCTTTCAAACAGGCGCGACACGCGACGCGACACAAAGACACCGCCCGTCGCGCGACGAGCGGTGTCTTTGTGTCGCGTCGCGTGTCGCGCCTGTTTGAAAGACCCTTCAATCGGTGACTTTTCACTTTGTATATACAGATTAACTTATACAACTTGTTAATCAATTTTTAGTTCGTTTTTTTGGCAGCGCAGTTGTGTTTTTAGTTTTTTTTTATATATTTTTTTTGCTTCAGTAGTTTCATTGTATTTGTTTGTCGACCGTAGATTGTATTGTATTTGTTAGAGACCGTATTTCGACCATGGCAGCGAATCTCAACGGAGACTATGCCTTCGGCGCGGAAGATATTATAGTGCACAAGTGTGTGCACAGATACAGGTGCACTCCCTCACTCTCATAGTCAGATTTGTTGGTATAATGGTGCTGACATATGGCAAATAATTTAATTCAATGTTCTGTGTCTCGTAATGTTAATTTCTTTGCAAACCTACTATATTGTCTAGAATCAAGTTTTTACTTACTTTATGATTATGAGTATTAATTATAACACTAATTTAGAGCCTATGTCCCAATTTATTGATATATTGGCGTGTGGTATCTGACATATGGCAAATAATTTAATTTAATGTTGTTGCGTAATGTAAATTATTTTGCATACTATTGTTTAGAATCAAGTTTTTCTAATTGAACAGACAGCTGTGCTGCTGGGGAGTTTGTTGCGCCACTTCTTCTTCCCAGCTAAAGCACTAGGAAGTGGTAAGACCTAAGACCTACAGTCCTTCAAAACGCCCACCGCGTTTTGGAGGACAGTCTTATGTAATTTTGATGTTGGACAAGTGCTAATACTCAGCCTAATTTGAATAAATGACTTTTGATTTTGATTTTGAATACATTAAGGGGCTAAAACCTAATTGTTACAATATTTAAACCAACTAACTATATTTACACTAGGTACTAAATTAAATGACTAACTAACTATACAAAAGGACACTTAATCGTTGAGGTACTCGTCCGCATCGGCATCATATATAATAAAACTGTACAAGTTTCTTAACCCTTAAACTTCCGTGCATCATAGTAAACTCATATTAATACGCTAGAACGTCATACGATGGACACCAGCACGCTGTCTCATCGCGTTATATTGCAGTAAAATGTAAAATATTCACTGGAGATCATCTCAAACGGTTTACGACGAGGACAGAGGACTGTTTTCTAAGTCATACTGGATGTAATAAGGACGGACGGCAATGCGGTGACATTAAATGTATCATCGTTATGTCAATTTTATTGGAGCATAATATTTGGTTGGCGAGTTTATTTTTTGAAATTTTAGAGACTGGACGTTGGGGTGATTATGTTTTAGTGTTTTGTGTCTCTTTTGTAAAAGATCAAAGGACTTAATTATGTCCTAGGTAATGTCGGGTGTCGGTAAGTGACTAAGAAGTCCCGGCAAGAGTTTTGGCAGCAATACTTTCTTGTCTGATAATAATAAAAAAATGAGGTTACCAATGCGTCTGCCCAGTGTGATAATTAAGCCAATTAATTACCATTTTAGCCATTAAATGGTACAATATTTAGAAGGCCCATATGCAGCAGTTTACGCTTTTAAACTTATGTTATGCCACAATAGCCCAAATTGTTCCATTCCTAGAGTTATAAATCTTTCCGACACAGCTTCGTTAACTGAAAAATACAAAGTGCACTTTCCGAGTTGATGGAAGAAGCTATTCTGTTATTTGCGAGTTTGGAGTAAGTAATTTCACAATGTAAGTAGTAATGTAGTGATGTAGTAATGTCACAGACGCGCGTGCGCACCCACCAGCGATGGGAGCGTTTTTTTTTTTTTTTGTCGGTTCGTAGTACCTATGCGTGTAAAATGACAAACCTAGTAAAGTGTACTGGCTGCAATCTCATCGTAGATGAGTTGCTATGTTATGTGCAACAGAAAATCTCGATCGCGGACAATACTGTGCAATACTGTGCTTAAGGCACACCGTTAAATATTACATGTAGAGAAAGAGTCCGGTATACGCGTGCTTCCTCGATTTATCGAAGGCCTTTGACCTCGTCTCGTACGACATCCTCTGAGGGAAGCTGGAGAGTACGGACTTACCGTGGGAACTCACTAGTATTCTCCGGTACTGGTGCGGGCACCAGGTCAACAGTGTCCGATGGGCGGGTACAATGTCGGACCCTTATACTAACGAATGTGGCGTAAGGCAAGACGGTCTGACCTCGCCTACATTGTGCAACCTACATATGAATGAACTGGTCGTCTTGCTCAGCAGTCAACATGTCGGATGCTATGTAGAAGGAGTTTGCGTCAATAATATTAGTTATGCGGACGACATGATGCTGATGAGCGCGTCTATCTGTGGGCTGAAGAGGTTACTCAGTACGTGTACGGAATACATACATGGGTTAGTTTACAATGGGAAGAAAAGCCAATACATGGTTTTTCAGGCCATCGGTGTGTCGAGCCCTATGAACTTACCGGCTGTTCATCTAAGCGATGTTCCAATAGACCGAGTGGACCAAGTGAAATATCTAGGGCATCTACTCACCGAGGACCTAAAAGACCATGCTGACATAGGGCGGGAGCGGAGGGCACTCTCAGTGCGTGTCAACATGATAGCCCGCAGGTTTTCTCGTTGTTCTACTGGTGTGAAGATAACGCTTTTTAGAGCGTACTGTACGTCATTGTATACGAGCAGCCTGTGGATTGACTATACCGAAAGGGCATACAGAGTCCTCCGTGTCCAGTACAACAACGCGTTCCGGACGGTGTTGGGGCTGCCCCGTTTCTGTAGCGCATCAAGGATGTTCGTGATGACACGCACTGACTGTTTCTACGCTTCTATGCGCAAGTAGTGTGGGTCCGCGCCGGGTGCGAGCCAGCCCCAATGCCATCCTGGCAATGATCGCCGATAGGCTTGACTGCCGTTATGTCCGGCATGGCTGTGGCAGGCTTGTTGCTGTTCTAATGCCGGTTAGGAAGTTATAATAATTGCGTTTTATTTATTTTAGACTGTAATGTGATTTTATAATCTTTCATTTAATTTAATAATGACATTTATTTAAAATTTTATTGAAAGTGACATCGTAGTGAATATTTTAATTTGTTCTTGATTTTACAGTATTTTCAATGTTATATGTGAATAGTTTTTAAATATAAATTACGTGTACTACAAACACCTACTGTGGACCAATAAGTTGTCTTTTTAAATAAATTAATTTGAATATTTTATATTTATTATTATTATTTATTTATATCACATTATTAAGAGAATCTCTGTCCAACTCCATTCCTAGTAAAAGATAGGCAAGCGTTGGCCAGTGGATACAGCAACAAGAAAATACATAGCACCAGAAATAAATCATGTAAAGTAGGTTACTAAGACTTACATAACGCTTTCACTGTCAAAAAGTTAACAGATCTAATGAGAACCAAGCCCCTAACTAACTCTACAAGGCCTAACTCTACAAACTTTACATCTTGGTCAAAATGTACGGCCTGGCCGTTCCATCGCACAAACATTCCTATCGGCATAAGGTAAGAACTTGTGACTTAATTTCTTAAATAGATCAATGGAATGGCCAAGCCATACATTTTGACCATAGACTTCTAAAATATTTTTTTTAATTATGGTGAAAACCGCATCAAAATTCGTTGCGTAGTTAAGTAGAACACCGCGGTCACACATACCACTACCTACCTATTCTCGAAGCTTTTCGTCGCATTTTCAAACCCTCATAGCTTCGGCCTGGATAATGCTAGAGAGTTTAAATTCTCAGTATAAGATGTAATATGCAGATTTATATAATATTATGTAATTGAAAAGGCTTTTAAGAGGGTTTATCCTAAATATTGGGCAACGTCGGAAATAGCTGTCAAATATTTACCTGTTTTTATTTATTTGGCAATATTACTGTATGGAATTAAGAAATGTGGCTAACTAGGGAACTAAACTATTGATTTTTAAATGCAATAATTAATATCGCAACACCGAATAATTAGTTTTTAGACCTAAAACGGTTACTTACAACATTAAATTCAGTGTTGTAATTGCAATTCATTATGAATATTCTAGTTCGCCAGTTAGCCAGATTTCTTATTTTCATACAGTAATATTGTCAAATTAATCAAAACAGCGAAATATTTGACATCTATTTGCGACGTTGCCCACTTTCAGAATAAACGCTCTTAGGGTATTTAAAAAAAAAACAGTGGCACTCCGGGAGTGCAGACAGAAGTGACAACTTGAAAAAAAAGTAATCAACGCGTTGATGTCTTTTTAATGGTCAAAAGCTGGTGTCATCACGGTGTCGCGAAATCAATGGCTTAGTCCCATCTCAAAAATGCCCAACGAAAGAAGTTTTCACTTCAAAAAACATGGCAAACTCATTTTATCGGTTTGTAAACAAACCTTGAGACGGACACTTAAAAAGCAATATAATTATAAATATAATCCCAAATAACAGTTTCAGAATACGAGAGCTCACAAAACTTAGAATTCAAAAGGAATGTTCGAGAAAATTCCATCAAAATCTAAACCAGTTTCTTCCGTAGCTAGGAACTGTTAGGATAAAGTCGAATAACGACAACGAAGGCGATTGAAGAGTCGTCCACTTATTGTTCTAGAATGTCGCTTCTGATATTGCGTACCTGCTGTCGGCAGTTCCATTTAATTGAAAACTATTCAGCTTTGTCGTAGAGTAAGGTTTTATAGATGAGACATTGATTTAAAAATAATAATAATAACCCAACCGCCGTATCCCTACGTTGACGTCGCTACGAACTCTAGGCCTGTGCCAGTAGAGTTTACTTTGCCGGAACGGGTCTGGGATGTGGAGCCAGACCAAGAAAGATACAAAAACCCACAGGGCAGCATGTGGCGAGCTAATGGGCAGTAGCGACCCCACGGACCCTATCTCCCGGGAGAAGTCTTGTTTCTCACCTCTGGTTTGCTTTAACTGACCGGCTTGAGTGGAGATTCGCTAGAGCAAACGTGCTCGCAGGAAGGAAGTATTCCAGTAAGTGCTCGTAGGGATCTTGACCATCTTCCGGGCTCTGGGATTGTTCTGAAAGCCGTGGAATACCTCTTCACTCCTTGAGGAGTGGTGGTCCGCTGGTGCTCAAGCACCAGCGGACATATTGCGTCCTTGTCACTACGTCACTATGTGCTAGCGGCAGTTTTCGGGGGCCCATTATTGAGTGTGCAAGTCACCCCCTGCCATTTTATCCGTGTACATTTAAAACTGATCAGGCAGGGGTCATAGTCTTTCCATAGTTCCAGGTCACCAGTCAACTCAAGCCACCCAAACCCATAGTCCAGTAGTTTTGTTTCCATATCCTGTAATAGTCCTACACCAACCGGTGGTTGTCCTTGGGTACAATTGCATAGTACATACAGCGATAATCGTCGGTTGGTGCCTCTGCGAGTTGGCTTCGGCCCCTCGTATGCCTTACAAAGGTCCGGGACTCCAAGGTCCCGAGAAATGTCAAGAGAAGTAAAAATAATATCCGATATTGTCCTGATAGCCGTGGAATACCTTTCCACTCCTCATAAGCACCTCAGGCCATATTGCCCCCTTATCGCTACGACACTTTGTGCTAGCGACCGTTTTCGGAGGGCCATTATTGAGTGTGCAAGTCACCCCCTGCCATTTTATCCGTGTACATATAAACATTGATCAGGCAGAGGTCATAGTCCTTCCATAGTTCAAGGTAACCAGTCCACTTTAGCCACCCAAACCCATAGTCCAATATCTTTGTTTCCATATTCTGCAATAGTCCTACACCAACCGGGAGTTGTGCTTGGGTGCTCTTGCATAGTGTGAACAGGGATAGTCGTCGGTTGGTGCTTCAACACTTAAAAATGTCTAAGGGGTTTCTGCGAGTTGGCTTCGGCCCCTCGTACGCTTTCCAAGGGTCCCGAGATATGTCAGACATTTCAAAATAATAATAATGCCATTTATTTCAGGCATCACAGGCTCATAGAAAAATACCTAAACCTAAAGATACATATTTTAAAAACAAAACATAAAAACTTGTGTTAATAAATAGCTTAAAACTACGTACATCGCACCCTTAGTAATATAAGGGCACAACTAAATATTGAGGTTTTGTATTAGACGGGCTCAATATCAACTGTTCTACCACTGAGAGGGTGGTGTGAAAGAGACACAATTACAGTATTCGCTTTAATATTGTCTTTTTTCTCTTTCTGTGAAAGCTAAGTGTAAAAACTCAAAACCTCAATATTTCGAGTTGAGTCCTTATTACTAAGGGTGCGATACGTTAGTAGCACTTCACTTCACTAGCTTATCCTTGCACTTGTCCGCGGAAGCGACGGAACACCACGTTCTGCGGCCAAAAGTTTTCCTCCATGACGACGGACAGAAAACAATTCGGTACTCGCACCACAAACGCCTTGAAGTTGACGTTGCGGTGCGACTCCAGTAACTGCACCCTCGGCGTGTACCTCGTCATTTGGCGCACGTACTCCACGATGTCCTCCGCCTTAGTGGTGTAGTGTAGGCGGGAGATGTACACCAGTGTATTAAACCGCACCGCAAGCTTACTTTGGAGTCTGTAGGAGCTTTGCCACAGCGGTAATTGTTTGTTTGCAATCGGCGCTTCCTCCTTTGCACTGTCACGAAACCGTCAGCATCAGATCGATTCGACAACTTTTCTGGCATAGGTTGCATACTGTTTGTTGGTTGGATTTAGTCTCCGTTTGTTCATCAAGTTCTTTTGAGTTACTGGGGAGTTTGTTGCGACATTTCTTCCCAGCTTAAAACACTACGAAGTGGTGAAGGGGGGACCTTGGGTGACATTTTGGGGGACTGTCTTATGTATTTTACGTTCAACTTAATTTTCGGCCTACTTTGAATAAATGACTTTAGATTGTTGTTTTTAGGGTTCCGTACCTCAAAAGGAAAAAACGGAACCCTTATAGAATCACTTCGGTGTCCCTCCAACAGTCGTAGAAATATGTCCCCTTGGAGTTTAAAAAAATCAAGCTTGTAAATCAACTTAATAAAAAATACGGCTATTTATGTGACATATTTTGATAGTCTCAAATAAATCAAAACTACAGGTTACTTCCCGTTGACCTAGAATCATGAAATTTGGCAGGAAGCAAAACAAGGATACAATATCACAGGATATCTTTATCACAGCACAAAGAAAGGAAAAAGTCCGAAAATAGATAATTTGTAGTAATATCACGTTTATTTTTTTTTTTTCAAATTTACATTTGCAGTTGGAGTATAAGCTAAAGTCGCGCAAGAAAATCTGCTTTCAGCTTTTCACATTTAACATAACATAAACATAACATCACGCCTTGTTTCCCCGAAGGGTTGGGCAGAGGTGTCCCTGTAGCAGGTTCACCCACATTTCGCCAGTTATGTTTTAAGTCCCATGAGGTCCTGGGTTCGATTCCCGGGTCGGGCAAAGTGTTATTGGGTTTTTCTATCTGAAATTTCTCAGTAGCAGCCCGGAGTCTGGATTTGTGCCCGGTTGATGGCAATAGGCTTTTCACATTTATGTTCGCATAACTCGTCAAAATGTATGGAACAGCTGATATTCTTTTCGCGATTTCTGGTTTGGTCCCATAGTAAAAGTTGTTCATAATGATGAGTAAAGTCACGTGTTGAAGTTTGCGCACTAGTTAAAAACTTATCCTGTACACCGTGACGTATATCGATTTAAAGGAATTTATTTTTCTCAACTACTAAGTTAAGTTTGTTCTTGGGATAAATTCATCCCAACTACGGAACCCTTTATTGTGCGTAGTCCGACACGCAATTGGATAGTTTTTTTTATATTCATTGAATAGAACTGTGACTTAAACTTAAAAAAACTTGATAAGCCGTTAATAATTTGAGGATCGGATGCATTCCTCACAGTCGTATCAGTTGGGCACGATCAGAAGTAATATAAAGTTTATATTCACAATGTTTTGCGTTCGTTACAAATATAAAAGTCGTTTCCCGGCAATTATTTTTGCACTACGTTACTAGTCTTTTACACCGTGTAATTTTTTTTTCGTTTTACTTCATCTTAAGAATGTTTTATTTTTTGTGTTTCAGTTTAAATTGCTAAGTGATGGGAAATCGTTATTTCCTTCTAATGGGGCTCCGCTATTTATTGAAAAAATTTCGCTTTTTTTTAATTTTGTCAAGAACTATTTTTTCATTGCTAACGAGAGCATCACGTTAAGTGGTGACTTTTTCTTCCTTTATAAAAAATAATTTAAAAAAAACAATCTCATAAAAATCTAAAACAAAGCAGTTTACATTTCTAAATTTCCATTTAAACTGTTTTAAACTCTATTGGTAGTTGGTCAGCGTCACTGAACTTTATCTTCATATCCATGTTGAATTTTTATATCTTTGTTTAAAGCTTTTGCATTATTATTATTTCAAACAAACAAATAGTTAATTTCAAAATACTATTTGTGACGTATATATAATGTCCCGACTTATAATTTCGCATCAAACATCACGAAAATTAAGTCCTCAGACGTATTTCAAACAATTCATGAAAAATTATTTTCATTCGCTGAAAATATAATTTAGATAATTTTCCGAGTGTTCTGTTTCAATAAAGTAATTTTAAGTCGAATCGTTTTGTTAGATAATCCTTTGTGTTACCACCTGATAATTTGTATGCTGATTCCGGATCCCGAATTTGTGTCCTCTATAAAGGCTCATTTACATAAGTCGATAACTCGATCGATATACAGCAGGGGTGGGCAACCGGTCGATCGCGATCGACCGATCGATCGCGGCTATTAGTCCAGTCAATTGTGGCAAAACAAAAAAAATATATATATATGCCTAAAAATATTATATAGAATAGACCACGCAACGTACCTAATCACCAACTGCTGCACGCATCATCTTGTATCATTTTTCAGTCGCCGTTCCATCACGTTATTTATCCTCTCTTCCAGGCAGTAGCTCAAACGCAATACTCACACTACTATAAATAAGTAGTTACTAAGAATAATTTTCAATTTGATGATCTCTTAATATTTTAATTTTAATTGTACGTTGTTTCATAAAAAAATTCAAGATGTATGTAATTGGTAGATCGCACAGGGGTCAGTAAACAGTAATATCTTGGGTCTAACCAAGTGGGCTACCCCTGATATACAGCATGCGGGGAGTCCCCTCCCCGCAGGCGGAGTAATGACTAGTGAAAGTCATTAGTCCATAAAGGCTCTTTCAAACAGGCGCGACACGCGACGCGACACAAAGACACCGCTCGTCGCGCGACGAGCGGTGTCTTTGTGTCGCGTCGCGAGTCGCACCTGTTTGGAAGAGCCTTAACGCGGTTGGGACATCGTCTGTGGGGATTCCCCGGAGCAGGAGTAGGGACCAATAAAATTCACCGGTCGGTAAAAAACGTGCGGAGACTCACACCCAATGAAAATGAGCCTACAAAGCCAAATGTGCCGTGCAGGTCCTTCGTATACCGCAATCGTTCCCTATCAACTAATGAAAACGGTTTCCTGCATGCGGGCCCTATCAACCAATAAGCTCTAATGGACTCTACTTGGCAAAATAGTTGTCCGAAACCGGAAGTAATTCCAGGATTTATTTAATGATGCCTTCACAACTAACAGGTTTTCGCAAAATTGAGGTATGTTACGTGATACACAAAACGGATATGTTTTCTTTGTTTTCAATGCAGGGTTTTGACACTTTTAGGGTACAACATTATCCTGCCGGGGTTGCGGGAATGTCTGAAAGGGTTAACGTGGCCCCTGGCAATATAGGCAACTTTTGATAAATTCCCACCCAAAAAATAAAATAAAAAAGGGTTTTGACACTTGTGCTTACTAAGTATTTTCGTTATCTCGCGACTGTTTACTGGCTCGAATACGCTACGTGGCTGTGGAACAGTTTAACCAACAAACATGATAAGAATACATTCTAAAACAATATTAAAATTAACATATCGCAAAAATGTCCCACAGCAAATATTTTGTTTAATTAACTAATTTTGATTCTTTGGGATCGATAATCTATTTTCCACAAAAACGGTCAACTACTATGATGACATTGACATTTACTATAATTCGAACAATTTATCATTAATTTATATTTTTAACCGACTTCAAAAAGGAGGCGGTTCTCAATTCGACTGTTTATTTTTTTTTTGTATGTAACAAACATACAAAAAAAACTTACTCCTCTAATTATAAATTGATTTTGATGATTCTTTTTTGTTTGGTAGGTCATACTTGAGAAATGGTCCCATAAAAAATTGTATTAACTTTGTTTGTGTAGTTTTTGAGTCCGCTTCAATAATACGTATTTTTTTCCACTTAGGATGTGGATGATATAAGTTCCTGTCATTGTTATTTACAAAGCACTTAGTGGTATTCGAATTTTATGTGAAGTAGGTACCTACCACAACTAAAAAGTGAAAAATAAAAACGTTTAACAAAAAAAAAAAAAAAACCGACTTCCAAACTGCGAGACCGACAAAAACTGCGAGATGCCATTTAATAATAAAAAAAAACCGTCATATTTAAGGGTATGTAAATCATATTTAATTTTAATTAATAGATAATTATATTTAAATTTAAAGACATTATACTTTTAAATAACAATTAGAAAATTATAATAATACATAAAAACTTTTTACAAAAAATAAAAAAAACCGGCTTCCAAAAAAAAAAAAAACACTACGAAGTGAAAAATAACTATAATTTCGGAAATCGGTTGCAAAAAACGAAAATACAAAAGCAAAGGACCTCGGCGGCGAGGTCGGAATGACGGGAGGCGTCTGTGTTTGTGTATTGTGCTGGTGGCCCTATTCTTCTCCTGGAGGAGTGTAATGGGGTCATCAGGGTCGGAAAGAAAATATGACGGTAGCTTATGGAGGATTTTTATGATAAATCATGTATGTACTAAGTACCCATGTTTGGAAAGTAATAAATGATTTCATTTCATTCGATTTACTTTTTTACCTATATGCCTGACTTATGCGGCGATTCTTAATCTTTGCCCAGGATTTGGCTGCTGGCAGATGAAACAATCTTTTCAAACGTGGAATGTAAATTATGTTTCTTATTTCAAATTCAAACAAGAAATGACGTCGCTATGTTTTTATGGAACAGCATTCAATTTGAACTACGATCTAGCGATAAAAGCGATAGTGTTTCGTTGGGTAGATGCTTGTTGAGAAAATGCCGATCGTAATAAAATGTAGAATGGCATTGCGTATCTAAAAGCAACGATTTGCTGTCGGCACATTTATCTTTTGGCGGCATTATTGACTCTCTCAAAGGGTCAATAGGTGCCAATAGTTAAATTTATGGTATTTTGTGTAAGTAAATAATTAAATGGAGTGCCTTTTTGTACGTTCCGTAAAATGTCTTTTGAAATGATTATTATTTTCTTTCGGTATAGTAAGATTGCATAGGTAAGTTGTCTCCCCTAAGGGAAAACTGCTATAGTTTTTAGGTTTCAATTTAAGTTAGTCAAAATCTTTTTAATCCACTGAATCTTTGTTTATTAAGCTACCAACCAGCATTAATAAAATACTATAATCTTCTATCAAAATTGTTTTGTTTTTACGTTTCCCTCGGTACAATTAGGGGTATGGGTACTTAATTCGTTCCACCTGTAACGTAAGTCGTACTTAGAATAAGATCTCACAGACGATACGTAAATATAAAAAAATAATAAAACCCGACGATATTAAAACAAACTAAAAAATAATTTCTCAAGGGATCAAGTGGATTTTTTCTCCTTTTGGAGTCATTAGAATAGTATACCAGGTACTTGAAAATTTTCCTCAAAAATCCATAGTTATGTAAAAGTTAGAAATGAACTAGACTGTAAATAAATTAAATGTTGTGTTAATATCAATCTGCCTAGCCTTTTCCCAACTATGTTGGGATCGGCTTCCAGTCTAACCGGATGCAGCTGAATACAAGTATTTTACATGGAGCGACTGCCTATCTGACCTCCATAGCCCAGATAGGTAGTGGGTAATACGATACCCCTTGGTAAGACTTTTGAGCACGGCTTATTAACGTGCTTTCCGAGGCACGTACTTTTTTTTTGAAGTAAAAACTTCTTTACGCGCGTTGGGCATTTTTAGATGGGACTTGATTGATTTCGCGACACCACGATGACACCTCATTTTTGTAAATGCAATTATATTCTTTATTTATATTTTGTTACGGATCAATGTTCTGTGCAAGTATTTGTACTGTAAAGGTTTCGGAAGTTTTTTTTTTTTTGTAGACGCTATTGTGCTCCTTATTTAGATAAGGTTACGGACTAATGTTCTATACAAGTATTTTTCTTCCACCAAGGCGATCTTGTTCAGGTTTTCACTTCTGTCGGTATTTATAAATCAAACGGTTTTCCAAGAAATCACGCTAGACGAGAAATTACACAATGGTATTATTTATTATCTGGTATTCAGCTGCATCTGGTTAGACTGGAAGCCGACCCCAACTTGACTGGTAAAAGATTAGGAAGATTGATTGTTGTGTTCATAATAAGTATATAAGTTATAGTCCATTTTTGCTGGTATACCCATTTCATATTGTGAGGTCTTCCAAATGTTGTTCCATTCTCAAGGCACGATTTAGAACTTTTCCACCGATAGGAACTAATTAAGCAAAGACGCCTTCAAACATTAAAATCGAATCACTAACATAATTTAGTCAAAATATACGGTGTTGTTAAGCTTAAATTAGTATCTGGAAACCATGAAAATAGCCATGAACAAAAATATAATCATTACCGTCATATTCTTTTTAGAAATAGTTTAGAGATGTGCAGCAAATAATGAAGACAGGGAAAAATATTATTTTCTTCTTCTCCGAAGTCACTTGTTTAAATTAATTGACGCAGGACTAACTTAATCGTACATTTTTGCATTATTAGACGCCAGTTTTTATGAACAGGAGAGCAGATATTGCTGCAGTATGACTTCGGCGCCTGGTACGTTAACGCAACCTATACCCTACCTACTGAAAACACGAATAATTATTATATAATATACCTGGGCGACCGAGCTCTGCTCGAGTGAAAATAGAGAATGCTCATTTAATACTGTAGGAAAGTTCCTACTAATTCCATGCTGCCATGATAGTAGGTACTTACTAATTCCATGCTGCTGTGTCATTATTCAAAGGTAGCCATCTTGTTTTAAATTGTGGGTGACCGAGCTCTGCTCGGGTGAAAAAACGGAGAAAACGAATGTTCCAGATTTTATCAGTTAATATAGGTCTCATATCTGTGAAAATTCGTACGATTGATTTTTCGCCCCCGTAAACCCCTACCTATATTGCAACTTTTACCGAAATTGTTAAATCCGTTTACGAGAACGTGATTACATATCATCATCATCATCATTTCAGCCGAAAAACGTCCACTGCTGGACATAGGCCTCCCCCAAGCACCGCCACTTCGACCGGTTCTGTGCTTTCCGCATCCAGCGGATTCCTGCGGCCTTGTCAAGGTCATCGGTCCAACTTGTGGGAGGCTTTACCGGTCACCATTCCAGAACCTTTCGGCCTCATCGGCCATACGTTCTGCGAGCAATATACCCTGCCCATTGCCACTTAAATTTGGCAACTCTTCGGGCTATGTCGGTTACCTTGGTTCTCCTGCGGATCTCTTCATTTCTGATTCGATCCCGTAGGGAAACTCCAAGCATAGCCCTCTTCGTTGCCCTTTGGGTGACTTTTAGCCTTCTGGTAAGGCCCATTGTGAGTGACCAGGTTTCAGTACCATAGGTCATCACTGGCAACATGCACTAGTCAAAGACTTTCATCTTGAGATGCTGTGGTATGTGGGACGAGAAGATATTGCGTAGCTTCCCGAACGCTGTCCAGCCAAGTCGGACTCGACGGTTGACCTCTTTCTCAAAGTTGGACCCACCTAGCTGGAGCGTTAGTCCTAGGTAAACATACTCGTCCATAAATTCAAGCGTAGCGTCTCCGATCTTCATGAGAGTGGGTGGCATTTGATTGCATATATATACAAAACAAATACAAAAACAAACACAAATACACAAAACAAGCAAACATACAAAAATACATTACTTACACAAACAAATATTACTTATTTAATAGTATCTATAAGATGGTAAACGTGTGACGTATTTTTAAAGAGAAGATGATTTTTATTAATATTTTCTAAGAACTGAAAGTAGAAAACAATCAAGTAAAATAATAGCAATTACTTGGGTACTTACCCTATCCGCTTGTTGAGTTAATATTTCCAAACAATCTTCAATATCCTATCGTTATTATAAATTGTTCATTATTATTACATTTTTAGGATCCCATACCCGAAGATTGCCAAACGGAACCCTATTACTAAGCCTCCGCTGTCTTTCTGTCCGTCCGTCTGTCTGTCAGCGGGCTGTATCTCATGAACCGTAATAGGTAGACAGTTGAAATTTCACAGATTGTGTATTTCTATTGCCGCTAAAACAACAAATTAAATAAAGTTAATAATTAAAGGGGCTCCCCTTATAAGAAACATGTTTTCGATTCGTTTTTCTCGATCTGTTACGGTCCGAAACTCTTCGTGTACGAATCTGACTCGGACTTGCCCGGTTTTTATTTATTAGCAACAAGATGTTTGTTAAGATGTTTATACCAAGTTAGGAAACACTAAGATTACCTATCTACTGAATTTGATTAATTTTGAATCTACTTCAATTGAGTTTGAGCCCCTGGCATGTAATAAATTCCTCAATCTTGTTATGTTAGTATTAAGTACAACTGGATCGACTTAAGATCAATGTTAAGACACAAATTACCATGCCGTATTACCATAAAGTGTTTGAAATTACTTATTCAGAATTAGATAAATCACTAAGGCTCGCTTGCACCACAGGCACTAAATTAGCGCTGAAAGAATATAAGAAAATTAAAAAGGTATTTGATACCCCTTTTGTAAAAAATAATTTAGGTTTGCAGTCTCTAGTTATAACGAATATAATAATATTATATTAAACACGCCTGACTAAGATATATTCAGCGACAAGCTATAGGTACTCAGAAAGAAAATCACGCAATCCTTACCGAGTTTTTCTTCATTTTAATTTCTTAACTGTTTTATTTTTATTGTTATTTACGTTAGTCTAGTTTATTTCATTTATATTATTTAGTTTAATTTATTCAATTGCGAGGCAACAAGATATTGTTATCAATGCTATGTACGCCGTAATTGTCGTGTACATTAATCCTAAGATTATTTCTAGCATAAGTTTAATGTATGTGTGGCTATGCTTTTTTTTAAATAAATAAATAAGACATCATTCTGTTTCTGTCAACCGTTTGAATATTACAGAGACCGTAAGACCATGCGACCTACGCATCATACTGCCGTCATGCAAAATCCTGCATCGAACAAAAAGAGTTAAGAGTTTACCGCATGACGAGAACATATACCTCGTCCCGACATCAATCGTCGGGCAGTTGCCCACTAGACATGACGCCCGTCTGGTCGGAGGATCCTCCCTCTTATCTAGAGGATGAGTGAAATTTAGACCCTGTTACTCTCGTAGATTGCCCGGAGGAGCATACGGGGGAGGTCTGCCCGGCTTGGGCGGGGCACCACCGGGTCATCATAGAGGCGATCGGCGGCGGTGATCTCTCGCGTCCGACCCTGGTCCAGGCCATGGTACGGAGCGAAAGGGCATGGGAAGCCGTTAGTTACCTCTTTCTACGAAGCTCGCTAAGGAGGACCAATGGGTAGCTCGCCGTCCGATAAGGCCTAGGCCCAGGTCAACGGCGTTGTGTTCCACGCGCGCCTCAAAGTGATGTCAGCAGAACTGACAGGGTCCGCAAGGGCTAATGTCTGCCGGGATCGCCGAAAAGTCCGAAAGGGATACCAAGGCCCCTGGCAACAGTGCAACTGAAGGAACACGGGTGGGTTTTAGTCAGTAAAAGTCTGACATGCCCTCCCGCTCCGCCCAGAGCGGGAGAAGTTATTTGAAAATTTCCAACCAAAAAAAAAAAATATGACCCCGTTCCTCTTGCGTCGACAACCGAATGATGTTTTATAGACGTATCTAGTGTTAAATGAATTTGAATCATAATCATTAATTTGCAATAAGTATTGGTACAGTGTCTGTCTAATAGTCAATCATAAGTTCGTAATACAAAGTCAGACATTTGACATACAAAACAATGTATTAAATGCTAGAGTAATATTTAATTATTTCTGGGCCGTAATTTGCACTGTACCTACATACCTATGTCTAAAACGGTTTTTTTGGCACAGCCGTGAGGCATACACATTGTTGTCAAAAGATTATTTTCACTTTTTTATTTTGTTTGTATTTTGTGTTTCACGTGTGTTTGTGTCACTGTGTCCAAATAAACGTTTTCTAACTTTCTTTCTTTTCTAAAATTATAACGGCTGTAAAAATATCCTTAACAAAGCTTCCCGTTATAACGATATATTTAGCACTAGACAATACCTGGGAATTTTCTGGTTACGGTGATATTGAAGGTCAAAGTTCCAATTTTATAAAATGTTTTTTTTTTACATTTTTTAAATGTTGTAACTTAACTTAAAATACTATCACGATCCCTGTACCGTTGTTGTGTTGGTTTGGGACGCGTGCAACCAGCGGGCTGGGCGCCGCCTCATGGAACGCGCTCACACCAGTGCCCCGTAAAGGGCCATGGACCGCATGACCCTTGCGTCGAACTTCTGGCAGGAGGCGTTTGGACCCCCTAGATTGGGCAGGAGCCGCTTCAAGGCAACCCCGGCCCGCTCCAGTCTGGGAGCCAAACGTCTAAGTGCTCCACGAAGTTCCACCGGTTGTCGAGGGCGAGTCCTAAGTACTTCATCGTCGATTTGACGCCGATGAGAACCCCTCCCGCCGTTACCTGATAACCCAATGGTGGCGCATTCCGAGGACCATGAAAACACATGACCTCGGACTTGTGCAGAGCCACTTCTAGTCCCAACTGCCGGATCCTGTCTGTCCGTCAAAAATAGGCTTCAACCACACGATAGAGATAGGTTGGTATCCGGTGATACCAAAGTGCCTCCCCGATGCAACTTCAGAGCAGGGTTTTGAACACATTGGCGATATTTACAGACACCGCCAAAACGACCCCACCCCAGGCCACAGCATCCCCCGTCGTGAGGGCCCACACGCGCATGATTGCGTCCACCGTAGAGCGGCCCCTTTGGAAGCTAAATTGACTATCCGCCAGATTCGGCCCCACCCTCACCAGCCGCCCGACGAGACGGTCTGCAAGGAGTCTTTCAAAGAACTAGCCCACCTCGTCGAGCAGCACAATGGGCTGATAAGCGTACGGAGAGTCTGCAGGGCACCCCAGTATCCTGATGAGGACCAGTTTCCCCATCTTCCAACAAAGTGCGAACTGGCCCCTCTCCAAGCATGCGCTTAAGAGCCCCCTTAGTCGAAGCCCGAGAGCCTCCAAGGCCAAGACCCAGGCTTTTCCAGATAAGCCGTCGGGTCCTGGGGCAGTATTTTTGGCATTCAGCCTACGTACACATACACATACATAAACTTACGCCTTTTTCCCATGAGAAGAAAAAACGAATGAGCCTTACAGTAGTCGCAAATGACGTGTAACATCTGACATCTTGGCTGACAGCACCAATTAGCACCATCGTCATCTTCATTGTCATCTTCATCGTAGTCTTCTCAGAGTAGTCAGATAGGAAACGCCAAAATCATCTAGCTTATTTTATTTTTTACCTAGCTTTTGCCCGCGGCTTCGCCCGCGTGGATGTCGAGGTCCCACTAAAACCTTTTGCAAGAATCACTCCGTCCATTGATGAAAACCTTTTGAAAATCCGTTCGGTAGTTTTTGAGTTTATCGCGTTCAGACAGACGCGGCGGGGGACTTTGTTTTATAATATGTGTAAGGATATGACGTGTAAAAGTGTTTCCGATAGATAGACCTATTTACAGAATAAACTATTTTGTGTCCTTTCATTTCATTTCATTGTCATCATCCTGTTTACAACCTCTCGGAAAATGGGTTGGTACCATCTGACTGCCAACTCTAGCACCGCGCGCGCTCATTGATCAAATGAAATAGCGCGCCCTTCCCCGACTTCCTGTTACACACTTCCATCCATTATGTTATTCGTACCTGTAATATGTTATAGAACTTAAAGATCCTAGTAATTTTAAATAGTAAATGATTTTTATTATATAAAAACAGCATAATTATAAAAGATCGCACTATCGCATTAGGTGATGAACTTGTAATGATAGTTATAAGGGAGAGAGATCAATAAATAAATAAATACCTTTTTATTAAATAACTCCCACAGATTGCAGGAAAGCGAGAGGAAAGATTTTACACATCAAAAATATATAGCAAACAAGAAAAAATAAGAAAAATAAATATTTGTCAATTCTATGTAGGTATCTGATATTAATAGAGAGGCACATTACTGAAAACTGCGATACCATTTCTTGAAAAAGAAAATACGCAAACAACTAAATGCTTTTTATTACCCAATTTTATATCACGAAAAGCTGTTTACACAATTATTTATATTTAGACCGTCCTTTGAAGAGAACATGGAGGACATGTTTTATGGCGGGAACTTTAATAAGGCGTACTTCGGCTCTGTACTCTGTTGCCTTAAGTACTTATTTGAGACCCAAAAGGGACTAGGAACAACCTACCTCTCTAAGGTACGTAGTTATAGAAGGTAATCCTCGTTAAGTTTCAAAAGGATGTTTAGTATCAACGGCTTTTCTTCGTGGATTAAGGAATAATTAAGATTTAATTAGCTTGGAATCGAGGGAAAATGCAGCTTCTTGATAATTAAAATTAAAATTTCATTATCTATGTGATGAAAAGTTTGCTGTAGGTACTAAAGCTCCTTGTGTTACTTTGTGATTTAAAACAGTCTGAAAAGACAGACTGAAGCTTTATAAGTACCTATCTTTTATTATTTTTGAATTTATAGAATGTACTTATTCTTCCCATTTTTCTATACCTATGAAATAAAACCGATGAAAAAATCTTTTGTCTCTTAGAGGAGAGTAACCAAATATGGGCTACCATTTTGTTTTTGCCTCAAAAATAAAAAACTATTAAAAAAATAACCATTTATTGACGTTAACTATTTATTAACTACATTACATAACATAACATTACATAACATAACATTACATAACATAATATTACATAACATAACATTACATAACACCTATTTTCTCGCCATTTGCAAACTAGTTCAGTGTGACGTCATCATCATCACTCCGACCACCCACACATCGGCAGTTATGTTTAAGTCCCACGTGCCACAATGGGAGCGAGCCTTTGCTATCAACCGGGCACAAATCCTGACTCCAGGCTGCTACTTAGAAATTCCTGATGAAAAATCTAATAACAGTCTTGTCTCTTCTTCTTGAAATAATGTCTCGTATTTATTCGTGATATTGTGGGAATAACTTAGTGAACACTTTTAAACCCTCAACTTAACTCAAAATCATTTATTTGATTTAGTAGTCTACAATTTGGGTTCCATAATATTACTGTTATTGTTGGAAAGCAGTAGTGGCCCAGTGGTAACGGCCGCGACTTACGAATTGTAAGTCGTAGGTTCGAACCTAGACAGGCGCTTTACTTGGTGTAAATTATTTCATCACCGCTGCTCTCAAAACGTTGAAAGAAAACATCTTGAGGAAACCAGCATGTCCTAGAACCAAACATTCGAAGACTTGTGACATCTACCAACCGCCAACAATATATATTGGCGAAATGTGGATTTACTATAGGTAGGTACACCTCTGCTTAATCCTTCGGGGAAACCAGGCGGTGATAAGGATCAATGTGTACCTAGCTGTTATTAAGTATTCAATGTGTAATAATTATGTTTTGTGGCTCACATAGATACAATATTATACTTAGAACAAAGATTCTATAAAATAAATGAATTCTTGTCATGTATGAATATTTTTGAGGCTCACTGTACTAAGTCTTCATAACTAACCTTAGTACTTAGTTATGAAGACTAGCTTATTAGTACTCGAAGCAAGGACTATTTTTGATGAAACAAACACAGTTCAAGCTAACACCGCACGAGGGTAACCAAAAGACATAGAACCTACTTACTAACTACATTTCTAGGAATATGAAGTGAACTGGAAACCTTTACATAAATAACTATTCTGGGAGACGTTTCTAGCTCACTATATTACTAAAGTCACACTTACCTCGCAACTTCGTTCCCGTGATTTTGTATTTACCTGACTACGGCGAAGCAAAATGGAGGATTTTGACCGGTATGTATGTAGGTGTTGATGTTCATCTGTTACCTCATAACTTCTAAACTACTGACATATGAGGTATCGTTGGAAGCGTCTTGAGGCTTTGTGACGTCACATTTAAATCAATATGGTGTCCTCTAGAGGACATAAAGTCACGAACTAAAAAAAATTAATGATTTAATTCTGCCATTTTAGGTACCTATCAAATGAAAGGGAATGACGAACAAATTTCAAAAATATACATATTACCAAAAATAATTTAAATAAAAATAAAAGTTATATAAACTAAAACTCAACTACGACAAAAAGTCAACTAAAAAGGTATAAACAAGACATCACAGACAATAATTTTAAAAAAAATCCAATAGATTACGTGTGACTCCGGATTTTTAATTAGTCTGTCTGTCTACGATATCTTGTTTATACCTTTTTAGTTGACTTTTTTGTCGTAGTTGGGTTTTAGTTTTTATAATTTATCCTACAATTTCCAACACCCGTTCATACTCCGAAAGAATGCTAAACGATAACGAACTAGGTGCGCGCGCGGGCGATACGTCTAAATATTAATTAAGTTTATGATAATAAATTTTCATTTTATAGGAGTGCCAAGAGGTGTTAGAATTTATAGCAGAAAATACAAAATCACGCGAACGAAGTCGAGGCGAGGTAACTGCTAGTTTTGTAATATACTAGCTACAACCCGCGGTTTCACCCCCATAAGTCTCGATCCCTAAGAATATCGGGATAAAATATCCTATGTCCTAATCCAGTTAATTGATTTAAGATTTAATGTTTATATATTCAATTCAAATTAATAAGAATGCTGTGCATGCCTTTATGTGATGTATTTACGCAGTATTGAAAACTCGTGATTATTAACATAACATAACTTATATTGTAATTTATATTGTACACTAATTTATATTAATCATTTTATACATTAATTTACATGATGTAGGTACAATTAATTGTTGGGTGAATCGCTACTCTCCTAGCTAGATTGATTCAAGCGTGACCTTGCGGAAATCCAGTATAAAATGAAATGGACGTGGATATATTTAGTAACCAGTTCCGCTTAGCTATTTCTAAAGTGCCATAAACAATCCTGAAAGAAATCGACACGTGTTTCACCTCTCAACGAGGCATCCTCGGGATGATGATTGAAAGGCAGAGTTCTTTGCGTTCAGCACTTGGTGTGGCAACACACCGTGTTCAGGTTCGCGACAAGTCAATCGTCGTCCTGAGGATGCCTTGTTGAGAGGTGAAACACGTATCAATTTAGTTCAGGGTTTTTTTTATGGCTCTTTAGAAATAACTAAGCGGAACAGGTTACTAAATATATCCTCGTCTATTGTATTTCCTAATCCAGGTCATAGTTTACTCATGTGCCAAATTTCATCCAAATCTGTTGACCCATTTTGGCGTGAAAGCGTAACAAATAAACAAACTCACTTTCACATTTATAATTTATTTAGTTAGGATACCAGCCTATTATTGTCCCAGTGCAGGGCAAAGCCTCTTCTCATGCAGAGAAAGCACGAGCATTAATCACCACGTTTGCTCAAGACGGGTTGGCAATTTCAGACTTCTATTAACTATAAGTTCAGGTTTCCTCACGATGTTTTCCTTCACCGATATCAGCAATGTCCAAGCTAAACTCAGAAAGTACACATAAATTGAAAAAGTCACATAAAGTCACAACTTGCTGGGATTTGAACCCACAACGTCGTGCATGAGATGCGAGGCCTTAACCACTGGGCTATCATGACCTAAATAATGTATAACTGCACAAAATGAAAGAGAGATACTTATAAGAATAATTTGCATTATAAATATTAATCAAACTAGGGTTCAAATTAGTTTAACCACAAAACCTAACTTAAGGCGCAGATAGTTGCGACGCGACCCTGGTGGAACAATTTCTATGAAATCTTTACAGAAATTTATTGTTTTACCGGTGTCGCGTCGCGCCTGTCTGCGGTAGCCTTTATGAAGCCTCAAAATACAGGGTTATTACCTACCATGTAGGTACTTCTTTTATTGTTGTCTTTTCACCCTCAACACGTTTTGGGGATCCTGAAATCCGACAAATTCAATTAAAACTTTTTGAATCACGTTCCGTAACCATACGTTTTGAAAAAAGAATACGCGCGCCCTTTCAAAGCAAAGGAATTTCGGGACAGCCGGCCTCGAAGCCATAAAAAAGTTTTCTAACCCTTTGTTTCCCACTTTTTCCTACAGGTGGTTGCAGCACAGTATTTCAGCGGTATATATTCGATTCGCAACCCCTTCTGGGCCAGTTTCGCGTTACGCGCCGAGTCTGACGGACGTCCCGCGTTCCTTGTGCTAACAGATTGTACTTTCGTTCTCGAAATATTTTTTTCAACTTAGATTTTTTCGGAACGTTTGGTTTTGAAGTGTTTGTTCTGGTTTTAAGTGGATTATAATGCCTTAGGTGAGTTTAAACGAGTTGTATATTTAGTTGGGCTTTATGAAAAGTTTTCTTGTAACAGGATTTTCAGTTAATTGTTTGGGAAAAACTTCGACACACTTATGACTACATGACTACACTGATGTGGGAACCATTTTGTGTAGTGATATATACAACAATTGTATTCACGTTAACAATAAAGGCTCTTTCAAACAGGCGCGACACGCGACGCGACACAAAGACACCGCTCGTCGCGCGACGAGCGGTGTCTTTGTGTCGCGTCGCGTGTCGCGCCTATTTGAAAGAGCCTTAAAAGCAAAGATTGGATGCAATTTCACAGTGTGAAATGTTAAACTATCTTTAAAAAGGCCGCTCTAAATGTTACTGATCAGCTCTTTCAATATACCAAGGGATATAACGTTTCTGAAAAAAATATTGGTCTCAGGCCGCGCGCATTTTGGACACGAATTCGTACCGTACGTAAACGTACGACCGTGGTCGTACGAATTGAGTGCGCACACTGAATAGTTTTTTCTCCTTCAAATAGGTAGTGTTCCGGTGATATCGCATTGAACGCACGAATTATCTCAACAAGTTTGGATTATTTTCGGACGTTGGTGCTATACGTACATATATACGTGCGTATTCGTACGTGTTCGCACGAAAACGCGTCCAAAGTACGCGTGGCCTTATTGTTGAACATTAGATATTATTCAGTAGCTTGACAGTTCAAACCTAATAATGATAACGTTTTTATATCAAAAACTGTAGTCCCTCCATCTGTCAAGTTAATTATGTTGCTACAAAAAAAAAATAACAGCTCTTCCGACTAAAGTTTCTGCCCTCTGCCACCCAATTCCTGGAAAGCATCATAATGTCAGACTTTTTGTCAGCCTCTTTTCATAACTTTTGAAAAGTTTTACCCAAGCAAGGCTATGATACCGGTTAAATTTTCAAACCGTTATTATGTACTTGTAGCAAAACCTTTTACATTCGGTTTTGCTTGCAGAAACCGGTTTTGGAGGAGTCTTCATATAAAGGTTTTTTTTTTTATTAAACGGCTTAGAGCAATATTAACCGGTTTTTTGTTTAGTTTTTATTTTGCGCGGCATCCTTATAAGTAGTCACAAGTTGCAACGTATTTACCAACATGCCGCTCGTCGTATAAACCGGTTAATTTAGGTTAAAATAAAGTTCTATCAACGTTCACGTTCTTAAGAGTACCCAAATGCACCGGTTTTCACCGGTATTTTTTAAACTGGTTCCGACCCTTATACCCGAGTCCTTAAATATTTTAAGACTCTGTAGCTTCTCATAACTACTAAAAAGTTTTAGTTATGTACTTATAATGAATTCGCCTTAAGGCTCCTACAAACAGGGGCGATACGCGACGCGACACAAAGACACCGCTCGTCGCGCGACGAGCGGTGTCTTTGTGTCGCGTCGCGTGTCGCGCCTGTTTGAAAGAGCCTTTAATCTGATGCCTAAAAAAGCAATTCCAGTTAAGGCTAAGGTTATTATAGATTTGTATTTTTATGTTATAATAAATATTTTGTGTTATAAAAAAGGGAGTTTGGCGAATTTGAATTTCTCTCTTATCATTAGTGCATTCACTGAGAGTCGAGAGTTTGATTTTCGAACAAAATTTCTCAGTAATGAGTTTACTCAGAAATATTTGTTCGAAAATCAACCTCGCGACCCGAATAACTGTCAATACGATCGAGCAATGGATACTCAGCTGTCGGAATGTTAATTGTTTTAAATCGATTTTTCATATTTTCACGTGCTAAATGAAACTGATTGCGATTAAAAAAGTTTGACTACGATGACCTAGTTCTAATAATAAAGTACTGTTACACATGGTGAATCTATTTAAATACGGACCAATCAATCATGAATATTAATGGATTTCAATAATAAATCGCCAAAGTTCTGATTGATATTTCGGTGCCATGGTGGGTGATTAATTAAGATAAATTGTTTTTCTATATCAATTAGTAACACCATACACGGACACATACACCATTTTACAAAAACATACCTTTTTTTTTACACACATATTGGAAATGCATTAAACAAAAATCTTTTGGTAAAATATTTTGAACCTATCTACAACTAAGGAACCGATAAATATTGACTGCTAAAAATAAAACTGAAAACCTACATTGACTGAAAATATTATTATTTTGTTTTGATCATAATATTATCACTAGCCCATGAACGTCATCCGTCACAGGCCTTCAAACAGTCCCAATGTATATTCCTACGCAATACTTGTAGTGAATTTTTATAGTAGTTTTAACCTACATTTGGTAGTACATTACTTCTGCTTCAATAATGGTCTAGGCATGCCTTATTGTAGACATGTCCCCGAAATAAACGCACACCACCAAATACTCCCATTAGAATATTATGTTATAATCATAATACAAACACTGGATTTCTACTATGTATTATGTATTAAAACATTGTTATTTATTAAATTAGTTATACTGATTGTGGGAGAAAATTGTGGTCACATTACAAATCTACGCACGCACACCGTCACTTGTCGAACCATCGTCGTGCTATTAGTTTTAGTTTTTCCGTATAAAGGGTCTTTCAAACAGGCGCGACACGCGACGCGACACAAAGACACCGCTCGTCGCGCGACGAGCGTGTGTTTGTGTCGCGTCGCTGGCTATAATTTATAAAGATATCACGTGGGCGAAGCCGCGGACAGAAGCTAGTTCTTTTTTTGATATGTAGAGACTGGATATAGATAAAATAGGTACTTTTGATATTAGACAGCGCCCCAGTTTCCTTGAACCCTTAATTCTGTATTAGAATAGGAAGTTTTTTTTTTTTGTAACAATCTTAATTAAATTAACCCTTATAAAAACAATTACCAAAGAAAATATTAAATTAAGGTTCTAGATGGATCTGAAAGGTTCTAATAATTTGATTTACTTAAATAACTTGATTCTTATTTTTACTCATGTATTTAAGATATACGTGCAGAACATATCAGATTTAAATATTCTCCAGCCTCCAGTCAAAAAAGGAATAAGTCGAATTATGCCCTTTTTTATTGCACCATTATAATCTCCATATTTTGTTACGTAACATATCAAAAGGACGTTTTTCGAAGTTATATTTTAGTTTGTTATTAGTTTTAGTTTTTATGACGTAATTGCACATAATATAACTTTAGTATCTAACACACGGTAGACGTAATAAAAACCTGGAGTGTTTTGTTTATTCGAGCGCGGTCATAAATCTGTCATAACGCGGGGGATCCCCGCACAGTGTTCGGAATCATTCAATTACGAGCAACTTGGTTTTTCATAACAAAAAATTGTTTTTTAAATGGTAGGTACATGTTTGTTGACTTATACGAGAAAAACACATATATTACTAAGAATATGGTCTTAATTTTTAAATAGGCGGCCCTAAATAGGGCCTTAGGAAGTCGAGATTGACGATGATCCAATGTTTACTCGTTGTTTGCCTCTTCATCCGATAAGTGCGTCCTTTCAGGCGCTTCAGAAGCTTTTAGTAACTGTAATACTTCTGACGCCAAATAAACCGACCTGGTAAACGAATAAATTACGTCACTCAAAAGTCGAGGCGAGTCGAATATTGAGACTAAATTCATTCGAAAGCTAGATAAATACTCGATTTTCACAAAATATATGGATGGCTGGAATTGGCTGGGAAAAAGTGGGACTCCATTAAATGTTGAAATTGTTAGCAAATTAGATTGAGGTTCGACCCCAAACGGCTCAAAACTGTAGTTACCCATAAGGTTATACAGGTTTTAGTTAAGACGCAGATATATGCCAGAGATCTTGAGTGGTTAGCATGCGTGATCTGTACTGAGCTCACGCAACGCACCGTACATCCAGTCATTAATAGGACTCGCCCATTAAGGTGCGCTGTCCCAAATTAGACGCATTATTAATTTACTATTCATAAAAAAGGTATTTCAATAAAACACGTATACAAAAAGATCAATAATTAAATTATCTTTAAAATGGTGATGGTTTCAGAAAAATACGCTTGAAAGGTTTTGCGTGATTCTCATTTTTTTTTACACGATAGACATAACTTTAGAAATTAATTTCACTATGTAATATAAAGATTACCTAAAATATTCTTACTTCTTACATTAAATTATTAAGATAATGCTTTAATTTAACTTTTTTTTTCAATTACACTACTTATTTAGACGTGATCTTCAGTATAAAATCATTAAGAGTCGGTTATCGTCGCCTTAAGTAAGGATATTATAAAATATATCTAATCTTAAGTAATTAATATATATTTTTTTTTATTAATTAGTTATAGGTAAACTTTTCCTGGTTTATTAAAAAAAGGAAATATACATAAATAGCACTTATGCATAATTCATTATACCTAATAAGTTATCAATAGCAAAGGGTAACTGAATGACTCAATGATTCTCAGGTCCAGTTGAAAACCAGCGTCGGGCACTTATAGTTGTCTGGCATTTTTGCTGAAATGGGCCTTTTTGGCGCAGCCGTGAGGTGAGGCACACTCCCCTGCCAATGTCTTATAGCATTTTACATTTTTTTTTTTATCTGCTGTTAATTATATTGTGTGCTTTAGGGTATGTTCTAAATAAATGTATTTTCTTTCTTTCACAATGTGTAAGAAAGGAAGATAATAAATCTATGTTACAATAAAACTTTAAATCCTAAAGAGCGAACTACACTTACATTTTCACGTTCGTTTCTGTAATATAATAAATGGTTGTCGTCAGTACCGTCTTTACCATAAGGACACACGAGGCCCGTGCCCAGGGCCCCCGATGTCACTGGGACCCCAAAGACCGAGAAAGAAAAATAATTCGAAGCACACGCACCTTTTTTGAAGGATCATGAGATACTGTATAGTTAAATATTAAAGAAAACATTTCATATAAGTAGCGACGTTCATTTCTATAATCGACATACAACGAATCGTCCTATTAGCTGTTACGACAACTTGTAGTAACAGCTAATAGGACGAATCGTAAAAAGGTACTAAAGAATCACGTGAAACTGACATTTTCCAGGCGAAGTCCTGCACTTTCATTTGTTTCCAGCATTTAAGCGCAAAGTCACTATTCTCCATAGGCTTAGAAAGTTAAATAAAGGTAAACAAATCGTAAAAGTTTCTCTTTTTTTGACTTTCTTGTTTAATAATTTTTACAATAGTTTCCTCTTTTATTAATACTACTACTCTTTGTTAGATTTATAATACTTACTACTAAAATATTTTGTAATCTGTCAATTGTAAAGAACCCAAACTCTAAACGTCAACGAATTATAACGTTGCTAAATCGAAGAGTACAGCTCTAACGTAGCATGACAACTGAAGTGACAGGTATTATTACGTCTAGTCGGTTACTTGAAAGCTGTCTCGTCACGTGGTTTTTTGTTTTTACCTTTATTTAACTACCTTGCTAACATTTCCCAATTATATCTACCTTATATCTACCATATAAGTTGTTATAATAAAGCTGTTCATAGTTTTATTATATTGTTGATGATAATAGTCGCGCCCCCTGTTAGATGTGAATGGAAACATAACTGGCGAAATGTGGGTGTATTATCGATACACCTCTCAGCCTACCCCTTCGGGGATTTATAGGCGTGATGTTATGTTATTTATTTGTATTGTGTATCGCTGCGTGAGCCAGTCATTCAGGACTAGCCCGTCACTTACGTACTTATATTATACGGACATGACATTTTTCTGTGTTTGACACGTCTCTGACGCTTTCCAGGGAAATTCTTTTTTTTAATGCCCTGTAAAACCATGAAATGTATGTTTTTATTGTTTTTTCTCTGATTATATAAGGTATGTGTTCTATCTCCATAGGTAGTTAGGTACTAACTTTGTGAGCAATAATTTTTTTGACATCGTTTCTAATTATTCGTAGAAGGAAAAAGATTAAAGTCGTTACTTGTCGAAGAAAAGTTTTCAAATTAGTTTTGATTATTTTGTCAAGATTTATTTAAATAAAATTAATTTATACGGAATCGTGAGTAGAACACAAATAAATGGCGAAAACTATAATTGCGTAGTACTTATTAATTATTAGCTATAAATAATTTTCATTCGACTAATTGAAACTAATGCTAAAAATAGGATGACCTTGTAATGGCTTTACCATTTTGAAGTAAGATCGACTACCTTGCCGTTTCCTAACTGTGTTGGGGTTGGCTTCCAGTCTAACCGGATCCAGCTTAATACCAGTATTTAATATAGAGTGACTGCCAGCAGCGAGGTGTGAATTTTTATAAGAGAGAAACCAAAATGAAAGCGGTTTTTTCTTAATTATTTATCAATAAAGTAAAAAATAATAAAATAACTTAAAAATAAAAATATTTTCTTTACTAAATTTAACACCATCCAGAACAGTAGGGGAAAGGTGTACGAGACGATCCTTTGAGGTGAGATGATCCTTTTTTATTGCAACGAAACTATTAGCGACATCTAGTTGGTTTCATTGGTAAAACGTAGTCCCCGATATTCTCAAGCCACAGTCAATCGTAATGGCGCCGTGAGTGACAACCAAATTTTTTGTGAAAATAATCAAAAATTACGTGACATTGATCTAAGGTAAGGTTGACTTTAAGTTTATGCCAAATGTGATCTAGGTAGTCTATTGTGAAGGCTGTTGTATTAGTACCTTTGTTTATTGCTCTATTTTGTTTTTTTAATGGCGTGGTAAGAGTTGAAAAGAAATAGGTTATGTTATAGAACATTAAATTAGAAAGTTGATGTTGGGGCGAGATGATTATGTTACTGGTATACAAGATGATCCCTGCGGATCATCTTGTACACAATCTTTAACTATTTGTATGTTAATAGATTATGTTTTAATCTATTTATTTTTTCTAACAAATATGACTTAATTAATTGCCTGCATTATGGACAAAATAGTAGTAGATTTCTATTCGTTCTTTTTATCGATTTCAATTAATAACAAAACAATACTTTATCTTGTTTTAGACTATGTCTCGCAATTATAAAAGAAAAACTAATCGTGGTGAGTGGTCGGAAGACTCCATGATCAAAGCGCTGGATTCTGTAAAAAATGGTGTGGCATATAGAACAGCTAGTAAACAGTATGGAGGGCCTGTTATGTCACTAAAAAGAAGAGCTAAAGGCAAAAATAAAGTGGCTGTTGGTGCAATAAAATATTTAGGTGGAAAAAAAACAGTTTTTACGATAGAACAGGAAATTGGGCTAGTGAAGCACATTCAAGATATGGAGACGAGGATGTATGGATTAACACGACAAGATGTCTTAACGTTGGCATATCAACTTGCAGTTAAAAACAATATCACCCACCCTTTCCACAGAGAAAAAGCTGGATATGACTGGCTGAGAGGTTTCCGTCAGCGGCATCCAGATTTAGCTCTTCGTGCTCCTGAATCCACTTCAACTGCTCGAGCACGGGCGTTTAACAAACCTGTGGCAGACAGGTTTTATTCTGTGTTAAAATCCATTCAGGACACGAGAAACCATCCATGCCATCGAATCTATAACGTTGACGAGACGAGCGTTTCTACGGTACCCACCAAAATCTCAAAGGTGTTTGCAAGAACTGGACGCAAACAGGTAGCACGAGTTACATCAGCTGAAAGGGGGGAGACTACGACAGCTGTAATTTGTATGTTTGCTTCTGGAACTTTTGTTCCACCCATGTTTATCTTTCGAAGGATTCGAATGAAGATAGAACTAATGGATGGTGCACCGCCGGGGTCCACATGGGCATGTAATTCATCTGGATGGATGAATCTGGAAGTTTTTACTAAATGGTTTGATCATTTTTTAAGACACACGAAGCCTTCTGCAGAGGACCCAGTCCTGTTGATTTTAGATGGCCACCTTTCACACACAAAAAATTTGGAATTAATTTTAAAAGCTCGGGAAAACCACGTCACCATTGCCTGCCTGCCTCCACACTGCACCCACAAACTACAGCCGTTAGATGTCAGTATGATGTACCCCTTGAGCGTGTACCACAATCAATCACTCGAAAAATGGATGAACAACAATCCTGGTAGGCCTGTGACTGTTTTTCAAATTGCAAAGATTTTTGGAGAGGCTTACTTAAAAGCAGCAGTCCCATTTAATGCCATCAATGGATTTGCCAAAACAGGCATATATCCTTTCGACCCGGATGTGTTCACCGAAGCTGATTATGTCGCTGCTGCAACAACCGAAATGGAATTGAATGAAGACTCAAGTTTAGCAGAAATGGCTACGATGGGTTTAAACACAGAGGAACTGCCAACAACGGATCCCTCACCACCACAAACACTCACTGCTGAAGATTTTGTTGATTATCAGAGTAAAACACCATCACCAACCCCTCTAAATGATGAGAATATCTCTGTTCGCAGTCCTCTGTCGCCAATACCATCTACAAGTTACGCATGCAACCCAAGTGTATCGCCGTCCATCCTTGAAGATAGCCAACGAGAACCTTTTAATGTTACACCGGCCCAAATTCATCCATTGCCAAAGATTGTAGGCAGAAGAAGTCATCTGAAGAGAAAACGAATGGACACGTCGATTCTAACTAGCACGCCATACAAAAATTATTTAGAGGAAGAAAGAAAAAAAAAAGACCGATAAAGAAAATAGAAAAACTCAAAAAGAACACGATGTAAAAAAAACTCATCCTAAAAAAAAACAGAAAGGGAAAGGAGTAGGCAAAGGAATGTCAAATAAAAGGAAGAAAACTAATATTGTGCCAGAGTCATCCGAAGAAGAAGAAGACGCGGAATGTCTATTCTGCACTGAAACATTTTCCAAAGATAACAGGGGCGAGGGATGGATAAAATGTTGTTTATGCCAAAGATGGGGTCATGAAGCTTGTGCAGGGATAGATAGCGATGATCCTGATGAATTCACATGTGATTTGTGTGCAACAACACCAGGAAAGTGACGCTTACAACTATAAAAGATTTATTTTTTTGAGTTTCATTTTGATTGTTTCACTGGTAAAGATAATTATAAAAAAAAATATTTCTTTTTAAGTGATTAAATCACTATTTTATAAGATTTGCGTTTAATGTTGATTATGGTATGGATAGTGCGATTTGTCATTTCTATTATTTTAGAAGACTATATATATTTTGTTAAACATTTACTGAACGATTGATCTCATATGTGATGATTGTTAGCTATTAATGATATTGTGGCTGACTATTAATTAATAAGACTGGCTCATTCTACCTAAGTCAAGGTGTATAAAATATTTAATTTTGTAATTAAACTTATAGCTCTGATCAATTATTGTTTATTTAAACCTACCAAAACCTAGGACATTCCCAAAATAGGGGCAACATGATCCCAGGATCATCTTGCCCCTACCATATCATCATGGACACCGGGGTGTACAAGATGATTCTTTGGTAGCGTTTTAAAAAATGTGAATTATAATATTATGAGATCTAAAAAAATTACATTTTGAGTATGACAACAGGTAGACAGATAAATTTACTATGAATAAACGCTTTCACATCTGCATTAAGTTGAATGTCGTTTGAACTACAAGCATTCTCTCTTAAGTGAATCATCTCGTACACCTTTCCCCTACTTTCAGAAAAAGTAATATCTTCAATATAGTATAATGGCTTTGCGAAACGTTGTTTTATGAGATATATTACACTTATTGAAGCCTTGAATATTATATAGAAAAAGAGGAAAGAAATTAAATACGTAAAAAAGTTTTTTTTTTTGAAAATATAACGTAGGTGTTATAAATTGTTCCCTGCGGTCCAATATCGATAAGAGAGATTTTTGATAATAGTAATAAAAGTAGCAAATAGATGTTATAACGACTTTTGTTACATCTAAGAATATTAGATACGTTAATGATATTACTAGCACTAAACAGATCCAAGTAATAACATGTTTACTTTATTTGTAATGATATAGGCCATAACTTTGAAGTCAATCGTCCACCGCCAGCTTAACTAAGTTAGCTCGCATAGTTGAGCCAGTTTATCATACATGTGCGTCCACCGATGTATAAAAACTGGACGACGATCGGCTTAGTAATGATGGAATAGAATAGAATAGTTTTTTTATGTTATTATTTTGAGGAGGCTACCTAAATTTTAAGTTAATTTGAATTAATATTCTGAAAAAGTCACGCATACATTCAAGATGGAACTTTAGTATATGATTTATTGGATCTTTTTCTTTCCATATATAAGACAGTTACGTAATTGGAACATTTTCGCTCGATTAATTTTTATTCGAAATTCATGTCTTTTTTAAACACAGCGATATTCAACTTTATTATTGATGTGTTAGCGTTTAGCACATAGTGGAGTGGCGGGGTGCATGGGGGCGGAGTTTGCGTGGAAATTGTCTTTGGAGTGCCTGGTCTTAAACGAGGAAATCTCGTTGGTGTACTGGTTGCAAACGCTACTGCTGAGCATGAGGTCCTGGGATCGATTCCCAGGTTGAGCAATGATAAAGCTTTTCCATCTCGAATTTCTCAGTAGCACCCCGGAGTCTGGATTTGTGCCCAGTTTATGGCAATAGGCTCGCCCCCTATTACATAGGACTTAAACATAACTGGCGAAATGTGGGTGTACTAAAGTACCTCTGCCTGACCCTTCGGGGAATACTGGAGTGATATAATGTTATTATAAACTAACTTAACCAAATATAAGACACGGAAGACAGAGAACTGTGACTTACACGTATCTTGGAACTGACCTAAGTAAACTAACATTATTTAACCACGACCTGTGCCTAAAACACACATGTATAGTTTACAACTCCGGGTATAATTGACTGCATGCAACCCTGGGGCATGGTTATCAAACAACCAGTTAGAAGGCTTTGGTTCACGTAATTGGCGTGCGTCACACTGGACCAGTTAATCATGTTCGCACTGCCACAGATGAATACAGAGGGTTAACTCCGCAAAATCATTTAAATAAAAAGCAACTCTTGCTAAGACACAATAAAGTGCAATTCAGGTCGCACAGCGCTAATTACCTACAGTTATATTCACATAGAAGTTGCCTCTCTTTCTATCGTATTTCTATACGTTACACTCACTGAATTGGCCCGACAAGATGAGCCGGCCGCGTACTTGTAGCTTCATTCAAAATGCGGACTGAATCATCTGTGTTCATTTGTGACACTTCTGGAACAAATCACCTCCTCTCTGAGAGGAGTGGGCCGTAATCAACCATCCATAAATCCTGTGCAGATAGGTGGACGTCAATAATTAATGCTTTTCTATTTTTAAGTGAAAACTTCTATAGGCTAACTTGGCGCTCTTTCTGAACAATCAACGAAATTGAACCCTCACGCTCGAGTTGGTGACGCTAAATCGGGTATACTTACTCGGCGCTGATTCGGGTTTCCTCGGCTCCAGTCGTACACAGCGCATTGTAAAGAAACCGGCGTACAGAATTTATTTATTTATTATAAGGTAGCTTCACAGCTGTCAGTAAGTATAACATTATTATTATTCTAAACATTACGCCGGTTACGAAGTACACAGGAAAAAATGAAAGACAGAGAGTGACACAATTATTAATATTTATAGTGTGTGCGAGGGTGTATCTGTGCGGTGTAGGTGTTGTAAATGTGTGTGGAGGTGTGTGTATTTTTGTGTACGCCATTTAATATCGCCTTTTTGGAAAGTAAATAAATAAAACGATTAAATATCGCTACGAGAATATTTTTCAACAGCTGACTCAAAACTTCCTACGCTTCTGTGCAAAAGTGGCTCTGGCTGGAAATGCCTAGTTACAACTTACGCTCTTTGCCAGTAACACAAAATTTATAATGCATAGGAACACTTGTACTGAAAGAAAACTGCTCTCAAACATTACTTTTACGCTCGCGAAACCTATTAAATTTCGTAGAAAAGCGAAAATGCTCGAACAATTTCTTCTAGACTTGCTGGAAAGAAAAATACAGAGTGTACCTAATAATAAAATAACATAGAACCTTCAGAATAAAATATATTCGATTAAGTAAAGATTACCAAGAAATATGATTTAAGTTATAAAGTGAATCAAAAATGATGTATAACAGGATTTTTTAAACATCCCAGTGGTATCTCCTCTCGTTGATATAGTGAGAAACTTTTATAGAACTTATTAGCTTTTTCCCACGGCCTCGCTCGCACAAATTATGCCATGGGAATGAATACAGGGATAACAAAAAAATTAAAAAATCTAAAACCCGACTGCGTAAAAAGAGAATTTAAAAAAAGATGGAAATAAGATGAACTTATTTCTGTCCCCAAATGAATCTCATGCAGACATCTTCTTAAATTTATTTAATAATAAAGACCTACTATTGTTATAAAATTTTAATATACCCAGTGACACTCGCGCAATAAAGACGAATATAACGACATATCATTCATCAAAATCGGTTTAGCCGTTTTGTAGTTACGACGGAACATAGAGACGGACTCACATACATACATACAGATCAAATACATAATCCTTCTTTTTTGGGTTCGTCGATGCATCAACATCATCATCATCATTTCAGCCGAAAAACGTCCACTGCTAGACATAGGCCTTCCCGAAGCATCGCTACCTCGACCGGTTCTGTGCTTCCCGCATGTTAATGATCATGCACGATAAATAGCCGCTCATCAGGTCAACATAATAATTTGTATTTTTGTCCAAAGTTGTACACGACGTAACTAGATGGCGTTGGCGTCAAATTAGAAGTCGCTATGGTTTCGTTACCGTGATTTGGCTAGGGTCTTGTAAATTTTAGTGAATATAGAACCATCTTCAATCAGTATACAGTTTGGTTGTTTTATTTAACCTCAACCCTACTAGTATACACATAAGATCAAAAATCGAAGTACTGAGTACCATTCCCGGTGTTCGATGTTTAACATTGGTCCTACGACCCGGATAATTTCGGATTTTTGAGTTCACCCGTGGTACAACCAGTGGAGCGCTGAGGCTGTACACGGTTCCCTGCATCGGCAGCGATAGCTTCGTCCAGCGGATTCCTGTGGCCTTCACAAGGTCATCGGTCCACTTTGTTCAGGCTTTCCAAAGCTACGTCTATCTATGTTATTCATCGGACAAATACAAAAATTTGTATGGCCGATAACACTAATCGTTTTTTGTATCTCAAATAATAATCTATTGATTGAAGTCTCGTTGCTATGTTGGTATAGGATTGGAGAGCAACTTTATTGTTCTATGCCTAGTGCCTAAAGAAAAGAAAGAAAGAAAGAAAACACATTTATTTTATTTAGCACAGAATAAGAGGCACACAAGTTAAAAAAAAAAACAGGAAAATTAAACCTGTAACGATTAACCGGAGGGCTAATTGTAAGTCACAAATAAAAGAAACAATAGATAAAGAAAGGTTAAAAAAAGGTTTGAAGGGTAGGAGCTTCAGGTCGGCTTCAGCTGCAGGTGGGTCTGCAGCTCGGGATGCTTGGAGTCAGGAACGTGAAGCAAGATCAGCAGGCAGTAGCATAAACTGAACCAAATTATATAAAAAGAATATAAAAAAACCGGCCAAGTGCGAGTCGGACTCTCGCACGAAGTGTTCCGTACCATTATCTATAAAAACGGCATAAGAATCACGTTTGTTGTATGGGAGCCCCCTTAAATATTTATTTTATTCTGTTTTTTAGTATTTGTTGGGATAGCAGCAACAGAAATACATCATCTGTGAAAATTTCAACTATCACGGTTCATGAGATACAGCCTGGTGACAGACAGACGGACGGCGGAGTCTTTGTTCTATACGAGGCCAAATAGCTATTATCTCACAAGCAGTTATTACAAAAATAAATAAATACTTACATATTTTAAAAAAGTCCCCCGCCGCGTCTGTCTGTCTGTCTGAACGCGATAAACTCTAAGACTACCGAACGGATTTTCAAACTGTTTTTCCCAATAGACGGAGTGATTAATGAGGAAGGTTTCTCTGTTTAATTTGTTAAGATTCTATGCAAATTGCCTGAAATATGACGATTATTGTTGAAGATGTCGGAAAAAATCATGCCGACTGGGAGCTCTACTGGCGTGCGCTGCGTACATCGTTAGAGGTACATAAAATTTATGTTCTACCGGTCTGTACCTCTTACAAAATTCAACAAAAAAGTCCGCAATGGCATATTTCTATCTTCTAAAGATGACCCGCAATAACCTATCTTTCAGAATTTAATAAAATTTAATTGTTATTTCCGAAGCTATTTTGACCGGTATCATAATTATTAATCCTTATCCAATAAAATATGTTATTTAAATTGAGCATTTAATTATTAAATTATATAAATGAATAGTTTAAAGATCACACAGATTCAAAATTACGCGTAACAAAATAATTATGGTTGACAGCAACGCGGGTGCTGCAGTAGGAGTCAATGACCTCATGTATTATGCATGTAATGTCGGTAGTAGATTCCCGTGGGATATTTTCCGACATCCACGCGGGCGAAACCGCCCGACGTAACTTATACTTGACCTCTTTTGATACGGAAAAAGATCGAGTACAGTAATTACGAATGCTTAAAATTAGCATTAGCAGTCGTTTTTTAATTTTATAGTTTTTTGGTTGTTATCAACCAATGATAACAAACAAAAAATTTGCTGATCTGTTTAATGAAATAATACACACATAGTACCTATTATTGTGTAATATCACTTATAACCTATTAACTCTTCTTCTCTGCATTGCATAATTATCAATCTGGTTGTTTTTCCTCAAAAACAGAAACAAACAGAAAACTAATTTTCATCAATAATTTCCACAAGAGACGACTCACAGCGATACACAGCTTTTCTCACCTAATCGAATACACGTGTCCCAAAGTTGACAAAATAAACCTCTTTGAAGGAATGTGTCGAATCAATCACCCAGCATACATAGTTGTAATAATATAAATGCTAAGCGCGTGCTTGAAAACCTTAAACTTTCACTTGACACGTGTCTAAAGCTCACGTAACCAGTTAAAACTATCCGGACAATTCCAGTTCAATTCATGTTTTTTAAATATATTTCATGGGACGACGTTTGTTCACACACGACAACAACAAGAAACAAAAACAAGTTAACAACGAACAACAACAACAAGTGAGGAGTGGGGGAGTGTGGGTGTAACAAGTTTTCTTTCTTTTTTTCTTTATTCTAAAAATCGTGAAAAGTTTTTCATCAAAATAATAAATGGACGGTTGATTTTCACAAATGGAATTGATTGGTTGATTGAAAACCAATTGTGACTGGTTGATTGAACAAGTGATTGAATAGAATTCTATCATAAATTCATCATGCATAAATCCAAGAAAAACTCAATGAATAATTTTATAGTTTAACAAGTTTACATGAGAATTTTCTTTATTTCTTTCTGAAAGTAAGTAGTAAAACAATTATTTTATTATTATGTGTGTTTATTTAACCCACACACCCAGACACACACACACACATACACACGCACACACGAATAACTGCTTGTATTACAACCTATTAGATGGAAAAGTGAAATTGCTATAACATGCTACCTACAAGTTTTGCATTACTTTTACCACTCTTCATGAATAAAAGTCCTAATCAGTCAAGTCAAAGTCAAAGTCAAAACATTTATTTCAAATAGGCCCATGTATGGCACTTTTGAACGTCAAAATTTACAAAATAATATAATTGATTCTAGTCGCCCCTTCCAAAAGGTAGTTTTCGTATGGAGAAGAATGGGCAAGAAACTCCATCGTTACTCTTTTAAAATGTTTGACAATAGTTTGTATTAGTACGTACATTACTTAAATAATTATATGTGAAGACGATGCACCTAGAATAAAATTACTATACCACAATAGGTAAAAAGAATTAAAAATGAAGCAACGACAGATAATTTAATTATATGATAGATACATGGTGCTCACATATTTACAAACATAGTAAAAGTAGACGATTTTCCTAATGTTTTTAAAATTAATAAGTCAGTGTGTGAGGAAGTAATCACAGAATGTAAAATCAATGTCATATAATACAAAATTATAAATTTAACAATTAAATTAGCAACCTGTTTGATTTTGTCTTGATTCTAAATTGTCCTATGGAGCAGGACCAGCATGTTTCCAAGCACTCTTATCTTGGATATAATCCTCTAATTTGTAATATGCTTGTTTACAAAGTGTACTTTTAATCTGAGTTTTAAATTTTCTTTCATTTAATTGCAATATGTCACAAGGTATTTTGTTGTAACATTTAACACAGTACCCCATAAAAGATGTATGTACTTTAGATAATCTGAAAAATGGTTGATCTAGTTTATCTTTATTTCTAGTATTAAAATTATGTCTATCACTTATTTTATTAAAAAGATGTGGATTTTTCCTTACATACATAATATTTTCATAAATGAATTGGCAAGGTACCGTCATAATATTAATCCTTTTAAATAGTTTCCTGAGAGATTCGCGGCGACGTAGATTATAAATGGCTCTGACAGCTCTCTTTTGTAAAATAAAGATGGATTCAATGTCAGCAGCCCGACCCCACAGTAAAATGCCATACGACATAATGCTGTGGAAGTAGCTAAAATAGACCAATCGCGCGGTTTCTACATCTGTTAACTGTCTTATCTTTCTAACAGCATAAGCGGCCGAGCTTAGCCGCCCCGCAAGAGATGTTATATGAGGTCCCCATTGTAATTTCTCGTCTAGCGTGATTCCTAGGAAAACCGTTTGATTAATAAATTCCAGTTTTTCCCCATTCAATATGATGTCACATTCGCTACTTCTAACATTAGGTAATTTAAATCTAATGCATTTGGTTTTTGTTTTATTTAGTACTAAATTGTTTACCGTAAACCAATCTTGGACTTGCAGAATAGAGCTATTAACGTCTTCAAGATTTTGTGACCGTCGGTTTATTTTAAAGATTAATGATGTGTCATCTGCAAATAACACCATCTTCGGTTGATTTTGAAATAATTGGGGTAAATCATTAATGTAAACTAAAAAGAGGAATGGACCCAATATCGAACCTTGGGGAACGCCCATTGCCATTTCAGACCCTAATGAGTTTACGCCGTTTACCTGAACTTTAACCTTTCTATCTTTCAGGTATGATCTAAGTAAATCAAGAGCTGTATACCTAATCCCATAGTGCTCTAGTTTCAGCAGAAGTGTCTCATGGTCTACACAATCGAACGCCTTCGAGAGGTCGCAAAAGATTCCAATGGCATCTTGTGCTTCTTCCCAGGCATTAAAAATGTTCTTTATTAGGGTGACACCGGCGTCAGTGGTACAACGCCCTTTGGTGAAACCGTACTGTTGTTCATGAAAGATGGAATTTTTATTAAAGTGAGGTAACATTTGATTGAGCATCAACTTTTCAAACACCTTACTGAGCACTGGTAGAATTGATACAGGCCTATAATTGTTGGGTTCTTTACTATCACCAGATTTGAACAATGGAACTACTTTACTGTGTTTCATGAGATCCGGAAAGACTCCTTGGTCTATACTGGTGTTAAATATGTAAGCTAAATAGGGCGCAATGGTTTCGATTATAGATCTACAGACTTTTACAGACATTCCCCATAGATCTTCTGTTGATTTAATTTTAAGATCTTTAAAAGCTTTTATAACAGCCTGGGGGTTTGTATGCTGAAACCTAAACTCCAAAGGGCAAGCCTTCACATTCTGTCTAAGTAAGGCAGCAGAAAGCGCGGGTGAGGAATTTAAAGCTTGAGTAGTTTTAAGGGGAATATTAGCAAAAAAGGATTCAAATTCTTGAGCTATTTCTATATCTGAGTTAATGGGGCCATGTGCAGTCTCTAAATTAAATTCAGTATTTCGCTGTTTTTTCCTACCTGTTTCATTATTTATTATTTGCCAGGTAGTTTTTATTTTATCATCAGCTGATTTTATTTTATTGCTAATATAAAGAGCTTTGGCTATTTTGCACACACTTTTAAAAGTTTTTGAATATTTTGCAACATACTTATGAAAGCTTGTATTATTCATATGTTGCTTTAGGCCATAAAGTTCAAATAGTTTTTCCCTGCTTTTACGAATACCTGGAGTCGCCCAATCACTAAATAAGAACTTTGTGTAAATACTTTTAGTCTTTTGTGGAAAAGTGTCATTAAATTGCGTGTTTAATAGTGAAAAGAACTCGGCGTAGAACTCATTTGGGTCATCTTTATTATTATAACTCTGAACACATAATTTATTGGCCAAAGAATTATTTAATTTCTCTAAACTTTTACATGTAATTGGCCTAAACCTTATTTGAATTTTTTGTAAAGGTATGTAGGAACAAAATGTTATTGTTTGTCCACTGTGATCTGATGGCAACTTATTTACAATTTGTTTGTGTAGGTAATCACAGTTACAAAAAATATTATCTATACAAGTGGCAGAAGAAGCTGTCACTCGGGTTGGTTCAATAAAAACATTTGACAAATCAAATGACCTAAAAAGACTTAGTAATCTGACAGTGTTCGAGTTATTTTCTAATAAGTTAATATTAAAATCACCACATATGATTATTGACTTACTACTAGTACTAAGTTTTTTTAATACATCTTCCATCACAGAATCAAACACAGATAGATTCTGGTAACTTGGAGGTCTGTATACGCATACTATAACATGCTTATCGAGCTCAACACAGGACAATTCAATGTTGTGTTCAACAGACAGTCCGATGATGTCTTTCCTTTCTTTCGATTTTATAGAATTTTTAATCAATATTAACGATCCTCCATGTATCATACATTTTCGACTGAAATGGCTAACTACACAATAATTTTCATAATTAATTGACATCACTTGATGATCTTTTAACCAATGCTCTGTTAAACAAATTACATCAAACTTGGTATTTTCTAAAAACAATTCTATTTCCAGTAATTTGGAAGAGCAACCTTGGATATTTTGATTAAATAATTTTAAAGTATGTTGCACTCCCTTTGGTTTATTATTATGAGTTATATTGCCAGAAGATACCATTTTATTGTTCTCTAATAATAATTGGTTAATTGAAGGGGTAACTTCTGTTGTCTTACTGCCTAGTTTAAAGAATTATCCGGAGTGACCTCCACAACTACAACAGAAGAATCTAAAATGCCCGTATGAGTTCCAGCAGGAAAGGAATACCCTATCTGACTGGTAGTGGCCTCCGAGTATGTTGTTATTGTAGGTGGATCCTCCTTCGTACATGGTAAAACATAATTATTCACTATGCTGTTAGTATAACTAGACAACAGAGATTCGTCACTAATACTACACTTTGTTATATTATCTATAACCTCATTAATATTATATGCTATCAACATAGCAATCAAATTTCTACATTCCCAAGACAGAGATAAAGTTCTCTGAGTTAACTTAAAACCACTAACAAACTGGTTAGTGTCAAAATACAATAATTTGTCACTATGACAACATGTCAGCCTGTGAATAGTACTATTCAACTTATAAATGTAGTTATTTTCATCATAGGATAAAGTATCAGAATAAGGAAAAGCACACAACATGAGCTTTCCTACATTTAATTTTAATAAGGTGTCCACACCATCCACTATGTCCTTTCTGGTAATACCAGTACTATTACCTAATAATAAAACCATTGTAGAATAATGATCTAGGTTTGTGTTTACAATTCTTTTAATCATTTGTTTAAAACTTATGTTATGATAGCTATGATTGGTAAAACTATGGCTAAGGTAATTGAGTAAAATTTTCCCAAAGCCTGAACCTAATTCGTCACAAAAAAATATTGATTTATTTTTCTGTGACTTAACACAAGTCTCTGCTGGAAGAGCCAACACCGGAGGGGGCAAGTTAGGCTGAGGCTGAGGAGGCAGTTGTTGGTTTGCACAGCTGCATGAGAGGTTATTAGTCAGGGACTCATACATCTCAGCATTGCACTTCACCAAATCCAGTAGTTCCCCAGCCTCAAGCAAGCGGTCACTTACTTGCTGTTGTGAAGTCTCATATTTTTCAAAAATATCCTTCATCAAGTGCTCCTTGTGTAGTATATCATTATAGAGGAGCTGGATATCAGTATCATATTTTTCCCTACATTTATCTAACTCAATAGTACAAGTATTTAAACTTTTTGATAAGACAACACGGTCCTTTCTAAGTGAAAGATTTAATTTTAAGAGGTTTTTCTTTTTGATTGCTCTCTGTGACCGTTTAATTAATTTCTTGAATTTAATGTATTTGTTTAATTTATTATGACTCACAATAATAGGACATAATGATATGGTATCATCACCAGTCAAATCTATTGTTACAGCTGGCTCACACACTGATTTTAACTTACTACCCACTAACTCACTAAACAGATTACTGGTGCTAGCAACCTGTTTGCTGACCTTGATACACTCTGAGAGAGATAGAGCCTTTTGGGCTTCACACAATTTTTGTTCAAGTCCTGTAATTCTATTTAAAGCAAGTTCGTGGGTGTCACTGCACTCTTGAAACGTTGACACTAGATGTTGTAGTTGACTGTGCTGGTCGGTTAAGTCCATGTGTTGTATGTGTAGCTGAGACAGTTCATTTTTGAGGGAGGTGTTCTTTAAATTAATGTTTTCCACTTCCACTTCACTGTCTTCTCTTTCCTGGAGCAGCTGTTGGCATGTAGCTTTAGAAGCCTCGAGCTCCATTAAGGTAACTCTTAGTTTTGCTTCCAAATCCCTGATTGTAGCACTGCGGGTCATCATTTTCTTTGAAATGTCAATGGCCTGGAATGTGTAAAGTTATGCAGCTAAATAACAAAGTAAGAAAAGATGTTCTAATATTTAGATAAATAGGAGGTAGAAGAGAAAAAAGAATTAATTTAATTTAGAAATAGGTATTGAATTGTTAACAAATAGAAGTTACAATATTAGCTGAAGTTAATAAGGAATTAGATGGGAATGTTAAACAAAAGTGAAGTTATAAGGAATACACTGCTTTTATTGTAGGACACTAAAAGGAACTTGATTGACAACAACAAGTTTATGACAAATTATAGGTTTAATAATCTAAATAAATAATAATCAATAAGGCCTAATGAGCTTATTTTTGTGTAGTAAATTATGTAGTGTTTATTGTCTGAGCGAATGTTTTCATCATCGATTTTGCTTCCACTAGTTGTCAAGCAAAAGGAGACATAAACCGTGCCAGTGTGTGATGGACGTTGCTCAGAAACCTGAGCAGTATTTTGTAATGATCTGCGGTCTGTAAATATTATGTAAAATAATATAAATAAAACAAAATACTCCCCGGGATTTGTGATAATTTGAAATCCGTCACCGTTGGGTTGGTTGAGTTGACAGCCGGTTTAATATCCTTTTTGTGCGAAGTTTACGCGACAAAAAACACTGTATAATCACTGAATAAACTACTTAATAACTAGTTACGACTATATTACTCTAATTTAACACAATTAAACACTTTTATTAATTTTTCTGAATTAATTACTTTAGAGATCGTTTTTTTTGACGACCGGCTACCAGTGTTGCCTGCAGACGTATTCAGCCTATGATGTTCCCACTGCTGGGACACAGACCTCCTCTCTTCGAGGGGCAGTAATCTACCAGTGCGTGTTGGTAGATGTGACGGTCCATACGGTGTTTTCCTTCACCGTTTTAAGAGCAGTGGTCATGAAATGGTTTACACAAAGTAAAGCGCCTGCCGGGATTTGAACCCACGACCTACAACTCGTAAGTCGGGGCTGTTACCATTGGGCCACCACCACAAATTCCTCAAAATTCTCAAATTCTTTATTGCGTACCATAATGTATATAGTTGGTAGGGAAGTAATTATATTAGTCACAATTATGGACCCTGTCGGGCACAGCATAGGTCAAGTAGGGGAGAGGAGGAAGAGCACTGGTCGTTTAATGTGACAAATTGTATTATTAGTTAAGTAGTTAGTATAGGCCACAATAGGTAGGTAGGATAGGTAGGTTAGTGTTGGCTACAATATATATATGAACAGTATACAGACAAGGCCTATTTGTTGAAATAATTACCTACACGGTCCATTTTTAAAAAGATCGCGGCGTTCACTCGTCTTGAGACAGCACCCGCAACAATCGCGTCTGTGTGAGTGTACATTTTCGAACGTTTACAACGTAGTTTCTGTACTGTCCATATTTATACTGTGCCACCACTGCTCTTTGACAATATAAAGTTTTATTGTAATGACAGTATTATAGTTTTATTGCAATTGGTCCTTCGACTAAACCTATAATCGCTATGAGTGTCAATGTATTTCGGCTTTATCGTTTCACATGAAAACAATGTCCACCCGGGCTGGATTTGGGTCCATTTTTTCGGCTGTTTGCGTTGAAATCCCGAAATCGACTTAGTTTTTATTGGGACAGATATCATAGTCCGTGCAGAACTAGTTGGCCGCGCCTTAGGTATCTGAGCGGTGGGACGGAGGGTCGGTGTCATTGTACGGCGCCGTACTGAGTGATGTATGACAGCCGCCCCTCCGTCCCACCACTCACTTAACTAGGGCGCGGCCAACTAGTTCCGCGCGGACTATAGTACTTGCACGTTTTGTGTGACTTGGGGCTTGGTCTCAAAGTCAGTGATTGCGGCGCGAGAGCGGCGCGTTCAAATGTATAGTTTTATTTAGAAATGTTCTCGCTCCCCGCGCCGCTACCTCCGAGGCCAGTTTCATATAAATCTATGCATTGAAACGCGCCGCTCCCCGCGCCATCGCCACCGCCTCCCCGCGCCCTCTGACTTCGTGACCATAGTCTTAAGACCAAGATATTTGGATGTATGAAATGGTCAACTGAGGTGAAATTCTACGAGGATAGGGCGGTGTACTTTTCGATCAACTGTAGTTTCGTATTTCGTCTTTAATTAATATAGGAGTTGTTACCAGCTATCGTTCAAATGACTGAAAATTTAATACTGTGGAATAGCAGCTCATATAATCCACCTCCATTATCCACCTTCCATAACTTACCATCCCGATATCTAGCTTGTATGTGTAGCAGGAGTTTTTCTTTGAAAGCTCGACTGAAGAATAACTGTTAAGACTCTAACAATAGGCTTGTTTCATAAAAAAAATTTTTTAGTCCGGAAGGTAGATTTATAAAAAATATAGGACACGTATTTTTTATATTTTAACGTAATCAAAAGATTACGGCGATACATTGAGTTAAAATGTGGCATGACGTCACTGCTTGCTAGATTTTATGCTGATTTGTGACGTAGCCAGCCCCCACTCCCCAACTTTAATGCGTGTTTTCTAAGTTATTTTTTATTAATATGATTAAGCAAAAAATACGTGTCTAATATTTTTTATTATCTGAAAGACGGACTAAATAGAATTTCTTTTTTTTTTACCTAGGCAACTACCGTATTGATATAGGTCACACCAGTACGAGTAACCGACGTAGATTGCAGAGTAAGCAAGCTGAAGTGGCAGTGGGTTGGCCATATTGTTCGAAGGACCGATGGCCGGTGGAGCAGACGAATCCTGGACTGGAGACCGCGTATCGGCAAGCGTAGTGTTGGTCGCCCCCCAGCTAGATGAACCGAAGTCCTTAAACATGTAGCTGGGACCAAGGCTCGGATACCGGTTAAATTTTCCATTATAATGTTGACGCAAAAACCTTTACATTCAGTTTTTCTCGCAGAAACCGGTTCTATTAACCGGTTTTGGAGGAGTCTTTATATAAAGGTTTTTTCGGATTAAACGGTTTAGAGCAATATTAACCGGTTTTTATTCAGCGCGGAATCCTCACAAGTAGTCACAAGTTGGAACGTGTTTACCGACATGCCGCTCGTCGTATAAGCCGGTTAATTTAGGTTAAAATAAAATTCTTAAAACGTTCAAGTTCTTAGGAAAGTTCGAAGTAAAACCCAAATAAACCGGTTTTCACCGGTATTTTTTAAACCGTTTCCGAGTCTTGGCTGAGACAGACTGGATACGGAAGGCGGAGGACAGGGTGTTGTGGCACAGTCTGGGAGAGGCCTAGTAGTGGACTATGATCGGCTGAGTTGATTGATTAACATCATAAACTTTTAAACGCAGACGTGTTCCTAAAGGTATGACTTCCAACAACGCTACACGCGACTCATACCTTTTAACTGAACTAAAACTTAACTCAGTTACTTAAGATCTAGTTAACAAAACAATCCAACTTCAATTACCTTGAATAAATAAATCAAGAGCAAGGACCTAAGTAATGGCTCCTTAATTATTAGTGATGCCTTAGAAAAGTTAACTTTGACTCAAAGCTGCGGCCACTTGTATTGACTGTCGAGATCAAATTGTGGCTAACTAAGTCGAATGATCGAACATAATAAGTTAGTTACCAACCTATTATTGTCTCACTGCAGGGCTTCTCTTATATAACAAGTAAAAAAAACCTTGTCCGATCCATAAGGGTGTTGTTAAGTATCGTACTGAGAGTCTATTTATGTGGTAAGTTTCAGGAAAAAAGAAAAATTAAACTCGCCACATTATTTTTTTCAATAGAGAATTTTACCGTGTACATGGGGCGCCGACGGCCGTCGTTTAGCGGGTGGCTAAATGTACCTTATGACCCAACCCTGTTAAAAAATTTCTAGTTTTTAATGGATTTGGGGTAATTTTGGCACAAAAAATTTGAATTTTAAATAGCAATAACTTTTTTATTATTAATCATAATATTTTTTTTTTTTTTTTTACCAAAATTACAACCGACTTCCAAACTACAAAGTGAAAAATAACTTTAATTTCGGAAGTCGGTGTCTTTGGATCAATCAGTATTTAAGGTTTTTGCTATCGACTTCTGAAATTAAACTTATTTTTCACTTTGTAGTTAGGAAGTCAGTTGTATTTTTGGTAAAAAAAAAATCTCACTTTTTAGTGTGTAATTCATCGGTTCCACATTTTCTCTAGAAAAGTTACTATAAAAAGTACCCGAATCGCTACAGGTGTGCCTATAATATTTGAAGAGTTCCCTATATTTCTCCAAGATCCCATCATCAGATCGTGATCAAATAACAATGGGACCAACAAGAAGTAACAAAAAAGAATAAAAGAATTTTTCAAATCGGTTCAGCTGTCTTCGAGTAATCGAGACACATACATTTAAAAAAAACCGACGAACTGAGACCCTTTTTTTGGAGTCGGTTAAAAATACTTTTTGGTAATGTTATTGCATTACCTATGTGCCCCTTTCGGATCGGCAAGATTTGTTTTTACATATTGTAGAGAAAGTACGAGCATTAATTACCACGCTTGCTCAAGACGGGTTGGCAATTTCAGACTTATATTAAGACGCAGATATATGCCAGTGACCTTGAGTGGTTAGCTTGCGTGTTCTGTACTGAGCTCACGCAACGCGTCGTACGTCCAGCCAGTAACAGGACTTGCCATCAAGGAGCGTTGTCCCAAATTAAACGCATTATTAATTAATTGCACATAAAACAAAAGGTATTTTAATAAAACTCGTATATTAAAAAATCAATAATTAAATTATCTTTAAAATGGTGAAGGTTTAAAAAAATACGCTTGATAGATTTTGCACGATTCTCAATTTTTTTTCCGCATTAAACCTAACTTTACAAATTAATTTCACTATGTAATGTAAACATAATCCAAGATATTGAAATATTTAAAAAATACTTTAATTTAACATATATTTTTTCCAAATCATTAACACTACTCGTTTAGATGTCATCTTCATTTTAAATCATTAAAAGTCGATTATCGTCGCCTTAAATAATAATTTCCGCCAGCGGCTTGTCCCGCGTGATATCTTTATAAATTATAGCCTATGATACTCAGTAATAAAGATTTTTTTAAATCGGCCTAGTACTTTTTGAGTTTATTCATTTCAAACAAAAATACAAATCTTTTCCTTTTATAATATTAATGTAGATAAGTCTAGGTTTCCTCAATATGTTTTCAGTTACCGATGTCTGTAGGTCCATTCAACTTATTATGGGTTTTTCTCCATAGTTGGTTTTATTAATCCTTGAAAGTAAAAAAAAATATATTTGGAAAATAGCTCATCCTTGATTGAACTAAGTTTTTAAGCAATTGAAACAATTTAAAACACGTTGAATTGTTAAAAACGTGCACACTCGCGTGCACAAGACGTTTGCTGCTAAACAGATAACGTCAGTTGTAATGATTTGATATTATTTGTTTATTATATCGGACAAGCTTCCGCTAGCGTGATATATTTATAAACTATAGCCTATGTTACTCAGTGATAATAAAGCATTCTATTGGTGAAAGAATTTAAAAAATCTGTCCAGTAGTTTTTGAGTTTATTCATTACAAACAATATACAAAAAATCTAATCTTTTCTCGTTTTAATATTAGTTTCGATGCAAATAAACGAAAAATTGATGGCATTTCACGTTTGGTTATTGGGAAAACGATATTATCTTCACCACCCTTGGTTGACTGGTAGAGAATGCCTAAAGCATTATGTCCGCCTTTGTACTTTATTGTGTGCGAGAAGTTTAAATAAATATATATCACAGGTATTTTTCCTTCACCGGCCATTATCAGGGGCAATTATGACACGTGAGCGAATTCACGTTGTAAAGACGGAATAAAAGTGGCGGCAAAGTGAGTACAGAAATTCCAGTGGGAATTATATTTGTTTGTTTGTGACGATAAAAAGAAATAAAAACCATTTTGTACGTTGATACTTTGTAACAAACAAACTTAATAACGTATTGAAGAAAAATATTGGTTTCTAGGAAAACATTTCCGAGCTGACAAATACAATCATCAAATAAGTTTTTGCGAACTACACAAGTTTTAGAAAAGAAGAATCATGTTGCCATGTTACCTATGTATATTGCCAGTCTATTTTTGGAATAAAGGTGGTCTGGTGGAACAATTTCTATGAAATTTTCTTGGAAATTGTTCTACTGGTGCGTGTGACGTCGCGCAGTCGCGTTGCGCCTGTCTGCGGGAGCCGTTAGGCTAGTAAAGTCGGGGAAATAAATTATTTAGCAAATATACGTTTATTGTGTTAACATACAACGTTTGAAGAAGTCTTAAATATATTATACAATCTAACATTAAAATACAGTGTGAGTCTTTCCTTAATTTTATCGACGGAAAAAAAAAAAATATTTTGTTTTGTATAATATATTTTTTTTAAATATGTCTTATTGAGAAATTCTACGATTATTGTAAAAATTAATGAAAAAACATCAGGTTTTTGCTAAAAATTAAATATAAATGAATACAAGAATATACTAAATTAAATAAGACAAATTGTCGTGGTGACGCACCACGACAATTTGCCTTATGCCAATTTGCAATTTGATAAACAATTAATTTCCTGACTCTACCTCTACCTCTATTAATAATTGCTTAATAAGTTACAATGATGCGTCATTTAGGTAATTTTACGAAATATACTTTTAATCGTGGTGAAAATTCCCTGCCTGTTCGAACCAAGAGTTTTTAACCAAGTATAAAACCACCAAGAGAATCATGAATGGAACAGCTGAGCACGTAGCTTTAAATACCCCGCCTAATAATCATGATGTTAACCAAATTTTGATCCAGCCTGTCTCCTCTTGCTGTCCTCCCCCCAGCGACGCCCTAAGCTGAGGTTCGTACCCCACAGGGGGTGCCCTTAGCGAGCGTTCGCCTAGCTTTAATTTAGAATAGTTTATTTGCTCCTGGCTGGAGGCTCTAAGTGTAGTAGCTTAGCTTAAGGCACCCACAGGAAAGTCCGGTTAAGCAGCCAAGACATTAATGGTCAAAACTGCGAGTTGCCATGTTAAAAAAAAAAAACATGACTGGATTTTTTTGTGTAGGTCGTTGAATATACCTGTAGGTATATATCTACAAACGAGTTCCTGAAAGTTCTTCAGAATTTTTATTAGTACAGTAAGTTCATAACAGAGACTTGGTAACAACAAACATGATTACTATTATGAGTTTTGTTACAAAGACAGTACAATAAAGTTTTATCTCCACACCAAATATTGTTCTCTCTTTTGTCTGTCAGATCTTTACGGTTATAAGCTTCTATGCAAAGTAAACATATTTTATTTTATTATATGAAAATTCTGACGAATTTTTGTTCAAAAATAAATCTTATTGTACTTACTTACCAATTGTAGGTAAAACATCTCAGTGTCTCCGTACCCAACTAAGGCGCGGTTTAAACAGAAGAGACGTGGCAAGGGCGAATGGTGGTGGCGGATAATCAAATAAACCTAAAATGAACCTATTAGTTATGTCACATAGCGTCGTTTTTGTCGAAAAGAGAAATTGAGTCACCTGGTGGCGGTGACGTCCCATGGAAGCGCGGGCGCAATTCTCTTTCAGACAAAAAAAAACGACGCTATGCGAGATAACTCTTAGGTTCATTTCTCTTCTGTATAAACCGCGCCTAAATCTAAAGCCTAGCAACAGTACCTACTATAAAAGAAGCGGATTTCTAATACGAATTTATATTTTCATTCAGCATCGTTCCGGATTGGGTTGAAACATTTTGTCACACAAATGGTATTTCCATAATGAAATTTGAAATTAAAGCTGTTTCATTTGCCTTTTATGCTTGGGTATTTCATATTAGAATTTTACTTCTATTTTTGTAACTAGCACATCCTGAAATTTATTATAAGTTTTGGAGATTTCAGGAGCCATAATTATGAAGTTGTAAAGCTAACATTGTCTCTGTACGTAAGGCGTTGTACTAATTGGATACAATCGTACGACCAAACGATGCAATTTCGTCGCACGACGAGATTAAACACATACAATCTTTAGTGTCCTAATTGAAGCTTGCAAGTCATCGTGTGAGCACAGGAAATGCGATAACGATCGTACGATGGATTTAATCGTGCGATCGTTAAATCGAAGTTACAAATCTCTTCTGAGTGTCCTTATTGGTCACGCGTCGTCACGCGATGACCAATAAGCGCCAAAGGCGCGGTAGCATCGCGTGATTTATAAAAAACTTAAAAAATTACTCATAAACAAATGCTATTACTCCTTAGATGAATATTTAAATGATAAACATAAATAATAGTAGTAGTAGAATTAATAATATAATGATGATAATCACGCAATTTATAGATATTTTTTAAATATATTTATGATACGGTAATCCTAACCATTAATAAATAAATCAATAATATAACAATAATGATTAAATAAAATAGCAATAATAATAAATTAAATAAGATAGCAATAATAATTATTCAAAGGAACAATTTATTTATATGAATAATCAGAATTATAATACACATGTACAGATATATAAAAATAATCTAAAATATTTAAGTACTTTTTGCAGATAAAACATAAGTTAAGCGAAATGTTAGTATCTTATTCGCGATCTCCGTACTTTGATAATAAATGTAAGTTAAAACGTATTCCCACAAAAACAACTTAATGATCTCCTAAAACAGCGCTTCCCCTCTCCTACCCTGTGCCCTACAGGGTCTAAAAATGATCTAAATTATATAACTACCACCTAAGTACATATTATGGAAAAGCAATAAAAATATTGAGTATGATGCCCATCGCGCGATAGGCATCACGCGAGCTATTAGGACACCTTTTGGACCATCTCACGATAATTTTCTTCGTACGACGAAATCGTATCGTCTGGTCGTACGATCATTAGCCAAATAGGACTATGCCTAAGAGAAATCGAGCTTAACAGGACAATGAGCGTTTTAACCATAGATATATTATATCTATGATTTTAATTTAACACTTTCGAAAACAGTCCAGAGTGAAAACTGAAGCGATGAGTAGGTAATTACTTACGTAACAGTCTACTTAATCTATTACCTACACATCGCTTCAGTTTAGAATGTAAAAATAAATAGTTTAAAATTATTTAGTTTAAAAAATTTGGTCGTAAGTACCGACCAAATTTTTTAGGCTTATTCAGACTACATGCAAATGAACCACACACAATATCGTAAACAATTACTATCGAATACACAAAGGTATCACAAAATTGACAAGCTTTTGGCGTTCACACAATGGAAATAATGACGGCATTTTAATTAATACATTTTAATCCTCGTAACTCACGTTTTAAGCTAGGATAATGTTTCATTAATATTAGGTGGTAACAAAGACCTGGCGTAACGTATGCATAATCAGCGTATAATGTTCCCACTGCTGGGACACAGGCATCCTCTGAGAGGGAGTGGGCCGTAGAACACCGCGCGGGCCCAGTGCGGGTTGATAGATGTCACACTATCTTCGAATTTTTGCGCACATGACGGTTTTCTCACGATTTTCCCCTCCATCATTTTGAGAGCAATGGTGATGAAATAATTTGCACAAACTTCGAACCTACGACGTACAACTCGTAACTGGTGGCCGTTGCCACTCTGCACTTTTCTAAGTCAGATAATACATTCATTATTATTATTTAGGATTGACGAGGATAACCAAAATATTTTTTATAACTTTACTGAGTCCACATTTGTTTTATACCGTACTGGATCCATACCAAATGCTTTTGTAATAGGCAGTCTAAGCGCCTGCGCTTAAAGACACTAACTTTTAGAGTAACTTAGTAAAAGTTAGTGTCTTTTATTATTCGCAGGTTAATGTTCATAAAAGTTGCACCACACATGATTCAAAATCGTTTGACACATGACACCCGACATTTTAAACGTTTTTTTTTTTTTTTTTCAAAAATTGTTCTGGCCGTGTGCCCGATACGCATCGTGTCACGTCTGTCCTGTCAGATACGTGTGTCAAAAATTCTTGTTTGACCCGCACTGTGTTAAAATGCCGTGTCATTTCACCCGTATACGCTTAAAAAAAATGTTTGTTAGTTTTCAGTGCTGTCTGTTTTCGTCTATCTGTCTTTATACACAGACTAGCTGTGCCCATGACTTCACTCACGTGGCTGTTTATAGTGTGTATAATATTAGAGGTGTGTGCTGATCGGCGGCGGCGTAGCGCCATACCGCCGATGATAACAGCCGCCTCTTTTTAGGCGTCATCGGCGTCAATGTCAAAATATGTTATATTATAGATTTAGGTATAATGCAAATAAACTAACAAACTTAACACTAGAAATATCATAATACAGGCTTATTGGTTTATTTCAACGTAGTTTTCGCAAATTTAATAAAAAAACATTTTTATATGAGCATAATTAAAATAGCAGGTACGACGCACTAGTTGAATACGTTAGTTTTCAAACATTGTGGCATGGGCGAAAAGAAGACTCGACACAGTTTTCCAAACGCTTCTTGGGTGATATGAGAATTTTGTTATAGTGATTTGATTTTAATGGTACTATTATTTTCACCATCGACGCCGATATAATATACATTATATAATAAATTATTATTTATATAAATTAAATAAGTATTGTATAAAATTAAATAATGTATAAAATTAAATTTTACGCCGAGTACGTGGATAACGCCGCCGCGGCCGACAAATTAAACGTCAGACGCCGCCGCTGGTAAAAAATACATCGGCGCACACCTCTAGTGTGTATTCTATTGGCATAATCGGAACGTGAAGTCATAGTATATTTGTAATATTATCCTTAACAACATCGATTGATTTAGTTCATTTAAACTAAAGCTTGTTAGTACATAATCTTTGGGAAAAGTGTGTATGAACGAAAGAATTTAAAAAAAATCTTTATACGCACATGCATAATCTTATCTATCTATACCTATTTATAAAAAATATTGCTATGCATTAGTCTCTCAAAAACTCGAAAATGGCCGACCGATTTGAATTTTATTTTTGTTCGCCTCTATACAGGCGTGGTTTGCGAAAAAAGTAAGAAAAACTCAAAGGAACAATCTAAAAATTGAATAAATCTAAATTTTGTATGGGTATGAAGGTAACGGTACCACGTGGTACGAAGATCACCTAGTCTCTAATAAATTAATAAACATTTAGAACAACCAGTAATTAATAAAAATTTTGAATATAAAGTAGTGACCGTAGCTTTCCCGCTTATCATTTAAGTAAGAACTTAAAATATGCTTTTACCTACGTTACAAAACTTCAGATACGTATCACTGGAGACTTCAGCCAGGTGTTCCAATTTTATAAGACTCCGTTTATCAGTCTATCTTCGATCCAATATTAACTTCCAATCTGTTTCAAAAAGTACTTAGGCAATACTTGAAAAGTTTCATTCAACAAATACCTTATACATTTCAAGTATCTCCTTAGGATCTTGAGCCCAAAAATATCGCAAAATCAGATCTAAAGATAAATCTCGGTTTTAAGAGGTACTGACGCGGTTATTTTCGGTAAGTACCGTTTAGATTATCTTATTGTTCTTGTAGTCGGGTGCTTTGAGCTTGAAGTCTAATTCGACCCAGGTTCAGGCAAAGTGTTTTAGGTTTTGGCACAGATTAGTACAGATGAGTCACTCCGCATCAAAAATCATTTAAATAAAAAGCGACTCTTGCCACGATACAATAAAGTGCAATTCAGGTCGCACAGCGCTAATTACCTACAGTTATATTCACCTAGAAGTTGCCTCTCTTTCTATCGAGATATAATGGTTACCTTATATCTAAGATATAAGAGTTACCTTATATCTTCTAAGTTACGCCCACTGAATTCGACAAGTCGAGCCCGCCGCGTACCTACTTGTAGCTTCATATCTCTAATGCAGAGTGACCTATTTGTATTCATCTGTGGTTTTGGGAAAGTTACTTAGTTGCTGCCGGTAGTATGAATTAATTGCAATAGGCTAAGCACCTTATTAAATGTGATTACACCTTTGCCTATTCCTTCAAGAATACAGACGTGATGACATGTCACGTTATCATTTAAAGTTTTATACACCTGGATTATTTCAGGCCCATCGTTTTCCGAATCAAATCTTAAGACTTATTTTATTTTTGCCTTGGACAATCAAAAAGTTATTTTATCCAAAACAAACTTCCTGAATTTCAGTTTGTAAGTCTAATGACAGTTAAACAGCTCAGCTTTGCATAATTTATGTATTTTCTTTTTCTTTCTTTGTCTTTGGAGAGGTCTCTCCGCTTGTTGAATGGAAATACTTGACTGAAGATCAGAGTCATTAGGGTCGGACATCGATTACAGTAGGAGGTACGTAGGTGTTCACGTTCTGTATTCAATTTCCATTTGGTACATGTCTAAAATACTTAGTATACAAGGTGACAGAGACATCTATGCGCAAACTGTAATCATGAATTCAGCACATCATTCTTTGCAGTACCTACTCAGTCAAAAGGTATCATTATATTATAGGAATATTTTTTTTTTTTTTTTAAATATCCGACGAAAAATTTAAACGCGTGGGGTCGAAAATCATGTACTGAATTCATGGTATCAGGTTGCGCGTTGATGTCCCTGATACCCTGTATACCTACAACTTAAAAATATTATTCGTTTCTCACGAATATAGCGAACAATATTTTTAATAAGCAGATCGCAGTCCACTGCTGAATAATATGGCTCTTCCAAGTTAAGCCATATATGTAGTACTCAGACGAGGCATCCTCAGGATGACGATTAACTTGTCGCGAAACCGAACACAGCGTGCTCTACTTCCGGCGTTCGGCGTGCTGACACGCCATGTTCAGGTTTTCGACGAGTCAATCGTCATCCTGAGGGTGCCTCGTTGAGAGGTGAACACGTGTCGATTTCTTATAGGGTTACTTATGACTCTTTAGGAATAGTTAAGCGGAATACGTTACTAAATAAATCTACGTCTATAGTATTTTATAATGGGTTTCCGCAAGGTCACGCCTGAATCAATTAACTACCACTGGTTTAAGTTAGTAATTGGCGAAAAACTGTGCAAAGAGTTCTCGTGTTGAAAGCCAAGACTCACTTAGTTCCTCTTCTGAATATAAATCTCAGAAAAAATCTTGATCGGAAGATAATTCAATTTACGATGCCCCCGGGAGCGATAGCTTGATACGGCGAGAGTTAGCGAGAGTTGATTCAAATCGAATCACGTATCGTTATCGTTTAATCGTTTTTTATGCATGCTGTGGCACATAATATTAATAAGCTGCAGTATCGATATGCGTAGAGTTACGAAGCCTACCAAACAAGCTGCCTAACCTTTTCCCAACTATGTTGGGGTCGGGTGTGTAACAGTTGATATAATAACAAAAAATCTAACGTTCACTTGACCTAATTTCAGTTAATAAACTTTTGTTTAATATAACGATCAGTTGAGATACTGAATTGTTGATATAATTTCATTTTATCTAATTTCTTATGATATAATAAACATTTCCTATAATGCACATTTGACATAATATTCATGTAGTATATTATTCATTTACTCTAATATTCATAATCTCTAATAACTTTTAATATAATTTAGAAAATCGGATACGATTTTAGACGCCTGCTAGTATGGTGCTCCTTCGGCTACCGAAAACCCAAAATTCAGCGGAATCCTGGCACCATAGAATTAATCAAATTATAAATCATAACAAACCTGGGTTTTATTGCCTAGCCCATGAGTTGCTTCTAGAATCCAAAGTAATATTGGGTAGCGTAGAATGTCTTTTTAATGGACAGTCACCACTAAAAAATCCGAAGTATTGTTTAAAGAAAAAGGAACGAATCGATAATATTCTTAAAAACAAAAAGGAATACACTGAAATTGAATTCCTTCGGGCTTTGGCCTCTAACTTAAAACTGAAATAAGATGTAATATTTATGTGATGCTATGTTATGATTAAAAAAATATTGTACTGTTTTTTTTTTCTTCGCTTTATACCCTATACACCTACCACCCTCAACTATTGTAACCAGTAGAAATTGGATGCAATCTAGACTTTAGGGCACCCCGACTCGGACAGGTTAGGTTAGAAGGGGATGGCGGGGTCGTGTGAGCGAGCGAAGCGAGCGAATAGACCCCGCCATCCCCTTCGTGGTTATTTTTTTATAAACCATCCAGAAGTAGGAGCCCCGCGAAGCGGGGCTCCGTCGACCAAGCCCACCCTCGACCATGCATTGAATATTTTAAGATTTGGTTAGGTGCCATTTGAGTTAGGTTAGAACTGTGACCATTAAACATGAAAATTAGGTCAAAAGAACATTAGGTCAAATGAATGTTATATAAAAAGAATATTATATATATTGAAAATTATATAAAATGAACGTTAAACTAAATGTTTTATATTAAATGAAAATTATATCATATGAAACATTAGGTCATATGAAATTAGGTTATATGATTTTATAGCATATGAAAATTATATTATATGAACGTTATTTCAAGTGAAATTAGAGCATTTGTTATTATATCATACATTACACACCCGTTGGGGTCGGCTTCCAGTCTAACCGAATGCAGCTGAATACCAGTATTTTACATGGAGCAACTGCCTACCTGCGCTCCAGTTACTGGGTAATAAAAAACCCCTTGGTATGATTGGTTGACAGACTTACAAGCTTCTGACTACGCGTAACTACTGTCAAAGATCTAAGAATGACGACTGTGGATGAACGACGAGGCACAGAGGGGTCTAGATATGCAATGGATGGTCACTCATGCACGGAACGACCTCGGCCGGTGTATTTTCGATTGACCGAGGTGGTCGTTATTTTTTTTTTTTTGGCACGGGCCCGTAATTGCCACATCACTATAAATATTGACGATGCAATTTTATGTTTAAAGCTACAGTTTACTAGGAAAATGGTTTAAAAAGGGCCTGTGGTATAAGGAAACGACAAGGTTTGGAATTTTACCCTTTTCTGAGTCAACCATGCAATTCAATGCAAATATTCGCTTCTGATCAGCACTTTGATGTTAATTGAATTCCTTTTTATGGCGATTTAAAATAAAAGTATATAAAGGGTCCTCCACACAGTGCCGTTGGCAATGCCGCCAACACCGCCGCCGCCGCCGCCGCCGTGGTGCACCCGGCTTCCCGCATAAAGGAGCCTCCAAACAAAGGAGTGCTGCTAGAAAAAATATAAATACAACAATTCAGATAAACAGATCATAGGTCTGTTGTAGATAAAAGATTTTTGTTCGATGCAAGCCATTTATGTATATCTTAAGACTTTCTATAGTCTGTTGAAAGAGTAAACAAACCCTGTCCAAGTTGAATTGTTACGCAATCACCCACATAACAGCTAAAAATAATCAAATTAAAACAATACATTTTTTAAATTGTGTAATGGGCTCTTGGAATTTATAAGTGGCACTTCAAAATTGGCATCCACGCCACGCAGGTGCGTATTCTAATTCATTTGTTTACCATTTCATCAGATACTTTCGGAACAGATCATAGAACTGCGGACCGCCTAAATTCATAGTACTCCCGCTGGATGCTGAAGCCGAAATGGGTCATATTGTGGTTGTCAGCAACAGCAATTTGTTACAATTATGGAAATCCGAACGCTGCGTATGCTAAAAGGCGGACGATATGAGGTTTCAGGGGGCAATGGAGTCTAAAAAGTCATATACCTAGTAAGTACATTGGAGTCTGGAATATAATAAACGATCCACTTTAGCTAGTGCTACAATATTCAGTGTTAAAGTAATATTATTATGTAGAAGAAGTTTTGTAATCAAACTGCAAAACCGCTTCAAACCACAGGCTCAACACACAACGTTTGAAAATTAATGATGGTATACAAATGTACGGTAGGGACTCAAAATAAAATTCGCTCGAGCGAAACACCGGAGGATTTTTCGTATGAGGTTTTTCGAGCGATCCAGATCGAGAAATATACTCGCCGAACGCATAATTTCCGATATCTGAATCTTTATTATCAGATACGTAGGTACTAAAACATAGTCTTTTTTTTAGCTATTTTTAACATCTGGGGAATCATACGCTAAGATACGTCTGTTGAAAAAAAAATCTGAAGAACGCTGAGAACCTTATAAATAACTAGCTTCTTTCTGCCCGCGACTTCGTTCACGTGGAAGTCAACTTTACCAAAAAACATGGTTATCCTATGGCACTCGGCAATTGTGTAATTTTCTGTCTTAGAAATAATTTTTGAACCGATTTCAAAACTTCTTTCACTGGTCAATACTTTCAGAGATTGACTCTTACAAACAAACAAACAATTTTTTCAGGCTTTTGGCTGCTTTTGTTTCGTACATATTTGTCTGGTTTTTTTTATATGTGCGTTTTGTTTGAGCAGAATAAACAAGTCTTCTTTCTTTTTAATATTAAGGAAGTATAATAAGAACCATCCTGACTCTAAAATAACTAATTTAATTCCAAATATAATTATTTAACCTCAAAATAGATACTAGTCCCCAAATGAATCTTAAAGTCGTTACCTCAATATCATAATCTAAAGCTGTTTAATAAAACTACATATTTTTAATAGATTAGAGATAAGGAAAATAATATGAAATACCAAGATATTTTGTCATTCATTTATATTTCTTTGCCAACATAAAATTCAATATTCTGCACCATACCATCACATCTCCTATTCCCCACATAATATCACTATTTTATCAGAATTCTAATATTTACAATAAAACTAATAGGTTACCTTAATTTACAGAAGATCTCCAACCATTAATATGCCAATCTATCTTTTTACCGACACAGCCACTAAGCACGTCGTACCGTCATGAGCGCCCAACCCAGAAGGCCGTTCTCGCGCCACTTTTGACACATCGAATCTTTCGGTGTTGCCAGTATAATAACCAACTACTATGTGTTAATAAATTGAAACCTAACAGTAGTTTCATAATGAAACTTTCTAGAAAACAAGAAATATTTCCGAGGATATAATTCTTGATAAGTAAAATAAAATGACAGTTACTAGACGGAAAAAATTTGAATTCTTATTAGCATTCCTAGCGCGTTAAACGCTATATTTTCGAAATGCGATTTGTAGCACATTATTTGTTTTACCGTGCTCGAATACTCTTTGGATCTCGTTTTGTACATGCAAATTCTTAAATAACAAATTTCTGTTAGTTTTTTAATCAATTTTCTATAATTTTTGCTCTTGTCGTCGTGTTTAACCAAGCCACAAGCTATAGCAATTTTCCGAGTGGCTGCGTTAGTCACCGTCGTCAGCATTAATGTTTGCGAGGAAAATGTGGCACCATTTGCGGCAAATTTGCAATAGCTTCTTATAATATCTAGGCCACAACACAACAACGTTCTTTTCTAAATAAGGGACCAGTTAAAAAAAATCATTTGATGATATTTTTTTTGGTTTTGCTCGCTATTGTATTCTTCGCTATCGCGTTGAATCAATACAAATAATTGGTTCTAACAGACTCATAATTTGCCTAGCCTTTTCCCAACTATGTTTGGGTTGGCGCCGGCTATCGTTGAAAATCAGCGCTGGGGCTCTGTCTCGCATAGGGTCGCAGCATAATGCTGAGCGATGGCCGTTTAGCATGGATGTGACGTATATTTTCCTCCAATTTGTTATTTACGTATTTTTTTATCTTTCTTTGCGTCAAGTTTACCGCAAATAAACGTATTTTCTTTTTTCTTCTTTCTTTCTTTAACAGGATGCAGCTGAATACCAGTATTTTACATAGAGCGTCTGCCTATCTCACCACCAAAACCCAGTTACTGGATAATACGATACCCCTTGGTAAATCTGGTTGTAAACATTTTACCTTGGACGTGCAGAGAACGTGTCTGATACTTACCTATTAGCGGCACCTTTATCTGGAAGATATCATTTTCATCAAGGCTCAATGGTGCGGACGTAATTATTTAAATCATTAGCTAACCGTTTATGTAATCAGTAATTGTCTCCAAGCCAAAATATTATGTTAATATTATTTACATTGTGCATTCGGTTTCTGGTTTCTTTACTCATGTGGTTTCGGTATCGGTTTCAAGTTAAATACACACTGGGTGGTCCTGGTTTAAAAGGGGACGATATGTTTTAATGTATTTGAGCAATGAAATTTGGACTTTGGATGTTTTTATTTTTGTAGAATGAGCGTGAAGTTTTGTTATACAATAAGGAGACAACAATACGACAATAAATGAAAATACAGAAATTATAATGCCTTTTTTTTGGGTGGGAAATTATCAGATAACTTCTCCCGGCGTGTCAGACTCTTACTGACTAAAACCCACCCATGTTCCTTCAGTTACCATGTTGCCGGGGGCCACGATCTCCCTTTTGGACTTCTTCGCAACCCCGGCAGGTATCGGCCCTAGCGGACCCCGTCAGTTCTGCTGACATCTCTTTGAGGCGTGCGTGGAACACAACGCGCCGTCGACCCGGGTCTATGAGTATTTTGTAGTAACAATGAAATAAATTCTAATATCAAAATCGAAAACCAACGTGATTCTTTTCAAACAAAATAAACAGTAGTGATGGGCCGACCATTGGTTTTTGCAAAGGGTAGTAATAAAAGCTTCATTTTTTTTTTTTAATATGGTCAGACTCAAAATATGAAATGACTGTTCTATATACTAATTTTCCGACAACTTAAATGCGAATACAAATAAAGAAAAGACCAAATAAAATACTGAAAATTCTGAATATCAAGACAACATTTGCTGACGTAATATTTTTCCACCAGCTTAAATTACGTTTAACCGAAAACTACAGTTAGTTATTTTCATCGTAACTCACCTGTTATAAATTTAGAATTAACCTCACACATTTTATAAACTGTGGTGTTGGATAAACTATTGTGACATTTAAAAAATCTGCAGCATGCAATAAGCAGCAGGCATGGTTTCTGTCACGGCTCCGGCGCGGGCGCTGCGAGGATCCGGCAGTCCCACGCGAGCTTACTGTCGCAGATGGACCACAAATCGTCGGAAGTTAATTTGTTTTTCGGAAGCTTTATTATTTCCCTTTTGCAAATCCTTGACTAGCTATAGTGACTAAATTGTAGGATATTTTGGTTGATATAATAATATATAGACCAGGAACGTCATTAGATATACAAAATTTAATTTCTCGTATTTTCGACCCGACCTTTAAAATACCTGGAATGACAGAAATTCCACACAACAAAAAAAAGCTGGAAGTCTTTTTAATCTCCAATGACAATACGATAATGTAGGTCACGGGACCAAGAAAACTCTTTGAACCGAATACATTTGCCTCCGGACCTATGGGAATAAAATTAATTTTGAAACAAAATTACCAATTCTTTCATTGACTTTAGTAGGATTTTTTTTTGTGTTTCTTAAGTGTACAAACAGATGTTGGAAATAATTTTTACCGAAAAAATACCTTCGATTTTCCGAGAAATGCAGAAAGAATATGGTTCAGGCTCACTAGGAGCTAGCCTTGTATTGACATTCACTTAATCCCTTTGAATTGATCACGAATCAATTATTAAAAACTGGTAATCAGCTATGCTAAATCCATTTTTAGGGTTCTGTACCCAAATGGTGTCAAACGGAACCCTATTACTAAGCTGTCCGTCCGTCTGTCTGTCAGCGGGTTGTATCTCAAGAACCGTAAGTAGACAGTTGAAATTTTCATAGATTGTGTATTATTTTGCTGCTATTGCAACAAATAATAAAAATTAAATAACGTTAAAAATTATAGAGGGTCCACATACAAGAAACGTGTGCGTTTTTCCTCGATCTTAATACGGTACCGAACCCTTCGTGTGCGAGTCCGACTCGCAATTGGCCAGTCTTTTCATAAAAGTAAAATGTGAAAAAATAATTCTGAATCCTATACACATTCCAATCCCTATTTAAAATCACAGGCCCTTATTATTCTTATTCTGCCGGGGGTGTGAAGAAAACCGAAAGGGAGACCGTGGCCCCCGGCAACAGGGCAACCGAGGGAACACGGGTGGGTTTTAGTCAGTAAGAGTTTGACACGCCCTCCCGCTCCGCCCAGAGCGGGAGAAGTTATTTGATAAATTCCCATCCAAAAAAACGGCCCTTATTACAAACCGTCACTCAAAACTCAAACATTCTTTTAAAACTCTTTTAGTCATATGATTGGTTGAAACTAGATTTAAGTAATGCTTGAGTCTTGATTAAGGTTCTGTAATATGGCTCTTAGGAACATTTCTCACCCTCACGCCCCTAACCGCAGCAGAAGAAGCCCTAGGCGTCGGGAATCGCAGGCCGATTCCCGGCCTCCGCAGGCGTGGGCTTGCGGACGGTGAGCAATGGGTGGCTCGCTGTCCGATAAGGTCCAGGCTCAGGTCGGCGGCGCGTTGTTCTTTCTACGCGCACCTCAAAAAAATGTCAGCACAATTGAAAGGGTCCGCTAGGGCCGATGCCTGCCGGGGTTGCGGGTTTGTCCGAAAGGGTTACCGTGGCCCCTGGCAACATATACGTACAGGCAACTGAAGGAACATGGGTGGGTTTTAGTCGGTAAGAGTCTGACACGCCCTCCCGCTCCGTCCAGAGCAGGAGAAGTTATTTGATAATTTCCCACCCAAAAAAAAGGGCGAATTTGATCAATGAAATTAAACGCAGTCAGCACATCTAAATCTCGTTCAAAGCCTGTCAGTGTCATCATTGTTGTAAAATAGTGACCCTGACAGCTCATGAACGCGGTTAGTCCGGTACTAAGTTGTCAGAACTTTCCAGTATGACTCGATTGTTTAATAAGACCGTTATTTTTCTATTTAAATATCTTTTTTTTTTCATAATAAGTAGAACAGCAAAGTAGTTACAAAAACGGAGCATATGTTAAAAAAAAACATGGTTCTAAATTTGCTCGCTTTTGACCTCGATGGCGGCTGATGGCAAGTGCTGGAAGAGGACTACTATACATAGAACAAGTGCACTTTAAAGATGCCTATTCAGTATTTCTTTCTTGACATTGACACGAAAGATGTTTTTCAATATTTTGATTCAAACTGACGACCACCTTATGATATGATAAAGTTTTTTTAAAAACCTATATTATGTATTTATTTTAACTGCGCTCTGAGCGGATCGGGAGTGCGTGTCAGACTCCTTCTGACGAAAACCCACCCGTGTTCCTTCAGTTGCCTATATGTTGCCAGGGGCCACGGTATCCCGTTTGGACTTTCCCGCGACCCCGGCAGGCGTCGGCCTTAGCGAACCCCGTCAATGAAATTCGCCCTAAGTTTTATATAAAGTATTTCGATGAAAGGCATGTTCTTATTACAAAACTCTTGGGTCTAAATATAAATCTTGTTTTATAATATGACAGTAATAGTCGTTTATAAGGAAGACTTGGATCGTCAATTGACGTGCTCACACAGTCTAACCGCTTTCACTGCTGGAGGCTAAACGGCAGATGATAGTGTAAAGGTTTAGTTCCATTGTTCCTTTATTCATATCCGGTCCTTTGTCTAGAGTGTGGACAAAGGACCGGATATCAATAGACCCGATAATAACCAAAAACCAACATCTAAAAACCGCATTCGCGCTTTGCAAATATATAGGGTGGCAAGGACATCGAGGCAAAAACTGTCACCATGGATTCAGTACATGATTCTTAACCCCCCGTGATGTGATTTTTCTTTGGTTATTTAAAAAGAAACAGCTGCTCCGTACATTTTGACCGCGTAGATATTTCACTTTTCTATGAAACAGCTGTTCAGAACCATGAACTGAATTCATGGTAACAGTTTTCGCGTCCCTGCCACCCTGTATGTAGATAGTTTGTGGCTGTTTGCCTTGTTACTGCAAAATTTTACCTAGTATTAGTAGTAGTAAGACGGACCGGTGTCCGGTTTGTGTAAATAATTTCATCACCACTGCTCTCAGAGCGGTGAAGGAATATATCGTGAGGAAACCGGCATGTCCGAGAACCAAAATGTCCAAGACATGCGACATCTATCAACCTACAATGGGCCCGCGTGGTATATTACAGAGCCCACTCCCTCTCGAAGAGAGGAGGCCTGTGTACCAGCAGTGGGAACATTAAAGGCTGATAATGCTGGGCATCCACAACTCCACGTCAAAACGCGTATGTTGCAAATGGGAGAGAAAATCGGTCATTCGATCCACCCTAGCTGCTCAAGGAAGACCACCAACTCCCTGGTGTTACTGACGATCTTACGAAGGGATCTTTCCTCAGGCCAATTGACACCCTACGTCAATTTTCCGTGTTATAGCCATTTCATACAACGGTCAAATAATGACAGTTGTGATTTGAATATACGGTTAATTTAGGTTGGCAGTCAATTTGCTTTCAAAATAATTTCCCTTACTTTACAATAGCATACCTACGTCACGCAAATGCTACCGTCAATTATTCATATACCGATTATAAATCACTGGTATTTACCCAATAGCAATTACAGTCAGCCATTTTCAACTGTCGAATTTGAAGGGTCATCAGTACCTTGAAAGGGTATTTAACCTTTCTATCGTGTATAGACTTCCACCCTTGTCCTTACGTGTCGGTGTCAGTCAAAATAAATATGTATTTCGTATGTACAAAAGTATTTTTCGGGGGTCGTGGCTAAATAGTAACAGCCGCAGGGTTCGATCTAAGGTTAAGCTACACTTGCCGTGATCGGTCCGTGGATGTCTGATTACATATGCCACAGAGTACCACAGACACTAAAGGCATAGACAAGTAACACTGATGTAGAATTTTTCATTCCTTAAAACATTTTACACCAAAACAATATCGGGTGATAACTTTTGTCCCGCCTGTTACAAGACGACCATAGAATAAGAAGTACTGAACTTCGAAGTTTATAATACCGATGTACTGTACTAATAAAGTTTAAAATTACGATTTACGTGAGTAAGAATGTACGCTATGGCGAATTACTTTATGAAGAATGTTCACAATCGCAATGTACGGAACTTCGAAAGTTTGCTATGACGAATTACTTAATTGAGAATGTTCATAATCGCGATGTACGGAACTTCGAAAGTTTGCTATGCCGAATTACTTAATTGAGAATGTTCATAATCGCGATGTATGGAACTTCGAAAGTTTGCTATGCCGAATTACTTAATTGAGAATGTTCATAATCGCGATGTACGGAACTTCGAAAATTTGCTATGCCGAATAACTTAATTGAGAATGTTCATAATCACGATGTATGGAACTTCGAAAGTTTGCTATGCCGAATTACTTAATTGAGAATGTTCATAATCGCGATGTATGGAACTTCGAAAGTTTGCTATGCTGAATTACTTAATTGAGAATGTTTATCAGCACAATTTACGGAACTTCGAAGTCGAATGACAAAATTCCGAATGTTTACCATCAAGGTTCTGACTATTCTGAGCCAGTATTTCGCTTTTATGTGTATAAATGTAAGGATAACATAATTAAAATTTTGTAATAATTAAAATTCACACATTAACAAGTTCTCTTATTCTATTAAAGCTCCGTACTATGCTAGGCAAGCTTTTAAGATCAAAGTATTACCACCGACATTCGATCGACAGTACTTGCCACAATTCGCACCCGCCAGGGTCTAGCAAAAATCATCCCAAAACGTTTAATGGCTTTTAACACTACTTACCTACATCAACTACTTACTCACCAAATATAAAAACAAACCTTTTTACTTAGACTTACTATACTACACCACTTTTTCTTCTTACTGTTCGTGCTCCATATGCCTATAAGGATCATTGAATCCTCCAATTATGTTCTATCCTCTCGAAAAAATCTTATAACTCCAACCCGAGAAGTTGAAAACTAATTTTAAATCCAGAACAGCCTCTTTAGATAACTTAACAATTTTACGGTGTAACTTGGATGATAATCTAAGTTTTAACCAAACTTTTCTTTGACTTGGCCGAGTTTTATAAAAGTACTTGACATAGAAAAATATTGCACAATAGGGTACTTAACCGTGATTTAAAATGTACCTACAAGAAGCTTTTTCTATGGCCCACTTGCGCGTAAACAGCTAACTTGGAGTTAACAGCTAACTCAGAGTTAAACCAATCCTGTCGGGGTTGCGGGGGTGTCCGAAAGGGTTAACGTGGCCTCTGGCAATATAGGCAACTGAAGGAACACGGGTGGGTTTTAGTCAGTAAGAGTCTAACACGCCCTCCCGCTCCGCCCAGAGCGGGAGAAGTTATTTGAGAATATCCCACCCAAAAAAAAGGGTTGAACCAATAACTTTCTTTGGATTAACCCTGAGTTAGCTGTTAACTCCGAGTTATTAGCTAACCCATGAACGCGAAAGTGGGCCTAAACAAGATAGTAAAATACTTACTTGTTATAATGGTAAACATTTTTCTACAACCTAGATCACCTAATACTATTAGTTCATACCAGCCACGGGGCTACAAAGCTATATGAGGTGTTCTTCAAAACCTAAATCAGATAATAGGTCAGTAGGTGAGTTTTTGAAGACCCAAAAAGAATAAGTGGTCACTATAGGTAAAAATATTTCCTTTGCCATTAAAAATAGAGATAAAATGATAAAATAATGCATTTTTTTTTTCTAGTATCCAATTATTAGGTAATAGTATTTTGAACACATAAATCTTTAGGTGGGGTATTTAAGACCCAAATAAAAATAAATCAGGCCTTTGTTATCAATTTTGTTTACTTTTGCCATACTTAAAAAAAAATTCAAACATTTTTTTTTTTTTATTGGCTTCTATATTTTTTTCTACTACAAAAGCCAGTGTCAGTAATCCAATGAGGCAAAAGTATTTTTGAGGACATATATATTATTCCATTATATTATTATATTAATTTGGCTCCTGAAATCACCTAGCTCTGGAGCCAGGGTCTCAAGTTTTTTTGGAACCTTTTTATGGCAATAAACAATTTATTTATTTATTTATATCAATAGACTGCGTATTTTTTTAGACCCAAAATAAAAGTTTGTATCTGGCAGTTATTGTTGAAAAAAAAAAATCGTTTGCCATTAAAAATAGAGAAAAAATTATGCATTTCTTTTTAATTTATAAATCTATGGTCTCATTATTATTAAAAGAGTGAGTATTTTTGAAGACCTAAAACGTTTTTTATTTAGTTTAGAGTTACGAGTATGGAAAATATGGATGTAAAAGCTGGTGTAAAACTGCAAAATGTTTCTTGTTTACTAACAATTCCTCACTATTTGATACTATAATAAATTATTATTTACTGCATATTCTTCGGCCAAGACTATTTTATAGCCTGTATAAGTAGTGTATAATCTAAAGCACGAGAAAAAATTATATTCTTTAACTTATTACCCGACGAATGAAAACTTTACTCTCCTTCCAGGGCACTGGAAGGAGAGTAAAGTTTTCATTCTTACATTAAACATTTCTGAAAGTTTGAAACACTGACAGTAGCTATATAGCTAGATGATTATTTGCTGAAACTTCGTTCAAACTTGTAAAATTTTTTTGTTGCGCTCAGAATTTGCGATTCTCAATATCATTTTATTAAAAAATAATACACCTATGTGCGCATTTATTAAAGAAATTTATGATTTTGCTACAATTCATTATACTAAGAGCTCTCGTTTTTTATTTATAATTGAAAGAAAACACCCAGTCTTTGTATCCCTTACACACAAAGTATGTAAGTCGATACATTCAGGAAAATCAATTCGCCGGTGCGACTTCGGCGTCATGTAGGAAGCCTTACGCTTTCACATCAAAATGGTTGAACGGATTTGTATGAAATTTGGCACATGGGTGGACCATGACCTGGAATAGGACCTAGAATACTTTTTATCCCGGCAGTACATTTCCGAGGGATAATTTTCCACGGGCGAAGCCTCGAGCAAAAGCTAGTTTAATATAACTGTCAAAGGATGACAGGTGATTTGGATATACGGACCATTTTAGTTGATAGGTAATTTGCTTACCAATTACCTAATTTCCCTGACTTTATTAGGATTATATAATATCAATATGGTAATAATTAATTATTCTCAAAGTTGGTAGGTAAACTAAAAAACGAAACATGATAAAACAAAACAAAAAAAAAAAAAAAAAAATCTTATCGGATCATCGACCGCAGTTAGTGCAGTCGCTTGAATCATCAGTTTAAAAATCTTTTTTTTAGGGTTCCGTACCTCAAAAGGAAAAACGGAACCCTTATAGGATCACTCGTGTGTCTGTCTGTCCGTCTGTCACAGCGAATTTGCTCCGAATCTAATGGACTGATAAAGTTGAAGTTAGGTTTGGTACACATTATTTATTTCTGTAATCCAAACACGGACGTGAAACGTAAATAAATGAATTTTGAATATAGGGGTCACTTTTGGTGGGCAAATAAGAAAATTTAAATAAAAGTTTTTCAAACTGTACCATGTGACATGTTAAATGAAAGGGCTTGTTGCAAGGATCTCAATATTTTAAAGATAAAGAAAATAAATGAAAATTTACCATTCCCGGGGGAATGAATAATACCAAAAACGGACAATTTGCGACGAAAAATACCAAAAATGGACATTTGGGTAGGCCACATAAATTACTCAAACTGTCAGACCATAATTAGAACTAACTAAGAAAAAAATAAAAACAAAAAGGAATGCAAACCCAGATAGTCTTCACATGTGGAGGTCTGCCCAGCTTGGGCGGAGCATCGCCGTGTCCTCGTGGAGGCGATCGGCGGCGGTGATCTCTCGCGTCCGGCCCTGGTTCAGGCCATGGTACGGAGCGAGAGGAAATGGGAGGCCGTCACCTCCTTCTGCGAAGCTGTAATGCTCGCGAAGGAGGAGGCGGAACGCGTGAGGGAAAGGCAAATTTCGCGCCCTCACGCCCCTAACCGCCGCAGGAGGAGACGCCCAGGGCGTCGGGAATCGCGGGGCGATTTCCGACCACCGTAGGCGCGGGCTTGCGGGCGGTGAGCAATGGGTGGCTCACCGTCCGATAAGGACCAGGCCCGGGTCGACGGCGCGTTGTGTTCCACGCGCGCCTCAAAGAGATGTCAGCAGATTTGAAGGGGTCCACTAGGGCCGATGCCTGCCGGGGTTGCGAAGAAAACCGAAAGGGAGATCGTGGCCCCCGGCAACAGGGCAACCGAAGGAACACGGGTGGGTTTTAGTCAGTAAGAGTCTGACACGCCCTCCCGCTCCGCCCAGAGCGGGAGAAGTTATTTGATGATTTCCCACCCTCAAAAAAAAAAAAAAGATAGTCTTCACATTAATTAAAATAATATAATACTTTAAACGTAAATATTCATGTCATTGTATATATAAAACTCATTAATGTCAATGTGTATATAAAAACCCGAAAATAATCTTGGTCAGAGCATTTCATTTGAGGACCATGTTGATTTGTGTCTGATATGGTCTTTTGAGGAAAGAACCATACAGATTTGAGTAGACCTGTCCAGTCAGTGAACGCATTTGTTCGCACGCACTTAAAAGGAGCTCAACGACACGCCGAACAAAGAAAGGACATTTGAGTAGGCCGCATAAAGTACTCTAAACTGCCAGATTATTATTAAAAGTAACAGAAAAATAAATAAATATATATTATATATTACCCACATAGTCCTCATATTCACAATAATTTAAATAATAATAAAAACCCGCAGGGCAGCATGTGGCGGGCTGTTGGGCAGTAGCAACCCTACGGACCCTATCTCCCAGGAGAAGTCTTGTTCCTCACCTCTGGCTTGCCTTTATTGGCCGGCTGGAGTGAACACTGACGAGGAACAGAGCTCTCACCTCATTCTTGCCTTTATTGGCTGGCTTGAGTGGAGATTCGCAAGAGCAAACGTGCTGGAGTATTCCAGTAAGATGCTGGTAGGGATCTTGACCGCACTTCCGGGTTTGTACTGATAGCTACCTCCCCACTCCTCATAAGCACCTCAGGACATTTTGCCCCCTTGTCGCTACGACACTTAGTGCTAGCGACCGTTTTCGGGGGCCCATTATTGAGTGTGCAAGTCACCCACTGCCATTTTCCTGTGTATTTTATATAAAATATTGATTGTCAATGTGTATATATGTAAATATATGTAAAAGGTCCCGATATATGTAAAAGACGATACTAATATTATACTTCACAACTTAAATATTCTTGTCATTGTGTATATAATTTTAAAATAAGCCAAATAAATAAAGTTCCGAAAATAAAAAAATAAATTGGAGCAGCTCAATCCCAAGCCTTTTTGTCCTTAATGTCTTCTTCTGTATGTCTTCTGTAAAATCTTTAACGGTATAAAAAGGTTTCTGGCACAACTTACGTTTAATTAATGATTTGAATTTTGATCTTGTACGTGACTTGGAAGTTTATTATAAAAGCATAGACATTAACATCTGAACGAGCCACCAATTTTCTTGGGCCTCGTTTGTTTTCCTAGTATTTATGTTACGGATATTACTGTATTTTTTAAATAAATTTTATATTTTTATGGGCATATAAGAGATTATCAAAAATATACTGAGAAGGCATCATTGCATTAATCTCCTTAAATTTATCTCTGAGAGAGTGCCTCGGATTTAATTTATAAATTGATCGAACAGCTTTTTTCTGCAAAAGAAAGATAGTCTGAATGTCGGTGGCATTTTCCCACAACGGAATACGGTACGACATTACACTATGAAAATAACTAAAGTACACTAAACGGGCTGTCTCTATGTTAGTTAAATTACGAATTTTTCTAACAGCATATGCTGCGGAGCTTAGCTTTTTTGACAATTTATCTATATGTGGGCCCCACTGAAGCTTAGCATCCAAAGGTACAGATCGGCAATCTTTTTTACATTAAAGTGTGAAAGTTTTTAATTATGTCTGTACAGGTAACATGTTCAAAGAGAAATTCCGAATCGCAACATTAACATTTTCCTTTATCAAAGACTCAGCAACAGAAGGTGATGAGTTTAAGGATTTAGTGATTGAAACGGGAATATCAGAAAATAAATTTTCAAAGGCCGCGGTGACTTGTGAGTCTGATTTTATTATGTTAGCATTAATAGACAGGCTGTGTATTTCGGGTATTAAATCTTCCCGTTTCACTATTAATAATATTTCAAGTCGTTTTAATTACGTAACTACTATTTAATCTTCGAACTCAAATAATGCAACTTGGCTATACAACAAAGTTTTTTTTTAATAATTTTGAATAATTTCTAACATATAAATTAAATTCAGCTGTGTTTACATCAATCCTTTCATTGTACAGCTCATAAAGCCATGTTCTACTTTTATGAATACCAATGGTAGCCCAATAAGGTATTTATAGGTACCTAAACAAACAAAACTAAATACAACTAATCTTACCCCAAGGGAATAAACAAACAAATTATTACTTCAAACAAACTGCTGTAATAAAGGTAATAAATATCGTGATTACGTTAATATAGCCAAAGTTATAACAATTATAGTATGTAGGTAGATACTTTTATTTAGTATGCGAGATGAACAGAAGTCATTTACAAAGTAAGAACAAAGTATTTTATTTACTGGTTTATTTTCCGAAGTTACTGCAAATAGTTTCAGCACAGTTCCTAATATTAGAAAAGTAACTATTCTGAGCAGTGTGGTGGCTCAGTGGTTACCGCCGCAACTTACGAGCTGAAGTTCGTGGGCTTTGTGTAAATTATTTCATCGCCACTGCTGTCAAAATGGTGAAGGGAAAGATCGTGCGGAAACCGGCATGTCCTAGAACCAATAATTCGAAGAAATGTGACAACCACCAACCAGCACTGAGCTCACGTTGTGGATTATGGCCTGGCCTGGATGGCCCACTCACTCAGGAGTGGGCCATCCAGGCCAGGCTTGTGTCCCAGCAAGAACATTATATGCTGATTATTTTTATAACCCATTCTGAAATGATTTGTAGTAATTTCGGAAAATTGTCGCAACAAACTTCCAAACATTGCTGTTCAGCAATAGGTTAATATAAAATAAAATTCATTTATTTCAAGTCCATGACCCATATTAAATACAAAAACAACACACAATTTTGTCAATTTTATATAAGTGTCATTATTTGTGCAATTAAATAAGTGACAAATACTTAATACTCAATAAATTTTATATCAGTTAAGATTTTATGAAGAATTTTCTCAATAATTTGCCGTTGCACACCACTCACCCACACTCTGAAAGTACTTGTCACAATTTAAGGCTCTTTCAAATAGGCGCGACACGCGACGCGACACAAAGACACCGCTCGTCGCGCGACGAACGGTGTCTTTGTGTCGCGTCGCGTGTCGCGCCTGTTTGAAAGACCCTTTAAGAACTTCACAAATCAAATCTGTCGTCATAGATGTCTGCTCTGATATTGTGTGGTCAGTAAAGTAAAACCATAAATAAAATAAACGTTGTTTTATTCGCTCTGCAAAACAATTTCCACAAGTCAATATTTGTTTATCGCGTCCATCAATCTTAGAGCATATATGTGATTCATTTTAATGTCAGTAAGCTACGCTATTCATTTACTACAGGAAAAGGGCTTGGGTGCCGAAAAATTACTGAGATTTAAATATGCTGATGAAACTTTACAATTGGCTGTGTAGTTTGTCATATTCAGTCTTTATTACGGCACTGTTAGGTTTCTTTTTTGCATGCCATCTACATTCGTCTTCATAAGTCGCTTCCAGATGTTATTCGTGCTTTGTTTGATTTCATCAATCCATCTTCTTCAAGTCCGAGGCTTCTTCTACAAGCGCGGCCGTGATTGTGTTACGTAAAATTAAAATGTGTATTCAATCAATTACTGTTATGTTAATCTGAACAAGCTGTTTTATATCAGCTGAAAATCGTCAGCTGCTCCAGTAGTGGCGGAGTCCAAAATTAAGGTAAGTTAAAGTTTAAAAAAAAATCTTTACTTACTAGCAATTTACTAAAATTGACCGTATAAATCAAGCATACCTAGTACCTCCCCTACTATTAGTTATTATATTATCTATGTTGCGGTAAATCTAAGGCTAAATAATTTAACTTGGTGTGCTAAATTGATACACAAAAGTCGTTTTGTAATGAAACACAATTATGTAACTAACAATATATACCCTGGTCAAAAACTGAGAAAGATAATCAGATTAGACAATCAAACAACATTTACATATTTATGGTTTACTTAGGACCCTAGAGATCCAACAAAACCCTAGCTTTACATAATACTCTCTCAAAGTTTGACCGCTATTATCGCAACTCGTCTAGATACACTAGATTACTCAGTGCGTATCGATAACGAGGTCAATTTGTGGTGAGCTACACTATTACGTAACGGTTAACTTTTAATTGTTCACTGGAATAGTGTCAAACCTTACGGAGAGTTAATCTTTCATTCCTAGAGTCATGATGATACTTACCTACAATAAAATCAGCACCCTAATTGCGCAAAGGCCCGCACGGACAGGCGCGACACGACCCTGGCAGAACAAATTCCGTGAGGTTTTCATAGAAATTGTTCCACTGGAGTCGCGCCGCGCCGTCGCGTCGTGCCTGTCTGCGGGAGCTTTAACACACGATCAATCGAAATCTGAATAATTTTCAAGGACACTGCTAATCCATTGCTTCAATATGTTCGAAAAATTTGTCTGCTCAATAACGTGCATAACGCAAATAATGTTGTTGAAGTGTCAAAATGAAACAGATTGTGATTGATCGTGTATTACGCAATTAGGGTGCTGATTACACCATCGAATAATAGTTATAACGAGCAATATAGTACTGCTAAATGTTATCAAATACCTAATCTTAAAATTACATACATAATCTTAGACCTTTTTCCAATGGGGGTAGGCAGAAACTTTAGAACGCCACCTGCTACGATCCTTTCATAGTCCTTTTGCTTGTTTTACGTTCGTACATCTGGTCATACACGCACGCCGGTTGCGAGTACTAGGCACCTGACCTTTACTTTTCCTTTATTCTTAAAATTGGTACCTATTTAACGGGAAAAATAGTGTTTCTTTTTTATCAGATGACCCCAATAATACTGTTTATTCATGGTCCGCATAAAACTTCGTGCAAACAGGTGCGATGCGACACCGGTAATTGTTACTACCGTGCTACCGTGAAGCTTTCTTAGAAATTGTTTTGTTAGAGTCGCGTCACGCTAGTCCGCACGAGGCTAAAACAGGTCGGCGGCGGCACGGCTCGGCAGTCCGGATTCGGACCGCGGTCCGCCATTTGGTGACTCCTGGGTAATAGCTATCAAAAAACATGTATTTGCTCATAAAAGCAAGCGGTGCCCATACTGGAACCGCTTTCAATATCAAGCTCATGTAGCCAAGTGAAATTCAACGCATTCATATATTTCCTACCATTAAACGCAAAACGAGTTTAACTCGAAACCTCTTCTCTTGATTGGCTCATAAATAAAGGTTCAGTCTTACTTCAAACAAGTCTGGCAATACCTAAACGAAAACCCCAAACAATAATAAGCACTCACTACAGAAAGTTTCATCAAAGTACTCGCTAATTGAGCGACGTATTACACCGCTGACCCATATATTAACAAGGACCCCCGACGTGGTCCGAAATAATTTAATAAAGAATGTTTGGGGTAAAGGGTCATTTTATTTTATAAGTCTCTTGTAGTAGTCCTGTCTGTGTTTACAAATTGTTTACATGATTTCACAGAGAACGAACGAGCATTATTGTAAGTTCGTGTTTTCTTAAGTCAAATTGTTGTAGGTATATTAATGACTTTAAGAAAATTAAAAAGTAATAGAGTAGTGGTGGCCCAGTGGTAACGGCCCCGACTTACGATTTTCATGGGTTCGAACCCAGGCAGGCGCTTTACTTTGTGTAAACAATTTCGTCTACACTGACTCTCAAAATGGTGAAGGAACACATCGCGAGGAAATCGGCATATCCTAGACCAAAAATTCGAAGACATGTGACATCTATCAACCCGCACTGGGCCCGCGTGGTGGATTATAGCCCTCTCGAAGACGAGGAGGCCCGTGTCCTAGCATCAGTGTTAATATTATGAGCTGATTATGCATGTTATGCAAAAAGTCGTATTGCTAGTTACAAGCTTATCCCTAGTATCTCTCGGGGTATTGCGAAACGGATTAACTTCAAAAAAGCTTGATAACAACAAAAACTTAAATCGTATCAGATGTCCCTTAGCAAGCGCATTTTTTTTTCTTTGTAAGATAAATAACCTCAATTTACCAGTGTTCCAGACGTTGTCAACATAATTTTGTTTAGTTGTTCTTGAGATTCAGGGAACTCTTCGGGGACGAGGTTTCCAAAGATTCTAGACACTGTCTCATTCAGTACTTATTCCCTAAAGTGAAGTGAGATTTATAGACAACATAAGGTAATTCTTTCAATGACAGTAGGTTTATATTAATGTCGAGGTTTTTAGGATAAACCTTCTTTACGAATTTTATGGTAATGAAATAAATTACTTACCTAAAGTAAAGTGCCTGCTTGGGTTTGAACTCGTGACCTACGGAACTTAAATCGGTGTTACATACTATTCTTAATAATTATTTACGCTAAGAAAACATTTTTTTAAACCAACAGAGTAAGCTTAAATTCCAAGATGAAGATCAAAGATGAATATTTGCACAACGTTTCTTTAAAAGAAAACTGACGGCTTGACGCATTTTAAAATGTAAGACTAATTAATTTTGTATTACGTCAGCCATCTAAAAACCTTGAATTAAATATAAGTATGCGCGCCAAGAGAGGCTTCGTAGGACTTGTCAACTTAGTGAAGAAAGAAAGTTCTGAGAGATTGTATGAATTTCGTATGTTTACGGAGCAGATTTTCGAGTAGCACATTAATTAATACAGCTTAGCAAAAAGGCGTAAAATGAAAATGAGGGCACCACTCTGGCACTTTGGTAACTTCGAATAGGAAATAAATTGTTAAGGCAGACCGCGAAAATCAATTTTTCTTACGTTTTTTGCATTTTGCAGGTCAGTACCAGGTTGTATGTTGATTTTAATGTGATTCGCGACCGTATCAAAAGTTTATTTATAGAATTATAATCATAAAAATCACCAATACAACTCTCTAAGTTCTTGTAGTCCTATTGAATGACTATTTCATGAGATCATGACATTTGAGGATTATGCTAACTTAGGGTTGAACACGTCGTCAGCTAAAATATGTGTCACCATAGACGAATTGCTGGGAATTCAGAAAATTAATTGCTTTTAGAGGACTTGCTTAATATTATTGTTGTTATTGTTATTTTTCCAAAGCGGCCGTTTTAGGTCCCTGTATCTACAAGAGTAGCATATTTACAATGAAGTGTTTAATCACCCTGTTGGCCTTAGTTTATATGGTTTAGGCTGCCTCGTTGGTTTAGTGGTCGTAAGCGCTATTGGTGAGCATGAGGTCCTGGATCCGATTCCCAGGTCGCCCAAAATGTTATTGGTTTTTTTCCATTAGAAATTCCTCAGTAGTAGCTCAGAGTCTGGATTTGCGCCCGGTTGATGGCAATACCCCCTATTAAATGGGACTTAAACATAACTACAACTCTGCGTAACCTTTCCTCTGGATCCTGTTCTTAGATTTAAAATAGATTGGCCCCACCAATCTTCTTTTAATTTGAATAGGGATGATGGCTAAGTAAAAAAAAAAAGAAATTCTATTTAGTCCGTCAGTCAGATGAAACAGACATTCCAAAATAAGGTACTCATGAGCATTGTTAATTCCTGGTATATAAGAAATGACGACGACCTCCATCGTGACTTAAAAATGGAACCCGTCACCAGCATAATTAAAAAATTTGCTAAGGCCCATGAACACCGACTCCACCGACATGTGAACGTCGAGGCAATTCAGCTGTTAGACAGCACAAACATAGTGCGAAGACTAAAACGAACAAAACCATTTGAGTTAGTGTAGTGTAAAAAGTGTAGAAATAACAGTGACAATGACACACATGTAACACATGAACAAAGTGTTTTTATTATAATATCAGACTCTAAGAAAGTGGAACGAAATTGTGTAAAGTACAATCAACACTATTCTAATTTTTTAAATAATCATTACGTAAAAAATTAAGTTAGATTAAAACTGCTTATTTATTAGTCATAAAGGCTAGATTGTAATTGATTATTAGGAACCTGGTTCTTTCTAATAAAGCATAAAAAAAAAAAAAAATATTAGACACGTATTTTTGCTCTATCATAATAATAAAAAAATTACTTAGATAAAATCAAAGTTGGGGAGTCGAAGTCGCTACGTCAAAATTAAGTCTAAGATCTACATACTCGTGACGTCATGGCACATTTTAACTTGTTGTATCGCCGTAATCTTTTGATAACTTAATAAAAGAAAAAAATATGTGTCCAATATTTTTTAATAATCTAACTGAAGGACAAAAAAAAGTCTAGTGCACTGAACTATAATTTTATTAACAGTTTTGCACTGAATTACACAAAGTAACACGCCTAACTGGGTTTGAACCCACGACGTAGAAATTATAATTCGGGGACGTTACTACTGAGTCACGAATGCTCTCAGAACGGTCAAGGAAACATCGCGAGGAAGCCGACGGCATGTCCTAGAACAAAAAATTCGAAGACATATGACATCTACTGGGCACTGGGTCCGTGTGGTGGTAAATTATAGGCTGATTATGTGACGCGTGTGTTTGCACTAAATCCATTCATATCTCAATTGAATTTTAAGCTTTATAAAACAAACTTTCCTTTTCTGGTTTAGATTAATATGCAGCCAACATTGCCAAAACTCCTTTCATAAAACCATTCCAGTTTTACTCCTACTTTGAGCAGTAATATTGGAAATTCAAGGAAAACAGAGAGAGCTGAAAGGAATTTAAATACTGTTTGTACGCTATAAAGGAAATAATAAGCAAAATGTATGAACATTTCTTATACGCTCCCGGCCTTTTAAGGAGCTTCTTTTGTGAATATCTAGTATTATTTGTGGTAAAACGCTTGACTTCTGTTTTTGTTCATTTTGGATACAAAATAAGTACAATTTAAATATCAAGCGTGTTCAATAAAACAGTGTAGGGCTAGTTCTTGCCGAATTAAGTGTTTACCTACTCCCTACTCTGTCTTTATTTATCAACTAGCTTCGGCCAGCGGCTTCACCCGCGTGATATGTTTACAAATTATAGCCTATGTTACGCAGTGCAAATATAGCATTCTACTGGTGAAAGAATTTTAAAATCGGTCTAATAGTTTATTTATTACAAACAATTATACAAATCTTATCTCTTTATAATATTGAGTGTAGATAGTAATGACTTCTAAAAGTCTGTAAAATTTTGGACATCGCAAAACACAAGATACAAGATATTTATTTTGTAAAACATGAGTGTAGAATTATACAGGTCTTAAAAATAATAAGAGGGTAGCTACATGTTTTGCCAATCATGGCGTACAAAATTAGTCACACTAAGACAACTATTACAAAAAGATAATTATAAAATCGTTAATAATAAATTAAAACAATGACTTACAAAAAAAAAAAAAACGTAGGATTAAATTAAAATGTCAACAATTTAAATTCAATCATAATAAAAAATAAAATAATCAATTAATGTGTTATTGTTATATAATCAATTTATATTCATTTTAATTCAATTCAATTCACATTGGAGCAATATTAACATACACAACAGTTCTGTAATATTTTCAGGTTTATTACCTACTAAATATCAACAATATTAACGGGAATTTCATCATTCCTCCGATTTAGGTATTCCCAAAAACTATTCAGCACTTTTTAACTGAGAAAAATAACATACGGAAACAAGGCGTTATGTTATGTAACATCACGCCTTGTTTCCCCGAAGGGTTGGGCAGAGGTGTCCCTGTAGCAGGTTCACCCACATTTCGCCAGTTATGTTTCAAGTCCCATGTAAAAGGGGGCAAGGATATTGCCATCAACCAGGTACAAATCAAGACTCAATCGAGAAAAACAATAGCTGTATGAAACAGTTCCGGATTGTTATTTCGGCCTCCTGATCCCTAACCTGCCCCATATTATGTCAATATTACTATAATATATCACAAAGGGCTACATTTTGAAACACTCAAGGTTATATTATTACTTACCAGGCGTTTGTTGCCAAGAGATTCCGTAGATCCATATTAATACCAAAAGAAATGAATTCAGTAGGTACCTATTTACTATTTTTCTTTTTTTTCTTACATGTGTCAATAATAATAATCATTGTATGTTGTTGTATGGTATCATAAACATTGTCTGCTGGAATAAGAATAGGTATTATTATTCCAACAACATTACAGGAAAGTAAATTCAGGAAAAGTAATTGTTTAATAGGCAGCAAGCCATAGAAAGAAAGAAAGAAAAAGTATTTATTGAGACTCGCACAGGAAATCACAAATTAAACTAAAACACATCCATTAAAACATTAATACCTATAAAATTAAAAAACAATTTAAAAAAATAACAGAAAGTCCTGTACGAGGCCAAAAGGCTCCCATCTCAGCATACGCTGCGAGCCTGCGACATTAAAAAAAAAATGTCGCAGCGTTGGTATTCTGATAGGGCCCGCAGTGATGTCACGGATAGATAGATACAGAAATTAATATTAAATAAAATAAAATAAAAAATGTGTGAAATACTTTAAAAAATTAAATAGAAGTAGTCCGCGTGTCTGCACCCGAGACGTAACATCAGACACATGGGACTTAAGACATGTACTCTAATTGCGTAATACACGATCAATCACAATTTGTTTCGATTTTAAACAGATTAATCCATTGTGTTATAAGTTGGAAAACAAAATCTGCTCAACAAAGTAAATAACGCAATGAATGTTGCTGAACTGTCAAAATGAAACAAATTATACTCGTATACGAAAATAAGTTACACAATTAGGGTACAGGAACTCTAACCACAAATTCCACGCAAACTCCGCCCCCATGCTCCCCATCACTCCAATATGTGCTAAACGCTAACACATCAGTAATAAAGTTGAATATCGCGTGCTTTGGTCGAGTTCGAGCAAGTCTCAATTCTTATTTCGTTTATAACTAAAGTAATGTATAAGTATATAAGCTCTTGAGAAAGATTTCTTGGATAATAAACTATATTTTTTTTACTGTGAATACATTTTATTTAATTAATCTTTAATAAAAGACATGATTTCCGAATAAAAAATGAATCAATCGAAAATGTTACAATTACGTAACTGTCTGTGTACATAGAAAGAAAAAGGTCCAACAAGTGACATACTACAGTTCCATTTTAATTGTATGCGTGTTTCAGAATATTAATGTATGTTAATACATTATAAGGTGCCTCATCTTAAACATAACTGGCGAAATGTGAGTGTACATAGGTACCTACACCTCTGCCTAACCCTTCGGGGAATACAGGCGTGATGTTAATATTATGTGTAGGTACTATCGAAGAAACGCATATCTAACCAGTTTGAAAACAAATTCCCGTGAACACGATGACCACATCTGTTTAACGGTCGTTTTCTATAGCGGCCGAGCACTGCAAGCAGAAATAGTCCTTACGGTGTATAGATATGCGTTTCTTCGATAGTACCTATGTGATGTAATTCACTATACATTTTTCGTATATTCAAATCAAAACTTTCACACTTTAACAGTTGTAGGACCGACTGTAACACGGCAAATTGACGTAGAGTGTCAATTTGATAAACAATTAAATTTCCCTGACCGTACAAATGCGTCAGATATTTTTATAAATATTCAAAAATGTGATAAATTGAAAAAAAAAATGGTAGATATTCTTTTTTGCCTGTTCTACAATCTGTTTCCCTAGTTAATTCTTGTAACAATATTATATCTATTCATACAAAAACCTAACTAAAATTATTACATATTGCCGTATTTAAGAGTAGCCCCGTGTCTTTTTTAAAAGCGATCACACATCGCGTGCGGAAAACGCCATCTGTCGGTGCGACCACGCATTCAGCTTCACCGACACACGTGGTGGGTGGTTGTGTTGTGGGTTTTTTATATTAAAGTGATATTCGTACTATTTTATTGGGTATTTGGTCTGAACGGCCCAAAGCGAATGGACCGCGGGCCATTCGACCGTAAACAAAAATCGTCTACGTTCCAAAGGACCGATGATAGAATGATTTCAAAATTAATTTAAAGGGACGCATTCATAAATAATGCGATTATCACAATGCATGTGGCATTGTGATAATCGCATTATTTATGAATTTTAACTATTTAAATATTTACTTATTTGTATATATTGTAAGATTTCTTAAAAGTTAATTATTTATATTTTTACTTTTTTTAGACGTTTAGGTTAAATATACATAATTATATATTTTGTAGATTTTTTTCTTTAAAATAAGACGGATTTATATTAATTTAATTACCAAACTTTACTTTTGTAAACAATTTATATAATTGTTAATTGTTTTTCTAAAGAATATAAAACAAATCTAAGAAAAAAAAAATAACTTTTATTTCAACTTTTTAACTTTTGAACCTAAATGTACTTGATGTAGTTTATGCCATTGAATTTATTTACAATTTTTTTTTACCGGTCCTTTGGAACGTAGACGATTTTTTTTACGGTCCAATGGCCCGCGGTCCATTCGCTTTGGGCCGTTCAGACTAAATACCCTTTTATTGTCGACACACTGTCAATTTTATTGTTTTCGTTAAAACTTTATTGCTAAAACTAAAAAACTGAAATGCTTTAGGAAATACTTTAGTAGTTAATTACACGGTTAAAGTCGCCGAATTAACGGCCCGGTAATTCTATTTACGGTTGGTCTAATTTAAAGTTATACAAGGTTTACTGCTCGTTTTACTGGAGTGTCTGGCGTGTTAATTAGATACTTAATTACGAGACTAATTTACTTTAGGAACTAGCTTAAAAGAGTACTAAAAATTAGATATCCTAGACGAGTAGGATATTTAATTATTGTTATTACTTAAATGTACGTCCGGCTAAGTGCTCATATATAGGAGCGGCACTTTGTTGACGGCAGCCCACCGACGCGTCGAAGGCTGCAGTTGCCTCTGCCGTGGGCAACGTGCCCGTCATGTCTGATAGCACTAAGTCATCCATTCAGCTCCGGCTCTTTATTCGTATATTCATGTCCAATATAACAACGCGTTCAGGGCAGTGTTGGGGCTGCCCCGTTTCTGGAACGCCTCGGGTATGTTTGCGGAAGCGCGCACCGACTGTTTTCACGCCACCATGCGCAAGCGCGTCCTTGGTGCGCAGGGTGCTAGCTCCAACACTGTCCTGGCGATGATTGCTCAGCGACTGGATTGCCCCTACGTTGGGCATTGTTGTAGCATTGCATTGTAATATTGCTGGTGCGTGATTTGTCATTTTATTTAATGTATTGTATTTTTTTTTTTGCTTCTGACATAACTTCTCTTACTTAATTTAATTCACTGTCCTATTTAATTTTAATTTTATTTTGGTGTGTGCTTTTGTCATTAATTGATTTGATCTGACACTTATAAAATTAACAAATATGTGTGTTGTTTTTGTATATAATAATAAATAGTTTTTCTTTCTTCTTTTTCTTCATAATCTAGGTCTAGGACCTTTTTTTTTTTTTAGGGTGTGAAATCATCAAATAACTTCTCCCGCTCTGGGCGGAGCGGGAGGGCGTGTCAGACTCTAACTGACTAAAACCCACCCGTGTTCCTTCGGTTGCCCTGTCGCCGGGGGCCACGATCTCCCTTTCGGTTTTCTTCGCAACCCCGGCAGGCATCGGCCCTGGTGGACCCCTTCAATTCTGCTGACATCTCTTTGAGGCGCGCGTGGAACACAACGCGCCGTCGACCCGGGCCTGGTCCTTATCGGACGGTGAGCCACCTATTGCTCACCGCCCGCAAGCCCGCGCCTACGGTGGCCGGAAATCGCCTCGCGATTCCCGACGCCCTGGGCGTCTCCTCCTGCGGCGGTAAGGGGCGTGAGGGCGCGAAATTTGCCTCTCCCTCACGCGTTCCGCCTCCTCCTTCGCGAGCATAACAGCTTCCCAGAAGGAGGTGACGGCCTCCCATTTCCTCTCGCTCCGTACCATGGCCTGAACCAGGGCCGGACGCGAGAGATCACCGCCTCCGATCGCCTCCACGAGGACACGGCGATGCTCCGCCCAAGCCGGGCAGACCTCCACCGTATGCTCCACCGTGTCCTCCGGGCGATCCACACAATGGTGACACCCGGGCGTTTCCTCCCGCCTTATCCTGTGCAGGAACCTCCCGAAACAGCCGTGTCCGGTGAGGACCTGCGTCAGGCGGAAGGTGAGGACGCCGTGGCGCCTCTCTAGTCTAGAACCTGGAATAAATAAATTTTATTTTATTTATATTACTAACTGGCTACTATTTTTACAGCGCCATGCGCTGGTCTTATTTTAATTTAGTTCGCGCTAATATTTACCGGAAAAGCAAAAGCATAGTGCCCAGTATCGCTAACACTAGGCGATATCTAAAAAAAAACACGCTGTTGTATTTCCAATGCTCGGCTTACCACCGAATGTTGAAAATCAATCAGCGCGTTAATATAGGCATTAATTTAGGTGTCTTAGTGTTAGCGAATTTAACCCTTAGATAAAGACTCCCAGTGTCTTTTTCAATATTTACCGTATCGTTTTAATGATGTAAGTAACGCGCGTTCTTAGTATTTTATTCGCACTCAAAAAAAGAATGGCCATGGATAGTATCGATGCGACGTCTGGAACTTAGCACCGATACCTGTTACCACAGTAATTATTCTAGTAATTAACAGAGTCTTCTATCTGACCTCCATTCAATAATCTTTAGGGAAATCAAGTTTATCGTGTGGTACGAACAAGTACTTTGCAGGAGCGTAGCTACCGTGGTATCAGTCGTATCAATGATACGGGCCCCCAAGCTAGTGGGGCGTGTGTAATCCAATTCTCAAGCGCTTGCATTCATTTAATAAAATCACACAGAAAATCTAACCTAACCGAGTCAGAATACTCCAATTTTCGAGCTCGCTTCGCTCGCTCTTGTATTCTCTTAGTAAAATGTCAAAGACCGCCGAACCTATCCGAATCGGGATGATATTTTTTTCTAAACTTGGATGTAGTGAGCTGAAAGTGAACTGCTAGTGCTAATCTCCCTAAATCCCCAGCATCAGGTGGTATAACAGTTTACAACTAACTACATCTAAGTTTTCACGGTGAAATAAATCAGCTGAAATCGGCTGAGATCGTGATTCTTGTGACACCTAACGAAAATCTAATTCCATTTCAGGCCGATTACTTGAAAATGGAGATTAGAAGTGAGGAACCCGTTATTGTAGCCAAACTTAGTAAAGGCTTGTCCAAAATCTGACTGGTACAGATGTTCTGGTCATCAGAATATTTTCTTTTTTTGAATGTAGAATAAATAAATCAGTCAGTTCAGTCATCAGTTTGTAGAAAGAATGCGGATAAAATAAAAGGAATCGTGTATGTGGCGTTCCCTACGTAAAAAAGCGTGATTTTTTTATATCTATATTTTTTATATAAGTAATCTACAATATAACTCCCAAATTATTGAAACTTTTAACCAAATAAAATGTTGGCTTCAAAACCACAATCTTGAAGTAAACAACAAAAAAACTAAAATCATACAGTTTAAACCCTACCAAAAACAAAAAATTAACTTAACAACTATCACTAATCATATTAAAATTGAAGAAGTTGAAGAATTTAAACTATTAGGTATAATACTAGACTCTCATTTAAACTGGAAAAAACATGTCGAGCAAACTAAAACAAAATTATCACAATTCGCATACGGGCTGAGTGTTCTAAAATCCAACACAAAAACTCACTGTGCTCTCTCTGCATACTACGCGTATGCCTATGCTTGGTTACGCTACGGTATCATCTTGTGGGGACACAGTGTAGATGCCAATGATTTATTTGTTGCCCAAAAGAAATGTCTGCGAATAATTTTTAAAATTAAACCTCGAGATAGTTGCAAACCCCACTTTATAGGCGAAAATATTTTAACCTTACCCTCCATTTATATATTAGAAATAGCCACTTTCGTAAAAAAAAACATAAATCTATTTAATTTTGATAAGAACGAGCGCCGCAAAACCAAATTACTCCTACCAGCACCTAGAATACAAATGTATAAAAATAGCCCAGAGTACCGAAGCATTCAAATATATAATAAATTGCCCGAAAGCATAAGGTCCAACAAGTCATTATGTTTATTTAAATGTAAGCTAAAATCTTTACTATTAGAAAAATGTTACTATAGTATCCAAGAGTTTATGACAGATAAATTTTGACTATATACACAATTTTGCTTATTTTGTTTTTAAATATTGTTACTTTTAATTATTTTTATTTTAGTTATTATTCACGATTTTATTATATTTTGATTTTATTACTTTCATTGTGATTCTATGTATATTGATTTTGACTATTCATTATTCCTTTGTTACGATGCTAGTTATAATAATAGGTAAGTATAATGTTCTATAGATATATAATTATAGTTTTAAGTAATTTGCTGCGCCCTAACAGGGTAATGTGTCCATTAGTTTTTAAGTAAGTTTTTTGTAAAGCTATGCTTGTAACGATGTGTCCATTGTGCAATAAATAAATAAATAAATAAATCAATGTTAAAGAACCAAAGCAATTTTTAATTAAAAACCTCTATTGTAGTACAAAAAAAAATCCTCAGTTGGTACACAAAACGTTTAAAAATTTTGATTACAAAATTCATTTAGCTAGGTACTCAAAAAAACTTTTTAAATACAATATCCACATGTATCGCGAACAATAAAAGTGTTATCTTCAATGAAATTCCACTTGTCTCAAATGAGAAATTCCTTAATAGAAAAACCCAATAACGCTTTGTCCGACCTGGGAACCGAACTCAGGACGTCATGCCCAGCAGTAGCGCTTGTGACCACTAAGCCAACGAGGCAGTCACTTACATGACTTTAATTTATAATTTTCATCATCATCATCATCATTCAGCCGAAAGACGTCCACTGCTGGACATAGGCCTCCCCCAAGCACCGCCACTTCGACCGGTTCAGTGCTTCCCGCATCCAACGGATTTCTGCGGCCTTCACAAGGTCTTCGGGCCACCTTGTGGGAGGCCTTCCAACGCTATGTCTTCCGGTACGCGGTCGCCACTCCAGAACCTTTCCGCCCCATCGGCCATCTGTTCTGCGAGCAATAATATGTAACTCAAATTTGTGTACTTACTTTCAACAGATAGACAGTTCCAAAATTCGCTTTAACTCTTCCCAAATCATTCCTTCCGTCCATGGCATTATAAAAAGAGAGGAAAATAAGTTTGCTTAATATAACAAACCTTGTTATGTTCTATTCAATGAATCTGGACACAAATGGGGTATTGTACAGTCAGTGACCTGCGTAACCCAACCTCTCTTCCCCCATTCTTCTTTGTAAAGCCGCGGTCCCACGGCCTGTTGAGGCCTGTCGCGACCTGGCCCGTGGACACGCCAGTCGAGGCCTGTCGTGGCCCGTGCTGAGCATTCCCACCACAGGCCTCATCCGATCATCGGTTCCCACGGCCTGTCGGCCTGGCCTAGCACGATCTGACCTGTGAGAAAGCGGGCCGTGGGACCACGCATAATAGAGGTAATGCAGAGTACAGAGCGTACATAAATCGATTTGACGATTTTTGTACTTGGCTTTAACCATATTGCAGAGCAGATCTATAATTGGATTCCGCTCGCTTTTACTAAAATAGCTTCTAAAATAGATTAATAGATTGTACAAATTGCCTAAATTCATGTCTAATCAGTTTGGATGACATTGATTCCATTCAAATAGATTTCGTTTTCAAGAAACGAGAAATTCAGAGACTAGATTACTTAATCTAGTTTAAGAAATTCAAGTATTACGACCAACTAAAAAGAACGGTCAGAAATATAAGAAAGAAATAAGATTTTATAGACTCCCAAACAATATTAATTAGTCCGAGTAGGTACTTATCCGCAAGTTTTGAAATAATGCTAACAGACTTATGTCCATTTTTCACCGACAATTAAGTGACACTTAAATTAATACTGCACTGTTGGATTATCAACTCTCAGCGCTAAGCCTAGCGTTGAAAATCCAACAGTGCACTTTTGAATTCATTTAATTGTCGGTGAAAATGGGCATTAAAATAATAAAAATTGTGCATCAAAAAATTCGTCCGGATCACTGTTAATAGGAAAGTGCCCAAAAGGCTGGCAGCATTGCCACACAACGTGACAATGCCATTATTATGTAACCCTCTGTGCGCGAATCCTACTCGCACTTGTCCGGTTTAGTTCTGATATGAAGGATTTAATGTGCAATGGAAAAAAGGGACATTTTGCGAAGAGGTCATTTTACGAAAGAGAAATTCTGAGAAATGGACATTTGCGTCCAGGAAGCATTTTGGCAAGTGGTCATTTTGCGACTGAGCCGACAATTTGTTGAAATAGGTACGGCCATACCAGCCGATTTATTTTGTAAAAATCTTACGTCAAAACTTAAGTTGAAGTGAGCCGTCAACGATGACAATCCCTAGCGTCAAGTGGAATGACAGTTCCCTTCAAATTCACTACACCTAAGTTCGCACGGTGAGATTTTTACGGCTGCATTTATTCGCTACCCCGTTGAGGGGTTCCCATTAAAGGCTATATGTGCGTCACTTCTAAGCAAGTAGACACGCAGCAAGCATGTTTAAAACTACTGACTCAACCATTTCTTTCCGCATTATCGACAGAACAAAATTACTGACACGTGCCATACCCTGAATGCATACCACTGGGGAACCCCTCCTGTGCTAAAATCGGCTACCCTGTAATTTTCCGGTAAATTCCCGACATTCACATGAAAATAAGTCACGTGCTTTGATACTGTCGTCTAGGGAGATGGCGTGTCAATTTCCCTTTAAGAGCGTTTATTCTGAAATTTGGCAACGTCGCAAATAGATGTCAAATATTTCGCTGTTTTGATTAATTTGGCAATATTACTGTATGGAAATATGAAATGTGGCTAACTAGCGAACTAGAATATTAATAATGAATTGCGATTATAACATTGAATTTGATATTGTAACCGTTTTAGATGTAAAAAAGGCAGTTAGAAAGTTTCCAAATACAACGAAATATTCAGTGTTACGATATTAATTATTGCATTTCATAATCAATATTTTAGTTCGCTAGTTAGCCATATTTCATATTTCCATACAGTAATATTGCCAAATTGATCAAAACAGGTAAATATTTGACGGCTATTTGCAACATTACCAACTTTTAGGATAAACGCTCTTAACTTTAACGAAAAAAATGAAGTGACCGAAGTTGTTACTTTTTCTGCAATTGATGCTGAACTGTGATCAACAGAATGTCATAAAGTTAATGAAAGACTTTCATCCGAAGGTATCACTAAAATATCAGATGAGATTGTGTTTTTTTTCCAAACACACATTTGTAATATTCCATAATAAAAATAGTCCACCTCCCATTTTCATGTCAATGATCTGTGTGCGGATTTTACCAACGAAACTGAACCCGCAGCACCAACTGGCAACCTTGAACGCGGTTAAGAAGTGCTCAGTTTCGAGCACTTCTAAAGCGCGCACTACTCCACTATTTCACAATAATTTTGACACTGACAGCAGCTCAGCAACGGGGTTTAGATTTGCTGAACGCGTTCAGTTTCAATGGGAAATTCGCCCTTTTTTTTGGGTGGGAAATCATCAAATAACTTCTCCCGCTCTGGGCGGAGCGGGAGGGCGTGTCAGACTCTTACTGACTAAAACCCACCCGTGTTCCTTCGGTTGCCCTGTTGCCGGGGGCCACGATCTCCCTTTCGGTTTTATTCGCAACCCCGGCAGGCATCGGCCCTAGTGGCCCCTTCAATTCTGCTGACATCTCTTTGAGGCGCGCGTGGAACACAACGCGCCGTCGACCCGGGCCTGGTCCTTATCGGACGGTGAGCCACCCATTGCTCACCGCCCGCAAGCCCGCGCCTACGGTGGCCGGAAAACGCCCCGCGATTCCCGACGCCCTGGGCGTCTCCTCCTGCGGCGGTTAGGGGCGTGAGGGTGCGAAATTTGCCTCTTCCTCACGCGTTCCGCCTCCTCCTTCGCGAGCATTACCGCTTCGCAGAAGGAGGTGACGGCCTCCTATTTCCTCTCGCTCCGTACCATGGCCTGAACCAGGGCCGGACGCGAGAGATCACCGCCGCCGATCGCCTCCACGAGGACACGGCGATGCTCCGCCCAAGCTGGGCAGACCTCCACCGTATGCTCCACCGTGTCCTCCGGGTGATCCACACAATGGTGACCATAAGTCTTTTATAATATGACGATGGTAGTCAATAAGGATTAGGAAAGTTTAATCTTTACCGTCTACTTTAATCAAAGTTAAACTACGGTATTTCCCTATATTGCCAACGAAAAGTTGTTGAAGTTAAACTGAATAAGTTTTTATTATGCCTGGAAGCAAAGTAAATTCAATTTTCGAATCAACTTATCTATTTAATTTAACTAACGAAAGATGAGGCTATTTACACTTCAAGAAATGAGCATCATTATTTTAGGAAAATAAAATAAATAGTATTACTTACATTGAATAATCCGCATTTGTACTCAGGTACACGGTACCAGGTTTGGAATCCTGCAATGTAGTGTTTATTCAGTGGGTTCTCTGAAAGTAAGTTTTTTTTAGTGAAAACTTCTCTGGACGCGTAGGGCATTTTTGAGATGGGACCAAACCATTGATTTCGCGACACCATGACGACACCTCATTTTTTTAACCCTTTACCGCATGTCGTGCCACATTTGGAACAGTCCATAATTGTGTCAAAATTTACGTCTAGCAACATCTGTTCGCCTTGTTATAAAGCATAATTGTTGACTAATGTGTTTCCGAACGTAAAAAGTCTACGGCAAACCTCTATGCTGTCAATCGTTCTATATTTCAGTGTCAGAAATCGTCTGTCGGCCATTTTGTCAGGAATGTCTGGTTGAGTTGTTTTTGTCGCTGATTTTTATAAGTTATTGTGCAAATAAAAATAGAATACATATTTTAAACATAAGAAAAATGGATCCCAGGAAATTTTATGGCATAACACGTAAGTTAAATTAACTGCATCCTAGTAAAAAACATCCATAAACTCTGTTCCTGATTTGGAACACGATGCGCTAACGGTAAATTCATTCGGACAAATATGGAACTCTATGAAGTAAGGGTTGTATTTAATGTTGGACAAATATGGAACAATATGTATTTGGTACATCATAATAAGATGTACTTATAACTGACCGCTTTAATTTTTTTAATGTAGTTTAGCTATGTGCCTATTTGTATTTTTCACTTTATATTACACTTATTACAGGTACCAAAATAAACAATCGTGTTTTGGCTCTTCCCGAGGATTCTGATGATGAAACCTATCAGATGACGATGAATATAAATTACCAAAGCTAACGATTCCAGAAACTGACTCGGAATCTGATTCGGAAGTAATGGAGAGTGAAGTCATATATTTGCAAGAAACTGAACCGGAAAATACAGAGAAATTTTCGTCTCGTGAAGTGGCTAAAGATGGGATTGGGCATTGGCCTATTTGGGCAAATGATCGGCAGCGTTGTAAAAACTGCGGACTAAAGTACACGTATATTGCAGTAAATGTAATTGTTACTTTTGCTTCAACAAAAACCGTAACTGTTTTAAAAGTTTTCATATTTTCACAAATGAATAAAACTTTTACTGTGCAACCTATGTTTTATTATAAATCCTTATTCTTATCCTAACATAATTTATATAATATACAGCACTGAGAGTATCTGAAAACTATTTATATATTTATTTATTAAACCCATTAACGGATCTCTTACCGTACTTGCATGTTGTTCCAAATGTGGAACGTGTATCTAAATAGCCATTAATGCATGTTGTTCCAAATATGGAACAGGGGGTTTTACTCGAATTTTATACGATTTCCATGTATTTTTATTTTTTTTATTATTTTTCTAAGATATTTTACGGGGTAAGACATATCATGAATTAATTTGAGCGAATTTTAAAAATCCATGCGGTAAAGGGTTAAACGCGATTGTGCTCTTTATTTATAAAACGTTACGGATCAATGCTCTATGCAAGTATTTTTAATTTAAAGGTTTTGTAAACGCGATTGTACTCTTCATTTATATTACGTTACGTATCAATGTTCTATGCAAGTATTTTTACTTAAAAGGTCGAAAGCATTTTTTTTTTGGTAACGCGATTGTGCTCTTTATTTAGATAAGGTTACGGACCAATGTTCTATACAAGTATTTTTTCTTCCATCAAGGCGATCTTTTCCAAGTTTTCACTTCTGTCGGCACTCCCGGAGTGTTGTTTTTTTTTGATAATATTAGTACACTAACCTTACCTAACTACCTAAGAATTACCTAACTTGTATGCAAATAAAATAAGAACCTAAGAATTTGTTCGTAGAATTTGCAAATTACTGTTTAAGGATACAGTAATGAGAGTGAATAATATTGCATCACTCACATAAGTAGGTTTATTAAATTATATATATTAATTATTATATTACGGGTTATATTTCCTATTAAGGCTCGTGCAGACCAACGCGATATCGCGCTGGTCTGTACGAGCATTTAATCAAACAGACATTTTGGGTGACTTTGTAACCACATTACAGGTCAGAAATATAACTTGAGGTGAGTTGGTAGCTGTGGTTGGGAGGCTGTAGGTGTATAACTACCTTTATAGCCAGTTCGTCGTCAAGTCTAATGAGTCTAACATAACCTTCTTTTATTTCCAGGTAAAAGAAAATCCGGCCAGTTTAAAAGACGATGTGTTTCAAAAATGAAGTGTTAAGTGTTCTAGACTACATTAGTGAAGTGTGAGTGAGTCAGTGAGTAAGTGAATGAGTAAGTGAGTGAGTGACAATGACGTCATATCCGGAGCATTTTAACGATACGGTCGTGAAAGTGATCGATGAGGGGTTCCCCTTACTCATGCCCAGATGGGGCTATGTGGTGTCAGCGTTTGTGCTTTTCCTGATCGGATTTTTTGGATTTTTCTTGAATCTGATGGTGATATTACTCATGTTTAAGGATCGACAGGTGAGTTCTTTTTTAAATATTTTTTTAAATTATTTTATGAGTATGAGAAAATCTTTTCTTTTGTTTTCTGTCTTCATTAAGAAAGTACACCGTTGAGATCCGTGATTTGACGTCGCGCCAAAATTTGGATTTCAGGAATCAACACTAACAATCAAATTTTGGATGTACATGATGCGATTTGGTGCGATGGAGTGACCGTGAATGCCCAGCTTTATGGGCGGTTGACGTGCGTTCCCAAGTTTTTATCGTAGGTACTGATCATCGCCGTGTGAACTGGCCCTAAAGCCCCTAAATTAGGACAAACTCACTCTTTTGCTTTTATAATGTTAGATAGAATAGATTAATATAGGCATTATAGTTTTCTGCTGAACCCTGGCCTTTTCTATTAAGTGAGACACTTTTGAAAGGGTCTCGCCATAATCACCTACTTCAGTCAGCAGATAGTACAAATTGCTGAACCAGATGGGACCATAAATTTAATATTATACAGCTGAATCTGGATGTACTGGCTTATCGGACGGAAAAGTGCCATTAGCCGAACGGTTTTCGACTGGCGAGCTGAGTCTGAGCGACTGAGTCTGTGATTTCAACAGGAAAAGTGCTAAAATGACAAAATTTTCCAAAGTAATACACAATACTTAAAAAAACCATGTCCGATCCCAAAGGGGCACATAGGTACTGCAGTATTATATTATCTGTGGTACTACAATAGCATGACCAACAAGTTTTTTTTTTTTATATGTCTTTTACATATCTTGGGACCCTGGGGTCCCGGACCTTTCGAAGGCGTACGAGGGGCCGAGGCCAACTCGCAGAGGCCCCTTAGACGTTTTTAAAATGAATTAAGGCACCAACCAAAGATTATCCCTGTTTGAAATCGACGATTATACCTTTATTATTGAAAATAATAAGTAATTGCTATTTTAAATTCTTATTTTTTGTAGCAAAATTACCCCAAATATATAAAAAATTTGAAAATTTTCAACAGGGGTTATAAGTTATGACTTGTAGACACCCGCTTAATGACGGCCGGAAAAATTCCCCATTGAAAAAAAAAAATGTGGCGATTTTTTTCTATAATCCTGGGTTTTTTTACACGTTCTATTTACTACGTATTTTTTTAATATTTTGCGACCATATAAAAAATACATAAGTAAACATGTCATCACGCCTGTAATTCCCCGAAGGGTTAGGCAAAGGTGTGCCTATAGTTACACCATCATTTCGCCAGTTATATTTAAGTTCCTTGTGGTGGCGAGCCTATTGCCATCAACTGTTATAGGAAAACCCAATAACACTTTGCCCAACCCGGGAATCGAACCCTGGACCTCATGCTCAGCAGTAGCGCTTACGATCACTAGACCGACGAAATAAAAAAAAACTCCATTATCTTCTTCTTTTCGCGTGGTTAGTGACTAACCCTGTGTCAGAGTTATATAATAGCCAGCCCATGGGCCTCTGACTTGGCTTCACATGCCGTCGAGACATAACTCTTAAGCGTTTTTGAAGCAAATGATAATTATACAATACGCACACGATTCCGAAAAAACATAGGTACCTTGGGTTCGAACTCGAGAACTTTGACTTGGCATTCCGACGGTCACACCACTAGGCTATCACTGCTCTCACCTTTTTAAAAAATATGCCATAAGTCTCCACTGTTGACAGCACTGTTGGTCCTGACCCTTATTCAATTATACCTTAATACTTGAAAATATTGAACTGCCTAATAGTATATATAGCTTTTTTTGTTTTTTTTTTCCGATTATTTAAGATGAGAAGAGATCTTTCTCTTCTCATCTTATTTAAGATGAGAAGAGATCTTTCTCTTCTCATCTTAAATTTAAGAAGAGAATTTCAACAACTAAACAAACATATACAGAGGTTTTAAATAACTGAAACCCTTTTAAGAGGTCATGAACAACCTTTTGCTATGGGACCAACCCTACAATCACGAAAAAACAATCAACTTTCCCTACATATTGAAAGAAAGAAAGAAAGAATTTTTATTTTTTATTTGGGACACGCACAGGAAATACAGCATTAAAACTAAGAAAATTATAAAAAACAATAACAATTCCATAAAAAATATAAAATTTAAAAAAAAATTATGTAAACAAAAAATAAAACCTGTGCGAGGCCAAAAAGGCTCCTAAATCAACATAATGCTATGGTATTTGAAAAAACGAATACCGCAGCGCTGGTATTCGGATAGGGCCCGCTATGATACCACGGGCACACCTACGGACACAAAATAAAATCCCAATAGAAGAGTAAAAAAATAAATAACCTACACTGAAAAAAAAACTTGATAACATTGATCAAAAAAATGGTTGCCGCTATCAAGGAACTTGTTTGTTCACGAGCACATAAAGTAATATGATTAGGGCAATAAAGTTATGTTGATTAAGCAACAAGCAAGTTCTCTTGATAAAATCGTGAAAGTTTTCGTGATAAAATCAATCAAGTTCTCTTGATAAAATCATGAAAGTTCTCTTGATAAAATCATGAAAGTTCTCTTGATAAAATCAATCAAGTTCTCTTGATAAAACCGTGAAAGTTCTCTTGATAAAATCGTGAAAGTTCTCTTGATAAAATCAATCAAGTTCTCTTGATAAAATCGTGAAAGTTCTCTTGATAAAATCAATCAAGTTCTCTTGATAAAATCGTGAAAGTTCTCTTGATAAAATCAATCAAGTTCTCTTGATAAAATCGTGAAAGTTCTCTTGATAAAATCAATCAAGTTATCTTGTTTAAAGCTATACGGGTTGGAAGGGACATCGACGCAAAAACGGTTGCCACGTCTTCAGTACATCATTCTGAGCCCTAGCCCTAGCTCAGAATTATGTACTGAATACGTGGTAACCGTTTTCGCGTCGATGTCCCTTCCAACCTGTATAGCTTTAAACAAGATAACTTGATTAGTTCTAGTACTTTTTTTTAGACTATCAGGAAAGATATTTATTCCTAAATCGTGCACTTATTTATATAGGTTCAAAAGTTACTGTACTGTAGGTTATGGAAGTTCTGATAAAATAATAATGACAGAAGTAATTATAAAAGTATTTATTTATTTGTGTTTAGACATCAACAGTTTTCCCTAGACTAATTAATACAATAGCAGTCTTATTAACCTTAATTAGAAATCAACATCCTTATGCTAATAAGAACCTAAATTGAACAGTAGTATTATGTTGGGTGTCCCACAGCCATGACACAAGCAGGAAAAGTACTTACTTTTATATTGAATATAGGACATTTTGGTGAAAGAAGACTTAATTTTGCCCACCCACTCTGTAAAAATAACACTGTATTTGTAAGACACCAATCGACAGGGCGCTCACCCACCCAAAATCTTTGAAAGCAGTTTTTTTTAAAAATTTTATTACAATGAAGACTTCTTTCAGCAAAATTTCCTACATTCAATATTTAAAGTACTATTCCTCCATGTGGCATAGCCTTGGGGCACTCTGTATAATAGTGTTTATAGATCAAAAATTTTAAGCTAATAAATTGAACAATAGTCTTCTAATTATTTTAGTTCAGAGATCAACATTTTTCCATAAACTAATTAATACAATAGCAGTCTTATTAACATTGAGTAGAAATCAACATCCTTATGCTAATAGGAACCTAAATTGAACAGTAGTAGTTATTATATTGGGTGTTCCACGGTCATGACACACGCAGGAAAAGTACCTACTTTTATGAAGATATTACATTTTGGTGAAAGAGGACTTCATTTTGTCCACCCACAAACTCCCTTCAACCCACCCAAAAATATTTGAAAGCAGTTTTTTTAATTATAATGAAGATTTCTTTCAGCAAAATTTCCTACTTTCAATATTTAAAGTAGATTTCTTCTATGTTGGCATTGCCGTGTCACACCCTGCATTATCTTTGTGCGTAAAGATATTTATGCTAATATGTTGAACAGTACTTAGTCTTATAATTATAACATTTTTGTTTAGAGATCAACAGCCTTAAACGCCTTAAACGCAAAAGTAGGTAATATGTATTAATTACTTAAATTACAATCTGTCAATAGTGATTCGACAGATGTTGAGCCTTTATCATAGGGACTGGATAGTTTATACAAGCCTTTTTGTATAAAGTACCATGGGCCGTAACTTGAAGGGGAGTATTCCAGATTTAACGACCAAGTGAGTTTGAAACATGCATCTACAGACGCCAAGATGTTGGGGCAGTTATAAAAAGTGTTGGGGTTTACCACAACAAAATAGGACTTGACGCTTGATAAATTAGGACCAACAATGATAATATATGGTTGTGGGGTAAAGCCTTTTTCAATTAACTTTTGATGCCTTTTGGCAATTACTAATTCCAAGTAACTATCGTCTTGTACATTTGTGACAAAAGCTTCGCGACTTTCGGCTTTTGAAGGTTTCCATTTTTTATCATTTACCTTCTTCTTTTTGGCTGGAGGAGAGGTTTTGCGTTTGGAGCTCGAAGAGGTAGCAGCAACCTGTTTACCGGCAACCGGTAGAGCAATGATGCTTGGATTAATCAGCTCTGGCAAACTCAATATCGCCGCAAGGTTACTTTTCTCTTCACTCGAATCTGAAATATGAATTTTGCTTAATCAAAACTGGCTGTAAATATTTGACTAGTCGTTTGACCGCAATCTTAGATACCAAATAGACACAATATTGATAGTATTAATTATCCTTCCTTTCCCGCGCCGAGGCGACAAAAAATAACACTTACCATCTGCCAAATGGATTACGTCATTACTGTAAACGTCTTTAGGTTTTCTTCGTTTAAGTAGTTCAATTAAAGTTTTCTTCACTGATGGGAAATTCAAATAAAAGTTGTTTTTTTCTTCAGGGTAACAAGCGTTGAAGTCTTCTTCAAGCTAAAACAAAAGGTTAAATATTAGAATTTGCGCACAGAACAGTTGACTCCTACATTCCTACCAGCACACCCACAAATCAGTTTATCAATACTAATTGTATACATGTGAAGTCTTTCTGTCCAACCAGCAATGAATTCTACATTAAGTATCTTAAGTACTAGATACCTACCAATGAACAACCATGGGGTTTTTGTAAGGCAGGAAAATCTTTGAAATATTGTTCGACTGAATAGTCATCAGACTCTCTTAATGCTTTGAGACGTTTTTGTAAAGTTCCTTTCCATTTTGCTAGAACTAATGTCCAAGGATCTGAGCTGCTCTTGAGCCACGCTATATCATCATCTTCGTTGCTGGAATTTGTAGTATTCACCGATAGTGGTAGTGGTCGTGGTGATAATCTGACAGCTTCATCAGTAGTTTGTAGTTTCTTCGGTTTAATGTCTAGTACACCCTGTTTTTGATATTTCTTTCTCAAGTTTAGTAATTGACTGATCAATTTGCCTCTGGCTTGGAATGTCACACCTTGTGCAGTAACGCATGGTGGAATATAGTACGTCGTAATCCTCTCATTTGGAAAAATTTCCTTTATTTGTTTACTCCACTTGTGATATATTTCTTTAGTGATATTAGAATTTTTGTGTTCTTTTAATATTTGTTTGCAAATAGCAGAAGCTAGGAGATTTCTAGAATGTTCATTATCTAACGATGTCCCAACAAACTTTAAGAGACCAGATGTCTCAAAATCTTCTTTAAGTAATTGCAGAAGAGTCTGTAAATAAAAAACAAAACAGAACCATTAATTAATTACAATAATTATACAGTACATAGGCGACCAAGCTCAAAACCCACTATAAATTACTCAGTTCAGTGATAATGACACATGGTTTCTATGTAACACTAGGTATGATGCCCCGGAACCTTTGTCTGCGATTATTATAAAAATATTACTTCCCTTTGGATCGGATTGTGTTAACGATTTTAAGGATTTCAATTTTTTTTGCACAAAATGATGATCCTATTTGTCAAAATAAAAGTAGGCTAAGTTACTCCTTATAAAATCAGCTATCTGCCAGTAAAAGTCCCATCTAAATCGGTTCAGCCATTTTGGAGATTAGCCGGAACAAACAAGCAGAAAGACATACATAAAAAAAATAAGTACCGCATATACTTTCATCTGCATTCAGGAAAAACCTGTTATTTTGAAATTACAAACAGACACTTAATTTTTTTATAGATCAAGGAGGCGATGTGCCATGTCCACTCAACTGAACATTTTTTTTTTCTCTTTAACTTTTATATTTATTTTGATTATTATTTGATGTTATAGCGACCATAGACAATTTTAAGTATCTACCTTTGTGGTTCAAAAGATACAGCCCTATGACAGACAGAAAGACAGCATAACACCACAAAACTAAAAAAAATTTAAAGATAATTGGAAAACAAAAAATAATAAGTCTATGTACTATATGCTTACATTATTTTCAATGACATAGAAACAATGTGTAGTTGAAGTGTTGTGTTGTTGTGTGGTGGAAGTTGTATCAAGGCTGGGGGCTCTTGTTTCTAATTGCTCTGCCACCGACACATTACTTGTTTCTATTTTTTCTTCAGCATTAAGATCTTGAACTACAATGTCCTGAAACAGATTAAATATAAGTAACCAACACAAAAATTGTAACTAACTTTTATTGCATGCAATGATTAGCCAGGATCTTCCCTACAGAATAATGCAAAAGTTGTAGTGAACCTTAGCATCCCGTAAAATGTAAAAAAACGAACCATCAATATTTGGATAAGCTACATTGATTAAAATAATTTGAAGTTTGGATTTAGTAATAAAAAATTAAATTGTTCAATTTAAGTCAGTAACCCGTCCTGTGCCAGTGGCAGTAGTTAGTTAGGAAACAATAGAAAATCTAGCCTGGTCCAGATACGTGCGCTAACAAATGAGAGGTTTATTAAAAAACTAAATGCCTATCATAATTATGTAGATATGGTAGACAACCACATTGATGTACTGCATGCATATTACTTCATATTCAATTTCAAATTGTTCAAGACACTTCACTATGATGAGATAGTTTGTAAGCACTAGCCTGAAATACCTAGTTAGATTTTTATGTTAGTTAGATACCTAGGTAGTACTTTATTTAAATACATTTTTCTATAGATTTACTAAACTGCACTACACACTAGGCTGATATGAAACGGTGCCTAGTTAACTTGATCCAGTTGTACCTATCTACCTGATTCCTGAAAGCGTAAGTATATACCCAGATACTTACACTTATAGATATATTATCGATACTGCTCAAGTCTCCTGGAACATTTAGAATACTCGTATTGTATAAAGAGGCTTTGAAATCCGAATTCCACATTTTCCAGCTCCGTAGAAATAGGGATCTAGGCCCTAAGAGAGGAATCAGCTCTTTGATATCATCATGGGTAAGTGCAGAAAGCGCCTGCATATTAATTTCATTTTCTGCAAAATAATCGTTGATGAATATTTGATGTGAAAACAAATTATCATCATTGCCAAAAAGGCTAAGTAGGCACTTACTGATAAAAATGGCACGTAGTTCGGGCAGCCCCCAAGCCTGGAGAAGGTCGGACACTTCTTCCATCACAAACAGCTACTACAGGGCACTTCACAGAAGGATCACTGAGTTCCAGGATAGGTGGAACTTGGCGCAGGCGAATAAGTAGTTAAGTTACGCGCAGCACGGTCACAACTCACAGCACAATTCACTTTGTTCCAGGGTAGATTCAAAAGTTACGCGCAGCACGGACACAGCTCACAGCACAGGGTTTATCGAGTTCTAGGTTAGGTTCGACTTGGCGCGAACTTGGGAAGTCACCGAGCGGACGAAGCACGGATGAATGAAACTTAATTTGAAGTTATTGCGCGGTTACAAACAATAAAACAAAAATCATTGATGAATTTTGTTTTATTGGATGTAACCGCGCAATAACTTAAAATTAAATTTAATTAATTTACTCCACGCCAAAAGCGTGCTTTTCTAGACTCCCAAACGAACTAGATGAACGAGTCAGTGTTGCCACACGCCAGATCGAGAAATCTGGATAGAACGGTCGAAAAATCTGTACAAAATTGCAAGGTCTGATAAACAAAGTTTATAGTATGCGTAATCTTCTCCCTTTTTACTTTTTGTTAACCACGATTTAAAACTGCTTTCTTCCAGCCAAGTCTGATTAAAACGCTGCGTATTCCGTGACTTTTTCGCGAGCATATTAACAAGTTATTTACTTCACACTGAGAGTGATCAATATTTTCTTAGAATGCAGCACTGCACACACAAGTCACAACACAAAATCGACAAGAAAGTCAAGAAATCTTAGCGCAAATACGACTCAGGATACTCGACTAGAACTAGAAGTTGAAACTCCAACCAAACAAATCGTTTCATACTGCTCATTCCGTTCATTCATTTGTACTGAAGGGATTCCCCGAAACTTATGTTTGAAATGAAACATAAGTTTCGGGGAATCCCTTCAGTACGCTATAAATGTTGCCAGGGACAACGATTTACACAGAACACAGGGAAAAAATGTTGCAGGCAATAAATAAACACTAAATTATTATACACTAAAAAGAGATACATTTTCAATCATTTCATCATAGATTATGTGAGGAAGCGAAAATGACGAAAATCTGTATAAAAGTTATGCTAAATCTGTAATCTGTATTGGTGATGAAAAATCTGTATAGATACAGATAAATCTGTATATATGGCAATACTGGAACGAGTCTCGACTTGAAACACTGAGAACAGACCATAAACAATCATACAAGAATTTGTATTTATAAAGTGCCATTATTCAAATAAATAAAAGGTTGCTTGTTTTATATATTTTAGGTTGTAGTATTAAATATTCTGTGGTTATACAAACAATAATTTCTTCATTTTAAAAACAATAAATAAATTATTATAGAACCTATCATGCACTTGATTGAATCTGTGATGTGCCATGTTTAAAATATGGAGAAGAGTTGATCATTTCAACTTTATTGTAAGAACAAATATTGAATAATATATTTTAATATGTTTTTGATTGCTTCATTCATTTTTTTTTCTATCAAGCAAAATGTCATGCTTGATTGACTCGATTTTTTTCAGTGTAATTAAAATAAACAATAAAATATAATAAAAACATACAAAAGTCAGTGAAAACCGTATTTCTTACGATAATAAGATTAACCCACACCCCACGTTTCAACATCGCTTGTCCATGCTAGTACTACATAATCTGTGTCCATGCTACAAACTATTGTCTATGACAAACGAAGGGATGCGGACGCGAGCGCTGACGATGTACCTAATCGGATGTCAATGTCAGAACACTTGTAAAGAATTTTTCTTTGTTTGATTGTTAAAGATAAAACAGATAAACCAGTGGACGTATAAGAAATAACAGCGTCAAAATAAATAATACTTTAGAGTCGAGTTGAATATTAAAAGATAAGACAAGGAAATGGTGCAAATATATAGTAAAACTCGAGCAAACATTTGGTGCAGCTGATAATATTTTACGATTTCAGAGTTGCTCCCATATTGATGAGTACCCCTTAAGAGGCTTTCAGTTATTTCAATTACGCCGTGTATATCGATACAACCCTTCGTACGTCGCGGCTATTTTTCGCGAATTCGCACATAATTATGTCGCGGGTACTTAAGGGATACCGGCGCAATATACGTATGATTAAAATGACGATATCTCAAAAATTGTGTATGGACGCTGTATATATAACTTATGTCGTAAAAATTGTTATGAAATAAACCTATCCAACAGTGAAAGGTCTTCAACAAATAGTAAGAATACGTAAATAAAATACCCAAACTTTCTCCTGTACGCTATGGTCTCACAAAACTGCTAAATCGGATAATATCACTGCCTTTTCCCAACTTGACCAGACGTTGATTACACTGCAAGAATATCAGTAGGCTTGATCACCACCGTTATCTTATCTGTGACCCAATTTTACCCGCTCAGTGCCTTTGATTGGCTGTCATTGGCAGACAAAGCCGTAGCGATTTCAACTGAGACACACAATACAACCAACTACTTACGAATTGGTTAAATCCATATATCCATATCCATCCAATCCATGGTACAGGGAATCTTGTTGTTGTCTTCAATTGTTTTTTTCGCAACTTTGTAAGTCGTCAATTGTTTTCTCCTCATTATCTTAAAATTCAAATCTTTATTGCATATCACATGTGATTACAAGGTCTTAGTAATAATGATAAAGTTCACATGGATCCTGTCGAGCACAATAATTACAATAAATAAAATATGAGTAGTAGCATAGTTAAAAATAAATAATTATCATTAAAAAATCTAATAAAATTACATTATACATACTCGTATGACGTAAACGTAAAGACTATCACAAATTTTAATGTGATATTCAGTAACATTTGTGATATCTTTACAAATTTACCTCTAGTTAGGAAGAATCAATATTAATTTCAAGTAAATTAGAGCACACACAAATTGAATGTATCACAAAAAAAAAAAAATAAAAAAAAAAAAAACTAATAATTAGGTTTTATTCAAAGTTCAGTTCATTTGAAATCATCAATTCATCATTCATTCATCTTGAGTATGTTGTGGTAGCCTTCTGCGCAGGATTACAGGATTATAATGTGCACATATCGAAATAAGGGGAATCTATGCTTAATTTTATGGAAACAAAGTATTTAAAAAATCTTTTTATTTTTGATTTTTTATATTATTTTTAGATTTCCGTACGTCAAAAGGAAAAAAACGCAATTCTAATAGGATCAGTCGTGTGTCAGTTTGTCTGTCTGTCGGTCGGTCTGACTGTCTGCCTGTCTGTCCGTCTATCACAGCCAATTCGCTCCGCATCTAATGAACCGATTAAGTTGAAATTTGGTACATATATGTATTTTTATGACCCAAATACGGACATGTAACTTTAATAAATACATAATGAATATAGTCTATATCACTTTTTGGGGGCAAAGTGGGAAATTTAAAAAAAAGTTTTGCAAACTGTACCGTGTGACATATCAAATGAAAGAGCTTATTGTGAGGATTTCAAGTATATGTTTTTATAATTTTAAAATAAATGATTTAAGAGATATTTAAGAAAATAGATGAAAATTGACCATTCCCCCTTATCTCCAAAACTACCAACCCCTTATCTCCAAAAATGTTGAAAAAACAATACAGGGAATTGTTCTTCACTCATAAATTACAGGAAAATCTATAAAAAGTCTATGGTCTTAAAATAACATGGTAAATCTCTCAATATTGTACGTACATATTTATATTTACAGTTGGAATGTAGTTACTTAACATTGTAGTTGAAAAACAAGTTCTCCCAAACTTGTTTTTCAACTACAATGTAAAGTTTCTTCTTGGGATAAATTCATCTCAACTACGGAACCCTTCATTGTGTGTAGTCCGACACGCAATTGGCCATTTTTTTAAAGGTACGTCTTATTTTACGGTTATGGTAAAAATGTATGAAGAAACAGATTTTTGCTAAAAAAAACATGTTTATTTTCAATTGAGGGTAGTTTTTTTCCAAAAAAAATATTTTATGAGGACGCCTAATTACTTCCAATAATTATGGAGTTTGTTTCATCGCGATAGATCATTTAGTTTAGAAGTTACACCGTTTTGTTTAAAAATTCTATAAAAAATATTTTGAGTTTTTTAAATAATTTTTCCGACGATAAAATTAAGCATACATTCCCTCATTTTGATATGTGCACATTTTAAAGAAAGACTCACACTGTATACATTTCTCGAAAGACGGGTCCATTGATAGGTTTATTCGGGAAGGTAGCTTATGAATAGAGTTCCGAGAGAAAGGAATCGTAAGGGTAGTCGTAGAAATCGTAAATAATGACCTACTACCAAAAGCATCTCTGCTGTCAAGCAATACTGATGTTATGCTGTGTTCTATTGGAAAGGGCGAGCAGTGGTGGTCCAGAGGTAATGGCCGTGACTTACGATTTGTAGATCGTAGTTTTGACAGGCGCTTTACTTTGTATTTTATCACCACTGCTCTCAAAACGGTAAAGGAAAACATCGTGAGGAAACCGGTATTTCCTAGAACCAAAAATTCAAAGACATGTGACATCTAATAACCCGCACTGGGCGCGCGTGCTGGATTACGGCCCACTCACAGAGAGGAGGTCTGTGTCCCAGCAGTGGGAACATTATAGGCTAATTATGATAGTGCTGTTAAACTTGCAGGCGTAAAATACACATATTTTTCCACGGCGAAAATGTATTCGGATGATATCAGTTCAAGCAAAAGTTTTACAATCGATAATTGAAATCTAAAAGTATTAAAATGTTCGGTGTCTAAGTGAGTCCATAAGTATCGCTAAGTTTAGAGTCGCAGGATTGAACTAAACGAAGAATCTCTCTTTTAAAAATGTTCAACGGAAAAATTCAAAGTCAAAGTCAAATTATTTATTTCAAATAGGCCCATGTATGGCACTTTTGAACGTCAAAATTTAATTTTACAAAATAATATAATTGACTCTAGTCGCCCCTTCCAAAAGGAAGTTTTCGTATGGAGAAGAATGGGCAAGAAACTCCACCGTTACTCTATTAAAATGTTTTACAATAGTTTGTTCACAATAAGTACGTACATAAGTTAAATAATTATATGTGAAGACGATGCATCTAGAATAAAATTACTATACCAAACTAAAAACAAACTAACAAAGTTAGCATTACGTATAAATAATTCTCGATTTCAGCAGATCGAGTTGATCAACACACACACTTCAACATCCGCCCGTACAGCGTCGGGTACAAACTTGAATTTCCTGTGATCCCAAGGGAACTTGAAACTTCCTGTAGTTCTATAGTAGTAGGACACCATTTAGGTGTATATAGAAATTACACAGTAGTAATGTCAGTGGAGGAGTGGAATTTTCCTTTTATACTATGTTTGTGATAGAGATTTTGATAAAATATGGTAGCTTCAAAGTTTAAACTTTAAGGGGCTGAGCAGATGATGAACAATTTGGAATCATATTGGAAATAGATTTTTATACGATTCCAAATTGTTCAGCGTCTGCGTCGTCTGTGTTGTCTGTCGTAGGACGTAGGACGAAATGTTCATCCCAAAACGTCCGCGGACGAATCGTTTATCGTCAGGTCAGCACCTAAAACTACTCCGTTTTATCAAAATTCGTGTTTTGGCACTAGGCATTACTTTGCGAAAATCAACGATAGTAAAATCGTATGCCTTTTCAATAATATTATGTAGTTTTAATTCATTATCATTATCATCATCATTGGTACCCTGTTCCACCTACTGCTAAGTGTTCCTCCCTGTTGTGCCATACTTCCCTGGTTCTATATTTAATTTCGCCGCCGCCGCGCCGGAATTAAAACAAAATATTGAAATTGCTTAACATTATATTATTTTCAAAATGTGATGATTGTGCAGCTTTTAAAATTTTGGAACAACAAGAGATGGTAAAAAAGATTTTGTAAAATGTATCTGATTCTTAAATAGTCATCGACGGGTATCGAATGGAATATCTCAAATCGGGTTGGTTAGCTTAAAACTTTTTCAAAGCTATCGTGATAAAGTCATATTCCGATATATTGTAAAAAATGCAGAAGCCAGAATAATCTTGAAACGCATATTGCCAGTTTTCGAACTCGTAACATACATCTCACTCGTCAGTATGATATTGAAAAATAAGCGAGATTCACGTGTTGTATGTTCAACGCTGAAGGCTGAACAATGGAAGAAAGGGATTCAATTGCGACCTGATTTACTCGATATTGGATAGCTCATAAATAGGTATGACATGTGGAGGAGAAACACATTAGGCTGTCAATATAAGATAGTTCTTACGTATTTGTTCTAGTCTAGCTCTTTTATCCGCCTCTTTGGTCTAGTAGTTAGACCACTTGTCTCGGTTCGGGTTCCATTCCCAGTAGGTTTCAAAAATTTCTGCTCGGTTTGGTTGGTGGTAGGGCTTGTTCTAAGTCCACCTGGCTAGCTACCACCATTTTATCTAAGTCTTAACAGCATTGTTGTGTTTCGGCAGTTAGAGGTAAAATAGCCAGTTCCTCTGTGGTTGAGAATTCCAGGTGGTACACGCATCAAGTGAAATGCAGGTCAAGCTTCCACGTGGTGACAAAAAAAAATGTAAAGTCCACCTAGTAATTTCTTTACCGCCCTATGGTCGAACGTTGTCATTGGTCTTAAAGCAAAAGTAGACGTTGTCATAAGATGTCAAGGTCTATTTTCACTTTATGACCAATACCAGAATTCAATTTGAATTTGACGGACAGTTCCATCCTTAGAGCCTATACACACGGCGTTACGGCGCCGCACCGCGAAGAGTTCGCCGCATTGGCGGTCACACGGGCGCTGCAGCGCCGTAACGTTGTTATGTCGCAGCGGTAGGTACCGCGCCGCATAGCGCGTAAATTGTCATCTGTCAAACATCTGTGTTTTTGACAACACACAAACAACTAAGTGGTGCCGATCCGGTGTCGCAACGCGTACACCCCTCCCCGCCTCGTCTCGCGGGCTGCAGGTCCAGTGTACGTGCGATGCGACGCCGGAACGCACCGTGTGGCATACCATGGATATTAGTATGTAGGACGCCGCAGCGACACCGCTCTGGCGCCGCACCACCGCCGCAACCTATCGTGTGCACAGAACAGGGTCTGAGTGAAGTTTTAATTTACTGAGAGTTTTTTTATCAACGACCTAGAAAAGTTTGCAGAAAAAAGGTACTCAAGGTAGTTAAAAAACCGGCCAAGTGCGTATCGGACAAAAGGTTTGTGTGCACATATTTCCATACATTTCGTGTACGTAGATGTGGACTCCACGATAATATCGTCATATTAGAAATGAAAAATCCTCACATTTGCGTACAAATATCTTCCCAAATTTTCACATTTAAGACATAAGAGGAATGGGATGGAATTCTTGATTATACCATTCTGATTTTCAACCTTCTTTTTTATCTCCTCAATGCCTTTATGAGACTGATTGGTAGGTTCTCCTACAGACTACTCGTTGATTGATTAATATACAGAAATAGGACAAGTCTTAAGGCAGTAATTATTTAATTCTAAGTGTTTAATAATCTTTCGAAAATTTAACAGTCTATTCGAGCGCAATTAATCGAAATCGAGAGTTTCAAGCTTAGATAAACTTAATCTAAAGTTTCAAGTGAATTTTGAAATGTTCTGTTTATTTTATCTAGACAAAAATAGGTCTTATTTAAGTATTTAAGCTCACCTTGAGCGGTTAAGGGTAGGCAGGCTAAACTTCGCCTATCATCATTTTGCACCTATAGGTAGGTACTGAAATTACGCATTTCGATAATATAAAATAGCAATTTCAACCCGTTTACTTTTGAAATAATCAGCAATAATTTTATACTAGCTACTATTATTGCCGTCCAGAGATCTGTACCCTAATTGTGTAATACACGATCAATCACAATCTGTTTCGATTTGAAACAGATTGCTAATTCATTGCTTCATAAGTTGGAAAAAAAATCTGTTTAACAACGTAAATAACGCAATGAATGTTGTTGAACTGTCAACATGAAACAAATTTGTCATAATCGTTTACGAAAATAAGTTACGCAATTAGGGTACTGGTCATTACTTGGCCGCCTGTATAACCCCCGACGCAAAAAGAGGGATGTTATAAGTTTGACCGCTATGTGTGTCTGTCTGTGTGTGTCTGTGACACCATAGTTCTTAAACGGATGAACCGATTCAAATGCGGTTTTTTTATTTGGAAGCATGTCTTCTAGCGATGGTTTTTAGACATGTTTTAACAAAATCGGTTAAGCCGATTGAAGATTAACAGCTTTTTTCTAGTTGATGAATGGATGTGAGTAACTTCCACAGGTCTGATCGATTCGAAATTTGGTATTCTGTTACTTCAATAATATTAGAAGAACATAGTAACTCCCAACTCCCTTACCAACTTACAGCACAAGTATCGTGTTTGGGCTCATTGGAATGGCCTCAATGAATAGGTTATAGATATATGGTGAACAGGGTCTGGTGATGGAGTAGGAAATAGAAATTATTGTGTCGGGGTTTTTTATTAATTTGACTGTTAAAATTGTACTATAACTATCAAAGTTCCACAGCACCATACAAAATCAACCTAACTAGCCTCATCCCAACAAAGTTGGCTAACGTGCTTTCCAAGGCACGGAGAGATTTCAATACGTTATGGTTCAACGGTATTACAAAAGCCAACACCAATCGATTTGACACCAACATAATATACTTCATTTCAATACCACTTCAACATTTAAACTGGAGAACGAATAATAAGCCCGATATCCGCGAAATCCTTATTATACCACTATACCCACCCCTGCGTAGAACGATTCTGGGTGCTAACTCACTGATTTCACGCCTTTGTGTAAAAATGTAAACAGTTGCAGTGACCTTTTTGATATACATCATGACAGCATAGGAACATTTTATGAAAATTGAGCACTATTCTCACAAATGTATTTGAATTGAATGACGAGATTATTATTATTTCAATTAGTTAATCAATCTGTTATTTTTATTTATTTTATATTTAGAATGCAATTTTTGTCATTATTATTGTTACACTTGAAATACCAAAAATTATTAAATCATTTTATTAGTAAATATCCTTTTTGGCTTTGTGCATATTATGTAAAACCATAAATGGTGCATGATGTGTTAGCCTGTAAGTAATTGTTGCACTTATAAACGTACTATTAAGGAATTTATTTATACAATTGTTAACCTAAATAAATAGGCTAACACAAGGCATTATTGTCACTCGATCTTTCATTCAGCCGATGATTGGTCGCTTACAGCCTGAAACTGTTCACGAAGATCTTTTAAATTGCATTTATGACATGTTGGAATGTGAGTACGAAGTCAAATGACACTTTACAAAACAAAACCAATTAGTAAAGTTAAAAGCGAAAGATATGAGAGTTCATGTTCTAATGTTTGCTGGGAATTGTTTGTGGTTGCTTTTTTTTAAAGGGATTCAATCATTGCCATTGACTGCTTCGTTAGGAAAGTGTTATTGGGTTTTTCATCAGGGATTTCTCAGGAGCAGCCCGAAGTTTAGATTTGTGCCTGGAATGATTGCCGTAGGTTTGATAAAAGTCTCGGCAATCATTCTAATTTATTCCTTACCTTACCGTGATAAGAATAACATTGTATATACGTCGATCGTGAAACACTCACATCTGCCTTATAAATTACCTTTGTTAGTCGCCTTTCATTCATCTCTCTCAACTTATTGTCACTGCATATTTTCCGCATCGTTGCCTTATCACATTATTCCTCAATCTAATTCATAGTTACACCACACATGCTTCTATTCGCAAAAAACGCATTTCCATAGCATTTGTTCTACTTTCATGCCTCTTTTGCCACACCCAATATTCACTTCCATAAATAAGCGTAGGCACCTGCACACCATTGTGAACAGCCAGTCGAGCCTTATGGATATCGACTGATTGGTCACAATCGCATGTATAAGACGATTAACTTTATATCCCGTATTCACTCTCCTTTCCATAAATTTTTCATAAATTTTTCCATCTCTTGTAAAGAGACTCCACAAATATACAAACTCATCGTCCTCAATCTTCTTCCCTTATATCAATTTATTTGGAGTCGACACAACATGTCTTTTTATTCCATAGTTCTCCATGAGTCAACATCTCGGTGGTCACCCCCTTTCTAGCCATATCATCTTTCACACAGTCCATTCATCGTTTCTTTGGTCTACCCTTTTAGCCAACCACATACATACTCAAAAAATTTCTCACGACATTCTAAGAACACATCGACTGTCACAATTTTTTTACTCCTTCACTTGAAATAAAATTAACAGCAGCAGTGATAGCCTAGTGGTGTGACCGTCAGACTGCAAAGTCATAGGTCTCGAGTTCGAACCCAAGGCTTGCACCTCTGACTTTTCGGATTCATGTGCGAATATAAATCACTTGCTTCAAAAACGGTGAAGAAAAACATCGTAAGGAAACCTGAGAGATATTTCTCGATGGCATGTGAAGCCAAGTCAGAGGCCCATAGATGACATAAAAACTGACACCAGGTTAGTAACTAACCATACGAAAAAGAAATAAGAAGAAATATATAAACTCCATTACTAGCACACTATGAGAATAACAGCTATGCTATATTTAGATTTGTCCAGACATCTAATAATACATTGAAATTGATAGTGCAGCTGGACGCCTCATGCAAAGCCACATTACAGTTAGTGAATACAATCAGAGTGAGAATTGGAAATAGCTTTCATTGGACTATCAGTACTTACATCGCTCCTACGCCCGAAGGAGCGTTACAATCACATTACTGTGTACATCTGCCATATTACGATCGTATCGATCACTCAGTTTAACCAAGATGTAGTCAAGATCTAAGACTGTTTCATTTGAAAATTGACTTGAACCAGCCAGCTAAACTTGATTTTATAGTTTAGGGATCCCACAATAGAAATTTCAAAATAAGTATTCAGTCAATACTCCAAAGAAAGATCGAATATGTAAAGAATTTGGAATTAAGTAGGTGCTTCTAATTTAGTACACCGCAATAAGAATAATTAACAACAGTGTGTCATCTCTAGCAGAAAGCAATGTCACACGTTGTATTCGATCGTTTTCATTCTTCTTTCAGTGAGCTTGGAAAATAATATTGTCCTTGTGTTTTTTTCTTTTATGTTTACTACCGACCACAGCCACCAGTAGCTGTCGCCTCTTAGGCTTCGGCCTCGAATCTTGCGGGCAGCGGGGCGGCGGCGGCAGCGGCGCGTTCAAATGCATAGATTTATATGCAACTGGCCTCGAAAGCAGTGGCGCGGGGAGCGAGCGGTTCCATATAAAACTATGCGTTGCCGCGCCGCCGCCGCCGCCCGCCGCCCCGCTGCCCGCTGAGTTCGAGTCCGCGGCCTTACTGCGCCGTTGAGCACTCCTGTAGCGGGTGGCCGCCACCGGCCACACGCGTGCGACGTATCCATACAAAACGAATGAAAAAGCATGTGAACTGCTTGTCGCTGGGCTACCGGTGGCTATGGTCGGTGGCTCGTTTGCCTGGAGCCTAAAAGTACAATAACCTTTGGCAACGAATTTCTTATGGAAAATCTTGTTAAAAAAAAAATACAGAAAAAGGGAGCAATTCCATCTTTATCGAGTAAATTATAAGTATCTGTTATCGCTGTTAACCTTCAATGTTTGAAACAATTATGTACGGATAATACTCACATCATCATGATGAAATTGTTTGTTTATCTTCAAGCAACTTACAAAAAAATAAATCTTGGGAGATTGACAAAATTATTAGTCTACATAATAACAATATATTATTATGTAGACTATAATTTTGTTCATGTCGTATGTATGTCGTATGTCCAGCCAATAATGGGACTCTCCCATCAAGGAGAGCTGTCCCAAATTAAACGCATTATTAATTTATCATACATGAAACAAAATATATTTTATACTAAAAGATCAATAATTAAATTATCTTTAAAATGGTGAAGGTTTAAGAAAAATATGCTTGATTGATTTTGCGTGATTCTCAATGTTTTATCCGCGTTAGAAATAACTTTAAAAATTAATTTCATAATATAGTATAAACATAACATAAATTTTCAGATATGAAATTATTAAGAAAATGCTTTAATTTAACATATTTATATTTTTTCCAAATCATTAACACTACTCGTTTAGATGTGATCAACAGTATAAAATCATTTAAAGTCAGTTATCGTCGGCTTATCCCAGCAAAAACTAAGCCTTCTCGTTACCATATCAGCCGGAAAACACCCGACTTAGAAGCTGAATTAATTGCTATAATCTCTACGATGAACAATATTTGAGCAAACTAACTAAAATTTAACGTAGGTCTGAATTTACTTAGGGAGGCTAAAATATGTAAGTAATTATTAGTCATTCAGAAACTTATATTCAATAAGCGGTTATTACACACATAAACTCATGTTTTGGATGGGCCACTTCGTAAAATCATTTAAATAATATGCGACTCTTGCCAAGACACAATAAAGTGCAATTCAGGTCGCACAACGCTAATCACCTACAGATATATTAACCTACAAGTTCCCTCTCTATCGCGTGAGTCTTAAATCGTCTGACTACGTTACACTCACTGAATTGACCCAGTAAGGCGAGCCCGCCGCGTACTTGTAGCTTCATACCTAAACTGCGGAGTGCCCCATCTGTATTCATCATCATCTGTATTCAGTGTTATTTATAAGGTTATAATTAGTTTTCCTACAAGGCATGTGTGTAGTTTATTCATTCAAGGTATCCCATTTCAGTCTATTACTTTGTAATAATTAAATTCTATGTTCACACGTTTAATTAGCCAGTCGTTTTGATCCGTAGGTATCTTTATTTAAGCTCCATTATATCTCTGCGCTCTTCAATAAAGCTTTACCGTTATTGCCAGGCCAATCAAATTGACGAAAAAGTACGCGCCGAAGCCTCGACTGTAATCAATCAATCTATTCCGCTTAAAATTAACGTACACCCTTTTTTTGGGTGGGAAATTATCAAATAACTTCTCCCGTTCTGGGCAGACCAGGAGGGCGTGTCAGACTCTTACTGACTAAAACCCGCCCATGTTCCTTCAGTTGCCATGTTGCCGGGGGCCACGATCCCTTTCGGACTTCTTCGCAACCCCGGCAGGCATCGGCCCTAGCGGACCCCGTCAATTATGCTGACATCTCTTTGAGGCGCGCGTGGAACACAACGCGCCGTCCTTCGCGAGCATTATAGCTTCGCAGAAGTAGGTAACGGCCTCCCATTTCCTCTCGCTCCATACCATGGCCTAAACCAGGGCCGGAGCGAGAGATCACCGCCGCCAATCGCCTCCACGAGGATACGGCGATGCTCAGCCCAAGCCGGGCAGACCTCCACCGTATGCTCCACCGTGTCCTCCGGCGATGACAATGGTGACACCTGGGCGTTTCCTCCCGCCTTATCATGAACAGGAACCTCCCGAAACAGCCATGTCCGGTGAGGACGCCGTGGCGCCTCTCTAGCCACTCCTCAAAGTGGGGACTTATTGCTGCATTCCATGACGCCATGAGATCCCGCCGGAGCTCTGTCTGTTGTGTCGTGATTTCTCGTGGCAGCGGAGTTAAGCCCCGGCGTTTCGCCTTCTCGCGCCACTCCAAGATGTGCGCGAGGACTTTTGCCTCCAGATCCCATAGCGGTAATCTGGCAAGGAGGCTCGCCGCCTCACTAGAGACCGTGCAGTATCCTTGGGCCAGCCGGATGGCCATGACCCTCTGGGACGCGTTCAACCGGCGGGTTGGCCGCAGTCCTTCATGAACGCGCCCACACCAGTGCCCCTTAAAGGGCCATGGACCGCAAACGTAGAGCCTCGCGTAGAGCCTCTGGCAAGAGGCGTTTGGACCCCCTAGATTGGGCAGGAGCCGCTTCAATGCAGCCCCGGTCTGAATTGTCGTACACCCAAGATACTACCGTATTTTTTCGAACGCAAAATACTTAAAATTAAATACTACATTTTTTTTTTTTGTTTTGCCTTAGCCAGAGGCTGGCTGCATTGCCATACAACGTGGCAATGCCGTCAGTCTCTTGAGTACATTACCAGTCAACAGCGATGCGGATAAATACATTTATTTGCATTGAAATTATCATGTTTGAACCTAACAAAAAATATTTACATAAATCGATCCACTCTTTAAAAGCCTGAATTCCATAATAATCAACAATTTTGTCTGTTCCTATATTTTATCGTTTCGCCTGATTGAATGAAAAAGGTGCCTTTAATTTCGCGGAACATTTCGTATATTTACTCAATTTCGGGTGTTTGTTCATATGCTACTTGTATAAATGAAGCAATTAGAACAAATAAACGTTAATAATTTGAAGCAAACGTTTGATATCAAATAAAGTTATTCGGTGAAGAAAATAGGTATTTTCTGACACCGGCGAATCCAAAGGGAGGGTAACGTGTTTTAGGTACGAGAGTGAAGGTATTAGTGACGGTTTTTTATTAGAACACTAGCGACATAGTATTTATTGTATTATGCTAGCGAACAGTTCCTGCTTCGCACGGGTGCAATGGCGATATATCAAAACATCGATATTCCTGCTTTATATAGGATGACTGGTAATTAGTGACATACTTAAACACGTGACATAGCAAAAAAAAAAAACATTGCTGTTTACGAGTTTTGCGAACATAAATGTGCCCTAAATGGGGCCCGAGTGCGCGTTTCCTTTTTAAGGAAATTTCTCGTCGACTGGTCGACGCTTCACGTGACCAAAGGGCTGGCTCGTTCTTTCGCCAAGGAATTAGCATTGCCATTCAACGTGGCAATGCTGCTAGTCTTCTGGGCATGTTTCCGGGTGACAACGATGCGGACGAATACTTCGACGCCGAAGTGTCGTTTTGTTTTTATTTTTATTTATACAGATAGTTAGTTAGTCTTTTAATTTAGTACCTAGTGTAAATAGTTAGGTATGTTAAAAACTGTAAAGTTATATTATTAAATGTACCTTAAAGTATTTCTCAATATTTATAAATTAACAGTAAAGTTCCCTAAAACTTGTAAGTTTATTTATTTGAATATAACACTTTGTTTTGGATTCATTATAAACAGTTTTTTAGTGTTTACTTCTCTTTGGTATCGCATATTAATAAAGTTCAGTACGTGTTATAGCTTTTCTTAAACAATACAACGCGTGGTAGCCGAATAGCATTAAAACTTCAACGTAAATTTTGTTTCGTTGACTTCCTGAGATAGTTCATTTGGTTGTAGCTGTTTCTACAAGTGCCACAACACGAATATAGTCCTTAGAAAAGCTCTAAACTGCGACGCGACATTGATTCGGTTAATAACTAACTGTTGCGTAACACAACGTAATATTACGGCACCTCCAGCGGCCGCCGCTGCTGGTGGTGCCGATCGCACGCACCAATCTGCTTCAGCGCGCACCGCTGACGCGCGTGCTGTGCACGCTCAACAGGGTAGCTGATAAAATTGACTTGTTTTCTTGTTCTCTGAACGACTTTATTTTGGCGACCTCTAAGATGTAATGTTATAATTAAGTTAAATTTAGGTGTTATGTTTGTTTAGTTATTGTGAATTTAGTTATGAATATTATAGTTTAGTAGTTTTTTCTTTAATTTCGTTTATATTTAGTGACTGGAAATTATGGAAAATATGTAGACTTAACTATCGCATTAGGGCAACCTGTAAAGATAGAGTTAAGGTGTTGTTAATAATAAATAAATAAATAAAATAAAATAAAAATTATCGAACCAATACTAGTATCGTTTAGATTAACCCTGGTAAATAATAACTTAGAAGCCAGGCCACCAACGGCCTATGAGTGTTTTCACTATTTGAGCCTAACACAACATAAATCACAGTAATTGACTAGTAATGATATCCACACACTAATAAAGCTATTATTATTAATCCCACGCGTTTAGAATATGTCATTCGCTTATCAGGGGCGTGTCAAGTGTCACCACAGGCTTATGATGTCATCCGGAGTACGTGGCCCTTTGAGTAAAGGTTAGCCGCATAGAATTTCATTATGAATAGCCTTGAACTGAATATTCAAAATAATTAATCTTTAAAGAGAAAACTATACCTTACGCTACCACATATTATACCTTAATGTGTTAGAAAATTTAATTGTATCTAATGGACACACAATCATACAACATATATTATGATAATTGATTGCCTCGTTGGTCTAGTGGTCGCAAGCGCTACTGCAGAGCATGAGGTCCTGGGTTCGATTCCCAGGGCGGGCAAAGTGTTATTGGGTTTTTCTATCTGGAATTTCTCAGTAACAGCCTGGAGTCTGAATTAGTGCCCGGTTGATGGCAATAGGTTCGCCTCCTATTACATGGGACTTAAAAACATAACTGGCAAAATATGGGTGAACCTGCTACAGGGACACCTCTGCCCTACCCTTCGGAGAAACAAGGCGTGATGTTATGTTATATTATGATAATATCGTCAAAGTAGACAAGCACATAATTTTTCATACCATGCGGCATGCGTATGATCGTTAAAACTGATCATGATCACACGAACATATATCATAGTAATATACTAAATATATTACTCTCGCATTCACATAAGACATTTTTCTTATCTTGAAAGACACACAGCACTAAAAGTTTGTCTACACTACTACCTGATGGAACGCCGTGCACAAATCTATATATTACTTTTACGATTAACGATCACATCCAAAATAATAACCCCACTATATAATCGACATTTGAAGTAAAATACCCTTACATAGAGACACCAACCGAACAGAAACTTCTAGACTCACTAACATTATTTTATCTACAATTCTGTAAAACTAAACTTTTCTTCTGTCAAACATCTTCTATTTCAATTAGAAACTCATCAAAGCAATAAGTTTAAGGTGAAAAACCTTTTAAGGATCTTCAGTCAAACTTCAATAGAAACAAGAAGTCGGAAAGTACATAAACGAAATTATATCACCACTTACCCACAAACCAAAACGGTCTTAGAGTCACAAAGACCGTTTATCCTATCCTATATTAATAAACGAGCAATATTTGTATATACATACATATATAAGTATTTTAATATAAAAAATGAATAAAATCATTGTATTTCGGATAACAAAAAGATCTATATATTGTTAGTAACATGTTTGCACTTAAACCACTATTGTTAGTAACTTAAAACTAAAGACGAATTTTTGAGAAGACCAGCCAACATCTAGACACAACGAGAAATGGTAATGATCTAACTATGGTAGTCTTCACACAAATTGCCTTATTATAGCGGAGGAAGTATCTGCCGCCACAGCCTTCAGGATACTATTGTGACTGCCTCTTATTCTGCTCAGGAGTGAGGCATGAAATCCATCGGTATGGGTTACCGCAAACATTTCTGATGCACTGCAAAAACGAGGCAGTCGCAACAGCATCCTAAAAACATTGTTGTATTGGACGCGTAGAACATCCAGCGACCTTTTCGAGTAGTTGACCCAAAGATTACCGGTGTAAAAACTCTGACAATAAGCTTTAAAAAGCGTAATCTTAACTTGGTCAGTACACCGAGCAAATCTTCGTGCCAACATATTACCCTTGACCGCCAGAGCCCTACGCTCCCTCTCAATATCACTATTTGTAATCATATTCTGGAAAACGGCTCTAACGATGTCGATGAAAGTTGCAATATAGGGGTTTACGGGGCCAAAATCTCGATCTAGCTAGGTCTCATATCTGGGAAAATTCGTTTTCTCCGTATTTTCACTCGTGCAGAGTTCGATCGCCCAGGTACTGGAATTGTTATTCTTTAATTTGCATAGGTGTAAGTATTAAGTATTATTGTCGTTGCTTATGTCTTGAAGGCCCAGTGGTTCAGACCTCGCCTCTCATGCACAAGATTGTGGGTTCAAATTAGGGAATGCAATCTCGTTCTCGCGAGATCTCGGCCTTTGTTAGCGAGATTGATCTCGGCCGAAAAATGGGTGAGATCTCGCGAGTTTAACGAGATTGCACTCGAGCATATAAACGTCTTAGTCTAAGTGCGGCAGCGCGCAAAAATCGGGTCAAAAGGCGAACTTTTACAGTTCGTGTATGACTGCCTGAGATCAGAGGTTCCAACTAGCGTTGAATCCGAAAAGGCCTTCTCAGCGGCTGGTTGTCTGGCCAGCAAAATAAGAAGCCGTTTCGCAGGCGATTCTTTGGACATTTTTGTGTTTCTTAATGAGCTACTTTCAAAATAATTCGTACTAATGGCGTGCGATGTGAACCGAACAAGCCTTTCATTTGATTGGTATATTTTGTTAATTAAACTCTAATGTCTAATAGATCTCTGAGTAGGTATTGTTTCCTTAATTGATAATATCTCAGTTCAATAGTCAACTTAAAGAGTTTCATTTTAGTTTTTGATTTCTTGTTGTTGTGTTATAAAAGAACTATTTTATTATTAAAAGACTTTTGTTTGATATTAGAAGAGAAGACTGGTTGTTCATTTCATTTCTTATTTGATTAGATACGTCAAAGTTTGCTACTTAAAAGTTTATTTAAAAAAATGATAGATAGATACGTCAAACAATGTTAAATACACAAAAGTTTATTGAAAAACTTCGTAAAAATTAATGTTTATTTCATAATACCTATAATTCTATTAATGTTTTCCTAATTTATTCAAATATGTTTGATTATTTGCAAGAATATACGCACAAAACTGCCACTCTCACGAGATCTCAAAAATTGGCGAGATCTCGCGGTATTGTTGTTATTCATAAACTCGCGAGATCTCGGCTGAGCCCCAATCTCGCAAGATTGCATTCCCTAATTCAAATCCGGACAAATACCAATGTGACTTTTTCAATACATATGTAATTGCTTATCTTAGACATCGCTGATGTCATTGAAGGCAATATTGTAAGGAAACCTGGACTTATAATTAATATAAGCATGAAATCACCAATCCGTCTTGAGCAGGCGTGGTGACCAATGCTCGTGCCTTCTCTTTATGAGAAGAGGCCTTTGCCCAGCATTGGGACAGTAGTATTATTTAAGGATAAGTGAATTATTATGATTTATGGACATTCTACTGTAGGTTATATATTAACCGATGAGGTTCCAACACTATTCATGCCTATGGTGAGTGGTTATATAGCAAACAATGTCTCAAATTCTCCAGTGTACCCTTTGAATTAACACCTGCATCACAGATGTCACCACCTTAAATGTACTCTCGTTCTCAAATAATTTAGATATATGAGCTACTAGCAACGCCCCTCGGTTTCACCCGCGTATGTCTCGACCCTGTGGAAATATCAGAATAAAAAGTATTATATAATAATAAGTCTAAGTTATAAACTATGTGTGCCAAATTTCATCCAAATCCGTTCAGTAGTTTTTGCGTGGAAGAGTAACAAACATTCATCCATTCTCCAATTAAATACTTTTTGTTTTATGTAATTAAAAATACGTCTCATTTGGGACAGCGCTCTTTGATGAGCGAGTCCTATTACTGGCTGGACGTACGACACGTTGCGTGAGCTCAGTACAGAACACGCAAGCTACCCTCAGTCAAGGTCACTGGCATATATCTGCGTCTTAAACTCGACACCTACTCCTCCCCCTTTAAAAGGTAATTATCGAAAATTAATGATTAAGTATGCCCTTTATTATTTTTGTCTCCTGATACACCGCATCGCGTCATAGCGCATCGCCCGCCCCGCGCTACTATTTCGTTTCCACTTAGAGTTCCTTCTGACTTTTTTTATCGGGTCCTAATGGTTGTAGCGTGATATTACATGTAACCTTCCTATACCCTATAACCTTCCTCAAGAATTAGCCTATATATAACCTTCCCAAGAAATGGGCTATCAAAAGCAAAAAAAAAAGCCGACTGGTACAGAGATTAGTGCTCAAACAAACTCTTCAGCTTTATTAGAAGTATAGATTGTCGGAGGTAATTTATGCCACAAACTTTCACGTTTATAATATTAGTAAGATAACATAACATAAGATAACATCACGCCTGTAATCCCCGAAGGGTTAGGCAGAAGTGTACCTATAGTACACCCACATTTCGCCAGTTATGTTTAAGTCCCATGTAATAGGGGGCGAGCCTATTGCCACCAATAGCAGCCCGGAGTCTGGATTTGTGCCCAAATCCAGACTCCGGGCTGCTACTGAGAAATTCCAGACGGAAAAACCCAATAACACTTTTCCCGACCCGGGAATCGAACTCAGGACCTTATACTTAACAGTAGCGCTTGCGACCACTAGACCAACGAGGCAGTCAAGTATTAGTAAGATTTACTTAGTTTTACACGATAAGAAGAATAATCTGTGTGGTTCTTTCCTCAAAAGACCATTTCAGACACTTATCTACATGGTCCTCATATGGCCTGACCAAGATTATATCTGGACTTTAAAAGAGACTGTGACCTCTGAGTTTGTTTCGGCCTTTCTTCTCAGAGTAGTCAGATAGGAAACGCCGAACTCAACTAGTTTTTTTTAATTTTTTTTTTAAATATGACTTTTAAAAGTGATTCCGATATCCTATTTACAGAATAAAAAAATTCATTTCATTTCATTTCAATAACAAATATTTTATAAACAACTATGCTCTAAGTTTATTTGGGTACTTAGCTATCAAACTAAGTAACTAAGTGTAAAGTCAAGAAGTCAAGTCTAAGTGAAGGCAATTAATAATCGAAAGCAGCAACAATTCAATGTAACCTTACACGTGGAAGCAAGCAGTTTACTCACACTTGACTCTAACAAAAATTAACACTTTAAAGCTTAGTATGTCGCAAACAGATCCCTGAATCCAAAAATGGGTTTCACAAACTCAAATTTTTTGAAAAACCTTTCCAATGACACCCCACACCATGGGATAGATGAGAAAAAAAACATTCAGACTTTACGTGTAGGGGATGTACCCTAAAATAAAAATGTTTTCATGATTTTATGTTACCACTTTGTCGGCGTAGTTAATATGTATACTCATGCCAAACTACAGCTTTCTAGTACTAACAGTCTCTGAGCTAAGCCGCGAATAGACAGACAGACGGAAATGGACATGGCGAAACTATTAGGGTTCCTTGTTGACTACGGAACCTTAAAAAAAAAAATGATGACATTCATTTCATGTCTAGAAAACCCTAGTCTGCCATCTTAATCCTTATTACAACCGCCGCTGTGGTCTAGTGATTGAGGCTTCAAATTCAAAAGTCATTTATTCAAACTAGGCTGAGAATCAGCACTTTTCGAACGTCAAAATTACATAAGATAGTCCCCCAAAACGCCCGCCCTTCACCACTTCCTAGTGCCTTCAGCTGGGAAGAAGAAGTGGCGCAACAAACTCCCCAGCAGCACAGCTGTCTGTACAGTTAGAAAAAAAAATGTTTCTATACAATAGTATGCAAAATAATTTACATTATGCAGCACAAAAAAGAATTTAAATGAAAAATGATTAGCCATATGTCAGCTAGCACACACCAACCAGGGATTCCAGGTAATGCTCGCTTCCAACTGCGACCTGATGATCACTTACCACCATCAGGTGAGATGCAGGCTAAGAGCTTCCCTGTAGAGGATAATTAAAAAAAAAAACCTAACTTAATATGTATTATAAAATGTGAAAGTGAGTTTGTTTGTTACGCTTTCACGCTAAAACGGCTGAACGGATTTGGATGAAATTTGGCACATGGGTAGACCATGACCCGGGTTGGAACACACTTTTCATTCCGATACTATCCCGATATTCCCACGGGATCAAAACTTATGCGGGTGAAACCGCGGGGCGCAGGTAGTATTTAAATAAATATTGAATTTCAATTAATTTGAATATTGAATAAAATTTGAATAATGATCAGTACCCTAATTGCGTAATACAACGCAATCACATTGCTTCATAAGTTGGAAAAAAAATCTGCTCAATAACGTAAATAACGCAATGAATGTTGTTAAACTGTCAAAATGAAACAAATTAGGCGTAATTGTTTACGAAAATAAGTTACGCAATTAGGGTACAGGCCACAATTCTGCTGAACCATAACACAGTTTTATTTCTATGTTAAAGCTACTTAACGTTAACTTACACTATAATAGTGTGTTAATCTGCTCGTTATTGTACAATATATGTAGGTTAACGTTGTTTATATTCGTACTCTCGGTAATTAAATCTCCCCCTTTATTACTTTCATAAGAATTATTGTATTTTGTGTAACAGTATATTTATTTACGACCCCTGCTTTCATCTCAATTTCAATAATGGGAGTTGAATCAATATTCTTGCCTTGTTCAAAGATAATAGAATTTATAGGACAATAAATTACTACATACTGATTACTTTTATCTTTTTTATTATGCCTGTAGTTTCATTACAGTTGTTTACTGCTTTGTTCTGATCTATTTGCGTTCTTTAAAAAATTCGCGTTCCTTTTTTATTTTTCATTCGTTACGAGCCCAAGCCAAAGCTGATAACAAAGGCTTTTTACCATAGGCCAAACTACAGGGTGAAATAAAAAAATCTGCTGTTAAAAAATGTCAGGCATTTGCTGCTTCTAGCTGAACCAAATTCTCGCAAACTAATTGAAGCATGCTGGTTGTGAAAAACATGTTAAATAACATGAATTGTGAAATTCAAAAATCAAAATATTTTTATTTCACATAAACCTACATGGGCACTTATGAAACGTCAGAAGCTAGGTGCACGGTTCCAATTGGTCGTTTCCTATGGAGAAGAGCCGGCAGGAAACTCCACGGTTACTCTTTTAAAAATAATTGGCTTTTACAATTCTTTCAAATAACAGTGTGAATAGGTATGGGAGGACAGTGTAGGTCTTTCAATAAGTACCAGATACTTAAGAAAATAGAAAATGGTCAACAAATCTACAGTCCACTAAGCCTACAGCGTTCTCAAATTCACAAAATAGAAAATAATCTATAAATACAAAAGATATATAAATTAATAAAAATAAAAACCTCTTTTAATTAAACGCAATTACATTATTGCTATTACACCTGTAATAAATCTGAATAATTATGATGTGCACAAAAGCCACTAACAATGAGTTGAAATTAACTCGTAGGTATGAATATGTCAAGGACGAATGTAAAAATGAAATCATTGATGTGTATTGTTCTTAATTTCCAAATGTTTTGCAAGAAACATGATGCCATCTGCCACCAGTAGGGGATGAATTTCAAAGTTTTCGATAAACCTACCATCAACAACATGTAGTTCGGGAGATCTCGTAACCCATCTTTCCTAAAAAGGAGATAGGTAACTTATCTAAACTCCGTCAAATCATTGAGCTCCTTAAGTTCCGAGTAGAGCTACACGAGTACTTACAAATGTGTGCACTGACTGAATCCGTTCAATCAATCTGTGCGGTTCTTTCCTGACAAGACCCTTTCAGACACCAATCTACATGGCCTTAACACGATCTCACCAAAATGATGTCTGAACTTTAAAAGAGACTGTTACCTCGGAGTTTGTTTAGATGTTTCTTCTCAGAGTAGTAGAAACGCCGACCTCATCTAGTTTTTTAAATATGATTGACGTGTAAAAGTATTTGTATAAACTTACGTACAGAAATAAAATCATTAAAATTTATAATATATCAAACTGATTCCCGCATTTACATCAAGGTATAAAACGTGAATTCTAAATTTAGTTTCCACTGTTTTTGTTTATTGTTTATCTACACCTTAAAATTAGTAATATAAGATTAGGTTGTATACAAGACTTGTCAAAAATGTTATAGCAATACATGTATGAAACATGTTTCGTATTCGACTAATTGTGAAGTATGAAAGGAAAAGACGTGTTGTGTCTACCCCAAATGAATTGGAATAAGGGCAGGAGGATGATGTCACGTTTAAGGCGACACTACTTTTAATAATGATATTATACTGAAGATCACGTCTAAATGAGTAGTATTAATAATTTGAAAAAAATGTACAGGGTGAATCTTTATAATGTGCACATATCGAAATGAGGGAATCTATGCTTAATTTTATCGAAGGAAAAAATATTTAAAAAAAATCTAAATGTTTTTTATTTTTTTTAAATGTTGTAGCAAAACTGTGTAACTTTTAAAGTAAATGATCTATCGCGATGAAACACTCCATAATGATTGGAAGTAATGAGACGTCCTCATAAAATGAAAATTGTGAAAAAAAACTTCCGTCAATTGAAAATAAACATGTTTTTTAGCAAAAATCTGTTTTTTTTTTTTTTATCGATTCATACAATAATTATAAAATTTCTCAATTGCAGAAAAAAAAAAGAAAAATATTTAGATTTTTTCAAATATATTTACCGTCTATAAAATGAAAAGCATAGATTCCCTCATTTCGATATGTGCACATTATAAAGAATCACACTGTATATTACATAAGAGCATTTTATTAATAACTTTATCAGTGGATAGTTTAGATTATGTTCATATACAGAGTGTAATTAATTTGTAAAGTTATGTCTGACGCGGTTAAAAAACGGAGAATCATGCAAAAAACTAACAAGAGTATTTTTCTTAAACCTTCACTATTTTAAAAATAATTTAACTATTTATCTTTTAGTAAACGTGTTTTATTAAAATGCCTTTAGATTTATGTATGATAAAAAAACAATGCGTCTAATTTGGGACAGCGCTCCTTGATGGGCGAGTCCTATTACTGGCTGGACGTTTGTCGCGTTTTGTGAGCTCAGCACAGAACACGCAAGCTAACCTCTCAAGGTCACTGGTATATATCGGCGTCTTAATTTGGACACGACATGTTTTTGACAAGTCTTTTACACATCATCAAACTCTAAATAACCAGTTCCTGCTAACAATGACGTTCCGAATTCAGAACCGATTTCGTTTATTAAATCATAATGGCTCGGTAATCAATTGTTTGCGTTGACGGATAGATGAATAGAGTAATTCACGTTGAGTATGGTCCAACGTGAGCCATTGTTTGTATTCTATAAATGTCATGATGAATAAATAAAAAATAGGTGGCAACGTCACAGGACAGTCAAAAAATATATAGCCTCGGGCAGACCCGCGCGACGCGACACCGGTGATTGTTCCGCCGTGAATTTTTCTTGGAAATTGTTTTATTAGAGCAAGGCTCGGATACCGGTTAAATTTTCAAACCGTTATTATGTACTTGACGCAAAAACCTTTACATTCGGTTTCGCTCGTAGAAACCTGTTTTATTTAACTGGTTTTGGAGGAGTCTTTACATAAAGGTTTTTCGTATTAAACGGTTCAAAGCAATATTAACCGGTTTTTTGTTTAGTTTTTATTCAGCGCGGCATCCTTACAAGTAGTCACAAGTTACAACGCGTTTACCGACATGCTGCTCGTCGTATAATCCGGTTTATTTAGGTTAAAATAAAGTTCTTAAAACGTTAACGTTCTTAAGAAAAGTTCGGAGTAAAACCCAAAAAAACGAGTTTTCACCGGTATTTTTTAAATCGGTTCCGAGCCTTGTGTTAGAGTTGCGTCGCGCTGTCGCTGACTGTCGCGTCGTGCCTATTTACACGAAGCTAAATACGATTTTCATCGAATAAATGCTTTGGAAAATGGCTGAAATTCTCGTAATACTCTCATAAATACGCTATTGAAAAGAATTCGATAGAATTTGTAGAATACATTAACACAGTTAAATGCAATATAGGCACAATACTCGATAATTTATTAACACGCTTTTATTAGGTCGACCTGTATGTATGTAACTATGTAATCAAATCTAAGAAAACTAATTTAACCATCTTCTAAAGATCGTAGCGTTATGAAAATTGGCAGTTGTATGTGATTTTGATGACAATACAATAACATGGTACTGTCGAGCTGATCTGATGAGCCGGAAGATATGAACTGGAACTTTATGATGGATGATCGTATCACAGCCGTGTTTGGACTTGTTAGAAAGGTCTTGTGATGAACGTTGACCATGATTAGGTTTCAAGGTCTGATGATGAAGCCGGAAGATAGGCACTAGCATTCCATGATGAAATATCGTATCATAGCCGTGTTTGGACTTGTTAGAAAGGTTTTGTAATGAACTTTGACCACGATTAGGTTTCAAGGTCTGAATACAATAATATGGTACTGTCGAGCTGATCTGATGATGGAGCCGGAAGATATGAACTGGAACTTCATGATGGATGATCGTATTATAGCCGTGTTTGGACTTGTTAGAAAGGTCTTGTAATGAACTTTGACCACGATTAGGTTTCAAGGTCCAAGGTCTGAATACAATAATATGGTACTATCGAGCTGATCTGATGATGGATCCGGAAGATTTGAACTGGAACTTCATGATGGATATTAGCATACGATTTATATTGACGTGTAAATGGGGTAGTAGCTTGTTAAAGATCCCACCCAAGCCAAGGTGAGAAACGTGCCGAGGGCTGAATGGCATGAGGGTGGTTACAAATGTCATGTCGCTAGCGTCACTTCAGGGAACCGGGCGAAACCCTGTTGTAAGTAGCCTTGCTCCTCTACTCGGACCTCTGGGGGGGTTGACCGTTTAATTGTCCTATACTCGTGGGAATACTATGGTAAAAACTAAACAAAAAGAAACAGCAACACAAAGAAAACGGAGACTACAAAAAGAAAAGGAAAACGGTTTTATCACGGACATCGTCTGGCCACACTTTAGACGCGACCAAATGTATGAAACCGACATCCCGTCCATCAAAGTTAATTTCGGTAACGACGGCGAGCACCTAATTCAGCCTATAGGCATCCAATTCCCGGCCAAGTACAGCTACGGTACGGTGGAAAGGCGCATGCTCCCAGTGATTTTAAGTTTGGCATCTACCGTGCACAAGATGCAAGGCTGTACGATAGACCACGCCGTGGTGTACTTAGGGTCCCGTACTTTTGCGGATGGACAGGCATATGTGGCGCTAAGTCGAGTAAAATCACTTAGTGGTCTCCAGATTGAAGAGCTAGATTGTTCTAAGCTGACAGGTAAGACACCATGCAATACAGACGCACTGGCGGAGATGGAGAGGATGCGGGCTCATTCGTCTATTTAAAATAAATGTTTAAAATATGCCATTAACAAAGACTAAAAAGTATAAAATAAATTAATATTTTAAAAAACACTAAAAAACACGCTTTTATAGCTGCACGTAAAAGTCAAAAATAAATTACGGATCGTTCAAGTTGTCTCTATTTCTGGGCTGAAGTGTAAACTATGTGCTTTTAATTATAATATTTGATTGTAAAAGCGTGGGGCGCTGGAGCAGGAAAGACTTTCTTGTAAACAAATACACGAACAAGATCTCTACATTTTGCCACTGCTGACTGGTACTTTGAACAGACTGTTTAATGTAGAGCCTCCTACTAGTCGTGCTGCAACTCTAGTTAGAGCGCCGATCTCTGTAACCTGCTTCCCGAAACATCGCTTAACTTGATTTCTCAGCAAGGTATACAAAAAATATTTCCACACAAAATGGTACACAAAAAATATGTACATTATTCAAATCAATCATTGGCCAAAAATTATATATTCTCTGTAGGGAGGTCTTTGCCCAGCAGTGGGACAGTAATAGATAACAAAAAACTTGAGAGGTGTCAAGGGACACCCTGATGGAACGAAGTTCCTTTCGATTAATTAGTGAAGGAATTGTTTTTTTTTTTTTTTTTATTTATAATAATATTTATTATTTATTATGTACAACAAACCTGTATACACTCAACAAAAATAACTGGCTTGCTTTCTATGAGAGAGAGAGAGAGAGAGACAGACAGAGAAACACGCGCACGCTGCACGGCTTATAACTATAGCAAAAAGTGTCGTTACAACTTTTGGTCTTAATTTTTCCGTCTAGCCCCCTTTCGCAACGCGCGATAAGGAACTTCGTTCCAAAAAGTTATCATGCAAGGTCGTACATATATACCTACATATTTTATTTCTAGCTGCGCCCCGCGGTTTCACCCGCATAAGTATTGATCCCATGGGAAAATCGGGATTAAAAAGTATCTTATATCCTAACTCAAGTCATATACATGTGCCAAATTTCATCCAAATTCGTTCAAAAAATGATGATGTGGACATATTTAGTAACCTGTTGCGCTAAGCTATTTTAATTTAAAGAGTCTTAAAAAGACCCTGGAAGAAATCGACACGTGTTTCACCTCTCAACGAGGCATACTCAGGATGACGATTAACTTGTCGCGAACTCGAACACGGCGTGTTGCCACACCAAGCACCGAGTGCAGACTAAGCTTTATCGCCCGTCAAACCCACTTATATCAAATCCGTTCAGCCGTTTTAGCGTGAAAGCGTATCAAACAAACAAACTCACTTTCATATTAGGATTTGGATAATACCTACCTAAGACGTAATACTTAATATCAAAAGTGCAAAAGTAAGCCCTCATCTGTCTGTATTTTTTTACTGCTAAGGTAACCACCGAATCTATTCTGATGTCTTCGGAAGCTTAAACACTTGTAAATGGACAAAAGTTTTGTTAGTTTCCAAGTTAGCTGTAAAACCTTTAGTGTCGCCTAAGCAACACAAAAGTATTTTGGGTAGGAAGGTTTTATTTACTAGGTGGCGACGACAATACAAGAAATTAAACTTTGTCTTGTGAAGTAATGGACTAAATGGGTAAAGTAAGAAATGAGTATATAAGAGGAAGTTTTAAAAGTGACGCCAGTGACAGAAAAATTGAAAGGAAATCGTTTGGCCTGGTATGGGAATATGATGAGGAAGGAGGAAACGCATATGACTAAAAGAGTGATGAATATAAATGTTGATGGATGGAGTGGAAGAGGAAGGCCAAAGACAAGATGGATGGATTGTGTGAAGAATGATATGAAAGCGAAGGGAGTGAATGATAGCGTGACGGTTAACAGGGAAAAGCAGAAAAAGAAAATGTGGTGTGCCGACCCCACGTAACATGAGAAAATGGCAAGAAGATGATGATGCCTAATGATGTATTGACGTTCCCAGTCTGCATACAACAATTCAATCAAATAATATACAATACTTTAGTCACTGTAGCTAATCAAAGATTGGCAAAACTCATAGTCACCCATCACTCAGTATAGTTTGTTTGAAAAAACGTTTCCAATTTCAATGTTATTTATTTATATAATACTTTAAGCACACAAATGTACAAAAGCAGACTTAGTACCGTAGGCAATTTCTACCAGTCAACCTTTGGGCGATGCAGAGACAAACAGTGGTAGGTGCTATAACGAAAATTGTGGAAGAAATTAAAGGAATGATACACATTTATACTTATTAAAAACGATAAATATATTATATATACTTAATTATATATAAATATAAGTACAAATAAATACATATTAATACAGTAATATACTAAAACAAATAAGAAAAACAATGGGAAAACACTTAAAGTTGTGATGATACTGCCAACTTCACGAATGTGCTCGCGAACTTTAACTTTAAAGGTTATTAGATTTTATTTGATAGTTTCAAAAAATAACCTATGCTTTAGTATTGTCAGTGTCTTCATGTATGTCGTATTGTTTTCTCCACTGTGTGTCAACACTAGGCCTAGAAGCTTAATATTTTATTTATTTTGTTCCAGTTATGGACACCGCTGAACATAATCCTGTTCAACCTGGTGTGCTCAGACTTCTCGGTGTCAGTCCTGGGCAACCCCTTCACCCTCATATCAGCACTCTTTCATCGATGGATCTTCGGGAAAACAATGTGTGTTCTCTACGGGTTCTTTATGGCTTTATTAGGTAAGTCTCTGATTTCTGTACGAATGTGGCGGCATCTGCAACGCCACATGGGAACTACTCATCACACTCCGATGTCACGCAAAATCCAACATCGCGCAAACAATGTTTGACTCGCGACTTGCATATATACAACGTCCCGATATCAATAGTCGGGCAGTAGCCCACCAGACACAACACCCGTCCGGGCCTTAAACTGAAACTTTACAAATATTAACTACATTATGAGCTTCGAGCCCTCAAGCAGTTAGGCCGACGCGACATACTAACACCTTATTAAGCGTTGACAAAAAGCAAATGTTAAATGTAGACTTGTCTTAAACAAAAAAATCCCGAATCTTTATAGTCTGTGGTGCCGGAAAAACTATATGTCAATCTTGAGCATCTTTCTCAGAACTTGGTTGTTGCCATAACACATTTTTGTAGAAAAATTACGACACAAATTACTAACGGTAAACTATCCTTTTACCTTGAGTTTCAATCCAATATATTTGTATTGAATATCAACATACGTTAGTATTTGAATTAATAACAAAAACGTCTTATTTTTATAACAGTCAACTATAAAAATGTTTTTGTTAAAATAGTTTAAAAAGAGAATGAAAAAAAAAACAGTGGGACTCCAGGAATGCCGACAGAAGTGAAAACTTGAAAAAAAATCGGCACCGCTGTACTCAACGCGTTTATGTCTTTTACTTCACGCGCCGTGGCAATTGACGCGTTGATGTCTGTTTAATGGCCAAAAGGTGGTGTCATCACGGTGTCGCGAAATCAATGGTTTAGTCTCATCTCAAAAATGCCCAACGCGTCTAAAGATGTTTTCACTTCAAAAATTCAGATAAAATTTCATTTACACTGGATGATTCACACCAATTTAATTTTCCTTTTAAAATTACATATATTTTTAAGGCAAGCGGAGTTATAAAAAAGGAAGCTTTTGTAAGTTCTTCAAAGCGCTTTAAAACTTTTAAATTGAATGCTTGTCAATGTGCATCTTTTCGTGATTCAATATTTTTATTGAATAGGAAATTGATGATCGCGCCACATCCTGTCACGTAAAAAGCTTTGAACGTTTTAAAATTGGTTGGAATCTACGTGACATTTGTTAGAGGCTTTATATTATTATATTATCAACTTCTATTTTGTTAAAGAAGTATCACTTGTTCATTTGTTTCACTATATGCAACAAATGTATTATAGTAACCATACACGTTACGATATACTTGCGCAAGTTTAGACTTGCACAAGTCTGCGAGACAGCAAATGGCTCGGATATTGTGCTAATTCATTCCATATTCATCCCACGTTAAGCTTGTGCAAAGCCATTTTTGCTCAATTATATCATAAGATGTGTGGCCTGCATTACCTATTAAGTATTTGTAGAGTAAAAACAAAAATACCTACCCTTTTTCTACCCAATACAGTAAAAATTACCTTTTACTCCTAAAGGTTAATATACGTATTAGTAAATATGAGTTTCAGATCAAAACGATACCATTCAGAAATGAGTTGTAATGTAATCTGACCCATGTTATATGACCGATGTCTAATCCCTTGGCCACGAGCCACACGCTCAAGCGACACGCGTCTTGCGACAGCGGCTGCGGAGAAAACAAAATGAATTTGTTAAGAACATGCCACGAGTCACAGCGAGAGGAGCGACGAACGGAAACAAATGACGCGCACGCGTGTCGCTTGATGAAAGTCGCATCTCGCTAGAGGTCGTGAACAAAGCCGTATTATACATAGAATTATAAGTGTGATTGCTTTTTCACACGTTCCAATTGCCGGTCGTCATCATCGGGCACCGTTATGGTGAAGTGTTAGAATATAATTATGTGGAAGCTTTAACATGTATACCGGATAGATTGCAAGATTACTCCGATCTGGTTATCTGGCAGCTACAGTTCAATATTTGTTGTAGAGGTGAATCCGCGATTATAAACAGTGTGGTAATTTGAGATGTCGCAAGAAGGGCACCGTTGCAGTGCCAGGAAAATGTTCTTAAAAAACACCCTTAACTTTTAGATTAATAATGTCGAACTACTTTTTCAGATTCTGGATAAATACCGTACAGACAGTCAGTTACAAAAACAACAGTCTCACATTATGATGCCAATCAGTTTTATGAAATGAAAAGTCCCTATAACCTTTTTAAGATACCAAGTTCTATATTGTGTTAAATTCCATCAAAAGTATTTCAACTATGTACAAAATATGAATGGCGGCAGACGAGAGATATAATCATTTTCTCATTCATCCAGCTTCTGTCGTTCAATAATTTGGCGAGACAAGACCCATTTATATGTTAAATTAAATAATTTGCGGCTCGAACTTACGCGCTTACGAGAGCCTCGGTCTTACTTAATGACAGAATTAGAACACAACCTCCTTATTATGTCTCATATTACGTGTTGTTTGTGGTTTCTAGCTCTCGACAGACGGTGAAATTATCTTGGGTTAATCATTAAGGACAGTACTCACTGCGAGCATTCTCTACACGAATTTTGTTTTGATAACATTCATTGTGCGACCTATTGTTACGCAACGAACATTCATTCGTGAAACGAACATTCGTACCCGAGCAGCTTCCTGAGAATTAATTTTTCGTGTTCGGATTCACGTACTCAACAAACTGTTCGTTTTGCGAATAAATGTTCGTCGCTTAAACGCTCGCGCAACGAATGATCGCAAAATATATTTGCGAAATGAATGCTCGCTGTAATTACCTACGGGCCTTAAGAGAATGGATGTTCCTTGTACTTCCTGAAATAAAAATTATCGCGGTTACCAGGCACAAATTGTAATTTAACCTGTTGCAAAAACATGACATTGGATTTGATTGACTATTGTCGTTTTGATTTACAGATTTTCTGATTGTTGCGAAGCAACCGACTTGGTTTTTTTTATTTATCCAGTAATGCACATAAATTAATAAAATTAAAATATTATAATAACCTAACTTAACCAAAACTAATATTTAAAAAAAATATGGCGTCTGATTGTTGGGTATGCATTTGTATTGTTTATCGAACCGTTCAAAATAGGTACATTCACGAAACCGCATTTATATATCTCCCAACTGAATGGAATTCAGTTGAAAATCTACCGCCTGTAGCATGGTGTCAAATAATGCGAAATAATCAAATTAATATTTGGCTGGTTGGGGATGCTGTGAACTCTACGATAACGGTCGGTCGGTCAGCAATATATTTCGCCCAAACCGTTCAAACTGATCGCTCCGGTAATTAATGTGTGTGTCTATTATTGGGAGCTACTGTTTTTATACAAGAGAGTAATATTTATTAAAATGAACATTTATTGTTACTATGATACCAACTCAGAAATATGAAAAAAACCGACCAAGTTCATGTCAGACCACGCACAATGAAGGGTTCCGTAGTTGGGAAACATTTATCCCAAATACAAACTTAAGGGCGGGTAGACCAAGCGAAACAGGCATTTAACGCTACCAAGAGAAATTTGATTAATTAAAAGCTTGTTTTATTAAAATTTGTAATAATCACGACTTTCAATTTTTTGTAATAAATAATAATAGATATTTTAAATGCAATAAACTCTAAATTATACTTATTAAATTTATTGACATTTTCGTTTCAAGGTCGGGTATTTCAAATGCAATATAAATGCAAAATGAAAACTACAAGTCTGATTCGGCTGAAATGTTTTGAGTAGCTCAACAGGAATATAGAAAGAAAGAAAGAAAGAAAAAACGTTTATTTGCGGTAAACATGACGAAAAAAAAAAAAGTTTTAAATACATAAAAAAGTTAAAAAAAAAGTTGGGGAAGCATGCGTCACATCCACGCAAATCGGCTATCGCTCAGCATTATGCTACGACCCTATGCAAGACAGAGCCCCAGCGCTGGTTTTCAGCGACAGCCGGCGCCGACGTAATGACGTCGACCGGTGCAGCAAACAAATATTTAGACGGTGTACCAGTCCAGCGTACTTAAAGAAAAATAATTTATTAAAATTAAATTGTGATTCAATATATTAAATAGATGTAAAAAACAAAAAGAAATATACATACATTTTTTTAAGTTACGAGAATATCATCCTCAAAAAGGTTTTACGTTTCATATATTGGCAACATTTCGTCGCGTCTTATTTGGCGTGCACCCAACATGTACTAAATTGTGATGTAAGAAATTACAAAATGGCCAATGATGTAATATCACATAATATGTTGTGTTATTATTATACAAAAGTTACGTGTCAGTGTTTTTGTTAAATGCGTTTGTGAGGGATTGTGAAATGAGATGGACCCAATAAAAGACAAAACCTTGGTAAACTGGAGGGCGACCCGATATGCCAAACACTTTTTAAAGAGATATGGAGCTTCGAAAACAGGAAGGCATGAAAAATGGAAGTCGTGTCACGAATAGAAATACAAGATAGAACAACACAGAGTATGTAAATAATATGATTATTGGAAATTAATTTGAATTAGATTGTAAATTGATGATTTTAAAAATAAATAATAAGCAATAACATGGACAAGTAATAAGATCAAAATATAATTCAATAAATACTTAGGTTGTCAACATAGGATGAGAGTGGACAGGGGAAACGCTACCAGCAGACCCAGCAAACAGGGGACCGAAAGCCATGCTGCAGCGCTGCTGGAGATCCAAAACCAAATACTGCAGGCCATGACCCTTGAGGTAAGCAACGAAAGAAAGAAAAAAATAAAAATAAAACCATGTTAAAAACTTATTGTTCAGAGAGTTGTACATGCAACAATAACTTCTTAAGTTGAGATTTAAAAGACTGTACTGTTTTTAGGCCTCGCATTGGCGGTGGAAGATCGTTCCAGCAGCGCGTGGCTGCAAACCTGAAGCTACCTCTGAATGCTGCAGTTTTATGTCGCTGCATGTTTAGTGGGCCAACCACAGAACGAAGACCATATTTGTAACGAGCTTGTCGCCAAGTGAGTTTTTCAAATAAATAGTGCGGCTTATGGGTTGTTACAATGCCAAACATTAAACTCGCTAAATGAAGCTTTCGCCTGGCAGCCATTTTTAGTGTCTTGAGTTGGTTTATGTATGGCGTCACATGATGCCTGCGAGGGACATGAATGCAGAAACGAACACAGGCATTCTGAATTCGCTGAATTAACCTATCTGCCCTAGCAAGCAGACAGGGCCCATAAACAGTGTCACAGTAATTCAGCTTAGATAGGATCAGACTGTCAATCAGTTGTTTTCTGAGTGGTATGCTAAGAAAATTTCGTATACTATATAATACCTTAAGCCTATAAAAGCAGTTTCTGAGTACGTTTTTTAAATGAGCCTCAAAACGCAGCTCTGGATCTAGGATTAGACCCAGGCTACATGCCTGTTGTACTCGCTCAATTCTCTCCCCTTTAATTAGAATCTCTGGTTTGGCAGACAGTATTGCAGTAACTTGTTTTCTTGTACCCAGCACCATGAACTTGGACTTCAGTGGGTTCAGAACCAAAGAGTTTTCCTCAGACCAGGTCACCACCCTATACAGGTCCTCATTCACCTTTTGCACTGCCAACGCTGTATCATCACCTTTGAAAGAAATGTACAACTGGATGTCATCAGCATACATGTGATACTTGCAGTTTTGAAAAGATCCAGCAATATCGGCACTGTAGAGGATGTACAGCAAAGGGCCAAGAATCGATCCCTGCGGGACTCCCCTAGACACCTGGAGTGGAGGGGAAGACACAGTCGATCCGTCTTCCTTGTGGATCTGCACATACTGTGACCTACCAGTTAGATAGCTATTAAACCAATCCACAACGTCACAATCAAAGCCATAATATGTTAGCTTGGCCAGCAGTAGATTGGTATTAATAGCGTCGAAAGCCCGGGAGAAATCCAGCAGGACCAGGATCGACCCCTCCCCCCCATCACGTGCCTCCAGGATATTGCCCACCACATCTATCAGAGCTGTCGCAGTGCCTCTTCCCTTACGGAAACCTGACTGAAATTCAGGGAGAATATTATTCGCCTCCAAGTATTCAATTACCTGTAGATACACTACACGCTCCAGAATCTTTGATAGGCAGGGCAGTATACTAATTGGCCTGAGGTCTTTCAAATTGGCTGGATCACTAATTTTAGGGATAGGCCGAACGATTGCGCGACGCCATAGGCTAGGGAAAGTGCGCGTTTCTATTGACCTGTTGATGATATCAGTAATGACTCGCAGGGTGGTTGGCATTGTGAGTTTTAACATTTCCAAACTGATACCATCAACACCCTGAGCATTTGATCGTAGGCTCCTGACTATCTTCAGAATTGTCTCCTGGTTGGTTGTAGTGAGCGAGAACCTGGCTGGAATGTGATTGTGAGAGCAGAAGTAGGACATTTGCGAGACGTTATCATCACAATTTCCTGGAACATCCAAAAATGCCGCATTGATACTACCTGGGTTGTCGAAATGACTTGGCAGTAGCCTTTCTTTATGGTCTGGAAGCACATCTGACTTCAAATTACGCCACAGTAGTTTGGGATCCTTACTTTGATCATTGATGTTTTTTGTGAAATATGCTGTCTTTTCCCTCACTAATGCGGCGGCGGCCTCATGCTTAAGATCCAGGTAGTACTGCTTGTGTTGTGGTTCTCTGGTTTTGCGACATCTGTCCCTAGCCTCATCCCGCAGCTTGAACATCAGACGAATTATGTCAGTGATCCAAGGCGTAGGCCGCTTATAGAAGGTCTTTTTCTTGATAGGAGCGTGGAGATCAAAAAGCTGGAGCATGTATGAGCCAAAAGTATGTACCATGGCATCGACATCACTCATATCTCCTATAGTAGACCATGGTATCACATTCAAATCACTATGGAACTGATCCAGCATGATGTCTGAAAAGGAGCGAAACTCAACCACCTTAGGTTTGACCTTGGGCTTCTTAAAAACAGTTTCGCATGTAATGAAAGAGTGGTGGCCGAGCTCGCTGATATGGCTCACCTCAACATTTCGCGTTGTAGCATCAGTGCATACGATGTCGATGAGCGTACTACTGTCACCCACAAAGTGTGTCGCTGATTGAACTAATTGGGCAACGTTCAAGTAATTAAAAAAGTCCGTAAGCTGCTTTGATTTTGAGGTGTTTGCATCCAACAGATTAACATTTAAGTCACCCAACAGTACAAGGTTATCATATGGAGCCAATGCACTAATACTGGCAGTTATGGCGTCAAGGAAAAGCTCCAACTCCTGCCAAGGCGGGCGGTACGCAGTGCCAATAAGAATCTTTTTTTTATTTATGGTCAGGCCCAGCCAGAGCTGCTCCACATCAGGGTGTTCAGGATGTGCTCTCACACGCGCGTTAACGCCATTCTTTATATAAAATGCAACTCCTCCGCCACGCCCACCTCGGGTGGTAACAGGTCGCGGTACGTGCCTAAATTTGTACCCAGGTACACTAGGAGCGCGGTCCTCTTCCCCTTTGCGTAACCATGTCTCATTGATAGCCATGATGTCCACAGAGTGGTTGCCCATGGCAATCAAGAACTCGTCCTGATTTGTCCCTAGAGAGCCTGCATTTAGTAGACCAAACTTAATATATTTACTGGGAGCCATCAGTGCAAATAGCTGTAGGTACTAGATATGGAAGTATGATGATATGGTACGAATGAATGTATGAAGGTGTTGTGTGGAGGTTCAGTTGGGCACTATAGTAATAATATGTAGTTACTTTTAGTGCATAATTAGGATTAAATAGATTAGGTGTAAATAGACTTTGTGCATAATTAAGATTAAATAGATAAGGTATAAATAAACTTTGTACATATAATATAAGTAAATATAGTATAAGAGTAAAATGGTATAACGTGGGTACATAAGCTCCATACAAATCCGGTCTATGGCTGAGCACATTATGAAAATGGTTGCGACGCACATTTCCCCAAGCATAAAAAATAAAACTATTCACACATAAATAGACACAATAATAATTAAGCAGTGTTATTTGCAGTACCGAAGACACGGGATAAGTCCTCCTCAGTGCGGATCCTCTGCGCCTTGTCTCCTGGCGTCTTCCTGGCAAGGATGCGACCCTGCTTGGTCCACACAAACTTCCAGTCAAGGAGACTGGCTGCATCCCGCGCCCTACGAAACAACAGACGGTTGGCTTTCGTCAGCCGCTCGTTGAGGAAGAACCGCTGCGCTGGAACGGGCATGTCGAGGTCGGCAGTGGTCGCTCCACGTCGCACTCGCGCGCTGGCCAGAAGCTGGTCTCGCAGGTCCCGACGGGCAAGGCGCACAACGATCGGCCGTGGACGAAATTCAGTAGGTCCTGCTGAGCTTGTCGCGTTGAGCTGCCTTCCACCAACACGTTCTGCACTAACGATGTCGCGATCGTCAAGGTTGAGCCCCAGCTTGTGGCCAATGACCTTAATTATTTGAGCTGGGTTTTCCGCCTTTACCTCCGGCAAATTAGACACCTCTATGTCGTTACCTAGAAGATCCTGGTCCCGGTCATTGAGCTCTCGCCTCAGTTCCTCAACAATCTCGTCCACGTTGGCTGAGTTCGAGGAGCCTGAAGTAGCTCGTTGCTCCAACGCATCCACCCTGGCCTCCAGACTGTCAATGCGTGTATTGCAGGTACTTAGGGTGGTTTTGAGCTCTGCCATTTCAACCTCCATCTCCTTCCTAAACACCTGGATCTCTGCACGCACCATCCTTAGCTCTTCAATGATCACCCGCAGGTCGGTTGCAGCTACAGGCAATAATTCCCGAGTGGTGACGTCGGCAATTGAAGTTTCAGGCGGCGGGGAAGTCGAGGCTGCATTCACAGGGCTGATAGTCTGCGTGAGTTCATATCTAGAACTTGCCTCAGGACTTTTAGGCGTACTTATTTGTGTTATCTCTGTGTTATTAGCGGGGGGGCTTTGTGTGGGTCCTCTGACAGGAGTTTCGGCCCTATTATCCCGAGCAATATTCTTTTTGCAGTCTGGACAACGCCAGTTAGGTGATATGCTGGCCTTTGTAGGGACACCGACGCACACTCTGTGATATAGCACCTGGCACTTGCCACACCTAGCGCCCTCTAACGTAGATATAAAGCGACCGCAACCTCCACATTTGATGCCCGGCATGGTTATGAAGTTTTGTAGACTAGCTTGGCAGGTGGTATAGAGGATGTTCGCTAGATGGCGGCAGTAACGATTCCCGTCACGGGTCGATAAGTTGTTTGCTGCTAACAGGACAGATGGCTCTGATAACAAAGCGACGTTACCGAATATATTGTTGCACTAGCGGGTAACTATAATTTCGTCAATTTTTGATAAATATTGTTATGATTATACGACCCTTAAACGCACTATTTATTACTCACTACAATGTATGTTATACTGATTGCCACTATGATCACTAATAAACGGATTCCAATGCACTTTGACTTTGATTTCTATTTTTATTTTAAAATATTTGGACAGCGAGCTACACCGATAGAGACGTCAAACGTCAAACCTGATATACTACATGTTACTAATTTTTTCTTGTAATAGTGGCGCCATCGGGGGATAAGTCTAAGTACTTATCGGACCGCCCTCGTATACAACTATATTCAATTAATTGCCATTAATTCTTTAAAAATCCTTTAAATGTAATTGATGTGTGCTTTGTCCCAGTTGCAAATCTAGAGGGTCAACGTTTTCGTTATCATCAGGGTGAATAATTTCATTATCTTGGAGGGATAAATTTCTAATGGGCATGCCACGTGCCTTTCTGCTGTCTATTATTTCGGCTACTTCCCATTTGGTAAACTTCCCATTTCGTAAACCTCAAACTGTACCTACTAAAAAGTTGCGTTTGGTAAACATTTCGTTACTTCATACATTTAATCCCATTTGGTAAACTTTGTTAGTTTTGTACGGTACAGTCAGTGTCAAATTAGTATTAAATTAGAGATGTATATATTTTTAAATGCTTCAGTCTTGAGATAGTATCTCGACCATCAAAAAGAATGGCTGATCAAGAAGAAGTAAAAAAAACGTATTAAAGTCTGTAAAAATACCACGATGCTACTAAAAATACCACGTGCTTTTCCCGCAAAAGAAGCACCGAGCGGGTTCTCAGGTAGGGATTTATTGTCCTTACCATCGTTTTAAACAAAAGGTGTGAATGAGATAGACATAAGTAAGTATACGTAAATTATATCTATTACCGGGTTTAACTTATCAGTTCACTCGTTTTATGCATAGTGCAAGGTCGTTGCAATGTCGGGTGAGGGATCTTCTAGTGGTGCAGTGAATTTAAAAATTATTAATAGTACACGAGGCGGTGAAATTTTATTACGCGCTGGGCATCAATATTATAAACAGAAAAATAATAAGGACTCAAGTTGGTGGCGCTGTGTTAATAGAAAAGATGGATGTTCAGCAAGTGTAACTTTGAATTCAAATCGAAGCCATGTATTAAGAGAAAATGCTCACTGCAGTTCTTGTATTCCGAATTTTGAAAAAAATGAAGTGAAAGTAGCCATCGAAAAATGTAAACAAACTATATGTGAAGATCTGAAGCCGATTCCAGCTACATACAGGAAATGTACTAAAAAGCTGAAAGATAATGGTTATGAAATTATTAAAGAATTACCAAATTTTGACAAAGTTAAAAGCAGTTTGTATAGACACAGAAATAGACAACTAGGAATCACAAAATCTCAGCACTCTAACTCTACAGAAATCGTGATTCCTGACCGTTTTAAAGACAATTTATTGTTTGATGAGATTGACGGTGAAAATAGAATGATTGTGTTTGGTTCAAAGAGTGCAATTGCACATTTAAATGACGTCCGTCACTACTTTGCGGACGGAACGTTCAAATGTTGTGCAAAGCCGTTTCTTCAACTATACGTTGTACACGGAGACATAGGAAGTACAGAAACTGGGACAAATATTGTACCATTTTTTATGCAGTGTTGACAAACAAAGAAGAAACTACATATGAAAGACTGTTTTACAAACTAAAATTTCATTTACCAGAGTGGACAGCCGATATTATTACCTTGGATTTCGAAAAAGCTCCAATAAATGCAATTAAAAAGACATTTCCAAACATAATTGTTAAGGGGTGTTTTGTTCACTTTGGCAGAGCGCTATTAAGAAAGGCAAAATCTCTTGGCTTATTACAACATGAAGAATCTCACTATCACGTCAAACTATGTATGGCTCTGGCACATTTACCAAAAGAAGACATAAACGATGGATGGCTATACGTGTTATGAGTCAAAGGTAAATTAATTTTGCAGTATTGAAATGAACGCGTTTAGTTCTGCATATTTCTTCTACCGCCATTTTCTACAGCCATTTTTATGCGTTAGAAACTAGGTAATATATGGTTTTTTGTATCATAATCTTCAACGAATTAATTCTGTTACAGTTTTGAAGAAAAAGCTATAACTGAATTCAATGATTACTTTGTGGATCAGTGGTTGGAAAATGAAGATATGATGAATATTTGGTGCTGCTACGCACAAAGACACCGCACTACAAACCTCATGGAATCTTGGAATTGGAGTTTCAATAGTGAAATTGGAAAAAGGCCATCAATTCTTTTATTTTTCGAAACGATATCAGGCAATATTAAACATTATGAAAATCTTCTGAAAAGGTACATATTTTTGTTTCAATGACCTGTATTTTTAGGCGACACATATGATAAAAATTATACATTATTACTTTAATTAATCATAACAATTTTTTACAGCTTTTATAATAATGGAGAAAGTATATCAAAACGAAGAAAAAAATCTATCCAAAATGATATACGAATTAACAATATTCTCGGCGATTACAAAAGTGGAAAAATATCATTGGAAAATTGTTTGAACGAATTATCAAGAATTGCTTGTATCACTTTATAATTTATTTATTGATTTTTAACTTTGTAGTGTAGGTAGTAAATTTTTTATGTTAATATTCCAAATCTGTGATTATATTTTATAGTTGATTTTGTGTGTAATTTTTAATGTTAATGTACCAAATCTGTGATTATTATTTGTTTTTATATTTAAAAGTTGATTTTGCATGTATTTTTTATGTTATTGTACCAAATCTGTGATTATTATTTGTTTTTATATTTAAAAGTTGATTTTGCATGTATTTTTTATGTTATTGTACCAAATCTGTGACTGTTTATTTTTATATTTTATAAGTAGTTGATTTCGTATGTATTTTTTTATGTTAATGTACATTAACATAAAAAGATAGTACCAAATCTGTGATTATTGTTTTTTTATATAAGTTGATTTCGCATCTAGATTGACTTATGTTATTAAAAAAATAAAACTTGTCATCGAAATAGTCAAATCGAACTGTGATTTTTCTTAAATTTTTTGAAAGTTATTTGTACACCCCACTTTTTATTTCTGTTTTTAAATATCAATATGTGTAAATGGCATACGTACACATAATCCGACTATTGTACCTGTGATTAAAAATATTTAACAAAATAAATGACAATGTTATCATTAGTTTCGTTTTTCTTTTTTTACTTGACTGTACCCATTTCATCTGAAAGTTTACCAAATGGGATATAACACAAAAAAATATTGAAATGTTTTCGAAATGGGACTAAATGTATGAAATGTATAATGTTTACCAAACGCAACTTTTTAGTAGGTACAGTTTGAGGTTTACGAAATGGGAAGTTTACCAAATGGGAAGTAGCCATTATTTCGGGCAGCAAGCATTTCATATAAAATTTTATTAATTTCGGTTTCATTTTGGTTTCCCAAAATATGTCATCATTTTCTATGCATTTTGTAAAAACATTTTCATTCTCGCCTGCCCATATAGCCAAAAGACACTTTTGTCGTTCAGACACATGTAGCTGGCCTTGTATCTGGTAGTACCAGTTAGAATTTTTATTTACCGTAGTACTTAGTTTTAGTATTTTTATATATTTTAACATTTGTATTTTGTTTTCCTGTATAAAATTAGAAAGTCCTTTTTTGTGTGCTGTGATTGGACACTTGACCTCGACTACTGTGTCTATTATTTACGGAACAGAAGCGAAGCGCGCGCGTAAATATTTGGCATAGGTCTCTCCTCGGTAACGTCCCGTGGGACACTGGCAAGCGACGCGTTAATTGAAAATTACTTGAAATAATCGATAAAAAAATATATAAATTTAATGAAAAAAAAGCGATCGGGTAGAATCGATTCCAAAATGAATTACCTATAAATTGATATTATTTATAAAATATGGAGTATTATAGTACTCGTTTAAAATGAAATTTGCTTGTAAAAAAACTGCAAATCGAAGTTACTTCAGTATTTTTTTCTATCGAGAAAATTGTATTGCATCGTGTATTGAACGGGTACATGGTAAAGAGAAAGAATGCATCCATAAATATATATTTATTTCAGATTCAAAATGTTATAATTTGCCTATCAAAAGTGAATTCTAAAACAGGCAAAACCAGGAATACCTGGCCTGTTGAAAAACATTTTCTCCCATATATTCCAACTGCAAATGTAAGTGTGTACGCACAGTATTGAGAGATTTACCATGTCATTTTAAGACCATAGACTTCTTATACGTTTTCTGTAATCTATGAGTAAAGAATCATTCTCTGTATTTTTTTTTACTTTTTTTCAATATTTTAGGCTCAGTAGTTTCGGAGATAAATAAGGGCCCGGAATGGTAAATTTTCATCTATTTTCTTAAGTATCTTTAAAAATATTCATTTTAAAATTATAATATCCGTTTCCGGATGACAGCGATGCGGACGAATACTTCGACGCCTAAGTGTCGTTTTGTTTTTATTTATACAGATAGTTAGTTAGTCTTTTAATTTAGTACCTAGTGTAAATAGTTCGTTATGTTAAAAACTGTAAAGTTATATTAATTAAAAAACTTGGTACCTTTAAATAGAATATATTTGAGATCCTCGCAACAAGTCCTTTCATTTGATATGTCACACGATAAAGTTTTCAAAACTTTTTTTTTAAATTCTTATTTGCCCCCTAAAGTGACCTCCGTATTCAAAATTCATTTATTTACATTACACGTCCGTGTTTGAGTCACAGAAATACATATGTGTACCAAATTTCAGCTTAATCGGTCCATTAAATTCGGAGCAAATTGACTGTGACAGACGCACAGACACACGAGTGATCTATAAGGGTTCCGTTTTTTCCTTTTGAGGTACGAAACCCTAAAAAGCTGTTCACTGTATTTTGTTCTGTTGTTTCTTGTGGTTTGTTTTGTTTTGTTGTGGTTTGTTTTGTTTTACTTTTGTGTTGTGTTTGAATGTATGGAGCAGCTGTTTTTTTTTCGTGATGTCTGTATTGGTTCCATAGCAAAAGTTATTCAGTTCATTTTCATCATGATTACTACACTCCCTTACAATTTTGTCCCTCAATTAACCTAACACACTGTATAAAATATACATGATTCATTTAATATTCAGTTTCAACTCAATATAACACATAACTTAACACGCCTGCATTCCACGAAGGGTTAGGTTAGGTTAGGTTAGCTAGGCGCCCCCGCACCCGTTGCCCTCCACCTGGGAGGAGTCGGAGATGACTTTCAAACTGATGTCTTCTTCGATCCCTCCTCCGCCTTCGGAGCGGCGCACTGTGGAAAATAATGGTCTATCTCTAATTAAAAATCAATAACTTCTTTTTTTCTGAATATTATGTTCTAAAATTTTGCACAAATATAGAATAGTGTATATGGCTTCAAATAGAATGTAATTTATTATGATTAAATTTAAAATAATAAATTAAAAAATAAAACAAATTCAAAATTATAAAAAATCTCCAATGTTTATTTCTTAACAATGAATACTATTATTTTAATGTTTACAAAAACCAAATATCATATAGAACATCAAAATAAAAATCAAATAAAATAAAAAAAGCATTTTTTTAAAGATCGAACACAGATTAATTAATTAATTGTACTGTTTACTAAATGTTATGTTATTTATACTTGATGAACTTCGGGATCTAAAATTAATTCGTTCACTTTCAAAAGATCTAAGGTGTCTTCATCAAGTTCCTTCACGTTTTTAGTATACGGTTTTCTAATGCTGGTAATGTAAGGATCTGAAGTATAAAGAAGAGTATGAAATACATCTTCGTTTGTAGCGGATCTTGAGCATTTTCTAGCATGATGAAGACGAAATTTTTTATAATCCTTATTGCGAGATTCTTGTGCATCTTCCGAAAGTTGACCAATAGGAAGTACTGCAAAATGCTTTATGACACTTTCTCCACGAATCAAAATTTTGTGAACTGAAGATGGCATGTAATACCATTCATAATTGCTCACATAGATCCTAGCAGTCTCCATAGCATAACTGCCAAATTTTTCAGCATTTATCATTACACCCGATGACAGAGCTTGCAGAATTATGTGAAGTCGTTTAATCAAATTTATATCCACTCCTGTAATTTCAGCAGAGCAGCTTGCATTGTGAAATAATCTTCTGGTAGTATTACCGTCATTAGAATTACCACTTACTTGTCTTGGTTTGTCGATGATCAATCCTAGCTCTTCACGGAAACGCCTTTGTACCAGGGTTTTCTTCTCTTGCTTTAGTCGTTTCTTTTCTTCACTTGTGGCTGACCATGTTTGGAAAGACAGATTATAGGAAATATGTAAAATCATTTCCATACAACGAATCCAGGCGTGCAAAGTAGACAGTCCGTATTGATAAGAATCTTCATTTTCAGGCCTTTTTTTTTTTTTTTTTGGGTGGGAAATTATCAAATAACTTCTCCCGCTCTGGGCGGAGCGGGAGGGCGTGTCAGACTCTTACTGACTAAAACCCACCCGTGTTCCTTCGGTTGCCCTGTTGCGGGGGGCCACGATCTCCCTTTCGGTTTTCTTCGCACCCCCGGCAGGCATCGGCCCTAACGGACCCCGTCAATTCTGCTGACATCTCTTTGAGGCGCGCGTGGAACACAACGCGCCGTCGACCCGGACCTGGTCCTTATCGGACGGCGAGCTACCCATTGCTCACCGCCCGCAAGCCCGCGCCTACGGTGGCCGGAAATCGGCCTGCGATTCCCGACGCCCTGGGCGTCTCCTCCTGCGGCGGTTAGGGTTAGGGGCGTGAGGGCGCGAAATTTGCCTCTCCCTCACGCGTTCCGCCTCCTCCTTCGCGAGCATTACTGCTTCGCAGAAGGAGGTGACGGCCTCCCATTTCCTCTCGCTCCCTACCATGGCCCTAATCAGGGCCGGACGCGAGAGATCACCGCCGCCGATCGCCTCCACGAGGACACGGCGATGCTCCGCCCAAGCCGGGCAGACCTCCACCGTATGCTCCACCGTGTCCTCCGGGCGATCCACACAATGGTGACACCCGGGCGTTTCCTCCCGTCTTATCCTGAACAGGAACCTCCCGAAACAGCCATGTCCGGTGAGGACCTGTGTCAGGCGGAAGGTGAGGACGCCGTGGCGCCTCTCTAGCCACTCCTCAAAGAGGGGACTTATCGCCGCAATTGTGGCGTGCCCAGCACTGGGTTGCGACAATCGCACTCTCCATGACGCCATGAGATCCCGCCGGAGCTCCGTCCGCTGTGCCGCGATTTCTCGCGGCAGCGGAGTTAAGCCCCGGCGTTTCGCCTCCTCGCGCCACTCCCAGATGTGCGCGAGGACCTTTGCCTCCAGATCCCATGGCGGTAATCCGGCAAGGAGGCTCGCAGCCTCACAGGAGACCGTGCGGTATCCTCGGGCCAGCCGGATGGCCATGACCCTCTGGGACGCGTTCAACCGGCGGGCTGGCCGCAGCCTCAATGAACGCGCCCACACCGGCGCCCCGTAGAGGGCCATGGACCGCACGACCCCCGCGTAGAGCCTCCGGCAGGAGGCGTTTGGACCCCCTAGATTGGGCAGGAGCCGCTTCAAAGCAGCCCCGGCCCGCTCCAGTCTGGGAGCCAAACGTCGGAAATGCTCCACGAAGTTCCACCGGCTGTCGAGGACGAGTCCCAGATACTTCATCGTCGACTCGACACCGATGTGAACCCCTCCCGCCATTACCTGGGAACTCGACGGTGGCGCATTCCGAGGACCATGAAAACCCATGGCCTCGGACTTGTGCAGGGCCACCTCGAGTCCCAGCTGCCGGATCCTGTCGACGATTGTCGCAACCCCGCGTGTCGCTAGTTCGGCCGCCGCCTGGTACGACCCCCCCTGTGCCAGGACCAACGTGTCGTCAGCGTAGCAGACGACGCTGACGCCGCTAGGGAGGTCGGCGCGCAGCACCCAGTCGTATCCGATGTCCCACAGATGCGGCCCCAGGACCGATCCCTGTGGGACACCGCACGACATCTCTCGCCGGTTCCACTCTCCTTGGTGACCGGGGTAGATGACGGCCCTGTCCGTCAAATAGGCCTCGACCACACGACAGAGGTAGGTCGGCATCCGGTGATACCGGAGTGCCTCCCTGATGCAACTCCAGGGCAGGGTGTTGAAGGCATTGGCGATGTCTAGAGACACCGCCAAGACGACCCCACCCCGGGCCACAGCATCCCCAGTCGTGAGGGCCCGCACGCGCATGATGGCGTCCACCGTAGAGCGCCCCCTGCGGAAACCATACTGGCTCTCCGCCAGATCCGGCCCCACCCGCATCAGCTGCCCGACAAGGCGGTCTGCAATTACTCTTTCAAAGAGCTTGCCCACCTCGTCGAGCAGCACAATGGGCCGATAGGCGGACGGAGAGTCCGCTGGGCGCCCCGGCTTCCTGATGAGGACCAGTTTCCCCGTCTTCCAACGAAGTGGGAACTGGCCCCTCTCCATGCATGCGCTTAGGAGCCCTCTTAGTCGAGGCCCGAGAGCCCCCAAGGCCAGGACCCAGGCTTTTCCAGGTATGCCGTCGGGTCCTGGGGCGGTATTTTTTGCATTTAGCTTGCGTACCGCCGCTCTCATCTCTACCTCAGTCACCTCCGGAGCATCGTCGTCGTCGTCGGTGTGGTCCGCATCGGGTACCGCAGTAGGCGGAGCCATGGGCGGGGGGGTATGTTCCCCTCTTGAAGGGAACAGAGCGCCCACCACATCCCCCACAAGCTGGGGCCGGAGACTCTGCGTCAGCGGGGGAGCCCATGGGCGGAGTTTCTCCCGCACCATCTTATATGGGCGTCCCCACGGGTCTCTGTTCAGAGTCTCCAGCAACTCCTCGCGGGCCAGTGTCCTGGCCCGCAGGATCTCCGCTTGGAGGGTGGTCTTCGCCGCTCTGTACCCTTGGTACAGCTCCGCCTGAATGGCTTCCGTATCCGGAGGGCGGATACGGAGCCTGCGGTGCCTGGCGTACCGGCGTCGCGCCGCAACGCATGCCATGCGCAGAGCCTCTAGCTCCTGCGACCACCAGTACACCTGGCGCGAAGCACGTCCGGGCCGGACTCGGGGCATTGCCACGTCACATATATTGGACATGGCCTCCCGGAACCACTCCGCCTCGTCGTTGATGTCAGCAGGCCTGTCCGGTGATGACACCCAGGCCTGCACGATCGAGGCTTCCAGGAGGAGCTCCCGGTCCAGCTGCTTCAGCGCCCACCGCGGACCACTCGGGGCCTGTCGGACCGGCGCGGTCGAGGTCTGGGTGGAGACGTCAAACCGGATGTACCGGTGATCGGAATAGGTCTCCACCCCCTCATTTTCAGGCCTAGCTGTCACTTTTGTCAAATCGTTCATTTGGCGTGGAGTAGCTCCACATATTGTACATGTGGAACCCGAAGGCGTATCTGTTAATAGCTGAGCTACTTTACCATCTATCATTGTAAGGAAGAGATCATGCTTCACTTGCACTCCCTCACCTTCTTTGTTAATTAATGCTGGACTCAAGGAATTTATTTGACCCTTTATTTCATCCACAACGGCTTTAGTTTTCTCGGGAGTTTCTTTACAAAATTCTATTAATATAGGCCGGCAAAAACGAACAGATGAAGGTACCGGATTTTGCCAAACAACATCACCTGTTAGCTCGTTAATTAACTTAATAGGCACCAAAGAAGTGATAAATAAATTCGAATCAGAAATAAGTTCAGACTCTTCTGGCAGTTTCTTTGCACTGGCTTTGACCGGATGAGCCATCACAGCCCCATTTACTATACAGAAGTAAGTTATTCAATCCATTCCTATAGACTGAATCTATTGTCAATATTCTAGCTGCAGTGTGATCTAATAAATCTTGAAGTCTTACTATTTTTGCACTTGTGTCTGTAATTTCTATGGCTGAAGACGGTGGATAGCAAGTAGTTTTAACTTCTTGCACTTTGTAATATGGCGGAAGCACAAAACATTTTCGTTCGTTCGTTAAATTTCTCAAGTACAAATATTGTGCTTTCGTTAAATCCAAGTCAATAAATACGCTCAATGCTTCTTCATCCGTTAACATTTTGGTCTGCCTTGCGTCTTCTATGAGACTCGAAAATAAGGTCTTATTTTCACTGTCAGCAAACCTTAATGTTTCCACAAGTTTAGCTTCTGTTCTTTCTCCTATCGAACGTAATCCTTGAAGATATGCATTATAGACGTGTTCAAATCCATATTCATTAAGTAACATTGTATTTTTTCTTCTTTTACTGGATTCTGACAAGTCTGGATAAGATACGCACGGTCTTCCACGTTTCCCAGAAGAAGTAGATGGTGTGGAGATGGTTGTAACGTCTTCAGAGTCCGGTAAAGTTATTGAATATTCTGATTCCAACCAATTACTGTTCTTCATTAAAAATGTATCCTTGTTCCGTGAAGATTCGTTCCAGCGTTTATTAAAAGCGGGAATAATATGTCTTTGAAAATCACTGAGGATGAAACATAAGTTGTCTTCAGACACATGATATTTTTCTTGCAAAACTGTTGATAATGCTTCCAACGATTTTCCTCCTTCGATATACGAAAGTATTATTTCACGTTTAGAACACTTGAAAGTAGACATTTTGAAGAGTCAACCAATGTAATTACACTTCTGTTAATTCACCACTATTTTGTTATTTACAATGGAATGAAACCACTGTTTATATACTATTTGAAATATGAGGGTAGTGTGCATTTTGTTGATTAATATTTTCACACGCAACATGAGTGCAAAAAAGATAAATGCCCTAATATCAATGATAAATTACAAAACTTACCGCAAACTATTGATGTAAACAGCAACATTTCAAACCGCAATAGATAGCGAGCGGTTTTCCGTTTTCTGACTCTTATCACATTTTTATTAATTACTCCGAAACCCGTAAATATCCGCAGCTGTTATTATTTGATTATGTTTATGGATAGTTACGCTACAAATCAACATTAAATGTAAAGCAGGGGTAAATGTGGGTAACTGTCAAAAGTCTCGTTGAACTTTAAAAAAACTTTTTTTTCACCATATTTTATTTTGCAATTATTTTAAGGTGAACCTTAACATAACATTAAATACATATTAGCTGTTTGATATTCTTCAAAAGACGAGGTTTCCAGAAATATATACCTTTTCCTGTAACGTATAACAATAAAATCAATTTAAAAGTGATGAAGTGAACGGGCCTGACATGGACGTCCGTCAAAACTATAAAGTTTGTGGTGTTGTAAAAAAATCATTTCATTTAATATTTATAATTTTTTGATATTATAGTCTAGTTTGGTCCTTAAACTATTGAGTAAAATAAAAAAAGCATGCCAGTAGCGACATTGGTAAAAACCATTTTTAAACAGCAGTTGTTCTACGATTTTCCATAGTGCGGCGCCGCGGCAAGATCGTCCTCCCGCGTACGCTCCGCCGCGCTGTGCACAGGCCTCCACCAGTGTCGGACGGGAATGGCCAGGTGTTCCCAGCCATTCCCGTAGCCCCCCAGCCTGGGGGGCATGCGGGGCCCACCAGCTAGGCGGGCATGTGCCGGGAGGGTTGTGGAAGTAAAGGCTGAGTCGGTTTCACATGGCCCTCCCATCACGGCGATGTGGAAACACCGCTGAGTTTTAGTGGGTATACTTTCATTACGGACAGGAGTCTCACATACCTCGACTCGTCCCCCACGAGCGTAATGCATTTCTCAGCGACAAAAAAAAGGTTAGCTAGACGGAACTGACCACCCCGCCACGTGTACACCTCTGTATACACGTAGCGGGGTCGTCAGTTCCGCCTCATCTCTTAAAATCCATATTAGGTATCGTGTGTGGACGTTAAGACCTACGTTCATACTGCGTCAGAAGCCTATTTGAAGCAAATCTATAAAATAAACAGGCTGCTTTGTGTGGTTGATGGAATGCCAGACCAATATAACGTAAGTTTACTTGTTCAGTTTCATCCCCCGATGTGTGGTGTACCACAAATAATTATCATAAATTAATAAGTTTTAAGCGTGTAGGCTTAAAACTTATACATTGATGATAATTATTCGCAAATTTTGTATGGTAGGTAATTACCTACCTACTCACGAATTTGTTTGCTTATTTGTCTATTTAAGCTTTAATAGGAACGGCTGAATGAATTTCAAAGGGACTATAATAAAATAATATGCTATAATATATTACCGACCAAGCCTGATTTTAGGATAAAATAGATTATCCTGTGTCAAAATATTTCGTCCGCAGCACGTTAGGATTCTGACCTGCTTAGCTTAAGCCACCCTTGTTCGTCTAAGCACGTTTGGATCAACTAGTTTAGCATATAAAAGAAATACTTTTCTTTTAGCTTCGCCTCAAGGCTCCCGCTGATAGGCGTGACGCGGCTCTGATGGATCAGTTTCTATGAAAACTTTACAGAAATTTTCTGCGGGAGCCTTGTCGCTAAATGCTCGAGAATCGAGCATTTATAAATAGTTAAAATGTAGGTATTTGCTTAAATATATAAAATGAAAGAACTTAATCACTTCGGCAACTCTTAATAAATTACTTTGTTGAGTAATATCCAGTCATAAATTCTCCGAATATTGTAACATAGTTTGACTTTAAAAAGTTGGTAACAAAATACTCATTATTTTATAAAATCTTGACTAAGTTTTTTTTTTATATAAAAATGGCTACATCGATAAATAACTTTTCGACTAGACTTGTAGTCATGTGCCTATGTAATTTATTCATGAAAATACTGAAGGGTATTTTTATTTATCGTTCGACTTGGTGTATCTAACGAAGTGAGAAAAATTACAAAAGGTGCGAGGAAAATACCTGTTGGATTGCTACAATTCTGAGAATGATTTTGTGTAGGTACAAGTTTTATTCGCAAACAGATAAAAATAAATTCAATATTTTCATCAGGCATTCGTCCTAATCTTTTTAGGTAGTTGATTGGCCTTTTTACGCAATTATCCGAACTAAAACTTTACTAATTATAAATGCGAAAGTGAGTTTGTTTATTTGTATGTTTGTTTGTTACGCTAAAACAGCTATACGTATTTGGATGAAGTTTGGGGCATGGGTAGACTATGACCTGAGTTAGAATACAGAATACTTTTTATTTCGATATTCCTACGGGATCGAAACATATGCGGGTGAAACCGCGGGGCGCAGTTAGTTATTCACTATAGACACCACTAAATATTTATCATTTTATTTTATTTATTTGGCTCACTAACAATTAAATACACCACATTGAGACACATCCAATAAACTTATAGACTATTGTACCATTTTTTTACAGATAAGCCCATCATGCATTACTTATTTAATGTTGGTGGCTACTTAAAATTAGATGAGTTCTTATACTCACCGAACATAATTATTTTTTCAAAAAAATTCCAATTTAAAATCTAAAATCGAATTTAAAAACAAAAATTAAAATCATAATTAAAAGCACATAAAATTAAAATCAATATCCCGGAGGGCAAGTGATGTAGCGGTTACACCGCCACATACGAACTACACATCAAAGACATGACGTCACACAAATCGTGCATCACGCAATTAGAGTTTACCGCGCGATCGACATATATACAAGATTCCGACTTCAACCGTCTGGCAGTTGCCCACCAGACAACACCCGTCTGGTCGGATCCTCCCTTTTCTATGGTGGATGAGTGAACTTTACACCCTGTTCCTCATACCACTAAAGTTAAAATCTAAATTCGAGATTTCCACTTTGAAATGATTTTATAAATTTAACAAATTTTTGTTTATAATGCTTCGGAACTTACCAAGTGATTCAGTGTGCACATCAATCAATAAGATCACTATTGATGATCTTATTGATGTGCGTCTCATTGTGCCATATAGGTAATTAAGTAATGCTTTATTTCTATGTTCACACACCATATACCTACTTATTGAAAGAAAACAGAGATGGAATCAATTAGTTATTTGTTACTTCAAAAGCTTTATTTCATATACTTACATTACATACCTACCTACCTACCTATAGAAATAAATACCAAAACAAAAGGACACTTAGGCGTCGAAGTACTCGTCCGCATTGATGTCATCCGGAAACATGCCCAGAAAAATGGCAACATTACCACGTTGTATGCCAATGTTATTTATTTGGAAATAATAATAACGTCAAATGTATAGTGGTGCCGATTTTCTTGTACACAGAACTAAACTATCACTAAAATTCCTTACTTTTAGCTATGAAAATCTCAAAGCTATTCTGCAAAATAAATTCTCTAAATTTAAAAATAATTTTGACACAACTAAATCGAATTTGACAATCGCGACGTGGAAGGTACTTGTTTGCCCTACCCCTTGATTTTTTTTTTAGAGCCGGAGGCGCGCAGGGGAGGCAGCCTCGATGTGTTTTATACGGAATTTTTCAATTTTTGTATGGAACAAAAATACTTACATGTTGTGTTTTAGGGGTCTATAGGTTCTATAAAGGGGGTCGAAATTTTCATTATTTTTGCGAAAGGACACCATTTTCGAGATATAAGCAAAAGAAAAAAAGATACAGTACTGTTTTTGCACCTGAATTCGACGTGTTGATGTGAACTTTAAGTTTATGACGACCAATTTTATTCCATAAGTTTTTAATCGCGATTAAAAACAGTCAGATTTAGTTAGACAATCAAAATTTTTGATGAAAAGCGTAAAATTCAGAATAACAAAATTGCCATTTTCACTAAATTAATATCTCAGTGCCATCTTAGTGCTGTCAAACTAAAATATTGTTAAGTTGTGTCACTTTAGTCCATTTCAGAATGGGAAATCATCGTTTGACAGGAATAAACTAAATTTTGCTGACTTTAGTGTAGTTTAGAGGCATTTGTTACAAGAGAATCGGTACCAATGTTGCCCTATCACTAATTGAGCGCATTGAATTGACATGAAGCGGCAACGATACATACAGAATGTTCATAATTTCAATGTGTAACTTGACGCAACTTTAGCTAGGTTGCGTCAAGTTACACTTTTTTTTTTTTTTTTTTTGTGGGTGGGAAATCATCAAATAACTTCTCCCGCTCTGGGCGGAGCGGGAGGGCGTGTCAGACTCTTACTGACTAAAACCCACCCGTGTTCCTTCGGTTGCCCTGTTGCAGGGGGCCACGATCTCCCTTTCAGTTTTCTTCGCAACCCCGGCAGGCATCGGCCCTAGTGGACCCCTTCAAATCTGCTGACATCTCTTTGAGGCGCGCGTGGAACACAACGCGCCGTCGACCCGGGCCTGGTCCTTATCTGACGGTGAGCCACCCATTGCTCACCGCCCGCAAGCCCGCGCCTACGGTGGCCGGAAATCGCCTCGCGATTCCCGACGCCCTGGGCGTCTCCTCCTGCGGCGGTTAGGGGCGTGAGGGCGCGAAATTTGCCTCTCCCTCACGCGTTCCGCCTCCTCCTTCGCGAGCATTACCGCTTCGCAGAAGGAGGTGACGGCCTCCCATTTCCTCTCGCTCCGTACCATGGCCTGAACCAGGGCCGGACGCGAGAGATCACCGCCGCCGATCGCCTCCATGAGGACACGGCGATGCTCCGCCCAAGCTGGGCAGACCTCCACCGTATGCTCCACCGTGTCCTCCGGGCGATCCACACAATGGTGACACCCGGGCGTTTCCTCCCGCCTTATCCTGTGCAGGAACCTCCCGAAACAGCCGTGTCCGGTGAGGACCTGCGTCAGGCGGAAGGTGAGGACGCCGTGGCGCCTCTCTAGCCACTCCTCAAAGAGGGGTCTTATCGCCTCAATTGTGGCGTGCCCAGCGCTGGGTTGCGACAATCGCACTCTCCATGACGCCATGAGATCCCGCCGGAGCTCTGTCCGCTGTGCCGCGATTTCTCGTGGCAGCGGAGCTAAGCCCCGGCGTTTCGCCTCCTCGCGCCACTCCCAAATGTGCGCGAGGGCCTTTGCCTCCAGATCCCACGGCGGTAATCCGGCAAGGAGGCTCGCCGCCTCACAGGAGACCGTGCGGTATCCTCGGGCCAGCCGGATGGCCATGACCCTCTGGGACGCGTTCAACCGGCGGGCTGGCCGCAGCCTTAGTGAACGCGCCCACACCGGTGCCCCGTAAAGGGCCATGGACCGCACGACCCCCGCGTAGAGCCTCCGGCAGGAGGCGTTTGGATCCCCTAGATTGGGCAGGAGCCGCTTCAATGCAGCCCCGGCCCGCTCCAGTCTGGGAGCCAAACGTCGGAAATGTTCGACGAAGTTCCACCGGCTGTCGAGGACAAGTCCCAGATACGTCAAGTTACACTGGCGTCTGATTTTGTCCCAGCTAATATTGCTAATAAGTGTAGAGGGTGCCGCCTTAATTGTGTACAGTCGCTAACTTAAAGGTTTATACAAGTATTGTATAAAATGTACACGTAGGTACTAAAGTGAAAAGTTGAGTGGTAAATTGCTTTTGTTGAAGATAGTTATAACAGCAAATGTTTTTGTATTAGTCCATCCATTAAGCTACTTTATTATTTGTTTTTTTAGAGTTCCGTATCTTAAAAGATTAAAGGGAACCCTTATAGGATCACTTCGTTGTCCGTCCGTCAGTCTGTTAAGACCCTTTTTCTCAGGAACGCGTGGAGGTATCAAGTTGAATTAATATCAAATACTCTATAAAAATCAAGCTAATGATAAAAAATACGACCATTTATGCGACATATTTTGACTACAGGGTACTTCCCGTTGACTTAGAATCATGAAATTTAGCACGAAACAAGGTCTCACAGCACAGGTAAAGGAAAACGTCCGAAAATTATTTTTTTAGTTAAGTCCCGTCTCAAAAACTCGATACTTCAATTGTATGGCTTTCAGCTTTCAGTTGCTTAGTTTAAGAAATAGATAAAGAATGAACCATTGTTTAAAAAAGGAAAGTTTAAAACTTAAACTCAACTACAACAAAAATGCCAACTAAAAAGGTATAAACAAAACATCGATCTCGTTTTGTTTCAGTTTTACTATAGCCGTTATAAATCGTTTGACTCCGACTCCTTTCCTATAAAATGTAGCTTATGTCACCCAGACCTTAATAATGAATCGATTCACACCTCATTTATCAAAATCGGATGAGTAGTTTAGGCGCTACGGTGGAACATACATACATAGGCTGCTAAAACATAACCCTTCCTTTTGACTTCGCCGTAGTCGGGTAAAAATAAGATACAAGTGTAATGGAATACCGCGACTCTCATAGAAACATAAATCTTGACAAATTCAAGAGAGCACCCTTAATTAGGTAATTAATTCCCGTACTGTCGCTGGCAAAGTTTGAAACGTTTCATGAATTCAAGGTCGCTCAGCGCGCTATGGGGTCGGCTATGCTCGGAGTTTCTTTGAAGGATAAAATCAGAAATGAAGATTTTCGGAATTACCAACATACCTTGAAGAGTAAGCAAGCTGAAGAGCCATGTTAGTCCCAGGACCGATGGCCGGTGGAGAAGACGAGTCCTGAAGTGGAGACTGCGTATCGGCAGGCGTAGTGTGGGACGTCCCCCAGCTAGATGGACCGACGACCTTAAAAAGGTGGCCGGGACTGATATAAACCAAATTTTGATCCAGCCTGTCCCTTCTTGCTGTCCTCCCCTCAGCGACGCCCTAAGCCGAGGTCCGTACCACACAGGGGGTGCCCTTAGCGAGCGTTCGCCTAGTTTTAATTTAGTATAGTTTACTTGCTTCTGGCTGGAGGCTCTAAGTGTAGCAGCTTAAGGCACCCACAGGAAAGTCCGGTTAAGCAGCCAAGACCTTAGTGGTCAAAACTGCGAGTTGCCATGTTTAAAAAAAAAAGACTGGATGCGGAAGACGGAGGACAGGGTGTTGTGTCGCAACCTGGAAGACGCCTTTGACCAGCAGTGGACTGCGATAGGCTGAGTTGATTGAGGCCTAAATTATTATTTAAATTATTATTAATTTAAAGAAAGAAGGAAAGAAAAAATATTTATTGGGGCCTGCACTGGAGATTACAAATTAAACTTATCTTATTTATAACAACAAAACATAAAATAAAATAAAAAACAAAGTAAAATGAAAGCAGAAAGTCCTGCACGAGGCCAAAAGGCCCCTATCTCAGCATGGTGCTGCAACATTTAAAAATAAGTGTCGCAACGCTGGTATTCTAATAGGGCCCGAAACAGTTAGTTGTTTAACCTGAAGGATTATCTTGATAATAGGTGTTTTGGTGGTGGGTACTCACCTGTTTCAAACTTTAAGACCTGGCACTCTAAAGACAATTTCCACGCAAGCTCCGGCCCATGGACCCTGCCACTCCGATATGTGCTAAACGCTGGCACATCAGTAATATAAAGGCCCGACTACGGCGAAGCAAAAAGGAGGGTTATAATTTTGACCGGTATGTACAATATGTATGTTCATCTGTTACCTCATAACTTCTAAACTACTGAACATACTTCGCTCTTCCTCCTCTCCCTAGTATGCTATGCCCGACAGGGTCCATAATTGTTTCAATATATAATTTTAAGCCTACCAACTGTTTTACCAACGTTATGGAATGCAATAAAGAATTGAGAATAATTTGACAAATGAGGTATCATTGGAAGCGCCTTGATTGTTTGCTGGTTATAAGCTATGTAACGTCACATTAAATTCAATAATATGACGCCCTCTAGAGGACAAAGTCATGAACTAAAAAAAAAAAAAATTGTTATGCCATGTTGGGTTTCAAATGAAAAGGCATGACGAGCACATTTCAAAAATATTTACACTATAACCCCAAATTAATTTAAATAAAAATAAAAATTATAACCCAACTACGACAAAAAAGTCAACTAAAAAGGTATAAACAAGACATTACAGACACTAATTTAAAAAAAAATCGAATAGATTACGTGTGACTCCGGATTTTTAATTAGTGTCTATGATGTTTTGATTATACCTTTTTAGTTGACTTTTTTGTCGTAGTTGGGTTTTAGTTTTTATAACTTTTATTTTTTAATGTTTCGAATTATCATTATGTCGGACTTTTTGTCAATTTATGGAAACTCGGTATTTTGAGAATAAAAATGATAAACGTTAGGAATATTGAAATTTTGGAATTATAAAAATAGGATGAATGATAAATCGGAGTTGTTATATTAGGAATTTTGAACCATTCGGAATTATGATAATCGGTATTTTGAAATTAGTATTTGTGACTGACGGATTTTTTTTTTTCATATTTATGTAGTGTACCCGTTCATACAGTATTAACTTGTGTCTAGCACAAACGCCCGAAGTAAACGTAACGTAAATTCAAACGATTTTTATTCAATTGGAACAACTTGTTTCGCACACAATATTTATTTAGTTTCAATATTTTATTCTTGTCTATGGGAGGTACTAATTATGCTTGTCATAAATTAAAACGAATTGTATTTTCGATAAAAGAATGATCGGATTTACGTGTAAGCCCAGAAGTGTCTGCTCACGGCCTAAATATAAACATTTGATCTGGTATCATAAATAAAATTATTATATATAGAACGTTTTACTATAATACCGAGAGAACGGCAACCCAATAACCCAACCTACATCTAAAAACATTAAATTAACCTACATCTTGTACACACGGCTACAATTATCAAAGCTATAAATGTATAGCTTGACATTTAGCCGTGTGCACACACTCACATAAAACAGCATATTACGTATTTCCTATCTTAAGGCTCCATCTAAATAGGTTAATTAGTTCCTTGTTATTGAGCTTCAAATAGTAAGCTATTCGAAGCACGTTATTCTGTGTATAATAAAACGGTTTCACCTTTTAAATTATGTATTTTGTGGTGCCATGAATGTTTGGGGAAATTTCATGGTAATATTTACCTTTGGGAGATAAGAAGTAGGTACGTTTAGCGTAGCTTTATATTATTGTTCTGATAATTATATGCGAACAATAATATTGGAGGAAATTAGGAGTTCTTGTTCAATTCGAACAGCAGTTAGTTAAAATTAAACCCTGAGAGCCACACAAACCCGCATTGCCCGCGTGTTGATACAGCCTATTCTTGAGAGAGAAAGAAAGCCTGTTTCAGCAGAAAACTTTATAAACTGATGATGCTAAAGCAAACATTCTTTTCTCATCTAAAGAACTAGCAAAGATTACCTACTGCTTGCTTACTTTCCCCATTTCGTGCTTAGCAGTACAGATTTCCCCAGGATGTTTTTAAATGAGTTCAAAATGATTGAAGTGAAAACTACTTTAGGCGCGTTGGGCATTTTGAGATGGGACTAAACCATTCATTTTGCGGCACCGTGATAACACCAGCTTTTGATCATTAAAAAGACATCAACGCGTTGATTATCTCGGTGCCGATTATTTTGCAAGTTTTCTCGTCTGTCGGCACTCCCGGAGTGCCACTGTTTTTTGAATAGTAAAATTCTAACAACTGGTATTACAACATAGTCACAACGAACCGCACTTAGTTATTAGGTACCTACGTCAGAAGGCGTACCCTGTGCGTAATGTGCGTAAAATATTAGAAAAAAAATGGGATAATTTATTATCACAATTTTTTAACTATGCTTAAATGTTTTATAAGTTTACCACCCCGACGAAGTTAGTTTGAAGTTTGATGTCAGTTAGTGATGTCATATTTCAAGCACTATTAAAGTTATAAATGATTGAAGTTGCAAGTTGTGACAGCAGATTTCATTGAAAAACTTTTAGGGATTTCATAACTTGGGACTAATTTCACAACATAACAGATTTATAGGATTAAATTATATCTATTGAATTTAAGTTTTTGGAACGGATTCCTCTGAGGTCATGAAGGTTAGAAGGTCAATGTTATCGTTCTTTACTTTAGTCGACTTATTGAGTGAACATTTTAAGGGTATGTTCCAGGTTTGGCTTCATTGTGATATACCTTGTTTTAAATAGAATCTACATAATATTTTTTTTACACTATCACAGGGACTGCGTAAGTGGGGGGCAGAGGTGGCCAAATGCCCCCCCTAAAATCAAACGGAGGGGGCCACGCCCCCTCCAATTTTACTACTTGGTAAAAGTTTCTCTATGCTATCCTTCACAGAGCTTTGTGTTTTTTTATATGGAAAAGTATATGTACGTAAGAAGATCTGCTTTTTGTTTTGACGGAATTTGAAGTATATTATGCACATTATATAGTTTTTGGAAGGGGGTGACCAAAGAAGTTTGCCCATCCCCGTCATGGATTACATCGTTTTTAGAAGGGGGTAATCAAAGACGTTTTCCCGCCGTCATGGAGTACTTCGTTTTTGGTAGGGGGTGACCAAAGAATTTGGCCATCTCCGTGATGGAGTACATCGTTTTTTGGAAGGCGAGATCAAAGACGTTTGCCCGCCGTCATGGAGTAATCGTTTTTGGAAGGGGGTGACCAAAGAAATTTGCCCCCCGTCATGGAATACAAAGTCAAATTCAAATCATTTATTTCAAAAAGGCCCATGTATGGCACTTTTGAACGTCAAAATTGGCAAAATAATATAATTGATTCTAGTCGTCCCTTCCAAAAGGTAATCTTCGTATGGAGAAGAATGAAAAGAAACTCCACCGTTACTCTTTTAAAATGTTTTACAATAGTTTCTATAAGTATATAAATTAGTTAAATAATTATATGTGAAGACGATGCACCTAGAAAAAAAATACTATACCACAATAGGTAAAAAGAATTAAAAATGAAGCAACGACAGATAATTCAATTATGTGATGAATACATGGTGCTCACATATTTACAAACATTGTAAAAGTAGACGATTTTCCAAAATTTTTAAAATTAATAAGACATAAACATAACATCACGCCTGTAATCCCCGAAGGGTTAGGCAGAGGTGTACCTATAGTACACCCACATTTCGCCAGTTATGTTTAAGTCCTATGTAATAGGGGGCGAACCTATTGCCATCAACCGGGCACAAATCCGGACTCCGGGCTGTTACTGAGAAATTCCAGATGGAAAACCCAATAATACTTTGCCCGACCCGGGAATCGAACCCAGGACCTCATACTCAGCAGTAGCGCTTTCGACCACTAGACCAACGAGGCAGTCGTAAAATTAGTAATACTAAATTAATAATAGTACTTCCACGGTCTCTGCAATATAACAACACAGTCGGTTACAGTCGGATTTTGTGTTTACCCAAAAGGGTGATGATGCACGTTGCTGGCCGCTTCTAAAGGTGCCTTAACGTACACACTGCCTACTCGATCCGAACCCAATCGCTTATTACTCTCAAAGCTTATTTAATATCAAGACAAAGACGAAAACCACATAATAGTTTTTGTATGAACTGAACGTACGCCCGAAACTACTGCTTATACCTAAAGCGATTTTGTACCCGATGCAATCCTGATTAGTTGGAAGTACCATAATTATGTTCCGAAACCATAATAGAGTAATAGCGGCATTTTAAACACATTTAGAGCGAGATCTTAAGATTAAATGTATCATTCTGTTTCGATTTACTCATTAATTTATAAAGATGAATACAAAACACATAAGGTAAAAATTACTGAAAATATAATGAAAATATTTTCATTAAGAATTTGGCAGGCGACATAGTAAACAACAAGAGCGAGATGAAAGGATCCGTTATTACTGGACCTGTGGCTAAGGAGTGCGCAGATTTGTGGCCCCGTATCGCGTCCAATGCTCGATACGGGCTCTATAGCTTGAGAGTTATTAATGTACGGTTATGATACAAAAAATCTTCCAGCAGGTCTGCGACTGGATACGTTCCTCTAGGTATTTTAGCCAGTAGGCAATATTTTTCCGATAACTTTTATAAGTTTCCGACCCAACAGACAGGACCGAACAGGATATTATCATGCTCTTATACAATTCATGGAATACTGTTACTCTTCAGTACCCCCGCATCCAATATACATTCTAGGAATTTCGTATTATGTTATAGTAGAACATTGTTTAAAAGATAGATTTTAGTAATACTTTTGGGGCACATCATAGAACCCAGCTCATACAAAGAAAACCGGCCAGTGTGTGTCGGACCACGCACAATGAAGGGTTCCGTAGTTGGGATGAATTGATCCCAAAAAAAAGTCGTGGCACTCCGGGAGTGCCGACAGAAGTGAAAACTTGAACAAGATCGCCTTGGTGGAAGAAAAATACTTGTATAGAACATTGGTCCGTAACGTTATGTAAATAAAGAGCACGTCGCGTTTACAAAAAAAAAAAAACGGTGTCGTCATGGTGTCGCGAAATCAATGGTTTAGTTCTATCTCAAAAATGTCCAACGCGCCTAAAGAAGTTTTCATCTCAACAAACTTAACTTTGTAGTTGAATAACATAATCTCCCATACATTCCAACTGCAGAATATAATCTATGAATAAAGAACCATACTCTGTATTTTTACCAAAATTTTAGGCTCAGCTGTTTCGCAGATAATTTTCATTGGGATACCTTCAACAAGCCCTTTCATTTAATATGTCTCACGGTACAATTTGCAATTTTTTGTTTTTTAATTTCCTTCGTTACGCGTCCGTGTTTGGGTCACATAAATACATATGTGTACCAAATTTTAACTTAATTTATCCATTAGATTCGGAGCAGCCAATTGGCTGTGACAGACGGACAGACAGACAGGCAAGTGATGCTATAAGGGTTCCGTTTAACTGTAACTCGACTATGGAAAAATAAAAGTGATCCAAAAAGTACGAAACAAGAAAATATTTATATTTTTTTTAATTACTCTTTTTATTTTAGGTATTAATTTCACAGCCGCGCCGCGCGCCGTACGTAACGCAGTCTCGCTTTTGCTCGTTTTTACCAAATTAAACATATTTATGTACTTAGACAATATGATATATACACATATGTGTAATGTGCTTGGCAAGACCTTTCTTTTGATACAAAACATGTTATGATTATCTCAATTTAATTTTTTTCGAGGTCAAAAGTGTACGTGTAAAGTCCACCATATTAAATTTAGAGAGTATTTATATAGCATATATCACTCGGACCGTTATTACAAATCTATAGATACCTCATTAATCTAAATCTATTCAGTAGTTTAGACGCTACGGTGGAACACACGTAAATACACAAACATATACTGACACATACTGACTTACTTCATAGACTGCTAAAATCATAACCCTTCCTTTTAGTCGGGTAATAACAGAATAAAAAATAAATCACAATAACGTGAAACCGTTAGACACTGATATAATTGAAATCTACAGTTCCTTATACCCGTCCGTCCCTTCCGAGCTCCCGAGTCAAAGTGAGCGAGATGCGTGAGCGCCCCTCTAACGTCGTGTCGCCCCTTCCACTTACTGCGTCACAATGGTCACGTCCATCCCTGCCGTCTCACAAATCCTCTAACAGTATGTATAATCTAAAGCAGTGGTTCCCAAACTATGGGTCGCGACCCACTGGTGAGTCGCAAACGAATATTGGCCGGGCCTTGAAAAATTCTTATTCAGCTATGATATTATTATTAAAACTTAATACCGAAATAAATTGTACGTATCAAACTCTTTGCGATTAAAAGTAACTAAAATGAAAGTTGATGCTAAAGCTATAATGACGAAAAATAGGAAACAAATACATCCTTCTCATTGAAATAGCACTCCTTGTATTGAATTAATAATTACAATTTTCGATTGTAACTAAATGTTTTTTTCTTTTTTTGAACAGTCCTTCATTCTTATAGTTAAGTATGTCCCTTTTTACACCATGAAAGCTAAGAGGTGAGTCCCGAATTTGGAAGTTTCTGTTAGGTGGGTCGCGGTCCATTCAACTTTGGGAACTACTGATCTTGTTAACATCGTTGTCTACAAATAAACATGAAAATAAACCCGTATCTTGTCACATTACGTAGCTCTTGCGTTGTTTCTTTTACAGAGTTCACTTCCACCGGTTTCTGTGTAAATAAGAGGTAGGTAAGTGTTTTTGGGAATTGAAGATAATTGCAAATCTTTGTTTGGGCATAAAGTAAGTCTGGTTATGATTTAGACCAAAAAAGATACTTATTTGTAGTTATTCGGTAATAAATATAATTATATTTCAAGATCAAAATCAAAATCAAAATATTTTTATTTCACATAGACCTACATGGGCACTTATGAAACGTCAGAAGCTAGGTGCACGGTTCCAATTGGTCGTTTCCTATGGAGAAGAGCCGGCAAGAAACTCCACGGTTACTCTTTTAAAAATAATTGGCTTTTACAATTTTTTCAAATAACAGTATGACTAGGTATGAGAGGACAGTGTAGGTATTTCAATAAGTACCAGGTACTTAAGAAAATAGAAAATGGTCAACAAATCTACAGTCCACTAAGCCTACAGTGTTCTCGCATTCACAAAATAGAAAAGAATCTATATAAAAGATATATGAATTAATAAAAATAAGAACCTATTTTAATTAAACACATTATTGCTATTACAACTGTAATAAATCTGAATAATTATCATGTGCAAAAAAGCCACTAATAAAGAGTCGAAATTAACTCGTAGGTATATAATGTCAAATAATTGAATGAATATGTCAAGGACGAATGTAAAAAAAAAAATAAGATAAAAATAAATATGGTAATTTGGGAGCAGTTAATAGACTCTTACATAATTATGCCGTTAATGAGATACCAGGGAAGCCACATGTGCAGAAGGAATTATTGCCAAATTTCCTTGTCTTCAACATAGTCTTTAATTTTGTAATATGCCTTCTTGATAAGAACACGTTTGATATGGGTTTTGAACTTCCCATCGCTAAGTTCTGTAACAGACTTTGGCAACTTGTTATAAAAGCGGATACTGTTTATAAGAAATGACTTGCTTGTTTTAGTTAATCTAAATTTGGGTATAACAATTTCATGTCTACTACGCGTATTTATACTATGGAAATCGCTTCTTATTTTGAAAAGTCCTAAGTTTTTGCGAACATACAAAATACTTTCTAAGATATAAAGAGAAGGCAGAGTCAGTATATCAGTTTCTTTAAATTTGTCTCTAAGGGACTCGCGAGGACCCATTTTATAGACCGCGCGGATTGCCCTCTTTTGTAGAATGAAAATTGAATCTACGTCAGCTGCCGATCCCCACAGCAGAACGCCATAAGACATAATACTGTGGAAATAAGCAAAGTATACTAACCTAGCTGTGGCTATATCAGTCAACTGCCTTATTTTTCTAACTGCATTGCAGCTGAACTTAATCTACCTGAAATAGTTCTAATGTGGGCGCCCCATTGCAATTTTGAATCTAAAGTAATGCCTAAGAATATAGTTTCCATTATTGCATCTAGTTTTTGCCATCAAGTTTTAAATTTAGACCTACTTAAAGGTACATTTGGTAATGAAAACCTAATACATTTAGTTTTGTTCGCATTAAGTAAAAGATTATTAGCTGCGAACCATTTTGAAAGAACAGCCAGACTATCATTGACATGTAAGACATCTGTATCTTTTCTGTCTATTTTAAAAATAAGAGAAGTATCGTCAGCAATTTATTGAGTATCGGTTTTTATCTTCACATATAAATCAGTTCCTGGGCGACTGACCTGCGACCTGTGCTCTGGTGAAAATAGAGAATGTTAATTTAATAATATAGGAAAGTTCATAGTAATTCCATGCTGCCATGATAGTAGGTACGTACTAATTCCATGCTGCCATGTCATTGTTCTAAACTTTGGGCGATCGAGCTCTGCTCGGGTGAAAATACGGAGAAAACGAACCTTCCCAGATATGAGACCTAGCTAGATCGATTTTTCGCCACCGTAAACCCCTATATTGAAACTTTCATTGAAATCGTTAGAGCCGTTTTCCAGAACATGATTACAAATATATATATATACAAATATATAACAAAATACAATATATATATACAAATTGCTCATTTAATAGTATAGGATACAATAAATACAATCTAATACTAAATTAAATGACTAACTAACTAACTATATAAATAAGTACAACAACAAAAGGGAATGAATAATATAATATAATTGAAATTTTAAATGTCATCATTTCTTAGCATTTAGAAACTTAATACAATTTGAATTTATTTTGTATTGGTTCTTGGCTATTTTTTAAGCTGAACCAATTTAAATAATACAGAAGGCGCTCTCCCCATTTTAGGTATGCCGCTACAAGGACGCGGCGGACTCGTCTTGTCGGGCCAATTCACTGAGAGCAACGTTATCAGAAGATATAACAGTACCCTAATTGCGTAACTTATTTTCGTAAACAATTATGACAAATTTGTTTCATTTTGACAGTTCAACAATATTCATTGCGTTATCTACGTTGTTGAGCAGATTTTTTTTTCCAACTTATGAAGCAATGGATTAGCAATCTGTTTCAAATCGAAACAAATTTTGATTGATCGTGTATTACGCAATTAGGGTACAGTTCATGGTATAAAAAGAAGCGACCTCTAGGTGAAAATAACTGTAGGTAATTAGCGCTGTACGACCTGAATTGAACTAGAGTCGTAGCAAGAGACGCTTTTCATTTAAATGAGTTTGTGGAGTGAACCTTCTATGGTTAAACGTCCTTTTGCGTGATTTTAAATTGGTTCCTAGTAACGTGTACCTATAAATTATTGATTACAAGTGTGATTAAATTCTTTCCAAGAAATTGGCGTGTGTACCCTGTGTCGGGAATTATAATTAAATCGTAAATTGTTAGGAAGTGTTCTACTTCTGTTCAAAGTGTTATTCTGTAGTTAAGCTAGCAGTCATGAAACATTCATAACACAAAACATATGAAACCTCAACAATTTTGATATACTTGATATTATTAGCTACGGTTTTACTCGCTTCCTAGAGCACACTACACAAAGGTATAGTCGACCTTATAATTGTAATCCTAAGGTTGATTTTCGCTTGCACGTCATAAAACGACAAGGTATATTATTTTGTCTATGTGACAATTAGATAGTTCAAACTTTAGTTCCAATTTGCTGAGAATTTTTGTCAACATTGCTCAAGCAACGACCTTGAAGAGATAAAAAAATACATTACATATATTTTAGTCAAGCACTACTAATTGCGTAACACACTTTTAATAATCACAATCTGAATAATTTTGCTAATCCATTGCTACATATATGTATATTCGAAAAAATTGTCTGCTCAACAACGTAAATAACGCAATAAATGTTGATGCACTGTCAAAATGAAAACCATTGCTACTGTGTGTAGTGTGTACAATTACCCCACTAGTTATAGTTTACCTTCGTTCTGCAATCAAAGCATAATTGTGTAACAAAAAATGTAAACCTTCACAATGGATTTACTTTCTCACCCTGAACTGAAGAGATATTTACGTCTACATTATCGAGGCAAAGTACCGGCGAAAGGAGATATAAAATATTAGGCCATTATGTCTTCCCTTCTCACTTAAGTTTTACGATATTAAGCTGCTGATAAGCACACATACTTTACGTTGGAACTTAACTTACTACGACCTTTCCGCATTTTATTTTTTACCTAAAAGTATCCGTTTTAGGGTTCTGAACATCCGAATGAAAAAACGGAACCCTTATAGGATCACTGGTGTATCTGTCTGTCTGGTTCGCTGTCTGTTCCTCTGTCACATCCAATTTGCTCCGAATCTACTGGACCAATTTAGTTGAAATTTGTACACAAATGATATCCCCCCTTATCTCCGAAATTAAAGAGCCTATTTTTTTTTAATACAGAAAATAGTACTATACTGTAGATTACAGATAAACCTATAAGAAGTCTATGATCTTAGAATAACATGGTTAATCTCCCAATGTTGTGCGTACAAACTTAAATTTGCTTTTGGAATGTATCAAAGCACATTTTTTTCAACTACAATGTTAAGTTTGTCCTTGGAATAAATCATTCATCCCAACTATCCTTCATTGTGCGTGGTCCGACACGCTCTTGGCCGGTTTTTTCTTCACGTATCGAGACAGTTAACACACAATTATTTTAACAGCCGCGTACAGATGTAACAAGGCATGCACCGCGAATTGTATGCCACGTATGCTTCGGCAGAGGCTATAGTTAGAGGGTGCTCACCGTCAAATGCGGCTAATTTAATTGGCGATGTGCTATTCGTTGATCCTGTGGCATTCGTAGCAGACCATTCACTATGCAAGCCTCACTGTGTCTGTTAACCAGTCATCATACATGCTATATGCATTTTAGTTATAACCATGCAATTAAATTGTACATGCAAACATGACTGTGTATGAGAAAAACTGAAAATAACACGACAATGTTTTAACCAGGGCTGGAAACCGGTTTTGTAATACCGGTTATTGAACTTTATTAACCGACAATAAGACGAACATGTAAAACCTATAACGGTTTTATGAACCATATTAATCGGTATTAAAAAAAACCGTTTTCCAGCCCTGGTTTGAACATTGTCGTCTTATTTTTAGTTTTTCTCATACACAGTCATGTTTGCATGTACAGTTTAATTGTCTTATACCGTTAATCAATTAACCGGTTAATTACAAAAACCTGATTCGACTAAACCTAAATAATTTTGGTTCAATTCAATTCAATTAATTTATTCCGTAACAATTCACATTGTGTTCGAATATACTTCAACATGAAACATAAGCAAGCATACACAAAAAATATTATTAAAATACATACAATTCAATTTAAATTAGCAAATAATAATTCGATTTAAAACAAAGAAATATAAAAAACCATGCAAACATAATTAATTATAAAACCATATGTCAAATATGAACAGCAAAATATAAGCAAACAATAATAAAATATGACAACAATAATTATAACCCATCGACGAATGAGACTTGTCACTTTTAACAAAATAGGACTATAAATCATATAATGAATAGAGACATCTACCGTTACCGGGTTTACAATAGAATTTTAAAACTCGCGCTAACCTGAATAAACCGGTTTTACAAACGCCCGCCGCCGCCGCCGCCGTTGTCACATTAATTTGCGTATTTTGTTAAAGTAGGTGTAAGAGAGATAGCGTAGTAGGTGCATTTCGTGTTCAAGCAATCGAAGTGATAACAAGCTCTCGAAGCAAGTACTCATCTCAATAACTGCAATCGTCGATAGCGTAGTAGGTAGAACTCGTTGATAGCGTCAAAATTCAAATGAACTGGTTATTTTCGCTCAACAGAATCGGAATTCATAAAAAAAACGTTTTGGCCCATTAACCGGTAAAAATACTGGTAACCGAAACCTAAACCGCAATCAATTCTGGTTCCAGGTCAATTACCAAAACCGGTTTGGAAAGTTAACCGGTTTCCGAGCACTAAAATGGAAAAATTACAAAAAAGGAATCAATGTTATATTACAATCATGCTCCTGAGAAGCTCTTAATGATATTGAATGGGACGTGAAGCTTCTGATCCCTGGAGTGTTAAACTGTTATCTACATCGTATGAAACCTTGTACATGCGTTTACTACTGAACAAATGTGAACATAGTGTGACCCAGTTAACATAAATTGGCTATAGAATGACTGTAAATGGATAGCTGTCTTAAAAGCTGTTGGAAATAGTTGCTTACGACATAGCTGGTTTGTAATGTTACGGCTAAGCTGTATTTATTAGTTTATCTACACCCATGACTGCCTCGTTGGTTTAGTGGTCGCGAGCGCTACTGCTGAGCATGAGGTCCTGGGTTTGATTCCCAGGTCGAGCAAAGTGTTATTGGGTTTTTCTATCTGAAATTTCTCAGTAGCAGCCTGGAGTCTGGATTTGTGCCCGGTTGATGGCAATAGGCTCGCTCCCTGTTACATGGGACTTAAAAAAAAACATAACTGGCGAAATGTGGATGAACCTGCTACAGGGACACCTCTGCCCAAACCCTTCGGGGAAACAAGGCGTGATGTTATGTTATGTCTACACCCATGCTATAAATCCTCTTTAAAAGTTTCTGAAACAGTCAGCTTAATGGCAACATTAAAACATCCAGTTTCATAGTAACCATAATATCATCCGAACGAGTGTTATAATGTTGTACTAAATTTCAGTATGCAACTCGAATTTAATAAAAAGAACATTGTCATTGTCAAGAAACTTATAGGTTATTCGAATTCACGTCGTATCTCGGCCTTTTTGTTCGATATTAGTATTGTAAAAATTTATTACTTTTTGTTCACAAAAATGAGTTATACAAGCTTTGAAAACACACCACCAGATATTTCTAATGCAGCAAAGGACATTGAAAACAATATTGTACAACACCCTATGGTTTCAGAACCTTTTATAAAGGATTCATATCATGGGTGTAGATAGTCTTGTATGCAACTGTACATAATTAGGTATTAAAACACTCGTGTGATACTATTATCACATTCGTGTTTTAATATCCCTTATTATACAACAGTTGCATAAATAACTAAAACTATCTTCTGCCCGCGACTTAGTTCACGTGGAAGTCGTAGGACACCACAATATACTACTAATCTGTGAATATACTAAAATATCAGCCACATTTTTATAAAAAGCTGCCTCGTCGGTCTAGTGTTTGAAAACGTTATTGTTGAGCATGAGGTCCTGAGTTCGATTCCCGGGTCAGGCAAATTGTTATTAAGTTTTCCATCTGAAATTTCTCAGTAACCGTCCGAAGTCTGGATTTGTGCCCAGTTAGTGGCAATATGCTCGCCCCCTATTACATGGGACGTGCACATAACTCGTGAAATATGGGTGTACTCATAGATACCTCTCTGCCTAACCCTTTGTGGAGTACAGGCGTGATGTTATGTTATTTTTATAAAACTTCCCTGTACAATACATGGACATGTGTTTGCTTTATGACATACTTAATGGACGCTTCGATTCCCCAGAGCTGGTCGCACAGGTAAGTTTTAACACTCCCCCTACGGCGGAATCGTCACACTACGATGCTACACGTGCTTCGGCACTCGACTAATTACACCAAAAATTGTATATTGACCCGTATTGTTCTAATTTATAACACAGATTTCTCTCAAGTCGTTGTTTAATTGTAATAAACTTACATTCAAAAAACAATTAATTAAAACCATAAACGAAGGCAAATTACAAACTATTAATATCTTAAGTTTCATACTTTTTTTTTCTCTTTAAAATTTAAACTTGAATTTATGTATTTCTAAGCAGTCCGTTCGCGTGTTTTATACATACAATTAAATTATGTAATATACATAATCTGTAATATACGATATGTATCGCTGTTGGTTGCCTAAATAAAGAAAATAAAATACGTTGATACTTTGATCTCAGCAGTCAAAAATCAAAGACTCCGGGCTGGTTAGTGACGCGGGAGCAAGCGACGCGGTGACGTTCAGTTGAGAAGCAGTTAGTCAGTCAGGTAGTAAATTATATTTCAGTGACATGACATGAGGAACATTTTTCATCTAATTTCACGGTGAATGCTCCCTCCCTATTGGTAGTAGGAACCAATGAAAGTAATTTTGTAATTTTTTGTGGTCAAGCCAAAACAATTTATATCCGTCGATTGGTATTAATTAGGTACTTAAGATAGGGTTTCCTAAGACTTTCGAATGACGTCACTGAAACGTTGTTTATTAAAGTAAATTGGCGTGTTTTCGAAGAGAGCGTTTATAAGCACACTCCACGTCACCTATTCCTCCGATATTAGCTATTAACGCTCTCATGAACTCAAACATAGATCCTGATATGTTTGCGAATGAATGGAAGACGATACTGTCGGAATGTTTGAATTTTTGTGAGAGGAATGCATGACTGTGTTAAATAAATTATATGTTTAAGTAGTGTAACTGGCTTCGGCCGTTCTCTTTAAAATAAATAAATTAGCACCGGTCAAACCCCGGCGCCGTCATTTTTATGGAGACCGTCGTTTCAGTGGCCGTGCGTCGTGTGGAGGCCACCACACTTCTAGGAAGGCTTTACTACGTTAAACCGGCGTAACAACTTCTTCAGACTTTGCACATTATGTTTAAATTTCAACATATTAAAAGCATATAATGTAAGTTTGATCCAACAATAAATGACTTATTTATAGCTAATTAAATTAAAATAAACTTTATTTCAGACTAAAGTCCATAATTTTGTTAATGTTTTGGTGTTAGTAACAATGGTACTTAAATTAAAACGTTAGTATTGTTATTTTTTTTCCAAATTATTGTCCCTAAAAGGGTCAGTCTGGTCTGGCAGCGATCATTTTTAGAATGCCGTTGTCATTACCATGCAAGCGCTGCAGTAAAGAGGCCGCTTTCTTTCGCATAATGACATGGAAACAATCTGTGTGAGCCTCCGCGAACATTGTTGAAGCGCTACAACGCCATGACAGCCCTAACAGCATCCTAAAATCATTATTAAATTCAACACGCAGGACGTTGTAGGCTCGGCGCGTGTATGAGACCCACAGGCTACTCGTGTAAAAGGATTGACAGAACGCCTTAAAAAGGGTTACTTTGACGTCTGTAGTACAACGAGTGAACCTACGGGCAAGCATATTGCTCAATACTCAATTCTTTATTGCATTCCATATATATTACATAGGTAGATGATTTATCAAAGTAAAAGATCAATATGGCCCCATTCGGACACAGAAAAATTAGGAGAGAGGACAGCTCCGTGAGTTTGTGCTCCTCACAGACAACGCCCTGCGCTCCCTCACTATATCTACGTCATCTCTTAAGTCGCTCGTGACAATGTGGCCAAGATACCTAAAACTGTCAACAGTTTTGAGTGCTACGCGGTTGACACTTATACAAGAAGATACAATACAAGAAGTAATAATGACGTCGTAGCACGTAGCTACGCTGTCGTAGCGGTTGCTACGCTAACGTAGACCTTTTCGTAGCAAGTATCTGCCGTGCCCCGTATGCAAAACCTCACCAACTTTTTTCTATTTCTTGACTTTTATTTATACGTACTAACGCAATTATTTTTACTATTAACGATATGAGCCAACAATATTTTGTCTTTGACTACGGCAGCAAGAAAGGTTTTTGAATCTCACTGGCTAAAATTGTGCAGCAGCAAGCAAAGCAAAGCATCCTAAAAGCACGTCTGTGGGTGATTACATTTTAATAGAAAATATTTAGATATGTTATCATTACGGTGATATGCGACTAAGGCTATGATTTCAAACTGGTTTAATAGGGGAATCGCCCTCCTGGTATAATTTTTTTAGGCATAATATTTTTTGGCATAACGTTTTCGCATAACTTTTATTAGCATAATAATACTGTGGCATAATAATACCTTGGTATAATGCAAAGGTTAGCATATCTGTCATTTGATCTAATTTGTTTTGGTATAATTTGGAGTTTTATATTTTTAAGGCATAATAATTATTCGTCAGCTATCATGAGCCATAAATATAAACAAGATATTATTTATTATAATTTGGGAATTACTCTATTAAATTAGGTTAAGGTGCGGCGGGGGGACCTTGGGCCATCCCTGAGCCACGAACATGTTTGTTTTATATGAGTTATATTAGGGTTTATTATTTTTATTCCAAAGAACAATATTAGTAAATATAATTATGCGTTTAAAACATTATGCTTTATAAAATTATGTGTCATTATTATTATGCCAACAGTATTTATGGCAATAAACATTATGGCTAAACATTTAAGCCTAATAATATTATGCGTAATGATCATTATGCTGAATTCGTTATGCCATTGTAAATTATGTCAATATATAATATGCTTATAATTAGTAAACCGTTTAATAGTTTTTAAATAACCAAAAACATTTTTTTTTTATTACCAAATATGAAACCAGCCATACGCAAATAATCGGATGGAGTACTTACAAATATTGTTAGCCAGTAGCAAATAGACCCTTTTACTATCATAATCATAAACAAAAATCTCAACGTGAGACCCTGAAACAGTCATTTACAATTCATTCACTTGTTTTTGTACCACAACCCGTACCACAGATGAATACAGATGGTTCACTCCGCATTTTAGGTATGAAGCTACAAGTACACGGCGAGCTCGTCTTGTCAAACCAACTCAGTAAGCGTAACGTAGCCAGAAGATATAAAAGTTACGCGATAGAAAGAGAGGCAATTGCTAAGTGAAGTGCTAAATTGCACTTAATTGTGTCGTAGCAAGAGTTGCTTTTTATTTAAATGATTTTGCGAAGTGAACCATCTGTATTCATCTGTGCCCCAACACATATTGCCAAGCCTCCATTCAACCTTTAATCTTCAAGCGAATCACGCGTGTCAGTTAGTAGCCACTCTGTATCTCTGTCACTGATGTAACCGCTAATGGAGGTATAGAGTATACCTGGCAGTGATTGATTGACATAATATGGCATTGAGACCTACTGTGTCTTTGATTTTGTGGGTAGGGGTTAAAAATTAGTTCAAGGTGAATTTGATTTCGTGTTGTGATCAGTTACCGCCGAATCCTCAACGCAATTTAATGGTATCGAGTCTCATGTTGTCTCTAACCTAGTTGCACAAAGACAGACATTAACGCCCCATTAAGTAATGGATCATTAACGCTAATGATTTCATTAATTTCATCAAAGAACCATTAAAGTGTAAAATTGCTTTCTGCAACAAGTTAAAACAAGTTAATGGAAGATTGGAATTTAATGACAGCTTTAAAAGTTAAAGTTCGTTTCTGTAAATGGCTGTCTGTCATTTTAAGGTGTTTTAAAGCGGCAAAATTTAATTATATATTTATAATATTATATATATTAATAAATTTAACTAGAAAAAAAATGCGAATGAAATAAGAAGAAATATTTTTAAATGCTTTTAACCTGGCCAATTTTAACCCGGCCAATTTACGGATATCTAATTTATTTTCCAGTATTTTCAATCATCTATAAAAATTCACTAGTTTACATGGTTTTTATACCCCAACTGAAAGTTGTTGAATTTTATTTATCTATAAGGGTTATCCAGGAAAATTAATTTAAAAAATCTGTCATATCCATATTCAGAAATATTTAATTAAGTAAAAAAAATAAAAAATCAACTATGACGAACAGAAATAATCTAAAAATTACAATGGAGATGGAAAACGGCGGGCCCAAATGTAATAAGTTGAGATATGATCTAAATAATTAGTCATATTTTTTTTTCTTCGAATATAAAAGTCTACTCACTTCTCAATCTGGAAGCTGAGAAATATGAGAAAGATGGTTTCGTGAGATTATTGATTAATTGAGTAATCGATTACACAATTAAAAAAGAAAACCTTCGCACTAGGCAATTAACTCTAAGTAATTGAATGCACTATAATTTATATACAATATAGTGCATTTAATTACAGTCAATTTAGTAAATAAAGTATTAATTAATTACTGAAAAATCAATACAATAATTGTCAATTTTATATCGATTAAAATCAGTCTTACATTTTTAGTCTATGTCACTGGCATGAACGCTGACTGACATTGACACTAGACAGTTGCCGACTGCTCTTAGTTGCTCCCTGGTTTCATGTTTTCTGATGCGTTTTGAGTACTTTCCTGATTATTTTTTATTTTCAACGACCACTGCTTTGTCTTTTGCGAATTCTAAACCTGCCTTCCTAATACGACCCTTGCTGTCACACTGGACACCGAAGATAGGTCACACGTTTGACTTGGAATTGTTATTTTGGATTTTATCGTCGCCTTAATTTGGATTGGATGTTGTAGAAACTATGGATCGCGAGGGACTGATAAATTTAAATCTATTCATTCACACCATTTTCATCTCGTTACACTCAGGCCCAAGATTGTATGTAATCATTTCCGTCTCCTTTTAGACTTCTTTTTATAGGTTTCTGAAAATAGACTGGTTTATCTTAAAATAGACCAACAGTAGTCTCCTAACATATTTTATCCCAATATCTTTGATGGCGATCTTCAAAAGCCTTTAAATTTTGGTGAAAACGCTCCTCTTGCTTGTCACTACTCTTCATAAGTTTTCCGGGAAAAAATCCTAGTGAAAATGCAGGAAATGGATCTTCAACGACATGTTTACTCCAATTTGTTGATATATTTTCAATAAATCAGCAAATATAGCTTAATAGTTTTCACTCTTATTATTTCCTAAAAAGCCCCACCATTTTGAATGAATTCCAAGCAGCTCTTTCATTCACAGATAAAAGGGTATCACACTTAAAATTTGTTTAAGTTTAAATCACGATATAAATATCTCATTAAGAAAAACCGGCCAAGTGCGTGTCGGACTACGCACAATGAAGGGTTCCGTAGTTAGGATGAATTTATCCTAAATATAAACTTAACATTGTAGTTGAAATACATACTCTCCCATACATTCCAACTGCAAATGTAAGTTTGTACGCACAATATTGAGAAATTTACCATGCTATTTTAAGACCATAGACTTCTTATAGGCTTTCTTGTAATATATGAGTAAAGAGCCATACTATGTATTTTTTCAAAATGTTAGGTCCAGTAGTTTCGGACATAAGGGGGGAATGGTAAAGTTTCATCGAATTTCTTAAATATCTTTAAAAGTATTTATTTTAAAATATGCTTAAGATTTTCGCAAGTTGAGGATGCCGTGGCGCCCCTCTAGCCACTCCTCAAAGAGGGGACTTATTGCCGCAATTGTGGCGAGCTCATTTTTATGACCTCCTGTGTATATTAGGTTTTTATATATAGACCTTATTGTTCCTGTGCGTTGTCTTACATCAACAATTGCCGTAAATAAGTGCTTGTTTGATCTAATATGTCTACTTTTAGAATATACAAGCATGATAATGTTAAAATTATTAGGACCTTAAATACTGGTAAACAGCTTTATCTTAGCTTTAGCATTAAGGTCTATAATTGATCTAAAAGGTAACCTTTTTGGGCCTTAAATAACCTCTCTCTCACGGCAGTTGCCCCAAAATATGACACCGAATCTTAACGTTAAAACAACAAAATAAATTCAAGTTTATTCCTTTTTTGAGGATGGATATTTATTTTTTCCTCTCCAACGAAAGGAAAAAAGGTTCGTTATATTTTCTTGCACGATTTCTGAAGGCACATCCAAAGGTTGTCAGTTAGAAATTGCTCCAAGCAATGAAACTATACTCTTTTATATTTACATTTGTATTTTTCCCGTTTTCCTGTTGATCTACTATTTTTGTCTGTTTATTTATCTTTCCTAACAATGCCTCCTGCATTACAGTAACGTTTTGTTAAAATAACTTTCATTGTTCAAAAACTAATATTATTGCTGCTTTGATCAAGGCTAAATATTTTCATTACTTAAAAGATTCATTCTCGTTACTCTTCTTAATATTGATTCAAAGGGAACAAAAATGAATATACTATGCTCCGCTGTAGAATTTATCCAAGTTCCTTTAATATAATTATGTACAAACTGCTTGCTGGTTGCTCTAGGTGGTTCATTTAGTTACTAGTAGTATATGTAGTCACATACATGAATGGCCTTGCTAAGGCTCAATACTCAATATATTTATTAATTCCACATGTGAACTTAGGTGGTAGATTTGAACAACAATATGATCATTGGGGACCCTGTCGGGCACCGCAAAAGCAGAAGAGAGGAAGAGGGCTTTTATTTGATTACTTAGTTGTTATTCTGTTTATTATAATTATTTTATAAAACTTGTAATTACATTTAAAATTTGTCATTTAAATTTTATATATAACGGAGACAGGTATGTGACTCTTTCGTTATTATCAGCGATATTTTAACTACTGTGGGCGTACTGTTTGTAGTGTTGGTTATTGCGCAATAGAAAAACCTTTTGCAGTTCAGATCAAATTATAATTTACTATCAAATTAATTACACTAGTAATTCACGCACTAGGTACACGACACGACTATTCGGAATGCGCGACAGTTTCTGAACGTCTTCACTGCTTGACCGCCACCGATGAACTCTGCTTTAGGCATGGGTTCGATATATCAAAACGTAACTTATATCGGATATGTGTTTATTATCATACCATATCGATATCTAAATATACATAACCGTTTTCACAAAAACTTCATCGAGCTATGGCTTATCCAAAGCGCAACAACGAGAACGAACTACGAATAATGTCGAATAATTAATAACGAACAAAACGCAAACTTCACATCACGAGCGATATGACATCGACGGTTTTTATTCGCTTTGTCTCTGTCTTACCATTCAATGTTTTACTGGCGTAAAAGTGATAAAGCGAATATTACGTAACTTCGGCTAGTGATTGGTTATTTGGTTAATAATAGTGCGTGCGTAATATCTATATCCTAACGCGCTAGCAATAAGGTCTAGTTTCTATTTATTTAGTTACAACAAATATTCCATAAGTTAGCAACTTTCCGGCGGCTACTATCAATGTATTAACGGTAAAAGTGTGAGTTTGCGTTTCGTTCGTTTCAGTTACTTGTGCAAATCGTACTACTGATATCGATATCTGAAAACGGTTTTCGATATCGATATGAAAACTGAATATCGGTTACATATCCGTTATCAACTAAATACGAAAACGCCCATGTCTACTCTGCTTAGCTCCGGCCGATCCGAGCGTGGTGTTGTAGACTCTGTCGAACGCCGCTACGCGGCGCTGGCGTCCCGATTAGTCAACTCAGCACCGTATTTCCGACTATAGCATTTAGATAATAGAAATTCTTTAAATTTCTTTATGAATGGATTTTTTTTCCTGAATTATTTCTGGTAATTTATTATATATTTTAATTGACGTAACTTGTGTACTTGAAGAGTGACTTTTAACTAAGAGCTTGGCAAGTTTAGGGTCTGTTTGAGCAAACTTAAAATTTTTCAGGGTGAGGAGTTGAATGAATAAATAGTTTTTTTTTAATGCGTCTCTTTGAATTTTTAACAGTCTAACTAAGTGTGAACTGGCACCGGTACACAATAACTTTTTAATAATCTATATAATAAAAAATAAATTTCGTTCGTTGGTAAGCGCACCATTTAAAAACGACTGAACTGATTTGGCAAATTTTTATTTTAAAATGTTCGTAACAGTCCAAATCAGGTTTTTTTGGAACGAAAAAAATTAAAAGCTGCCGGAAAAATAAGTGTATTGTCTATGGGAATATTGTACGAATGATTACAGTTAAGGCAGGCAATGTCTGTTAAGCCAGGTGGTTAATGTTAAAAAGGTGTTTATGTCTTCCATAGCTTGATATTATATCTCCAGGCATCAATCTGCCTAGCCTTTTTCCCAACTTTATAGGGTCGGCTAACCAGATGCAGCTGAATTATTGCTATTTTACATAGAGCGTCTGCCTATCTGACTTCCACAATCCAGTAACTAGGTAATACGATACCTCTTGGTAAAACTGGTTGTCAGACTTTCGGGCTTCTGACGACCCGGTAACGACTGTCAAAGATCCACGAATGACAGCCGGAACCAACGACTCAACGTGCTTTCCGAGGCACGAAGGGTTGGTATGTAGAAATGGTCACTCATCTACGGATCAACTCCGGCAAGCGTAGCTTAACCTAGTGGATCGACCCGTGCGGCCGTTATTACTTAGCCACGAGTTCCTCTCATTATATCTTCAGTTATAAAAGGAAAAATCTGTGTGAAATATAACCCCGTGTTAACACCAACGTATAAAACGTGTGTTCAACATATTGTGTCTACTGTTTTTGTTGTATATCGTTGGCACCGAATGTTGTATATGAAACTTGTTTTTTTTTTTTAATTATATGTAAGTGTAGGGACACATGTAAGCGTGCACGATAGACAGAACGCAAGGTAAGCAAAATGCATTTGAGAGCGAGACGTATGAACGGCGGGCAGTTACTGCGCACTAGCCCGGTCGGAAGGTTCTCCTTGGGATTAATTGGAATAAAACTCAATCAGTAGTAAATACTCGTTTATTTAAGTGAACCCAGAGACTTCATAGCCGGTTAGCGCAGTGCTCACATAAATAGGGATTGTCACGGTCACACGGTGACGACCAAATCCCTAAATAAGTATTAGGGTAGTTATCATAGATATACATCTATGGTAGTAATATAATATCTGTAGCTACGAATAATAAAATCTGAAATAACGTCAATATTTATTAATTAATTTATATATACTTTATTGTACACCACAAAAATACATAATAAAAAATAATCAAACACTACAAAATATACAATGAGCGGCCTTATCGCTTACCGCGATCTCTTCCAGGCAACCTTGGAATGGACAGTGATGTGCCTGGACATAAAATGGGGCTGTCGTTGGTGCAAATAATAAGTATACAATATACTAGAATAGATACACAGATATATACGTATCCTAAATAATAGATACATAAATACATATATACTTACTAAATATATAAGCAACAAAAAAAAATGAAATCATCTATGATATGTGCATGTTTTGTACGCGACATGTTTTGAACATCTCTTTTCCAAGACTTGTTTAAATCAAGTATCACAACTTGTACTGGTGTAAACACGGGGCAAGTCGGCTCACCTACTTGTATTTTAGACGTAAAGAAATTAAATATAAGATCATTTGCAAGACACAATATTATTTCTGATGTTGCGTAGAACATTGTCTACACGAATACCTAGTTATGAGAGGAGAATATTCACTACATGAAAATAAAGTTTTCCTAACAAATCCAATAAACTGAAAATCCAGATAATATTATTAGACGAATAACTAAAAATACACGTAAAATATAATTATCTTATTTGAAGTCTTACAGGCAACAGTACATATTTTTATTTTACTTTATTTTTCTGCTTAGTAACCTAATAGAAGTACCTAAGAAGTTTTTTTTTTACTTTGTCTTTGAAGACACTTATCCTACAAGTTTTATTTCACTTAAGCGTATCAAAAAATGGAAAGGTTCCTTTAAACTTTACTTAAGTAGCTATTTATTGAATGAAAGAACAAAATAATTATTAAATGATATGTATTTATAATCTTCTCTGTATGAGAAGAGGCCATTACCCTGCAGTGGGACAATAATAGGCTGGTATTATTATTATGTATTTTTATATATTTTATATGGAATGAGGCACCAACCGACGATTATCCCTGTATGGACTATGCAAGTGCACCCAAGGAAAACCCCCGGTTGGTGCAGGACTATTGTAGAACATGAAAATAAAACATATGCTATTGGTTTGGATGGCTATAGTGGATTTGATTCCTTGAACTATGGGATAACTATGTCCCCTGCCTGACCAATGTTATATACTATACAAGGATGAAATGGCAGGGGGTGACTTGCACACTCAATAATGGGCCCCCGAAAAACTGTTGCTAGCACATAGTGACGTAGCGACTAGGAGGCAACATGTCTTGAGGTGCTTGAGGAGTGGAGAGGTATTCCACGGCTTTCAGAACAATCCCAGAGCCCGGAAGATGGTCAAGATCCCTACGAGCACTTACTGGAATACTTCCTTTCTCCGAGCACATTTGCTCTTGCGAATCTCCACTCAAGCCGGCCAATTAAAGCAAGAATGAGGTGGGAGCTCCGTTCCTCGTCAGTATTCACTCCAGCCGGCCAGTAAAGGCAAGCCAGAGGTGAGGAACAAGACTTCTCCCGGGAGATAGGGTCCGTGGGGTCGCTACTGCCCAACAGCTCGCCACATGCTGCCCTGCGGGTTTTTGTATCTCTTTTGGTCTGGCTCCTCGTCCCAGACCCGTTCCGGCAAAGTAAACTCTACCGGCACAGGCATAGAGTTCGGAGCGCGCAAGCCCCACCACGACGTCAACGTAGAGATACAGCGGTGGGGTATTATTATTATTATTACGTCTCTTGACATTATTATTATTATTACGTCTCTTGACATTTTTCGGGACCCTGGAGTCCCGAACCTTTGGAAGGCGTACGAGGGGCCGAAGCCAACTTGCAGAGGTCCGTTAGACGTTTTTTATTAAATAAGGCACCAACCGACGATTATCCCTGTCCGCACTATGTAAGTGTATCCAAGGACAAACCCCGGTTGGTGTAGGACTATTGCACGAGATGGAAATAAAGCTATTGGACTATGGGTTTGGGTGACTTAAGTTGACTGGTGACCTGGAACTATGAAAGGACTATGGCTCCTGCCTGATCAATTTTATTATGTACACGGATAAAATGGCAGGGTGTGGCTTGCACACTCAGTAATGGGCCCCCCTGTTGCTAGCACATGAAGACGTAGTGACAAGGGGGCAACATGTCCTGAGTTTCTTGAGGAGTGAAGAGGTATTCCACGGCTTTCAGAACAATCCCAGAGCCCGGAAGATGGACAAGATCCCTACGAGCACTTACTGGAATACTTCCTTCCTTCGAGCATGTTTGCTCTTGCGAATCTCCACTGAAGCTGGCCAATTAAGGCAAGAATGAGGAATTTTGAATATGGGGGTAACTTTTGGGGGCAAACAAGAAAACATTAAAAAAAGTTTTGCTAACTATACTGTGTGACATATAAAAAAAGGACTTATTGCGAGGATATCATTTTTTATTAAATATAATCATTTAAAGTTATTTAAGAAAATAGATGAAAATTGAACATTCCCCCTTATCTCCGAAACTACTGAGCCTGAAATTTCGAAGAAAATCCAGAGAATACCCATAAATTACAATAAAACCTATAAGAAGTCTATGGTCTTGAAATAACATGGTAAATCTCTCAATATTGTGCATTCAAACTTACATTTGCAGTTGGAATGTATGGGATAACATGTTTTTCAACTACAATGTGAAGTTTGTATTTGGGATAAATTCATCCCAACTACGGAACCCTTCATTATGCGTGGTATAATAATCTATATATATAAAAATGAATCCCTATTTCCCTTGGTCACGACATCTCGCTAAAACGGCTAAACGGATTTGGATGAAATTTGGGATATGGATAAACCTTGACCCGGAGAAGGACATAGGATACTTTTTATCCCGATATTTTTACGGGATCGAGACTTATGCGGGTGAAATCGCGGGGCGCAGCTAGTGTGGTATATAATACAGGCCTCTTCTCTGTGCGGGCGGTGAGCAATGGGTGGCTCACCGTCCGATAAGGACCAGGCCCGGGTCGACGGCGCGTTGTGTTCCACGCGCGCCTCAAAGAGATGTCAGCATAATTGAAGGGGTCCACTAGGACCGATACCTGCCGGGGTTGCGAAGATAACCGAAAGGGAGATCGTGGCCCCCGACGACAGGGCAAATTATTTGATAATTTCCCACTCAAAAAAATAAAAAAAGTATATACCTAATGTCTAATCCCTTATTCAATTTATTATCTACGATGATCATATTTTATCACCATAGAATGTATTACTTCATTTTTGGAGTGATTAATATAAAATTAATATTATACACAACACTTATTTCCACATTCGGTCCATATGTGTGCAATTTATGTCCAAAGTTTTGAACAAATTTTAGGATTTACTGCGAAAAGTTATAAACACACACGAGGTTTATCGAACAGTGTCTACATGGCAAGTTTGAACCGGACCTTATGACGCATGAACCTATTCACATACATTTATACTAATACTAGTTGCGCTCCGCGATTTCACCTCGATTCCGTGGGAATATCGGGATAGAAGTATCTAAGATCCAATAATATCCTAAGTCAGGTCATGATCTACCCATGTGCCAAATTTCATCTAAATTTTAAATCCGTTCACCCGTTTTCGTGTAACAAACAAACTGAAAAGAAAAGTTACTCTATCTGTCCCTTACCTTCTCACAACTAATCGCTATGAAATTTGACAGATAAGTAGCCTGACCTGCACAATAGAAACGGGTTTTGTCGACGGAAGAATAGACAAAATGACATATGTATATTCTTCCGTCGACAAAACCCATTTCTGTGGTAGACATGCTACGCGAGCTGGAGATGGACACAGCCTACTTTTTATCACTAATCTTATTAAATATACGAAAGTGGGTTTTATTTGTTACGTTTTCACGCTAAAACATCTGAACAGATTTAGATGAAATTTGGCATATATGTAAACCATGATCTGGGTTAATTTCCAATCTCCACGCGGGCCAAAGCTAGTATTTATATAAATAAATGATGATATACAATATACACGTAGATAAACTTACGAGCAACGGCTAATTTAAGATATATACAAGTTTGTTTCTATGCTTTCTTACGTGTGTTGCAGCATGTTTGCTTGTTAGTAGGTATGCTTCTCTATATTCCTGCTTTACCCCACGTCCTAATTAAAAGCGATCGTCACGCAAATACACGACCCGTGGTCGCGCCGATAGAGGGCGCTTAACGGTTTTCCGAACAAAAAGTGACATAAAAACGCGACCGATCGCGCATTCGTGCGACGATCGCTTTTAAATAGGCCTTAAGGGAATTTGAAGCAGTATCCGCGAACAACGATTTTTTAAATTAACGTTTTGCGTACCCTTGACAATAAGCTTCGTTAACAAGTCGCTGACAGGCAACGTGACAGGTATAATCACTCCTGTAATTGCTTTCCGTTCATCTTTTTCGGGTGACCACTGAAAATCAGCGCCGTGCTGCGGGTCCCCCATAGCACAGCATCATGCTGAGCATGCATGATGCTGTGCTATGGGAAGGAATGGAAGCCTTCTTGTCACAGTCATGACGTGCAGCTGCCAACTATTTCTGTTTTATACTCATGTTTGCATATTATGTACTAAATTATACCTATTTTGTTTTATTGTTACCTACTCTTTTCTTTGTACACACGTGTTTCTGTGACAAATAAATCTATTTTTCTTTCTTTCTTTCTTTTTATCTGTTAAAATCAATTCCCACTAAATTAACTTCACTATAATTGAAACTATCTAACTATCACATAGATTTATCTATTTTCTTTATAAAGTGTGAATGGCACAAAAACAACACAATAAATAAATTCGGCGTGCGTGTATGAGCAGATGTCAATCAATCAATCTGCCAACTATGTTGGGGTCGGCTTCCAGTCTAACCTGGTGCAGCTGAATACCAGTATTTTACAGGGAGCGACTGCCTATCTGACCTCTACGACCCAGTACCTGGGTAATACCCCTAGGTAAGACTAGTTGTCAGAATTTCCGGCTTCTGACGTCCCGTAACGACTGTCAAAGTTCCACGAATGACAACCGGGCCTAATGGCTTAACGTGATTTCCGATTCACGGAGGAGTCTCGTTATGTAAAGATGGTCACCCATTCACCAAACCCAGCAAGCGTAGCTTAACCTGATGGATCGAACCGTGCGGCTGTTATTACTTAGCCACGAGCTCCTCTGAATGAGCAAATGTATGAACGTTAAACAAAGCAGAAGTTTTCTGACTACTGCCGTGGGAGAAGACGTGAGTTTATGTATACAGGTTATTGGTTTTATGTCGGCAATCCATTTACAACCAAATGACCCCTTTTAACTCCTATGCAAATGTCAAAAAGTTTCGATTCATTTGAGATTTTATATTTTTATTTCATTAATTTTAAAATATATGACTCGAAATTGGTTGACATTGGCGTAGGGGTCTTGAGGCGTCATTTGGTTGCAAATGACCTCGCCTACATCCCCATAAAGCGTCGTGCAGACCGGCGCGACGCGACAGTGCGACGCGACTCTAACAAAACAATTTCTAAGAAAACTTCACCGTAGAACAATTACCGGTGTCTCGTCGCGCGACAAGTCGCGCTAGTCTACACGAGCCTTTATGGATTGCCGACATTTAACCTGTACACGTAAATAAATACGAGTAGATTCAAATTACCCATAGAATGAGCTGAATGGTTTATTTTTAAGCAGTAACATTTATAAAATTGTGAGGAGTGCCAGTGTGTGAAAAAAAGACTTTACCTACTTTATTAATAAAAATAATCTCTACCACGTGAAACGGCCTTATAATTCCAATTTTCGATATACAGGGTGGATTTTTGAGATGGGGCAGTAAGCTACTTTAACCGTTGTAGCTACAGGAAAACTGTCTTAGGAAACTGTCATTAACTTTTTGAAACATTTGGATCAGCACTCGCAGACTTTGAATAAAAATTACAGTCAGCAAGAAAATGGACAGTTTTCACAAAAACTTTTTTTGATATAAATCCATCTTGTTTCTTACGAAGATCAAAAAACTCTGATGGACCAACTGCGATTTTACTACTAGAAAATTTTAAATCCCAAAAATACTTCATTTCGTAGGAAATGATTGGTATCAAAAATTTTTTTTGTGAAAACAGCCCATTTTCTTGTTGACTGTATTTTTTTTTTTTCAACATTTGTGAATGCAGATCAAAATGTCTCAAAAAGTTATTGACAGTCTCATACCGTTTTCCTGTAGCTGCAACGGATAAAGTAGCTGCCCTTACTGCCCCATCTCAAAAATACACCCTGTATGTTGCGTTTCGAGTATGATTTTACACGTGCTACCTAATATGTCGATTTTCCTCATACATATTTGTTTTATTATCATCGACATAATGAAAGTAATTCGTAGAAAAATATTGATCCTCTCAATGTTAGAAAAAAAATTTATAAGACATATAAATGGAATAAGTTGCCATGATTTTGGTTCATAAATAACTAACACGTTTAACATTTAACTTGTATTTTTGAACTATACAAATAATCCACTCCTCATATCGCAGTCCACCGTTGGGCAAAGGCCTCTCCCAGGCTGCGACGGCGCGTTGTGTCCCACGCGCGCCTCAAAGAGATGTCAGCAGAATTGACGGGGTCCGCTAGGGCCGATGCCTGCCGGGGTTGCGAAGAAAACCGAAAGGGAGATCGTGGCCCCCGGCAACAGGGCAACCGAAGGAACACGGGTGGGTTTTAGTCAGTAAGAGTCTGACACGCCCTCCCGCTCCGCCCAGAGCGGGAGAAGTTATTTGATGATTTCCCATGCTCAAAAAAAACAAAAAAAAAAAAAAAAGATGGTACATACGTCGCTCTATCTAGCCGGAGAGCTTAACCAATCTGCCTAGCCTCTTCCCAAATATGTTGGGGTCGGCTTTCAGTCTAACTGGATGCAGCTGAATACCAGTATTTTACTTGGAGCGACTGCCTATCTGACCTCCACAACCCAGTTACTGGGTAATTCGACCCCTTGGTAAGACTGGTTGTCAGACTTTCTGGCTTCTAAGGACCCGTAACGACTGTAAAAGAACCACGAATGACAACCGGGACCAATAGCTTAGCGTGCTTTCCGTGGCATGCAGTAATGTGACCGTCAGACTGCCAAGTCATAGGTTTCGAGTTCAAACCCAAGGCTTGCACCTCTGACTTTTCGGATTCATGTGCGTATTGTATTATTATCACTTGCTTCAAAAACGGTGAAGGAAAACATCGGGAAGAAACCGGCATGCCTGACAGATATTTCTCGACGGCATGTGAAGAAAATTCAGAGGCCCATGGCGGCTTTAAAACTCTGACACCAGTTAGTCACTAACCACACAAAAAGAAGAAGACCAGCGCTTTTCAGCGCCAACAAACGCCATATTGACGCCAGCTTTCAGCTATCTACATGAATAAGATGTTCAATAATTGCTTATTATCTGCATAATTAGAACACATGATTTTTTATTTTGGTATCTCAACTCAAAAAAACGTCTACCTCAATGGTGTTAGGTTCTACTATACTTCTCATTTACACTAGATAAGCACTGAGAAGCCCCGCTACCATCCTTGACAGCTTGCAAATAGTACTACCACGACAAGAGAGAGGACGTATAAATTGTACAGATAATATTATGTATGCTGGAGGACGCTGGCCATTCTCTGACCATTATACATTTGACGACATTCATCCGGAGTGCCAAACTACATAGAATGTTGGACCTGACATTCAAACGCAAGAAGAATTATTTATTTACTGGGTCGCACCGCCACATCCTGTTCGATTTCGAACGATTCGGACGCTAAATTCAGATGGAATTTTAGATCCGGAATTTCCAATGGGTGCAGTGGGTACACGACCAAATTAACGGCTTGGAGTTCCTGTAAAACGTTATCGCATTAATTTGAAATATCTTGATTTTAAGTTGGTATAAGTCAGTTTTTATTGACTTAATTGTGGTCATAACAAGAAAAGAAACAAAGCCAAAATACAATAATAAAAAACAATTTAATAAAACTACAAAATACACTGATGAAAAACTAAAAACATTACATTAAATCGTGCGGGCAAGAGAGACTTCCCTCGACATTGAAGGAGACATAGGCAGCATCAGTGGCTCTCGATTCGAAAGCAAAACAATTACTAGATCTGCCGTCAACAGCATTAATGTTAAAATTGGCAGGATGGCATTTAGCACGAGCGCAGTACTAGCTCTGCTAACCTTCTTCAACTCTTGAAATACAGATATAGATAATGCTCCTTGCAAGATGGAGCATGCAACAAGTGAGTACGCTTGTAGGAACTTCGAAGCTTGTTTTTCACGAAAGCCGCTGATGACGTAGTTGCCAATCATGATATATGTTGTGAATATAGCAGCTGGTGCTAATAAGGAGTGGGACAGGGTCGCAGTGTACGTGGATCTTTCGTTGATCAGGTCGCTGGTGTTCACAACGAGCGCAAGGAACCGTACCTTGCATGAACACCTTTCCACGATCATTAATGAATCGACGCTGATATAAGAACAAGTGCCGTTTCTATTTCATTATTTTTATGCATCGCTTTTTCTATTTAACATTTTAGTTTTAATTTGTAAATGCAGAGCTAATGTGACATTTGATTTGACACTAGGGTGACAGAAATCTACAGAGTGTTTGGTAGAAGGACCCACAATTTTTTATTTTTTTTTATTGCTGGTATCATTTTCTAGCACAATTAAAAAAAAAAAAAAAATTAATATTTTTTGTACCTCGTACCGTCTTAAAATTGTTTTACAATTTTAGGACTTAGGAACGACAAAAGTAATTTTCTAAAACCAACGGTAAATAAATGTCATTGCCGATAGCATCAAATTTATTGTGTTCTATTACAATTACAACCACAAACAATAAAGTTGTGTCGACATTTCGGATAATTAAAAAAAACAGTGGCGCTCCGGGAGTGCCGACAGAAGTGAAAACTTGAAAAAAAATCGGCACCACGGTAATCAACGTGTTGATGTCTTTTACTCCACGCACCGCGGTAATCATGCGTTGATGTCTTTTTAATGGTCAAAAGCTGGTATCATCACGGTGGCGCGAAATCAATGGTTAAGTCCCATCTCAAAAATGCCCAACGCGCCTTTAGTAGTTTTCACTTAAAAAAATACAAATTTAGTATCTTTATTACCTACCATGACACGTAAGACACAGGTTTTATGGTTGAAAACTAGGATATGACGCTCCCCCTATCCCAAAGAAAATCACTCGAAAATTATGTCGGTCCTTCTACCAAACATCCTGTATTTCTAAAAGCTTCAGAACAAATTATAAGAAAGAAGTTTTTGCGCTACAATACTTTTTGCGTTTTTGTTAAGGTGTGTCCAAACATTGAGCGGCAAGAGCGCGGCAGCAACACGCGGCATTTGCAGGACACATTTCTGCCACGCTCTAGTTAAGACCAAACCGACGAACTCCCGCGCAATCACGCGGCAGTACTGCGTGGCACATCGAGAACTCTGACTTGGTTTCACATGCCGTCGAGAAATAACTCTTAGGCATGCCGGTTTCCTCACGATGTTTACTTCACCGTTTCTGAAGCAAGTGACAATTATATAATACGCACATGAATCCGAAAAGTCAGACTTGGCAGTCCGACAGTCCCACCACTAGGCTATCACTGTTATTACCCCTTGGTAAGACTGGTTGTCAGACTTTCGGGCTTCGACGACTCGTAACGACTATCAAAGATCTACGAATGATAGCCGAGACGCAACGGCTTAATATGATTTCCGAGGTACGGAGGAATTCAAAAATGGTCAACCATCCCCGGGCCAACCACAACGAGCATAGCTTAACCTGATGGATAGAATCGTGCGGCTATTATTACTTAGCCACGAGGTCACGAGCTTAGTTAGACAGTCTTTACCACGGACTTATATTTAAATTTAATTTCATTACCGTTACATTTTCATTCCTATTCAAGAATAAAATTTCGCTGATTCTGAGCTAAAAAACAGACTTAAGGTAGTTTTATACCGGCGAGGCGAGGCGTGGATAGGATGGGCGAGATTTGTATATCTGTTTCACAAAGTAAGTGAATGCTCTATTCATACACCAATAAAGTTCAATATTGTACTAAAAATATTTTAATTCTCGCCTCGCAAATCCTCGCGCATCTCTAGACCTTTTACACCAAAGATGGGCAGGGCGTGGATAGAAAGGACATGTCTGGTGGGACAATGGACGATTACCTAGGTGGTCAAAACCAATGTTCAGTAATGATTGTTATATTATTATAATCGTCGTATTTTATAATTAATCAATTAATAAGTTTTAGGAGTCAGGCACTTGCGAAAACTGGTCAAAATCAGGTTTATAAACCAGGGAAGTTTCTTAGTTTTTTTTTATTATAACGCCATCTGTGAGCGACCACTGGTACTAACTAACTGGTGGTATACCTTTGTGAGGTTAGTGAGAGATTTAATATTTTGTAGGTCTGATATCAGATTTAGTAGTTTAAAAAATGTAAACCACATTGTATATCTATTAAATAAGTGCTTAACATTTTTTTTTTAAATCACAAAGTATTCTAATATATCACATAAAATGTTATTTTCATCATCTCTAATTCTGTAAATTTGTCTATCCTCAATACCCATCATATTATTTATTTTTACCTATTTTTTGGTATTGAATTGGGACTAAAATAAATAAAACTATGTATGTATTCCAAATTATTTTATGATACATACTTAAATAAAATGTTTTTTTTTTACTGATGATGTGTGTGGTCTTCTAAAGGCACCGAAACATTGTCCAAAAATGACGCTGATGCTAGCAGGTTTATCTTGATGCCTTGTCCAGCCAAGATACCATGGGTAATACCGTCATGATGTGAAAGCAATAACTGGTGTTGGTTAAAGAGATAGTGGTGGTGGCGGTGTTGAGCGGTGTTCCACGGATGTAACAACACACTCTTGCAAGTCCCTTGATGAGTCATGAATCTGGTGTTGATTCGCTCGAACACGAAAAAATAAATTGTTGCCATATCCTGAAAATATTATTCAAATACATTTTTATTACAAACTAGCTGCGCCCCGCGGTTTCACTCGCATAAGTCTCGATCCCGTGGAAATATCGGGATAAAAAGTATCCTATGTCCTTCTCCGGGTCAAAGTCTATCCATATCCCAAATTTCACCCAAATCCGTTCATCCGTTTTAGCGTGATGCCGTGACCAAGGGAAAGAGGGATTCATTTTTATATATATAGATGACATGACATAACTGGCGAAATGTGTTGCTCTATAAGTTTACCTCGCCCAAATCCTTTGGAAATTGCTGGCGTGATGTTTTTATATGATGAACATTATTTCCATTTTTCGTGATCGTAGCTTCCATTGCTCGTCTTTCAAGTTTTGAGGGATATTTCCCATTCATTTCACTTACTGTAAAACCTTCAATCGTGAACATGATCGTTCCAGACCTCGACCAGAGGGCAGAAACTGGACATGTCCTTTTGCCATACAAACAATTCTCGCCCATCCCGTCCACGCCTCGCCTCGCCGGTGTAAAACCACCTTTACGTTGGCAAAATAATTACTGTGAAATCACTTCATTTGAGAGATGACAATGATTGCATGCCATTGTAGACATTATTGCGCATACGAATAAGAACAAATTTGTCTTGATTTTATGAGGCTTCAGGGGTATTATTCTGTCTCGAAAATAACTGAATTTAAAAGCCTCTTTCTCCAATTATGACAATGGTGTGAATGGTCAGAGAGGAATTAATTGCAGCACATTTTTTTTGTTAGTTTTGTAATAATAATATAATATTTTGTAATTTGTCTATTGTAAAGAGCCCAAACTCTAAACGTCAACGAATTATAACGTTGCTAAATTGAAGAGTATAACTGTGACATAGCATGACAACTGAAGTGACGTCACGTAAAAAATAAAAATGCTTATTTCAATTACAAAAGGCATTTAGATACAATACTATTGGAGATCACCTTTTAAGCAAGGAATTACTTGTGTTAGGAGACTCCGCGCTTCCAATTATCTTTAACTTATGCAATTGAATTGAATGTAGACAATGTAAACATGCAGAAAAATAAAAAATAAACGTAAATCACCAAAATTTTTTAGATTATAATTATAAAGTCTCTTTTCAGTTATATATTATACAGTCGGATTTTTTTCTATTTTTATAATAATTTGCTTGATTTCAAGCTCTTTAGTTTTATTAATATATATATATTATATTTGGAATTGGCTCAATACTGATTTTTATTTGTACCCATATTGCTGTAATTTTTTTTAATGCTTCCCCTCCCTTTTTTTTATTTGAAGATGAAATATATAAATATTATATAGCCTATGTCACTCCCACATTTAAGACGAATCTAACGGCATCCCATATGTTAACATCCATCAAGCCATTTAGGCTACAGAGCGTGCCAAAGAAATATACATACATACACATGTACACTCGAAAAACATTACCGTTCTTCTGCAGCAGTCGGGTAAAAAAGTAATAGGTCGCTATTCAAACAGCTATTAACAAGAGTAGGTACTAACTATTAACCCTAGAACTTTCTACTACCTCCAGGAAACTACACTTTGCAAGATCCTCGTAAAGCACTGAGAGCTTTCTGACTACTTGAGCTATTAGGAACTTTACGGAAAAGAGTTGAATCGAAGTTAAAATTGCTTGGACATGAGCTTACTCGACAAAAGTGATTTTTTAATGATAGATCGCCCGGAGTCCTGCCAGCAGGACTTTAAGTACTTCCAGAAGGTCGCAACTTTTTTCAGTCACAGTACCGTAATGAATGAATGAATGAATGAATGATGTATACAACAAAGATTTCAAATTTGCATGAAAATATAGACTACTTTTGTCTCTTTCACACTGTACAAGAAGCGGTTTCTACACACAACTGACCTTCAATCAGCATGCAAGGGCGCATGGGAGTGGCGCGCTCGCGCTTACGCGACTTCTTTCAACGCCCCTGTACCGAAAACGCATGGAGTCGTCAACATTTCGGTATTCGTGCATAGACAAGTTTTTTTTACTTTTCTGATTTTTTTGTAAGTACATCGTGACTAGCTCCTTTTTAGGGTTCCGTAACTCAAAAGGAAAAAACAGAACCCTTATCACTCGTATGTGTGTCTGTAGCTCTATCTGTCTGTCTGTCCGTCTATCACAGCCAATTTGCTCCGAATCTAATGGACCGATTAAGTTGAAATTTGGTACACATATGTATTTCTGTGACCCAACCACGGAGGTGTAACGTAAATACCTGTGCGGCTGTTATTACTTAGCGACGAGCTCCTCGGGTTGGGATATGAGAATGGAATCTTATGTGCGCGTAATTTAATAACGCGACGATATTATCGTGGACATTCACGTCCAAGTCTATAAAATGTATGTAAACATGTGCACGTTACAACGTTATCGTGGACGAAAATTTAAAAGCGTCTTCATATATTTCCATATAGTATTATACTTCCCTGTGATATCGCGATGCCAAGACGTGGACGCCGAAGTTCACGATAATATCGCCACGTTTGAAATAATAGAAGCGCACAATCGTTGACTATTTCTTTTCCAAACTGTTTTAGAAAAAAACGGCCAAGTGCGTGTTGGACCACGCACAATGAAGGGTTCCGTAGTTGGGATGAATTTATCCCAAATACAAACTTAACATACTAATCGAAAAACATGTTCTCACATACATTTCAACTGCAAAGTTTGTACGCACAATATTGAGTGATTTGATTTACCATGTTATTTTAAGACCATAGACTTCTTATGCGTTTTCCCACTTTGACTAGTTTCGCAGATAAGGGGGGAATGGTAAATTTTCAAATTTTCATCTCTTTTCTTAAAATATTTCTTTAAATGTGTTTATTTTAAAATTATGAAAAAAGTTATTTGATATTCATTTATTTACGTTACACGTACTTGTACCAAATTTCAGCTTAATTAGTCCATTAGATTCGGAACAAATTGGCTGTGACAGACGGACAGACACACGATTTATCCTATAAGGGTTCCGTTTTTTCTTTTTGAGGTACGGAATCCTAAAAACAACAACAAACAATATTTCTGCGGGGTAAATTTTGCGTAACACACTTACGGTAGCAATGCCTTTCATTTTGACAGTGCAACAATATTCATTGCGTTATACATTGTTGAGCCTACAAATTTTTCGAACATATGAAGTAATGGATTAGCAATATCTTCAAAATAATTCAGATTGTCATTGAAAGTGTGTTATACACTCGAGAGCAATGAATCCGGGTCACTTAAAGAATCCTAAAAATCTCGGAAACTAAAAATGCTAGGTTAATGCAATAAATTGTATTTAATAGACAATGTAATACTCCTTAAATGAAGGTATTAAAACTTCTTAGTTATTGTAAAGTTATATCATAAAAAAATCAAATTTGAAAAAGGGCCACTTTCGAAGATGGAACTACGAAATTACAGCATTTGGTTTTGCTTTTGTTTGTAATCTGTCATTTATGTGGGTACATAAAACATGTTGATAGTGCTCTATATTCATTATTCAAGCTGAAATTATGTCGCTTACGCCTGAAGAATGCACCAGAATACTTACAATGCTGGAAACCGGCCGGAGTCAGCGCGATACAGCCAGGACTGTCGGTGTGTCGCTGTCAACAGTACAAAGAGTTCTCCGACGTTACGAAGAAACTGGTTCTAACCTACGCAGACCAGGAACAGGCAGAACCAGGTGTACCACAGCACGAGAAGACCGATACTTGGTGAACACCATGCTTCGAAATCGCTTTCTCACAGGAACTGAACTCACAAATCAGTTTCGACGCCTCGGAGGAAGTAACCCAAGTGCATGGACAGTAAGACGTCGGCTTGCTGAATCTAACTTAAAACCCCTTAGACCTGCAAACGGCCCTAAACTGGAGCGTGGGCATCGTATTTCAAGACTAAGATATGCCCAGAGCCACGTAAATTGGAGTATTGAAGATTGGTCAAAAGTTATGTTCTCCGACGAATCAAAATTTATGCTCTACAAGCACGATGGAAGACACAGAGTGTATCGAAGACCAGGGGAAAGATTCAAGCAAGCATGCATCGAAGAAAAAGTAGCCTACGGTGGTGGGTCTGTACTTGTGTGGGCCGGAATTTCTTCTGAAAGTCGCACAGAGCTGGTGATCATAGAAAACGGCTCTTTAACTAGCGTAAGATATGTGGAAGAAATCCTCAATGATCACGTTGGTCCATTTATGGTCAATTTAGGTGAGGATGCTATATTTATGCATGACAATGCCCGACCTTATACAGGTAGGATTGTGAATGACTACCTTCAAGAGATGAACATTACTAGTATGGAGTGGCCAGCGCGCAGCCCGGATATCAACCCGATCGAGCATGCTTGGGACGAGCTAGGCAGATGCGTAAAACAACGAAACCCTCCCCCAATCACGCTTCGTGAGCTCAAAATTGCTCTCACAGAGGAATGGGAGAATATTCCCCAAAATCGTATAAGGAACTTGGTGTACAGCATGCCAAACCGCGTAAACGCAGTAATGGAAGCACGAGGAGGCAATACGAAGTATTAAAATTCAAGAAAATCGTAATAAAGTTCAAAAATTTCATGTTTCCTATTTTTGTTTTAAGGAGAGATCAGCAGTTTTTTTCTTTATGTAATTTTGTGTTAATAAAATGTATGGTGACTCATATTTTTTTTACTTTCATTTAAGGAGTATTACATTGTCTATTAAATACAATTTATTGCATTAACCTGTCATTTTTAGTTTCCGAGATTTTTAACATTCTTTAAGTGACCCGGATTCATTGCTCTCGAGTGTATAATCAGAGAGCAGACCTTCTTTTTTTTGGGTGGGAAATTATCAAATAACTTCTCTCGCTCTAGGCGGAGCGGGCGGGCGTGTCAGACTCTTACTGACTAAAACCCACCCGTGTTCCTTCAGTTGCCATGTTGCCGAGGGCCACGATCTCCCTTTCGGTTTTCTGCGCACCCCCGGCAGGCATCGGCCCTAGCGGACCCCGTCAATTCTGCTGAAATATCTTTGAGGCGCGCGTGGAATACAACGCACCATCGACCCGAACCTGGTCCTTATCGGACGGCGAGCTACCCATTGCTCACCGTCCGCAAGCCCGCGCCTACGCGTCGGAAATCGGCTCGCGATTCCCGACGCTAGAGTGTAGCCCTGTGTTTTAAACTTAACTTTGGTTAGTTAAACAATTTGAGTAAATAAAGACTTAAAATTAATTACTTACAGTTAAGCCTAGATTAAACTTCGATAATCATTCATTAGTTAGGATTATCTATCTAATACCTTTAAGGCTCGTGCAAACTGGCGCGATATCGCGGGCGCTACAGGCAGCGCGACCCTTGTAGCGCCCGCGATATCGCGCTTATCTGCACAAGCCTTTAAACGAGCAATTCTTATGTATATATAGAATAATCTGAATCTTGGAAACGGCTCCAACGATTTTCATGAAGTTTAGTATGCAGGGGGTTTCGGGGACGATAAATCGATCTAGCTAGGTTTCATATTTAGAAAATAATCAGAAAAAAAAGAACAAATATTGAATCCTTATTTAAGATCCTTTTTATGGTTTTAGTCTTCATTTGAACTTCACGTCTCTTTGGTAACAGTTGGCTTAAAGGCTTGATAGTTTTTGCGTGATTCTCAGTTTTTTATCTGCGTAAGACATAACTTTACAAATTAATTACACTGTGTAATATTAACATAATCTTAAATATTCACAGATTAAGTTATTAAAAAAATGCTCTAATTTAACATATATTTTTTCCAAATCATTAACACTACTCGTTTAGACGTGACCTTCAGCGTACTGAAAATCACGTCTAAAAGTCGTTTATTCTCGCCTCAACAACGCGACAAGGGACGTCAGGTTATTACTGAGAACATTTTTTTTTTTACTATTACATCCTAGTAACAGTAGGAAATTCGATTAGGTACTTAAATTCTTTTAAAACGAAGACTAAAAGACTGCAACTATTTTCGCTACAAAACGATACGACAGCGTCTGGATATTACTGAGAACAAAAATAATTTCACTTCCATTATCGCGGACACTCCAATTTTATTTTAGAGGCGTCTTAGCACCACAATAGCCTGTCAGGGGCGATAAACCCTTTGTTGTGTTGAAGATACCCTGTCTTAAAGAGTTCTCGTGTTCATATTTTGGGGATTGAATTTTCAGCAAAAGATAGCACAATATTTTTTACCTATTTTATTTATAACACCTATGTATGTTTATAATATTTCTGAATTATAATTTTGATATTATTGTACCTACTGTAACTATAAAACTTGTGCGTCGCTAGCAAACATAAAGATTATTTATGTATCTATCTAATAAATATTAATTAATGCCACAGATCTCTATGAATTGTCATTTTAGTATTAATAAAAATAAAAATAATAATAATCCGACTGCAGAAATATGGCTAATTAGTGAACTAGAATAATAATAATGAACTGCAATTATAAAGGCTCGTGCAAACCTTGCCCTTGGCCCTAGTCGCGCCCGCGATATTGCGCTGGTCTGCACGAACCTTAACTCTGAATTTGAATTTGTTACCGTTTTAGGTCTAAAAAGGCATTTTGACATTTTCCAAATACGTTTTTTATATCTAAAAAATATTTGGTGATACGATATTAATGTCATAATCAATAAAAAAAATTTTTCAATAGTTAGCCATATTTCTTATTTCCATACAGTAATATTGCCAAATTAATCAAAACAAGTAAATATTTGACAGCTATTTGCGACATTGCCAGCTTTTTGGATGACCGCTTAATTAAAATGAAAAAACAAGTTTCAACGAGGATATTCACAAAATAATTATCTATTACTAAAGAACGTACATTGATGACCAATGTGACCGTTTTTAAAATAAACGTGGTGGAGCAATGTGTTTGAATATACACGATTACAGATTATTCCTAAAAGTATGTTTTTAGTAGTAGCTAATATTTTTTTGTTAGGTAAGTATTAGTTTTGCGCCATTATGTAAGTATGCTTTTTACTATTTAAAACTATATTCAATTATAACATTCATTTTTATTCATAACTTGCTGACCCGACAGACCTTGTCATGTCCATTCAATAATTCATTCAAAATTCCCATAGAAAATGCACTAACAGTTTTCCCGAATTTTCCGGCAACTTTTCAAATTTTTCATTTCGTAAGAACCTGAGATTCGAACGTTTTAAAACAAAAGTTTCAACTCGAACCCAGTCGGTTCGGCTGGTCTGAAGTGGTGCGCTTACCAACGAACAGCATTTTATTTTTAATCATCATCATTTCAGCCGGAAGACGTCCACTGCTGGACATAGGCCTCCCCCAAGCATCGCCACGTCGACCGGTTCTGTGCTTTCCGCATCCAGTGGATTCCTGCGGCCTTCACAAGAACATCGGTCCATCTTCTGGGAGGCCTTCCAACGCTACGTCTTCCGATACGCGGTCGCCACTCCAGAACCTTTCGGCCCCATCGGCCATCCGTTTTGAAAGCAATGTGCCCTGCCCATTGCCACTTAAGTTTGGCAATTCTTCGGGCTATGTCGGCTACCTTGGTTCTCCTGCGGATCTCTTCATTTCTGATTCGATCACGTAGGGAAACTCCAAGCATAGCCCTCTCCATTGCCCTTTGGGTGACTTTTAGCTTTCTAATAAGGCCCATTGTGAGCGACCACAATCATCATTTTTATTATATGTATAGATACTACATAGTAAAGCCAACGTAATGAAGTTGAATAATGAATAAATTATGAATTATAATAAAATTTGTATGGTAGCCTTTATTCGTGTGGATTTATGTAAATCCCAGTTTAGCTATCCGACATAATGTTCGGCTGTTGTGTGAACGTCGAAACGAAATACAAAGTTTTGTGTTGTAATTGAAAATACAGACTTGTAATCGAAATATTATGGCGAGAGTGAATTCATGAGATCTTTTACCTTTTTAGCGATGGATTGCAAAACAGTCGAACACTGAACAGCACTCCAGTCACAACTCTAGTCCACATTCTTTTGTTTTTCAACTCTTCTTCAATCGGTTCCTCATTACTGATGACTGTTTTTCACTCGTTACTGCTTTTCAACTACGTCTTTTAATTTTTTCGAGGGCCCGATCACACGTACCTACCACAACCACACCACATCGCAGCCACAAAATGTGGGCAAGCAGTGGTAACGTGTGTCGCTGCAACTTCTTGCAGTTAAGTTGTGGTAACTACAAAATTACGATGTGGTTGCGTTGTCGCTAGTAGTTGCGATGTGGCTCGTGTTTGCAGACTGATCGACTCCGTCTATGTCGTCGCGTTGACGCAACGATGTGGTTGCGTTGTGGCTGCTACGTCGCCTTGATAAGGTTGGTATCGGCCACACGGTTGATTTTGACAGATATGATTCGTGTGACTATTCATTTTCATACTAATTTTGCGCACGTTCACTTGGTGTAGTTCTGGTTGTGGTGTAGTTGAGGTATGTGTTATCGGGCCCTTATATTGTGTAGGCACAGTCCAAACATTACCAGAAGGGAAGTACTGACCTGCTTAATACCAACCCGTAGCGGGGCTACTATTGTCCAGAGACAATAGTGTGATTGTGAACCAGAGTTCACAATCACAATAATATTTCTACGCTTCTTTTGACAATAAAAAGCAAATAATTATTTTCCTGTCTTTGAACCAAAAATATGACACAATCTAAGTATGAATATTAATACAAGAGATTTCTTATAAAACCCTCTTTTTCCTGTTCTTTTTCTGACAGAGACAAACTGGTGGATTAATATTAATTCAAGACATTGTGAAAAATAATAATTCTGAAATTATTCTCCTGGAATTACATTAACAGCAGTAATTTTGTAAAGTAATTGATTTCGTGAAATCATTATGTCTTTGGTTTAATAAATGAATTATTAATTAATTTCTTGGAAATCATTTATGGGATATTACGAATGTAATTTGACTACTATTAGTAGTAGAATTGCGAATACTTTAAATTACGTTCGTAATTTAAAAATTCGTCTTGACAATTGCATACATTAGGACAACGCCTAAGATGTTGCGAAGAAAACCGAAAGGGAGATCGTGGCCCCCGGCAACAGGGCAGCCGAAGGAACACGGGTGGGTTTTAGTCAGTAAGAGTCTGACACGCCCTCCCGCTCCGCCCAGAGCGGGAGAAGTTATTTGATGATTTCCCACCCTCAAAAAAAAAAAAAAAAAAAAAAAAAAAAAGGACAACGCCTAAGATAGGTACCGATAAATTGCCCTAACTTCGCCTGGCGTCCTGTTTGCCTATAATGAAAAAGCTGTGATATATTTTTCATTTAATTGTATGGCAATCGAAACTTTAAGTTTTCATAGAGAGCTTTAAGTTTCGATTTCCATACAAGAAAAATTATAAATATATTAATTTTTTTTTTTTTTTCATTATAAGCAAACATAGGACGCCAGGCGAAGTTAGGGCAGTTGACGGTAGTTATCTAACTATGTCTGTTAGACGTCATCTTAGTATTTATTCTGCCGGGGGTGCGAAGAAAACCGAAAGGGAGATCGTGGCCCCCGGCAACAAGGCAACCGAAGGAACACGGGCGGGTTTTATTTAGTCAGTAAGAGTCTGACACGCCCTCCCGCTCCGCTCAGAGCGGGAGAAGTTATTTGATAATTTCCCACACAAAAAAAAAGTATTTATTTTTAAATTCTATACAAAACTTTGCAATATTGAATATCACATTCTACTGGGTGGATACGGCGAGTATACCCACCGTACCCGGCGTCCGTGAACTCATAATACCTATATATAGGCACTACGAGTTCAGGGACGCCAAAGACAAAAGTAAACAAACAACTATCCCCCTTAAAATAATTCCTTTATTATGAGGAAGTTGATCAAACAAATACAATAGCATTAATTATCGCGTGGGTGTCTGTTGTCTTCTTCCAATTAAAGATTTGACCATGAGTTATGACATGACATAACCATACTTACAGCGTATTTTCCCAAATAAGATTATTTGGTAAACAAACTTATTTATTACCCGACTGCGGCGAAGCCAAAAAGAAGGTTATGTGTTTGACCTGTATGTATGTCCGTCTCTTTGTTCCCTCGTAACTACTGAACGGCGGAGTCGATTTTAATGAGTTTGATATGTCGATAGATTCGTCTTTATTGCGAGAGATATTAAAATGCAGGGTTTTTATAAGAAACTAGCTTCTTCCCGAGGCTTCGTTCGCAATTTTTTTTTGTATTAAGTTAAAATTTGTAATAAAAACATGTTGAGTTTTGAGATTCGGAAGAAAAAGGGCAAGGCCTTCGATTTTTCCCGTGACGATTTCTGAAAGTTTACAAGCCGCGTTAAAGAACTTCGTTCCAAAAATCTGGTGTTTCATAGAAAATTGCAATACCTACGTGGTCAAAATGTATGGAACAGTAGATTTAAAAAAAATAACCGACGAAATATTTCAACGCAGGGGCGTTCAGAATCATGTACGGAATCCATGGTAACAGTTTTAGTGTCGATGTCCCTGCCACCCTGTATAATAGATAAGTACGATGAGAATTCATAAGAGAGATTAGCAATGTGAATAACAATCACGATTGTTATCTGCTTATTTTGGCAAGCTTCCAACAAGAAGCAACCAATTTCACGCGTTAAGATCAAAATTATGTTAACCGTTCGTATAATATGTAGACTCCGAGCTGCAACTGAGAAAACTCAAATAGAAAACATCAATAACATTTTTCCCGATCCGGATAACGATCCATGAAACTTGTGACCACTAGACCAATAAGAAACCTAAACCCTTCAAGTAATGACAAACAGTTCGGGTCTCCTTTTTAAAAGGAGGGGGTTCTCAGTTTGTGGGAACCAATTTTTTTATTTATGTTCCCCGATTACTCGAAGACGGCTGTACATATTTGGAATTTTTTTTTTTTTTTTTTTTTGTTTGAAGGGGTATACTTACCAGGTAGTCCCATTGTTATCAAGTCAGGATCGGATGATGGAATCCTGGAGAAATCGGGGGAATTCTTTAAATATTATAGGCACACCTATAGCGATTTAGATATTTTTTTATAGTAACTCGTGAATTTGCTCTTGAAAAGCACCAGTTTGTAAAGTGGAACTGATGATGAAGACCACAGATGGCCACCGGACCTACTCAATAATAAGTATTTCACGGGTTGCGATTCGATGACTTTAATATGGTTGCCAAGCAATTTATGCTCTTCACAATGTATAGGGTGAATTGGGGCTGATGGTAAAGTACCAGGAGAACTCCTCAACAATTATCGTCCCTGCATCGGGAAAAGCAATATTTTGTAAAAGGTGATGAGCAATGTATAGGCTATTGAAATTACAAACCGACCCACTAAAAAACGAGAGATAAAAAAATCGGAAGTCGCTGGCAAATAGCGAATATCCGTGTCTTTGGTTTTGTATTTTCGTTTTTCGCCACTGATTTCCGAAATTTTAGTTATTTTTTCACTTTATAGTGGAAGTCGGTTGTCTTTTTTGGGACAAAGTTTTTTACTCAATAGAGCGCCTACGTCAAGATCCCACTGTTCATACGGCAAAAAAACAAATGCTGCATAAAGCTAACTAAGCTAAGTGCATATTATAACCGCGGCGGACCGCTGCGTGCCGCATTACAAAAATGCGCCAAAGCCAATAAGAGCCGCGGCGGGCCGCAACACACGGATTTAAATTTCGTATTTGAATTCGAAATGTTTCCACTCCAGTGCAATGAGGCTCGCGCACATTTTGTGCGGACCGCGCCGCAACGCAATGCATTGCAAAAAACCTCCTGCATCATTTTCGTACATTTTGTATAAACCATCGCATACCAACCCAAAACAGTAGCCGCAAAAATACGCCTCGCAAGCAATCTGCCAGTGCGTTCCGCTGCGGCCTGCAGCGGCCCGCCTTTAGTGTGCCCGCGATGGTTCATAAAAAATGTACTAAAGTGATGGAGGATATACAGGAAGATTTTTGCAATGCGTTGCGATGCGGGGCGGTCCGCCCAAATATGCGCGAGCCTTTAAACTGCGTGTGCTCCCAACATTTTACAATAAAATATCGTACAGTTCAAAGCCTTTTGAACCTGGGCTTACCGATCCTTGACATTAACCAAAGTTTATCCTTGTTTCAGGAATAACGTCAATAACAACACTAACAGTGATATCCTTCGAGAGATATATGATGGTGACCAGACCGCTCAACTCCAGACACCTCAGTTCCAAAGGGGCTATCATGTCGATAGTCTTCATATGGACCTACTCGCTGGCACTTACCACACCTCCTCTGGTTGGATGGGGACAATATGTTAATGAGGCTGCGAATATCAGGTACAGTTATTTTTAGAAGTTATAGTTTTACAAATGGTTCAAAATATTCGAATTCAAAATATCTTATTTTACATAAACCTACATGGGCACTTATGAAACGTCAGAAGCTACGTGTACGGTTCCAGTTGATCGTTTCCTATGGAGAAGAGCTGGCAAGAAAATCCACGTTACTCTTTTAAAAATATTGGCTTAGAAAAAAAAGAAAGGAAGAAAATACATTTATTTGCGGTAAACATGACATAAACAAAGAAAAAAAAAACAGAAAATAAACCCAAGCCAAGCCTTTTAAAATATTTTCAAATAACAGTGTTAACAGGCATGGGAGGACAGTGTAGGTGTTTCAACAAGTAGAAAAGAAAATATCCACACAATGGTAACACCTAGGCGTTTCCTCCCTCCTTACCCAGAACAGGAACTTCTTAAAACAACGTGAAAGAAAAACATTGCAACAAAAAAAACCGTCTTCCAAAATAAACACTACAAAGTAAAAATTACTTTAATTTCAGTCGGTTCTTTTTTATTATACGAGTATTACTAGTAATGTCGTATTTTACAAGTTTTTGTCCCGATAATATTCTCTAGAAATTCTTCGAGAGCTAGTTTAGAATAATTAATTGGAATTTCAAATTGGTAGTCAAGTTAGACATAAAAAAGGTGTCAAATATTCTTTTTTCCCAGTGAGGTATTAGCGGCTTTTTTCCATAAGAAGAATTAACTTGATAAGTTTTAATTAGTGCCCAGGTACCTTGACGTCTAGAATTAAACTGCTTGAGGCTAACATTTTAAAAAGTAACCAAGTTATTCACTTTTTATATCAAGTAACTAGTAAGGGAATACCTAGAAACCAATTTCGTTTTGAAATTAAATGAAATAAAATTCGCCTTTTGCTATAAAAAAAAAACTAAATTCAAAATATTTTATTTCACATAAACCTACATGGGCACTTATGAAAAGTCAAAAGCTAGGTGCATAGTTCCAATTGGTCATTTCCTATAGAGAAGAGCCGGCAAGATAGTCCACGGTTACTCTTTTAAAAATAATTGACTTTTACAATATTTTCAAATAACAGTGTTGATAGGTATGAGAGAACAGTGTAGGTCTTTCTACAAGTACCAGCTACTTACCAAAACAGAAAATGGTCAACATATCTACAGTCCTCTAAACAGCGTTCTCACGTTCACAAATAGAAAAAAAAATTAAGTACATAAAAGATAAATTAATTAATAAAAATAAAAACCTATTTGAACCGAAATGACATGATTGCTGTTACAACTGTAACAAATCTGAATAATTATATAGTCCACAAAAGCCACTAAGAAAGAGTTAAAATTTTGTTGAGTTTTGCATTCGTTCTCAGTTTTCAGGTGTACCTATGTCCAGCAATAAACATTTTCCAATTGAAATTATGATGATAATGTAATTTTCTTAGAAACTAATTTTAATCATAAATAAGAATGTTCCATCTTTTACTTGTATTGCTGAGTGATACTCATATTATTGAATTTGAATCTCAGATCACCCAAAGTTTTATCAACCTACATAACTCCTCGGCCGCTGCAAAAACGCTGAAATTTTTGACATACAGAATGAGGTTAAAAACTAAAAGCTCATAACAGGTGGCAGCACAGTTGTACGTCTTTAAACCGCCATTGTTGTGTATATGTTTACTTTTGTGTCGATCACAAACTATGCGACAACTAGATAAATATGTATGAGACTTGGAGTGCAGCACTATTAAAACACGAGTTATGGACAGGAGAAGCGTCTTCCACTGATAAAAAAGCAGCTTTAGTGGAAAAAACAATAAATTATGAACGTTTTTTTAATTTATAGGTTATTTTGTTTTTGTTGACTTTAAGTTCGTTTTTTGTTAACCTGATCAAAGTTGAAAACCAACTCGGGCATGATCTTCCTAACTGAAAAACCTCAGAGATAGCACTTTTAGCACTGATCTAATAAGATAATATAAACACACACATACTTTACTATAATTTACATAATATCACATCACAAGTGCCTGTATGTAATGAAAACAGACTTAGTTCTCTTGGGAGCTTCACCTATAAAACCACTTTCTCCCATAATAGCACATCGTCTCGGCAAAATATCGGATTCCAATTTTTTTCGGAGCTTTCTCCCACAGTTTTCTTCTTATAACATCTTTGGCGAATACATGGGTCCCCGTATTTTTGCAGAAACAGCCTTCGCAACTGGACTCAATAATTAATTATGCGTAAAAGAAATCGCTTGTGTACAAAAAATGTATGGCTAGCTGTCAAATTATTAGACGCTGGAGATCAGCGCCATTGGAAGTGAGCAGGTGGCAGTTTTATCGCCATTCTCGATAGGTTTGCCCCATAATACATGCAACTGGATACACACACATTACCATGAATACAAAAATCCCTTTTTTCACTCATATCAAATAAGTCTTTAATGACTCACTCTTGTACCCACAACAAGTAGGTATTACAGAACCTACCCAAATAAATGTACAACCTACTAGACATCCAATCATACATCAAAGGCATTCAAGGGCCACAGGCACGTAAAGCATAATTATTTCTGAACCCTATAAATCTTAGAAATATGAGAAATACCTAAATGCTGTAGGTAAAACATGAAATTGTGATACCTAAATTTAGATTAACTGAATCCGCTTTTGTAACAAGTTGCCAAAGTCGGTTACAGAAAGTTCAAAACCACATCAAACATGTCCTAATCAAAAAAGCATATTATAAGATTAAAGACCTCGTTGAAGACAAGGAAGTTTGGCAATAATTCCTTCTGCACATGTGGCTTCCCTGGTACCTCATTAACGGCATAACAATGTAAATGTCTATTAACTGCTCCCAAATTACGATGGTTATTTTATTTTACTTTTTTACATACTTCCTTGACATAATCTTTTCATTATTTAACATTATATACCTAAAATTTCATATATTTTTTTATCAAATTAGAGTTATTACAGCTGTAGTGGCAATCATGTCATTTGGTTTAAATAGGTCCTTATTTTTATTACACTCGAGAGCAATGAATCCGGGTCACTTAAAGAATGTTAAAAATCTCGGAAACTAAAAATGATAGGTTAATGCAATAAATTGTATTTAATAGACAATGTAATACTCCTTAAATGAAAGTAAAAAAAATATGAGTCACCATACATTTTATTAACACAAAATCACATAAAGAAAAAAACTGCTGATCTCTCCTTACAACAAAAATAGGAAACATGAAATTTTTGAACTTTATTACGATTTTCTTGAATTTTAATACTTCGTATTGCCTCCTCGTGCTTCCATTACTGCGTTTACGCGGTTTGGCATGCTGTACACCAAGTTCCTTCTACGATTTTGGGGAATATTCTCCCATTCCTCTGTGAGAGCAATTTTGAGCTCACGAAGCGTGATTGGGGGAGGGTTTCGTTGTTTTACGCATCTGCCTAGCTCGTCCCAAGCATGCTCGATCGGGTTGATATCCGGGCTGCGCGCTGGCCACTCCATACTAGTAATGTTCATCTCTTGAAGGTAGTCATTCACAATCCTACCTGTATGAGGTCGGGCATTGTCATGCATAAATATAGCATCCTCACCTAAATTGACCATAAATGGACCAACGTGATCATTGAGGATTTCTTCCACATATCTTACGCTAGTTAAAGAGCCGTTTTCTATGATCACCAGCTCTGTGCGACTTTCAGAAGAAATTCCGGCCCACACAAGTACAGACCCACCACCGTAGGCTACTTTTTCTTCGATGCATGCTTGCTTGAATCTTTCCCCTGGTCTTCGATACACTCTGTGTCTTCCATCGTGCTTGTAGAGCATAAATTTTGATTCGTCGGAGAACATAACTTTTGACCAATCTTCAATACTCCAATTTACGTGGCTCTGGGCATATCTTAGTCTTGAAATACGATGCCCACGCTCCAGTTTAGGGCCGTTTGCAGGTCTAAGGGGTTTTAAGTTAGATTCAGCAAGCCGACGTCTTACTGTCCATGCACTTGGGTTACTTCCTCCGAGGCGTCGAAGCTGATTTGTGAGTTCAGTTCCTGTGAGAAAGCGATTTCGAAGCATGGTGTTCACCAAGTATCGGTCTTCTCGTGCTGTGGTACACCTGGTTCTGCCCGTTCCTGGTCTGCGTAGGTTAGAACCAGTTTCTTCGTAACGTCGGAGAACTCTTTGTACTGTTGACAGCGACACACCGACAGTCCTGGCTGTATCGCGCTGACTCCGGCCGGTTTCCAGCATTGTAAGTATTCTGGTGCATTCTTCAGGCGTAAGCGACATAATTTCAGCTTGAATAATGAATATAGAGCACTATCAACATGGTTTATGTACCCACATAAATGACAGATTACAAACAAAAGCAAAACCAAATGCTGTAATTTCGTAGTTCCATCTTCGAAAGTGGCCTTTTTTTAAATTTGATTTTTTTATGATATAACTTTACAATAACTAAGAAGTTTTAATACCTTCATTTAAGGAGTATTACATTGTCTATTAAATACAATTTATTGCATTAACCTAGCATTTTTAGTTTCCGAGATTTTTAGGATTCTTTAAGTGACCCGGATTCATTGCTCTCGAGTGTATTTTGTTTATCTTGTATATAGATTCTTTTATTTTAGATTTTGTGAATGTGAGAACGTTGTAGGCTGTAGACTTGTGGATCATTTTCTATTTTACAAATTACCTAATACTTGTTGATAGGCCTACACTGTCCTCTCATATCTATTAACAATGTAATTTGAAAACATTGTAAAAACCATTTATTTTTAAAAGAGTAACCGTGGAGTTTCTTTCCGGCTCTTCTCCATAGGAAGCGACTAATTGGAACCGGGCACCTAGCTTCTGACGTTTCATAAGTACCTTTGTAGGTTTATGTGAAATAAAATATTTTGAATTTTGAAAATGATAGCAGATAGACGCTGCTGTGTTCCAACGATTCATCATTCTGCATGTGAGAGGTGCGGGTTGATGAATCGACATTGTTTTCCATTTTTTTAAAGTAAAAACTCTTTTAGGCGCGTCGGGCATTTTTGAGACAGGACCATTGATTTCGCGACACCATGACGACATCTCATTTTTCTAAACGCGATTGTGCTCTTTATTTAGATAAGGTTATGGACCGATGTTCTATACAAGTATTTTTCTTCCACTAAGGCGATCTTGTTCAAGTTTTCACTTCTGTCGGCACTCCCGGAGTGCCACTACTTTTTTTTTCTGTACCTACTTACAATTCACTTTGTGCAAAACATTGTTTAAGATAGTTTGTAGGTGTGCTGTGTATTTTATACTTTACTGTTTAAGTTGAGTAGTTGAGTTCAACCGATTGAATTTTCCTCAAACGAATCGGGTACGAGCAAAGACGGGTCGATCACATTTGTAGGTCTGTTTGAAATTTAGGAACATACAATCATAAATCTATCGACGTTGGCCGGTCTATACTAAGCGATAGTCAATACCATCGGCCTTGTGGGTGTGAGAACACTCAAGATAACTATTAACTGTACAAAAATAGTACAAGTAAACTAATCTTGTGTTTTGCTTTCACAGTTGTTCAGTAAACTGGCACGAGCAGTCAATGAACACGCTGACGTACATCATGTTCCTGTTCGCGATGGGACAGATCGTGCCTCTCGCCGTCATCACCTTCAGTTACGTCAACATTATCAGGACGCTCAAGAGGGTACGTTGTGTTTTGTTTTTCATTCCTTAAAGCTGTGAATATGTCGCAGAAAAATACTTATAGCCTTGATATAGTTATATCCCATGGGATACAGCTATATACCGTTATATAGTTATATGAAAGCGGTTCATAACTGTCTTACTAGGAATATAACTATGATACGAGCATGATCTATAAATATAACTATTAGGGCACTCCGACCAAATAGGTTAGAACTGTGACCAATTACGCGCGAGCCGAGCGACCGATGCGAGCGGTGCCGCGGCAGCGGCTTGCGAGCGCTACGTCGAAATTGGTCGCAGTAACAATATTAGGGCACTCCGATAGTTATGAACCGCAACAAAATCACATCGCATCGCAACATGCCATTGTACCATACTACTATCATACCATCTTCTGCCACGTTACTTGTATTCCCGTCTCTAGAGCATAAGAAAGCCAAAGTGTTGTAATTATACTTCGCCCTTGCACTTGAAGCTATGGGTAGGTATTTCTCACACTTGTGAAAAAATAAGAATTTTGTAAAAAAAAGTTGTGTTTTAAATACAATAAAGACGAACCCTTAGTAGAAGCGCAAAGCAACAATGATTTTACAAGGACAGAATAAAACAGAACTCCAGACTTAATTTTTTTTAAAGGCAATTTAGATAACACTTTGTTTTCATAGAAATGGGCAGCATCAATTAGTATCTCATCTTTAGTAGGTACCTAAAACTCCCTTAGAAACTTGAATCTAAAAAGAAACAAGTTTCTAAATTTCTAGATTTATGTCAAACAAACTACAAGTCTAAATTATTTGTTGTTCAGGCCGGCCATTACCGTAATATCTTTAGCAATTTGGACAATCCCCGCTTGAATAAATAACGTAGTCTCGACTCCTTTCGAATTAATTTAGATTCAATGTACTAAAATGTTTTTCACCGACTTCAAAAAGGAGGAGGTTCTCAATTCGACTGTATATTTTTCTTTTTTTTTGTATGTTTGTTACGCGATTACTCCTTCAATTATAATTTGATTTTGATGATTCTTTTTTTTGTTTGGTAGGTCATACTTCAGAGATGATCCTATAAATGTTTTATTAACTTCGCTTGTGTAGTTTTTGAGTTAGCCTCAATAATACGTATTTTTTTCTACTTAGGATGTGGATGATATGATAAGTTCCTGTCATTTTTATTTACATAGTAGTTAGTGGTAATCGAATTTTATGTAAGATAGGTACCACAACTAAAAAGTGAAAAAAAAAACAACCGACTTCCGAAATCGGTGTCTTTGGTATTGAATTTTCGTTTTTTGCCACCGACTTCCAAAATTAAAGTTATTTTTCACTTTGGAGTTGTTTTTTTGGAAGTCAGTTATTTTTTTTTTTTTTGTAAAAAGTTTTATAAAGTAATTTCAAATGTCCAGTGTCATCTTTTGTTTTGAAGTCTATGTGAGATCATCCAATGTTTAAATTAAAAATTACATAAGAGTATTTTCATTAGTCGATAACTCGATCGATGTACAGCTTGCGGCGAGTCCCCGCAGGCGGAGTAATGAGTAGTGAAAGTCACAAGTCCATAACGCAATCGGTACACCGTCTGCGGGGAATCCCCGTAGCGGGCGTTGCGACCAATGAAATTCATCGGTCGGTAAAAAGCGTGCAGAGACTCACACCCACAGATTTTTTTTCCTGTAATCTTTACATAAACTTCTACCTATCACATAGAATAATTTCAGATTTTTCTCGATGCAAACTTCGGAGATAAGGGGGGGAAGGTATTTTTGAAGTGAAAACTTCTTTAGGCGCGTTGGGCATTTTTGAGATTGGACTAAACCACTAATTTTGCGACACTCAAATAATTACTATTTCAGGATCCTAAAAATACTAAATAGCCAAGTAACTGCAACTAACTTGGATGCAGCGCTCACCGCCCACTGGCGCGGCACCGCTCGCTTCGCTCGCTCGGTTCGCGTGTGGCTATGTCACAGTTCTAATCTAACCTAACCCGTTTGGTCGTGGTATCTACTGTGAAAAAACGCCAGAAAGTTAAAAAGAACGCAAAACGTTTTTAGAGTTCATTTAAAAAAGGGTACATCATTAGAAGATCAAAAAGTTTTTAGACAGTCAATTAAATATTTCCCACTTAAAATTACACAGGTCGCACACTTCTGAACCTTTTCCACGCACCCATATCAAAAGGCCGGACACATAACTTTAATCGCGTGATTATTAGCACGTATACCTGTCTTCATAGTAAATACGGATAACGGTCGATTAGCCTCCCTCACGTGTTTACAAACAACGTGGGACGACCTTAACGGTCGTTTAAACGACAGGACGCCATTACGATTTTATTTTATGGCGGTGGAATCGGAAAATTTCCATTGTTGTGAATTTAGCTACAGAATAACATAACTTAAGATCTCGTCTCTGTATTCCCCGAAGGGCGTACTGTATGTGGGTGTACTTATAGGTACATCTCTACCATCTCTGTTATGTTTAATTCCCATGTAATAGGGGGCGAGCCTATTGCCATCAACCCGGCGGCAATTTAGACACCGAACCGCTACTGAGAAATCCAAACCCAGGACCTCATGCTCAGCATTAGCGCTTGAGACCACCAACGAGGCAGTACAACATTATATAAAAATACCCCATGATAAATAAAATAACCCCATATAAATATTTGCCAAAACATTGTGCTAATAATACTTGTTACTTTTAGAAGTAATCTTGTTCTGCATACTTTCACGCGAGGCAAATATTTTCCGAAAACATTGATCTAAAAATAGTTGGACTGACATTTTATGAGTAATCCTAGTAAAAAAACGTAGGTATATTTTTTGCATTTCCTTTGACTTATTTTCGCATAAATTATGTTTTGTCTATTTGCTTAGCGTGAAAGTATACTGAATATGGTATTAGAAAACATTGAAAAATATAATCAAAGTTTCATTGAAAGAGTGGGCCTGTTAAGAGCGTGCATTCTGAAAGTGGGCAACGTCGCAAATAGCTGTCAAATATTTTTCTGTTTTGATTATTTTGGCAGTATTACTGTACGGAAATATGAAATATCGCTAACTAGTGAACTAAAATATTGATTATGAAATGCGATAATTAATATCGTAACACCCTATATTTCGTTTAAGATGTAAAAAAAGTATTTGGAAACATTCCAAAGGGTCTTTTTACACCGAAAAAGGTTCAATAGACGTTGATATATTTAGTAACCAGTTCCGCTTAACTATTCCTAAAGAGCCATAAAAACCCTGTAAAAAATCGACACGTGTTTCACCTCTCAACGAGGCATTCCCAGGATGACGATTAACACGAAACACGGCGTATTGCCACACCGACCAATAGGTGTGGCAACACGCCGTGTTCGAGTTCGCGACAAGACAATCGTCATCCTGATAGGATAGATAGGATAATTTCATGATGGGATTTTCTTGGTGTGTAGGTTTTCCTATTTTTGCATTTAAATCTCTCCATGGTATTGTTTCCAGAACTCTCAACGTCTGGGCCGCGTGTCCAGAGCCGAGGCGAAGGCCACAGCGATGGTGTTCATCATGATCGTCTCCTTCACCGTCGCGTGGACACCATACTCGCTGTTCGCTTTGATGGAACAGTTTGCTACTGAAGGAATTGTAAGTACCAACCCCAACTACTAGAAAGAAAAAAAACTGGAAAAGTGCGAGTCGGGCTCGCACACGAAGGATTCCGTACCGTATTAAGATCGAGCAAAAAAGCACGTTTCTTATATTGGGACCCCCTTTCATTATTATTTGTTGTTTACAGCGGCAATAGAAATAAATACACAATCTGTCAAAATTTCAACTGTCTATCTATTACGGTTCATGTGATACAGCCCGCTGACAGACAGACGCGCCTGCGCTGACAGTGGGCGTTCCGTTTGGGGTGCTAAACGGAACGCCGCTGTCAGTCAAAGTCAAATAATTTATTTCAATTAGGCACATAAGAGGCACTTTTGAACGTCAAAATTGAAAAAAAATGAATTGATTCTAGTCGCCCCTTCCAAAAGGTAGTTTTCATATGGAGAAAAATGGGAAAAATACTCCACCGTAACTCTTTTAAGATGTTTTATATATACATTAATTATATGTGAAGACGATGCACCTGGAATAAGATTACTATACCAAAATAGGTAAAAATAATTAAAAATAAAGCAATGACAGAAAAAATAATTATGTGATGGCTACATGGTGTTCACATATTTACAAGCATTGTAAAAGTACCTATACGACGTCAGCGCGCGCGCGTCTATAATTTTTAAGAACCCTAAAAATCACAAACAATTATTTTGGACTCGCACAGGTTAACGAGCATGCCGATTTATTTTGTAAAAATTTCACCGGGCAAATTTTGGTAAAGTGAACTTGAAGTGAGTCAATAGTGTCAATCCCTAGTACAAGGTCAAATGATAGCCCACTTCACCTCACCTTTTTACGGTGAGATATTTACAATGTAGCCCGACAGGTTAAATAGGAGCCAATGAGGTGATACGATGCTAATCCCGTGCAGTGCTTATACGTGTGCGTCATTCTTAATCTGCAGTATTAAAAGACTTCTTGCCACAGATGAATACAGAGGGTTCATTCCGCAAAATCATTTAAATAAAAAGCGACTCTTGCCACGACACAATAAAGCGCAATTCAGATCGCGCAGCGCTAATTACCTACAGTTATATTCACCAAGAAGTTGCCTCTCTTTCTATCGCGTGATCTTTTATCTTCTGACTCCGTTATGCTCACTGAATTAGCCCAACAAGACGGGTCCGCCGCGTACCTACTTGTAGTTTCATACGAGAGAAGGTCCATGACAGTATTTCTATTAAAAAACGTGATCTTGTTAACCTATGTGACGTCAAATACCTCTAAGACATTTCAAATAATATTTATTTCCTTAATTGGGGAAAACAGATACGCATCTTTTTTCCACGGTTTATTCTTTACTGAACGGAGTGTTGGTGCTCTATACGCATAGAGCACCGACACTCCGCTCAGTAAAAGAATAGAATATTTATTTCCGTATGATGTATACAATATGTGAAAAAACCTTGTCCGATCCGAAAGGGGCTCATAGGTACTGCAATAACATTACCTAAAAGTAATAAAAAATCTACTTATTATTGAAAATAAAAAAAATACTTGCTATTTTAAAATCACATTTTATGTACCAAAATTACCCCAAATTCATAAAAAATGAGCAAATTTTCAACAGGGGTTAAACAGAAAGTTGAACAACAACCGGTTTATGATTTGTAGACACCCGCTAAACGACGACAGCCCGTGTTCCATGTAATATTATACCCGGTAAAATTCCCCATTGAATTTTTTTTTTTTTCAATTTTCTTGAAAATTACCACATAAATAAACTCTCAATACGATACCTAACAACACCCTTATGGATCGGACAGGGTTTTTTTTACATTTTGTATGCCATTTCACCATGCAAACATAAAAAAACCAGCCTATTATAATTATTGCCCCAATGCGAGGTAACAGGCTTCTCCTCATACAGAGAGGTCACAAGTTAATGCTTGCGACCTCTTTGTATGAGGAGAAGCCTGAAACAAACAAACAAAAATAAATTCAAGCAAACAAACATGAATTAATATGAAAATACTTATATACAGGGTTGCAAGGACATTGATGCGAAAACTGTTACCATGGATTCAAGACATGATTCTGAACCCGCCCGCGTTGAAATTATTCGTAATTTTTTTTAAATCTGCTGTTCCATAAATTTTGACCACGAAGATATTGCTCTCTTCTATCAAAAAGCAGTTTTTATTGGTTTAGATTCGTGTACTGAATCCATGGTAACGGTTTTCGCGTCGATGTCCATGCCATCCTGTATAAAGATAAGTCTTAATCATAAAATTATTAATTTTATAAAATTTGAAATCACTTATTTAACAATAATACTTATAAGAAGAATTAGAATTTCACATTCAGGTTACGAGCCTTTTACTTCTACTAACCGGGTACAGATATCGCTACTATCTATAGAAAATTCGCAAATGGAAATACCAAAACTCATTCAAACTATTTAATTACTACAATACTGAATACAATACATAGATAGATTATTCATTAGTGAAAATATTATTTTAAAACTCTGTCAACATTCATTAGTTCTAAATTTCAATATTCCATAAAAACTTTGTTTTTAAAACTTTAATTATTTCTAACTAATTATAATTATATTAAAGTTTTATTGCTGACATTTTACGTAGAGATTTCTAGATGTCTGCTTAGGAATTCATGCCATTTTGCGCTGAATATTATGCTAAACAGTTAGGTACTAGTTTCGACCTCGATTTTCAATTTTAATGAGGGTTCTTGTATGATAATAAGCATGTTATTTAAATTAATTAATATTTTAGTATTACGTGCAATATTAATGAACCTGCAATGAGCTGAATCCAAGCTGATTAAGTTGATAGACTATAATCCTTTCGGGAACGTAGTAACAATAATATAAATCCAAACGGACAGTAACATTTCAATTAAGTTTCATCGGTTCCAATTGATGTTATTTCCACTTAAACAAACATCAACTTTAAACAACTGTAAATAAAGTTGATTTTAGACTAGTAGGTACTGTTGAAAAAGTCATAAAAAAATATGAAGTTGTAGCGCAAAATGAACCTTATGTGTAGGCATTACAGTAGTTTTTCCTAAAACTAGTGTTTGTTTACATGTTTGACAAATAAATTGTGAATGCAGATTAGTTGAAAACGTGTTTTGATTATTTAGCAGGATATTTCCTACTCCTGTTTTATAATATTTTGCGCGTTGACTGACTTTTCCTAGCTTGTAGCAGGTCGGGCACCTTTACACAATTGTATGAAAACCTTTGACCACTATAACTATTAGTGACTCACACTAGTAAGCGGTCACACAGCTCTGCATCTTTTGGCGGTCACTAGAGTAGGAACTGCCAAAAATTACAGAGCAGCCGCCAGTACCCTAGTGTGGTGCCACACTTACGACCAGCGTTTGATGATTGCACGGTAACGCCTGATAGTAATACTTAAAAAGTATTAGCATGACCATAATCAGCCTTGTTCCCACTACTGGGACACAGGCGTCCTCTCCACGAGGGACAGGCCATAATCCACCAAGCGGGCAAAGTGCGGGTGGGTGTATGTAACATGTCTTCAAATTTTTGGTTCTATGACATGCCGGTTTCTTCACGATGTTTAACTTCACCGTTTTGAGACCAGTAGTGATGAAATAATTACACAAAGTAAAGTGCCTCCTTGGATTCGAACCTACGACCTACACTACTCGTAACTCGGGGCCGATACCACCGGGCCACCACTGCTCTAGTAAAAGTATTATTTGTAAATTCTAATAATGTGGCGACATCTCCATCGCCACATGCAAACTACGTATCAAAGACCTGATGTCACACAAAATTCTGACGTCACACAAATCCTGCATCGCGCTATTAGAGTTTACCGCGCGAACGACATATATATGACTATCTGACATCAATCGTTGGGCAGTTGCCCGCCAGACACGACAACCGTCTGGTCGGAGGAGCCTCCCTTTTCAATAGAGGATGAGTGAACTTTACACCATACCTCTTAAGTTACATTGTACCCTAATCCAAATTACCCTGGACAAAACTTTATCGAAATTCATTAATCCACTACCACGCTAGTTTGTTTTTCAAATAACTATCAAGAATCATCTCTTATTTTATATTAAGTAGATAGGTATCTAATTTTTGCACATTCCAAACTCAAAATCAAACTCAAAGCATTTATTTTAATTAAACCGGCACTTTTAAACAGGCACTTTTGAATTGTCAAAGAGTCTGTCGGTTAGTCAGAAAGTTGAAGCCAATTGCCCATTCCAAAACGTAGATCTCTATGGAGAAGGACGGGCAAGAAACTCCAAGGACACTCTTTTAAATATATCAAGGAAAAATCCACATCTTTTTAATAAAATAAGTGATAGACATAATTTTAATACTAGAAATAAAGATAAACTGGATCAACCATTTTTCAGATTATCTAAAGTACATACATCTTTTATGGGGTACTGTGTTAAATGTTACAACAAAATACCTTGTGACATATTGCAATTAAATGAAAGAAAATTTAAAACTCAGATTAAAAGTACACTTTGTAAACAAGCATATTACAAATTAGAGGATTATATCCAAGATAAGAGTGCTTGGAAACATGCTGGTCCTGCTCCATAGGACAATTTAGAATCAAGACAAAATCAAACAGGTTGCTAATTTAATTGTTAAATTTATAATTTTGTATTATATGACATTGATTTTACATTCTGTGATTACTTCCTCACACACTGACTTATTAATTTTAAAAACATTAGGAAAATCGTCTACTTTTACTATGTTTGTAAATATGTGAGCACCATGTATCTATCATATAATTAAATTATCTGTCGTTGCTTCATTTTTAATTCTTTTTACCTATTGTGGTATAGTAATTTTATTCTAGGTGCATCGTCTTCACATATAATTATTTAACTAATGTACGTACTAATACAAACTATTGTAAAACATTTTAAAAGAGTAACGGTGGAGTTTCTTGCCCATTCTTCTCCATACGAAAACTACCTCTTGGAAGGGGCGACTAGAATCAATTATATTATTCTGTAAATTTTGACGTTCAAAAGTGCCATACATGGGCCTATTTGAAATAAATGTTTTGACTTTTTTTTTTACTTTTTTTGAATATCCTGGGTACATCATTATGTGAGAACAATGTATAAAAAATAATCAAAAGCAATTGAAAATATAAGATTAAAAATAAGCCCTGGTAGATAAGAGATAACCAGTTTCAACTGACGGCGCCCGTTCACGAACAAACATGATACGTGAATCAGCACCATCCAGCTCAACCATTTTGTAATCGAATGATCCAACACACTCGCCACCATCAGCGAGTCATTTAAGTGAGCATGACATATTCTCAACTCTATGCTCTTTCAAGTCAACATACATCTTAATAACTTAATAAACGGCTCCATGGTATCACATTTACAAAAATAAAAATGCTTCTTAATTATACAAAACTATAATTTGCAATGTATTTAAGAAATTAATAGAATTTTACCAAAATCCACGTACAAAATACCTACAAAGAACCTACAACCATCTGTTTATGTTACAATACAAATGACAGTGAAAAATTACCTTTGGATAGATTGTTCTAAAATGAGTTATCCGCGCTTTTCCCAACAGAGATGGAATAATAAATATATTGTTTAACTCTGAAACGCGGACATTTCATAAAAAAAAAATCTGTATTCATTTAAATAGGCAGTCGCTCCATGTAATATTGGTATTTAGCTGCATCTGGTTAGACTGGAAGCTGACCCGATGCAGCTAAATACCAATATTACATGGAAAGACTTAGGTATAGGCAGATTGACATTAACCCTGACAGTGTCCTCAATTTAAACTAGAAAGAAAATAAAAGAAAGAAGATACGTTTATTTGCGGTTAACATGACGCAAAGAAAAATAATAAAAAAAAAAACACGGAAGTAACAAATTGGGGGAAAATATGCGTCACATCCACGCAAAACGGCCATCGCTCAGTATAAATGCTGCGACCCCATGCGAGACACAGCCCCAGCGCTGATTTTCAGCGACAGCCGGCCACTAAACTAGCCGAAACTAATTCTCGATTCCTCATGAAACGAAATGAAATGAAATTATTTATTCTGTAAAAAGGATATCGGATCTTTTATACGTCATATTAAAAATAAGCTAGATGAGTTCGGCGTTTCCTGTCTGACTACTCTGAGAAGAAAGGCCGGAACAAACTCAGAGATCACAGTCTCTTTTAAAATCCAGACATAATCTTGGTCAAGCCATATGAGGACCATGTAGATCAGAGACCATGTGACAATAGACATATATAAAAAATTTACTGTCCTTGAATACAGTAGCATTAGAAATCCAATACGATTCTTCTCGTATTCATATAAGAGTGAGTTTTAATTGTATTTGTATGGCGGATGATGCGCTGTATTCATTTTCCGTACAAATGAATCAACGTTCTCATATGGTGAACACATTAAGTATTAAACGAGGATTGCATATGAAGCCAAGATGGAGGGCCATGGGCGGCATAGAAACTCTGACACCAGGTGTCACTAACCACATGAAAAAGAAAGATTATCGGAAGTATCCAAGATGTACGATTTTCTACGTCAATGTATAATTGCTGTATCACCCTAAGGTTGAATTTAATTTGCACGTTATTAAACAACAAGGACTATTTTTTCATGTGACAGATAGTTTCAATGTTGTCATAGTGAAGTTTCAATTTATAGGCCGACCGCTTAACTGAGTCCGTTCCTGAGGTAGCTGCGCGGTGCGGGAGGGGTGTGGTGTCGTAATGCGAGAACTCAATGATTCGTCAACTTGTGACAACTGTCACTCCAACCGCACCGCGCACGGCTTGCGCACAGACTCAGTTAAGCGGCTTATAGTGAGAATCGTTGTCAAAAATGAATATAACGCAATTACGAGGTCATCTATACATAATGAGAATCGTTTTACTAGGCGAATTTCACCAATGAAACTAAACGCGATCAGGGGGCTTACCACCAGCTCATAAAGCTGTATTATTTTTAATATTACTTCAGTGGAAGAAAAAAAATGGAGCTGTACGTCCTGTAGTGCTTCATTTTTTTCCCACACTGAAGTAATATTAAAATAATACTGATCTATGAGCTAGTAGTAGGTCCCTGCACGTCTAAATCTGCATAAATAATCTACATGGTCCTCATATGGCCTGACCAAGATTATGTCTGGACTTCCTTCTCAAAGTAGTCAGATAGGAAACGCCGAAGTCAACTAGCTTACTCGTATTTTTAATAAAAAAAATTATATGACGTGTAAAAGTGATTCCGATAAACAATTTAATTTCATTTAATTTCTAAACCGAGTTCAAGAGCTGTCAGTCATCATCATCATTTTTGTGGAATATTGACACTGACTTGTGATTGGTCTTGACGCAGTTTAGATGTGCTGATCGCGTTCAATTTCATTGGTAAAATCTGCCCTGAAAGATCAAGCATAAAACATGTTACTTAACTGTTTCTTTAAAATTCACATTAAAACAAACAAAAGCAGAAAAGTTTAAGTTTTCTTCAAACAGAAAATAAATAAGTACAAAAACTTTTTAGACATAGGTAAATAAATCTACTCTTGAGAAGACATGTCATGTTGTTATTTGTTTAACAAGAAAAACACTTTATCTCTTGATACAAATTGATACGAATGTATGCTAGAGCGTTTGAAGGCTTCCGCAGACAAGCAACGCGCGTGACAATATGACGTAACTCTAGTAGAAAAATTTCTATGAAAACTTCATGGAGATTGTTCTACCAGAATCGCGTAGCATCGTAGCGTCGCCGTCGCACCGTCGCGTCTTGTCACGCTCTGCCCTGTCTGCGGAGCCTTAAATATTTGGGACAGTTGAATGATTACACATATTGGAATTTTTAAGCCTAGAATTATTTTAATCAAATATTTTCGGTCCATAAACTCGGAAAGTATTATGATAATGACTAATAATGCCGTTAAAACGGGATTTTTGATAACAATTTGTGATTGGCATTTTTCCTGTTAAATTGTAGTACAATTTTTTTTTTTAACTTCCCTGTGTTATCGTAATGCCGTGCCGTAAACGTGGATGTCCACGATAATATCGTCACCTTAGAAATTATAAAAGCGCACAATGGCAAAAGAATTTGTTTTTGAATTACAGACCGTTCACTATAACCTCTCTCTTGCCGTCATGTTGGCACCATTTCTTATCAACTTTTGTTTCAATACGGCATGTTTCCTCAAATGGTTCGGCAGAGGTATACCTATAGTACACCCACATTTCGCCAGTTATGTTTAAGTCCCATGTAATAGGGGGCGAGCCTATTGCCATCAACCGGGCCGAAATCCAGACTCCGGGCTGGCTGAGAAATACACAACCCGGGGTTCGAACCCAAGACCTCATGCTCAAGAGTAGCGCTTGCGACCGCTAGACCAATGAGACAGTCCAAGAAAAGAGTAATTCCAGTAAAAGAGTGTAATGAGTAAAAGTGATGAACAATTCGATTAGTCCAAACCAATAAAAGATTTTTGTATGTTTATTTGTAATGAATAAACTCCAAAAATACTTAACCGATTTAAAAAATTATTTCACCTATAAAAGGCTACATTATCCACTCATGTGCCTTTCGTCATAAAAACTCGGGTAAATTTTTAACAAAAATCAAAATAAGGTTGCCTCAGACGCAACTGTTTTGTAGGGCTAAAGAAATTGCCAAATGGTTTAGGGTAGTTTCTGAGAGTTAAGCTTGATGATATAATTATAAGCATGCGAGAGGTTATCAGCGAGTAACATGGGCTATATTTTATCGACTTCCACGCGAGAAGTTGCGGACAGAAGCTAGTTTTCAAATAAAACGCTTCGAAATTAATTAATCGAATTCCTTGATCTTGTCCAACTCTTCCGTTCCAACTCTTTCCGAGTAAGATCATTAATATTCATAATTTTGTGATCGTTTTCAGCATTACAATTCTTTTCATCGAACAAGAAATGAATTATCGAGACCGTCTTTTTCAATGATATTATTTTCCTATCTTTGATTGTGAAGGCCAATTCTCTCATCATCTGTCAAACTTGTCAAAAATGACGGTAAATTAATTGTATTTTTGACAGATTGCGAATGAGATTAGAATGCGAACGTTCTTATGAATTACAAAAATTGCCTCTCTGATGTAATTCTAGCTTCTTCCTGCGACTTCGTCCGCGCGGACCTCGGATACGATAGTATCCGAGGTCTAATCGTATCGTATCGAGGAATAATAAAGTACGTTCCTGTGGGATACCACAGGAACGTACTTTATTATTTACATAATAATTATCAATTTTATTGATTATTTATTTATTTCCGTAACTACCCGTGACATTACAGCGGGCCCTATAAGAATATCAGCGCTGCAACACTTATTTTTATACGTCGCAGTATCATGCTGAGATAGGAGCATTTTGGCCTGGTACGGTGGGCTGCATCAATTGGATACCCCGATTGTATTAAAATGTTAATACTATTGGAGTACCCAATTGATGCAGCCCACCGTATATTATCTTTTGTTTTTACTTTCTTTACAATAAATACCTACTTTTTCTTTATTTCGTTCTTTATTTTTTTTACTACCGGAATAAAACGTATCCTTTAGCGTCGTCCCATTTGGCAAACGTTCATACGAGCAAACGATGCGATTTCGTCGCACGACGAGGTTAAACACACACATTTCTTTAAAGTGTCCTAATTGAAGTTTGCAAGTCATCGCGCGAGCAAAGCACAGGAATTGCTTAATAACGATCGTACGATAGGTTTACAGCAACGCGGTGGCATCGCATGATGGCCATCGCGCGATCCGCTTGTACGATCGTAGCCAATTAGGACGATGCCTTAATCCTTACCCAGGTCATGATCTACAAGTGTGCCCAATTTCATCAAAATCCATACAACTGTTAAAGCGTGAAAAAGTAATAGACAGACAGAATGATGTTCGCATTTATAATACTAGTATTTACTATCGATGACTTTTGGAATAATTCCTACTACCACCGTTTTAACCCAAGAGCTAGAAAGTACATAATGCTCACGCAACATAACATAACATAAAAAAATCACAGAATAAAACAGCAACATTATGTAATTTCGGAACGGATTTTATTCCCTTCTCGGTATTAGAATTCTTTATGCATCCCCATGAATGCCTTTGTATGTAATTTTCGCATTGTTAGCTATAGAATATAAAGAAACCTTTTACAAGGACCTATGTAGGTACTTACTTAATACGAATCTCGAAGGTACCAACTTATAATGACGCGTACTTCCGGATCCGTACCGAAGGACCTTTGATGGAACTTTGTTTTGATCCTAACTCTAACGTCAGTTGAACCCTTCACATGTGTTCCATCTTTAGAGATAATTTTGAGACGGAATCTTGGGGGTTATTTCATATTTTGGTCCTTTCATATTTTTGTGTTACAGCTTCGCATAGAGACAGATGTTCAAGTGCAGTCTAGATAGGGTTGAAAAGTAATGGTCTAATAATAAATTATTTCGTAATTTCTAGACTTTTCTTTATTTAGACTATTAATGATTTATTTACATTTTTTTTTAGTAAAAACTGTAAAAAGTTTAGGCGCGTTGGGCATTTTTGAGGTGAGACTAAACTATTGATTTCGCGACACTGTGACGGAATTTACCGACATCGTGGAATAAAAGACATCAACGCGTTGATTACCGCGGTGCGTGGAGTAGAAGACATCAACACGTTGATTACCGCGGTGCCGATTTTTTTTCAAGTTTTCACTTCTCTCGACACTCCCGGAGCGACACTGTTTTTTTTTATTACTATGATAATAGAGAATCCTTTTGAAAACCTCTGAAAGATTTTATTTTTTTCTGAAGCTCATTAGAAAAAAAGAGATCAAATACACACACTTACACAAAGTAGCCAATGTCCTCGTTTCCAACAAATAAAAGTTCATACTATGAAAATGCTGTCTATTGCCTGATTTCAGAGTAGTTCACAATGTAATGATCACACCAATACCAAAGACAATACACATTGCGTAATAACAAACAAAACATACAGACAGACAGTTAATAATCTTCTCAGAAAACGGTCTCTAATAACTAAACAGCCGTAGGTAATATCAACATTAAACTTCTACGGAAAAACAATTAACAGAAAAGTATATAAACAAAAGCAATCATCTATCAGAAAAACAAATAACCAATAGAAATATCATTAAAACTTACAATACAGAAAGTCATAAATTACACACTAGAGGAAACTAGTATTGAATATCTAATACTACTATATTCAAGGACTCCATCAGTAAAGTTTCGAACTATATCTCTATTGTCACATGCCTTTGATGAAAGAGGAATCGAGAATTGTGTATATGGATACGATTAGCTTAAATTGAGGATACGAATATACATTAACCCTGACAGGTTAATGTATATTTGTCTATAGCAGAAGAGAATGACAACTTTATGAATATTAAAATATCCTTTGATTTCGAGTACCTGGAAATGTTACATTTCCCTACCTTGGATGATTGATTTCATATTCTATATTGATTTGGGTTAAAAATTCCGATTGAACTTACCTTAACTTACTGCGAAGGCAGATGAAGATAACAAGGTTTATGTAAAAGATAAAACGTACTATGATTAAAAATAACAAAAGTAAAATGTGTAATCCTTTGAGATTCATTCATTTATTTATAGTAAAAGAACATACATTGCTCATTTACGAATAAATACGTACAGTACCGACCAAAAGTCCATAGGCAATCTCACAAAGCAATAGACTGACGCTGCGGTTTGACTTACGCCCTTCTTCTATAAGTTGTTACAATACTATAGACACGTACAGTACACACACACACTCACTTTGTCTGCAACTCATAGTAGTTCATAATATCTATCAATACAGTATATAGTATGCTAGCTCAGTGGATAACGAGTTTTGGTATGTGCGATTATGGCGAGCCGAGAGGGTTCGAATCTCATGTGCGCTTAGCTCGTCATATTTTAATAATTACTATTCATAGTTTTTTTAATTTTTTAATAATGACTAGTTCAATAATCATTCTATGCTTCTTTACATATTATGGTGAAAAGTGTAGTCTAGTAGCTATTGATTTATTTTTATTGTAGGTTGGTACTATGTTGAACTTCTGTACGTGCATTAGGCACTAATTTCTATCAATAAGCGAACAAGACCGCTTTATCAGCTAGTCTTACTTATCCATTGATAATATTATATGTATTAAATATTTAGGTATATGAATAACAAGCTAATGAATAAGTATGCGTGTTGCGTATCCATTGACGGCACAAAAAGAAAAGAGCAAGCCTTACAGTAGTCGCATATGATGTGTAACATCTGACATCTCACCTTGGTAATAAGGAACATTAAACGGGCGGGCCTCATCAACGTCATTTCTGACGCCCAACTTTCGCACCGCGCGCGCTCATTGGTCAAATAAAAAATAGCGCGTGCTTCCTCGGCTTCCTGTTACACACTTCCGTCGCTTATCACGAAATCACTCCCAGTTGCAGGAAAGCGAGGGGAAAGATGTTACACATCAAAAAGCTTTACCCAATTTCACCGACAACTTGTCTACGCATCTACGCAGTTTGTAACGCTTGCATTAGCTATTTATATTGCTCAAATATTATTATAACCTTAATAAATAGCATCCTTTTTCAAATTGTATAATCTTTTAGAGGTATGAGGAACAGGGTGTAAAGTTTATTTATCCTCTATAGAAAAGGGAGGATCCTCCGACCAGACGGGTGCTGTGACTGGCGGGCAACTGCCTGCCAACGACATATACGTATATGAATATCCGGCATCAATCGTTTGATGTCGGATAGTCATTATGTCGTTCGCGCGGTAAACTCTAATTGTGCGATGCAGGATTTATGTGACGTAAGATCATTGATGCGTAGTTCGCATGTGGCGACGTAGATGGCGCCACAATCTAATATAAATAAAGGTCTAAAAATAGAGCAAACTTGCGTAGGTGCTGTGTGCGATGCGAGGTACTTCTGTATCGCACACAGTTCATAAAAATGGTATTCATTTAAGGTTCTCAAGAACTATCGTCTGCTCAAAGCTAAAAAAGGATATTTCAACGAAAACATTTACAAAGGAACATTATATTGCGATACTTGATCTCGTTTAGAAATATTCTTACAAAGGTTGATTGATCAGAATTTAATAACAATCTTATGAATAAAATTCGGATTAATGAAACCTGTCATAATAATGCCGTTAATAAATGAGTCTTATGAAGGGTTGAACAGAGGTCCTATAAACTTGATAGTCGATATTAAATTTACTCTGAAAATGGACGAGTGAAACTCTGCTTCTCTAAACTCTTTGTTTTTTGTCATGCAGGTGTCCCCTGGAGCCAGTGTCATACCAGCACTGGTCGCCAAGAGTTCCATCTGCTATGACCCTCTAATTTACGTAGGAATGAATACACAAGTAAGTCAGCAACCGACCAGTACACGTAGCATGATAACCATAGAAACGGGTTTTCTACGGGTTTTGTCGACAGAAGAATAGACAAAATGCAAGATTGTGATTGTTTATCTTCCCTCTACAAAACCCGTTTCTATTATGGTCATGCTAAGCGTACTGAATACATCTATTTTTATCAAAATTCTGTCTAATTCGGTCATTTATTGTTACAGTTCAGAAACTCCATCAAAAGGATATTTGGAATCCATACCAAGGGAAAGAATTGTCAGGCTGAGAGAGCCTACAATAATAGTCTAACGTCACCGGCCAACAAATTATCCAGCGTCAACCATACGACCCGCTTCAATTCATCAGAAACCAATCTGTCTAGTACCAAAAATTCTAAAGGTAAGAAAATCGTCTTCAACGACGATATCTCAGAGATGACGACCAACGAATATCACCGAACATTCACGAGGGATCCCGATCTCTGCACTATACCAGAGAATAGAAACTCCGACGCCGAAAGATCTGGTGACACAGTGTTTGATGAAGATAGTAGTAATAATTGTGGGAATGTCAAAAAGCTGGACTTGTTCGGTGAATCTTGCAAAGTAATTAACGATAGATCTCCAGTCTTAACTTTCATGGACTCTGAACGGCTACTGTTCACCAAAGTCCCTGAACACGCAATTATAGAACCGAGTGCTAGCAATGTATTCGGCAATGAAGCTTTCGATGGCCATTTGACGGACAAAACCAATAAAGACGCTTACAAAACTGAAACCGAGCAACAAAACGCCGAAAAGCAAAAGATAATACGGCAAAGTTACTCCTTAGACTTCCCTCGCCTTTCAATTGATAATAAAACAAGGAAACTCTCTATAGAAACGAAATTGGAAAGTTTTATCCAACCGAAAGGTTTTTTCAAGGATACAATTAGTAAACTATTTGATCAAGAGGCGAAGCAAGGACATGATCATTTCAAGAGTTATCTGTGTGAGACTAAGGAAGAAGTAGGCCATGACAACTTGTAGCTCTAAAAAGGCATCACTCTTGTGGGATCAATGTCAAATTATTAGGAGATAGCGGTATACTGACAGGGAGATGTAGTATTTACTGATTATAAGTACCGAGAAGCGAATTCAGACTGCTGAGAACCCCGCTTATTGTTTCCCTCCAGTGTACGGACAGTATCTGCACAAAAGAACGATCGAATATTTTAAGTTTAATAAATAATTGCTGACAGGTACAGTAAGAAGATTTTCCAAAATGGCTAACGATTTTCAAATCATTTTTACTCGTATTTCAAAACGAGTATTTTTACGACCGCTCCTTGCAATTCTCAAATCTATTTCGACAGATTAATAATTCAAATGTTATATCTAACGGAAGTATTTTAAAATTGAGGGTAGAGCGGTGCTGACCTGCAATGAAAATATACGTACCTTCATAAGAATGACGGTATTAGTCAAAGATCTGTGATATAAGATACGAGTGCCAAGGTAAAAAATAAGAAAATTTATTTTTGGGAACGAAAAATGTAGACTTAAGGTAAAGTTAATAATTGTTCTAGGTTACAATGAATGAATAAGGTTAAGGTAATTTTAGTTGCTTTTTGTCTCAATTTCTTTATAATAAGCCCTTATATTTATGTCATGTCGTACACATGTATGTTGGACTCATCGAAAAATATCTATGAGTATATTGTCCCTTAACAGACAATATATTTCACTGATGACGTCGGAAATCCATCAGAACTTACTGCTACATTGCTCAAACGATGTGTTTCAGAGCTCAATGGTACATACACCATAAAAGCTGCTATAAATTATCGTTAGCGACTGCAACGTGATTATTTGTCGCCGGCAACAAAGAGGCGGCAAAAACTGCCTAGTGTGTACCAAGTCTTATGTTAGGATACTCGTAATATTGGTAATTTTATGTAAAATTTGCCTGCGTAGAATTAATAAATTATGGAATTAGGATAATGAATTACGAGTCGTGCCAGATATTACAACGTGTAGATAGTTCACATTTTAAACGACATTTGTGTAATTAGTAGGCGCCTTCAGCTGATAATTTGCTAAGATTACAAGCAGCAAAAAATAATTAATAATTAACCTGTTTTTTTTTTTATGATGGCCTAAGTTTTGTAATATTTATAAGTGTTTAAATGTATTTATATAAAAGCTAAGTATTATTTAAAAGAGCATAGGTGTCGTTGTGTTTTAAATATTTTAAAATATGGTGGTGCTGGAAATGAATGAATTTAAATCATACGGATTGTTCTATTTCAGATATCATTTATATAAAAATGTGATGCTCATAAATTTTAAATGGCACGTCGTAGATTTTTTATCGTATTTAATAAAAGGATGAAAAATATATTAAAATTTTAGATTTGTAACCATAGAATTATGTATGCGTGTATGATTTAAGAGTGTAAATTAAGTTTAAATGATTATTTCATTTCAATCGATATGTCTGTTTTCCACTTATTATTTGGTGACCTCATATTTTTGTAGTTAACTCATAGTTTAATATTTTTTAATAAATAATTTTTATACATTAATTAATTCACAAATAAATAAGTAATTACTGTTATTTTAATAATATACATACTACAGTTACCTACCATTTTGAAAAGGCCCCATAAATATTCTATCCCGTATCTGAAGTTCCGGCTCTGTGTTCGGAATTCCGGATGTAAGGGACAGCCTTATTATCCGCATACGGTTATAAGGTACTTTAAAAGCAGGAAGGCATTCAATATGTAGATTGTTTATCAAAAATCTACATGACAAAGTCTTTGTAATGCTATCAGAATCTTTATAACTGTTTGAAAGCTTGTACGTACTCCCGCCCGCGTACATAGGCGACCAACCCTTATGTCCTTAAAAATAAGGTTGAAAATTTGTTCACCATCAGTGTCCACGATGGTACATAATTATCTTGATTCCAATTTGGTATGTTTTTGAAATGAAAACTTCTATAGGCGCGTTGATCGATTTTTGGTAGAAGGTAAACTTATGGATTCGCGTCACCGACGCGTCTTAGTGCTTTAGTATAGAACATAGATGGCGCTAATACCAGTTTTAAGTTTTCACTTCTGTCGGCAGTCCCCCATGACTGTCTATTTTTTTTTATCTTAACTTCCTGTTAAAACCAATATAATGGTATTTGAAAAAAAACCCCACATTATGATATTGTTCTGCAATAAGTTTAATTTTCTACGCTACGACCAACATCTATCTACGTCAATGTCATAATTAGGTATTTTAATAATTAAATTAAAACCGGTCAAGAGCGAGAAGTTCCGTACCTACTCATCACTCTCATACCGCCATAATAAAATTGACATAATTTTTATTGGTACTTTTACCAATATGGGCAAATTTTGATTTTCACAAAAACTTGTAAGTACCAAAATTTTCCTTAATTTTCCCTTTATTTATGCTGGTTCTAGGTCAACGGGAATCACTATATAGGTTTCGACCTAGAATTGTCAATTTTGGTTAGTTTTTGCGAAAATCTAAATTTACCCATATCTTATTATCGTGTTGACTCAGGACCTTCATTTTTTTTTCACCTAATAGGGACTATAGACCTCAGTATCTGGTATAAATTTCAACTTGCTAAGTCCATCCGTTCCTGAGAAAATCGGTGGTGACACACGGACAAACGGACAGACGGACAAGAGAGTGATCTTATAAGGGTTCCTTTTTTTTACCTTTTGAGGTACGAAACCCTAAAAATGGGAATATTGTATAAAATCACAATGTTTTATGTTAAAATCCATGTTTCTTACATTAAAGTTCTCCGCCAATTATTTTACTCTTAAATAAATAATCTTCTGTTTAAAAGAAAAGGAAATCCCGATAATAATATCTTTCACAAAACAAAAGAGGGAAAAATGATTTCCTTTTTCAAATAAACGTCGAACGAAACAAAATTAACGTTCCGTCATACTTGAACGAACTCGAACATTATAATAATTAGTCATTTAATTTTACAACAATGGAACCGACAATTCTTGGTTCGGCTTCAAGTTACCGACATGAATTTGATTTATTAATTTAAGTGGTTTGCGTAAATTATTTTAATACATAAGTCGATAAGAATTAATTGTTTTTTTATGAGTGAAGAAAATAATAAAAAGACTAGATTTGGTAGCTATGATTCCAATGAAAGAACATTCTTTTTAACCGACATTTTCATTTGGTATAGAAAGCTTGCGAGGTGTTCCCATATACATTTTATTAACCTTGCTTGGGTAGTTTTTGAGTTAGCTTCAATAATATGTATTTTTTCCATTTAGTGTATGTACGTGTCGATGATCTTATAATAACTTCCCGTCACTGATATTTTCATTGCAAGTGGTATTTTTTTGGAAGTTTGTTGCTTTTTAGGGTTCTGTACCTCAAAAGGAAAAAACGGAACCCTTATAGGATCACACGTATGTCTGTCTGTCTGTCCGTCTGTCTGCCCGTCTGACACAATCAATTTGCTCCAAATCTAATGGACCGATTAAGTTCAAATTTGGTACACACTAGCTTTTGCCAGCGGTTTCGCCCGCGTGGATGTCGGAAAATATCCCACGAGAACGTACTACCGATACCGGGATTACATACCTAATAGCCGAGGAAAAGGTCATTGACTCCTACCGCTGCGCCCTCGTTGCCGTCAACCATCATTAGTTATGCGTAATTTTGAATCTGTGATATCTTTTAAACCATTCATTTAAATGAAATGATGTCAAAACATATTTTAATCTAAATTAAATGTTCAATTTAAATAATATAGTTTATTGGATAAGGATTAATATAATACCGGTCGAAATAGCTTCGAAAATAACAATAATTTTTTTATCAAAATCTGAAAGATAAAAATGGTTATTGTGAGGTCATCCTTAGAAGATAGACATGTCTATTGCGGACTTTTTTGTTGAATTTTTTAAGATGAACAATACTGTAGTGTAGAACATCAATTTTATGTAACTTTTACGATTGCCGCGGCGCATGCCAATAAAGCTCCCAGTCGGCATGATTTTTTCCGACATGTTCAATACTAATCATAAAATTTCAGTTAACTTACACAAAACACTAGAACTTTCCGCATTACTCCGTCCATTGGTGATAACCGTTTGAAAATCTCTTCGGTAGTTTTTGATTTTATTGCGTTCAGACAGAAAGACAGAGACGCGGCGGGGGACTTTGTTTTATAATATGTAAGCATATATATTTTTGTGACCCAAACACGGACATGTAACGTAAATATATGAATTTTGAATATGGGGGTCACTTTTCGGGGAACAAATACGAAAAAAGAAAGATAGTTTTGCAAACTGGCTACTTCCCATTTGGTAAACTTCCCATTTCGTAAACCTCAAACTGTACCTACTAAAAATTTGCGTTTGGTAAACATTTCGTTACTTCATACATTTAATCCCATTTGGTAAACTTTGTTAGTATTGTTATTTTTGTACGGTACAGTCAGTGTCAAATTAGTATTAAATTAGAGATGTATATATTTTTAAATGCTTCAGTCTTGAGATAGTATCTCGACCATCAAAAAGAATGGCTGATCAAGAAGAAGTAAAAAAAACGTATTAAAGTCTGTAAAAATACCACGATGCTACTAAAAATACCACGTGCTTTTCCCGCAAAAGAAGCACCGAGCGGGTTCTCAGGTAGGGATTTATTGTCCTTACCATCGTTTTAAACAAAAGGTGTGAATGAGATAGACATAAGTAAGTATACGTAAATTATATCTATTACCGGGTTTAACTTGTCAGTTCACTCGTTTTATGCATAGTGCAAGGTCGTTGCAATGTCGGGTGAGGGATCTTCTAGTGGTGCAGTGAATTTAAAAATTATTAATAGTACACGAGGCGGTGAAATTTTATTACGCGCTGGGCATCAATATTATAAACAGAAAAATAATAAGGACTCAAGTTGGTGGCGCTGTGTTAATAGAAAAGATGGATGTTCAGCAAGTGTAACTTTGAATTCAAATCGAAGCCATGTATTAAGAGAAAATGCTCACTGCAGTTCTTGTATTCCGAATTTTGAAAAAAATGAAGTGAAAGTAGCCATCGAAAAATGTAAACAAACTATATGTGAAGATCTGAAGCCGATTCCAGCTACATACAGGAAATGTACTAAAAAGCTGAAAGATAATGGTTATGAAATTATTAAAGAATTACCAAATTTTGACAAAGTTAAAAGCAGTTTGTATAGACACAGAAATAGACAACTAGGAATCACAAAATCTCAGCACTCTAACTCTACAAAAATCGTGATTCCTGACCGTTTTAAAGACAATTTATTGTTTGATGAGATTGACGGTGAAAATAGAATGATTGTGTTTGGTTCAAAGAGTGCAATTGCACATTTAAATGACGTCCGTCACTACTTTGCGGACGGAACGTTCAAATGTTGTGCAAAGCCGTTTCTTCAACTATACGTTGTACACGGAGACATAGGAAGTACAGAAACTGGGACAAATATTGTACCATTTTTTTATGCAGTGTTGACAAACAAAGAAGAAACTACATATGAAAGACTGTTTTACAAACTAAAATTTCATTTACCAGAGTGGACAGCCGATATTATTACCTTGGATTTCGAAAAAGCTCCAATAAATGCAATTAAAAAGACATTTCCAAACATAATTGTTAAGGGGTGTTTTGTTCACTTTGGCAGAGCGCTATTAAGAAAGGCAAAATCTCTTGGCTTATTACAACATGAAGAATCTCACTATCACGTCAAACTATGTATGGCTCTGGCACATTTACCAAAAGAAGACATAAACGATGGATGGCTATACGTTATGAGTCAAAGGTAAATTAATTTTGCAGTATTGAAATGAACGCGTTTAGTTCTGGATATTTCTTCTACCGCCATTTTCTACAGCCATTTTTATGCGTTAGAAACTAGGTAATATATGGTTTTTCGTATCATAATCTTCAACGAATTAATTCTGTTACAGTTTTGAAGAAAAAGCTATAACTGAATTCAATGATTACTTTGTGGATCAGTGGTTGGAAAATGAAGATATGATGAATATTTGGTGCTGCTACGCACAAAGACACCGCACTACAAACCTCATGGAATCTTGGAATTGGAGTTTCAATAGTGAAATTGGAAAAAGGCCATCAATTCTTTTATTTTTCGAAACGATATCAGGCAATATTAAACATTATGAAAATCTTCTGAAAAGGTACATATTTTTGTTTCAATGACCTGTATTTTTAGGCGACACATATGATAAAAATTATACATTATTACTTTAATTAATCATAACAATTTTTTACAGCTTTTATAATAATGGAGAAAGTATATCAAAACGAAGAAAAAAATCTATCCAAAATGATATACGAATTAACAATATTCTCGGCGATTACAAAAGTGGAAAAATATCATTGGAAGATTGTTGGAACGAATTATCAAGAATTGCTTGTATCACTTTATAATTTATTTATTGATTTTTAACTTTGTAGTGTAGGTAGTAAATTTTTTATGTTAATATTCCAAATCTGTGATTATATTTTATAGTTGATTTTGTGTGTAATTTTTAATGTTAATGTACCAAATCTGTGATTATTATTTGTTTTTATATTTAAAAGTTGATTTTGCATGTATTTTTTATGTTATTGTACCAAATCTGTGATTATTATTTGTTTTTATATTTAAAAGTTGATTTTGCATGTATTTTTTATGTTATTGTACCAAATCTGTGACTGTTTATTTTTATATTTTATAAGTAGTTGATTTCGTATGTATTTTTTTTATGTTAATGTACATTAACATAAAAAGATAGTACCAAATCTGTGATTATTGTTTTTTTATATAAGTTGATTTCGCATCTAGATTGACTTATGTTATTAAAAAAATAAAACTTGTCATCGAAATAGTCAAATCGAACTGTGATTTTTCTTAAATTTTTTGAAAGTTATTTGTACACCCCACTTTTTATTTCTGTTTTTAAATATCAATATGTGTAAATGGCATACGTACACATAATCCGATTATTGTACCTGTGATTAAAAATATTTAACAAAATAAATGACAATGTTATCATTAGTTTCGTTTTTCTTTTTTTACTTGACTGTACCCATTTCATCTGAAAGTTTACCAAATGGGATATAACACAAAAAAATATTGAAATGTTTTCGAAATGGGACTAAATGTATGAAATGTATAATGTTTACCAAACGCAACTTTTTAGTAGGTACAGTTTGAGGTTTACGAAATGGGAAGTTTACCAAATGGGAAGTAGCCTGCAAACTCTACCGTATGACATATCGAATGAAAGGACTTGGTGGGAGCATTTTTTTTAAATATTTTTAAAATAAATACATTTAAAGATATTTAAGAAAATAGATGAAAATTGACCAATTCACCCATTATCTCCGAAACTACTTAATTTAGGCTCATTAGTTTTTGAAAAACATACAGAGAAAGGTTATTTACCCGTAGATTACAAGAAAACCTAAGAAGTCTATGGTCTTAAAATAACATAATAATTTCTCAATATTGTGTGTAAAAACTTACATTTGCAGTTAGAGTGTGTATAGTTTTAATTTAAGGGAGAACATGCTTTTCAACTACAATGTTAAGTTTGTATTTGGGATAAATTCATCCCAACTACGGAACCCTTCATTGTGCGTGGTCTACACGCACTTGGCCAGTTTTTGTGTAAAAAAGGGTTTTTGGAAAAGTAAAATTATGGTTTGCTCAGTTTAGATCGTTGACTTTTTTTACCTATACTCCATTTGAAAATAAGATTAGACATTTAAACAAACCTTTTTTACATTCCGTTCAACCGATTCTGAATTCTTTACCGTAGGAATAAGGATGGCATTAAAAGCAAAAAAAAATGGTTACAATACCAACTGTTTACTGCAGCTGCCATTTGTCATGCCTCCAACGCAATAGAAGTCAAAATCGGTTGAACGGACTGTAAAAAAGGTTTATTTAAATGTCTAGTCTTATTTCAAATGGAGTAGTGGTTCAGTGGAGTTTACCGAATTAGAAAATGTAAAGCTGTGGTGGAAAACTAAGAAGAATTGAATAATTCGTCTTTAGAATTTTGTACACGTTGTTTAAAATACAACTGGCACATCATATTTTAAACCGTGTAGTTATTTACACGTTTTATTAAATAAATGTAAAAAAAAATGTGTCCTGTATTTTAATTATTTATAAGAAGTTAAGATACACACATAGCTTAAAAATAAGCATAAATTAATATAATAATACCTAAATATATTTTAGATGTAATAAAACTCATTGTTTGCACTATTGTGCCGATATTACAAACGATTTTTACGTTGGCCATATTGGCCCCGTATTTATTTTTTAAGTAGTACCCATATAGTTTTTTTTTTTTTTCAGATAGGTAACAAATTCTGTGTTGTCACTAAGTTAATATGTCCAGATAACGGCTCGTACAGACCAGCGCGATATCGCGGGCGCGACACTCGTCGCGCTGCCTGTCGCGACATATCGCGCTAGTCTGCACGAGCCTTAATACCGAAAAATTTGTTTTAAATTATTATGGACAATAATTTTAATTGATTAGTATTGTTAAGGAACAAACGAGTTTAGTTTTGTGATGAAAAAAAAAAACAATTGAAAAATTAGTAAAAAGCAAAAAAAAAATGTTACATTAGTTAATTTTACCATGTTATTATAATATCGGAAATATCACAACCTTTTAGGTGATTACGAAAAAATATATAAATAAATAAAAATATCAATAATTCGAATTGAATGTTTTAATTTTTTTACTAATTATTATTAAAAATACAATTCGTACGCATCTAAGTCGCTTATTAAAAATTATAATTTATCATTTTCTACCATATCTACACATTCATTGGTTTCCTGCAAGTAGACGATAGAAAAAAAATATTATGAGAATAAAATAAATCTACCCGAAAATGTCAACATAATTAGCGCTTTTATAATTTCTAACGTGACGATATCATCTTGAACGTCTAATAAGTCCACGTCTATAAAATGTATGGAAATACGTGCACATTACAACGTTATTTTGGACGGACATTTAAAAGCGTCTTCATACATTTCCATACATTTTACTTCCTGTGTTATCGTGACGCCGTGACGTCGACGTGGACGTCCACAATAATATCGTCACGTTACACATTATAAAAGCGTACAATCAGTACTTATCATAGTAAGAAAACTATTATTATTCAAATAAAATGAGATTTCAATAACAAACAATATTGTATTGTCTTACACTGTTTGTCCACCGCACAGCGTCAACGAGACGTCAGCGACAAACGAGATTATTCAAACTGAACGCGAAGCCCCGGTAGCGTTGTGCGGTGGACAGTGAAAAGACTCCCACAGGCAGGCGTGACACCACATCGCGACGCGACTCGAGTGGAACAATTTCTATGAAAACTTCACGGCTCGTTGACGTGGCGGTGGTCAAACGGCCTTAGTGTTTTAGCTGTGAACAAACGTTATAAAGCTCTTGTTTGACTGTTTTAATAAATTATTGTCATTCTGATAAACGTTGTTTTGTTTTCCCTACAAGTTTCGGATTTCGTCCTGAATTATGTCTGTATAATTCAGGTCGAAATCGGAGACTGTGTGCCAGCGAAGTTACACTTACCCTGTATAATTATCAAGCACGATGAACATCGTGAGAAGTTACATAGGTACTTACCTATTTTTGGTGTAACATAAAATAACGCCTGTGAAACTTTTTAATTCCCAGAAATAAGTGTAACATATACCTATCTTAGAAGAACTACGATATCTCAAAAGACCAGATGGCGAAAGCATCATATGACACGATTCCTACCGGCTTCCCTTTCGAGGTTCGCATCAGCAACTCTACCGCTATTGAAAAATAGCACAATTATTTAAAAAATCTTTGATTTCGAACCCATTGTATAGTCCATTTGGTTAGTATGCACACGACTTAGAAACACAAACTATTCATTACTACGCCACAGTGGCATGTTGGCGTATCCAATGTCCCAGTATGAAGCTGTCCCGTTGTCAGCTATAGCTTTCAGAATGCTGTTGGGGCTGGCGCATAATGGAAGCGCAACGTTTACACATTATGGCGTGAAAGCCATTCTCGTCTCTGCGAACATGCTGGAAGCACTGCAGTTGCGCGGCAACCCCATCAACACCCTAAAAGGATTAATGCATTTTATCTACGCGCAGGGCGCTGTCTGCCCTTTCCGTGTAGTGACTCACGACTGAAAGATTGACAGTACACTGTAAATAGTGTATCGTTTACTACATTCGTGCATTTTGCAAATGTGTGAGCCAACATATTGCAGCGGACAGCCAACGCCCTGCGCTTACGCTCAATATCCAGACAGTTTAAGTCTTCGGAAACCCAGTGACCCAGATACTTGAAAGAAGTGACTTGCAAGAAACTTCCGCAAAGTTTCAACTGTGGTTCAAACCTCACTTTTCTTTACATTGTATGCACTGAGCGCATGAACCTCCGCGTACCTCTCACATATCGTAAACAGGCTTACCATTGCGTTAATCAATATCGTTATTGACTGTGCCATTTTTCTGCATTGTCCTATCATCTCCATTTGTCTACTATTGCCAAAAAATATAGTTAATTTAACAACATTCAATCAACAAAAACGCCTATTTTTTAGCTTTGAAAGACAACAGTAAAAAAAAAGTTTGGCGCCAATACGTCATAATCGGAAACTAAAAATTCATACCTACGTATACAATAGAGATCCCGTCATGGCCAGCCCGTCCCATCCCTGATGTCCTCCCTCCGGGTGACGCCCTAAGCCAAGGTTCGTACCCACGTACAAGTTGAATAACCCCTGGCTGGAGGATTTAAGTGTATTAGGCACCCAGAGGTCAACTACGAGATGGCCTTTTACGTTGTGGACGTGGTATGGCAAACCTTCTACTGGGTTACTTTATAACGAAATGCGTGAGACTAGAAAAGTATTTAAGTCAAAGTTAAAGTGGTGCCAGGATCATGAAGATCAAGTTAAAATGGACATTCTAGCCTCACACTATGCTAAAAATGATTTTCGATGTTTCTGGAAACACACGAATAAATTGAAAACCAGACCAGGAATTCCTATGAGCGTCGGTGGCATGAGTGAGCCTGAGGATATTGCAAATCTTTTTAAAGAAGCATTTCTTGTAAAATCTACTCTAGGACCCTCACGGTCGGTGCTCGATGTTGTGCCCGGCATGGAAAGAGGGGTAAAATTTAAATCCCCGGAGATTGCTCGGACTATTAGACGTATGTCAAGGGGTAAGTCCCCCGGTCATGACGGGCTTAGCATCGAGCATTTACGATATGCTGGCCCTCACTTACCCAGGGTGCTTACTATGTTCTATGGCTTTTGTATGAGTCATAGTTACCTGCCCAGTGAGATGATGCGAACAGTGGTAGTGCCAATTGCCAAAAACAAAACTGGTGACCTCGCCGACAGCGGTAACTATAGGCCCATTTCATTAGCTACCGTGATTTCAAAGGTATTTGACAGCATGCTTAATACACAATTAAGTAGTTGTACTACTATTCATGATAACCAGTTCGGATTCAGAGCTGGGTTATCAACAGAAAGTGCGGTGTTGTGTCTTAAGCATGCTGTGACGTATTATGCGAGACGAGGGACGCCTATTTATGCTTGCTTCTTGGACTTGTCAAAGGCATTTGATCTGGTTTCCTATGATGTGTTGTGGAGTAAATTAGAGGGGATAAATTTACCCACAGAACTTGTTAACATTTTAAAGTTTTGGTATGGAAACCAGATCAACACAGTACGATGGGCTGGGGCATTTTCTCGTCCTTACGGGTTGGAGTGTGGGGTGAGGTAGGGTGGATTGAGCTCACCAACGCTTTTCAACCTTTACGTGAATGAGTTGATTGGCGAGCTTAGCAGTACCAGGCTCGGATGTTATATAGACGGTACCTGCGTCAATAATATCAGTTACGCGGACGACATGGTACTGCTGAGTGCGTCAGTCTGCGGCTTGAGAAAATTGGTTGCTCAATGTGAGGCGTATGCTAAAGTTCATGGCTTGGCATACAACACTAAGAAGTCGGAGGTCATGGTCTTTGAGGGTGGGGGTAAAAGCCCTGATGCGGTACCGCCTGTATTGCTTTATGGTATACCTTTGCAGAGAGTCTACAGGTTTAAGTATCTTGGTCATATATTGACTCCCAACCTCAAAGACGATGATGACATTGAACGGGAGCGGAGGGCGTTGTCGGTTAGAGCGAACATGCTGGCTCGCAGGTTTGCACGATGCTCACTTCCTGTGAAAATCACGCTCTTTCGAGCCCACTGTACTAGTTTTTACACGTGCAGCCTGTGGGCTAGATATACGCAAAGATCGTATAGCGCTCTCCGCGTTCAATATAACAACGCGTTTAGGATACTGGTGGGGCTGCCCCGTTTCTGTAGTGCGTCAGGGATGTTTGCAGATGCGCATGTAGATTGCTTTTACGCAACAATGCGTAAAAGGTGCGCTTCCCTGGTGCGCAGGTTGTGGGACAGCTCCAACAGTTTATTAAGCATGGTTGCGAGTCGCCTGGACTGTGAATACGTGGGTCACTGTTGTGCCCTCTCTCATGGGATGTCACAGCGGTGACCAACCGTTATTGATTGTATTTTTATTTATTTTTTCATGTTTTTGTGTGTCAGTACTTACTAACATAGTCGTAAGTTTTACTAACAATCTTGTTGAGTCTTGGTTACTCGAATAAAGAAAAATTCTATTCTATTCTATTCTAACGAAAAAAAAAAAAAGGAGTCACTTTAGGTCACGTGGCACCAGTTATAGGATGACGGGAGCACTAGTCGAGGGCTCATTTTAAATGTAGGTTTTTCTTAGCGAATTCGGCATTATAAACTGTGAAAACAAAATTAAACCTGACCAAACAGATTTTAAACCTGATGCCGGTGACACTCCTCGAGGGTTAACTTTAGCGCAAACGTAATGGAGTCAACTATGAATGTTTAAGACCAGGCAATCTTAAGACAATTTCTACGCAAGCTCCGCCCCCATGCACCCCGACACTCCACTATGTGCTAAACGCTAACACAACAATAATAAAGTTGAATATCGCATGGGCTCTTTGATCGTGTTCGAGCACGAAACTAAATTGCGTAATTCTCAATTCTTATTTCGCGGCATGGCGTATGAGCTCTATGAAAAATCATGGTGATGGTCGAAAATTGACACTTTGTTATACCATCTATGTAATACATATGAAATGCAATAAAAAGTATTGAAAATGTTAAATATGACCACACCTTTCTGATACACGATGAATAACAAAACACATAACTCTCATTGGGAACATTCATCTTTCTACGAAAGCGAGCGCCCTCTAGGTATGAATAAAAGATCTTGCGAGTTTTTGCCCGAACGGAATGATTAAGAGTGAACCATATTTTGATGGATTCCAAGTAGATTGTGTGTGAGTTAACTTGATTGTTTTATATTTAATTTTTCGAAGCTAAAACTCTGAGAAGAATAAGGTTTAAGACCAGGCAATCTAAAGACAACTTTCTATGCAAGCTCCGCCCCCATACACCCCGACACTCCACTATGTGCTAAACGTTAACACAAAAGTAATAAAGTTGAATATCGCATGGGCTCTTTGATCGTGTTCGAGCACGAAACTATATTGCGAATTTCTCAATTCTTATTTCGTTTATAACTAAAGTAATAATAATTGATCTAGAAAAAAAAAAATACTTATAGCTGGACAATAAACTATATTTTCTTACTATTATTACTATTTTAGACGAGTAATCTTGATTTTATTTAAATAATCTTTAAAACAAGACATGACTTTCGAATAAAATATGAATCGAGCGAAAATGTTAAAATTAAGTAACTGTCTTGTACAAAGTTGTATTTAATTTAACAATCCTTAAAATTAACACTAAAATACTACAAAATAAAAACTATACATATCCTACATTCCTATATTACCGTCAACTGCCCTAACTTTGCCTGGCGTCCTAAGTTTGCCTATGACAAAAAGCTGTAATATCTTTTTCATTTTACTTGTATGCCTATCGAAAATGATTTTTCATAGAGAGCTTTAAGTTTCGATTGCCATAAAAAATGCAAGTCTCACAACGCAGTTGTGAGACTTGCATTTTTTTATGGGATACGATTTTCTTTGAATATGCAATAGGCAAAGAGGGTAAATAAATGCAACCCTTAAAAAAAATGGCCGAAATATTCACATCGACATGTGAAATATACAATTCGTTTTTTTTTTTTTTTCAAACAAATTATCCGTGTTATTTACGAATAAAACAAGTGTTACGTTTGAAAAAATATCACTCCTCAAAAAAATTCCATACTGGACGCCTTATATTAAAATCGATTCTTAAGGAGTAAACACCAAAAAAACATGATAAAACAAGAAGACAATATACATTAGGGAACAAGTACAATTTTAACAGTTACATTTTAAAAAACCGTGACACAAAAATTTCCTCATTTATCTTTTCTACTCCATCACCAGACCCTGTTCACCATCTATCTATAACCTATTCATTGAGACCATTCCAATGAGCCCAAACACGATCACTGTGCTGTAAGTTGGTAAGGGAGTTGGGTATCCTGCAAATTCCAGGTGATGCTGCAGCATCAGTTCAAGATGTTCTAATATCATTGAAGTAACAGAATACCAAATTTCAAATCTATCAGACCTGATATACACATTCACATCCATTCATCAACTAGAAAAGAGCTGACACTCTTTAAACAGCTGAACCGATTTTGATAAAACATGTCTAAGAACCATCGCTAAAAAACCTACTTTCAAATAAAAAAGGCATTCAAATCAGTTCACCCGTTTAAGAGCTACAGACAGACATACAAAGCGGTCAAACTTCTAACACCAAACATCGTGCAAATGAAATCCGTCGAAAAATAAAGTTATTCCCTAGCTCGATAGATGGCGTTGGCGTCGAATTAGATCTCGCTATGGTTTCGTTACCACGCCGCATATAAGAGTCAGCTTTGATTGAAATATTGAAAAAAAAAAACAATTTTTTGATAAATCGAACCGTATTCGGTCTCCGATTTATATTATATTCAAGTCACACAAAGTAAGATAACAAAGAAAAGATCAAAAGACCAATCTTGGGCCATGAAATGGGGTCATTTGCGTTCGTAAACAAACTAGCGCCATCTGATTATCTTGTACGTTACATGGAAAGAAATAGATCCTATAAATCATAATTATACTAAAGTTCCATTTTGATAGTATGCATGACTGTTTCAGAACATTAATGCAAATTAACTTACAATTTAGGGAGCCTCCTCTTAAATTATGTATTTTTAAACTATCGTAGAAAATGTGGCGTTTAGTCGACGTTCGCACGGACGTAATAAAATTGCGGCGGGATTTTATCGCGCACTGGAATCCAACGCGCTGGAACGTACTAAAAACATACTATTAGATTTCCCACTCTCGGCGCTAAGCAGAGCGTTGAAAATCCAGTGCACAAAAAAAAATCGCCGCCATTTTATTACGTCCGTGCGAACGTCGGCTTAGGCGATGATTTCGATCAACGCCATCCCCACGCAATCAAAGTTTATTTGAAAACTAGCTTCTGGCCGCGACTTCGTTCGCGAGTCTGAAGACACCACAATAAACTTAATAAAATAACAACCACTAATTTTATAAAAAAAACTTCCATCGCTGGTCTAGTGGTCGCAAGCGCTACTGCGGAGCATGACTTCCTGGGTTCGATTCCAGAGTGGTTTTTTTTATTATGTTTGTTACGCGATTACTCTGCCAATTATGAATTGATTTTGAAGATTCTTTTTTGTTTGGTAGGTCATACTTTAGCGGTGGTCCCATATAAATTTTATTAACTTTGCTTGGGTATTTTTTTTAACTAATACGTATTTTTCCCACTTAGTATGTAGATGATATGATAAGTTCCTGTCACTGTTATTTACATAGCAGATAGTGGTATTAGAATTTGTGTTGGGTAGTTACCACAACTAAAAAGTGAAAAATAAAAACTTAAAAAATAAAAAAACAACCGACTTCCAAAAAACACTACAAAATAAAAAATAACTTTAATTTTGGAAGTCGGTGGCAAAAAATGAAAATTCAAAAACAAGGTCACCGACATCTAAAATCAAAGTTATTTTTCACTTCGTACTGTTTTTTTTTGGAAGTCGGTTGTTTTTTTTTTATAAATAAACGATTTATTATTATTATAACACAGGCGTGAAAAAATGTTATGTGGAGTATGAGTCATAGAAAATCTGACGTTCAGTCGGTGATCGGAAGTTTATACGAAAATGAAATATGACACTTGGCCACAAGTCAAGTGTATATTGAAACCTCCACGAGAGGCAATATTTATGGCCGTTTGGATTTTCGACTTTCGGCGCTGAGCCGAGCGTTGATATTCCGCCGAGTGTTAGCACACGTTCGCACAGACGTGACAGAAAACATCGCGACAATTTTTTTTCGTGCACTCTCTTTTCAACGGTCTGCTTAGCGCCGAGATTTATTTTTAGAAGCGCTTCTAATTCCTGTTTATACGAGAAAAGAACCAGCTTTACAATCAGTTTTTTTCAGCCTGCTAAATGTCAGTTCAGTATATGTCCTTCTACGAAGGTCGGGGACGCCCTAGAAGGACATATACTGACCTTATTGGTGATGTTCTTCAGAAAGACCAGGTGCGTAGTACTCGCAACCGGCGGGCGTGTATGACCAGATGTATGAACGTAAACGAGGCAAAAGGAGTATGCAAGGATCGTAGCAGCTGGCGTTCTGTAGTTTCTGCCTACCCCCATGGGAAGAAGGCGTGTTTATGTGTGTATGTATGTAAGAACCAGCTTATATTTCTAAATCTGAAGGCCAATGCAAACGTTCAAAATCTAGTTGCAATTGTGGCAGCATCTACAGCGCCGCATGCGAAAGCACCACATTGACGTCACGCAAAAACCTGCATCGCGCAAGCTGATGGCCCGACGCAAGGCTCGAAACCGGTTTAAAAAATACCGGTAAAAACCGTTTCATTTGGGTTTTACTCTGAACTTTTCTTAAGAACGTAAACGTTTAAGAACTTTATTTTAACGTAAATTAACCGGTTTATACGACGAGCGGCATGTCGGTAAACGCGTTGCAACTTGTGACTACTTGTGAGGATGCCGCGCTGAATAGAAACTAAACAAAAAACCGGTTAGTATTGCTCTAAACCGTTTAATCCGAAAAACCTTTATGTAAGGACTCCTCCAAAACCGGTTAAAAAATCCGGTTTCTACGAGCGAAACCCAATGTAAAGGATTTTGCGTCAAGTAGGTACATATTAACGGTTTGAAAATATAACCGGTATCCGAGCATTGCCTGACCCGACATCAATCATCGGGCAGTTGCCCACCAGAACACACGACTGGTCGGAGGATCCTGCCTTTTCTATAGAGGATATATATCTTTTCTATACCTCTATACTCATCGAAACTCAATGTCAAAAACAGTAGGAAAATTAGAAGTATTAAAAAGTTTAGCTCGCTAGTTTTTAGGGTTCCGTACCTCAAAAGGAAAAAAACGGAACCCTTATAGGATCACTCGTGTGTCTGTCTGGCTGTCTGTCTGTCCGTCTGGCATAGCCAATTTGCTCCGAATCTAATGGACCGATTAATTTGAAATTTGGTAAACATATAAATTTGGTAAATAAATAAATGAATGTTGAAATAAATGAATTTTGAATATAGAGGTCACTTTTGGGGACAACATGAAAATTTAAAAAAAAAGTTTTGTTAACAGTACCTTGTGACATATCAAATGAAAGGGCTTGTTGCGAGGATTTTAAACTTATTTTTTTATGTAATTTTAAGATAAATACTTTTAAAGATATTTAAGAAATTCGATGAAAATTGACTGTTCCCCCTTATCTCCGAAACTACAGGACCAAAAATTTTGAAAAAAATACATAGTATGCCTCTTTACTCATAGATTACAGGAAAACCTATAAGAAGTCTATGGTCTTAAAATAACATGATAAATCTTTCAATATTGTGCGTACAAACTTACATTTGCAGTTGGAATGTATGGGAGAACATGTTTTTCAACTACAATGATAAATTTATTCTTGGGATAAATAAATTCATATTAACAACGGAATCCGTCATTGTGCGTAGTCCGACACGCACTTGGCCGGTTTGTACATGCGGGTGGACGCACATGTATGAAAAACCGGCGAGCTCAACTAACTTAGTTTAGCTGGCGGTGCACGGCTAACTTAAGGTTAAACTAGTCGCGGGCTCGAACTCACTAGTGGGCATGGCCGAAAAGCACGCTGTGTCACCTGGCATCGTGTCCGACAGAGATAGTGTCAGTGATGAGCAATTAGACGCTGATCTACATGCACAACGTCTAGTTCGCACGCACACAAACACCGTTCCGAACTATTTTAGTAAAACGAGCGCGTAAAAAATTACGAAAAGTCCTTTGGAAAATCGAGTTTTATGAAAAAACCCCTGCATAAATAACTTACAAATAAAGTTTATTGAACTCTTCGATAATTAAGCTTTGTCGGTTCCGACTTTGTTTTGGAGATTTTATACTTCTTTTATTGCTTATTTACCCCCAAAGTTGCGTTAAAATTTGCAAGAAAAAGGAATCTTTGTGGGCTCCTAACTTTTTAACGGCTCATTATTTTACTATTCTGTTTCCGAACAGACAAAATTAATAATGAAACAAAACGATATCATGTTTAACTTTGGATGTACCATGTCAAACAGTGGAGCAAAACCCCCCTGAAATTTGTATGGAAAAAATATCAACTAGTTCAACCTTAAGAGTGAGATTAGATTGCGAACGTTATTAAAAATACTCAAATTGCTCCTCTTATTTACTAAAGTGGGTCTATACTATTACGAACTATATAATTGGCGGTAGTCTTGGTTCGCTAGATAACTTAATTAATATTCAGGCCTTCTCACCGGATATCCTCTTAGGCGCCTCTGGGCACAAGCCAAGCGGATTCGCCTATTATCTATCCCTTGTTGGAATCACAGAGCCTTTGCTTCCTCAAGAACAGCTGATCCAATTACTGTTTACAATGCTAGAAGTTCTCCTTATTATTTGCTTAGGCATTGCAAATCGAACAAAGTAGTATTTCGAGGTCCATTTAATCCAGAAACTAATTCAAGGGCAAGCAAGGGTCATTTCAAGGGCCTTTATTCAGTTTCATAATATAAACATCTTTTTTTTGTGGAACCTTCACTGAAATTTCAAAATCTTATCAGACTTTTCATAGACGAATGAACTTTTTTATGATATTTCAGAATTGGTTTCACAGCAAAGGAATAGGTACCTACATTCGCGAGGGACTTGTGGCTGAGAAATAACAGCCGCGCGGGTCTATCGATCAGGTTAACCTTCGCTTGCCATTGTTGGTCCGTGAATGGGTGACCATATTTACATACTAAGACCCCTCCATGCCTCGGAAAGCACCGCCGGGGGCCACGATCTCCCTTTCGGACTTCTTCGCAACCCCGGCAGGCATCGGCCCTAGCGGACCCCCTCAATTCTGCTAACTCTGTTTTCTGCTGTGCTCGTTGAGGCGCGCGTGGAACACAACGCGCCTTCGACCCGGGCCTGGTCCTTATCGGACGGCAAGCTACCCATTGCTCACCGTTCGCAAGTCCGCGCCTACGGTGGCCGGAAATCGGTCTGCGATTCCCGACGCCCAGGGCGTCTCGTCGTGCGGCGGCTAGGGGCATGAGGGCGCGACATTTGCCTCTCCCTCAAGCGTTCCACCTCCCATTTCCTCTCGCTCCGTACCAGGGCCGGACGCGACAGATCACTGCCGCCGATCGCCTCCATGACGACACGGCGATGCTCTACACAAGCCGGGCAGACCTCCACCGTATGCTTCACCGTGTCTTTCGGGCGATCCACACAATGGTGACACCCGGGCGTTTGCTCCCGCCTTATCCTGAACAGAAACCTCCCGAAACAGCTGTGTCCGGTGAGGAACTCGTCAGGCGGAAGGTGACGCAAACACGGACTTATCGCCGCAATTTTGACGTGCCCAGCGCTGGGTTGCGTCAATTGCACTCTCCATGATGCCATGAGATCCCGCCGAAGCTCTGTCCGCTGTGCCGCGATTTCTCGGCTGCGGAATTAAGCCCTGGTGTTTCGCCTCCTCGCGCCACTCCCAGATGTGCGCGAGGACTTTTGCCTTAAGATCCCATTGCGGTAATCAAGCAAGGAGACTCGCCGCCTCACAGGAGACCATGCGGAATACTCGGGCCAGCCGGATGGCCATGACCCTCTGAGACGCTTTCAACCGGCGGGCTGGCCGCAGCCTAAATGAACGCGCCCACACGGATGCCCCGTAAGGGCCATTGACCGCACGACCCCCGCGTAGAACCTACGGCAGGAGGCGTTTGGACCCCCTTGATTGGGCAGGAGCCGCTTCAACGCAGCCCCGGAAGTCCTTGGTCCTGGCTGTCATTTGTAGATCTTTGAAAGTCGTTACGGGTCGTCAGAAGCCCGAAAGTCTGACAACCAGTCTTACCAAGGGGCGATACCCCTTGGTAAGACTGGTTGTCAGACTTTTTATTACCTAGTTACTGGGGTGTGGAGGTCAGATAGGCAGTCGCTCCATGTAAAATACTGGTATTCAGCTGCATCCAGTTAGACTGGAAGCCGACCCAATATGTTGGGAAAAGGCTAGGCAAATTGATTAAGGTATTCACCCCCTGAAAGGTAAAAAGGTAATTTAAAAGCCACCCTGCTTAGTGTTTTTTTTTTTTATCAATGCCCTTTACCTTCGTGAAATACAGGCGTTTTATTTTGTTCTATATTTTCAGCCTTCTATTTTTGTCCTAACCTTACGTCTTTGGCAGTTAACGAGAATGTCTCCAGGCTAATGTCTTAAAATATATTAGACCCTGTATCAAAGTGGCTGCTGGAGCAATAAATTAAAATTCGCCATACGGTTTTTTAGAAGCAAAAATCGTCTTTTACCTTCGTAAATCGTCGAAATGTGCACATCATTAAACTGTCCTCTGGTAGAAACTTATTAGGTATTACAATAATGTCGTACTGATATAGATTTGTAAAGATAATTATATTTATGGCTCCGTCTGTAGACGTTCAAGTTCACGATTCAAGTTTAAATTACTCAGTTGGTATGTAGGTATAAGTTTAAATGTGTGCTAATATATGTAAATACAATCGAACAAAGAGTTTGATATACAGGCGTTTTTTTTTTTTATTGTTCAATTACAGTATCGATACACACCCAAAGACATTTCAACTAACTGTAATACTTTTTACTCATAAGACACACTTATTATAAGAGTGCAGATGTCACCAAAGAATTGACTGCTCGGCAAACTCAACATTGAAATAGTTGCTTTTGACAGTTAGTTGCGTGTATACCAATCTCCTTGTTCGTCTGTACAATCCTGCCTCTACAATCCTGTGTGTACATTATTTCTATTTTCTTAATGTCCCTCGGGTATCATCGGATTTCCGAATAAAAACGAATGCCAATTTCCATGTCCATCAATTATTAGATTTATCGTGTATAATAATTTTAATTCAGAACTAAGTACTTTATTTATTTAACCATTTATCTACACACATATATATACAGACAAGACAAACTACAAAAAAAAACAAACAACAGACAAACTACTTTATTGTTGTTTTGTTTTGATTTCCGTGTGAACTATATAGAGCTGTAAAACTATTTTTCTATCTCTCGTGTCTGCGACTTTAGCAGCTTTCCTCCCAATTTTAAAATAAATTACATTAAGTTAAAAGAGTATTAACAACTCTATATACTTCCAAGTCGATTGAGAGCGTCCGGTCTGCACCAAGTGCAAAGAGCAATTGATAGAAATCCGACAACTGACGAAACACGAGGTTTGCCGAGGGACATTAAGTTTGTCTGTACAAAAGTCTTATTTATATTACTTATATTTATAGTTGTATAGGACGGTACATAATATCCTACGTTGGCGTCGTAAAAACACCCATTTTGGTAAAACATCAACCTTCCAAGATCGCTATTTGCGTTCTTCCATGAATATGTGATTAGAGGAAGTAATTTAATGAAGGAGAAGCGAAAATATTACCCAACATTGTATTGAGTGCCTCATTGGTCTAGCTAGAGCTTGGTAGGTTACTCTAAGACAAGTGCCCTAATGCTATGGCCAGGACCACGACATAGGGCTGTGCGTTTTGCGGTGCGTCGTGTGGCGCGGAGCGGCGCTCGAATGTTCCCACACCGCTCTACTTCCGCAAATCGCACCACACGCTCTAAATAACTTCGGGTATTATTCTATAATATTAATAATTTCGGTTTTTTTTTCGTTATCTTATGTCTATTTTTCATTTTATTTTAATTTTCTTTTCATCATTTAAAAAATCACTTAATTATATTTATTATTTAATCTAAGTCTTCTCATGTTGGTCCATGTAACTGAAGAAACCTCGACCCCTTCTTTTTTTTTCTATGAGAAATTATCAAATAACTTCTCCCGCTCTGGGCGGAGCGGGAGAGCGTGTAAAGGCTTGTGCAGACCAGCGCGTTATCGCAGGCGCTACAAGGATCGCGCTGCTTGTAGCGCCGCGATATCGCGCCAGTTTGCACGAGCCTTAAGACTCTTACGGACTAAAACCCACCCGTGTTCCTTCAATTGCCACATTGCCGGGGGCCACGATATCCCTTTCGGACTTCTTCGCAGCCCCGGCAGGCATCGGCCCTAGCGGACCCCGTCAGTTCTGCTGACATCTCTTTGAGGCGCGCGTGGAACACACACAACGCACTGTTGACCCTCGACCCCTGTCATACAGGATATCATGGTACTGGGATCGGACCCTACCTATGAGTTAATTTCAACTCTTTATTAGTGGCTTTTTTGCACATGATAATTATTCAGATTTATTACAGTTGTAATAGCAATAATGTAATTGCGTTTAATTAAAAGAGGTTTTTATTTTTATTAATTTATATATCTTTTGTATAGATTCTTTTCTATTTTGTGAATGTGAGAACACTGTAGACTTAGTGGACTGTAGATTTGTTGACCATTTTTTATTTTCTTAAGTACCTGGTACTTATTGAAAGACCTACACTGTCCTCCCATACCAAGTCACACTGTTATTTGAAATAATTGTAAAAGCCAATTATTTTTAAAAGAGTAACCGTGGAGTTTCTTGCCGGCTCTTCTCCATAGGAAACGACCAATTGGAACCGTGCACCTAGCTTCTGACGTTTCATAAATGCCCATGTAGGTCTATGTGAAATAAAAACATTTTGAATTTGAATTAGATCTCATTGATGTAATGTGTACTGAAGTTTTGGAAATATAAATAACTATTACTATTACAGTATTATATTCCTATGCGTTTGTCTTTGTTTTATTCTGAACTAGCTGCGCCCCGCAGTTTCACTCCCATAAGTCTCAATCCCGTGGGAATATCGAGATAAAAATATCCTTTATCCTAACCCAGGTCATGTTATACTCATGTGCCAAATTTCATTCAAATCCGTTCAGCCATTTTAGCATGAAAGCGTAACAAACAAAAAAAAAAACTTTTAGTTCGGATTATTTTCTACAAAGAATTTTGAAATATCAAGCGCCACGCAAAATAAATCGTGTTTATTGAGGGATCAGTTAAAACTAACATTTTTGAAGAAAACAAAGGTTAAACAAACTGAAAAAGAATTAGACGCTGTATCAGTACTTTCTTTTTCAAACAGTGATAGTGGTGTGACCGTCAGACTCCCAAGTCATAGGTCTTGAGTTCAAAGCCAAGGCACGCACCTCTGACTTTTCAGTTTCATGTGTGTATTGATTAATTATCACTTCAAAAACGGTGAAGGAAAACATCGTGAGGAAACCCAGCCACGGGTTACCTGAGAGATATTTTTCGTCGGCATGTGAAGTCAGAGGCCCACGGGCGGCTTTAAAACACCAGGTTAGTTACGAACCACACGGAAATAACAAATACTTTTATAAGACGAAGAACCATTTTCTAGGCGTTGCGCATGTCACACAGTGACACTTTCTCATGTGCCTGTAATTTCAAAGCAATTCTCCATAGTGGTAGGAATCGGTACTCATAGTACTCTAATTTTCCCGACCGTACTCTTATATGAGAAGTTGTAGACATGTAGACATACTGAACACTGATGTGAACTTCTTGTTAAACCAAAGATACGTTGTGCGTTATGAATGGTTTTGATACCGCTTACATATTATTGTAATTTAAAATGAAATGATGATGTGGATATATTTAGTAACCTTTTCCGCTTAGCTATTTCTAAAGAGTCTTGAAAAGACCCTGGAAGAAATCGACACGTGTTTCACCTCTCAACGAGGCATCCTCAGGATGACGATTAACTTGTCGTGAACTCGTACACGGCGTGTTGCCACACCAAGCACCGAGCGCAGACACGCCGCGGGCGTGCTTGGTGTGGCAACACGATCACCAAGACCAAATCCTTAACCATAAATATTATCCTCTACTTATCCTCTAACACCGATAGAACTCAGCTCTAAACGCTTGTAATGTAAAAATCTTTAAGAATTTCACATTCATTTTAATTTGCTTTTCCCAGAGAATTTTCCCTGTGATACAGAATTAGGGTATACTTTCAGATAAGTCTTAAACTATTAAATCAGCAATATTTGTATATTTTATAATATATTTGTATTCACGTTCTCGAAAACGGCTTTAAGGATTTCGATGAAAGTTGCAATATAGAGGTTTACGGGGCGAAAAATTTATCTAGCTTGGTCTCATATTTGGGCCAATTCGTTTTCTCCGTATTTTTACCCGAGCAGAACTCGGTCGCCCAAAGTTTAGAATAAGATGGCTTACTTGACCTTAGAATAATGACATGGCAGCATGGAATTAGTATGTACAATAAATGTTAATACACTGTAGATGAATTTCTTAATGACAATAATATTAATATAATTTGACACTTAGTCAAATTATATTAACATTATTGTCAATGAGTGAGTGTAATTTTTTTTGTCTTTTGTGTGATTTTTTTTATTGAATTAAATTTAAATTAATACAAAATAAGCACTTTAAAGTAAATACTTAAATTTATAATTATTCTGAATTAATTTTTAATATTTTTGTACCTAATGTAGCTATAAATTTGTACGCCACTGGCAAAATATAGAGAGTCAACTGAATTTTTACTGAAGACCAAATGTATATGTTTAACAAATAAATATTCATTCATTCATTCATTCATTCATTTTCACCAGAGCAGAGCTCGGTCGCCCAAGTACTACGTTTAAAATAGAATTCCAGATAATTGGACTCACTCCTACGAGTAGGTACCTAACCATTTGTGACACATTATAATTAGCACATACCTAATCACCCGAGTCACAAACACTCTTGCAATCACAAAAGCCTCCAGTGATTATCAATTGAACAATACATTGCGCTCTTTGTTACGCAAATGCATGTTCACGACAACCAAGCCAGGTAATGGACATTGTTGAACTGTCAAAACAGAACCTATTGCCATGTAACGTAGAGTGCAACAAGTAGGGTTACCATATCTCAGTCTCCCCAGAGATGTGCAGATGGTGACCACCGCGGTGGTTTTAGTGAGGTAGGTATCCCACACTCCCCGGTCTTATCCCCAAAGCCCGGGCGCCATTTGAAGAATACTTCCGAAAACAAAAAAAAGGTTACTATATCTCCGGATTTGTCCTGAGGAATTGACGGGGTCCGCTAGGGCCGATGCCTGCCGGGGGTGCGAAGAAAACCGAAAGGGAGATCGCAGCCCCCGGCAACAGGACAACCGAAGAAACACGAGTGGGTTTTAGTCAGTAAGAGTTTGACATGCCCTCCCGCTCCGCTCAGAGCGGGAGAAGTTATTGGATAATTTCCCACCGACAAAAAAAAATGATTTGTCCTGAGGTATCAGGATTTTAGGCTCCTGTCAGAATTGCGGTCGGATTTAGGAAATCTGAGGACTTTAAAATACTGTGCCTTGATTTTTTAGATTTTATTTTTGGTAAGTTACAATCAACATATACAAAAATTTTATCTTCTTTGCATAGTATCACAACACAAATCAACGTAATTAACATCAACATCTTTAAAAACATAATCTAATTTTGGGTAAATTAGATTATGTTTTTAAAGATGTTGGTTTTACGAGTAAGAATCAACTTTTATTAAATTAATTGAACAAAAGATTAGGCGAATTGAACAAAATAGAAAAAAGGGCGGGGTGGGCGGCAGCTCCGGATCTACGATTTTTTCGAACCGGGGCTAAAACTTGATAGTGGCGCCCCCTGCCTTCAGTGTTTGAGAAAAACTGTTAAAACTGACAAATGAGTAGCATTTTTTGTGACCATTTGTAATGTATGTACATAAAATAATAATCCTTTAATCTGTTAAGATGCGTTCGTAAATCACTTAGTATGTGTTCAAAAACTAACTGGGCGTATGGAAATACAAAACTTTTTTTTTCAACCTTTATATTATAAGATTCGATTACTTGATAAAAACCTATGAGATTGTAGGAAATGGGGCTTCACTTGTACGATATTTCAAATTCTTGTCTCAAGGATTTGGCGCCCCCATGAAACTGCCGCCCGGGGCAAGTGCCCCGGTTTGCCCCCCCTTAGATCCGGGGCTGGTGGGCGGTGAAGTGCGTGGAATGATTTATCTTTTTTTTTTTGTCACATTATTGTTAATTTTCTTGCGAAAACATCTAAAGGCTTTTCTATGGCTTTTTGTCAGAACTATTCAATTTTCCACATGGTAACCCTTAGCTACAAGGATCTTTTAGTGCCTGAATGACATTGACAGGAGGGCGTTGTTGGTAAACATTTATCAAATTATCACAAAAATTTTATTGAAATAACTTAGTTTCGATTTTAGCCTCGTCAAAAAATCCTTGTACTGTTGTTATTCGGAAGTTAAGATGAAACAAATGCCTGCGGCAAGAACATTAATTTCCGTCAAGTCATGCATATGTTGGGTTTAAGGAAACACACAATAACATAAACTTGCCAAATATTATGTTAAATGTTCACAGAATCATGGTTTACTTTGAGTTTCGGGGTTAAAAATAACTTTGGTTATCCAAAGGCTGGGAACCGATTTTTTTTTCTCTTTTCTTTTTATTAAAAACCTCGATTCTTGTACATACTTACCTGTTACAATTTAACAATATTGTTCATAGTATGTTCTATATGTGTAAATGTGTGAGGAGCTCGCGGATAAGTAATAACAGCCGCTACCCTTACCGGGGTTGGTCCTTCGATGGGTGACCATCTTTACATATCGAGATTCCTCCATGCCTCGGAAAGCACGTTAAGCCGTTGGATCTTTGTCAGTCGTTACAGGTCGTCAGAAGCCCTAAAGTCTGACAATCAGTCTTACCAAGGGGTAATGACTCAGTTACTGGGTTGTGGCTCCATGTCAAAAAAAAGTATTCAACCCCAACATAGTTGGGAAAAAGCTAGGCAGATTGATTTGCTCATAGTATGAGCTATTTTCATGCTCTTGTCATCAAGCGTAATGATATAAGTCTAGCTAAAGACTTCATCGACTTCCAATAAAGACAAAAACTTTCTTTCAATTATGAGTTTTTCAGATTACTTCGTTGTTCTTTCTTCAGACACCATCCATCAAAATTAGTTTTATCTATGTCACAGATAAGTTTCTGTTTGCAGACAAATAGACATCAAACGTTAAGAAATATTAATTTGTCGAAGTATGAAGTAATATTAGTGACCGCAAGATCTAGGTATACAGAAAAAGTGATCCTGCCCTGCTCCGGGAAGTTTTTACGACAGGAAAAAACATCGAGATATTTTTACAGATAATACAATACTACGCTACATAACTATATGTATGTTTAATATTAATACATTATAAAGTGCGCGCCACGAAAGGTTAGCGGAAAATTGTGGAACTACATTTTTGAAGTGAAAACTTTTTTAGGCGCGTTGGGCATTTTTGAGATGGGACTCAACTATTGATTTCGCGACACTGTAACGCAATTTACCGACACCGTGGAGTAAAAGTCATCAACGCGTTGATTGTCGCGGTGCCAATTTTTTTTTCTTTTCAAGTTTTCACTTCTGTCGGCACTCCCGGAGTGATTTATTACAATTTGATGCAATGGCATATGCCTTCTTTTGTAACGCTCACTGTTCTTATACAAAAACTTTCTGGAATAAATTCTGTCAATGATGGTGAAAACAACATCAAAATCCGTGGCGTTGTTGAGAAGAACAACGCAGCCACACAGGCAGATAGATATGAAAAACGAAAAACTTTGTTTTAACTAGCTTTCGCCCTTGGCTTCGACCGCGTGGATGTCGGAAATTATCCCACGGGAACGTACTACAACGATAAAAAGTATTTTATCTGTTAATCCAGGTTATAAACTATCTGTGTGCCAAATTTAATTCAAATCCGTTCAGTAGATTTTGCGTGAAAGAGTAACAAACATCTGTCTATCCTCACAAACTTTCACATTAAAATATAATACATTAAATATACGTATATAAATATTATATATATATTAGAAGAATTAGTAGGACAGTAGGATAATATTTAGAGATTAATTAAAGTAGGGGAGGGGGTAGTGGTCCTGGGTTCGATTCCCAGGTCGGGCAAAGGGTTATTGGATTTTACCATCTGGAATTTCTCATTGGCAGCCCGAAGTCTGGATTGTGCCCGGTTGATGGTAATAGGCTCGCCCCCTATTACATGGAACTTATACATAACAGGCGAAATGTGGGTGTACCTACTATAGGTACACCTCTGCCCAACCCTTCGGGGAATAGAGGCGCGACATTATGTTATGTTTATGTTGGTGTTGGGAATCAGGTCGGCACATTGAAATAAATCATTTCAAACCTAGTTGCCCGACGACTAAGTATACATAATCGTATCGTAGAACTTGATTGTATTATGATCTCACTAACTTAATTATAACTGTAAGTTAGTTGCATAATATAATTTAGATAGATACATGGTTTAATTAACAACTCTGACCCAATTAGTGAAGACGCTACGAACTTTTTGCTCTGCTTCGATCTCGGTACTGGCCGTATCGTAAATAACTTTTAGTTTTTGCTATTTAGTAATAAGCTTTTTTTTTATCAAGATCCTGGAACCTCTTGGCTTGCATCTCACCTGATGGTAAGTGATGATCAGGCCGAAGGTGGAAGCAAGCTTCACCCGGAATCCTCAACCACAGAGGAATTGGCTATCTTACCTCTAACTGCCGAAACACAACAATGCTGTTAACATTGTTGTCATGGCGACAGACTTAGATAAGATGGTGGTAGCTTAACAAGCCCTACCACTAACCAAAATTCTTTATTTAAAAGCGACTCGATACAGACCCAACATCAACATTCATATTTTCCATCGTAATAAAATGACCAAGTTTAAAACATTCTAAAGCTTTTAGCTACTTCTACCAAAACAGACACTTTTATTCTTCAATTTATCTATTTCAGTTCCGGAAACCAACTTAATTTAATTTTACGATCCCCAAAAAGCTGTCACACTTTTTCAGGCTTCCGACTTTCCGTTTTCAATCTGGAATTTCTCGGTAGCAGCCCGGAGTCTGGATTTGAGCCCATTTGATGACAATAGACTCGCCCCCTATTACATGGGACTTAAAACATAACTGGCGAAATGTGGGGGAACCTGCTACAGGGACACCTCTGCCTTACCCTTCGGGGAATACTGGCGTGATTGTATTTTATTTTAATTGTAATTTTTGTAACTCACTGCAGTACCCGTAACAGTATCACTTCTATCTCTACCCTACAAAGAATTGACATATCACTATACAGGGTGGCAGGGACTTCGATGCGAATACTGTTACCATGAATTCAGTACATGATTCTGAAATTTTTCGACGGTTATTTAAGGTCATCAGAAGCCCGAATGTCTGACAACCAGTCTTCCCAAAGGGTTATCGTATTACCCAGTTACTGGACTGTGGAGGTCAGAGAGGCAGTCGCTCTCTGTAAAATACCAGTATTCAGCTGCATCCAGTTAAACTGGAAGCCGACTCCAACATAATAGTATGTATGCAGCTGAATCTGGTAGACTGGAAGCCGACCCCATCTTAGTTGGGAAAAGGCTAGGCAGGTGATAATTTATTTGAAATATAAATACAATAAGTTGACATATAAATTTAAAAAAAAAACATTTACAATCACAAGATACTTTTATTTCAGTTTAGGTATTAACAACTACATTATGATAGGTAAGTATTACAGAATAACCTGTAAATTATAACAAATAATACTTAGGTGTAATTAAGAAAAATTTAAAGTAACGTAGTTACTTAAATTGAATGTAATAGGTACTGTAATGTTGGTGTTAGTGACTTGTGTACTGTTTTTCGGTAAACTATCTGTCATATTTAATAGTTGTACCGATTCATCGGATTCTCGGCGTAAATGTTGGCGTGAGAGGGCGATGGTTAGGTGTTGGGGTTTTCTAGTCGTTGACTGATACCCCGTTGTTGTAGTTGTTGTAGGAAAGTAGTAAGTTCACACCAAACCACTGTTATGTTCAATAGTTTAATTACGTTTAAGTTACGAATGTTTAGTTATCTGAGCCGTACTTGATGCAATGTTATTATTGATCGACCCACTCGTGGCTGAGTTTTAGTGACGACTGAATTTATGTTTTAATATAATTAATAAAGTACGTTTAGCGTAATTCATTACGTGCGCAGAAACGTACTTTTGCTGTATGAGCATTATTGGCTCGTACATTAGGTGTTTCGCAACGGCTAATTTTTTATGTAGAAGGACCAGTCCAAGGATTTGACTGAGGCTCTTTCAGTTAGGCTCCTACGATGCCTTTACATGTTTTATACTTATTTTGGATGGAATCCTCTATGTATCCCTCTACAACCGCATTGGACTTCCAGCCTCCATGGCGTTTAAGGGACAGGAAATCAGCTCCTGAATCGGCCAAAAGTGTGGCTGAAGTTCGTCGGAAACAATGACCCGTGTACAACAGGGGTTCTAGAAGTTCAAGAAATGTTGCTATTTCTCGTGGGATACTGCCACTTGTATTAGCACCCATAGGCTGTCTAACACACTTTCCGTTGCGATATTGTAGAAAAAATCGATTGATCGGAGTGTTAGGCGTTAGGCGGGCGTAAGGCTTGATATTTCTCAACAATTGTTACGTATTCCTTGCGAATGACGAAGTTGCGGTCTCTTTTTGTCTTTGTATTAGGTAAATTAATGAATAGTAAGTCATCTGAATGTTTCTCAATATTTTTGACATTAAGTTGTGTTATCTCATTAGTTCGACGTGCTCCGTTTATACCAATAACAAGTATAACCTGTAACGTAAAGAGTATTGTAGTAGATAAATTAATAATATTGATATGCATGCATAATTATGCCTATCAACATTTACTAAGTACGTATTACATTATGTTAAGTAGTTGATACTTAAGTAGATACTGAATGTGCAACTGATTTACTTTTGTCGCCAAATATACGGAATCAGGTGCTTCGTTAAGAAACTTTTCAATTTCAGATGCTGTGAAAACCTTCGATTTTTTTGGTTGATGACCAGACAAGGCTATTTTTTTAAATGCCACTAATTTAGGATAGGTGTCGATATGTATGTCTTTTTTCTTCTTTATTGTTGCTTTTAGCATTGAATACGTACTCCATAGAGTGCTTGATTTCTTGGTCTCGGATAATTCAATAAAATATGCCAGCAAAACGTTTTCTAAGAAAGTTTTGGCTCCTTCAGCTAGTCGCCACATGTTAAACATATCGTACTGTTTCAAATACTTCTCGCGTGATTATTGAGGGGGAAAGCTCATTTGCGTATTATTAACAATTTCAGTCAATTCTGTTGGCTTCAAATAAACTTCCTCGTCGCTAAAACCACTCATTTTAGGTTTTTCACTTGTATTCAAGTTTCTTGTTTTTAACCTGAGTTTTAAACAATATGACGTGAAAAGAAAATGGCGCGCGCAAAGCAAATTAAAAAAAAGTACACCAAGAAGGTTCCGAGTCTGAGTTTTTAACAAATTAAAAAAGGTTCTATGATAAATTCGGCACCATGGAGAGAGAAGTAAATAGGTTTAATGATGTTTTGAATTCACAAACTTAGTGGACACGGTGTTCTAAATTCAATTTACTTTATCCTACTAATATTATAAATGCGAAAGTTTGTGAGGATGGTTGGATGTTCGTTACTCTTTCACACAAAAACTACCAAACGGATTTGGATAAAACTTGGCACGCAGATAGTTTATAACCTGGATTAACACAAAGGATACTTTTTGATATTCCCACGGGATCGAGACTTATGCGGGTGAAACCGCGGAGCCCTGCTAGTTCTAACATATGAGAACTGAGTAGGATAGCAGTTATTTTCATTAGTTAGAATGCCCCGCCCGACTCTACGTGTTTTAACAGATAACCCTGAAAACGTTTACCGTTTGCCACTGTAACTTAGATCTATCTATATACCAGTATATTAAGAAAAACAGTCGCCTGAGCCAGGTAATCTATTAGACCAGCCAGTGATAAAGTCACATAGAACTAATTTATTGCTAATACATTGTCTTCTTTACTCCAGTGAATATAAATTGCTAAGGAATACTTACTGCCTATTTGGCAGTTTTGTTTTCCTAGAGGTGAGATTGTTTTAGTTGCCTTTTACTAATCACACCTGCAAGAGCCTTATCTAATAAATAAAAATGAAATGCTGTTCGTTGGTAAGCGCATCATTTGAGAAAGGCTGGACTGATTTGGCAATTTTCCATTTTTAAATGTTCGTAATAATCCGAATTAGGTTTTATGGAAAAAAAAAGTTACCCGGAAAATTTGCAAATTCGGGAACATTTTGACACAAAAATGTCTATCGGGTACATACCGTAATTAAAATCTAGTTTTTTTTACTGCTAAAACTTTTCACTGCTCTAGTTGCATTGATGGACGATCGTGAAAATGTGGGCCGCGGCGAAGCCGAGGCAAACATACGTGAGTCCATCAATGCCTGGTTGCGGCCAAGGCTTGTATAGTACTTTTCTCAAACAATGCGCAGAAATACAAACTGAGTAAATTAATTATAAATTCCAGAATCAATGACGAACAACGATATTTTTTCACGCGCCAATATGTTCACTTGTTTCTTCTTTACTAACAGCTCTATTAATAAGGCAAATCGAATTTTAAATAAAATATTTGGTTTTTTGGTTGCCATATGTGTTGAAGAAAAAATTTTTTTTTCTTTAGGGCATCTCATAGCTGACCTCTGAGGTCTAACTGACTATTTAACCGGTCAATCTTGTGGTTGCCTTAAGCTGCTACAGTCAAAGCCTCCAGCCAGGGGCATAGAAACTAAGCTTAAAAGCTAGGTGAACGCTCGCTAAGGGCACCCCCTGCGGGGTACGAGCCTCGGCTTAGGGCGTCACCGGAGGGAGGACATCAAAGATGGGACGGGCTGGATCAAAGTTTTGATCATGATTATTAATTGGGGAATTTAAAGCTACGTGCACAGCTGCAACCACTGCTGGCACCTCGTTTTCAAGCAAGGGTCGGGGAGGAGTATCATTTACTCGGGGGCGCGGACGCGATCGCAAAGGACGTCGACGGCGAGGTCGGAATGATGGGAGGCGTCTGTGTCTGTGTAGAGTACTAGTGGCCCTATTGCTCTCCTGGAGGAGGGTTATGGGATCATCAGGGTCGGTGATGTTGAAGTAAGAAATTAATTCCATTTTTAAATAACACGACAGATATGAGTTTTCTTAGTAATTTATTTGGTCGCTAAACACGACAGTTATGGATTTTCATACAAACATTGCCAGCCGGGCGATCGCATGTATTCGATCAGTACCGCAATTTCGATTTATCTAGAAGAAGGTTGTTAAAATAATGTTCGAATTTCCAGGCATGTTTGAGAAAAAATACCTAAATTGCTTTAAATACTGAACATAAAATAATAGATAAATAAAAGTTTTTTTAAACAGGTGCATTTTCTATAATTTTCATTACATTTCACAGTAATGTAAAATAATTTTAAATTTAACAGTAAAATTATTGTTTTGTATTGATTAATATTTTAATAACATGATTAATAATGCTAAGAGAGAGATACCGCAAAGGAAGTTAAAATTGAAAAAGTTTTAGTATTGGTTTAATACACATACATTCAATACATCTTCCTTTTATGATAATTAAGTACCTCAAAAATAACTACAATTGGCTATTGAATGACTACAAAAGTTAGATAATACAAAATAATAATTTATTTTCATACATTAAAATAGAGGAAATACTGGCTGCTATTACCGGAAAAAATATCGAAAAAATCCTAAAGTTCAAATAAAATAAATAATCGTATTTTATTTTCCATCTAATGGCATTCAAGTAACGTTTACATCGCAAATGACCAGAAAGGAGATTGTTCTGCATCCATACATCGTTCGCCCCAGAACCAACAGCGAAGTAAACTTACTTTACGCGTTCTAAATTACAAGTATATGCCCATAAAGGCAAAGTTTAATGACGGACAACTTGTAGAAAGCATTTATTTAAAAACAAAGATTTTGAGGTTATATTTAGTAAAAAACAATCCCTTCAATGAATGCTAGTAAATGCCTTTCACTAATGTTATTTCTATTGCCTATATGTGGCTAGTTAAAAGATTCAGTAAAACATTTAAGTACTAATTATGTACCTATCTTGTTCAGTGTAAAATAAAGTAAAAGTAGCATTTTACTTATTTGGTAAATCTTCTAGTTTTTATATTAAAATAGGTAGTTAGGTAATTAAGTATCTACTTATTTAAATAACTTACTAAAAAAATTAGGACAAAGTCGTTTGCATTGAGCTGACTTCCTATTTTTTTAGATATAATTTATGTCATGTCATTCATGTCATATATGCTTAGGTAGGAATTCATATTACCTTTATTGATCGCATAGCATTTCGTAAACATGGTGCCAGAGTGTAAGATTGAATTCAAATAAAAACAACACACAGTTTCTCGTTACTTAGATTTTATTATTGATCATCATCTTCTACATTAGTAATTAAAATATTATCTATAAATTGTGCAGGGGGGGCGACGTTATTTTGATGTCTTGCGAAACTCAAGTACCAAATAATGGTCATAATATGGGCGCAGCAACCTATGGTCCTGCGCCCAACGATGCAATTGCAGCAATACTGCACTATTGCTTGTCTATCTTCTTATTGATTGTCCTATTTGTGTCGAGTTTAATAAAATATAAACAAAATAAGTTTTATTACTTATATGACGGCTGTGAATTTTGCCTCGTATTAGCCATATATTTTACAAATGGAACTACTTTATGTGAAGTACGGTCACACTGTGAAAATATGCATCTTCTATGTGTGTCTGATGCTCTTGAATAATTTGGCAAGGTTATTCTTTCAGCTTGTTGTGGAATCGGAACAACCTCTGGTTCAGGTAATATAGCATTGGCAGCTTCTGTACTCGCTCTCTGATAGCATCTATGGCAAAGTGAATCTGATGGTTCAACCTAAAAGAAAAATAATTTTACGGGTTATTGTTAAAATATAAAAAAAATTATAAAATCTTGTCATTTCATATTTATCATTTTAATTTCATCCATGAACTCAAGGTGACAAGGTAGATTTTAAAATGTAGTTTAAGTTATGTATGTTTTTAATTTTGTTAATTCATGACGAAGTATGGCAGAGACCTTTGCCCAGCAGTGAGACAGGTTTAAAAAAAATACTTTTCATGTTTATATACAAATAATTACAGTTACTAACTCTTTTACAATAATTAAATAGTCATTGTTGTAACCTATAAGTTTATAACTCACCTCTCGTGGTTGAATCCAATTCTGCACCACATCTAAAATATGATGAGTATTCTCTTCTCCTAAAGAGTATCTTCGAGTTCGTGCTAATGATACACCACATGTTAAACAAACATGTTGATGACCAATGGTTGTGGTTTCCTGTGACTCTTGTGGGGTTATTATTTGACTGCTACCAACAATCAATGTGTGGCAAGCATCACAGATATAGTCATTTGCAGTCACCTGTAAAGCAGAATGCATATTAACTTAGGTCATATGTGGCATTATTTTAGGTACCAGTTTAAAATAAAAGAAAAACTGACCACCTGTGGTGTAACTTGTTGTTGTATTTGCAGAAGAATGGCAGCATCACTAAGAATATGTCTTCTCTGTCTTATCAAATTAATGCCACAATTAACACATCGCAACCGATTACTTCCTGTTTGAGTGGTTCTTGATGAAGACGGTGCAGAATAATGCCTGGCAGCACGATCTGCTCTTTGCCAGCAAGGATGGCAAATATGGTGAGATGCACGAATCTAAAATAAAAATTACCATTTATTTGACTATATTAACAGAAATAGGTTTGGCAGCTGTTATATATTTAAAATAGTGTACCTCCAATGGTATAAGTCTTTCTATGATTATATTTCTGATATTCATATGATGTTGAGTATCACTTCTCAGTGCAATCACTTGATGTGAGCATGTTCGAGGTCCTAATGTTTTATTGCACAGTGCACAGTTTCTACCAATATTGATAACAGATGTGGTTCTTATAATGTCTTCGGCTATGGCCCAGCATGTTGTGCATACAAGATCATGAGCTTGAACCTGAGAAAATATTGACACCAAATTGATTTTTGTATAACACTGACCAAAAATATTGTTCAACATACTATGTTATTCCATTGAAAAAATACAAGCTGAAAAAAAATATTTAAGAAGTATAGCCGTTATCGGCAATGAGGACCCAAATTAGTTTCGAATGTGTGCTTGCCTTACATTACATTTATAGTATGTAATCATTACGTATGTTTAATTGGTACGTGAACAGTGTAGAACGTGGGTTTGCCAAAGAGTGGAATAGGTAAGTTTTTTACTTACCAAAAGAGGTGCAGTCAATTGTTGTATACAGTGAAGAATCTGGTCATCTTCCAACACCATGGAACCACCAGCAGAGCCACAATTAATGCAATATCCACTTTCCATTTCGTATGCAAATTCCGTTACCAATGCCAGGTGTCGTTTAAGCAGATCACAAAGTCCGTTTATCACAGCCAGGTAACACGTTATTAAAAGCAATCAGAGTCCGTAAAAAATAGCAAGTTCGTCGAATGTATTCCGAAAATAAAAGCAAATTGAAATCACTACACAATGTAATCGCAAAGAAATGCGCGCGAGCAAAGAGTATAATAATAATATGGGACAAGAGAGCCCTCTTGTGCCATTTCGAAGCATACTGATTTGAGACGCCATCTGCATATCTTAACGGGAACTAAGGCTTTTTATGTGTGTGTGTGTGTGTATCTAATGAATGTATGTAGTTATGTATGTATGCATAGGTGATCCTTCATCGTAGGCCGCGAAATTTTAATTTTCCTACTTTTTTGCAAATTGCAGCGCTGTTTGACGTTATAATATTATGTTGATCAAAATGCGATTCGCGACGATAATAATGATACATGTACTAAATTACAATCATTAAAACAGTTATGATTGATATCTATTTAAATGATCGTGATTCAGTTAACGAGTAATCAATAAATCAAGCATTTTGATCAACATAATTATGACACAAACACAGCTATTTGCAAAAAAACATAAGAAAATTTTAATTTCGCGAACTACACTAAAGAAATTACCTTATTAAATTTGAATACAATAACTAAATAATAATAGTCCACGCATTACTTTATGAAATGAAACAGAAAAAACATTTTTATACTTTATTGTCATTGTTACAATTTTATCACAAAGCATTTTTACAGAGCTTACAAGCGCGGACGCAAGTTGCGGCGACGCACAGTGGAACGAATGTATGGAAGCGGTTGGACGTAGACATGTCCGAAAAATAAGAGTAAAATTATGACAAACTAATGATGCCATCTTATTCGATTACTTAATGCCTTCATAAATTGTGGTGATGAATTTCTTCATAACTCCCATATTTCGGGAGTAATTTGAGAAAATGTGAAATTTTACTATGAAAATGAGTGTATTGAGCTCTCTCCCTCCTGATTCCGGGCTTGTTTCAAGTAGCGGTCTCTAATATCGTAATGCTATTACTAAGAGCTATATTTAATACTAAGACACATAGTGCGCCAAATGTGCACTTTCTGGGATAAAAGGAAATGAAAATTTAAAAAAAAAAACGTTTTTTCCCCATTTGTATTTACTTTAAACCGCAGACAGACTTATTAAGAGGTCTATAAATATATTATATATATACAGAAATATATATTAACAAAAATATTCACAAGAACTGATGAGAGTATGACTTTTAAGTAAGTTGATAATAAATTACCTAGTTTCATTAAAAGTACAATAAATAATTAAGACGTAAGCTCTAATTTACTAAGTTACACATTTTAAAACAATAACATCATTTAATTATCTTCGTCATCATCATCATCATCAATTAATTCAAATTCAGAATCGATGTCCGCTAAATCATTTATGTTAACAAATTCGATATCACTTTTCTCAGAATCCGTAAGCTCATAAAATTCCTTAAAAGAAGATTTTTTTACAAACTTATTTCCTTTTGGACGGATACTTGTAACAAGTGGATCAGAAGACAGTAAAAGATTGTGCATAATATCTTCATTGCATGAGATACTGCTATGCTTTCGAGAATGCCCCTCTCTATATTTTCTAAAATCTTTATTTCTAGCCTCAGATGCCTCTTCGGATAGAAAACCAATGGGCACAATTGACATGTTCTGAACTATGTCTGGCCCATGCATTAAAATTTTATGAAGTGAAGAAGGCATATAATACCATGGGTATAACTCCACGTAAAGCTTAGCAGTATCAAAGCAGAACTCTCGGAATTTAGTTACGTTGATCTTCTCTCCTGATGAAATACACTGCAAGATCACACAGATTTTTCTTAAAAGCATAGCATCTATTCCGGTCAGTTCAGCAGATTTAGTGTAGTTTTCAAAAAATCTCCTTGCCGAGTTGCCATTGTTGGTGGATCCACTGCCTTGTTTCACAACATCGAGAAGTAAGCCCGTTTCTCTTCTTACAGCCTCTTGAACTCTTTTCTTCCTGTCATCAACTTGCCTTTTTGCTATATCACCCCTTACTTGCCATGATTTTATGTCTAATTTGTAGGAAATGTGTAATAAGCATTCCATTGAGCGAATCCAAGCGTGAAGGGTGCTTAAGCTATATTTATACATGTCCTCGTTTGCGTGTTTATCTTTGATTAACTCTAAATTATTCATTTCTTTAGGACAAGCCTTGCATATGTCACACACTGAAGCTGCTGTATTGGATATAATGGAATGAATTTTACCATCAATCATTGTCAACAGCAGTTGGTGTTTGACACTAATTCCATCAGTGATGGTGGATGGAGTTAAGGCTTCAATCTCTGCTTCGATTTCAGCCATCTCTCTCTGCACATTTTCTTTGGTTTCCTTTATAAACTTAAACAATATTGGCCGGCAAAATGAAGTGGAAGATGGTCGCTCGTTTTCCCAAATTGTTACACCTTTTGAGACGAGCCGCAGTGGTACAAGACTAATCATAAAATTACTAGCAAGATCGATTTGCTCATCTTCACTCGTCCTTTGATGATAAATGCTTTGGCTAGATGATCCGTCAAAACCCCATTTGCTGGTCAATACGAGCTGTTGATTGGGATCAACAGGGGTTTCTAACGACCTAATAAGTCTTCTTGAGGTTAAATCCATCAAGGCTTGTAATTTGATTTTTGCAGAGCTCTCTGTAACTGTGAGATCTTCTTTGGCCGGATAGCACTTAATTTTTTCTTTAACCAACATGTAGTAACTCGGGTATTGAAGAGCTCCTTCTTGAGTGTTGAAATCCCGAAGAGTGTTATAGCGCCATTTCGATAAGTTCATCGATACATAAAGAGCCAATGCCTTCAAAGGGGATATTTCCCGTACCTGAATTGATTTACCTTCAATGAAGGCTTTGATTTTTGAGGCCTCTTCTGGATTCTCCGTCAAGTATTTCATAACATAAGCTGTATCGCTTTGTCCTGCCTTTTGAAGCGCCCTTTCGGCCGAAAACATAATTTCAGCGCTGCTACTGCTGCATGAAAGACTATCTTCAGTGGTGCGTCTTCTTTTTTGCCGGTTACTAAGGTCCTCAAAAGATTTACGAGGACTAGGATGTGTACAAGTTGAAGCATCAGATTTAGCAGGAGAAATTATGGGCTCGATGACGTCACTTATATTTTCTGTAGAAGGTTCCATATTTTCATTCTGTAATTCCGGCCATTGAATTGCAGCCTGTAGCCAAATCTCATGTTTCTTCCGAAACTTATCTGTGCTTCTTCCAGACTGTGTCCATTTTGCATAAATGCGGTAGCAAAATCGACGACACCAGTCTTTTAAACTTGTTTCAGCACTTTCACATAACTGAACACAACTGTTATCTTTTAAAACACTGAACAAATAGTTAAAGTCGCGTAAATCTTTATGTGCGCGTGCGCATAAAGCAACGTGAATATCAAGATTTGTATTAAAATTTGGAAAATACATTGCGAGATTAGCTTGGATACAACGAGGTGTAAATCAACACTGATTTTAAAGTTACTAATAGTGACCTATTTATATAAAATCCAGGTATCCCAGGTATCCTTTGTTAAATATTGCAAGGTAATTAGTTATTGTGATAATTAGTAAATGATGCATGCTAAATTAGTGTATTAAGAGCCATTTAGTAATTAAATAATAGCAATGTTCTTATCAGTAATCATTAGTGCATCAGTTTTATATGTAAACCTTAAGTCCCTAATTATATATCCTAATTAGCTTATATCTTCTCTAATTGGCTGATCAGAAATGTTATTGTAATAAGGTAAACCTTTAGAAAAACGGTTTTAATCAACAAAATAAACAAAAAATTAAAAAATTGTGTTATAAAATAAACATCACTCTTTATCCCAGAAAGTGCACATTTGGCGCACTATGTGTCTTAGTATTAAATATAGCTCTTAGTATTAGCATTATGATATTAGAGACCGCTACTTGAAACAAGCCCGGAATCAGGAGGGAGAGAGCTCGATACACTCATTTTCATAGTAAAATTTCACATTTTCTCAAATTACTCCCGAAATATGGGAGTTATGAAGAAATTCATCACCACAAGTTATGAAGGCATTAAGTAATCGAATAAGATGGCATCATTAGTTTGGCATAATTTTACTCTTTTTTTTCGGACATGTCTACGTCCAACCGCTCCCATACATTCGTTCCACTGTGCGACGGCGACCATAATGTGTGATGTTGCCAGAAGTGATGTCACACAATTTCCGTGACAATGCTGCCATAATCGATAAAGCCGGAATAAAATAATGAGATAATTTTGATGAAAAATATCATAAATATTCTCTAGAAAAATACTTGACATTAAATTAGAGAACATAAATACTTGAGTTTCATTAAAGTTGTCTTTTGCATTAAAGTTGTGATTACAGAGACATCTATCGATAATTATGAAACTATTAGGTATCATAGTTTCTCCGTTAAGTAATGTAGATGGCGACTCTTTCTTTACTAAAGTTGTGCTTGTTCTAACTGTCTCCCCCCTGCGCGCGAGTGTGATTCTGTGTGATGTGAGTGAAATGCAATATCTTGACAGTTGAGTTGATTGACATGACATGACAAGGATTAGGGGTGCCCATACATTAAATCCGTATCGATATATTTTAAACTAAATCGATACCGTTCAGTACCCAGCGTGCTATTCTATTTGAAATATTACAATGCATCTCACTTAGGTCGTGTGTGCCGCATTCAGTTCGTATTCTTGATTCGTGAAAATACGATTAAAAAAGGCTTCATAATAAATGTATGGTTGTTTGTGCACTGCTTCGTTTTCGTATTTTTATGTTGGTGAAATTCTCACATCAAATCAGTTGTTACGGATCGAAGTAGCCGTCATGATTAATATATGGCGTTTTGTGCACTTACTCGTATTCGATTAGTATTCGTGTTTTTCACGAATACGAATGGAATATGAGTGAGCGCGAAATGCTGTATATATTATGAACGTGATCTCTGCCAACGAAATGTTTTTGGTGAATACTCTAATCTCGGATCGGTGCACGTGGACTCTCGTATCCGTGTTTTCTAAAACGGATCATGAAAAATTCCCCAAAATGAATCACGAATAAGAATCGACTACGAGTGAGTGCACAGCGCATATTCGCGAATTTCTGATCCGTTTTTATGCTGTTCGTAAAAAAAACTCGAATATAAATCGAATACGACGTAGTGCACAAACGCCCTTATGTGTAGTAAATGGATTAGGTTATGAAAATCGGTTTTGTTGTTGAATTCTTTTCGCATCTCAGGTGTATGCTACCAAAAAAAAACGTCGCACAAGGCACTACAGAAGCGAAATGCCCTACAGCGAAAAAGGTTGAAAAGGAAAGTACCTACATACGGATGCGTGTGACATACGTGAGCAGGTGGTCAACTTAAGTAATCTCACCATCGATGTATGTGAAATGAAAGATTGGACATCACTAATTGTCATGTCAAATCTCAAATCTAAGTGTCAAAGATGGCAGCGTTTTTGATGTCGTTAATCGTTAAAGCTCTTTTAATTGTTCAATATAGAACGCAGAATGTCCGTTACATACAGATATTCGCAATTAGTATAATAAAATATACTTATAATTATTATGTAGGTCAGATGTTTGTTGGTCCTGGGGCCATTTACGACGATGTCCTTTGGGTCTTTATTATTGACTACGAATTTGTCGTATTTCAAAACGGGTTACGGATTTCAAATAATATCTTTTGTAATCCGTTGTTGTATATTATTATTTGAAATCCGTAATTGGTTAAAACAACACGTTGAATCGACCGACCGTCCGACCTGGCAGTCGAATTCAAGACCTCATGTTCATGAGAAAGAAAATTTTATTTTATTTTATTTTATAAGAAAATTTTATAAACAATAACAATTTCAGGAAACATATAAAAATTAAAAAAAGAAGATTGTGTAAACAAAAAATAAGACTTGTGCGAGGCCAAAAAGGCTCCTATCTCAGCATAATGCTACGATATTTGAAAAAACAAATACCGCAGCGCTGGTATCTATATGCGACAACTAGATCAACGATGCAAACTTAAATGTCATATTAAATCTCTAGCATTTGTATAGTCGTGCAATCCATGTATAATATAAAAAAATAAAATGAATACACTACTGGTCTCTAACAGTAGTGTATTCAGAGTGGATTGCACGACCATACAAAAGTAGCTACTTAGTCCGATATAATATTTGTGGTTCCAAAATTCATGCTCTGCTTGCGTGCTTTCCACATTTTGTGCAAGAAAATGCTATCGTCCGACCTTTGTAGCTTAGAATACCCGGAATGGAATGTGAATCCGTCTACTTTCTGTACTTTATCTGGCATTGGACGGACGTACGGACTACGGAGTAAGCAAGTCAAAGCTTCCTTTGTAGACTCTTCGTGAGAGAGTTCATCCATTAAGAGACTGACATTTTGCTAGTCGTAGGAAAAAGGCAGTCAAAAGCACGAAAATATTACCATGGAGATCAGATAGGCGTCTGTCCAGGTAAAATACTGGTATTCAGCTGCATCCGGTTAGACGGGAAGCTGACCAACATAGTTGGGAAAAGGCTTAAGTCTAAGGCAGGCAGATAATGGTGATTTTGATAGTTGTTGATAAGATGCTGGTCGTAAGTTATTGATACGATGTGATAACTTAAGAACGACGGCGACGAACTCTTTCATAATGAAGCTGCTACTCTGCCATCTAAAATTAAACGTTGTAATAAACTACGAAATTTCTAATCTTTAACCCTCTGACGATTTATTATTTATGGTTTGATTCCAAAACAGCCGGGGTTAAACCGTAGTGGCAGACCCACATCGTGTGCCACCTGACCTGAAATCACTGACGCGTGGCACTTGTAATCACGTCAGGGAATAACTCTCCGTCGTAACTTGTCGTCCGTCCATTTATCTCAACATAAGAGCTTAGGGATTTCGCGCACTAGGCTGCCATCACCTCGACAATTAGTAGACTATAGAAAACGATACGAATCGCGCACTTGGTCGCAACGGCCAACTAGCCGCAAACCATACAATACTACTAGACGGCCACCACTGGCCGGAGTCGTGGCCGTCGTCGTTGATAGATGTCACATGTGTTCGAATTTTTTATTCTAGGACATGTCGGTTTCCTCACGATGAAATAATTTACACAAAGTAAAGCGCCTGTCAGGGTTTAAACCCACGACCTACAACTTGTAAGTCGCAGCCGTTACCACTGGGCCACCACTATTCAACCACAGTTCACTCGTGATGTTTTAAATCCCATGTAGGCGCGAGACCACAAATCCAGAATCTGGGCTGCTACTTAAATTTTCCGACCGAAAAGCCACGGATTGAAACCAGGACTACACGCGAAATAGTCGGACTTACGACCACTAGACCACCGAGTAATTTTCCCGAAAGGTTAACAAACTAGTATTTAATTTTACTATAAATCTATTTCATCTTTATCATAATTTTTACTTCTCTTTTTTATCATCTACCTATTTAAAAACTATTTTAATAATAAAGTAGGTAGATTTTTTTGGGCCCCCTGTATTATAACGTCTATTAATCGTATTATACCTAAAAGTAGTATTATTTTGAATGGTCGATTTTTTTTATAATGTCTAACCGGAATCACGAAATAATAATAAAAAGAAAATGTTTTGATTCAATTCCAGAAATGGTCGTCAATGCCATAAATGCATGTATTGAAGCGTTTTTAAAGATTCTACGATTTTTTTTTTAATAAATTATTATAACAACAAAATATAATTACAGCTCGAGTTGATAACCAAATCTGTTTTTATTAAGTAATAAATGTACCATTGACGCTGCGGTAGGTTCTCTTGTGTTTAATCCCATTTTTAAGTTTGCTTACTCTCGCGTAAAGCGGTTTAACAATCAACGCGAATCGGAATATTTGGTTGCTTATCATTTTCATTCTAGTGATGTTACTCAGTCATTAACAGTCAGGCACTCTATTGCCTCGATTATGTATTACGATAACTCAATTCAAGTTGAATCCAAAGTGGCTACTAGAGGAAGGTTCGCGCAGCTTCGTACGTTTAAAACGCCCAAAAAAACAAACTTACAGAAAAGAATCATAGCAAGATTCAAAATACAGCAACCGTTCAATATTGGTATATTGGGGTTTCAGTCAGTGACATTCGGCTAACATCGGCTTTGTTCGACTTGGTAAAAAGCGTTTTCTTCTACTCAAATCCCCTGTTCCTGTCAATCCATCAATGACGATACGATGACTGCACTTACCCACAGATCATGTATTTGACTCCGATTTCGACAATGGTTCCCTGTTTTATACCTACCTACGTATTGAATTATAGAATTAAGAATGATAGTCAACAAGTACACAGTTGTTAACTGTCATTTTTAATTCTATTTAGGCAGTGTTGGTGATATTTATCTGATCGCGAGTACATCGAATGGACACTTGAATGAAAATGGACTCGAGCTTTTATTTTATGTAATTGAGGATCGAGTTAAATAAAATCGAGCCGCATCACTATCCGGCACTGTCAGAAAGACAAGTGTCAAGTGACAACAACACTTCATTCATTTTATTTTTTCCGTTTCTTTCTAATTGCACTAAATTGATATTTCTGTTTTACTGTGTGTAAGTGAAGGATTATAATGAATATGGATATCTTCAATATGGTACTGCAATTACTCCAGAAGGATGTTGTATAAATTGTTCAGTAAGATTTTGCAACGCATTTTGCGGAGACATTGTCCGAGATTGCTGCAGATGTGCGGTAGCTTGTGAACGCATTAATTTTTCGCTTATATCAGTCAAACCAACTAGATGCAGTTTGAGGAAAGTGCGTATTGAACCCTGACGCGAGAGATTACTGCCGCCGATCACCTCCACGAGTACACGGCGATGGCCCAAAATTTCGTTCCACCTAAAATTCAATGAATATGCATGTTTAGGATTTTAAAATTAATATAAAATTCCTACCTACCCTACCTACCCCACCTACCCCACCTACCCTACCCACCACACGTACCCTACCTACCCTACCTACCCTGCCTACCCTACCTACCCTACCTACCCTACGTACCCTATCTACCCTACCTACTTACCTACCTATCTACCTACCTACCCTACGTATCTACCTACCTACCTACCTACCAACTTACATACCTACCTATCTACCGAGATATCATCAAAATTCATGCAAGTCTAACATAATGTTTTTTAAAAATGTTTGGGGTGGACCACCCTTATCACTTAGGGGTATGAAAAATAGATTACGACTGATTCTCAGACCTAGAATATGCATATAAAATTTCATAAAAATCGATCAATCCATTTCGGAGGAGTATGGCAACTAACATTGTGACACGAGAATTTTATATATATAGAAGATTTGTGATTTATTATTTCATGAACCGTTCAAAACAACCTTCGTTCCTGCTATTTATTACTGAACAGTGCACTATTTTAATAATTTTTTAGGTTATGGTTGTTTTTCTCAGTATTCCCGTTAAACGAAGTATAATTATTTCTACCACTGCAATCTAGAAATCATATGGAACAAATCAACATGCGTTTCATTAATAGACGCCACAATTTTTGGAGGGCCTAATCGCCGAACAAAAAAAAACTATCTCCTTCAAGAATTACTTATATTAATAATGAATGTACCTAACTACTATTTTGCTATTTTAATTATATTTTTTTGTTTGTCTAGTAAATTTAAATGATTTGATTGCATAAATAGCATTCTGAGGGCAATTTATGAAATTATTGCTAGTCCAATATGCATTAAGCACTTAGTGTGCTAATTAGATTAGTTACTGTAAACTAATAAATAATAACTCTTTAACTCTATGGCTACTTATCTAAATTAAATTAATATTAATATTATTTTTACGTCTTGACTTTTCTCGGGACCCTGGAGTCCCGGACCTTTGGAAGGCATACGAGGGGCCGAAGATAACTCGCAGAGGCCCGTTAGACGATTTTAATTAAATGAGGCACCAACCAACGATTATCCATGTTCGCACTATGCAAGTGCATCCAAGGACAACTCCTGGTTGGTGTAGGACTATTGCAGGATATTGGATTATGGGTTTGGATGGCTAAAGTGAACTGGTTATCTAGGACTGTGGAAAGACTAAGGCCCCTGCCTGACCAATGTTTTATTATAAAATACACAAATCAAATGGCAATCACGATAGACGAGAAATTACAATGGGGACCTCATATAACGTCTTGCGGGGCGGCTAAGCTCGGCCGCTTATGCTGTTAGAAAGATAAGACAGTTAACAGATGTAGAAACCTCGCGTTTGGTCTATTTTAGCTACTTTGACAGCATTATGCCGTATGGCATTTTACTGTGGGGTCGAGCTGCTGACATTGAATCCATCTTTTTTTTTACAAAAGAGAGCTGGCAGATCCATTTATAATCTATGTCGTCGCGAATCTCTCGGGGAACTACATAAAAAAAAATGATTATGACGGTACCTTGCCAATTGATCTATAAAAATATTATGTACAATAGGTAAGGAAAAATCCACATATTTTTATTAAAATAATTGATAGACATCATTTTAATACTAGAAATAAAGATAAAATAGATCAACCATTTTTCAGCTTATCTAAAGTACATACATCTTTTATGGGGTACTGTGTTAAATGTTACAACAAAATACCTTATATATATTACAATTAACTGAAAGAAAATTTTAAACTCATATTAAAAGTACTCTTTGTAAACAAGCATATTACAAAGTAGAGGATTATATCCAAGATAAGAATGCTTGGAAACATGCGGGTCTAACTCCATAGGACAATTTAGAGTCGACACAAAATCAAACTGGTTCCTAATGTACTTAATTGTATAATTTATTTTTATTGTAACATTGATTTGACATCCTGTGATCACTTGAACTCACACACTGACGTATTAGTATAACTTGTAAAAAAATTAGGAATATCGTATAAGTAGGTAGTTTAACAATGCTTGTAAATATGTGAACACCATGTATCCATCACATAATATTTTTTTCTGTCATTGCTTCATTTTTAATTGTTTTTACCTATTGTGGTATAGTAATCTTATTCCAGTTGCATCGTCTTCACATATAATTAATGTATACAAAATATTTTTTTTTTTAATTTAAAAGAGTAACGGTGGAGTTTCTTGCCCATTCTTCTCCATATGAAAACTACCTTTTGGAAGGGGCGACTAGAATCAATTCTATATTTTGTAAATTTTGACGTTCAAAAGTGCCTTTTATGTGCCTAATTGAAATAAATTATTTGACCTTTACTTTGGCAGGGTGTGACTTGCACACTCAATAAGGGGCCCCCGAAAACGGTCGGTCACATAGGTCACGGTCACATAGTGTTGTAGGACAAGGGGGCAACATGTCCTGAAGTGCTTTTGAGGAGTGGAGAGGTATTCCACGGCTATCAGGACAATCCCGGAAGTACGGTCAAGATCCCTACCAGCATCTTACTGGAATACTTCCTCCGAGCACGTTTGCTCTTGCGAATCTCCACTCAAGCCGGCCAATAAAGGCAAAAAGGAGGTGAGAGCTCTGTTCCTCGTCATTGTTCACTCCAGCCGGCAGCCGGCCAATAAAGGCAAGCCAGAGCTCTGCAGAGATAAGGAACAAGAATCTCCCGGGAGATTGGGTCCGTAGGGTCGCTACTGCCCAACAGCAACAGCTCACCTCATGCTGCCCTGTGAGTTTCTGTATATCTATTGGTCTAGCTCCTCTCCCTAGACTTGTTTCGGCAAAGTGAACTATAGATTTTAGAAGCGCACAAGCCCCACCACGATGTCAACGTTGAGATACGGCAGTGGGGTTATTATTATTACAAAAAAATCTAGAACCTACTGATTGGGAGAAGACACTGGCCCCTATACCACAGGTATTTTTACCTAGCTTGGGTCAGGGCTTCACTTTGTTCATACACATTTTTTATGGCATTAAAGAATTTATTTATTATTTTATTCATTATTAAGCGCTTCCGAAAACATCCTTTATTCCGTTGGAGTCATAACTGCCATTAAAATAGTAACCGAATCCAGAGCATAAGTCATTATTTCCCTCATTACACAAAGGCAAAACATACTAATGAAGCTGGCATTTTCACGAAATGCTTTATTAGCATAGTCGGTCATATTCTGGTGTGTTTGCGTTTGCGTTTCTGGATTCCAAAGACCTAATTGCTTGTGGTGCATAGAATAATGAATATCAACATGTTTATTTCATTTTCTTAATGAACTTTGCAAGGAAATAAACAACGCTTCACTAATGAACAAAATATTCTCTAGCAACGCAGCGAAGAATTGCTTAATAATATTTATTACAACAGAAGTTTTTACAGAAATCGTAATTTTTGTAGCCGTGTGTATATTTCAGACAGTGGAGATGAAACTTTCGAGGTCAATATTCTCCTGCTTTTATCCGAATTTATTTAAAGCCGACGTAGCATCTATTTTTCTTCCATACATGTCAGAATGCACCCTAGCCATATCATCTTTCACACAATTCATCCATCATTTCTTTGGTCTTCCATGTCACCTCATACTGGAATCTTTCCTGACGTCATGTCCCTTTAGAGGTCCACTACCCAAGAACCGTGGCCCGAACATAGCAGCATATTCAATAGGAAGATAGTTTCTATGCTTAAAAACCGTATTCAAACATTATAACCCTATGTTTTTCCTCCATTGCTAATTTTAAACATGGTAGTATCTTGCCTTGAGCAACTACATGGCCTTGGTATGGCATGGTATTGCATAGGGATAGATACGATAGTTAGCCAAGAGCCTCGGGCCATAAAATACCCTGACACTGACAGGCTACGCACATGTCCATAATAAACTTATGATTAGTCCTTCTAGGAACGTGTAGGTTCACATCTTAACACAATCCCGTACCAATTATTGTAAATTAAATGTGGGAAGGAAATGGCTGAACATAGCGACGGATTTAACTTTTGTGACTTGCGCCCTGATTCCTTTAAACACAAGAAATCACAACCGCTTTGGTTAGTTTTGACAATATTAGTAGTGGTCACAAGTTGTACCCTCTGTCAATTCACCTGCTGAACGTTTCGTAACGTACATACAAACATAAACATCGTGTGGGAACAGCCATGCCTTTTTTTTATTTTTTTGGGTGAGAAATTATCAAATTACTTCTAGCGTGTCTTCGGGCGTGTCAGACTCTTAATGACTAAAACTCACCCATGTTCCTTCAGTTGCCTATATTGCCAAGGGCCATCCTTACGGACAATAACCGCAACCCCGGCAGGCTGGCCACGCCTGAGAGATATATTTCGACGAAATAAGAAGCCAAGTCAGAAGTCCATGGGCGGCTTTAAAACTCTGACACCAGGTTAGTCAATAACCACACGAAAAGAAGAAGATACATAAACTCACGCCTTCTTCCTTTGGGGGTAGGCAGAAACTACAGAATGCCACCTGCTACGATCCCTACATACTCCTTTTGTTTCGTTTTTGCTAAAGTTTTAATGGACTTGTGACGGCATCTACACCAGATGCGAACTACGCACCAAAGACAAAAAATCCTGACGTCACACAAATCTTGCATCACGCAATTAGAGTTTACCGCGCGAACGACATTAATATGACTGTCCGACATCAATCGTTGGACAGTTGCCCGCCAGACACGACATCCGTCTGGTCGGAGGATCCTCCCTTTTCTATAGAGGATAAGTGAACTTTACACCCTGCTCCTCATACCTCTAAAGAATTAAATCACTAGGTTTCGAACTAGAAAAACATTGTAACGTATCATTATTTTATAACTTTAAGGGCGAGATTGAATACGTTGTTTTGGCTTACATTATGCTCCCGTCTCTATCATGCACAAAACTTGTAGTTAAGCACGTGCTAAGTAACGTTCATAAATCTCGGCTCAAAACTTTCTACAGTATATAACATCACGCTTGTAATCCCTGAAGGGTTAGGCAGAGGTGCACTTTTATAATACACCCACATTTCGCCAGTTACGTTTGAGTCCCATGTAATACGGGGCGAGCTTATTGCAATCAACCAACTTACTGAGAAATTCCAGATGAAAAAAACCAATAACACTTTGCTAGACCCGGAATTGAACCCAGGACTTCATGCTCAGCAGTAGCAGCTTGCGACACCACTAGAACAACGAGGCTTCCAACTACATTATATATTTACGTAAACACATCGAGGATTTCTAATTTATTTTACTTACGAAAACTTTGAAAAGATTGATCTGTTACGCAACAAATGTCATTAGAAATAGGAGTCGACAAAATTGAGGAAACCATTCACAAACACACAATAAAGTTTAATTAGAGTACTGATGGTTTGCGGCTGAGTGGCTTTCATTGTTCAAAGTATTGGCGAGCTCTATTTTTGGATAAGAATTCGTAGTTACGTCATTTTATTTGGCCGGTTAACTTCTCAGTTTAGGCCAATGGGCGGATATTTAATCTACTGCTGAATCTGGTTGCCCTGAGTTACGTCTGTATAAAGTGTCAGTTACAACGAGCTTGTTATGCTTTAACCGATTGAATGCCGTAATTACAGAAACAATTAAAAAGCCATTGTGTTTCGCGTGGATCCCACTTTCGAAGGGTTAATTACAAAAAATCTGCCTGTTTTGTCCAACTTAGAGCCTCACTTTCCTTTCTTTTTTCCTGTTTTGCCTCACTTTCCCTTTTCCACGCAAATATGTCCTGAGCCAATATGGAACAATCCCGCCTATAGGCGTCAAATTCGTCCCGCTGTCTACGCCTGGGTCTTCCGCGATGCCGTTGGAGGTTTTCAGCGACCCATGTTGTAGTCATCTCTGCCCACAATGCATCCGACATGCGGCAAATGTGACCGGCCCAGTCCCACTCGAGCTTGGCTGCTTTTTCACCGTCGAAAAAGAGGAGAAGGTTCGAAGTCGACGCGAATATATAATATACTAGATTTTCAATAACGTTTATTTAAACTAAACAGTTTCAATTATGTAATGAAACAGGGTAGTTTTTTCCCGTATAAATGAACCGCCAGGCAAGGGTCGCGCCTCAGGCATAGCCCAAGCACAAGAGGGTGATTAGTTAGTTCCATCGGGAATTCCAGTGCCTTCCCAGAAACCTAAAACCCTTACCTATGTACCGACTGAAGACTGTAAAGTCACGAGCACTAATATGTATACAATTGTCAACTTTTTAGAGTTATTTTCTCCTACTGTATTGATTGTAATTGTATGTTGTTAGAAATATAGTATTTTGGAACCCACAGCCCCACACTACATATGGTTTAAGTCAAGTTACAATCATTATTCCACCACAAAATCATTTTAAATTTTGCCAAGTGTATGCATATTTTTTCTCGTGACCGTACCTAGCTAATAATACCCCTTGAATTGAAACCTTATGCACTGAAGATTAACAAATAAAATTTTAAGTGTCGACCTATTATGGTTCAGAAGATAAAGATACAGCCTTGTGACAAACGGACGGACAGCGGAGTCTTAGTACTAGAGTCCCGTTGGCCCATAGTATGGATTCGTACCATAAGAAAATATGCTGATCCATACTTAATAACAGTTCAAATACTTGGGTCACATTGTTACAGCTGACCTAAAAAACGTTGCGAACATTGAGCGGGAGTGGAGGGCGTTGACAGTTAAAGGTAATATGATAGCGCGTAGGTTTGCGCGTTGTTCGAGGCTGGTAAAAATCTCTCTCTTTAGTGCTTATTTTACAGCCTGTGGACAAAGTATACTCAATAACGCGTTCAGGGAGGTGGTGGTGGGGCTGCCCCGCTACTGCAGCGCCTCGGGGAGGCCCGCACCGACTGCTTTCACGCGACGATGCGCAAGCGGTGCGCGTCTCTGGTGCGCAGAGTGCGGAGCAGCGCCAACATCGTCCTGGCGATGATCTCCAACAGACTGGATTGCCCTTATATCCGGCAATGCTGCAGCAGATATATTGTTACCTTGTGAAGTTGTGAGTGTTCGTTTTTGTCTGTGCTTGTTATCCTGCCTGTATCCTTTTATGAATCTGTTTGAATATGAGTTAAGGTACTTGAAATAAACATTTGTTTTTTTTATAAGACCAGCAGATTTTTTTAGGGTAAAGAAAAATGTACGAATTTTTACCATGTAGATATTGGTTTTTGCATGAAACAGAAAAATTTCTGCGCTGGCTTCGTCATGTGCTAAATATTCATTCATGGTAACAGTTTGCGCGTTGATTTCCCAAACACCATGTATACAAACAAATTATGTCCATGTACTTACTTAGATCTCAAACGTTGTTTAGCAGTTTCGACTCTAGCTAACTGCAAATAAAATTAAAACGTAATACGGCGTAAGTTGGCCACTCTGCGCCCGGCACCGGTGGCGGACGGTCGTGTTGCGCTGCGCTGCTGTGTACAAGAGTTCCCGATATTCCGGCTCAAGCGTTCCTTGGTGGTTCCCGAGTCGTCTCCCTAGTCACCCGACTACCATCACGTCTATTAATTGGGGTCTTTTTCAAGACACAATTATTATCGACTTTCTTTAAGATTGTCGTTCAAAACGTTCGTCGAGGCAATTTTGGCCCCTTCCGGGCAAAACCACAGTTTCGTGGTCCTCGGTGGATACCTTACGGTGCCAACGAAACCGAGGGGTTGTTGACCCAATCACACCCGCCGATCCCCTTCAGGGTTAGGCAGTCAATTGGCCGGGTCCCAGTGTTCGGCCTTGGGGGGTCTCCTAGTCGACACTGGTGACAGTTTTGCCTCCACAGCGACTCACCTAGCGTGGTCGGGTATATCGATACCCTTCACACTAGACTGGATAGGACCCCGTTGCACAATAAGATAGGCAACGGGCCAAAGCAAGCTTAGGGCTCACCCATAGGCACACATCCTCCCTGTCTACACCCGACAGGGAGGGATTACACATCCCCGGCATACCCACCGGGGAGTTAGGATAATTAGGAAGTTAGGAATATTCCCGCGTAAAAGTCTCTCTCCCCCGTCATTATGAAGGACCCGGTAAAGTGCCTAGCGCTCTTTATCAAGTTCTTCCAGGGTGTTCTCGAAGAAGAGCCCGCCCTGAAGACGAAGTATGGAGCTCGGTTCGCCAGGCTCCAAGCTGAGTCTGAATCTCAGTCCTGTCCCTCTGACAATAGCATCGCTAACTTTAGCGATGCCCTAGAAACCCCCCCGGCTACAGAGCCATCCCGACCCCTCAGTCCGTCAGAGTCAATGGACACTGACGCTCCCATCAGCGCCGCTTCCTCAAAGCGGCCCACTACCCCGTACCCCTATGGTTCGGACGACGACGAAGCAGAGTCCGCCGCTTCTTCTTCTTCCTCATCCTCCTCCCAATCTGACGATGGTTTCACAACCGTCCAAGGAAAGGGCAAGAAGAGGAAGAACAAGAAGCAAAGCTCGTCCCAGGCCAGCAAGGTCGTTGCGCTTGAGGACTTAGACTTTGCTCCCTCGTCGCCCGCACCACTGGTACCGTCCTTAAAAATCTCTCCCGCTACCCCCGCGACTTGCGCTATAGTAGCTTCCCCCACCACCTCTCTTCCGATTACGTCATCCGCTAGCTGCGCTACAGTAGCTTCCCCCTCCACCGTTCGTCCGATTGCGTCATCCTCCGCGAAGGACACCCCCGCGCCTAACGCCAAAAAGATCCCTCTCCCGCCACCCTTGTTCATTCAGGACAAGGCGAAGTGGACCGACATATCGAAATGGTGTGTCGACCACAAAATAAACTTTTCTAGCGCCCGAAATACCCAACAGGGTATCAAAGTCTCCGTCCCTACGTCACGCGACTATAGGGAACTAACCCGACTTCTGAGAATGAGAGGTGTGTCATACCACACCTACTCACTCCCAGAAGAAAAGCAGATCCGCGTAGTAATAAAACGTATCCCACGCGAAATCCCAGCATCTGATATTCTTGATGACCTTCAGTCACAGAAAGTCCCCGTAGATGAGGTCCATCGCATGCACCGCTCTAGAGGCGGAGAGTCATACGACATGGTCCTTGTCATCTGCCCGCCCGTAGAGGGCCACCACCCGATCTTCCAAATTCGTTCCCTGTGCAAGCTCACAGGTTTCGAAATTGAGAAACCCCATAAGAGTGGCATTGTCGGTCAATGCCACCGCTGCCAGCTTTATGGTCACTCGCAAAGGAACTGCCATGCTACACCTAGATGCGTCAAGTGCCTAGGTGAGCACGGCACTTCCGATTGCCCCCGTCCAAAGGATCGTTCCCTTTGTACCGACCTCCCCAGCTGCGTTCTATGCGGCAAACAAGGCCACCCGGCCAACTACCGCGGTTGCCCCAAAGCCCCTAAGGCCTCTTCTCCCAAACTGGCCAAGCGTTTCGACGCCCGCCAGCAAAGGGAAGCTCCCTCCTCTTATAGGATTCCCTCATCCCATTTGCTCCAACGTCTAAGCCCTCAGAGGCCTAGTCCGTGGAGTTACCTCCACCACCAGCAGTCATTCCCTGCCATGGTGCCCTCTCAATTCTCTAATTTCCCTCCCCCTCCCCCCGCACCCCTCCCCCGCCTTATGGATCCCCGTTTTCGCGCCGCCGCGCCACCCGCGCCCCCTGCGCCCTCTGCGCCCCCTGCGCCGTCTGCGCCCCCGGCCCGCTCCTAAAGCTACGCGCCCCTCTCAAACCACTCCCGTGGCTAGCCCCAATGCGTCCGTTGACTCGTTCAACGTTATCACGTCAACCTTCTTGGCCTTCGTCTCCCCTCGCGCAAAGACAATGGCCAACGAAATCCTTGCGGCCCATGGCAATCTCCTCCAGATCCAGGCCATCTACAATGCGTATCCGGACATTACGCAAGCCCTAACCTCCCTCGCTACTAAACCCCATTATGGATAATACGGTCTTAGCTAGGTTCAAACCGCGATCCCTAATAATAGGTTATTTCAATGCAAACGGCATTAAAAATCAACGCGAAGAGATTGCGGCTTTCCTCCGCGATCATCAAATAGACGTTCTCTTAGTCCAAGAGACTTTTCTAAAACATTGCAATCGTAACCCATCAATAGCTAACTACCGGATAGTTCGCAACGATAGGTCACGTTGCCATAGAGGAGGTACCCTGATCTACTATAAAAAGCAGCTTCACTGCATCCCAATTGATCCTCCTCCCCTCTCACGATTAGAAGTTTCGGCCTGCCGCCTAGGCATGTCAGGCCACGAGCCGATCACTCTCGTGTCGGTCTATCTCCCCCCCGTTACTACTTCGGAGACTTTCCAACTCCTCTCTGACGACCTCTCGATCCTACTCACTATGAGTAACTCGCTCATTTTAGCGGGCGATTTCAATGCCAAACATCCCTCCTGGAATAGTTCGGTAACTACTACAAGAGGCGTCGGCCTCTTGTAGTAGTTCGAATAGAGAGAGATAGTAGAGAGGTCGAATAAGTGTCGACTTATTCGACCTCTCCCACTCCCTGACCTTTGACGTCATCGCTCCAATGACTCCCACCCATTTTCCGGTAAATGTAAATCATGCCCCTGATATCTTAGATGTGGCGCTCCTTAAGAACGTCAACCTAAGACTAGACTCCATAGAAACTATTAACGAGCTCGACTCTGATCACCGTCCGGTAGTCATGAGATTAAACCCCCGCATAGGTCTCCGCGACCCAAACTCTCCCCCTATCACTAAGAGGATCACGGACTGGAAGAAAGTAAGCACTCAGCTGAAATCCAACACGTCCCCTCAGTTAGACTCTATTCCCGACCTGTTCAACTCTATCGCAGATACGACGTCCGCGATCGACTCACTCACTAATCACGTACAAACCGTCCTGAACGAATGTTCAAGGGAGGTTCCAGCGACGGACGACCGTCACTGGAGCTTGCCGGACGATGTGCGTGCATTACTGACTGAGAAGAACGCGGCCGTCCGTGCCTACAGCAGCTTCCCCTGCCCCGCAAACAAAGCCCATATGCGCTATTTACAGAGATCTGTAAAGACACGCATACAGGAGCTGCGTGACGCGGGCTGGGACAAGATGCTCGGCGAACTAGAGCCCAACTTTCAGGCATTTTGGGAACTTCAGAGGAAACTCAAATCCCCTCAAACTTCCTCCATGCCCCCCCTGACCCGTCCCGATAAGACCATAGCCTTCGAGGACGTTGAAAAGGCAGAATGCCTGGCCGACACCCTCGAGGCCCAATGCTCACCCAGCTCCCTGCCAGTAGACCAAGCTCACCTCCTAAAGGTCGACGCTGAAGTCGAACGTAAAGCCTCTCTCCCTCCCGTCGACGACCCTGATTGTCCACTGCCTCCCGTCGCTCCAGACGAAGTGCATGACATTATCAAAGGTCTTAAAGCTCGTAAAGCTCCCGGTTCAGATGGACTCACCAATAGGGTGATCCAATTATTCCCTGCCCACCTGATAATGCTTTTGACTACCATCTTCAATGGTGCCTTAAGCAACAACTTCTTTCCCCAGTCGTGGAAAGAAGCCACCGTCATAGGTATCAGAAAGCCCGGTAAACCCAGTACCGAGCCCTCTAGCTACCGTCCCATCAGTTTGCTCAAGGTTCTCGGAAAAATCTATGAGAGGCTTATTTACAAGCGTCACAGAGACTTCGCCGAGACCAAGGGCCTCATCCCCAACGAACAGTTCGGCTTTCGAACTGAGCACTCTAGCGTGCATCAGGCCCACCGCATCATTGAGTTCATAAGCGATGGTTTCCAACGCGGCTCTCTGACGGGTGCAGTATTCTTCGACATTGCGAAAGCATTCGATAAAGTCTGGCACAACGGCTTATTATACAAGCTGTACCAACTCGGTGTGCCGGATCGTCTCGTACTCATCTTACGGGACTATCTATCGAATCGCGTATTCCGCTATCGCATTGAAGGAGCACTTTCCTCTCCCCGCCCCATTCGTGCAGGAGTCCCTCAGGGCTCCGTGCTAGCTCCCCTCATGTTCACGCTATTCACTAGCGATATTCCAAACCCAGGTAGAAGGGCGCATTTCGCTCTGTTCGCAGACAATACGGCCATCTACTTTAGGTCTAGATACCCCGACAATATCGCCCACACTCTCCAAGGCGCAGTCAATCGACTCGCTGCCTGGTTTCGAAAGTGGCGCATAGAAGTCAATCCCGAAAAAAGCCAAGCGGTTCTCTTCTCGAAACCGCGCACAAGGCTTAGAGACCCCCTTCCCCGACCTCTCACTATGTTCGGTAAGCAGATCCCTTGGGAGAAGCGAGCCAAATACCTAGGTGTTTTCCTCGACCACCATCTCACTTTCGCTGAGCACATAAAGAAGGTTCGTTCGCGAGCCGCTTTCGCTCTCGGTAGGCTCCATTCCGTCCTAAACGCACGCAGCAAGATGTCACTTAAGTGCAAATTGCGAATCTACACAGCGTGTATTCGTCCCATCATGACCTATGCGGGTGCCATCTTTGCTCATGCAAAACCCCACCATATCCACAGGTTGCAAACTCTCCAAAACCGATTCCTCCGTAGGGCCACAGGCTCCCCCTGGTATGTTAGGAACGAGAGTCTCCATCTCGACCTTAGAATTCCCACGATCCACCAATTTCTAAAACGCCTTGCAAAGCGTTATTTCGATTTCGCGGTCAAACATCGCAACCCTCTGGTTGTCGAGGCCGCCAGTTATGTCCCAAGTAGGATTAGCCGTACCCGCCGACCTAGGCACATTCTCACCGACCCTGATGACCCCATAACCCTCCTTCAGGAGAGCAATAGGGCTACTAGTACTATACACAGACACAGACGCCTCCCGTCATTCCGACCTCGCCGTCGAGGTCCTTTGCGATCGCGTCCGCGCCCCCGAGTAAATGATACTCCTCCCCGACCCTTGCTCGATAACGAGGTGCCAGCAGTGGTTTCAGCTGAGCACGTAGCTTTAAATTCCCCGATTAATAATAATGATCAAAACTTTGATCCAGCCCGTCCCATCTTTGATGTCCTCCCTCCGGTGACGCCCTAAGCCGAGGCTCGTACCCCACAGGGGGTGCCCTTAGTGAGCGTTCACCTAGCTTTTTAGCTTAGTTTTGTATGCCCCTGGCTGGAGGCTTTGAGTGTAGCAGCTTAAGGCAACCACAGGATTGACCGGTTAAGTAGTCATGACCTCAGAGGTCAGCTACGAGATGCCCAACAGAAAAAAAAAAAAAAGGCGTAAGTTGGAAAACTTAGAGAAAATGCTTTACTCGCGAGAAAGCAGCTTGAAATTTTTTAAACCGACTTATTCCACTACCGATTATTACCTGTATTTGAGCCAAGTCGTGAGAATTAAAAATTTGGAGCATTGTGTAGAGGTTAGTAACACACTTAGCTGAAATTACCTATATGTCGAGGCTACAATTAGTGATTTTATACTGAAACTCTCGTCTAAACTAGTAGTGTCAATAATTTGGAAAAAATATATGTTAAATTAGAGCAAAAACAAGCGTATTATTCTGAAACCTTCACCATTTTAAAGATAATTTAATTGTCGATCTTTTAATACACGTGTTTTATTCAAATACTTTTTGTTTTATGTATAATAAATGAATAATGCGTCTAATTTGAGACAGCGCTCCTTGACGAGACCTATTACGGCTGGACGTACGACGCGTTGCGTGGGTTCAGTACGACTATAATTTTTAAAAGTTGTTTCGCTATACCCCAGTGGTAGCCAAACAAGTGGTAAACATCAGGAATAATCGCTAACCTTTTAGCCGTCGTACCCATGGGCGATATTTTTCCCCGACGAACTTTTATCGCGCACTAGATTTTCAAGTCTCGGCGCTAAGTAGTGCGTTGAAAACCCAGTGAGCGATAAAAATCGTTGCGGGAAAAAGGTGTCCGTGATTACGAGGGCTTACTTGTAGTCACACAATGGTATTTGAAATAAATTCTACAGACTTCGTCTCCTGTACGTTAAAACACGTAAAATAAAGGTCCAGGAACATTTTCTTACCAATATCTTTGTCTCACAATTGGCGTAATTAGGCCTTATTGCAAAGATAATGAAAAGAAAAGAAAGAATGAAAAATTGTTTTTTCTGCACAAACAACAAAGAGACAAAAACATGTTGGCAATGTAGAGATTATAACTTTAAAAGTCGTGTGCCCGATGGCATTTCTATCGGCAAAATTTACGAAGTTTGATACAAACTTTCATCCCGTATTTAATGGATTTAGGGGATGAATTTTCAAAAATTCTTCCTAATTGTTCTTGTGCAAAATGTCAAGCTTTTCATCCCAGCTGTTTAGGCTGTGCGTTAATAAAAAATAAATTAGTACTTATTTATGCAGCTGTTGTATAATAAGGGGTATTAAAAAGAAAGCGGGTAATAGCACGAGTGTTTTAATACCTAATTATTTACAGTTGCATACAAGACTTCATTTACACCCATGATATGATTCCTTTATAAAAGGTCTGAAACCATAGAGTGTTGTACAATATTGTTTTCTCGACTTTTCTGGTAATAATTGGTTAGAAATGTCCTTTTTTGCATTAGAAATATCTGGTGGAGTGTTAGCAAAGCTTGTATCACTCATTTTTGTAAACGACAAAGTAATAATTTTTTGAAATACTAATATCGAATAAAAATGGCGGGATACGACGTGAATTCGAATAACCTATAAGTTTTTATTTTAAATTACGGCGCTGTGGTAGTGAAACGCGCGTGCATGACAATGTTCTTTTTTGAAATTCGAGTTGCATAATGTAATTTAGTAGATACAACATTATAACACTCGTTTAGATAATACTATGGTTATTGTATTATCTATTATGGTAACTGTTTCAGAAACTTTTAAAGAGGATTTATAGCATGGGTGTAGATAAAACAATTTATAAGTCGATTATTAGTGGATTCACCATAGCTGTCATGGGTCTTTTACTCCACCTTCGGTACAGTTGGCGCCACCCTAAATCTTAAACATTTTATTGCCAATGTTTTAATATTGGGTGTTCACGTTCAGTAAACAATCTATTAAAGGTCGAATAAACAGCCAGAAACAGCCACTTGTATTTGTTGAAATTCTCCTACTCAACCACAACACAGAGAAACAAAACAATGTGAGGAATTCACACATTAACATTTAAATAGGAAATCACAATCCTTCGCATACAACCCAGCCGTTAATGGCCATGTTTTTCACAATGAAACATTTTCATTCATACATGGCTCGAGGAATTCCAGTGATTATCGGTTGTTGACCCCTTGCTGACTGGCCAGTGACCTGTGGGGTCACATTGTATCTATTATGTCGTTTGTATGTAAAAGCTTCGTCACGTCGTGTCGGACTTAATTGGTCTAAGTAGGTAGTAGGAATTTTGTTAAGTAAAATGTAGTACCCATTTGTGTACTGTTGTTCCTACCTATTTTATTTCTAATTATATATTTTTAATTATTTTTTTCTTTGTTCCTCTTAAACAGAGCCCCTGCCATCTAATCTCTTCACCACCCTTTGTTGACTAGTAGGGAATGCCTAAGGCATTAAGTTCGCCTTTGTACCTTTTTGTGTGTGAAAAGTTTAAATAAATAAATAAATGTAGGATTTTGTGTCGACACCTTCTGTTGTAATAGCATAATAGTATAATCACATACGATAATCACCCTATAATGTTCCCACTGCTGGGACTGGCCTCCTCTCTCTGAGAGGGAGCTCGATACTGCTGTTAGTGCGGATGAGGAATTATAAAACTTAAAAAAAAAAACAGTTACTACGGCGTGATCTATGGTGTGGTGGATTATTGTCCGCGATTTTACTCATGAAAATTACAAGATTGACTTTTAACTTTTGACTGCCTCGTTGGTCTAGTGGTCGCAAAGCGCTACCGCTGAGTTCTGGGTTCGATTCCCGGGTCGGGCAAAGTGTTATTGGATTTTTCCATCTGGAATTTCTCAGTAGCAGCCCGGAGTCTGGATTTGTGCCCGGTTGATGGCGATAGGCTCGCCCCCTATTACATGGGACTTGTGGGTTGCGAAATGTGGGTGTACTATAGGTACCTACACCTCTGCCTAATCCTACGGAGATTACAAGCGTGATGTTATGTGTATGTATGTGTATTACAAGATTACTGAAATACTCTGCCACGAACAATCCCCGAACAATCACTGTTTAGTTTCTTTCTTCATTGAATATCATTGGCAACATTTTAAGTTCGAGCATTTATCTTTCTTATCATTTAAAGGTGAATTGTAATGATTTCACCATCTATCGACTCCCTTACGCACCTATAGAAATGACCCTCTCCTTCCCATAATAAATATGAATGTACTGTACATAGTTCTATTTTCTTAACCCTGGAGTGGTCTCGAGGATTACATAATATGTAATCCATGGTTGTTTAAAATTAAATTTTTGATAAACTATTCAAGTGTGTTAGCCAGGACTCCATGTACTGTAAGTGTAGTAACCCCCGCCCCCGCACAGTTGCGCTCGCACATTGGCGACGTATGTTTGTTACAGGAGAGAGTATTTTAAACTCGGCCATTGTCGGTTCGTCCGTCCATTTAGTCCAAGGAACCACTAAGTAATAGAGGACGTTTACAGGACAAGTTTTTGTTACAGCTGGTCTGAACAAGACTGTTAAAGATTTAATGTTTGTTGTTTATTGTAATTTAATTTTAGAAGAGATATTTTGTCATATTTAAATAAATATATCTATGAAATAAATAATAATACGGTTGAATTTTATTTAAAAAACGACACAAAAAATTGTCCTACATATTATGTAATTCGCGTGACCACTTACGTGATTTCTTAGGACGCGACCACTGCAGGGTTAATGTTGTCAGTTGTCGGATTTCTATCAGTTGCCCTTTGCACTTGGTTCTGCACCAATACACTTAAATACGTGTCGCTCTCAATCTACTTGGAAGTATACAGAGTTGTTAATACTCTTTTAACTTAATGTAATTTATTAAAAAAATGGTAGGAAAGCTGCTAAAGTTGCAGGCAGGACAGATAGGAAAATAGTTTTACAGTTCTATACAGGATTTTTCTTTAATCAGTGCGCAAACTTAAAGACGTGACTTTACTCATCATTATGAACAACTTTTACTATGGGACCAAACCTGAATACGTGAAAAAAAAGTCAGCTGTTCCATACATTTTGACGAGTTAAGCGAACATAAAGCAGGGAACAGATGATTTTTTGCGCCCTCACGCCCCTAACCGCCGCAGGAGGAGACGCCCTGGACGTCGGGAATCGCAGGCCAATTTCTGGCCACCGTAGGCGCGGGCTTGCAGATGATGAACAATGGGTAGCTTGCCGTCCGATAAGGACCAGGCCCGAGTCGACGGCGCGTTGTGTTCCACGAGCGCCTCAAAGAGATGTCAGTAGAATTGACGGGGTCCGCAAAAAAAAGGAGGCTCTCATTGCGCGGCTGGGTCAAGGGCTTAATTCAGAAAGCAGTACTCTTAGACTCGGCATGCATCGTTCGGAGGTTCCTCTCTCTAGAGCCCTGACCACCGGCAGCTTGGACCCTGTTCCTGATGCCGATGGGCCACTATTTTTTTTTTATATTTTTAAATGTTTTTTTTTATTTCTTTTTCATCAAAATATTTAAAAATATATTTTATATGTATGAAAAATAAAAATATTTAAAAATGTATTTTAAATGTATGAAAATAAAATTATTTATATTATAAAGTGGTAATTTAGTTTTTTGTTTGTTTGTAAGTTTGTATATAAGGGGTCGTAAGTACCAGTAGGATTTGAAAAAATGTTTTTGCGTTATATAGCCCAATTCCTGAGGAAGGACTATGTAACATCGTACTTATGAAAGAACGCCAAGCGAAAACGAAGTAATAGTGCTGGTGGGTGATGGGATGCGACGCGATTGGTCAGGGGGTAGGGGGTAGGGGGCCGAAATTTAACGCAAACGAAGTCGCAGGCAGAAGTTAATCTAGTATAATTATGTATAGTCTGACTATTCCTCGGGGATCATCGCATTTCCGAATACAAACGAATGCTAATTTCCTTGTCGATCAATTATTAGATGTATCGTGTATTATAATTTGAATTCAGGACTAAGTACTTGTTAGGGACCTAAATTAAGGACTTAATTGAAAGTAGTGGACTGTATAATAAAGAAGTATAATCCGAAATAGGTAGTACAAAAATATGTCGGTGTTGGTAAACGTTAGGAGTGCGCGCGCGTGCCGTCGTCCGTAATCGGTAGCGAAGTGCTTCGATGGCCCGCGTCCCGCACGCCGCACCTCTCGTCGTCACCCGCCACCTTCCGCTGTCCCCGACGGCCGCCGAAGATCGCCGAGACGCCCGAACAGTACTTTATTTTTGTTTTGTTTTGATTTCCGTATGAACTATATAGAGCTGTAAAACAATTTTCGTGCCTGCGACTTTAACAGCTTTCCTCCCATTTTTCAAATAAATTACATTAAATTCAAAGAGTATTAACAACTCTATATACTTCCAAGTCGATTGAGCTTCCGGTCTACACCAAGTGCAAAGTGCAACTGATAGAAATCCGACGACTGACGAAACACGAAGTTTGCCGAGGACCATTAAAAAAAAATAGTTATAACGTATATCGTTGGTTATTCATTTAAAATACATATGGTTTAAAATAATACCAGCTGTATCTCTGGTTCATTCTCTTTTGACAATACATCTGAATGTAGGACGCCTAAAAACTTTTAAAATTGTGTGGTAGAATTGATTCGGTTTACAATTAATTTCATAGATTTATACCGAACTAATATAGATAGACGTGAAATGAAATAGTGTTAAGATGAAAATTTGTCAACTCTTTAATTATTCAAACGATCAGTCAATTTGTCTTAGCCAATGCTGCTAGCAATATAATTAGTGAAAACAAAGCGACAGTTCAAAGTTTTAACTGTTATTGCCAACAGTTGCCTGTGGAACTTCCATTAAAATACTATTATGAAGAAAACAGAGGGCCTTGATGGTCTTTTAAAGGTTCTCGCACCGGAACCCTTACATCCTTATAATTACTAGACCCGCAGCCATGCTCTGAAACGGAGAGCCCATTTCAAGGTTTAGCTAACGCAGTTTTCCAAGATTTTTATATAATTACAAAAATGCAGGAGTTAATCATACCTTAATAGACCAAATATAGAGTAATTTCCCAAAAATGATATACTCAGAAAGGAATTGGTATACATTATTTAAACAAAATAAATATTATTTTTAAACTTGACTATTTACAAAAAGTTTACATTACCTAATTTGTAACTATGAAATAATCACCAAAAAGAGTTTTAGCAGAGCGTGGTTTCGATTCACGGACCTCTGGGTTATGGGCCCAGCACGCTTCCACTGCGCCACTCTGCTTGCGTCAGAAATGGACGAAATATAAATTCACTACCTACGGCTGATTTAATATTACAAAATATAGATCAATTTTATGAAATTTTTCATAGAAATTGTTGGAAAAAACAAGATGTGAGAGCAATGGGTGAAATTAAATACATCGTGATGACGATAAGGCTAGATATCGCTCTATTGTCTCGTAAAATTACCTAATCAATATTTTGTAATGGCGGCCGTACACTCCTGCCGAGTGCTCTCGCTAGGTTTCGCGAAAAAGTCTAGGGCGAGGGGCTTCAGCCCGAGTGCTGCCATATACACTCTCGCCTAGTTCAGTTGAAGTTGTGAGCCCCGAGAGGATGAACGCAGACATTGTGGAGACACAAGAGTGTACAGCGACGCAGTCGCAACTGTCGCGGGGTCGTTTGACTCGAGCACAAAAATCCGACACAGGACAGAAAGCGAGCTAGGAACGCCGAGAAACACCGAGGCACGCTCTCATCTACATCTCGGCGAGAGTACAGCCGCCATAAGAATTGCATCAAAGCATCAGTTCCATATTATTTTTAAATGAAGGCCATACAACATGACAACGCTGCCAGCCTTTTGGGCACTTTTGCTGTTGACAGCGATGCGGACGAATTTTTTTATGTAAATGCTAACTTGTTTAAAAATAAAATCCTCCCTTTTGAATGAGAAAATACAACTTACCTCTAAACAAAATATTGTATCTAAGTAGTTTGATTGATCAATATTTTGTAATATTGCGTGAGACGTAAACAGAGAAGTCACATTTCACAATATCATCACGCAAGCAGAGTGGCGCAGTGGAAGCGTGCTGGGCCCATAACCCAGAGGTCCGTGGATCGAAACCACGCTCTGCTAGTATCATCTTCTTTTTATGGTTTGTTTCAAAAGTATTAGATATGTAAAACGTACCTGTAGATGGCAATTTGTAGTAGTGTCACTTACAAATCGAGCGTCTTGATTTGATTATTTGAATAACTAAACTCAAAATCACCTTTAAGATGTTTTTCATTTGACAATTGAGGTTAATTTTACAACCTTAATATCTGTGAGGATTGTTCAATCACTATTTAATCATGTTATTCAAACAATATTTATTTGGAAAAAGTGGTGGGTTATAAAATTGAAACCTTCTGAATACAGATGAATGTGTTACTTAGTCCCTTACTTACTCCCCTATAGTAAGAAATTGCGTAAGAATGAACCCTTTTGGAACAGACTATAGACCGTATTTTATTTAAATATATTATAATATTTCCTCATAGATACAACAGCTGTCTGCCTCGTTTGATTGATCAATATTTTGTAATATTACATCAGCCGCAGATGGTGAAGTTATATTTCGCCCATTTCTCACGCAAGCAGAGTGGCGCAGTGGAAGCGTGCTGGGCCCATAACCCAGAGGTCCGTGGATCGAAACCACGCTCTGCTAGAGCACTTTTGTGTTTTTTATCATAGATGTAAGTAGAAAAAATATGACAAAATTGACATTTATATATAAATATATATAAATGTCAATTTTATTCAACTTAAGTCTTGCCACAGGCAAATGCCTGTGGCAAGACTTAAGTTGAATAAAAAAGTAAAAAATGTATTTCTTCAGAATTTATCCTTTATATCGATACAACGTCGTGTTCTACTTTATAAATATTTTGTAACCCTCCCTGATTTAAGGCTTACTTTATTAGGTACATCTCTGCATTTATACCTAGAATGCCAACAAACGCGTGAAGTAGGTCAATTATAGCTTATCAAAACAACAAAAAGTCAGGAATACAATAAATATTATAATATTGTTCTCCTCAAAGAAAAATAAAACAATGCCTAGTATTCAGGGTTTTTCCGCATTGCCTAAAATACCTACGATAAAATCCTTATTCACGGACCGTCGACGCTTCCTCAGAGAATTCGCTCGGGGTTGTAAAATTTATTCTTAGCACCGACTTGGGTATAGAGAAATTTCTGGAACCTACTTACTTATATGTTACCTACCTCACCAATATTACTGAAAAAGATAACCTAAGTTAGGCTCACGACTGAAGTTTTAGAGGTATGAGGAACAGGGTGTAAAGTTCACTCATCCTCTATAGAAAAGGGAGGACCCTCCGACCAGACGGGTGCTGTGTCTGGCGGGCAACTGCCCAGTGGTTGAATTCGGAATCTTGTATACAGGGTCATGGACGCGAAAACTGTTACCATGGATTCAGAACAAGATTTTGAAGCCCCCTGCGATGAAATTTTTCGTCGGTTATTATAAAAAAAAATCAGCTGTTCATTTTGACCGCTTAGGTATTGCACTTTTCTATGAAACAGTAGATTTTTTTTATTTTAATAACCAACGAAAAATTTCAACTTAGGGGTTCAGAATCATGTACTGAATCCATGGTAGCAGTTTTCGCGTCGACGTCCCTGCCATCCTGTATATGTTGATCGCGCGGTAAACTTTAATTGCGCGATGCAGGATTTGTGTGACGCCATGTCTTTGATGCGAAGTTTGCATGTGGCGGTGTAACCGCTACAAAGTTATGTTCAAGCACTTCGCCCAAGTACGCACGGGCGATTTCTTCCCACGGCGATTTTTTTAATTTTCAACGCTCTACTTAGCGCCTAGAGTTGAAAATCCAATAGTGTTTTTCAATTTTGAATGTACTCTGTTGGATTCTCAACGCTCGGCTCAACATCGAGAATTGAAAATCCAGTGTGCGATAAAATTCCGCCGCGATATTTTTACGTCCGTGTGAATGTGGGCTTAATACCTAAGTAAATTTAGGGTTTTTTTTTATCAAATTATTTACCAATTTAATGGTCATATCTGAAAACTGTCATTCTTAAACAGTTGCATTAAATAGCTATAACATGGAAAATTGACGTAGTGTCTTAGTTTAATTAATTTCCCTAACCGTAGGTACCTATTTTTAACAGCATTAGGGGACGAATATTTTAATAGTTTCAAAAATACCTGGTAATTTTCACCCAGATTTGTGACACAGTTTATCGTTTCGGGAGAAAAAGCTAAGCTCGGCCGTCGCTTAGCATCGAAGGTAAGAGCCGTTTAAAATCTTACACCGTACGACAAGTAGCGCCTTGCTTGTGGTTTTATTCTTAGCACAAACGTTCTACCTAGAGGTAGGGTACAAGCGAAGGTAGGTCATAAAGCAATATTCGTTCCCAACACTCTATCCTAAAAAAAAACTCTAATTAACGCTAAGATCAGTACCTAAAATAAAATTTCTGCCGCGCTGTCTAAACAAATACCTATACCTCCCGCTTATTTTTATCTACATCTCATTCTATTGCATTTGAGAAGTCACAAAATGCATATAAATGTAGTTTTACAAAATGACAGCTGTCACTAGAACGTCAAGTTGTTGGTTTTAATTAATAGCCGTCCCCGCGTCCTAACCAAGCGCGATCGTTTCGCGAGTACACGATCGTTTGTATGAATTTTGACGTACCTACTAAAGCGACTTGATTGATCGCGCGACTATGTAATTTTCATAAAAAGAGCACGACGATCGCTTACCCGCGCGACCATCGCTTTTGGTTAAGACACGGCCTTTGCTTAAAGGCTGCTTTAAAAGTTCAATCAATCTGCCTAGCCTTTTCCCAACTATGTTGGGGTCGGCTTCCAGTCTAACCGGATGCAGCTGAATACCAATATTTTACATGGAGCGACTGCCTATCTCCACAACCCAGTAACTGGGTAATACGATTTCCCTTGATAAGATTAGTTGTCAGACGTTCGAGCTTCTGACGACTCCTAACGACTGTCAATGATCCACGAATGATAGCCGGGACCAACGGCTTAACGTGCTTTAAAAGGCTGCTTTAAAAGTTCTGCATTCCAATAATTAGTGACCTACTTAGATTCACCAACTAAAGTAGATCCGCTCAGCTGTTGAAGTTTATTAATCACTAGCTTCTGCTCACGACTTGGTACACACAGCTACATATCAAGCCATTTCCAGTATAAGCTGAACTCTCACTGTACGGAAATCTTATACAGTGCGAGATCAGATCAATACTGGAAATGTGTAGCTTGATATGTAATCGTGTGTACAATACGCGCCACGAAAGATGAGACTTGACCGCGCCTCCCGCCGCTCCTTCCGCCGCCCCGATGACGCCCCGGCGCAGACTTCATACCGCTAAAGAGACCCATAAATCGTCTACTGCGCAAGTCAAACCACGTGGTGCGTCAAGTCTCATCTTTAATGGCACGACTTGTACGCGTGAATTTTCTTGTTCCCCGTCCCACATCGTTGCTTCGCATCACCAGCCACGATATAACTTCGTTTTCGTTCAGCGTTTTTCTGACTGTTTTTCTTTTTGCTCGTCTCCTAAGGGCTTGATGTTGGCCTATAACCTACCTCAATAATTAGGCTATCAAATGCAAAAAGAGATTTTCAAATCCGACTGGTAGTTCCCGCGATTAGCACGTTCGAACAAACAAACAAACTTAATTATACAGATATAGAAGAGCTCTTAAGACCAGGCACTCCAAAAACAATTTCCACGCAAACTCCGCCCCCATGCACCCCACCACTCCACTATGTGCTAAACGCTAACACATCAGTAATAAAGTTGAATATCGCATGTGCTCTTTGGTTCGTGTTCGAGCACGAAACTAAATGTGGTAAGTCTAAATTCTTATTTCGTTTATAACTAAAGTAATAATAATTGATCTACAAAAAAAATATCTTATATCTGGATAATAAACTATTATTATAAACCAGGAGTAGAGACGACTTTTTAAAAAAGGGAAACATATAACGTTAAACGTAAACAATCTTTAATTAAATGACAATTTAAATGAAATTAAAATTATAACAAATCAACAAAAATGTAAACGCCTAATACGTCCAGCACGCTCAAATGCCACAAGAAAAGTGAGTCTCCGCCGCTCGGAACGCGCCGCAGGCGCTATCGCCCCTCCAGCCGGTCTCGCCACCGTCAGGCGATCCTACGACATCATGACGTGCCACTAAGCCCCGCCTCCTGACCGTTTATTTCTAACACGGCCTCTCCTGACAGCGCGGCGTCCTCGACCGCTTGGCTTTGGATGGGCAGCTCCTCGTTATTAGAGTTGCCAAGACCCTCGATATCGTTGTCTGCAACACAACATTTTTTTTTACAACTTGCAAAAGTTTCAGAAACCTAAGAATAGAAAGAAATCTTATAACGATTAATAGACCCGCATCACGGCCGTAAGCGTGCACTCTAACAGCCGCGACCGACTCTAAAAACCGCTACACGAATCTAATACAATTTAAAGTCTGTCAGTTCATTTTAATATTAAAATGGTCATGAGATCTCAACATTGTTAAATTTAAGGAAAAATAAAATGGAAATTACAACCCCATGCAACGCCTAAGCCTATAAGAGGCTCTGCCAGTACGCCATAGGTAGCTGCCCATCGGGCAAGCGCGCGTCACTGATGAGGATAGTCCTCCTTCGCGAGAAACATGCCTTACAGCTGCCAACAGCAAGCATGTGTTACTGAGGACGAGCCTCCCCTCGAGACATACTGCACACGTCATAGGTAGCTGCCCCTCGGGCAAGCGCACGTGGCATCTCGAGAACTAACCCTCACCACTCGTGGCGAAGAACGCTGCACACGCATCCGGTGTCCATTCCCGCGCCAAGGAACCATGTGTTCTGCGGCGGTCTGGGTTATCTTACCGTACGAGCCAGCAAGCAGCTCGAGCTCATACCGGTGATGTGGGAGCGCACGTAACACCTTGTACGGGCCACGCATCCCGGAGTCCAACTTCCCCGTGCTCTGCGAGCCCTTGCTCACGAACACGAAACTGCCGACGACAAATGTACGCGGCTGACGCCGACGCTCGTTAACGTACGTGTCCTGCTGCTGCTGATTTTCAGCGAGCAACTCAGACACCCTCTGTCTTCTCAGCGTCAGAAGAGCTTCTCGGTTAGGATGCGAGTCGTTCAGCGCGACGTCTCGCACAAGAGACCTCAGCACTGGAGTAGTCCCTTCAACGCCAGTCAATAGCTGCAGAGGCGAGGTGCGGGTCGTGGCCTGCCTCATTATGTTCAAGGTGAGCTGCACCTTCCACAACGTATCGGACCACTGCGCACCCTTCATCCTGCAATAACGCTTGACCTGCCCGTTTTCACGGTGCATTTCAGGCGTAATAAAATGTATGTTACAGCCTATCTCAGTAACCCAGTCTCGAAAGGATGCACTTTCGAACATTCTGCCACGGTCACACACAATTTTTGACGGAGTACCAAATAGTGAAATGGTATTGGGAAATACGCGTTTTAACTCGACGGTATCTTGTCTGTACAGGGCGTACAACAGACAGTACTTAGTAAAGCATCTACCACGAGGAGTATGTTTCCGAAACCGTTTGACTACGTTCGAGAGTCTTCACTAGTTGGCGAGTACTTGTAGTACAACAAATCGTTCTTTATAAAAAAAAAACCGCGTAAGATCCAATTGACCATCCCTCAGCTTTTGCATCAAGCTTTGAGTTTCAGAATCAGCCGTCTCAGCAATATTCGCTCAATTTCGCGGATTTCGAATTTGAAAAACAGTAGTGGGCTGTCGGCTTAAAAAGTCTACGTGTTGCATGAGGCAACCTTTTCGATACTCAAGCGTGAACTGAAAGTCTTGCATGTAAACCCACCAACGGGCAACACGAGGCAACAAGTCCTTTTTACGCTCAGTCAATTTCAATGAGTTACAATCGGTTACTATGTTAAGCTTTATGCCTATCAAATAATGCCGAAAATGTTGTAACGCGCGAACGATTGCTAACGTCTCGAGTTCGTAACTGTGGTAACGGGACTCGGCACCCTGCGTAAACTTACTAAAATAGCCGACAACTCGCTTCCGTCTACCCTCATGTTCTTGCAATATAATTGCACCAAAACCGATTGCGCTGGCATACGTATGAAGCTCAGTGGGCAGGTTGGGATTGAAGATTGCTAAAACAGTAAGACTTTTAATAACAAAATCACGTGCTAGGTCTTGCTCCGCGCCCCATACAAAAGGCTGACCTTTTCTAAGCAATTTGGCAATACAAGCAGTTTTCGAAGCGTACGCAGCAATGTACATACCTCGGAAAATAGCCCGCCAAACCCAAAAACTGCTGAACGCCTCTCACATTAGATGGCTTAGGAGACTTAACTAAAGCTTCAGTCTTATTAGAGCTCGGCCGTACCTGACCATGACCAATGAGCCTACCTAGGTATTCTAACTAACTAACTAGGTGTCTAAGAACGTGCATTTTTTTTTAGATTTACTGCATTACCCTCGCAAAGTTTTCAGACCGTCACTGACAGAATTCGTCATTATTAACACATCATCTATATAAATTAACACATTACTGGTATGTAGCAGGTGCTTCAGAATTTTAGAGATGATTTTTCATAGATAATAGGTGCGATAGCGAGTCTAAGGCATTTTTAAATATTCGTAATGCTTAGATCTTACTTGAATTCCTCCCACAATCCTGTCCGCAGCGTCAACCTCCCGCGTTGCCGCAGTGGTCACGCATTCTAACCGTAGCACGTGTTTCCGTATTACCGGTAACAGGTGCCTCGGCCACCACCGAAGTTGTCAGCGGCGGAGTGCCGCCCGGATGTGACGATATGGGAGTAGATGTACGCATAGTGTTTGAAGGAAACCGTTCCTTTAAAGCGCTCAATCGGACCAGTATTTCATTTAAAGGGTCGCGACGAGGGCTATCCCGGCGCCTACGCGAACTTTGAGAGTACTCTGATCTATCACGACGACCTCTAGAAGATCTACTACGGGATTATCGATAACGGCTACGACGCCTTTAATCAACATCGCGATGATTATGCGAATCGTTTTCCCGACAATTACGCCTAGGTGTATGCAGCGTGCATTCACGACTCGACATGATTATAACCACTACATGAACAACAAAGTAAGCGCGAAATAAAATAATTAACACGTGGTTGTTTACTTCAAAAACACGCACGACATATAATCTAATAGCAAGAATACTACACTTGGCGAATCACGTTAAAATTCACAAAAACGGATAAAATCAACAACACGTGGTGAATTTTTTTTTAAACTGTCTCAAAAACACTATTTCCGGTTAAAAGATGGCGAACGATCTAAATCGCGTGTAATTTAAATCTATCCCACTTCTGATATTATAAACCAGGAGTAGAGACGACTTTTTAAAAAAGGGAAACATATAACGTTAAACGTAAACAATCTTTAATTAAATGACAATTTAAATGAAATTAAAATTATAACAAATCAACAAAAATGTAAACGCCTAATACGTCCAGCACGCTCAAATGCCACAAGAAAAGTGAGTCTCCGCCGCTCGGAACGCGCCGCAGGCGCTATCGCCCCTCCAGCCGGTCTCGCCACCGTCAGGCGATCCTACGACATCATGACGTGCCACTAAGCCCCGCCTCCTGACCGTTTATTTCTAACACTATATTTTCTTACCGTCTGTACTGTGTTGAAGTGTACAATTTATATGTTATAATGAGTTTTGAAAACTATGGTATGTGAAAATTATGGCCCCTTTGAACTTTAATCATAAAGTTAAAGGAATTTGCTGGTATGCGTACTGAAATTACTGGGGGTTTGCCACAATAATGTGGATAAATTAACCATAGAGCAGGAAAGTAATCGTACGTACGTAACTAATCATGACGTTTATCATGCACACATGCATTATGTCAACCAGACAGAATCATATGTACCTAAATCGTCACAAACGTATAATATTATCAGCTCATAAATTACATGGGCCTTGTAATTATCCCTACAATGAACGGTCACAAATTATTGAGAGGGTACGCGTTGCGGATGAGTCGTGGATCACATTTTGTTACTATTAGCATAGGTACAGGGTGATGCTGCTTCTTTTAAGACCAGGCACTCCAAAGACAATTTCCACGCAAACTCCGCCCCCATGCACCTCACCACTACGCTATGTGCTAATCGCTAACACATCGGTAATAAAGTTGAATATCGCGTTCGCTCTTTGGTTGTGTTCGAGCACGGAACTAAATGTCGTAAGTCTAACATCGTAAAAATATATTATATCTAGATAATGAACTATATTTTCTTACCATCAATATGTATTTAGACATAAGAGCTGAGTAATTTTGTTTTTGTCTCAAATAATCATTAAAAAAGACATAAATTTCTTATAAAAAATTAATCGAACGAAAATTTTCCAATTACGTAACTGTCTTATATATGGAAAGAATAAGATCCAATAAATCATATACTAGAGTTTCATTTTGATTGTGTGCGTGACTTTTTCAGAATATTAATGCAAATTAACATACAATCTATGGTGCCTGCTCTTAATCCCTTTTTTGTGACTCTAATATAAGAAAAATAACAGGCTTTAGACACAAAACCATTTTGAAGTCTATAGCCGATTTGATAAACTCTTTGGTATACTTGGTTTCGTCGGCAAACGTTTACATATCCGTACAGCGAGTGTTCGACAAATCTCGTGTATTCTCTTAGGCGTTCGTTAAATCGTCCTAATAGGAACTACGGACATAAGCGAACCCCATTCGTGGACGTCCTGTGCCGGTCTGACCCCGGAGTAATTAAATTCTCTAACGGACCGAAGTTTAGAACTGGGCACATGTAATGACGTATACCTAAACTATACTTGTCACTTATTACATGAGATCTAGTACATTAATTGATGGTATTAAAAGTAGTATTACTAGATATATTGGGGGTTGATTTACTTTATCCATGCGTCATGTTCGTGAACGAGCGCCGTCAGGCGGGAAAGGTCATCTCTTAGCTGCCAGGGCTTATATGAATTGTTTTTTTTTTCTTTTTTTTTTCTTTTACTCTGGACGCTTTTAACGGGCACGTCTTTTTACATTGTTTTCACTTAAAATTATAAATTCAACATTAATTATGTAATTTATAACAATAGCATTTAAAACTGTATCCGTGGAATTCCTTGACCGATCTTCTTCATAGGAACTTACTACGCTTTGGAATGGGCAACTAGCTTCATATTTCTGACTGACCGACTCCTTGACAGTTCAAAAGTTCTTGTAAATGGTTTAATTGAAATAAATGCTTTGAGTTTGAGTTTAATCTCAGGGTTTGACTGAGAGCTTCGTGGAACTTAGGTATGCCTTTTAATTTATACGTAGGTAAAAATTATACACATGTTATAAAAGCTTCCTTTTTTTCGTTAAAAACAGTTCTTAATATTTCAGCCGTGGTTCAGGAATAAAAACCTGAAAGATAAACGTGGAAAGAAAGAAAGAACGAAAAACATTTATTTGGACACAGTTCGTGAAACACGAAGACAAATAAAAAATAATTTTTAAAAACAATAGTGTGTGCCTCACGGCTGCGCCAAAAAGGTTCATTTCAGCATTAATGCCAGATAGATGCGGTCTGACGCTGGTTTTCTAATGAACCCATAAGGACAAGTGACGGGGAGTACAAACAGTTTCAACATACCTAATTTGTATACTTAAAAAAAAACGGTGGACGTAAAGCTAAATTATTTTTTTCTACTAGGTACCTACTAATTAGTGTAATAAATTCTTCTGTATCAAATAAGGTCGTGTTGAATGGTTTTAATTTTGTCGTTTGTTTTAAATTAATGTTCGAAACAGATGTTGACCATTGCCACAGGCCACATACCTAATACCTTTTTTTGAGGTATTTTTAGGGTTCCATATCTCAAAATTAAAAAACGGAAACCTTATTAGGATCGCTCGTGTGTCTGTCTGTCCGTCTGTCACTGCCAATTTGCTCCGAATCTAATGTACCAATTAATTTAAAATTTGGTACACATATATAGTATGGTACACATAATTTGGGACCCAAACACGGACGTGTAACGTAACTAAATGAATTTTGAATATGAGGGTCACTTTTGAGAAGCAAAAAAGAAAATAAAAATAAAAAGTTCTGCAAACTGTACCGTGTGACATATCAAATGAAGGGCTTGTTGCGAGGATCTTAAATATTTCTTTTTTATAATTTTTAAATAAATGTGATTAAAGATATTTAGGAAAATAAATGACAATTGACCATTGCCCTTATCTCCGAAACTACTGAACCTAACATTTTGAAAAAATACAGAGAATGGTTCTTTACTCATAGATTACAGAAAAACATATAGGTAATCTTAAAATAACATGGTAAATCTCTCAATATTGTGCGTACAAACTTACATTTGTAGTTGGAATGTATGGGAGAACATGTTTTACAACAACAATCTTAAATTTGTATTTGGGATAAATTCATCCCAATTACGGAACCCTTCATTGTGGGTGGTCCGACACGCACTTGGCCGATTATTTTATTTTAAGCCTCGTGCAGACTATCGCGACGCGATTCTAACAAAACAATTTCTAAGAAAACTTCATGGTAGCACAATTACCGATTAGCGTTGCGCTAATCTGCACGAGACTTTTAGGTAAAATTACATTAATTTGACTACTCATTAGAATTTGTTTAATTATTATCTTTTTCCGGGAAAGATAGAAATTACAGGGAAACAAAATCCTACCCAGAATATACCTGCCCCACCGTCGACGATTAACGAGTAGCGATTGAGCGACGGCGAGAAGCGATTACTCACTGGTTATGCGTACAACGTGAGTCTCTCAGCAAATGTTTTGCCCACCAAGCAACTGTCGCTGAGTGAGTAGGCATGTACTCTCTTTGATAGCTCTGTCGCTACAGCAAACAAAAGTACTCGTAAGTAGTGGAGGCGATCGGCGGCGGTGATCTCTCGCGTCCGGCCCTGGTTCAGGCTATGGTACGGAGCGAGAGGAAATGGGAGGCCGTCACCTCCTTCTGCGAAGCGGTAATGCTCGCGAAGGAGGAGGCGGAACGCGTGAGGGAGAGGCAAATTTCGCGCCCTCACGCCCCTAACCGCCGCAGGAGGAGACGCCCAGGGCGTCGGGAATCGCGGGGCGATTTCCGGCCACCGTAGGCGCGGGCTTGCGGGCGGTGAGCAATGGGTGGCTCACCGTCCGATAAGGACCAGGCCCGGGTCGACGGCGCGTTGTGTTCCACGCGCGCCTCAAAGAGATGTCAGCATAATTGAAGGGGTCCACTAGGACCGATGCCTGCCGGGGTTGCGAAGAAAACCGAAAGGGAGATCGTGGCCCCCGGCGACAGGGAACACGGGTGGGTTTTAGTCAGTAAGAGTCTGACACGCCCTCCCGCTCCGCCCAGAGCGGGAGAAGTTATTTGATGATTTCCCAGCCTCAAAAAAAAAAAAAAAAAAAAAAAAAAAAAAAAAAAAAAAAAAAAAAAAAAAAAAAAAGTAATAATAAGTACTCGCCGACGGCGGCGCACTATGGTTCGAAAACATAAGAGCGATTTTTTGCTTGAAATGGCTTCTAATACCCAATACCGTGCTTATATTTATGTCGTAGCATACAATCTGGTAGGCAAATTGGCAACTTAATTATATATTTTTTTCATCTATGGAGCTTATGGTTATATTTCCGGAACTGAGAGAATAACCATAATATCCTTGCATACGGTGATGTAACTTTTTTTTGACATATTTCATAATACTAGATTTACTGCGGTTATTTTTGGAAAAAACCGCACTAAATCTGAAATAGAAATGAAATGAATAAATTGTTACATCACAGTGTGCAAGGATATTATGGTTATTCTCTCCGTTCCGGAGATATAAGCATTAGTTCTATATCGTTAAAGTAATGGCACGTAAAATTCATCAGAGAGGCAACCGGATGGCGAATGGTAATCTGGATCTTGAAGTGATACCGAAACCCCCTGTACCGTCCGAATGGACCCCAAATGGACGGGGGCGTAGATATGGGGGATGGGGGCAAAATCTTTTATTTTTTTTACCATAGCATTCAAAATTTAAGCTCTATTATGTGCAAGGACTTTGAATGTATTATTTTTCGCCCCTACATTGCAACTTTCATCGAAATCTTTAAAGCCGATTTGGAGAATGTGTATAGAAACAAATATATATACATACAAATATTGATCGTGTAATAGGATAAACAAATAAACCTTTCAGAATAAATTCTCTAAATGATGGCGAAATCCGCGTCAAAATTCGTTTTGAAGTTGTGACGAACAATGTTATATATAATGCGGGTTGAAATATTATCCGTATTATGTCTGACACAAACAGACACGAAAAGCGACCTCAGTTTATAATAATTATGTATAGATGTTCGTACAATATTTCCTTGACATCATAACAAGGGTTCCTTTGAACTGAAACAGGTTTCGAATGCCTTTCCAGGCTACGGGTAGGTACCTCATACATGATATATGAACACCCCTTCTACATATTCATACTGAAATGTTCATGAAACTGTCTATCTTTAGATTGGGTAGACGCTCATGTTACAGAAGTAGCAATAAAAATGAACCAAAACTTTATTTTATTTCCATTTGATTTGTTTTGCTGTATAAGGTTTCTTTGAACAATGCTTTCATGTAGATAATATTTTATTAATTTATATTTTACTTTAGTTTTTTGTTTACAGGTAGAGAAGAAGACATCAGAAACCCTGTCAACCAGCCTTACCAAGGGGTATCATGTTACTCCTCGTGTACACTGGTGTGACACGACTCTAACAAAACAATTTCTAAGAAAACTTCATGGTAGAACAATTACCGGTGTCGCGTCGCGTGACAAGTCGCGTTAGTCTGCACGAGCCTTTACCCAGTAACTAGGTTATGGAGGTCCGATAAGCAGTTGCTCCATGTAAAATACCGGTTTTCCGTTGCATCCGTTTAGACTGGAATGAACTGGATTCTGACCCTAACATAGTTGGTAAGCGCGGATCCACCGTCGTGGACACGGTGGGCATGCCCGCAAACCCCAATTATAAATAAATAATTATTATATTTGGAACAATAACACAAGACTAAGTATAAGTAAAACGATGATAGCTGCAAAATTATAAACTTTAGCGCAACTAACAACGCCCTTCTCCAGATACAGAATGGAATTATGTTCCATGCAAAAAGTGCTTAATAGGTTATTAAGTTAATTTAGTTAATTTAAATTTAGTTAATTAATAATAAAAACAAAAAAATAGATAAAAATAAACAGTACAGGATATTTGATTTGGGATGTATTTTGACGTTGAGTTAATGTGGTGAGTGTAGGGTGAATGGGTGTGTGTGGTTGATTGTTAATGAGGTGGGCGAGAGGTGTTTGTTGTGTTTGTGGCATATGTGTTGTGTATGGTTTTGTTGGGGTGTGTGAGTGAGTGATGAGTATTTTACACTTCCACGAGTTCCTCTGTTTCATCATAATTTTGTGATTTTAACCAGGAGTCAATTTTCAGGTGTAAATTGAGGTCGATAGGCTGATGTACACAAGACACAAACTCACACACATTGTGTGCGAACATGTAACCTTACCAAAAGAGAATGGGCAATAGTGTTCTATGGACTTATAGCAATACGGTTTTCATATTTAATGTATCGATCGTGAGCGACTCCTAATCCAACGTGACTACAACCTTTTTAGAGGGTTGGATCTGCTCCTGAGTTGAGAAAAGGCTAGGCAGGAGATGACGATAATTCTAGTATTTTGTTTATCTAAAGAATCATGCTCATTTTTTTATTGCAGCAGACTCGTCCTCTATTATTTCTACATGCGAAATATGGGTGTGCTGTACACCTGTCACCTGTATCTACGCCTTCGGGGAATACTAGCGTGATGTTAAATCTACATTAATACCTACGAATATAAAAAAAAAACTTAATCTCCCCCTACCTCATCTTCTCTCCTCACTCTTGTCTCCTCTTAACTACATAATATAAGAAGTAGGTACCTGGACGAGCTCTGTTTTGGTGAAAATAGAGAATACTCATGTTAGTATAGGATAGTTCATACTAATCCCATGTATAGTATATAATAATTCCATGCTACCATGATAGTAGGTACTTACTAATTCCATGCTGCCATGTCATTATTCTAAGGTATCTTGTTCTAAACTTTGGGCGATCGAGCTCTGCTCGGGTGAAAATACGGAGAAAACTAATTTTCCCAGATATGAGACCTAACTAGATCGATTTTTCGCTCCCATAAACCCTTATATTGCAACTTTAATCGAAATCGTTACAGCCGTTTTCGAGAACGTGATTTCAAATATATATACAAATATTGCTCTTTTAATATTATAGAATATAATTCCTGAAAAGATACTTATTAGAAATTATTTTAAAAAAAAATACTTATATTATGTAAGTAGGGATTTAACAAAAAAATTTTTGAATTGGCTTCGGTAAAAATATCAACAATAAGCTTTTTCACTGAAAAGCTTACGGCTCCCTTACCTGATCCTTTGTGGCACTTTTTAAACGATATAAGCCTACGAAAGGCTTGTTTGGCTTAACCGACGCCCATACCTAATTCCTTTTATATAAAATTGTTAATCCTTGTAACAGAAACCAATCCTCTTACGTACCATGTAGGTACCTATGAAGCTAGGGTATAATATATAGTACCTGGGCGACCGAGCTCTGCTTTGGTGAAAATAGAGAATGCTCATATAATAGTATAGGATAGTACCTACTAATTCCATGCTGCTATAAAATATCACGGCAAGATTAATGACATTCAATTTCTACGTATTTTCACCTGAGCATAGCTCGGTCGCCCAAAGTTTAGAACAAGATTAATGACATGGCAGCATGGAATTAGTAGGTACCTACGTACGTATTAGTATGTAGGTACTTACTAATTCCCTGTTGCCATGTCATTATTCTATGTCATTAATCTTGTTCTAAAGTTTGGGCGACCGAGCTCTACTTGGGTGAAAATACGGAGAAAATGAATTTTCCCACATATGATACCTATCTAGATCGATTCTTCGCCTATTGCAATTTTCATCGAAATCGTTAGAGCCGTTTTCGAGACCGTGATTACAAAAATATATTTTTAAATATATATGTATATAAAAATATTGCTCGTTTTATAGTATAGGATTATAAGTATGTATAAATCAAATAAAATCATCCATCTGTCTTTATACCAATTCGTTTGTGGTCGGCGCGGCATGTCGTCGTTCACACATCTCCTTTCCATCAACCCCTTCCTAACCATACCATTTTCCACACACAATTTGTTCATCGTTTTTTTGGTCATCCGCATTTACACGGACCAGTGGTGACACAGTGGTAGCGGCCGCAACTTACGAACCCACGCAGGCGCTTTACTTTGTATAAATATTATCATCACCACTGCTCTCAAAACGGTGAAGGAAAACATCGTGAGGAAACCGGCATGTCCTAGAACCAAAACTTGGAATTTGACATCTACCAACCCGCACTGGGCCCGCGTAGTAGATTACAGCCCATTTCCTCTCGAAGAGAGGAGGCCTGTGTCCCAGCAGTGGGAACATTATAGACTGATGATGCATTTATTCTGCACCTCATTTATTAACCCTTTCGCAGTACAGTGACCCACACAAGTTTTACGGCAATTTAGAAATAAGTATTCTCTTTTATATAAGGTACCAATTCACCTAATCGGTTTTGGTGTCATAAAAAGTTCACTTTTCTGTTTCATAATTATGATTATGTTCTAAATAGGTGACAAGTATGGATTCGAATGTTTTAACGCATGCTGTTTCTAAAAAAATTGCGAGTGGTATCTACGCCAGTTCGAAAACATATTGAATCGAAGACCGCTATATCGAATGACGTTATCGCGAACAAACTGATACGAAAAACGTTTTGAATGGTACGCTAATATCAAAATCCACTGTTCCGTTACCTAATTAAGCAACTTTGACTACAATACAGAAGTTCTCAAATAAATGTAAGCTTGTGTTCCTCAGCAAGTCAGCAAGATTTTACTCGAAGTAATTTAGGCATGCTCAAGTTAGCCCTAAAGAACTTAGCTGAAGTCTATTTTTGTATTTTACTCTGAAGATATCACGCTACTTTCATAAATTCAAGCTCTATTCAATATTTTTACGCCACGTGTGTATTCAATGTGGGTAGGATCATATTTTTACGCAACACAATTTATATCGATGGTAGATTCTATTTTTAAAAACTATTCTGAGCTATCAAGAGGGCTATCAATAAATCGTGACTTATCGTGAAATAACAGCGTATGCTTGCATTATCCTTTAAAATTAAACTTGTGCGCACATTCATAGGAAGTTGGCAGTATCATCACGTTAGTGTTTTCCCATTGTTTGTCTTATTTGTTTTAGTATATTCATGTTTTATGTGTATTTATTTATGCTTATATTTATATATAATTAGGTACAAATATTATATTCATATTTTTTAATAGGTATGTGAATAATTATCAAGGGCTGAAAAGTGCTGATTCTCAAGTTTGAATAAATTACTTTTGATTTTGAGTTTAATAAAATATATCAAATAAAATAAAAAAAACATTTTTTGAAAATAAAATTGTATAAAAGATCCGTCGCCGGCAATGAATGTTTTATTACACAATTACCACGCAGGTCTACCCCATTAAACAAATTCAGTATAGACTTCGTATTTGCGAGGCCCATATTGTTTATCTCAAACTAGCGTTGTTACTGATACGGCAATTGCCGTATTATACGGCATTTCACTTTTTTTACAAAAAATACGACATACGGCAAGGTTCTCATTGCCGTATCACAAAATACGGCAATTAAATATAGGTAAAACGAATCGTTTTTTCACAAGCGTAATGAATTAAATGAAAATGAAACTCAAAAAACTGTCACCTGAAGAGGCTGTGCACCGCATTATTAAAAAAAATTGTTCGTCAATGTTGCCACTAAACCAGAAACTGCCACTAATTGTCAAAATTGAAAATGACCTTAAAAAAATCGCTGACAATTGAATTAAAATAAAGGCAAAAAATCAAAGATACTGTACCAAGTTTAAAGTGTAGCGGGACATGTGCGAAAAGCAAGGACAAGTACACATTATATAAACATGAATCTAAAGTAATAGAAACGATAAGAAACCTTTTTGGAGAAGAAAACAAATGATGAATATACATTTTTTTTTTTTTTTAAATAATTACTGCTATTTAGTATTTTTATCCTTAGAATACGGCAAACCAGACTGTGACATACGACAGCTGAGATTTTTACGATAACAACACTGTCTCAGACGAAAACTAAAACCCGTCCTTTGTCAGCGATCCCTAATTTCTGAAGTGATGTTCTGCTGAATTTGCTGAATGGGATGCCGGCGCGCGCTGGTATTTGGGAACTAGAGTTAAAGGTACTTATTTATACATTATATTTTAATCGTTCTATTTTTGGTTTCCGCACTTAGTCCATCAGGTGGACCACTTCCACCTGATGGACTCACCACTGTCCACACTGGCCATGGCGGCCGATTGGTTGTTATTCCAACCAGCCCACTTCCCTCCAAAAGATAATTAAATCTCCCGGTTTGTTTTCTATTCTAATCTGGGTAACGCCTGTGCATTCAAAGAGCACGTGCGCTATGGTTTCCTCAGCCTTATACTCGCCCTCCACAGAGGATTGTCTGTTATGCTTATTATGTGGAAGTGTTTGCTTAGCGAGCAGAGATGGTCCCCGTCACTAGGCGCAGGCCGTTCGTTCCTGTACACGTAATAAACGCCTTATTGCTCCATCTTCCTATATGCATGTATACTTAACTCTGGAGTCTTTGCTTAGGGTTCCTGATAAATGATGCCTAAAAGCGGCCAGGGTCGCCTCCTCACGCACGATGAGGTGCAGAGGTGGCAGACCCAGCATTGCCTGTTGGGCAGCAGTGGATGTAGTTCTCATACAGTTTTTCGGGATTTCTTTGGGCTGTGCTCAGACAGTCCTGGGCCACCAGACCAGTGACCCGTATGTTTAATCGTATTATTGCCTAAGTCAAACCAGAGTTTGACTGCCTCATTGGTCTAGTGGTCGCAAGCGCTACTGCTGAGCATGAGGTCCTGGGTTCGATTCCCAGGTCGGGCAAAGAGTTATTGGGTTTTTCTATCTGACATTTCTCAGTAGCAGCCTGGAGTCTGGATTTGTGCCCGGTTGATGGCAATAGGCTCGCCCCCTATTACATGGGACTTAAAACATAACTGGCGAAATGTGGGTGAACCTGCTACAGGGACACGTCTGCCCAACCCTTCGGGGAAACAAGGCGTGATGTTATGTTTGTTATGTTCAAACCAGAGTCAAATAATTTGGTTCAAATAGGCGGCACATAAAAGGCACTTTGGAACGTCAAAACTTATAAAAATATAGAATTGATTCTAGTCGCCCCTAATTTTATTTATTACATAAACTTCATGCGCAGTAGTCGTACAAAGACGGCCGGCATTCTCTACCGGTCAACCAAGGACAGCATTGTGGAATTTTCAATTTAAATATGTAATAAAATTGTTTGAATTGAGAAAAATTAAGAACCTAATTGAAGTGTTTTTTTTTTTTAAGTACCTAAATAAACCTGGTAGGTAGTCTTTGCCTGTCTCATATTTTTTTCTTTCCTTTCTTTCTTAAACAAATAAAAGTTCGGACAAAACTATTAAATAAGTGTTCCTATGAAAACTTGTAAAAGCGAAGCTAATCTACAAATATTTTCTGTTTTTCCTTAAACCGCAAAGTACAGCCATCATAACATAACAAACAGAAAAGTTTTTGATCTTTGTTATTAAGTTATATAACACTGATAGATAGGGTTGCCAAGCGAGCCTTTGGTTTTTGTGCAGATAGTTTACAGTTCAGGGTTATTGTGTAGGAATTTTAATGTACCCTTGAAAGTAAAAAGCCGTTATTCTTGAGTTTCTGCAAGTCACAATGAACGGCACAGGACATTAGCACTTGTAAAAAAAAAACCCGACTGCAACTAAAAAGTTCAAAACAAGCTCCCTATTCAAGGAGTCTTATTCAGTTGGTGGCACTATTTCATTCTCAGATTTGATGCCACCAACTGCATCCGCTGTGTGTGAAGTGAGCTTGTTTTGAACTTTTTAGTTGCAGTTCGGTTTTTTTATTATTTTTGTTTGTGTGTTTGTTGTAGTGTGTAATGTTTTGTAATTATCCCCTAAAGCCCTTTATTTTGATACCCCACATAGTCACGGTACAAAAAATATACTTTTCAAGATATTACTAATTAATGACGTCGTAAATGTCATTTTCATTTTATAAAAACAAAACCTAGCCTTTACACATCACGCGAGCTAGACACCACCATGACACCATCAGGAAGGATGCTTCGAGGGTGTCTACAGTCCGACATACAAAGTTATGCATGAAATACATAACCCTGTCATCATGTTACGTCGGGTGCAGACATGCGGACTACTTATATTTAATTTTTAAAGTATTTCACACATATATTTTATTTAATATTTATTTACATCTATTTTATATTTTATTAAATGTTTATTTCTGTATCTATCTATCCGTGACATCACTGCGGGCCCTATCAGAATACCAGCGCTGCGACATTTTTTTTTTTAAATGTCGCAACATATATGCTGAGATAGGAGCCTTTTGGCCTCGTACAGGACTTTCTGTTATTTTTTATTTTATTTTATTTTTCTTTTTAATTTGTTTTTTTAATTTTTTTATAATGTTTTAATGAGTGTGTTCTAGTTTAATTTGTAATGTCCTGTGCGAGTCCCAATAAATACTTTTTCTTTCTTTCTTTCTTTCTTTCTGTCTTTGCTGTCGTGCAATAAGGTAACAAGGCTTAGCCTCGATATCTCCATCTTCTTCAACCTTATGACTTATGATGTAAATGTATCTGAAAAAAATTGGCACTCCGGGAGTAGTAGAAGAGAAAACTAAAAAAATACTTCCAAAACCTTTAAAGTCAAAATACTTGCATAAAACATTGATCCGTAACGTAATATAAATGAAGAGCACAATTGCGTTTACAAAAATGAGGTGTCGGTAACGGTGTCGCAAGTTCAATTGTTTTTCCCATCTCAAAAATGCCCAACGCGCCTAAAGTTTTCACTTCAAAAAGTTATAGGTATGCATAATTTATAATTCGGAAATAGGTACTTCATGTTTTTTGCAGCTCTTTCGGTCTTTAGAGGCAACAATATCCCTCGACAAAGCCCTAGCAAATCCGAGTACAGTCAACATCAAATAGGATATCAGAGGCTACCAAACGCTGACGTATCTTAAGTCATAAGAACCTTTATGTTCGATATTACTTCACTCGTATCAGGTTCAGATATTTAAGACTGTCTTTATCAGATTAAATCATTTTAGTTTTTGTTTGTCTTTTGTTATTCCATAATTTGCCAGGTTTTAGGGTCCCGCTGCCGTGCGGTAGTATTCTGTTCTTTTTTTTTTTAATTGGCCATACAATTTTTGATATGTAAATGTAGGTATATATCTATTCTTTTTTCTTTTTTTCTGATCTTTTTTTAAAATTAACTATATTATCGGATTTCATTTGATTTTGGTTATGTTTATGGATTCATTATTTAAATCTAAACACCCACAGGGACAAAAACGTACCTAATAACAAGATATTTTTTATTAAAAATAAACTAGACGAGTGAACTGGATGAAATCAATTCGGTAAATTAAAATAAACGAAACTCGGTACCTATCTAACATGTCTCGAACTCGCGTTATTTTGAGATTTTTATGACAAAACACTGTTTTTTGGAAAGGTGGTGTCTCCCTATCGTGGTGGCGCGCCTACAGAAATATTCATAGCAACCAATACACCAACGCATTTTGCTTAACAAAATGCGGTCGTTTTCATTACGCCATCCGAGGCGAACCAAATTGACGGACCCATATTGATGGGTCAACGTATTGCCTCCACGGGCGATGGGCGAAGCCCTTACCCCACTCGCCATGCCCGCTCGCGAGGGCATCGCGACATCTCAAAGTTCTCGGCCTGGCTGAGATCAAAGTGTGATATCTGTTCTTTTCAGCTTAATTGAAAGTTCCCTCAGGGAGGGATATATTAATCTGATTTTTGTAAGTCAGCCCGGCCATTGCAGTGCTGCCGGGATTCGGCCCACATAATATTCTGACACCTCTCATCTCTGATCAATGTTGTTATGCGGGGTGCCACACACTCGTCGAATGGCATGAGAAGTAGCGAGGAAAGTAGGCAGTGCAGTGACGTAGTGTAGCAACGTTACTCGTCATGCCCACTGCTCCTTCTTTTGTCGGTTTTTGGGCGCGAGTAAAAGGACGTAGTGCGAAGCGTCACGATTAATTGCGCGAGCAGTGTGTGGGCAGAGTGCAACATCGCGGCAGCGCGAGGAGCATAGTGTGGCCCCTGGGCATCCGTTGTTACTGATTCTAAGATGAATTACCTCGGCAATGCTTTCGTGCCATGTTCTTGTAAATTAATGTGCCTAATATGCACGCCTGTCTAAAGTCAAGGGACCACTGACCACATTTCGCCAGTTATATTTAAGTCCCATATAATAGGGGGCCGGCCAAAATGGTAAAAAGAAACCCTTATGGTGTGACTCAGTCTGTCTGTCTGTACATCTGTCTGTCACAGCTGGATATCTCAAGAACCACTAATGCTATCAACTTAAAATTTTGAATAGTTTTAGATGACGTTAGCCCAACTATTTTGCAAATAAGAAAGATTTTTTGGCAACAGGGGCTACTAGGGCATGTGGAGTATCATATGAAAAAGCGCTATTTTGTACAACATTTTCTTTTTTTTTAGGCCTGAACTGAGTTAAGCGGGCGCCCGCTACGGGCACCCGTCGCGTGTCTACCCGCGTGGGCAACCTAATGGGCTCCGTGGGAACGCGACGGCTCCCGTCGCGAGGAACGGATTATTTTATTTACTAAGTGTCGCTAGTTATATTGCATGGATAGTCGTTTCGATGGAGAACTCAATATATTAAGTAGTACCTGGGCCACCGAGCTCTGCTCTGGTGCAAATAAGGAATGCTCATTTAATAGTCTAAGATAGTTCATACTAATCCCATGTATAGTACATACTAATTCTATGCTGCCATGTCATTATTCTAATATCATCATTCATTATCTTTTTCTAAACTTTGGGCGACCGAGCTCTGCTCGCGTGAAAATATGGAGAAAACGAATTTTCCCAGATATGAGACTTAGCTAGATCGATTTTTCACCCCCGTAAACCCACACATTGCAACTTTCATCGAAATCATAAGAGTCGTTTTCGAGAACGGGACAAATATTATTTAAATAAATTTATTTACGAATATTGCTCGTTTAATAGTATAGGATTACATTGCAAAATCGCTGGCGGGCACCGCGCATGCCCCCGCGCGGGCGTCCGTAGCACTGAGGCGAGACACGAGGCGCGAGCGCGGTACCCGCTTCCCTGCAACGGACGCCCGCGCGTGTTCCCGCAACGGAACACTTTTGTATGGAACCGCGCGGACGTCCGCTTAACGGAGTTTCAGGTACTATGTTAAATCTGCTGCCCCGCGCCACGCTGCGTGATGCGGTGCAGTGTGCCAATCGCCTTAGGCCGCAAGTTTTCGACTTTTGACGAAAAATGTAAAAAATACCGTCTCGTCCCCCTTATCTCAGAAGTTTGCATATTGAAAAATCTGAAATTATTCTGTGAATAAAAATCTGAAGTTTATGTAAACATTAGAGGACAAATAAAACGATATCTGTAACGATGATGTGTTTTTCAGAAATCATCAACAAAAATTACATTAGTTCCACTATCGGTCAAGGGATGGCGCTGACTAAAACTACAATATTCTACACCGCAGTGCGCAGTGTTAAAATTCTCGGACGAATATAGCCTCGCCAATGAAAATGGTACGGAACCCTCGGTGCGCGAGTCAGACTCGCTCTTGACCGATTTTTTTTTATTATGGCCATATTTGTTATGACAGATAAAATAAAATCACCACATATTGTTCAAAGGTTTAATTTAAATAGTGTCTAATATATAATCATTATATTAATATACTATGAGCTTAAGCAATACTGAACAAAACAATAAAATTTACAAGTGACAAACTTTATTACATACATTAAGAATTTTTTTAATAAATTAATCCTCCGTTTTAATGTGACGGTAACGAATTAGGCAAAATTTAAAAATAATATTTACAATGAAATAAAATTATGTTTTTCAATTCTATAATCATTTGGGAATAAAATTAAATTGATGATGATAATTTATAAAAAATGTAAAATTTATCAAAAAATTTCTACATGCCATTTCATTTTAGTCGATACAAAATTCCAAAATTGTTTGATAGTCTAGGTATGTATCAATTCCTACACCTAGTAAACTTTAGTAACAGTATACATCTTATATAGTGTTAGTCAATTCCCATTCTATTAACAATCAAGAAAGTTTTGTGTCCGATTTGTCTATAGGTACATTGAGATATGTAAAAAATTATCAACATTCACACTGTGAGCATCGTTATATTTATCAATTTAGTATTGGTTGAGCTTCCTGTAGTCACATAGTTATTAACTATGATAATCCGCTAACTACATAATATAAAATGACACTGTGATGCAAGTCATAATTGAATCAATTGAACAGTCGATATTATAATGGACTGTTCAAAAATGACTTGTCAGTTTATAATAAATATTGCATCTCACATTTTTCTAGCTAAATATATAGACATTTAGACAACTACGCGAGAAAAAACTATTTGCACTTCTAAGAGTCCATAATACCTCAGCTCAAATTCACTATTTATCTCGCTCGCAATCTAATGCTCGCGGACTGAGTGAGAGCGAGACTGAGCGGCGGGCAGAAGGTTCAAGGCGCCGATAGTTTGTCATTTCTTTTTACGGTAAAAATAGTGGCTTTAAAAAAATAACATGGTATCTGCTTTATATTAAGTTCAGTTATTATGCAGTTATTGTTCAGTTATTAGGGAAAATGGTATGGAGTTGTACATTTACGCACAACATTAATCCTCAACTTTACCGTATATTTATTTAAAAATTAATGCCACAGTATTTTTGATATAGCAGAGGATCATGCTAAGCAATTTGGGGTATTATAGACTCTTAAGTCAAACCTGAATATTTATTATTACGAAATAAAACTCAAATCGATAAATACAACGATATCTTCACTACAACCAAGAGAACTCTAGTAAAAAACTCAATACACTCTTACTCTATGGTTACTCAAATCACACAACGCTTATAGATAAGTAATAAAGACTAAAATAAATCGTCTATGGAATAACATGCACAGTCTTTGACTACTTCAGTCGATAACCAGCAAAAGCTTTTCGAAAATTCTCGGAGGTCGTGGCCTTTAGGTAGGCCCGAGGCTCTTGTGGACATCAACACGAACATTCGAGCTCCTTCACTGGTATTATTGCACTAAACTAAAGAGAATGTTCTTCAGCAAATTATATTGTGAAATACAAAACTCATGGAAATTAATAATAAATTTCCAAGTCGTTATAAAAGTAATGAGATTACAGTTAAAATGAGGCCATAACTCTGTCAGGCCACGACCTTAAAAACATCCAAAATTAGGCACCATGTTTGTGAGAAATTTCCAAAAAATTAATCCAAAAAAAATGGCAGCGGTCCTTTCGTTGTCACATAAATCTATGTGTTCTATGACACGTCACACGTCACACCCTTCACACTTCGTTTGTAATCTCATATTTGTGACTCCGTACTTATAACGGACCAATAGGATCCCCTACTCGGTAAAATATCACGTTTCGATTAAACTAATCATTTGCCTCCCACAGTCCAGCGTCCGAGCTACGGGTATTCTAGTCAAGTCGACAGAAGCCAGGTAAATGTTTTAAAGCCAAAATTATATATCGAACTATGTTACAGTAACATAGTTAATATTATTTTATTTACCCACCAAGAGAATGCTTTGAATTTTTTTCTAGTAAAAAAGCATTCTATCGATCGACATTGAACAACAAAGGATCGCTGGATGATACAAACATTTAATAACCTTTACTAGCGTGTTGTTTCGTTCAATTCTTCTGTCGTTCTCTGGAGTCTTCTCTGCAGACGCCCCTTGGGGGGGAGTCTCGGCCTTTTTGACTGACTTTGGAAGCTTTCCTGGATCGTTTGAACTTGGCGACGTCATCACCGAAGACATCTCCTGTCCTTAGCGCGGAGATGAGATCATCGAACTCTCCCTTCTGTCCGTTGGTGAGCGTTCCGTCGCGAGAGCTGTCGGAGTGCCCGTTGCAGTCGCCGTTCCCGTTCGACTTGCCGAGAGATTTGCCGACGGAGCTTAGGAGACTGGACGCTTGTTTTCGTTCCATTGTGCGCTTTTTGAGCTGTGGACGGAATAGACGATAAAAGTTAGTTATGGCCAATATCTTTATAATGGCATGAGTTATTCTTAGATAGTTCTTGCAGACTCAAAATAAGAAATGATTAAAGAATGAAAAATATTTTATGTGGGACACGCATAGGAAATACAAACCGAAAAATAAAGTAAGAAAGGAGCATTTCAAAGTAACAAACTCAACTCTATGGATGGATTTTATATAAAACGATTTGTTTGTAGGTTAAAAAATCAAAACTCTAAATTCTCCGCTAAGGTGCACGTTCACTTCATCGGCATCGGAGCGGTGGCCAGGAGAATAGCTGGCGTGATAATGTTATGTTACATCCCGCGTCTGTCCCCTATCCCCATCTATACCAGATTGACCTTCCACACTTCCTCCTCTTGCTTCTCCTATTCCAGTAGCAGTAGCAGTTGCAGCTGCAGTTGGTGCCGGCTGTCATTTGTTTCTTGCCAGTCGTTACGGGTAGTCAGAAAGAGTCAAGGGGTATCGAGTTACCCAGTAACTGGGTTATGGAGGTCAGATGTAAAATACTGATCCAACTTCCAGATGATTCTGTCCTCTCTTACACCACATAACCTCACCTCCTGCTCATGTCGAGTGCGTCGCTCCTCGTCGTCTCTCCTCCTGCGCGCGGCGTCGCACTCGGCGCGCGCGTCTCCCAGCTGCGTGAGGAACGAGTCCAGCGCACCGAACAGTTGCTCCGGCGACGCCGACGCTTCTTCGCCGAAGGCGTGCGCGCAAGCTTCAAGGCGGCTCTTCATGTCCTGCAAAATAAGGAGGAAGGTCAGTTTACACGAATTATAAATATTATTTATATAAACTATTATTTAGGATAAACTATTTAAAAAGGGCATTTCTTCTTCATAACGTGTTGCTGGCAAAAATCTTTATTTTAACTGAAAAGTTGACAAAGGTTCTAAAGCCTATTCTCCGATCTTATTGTGACTGGAGAAAGTGTGTCGTTTGATTCCTATTGTCAATGTCATAAACCTCCCCAAACCGCTCAAAAATCATTACTACAATTTTTTTATAGAAGATCTGCGTCTTAAAAGATAACTAGGTCCGTATTATCAAGTGTCAAATAGCCATCATAATATAACCATAATTTTTCCAGTACAAGGAAGGGATAGCTTGATCCTGTCTCATTATATTTCTCTCTCGCTTTGACACACTGATGGCCTCCCATAAATATGTCCCACGGAAAATCTGATTGAATCCCACCTGGAACAGATCCTCAAGCTGCGTAAAGGAACAGACAGCATGCGCGTGGAAGTCCCTCATGACGGGCAGGAACATGTCGTTGTGCGAGCGGTTCCCGAGCGCGGCGTGGTACTCCAGCTCCCGCGCGACCTCCCGCAGGCCGGCGCGCAGGGCGCCCACGTCCTTGTCCAGCTGCTCCACGCAGACCTTGGCTGCGGCGCGCACGTGAGGGAGGTCTTCTTCGAGGAGTAAGATGTCTTTGAACTGGAAAGTGATAGAAAGCTAGTATTTAGGGCGATTCTTAAAAAAAAAAAACTAAGGGTAATGAAGAACGTCATACTCATTGTTGTGTCAATTCACTGTGTGGGACTTACAGTTTAGGGTTTGGGTCTTCTGAGCTCAGTGTTTGTATATTTCAGAGCATATTTCGGAATACTGAAAACCTGGAAGTAACCAAGTTGATTCGTGTCATGCAAGCCATCCTTACCAGTAACTTCTGATCAAGGACAGACTACTAGATTACGCACTTTATCAATCCCAGCTAATCCTATACTATTAAACGAGCAATATTTGTACCTATATTTATTTGTACCTACTCACGTTCTCAAGTTACAAAGTAGCAATATAGGGGTTTACGAGGGCGTAAAATCGATCTAGCTATTTTCACAGCCTCGGGAATGTGATAGAACGTTGGTATACCTGGATGATATTATGTTTATTTCTATTTTCCCTTTGATTATTTTCCATTTTGACCAGGTACTATTAAAAATGTGAAAGTGAATTTGTTTGTTACTTTGTCACACAAGTAGGCCATGACCTGGGTTAGGACTTAGGGACATAGCATACTTTTTATCCTGGTAGAACGTTCCCGTGGGATAATTTCCGACATCCATGCGGGCAAAACCTAGTTCTATATATTTCATTGCCAAAAAGTACATAAATAACGTTTAATATTTACCTGTGTTTCAAGCATTTCGACGAGGTAATGTAACAGCGTGGTGTTGCGTGACACTGACGACTTGGTGTCGGCTAGTTTGTTCAGTGACGTCAGACGGAATCCAGATGCGTTGCCGCGGGCACCCCTGTAATAAGAAATTAGTAATTAAGATTACTTCGGACTGTAACATAACTGGCGAAATGTAGCGAAAATACATAAAAATGCAGCTCGCAAAAACAAACACTCTTCAGACGGAAAGTGTAGCGTGAGAAGGTCTCCCAAACCTGGTGTAGGTCGTGGGAATCCGCTTGGTGCGAGGACAGGACTGGTCGATGTGGCGATGCTTGGCCTATGTTCAGCAGTGGACGTCTTTCCTATTACGAAATGATGTGTTACCTGTTCATATAGTTCCCTAGCGCCAGCACCACCTCCAGCAGCGCGCGCAGCCGGCGCGAGCGCGTCATGTCGCGCGCGGCGCGCAGCACGACGGACGCGCGCGCCGTGGCCTCGGCGGCCGCGCCCGTGAACTTCTTCTTGAACAGGAGCAGACGCACACGCTGCGAGTAGTGCGGGATCCTGGAGGTAAAGACAGGTATGATTAACATCAACAAAATGATAAGCAAGGTAAAATGTCAAAATGCTATTTTAATCGCAAGCCGGCTATTTTAATCGGCCCGCTATTTTAATAACAGGCCCACTATTTTAGCCCCGTGCTGGATATTTTTTGTAGTAAGTTGCAACTAGAGGTAATAATGATATCGACTGTTCAGATTGATCCAGTGTTATGTCTGGCAGCAAGATTCCGGTGAGCGATTAGACATCAATTATATTTGAAGCGATCAATATTGATCGATCAACGTTGATCAGACGCAGTCTAATTACACATGTAATCGTGTGAAAACTGCAAAATTAGCAACGGAATGGTGATACGCCCTCAGACTAAATGGAATGATGGTCCTAGAATGATTAATAGCTTTATTAGAGAGGCTTGCTTGTTCAGCATTTGGCCAGGATCAAGTAAAGCAATTTAGGTACTGTTGAAAAAGCCTGTATCCGACAGTAAATCTACTGATAATCGGTTGAAGGACATTGAACAAACACAATGAAAGTTTTATTGTTATTACGCCTATGAACGTTTACTGTCCCTAAAAGTGTTTTCATAAACATGACATGTGACTCACTTGGATATCTCATACAGGAACCGGTCAGCGCGCGCCATGCTGTCGAGCTCGTCCTGGTGCTCCTCCAGCAGTGCGGCCTCCTCGGCGCTGGGAGTGAACTTCACCAGCTGCTCCACCATGTCTATGGGGAGCTGTTCGCCGCTGTCCATGCGGAGGATTGCTCTGGAATACATAAGAAAATAATCAGAAATGTTAGAGCATGAGGCGTTATGCGCGCGAGTTGACTCGCACGTAAGAATTGATATGTTAACGTTTTGTTTTGCAAAACGCGCTACTGCATGTGGATGGAATGTATGAACCACTAGTACCTTACAATCCCGCGATTGTCTATCGCGTCATCTAGACAAGGTTTTAAAGTAAAAGCGATTTGGCCATCTGGGGAAAATGGACGAGTATGTGGGACTCCCAACGACAAAACCCCTACGATGTTCCTCGTATAGTTTGACCTCTTTGCTCTTTAGGAATGCGCGGCGAGGACGCCGTGAGCGTTGACGAATGAGCGGCTTGCACAAGGCACGGTACAGCGCTGAGGTCAAACTATACCATAAGTTGGGAGCGCAAGATTCTTTCGCGCTTCCTCCGCACCCCCGACAGGTATAGGGCTTTGCGGGCACAGTGTGAAGATTTCCGTGATAACACGGTTAGCTTTGTCGCCTTACAGACACCAGTTGAAATAAATATGTTTTGACAAAAGTATCAATCAGTCAAGCTGAACCAATTCCAGTCACAAACTTTTACTTACATTATTTCGTGTTTAAAAATTATTATTTTTACTATTAAATAACTTCGTTTTACATCCCAATCATCTCGATTTTTTGAACATATATTTTTTTATAAAGCAAGTAAAAAAATATTTTAAAAATCCTTGAAGCGAAAACGAATTCTTTTTTACAGCAAATAATACTAACCGGCAGATCTCCTCGTCAGTCATCTTGAGTTTCGACAGCAGAATGGTGCAGTTCTGTGCGCGGCGTCCATCGATCACTGTCAGGATCTTAGTGCGGGGCTTTGAGCCTAGCTGTCTTAGGTCTTCTACAGAGCCTTCGTTCTGTAAATAGATAATATTCAAATATTAGCACTGGTGCAAATTCGAAAGGGATACATATATACAGGGTGGCAGGGACATCGACGCGAAAACTGTTACCATAGTTTCAGTACATTATTCTGAACGAACCGACGAAAATTTTCGTCGGTTATTAAAAAAAAATCTGCTGTTCTATACATTTTGACCGCGTAGGTATTTCCATACGTCACTTTTCTATGAAACAGCAGATTTTGTGTTGTTAATAACCGATTAAAAATTTCAACGCAGCGGGGTTCCGAATCATGTACTGATCCATCTATGGTAAAAGTTTTCGCGTCGATGTCCCTGCCACTCGGTATAGTGTTAGCGAGTGGCTGTGTTCTGGTAGATCAGTTATTTCAAAAGACATTCGATAATTGAAATGAATCATTAATCGAGTGTCTGATCATTGTCTCGTCAAGGTTTGGCTCCATATTGACTAAATACCTATTTAAAAGTTGATAGGTAACTTTATCAGTTCATGATTATTAATAAATTGTGGCAAATTTTAAATGAGAAGGTATTTCCTTACTATAATTTAAAAGTAAAATGGAAATTTGAAAAAAAAAGAATATCAAAAATATTTTATGAAATAAAAAATAGATTATTGGAACTAACCTGGACTCCATTCTTTTGATAAGCGCAGAACATCTTATCAATCGCATGCAGATCCATAGCATTATATAGTTTTGTATCATCCAACTCCTGCCATATGGTTCCATGCAGCTTGGTATCGGGCAGTTTGCTCCAGTTGAAGCTCTTGAGAGGGTTGCCGGGAGTCGGCACGTTCTTCTTAGCGCGGGGCGGCGCCGCGGCCGGCGGGGCCAGCGGGGCGCGCGGGGCGGGCGGGGGCGCGGGCCCGGGCGGGGGGCCGGGCGGCGGGGGGGGCGGCGGCGCCGGGCTCGACTCTATGACCGCGCTCTTCAGGTTGCTCACCTGTAAGTGGTAAGAGTTGAGTATTAACCGTCAGTTAAATAGTGCGGGAACGAAGGCTGACTGAATGCAGTCTGCGTTCAGCGCTCGGTGTGGCAACACGCCGTGTTCAAGTTCGCAACAAGTTAATCGTCATCCTGAGGATGCCTCGTTGAGAGATGAAACACATGTCAATTTCTTTCAGGGTCTTTTATGGCTCTTTAGAAATAGCTAAGCGGAACAGGTTACTAAATTCATCCACGTCTATTGTATATTAACTGTTATTAAAGTAAAAAAATATGCGATAATTTTTGTGCGCTGTCTAATTAAGGGAACTGGCGAAACTTCATAGATATGACGGGAATCGTATAGAATCATGATAAAACGAAAAAAGTGCGAAAATTGTATATACCTACTCATAATTTCATTGAATATGAAGTACAAACTACCTATGAAAATATTAAATTTGTATATTTTTTTTTTCATCCCGAATTTATACCAATAAATACCCCGTCTTGTCTGTGAAGTTTCACCAACTACTTTAATTTAACCTTACATTAGATACTTTACGTACCTTGGCATCATCAGGTATGCTTCCTTCACTGACTAGTTTTTCAAACCTCACTCTTTCTGCTCTTTCCTGGTTTAGCTGTGAGAACAAAATTTACAATATAAATACAAATAAATATTAATAAATTTTAATGTATTCTGTTGTAATGAAGTACTAAATAAAGAATTAATTAAATTGACGTTAGCAAGCTGACGAATTTGTTAAGTTATGAATTTATGATTCACTTTTGGCCCTTGATGTTAGAAGGAAAAATATGTAAACCATTTTACCGATGTGTAAATCGGAGAGTATTAGCAAAATATGTTGTGTATGTGTACCAAAACGACACTCATTAATTGAGGGTTTAAACTGTCAACGTCAAACCCTTATTTATTTTGAGGACCTCCAATAAAAGATTTTTTACTAGATCAGTAAATCGTTTTTATAGTCTATTCCAAAATTATTTGATGCAAATATAAACAAATGGAAAACAAAACGTACGTACGTGGATGCCAATTTGTAGTGCCACTTACAAAATTAAGTGCTTTGATTTGATTATTTGAATATTTTACCCGAAGTTCTAAATTTTAATTACCATAAAGAAGTTTGTCATTAGAAAATTTCTCAATTTTCCTCGATTTTTCAATTATAATTTAAACAATGATTGTTGGGAAAAGTGGTGAGATTGGTACCTATAAAGTTGAAACCTACTAAATACAGATGATTGTGACTAATTCGGCTTAGCGAGTGATTTTGTAAGAATATAATCTGAAACAAACATCTATTGTTTATACTTACATCACATACTTTTGGAACAGACCATACATACATTTTAGAAATTGAACTCAAAGGACTTAAAACCAGGATAGAATTGAATGCTCGTTGTTCACACATATCCGCGTGCGTAGAATGTCGCATAATATTGCCCGATCAGGATTGCAGTAAACAGTTAGCCTTGTGTGTACACATACCCCCGGTGCGAGCAGCTCGTGGCTCGTGCCCCATACCTGCTGCTCGGCCAGGTGCGCCCGACTGGCGGCGGCGCGCGCCCGCTCGCTGCACTCCATATGCGCTGCCGTCTCCCTCTCAAGCCGCTCCTTCAGCCGAGAGACCACTCCCTCCAACTCCTCGCGCTCCTGACTCTGCTCGTCCACTTGCTTCTCCTGTTAGTGGGTTAGTTTAGTCAGTACATGCGTGTGGGTGATGGGAACTAGGTATTATTGATGGTTGGTGAAGCGTAAGGTTCTGGTAGCTGAGTAGGTAAATTTGCCAAAAAAAACTGTTATTTTAACTGTTCAGGCCACAATTCTAGGGCACCCGAATGGTTCCACATTCTATTTAAATTCTGTCTGCATATATGAGAGATTCGACCAAAAAAGTTTGTTAAAATATTAATCAGTCGTGATCCCGCAATTTTGGCCACTACCTTTACTGTCTTATTGTTGGCTATCTTAACCCTTATCTAAAAATTTTGAATTTAGTAATTTTTCGCTTCGAAATCATATTGCAAAAGATATTGGGGGCCACATTTTTTATAAATAACCATATTATTTTCTTTTCGGAGAGCATGATTTTAAATTCGTAAACCTTCGGATGGCGTTCAACCTATCGATATAACGTCTTACATAAATTTAACTATAAGTAATTGAAATAAATTTAAAATAGAATAGTAATTGAAATAAATTTTTTCCATAAACTTCAGCTTTTCAGAACCAGCAGCACGTACCAGCTTATATAGGCATTACCACCCCGCACATTGAACAACTTGTCACAAAAAGTGTTGTCAATATAGCTTCATGAAATGACATATTCATATTATTTGCTGCTCCATTTTACGATGACGCGTCATTGCAGTTTGAACCTTAACTCAAGTAGCATAAGATTCATAAAGCATCATCGTAAAATGTAACAACGTGATGACCAAAATGAGCAATGTATAACCCTGTAATGAAAACCATTATAATTATTAGGAGTATGTTTTCCGCTACCATTAGGCTGCCATAGACATTGTTGAAGAAATGTTATCATACAATTATTTGCACTTGATTTATAGGACACTGAATAAAAATTGTAAACTAGTGACTGAGGTATAATTAAGTAACCATTACATTGATACCATATCATATACTGGTTGGTATAACATTATTTTTAAGGAAAGCCCAGAGTCACAGACGAACAACATCTTGAAATAAAATTTTCCCTGTTAAAATCAGCTGCACGTTAGTGCACACTTCAATAAAGAAAACCGCCCTTACGGCAAAGAAATAAAGGCAATTTCAAGGTCAAACTATTGGCGTGCCGTTGACTACTTTACTAGGGAGTTTAATGCACCACTTCTTCCCATCTAAAGCACCAAGAGGTGGTGAAGGGCGGTCGTTTTAGGGGGCTACCTTTTGTAATTAATAATAATAATATAATTAATTAATTCCTCAGCCTCATTTTCGAACCAACGATTTTTTTATTTTTTTATGATGGCAAATCTCCAACAACATCCTTCACAAAGCTCATATCTCCCATACCTTCTTAGCGAGTTCAGTGGCCAGGTCAATGTTCTCCCTCTCCAGGTTGTCTGCCTTACTCCTGGCGGCGACCAGCTCCTCTTCCTTGGCCAGCAGGTGCACTATCTCGCCCACGTTTATCTCCAGAGGGGCTACATCTGGATCGTAGATCTGGAAAAATTTTCATTTAAAGTTGAACTTTGGTTTTTACCCGACTACGAAGAAGCAAAAAGGAGGGTTATAATTTTTGCTTACCAGCTGGTTTAAAACTGGTTTTAAACTGGTTTAAAACTACGTCTAAGTTTTGATTTAAAAAGACGTTTTTGTAATAATCATTGGGAAGTAAAATTCAAGTTTTAAAATCATTATGAGAAGTTATTTTATTTAACTTCTCTTAATGATTTTCTCCGCAGTCTTAAGGATAGCGCTAATTAGTATTGTTTAGTTTCCAGTAGTTAGAGCAGTAGTGACCCAGTGATACCAGCCTCGACTACGAATTGGGCGCAGGCCCAGGCCTAAATTCACTTTACTTTGTGCAATTTATTTCATCACCACTACCTTCAAAACGGTGAAGGAAGATATTGTGAGGAAAAAGGCATGTCTTATAACCAAAAAAACAGTGGCACTCCGGGAGTGCCGTAAAAGTGAAAACTTGAAAAAAAATCGGCACCGCGTTAATCAACGCGTTGATGTCTTTTAATAGTTAAAACGTCACAGTGTCGCGAAATCAATGGTTTAGTTCCATCTCAAAAATACCCAACGCGCCTAAAGAAATTTTCACTTCAAAATTCCTAGACGAGTGACATCGACCAACCCGCAATAGGCCAGCGAGGTGGATTACGGCTACCTTTACAAAGAAAAGGCACAGGTTGTCCCAGTAGTGGGAGTATCAAAGGTCGCTTAAACTAAGGTCCTCTTGTTACCTTTGTGGTGTCAGAGGTACTGCCTCGCTCACTGCCCTGCTCGGAGTTGGCGCGACTGCCGGATGCTGGCTGTTGCAGGATCAGTTGCTGTACCACGCGGTCTAACAGCAGCCAGTGTTGAGACTGAGGGTTATATTCCACTGGAACAGAAAAAAATAATTTTAATACAAAGCTTTTTATTCGTTACGACAAAAAATCACGACGTTTAAAATTCCATCTTACTACACTAGCTGCGCCCCGCGGTTTCACCCGCCTAAGTCTCGATTGGGAATATCGGTATAAAAGTATCCTATATCCAGGTCATGGTCTACCATTTTGCAAAATTTCAGCCAAATCGGTTTAGCCATTTTAGCGTCAAAGGGTAACAAACAAACAAACTAACTTTTGCATTTATAATAACGCCCGCGTGATATCTTTATAAATTATGGCCATATTAATCTATGATATTAAAGCATATCTACTAATGAAATTATTTTTTAAATGGGTCCAGTAGTTTTAAAGTTTATTCATTACAAACAAAAACACAAAAAAAAAATTGTACATTAAATTATTTTTATTTCAATTTTTTACCGAAAACTGTTTAGATTTTCTGTAAATTGTTTTTGGGTATAGTATTTTTACAGAACTACTGGATATGAGAGTACAGGACCGGACATTGGGATGACGCTTGAGATGTGAGCTGAGAATTACCTCCAACATGGAGGTGGCACTCTTGATGTCAAACCTCTTTACTAACTCCTTTTTCATAGCGAACTATCTCAACGATTACAATGAAAGACCACTTACATGGCAATAGCAGTAGATGCTCCAACATAGAAAGCAGATGTGGGTAGGCAGCAGTGTGGCTGAGCTTCCTCCTCAATAGCTCGAACATGGACGTCGCACTCTTGGTATCCACATGATCCTTGTCGAACCTCCTAGCCAGTTCCCTCTCATCCTCGTTACGAATCATCTCGAAGAACTCGATGTGACGGTCCAGGGTCTCGTTTTCGTATTTGCGAAGTTTTTCGATTACTGTAATGAGAGGGTATTACGATATAATAAAGATTACTTAGATAAACGTATTGTGTTAAATAAGTTTTGAAGTTTTATTTTAAATTCATCAGAAATTTTCTTCATTGATAGGTGCCATTTAACAAAGCCTTGTCTTTTTTGTGTCGTAAGACACAAATCATATATTATACTAGCTTCTGTTCGCGACTTCGTTCGCGTTGCCGTCGATAAAATACAGCCCATGTTACTCGCTAATAATGTAGCATTCTATAGGTGGAAGAATTTTTGAAATTGGTTCAGTAGTTTATGAGTTTATCCATTACAAACAAACATACAAAAAATCAAATCTTTTCTCTTTCTTATAATATTAGTTAAGATGTCGCCACAGTTTGCTTAAAGCCTACATTGGCCATACACACTCCACACTACATTCGTACTTATAGATCTACTTATGGATGGTGTGTTTCACGGAATCCAGCTAAGATTGGTTAAGTTATCCCGAAGATAATTTAATGCAAAATCAAGACCATTGCCTTAAAAAACTGACCTGGCTGTATCCCCAACATAAGCAGCTCATATCTCAAATGCAGTCTGAACTCCAGGCTCTCCTCGCCCGGTCCGTAATTCAGCACCGCGTTCACAAAGGACATGATGGCTGTCTTCAAACCCAGGTCATCGCGGTACGCGCCCGTACTTCGGTCCAGCTCGTTCATTATGCTTTGGAAGCGGGCTCGTTCGCCAGCGTACTTTTGGTAGTGGACCATTGCTTCTAGTACCTGTGTTTGTGAAGGCTTGTTTTAGATAGTGAAAAGTAATGCTGTGATTGGTAGTTACTGAAAATTTTAAGTAAGTAATAACTAGGATTTATTTAAGCTTCTGTACACAACGCTAGAGACTGCACGTTTGTGTATACGAATAAAAATCGCCCATGCGCCGCACCGGCGGCGGCGCCACGTAGAATTTACACTCATTCAGAGATATTCTGTTTATTTTTTTTTTCATCTTGCGGTCCGGGCCTATGCGGCTCCAGCATCATATACAGGAAGCCTTAAGGCAATTGACTGCACCAATGCCCAAACATTTTTAAAAATAAACGTTCTCCTTATTTTCCCGAAAAGTGATAGTAGTAGTAGTATCACTTCTGAGGCAGCAACAATGATCTTTACCTGCGCCATATGAAAACCTTTTGACCTTGAAAATTTGCTGTCTCCAAATTTCATCCAATGCTAATCTTCTTCTCACCAAACATACCTACCAGGATTTCAATAGCGGCAACTGTGGTTGCCGTATATTTTCCGTATCCAAGGAGTCGAGAACCATCGATATTCTCTGTAAACCATAAAAATACATCCACCAGTCCCTTACATACTGCCAAATTAAATACCCTACCTTCTTGTGTCCTCCTGGTACAAGACAGACAGCGCCCAGTATCTCAAGTGCAGCGACCTTGGTCTTAACATTCTCAGTGTCTAAGGACTGTGCGATCAGATCGATGCTCGTGGGATGGGCCAGCACATGCGCGCGCCCGGTCTGCAAGCAACCAACAATATTTATAAAGCAGGTAAGAAGATATAAAGAAAAATCTAGAGTTACTATGATAGAAGCCCTAAGTCTGACAAACAGACTTGCCAAGCAACTGGGCCATTACCCAGCAACTGGGTTGTGGAGGTCAGACAGGCAGTCGCTCCACGTAAAATTCAGCTGCATCCGGTTTGGCTGGATGCCGAACCCAATCTAGTTGGGAAAAGGCTAGACGGATGAAGAGTTACTATGAAATGACCCACATGACCTTTTGATGTAACTAGAAGCCTCAATAGCCTTGCAGTTACGTAAAAACGTCATCAATCATATCAGAAACATATGCTGCAGACTGCAGAACATTCTGCAATTTTGTTATCACTCTCTACTGTGTGACAATGGCCAAACACCTACAGGATTGTGCTAGTATGGTATACCTACCAAGTCAAGCCAGATCTAAGTCTGAAGATAGATAGAAGAAGATGGCAAGAAAATATAGAAGTTCTACAGTATTACACAAAAGCAGTTTTTGATTGTTGTCTGCTCATACAATCTTACATTGATCTTCCATTACTAAAACTACAGATAGGAACAGCTTCATCTATTGGTTACCTCCTCTTTCGAGGCATGTGAAAGTTCTCAATCTCAATAAGAAAGTCTTTACATCCATAACCGTTACACTAACCGTTACATCCCCATCTCTACACTAATCTACATTTAACCTACTTACCGAGTTATTCATAAGCGCCTTGATGGCCGCTATAAGGTTATGCCTGGTCACGGCATCGTCTCTTGGCGCCTTCTGCAGGGCATCTAGCAAGGAACCGAGGCCTCCTTGCTTGATGAATCGGAGGACGAAACTGTGGGCTCTCGTTCGTAGGGCTGTTTTGAGGCCGTCGACTAGGGCGCATGCTTCTGCTGGTGGAACACCTTCTGATGAGGCAAAGGCCTGGAAAGAAACGATTGGAGAACATGTTTATTAGTAACTGCCAAACAAAGGTGGTGTCTTGTAATCGGGAAAAAAGGTTTGGCCGAAAGTGTCAAGTGGCCGGAACAAAAAGAACCCACGGGTTCATCCCAGAAAATTATAGTTTTTATCTATGTTCTATGTTATGGGGTTTGGTTTCCGCACTTAGTCCGTCAGGTGGACCATTGTACGTGGGCCATGGCGGCCGGGGGGTTATTCCAATAGTTTTTATCTTATAAAGTATATACCACGGATTGTAACGGAATAAAAACTGTTGAAACACGAAGAAAGTTTTTGAATGGAGGCAGAAAATATGAGCCACGGTTTATACGGTTTTTTTTTTTAAACGTTACTGGGAACGTTTCTGGGAAAAAACTCGACTGGAGTAAATTACTGGTAACAGCACATCACTACGTGAGGCACACTTCCCTGCTAATCCCAGCGTTTGGAAACGTTATAGGCTGATATTGCTATGCTTATGCTACCTAAAAATTCTTGAACTCACATCAGCAATCTCGTTAAGCGCCTTGACGTACTCCTCAAGCTGCGGCGCGGTGGCGAGCGGTGGTGGCTGACCAGGCGGGGGCCGTCGGCTGCAGTAGATTTGCCACTTTTTGGCCGCGGGGAGAGCCATCATGGCCGCTTTGTTTACAGCTGTCAGATCCAGCTCTTCCTGTAGATCGAGATATTAAAGGATGAGTAATTGCATCAATACAGGATTACCAACGTAAGTGAGAACTGACATAACTATCGGAGCCGTCAGATTCAGGCGAGTAGTTCATTAATAGTTTAATAGTTTCCTATAAAGCAAAATAAAGGAGGATTTCCACCAAACGGCTCGCATCGCATCGGATCGGAACGGGTTCTACAATATTTAAACGATATTAAATCGTGTACACAGTATTTGAAGTCTATATTACCAAGCCGCGCACAGCTGCTTGACCGCGGGCGTCTTCCGCGACGCGCGATCGGCTCCGTTCGCCAGTCGTCGTATCCGATCGGATCCTTTCGGCTGTTTTATGTTTATTTTCTTCTTCTTCTAATGCAATAGCCAACAATACTACGTCAACTTCAACCATTTTCAAAAATTAGAGCACGTCAACACGGTAGGAATTAAACTATTTGACTAGGCGCAAAAATGGATACGTTCGCAAGCGACAGTACGGACCCGATCGTATGCGTCGACATCCTGCCGGACGCGATCGGCTGTCGCCGCATCTGTTCTTATTCATTCCGATCCGATGCGATGCGAGCCGTTTATCATACATAACAGGTGATTCCTTAGCAAAGGTGTCCATCCAAAACGTTTAAAAAGGGCTGGGCACTACCTGAGTAGTGCCCAGCGCTTTTTAAACGTTGACACGCTGACGTAGCAATTTCCATTTTAGTCTATCTTATGCTAATTATTTTAGATGCTTATAGGTATATAGGCAGAAAAAATATAACAGGTTAGAGAAGACTCCAAATTGCCATCGAATTAAGCTCAGGTACAAAACAGCCTTAATTGGTACGTCCAACATTTAAGGAATACTTTATTAGGCATGAAATAATTCAAGCCATCTTTCCAACGAATTTAAAAACGTACCTAACCCTCCATTGCAAATTCCAAGAGCTAAAATTTAACGAGTGTCACTAATGCAAAAGGAAAAACTTCATCTGAAAGCGAAAAAAGACCGGAATGATAAATTTTGGACACTCCAACACTGTATTTAGTCAGGTATTCGGAGCAATCGAAGCGACATTTGGTCCAGTAATGCAGTTTATGTATTACTTCCATAGATAACCTATAAAGTATGGGCAGTACGCGATTAGAATTTCAAATGTCACCTTTTATAGATATTGAATCGGACTTGGTGTGACCTACTTGGAATATAGCAAGAAGGAAAAGTGCTTTATATTACATGACATTTGATGGGCTCTGAATATTGAACGAAGTTTGTCTATGAGCATAACTTTCTAGTAATTCATTACACTTATATGATTTTCAAAGAATATGTTTATTGGAGAATATTCTAGTTACTATTTCTGAAAGCATTTCTGTGTCGAATTGGCAAACCTACATTAAAACTTTATACAATATCAGTGTTTAGGAACAAGTGTTACAACTAAATTGAACGGATTCTGTTAACATAACTCTGCGCAATCTGAAACCCGGTAATCTCGAGCCTTATTTACATCTTATCTATACACTACATTGTTTCCTGGATATTTACTTAGTAAAGGAAATAAGCCCCTATCATCAGTCTTATCCTCCTTTCAACATTCTACGTACAGAAATTGGACCGTAGATAATTGACAAGGTGACAAACACACAGCGAGTATGGTCAATGCTAACGAATCGCATGAAATCGCATCGAGAGTCGAATCGAATCGCATCAACCCGTGCCGGACTTCCGCAAAGAAAGGCAATCGATCAAGCGTGGATCGATTTATGATCGATATAATCGTGGAAATGGTGAGTGATGCGGATGCGAAGCTGTGAAATGTAGGTTTAGTGAATCGTAACCTGTTATTAAAAACATTTGTTGGAAACTGTGCCTGTTTAGCGATGTGGTTAGGTAATGTTTGCAGTAGCTTCCCGGCTTCCCCAGTTATCGGGTATATTTTCCAATACCAAATATATCTGAGGAACTTTCAACAGTTTTTTGAAGTGAAAAATTCTTTAAGCGCGTTGATCAATTTTGAGATGGCACTAAACCATTAATTTCGCGACACCGTAACGACACCAGCTTTTGACCATTAAAAAGACATCAACGCGTTAATTACCGCGGTGGAGATTTTTTTTTCGAAGTTTTCACTTCTGTCGGCACTCCCTGAGTGCCACTGTTTTTTTTATTACATAAGAAACATCTTGAAGGCCGGATTCGTGCCCGGTTGACGGCAATAGGCTCGCCCTAAACATAAGGGGCAAAATTTGTGAAAGTGAGATTATAGGCGTGATTTTCTGTTATGTTCTTCAGTCGTCATATTATTTTCTCAGTCATACTGTTAAGTTTATCAGATGAATTCGGGACAGGACAGCAAGACCCGTTGCGTACTTAGGTACTATAGCCTAGATACCTCAGACCGCTAAAATCTAGGGATGGGCCGAACGTGGTTTGAACCGAACACGAACTTCGGCCAAACATTCGCGTAAATAAAGAGTTCGGCCGATGGCGGTTATTTTTACCCTGCTTTCTCGAGAAGAGTCTTATCGCCTCCTGGAAGCTATAGCTAGCTGTTATTCTTAGCGACTTTCCTCAGAGGCCCGAAATATTATACGAACAAAAGCGTAACAGACTTTCATTTAGGTAACACTATTATTAAAATTCAAAATAGTGATTTTAAGCGATAAATATTTCAATGTTTAGATATCAACTTTTTTCACTAATGAGCACCTTCCAAGCATCCTTTTCCAGAGCCACCTCGATCCAACCCTTGCGATACGCGTCTAGTTCTACTCGCCACCTCTTCCTGGACCGGCTTCAGCGGCACCTTCCATCCTTAGGCACACACCGTGTGGAGTCTACTGTCCAGCAGTCACTATGCATGCGGCTAATGTAATCCGCCCAATACCATTTTAAGTTAGCAGGCTTTTTCTTCTTTTCCTTTGTCTTTCTTTTTGATAATAATGTTTAGAATACATTTAATTGTTAAATAAATAACAACTCAACTGACAAACAACTAATAAATGCTTATGATTTTATTTTACTGGTTTAGTTTTATTATTTTTATCAAAACAGTTGAGTTATTTTAATATTTTCTTATATCGAATGTTCGGCAATTGAACCGAATTTCATCAAAACATCGAAGTTAGGTTAAATCGAATGTGAAACAAATTTCGGCCCATCCCTAATAAAAACGAAACACACCTAAATTGTAAAATATAAGAATTGCGCAGTTGGTTGTTATTTGTTTGACGCTCAATTTATTAAATTAACTGTAACCTTATCCTTTATTGCGCATCAAGTGTCCACTTCATTATAATCTACGTCACATCTGATGACACTTGACTGCCATTATAGAATTGCTAGAGAAAATATTATTATCTCGACTTTCGCTTACACCATCGTCAAGAAACCTGACGCCAGTCAAGATAAACAAAGTAAAAGATAGTTCCAGGTCAATCTTATCATAATCAGATGCAGTCACTGGTGAATGCAACGAAAGAAAGCTAAACAAATATATAAATGCATTGATCTAAGCTTAAGCGTTCCTTTTAATCAAAGATTAAATTGCATTTTGCAGTCTAGACGGTGCAAATTATCAACATTATTTTTCTTAATAAATGAAATGATGTTCGTTGGTAAGCGAATCATGTAAAAACGGCTGGACCGATTTGTCTATATTTTATTTTAAAATGACCGTAATATTCCGAATAAGGTTTTTTAAGGAAAGAAAAATTTGAAAAGTTGCCCGGAAAATAGAAAATTTGGGGGAAAAAAGTGCCTCTGGGATTTTTATATGAAGTCAAGACCACATTGAAATTTTGACAGGACGTCTGTCGGGTCAGCTAGTATAATTAAAAAAAAAATGAGATACACAAAATTCTGAGCGAAACTAATAACACCTTTTTATGGACTTCCAATTTACATGTTGTTTTGTATGCGTGCTTTTATTAGCATTTAGTCGATTAAGTAACGCACGTTAAATCAGTGATTAAGACTAGGTTAATATACCTGTCACAGCAAATTATCGTTAAAATTTTAACCGATGATGGAATAGGAGTGGATTTGTAATTTTTAGATACTTCCGATAAGGTCACAAAGTATCTTTAGTGATAAATTATATCTCCATTATTCATTATTAGGTAATATTATGTTATACGATGAAATATTCTTGAGTATCATACTTAATTTTAATATTAATTAAACATCAATAAGGCACAAGTTGATGACATAAATGTCACATGACGTAGGTGCCCGTTCCGTTTACAGAGATGAATCAATAATTCGCCTATTCAGTTTTATTTGATGTAAATTACAATGTCAAGTGATCGGTTGTTTTTTATTATGGTCAAATTATCACAACAGTTATCATGAGAATTAACAGCAGAGAGACGACAGACAGAGGCGACAGGTGACAGGCGAAAATGCGACAATCCGACAATTTGACAAGTTTCTTTCATACATTTTCTGTTTTATTATAAAGCAATACTCGTTGTGAAATTTCGACAAAAATGAAATTCTATTTAGTCCGTCAGTCAGTTAATAAAATAATATTAGACACGTATTTTTTGCTCTATCATATTAATAAAAAAAATACTTAGATAAAACGCAATAAAGTTGTGGAACGGGGGCTCGCTACGTCACAACTAAGTATAAAATCTACATAGGCGTGACGTCATGCCACATTTTAACTCAATGTATTGCCGTAGTTTTTTAATTACGTAAAAAAAGAAAAAGTACGTGTCCAATATTTTTGAAAAATTTACCTGACGGACAAAATAATATGTTTAGTCATCATCCCTTTTATGTCGCATTGTCAGCTATATTAAATAGGTCACAGGGGACAAACACTCGGAAACCAAAGGAAAAACATTAATATAATAAAATATTTTTATTGACTATGTATCTGTAGCAATCTTAAAAATTGCATTAATTGTAAAGGCACATTGGATAAAAAAGTTAGTAATCTAAGTGTGAAATCATAATCAAAATTACATAACCAATCCATAATGAAAAAATCAAACAAAAAGGAGACAATAGCATCCAATCACTTCGTACTTTCAAGCAAACTACAATTAATCTAAAACTCCGCTGCAGGCCATCAAATCACTTGCATTTAATCATAGACAGAACACATATCATCGGAAATAATCTACTGTATTATTACACAGGGATCGCAAACCTTTGACACTCGACACAATATTTTGGTTACGGAAAAACCTTACCCCATGTCTTTATGAACGTTCGCACGTCTTTGTCTGAATCTGCCAAAAACCCTCTAATTTACCTAAACTTTTAACACGGTTTGTAGCTGAGATGAGATTACGACTTGAATTTGAACGTTTTTAGGGCTCCGTACTCGAAGGGAGCCAAACGGAACTCTATTAGGTAAGTACTAAGCCTCCGCTGTCCGTCCGTCCGTCCGTCTGTCAGCGGCCTGTATTTCATAAAACGTAATAGGTACAGTTGAAAATTCACAGATTTTATATTTGTATTTCCCTTATACCAAAAAATTTACAAAGTTAATAATTATAGACGTAAAAATTATTTTAAAAGTCTAAATATTTTATTATGGAATTTTTAATCAAAACGGTATAACTTTTAGACTAAATGATATATAGCGATGAAACAAACTCTATAATGAGTAATTAGGTGTCTTCATAAAATAAAAATAGTGGAAAAAACTTCCCTCAACTGAAAATAACATGTTTTTTTTTAGCAAAAATCTGTTTTTTTTTTCATAAATTTTTACAATAATCGTAAAATTTCTCAATAAGACGCCCATTACGTACGTTTAAAAAAAAAAAAACATTTTTTCCGTCGACAAAATTAATCATAGATTCAGTAATTTCGATATGTGCACATGTGCACATTATAAACACTCACACTGCATTGCATTCACTCAGACATCATTGGCACTTTATGTCAAAAAGGTGTCTTAAATGTTCGCCATCTCTGATTAAGAACAATAGGTTCACTTTCATCTGTTTCGCAACAGTAACCAATGTGATATAATTGGAGGCCTCCGGGGATTAGTATGAACGATGACAGCCAAATGATGTCTTTAGAAGATTATGTAGTTACGTTTAGGAGTTTTGATTATGTAATTAATTTGTTAATCGGTCATTGACTGCCCGTTTAAAAGACTGGAGCCTATGATCATAGTCTTATAAAATCAGTTTTATTAATAGAATGCATTAATTTACACCTACAACAAAAACACCCGAAAAAGTTTTATGGATTTCAGTGGGTTTATTAGATTAATTAAATATTTTATGCTTCACAAATTTTAGGAGAACATCATTTTAAATTAAACTTCAAACATATTTTTTATCAGCACTTAACTTACCTCATAAAACGTCTTATGAACTTAAATTCACTTCGCTATTGAAAAACCACAACAGAACCTATTTTTCTAAATGCTTCACTGATGATCAACTTATAATCACAATAATTTAAATTTTAGGGCGCCATTTATGTTGATTGGCCGGTAATTTTCAAACGGCTTAGCTGCGCGGGAGAGCAACTCGCATAGTCCGCATAAGAGGCGAGCGTTTAAAGCAATTGCCATAATTAGAGGTATTATTAGAGATCTTGTGGGTCGACGACCTTTACTTTACGACGTAGTAATACCTAATTAATGGCTAAAACATTTTTCAGTACCTCAATTATTAATACACTCGAGAGCAATGAATCCGGGTCACATAAAGAATCCTAAAAATCTCGGAAACTAAAAATGCTAGGTTAATGCAATAAATTGTATTTAATAGACAATGTAATACTCCTTAAATGAAGGTATTAAAACTTCTTAGTTATTGTAAAGTTATATCATAAAAAAATCAAATTTGAAAAAGGGCCACTTTCGAAGATGGAACTACGAAATTACAGCATTTGGTTTTGCTTTTGTTTGTAATCTGTCATTTATGTGGGTACATAAACCATGTTGATAGTGCTCTATATTCATTATTAAAGCTGAAATTATGTCGCTTACGCCTGAAGAATGCACCAGAATACTTACAATGCTGGAAACCGGCCGGAGTCAGCGCGATACAGCCAGGACTGTCGGTGTGTCGCTGTCAACAGTACAAAGAGTTCTCCGACGTTACGAAGAAACTGGTTCTAACCTACGCAGACCAGGAACGGGCAGAACCAGGTGTACCACAGCACGAGAAGACCGATACTTGGTGAACACCATGCTTCGAAATCGCTTTCTCACAGGAACTGAACTCACAAATCAGTTTCGACGCCTCGGAGGAAGTAACCCAAGTGCATGGACAGTAAGACGTCGGCTTGCTGAATCTAACTTAAAACCCCTTAGACCTGCAAACGGCCCTAAACTGGAGCGTGGGCATCGTATTTCAAGACTAAGATATGCCCAGAGCCACGTAAATTGGAGTATTGAAGATTGGTCAAAAGTTATGTTCTCCGACGAATCAAAATTTATGCTCTACAAGCACGATGGAAGACACAGAGTGTATCGAAGACCAGGGGAAAGATTCAAGCAAGCATGCATCGAAGAAAAAGTAGCCTACGGTGGTGGGTCTGTACTTGTGTGGGCCGGAATTTCTTCTGAAAGTCGCACAGAGCTGGTGATCATAGAAAACGGCTCTTTAACTAGCGTAAGATATGTGGAAGAAATCCTCAATGATCACGTTGGTCCATTTATGGTCAATTTAGGTGAGGATGCTATATTTATGCATGACAATGCCCGACCTCATACAGGTAGGATTGTGAATGACTACCTTCAAGAGATGAACATTACTAGTATGGAGTGGCCAGCGCGCAGCCCGGATATCAACCCGATCGAGCATGCTTGGGACGAGCTAGGCAGATGCGTAAAACAACGAAACCCTCCCCCAATCACGCTTCGTGAGCTCAAAATTGCTCTCACAGAGGAATGGGAGAATATTCCCCAAAATCGTATAAGGAACTTGGTGTACAGCATGCCAAACCACGTAAACGCAGTAATGGAAGCACGAGGAGGCAATACAAAGTATTAAAATTCAAGAAAATCGTAAAAAAGTTCAAAAATTTCATGTTTCCTATTTTTGTTTTAAGGAGAGATCAGCAGTTTTTTTCTTTATGTAATTTTGTGTTAATAAAATGTATGGTGACTCATATTTTTTTTACTTTCATTTAAGGAGTATTACATTGTCTTTTAAATACAATTTATTGCATTAACCTATCATTTTTAGTTTCCGAGATTTTTAACATTCTTTAAGTGACCCGGATTCATTGCTCTCGAGTGTATTATAATAATGAAGTGTACCTTCATAACTACCTAAAACATTGCATTAAATTTTGTAGACATCCTTCTTGCATTAATACTTTCTACAATTCTTAAAGCTTTTTGGAATTTTCGGACCTCCCACTTTTATTGTTAACAAACTTTTAGAGAAGGGTGAGGCTTCCAGCAAATAAGCTTTCCTATGATCATTGGCTATGTACACTGGAACACGGCAATACGCCGTATTCGAGTTCGCGACAAGTCAATCGTCATCCTGAGGATGCCTCGTTGAGGGGTGAAACACGTGTTGATTTCTTTCAGGGACTTAAGACTCTTTAGAATTAGCTAAGCGGAACAGGTTACTAAATATATCCACATCTATTGCATTTTATAATGGATTTCCGCAAGGTCACCCCTGAATCAATTAACTATATGTACACTCTACTTGACAAAGTTCAAAAAGATGCCAATTAAGACAACCTCGCAGTTTGGGACACAAAAACCTCACTTCCACCAAACATAACAAAAATATAGCTATGAATATTTACATTTGTAAGGCTTCACGACGGACTACCGTCGTCATCGTCTGCAAGGCTCAGATTCCACGAGTGCCCACTTAGAAAAGTCCTACACTCTACGATAGCCAATTAAATGTACGAGGCAGTATCTGTTGGAAAGGAGAGTGCAAAGAGGACGTATAGCCAAGATTTATGTAGTAACTATGAACATCGATGCAATTTTATGTGATATAAATGAAGCAATTGGATGATATTACATATTGAAATAAGTGGTTTTGAATTTGTGAAATAGTATAAGAACTACTACTATTACCTTAGTTACATATTATAAAAAATATAGATTCCAAATGAGTCTTACATAGGAAGATAAAACCGACGTATTTAGGCTGCCGCGATTCTTGTAGAACAATTTCCATGAATTTCTCATAGAAATTGTTTCTACTAGAGTCGAGTCGCGCTGTCACGTCGCGTTTATCTGCGGGATCCTTTTTGTATCACAAATCATAATTAACTTAATAATAACAATATGCAAGAACAAGGCTTAAAAAAACAAGAAGTGAGAATCAAAACAATCTTTATTATGTTCAAACACAATTCAGACATGCCTCTGTACACATTATTACACATAGCAACACTATAATGATAAGAGTAATGTGACTTAAGTACGCCAAGGAAAGTTCAGGAAGACAAATCCTATACTATTAATAAGCAAAATTTGTATATATATTTGTTTGTATATATATTTGTACTCACTTTCTCGAAAACGACTAACGCTTTCGATGAAAGTTGCAATATAAGGGTCTACGGGGGCGAAAAATCAATCTAGCTAGGTCTCATATCTGGGAAAATTCGTTTTCTCTATTTTTACAGCCTCTGGAATGTGACACAAGTATGCAACGTTGGTATACCTGGACGATATGTTTATCTATTTTCTTCCGAGCATACCTATCGTTAAATTACCTACACAGATTTATGCTCGGTTCATATAAACAAAACGAATCGTTTTACTTACCTATGGTAACATTTTTTATTGCTATATTGAGCATATAAATATAGATTAGTCAGCAAATTTTACTTTTGATAGGTATATCCATATGTGAGGGTCTACTATGCAAAGCTATGAGGTCTTTGCTTCATTATTGGTAAAGATACAAGAATCTTAATTATAACCAATAACGGTCCGTAAATTATAAGAATCGGCCATTAGTTTTTTCATAAGAACACGTCTGTATTGTCGAAGCGGTAGGCACATGTGTATGTTTAGCACACGCAAATGTTGCAACTCCGTCCCATAGTATAGGGGGCGAGTTTATTGGTATCTACCGGGCAGGAATTCAGTAGTACTCTGCCCAATTTGGGGATCGAGCCCGGGACCCCATCAACAGTCACGCTTGCAACCACATTGACTAAAGAGGCAGTAAAATGAGTAATATTCAAAGATTCAAACGTAATACTACTATTCTGAGGTAATTCCGACAAAATATTGTGTTCCAATATGGTAATACTGCAATAGGTAGGTTTAATATAAACCATTAGGTTAATGCTAGTTAGAAAGTAGAACAATTAAACGTTGGAATGTGGGGATTTCCAGGATGACTTTCGAAAGACGTGATTAAGTGCGAATAAGGAATTGCAATGTCAAATTGGTATTGGAAGTGACAGTTGACGTCAAGATCGGAAGTAACAATGTGTACATAGATAGACAGCAGTACAAGAAAACGTTACAAAAATAGCTTCAATGAATGGCAATATGTGAATACGACCCGCGTACCCTCTGGCAGTCAACCTTGCTGACTAACTAAATTTTTTAACATGGCATGACATATTCTCATATAGTTCGTGTGTTACAAGATTAGACTTGAGTTCGAAAATAGCGAAAAAAAAAAAATTGACAATCAATTTGACATGTAATATAAATGTTGCTGGATGGAGAGGGAGAGGAAGGCCAAAGAAAAGATGGATGGGTTGTTTGAGGAATGATAAGAAAGAGATGGGAGTAAATGATAGCGTGACGGTTGAGATGGGAGAATGGAAGAAGAAAACGTGTTGCGACCCCAAGTAACATGAGACAAGGGCAGGAAGATGCTAATCAATTTGACATGCAGCTTTTAATCCTAATTTTTCAAATAAGAATTTATTCAAAGCTCTCAAAAAAAACCTATAGAAGTAGAAGTGGATACAATACATCGATCTTCAAACAAGAGTCTACTGCCTTAAGTGCCTACACTAATTAAAACTGTTAACTACTTTACTACAGTTATAAATAACTTGGAGATAACCTTGTCCTTGTAATTAGTGTAATGATGGTTTCCATCATTACTTACTGATAAGAAGATTGTTACGGACAAGTTCAAGATATTTCCCATGGCAAAACTTTATGTTCTTAAAGATTTATATCTATAGATAGAACCAGGCTTAAGGTTGGCATAGCAGCAGAAGTATATGATCCTTGCCAATACTTAAATAAATGCAAATGTTCGGGAAAATCTTTGTTACTCAATCAAGCATTAAGTAATGGCTGAAAGGATATGGCACACAGGTAGACTATAGTCTGAATTAACAAAAACCAGATAAAAAGAAAATAAAGGAATACTCAGAAGAAAAAGAACGTATGAGAGAAGGAAGGTAAATAAAAAAGTTTCCATACATTGTGGGTGAAACCGCGGTGAACACTAAGTTTACGGTACAAAGTAATGTATTTGAAGAGAACATGGGCCTCTAGCCTTTACTATCGTGCATAATATAAAGTCATCACATCGTAGGGTCAATGATAAATGTTTTATTTTGACCTCGGTTAATTAAGCGAGGTGACATAGTTCAAATACTTTTGGTACATAATGCTGAATAGAGAATTAAATATATGCATGACATGCAGTCGTGCATTGGTGTATATAACACATAACATCACGCCTGTATTCCCTAAAGAGTTGGGCAGAGGTGTATCTATAGTACACCGATTGGTGTATAATAGGTACCTAGCTATTCGAGGTGAAGAGATGGACTGGTACAAATAAATCAAGGGAAAACCATACAAGATTGAAGAGATCCTTACAACAGAACGCATAAAGATCAGTTATTCAGGTTTTAAAATATTCACTAAATAAAATAGGTCGCATTTGCAGATGCAGTGCCAATTCGAACATGGAAAGCGCAAGTACAGTCACGAGCACTAATATGTATACAATTATCAACTTTTTAGAGTTATTTTCTCCTATTGTATTGATTTAAATTGAATGTTGTTCGGAATATAGTATTTTGGAACCCACAGTCCCACACTACATAGGGTTTAAGTCAAGTTGCAGTCGTTATTCCACGAGGAAATCATTTTGAATTTTGCTAAGTGTATGAATACTTTTGGTCGTGACTGTATAAATGAATACAATAGTAAAAAAAGCAATAAAACACGAAACAATGAAGAAGATACAAAATCAAACAAAGTCAATAAAACACAACACAATAATGATGTTGACATAAAACAAAAGCTTTCTTCAATACAGTTGACAAAACAAGGCGCCTCATAATAAAATATTAGCAATGTTGTCTGTCGTTAAATTGCAATGAAACCATCAAATATTTCTACGATTATGGTGGAGACACAAATGAATATGAAATGTGTTTGTTTAGTGTGGATTATGCTAGTAAAATTGATATAAATTTAAACTATAAATGAGAAAACACTAAAGACGGCTTGTTTGAAGCAAGGACAGCAAATAAAACATGCAGACGAGTTTCTAAGCTCTGGGCGTCATTAGTTGTTTTTTTTTTTTTGGAAATATTTGTGTTTTGATTTATATCAGATGAATGACTAATATGATTGAGAGCCCTACTAGAAACGAACCGCCTTACATCTTCACCGAATTAGAATTCTTTGATGCCTCCGTAAAAAAATCCGATGATAAACGCGATTGTCCAGAATATACGGTCTAGTTGCTGCCGAGTGTAAAACAAAACATAAGTATTATATTAATCTTACAAATATACTTTTTTGTAACCATCAAATAGTGTTACTGCACCACATTTACAACAAGTAGAGAAAAACCCACAATTGATACAAAGTAGGTACAAACTTACATGCAAATCTTACCTAGTTTGCAGATATATCTATTCAACCAGTAGGTACTAAATATGCAAGTGAGCATAGGGCGAGGTAGAAAGCAGGTACTACAGGCCCGATAATGAAACTATCAGTCCTGATAACTTTCACACATCCAGAGAAAATAGAGTTATTTAGAATCGAAGAAACGAAATATCTTGTTAATTTTATCACGTTGGATCGCGGATGTTTTTCTCTGAGACTTCGAAAGTCGGATTTCGATGATACACGTATTGAGTCTTGATGCTGAATACTAAGTTTAGTGCACGAAGGAATTCGCGGATTGATTTAGTTACCTATTTGTTCGAGAAAATAAAAGTACTTCTTCTTATTGCATTAAATGATTGGAGAGATCTTTACATACTTCCACATTAAACTTCAACTGTCTGAAAGCTTGTACTTACAAATTAATTTGTTGTCTTACCGCATGTCAACTTAAATGATAAGCTGTTGTGACTTTGGTCAACCAATCACAGTGGTTAATAGACTTGACAGATATGACAGCTTAGACTTAATTATGTATTCAGAAACCGGAGGCAATGTGAGTACCTACTTCAGTATCTACTTTAAATTCCGTAGTATCAAGAGCTTGCTCATGACCCCTACAGTCCAGTAAATTGCACGACAAAATCAAGTTTTAAATAAGTTAAGAACATAGTGAGCACAGAGAAATAATATAGCCACGAGGCAGACCAAGGAAACTTTGGCGTTCATAACAAATTATCCAGAAATGAAAACAGAGAGAGAGAGAGATGTGGAAACCATTTATATTGACTGACAAAGACTGATAGAAACGGGTGCAGTTCTACAGGTTGTCGATGGAATAATAGACAAAATAACAGATTGTGACTGTTTATCTGTCATTTTGTCTATTCTTCCGTCGACAAAACCCGTTTCTATTGTGGTCATGTTAAGCTTGCAGAAGATACTGGTTGATAAAAATTTAGTTTCTTCCGGGACTGTTTGCAAGACCGCAGACATACCAAACAGTAGTGACCGCGTCGTTCAATCAGATGTGACCGCAAATACCGAACGGAAAGAAACTTCGCCTTGCAACGACGTGGTCAAATAATATTGGATGGGGGCAATTTACTTTAAATTCTTCCCGTCTTTTGCAGCTCACTTAATTTTATGGAACGGGTTCACACTCCGACGCATGATCTTGAATTCAGTCTCAAGGAAATATTGATAAAATGCGCTTAGCAAACGGATTGATGGTCACAGTACAATATTTGATATTTATTCTCTGTTTATAACTAACATTTCGACTCCATCTATAGGTACTCTTGGACGCCTTTAGGCCTTAATGCTGCCTTTGTATCAATTACTGCCACAGAAAGCAAGCAGAATTATTATTATATTACTTATTACACACATCTTTTTAAATGTCCGTCCTTGCCAGATTCTTCTCATACCTACATCTCAGAGTTGCATTGCAAATGGGAACACCACCATTCAAACACGACCTAGGCTTCTAAACGCAACATTCTACGACACATCGTTTACGTCTGCACAAATTACATCTCGGTAATTTATAATAATTTAATTTAATATAACTAATGTCTTAGAACGCGGTCAATGAAAACAAGGGGTTAGAACTAGGTACTAAGATGACCCTTCTTCATGACGGCATTGAGGTTTCATTCAGCCGCCATTAGCTGCCAGATGGAAAGCTGTAATTTTAACCTCGTTAACTTGATAAGAACTTGTGTATTCTAGGTCTTTAGGTGGTTAATTGATAAGTTTCCTAGGTCTTAGTTGTAAGCAAAGCTGTTTCATATGTGGCGTAAATCATGATGACGAATATACTAAAGATTATTCTGCACATGAATTGCAGGATTTATGGCTTTTAAATATTGTGGTAATAAGACACACCTGTGGCCATCAGTTTCAAAATAGTTCCTTAGGTCCGAAAGCACCCAAGTTATAGTAGTAATATAGAAGTTATTTGGGCAGCGACTAAAAAACATTAATAATTGAGACCCGAAATCTACTCGAAGTTATAATCTCGTTTTGGCAATTTCTATATCTTCGTTTAATTGATAATTAAGTGCTAAAATTCGTTTCGATCGAATTTTTCCAGTCCCTACTTTCCCTAATCGGAAGCAATCAATAAAATGTTCATCAACACCATTCAAATTAGGTACATGCTATAAAGTTTAATTAACTCGACGTTTACCATGAATGTGCGTACTGTGCTGACGACTATACAGTCAACCGCACGTCATGGAACTACGAAAACCTTCAAAATTAAGGCGCTGTTAATGTCCTACTATTACAATGTATGTACATGCGGTTAACTGTACGCAGTATCAAGCTAATTTCAAAGGTTACTGAGATCAGCTCTCCCTGCCACTCCTTGACTACCTACTCCTTAGCAGGAAATTATAATAATAAATACTGTATTTTGTACGTATACGCTTCCATTGCTATAACCATTTAATAATACTTAAGATACTGTGAATTCATAATAACAATTATTTGGATTTCCATTTTTCCCACCTTTGAAGATAATTTAGTTATGCTTTATCCTACGTATTGCAATAAACATTTAAATGTATATGGTTTCTAGAAATACAAACATATCAATGTTGATATATTTAAGTACCTAATCAACTAATCATATATTATGTATAATAAACAGGCGTAAGCAGAGAAGATGGATGTCACTAATGCTAAAACAAATGACAGGCCATCGTTTGTCGTAATGCAAGAAGCATGCACAGTCGATGAATGTAAACACTTAACTAAAACCTTGAACGTTCCGCCGATTACGACTACATAAACTACATAATATTTATAAAATTACTGGTACACACACACATTTGATAAAAAAAGTGTAGCTAGAGACAACATCACAAGTGTTTCCGAGAGATTTGAAGGATGTAATCAAATTTCATCTGAAGGCGTACATAGAATTGAAATCATACCTTTTCCTCAAGACTTCCTAAGAATAGAGTCAAAGGAAACAAACAGTCCATGGCTGGCTTTTTCTATTCTGAGAAATTTTAAATGTCTCAAAATGCGTGTCTTGTAACTGTTGTGTTGCATATCAGATGATCTGATTGTCTTCAAAACAACCCAGCGCGGTTATAAGATTATGATCAAGCACGACTATATGAACAACCTTCAAAATATGAATATCAATCCTTTATACCATAATAATTCAATAGAAAAAAATGCAGAATGTCAAAGGACCACTTAAATAAAATTTGGTCTTTCGGCATTTAAAAATTAATTACAAAATATGACATTATAATAAAAGTAATTAATAATTATGTCAGCGTAAACGGATGATCTTAACTTAATAAAGTCGATCAAACGATCGCGACTTCTCGTGACTGGACGAAGGTTAAATAGAAATTAATTCACGATAGCGACACACTAATGCACTAGAAAATTATATAACTAGTTTTGTGATCGGCATTCAAAGTCAAATGTAAATAAGTGAGACCTTTCGAGTCGCTCAGGAATCTAGTCTGAGACCTAAGCGAACAACTCCCACTGTTGTGTCTAGAAAACGTAGTTCTATTTGAGTTTACTACTGCGAAGGCGATCCGGTGTTTTGTCACAAGTTTATTCTTGAATATTTAATAGCAGGCCATAAAACGCATGTCAACATATATCGTCAATCTTATCACTAACATTTATCGAAAATCTTAATCGCCCGCAGCTCAATAAAATGTATAAAACAATATTTTCAATTCACACCGGATGTTAATCAGTTCTAGACCATCATTAGAAGTAAAAGCGGCCCTAGAAGCCCATCCAAATTAGTATTCATTGAAGATTGTAATTAAAACCACCGGCTAACTCTCATTGACTATGAAAAGAAAGTTGGTCATCCAAGATTTTATGACTATAGGAAATCAATAGAGATTGACTCTAGAATAATGAGCAAGTATATTATTTTGCATATCAACAAATATATAGTTACTTTAATAGTTTACATTACAATGGGCGTGGAAAACCAGCTAAGAGAGACTTGAACAATGATTGATGATGAAGTGAAAACACGTAGGTGCGAGTCGTTAGAGAAATCATTAATAACTAACTCATTGGCACGTTTGTACTTATGCCAATCATGGTGCCAGCGCCCAGTGATCACGCCAGGGGTCGGGAGAAAGTTCACAATGGACATTTTTATGTACAGTCACTTCCAAGTGAATTATTTCCTGACTCAGCAATACAAGATGAAGATATTTTCGTAAAAACAAATATTTTGGCGAATGAAAGACCAAATATTTTCGCGAATAGAAGTCAACAAGGGTGCGGTAGAAATCCACGACAAACAAACTGGACAAACCCAAATATAAAAAAGATTGAATCATTGCCAAAACAAGTGTGAGAACCTGGGATTTAAGAATGCTTAGACTATAATTGAAATAACATGTCTTACAAATGACTTTCAAACTCTTAAGAGGTAGGTAAGTATAATTAAATAAGTGCAAGTAATATGACATATGACAGGCCAGATTTCTAAGTTGACGACGAATGATGAACCTTTGAATAAGTTAAGTATTTGCTATTATTTAGATATGATACGATGACACTCCACATAAACTTTTCGAATGTGCAAAAGTGGAATGCAAAATGCTATTGACCTTTACAGGAAATTAAGTGCGTCTTCACCATACCATGTAATCTTATCTAACCCCAGCCTGTATTGATAGTGTTGCATCGTCATCACCGTGCGAGCTTGTAAGTGCCACAAATCTGTCATGTGCTCGTCATTTCGTTCAGTGAAAGCTACGTGAGATACCATGTGTGTTGCGTCACTTTCATTACGTCTGTAATTATTAGTATCTTGTTACGTTGATTTGTTGTTAATTTAGTCTTTTTATCTTCTAGTATTGGAAGTATTCAACTAATCATGTAGCTAGCTGATAGTAAAACGTTTTTATAAAATCCAACCAGATCGAGAATATTTGCAAATTTTAATAATAATTGTTCATCTTTCTAGAAACTTCACACGCCAAGTTTTAAAACTGCATCTCCGGTTACTCGGAAGCAAAGGTCAGATGAAAAACATCATAAATATTCAAATGACGCGACAAAAAATATAAAACCAAGAATTATGGCAGGGATTTACTTTATTAATTGTTAAAAGCTATGAAAGAATTTACAACGAATTAAAAATCACGGTCAGTTTGTTTATAATATCTTTTACGATCTTGGTTGGTGTGGGTCTTAACCGGTTAGCAAGCGTAAGTGAAATTTGGTTAATATAACCGCTTATCGCTATTAACGTTGAAGCAGCTAATTAAATATTTTGTTGAGCTATAACTTTTGCATTTTTATTCGCTAATAATTAGATATCTTAATCTTTTTGTAATTCGAGTACTTGAATGTCACCTTTAACATTTCGGAAGAAAGCAAAAGTGTTGGCCCTCAATTGCCTTACTTGTAGCTACCCAATGAGTTAATATTTGCCCCAGAATTTTCTTTAAGGATCAAACCGTCGTAAACATACCAATTTAAATCGAAGACCAAAATCTTTTAAGTAAATTATTTTACGAATTTTATTACGTGGACTCCAAAATGGTTATCTAACCACGTCTTTAGAAATCTACCTAAATGGTGCTAAAATGTGTTCATTTGAATAAGTTTTAGGTAAAACAATTTGAAGTTATTTGCCCAGATTTGTTTAATTTCGTAACATTCAAACTTTTACACACGTTCGCACCTCATTTCCATAGGTTCAAGGAGCACCACGTTGTGACAACAAGAATGCATGATTATCCAAATAACGATGCTTAAACATCACTACGAATATTTAATGAACATCAAATTACACACCTAATAGATCCCGAATACAGTCTAAAGGAAAATAATAATCAATTAAGGATCGTCCTCTTCGAAATTACTTTACAATTTTGCTTGGCCATTAATATTTGCTGTGTCCATTATCTTTTATGGCTCTCGTATCAATAGGATCATTGGTTTGCAAATTACGTGATTTGACCTCAAAATAGAATGTTTTGCTGTGAATATAAAGTGATGACAGCATGCAAACACAATTTTCCATAATCAGAAGAATTTCATCAGAGACTTGTTCCATACAAGTGCTCTATTACGTTTTCTTTGCCTAGGTACAAAGGTACTGGAATGCGGAACGTTACAAAAATGAGGTGTCTGTTCACTAAATAACCGCTTCAGGGCAATACCGAACTACATAATCAATAAGTGCACAGCTTCGTGTTTTTGAGGATAGTTGTGAAAAGTAAGATGTATAGGGAAATGTAAGAGATCGATACTTTTTATGCCGACGGTACCTACACACCACTATTTTAGGCATTTTGAGGACATAGTATCTGGTATTATTATTCGGGCCCTGAATTCTACTCCTACTAAGAGATCATCAATCATCAAGAGTCCTGCATTTCAATATCGACACTTGCTAAAAGATTTTTTCGGAGAACAGAGTAACATGAGGATGCACGAGGACAATGATGAAATAAATAAACTGTTTGCAGAAATTGCCCTAGTAGCTGCTCCCATTCTTACACACCCCCTAAGAGTTAAGACTATAATCCGTAAATGACTTAAGATAAAGCGCTTTATTAAATAAAGTACAACAAATATTAATAGTCAATGAACACTTTTCGAAGCTCAAGCTCATTTTCCCAATTGTAACCCTTCGGCGGCGATCGTAGATCGGTAAGTGGCAATGCGATGGTGTGATAGCCGATCGAACAAGCCGCGGTATCGAGGACGGCAATTTGCGTGGCACCGTGCCGCTAGTAAATCAAATTAAACGCCACCTACCACTCGATACGATACTTGTTATCCGATATAAGCGAGCATAGGGTTGGCTATAAAGCGGTATTTAAAAAAAACTGCTGATGAAAAATTCGTTCGGATATATTCATTTTTAGTATTTATCTAGCCTTTGACATTTTTGGGGAAGGTAGTCTTAACAGCTAGACTACGAAAGATCCAAAATAGTAGTGAGTTTTGATAAGTCCGGAAAGTGAAATAATCTTACCTATTTCAGAAGGCAGATAATGTTATGTATGATAGAGTACCACCAATCGTAACGTTCTCTGATTTTAAATGCAATATTCTAAATTGTGCATTTAATAAAAATAAGAATTTAACCTCAAAATAATATTACTTCTCGGACCAGCCGTGTAGCATCCGCAATATGATTACTATCAACTTTAGCCTTTCCAACAGCTTCAAGGATGTTGCCAATTTAAACTTAGCCACAATTCTAGAATTTGTTAGATCTTGTTAAAAGATTACATTAACATTTCTATTAGTTTGACTAAAATACCGACGTTGTAACATCATGATTTATATTCTAAAGTTTTATTGGATTAGCATTTAATCGTAGCTCTAACACGTATTACATTAAAGTAATTTTTACAAACTATTTAAAGTTAACTTTAAATAGTTTTGTAAAAATTACTTAGAAATAAACCAAAAACGATATCGACGACTCAAATATGTATTTTATCAAAACCTAAAGCTGATGATCACAAAGATGAAAGAAACAAATATTTTGGCAAAACTTCACTTAATTTTGATAGGTGTATCGGAGTATCACATTTAATTCATTTTTTTTAAGCGTTCCTATTAAATATTTTTAATTTCGGCGCGTCAACCCTACAAAAACAGCGATGTATTGTGAAAGTAGTCCGAGGGTGCAGGCCTGCCTGCCTGCAGGTGCCTGGAGGCGGGGCCGTGCCTCATCTGTCTAAACAACACCTTCCAATCACTGCCTGTCTATCTGCACCGATAATGCTAACATGCCAACTTAAGATGTAAGGGTACCTCGTGGTAATACCAACTTGTCTGAGTAACATCTGCCCAACTAACTATAGATGGGATCTCGTACTGAAGTCTAGGCAGAAACTGTTGATGAATTTGTTTTCAACGAAGTAAAATACAGCTTAATATATACAGCTGATATGAAAGAAGAAATAAAAGAAGATAATGAAGGAAAAGGAAATGATATCACAGCAAATGAGCAGTTTCTGCTTTATAAAGATTACGTAGTGGACAATGGTAAAAATCGTGGAAATCCGCTGGTTGCGGGAAGCGCAAGACCGGTTGTAGTGGCGATGTTGGGGCCAGTCAGCATTTTACGGTAGAAATGATGATTATGAAGACAATACGTATAAGATAGTTGTGAGCAACATTACGAAAGGTCGGCACAATTTGCCATAAAGGTATGTCTACGATAACAAAATACATATAAAATGTTATCAGAGAAATAAAGACAGTCAATAATGTTCTTACTGTTAGGTTTCTAAAGCTAATAAACCTGCAAATACAGTTTGAGTAGATAGTACACATAGAATCATAGAAAATTTCCGATGGAAAAGAGACGCGTTTATTATATTTTGCACGTTGAAAGGGGGTTCTAGATTTCACGATTTTTTTTTAATCATAACAGTAGTATTTTTTACGTAAGACTTGATGTGTTCTGGGACATCGTCGTCATTTCATAAACTAATTACTATATTTGCAGTAATAACAAGGTCAACATCATTATTGGTTCGTTTATTATCATTGAAAAAGTCAATTTAACGTTCTAGGACGCATCCCGTGTGATAAAATAGTATGGCGTTGTTTTTAGAAGCAAGATTGTTTAACGGCAATCAAATGAAAATTGAGAGTAGAATGATGAAGAACCAATTTACAAACAACACGGTTTTAGAAAACTAATTTAGTCATTAAAGTTATATCTACTTACATACATAATGACAGTCGCAGACAGTTACATAAGATATAAACGTTGCTCATACAATGACGAAATTAAGTGCTTAATGATGGGAACTAGGATGAGCGTATTATGACAATTCCATAATATTATGTTATGGGATTCGCTAGAATGTTATTAAAATTCTACTTGACAGTTTAAGCAAAATATTCTGTTTTATTGTCGATTTTTTTAATACAATGGTAGGAAGTCATATACGGAAGCTCTTTCAAATCAATGATTTGGTGACAAATCTGAGCCTTCTGAATAAACATTTTTGACGGAGGAATCCTACTAGACAAATAATGATAATATCTTCTTTAGCAACTTATGTTATTGTCCCCGACGTAAAGTAGCCAATTTAATTCACTTATTTACATTCGATTCATGCTATCAAGTTTCAAGATCTAATGAGAACTGGAGTTTCTTAGTAAAGGTTAAATAAAACCTCCGCATAGGAAAACTATATAATTATGTACATTGATTATGGGTTGCATACAGTCCTTATTTTGAAATGGTAAAAAATCTACATTGGATAAACAACTTGGTTTCTTCAATAGTTAATTCCATATAACGGGCAGAAAGTTTATTGACAAAGGCATCAGCTAAAGGATATCATCCTGATATAACTTTTACCATTTTTAACACAACTAGCTATTTACACTCGGTACTAAATTAAATGACTAACTGTACAAATAAATACAAACAAAGATAAAAGTACGATAAAAGTAGTACACTTAGTCGTCGATTCGATATATTCCATATAACTAATTTTATGACTGAGTTTCTCGGTAAAACCCCTATCCTAGAGTAAGATCATTTAGATGTATTACTATGTAATCTACATAGTAATACATCTAAATGATTTTTTTTCCAATTTTGAAATGATGGTCCAATCGGTTGCAGGAGAAAAAGAACAGAGTCGTCCAAATACGGCAGTGAACTACCTTCCCGACTAATTTGGAACAAGTAGATATAAGTAAGTGAAGCCTGATCTTGACGAGTCATTATGCTTAACAGTGGGTAGACGATGAGAAGTATTTACTTACCACGAGCTCAGCGAACTTGGCGTCCAGTTCATCTTGAGGCGGCATGGGGTGTGTGGGGGTGACAGCCTGCAGTGCCAGGCCGCCCTCGCCCCCAACCACACAGTAGGTGATCTCTGGGGGCTCGTCATTCTGGAACAAAGAAGATATAAATTAGTGTTAAAACCAATTAGGACAAGATGAAAATGAATGTGGTAGAATAATTGAGTACTAGAAGACTATATAATTATAAAAAGAAAGAAAAAAAGATTAGATTTAGAAGTGATTATATTTTAAAGAAAATGACGAATGACTAGCTGACAGGCATGGTCATTGTGAAGATGCAAAAGAAGTAGACTGTAAGAATTGTAACATACGTTGATTTTGATGATGCTGCGTACTTACCACCACAGAAAAATTATGTGATTTTATTTAAGTAAGGATGTAATTCAAGCAGAATTCATCAAAGAGATATAGTATAAAGATGAAAGTTTGGCAGTACCATGTGGTTAAAATATACATAAATAAACAGTTTTAACAATAAAAGTCGTCCATTGACCCATGATGACGCATTATACATGGAGGCAATAGCATTACTTCTACGTAAACCTATTAACTTCGCAGCAGTTCTAAATAAACCAATTATGTTTAATAATATATTCTTGAATGAAAGCAAATTCGATTAAATCTTCGCTTTACTTCTGATTTCTCAAAAACCACTAAGACGAGGAGCTCACATTTTAATAAAAAAATCCGACTCAAGATAATTTTGGTAGTTGTATACTTTCAAACGAATTATGTAGGCCAGAAGATAGTATCGATCATAAACACCGACCTTTGGATTTATCCTTGAAGCTACAAAAACAACAAAAAGTCACAATCAAAATGTCTCTTATAATAAATTATTGTTCCAAGAATGTTACTACATCAGAAGATAAAGGCCTATTAAAGTAAGCGGTGAACTATGGTTACTAATATTTTAAAGGAACAACAGGTCCACTTTGAACACAGTCGAAGAAAATATGTCCATTTTATGTAGAGGATAATAATAAAGAAAAAAAAAATAGTGAATCGAAAGCAAGATGATAACAAGACATAAATATGACACCATATTAAAACAACATAACTTATCATCAGCTGAAAACCAAAAATAAACACACAAGAAAATGATACTCAATTCAAGACACATTTCGGGCACGTGGCCGCAAAAACGAAACAAGAAAAGGAACTTTCTATACACAATAAGTCATTTCCATTTTAACATCTGGCATTCTGACCCATTTAAGAAAACCATAAATAAAATTACTGCAATCAATACCTAACTATACAAAAATATTCCACTCACATTTGGAGAATTTTCTCAGTAAGACATAAATCAACGTGAGGACATAATTTGTTCGTGCAAATACTTGGTAAGAAACGAGAAAAAATACATTAAAATTGTCGAGTTAAAAATAAAATGAGGAAGACATTGATTCCTTCCTTAAAGGGAGAGTCGACAAATGTGGCCGACGAGGAAGTACGCACGGACGAATGGACGGACGAACAGAAAAACCTCGTATAACAACACTGACAATCGCCTGAACGCTAGGCTATTACGATAACATGAATGTAATTACTATTAAACACATGATTCGACGATTTGCGACGTTTAGGTGCATTCTTAGTTTTTTTCTTTCTTCGTAGTCTGAACCGGTTATTAGGCTGTAATTATTCAAACTTCTTACTAATATCACGCCTGTACAGTTCCTAGGTAGACTACTCTCTTTAATTTGGAATGATATGATAATAGAACTTAGCGTTTGTTCAAAATTTTTCTTAAACCTGATAAAAATGTTGAAGCTCTTTTTACTTGTCCCTTAACCTCCGTTACAAAAAATGCTATAACAGTTCCAATAATGCTGAGAACAATTTTATTGATAATCTGCATAAAATTGTAAGAACGATATCATTTTGCCTTGCAAATCCAAACGTAATAATTTCTACTTTCATTTTTTAACCCAAAAGGTAGAGTCAATGCAGAATTCCATCAGTAATTTCTCTGTGTGCTTCTCCAAGGCAATTGGCAGCTATTACTTATATTGTGATGCCTACATTGACTTCATCATCATAAATGGCGTTTTAATTTCACAACCAAGCTCTGTTTGGCTTTCTTAAATGACCATCTCCCTTACATACATATGGAACATATAAAAATGTTGCTAGATAAAAAGCTGATTAGCCAGTTATAATATTGTGGTTTGCGGTTGCTACTCGAAGAGCAACATACCTATGAACAATATGTACAAAATATATAACCCCTTTTAAAGACCGAAAGTACTGTACCTATAATAGGTACGTTGAGTGGTGCATGACTTGATCAACATCGGCAAAAACAATGTATACATATTTTTGTGTTATCACCAGAACAACCTCCGGACAGAGCCTTTTTAACTCATTAATGCAATGCTATGTGTAGTGCGCTTTGTCTTCCAGGTGATCGAAAATAATTTCCTACTGTAAAAAAAATAATGCTGAAAATAGTTACAAACAATGCTCCGAAGATAACGCCATTTCATTTACTCCGTGTTACATACAATCTGATAATATCGTGCACGTCCATACATGAGCACGCTAATAGCGCTTCTGAGTCAGAGTGACCTTTTGGCGGCGCCTGCGACACTCCGACGCATTTCTACGAACTGTCGCCAATGTCTCGCGAATCCATTGACATTATGAATAGGGCTGCGCGGAGAAAGCATTATAAATTAACTGTTGATTTCTGAAAATTATTTATTTCGTGTAGCCATAAACAATTGTAATTTGTAACCTGTCTCAAAGAAATCTCGCAATAGCCCAGGGCGTTGGAAAAACACCTTCACAAAAGTACATAATTAAAATAAATCCTGCATAAAAAGTCTTATTTAAAAACAGCTTATTTGAACCGTTCGACAAAAACTACATTTTATTTACATCTTTTCGTCCCCCACAAATGCCCATAATTTTCTGAAGCCAACTGAGGGGAACGAATTGCAGCGGTGATCTCAAAGTACGCACCCTCTCGCCCTGCTATTACTTGAGTGTCGCCATCTTTAAGCGTTATTGCTGGGACGTGACTTCGGGTGAAGCCTACCAAACATTTAAGATAAATTCATGACGCCTTCAAGCCGTTTAACAAGAATCAAAAGAAACTGTTACCTTAATTTTTGGGATGAACGATCGTTTTCAACGTGAGATTTTTAAATTATGCTAATGTCGTTGCAAAACGCAATATTTTATAGAACAGACGTAGTACGAACATCGCACCAAAAGTACACTTTTACGTTAGGTGTGAACTTCTTGATCTTCAAGTAAAACACACAAAGGTGCTGATAAGCTTGAGCATTCACTTGTAACAGAACAAGACAATTTGTCATTTGAACAACGAGCAGAGCCAAGCATAGAGCCAAATATCGCTACGAACATTTCACGATGATTCTAGCGAATGCTTTACTCAATGCTCGTCAAAAAAATATTCGTCACGAAGATGTTAGAGTTGACGGTCGCATGTGCAACATGACAGAATGGCTCGGCTCGGCAAAAAGCTCGAAGCAAATTTATTGTCCTTTCACTAGAATGCTCGCGCGAATGCTCGCTAAAACGCTCCCGTTTATTTTTCTGTAATGTTACATTCGCTAGAATGCTCATTACAAGTGAATGCTCAAGTTTATCAGCACCTTATTACTACATCAACTCTCGAAATCTCAGCAGGTACAACATATTTGTTTATCAAATTATGAGACAAGTACAGTAAATACACTTTTCATAGCAGTTTAACATAACATTGTCCCAACTGTTTTGTAGCTAGTAAGAATAAAGCACGTTAATATACACATAGATATGTATCAGCATCATTGACAACACTAATTGAGAGGCTTTAATGCAAACACGATTCTAATCCCGCAAACAGAAACTGCAGAAAGTAAACTACTGTAAACCACACCAATTAATTATGTATTCCCTTAAGTACTTGGTTAATTAACATTAATAGTAGAAAGTACTATAGACTCCGCACAAACAGATGGAAAGGCAAATAAAACTTATCAAGACGACGCATTAAATGAGGTCAAGAACACAGAAGCAAAATATTTGTTGAGAGAGAACAATGGAAAATATCCATAAAGACCTAATGAGCTGATAATGCTGATATAGAATTAAGGATTATACGCCTTATGCTGCATCCTGTTATGATTAGTGGTTTTCTAATAAAGTTATTATTATTTTTATGAAATATATTGCTGGATTTATATCTAATTAATAATTTAAATAGCATTGCCTTGTTAACATCTGATGAATGGAATAATCTACATATTATTAAAGTGTTAATTGGATTTAGTATTAAGGTTAATTGGTCTTTCCGGGTGCAGTTTGTAATATAATATGCAGTATAGTATTTATCACAATGTATTAAAATCCAACAGTCAGACAATCTAGAAATAACAATAACTTGATAATGTATTCCCTATAAAAATCTAATACTTTGCTGATTTTCGACTGGTATACATATTATGAATGTTATATCTACAATGAAAATCCTTCCTACTTTAAGAATAGCAAGTACAAAAAAATAGAAAATACACAAAGTTTTATAGTGACACACTAAGTAGGTACTATACAGGGTGTAAGGGACAGCCCTCCGCAGACTGATAGGGTGAAGTCAGTATATCATACTAAGATGACCGGTACATGAAATTATTTCAGGAATGTTATGGGAATCCAATTAACCTGATTTGTTTTATTACCTTACACGCAATGTATCGCTACCGTGGCAAAACGCACGTAGGTAGGTAGCGAACGGCAGCGCAGCGAGAAATTGAACAGCTGATTTCACTCGTCGTTTGTTCAACATCCATTGCTGTTTTTTCTGTTTTACCTGTTCTATTTACATTAATGGAATACTGCGTACAGAGAATGTAATTTTACATTGAAAAAAAGAAATAGGAAATGAAAAAACGCAAAAAAAAATGTAAATTTTCCTGGGAAAATTTTCCACCGAAAATTTTGATGCAATATGATTCAGAATAAGGATCTGAATGTACCCTGTTAGTTTGCGGAGGGCTGTCCCTTACACCCTGTATAGCCATTGCCCAGAATCCTCAAAAAGTCTTCCACCTTCAGTAAACTGTAAAGGCCTTGGAACAGAGAGAAAAGAACTTAAAACCCTGACGTCATCCAAATAATGACTCATACAAAGGTCACACTCGGCATTTTTCTTTTTTAACATCGCCATCTAAAATTACAAAAGCGATAACCCTACAACCCTTTCCAACACACAAGGAGTGGAGGATATTTGCGTCGATGACTTCACCCAGTCGACTGCAGACTTATTTGCAAGGCCATCATTATTAGCAACATTAATTTATAAGAGTTAAAATGTGACGCTATATATATTATGTGGTAATGTGCTAATTAACGGAATGGGTGCTATGAAGGATATGAAAGAAGAATCATTAAAAGAAGATGTTGTCGTGATGTTTTGGAATGAAGTTGTAACTTCTACTAATTATAGGAAAATGTGTGCTCAGTACAAATTACATTCGATTTAGTGTAAGGACAATATTATCTTTTGAAGTAGGTACTAAAGACAATGAGTATTATTTAAACTTGTGATGTAACCAGTCCTATATAGGTAAAAGTAGCACGGCATTTAAAGAAAATAACAAGACACAATTAGGAAGTAGACTTAACGTTCATGATCATCCCAATCTTGAACGTTGAACACAAAGCTGAAAAAACCGAAAGTCGACAAAACACACTCGTTCCTAAAATTCGTATCCACGTTTAGTATTCCGAAGAAACGCATTTGCATAAATAAATATTATGTTAAGACCGAACATTAACTTCAAAAGGGAGTGAATGTGAACCATCTTTGACTATTAACGCCGTTCTCAGAAAAACTCGCGCTCAAACACTGTTTATTTAAAAAAAAAACTAAACTTACATTTTGTATCCTTGCAATCGACTGTTTTCGTTTTAAGCTGAAGAATCTAGTTTTGTTCATTTCGAGACAGAATTCTAGATCATCCAACGAACAACACCAAACTGACAGTTGATTGATTAATTAAATTCGAGCCACTTGACTGCAGTGTCAATAAAACGCTTTCCCACTTGCGCAAGAGTCAATCGACGGAAGGACCACAAAACGAACGAGACATGGCCGCCTGGCGCCTCGCAATGTGTCTCAATCAAAACTAAAGACCTCCATGTTGTACCCGTAATTGCTTCCCGTATTTATCGAAGTGCATTGTCTCGCTCTAATTCTATTAACGACTAAATGGACGTTTCATTAGGGTATGTTGACGACCGATACAATAAGTATTTATAAATTAAATGTTTGTTTCTGAGGCGAGTAAACAAGGACTGGACGCAGACGAAGTATTAATACCAGAATAGTTATCAACGCATTTGCATCCAACTACAACAGAACTGCATTAGGACTTGATAAATTCAAACGTTAGTAAAAGATTTGGAAACGTACAAGTTTATCTTGGGTCTTAGTTTGTACAGCCTTCGCTGGAGAGACATCACCCATTAATATCACATACAATAAGTCACGACCTTGTTCCAAACGATCGAATTAAATTTGTTTCAAAAACCCATAATCCTTTCACCCTCGACCTTTACTACTCTCTATAATCAGCTTACGATTGAGAAATATGTTTAGTAATATTCAAATCAGAAATTTTAAGACCGTTAAGTGGCTTCATTGTTATATTTTGACGTGAACCCTTATCGTTTAACACGATTATGGCTGACCTGACGTCGAACTTGCGACTTCTAAAAAGAAACACGTAGCATATCGATCAATGGACTGTTCATTCATAGTACAATTGCGCCTTTTTGTGCTCAATTGTGCTTGATTGCGGTAGTCGAAATGATAAGTTATCTTGAGTTTTTATCAATGTTAAAAAAGCAATGTTGATTGGCTAACCGTTTTTGGCAAGTTACTCATGCATGTGACTGTCAGAACATTATCTGAAATCTTTTACCGCAACAGTAATCATAATAGTTTCACACATCTTGACAAATTATAAATAATTCCGAAACTGAAAATCATTTTCTAATTTTCTCACAATGTACGTGAGATACAAAGTCTATTAGTTAGCTTTCAAAGTGGATCACTCCAGAGCTCTAAATGAAGAAAAAATCACTTCAAGTAACATAAACCAATTCCTATAAGTAATTTTTAAAGCAATCACTGTAGATGCGATTCAATCTCGCGACGTAGCAATAATTTAGAATAAGCACGTGTGCGAAGACTCATCTTAGAAATCATATATAAGCAAGTGCCATGCATGTGCCGACTGACCGACATCTCGCCTGCTTTCCAATCCAATGTAAACTGGTTTTCAATAGTGCATGCGTAGGGCTGACCCTTGGATACCAATAGCCCTTTCATACTAGCAACCTTACAGTGAAAGTTAGTTTAATTTTAATGGAAATCGCAAGAGAAATGGCCTTCTCAGTAACATATGAGTTCTTCATAATTTTATCGCAATTTACACACAGCAATTTGTTTCGAGATAATATTATATCTCCATGTATGTTTGTTTTTGTAAGCTTCTGTGAGTAATTTGATTGAACTAACGAGTAAACACAAGAATAAAGATAATTTTAGCATCACTAATCAAGCGTGTCTGACTTCATTCATTAGTTTGCTTATGAATTTTTTATCTTTTGCTTTGGAACGGTCAATGATCCGTTCTTGCGTTCTGAAATTTATATTCATCTATTCGACTGTAAACAGACACCCTAAAAAATAACAAAAGAAACCTCTATCTCTATCGTTATGTCTTCCCAGGTTAATGCCAAGGACGTTAATTTAAAAGTCGTGAGCCCATTAACAAATGCACGACCAGTTTCTTTATGGACAAATATTGCGAAAAACAACAATTCAACATAAAAATCTAAGTATATTATTCAAATGAACCTCCTAACAAAGTATTTTTGATTCGCTTTTACATAGAATCAGCATAATAAATTGACGGAATAAATTATGATGAAAAACATACAAAACTTAATTTTGGAGATAAACAAACATATTGTTATGATTAATACATCGCGGTTTATTAGAAATGTTAATTTTGATTAGAAAACCCAAGATATGGAAGCAAAGATTTCTCTACAACAAATTCTAATGGCTAACCTATGAACTGACCACGCACAATAAAATTTGCACAAAATTTAAATACATTAATACTAGTTAATCGTATCAATACGGATGTCGGAACTATAATTTCACTTTTGCGAAATTTATACGACAATGAATAGAAAATGTAATAAATTTAAGCTTTCTTAGCTTTCAAGAGGCATCAGATTAGGAAACAGGCGGCTCCATCGCTCTTAATCTTGAGACAAGAGTCATTTAAACCTGTTTTGCTGACTTCCAGTCCAAACAAAACAACAAAGTATAAAGAATTTGTGAAGAGTACACATACGCATAACCTAGATTGAAGCTCAATTTTAATATATCTTTTTCATTATCCTCAGCAAATATGACTAAGCCATCTATCGACTCTTCAGGCAGGTATTACAAGCTGCGATTACTAACTATACTAGGTGAATGGCCAGCAGCATCTATCTCCTGATAACGTCACACTTGGCAAACCTGTTTCACGTGAGATTGTAGACCAGACGTCTGTTGGTCCACACATAACACCGTTACTCGCTACATCATGAGTAACCGAACTGCCCAACTCGAGTCCATATGCAAGATTAAAGAAACAAAAGTTCCGTTTAACAAATCAACTAAGCTTTGTAAATGATAAGTAATAGTTATTTTCTAAATTGGCTAAAAATAACACACTTACACTTCAAAATGACAGTTTTACTAAATTTAATTACAGACAAAACAATTACAAGCATTGATAATTTGATGAATTTAAATATCAGGTGAACTTAAGAAAATACAGATTAGAAAGAGCAAGCAAAATAAGTCTGAAGAGCAATAGAACAGCAACTGATAATATGAAACAGATTTTCTTCACCCAACGTGTTATAGAAATGCAACTAAACTATGCCTCGATTCCACAACTCGATTAGAAACGACAAACTAATCTTAATTACTCGCAATTCTAAATTAACGAGTATATTAAACATCGATACATTCGATGCTACGACGCTTACATAAATTGCAAGTGTAAATGTGTTTATTTCTCTAAATGCAGCTCATGTTACTTTAACCATCACAGAAATTGAGGCAGAAGACTAACTCCTGACCAAGTGCAATGTAGCACAGTGTGTACATAAAAGTCATCTCAGTAAACCGAACCAATGCAGTAGGGTACTGATCTTTATCTATGGCGATATTTTTCTAATAGTGAAACCAAAAGTAGTTTACAGAGTATATTCCTGCTTAAAACCTTAAAATCTCTTCAAACTATGACCGATATCTTAGAAATACAAACGACAGTGAATTAGAAAAAAATTGCAAACTTCCGAACAGCTCCACGCTTCATTTGCTTGAGTTCTACTAATCTGTCTTCAATGAACCTTCTGTTTCCATTTTCCGACATTACTCACCTTACAAATACCGCTGTGGGTGTGGCAATTACCTTTTGGATTGCCTTTAAACTATTCTAAATGTTAATTATGTCGTTATAGCCAACTTGAACTTATAAAGACTTTTGCGACCAGTTTCTCAGATTGGTAAAGAAAGATTTCGAAGTGTATTGAATTCAAAGTTCAGAACCTGTTGTTATTTCATGGCTTACAAATCTTTCAAGTATATCTATGATCTACTGTACAATATTCCAACTAATAGATATAGTGAGACTAAACGCGCTAAATAGGACCTGAACCTGACCTAGGAGGAATAGAAACCTTACAGCACCTATAATTGCGGAATTTTATAATCATTGCATGATTGCACTATACAATGGTATTGTTCATATGCTAGTAAAGTCTATTCAATAACGGTCAAAATTTTCGCACCAGTCTTCATAATTCTTCAGTAATGCGAACATAATCTTTAGTTCAGAACAGCTTAGCACGTCTGTACAGACATAATGATATTAGTGTAAATAACCTCGGAGAAATGAAGTCCTTGGACTCGACTTTCACTGAAGGCGTGGACTATGAATAGCCAACTTGTTGACTATGACTGACCTACAAAAGACCTTTGACCTTTGAGACACAACACATGAAGTAAACAAGTTCAACATGGACTGAAACCTGACTGATAGAAACAAGTCTGGTGCTGCAGAGATTATTAAATCTCTAATGCTTTCATTTTCTACGCAGACTGTTATAATAAGAAAACATTATAATAGTAATAGTTTTGATAGTCTCCCATAATGAGATTCGAATTTCTGAAGTGTATATTGACCTTACGATTAACTTCTATAAGAGATAATAAAATAGCTACATCTCACCTGCATCTCATAAAATATATTACAGCAATATTGTGAAATCCCACACTCCGCAAAAAAATATTGTGGGGAACAATCAAAATTGTTCGTGCCGAGGAAGATTCTAATGTAAAACCTTTTGCCGTTTAGGAACGCAATTATAGAATTATATGAATGGTGACCACCTTAGTAAAGACACAGACATTGATGTGGACAGTAACAAATTGATGTCTACCCTAATCAAACAAAACCTTCTTTCAGCAATAATCCAATGAATTTCAAAGTCCCTAGGCGACTGGTGAAAGTACGAATTGAAACGAACCCTAATCTGAACTCGATATACCGTGGGTGTTCTGTTACCAGCTAGTGAAGTCAACCGACACGTTCCGGAACAATTAGTGTCCAAGTACTTTCAATATCGGTACATACTCGTAGATCAACTAGATAAGCAGTAATAAGGATATTGATCAATACTCCACTTCATTACATTGTTTTTGTTTGCATATCCGCTGCTGAAGGGCATGGGGAAATTAAAATTAATGCCATTGCATTGAAATAAGCAACGGAAGCTAGCAATAATATGTAATTATAGCTGCAACCCTTTAATACCTTGTATTGAGGCTAACTACCTATCATACATTTAAATACATTTGCGGATGAATGAGTTGTTACAGCAGGCTTTCATTTCACCGTTTACCCAGTTAAGGTAATTGGAAAAGGCAACAATTCAAGATATGTGAATTCAGATACTGAACCATTAGAGGTAAATTTTGGACAGGCTGCCAAATCTCCAAATGACCTTGGATAAGTTAAAATTTCGGCAGAGTCAATCGAGTTCAATGAACAATCGAATATCACAAGTTGTAGCCACGAAATTGGTTCAAGGTAATGCAGCATGATAAGCCTAATCGAATTTCACGGCAAAACTCCCAATATTGCCACCATCAGCGGAATCACGCAGACAATATTATACACCACAGCACTTGAGCCCACGTCTTTAGCATGGAGTCTTCCAGCAGCTTTAATCCTGCTCCTTAGCTTAGGTCCTTTATTATTGTTTGTATTTCCTATGCGTGCCCTAAATAACAATTTTTTTTCATTGTTCCTTTTTTTTAATTAAAACAACTTCTTACTAACCTGTAAACAAGGGCACAGCGGCCACCGTCGGCGCAGCGCGTGCGGCATCTTCTTGCGGGGCGGTTCTGGCTCCGCCGGGGGCTCGCCGCACGCCCAGCGCACAAGGCGCGTGCGGGCTGCCTCGGCCACCTCCAGCCCGCGCGACCACGATGGCAGACCCTGGAAAAGAAGGAGAAGATGATGTTAAATCATGGTTTATTGTTAAGAACTTTTGAGTCACTTGAGAAAGATGAGAGTTTAGGATGTAAAATAAATCAAACCATAAACCATAACTAAATAAACCACAAACCAAAACAAATCTTCGCGCAGCATCACCTATTTCTCATAGCATGAAAACTCAAGCAAATCAAACCGTACAAGATCATGTCAGTCAAGGCCGATCATAACGTGATGCTGCGCACACGCAACATCTACGCGCACGTAATAACGGTATCACTCATGTTTAGCGGGGTTTTGACAGCGAGAGTGAATTCGCTACAGTGACGAGCAACAAAAGTTTGCAATACTTAATTAAGTATTATAATTTAAATGAGTGTGAAAAAATACAGCAAATGTCATTGCACCAATTAAAATTCATATCAATTTAAGAAGACCTACATAATATCAGCCGATGACTGAAATGAGCCAAACAAAAGTTGCCAGTTCCATCGTTTAGGTACGAAATCCTAATTACGGTGCTATTAGCATAATTTTACAGATGATTATGAAAATGCAAAAAAAAACACAAATTACACACGCTATTTCACTCGACTGCAGCAGTTACAATGGAGTAATCTGTAAATCACTTTTCGCAACCAGGAACAGATAGACGCAACACGCAATAAAACTCACACCTACATACGAGATATTAGACATTTCAGAATCACGACCAGACAAGACTAGTATTGTAGAAATAGACACTAAAATATAATTTATAGTGAAATATCTTAGCATTACTTCTAAATAACAATATATTTTAATTACAAAAGGTGATATTAATATCAGCGGTTAATATTTCTGCTCGCCATTGTATTACCTTATTTAGCGTAGTGAGTGACGGAAAAGCGAAATCGTTTATCACAAACGGCTTTCTTCCGACAGATGCTCTGACGCAACTGATCGGAATAGGAAACGTGGTGGTTGTGGTGAATGGGAATTCTTATATTAAAAAGTAGAAACTAGTTCAAATCATCGCCATTATAATCTATATATATAAAAATGAATCCCTCTTTCCCTTGGTCACGGCATCACGCTAAAACGGACGAACTGATTTGGGTGAAATTTGGGATATGGATAGACTTTGACCCGGAGAAGGACATAGGATACTTTTTATCCCGATATTCCCACGGGATCGAGACTTATGCGGGTGAAACCGCGGGGCGCAGCTAGTTGATATATAAATATTCATATTAAAAATTGCGTAGGTAAAGACTTGCCTTTCGATTTTCCTGATAAAAGTCAATACTTTTATCTCAATCTTTATTAAAAATACACTAACTGAGAAACCAGTTTCGGTCTTCGTTTGCTTCATTTATATTTATTTACCAAAAATACAAAGGACTCTTTGAAGAAGCGTGTGTTTGTATTAACGAGTAAAACATGAAAGATCACTCAGTCTGAGGTGAAGATCGGCTTTTGTAGTGCAGACGATAGTCAATCAACTTTTTTTGTCCAAAACATAATAATTGAATTTAGGTAAATACACGCTTGTTGGAGTACTATAATTTGCCACGATTCGGGACAACCAGGCAACAATATTACGTGTTCCTTTTGATATCCCTTAAGATATTCCTCTAGGCTATTAATGAGACCATGTCAAAGAATCAAATGGCATATTATTTTTATTTTTTTCATTTTTTTAAGATTAGATTTTTTGTATGTTTATAATGAATAAACTGAAAAAATACCGATTTAAAAAATTCTTTCACCTATAGAAAGATACATTATCAGCGAGTAACATGAGCTGTATTTTACCGACTTCAACCCGAACGAAGTTTCGGGCAGAAGCTAGTACAAAATAATTCGACAAAGTCACGATTATTTATGCAAAACGTGTTAACGTGAAATATGAGAACGTCGCATTTTAAATATGAATGATTGGTTTGAATGAAAATGATTTACTCGTACTTATCAATAGGTACACACATCGAGAGTCTAGTGTTAAGTTATCTTCGAAACTATTTATTTTTGGAAAACTTGTTCTAGGACTTTCTGTATTGCTTTGACTTAAAGCATAAACTTTACCTTAGAGTTATGGCATCGATAGGAACACGTCGTATATATTCGATTTTGCGCGACCGGCTGTGGCGAATTACGCTGAATCATACCGATGGCAAACGTAAAGTAGGCGCCCTCGGACTAGGTGGAGCGACAATTTTCACATAGTGGGTGGCAATAGGAGAGGCCTTTGTCCAGCAGTGGACTGCTTTAGGCTGATGAAGATGATGATGATGCCGACCCGAACATGTATGTAGCAGCCCTTACTCTTGGTAAATCTCAAGCTCAAAGAACAGTCCATTAATTAGCAATCAATCACTTACCTAAGTCGTTAACTCAACGTCGTGATTAAGTCAATTTGGATGCATTAAGTCCTGTTTAAAACTTCATAATAGTACTTAACAGTATTGCATAAGCTGATGACCATTAATAAGAACCTTTTAGAAATTTTAATAACATTTTGCATAACGATAACTTGAATATTAATTGCCCATTCACTATTTAACAGGGTTTGAAAACAAACAAAGCTAATAATATTATTAAAGTTTTGAATGCAATTTTGAATGGCTCAAATTGAACAAAAGAGATTAAATGTCACGGGCATATTGTTGAAGAAGGTGACTTAGCTATAAAAACAAATACAATAATACCATTATAAGCTATCTTTCGTACCGATGACTTTTAATTTGACATGGTATGAAGATACATCTTGAAGAAACCAAAACGTATATTTTAAATTGTTAACAATACTGAATCATAAATATAGAATATATTTTAATTTTAAAACTAAATTATATCCATTCAACGTCAACTGAAAAATCTGACAGGACCGACAAACTTGCTGCTTGTAATGAATCAATTTCTACGCTATTGTTTGTGCGAGAATAATATTGAACGTAGGCAATGCAATATCTAAGAAGTGAATTAACATACCTATGTTAAATTGCAATCCAAAGTTGATAAATAATAAGACATACAAAGAGACACAATCTAAAGAAATTGCATAGTCCGTCGCAATCGCTAGCCGACATTTTAAGGTTACGCTTCCCGTACCCTAATTGCGTAAGTTATTGTCGTAAACAATTGTTCCTAATTTGTTTCATTTTAACAGTTCAACAACATTCATTGCGTTATTTACGTTGTTGAGCAGATTTTTTTTTCCAACTTATAAAGCAATGGATTAGCAATCTGTTTCAAATCAAAACAGATTGTGATTTTGTTATATTATGCAATTAGGGTACTGGTCATTCTTCCATACAAACGTAGTTTGGTGATTACTTTTCTGTTTGACGGTATACGGTCAATATTTAAAATGATATTATTTTGTCTCGTCATTAACCAGGCCTGTATAGAAGCAAAATAAAAAAAAAATTGATTTGGAAGTTATAAGAATCGAAACTTCCATATTTCAGCACAAATTTTTACTCATCTTTGGGTGTAAATAAATAACTTATAGATAATGAAAATGGAAAAATAAAATCTGTACAGGCATTTATTCAAAAATTCAAATAATTTTATTTTGAGTAAATACATCCAGTAGTTTTTCAATAATATCTAAACGTATCTAAAAATTCACTAAATAAATAAATTAAAACTAGATAAATAAATACTAAATAAAACGAAATAAATAAAGAACTTCACTAAATAGCATGCATATTAGCCACGCCACCAACGAGTTTTACCCGGTGCGGCGGGGCGGCGCGCGACTGCCAGCCGGTTCTTAAGGTGAATTCGCAGAACTTATAGCTCAGGAAATTCAAATTGTCTTACGTTTTTTTGCAATTTGCAGGTCAGTATCAAGTTGCATCTACGCTGGACGCCATCATGCACGTGCCGGCCCTCACGACGGGGAATGCTGTGGCCCGGGGTGGGGTCGTCTGCCTTCAACACCCTGCCCTGGAGTTGCATAATGGATGCACTCCTGTATCACCGGATCCCGACCTGAGCGGCTCCTGCCCAATCTAGGGGGTCCAAACGCCTCCTGCCGGATGCTCTATGCGGGTTCGTGCAGTCCATGGCCCTTTACGGGGCACCGGTGTGGGCGCGTTCACTAAGGCTGCGGCCAGCCCGCCGCTTGAACGCGTCCCAGAGGGTCATGGCCATCCGGCGTTTCGGGAGGTTCTTGTTCAGGATAAGGCGGGAGGAAACGCCCGGGTGTCACCATTATGTGGATCGCCCGGAGGTCACGATGGAGCATACGGTGGAGGTCTGCCCGGCTTGGGCGGAGCATCGCTGTGTCCTCGTGGAGGCGATCGGAGGCGGTGATCTCTCGCGTCCGGCCCTGGTTCAGGCCATCGTAAGGACCGAGAGAAAATGGGAGGCCGTCATTTCCTTCTGCGAATCAGTAATGCTCGCGAAGGAGGAGGCGGAATACGTGAGGGAGAGGCAAATTTCGCGCTCTCACTCTAACCGCCCCTAACCGCCGCAGGAGGAGACGCCCTGGGCGTCGGGAATCGCAGGCCGATTTCTGGCCACTGTAAGCGCGGACTTGCGTACGGTGAGCAGTGGGCAGCTCACCTTCCGATAAGGACCAGGCCCGGGTCGACGGCGCGTTGTGTTCCACGCGCTCCTCAAAGAGATGTCAGCAGAATTGACGGGGTCCGCTAGGGCCGATGCCTGCCGGGGGTGCGAAGAAAACCGAAAAGAAGATCGTGGCCCCCGGCAACAGGGCAACCGAAGGAACACGGGTGGGTTTTAGTTAGTAAGAGTTTATAACGCGGGAGAATTTATTTGATCATTTCACACCCAAAAAAAAAGAGTATCAGGTAGTATCTTGATAAAAATATGATTCGCGACTATAAGAGATATGTATTTATAGAATTATAATCATTGGAATCATTAATACATCTCTCTAAGTTAGATTTGTTTCATAAGAACAAACTTATGGAAAAGTTAATAAGGAACAAATCTAACTTAGAAAAAGTTGGATAGGACCTTAGGGGGGATTCGCAGTTGTAACTGCGAATCCACCTTAATGTCCTTTCCGTGAAACAACCGGCAAAATTTAATTTTATTGTAATGTCTACGTATTTCAATTTATTTAATGTGATAAAATAATAAAGAATAATATGTGGCAACGGACAAAATACGATCCGTTTAAATTTTTTCTGAGAAAATCGATTCGATAGACTTTGTAGTTTAATATGACGGTAATATAATGCAGTGCGTAAATAATTATGCTTCCAATCCCACGCATATTGGGTATAAAGCTGAAAGTCTGCCTGCACTATTACTAAGTTGCAGGACCAGAGGCATCGATAAGGCATAGATAAGTGGCAATCGTTTTCAAAGCTTTTAGTATTCTACAACAACTCTCAACAGAATTATGTAAGTCCCATACATTTTTTACTAATCCATCATCGTTATCGTTGTCACTTCGTCTAGGCCCTGAGGATCTGATTTTCTACAAATTCATCAGGAATTCAGGACTAATCAGAATCAAGGTATTGATAAGTTGCTGTTGGTACAGTGAGGCGGGGTGATCAATAAGTTTTTCATTGCATCTATGTAGAGTTTGAGCTTCTTAGTTGAGAATTTCAGTGAGTGGATGCAGAGATATATCTCGTGTTCCAGTTAAGTTAGCAGTTACATTAATTTGTGTCTTTATTTTAACCTTTCTCTATAAAGTTTTTCATAATAAAAATATTTATCGAATGAAGTAAGAATCAAAATCGTGACTCCTATCAAGCAAGCGTGTTTATAACCGTACTTTTAATATTAGATTTAAAACGGTAGTAATTGTTTGTAACTTTCTAGCTTGAGCTTGACTAATAACTTAATAAATATAATTGGTGTTAACATTATAATTTGGAAATTTTCAGGCATAAAAATTACTTTTTATTTACGGATTTAATTACACTTTTGTGGTTCCTCTTTTCTTTGTTGTTTGAAGTAATTTTTTAAGTTTATTTGAGGCGTTTTGAAAAATATTAAGCAGAATTACGAACTCGGTATTATCATGGATTTGTATATCAAACAATGCAAAAATGTTTTCGTAAAAAAACACGAATTAAAAACTATTCTTGCCGCAGGGCAAGCAAATCATCAAACGCAGTTTGATAAGGAATGTCACAAGGCTACTTAGTTGAGACGGAAAACTCAAGACAGATAGGAAACGCATATAACAGACAAATATCTGTAAATATTAGGTCAATCCAAATCCTACTTAGATTAGAATAAAATATTTCTGACCAAGCCACTTAGCTAAGATAAAGCTAACTCAGATTTATTTATCAGCCACGAATTCACTCAACTTTAAATCCAAGTATTTAAATATCAGAAGTTTTAATCTAATTAATTACCCGCGGACAGATACCTTATCTTAGTAATTTATGCACACCCATCATGATTTAGTTTAGCGTCGGTTTCGACACCAAAATGAGCTATTGTTCCGCTGAACTTTAGTTCGGCATTTGCTGAACTGTTGCGAATTGATCATAAAGGTATGATAACCGAATGTGATGTTTCGATGTTCAGCCGGTTTCTAGTGTCTAAGTCAAAGATTAAAATCGTTAGATTTGCCCTCACCGTCCTAGGTCGCGCGAAAATGTGTCCATACTAAGAAAAGTGAGCTAACTTAATAATAATGGCGATTCCATGACAATCAAGTCAAGTCTCTGCGACATTGTGTGTATCAGAGGTGTCATTACGAAACAAAAACGCGACCATCTTTTGACGCGGCAGGGTGAATCTTCTATTGTATCTTTTCTCTAACTTCTTATCTTTGGTCTTACTCTAAGATATGCGTGTGTCTATTTGTGGGATAACTGTTTAATCTTCAGATGCATGGGTGATTAATTTCGCGGTTCGAAGTAGGTGGTGATAATGTAGCGGAGTAATTGAAGACACCGTTTGATTTGTTTTTTGCTCTTAGGAAGAGATTTGAGTATTTCTAGTCAGACAGTTGAAGCACGAGAAGAAGTACGTAACGTAATTTAAGCTTTGATAACAAAATGACTTTGAATAACGACAATCTGTCTTTGAAAATAATAATCAAATTATATCAAATAATATCCAACGGCAGATCAGTATCGGAGATCACAACACCATCCATCAAAAATGACCTTGCATTAACCACACAAGACGAATACTTCACCACAGCTAAACAAAGGTGTGACGAAAGTCTTTACCAAATCCAAAAAGTTGTAACTTAAATGTAATGCCTAAGTTTCCACACAAAAACAATGTAAAGCTAAAAGTGTAACAGATATATACTTTCAAGCGTTAAGTGTAGTATGTCAAGAGGGTACGGTTAGCATGGGAAGCACGTATAATGGGTGTGCGGCTACTAGGATGCGGTGAAAGTGAATGTGATGGCCAAAACGTTGGTGTGAATAGGCTTACAGGAATTTATTATGATTCTATAGAACGAACTGTTGTTTTAGATGGGAACAAAGAAAGGCGTGACGGTAAGGAGGAAATATTACAATAAAATTTTGAAAAAACGGCACTTTTAGAATATGTCTTGTTCAAAGTTTTCAACCTGTCCAAATATGAATCTACATTGTATATTGATATTTATATTCAGAAACTTTTCATGTCTTCGTCAAAACGTATAACGTCGTCTCATGTTTAAGCTAAACCACTTACTTAAGGTACATAATCTCATAGTTGGATATTGTCATAATTACGCGAATTCTTCACAAGGAGTGAATAGTCTTCACTTTCGTTTTTCTCGTCAACATCTTTGACAGAGCACTTTTTATTTTAAATGACTTTTTTACCGAAAAGATGTTTAGTTTAGATTAGTATTCTGGCTAGTTAGTTACTCATCTTAGATTTTTCTTTGTACTCAATGAGAATATTCGCTGAAACTATTTCTCATGAAGTATGATAATCTTGTACCTACTTCAGCTTTAAGTTTACACAAAGTTTCTCGTGACGTGCTGGTTTTGAAAGCATTTGACACATTTCTCTCAAAATATTTCTTGTGAGTAGAAATTCAAGCGACCCACAGTTTCACTGCACAATACTAAATTACTTTTGAAAATAACTGAAAGTAAGAACAGTTAATGGCAAAATAGTAAGTACAGGAAATGAGAAAGGCACGAAATTTTAGGAAGAAAATAAAATGGTAGGGAAGTAACTACTACAAACCACAGATTGGGAAGCAGCTAATCTTCTTTCAGAAAGAGTAAATATGTAAAAATGCGAACAGTGCAGCCTGCATTTATAGAGTCAAATGTGTTATCTATCACTCATATCAACGTTACACTCATCTGAACTCTGTAAAGACACTAGACTGTTGACATAGAGTGTTGTCTCAGCACTCCTGCGACATTTCACAAAGCACATAACAAACAGACATACAATACGGACTTGTGTGAACCAGACAGATTTACAAGACATTTTTGTATGTTAGTATTTACTCCCAAAAGTAAATATGTACTTACAAGCTCTTTACTTGTACTTGGACTTCAATTCGTAATTTCGAAATTCCTTTCTTGACTATCGTTTCAAAAGACTTTTTTTTTTTGAAGCCGCTTGTCGTAACTAAACCAACATTTCGCGTGGTATACGGACAAAAGTTAGAGAATGTTAAGTGAAAATAAAAGTTACAAAAACATCTATCATCAAAACTAGTTTAAAGCCAACCAAGAATGAAAATTGCATCATTATTTATAAGTGCGTGCGCGCATAATTCGAAGACTGATCTCAGTTATACAGATTAAATTAAGGTCCCGTCAAATCCTTGACATCTTCGACATTAGCATAAAGTAATTACGACCTAAAACCGATTTGATGCGTTATTAGTAAATTGGTATAACATCAATCATTACTTACGCTTAGTTTACGTTTGACAACCGTCACTATAAACAAATTACATTGGATGATCTATGGTTCAAAGTTCTATAAGTTCAAATATTTGAATTAGAATACTAAATTCCACATCATGATTAAGCTAAGGAGTAACGCATGTACGGAGTTGCCGATTTATATTGAATCAAATCATTCATATAGAACCTTGGACACTGGTTGAAACCCCGTTGCCAGGTTGCTGACTGGCTAGTATTAAACCACGGCAAGAGCTAAACTCGTATTATAGTTCCTGCTATACGGAAAAAGAATCTACTGTACCTACCGAATGGCCGAGAATATTTACTTACTATAACTGATGATTACGGCATTCAAAACATTGATCAAATTTAGAAAACCCTAAAACCGGCCAAGTCAGGCTCGCGTACGAAGGGTTCCATACCATCCACATCTATAAAAACGAGCAAAAAAATCATGTTTGTTGTATGGGAGCCCCCTTAAATATTTATTTTATTCTGTTTTTTTTTGTATTTGTTGTTATAGCGGCAACAGAAATACATCATCTGTGAAAATTTCAACTGTCTAACTATCACGCTTCATGAGATACAGCCTGGTGACAGACGGACAGACAGACAGACGGACGGACTGTGGAGTCTTAGTAATAGGGTCCCGTTTTACCCTTTGGATACGGAACCCTAACAAGTAAACAGTGCAAATAGTTGCTGATTTAGGAAAGGTTTACAAGTAACAACCCTACCGGAATAATCGAAATTAACATGTTTTTGATCATCTCCAGTATCATTAATTCGCTTACACGATTCACTTACAACATTATACAGTAGCAAAACAACTTTAATAACTTCTTTGTTCACTAAATACACGCAATGGTCCACATGTTTTATAACCGGCATTAACTAACTTTTTATTAATCATAAATGTCTTATAACGTTCTACTCAGACATGTTTTACAGCGATCACTTACTCACGATATATTTTTTTACTATAGTTACATTACATCAGTATTAATGATCTAGGCATTACCAATTTGTAGTTTCCTTATTAGTTGTATCATTATGTAAGATCATCAAAGCTTTCGCTTCAATCAAAGTGTGAGCCAGTTTATAAAATATTACTGCATTTTTATATTGTTAACGCATAATGTATCTCTTTTTGAGTGGCAATTGAATTTTCAATTGTGGATTTAATATATTTATTTAAATCAACTGCTTCAATAGTCTGACCATCAACCTTGTGCCCTTACCCCAATTTGTTTGGGTTTGGTCTCCGTGGATTCGGTGCAGTAGGTTCATCTATTTCTTCCATACATCACCTCCAACCGTCATCTCTGGGTTCGCTTCTTTCCTACCTATATCATCTTTCACATAATCCATAGATACCTACATGTACGCTTTTATCTACTAACCGTTTTCTCCAAATATAAGTGATTAATTGATAATTTACCAAAACTTATAACAGCAAACGCACAAAAAAGCTCTATTTAAACAAAAAACTTTTACAATGATAAATACCAACTTCCAAAAAGTAGCACAAAGATCCGTGATCCAAATAGTGCAGTACAACAAAAAGTAAACAAGCAATATATTGTGAATTCTAAAACACATCGAGATGCCCTTATTGAAGCGAACGATGCCACAGAAAGTTTGAATAATTCATGTCACACTCACATAGCATAGACGGACTCGAAACACAACGATAATAAAAGTGCAGTATTGATCAATTTGTATGTAAATGTATTGAAACTGTATGAAAATAAACTTAGTCGGAAAGAGAACGAATGTATAATATTAATAGATGACAATAAGCATTTCAATTTGCTGAAGACGATATTGTTATTGCAAGAGTTTAATTAAATGGGGGTTAAATTAAATACTACTGTTGCAGGAAAAAACTTTATCTACATGTTTTGGCGATCACCTGCTAAATGGTGTGGTTTCATCTTATCGTTATTACTTGCCTAGTCAGATACAATAGGAAAACAATAAGATAGTGATGTCTTCATAATATTTTTATTCTTGACTGGAATTTTCAGCCATAATTTCATACGGACTTAATATACATATACATAAACCGAGTTAAATAGGTCATGAATAACTTGATGTGCCAATTTGGCTATGAAGCCTTTGGCTAACATTACTGTACTGCCAGCTATAAATTACGTTTCATATGTAAAAGAGCAAGCTTGACTATTCTACTGGGACAATTGGCAGTCCAGTAAAATAGCAGAACATAATCATGTTTGTGAATGCATTGGATAAACTGCAGACCAAAATTACTTTGATCGTATAACTCGTAGTTACCTATTAGGGCTGGACAAAGGAACTAACTGGTCAATAAAGGCACCAGAAGTCATACCTACGTGCGTCGTTCTAATTAAGATGAACGTAACGACCTAGTTATTTCCTTGAATAGAATCGTAAAGAAAATATAAACAAAAATTACGATGATCATTTCAAACAACAACTGTGATGAACTCTTTAATAATGATACCCTCGTAAATCCCGACAAATCATCTATTAAATAATCAATATCGATACTCTAAATCGATTGTTGAGTTTCAACACGCCCATCTAATAGAGTTATAGTGCACTATCGAGTTACGTATGAACAGATCGGAACCGGCAGCCGGATCTAGCATCGATACAACATGGTTATATCACTAGTAAATAGTGTTGACCTCAATTATGTATTATGTAATTAGTGTTAAACCAGTACATTGATACGTGTGTCCGTAATTTCTTTGCTGTCCATCTCTGAATATGATTGGTCTTTTTACCCGCGTTTTTTTTTGACTCGGGATGAGCGTATTTATTGACGCCGGTTGGCGCCCGCATACGTTACATCTTTAATATGTTTAGCTAAGTGATCAGAATTCTATATACTGTCAGTATCAAAGCTCTTAAAATTGGAGTCACATTGAGTCCTATGTTTCCTTCTTTAAATAATCACTATTTATTTACCAGCATAAGGTATCTTTTGACTGAAAACTTATCCAGAACCCTCTGTTCCTCTTTCTGGGAAACTTTTTAGTCGACAACAACATTTCAAATTGATATTCAAACATGTGTTGTGGTTAATGACTTGTGTCATTCACCGTGAAATAAAATAATCTCTATGCAGACAACGTTTTTACTTCCTTATCCTAGTTATCTAGTTTTTTTCATCAAAACTTTCACTTTTAGGGGAATATAATTAAATAATAATATATGAAGCCTATATTTAAGAAAAAACGATTTGCAGATTTAATTCAATCTTGACAAAAAAAAAACAAAAACAGAAGTTTAGCAATAACGCAATGTTTTCCCCTTCAAGACTCATAGAAAAAAACCTTAAGTTGCGTCGATTTCACATTTTACCTGTTATCGCCGCCAAATCTGACGGGTGTACAAGTAGTGGGTACACCAGCCGTGACTCAACCGGTCTAGCTATTGACTATTGAACTATGACATCAATGCTTGTATAATTGAGAATGTACGCCGTGATCTCACTCAGGAATTTCTTACAAAGTTTTGTTTTGACTTTCGTGTGTGCTTTACTGAAGTGTTCATTAGTAGGTCATTAGGTTCTTTTCAATCAAACTACTCACTATTACTCACTACTTACTACTCACTATTATACTATTACTTACTTATTATTTACTCACTATTTCTCTTTGCTCAGTGCATAAGCAGTAGTATTTTCCCTGATTTAGAAACATTATTTTCAATGTATAGCAACGTTACGAAAGCCTAAACTCAACATTTTATGTTGAACTAATACCTAGAGCAGCGATTCCTAAAGTGGGTTCCGCGGAACCCAAGGGTTCCGTAGAAAAGTCACAAGAGAATCCGAAATTTAAAATAATCAATACAAATATAATAATGCTGAAGAGTTTGTTTATTTGATTGGTTTGTTTGTTGATTGAACGCGTAAATCTCTAGAATTACTAGTCGAATGTGAGAATTTATTTTTGCATTTGATAGCCCTATTCTTGAGGAAAGTTATAGGTTATTTTACATCACGCTACGGCCCTAAGGAAACAAGCAAAAAGACTCACGAGAGCAAGAAGAAACCCTAATACTTACGACAGTTTCCCTGTTTATAAACAGCAAAACTCTATTAGGGATTTCTCATCAATCACGTCATACAGAGAAATCGTGCTGACAATAACGAATCTCACGCACAAATCATTGAACAAAAGCAATAACATCTTCATTTCAACTTTCAAAGCTCGCCCCGTGACAAGGTTCAAGACCTGACCGCAAAAGATACAATGGCAATAAAGATTAGAGACCACTCAACGTCACAAGTCACACTTGACCAGTTTGCCTACAAATAAACGGGACATAAACGTTTAGCACTCGCGAAAGCTAAGACGAAAGTTAAGGCTAGCTTAGCTTTATAACTAGTAAGCTTAAAGCTTGAAACTTACTGCCATTTATGAAGTTCGAATATGTTAATCTATGGATTGAATGAAAACTTAATCGATATTTCTCTAGACATAAATATAATAGGTAATATTTATAAAGGCATGCAGGGACATCGACACGAATACTGTTACCATGGATTCAGTAGATGATTCTGAACACCACTGCGTTGAAATGTATTTTAAAATAATCTGCTGTTTCAAAGAAAAGTGCAATACTTACGCGGTCAAAATGTATGGAATAGCAGATTTTTTTTTACATAACCGACCCAACGCAGGGGATATCCCTTTTTTTTTTTTTTTTTTTTTTTTGAGGGTGGGAAATCATCAAATAACTTCTCCCGCTCTGGGCGGAGCGGGAGGGCGTGTCAGACTCTTACTGACTAAAACCCACCCGTGTTCCTTCGGCTGCCCTGTTGCCGGGGGCCACGATCTCCCTTTCGGTTTTCTTCGCAACCCCGGCAGGCATCGGCCCTAGTGGACCCCTTCGAATCTGCTGACATCTCTTTGAGGCGCGCGTGGAACACAACGCGCCGTCGACCCGGGCCTGGTCCTTATCGGACGGTGAGCCACCCATTGCTCACCGCCCGCAAGCCCGCGCCTACGGTGGCCGGAAATCGCCTCGCGATTCCCGACGCCCTGGGCGTCTCCTCCTGCGGCGGTTAGGGGCATGAGGGCGCGAAATTTGCCTCTCCCTCACGCGTTCCGCCTCCTCCTTCGCGAGCATTACCGCTTCGCAGAAGGAGGTGACGGCCTCCCATTTCCTCTCGCTCCGTACCATGGCCTGAACCAGGGCCGGACGCGAGAGATCACCGCCGCCGATCGCCTCCACGAGGACACGGCGATGCTCCGCCCAAGCTGGGCAGACCTCCACCGTATGCTCCACCGTGTCCTCCGGGCGATCCACACAATGGTGACACCCGGGCGTTTCCTCCCGCCTTATCCTGTGCAGGAACCTCCCGAAACTGCCGTGTCCGGTGAGGACCTGCGTCAGGCGGAAGGTGAGGACGCCGTGGCGCCTCTCTAGCCACTCCTCAAAGAGGGGTCTTATCGCCGCAATTGTGGCGTGCCCAGCGCTGGGTTGCGACAATCGCACTCTCCATGACGCCATGAGATCCCGCCGGAGCTCTGTCCGCTGTGCCGCGATTTCTCGCGGCAGCGGAGTTAAGCCCCGGCGTTTCGCCTCCTCGCGCCACTGCAGGGGATATCCCTGACACCCTGTATTTTAATAAGAGGACGACCTCAGATATGTTAAGATTTTCGGTAATATATTCAATATTCATCATCGTCATTATCATTCTCTTCATTTATTTGGTGTCTTTTTCTTCCATATTTCTCTATTAGTCATGTCACCCCTTTTCTAGTCATATCATATTTCACACAGTCCATCCATCGTTTCTGTGGGCTTTCCTTACTCTTTATTCATCCATATTCATACTCAAAACTTGCTATATTCAACATTACAGAAAGATAAACTGGCTAAAGAGTTATTATTTAACTAAAAGGGATACACGACGCTCTCTACCACTACATAGTATTTGATCCACAAGATCTATTGTTATAAGCGTCGGACATTTTACAAAAACATTGTTATATTTTTAATGTCTAGTCAAAATGGGTTGTTCCTTATCGCTTCAAAGCACCTTAGATATTAACCTATTTTAGTTTCCTGACTGATAAACGCAACAAAAGAAGAGCAAGGATCATACAGTTTCTTCTTCGTTCATATACAGGAAGGAGTTTGCACATATCAGGAAGATCTATAATTGATCGTAAAAATGTCAATCAAGTTTGATGACTTGATAAATATTCGTAGTCGTAACAAATCTTCGTATGAAAAGATATGAAGAAGCACATATGGAGAAACTTGAAACATGTACCGTTGTCTTCAATTCACGACAATCATTCATGTGTTACGAAATTAGTAGTTGTACTTGTATCTTTGTTGGTATCTTGACCATTCAATATACAAACGTTCACATAATACCTTATACAATGTTCTCCTTTGTGTGATTAACTGACGTGATCATCGTCATTAGAATTTGACTTATTGACAAGAGCTTCCTCAACAGCACTCAACCAAATTCGAAATTGATACGGTAAGCCGCACAGGTCGATCGATCAGTTTAGCTACGATTACCGCGGTTAGTCCGTGGATGGGTGACCATCTTTACATAACGAGACCTTATTTGTTATAAGTACTGTATACACTTTCATATGCATTTAGTAAAAAGCTGTTATTTTGATATCACAAACAGACACTTCTCAGAGTAGTCAGATAGGAAACGCCGAACCCATCTAGCTTATTTTTTTCTTTTTTATGTGACTTGTAAAAGTAATTCCGATATACTATTTACAGAATAAACAATTTCATTGCATTTCTTCAGTTTATTTGTAGCACCTATTTAGTTTACATTATTATTGATTGTGTTGACATTACTAGTAATTATGACCAAAATTTGCCAAATATTATCATGTACTAACACTAGTGTTTAAGATGTGTAAGTAATTACTAACAAATTGGATTGTATGATCTGACAATAAAATTATGTGATTTGGTATACGGATGACAGCGGCGCGAAAACCATGGATTCAGAACATGATTCTAAAAAAAAAAAACCGACGAATAGTTTCAACGCAGGGGTGTTCAGAATCATGTACTGAATCCATGGTAACAGTTTTCGCGTCGATGTCCCTGCCACCCTTTCGATAAATTCGTAATGGCACACTGTATTATGCGTCCTATTGCTATCCTCCGTCACCAAGGAACAAGCAAGTATTACATAACAAGTTACATTTTCACAAGAAATATTGAATGTAACTAATTGTACAAACACAGCATGACCTCTCGACACTTGGACTCATCATTTGACAAATTGCAACAGCCTTCACACACGTGTCAAGTATGTACACGATTGAAAACATGGACGAAGGTAATTATTATTTGAACTATTCAAACGATTAAGTGGGCCTGTTGACCGCCAATGAGCGGACTTAAGACATGCATTTCAGATGCCATACTCTTAGGATTGGGAACGAATCTGTCAAAAGTAACCACGATTAGCAAATCAAAAAAGACCCTGTCTTCAAAATTGTTCTTTAGATAACTTGTTTACATTGTCAATAGTGTCAAATAATTTCATATTGAACTTAACTTGAAAAATTTCCTCGCATAAAAAGCACCGTCATTTCTGTATAAACAAAAATGAATTTTGAAAACAACCAACACACACGAAAATCCATAAAATATCACGTTATAACAGATCAATCGTTACTATCATAAAAAGTGAGCGAATCGACATATTTATGGCAAAATAACTCTTGCGTACATCAATGTCGACTTTAAAATGCATTGTATACAGAATTGAGACATAAAACTATTGGCAAAAAGTACGCAAAAAGTACTCGAGCCGTTTACGTGAAAAGCAATCCGAAGTTATTTCAAGAAATATGCATTACTAAGTACTGTTATTAATTTTGAAATACATCATCTTGTGAATATTTGAGTTTAATGAACCTAGTCATGTACAATTATGTTACTGTGTGTATGTAAGTGTATTATGAATAAACACGGAAGTGTGTACATCAAAAGTATTAATTAAACGATTGCGTGAATATGAATAAATCAAAGCCAGGGATTTCAAAGTTGTAAAATTCAAAATTCAAACGTCATTTATTCAAACTAGGCTGAGAATCAGTACCTACTGTTCGAACGTCAAAATTACATAAGACAGTCCCCCAAAACGCCCACCCTTCACCACTGGAGAAAAGGCATTCAATTTTGCGCGATGGACATGATGAGAGAAACCCTTACTTTAAAATCTAGGCAGGCCGGGATCAGTCCAGTGTGAAGGTAACATAAAATAGCGTAAAGTAATATATTTTAAATCTGTATTATTGCCAAGTGTTCGTAGAATCAGGCGGCAGACGCCTTGGCATCCACCGGCATTGTTTACGCAAAATTTATATCCCCGACAATTGTGATACCTTAGAACAATACGATACAATCTACTCAGAATACTAAACAAAATATACGAGAAAGACTACATTTATAGCTCTTTTAGTTTCTGGAAATTCGTATCAAAATGTCTCATTAAATGTGAATAAAACCTTCTGGTCATAATAACCTGAATGACTATAAAACAAAATCGTGAGACATTGACTTTTGCATATTTCTTTTTAGTTACCTACAGACACCCACGAAAAATTAAGTTATTAAGTTATTGAATATTTGTATAAGATCTGTATTTGGTACTGATACAAAACCTGTCTAAATAAATGAGTTAATACAACTCCATAATAAATCCTTTACTTTAGTACTAAAGTAGTTTTGTTTACTAATTTTGCACTTACTCATTGGAATAGGTGATATTTAGTATTCCACGCCATTCCATAAAAGAACAAATGAAAAACATGCATTGTTTACTAAATCTAATATCGTTTGTTTCTATATATTTATTTATTAATCATTGGTCTTGAAAACAATAGCTCGTGCAACAACAAGAAAAAGAATCAGCTGAGGAGAATGCAGCTACATAATAATAATTTTGAAGCTAGAGTTTTGAATTACTAATGGCCGATTCCTATAATTTACGGAGCGTAATAAAGACTTGTATCATTATGGAAGTATCACAGGTTAAATTAACCGAGCATTAGTCGAGTCATTCAAACTGAAACCCGTACCAAAAGACTAATTCATTTTCAATAGCAAATCCGTACAAATTAGCACCAGAAACACACGTCTCACAATCTAATTTACAAAGCACGCATCATCGCAATCAAGATGTGGTGGCAAACAACCACATTGCCACAAAACTATGCAACAGCCAACACATTTTGTAATGCACACTGCACCAACTAATCACGGTGCAAATTAATTACTTATTGTAGCGAGCAACGCGGCACAGTTGCGATATGTCGCTATGTCACAACCAACGGAGGAAAACCTTTACGAAATTTGCACGGTGTGACAATGATTGTGACAGTTGTCAAAAATTTTTGGACGACAACGGCGATGTGTTCGTTGCATGAATATTGTAATACGGACTGAATTTAAATTCGATGCTTATTTGAATATAATTTTAATAAAGCATGATTTTGCAAGCAAGGATTTTAATTTAAACATAGGTACCCAATTAATTTGTATGCGTAAAATAATTAAAAGATAAATAATTTGTGTGCGAAAAGAAACATAATAAAAATGTTGTTTGATGCCAGTCGTTCTTAGTCGTGTGAAAACACTAAGTGGATTGAGATATCCTATTATATTCAAGATGGATAGTTAATTGATTCAGGCGTGACCTTGCGAAAATCCATTACAAAACGTGGAGATATTTAGTAACCTGTTCCGCTTAGCTATTTCTAAAGAGCCATAAAAAAACCCTGAAAGAAATCGTTACGTGTTTCTCTCAACGAGGCATCCTCAGGATGACGATTGACTTGTCGCGAACTCGAACACGGCATGTGAAATAGCAAAGCGGAACAGGTTACTAAATATATCTACGTCTATTGTATTTCAAGATTGAAGCAAAATGAAGCCTTAATGAAATAATATATTTACGAATGAATCTTAAGTCGTATTTTGCGCCACAACACCCTGTCCTCAGTCTTTCGCATCCTGTCTGTCCCAGCCAGCTTTTTAAGGTCGTGGTTCCATCTAGCTGGGGAGCGCCTCACACTACACTTACCGATACGCGCTTTATTAGCTTTTGATGTAATCATATAAATTCTACTTAAAAATGTGTCGTGTGACATGCCATTTCCTCTATGTAACCAACCACATTCTTTATAGTAGAAAACCATTGGCTCACTAGAACTTTACATGGTTGTCATTTTTTCCCGTCACTTTCACATTTTTTACTGCTGAAGATGCGCAATTTCCAACTTTCCTCGAAGATATCTGAAGTTCTAGAGACAGTAATGAGTTTACAAGTTGAGGGGAGAGTAGTCATGAAGATTAACGAGAATGAGAGTCCTATCTTATTACATGTCAGAAAAAGATTCGAATCATTTACACAGCATCGACCTATGACATAAATGTTAGTAATCATAACGCCTTGGATGGCAAATTAATTAAAGATCACAGATGGTGTCATTCTAAAATAAAATATAGGAAATATGAATAAATAATCACTATCAAACTCATACTCCAATACTTTTAACATCTGACACATCATGATACCGACAATACAAATGACCTTACTCTCAAATCACAAATCGTTAAATGACAGCATTATGCTTAACTTACGAAGGTTACATTGACCTCAGGTTAACCGGAGCTTTAATAAGCACTTGGGTCACTGGGTAAATACGTTTAAAAGCACCATGTACTGTACAATAAATACCTTTCAACGTCACGGAAGCTGGTTTATTCAACCTGGCTGTGCTTCGAACAAATAAGCACATGAAAAAATATGAATAATTGAATATCCTTTATGAAATTAACACTTTTTTTATCAAGTACAATAAAATCAATAAATAAACAAAGCCTTTGTATGTTCTTTGTTAAATTAATAGTGTTTTTTATAACTTATTGAACACAAAGTATGTAACCTTTAGACCTCTTTTATTTATATTGCCATCTACGGACTCACAGAAAGGGAGTGCCGGCTAGATTCTAATGACATTATAAAATCCTTAACGAGGCTTAGCTTAAACGTCAATGCCAGAATACCATTCGATGCTTGCCAGTTGAATCTAAATAAAACAGCTATCAAACAAACTATATGTGCAACAGATAATACTAAATACCAAATAATAATCTCACCACGGTCTGCCATTGAACATATTTTACACAAAGGAAAAGGTTTGCATTGGTCCTTCTTGAAATAGGTACCCAGGTACCCAATTAGCAATGCCAAAGGACCAATGTCTCCAGAAATACCACCATCTTATAAACATTAAGAGCGTTTATTCTGAAAGTGGGCAACGTCGCAATTAGATATAAAAAAAATCCGCTATTTTGATTAATTTGGTAATATTTCTTATGGAAATAGGAAATGTGAATTTGATGTTGTAACCTTTTTTTGTTGGAACTTTTTCTAAATATTCAGTGTTACGATATTAAGAATTGCATTTCATAATCAATATTTTAGTTCCCTAGTTTAGCATTAATCGAATAGATTACGTGCTACTCCTGTTTTTTTAGTAATCTGTCTGTCTGTGCTGTCTTGTTTATACCTTTTTAGTTAACTTTTTTTTGTCGTAGTTGGGTTTTTATATTTAAAATTTTTAAAACACCTTTATTCTAAAAACGACATCTAAATATCATCTACACTATGATCCGACTGCAAACGAAAAACAGAACATTCCAAGACAATACCGGGTGAGTAATATCGATTCGTCGATCATTGAGCGGATAAGATCGATTGACCAGATAATACTCGGCTGCTGACAACACAATGGACCGCCGACAAGGATGGAGATACGTTATGTATGAGCGAATTCTTTTGGCAAATCGCCGGTTGGTATTCTGTATGGACTGACAATGGACTAGAAGTATCTTTTTGGGATTCAATTGAATGGCATGGGACCGTGGAAATAAAATATTTAATTTATCAGACATGCTGATTATATTGAGTTACTAATGTCAATACAATAGTGAAAAATATTTTTAAACTCCGAAGATATTTAAGTATGGATAGCAGATATATTAACATAATGTTATAAACTATATCCTAATTCATGTAGCATATTTATAAATATATAGTCTTAGGAAGACTTCCAATAGAAGACAATAGTAAGGTGTTTTGATTCTTTACATAATCTATCACACTGTGAATAGGTTCCGACATCCCAAGGTTATCAGTTAGGTACTAATATTAGGTACATTTTAAGTGACTATCGTAGACCGTACGTCGAAGTTTCAACAGAATTATAGAGGTATGAGGAACAGGGTGTAATGTTCATTTATCCTCCATAAAAAAGACAGGATCCTCCAACCAACAACAGATGTTGGATCTAGTGGGCTACTGCCCGTCGAATCGTCGATAGATGTCGGGATATTGTATATATGCTAGTTACGCGGTAAACCCTGCTTATGCGATGCAGGATTTTGCGTGACGTCAGCGTGATGCGTAGTTCGCATCTGGTGATGTAGATGCCGCCACAGAATAAAGGGCCAGCTCATACGGGTTTTGTTACCACGAACGTTCCACACAATGAACAACCACTGCTGGTATTTAAGAAATAGCAGAAGAAACATTTAAGTTTAAAGTTATTTTAATTTCCAACCATAAGCATACGGAAGCAATGAAACTATTCCTAAGAAGTCTACCTCCACATTAGCGAGGAACGCGGCGCGTACGTCACTCTCGATTGTCGAGTCGCGTCGGCGCGCCGCGCCGGGCGGCGGCGTCACGCACGAATGCGTAAGCGCACCCGATCACTACACAGCACAACAAGGCTGAATGAAGAAGTTCCACGCATTACATTGTGCAACAAACATTATTAGATGGACAGACAGACTGAATGCGAATGGCAGATAACCATGGGTACTATAACTCAAATTGAGACATGGCTTAGTCCAGTAGAAGATTGCAATAGTTGGAGCAGTAACAACTTCAAAAGATTACAGTCTTTAAATATATATTTCTTAGGGATAAAGTCGTTAACAGATATTGATTCGAGGTTAAAACAAGATGGCGAATCTGTCATAGTTCATCAAAAAACGTCTTCTCTATTTAGCTACGTTATGGCACACGGAAAATGATCCACATGACGTGACGGTTAAAATGACTCAACACGATCAAATTGTATACTATTATTGCAATTGTTGACATTAAACATTTAAAATAATAAACTAGTAATAGACAATAGCTATTGATTTTCTTAGCAAAAGTGTTTTTTTTTTTTTCATATCAAATCAAATCAAAATATTTTTATTTCACTAAACCTACATGGGCACTTATGAAACGTCAGAAGCTAGGTGCACGATTCCAATTGGTCGTTTCCTATGGAGAAGAGCCGGCAAGAAACTCCACGGTTACTCTTTTAAAAATAATTGGCTTTTACAATTTTTTCAAATAACAGTATGACTAGGTATGGGAGGACAGTGTAGGTATTTCAATAAGTACTAGGTACTTAAGAAAATAGAAAATGGTCAACAAATCTACAGTCCACTAAGCCTACAGTGTTCTCACATTCACAATAGAAAAAAATCTATACAAAAGATATTTTGATTTATAATATTTACTACTTAGTGCTGTAACTGTAAACAATTCGATCACTATAACTAGTTTATTCTTTTCGACTAATAAATTATTCCTTACTTGCTTTGTAACGCCTTAAGTATGGCGATAACACTCACACCTAGATCTATTTGCTCTAGTTCAATAGTAATTCAATTTAAACCTGTTTATTCTTCAAAATATCCCATTATTTTTTTATAGCCAATAACCAGTAGCACTAGCGTCCAAGCAGCCCAAAAAAGTAGTAAATGGCCATGGACAAAATAATCGTCATAGACGAAGAAATGAAAATGAATCATCAAGAGATACAACTATGCCCATACAACCTCGGAAAGCAAGCATAATGTTATGCTGATGCTTTAAACGCAGTCACAGAGCATAAACACTTGGAACTGGATGAGCAACAAAAGGGAAATTAATGTTCTACTTATGTGAATCATTAATCAAGTATTACATACCGACTTTCTTTTCCTTGCACAGCTACTGGTCTGAGAAATAAAGAAAATGCGTAACCGTAAGCTACATAAAAGATGCATAAATAAAGCTAAGAGACTTGGGTTAGATGAGGCAGAAATGAGGAACCTAGAGAAGTTCTAATTACTGACATGGATTATGCATGATTGCTACATTTAATAATCAGCAATATTTATTGCTTATCATGCCACCTGCAACAGCTTTCTGAGTTGTTATTTTGATAAGATCTCAAATTTAACCGCACCTCATGCTGTACATGGACTGACGAAGTCTGGATAATCTAAGCGTGAACTGAGAATAAAGCATTTATATTGCACTCTTCCAATCGCTATCTTGCAGCATGAAAGTGTCTAACAAAATTACTAAAATTTCAAATCTTTATGCAACATTTATGAAGGAAGACAAAGTATTCTTTATTTTACGTCAACCAACTAAAATCCCAAACAAACAAAAACAAGAAATAGTAAACATAGTAAAACAATAGGCGGTCTTATCTTTATAGGCAATATCTTACAGACAACCATCAAACCATCATAAGAAATTGAAATGGGCAAGAAAAGATGCGGTGAGCAATCGGCAATCCATCAAAAAACCAACGCAAATGCCTTCACAACCAGAACCCGAACATTCTAAATCAACAAGCAGTACCAAACACGCTAACAACAACAATAATTACAGGCACAAGAAAGTATAGGTAATTATAGTTCGGTATGCGCGACAAACGACCGCAAAGGTCGTGCCAGTTTGGACGCAAGCCGCTGTTTTTTCACGACACATCAATCATGGTTATACGCATTCGTGTTGGAGGCGCTTGTAGTGTATGTAAGTAAGTATCATGTATGTGTGTGTAATCACACCTTATTTAGGATTACCCAAGTAAGCAATATATTAAGATCGTGTATGTGAAGACACAATAAATCGAGCCGTTATCCAATGCTGATGTCTTTCAATTACCGCGACACTTTAACAAAAAATAAAATTATTGTGATCATACAATCGGACATTATTATAAAATTCGGAAAAATCGGAATTCGGATTTTATTATAAACATACTTATATATATATAAGTAAGTGAGGTGGAAGCCCTTACTTATGGTTCCTTCTTCGTTGGTGTTACTTTGATCAATCAAAATTCAACAGGTACAAATAACAAAACTTGTTTTACAGAAGTCGGTCTTTTCAAAAATTCTGAATACCCAAGATGCACAAACATAAAAGTTACAGAAGTAATATCCAAAAGTATATTTTAGAATGCAGTTTCAAGAAAAGAAAGATCCAAAATGAAATGATGATGTGGATATATTTAGTAACCTTTTCCGCTTAGCTATTTCTAAAGAGTCTTGAAAAGACCCTGGAAGAAATCGACACGTGTTTCACCTCTCAACGAGGCATCCTCAGGATGACGATTAACTTGTCGTGAACTCGTACACGGCGTGTTGCCACACCAAGCACCGAGCGCAGACTGAGCTTAATCGCCCGTCCAACCCACTTATATACTGCTCGCCCCACCTCGGCTCGGAACGTGATCAGCGCGATAAGGGGCGAACAATCGCAGTAAAGGTAACCTTGGCATACTCGTATTTAATTCGTTCAACAGTGTAACGTTTCCTGTATTATTTTTTACTATTTCTAAGCTCTCTAGTACTGACATTCTGAAACCTTTATCACATGTGTGTAAAATTTCGAAAGTGTTATTATTATTTAACGAATGACCTGTGTCTATTAAGTGTTGAGCAAAATGGGATTTTTCTGGATTACTGTTCCGGAACGCTGCAATATGTTCCTTATATCTTGTCTGAAAATTACGACCGGTTTGACCTATATAAATACCATTACAATCATCGCAATGTAACTTGTAAACACCAGATTTTTTATGGTTTTCTAATCGATCTTTTCCGTTGCAAATCTGTTTTAATGAATTATTTGTTTTAAATGCTACCCTTAAACCATTTCGAAACAAAGTTTTTGAAACCCTATCACTTATTGATCCTAAGTATGTCAAACTACCTAAATATTCATGTGGTCTTTCTGGGGGCAGTGGGTACAGAAGTGAACGAACTATGTTGCGACGTTTCGTTTGAATCAAATCATCAACCATTTTCTTATTGTATCCGTTACTCTTAGCTATATGATAAATAATGTTAAGTTCTCTGATATAATTTTCTTGTGAAAGTGGTACTGACATTAATCTACGAGTAAAACTATGATAAGCTGCCAATTTATGTTGAATTGGATGACAAGATGACGCAGGAATGGTGACATCTGTATAAGTTGGTTTTCTATAAATCTGAAAATCGTGTTTATTGTTTTTTCTTGAAATAGTTAAATCTAAAAAGTTAAGGGATCCATCAACTTCTAATTCTAATTTAAACTTTATTTTGGGATGCAAACTATTGATTTTATTAACAAAAACATCAATTTGACGCAATGTACCGGTCCAACACATAATTATGTCGTCAACATAACGGTAATAATATAAAATTTGTGGCTGTCCTACTATGTATTTATTTTCAAAATGGTCCATAAAAATATCTATATAGAGTATTCTACTGTATGCTACTCTATATAGCTCTATAGAGTAGCATTATTTGTGGTTGTACGGTTTTAGCTACGTTTAGAATGCTCTATTCCTTCCCATATCGTTAGAGGTGTGAAGTTAATTGGTCTCAACAACCTGCGCAAAAATACCAAGAATGATACTGATACAATAATTATAACACCTGTTAGGACTGGCTAAATCATTCATTTATTTCAATAATTTCCAGATGTGATATGAATTATTAACAAGCTAAATCTATAAGATATTCCAAAGTAATCTAACTAAATTTTATGCAGTTTGAACAGGCAACCTTAATCATAATATATTTATAACATAAATGCCTACACATAATATAAAATCACGCGCCCTTATTTACCTTATGTAGAATGGAATCGCCTACAGTAAGTAGACAGTTGGTAATTGCAATATATTTGTGAAATCAAAAGTCATTTATTCAAACTAGGCTGAGATTCAGCACTTTTTGAACGTTAAAATTACAAGAGACAGTCCCCCTAAAACGCCCGCCCTTCACCACTTCCTAGTACTTTAGCTGGGAAGAAGAAGAGGTGCAACAAACTCCTCAGCAGCACAGCTGTCTGAATTTACATTATGAAACAGACAACATTAAATCATTTTTTTTTTTTTTTTATAATAATTAAAGTTCTTAAGCTTACATTGTGGAGAACAAAGCAATACACGTATTTGAATTAATGAGAATAGAAAATGCTATACTGAATAATCAGAGAAGGTATAAAACGGGCAGGTAAGAAAGGAATCTACGATTCAAACCATCCGTGGATATTATTATGCATTATATATATAGCAATCCCAATTCCTGAGAGTCGGCACATGGATAAAAAGTAATGCATCAACATTTTCGTGCTATGAACTCTACTGCAATGTTGGTGAATAATGCAGAATGAACATAAATGCAATAATGCAGAATGAACATAAATGCAATGAACATAAATGGAATGCATTCAGGAGTAACCTAGCAGGTAAAACTAATATAGCTAAAAGTCACTGTAACTTACCTGTATTACACAATAAAGCCATTACTAAAGAAGTAGTTACACAATACTTTACAGCTGAATACCAACTCATTATAAACATAACTGGACACCAATAAAAAACACAATTAGAAGTTCCACTAAAAAGTGAATACAATGAACTTATGAAATTTTAAGACATTTCTTTGGTTTTCCTTCAACTTTATTAACTCGTACCTGTGCATGGGTTTGATAATCGAGGATTATTTGGAGTAAAATTTCTGTCCCTACCTATTTTGTAGTAACACTTAACAATGTACACACTGTCTAATCAGAACTATCTAAACATTTAACGCAATCTTTTGTAATCTCATTGCCAAGTTGAACAATATTTTTACTATGAACGCTCATATCGATGTTATCTCCGCGATATTTTATAAACAGCCTCTGGCTCTACATAATTTATATTTCAGAGAGTATATTAATACAATTTGACTGCGTTTAACCTCAAATTTATTCTGTGGGTGTTGATTTATGGATTGAAAAGGGACTGGCTCCAGTTCTCCCACAGTCTTTATAGTAGGTCTATGTCGTAGAACAAGAGATATGTCACGATTTTCTTTAAATTTTGTATAAGATTCACCAAAATCCATTACGACACAGGAAGTATTATTGTGTCTCATGAATTTATAGCATTGGGAATCCATACGCAAGGCAACTTCAAGCACAGCTTTAAATTTCCGATGTGAGTCAGATCTGCAAGGAAATTAAGTATCAACTACATGAATTCTTACTTCCTATCACATTATTTCCTTTATGAAGATCTTGCTTTACTCAACTTAACATATTTGGGCTTGAATAACACATCCCTAATTTTAGAAGTCTGTTTCTTTTAATTACCTAGTTTCGAATGAAATTTAACTGCATACAGCAGGCAACACAAGTAAATTGCTATCATTAGCTGGGAGATTTCGTGGGCAACCAGATAAAGCTAACTACTACATTTCAGAAAACTGGCTCTGATTGTTTATCTTTAACCCAACAAATGCTAGAACGATTGGGTATAAAATTGGACAATCAGAAGGCAACCTACAGTCACATTTGAAGTCACAAGTAACAAGCCCAAGTTAGTGAACGATAATGATAACTTTTCGCTGCTTAACAGGCAGAACTGATGCACCTAACGAAAGTACCACTTAAAATTCGACTCGCCTTATTAGAACAAAAAGCGTTAAAATACATACATTTTGTTGGTTTTATCTCATACTTCAATGTGACATAAGGAATATAACCATAGCATGTGGTTGAGAAACCTCTATCGGAAAGCAGAAGAGAGTCATGCAAGTTGGTTAATAGCATCTGCAAATATATTAGTTAACTTTTCTGAAATAATATTCCAGATTTGTCCACCTACTGCTGCCCTGGGTAATCCAGATCTGGTTATACCTACCTATGCAGCTTTCTAAAAAAAGACGACCCTAACAGAAAACCCAGCGACGATCTGACATAACAAGAAAATAAACGACGTGCGTCGGTACCTAAGCGAATATTAAGAACTCATTTCGCAACCATAAGCACAATAACTTCTTCAAGACATATGGAAATGAGGACGCATATCTAGCGACCTCATTCTTCACGATTATATATTACGTCACAATTCCATAGATTTCCGTGATGTGATTGTTTTTCTACTCCAGTTACCACTTTACATCATACACTTGGTGCACATTTACAAACAAGATCTTTGACGTCCATTTCTGAACACAAACACTATTCTCTAGCAATGGTGATGCCATTATAGCTTTGTAGGGCATTATAGAATTGAAGAATTATGTTATCAGTACATAGATGAATGCTCTTCCTCATAGCATCATTTCAGCCGACAATGAGCTGTTTCATTACGGTGAACAAATGCATTTCATCTGGGCATGGATGACTCTAAGGACACGGGTTATTGAAAGAATGTTAATAACAAACTCTGTCAACAGAAGTGCAAGCTCCCTAGAACTGGTGATCCTACCAGAAGTAAAAGTCTGGATTATGCATCACCTCCATAAGATTCTAATACCTCGAGTATACAGGGTTATTGTTTATACATCGGCAATCCGTTAAGAGGATGTAGGTGAAGTCATTTGCAACCAAATTACCCCTATGCCAATGTCAACCATTTTGGAGTAATCGAACATTTTATATTTTAAAATGTATGAAACTAAAATATAAAATGTCAAATTACGCGAAAATTATTGACATTTTCATAGGAGTCAAACGGCAACAATTGGTTGTAAATGACGCTTGTTACATCCCCTTAATGTATTGCCGACGTATAACCATTAACCCTGTATATCAGGATTATTGTTTACATTTTTACTTCATACATTAAAAAAAAGTCAAATTATTCGACAATGGTTGACGTTGGCATAGGGGTCATCAGGGATAATTTGGTTGCAAATGATCTCTCCTACATCCCCTTAACGGATTGCCGACGTATAATCAATAACCCTGTATAGATGGGACACACCGCTACAGAAACTGTCATGGAAGTTTCCGATAATGCTAAAGTCGTAGCTAAATTCTCGGCTGGCTGGCACTATTAAGATTGGCATCGACACATTTAGAAGAAGAAAGACGTATAATACAGGGAGAGAGGGGGGACCTATTCGAAGCATCATTAGATTCATTACTACAATATACAGTTAGCTACAAATGCAATAAATAATTGTGGACTATATCTGTGCATGGTGGTACCGTTACCCGCATTGTTCGTCCGTTTTTCCGTTTCGATTTCCATTTAATAGATATGAATCAAGCTAACTGCAGTTCGAGTTACTTATGTATCCTAATAATATGGCCTTCCCATAATATTTCTTTTGCCCGAGTTAATTGGTATATGAAAGAAGACGTCTAAACGCGTGGATTACAAATATTATTATGTGTAATAAAACAAACTTAACAGATTCTAAAAGTACTTTGCATCCGAAAATCTGATACTGATTGATATAGTTATCGATCATCTGTTCAATCATTGGCATTGATATCTGCGGTAATATCATGGTCTCGCCATCTTACTTCAGCTTATCCGTCTTATCATCATAGTCTTCTGTTACATTATTATCCTTCGTCCTCTAAAATAAACCATTTTGGAGGATTGTTATTTCTATCTGTCTTTTTGCTCTAACTTAATAAATAATAAATTTTATAAATTTTTATTTCAAAAAAAGTAGTTTGTACATGGTATACAAAATTACTTGTTTGTACTTGTTTTAAGGTCGTCACTTTGAAGATAATATAAATATATATTATCTTCGACATATCACTCACTGTACAATTTAATGGATCACACCACCACACTGCAGAGTGAAGATAATATATACCTTAAAAGATTTTTAAGCGCTATAATATATATTATTTCCAATGTGTGTGATAAGCTTTACCCGTGGCTTACTCTGGGCTATTTCAGTTAAAAAAAAATCATTTTCACCTACAACTTTATTCTACATACTATAAATTCGCTACATTATAAAACCACTCCGTCTCACCGAGAGGATGCCTGTGTCCCAGCAGTGCGAACATTATAGGCTGATGATGAGGGGCATTAAAGAACATCTATACAAACAAGTCATTACCAAATGAACATTGCCAAGTAACCACGAGACCTTTCAAACTTATATCAGACTAGCGAATCATCGGATGTTCGGGCCGCTACCTCTAGAAGCCTTAACCAAAACCAATGTCAATTCACTTTCGCTAAACTGCACATATTTATATATTCATACAAAACATTAATACAAATGTGAGTACTAGCCTTCGTCATTACAATACAATTCGAATTGAATTAGAATCGATATTAAATCACTACTAGCGTAGAAGTATTAAAATCAATAAATTGTTAATGATCGTTAAGTGCGGCACCTAATCGATTCAAATGTTACGTGTGTAACAAAACAAAGATCAAAATACTGACCGTGACTGAATGGCGAAGGCTAATTAAAGAGTTTAATTAACTATGTCTGTCAATACAGTTCACGATTGTAAGAAACGTGTATCTTAGGACCATTATATTTAAAATAAAGAATATCATAAGTGCACGATTGTTGCGAACATATACCTTAGGACCAAAAGTATTCAAATAAAATAATGATCTAAAAAGCCAACTTACAGTGTTCGTGAACTAAATACATATTATTTTTGCTCATAAAACTGATAGTGATAACATAACTGAGTTTTACTTCGAAAGAAAACCATTAACAACATTGCATTTTATGGGTCTGAAGTTAGAGATCGTGCTAATTTGATACAACAATGTTTTTAACAGCATAATAATAAATTAGTCAGAAAGGCGATGTATCAAATGACGGTTGATAGATGGAAGAAGAAGATACTGTACCGACCTCAAATAAACAGGGATAATGGCAAGCCGATGATAATAATTTTGATCAGCAAATCATAAAGAATTCTGTATCATAGACGTCCCTCCATAGCATAGCAAAATCAGCCTATAATGTTCCCACTGCTGAGACACAGGCTTCCTCTCTGTGAGATTAGGCCGTCATCCACCACGCTGGCCCAGTGCGAGTTAAGGATGTCACACGTTTTCGAATTTTGAATTCTAGGACATGCCGGTTTCCTCACGACCATGATCTAATTTACCTTTACCATTTTGAGAGCACTGGTGATGATATAAATTACACAAAGTAAAGCGCCTGTTTGGGTTCGCATCTACTACCTCGAACTCCTAAGTTTGGGCCGATACCACTTGGCACCACTGCTAGACGTCCCTTCAGGCTCTTGAAACTACAATATTCTATGACAACAAATAATCTTGAAAGGATACAACCTTACTATGTGATACAACATTCAATTCAACACGCTTGGTTGGGTCGCCGTTCTCAGTACCCAACGAAGCATTCATCATTACATACATAAACAACTCAAATACAACCTGAATATGCACAAAGTATATCAAATACATGCATATTCATAACGGCCAATTCCTTAATAGGACACAAAATGCAGATCAATATACTTAATGCCATGTCTGTTGCAAATAACGAAATTATAGATACAGCAGAAAAAAAACGATAATAAAGTGGCTAAAGGTGTTGGTACAAGAACAGTTGCAGAAATTGTTCGATTATTTATCGATACTAAAAATTGCAATCTAGTGATCCATCAAATAATATGTAGTAATAAAACATCATCACCCCATGCTATAGACGTGGTGATGGCAGGTGCAGCAGAGCCCTAACGGAATGGTTGCCGAGAAACGGTAGAAGCGTTGTCAAACCAATAGCCAGGTGGGTGGAGGACCTACAGAAGATCGCGGGGAAGACCTGGATGAGACCAGGGAAACATGGCACAAAAAGGAGGAGGAATATACAGAATATACAATAGCAGAGGGTGGAACAAGGCAATGATGATGATGAATAAATCATAGATAACATTATATTATAGCAAAGCTAACAAGACAATAGCACGGTAATAAGTAACTAAAGTTGTTACTAAACGAGTACCTGCTCATTTTAGGTCGATCCAAATCAATGCTCAATACTTTTGGCTTCGACAATGTGTACTTAGGTGGTTGTTCGCTATAGGCAAGTGAAATCATTTGACGTCAGTCAATATATACTACCTAAAAGGTTTTCCTTATAGTTTGGTACCCAAATCGAGTATGAAACGATAGGGAAAATGTGTGCTGATGCATACAAATACAGTCACGGTGGTCAAAAGAATTGCAAATATAATAAAAGGCTTAATCACCACATAAAGTAACTAAACACTGCCGCTGTCAATCTCATGTCAATCAACTGCTGCGATTCGTTGATCGAAATAACAACAGCACATCAAACGAACAGGAGTTTTGATGACAAACTAATCACTCAATAGGCTTAGAAAAACCGGGGGCAATTCATGTTGATTGCACTAGCAAGCTGCAGGTGTGGTCCCACCTTTATTCCAGCCGCATTGCACGCTTCGTTACAACAAATTTTAAGCCATTGACATTTATAGGCCAATGTCAACGTGATGCGTTTTCCTTCCCTGAATTTCCATAGAAATAGTTCCTACGTGGTTTATTGGATTCAATATACCACGTCCAACCTTGGCGCCAACCTTTGTATAGACAAGTAATTAATGGACAATTGTGACCAATTAGTATTTTATTTATATTATTATCGTTAGATTAGCCGGACGTAATCATTTATTCTTATACTCTTGCTAAAGGCTTGTGGCTTGGTTTAATCAGTAGAATATTGTTACGGTATATAAGTCAGTCAAGTGGGTAATTGCTGTTACAATTACATTCAATAACTTTTGTTCCTTTAATTTATAATTTTAACACATTAACATAATAAACTCAAGCAACAATATCAACCTCATAGTTAGCCCTAAAAACGAGTACCATCCCATAAAAAGTTGCAATTTTATCACCACCACCATAAAAGCCATGAGTGTACTCACCACATTGATCTTACTCAGCACATGGTTTATCTGGTCCTTACTGCACATTGTTGCTATTTTTGTTGTCAACTCCTCGAAAACAATCACATCTCACACCTCACACTAAATCTTCATGTATATCGTTACCGTCACTGGAACAGGCGATACGTTTACTTAACTTTGAGGTCTAAGGACTATGGATAATAATAAAATAATCAAGCCTCAATCTGATATTAATTTACCACTTAATAATACAGGCAACATGGAAAGTTATCAGCATTAAAACAATTGTGATTTAAATACAAGGAAACCTAAAATACCATGCACATTGAATGACATAAAACAACTCACAATGCAAACTTCAAAGCAACGTTCAGGAAAATAGGTCAACAAAGGCTGTACCTCAAATTAGCCGCAACATTTACCGACATGCTGCACTGGTCAACAAGGAATAATTTACATGGCATTATCACACATACTAGAATTCGAAGCCAGTACTAGCACGGGGCATTACGCTGATAACAATCAAATAAGTTAACCGATACGAATAATTACTAGCTGTAATGAAATTTACGAAACAAACGTTGCAAAATTTAGTAGTGCAGTTGATCAATCGAAATTATATCGAGTGTCAATTGGTGATCAGTTTTTAGGAACACGCAATGCTGTTGGTAGGTTGCGTGTTTATAGCTATTGGACCTACGTTTGTCAAACGATATAAAATGGAAGTAAAACCGTAGGAAAACATAGTAATAATTTCTCATTAGATGCAGATTCATAAAGAAAATAATGAAATAGGTCAATTAGAATACTTTACTACCCAGCGAGAGAATGCAAACGCAATTAGGAAAAATTGCAACATATACGCTCTGCAGATGCTGTATCTCAATATTTTCAGTGATTTTTGGTGTTCTTGTTTATTGCAATCCAGAAAGTTTTAAATAATCTCATTTGATATAAAGATTACTAGCTAGCATTATACTTTCGTCGGCATCTTGATAGTCACCACGCTTACCCACGCCTATGACAATTAAATGCAAATTATAAAAAATACACCAGTGAAATCGCCATTTTAAAAGAACAATTTCACCGAATTCTTGCATATATTCTGAACCATTGCTGTCATTTTAGTTATATCGCGGCGATGAATATTAATGAATCTCTACGACATTTCCAAATTAAAAACCTTTTTGTGTACAATTAAAAACCTTTTTTGTGTACAATTAAAAAATTAACATTATTTTAGTATATTCTTCTATGAAGACAAGTCAGAGGCCCATGGGCGGTTTTCAAACTCTGACACCAGGTTAGTCACTAACCACACGAAAAGAAGATAGTATATTGATAGCAGGAGTAAGGTAAAGAAGAGCGCTGTGTGCGGCACGGCCGCAGGTCAATAAATCGATGAACCGGAAAAACAAATGAGGTTCGGCTGTCCAAATAACTTTTCTAAATATTTTACGACTGCCGTCTAAAATTTATTCAATAGTTTTAACACATATTTATTCAACAAAGACAAGTAGCGGTATAAATTACAGACTGTCATTGATGTACAATACATTCAAAGGGACAAGTTATATGAATGGAAAAAGGTCAAAAGATTAATCGAATTGACCAGCGTTCAGGGTCTCTCCATGAAAGGGCAAGGCGACGAAGGCTTTAGAAACGAAAGGATGTCCGTGGACCTTGTCATGTCAATCTGTTTGTGGAACGAAACAATAGTGAAGCCTTCACTAGAGATTTTTTTGCAACAGCAGACCGGAAAATTGCAGGAAGAATGCACTATACATCATTTGATAGCCATCTCGTGCATACAGAAGCAATCGCTTGAAAAACTAACTTTCGAACTGCATAACAATGTCTGTGGACTTTGAACTTTGGAATTGACCTACTAATTCATGATACAGTGAAAAATAACAATATAAAACTGCTTCTTCATGAGAATTTATTAACAAATGTATCGTAATTAATATCAGAGGTTGACAAGAAAAAGTTACAAATATTACGTGTCGCCAAACACAGTAAAATTTAACTCGTTTGAATGCATCAATGTCAAAAAACAGGTCCCTGATAAAGAGCCAATCATTTATTAAACACAAAACGCATAATCGATGTTGCACAATTCCGAAATGAAGTGTTTCTTTTTTTGTTCCTGATGTTACGTTGCTAACACAACCGGTCGGACAGCCAGACGGTGGTCTTTTTTCACTCTTTGTAAACATTCCAAAGAAAACGAGAGTATCATAGTATTGTGAGGATTGATAAGCGACTGAACAATTTCATGCCATTTGGGCAATGCATTAGAAAATCTAATAACGTTGATACGAGGCACGCTTTCACGTAAATTTGTATCGACGTCATCTGCTTTATGTCTGTCTAGCAGGTTGTTGACATGTTTTCCGTTATCATTTCTTTTATCAATCGAACCTTGTTCAGTTACACCTTTACCTGCCTTTAGTAATTAAAAGTAGTGTGAGGTTTTATTTTATTTATGTCAACCTAAGAATCGATAACTTTGGAAAACCATCGTATCGTACAGTTTGAGTTTTAAGTACACAATACTATTTTAAGTTATTTTTTTTTGTTTCTTTTTGTGTGAATATTGTATGCCTTAACAAATAAATTTATTTTCTTTCTCTTTATTTTCTTTTTTTTCTTCGTCAAATAAATTTATTTTCTTTCTTATTTCTTTTTCATGCTTCATTCATATAGCGTTAAAACAGTTCAAATACGATTCTATATTCAATGAATATTATACAATATTGATTCACGTAAAAAAGTGCCCCAAAGAAATTTTTCTCACCTTTTTTATTGTGATACCCGAATGTTTTCTATTTATAGTTAGCACGTACTGGCCGACAATTGTGTGGGTGTGAATGCGTGCAAACACTACTTACCTTAAACGAATTTGGTTGTAGTTCACTTTCACTAAACTAATACATGTTTCTGCACGCCTTGTAGGTGTTTAGTCAATCGAAGGTCTCGATTTCGATTTCGGGTCAAACGATTAATTTATTAGATTTCGATAGCTATACAACTTTCTTTACGAAAAGTAAAACTCGCACATTAAAATTACTAGTAAAAAAAAACATATTTGGGTCGAACAAGTTGGCAACTGCAATTATTAATTTTAGTCTGTCCTTAACAACTGTCGTAATGTAAATATTGCTGCATTTCAAGTTAATTACCAAACAATTCGACCAATACTGATTATATTTACAATAATTAACATGTTAATGGTCTAACTCAAACACACTAGGTACTAGGTTTAATTTAGTAATGCTAATATTTATAACTGCACTAGTTTTAGTTATGTAACCGGGAAATAATATCGTGGGTCTCAAAAGATAATAGATGATGAATGTAAAATTACTATTAAGTTACGTTACATGATACTTAATTTAGTATCGTGATACTCATCGATATAATAATAGAATCGATCAAATTAATGACCCGACGGAAATTTATATGTCACGCTTAATGCATTTCCTAAATAGACGGATTTTAACGAAAATTGCAACATTTTTTTTTTTGTAATATTTAGTGCGTTGGATGAAATTGGATGTTGTCACACTCTTTGTCAAAGCCCAGTGATCATTATTTTTAAGTTATCGATAATTGGAATCCACAACGTTGCCGCATGACGAAAAATAACCACAGGCATGTCCAAATTGGATACCAACACTGGGTTTTCATGAAACAATTGCGCCATTTTTAAGTCAGCAAATTATTTTGATTACTACAAAACCGCTAAAAATAAATTTAATTTAATAGTTTATTTATCATCCTGTAATATTTTTTATTGTTAACTAAGAAATAATATTTACAGAAATAGGAATAACTAAAAGAGATCTAAAATATACAAAATAACCGAAAACCCGAAAACGACTACGGTGCTCATCATTATTATTATTTTTTACTATGGGACCAAACCCCAAATCGCGAAAAAAAATCTGCTGTTCCCTACATTTGGTCGAGTTTTACGAACATTACTAAAAAAAAATACATACAAAAACATTTAAATAAATCTGATGCCTGTACTAGGATAAACCTGTATCGTTAATGAGTTCTTACAATTACTATTAGGACAACTGATTTCATATCAATACTCAAAGTAGGTTTTAATAACAGTGACTTAGATCATTTACATGTGTTTATCGATGTTAGTGGTCCCACAGCAAAAGTTGTTAATAAGAATGAGTAGGTACAATTACCCCTTAAGAGGTTCCAGTTATTTCAATTAAGTACACCTTGTAATATTGACAATGGTTTTATTTCGTTTTTAAGAAAAGAAGCAGATTCTCGTCATTAAACTCACGGTTACAAATATTTCAATTTTTATTTCAATTTGGATTGCAATAAAGATATTATTGCAATCCATCAAATAAAACATCTTTTATTTCTGGATAGACAGAAGGCATAATTATAACAATACTTTGAACTTTTCCTTTATCACGATTTTCTTTGAAATAATGATTTTTCAAATATCAGACGAGAAATTCAGCTGTAAATATAATTTACCTGAAAACTAAATTGAAAATATTTGTAAGGAAAATAAACATACAAACAAAATATTACATCCCACGCTTCATAATGCTGATAACTTCACATGTCACTGATAACTTAAAATCGACGGAGTATCTACTCAAGATTACCCATACAATATCGAAACATTCGAGACAGATTTCACAATGAAACGTCAAGAAAAGGGTCAATAGTACTAAAGTAAACTGACAAATAAAGACAGTGGGTCATTTAAGTGAGGAGTCGTGTAAAATTACCCCGGTTGCATGCGTTGCTGCATAGTGTGGCGCAAACGCATGCCTTTGCCAAAAGGTTGGGGTGAATGGGCTTTTTCAATTGTACTCGAGTCTACGACTATTCGGTATTTTTCGGCGAAACGGTATCGGTATCAAGGTGACTTTTGAGTTGCATTCGATTTTCGAAACTAATTTATAGTAAAGTACCCACATAATCCTAGTTTTTACTTTGTACAGTTAGTGTTCCGGATTGTTTTTTTTTTCTAACTTTGCAACTCAATTCTAAATGCGGGCTGTTTAAGTGAAAACAATAAGCCTCTGAATCGTTCTAATATTTCCTATTTCATTAATAAAACAAAAAAGGAATTTAAAAATCACAAAGAAAAAATGCTTTGCCTTAGGAAAACAATGACGAGACTAATTGGAACTAATCGATGGAACACACGACTAATATTTATCATAACAATCATGAGAATAGTCTTCCCGAATGAATATTTGCATAATTATGCAAATGAGGGTACTTGCAAATTCTGTTTCTGTATCTAATATGTTAATAGTAATAATGAAACAAAATTGTATTTACAAAACGATGTATGAATAAAACAAATTACTTTTTTTGTCATTGAAGGTAGTTTGAAAAATATTTTCCCATCAAGATTCAAACCTTGTTTTTTCTTACGAATTTTTGTAATTAAAGTAATGATAGTTCATTGGCCTACTATAAAACAATACAGTTGGCATGAAACAAAACACACTGAAATTATATCGCTCTTTGTTTATTTAATTTTTCCAAAAACATAAAACTTTTAACACTTCAGGTAATATTTTTTCAATACAAACAAAACAAGTTAAATAATCCTTAAAAGCAGTTTTGTTTCTGCAAGAGTATTGCGTGAATATCAAAAACAACTTTACCATACAACAACAAAAAGTTAAACCATGTCCAAAGGGCCTCAAAGGAAAATAACTCGCGCACAAAAAACCACAGAAAGCACTGTCCACCAATAAAAATCAAAACATTTGGCGCCTAAAATCGTCAATTCAAAAAATTAACAGAATAGATCGTTTAGGCGCGATTGGCGGCATCTCGCGGTCGCGACGTGTTGCGGTTAGTGCACGCGGCAGGTGACTGCGCGCACGCACCCGCGATCGACCGGCGCGGATCGAAATCGCAGCCGCTGAACCGAAGTAGGTAGCGATGTCACGGCACGTCAGAGAAAATAGTTGTAGAAAACAACTATCATTACTTACCGTGCCGTACTCGTCTTCAATCGTAAGCCGTCTATTTTTATTTGCGGATGCCGTTTGAATGCAGAAGTCGGGACGGGAGTACTCACGTGTAACAAAAGAGAAAAAATCGGTCACTTATGAAATTGTAGGCCTGTGCTGTTACCTGATAAGCATGTCAATGGTCTCAGAACTTTATACTGATACAGTCATTTCTGACGCTCATCTTGCCTCAGTTTTGTTAAAGAAAAACTAATTCAATAGAATAATTCTCTAATAATATCTTTCCCTATCATAATTGAAAAAAATGATGACATAACGGAAAACAAAACATCAACTCTCATTAGATACTGACGTCACCTTTCTAAATAACGTTAGGTATACCAAACAAAGGAGATAAAGAGACGAAGAGAGACTTTAAATCAAGATAATGTATGATACCGGGACACAATGTATGTGATAACAGCTATCAAGGGCATGCTACATAATGATAAAATGAGAATAGAGACAAAATCACAGATGTTTTTGATCCTACTGATCAAGAAGATAGAAGAAGTGTAAAAATACTTTCAATTCGCCTTTACACAATATATATCAAGTAGTTTGCTTAAAAATACTATACCCAGTAGGGAGATTATTTACATGATCATTAAAAAAACCTTTTTTTAAACACATTTGAATTTTAAAGAGAAGTTACAAATCATAATTGATTATAATATCTTTTATGAGAAACTTAACCATGACCCTAAACTTCTTAGGCGTTGTCGTTAAAAACCGCTCCGCAAAGACTTAGCACGTGGAATAATTTAATATTGTTTTGAGCTTAGTTAGGTACTTGAGAAAAATGATGGATGAATCGTGTGAAAAATTCAATGATATTTCAATCATAAAGTAAAAATTTGCATGGATATATTACACATATTGCATAAACATAATAAGGTAGAAGTTTTATAAGAAGTTATCAAAGGAATGATTAATCTAAAGGATTGGACAACATAATTTCTTCAACAATCCATTCTTACGACTGTTTATTAAATTGACTTTCACAAACTCACTTAATTTTGGCTTTTAGAATTTGATTCGTTCAACGTCTAAGAAACGAACCATTGTAGAACTTCTTTCAATTGTTACGTTTTATTTTTGTGATCTCACAATGTCACAGCATTAGCGTCTGCTTCAAAGTTATCAAAATCGATTTCGTCTGGTATCGTAAATACATATAAAGAAAATGTAGAAACCAGCTTTGCAAATATTTTAAACTTTCATGTTCTAGCTTCCAGCGTCTACGTTCCCCGCAGTTTGCGTCGAAAGTGGAATTGAATCAACAGATTCAATTCTTGTGACAGCTTGTGTAAAAATCCATTTAGCTAAACGGTGAGCTGTTAAGTACTAATCCAGCTAAAAGCACGTACATTTACAGGTTCTACATCCCAACATCCTATCTTAGAACTTTTTTCCCACAACACATCGGATACATTAGCATAACAATTTCCGCAGCACTTTTACTTTCTTAGTCATTCTCATCTACGTCTGGTGCCTTGATTATATTAACCTTTTCGACTGCATCAAAACGTAACATGATATTTGTACCAAAATGATTATCTCGGAGTGATACTTCCGTCAGTCTAAGATCATTAAAAAGGAAATTATAAGGTTTGAGGGTTATGACTATGAGAATATTAAAAACAATATGAAGTACAAATTGGCGGATGTAGGCTAGTCTCGCCTCACTGATTGATTGGTTCAGCCGACTACTCTGACACGACACTTGATCTGTGCCTTATCTACTTCGTGCCAGGTGCAAGTTACGAGACACGAGAGGGCATAATATAACAGCCAGGGGAAAATATATCAGTATAGGTTCAAGGTATAATTCAATATGTATAGGTAGAGGTACAGTGTTAGGTTCGTGGGATTAGGAGCTGATTTTTCCAACGCTAGATATCTATAGCAGAGAAATAATTTTCCATGAATAAAAATATCTGACGTTGGAAAAATCTGCTCATAACAAACTAAATGATCATGTCATTAATGTCCGGATAGGCAATATCTACCAGAAAAGTTCAAAATTGTAACAGAATTTGAATGAGCCCAGTCAAATACAAGGACGGCGGATCATCTCACACACCACCAACACAAAGATTTGATTTTGTCTACAATAAAATGGACTTTACTCATCAGTCCATTTTCTACTTAAAGCTATTTTACAGTTTATACTCGTCAGCTTCTAACTTAATCTAACTCGCTGTCTGAACCAAGTGTGACCTTCCACGCCCCATAGTCAAAGATTGCGTTTCTCAGATTTACTACTAAGATTTATTTCCTGTTAAACCCCATACATTCTTATTATATACTTATCCCATTAAAATGTTACAAGTTAGTTATTACTTAACAAGTTATTGGTCATGTACGCTTAGTGGTCACCAACAAATGCTTTTAGTGTTGACCTAAATAGTCCTTTGAGTTAATTTATTATTTATTTAATTTCATAATTATTGTTAAACGCTACGGAATTTCCAGAGTCATTTAGTTCAAGATCATGTTACACCTTTAATTTTGGAAGGTTGCATTTAGTTTCGTTAGCACCATGATTAATTGGTAGCTAAGAATACTCATGGAAGCAATATGATATCACGGTCTCAAACAAATAAAATAGAAACCGTGGAGCAAAGGTTATTTCGAAACACACACTGTTTTTGGGACTTCGAAATCCAAACGCAAAAATTCATACAGCTTAATTTTCCATGATAAATCTACTTCCATATTCGCATCAAAAAGTCACAGACTACACACACTAATCAACAATTCACACACTAGACACACTAATTGCAAAAAGTTTCAACCTCAAGTCCTCGAGCATTGTTTTCAAAAGCCATCTTAGCAAACGTTGCCACACCCCGGCGCAGGTAGACAGACGCCCAGACGATCCTAACTATCTTACTTACGAGTACACTCGACCAGATAACAATACGTATTGTACAGTAGCTATGAGATCTGCTTCCGACTAGCCTGGGTAACTCCGTATAGTCCGTGTTCACAACGAAACCGCAGAATTATGGGCTTTTCAGTCGATAGGTAATATAGTTCCTACTTCCACGATATGATTTGTGGTCTGTTGTATTTAGGAGTTTGATTTATGTATGGATATTGTATTCAGCTTTCATAAACGCTTTGCCTTTAAGGTTAGTTTCTTCCTCTTAGTCGAAATCTGTGGTTGTAACTTTCGTTTTGGTAATCTTAGCAAAATTGGTTATGGTTTGTCATTTTCGGAATGGGACTGGGACTGGTGTTTCTGGAGTCAAGAACCATAAAGAAATCGAAGAATAACAATAAATTTAAAGTGTGAAAGAACATTAGCAAAACCAGATTTTTATTTTGCACATATCCGTAGAACTGTAGAGTAAACAAGAAACCATATGGACATAATTTCAACATTCAGTGACTACAAATTTTGACTTCTATGCATTGAACAGACATAAACGACCTTCTGCATCGTATTTCGATGATATAATGGACACACAATAAGTAATACCAGCACCCTAATTGCGTAACACACTTTCAATCACAATCTGAATTATTTTGAAGGACATTGCTAATCCATTACTTTATATGTTCCAAAAATGTGTCTGCTCAACAACGTAAATAACGCAATGAAAGTTGTTGAACTGACAAAATGAAACCCATAGTTACTGTAAGTGTTACGCAATTACTCCGCAGGGCATTACAGGAGCTTTGTTCACCCTACCATTAAAAGTATAATGTGTCATGCGTGTGCCTGCCACAAAATACATTTTCCTATATACAAGCAATCTAGGCCCACTGTTACGCACTCCACCACCCTGTTCGCTGTTCGATGCAGTGAGGCGCGGGCTTGCGGACGGTGAGCAATGGGTAGCTCGCCGTCCGATAAGGACCAGGCCCAGGTCGAACGGCGCGCTGTGTTACACGCGCGCCTCAAAGAGATGTCAGCAGAACTGACGGGGTCTGATAGGGCCGATGCCTGCTGGGGTTGCGGTTTTGTCCGAAAGGGTAACCGTGGCCCCTGGCAATATAGGCAACTGAAGGAACACGGGTGGGTTTTAGTCACTAAGAGTCTGACAGGCTCTCCTGCTGCACCCAGAACGGGAGAAGTTATTTGATAACTTGTCACCCAAAAAAAAAGGCAGGCTATTTCCGGTTAGTGCATGACGTCACCGAGCCGCTATTCCATGTACCACTTACCTAAATCATTATTGACGTATTTATAACAGTTACAGCATCCTTACTTCCGCGTTACGGAGGCATGCATTTAATTGTTTGTGGCTGTTCGTTGCGTGGTCTGTCCTCTATTTTTGATGCGAAGACAAAAGTTTATTTTGAGTAAAAATATGTATTTGTGTAAAATATAAGATGTTTTTATCCAATATATTGTTTAGTTAGCAATTTGGTTAAGGGGGATGCGTTAAGGTAGCCCTCGAAAACCAAATTTTCTTAAGTTTTTGCAATTTGCAGGTCAGTGTAAGGTTGTATGCTAATCAAAATATGATTCGCGATCGTAACAAATACATGAATTTACAGAATTATTATCATTAGAATCATCAATAAAACTGTAAGTTAGAATTGGCGTCAAATGTCATGATTTCAATAGTAATAGTCAATTTATTTGTGAGAATATTATTACAGAGATGTTACATGGTTTTTATAGTTCATAATATTCTGCCGTTTCGGGCGTACGAATACATTGTTAGGGTTTTGGTTAGTTTATTAGATTACACATTAATTGTTATTGAATTACATATATAAATTAGGATAACATTCAAATTGCAAATGAATCAAATATATTAGCTGTGGAAATGTCAAAAAGAATTAATTAAGTCAAAGAGATAGTAAGAAGAGAATAATATAATAATTATTTCCTACTATTTATGTCAAGTTTTCATTCATAAAATCATTAATCGAGTAGTAGCATTTACTTAAGAGTAATTGAATAATTTACATTTAAATGCCCTAAAGTTTTAAGTTTTAAAACAATCTGGCAGTTTATTAAAAATTTTGGTCGCCATAAAAAATACATATTTAGAAAATAGTTTATTATTCCGTCTAGGTACACGAAGCATGTGAATAGAAGCAATTGAAGAAGAATTTGAAGTTAGAGAGTTATTATACTGATGAGTTTAATGATTACTATTCTGTAAATAATTACATACTTGCTACAATCGCGAATCATATTTTAATCAACATACAACTTAATACTTATTTTCAAATATTTTAATTTCGCGGACAACGCTGACGCTTTCGCCTTAAGGCCCTTACCGGGAGCATTAGCATGTAATGTAACGATACAGAGTCTAGCATTCATCAGTGAGTGAGAACCGAACATTACGGTGCGCAACCTGTAATGATATAATTCGAGCATTACATCAGTGAGGGAGGAGAACCGAGCATTACAGTACGGAATGTCTTATATTTTGATACAACTTGTAACATCAATGCGCACCACTCGTTACATTACAGGCGAGAGCTCGTCAGCCAGGGAGGCAGTATTGTAACGTAATGCTCAAAATCGAACCTGTAACTTTACATTACAGGCGAATGTTCCCGTTGACCGAGCACCTTTAAATGTAAATAATTATGGATAAAAATATAAAAGGTATGATACCGAAAGTTCGTTAATTTAGGAGTAGGACCACGAGTTCATTTGATGAAATGTTGGTTTGTATTTTTCTACAACAAAAGTATTCCAAACCAAAACAGTTTGATAATGGTCTATCTAGAATCCAAAACATTAAACTGCACTATTTTAAGCCCTGTTAACGACATCTAAAGTAATTCCATCAAATTCCCAACTTAGAATGTTTGAACGTTTGCCAGACTTCCTAATTCCTTAGTCGCTCGAGAGTAAAACGTTATCTACACAGATCGAACTACCGATTCGATCACGATTATCGATATACTTTCTCTTCAGCACCTAATCGAATGCTTCAATCAGCATCTTGTATAGATAATGCACTTAACTGAATCGGTACGGAAATAAAATCACAATTTGTATCAGACGGATGTATTGTAAAGAACATTTTGTTACTTTTATATTGGAACATCTCACTATGCATCAGGCAATCTGACTTGATTTTTTGAGCGGAGACTGCTTTTTTCAAAAAACAGCGCTGAACTAATTTAAGTGCCAAAAGCGCTAAAGATCCACAGTGCAAAATGTTTTGTTTTAAAATAAGTTTCCACTTTAAACCAACAAATTTTTTGACATATTCATTGGGTCCTCACATCCATAGGAAAGGTGAACTAAGGCACTACGTCCAAACAATTTTGTTTACCAAGTAAATTGTTCAATGCTCCAATTAGTAATGATCTTCTTTCTTTTTGGTAGTAAAATTCTATTAATTTCTTTAATACATTGCAAACTATAGTTTTGTATAATTTAGAAGCATTTTTATTTTTGTAAATGTGAGACCATGGAGCCGTTTATTAAGTTATTAAGATGTATGTTGACTTAAAAGAGCATGGCAGTTGAGAGTATGTCTTGCTCACTTAACTGTCTCGCTGATGGTGGCGAGTGTGTTGGATCATTCAGTTCCCTACAAAATGGTTGAGCTGGATGGTGCTGATCCACGCATCTCACGTCATCTCTTATCTGCCAGGGCTTATTTTTAATCTTATATTTTCAATTGCTTTTGATTATTTTTTGTACATTGTTCTCACATATAAAAGCAACAAGAATGATGTACCCAGGATTTTGTAATATCTATATTTATAAGAGTGTCCTTGGAATTTCTTGCCCGTTCTTCTCCATAGAGATCTACGTTTTGCAATGGGCAATTAGCTTCAACTTTCTGATTAACTGACAGACTCTTTGACAATTCAAAAGTGCCTGTAAATGGTTTAATTGAAATAAATGCTTTGAGTTTGAGTCTCAACTTTCAACTACGATACTGATCTGAAACTCGTTCTCGATCAAATAAACATAGCCCTACTTCGATTTTCGACCACATAAAGATATTATAGGCCAACATCGATTATGGAATCAATAAAATTTTCACACATCACCGTCCATAGCCCAGATACCCCATAAGGTGTGGCCGTGATGTCGACACACCGTCGGCATCATTATAATGATAATATTCTTCATATAAATAAGTAATATTTCATAGCTATCACTGGATGAGACATAAATTAAAAATTTACTTTGAAAAAAGGCCGAGTAGGTTCTCAAGAAGTCAAGATAATGCAGCTTCCGGTTTGGAATTTAGATTTGAAATGGAGTAATGCAATAGGAGTAAACTGACAGAAATCGTCACTGTCTTCTCCTAATTCAAAAATAAAATCTTTCGCTTTTCCAAGTTTTTGTTTTAAATCATACATGAGTAGGAACTTCGTTGCTGACGGAGGACCACGTCCGCACTATCCAACCGCAAAGGTTTTTTTTTTTTTTAAGTGCAACCTTCTTTAGGCGCGTTGGGCATTTTTGAGATGGGAAAAAACAATTGAACTCGCGACACCGGTACCGACACTTCATTTTTGTAAACGCGATTGTGCTCTTTATTTATATTACGTTACATGTCAATATTTTATGCAAGCATTCTTTCACCGAGGCGATCACTTCTGACGGCACTCCTGGAGTGCCACTGTTTCTTTATTTTATTTTTTCAGGTGATTAACTCGAGCTAACAATAGGCCGATGATTGCACTATTGTCAGGAGGGAATGGCTAAAGTTGAATTGAAGCAAGCTTTGTGAATTATTTTATTTATATTTTATTTCCTAAAAAACTAAGAATGAAAAAACTAACTGGTCTACAACAACAAATGTAATGCTACTGTACACGTCTAATATAACAAAGTCGAATTACCTTTACTAACTAAGGTTGAAGAAACACGCATATTCATTTTATTTCTTCAACAAGTCGCTTCCAGTATCACTACTGTACATCAGCGTATCATCAAGCGCTGTTGTTGCACTAATGTGGATGCAGCGCTGCGTGAAACCCATGGGTGGCGCTGTTAACCTAATTTCAACTTATATGGCACACAATAGGGACGCGTTTCGCATCGCACGCAGCTCCAACCAAGGATGTGGTGGAAAATCTGTGAAAGCTTACGGAAGGAAAACTTCACAGCGATTGCTGTTATATGAGCGTGAATTTGATACTAAATGGTTGAAGAAGTTCAAGGAAATTATAACAATGCTTTCCAACTGAAGTTCACAACACTGCTTGTGTACAAGTAGGACCGGATTGTGACTGTGACCGATTCGCTAGTCCTTGCTAGATCTTTTCGTTGGTCAGGAAGTTTGCTTTGACGATGAATTCTAAATTGTTATGTGAAGAAGCTGTTTTCTATGATCTAAGTAATATGTAACAGTAATGAAGAATAGGTGAAAGCTTTTATACAACGTGTTCCTTTTGATGCCCCATAACCATAAGGCTATACGCTATTAAAACAAATAATACAAAAAGTCCTTGAACGAATGTTCCAAAAATACATAGCTTCGAAGATAACATCAATCATAATTAACTTAACATAAGTTTTATTAATACATATAAGTACGATTAAGTCGACGTAAGCACGGACGTAATAAAATCGCGGCGGGATTTTATCGCGCACTGGATTTTCAACTCTCGGTGTTGAACCGAGCGTTGAGAATCTAACGCGCTGGGACGCACTCTCCTTTCAGGGCGTTGAAAAAACACACTTTTGGATTTTCTAAACAGAGCGTTGGAAATCAAGTGCACGAAAAAAAAAACGCCACGATTTTATTACGCCCGTGCGAACGTGGGCATTTTCATTCATATTTAAAGCTAAGAAAATGCGACGTTGTCATATTTCACGTAAGGGTGTTTTTAGGGTTCCGTACCTCAAAAGAAAAAAACTGAACCCTTATTGGATCACTTGTGTGTCTGTCTGCTTGTCCGTCTGTCATAGTCAATGTGCTCCGAATCCAATGAACCGATTAAGTTGAAATTTGGTACACATATGTATTTCTGTGAGCCAAACACGAACGTGTAACGTAAATAAATGAATTTTGAATATAGGGGGAATATAGCGGTCACTTTTGGGGGGAAACTAAGAAAAAAAAAGTTTTCCTAACAGTACCGTGTTCTCAGTTCATCGATTTTTTTTAAAATGCAACATTCATTTAATATATATATATATATATATATATATTAATAAAATATTTTGATTACCCCGATTAATCGAAGACGGGTGGACCGATTTTGGTCCCATTGTCATTTGGTCACGTTCTAATGATGAGATCTTGGAGAAATCGAGGGAACTCTTCAAATAATATAGGCACATCTACAGCGATTCGAGTAATTTTGATGAGCAGTTGACATTAGGCGATGATACCTTAGATTTAAAAAAAAACTTTCGATGCAGAAAGAAAATACTTGAAAGTATTTCAAACCCCGGTTTTTGGCGCGTGTGTATAGGAGGTACTTGGAAGCCCTGGTGTTCAATTTTGCAAGTACAACCCATGTCTATTTCAAAAGGAACACATTGTATGTATAATTGCTTCTAAGGTAAGTAATGATCCAATTTAACAATATCCATCATATTTTTTCCCATTTATGAAATGTTTTTCCATGGAACATGCGACATAAATTCGCTACGCTGCCGACGTGTTGTAAAGGCGACTGAAACATAATTGGCACATCGAAGTAAACTCACGAACACCATGAAAGGTCCCATTGTCAAGGTATATTATAGGTATCGAATACCAGAGCTTTTTGCTTTATTTGAGAATATCTCATGATGTGAAACGTGATGAAATGGGAAAAAATATGCCTACTCATTTTAAAACATGACAAATACTTAATTTATCTTAAGTGGGAATATTTCTATAATAGTACCTACTTATATTCTGACATTTTGATCAAAATAGAATCACTTGTTGAATGAAAAAACCGGCCAAGTGCGCATCGGACAACTTAACATTGTAGTTGAAAAACATGTTCTCCCATTCATTCCAACCGCAAATGTAAGTTTGTACAGTTCGTGCCATTAAAGATGAGACTTGACGCACCACGTGGTTTGACTTGCGCAGTAGACGATTTATGGGTCTCTTTAGCGGTATGCGGTCCCCGCCGGGGCGTCATCGGGGCGGGGGAAAGAGCGGCGGGAGGCGCGGTCAAGTCTCATCTTTAATGGCACGACCTGTACGCACAATATTGAGAGATTTACCATGATATTTTAAGACCATAGACTCCTTATAGGTTTTCCTGTAATTTATCAGTAAAGAACCATTCTCTGTATTTTTTTTCAAAATATTACGCTCAGTAGTTTTGGAGATGGTCAATTTTCATCTATTTTCTTAAATATAAACAATAATATTTTGAGATCGTCGCAACGACTCCTTTCATTGATATGTCACACGGTACAGTTTGCAGAACATCTTTTTTAAATTTTCTTTATTGCCCCCAAAAGTGACCCCCATATTCAAATGTCATTTATTTACGTTACACGTCCGTGTTTGGACCACAGAAATACATATGTGTACTAAATTTCAACTTAATCGGTCCATTATTCGGAGCAAATCGGCTGTGACAGACGGACAGACAGGCACACGAGTGATCCTATAAGGGTTCCGTTTTTTTCATTTTGAGGTAAAATAAAGTAAATACTCTCTAACTGTTCTTTTTCCAACAAATAAGGACAATTGAAAGTAATTTATAGTTGTCAAATTAACTATCAATGTATGTAATACACAATCGAATTTTACATAAAAAAAAATTGAATTTTGTGTCAAATCCGTATGAACTTACATCAATTCGAGGAGAGAAGAGACATTATGATGCTAAACGTAATTTTACGTAATAGTTTGCGGTCATGCGCAAGCGCCAAGTAGATAATCTAAATTTTTTATCTAATAATAATAGTGATTGTTGTTAATATTTTGGAATATTTTGACATTAAGCTTTTCGACATTAATCATTTCGACATTTATATTCTTCATTGTATGATTTGCGAGAGATTTATATGTAATTCATTAGTTATATTTTTTTTTTTTTTTTGTTTTGATGTCGGATCTGTAACAACCAATTAAATTCGACTATGGCTAATAATGATCGAAATAGCTGTATCTATAATTATTAATATTTAATTCAAACCCAATATTTTGCATGCCGCCGTAAGGTAAAATGTATCGGGACACTTAATAAATATTCCAACCTATATGTATACCTACATTATCAGCAAATAAATGATTTCTTTCTTTCTTTCTTTCTTTCTTTCTTTATAAAGAATATGTAACAATTCCTAATCCAGTGCGTTTGTCTTTATATATGTATGTATGGAGAATTTGGTAAGAACGGAAAAACTTTCATCTCAGCCTTATTCAGGAAAAGTAAAAGAGATTTGCAGAAGATTCGAGTGTGGTATGATAAGTCGCGATTCTTTATCTTCTGTTACCCCCATGTAACAAGGCGTCAATGCAAAATGTTTTAATTTCCCTTTTATCCCTCTTACAATCCATTCATTCGTCTATTCTTGGGTTTCCCTCTTCCCCTTAATCCATCACGCAACATCGTACTTAAGGCAGTAGGTACTTACATAAATATTCATACATATTAAAATATATAAGTTTCTTTACACACCATAATATACGTATTATAATATTTATAATTTTAATATTATGGTCATAAATTATAAACTGTCGGAACATTATAGTGACTCCTACGCAGTTCCACGCCTCGAATCTGATATTATCAGCAGGTACAACATACTAGTTCGAACATGAACAAATCTCTCTAAACCCACGGCTTAAGAAATTCCCGCTTGTTCACCATCTTATTTCCAGAATGTTTCGGAAACGACAGTGAGTTATTAATATGAAAGCTTCCAAATCAGGGTACTTACATGAGATAAATAATACAACCACCGAAAATAACTTAGTAGCTGGTGTGACATATGTACAAACTAATTGAGTTACAAATGAGGTGTAAGTACCTACACTAGGTACTATTCAAAAGCTTTAGCAATCTTGCATGAGTGTTTTATATTTAAACAAACAAAGCAATATTTAGATATAACGAAACAATTTCGTCAAACATTCTCCACTAAAGAATTTTAATAGACTCATCATGGCCTTATTAATCTAAAGTCTTCAAAGATCTAAACCGACTTCCCAAATCTCACGAACCACTAAATATCAATCTCTTCGTTACTTCCTAGTCCTATTTTAATATCTCAAGTTATAAATACGAAGACAGCTGCTGCCCATGGTGAAAACAAAACACCATGACGGGATAATCGCCGTGACGACTGATTCCAATGCTCGCTGCGCGATGGATATACCAGACACCATAAAAGCATAGTGCCGGCGATGAGAAGCGCCGAATGGTAGAATTGATGGGTGGATAGAAGTAGGGCATAAATTAATGGATAGGATGTATGCACTTAGTCATGTGTTTATTTATGGGTAGCTGAAGGTGTGATCTTGTTGCGTCTTATAAAATGTAAATGTACTTTTACTTTGCAATAATTTAGAACTATTTAAGACAAGATGGTTATTGGCTTGAACGAAGCATTGTCTAATGATTAGATAGCTTCATTCCGAATTAAAACGACGCAACTAGACAGTTTTAAAGCTAGGTGTGCCATTAAGACAATCTAATTTGTCATTAACAATCGTAGAAACACGATATTTCACAAATCCTCAAAAATACATCGCCAACTTTCACATAGCTACAATAAGCTCATTTGATGAAGAAAGTGCATAAAAAGGTTCCACATCGCATATAAAAATAAATATTCCACTTTCATCGATATCGTTGCACTCTTATGCATAATAAAAGTAAAAATAAACTAAATTATTGAGTTTATTTTAGTTAAAAACCCACTTATGAATGTGAATGGTCTGAGAATGGTAGTGGGACTACCACCTGCGGAGTTGAGTACGTCTGCAATAATAATGAATACATTTTACTAGCACTTGAGAGGAAATGCAAAAGATGCTGAATATTAAGCTATTTGTGAATCAGTCGCACATGCAAATGTAGTATTATGATGGAAACTATGGTACCGGCGTGGAAGAAGACATGTATCTCACACCGATATGCTATCTCTTGGAGGATAGCAAAGCGCAGCCGACTGCCTCTCTTTAATTACCTATGATCCTCTAACCACGGCACAGATTACTTATTTGAAACACGACACAGATTGTTTATTTAAAGGCGTGCAACTGTTAGAAAAGCGTGCATGACGTGCACATGCTTAAACATTATAAAGCATTTCAATTTGATTTCATAAAGTGTACTATAAATACCTACTAACATCTTTACAGCCCTGGCAATTCACACTTCCTTAACGCTAAGAAAGCACCCGTAAAGCCAGCAAGCATGCTAGCTTTAATTTTGCTAGAATGCCTTAATAAAGAATCGACTAGCGTAGTATTTTTAGGAATACACTGCAAACCCCGTATATGTTCATATGCATTTTATGAATACCAAGTAAAGTAAAAAAATTAAAATAAACCAGTAGCTAAAAGCACCAAACATCAAAGCTGTTAATAAAGAGTAATTATTCTGGTCCTTTATGTACCACACTCAGGATTAATGAGTTGACAGATTAGTTCGACAAATTAGAGCGGTGTCATTAGTATTTTTAGCTAGAAGACCACACAACGAAAACATGCTATTAAAGGGAAACATTTGACTTGACAATCAACCGTTAAAGATAAAAGTTTCTGTTCATAATAGCTTTAAACTTAAATGGAAGCTTTGGAGGAAATGGAACTGCTACTTTGTATGTTTCAAATTAATTATTTGTAAACAGCTGATAGCTCAATTCTCTGATACAAGATTCAAGTTAATCTGGGAGTGATCCTTGTGACTTTGAATGCGTTACTGGCAGTACTGCTTGAGGTTGACGGCAAAACGGAATGCTATCAAAATCTGTTAAGTCCATCATGATCATCGCAAAAGCTGAAAAAGTCTTGTTTAGCCGTCAGGAGTGCCTACCCCGGTAGGCTTACAATAAGTCCAGAATCAGATCACAATGTAATCAAGAAAAGTTATTGAACAAAAATTTAACTGAACGCAGTAACACGTCATAATTTATACGCTGATCTTATCTCACCGATACAATCTGTTAACTCAAAAATAATGATAAAAATATTCCACATAACTACACGCGTCAATCTACGGCAAGTGCCTCTTCCGGCATGATTGGGTAATAGCCGAAAAAAAATACTTTAATTACTTCGTAATACCGCCGGTGAAGGGCCACCAAGCTTTATCATGTAAACAATAAAACAGAAAGCTTCCGTTCTGAAGATACGAATAATTGAGCAATTAAATATTACGTCAATATGTAAGTGGTCATTTTTCGTCTCGTTAATGCTTTCTACTGGTAATAAGAGAATAAAAGAAGAATAGAACGTATCAAATGAGTGAATGATGAATGTGTCAATGATCCTTAGCTAGAAGCAAATATTGATTTAGTATTGTTTAGAAGAGACCTGTAGACGTTTGCAAGAAATAAAGCCAAATATGAAAAGCTTATTTTGCATACTGAATTAGATAAAGAGAAGAAAAGCTTCGAGAAGAAGATAGGACTCGCTGAAACGGAAAAAATATTTCAGTTAAGAAAAATGTAAATAAGTTCTTAAGAAGGGGGAAAAAACAGACAAATGATGAGTAATGAATTATGATACAAGATGGTATCATTAGAAATGGTAGACAATAAAATAATGAGATGGTGACATCTTTTCTAAAAATAAAAAGCGAAAGCCGCATAACGGAGATGGCTCCAGATGTTTAAATTATGAATTTTAGGATTAAGAATAGCATAATATTAATAATTTGTTCAAATAAAGCCATTATACCGCGTTACGTACTGGTTTCACCATCGACCGCCTTATAGGTATCAGGGTAACTATGAAGGCGTGGTCATATCCACGACGTAAAGCACGCAAAAACGTATTTCGTTACCAATTCCTCTACATATATATTGAACACTCTACAATCACCATCATTATTTTAATTCTTTTACCTGATGGTAGATGGAATTCTGCTGATGCAGAATTATCAATCGACTTTCCATATCCTCTTGTTTACATCAAGTTTGCTTCCATAATTTATCTATTTTATATCTCACGCCGTTTTCTGCATGAAAAGCGAAAACAACCAAATCGTATGCGCATAAATATTATTTGGATAATCTGCGAGAATTTATTCCGGTTTCTAGAAATGTAACACAGTGTTACAACCCAATTTAATGGTTTCAAAATGTACTCGTCAAGTGTAAACGTTTCTTGTTTGCAATTTGAGCTAATAACAGTCGGTTCAGCGATTTGATCATCACCCTCTTCCTGTCCATATCCCAATTTATTTTGGGTCAGCGTAGCACGTGTTTTTCTTCCATTCATTCTATATTTCCATTATCTATTAGGTTCAGATATTAGCCTTTATCAATTTAACCTCAGGAGAAGTTCTGAATGGTAGCGATACCTACCTTCACAACAATAAACCCAATAACCCTCGCCTTTTCAAATCACAATTACGTCTTCAAGTAATGACAACGACATCATAGGCTCGTAATATGTACTCTATTTAATGAGCACTTGTCGAGCTGATTAATTCCGTGCGAATTACATGTTAGGCATGTGTATAATTATTGTAATTAAACGTTTGTCTTGTGCCATATCTTTTGGTTGGAGTTTAATCTACGTCGATTGCTTTGCTGGCTATTTGAACTTAGGTACTTCTTGCATAGGTTCTAATTACCTTTTCTATTGGTAGAACAAACAGGCAGATAGCGAACCTAAATTTTCAAAAAGATGACAAAACTTACTCATCGTCATCCTGGTCTTATCCCAGTCGTTTCGTCATAAAAAAATAACTTCCAGAAAAGTTTGATCATTGTTTTCCCTGCATCATGAATCTGACCACTCCAGACTATATTGTCCTCAATAAGTCATTGCACTGACCGAATCATTTCTTGTAAAATGACTACAAACCAGTGAGTCAATCCAAATATTTGGTTTAGTAATCACCTACTGCATAGATACATATTACCTGCTTATTGCACTGGTACTTAAGGGCTTACTCATTTATTTAGCTTCAGAAATTTGAATCGAATGCCAAACCATTACAATTAGGTATAATGTTCTTCAATAAAGGAGAATTTTCAAGGCAAAAGACATAATATTTAAAAAACAGCTGTTTTGTGTTGTTTATAAACATGCACAGCTTTGCCACCCTCACATACGAATAGCTAATAAAATACATTATTAATAAGCTATTGCATGAAATATACTTCAATAGGAGACCATTTCCTCGAGGTGTGGATATGACTAGCACATATAATGGAGCGGTCAATGTAACGAGTAAACGATTCTGTGTTGCGATCAATGTAAATGAGAATGTAAGTGGCATTATAATGGATGAAGATTATGGAATATATTGCAGATGTGACAAGTACTCTGAAGATATGTATAAAGATTTTCGGTTAAGTAAATAGGTTCTTCCTGGATTCAAAAGAGTAAATGGCAATGATGTTTACGATAACGCTTTTGCTATAATCTTCATGATTCGTCTATTTGAAGAAGATTGGAATTGACATTGGTTGAACTGTGTGAAATGAAATTATATGGCTAGAAAGGAGTAACTACCGAGATGACGACGAAAAGAGAAGTATGGTAAGAATGATGATGGGATGGCAGCATTCATCTAGGAACTCTTTACACAATATGAGTCAGTAAAATCAGTGTCCGATTATTCAATACTATCAGAGGAATGTCGATTTTGTGTTAGATGCTTTATAGTCTCTTTAACACTCTCGGTATAAGGAAATTATTAATATTAATAGCATTATCGACGCTCTGTCGTTGGCAGTGGCGGTTAAACTTCGCATTTTCTATGTGTAGGAAGAATATTATGTACGTGACTAAAAAGGAGATAAATATAAATATATAAATGTTGATGGATAGAGAGGGAGAGGAAAGGCAAAAATAAATGAATTGTGTGAGGAATGATATGAAAGAGAAGAGAGTGAATGATAGCGTGACAGTTAACAGGGGAGAATGGAAGGAAAAAACGGGTTGCACCGACCCCACGTAATATGGGACAAGGACAGGAAGATGATGAAGAATATTATGTCGCAGTAGACAGCGAAAAAAACTTCCATAAAAATGCTTCGAATATAAGGAAATTGATAAAAATGTCCAGATAAGTGATCGATTGGTACTTTTTTAGTTTCAAGGTTGGCTCTGTGCTGTATCAACTATTTATTATGTTAATTAACGATCGATAAGCGCCCAGTTTTTATAATAATAATTGAAAATTAATTAGTACCAATTAACTAACGCTAACTACGCTGTCAATATTCTGTGTTAATTATTTTTTATTATATCAACATTTCAAGATATTCGATATTAGATGACAAGCAAATTTAAAAAAAAATCGTTTTTCTATCGAATATATTTAAGTATTATTTCGCAATCTCTAAATTTCTCTCGTTTTACGAAATTCTAGAAATTCAAACTAGATTGGTTTCTAAACTTGAATAGAAATTGCTTATTTTAACATTTCACTAAGTACATATTCGATTTTTTTCATTTTGTACAGAAGTCTACCATTTGTCCATTATGTTTCGTAACGTTGCGTTCACACGAATCAATTGATCGTGAAAAATGCTGGTCACATACAATTGGCACTCAAATTCAGACTAAACGAATGTGATCCGCATTTTTCTGCGCTAATTCGACTGGGATTAAGTCTCGTGTGAACTTAACCTGAAGATTATCCTTGATAAAGACAAAATAGGTCAAAAATCCCTTACTCAAATGTAATATTTTATTTGGGTACTGTGAAAAGAAGTGACATAAATAAAAAATTGGTCTAAACTTCCGGAAAAAAGACTAAATTTGTTTACATTCATGTTTCAGCTGATTAATCGAATAAGGTAGTATTAACACACGTAAGTAACTGATGCGTATCAACAGTTGAATCAAATGAAAGTGAATCGTATTCAGCAGATTTTTTCGCTAGATATACTAAGTAAACATGTTAAACCGGTCCAGTGATAAAAACTGTATAAGGAGGCCGGTAAAGCTCTAATTATGTCATTGGTTTCTAGTGTAGCTATAGAGAGGCGATTCATTAACTATTTTATGGCTTGCCTATGCAACTTTAGTCTTGCACGAGTAGAGAGGAAGACGGTAAGGTTAGTCAACGTAGTCATTGATTAAGAGTAGCCCGCGAAATTAAAATGTTTTGCAATGTGCAGGTCAGTATTATGTTCCCGTAAAATTTATGTATTTATAGAATTACAACCATAAATACAACTCTCTAAGTTAGAATTTAACTAAAATGTCACGACTTCATGAATTAGTCACTCAATAGGGTATAATAATTTGAACCTTCGCACTTTCACCTAACAGGTGTTGACGAATAAACACCTGGAAATTTGTCTTTATTTAGATACAGATTTTTGCTCTATTAACCTGACAAGATGGATTCCGCAACCGTTCTCCTAAGACCGATTCGATGTTACGGGAGTCGAAAGACGAAAATGAAACCTTTCCTTCTAAGGATCTAACGGAAAATAGAGCTATTCATTATAGCAGTTCTATTTGACAGGATTTAATAATAGTATTTGTCTAGCGGGCCTAGACATCTGTTTAAATAAAAGCCGGCAAATACTTTTTTTCCAATGCACACTGCAGTCTGCACTTCAAGCACGTACAAACGCGTGATTTTTATTGCGCACTGTGTTTTCAACGCATTGCTTAGCACAGAGAGTTGAAAATCCAACAGTGTGTTTTTTTGACGCGCTAGGATGCGCTGTTGGATTCTCGAAGCTCGGCTCAAAACCGAGAGTTGTAAATCCAGTCGCCATAAAAAAATGTCGCGTAAAAAATTCGCCCGTGTGAACCTGAGTTAATAAAAAACATTTTCCAACAAAATTTTCTCTATTTGCCTTTCGTGTGATCAAGGCTATTCGTGTTCAGTGCACTATGATTCCGTTTCCAACACGGAAATGTCTATAATTGTCATGCAATGTTTCTTTTTCCTGTGAGGAAAATTGAATATCGAGTATGTAGAAGCAAATAGAACAATGTTTATTGATTAACCGTTATTAATACCTACGTTGATCTATTTTAATTCAAGGTCACTGATGATTTTACTCATCAGCTATGTCCAACACCGATACTTTACCTTACCTATACCTATACTAATACCAGTATTTTACATGGAGCGACTGCCTATCTGACCTCCACAACCCACTTACTGGGTTACACGATACCCCTTGGTGAGACTGGAGACTCGTTGTCAGACTTTCGGGCTTCTCTAACAAGATGATAGACGTAACGACTATCAAAAATCTGCGATGACATGTTTTTTTTTTTTTTATGGACGGTCCGCCTGACCATGGTAGTTAAGTGGGCACTACTTACCGCCAATGGACATCTACAAACCTATATGCATCGCAGGTGTATTGACAATGACATTGACATCTAAAAGACAAAGCTGAAATGCCTCTTCACATGAAAAGGAAAAGAAAAAGCAAAGAAGAAAAACAACAGACTTCCAAAAAATACTACAGAGTGAAAAAAATAACTTAATTTTCGGAAGTCCGTTGTTTTTTGCCTTCGACTTCCGAAAACAAAGTTATTTTTTACTTTATAGTGTTTTATTTTTCACTTTTTACTTGTGGTACCTACCCCACACAAATTCGAATACCACTACCTGCTATGTAAATAACAGTAACAGGAACTTTAACATCATTACATCATTCATTTAGACTAAGTGTATTAGACCTGAAACTACATTTAATCTTAGCATACTTAAAAACGGAGCAACACTGTAAAACCATCCAAACATTAACCTCAAAGTAACCTTTATAAAAGCACAAAGTACGGCGACCTTTCCTTAAGACGCGTAACTTTCTTGCACTCTGCTCGACTTTCGACCACTATTAACATTTCGCATTTCCCTCTCAATGAGACAGTTATAACATTGTTTTGTTACGGAAGCCTTGTACTCGGTGACTGGGTTAAGTGCAGTCTCATGTTCATCTTTACATAATAATAGTTAGCAGTATACCTACTATTTAACTACATAAGGGCTACTTAAAGTACCGACGAAGTGGGATCAGGGAGAAGTATTGCTAAGGATATTACACGTACGTAATTATAAGTTGTTTGTAGTCATTTCATACGACAACATTAGTATGTCACACTTATGTCACAGAATTACTTTTTTCTATGATTATGTATCGAAAACTAGATTGATTAATTTAATTATGCAAACAAGGCATCAAACACAAAACTAGACGACCAAAAAACCATGTAGGCAGGAAATGCAAACGAACAGATCCATTAATTGAACAAGATAATTAACCCCAATCTAATAAAATGTACGATTATCAACCACATTACGTATGCACTAATATAACAAGATGAATGACCAAACTAATTTATATATTATGCGGAAATCATTGCAAATATTTAAAAAACTTAAAAGTGACGTAACTCTGGCTTGAAATATTGCTTATCAAGAAATTGGCGCCAAAAACTTTCACAAAAGGGCAAAGGAATTCGTTTTGCAATTCTAATTTCAAACGAGATTTATTCGTATTACGTCACGGAGCCCTGTTTCCTCTCAAGCCAGTTCCTTATGCCTTTTCTCCAACATTTTAAGTTCAAGTTACAACGCACACAGCCTAATGGCTGCGGAAAGTAAACAAACATTCGTCTTTCCCGACACCAATGACATAACTTATTTCTTTCGCTTATTAATTGCTTCGATTAAGATGCTCTTTAATTATTATTTTTTATGTAAATTATCTTAATCGCAGTCATTTATAATAAAAAGAGGACTTCTTGTTGGCATTTTCTGTGTTACACACATTTACATTCTCCCATCACTCAATTATGACAACATCAAAATTGTTCTGTCTTAAACAAACATCGAGAAGACCCTAGCACCAAACTAGATATTTATTTGCATTAAACTTCTGTGTAGATATCGTATACACAGACATAATAACTGCAAGGTTAAATAAAATAAGCTAGCAAAACTCCGCAAACGTGACAGGTATATAATCTAAACATGACAAAACAAACAAAAATGGTGGTATTTTTTTGTGTTATCGATGTCTAATATCGATACGAGGTATTCCACTCAGGGCACTGATTTCAACAGCACTTGTCCGAACCGCACATGAGCACTTCCTTTAACCACACTGAAACAAAATTTTGGTGAGTGCGGTCGGTGGATGGAACAGTTTATCAATATTATTTTCAGTCCCCGAACGGCACCAACGTAAAATATTTATTTTGTGATCCATCACGTCTTTACCACGTCAAAACAAAAAACCGGCCAAGTGCGTGTCGGACTACGCACCATGAAGGGTTCCGTAGTCGAGATTAATCCGAGATTATCCCAAGAACAAACTCAACTTTGTAGTTGAAAAACAGGTTCTCCCATACATTCCAACTGCAAATGTAAGTTTGTACGCACAATATTGAGACATTTACCATGTTATTTTAAGACTATAGACTTCTTATAGGTTTTTCTGTAGTCTATGAATAAAGAACCATTCTTTGATTTTTTTTCAAAATTTTGGCTCAGTACTTTCGGAGATAAGGGAAAAGGTCAATTTTCACAATTTTCTTAAATATCTTTAAAAGTATTCATTTTAAAATTATGAAAAAATATTTGGATCCTCGTAATAAGCCAGTTCATTTGATATGGTACAGTTTGCAAAACTTTTTTTCTATAATTTTCTTATTTGCCCCTCAAAAGTGACCTCCATATTCAAATTTATACCATATTAATTTATTTACGTTACACGTCCGTGTTTGGGTCACAGAAATACATATGTGTACCAAATTTCAACTTAATCGGTCCATTAGATTCGAAGAAAATTGGCTGTCACAGACGGACAGACAGACACCCAGACACACGACGATCCTATAAGGGTTCCGTTTTTTCATTTTGAGGTATGGAACCCTAAAAATGCCCCGCACTCGATTAGACAAATTACCGGCCCCTTCGTTTCACATGACTAAATCATCGATTCAACTCCAAATCGCTGATAAACCTATCGATCGCCCTTCTCATAATGATTTGTCATGAATAATTATTGAGATAGTTCGACGACCGGCAGTACATATATTTATTGGTCATAATAGTGAGCGGTATAATCGGACTGGGAATTCACTTTGAGTTTGTAGACGCCTAGGTAATTAGAATAAGAAATCCGCAAAGAAGCGAAACTTATGAGCAGTCAGGGAAACAGATTGTTTATAGCTAAGAGACTATCAACTTAAATTTCCCAGGAGTTAATCACAAAACTGATATTCTTTATTAGCCGTACTTAAGGTGGATCCGCTGTTGATTTACGGCTAAAACAGATATGAATTTATAGAATTAGAATCATTAATACATCTCTCTAAGTCAGATTTGTTCTATAAGAACTTTTCCTGTAATTTGTTCTTAAGGAAAAAATCTAAAAAAAAAAAGAATTTCCCGGGCTACAACTGCGGATCCACCTTAACACGGCAAAACGAATTGTGTCTATCTGCTGAACAATACATTTCACTGACTGTACTTTCCGTAGTGCACGTGCTGCAGTCGAAATATCCGCACTACCCCAAGCCAAACACACCTTCAATCAAAATCCAAGGGTGTCGAAGGATATTCCTAATCCATTGCTTCAAAGGTTTGAAAAATTCACCTGATCAACAACGTAAATAACGCAAGGGACGTAGCTGAACTGACAAAATGAAAGTTATTGTGATCAATAGCCATTTTATGTGTATTACGCAACTACCCACAGGAGGAACTAGTGGCTAAGTAATGACAGCCGCACGGATCGAGACGTTAAGCTACGTTTTCCGGGGCTGTTCCGTCGTTGGGTGACCATCTTTACATACCGAGACCCTGAGGCACGGAACCTCAGAAAGCACGTTAAGCCGAGAATGACATTTCACTTTTAAAGAACGAAAGAACCAGGAACTGTATTAGCGAGTATTTAGCAGAATATCCTATTTTCGATCAAATTGTTCGCAATTATGAGTATTATATGATAAACTAACCTTCGTGCCTCGGAAAGCACGTTAAGCCGTTGGTCCCGGTTGTCATTCGTGGATCTTTGGCAGTCGTTACGGGTCGTCAGAAGCCTGAAATTCTGACAACCAGTCTTACCAAGAGGTATCTTATTACCCAGTTACTGGGTTGTGGAGGTCAGATAGGCAGTCGCTCCATGTAAAATACTGGTATTCAGCTGCATCTGGTTAGACTGGAAGCCGACCCTAACGTAGTTGGCAAAAGGCCAGGCGACGCAATTTACCCCACAGGATTTACAATATTCTATGATCGAGCGTAGAGCGCGCTCCGTGTCGCAAGTAAAAAGAAACGACCTTGAATGTACAGTATTGCACGTAATGTACCCCGAAATGAGAAGGCTCGATTTCCAAACAAGAGCTTCGCTTCTGATACATTCCTGTTCTATGGTATCTAATTAGTAAACTATGCTCGAGCTGAACCAAGTATTAGATAAAGGGTATAATAATAAAACACACAAATTGGCCTCAAATCGGAAAATATTAATGTTTTATTACACTTAATTGTCAGCCGAAACTGTGTAGTGGGAATTTAAATAACAAAACCTAATAGTTTGCGTCGAATGCTAAACGGTGCTAAATATTTTAGTGCGCTTTTGCATATACTGCAGAATTAATTTTGAAATAAATATATGTTATCGTTGAGGATTAATGTTAAATACTGTGTTTAACGAAAACACGATTGCATAAAAAAAAACAAACTTACTTCCAAACCGAACAGTAAACTGCTGGTATTAAAAAAAATACTTCATATTAAATCATGAAACTGCATAATAATAACTGAACGAAATATAAAGCAGATACTATGTTTTTTTTTATATTTTAAATTAGCTTTAATTTCACCGTAAAAAGAAATTACCTAAATTATCGGCGCCTTTTTTTTTTTGGGTGGGATATCATCAAATAACTTCTCCCGCTCTGGGCGGAGCGGGAAGGCGTGTCAGACTCTTACTGACTAAAACCCACCCGTGTTCCTTCGGTTGCCCTGTTGCCGGGGGCCACGATCTCCCTTTCGGTTTTCTTTGCAACCCCGGCAGGCATCGGCCCTAGCGGACCCCGTCAATTATGCTGACATCTCTTTGAGGCGCGCGTGGAACACAACGCGCCGTCGACCCGGGCCTGGTCCTTATCGAACGGTGAGCTACCCATTGCTCACAGTCCGCAAGCCCGCGCCTACGATGGCCGGAAATCGCCTTGCGACTCACGACGCCCTGGGCGTCTCCTCCTGCGGCGGTTAGGGGCGTGAGGGCGCGAAATTTGCCTCTCCTTCACGCGTTCCGCCTCCTCCTTCGCGAGCATTACCGCTTCGCAGAAGGAGGTGACGGCCTCCCATTTCCTCTCGCTCCGTACCATGGCCTGAACCAAGGCCGGACGCGAGAGATCACCGCCGCCGATCGCCTCCACGAGGACACGGCGATGCTCCGCCCAAGCTGGGCAGACCTCCACCGTATGCCCCACCGTGTCCTCCGGGCGATCCACACAATGATGAAATTATCGGCGCCTTGGAGCCGCCAGCACCCCACTCGGTCTCGCTCTCACTTAGACCCCGTGCAGTAGATATTGTGCGAGCAAGATAAAAGGTGAATTTGAGCTGAGGTAGTATGGGCCTAAGACCAAATAAAAAACTATTTCGTCACTTAAATAAAACTTGTTTCCAATATGTAGCTTGGTTGACGTATTATTCTTGTATTGTATGGGAGAGAGGAAGGCCAAAGAAAATATGGGTGGATTGTGTGAGGAATGATATGAAAGGGAGTGTATGATAGTATGTCGGTTGACAGGGGAGAATGGAAGAAAACGTGTTGCGTCGGTCAGCGGTCTTAAGGAAGAACATTACCTTCAAACCTTATTAAGTCGCTGAAAAGTTATGTTTTACAATTCACCGGTACATTTTTTCCAATTATTTCTTAGTAGACATGACATCACAACTGTAATCCCAGAAGGGTTAGGCAGAGGTGTACTAACGAAGAAACGCATATCTGTACACTGTAAGGACTATTCTTGCTTGCAGCGCTCGGCCGCTATAGTAACGCTTACCTACGAAAAAAAGGGTCGTGTGCACGGGATTTTGTTTTCAAATTGGTTAAATATGCGTTACCCAGATGGTTTCTATAGTACACCCACATTTCGCCATTTCTGTTTATTTCTTACCAGCTGCGCCCTGCGGTTTCACTCACATAAGTCTCGATCCCGTAAAAACATTGGGATAAAAAGTATCCTATATCCTAATCTTGGTCATGGTCTACCCGTGTGCCAAATTTCATCCAAATCTGTTCAGCCGTTTTAGCGTGACAGCGTAACAAACAAACATACAACAAATCTTTATAATATTAGTTTGGATTTTACTTCACGGCGATCTGAAATATAATTCGTTAAACAAAGTAGTAATTCTTATGCACAGCGTAGTCATCGCGTTCGTTTAGATATAAAATATTATAAATTAATAGAATTATCGTCCTTGGTGGCAACACACGCAGGAATGTCACTTTTCTTTCGCGCGCGTTTTTTCATCGCACGAAAAAATTTGCTCTCTTAAAATTATTCATTTAAAATAAGTTTACGGAACTTTTTACTAGAATAACAAATGTTAATTATGTTAAGTAATAGAAAGTGCAATAAGTGCATCGTTAGTGAAAACCTGAGACGGACAAGGCGTCCATCAACGATATTAACAGGAAAGCTGATAAATTACCTACATCAGAACTAACTAGAAGCAGCTTTAGTCTTGAGTTCCTGACCCACATTAGATGTACTTAGATCCGGAGGCCTCCCACAATCCTAATGTGCGAGAATGCCTGGCTTTAACTGACCACTTTGTACGTGATACTGACAGTGTCTTACAAGCACTATGGTGGACATTAACACAACACAACTTGTTAAAGCATTACCTATCTCTCCAGTGGACACGAGATGTCTTTAGTAACGTTATCTCCACGTTACTAGCTGGATGAGAAGCTACCAGAGAGGCACGTGATGCCCTTAGCGATGTAACTGTACATAGCTAGCTGGTACGCGCTTGTCAGCATTACCCCTTCAGTAAGCACGAGATGCTCTCAGTAACGCTAATTCTACGTTACCAGCTGAATATGAAACTACCAATGTAGCACGTGATGCACTTAGCGATGTTATTCTACATAGCTAACGCTGGTATGTACTCGTCACCAGGGGTAAGTCACATTTCTATGATCTTGGCTAAGGAAATGTCAAAAGTGGTTCTATATATTTTTAATTTACAAACATGAAGGTTGCGAGACAGTTTACTTAACCCTGCACACTGTCTGTGTGTTATAAACTTGCAAAAGCATTATACTTCCTATAGTGAGTGTGGAATTCTGCCTCGCTAACTAGATTGTTATCAACGAGTACAAGGTACTCTCAACAACATTGATTCTATGTTGCTAACTGGCACATATCTGACATGGTGTGCACATGCTTAGCACGAGATGCTTATAGCATGTTATCTCAATACTATGTGATCTAGCTTTCATATCGAGGATTGCCATTTTTAACAAACAAAATCTCAACAACATTGATTCTATGTTGCTAACTGGCACATATCTGACATGGTGTGCACATGCTTAGCGCGAGATGCTTATAGCATGTTATCTCAATACTATGTGATCTCGCTTTCATATCGAGGATTGCCATTTTTAACAAACAAAATATAGCTAATTAAAAGATATCACTGTGTACGAGATACTCAGTGACTTATCTAGCTCTAGGTGGCTTAATTATCCTGCCAAAAACTGATAAATGATATCTATTTTGTAAACTAAAACAATAATGCAAAATTGTGCAATTTTTACAGGCATACAGTTAAATACACAATATACTTTGTAAACTTGATTCTGTGATACAATGGCTGACGACAAATGCTACCTCTGGAAACTCTTGATTTCAGATACAAGTGCAATGGACTAAACCATAATTGGAATAATACAAAGTATTATTCCATGCTCCCATACTTATTCACCCCATTTAGATTCCTCTAAACTGAGGAAACAAGGGATTGAGATATTCCAGAAACAAGCCGTACTGGTTATTACCCCTATCATAGGGAAAGCAGTGACTGACCCTATGCTTATGAAGAACATAAGACAAACACAAATTGTTGATTAACTTGGCTGATGCAGCAAAACCAGCTGGCAATGCCCACTGCCACCAAACTAAAACCAGAACAAAAGTTATATAATCTCTAATTGACATTAACTTTAATTCATCGTATTTGATAAACAAACCGAAACAATCACAAACTTGAGTACACAATGTTTTAGCTACAAACAAAAACAATAACAACTATTCAATAAATATTAAAACCACAAGACATTCTCATGATAATAGTGAAACTTACCAGTTCTATGGTGAAAATGTAAAACAAGCACAACATTAGTTGATTTACTTACTTTTGTAAATAACAAAATAAAACATCCTTCTACCGGGTTAATAACAGGAATCACATCATTGAAAACCACCACCACAATATCTTATGATGTTTTGGTTTAATCTAATCGGTTGGAATGGACTATGTCTGAAAAATAAATGAACTATTTTTGTCACTGAAAATAAAAATCAATATATATGGTGGACCTCAACAACAACCCGGCTTATATTCCAAAATAACAATTCAAGAAGACCAATACTGGAATAAATGCTGGCAAAGCAGCTATATTCCTCTGATTCTGCTATTGGCTATGGACATAGATAAGAAAATATTTGATACCTACCAAATTCAATATCTTAACCTCTCAAAGCCATTCTCTGGAAGCTGACCCCAACATAGTTGGGAGAAGGCCGGGTAGATGATGATCCTCTCAATACCATCAAAGAACTTATCAAATATTGAGATGCATTTACAAACAATACAATAGATAGATCTACAAAGAATTTATCAGAAAAATACATTTCAGTCAGTCCCAAACAAAATAGAAAATTCAGTTTCATTATAAAAAAAAAAAAAAATTCATCAAGACTGTCTAATATCATACTGAAGGAAAATAAAAATAAAAATCCCAGTAATAACTACAAGTATGTTACAAACTGACAACTTATACACTAATCAATTATAGCTTAGCATATCAAAATAGATAGGTATAATATACCATATTACCTTTATGAAATCATATTATGATTTCATCCTATAGGTACAGGGGTATCACTTAGGACTATCTGGAAAATAACATTACCTACCAAATAACCAATAAAGGGTTAATTACATACACATTTACTAATACTTTTCATACTTGAATAGTCTCTTATCTCTGTTTTACCTACTAAATTACCAGTAGTGAGTGCCACTTACAGAAAACAAGGTTTTCTTACAATCTAACTTGACTGTTTATTTGGTAAAATATCGAGACTGCGATAAGACATACCAATAAATACCACTATAAGTGTGTTTAAATGTTTGGGCTTGAAAACTAATAATGCTATTTTTTAGGCTTGATTATTAAGTTTTATTTTTTTTCACTTTAAACAAAGCTTGAAACACAAGTACAAAAAAAAAAAAAAAAGTGCTAGTAAACTTAGTCGCATTATTTAACATTACGCCCGGACTTCCCGAAGGGCTGGGCAGAAATGGGTGATCTTATTCAAAGCTTATAAAATCAAAATACCTAATTAATCATTTGATTGCCAACTACTAGTCTACATATTTAACAGTAGATTTAAATGATAATTGCAGCACTAAAGTGAAATTATCAAGGAAACAAAAAAAAAAGGAGAGGGGAGAACATTGTGAGGACAACGTAGGTATTGATGGATTGTGAGTAGAACATGAACAAGATAAGGTATAATACAATAAATGTAGGTACTATGAATGAATTATCTATAAATTGCTTTACTCTAAAACTCTCCATCTGCTCACCAAGTGCACATCATAACAAGTTCAATTATACAACTCCCTCACTTAAAAATGCAACTCATTACACAATCCCAATTTTGGACATATTATGAGGTCAAGGAAAAGAGTTCATATCTTTATACTTCTAAAATGAATCTAGTTTCGATTAGCTCTAAACTCGTCAAGTAATTACTGCTAGCAGAATATGTGAAACTCATATGGAAATTAGTATCGTTGAGGAAAAACCCTAAGCATCTGAAATAGACCCTTTCACCTCAAATTTGTTCAAACCTCTCTCCTATCCAGGGCATAATATACTGCCCTTATTAATTGGTGCTTACAAGTTAAAAGCCTATTCCGTATTTGAAATTCAGTTTCCAAAATACCTTTAATAACTAAAGTTATGGAAAACTAGTCCATCCAAAAATGAAATGAAACCATATCATAAAGTATATACTTACCTAAACGGAAATAACATCAACTGATCACAAGAATTTGACCAAAAAATCCTACTAGATTGTTCAAAAAAAAAAAAAAACTAAGTTCCTGTCAGTACAATTTAGGTACAATACAATTCCACAAATGCTTACCAAAAATACCTCCCTGCTTACAACATTCAGGGGCTAAAAGATCCTGTTACACCCTATGAAAGTTTAACTACTAAGGACTTCACAGCCATGGTGCCTCTTATTCAGATCACTAGATAACTGACATTCTTTAAAATACCCTAATGATAATCTTTACAATTCATCTTCTAGACTCACTGAGCTCGACACTTACCTTGACAGCAAGATGTAATGTGCAACTCAATACTCACTCATTAAGCACAACAGTATCCCAAATAATTAACTATTTACAGACAGATCTGAGAACGCTATTCTCAATCATGGAAACTTTTAAAGTAACATCATAACATTACGCCTTGTTTCCCCGAATGGTTGGGCAAGGTGTCCCTGTAGCAGGTTCACCCAGTTTTACACTTTTAAAGTATTCATATCATAATATCCTCCTGGTATATTAATTCAGAACAACTTTATAAAATTTGTATGAACACAAGCTGGGTTAAATGTGGTAGGAAGTGAGAGTGATACTAATAATTCACCTCCCACAGCACAAAACATACAGTAGCTCAACTTAGTGCTGGCATCAATTGAAATAGACACAGTGCCAACCAACATTGTGTTGATGAGTATACCTCATTTCTGATGAAAAATAATTAAACACTATTAATTAAGCAACGTTATTAAGAATTTATTTAAAATGGATACGCCAAAAGCATATATATTGTACATTAAATATTAAATGTTAACAGTTATGGACTTATACACATACCAATAACAGATGTACATGACATTCACATAAAACAAAGCAACCTTCTTAAATTACATAAAATTAAAATATTGTATTCAGAAAGAATGATAAAAGTACTTAATAAATCAGAATATGCCGTAACTTATTAACTAACTAAATTATTGCAGACAACTCTGAACATCTACTTTGTTTAACGAATTATATTTCAGATCGCCGTGAAGTAAAATTGGGAATCAAACGAGCTTACCTGTTAAGCGAAGTCTTGATTCTAATTTTACGAACGGCGATCTAACAGGTAAGCTCGTTTGATTCCCAATTATATTGTCAAAATTATTTTCTAACTTTAAAATGCCGTTATTTATAAAATCATCTTGGACCATTTTGGGAGTTCTTTTATTAATTACACATTTTTCCCTTCAGGCGATAACTGTACCACATTACCCGCCCCTATCCTTTTTAATAAGCACGTGTAACAATTCAATTAATTAAGGAGCCTTTTTCTTTACAGTAATATCTCCCCTTTTGACATCATTTCACATGCATTTATTCGCAGGGGAAGTAGGTGGGTGGGTGCGGCCAAAATGTACAACAACACGTTTAGTTTACATTCAGAATAGATTGAGTTAATTGGCCTAAAGTCAGGAATAATCAGTTGCAAATGTTCTTCAAGGCAACGTCCTCTTTCAGCAGTGTTTCGTATGCATTTATTCTATTTATACAGGGTTGTAGGTGGGTAGGTGCGGCTAAACTGCACTAATAACTGTATTTAGAATATCAGACAATCGATACTAATTAATTGCAAATAATACTGTGAGAAATATGCGAAGGACTCGATTCGACTTGGTACGGTTATTAATCGTAGACGTTACGACCCAATATTCGGGTGGGACTGGAATTTATTCGCAGAGATGACAGATATGAATAGTTGCTGAAACTGATTTAATAGGCATTGGTATTAAAGGCCATGTTGTATTTACTGGGTTATGTAATCTGTTATTTACATTGCTATTGATTTAAAAGAAAAAAAAAGAAAAAACCGGCCAAGTGCGAGTAGGAGTCGCACACGAAAGGTTCCGTACCACCGTACAATATTTAACACTACATTTTTTTTTACACTTCAGTAAAAAAGCACGTTTCTTGTATCCCCATGCAAGAAACATGTTTTTTTTTACTCCCTTTAATTTATAACTTTATTTTATTATTTTATGTTATATCGGCAATGGATACCCTATCAATTTGCCTAGCCTTTTCCCAACTATTTTGGGGTCGGCTTCCAGTCTAACCGGATGCAGCTGCGGCAATAGCAATACCCAATCTGTGAAAATTGTCTACCTAATCCGGTTCATGACATACAGCCCGCTGACAGACAGACGATCGGACGGCGGGACGGACAGCGAAGATTTAGTAATAGGGTTCCGTTGGACACCCTTCGGGTACGGAACCCAAAAAATCAGCAGTCCATTTTTATTCTCGAGGAATCTGTTAGAAAACGTTCAATTTCAACGTTTCAAATGCCTTTTAAAGAATTAAATATCCAAAGAACCTTTCACGATGAAAAACCAAACTGATTTATAAGAAATGCTTCGCTTACCCTATCCACGAATACTGCTTACCTGAAAACAATAATAAATTTTTAGTACTAAGAACTACCTTTACATTACTAGAAAAATAGAAGGTAGAGTAATGTAGACATAACATACGTAGGGGCGTAAGGGCCCTTGGCTAAATAATAACAGCCACACGGGTCGATCGAAGGTCAAGCTACGCTTGCCGAGGTCGGTCCATGGATGGGTGACCATCCACTACATATCGAGACCCCTCCGTGCTTCGGAAAGCACGTTAAACCGTTAATCCCGGCTGTCAATTGTAGATCTTTGACAGTCGTTACGGGTAGTCAGAAGCATGAAAGCCTGAAAACCAGTTTTACCATGGGGTATCGTATTACCCAGTAACTGGGCTGTGGAGGTCAGATAGGCAGTCACTCCATGTAAAATACTGGTATTCAGCTGTATCCGGTTAGACTGGAAGCCGACCCCAACATAGTTGCGAAAAGGCTAGGCAGATAAAGAGACATAAACAAATCTTACACCTTGGCCATAAAAAATCATGTTTTGCGATAAAACACGAATCAAAACATTGGCTTGTAAGTAAAGGCGGGTCCACACCATTTGCAGCATCACAGGTGTTGTTCAGATCGTCAAGGGTGCAGGTGAACGTACATTTTGGTTACTACGAAATGGGGCATAGTCTATTCAAGGAGTAATACCCCATTTCGCCAAATTATGTACAGCGGCTTACTTGGTTACGAACAGATGATGATTATTGTCAGTGTTTTCAGTATTTGTTGGGACACCTCTGCCCAACCCTTCGGGGAAATAAGGCGTGATGTTATGTTTGTGTTTTTCAGCATTTTAAATTAGCGCTTTTTAGTTACTCTAAATCTGAATCTTGTCGGGTGGCACATCGTAAGTCGAGAAAAAATCGGTTTGTGTCACCCGATGTAACGATTAGATAAAGATAATTATGTAGGTATCTGTTTTTTGTTGGGTCTAAGCAGCTAACCTTGCTTCTCGCGTCGTCTGGAATCTCGACCACCGCACCCACTTGTGGACGTCAGTTTTTAGAGTTCCATTCAAATATTATAGTGACTATGGTCTGGCCTGTTCAAATATTATAGTGACTATGGTATACGTATGGTGTAATTTTGAAATGTAGCAAATATTCTTATGCGCAAAAAATAACTACTAGCAAAACGTACTTACATATTAATCCTTATATTAATACTAGCTTACCCGTCAGACGTTGTCTTGTCAATATCAATTTCAATCGTTTGGTTGTTCCTTTGGGTGTTTCCTAATTTTCTTTTTCCCAAACCACCCCAGTATAGAGGCGAACAAAACAATATCTTTTTTATAAATAACCCCTGAGCCAGTTTCGAGCTTTTGCGAGACTTATGCACGGCAATTAATTTATATATATATAGATATTGACTATATAATACGTCGAACTTAGATAAGACTGTCACAGGAGTGTGGAGATTGGGGAAACAAAAAGAAGCCTGAAAGCAATAGGTAAGGTTGGGCTGTAGAAGATGATGACGTTACCTACCTAAACAATACAGATTGACACCCCAGCCTAGCATATACATGAGGAAAGCGATGATTCGGAAGAAACATTCACCTCGCAACGTAACCAAGTCAAACAAAGAAACAATACCTACATAATACACAAAAAATTGTACAAGAGATAAAAACCGATGAACATCGACCTGACGACCTCCCAGCGGGATGCCAAGCTAGTGAAAGTGAACACATACCTTTGTTTTGCGAGCATATGGACTCTAGAGTAAACAAACAACTAAAGAAAAATGAAGTCGTTGAAGTTTTGTCGCTTTTTTAGAGATCATGAAATACCAAGTCCATAATATTGATATTCTTAGTGATCGAATAGGCCAGGTACTTTATGCAACTGACAGACATATTACATGAAAAGCTTTATGTCCCAAATACGGTAGCATTTTGTTTTAGGAGAGCAGAGTTAAAGTTTATGCGTGCTCATCCTGGAGACAAAGCTGAAATACCCATCTCATTTGCCTGTTATCAAATCGATACCCTTCAAAGCGAAACAGCAAGCCACATGGCGGCAGAAATTGGTAAATGTGGTATACTTGCCCGGATAAGCTCCTGTATAAAGAGTTATACTACTAGTAGGTACTCCGAGTGACATTTGGGCAGTTCTAGATAGAAAAATAGCTAGATAGGTACCCAACATAAACACTGAAGCAATGCCTGAAACAAAGCGAATATTCGATAAGGCAGAACAATTGCCTGCATGCGTTAAATATACAATGTATTCATGTATATTTAGTTAAATAAACAGGAAAAAAGCGGTTATAAGTTATACATGTTGTAATTGGCGATGTTCACAACAAAACGTGAGGTGAACATGAGAATTTATGAACATAATGATATTATGGAAATATTCTTAGTCTGTGGCGTCCAGCTGAGAGAAATGATAAATAACGAAAGATTAATCGCACGTTAACAAATGAGTACATAAACTGTATTTGCAATTGACAAAATTGAGCACAAGTCTTGTAGATGGACCTAAAACTAAAAGCATATAAACTAAGACACCTTGAAGGAATAAGTAACAAGCTTACAGCAAATTGAATACAAAAGATGAATACAACTTCTACTATCTAAACTCTCTTCCACCTTCCGACCTACATTATGAGGAGCCACATTGTCTGCGAAATCCGGGTCTATTAGATGACGTCAAGATTCACGGCCTACCAAACAACGTGGTGCTTTGCATACCAAATATACAGATACAGATCCCCTTTTACTAAGCAAACACGCATTTTGACAAGCTTTATAAATATTCTGGTATGGAAATAAAAAAGTTTATCAAAGGTCTAAAAATATTTTGTTGAACTATAATGCCCGTTTTCACTAACACTAAGTGTCACAAATTTTAAGTGAGTAGCGTTTTAGTGTCACCAATGACACTTATATGAATGCCTAAATAAAAGCGCACTGTTGTATTTTCAATTTCAACGCTTGGCTGAATGATCCAAAACTCCATTAATATTTACCTAGGCGTTCATTTTGGTGTTTCTTATATTAGTGAAAACGGGCAAAAGACCTCTAAAGAAGCAGGTATGACTTATTACCCAGTAATTGCACCTATTTTTGCCTATCAGAGTGTGCTCTCGATAGATTAATAGGAAATTGAGGAGGAATAAGAATGATTTCAACAGCTTGGTCGTTAGAACATTAGAATGCTAATAAAATCGCCTTTACGTTGTGGACTGGGTAACAATTACTGCGAAGTGCGAACTATTCATTAGGCGTTTATGCAGTCACATGGGAACATACGGTCGTGTATCTTGAACTTGGTTTTTTAATGCCCAGTTCCATACTCGGCCAGTTCTAGAATACTAACCAAGCAGCATGAATGATGAATGAATGATTCGTATGATCCATATTTCTGAAGTAGATTTACAAACACTTTCACACCTGAATAACATTTTTTCTATGGGCCTGTGTCGCCTGAAATAAATGGTATTATTATTTCCTTTATTTCATTTAAATAATTATAAAAAAATTGTATCCCACCGGTATCGGGAACAGGGTCCAAGTTACCAGCGGCGGTCAGGGCTCCAGAGAGAGGAACCTCCTAACAATGCGACCCGTGTCCAGGAGTAGGTACCGCTTTCTAAATCAATCCCTTAATCCAGCCGCCCAACGAGAGCGAGGTGTTGGTCGAGGCTCTTGGCGATTAAGCCATTGGCTGATACGACTATCGGCACAATGATTACTGAATCCACTTCCCATATGTCAACAACCTCGCGAGCCAAGTCAAAATACTTGATGTTTTAAATATTATTATAATAATATTTAAAACTTCAGATGAGGTCGGTGTTCCCTGTTCGACTACTCTGAAAAGAAACACCGAAACAAACTCAGAGATCAGTCTTTTTTAACGTCCGGACATTATCTTGGTCAGGTCAGATCATACAGGTAAATCATATCTTCATCTTTATTTCAGATGTCATAGCGACCTTTAGTGGGTATGTATATACCTATTCTTAAATATCTCTTCTCAATATACTGCCGAATGTTCAAATCAATCAACGCACCGATTATATTGATTCCCAAAAGGAAATACAAGACAGACAGATAGAAAGTACAAAAGAGGGGAAACGCAGACGGTCATTAATCTTTCCGACGTCACTCCTTATCAAAAGTCTCACCCTCACCCTGGCAACCCCACGACCCCAGGTAGACGCACGCAAGTAGTAACCGTCTGAAAGAGATAATAAATAGGTGCGTCTGTGACACGAACAGTACCAGATGTTTTTATTTTTAGAATGTCTTCAGCTAGAAACACTTCTAGAAAACAGATCAGCAATAAAAAGAAGAGACGGTTTTTGAGTCCGCAACTCATAAAACAATAATTAGACTAGGTAGCCATAGCTTAGGTATTAGAGATAGTAGTTGGCCCTATTTAAGGTTGAGAAATCTCGACAAATTCAATCAATCAATATCAGAAGCCTGATTTCTAATTCACTGCACTGAAGACTTCAATTAACTTCAAAGCTTACCCCACTCATACAAATTGAAATCATAACCACAATCAAAATGATAGACCTGTCAAATTAGGCGGCAACAAGAGGACCATTATGAGTACTGCCTTACAATCATAACAATGTTGATTTCGACATATCCGCACTTGACACCTGCGGTATCGTAAAGGGGCGGGACATGTCGAGGAATGATATGAGATGGAGACATTTGGAGGTTGGTCTAAGTTAGTAAAATATTGTATGTAGGTTCTTAGAAGCAATTTTGAATGAACAAAGAACGTTTGGTCTTCCATGAGTGCTACCAGGTTCTCCAGAGTAAATGAAAACTAAAAGCTGAAAACCATTACGTTACAAAGGAACGTTTATTCATAAATATCCTTACATATTATAAAACAAAGTCCCCCGCTGCCGCGTCTGTCTATCTGACCGCGATAAACTCAAAAACTACCGAACGGACTTTCAAACGGTTTTCACCAATGGACGGAGTGATTCATACGGAAGGTTTTAGTGTATAATTCATTAGTTGGCTGGACGATTATTGTTAAAGATGTCGGAAAAAATCATGCCGACTGGCAGCTTTATTAGCGTGCGCCGCAGAAATCGTAAAAGTTATATAAAATTTATGTTCTACAGTCTTGTTCATCTTAAAAAGTTCAACAAAGTCCGTGATGGCATGTCTATCTTCTAAGGATGACCCACAATAACAATTTTTATCTTACAAAATTTGATAAAAATTTAATTGTTATTTTCGGAGCTATTTTGACCGGTATTATATTAATCCTAATCCAATTAACTTTGTTACTTAAATTGAGCATTTAGATTAAAATATGCCTTGACATCATTTCATTTAAATGAATGGTTTCAAAGATATCACAGATTCAAAATTACGCGTAACAAAATAATTTTGGTTGACGGCAACGCGGGCGCAGCGGTAATAGTCAATGACCTTTTCCTCGGCTATTAGGTATGTAGTCCCGGTATGAGTAGTACATTTCCGTGGGATATTTTCCGACATCCACGATTGCGAAGCCGCGGGCAAAAGCTAGTGTACTATGAAGGGTAAGCATAACAATTTGAACTCTTTGAAGAGGAGAATTAGCTTAATTTCTCCATAAACAACCAAAAAAGAAGGAAGTTATAACACTCGCTGTCATCTGTCACTCAGACGGTTGTCCAACCCCAATGGCAGCGGTTGTGTGGGTGTCGTAATGACCTTGGTGCGTCGAATCAATACAGAACAATGCTCTCGATCACCCATTGTTTCAACCCAGGCTCCAATTTACACTTATTGGAGTTTGGAGTGGTGCGTTAAACACTCGACCAGTAATGTAAATATGAAAGCAGGTTTTTAGAAAATTGGTAACATATTTTGTGTGACATGTATGTTGTAAGTGCATTAATTTAATTGCCATTCGTCTGGTTAGTTTGAAGTTATAATTACGGTTTTAGCCAGATGCTTTTAGTCTGGCGCCGAAGTACGGTTTTGTAGTTTTGTGTTCGATATAAAAGTTAATATTTTAGCCCAACCAGCACCATTAATAATAACATTGTTTTTTGTAACTCATAATTTAACTAATTAAGTACCCTACTAAGTTTTTATTTAGCTGTCTGAAAGCTTAATTAGGATTATTGGATCAAAGAACAGTATTTGCAATACAAATGTTCCTATCGCATTTAACTTATCATCAATGTCAAAATACTTTCCGCAATTTCTGAGATAAAGGGCTGACTAATTTCGATGACAATATCGTCGTAGTCATGACAAAGGCCACCCATCCGAATCAGTTCACACGTATGCCATCAAACGGAGAACACACGTATAGAGGTTGATACTTTCCAATATCCTCGCTCCGGGCAAGGAGTGTCACGTGTCAAAATAATTTCTCTGCCTTCGTCACTAGTAACAACTTTTCATTACCTACATTGCTGATTGCTGAGCAATATAGGTTTAATTATAAATTGTTATTGTCCGCCATTTAAATCACCATATTGATCGCACGAAGAAACGCATTGTGAATAAGAAGCAGCCACTCGATGAGAATAAGTAATATGAAAAGGAATTAATATGCCTACATTTAGATTCACTTAATGATACGTTAAGTGTTTGTTTGGATTTTGAAAGGTTTATATCGATAACATAACTAAGCAACAAATTAAATAGATACGAATCGATCTGCCGATTACTCAGCAACTCGAAATATCTCGTTCGGTCGTGCGTTTGCGATTGCGTGGATAGCCAATCGCTCTATCGCTATTTCCATCCCGCGAGCGAAGCTACTGTTTATATCTCAGGCGCGTTTGTACAAAGGCGTTTCACATAGCTGACAGCTTTGATTGATGGCTGACAAAATGGCGACATACGAGGAAGATGTTGGACCCCTTGTTGCTCTGGTAGGTCTGCAATCACGAAGCATAATGCAATTTTCTTAGGAATTTATTACCAAATTACTACGTTGGCAACATTTTATCACTATCAAGTTGCAAGCCTTTAAGAGAGCATTTAACTTTGGACTTCTGGAATTAAAACAAATGCATTGCAGCGGAAAACGTTTTTTTTTGTAACTGTCTCTATACTTCTCCGTTTCTATAAGACTCATGGGTAAGTACGTAACGCGAGACAGAATTCAATGTAAAATGTAACACAGTACACGTCTGCCACATTTTTTTTTTCATTTTCCTTTGAAGTTGTCTAGCGGAGTGCAGCGAGTGGTATGAATCATTCATTAGGCAAGGCAACAGTTCATTCCGTCCTCAAAAACTAGAACCTGTAACCTTTTGAGGGTAGTTGAAGACTCATTTTAACTGATTAAAAGATATTCATACCTAGCTGTTAAGTTCTGTATGGAAAATCCTTATGAAAACATGTAGTTGTATCTATCTCTGCATGTGGCAAGTCCATTGTATTGAAATAAATGATAAAACATACCATAATACCATTCATATTCAGAAAATCAGTTTACAAATAAACATTGGTAGCATGACATAGGTATTTTAATTTAAGTATTATTCCTAACAACATCATTTTATCTCTGAATGATACCTACTATGTTTTATAATATGTTCACCTACTTTCAAGGTTACAATAAATAAAATAAACCCATGCAACCATAAAATGTCTTCTGTGATTTCACCAATATTTCTGTCTAAAGTAAAGATTTGTCGTTGAATCTTTGGAGAAAGGAGACCACCCGATGCGCCTCTGGAATAACAATTAATTTTATATCCTCATACGTATAAATAGAGCTGTTCTATGTCGATATTTCGTTAATGTCGATGTTTCAACTCTGTATTAGTCTGATAAGGTTCTGATAAACGCAGTGTTATCGTTCGCAAACTTAATTATCGATCCATGTTTTTGTAAAAGTTTTCCGTATGACGATGCCTGGAATTATTAATTATAATCATGTTGTTACTTTGGTGCCGATATTAGACAAAAATAGGTAAGTTAAATTCCATGAAAAGCTTTCAACTTAGTGTTGAAAGCTTTTCATGAAATTTAAAGGTCAAACATACCTCGGCAAAAATAGCTGTACCTATATAATTATTTACATTTAATTAATTTACTAGCTGACCCGATAGACGTTGTCCTGTCCAAATTTCAATAATTCATACAAGAATCCCATAGTAAAAGTATCTTCATTACATTCCGATTTTTTTAATTTTCCGGCAAACTGTTCTTAAAATATTTGTTTCCCTAAAAACGTACCTAATTCAGACTATAACGAGCATTTTAAAACAAAAAATGGCCAAATCAATCTAGCCTTTCTTAAGTGATGCGTTGAGACTTACCAATGGCATTTCAATTTTATTTTTATATACTAGCTTTTGCCCGCAGCTTCGCCCGCGGGGATGTCAGAAAATTTCCCACGGGAACGTACTACCGGGATTTCATACCTAATAGCCGAGGAAAAGGTCATTGACTCCTACCGCTGCGCCCGCGTTGCCGTCAACCTTAATTACTTTGTTACGCGTAATTTTGGATCTGTGATATCTTTTAAACTATTCATTTAAATGATATGATGTCAGACACAGATGCATATTTTAATCTAAATTAAGTGCCCTATTTAAGTAACTTATTTTATTGGATATGGATTAATACAATACCGGTCAAAATAGCTTCCGAACTAACATTTTTTTTAAAGCAAATTCTGAAAGATTAAAATGATTATTGTGGGTCATCCTTAGAAGATAGACATATGCTATCGTGGACTTTTTTGTTGAACATTTTAAGATCTTTAATCCTGTAGAACATAAATTTGATGTATCTCTTACGGCTTACGCGGTGCACGCCAGTAAAGCTCCCAGTCGGCATGATTTTTTTCGACGTCTTCAACAATAATCGTCATATTTCAGCCAATTTACATAAAACTTAATTAATTATACACCAAAACCTTCCGCATGAATCAATTGGTGAAAACCGTTAGAAAAGCCTTTCGGTAGTTTTTGAGTTTATCGCGTTCAGACAGACAGACGCGGCGGGGGACTTTGTTTTATAATATGTAAGAATATTTCGCCATGATTTCTTTATCATTTCTATTCGCATTTATTTAAAGAACAAATGCTGTCCTTTTTCAAAAAGTCTTTGAATCGAGAAACCTCCCAAACTAAATTATCGACTTCGTACTTCAGGCCAACACTAGGCGTCTCGTTCGCGGGTCGAATGCAAACTGATCACGAAGGCAGGGAGGGTACGTGACTACTGAATACGGGCCACAGACACACGGATGTCCACCATTGACTGCTGAACTACTATCTGTTTATATGTAAGTACTTATAATATAGCACACGTGATTAATTTATGGCACGTCACGGACCAGTTGAGAGACTAAAGTCGAAAAAAAAACTAATTCGTAGAAAGAGGGACCAAAAACTTCGCATCCCTTGGCACTGCAATCTATTCAAATAGATCTGGTGGCAAAAATAATGCCATCCTACCCCTGCATTACCTACAAAGTATTGTAAGTAATGGTGTTATAGCAGCATCACAGCAGCATCTTCAGCTTACGGCATTCAGTCATCTTAGACCCAGGAAACCTTGCACTGAGACGACTAGAGTATCGAACTTGGAGACGTATAAGATAAATTAAATTAAAATTAAATCTTTTATTTCAGACCCATAAATAGTCCATTTGGTCAGTATACACACGACTTAACTAGTTTTAGTATTTACATCTACCAGAAAAAACAACACAAACTAAACATTAATACGCCACAGTGGCATGTAGGCGTATCCAATGTCCCAGTATGGGGCTGTCCCACCTATCAGCTATAGTTTTCAGGATGCTGTTGGGGCTGGCGCGTACCCTGCGTATAATGGAAGCGCAACGATAACGGATAAAGGTAGGTAGATGCCTTTGAATTTGACGAGCATTGAAAAAAAGGATTACACCTCATATATTATTTTTGCAGATACACTCGAGAGCAATGAATCCGGGTCACTTAAAGAATGTTAAAAATCTCGGAAACTAAAAATGATAGGTTAATGCAATAAATTGTATTTAATAGACAATGTAATACTCCTTAAATGAAAGTAAAAAAAATATGAGTCACCATACATTTTATTAACACAAAATTACATAAAGAAAAAAACTGCTGATCTCTCCTTAAAACAAAAATAGGAAACATGAAATTTTTGAACTTTATTACGATTTTCTTGAATTTTAATACTTCGTATTGCCTCCTCGTGCTTCCATTACTGCGTTTACGCGGTTTGGCATGCTGTACACCAAGTTCCTTATACGATTTTGGGGAATATTCTCCCATTCCTCTGTGAGAGCAATTTTGAGCTCACGAAGCGTGATTGGGGGAGGGTTTCGTTGTTTTACGCATCTGCCTAGCTCGTCCCAAGCATGCTCGATCGGGTTGATATCCGGGCTGCGCGCTGGCCACTCCATACTAGTAATGTTCATCTCTTGAAGGTAGTCATTCACAATCCTACCTGTATGAGGTCGGGCATTGTCATGCATAAATATAGCATCCTCACCTAAATTGACCATAAATGGACCAACGTGATCATTGAGGATTTCTTCCACATATCTTACGCTAGTTAAAGAGCCGTTTTCTATGATCACCAGCTCTGTGCGACTTTCAGAAGAAATTCCGGCCCACACAAGTACAGACCCACCACCGTAGGCTACTTTTTCTTCGATGCATGCTTGCTTGAATCTTTCCCCTGGTCTTCGATACACTCTGTGTCTTCCATCGTGCTTGTAGAGCATAAATTTTGATTCGTCGGAGAACATAACTTTTGACCAATCTTCAATACTCCAATTTACGTGGCTCTGGGCATATCTTAGTCTTGAAATACGATGCCCACGCTCCAGTTTAGGGCCGTTTGCAGGTCTAAGGGGTTTTAAGTTAGATTCAGCAAGCCGACGTCTTACTGTCCATGCACTTGGGTTACTTCCTCCGAGGCGTCGAAACTGATTTGTGAGTTCAGTTCCTGTGAGAAAGCGATTTCGAAGCATGGTGTTCACCAAGTATCGGTCTTCTCGTGCTGTGGTACACCTGGTTCTGCCCGTTCCTGGTCTGCGTAGGTTAGAACCAGTTTCTTCGTAACGTCGGAGAACTCTTTGTACTGTTGACAGCGACACACCGACAGTCCTGGCTGTATCGCGCTGACTCCGGCCGGTTTCCAGCATTGTAAGTATTCTGGTGCATTCTTCAGGCGTAAGCGACATAATTTCAGCTTGAATAATGAATATAGAGCACTATCAACATGGTTTATGTACCCACATAAATGACAGATTACAAACAAAAGCAAAACCAAATGCTGTAATTTCGTAGTTCCATCTTCGAAAGTGGCCCTTTTTCAAATTTGATTTTTTTATGATATAACTTTACAATAACTAAGAAGTTTTAATACCTTCATTTAAGGAGTATTACATTATCTATTAAATACAATTTATTGCATTTTTAGTTTCCGAGATTTTTAGGATTATTTAAGTGACCCGGATTCATTGCTCTCGAGTGTATAAAGAGTAATCAACGTTACAAATCATGAGTTAGGTAGAGGTGAGAGATAGGTACCTACACGAAGAAACAAACAACTTAAATTATTCAGTGCTTTCCCAATTCCAGATATACTCAAATGCTAATCTCCATATAAATTTAAAGCAGATGACCTGAACTCGTCTATGCCTAAAACGGAATAAGATTAGGTCATCCGACGAGTGGATGGAAGATTAATTTTATACAAGAGACCCAAATATGACGTAATAGTCTGCAATCAGAAAACCAGACTGACAACCATGCATCATATCATGTGGAGATAATAATTATTCATCAGTCAATTGACCGAAATTCTCGTCTTGGTTTCTTGAGAATTTTGGATAAAGGAAGAATTGTTGATCGAAGTTCTAGCTAGATTGAAAATTAAGTTAGTATATCCCACAAGCGTGTAAATTACAAATCTATAAAATCTCTTCTCAAACTCGTGTCCACCCAATGCTGAGTGTAGGTCAGTGTCTCCATAGCACGGCTTGACTCTTTGAGTCTCAAACACCCTTTTACCTCGTAGACACCACAAAACCAACGACTGACGCCCTATCCGTTATGTAAAAAATCCTATACGCAACGGTACTATATAAGAAAATGATTTTTTAAATACTACCGTGCGTGGAATCTACCTAATAGAACGAGACGTCAAAACGTGCTTTCGTAAACACAATAGCTAATAACTAGCTCAATAAATTGTAAGAGAATCCACTTCATTAGGTGCACTTGTACCTTCTGTTACGTCATCTTACGCAATACACTGTCTTATCGAAAGTGTGAACCTGTCAGTGAGAACGTTCCTCGTGCCAATCTTCCACATTTCAACTTCGTCACTCAACGTGGATACTTTTCTTTGTATTTCACTTTCTGTATGCACTTCACAGCGGTGACTCTGTTAGGTCGGCAAAATAGATAGCCATCATCGATCTAGTAATACGGAAGAAACTGGCAGTAAGACCCAATTTTTTAAAGTTTCTTAACGATTGATCTGAGAGGATACAAAGATTCCTTAACATTTCACTGCACCTACGCTTCTAGTCCGTATGCCTCCAGGCATATTTGTTCTTTATACCTGGACAAACTCTCAAATGTGAATAAAACTCCTTGTTGGATGTATGAGCAACGTGCTTACAAACAAAATCGCATGCGCTTATGTTTACTGGGTCAGACTCAGTTTACACATACAGACAGACAGCCAGCGCCATCTATTCGTTCTATGGCAGATTAGTAGTCTGGGTAGCCATTGAAGCTTGAAACGCATTATCTTTATTATAAATGGCATTTACTGGGCTGTTTTAATTTAAAAAAATATTTATTTGCTTTATTTTCAAGTCTCATTCTAGAGAAATAATTCATCACTTCAATACGGCTGATATAACTTGGCAGTTCCGAACTTCGCGCGCCCTGCGCGAAGTTCATTTTTGTTGCGCAAGAACATTTTTTAGGAACCCAATGTTGACGTGAGGCGAGTGTGAGTAAGAGAACATGCGCGAAAGTTAGTAGTGTTCAGACCTGCCAAGTTATTACGGCCGTATTGTAGGTTATGTAATTAAATAATTACCCGCTTAAACAGACCAATTAACATTACCTACTAACGAAATCAAAATTAATGAACAATCATTTCATTTCCCAGTTAGAAAATTCATTCATGGAATTAGTGAATCGGTGTCGCATTCGTTATTATTTTTGCTCTGGCAATGTAAGTTGTAAGACAAGTACGTAAAAGTGCGAGTTGTGTGTCGGACGTCCGTCTGGCTGTATGTCGCTTCCTGCCGGTACAAAAACACGCTTTACGCATGCGGTGCGTGAGTCATGTGCAAGCGCACGCGTGCCTCTGACACTTGGATGTCGCTTTTAGTAGCGTACGTTAAGCCAATTACAGAATTATAGTTTACCATCTTTAACTAACTTACGTGTGCACTTGTTTTAATTAACAAAACTAGGCTAAAGAGCTTTTACGTCAGAAGTATATTTAAAATGGGGTAGTAATAAAAGCCCCGAAAAAAATTAAAATAATATGAGCATACTTAAAATACTGCTATAAATACTAATTTTCCGACAACTTATATTCGAATACAAACAAAGAAAAGACCGAATAAAATACTGAAAATTCAGATAAATCAATACCTACAGCATTTACTGACGTAATATTTTTCAAACAAGCATGCACCGTGCATGCAGCATGCAAGCGAGCATACAATATGCAGCAGGCATGGTTTCTGTGCTCAGGTGCTGCGAGGCTGCCCAGCTTGGGCGGAGCATCGCCGTGTCCTCGTGGAGGCGATCGGCGGCGGTGATCTCTCGCGTCCGGCCCTGGTTCAGGCTATGGTACGGAGCGAGAGGAAATGGGAGGCCGTCACCTCCTTCTGCGAAGCGGTAATGCTCGCGAAGGAGGAGGCGGAACGCGTGAGGGAGAGGCAAATTTCGCGCCCTCACGCCCCTAACCGCCGCAGGAGGAGACGCCCAGGGCGTCGGGAATCGCGGGGCGATTTCCGGCCACCGTAGGCGCGGGCTTGCGGGCGGTGAGCAATGGGTGGCTCACCGTCCGATAAGGACCAGGCCCGGGTCGACGGCGCGTTGTGTTCCACGCGCGCCTCAAAGAGATGTCAGCATAATTGAAGGGGTCCACTAGGACCAATGCCTGCCGGGGTTGCGAAGAAAACCGAAAGGGAGATCGTGGCCCCCGGCGACAGGGCAACCGAAGAAACACGGGTGGGTTTTAGTCAGTAAGAGTCTGACACGCCCTCCCGCTCCGCCCAGAGCGGGAGAAGTTATTTGATGATTTCCCACCCTCAAAAAAAAAAAAAAAAAAAAAAAAGGTGCTGCGAGGCTCCAGCGCGCGGTCCGACGCGAACTTATCGTCGCAGATGGTTTTAACGCTCGCCACCCCCGGCTGAGGCTGGCTGGCCAAGCCGGATAGCAAGCCAAAGCTGCGGTGGTGATAAAACCACCAGCTCCTCAGCTCGCGGGCCGCCTCGCCCCTCCGCGCCTACGCGGGCTTAAATTACACTCTAGGGGTAGGGCAGACTTTTTGAAGGGGTCCACTAGGACCGATGCCTGCCGGGGTTGCGAAGAAAACCGAAAGGGAGATCGTGGCCCCCGGCAACAGGGCAACCGAAGGAACACGAGTGGGTTTTAGTCAGTAAGAGTCTGACAAGCCCTCCCGCTCCGCCCAGAGCGGGAGAAGTTATTTGATGATTTCCCACCCTCAAAAAAAAAAAAAAAATAAAGCGATAGGGCAGACAAAACTACGCGGAGTCTGTTTTACAGCGATTCGTTTCTGTAACATTTATAGCACAACATGTTGACTAGGTCCCTATGGAATGGACGAAAAAACATTATACGATTTAGTAGGAAAATTCAGTATAAGAATCGTACTCGTTTCAAGACAAGAAGGGCGAAATAAAACATTGAACCCATTCGGAATTAGTCTACAAGGAAAGCCTCTAATATTTCTTGCAGCAACCGTTTCGATTCCCCTGCATGATTAATACACAGAATTATGTGCATTACACCTTAGTATTTAAGTGTGAAATTGATATGCACCACCAGTTGCACGTGCATTGATAGGCGTAGTTCCGAACTTCCTGCAAGTTCCCTTAAGATACAACACGTCCGTAACGGAATTAGTTCATCCTCACGTATTCCAAGAATCCTATAGTTACTACGCTTATTTGGATAAGTATTAACGAAACTACCTTGATTATCCTGTGAAATCATCTGCTACATTCTTGAGCCATTGCGCGTCTAAGCAAAATAGGACGTACAAATAGGAAAGATAAAACTATACTTAAGCATACTATGAGTAAGACTTACTCATGTTTTTGCATTTTTAATTATGTTTATACTAGATAGCAAGTTATTTTGCATAACTACGTGCCATGGATCTCTCTTTTCGCGTCGATTACTTATTTGGAATTGTGAGAATGCCGATGGCCATTCGGACTTACACAACCTTACGTTACATCATTTTGGTGGTATTCCACTGTATTTCATTACAATCGAACAATGACAACCCGTTTCGGTGAATATCGAATATGGGCGCCAAAATTACAGCAAAAAAAATATACAATGCGTTACGGGATACGGAAATTTCTAGATATTACATATTAGAATACACTATGCTATGACGTAAAATATGGTATCGATGACATGCCTAATTGTCTTGTGAGAGAAGTTATTCTCCCACAACACAATCGCTAGAGGGGCTGTCTCAAGAGGGGCTTATGAACTTAGATCAAATAGTATTTATAGTTTATAAGATCTAAGTCCCTTCAAAGCGTTAACGTTATGATATGGCAAGAATCGAATAAAGTTAAAGCTTACTTGTATGCTTCACAAATCCACAAATCCTCAATTTTGGCACAACACCAGATTGAATAACTTCAACAAACAGGAGGCACTGGCTTCATAAAGGAACTGGCAAGATAAACACACAAGGCAAACACCACACAAAATCTGTAGCACGATAGTAATTTCTAATCTGGAGCGAGTGCAAAACTACTGCATTTCATATCGATCGTACAGCTGCAGTCATTACAATAGAACGCGCCGGCTGTATTAACAACATTGCCGTACCTTTTGTGCGCCAACACTCACACCTAATAAAGCAATAATTATGACCTACGTAAGCAATTACTGTAATTAGATCATTCTGGATAATGAAAATTGTTATTGTCACCTATGTTTATACTTCACAGCTTCTAATAAGCCTTTTTATAGTGTTTTTTCATTACAGCATTCGGTTTTAATGATCATCAATGAAAATTATATTTCTATCCGTATAAAGATTACACGTGTCATATTTTGATGACACGGGATGATGCCTCGGTCAAAAAAAAACAGAAATTCTATTTAGACCGCTGATCCGCAGGCGATCCGAGGCCGCAGATGATAAAAAAATATTAGACACGTATTTTTTGCTTCATCATATTAATAAAAAATGACTTGGATAAAACGCATTAAAGTTGGGGAGTGGAGGTCGCTACGTCACAAATAAGTATAAAATCTACATACTCGTGACGTCATGGCACATTTTAACTCAGTGTATCGCCGTAATCTTTTGATAAAGTAAAAAAATAAAAAGCATGTGTCCAATATTTTTTTAATAATCTACAAGACGGACAATTTTTTTTTAATCATCCCTATTACCGAATTCTCATCATTCTCATGGACCTTTTAAATATTCAAGCCTTGATGTCATCGACATTCATTATTAAAAGCAATGATGACATCGACGAGTGGTTACATCAGGAAATGGATTCACGAAATTTTTAAATCATTTCCTCAACGGAAATAAAAATGGCTACCATACGTGCACAGATTAAAAACTTCATCATACTCGTAATCAACTTCCTTGTTTAAAAAAAACACAATCTGCATTCTGGTTCTATCCTTCTCTCAAAAAACATGTGTGACAGAGATAGGTTATGTGGTAGGTAAATTGATCCGCCAGCCGATGTTGAAATGAGACACTACTCGTGCACTCGCGTCCCTAGATTCTTATTACCTGCCATGTAGGGAGAAACAATACGTCATCTAGATTAAAGTAGGGTTTCATACGGTCTCTCAAACTGAATTGTTTCGCGATGTAATACAAACGTGCTACTTCGAGACATGAAAGTTAAAACGCATTTAATTTTGGTAATTGACCAGTTTCTTTAATTCTTCTGGTTATAAATAATTGCACGAAAATAAACACGAAAATAAAAATAATTATGATACTTAAGAAAATACTCTAAACAGATACGAATAAACCAAATTGATTACTCTTTTAAAGCTGACTCGGCCCAATCTTATGAAACCTCAGGCGGTAGCGGTACATAAAAAGATGCGCCAATAATGTTTACGAGTTTTGATCCAGTCTTTAAACAGTCGTAATTAATGAATACGTTGAATTACATCAGACGATTAAATTCCCCTCACGATCTTACAGCACGCGAAAGAAAATCGCAAATCCAGTTGGATAGCAAAAAGTTCTGAATTGAATCACGAACAGACAGGTCATTGGATACAATAGAGCAAATAAAGATTAAAGAAAAAACTCGCTCTGAGAATCAAAACAAAAATACGATTATACCAAGTTACGTATTGTATAATAGGAGCACTGTTCCAACTGATTTGGACAGAGCGGTTCTTGAATATATGTTCAAGTATACGCAGATAAATTCGACAACGAAATGAATTGGGGAGCAGCTGCAGCAATTTTAAGGCACCAATTCAAAGGATCGTGACTGGTTGAGGAATAAAATAGAAAGTTGAAATTTTTACGGCTTCCTACGTTTTGTTTTACTACTTTGTTGTTTGTTAAGGTACATTTAATTTATTGCCAATATGAAGTCCGTAATTTGACATTGATGTGATAATATGGGGTGTAAGGCATCCACGAGCATACTGTTATCATGAATTCAGTCCCAGCATCATTATCATCCATATATTATAATTTCCTTTCTCAAAGGAGTAAACGAATCTTGTGAAATTTCTTTTGTTTCCTTATAAAGTAGAAAACCGCAGTAGCGAGAGTGCAGTGGTGGCCCAGTGGTGACGGCCCCGACTTACGAGTTGCAGGTCGTTGGTCCGAACCCAGGCAGGCGCTTTACTTTGTGTAAATAATTTCATCACCACTGCTCTCAAAACGGTGAAGGAAAACATCATGAGGAATCCGGCATATCCTAGAACCAAAAATTCAAAGATATGTGACATCTATCAAACCGCACTGGGTCCGCGAGGTAAATTACAGCCCCGTGAGGAGGCCTTTGTCCCAGCAGTGGGAAAATCATAGGCTGATAATGTAGAAAACGGAATGCAGCTTGTTAAAAAACAATTATAATGCTGGATTAGGCCAGATTTAAAAGTTAAAAGTATTTTAAACTTGTTTCATAATCATGGATTGAAATGTGTAAAACATCACCGATCTCCTAAAATATTTATAATTCCTAGATTTAAAACAACACCCGCATCCCGATTTGGTTTGAATGTGCAGTTCTAAATATAACCGTGGCTTAAACATCTGAGGGGAATTCGGGGGTTCAAAGACCTCGCGAACCGGCCCGTGCCGCGATAAAATATACCATTTTTATGGGAGAACTCGAGCGAAACAAAGTTCATGGGCAGACGTCGATGATAAACGCACTTTATTTAATAAAGAATCAATAAATATTATTAAATTTATTCATGAAAATATCGGAACCAATTAATTCTATTTCAGGCACATGACAGAAAAAGCTTTGTACCATACATATGTGTGCAAATCTGACTTCTAAGAGTTAGCGCTTCTGGAAGCCCTTATGTAAGTACCTAGTTCTTGTGTTGGTTGGCATTCTTCCAAGCCTATAAATGTCTTAGCGGCGAAAACCATAGATGCAGCTTCCTTATAAAGTTACATAGCAACTAGATTGAGAAATAAAGTTTTTCAGCGTAACTGTGTAATTACATTTACTTGCTGGTTACCGGTAGTAAAAACCTTTATCGCTAATTGTAGTACATCATAAATTTAGATCATAAAGTTCATTGCCAAAGTCAATTAACATTAACCGTGTTAATTTAATAGAACGTGTCATCGTCCCTACCTCACACAACACTTTATCTTGCAGAACTTTGAAAAGTGTTCGGCTACCAGAAAGAATTTCAATATTTATTTTTTTATAAGATCGACGTAATTCGAACCCTTTGAATCAGAAGCATAGTCAAAACGCAAACGCGCTCAAATATCAATTCAATCAATATTTGAAACTAAATCGTCGTGGTAGGACCAAAACAAGTTTAAGTTTTGTTGAACAATAGTGGCAAGACCACACAGTGAGCTCTATAACAACGAATCTGAAACTTGAATGGGGCTTAATCGCCTTTTATTTGTGGTCGGCTAAATGTTGTGATAAGATCCTGAAGTGAGAACAACTGCGCGTTGATTTGATTTAAAACGCAAAAGGATATGCTATTAGTGCATTTGAAGAAAAGGTCGCATGTAGTGTAAGCCATTACTTATTTGTTTCGTTTTAAAATGATTCTTCTTCAACCGGGTGGGTGGCGGGATGAGCTTGGCTCTTTAAAGTGGAAGGAGAGTGGAGAGGCCTTTGACACAGTACCTTATGGGTACATAGGGGAATAAAAAATATTCTGCCGAGGCAGACCAAAGAACATATGTAGAGATTTTGTGAAAGATGATAATGGCTAAGAAGGAAGTGAACACTGACACGATGGCTGAGCACAGAGATGTACTACGCCGACTCCAAACAAATTGGTGTAATAAGGATGAAAAAGCAATAAAGTCAACGAGTCCGAGGTAAGAAAACATTTACGAGATAACTGATTCTGAAAATTGGGAACACCTGCTCGTACATTTAGATGTCTTTTTGGGCAAAACATTGCTACCTAAATTTGGGACCAGTTGCTTGTTATGATATCGATACACCTGTCCACATTGGTACCAAACACTGGATAAATCTGCAGATTTCTTGAGAAAAATTACTGGGTAGAGATCTTAATTTTCGATGTATCGTGAATGCGCTGCTTCTGAAATGTCGATCATTGAGAGCCGTTGGTTTATTCTGCAGAGAAGACCTTTTCAGCGGTCGGAGCTATAACCACATTAGCTGGCGTCCTTAATTCTTGCAATCGGATGACGCAAAATTAGCAATCGGCATTTTCAAACTGAATATCATTGAAGATATGCCATTTTCATGAGCTAGCAATGCAATAGCAACGTTAATGACACTTTATACTAAGGTCGAGGCTTTAATTATGCGTGTGTCCAAGTGTTTATGTAAAGCTTGGTCAAGATCCCGCTACCAGTCATTAGTTAGCTAGACTCTGTCATACTTCGAGTTTAGAATTACAATATGTTTGTTGCTTGCACACCTAGCGTGAAGTAACTGTTGAACAATCATTTTGTAATAAAACAATTATGGTAATCTAATCAGGGAGTTGGGACTGTAAATCCTGCGTATGTCGGTTTACCAATTCATAAAGAATTACCAACGCAATAGATTGAGAAATAGATGGTATTTCTGAATTTACCGATAATTATGAACTTACTTATTAAAATTGTTATATTGAAATCGCGTGCATTGAATGTTTGGATTCCGTACGTTGCAGTAGGAAGCATTTGGAGGTAAAATCAATATTTATTTATCAATTAATTTAATGACCTCATGGTTAGTGCAACAACTAGGTCTACCTCAGACCTACCTACTTCAGCTTGTGTTCTAAATAAGTATCTTCGAAATGCAAATAACTTGAAGAATGTTGCATACCTAAGTATTTATTAAATTACATGCTGAATTGCTGAGTTATAATCGGAACTAGGTGATCATTTTGATGAGGAAGGAAACTATATTGCGAAACTGTAAAAATAACAAAATTCTAACAAAGACGTGCTAGATACTGAAAACAATAATTTCAATAGGTAGGTAGGTATACTGTTATGACAATATTTCAGTCTTTCTTTTGTTTCTAGCCAGAATCCAGCCCTCGCTTAATGGAAATGCAATGACAGAAATCTTGTGTTGGTTTTTCAATAATAAATCAACGGATTTTTTTCTTTCTAAAAAACAAATTGCGTGCAGTTCATACTGCGGAAATGTAATCTCGCTGCGTTGAACAGACGAATCTATAACTCGTAGGGAACCAGAGGGGCGAAGAGATTAAAATAAACGACCGAGATAAAACCGAGGCGACCAAAACTTATGGGGGTAGGTCATGAGAGGTGTGCGGTCACATACAGTAGGTTACCGCAACTTGAATGTACACTAACAAAAAAATAAACACACTTAATACACATCACACACAAAGTAAACAGCCACTCAATGGACCATTATGAAAGAAATTAATCACACACTTTATTATTGTTTTTACATACCTACCTTGCGGAAACAATTGGGGCGTACGGGAGCCGGTATTCCGAATTAGTAAACACACACTGATGTTGCACTGCACTTAAATGATACACAATATTCACTTTATAATTTATTTCGGGTCGGTTTGTGTCAGCCGGTGACAGCTGGCTCGTATTTTTTTGCCGCGGGGTTGTCAGATGTGTCCTTGAAGGACGCTGCAGGAGCGCGCCATGTTGATTTGAGGACGGGCGCGTGGCGACTGCGCGCAGCCGCCCCTTGTGTGGCGCATGCGCTATGCGTCACCCTAAAACCCGCCATCCCGCCCGCACCCGGCCTTCCTTCCTTGTTCCCAAATCCTTCGTTGTCCTAGCCGGGTAGTGCAGCTATGGTTATTCAAGTATAAATGTACCCAATGCTTTTAGGAAAGTAGGTATAGAGATTTTTATTTATAAATAGTACGATGGTATCCGACAATTCCGATAAGTTTAGTTAGCTGTTTTTGGTTCCGGTGTTTTAGGGTATACCCAGGGTTCTAAGATTTTTTTGATCCGTGTATTTGCTTTTTAGCGCAGTTACTGATCACGTTTAATTTGACTGCTTCAGCACAACACCCTACCCATAGTCCCAAGGTACCTAGCGGTGCCCTGCCACAAGGGGAGCATAAAGGGCAATTCACCCCTGGATAGGGTGTTTTGTTGTAAAATCACAGCATAATGGGATTATAGTTCTCAAAATTTATATCACCTCATTGGACAAGTGGCAACTGGCCACGTTGATTATCTGATTGTTAATTTCAAGACAAGCAGAGTATTTTTTCTTGGGTTTCCTCCAGTTTAATTTGTATTTACCGTTTTACCTGTTTACCTGAACAAAGTTTTACTATTTCATTTTAGTTAGGTGTCACCAAGCAGTACCTAGCCAGCAGTGGCGTTTGCTCGCTATATTACATCAGGATCATACCTAAAACATGAAAACCAATTCTAACTTGACTAGGGAGCAGACTAAGGCTTTCGATACCGGTATTCCGGGATCCCGTAATACCGTGATCACGGATTTTATTATGACCTTTTTCAATACCGATAGTGAAACCTCAATACCGGATTACGGTATTACAGGACTTTTTCTGCTATTCCTTCTATCTCAATCGTCTCACCGCTTAATACTGACATTGAGTTTGAGACTGACGCTGATCAGACTAATGAAAGCGAAGATGATGCTTTGAATTATGTTGAAACACAACCGCTCGAAAGAGAAAGACCTGAGTTTATTTAAAAAAACCTCATAGATAAAGTGTAAGTACTTTTACATATTATTACAATGTTTTTCAGACTCTTTTATTAACGCTTGATTTATTTTGTTACTTGTGTAGTTTCAGATTTATTTTTTGTTTTTTGATTGCATAATTATAAGAATGTTACTAAAAATGAACACCAAATGATTGCTAGCTAATTAAACTATACTTACATTTCTACAAATAATGATTGTTGTATGATGTAAATGTCTGATGTAAACCCCTATGTTGATTTTTTAAGAGACATGATGACATTTAGATAATAATAAGAAGTTTATATTTTTTTGATATTGTACTTTATAAAGTCTATGTGAAATGCCTTCCAACAAAAAGACTAGATTAAGTTTAAATTTTGATTACGTTCCTAATTCCTAGTCCTACTTAAATAATAAACAAATACCAAATTGTTAAGTATATAAGAGAGCTATGTATAAAAGGCACGTACGTATTTATTTTATTGTTTTCAATAAATAAAAACAATAAAGACTGATTTGAAAATAAAAACACGTATTTTAATGGTTTCTAATTAAACTTGCGATTTATATCGAATTATGGGTATGGATACCATGATCACGGTATTGACTTTTCCCATACCGGTATTAATACCAGTATTGAAAAAATCAGGTATTTGAAAGCCCTACAACAGATCCTTTTCATACGAATTTTTCAATATCTTCGTAAATATAGTAAATAAATACAATTTTGTTAATCATTAAACGACTGGACTTTCATTGTTGTCTGCCGACTTGAGGCCCGGGGGCGTACAAACGTGACGGGAAGCGAGTGATGCATTCGGGAGAGCACCCACCAATCGCCCACAAACTCGCCTACGCGAAAACGACGAAATAAGAATGAGGAGAAGGCTAACAGACTGACTGCGTCATTGATCTGAAAGCCTGGCGCAAGAGCGATTGCAGGACCCTATGTCGTGGGTGCTATCCCCAGATCGGTCAAAGCGTTATTGGGTTTTCCAGTAGCAAATAGTCTGTATTTAAGCCCGATTGATGGCATTTTGCTCCTATTCTTTTACATGATGGTACTGGGCTGCATTGTCACTGGAAAAATCGCGCTCGTTATAGCGACACAACAATACCAACAGCGTCATCGGGATTTGGTTTCAGCCTTCTGTGCTCGCCTTCGTTGTGACTAAACACTAACAACCAGCGAAGCCTTATTTAATTGCCAAATTCACACAAAATTAAACTTTATTCGAAGGACATAAGGGTTAAATTAACAGCACCGGAAACATTGTCTCTTTATCTGCTGCATGTTCACTGATTGTAATACGGGTGTTGCCGAGATGTAACTACATGATTGCGTGAAAATGTAAGCTTCGTTCTTATGGCCAGTCGGCATTAGTGTAATCGGAGTCTTCTCGCGCTTTGTGATTTTCATGCTTATCTAAAAGGGAAAGAACGTAGTCGTAGGCAATCACGTAGGTAGGCACTAGATGACCAAGTTAATAAGACAATTACCTACTGTGTGTTGTGGTTGTGACGTCATCTACACTCCACGAGATCTTGTCCTGTCCTGGATGCTCACGTCGGCATTCAGGACGCGAAAACGTAAGCTATCAGTCTTACAAACACCCCAGCCCGTTCCATCCTTGATGTCCTCCCTCCGGTTGACGCCCTAAGCCGAGGTTCGTACCCCACAGGGGGTGCCCTTAGCGAGCGTTCACCTAGTCTTAATTAGCATAGTTGAATAAATAATAGTAGCTTAAGACACCCACAGGAAAGCCCGGTTAAGTAGTCATGATCTCAGAGGTCAACAACGAGATGCCACACGTTAAAAAAAAACTTACAATCACCAAAATTTCGACTGAAAGATTATTTCCTGAAAAAAAGGTGCGTAAGCATCGACATCATCCGGTAGTATGAGTTACTCGATCAGTCACAGAATTGAGTCAACTTTGCTTTGAGACCGGCGCGGGCGGCGTCGGTCGGTGCGGTGGGGCATAGTGAAAATACTTACCTACTTTTTGTACCTACCGGTAGTCCATTACGAATGATGCACCGGTAAGACAGACTTAATGCCCCTGCCACACACTCGTCGAGTAGCATGAGAAGTAGCGATGAAAGTAGGCAGAGACGTAGTGTGGCAACGTTACTCGTCATGCGGCTCGTCATGCTCCTCGTCGAGCCCACTGCTCCTTCTTTTGTCGGTTTTTGGGCGCCAAAGGACGTAGTGCGAAGCATCACGATTGAATGCGTGAGTCGAGCAGTGTGTGGGCAGAGTGCAACATCGCGGTAGCGCGGGGAGCAGAGCGATGAGCACCGCGAGGAGCATAGTGTAGCAGGGACATAACACAGAACTCCTGGAATACACATCGTAAATCACGCATTACTAACTACAACGCTATGAGTGTCATGATCATGACTAACCGCAACATAACATTTATTGTTAATGAGTAAATTCAAAATTGACAAAAATATAGAGTAGGTATACGTGCTTAGACGCTTGCTAATCGATTTGAGTGAGTAGGTAGGTACCTATTTACGTAAAATTTCAAATCTTACACAACTAAAGCGCCTTGTCGCAAGCCATTTCGTTGATGTTTCATTTCTGTTAATTCTGTTGAATAAAGTAGAAACATTAACTTACTTATTATGAATGATTATCTTAAACACCACATCGCAGAATTCACAGTTCACTTCACAAGGTTCAAAAGATTTCGATTTGGAGGGTCAAAAGTCAAACAACACTGAACTCTGCAAATAGCTGAAATGACCAACATGACAAGAACATGACATGACCAATTTAAATTCAGGAAAAAAGCGAGAAAACAGGACAGTCAGTATTTCAGGACACATTGTTTCTAGAATGAATAAAAATAGTGAAATCAAAACTTTTGATAATAGGTACACATTCGAATATTTCCAACAGCAACAGTTTTCAATTTTGGCGGGGGACGGGGAAATAATATCAGTGTTACTAGGTTAAAATTTTCATCACATTATTTGCTAACAAACTGATTACGAATCTTTTCAACGCTCTTGCCCAATCGTGTGTTTTTTTTTAATATTTGAGGAAAATAGGAAAAAAGCGTGTGGTTTCATCTCTATATTGTTTTTTCCTCTGACACAACGTGCGTGTAACGCGTACATAAACCAAAGAAACAAATAACGCATAACACCATAGCACATATTAAAAGCGAATGCTGCAAAACTAAAACTACAAGAAACAATGGGGATAAAAACGGTCACTTGCTCACTTCAGATGGCGCTGATCTTCAACGTCTTATAATTTGACAGCAAGCCATACATTTTTTGTAAACAAGTGACTTCTTTTACGCATAATTAATTATTGAGCCCAGTTGCGCAGCTGTTTATTGCAAAAATACAGACATCCATGTATTTTCCAAAGATGTTATAAGAAGAAAGCTGTGGGAGAAAGCTCTCCGAAAAAAAATTGAAATCCGATATTTCGTCAAGACGATGTGCTATCCTTAAAGCCTTTTATGGGAGAAAGTGGTTTATAGGTGAGGCTCCCAAGAAAACTAAATCTGTTTTCATTACGTACAGGCACTTGTGATGTGATAATAAGTAAATTATAGTAAAGTATGTGTGTGTTTAAATTATCATATTAGATCAGTGCTAGAAGTGCTATCACTGAGGTTTTTCAGTCAGGAGGATCATGCCCGAATTGGTTTTAAACTCTGATCAGGTTACTTCTATCGTTCGCCTCCAGTTTTTAACAAAAAAACGAGCTTAAAGTCAACAAACACAAAAGAACCTATAAACTATAAAACATTCATAATTCCACTGAAGCTGCTTTTTTACCAGTCTGTAGACGTTTCCCCTGTCCTTACATCATCTTTCAATAGTGCTACACTCCAACATATTTATCTAGTTTTCGTTTAAAGACGTACAACTGTGCTGCCACCTGTTATGAGCTTTAAATTTTTTAACCTCATTACTATTTCTTTTTCCAGTTGAACAAAAAATGTTTTCCATCTTATACTTCTTTGATAACTAAACGTAACTATTGACAGTTCATTCGTGAACATTATTGGCTTCCAATCCAACCTCAGCTTCCAACTGACCGGAGTCCTGAGCAGTGTTGCCAGCCCGTACGATAATTATGGGGGCGTACGATCCTTTGGTCAACGGTACGATGGATGTACGATAATGAAGGTCCAATGTACCATTTTTTTTAAAGAGATTTGGTGAAAAAACAAGTGTCTTATCAACATCAATAAGTATCTCTCTCTTTCCCTCCCAAGTTTTTTATTTAATTTTCCAGTGAAAACCCAAAAAGATCAATTAAAAACATGTTTACGGTTTGTGCTGCTAGCGCCATTAGTGGGCAAACTTGGCATATAATTCCACTTTGATTTTAATTAAAAAAAAAATATCTTTTGAACGATAATTTTGCCCAAAAAACGATAATTTCGACGTGGGATCTCAATAATTTGAAATTCTGGAGTTGGCAACACTGGTCCTGAGTACCTGACACTGACAGTGACAAGATCCGACTCCGTCAGTCAACAGCTGTTTTTTAGGGGAATGTGAATGTGGTGATCCGTGATTCCCACTACCGTGAACTGCCGGCCGCTATAGTACTTACTACCCATACTATATTTGTTTTATCTCCAGTAATTTCCCACGTAACAAAGCCATGCCTGAAGATTCGAAAAAGAACCAGTTAGTATATTCACTAGTTTTTCCTAGACATCTTATGGTTTGGCTATCATATTCGTTAACATTTCAGTGATAAGAAAAAAGGGGATCCAAAAGACCAGCGTAGACCTCGACAGAGGCACCAGCAATCAGGAGCTGACAAGAAAACAGAGAAGAAGACGGAAGAGGCTAAGAATACCCCTAAAGGTAACCTTAAACTCCTCATTCAACATAACATTAAAGGGGTTTATTTATAAACGTTGCTTAAATTTAAGTGACATTCTAATGTCCAAAATGTATGGTTAAGAGTTGTTAATCATTACTTAACTTTAAGCAATGTTTATAAATAAACCCCTTATTTTACAATATCACTGTACAGGAATTAAAAATATTTGTTTGCGGTATATTGCAAATTAATCAATACAAATTCAGGTATTTTATTAAATTAGCACATTTTACAATCTCGTAAGTGAAGCTTATAGTAAATTTAATATTTTAAAACCTACAAATTATTGTGTGTTTAAGTAGATGCTATTTTTGTGCAAAAAACATCTAAACTGAACTCGGAATATACTTAAGGGGGTTTATTTATAATGTTGTTAATCTATGGGTTAAACAATTGCAAATCATTATTTAACTTTAAGCAATGTTTATAAATAAACCCCAGGGTATAAAGTTATTAATTAAACATTTCTATAGTTACAGTACCCCAAAAACCAGTCTATGAAAGTCCACCGCCAGAGTTTTATAAAAATTTAAAAAGGGAGACAGATGAAATTCTCAAAATAACTGAAGAAGAAAATACAAAATATAAAAAGAAAGAAATACAAAGCAACTGGTCCAAGTATGAGATGCCTATTGACAGTTATGAGGACATTGAAGAACATGAGAACTTGGGAGCTGATTATGAGGTAAATATTAATATTACAGCTTGAAAACCAGTTTTACCAAGGGGTACCGTATTACCCAGTAACTAGGTTGTGGAGGTCAAATAGGCAGTCGCTCCATGTAAAATACTGGTTCTATATTTGTTCTATGTTATGGGGTTTGGTTTCCGGTGGTTATATCTACCAGCCCTCAGAAGTTAATTAAAACTCCTGGTCTGTTCAGAACATCTGTGAAAGATTTGGGTGACCTGAGGGTTTCTGTTCTAATCTGGGTGACGCCTGTGCATTGAAAGAGCATGTGCACTATGGTTTCCTCAGCCTCCATGCATGCCCTGCACAAAGGACTGTCTGTTATGCCTATTATATGGAAGTGTTTGTTTAGTGATCACTGTCCCGTGATGGCCGTCATCACCAGGCGGAGGCCGTTCCTGGCCAGGAGTATAAAACGCCTGGTTAGCCTGCTATCCAAGGATGGCATAGCTTCCTTCGACTGCCTGCAGCCCAGTGTCGAGTTCCACTATTTCTCTGCTTGTGTGTGGGTGAACTCCTGTAGCCACCTGCATATTTAGTTGAAGGGGATTGGTACTATGGGCTCGGGTCCACAGAATGCCATGCTAGATCCTCTTCTAGCAAGTTCATCAGCTGTGTCGTTACCTAGTGATCCCCTGTGTCCTTTTATCCATTGCAATGTTACCATGTTGCAGCTAGATACCGTTACTTGTTCTAGTGCATTGTGACATTCTAGTGATAACTTCGAAGTAATATATTTTTTTCCGTAAGGATTGGAGAATTGTGGCGCTATCGGAGAGTATACGTATGTGGGGGTCTAACTCTCCTGGCTTCTATGGCGTGGATCGCTTGTATGATGCCCACACACTCCGACTGATAGACGTTGTTGAACATTCCCAGCGGGCGGAATATATTTATGTCGAGGCCGTGTGAGAAGACTCCAACTCCGGTACTGGAGTCGGTCTTCGATCCGTTGGTATTTATTCTCAGCTCTTCCAGGCCTGAGTAGTCACACTGATCTTCTGTATCGTAGTGACTTTGAAAGTGGTTTGATTTCGGGGCTTTGTCGCAGGGTGATGCCATCATTGGTCGTCGTTTAATTGCATCTTTGAAACGTATGTGCTTAACTCTGGAGTCTTTGGTTAGGGTTCCTGATAAATAGCGCCAAAAGGCGGCTAGGGACGCCTCCTCCCGCACGATGAGAGCGAGCGATGAGCTGCAGAGGCGGCAGTCCAAGCATTGCCTGTAGGGCGGCAGTGGGTGTAGTTCTCATACTGCTAGTGATTGCAACACAAGCAAACCGCTGCAGTTTTTCGAAATCTCTTTGGGCTGTACTCGGGTCTGTCCTAGGCAGCTGCATTCAGTTAGTCTGGAAGCTGACCCCAATATAGTTGGAAAAAGGCAACGCAGATAATGACAGTATGACACAATAAACTTTCTATCTTTCATCTAGTATCTATTCTAATAGTTATGACTTGTGACTACCTAACTAAACAATAATTGTTTTGTTATTTTTTCAAATCTAAAAGGTATTGTCTATTCTTTGAATCAATTGAGTCACCTCTTGTCGTGAGGTGCGAAAGCTATTGTTGATTATTTCTTTGTTACTGTAATCTTGATAAGGTCTATCTGAAACAATCAGCTATCTAGGAATCGCCAGAGACAGCTTTGTCTAGATTAAACTTTCTAAATGAAATAAAACAGTCACTCAAAAACACAAGCACTTTTTATTTTTAACCGACTTCTTAAAAGCAAGAGGTTTATATGTTCGTAGCGTATTTTGTTTTTTTTTTTTGTATGTATGTCCGCCCATTTCTCCGTCAATTGTGGCCCGATTTAAAAAAATATTTTTTTGTTTAAAAAAGTATGCTCTCAAGATGGTCCCATATAAATTTTATTAAATTTGCTTGGATAGTTTTTGAGTCAGCTTCAATAATACGTATTTTTTCCCACTTAGTATTTGAATGATATGATAAGTTCCTGCGACTGTTATTTACATAGCAGGTAGTGGTATTCGAATTTGTGTGGGGTAGGTACCACAACTAAAAAAGTGAAAAAAAACTTTATACAAAAAAAAAAACAAACTTAAAAAAAACACGGGAAAGTGAAAAATAACTTTAATTTCGGAAGTCAGTGGCAAAAACGAAAATTTAAAACCAAAGACACCCGATATTAAAGTTATTTTTCACTTTCTAGTTTTTTTTTTTGAAGTTGGTTGTTTTTTATACATAGACTAGCCCGCTCCGGCTTCGCACAGGTAGCACTAAATAGTTATCTACGGCACACCTACCTATCTACCTACCTACGCTATCTACCTACCCTACCTACCTACCTAGCTACCTATCTATCTACCTATCTATCTACTTACCTACACCTACCTAAAACCTTATCCTGAGAATAACAAACACAAAAAAAAAGTATTAGCGAAATCGGTTTAGCCGTTCACGCGTGATGCCGTGAACAAGGGAAATAGGGATTAATTTTTATATAAATACTAGCTGACCCGGCAAACGTTGTTTTGCCATATAAATGTTTGAGGTAGACCACCCTTATCACTTAGAGGTATAAGAAATAGATAACGACCGATTCTCAGACCTACCGAATATACATATAAAATTTCATAAAAATCAATCAAGCCGTTTCGGAGGAGTATGGTAACTAACATTGTGACACGAGAATTTTATATATATAGATATAGATAGATAGGTAACTAAAGTTATGACTTATGTATTTTTCAGAAACTCATACAAGCCCCACTTTCAATCGGTGGACATTTCCAATTCAAACACGAAAAGTCCTGGGACATGAACACAAGCCCATCGTTATACGATAAATACTTTCAGATAAATATGGATGAGCTCAATATCGCACTCTGTTCCATTCCCTTTTACGAGAGAAACTCAATAGAAGAGGCTAACTTCAGCCAAACAGATATATTAACTATGAACAACAGAGCAACTAGGTTTAAACAGAAATATTACAATGATAAATCATATTCAACCCCTGAAACTGAAGCTCAAGATAAAATACTCAACAATCTTAGAGAGAGTATGAAACAAGAAAATGTAGAAAGAGAAGAAGATACTAGTAATGACGTAGAAATAAAATATGACAACAAACGTAAAACTTCTGAGACAGAAAACGCAACAGATATTAATTTAGAATTCAAATCAGAAATGAAGACCAGAGATGAACCAGTCAATGTTGTTGGAGAAAATGTGGCAAAAGCCGAAGCTGTAATTAACGAAACAAAACCCATTGATACACCAAACATTTTAAAGGAAGTTGAACACGACGAGTTTGTATTTGGAGTTACAAAAGGGCCTGTAGTCGAAAAAGTTCAAACGCCAAGTCCTACAGAAAAACCTGTTAAAAATACGCCTGTTGTTGAAAAACTGACACCTGTGTTTGCCACCAAGGTTCCTCAAGTGGACCCTGCGCCTGCGGTTAGCAAAGGTAAAACCGGTTTTGATAAAGAAACACTTCTACAGTTTTCATCAGTTTCCACAGCTATTCTTGGCTCTTACAGTCAGCCAGTGACTTGTTGCAAAGCGACAAGATCTTATCGCGAAAAAAAAACACCGAAGACTTATTAAAAAAATTGGTATGGCTAAATTATCCGCAGCAGTAGTAGTAGCAGATATTCTACTGGGTAGCCTTTCCAATCCTTGCACAGCACATCCGCCAGTTGCTTGCTCTGGCGCGTATGTGACTAGTTTATTGCAGTCTAGTTGCCCGCGGCTACTCCCGCGTGGACCCTACTTTTCTAAAATAAAAGTAGCCAAGTCATAAGTAAAGCAGCCTTACTCCTTATAACATCAGCTATCTGCCAGTGAAAGTCCCGTCAACATCGGTCCAGCCGTTTCGGAGATTAGCCGGAAGTAACAGACGCACATACAAATTAAAAAAAAATGTTTTTTTTTACGTAGGTACTGTATATACTTTCATAAGCATTTAGTAAATAAGCTGTTATTTGGACATTAGAAACAGACACTTCAATTTTATTTCTTTGTATTTTTATTTATAGATACACCACCATTACATAACCATTACCTCTTCCAAGGGCAACCTAGGTTTTGCTTCTATACCAAGCGACCCACAAAATGTCGAGAGGTACCGGTGAAGACGAGATTGAATCGACTTCTCAACTGTTAGGGTATTACAATAAAATAAAGTACTTACTAGTATTTATAATATTTATTTATCATTTCAGTGGCAGAAACATCCGCGGAAACAATGAAAAATCCAGTTATTGAATCTCCAGAAGATCTTGAAAAGTGGCTAGATGACTTTTTGGATGGTTAAAAATTACACCTTATAATAAACAAGGTACTTATAATAAACAAGGTACTTACAATAGTTCCAAACAACATTATGATTTGTTGTTGCGCGGAAGAAAATATGTTACACTTGCTTAATCTGTAAAAAAAAATTTGTAAGTTGTGCCGTGCCATGTTCAGACCAGCCTCGCGAGGTAAATTCGTACGCCTAAAAGACGAGTAAATGCAACGCGCGGCCTTTACATACAGCACACCGACCAGTGATCGACCTCGTGAGTCAGCCGGTCTGGACGCGGTTAATGCCTAGATATTTGTCAGAGCTATAATTTGACCGAAACCGTTGCACCGCGCTATAGGTATGTGCACGGCGAAACCGGGGGCAGTGCAGGCCGCTCATTCGTCAACGCTCACGGCGTCGCGCCCCCGCCTCACCGCACATTCCCAAGGTGCGGTACAGCAGTCTCGGTCAAACTATAGTTAGAAAAATAAGGTAATAATGGCTACTATTATAAGCGCCCCGAATGTGTACTAGAGATATTTCACTCCTGCAGCGGACTACGATAAGCCTATCGCAGTCCGCAGGATATAGGCCACTTATCAACTCAGCCGATATGATGATGATTAAAATAATAATAAGTATGGGTATAAACTCTATTCAGTTAGTATGGTAGGTACTTCCTAAGCAATGTAGAAGAACTGCATGATTAAGTATGCCCCATACCGTATGCGTTAAGAAGGTGCACCTTCTGCAGCACAAAGTTGTCCACTTTTAGGATGCGATTGAAGCGAAGTGCAGGAATCGTCCAATCACAGACGAGACGAGGATGAGGATTTCAACCATTGTGATTGGTCGATTCCTGCAGGTCTCCGCTCATCTCTGCTTCAGTGAAAACGCACCCTTAAGATTTCAACAGCAACTTTTTCTTTTTTTTAAATGTCAGACTAATACGACTTGGCGAACAGTCATTTGCCTCATTTTAGTTCTAGAACATGGCGGCTGAGGTAGTTGTACACTTCGGGCAGGAATATAGAGGAGGATACGACGAGTCATGTGAAGGGGCTCACAGTGTTTGCACTGTGAGCCCCTTCACAGGACTCGTGGATCGATGATAGGTACTCTATTTGATCGGACTGATGATATACTAGATGTGCTATCAAAATCTTGAATGGAGACAAACTTGTGCTGCACATCATTTCTGGTACAGATTTTTATCAAGACAGTGTAGGCACCTACAGGTTCTTGAAAATGTATGAAGGATGTAGGTGTGTATATTGCTCGCGTTTTGTTACGTTTACGGGATACGATAAAACCAAACAGGTCTATAACTATAAACATCCCATTAATTGGGATTCATACTGAAAGTCCAGTGATGAGTGAGCGGTCATAGAATGGTATATGATTAGGTATATTTTGGAAAATACAATGCAGCATTGTTATAGTACACACGGCTACACATCAAGCTATACATTACTAGTTTATGCTGATCTCGTATTGTATAGGATTTCCGTACAATACGAGGTCAGCTTATACGAGCCGAGGCGATACGTGAGTCCATCAATGCCTGGTTGCGGCCATACTTTTCTCAAATAATGCGCGGAAATTCAAACTAAGTAAATCTTAATCCTAACTTAAATGCGAAAGTGAGATTGTTTGTTTGTTACGCTTACACGCTAAAACGACTGAACGGATTTGAATAAAATATAGCACATGGGTAGACTATAACCTGGGTTAGAACAGGACAAAGGATGCTTTTACTCCCGGTGTGGGTGAAACTGCGGGGCGCAGCTATTTAATTATAAATTCCAGAATCAATATGACGAACGAAAAATTTTCAGGCCCCAATATGTTCAATAATTGATAAAATATAATATATATATATATATTTATATGTTAAATCTTTGATAAGTTACCTTCTTGGTTGCCATGTGTCGAAGTAAAAAGTTCGTTCCATTTTTTGTTTAATTACACGACAAGAAATTTATTCGGCCGCTACCACGACAGATATGAATTTTCATAGTAACATTCCCGGCCGCCTACTCCTCGTATGTACCAGCACCCTTATTGCGTAATACACGATCAATCACAATCTGAATCGTTTTGAAAGAGATTGCTAATCCATTGCCGAAAAAAAAAATCTGCTCAACAACTTAAATGACGCTATGAATATTGTTGAATGAAACAGATTAGTCTTAATTATTTGCCGAAAATGTGTTACGCAATTAGATAGCAGTAGGTACAGCTTCTCGATTTATCTCGAAGAAGGTTGTCAAAATAATGCTCAAAGTTCCAAGCACGTTTGAGAAAAATTCTATGCATGTTTATTTTTGTGACTGAGGAAACGAAAACTACAAGTGTAGGTATAAACTGCATGTTTGTATTATTTATTATTCTTACTATGAACAGTGTAGAATTAACATTTTTTAAATAATCAAAATAAATCTAATTTTATGAATAAATTTATTCTTTTTATGATCTCCCATTTATACCATCAGTAGGTAGGTACAGTCAATCCCATGTCATGGTAACAATTCGACATTAAGGTTACGCTAGTCGGTCATTCTTCCATCGTATTATGGTGATTACTCGTCTGTTTGACGGTCTACATTCAAAACTAAAAATTATATCAATTTGTCTTGTCATTATCTAGCCCTGTATGGAAGCAGAATTGGAAAAAAAAAATGGTTTGGAAGTTATGCGCAACGAAACTTCCATATTTCAACACTAATTTCAATTCTTCTTAGAGTGTAAATAAATACCCTATGTAGTAAAAAATTGCAAAATAGAAACCGTACAGGGATAGATAATTTATTCAAAAGTTCAAATAAGTAATTTTATTTTGAGTAGATACATCCATTAGTTTTTCCATAATATCTATACGCCCAAAGGTCCATTCACGAAATTTTACGCGCTCGTTTTCGTTATAAATCATCGTCTAAGTATTTCATTAAATAAATAAATAATTAGACTATAGCATGCATATTAGTCACACCCACAAACGAGTTCGAGCCGTCGACTAGTGCAACCTTAACAGCGTCTTTATTATGTAGCAGTAGGGGCGGTTTTCGTAGTTCAAAACACAATATTTTGATTGAAACCTCATAAAATATTGTTTATTTATCACAACAATTATTTGCAACATATAGGTACCTTGAAACTAGGACACAAAACAATAAATTAAAAAATACACAAAAAACAAAACAATAAATTACATTACAATTTAAAAATACACACTTTCTTGATCTCTATAAAAGCTGATAAGGGAATGCAAAAATACGTTGCCTGCTTCCACAGTGGAAAATATAGGCCAAAAACCTTTCACAGGGAATGTTTATCCCCCCTGTGATTACAATGCAGTAAGTGCGTGGTGGCTAAAGTGAAGCATTTTATAAAATTGGTTATTACTCTGGGTACAACCGACAAAAAGTACTGCCTAGCTTATCAAAATACAGCAACCATGACTATAGACACCCGGACGACGAACGTCAACTTACACTTAATGCACCTGCTTTTGAAACATATAATTTCCATAAAACAATAAGCACTTTTCAATTATTATTTACAAATAACACAATAAAACAGAAGTCGTCGACACAGCGTATTTTCATGCTGAGTATTCGTTCAGACCGCTCATTGCTCTTTTGGTCCGAAATCAGGCGAAAACCGATTCCCACTCCGAAAGTCCAGACATATTCATAAGGGCCAGGGCATTTATGGTGAAGCCCAGCACAGCTCGGTTTTCGCTGCCAAACAAATATCAAGACTACGGCTCTTAAAATAAAGCCGAAAATAAATAAACTTAACTACATTACTCTGGCCATTTTCTGATGTTTTATGGTACCAGTGAAGTTCATTTATTTTCAACTTAATTCGAACTTACGTAATGATGATATTTGTTTGACAGTAAAAAACAAGCTGCGCTGCGCTTCGCAAGGTCTGCGCCATCCTTTATCGTAACCATTATTTACCATGGCATATGCGCAATCGTACCCACTAGATAGCCACCGCATAATTTTCACTTCCACGTTTTTACTATCTTGATACTCCCAGCTTCTTTTCATTGATCTCAAGACATCAACTTGTCAGGAACAAAGCAGTTTTCTTCGAAGACGTGTCAAGGAAAGATGAAGTAAATAGTTCTGCTTTCAGCCAACCTTCTTCACAGCCGTAGAAGGGAATAGTAGATCTTGTCGACTGGACTGGACTACTGCATAATTTATCACTTCAAACAAAAGTACCTACATACTACCTACATGGAATTCTTACAACTTAAAATCAAAGAGTCTTTGCTATCGGTTATTCTATCCCCTACACATGACACGGAATAGCTTCAGCAGCGCCGTCACGTAGACAATTACTGTTTTTATTTCCTTGGGCTGGCTCAAGCGGATTCCGCACATTTCATGAGGGGATTTCCCTTTATTGTACAAAAAGTATTAGGTAAAAATCTAGTCTAACGATTACAATCTGAACTTTCTTTTAGTATAAGTACACACCTAAACTCAATATTTATTACTGAAATGGAAAACAGAACCAAATATGTTTTTATATTTGTCAAGAATCGGTAAAAGAAAATACAAGGAAAGTTACCATGGAAGATTACTTTTATTTAGACATATCAACATCTTTTCACAACTGTTATTCCGGTAAAAAGCTATTATTTAAAAAGTATACATGCTAACCACAGATTTCTATATAAATTCAATCAGTACCCTAATTGCGTACACGATCAATGGCAATTTGTTTCGATTTGAATTAGATTGCTAATCCATTGCTTCATAAGTTGGAAAAAAATCTGCTCAGCAGCGTAAATAACGCAATGAATGTCGTTGAACTGTAAAAATGAAAAAAAAAATTGTCATAATCGTTTAAAATAAGTTACGCAATTAGGGTACGGTTTAGTATTACCCATTGTCAATCTTTTTAATAACGATAGTTATTGTAATTATGATACTGCTGTTGGCCACCACCACCTCTGCCATCGTACTCGTAGTTGGGGTTTCGTCTGCCGAACTGGTTCTGATGCACGGGCGGCGGGACAGGAGACGATTGTTTCAGCGTCTTCGCACGCGCCGCCAGCTGGGACACCAACTGCGCAGGAGTCAGGTGAGCTATCGAGATGGGAGCTCCATCCGCGACGCTGCCGCTCGGGTTGAAGACAGACTTCGAATTAACTAAATCATGCTCCACAACTTGCGTATGAACAGTCGTAGTAAAGTGGTCTGGATCCACAGCCGTGCCGACTTCATGGAACTTGGTCGAGTCGCGTATCTCACATACGTCGCAGTACGGCTTTGTTGTTTGACAAGCCGCATCCTTCACGTCCTTGGGAAGTTTCTTTTTATATCTGGACACCACCTTGTCTAATCCAATAGTTGTGATGATGCTCTCCACTAGCTGCTTGTTCTGCTGCGCCAATGTCGGCCCGTTGGTCTTTGTGAAGTTGAACTCTATGACTGCTTGTCTCTTCAGCGGCGAACAAAACTTGGACTCCAACGATTTGGGTTCAGCACCGATGATATGGTTGTTCATCATCAAGTGATTGGGCAGGAACAACTTCTCCAATTTGTTTATAGCTTGACTGCACCGAGACATAACTGTAAACACAAAAGCAGCACTATTTTCATCAAATTACACTGATGATATTTTTTTCAAATAAAATTACTTTAAGGTTATTTTTTTTTAATTATCCCAGTAATTCGTCACTATAATACCCGCTTTAAAACGTATGTCTTAAAATTATGATAATGGATCCTGTTAGCAACTGCGACGTAAGTAAACACGACATTATTTTGTACGTAATAATAACATTACTGCCTCGCACTGCGCCCGCGTGGTGGATCTGGCCCACTCCTCACAGAGAGGAGACCGGTGTCCCAGCAGAGAGAACATTCTAGGCTGATTATAAATATATAAGTAATATATAATTATACAGCGTGTAACAAAAACCCTGTCCGATCCGTGAGGTGTTGTTAACTTGTTAAGAATCACTGAGAGTCTATTAGATATTTTATAGATATATATTTTTTTTCGCATTCAATGCAATAACAGCAAAAGGGTTAAACATGTCTTATTCATATTGATGTACTCTTTATTCTACACATTACATTATAAATTCCTTAAAAAAATCTTAATTATTTTTAAATCCCGGAATCCCGGAGGCATATCCATTCCATACCAATATATATGTGCCACTTCATTGACTCCAAATCAATCTACCTACTCCGATCACTGGATATAAGCGATAAAGTCCTGGTTTTTTTTTTTTTTTTTAAATCGCCCTTTTTAATGGGAAATTTTACCGGGTTATTACATGAGGCGCGAGCGGCCTTAGTTTAGCGGTTGTCTACAAGTCATAACTTATAACCCCTGTTGATAATGTACCAATTTTGGAATGGAATTTGGGATAGTTTTGGTACTAAAACGTGATTTTAAATAAACTGTTTTATTTTCAATAATAATAAGTTTTATTATTACTTTTTACGGTTCCGTAGTCAACAAGGAACCCTTATAGCATGTCAGTTCGCGGCTTAGCTCAGAGACGATTTGTACTAGAAAGCTGTAATTATTGAGCACGAGTATACATATTAATCACGCCACGAAGTGGTAACATAAACTCATGAAAAAAAAATATTGTATGTTACCTCCTCTACACATAAAGTGGGGATGTTTTTTATTTCTCGTCTATCCTATAGTGTGGGGTATAGTTAGAAAGGTCGTTGAAAAATATTATGAGTTTGCGAAAACCATTTTTGGATTCAGGGATCCGTTTCCGAAATATAAAGCTTTTAAGTGTTAATTTTTTATTAAGTCAAGTGTCCCCCCCTGCCAGCTAAATGGTTGATTCTGGATATGTGGAAAAATTCACAGCAGTAGTATATATAACGAAATTAAAAGTAAAACTATCACAGCTAAGTAGGCTTTAAAAGTTAAAGAGTAATAATCGACCAACTTACATTTGCAGTTGAAAAAACTACAATGTTAAGTTTGTTCTTGGGATAAGCTCATCCCATCTACGGAACCTTTCATTGTGCGTGGTCCGACACGCACCTGGTCGGTTTTTTTTAAGTAATGCCATTGCAGTACCTATGTGCCCTTTTCGAATCAGACAGGGTTTTGTGTAACACATTGTTTAAATAATAAACATGATATTGATAAGCTTAAAGAACAAACTTTCTTAAACATAAAAGAAAAAGTATTATTATACATTCGGTTCCTTTTTTCCGAGTCATGGTAAGAAATATTGAGTATGATACAATACCCACCTCCATTCATAGTTTTTGAGTCCAAACTACTGCTCACACCTGTAATAATTTGACACAGATTTCATTGTTATGAACTTACTGTAAGGCGAAATAAAAACCACAGCGCATTTTTAAATCCTACCTTTGTTAGGAGCAAGCTTAAGATAATCTTCTTGAGAAATTTTACCCTCTGCAACTAACTGAAACATTCAGACTCATAATAAATTTTAATTCTTAAGCTAAAATAAGACAACCATTTGATCAGAAATGTTATTACTTGTGCTAAAGCATCATACGGTGTTTTCTGATCCAAGACGGGGAGAGCAGGTGCTGGTACCATGGCAGGTCCTGGCACTATATTCAGAGGAGGCACTGGCACAGGGTTTATACTCGGCATTGGTACAGGCTCAGGCATAATGCCCGGAGGACCTAGCTGCAAACCATAGTTATACGGAGCAGGGAAACCAGTATCATATGCCATGCCTTGTGAATATGGATATCCTGGAACACTTCCAGGAAATTCATTTTGCACAGGAGCAGTATAAAGCTGCCCTGTCTCTGGCTGATAGGGTGTATTTTCGAGAGGATAGCTTGGTGCACTTTGTGGGTCATGTGGGTAAAGAAAACTGTCTGTAAGATGTGGGGAGCGAGATCTTGGTGAGCGCGATCTTCTTGAGTCGTAAGGGCGCCTCAGCGGTGATCTGGAAGTACGCCGCCTTCGAGGACTGTGTGCACGTGCCCGCGGAGGAGTATATATTCGAGGGCTGCGTCTTGGAGGAGGACTGTATCGTTTTCTGAATGACTTGTGAGGACTGAATCGAGGTCTCAACTGGCGCGCTGGACTAGGACGAGGACTCCATCGAGGACTATGTTTTCGACGAGGGCTATGTCGTCGAGGGCTCAGACGGCGAGGACTTTGGCGACGAGGACTATGGTAAGGCGACTCCTTGTAATGGCGCTCCTTTACAGATACTTGCCGCTGGAGTAGCTCTGCCTTTTCTTCAACTACACGCTTTGGTGATTTTTTGCGTTCTTTAGATTTGTCTTCGTCAAAATAGTCGTCCAGCTCGGTGCCAGGTGGCCGAAGATCATCTGTTGAGTCCAAATGTTTTGCAAGGTATTCTTTCACTTTAACTTCCTTGTCTTTCTTTATGGCTTCATTGGTTTTACTCGGGTCGCGCCTACTCCCTGGTTTTATGAAATCATTCAGACGAGAGCTACTCGAGGCCCTTTGCTGCGAGTCTCGTTTTCGCCACTTGAACTTATCATCAAATTTTACTGTTTGTTCTCTGTTTTTAAAGTCTTCTTTACTATCTCCTTTTTTATCTCCAATTAACTCCCGAAGGTCCTTAACACCGTCGAGGGCCTCGGCGTTGATGCGGCGCGCTTCACGTCGTTTGCCGATCCCATCTTCATCATCCCAGCTGTCTATAACACTCAAACCTTCCATAAAATCTTCCTTCGTAAAATCATCAAAGAAATCACTGGGTATATCTTCACCGTCGCCCGTATCCGACATTCGATCTTTTTCACTCCCCATGATGAACACGAAAAGAAAACAGATGATTATGAAACAAAATTGAATCTATTAGGTATTATTAAAATATAGTTTCACACTACCTATCATAGTAATATTAAACACGAATGCAAAAATAACCTGTAGATTTACATACAAGAAAACATGTTTTCTTAGTAAACTATCGTTAGGTACTTGCTTAGAATGATAAATATTATTAACAAAAGCGGCGATACACACAAGAGAAGACAGCCAGCCATTAAAATCAACCAATCTGTCAGACAGACAGTCAGTCATACTCTGTCAGTGGGTAGTGTGGTCTATGGTATTAAGCCGCGTCCCCATTAGGGACGCGCGGCCGAGCCCCTCCATTATCCATCTCATTGGCCCTTCCATCTTGATGGCCACCCCACTTGAATATGTACGGATCTACGGATTAATCAAAGTGTCTGGTTATCTTTAAAGACAATATCTGTGTCTAAAGCCGCGTACGACGTACACACTTGCGCGGCTCCGTGAGGCCAAGCCGCGCGTTCCTATTCATTTATATATATTAGTCTATGGCCCTATTGGGGACGGTGCTTCAGACACAGATATTAGATAAAAAGACATCCAGACACTTAATTGATCCATAGTTTGCGGAAGGTGTCGGTTTCATATTTTCCTTTTCCCTTGTCTGTAGCGATAATTTTTGATAAAACAAAGCCACGCCTCATTCTTACCAGCTCCGAAAGATCAGCCAACGACCAGTGGATCAACGCACTTACGATGCTTTTCATTAGGCAGGATCCGCAGGAAGTTTTTTATATATTTCAACTTATTATTTTCGAACTGATCATGAAACCAGCATGTACATATAATGGGAGTCTAATACTTGTTTATGGTTCTTAGACTTAAGTACCTGCTACACGATCGCCAACCGCGTCCCGACACAGGTGACCTTGGTGGTTTACAACCGTGTAGATGGTTTACGACCAAATTTCAAATAGCTCTGCCTGTCGCCTACCAAGGTCACCTCTGTCAGGGACGCAGTTGGCAGCCGTGTAGCAGGCACTTTATTTAGCAGAGCTAAATAAAATATAAAATATTCACAATAAATATAAATATATAATATTATGCATGACAGTACAAAAAAATATTATTGCTAGAAGCAATAATATTTTTTTGTACTGTCATGCAATATTGGGTGCATTCCGAGTATCGCTATAATCCATTTGAGCGTGCTAACACCTGTACCGAAATAGCGTGAGCACGATAACGATTTTCTGTGAATTGTCATAGATGACGTCATAATGCCGACCATGCCTTAAAATATTATCACCGTGAGTGCTGTAAATAATGACATTCGTACTGTTTTGTTTTTGTTGAAGGAGGTTTCAGCTGACATTGAAACTATACCTTTTATTTTATTTTTTTGATAACTGTTACTTTGACTGTGTCACTCATGTTTTGTTTTTTCGTTGTGTAAAATACATTATATTTAATTGTTCCTATCTACGTTTCACTATACAATCCAGACTCTTCAACATGGTAGCAGAGCGTGGTTACGTATCATAGAAATGATCTATTATAAAATATAAAGTTGTAAGAAATTTCCGAAAAATATTTAGGTACGTAAAAAATATTTTCCAAATTTTTGACGAAAATGTCATCATCAGGCTCAACCAGCTGTAAGATCGACATCGGGCAACTAAAAGGAAAAGAAAATTGGGCCACATGGCGCTACAAAGTCACTCAGCTATTAAGGGGCATCCAAGGCGGATTGAGTGCTATCGAGGGTAAACTCGCAAAACCTATCCACCCAGGGAATGCAGCGACTGCAGAGAAAGTGGCTACGTATGAAAAGGAAATTCAACACTACAACGAAATTGACAGCCATGCCGTTCTGTTGTTAACGGCCAACATGACGGACGAGACGCTGCAAAAAGTCATGAGGCTTCAAAATGCTCAAGAGATTTGGGACGAGCTACATCGCCTGTTCGACTCATCGTCTGATGACAGGACGTACACGTACTCTCTGGATTTCTACCATTATTGTAAAGATCCGACACATGATATGGCGACACATATCTCCAAAGTGAAAAATCTATGGCATGATTTGAAAATAGAACTGATGAAGGAGTACAAGTGTGACCTACCGGATGTCCTCCTAATTTGCAAGATTCTCGACACACTCCCCGAGGATTACTTCAGTTTCAAATCAACATGGTTGCTAATGTCAAAGTTAGATCGTAATATAGAAAATCTAACTGCCCAATTGTGCCATTTTGAAAAATCATTAGCCGGTAATAGAAACGGAAATTCAGATGTATTGGCTGTCCAACCAAACCAAAATAAAAAGTTTTCCAAAATAAAATGTGGTTATTGTGGTAAACCAGGCCATAAAGTCAAGAGATGTCAAAAGTGGATCTCGGATAGAAGACCACCGAAAGCTTCTACTACAAGCAAAGCTAACCTGACAATTGTTACAGCAGAAAGTCACCAAGAGTTAAGGAAAGCCGCCGTTTCCAAGACAAATAACGAGAGTTGGTATGTTGACAATGGTGCGACAGTCCATGTCACAGGTCGTCGAGACTACTTCACCACTTTCGAAAGTTTTGAAGATTCTACAAGGGATTATACGTTGAACACCGCAAATGGTGCTGTTGTTAAAGTGATTGGAAGAGGTACAGTTGACTTGATTGCCTATGTGCATAAAGAAAAGCAAGACATTCGACTAAATAATGTATGGTATGTACCGGGTGTCACAAAAAACCTGTTTTCGGTACATGCGGCACAAGACACATTGGAAAATAGCGAATTTAAATCCGAAAGAGAATCTTGTTGGTTAAAAGAAAAAGGAAAGGTCTTGCTAATGGGAAAACGTTCAAAGAATGGAGGACTCTATGAACTACTTGCGAAGACAATAGTCAATAAAGCTGCTTCCAACATTGAAGCCAACGTAATGACTAACCTACAACTTTACCACGAAAGGTTTGCTCACCAAAACAAAAGACATAAAGAAGGTCATTGAAAAGGAACTTGGTATCAAAGTGAAGCTAGATTCCGAATTATGTACTGGTTGTGTATATGGAAAGACACATCGTAGAAAATTTGGGACAAGGGCTCAAGCAAAAGAACCTGATGAAATACTACATACCGACGTTTGTGGTCCATTCCCACCTTCCTTCGGCAAGAACCGATACTTTGTCCTATTCAAAGATGACTATAGCAAATATCGCTACGTTTATTTCATGAGAAATAAATCGGAAGTTACAGATAAACTTGTTCAAGTTCTGAAAGAAATTAAAACAACAAGGGGTCACATTGTAAAAGAAATTTACAGTGACAATGGCGGAGAGTTCGACAATGCTAGAGTAAAGCTCATTTTGCAAAATGCTGGTATTACCCAAAGGCTGACTATGCCCTACACCCCAGAACAAAATGGGACTAGTGAACGGGAAAATAGGACACTTGTAGAAGTCGCACGCAGTATGATGCACTCTCACGAAGAACTTCCGATTGCCTTGTGGTGCGAGCTGATAAGTACAGCCGCATATGTCTTTAATAGGACAGGGCCCACATGCATAGATGGCAAATCACCATACGAACTTTGGTATCGTCGAAAACCAGGAATAAAGCATCTCAGAGTCATTGGCAGTGAATGCTACGCCCATGTGCCCAAACAGAAGCGTAAGAAGCTTGCCAAGAAAGCTCAGAAATGTATCCTAATCGGTTACGAAGGTGATGAAGGGTACTGTCTAGTAAGCTTCGACAAATGTGGAAAGCCCACGATCATCAGATCAAGAGACGTAATATTTAATGAATCCATCATAGAATCGATTGGATTAAATGATGAGATTGAACGAGAACCTGATAATGCAATCGAGTACAAACATCCCTCGATCAAAGATAATGGTCAAGTGTCAAGAGCAAGGGAGGATGAGCCTGGCGAAGCCATTCAACCGCCTATTGACATGTCAGGTGCAAGGGAGGATGAGCAAGATGAAGCCAATCGGCCATCTATCTGTATGCCCCAGACAAGCCCAGATTTTCCTGACTCAACGGATGAAGTGCCTCAGATTGATAATCAGGAACAGGAAAGTTACGGTACTCCATATGATTCTGAGGAAGAAGAAAGTGTAGATAGGGTCCTTCGAGATAGAAGCCAGTTACGACCACCTGCGAGGTACGGTGACTTCGTATTAAATTTGAGTTCCTTCGTTGAACCCAAGACTAAGAAGCACTGACAAGCCCGCAGAAGGAGAAATGGCTGAAAGCTATGGAAAACGAGATGAAATCGCTGTCTGAAACTAAGACCTGGATTTTGGTGGACTTACCCAAAGGTCGAAAACCAATTGGATCGTGTAATTGGATCTATAAAGTTAAGACAAATGCGGATGGAAGTCTTGACAAATTCAAAGCAAGGCTAGTGGCTAGAGGATTCACTCAAAAGGAAGGAGTTGAATTCTACGAAACTTTCAGCCCTGTGTCAAAGCTAGCTACAGTCAAACTGATCATAAAAATCGCAGTTGATGAAGATCTTGCTCTAACACAGTTTGATGTTGCAACGGCATTCCTCAATGGTTCACTTGATGAAGATATTTTCATGAACCAACCGGAAGGTTATAGTGACGGAACAAACAAAGTGTGTAAACTTCTAAGAAGCCTGTATGGCTTAAAGCAGGCTCCAAGATGTTGGAACAGATGTATCGTGGATTACTTGATCAGTATTGGATTTAAACAATGTCAAAATGATCCTTGTTTATTTGTGAGAGTTAAACAAGGTGCCAAGATCATACTTGCATTGTATGTGGACGACGGTTTGATCGCTGCCACGAACCCTAAGGATTCAGAAAGATTTTTAGCTGAATTGAAGAAACGGTTCAAAATAACCGTAAAACCTGCGTCATACTACTTAGGTATGGAGATTTTAAAGCATGAGAACGGTATCAAGCTTACGCAGAAGCATTATGCTGAGAAATTGCTAGAACGCTTTGGGATGCATGAATGTAAATCTGTGAGCACTCCTATTATCAAAGATGCTACAGCACAACCAACAGCAACCGATGAGGAACTTAAATTCCCGTACAGAGAAGCGATTGGAGCACTTATGTATCTGATGACTGGATCTAGACCGGACTTGTCTTATGCTATCAGTGTTGTTTCACGCAATCTCGAGAATCCCAGCAGGGAGGATGTTACAAAAGTAAAGCGTATATTCCGCTACATCAAGGGCACTGTTGACTATGGTCTAATTTACCGAAAAGGAAATAAAGGACTACTATGCTACATTGACTCTGACCATGGAGGAGATAAACAGACAGGACACTCTACATCGGGTATCCTTTGCACGTACTCCGGTGGAATTATATCCTGGGCCAGCAGGCGCCAGACCTGCGTAGCGATCTCGAGTACTGAAGCCGAACTAGTAGCGGCCAGTGAAACTGCAATGGAGATGATCTGGCTGAAAAGGCTGATCATAGAAGTCACCAAACTGAATGGAACTCCAAGCCTTCTGGTGGACAATGATGCAGCGATAAAGATATCCCAAAATCCTGAACTGCACAGGAGAACCAAGCATATAGCGCTGAGGCACTTCTACATCAGAGAATTGGTGACCAACAAGGAAGTCCAAGTGAAATATACTCCAACTGAGTATCAATGTGCAGATATGCTGACAAAGCCAGTAAGTGGGCCAAGGCTTCTGGTACTTCTAAAGAAGATTGGCCTGATGAGCACTGATTAGCAACAGTGATATCAAAAAGGGAGGATGTTGAAGGAGGTTTCAGCTGACATTGAAACTATACCTTTTATTTTTTTGATAACTGTTACTTTGACTGTGTCACTCATGTTTTGTTTTTTCGTTGTGTAAAATACATTATATTTAATTGTTTCTATCTACGTTTCACTATACAATCCAGACTCTTCAACAGTTTTGAGTCGCATCATATCTATAAACTAACGTGGCATTTTAGAAATTGAGCTTCTGGCTACCGTCACCGCCTAACCAAAGAAGAAGAAATTTGTGGTTTAAGCACAAAGAAATATGTTACACAAGTTTTGATGTTGAGTGAGCACTGTGAGCGCGTTCACGAGCGTTCAGATTTGTTGACAGCCATCAGCTGTCATATTCGTGATGACTAAATTGCTACGCAAATTATTCGTGAGAGTCAAAATGGCGGGTGTACCATAGCGAATCAAATTATACTAATTACAAAAAAAATGTACCTAAAACGTACTATTTTGCACCTAGCTCTAAAAAATCTGTACCGCTTTCAGCACGAAATTATTTCGAAATTAAAGTACACCCGCCATATTGACATCAAGATGACGGGTGTTCTATAATATTTTATCGTTTAACCATTACTCATAAAATATAATCACACCAAAAAATTGTACCTAGAAAGTACCTCAAGTAAAAAGAAACACACACTTGATCAGTGGGATAGTTCCTGAGCATAGACATTTAATAAGTATGGACTGGAAATACCTACAAAAAAAGGTGCATACCTACAACTCAAAATGTCGCATAAAATGGCTGCCAATGCTAGGGTTGTGTCATTCAGGGAACATGGTGTTACTATTTCGAGTATCGATACTAGTACGTAATAGTATTACGAATCTTACTAGATATCACGGTTGAATCATATTTAAAAAAATATTAGCTAATAGTCCGTTGTAACAGAAAAAAACGAGTATTGACAATTTATCACTTCTCAAACAATTTTCCGCATAATTATAATTTCATTTATAGAATTATTACTTAGCAAATAAAGTTTTCACAAATATTTGTAACGCAAACCTAATGTTTGGCAAGTGAACGTTTAAACGAAGCCAAATATTTAGTATCGAGTGAGCATGCAGGTCTTATGCCTGTTTTCACCTTCACTAAGTGACACTTAAATGAATCGCTAATAAAAGTTCACTGTTGGTTTTTCAACGGTAGACTCAGCGCTGAGAGTTGAAAAACAGTGCAGTTTTATTTAGGTATTCATTTAAGTGTCACTTAGCTGTCGGTGAAAACGGGCATTAGTGAATTAAATTTTTAACAATTTTATCAAAAATGAACATTCGGAATAATACACATCCTTACATATTATAAAACAAAGTACACCGCCGCGTCTGTCTGTTTTTCTGTCTGTCTGAACGCGAAAAATTCAAAAACTACTAAACGGATTTTCAATCAATTTTCACTAATGGACGGAGTGATTCATGCGGAAGGTTTTAGTATATAATTCATTAAAGTTTTGTGTAAATTGGCTGAAATTTGACGATTATTGTTGAAGATGTCGGATAAAATCATGCGGACTGGAATCTTTATTAGCGTGCGCCGCGGAAATCATAAAAGTTACATAAAATGTATGTTCTACAGTATTGTTCATCTTAAAAACTTCAACAAAAAAATCGTATACACTACATAAAACTCTGCGGAACGGTGTCTCGGTGCTATGAACCAAAGAGTACAGTTTGCTGTAAACCACGGGCCGGACCTAGCAATATCATTTCAGCGCAGCGAAGGAACTAGTATCAGAAACTATTACGGAAACGGTACAACACTATTCCACCATGACATATCATTGTAAACAAACGAATGAAATTATGAGATAATAAAAAGGTCTGTTGGACGGAAATAAACCCATATATTAAAATTTAAGGCGTATTTAATGATCGCCTAGCAATTTTTTCATCGAAAGTTTAACACTTTATGTACTATTGCATGAAAACCGGCTACTAACCTGTGCAAAGATAATTGAGGTTGATTTTCCTTCTTTCTTGCACCACACTTCACAATACAACACACAGGCATGTTGAATTGGTGTTTTCCAACGTATATATGTAGTTTTAAAGGAAAACTCCACGTAATTTTCTCACAAATCTCAATAAAACAAAAAGTAAACAACCACTTGACAGCAGAACTACCATGAACTTGTCGCATATTATGGCGGATATGGCACTTACCTACAACTGTTACTCATTGAGATAGTAAAAACACGGAGGCGCCGCGATATTCTATACATAAGTTTGCTTATACAAATATGGGTGAAAAACGAACTAGAATGTGAAATATCGTGTTATTTCACTCTTTCTAATGTGGTAATCGTATTTGATAAAAGAGACAACAATATTTCAGTTGTTCCTCATAATGGCAACATTTTGTTGAGACGTAGTAACAGTTGTAGGTACAATGATATGTCATGGTGGAATAGTGTTGTACCGTTTCCGTAATAGTTTCTGATACTAGTTCCTTCGCTGCGCTGAAATGATATTGCTAGGTCCGGCCCGTGGTTTACAGCAAACTGTACTCTTTGGTTCATAGCAACGAGAGACCGTTCCGCAGAGTTTTATGATGTGTATACGATTTTTTTGTTGAAGTTTTTAAGATGAACAATACTGTAGAACATACATTTTATGTAACTTTTATGATTTCCGCGGCTCACGCTAATAAAGATCCCAGTCCGCATGATTTTATCCGACATCTTCAACAATAATCGTCAAATTTCAGCCAATTTACACAAAACTTTAATGAATTATACACTAAAACCTTCCGCATGAATCACTCCGTCCATTAGTGAAAATTGATTGTAAATCCGTTTAGTAGTTTTTGAATTTTTCGCGTTCAGACAGACAGAAAAACAGACAGACGCAGCGGTATACTTTGTTTTATAATATGTAAGGATGTGTATTATTCCGAATGTTCATTTATGATAAAATTGTTAAAAACTTAATTCACTAATGCCCGTTTTCACCGACAGCTAAGTGACACTTAAATGAATACCTAAATAAAACTGCACCGTTTTTCAACTCTCAGCCTCAGCGCTGAGAGTTGAAAAACGGTGCAGTTCACTCGCCAAACATTAGGTTTGCGTTACAAATATTTGTGAAAACTTTATTTGCTAAGTAATAATTCTATAAATGAAATTATAATTATGCGGAAAATTGTTTGAGAAGTGATAAATTGTCAATACTCGTTTTTTTTCTGTTACAACGGACTATTAGCTAATATTTTTTTAAATATGATTCAACCGTGATATCTAGTATGATTCGTTATACTATGACGTACTAGTATCGATACTCGAAATAGTAACACCATGTTCCCTGAATGACACAACCCTAGCATTGGCAGCCATTTTATGCGACATTTTGAGTTGTAGGTATGCACCTTTTTTTTGTAGGTATTTCCAGTCCATACTTATTAAATGTCTATGCTGTTACTACGTCTCAACAAAATGTTGCCATTATGAGGAACAACTGAAATATTGTTGTCTGGACTGGTACACCGTCTAAATATTTGTTTGCTTCACCGGTCGACGTCATTACGTCGGTGCCGGCTGTCGCTGAAAACCAGCGCTGGGGCTCTGTCTTGCATAGGGTCGTAGCATAAGGCTGAGCGATAGCCGATTTGCGTGGATGTGACGCATGCTTCCCCAACTTTTTTTTTAACTTTTTTATGTATTTAAAACTTTTTTTTTTTGCGTCATGTTTACCGCAAATAAACGTTTTTTTTTCTTTCTTTCTTTCTTTCTCTTTTATCAAATACGATTACCACATTAGAAAGAGTGAAATAACACGATATTTCACATTCTAGTTCGTTTTTCACCCATATTTGTATAAGCAAACTTATGTATAGAATATCGCGGCGCCTCCGTGTTTTTACTATCTCAATGTTCCTGAGTGGGATAATTTAATTCGCTATGGTACACCCGCCATGTTTCATTTCTCAAGAACTATCCCACTGATCAAGTGTGTGTTTCTTTTTACTTGAGGTACTTTCTAGGTACAATTTTTTGGTGTGATTATATTTTATGAGTAACGGTTAAACGATAAAATATTATAGAACACCCACCATCTTGATGTCAATATGGCGGGTGTACCTTGATTTAGAAATAATTTCGTTCTGAAGGAGGTACAGATTTTTTAGAGCTAGGTGCGAAATAGTACGTTTTAGGTTTTTTTTTTGTAATTGTTATAATTTAATTCCCAATAGTACACCTGCCATTTTGACTCTCACAAATTATTCATGTCAGTGCTGTGAGCGATTAAGTTAAGTTCACTTCAGATGGCGCTGATCTTCAGCGTCTTATAATTTGACAGCTAGCCATATTTTATTTGTAAACAAGCGACATCTTTTACCCATAATTAATTATTGAGCCCAGTTGCGCAGCTGTTTACTGCAAAAATTCTGGGATGATTCCATGTATTTGTTAAAGATGTTATAAGAAGAAAACTGTGGGAGAAAGCTATCTGAAAAAAAAATGGATCCGATATTTCGTCGAGACGATGTGCTATCCTTTAAGCCTTTTATGGGAGAAAGTGATTTATAGGTGATGCTCCCAAGAGAACTAAGTCTGTTTTCATTACATATAAGCATTTTTGATGTGATGATAAGTAAATTATGGTAAAGTATGTGTGTGTTTAAATTATCATATTGGATCAGTGCTAGAAGTGCTATCTCTGAGATTTTTCAGTCAGGAAGATCATGCCCGGGTTGGTTTTTAACTCTGATCAGGTTATTTCTATCGTACGTCTCCAGTTTTTAACAAAAGCCGAACTTAAAGTCATCAAACCCAAAATAACCTATAAATTATAAAACGTTCGTAGTTTATTGACTTTTCCACTAAAGCTGGTTTTTTATCCGTGGTATACGCTTCCCCTGTCCTTAGCTTGTCTTTTAATAGTGCTACACTCTGAGTCTCATACATATTTATCTAGTTTTCGTATAATTTGTGATCGACACAAAAGTAAACATAAACACAACAATGGCGGTATAAAGATGTACAACTGTGCTGCCACCTGTTATGAGCTTTCAGTTTTTGACATAGACATTTAATAAGTATGGACTGGAAATACCTACAAAAAAAAGGTGCATACCTACAACTCAAAATGTCGCATAAAATGGCTGCCAATGCTAGGGTTGTGTCAATCAGGGAAACATAGTGTTACTATTTCGAGTATCGATACTAGTACGTAATAGTATTACGAATCTTACTAGATATCACGGTTGAATCGTATTAAAAAATATTAGCTAATAGTCCGTTGTAACAGAAAAAAACGAGTATTGACAATTTATCACTTCCCAAACAATTTTCCGCATAATTATAATTTCATTTATAGAATTATTACTTAGCAAATAAAGTTTTCACAAATAATTTTAACGCAAACCAATGTTTGGCAAGTGAACGTTTAAACAAAGCCAAATATTTAGTATCGAGCGAGCATGCAAGTCTTATGCCTGTTTTCACCTTCACTAAGTGACACTTAAATGAATCGCTAATAAAAGTTCACTGTCGGTTTTTCAACGGTAGACTCAGCGCTGAGAGTTGAAAATCCAACAGTGCAGTTTTGTTTAGGTATTCATTTAAGTGCCACTTAGCTGTCGGTGAAAACGGGCATTAGTGAAATAAATTTTTAACAATTTTATCAATGAACATTCGGAATAATACACATCCTTACATATTATAAACAAAGTCCACCGCCGCCACGCCGCGTCTGTCTGTTTTTCTCTCTGTCTAAACGCGAAAAACTCAAAAACTACTAAACGGATTTTCAATTTTCCGAAATGCATTAAGGTTTTGTGTAAATTGGCTGAAATTTGACGATTATTGTTGAAGATGTCGGAAAAAATCATGTGGACTGGAAACTTTATTAGCGTGCGCCGCGGAAATCATAAAACTTACATAAAATGTATGTTCTACAGTATTGTTCATCTTAAAAACTTCAAAAAAAAATCGTATACATCATTAAACTCTGTGGAACGGTCTCTCGGTGCTATGAACCAAAGAGTACAGTTTGCTGTAAACCACGGGCCGGACCTAGCAAATCTCAATAAAACAAAAAGTAAACAACCACTTGACAGCAGATCTACCATGAACTTGTCGCATATTATGGCGGATATGGCACTTACCTACAACTGTTACTACGTCTCAACAAAATGTTGCCATTATGAGGAACAACTGAAATATTGTTGTCTCTTTTATCAAATACGATTACCACTTTAGAAAGAGTGAAATAACACGATATTTCACATTCTAGTTCGTATTTCACCCACATTTGTATAAGCAAATTTATGTATAGAATATCGCGGCGTCTCCGTGTTTTTTCTATCTCAATGGTTTTTAACCTTCGTTTTTAACAGTTGTTTGGGAAGCGACCATGGCTGGCATGGCTGTCATTCTGTCAATGCTATCATACGGGAAAATAAACAAGCGGCATAAACAATCGTTCAAGCGCGAAATTATAGCCTGCTGTTATATTTACTTATTTCAATATTTTATGCCGCTATTTGATATGAAATAGGAAAAAATGGAGTGTACCCAGAGGTTGGAGTGTACGCAAGAATTATATGATACGCATACGGAGAGGACATGCCCAGAACAGGTCAGTACATACTTCACTATTGGTTTCGCTGTTTTATTGGTTAGCCTCATCGAACCTAAGCGCTTACTAATACGAGATATCGCTTGGTAGGTAGAGTTAAAATATGTATTACTGTCTTACTTCAAGCTTAAGAAAAACTGGAGGTATTGCTTATGAATCTTTTAAAAACTAACTCCATTTTATTGCGACGGTTTTAAAATCACTCAGTAGTCGGTACTTTTGTTTTACTTACAGATTGGTTTTCTGGGCATATGTGGAGCAAAACATCCTGTGTTAAAAGGTCCAAACAAAATAGGCAGAGACCCTCAAACATGCAGTATCATCCTTAATTTAAATGTAAGTAATTTACAAACTATTTAGTTATATACACAAACTCACTTAATCTAAAAGTTAGTGTCTGCTGCATGTTTATGGCAAAATTACTTGAAAATAATTTTGGGAACTTTGTAACTCACAAATTTAGATGAACCATAAGAATAGGCATAACAAAAATGTATTTCTTTCCAATTTGATATAGAAATATAAACAAATGGTGATTTAATGTGACTATAGCTGAATATGTTCACATAATAATCTAGTTCTTATTGGTTTATTTTGCAAACAAATAAAACATGGACAGCAATTTTTGCTTTATTACTCACTCAAGCCTATTTACTATCTTATCTTTGATACATATGCTAATCTGTGCATTCTATCTATAATGTAGTCTTGAAGCTGTAATTTTGCTTAGAATACATTAGCCAAGGAGGATCTTGTGGCTAAGTAATAAAAGTCGCATGGGTTGATCCACCAGGTTAAGCTTTGCCTATGCTTGCCGGGGTTGGCCCATAGATGGGTGACTGTCTTTACGTACCAAAACTCTTCCTTGCCTTAGAGAGCATTTAAGCTGTTGGTCCTGGCTGTCATGTGTGGATCTCTGACATTCATTGTGGGTAGTCAGAAGCCCAAAAGTCTGACAACCAGTCTTACCAAGGGGTATCATAATACCCAGTTACTAGATTGTGGTCAAATAGGCAGTCGCTCCATGTAAAATACTGGAATTCAGCTAAATCCGGTTATACTGGAAGCTGACTCCAACATAGTTGGGAAAAGGCTAGGCAGATGATGATGACATTAGCCGAGGTGTATAGGACAATATGGCCATGGCCAGTCCGAACTTTGCACATGAAGCAGCTCAATAACATATTTTAGGAACCAAATGATGACATTAGGCGAGTGTGACTGAGGGAATGAGCGCAAAAGTGTAGAGAACCTATGTTCAGGCCAGCTGTATTGTATAATACACCTACATGTCACCATTTATGTTTAAGTCTCATGTAGTCAGGGGCGAGCGTGTCAGGCTCAAATCCAGACTCCAGGCTGCTATTGAGAAATTCCTCATAGAAAAACTTTTTCCGTGAATATTTTATTAGATTGATTGATTGTGTGGATGTACTTTAACTACACCACTGCCTAACTCTTCGGGGAAAACAGGTGTGCTGTTATGTTGTTGATTGCAACGTACTCTGCTAAAAAGGTTGCGGAACATGGTCAGTTATAAATAGTTATAAAAAAATATGGATGAGCAAAAATGAGCTGTTGCGGGATGCCTGGCAGATGTGAAACATCGAAATTATTATGTACAGGTAATGTGCATAAAAGGATAGTTTACGACAGGAAATAAATATGACGACTGTTGGCGTGGCGAAGTTGGCCTGCTGTAGTAAATAAATTTATAACTTTATTAAAGTCATGTAATTTATACAATATATTCTTTGAGCCGACTAGAATAACTGCCACTAGTGCTACCTGTATTGACAATATTTTTACAAACTTAAGACCTTCTAGCCATTTAATTATAAATGATTTAGACTCTGATCACTGTGGCCAGTTAGTCACTTTCCCTCAGAAAACAGTCGGAGCACAAAGAAAACTTGTGAGTTTTATTCCTGTAAATAAAAGTCGCCAATTTAAGAATAATTTAATGGAAAAACTATCCGGTTTGCCTAAGCAAAATGACCCGGATCAAGCTTACACTTTATCAAGCTTCACTAATATTCCTATTTTAACAACCAAAACTCTGCTTACTCAATACTTAAAGAATGTGTACCAGAATATGACAAACTTTTTGAATTCACAGTCATGAATGCTAAAAACATTATAGAATCTTTTAAAAATCTTGATGTAAAAAAAACTGCTGACCTTTAGGGATTATCAGTACATACCGTGTCCTCAATAATTGATGTTATTTCACCCTTTTTAGCAGTCGTTTTTAACTCTTGTATTGCATCTGGTGTATTTCATGATCTGATGAAACTTAGCAAAGTGATTCCACTGTTCAAATCTGGCAGCACAACTGATCCCACAAATTTTCGCCCTATTTCAATATTACCTACTTTGAGCAAAATCTTTGAAAAATTAATTTTAAAACAAATGTTAGGACATTTCAATGCATATAATCTACTTCATCTGAAACAGTTTGGTTTTACAAAGGGTCGTTCAACTACAGACGCGGGCGTGGAATTACTGAAGAGCATATTCGAGGCCTGGGAGGAGTCGCAAGATGCTCTTGGCATTTTCTGCGACTTGTCTAAGGCTTTCGATTGCGTACATCATGATACACTCACCAAGAAACTACCACTATGGTATAGGGGAAAAGGCTCTTGACCTTCTGACTTCTTATTTGAACAACAGAATCCAGAGGGTCGATGTTAATGGCAAGAAATCTGCAGGATCTGCGGTCACCATGGGCGTTCCGCAGGGTTCAATTCTTGGGCCTTTCTTATTTCTAATTTATGTAAATGATTTACCTTATCACATAAGGGATAATCACAAGATAGTATTATTCGCAGATGACACTTCCCTCATTTTTAAAATCAAACGTCAGTTAGTCAACTTTGAACAAGTTAACGATGCACTCTCTAAAGTAGTGCATTGGTTTAATGTAAATAATCTTCTACTGAACGAAAAAAAGACTAAACTCATTAAATTTTCAATGCCAAATGTCAGGCAGCTATCTACCAATGTTCAAGTAAATGGAACAGAGTTGGACCCTGTTGAGTCGACAGTTTTTCTTGGAATCACTATTGACAGTAAATTACAATGGGGCCCACACATAGAAAAACTGTCAGGACGACTAAGTTCGGCCGCCTATGCTGTTAAAAAAATTAGACAGATAACTGATGTGGATACAGCCAGAATTGTTTATTTTAGTTATTTTCATTGTCTTATGTCATATGGGATTCTTCTCTGGGGAACCTGTGCGGACATTGATACTATCTTTCTTCTACAGAAAAGGGCTGTTCGAGTCATTTACAACCTAGGTCCAAGGGATTCCCTTAGAGAAAAATTCAAAGAAATAAATATTCTGACTAGCCTCACAATATATTTTTGAAAACCTATTGTATGTACACAAAAATATATCAAATTTTAAGAAAATGTCCGATATTCATAGTTTAAATACCAGGAATAAACACAACCTTGCTGTACATCGCACACGTCTCCACAAAGTAGGCAACTCGTTCATGGGTCAATGTATACGCTTTTACAACAAACTTCCCATTGACATTCGAAACTTACCCATTAATTGATTTAAAATCTGTATTAAAAAGGGCAAAAGGGTATTAAAAAAGGGTATTAGTATTATAAAATTTCAGATTATTTAGAAGATAAAAAAGCATGGGATTGAGCTGCTTGCTCTGCTAAGCCTTGTGATAAAACTTAACATTTTAATTATTTTGTAAAATCATCAAAATATACCAGTTTTTTATACACATTGACATTGTTGAAAATTATATTTAAAATGACATGATTACTTTGTAAAGTATTATATTATTTTAATTAATTATTGTGAATGTGAGGATTATGTGGATATCATTATTATTTTAATTTTTAAGTTATTTTTAATTATGGTCTGACAGTTTGAGTAGTTTATGCGGCCTACCCAAATGTCCTTTCTTTGGTATTGTTCGTCGAGTTGAGCTCCTTAAGTTCAGAGCTGAGCTCCACGATTACTGACAAATGCTTGCACTGACTGGACAGGTCCAATCAAATCTGTGTGGTTCTTTCCTCAAAAGACCATTTCAGACACTAATCTACATGGTCCTCATATGGCCTGACCAAGATTATGTCTGGACTTTAAAAGAGACTGTGACCTCTGAGTTTGTTTCGGCCTTTTTTCTCAGAGTAGTCAGATAGGAAACGCCGAACTCAATTAGCTTATTTTTATTTTTTTAATATGACTTGTAAAAGTGATTCCGATATCCTATTTACAGAATAAACAATTTCATTTCATTTCCCGCCGCTATAGATATTTCACATCAAAAAATAAAGGGCCTTCATCTTCAGGGAACCCAAGTGTGCTTTTATGTTTATTGCAATGTACTCTGTGAAAAAGATTGTGAATCTGAGTCAGTTATTAATAGTTGCCAAAAAAATTAATGATGAGCATAAAACATAGTAAAAAAAATAAAGGACCTCAAGTGGTTTTTTTTTCCAGTCCGTGTCAAGGCAACATGCTGTGATAAATGTACTAAATAGTAAAGAATTCATGCTCATGGACTTAGATTCAGCTAACAAAACTAAATTACAAAATGTAAGTACTTTTTTTTTCCATTCAGTTAAATTTGAAAACCGATCTGTAAATTGTCTAATCGAAATTAACAGTTTGTATATATATATATTTTTTCAGATAACCTTACAACCTTACATACCTCACCCTATAAGGGATGGCGACACAGTGCAATTTGGAGACATATTTGGTGTATTTAGGCTTTTAGAGGAAGATGATGCTTTACCAATGACGCAGGCTATCGATGTCCCGGAGACGCCTGTCGTCGCTCACAAACATGTAACGAAGCTACACAAAGCTCCCACGACTGTGATACCAGAGTCACCTGATGTCAGTGATCGGGTATGTACTTGGTAGATAAACCAGTACTTTTTGATACTTTTTTACTGTCTGTATTTTTTGAAGTGGAAAGGATTTACGGAAGTCTCTAGGATGCTTTATGTTGTGCCGTATCCAAACTCCATAAGTCCATAACGTAATTTTTCACACATCCGAGGCAAACCACAATGTTGACTGATTCATACAAATGCTGGCACTTTTTTTTTTTGTGCATGGCTCAACCAAGAAAACACAAGCCAACTTAACAATAATGTGTTTTTTCCAGGATGACTCATTTATCACGCCGTCACAACCTAAAGGCGGGAGATCAAGATTATCTAGCAGTTCATTTATAAAACTAAATAATAACAAAACCCAGACACTACCAGGAACCTCTCCTAAAACATACAGCAACCGAAAATCTTCCAAACTATCAACTTCGTTAAGTTTTATTGACAACCCTAATACTAGTTTGAATGAATCATTTATATCTCTGAAATGTGACAAGAATGTAACTGATGATATTCATGAAGCAGACACACAAGCACCTAACCCTATTGTTAATGATAGTACAGATTCGATATACACTGCTGATACCCAAATTCCGTCAGAACGAGGTATTTCACCTTCAATACATAGTTTAGATACACAAGTGCCTTCAACAGAACATTTGCCGCAAGTACGCAAGATTGACGGTCAACATGAAATGCAATTAGATATATATGCCGCTAATAAAGAGAACAATAGAGACATATTTAACGCTGAAACACAGCCATTTTGTGACGGTAACCATTCAACAGGTGGTGTAAATAAAAATAAAACAATGTCAGATTGTTTGGGTGAAGCAGAAACAAAAGAAAAATTAAACACTTCTGAAGAAGAGTTGTTGTTTGATGATATAGATGACGAAACCTTAGAAGAAGATTTTCATTCACAGAACATACTCCAAGATGATGTACCATTTAAAGAAAATGCAATAGACAAATCCAAAACAGCAGGTAGTCCTATTCCTCCTAAAAGAATCGTATCTGATGGTACGACAGATTGTGAAGAAATAGAAGAAGATATGTTGCTAACGCAGAAAATACCAGAATTACCCAGTAAAGAAAAAAAACAGCAAAAAAAGATTGAAGCGAAAAACGCCCCAAAGTCTTCAAAGAGAATAGCACGTGCTAAATCGGATAGTTCTACTGATTGTGAAGATATAGATATGGCGCTAACGCAGATAATACCTGCATTACCGACTACGAAGGACACCGTGCAAGAAAAATCCGACAAGAGAAGAAAGACAAAACCAGAAAAGAGAATTAACAGAATACAATCAGACAGTTCAACTGACTGTGAAGACATTGACTTTTTACCGACACAAAAGATACCTGAGAAGAAAACTAATGAAGACGACGACGTCACTGATTGTGAAGATGACGTCATTGAAATAAAAACAATTAAACCACCTACTGTTGACCTAATTCAGGATGATATAGCTACGCAAATAATTGACCTCAATGACTATAAAAAAGACCAAGTACCGTTGGTTGACATGCCCACACAAATTATAGACATCTGTGAAATTGCAACGAATTCAAAAGACATTGCTTTGGAAGATCAACTGACACAAGTAATAGAAGAGGTTGTACCAAAAAACATTAAGAATATCAAAAATTCCTTTGATGAAATCATTAGCCCATTCAAAATACCATTACAATCTCCAATAAGGGTCAAAAGTAAAGATATCCTAAAACTCACACCTAAAGATAAAACTGATAAAAATAAATCGATTGACGTTGACAATAATTATTATAATGCCACACAAGATATTTACGAAGATCTGTGCTCTCAAAGAGAAAAGTCCGACGATGGGCCAGTAGTTGCATCCAATGTAGATGACGAGGTTGTGCCATGTTCCGTAGAAGATTATAAAGTTAAAGATATGTTCGCAAATATTGAGAGAGACCTAAGTCCTACTAAAAACCACGACGTACTGAACAATAAGGATGTTATAGGTGGAAGTGTCAATGTTGCAAAGTTAAAAAAGGTGCCTAGTGACTCGTCTGATGTAGAATGTACTCCTAAAAAGGTGAAACAATTCATATTCACAGACAGTGATCTACCCGACAGCCAAGAAATAAAAACAAGTATGATGTCGCACACAAGATCTGCCGTCACAGAATCATCCAGTGAATCCGAACCAGAAAACTGTTCGGAAGACTACACTGTGTTCTTAAAGCGTAAGAAGAAAACTAAACCTGTACCAAAGGTTGATCTTACTAAAATATTTGAAAAGTTACCTGAAAGAATAATAACACGCCAGCGGAAACCAACCTTCAAGTTGCTGAGTGGTGGAAAAGATGGTAAAAATAACTCAACTATTTTAAAACCAAGTTACTTGACAGAGCAAGACGATCAAATAGATGGAGATATTATCTCTGAAAATATAAAACGGCTTAAAGCATTCGGAAAAGGAAAAACGAATAAAGATACAAAATATCAGGAAAGTATAAAAGAAGAAAAAAAAGAAAGCTCATCGCGAAAAAAAGTAGAGAATAAAAGCAGAGAACCAAAGGAAAAGATAAAAGTGAAAATTGAAAAGCCCAAAAGAAAGGATGCGAAGTCCAAAACAGAGTCATCTGCCCGAAAGAGTGCTGAATCAGAAAAAAAGAATACTAAAGATGATAGTCTAGATTCTGCATCAACCGCCAAAGAAACTACTAGGAGAACTAGATCTAAGAAAAATGAAAACGACAGTCAAAACACGGAAAAGAAATCCGTATCCTCAGAAAACACTATAAAAGAACCTGATAATAAAAGAAAACGTACAAGTAAGAAACAAGAGAAAGAGAGATCAGTATCGCCTGAGATTGAAGTCAGAAGAAGTAAAAGACAGAAGGCCAAAGAGAAAACCGACGACAAAATGAAACCTCCGATATCTATTCTGAAAAAGAGTATTCACGAACAGAGTACTGTTTATAATATTTCGTCTTCAAGTTGTGACTCGCCAAAGAGTTTGAAAAGGTCGTTGGTTGACGACAGTGATGTGCCGAGTCCGAAGCGGACGAGGTCTCACAACAATGTTAATAACGATGGTATAAACAACGCGTCGCTGCGAGCGACGCCGGCGAGGGTTATGAAGACACAACATGTGCTCCTTACTGCATTTCCAAGTGCAGAAGTTAAGCAGAAGCTGGAAAAACTAGGTGAGTTTTTTTAGCAAATTAAAGCAATTTTTTTAATGTGGCTGTTAGAGAATAGTAGATTGTTATACAAGGGTCGTTTCACGCGTGTTAAACACTACTTTTCATTTCGAATTTAAGGAAAGAAAAAGTTGTAGTTTTTTTTTTAAATATAAATTGATAATAATAATAACATGAGTCTTCTAGTGCCTATTAGTCTTTTTTAAATTTTAAATATGGGACACACCGCGTCACCGCCGCGGGTCATCCCGCATATAGGTATATTTTTTTTTTTGTATCGACTGTTTTCTATAAGGGGGTATTACACTAACATATCTATGATCATACATCTATGATCAAAGATTTGTATCATATCATATATACACTCTTTTACAAAAAAAAACGGGCACCTAAGGAAATTTACGTTCTAAGGTCGATTTGAGTTAATTAAATGAAATTTATTTCTTTCACGTAGTCTATGTATACTTATAATCGTGTAAATTAATGCGCGTGAAGTGAATTGGGGCAGTTAAAAGAAAAAAAACCGATGGATTCTTTAAAACCGATGTACATGCCCAAACAAAAAGAAGTGGTCGGCAATAAAGACAAGATTGTTTTTTACTTTTTTTAAATTAAATAAAGTTACAAATGTTAAAACCTAATAACGAGTGTGACCTCCTCTTGCCAAAATCACAGCTTGAATCCTTCTGGGCATGCTTTCCACGATGTTTTTAATAACGTTTTGAGGAATACGTTCCCGCTCTTCTGCAATGACTCTTTTTAGCTTCCTGATGTTTTGTGGAGCAAGTTGCACTGATCTTACCCGTCTCTTTAGAACATCCCAGACATGCTCAATTGGATTCAGGTCAGGACTTCGAGCTGGCCAATCTAAACGACGGATCCCAACTTCTTGCATGTACGCTTCCACGGCGCCAGAACGGTGCGGGCGAGCATTGTCGTCCATAAAAATGGAATCTTCCCCAAGTGCAGTCAATGTGGACTTCCATTATGTACCGGTGTGCATTTAATGTTCCATTTTCTAAGAAAACTAACTCCGTACGCTCCGTCGAATTAATTGCTGCCCAAAACATAACGGAGCCTCCGCCATAAGGAGTGATTTCTTCGAAACACACTTCCGCATAGCGTTCCCGTGGTCTTCACAGCACTCGCCGGCGTCGGTCCTCTCCACACAAAGAGATTCTAGCTTCATCAGAAAACAATACTTTATTCCAGTCCTCCAGAGTCCATGAAGCACAGTTCCGAGCAAACTGAAGTCGAGCAACACGGTGCTCATGGAGTAATTTAGGGCCCCGAGCTGGGCGGTAACTCCTGATATTGGCAGCCAAAAGCCTCCTGACCGTCCATAAGCTAACTTCTACTCCTCTTACTTCTTCAAGGCTCTTCTTCAGGTCCGCACTTGACGCCTTACGATTCCGCAACGCCTGACTCACCAAAAAGCGGTCATCTCTTGGTTCTGTGCATCGTTTTCTTCCCGAACCGGGTCTTCTTTTGACCGAACCGGTCTCTTGATACCGTTGCCAAGTCCTCTGGACAGTTGAACGACTCACATTTAGCCGCTGAGACACGTAAGTTTGCGAACAACCTTCTTCAAGTAGGGCTATAATTTTACCGGCCCTTATCGCTTTATCACTCATATCAAAAAGTGGTATTTAATGTAAAAAGAAAGATTAAATTGTTTAATTTGCAGAAAATATCCAAAATGTTTTAAAATATCGTAATCAGTTAAAAATCGTTTCAGCAATTCGCGCCATTAGTAAAGCAATTTTAGAATAATCCACAATAATCATTATTTTTCTTTTATTAATTTCAAATTTTAAATTTGGAACGTAAAGAATCATGCCAGGATGCTTCAAATAACATGCCAATACATCGTCAAATTAATAAAACCTATTTCTTGTTCTTCTTCATTGAAGTAGAGAAAAAAATCTAAAGTGCCCGTTTTTTTTGCAAAAGATTTTATTTAAATTTAGTTCTATTTTTAAAATTCATTCCCGCCCTAGAGAGGGAAGCAATTACTATGAGTCTTTCCCGCCCTAGGGTGGGGAACAGCGTCTTCCACCCGCTACTCGGATCATACAAACACTAGTTTCCAAGTATGAGAAATGAAAATTATCAATCGGTTGATTCAGTGTATCATGAATAGTGCATACTTAATAAGAAAGACGTTATCAGACGGTTTCTCAATTTTATGGTTACGGCTCATTAAAGCAATGATTTCAATAGCTTTAATGCAGTTTTTGGTAACGGAGAGATAATGGAAAGCTTTCTGCCACAGGGTGTAAGTTATATTTAAATTACTTATTAGCTAATAGTAGATTATAATGTGCATAAAGTATCATAAACTGTATACTTTATAAAAAAAACGTACTAAACGTACATCCTGTATCCAGCATGGTGAAATATTTTATTTTTTCCTTTATTAAGTATCACCAACTGTGATACTAAGACGGTCCCATGAAAAAAAAAGAAAAGTTACTTATTTTAAGTACATAAACTACAGAACGCAACCTGCTACGACCCTAATGCAGGCCACACATGTAACGATATACTTGCGCAAATTTAGACTTGCACAAGTTTGCGTGACACCAAATGCCTCGGATACTTGTGGTAAATTTATCCCACACACGTTAATGTATACAAGTCCAATTTTGCGCAAGTTTATCGTAACGTGTGTGGCCTTCATTACATACTCCTTTTGCTTCGTTTACGATCATACATCTAGTCATACACGCACGCTGGTTGCGAGTACTACGCACATTTGCGTTCTGAAGAACATCACCAATAAAGTAACTATTATGTCTTTAAAGGCTACACACAATGCACGGCTCGGACCGCCAGCTTTTGCCGAGCGGCACTCCTTTGTTTGGCGGCTCTTTTGTACGGCAAGGCGGGTGCACCACGGCTTGCCCTGTGTGTAGGAACCTTAATAATGAGTATTCTTATTTCTAATATTTTAATAATGTGTAGGAGCGGTAATAGTAACAGATGTTATGGAGTGTTCCGTGGTGCTGACGATGCAGATAAAGCGCACGTTCAAGCTGCTGTGCGCCGTGGGGCTCGGCAAGCCCATCGTAGGGCCCGGCTGGGTGCAGGCCTGCGCCGACACCAATATCATTGTCGGTAAGCGGAACATGCTTCAAACACATTTTAACTTCATCATTCATTTTCTCTAGCGTATCAACAGCTACAGATATTAGGGTCCTATACCACTTAACTTTACAAGTCTTAAGATTCTACAAAAACTTGCGTAAGGCAGAAATTAGAAATATGTAAATTGTAGACTTTTCACTACAATTTATATATTTGTAAAATTTTTCCTTTACAATTTATTATGTGGCTTAGAGTTTTGTGGTACAAACATTTGCAAGATTTACTGTAAATTGTAATTGTAGAGTTAGTATAGGGCCCAGAAGGCCAATTCACGTAGGTATAAATCAATACTCAATATATTCTTTGCGTTTAACAATGTGAAATTAGGTAGTAGGTTTACGAAGACATGATCATTGTGGACCCTGTTGGGCACAGCAAAGTAGGAACGAACAGCTCTGAAATTACGTGCCCCACTACCGTATTTACGCACACGGTAATGCGGATTTCTATTGTTATGCGGTAGTGGGGCGCGTCATTGCAGAGTGTACAAGCCATAAAAAAGTTCAAGTTCAATCTCACCCCGACCCTTGCACGAGCCAGCCTGCGCCGCTGAGCCTGTAGGTTTAAATTCCCCTAATAATAATAATATTAATCCGATCCAGCCTATCTTTTGCTGTCCTCATCCAGCGACGCCATAAGCCGAGGTCCGTACACCACAGGGGGTGCCCTTAGCGTGTAGTCGCTTAGTTTCTAAGTGTTATGCCCTGGCTGGAGGCCTGGCTTAGGCCGATTTATTGAGGCAGCTACAGAAAAGTCCGGTTGAGCAGCCGACAACCTCCTAGGTAGACCTGCAAGAAGCCATTTAAAAAAAAATGTCGCAAATAAAATTGTTTGTAATATATCTAAAAATAACAATTAAAAAAACTACAGAGCACGAGAGCACAGAATCTTGGTCAGATTAGATGCCAATACGTCTGTCATGTTTAAACAAGGACTTGCCTGTTAAATTTCAGATCCCTGGCTGTACCTGGTAAAAGACGAGCCGGCAGAGAAGCGGTTTCAGTTCAGTTTGGACAAGACGCTGAACGGCAAGAGGAACTTCTTGAGAGGCTATAACGTGTCCTCCACACCAAGCGTGCAGCCGAACGCAGCGGAAATGAAACGTGAGTTAAACCCATCCTTAATTACATGCTAATTATCTATGAACTTTATTAAAAACTAGCGTCTGCCAAAGACGTCGTCCGCGTGAAACGGCCTGACGGGTTTCGCTGACGCTTTCTATCGCCCGCCCGCGCCATTACTTCGTTTTCGCTAAGCGTTTTTTCTGACTTTATTTCTTTTTGCTCTTAAGGGTCGTAACATGATGTTACATAACCTTCCTCAAGAATTGGGCTATCCAGTGCAAAAATATTTTTGCAAATCCGACTGGTAGTTCCGGAGATTACCCCCTACATACAAACTTACAATTTTTACCTCACACATAACATCACGCCTGTAAACCTCGAAGGGTTAGGCAGAGGTGTCTTTATAATATTATTAGTAACTAGCATTTCTCCGTGGCTTCGCCCGCGTGGATGTCGGAAAATATCCCACAGGAATATGCTACCGGAATTTAGAGTATCCTATCCTTATGCCTTTCATCTAAATATGTTCAGCCGTTACGACATGAAAAGGTAACAGGCAGATAATAAATCTGCTTTTGGGTTCCATACTCAAAATGAAAAATTGAAACCGTTAAAGGATGACTTCATTGTCTGTCAAGACCCTTTTTCAAGGCATCAAGTTGAAATAGATATCAGCTGTAAAGAAAATAAAACTTCCAAGTCAACGCAATAAAAAAATACGGCCATTTAATTATACCGCATATATACACACATCAAAAGTGTCTAGGGATCAACATATATTTTTGCAATAACTTTTCTCCTGATTGATATTAATTAAAATTTTCTTTAAGGATTCATCAAATAAAGTGTTTTCGTTTGTCACAGTAACGATAAACCAAGTCACCTTTGCATTAATAAAGAAATTTGCCATTTTCCTAATAAAGGGATTTTTGACTTTTGAACCACTAACATTAAAGTTCGAAAAAAAGACTGAAATAACAGTTTTCTTTAAAATTTTATTGGGTAACTTAAACAATTAATAATCCGTGTTTCTACCGCGAACACTAACAACACAAGAACATCGGTTTGGCATACTCAAAATGAGTTCATCCAAATCACGCTGTGGAATGGCCGCCCATGTTCGTTGCAACAACAAAAAAAGGTCTTCTTGCGACTGGATACCCTCCATATTCGGCAGAGCTCTTCTCTGTAGCATATCCCATGCATGCTCAATCGGGTTCAAGTCTGGCGACTGAGCAGGCCAGAGCAGGACATTGATGTTAGCTGCGGCGAGAGTCTGTCTTACAACTCTTGCGGTGTGCGGTCGTGCATTATCATGCATTAACTGAAATAAGGGACCGATTTGCACTTGTAGAGGAACGATGACGTCAGATACAATCGTCTCAGCATAAATTTGAGCGTTGAGGTTGCCTCTGATCCAAATCAACTCAGTTCTTCCGCCGATCCAAATACCCGCCCATATCATGATGGTTCCACCACTATAAGGATGGACTTCCTGGCAGGATTTTAATCGCTGTTGGCGTCCAGGGGTTCTCCAGTGTCGTATACGTCTTGTATCCGGTCTCATACCAAAACGAGACTCATCAGAAAAGCACACGAAACGCCATTGTTCTTCTGCCCAATTTCTGTGTTCAAGAGCCCATTGATATCGAATCCTACGATTGTGCATTGCTATAGGTGGTACCCGTAGCGGTCTTCGGGAATGAAGGTTCACTTCATGCAAGCGGTTTCTGACTGTTTGGTCGCTAATTAAGTTCCCTGAAGAGTGATGAAGCCTCACGGCTAACATCATGGCGGTTATTGTTGGAGCTCTTCGAGTTAAGATTTGAATGTATCGGTCTTGTCTCCGTGTGGTGCAGCGATACCGTCCTCCATGGCGCTCAGCCACGGTACTAGTGCTTCGGTAACGTGTCCAAAGTCGACTGATAACACTCTGACTTGTATTCAGAGCTAAAGCCACAGTACGTTGCCGGGAACCAGCTTCTATCATTCCCACGGCTCTGAGCATTTCTTCCCTGCTTAAATGACGTCGCCGCTCCATAATAACGTTGGTTTTAATCAGTAGTAGGGAAACAGTAGCACTAATAATGTCTTCAATGCGTTGTATGTTTTTATAGGGAAAATATTGACAGCTGATTTTCATCTTTTACTCGAATTTGATTAACAGTTCCTGTTTCAAATTATGAAATGCACCAAAAAGGATCCATATAAATTTATATAATCATAAATTTATTACAAAGCCACATCTCAATCTCAAGAAATCCGCATAAAAATGCTTGATCCCTAGACACTTTTGATGTGTGTATGTTGACACTCGCAAATAAAACATAGCCTATTTTGTACTTCCCGTTGACCTAGCAGCATGAAGTTTGGCGAGAAAACTTTCATCCTCTATATATCACCTCCTTTAGGACTATTTTTGAGACAAGAAGTAGCCTATGTCCTACTCTAGGATGCCATTTACCTCCTTGCCAAATTTTATCGACATCCGTTCAGTGGTTTAGGCGTGAAAAGGTAACATACAAACAGACATTCTTGTACCCAAACCTTAGTAATAAGAATTAGGATCGACTGGCATAAAAAAGTTTATGTGAAAATTTGCCATTTTCTTGCTGACTGTACATTTTTTTCAAAATATGTGAATGCACATCAACATGTTTCAAAAAGTTAAGGTCATTCTCCTAAGACTGCTTTCTTGTAGCGACAACGGTTAAGGGACCTGCCCTTATTACCCCATCTCAAAATCCACCCTGTATATGTTATGATGCTTAGCTCCATAAAGTAATGATAATCTTTTAAAAGGTTAAATCCGTAACTATCTGCAATATTCTAACCTTTTGGCTAGTCTTTTTACAATTTGCGGTAAACTATAGAAGAATACAAACTTATTGTAATATTGCTCTTCCCCCATAACAAATAGCGTGATAATAATTTTTGAAAAGTCTATTATGACGTTTCCACTACTTGACTTATTGATTATTTATACCAATTTTCAAGTTAACCAAACCACACAGTAAAATCCTCCCTTGTAAAAATGAATACCCCGTTTCACCCCGTTAGGGGTAGATTTTCAAAAATCCCTTAAATACGTTTTTAGTTATTTTCAGTCTTAAGTATAAATACTGAGTTTCGAGTTAAACAGACCGCCCGTTAAAATTATTCCATACAAACTGACACCCCCCAATTCTCCTTTAGTTTAGAAAAACGAAATATTGCAAACTTTATAATTTATATAGTATTCGTGCAAAGTTTCAAGTTTATTAACTCAAGGAATAAGATTTTTCATACAAACAAAATCCCCCCTTTTCAACCTTTTATAGGTCAAACCAGAAACTCTTTCTTAGCGGACGTCTACTAACTAAACTACCTTTCTGCCAAATTTCATCTTTGTACGTCCAGCAGTTATCGATATTTCGTGATGAATGAGTGAGTGAGTGAGTGACCATTCGCATTTATATATTTAGATTAGCATTATTATATAGCAGTGATAGTCTAGTGGTGTGACCGTCGGACTGTCAAGTCATAGGTCTCGAGTTTGAACCCAAGGCACGCACCTCTGACTTTTCAGAATCATGTGCGTATTGTATAATTATCACTTGCTTCATAAACGGTGAAGGAAAATATTATGAGGAGTCCGACATACCTAAGAGATATATTTCTCGACGGCATGTGAAGCCAAGTCAGAGGCCCATGGGCGGCTTTAAAACTGTGACACCAAGTTAGTCTCTAACCACACGAAAAGAAGAAGTAATTAGTATAGCCTAGCTGCCCCGACATACGTCGTGTCCAACTTTTCCATGACTAAAAACAAACTAAAAAAAAGAATTACGCGTATCCATCGTTTAAATCGGGAGTTTATACAAAAATCCCATATAAAAAAGGACGTTCAGTTTTTCCAGAATTTGATAATTTTCCGGGAAACTTTTCCAATTTTTCTATCCATAAAATCTTGATTCGGATTACAACAAACATTTTAAAACAAAAAATAGCCAAATCGGTAAAGCCGTTCTTAAGTAATGCGCTTACCAACCAACAGCATTTGATTTTTATTTATATAGATAAGAATATTATTTATTTGCAAGAATACGAGTACAAATATTATTATTCTTCTTATTAATTAAGATAATGATTGAGTTATGATCACATGATACTTGACGTAGCCTATACAAAATATTGTAAAACATTATAAAAGAGTTTGTTGCCCAATCTTCTCCATGCGAAAACTACCTTTTGGAAGGGGCGAATAGAATCAATTCTATTATTTAGTACATTTTCAAAAGTGCCATACAAGGGCCTATTTGAAATAAATGATTTGACTTTGCGTCGGCGCGTATCTGAGCAGAGCGAAACGGATTCGCGTATACGCGCTCTTATCATTACTACGCGTGTCCGATAGCATTCGACCGGATTCTACTGAATGTATATTGCAAATATTACGGACTTTAATAATTGATTAGAAATCTTAATTTCTTTTATCGCATTACGGTCTCCGTCAGGTCCGAATCCTAGTTATACGACAAACAACTAATGCTAATAAACCTATTTTTCTTTCTTTCTTTCTTTTTTCTTTCTTTCTACTTTGGTTAGCAATAAAACAGTATTACCATTCTCTTTCAGTGATAGTGGAATGTTCAGGCGGTACGTGGAAGGAAGGCGGTCCGAACTGGATGTGCGTGTCCTGTTCCAAAGACAATGGGCTCTGGCCAGCTTTGAGGAAGCGCGGCGCCACCGTCGTGTCCACAGAGTTCATTCTCGGAGGAGTCCTGAGGCAGAAGCTCGACATAGCCAACAACACGTTCCGCTAGGTATGTACCACTCACGATATTATCGTAGTTTGGTACTGCACTTTGAAGCTGCAATATTGGTTCAGAAATCTAAATTAAAATGTAAATAACGTGATTTAGATGTATAATTTTAAGTTTTATATGATAATGTATCAAAAATCGTGAATAATGTGTGAAAGTACAAAATAATGTTAGTGTCTGCTTCTCTTAATCTTGTGATCGCGACAAGATCATTTGAATGGATGTTAATTCCGCCAAAGCAAATGTTAACTTTATATGATTGTGTAAATAAAGTTGATTTTGTTTTTGCCGCTCGACCCAATTTTTTTACTCGCAGAGCGAACACTCTTTTTACCCGACTACGACAAATCCAAAAGAGGGTTATTATTTTAACAGACTATGTATTATTTATGTATGTATGTTCATATGTACCCTCATAACTTCTAAACTACTCGTAGTATTTTCGTCGTGTTGTTCCGCGGTTTATAATCACATAAAATCCAACATGGCGGCAAAATATTTTTTTAATGATTATATCGAGTTTTATATGTAATCGTTGTAAGGAGTACTTTATGAAAATATATTGGTAGATAGCCATTATATTTTCAGAAAGTACCCCTAACCGGAGTCACACGTGACCGGTATAATAGTAATTACGTGTGACTCCGGTTATACGAAAACCGAAACCGATATAATTTTCCTTATTATTCTTTAGTAACCCAACTACGACAAAAACGCCAACTAAAAAGGTATATTTTTAGTTGGCGTTTTTGTCGTAGTTGTGTTTTAGTTTTTAACTTTCATTTTTACCGTTCGTTTCGTGGCCCTTGGGTAAGAATATACTTAGTAATGGGCCGTGAATTATTTGATTCATGAATGAGACGGTTTTGAAAACGATCGCTATAAACAAGGATTAAGCTGAGTGGACACTGGTCAAAAGCCAAAAAACTTAATTTGAAAATAGCTGCTAGAATGGGAGATTATACTGCTAAGTTTCACCACTAGAGGCGCTAGTGGCATAAACAGAAAACAACCATTATTTTCTCAATAGATTTTTATTGATATTTTATTATTTCAGTAAACCTTAACATAACTGCAATACTGCTGCTTTTTAGGATGTTCATATAAAGCGTGCCATTCATTGTTTACTAATTGTGCTGAAAGCGCCATTTCTGGAAGTTATTCTATGGAGCGTTCATTCTAAAAGTTGGCAACGTCACAAATAGCTGTCAAATATTTACCTGTTTTGATTAATTTGGCAATATTAATGTATGGAAATATGAAATATCGCTAACTAGTGAACTAACTAGTAATTATAACACTGAATTACACGTTGTAACCGTTTTAGCTGTAAAAAGTGTATTTGGAAAGTTTCGAAATACTATTTTACATCTAAAACAAAATATTCGGTGTTAAAATATTAATTGTTTCATAATCAATATTTTATTTAACTAGTTAGCGATATTTCAATACAGTAATATTGTCAAATTAATTAAAACAGCGAAATATTTGCCAGCTATTTGCGAATTTTCCCACTTATAGAAAACACGCTCTACAACTGCCAGTCAGTCGCTAGGGGCAATCCTCTGTTGCTTCCCTAAGTTCATTGAAGTAATGGAATATCATTAATTCAATAATTTTAGGTTTTAACATATTAAGTTGATCATTGACATCACTTTTTTGTCTCCATGTTTTTAAATTACCTTTTATTGATAATTGCCATAAAGCAAGTTTTAATGAATATTTGTTGGTATGCTATATAATATTATATTGTAATGAATCTATGTGTGAAACGTCTGTCGTGTCTGTGTGTGTGTATGGCTGTCGAAGTTATATTAAGTTTTTTCGAATTAATGAGGATATTTGAAATATTGAACAATTTCGTTACTTGAGAATGTATGATGATAATTTGTTTGGTGTTAATAATTTTGATAACTTTAATCATAGTTTACGCATTTGTAATAATATCATTGTACGATTGTTGTTTATTATTATATAATATAGTCTTACTTTTTTAATTGAGTGTTATTTATTTACTTCTCCAGGTCATGGTCTACCCATGTGCCAAATTTCATCCAAATCCGTTCAGCCGTTTTAGCGTGAAAGCGTAACAAACAAATAAACAAACCCACTTTCGCATTTATAATATTATACTCCATTTGAAATAAGATTAGACATTTAAACAAACCTTTTTTACAGTCCGTTCAACCAAAATCGGTTGAACGGACTGTAAAAAAGGTTTATTTAAATGTCTAATCTTATTTCAAATGGAGTATAGTTAGGATGATCTATTTCCACCAATGAAACAGAACGCGGTTTAGTAACAAGGAACCTAACTTTCTTTCACCTCAATACAACTTAAATGAAGGAAAACATCGTGAGGAAACTGGCATGCCTGAGAGATATTTCTCGACGGTATGGGAAGCAAAGTCAGAGGCCCATGGGCGGCTTTAAAACTCTGACACCAGGTTACTCACTATTTCACTAACCACACAAAAAGAAGAAGGACTTAAATGGGTACCATTTAGTTAGATCCTAAATAAAGATTTCAGATGTTTTTTTTTTTTTAAATATTATATTGAAAACTGTCCGTCGTTTTCATTTGAAAAAAAAAATGCCGAAACTCACGATTGCACAACACACAACCACAGTTCGATATTTAGTTCCTAATTCCTACAAAAAAAAATGTCAAAACAATATTGACAAGAAGACGAACCAAAGAATATTGCGGAACAAACACGGAGGTTAGGTTAGATTAGGGTCTTAAAGTTACGATGGGAATGGGGGTCCTCCGGTGCCCTGAGCCAACAAAGTCGGTTAAAACACTTCAGTTTATAATATGACTGCCTCGTTGGTCTACCTAATACTTTTACTTATGTAATTTGTGGCAGATATATAACTAAAACGCTATTGCTGAGCATGAGGTCCTGGGTTCGATTCCCAGGTCGGGCAAAGTGTTATTGGATTTTTCTATCTGAAATTTCTCAGTAGCAGCCCGGAGTCTGGATTTGTGCCCGGTTGATGGCAATAGGCTCGTCCCCTATTACATGGGACTTAAAACATAACTGGCGAAATGTGGGTGAACCTGCTACAGGGACACCTCTGCCCAACCCTTCGGGGAAACAAGACGTGATGTTATGTTATGTAGTTTATAAAATCCGGCCAAGTGCTTGTCAGACCACGCACAATTAAGGGTTCCGAAGTTGGGATAAATTTATCTAAAAAACAAACTTAACATTGTAATTGAAAAACATGTTCTCCCATACATTCCACCTGCAAATGTAAGTTTGTACGCACAATATTGAGAGATTTACCATGTTATTTTAAGACCATAGACTTCTTATAGTTTTTCCTGTAATCTATGTAATAGTAGTTCTATACTATTACATAGACTAATATCTGTATTTTTTTCGAAATTTTAGTCTAATTAATTTTGGAGATAAGGGTGAGTAATGGTAAATTTTCATCCATTTCTTAAATATCTTTATAAGTATATATCTCTTTTTTTTTAATTGGTACCCTCACAGCAAGTCCTTTCATTTAATGTGTACGGTACCTACAGTTTATAAAACTTTTTTTTTAATTTTCTAAGTTGTGCCCCAAAAGTACGTGACCCTGAGACGATGAGTGAACTTTACACCGTGTTCTCCATAAAATCAATTGATTCAACAATTTCTTTCACTAGAGATAAAGTTGACAATCCTGCAAGTCTTTCTTGAGTCTTCTCTTTTAGTTTCAATTTAGAAAAACTGCGGTCACCACTGGCCAGATACACAGGAAAAGTAAGCAACACCCTTATTGCAGTTACTAAATGGTACGCTATCTACTAATCCATTTTCACAGATGTAGTCTATAACTTCTTGTGGCGTAGACCGTAGTGTTGTTCGGTATTTTTCAACATCTGAGTGAGTTAGAGTCAGCATGACTAACTGACTCTTCCATCTTTACCTATACAATGTTCCAGAAAAGGTTTGGAAGTTTTATTCTACATCTCATGAACAATTGAACATGCTAAAGACACCCAAAAACATAGTTAATATTTTTTATCTGAGTAAACCTTTCGCCGATTGCATCTATTTCACTATCCAGCACGACAAAATAAAAAATAAAAATTTAAACTTCGTCTCTCATCATGATTGTATGGGCTCGTTTTTCACTTCATAACTAAACTGCCTTTAGTTTTTTCTTAAGCGGACTGGCTTCGAGTCTGATGCGAATGATAAGGGAATGTTGGCTTCTTCTGAAATTTCTCTTGCTTCTACTAGCTTTTTTCCTAACTTCTACAACTTTCTAGAAACGTTTTTGTTTTTAGTAGAGCATTTTGTCGAAGTCGTAAGATCACATTCCTTTGGTTGAAGTGGTTTGCTAATATGGGCGGCGAGACGGGGTCAGCGTTGACGAATGAGCGGCGTGACGCCGTGAGCGTTGACGAATAAGGGGCCTGCGCTGCCCTCTCGCCAACTCGTCGGGCACATACCTATGAAGCGGTACAACGATCGCGGTCAAATTATAGTGAAATTAATTTTGAAAATATTATACCATACAACAAGAGAAGCAATAAACTTGAAATCGCGATTTTTTTTTTTTGCAGTAGACTGGCCTCAACTCGCTTTAGATGTCTTGGCTTCGTAAATGTCCATGAGCACATCATGCACGTCAGCTAATTGGTAACTTAGATAAAAATATTTTTCTAGAAAAATGAGTAAAAAATTGAGAGTATTTTCAAGTTGTAAATAAAAAATAAATGTACTGTGATATTTTTTAGGGTTCCGTACCCAAAGTGTAAAATGGGACCCTATTACTAAGACTCCGCTGTCTGTCCGTATGTCTGCTTCCGTCTGTCACCAGGCTGTATCTCATGAACCGTGATAGTTAGACAGTTGACATTTTTACAGATGATGTATTTCTGTTGCCGCTACATACTACTAACATATACTAAAAAACGGAATAAAATAAATATTTAAGGGGGCTCCCATACAACAAACGTGATTTTTTTGCCATTTTTATAGATAATGGTACGGAACCCTTCGTGCGCGAGTCCGACTCGCACTTGGCCGGTTTTTTTATTTCGATGCCGCCGATTGCCGCCCCCTAATATGAACGCCCTAGGCCGTCGCCTAGTTCGTCTATATGAATGGGCCGGCCCTGGTTACTGGGCTCTCAACCGATGAAACTGACCGCATCTTCATAGAGACTCGAGAACATTATAATAAAACGAAATGCAAGAAACGATCGAGGCAAACTAGTGTAGAATTAATGTTTAATTAATTTTGTTGTTACGTCCTCAAACCAACTACTGTTGGGACGGTCGGCGGGAGGGGACTACCCCTCCCGCCGCCCCGCATACCTTAGTAGGTATGCGTTGCGGCGGGTTTGAAGAACTCTTTCTAGGCAGAAATTGAACAGCTGATTTCACGCATCGTTTGTAAGAGAATTTCAACATTCATTGCTGTTTTTTTTTTTTTGTTTTAGCTGTTTTATTTACATTAATGGAGTACTGCGTACAGAGAATGTAATTTTACATTGAAAGAAAGAAAAAGTAACTAAAAAAACGAAAAAAAAATGAAAATTTTCCTGAGAAAATTTTCGGTGGAATATGATTCAAAATAAGTAGCTGAATGCACCGTTAGTTTGCGGAGGGCTGACCCTTACACCCTGTATTTCGTGTTTTATTTATTTTTTTAATTTCCAGATTTAGATAAGCTATACTTTCAAAAACTTATTTGAAAGTATCTCATACGTAGATATGCATATCTGTATATCTACATATCAATAGATAGGTACATCTATACCTACGTATATCTATAGATAGTTTAGTTCCATGCCTTGGGATGTCGCTGATCGTATTCCTGTCCGACGTTGAGTTGCCAGTTTTGAGATGGACTAAACTATTGATTTCGTGACACCAACTTTTGAACGTTAAAAAGACATCAACTCGTTGATTACCGCGGTGCGGATTTTTTTTCAAGTTTTCACTTCTGGCGGCACTCCCGGAGTGCCAATTTTTTTTTATTTTTTTTGTAAAGGTGATCTCCAATTATTTAGAAGACTGTAAAATTGAAATTAACAAATACGTTCCTTTATTTAAAAAAGTAAATCTTTTTTTGGTAACAACAATATGACTTAAAGTTTTTTTTTTTTTTTTTTAAGATATCTGGCCCTGGTAAAAAAAATATCCAAGGCCCACGCTGCCGCGACGACGCCGCCGCCGCTGTAGAAATTTTCAGGTCACGCCGCCGCCGCCGCCGTGGAATTGGTCATCGGCCCTCATATCTAATGTATATACATTCATACATAAACTCCCGCCTCCATCTGATGGGGGCAGAAACTACAGAACGCCACCTACTAGGATCCTCACATACTTACTCCTTTTGCCTCGTTTACGTCCATACATCGCACGCCGCCGCCGGTTACAAGTAGGTCACTATATCGACACCAGAAGTATCAATTAACGTAAGGGACATTTTGGCGAAAATGAGTTATATATATCGACGCTGGAAATTTCAAATGTCATCGGAAATTTGAAATTTCCAGCGTCGATATCATTGGATTCAGAATTTCCCGCTCTATCGATTGATATCATTAAAATTTATCTTTAGTTTTAAAAAATCCCTTAAAGTAGTACAGGTTAAAAGCTTAGCATAATTAATGTTGGTATGAACCAACATTAATCATTCAAAGCAAATCTTTACGTTAGTTTCAGGTTTTACAGTTTAGCTATCACAGATCTAAACGAAATTTAGGGATACAAAAATAAAACAATTGTTAATATTGTTTTTCTTTTTTAAATTTCGACTTTTAGGTCTGTGTAATTATTAAAAATTGAACACACTTAACAGTCTATTACACTTTGTGTTAAGTTTAAAAGTTCTAAAGAGGAGTAACAGTGTTCAAATTAACTGTTTTACAAACCTTGTGCCTAGTTATCTATGTAAAAATAGTGATGTTAAATTAACTCCATGAACTCTTTTAATTAACAGTCTTACAAACTCTGTACTTTTAATAATTATGTTTAATTGGCTTTATAATTATAATTACCAATTGAATGAAAAAAAAATCTCAGACTTAATCAACCGCCTTATTTATTAAGTAATTGAATGCATGTATACTGGAAAAGAAAGACCAATGAAAAAATGGAATATGAATTGTGTGAAAGATGATTAGTATGATGGCAGTGAAAGTTGAAATGACGAATCGATGTGGACGAGTGGATGTAAGGGAAAAGATAGAGCCGGGATCGAGGAAAAGTCCGAAAGGGATGCCGTGGCCCCCTGGCAACATGGCAGCTGAAGGAACACGGGTGGGTTTTAGTCAGTAAGAGTCTGACACGCCCTCCCGCTCCGCCCAGAACGGGAGAAGTTATTTGATAATTTCCCACCCAAAAAAAAAGGAAAGAAGATAGATGAGAAGAAGAAGAAATTCATATAGTTGAAACTATTATTTCTACCTCTCAAACCTAACTCAATCAATGATGTTGAAAACTGAAAGCTCATAACAGGTGGCAGTGGTACGTCTTTAAACCGCCATTGTTGTGTTTATGTTTACTTTTGTGTGTATCACAAATTATACGAAAACTAGATAAATATGTATGAGACTTGGAGTGTAGCAGTAATAAAAGATGAGCTAAGGACAGGGGAAGCGTCTACCACTGGTTAAAAAAACAGCTTTAGTGGAAACGTCAATAAATTATGAACGTTTTATAATTCATAGGTTATTTTGTGTTTGTTAGCTTTAAGTTCGTTTTTTTTTGTTAAAAACTGGAGGCGTACGATAGAAAGTCAAAGTCAAAGTCAAAACATTTATTTCAAATAGGCCCATGTATGGCACTTTTGAACGTCAAAATTTACAGAATAATATAATTGATTCTAGTCGCCCCTTCCAAAAGGTAGTTTTCGTATGGAGAAGAATGGGCAAGAAACTCCACCGTTACTCTTTTAAAATGTTTTACAATAGTTTGTATTAGTACGTACATTAGTTAAATAATTATATGTGAAGACGATGCACCTAGAATAAAATTACTAAATTGTTTGTAAATTATACCACAATGGGTAAAAAGAATTAAAAATGAAGCAACGACAGATAATTTAATTATATGATAGATACATGGTGCTCACATATTTACAAACATAGTAAAAGTAGACGATTTTCCTAATGTTTTTAAAATTAATAAGTCGGTGTGTGAGGAAGTAATCACAGAATGTAAAATCAATGTCATATAATACAAAATTATAAATTTAACAATTAAATTAGCAACCTGTTTGATTTTGTCTTGATTCTAAATTGTCCTATGGAGCAGGACCAGCATGTTTCCAAGCACTCTTATCTTGGATATAATCCTCTAATTTGTAATATGCTTGTTTACAAAGTGTACTTTTAATCTGAGTTTAAAATTTTCTTTCATTTAATTGCAATATGTCACAAGGTATTTTGTTGTAACATTTAACACAGTACCCCATAAATGAAATAACCTGATTAGAGTTGCAAACCAAGTCGGGCATGATTTTTTTTACTGAAAAACCTCAGAGATAGAACTTCTAGCACTGATCTAATATGATAATATAAACACACATACCTGAATCATATTTGGTGTAAATATTGCCGCAAGAAAAAACGAAGACCATAATTTTACCGGATAATTTTTCTTAACATTTTCTATTAATCAAATGAGATTTGTACATATTCTTTATTTCTACAGTTTAAATGTTATTTCATTATATTACAAAACTGTCACACAGATGAATTGCGTAATACGCATTGTGCTATCGCGTCGTCACACATCCGTCGGTTGTTATCGTTAGTTTATAATAAAATAATACTTATCTATTATTTATTAGGTATTGTTTGTAACTAATCGCGCTCGCGGCTTCTTCTGTGTTTTATATCTGACAGACCCATCTTGGATTATACCTGGCTTATTTTGTTGCCTGCCATAAAATGGACTAACTAAACTGTAGAGAGAGTTCATGCTTATTGACTTTAAAATTATTATGTAAAATCATCAAAATATACCAGTTTTATATAGGTACACATTGACATTGTTGAAAATTATATTCAAAATGGGTTAGAAGCGTTATCTCTCGATAAGACTAAATAGCAGATATGACTAGTTCGCTATAGGAATTAATCTCGATATTACTAGATCGTGTTTGGACACACAAATAAGGCAATAGCGTAGCGACTAAATTTTCCTTTGTTTTTTGAAGTACAGTTATCGAGTTATAGCATTAAGTTCTTTTCCTCGGTACCTATACTTAAAATGAAAGCATTTCATTGTAACATATTTATTTATTTATTTAAAGTTACGCTTTAAATCCCTAACGTTCTTTAAAAAAGATAGGATCGTAATCTCGCGTAATCTCCTTCGTCTCAATCTTATTCAATTCTATTTGATACCTGCGATTGAATAATATGGTGTTTTTTCTTTTATTGTTCGGTTCACACAGAGAATTTTGTTTTTTTTTTTTATCTTCAAAATGTGCTTTTCTTTAAATAAAATAAAAATGGTAACAACGTTGGTTTGTGCTGCATGCGCACATTAAGGCGACGATGCTGTAGCGTCGCTAGTCTTAAGTAGAAAGAAATACTGACAAAACTGTATACACATAAACTGTTAAATAATAATAACAAAATGTAAGAAGTACCACGGACGCACAGATTTTATTGTTAGTGGATAATAGGTGAATAGCAAGCGCGTGAGTCACCGACCGGCTGCGGCGGCCGCGCAGCGAGCGAGCGAGACCCCTCTCGCTTCGTCGCGCTTCGCCGGCTCGCCAGTCCGTTAGATGCCACTGGGCTAACCGCACGTTACCGCTTTCGCTACTGTATGCATCTCGCGCGCTCGCTATCCACGATCCTATGTACTCTGCCTATCTGCCTTCTACCTTGTGCTTCCGTGATACTTGCTGTGCTTCTCTTGTGCAAACTTTCACCTTCCATTCTCCGTACTTTTATATGTGTGTCGTGTGTGACTGGGACCATTACACGAATCTAGTGAACATACCGGATTTTATTTATCTCCCGTACCTACCCACTTCATTGGTGACCCCGGATGAACACTATGAGTTCGCCACAAGGAAGCGATGCGAAAGAGCAAACCATGGACGCTCCGCGCTACGATGTATATCGCGTCGGTGTGCGGGTACCCCCATTTTATCCGGAAAAACCGGCGTTGTGGTTTGCGCAGCTGGAGAGCCAGTTCGTGCTCGCGAACATCACGGCTGACACCACGAAATTCCACCACGCTATTGGAAGCCTGGACCCCGTTTATGCATCCGAGGTAGAAGATATTATCACGGCACCTGCAGCGCCGGACAAGTACGAGCGGCTTAAAAGTGAGTTAGTGAAGAGGCTGTCTGCATCGAGAGAGAAGAAAGTGCAGCAGCTCCTGACTCACGAGGAGCTTGGCGACCGCAAGCCCTCGCAGTTTTTGCGACACCTGCGCCACCTAGCGGGACCAAGCGTGCCAGAGGAGTTTTTGCGAACTATCTGGACCAGCCGTCTGCCGAGTAGTACGCAGACGATTATTGCTTCGCAAGCTAAGGCGAGCCTCGAGGAAGTGGCCGAGCTAGCTGACCGCATACAAGATGTGGTGCCAGCAACTCCGCAAGTAGCAGCGACAGCAGGACAGATGGCGACACCAGGGAGTAGCATGGACCAGATGAGTGGCCAAATAGCGGAATTGACGCGACAAGTGCAAGCCCTAACGTCGCACGTCGACAGATTATCCCGGACACGGCAAAGGTCGAGCAGAGGTGACAGTCGGGGACGCTCACCTTCAAGAAGGTCAAACTCGAATTATAGAAAGTTCCCGAACTGCTGGTACCACTACAAATTCGGGGATAAAGCGACAAAGTGCATCAAGCCCTGTGACCAGTCGGGAAAAGCAACAGGCAGTCGGTAATGGCGACCGGCGACTGTCGTAGCACTGGTCGCTTATTTGTCACGGACCACAACACCAAGATGCAGTTCCTCGTCGACACCGGTAGTGACGTCTGTGTATTTCCACGGTCGGCAGTGAAAGAGCGCCGTAATAAAACTAGCTACGAACTATGTGCGGCTAACGGTAGTGCGATAAACACCTACGGTTACGCGTATTTAAAATTAAATATCGGTTTGCGCCGTGACTTTGCCTGGCGATTTATAGTGGCGGACGTGACAAAGCCAATAATAGGTGTAGATTTTTTATCACACTACAACTTAATTGTAGATGTTAGAATGCAGCGGCTAATCGACGCTAACACTACGCTTGCGACCCCTGCTTTGCCTGCTCGTCCTTCGGATATTGTTTCTTCGGTTAAGGTAAGAATTGGTGACACTACATATCACGACATACTCCGGGAGTTTCCTGACATAACCCGGCCGTCGGGTATACAACGTACACCTACACATAACACCTTACACTATATACGTACAACACCCGGACCACCCGTATCGAGCACACCGCGTCGGTTGGCACCAGACAAACTTAGGATTGCTAAGGAGGAGTTTGAATCTATGCTTTCGATTGGCACAGCCAGACCCTCCGACTCACCTTGGGCTTCACCCTTGCACCTGGTACCTAAAAAAGATAATGGATGGCGTCCATGTGGTGATTTTAGAATGCTGAACGCACGAACAATACCCGATAGGTACCCAATTCGCCACATCCATGACTTCGCTCACAATCTCTCTGGATGTCAAGTATTCTCGACTATAGACCTGGTGAAAGCATATAACCAGATTCGCGTCAATCCCGAGGATATTCCGAAGACAGCCATCACCACACCATTCGGGCTATATGAGTTTCCATATATGACGTTTGGACTGCGCAATGCAGGGCAAACTTTCCAACGTTTTGTCGACGAAATGCTACGAGGCCTGGATTTCTGTTTTGGGTATTTAGATGACTTTTTGGTCTACTCAAAAGACCAGAAAGAACACGAGGATCACCTGCGTCAGCTGTTCTCCAGATTACAAGAGTATGGGATGGTAATAAACACATCAAAATGCGTATTTGGAGTCTCACAGGTAACATTTTTAGGCTACCAAATTACAACAGGTGGCACTAAACCTTTACCAGAAAAGGTTGAAGCCATCAACAGCTTCCCAACTCCGAAAACAGTGCGAGAACTAAGAAGGTTTCTAGGGATGGTCAACTTTTACAGGCGGTTCATTCCAGAGGCGGCTCGACACCAGGCACCGCTGAACAAACTTTTAGGAGGCTCGGTTAAAGGCTCGCATCCTGTCAGTTTCACAGCGAAGGAGGACGACGCGTTTACGGCTTGCAAAACAGGTCTCTGCGGTGCAGCAATGTTAGCGCATCCTGACTGCGGAGCCAAACTAGCCTTAGTGACAGACGCCTCCGATACCGCCATGGGTGCAGTCCTTCAGCAGTTAAAGGAGGAGGAATGGCAACCCTTAGCTTTCTTTTCTCGAAAGTTAAGCACAACTCAGCAAAAGTACTCTCCTTACGACCGTGAACTGCTCGCAATATATGAAGCGATTAAGTACTTTCGACATATGGTCGAGGCCAGAGATTTTGTTATATACACAGACCACAAACCCATCTGTTACGCGTTTCATACACGAAAGGAGAATTGCTCACCACGACAGTTCAGACACCTCGATTTAATCTCGCAGTTTACCACAGACATCAGGCACATTTCGGGCAAGGATAACGTTGTCGCCGATACCCTGTCACGAGTGGAGGCAATCTCTCAGCCTATCGACTTGAACGTACTAGCCAAGTCCCAGAGTTCCGATTTAGAGCTCAGACAGCTGCTCGACGGGGAAACGTCACTACAACTGAGGAAAATTACACTGCCGGGAACGCTGTCTGAACTGTACTGCGATGAGAGTAGCAAGACACCAAGGCCATATGTCACGAAAGAACATCGCCGCCAAGTCTTCGACAATCTACATTCCTTGAGCCACCCAGGAGCCAACGCTAGTGCCAAACTGGTAGCAGAGCGTTACGTGTGGCCCGAAGTGAAGAAAGACTGCAAAGAATGGACGCGAAACTGCTTGGCATGCCAACGTGCGAAGATAACTCGCCATGTCTCTGCAACCCTTGGCAACTTCAAACTGCCTCGATCACGTTTTATGCACATCCACATAGATATGATCGGGCCATTGCCAATCTCTCTTGGTTTCCGGTATTGCCTCACCGCTGTAGATCGCTTCACGCGATGGCCTGAGGCAATACCAATTAAAGATATCACAGCTGAAACCGTGGCTTCGGCTGTCCTACAAAAATTGTAACGGATCGTGGCAGGCAATTCGAATCAAACCTGTTCAAGCACCTGTCGGAAATAGCTGGATTCGAACACAGAAAGACAACTGCTTACCACCCTGCCTGTAATGGCATGGTTGAGCGGTTACACAGACAGCTAAAAACAGCCATTACCTGCCACAGGAACCAAAACTGGGTAGAATCACTACCATTGGTTCTTTTAGGTATCCGAAGCGCGTACAAAGAAGATGTACAGGCAACACCGGCTGAACTGGTATACGGTGAAACATTGCGTCTGCCTGGAGACTTCTTTGAACCAGAAGCTATGGGCAACACGGATATGACCGACTACGTATCAAGACTACGCATGTTTGCCAGGAATATCCAACCGTCCCCAGCATCACGACATTCTAATAGTCGGGCCATATTCGTATTTAAGGACCTGGCCACCGCAACGCACGTCTTCTTAAGAGACAACGCGTCATCCGGGTCATTCCAACCAGCATACACAGGGCCACATAAAATATTAGAGAGAGGTGACAAAGTATTCAAACTCCTCCTTAAGGGAAAAACAGTCTCAGTATCGGTAGACCGAGTGAAACCAGCCTACATACTTCAAGACTCACACACCACGATAACACACAACAACACAACTATCTATAACGAACACAGACAAAAACAGACTCAACATGATACACCAGTCATCAATCTAACGCCGACGACCGAAGACGACAATATCAAAAGGACACGATCAGGCCGTAGGGTGCGTTTTCCCGACTACTATCGCCCTTGACGGTCTCAAGAGGGGGGTGGTGTAGCGTCGCTAGTCTTAAGTAGAAAGAAATACTGACAAAACTGTATACACATAAACTGTTAAATAATAATAACAAAATGTAAGAAGTACCACGGACGCACAGATTTTATTGTTAGTGGATAATAGGTGAATAGCAAGCGCGTGAGTCACCGACCGGCTGCGGCGGCCGCGCAGCGAGCGAGCGAGACCCCTCTCGCTTCGTCGCGCTTCGCCGGCTCGCCAGTCCGTTAGATGCCACTGGGCTAACCGCACGTTACCGCTTTCGCTACTGTATGCATCTCGCGCGCTCGCTATCCACGATCCTATGTACTCTGCCTATCTGCCTTCTACCTTGTGCTTCCGTGATACTTGCTGTGCTTCTCTTGTGCAAACTTTCACCTTCCATTCTCCGTACTTTTATATGTGTGTCGTGTGTGACTGGGACCATTACACGAATCTAGTGAACATACCGGATTTTATTTATCTCCCGTACCTACCCACTTCAATGCTATCCATGCCTCTGTTCTGTGCTTTTGTTTCGCACAGGAAATAAGCAAAGGATTCTTTAGCCATTGCCTGCAAAAGTAGCTTGCGAATGCATTCATTTCAGGTGATTGCGTTGAACATTCCACAATAGCAAACCATCCGTCTTGACCAGACGTCTATAACTACAGTGGATGACGGATCGTTGTTATCTTTGCTCCTTAGTTTTTAAATAAGTTTAGTGGTAAAAAGTGGATGTTGTAGCAATAATATACTGTTAACTTAAAGCCAGTGAAGTGACCTATTGACTAATGTTATTTTTACGATAATCGGCTTGAGTTATACAAAGTTATAATGAAAATAAAACTGTGAAAAAAACTCTAAATTTGAAAACAGTGTTAACGAACTTTATCCTTGACCTACGACAACCCGCGGAGCGCTCGATACCTCCCGCGCTGACCGCCGCTGTCCCCGCTATCGCCTGCGCTTACTCAGCGCATAGAGATCAAAAATTTCGTAATCATATGTATAGTCCCGCTAGCGGAGTGGTTTGTGTGGCAGGTTTGGTAAGCTCGACGTGTCGCCGATTCAAATCTCACGAAGTGAAATACTTTTTGTGTTGTATTAATTCTTTACAATAACACTAACGAGGCGTAAATATGAACTTCTTCGAGAATATTACTCTTCGGCGGGTGCGTACCCGTACTCAATCACTCAATGAAAGTGTAGTGGAACAATGTAACTCCAATGACTCGTCCATAGATGGCACCACACACAGTTTACCTACAATATCGGATGATGAAAACGACGAAGTCACACAATTAAAACAACAAATTGAACAACTCAACTCAGAATTACTGGCGCACAGTGGAACGAATGTATGGAAGCGGTTGGACGTAGACATGTCCGAAAAATAAGAGTAAAATTATGACAAACTAATGATGCCATCTTATTCGATTACTTAATGCCTTCATAAATTGTGGTGATGAATTTCTTCATAACTCCCATATTTCGGGAGTAATTTGAGAAAATGTGAAATTTTACTATGAAAATGAGTGTATTGAGCTCTCTCCCTCCTGATTCCGGGCTTGTTTCAAGTAGCGGTCTCTAATATCGTAATGCTATTACTAAGAGCTATATTTAATACTAAGACACATAGTGCGCCAAATGTGCACTTTCTGGGATAAAAGGAAATGAAAATTTAAAAAAAAAAACGGTTTTTCCCCATTTGTATTTACTTTAAACCGCAGACAGACTTATTAAGAGGTCTATAAATATATTATATATATACAGAAATATATATTAACAAAAATATTCACAAGAACTGATGAGAGTATGACTTTTAAGTAAGTTGATAATAAATTACCTAGTTTCATTAAAAGTACAATAAATAATTAAGACGTAAGCTCTAATTTACTAAGTTACACATTTTAAAACAATAACATCATTTAATTATCTTCGTCATCATCATCATCATCAATTAATTCAAATTCAGAATCGATGTCCGCTAAATCATTTATGTTAACAAATTCGATATCACTTTTCTCAGAATCCGTAAGCTCATAAAATTCCTTAAAAGAAGATTTTTTTACAAACTTATTTCCTTTTGGACGGATACTTGTAACAAGTGGATCAGAAGACAGTAAAAGATTGTGCATAATATCTTCATTGCATGAGATACTGCTATGCTTTCGAGAATGCCCCTCTCTATATTTTCTAAAATCTTTATTTCTAGCCTCAGATGCCTCTTCGGATAGAAAACCAATGGGCACAATTGACATGTTCTGAACTATGTCTGGCCCATGCATTAAAATTTTATGAAGTGAAGAAGGCATATAATACCATGGGTATAACTCCACGTAAAGCTTAGCAGTATCAAAGCAGAACTCTCGGAATTTAGTTACGTTGATCTTCTCTCCTGATGAAATACACTGCAAGATCACACAGATTTTTCTTAAAAGCATAGCATCTATTCCGGTCAGTTCAGCAGATTTAGTGTAGTTTTCAAAAAATCTCCTTGCCGAGTTGCCATTGTTGGTGGATCCACTGCCTTGTTTCACAACATCGAGAAGTAAGCCCGTTTCTCTTCTTACAGCCTCTTGAACTCTTTTCTTCCTGTCATCAACTTGCCTTTTTGCTATATCACCCCTTACTTGCCATGATTTTATGTCTAATTTGTAGGAAATGTGTAATAAGCATTCCATTGAGCGAATCCAAGCGTGAAGGGTGCTTAAGCTATATTTATACATGTCCTCGTTTGCGTGTTTATCTTTGATTAACTCTAAATTATTCATTTCTTTAGGACAAGCCTTGCATATGTCACACACTGAAGCTGCTGTATTGGATATAATGGAATGAATTTTACCATCAATCATTGTCAACAGCAGTTGGTGTTTGACACTAATTCCATCAGTGATGGTGGATGGAGTTAAGGCTTCAATCTCTGCTTCGATTTCAGCCATCTCTCTCTGCACATTTTCTTTGGTTTCCTTTATAAACTTAAACAATATTGGCCGGCAAAATGAAGTGGAAGATGGTCGCTCGTTTTCCCAAATTGTTACACCTTTTGAGACGAGCCGCAGTGGTACAAGACTAATCATAAAATTACTAGCAAGATCGATTTGCTCATCTTCACTCGTCCTTTGATGATAAATGCTTTGGCTAGATGATCCGTCAAAACCCCATTTGCTGGTCAATACGAGCTGTTGATTGGGATCAACAGGGGTTTCTAACGACCTAATAAGTCTTCTTGAGGTTAAATCCATCAAGGCTTGTAATTTGATTTTTGCAGAGCTCTCTGTAACTGTGAGATCTTCTTTGGCCGGATAGCACTTAATTTTTTCTTTAACCAACATGTAGTAACTCGGGTATTGAAGAGCTCCTTCTTGAGTGTTGAAATCCCGAAGAGTGTTATAGCGCCATTTCGATAAGTTCATCGATACATAAAGAGCCAATGCCTTCAAAGGGGATATTTCCCGTACCTGAATTGATTTACCTTCAATGAAGGCTTTGATTTTTGAGGCCTCTTCTGGATTCTCCGTCAAGTATTTCATAACATAAGCTGTATCGCTTTGTCCTGCCTTTTGAAGCGCCCTTTCGGCCGAAAACATAATTTCAGCGCTGCTACTGCTGCATGAAAGACTATCTTCAGTGGTGCGTCTTCTTTTTTGCCGGTTACTAAGGTCCTCAAAAGATTTACGAGGACTAGGATGTGTACAAGTTGAAGCATCAGATTTAGCAGGAGAAATTATGGGCTCGATGACGTCACTTATATTTTCTGTAGAAGGTTCCATATTTTCATTCTGTAATTCCGGCCATTGAATTGCAGCCTGTAGCCAAATCTCATGTTTCTTCCGAAACTTATCTGTGCTTCTTCCAGACTGTGTCCATTTTGCATAAATGCGGTAGCAAAATCGACGACACCAGTCTTTTAAACTTGTTTCAGCACTTTCACATAACTGAACACAACTGTTATCTTTTAAAACACTGAACAAATAGTTAAAGTCGCGTAAATCTTTATGTGCGCGTGCGCATAAAGCAACGTGAATATCAAGATTTGTATTAAAATTTGGAAAATACATTGCGAGATTAGCTTGGATACAACGAGGTGTAAATCAACACTGATTTTAAAGTTACTAATAGTGACCTATTTATATAAAATCCAGGTATCCCAGGTATCCTTTGTTAAATATTGCAAGGTAATTAGTTATTGTGATAATTAGTAAATGATGCATGCTAAATTAGTGTATTAAGAGCCATTTAGTAATTAAATAATAGCAATGTTCTTATCAGTAATCATTAGTGCATCAGTTTTATATGTAAACCTTAAGTCCCTAATTATATATCCTAATTAGCTTATATCTTCTCTAATTGGCTGATCAGAAATGTTATTGTAATAAGGTAAACCTTTAGAAAAACGGTTTTAATCAACAAAATAAACAAAAAATTAAAAAATTGTGTTATAAAATAAACATCACTCTTTATCCCAGAAAGTGCACATTTGGCGCACTATGTGTCTTAGTATTAAATATAGCTCTTAGTATTAGCATTATGATATTAGAGACCGCTACTTGAAACAAGCCCGGAATCAGGAGGGAGAGAGCTCGATACACTCATTTTCATAGTAAAATTTCACATTTTCTCAAATTACTCCCGAAATATGGGAGTTATGAAGAAATTCATCACCACAAGTTATGAAGGCATTAAGTAATCGAATAAGATGGCATCATTAGTTTGGCATAATTTTACTCTTTTTTTTCGGACATGTCTACGTCCAACCGCTCCCATACATTCGTTCCACTGTGTGGCGGCCCATGAGCAAATAAATAATTTATCATGTGAAAACACTGAGCTAAAGCGAACGATTGACTCGCAAAATAACAAACATGAACTTGTAAAAAAAGTAACTAAGAAGCTAATTAGTGACATTGGGACACCTAATAAGGAGCAAGCCACTCCTATTCGAATTTCAAATCCACATAAGAAACTGGAAAGTTCTACAATAACTTTAACTCCAAAACATGTAAATACTGTAGTTACGAAACAGATTAATACAATACAAAATAGTCCATCGCACACCGTTAAAACAAATATGGAGGTAGTCAACAATAAACAACAACAAAAACATAAATTGTGTATTCTGAGTTCTAATAAGTCAAACAAGATCTTATCAATAGCAGAAACAACATTCCCGAACTCTAGTATATGTCACTACCTCAAACCATATTGTGGGATAAGGCATCTCGTCAGCGACATCGATAAAAAATTAACTACTTTTACGACTGATGATTACTGCTTAATTCTCATCGGCGAAGAGGACTTCAGAACAACAAACAACTATCATGATCTAATTCTTAACTTTCGTGAAACACTTGTAGCTGTGAATAACACAAATATTATAATATGTTTACCTACGTATAAATACAGCTACTACTCTAATATGTACAACTTAAGAGTAGAATTGTTCAATAATCTGTTATACAATGACATTCAGATACACAACTATGCATTTCTATATGACTCCAATTACGATTTACCCTATGATTATACAATGTTTTCTAAGTTAAATGGTGTGATTAATAATACTGGTGTGAACAATATTTTTTGCAATGTAAAATATGATATTGACATGACCTTTCATAATTGTTTTTCCAATTCTAATAATATAGACAATGTCTTTCATAAAATAGATGCTACTGAAACGGGACACAATCAAAATTTTTTTCTTGTATAACCATATTCATGTTATTCATCAAAACACAAACGGTTTAATAAGTAAATCGGACTTATTGAGGTTACATATAAATGATCTTGCTAGCCTTGGTAAACATGTGGATGTACTTTGTGTTACAGAACACAATATGACAGAAGAGGACCATTGCAATCTTTGTATTCCAAATTATACTCTAGCTACCTTCTATGCAAGAAAGTCCCGGAGAGGTGGCTCATGCATCTTGGTAAATAATAAACATCCGTATAAAATTCTCGACTTAAAAGAATATTGCAGTTCTTGTATCTTAGAATCTTGTGCAATTGAATTAATCGATCATCAAATAATTATAGTCTGTATTTATAGATCTCCTAAGAATAATATCGACTTCTTAACTTCATTTTTCTATAACTTTGATGGAATCTTAAGGAAAATATGTCCCAATTCCAAAAAAAAGGTGCTGATTTGCGGAGACTTTAACATCGATATTTTAAAAACCACGAAAATGTCAATGCAATTTAAAAATCTCTTACATAGCTTTAATATGAAATTAGGTGTGCATAAACCAACCCGGCTAGATAGCGGTACATGCATCGACAATATTATACACAATGTAAGAGGAAGTGTATGTGAAGTAATGGAGCTAGCCGTCTCTGACCATACAGCTCAAATTATAAAATGTCCCGTCAAAAAGACCTGCACGCTCACACACTGGTTCTCTTACAAACGCGATTTTTGCCAGGAAAATGTCAAAAAATTTAAAGAGGCTGTACAAAGTCTTAGTTTTAATAATGTTTATAGCTGCAAAGATCCAAACAATGCATTTAAAGAATTTCATAACTTATTCAAATTATTTTACGATCTGTGTTTCCCTTTAAAGAAAATAAAAATTGTAACTACTAAACGACAGAAATGGATCACAAAAGGCATTAAACTGTGCTCTAAACGTAAACGTGAGATGCTATGGACCTTCAGGCGGCATCCAAATGTACTCAATAAACAAAAATATAATTCCTATTCCAAACGTTTAAAAATAATTATCAAATTGACCCAAAAATCGCAAAATAGCCATTTTATCAATAATGCTGTAAATAAAACTAAAGCAACCTGGAGGGTTATAAACTCATCAAAAAATAACATTCCAAGGAACAGTCCTTATGAACTCCTTATTGACAATAAATACGTAACAAATCCAACTGACATTGTAGAACTATTTAATAATCATTTCATTGACCAAATACAGCCAACAAACAATTCTGACCATAAAACAACAGTAACAAATTCAAACATGAATTCATTATTCTTATCACCCACAGCACCAATGGACATTTATAAAATAATTACGACTCTGAAAAATACGAATAGCTCTGGCTTTGATGACATTGAGACTAAAATAATAAAAAGCGTAGCTGTTGAAATTTCATCGATTTTCAGCTTTATTACTAACCTATGTATAGAACAAGGTGTTTTTCCCGAAGACTTAAAACTGTCCGTAATAAAACCACTGCATAAAAAGGATGATCCTCAAAATATACACAACTACAGACCCATTGCTCTTCTTTCAATATTTTCCAAAATAATTGAAAAGGTTATTTATAACAGTATATACATGTTTCTTGAAAAAAATGGCATTTTAACTAAAGAGCAGTATGGTTTTAGAAAGTGTAAAAACATAAACATGGCCATTTATGAACTGATCAACGAAATAGTTACAAATATGGACCAAAAAATACCTGTAACAGCCTTATTTATGGATATGACTAAGGCTTTCGATTTTGTTGACCATGAAATCCTTCTAAATAAGCTATATAAATATGGCATTAGGGGCAAAGTTTTAAACTTAATAAAGTCATACCTTACTGGCAGAAAACAGGTAACTAGTATTTCAGCAGTCGATGTTCACACTAAAACTGATATTAATTACCAATCGAGAGAGAGACAAATTTACTATGGTGTGCCTCAAGGAAGTGTGCTTGGCCCTTTATTATTTTTATGCTATATAAATGACCTTCCAAAAACCATACCACATCCTATGACCCTATTTGCTGATGACTGTACCATAGTATTTTCTGGTGAAAATAGTGACTCATATGAAAATGACATAAATAGTAGCTTAAGTCTAATAATTCAATGGTTAAATAATAACAACTTACAGATTAATTTTAATAAAACTCAAATAATGACATTTAAACAAAGAACTAATCCTAAAATTCTTGACATTAATTATGACCAAAATAAGATTATTAAAACGGAACAAACCAAATTTCTAGGTATTTGGCTAGACGAAAAGATGACATGGAATACACACATGGAGAATATGATAAAAAAAAATTCATCAATTTTGCTATGCTTTACACAATTTGAATAAGGTTGCACATCGTAATACTGTCCTTACTGCATATCATGCATATGTCTCCACAACTCTTCGTTACGGCATAATATTTTGGGGCAACTCTACCAATAGAGAAATGGCATTTAAGGCCCAAAAACAATGTCTTCGAGCCATATGTTTGTTAAAAACCACCGAAAGTTGCAAACCATTTTTCGTTAGTTTAAAAATACTTACGCTTCCATCCCTCTATATTTATGAAATATCAATATTTGTTAAGGAAAATATGTCTAAATTTGAAAAACTTAATACTAGACGTCACCAAAGCACACTAAAATCAAAAAAACACAATACTGCACTTTTCTCAAAGAGTTGTCTCGGCATGTGTCCAAAAATCTTCAATAAACTACCAAAAACTTTAAAAAGCATGACCAACATAAACCATTTTAAATCGCAACTCAAAAAATTCTTAGTTGAAAAGGCTTACTACTCTATCAATGAGTTTTTAGAGGATAAAAGCATAAAATAAAAAAGTCCGATCCACTTGTTATTCTATCTTGTTTACGACGATACTTGTTTGAAACAGTTTTATTTAGTTTGTAGTTTTTTTTACGCCTAATTTGTACGCCTTGCACGGCAAAACATAGTGATACAACGCAAATTTTATACCATGTACCATACTACCTATGTTCAACAAATAAAATACTTTGACTTTGACTTTGACTTTGTATATAAGATGAACGCAAGAGCGGCAAACTATCAATAATTCTAGTGATGTATCGTCCTTCTTCAGATTTCGTCAAACCGATATCGTTCGCCTTTTTCCATACAGATTTATTGTAATGGTAAAAACATCCTGTAACTTTAGCATTCGGATACACAGTCCTAAATGCATTGATGAGTCCCAATTCGTAATCACATTTAAAATGTTTAATATGTACTTTAAGCACATCACGTATTGTAAATAAAGCGAAATAATTTGTTTCGCGTTTATTTGGTAAGAGAGCATACAAGACGGGAAATATATTCGTCATCTCTTCCGTGCTATCAACGTCTTCGTGAATGGAGAACAATTGATAGTAAGGCCTGGGTGCACTTTTAAAGGCTCCGTCACCAAAAAAAAAACCTTTTCTTGATCTGCATAAATTTTCATATTCTTTTTAGAAATTCTTTTTGGAGATTATTGATACAAGCATTTTGTCGTCTTTTGGTAATTCAAACTCAGCAATTAAAAAGTATTTCTTCATCATATTTGGTACTGTCACTTCACTGGATTTAGAAAACTCTGTTTTTGTACTTGAAGGAACCTTTTACGATGTCTGTACAGGACATCCTTTACTGAATTATAAGGTCTTCAAAGGTTGAAGGCATTTGTTGGAGGACTACTTCGTAAACCTTTATTACTGAAGACATATCTTCGCATACATGCTATTTTGCCGTATCCAGTAAAAGGTCTTCTTGCATTTTGTCATGGTCTTGCTCACACTTGTGCAGCCTCTTTCTGATTATAATGATATTTTCTTGATTAAGTGTGAGAGAAGCACTACACTCTTGTCTCTTGTAGCAACGCCAGTACGATGTTCTGGTTGAATTGCTGGACACAAAATTGTATCGGTAGCCATCATGAAGAAGTGCTTCCTTATTCTTTTTATTTTTAATAAAATGAAATTTTTCATTACTCTGCTGCATTTTAAATAACAATAAAATATGCAAGATAAAAATTCAAAGTGACAATGAAAGTGACGATTGTTTCAATTTATTTTTAATAGTGGAACTTCATAGTGTATTCACACTTCAGTAAAGCTAAGTAGGTACTACATAAAGTTCCTATACTAATGCCACTTTTAGATACGATTTTACGTCATAACATAACATAACATCACGCCTTGTTTCCCCGAAGGGTTGGGCAGAGGTGTCCCTGTAGCAGGCACACCCACATTTCGCCAGTTATGTTTAAGTCCCATGTAATAGGGGGCGAGCCTATTGCCATCAAACGGGCACAAATCCAGACTCCGAGCTGCTACTGAGAAATTTCAGATAGAAAAACCCAATAACATTTTGCTCGACCCGGGAATCGAACCCAGGACCTCATACGTCATATCGATAATAAATAATAACTCATTTTGATAACAGGACGTATGCATATATAGTCAAACAGCTAATTAGATTAACAGCGATCTAGTCATATCTGCTATTTAGTCTTATCGAGAGGTAGTCATAACGCTTCTAACCTTTCAAAATAACATGATTATTTTGTAAAGTATTATATTATTTTAATTATTGTGAATGTGAGACGTTGTTTATTGCTTGCACTGACTGGACAGGTCCACTCAAATTTATGTGTTTTTTTCCTCAAAGGACCATTTCAGACACTAATCTACATGGTCCTCATATGGCCTGACCAAGATTATGTCTGGACTTTAAAAGAGATTGTGACCTCTGAGTTTGTTTTGGCCTTTCTTAGAGTAGTCAGATACGAAACGCCGAACTCATCTAGCTTATTTTTATTAATATGACGTGTAAAAGTGATTCCGATATCCTATTTACAGAATAAACAACTTCATTTAATTTAATTTCATTAACATTCAGATTCAGCTAATGAAACGGAATTCATGTAATAATTAAGTACCTACTTACATGTTTTGTTTATTAATTTCATTATACATGGTAGGTACAGTCACGAGCTTAAATATACAGGGTGAAATTGAATTCATGGGCAACCTCTTAAGGGGTTATTGTACTCATCATTATGAACAACTTTCACTATAGGAGCAAACCTTTTTTTTTTTTTATTTTTTTTTTGAGGGTGGGAAATCATCAAATAACTTCAAAAATAAAAATCTGCTGTTTCCTACATTTATTTTAGCATAGCTTCGTCAAAATGTAGGAAACAGCAGATTTTTTCCTTCGCGATTCCAGGATTTGTTCCATAGTGAAAGTTGTTCACAATGATGAGTACAATGACCCCCTACGAGAATGTCCATGAATTCAATTTCACCCTGTATTATTATGGATATCTCGGCAATAATTTCTGATTTCATGACACCAGAAATTTGATATGACGGCAGATATACAGGGTGTTTGGCAGAACGTTGAACATACGAAAATGGTGGGTAGGTGGGGTCATCTGCTACTTACTCAGCCCTAATTTATTTGGCCCTGGCCGACTGGGTATTTTAAAAAAAAAAAAAAAAGTTTTTTTCTTGTTTCACCACTTTCCTAACTTTAAAGTGTATTTTTTTTATTAAAAATGGGCAATAAAACAGGCAATTTTTTTTAATCTTTGATGTTGGCAGATTCTTATAAAATTATTGCTTTGTTCAGATGTTAGCTAGAAAAAAAGTTATGAGTCCTCAAACTTACAGAAAGATGTAAAAAATACTTGAATGTTAATTTCAACTTGCATTTAAAAAAAAACAAAAAATGATTGAGGAGTTCCAATTCTAGCAAAACATCCCTAGTGTGTGAGCTTTCTAATGGTATGTAATTTGCTTTTATAAAAAAAAAACTTTAAGAGTTATTTCATAATTTTATCAAGCAGGAAATTTTTGACGAAACTCTACCTTTACGGAAAGTTAAATGTTTTGCGAAATTTAATACTGCAAAGTTGGTAAAAATTATGGATCGACGGCTTGCCAGTAGCAGTGGTGCAAATTGACATTCACTATTCCCTTGAGATGGTTACACAAAGCAGGTAGAAATTTTGTTTCACTCTTGCGCAGTCATAGCGTATTTTTGCTCTCTTTCGCTCTCGTGGCACCGTGACGCCTCAGAATGAATTCTTTTCTTTTATTCAGTCGAGACTTAACTGCCTCTGCGATCTCACGTGCCCGTTACGCTTACGTTTGTTTTTGTTCACTTCGTTTTCTTTTATTGTTATCACTAGTTAAGTTTAAGTTTGTTAAGTTTTTTGTTATTACTGTTACCTGTTGTTATTGGTAAAGAAATGGCTGCTTTTACCAGTGAGGAATACGCGGACATGTTGTTAGCGTATGGAAGCGCTAATACAAATTCGCGTGAACCGCGAAGAATTTATCAAGAGCGTTATCCCAACCGCCGAGTACCCAGTCATCAGACGTTTGCGAGTACTTACCGACGTTTACGACAAACCGGTAACCTGAACTTACAAGAACCACGAGTGAACGCAGCACGACCCGATGCTACCATTGACGAACAAGTTCTTGCCGAGTTTGACGCGGATCCTACCAAAAGCATTAGACAGATAGCTTCAATACTTGGCTTAAGCATATGGAAAGTGTGGTCTGTTCTCCGGCAAGATGGTAGACATGCTTTTCACTACACTCCAGTGCAAGGTAAGATTAAGCCGTTTATGCACTGCATCTGATACGATTTTGTGGAATGTAGTAAATTATGAGACAGTTCAATTGATCGTTCCATTTAACCTTGATTTCGTCACTTTCTTTATTAGTTGTTTTGCCTCATGTTGTTTTTAGCGCATTCAATTCTAATTTCAAATTAAATTCAATAAACTATTCCTATTCGGCCGCATTCACGTAACAATCAGGCGGCCAGCGCTTACAGGATTCGGATTTCGGATTCGGTTTGCGCAGGTGGTCAGCGTAGGTAAACTTGCCAGCACTTATGGGTCCTTTTTAGAACAAAATTGGAAAGTCGCACGCCCTTTTGTGAATTTGGTCTTACGTCTTTATGGCTAAGCCATAAAGCCAATTAGTGTACTTAAAAATTGAAGATGAAAAATTTGGATAATTGTAGAGTTTGAACTCGGAGGAAGAAAAGATTCAGTATTGAAATCAATTCTTAGACATGTTTTGTTTGTTCTAGGTCTCGATGACAGTGATTTTGGGAGACGTGTGCAATTTTGTCGCCATTTGCTGCATACCGATGTGGACGACGTTAACTTTTTAAAAAGTATTTTGTGGACAGACGAGTCCAAATTTGACAAAGAAGGGATTGTCAATTATCACAATCTTCACCATTGGGCACTTAAAAATCAAAACCCACACGTGAAGAGACAAAGAGGCTTCCAGAGGAGATTCAGTGTGAATGTCTGGGCAGGAGTGATTGGCGATAAGCTAATAGGGCCTCATTATTTGCCCGACAACATCAACGCGAACAACTACTTGGATTTTTTGATAAATGATTTACCACCATTAGTGGAAGAAGTGTTCCAAGTAGACATAAACAGGCCTATTGTCTTTCAACACGATGGTTGCCCAGCTCACTTTAGTCTAGTTGTACGTGAGCATTTGGATAATTGTTTCCCAAATTCGTGGATTGGCAGGGGAGGACCAATTCCCTGGCCTCCGCGATCGCCCGACCTCACTCCGCTCGATTTTCACGTGTGGGGAAGGGCAAAGGAACTAGTTTACACTACAGAAGTAGAAAGTCGGGAAGATTTGATAAATCGAATTAATGCTGCTTTCGAAGTTATGCGACAGGAGATGCTGCTGCGCACAACAACTGTAGAAATCAGACGTAGATGCCGCACCTGTATTGCGAATGAAGGGCGTCAATTTGAACATCTAATATGATTTATTATTTAAATAAATTATTTAAAATTATTTAATTGTTTCATTAACGCACCTAACTGGTACAGCATAATTTCAATCGATCATTTAATTTTTACCAACTTTGCAGTATTAAATTTCGCAAAACATTTAACTTTCCGTAAAGGTAGAGTTTCGTCAAAAATTTCCTACTTGATAAAATTATGAAATAACTCTTAAAGTTTTTTTTTTATAAAAGCAAATTACATACCATTAGAAAGCTCACACACTAGGGATGTTTTGCTAGAATTGGAACTCCTCAATCATTTTTTGTTTTTTTTTAAATGCAAGTTGAAATTAACATTCAAGTATTTTTTACATCTTTCTGTAAGTTTGAGGACTCATAACTTTTTTTCTAGCTAACATCTGAACAAAGCAATAATTTTATAAGAATCTGCCAACATCAAAGATTAAAAAAAAAAAAATTGCCTGTTTTATTGCCCATTTTTAATAAAAAAAATACACTTTAAAGTTAGGAAAGTGGTGAAACAAGAAAAAAACTTTTTTTTTTTTTTTTTAAATACCCAGTCGGCCAGGGCCAAATAAATTAGGGCTGAGTAAGTAGCAGATGACCCCACCTACCCACCATTTTCGTATGTTCAACGTTCTGCCAAACACCCTGTATATCTGATAATTTGTGGAAGGCATATACAAAGTGGCAGCACAAATATGTGACATCGAAGGAACGCCAAAACTATCTGGGGAGACATGCGACGCCAAAATATAGGATGCTGCATCGGCTTAAAAATATACCTATGCATGTGTCAATGCAATAACGGCTATGTCTTGCATCATCAATATTTGCCTACTTGGTTAAATTCAGAAGAATGTGAGCTCCCAGTCAGCACGATTTCTTGTCTTCAACAATCATTGTCATATTTCAGACAATTTACAAAATAGATTAATGAATTAAACACCTAAACCTTCCTCATGAATCACTCCGTCCATTAGTAGAAAGCGTATGAAAATCCGTTCGATAGTTTTTGCGTTTATCGCGTTCAGACAGACAGACGCGGCGGGCGGATACACGGCACACGGTAGTGTGCAATGTTAAAATTCTCTGACGAATAAAGGCCTCGCTGATGAAAATTTAAAATGGTACGGAACCCTCGGTGCGCGATTCCGACTCGCTCTTGACCGTTTTTTTTAAATATGTACTTAGTGATACTACTGATAGTGATTTATTGAGACTCTTGTTCACCGTGCTATTCACGCGTATCTACGTTTCGGGATTCACCGAATACCTAATTTCGTATTTGTAAAATAATATTATGTATTTAGATATTATTTGAACTATATAGCTGACCGACTATACGGTATAGTCGGTCAGCCCGAAATTAACTCGTGGGAAAAACCGTAAGCATTTATACCTAACTACTCTAGTAAACATTTAGTTTTTTCTTGTGGTAATAGTTAAAATAGGAACAGTTTTATGTTTCTTCCTACTAAATTATGTACATTCGCAAGTTTTCTAACACAAGTCAATTAATTTAAGAGGTATGGGCAACTCGCGAACTCTATCAAATTATGAACTTTAAAATGTGAGGTAAATATACCATCTCCATACGGCACTGGGGACAAACCGCCCGCCCCTTCGCCTTTAACGTTTAATTCAAACTATGTTAGGATTTAAACGCAGTTCACAATCTTGTGGTTGTGGTAGGTGGCATAGTTTTCGAGGGCGCTGATGCCATAAATGACGTGTAACAATGTTAAATTACTAATTGACACTAAATGACGGCACTGTTGCTCGTGCAAGACGCGTACGAGGCTAATCTTAGCAAGCATATTATAACTAGCATTAGTCAAACACAGCCACTAAGCACAATGTGTTTTCCAGGTTTACTAATATAACGTCGTCACAACGTTATAATAGAATGGGAAGCCAAGATTATCCTATAGTGCTTTTGTAAAACTACGTTGAAGCAAACTCAAAAGAAAAAATAAATGGTAACTACTTAAAATTTTCAGATTTAAACCACAGTAAGTCAGATTCCAACCGTATCTGGTGGTTCGACAGACTGTGAAAAAATTGTAGAAGATATGTTGCCAACACAAAACATCAACAACACCAGCATTACCAAGTTAAAAAAATAAGCAGCAAGCAATGTTTCAAGATGAGAAAGATCCAAAGCGTTCTCAGGGTACATCACGTTGAAATAAATGAAGTTGAGGTGGTTGTACTGAATAACATTAATAAAGTAAAAAAAAAACCCTTTCGAATAGATGAAATCGTTAGCCAATTAGTAATAGCAGTAAAATCTCCAATAGGCTCCAGAGTAAAGATATTCCAAAACTGAAACCTAAAGATAAAATTAATAAAAATAAATCGATTGACGCTGGCGATAATTATCATAACGCTACACAAGAAATGAACAAAGATCAAAGAGAAAAGTCCAAAGTCAGTTTAGTAGTTGCATCTAATGAAGATGATGAGGTCGTGCTATATTCCGTTGATGGTAACGTTAAAAATGAATAAGACGACACGATCACACATCTATGGGATTGACTTGCCTAGCTATGAAAATATGGACGCTTTAAGTGGAAATGATGCTACGTTAATAATTAATGTCAGTGACTTGTCAGATGAAGAATCTACTCCTAAAAAGTAAACGATTCACATTCACGGACAGTGATTTACCGGATACTGATGATATAAAAAACTAGGTATGTGAGATCGTACTACTCAAAACCTAAAGTAGAATTATTGAGTCAATCCGAATCAGAAAGTAGTTCAGAAGACGAGTTATACGCCAACAATCGGTATACCTATACGCCGCAAAAACTGACCAACGCCCAACCATCCGTCAACCAGTTCTGCAGGGAGACCAGCCTAACACACGGGACAAAACAAAGCGACCAGGTTGGAGGAATCAGGCCGTGACGAAGAAATCAAAACAACAATCAGAGCGAACCGCCCACCGAAGTTACTTCCAAGCTGCAAGCAACTGCGACCACACGGGGATTCTAAGCCAGGTTCGGATCAGGTACTCGCTACTATGCAGAAGCAGATCATCTCCGAGGCCTGCTCCCCCAAGCAAAGCACACCTGGGCTAACCTTCAACGCCCACCCGCTGTTCGCAGAGGGTGTCCTCAAACTGTGGTGTGGCAATGACCACACTTTAATTTAGATGAAACACACAGTCTCCGGCTTATCTCTCCCGACGAGCACCTCGCCATGGATTGTGGTGGTCGCCGTCCCTGAGGACCAAATTCCGATCCTGAGGAAGGCCGGACGCAGCCTCTCAATTGGATTGGGGGTGGTGTACGTTAAGTGTCATTGTCCAAACGGCAGATTTGCTGACATCCCTCAGGGGTGGGATCCCGACACGAGAAACATTGCCAACCTACCAACCCCAACCTTGAGGCGGATGAAGAGCGATCGAACGATGTCGTCAATTGGCGTCCTTTTCGTCGATCTATAAAGTCGTCCAAGCTAACCTACTCCACCACAGCGAGACCGCGACGAATCGCCGAAAAACAGTGTCAATCTGGAATAAACAATAATTATTCTATTCTTTTGATTTAAACCTTGTTTTTTTTTTTTTTTTGTAAAAATGACACATGATGAAAAATTTACCTAATAATAATACATATTTTTTTTATTATAATAACAACAAATAATTATTCTACACGAAGTGATGTGTTTTGCTGCGTGGTGTCACGTAACCTTCCACGAAATCGTCGGTACGCCTCACCTTTCGGCTAAAACTCCAATGTAACTTATTAATTTTGTTTTGTCTTTCTACCTTTTGCCTGCGGTTTGGCCCGTGTGGATATCGAAATATATCTCACGGGAACGTACTACCGGGATTACATACCTAATAGCCGAAGAAAGGTCATTGACTAATACCGCTGCGCCCGCGTTGCTGTCAACTATAATTAAGTAGTTACGCGTTTTGAATCTGTGATATCTTTTAAACTATTTATTTAAATGATATGATGCTAAGGCATATTTTAATCTAAATTAGATGCCCAATTCAAATAACATATTTTATTGGATAAGGATTAATAAAATACCGGTCAAAATAGCTTCGGAAATAATAATGAATTTTTATCAAATTTTGAAAGGTAATAATGGTTACCGTAGAAGATAGACATATGTCAGCGCGGACTTTTTTGTTGAACTTTTTCAGATAAACGATACTGTAGAACATAAATTTTATGTATTTTTTGCGGTTTTTGCGGCGCACGCCAGTAAAGCTCCCAGTCGATATGATTTTTTCCGACTTCTTCAACAATAATCGTCATATTTAATTTACCTACATAAAATCTTAATGAAGTATACATCAAACCTTCCTCATGAATCACTCCGTCTATGGGGGACAACCATTTGAAAATCCGTTCGGTGGTTTTTGGGTTTATCGCGTTCAGACAGCCAGACAGACGCGGCGGGGAACTTTGTTTTATAATATGTAAGGATTCGAGCCTCTGTACAACATGTTTGCAATAAACTGATTTGATTTGATGGATGATAATGCAAAAATAAAAATATTAATCGATTTTTGTTGATGACCATAACCGTAACACAGAAAATCGACAACGGAATCACAAAGAATCAGGGGAATACCCTGCTTATGCATGTTTGACTGTTTGTAACGCATGAGGCATGACGCATGCATGTGGGGTTGTGTGACGTCGTCAATCGTCATTCGTCATTCTCGCAATAAAAGTGATTCAGAGCGAACGTGTATATCATTTATTCATTTACAAGTGGCAAGTGTGGCGAAGAGATAAAAACAATTTTATTTGCATGGTTTATATTTTGCATGCAGAATATACAGTGAAGTGGAACCAGAATACAAAAAGGAAGTCATTAACAAAACATAAACCGGTGCGTTTACCTTTTTCTATTAATGTACCTAATTGTAATAATAAGCGTGAAGTAGATGGAATTAGGGAATTAACAAGAATGAATTATAAAGTTGTATTGTGTATTATATATAAGTAGTTACTGTGGGCTTATCGAAGAGCCATATAAAAATGAGGGTTGATGGGCTGCTAGTGCTAAGGCAGCTCGCAAAATTCAAATTGTTAAAAGTTTTTTTCAAATCGAATGTTGTTCAAAATACCCACGCGGCAGTAATGATAATATATTTATTATCATAAATTATAAACCTAGGTACCTATTTCTCTAGGTTAAAGTCCGGTCTTTAATCTCAGAGACTAAACTGACAACTGAAAATGTCAAACTTCAAAATAATGTGGCCAGCTTCATCCACAGAACATATATACTCTACGAGGCTTCATCGCAATGTTGTTCCAATGATTCCGGTTTTTTAATCGTAACGTTTTATATTTTTGTCAAGTGTCTAACATTTGAATTTGTATTATTCCTGTTACTAATGCGTGACATAAAATTATCCAAACAATAATATAAGTATATTTAGATATTTTGTATAGTGATATAACGGTACAAAATATATGATTTCGGGCATTGTCACTGTGCCAACATGATAAAAAAGATGTAAAATTTGGCCGTCGCCAAAAAATCACTCGCGCTCGACGTCCGCTGTGAACGGATATGCCGTTTCTACCTGCTGGCTGCACCGCTGACTCACCGCTATTGACGACTTCGACTACAACCAGTGTTATCAATCAATTGCTGTCTTTATCAAGTGAGGGTTGTTGTGTATTTCTTTAAAGTATTAATTGTCATTTTAAAACGTTTGTCAAGGTCTTTAGCCCCTTCCGCGCAAAATCAAAATTATGGAAATATCCAAAACGTGTAATGATCGCAAGATCAATTACTCCAACCCCCTCTCCATCCAGCAGGGTATTAAAGTCGCAGTTTCCACGTCTTCTGACTAAAAGGATCTCTCCCGTCTCCTCTGTGCTCGGAACTCCTTGTTCCATACCTATTCCCTTTACTATGTATCCCGTTTACGCGCTTATGATCTAATTTATTAATTTAATTTCCACACTTTTTTGAATCCGTCGTAATTTAGTAACTTAGTAATTAATAGTTTTACCACTGTTTTTTGTGCTAGCGGTGTTAACCTATAATTAATTGTTGCACCCGCAATTGTATCCTATTATACGTAATACACTGCTAATGTACTGGCGTAAACAATTGTTGGTTGACCTTAATAAAATAAATAAATAAATTCCCTCCCGGAGGAAACTTCAACCCGCGTCATCATCAGGTGTATTCCAAAGGAGAGATCCCTACTGAGAATGTCCTTAATAATCTTGTAGCCCAAGGTATTCCCGTTTCGGGCATCAATCGCGTGTGCAACTATGTTACTCTATACTATGTTACTCTATACTCTACTTATCAAACTCGAACGCTTGCTCACAACGCTTTCAGCAGATACTGGCTATACGACTTGGCGTAGATTTTTCCTCCACCAGCTCTGCTCCCACGTGTGTTACACTATCTCAACTCGGCCAAAATCAATTTGATAATAGTAGCACCCAAGTGAAAATATAATTGGTGGACACAATGACTGTCCCCCAACTCAAGTACTCAACCTACAGCTGGATGACTGGCTTATTTTGGCTGGAACTCCCTAATACAAAACTAGTCCGATGAGGAAAAGCAGCTTTTGTCAACATATGGAGAGCTTCTACGCTCTCGAAACTTATACTCCTTTATGGAGCAAATGGGTACTGTGATGCAGTCTTAAAAATCTAAACTGTATTTGTCCAGCACCTAATGTAGCCCGGTGTTTAACAAAACTTTCTTGAAGATCGATTAGCATACCTTACCTACTACTACGAAACACCGTATGTTACGGAAAAAATCCGATTGTGGTACATCACTGTTTAAAAACTGCCAAAAATAAGTAACACTGGAAATGTCAATTTAGCCTCTGAGATTAAAAACAGACTTTAGTTAGCGTCATGTTTTCATGAAATTGGTATAATTTTATAATTGGAATGTGTTGGCTAGCAGAAACTGGAGAATAAGAGTTGGTAATGGTTTCTTGGAATATCAATTTGTTTATTGTGTAAATTTCATAGACGTGTTATGTATCGATATAAAAAAAACTGATCTCAACTGTACTTCAAGTAACTATAACTACTAATTTATACTTTATAACAATGAGATAAGAGTTACTTTCCAATGACTTACTAATAATGGTTTTACGCCATTCCTGACTTGATCGAGAATCTTGGCTAGCAGCTCTAGACCATGGTGTCGTTTTTTTTTTATTCTGCGGAAGTTTTAATTATGCAAACCGAAAGACCGCTGTCTTTTAAATTTAAACAATCTACTAGGTACTGGGTACGTAGCACTTTCGGCTGACTGAAATTTTCGGAAAAGTTAGGCACAGCGATTTGTTGAAGTATTCAGTTCTCGCCATAGATAATGGGTTCCGATTTACTATGTAGTAGTATTGGAAGATACCTATCTAAAATATTTATTTAGTTTTCATACTTATTTAGCTTTCACACTTGTGCTAATCTGTGCATTTTATCGATAACGTTATTTTATCTTTGAAGTGGAATCTTATTAGTAAGGAAAATATGGCTGTGTGGTTATTATTATCCACTGCGGGGATGACGTCATGACGGTCCTACATTAAATCAATATTATGAGCTCTTTATAAAATAAGTCAGTCGCGGAAGTACTACCTATTTTTACCGCCAAGTAGGGTATGACACCTGTCCCACTAGTGGCGGGTCGGCTTGACCCCCGCTGAGGGTAGGTTTTAGCAAAGTAAACCCTAAAAAAGCACACAATATTTTAATTTGCATAACACAAAAATTCGGATTACTTTACGCAAATTCCTCAATGACTTCGTTAGGTTGTAGACTACCAGAGATATCTCGGTAATCTCGGTGGTGAATAAACATGAAGGCCAAGCCGGGCAGCGTGAGTGGCAGAACGAGTGGCGCGCGGATTCAAATTTCGTCACGTAAACAAAACATCATGAAGAGATAGTTGATGACATGATGACAAATGTACCTTAGGCAGAGTAATGCTTGCTAAAAAGTTTAATTAGAATAATAACAAGTTCACTTTAAGATTTGTCACGTAAGAATTCAGATGCTTTTCGTACAGTCGTACAGCCGGAAATTAGCTTGTGGGGAAAACCGTAAGCATTTATAAATATTCTAGTAAACGTTTAGTTTTAACTTTTAGTAATAGAATAGGAACACTAAGAAGTTTCTTGCTACAACATTATGTCCATTCGCCGGTTTTCAAAACTTTGTATTGAAGCATCCAGTGCATTCCCGCGAACTGTATCCGAATTCATCATCTGCCTAGTCTTTCCCAACTTTGTCGGGGTCGACTCCCAGTCTAACCGGATGCAGCTGAACACCAGTTCTATTTTACATGTAGCGACTGACCTTCACAACCTAGTTAAGAACTAGGTAACACGATACCCCTTGGTAAGATTAGTTGTCAGACTTTTGGGATTCTAACTACCCGTAACGACTGTCAAAGATTTACAAAATGACAGCCGGGGTCAAATGCTTAACGTGCTTTCCAAGGTACGGAGGGGTCTTGGTATGTAAAGATCCATCCATCCACGGACCAACCGCAGCAAGCGTAGCTTAACCTGATCAATCGAACCGTGCGACTGTTATTACTTAGCCATAAGCACACTTATCGGATTTTATCAGAATTATGAATTTAAATGAGAGGTAGGTAAATATACCATCTCCATACGGCACTGGGGACACACCGCCCCTTCTTAGGATTTAACCATAGTCCACAATCTTGTGGTTGTGGTGGATTGTAGTAGGTAGGTAGATATATCATTTCCAAAATAATTTCGCCACAACCTTATAATAGAACGGGAAGCCAAGTTTATCCTACAGTGCTTTTGTAAAACTAAGGTGAAGCAGAATTAAAAAAAAAAAAACAAAATATAAATTGTACTTACATTTTCAGATTAAAACAACAGACAGTCAAATTCCAACCGTATCTGATAGTTCGACAGATTGTGAAAAAGTAGAAGCAGATAAATTGCCAACACATAACATACCAGCATTACCCAGTTAAGAAAATAAGCAGCAAGCAATGTTTCAAGCGGAGAATGATCCAAAGCGTTCACAGGGAACAGCACCTGATAGTTTTACAGATTGTGTAGATGTAATGCCAACGCAAATAATACCTGCTTTACATGAAAAAAAAGTTAATGTCGCTGATGACGTTACTAATTATGAAATTGATATAATAAATACAAATAAACCACCTCAAGGTGAACTATTTCAGGATGGAATGGCAAAGCAAGTAATAAACCGTGATGACTACAAAAAATACAAACAACCGTTTGAAGTCATGCCCGCTGATAACGTTGCTTCCGAAGATCTACCGATCCAAATAAAAGAGGTTGCGAGGGTTATACTCAATGACATTAAACATGTCAAAAACACATTTGATGAAATCGTTAGCCAATTTACAAAAGCATTACAATCTCCAATAAGGGTCAAAAGTGAAGATATACCAAATATAATACCTACAGATAAAGCTAATAAAATTAAACGTATCGACGTTAACGATAATTATTTTGACACCACACAAGATATTAACAAAGACCAAAGAGAAAAGTCCAACGTCAGTTTAGTAGTTGTATCTAATGCAGATGATGAGGTCGTGCTTTATTCCATCGATGTTGACGTTAAAAATGAACAAGACGAGAACGAAAACACATACTGTAGGATTAACTTGCCTAGCCAGGAAAATATTGACGTTTTAAGTGGAAATGATGCTACGAGTACATTAACAAATGTCAGTGACTCGTCAGATGGAGAATCTACTCCTAAAAAGTCTAAACGATTCACATTCACGGACAGCGATCTACCGGATAGTGATGAAATAAGAGATATACTGATGTCTTATCCAAAACCTACAGTCGTAGAATCATTCAGTGAATCCGAATTAGAAAATAGTTTGGAAGACGAGAGTTATAAGTTTTTTCGCCGCTGTAGGAATAAAACTGTACCTGTAACAAAAATAGATCTTAATCGAATGATAGGAATTGAAAAGTTACCAGGCAGAGTCATGACGCGTCTGCGGAAACCAACCTTTAAATTGCTTAGTTCTGGAAAAGTTTTAAAACCAAGTTATTTGTCTGGCAAGCCAGAGGACCAAATGGACGAAGATATAATCCTTGAAAATATAAAACGGTTTAAATCATTCAAAAATGAAAAAAAGTACAAATCTTCTAAGAAACATGAAATCATAAAAGAAGAGGAAACAGAAAATACACCTCGAAAGAAAAAAGATAATAAAAGCAACAAACACAAGAGAAAGGTTAAAGTGAAAATTGAAAAACCTGATAGTAAGGGAAAAAAACGAATAATAAAATTAATTTCTAGAAAGAATACTAAAGAAGATAGTTTAGAGTTAAATTCTATATCAGCCGCCAGGACGACCAGATCTATGAAGAAAGAAAACGACGGTAAAAACACTCAAAATAAATGCATATTGCCAGGAAACAAAAATAAAAAACCAGATCATAAACGAAAACCTTATAAGAAAGAGAGAACAATATTTCCTGAAATTGAAGAAACACGAAGTAAAAGACAGCAAAAGGTTAAAGAGAAAAACGACGACACAATGAAAATTCCGATATTAATTCTTAAAAAGGTTATACCCAAGCAGAGTACTGTTTATGTTTCATCCTCTAGTTCTGAATCGCCAAAGTGTTTGAAGAGGTCGTTGGTTGACGACAGTGATGTGCCAAGTCCGAAGCAGACGAGGTCTCGCAACACTAATAACAATAGTATAAACAACACGTCGCTGCGGGGGACCCCGGCGAGGGTTGTGAAGACACAATACGTGCATCTCTCTGCATTCCCTGATAAAGAACACAAACAGGAGAAATTAGGTAAGATTTTTGTATGTATGTGCTTTTCTAATCACCAATTTAGTTGACAGAATGGTTTATTATACTCAAGGCGATTGGTCTTCGCTTTAAGTTTTTAATATCGCAAAAGGTGGATAGTTTCTTACCACTCATACTAGAAAATCACTGTTTTTTAGGGTTTCTTGCCAAAAGGGTGAAAACGGGGCCCCATAACTAAGCCTGTCCGTAAGTTTGCCTGTCAATCTGTCACAATGCTGCCGTAATAGGTAGCCAGTTGAAATTTACACAAATTACCGTGTTATTTGATGAAAATGTCGTGAGGAAAGTTTCGTGTATGAATGTGGATGGCTATAAGGGTAGGGGAAGATCAAAGAAACGATGGATGGACTGTGTGAAATATAATATGGATAGAAAGGGGGGACTACCGTGATGACGACTAATAACCGACTGAACCGCCTCTGAGGTCTACTTGTTTCAGACCCAGAGGTCTCGAATTCCATACCAAGTGGTAGTTTAGTTGGTGGTAGGGTTTTTTCTAAGTCCGCCTGGCTAGCTACCACCATCTTATCTAAGTTTCATAACAACAATGTTAACAGCATTGTTGTGTTTTGGCAGTTAGAGGTAAGATAGCCAGTTCCTCTGTGGTTGAGGATTCCGGGTGAAGCTCACTTCCACCCTCGACCTGATGCACTTACCATCAGGTGAGACGCAGGTCAAGACCTGTCCCGTTGTGGTTTAAACAAAAAAATATATATGGAATACAGACATATTGTGTTGCGTCGACGTTAATTACATTGGGATAAGGGCAATGGATGAAGGTAAAGTACACATTAAAGTTTTAAAGGTTGGTTTATATAACATAATTAATTTCAGATCCGTATGTGCCCTTAGTACGATACGAGCCGGCACGGAAACGGATCAGCAGGACGCTGAACAGCAATCGGAATGTCTTGACACGGAGCCAGCTCGCACGGAGAAGATTTCACCGAGCGTGCAAACGAACCAGGGAGGCAGCTAGAACATCGACCAAGCGCCTTTAACCTTAGCGAAACCGAAGGTTTGTTAAGTTACACTTATTGATATATGGTTTTCCAGATGAAACGTGCAAATTATGCGGCCCATAAATGATTTATATTGTAGACATCGTAGTGTCTCTCAGTCGTATTTTAAATTCAAGGAGACGTATTTCTTTCGAATTTGGACATTATTTATGTCAGTTTGAAAGAATCCGTTTACTTGACTACACTTTAATTTTTAAGGCCTCTGTTTTTCTTCCGCGCGTTCTATATGTAAAGTAATTTATCTCGCACTAGTAATTTCCGAAATCTTAATTGGTATACGAATAAGAGACACTATGAATGTAGGTAGGTCCTATAAGTCTCATTGGCCTTGGTGAAAAATAAGTTTAATTTCAGAATTTTCGTTTTTTGCTTTCTTCTTTCTTTTCTTTTGTTATTGGAAGTCGGTTGTTTTCTTTTTTGTAAAAAGTTTTTATTTTTCACTCTTTAGTTGTGGTTTCTACCCCACGCAAATTTGAATACCACTACCTGCTACCAGTAACAGGATCTTATCATAATATTATACTCATACTAAATGGGAAAAAATACGTATTAATGAAGCTAACTCAAAAACTATCCAAGACAAGTAAATAAAAAAAATATGTACCACGCGAGCATACCCTTTCAAACAAAAAACGCTTTTTCAAAATCAGTCCACAATTGACGGAGAAATCGGTGAACATACATAAAAAAAAACAAACATACGCTACGAACATATAACCTCATCCTTTTTGGAAGTCTGTTAAAAAGTCAAAAAGGCCGGCGCGCCGACCCACAGTGGGCTGGGATTACAAGGTTGGGTCTTAAGAGATCAAATGTATTTTTTTGGTATCTAGGCATAAATTTAAAACGTTTTTATTCTTTGACTTTTTTTAATTTAACGAGTACTTTCGGAGATATAGCCATATCAAATTTGTATGAAGAGTCATGTTATTTTAGCTAAGCAATTTATTCCAATTAAATTGAAATTGAAAATAATGTATACTAAACGGCCTGAAAACCTCAATACCTACTTAGTTCTTTAAAAAAAAAACAATGTTCGACATTTTCCACCACCATAGGTAGGTATGACGTAATTTCTTTTGAGACTTATTTCCGGGAATCAAGGGATAAGAGTGCGCGAGCGCAACAACAAGTTATGACGTGTCGTAACGTGATTGGTGCAACGATAGGGTATCTACGGAATGTTCGGTTGCATTCAAACGTACTTCAGTGTTCTATTACCCACCCCCACACATTCATTACTTACTTATTTGTTATTTTGTATTTGTGAAAATGTTTGAAAATTTAGTGACAAACCTTGATCTTTTCGTTATTTTAAAAAAACAGTGGCAGTATTAAAAATAATGACAGTTTGTGTAGTGAGATAAGGTCTAAATTTTTAGTCGAATTAAGTGATGATCACGAAAAGACCTTAAAGTTGTTTTGTGCAACATTTTGTTATAATTTAAATAGAAGATGGGAAAACGTTTATCGTAAAGAAAATATATTCAGAACTAAAAATAGTGAATGGTTACAAGAAAACATAATATGGCCAGACTTTATTAAGTGTTTAATAGGCAGTAATGAAGATCAACCAGCACCGAGTACATCAACTCAGTATGTATCACCATCAAAAGTTTCTGTCGGTGTCTCCACCGAACAAAGCCCAAGAAAACCTTTTTGTGAATTAGCGCCTAAACAGAAAAAAAGACGTGCAGAAAACTTTCATTTATCTTCGGACGAAATAAAATATGCATATTTTGAGCAGTTGAAAGCGGATGGGAATGAGGAGGTTGCTAAAATACTAGAACATTTACTAAAGAATCCACAAGATGTAAAAAAAGTTAAAAAGTGCATATCTGTTAAAGAAACAAAACCTGTGTTTTCTCCTGATGAGGCTTTAGGGTTATTTTTATCACTTAAGCTGACCAAGTGGCAATACAATACTTTTAGAAAAAGTGTTAAAGAAAAAGACAGTAATATATTTCCATCTTATTATCAAGTGCAACATGCGAAACAGAAATGCTATCACCAAAAGATGCTATTACAGTGACCGAAACCTCAGCTAAAATAAAGTTATAAGCTCTATTGGATATAACGACAACAAGAATAATGACGTCACTCGTCATAGATAGTGGTTGTAAAGAATTTACACTAATCAGTAAGTGGGGATTTGACAGTGCTTCTAATCAAGCCAATTACAAACAAAAAATGCAAACAGACGATGAACAAGAAAGTCAACTTGACGATTCAAGCATATTTATGGGTAGTTTAGTGCCAATAAAATTAGTGTGCGGCGAACAAGTTATCTGGCAAAACGATTCACCAAATTCATCTTACTGGTGTCGTCCAATCTTTTTCGAATTTGTGAAAGAAAATAAAATAACGATTTTGCAGGAAAAAAGTGCTATTGAGGAAGAGATTGTAAATTTAGTGAAAACAGAAGTTGGAGAAATAAAAATTTCACACTCTTTATTAATGACTATGATAGACGGAAAAGCATCATCAATTTTATGTGATACTTCATCTCAGAGATGCGACATTTGTAAAGCCACTCCAACAGAGATGAATAATTTGCCCTTAATTGCATCAAAACCGACTGATTCAGATCTCTGTAAATACGGATTGTCATCATTGCATACCTGGATACGAATGATGGAATGCATTCTGCATATAGCCTACAGATTAACGATACAGACATGGACAGTAAAGGGAGACAACAAGTGCATCATGGAAAGAAGATAGAAAGACATACAAGACGCTTTTAAAAATAGAATGGGACTTCTGATTGATGTTGTTAAACAAGGGCACGGCTCCACGAATGACGGAAATACTGCTAGAAGATTTTTTGCAAATCCAAACATGACTGCTGAGATAACTGGTGTTAGTGAAGAATTAATAAGGCGATTTGCAATCATTTTAGAGGCAATTTCATCAGGTTACCACATTGACACAGCGAAATTTCACGAATATGCTCCAGTGACCATGCAGCTGTATTTGGAATTATATAGCTGGTATTATATGCCTTCAAGTGTTCATAAAGTTCTTATGCATGGTGCATAATTGAAAGTTTTGGTCTAATACCAATTGGACAGCTATCTGAAGAAGCTCCTGAAGCTAGAAATAAAGACTTTCGTAGGTACCGCCAACACCATTCCAGGAAATGCAGTAGAAAAACTACAAATGAAGACATTTTAAATAATTTATTGATCAGCTCTGATCCACTCATCTCAGCGAAACGTCACAAACTTCGCAGAAAACATAAAACTTTGTCAGTAGAAGCACAAAGTTTATTAGTAATTGAACAAGCGGAAACATTTGATGATGACGAATACGAAAATTTTGCATTCGTTAATGTGGATACCCTTGACAGTGATTAAATTAAAAAAAAAAAGTGCAGTGGCCAGTAGTGATTGTGATTTTTACTAATTTATTTATTTTATTAGTCCTTAGTGGATTAGGCCTAAAGGGGAGACCACTACATAAAAAAAAAACGCGCCTAGTTCTTAACCTCTATGGTGGTGTGGAATAGAGAACAAAATTTGAAATTGCGACCAAATCGCAGAAAATCGCAACCCGAGAATAGGCGCTAAAATAGGACAAATATACGTACTATGCATACGTAGAGTCAATTCTTTGAGAAAATTTGAGAAATTCGAGATTTTCACATTTTTTTCTTTTGCTTCATACAAAAATTACTTTGGATATTTATAACTCCGAAAATACTAAGTTATCTGAACGACCCTCATAGAAATAATTACTTATAATCGATAGATAAATCCAACGCAATATTTAAAATTTCAGAAAAAGAAACTTTTTTTTTTAAATGCTAAGTCCTTTACCGGCCCGTTTCAGCCCACTGTGCGACCGTCCCGGCCTTTCTGCCAACGTATCTATAAGTAATAATTAATAAGTATTCTATTGTCTATTTTCATTTTGAGCGTAGCCGCTGCGTTGATATGAATTGAAATTGTTTATTCTGTAAATTAAATAGGATTCTGATAGACTCTTAATCACTTATACAAGTGATATTAACAAAAAATAAGCTAGATGGAGTCGACATTTCCTATCTGCCTACCCCTGAGAAGCAATGGCGAAACAAAGTATATTTTAAAGCTCAGACACAATCTTGGTCGGATCATGTGAGGACCATCTAGATTACGTGTCCGAAATGATTGTTGAGGAAAGAACCACATAGATTTGGGTGGACCTGTCAGTGCAAGCATTTGTCAATAATCGTGTAGCTCAGAACTTAAAGGAGCTCAACGACTCGACAAACAATACCAAAGAAAGGACATTTGGTTAGGCAGCATAAGGCACTCTAATTGCCAAATCATTATTAAAACAGAAAAAAGGGAAATGAAAATGTTACATATTCGTCACATTTAAGTATACAGTAAATTCTATGACAGCTGATATGTTTTTTCAGTATCATGTACTAAATCCATGGTAACAGTTTTCGCGTCGATGTCCCTGCCATCCTGTATACTTTGCAAAGTTCACATCATTGTTCCCGTTGTGCTTCGTATTCTATCTGATTGTCTGTTTTAGGGGTGTATTGCACTTTAATATCTATGATCAGATATAATGAAATTGTAAAATAGACATAGGTATTATTATTTATACTATTGTTTTATTTATTTAAGTTTTATTTACACACATATAAACAGACAAGACGACGTCGTCGTCGACGTTTGTCTATGACTCATATATATTAACTATGATCATAGATATGATAGTGTAATATCCCCCTTACGCTCAGAATAGCGCGTTCTATTGGTCTTTGAAAACTTATAGGTAGTTGAAACCGTTTTATCGTTCTATTTCAGTGATAATGGAATGTTGAGGCGGTACGTGGAAGGAAGGCGGTCCGAACTGGGTGTGCGTGTCCTGTTCCAAAGACAAAGGGCTATGGCCAGCTTTGAGCAAGCGAGGCGCCACCGACGTGCCTTATCTAAATCATTTTGAAAATAAAGCAATTTATGTTTTTTTATAGTAGTAGTACCTATACTGTAGTTTATTATGACTATTTAGACTAATACGTGCGAAAAGCACATACTTATAATAAATTTAGTCCAAGTGCCGAGTTAAGTACAAGTTTTTCAGTGGAATTCATGATGGTATTTCATCATTTATATAATTAATACTAGAGTGCCCTTGCTTCGCAAAAAGCGCCACTTATCAGGTCAAAAACTATCCTATCTTTCATGTTGGTTCAACCATACATATTCACAAAAAACAATTGAAATTGGTTGGGTGGTTTCGGAGATAAGCGCGTACGAACAAAGTGACATGTGATTTTTATATATTAAGATTAATAATATTATCTTTTTGTGATTGTTGTTTACTATTGTATAACAATTATTTATTTGTATAGATATAATTATATTTTTATTGTAGTGTTTTTTTTTGTTTATTTAAATTACCTATTTAACATAATTTAGCTCACTGGTACAAACTTATGTCTGAGGTTAAAAAAAGACAAAATTATCAATGAAATTATATTTACATATTAAAAACAAAATACTGGCAAAAATAGATTCATAGTGTAACAACACTATTAACATTTGTAGGTACAGAACATTTGGAATGTCACCATTACATGTAAACTAAAGCATATCGCACTTCTTCTAAAAAACTGTAACTGAAAAAGCAGTTTACAGTGTTACGACAATTTTTTAAGAGGAAGTGCGGTATAGCCTTGATAACATAATTCTATGGAGAATGATTAGAAACTAGAAAATGGAATCTCAAAATGACATAATCTGCGTTCGCAGTTTATTTGCCAAACATGTAAACAAACCCGAGTTAACTGTAATGCTCACACATAAGGTTCAGTTTGCGGTACAACTTCAGATTTTTGACCTTTTGATGTTTTTTTTCAACAGTACTAGTCAGTCTAAAATCAACTTTATTTACACTTTTATAAAATTGGTTTTTATTTAAGTGGAAATAATATCAATTGGAAACAAGGTGATACATAGACCTTACGTTAAAAAAAAACTGTAAGGTATCTCGCGCACTAGACGAACACGACCAGTGGTCGCACCGACCAGGTTAACTATCGAAACCGATACGATATCGCGCACCTGGTCGCAACGGCCAACTAGCCGACCTCCGACCACTGGTCGTGGTCGTGGCCATCACTAGACGGCACACTAGATACACTAATGCGAGATCCCAAAAACATTTGTAGTCACCATAAGGTCATCTAAACATATTAAAGACAGTACGAAACATTATTACGTGACTATAACAATAAATCGTTCCAGTTTATTACGACACCAGCATAGCTGTACACAACCATTCGACAGGTTGTCGAATCGAAAATGCTCCATTTTCAATTACTAATTTGCGTTGTCCCCCGACAGAAAATATCCATCGGAAGAAAGGCGGAAATTTTGACAATTTAAAATCAAATAGACGATATTCGGTATAAAACTGTCATAATTTTCGGGTATCGGATTTGCTAACAGCCTTTAGAGGACTCTTGTGATAACATTGACTAATGTTCGATTCGGTAGAGAAGCGTATTGAACGGTTGTGAATAGTTATACAGATCACTCGACATTGATCAATATTCAGGTCAAAAAATAAGCCATTGTAATATATCTCCATAGAAAAATGTTTGTGTGAAATGCTCCGATTGCAAATACAAATAAAAATCCTTTATATTCTACTAAGCTCATACAAAACGTTAACTTTAATTTCGATAAATTAAAGGTACAATTGCGTAACAATTAAGGCTGGTTTCACCGCCTCTGGTTGGGCACTATCCTCCAGATACATTATTAAAGGAAGAAGTAGTTTAAATGAATTTATCTGCCATATCTACGTCAAACACGTCACTCACTCACAATCCCCCTCATTTTGACAATATTATCAATTCCTTATTGTTTAACTAATTCGTCTGCTAAACAAATATAAAAAAGCAATTAAAATTGTAGAATTTTCAAAATTAACGACATTGTGAAACAGACCATAAAGATGTTAAAACATTGGCATTTTCATGGTTGAAGTAAACTATAAAAAATGCTCTATTACTAACAGATATACAAGAACGATGTACATGATTACTAGCTGTGAAATTATTACAATAGTAAAACTTTCATATTTTTAAAGGCATATAATATATATAACAGAGTGGATAGAACAGTAGATCTGTGTAAGTGTTTGATTTAAAAGAGTGTCCTTGCCCGTTCTTCTCCATATGAACCTACTACGCTTTTGAATGGGCACTTCATCTTTCTAACTGACCATTTCCTTGACAACTCAAAAGTGTCTGTAAATGGTTTAATTGAAATAAATGCTTTGAGTTTGAATGTATTTAGTGACTTTTATCACATTCCTGCTAGTAAAACACTTTAATGTTTTTAGTTTAATCTAACAGGAGGGTTTCCGGCCGACTATCAGCCGGGCATCGGCCTATGCTAATTTTTATATACAAATTTAAAAACAATCTCAAATAAACTTTTATGATTCAAGTAATAAATACAAAATTAAGAGATTTTATTCCTTTTACTATATTACCTCAGGAACAAAAAAACTATTAAATTTTGACAAAAAAATCCTTAAACATAGTGGATACGTTCACTAAAATAATATTAAAATACGAAGTAAATAAGCATTTTATAAATATTCATTGATTACAATAATAAGAATTATAATAGTTGATAGAAACAAAAATTGATTGCAATAATAACGTAATAATTGAAAATAGCATTTATTTTGTTGAAACATTTCAACTACGCAGTAATATAAACAAAATATTCATGCTGTTAGAATGCCAGTTTACGACAAAACATGGGCATTTATACAGGTGATTAAAAAAAAAAACATTTGTTTGATACATTTTCATCAGGTAAATAATACATTTTTGTATGAAATTGCAGATTTTTTCAATATTTCAGAGTTGGTCGCTTAGTGAAAGTTGCTCATAATCACGAGTACTTTCACGCCCACGCCACGTGTCTAAGGCAATTAATTAAACTGTATGTCTAAAATTATGCATATCTTATGTAGGTATATAATACAAATTACACTAGCTATACATCGTTTATGTTACGGAGCACGGCATCGTCCCGCCGGCAGCATCTACAGGCGCCAGTTTTAATAAAATTTGTGGCGTTGGGCGCACAACATCTGTCAGGCACCGCTTTCAAAGCCGTCAGTTTCTATACGCACAAAACATAATACAGTATGTTAACTAACAGAGGGCGTTCCCGTTAACCTGCAATATTATAGAGTTCATAAATGCAAAAAAAAAACAAAGTTTTTTTTTCTATGTTAGTATCTTTTTTAGCATGTAAGGACGCTATACTACTGCAGGTTAATGGGGACGCCCTCTGTTAGTTAATATTCTGTATACTCTAGGGAGTCTATACGTCACTTTTGTTGTAATGGGAGTAAAGAGTGACACGCTTGGTTTGTATGGAAAGTGTTGACGATGCCGCCTCTAGCAGAGGCTGCCGAGGCGTCTCCGTGCTCCGTGGTTCACACTTATTCAGGTAAATAATGTTAATAGCACTGCAGAATTTTTGAGATAGTAACGAAACGAACTTTAGTATAATTAAATATGACTCTCCAAAAGACTATGGTAAAATGAGACACAATTCTCCCTTATTTATAAAACTCTTAGGCCCCTTGGATCTTTTCACATGTTTACAGCCCTATTCAATATAACTGACAATGCGACATAATTATTTGTCAAAACATTACAAAATTGACACATTTTCACGATAAGTGTTGGTTTTAAAGGCTAACGCAGACAGGGGCGGGCCGCATCGCAACGCAAAGCATTGAAAAAAGCTCCTTCGTTACTTTCGTACATTTTCTATAAACCAACGAGAACTATGCATCGCACTCTTTTGTATGAAAATACGTTGCGCTGCGGCCTGTTGAAGTTGTAATAAAGCAGAAAATGTATGAGAGTAACTTGTAAATTGTGAGATTGTCACCTATCAGTTTTATTAAATGGGCAACTAAATAGGGCAACCATGGGTCCGAGTAGCTAATGAAAATGCTATATAAATTATCAATTCATTATTAGTTTGGAAACTTTTAAAAGAGTGCTGATTTACTCTGCCTATTTCCAGTTTTATCTACTCGAGTTAATCAGAAGTTCCTTATTATGGATGTGCCTTTTCAATTAAAAGCATTACTCGTGGACAACGGCTTTTTTCGTGAATAATTCTCAAGAAATGAAATTCACTTATTTCTGTCCCATTATCGAATAATAAGTCTTAAAAGGTTTCATTCATCCCGTTGCCTTGATATGGCTGGTGAGGGGTATTTATACCAAGTTTTTTTTTCTAATGCTGTGGCTGCATCTGCGTCTATCGTGACGAAGCTTCGCACAATGATACGATACACGCAGATGTGACCAACCATTATCGGCTATCGTCGCGATAGTTCGGGCTGCGTAGCACTTATCGCCCGGGAATATAAAAGGGTTTTAGCACGCTAACGCTAATGTAACCACCGCATTGGCGCGATAACTTTTTAGCGAGCAAAACATACGAAGCTTCGGCACGCATTGCTTCGTCACGATAGACGCAGATGCGGCCGCAGCATAATAAAGGTAAGTTTTATTTTGTGCGATAGGTATTCTCTCGTTTATTCTCTCACGGTGTACAAACACAGTTTTATTTAAAAATACTAATAAATATATAAACAATTAAATCACATTTTATTTAATACCATTATACAACATGTATCAGAAAGATGTATAAATAAGGATGTGGTTCAAATCACCAAACTGAAAAACTTTTTCCATAGGACCAACATCGTAATCGCAAAAAAAATATCAACTATCCCATACAAAACTTCAATAAAATATAATAGACGTAGATATATTTAGTAACCTATTCCGCTTAACTATTCCTAAAGAGTCGTAAAAAACCTTGTAAGAAATCGGCACGTGTCTCACCTCTCAAAGAGGCATCCGCGTCCGCGTACAGCGCTCGGCGTGGCAACACACCATGTTCGAGTTTGCGACAAGTCAATCGTCATCCTGAGGATGCCTCGTTGAGAGGTGAAACACGTGTCGATTTCTTACAGGGTTTTTATGACTCTTAAGGAATAGTTCATGGATTTCCGCAAGGTCACGCCTGAATCAATTAATTAACTATCTAAAACTTTAATACCTACTCGATCCAAATGTATGGAATGGCAGATTTATTTTTTCGCGGTCTGTACACCTTTTTAATATGATCACACGTTTCTGATACATGCTGTAGACTCAATCGTGAAGGGATCTTGATTTATCTAAAATATTAATAAGAAACGTCCTGAACGTCTAACAAAAATAGTGTATAATAATTTAAAGGTAATTATAAGTACAGTTAACGTGGTAAAATATGCACTACGAAGATGGCCCTTACTGCTAAGACTTAGGCGCTGTCAATGTCAAATTCTTAACGTGGACGAGCGTCTGACTGTACTCTTGAAAATTATCAAGTTTTACGAATGGCTGGGTATGTGGGCGCATTGTAAGTTGTCGCATAAAACAGCTGTTTTTTACCAAGCTTAGATGAAAAACGAAGACCCCTTATTCTTAAGAACTGGAGCCGTGATATGAAGTATGAATGCCATTTGTCGACGAATCACATATGCGTACGCGATCGGTCACAACTCAGCTCAGCTCACAGAAGCTACTACTAATTTCTACATACATTGTTTTTTTGTTATTTATGGTATTACATCCATTTTAATACAGTCCACTTCTTTTATTATAAAGTCTCGATTGAGCACATTCACCATTACTGATACGTTGCGATAGAGATGGTGATATCGATTATAGCTCCGTCTCTCTCGCATTGGCATTCATACTTCACAATATAGCCTAGGGCTATATTGTGAAGTATGAATGCATATAATACATAATAGTTTCCGTCCTTAATATTTACACGTTAGATTGTAAACTAGAATGGAGCGATAAGAACAGGGACACTTTTCTAGGTCTCATCTCACGTAATAATTATATATTTGTAAATGCCGAAGTTTCCTTTACCTTCATATCGGACGTCATTATGGCACACCGAGTTTAAGTTAGTTAGGAAGTTTAGGGGAGATACTGCTCGGTTTTGGCGACCAATTTTATACAGAATAAATTTAATTTCTAGTAGTTGTTTGACATTCAATAATCAAAAATGTAATAGCTAGCCGCCGAACTCAAGGGGACAGCCAAAGTTACAGCATGTCTAAGTTGTAAAAAAAAGTATTTTCATACCGCGGCAAAACGTTATGGGACGGTTTTAGGGATCATCTTTAACTCAAAAAAATTGTCAACTGCATGGAAGTGGGGGAATATATGTCAGTCACGTAAATGAACATGATTGCTGGGATGGCACATCAGGTTGAATACGAAACTATGGGTAATAGGGCAAAATGGTCAAAGAAACCATAATCTCACTTTTGAAGGAAAGCTAAAACTGCATATTTAGTTTTTTTTTAAGCTTTTGTCTGAGCCAGGAATGGAACCGGCAGATCTTTTACTCCGAGTCCTATTTAAATCGATCGTCGCGCGAATACACGCTCGTTCGAACTTTTTGTTCGGTAAATCTCAAAGCGTGGTGGCGTCGACAGAGGGCGCTTTCCGGTTTTCCGAAGAAAAAGTGTCAAATGCACGCGACCTAGCGCGTATTCGTGCGACGATCACTTTTAAATAGGACGCGGCCTCATGCACTAAGGGAAAACCTATTTTGGTAGAATTTTCAGTCGGTATAAAATTAATTTTTCAAACTAACGCCTTCGCCCGTACTATAAAGCTCGCTGCGTCATATTAACGCCCGGGTACTGTGGTACGATGCTACTTCTAGATTGTCGTACTTGCACTCGAGGTAGAATGTATCCTAGATTATCACATTAAGTACCGTTTATATTAGAAAAACTGATAACTTTCTACAAAGGCGATATTTCACAGATAACGTATTTTAAACTGTGTCCCTCTGAAATTAGTGACCATTAGTTTAGTGTCCTAGTGTACAGCCCGATTCAAACTCTATGGCGGCTCGGAACATGAGGCGAGTCGCTGCGCAGTAACAAATTCATGTGTCAGCGGGGGTGAGGCGTGGGGTTCTGCGCAGCGAGTAGCGCACTTCAGAGCCGCCATAAAGTTTGACGCGTACTATACTAGTCATTGACGTTCCTGTTCTTAATCGCATTGCTGATCGTTATCGTCGGTTCGAGTTCCGCCCAAGGTGGTAATAGATTTTTAAATTTAATAATATTTTAACTAGCAGCCCGGAATCCGGATTTGTGCTCCGTTAACACTTTCGACTCCACCCATTTTTCATAGAGCCCATACGCCATGCCGTCATACATATTGCAAGTTGACTCCAGGGGGATCACCGGCATTAGCGCTAATGTTAACCCTCGAGGAATGTCCCCAGGCATTAGGTTTGAAATCTTGTTAAAATAAACAACTAATTTTATATTCACAGTTTATAATGCCGAATTCGCTAAGAACAACCTATATTTAAAATGAGCCCTCCGCGAAGGCTCACGTCATGCCATATATGACTTGAGTGAACCCTCCAGGAATGGACCCGGCACTGAACGTGTTAATAGCAAAAGGGTCGACCCATAACTAGAGAAATGTGGGAATACTATAAACACACTTCTGTCTACCCCTTCGAGAAATACAGGCCTAATATATTTATGATTTTCACCGTATATTATATATATTTACGAAATGCGCAATTGACAATATTTAGATACTTCAGAGGGACACAGTTTATATGTATATTCGTAATTTCGTACCGTGTAAAGTTAAAACTACAACACGTAACAAAATCCTGTTTTAAATGGGGATTTTTGATTCTACCAGGGGGGGCGGCCGTCGTGTAGTAGTTGCCTACAAGTCATACTTTATGAATTCTAGCATTTAAAAAAAAATGGAATAATTTTGGTACCAAAAACAAATTTTATAGAGCTTTTTTTATTTTCACTAATAATAATATATTTTTTTTTTTACTTTTTGGTAATGTTATTGTGTGCCCCTTTCGGTTAGGACAGGGTTTTTGTTACATGTTGTATAATAATTGTGATGTTGTAAACTATAAGTTTGCAAGCGTATATGACTGCCTGCAAATCCCCACGAACGAAATCATACACGCACTTCAAATTAATGTCCATGTTCATCGTGTTGACACCGTACCTGGAAGATTTAAAACTGATTATTTAATTGTTCGTCTTAGTGTTTCGATAGCAATTTAAATGGAATCCACGTGTTTGGCGCCATCACTAGCGTCCATCAGTCCCTGTAACGTGCACACGATAGGACACGCAGGACACGATATTAAGTGCCCCATCGTTTGTGGAACAGCACCACATTTACACTCCAAGGCGGAGTTATTTAAGAATCTCCACTGAACAGGGTTTCCTCGCTTCAGTCAACCTGGGTCTGGAGAGCCAATGCAATTCATGTCCAGGTGGGAGACCTTCAGTAGGTGGAACGAAACGTATGGGTAAGGAAGCCTTACCAAACCATTATTTCATTGGTTGCCTCGTTGAGCTAAGGCGGAAGCGCAACTGCTAAGCGTGTGGGGTTCGATTCCCAGGTCGGGCCATAGATTATTAGGTTTTTCCGTAGTATTCCGAAGTCTGGATTTGTGCCCGGCGAATGGAAAAAGCGAGTTACATATTGGACATAAACATAACTGTCGAAATATGGTTACTCTATATTTCTGCCTACTTCTTTGCGGAATAGGTAAAAGCTTTTGATTACGCCATTTTAATAGCAGTGTATGTTAAAAAAATATTTAATTACATAACATCACACTTATGTTTTTTTTTTGTGAATACTTCTTTAGGCGCGTTGGGCATTTTTGAGATGGTCACACCATTGATTTCGCGACACCGTGACGACACCTCATTTTTTTTAATTCACTGCTTTTAAAATGGCGTAATCAAAAGCTTTTACATCAATGTTAAGATAACACATATGGGATATATTGTTAATTAACACAAGAGAAATACGAAGGTTAACATTGAATGGCACTTAACCCCAAATGATATCGCGAAACTGATACCGCAGCTTATAGATGATGTGAAATAGTTACATACTTATCCTTAATAATAAGGAATTTCTGTGTTAAACAGAAAAAAAGAACTTGGAGGAGTACGAAATAACCATTAATTAAATTTCTCTCAATAGTAGAAGGCAAAAAAAAATAGTTATTATTTTTGCACCTAAAGTTTTGTCTCTGGTCATCCTAAGGTAAACTGGCAAAAATACATGATCTGCCTATCCTTTTTCCAATTAAGTTGTGGTCGGCTTCTAGTCTAACCAGATACAGCTGAATACTGTAGTATTTTACATGGAGCGACTGTCTATCTGACCTCCACTGCCCAGGTTGTCAAACTTTTAGGCTTTAGACTACCCGTAACGACTGACACAGACCTAAGAAAATACCTAATTGAGTACCTACGTCTTGAGGGCATGAAGCATTAAGGGGGGTGCGTTAAACTATACGCGAAATTGAAATATTCTTACGGGATGTGTATTGATCAAAATAAAATTCGTAAGAAAAATTTGTTTCGCGTGGTACCCTGGCGATTAAGCCTTAAATACTCTAACTAATTCTTGTCTTACCTGTTAGTCTACGCCTCAGGGTTCCTCTTCATCAGATTAAGGTCGGCTTCCACCATTTCTTTGACCAGCTGATCGAAGGACACCCGCGGCACCCAGCCCAGCTTCTCTTTGGCTTTCGACGGATCCCCTAACAGGAGATCCTGAAATTAAACAATAAAATGCTAACTAACTATTGCTTTATATCTGAATTACAGTCCAGTCTTACAAATGATTTCCTTTATCGAGTCATGACAGGACACGTAATTCCTTTTAGAAACTACGGCACTCAGCAGACTATTGCAAAGAAAACGATTTCATTACTTGATAACAAAGATCAAAATAGCATACACCTTTGACCAATTTCGAATTGACATCAACCTAAAACCTTTTTATGGCCTGGCCATTTTATGAAATATAAATCAATTTGATCTGATTTGAGAGTCTGACAAAAGACTCATCCCTGGTCTGAGTCATGTACAAAAGATCGCTGAATGTCATTTTGCGGTATTGACATTACGATGCAATAGTAATGTTGAGTTATCGTGTAATCATCATCATCATTTCAGCCGAAAAACGTCCACTGCTGGACATAGGCCTCCACTAAGCATTGCACTTCGACCAGTTCTGTGCTTCCTGCATCCAGCAGATTCTTGCGTCCTTCACAAGGTCATTGGTCATCGTGCAATGAACAGACAAAACTACCTATTAAGGTGACGAACATAATTATGGATGTTTAGCCGTGTGCCAGATGAGATTTCCCATCGACAAAATTGCGTATTTCTATACAAACTTCATCCCCAACCCATTGACAATGAATTTTCAAAAAATCCTTCCGCAGTGCTCACCTTAAATATAAATATAAGAAACACTAGTGCAAAATTTCATACGACCCAGTGCTTTAGACTGTGCGTAAACCGTTAATGTTTTTTGTTTTTTAATAAGTAGATTTAAAAAACGCATTCTTCAAACTTAACGAGCACTAACTTTAGGACGCTCTTAATTGTCTTTTTGTTGCTACCGTACTCGTTTGTGATAGAGATAGCATAAAATTTAACTATTCTTGTTCGTGTGGTTAGTGACTAACCTGGTGTCAGAGTTTTTATGCCGCTCACGGGTGTCTGACTTGGCTTCACATGCCGTCGAAAAATATCTCTCAGGCACGCCGGTTTCCTCACGATGTTTTCCTTCACCGGTTTTTAAGCAAGTGGTAATTATAAAATACGCACATGACTCCGGAAAGTCAGAGGTGCGTGCCTTTGGGTCCGAATTCGAGACCTATGACTTGGCAGTCCGACAGGCTATCACTGCTACAACGTTTATACACTCATCCCACAGAACTCTAGATATACTGGCATGATCTTCTTCCATTTGTCCGCGAGCACGCCACAGTCAAGTTGAACGTTCAAGAGAGCGTTGAGCGCCGAGAGTGCGAGGGACAGGGGATTTGGCTCGAGCGACGGTGTGAGACATAATGTTACAACAATAGTTAATGAAATGAAATGACAAGTATTTTTTAAAAAAATTAGGCATGTCCGGTCTAATTTTTTTTTTAAATAATTTGAATACTTATTACTTCCTCACACATTGACTTATTAATTAAAAAAAAAAAATAGGAAAATCGTCTACTTTTACAATGTTTGTAAATATGTGAGCACCATGTATCTATCACATAATAAAATTAAATTATCTGTCGTTGCTTCATTTTTAATTCTTTTTACCTATTGTGGTATAGTAACTTTACTCTAGGTGCATCGTCTTCACATATAATTATTCAACTAATGTACGTACTTATACAAACTATTGTAAAACATTTTAAAAGAGTAACGGTGGAGTTTCTTGCCCATTCTTCTCCATACGAAAACTACCTTTTGGAAGAGGCGACTAGAATCAATTATATTATTTTGTAAGTTTTGACGTTCAAAAGCAATACATGCCATACATGGGCCTATTTGAAATAAATGATTTGACTTTGACTTTGAATAACTGAATGAAAATGAATAGTTTAGAAAATCTGAAAGATGATTACATTTGTTTGTATGCCTAACTCTTTTGTTGACTGTACTACTGTAGATACTTACAAGTACTACTTACTTGTAAAAGCTAGCATTTAAACCACGATAAAACGGAATATGGGTTAATCATTCTGCACTTCATATATAATAAAAGGGGCGTTGACGTGATTCCTTCAAGTGTAATTCAACATTGAAGTTATATTGTGCATACATATTGTTATATATTTACTTAACTGTTATCTCATTATCAGATATCGAAACTGGTTTATTAATTTGCTACGATATAACTATTATTGAAGTTCTTCTATAAAAAATTTGTTTATACAGCTGTTTGAGTGTCAGGCAGCAGCAACAGCATTCTGAAGGTGTCTGCGAAGAGACCCCTCTGACCTACAATTAATAGATTATTTTATTTATCAATGGTACTTGTCAGACATGACAGGGACTTGATAAATTTTCCTGTAATTGTGATGTTATTTTAATGATTTTATTATTATAGTAGCGGACCTGACAGACGTTGTCCTGTCCGAACAGCGCCACCTACCGGGTCCAATTGTGAATCTCAACCATTTATCCACCCACTCAATCACACCATTCATCAAAAACGGTCTAGCCGTTCAGGAGGAGTTCAGTGACAAACACACGTACAGAAGAATTATATATATAAAGTGTATTGTTCTGCTAACAAAGTTTTAAGTAATTTGTATTACAAAAACGCTACGAGCCTTTCAAAGCCTGCAAATAAAGGTTTTTTGAAGTGAAAGCTTCTTTAGACATGTTGGGCATTTTTGAGATAGAAAAAAACAATTGAACTCGCGACACCGTTACCGACACCTCATTTTTGTAAACGCAATTGTGATCTTTATTTATATTACATTACGGATCAATGATCTATACAAGTATTTTCTTGTTCAAGTTTTCACTTCTGTCGGCACTCCCCGACTGCCACTGTTTTTTTTAAATTACCAATAGTATCGTCGATCAGCCATTTTGACTCTTTTCGGAAGTTCGATACAGTAACTGATAGACAGCACGTAATTTTAATACCGCGCTTATAAGCAGAGAGTCGCCAAAACGCGATGGCATTGATGAAGTCGCAAGAGGGACGGTGCTCAAAATAGCATGTCTGCTATGGCTCACTACTTCGGTTGGTACAAATATTTAAACGATAAAATATAAGTACAACTATATATGTAAAAAAAAACCTCTTATATGAGTTCCATAATGATCACATAATTTTAACTTACCACCTAATTACACATTGTGGAATGCAAATAAAGTATTGAGTATTGGTATAAAATACTTGGGAGTATTTTGTAGAGCAGTTTTCATTAAAATTAAGCAAAAAAAGAATTTTTACATGGGAACAAAATGTGACTCAAAAATGTACGACCATTAAGAATATGTCAGTATCGTAGCCGGTAGCGATCTGTAGATTTTGCCTGAGTTTATGATATGTATTTGAATATGTAGTCCATATTCAAATCCTTGTTTCCAATTGATGTTACATCGATATAAACAAATTTAAACTTTATACAGGGTCGCAGGGACATCGACGCGAAAACTGTTACCGTGGATTCAGTACAAGATTTTGGCGGCAGATTACTTTTTTAATTTAAAAAAAATAATAATCTGTTAGAAGTTATAGCGCAAACTGAACTTTATGTGTGGGTGTTAAAGTTATTTTTCCAAAAACACATATTTGTGTAAAGCGTGACTCACCACTTCAGTAGGCCTGAAATACTTAGGATTAATCTTGACCAGTAGTTGGTCTGTTTCAGCATCGTGTCCCGTCTCGCTCTCTCCGGCACCTCGCCACACCACCTTGCGGCCGACGCACGAAAACGCTAGTTCGACGAACTCTCGCACGCTGTGTGCTTCGCCTGTAGCTACTACGAAGTCTTCTGGTTCCTCTTGTTGAAGCATCAGCCACATTGCCTGCGATAAAATGAGTTGTTTTATTTTATTTATTAGTTCATATTACACATTGTATATTACAAATAAATAGAACGTAAGGTGCATGGGGTTACACAAATGTGCAACCAACAACGTTCTCCAGAGATAAAAGAAAAAGACAGTTTAAGTCAGTATTCAAAAATGGGGTACTCACTACCGACAGGACGAAACTTTAAAAGGCTTTTAACATAGTTAATTGATTCAGACGTGACCTTGCGGAAATCCATTATAAAATACAATAGAAATGGATATATTTAGTAACCTGTTCCGCTTGGCTATTTAAGAGTCTTAACACGTTGAGGGACACTAAACGCCCCCAGACGTAATAACAATAAAACTTCTATTGTATCTCGTTCAGTGTCCTTGAATGCGTTAAAAAAAAACCCTGAAAGAAATCGACAGGTGTTTCACCTCTCAAGAGGCATCCTCAGGATGACGATTGACTTGTCGCGAACTCGAACACGGCGTGTTGCCACACCGACCGCTGAGCGCAGACAATTTGTCGATTTCTTTCAGGGTTCTATTTTTAAGACTCTTTAAAAATAGCTAAGCGGAACAGGTTACTAAATATATCTACTTCTATTGTATTTTTTAAGGCTTTTAACGTCGAATTAGTACTTTTAGTTTAAAAAAATAGGACCCTAATGTTTTAAAGTCAAAGTAAATATCAAGAATTAAATTGAATGATTTACGTCCTTATCGGCAACAAACAATTATTATTATTTCCTCGTTCAAGTCGCGATATTATATTTTCTAGGATTTTGATACTTTTAATCAGTTAGGACATAACCAAGTAATTACAGATATGGGCGTATGATACGCCCATTTTCGCTTCTATACCAAGATATCTAAAAAATTTAAAGATCAATAATGATTTGATTTTTGCCTATCGCAGTCCACTGCTAGAAATAAGCCTCTCCCAGGCTGCGCCACAACAGCCTGTCCTCTGTCCTGTGTTCTAAAGATGTAAACATAATTAGCCTTTAATGTTCCCACTGCTGGGACACAGGCCTCCTCTCTTCGAGGGGAGTGGGTTGTAATCCACCACGCGGGCCCAGCGCGGGTTGGTAGATGTCACATGTCTTCGAATTTTTGGTTGTAGGACATGCCAGTTTCCTCACGATGTTTTCCTTTGTTTTCTAAGAGGTCAAAAGATATACCTCAATATAATCCTTAGCGTGTCCCCAATCTCTTTTACTGTCCAGGTTACCCAGTTCGAGGTACTCCATCAACCCGAGGTATATCTTGGCGACTCCGCGCGTGATCTTCCGTGTGACGAAGTTCTCCCCGCGCCGAGGACTCTCGTGGTTGAAGAGGAGCCCGTTGCATGCGAACATGCCGTACGCTTCTCTGTAGTTCACCACGATCCAGTAGCCGTAGAGCTTAGCACAAGCTAGAAGAAGAAGGGCATTTTATTGTTTTTGTTTTAGGAGGCTTTTGGTAAGTGGTCGGCGATGCCTATGGACATCTGGAATACCAGAGGCATTGTAGATGCGTTGCATATTGGTCATAAAAAGTAGAAAAATGGCAAAGCAGCATTCCGAGCAATAAAGGCGCTCTTAAGCCGCGCTCACTTTGGATGCGTTTTCGAACGAATTTTACTCGTGCGAACACATACGAACACGCACGAACGATCCCGATCTTCCAAGTACTAAGCAAGCGCGCAGAATGAGTCCGAGTTAGTCGTACGTATAGTTCCGACGTCGGACGTCCGAAACAGTGGCGGTACCTTCATAGAAGCCAAAAAGCCCGGCTTGCCCTAATAAAATCATAATTCTCAAGAACAAACCTAGGCCTACCAATAAAAAAGAAACAGTCAATGAACTCGAACTCAATCATGCATGTCATAGGAATAACCAAATTTCGAAATCCCCGCTTTTTCTGCCGCGCGCACTGAGCTAGGTTGCCAGATCTACGCACTCATTCTCTAAACTCGAATCATTCATTTAGTAATCATATGAATAAAATTTAAATTCCGCGCGCTTTGTTGCGCGCCAATACAATTCATTCAATTGCGCCTTCTCGCTCACACTCGTGGGCTTAAATCTGGCTTGCCTTACCTTTCTCTGTCTCGCAGTTTTCGCCTACAAATTGCTATAGAAACGTTTATATTTGTTGATATATTGGTAAGTACATATACGCAGATTTCTATGAAATGAAAAGCCCGGCTTTTGAGTGCACAGAGTACTTTTATTTTGAAACGCGACGACGAATTTGTTATTGTATATGTTTTGAAATTAATATTTTGAGACTAGAATTTTATTTTCCACGTGCTGAAGTAATGAATTAGTTTTATTGTTTAAAATGATGTGATAGTTATTGCGGCGATTTCATTCCGCGCTTTTTTGTAAGTGATTATAGTGTTATTTTTGTCATCAAATTCGGAGACTGTGTTCGTAAAGGTATTTTGAGTTTAGGCATATTGAGTTTTCTGACATAGGTAAGTAACTCTTTACTTCACCGTAACCAACATCAAATTACTGTAGGTAACTATTTCTCGGAAATAAAAAACAGTATTTTTGTTAGTCGAAGAATATATTGAAATACTCGTAGGCATTCGATTGTCTATTATACAAATTTATGTAGGTGAATAGCTGGTGCCATGAAAGCACATGACTAGGGTTGTTTTTATGGAATTCGTAGTTTTAGTAAACTACTGAAAAATAAACCATCTTATGTATTACATCTTGAGATCATAAAACACAGTAATGTTCGTATCGAAGAGATTCTTCATAGGTGTTTTGAAATAAAGATTAGAGTTGGCTATTGTCATTAAAATAAATTATAAAAAAATATTTAAGTAGGTAATATCTCATTTTAACATTTTCAATCGACATTAAATTTTAAACTCGTAAAATTATGCGTACGGCAGTAGAACAACAAATCGATAATGTGGGATCCATCTAGTGGCTTCTGATTGAAAAATTTTGCATGTGACAAGCGAATATGAATTATGGTAAAAAGGTTCGGCTAAGCGGTGTGATGACGCGCATTCATTAATGTAGATGGCGCTTATGACAATTACATACTAATGCCAGACCTCTTCGAATTTTAAAGGTTTTCTAAGCAAAATTATAATAATATTGTACCATGAACAACATATGAAAATCAGCCAATCCCTCACCTGGCTGTTTTTTTTTTATCGTAAAAAATCTGGCGGCTTGCCCTAATTTTGACCCCTAGGCACGCCACTGGTCCGAAAACAATCCAAACTTGTTGAGATTTTAAAACGCTTTCTTTCGTGCGTTGAAAATTGGAAATGGGTGTACAAAAATTTATTAACTTGGTTTACGGACATAAATGTTTGTGGGATCAGAGTGATCCAAGCTATCACTTCATGAAATAAACCGAATTCAAGTCTTTTAAATATTTTACGCATTTATTTGGTTCTAGGACAGCGTCGACGACGCTGCAGTGTCCGAGTTATATGTGAATTATTATCTTGAAGATACAGATTATTCATCGCGCTCCAGAGAGGACTTCACGAATACGATATCACCAGAACACTACCGATTTGACGGAGAAAAACTTATTTAGTGTGCGCACTCAATTCGTACGACTACGTACGTTTACGTACGATACAAATTTGCGTCCAAAGTGAGCGCGGCCTTATGCGACCAAAGTTTCTAGAACAAAGAGAAATCGTCCATGGTCGTTGAGCTCCTTAAGTTCTGGGTTGAGCTACACGATGACTAAAAAATGCGTGCATTGATTGGACAGGTACACTCAAATCTGTATGCAAAAGACCATTTCAGACACTAATCTACATGGTCCTCACATGATCTGACAAGATTATGTCTGAACTTTATAAGGTATTTTTTTACAATTTTGTACAAACATACTTACAAAAATAAAATAAGTTATCATTGGTGACGCGTAGGCGAGAATCGCCAGGCGATTACTGTTGAATTCCTCCCTATAAAAATGGTCGGAACTGGCAAAATGCTGATGTACCTACTGTACTCATCTTTTATTTTCTTTTTGAAATGAAATGAAATTGTTTATTCTGTAAATAGGATATCGGAATCTTTTACACGTCATAGAAAAAATAAAAAATAAAAATAAGCTAGTCGAGTTCGGCGTTTCCTATCTGACTACTCTGAGAAGAAAGGCCGAAACAAACTCAGAGGTCACAGTCTCTTTTAAAGTCCAGACATAATCTTGGTCAGGCCATATGAGGACCATGTAGATTAGTGTCTGAAATGGTCTTTTGAGGAAAGAACCACACAGATTTGAGTGGACCTGTCCAGTCAGTGCAAGCATTTGTCAGTAATCGTAGAGCTCAACTCAGAACATAAGGAGCTCTGCTTATCGCTTCGGGAATACAAGCGCAATGTTATACAAAATTGTTTCAGAGTAACTTAAAATAGAATATGTATTTATTATCGTACCTAATATTCCGCCATGCACATACTAGATAAATAAAACCGACAAGTCGGACCACGCACAATGAAGGTTTCCGTTGCTGGGATGTATTTATCCCAAATACAAACTTACTTACTTACAAAGAGCCCGTACTACAGCTCAAATTCGCTCTGAGGCGCCAATAATTTAGATAATTGCTTTTTACGGCGAAAATAATGGTAATTAAAAAAAATAAAAAACATAGTCGCTGCTTTATAGTTAGTTAAGTTATTATGCAAAGTTTCATGATCTAATTTGGATTATTTTTTTGAATACCAGCGGTTTATTGTTCGGTTTGGAGGTAACTTTGGATTTTTTTTCTATAGAGAAAATTTTATGGAATATTGTTTTCGGCTAACATAGTACTTAACATTAATCCTTAACTTTAACATATATTTATTTCAAAATTAATGCTGCAGTGTTTTCGATATAACGGGGGATCATGCTAGGCCATTTGAGGTAGTATAGGCCCTTAACATTGTAGTTGAAAATCATGTTCTCCCATACATTCCAACTGCAAATGTAAGTTTGTACGCACAATATTGAGAAAGACCACAGACTTCTTATAGGTTACCTGTTATAAAGGTAAAAAACTATTCTTTGTATTTTTTTCAAAATTTTAGGCTCAGTATTTTCGGAGATATGGGGGGTGGTCAATGGACAATTTTCATCAATTTTCTTAAATATCTTTAAAAATATTTATTTTAAAATCATATAAAAAATATATTTGAGATCCTCGCAACAAGCCCTTTCATTTGATATGTCACACGGTACAGTTAGCAAACTTTCTTTTTAATTTTCTTATTTGCCCCCAAAAGTGACCCCATATTCAAATTTCATTTATTTACGTTACACATCCGTGTTTGGGTCACAGAAATACATATGCGTACCAAATTTCAACCTAATCGGTCCATTAGATTCGGAGCAAATTGGCTACTTATTGGACAGACAGACATACGAGTGATCCTATAAGGGTTGCGTTTTTTTTCTTTTTGAGGTACGAAACCCTAATAACAGTTGCATTAATAACATAACATTTTATTAAGTGGTAAGATCATTAATAACACTCTTTGCACATTATTAGAAACCAGGGTTGTAACGGATATCGTTTAACCGAAGAGGTTATTGAGATAATCAGGTTTGAGGATGCGGATGCGGATACGGATATTGGAAAATTCCTTATCCAGATGACATATGAAAAATAGCCCTTGTTTTTAACACCTTTTTTTTCGGGGGATTATAAAATAATTTCTCCTGACACCACAATCATGCCACCACTGCCAGGTGCGGCCGATCCTTTGTCATAGGACAGAAACACTGCGAATTCAAGCAATAGGAACGCGTCACTCACACTCCGGCCCGCACATTTGCCTCGGAGCGAGTTTAAAAAAAATCACTATTTGAGCGAACAACGTGGGGACACATCCCCATAAAAATTATGAGGATGCGGAGCTGTCAAAATCAAAAGTTGATGTTTTGCGGATATCAAAATTTATGCGGATGCTCCGCATTTGCGGATGCGGATACGGATATCCGTTACATCCCTGTTAGAAACATAAAACATAAACAACATCGATATTTTATTGTTTTTTTAATTGCTTTGCATGTTTCCCGCTATCGTTCAATCTCGTGTCTTTTTGATTAAATCTGGGGTTTGGTTTTAGTACATTAGTAGTTATCATGTAGTTATCATGAGTAAGCACTTATTACACAGAAATCAAATAACATTTACATCAAATCCATACTTGATTATATTTGATACATCAGGATAAGATGACGATAAATCTTTAAACAAGAAAAACACTTACCATAGGGCGACCTGGGGTAGAACGGTGTCTTCTCAGTCTGGGGCACTTCCACAACCTTTCCGTACAGTTCTGAGGTAGACGCCTGGTATATCTTGGCCTCCTTCTCAAGGCCTGCTGCTCTCACTGCCTCCAGAAGCCTTAGAGTCCCGAGGGCATCCACTTGGGCCGTGTACTCACTGAGTTCGAACGAAACTTTGACGTGCGACTGGGCTCCTAAGTTGTAGATCTCTTTTGGACGAATCTGTAACAGAGTTTGGAAAGGTAGAGTCGATTTTTTTGGTACAGTATGAGTGGGTGTGAGTTATGGAACAGCATTTACACATAGTTTAATAGTATACTTTCGAGGATACAATTCTGAAGCAAATAAAATAGCTTGCCCATGGGCGATTGTAAGTACGAAATATAAAGTCTGGAGCACCGAGTACAGTCAGATTGGCTACCACCTTGCCGACTGGCCAATTCATATACTTTATCCTGGTAAAGGTCGCAGAAATCAGCTGGATGCGAGAAGCACAGGGCCAGTTGATGTGGCGACACTTGGTCGATGCCTATGTCCAGCAGTGGACGTTTTACGGCGACGATGGCACGAGGGAAGATCATCGAGAAAAGTGAAATGATAATTCAAACGGCAATGAAAGCAATCTATGTCAAATGAGCTGGACAGAATTGCTAGTTAGATCGTAGTAATCCTATGCAACCTTGACGCGAAGCCTCAACGGTGCATAATTAAAGATAGATTGCTAATCCAACGTATAAACATGTATTGTTGAATGTTGATTCTGCCTTTCTAGATAGGATCCGTAAGCCATTGGCATTTTGTAAGTAAGGAAGGTAAGGAAACCACGTTTAGCAATATAAAATCACACCCTTAATGACTAAAGGATTAGGTAGACATTTGAGCCTGTTACATTTAAGTCTCATGCATCTAGTAGGGGGCGACTGTATTCCTCATAATAACGACAATATTTAAATATGGCTTATTTAAATATTGTCGTTATTATGAGGAATACAGTGACTGTTAGTAGGAACTTTAAGAAAATTCTTTTACTTTTAGGTATTTCCCACCACTTCAACATCTACATGCCAGAATCAACAGTGGCGACCATGGCGATCAACCAGAATACAAGTCAGAACAATGGTGATGCGTGCCTTGAATCCAGCTTGGAAAAAAAAAGGAAATAATGTTGAACTAGGAAATAACAACAGAAAACAGATATGGACTAATAAAGTCATAAAGAGATGTTTAGGACTGCGATAAAAATTAATAATCAACGTGTCCAGCCCATCCAGCTCAAATAATTATGTGCTAGTACCTTCGATCAGTAAATGGAGTATATAAGGATCGTAGCAGGTGGCGTTCTGTAATTTCTGCCTACCCCCATCGGACGAAGACGTGAAGTTACATACATATATATGGCAGAAACGCTTGATACACGAGAAGCTCTTAAAGTTTCCAGATAATATTTTTTTTTGTAAAAAAATACGCCTCGTTACTGGAACTGATGTCATCAAATCGTGCCATTTGTGCATGCATGATATAATCGTACATAGTATATATATAATAAATAGGTAGTGTTACTGTGAGTAACAATCGTCATTATGTCGCGGCCTTGGTTAACATGTTGTAGTAGGTACATAATGTTTAAAATATCAAAATTGCTTACTACGCCATGTTAACACGGGAATCAGAATAATATGACTCTGAAGGAGATTTCTAACAAAAGTAGGACTTCATATGCGGGTTTCGATCAACAATACCATGATCGAATTATGCGGGGGTCAATACTTACCATCAAGGGAGTTACCATACACTCTTATAGGAGGATATTAGGACTCAATATTTGAAAAAAACTAAAGTGTCCCTGTAAATGACAATGATACGAGCCCACATGGACCATCTGCTTGGCGACTACCAAATAACAAGGTAGGTCAGTCATAAAGCTATCCTTCGGACTCGAGGCAAAGCAATAACAGCCGCACGGGTCGATCGATCAGGTTAAGCTACGCTCGCTGAGGTCGGTCCATGGATGGGTGACCTTCTTTACATATTGAGACCCTTCCGTGCCATAAAGCACGTTAAGCCATAGGTCCCGGCCGTCATTCGTGGATTTTTAACAGTCGTTACGGGTTGTCAGAAACCCGAAAGTCTGTCAGCCAGTCTTAGCAAGGGGTATCGTGTTACTCAGTAACTGCGCTGTAGAGGTCAGATAGGCAGTTGCTCCATGTAAAATACTGGTATTCAGCTGCATCCGGTTAGACTGGAAGTCGACCCCAACATATTTGGGAAAAGGCTGGGCAGATAATGATAGCTAACCTTAGTGATTATGCCGATGAGACACGTCGTGTCGGTGAGGTCTCCGTAGTGCAGGTGCATGCGGCCGCCGGTGTGGCAGGCTGGCCGGCCGTAAAGGTGCTGGATGCGGCCTGTGTTGAAGGAAGACGAGCGCCGCAACACACCGTGCACTTCATACCCTTTGTCGATGAGGAACTCCGCGAGGTATGAACCATCCTATAACAAAATGTTACTATTTAGAACTTATAGGTTATTTTTAATTTATTTTATTTAAGAAATGTGAAATACGATGATGAACGTCAACCGATGGGTTGACATCATCATGTTGTCGCTAAAAACCAGCACTGTGGTTCTGTCTCACATAGTGTCACAGCATTATGCTAAGCGACTGCCGTTTTGCGTGGGCATAGATGTGAAGCATATTTTCCCCCAGCTTGTTTTTCTTGTTTGTTTTTTTCCCCTTTGCGTCATGTTTAGCGCAAATGAATATATTTTCTTTCTTTTCATTTACAAGAAGCACGCTTATAGCAGGACTGATGGGTAAAGTAGGTACGGTCAATGGCACGTCAGTTGAACTACAAAAACCAAATAATACAGGCAAAGCAAGATGGAACTGAGTTTCCCAAAGTTTATTTTTAGTCTCAATTTTCTTTATTTTGACTTCTATTTTAGATATTAAAAAATTACAGAAATAGTTTAAAAATATACAGTACTTTTGTTTAAAATTAGTCTTTCACTAATTCTATTTTTAAACAAAAGTACTTAAAAAAATGTTTTTAAGCTATTTTAGTATTTTTTAAGTATTGTAGATAATGGTCTCACACAAGAACATCGTCGTCAAACGAGTGCCAGTAGTAAGAGCCTGTGCACGATGCGTTTACGATGCGTTACGGTGCCGCACCGCAAAGATTTCGCCGCAATAGCAGTCACACGGGCGTTGCGGAGCCGCAAAGCGCGTAATTGTCATCTGTCAAACATCTGTTTTTGACAACGCACAAATAATTAAGCGGTGCAGCTCCGGTGTCGCAACGCTTACACCCCTCCCCACCTCGTCTCGCGGGCTGTAAGTCCGGTGTATGTGCGGTGGGACGCCGGAACGCACCGTGTGGAATATTTGTATGTAGGACGCCGCACCGACACTGATCCGGCGCCGCACCTTCGCCGCATCGTGTACACAGGCTCAAATAGTTGAACTACGAAAGCTTTATTGCATCGAAACAAAAGTGCTGTCAGTCAAACTGTTACCATGGGGTGACTCAACTACTCCACTATCACTAAATTAATTTATTTTGAAGAAAACCGGATTTCCTTCTAAACAGGATATAGTTAACTGATAAGGTTAAAAATCAAATGTTACTTCTCAACTTACTAATCACAACTTAGCAATTGTTCTTAACCGGAATATTTACAAATTTTTACAATGTGATAGCATCCTGGAACATACCAAAGTTCAAAATGTTAAACATCCACATTTTTAAGACTAACAACTTTTAAATAGAGTAGGAGATAGGAATTTGGTCAGAAAACATGTAAACGAGAATGTTTATATGCAAACTATCGCTGTACGCGCTAAAACTGCGAGTCTGCTAATCTGACGTGGGATTGGGCGGTTCATTATCAGTGGACGTGCACGTCTTTCTATATTGTTCTCACATGTATAATTTCAACATTAATGATTTAACCAATATTTTGTAACATTTTTTTTATTTAAAAGTGTCCGTGGAGTTTCTTGCCCGTTCTTCTCCATAGGTACCTACTACGCTTTGGAATGGGTAACTAGCTTCATATTTTTGACTGACCGATTCCTTGACAATTCAAAAGTGCTTGTAAATGGTTTAATTGAAATAAATGCTTTGAGTTTGAGTTTTTCGACAGCATCGGGACCGTTGGGCCACTCAGGTTCGTCTACTAGTGTGCACAAGTAGAAGGACGCAGTCGTCGAGGCAGGCCTAGGAAATACTGCCGACTTGGATGAGTTCATGAATGATATGGCAAAAAAAAAAACAACCGACTTCCGAAAAAAACACTACAAACTGAAAAATAACTTTAATTTCGGAAATCGGTGTCTTTGGATTTGTATTTTTGTTTTTTGTCACCGACTGCCGAAATTAAAGTTATTTTTCACTTTGTAGTATTTTTTTTTTCGGAGTTCAGTTGTTTTAAAAGAGAAAATATTTCATTGATGCACTAAATCGAACCTTCTAATGAGTAGGTAAGCTTTTTAAAAACAATGTGCCTCTAAAAAAATTTTGGTCTTTAATGATGTATACGTGCTTTTTTAAATAAATGAGCCTCTTTTTAAAGTTGGTTAAATACATAACGTAACATAACGCTTTGTTTCCACAAAGGGCTGGCAGAGGAGTATTATATATATTATAGTAAACCCTAATTTCGCCAGTTATGTTTAAGTCCTATGTAATAGAGGGCGAGCCTATTGCCACCAACCGTGCAAAAATCGTGACTCTGGGCAACTACTGAATAATTCTAGATATAAAAACCCAATAACACCATGCCCAACCTGGGAATCGAACCCAGGACCTCATGATCAGCCGTAGCTGTTGCGCCCACTTGAGACCAACAAGTCCCCTGCCTAACTTGAGAGCCTTTTTTATTCTATCATAATTGGTGATCAGTACCTACTATATAAAATACTGATTATCAATTTTGATACAATTCAATTAATGTACATACTTGCTAACATAATCAGTTAATAAAATAAACATGTTTAAGTTGTTAATGGATTTCAATTACCTTATTAAAAGATACAACTTGCAATATTGTAAAACACTTTTATGATTAGATTAAATCTAATTGATTATATCGGTAGGTACTAGCTTTATCCGCGAAATTTCACAGATTAACATATATATTTTTTAAATTCTTATTCTTTATGGCACCTCTATAGGTCATGAGCTATCCAAATATGAAAAATAATTTGGCCTAGGTAAATAAGCAGTGATCGGAGTAGGTAGATTGATTTGGCCTCAATGAACTAGCACGTATATATTAGTATGTATATGCCTGCGGGATTCCAGGATTTTGAAATAATTAATTTTTTTTTAAGGAATTCCAAATGTTGTAATGTGTAGAATAAAGAATACATCAATATGAATAAGGAATGTTTAACCCTTTTGCTGTTATTGAATTGAATGCCAAAAAATATTAAGAAGTATAAAAATATATTTTTATTTATTTATTCAAGAACAGTAACAATTACAAGCAGCAGATAATATACTTACAAGAAATAAATACTAAATTAGTCATATTATGTAAGTTTCGAATGGACGCAAAACAGTAAGATTCACTTTATTACTTGATAAATAAGAAAAAAACAATTTTAAATGTTTATCCATTTTATAAAATTCTAATGTAGTAGTTTAAAAATCCTTACATTTACAATATTTGATTCAACCCCGTAAGTAACAAAATTAAATCCCGAAAAAAAGGTTTATCCATGTTATGATTTCTATGACTATTCATGATGCGAGTACGTAAAATCAATCTACCTACTCCGATCACTGGTCATAAGGGAGAGGCGTGAAAATTGATTTGCAGTTGTAATCTATATTAAATGTAGCAATTTATGGGACAACTTAATTCATGATGAAAGTGTGAATAAGCGCTGTGTGAAGAGGAAAATCCTTACATATTATAAGAGTCTTCCGCCGCGTCTGTCTGTCTGTCTGTCTGAACGCGATAAATTCAAAAACTACCGAACAGATTTTCAAACGGTTTTCACCAGCCCATTGGTGAAAACCGTTCGAAAATTTGTTCGGAGTGATTCATGCGGAAGGTTTTAGAATTAATGAGGTTGTATAATTAATTAAGGTTTTGTGTAAATTGGCTCAAATTTGACGATTATTGATGAAGACGTCGCGTCGGAAAAAAGCATGCACACTGGGAGCTTTATTGGTGTGCGCCGCGGATATCGTAAAAGTTACATAAAATTTATTTTCGAAGCTATTTTCACCGGTATTATATCAACGCTTTCCAATAAACAATGTTACATAAATTGAGCATTTAATTTAGATTATAATATGCCTTGACATAATTTCATTTAAATTAATAATATAAAAACAAAATAATTACGGTTAGAGCGCAGCGGTAGGAGTCAATAACCTTTTCCTGGACTATTAGGTATGTAATCCCGGTAGTACGTTTCCGTGGGATATTTTCCGACATCCACGCGGGCGAAGCCAAGGGCAAATGCTAGTAGGAAATACATTAAAGACTATTTGACTATGATTAAAAAATGTAGTAGTATTTTATCTTCAGTAGGTACCTATCAGGCTTTATGAGAGTGACACTAGAACCTTTTCAACAAAAAATCATTCATGTACTTATCATTCAAAGCAACCCTGCCGATACCTTATTCCATAGCACTCTTTGAACACTGTTTGTGCACTGTTTGAAGACCTTAGTATTTATTAATTATTACGAGAAATATGGACCTACGGTATTCAGCTGTGGGGCTGCGCCAGCCAAAGCAATCGTCAAATCATATAACGTTTTCAAAACAAAGTAGGGGTATATTCAACGCGCCCTGGTACATTAGAAATAGTGACCTCCACCGGGACCTCAAGATGGATGTCGTAAACATAGTTATACAAAAATATGCAGAAGCTCCTGAACACAGACTTCATCATCACGTGAATGTTGAGGCGATCCAACTCCTTGACAACACTGAATTAGTGCGAAGACTAAAAAGGGTAAAATCTTTTGAGTTAGTTTAGTGCAGAATAAGTGAACTTAAACTGTAGTGCAAGTGCTGACTTTTACAAAGAACACGTGAATCAAGTGTCTTCCCCTAAACTTATAGTGAATAAGAAAGACGTTATTGGACGACTTCTTAATTTTATAGTTGCTTCGCAGTTTAAGTAATATTTAAATTACTTATTAGCTAATAGGCTAGATTGTAATGTGTATAAAGTATCATCAATTGTGAAACTTAATAAAAGAAAAAAAAAATTACGAGATATGAAAATAGTTCACTTATTTAGTATTATAAGTACTAGCTTTATCCCCCAGCTTCGCCCGCGTAAAGGTCGGAAATTATCCCACAGGAACGTACTACCGGGATTCATAGTATCTTATGTCCTAACCCAGATCATGCCCTATCTGCATGCCATTCATCTAAATCTGTCCAGTCGTTACGGCATGAAACGGTCAAAGACAGACAGGTAGATACTAAATTCTAAATCTTTTTTAGGGTTTCGTACATCAAAATTAGAAATTCAAACCCATATAGGATGACTTCGTTGTCTGTCAAGACGGTTTTTCTTAAGAACGCGTGGAGATATCAAGTTGAAACAGATATCAACTACTACTACTACTATAACTTAGATCTACGGTCCCTTGGAGCTGTAAAGAAAATAAAACTTCCAAGTCAACGCAATAAAAAAATACGGCCATTTAATTATACCGCATATATAAGTTGACACTCGCAAACAAAACAAGGCCTTTATATGGTATTTCCCGTTGACCTAGCAGCGTGAAGATTGTGACCGCTCGTTAAAATTCGTCCATAGAAACTTTGACACCCCCCAATCCTCTTTTAGGGGGTAATTTAGAAAAACTAAAAATGGCAAACTTTATAATTTACATAGATAAGTATTTGTGCCAAGTTTCAAGTTTATTAACTCAAGATTTTTAATTCTAACAAAATCCCCCTTAAAGGTCGGGTTTCCAAAAATCCGTTCTTAGCAGATGTTTACTAACTATAAATTACCTCCCTGCCAAATTTCATCTTTATACGTCAAGCGGTTATCGATATTTCGTGATGAATGAGTGAGTGAGTGACCTTTATTTTTTTAATATATTTACATTAGCAGAGTATAATTTTTTGTCAAACCCAACTGTTTCCTTCCAAGGTGATGTCTACAGACCTACTACAGATATACATACTTTGTTTGGTCATTTCAGCCAAAAGTAGTCCACTTTTTTACATTTAGGTATTAATTGTATTGTTGTTTATTATATATTGTATTAATTGTTGTTCTTTTTGTGTCTTTTCTTTGTGTCATGTTTTACAGCAAATAAACGTATTTTCTTTCTAATATTTATAAATTATTGTGTGCTCAATAAATTTTGTTTGTGCTCAATGAACATTTTTTGTTTTCATTTTTTTTTCCTTCTTTATTAAATGTACTTTGCATTATTAATATATATATAGGTACTTATTAATTGTACACAAAAAATTGTAAAAAGTAAGAACTCTATTAAATTTAATACAATAGACGGCCTTTAAGTCAAGGTGTCATCAATCATCCATTGTCATAGTAAAAATGAAGTCAGTTGAAAAAACTATTTACCTTTGTATCATGATAAAAAATCATGTCTCTGCTTTTTTAAGGTTCCGGACCTCAAAAGGAAAAAAACAGAACCCTTATGGGATCACTTGTGTGTCTGGCTGTCTGTCAGTCCGTCTGTCATAGCCAATTTGCTCCAAATCTAATAGACCGATTCAAGTTGAAATTTGGTACACTATGTATTTTTGTGACTCAAACACGAACATGTAACATAAATAAATGAATTTTGAACATAGGGGTCCCTTTTGGGGAACAAACAAGAAAATGAAAAAAAAAAAGGATTGCTAACAGTACCGCCATAACATATCAAATGAAAGGGCTTCTTGGGAGGATCTTAAACATATTTTTTATATAATTTTAAAATAAATATTAATTTTAAAGATATTTAGGAAATTCAATGAAAATTGACCATTCCCCCCTTATCTCTGAAACTGCAAGACCTAAAATTTTAAAAACAATACATAGTATTGCTCTTTACTCATAGATTACAGGAAAACCTATAAGAAGTCTATGGTCTTAAAATAACATGGTAAATCTCTCAATATTGTGCGTACAAACTTATATTTGCAGCTGGAATGTATAGGAGAACATGTTTTTGAACAACAATGTTTGTTCTTGGGATAAATAAATTCATCTCAACTACGGAACCCTTCATTGTGTGTAGTCCGACATGCACTTGGCCGGTTTTCTTTTTAATAAAAAAAAAAAATTTGATAGTGATAAAATTCTGGTGATATTACCATTAGTGGGTAAACATAGGTGATATTATTTATTATAACTTGTAATGTACTTTCATTCCAATTTACTTTATTATGAAACATGCTACTATTCATATTTTATTAAATTGTTGAACCCGAAAGGGTTCATGTGAACTTTTCAATAGTTATTAAGACCATTTTTACCAGTTATTCATGACTTCTGGGTTTAAGCTACAAATGTGTAGCTTTTATATGTATTTTATCCTAGTAAGAATATTGAACAGAGTTTAATTATTTTCTTTTGTTTAGTTTAAATAACATTCTTGAATAACATTACATCATCATCTTCTCTTCACTTGAAAAAATTTGAAATAAATCTTGAATCTTCTTGATTAATGTTTTTCAAGTAAAGATTTTTACTGTGTGCTTAGTGTCACATATTATTTTAATGGCACAACATTAAGTAGCAAAAAATGTTAAAAACAGAGAAAAAAATCTTGTTATCGCTTACTTAAACACTACAATAAATAATCCCATTGCAAAACTACATCCATTAACAATAAAAGCCCTAACACATAAAAATAATGGTCAAATCCGCCAATTCAGGCCAGGAAGCATGAAATGAACCATAAAATAACTCATTTATGAACAACGTGGCCTACTCGGAAATCCACGAAAACATAATAAGCCGTGAATTAACTATAAACAAAGTAAACATATACGTACCTGGCCTGTTATGCCGGTTATCAACGCCACTTTTTTATTTGCATTTACTAAACTGGAACCTTCGCCTGACATTTCGGCAATTGCTTTTTTAATTGATTTTCCGTATTTTTATTTAGACGAAGAACACGTCTGCACTCCACGAGCCGGCGCGCAATGCTGTGGAAGAGTGTGATAAGCTTATCATAACAAGAAAACAAGAAACACAAATTAACGTTCGTACGCAAAGTTTGTGACATCGTTTATTTCCACTTGACGAACGAAATATTCGGTAAGGATGAAGACAGGGTAACGAACAAACATTTTAATAAAATTCATTAACTACCTAAATATAGTAAAACAATCCTTTTCAAGCCGATAAACTAATAATAAAAACAATAATTTATCAATGATCAGTTAGCTTATTTTAAATGACAGAATTGACAGCCGATTTCAGCTTGACAGACAGTGACAGTTAGTTGAAGTTGACATTGTCAAGAGGTCGTCAAGAGAGAGGTTGTTAGAAAAGACTAAAAAGCTAGAAAGAGTCTGACATGGTGACATTTGGAACTAAACACAACTTTTTGATTTGAGTCACTCACAAGCAGCGTTTTTTGTTACATATTTATTTCCCATTCGAAGTGGCCTAAGTGTGGTAGTGGCGTCATCATTTTCGTTTTACTCTTTTTTGCCAAGCTGTAAACATTTTGAAATCTCTATATCCTGTCAAACATTTTATCGAACCTTGACCGAAAATAGACATTTTAACGTTTTTTTTTCAATGACAGACCCAGTAAATAAAATAGCAAAAACGAAACGTTTCAGTGTCAAGGCCTTCTAGGCTCTCTACGGTATTGTATTGTAACGCGCTGGAGTCCGGGGAAGCCCCGCTTCACAGAAGGACCAGAAAGATTTTCAGAAATTCTGACCATAGAAAACTGATAATTTTTTATCTATGATATTGACATTTGACATTTGACAATAATGACATTTAAAAACGATTTATTATCTGTATATTTGTATTACGACGGTCACGGAGGTTATTTATCTTGATAATTTGTTTTAATTTGTAAAATAAATGTGCAACTAGCCTAAGGAAAAGTGTTATAAAGTGTATAATGACCGTAAAACAGTTACAAAGTATTACTTCTATATATTAAGCTGAATTCCAAACATTCCAATTAACAAGTTTCGTCTTGTTGATGTTAAACAGTGAAGTAAAATTTCATCATGCCTGATATAAAGATAACTCCGCTTGGAGCAGGCCAAGATGTCGGTCGCAGTTGTATTTTGCTGTCGATGGGAGGTAAAAACATTATGTTGGACTGTGGCATGCATATGGGCTACAACGACGAGAGACGCTTTCCTGACTTCTCGTACATTGTACCCGAAGGGCCTATTACCAGTCAAATAGACTGTGTCATTATCTCGCATTTCCATCTCGACCACTGCGGAGCCCTGCCATACATGTCCGAGATGGTTGGTTACACAGGACCTATCTATATGACACATCCCACCAAAGCTATTGCACCTATCCTGCTTGAGGACATGAGAAAAGTAGCAGTAGAAAGAAAAGGGGAATCCAACTTCTTCACTTCTCAAATGATCAAAGATTGTATAAAAAAGGTAACGGCTGTGACCCTGCATCAATCTGTGATGGTAGATAATGAGTTAGAGATTAAGGCATATTATGCAGGTCATGTGCTAGGAGCTGCCATGTTTTGGATTCGAGTTGGTTCCCAGTCTGTTGTCTATACTGGTGACTACAATATGACTCCTGACAGGCATCTAGGTGCTGCCTGGATAGATAAATGTAGACCAGACCTGCTTATAACTGAATCTACTTATGCTACGACAATACGAGATTCCAAGCGTTGCCGTGAGAGAGACTTCCTCAAAAAAGTCCATGAATGTGTGGAAAAAGGTGGCAAAGTCCTTATACCTGTATTTGCATTGGGAAGAGCTCAAGAACTTTGTATTTTATTGGAAACTTACTGGGAAAGGATGAACTTGAAATATCCAGTTTATTTTGCACTAGGGCTGACAGAGAAGGCAAACAACTACTACAAGATGTTCATAACATGGACTAATCAGAAGATAAGAAAGACTTTTGTGCAAAGGAACATGTTTGATTTCAAACACATTAAACCTTTTGACAAGTCCTACATTGATAACCCTGGAGCTATGGTTGTGTTTGCTACTCCAGGAATGTTGCATGCAGGCTTATCACTAAATATATTTAAGAAATGGGCACCTTATGAACAGAATATGGTGATCATGCCAGGCTTCTGTGTCCAAGGTACAGTTGGACATAAAATCCTAAATGGTGCTAAAAAGGTTGAATTTGAGAACCGCCAGGTGGTTGAAGTCAAAATGGCTGTAGAATACATGTCATTTTCAGCCCATGCGGATGCTAAGGGAATAATGCAGTTGATTCAGTACTGTGAGCCAAAGAATGTGTTATTGGTGCATGGTGAAGCACAGAAAATGGAGTTCTTGAAAGATAAAATTGAAAAAGAGTTTAAGATTAATTGTTACATGCCTGCAAATGGGGAAACTTGTACTATAAACACACCTACAAAAATTCCTATTGATGTGTCCTTAAGATTATTGAAGGCCGAGGCTGTGCGGTACAATGCACAGCCCCCTGATCCCAAACGGCGGCGGGTTGTTAATGGAATTTTGTGTGTGCGGGACAATAGGCTATCCCTTCTTGATATCGACGAAATGTGCGACGAAATTGGTATCAACCGACACATAATAAGGTTCACAAGCACAGTCCGCTTTGAAGATCCTGGTCCAGCTGTCAAAACTGCAGAGAAGTTGAAAACTTTACTATCTGAGAAGTTGGAAGGGTGGACAATCACAATTTCCGAGGCTAACATATCAGTTGAATCCGTACTTATCAAAGTTGAGGGTGATGAGGATAGCACTAAAAACATCTATGTCTCCTGGACTAACCAGGATGAGGACTTAGGTAGTTACATATTAGGTTTACTTCAATCAATGGTGCAATAAGATTAAGATCCAGGTTGTTATTATGTATATTTTTTAATAAATTACTTATATTTTACTAAATGTCGTTTTTGTTAAGTACACCATGTTATGTCTTGGTTACATTTCCCCTGGTACCAGAAATGTAGAAGTTGGTTATTTGTTGATAAATCTTTAACTTCCTCTAATAATGATGATATGTACTGCAACAAAAAAAAAACGTATTTTATATGAGTAAAAAAAACATTAGTAAAGTTCAATATTTATGAACGCGAAAGTAACTTTGTATGTCGGTCTGTCTATCTGTCTGTTACCTTTTCACGCCTAAACTACTGAACCGATCGAAATTTAAACAGATCAGTAGCCTGCAGAAAGACATATGGCTATTTTTCATACGGGATATTTGTATAAAAAATGATGACATCCAAATACACGCACATGAAGTTGCCAGCAAAAGCTAGCATTATTATAAGTACACTAGTATTTAATGTAAATAACGAACTTCAAGTGAGTCGATAAGTGTAATCCATAGTTACCGTATTAGGTGTCATAGGTGGTGGAATGAGTCGTCTGAAGTCTCCCTTATGCAAGGTTTCAGTGTGGGCTGCCAACAGGTTCCTCTCCAGCTTAGCACTAATGCACGGCTTGCACAGGCCGCACAAATCTGAAGCGTCGCAGTTTATTATGCAAGCCATCTTGCAATGGAGGCTAAATACAGCTATATTCTTCTGGGCGGACACCATGTTTTTGGCGGCTTGTACATCTCTGAAAGAAGTTATTAGTTTTACTAATTTAGCTCAATCAAATGTTGATTCAGTGGCTTTGCGATACAATACCACGCGATTGTTCCTACTCGTAGCAAAGAAGTACAACTATGTTCTTAATGTCCCTCGGCAAACCTCGTGTTTCGTCAGTCGTCGGATTTCTATCAATTGCCCTTTGCACAAAGTGCAGACCGTAGATAATACGCTTGTGCAGACCGGACGCTCTCAATCGACTTGGAAGTATATAGAGTTGTTAATACTCTTTTAACTTAATGTATTTTTTTTGTCAAACGATATGGAAAGCTGCTATAGTCGGAGGCACGACAGATAGGAAAATAGGTTTACAGCTCTACTTATATAGTTCACACGAAAATCAAAACAAAACAACTATAAAGTACTTAGCTTTGAATTCAAATTATTATACAAGATAAATTTAATAATTGATGGACATGGAAATTAATATTCGTTTCTATTCGGAAATGCGATGATTGCCGACGGACAAGAAAATATACACACATACTTGTAGGTACCTACTACCGTTGCAATGCGTAGCCCGACGACGCACAGTGTGACGGTTCGAGAAACTAGCTTGACAAAAGTCTTTTTATCGTTTTATCTTTCGTAAATCAGTTTGTAAGGTATATTTTCATAACCTAAACTAATTGTGCCCCGCGGTTTCACTCGCGTAATTCCCGATTTCCCGATCCCATGGGAATTTCCGGATGAAAGGGATCTTATATGTTAATCCAGGTCTCCAGCTATCTGCATACCAATTTTCATCCAAAAAGGTCCAGCCGTACAAGGATTTTCTTCGGATCATCTTTCGATCGGTTATCTTTTTAATAAATAAAACACAATATGAAATAAAAAGACATCTCTGTATTTATTAAAATTAAAGATAAGTACACAGAAATATACTACTACAACAAAAGTTTGAATTGTGTACTTTTTATTCGGTAAATGTGATAGAAAATACGAACGACGAAAATACAAACGTAATAAATTGGAAATAAAAAGAATGATCAGAAAGAAAACCCGTTAAATGACGTAATACACCCCTGATATACACCTGATAATGTAGAAAACAGAAGTATACGAATCAGAAAAGTTTAATTAAACACTTGCATGTGATTTTGTTGTGCTGGAAAGTCTTTAAAATTCCGTATTATCTGGGGTAGACAGTGATGAAATTAATCAGCATCAGAATCACTGTAAATTCTATCACTCTCTTCACTGTCTACATCAGATTCATGAGAATGTCCAAGACTTTCTAATGAAGCACTATTTTCGGCATCTGAAATTCTCATTTCCAAAATTTCACATACTTCAGGAGGAATTTCTTTACGTTTTGTATTTGGTGCAGCTCGTAAACTAGCTAAATAAGGATCTGATGTTATCAATAGTCGACGCATCAAATCTTTGTTTGTATCTATTCTCGAAATTTTCCTCGTGAACAGCTCTCTGAATTTTTTGTTGTGTTTATTTCTGGCCTCTTGGGCTTCTTGACAGAGCTGACCTACAGGAAGTAAACAATTTGAAATTATATCTTTGCCATGATATAATATTTTGTGTAGACTAACAGGCATTGGATACCATGAATATTCTCTTATGTATAAATCTCTAGTTAGTTTGACGTACTCTTCAAACTTATCTACATTAATAGGAAACCCGCTATTAATGCACTGTAAAATCACATGCAAACGTTTAATTAAATTACAATTAACGCCTGTTATTTCTGACGCCTTTTCAGCATTCCGAAAAAAAATACGGGCTGTGTTTCCGTCGTTCATATTTCCTGCTTGTTGTTTAGGCATGTCTACCAAAATACCTAATTCACGCCTAAACTTCTCTTGCACATCTTTCATTTTTAAACTTAATTTATTTTTATTTTCAGTTCCCCGAACTTGCCACGTTTTCATGTCTAACCGATAAGAAATATGCAACATACATTCGAATAGTCTAATCCACGAGTGTAATGGTGATAAACCAAGTGAAAAAAAACTCTTTTATTTTTATTTTTGTAAAAGATGGTTTCATTGTTCATTTCTTTTGGTTTAGCACCACATATATAACAGGTTTGAGTAGACGCACATGAAGCTACAGCATTACAAATTTTTCCATCTATCATGCAAAATATCAAAGTTGATTTTACCAATATTTCCATATTATTTATAAGAATTTTAGTCGGCAAAAGTGTTTCCGCTTGCTCTTTAACTTTGTCAACCTCGGTAACAATAAGGGCAGAGGTTTCTTTGGCAAAAATAAATTTAATAGGACGACAATATTTTGTTGATGAAGTTGCCGGGTTTTGCCACAGAATTTGTTTAATTTCATTATTCAACGAATACAATTGTATAGGCACCATTGAAATACTAAATAAACTTTCATCACTAGTATTTACATCACTGAATTTTTGTTTATATCGGACTTGTTCTGCTCCATCACAACCCCATTTCACAACAATATTGAGGATTTTTAATTCACTAATTGTTTGTAATACTTCTTCTTGCGCTTTACATAACCTCTTAATCGTGTGGTCCATTAACGATTGTAGTTTTATTTCAGCAAGCGTTTCTGTGAAACTCATTTCTTCAGGGTAGCACAACTGTTTGGCTTGTTTAATCTTGTAATATGAGGGGTACATATTTTTATTAATGTGCTGTGTTTGTTGTCGTATCAAACGGTATTGGTGTGTCGACAGATTAGCATCAATGATTAATGTCAGAGCTTGGTCAACTGAAAGTCCTTCTGTCCTTTGGGTTGTCACGATTTTTCGTGCTTTTTTGATGTTCGTACCTCTTCTGGGTGAAAAGAGACAAAGCTCTTTAACGATTGCTGCTGAATCTCTTTTTCCTGACTGGCGAAGATGTGTTTCAGTTGCCATCGATATCTCTTCTTTGCTAGTTGTATCCAGAAGATGCTGAACTCGCCGTTTTTTAGTTCTTTCGCTAGTACTTGCGAAGTATTTCCGAGGTCTTCCAGTTTGCCTACTAGTTCCAGGCAGTGACATGTCAATTGTAGACTCACTCAATATATCAGCAAACGAAATACTTTCTTCCAACCACGAACAATTTGCCTTCAAGAAACGTTCCCGATGTCTCCCCGATTTCGTCCATTTTTGTTGAATTTTCTGGTTAATATAACATATTCGTGTTTTCAATTTCTTTAAAACTTCTTCAGAAATAGGCGGGTCATCGTGTTGTTGCAAAATATAATGCAATAATGCATCGCTTCTTGATGTTTTGGGGTTGGAAAACCATATATCGAAAAACGTTTGGTACGTCGACATTCTGAAAATGAACAAAAAATGTATGAGTGTCGCAAACTTTCGCAAACAAATGAACATTATAATTATAGCTTAGAAACCAAACTTTAAGAATAATACGGCCAAAGGACTCGGAAATGGGCTGCAGTAAACTAAAAGTTTAATATAAACTGAAAACTTTTTTTTTTCTTTCAACATAAATCTCTCTCGACTTTCCATGAGTGATATAAGTCAGTTAAAAAATATATCTTTATAAAAAAGGTTTGTAAACTTACCTAAATACTTCAATAACACAACACCGAAACACAATCACAAATAGCACACAGCACAAGAGCGTATTCATCGAGCGAACTCAGACGAATGAAACGGTCTCTGAGAACGCTTGCTCGTGCAGGCGCAGGTAGTCGACACTTCGACCTTTTTCTACCTGCTATTGTTGGGCGTACCCTGCGCGTATATGAATCCTATTATAATGTAACTTGTTTACTTGCTATTTAAACCAAAATTTTGCTTATTGTAACAAGTAGTAAAATAGGGTTTTGTCAAGCTAGATTCTCGAACCGTCACACTGTGCGACGTGTGAAATGTTTAGAACAGCTGAAGTAAATATTGGATTTCCGGCGTAGGTAAGTTAATTTGGAATAAAAAATTCTACTGCTAATTGGTAGGTAGGTACAAGTCGTGCCATTAAGGTGCAGCGCAGACGACACACTTTTTGTGCGATCGAGTCTGTGGCGCACATTTCGTAATGTGAGCTACGGAGTTAAGATTCAAGTTAATGGTTCCTGTATTTAAATTTTAAAACTGACAGAAGTTACTATCGAGCGACATATAAAGAATAACCTGCATTCGGAAAAACATCGGGGACAAATAAAACATTTTGTACGCCACAGACTCGATCGTACAAAAAGTGTGTCGTCTGCGCAGCACCTAAAGATGAGACTTGACGCACCACGTGGTTTGACTTGCGCAGTAGACGATTTATGGGTCTCTTTAGCGGTATGAGGTCCCCGCTGGGGCGTCATCGGGGCGGGGGAAAGAGCGGCGGGAGGCGCGGTCAAGTCTCAACTTTAATGGCACGACCTGTACAATACGCGCCACGAAAGATGAGACTTGACCGCGCCTCCCGCCGCTCCTTCCGCCGCCCCGATGACGCCCCGGCGCAGACTTCATACCGCTAAAGAGACCCATAAATCGTCTACTGCGCAAGTCAAACCACGTGGTGCGTCAAGTCTCATCTTTAATGGCACGACTTGTACATAGTTTCGTTATTTAGATTCTAATTTCCATGACAATGTTGATACATAACGTCAAAATAATTTGTGCGTGGTCTATAGCTTTTGTGAGCTACTTTCGAGTTTGTGAAAGATTTAGCTAAGTATGTTATATACCTGAGCCATTTCGTAAAAAAATGTCCCGTTACTAAAGGGACAAAATGGACGATTTTAAAATGCCACTAGTATTTAACGACACTAAACGGACGTGACGAACAATAATCCCGCTTTACTAACAATAACGACGACAAAACCAATATTCTTTGTTCTTTTAGAGGGAATCATTATTTAATTATATACGCATATTTATAAAGTAAGTATAATTCGTAAATGAAAGAATGTTTTAAAAACTTCCCAGTATCACGTTATAACTGTGACTATAGTGGACTTCTTATTTGACTACCTGTAGTCACGGTTGCCCGATGGGTAAAAAGAAATGGCTGATCTACCATAATAATATTACCTTGAAAATAAAATAACTTGTTTTGTACTACTGAAAGCAAATAAAACAGTAGGTAAACCTAGTGACTAAAGTGAAATGTCCACCTTGGTACTAATTTGATTATCATTATTTCAAGAATTTTATTGTAATACTTAGAATAAGAATTGTTTATAAAATTTATGTTAAAAATTAAAACAAAACAGTATTCTTTAAAACCTCACATAAAACGCTGAGGTGTGTCTTATAATAAAATCATGAACATCGGTTAGTTAAAGTTAGCAACAAGAGATGTGACACGTTGATTCCATTATATCTACATTTTTTTTAAAGCCTAAGAACAAAACAGTACATTAAAAAAAAAAAAAACTGCATTCGACAGAGAATAGGAATGTCTTGTACTAAATTGTTTGTTAATGTTTGTGATAGTACTTTTTCCTTATGGCCATTTGTTCACGGAATGGCTCACCTACTGATAACGACGTGTGACGATCTGGTAATGTTTGATGCCTGCCGGGGTTGCGATGAAAACCGAAAGGGAGATCGTGGCCCCCGGCAACAGGGCAACCGAAGGAACACTGGTGGGTTTTAGTCAGTAAGAGTCTGACACGCCCTCAGGGAGAAGTTATTTGACGATTTCCCACCCAAAAAAAAAGGGCCAACATAATGTTTGGAAGGAAAAAGGGGAGGCCTTTGTCCGGAAGTGGGACAGAATATCTACCATAATTAAGGTTAAAAAAATACTGGTTTTTAATAATTTCCTTAATTTCGAGCCTTACCTTGTAATAGCGATAAATATACCTAAATAAATACGCGTATGTTATACATAACTGATTGATATCCGCTTTGTTGTAGCATGTTGCTGACCAAGACAGTCGTAAAATAAAAAGTTTACGACGCCACAGCACTGTGCCTACACAACATTCGAAGAGTGCCGACAAGCCAAGTAGATTTAAGAAGGCACCCATTCAATCTTATGGGCGAGTGGTAACATATTCCAAACTTTTACCTATTTGATGATAGAATCAGTAGGGCGGGGGGGGGGGGAGGCAAACCGGGGCAACTTCAGGAGGCGACAAACTCAAGCGTAGGTAGCAGAGATAAGTGCACCACCCAGCACACCGCAATTTTGCAATAAATAAGACGCGCAGCACATATAATCTTTCCATTTTTTTCTTTTGGATTGGCGCATTATCGATCGACAAAATTTGATTAATAAGTTATTGGCAAAATTGTCATTTTGAGAAAATTTTAATTTCGCCGGCTAACTTAGCGCATCTCTATAAAAGATTGGCGTGGGGCGACAGACTGCAGTTTTTGCCCCACCTCAAAAAAATCTAGTTCTGGGGCTGTCTAAGAAACAAAAATTGCTGCTATCAAAGAAAGTAAGAAAAAGTTATCAGTGTTAGTTACCCCTCATCGATAGCTCTAAAACCCGCTTGTGCTACACCAACCAGCAAAAACAAGTTGTAAAGGACTTGTTCATACAGCAGCTGGTTAGGCGGGTAGTGTTTGGAACTTAAGTTAGGCCCCATATTAGCTTCCAACATATATACATTCAAATCTTCATCGAGGATGAAGTCAAACCGCATCATCTCAAAGAAATTGTCCGGCGATTTATACGGCTTCACCTGAAAACAATTACAAAACATCACACCAGTACCTTAATTGCGTAACTTATTTTCGTAAATAATTATGCCTAATTTGTTTCATTTTGACAGTTCAACAATATTCATTGCGTTATTTACGTTATTGAGCAGATTTATTTTCCAACTTATGAAGCAATGGATTAGCCATCTGTTTCAAATCGAAACAAATTTTGATTGATCGTGCATTACGCAATTAGGGTAGGTATCCAGTACCTACCCTCAAAGATTCTAAGTCAAAGTCAAAGATTTATTTGCAGAGTCAGGCTGATATCTCTGCCCCCAATCTTTTCTAAACTATGTTGGGGTTGGCTTCCAGTCTAACCGGATGCAGCTGAATACCATATTTTACATTGTGCGACTGCCAATCTGACCTCCACAACCCACTATCTCGATAACTCGATACCCCTTGGTAAGACTGATTGTCAGACTTTCGGGCTTCTGACGACCCGTAACGACTGTCAAAGATCCACGAATGTCAGCCGGGACGTACTTTCCGAGGCACGGAGGAGTCTCGGTATGTTAAGATGGTCACCCATCCCCAGACCAACCTCGGCAAGCGTAGCTTAACCTGATGGATCGACTCGTGCAGCTATTATCACTTAGTCACAAGCTCCTATACAGTAGATATACAAGTTGTAATTTAAATAACGCACCTCTGGTCATTGTACTCATCATTACGAACAATTTTTACTATGAGACCAAACCTCAAAACCGCGAAAAAAAAAAACCAGCTGTTTATATGTATATATGTACTATATATATATGTATTATATGTACGTACGTTTATATTCACATAACTCGTCAAAATGTAGGGAACAGCAGATTTTTTTTTGCGATTTCTCGTTTGGTCCCACATCCACATTTCGGCAGTTACCTTTTGTTACAGGGTAAAAATCCAGACTCCAAGGTGCTACTAAGAAATGTCTGAGTATTGTAAACACCCAGTAACACTTTGCCCGACCTAGGGATCGAACCTAGTAACTATAGGACATCATGCTCAGGAGTAGCGCTTGACCACTAGACTAACAAGGCAGTCGGCGAACCGATATAAAGGACAATAAATTGTGGACGAACACACGTTGCCTACAGAGTTTAATGGTAAATACGTGACGAGAAGTTACTCACATGGTCAATGAGGACTTTCTCTTTTGCAAAGAATATTTCCGCCATAGCCATTTGCACATTCTTCCACATGTCGGTCGGATCTTTGCCCTGCAATGAAATAATATAGGTAGTTACATTTATTGGTTTAAGTACCAAATACAGTTTTTGAAAAGATTATTCTAAATAGGTACAGGGTTATTGGTTATATGTCGGCAATTCATTAAGGGCATGTAGGAGAGGTTATTTGCAACGAGGTTTTTAAAAGAGTAACCGTGGAGTTTCTTGCCTTCTCCATGCTCTTCTCCATAGGAAGCGACCAATTGGAACCATGCACCTAGCTTCTGACGTTTCATAAGTGCCCATGTAGGTGTATGTGAAATAAAATATTTTGAATTGGAATTTGAACAACCAAATGACCCCTTTTGACTGTTATACAAATGTCAACAATTTTCGATTCATTTAACGTTTTATATTATTATTTCATTCATTTTAAATTATATAAAATTTCAAATTACTGGATAATGGTTGACATTGGCATAATGGTCATCACTAACCAATAACCCTGCGCCATAACACGTTCAGTGCCAGGAGCCCTCCTGGAGGGTTCACTTAGTCGCATATGGGACGCCGGAAGCCCTCGCGGAGGGCCCTTTTTAAATGTAGGTTTTTCTTAGCGAATACAGCATTATAAACCGCGATAATACAATCTGATGTATATTTTAACAAGACTTTTAAGTTTATGCGTTGGTTTTTAGAAACAAGCATTATTTTTTTGTTCACGTTTACAAATATTCACAAAAAAATTAAAAGGTTGGTCAAAGTCAAATCATTTATTTCAAATAGGCCCATGTATGGCACTTTTGAACGTCAAAATTTACAAAATAATATAATTGATTCTAGTCGCCCCTTCCAAAAGGTAGTTTTCGTATGGAGAAGAATGGGCAAGAAACTCCACCGTTACTCTTTTAAAATGTTTTACAATAGTTTGTATTAGGACGTACATTAGTTAAATAATTATATGTGAAGACGATGCACCTAGAATAAAATTACTATACCACAATAGGTAAAAAGAATTAAAAATGAAGCAACGACAGATAATTTAATTATGTGATAGATACATGGTGCTCACATATTTACAAACATTGTAAAAGTAGACGATTTTCCTAATGTTTTTAAAATTAATAAGTCAGTGTGTGTGGAAGTAATCACAGAATTTAAAATCAATGTCATATAACACAAAATTATAAATTTTACAATTAAATTAGCAACCTGTTTGATTTTGTCTTGTATCTAAATTGTCCTATGGAGCAGGACCAGCATATTTCCAAGCACTCTTATCTTGGATATAATCCTCTAATTTGTAATATGCTTGTTTACAAAGTGTACTACTTTTAATATGAGTTTTAAATTTTCTTTCATTTAATTGCAATATGTCACAAGGTATTTTGTTGTAACATTTAACACAGTACCCCATAAAAGATGTATGTACTTTAGATAATCTGAAAAATGGTTGATCTAGTTTATCTTTATTTCTAGTATTAAAATTATGTCTATCACTTATTTTATTAAAAAGATGTGGATTTTTCCTTACGTACATAATATTTTCATAAATGAATTGGCAAGGTACCGTTGGAAACTACTTATAGCGACAAGACCCCCTGAAAACACTATTTTACTTCATTTTACAGTGTTTTATAACACTGTTTTAAACCAAATGCCGTTGAGCGTCCGCGTTCTTAACTTTATCACAAAAGTAATGCCGGGAACCCTCCCGGAGGATCCACTTGCAAAATATATGGCGACATGGCGTATGAGCTCGACGAAAATGGGTGGAGTCGAAAGTGTTAAGAGTTAAGCCACACGGTCCAGCCATGCTGTCCTAAGAGCATCTCAATACATATCTTCTACACTTCATAAGTCGCTAACTCAAATCAAATTATCATCAAATCATTTTTTTTTTCGTTTTATTATGTTGATATATCGATACCCATAACTTCTGCGAAGTTTCCCTGGCTAATTTATTTTGACCCTGTATACTGGGGCGTGGACACTAATAATGATAGTTCGCGGAGACGGTGACTGTTTAGCAACCTAAGAGAAGACAGTAACACGTAATGGCTACTTTTTTAAACTTTGCCTCACCTTAGGAACTTCTCCTGTATTTTGGGTGCGATTACAAACATTTAAACTCACATACACAAATAGCCAGACCCGGAACAACTACTTGTAGGTCATATATATATTTGTTCCGTGCGGGAATCGAACCCGCGACACGCAGCGCAGCAGTCAATCGCTTAACCACTGCGCTAACCGTGCCGTCAAGTTACGTGCTTTGCACGTTTGCAACAGAACGGACCAAGTTATTCTCAGTATTGAGCCATCATCGTAGCATTGCAGGTTGGTCTTATTTTTCAGCAATTCAAATGTTGGATTAAAAAGTTTTCAAAGCATAACCGTCCCGGTCTTCCTTAGACGGACTAGGGTTACAATCATTATTCAATTATCAAAGGGCATTGCGACAAAAAGATTTTTAATTACTTAATTAGAAATCGGTAAGGAAATTCATAGTCTTGTCAATAGCATTGAAGGTTCCACATTACTTTATGCTTACCTTAGACCTGACGTAGATGTCGAAAGATTCCTTCATGGTGTGTCCCAGATTAGTGTAGGAGTGCTTCAGAGAAGGTACCTCCCAAATAGGAAGGTAGTTGTCACCAACGATATACTTATTCAAAATAGTTGGATCGAACGGATAGTATTTCTCCGAGCAGAATCTATAATGTAAAGAACAGAATGACCTTATGCATCACATAGTTAATCGTTCTTAAAATATGACAGAATTTCATATATTCTGAAAGCATGTGAGGAAATAAAAATCGGTTAATCAAGTAAACAATTACCTGAAGAGCACATCGCCTTTGTACCAATAAACTCGTAGGGGGTTCACTGACTTAAGTACCACATACACGCCAATATCGAACTTGTGTCCATCCACTAAGAATGGCTTTGGTACGTACTCCTGTACGAAAGTTTTCCCGCTGGTCATATCTATGTCGCTCACGTTCTTTACAAAAACGTGTCTATGTGTGTTATGCTTTTGTACAAACAACGAATTGTTGTTCTCAGCTGCGTACTTCAAGAACTCTTCTTTATCTTTTGGTAACCTAAACGCTTTTGGTATGTACTTTGAATTAAAAGTCGCCAACACGACTTTAGAAGATATGATTCCTGAGCCGGGAAAGTGGTTCACCTTTTGATGATCAGACAGATTTTTAAGGTTCACATTAGTAAAAGGAGTGGGATATGACCATAATAAGTTCCATGGAGTTTTATTTGTAGTTTTCTCATATCCTAATCTTTCTAGCACAAAATGCACATGTTTTAGAATACCAGTTCTGTTATTTGCATCCGATGTGTCGGAATAAACCCAATATTTTGGTCTTTCTAGATATGACTTCTGACCTCTGTTGTCAACAATCTTGATAAGAATTCCCGACAATATTCCAACTATGCAAACGAGGAAAAAAAAGTTCGAATGTGATTTTTTTTGCTTAGTTATTTCATTAGGGTCTATCTTCGCATCTTCCTTAACGATATTATCGTTTGAATTCTTGACTTTCTCTACTACATTATTATTTAGAGCTTCATCTTCCTTTTCCTTACATTTTGGAAGGACCTGGAAAGAAAATATATCTTTAATTAACATTTTTATTTTGATAATTATTCGTTCACTAAGTCATTCTAGCTAACAAAACTGAAAGTGCACCTCTACAGTTATTTGGACTTATTTGTTAGGTGTAAGTCTGTACAAGTAAAAACCGGCTAAGTGTGTGTCGGACCACGCACAATGAACGGTTCCGTAGTTGGATTAATTTATCCCAAGAACAAACTTAAAGGCTCTTTCAAACAGACGCGACACGCGACGCGACACAAAGACACCGCTCGTCGCGCGACGAGCGGTGTCTATATTGTAGTTGTGTGTATATTGTAGTTGAAAAATACGTTCTCCCATACGGAATGTATGGGAGAACATATTTTTGCAACGGCAAATGTAAGTTGGTCGATTATTACTGGTTAACTTGTAGAGCCTACTTAGCTGTGATAGTTTTCCTTTTAATTTCGTTATACAGGGTGTTTGGTGCATCGTGTGCCAAATTGAAATGGTCGACTGGGGGGGTCACCTGCTATCCTGTCAGACCCCTAAACACTTCTCATGCCCTGTGGATTTTTTTTCATCGACTTTTTATTGTTTTATTAAAAAAATACCCAAATTTTACATTCAAGTACAAATTAAAAAAAAAAGTGTAAGTCGTAGACTCTGAATTTTAATTTTATTTAGCTGTGTATTGTATTACAGTTCTTTTAAATTCAAAATTAGTGACATTAGCCATGTAGTTTTTTTTTTATTTACTCGCAAAGTTTCGGACTTCAATTAAAGCTGTCCATGTTACAGCTATTTACATGGCTTTAAAAAAAAATACAAAAGCGAGCGGGATCTTCCAACTCCCTCAAAAATTCTCTAGTCTATTCTCTTGCTAGTGATGTGCCACATGCCATAAAATTTTTTTTACAACTTTGTGAATTCGCTAGAATTGTGAATCGAGTCACAAAATACTAAATTTCAAATTATGATTTAAAAAAATATTTTTGCTTAAATGATACCTCAAAAACTCATTAAATCTGTTATCTCACTCTTATAAGGTAAAATCTGTCTCGTATCTCTCTTTTGGGGGGAGGGGGTTTACTAGAAATAAAAAATAATTGCATTTTTAACATTTATTTAATAATTTTTACATATTCTGCCCAAACTGTTGGCCGCTATTGCGAATGCAGGCCCGACATCTATTTCGTATTTCCACAGTTGTTGTACGAAGTCGTATTTCCTCCTTTATTTTATTGAACGCCCTTTCAATGCGTTGAAGTAGTACCTCCCTAGTCGGAACCTCCGTGGCGTATACCAGCTCTTTGGCACGTCCCCAGACATAAAAGTCTAGCGGAGTTAGGTCTGAGGAATAGGGCCATCGCGACCAATCTACCCATTGGGGAACACATCGTCGAGATATTCCCTCACAGTCAAACACCAATGCGCGGGACAGCCGTCATGCTGGAATACTTTGGGCACATTTTCATTAAATACGGGCACCTCGGACACTAATTCGGGCAGGTCGTTTTGAAGGAACTCCAAATAGTTATCGCCATTGAGGTTATCGGGCAGGTAACTACCTGATTCCCAGTCACTCCTGCCCAAACGTTTACACTAAACCTCCTTTGAAAAGATTTCTGTTTTTTGCGCGGGCGCATTGGCGTTTGACTGTGAGGGAATATCTCGACGATGTGTTCCCCAATGCGTGGATTGGTCGCGATGGCCCTATGGCAAGGCGTATACGTATACGTTCCCCAGACCTAACTCCGCTAGACTTTTATGTCTGGGGACGTGCCAAATAGCTGATATACGCCACGAAGGTTCCGACTAGGGAGGTACTACTTCAACGCATTGAAACGGCGTTCAATAAAATAAAGGAGGAAATACGACTTCGTACAACAACTGTGGAAATACGAAATAGATGTCGGGCCTGCATTCGCAATAGCGGCCAACAGTTTGGGCAGAATATGTAAAAATTATTAAATAAATGTTAAAAATGCAATTATTTTTTATTTCTAGTAAACCCCCTCCCCCCAAAAGAGAGATACGAGACAGATTTTACCTTATAAGAGTGAGATAACAGATTTAATGAGATTTTGTGGTATCATTTAAGCAAAAATATTTTTTTAAATCATAATTTGAAATTTAGTATTTTGTGACTCTATTCACAATTCTAGCGAATTCACAAAGTTGTAAAAAGATTTTTATGGCATGTGGCACATCACTAGCAAGAGAATAGACTAGAGAATTTCTGAGGGAGTTGGAAGATCCCGCTCGCTTTTGTATTTTTTTTTAAAGCCATGTGAATAGCTGTAACATGGACAGCTTTAATTGAAGTCCGAAACTTTGCGAGTAAATAAAAAAAAAACTACATGGCTAATGTCACTAATTTTGAATTTAAAAGAACTGTAATACAATACACAGCTAAATAAAATTAAAATTCAGAGTCTACGACTTACACTTTTTTTTTTAAATTTGTACTTGAATGTAAAATTTGGGTATTTTTTTAATAAAACAATAAAAAGTCGATGAAAAAAAATCCACAGGGCATGAGAAGTGTTTAGGGGTCTGACAGGATAGCAGGTGACCCCCCCAGTCGACCATTTCAATTTGGCACACGATGCACCAAACACCCTGTATATACTACTGCCGTGATTTTTTCACATGTCCAGAACCAACCATTTAGCTGGCATTTAGCTGGCACTTTAAAGCTTAATATTTCGCAAACGGATTCCTGAATCCAAAAATGGTTTTAACACACTCACAATAATTTTGAACGACTTTTCCAACGACACCCCACACCGAGGATAGACGAGAAAAAAAAAACATGCCCACTTTACGTGTAGGGGAGATATCCTAAAAATTTCATGATTTTATTTTACCACTTTGTCGGCGTGATTAATATGTATAGTGTATACCCATGCCCAATTATAGCTTTCTAGTACTAATCGTTTCTGAGGTAAGTCGCGGACAGACAGACGGATATGGCAAAACCTTAAGGGTTCCTTGTTGACTACGGGACTCTAAAATTAAGTTGAAATACTTATCCCTGAAAACTCCAGCCCAAAACCATGAATTCAGGGTAGTCTGACACGGGTAATCTAGGTTAACACTTTTCGGGACACTGAACGAGGCACAATACAAGTTTTGTTATGACGTCTATGGGTGTTTAGTGTCCCGGAAAGTGTTCAGCTCGAATTCCCTTCATGGTGGTTTCATTAGAAATAAGAAAACTATAGGACAGCCTGATCGTATCCTGTGATTCAGGCTAACTAACTTAAGGAGAGCGTTCACTAAGGATAGGGTAATTTTGAGCTTTTTGATTATAGAGCTGATAGTGATTTTAAATAAGTATATGCATGTGTGTTTACCTCCCTATTTTATTGAAAGCGTGGTTTGCACTTTGCATTCTTACATTACATTGTTATAATTTACATGAGCGCTAATAATGCATACGAATATTTGTTTTTGTATGTAGGTTAGTATTGTCGTTAATATTAATTATATTGATAGAGCTTTCAATTGAAGTAAATTAACTAATTCAACATGGCAAGATAAGGTGCCTATTCTGTATGTCTTAAGTTTTTGTAAGTTATAGTAGTACCTAGGTTGGTACCCACAGAATATATAGCTATGGGGCTATATAGAATGGTGCTTTTCCACTGAGCCACAGCGGTCGAAGTTCCGACACAAAATGTGATGGTGTATCTAAATAATCAATTATATGTTATAATATAAATAGTGTGTATAATTGTGTGAATATCAACAATTATACGTAAAGTATATGTATATGTGTATACGGCCGAACCCAATAACCTATCTATCACAAGTTTTGGCTTATTAGAAATAGAAAAGCTTATCTGTCTATGGTTTTAACGTCCAATAATCTATCAGAGAATAAGGAACTTACGGAATTGTGAGACGACATTAAATGACAGATAGAATTATACTGCGAATTATACTTCATCAAAAGCGATCTGTCTTTTACTGAAAATAGGTTATTGGGTTCGGCAGTTAATGTTTACCAAGTTATCTATGAGATGTAAGCATAAACAATTGTCTATTTAGACTTGTTTAAAGTAGTAAAGAATAAACACAACTTACAGTATCGTGATCATTTTCCATGTTGTATTTTTAGCACTATTTCACTTACTATTTATTTTGTTTGTTTTTCTTATTTTTGCGCAGACGCACCTTGCGTACGACGTCTAAGCCTAGAATAAGTGAATGAAGCTGTTCTCATATGTGTAGAGCGAGACGGGAGATGATCTTGTGGTGGCGTGCGAGCAAGAAAGACACAACTTTCTAAAAACATGGCGAACCAGTACTATGGCGTCCTTTTAAGGTCACATCAGCATATTGTATGTATCTACCGGTACTTGTGTCAAAATGACGTAGAGTTATGTGATAATATGAAACGGATGGTTCTATGTTGACATCAAGTATAACCCTCAATGGGTCTGCGTAGTGGGTCAAAGAAGCGGCATGTGTCCCAGCAGTGGGAACAATATTGGCAGAATGCGTAAATGGTTACCTACCTACATAAAGTATAGCAGTAAGTACTATGTATTTATTTGCACATAATGTACGTGGGAGGTAAGATGTTAAATTGTTGAGGAGACTTAAGTGTTAAGTAGGTATAGGTAGGTGCATTGTACTTTTTGGCCTGCATTGTATGCATTATAATTATTATCCTTATACTTACAAAGTCCCCCGCCGCGTCTGTCTGTCTGTCTGAACGCGATAAACTCTAAAACTACTGAACGGATTTTCAAACGGTTTTCACCCATAGACGAAGTGATTCACGTGAAAAGTTTTGGTGTATAATCCATTAAGGTTTTGTGTAAATTGGCCTAAATATGAAGATTATTTTTGAAGAAGTCGAAAAAAATCACGCCGACTGAGAGCTTTACTGGCGCAAAGTCACATAAAATTTATGTTCCTGTAGAACATATTGTTCATCTTAAAAAGTTCAACAAAAAAGTCCGCGATGACATATGTCTATCTTCTAAGGATGACCCACAGTAACCATTATTACCTTTCAGAATTTGATAAAAAAATTATTATTTCCGAAGCTATTTTGACCGGTATTATATTAATTCATTTCCAATAAAATATGTTATTTAAATTGCGCATTTAATTTAGATTAAAATATGCCTCGGCATCATATCATTTAAATAAATTGATTAAAAGATATCACAGATTTAAAATTACACGACGGCAACGCAGGCGACTCCTTCCTCGACTAATAGGTATGCAATCCCGGTAGTACGATAGTACGTTATATATTGAAGTAATTTATATAGGATTACCTACCTATGATAAGGACTCGGAACCTTTAGGATAGGTACCTAATAGATGCTGGCGCGACTCTAGTAGAATAATTTCCATGAAAACTGAATGAAAATTGTTCTACCAAAATCGCGTCGCACCGTCACGTCGCGCTTGTCTGCGGAAGCCTTAACTAATAATAGAACCATATAAGGTACCATATAATATTTATTAACTATTAATTATACATAGTACATGGGCGACCGAACTCTGCTCTGGTGAAAATAAGAATGCTCATTTAATAGTATACAAATCCATGTATAGTATAGTAGCTACTTATTCCATGCTGCCATGATCATTATTCTAATGTCATTATTGTCATGTCATTATTCATTATCTTGTTCTTAATTTTGGGCGACTGAGCTCTGCTCGGGTGAAAATACGGACAAAACGAATTTTCCCAGATATGAGACCTAGCTAGATCGATTTTTTGCCCCCTTAAAGGGGTATTGCAACTTTCATAGAAATCGTTAAAGCCGATTTCGAGAACGTGATTACAATTATTTATACAATCAATTATATATACAAATATTGCTCGTTTAATAGTATAGATTTTTTTTATACATATGATTTTTTATAAGGGTCTGCTGTTTGTTTATGGGTAATCTGCGGTGTTTTTGATGTGTTCCAATCGCAAAACTTGTTGCTAACTGGCTACATACCAGCATACTTATCTCTTATGTTGTCTGTGCGTATACTAGCTTTAAGGGGTATGCGTAGGCCGGGGTAGGCAGAGGTATTCGAATATGTCAACGGTGGGTCATGGGAATGCCATGCACGCTACATACTCGACCGCAGACCGCTAAAGCTACGCGGAACATGTATTTGTTACGTATTTGGTTTATCTACAAACTGTGCCTACCCCTAGTAGGTACACACGGCTACACATCAAGCTATACATTTCCAGTATAAGCTGACCTCGCATTGTATGGAAATCCTAAGAAATGCGAGATCAGCATGAACTGTAAATGTATAGCTTGATGTGTACACACACCATACCCGAACATCAAGTGAAATAATCAATTGTTTATAGATGAACGAGACCTTTTTTTTTCTCATGCTGATATAGGAGCCTTTTGCCCTCGTACAGGACTTTCTGATTTTTAATGTCTTTAAAAAAATATTGTTATGATGGTGTTTAGTTTGTGATCTTCCTGTGCGAGAAAGATCACAAACGAAACAATGTTTCTAAGAAAATTTCGCTTAGAAACATTGTTCTTATGTCTCATTTATTGTTCTCACTGTCTTTTTTGCGAATAAATATCTTTAAACATGACCTAGATACGAAATACACACACAGTACTGAGTACGTAGAGATTCCTTCATAAATATGACAAAAGATTTATTTTTTCTAAACATAGAAAATATTACAACAATAAAAGAAAAACAGGCCAACTGAAATCTTCCATTAATAAAGTAGGGTAAGAAATATGTAATGTACTCGTATTGACCTAGCAATCTAGACTTTAGCAATAACCGCGGTACTACCTAAGTAAAAAAACTTTCCTTCAGAAGACATCTGTGTTTGATCACATCACTATGTAAAAAAAAAAGACCGAGCCTTACAGTAGTCGCTTAACACGTTCAGTGCCGGTAACCCTCCTGGAGGGTTCATTTTAAATGTAGGTTTTTCTTAGCGAATACAGCATTAGAAACCGTGAAAATAAAATTTTATGTATATTTTAACAAGATTTATAAGTATATGTTAGGTTTTTGAATCCAAGCATTTTTTTTCCACGGTTACAAATATTCATAAAAAAAATTAAAATATTGGAAACAATGTAAAAGACCTCCTGAAATAGTAGATTATTAACCAAGGGGATAAAGCAGTGTCTTCTGTCGCGGGTGACGATTTAAATCGCGAACGAATCACGAAAAAAGGACTCGAGGTTTACTCCCGAGCGTAGCGAGGGTGTTAAAAACTTAAATCACGAGCGAAACGAGGGATTTAAGACGAGTCCTGAGTGTAGTGAGGGATTTAAGTTCACCCAAGACTAAGACAGCTTTATCACCAAGGAAAATACTCTAATTTTCGTACCATTTGCGAAAAAATTAACACAATAATAATATGAGATAAGCATTTATTAAAAATAATGACAATTAAAAGTAAAAGTTAACATTCGAAACATTGGTCCGATTATTTATAGAGAGAGTAACATTTTTGTTTGGTACATTTATTGTTGATGAGTTGATTTGAGTATTTCTCTGTTCTTGCGTCTGAGGAACTTGCGTTTCATTGTAGATAGTATACGTTGGAGATAGTGGTGGTGGTGCATCGTGAGTTACGGAAAAAGATAAGATGCCGGAATTTGATGGTTGTGGCTCTAATGGATTAAGTTTTATATTTTTGTTAATTTGACTGCTTAATATGGTTTTATTCGCCATTGAGCTTTCGATATAACCCTCAGCAACTCCATCAGAGCTCCAACCACCGTGTCTTTTTATTGACGTAATATCCGCCCCTGAATCCGCCAAGAAAGTCGCCGAAGTTCTTCTAAAGCAGTTACCGGTGTAGAGTTCAACATCTTTAAGTTTTAAATATTTAGCAATTTCCTTTGGCATATTGCTAATTTTATTTTTGCCGATGGCTTGTCGAGTACATTTCCCATTCCGATAGTTTATAAAAAATCTATTGTTTTAGGGTTCACTTCCAATATATGGTGCCATGGCGTATGAGTTCTATGAAAAGTGGATAGAGTCGAAAGTGTTAAGATGTAATATCTGACATCTCACCTTGGTAATAAGCAACATTAAAGGGGCGGGGCCTTTTCAAGGTCATTTCTGACGGCCAACTCTAGCACCGCGCGTTCATTAGTAAAATCAAATTGCGCGCGCTTCCCCAGCTTCCTATTACACACTTCCATCCCTTTTCACGAAATCACTCCCACAGATTTAGTTATCTAAATCTGTGTAGATTCCAGGAAAGCGAGAGGAAAGATTTTACACATCAAAAACAAAGATCCCCGCCGCGTCTGTCTGTCTTTCTGCACGCGATAAACTCAAAAACTACCGACCGGATTTTCATACGCTTTTCACCAATGGACGAAGTGATTCATGAAGAAGGTTTAACTGTATTCATTAAGGTTTTGTGTAAACTGACTGAAATATGACGATAATTGTTGAAGATGTCTGAAAAAATCATGCTGACTGGGAGCTTTTAAACTGCGCCACGTATACCAATAGAATTATTGAAAAAACCCTAGATTAATACATAGGGTCAATACTTTTAATCCCGGTAGTAGGTAGGTCTCTACGTACCCATTAGATATTTTCCGACATCCACGCGGGCGAAGCTGCAGACAAAAGCTAGTAATAAATAAGTTAATGTTTAATTAACGAAGTCTAATATTTACTGACGTGTCACATAATGCTTAAACATCTTATTATCTGAATAATAGAAGAAAATGGGATCAAAATGTTGAATTGACGGTCATTCTACACAGATACGTAAAAACATTATAGTTTTTTTTAAGATTTTGAGCATTGTGGGTTTTATAAAAACACTTACTTTACTTTTTCTTAGCATTCCTTAGTCTTAATTTAAATAATTATAACGGCAGAAGGATGGCGAATTCAATAGTTAGAATGGGTGAGGAATGAGAACCGAATTCAGGACCTCGTGAACCACGCACACTGCGCACACGGCTGCACCATTGGTCTATTTCCGTTTCAAACATCTAAGTCGTTTTTTTTTTGTTTTTTTTCATCGGACACTGGCTTATCAAATCGAATTATTTTATGAGGAGTTTTCCACCTTGTTTAAACCATATCTTACAATTAAAGGAAGTGGTGTAATGAAAAATCTAATTAATACCGTGTTATACGTTATACCTAATTGGAATAGTAATTGTTTTTTTTTTTTTCTCGATAAGAGCGCCGTTTATGCTGTTACTAACGTGTTGTATATAGATATTATTGAAGTGAAAACTTCTTTAGGCGCGTTGGACATTTTTGAGATGGGAATAAACAATTGAACTCGCAACATCGTTATCAACACCTTATTTTTGTAAACGCGATCTTCGATCGTGCTCTTTATTTATATTACGTTACGGATCAATCTTCTATGCAAGTTTTTTTACTTTAAAGGTTTTAAAAGTTTTTTTTTTCAAGTTTTCACTTCTGTCGGCTTTCCCAGAGTGTTTTATCACTACATTTCAGTACTAGTCCTTTCAGAGTTAGTTTTTATGGGTGCAATACACACATCTATTTGCCGGGGTCTGTGTAAAATCTCACCGTAAAACCTTATTTAAATAGGTAAAGTGAGTTTGAAGTGAGCTGTCATTCCACTTGACGTTAGGGATTCTAGGTGGTTTTATACCGGCGAGGCGAGGCGTGGATGGGATGGGCGAGAATTACAATCACGCTTACCCTTTAAACCGAAAGATGTCTAGCGCTATACCGCGCCGTCTCGCGATGGCTAGCGCTGCCTCGCGCCGACAGAGCAGCGAGACATCGCGAGACATAGCGAGTCAGCGCTTTACGGAGAGAGACCGTGCTGGTCCTCGATGGACGATGACCAGTGCGAGATTTCTATATCCGTTTTATAAAGTATATAAATACTCTAATCATACGGCAATAAAGTTCGATATTGCACTAACAAATATTTCAATTCTCGCCTCGTACCTACATCCTCGCGCATCTAGACCTTTTACACCAAAGATGGGCAGGACGTGGATAAAATTTTTTCGATACATATTTCAATTCTCGCTCATCCCATCCACGCCTCGCCTCGCCGGTGTAAAACCACCTTAAGTCAGTGCTAGGGATCATTGAGGTAAAAAAACTAACCTAAGTCAGTGCCAGGGATTGACATAATTGACAGCTTACTTAGACAGATATATATAGATAGACTGTTTGTATGCAATAGGTTGCGATTAATTCCGCTAGGGCTGTCACTCTGCCGGATGCAAGTTATCAAAGAGGGAAGGGAGGCGCGGATGTTTGTGCGGTGCATTATATCGTCCAAACTCTGCCTGTTTACTGTCGACGCAGACAGACTGGCGGGCGCCAGACCGAGATAAACGCGCAGAGGTAGGTAGCTGGCTTGTAAGAAAAAATAATAAAAATGGTTTAGTACAAAAGCAGTATGGATGTTCCCAAACCTTCAGATGAAAACGTAAATACGGCAGTGCTTTTGCATGTTTTTTTATGTTTTTAATTTTTTTTAACAATCAATTACCTATATGTATATATGTAACAAAATTGGTATAAAAAATAAACCTTATAGAGACAAGGTTTATCCTCAATCTGATGTTTTCACTAACTGGTGAAACTATTCAGTTAGCCAGATGTTTTTTTTCATGGCTTCTACTTTACAAACTTATCTAAAACCGAAAACACGATTTCCCGGTGGCACCCTTAAGGTTAAACTAGTCGCGGGCTCGAACTCACTAGTGGGCATGGCCGAAAAGCACGCTGTCTCACCTGGCATCGTGTCCGACAGAGATAGTATCAGTGATGAGCAGTTAGACACTAGTCTACGTGCACAACGTCTAGTTTGTACGCACACAAACACCGCTCCGAACTATTTTAGTAAAACGAGTGCGTAAAAAATTACGAAAAGTCCTTTTGAAAATAGGGTTTTATGAAAAAATCACTGCATAAATCAATTACAAATAAAGTTTATTGAACTCTTCGACAATTGAGCTTTGTCGGTGCCGACTTTGTTTTGGAGATTTTACACTTCTTTTATTGCTTATTTACCCCCAAAGTTGCGTTAAAATTAGCAAGAAAAAGGAATCTTTGTGGGCTCCTAATTTTTTAACGGCTTAATATTTTACTCTTCTGTTTCCGCACAGACAAAATTAATAATGAAACAAAACGATATCATGTTTAACTTTGGATGTACCATGTCAAACAGTGGAGTAAAACCCCCTGAAATTTTTATGGAAAAAATATCAACTAGTTCCACCTAGGTGATTTGAAATTAGAATTTCGGGTATAAGGAGGTAGGTATTCAAATTATCAAGTCAAAGCACTCAATTTGTTAGTAGCGCTACAAGTTGGCATCCACAGGTATTGGTATCTGATCCATTTGTTTACATTTTCATCTGATAGTTTTGGAACAAATTATACCTACCAGCCTAGACAACGTATTTTTCTGTACTTCCGGAGATTAGCGGGTTCAAACAAAAAACAAACTTCAGTTTTATTATTAGTAAGGTAATAGATGAGGCATTATTTTCAAAATATTTTTATTAAACTACTAAGTAAATCGTTTCGTACAACATAGTATTTTCAGATAGCTACTTACCACACAGTCCGCTGAATCGCGCGGCGCCGCGTCGTCTGTGAGGCCCATCGATCGCACGCACTCGCGTCGCCCGAATCGCCCACAGTCCTACACCGCCATCCAGACGCGCGATAGGGTTGCCTACATGGGCCCTAACCCAAAGGCTTCACACACCACAAATGGCACTATAGACACCGATTTTGTTGAAATTTCACGGCTACCCAATTTGTTTTATTTAAGTACAATCCGGCCGTCGCGCGTCGAGAGAATGCGTTCCTGACAATGTTTAGTAGTATTATGGATCAAATTAGCAAAACACATGTTGGTTAGTATGAAACTGACAGGTGTCAAGAACGCATTTTCTCGACGGCCGGTTCGTAGTACCTCCATTGAAAACATAGAACCTCTTGTGTTTCGCAAAAAAATGAAATCAAGTAGGTCTGTGATGTAAACGCTACGGACGGCCCATTTTTTTGGTGGAAGATCTAGATGCAAAATATACTTTAAAGAATTTTACCTACCTAAATAGAACCATTATTGTTTACAGGGCAGATGATGTACAGAATAGGTTATGTGCAGAGCAAGGTGGTAGTATGAAGGAGAAGAAAGTAGCACTGCCTGCTAAAATAAATCTTACCCAATTTTTTATATTAGTTAGCGCGGGAAAACTTGGGCCTCACCCTATTATTTCCAGTTCTAAACAATTCAGGAAGCCATGGAGTCTTTTCTCTACCAGGTGCAAAAACAATTAATGTCATATTTGCCTGTACGGTTAAAAAGAACTGCAAGGAAGCACACAGTGAAGATCCATTCGTCCCATATCTAGAACAACCAGGACTTGAGGTCGCATAGGTCAGGGTCTTAGAACCATTTGCACCACAAATCAATAAAATAAAACCGGCCACGTGCATGTCGGACCACGCACAATGAAGCGTTTCGTAGTTAGGCCGAAATTATCCCAAGAAAAAACTTAACATTGTAGTTGAAAAACCTGTTCTCCCATACATTCCAACTGCAAATGTAACTTGGTCGATTATTACTCGTTAACTTGTAAAGCCTACTTAGCTGTGATAGTTTTCCTTAGTTAAAGTTATTTAACTGCCGAGAATTTTTTCACACATCGAAAAACAACCATTTAGCTGGTATTGCTTGGACTCTAACTAAAATATTTCGCAAACCGATACCTGAATCGAAAAATGGTTTTCACACACCCACAATATTATTGAATGACTTTTCCAACGACACCCAACACAACTTTTTCCAAAAAAAAACAACTGACTTCCAAAAAAAATTTATTTTTCACTTTTTAGTTGTGGTATCTACCTACTACACACAAATTCGAATACCACAACCTGCTACCAGTGACAGGAACTTATCATATCATCTATATACTAAGTGGGAAAAAATACGTATTATTGAAGCTAACTCAAAAACTATTCAAACAAAAAAAAAAATCAATATCGGTCCACAATAACGGTGAAATCGGCGGATATATATAAAAAAAAACAATCATACGCTACCAACATTTTTGGAAGTCGGTTAAAAATCATCCCACTTTACGGGTTAGGGAGGTACCCTAAAATATTAAATGTTAAATTACAGCTTTCTAGTACTAAGAGTCTCTAAGCTAAACCACGGACAAAGAGACAAACAGACAGACGGACATGGCGAAAGTATAAGGGTTCCTTGTTGACTACGGAACCCTAAAAACGACGACGAATTTTAATTATCGTTCTATTTCTGTCAATTATTTAAAGATGACAGAGGCAGAATGATGTTTTAAATATGTTTTGCGCTATAACCGTTTGCGTTTAGTGATCTGTGATGCAAATGGGCCTTGATTATGACCTAACCAACAACAGGCTCTCAAGTGAATCGCAGCAGCCCTAACTCAAGGCGAGGTGCGACATCTCGGCGCCTGGCATTGTGCGGACACTTCGTCTGCCGGGCTCGGAAACCACAACTAGATCTTATAGTCTGCAGTCACACTGTCGCGATGCAGCGCGACTAGGCCGGATTGAGAAAATGTTTGATTTGTCATGGTGATTAAATTTGCTCTAATGTAGGAGTTGTCATGCGCTGATATTTATAAAAAAATGTTCTACCTAACTCTGAATATTCGCATAACAGTTACCAAGAGTGGTCACGGCGCGGCGGCTGTGGTTTGATGTTCACTTGTTACTGCAACGTTGATCGCTGGCAGGAGCTTGCTCGAAACCGAGAAAGGTGGCGCACCTCAATCCACAAAGCGAATGAATGCTTTGAAACAAGTCGTCTTGAAGACATACAACGATGCTGATCAGCTCTTCTGTACACGGTGTGACCGGGTTTTCAAGACCAAATTTAGTTTTGCTAGTCATCAGAGAGCTCACGAAAGGAAAGAAAATTAGTCTGGGTTGCTGTCGCCAGTTACGGTATAGAGACTATACTGCAACGGGGATTTGTATATTTCCTTGATATTCGGGAATTACATGAGTTCATTCTTTATCGAAATACCTGTACATTCTATGATTCCATTTTAAATCCGTATTAACACATCAAGTGATTGTGACATTTGTGACTAACCCTTGGAAATTAGACCATTGTTTAAATGGCCTCAACTATTGCGTTAGTGTGCGCTGGCCCACAGTCCTTAGTAAACGCTCACATATTTATCGATGGCCTGCTACGGTGTATTGATATTCTATTCGACATTATATTTTCTATCTACTCTGTCTGTGGCTGGAAGGGGCTCGTAGCTGAGTAATAACAGCCGCACGGGTCGATCGATCAGGTTAAGCTATGCTTACTGGGGTTGATCCTTGGATGGGTGACCCCTCCCTGCCTCGAAGAGCACGTTAAGCCGTGGGTCTCGGCTGTCATTCGTGGATCATTGGCAATCGTTACGGGTCGTCAGAAGAGCAATAGTCTGACAACCAGTCTTACCAAGGGGTCTCGTATGCCCCAGTAACTGGGTTGTGAAGGTCAGATAGGCAGTGGCTCCATGTAAAATACTGGTATTCAGCTGCATCCGGTTAGACTGGAAGCTGATCCCAAAATAGTAAGGAAAAGGCTAAGTAGATCATGATGATTTTCTGTCTGCTTAGCTCCATTGTTGAGCCCACGGTCTTCGGATCCATACTTGGATCGGGAAAAATATTATTAGTTTTCCTATTTGGATTTTTTCAGTAGCAGCTCGGTGTTTGGATTTGTGCCTGTTTAATGACAAGTACCTGGGCGGCCGAATAGAGAGAATGCTCATTTAATAGTATATGAAAATTTCATACTAATCCATGTATGTTACCTACTTATTCCATGCTACCATGATAGTAGGTACTTACTAATTCCATGCTGCCATGTCATTATTCATTATTCTTATGTCATTATTCATTATCTTGTTCTAAACTTTGGGCGACCGAGCTTCGCTCGGGTGAAAATACGGTGAAAACTAATTTTCCCAGATAATATGAGACCTAGCTAGATCGATTTTTCGCCCCCGTAAACCCATATTGCAAATTTCATCGAAATCGTTAGAGTCGATTTCGAGAACGTGAGTAGATACAAATATATATACAAATATTACTCATTTAGGCTCGCCATTACTTAATTTTTGAACATAACTTCAGGTATGTGGGTGTACCTCTCTGCCTATACCTTTAAAGAATACACTCGTGATGTTACGTTACATATGTTAAATGATAGGATTTGTTGTATATTTCATGGTCTTTTATACGCCCATCAGGCAAGTCCATCGTATATCTATGGTAATTTTGAAGACACAAATAAATAATACATGTTGTTACGTAGCGACACAGCTACAAGTCGGTCAAATAATCCCAATTCTTTGAAAGATTTAAAACTTGCGTGGGATGTTCTGAGGAGTTTTTCTTTCATTCACCTATGTTTTCTTTCGCGAGAAAATTCCAATGAAAATCTTCCTTCTGTGTAAATTCCTCCTAGAATTTATTATAATGTGTTTATTTAGAACTAAATAAGTATATATTTTTTCTTTATTAGCAATTAAATTAATCTTAAACTGAATGCTTACGTTTCTGTGACCAACATTTTAAGTTTCTTTCTTAGTCATCATCATCATCTGCCTAGCCTTTTCCCAAATATTTTGGGGTTGGCTTCCAGTCTGAACCGGATGCGGCTGAATAGTATTTTACATGGAGCGACTGCCTATCTGACCTCCACAACCCAGTAACTAGCCCTACCCCTTTTTACCCCTTGGTAAGACTGGTTGTCAGACTTTCAGGCTTCTGACGACCCGTAAAATGAAAAACAAGTTTTCTTTTTCTTTTCTTTTCTTTCTAAATTTAAAGTAATTTTAATTTAAACACTTTGTAATTTGCTTTGCTCTTAGAAGGTTCATGTCAGGTGCTGGACTCCTCGAATGTAACACAAGACTCCGCAGGAGTGCACTAACATAAGAAAGTGCTATTGTAACACCTTTATACCTACATTATGGAATGCAAAGAAAGATATGAATATAAGTACAGTATTTCTATTTTCTTAATGTCCCTCGGGTATCATCGGATTTCCGAATACAAACGAATGATAATTTCCATGTCCATCAATTACCTATTAGATTTATCGTGTATATATATTCATCTGAATTCAGAACTAAGTACTTTTTTGTTGTTTTTTTTGGGTTCCGTAGTAAACAAGGAATGCTTATAGTTCCACCATGTCTGTCTGTCTGTCCGCGGTCTAGCTCTGAGACTCTTTGTACTAGAAAACTGTAATTTGTCATGGGTGCATTTTTGTCGGCGTGATTATATATTAATCACATGAAAACTTTCACTAAGAACTCAACAACTACTCGGAGAAGATAGACCTATCAAATAACCTATTTCAGTCGCCAAGCAACGTTGCTGTTTTCCGACTTGAAGAATGTGGGTGCCAGTGTATATGCATGGTTTACACGATGGCAGTCACTGAACCCAGTGACTCGTAATTTCGGCCCCAGTCAGTGGTTTGTGGGTTCATGTAGACGAGATCGGCAGTAAGTGAGTCGGGGGAAGCTACTGGGCCCGAGCTCAGTTGCAAGTCAGCACTAGTCTGGGTTGAAACTGGTGTCTACACCAACCTAGTTGCAAGTCAGCATTGGACTGGGTTCAAACTGGTGTCTACACGAACCTAGTTGCAAGTCAGCATTGGACTGGGTTCAAACTGGTGTCTACACGAACCTAGTTGCAAGTCAGCATTGGACTGGGTTCAAACTAGTGTCTACACGAACCCAGTTGCAAGTCAGTATTGATCTAGGTTGAAAGTACTGTCTACACACGAGCCCAGTTGCAAGTCAGCGCTGGACTGCCTGTGTTATCACATTAATGCGGGCTCGTATAAACCAGCCTTAATTACAGGTTCATGAGACATTTCAGCTTTGTCTTTAGTAAGACATCTTACCATCACATAGTTCCTAATCCTGATTAAAATATTCTTAACTCACCCTAATCTAAATGATTTTTATTCTGATTGCTTTGAGCAAGCTTTGAGAAAGTTGAATGGAACAGCGTGGGGGGAATCGTATCCATAGGGCTAAAAATATTTATCAATGTAATGTATTAGTCTTACTTAGCTTTTATTTTACACCCTACACGATGACCTTTTTCCTTTCGTCGAAATTGGGTTTCTCATTTTCTCGTTATCCTTTATAAGTATCTACTTCACTTGTATTTAACAGTTTCAGTGAAAATCTACTGTGGCAAACAGATAGACACCGCAGGGCGATTCTATGTAATCGTGTTTGCCAATTTTGACACAGAAAAATAAAAAAATAAAAAGACTATTAAAACATATATTGTCAGTACCTACATAGTTTATGCACCTATTTTACGAATATTTAAAATAAATCTGTTAGCTTATATAGTTCCTGGGCGACCGAGCTCTGCTCGGGTGAAAATTGAGTATACTTATTTAATAGTATAAGATAGTTCATACTAATCCTATGTATAATACATACTAATTCCATGCTGCCATGATAGTAGGTACTTACTAATTCCATGCTGCCATGATAGTACGTACTTACTAATTCCATACTGCCATGATAGTAGGTACTTACTAATTCCATGCTGCCATGATAGTACGTACTAACTAATTCCATGCTGCTATGATAGTACGTACTTACTAATTCCATGCTGCCATGTCATTATGCATTATTCTTATATCATTATTCATTATCTTGTACAAAAACTTTGGGCGACCGCGGTCTGCTCGGGTGAAAATACGGAGAAAACGAATTTTCCCAGGTATGAGACCTAGCTAAATTGATTTAATTTAACAAACGTATACGGATTAGCGTTTTCTTTTTAAAAATAATTCATTAAACGTTATTATTTATTGATTTATTTTCAATTTTCAAAATTAGCATCTTGGCGCAACCTGTACTTAACAACTGTAGCGCAGAGGTCATTTACCGGAGTTACGGATCATAACATCGCATCAATGAAAATAAAACGAATAACATGCAAAGAGAAGGCGAATTGAAGGGAAGGGAGAGCCCTATGTCGGCGAGCGTTTGAAAATTTTAATTTTTCGATGAACGAATTATTTTTTTCTTATTATATTTTAATGATTAAAGGCCACTAGCCTGCCCTACCCGTGTGTTAAACTAATGTCGCCATTGTAGCGGTACGTTGTATATACAAATATTGCTCGTTTAATAGTATAGGATGGGATTATGTAAATATTATATTACTTCATTCGACAATTACATTTCTTTTCGTTTTTAGAATAAATGATTAAATAAGGGTAGAACAGAGTTATTATGTGATAAATGTTCAGTTATTCAGTAGCGAGTGCAATACTTGGGTAAAAATATGATGAATTCTTACTTCTGCTTACTTCTAAACAATGTTTAAATGAGTAAAATTCTAATCAACGCCATTTAAATCAAAGCACGTTGAGTTATTTCAGGAGCCTTTCATACAGGGACAGTTTGTTAGAACTTCAAAGTCAATTGAAACCTTTTTAGATGAAGAGGTAAAAGTTTTTACCTTTATTTATTTATTTATTTAACCATTTATGCACATACATATAAACAGACAAGAAGAAAGGAACAGAAAAATACGTACAAAGGCAATGCTTATTTCTAAAGAAATCTCTTCCAGCATACTTGCGATAAGGAAGTATATAAAAAGAGATGTAGGCAACGTGTCGCTAGGCAGATTGATTGGTGACGAAGGGGTTTCTGTATTAATGGATGGTTACCCATCGATGGACTAACCTCCGCAAACGTAGCGTAACCTTCGATCGATCCGTGCGGCTGTTATTATGATAAATGATTTTATTTCTGTAAGTAGGTTTGTACAAACACTTTTACACGTCAATAATATTTTTAAAAACTAGATGAGGTCGGCGTTTCCTATCTGACTACTCTGAGAAGAAAGGCCGAAACAAACTCAGAGGTCACAGTCTCTTTTAAAGTCCAGACATAATCTTGTTCAGGATCATGTGAAGACCATGTAGACTGGTGTCTGAAGTGGTCTTTTGAGGAAAGCATCACACAGATTGAGAGGGCCTGTCCAGTCAGTGCACGCATTTGTCTGTTATCGTGCAGCTCAACTCAGAATTTATTATTTATCCACGAGCGCCTCTGTAATGTAAAACAAAATATAGGAGTCTCAATATGAAAATCCATCCACGGACCAACCCCGGCAAGCGTAGCTTAACCTGGTGGATCGACCCGCGCGGCTGTTATTAATTAGCTACGAGCTCCTCGACACCTCTCCGTCACCGCGCCTCGGAAAGCTCGTTAAACCGTTAGTCCCTGCTGTCATTTGTAGAACTTTGAAAATCGTTATAGGTACCTAGTCAGAAGCCTGAAAGTCTGGCAACCAGTCTTACTAAGGTCTTATTGGGTTGTGGAGGTCAGATAGTCAGTCGTTCTAAGTCAAATACTGGTATTCCGCTGCATCCGGTTAGACTGGAAGCTAACCCCAACGTAAATGGGAAAAGGCAGGTAGAAGATTACACATACCTGTATTTCCCAAAGGGCAGAGGCAGAGCTGTAAGACTCTGTCAACAACTGATTGGAGAAGAAGGATAACATTGTGAAGAAAGTATGAAGAGGCCTAATAATAGTCGTGTGTAAGAAAGACTATTAGATGTTATAATAGTTATTTATTCCTTCAGGAAATACAGTATGTACATAAGTACCGTGTTTTTAATAGCCTATGATAAATACTAAGTCAGGTGCCTAGTCTCAGCAGTACGAAATACCTGGTATCACGATAATAAATCATTTATTTATGAGGTACAGTCAACGAAAGAGATAAGATGCGGGCTGCATAATTCAAAAATATTTTAACCCTGCGTGTGCTGAGTGGTCAAGTTTATTACATAGACTGAAGTGTGTGACACATAATCAGAGATGCCATTCAGATGAGTGACAGAGACAAGAGGACTCTACAATCGAAGTTTTTATTAAAACTTGATGTGCCATCTGACATTTTGTCGGCGTGCAAAGATGATTATATTTTTGGCTAAATGGTCAGCTAAATATTGAGGTTTTGGTCAGGAAGAATAAAGTCATTAAGATGCTATTGGTAACCAGCAAGAAAAACAACATTGATCAGCAAATAATGTCATATTGGGCAGCTCTATTCTACATATTGCGACCAATTTCGTGGTAGATCAGAGCTCTAACTTTTTTTTTTCATTCCGGGGTGGAAAATCCTCCTGGATGTTCTCCGCCCTGAGGCAGGCGGGCGAAGGGGTCTGTTAGACTTCTACTGACTAAAAACCACCCCGGTGTTCACTACCACACTTGGACCGGGGATCATGAGTTCTAACCTGACCTTACCCATTTATGCCGTCTCTAATCTTGAGATGCTATCCAATTGTATAATCTTGCTGAACAAGTATTATGACTATTTATTTTGCAAACACATACATTATCAAGCTACACATGTAGTTTGCACCAGAATAACTTATTAACTTGATTTATGTTGCTAACCCAATTTCATTATGTGTTATATTGTTACGGTATACGTACCTAACACTTTTGATGACTGTACGTCCACGTGTTCGCAGTACAGTCCCCTATTATCAGGTAGTTGGCAACATATTTCCCTTAGGAGTGTATTTTTAGAACTTTTCCCTTCCGTAATTACAATTCTTTCAAGGTATTTGAGATAAATGATAAATGGAGACTTAACATGTGTTTAGGCCTTTTCGTTTATAATAATGGTGTAAGGTAATATTGGTAAAACAGAGCAGTGGCCCAGTGGACAGCAGCGGTCACCTAGATGATAACGGCCGCGACTTACGAGTTGTAGGTCGCAGGATCGAACCTTAACAGGCGCTTTACTTTGTGTAAATTATTTCATCACCACTGCCCTCAAAACGGTGAAGGAAAACATCATCAGGCATCTTTTAAAACCAAAAATTCGAACATGTGACATCTACCAACCTACACTGGACTCGTGGTTGATTCGGCCCCGGATCTAGGGGGGGGGACAGAGCAAACCGGGGCACATGCCCCGGGCGCCACTTTCAGGGGGCGTCAAATTCAAGGGTAACCGACAAGTGCACCACTCAGCACACCACAACTCCATTTTTTTTTCTATTTTACAATAGTTTTGGCGCCCCTGTTGGATTGGCGTATTATCGATCGATGAAAATTGATTAATGCTGGCAAAATTTTCATTTTGAGAAAATTTGTATTTCGCGGACTAACTTAGCGCATCCCCATAAAATATTGGCGGGGAGCGGCAGACGGCAGTTTTTGCCCCGCCTTAAATAAAATCTAGATCCGGGCTGGGTTGATTACTGCCCACTCCCTTTCACTGAGAGGAGGCCTGTGTCCCAGCAGTAACATTATCGGCTCCTAAAGTAATAAAATTTATTGGGCCCAGCCCCTGTAGAAGGGATGAGCCAGAAATATGTTCATAGAGTGGACGCAGGATGATCTAGAAACAAGAGCAACGCCAGCTCATTGTCCGATCTATTCTGATCATACGATGTATTATTTAAAACAATCATATCTATGATTCTGATAAAATATCTCTCGGTGAAAATTTAGGTGAAATTAGCTGTCAATACAGTCAATAGCCGCTCACTTCAAGTTCATCTCACCTAAAGTTTCACGGTAAGATTTTCATGGAATAGACCGACTGATCTAATGAAGAGAAAAGCTTTGAACTAAGTCCTACCGGACTTCAAAATGTCAGACAAATTGACTAACCTATAATCAATTTTCTCTTAGGATGCGTTTAACCAAGTAAGTCATGTAACGACCGCCAAAACTGTATCAGCCGTTAAAGAAGAATGGCAGTGAGCCGGACATGTCTGTCGAAGGACCGATAGCCGGTGGAACAGACGAGTTCAGGAGTGGAGATCGCGTATCGGCAAGCGTAGCGTGGGACGCCCCCAGCTAAGTAGACCGACGACATTAATAAGGTGGCTAGACAGACTCGATGCTGCCTTTATCCAACAGTGGACTGCGATAGGCCGAGTTATTTGATGATAATTTTAGAAGCGTTCATGAATGAAAGTATGTACCTACATTAATGCTCGGTTTTAAAGAAACGAATCGTTGTACTTACCAATGGTAGCATTTTTATTGCCAATCTGGGCGTATAAATAGATTAGTAAGCTAGTTTTACCTATGATAGCTACTTTCATATACCTATAGGAGGGTCTACCATGCAAAAGTATGAGGTGTTTGCTTAATTATTGGTAAAGATACAAGAGCCTTAATATTAAACTACAACGGACCGTATATTATAGGAATCAGCCATTTATGAAACAGTTACAGGGTTACATTGTGTGTATTAGCTTTTTTAGGGTTCCGTAGTAAACAAGGAACCCTTATAGTTTCGCCATGTCCGTCTGTCTGTCTGCGGTCTAGCTGCGAGACTAGAAAGCTGTAATTTGTCATGGGTATACATATTAATCACGCCGACAAAGTGGTAAAATAAAATTACGAAACAACATTTTTTTAGAGTACCTCCCCTACACGTAAAGTGGTGAAGTTTTTCGAAACGCAATTATTTGAAATATCTAAATGCATACTGAATCTGGGACGGTAGCTATGGATTTACCATACTCACTAAAATTATGGTATTCCCATAATTTCTATAGTTATGCTAATTAGCAGGTTTTTGTTGTTTCATCGTTTTTTTAAACTATTAAAAAATCTCAAGAAAACCTCGTTTTCTTGAGAGGAGTATTATAGGACATGACGTTAATTTTATTGCTGTGATAACTCAGTTCTGTTCCAACAAAATAAACAATCATTTTGGAGAATCAGACTCCAAAATACCCATCTCTAGAAAAACAAATATTATTCTTAGCTCTGGCGCCAGTGCCTATTTGTAGGTATTTGTTACATGTTTTATTTTAATAAATATTTGTATTTATTTAGCCTCACTTATTATTATTTGTTATTGACGGTTAAACGAATCCTCTATTTATACGGTTTTTTGGAGGAAAATAACTTAAAATCTGGATCGAATCTATTGATGTCTTCCTTCCAATCAGAAATATTAAATTGTCACATTTTAATGTCACTACTCTGTCTTGATGTGACGTTTTGAATAGTTTCTAGTATAATATTTTTTGTTTTGGGGTGAAGTAGGTATAGAACAATCCACTTGGGATTGTACTCAATCCAGGGCAAGGAAAGAGATGAAGCTGTACAGGACGTATAGCTCCATCTCTTTCTCTCACTGAAGTAATATTAAAATATGTATTGCTTTATGAGCTGGTGGTAGGCCCCCAGGTGTGCAAAGATAATCGAGTAGAGCATTGCCTATAGGTTACAGGTGCTGATTGTATGTGTGATGAGCATCGTATGGTGATGCCGTCAACAATGCCATGACGCCCAAGCCGGTTACTCAGTTATTAGATGAAGTTGTTCTAATATTATAATGAAATACAATATAAATGCTTTATTCAACTATGCATGCATGAAGCATGGAGCACGATAGGACATGACGCTCTTCTATAGATGCCAATGGCGCAATGGCTTAATACAAAGTCAGCTACAAGTGCAACTCTTCCCTGTAGTAGCCATTAATGGGACTATCTATTTCTGCCATCTTTGAATGTAGTGTGCGAAATATGGGTGAACTTTCTACAGGCACACCTCTGCCAAACCATAATTACAGCCGCACTCTATTAGGTTAAGCTACGCTTGCTGGGGTTGATCCGTGTATGGGTGACCATCTTTACATACCGAGACTCTTCCGTGCCTCGGAAAGCATGTTAAGCCGTAGTTCCCGGCTGTCTTTCGTGGATCTTTGAGAGTCGTCAGAAGACCGAAAGTCTGACAACCAGTCTTACCAAGGGGTGTCTTATTACCCAGTTACTGGGTTGAGGAGGTCAGATTGGCAGTTCAGTATTCAGCTGCATCCGGTTAGACTGGAAGCCGACCTCAACATAGTTGGGAAAGGGTTAGGCAGATTGATTGAACCTTTCATCTTAATTTGATAGAGATCTATCCTATGAGAGTATTTGTACGAATGTACGCGAAGTCTAAGTGCGACACACAGATTACATGGAGTCCTCTTACTCTTATTTCCGTTTAAGTAAATTAGGTACAAGTGACACCACTTTAAAAGTGATTAAAATGACGTCAGAAGTCTCACTAGCGTTTATCCGTTCAACTTCGGTCTGATAAGGGTTATAGTTACGGTTGCAACTAGTATAGTTGCAAAAATTTGCATTGGTTATTATATTATTGTTACTTCGTGCAACACATCCTTAACGTTCTGTGTACATAGGTACGTTTCCATGGTTGAAATAGGATTAGCAGAATATTAACTGTCATGTATACGACACCCATATTTTTGGTCTTTCGAGCCAGAAGCTGTAACACATTTGTTTCATTATCTTCCATGGAATTTATTACCTACATACACAATGGCGTTGTGTATTCATATATTTTTACATTTTGTTTTGTATAGCATTAACGTTTTGTTAGTCATTAAATTGAACCTAAGAATCCTTGAAGATAGATCGTTGAGTCCTCTTACTCTTATTTCCGTTTAAGTAAATTAGGTACAGTAAGCGTTCAAAAGTGGATAGGCACGTTAAGAGTCGTTTTGCTGTGAACACGCGGTATAGTCCGTATATCTGTATGTGTAAATAACACGGCACAAACACCACAGAGAACGCTTTACACACTGTCGTCACGTACTCGCGAAACAAAAATATATCTCCGTCGCTTTTGTTAGACACGATAACACACACGCATCATGCGCGTGACATTGGCCAGTTTATGTCATTGCTAAAATTCAAATTAATCTTATGTGTGCAGATAGCAGAAGGCGTTAAAGAGTTGGTCTGAGATTCTAGCTGGCTTAGGTTCTGATCTCGTAAAGAACAGCGCGGTTTTTTTCTTTTCGAAATTTATTATTTTTGTTTTCAAAAATAATATTTTTTTTAATATTGCTGCCTTTTTTATTAATTTTTATATTGCAATAAAGGGTTTAGAATAAAAGATATGTGGTAACAAAATTAAACAATATTTATTAGATATAGATCTCAAGAAACTTAGAAGCAATTTGTATTATTTTGACATATTTAAATTATGAAATGTTTTAAATTTTAAATGGATTTTTTCGCCATAAATATTAAGCTTTGATCATGGTCGAAGTAATTAAGCAATAAATAAGAATATTAGACTACTCAAAATGTAAAAAAAAAACTACTTACAAAATAGGTGATTTTAAGGTTAAATATTGGCAGTTTGTTTACATTAATTATTTTACATTTTATTTGGCTTTAATAAATATTGGTTGGTATTGAGGTTATAGCTTAAGTATTCATTTTCTTTACGAAAAGAAGATTGAAACTAAACCACAGATTTTAATTCTAAAATAATAATATTACTAAAATAATTTTAAACATTTTCGGTCAATTTGCAAGAAATACGACAAACACCATATTTCAATATGGTTTTTGTCGTATTTCTTACATACTTAAAAAAATCGTTACCACAAATTCATGCAATAACGAATGTGTTGTTTATTAAGTTAGAACGGTAAATATTTTAAGGTTAAAATATAGCAGTGTCCCTCTTGAAGTCTTAATATTATCGTGCGAAACTTAAACGTTCTTATTTATGCCTTTCTGTCAAAAATGGTTTCCTAGCTGGTCTTCAGTGATGCAAGCCTTCAGAATGCACGGAGAACGGTTCATAATACCGTGTTTAATAATTCAGCAAAATATCCCGTTGATATGCAACCATTTATTTCATATTTATTCACCATTTGACGTCGCTGCTTCTCGATAACAAGCATCTTCCTAATATCTCTTAACCTTCACAGTATTTCTCTAGAACAAAGAATAACATCGTATTTATTACACATACTAATTATTTATCATTCACTAATCGAATTAAACCTCATAATAAATTTAAAAACTTTAAAGGCATCTTCTGTCTCAACAATACCTCTGTTCGATCAACAATACCTTTGATTAACATTTATGTTTAGTCAAATATGAAATATATAAATGATAACACTCACACTTAGTCTGGTTTCATACGATATTTGTGTAAATTACATTCACTTTTACGCAGCGCAACAATATTTGATCTCCGTTCAATATTTATATTTGACTGCATTTTGAAAATAATAACCACAACACCGCTTTTACTTGTCACCAACAATAACCACGAACCAACAAAGTTCTATTAAATTAATACTCGTAACGAACGGCATCTGTCTACCCCACAGAAATCGAAATAATTTACTTAGTTTTCTGAGGTCTACCTGCTAAACTTTAATATTTATGTGAACAAGACGAATGAACCAAAAAAGAAATGATTATTGAACTAGTCTTTATTTAAAAAATAACAAAAACTACGAATTAAAAAATGACGAGCTAACCGCACGTGAGATTCGAACCCTCTCTGCTCGCCATAATCGCATATACCAAAGCAGGTTATCCACTGAGCTAGCCTGCTATATACAGTATTGCTCGAAATTATGAACTAGTATGAGTTGCAGACAAAGTAAGTATGTGTGTGTGTAACAACTTATAGAAGAAGGTCGTAAGTCAAACCGCAGCGTCAGTCTATTGGTTTGTGAGTTTGCCTATGGACTTTTGGTCGATACTGTACAAGCGACACCATTTTAAAAGTGATTAAAATGACGTCAGAAGTCTCACTAACGTTTATCCGTTCAACTTCGCTCTGATAAGGGTTATACTCGTAGTTACGGTTGCAACTAGTAATTTGCATTGGTTATTATATTATTGTTACTTCGTGCAACACATCCTTAACGTTCTGTGTAGGTACATATGTACGTTTCTATGGTTGAAATAAGGGTAAGCAGAATATTAACTGTCATGTATACGACACCCATATTTTTGGTCTTTCGAGCCAGAAGCTGTAACACATTTGTTTCATTATCTTCCATGGAATTTATTACCTACATACACAATGGCGTTGTGTATTAATATATTTTTACATTTTGTTTTATATAGCATTAACGTTTTGTTAGTCATTGAATTGAACCTAAGAATCCTTGAAGATAGATCGTTGATTCGATTGGTGGATTTTTTTTGTCGATGAATCTTGAAACGTTCAAGTTTTGTTTTTCAGAGTACGGCCTCCGCAAACTCTTATTAAAAAAAGATTTTTCTTTAGATGTGGTTTAAACCAGCGGCAGTTTGTGTAATAAAAACCTAACTTCGATCGAAATACAGGTAACTGTATAAAACTGACAACTTAGTAGAGGACTACGTTGTCAGTTTTATCCTATAAAAACTTTTGAAAGCTAAACTTTTTAAAATTCAAAACTGACCTACCTATTGCCTACCGACCTACCTACCTAATTACTACTATACTATACCTGTACCTACCTGTTCTCGAAATATTCGTTACGGGTATAGGTAGGTTACGTACCTAAGTACAAAAACTGGCTCGCAGGTTTGAGCTCGGGCTACAGTTAGATCTTGCTTTTATAATAAGACGGATAATGTTCAGTGTTCACTGGTTTCATGTTAGGACTTAGATTCGAAGCGTTATTACACACGGCTACACATCAAGCTGTACTTTTCCAGTTACTGCTGATCTCGCGTTGTATAGGATTTCCGTACAATGCGAGATCAGCATTGCAACAATGGTAGCCGTGTGTACAAAAATTCTGATAAAGTTTATTATATGCTGACGTAGGTACTATGCTGCAAACTCATATGAATTAAGACCATATGAAATTATGTAAATAAAAAATGTGGTAATAATTATGAAAAAGTTGATTTATTATAATTATAATTATAATAATTATTATAATACAGTTTACAATAATTACAAGCGATCACCAAACGGGGTGAAAGAAAACGGCGTAGTATTAAATTATTTAGGGCGTCTACACACGGCGTCGCGAGCGCGCAGGTCGCGCCGCGCGTACTCCGTCCGGCGCCGCATCGCGCGGCTAACTCTTACAATATAACTACCTACACTACACTCCGGTCACGCGCGGCGCGCGCTGCGCTGACGCGACCCAGCCCTACGTAGACGGAGATTTATTTATTTATTCGATTTTAGGATATAGTCTTTCGAACGCGAGGAACAAAATATTACACAAGTCGAGAATATTATTTATAATCGATTCGGATTAAATCGGATTCGAGAGCGGCGAAAGCGAGCCGCGGCGGGGGCGGCGGGCAGCGGCGGGCGTCGAGCGGGCGCAGGCTATGTACACGAGCGCCGCTACGGGCAGTCGCACTCCTCCACCACCATCTCGGGCAGGTCGCGCTTGATGATGTTGGAGTCGGCGCCGAAGTAGATGAGCGACAGCGCGGAAAAGCGCACGGGCGCGCAGCACTCGGCGCGCTCCAGCCGCGCCGCCTCCACCACCTGCGAGTGGTAGTTGAGGAAGGGCGCGCACGCGCCGCGGCAGTAGTTTGCATAGTAACCCTCCGGCGCCACGATCCAGTCATCCCAGCCCAGTGCGCGGAAGCTCACGTAATAGGTCTGGCGGCAGCAGCGGCCGTGCTCGGCCGCGTCGCAGTCGAGCGCACGGCGGCGGCGCGCAGGCGGCGGCTTGAGGCGCAGGCGCAGTAGCGGCCGCGCCGCCTGGCCGCCGCCCAGGCGCAGACGCACGCGGCCGCCGCAGCCGCTGCAGTCCAGCAGCAAGCGCAGTGGCTCACGTGCGCCGCCCGCCGCCCAACGCCGTGCGGCCTGCGTCACGTCCAAGCGCTGCCAGCCGCGCGCCGGGTCGCGCCGCGCGGCGCCCGCCAACGCGCTGATGGCGGCCGTGTCGTTTCCACTGACGGTGAAGGCCCATAGCGTGTAGCGCAGGCGGCGCGCGCGCGGTGACGTCTCCGCGCGCACTAGCAGCTCGGCCGACGCCACCGCAAGCCCCTCGCCCTGCTCCGACTCGGCCTCGGCACCCAGCCGGAATTCGATCAGTCGTTGACCGTTCAGGGTCTCACCTGCACATACCAAGCACGCTCTCCTGTAGAGACTGTATTCAATATTAGCGACAGATCCACGGACACATTTCCCGACCAATAGCTCGGACAACAATCCGTAATCTCTGACACTCTGTTTGTCGCAAAACCTTAATTTTTCCTAAAGTCCCTGCCTATATCGAAATGGCCCATCTTTAGCGCAGTGGTCGCGACGGGAGTGGGATGGGGTACGGGGGCCAGGGTGCGCGCGGTGGTCGCCCTGGCTAGAGCTGCACATGCCCGGTCGTCGTGGACCGCCGCCTGCCAGCGGTCGGAGATCCATGCCGAGTCGAGCTCGCGCTAGCCGCGCGCACATCCGGAACATATTTGAAAAAATCGTAGGATTCGGATACTAAGAGTAGGTAAAGTCTAACAAAGTCGTCGCAGCCACAAACACTAGCTAAACTCGTTTAAAAATAAATGCGTTTAAACTACTCCAGCGTCCATCGGTGCTACGCCGCGCGCCTGAGAAGATTGAAGTTCACCCCATGTTGGAGAGTTGGTCCTGCGAACAAACGAGTCTTCATTACTACGTATGTGCATACATGACAAATAGACGCGATACGTTAGCAATAGTATGCATGTAAAGAGCCACGTGGACAACTAGGATGCGGCATTTAACCGACGAATTATCCGATTGATTGACTACGATCAAAGCAGATACTCGGATCTGCGGTGCGACGTTTCACATCGCCTACTTACTAAATGGCCGTCGTATTTATGAATGAAATGAAACAAAATTACCGTACACAGAGCGCCTACTAAACCGAAATTAAACGAAATAATTTTATGCTCGATGGCGTCGTGCCAAATCTTTAAGTACTACATAATAAGGTCGTTGGAATAAATAAATCTACTAACGAGATAACACAGGGGCACGCTTACCATCAGTTAGAGAGAAATATTCGTATAAGTTTAAGTAGGCACTCTATTTTTGGAACAAGTATCCTTTGAGAAGGGTAATGTTGAGAAACAGATGCTGCGTAGGTGTCACTGTGTCAGTCTTAGCAAAACTTGGTATGTTGTGGGAAAGGTCAAATTCCTACGGGCATAAGGGTCGCCGCTCATAATTAGCGTTCTTAGAACTGTCTCTCGAGGTCTAGACATGCACTGTCATTGCAAACTTAAGTTAGGCTCGCAGAATGTCCGACACGTGTCTACTTAACAAACACATGTCATTTGTTATGTTGTGGCCTGAAAACTTTGGCAGTAAATGCTGCGAAATCTTATGTTATAGAATGAAATAACTAGAGGGACTAACTACAATGTGAAAGAAAGTAGTTGTGACCCAGTGGCTGACAATTGTCGTAGGTACGAGTCGTAGGTCGTGGGTTCAAACCCAAGCGAGCACTTTGTGTAAATAATTTCATCACCACTGCTCTCAAAACGTTGGAGGAAAACATCGTGAGGAAACCGGTATGTCCTAGAACCAAAAATTCAAAGACTGGGCCGCGTGGTAGATCATGGCCCGCTCCCTCTCACAGAAAGGAGGCCTGTGTCCCAGCAGTGGGAACATTATAGGCTGATTAAGCTTATGCAATGTGAAAAAACTAAAATGTCTCATGTGCTTATAATTACAATGGCATCCCAGTCTTCAAACCGGAACGCAGGATCTCTAAATATAATAGGTTTGGTCAATGGTGGTACCTTTCACTTCCCTGAACGAGCTCTTTCACAAAAAAATCTGCAACTATCTATTACTGAAAATAACTACGTTAAACCAACAGGGTCGCTCCACACCACCTAATGCATCTTCAATGCACCATAAATAGTCCAAGGTCAGTGAATATTCGATCTGAATTTCACAACCACATAAACCAGGGTAAGAAACCATAAAAAGGGGCAATCAAGCGAGCTGTTAAGGTATAAAATTAGCCATAACATTATGGGGTAAAATATTGACTGCATAGGTTCGACCGTGTCGCGTCGAACCCACTTTGCAACGCGTTATGCAACACGTTCTAGCATGTTATCGATTGTGGTGAATTTCTAGATAAGTTTAATGAATAATTTAGTGTGTGGATTACGGACTACGGGGAAGTGGTTGTGTTACGTGTTTTTATAAGATTAATATGTCGTTGTATGCGTTTTTGTTTTACTATTAGATATTATTTGTATTCTTTTTTGCATCTCCTATGCCTCCCCTTTGGCCTATTTATTGGCCTATTTGTTGGTCATAGGTTCGATCCCCGAAAAAGGTAGTATATGTGGGTTTATTTTCCCTTGAACATTTTCTCAGAAGTAGCTTGACGGATATTAGACATATTTATTTTTTTTACAATTTTATTAATAAACAAAAGTTTCGTAGAAGCTCTAGTTACAAAAATAGTCTTACAGTTAAAAGCTTCTTAGAATAAGCTGACTGTACTAATTTTAAATTGTAGCTCCAATAAAACTTAATGACTTAAGCTTAACTGCCAATTAGTTTGAAGATCACAGTCAGTTTCTTGTGATCTTTAAAAATATCACAAGTTGCGGTATAGGTACCTACGTCTCTTGCAGACAGACAAGTTACTGTATAAAACTAAGTAACAGCCGCCCCACAAATTAATGTCTTCATATACCATAGAAAATTCCAACAAAAATAACCTAAAAGCCAAAGTAAAAGTGTTTCCACGAACACAACTCACGAATTACCACATTAGAATGGATATAAAAAAGCTCAATTCACCAACCTATTGTAGGTACGGAAACAAAAACTCCAGGCATAAAATGTTACGATAAAGAACTTGTAACAATAAAATATAACGCAGTACGCAGTACGTTCGTCTATGTAACACAATAATGGCGATTTTAACCAAAGTTTAGGCACTAAAGCATGGCGAACGGCTGACCTGACCCCGTTCCGTCTAAGAAAGGTCTTACTTCAGCTATTCTATAGAATTGTGACGTAACTGATGAATTAGTTTACTAGTTCCGTTTGGCGCGCCTTTTTAGGGTTGACTAATACGATTTGTGTGTAGTACTGTGGATTTCAGCACAGAACTGTCCATGACGAAGCTGTTTTTTGCTCAAGAGTTTCTGTTAGAGATCTTTATTATGAGTTAAGTTAGTTTATTTTTAGAATTAGTTTACGAGGATGGCTTACTGAGAGCATTGTTCATTCTTGTTTCTCCATCTCTGATTAGGATTAGTAAAATTGACCTTTTTTGGAACTCCTCTCCAAGGGGTTATTTGTTTTTTGATGTGTAACATTTTTCCGGTCGCTTTTCTGCAAATCTTTCCTCTAGCTTTCCTGCAGATCTTTCCTCTCAATTTCCTGCAATCTGTGGCGCGTGCTATTTGATTTGACCAATGAGCGCGCGCCGTGCTAGAGTTGGAGTAAAAACTGGTGGCGTGGTACCGTTGGCCGTCAGATGGACAAAATGGACGATGACAATGGACGAAAAATAATTTATTTATTTCAAATAATACCCGAATCATTTTTTTTACAGGATATAATGAAGTTCCTGATTATCAGGGTGAGATATCAGACGTTACACATCATAAGCGACTATGTAAGGCTTACTCGTTTTTTTTAAGCATATTGAAACAAAGCAGATACCCCTTGGAGTTCACTGGAAATATACAGGGAGGTAATGCAAATGCTGCCTGCAAATGCTAATATACCGGAAGAGATCATTGCTCCTGACACAGGGCATCTACTTGCTTTAGGAAGAAAAGATATCAATGGAACTCGTCTCAATGGATATCATTATATCGAACGCACGCGTGGGCAGAACAACAGACGAAATAATACAACAACTCAATTGAAATCTATTAGGTTTCTATTTTTATAAAAGTAGAAACCTGACAGATAGAGTCTATATAAATAAAACATTGGAACAGATGGGCCGTGTTATTATTATCTTAGGCCAATCAATTGCTCAATTTGGTGGATATGTGACATTTTTTTTTGAAGATGACGTAGACGCTGAGTTTGCTAATAAAGCTGAGTACCAACTTGAGCCTTTTCATGTCATGATCTCGCCAATCTATACTTATAAGAGAGAGTGAATTTTGTGAGTTTGTGATACGTGGACGGCAATTTCCGGAAAAAATCTCTCTCCATTATTAGCCCACGTTCGCACGGACGTAATAAAATTGTGGCGATTTTTTTTCGTGCACTTGATTTTCAAAGCTCTGCTTAGCGCCGAGAGTTGAAAATCCAACAGTGTGTTTTTTCAACGCCCTGGAACGAGACTGCGTCCCAGCGCGTTGGATTCTCAACGCTTGGCTTAACACCGAGAGTTGAAAATCCAGTGCGTGATAAAATCCCGCCGCGATTTTATTACGTCCATGCGAACGTCGGCTTAGAAACGTACATTATTAGAAATAGAAAAAGAAATCATTTATTTGCTAATAATGTAGGACGCGGATGTAGGTATACAGATATGATGGTTATTTTGATAAGAGTCCCGATATATTTTGCCTTACGGCATCCAAAAATATTTAATATATAATATCTTTACTTGACAAAAAATATAAACAAACGTAAAAAGAAAAAATAATAAAACAAAAACAAAAATTATTACCTACATTTACTAAGCAACATTATTAAAATTATTAAAAATGCTCATATTATTATTTTATTCATTTCTTTGTTTAAATATCTCGGGACCATAGGGCCCCGGTCCTTTGAAAGGCGTACGAGGGGCCGAAGCCATTATTATTATTGTTATTATTTTTGTGTCTAAACATATCTCAGGACCCTGGGGTCCCGGACCTTATTATTATTTATTAATTTATTCAGACAAGTCCATAATTGTTAGTCACATTAATTATCTTACAAGCTATGTTAGTACAGACATCAATTACAAAAAGGTTAAATTGGTACATAAAAGTTGTAGTCATGAAAGCTCCCGCTCGTGTTCAGGATAGATTGCCACGCTCTCTGACCAGAATCCGAACGAAAGCCTTCATGACTGCCGAGTAATACTTCTCAGCAATTACTTGAAGAATACTGTTAGTGCTGCCCCGCACTCTGCTTAGTAGGGAAGCGGTTCGCTTGCGCATTATAGCATGGAAGCCATCGACCTGAGCTTCTACAAACATACCCGAAGCGCCACAAAAGCGGGGCAGCCCCAGCAGCATCCTGAATCCATTATTATACTGGACACGCAAGGCAGTGATCGACCTTTGAGTACAGCTGACCCACAGGCTACTCGTGTAAAAAGTTTGGTGCTAAGCTTTAAAAATTGTAACCTTTACCTGTTTACTGCAGCGACCGAACCTGCGTGCCAGCAAATAACTTTAAACGGCCAATGCCCTCCTGTGCTCCCTTTCAATGTCAACTTGGCCATCAAGATCCTCAGTGACATAGTGCCCTAGGTTATTGACATCGGTATGATTATTCAAAAACATTCGGAATTAGGCAAAAATGTCAACAAATTAAATTAAAAAATGTCAGAAAATTTAATAAAAAATAATCTGTTGGACATAGGGTTGTATGTAAATATATGCAAAAAATTCTTAGTAGGAGCTCGGAGTCTGGATTTGTGCCCGATTGATGGCAATATGATCGCCCCCTATTACATGCGACTTTAACATAACTGGCGAAATGTGAGTGACACACCTCTGCCTAAGCTTTCGGGGATTTTAGGCGCGGTGTTATGTTATATACAAAAAGTAGTACTTAATAATACTAATGAAATACTATTTTGAATTGATTCAAGCCTGGTAGTTTTTGTAAGAATACTGCTCAGAACTTGTGCATAACGTGTCGTTTCAGAATACAGTCTTCACAGTAATATAAAAGGCATCCGCGCGAAGCGGTGCCGGGTCACTAGTAGTTAAGACGCAGTTATATGCCAGCGACCTTGAGTGTTCTGTACTGAGCTCACGCAACGCGTCGTACATCCAGCCAGTAATAGGACTCACCCATCAAGGAGCGCTGCCCCAAATAAGACTCATTATTAATTTACTATACATAAAACAAAAGGTATTTTAATAAAACACGCATAATAAAAGATCAATGATTAATCATCTTTAAAATGGTGAAGGTTTCAGACAAATACGCTTGATAGATTTTGCGTGATTCTCAGTTTTTTATCCGCGTTAGACATAACTTTACAAATAAATTTCACTATGTAATATAAACATAATCTAAAATATTCCCATAATAAGTTATTAAGAAAATGCTTTAATTTAACATTTTTTTTTTTCCAAATCATTAACACTACTCGAGTACTCGTTGAGACGTGATCTTCAGTATAAAATATATTAAAAGTCGGTTATCGTCGCCTTAATTTGTAATAAATAAAATTTTATTAAAATTTAAAAAAAAAAAATAAAAAATAAAAAAAATATATGTAGTAGGTATATTTTATTATATTACCCCAAAACGCTTTCTAAAAGTGGTGTGTCTTTGTATTTGTTCGGTTTCTGCATATACGATGTTCTGTATAAGTGAATACTCTAGTTTGTACTCAACATGTAGCAAATATAAACTTAGTTTTATATTTACACATAATAATCATGATAGAAAGGAATACACACAACGTTTGGCAATATTAACGACACAAACCTACAGAAATAATTTGCCATCAATAAATAAAAATATGAATACAAATATTTAGATATGTAATATAAATGATAATGATAATATGGCCTATTTTTGTTCGTATCTAAAAATGGCTTGACGTCTGTAAATCATGTGATACTTTAGGCAACTTTTGCTTTTATATTAAACAGGCTTTCTTGTTATAACTCGATTTTTATAAATGTGCGCTTGGAGCTGTCAAAATCGTAGGTTGTTTGTATTGAATTCAACCGCCCGGTTACCTTCTCAGCACCCCAACCCGTCTAAATACGGTGTACACAACTCGTGTCGTCTCCACAGTTCTGTCTTATTATTTGTTACGTTGTTATTGTTATTATTTAAACCACATACACTGTAATATTTTGACGTTGACAAGGGCACAGTTATAAAAATTGGGTTATAATACTGAATCTAACCGACTTTTTTCTTTTAGAACTACTTAAACTACATGGGTAGTATTGACTAGTAATTTTACATATACATTAACGCCCTCTTCCCATTGGTGTAAGCAGACTCTAGAACGCCACCTGCTACGATCCTTACATACTCCTTTTGCTTCATTTACGTTCATACATCTATCTGGGCCGCACGCTAGTTGCGAGCACTGCCCGACTTTTCTGAAGAACATCACAATAAAGTCACTAACTAGTAGCACGTATGGCTAGTATTTTTAACCCCCGACGCAAAAAGAGGGGTGTTATAAGTTTGACGCAATATGTATGTGTCTGTCTGTGGCACCCTAGCTCTTAATGACAGATCGCCCGATGACTTATCCTGCTAGAAACTCTTCCGTAGGGACGGGTTAGCGTCCAGCCGGAAGACTTCCGTAAGTCCTGCTAGCAGTACGCATTTTCTATGAAAATTTGTCTGGTCCTTCCAGTAGTACGGTGACCTTGACTTTGAAAGTCGCGCTCGTCAGAAGTTTTAAACATTTGCCTAGTGCGTATTAAAATAAAACTCATTTGTTTAATAAGTACTTTCATATTTTTATGATAATAATAGATATATTCGTACTTGATAAATTACCAATTATTATTATTGGAGCGCATATATCTAATATTATTTATAGGAAAGAACCTATTTAGGAACTATAAATCTGTCACTTTAGTTTTATTAAGCACTTAAAAATTGTGCCTGTATAGTTAAAAATTAATAAAAAAGGAGCAAGTGACGATGTACTCACAAAATAATTAAAATCAGGAAAGTAAAAAAAACTTGTCTACACTGGAATACCGAAATGTTGACGACTCATGCGTTTTCGGTACCGGGGTGTCAAAAGAGGTCGCGCGAGCGCGAGCGCGCTACCCTCGTACGCCATCGCGTGCTGATGGAAGGTCAGTTGTGTTTAGAAACCGTTTCTTGTACAATGTGAAAGAGGCAAAAGTAGTCTATATTTTCGTGCAAATTTGAAATTTGTGCTGTAACCATTACGGTTCTGTGACTGAAAAAAGTTGCGTCCTTCCGGAAGTACATCAAGTCCTGCTGTCCTGCCAGCAGGACTTTATGTACTTCCGGGCGATCTATCATTAAACGGGTGAACCGATTTGAATACGGTTTTTTTATTTGAAAACAGGTTTTTTAGTGATGATTTATCAAAATCAGCCGTTTTAAGATTTTAAGTTCTTTTTTAATTGATGAATGGATGTCAGCATCTTCCATAGGTCTGATCGATTTGAAATTTGGAATTCTGTTACTTCAATGATATTAAAAGAACGTAGTGATAACCTTGAAGTGATGCTGCAGCGTCACCTGGAATTTTCAGGATACCCAACTCCCTTACCAACTTACAGCACAGGTATCGTGATTGGGCTCATTGGAATGGTCTCAATGAATAGGTTATAGATAGATCGTGAACTGGGTCTGGTGATGGAGTAGGAAAGAGAAATGTAGGGGTTTTTTTAATTTTAACTGTTAAAATTGTACTTGTTAACTATTAATTTAAATTTTAAATACATAGATACTTCAAAATTGTAATCAAAGTCTTGTGAAATATTTATAAAGTAGGTACAGGCTAACTGAAAACCTTTATAAACTAAATGACAGAAGTATTTAGAAAGTGTAAAAGCAACAATGTTACACACGCCATGCTCTTACTAGGCCAGTTCTAAGGCATGTAAAACTAAATGCTAATGTTCCACATATTTCACCTCATTAATATGGTACATGACGTTATGAAAAGGTATTTAATTTACATACCTTGAATTGTACCTATGACTTAGACCGAAATTCCAAGAAATTCGCTTTGTTTGTCATAAAATTGGACCACTAAACTCTTCAGTTACGGGTTACGTGGGACTCGAAGCAAATTGATAACAGCCGCAAGGTTCGATCGAGGGCTACGCTACGCTTGCTGCGGTTGTTTCGTGGATAGGTGACCGTCCATTACAAATTAAGAACCCTTCGTGCCTCGGAAAGCACGTTAAGCTGTTGGTCCTGGCTGTCATTCGAAGATCTTTGACAATCGTTACGGGTAGTCAGAAGTCTAAAAGTCTGACAACCATTCTTACAAAGGGGTATCGTGCTGCCCAGTAACTGGGTTGTGGAGGTCAGATAGGCAGTTGCTCCATTGTAAAATACTAGTATTCAGCTACATCTGGTTAGACTGTAAGCCGACCCTAACATAGATGGGAAAAGGCTAGGCAGATGATGAGGTAGCGAGTTAAAATGTACAAGAATACATATAACTATTGCCTCATCTGTCATGGGAAATAAGACCCAAGCGGTCTTATTACAAAACTAAGGTTTTTATAACAACAATTTTTGTAATACGAACATAACATAACATCACGCCTGTTCCCCGAAGGATTAGACAGAGGCGCACCTATAGTACACCCATATTTCGCCAGTTATTTTTAAGACCCACATAATAGAGGGCGAGTCTATTGCCGTCAGCCGGTTCTGTCCTGAGAAATTCCAGATGGAAAAACCCAATAACACTGCCCGGTCCGGGAATTGCACCCAGGACCAAATGCTCAGCAGTGCGCTTGCGACCACTAGACCAACGTGGCAGTCTAATAAGAACGTAATTGGAACACAGTTCTTTATACAAAAATTACCATTCAGTTCGGTACTACTTCGATACGGTCTACTAAGCTCTGTTTTGTTTAGTTAGAAATTAAAAACGGCTCCATGGTTTAAATCAGGGATTCCCAACCGGTGGGGCGGTCGGCGGTGGGGAGTGACCAATGGGGGGCGCGGGGGCTCCAATAATAAAGTACAGATTTATGAAATTTTATGTTCTTGACATTAGAAAAGGTTAAGATTAGTTTCCAAAACCCAAACGTTAAATAATGCCTTACTTAGGTGCTGTAAAATGAGGTTCAGGTTTTCTGCATAAGTCGACACAATAAGTTTTTCTATTTCTGTATGAATGGATTAAAGAAAACTGAACCTACCTGAGGCGGCTTGCTACAATTTTTCATTCTATATTCTCTTGATTTTTAACTTTTCTGCATAAGTCAACAAAGTAACTCTTTTTCTGTATGACATGAATGGTCAAAAGAAAAATATAACGAATCCGAAATTGTACAACACTTTTCGCTCGCTTTGCGCGCTCCTACATTATGCATTCTCATAATTCTTGAGATTTCTGCAAATTTCGACAAAGTAACTTCTATTTCTGTTTGAATTATCAAAAGAAAATCTAACCTATCCAAGGGCATGCAAACATTTTCGACCTCACTTTCGCTCGCTTTCGATTTTTATGCTTTTCTGCTTTTGTCGACAAAGTAACTCAAGGGCGTAGTGATTTTAAAATAAAGTTAAGGTGGCGCGGATGTTAAAAGGTTGGCAACCCCTGGTTTAAACCATGTCTTAACACTTTCGACTCCACCCAGTTTTCGTAGAACTCATACGCCATGCCGCCATACCTATTGAAAGGGAACCCTCCGGGAGGGTTACCGGCATTACGTTTGCGCTAAAGTTAACCATCGCGGACGGTCAACGGCATTAGGTTTAAAACCGTGTTTTAAAACATTGTAAAACGAAGTAAGATAGCGTTTTTAGGAGGTTATGTCGCTATCACCTGTTTTTTTTTTTTTGTGAATATTTATAACCGTGAACAAAAAAATTAAAACGCTTGGATTTTACAACCAACGCATATACTAATAAATCTTGTTAAAATATACATCAGATTTTATTATCACGGTTTATAATGCTGTATTCGCTAAGAAAAACCTACATTTAAAATGAGCCCTCCGCGAGGGTTCCCGGCATCCCTTAGGCGACTAGGCGAACCCTTCAGGAGGGCTCCCGGTAATGAACAAGTTAGGAAAAATCTTGTTTTGCAATAATCCAAGGAAGGAAAATCTAACAACAATTTTTTCCTGCTCTGTATTACAGTATCTACAGAAGCTTAGTAGCGAGTCCGGTATTAAGGGTCGCACACGTCCTTTTCCTTAACTCTTGAGTTTTGTGACCTTGGTACATTATGCGAAAAGGTCTTTTTGACGTGTGTGTTAGATGCAGCGATTCGTAAAGGTAATAATAATAATAATAATAATAATAATTTTATTTGACATGAAAAGGATTGTACAAAAAACAACTTAAAACTAGTAAGCTACTCGTAAAATACAATACAAAATAGGAGCATCTGCAGCCGAACTAGGTAAAACCTGTATCTCGGCATGCAGCGCCAAACCTCTCAGTATATTATTTGCATAAAGAACTAAGCTAACATGTACAGCTTTATGTAGATTAAAGAAAAACAAGTAAAAATAAAATAAAATAAACTAAGCTAAAAACTAAGGTTCACGTGTCATACGTGTTTCTTTACCAATATATATAAATATTTTTAGCCTTATAAAGTTTGTCTAACTTTAAGAGAAAATGTAATATTTTTCACGATTCACGCTTTTCATGGATTGAAGTGTATCTAATGTCAACGTGACTTGGCCAATGTGACATTTTCAATTCATATGTACTTTCTGAGTTTATTTTGGACATTAATGACATCGGTGAAGGAAAACATCGTGAGGAAACCTGGACTTATAGTTAATATAATTCTGAAATCGCCAGCCCCTTTTGAGCGCGCGTGGTGATCAATGCTCGTGCCTTCTCTGTATGAGAAGAGACCTTTGCCCTGCTGTGGGACAGTAATAGGCTGGTATTATAAGGTCAACGATTACTCTTTTCTTTGTAAAAATACTCGTAACTTACAAGCCTCAGTTCCTTAGCTAAACTAGTAAATAACGTTCAGCTAGAAAAAATATGAGAAATTATTAAATAAGTCATGTATGTATGTAGGCACAATCGGGGAAATTAATTATTAAGTAAATTGGCTACCAACTTATATAGGCCGTCTATTCAAATCACACACAATTTGACAGTTGTTTAAATGGCTATAACACGGCAAGTTGACGTGGTGTGCCAATTTGCTTAATAATACCTACACACATCGATTCATTTCCTATTATCTAACAGATCCTTATTACTAGTTTAGCTAAGTAACTGTGGCTCGTAACTTACGAGTATCTTTACAAAGTAATGGTAGAGGATCCCTAGAGGAACGACCTGCACCCTTACGTTTAATGGATGAAACGTATTTTATAACCCAACGTTTTTATATTCTATAGGCTTCATACTTTCGATTGGTATTTCTGTTCGTTAAACGTATGGGTATAATTTTTGAAAAAAAAAAATCCGTTTTGAATTTTAAATTAGTCATACTCTGGGCAGGATTTTTTTTGCCAACTCATTCGCGATATATTAAACGTATGGGTGCAGGTGATGCATACATTAGCTCTTTCGGATATTAAGCTAGAAAAAGAATACTCGTTGACCTTAGATACACTTCATTTCGTGAAATCTTGTAGTTTACACTACACCATCTATAAAAATTTACATTTGGTATTTAAGAAAAAAGTTCTTACAAAACGGGCATTGTTTTTTTATTTTAAACTCAATTGAGTATTTGTTATTTTGATAGATTAACCATACAGTTACGACTTTGTAGGCGTCCTCTGCCCTCTACATGGCTTAAAAATAACTTTTAAAAGGTTGGTGCATACCTACTATAAAATCATGTAATATGTCAGTAAAACATTGAATACTTCGCCACGCGACAACAGCTTTTATTCTGTATTAATTATGATTGGAGTTAGTGTTGCAGATTCTTTGAGAAAAATGTTTCGAAAAAAACTTTAATTTAAGTATTTGATTGAAATTTCGTGGAAAATAACGGTACTTAGGTAGTTATATCGTTGTTTTCCACGTTCGAAGAAAAAGATTGAATTACGTATTTGATTTAAATTGAATAGGTTGTTATTTAACTTACTAAAATGATAAGTTCGACTTATTTCGGAAATATATAGTTAAGCCCGCTTTGACTTCTATTAGTACCTACTATATAATAAACAAAACCTATATATTTTATTAAGTAATATAAAAACTCATTGTATTTCCTACTTTTACTTAAACTTTCTAGTTCTCTAGCCTCGCTAAACGGTTAGTCAGCACTTCGCGTGACCAGAATGTGCGCCGTTCTTTGGCAAAGGAATTAGCATTGCCATTCAACGTGGCAGTGCTGCCAAGATTACGTTACGTGGGACAGCAATTGATTTTCATGCTCTTTTTGAAGGAAATTGTGGACAATCCGTGCATAACACAAAAGGAAAACGTGTTTATGTCTGTCTTCTTGTCGAAAAATTTAGTGTTATCTTATTTGTTTTTTAGTTATTAAGTTGAGTTTAAATTTTTTGATTGTATTTTTAATTTTCATTTTAATCTTATTTTTATTTAATTTTCATTATTTTATTTCAATTCTATTTTAATTTTATTTGTAAATGTGTATGCCTATTCTAATAATAATATGAGTCTATGTTACTCGAATTAAATGATTTGAATTTGAATTTAGTGCTCTTATAACTCGAAGACTATAATTATTTTCAATTCATATTCATCGACATGTTCTCTGACTAGGTTATTATATCTTCGCCCACGCGACGATTCTCTCGTATCGTATTTCTACACGGGACCAAATGTAACATGCATTATCACACAGACTTAAAACAACCACCCATTAGGTCAAAGAAGTACTGCACTGGTTGGTAATTAAACCCAGAACCTTGCTTTCCAAATCGGCAAAAAGTTTGCCGCTTTTAGCAAACTTTTTGACTCACAATTTTAGAACACGCTAGCCTGCTTAGTGCGACCTTTCAAACACGTTACACGGTACGACATACATTAAAAAATATATTATGGTTTTAAAAATAGGACAACATTAGATGAATTTGACACAAATTGTAAAAATACAATAGGACACCGTTATCGATGACCGTGATACGACGATCAGGAAAATGATCATCATAATTATAAAAACATATCGATTTCAATCCAATTTTATAATACTTAGTACAGTTAAAATACAATTAGGATTGAGTATTGATTGACGTTGGACACTAATATTGTTCTTTTTGTGTTATTGAACTTCCATTATTTCTATTTTAATAACATAATCTGCATCTGGACATAAAACACGGCAAATTAAAGAGAGAAAAATATATCTTCAGAGGTCAAGTTAAATTATTATTCAATTAATTTGCACAGGTACGTGTTATTATTGAGGAGTGAATCTATAATTAATAGCACATGATACACCCGTCACGAATTCAGTGGTTGAGACATACACTAAATGAAATCACTGAGTGATTTAGTCTGTAACTTTACTTACTCAAGAAACCAATGCAATTTTCTTTTAATCATAACTGAATTAACTAACGATTACAATACCATATTTGGCTATAGGTAGCATATTTTCTTAAAGAAAATGCCGGTTATTTAGGCTTAAGACCTCTACTAGACTTGGTAAGCGAGGGTTGGTCAAGGACGTACATAGCTTCAGCTCTGCTTATTTATTTTGCCGCATACGGAAATCGAACGTGTCACCCCTGCAAGTATATAATTACTTAGGTGTCTAGCCAATTATTAGAACTGTACTAATTTATCATTTTGTATTTGAAGTTTGAATCGAAAATAGTGCTTAACTTCACTACTTAATGCAGTGAAACGAAACAAGCCAAATGTTGTACACTTTTATTTCACAGTTTTTAGAGAATTAATTAAAAAATTGGGCCTATGTTAGAAAATATATATAATTGATCTGAGACAGTACCTGTACCCAACTATATTACATTTTCTTTATGACGACTAATTGAAAATCACTACTATTTTGTCCCGATGTCCTAAAACTTAGTTGTAAGGCGAACCAAGTCTAAAAAAAATTTATATTGATAAAGTATTAACGCACTGTAGGTATATGCTTCGAAATTACTTTAATTTGTTTAAAAGTTTCCAACGCACAGTTTACGATAGTTTTTATTATCATGGAACAAATTAAAATCCTTATTTTTTGTAAGCGAAAGAAAACTAGGTACCTACGTGATTTGAAAAAGTGCAGTGAACCCTACAACAGTGGTTATTTCAAAGAAACGAACATGCTTAACTAAACTATTTTTAACTCTGAAAATGGAAATCGATTTAAAAGTTCCGCACTCAATCCCAGTGGACTAATTTCCCAGCCATTACCAACTAACGATTATGAAGCACTAAAACCGATATTTAATAATAAATTCCATACCTTGTCAAATTGGAAAGTTTCCATGTTTCGTGATACGTAAAAAGTTTATGGAAGCAGCGAGGGCGCGTCCTCCCCCTGCCGACGATGCCATGGTACTGCCGAACGTCGGGAAACCCCTGCCTTATATAGGCACACGCAGGGTGATTCACTGGGAAAGTCGGGACTCGCCTGCTTTCTTTAAAACTGTTCGCATTCAGCCTTGTTGAATGGATGTTTAATTTTAGAATTAACTTATTTATTCCCAGTTCTATCTTCCAATCTGTGAGTGGGTTTGTGAAAGCGTAGATTACTTGCACTGGTAAGAATTAAGCTTTGATACTTTGTTTTGTATTAAATGAAAGAAAATGTAATTTAAGTATGTGCAAACATTTCTGGATAAAGATGGAAAGTTACCAAAGATATGGGAGTTACCAAAACTACGTACATTACTCACTCGTGTTATTACATATACGTAGGAGTAAAACATGTAAATAGACTTAAGACACAATACTTGTGTATAGTTCAATTTGATTACCATCTTTGAACTCATTATGAACGAAGATTATAAGTACCATGGCTATAAAATAATAAACGGTAATGATTCTCACAAAAAGACTGCAAAATAACATAAAAATACTCAATTCTATTGCCATTAAAAACACGAAATAGCTCTCTTCATTACGACAAATAATCACGTTCAAAGTGCCTTCATAAAGTACAGAATTACGTAGTGTCCTTTATCAATGGTAGTCCATTGATAAATAAAGGACATTTGAATGTCCTGTCCCGTCCTTTTAAATGTCACCCGTTCGTAGCTCGTAGCCACAGACGCGTAGGCGCGTAGCGTCGTAGCTAGCTACGCGGTGCTAAAATGTCGACAGTCGCATAAAAGTGGGCTAGATTGTTTGATTTATTTATTATAGAAGAAAACGGGTTCCGTGGATATTTTTTATTCTTCTTAATATCTTAGGTAAAAGTCCTGGGTTTTTAGAATTAGTCAAAGTTAAGAAGCATGAAAAGCAGACTCTGAAATATCAACGTAGAACTATTTTTATTATTTTTCTGTTTCTTTAATAAAGTGTTAATGTCAACTGTACCTAATAATAATGTTTACCTACCTTTACAACTTTATGAATATTGGTTTTTTTTTATTGATCATTTTTTATACTACTATTCATCTTTTATATTCAATTAAGCATTCGAAACTGTTCAATCCTTTACTTCTTTAAACTTGGATCATTCATATTTAGTGAGTTCAAGATTATTCTATAGTTACAGAACTCTAAAATCTTTATTGACATTAGGTAAACAAAGTAATATAATACGCATAAGTTATTAAAACGAAATAAGAGTTAGATTTTCATATTTAAAGCGAATTCTTTGAAGTTTAACTTTGTTGACCTTAGACAGATGTACTTAATAAATATTTGTAGCACAGAATATTAAACAAGAGCAACCTTCGTACTGACAAGCGTAATACTAAGAGATTATTCTAGTATTCTAGATCGTCTTCTAGTTAATTCTTAAATTAAATTTAACTAGTACTTGTTATTTTTAACCCCCGACGCAAAAAAAGGGGTGTTGTAAGTTTTACCGCTATATCTGTCTGTTTGTGGTACCGTAGCTCTTAAACGGGTGAACCAATTTGAATGCGGCTTATTTTTATATTAAAGCAGGTTTTCTAGCGATGGTTCTTATCCATTAGACATGTTTTATCAAAATTGGTTCAGCTGTTTGAAGATTATCAGCTCTTTTCTAGTTGATGAATGGATGTGAGTATTTTCCACAGGTCTGATCGATTTGAAATTTTGTATTCTGTTACTTCAATGATATTAGAAGAACATAATAACCTTGAACTGATGCTGCAGCATCAACTGGAATTTGCAGGATACCCAACTCCCTTACCAACTTACAGCACAGGTATCGTGTTTGGGCTCATTGGAATGGTCTCAATGCATAGGTTATAGATAGATGGTGAATAAGGTCTGGTGATTGAGTAGGAAAGAGAAATGAGGTAATGTTTATGTCAGGTTTTTTTTTTTTACTTTAACTGTTAAAATAGTACTTGTCTTAATATATCAAATCTCGTGCACACCAGGCAAAGTACAGACTCAGTACAGTATACGCTACAAAATTGTGAATGTTCATAAACAGAAGAAAACAGTATCTGTCAGAAGTGGTGACCTACTACTTAGTAGTAACTGTCCCGAGTTACGTGTACACAAGTACCCAGGCACTCAAAGTGAGTACCCTGGTACTTGTGTAATTATATTTTTTTTAAGTGTGGCGGGAACCGCCATGTCTTAGAACCATAAATTCAAAGACATGTGACATCTACCAACCCACACTTGGCCCGCGTAGTGGATTACGGCCCACTCCCTCTTACCGAGAGGAGGCCTGTGTCCCAGCAGTGGGAACATTATAAATTGCTTATGCTATCTACTTTAAATGCTCACCTTCCCCATCTGTCCGCTTTTGTTATTGAGACTCCCTGCCTTAAAAATGACGTCTAATTTCAGATAGATAAACACAATTTAAAAACTTTTATTTTATTTTATTGTGTAACGTTACAACAAAATGTTATTAATTTTACAGTTTTTAACGCAACTAACTATTTACACTAGTTACTAAATTAAAAGACTAACTAACTATCTGTATAAATAAAAATAAAACGACACTTAGGCGTCGAAGTATTCGTCCGCATCGCTGTCACCCGGAAACATGCCCAGAAGACTGGCAGCATTGCCACGTTTAATGGCAACGCTAATTCTTTGGCCAAAAAAAATTAATAATTTATGTTTATAAATTATTATGTTTAAAGTACATCTATTTCAGATGAACTATAACGACCGTTAGAGATATCAGTTTATCAATAATTTGAAATTATATAGTTTTGTTTATCCAAATTAATATCTAGGAATACTGGAATACAGTTTGTTTCTAAGTAATAAAATATGTTTTGAACATCTAGATTGCTCTAAAGATAGCTTACTGAGAATAGGTCACCTCTTTTCTTTTTCAAAATACAGTCAACAAAATAATCTCAAAATAACAGTTTTTCACTAATACATAATTATAAAAATATATTTGGTTCTTATAACAAAAAAGAAATGTTTAAAATTTTTGACTTTCTATTTTCTATGTTATGGGGTTTGGTTTCCGCACTAGTCACTCGGGTGGACCAGCTCTCCTCCCTCCAGAAGTTAATTAAATTTCCTGGTCTGTTCAGAACACCTGTGAAAGATCTGTCTATTTTTTCTGTCCCCGCTAATCTCCGAAACGGCAGGACCGATTTTGACGGGACTTTCACTGGCAGATGGCTGCTGTTATAAGGAGTAACTTAGACTTTTATTTTAGAAAAAGAATTGAATCCGCGAGCAGCAGTTAATCAATTATATAATACCTAATTTAATTCAATTAAAGAAAAATGTTGTTTGTTCAAGGCACGGTTTGAAGGCAGTACTTGCGTCCTAGTCCAGTGCCTTATATAATATTTAACACTTTGAGTCACGCTGATACCCAAGAGTGCCACAAACAATAGATAATTTATCGTGTTTCATGAGCCGTGGCTTGATAATTAATTAATATAATTTTTTGTAGCAGGGAAATATTTAATATTTCTTTCGTTAAGTTTCTAAATATTTTTTCAGGAAAATGAGGAATGAAATAAGACATCTCAGTAGACATTAAATTGAGGATCTTTTGAAAACCCAGGACTAATAAGACCCAATCAATCTGCCTTGCCTTTTATGTTGGGGTCGGCTTCCAGTCCAACCGGAGGCAACTGGATTCCAGTATCATGTATGGAGCGACTGCCTATCTGACCTCCACAACCCAGTTACTGGGTAATACAATACTACTTGGTAAGACTGGTTGTCAGACTTTCGGGCTTCTAACCACCCGTAACGACTGTCAAAGATCCATGAATGACAACCGGGACCAACGGCTTTACGTTCTTTCCAAGGCACTGAGGGGTCTTGGTATGTTAAGATGGTTACCAAACTATGGACCAACCGCGGCAAGCGTAGCTTAACCGGATCGATCGACCCGTGCGGCTGTTATTACTTAGCAGCAAGCCCTAGCGAGACCCAATATTATGTTGAAAGTTAGGTATTAGGTTTTTTTAGTTTTTAGTAAATGTTAGTATTCAGCTGCATCCGGTTAGACTGGAAGCCGACCCCAACATAGCTGGGGAAAGGCTTGACAGATCAGATGATGATGTTAAGGTAGTTTTAGGTAGCTGCGCCTTGAAATATTCTAAAATACAATAACTTTTCCGCTTAGCTAAATAAGCTTAGCTAGCGAAGCGGAAAAGTTACTAAATATATCCACGTCTATTGTATTTTAGAATGGATTTCCGCAAGGTCACGCTTCAATCAATTAACTATCTTGAAGTAATCTGTAAACATTTTAGAATTCACTCGCTTTTGCCTGCCGCTTCGCACGCGTGGACGACGAAAATAACCCCACAGTAACGTTAGAGCGTGATAAAATCTATTCTATGTTCTAACCTAGGTCATGGTCTACTCCTGTGCCAAATTTCATCCAATTCTGTTCCGCCGTTTTAGCGTGAAAGGCTCGGCTCGTGCGTAAGCGGTCACAACAGTTCTAACCTAACCTAACCTAAATAACCATTTTTGCTAGTAAAAATATTTTATCTAATCTAACTAGTTTGGTTCCGGATACCTAGTACTTGATTACTGGAATATAGAAATCATTGATTATGGAAATATAATACTAGAAAAAAATAATGCTTTATTACATGTTTTTTTTTAATTATGCCTGCCCCGCCTATCTACTCCAATATGCCAAATTGCCAACCCCGTTTTCCGCTTTTTTTTTCCAAACTCGGCGCCGACAGCCAATTCTGCAACCGGTACCGGCAGCCAATTCGAGAGCCGGCGCCGGCAGCGCTGGCACTCCCAATAAACAAACAATCTTACTTTCGGATTTATAATATTATATACTAGCTGTGCCCTCCGGTTTTACCCGCATAAGTCTCGATCCCGGGGGAATATCGGGATAAAAAGTATCATAATATATGTCCCCATGTCTCAGGTTCGAGGGGCAATTCCCGCATTTTTAAGAACGTTCGCATTCTGATCTCAATCTCAATATATCAAAAATATTTTAATTGAACTTTTTTAGTTTCGGGAATTGGCATTCTGATATCATTCTGGAGCCAGGTTGATGATGTTATTATTTTAATAATAGAAAAATTGTCCTCCAGACCGGATTTCGGCCATGGCGACCAATCTGAGCGGAGACCATCAGCCTGCGGCGCGGGAGATATTATACTGCACAAGTGTGTGTGCAGACACAGGTGCACTCTCTATTCCCTCATTCTCATAGTCCGATGGGACGGCAATCCGACACGACCGGGGAGACATCAGGCTTTACGAGGCATTCGGGTATCACACCGCCAACTACCAAACTCCGGCCTGTTACTAAGAAATTCCTAATGGAAAAAACCCATAACACTTTGCCGGTCCCGAGAATCCAACACAGGACCCCACGCTTAGCAATCAAAGTCGATAATAATCAGTAAATAAATACCTAAACAAAATGTAACTACATGCTCAATGTTTACGTAATACATAGGAACTCTGAACTACCCCATAAAACTATAAAAGCCGCAGTCGTCTCGCCATGTCCCGCGCACCGCGTCCCGTTCACATTCACTTCTTTCAATCAATGCTTGGCATTCTCCCAGAGATCTGACGCGGCCCGGCAGAGCGGCGCCGGCTGATTTTATTAACTTTGTCTTAGATGACGCGCTGCAAATAAATATTGTCCCTATCAATATTTGTAGGGGAGTTTGTTTATGATCGATGGTATTTAAGAGTATGATTAAAATGGCGACTAACAAAAGGTATTATAGGTTTATTAAACGGCGCTGGGAGGGAATGCCCTAGAAGGACATAAATTATACTGATTTTTCGGTGATGTTCTTAAGAAAGGTCGGGTCCGTAGTACTCGGAAGAACCGTGCGTATATGACCAGATTTATAAAAATAAACGAAGCAAAAGGAGTGTGTAAGGATTATGGCAAGTGGTGTTCTGTAGTTCTAGTTTCTGCCTACCCCTATAGAAAAAGTCGTGAGTTTATGTATCGTATGATTATTATGACGAAAATAATTTAACGTTTATTCGATTAAAGTTTTGTTTTCGTTTAAAGATTCATCTTGCATTTTTTTAATTTACTATCCTTTAAAAGTTTTCTGAGGTATAGAAATAAGTTTTAAATATTTCGTATTGAATATATATGAAACCTAATATCATTAGTAAGTACGTAGAATACCTACTCTTTTAGTTTGAATACTAAACTTGAGAAATAAATTATATTTAAGATAATTATATATAAATAAAATAATGTTTTGGAACTTGAAAAGTGTCTCGGCGTTCTAAATCATACTTAGGTACTATTCAAACCACTTAGGAGTTCAATTGACGCAAACCGAAGAGTTGATACAAACACTTATTTTGTAGACTAAGTTACGCACTAGGCAGTTTTGCTGTAGGAGCTAAACAGGCTCAGTTAAAAACCGCCTTCAAAAATAAAAGTTAAAAAAACTAAAACCCAACTACGACAAAAAAATACTAAAAAGGTATAAATAAACAAGACATCACAGACAGACAAATTAAATAAATTTTATTTAAATTATTTTGGGGTCATATATAAATACTTTTGAAATGTGCAAATTAAACCCTTTTATTTGATAGCTAAAATAGCAACTTTTTTTTTAGTTCATGATTTTATGTCTTCTAAAGGGCGCCATTTTTATGTGACGTCTCATCGCCTTATAACCAGCGGACGATCAAGACGCTTCCACCGATACCTCATTTGTCAAATCATGATGAGGAGTTTAGAAGTTATGAGGTAACAGATGAACATACATAAAAACATACCGATCAAATCTCCTTTTTGCTCTAGTCTGCTTTTAGTCGGATAAAAAGAATACATAATTATACGTTTCCATGTGCGAAAGAGATTTTAGAAGTTATTTATTGAATTTTTTATTCGTTTCATTATATTTTGAATAGCCCGCTATGTCTATACACAGAGCATATAGCTCAGCAAAAATTACGCTTTTATCTATATTAATATATAACTAGTCAATCCGAATAGAAATAAGAACAGAACAAAGAAGTAAGTCTTGTAATAATATTTTTATAAATAATTGAGTTTTTTTTCTGACCCTCAAATAGATACATAAGGAATATCAAATAGTTTCGTGGGCGTCGAGTTATTGTCACTATTACCTTTTTATACTGGCTCAGTTTTTGTATTCTTTTTCACGTACCTACCTCACTAACAAAGGTCCTCTCTTACAACACTATTCTTATACCATATCCTTAGTTATTATTATAAAACACTAGTTTCCGCCAGCGGCTTCACCTGCGCGATATCTTTATAAATTATAGCCTTTATTATTCAGTGTTAGTATAGCATTCAACAGGTCAAAGATTTTTTTTATCGGTCTAGTAGTTTTTAAGTTTATTTCGTTTTTATTTTTTACTTCATCCAAAAGGTGCCGACTTTTTGGATGAAGTGAAAAAGTGAAGTGAAAGGCAATCGCAAGCAGTTGAGATGAGAATGCTAAAAGGGATGTGTGGTGTTACGCGAATGGATAGAATAAGAAATGAGTATATAAGTAAGAGGAAGTTGAAAGTGACACCAGTGACTGAAAAATTTGTGTGAAAATCGGTTGTCATGGTACGGGCATGTGATGCGGAGGATTGAGGAAAATATCGTGAGGAGACTTTTGAGTATGATGATGAATGATGGCTTACACGAGTAAAGGAAGACCAAAGAAATGATGGATGTATTGTATAAATGATTATATGACTAAATTCTGTTGAAAATATTACAGTGATGATAAATAAAATAATAAAAAAGCATAAACATTACATTCATATTTGAAATTAATTACGTATTTAAAATATATCAATATCACTTATAACGAGTACTATCTCTAGCTTGTCTTTCCTCATCGGTCTCGTGAAATTCTTAACAAAATTGGTTAACAACACTAGAATATACAGACATGGCACTGTTAAAATGTTAAGCCTGATGAAGTGATCCCTGCACGATTCTGTCTGTTTTATACGGAGCATCGTCCTTAAGATGCAGATATATGACATTGACCTTGAGTGGTTAGCTTGCGTGTTCTGTACTGAGCTCACGCAACGCGTCGGACGTCCAGCCAGTAATAGGACTTGACCATCAAGGAGCGCTGTCCCAAATTAGTCGCGTTATTAATTTATTATTCATAAAGCAAAAAGTACTTTAATAAAACACGTATATTAAAATATCAATAATTAAATTAGCTTTAAAATGGTGAAGGTTTCAGAAAATTATGCTTGAAAGATTTTGCGTGATTCGCAGTTTTTTATACGCGTTAGACATAACTTTACAAATTAATTTCACTATGTAATATAAACATAATCCAAAATATGCCTATATTAAAATATTAAAAAAATGCTCTAATATAACATATATTTTTTTGAAATCATTAACGCTACTTGTTTAGACGTCATCTTCAGTATAAAAACATTAAAAGTCGGTTATCGTCGCCGACTACCGACATGACGACTAATAGAGAAGTATGAAAGAAAAAACTTGTTGCGTCGACCACAAATAAATTAGAATAAGAGCATGAGAATGACGATGATGAATGACGAGTACTGTTCTTAGTTTATTTCTTTTACAATATTTAACACAACTAACTTTTTCACACTAACTTAGCGCTACTAGAATTAGCATTGCCACGTTGAATGGCAATGCTAATTCTAGTAGCGTTCTAGAATACAAATCGCAACTTTCAAACTTCCCAGTGCGTTGTCATAGCCACTTAAACTTAACCTTTAAAATGTCAACAGTATTGAGCATATTGAATGGTAACTTAATTATAATTATCTTCAAGTTCCTTTTAACATAGAATATAACTTAAACTTCATGCAAAAGTATTTATACATTTGTTACTGAAAAGATTTTATTGAAAACATGAGTTTGCTTCGTTGATTTGCTATTGGCTACCTACCTATGTGATTGTTGATACATAACACTTTGAGGGACACTAAACGCCCATAGGCGGCAGGCGTAATAATAATAAGACTTCTATTGTGTCTCGTTTAGTGTCACTGAATGCGTATCGGTAGAATTTTGACCGCAAATGAACTGGGACCTCACAAATTTGTTGCCTATCGAACTATGCGTTTCCATAAAGCCAACTAGGCCCTGTGATAGTATTTTGACAGCAATAAACTGCCAAACCTTACAAATTTGTTGCTTATCGAACAGTGCGTTTCCATCAGAGGCGGTCTTTTCATAAAACCGACTAGGCCCGAGCCTAGGGCGGTCAGATATTGGGCGCCGTCAAACTGCGTCTATAACGGGCAATAACTTAATCAGTAAATAATCGAGCAATGACGGCTAATTAAACACTCAAAACTAAATGGCTAAATGCGAAGGCTAAAAGCTAAAGGCTAAACGCAAACACAAAACTACATAATATTGTTTTTAACCGACTTCCAAAAAGGAGGAGGTTCTATGTTCGTCTGTATGTATGTTTTTTTTTTTTCGAAAATTCCTTTTCATTTGGTAGAAGAAGCTTGCGCGGTGATCCAATATTTTTATTTACTTAGCTTTGGTAGTTTTTGAGTTAACTTCAATAATGCGATTTTTTTTCCCGTTGTCTACGTGGATGATATTATCTATAATAACTTCCCGTGACTGCTATTTGCATACCAGGTAAAAAGTAAATATAAAACATTTTTACAAAAAAAAAAAACAACCGTCTTCCTAAAAAACACTACAAAGTGAAATATAAATTTAATTTCGGAAGTCGGTGGAAAAAAATGAAAATTCAAAACCAATGACACCGACTTCAAAAATTTTTACTTTACATTTTTACACTGCAATATTAGCAGAAAGGAGTGAAACAGCTACTAATAACGGTTTAAGGAGGCCGAGACTACTTGTCCTCCTCTGGTTTCCATAAACAAATCTCAAATGCATATTTCTGTACGTCATACCTACACGTTCCTACCATACCTACACTTTCGTGCAGGAATCGAACTTTCGACACACACATTTCTATTACTATGCCAACCGTGCTTCCTTTGATCAGGCTTTCAAAAACTGCGGGTAGATGATAATGACAATTATTTTTAAGTGTTAAGTAATTATTGTACTACAAAGCATAGAACACAACCACCGATACACACAATTACTGTCAACACATTTCTTAGGACTGAAAACATATAATTTACCTATTGACTGACGAAGTAATGATTGGACGAATAATCATTAATTTGCCACAAGGACGTTTGAAAGTTTTTTCGATCTTTGCTTTTCAATATACGTTATACTTGGGCTTTATTTATAAACGTGGCGTATTTTTTTTTTAATAACATGTGAAACAGTTGTGTTACAGTACACTGTTTTTGTTATTGGGCTTTACAGAAAATCTGCCTTTATATTGTCGTCCGTCGATGAAAGGATTCCACAAGTTGACCTGAACTACATATATAGATGTTATGTGGGCCGATCCCGGCGGCACCGCACACCGACCCGCGACGGGAGTGGAGCGACCCGAACATCCCGTCAGCTTACAAAAATCAGATTAATATACTGGTCCCTCAGTGAGGGAACTTTCAGACATTAAGCTGAAAAGAACAGATATTAAAATCAGATTAATATACTGGTCCCTCAGTGAGGGAACTTTCAGACATTAAGCTGAAAAGAACAGATATTACATTTTGATCTTAACCAAAAGGACGAGAAAGCTATACCGTAAGCCGACGGTCCTCGATTTTAAAGTTTTAGCCACGTTCGCACGGACGAAATAAAACTATCGCAGCTATTATTTTTCGTGCACTGGTTGTTTTCAATGCTCTGCTGCATAGCGCCGCCTAGAATTGAGTATCCAGTGCGCGATACAATCTCACCGCAATTGTATTCGGTCCGTGCGAACGTGGACTAAAACCTAAAATCGAGGACCCTAACTCAATCGCGGAGAATCTTAACATCGCGATTCAGAAATCGGCAGTGAATGTAAAACGCTATCTATTGATTTAACATGGAACTAAAACAAGTAACAGTCATTCTTTATTATACCTTATGGAGAATCTAATGCCTATCGCCCTTTTGCCATTCCTGCCTTCATATTGATCGGTTACATAACAATACCGTAAAATATGCCACTAAAACTTGGGTTTCCTATGGCAGCGCTGGTCGTCACATAACGGCCGCAGTGACGACTGTCATAAAAATGATGGCACCGGGATTTGATTTTACAGTGTCAAAAAACGCCCTTTATGGGGACACATCAATTTACTTTTAAAAAATAACGTTTCAATGACGTCATTAGACGGTAAATTCGGACGCTATGTGGCGGCTACCGCATCCTTCGGAATGTATGAGCTTATCATACGTCTTTGTTCTGCCTACATAGACGGTGCATAATATCTATAACCCTTTTTGTATTTAATACAATTACTTAAAGACGGACCAGGTCTCGGAGACCCAGGGCCCCTAGGCAATTCGACAATTCAGGCCCTCCATTTTGAAAATAAAATGCAGTAGTAGGTACAAAAAACAAATCTTTTTCAACACATTTTTCAAAGCAAGTATCAATTGAAGATAATCAAAATAAATGAAATTAAGAAACTACTTTTGACTCAACTCAACGGCACTATTGAAGTAAGTGAAATAAATGAATGAAGTACTACGTTTTCCTGTAAAAAAAAACTTTCAATGTATAGAATTTTATTTTCACCTGCTGCCAGGCAAGCAAACTAATCAGGGTAGCTGGGTCTAGGGGCCCCTAGGCTGGCTGGGCTTCTAGGCCAGTGCCTTGTGTGCCTAGATAGGCGTTAATCTGGAGCCGCTTCAAGGTTATAAAACTTCTATGCTACCTATTTGATATTAAAAGGTAAATGAAGAATTAAATTAAAACACAAGTCTTCTTAAAATTACTTTAATAATTTAATATAATCCGTTATATTGAATACAACTTTAACAAGTGAACTACGTCAACTAACACAGATAATACATCAGCGATATTTTTCAAAAAATTACGTAATTTTAAACACACATTAATAGATTTAGTACAGTTTGTATAGGTAGTACGTAGAATAACTACATTTAGGTACTGAAGTGTTTTACTACAAATAATAGTGAATACATACAATAGGTATTTTAATACTGATAGACTTGTATTATATTAAATGTAAAATGTATTAGATATTTGTAAAAACGTAGATACATACCTCAAATTAAAACAAATCAAATCAAAAACAGGTTCACAATTTTTTGTGTTTGCTACATTAATTTAAAAAACTGTGTTGCAGCCATTAGCGCCCACCTCCGGGAGGGGAGACGTCGGCGTTCCAACATTAATAACATTTATAATACAAAAACAATAAAATAAAAATAAATTTGATTAAAAGAATCTAAAGTTAAGTAGGTATATCAACTACTTAACTAAACTAAAATATTATTAATTATGATTACATTTAATTACCATAATTTTTTTAACATTGTATTATTAAATTATTGAAATTATTAAAACATTCAGAATAAATTAGAATAAAATGTTCCAGTTCTTTAACTTGATATGTGTGTGTGTATGTATGTATGTGTGTATGCAGTATGGGTCTATATTGTATACTTAGGTAATGGTATAGTAATGGTGGTGTGGTAATGGTGTGGTATGGTATGGTGGTGGTATGGTATGGTAAGTATGTGTCACCAGATTTTCTAAATCCTGATACGTCAGGCTTTGAAGCCATTTGTCCATAATCAGACATACCTATACTATTAGGCCCTTTGTACACGGCACAGTTTCTTCACGGTACAGCGTATAAAACACGCCGGAAAAACGTGTCTGTCAACAAGCTTCCATAGTGATCCATACAACAGTGAAAACCGTGCCTACACACGGCGAATAAACCGTAGATTTTCACGGCAAGATAAACGTGTGTGTATGAAGAGCCTAAGGGTACCTATATTCATTAAAGTTTAAACATAACCTTTAAATAATAATGTATCAGTTAAAATTAAGGTTTTTAAGAGGAAGTTGTTTTGTAAGTAAAATCTTCAGTTTTTAAAATATAACATAACACATAACATCACGCCTGTATTCCCCGAAGGGTTAGGCAGAGGTGTACCTATAGTACACCCACATTTCGCCAGTTATGTTTTAAGTCCCATGTAATAGGGGGCGAGCCTATTGCCATCAACCGGGCACAAATCCAGACTCAGGGCTGCTACTGAGAAATTCCAGATGGAAAAACCCAATAACACCTTGCCCGACCCGGGAATCGAACCCAGGACCTCATACTCAGCAGTAGCGCTTTGCGACTACTAGACCAACGAGGCAGTCAAAAAAAATAAAATATATACAACTAGTTTTCAGATAAAATCGTGTGAAATATAAAGTTTAAAATTTTATAATTGTATAATAATAGGTACATGTTAGAGCCATGAAATCTTCAGAAAATAAGTAATTGAATTCTACATCCTTCAAAAATCGGAACAATATACCAGGGGTTAAAACTGCATGTTTATAACCTTTGGGTCGAACCGGCCACATCTAACATGACATAAATATGTAAACGTCAACTATAAACAATATAGACCACTAATGAATATAGAGTAATATAGAGCAGATATATCTAAACTCTACAATAACAAATCTTATTCTTATTAAACGCATTACGTTTATACTTGACGGGGTCCACTAGGGCCGATGCCTGCCGGGGGTGCGAAGAAAACCGAAAGGGAGATCGTGGCCCCCGGCAACAGCGCAACCGAAGGAACACGGGTGGGTTTTAGTCAGTAAGAGTCTGACACGCCCTCCCGCTCCGCCCAGAGCGGGAGAAGGTATTTGAAATTTCCCACACAAAAAAAAAAAAAATACGTTTATACAATTTCTATATTTTTTTAAGAGTATATTAACAGTTTTTTATTTGTGCTAAAACATTTTGCGGTGTAACACCTTAGTTTTGTCTACGTATACGTTGATTTTTTGGGCCTTTATTATCTTTATATATATATGTATATATATATATATATAATTCTTCTGTAAGTGTGTTTGTCACGTAACTTCTCCTAAACGGCCGAACCGACTTGGATAAAATTTTGTGTGTGTGAATGGGTACCTGGTTGGTTTGAAAATACAATTGGACCCGGTAGGTGGCGCTCTACGGACAGGAGAACGTTAAATAAAACATTTATATACTTAGTAAATACATTTGTTAAAGTACTGTTATTCATTTTAGAACGCCAGCATACCCTAGGAAGCAATATGACACCACTTCTTATAAACATTGGGTCTTCTATCAAAGCCTGCATGCCTTTTGCACCTGTTTCAGGGACAATATACTGTATAGATGTCACCGTATAAATATGAACTTCGTTAGTTTACAATCTATCGGTATTGTTTCCGTTAGATTATAAACTCGAAAAATTGTGAATTGCGAGCAACTTGGAAGTAGCGCTCGCTCGGCTCGCGCGCGGTTCGTCACAGTTCTACCCTAACCTAACCCATTTCACCCAGTTCACAATTTGTCGACAAATTATAATTTAACGGAAATAATATACATAACATACATAACATCACGCTTTGTTTCCCCGAAGGGTTGGGCTGAGGTGTCCCTGTAGCAGGTTCACCCACATTTCGCCAGTTATTTTTTAAGTCCCATGTAATAGGGGGCGAGCCTATTGCCATCAACCGGGCACAAATCCAGACTTCGGGCTGCTACTGAGAAATTTCAGATAGAAAAATCCAATAAAACATTGCCGAACCCGGGAATCGAACCCAGGACCTCATGCTCAGCAGTAAACGCTTGCAACCACTAGACTAACGGTGCGGCAAACAAGGAAATAATATCTATAGATTATAAACTACCGGTTCTCCAAATCTTAAGGTGACATAGACACTGTTAGAGACAAATATAAACCCCTCGAGTAGCTACTGAAAGACGCCTGAATATTCAGTGGTTGGTTTAAAAACAGGATTAGGCCTTCTCTCCCTCTAAATAAAATTGTTAGCGAGAACTGAAATCATCTGATTGATAGCTGCAATTAGAATAATCATTTGCTACAATTAATGGTACGACAATTGGAAAGAAATTACTCATGAATACGGTTTGCATATTCAAGCATCACCTTGTATATATAAATATTTGTCCTATCAAAGCTAGAAATGGCAGTGCAAAATGCCTATAAATCACCATTTTAAAAGCGGTCGATGAACTTAACCATAGATAAATACAAAGTTAGATAAAAAAACAGTGGCACTCCGGGAGTGCCGACAGAAGTGAAAACTTGAAAAAAAATCGGCACCGCGGTAATCAACTCGTTGATGTCTTTTTAACCGTCTTACGAATTTTCGATCAGGTCACGTGTCCTGACGCGAGTTTAACATTTTTTACCCATTACAAAAAAGTGCACAACGCCGCTAAAGAAGTTTTCTCTTCAAAAATTTCACATTTTGGTGTTTCATGTGACTTTGAAAATAAGTACTGTATATTTTCTTTATGTCCTTCAGCAAACTTCGTGTTGCGTAAGTTGTCGGATTCCTATCAGTTGCCCTTTGCACTTGGTGCAGACCGGACGCTCTCAATCGACATGGAAGTATATAGAGTTGTTAATACTCTTTTAACTTAATGTAATTTATTTAAAAAGGGGAGGAAAGCTGCTAAAGTCGCAGGCACGAAAACAGTACAGCTCTATATAGTTCACATGGAAATCCAAACAAAACAGCAATAAAGTACTAAGTTCTGAATTCAAATTATTACACACGATAAATGTAATAATTTATGGACATGGAAATTAGTATTCGTTTGTATTCGGAAATGCGATGATTCCCGAGTGACATCAAGAAAATGTCAGACTAATTATATCTTACAACACTGTCTTGCAGTTGCAGCACCCTTCATTTTCAGGGTATCATATGCGCAAAAGAGAACAACAAGAGAAGAACCAAACACAAGAAGAAACAAAATTGCCAATACCCTAGTTTCCCTTAATTCAGAATCACAAATATCGCAAACGAGAATCAAAGTCTCCCAGAACTGCAAAAAAATCTTTGTATATCAGCGCATTACTCATAGTTTGAGCTCCACTCTTCATGTTCAGGGAATCTGCCGCACCATGATAGCGAGGGCGTCATGCGGAGCCGGTACATCGAAGACAGGAGTGCCGGAGGAGTCCTTGTAGTCCACGTAACGAACTGTGCGGATCACTTCCATACCTAGAGAGCTGCATATGCGCTGCGAGTAGGCGCCCGTCGCGTCTGCTTTAAACAACTGGAATAGAAACATTAAAATGAGACACAAGAATTGTAATGGCAATGAAGATCGGTGTTACGCATACTTCTTTATTTACTTTTTACTAGAAATACATTTATTTTCCGATACAATTACGTAAAACAATATGATTCTTGCATTTATGATAAGGCAATTGATTTTTCAAATTGTGTTCTATTTTTTGAGTATCAACGTTTTAAATAAATAAGGGGCCCGTGGTAATAACAGCCGCACGGGCTGATCGATCAGGTTAAGCTACGCTTGCCGTGGTCGTTCCGTGGATGGGTGACCATCTTTACATACCGAGACTCCTCCGTGCCTCGGAAAGCACGTCAGATCACGTCACGTCCGGTTAGAATGGAAGCCGACTCCAACATAGGGAAAAGGCTAGGCAGATGATGATCGTTTTAAATAAAACTAAATACTAGCAGACATAAAATGCAAATAAATTACTTGCAAGCAATGAAATTGTTCCGTGCAGGAATCGAATCATGACCCCTTAGCGTAAAGGCTCAAACCCTGCAACAATAGCATTCCTATTTAGGTTCATGAACAGGCGCTGTTCGTGAACGGGCGCTGTCAGTAGAGACTGGTCATCTCTTAGCTACCACGGCTTATTTTAATTTAATTTTTTTATTGTTTTATTTTTTATTACGTACGCTTTTAACGTTCTGCATCGTTCTCAAATATTGGTTACATCATTCTTGTTAAAGTTATAAAACTTCAATATGAATGATGTTACCAATATTTTGTAACCATATTGTGATTTATAAGAGTGTCCGTGGAGTTTCTTGCCCGTTCTTCTCCATAGGTACCTACTACGCTTTGGAATGGGCAACTAGCTTCATCTTTCTGACTGACCGATCCCTTGACAATTCAAAAGTGCCTGTAAGTGGTTTATTTGAAATAAATGCTTTGAGTTTGAGGTATTCCTTAAATTGAGTCTGCCCGCCCCGAGCCCGAACAGTATTGACACTCAAAATCTACTCTTTCGTTAAGATACATACATCACCCCTTGTTTACCCGAAGGGTTGGGCAGAGGTGTACCTGTAGTACACCAACATTTCGCCAGTTATGTTTTAAGTCCGCTGTAATAGGGGGGAGTCTATTACCATCAACCGGGCACAAATCCACACTCCGGGCTGCTACTGAGAATTTCCTGTTGGAAAAACCCAACAATAATTTGCCCGACGTGGGAATCGAACCCAGGAACTCATGCTTAGCTGTAGCGTTTGCGACCACTACACCAACGAGGCAGTTACTATGGCTCCCCCTTGTTGACAAAACCTAAAAGGATGTCGCGTGACTTCTAAAGCTCATTAATTACTGATATAGGTTAGTAGGACAATGAAGGGGAATTCAAACCATTAGGTCTACATCGCTATAATCATGTACATATATCTTCGAACTATATTACCTTGAATCCATTCTCTTTGGCGATATCTATACTTCTAGACATCAATTCTTTAGCGAGGCCGCGTCCCCTCGCATTCTGATCCACGGAAATGATCCTGCATTCTAGAATTTTGTCCACCTGGATATACAAAAAAACATAAATATTTCAGTAAATTGAAATGGTTATACCTACATACAGTTATACTTATATTAATATTTATAAATTATATTTAATTACAGGCCTGAGATTGAATGATAGATCTTGTGCTGACTAGGTACTGCTACGGACGATTTAGCCACACTTACGGAGATTCGGCTACTAATGATCGTTTCCTCAGCAAACAACTAGTGAATCCTATGCGAATGTTCTAAAACCCCCATAAATGCGGCTTTGTTTATACAGAAAACCAAGCATTAGAACAAAAACCTATTATGCATGACATTTTAGAGCTATTCCTGAGCGATATCGCTGTCGCACTCGATGGCGATACCGAATCGGTACGCAATATCGTTATCGCTACCGAGCGCGACAGCGATATCACTTATATCTGAATAGCCCTTAAAAGTATTGGTCAAATACTTAAAAGTTAAAACGTAAGGACGTTTGTCAGCAAAAACACCTATCTCAGTCTCAAATATCTGGTTTTACTTACTTGAAACGTATTAAACAGATCCAGTTCCTGGCTGACAGAGTACAGAATGGTGAATATCTTGTTATACTTCTCGTCCGAGGACTGCTGGATCTTCTCGATCGACTGCTCGATGTCGCCGGGTCATAAGATGCCGTTCAGACCCACTCCCAGCACCTGGAAACATATTCAACACTCTATTAGGTTTTTCGTTACCTGATTTCGCAACAGGTGAGTGTGGTTCTGAAGTAAAAAATCTCCCACATGAGAAACAAGAAATCTTTTTAGGTAACACGGTATAAGTTCTACAACAGATCGGTATCAAGTCATTTAATTTTTACTAAATATTACCGATCCGAGGCGAATCTGTTATCATGCTTAGGTATCACTTATACCTAAGCATGATAACAGATTCGCCTGCGCTGCAGTATGGAGTTTCAAAGAAATAATGGTGAACGGCTCGAGTTGAGAGTGCTTATACGTGTGCCTTGAGCTTAAAAAGTTAAATATTTTGACTCTGAGTTGACTGATATATTAATAGCAATTTTTTATGCACGACGCGGTGCACATGAGGTAGTCTTTGGAAACTCCTCAATGTTGACGCAACAAGACTGTATTGTTTTGGAGCCCGTTCTAAACTTCCCTAACTACGTCTAATAAAATTTGAAAAAATTGTCTAATAACTAAATTACTTCTGAAAACTACCAGCAAAGGTGGGCAGCAATGCAGCGTGGGTCGATCAAAGGTTGGGTCAATATATTTAGTCGCGCGATGCCACTGCCTTGTTTAAAGGGCCTTGATCGTCGTACATACTGACCGTATCTCCTTCAATAGCTGCAAGCGACAGTCCATCAGCGATAGTGACGGCGCAGAGCCTCTCCAATGCCGCGTGAGGCTCGCCTCGTTGACACAGCGACACTGCCTTGTTCAAAGGCTCATCAGCGAAGAAGTTGTCCCGCAGATGCCTTATCACAGCCTCGCTCATGTCCGGGGTTATTATCTCGAAGCGCGCCATCTGAAGTCAATTAAAAATAAAATAAAGTATAAGAAACTATATTTTACCTGCAGTTTTACTCCTTACGCAGGTCTATCCTACAGAAAGTGTGAATTTTCCGGTATAAATTGCCAGCCAGTGTCATTCTCCGGTCTGTAAACTATCTTCATGCAGAAAATCACGTCGATCCGTTGTTCTGTTTCTGCATGAAAGAAGAATAAACATACACATGTCATAAACGGCTAGAAATGATAAAAACGACACGTGTTTCACTTGTCAACGAGGCATCCTCAGGATGACGATTGACTTGTTGCGAACCCGAACACGTTGCCACACCAGCGTTGTTTGCGTCCAGCACGATTGATTTCTGGCCCGCTGGGCCCGCGTGGATTACGGCCCACTCCCTCTCACCGAAAAGAGGCTTGTGTCCCAGCAGTGCGAATATCATAGACTGATTATGCTAATATATTTATACAGAAATGTAAATATTTTTATGTATTTATTTATTGTATATGTAAATGGTATACCTACACCATAGACTACGTGCAGTATTGTCTCTCCTTGTCCCTATAAATTGTGAGATCCTATGAAAATTAACTATATTTATATCTGTAATTTATACGGTGTATGTAATAAAGAGTAGGTATTCTAGCTGCATGCATAAAAGCCTTATTGTAACGTATTATGTAGATACTATCACCTACATTTGCAACATAAAGTAGCAATATATTCTCAATCAATTTAGCGGGCGGTGGGTGTGCCTTGATAAACGCGTCTGGATCGGCAGAACTCCGAGCTTTCCCGAGCTTTATCGAACGATGCTACGATGAACCTAATTATTCTCCACTGGCCGCCCCGGCTATCTTTGAACGCAATTTTATACATGGAGTTTATATGGCTAGCTCTACGATTTAATTTTGCTTAAAAAAGACCCAGGTGTATTCGTCTGTAACCCGATTGATGGCAACAGGCTCGATTCTATTCCATGGAACTTGAAGATGACTGGCGACATGTGGGATTTTTTACACCTTTGTATGCCTGTGGGACTACAGGCGTAATGTTGTACTTTTTAAAAGTTGACCATGATAAAAACACACAACTAAAAACAGAAAAACAAGCATTATAATCTATAGAATTTTGGTATTTCAGGCAACAAAGAAGAATTACAAACAAAAATTACACTATAATTTCAGGTTATCCAATAATTTCAGGTGTCCCGCCTGCAATACCAAAATTCTATAGATTATAATGCTTGTTTTTCTCTTTTTAGTTATGTGTTTTTGCAGTTTTCCTTTTTTTTGTATTTGCGGATGCAATATATAAATATTATATAGCTTATCTCACTCCCACAATTAATACGAATCTAACGACACCTCATAAGTTAAAATCCATCAAGCAGTTTACGCTACAGATCGTGCCAAAGAAATAAACATACATACAACATACTCTCGAAAAACATTACCCTCCTTCTGAGGCAGTCGGGTAAAAAGCGGTAAAAATTTTCATTTTCCATTGTGTTAAATTATACAAAGTAGGAACCTTGAAGCCAATAACTCCGGTTCATTGAGCGCCAACAGAATGAAGTAAATCAATCGAATAATGTAACACTACGAAGTATGCACGAATACATTTTGATATTTTCTCAGCTTAATCATTTTATTTTGATACTTCAGATCTGGGTGATAAAGGAAAGGTAAACGATGAAGGTCCTTTAAGCCATTATAACTTGATACTTAAATCTGCCTAGCCTTTTCCTAACTATATAGGGGTTGGCTTCCAGTCTAACCGGATGCAGCTGAATACTAGTATTTTACATGGAGAGACTGCTTATCTGACCTCCAGAACTAAGTAACTGGGTACTACGATACCCTTGGTAAGACTGGTTGTCAGACTTTCGGGCTGCTGACGACCCGTAACGACTGTCAGCCCGGACCCACTGCTTCACGTTCTTTCCGAGGCACGGAGGAGTCTTGGCATGTAAAGATGGTCACCCATCCACGGACCAACCCCAGCAAGCGTAGCATCGACCCGTACGGCTATTATTACTTAGCCAGGAGCTCCTATATAAAACTTGATACTTATGGACCCTTTATTAATTCTGTCAGTCCCTCCATAATTAAGAATACCAGCCTATTACTGTTCCACAGCAGGGCAAAGCCTCTTCTCATACAGAGAAGGCACGAACATTGATCACCACGCTTGCTTAAGGGATGGCAATTTCAGACTTATATTAACTATAAGTCCAGGTATCCTCACGATGTTTTCCTTCAACGATATCAGTAACGTGCTAAACTGGAAAGTACAAATTAATGGAAAAAGTCACATTGGTACTAGCCCGGATTTGAAACCTCGAACATGTAATCTACTTGAAGAATAAGAAAAAATGAGACTATACTTAATATAATTCTCTGCACTCTGAATACATTCCACATGTCCTCGTCATTTTAATGTTAATGAAATCAAATGACATTAAACTGTTGAATGTTTTTAGAAGGCGTAGAAGAAGGGATTCACCATGTCAAATATCTACTTAGACATTGTATAAGTGGAAATCACTGAAACGATGATTTTTTCGTACATACATCTACACTGACAAGCAATATAAAAAAGCCACTTGCAAAGTGCGACAAAAATCTAAATATCTCCTAAACCACAAAAGTTAGCTACATGAAGTAAAAAATCTTGGAAACTGTTTAGGTGTTTTTTATGCGCTATGCAATTCACTTAAATGTTACTTTTTACTTCAACAAGCTACCTTGCGTGGATTCGGAAATATTTCATGATAAATTGTGGCTTTTTCATATTGCTCGTCCACTGTATTAGCATTTATTTTACGAAGTATGCAATTTAACGACCATATCTAGTTTGTAAAATACACGTTTAAAAGTGTTTGTATAAACTTACTAACAGAAATAAACAACATTTATAGTACGCACTTCGAGTTTCATGATGTGATCCTTTTAAAAATCATAACCCTTCCTTTTGCCGTAATCGGCTAAAACGGCAAAATCAATACGCATTACAAACAAACATTTAACTTTACACGTCATTAACGTGGTTATATACTCCTCATATATACGTTAGTAAAACCATGACCCCTTGCCACTGACTCAGCGTATTTGCTATTACAATATGACTGCTTTAATCTTCACACTTCATTAGGTCGAGACGCAAAGGGCGGAGGGTTAAGTAAAATTATTGTTTAGCTCTGTACCGTAAGACCAGGAACACATTTGAAAAAAAAAACATTAGAGTATTGTTGTTTTGAAATCGTTTTAAAAGGATTACATTGCTGCAGCTGAATAGTTTCTGTTTTGTTTGTTTGAACGTGCTAATCTCTGGAACTACCAGTTGGATTTAAAAAAATATTTTTGCATTGGATAGCCTTGAAGAAGATAATTTAACATGACATCACAACCCTTGGGAGCCGAGCAAAGCGAAAAAAAGTTAGAAAGAACGCTAAGCAAAAACGAAGTAATGACGCGGGCGCAGAAGCTAATAAATATGTGTCGTTCTATAGTATAAATTTCGATTCAAAACATTTCATTCTATATTTTCATACCCAGGACAATTATCTAGTACCTTGACAACGTGTTCTTTTTCTCAATTGATGACTTATTAAGTAAAGATCCCAATTTTTATGGTGTGAATTTAAATCTCAAACGGATTATAAAACGTTGCATTTTTCAAAAGCGTTTGACAAATTAGCTTTAATTCTCAAGCATCGCACACAAGCAAGCACACTTGCAAAGAGAATTCTATTCACCCCATAACTAACGAAGCGTGAAGTGCTATTGTGATAAACAAACGTCTCGTCAGTGACAAGCGACGGGGAGGCTCCGAGTTTGATAATTAAACATTTCACACGCCCGGCGCCCTGTCGCTTGCAGGGCCGGTGCTACGAGGATCGTGCTACGAGCTATGCGCTACATGCTACGCGCTACGAGTTGATAGAAGATAAGACTTCAATATTTTTAATGGTTCAGACCATTAAAAATATTGTATTGATGATCGGGGCTCTGTATTTCTTAAAGGAATCGCTTACTAATAAGTATTTGAAGTATTAAATGTAAAAAGAACAGTCGAATTCAATATTTAATAGAAACTTGTAACTAACGTTTTAGAATGTTATTCGGCTTTTCTTTAATCAATCAATGAATTAAAGTCGATTCTATTGATGCAACATACATGGATATACTTACGCCTTTTCCCGCCAACCCCCGGCAAAAACTAGAGACAGCCGCGTGTTACGCATTATTAAAAGGATTTAATTTAAAATAAAACTTAGCTTCTACACATAAATTAAAGAAACTTCACTAAAAACTCTATTCTGAAAAGGTTAAACAGAGTTACATTTCACTATAACTTGTCCCTTGCCGTCATGTTGGTACAATTGCTTGTCAAGTTTAGTTTCAATACGAATAGAGTTCAAAATGGCGACTAACAGAACAGTACTACCAATCGCGTCACGTGACAAGTTATAACGAACGCACTGTAAATAAAAATACTTCGTGAAACTAAATAAAACTGCGGAATAAAACTTCAAAGAGGTTTAATTTAAAATAAAACCAAATAGTTCTCGATCCGTAAAACAGTCGAGTCCATAGTTTCGCAGTTCGCCGTCCTTATTGAATAGGCTTTGTCGCCGGGAGGGCTGAAGAGGGATGGGAGGAATTCCACCCGCTCCCTCAGGCCCTCACGAGACGATATTGCTAACCATTAGTCGGGAAATTTTGACAAGGACCGTATTCAACGTGGGTTTTAAGGCTTTGTGGATGAGTCCTTTAGAATGTTTTAATTAGTAGGTCATAAAAAAATCTTTATGGTATTGTTAGTGCAGTCGATTGACGTCGACCATTCGATATTTAATAATAATAATAATTATAATATCGGCCTTTTATTGTCCCAGTGCAGGGCAAAGGGCCAAAGACCTCTTCTTATACAGAGAAGGCATTGATCACCACGCTGGTCACCTTTAAACATAATCAACGATTTATGAACGTTCAACCTTCGACCTTCTTCATAGAATTCTACGTTTCCGAATGGGCTACTAGCTTCAACTTTCTGAACAACTTTGACTCGTCGACAACTCAAAAGTGCCAGCGAATGGTTTGAGTGAAATAAATGCTTTGAGTTTGAGTCGGAAGGAATCGATATCGTTATTCTAGTTGGTACTTCTGTCATAGCCGGCGGCCCGGTAAAGGCACAAAAGCAAAAACAGTGGATATCGACCGACTGCATTCCAGTTTCAAGGATAATTTGGTAAGATAGACTAGAGATGAGAATAGAGATGATTTTAATAGACAATAATCATAGGAACACAGGAACATGGTACCCAAAATTCACGTCATAACCCAAAACTAGTAAAGTAGGCTTTTAGGTACCTTTAGCTTTAAGATCTAAATTATAACCACATTAACTTATTGCATCAACCAAGATAATATACTTACATCAGAAAAATTTACTTAATACATCAATACATTTTAGTTCAATTCTTGAAACCCATAATCATAATGATCTAATACCTTATACACTAGACTTTTTTCATTTCCCAAAAGAGACTAAACTTTATTTCGGCGGAATAAAGTTGTAAGTTCAACGACAGAGAATATAGATAGGAAACTTATGTCCGACGTGAGTCCTATCGATTGTCGGTACCTACTGTGAATGTCGGGGACAAATTGATTCGGATAATACTGACTGTAAAGGTCAGGCAGAGCAGTTAATTAAATGTGGTAAGAAAAAGCTTATAAATGCTGGGAACAAAATAATTATGTGTGCCAAAAAAAGTCAGTTAGGTGGCAAATCTGAAACTTTTGAATTACTAAAACTCTGAATTACTATTTTACTTTTTTCGTCATATAGTTGGGCGTATTATTTAAAAAATGTGTTTGATATATCTTGGGATCCTGGGGTCCCGCACCTTTGTAAGGCGTACGAGGAGCCAAAGCCAACTCGCAGAAATCCCTTAGACAATGTTAAATGACGAGGCAACAAACGATGATTATACCTGTGTGCACTATGCACGTGCACCCAAGGACAACTCCTGGTTGGTGCAGAGCTATTGCAGAACATGGAAACAAAACATGGGTTTGGGTGGGTGTCTATATTGGATTGGTTACCTAGAACTATGATGATAAATTATATTTATTTCTGTAAATTGGTAAAAAAAAATAAACTAGTTTTATAACTTAATGAGTTCCGTGTTTCCTTATTGACTACTTTAAGATGAAAGACCGAAACAAACTCAGAGGTCACAGAATCTTTTGAATTCCAGACATAATCTTGGTCAGGCCATATGAGGACCATGCAGGTTTTAGTCTGAATGGGATTTTGAGGAAAGAACCATACAGATTTGAGTGGACCTGTCCAGTCAGTGCACGCATTTGTCAGTAATCGTATAGTTCAACCCAGAACTTACGACATTTAGGTATTAGGTACTCAAACTGCCAGATAATAATTAAATAAAAACGAAAACCCCACTACGAAAAAACCAACAACTAAAAAGGTAAAAAACAAGACTTCACAGACAGACAAATTTTAATTAAAAATCCAGAGTCACACGTCGTGTTAGGGCTCGAACTATAAATCGAACACATTACGTATGACTCCAGATTTAATTACCTCCCTGACCTTACATACCCTACCAAAATGTATGAAATAGACGGTTTTTTTCGTTATTTCAGAACAAGTCTCTTAGTAAAAGTTGTTGTGTTAATGTTCATAGGTTCAAATTCATCCGGTATACGACGAAAAATGTCTGTTATTTTAATGGCGTTCAGTTTAAGCCCCTAAATATTGAAGAAATATATAAAACTAGGTTTGGGCTTCGCCCGCGTGGAATTCAGAATATCCCACGGGAACGTACTACCAGGATACTATACTTTGTCTTAATCCTGGTCATGGTCTACCCGTGTGCCAAATTTTATCCACATCTGTTCAGCCGTTTTAGCGTGAAAGCGTAACAAATAAACAAACAAACTCACTTTCGCATTCATAATCATTTGTTATAGGATTAGGAATTATAAATCTACACACTAAGTTTGTACAGACGATGGCTGGACATTATAATATTGTATGGAGAATGTAGTTTATATTTATAACAAAAGACGAATATGCGACGCGCTATTCCGGTCGCCTTTCATCCGATGCACATGTCCTTTGAAAACTTCCCCTCGCGAGCTTGCAGGGGCAGAAATAACTTCGTAGGTAAGTATTTAATAACTCACTACTAGTTTATCATGTACTAGCAACCCGCCCCTACTTTTGCACAGTTTTTAGGCTTGACAAAACGTCGAGATTTCTTTATTATAAGTAAGTTTATAATATAGTAAAAAAAAACAGTGGTACTCCGGGAGTGCCGACAGAAGTGAAAACTTGAACAAGAAAGTACCTGCATAGAACATTGATCCGTGACATAATATAAATAAAGATTACAATTGCGTTTACAAAAATGAGGTGTCGGTAACGGTGTCGCAAGTTTAAATGTTTTTTCCCATCTCAAAAATGCCCAACGCGCCTAAAGAAGTTTTCACTTCAATAATATAATATAAGCCTTTATTTAGACAGGTATAAAAAATGGTAGTACATTAGTTGGTTATTTTTCTTTGCTTAATTAAATACAATATTAGAGTTTTGACAAATATCACTTCGAATTCATCAACTGCCCCGACAGCCCCGTCTGTATGTCCCCCGTTTACAAAGGCCTCCTCCAAATGCCTCCACTTTTCCCTATCCCTAGCGACTCTCGTCCATGCAGTGCCTGCTACAGCCCTGAGCCCTAAAATCATCTGCCCATCTTCTGAATGGCCTGCCCCGTTTCCGCTCCTTGTCTCATGTAAACCAGTACATTACTGGTTTTAATCATTTTTCCTACCCTTTGATTGTATGTCCTTTCCATTTCTATTTGAACTTTCTTATAGTTAAAGTCACGTTCTTTGTTCTTGTGTTTTTCTTTATACATATCTGCAGTTCTTATTCTATCAGATAGCCTCTTCCCCAACATACTCCTTCCATAACGTTTTGTCATGTTTCTAATTTCCTGTTATGGACTTTAGTGGTTGACCAGGTTTTTTGTAAGTAAGTTTAATAACATAAATTTTCTGGAATAAATTCTGCAAATGATGGTTAAAACCGCAAGAACATCGACACGAAATGCGACTTTTTTTATGTATTAAATTTATTTACGAGGTTACATTTTTATTTAATGACTATTTTTGCGGAGGAAAATAAAATACTTCTAAGAGCTTCGTCATTTTAATTTTTTATCCCTGTTAGAAATAAAATATGCAAGGATATAATTTATAAGAATAATATAAAAAATAAGGAATTATAACAGTGGGTTTATCTGCAACTCAATTTTTTTATCAAAACGGTGAAAAATCTATTACTTATTCGGAATGTTTTTCAGAGTCACAGCCCCAGAATCACTTAAAGAGAGGGTCCTCAACTGTTATCTATTAACAGTATTGTCTTGTATGCATAATTAAGCAGGAGTAAGTATTAAATGGATGCCTTTGCGACTTTCTAAACCATTGCATTTAGTCACAAATGCGTAACTTGTGTAGATACCTATTTGTTTAACAATTTATCTGAAACTACTGAAGTGATAGGACATAGTACTGATGGCAAAGCTATCAATCATGTTCTATGAATCATGTTCTATGTTGGGACGTTACTGAAATCAGTGTGATTCCAGTTTTGATCCTAATTTAGGAGCTTACGTTTACTGCCATTCAGGAGGAAATGACGAAAAAATCCTAATAATTTTAGCTATTTATCTATATCGTCCCCGTAGTTGGAAAATTAAATAACTCTGATTTTGTAGTTCTGAGATAAACGCGATTTAGTGGTTTTTTTTTCAGTTAATGTACATTTGTTAAAAAATGTGAGACAATTTTACTGTCGGTAATTTGATATTTTGTGGACCTGATTACCTTTTACATTATGCTTTAACAAACTGAACTCAATCTTTAACTATAACTAAATAACACATAAAAAATCAAGTTGTTTAATTTTGCCACAACTGTTATTTATAACGTACTACAATTATCTACTTATTTCGACTATTTATTTAGTTTTCCTGCAACCTAAATACATTTGGTAGAGTAAAATTTGGTGAAATAAATGCAGTTATTGAATTTATCAAACTCGAAATATTTTGAAATGTAAAATTTAGTGGCTTTGTACGTTATTATTACTTCGATATTTTTTTAACTATTATTGGTCTCATATAAAATAAAAGTTGTTTTATGATATTAATAAAGTTATATTCAGGAAGAAATAGAAAAGTACAATAAAATTTAGAAAAAGTGTATTGTAATCAGATACTTATCTTACCACAAACTTAAAACAATAAACAGAATTACACCAATTATAACAAGTGGAAAAAAATTAACTTAAAGTATTCTTTCAAATCAAAACAGAAAATAATTTGAACCCAAAAAATAACATTATGGCTCTAAAATCAGACCTAATTATAAAAGACGTACTTAAGTAGTAAGTAAAAAAACTATGAAAAACTTAAAATAGGTATCAATTAGAACTAAAAAACATAAGTTTGTATCAAATCAAAACATAATTAAAACAGTACTATAATCCTAATCTGTGTTAAAACTCAAAAAATTAAAATTGTTTGCACCTAAGCCATAGGTCAGTACTCAACTAAAAAATGAACACCAAAACAAAGGTACAGCAATCATTATAAAACTTTCAAACGACTCAATTCAACTAAAAATATTTCGTAATAAGGTAAGTAAAACACAACTTAAATAAAACTCAAAAAATAATATGACACTAATCAGGTACATTGAGTACACCAATCAACAACTTATTCTAATATCATTTTACTTAGAATTAAAAATACTTTCATAACAAAATAAAACATAATTTAAATTCAAAACAATTGAAATGGCTGTACCTAATCAATACTTAAATGTAAATTTATAAAAAAGACATAAACATAGGTACCCATTCATTCAAACACAGCGTAAATTCCTTCAAAGTTAGAGTGAACAGGCTCCTTCTGGGTAAGCTCGCTCCATCGTAGACTTTGTCTCTGTCATCTCTGACCAAGACTAGAGTCAAGAGCAAACACATCACAGGTTTAGTTTTCAGCAATATGTAGAGCAAGGGGCCAAAATAAGCTTACTCATCGACTTCAGATGAATCAGTGGAGTGTGATGGACCCTGGTCTTCGTTTGAACATGGTAAACTTTCGTACCAGCCGTGAAGCTCTTTAGGAATTATATTTTTCTTACAGAGCTGTAAAAGGTCTTTCTTTTTTTGTTTTGTTATAGGAAGACATTGTTTATATGCCCGGGGAAGATCTTCAGTATTTATAGTTGGCATTTCAGAGTTTGGAGTTCTCCTAGTCGGTCTCCCTGGTTTACAAAGAGTATTTAGTAAGTTATATGGCCCTTCATAATCGTATCTGTATTTAATAAAACCAGGTAATTCTTTTTCAAATCTAAGACATTTTATTTTCAACCAGCACACTTTCTCCCCATTCTCCGCTATAGTTTTGTTTTTAATTATTTTCGAAGCAAGTGCTTTTACATCAATCATGTCTTGATATAATAATTCAGTTACATTATATGGAGTTACATTTTTATTTTGTCTTTTTGATCTTGCCCGTAGCATAATTCCCTTCCAATCTATTATAGAATACGTGTCTGTGTACCTTTTTTCTTTTTCTATGGCACTATGCATCGAATCTACTTCCATAAAACTATGACCACTTTCTAGATACTTCTGTTCTAATACTTTGATTGTCTTATGCGTATGTACTAAGTACAATAAAAATGCTGCTATGTACTGATTTCGATTTTGTCCCGAGCACGTGTCGGAATAAATGGTGACGTGCGTTAAAACCTCGGGGAGATTCTTAATCCATAAATGAATAGCAGATGCTATTTCAACACTGCCTCTTTTGCCGTTTATTTCCGTCCAGATCATACAGTGAGCGTCGTTCTGTGGAGGTTTAAACTCATAAATAGATAAATTATATAAATTTAATTTTCTGGAATAATACATTAGACTATCTGCAGTCGATGGAATCTGCAGTAGACTTTGCAAGTCCATGGTGACACACAAATATGATTCATCTTCTCCCGACTTCTTTTTATCCAGCTCTTTAGATCTATAAGATGCCTCTTTTCGCTCTATATGTTGAGTATACTCATTTTGAATATTTATATTAGTTTTATCTTTTTTGTAATTGTTACAAATGCTACATTGATCCTTCTTGGGGTGATAGAACGCTAAATTGTATTCTGTACCAAACACTTTCTTATAAATGTTTAATTTTACTGGCACTTTATTGCTTTCTTTCATTTTCTGCACATACAAATCATACATTTTTGATATTGACAAGGTAGGTTCTAAGTATTTCCTGGTTGTTTTTTTTCTACAGTAATGGGAATCAATTACAGGAAAACTTTCAATGTGATTTTTTACTTCTTGTATCTGTTCTCCAGGAGTTTTGTTTGCAGGCGCTTGTCTGCCACGATTATCCATTTTTGTAAATACACCATGATCATCCACATGTTTTACTGCAGTTTCGATTGGACCAGTAGAAATGCAAAGAGTGGACATAAAATAGTTCTTGCATACTCGTTCAAATACAGTCTTATTTTTATAGAAACCGTATTCTCTGCTAGAACTTCTTTGTTTTTCGATCGGTACAGATTTTCTTGTAGTCTGCACTGGCTTAATGATGATGCGCTTAAGCAAAAACTCTTTTTGCAGCTTAAAATCTTGTATAGACCAATAGGATTTGCAAAGTTTCTCACGCTCGTTTTGTGTAAACTTTTCTGTGCATTTCTGGCGACAATTTTGGCTGCATTTAGGACTTTTAGGTAGTTTAGCTGCAAGAAACTTTCCAGTTTTATCTTATATGGCAAACATTTTCGTTTCTTCTCCAACTCTTTATTTCTTTTCCAGTTAGTTTGATTAGTATTTTTCCATCTGTAGATTTCTTTTTCCTTATTTCCTGTTCCTTTTTCTGAATCTGTTGTCTCAGCGATTGTAATATTGTGTTCCATGATCCTTCTATCACTGTTAACTGGTGAGACTTGGTCAATAGGAGTTTCAATAATAGCGCGAGTTGTTATAATATTACCTGTTTCATCTTCAGAGTCACTCGACAAAATGGGGTTTATTCGGTCAAATCTCTTAACTCTTTTTTTCTTCTTAGCCACTGAAATATTGATGTTTATTAAAGAACTATTTTTCCTTTTTATTTTATTTTCTTCTTCTGTGTCCGGAATCCATGAAGATCCAGAATCAGAAAAAGGTTCTTCATCTGTCGAAGGTGGCATTGGTTCGATACCCGAAATTGGACTTGACCCTCTGATAGGCGAACTGAGATCTTTATAGTTGTATAATATTATGTTGTCATCTTCATTTAAATTAATTTTACTGCTACACAAAGACATGGGATTGACATTTACAGGCATAGGTGCTGATTGAGGTGGGTTAATGTTATTAGTAATCATTTCGCTAGCCATTATTGATGCTGGAGCCGATTCGCATGTAATTATCTTAAATCCGTCATGCTCAGGAAGCTTAGGAACATCAGTAACCTGTAAACTCGCATAAGGGAGGAAAAAATAAATATCAGTACATAGTTATTACATAATTATTAATTAATGTTGTTCAAACGTTCTTACGGTTAAGAAAGACGTACTTAATCGTATTATTTCTAATTTCTTAATTTAATTTGCAAAAAAAATGTTCTAAATTATCGTAGGTACATACCTCAGATGAATCTTCTTCCTTTTGACACATTTTCACCATAAATCTACCTCGCGAATCCATTATTGGTCACTCTGTCGTCAACGCAATTGAAGGTCACGTATTAGACTAAAACGCACGACACGCGAGCGATGCATCAAACCGCACCCGCTCACCCCCGCGCTCTCGTCGTCGTTCCCGATCAGAATATTTTGCGCCAAATTCTCTTAAAAATTTAATGATAACTTTCCTCAGGTGCATTTTGTTTCATGGCAATTATAAACAACTTAATTTATTTAATTTTATTTGCCTAGTATGCTATAATTAATCATTATCTAGTTGTAGAAGAAATAGATAACAGCAAGTATTTATAAATTAAGTACGTTATATCAGAATTCTGAATAGCAGAATTAAATAAATAGAGTTATTTAGTTTTCCTAGAACTTAGTTAGTTTTGTGAAAGAATTTTGAAGTTGAGGAAAAATTCAACAACTCATGTTATTTAATTTATTTGACATTCAACTTATCATTGACCACAGTTATTGATTTATTTACTGAGTTATTTATTTTTCCTTTAAAAAAATAGTGTTTGTCTGAAGATATTTATTATTCCATCTGTGCGACAAAAATGGCTATATTTTTGGAATGGAATAAGATACGAAAACGCCTGTAAGGCTCAAATATGCGGCATGTTTTAGGTGTTTTGAAAATAGGGAAAAGTCAATATCGCCAAAATCGGACTTATTTAATTTTCCAACTACGGGGACGATATATATAAAACAAAGACGGGTTTGTTACAACACTTATAACTCGAGATCTGCTGGATCAATTTTCATGGTTTTTGTTTCGTTGGATTTGTCTCAGCCCTGAATAGCAGAATACATTTTAAAAACAATGAAAACTTGACCAATAATTTTAATTATGTTCCTTTGTTTCGTAACTGTCAAACATTTTTTTTCCTCCTGTCATCCTTTCAAATACTGTGATTGACATTTATGCATGCGTTCAGAAATGTATTTTGTGTAAACTATTTAAAAAGGGTGAATAAACTTTTGTCTGTATTTTTTTTTATCCTAACACGTACTAGGCTTGCATAAATTTTGATATCTCGGGAGATGGTAGGTATGTACGTTGGTTGGTAGGTACGGTAGGTAGGTAGGGGTAGGTTACCCTACCCTACCTACCCCTACCTATCTACCCTAGATAGGTAGGGGTAGGTAGGGTAGATAGGTAGGGGTAGGTAGGTAGGTAGGTAGGGTAGGTAGGTAGGGTAGGTAGATAGGGTAGGTAGGTAGGGTAGGTAGGTAGGTAGGGTAGGTAGGTAGGGTAGGTAGGTAGGGTAGGTAGGTAGGGTAGGTAGGTAGGGTAGGTAGGTAGGGTAGGTAGGTAGGGTAGGTAGGTAGGGTAGGTAGGTAGGGTAGGTAGGTAGGGTAGGTAGGTAGGGTAGGTAGGGTAGGTAGGTAGGGTAGGTTGGGTAGGTAGGTAGGGTAGGTAGGTAGGTAGGGTAGGTAGGTAGGGTAGGTAGGTAGGGTAGGTAGGTAGGGTAGATAGGAGCGTAGGTGGGTAGATAGGAGCGTAGGTAGGTAGGTAGGGTGGGTAGGTAGGTAGGTAGGTAGGTAGGTAGGGTGGGTAGGTAGGTAGGTAGGTAGGGTGGGTAGGTAGGTAGGTAGGGTGGGTAGGTAGGTAGGTAGGTAAGGTAGGTAGTTAGGTAGGTGCGCCGTAGATTAGTTCTTAATGCTACCCGTGCGAAGCCGGGCCGGGCAGTTAATATATAAAACCAAGTCGGGTTTGTTCGAACACTTATAACTCGAGAACGGCTGGACCGATTTTCATGGTTTTTGATTTTTTGTATTTGTCTCCGTTCCGAATAGCAGAGTAACTATTAAAATCATTGGAAATTGACGGAAAAAAAAGATTTGAAGAAAAAATGTTTTTATAAAATTTGCGTTTATGATATCCCGATATATGCCATAAATCCTAACAAAAAGTACTAGGCTTGCATGAATTTTGATGATATCTCGGTAGGTAGGTATGTAGGTTAGTGGGCAGGTAGGTAGGTAGGGTAGGTAGATAGGGTAGGTAGGTAGGGTAGGTAGGTAGGTAGGGTAGGTAGGTAGGTAGGGTAGGTAGGTAGGGTAGGTAGGTAGGGTAGGTAGGTAGGGTAGGTAGGTAGGGTAGGTAGGTAGGGTAGGTAGGTAGGGTAGGTAGGTAGGTAGGGTAGGTAGGTTGGGTAGGTAGGTAGGGTAGGTAGGTAGGTAGGGTAGGTAGGTAGGGTAGGTAGGTAGGGTAGATAGGAGCGTAGGTAGGTAGATAGGAGCGTAGGTAGGTAGGTAGGGTGGGTAGGTAGGTAGGTAGGTAGGTAGGGTGGGTAGGTAGGTAGGTAGGTAGGGTGGGTAGGTAGGTAGGTAGGGTGGGTAGGTAGGTAGGTAGGTAAGGTAGGTAGTTAGGTAGGTGCGCCGTAGATTAGTTCTTAATGCTACCCGTGCGAAGCCGGGCCGGGCAGTTAATATATAAAACCAAGTCGGGTTTGTTCGAACACTTATAACTCGAGAACGGCTGGACCGATTTTCATGGTTTTTGATTTTTTGTATTTGTCTCCGTTCCGAATAGCAGAGTAACTATTAAAATCATTGGAAATTGACGGAAAAAAAAGATTTGAAGAAAAAATGTTTTTATATAATTTGCGTTTATGATATCCCGATATATGCCATAAATCCTAACAAAAAGTACTAGGCTTGCATGAATTTTGATGATATCTCGGTAGGTAGGTATGTAGGTTAGTGGGCAGGTAGGTAGGTAGGGTATGGTAAGTATGGTAGGTAGGGTAGGTCGGATAGGTAGGGTAGGTAGGGTAGGTAGAGTAGGTAGGTAGTTAGGTGGGCCGTAGATAAGTCCTTAATGCTACCCGTGCGAAGCCGGGCCGGGTCAGCTAGTAAATTATAAAACAATGAAAAAAACAAGCGAGCCTTACAGTAGTCGCATATGATGTGTAACATTTGACATCACACTTTGATAACAAACATCATTAAGGTAATAAGCAACCATTAAAGGGGCGGGGCCTCCTTAAACAAGTTTCTGACGGCCAACTCTAATACCGCGCGCGCTCATTGGACAAATAAAATAGCGCGCGCTTCCCCGCGGCCCCGGCTTCCTGTTACACACTTCCGTCCCTTTTCACGAAATCACTCCCATAGATTTTTAGGGTTTATGTTCTATGCACAGATTGTAGGAAAGCGAGAGAAAAGAAATGTTACACATCAAAAACATACAGTTTCCGTGAAAGAATTCTCAAATCCATTTATCACAAAGCATCGATAAACAACTGTAGACCGTACAAAAACCGGCTCTCGTGGGAAATTGATATTCCTGAAGATCCCTTTACCTCCCTCCTTTATACTGCTTTATATCGAACGATTTTACGGATTCATGACTTCCTTCGAATCAAGATAACAATCTATCTCAGCAAAGTTGTCACTTCTTTATGGTACAGTTGAAGAAGAGTAGAACATTTTTATTATTGTGGTTTTGGCAAGAAAAGAAGTTGTGATAAAAATTGTGAATAACTTGCATGTTCACTTATTTATATACATATTATTTTTATCAATTTACTATCAAATTAAATCAAATCTTTTTATTGTGGGCATAGGTTATACAGACAGATGTTTGATAATTTCAGTTCCATTATGTCCTGCCTAATAGGCATACAATAATTATGTCAACATGCAGTATAAAAACATTCTTAGTCATCACTTACAAAGTAAATTTTAGAAAATAACAATTAAGCTGGTGTATAGTGACATATTGTAGTAGGCACTAATTATTTAGAAAATCTTGAATCGTGTAGTAAGCTTTCGCAATTAAAAAATAACGCAATTTATATTTGAATAGTCGGAGTTCCTTGATGCTTAAAATTTCCACAGGTATCTTATTGTAAATTTTAGATGCCATTCCAAAAAATCTTTTTCCCATAAGAGCAGTTCTATGTGGTGTACTAGATATTTTCAGTATATGACATCAGAAGTTCAGACTTTTGACCACCGTAAAAAAAAAAAAAAAAAAAAAAAAAGGACGTCTCACGTGTTATTTTTAAACATAATATAAACAAAATATTCGTTATAGAAACCAATCTAACAATTTGTAATATTAAAAGTACATTCCATTAGTTTAGATATTTCTGTAAAAAAAAACATTACCCTTCCACTAACATGTCAAATAAAAAAAATTAAAGATGAGATCGTGACCCTTTATACTGCTTACTAACAAACTAAGTACTTCCACATAAAGAAAATCCCTTTCCATAGCATAAAAAGTCTAGCTCTAAGTTACCCGTTTGGTAAGTTCGGTAGTCCGGTACCATAGTTGAAATTGCCAGCGCGCAAAACCTTCCAATATAGGATCGTTATTGGCGTAGTAAAGCGAGCCGTAAACGGATGCTCCGAATATCAATCATTCCTTCACGTATACCGGTGTAATACGCTGTAGTCACTTTACTTATTTACAATCTTTTTTATGGGCTAGGCTGTACTTTATTAAATACTAGCTGTTACCCGCGACTTCGCCCACGAGGAATTTGATACATCAATTTTATTAATTTGTAGTTTCCTAAAACAAAAGTAAGTTACTCCTTATAATATCGGATATCTGCCAGTGAAAGTCCCATCAAAATCGGTCTAGCCATTACGGAGATGAGCCGGAACAAACAGAGAGACAGACAGACAAGAAATTTAAAAAAATATACTTTCATATGCATTTATTATCTGTTATTTTGAAATTACAAGACACTTCAATTTTATTTATTTGAATGTAACATAAAGACTAACTTCTGCCAGCGACCTCTTCCGCGTGAAATTTCTTGTTCCCCCGACCCACCGCGTCGCATCGCATCGCCCTCCTCGGTGTCGTAGCGTGATGTTAAATAGCCAATCCATTAACCTTCTTCATGAATTTGGATATCAAACGCAAAAAAAAAATCAAATCCGACTGGTAGTTCCAGGGATTACCTAGTGCGATCAAACAAACTCTTCAGCTTTATTATATTAGTATAGATATCGCAAATTGAGTAAAAAAATCTGGCCAAGTGCGAGTCGGACTCACACACGAAGGGTTCCGTACCACCGTACAATATTTAGCAGAAGACGCCGAAAAAAACACGTTTCTTGTATGGGTGCCCCTTTAATTTTTAACTTTATTTTATTTTTATTATTAAAGCGGCAATAGAAATACAAAATTTGTGAAAATTTCAACAGTCTACCTATTACGGTTCATGAGATACAGCCCGCTGACAGACAGACGGACAGCGGAGGCTAGTAATGGTTACGTTTGGCACCCTTCGGGTACGGAACCCTTAAAAAGATCGGTTTTTTAGAGCTTCATCTCTGTCACTCATACCTGACACAATAAAGCTTTAGAAGACTGTAAGCTCTTTCAAATGCTGGATGAGACATATAAACGCCCGCGAACTGTTACCTATGTAGAGTAAGTTGTGTGTTATGTAAATTAAAATGAAAATAAATTATGATAAAAAGATATATTTAAATTACCTACACTTAGAAAATTACTAAGGGCTTAACTAAGAATCTATTGTCTGTGGGTTCTTCACAACGTTTAGATATTATTATTTATAAGAACTTGGTGGTCATCAATCATTCAATTAAACTTATATACTTTCCATTAAATAACTTAAAAACATTATAATATTATACAGGTGGTAGGAGGACAACGACGCGAAAACTTTTACCATGGATTCAGCACATGTTTTTGAAGTCGGCTGTTTCATAGAAAATTGCAATACCTACGCGGTCAAAATGTATGGAACAGCTGATTTTTTTTAAAATAACCGGCGAAAAATTTCAAAGCAGGGGTTCAGAATCTTGTACTGAATCCATGGTAACAGTTTTCGCGTCGATGTCCCTGCTACCCTGTATACATCCACCGCGCGCGTATCTAAAAACTAAACTCAAGTAACTAGGTACAATAATTCACGTACAAAAACCCTACATTTCATTAAAAAATTAACTCCCCTAAAAATCAATTAAAACACCCTTAAATATCCGAGTTAAGACAAAAGGCAAAAGTTACAGCCTCAATATCACTGGCCGGGACAATAAAACCTCAAAAAAAAAAAGTTAACGTGAAACGAAACAAAAGACAAAACACTATTATTTTCAAGATTCAAAGAAAGAACATCGTCCAAGTGGTAACAGCACGTAATACATACAGCCAAGTATGGAAAAGTAAAAAAAATAATTTAAAAAAAGCGGCGGCAAAGAGGTTGTACTCACCGTGCGAAGGCGTCAAGCTCCCGCTGCGCACTGATAAGGGTCGCGCGCCCTGCCCCACTGAGCGGTGCATAGATTATGCGTGGACCAGCGAGGCCGGATTGTAGATATCGACAATTGATTTTAGAGGTGTTATGGACGCATTGTATGGCTCTTTTATTTGAAGATTATTGAAATGGTAATGTTGAAAAGGATTTGATGGCCGAATATTGGGGCTGTTTTAATATTTTCTCGTACCTGTAAGTTTTATTTGGATATTTCGTTAAAATGTACCTAGGTATATTGTAAAATGCCGTTTTGCTATTGATCTCGAATTAAAGTAAGTGTCGTTATAATATTATTGTTAAATTATTAAAATTATATTTTCGCAAACTTATGAATATTGTGTGTCTGTGTAGCAAATGAAGCGTAGTAAAAGTTCGTAGCAAGGCGTAGCAAACGGTTGGCCAATCTTTGAATATCAAAGTCTTTGGGGAACGGTTTGGTTCGGTAGACGTTTTCTAACTGATTTGTTGCGGGGAAGTGAAAATTTGATAGGTCAAGGCTCTGTGACACGGATAGGGTTTTTCCCCTTCCCGTATTTGTATTGGGACTGAAAATGATTAAGTAATTTCTTTACCATGGAAAATACATTTTTTTCTCTTTTCTTTTGATTTAAGCATTTCGTACATTTAAATTATGATTATCTCTCGTTATTTACATTAAAGTGGATAATGTAAATATAACTTCATACGGTGGGCACAAGGAGTACTTATCTTGCTAAATTAAATTGCACGTTAATATCTCGAAACAAAACTCTTTTTTTACTTTATCTTCATGAAAGAAAATATGACGTATAAACTATAAGGTTTTGTTCCGAGATAAGGTAAGGTTCACGTTTGCTACGCCGTAGCTGATGTGATGTTTTCACCGCTACGCGATGTCGTAGCACGTAGCACGTGGTTGTCAGTCTGAAGTAGCCACTAGTCATAGTAAAGAAAGAATATTAACTAGATTTATTTGTCACAGAAATAAGTGCATTCAAAAAGATAAGTTATCTCGAATAATAAAGAAAATAAAAACACTACTAGTAGGTGCTATTGATTAATATGAAGATGTTGCTTCCGTCCATCAGAATTTTTTGAACATTTCCAAACACAACATTCGGACCATGTCGGATGTCCAATTCAGACTCAGATCGAATGCTGTGCGCAAAACCTCTTGTATTTTCGTGTTTTATTAGTAGCTATTTCCCGAATCCAAAACATAATCAGACAGGAATTGTCGACTGTATCTAGCTTTTTTTATATGACGTGTAAATGTGATTCTGATATCCTATTTACAGAATAAAGAATTTCAATAAGAATTATGGAGTGTTTCTTAAATCAAGAATTAAAAATTTAGAAGCCGTAATTAAAAATTTAATTGCTCACTACTACGTAATCCGATAGTTACACTCGGTATTCAAAGCATCTAACTTGAGGTATTTAGGTACGTACACAAAAGGGGCCTACTCAAAGAGACATTGAGACAAGGTAGTGTATAGTCACTAATCGTCAGATAGTAAATACCTTAGATGTACTGAGAATTTGAAATATTTCTACCTGCTGAAATACTAACCAGCGACTACGAATGTTCACTTGTTGAGCATAATCAGCCAATATATAGTGTTCCCACTGCTGGGACACAGGTCTCCTCTCGGTGAGAGGGAGTGTGCCGTAATCCACCACGCGGGCCCAGTGCGAGTTGGTAGATGTCACATGTCTTTGAATTTTTGGTTCTAGGACATGCAGGTTTCCTAACGTTGTTTTTCTACACAGTTTTGAGAGCAGTGGTGATGAAATAGTTTACATAAGTACCCACAATCATTCAATCCAAAGAGCAAAACATTGCCAACTATGTATTGGTATTGTTGATAAATAAAATTAAAATAAAAGAAAAAAAAAACCTCGGAAGTGCCGACAGAAGCGAAAACTTGAAAAAAAATCAGCATCGCGGTAATCAACGCGTTGATGTCTTTTTAATGGTCAAAAGCTGGTGTCGTAACAGTGTCGCGAAATCATTGGTTTAGTCCCATCTCAAAAATGCCCAATGCACCTAAAGTTTTCATTTCAAAATCTGTATTCTACCAACTAAAAAAATACGGTGGCTACACTTCACATGTTTGTACCTTTTAACCGTTAAAGTCCCACCGTGCATACCGGGCTATCATATAATTATGATTCTTCAATTTCGCCCCGCCTCACCTCGTTCAAACTGATGGTTTATGTGCACGATCAGCACCCTAATTGCTTAACACACTTTCAATCACGATCCGAGAGTTTTGAAGGATATTGCTAATCCATTGCTTCATAGGTTTGAAAAAAATCGTCTGCTCAGCAACGTAAATAACGCAATAAACGTCGGTGAACTGTCAAAATGAAACCCATTGTGATCAATTGTCATTTTATGTGAGAATATTACGCAATAACCCCGCTGGACAAACTGCATTTTCGCTTGTTCAGTTTGACCTCGCCATGCAATCCAATAAAGCTTCATTCCTACTGATTGCCGATCAATCTATCGGCTGAATAAAGTTTCTACACTGCGTTCGCGATTTAGCTTCCAAACCTGTAAATAAATATGTTTCTGAAAAACAACTTTAACACCCACACATAAAGATCAGTTTGCGTTACAAACTTTTCTTCAACTGATAAAACTTCAACATTTTTATCAATGGAACTAATCATTCTGAATGTTGATATTCGTTTAAGTAGAACTAACATCAATTGGACACTACGATTCGAATAGACTTTAGTGCGCACCAGGGTTAAGTGTGTCGCCGTCCTGAGCCCCCGTCTCCTTACTGGGTCACGTAGGATGACGCACCTCGGTTCGAGCCCTCTTCAGTGAGTATTACTTAGATGCAACTAACAATGACCCTTAAGGACCACTATGCTCATTTTATATTCAAAAGCGATGGTCATAGTGGAGTGTGAGTTTATGGTACGGTTTAAAGTTATAAGTAATTTGGCAAAAAAAGTTGTCTTTGTAAAGCAAAAGAAAAGCATTGTGGAAAATGTTCGGACTAAAGTTAATTTAAACAATATGAATAGAAAGAAAGAAATTGATAGTTGGAAACCTATCGGTGGTCAACTGATCATGGGCTTCAAAATTAGCCTATGGAACACATTGAGGAACAGTACACATATTGTGAATGGGTAATCGTAAGGAAAGTTAAATAAAGTTGGTGAGCTTGTAGTGACTTGTATCTAGTGGTACACGAATTTGTGAAACCACAACTAAAAATGTATTTATAAAAAATACAACCGACTTCAAAAAGTAAAACAGAACCAAAGGCACCGACGTCTGAAATACTAAGACTTCTAAATAATACTCTTCCAAACAAAAAAAGAATCATCAAAATCAATTAACAATTGACGATGATTATCGCTATTCAGTCGAGTTGATAATCCTCCATTTTGAAATCGATAAATTGTTTATTCTGCGCGAATACTCGTCAATCGTCTCGAATATCAGGTTTAGAAAATACTTAAGTTTAAGTAGCAAAAGCAATAGCATTAGTTGAGAAGCAGCAAAATCTTCCTTCCTTCCTTTCAACAAGAAAATATACCTATGTTGGTATCGCCAAAGTCCAAAACGCTACCTCTAAAGTGCAGGCCACACTGGAAACGAAACTCACTTGGTTTAGCTTTCCTCCGCGTCTTTTCATAGTTCCGTTCTCAGTAGGTACGCGGTGTGAACCGACCTTAGCTTCGTTTCTCTTCGTTCTCAGTGTGGCCTGCGTTTAATATGCTGCATTAAGATACCAAGAATATCTGGATAGGCATTATCTACCAAATAAATGTCAGTATTAGTAGGTACCTGCCAGATAAGTTAACTGGAACTTATCAAGTGGTTAAACAGGCCGTAAATGTCGGGAAAACTTGGCCTTGGGAAACCATTGGTTGGCAACAAAAGAAAAGGTTAATTATAAAGACCGCATCAGTGTTAAATAACGATATATATTATCAAAATATCCACAAATTTATGCCATTTTTCTACAATTAAAATAATAATTAGTACCTATTTCCTAAAAAATACGTACATTTATTGAAGTAAAATAACTATTTAATTTAAATAATATGTCCAATAATAAAATATCACACTAAAATGAATTACTCATTTCATAATAATTATAATCAGTACTATTTTCCTCAAGTTTTTCTTACAGCGCGCTGCTTACCCATAATAAATAAGAGTCATACATAATATTTTACAATAACAATAATTTGCACTAATTAACTAAATGCAAAGACACTATATCTAAACAAATAATATTGAAAATAAAATATTTAGATACACAAGTAAAATTGTAGATTAAAACACGATAGCTTATAAAAAAGGAAGATGAAAAAACTTATATTTGTATTATTTAAAATTAATTACACATACATACATAAAATACGCCTGTAATGCCCGAAGGGCAGAGGTGTACCTAAAAAAATATTAATACAGGGTTACTTACTGGTAATTCGACGTATATCCGGCAGGAGCTAATAGGGAGTCCAAAAGCAACAAATTTAACTCCCCACATGTATAGCCAAAGTTCAGTAGTTTTCGAGATATTTCATTTTAAAAGTTTATTGATATTTTACCAGAATTTGTCATTTAATTCTAAATTTATAAAAAGTACTGGTAGTATGCGCTCCATTCAAACTTAATTTTGTAAACTACTGAACTTCGACCATATATATAAGGGGTTAAAGTTGCTTTTGAGCCTCCCTATTAACTCCTGCCGGATATACGTCGAATTACCCGTAACCCTGTATATATAAATATTTTTTTTTTTTAATTAAAAATAAATAAAACTTATAATATTGAGTAGCACACAGGCAGGCGGGCTAATGCTTATAGTAAATCACAATAGTGAACATAATAACATAAAATCTCGCCTATTTCCTCTTCCTATTCTTCGAAGGGTTGGGCAGAGGTGTACCTATAATAGATCACCCACATTTCGCCAATTATCCTTACAATAGCGAACGTAACAGAATAATTAGCTTATATAAATTATAGGTAAGGATTCAAAGCATATTTTTCTAATTCGCGGCTGCCCGCAGCTTCACCCGCTTGAGCCCTAATTCTTTTTCCAAAGCCTCCTTCTAACATAAGCTATCTTCCAGTGAAGTCCCGTCAAAATCGGTTCAGCCGTTTCGGAGATTATCCATGTTTTCATAAATTACACAGAATAGGAAAAAACCTGAAACACTATATATTATAAACTATTATTTAAGGCCATTGCAGTTTAGGACAAGCAATTAAAACAGTCAATTATTTTAATTATATTTACATAAAAGTCTTATAAAACGTGAAGGCACTAATCGGCAGTAGTACTATAACTTAAAACTAACGTGAATAGAGAGCGTAAATTATTAACAGAATCAAACTGCAGTTTACTACAAACGTCTACATATTTATTCTATATATTGCGAGGCGTCCATTAATAAAATTACGTGGGACGATTTGGGCGAGTTTTTTTCAAAATGCGTATTCTTTGTGTAAATACATTAATCTATGGTTGATTGCATTGGATTTATTTAAATGAACATAATTTGTTTACTTATTTTTTATATTAATTAATCTGGTTTCTCACAAATCTGCGGAAAAAAAGAATACGTGATATTTGCCCCCACGTAAGACGGGGTGAGATTTGGCTTGACCCCGTCCCCTCCACGCCTCAAGTAATTAATGGACGCCCCTTAAGATCCTATTTTCTTTAAAAGTCTGCTGGGTAATTGCATAAGACACTTACACCGGCAATGCCTTTCATTTTGATAATACATTTCATTGTTTTCATGTTACGTAATTTAGAAGAATGGAATAAATAAAATCATTAGATTCGTTGCACAAAACTACGAGATAAAAGTTATCCAATAAATTATAATTTTTTTAAATAATATTATAGCCTAATCTTAATTTACAGCCTCAATTTGAGATTAGATGACGCATTTTCAACACGGGTCTTAAGCGACCCAGCCGAAAATAAGGAACATTTGTCCTTTTTTTTGCTTAAGTTATAGAATATATCTAACAAGATGCGAAGCTTTGCCTTTCATGCAGTCCTTTTATAAATACTTTGTACAATAAAACAAATAATTTTAGAGGTCTAACATTAAATTGCCTTTTCGTGACAGAGATATGAGTTACAAAGACGTTTTGGGAGATAGTTTTATCACTTTCCAACTTCAAATAGTACCATTTCTTAGACTAATTTGAATAAATGCTTCAAATACCATACAAGGTCAAATTAAAATAGCTAGCAAAACTCTGCAAACGTGATGAGTATTGATACCTAGACATGATAAAAAAACTGATTTGATGATTTAACAAAGTAACTTCTCAACCAGATTCATTTTTTTTAATACCAAAATCATTTTTTTTTAATACCAACAGCGCCCTGCGGTTTGCATAAGTCTCGATCCCGTGGGAATATCGGGATAAAAGTATCCTACGTGTTAATCCAGGTTATAAACTACTTATCTGTGTTAAATTTCATCCAAATCCGTACAGTAGATTTGGCATGAAAGAGTAGCAAACATCCATCCATCCTCATAATGAATAATTAATATATTAAATAAATAATTATAAATTAATTAAATTAAATTAAAAATAAAAACAACAGTCGGTCGGACCCACCGCTATAGATGTTTCACATCAATAAGTATGAAGTAGGATTTAGATATCTGTCACATCTGTTGAGTTTTCCTAATTCAATTCGACCCTGTTTATCAGGACATTTTTGAACATCATCCATTAATTTACGCCATTGTAACTCGATAAATAAATCTTAGCTCTATTTAGGCGGCAGTTTAATAGTAATGCCATTAACAATGCCATTCGTATCACAACTGTTGATAGTGATAACGATTCTGTTCGAATCCGCGCAGGTACGCACGGGATCGCTCTCAACACTTTCTGGAGGCGTTAAAGTCAACATCTGAAGATCCTTATGAACCTCCGGCGGTTTTAGAAGATCTTTATCATTTTTGAAGGTCAAAAGGTTAAATTCTGGCGGTTTAAGTTCTAACATAGGGAGTTGTTCTGGACCTTCGTTGTTGATTGGTTCTGTGGAGTCTTTGGTAGTCATTTGTGGATCATTGGCCCCGTCGCCGTTTGCGAAGTGGACTGGGTAATGTTGCTTTAGTTCTGATAGTAGACGGAACCGAGACCCGCATATTGTGCATCTGGAATTAAGGAGACTGTGAGTTAGATTCAGAGCATTTGATTTTAATTTTGGATATGAGTAATTTAGGCATAAGTACTAAGCATAGAGGAAAAATATCTGAAGTCTAGAATACTTCCCAGAGACAAAAAACCTTTCTTGTGTACTTCACAATGTAATGTTCCCACTGCTAGGACACAGGCCTCCTCTCTTCGAACGGGATTGGGCTGTAATCTACCACGGGCCCTGTGCGGTTTGGTAGATGTCACATCTTCGATGTTTTGGTTCTGAACATACCGGTTTCCTCACGATGTCACTGTTTTGAGAACCGTTACCACTGGGCCACCACTGCTCTACCTACTTGTGTACATACTTAGTGCTAGTAATTGTGACCCAGGATTTTTTACAATAACAATGTACCTAGCCTGCAATGACAGCCAGCAATACCTTACCTACCTCTAAACGAATTCTATATTTTCATTTTAGAAGTGTTATCATCTATTCTACTGCCTGAATTCTATTCTATTTGGAAATGGGTGCAATACGATTTTTTGCAGAATTTTTTTGAGACAATATGCGTGTACTCACTGGTATATGTTCTGTCCGATGTGCTGGCGCGTGTGTTTCACTAAGTCGTTACTCTGAGAGAACGCTCGCTCGCAATACTTGCACTTGTAAGGTTTCTCGCCAGTATGTATCCTGGTGTGACGCTTCAGGTGGTCTTTGCAGGTGAATCTAGAAAAATAATTGAGTTAGTTATTCAGTTAGTAAACGTCTTCTTGTTTTCGCGTAGATGGTACTTTGTTTTTACATTGTTTGAGTCCAGTAGGTGTTTTTTTTTTTTAAGGTAAGGCATGATGTAATTTACCTCTGAGATCATGATTACTTAACCGGGCTTTCCTGTGGGTGCCTTAAGCTACTACACTTAAAACCTACAGCCAGGGGTTATTCAACTATGCTAATTAAAACTAGGTAAACGCTCGCTAAGGGCACCCCCTGTAGGGTACAAACCTTGGCTTAGGGCGTCAACCGGAGGGAGGACATCAAGGATGGGACGGGCTGGGGTCCAGTAGGTGGCCACGTTGTTTGCGGCTCAGTGGCGTGCTCTTCTTTAAGGCTCCTACACACAGTGCCGGCGGGCAAGCCAAGGCACGGTTGCGCCCGTCGACTTTGCTGCACAAAGGAGCCAAAGGAGGCGGCATGGCTGCCCAGGTATCGTACCGCGCGGGTTGCAAAGACAGTTCACTCCCGACTTTCACGAGGTATTGTTGTGTGTGGTTGTACGCAATGCAAGTTTACGAAAAATCATGTTTAATTGGGATAAAGATGCAGTTTTGCTCCTCATTGAACAATTTCGTGAAAATTAGATTTTGTGGAACCCTCGAAATTTTGATTATAAAGATAGAAAAAAACGACTTGACGCGCTGAATACAATAGCGACAATATTTGACATAGACAAAAATGAAATTGAGAGAAATTAGTTATTCCAACTTTATATTTTAGGATGACATAATTCATGTTGTACCTCATATTACAAGTCTCGCAAGCAAACGGCCTTATAGCAAGATGTATCATGGAGTGTTTCTTCAGAGAGTTCTGCTTGGTGAAGGCGGCTCCACACTCCTCACATTTGTAAGGGTGTTCCCCTGTATGTGTGGCCACGTGCGACCTCATCTGACCTGGAAATCAAGTGTTTTATCATTTTATGACTTGATTATTGACCTAAAATTCAAGTGATTTAAATATTTCGTGCGATTTTGTGTATGCCTTGTCATCGCAATTAATACATCATGGAAAAACCGTTGATTGTAAGCGGTTTTTTTGATAGTAATATGTTAGTGACGTTATTGTTACTTTAGATGTCAAGTATTTTAAATAAATTATGTCATAAGCACCTACTGCCACCGTCGATGCCGACGGATTGGCGAAATTTTGGCCCACTGATAAAGAAGAAGTACCTACTATACTACACAAATTGTTAACAATCTGAGAATACATTTCTCGCTGGCTTGCTCTGGATGATTAATGACATTTTTCTTGCATTGTATTCAAAACTCCTCTTCAATCTCCTATGAAACAGTTTTCATCTAGTACAGGATACAATGGTGATCAAACACACAGTTACACTGTTTTGTATTGCACAGTTTTGCTTATCCATAACTTGTGGGAAAATATCTGTAACACTGTTTTTGGAACAATAAATAAAATTATTAATTATTAACTATGTGAGTGTACTTTCATGCCATGGCAAAAAATAAAGGTCAGTTAGCAAGCTTGTAGCATGATTGACTGCCTAGCATGCGTCTGACGGATCACCAATCTAGAGGCAAATTTAAGATTAATGAGTAAATCTTACCTTTAGTACAGAATGTCTTAGGGCACAAGTTGCAAGCATATGGCTTGACTCCGGTATGCCTCATCATGTGCTGCCTCAGGTTGGAATTGTTGGAGAATCCCTTGCCACACTCTGAACACAGGAATGGCGTCTCACCAGTATGTGTACGGAGATGGTCCTTTAGACTACACATTTGGGCAAAACCTGGGAAAATGATAATGCAGCATTATTGTTTGATATTTAGATTAGACCCCCTGGAAATTTCTTCTCATTATATAAATACAAAGCAACCAGGTATTCACAAGGTTAGTGAAAAGTATATATATATGAAAGAATCTTATACATGTCCCTTTAGAAAGAGAAACCAATCAATAATTCAATCTTTTACCCACTACAAAACGAAAGCTGTTTTATTTTATTTTAACTGATGAAGTATAGCATAAAGCTAACAAGCACACAAGCAAACTTATCTTAGCTAAATTCACAATATAGGTTCAGTAAAACTGCAAGTTAAAAGTTATCTTACGTAACATATTGCATAAAACAACAAACAAATCAAGTCATATTTAGTTATTAACAGAATTCTTCAAAAATGCTTACTTTTCTTGCAGTATTCACAGACATAAGGCTTGTGTTCTTTATGCGAGTACATGTGAGACATCAGCTGGTCACGCCTGGCGTATGTCTTGGAACATTTCTCACATTTGTGTGGTTTTACTTCGCTGTGCATCACCACGTGGCGCTTCAACAAATGTTTCATGGCGAACGTCTTCCCACAATTGTCACAAATGAATTCTTTCTTCTCATTTTTATCTCTATGTTTTCTCATGTGCATTGAGAGTGATCTCTGCTTTGTAAATGTAAGATTACAATGTGTACATTGTAATTCAAGTGATGGTGTTTCATCTTCATTTTTTACTTCCACTTCCTCAGTGTGGTCTACCACATTATCTTCCAGTAAATATGGTTCACTTGTAAAACTTTGATCACTAACAAAACACATATTCATTTCATGCTTGGCTCTGTGTTTATCCAACAATGTCTGGTTAGGATATAATTTTTTACAAATATCACATTCTAGTGATAAATTCTCGTGTGCTACTAAATGTTTCAAGTATTTCTTCTCTTTTGTGAACTGTTTATTACATTTAGTGCATGTATATTCTTTATCTTCAATCTCAGTTTTGGAAAAATCAGGATTGAAACTGAAATCTTCGTATGTTGCAAAATAGTCATGATCATGCTCCATTTTGAGGTCAACTTCTTGAGGTTCTGTTTTGACATTTGTTTGTAGGAGTCTTTTAAACTCATCCTGTGCCTTCGCCGCTTGCTTACGGAATGAGTACGCAAGTTGTAGCACCTTGACACAGCCATCACAAAGGTGCTGTGGTAACCCATCTTCCCTGGATATCTATCAAAATAATACTTTATTTTCTTACTTAAATCATTATAACAATATTTAAGCAAATGTTACTCTAATTCCATATTACATACCTCAATTGGAGTACACTGCACAAGTACCTCGGCTAATTGGAGACAATTTTCCTCAATTTCAACTATTTCATACAAGTTTACCAAAGTCACATTGTCCTTCATACAAGTCCGACACGACGTAGCTATGTCTACCATTATAGCTCAAAAATTTAATATATTAATTAATAAAGAAGATTTAAAAATTAACAATAAACATCGCACTTTCTGACAACCAATTTGACATTAAAGTTTTGACGTCTGACGTGCCGAAGCTGCCGAACGTTCAACGTTGCCGTCCCGTCGTCGGTCATTAGTTTGATTTTTGCAATTTTTCTAATCACTATGCTTTTAATGATATATTATAATCTCGTGGTAATATTTTTAATCCAAATAATGATGTAAAATAAAAATAATTATCATCTTGCATCATTGCATGCTATGGTACCGCATGAGACTTTTTGCTTGCAATGGAATGAAGTAGTTTTTAACATTACGCTTTTTAATTTAATTCGAAAAATTTGTTTAATTTTTTTTTTTAATAAATTCTGGTTTTGAGTAAACAGAACTATTATATACCATTTAGATATTATTTATTAATTTACAATGTTAATACGGCAGGGAGCCCGATGCGAGTATTCGTCTAAAATATTATTTTGTGTTTATTTTTTTCCAGTTGACCTATGAAAAACCTAGTTATCAAACAAAGTTTTGTGATCTTTCATCTTCGTGTCGTGATTTTTGTACTTCTGTGTAAACTGAACGTGAAGTTATTTTTATATGTAGCCTAATTCTTTGGCTTGTGTTTTCCTGTTCTGTTTTTAATTGCCTAGTTCAATACGTAAGTAATGGACGACATAATCTTTATTGGTGACTGGATAAAAGAAAGAGAACTCGGAAAAGGAAGTTTTGGCACTGTTGTGCTATGGAAACACAAAAAAACTGATGAGAAACTGGCTATAAAGACTTGCCAATGGGGTAATGAACTTACTGAGAAACATAGAGAGCGATGGACGAAGGAAGTAGAGATGTTACAGAGTTGCAGAAACCCAAATATCGTGGGTACAAAAGACTTGCCCCCAGAGTTCATACCAGGGCTGGAGCGAGCTAACCCGTCGCGCCTACCAATTCTCTGTATGGAATATTGCAGCGGCGGTGACCTTCGGCAGGTGCTCAACAAACCAGAGTCCTGTTCAGGGCTTAAAGAACAACAAATCAGACAAATACTAAGTGATCTCCGAAATGCTATGCATTTTCTGCATCAGAACAAAATTACACACAGAGACCTCAAGCCTGAAAACATAGTCATGCATTTATTGGACACAGTTCAAACCAATGTAGCTGTTCAAAGCCAAAGAAAGGTGATATATAAACTAATAGACCTTGGTTATGCTAAAGAAATAGATTCTAACTCTGTATGTGCCAGTCTGGTTGGCACATTACAGTATCTAGCTCCAGAAATTATTTACAGCAAAACCTACAGTAACTCAGTTGATTTTTGGTCATTTGGCTTGGTCGTGTTTGAACTTATCTGTGGTAGAAGACCATTCCTCCCATTCATGGCTCCTGTCCAATGGATGCCACATGTTAAGAAGAAGGCTCATGAAAGTATTTGTGTGTATGAATCTTTCCACGGTGACATTGAATATTCCAATGAAGTGTTCCCTGAGAATTATATATCTAAACCATTCAAAGCTCTGATCGAAGAGTGGCTGAGAATTGCTTTAGAATGGGAACCCAAATTGAGAGGCAGAGACACCCCCTCTCGAGTCACATTCAACATACCAAGTGAAGAAAGGGAAGCTGCTAGCAAGATAGTGATTTTTGATGTCCTTGAAAAGATTTTAGCAAAGAAAATTGTCAAGATTTTTTCTGTAGCAACATTGTCCCAGCTAGCTTATGAAGTAGATGATGCAACTACTGTCCTTTTGCTTAAAACTAAGATTTACAATGATACTAGAATTCCTATGAGTGAACAAATTCTAATAACCCAGATGAACTATATGGAGCCCCCAGATGATGAATGCATTGTTAAATACTGGAATGAAAATGTCATGTTGTTCCTGTACAATAAGACTTACATTGTCAAAGAAAATGTAAAGCCGATAGTGCCGATGGCTGTACAAAGATGTTTGGAAAACCCAAACGCTTTATACAACTTTAAAAACAGCCAAAACTTATATAAGAACTCCATGTTCCTTGTTCTGTCTCAAATGGAATTATATGACTCGCTTATCAATGGATTGTTTGTTAGAGCCGAGTCATTAAAGTATGAAGGCAAACAATTGTTACTGAAACATAATTCAGTTGATAAAAATCTTGGTAATCTCCTTGCTAGACAAGAAACTCTAAAAACGTTGACTGATTCTGGGAAAACACACTTATCTGAGCTGAAAGAAACTCCTAACGGATCTAACTTGCTTGGTGGCTTTGACAAAATATTTAAAGAAGCTGATGATATTACAGAAAGAATAAAAAAATTGAAATTGGCTTGGAGCCAACTTACTGTGAGGCTACAGTCTGCAACTAGACGGAGCAATGAAGTAATCACAGCCGATATCAACAACTTCGTTACTAAATTCAACTATCAAACTGTGTATTCAAATGCTTATAAAGAATTTCTAGCTTACAAAAAAAGTGAATCTGCTAACCGAGGAAGGGAGAGATCATGTAAAGACATAGGCAGCGTATGTTATAAGTGTCTCAAAGTCGGAAGCAACATAATAAAAGAAGTTCGCCAGCAAGCCTTTGTACTGAAACTTATGGATGTAAGTACTGAATTTGCAAAAATTGATGATATTGTATTGAATGCAGCTGATAATACCAGTAAATTGGCAGCTGACTTAACAAATGTGCTAGACGAACTTACAAAGTGTACATGGTCGACTATAAGTCTTGTGGTTAAAGATGCTGAAGGTTTCTCAAATGTACCATACAGTGTGGTCTCTTTTGAGAAGAAGGACTTCAAGATTGGAGAACCTGTGTCCCATCATTGCATCAAAGTGGCCAACAAGTTAGAAGATGATGAAGCACTGAAGTCTCTCATTGAGGACAGTGTAAAATTAAGGAAGAGTCAAATGAATTTGTCATTGAAAATAAACTCGCAAAAGGAACTGCTGAACAAAACATCTTTAGATTTTAGCTTTTTGAATGATGCTTGACCTTTTGATTAGATAAAAGATAAAAATCAATGAGATTGTGATTTATATAACGTAAACTGTGCCTTATTTTCTACAAAATAAGATATAATAATAAAACTTAAGTAGGGATTAAGATGATGATGTATCTGGTGCTAAATATATATTGCCTAATATAAGTATCTTATTGATATTAGTAAGTATTGTCGACATCCTAATTGTTTTACCACCCTAAGGTTGAATGTCACTTGCACTTCATAAAACGACAAGGTATAATTTGGTCTGTTACAGTTGGATAGTTCGATTTCAACCTTAGTGAAGTTTAAATTTACTGGAAATTGTTGTCAAAAGTGGTAAAGCAATTACGAGGTCGACTATACCTACATATTTACCTATTGTTTTGTGTTCGTCCTTTCAGTGTTGCTAACATTTGAAACTGCAATTTAAAGAATTTATTGTATCAAGAATTTAATACTAACCATTGTTTCGTGTTCTAGTCAAAATCATAATATGTATATTATATTTGAAATTATAATAAATATATGTTAACTGTTAAAAATGTGTTGTTTATGTGTAACTTCTTAAAAAATTCTGAATTATTGTCTGTTAAAAATAAACGATTTAATTTTATGTATCTATCAAAGGACATAAATAAGAACATTTAAGTACCAAATTATCTGAAGTAAAAAAAAATATATTTTACTACTAAAAAACAGTTAAACCACCTGCAACCACCACAAAGCACAAAAACCTCAAAGCAGACAAGTACCGGTAAATTGTTCTAACCAATTTTTGAAGCTGTTTATTATTTTTTGTAATTTTCTCACGTCTGCCGGGGTTTGTAGGTATTCTTCGGGGGCAAACCGCGGCTCAGGACTCCCGCTGACGTGTAACCAAATGGCTAATACTGCGTCATCAATATTAGCAACTTTCCTACGGCATAGTCTGGCTGAAGTGAGGCAAATTGCTACTAAAGCACTCATGCTGCCAACTGAAACACACTTTGTATTCTCCTTACGAGCTGCTAAAAAGTAACTTCGCAACAAATTCTCCGTTGCATCATTTAAATCAACCTCGATTCCTGCGACTAGATCTATATACTTCGCCACATCTTTGAGGGCTTGTATTTGTTCCTTACTTACACCAACTGGGTCTACAGCCTGTTGGAGTACAAAGTCTACTATTTCATCGTAATCTTCGCCATAGTCACCGCGGCAAACATTCCCGAACACACTCGCCACGTTAAACAGTATCATCTTCTTGAAATCCATTCCTTGCGCCCAAACTGCTGACTTCAACTTTGTTAATCCTGTGCTAGTATTTATATCTCCTGTTTCAATGGCTGATAGTACAGTTGAAACTTGCTTGTGGTGGTAGATGTGGAGGGGTAAAGGCAGGACACAAACTCCGCCTGAACTGCCTATTAGAGCAGTGGACGCCACTGAATTAGATACCCCTAAAATTACAGATCTGTCTGACAGTTTCGCAGCTTCGGTCATTATTTCCCCTACAAATCTAGTATCAAAACCTCCAACTAGGACGTGGACGATACTTGCGCCCGTTATAGCGTTTGCCTTAATACTCGTAAGACTCAATAACAGGTTTATCTTGAGATGCATAAAGCAATTCAAAGGGCAAATGTTGACTCCTATAGTTGAAGCCAGACAGTATACGAACTTCCAAGGTATTCCTTTACATGCATTGAACAGTTCTTCTACATCTTTAGGAATGGGACTAGTTAATGGCGCAGGCAAAGGAATTATTTTTTCTAGAGACCATACTGCGGTAACTTTTTTTGTTACAACAACGTGCAAAATATAATTCATACCACGGCTTAATTTGGGGAATAAATCATCTGTAATAAGGAATATTTTTGGTAGTAACTGATCTTTTACTTTGAATGTAGCAGCTACTTGTTCTCCGCATCGTCTCAAACCACTGTTTTCAAAGAGAATACTTTTGCACACATAGCACTTCGGTGGGTGTTTTGGTATGTAATGTAGAATAACTTCGCTGCCCTCACATTCTTCTGGACACGACCAAACGGAATGGTAAACATAGCTCTCTGGCTTCAAAAAAGATAACAGCAAGCCGTCAATGGACACCAAACCTTTATAATGACGAGGGTTAGATTTATAAAGTGTAGGTACACTTTTCAAACGTAATGTAACGACCACTTGAGCATATTGTATACTATTCTTTATCTCGATATCGGTTGCCTGGAGGCAAGCAAACAAAATATCGTTGCACATTTTTTGAAATTTTGTTGTTTCTTTGATCAAAACCTCCCCTAACTCAGGAAATGCATCTAGTAAATCCATGACGTCAAACTCCAATATACATCGTAATGGCGGGAACTTACACAAGGTTTTCTCAGTTATTTGTTCTAGGAAATTCACGCAGTTTTCTTTCATATCATGTAAGTAACGCCTTTTGTCTAAGTAGAGCAGTAATTTACACGGCATCTCCATTGCTAGCGAATAATTGATTAAAGTCATTGATGAAGTAATTATTGGCACGAATATGGGTACGGAAGATAAAACTACCGTGTTATGTATTTCTGAAACTTCCAATGATGCTTTTCCCGCCTTATTAAAAAAAAAAAACTATTTTTTTATTGGGCTGTTGCTATGACTCGGGTATGTTACCAGACAGCCAGCGTACCACCTACTTAATTAATTTTATTTTTATTCTCACATTATGATAATTATAAATTATTCATAAATTGGTTTGATTGACATAATTTTTAAATAATACTAAGAGTGCCTACAAATTCCTTCACCAAAAATTGGGATGATGGAAAATGGATGTCAGTGGGAGTTAATTAATGCAAAAAAGAAACTGGCTGTTAACGTTGCCTAACTATACAAAGTGCAAAAGGCCAAATTGCAACCTATGCAGGTACGTAGTAGCAATACATACTGAGACTTTGCGTCACCAATGATCGCCTACACATGACTTGATCATAACCCACGTAGGTAGGCAGAACCAGTCGAGTACTTCGTTCGGCAAGGTCGGTAAACAATTAGTCTACACAGAGCCTTCAGAACGGAAATGCCGAATCGAATATGCAAATGATATCAATCGGATTACTACCCATTACCCAATGAGTTATGTAGCTGCGATGCTGTTCATTCATTGTGACCGAGGTACAGGGGAGCGCTTAAGTATTATAATTAATTAATTACATATGCTCGTCGGTGATGATGCATCCTATATTTTATAACAGTTGCTTAATCAAGCAATTACTATTAAATTCATGGTTACTTATTATTTTATAGAAAACAACCGTTTAATTAAGAAGTGTTTTTTTTTAAAGTAATTGTCATGCAAGTGCTAATATTTTTTTACAGGAAAAATATATTGGCCTTTGGGATTTTGGGACTTCGCCACGCCGCGCCGCCGCCGCTAGGTAATAGTGTTGTTATTAGATATTCTCAAAACTTTACGACAACCACGACAATGTGTGACTTTGTGACTCGTGTTTCGGTTAAATTAATATTTCTTTTTCTGCGGCAATAAAATTGGTCAAAAAATCTCGTGCCATAAATATTGCTTGTCTCATTTGACACCTCATACACTCCATAATTTATGTTTATCGTAACTGTGTAGGTTTAATTTCAATACAATGCAATGTTAAAAGCTCTCTGCGCGACTGTATATGAACGGAGCAGGGCAAGTGGGCGGAGTGAGCGTATTTTACTTGCGGCGTCGCTGCGCGGGCGGCGTGGTCGCGTGGGGCGGCCGCCGGCGTCAATCCGCACTCCATGCCCGATCACGACAAGTATCAGCTGCGACCGCGCGCCGCGCGCAGCCGCGAGCCGCGCGCGCGCCGGGCGCCGCAGCCACTTAGCAAGTACAGGAGGAAAACAGCCAATGCACGCGAGAGGAGTCGCATGCGAGAGATCAACCGCGCGTTTGAGACTCTTCGACGCGCCGTCCCAGCAGCAGCCATCACTGGAACTCCGGTGCCCTGCGAGAAGCTCACCAAAATCACCACGCTGAGGCTGGCCATGCGGTACATCTCGGCGCTGTCGGCAGCGCTGCGGGAGTCCGGCCCAGGCGACGGGCCCCGGCCGGAGCGCTGGCCTTCGCCGCTGTGCTCGGAGCTTTCCGAGTTCTCCACGGAGTTGGAACAGGACACTCCCTCCGAGTTCGCCGAGGACTCGCTATCTCCGTTCGACTCGTTCTTCGCAGAGTTCGACTGCGACTACATTGACCGGACATTCGCGTGATAGTGTTGTGAGTGGTGACACTGCCGGACTATTTCCAATTAGGTACCTACATTTAATTCTCTTTTTGCCATACTATTAATTATTAACTATACTTTATTTTGTATGACATATATTTTGAGATTTATTTATTATTATTAATAAATTTTAATTGTTATCGTTATTACCTCATGTGTTTGTTTTTAACTCCGTAACTAACTGCGCTTGTATATTGTGTTCTCTGATAAAACCTTGCTAGCTAGAGCCGTAGAAGTCTACGGCACAGAATAAATAATAGTGCTAACGCGGCTCTACACTGATCAGGCAGATAGATAAATTATTTCAAAGTAAAGTAGGTATTTCATTATTGTTTATCATATTAATTAACCTCGATTTAGCAGGTCTCAGAGACCAGCTAAAGGAAAATAAGTACCCAATAGGCAGCTTAGCAACATTTATTCATAGACCTTATGAAATACATATTGCATTAATTAAGATTTTTTTCAAGGTATTATTTACCCATCAAACGAATTCAACCTAATAGACACTGAATACTTTGCGCGATCCTCCAGTCCTCTGATGACACTGAGTTGTGGCACGGCACAGATGTACCTACCGATTATTTCCTAGGGAACATATATTATGTAAAGATAAATTATTCAGCTTGGCCTATCAAAAAGTAAGTAGGTACTTATACCTACTTAAATATTACTCACAATTTATTTTGGCCTCCAGTGCACCACCACACGTGCCATGATGCTAAGTAAGTAATACTAATATCCCAATAAATTAATTAATTTAACTTCACATTAAAAATTTAATTTTATATTGATCGAGCAACAAAGAATCGTAAAATTTTAAGGTGTCCACCTACATGCATCGAAAACCACCCAGCGAAACTTTAAAAAGCAATTGTTTTTTTTCATTACCGTTTTGTTTCCCGAGTCCAAGTTGCCAACCGATGCGGAATGATCGTTTGATTATGTAAATAATAGGCTGCGGAAGCGTGGGCTTGGCCGATTTATTGTCGTACGACAAAAAGAAACGTCTTAAAACCTTGTGACTGTAAAGACGTAAAGACTGTGTCACAATGATGTGATGAGGATTTTTTCCCGCGAAATTTATTTAGATGGCGGTACCTTGAGAATTCTGCGGGGATTTTTCTATTTTCCAAATTCAAGTGTTGCCATTTACATCCTACCGAAAATTCAATATTATATCTCAGCTACAAAATTCGCAGAAGATCCAACCAAAACACGTTTGTAAAAAGCCAAAGTTCCAGTAAAATCGAAACAAGATCTGATAATTGACCAAGTTCAATCACTTTCACATTATTTTTACTGACTCAACTATTAATATTTATTTATCTAAAAGGTAGCTAAATATATAATCAGCCTGTAATTTTCGTTCTTTAGAGAAATCTCCTCTTCTTCTCCAGAGAAGAGAGGTGTTAATCATCTGTTGCGCTTTCAAGCCATTACAAACTATACAAGTCCTGTACCCTAATTGCATAACTTATTTTCGTAAACGATTATGACTAATTTGTTTTATTTTGACAGTTCAACAACATTCATTGAGTTATTTACGTAGTTGAGCAATTTTTTTTCAATTTATTAAGACATGGATTAGCAATCTGTTTCAAATCGAAACAGATTGTGATTGATCGTGTATTACGCAATTAGGGTACAGGTTTACTCATGATTTATTCCTTCACCGTCACTTAGTGGTGTTTAAGATTACCTATCTAAATTAAAAAGTAAATAATGAAATTGACCAAGACCAAGACACATGGTACCCTAAGCTCGAGTAGCTGATCTCGCAATCCCCGGGCCTTCAAAACTCCAGCATATACTTTATTACCTACTTTATTTTTATAGGCTAGTTTAATAATATTCCACGATGTATCTACGCCTTACAAGTGATGTTGCCGCCCAGTGCCCACGCGCATCGATCTCTCTCATTGTTTCGATACAAGTTGCCAGTACGTAGGTACCGAAACGAATGTAATCACTTTTTACTACTGGCTGTCGTTAATTTTGCGTGGAAGATCTTCTATTTATCTGTGTGTGACTAATATAGTTTTTAATTTTGTGAAACGTGGTTACTGTGGTGATATGGCATATTATTGTCATTTCTATTCTACAACTGTCAGTGCATCCAGTATATCCTATAACAAGATCGGGAGCAAATACCTGCTGAGGCATAGGATAATATTTAGCGAAAAACTTTGCTCACCATGAAACAGTGTGTTTTCGACCCGGAATCTAGATGCAAACGAACTAAAATTGTATGACGCATACCCCAAGAATACACACGCATCTTCACAAATGACCATCTACTCTTTCCCCATCATTTTTTAAGGGTTTATTAGTATATCTAGGTGTTTTAAATCGAGTTCTTTTTAAGGTTAGGTGGAAAATCCTAGAGTAAAAGTTAACCCATATTAACTAAATTGAGTGGTTACTTTGGGCCAATCATATTCCTTTTAGGAAACAAGTATTCACGCAAGCTGAGTTACGGAGTACGGAGAGGCGACTGTCTGTCGTTTAAAGTTATTACGTTACGCTATGCAACTTAATTTTTTCACTAAAGTTGAACGTCTGAGTTATTAAAACTCCATCCTTAAATTAATTACAATAGGTTATACTTATCCACATACCAAATAGGCAGCAAGGGGACCTACTTGCGCAAAACTATTATTTTCCGACTTTCCGTAAGTTTTCAGTTTTTCATAGGCCGTAAGTTTAACACACCTACTTACTAACCCTAACAAGTGAGCACAATATTATGCGTCATGCCTCTGACCTCAACAATTAAAAACATGCTTTAAAAGCTACACTGTTTATGTAAGAGCAAATTAAAGTCAACTAAAAAGTACATAATCACGTAACATTGTACTTAGTTATTTATACCCCGTTGCGTTAGGTAAAAATGCAGTACTTATGCAACACCATGTCATGCAATAAAGAACCAAAGAGTAGTATCCCAGCGTATGCCCATTTGGGCTTAAGCGGATTGCTTTCCCGCCAAATACGGCAGCCATGACAGTTCCCTGAATTATTCGATTATCTGACGTGACGGTGAAGCGGGCTGCGACTGCGAATCATGATCACATATTATTATGATTTTGTATTCATGTTGACAGTTATACATGATCTGTACGTAGAAGGAACACTGATTTAAGGTTTTGGCATAGCCAAATTGAGAGCTTTCGTGCCTTTTCGGGACAATGAAATGCTTAAAAGTTTAGCTTAGATTGACACTAATTTTGTTTATTGTTGTACCTAGTACATTTTATAATATACTTACCTAATGTACAAACTCCTTGGGTAGCTTTGGACTGTTTCAATAGCTTAATCAGTAGTTGACTATGTATTGAATTTGACTAAAGGTCACTGTAACAATATTGACTGACACACGACTTCAGACAATCAGAATTTCAAGTGTGTAAGCTAAGTTCCGTAATCGAGAAGTCTAAACTTTTCTTGCGTTATAATACAAGAAAGTCTGTAATCTTTAACAAAATCTGAACCTAGGTAGGTACTTACTTAGGAATCTGGACCCTACTTGCGTAATACACGATCAATCACAATCGGAATCTTTTGAAACAGATTGCTAATCCATTGTGCATTGATTTAAAAGTTCAAAAAAAAAATCTGCTCCACAACGTATATAACGCAATGAAACTTGTTGAACTGTCAAAATTAAACAGTACGAAAATGTGTTACGCAATTAGATAGCTGCTGTAATATTAAAATTTCATGGCCTATTTAAAACCTTTTTTTTTTGAGGGTGGGAAATCATCAAATAACTTCCCCCGCTCTGGGCGGAGCGGGAGGGCGTGTCAGACTCTTACTGACTAAAACCCACCCCTGTTCCTTCGGTTGCCCTGTTGCCGGGGGCCACGATCTCCCTTTCGGTTTTCTTCGCAACCCCGGCAGGGCCTATTTAAAAAAAAAAACAGATTTTACCAGCTATCCTGTAAATACTAATGTCAGGCCTATTTAAAACCTGACATTAGTATTTACAGGATAGCTGGTAAAACCTGTGTTTTTTACCTCGTGTATAATCATAATCAGGCATAAGGATAAAAAAACATTACAGGCACTTCATTAAATCAAAAGCTTATCTCGTGCTGAAAAATATAATGACTCGACTGTCAACAGACAGAAAAGGTAAAAATAAGCGGTTGTTGTTTTATGCCTACCTACTATTTACCTACATAAATTTACACAAAGTAAATACTTACTAAAGATTTAAAAAACCGGCCAAGTGCGAGTCGGACTCACACATGGAGGGTTCCGTACCACCGTACAATATTTAGCAAAAAAAAAACACGTTTCTTATAAGGGGACCTCTTTAATTATTAACTTTATTTCGGTTTTAATATTTGTTATAGCGCCAATAGAAATACACAATCTGTGACATTTTCAACTGTCTACTTATTATACGGTTCATGAGATACAGCCCGCTGACAGACAGACGGACAGCGAAGGCTTTGTAATTGAGTTCCGTTTGGCACCCTTCGGGTACGAAACCCTAAAAAGTGGTCACAACACCTCTAGTTAACATCTCAGACATACACAAACACGCAGAACATTTATTTAACACTTAAATGTGTCTTTATAATTAACAATTAGTGAGTTAAAAGCAGGCCATAGTTGAATGGGTTAATCATACCAGTAAGCCAATGTAACGAGGTGTAAACACCTCGGCATTTATACTTAGAATTATAGGATAACCATTAAAAATACATGAGTAAAATAAAAACAGTTCTCCGTAATTAAAATAGTGAGTCATTTAAAGGAAAATTATTTATAGGTGGATTTAGCACAAAATGGATAACCCTAACCGTATAGGTAAAGTAAATACATTAGTGTGGCCATAATTAAAATATTTTTGCACCTCGAACTATTAAAAATCTATGTTTATGGGTCTTGTCTTCTCAATCGTAGATGTTGGGCATAACAGCTGGGCCCATTGGTGATTGAATTGATTTGATAAGCATAATGATTTAAACTCAAACTCGAAGCATGTATTTCAAATAAACCAATTACAGGTACAGGTCGTGCCATTAAAGATGAAACTTGACGCACCACGTGGTTTGACTTGCGCAGTAGACGATTTATGGGTCTCTTTAGCGGTATGAGGTCCCCGCTGGGGCGTCATCGGGGCGGGGGAAAGAGCGGCGGGAGGCGCGGTCAAGTCTAATTTTTAATGGCACGACCTGTACTTTTGAAATGTCAAGGGGTCCCGTTCAGTCAGAAAGATGAAGCTAGTTGCCCATTCCAAAGCGTAGTAGGTACCTATGGAGAAGAACGGGCAAGAAACTCCACGGACACTCTTTTAAACCAAAATAATGTTACAAAAAATTTGATACATCATTCATGTTGAAATTGTAAATGTGAGAACAATGTAGAAAGAGGTGCACGTTAAAAGCATCCATAATAAAAAATATAAAAATAAAAACAATTCAAAAATTTTAATAAACCGTGGGAGCTAAGAGATGACCAGTCCCTACTGACGGCTGATTATTGTATAGGTGTAGGATCCTACAAATACATTATGTCAAATACAGCTACGGTGGTAGATATTAAATTTTAAACTTAAGTTGTTCCAAATAAAACTTTTATTTATTCTATTCTTTTATATTTAGCGTGCCTTAATTGCTCACAATAAAGCTGCGTCAAAATTTTCAGAAACTGTATGCACTTGATGGTCTTCCTTTTACTGTACGTATTCAAATTGCAGTCATTTCATGAACAGGGTAAAGGTGTACCTTCTTGTATTTCAGCATAACCAATACCTACCCTCATTACGTAATACACGATCAATCACAATCTTTTTCGATTTGTATTGCTAATCCATTGCCTCATAAGTTGGAAAAAAAATCTGCTCTACAACGTAAATAACGCAATGAATGTTGTTGAACTGTCAAAATGAAACAAGTTACGTAATTAAGGTAGGTACTGGTCTGCTATAAAAAAAGATTAGCTACGCTTCATTCATTGCTCATAAAATAAAAGCATATTCTTTATCTCAACAAATCACAGTCGTGTAAAAACTGCATTGCACAACCTCGAGATGACAAGACGCTAGCAAAAATAACCTCACATTCAGAGAAAGTTTTTTTATCCAACATGAAATGGAAGCCCGATTAATAAGCCTAAAATCGTGTAGGTCGTCACACACGTGCGGTTTGCAAGGTCACCTGACATCACACATGCAGTAAAACGACATTTTTGTGAAGCTCTGTTGGCGGGAAGCGTGGGACGTCGAAACGCGCTTTTGAGAAAATAAGGCACGCAAAATTACTTAGTCAGCGATACAAATACCCATACAATACACCCGTTTTGGTATATTTCGAGGCTTATAAATTATTTTGATTCCTTTCCTGGTGCTCCTTTGAATGAGATTCTGCGTTTTGTTGAACTTTTAAGGTGAATGTCTCGTTGAGTTGGCTTTAAAATCTCAAAAGAATACCTATATTGGTGCAGATTAGATATACAGATTTAAAATAATGATGACGATTTCCACCACTACTTACTTATATACCTCCTACTGGTTTTCAAAAAAGCGGTACTGCACTCTAATTGCGTAACACACGATCAATCACATTCTTTTTAATTATGACAGTTCAATAACATTCATTGCGTTATTTAAGTTGTTGAGCAGACAAGTAATGGATTAGCAATATCCTTCAAAATTATTCAGATTGTGATTGATCGTGTGTTACGCAATTAGGGTCTACCTCTTTAAGCACACCCATTTGACAAAGAAAACTACAGATTTACACGAAGCTGTGACGTTTCAACAAATAGTTTTAATGGGATGAGACTTAAAACTTTTGCCACCTGTAACCTCACGTTTAACCCCTCCTAAATTGGTGATCATCAAGACAAACAAAAAGCTTCTCATTACCTACCCCGGCTGTGTAAAACTGGCGTCATATCTCACGGTCTCGCGGCAATAAATAGTGTCGTAAAGGACGGGCGAAGCGCTGACGGCGGCGGCGCTTGTCTATCTAGGTGAGGGTTAGGACATTTTTCTCACACTGCACTTAGTGCGAGCGCCCCGCTATGAACTACCGCCCGCTGGCTTGTAAGGCCTAAAGCATAACGTGTCAGGATTTTATTGTTTCTGTTTTTATTTATGAAGTGAGGTAAATCGAACGTTGATGCCTTCATTTTCGATCGAATCTAAGCTATCCTTTACTTTGACAGATGCCCTTTTGTTTCTGAATATTTTTTAAACACTAAGTGAAAAACATACCTTCTGAAAAACATTAACGTTTTTGGCTAGATACCTACGAAATAAAGCAGTGGGAGCAATACTGCAATAGGGCCACTGCTTGCTTCATCGATATACATTCACTAGTCACTACTGTATATCGGAGAGGTTTTCCACTAAACACAAAAAACTACTTGGTGTAGTGGCACTACCAAAATGTGCTACATCAGGCCATGCAATGCCGCGGATAGGCAGATCAGTGTCAGCGATAACTTAATTGGGATGCTTAAATACAACATAGACATCTCTTTACAAATAAGCAAATATTTCGAAGGCTGAAGCGCAAACACCGCAGCATTAAATAGCTAATAGTTATCGATATACAAGATTCCACCCCACAAAAACTGTGCCTATCTTCCTAACGCCTGCTGAGTGACGAATACGTTATGCGCTACCTAGAAGATATTTATCGACTCCCTAATGGCAGACAACATTGCTTATTGCCATTTTATGCGAGAAATTCTCACGTAAGAATCAATTAGATTCGTTTGAAGTGTGACTTTTTGTGTGAACTTATAAATATGAATGAAATTAATTGGTTTTATTGCCAGACTCCGCGGAAGCGAACGGGCTGCTTCTGTTTTTACCAGCATTACCTAAGCTGTCACATTAGTTTCTATTATCCACTTACCAGCTCCTCGTCTAAGAAATTTGTCATTTGTCCCACGTAGTTCTAAAGTGGACGAAAGACGTTTACTTAAATAGGTTATTACCACTTTAGATAAATGGGTTATTGCCTTGTTTAGATTTCTCGTCTGTAGTTTCCTTAAAATATATTTAAGAATTTGTATAAACTTTGATGACTTTTTTTGTTTAAAATTATGCCATCATTGCCATCATCAACTATCATCATCTAACAGGTAGTGTTGTAACAAGCGGATTTAAAATTAGGTAGAGGTCTAATTACTTAGGTATGACATAGCGTAGATTGGTCATTAGAATCCCATGCTTAAAAAGACTGGATGCCGGGATGCCGGGAGCCCTCGCGGAGGGCTCATTTTAAATGTAGGTTTTTCTTAGCGAATACAGCATTATAAACCATGATAATAAAATCTGTTGTTTATTTTAATCAGATTTATTGGTATAAGCATTGATTTTAAAATCCAAACATTTTTTTTTTGTTCTCGTTTACAAAAATTCACAAAAAATCTACTTATAGCGACAAGACCCCCTGAAAACACAATTTTACTTCGTTTTACAGTGTTTTATAATGTCGTTAACCATCCGCAATGGTTAACTTTAGCGCAAACGTAATGCCGGTAACCTTCCCGGAGGGTTCACTTCCAATATGGCGGCATGGCGTACCTTTGAATTCTATGAAAAGTGGGTGAAGTCGAAAGTGTTATGACGTACCAGCGTCTTACGTTACAAAATTAATAGATGACTTCGTTTGATAAATGTATCAGAAGTTGAAGATATCTTAATCATAACAAAGGGACTGTTATGATTATCTTCAACTCCCTTAATCCTGTTTCTTAGTTAAGAGAGTGCAAACAAATAGTTAATCGCGTGTCATTCAACGCCGTGCATGATGAAACAGCGAAACTAAATTCTGAATACAGCTAGTTAGATTAGCTTACGAAATTTCATTATACGTAGACCAGTGCCCTAATTGCGTAACTTATTTTGGTAAGCGATTATGACAAATTTGTTTCATTTTGACAGTTCAACAAAATTCATTGCGTTATTTACGTTGTTGAGCAGTTTTTTTTTTTCAGCTTATGAGGAATGGAATAGCAATCTGTTTCAAATCGAAACAAATTGTGATTGATCGTGTATTATGAAATTAGGGTACGAGTATAGTATTATCCTTTCCTTTACAAATGCAAATTCAACGAAAAATCATGGTCTTCCCATTTGATAAGATACGGAAACTCGTAAAGGAAAAAGTTTGTTCCAATTTAACTAGCTTTAGTTGTTGGTTTCCCCAGGGTATCATCTTGAGGCCTACTATTTCTCAGAAGTCAAATATTCAATTGTTCCAGTTCAGTAGGTTACCCATATTTTTCAATCACAATCAAGTTCTGCGAAATGACTCCATTTTAATTCTTGATAAACAATAACAGGTTAATAAAACCTTAGTGACATTAATGTCTTTTTCTGTTGAAAATGTTTTAGCGCGAATTTCCGAATATGGCGGGAAAAATGATCACGGTAGCAATTATCGAGTCAATATAGGTAGTGTTGTTATTTCTTGACAGCTTGACACCGATTATAAGCAGCGACTCGATCATACTTTTATGGTGACTGGCTGACTATTTTAGTGCCTTGGCTCTATTTTTTTTTAAATTCTATGATGAATATAATATATTAAATCGTTTGTTCTGCACGACACACTTGATGATAAACTGGTGATCTAATTTTACAATAACGAAGCGATTAACTAAGTGTACAAAATTAAACAATTGTATTAATAACGTTTACTGACTTTTATTTCGCACTGTACTTAACTAATTTAAGTAAGTAACTTAATTCGAATTGGATAGGATCAAAGGACGGCAGTAAATAAATTTTTATTTTTTTATTTAACCATTTATGCACACTCATATAAACAGACAAGAAGAAAGGAACAGAAAAATACGTACAAAGGCTTATTTCTACAGAAATCTCTCCCAGCATACCTGCGACAGGAAATTATATAAAATGAGATGTAAACAACGTGTGTAACCGTAGAAGAGGAAACAAAAACATAAATCAAAGAAAAAGAAAAAAAAAATACAATATAAGAATATACTAAATAAATATTTTAAGCTTGTCTTAAAGTCGTATAAAAGCCCGGGTAATGTGCTATGTTATTTATCGTGTAATGTAACGCGAATTCTGCGTTTGATCGGCACTACGACCATTAGATACTGTAACGCTCGCGCTGATCCATCACATCGGCTATGTTTTTAGCGCGAAGCTCTCGCACTCGAACACACAGCACCATAATTGCGCAACACACGATCAATCATAATCTGAATCATTTTGAAGGATATTGCTAATTCTTTGTTTCATATGCTTGCAGAATTTGTCTACTCAGCAACGTAAGTATCGCAATTAATGTTGTCGAACTGTCTAAATGAAACCGATTGTTATTGATCGTGTGTTACGCAATTAGGATGCAGGATTCGCGTTGAGTTTGTATGTCGCCATCCTGACTATTTGCATAAAATTACACAATACATTACATTACACATTACACGCGTCTGTACACGGCTCTTTGTGCATGGCTCTGCTGTAGGTGAGAAAATAGCGCATTTATAATTATGGTAATCGGCTAATTAACTAACTAATTAATTAAAAAATAACTGTCATCTTAAAACGAATAATTGGCACCAATCATCATATTTTGCTGTCCATGTCTGTATTTGAGTGAATTAATTAGGGAGAGCCAACCAAAATGATTTAGTCTAATGCCGAAGACCGGCCACTAATTAAAGGAGTTCTAATAAAGCTCTCTCAACGTCTAGGACGATTCAGGGCGAATCCCAATCACCCTGTGTACTAGGCATCCTATATCAGAATTCGTCATTCTATGGAAAGTATGATATGCAGTTCCCAAATTCGTGAAAACCTAAAATGCTTAGAAAGCCATAGAACCATAGAAAACCATAACATTCCCACGAAACCATCAACGTTTACCAAACCTGTATCAATACGTGTGCCATGTCATGTCACACCATTATGTTCTAGTAAAATTTTATATATGGTCATGCGCTCATTTTTGTTAACGTTTTTATAGAAATACAATATGAACTATGATCGTGATCTTTTGCACACGACGTGTCTTTGATGACAAATTATTTACGGCCCAAAATAGGCCCCCTTACTTTACCACATTAGCAATAAGGTTGATAATGCCTTGGCTATTATTTAGACGATGGTAAAGTTATCTCGGTCGTCATATAGGGTCGGTCCACCTGACATAGTCGTATTAGGTATGGTGAGCGTTTAAGAGGCCTAGGCCCGCAGTCCATGGTACAATGCTAACGAACTCTATTTTTTACTGAACTCTATGACTTAGATGGTTCGAACTAGAGCAGTACTTGAATTTGGAATGGCACTGAAAAAAGCTATTGGATCTTTTTCGAGCGAGCTTTATGGTGTCTAAAACGGTTCACCTACGAAAACCAAAACCTACTTAAAACATTTTATTTTTCTACAATGCAAATGGCGACTTCAAAAATGTGATGTATTATTTGACGGTAACGAGTTCAAAGTCAAATCATTAATTTCAAACAGGCCATTTATGAACGTCAAAATTTACAAGAAAATAGAATTGATCGGCCTTCCAAAGGTAATTTCGTATGAAGACGAATGGGCAAGAAATTTCATAGACAGCGAGTTTCACTTGTGATTCAAATGGCAGTTAATGTAGGTACCTATAACCGAAACGTTCAGAAAGAACTGCATTGAAGAACAGTGGTGGCCCAGCGGTAACGGAGGTCACGCAGGCGCTTTACTTTGTGTAAATAATTTTATCACCACTACTCTCAAAACGGTGAAAGAAAACATCAACAACAAACCGGCATGTCCTAGAACCAAAAATTTGAAGACATTATGTGACATCAACCAGCTCGCACTGGGCCCGCGTGGTAGATTACAGCCCACTCTTTCTCGAAGAGAGGAGGCCTGTGTCCTAGCAGTGGGACATTATAAACTGATTATGCTATGGTTTAGCTATGGTATGGTTTAGCTCCCGAGGCTAGTATAAGCCTAAGCGGTACTCGATTTCAAGTCGCGATTTCAAAATATAAAAGAAAACTTAATTAAATTTTATGAAAGGTTAGGCTTCTTAGAGTTTGACTTTAAATACCAAATAAAGCTAGCTTAGTCAGTAAGAGTCTGACACGCCCTCCCGCTCCGCCCAGAGCGGGTGAAGTTATTCGATAAATCCCACCCAAAAAAAAGAAAAAGATTGGTAGGTTTTACCTACCTTCTTAGTATTTTATCGGTGCAGTATATGTATATATTTTGTATTTATAAGAATATAAGTAATGTAAGTAGGTGAAATGAAATGAAATGAAATGAAATTGTTTATTCTGTAAATAGGATATCAGAATCACTTTTACACGTCATATTAAAAAAAATAAAAATAAGCTAGTTGAGTTCGGCGTTTCCTATCTGACTACTCTGAGAAGAAAGGCCGAAACAAACTCAGAGGTCACAGTCTCTTTTAAAGTCCAGACATAATCTTGGTCAGGCCATATGAGGACCATGTAGATTAGTGTCTGAAATGGTCTTTTGAGGAAAGAACCACACAGATTTGAGTGAACCTGTCCAGTCAGTGCAAGCATTTGTCAGTAAGAGTGGAGCTCAACTCAGAACTTAAGGAGCTCAACTCGACGAACAATACCAAAGAAAGGACATTTGGGTAGGCCGCATAAACTACTCAAACTGCCAGACCATAATTAAAACTAACTGAAAAATGAAAATAATAATGATATCCACATAGTCCTCACATTCACAATAATTAAATAAAATAATATAATACTTTACAAAGTAATCATGTCATTTTGAATATAATTTTCAACAATGTCAATGTGTATATAAAACTGGTATATTTTCATGATTTTACAAAATAATTAAAATGTTAAGTTTTATCACAAGGCTTAGCAGAGCGAGCAGTTCAATCCCATGCTTTTTTATCTTCTAAATAATCTGAAATTTTATAATACCCTTTTTTACAAAGTTTAGTTTTAATACAGATTTTAAATCTATTAATGGGTAAGTTTCGAATGTCAATGGGAAGTTTGTTGTAAAAGCGTATACATTGACCCATGAACGAGTTGCCTACTTTGTGGAGACGTGTGCGATGCACAGCAGGATTGTGTTTATTCCTGGTATTTAAACTATGAATATCGGACATTTTCTTAAAATTTGATATATTTTTGTGTACATACAATAGGTTTTCAAAAATATATTGTGAGGCTACAGTCAGAATATTTATTTCTTTGAATTTTTCTCTAAGGGAATCTCTTGGACCTAGGTTGTAAATGGCTCGAACAGCCCTTTTCTGTAGAACAAAGATAGTATCAATGTCCGCACAGGTTCCCCAGAGAAGAATCCCATATGACATAAGACTATGAAAATAACTAAAATAAACAATTCTGGCTGTATCCACATCAGTTATCTGTCTAATTTTTTTAACAGCATAGGCGGCCGAACTTAGTCTTCCTGACAATTTTTCTATGTGTGATGTAGGTACTGTTAGCTAATCAGGATATTCTCCAAAGTTTTGTAAAAATCTATTCTTTCACGGTTTTTTTTTTGCCAAAACACTCGCCCACGGATCACTATCGTAAAGTTCAGAAGCTAATCAATGTGACGATATTTTATGTTCTGCATAACTGTGTGATTTTTTCGTATATCGGGCAGTATGTTACGAAATTGATATCCTTTATATAATGTTTTTAAGGCTTCCGAAATCCTAATTCTGCACACAATTAGTGCTGAATAAGAGATGTATTTCTAACTTGTCACCTGTGGGAAAGGACGTGAGTTCATGATCAATTTACGTAGGTGGATACTAGGTAGTCCTTGTTAAGGACGGTAGTACTTAGTGTGATCGTTTAAAATAATCAGGATGTTAATTCCTTTAACAGACTGAGGTTCAGACTTTCCGGAAGTATTTAGTAAGTTGTGGGTAATTAGGAACACTAAACTAGGTAAGTATCTGTAGGCTTGCAGATAATCTATATAAATAAATAAAATTGAAGTGTCTGTTTGTAATGTCAAAATAACAGCTTATTTCTAAATGAGAAAGTTAGTATATCTACGCCACCTACTGAGGCCAGTCAGTATATGCAACTTAAGGTCTAAGTATTTATAACCATATTTCCATTTGATGTTGATTCCACTTAAACAAACATCAACTTTATACAAGTGTAAGTAACGTTGATTTTAGACTGATTAGTATTGTTGAAAAAGTAATCAAAAAATATAAAGTTGTAGCGCAAACTGAACCTTATACGTAGGTCTTACAGTTCTTTTTCCTAAAACTCGTGTTTGTTTACATGTTTGGCAAGTAATTTGCGAAAGCAGATTAGATGTACCGTCGAAACGAGAAGAAGAAGACCTATTTCCGACAATGATGCCACAAATTATTTCAAGGAAACAAAATCTAACAAAGCCTTTGAACAAAATGACCTAATCAAAAATGTGACTTCACAAAGACAAACAATTTAATTAAGTACCATTTTTGTTTTAAAACCCACAAGTTGACGCATCATAACCGAATCATCCATCATAAATAGACGCCATTTAATTTTAATTCAAAGTCTAATATTTCGTGAACCATCATCATTTCAGCCGAAAGACGCGTCCACTGCTGGACATAGACCTCCCCCTAGCACCGCCACTTCGACCGGTTCTGTGCATAAGGGGGGAAGCCTAGAGTAACATGATATTCCCTTTATTATGGTATTTTTTTCGTATTGAACCATACCAGAGAGGCTTGGAACCTTCTGGTTATGGATGTCTCGAAAGTTCAGTTTTTTTTTTTTTTTTTATGGAAACTTGAATTAACTTTCAAGTTTCTGTACCGGTGCCTGAATCCATAAGCACTATGTTTTGCATATGTTACATTGGGCACTACCGTACAGCGAAAATTCACACCAAAAATAAAAGTCATTTCCCAGCAATTATTTTTAAAGAAAGTAACTTATCGTCAGTGAAGTTCTAACAGTGCGTAAATCATTTCATGAGTGTTTTGAGATTTCACACTGCGAAAGTCACCGAATTACTTCAATGGAAAAGATTATTGGGATTTTCATGGGTTCAAATCATCACAGAGTTCATTTGTATTAATAATTAAACACAATATGGCCTAACCGTAATTTACATTCATTTCATATAGTTTTTTACTCTCCTGTAAAGTAGCCATTTTTGACTTCCGTACTGTTAGTACTTCACTGACGTTGTCTTTTTACACCTTGAATAGGTTGGTTACAACAAAAAAAAATCTTGGACATGCCAACTCATTTACATACCTACTCGATAATAAATAGTTTCTAAGTAAAACAAATGAAATCGAAACTAAACAATATGCTTAAACTATGACTCAAGTAGAGTCACGACTGTCGGGGGATCGCCGCTCCATATATGGCCATACAACCATATTGATGTCCTCGTGGTGAAGATTTCGATGGTAATGATAAACTGGAAACTGAGATTGAATCATTAACAACAAAGATGGTAGATACAGCTAATGATGGATTCATTAGATGTAACGTAGGATATTAGCACAGGTTCCATACTAATTATCTTGTGTACAAATCCTAGTAGGTACCTCAATATAAAGGAAGTTGGTGCGGTAGCTTTCAAACTACTTTGGATAAAAATAATAAATTACTCTTCGTGGTCTGCAGCTATGATCATAGATCTTTAAGACATCTGATCATTTCATGTGTGTGTTCAGTTCATGTCATCTTTTGGAAATAGCGGCAAAAGAACTCGCTCTATAAATGTTTATCTCAATAGGATCAATGAAAGTGTAAAAGGATTCCTGCTGTAATTCAAAGGTCATGGATCCGTCAGACTCAGAACTGATAAATTGAATGCTTACTTTTGTATATTAAATAATTTCATCATTGTGACCATTTATAAGAATGTGACATTATTAGATTTCTTCCACTTTATGATGACGAATAACTTATTAGTGTTTTTATCTTTTCTTAAAGTTTTGGCTCATTTTATTTTCGTCTACAACGGAAATGCTTTATTAATTTTGACCATAAAGTCATTATGACGTCATCATAGTTTAATGTCACATTGAGAATGGATTTTATATGCAAAAAGGCAATAAGTGTCTCGTAACATCCTGTGTTAGCGTTGGATAAAGCTTTTTTTTATCAAATCGAAATAAATGCCAAGGTATTGAAGTAAAAGGTAAATTAAATGCTATTTATTTCTGTAAATTGGCAAATACGTCAAAAATAACTGAGTTATATTTTAAAACTGAATGAGTTCGGTTCCTCTCTATAATAAGGAGAAAAGTTTGTTTTTAGGGTTCCGTACCTCAAAAGCTAAAAAAGGAACCCTTATAATATCACTCTCTTGTCCGTCTGTCCGTCTGTCCGTATCTCACCACCGATTTTCTCAGGAACGGGTACCCCTATCGATTTTGGGTCGAAAACCAATATAGTAGTTCTCGTTGACCTACAATCACGAAATTTGGCAAAAAGCAAGGTCTTACAGCACATTAATAAAGGGAAAATACCGAAAAATAAAATAAAACGAATTGAAATTTAAGGTACATTTTGGTACTTAAAAATTTTCGCGAAAATCTAATTTTGCCCATATCTTTTTACCAATAAAAATGATACCTATTTTATTATGGCGGTACATAATGGGTAGGTACGGAAGCCTCGGTGCGCGAGTCCGATTCGCACGAGACTGGCTTTTTTGTTTGTTTGTTTGCTAATCTTCGGAACTATCCGTCGGATTCGAAAAAATATGTTTGCATTTGATAGCCCAATTCTTGAGAAAGGTTCTTTAACCACGTTGCGACACCTAGGAGCCGAGCTATAAAAAAACAGTGGTACTCCGGGAGTGCCGACAGAAGTGAAAACTAAAAAAAAACTTCCGAGACCTTTAAAGCAAAAATACTTGCATAGAACATTGATCCGTAACGTAATATAAATAAAGAGCTCAATCACGTTTACAAAAATGAGGTGTCGGTAACGGTGTCGCGAGTTCAATTGTTTTTTCCTACCCCAAAAATGCCCAACACGCCTAAAGAAGTTTTGACTTCAAAAGAAAAAAGTCAGAAAGAACGGTAAACGAAAACGAAGTAATAGCGCGGGGGGGCGATGCGATGCGACGCGGTGGGTCGGGGGAACAAGAAACTTCACGCGGACGAAGTCGCCGGCAGAAGCTAGTAGGTATTCAATATGAGAAACCAACCGTAGGATGTACAAACTGTCATAGGATGAACCAAACGAGCTACGAACTTGCGTCTCACTTCGGCGTCTGCTATTCTGCCGTTACTTGTAATGCACCTACAGGGTGGCAGGGACATCGACGCGAAAACTGTTACCATGGATTCAGTACATGATTCCGAACACCCTGCGTTGAAATTTTTCGTCGGTTATTTTTTTTTTAATCTGCTGTTCCATACATTTTGACAGCGTAGTTATTGCACTTTTCTATGAAACAACACATTTTTTTTTAATAACCGACGAAAAATTTAAATGCAGGGGATTTCAGAATCATGTACTGAATCCATGGTAACAGTATTCGCGTCGATGTCCCTGACACCCTGTAGAATCTACTTTATGGTGGTATGTACTGACCGACCAAGATATCTACTGAGGTCTCTTTATCTGCCACGTAGAAGCTGATAAAGCTTCCTTGGATTTTGCAATTTCCAAATAGGTGGTCCAAAAATGAAAATAACAAATGAGATACCTACCAAGCCACATTTTGTTACAGCTAGGCATTACAGGTAGCTCACAAGAGCCATTGACATTAGTATTTAGAAATCGTAACCCGATCTTTTAAAACAATCGTGATCAACCTACGAATAACTTACTAACTTAGCCCACTTCATTGAATCTAGGATTTAGTGTCTATAAACATTTCAATTAGGCCATAACATTGATCATTACTCACCCAGGTGCCTAATACTCGGATCCAAACTTCATCGAGTCTCATGCGCATAAGAATGATGCAGATTTCCCATATAAAGGATGGAACCGACCTATTATCTACAATCTTAACAGCAACCTCAAGAACACAAAGTCAGGCAATCCTCAACTCTAATCCAAGAAGATAAAGTTTAGCACAATGAAAAACGACGGAAAATTTAAACTGGCTAATTCCACCTGGACCCAGCCTTAGGTAAGCGACTGTTTACATTAAAATTAACGACCGAAGTAAGCTGTCAACACATATTGACTCTTATGTTCAAAGCAACAATAGTGTTAATTGTAAATCTGGACAGGTGTCGAAGTGTATAGAACACATGCATTCAAATGAATGGGATCCAATTACATATAAATGTTTCGAGAAGGCGATACTTTGATAATTGATTGCTAATATCTTGTTGATTGTGTGGTACAGCACTACTAACATGATGATTATTCAATTACTAAAGTGCGTTCATTATAACTTGTCCCGTGACGCGATTGGTAGCACTGAATTTTGCAGTCATATGATTGGTAGTACTATTCTGTCTGTCGCCATTTTTAATTCCCATGAAACTTTCAAAAAATAACTTTTGCATTTGAAATGAAATATTGTTGGGAAAAATCTCTCTCGACGGAAAAATTATTGAGAAAAACAAAGGAAAATCACGTGCATTAAATTTTAAGAATAGAGTTGTTTTTAAGAGATGCTTAGATGGTTTGGTCATGTTGAGATGTTGCATGAAAGGCAAAAACAAAAGGTTTTAAATTTACAAGGCAGATGTGAATAGAAACGCCGGGAGGCGACGCCCTAGGAGGACATAATGTCCTGCTATAATATAGTGGTCCTACTCACCTACTATATTATAGAGACCTTATTGGTGATGTTCTTCAGAAAGGTCAAGTGCGTAGTACTGGTAACCGGCGTGCGTATATGTTCCCAGCGTAAACGAAGCAAAAGGAGTATGTAAGGATTGTATAAGTACTTATAGCAGGAGACGTTCTGTACTTTCTGCCTAAGTGTCCACCCCATGGGAAATGGCATTAGTTTATGTATGTAAATTTTATTAAAGCAAAAGACATTTGTACAGGAAAGACTCATAAGAATCCTGCAAGATTATATATAACTACTTACCTACTCACAAAACAAAGCAAAAAATTGAGGATGAAGATAGTTCAAACGTATCGTCAGATTCTTAAATATTGCATATTCTCCAAATTATATAGTATGTTTCGAAGCATATCGCGTTATAGTTATAATTTATAACTTATAAAATACATAGTAATAAAACAAGTAAGTAGAACTAGTTTACGAACGCGTTCCACGTCGCTTCATTCATGAGTTTGTTCACCGAACAAAAAATGCTGTAACAGAATCTCTGTTCATTGAGGATAAGCTCTGTGTTTGCACTAATTGGTCATTACTTGAAGGGCTGGGAAGGGAACGGTAACAAATAATTACACCTAATAAAACCTTTAACAACATCTAGCTCTCAAGAAATAAAGTCCAACGTTCAATGGAAATTCTTAAAATGGCCGCGGCTAACGTCAGTTTTCTTTGCAGAAATAGATACAATTACAAAAATCTCGGCAAAAACAGCGCCAGCTACCGATAGCATACTTTATTGGTAATTTATCATATTTTCTCAAGTTTTAATGATATATTTGATTCATATAGTTTTTCAACAGATTCTAAGACTGCATTCGCGATAATGTTTAGTTTTTCATTTCCTGAGTTGACATTTGCAGTTTTGAACCTGATAGCACTAATTGATAGAGTCAGTAATAAGTTGGAACCATGTAGATTGGTATTTGTCTAATATTATTCGTGTTGTAGGTGTTTTGGAATTCTATTGAATATCTAGGTTCGAGTTTCTTAGATACTTATAGGCAGCTACAATACAAGTGTACAAGCACTGTTTGTGTAAGATTTTTATTAAAACAGTTTAAATCAAACAACTTTTCTCATTCATAGGAATCCAATTTAAATAATGATGTAAATATTTAAGAATAAGAATTAATTACCTACAATATTTAGGGCGGTCCTATCCACACAAAATCGTAGTAGGTAATTATACCATATAATATATGACAATCAATTAAGAACTTTTATCTATTACTAGCTTTTGCCCGCGGCTTCGCCCACGTGGATGTCGGAAAATATCCCACGGGAACGTACTACCGGGATTACATACCTAATAGCGGAGGAAAGGTCATTACCACTACGCCCGCGTTACGGTCATCACTAATTATTTTGTCACGCGTAATTTTGAATCTTAATTAAATGTCCAATTTAAATAACATATTTTATTGAAAAGGGATTAATATAATACTGGTCAAAATAGCTTCGGAAACAACAAAGTCAAATTGTGAGTATTTCGACGACTGCAAAGAATAACACAACACCACATACGTAACTAATTCTAACTAATATTATAAATGCGAAAGTGAGTTTGTTTGTTTGTAACGCTTTCACACTTAAACGGCAGAACATATTTGGATGAAATTTGGCACAAGGGTCAACCATGACCTGGATTAAGACATAGGATAGGTTTTATCCCGATATTCCTACGGGATCGAGAATTATGCGGGTAAAACCGCGCAACGCAGCTAGTTTTAATAAGTCGTTTTTTGTCTACTTTGGACTTGCTGCCGGGCTTATTTTGTGATGCTTAAATGCGATAATATTGTCAAGGTCTGCAGGAATGCTGGAACTGGATAATAATATTAACTACCACACAATTATGTCATAGGATCTAGGCGATTAGCGCACACCAAAGAGGTTTGAATTTAACAAAGATCTAAATATTTTATCTAAAGTGAGTTTACGGCGAATTAAATGCAAATAGTATAAGATTTCTAGGCTGTTATACCAGAGCGGAGTAATTTCGTAACTTATATGGTGGTTAGTGTTGACAAGCCACTTCAAGTCAGTCATTTAAAACTGAATGTCAATCAAGCGTATCTGGCTGTATTTATTGAGTGGGTAATTCATAGGTAAAGAATGATTAGTGTCATTTCACACGTAACGATACTGCTTGTGCAGTTACATTACGTTCTCGAGCCTTTCTGATGAAATGTTAAGAGGCGCCTTACCAAATTACTGTTTCAATTCTTTAATACGAACCTAAGCAGTAACTACCTAGTTTGTGTTCCTATCCTATCGCTTCATAAGAAGAATATTGTAGTTTTCGCGTCCACGAAGTTCCACCAGTTTTTCAACACCTCAGCCTAGGAGTCGATATTTGCGACTCTCGGTTTGGGAAGAGCCTGTCTGCTGCTACCTACGATTGGCACAGTAATTAAAATAGGTTCTAACTAAAAATATTGAGTAGGTAACTGGCACCATCAGCACAAAAAAATAACTAAAATTCCATATAAGTCAACAGATAAATAAAATGTTCTTTTCTTCTTTGAATATGGCAGCAAAACGGTTTTTGAAGACATTTTGGCCAAGGTTATTTTGACTACAACATTTTTAATCTGATTCTGTCTGTGTTTGTTATTTAAATTCTGTAATTGGTTCAGCTTTATGGTTCCATGTTTGTCTGCATCGAGCGAAGCATGATTTTTTTATGTTTTTTGCAATCATTGTTATGAACACTCATTTAAATTGCAGATTATATAATTATTACTTAATTATGTAGCGTAATGATTATGGATACTCTGATTGAAGCTTGATGGATAAAATTAAACAGTAAATACCAAACTTGCTAGTTGTCATTGCTACGCTGCAGTACTCTCAGTTGGGGTAAAACACAAAAATGAGCTTTCGACGATGCTGCGGAGGATTAGCTTTTTTATATAAAGTTTAGGAGGATATGTATGAAGTTCAAGAGTGCAAGGGCAGCACACACAGCAGTACACAAACACAGCGATTTAGAATAGCGTTCTACGTTATAAAGAGAGAAATCAGTAAGACAAAATAAACTGATAGCACGTGAGTAGTAGGTAGGTTTAACTTGAAAGTCAATCAAATTCCATTTTCGGTTGTTCTTTTTGATAATATCGAATTTCCGATTTATTAACAAGGTAGGTACAGTATCGACCAAAAGTCCATAGGCAAACTCACAAACCAATAGACTGACGCTGCGGTTTGACTTACGACCTTCTTCTATAAGTTGTTACACACACACATACTTACTTTGTCTGCAACTCATACTAGTTCATAATTTCGAGCAATACTGTATATAGCATGCTAGCTCAGTGGATAACCCGCTTTGGTATGTGCGATTATAGCGAGCCGAGAGGGTTCGAATCTCACGTGCGGTTAGCTCGTCATTTTTTAATAATTACTATTCGTAGTTTTTGTTATTTTTTAAATAAAGACTAGTTCAATAATCATTTATTTTTTGGTTCATTCGTCTTGTTCACATAAATATTAAAGTTTAGCAGGTAGACCTCAGAAAACTAAGTAAATTATTTCGATTTCTGTAGGGTAGACAGATGCAGTTCGTTACGAGTATTCATTTAATAGAACTTTGTTGGTTCGTGATTATTGTTGGTGACAAGTAAAAGCGGTGTTGTGGTTATTATTTTCAAAATGCAGTCAAATATAAATATTGAACGGAGATCAAATATTATTGCGCTGCGTAAAAGTGAATGTAATTTACACAAATATCGTATGAAACCAGACTAAGTGTGAGTGTTATCATTTATATATTTCATATTTGACTAAACATAAATCTTAATCAAAGGTATTGTTGATCGAACAGAGGTATTGTTGAGACAGAAGATGCCTTTAAAGTTTTTATATTTATTATGAGGTTTAATTCGATTAGTGAATGATAAATAATTAGTATGTGTAATAAATACGATGTTATTCTTTGTTCTAGAGAAATACTGTGAAGGTTAAGAGATATTTGGAAGAGGCTTGTTATCGAGAAGCAGCGATGTCAAATGGTGAATAAATATGAAATAAATGGTTGCATATCAACGAGATATTTTGCTGAATTATTAAACACGGTATTATGAACCGTTCTCCGTGCACTCTGAAGGCTTGCATCACTGAAGACCAGCTAGGAAACCATTTTTGACAGAAAGGCATAAACAAGAACGTTTAAGTATCGCACGATAATATTAAGACTTCAAGAGGGACACTGCTATATTTTAACCTTAAAATATTTACCGTTCTAACTTAATAAAGAACACATTCGTTATTGCATGAATTTGTGGTAACGATTTTTTTAAGTATGTAAGAAATACGACAAAAACCATATTGAAATATGGTGTTAGTCGTATTTCTTGCAATTTGACCGAAAATGTTTAAGATTATTTTAGTAATATTATTATTTTAGAATTAAAATCTGTGGTTTAGTTTCAATCTTCTTTTCGTAAAGAAAATGAATACTTAAGCTATAACCTCAATACCAACCAATATTTATTAAAGCCAAATAAAATGTAAAATAATTAATGTAAACAAACTGCCCATATTTAACCTTAAAATCACCTATTTTGTAAGTAGTTTTTTTTTTACATTTTGAGTAGTCTAATATTCTTATTTATTGCTTAATTACTTCGACCATGATCAAAGCTTAATATTTATGGCGAAAAAATCCATTTAAAATTTAAAACATTTCATAATTTAAATATGTCAAAATAATGCAAATTGCTTCTAAGTTTCTTGAGATCTATATCTAATAAATATTGTTTAATTTTGTTATCACATATGTTTTATTCTAAACCCTTTATTGCAATATCAAAATTAATAAAAAAGGCAGCAATATTAAAAAAATATTATTTTTGAAAACAAAAATAATAAATTTCGAAAAGAAAAAAACCGCGCTGTTCTTTACGAGATCAGAACCTAAGCCAGCTCGAATCTCAGACCAACTCTTTAAAGCCTTCTGCTATCTGCACACATAAGATTAATTTGAATTTTAGCAATGACATAAACTGGCCAATGTCACGCGCGTGATGCGTGTGTGTTATCGTGTCTAACAAAAGCGACGGAGATATATTTTTGTTTCGCGACTACGTGACGACAGTGTGTAAAGCGTTCTCTGTGGTGTTTGTGCCGTGTTATTTACACATACAGATATACGGACTATATCGCGTGTTCACAGCAAAACGACTCTTAACGTGCCTATCCACTTTTGAGCGCTTACTGTACATTTTTCAACAAACCGTTGTGACTTTTTGCTTAGCCTTTTCGTTTGCCTGCGCGCCTGGTTCAACCTGCACCCTAATTGCGCAACACACGATCAAACAGAATCTGTTTCATTTTGACAGTTCAACAACATTCATTGCGGTTCATATTTTTGCTGTTGAGCAGACAAATTTTTCGAACATAATTATGAAGCAATGGATTAGCAATATCCTTCATGATTCAGATTGTGATTGATCATGTGTTACGCAATTAGGAAACTCCACATCAGTGAAATCTGGTTTGTATCACGATCCATCACGTCTGCACCCCTGCACGTACCTACGCATACCCATTTATCTCAATACAAACGTGTAATGTCAAGAATCGATACCTACCTACTATACAGGGTGTGTACAACACATCCATAGACAAACATAAATCTTTATGCTGTCACAGTCTATTAGTTCCATATCCCGTAATTCCTCATACTTCCGTCCTGGGTCCCATGTATCGTCGGCTGCAGCAGTTGATCCCAATTAAATAAATATAGCTTTATTGATGAAAGTCCTGGGCGATTGATTGGCCCAATTAGCTGATGGATGCTACTAATCTACGGGCTTAAGCTTAAAATGAGCCTTAGAAATTTTGCAACTTTCAGGCAGAAAGAGAAATGGTAGATATAGGGTACCTCAAGGAAAGTGGAGTCATTTTTATTTAATACTGGTAAATTTTCCACTTCAAATCCATATCTAATAGGTATCTATTCTATTTCCTACCTAGTATTGTTTTCAGTTGGTAGATAAAATTACATTGTACTTGTAGTAACTTACTTAAACACTAAGCAAAGGAAAAATAAAATCATGCCTAAAGAATCTGAAGACGCGAAAATAAAAATGTATCAGTTAAGCATATGGCTAAGCATAATGCACACATTAAAAAATCAAGAACATATTAATTAACTTAATTATAAATAAAACACGCACATGGTATGAATCGCTTTTTTAGAAAACCGTATTCATAAAATTAAGATATAAAAAAAAAGAAAAATATGTTTTATTCATCTTGTTATCGAGCATTTCTTCACGGTCTGCGCTCATAGGTATCTACTAAATTAGTTAATTAATTCTTGCTTTATTTTTACTCTGAGTTCTAACGGATCGTACAGACCAGCGCGATATCGCGGGCGCGACACGGGTTGCGCTGCTTGTTGGGCCCGCGATATCGCGCTGGTCTGCACGAGCCTTAAATCATGTCAAAAACTATAACTAAACAATATATATATATATATATATTGCGCTGAAACTTTATACTTTAATTATAAGTTATCTACATCTGATGTCCTTAAATCGTTCTCTAAATAGATGGCAAATATACCTACCTGATTATGGTAGAACAGTTTATAACCTAACTAACTAAGCTCATGGCCTTCAGAAAGAACTATTTAATATAGCATTTTTGTCGCGGTTTCACAGAAACGTCGCAGGCGCCAGTTCGTCGTCCGTCCCGCCAATTAGCCAAGTGCCCATCGTTCAATTTGATCTAATTCACGTGGATATTGTAACTGGTAGCCATTGGCAGCTTACTATCTTACGATCATCTACAGATTATCGACATTACACGTTTGTATTGAGATAAATGAGTAGGTGTAGGTACGTGCAGGGCTGCAGACGTGATGGATCGTGATACAAAGTGGAAACTAGTACCCTAATTGCGTAACTTATTTCCGTAAACAATTTTGCCTAATTTGTTTCATTTTGACAGTTCAACAACATTCATTGCGGTATTTACGTTGTTGAACAGATTTTTTTCCAACTTATGAAGCAATGGATTAGCAATCTGTTTCAATTGCGTGTAATTGAAATAGGTTTTTATTTTTATTAATTTATTAATCTTTTGTATATATTCTTTTCTATTTAGTGAATGTGAGAACACTGTAGGCTTAGTGGACTGTAGATTTATTGACCATTTTCTATTTTCTTGAGTACCAGGTACTTATTGAAAGACCTACACTGTCCTCCTATAGATACCTAGTCACACTGTTATTTGAAAGAATTGTAAAAGCCAATTATTTTTAAAAGAGTAATCGTGGAGTTTCTTGCCGGCTCTTCTCCATATAAGGAAACGACCAATTGGAACCGTGCAGTCGTGCATCTAGCTTCTGACGTTTCATAAGTGCCCATGTAGGTTTATGTGAATTAAAAATATTTTGAATTGAATTGAATTTGATTTTTGAAAATGAAAATCGAAACAGATTGTGATTGTGTTGTATTATGCAATTAGGGTACAGATTTCACTGATGTGGAGATCCCCAATTCCGTAACACATGATCAATCACAATCTGAATCATCAAGGATATTGCTTCATATGTTCGAAACATTTGTCTGCTCAACAACAAAAATATGTACTGCAGTGAATGTTGTTGAACTGTCAAAATGAAACAGATTCTGTTTGATCATGTATTACGCAATTAGGGTGCAGGTTGAACCAGGCAAAGAAAAGGCTTAGGAAAAAGTCATAACGGTTTGTTGAAAAATTTAAGTAGGTACCTACCTAATTCATAAATCGGAAATTCGATATTATCAAAAAGAATAACCGAAAATGGAATTTGATTTACATTCAAGTTAAACCCAAATATACAACTAAGAACCTACCTACTACTCACGTGCTATCAGCTTATTTTGTCTTACTGATTTCTCTCTCTAAAACGTAAAACGTTATTCTAAATCGCTGTGTGTGTGCTGCCCTTGCACTCTTGAACTTCATACATATCCTTCTAAACTTTATATAAAAAAGCTAATCGACCGCAGCATCGTCGCAAGCTCATTTTTGTGTTTTACCCCAACTGAGAGTACTGAAGCATAGCAATGACAACTAGCAAGTTTCGTACCGTTTAATTTTATTTATCATGCTTCAATCAGAGTAGCTAATCCATAATCATCAAGACACCATATAATTAAGCATTCATTAGATAATCTGCAATTTAAATGAGTGTTCATAACAATGATTACCAAAAACATAAAAAAGTTCATGCTTCGCTCGATGCAGACAAACATGGAACCATAAAGCTGAACCAATTACAGAATTTGAATAACGAACACAGACAGAAACAAATTAAAAATGTTCTAGTCAAAATAACCTTGGCCATAATGTTTTCAAAAACCGTTTTGCTGCCACATTCAAAGAAAAAAGAACATTTTATTTCTCTGTTGACTTTAATGGCATTCTATTATTTTTTTGTGCTGATGGTGCCAGTTATCTGCACAATATTATTTCCTTATTAGTTGAAACCTATTTTTAATTACTGTGCCAATCGTAGGTAACAGCAGACAGGGTCTTCCCAAACCGAGAGTCGCAAATATCGACTCCTAGGCTGAGGTGTTGAAAAACTGGAGGAACTAAGTAGACGCGAAAACTACAATATTCTTCTTATAAAGCGATAGGATAGGAACACAAATTAGGTAGGTACTACTTAGGTTCGTATCAAAGAATTGAAACATTAATTTGGTAAGGCGCCTCTTAACATTTCATCAGAAAGGCTCGAGAACGTAATGTAACAGCACATGCAGTATCGTTACGGTGTGAAATGACACTAATCATTCTTTACCTATGAATTATCCACTCAATAAATACAGCCAGATACGCTTGATTAACATTCAGTTTTAAATGACTGACTTGAAGTGGCTTGTCAACACTAACCACCATATAAGTTACGAAATTACTCCGCTCTGGTATAACAGCCTAGACATCTTATACTATTTGCATTTAATTCGCCGTAATCTCAGTTTAGACAAAATGATTTAGATCTTTGTTAAATTCGAACCTCTTTGGTGTGCGCTAATCGCCCAGATCTTATGACATAATTGTGTGGTAGTTAATATTATTATCCAGTTCCAGCATTCCTGCAGACCTTGACAATATTATCGCATTTAAGCATCACAAAATAAGCCCGGCAGCAAGTCCAAAGTAGACAAAAAACGAATTAATAATAACTAGCTACGTTCCGCGGTTTCACCCGCATAGTTCTCGATCCCGTAGGAATATCGGGATAAAAACTACCCTTTGTCCTATTCTAGGGCATGGTCTACCCATGTGCCAAATTTTATCTAAATCTGTTCAGCCGTCTAAGCTTGAAATCGTAACAACTAAACAAACTCAATTTCGCATTTATAATATTACTTAGTTAGAATTAATTATGTGGTGTTGTGTTATTCTTTGCAGTCGTCGAAATACTCTTAAATTGACTGGAGAGTAACGTCCTAGAAGATAGGAGTAGAAAAGATGGAGATTCCAGCTCTTTACAATGGCGAAAACGGTTGTATTCAGCAAGTTTTTGTCAACAGTAACGTCTTAATTTCCTAACCTTGAAAGGTGCCGGCACCAGAGGGACCTAGCATTGACGACGGGCCCTTCCTAATATCCGATACATAGAAAGACTTACTTAGAACTTTGTCTGCCTGCGTATGTTATAGATACGAAACCTGAAACACTTTTTGAAAGCAGTGTCTAGCACTGGACTTTAAATATGAAGATACTAAAGTCTTAAAAGCGGAAATAAAGATGTCACCGGTGTCAAACCAGATACCGACAAAGTAATCCTGTACCCTAATTGTGTAATACAAAACAATCTGTTTAGATTTGAAACAGATTGCTAATCCATTGCTTCATAAGTTGGAAAAAAACTGCTCGACAGCGTTCATAAATAACGCAATGAATGTTGTTGAACTGTCAAAATGAAACATGTTAGGCATCATTGTTTACGAAAATAAATTACGCAATTTAGGGTACTGGTATAGACACCCAGGTAAGTACATAATATTATACGTAGATATTTCTCCGAATACATTTGTTTTAATTGCTGTTCTTACCTCCTAACGTAGCTCGTAGGTGTCCAAATGTTATGGTATAGATAACGATACACGTGCCTTGATTAACTTTTAAGATTGTGCGTCCTAATTACTGGACACCTTAATGAGAGATGCTATGTTATGTAATTAAAATATTTTGAACTTAATAAACGTCCAAGCAAATTTTTCGAAAATTTGTGAGTTTGAACCATAAACTAGATAGTTCTAAATACTACATCTATGGTTTAGACTGCACCCACCGCACTAATGACGTGAACCCAGCTGATAGAGTTGCCAAAAAACACTTTATGTAATTAATTTTTTTTTTATTGTTTCTTTAAGTTACGTTCCAAGTTACATTCTAGGGTCTTTTTCAAATGTGTCAACGGGCTTTTTAATTTTTTGACAACTAGGGATTTTTTATTTGAATCTTTTGATGGAACGGACGGAACCGATTAAACAGATCTATAAAAATCATTTTCGTGTTTAAAGGAGTACCCAAGAATACGAAAACTGCATGTTCAGTAGACATTGTTACTTGCATCTTGAATGTTCTCCTACCTTTCAAAGGCGCGATTAGGTTCGGAATTCCTAACTTTCAAAGGCGCGATTCCAACGTTTTCCCGCCGAAAACAAAAAAAAGGCCTTCTGAAATTTAAATTTAAAGTAAGTAGGTTATAAATAGGATCCAGTATCGTGGTGGAATTTAGATAGATTTGGCTTACTTGTAAATACCATCCCGGTCTACTATGTCCTAGACACCGCACCCTTAGAAGATGCATTTTATTAAAAGTTAATAAAATATAGTTTTATTAACTTCAAAGGAAAACCATGTAAAATAGTCATCATAAAAATACTAGGAAAACCTGAATTATGTCGCTATCACGTAAATATTTCTTGGTCGCATCAACTTGACTACGTCAGCTCTACAACTACACAAGGTTCTTTTGGCACGTGGTCAAAATCGGAACTAATGCCGCCACGATGATGCGCCACATATCGTGAAAAAATAGCAATAAAGATCCTCATTTCTGTGACAATTTCACCAATGTCTACGACAAATGTTTACCAACAACGCCCTCTGTCAATGTCATTCAGGCGCCAAGAAATCCTTGTGATCCTTGATCACTCACATTCACTATAACTAATTATTTAAAAGTATTAAAAGTCGGCCAAAGTCGTGCTACTAACTTACTCACATTTTCTATAAAAAGATTACATACAAAATATAAAATTGAAATAATATTGTTCATAATAAACAGTGGGTCGTAATAGCTTGAAATACGACGGCTAGTCATTCATTTCTCTCGAACTGGTACTCCTGACCTCAGAGGCATGAATCATACGACCTGATACTGCCGAGTGCGCCGAGCCTCCTACGTACACGTATGCTGAGAACATTACACATTTCATACGTTGGAAGAACGAGTTGAAATCACAAAAAAAAATGCATTATTCGACGTGTAGCATTTAGAAAGTAACAAGCTTGGTGATGTCAACTGCAGCTGAGAACTCTGAGAAGATTGTATTGCTCCTCGAGGTGTTCAATCTTCTCGAGATGCAATAATTCCACCTTTGAGAAAATTCTTTAGGTTTCCACATACGCAAGCCTACCTCTCCAGCTAGGTCGCCCTTTACCGTTACTGAAATAAATTTTCCAAACTTCCAACTTAGAATGGTCGCAGTATACCACCACCGGCGCCAGACAGTTACACCATACATCTAGTCTTTTATATCTTCGTCAGACACCATACACAGATTTCATCTCCAAGTTATTTTGGCGACACTACGTGACTGCGCCTTATTTGGACGCCTTTATACTTTTTCAGCTCGACTTATGCCTTAAAAAACATTTATCTCTCTTTATGGTAGCTGTAAAGTGTCTATTGTTGTTGTATGATGCTATTAATAAACGAAATTCTAATGAAATCTTGCCTTTTTTAGTAATTATTTGTTTAAAATGCGGTTGCAGTTGCAGGAGCTTTTTTTTGCTAGCCGACTTACTCGATACGATAATACTAGATATACCTATGCTTTATAGAAGTCAGATCACTGATGATAGCTCTTCTTGTTATAATTAGTCCGGAATAAAGTTTATATTTCCTGTAAGTCTATTTATTGCATTTGTCCATGAGGAAAACAATTACATTTACCGTTTCGGAATTAATTAGTCTAATTTAGATTTCGAAACGTTTTATTCTTGAACGCGTCAATAGCTTCTCTCATCTCTGAGATGAATAGGTTAAATGCTCTAAGCTGCCATCCCCACTGGGGACAAGCGTGATGTTAACGTATGTATAGGTAGGTAGGTTTGTAACTCGAATGAAGCAATGGCCACCAGAATAATTCTGCAATAGCATTACGCGCCGGAGCCTTTAAATATTTATTCGAATTTTAATTTCACCCAGTTACAACGACAAACTTGGAAAAGTAGGTAGGCCAAAAGGTCAAGTAGGTATACAGGGAGATAAAAATAAATTGCAAGACTTGAACTTTGTTAAAATTAATTACGATACACCGTGACACAGACAATTTACGCCTAAAGCTCTTAACATCATACATGCTTCCATTTTAGGAGAGCGGACGACCGGTTGTGCCTTATACGGCGCGTTTTTTGGCTTTCGAAAACATTTGCGAGATATTGGACTCCTTGGATCGCGTACTCCTTAATGAAGTAGGTAGGTACCTACCTACTTACATGCTGAGTGTAGATAGCCAAAATGTTAAAACAATATTGATCTTATGGTCGCCCGGACGTGCACACTTCTTCGGGAGTTACCTACGCGTGAAGTGAACCTTATCGCGGTTTCGATCGGTGATTTGTTAGCATAAAATATTTTGCCAGTCTTAATCCCATCTCCAGTAGTACAAATATTGTTGATTTACCTATAATTTATTAAATAATCATCTAAGGCTAACATTAAGGTTTTGCTGGCCATGACAAGGCGTAAGCCTTTTTAGTCACCATTATGTAAGTATAAAGAAAGGGAATGCTCTTAGCCCTCGAACGGACGTAAAAATATTGCGGCAGTGTTTTATCGCGCACTGGATTTTCAAGTCTGGGAGTTGAGACGAGCATGGAGAATCGTCGAGCGTTGAAAGCGTCGAGAAAACACACTGTAGGATGTTGAAAATCCAGTGCCCAAAAAAAAATCGCCGCGGGAAAAAATCGCTCGGGCGTACCTGGGCTTGCCTACTGGCCGGAGTTACCAAAATGCATAGGTACTTCTGTATACGTAGATGTAGGATTGGATACTATACCTAGTTATATACACCCACAGAGTACAACTCTGCCTATCACTTGAGAAGTAGTCGTGTTATTATTTTTCTGCGTTCCAGTACTTTACCAAGCGTTTTAAACAGTGCATTAAGAGGCACAGTTTATTTATTTGTATTTTTTAGTAATGTACACCTACACCTTCTAAAAATCTTTGGTAATTTTATCGATATTTAGCTTAGATATCTAGGGAACTATCCATATTTTGCGATTTATCAAACTACTCAAAACCGGATAACAACGCCATCTATTTTTTTCTCCGTCTGCCTGCCTGTCATTTCGGTCAAATCAATGAATGTCACTATAATTTTTCAGTTTGCCATTCCTTCTGTCATTCGACGTCACCTTTTTAGCTGAATTTACACTACATTAGCATTTAATTTAAAGGTAATAAATAGAATACATAAATGCCTGTACAAAGAAAATGAGGTGACGTGAATCTAATAAAAAACTAATCACTTATGCATTCCAATCAGTAAGTTACATTCATTTTATAAATAATAGAACGATGGCTGGCGTTCCGGTGAAGTTCGGTACGATATTATCGTTCTGTTTCGTGTTATACGCTGTTTATTACCGCAAGAATGATATTGGGGATGTGAGACTGTCTCCTGTGAAGGAGCATTTGCTGTTTTTGGAGAATGAGAACAAGGTTGGTGCGGGAAAACAACAGCCGAAAGTCGCTCTGGGATATGGCGCGTGTCATGATCTGTTCGTGAACGCAACTTCACTATTGGACTACAGAGACCTGAAAGGAAGCCCTGAACATTTCAATGAGATCTCGAGCAAGGAGGAGTTCCTCAAAAGTTTCGCGTATTTCTTCAAACATGGCGCTGCTGCCGAGTAAGTTATCTGGAATTTTAATAACCATTACATGTGTGTTTAACGTTTGGAATAGTTAACGCTGATAAGAATTACAAGGAAGGCCATAAATTTTATGATAATTTAGTCTTTAATATAATCTACATTAGGTTAATTTTGTTTAAATCAGAAGATTTTTATACAAAATTTTAACCACATACCTACCATTGTAATTCCAGGCGCTTCGTGTCCAATGCAAAGCTGTATGACGATTTAATAGAACAAGCCTTAAAACTGTCCGACACAAGATGGGCTATCGGAGGCAATGCTCCACTAATGGCCAAGCGTTTCTACATAGAAGGCTGGAAAGTGCTATTTGCTGCAAAAATGAGCAAGAAACTGAAGAAATACATTCCAAATGATATCCAGATTGTTGGTGGAGAAGAAAATGAAGAAGTCAGAGATGATGTTCACATGATCCTTGAGTATAAGGCTGATGAGGAGTTTGGTGCTCTGAAGGCACCGCGAGCAAATAGATACATAGTACATAATGATGAGAACAATCCCCTGCTCAGTTCCCTGGAGAAGTTTGATGATAACTTGCCAGGGTTTAGTCCTCACTTACTAGTCATTAGTGGACTGCAGATGATGGACAACTATCCTTTTAAAGTTGGAGATGGAGTAGGTATGTCTAACATTATTTAATTTTATCATTTTTGGAAAACTTACGGCTAAGCATCTACAATAGTGCAATTGTTAATAACACAAATACGGTCAATTACCAGTTTTCATAAATAGGTAAATATGTATACATATAATATTAGTAGACAATCGTTGTGCCGACACGCGCGCAAGCTGACAGCTCACTCAAGCACCTGAAACAGAGAGAGCATCCAACCACGGTACAGTCAAGTTACTTCCCACCTCTGTAGCCCCAAAGTATATGCGCATGACATTTTCATTGACAGTTTGTGCCCACCCCATATGCTGCACAATTGCACCAGGAGTGTGGTTCCTCTAAGAACCTAGTGAATTAATTAAACTATTGTGTTAATTATTTCAGATAAAAAGTTTGTCACTGCATGTGAAACATTAATCAAGATAATTTCTCGATAACTAAACTACAACACAGCCACTTTCATTTCTGGATATGACACAAGCTTATCTAAATAAAACTTAAACTTGTAAGATAGCAGTTTCTTTACAAGCTGATAAAAGTAATCCTTTCATTGTTTACAGACTTAAGAGCTGAAAGACTGGACTTAGTTAAGAAACAAATCTTATCACAACCATTGACTACGCTGGCCCACTTTGAAATGGCAAGTTATGTTGACTTAGATCTCCTCAAACAGCTCACTACCAAAATACTGCCATTTGTGGACTCAGTTGGTATGAATGAACAAGAATTAACAAATCTTTACAGTGTACTTGAATATGGTGAAGTCAGTATTGTTGCTGACTCTAACCCAAGAATAGCAACTGCCTTAGATCAAATGCGCAAAACATTTTTATTAATAAGACGTCAGAACGAACTCAATCAGAGCAAAAGAAAGTTGTCACGCATCCATGTGCATACTTTAGCTTACCAAGCAATAATGACTGTCAAAAACTCAGACTGGAAGAGAACTGAAGCTGCAGCTGCTAAGGCATCCTTGACGGCTCACAGATATGTGTGTAACAACCAAGACATTGCCTTGGATAAATCTAAACTGCTACTTGATGACAGTTTCTCAACAACTACAGATAATGACAACACCAGTAGGGTGTTTTTCGAACCCACAAAACCTGTGTCTTGTTGGGAAGAAGAGGTAGACGGGGAGAATGTTGACATATGTGTGGCTCCTGTACTTATATGCACTGAAGCACAGCTGACTGCAGGTGCTGGAGATAATATCTCTGCAGCAGGACTAGTGCTGCAAGTCGAAAAGTAAACATGCCACTAAAAAATATTGTCATGAATTTATTGGCTACACTTTATTCATTCCATTTGAACATTTAATAGATATTTGGTGCCATTCTATCAGGATCATCTTATTAAAAATATAATATTTTTATCAATTAATAATTATGACTAGGAATTAATGAGTTATTTATTATTATTATGACATTTTATTAATTTATTCAATCAACAGAAGTACAAGACTGGTGAATAATTTATTTATTTAAAAAGTTTGTAAATAGGTAAATTGTGTTTGGTTTTGCAATATTTTTAATTCATCTAATTGTAAAACCTGATATGGGTGTAAGAACAAAATCTTTATATTTTTCTATTTCATTCCATTGCAAAACTAGGTAAATTTTTTATACTTTGTGATTTTATATTTTGAATTAAAATGCTATTTCTTGCAATACTTATATAATAAAGTTTTGAAAGTTGTTGTTATAATAAATATATGGTAGAACTTTTGCAACATTCCTAAAATTGTATTTGGGTAGTTTGAAGTAAAGATCTGGGTGTTAATTGTTGTTTGAATAAAATCCATTTTATATACAATGTTTTATTTTATAAAAACGTATGTACAGTTATTAATAATTCATAGTAATTGTCTAAAAACAATTTGATAAAGTGAAATCCATGAGTTAGTTCAAAGAGAATTAATTAAAAGCTTTTAATAATCTATTTACTAATATTGGCAGATCTAATTCTAATATGTATGATGAAATTTATTTAATAATAACACCAAAATAAATACATTACAGAAAATGCAATGAAAGAATCCTATACTTATACTGAAAAGTTTGCATCCACTAGGTAAGCTATCATTTCCGTTAATGAATGAAATGGGCAGGGCTCGAGGGTCAGGGTGACATATTTAATATTGATTTAAACTAATTAAACACTTTTTTTGTTTTTCTTCATTAATTTTTTTTTTTATACTTAATTTAAAAACCTTAATGCACCATAACTTGGTCACACAAGAATAAAATTTAATTCTCCCACTTTTGTATTAGGACTTAGCTAATGATGCTCATGAGCTCATGATGTGTAAAGAGATTACTATTAAAAATAAATAACACAACGATTTGGTCAGTGTTAACACACATGCTAAAAGTAGGACTAATGTAAATGGTCATCACTAAATCCTAAGTATAATAAAATTTATTATGTGATAGTAAAAATTAAAATATAGAATACGTAGCTAAAATACTTAATTACTAAATAAAATATTGGAGTGGGAATTACATTAAACTACATTGTAACAGACAGACATTTAGGTATCTACCAGAAAAACAAAAAAAAAAATTCACCTGAAACAGAAACTGCTTTATAGATATGTATAGATGGATACTAATTTAGTAGACTCATTTACGTAAAAAAAATAAACCAAATTGATTATTAAAATCCAGAACTACAGAGTTTTTTTTTTTAATAGTTTAACGCTCATGGTAACACCATGAGCTTTAAACTAGTTTAAAACAACATTCTGGTTTACTGGTAAAACAGGACTGAAAAAAGCAGGAATAGGGACAAAACTAGGGCAGAATTTTATTGTAACAGAATCAGTAGGTAGTATATATTTTGTTGTTAACAAAAACTAAATATTTAGTCAATAACAGAAGTCCTTGTTTACAACAAACTATATTAATTCAATGCTACAAATCCTCATCCAGTTCTGTCCTTACCCCCTGCAGCCCTCAGACTAATCAATTTCTAGGCAATTTCTAATTCTTGATAGGTGTGTATGTTTGTCTCATACAAATCTTATTTTCAGTCTTAACATTTTTGAATTTTTTAACATTCATACATAACATTTACTCATCCTTGTCAGAGAATTTGATCTTTTTGTTTGGTGGCCTTGCTGTAGCTTTGTACGGGTCATAGAGACCACTCTTGATGAACCTCTTTGCTGCTTCTACATCCACCACTGGTCTCTTTTCTCGATCTTTTACTTCTTGCCACTTCAGCATCACAGCTTTTATTCTTTGAAGCTCATCTTTAATTGGGTGCTTTGTCGGATCTATGCCTTGTATCCTCAAATGAATCCAATGTAGGGAATTCAAAGTGAAGGCCAAGAATAAATCGAGTTCTATCTGTGCGGGCAGTATCAAAGTATCATATTGCTCCTTGAGCGGTAACAATTGGTCCAATACCTTTTGTACTTCCATTAAATTCTCCTTGAGACTCTCGTAGTTATTGACGAAGTCTTTATCCTTGGCTAACTCGCCGTATTTCAAGTCCCAATCCATATTTGCACTGGTTTTTTACTATCACACCACCTATGATGGTCTTTCAGAGGTAAATGTAGCTTTTTGTAGCGGGATACACAAGTGTACGATCAGAAGGATACCACGTTTTTAAATTAATCCAATTTATAACCTGACCCTGAGTAGTGAAAATACAAATTGAAAAATGACCGACAAATTGACTTCAATTGATTTGACACTTGACAGCTTGACATATTGATGATTGCGGTCTATCTACACCACAGAATATTAATACTCAATAGATTGCTTATACAGAGCATGAATTAATTTTTTTATAATAATTTGTTGAGCTAAAGTTTATTATTGGAGGTACTACTGGAACGCTCGTCGTAAGTTCGTAACTATCTTATGTAGCGTTGCCAGACCTACGAGTACTGACGGATTTTTGGAGTCGCCTACGATTTACGAACAAATGGACATGAATGGCTAATTTACGGATTTTCGGTCCAGCCAACCGAACAACAATTCTTTAATTTATAATAAGTTCAGTTGATTATAACGATTCGCACCAGTATTATATTATCTTCTGTGGATTCGCAATCGTAGCAATGCAACATTACTGCAAAAAAAGTTACTTAAAGCTACTTACCAATAACTTCATGCCTAGAGCCACCTTATACATAACTGCGCAACGTAAACGAAAGCGTGATATGATCCCAACGCCATAGCCATCGAGTTGCATCTTCGCTCGTTACTTAAAGAACAGATGAAGCTTTTATTGATTTTTCCTTTGTCGTGGACATATTATTTCCCCTACATTTATTTGGTTTTGATTTTCTTTTTCAACTAAAAACGATTGATAAGGCCAGTTTAGCACCGGCAGTTTAAAAAAAAAACAATGGCACACAGAAGTGAAAACTTGAACAATTTTACTGTGCAGGAAATAATGATTCGCGCGTTGATATCTTTTTAAAGGTGGTGTCGGTAACAATGTCGCAAAATCAATTGTTTAGTCCCATCTCAAAAATGCCCAACGCGCCTAAAGAAATTTTCACTTAAAAGAAAGTACGTAGATCTGTGGATGCTTCTAGAGGCAATTCTTCGGACGTTTCAGGTTCGACCTACGGATTTTAAAAATCGAATCTGGCAACTTTGATCCTACAGGTTGCCTAGTATATGTTTGTCGGTGCTTGTCAAGATCACTGATCTCACAAAATATTTCTACTTGGCTCTCTGTACTTGGTTCTGCTGCTGGAGGAATGAACAACATTTTGAGTACGTATGAAAGACGATGGCTCTATGAGTAAGGTAAGGCTCGGACTCCACTATCATTTTTAATCATAATGGAAGAAATACTAACTAAACTTATTAGAGATAATAAAATAGTTTTTGTTTGTGGTGACCTAAATATTGATCTATTAGTAAATTCACCGGATAAATATAAGCTTATCTCATTGTTTAAATCTTTCAATTTAAAATGTATATTTAATGTAGCAACTAGAATAACAGCAACCTCGGCTACATGCATAGACAATGTATTTACTAATTGTAAAATAAAAGATTGGTCCCTAATTAGTGGCGTCAGGTCTGATCATACAGGTCAACTTATATCCTTTGAATCAGATAAAAAGTTACGTTTAGATAAAACTTTTCAGTTAAGACTACTTACTAAAAATAAATTGAAGATATTTAATAATAATGTTCTTAGCAATCTTTCAACAGCTAGTTTTGATTCACAAGACCCCAACACAAACTACAGTACATTATTTTCTACAGTATGCCAAGAATTCAATAAAGCATGTCCTGTAAAAACAGTAACAATCAATACCAAACCAAAATTTAATGAATGGGCCACTCCTGGTATTAGAAAAAGCAGAGATATTTTATATAATTTATATAACGAAAAATCATTGACTTCTGATCAAGCAATTCATAATTATGTAAGAAACTATTCTAAGATATTTAAAAGAGTCTGCGCCCAAGCTAAATCTAAATTAATAAGTAACAAAATTAATATTTCTAACAATAAAATAAAAACTGTGTGGCAGGTAATTAACAAAGAAACTGGAAACACAAAACAGCGAGATCAGAATGAATTGTCTTTAAAAATTGATAATGAAACCATTTCAGATAAATTAAAAGTTGCTGAGACACTAGAAAAATTCTTTACCAACATCCCAATAAAGGTTACGAAATCTCTCCCCTCATCATCTATACTAGCTGAATCTCTTCTAAAAGAACACTACAGTAAGAACATTCCAAGTTTTGAATTCAAGCCCATTTCTATTTTCACAATTAAAAAAGCATTCAAAAGTCTTAACATAAAAAACACTGAAGACTTATGGGGGATTTCCGTTAAGGTTCTTGAAAATATCATTGACACAATTGCGCCTGTTCTAACTGGCATATTTAATCAATGTTTAGATAGCGGTACGTTTCCTGATTTAATGAAACATAGTAAAGTAGTACCAATTTTCAAATCGGGTAGTAAGAGTGATCCCTCAAATTATAGACCAATATCTGTGCTACCAGCATTGAGTAAAATATATGAAAAAATCATGCTAGACCAGATGTTGTCACATTTTAATTCAAATGGGATTTTACATAGTCACCAGTTTGGTTTCACGAAAGGTAGGTCGACGACTGACGCAGGAGTAAAACTCATCACCCACATTTTGGAATCCTGGGAGAAGTCCCAGGATGCAATTGGCATTTTCTGTGACCTCTCAAAAGCGTTTGACTGCGTTGACCACAATACACTGATCTGTAAATTACACCACTACGGAATTCGTGGACAAGCTGCTGATCTTGTTCTTTCCTATCTATCCAACAGGGAGCAAAAAGTAAACGTTAATGGGGCGACGTCTACGGGGTCTCTAGTTAAAATGGGCGTGCCTCAAGGTTCAATTCTCGGCCCTTTCTTATTTCTAGTTTATATAAATGATCTTCCTTACATGATGGCTAACTTATCGGATATAATTTTATTTGCTGACGATACTTCTCTTATTTTTAAAATAGACAGGAAAGATACAGATGTCTTACATGTCAATGATAGTCTGGCTGTTCTTTCAAAATGGTTCGCAGCTAATAATCTTTTACTTAATGCGAACAAAACTAAATGTATTAGGTTTTCATTACCAAATGTACCTCAAGTAGGTCTAAATTTAAAACTTGATGGCAAAGAACTAGATGCAATAACGGAAACTATATTCCTAGGCATTACTTTAGATTCAAAATTGCAATGGGGTGCCCACATTAGAACTATTTCAGTTCAGCTGCATATGCAGTTAGAAAAATAAGGCAGTTGACTGATATAGCCACAGCTAGGTTAGTATACTTTGCTTATTTCCACAGTATTATGTCTTATGGCATTCTGCTGTGGGGATCGGCAGCTGACGTAGATTCAATTTTCATTCTACAAAAGAGGGCAATCCGCGCGATCTATAAAATGGGTCCTCGCGAGTCCCTTAGAGACAAATTTAAAGAAATTAACTTACTGACTCTGCCCTCTCTTTATATCTTAGAAAGTATTTTGCATGTTCGCAAAAACTTAGGACTTTTCAAAATAAGAAGCGATTTCCATAATATAAATACACGTAGCAGACATGAAATTGTGATACCCAAATTTAGATTAACTAAAACAAGCAAGTCATTTCTTATAAACAGTATCCGCTTTTATAACAAGTTGCCAAAGTCTGTTACAGAACTTAGCGATGGGAAGTTCAAAACCCACATCAAACGTGTTCTTATCAAGAAAGCATATTACAAAATTAAATTAAGACTATGTTGAAGACAAGGAAATTTGGCAATAATTCCTTCTGCACATGTGGCTTCCCTGGTATATCATTAACGGCATAATTATGTAAGAGTCTATTAACTGCTCCCAAATTACCATATTTATTATTATCTTATTTTTTTACATTCATCCTTGACATATTCATCGTATTATTTGACATTATATAGCTACGAGTTAATTTCAACTCTTTATTAGTGGCTTTTGTGCACATGATAATTATTCAGATTTATTACAGTTGTAATAGCAATAATGTAATTGCGTTTAATTAAAAGAGGTTGTTATTTTTATTAATTTATATATTTTTTGTATAGATTCTTTTCTATTTTGTGAATGTGAGAACACTGTAGGCTTAGTGGACTGTAGATTTGTTGACCATTTCTATTTTCTTAAGTACTTATTGAAATACCTACACTGTCCTCCCATACCTTGTCACACTGTTATTTGAAAAAATTGTAAAAGCCAATTATTTTTAAAAGAGTAACCCTGGAGTTTCTTGCCGGCTCTTCTCCATAGGAAACGACCAATTGGAACCGTGCACCTAGCTTCTGACGTTTCATAAGTGCCCATGTAGGTCTATGTGAAATAAAAATATTTTGATTTTGATTGATTTTGATTGACTAAAGCGGAGATGTCCGAAGCGGAGACGAGAAGAGATGTGAGCGGCCCCGCGTCGCATAACCGACCCACCCGCTCTAGCCAGTACACATCTCTGTTCTGGTCTAACCACTACTGGTTAGACGGTACCTACGGTATCCACCGTAATTCAGCATATGCTGAGATAGGAGCCTTTTGGCCTCGTACAGGACGTTCTGTTTAAAAAAAAAAAATGTTTTATTGAATGTGTTTTAGTTCAATTTGTGATTTCCTGTGCGAGTCTCAATAAATACTTTTTTCATTCTTTCTAACTAAAAAACATCCACCCGCGCTGTTACTTCGTTCTCGCTTAACGTTCTTTCCAACCTTTTTCTTTTTGTTCGGCTGCTGAGGGTCATAGCGTGATGTTAAATAGCCTAAAGGCTGCGTTTCCACTGACGCGGAGCTGAGCGGAGAAGAGCAGTGAAAAGTGGTGTGTTTCCACTGAGGCGGATCGGAGTGGAGTCAAGCAGCGTTGAGCTAAGATGCGCTGATCAGTTACACTCAATCTCTCCGAGAGATATCTAATACATGTTGTCGTTAAAAAAGCTGCGCTTTTATATCTTTCTCTACTAGAAGACGAAGATAACGAAGCAGATGAAGTAACATTGACCACCCATCATTTCGCTTTTCTCTATTTTATCCTGTTCGGGATCGCGTGGTCGTATATTTTATGTGAAGTCCGCTCAGCGCCGCTCCATTCCGCTTACACTGTTTCCATTGAAGCTGAGCGGAGATTTCGAGCATTGTGATTGGTCAATGAATGCACATCTAAGCTCCGCTCAGCCTCAATGGAAACGCAGCTTTACCTTCCTCAAGTATAGGGCAATGGCATGATTTTTTTTTTCAAATCCGGCTCGTGGTGCTGTTTAGTGCGGTCAAACTCTAGCTTTATTAAATTTAGTAAATATAGTATAGATAATTTAATAGAGGTAATATGATGACTTCTTATAATCAAATTCATATAATCTACTTCATCTGAAAAAGTTTGGTTTTACAAAGGGTCGTTCAACTACAGACGCGGGCGTGGAATTACTGAAGAGCATATTTGCGGCCTGGGAGGAGTCGCAAGATGCTCTTGGCATTTTCTGCGTCTTGTCTAAGGCTTTCGATTGCGTACATCATGATACACTTACCAGGAAACTGTACCACTATGGTATGAGGGACAAGGCTCTTGACCTTCTGACTTCTTATCTGAACAACAGAATCCAGAGGGTCGATGTTAATGGCAAGAAATCTGCAGGATCTGCGGTCACCATGGGCGTTCCGCAGGGTTCAATTCTTGGACCTTTCTTATTTCTAATTTATGTAAATGATTTACCTTATCACATAAGGGATAATCACAAGATAGTATTATTCGCAGATGACACTTCCCTCATTTCTAAAATCAAACGTCAGTTAGTCCACTTGGGACAAGTTAACGATGCACTCTCTAAAGTAGGTAGTGCATTGGTTTACTGTAAAAAATCTTCTACTGAACGAAAAAAAGACTAAACTCGTTAAATTTTCAATGCCGAATGTCAGGCAGCTATCTACCAATGTTCAAGTTAATGGAACAGAGTTGGACCCTGTTGAGTCGACAGTTTTTCTTGGAATCACTATTGACAGTAAATTACAATGGGGCCCACACATAGAAAAATTGTCAGGAAGACTAACTTCGGCCGCCTATGCTGTTAAAAAAAATAGACAGATTACTAATGTGGATACAGCCAGAATTGTTTATTTTAGTTATTTTCATAGTCTTATGTCATATGGGATTCTTCTCTGGGGAACCTGTGCGGACATTAATACTATCTCTGTTCTACAGAAAAGGGCTGTTCGAGCCATTTACAACATAGGTCCAAGATATTCCCTTAGAGAAAAATTCAAAGAAATAAATATTCTGACTGTAGCCTCACAATATATTTTTGAAAACCTATTGTATGTACACAAAAATATATCAAATTTTAAGAAAATGTCCGATATTCATAGTTTAAATAACAGGAATAAACACAACCTTGCTGTACATCACACACGTCTCCACAAAGTAGGCAACTCGTTCGTGGGTCAATTTATACGCTTTTACAACAAACCTCCCATTGACATTCGAAACTTACGCATTAATAGATTTAAAATCTGTATTAAAACCAAACTTTGTAAAAAAGGGTATTATACAATTTCAGATTATTTAGAAGATAAAAAGCATGGGATTGAGCTGCTCGCTCTGCTAAGCCTTGTGATAAAACTTGACATTTTATTATTTCGTAAAATCATCAAAATATACCAGTTTTATATACACATTGACATTGTTGAAAATTATATTCAAAATGACATGATTACTTTGTAGAGTATTATATTATTTTAATTAATTATTGTAAATGTGAGGACTATGTGGATATCATTATTATTTTCATTTTTCAGTTAGTTTTAATTATGGTCTGGCAGTTTGAGCAGTTTATGCGGCCTACCCAAATGTCCTTTCTTTGGTATTGTTCGTCGAGTTGAGCTCCTTAACTTCCGAGTTGAGCTCCACGATTACTGACAAATTATTGCACTGACTGGACAGGTCCACTCAAATCTGTGTTTCTTTCCTCAAAAGGCCATTTCAGACACTAATCTACATGGTCCTCATATGGCCTGACCAAGATTATGTCTGGACTTTAAAAGAGACGGTTTCGGCCTTTCTTCTCAGAGTAGTGTAAGGTTCCGGTTAATTTTAATAGTAATTTTATAAAACATATTGGTTTGAATATTAAAATAACGCACAAAAAACGGTAACGTTCGAATATCGGTTAAAGTTTAAAATAACGGTCGCAAAAATGTTGTCAAGATACTGCCAACATTTTTGCTATAAAAAGGCACAACACTCGGTGGAGGGATCCTTTCCGACCCTGATGATCCCATCACTCTCCTCCAAGAGCAGAATAGGGCCACCAGCACAATACACAAGAACAGACGCCTCCCGTCATTCCGACCTCGCCGCCGAGGTCCTTTGCGACCGCGACCGTGTCCCTGAGTAAATTATACTCCTCCCCGACCCTTGCTCGAAAACGAGGTGCCAGCAAGTTGTTGCCGCTGAGCACGTAGCTTTAAACTACCCCGCATAATAATCATGATTTAAACCAATTTTGATCCAGCCTGTCCCTTCTTGCTGTCCTCCCCTCAGCGACGTCCTAAGCCGAGGCTCGTACCCCACAGGGGGTGCCCTTAGCGAGCGTTCGCCTAGTTTTAATTTAGTTTAGTTTTTTGCCCCTGGCTGGAGGCTTTGAGTGTAGCAGCTTAAGGCACCCACAGGAAAGTCCGGTTAAGCAGCCAAGACCTTAGTGGTCAAAACTGCGAGATGCCCGTTTCAAAAAAAAAAAAAAAAAACAAAAAAAAAAAAAAAAAAAAAAAAAAAAAAAAAGGTGGAGGGATGATTCTTGGTTTACTCGTCGTAAAGGAAGGAAGTGCTACAAAAGTAAAGTGGTCTACGTAGTGTTAAAAAGTGAATAAACTAGTGAGAGAGTTCTTGCTGCAGTTTTATTGTGTGGTCATCCTTACATCTCAGAAGTGGGATTCTCACGTAAGTACATGCCTAAAATTATATTTTATTTTCTAATTAGCCTGTCGATTCTGTAACAAGACATGCAAGTGAAAACTCGCTCCAGAGCTCACTAAAGCGATACTAACGATCATAGCTTTTGCTTTGTTTTGAAGTGAGGTCATGTCACTTATTGTTGATGGGTAAGTTCAGTGTCGAAGTGGGCGTAGTTTTTGTTAACAAAAATTGCCATGGTATTTTTTTATTTTATTTATGTATATTTTGACGACCGTCTGGTGTAGTCATTCGCGCTCCGGACTACAAAGCCTGGTTGTTGTGGGTTCAAATCCCGCAAATGCAATGGGGCAAATGCTTGTGTGATAAGCGCGAGCATTTGTAAGACGTGTTTATAGACGTATGTAAGTTTGTTTACCCGTTATATAGTTGCCATAGTACAAGTTCGTTCTATTTATGACTAAACAATTGGTGTAAATAGGGAAAACCACTAATCAACCTTGTGTTAATAATAGTGATTAAAACCAAAAATTTTACTATATCTAAATATTTACACGACTACTACTTCGAGATAATATTATGGGCATAGCTTTTAATATCCATAATAATTATATGAGCCTATTAGTTTAAACTACGCATAGCTACCTACAAAAAAAAAAAAAAAACAATTATGATACTATGTTTTTGTTTTCTGTCGAGGTTCAATATGGAGAGAGAAAAGCGAAGTTTGCGAACCCCACGCTTAAGTCGCAGCCGCTCCCGATCACCAATTATACACCCGGTGTCGCCACGTCGCAGCAAGCAGCATGAACATCTGGTTGGTGGTGATAACGAGCAGCGCGAGCGGCGCGAGCGGCGCGTCTACAGCGAGCAACCCCGGCACCGCATTGACAGCGAGCAGCGCGGGCATCGCGTCAACAGCGGACAGCGCGAGCATCGCGTCAACAGCGGACAGCGCGAGCATCGCGTCAACAGCGAGCAGCGCGGGCATCGCGTCAACAGCGAGCAAAGCAGACACCGTGCACAACCAGAACGTCGTCATATCAGCGAGCATCGTGGTCGTCACAACAACTACGAGCCACGTGAGCGTAGCTACGAGAGCCGCGGGTCAGGACGTCTAGGGAGTCATCGGAATTGCGATACCCGTCCCGGGAATCGCCCCAGGTCATGTAGCCCTTTGTTTACTTCTAAAGACGTAGCTAAAATAATAGAGTCTCTTAAGTCTAGTTCCGCGCTCCAACCGTCTGAACTGAGTGCACATACCAACAAACTTGATAACAAAAATATTTTACCAGAATTTGATCCATCTCTAAGAAACCAACGAATGGACATTTGGCTTCGTAAAGTCAATGAATGTGCCTCAGTATACGGTTGGGACGAGCGAACAACCATACATTTTTCTATGCAAAAACTGCAAGGACTGGCCAAAGTTTGGTATCAAAGTTTAAGTACAATTCTTTATACATGGGGAGAGTGGCAGGAAAAGCTTTTGAGAGCATTTCCCTGCGAGCAAAATTATGGCCAGTCCTTGGAGGACATGTTGAGACGTAAGAGCAGATATAATGAGCCAATTGAAAATTACTTCTATGAAAAACTCGCCCTTGTTAATCAATGTGACATTGTGGGGAAACGAGCTGTCGATTGCATTATCCATGGTCTCGGTGACAAAACTGTCAAATCTGGCGCGTTGGCTTTGCGATGTTCTGAGCCCGATCAACTATTACAATTTCTACTAAGCAATAAAGAATTTCCACAGCCCTCATCTTTTAAAAATAAACATGAGAGTTCCAATAGTATTGAACAAAAGACAGGTACTAGGCAAACTGTCCAAAACACTGGGTTTTATTGCTACAATTGCAAGGAAAAGGGGCACTCCTATATTAAGTGTACAAAACCTTTGTTGAAATGTGACCACTGTCACAAGATAGGACATAGAGTTGAAAATTGTAGATCGAAAGTTGAAAGTCAACCAACTAAAACTAATACCGTACCTAAAACCATGTGTATACTGTCTAATTCTGACCCAAATAAAAAATATGTTAAGGAAGTAATCATTAACGGGGTTCCTTTGGAAGGGTATATCGATTTTGGGAGTGAAGTCACTTTAATTAAACAATCTAGTGCGAAGAAATTAGGGATTCAATATGATAAAGTACCTACTACAATGAAAGGTTTTGGCAATGGCCTTGTGCAATCGTTAGGTTCAGCAAAATTATCCTTATCAATCGATGGGGTTTTAGCGATAGTTCTTTGCAAAGTAGTCGATGATTATTTACTTGATAGGCCGGTTCTAATTGGTCAGACGTTCTCGGAACAACCTCACGTCGTGGTATATAAGGATGCATCCAAATTACATTTCCTTGATGTAGGTGCTGAGGTCCCCTCCAATTGTTTTGACGATCATGAGGCTCGTTCAAAAAAAGTAAAAATAGTAGGGCATAGTAAAATTTATGGCACTGCCAGCGTAAAAGCAGCAACAGAGTCTGAATTTAACGGTAATATTTTATTACATACAAAAATTATAGGAAAGCCAAATGAACAATGTTTGTTGTACTTGGTGGTATTTATAAAGTAATAAAAGGTATTTTTAATGTTACTATAACACCATGCTCAATCCCGTGTTGTCTTCAAGAAAATTATATATTCTCGCGTGCTGAGAAAATAGACGTTGTTCAAAGATTAGTTAATGCATCAACAGAACTAGTTAACGTTCAAGAATGTAATAACTCCGATCAAATCAATAATCAAATAAAAATCGGGGATTCAGTATCTGACCAAGATAGAACAAGGCTCATGGAACTACTCAAGCGTTATCAGCATTGCTTTGCGTCCGATTTACTAGAGTTAGGTTGCACTGATGTAACACAGATGAGCATTGAGTTGACAAACGACCGACCTGTAGTATATCGTCCTTACAGACTCTCGCACCATGAGCGTGAGAAGGTTCGCATCATGGTAGATGACATGTTAAAAGCAGGAATCATTAGAGAATCCATATCTAGTTACGCGAGTCCCATTATCCTCGTTCGTAAGAAGGATGGCAAAACACGTATGTGTATTGACTATAGGATGTTAAATGCTAATACAGTAAAGGAAAGGTATCCAATGCCAGTAATTGATGACGAAGTGTGTCGACTATCAGGGCAGGCATGGTTCATCACCTTAGACTTAATGTCAGGGTACTATCAGGTGCCTATCCAAGAACAACATAAGCATTTGACCGCGTTCGTCACCCCAGACGGACAGTACGAGTTTAATCGTATGCCGTTTGGGCTGGCGAACGCGCCTGCAGTGTTCCAACGGATGATGAACCGTGTTTTAGGATCAGCTCGCTTTGATAAAGCTACCGTTTACATAGATGACGTGTTAGTCTACGGAAAAGACATAGATGAGGCCCTAACGAGGCTTGAAGAAGTTCTGCAGTTGCTAGAAAAAGCTAAACTAAAATTAAACCTCTCAAAATGTAGTTTTTTGCAAAACAAAATTGATTATTTAGGATACGAAATTAGCTCATCAGGAATGAGGCCCGGTGAAGCCAAAATACGATCCGTGTTAGATTTTCCGCGACCCGTAAATGTTCATACAGTTAGACAGTTTTTAGGGCTCGTAAGCTATTTTCGCAAATTTATACAAAATTTTGCCGACGTTGCCTCTCCATTGACAAAACTTTTGAAAAAGGATACCAAATGGGTATGGGAAGATGCACAAGAGCAAGCCTTCCAAGTTCTTAAGTCACGTTTGATAACCAGACCAATACTTGCGATATATAACCACATAGCAGAAACTGAGCTCCACACCGATGCCAGCAGGCTCGGTGTTGGTGGAATATTACTGCAGCGTCCACTTGGTAGTACTGAACCCTTCCAGCCTGTAGCGTACTATAGCCGTCAGACGAGTCCAGAGGAAAAAAACTTTCATTCTTACGAACTCGAGACATTAGCCGTAGTCTGTGCTTTAAAAAAGTTTAGGGTATTTTTGCTAGGTAGGGAATTTAAGATAGTCACTGACTGTGGCGCTTTACGTTGTACTTTTCAAAAACGAGACCTTATACCCCGAATAGCTCGATGGTGGCTCACTTTGCAAGAGTTTAACTGTACTGTTGAATACAGAGCAGGCACAAAAATGGCTCACGCAGATGCCCTGTCGAGAAACCCGGTAGTTGATACAGAAATTACAGATCTAGAACAACACTCGATCTTATCGATTAGTGATGAAGACTGGCTTCTTACTCTTCAGCTAGGTGATACAGAACTAGAAAGAATCCGCAACATAGTTAATAGTAACGTAGACTCGAAAGGCCTTGAATATATAAAGGAGAATTACTTGATAAAAGATAACAAATTGTTTAGATATCTCGACGGGGATAGAAACAAAATTAGGTGGGTGGTTCCTAAGGGCGCAAGGTGGCAGATATGCAAAATGAACCATGGTAACATTGGTCATGTGGGTGTTGAAAAAACATTAGATCGTATAAAAAAGTACTATTGGTTCTCTAAAATGTCACGTTATGTAAAAAAGTATGTCAATTCTTGCATAGACTGTAATTACGCAAAAAAGACTACCACTCGCGAAGGGTTGTTGCACCCTATCGAAAAAGCAGCTACACCTTTTCACACGTTGCATATCGACCACCTTGGGCCTTTTGTGAAGTCCAATAAAGGTTACACTCATATTCTTGTGGCTGTGGATTCGTTCACGAAATTCTTGTTTATTAAACCTGTAAGAAACACAAACGCTCAGAATGTTATAAAAGTTCTTAATGAAATCTTTGACACATTTAGGAGCCCTGACAGGCTTATAAGTGATCGAGGAAGTTGTTTCACATCTCATGCATTCAGAAAGTATTGCTTAAGTAGAGGTATAAAGCATATATTAAACTCGGTTGCCAGTCCCAGGTCCAATGGGCAAGTAGAACGATATAATCGAACCATCCTCGATTCGTTAACCGCGCAGAACCTTAGGGACAACGAAAGGAATTGGGATAACAAATTAGGACAAATCCAATGGGGCCTAAATAATACATTGCAGAAGACAATTGGCAGAACTCCTTCCGAAGTAATGTTTGGCACTGCAATGAATAGTGAGAGTAGCCCAGTCCTAAATGAAATAACAGACCTAGCACGTGAGACTTGTGATTTTTCTACTTTGCGAAAAGAAGTTAAGACTCGTATCGACAAAGAACAAAATAAGCAAAAACAACAGTATGATAAGGGTCGAAAACCAGCTCACTTGTATACTTTTGGGGACTTGGTCAGGATAACAAAAACAGCATTTCAAAATGATGGCAAAAGCGCTAAGCTTTTGCCAGTATATGAAGGTCCATTTAAAGTTATTAAAATACTAGGGAACGATCGTTATAAAGTAGCACCCGTACCTGGCTTTTATGGTATGAAAAACAAAAGAAAAACCACGGTAGCATCCGACAGAATGAGACCATGGATACACATAGCTTCCCTGGAATTAGAAAATGATGAGTCGGAAATGATGGATGAGAGTAGTGGTGATGATGACAATAATTGATTTAGTTACTGTTAGATACTTTTATCAATTCTGCTATTTGGATACTTTTTCTGCTATTTACATTAAAGTTATTTGATACAAGTACTTTACTTTGTTCCAGGTCAAGCATGAGACCTCGAAAGCGGGTTCGTGGCTTGGCTTTACCTTACATGTTTTCGGATCAAAGAAAGGTCTAACATGAGACTTCGTAAGCGAGTTAGTGATTTGTTTTGGTACTGATGCCATGGTTTCTATAGATGAGAGAGACTAGAGTCTGTCACGAGACCTCATGAGCTAGTGGGTTCGTGACTGGTCTCTATGTAATGCGATAACGAGATTTTAGTAATGTGTTAAGAGGAAAATGAGCGCAATGTCTCATAATGTTGATTCTTGGCCTGGTATTTTAATTTTTTAAAAAAAATGTATTTGATGATTATTAATTATTACGTATGTTAAGAGATATTGCAGTCCAGGTTGCTTTCACTTAATATAACATTAGGTTTGTTTTGTTATTCAAGTATTTGAATATAATATAGGTACGTACAATATAATGTAATAAATATTCATGGAAAGTTCTTTTAGAATCACTATGTTTATAACATCTCACAATAGCAAATTAATTTCTATTTAATGATAGTTTATGATTTATCCCTGAAGTATTTTATGTTTATTAAATTTTAAGGTATTTTGTAATTTTTTTAGTGTTGGATCACGTAAGTGTTCGCGAAAAAAAAGAGCCCGCCGAGGTTTTCTTGCTTGTTCTTTTACTCGTGATGGGTCGCCTGGTAGGGTTCGAACAAGTGTAAACTTAGTTGTAAGATAGAGATAAATAGTTGTGATCCTTGATGTAATTTATTATTATTCATGATGACTCCTCCTACCGAGTGTAAGGTTTTACAACAGAGACGTGTATGGGGACATACACGTTATCAGGATGGTCGAGTGTAAGGTTCCGGTTAATTTTAATAGTAATTTTATAAAACATATTGGTTTGAATATTAAAATAACGCACAAAAAACGGTAACGTTCGAATATCGGTTAAAGTTTAAAATAACGGTCGCAAAAATGCTGTCAAGATACTGCCAACATTTTTGCTATAAAAAGGCACAACACTCGGTGGAGGGATGATTCTTGGTTTACTCGTCGTAAAGGAAGGAAGTGCTACAAAAGTAAAGTGGTCTACGTAGTGTTAAAAAGTGAATAAACTAGTGAGAGAGTTCTTGCTGCAGTTTTATTGTGTGGTCATCCTTACAGTAGTCAGATAGGAAACGCCGAACTCAACTAGCTTATTTTTATTTTTTAATATGACGTGTAAAAGTGATTCCGATATCCTATTTACAGAATAAACAATTTCATTTCATTTCAAATGATTTCGAAAACTAAGAGAATCGGTTTGTATAAAATGTGTCGAAGGAAATTAAAAAGTAAACAAAGAATTATTAAATTAGGTACATTTAATTATTTCTGGAACACAATAATAATTTCCTGTTAGTAATCATGTACTTCAACAATAAAATCTAAATCATAACTTGTTCAATACATTGAAAATGATTCATTATCGTCCTATCACTAGATTAGCATCATCAGCAGATGATGATTGATGACACTTAACTAAAGAGACAATATCAATCATCTAAGTACTCAAAAGGTTCTGGGGGCTCGGGTTCCTTTTCTTCTTCCGTCTTGGGACCGAACGCGGCCACAGGTTCGACCAGCAGCTGTTCGCCATCCCCAGAGTGGTTCAACATGACGATGCCACCAATTGTAACGTCTTTCAATGGCGTGAACCCAGAGCCGTCTACAGCCGTCAAGTTCTTCAACTGTTGCCTCATAACCCTCGCGGGGTTGTTCATAATTTCAAAAGTAGGCTCAGGCTCTTTTTTCTCTTTAGTTTCTTTTTCTTCACCCTCTTTTTCCTCTTTCTTAACTTCCTTGGACGAGCCAGCAGTTGCAGCAGTGGCGTCCTTATCAGATTTTCCATGAACTGTGATGTTAGGGTTTGGTGACTTTGAGGGTTTCTTTTCTTCTTCATCAACATCCATTTTAGAAGTTGAGGAAGAGGTCATGCTGCTTGCTGAACCTTCACTTCCGTGCGCCCGCCTGCGTGCTTTAGCTGCAGCAATACTCAACACAGCAGTAGTGACTCTCTCCCTTTCTTCACGTTTCTTTTCTTCCAACGGCGCAGGGTATGCGTAAAGAGAAGGTTTCGAGTTGGACTTGAAGTCCATCTGAGGCATCTTCAAGTCAGAGTTGAGAGCAATCAGGCAAGTAGGTGTGAAAGCTAGAGACAGGCAGTGAGCCAGAGGGAACCAGTACCAGTACTGCGTAAAGACAAGCATGCCTACAACAGCAAGCATGTTCATGTGGCCAGTCCTGTTTTGCAGAGACACAGTTACGTTGCGGCCACCGGCGTCTATGATACCCTGAGCCAGGATAGCTCCGAATTTAGCCATCACGTCTTCGTGTTTGTTTGAAATCACTTGTGCGTAAAGTTGACGGAAATATGTGACTTTAGGGCAAAGAACTTCAGTTTGTTGGATAAGAATCATGGCAGACGCAATCAAGGCGCCTTGCCTCACAAAGTTGACAGGGTCGAACTTGACCATAGGTTCCAAGAGGCCAATAGCCTCGCGATTGCCAGTTCCGGCGCAAGCGATACCCAAGGCCATAGCAGCGCCATAACGAACGTGAGGGTTGTATGATTCAGCTAACAGGGATACAACTGAAGGGCACTGTTCAGGTGTCCTGAAGAGAAGGAAGCCGAGAGCGGTGACGGCGGCACGACGTACGTCGTCGTTTACATCAGAGACCGCGACGTGAAGTAGTGTGCGGATGGAGTCGTTATTACCAGTACCACAGTAAGCAGTGGCAATGGTGTAGCAACCAGCGCGACGCAACAGAGGATCCTTGTCTCTCAACAATTGCTGCACAAGGGCATCAGCCTCTTCAAGGCGTCCATACATAGTGAAGGCTATACCTACAGCTAAACCTCTTAATATCTTCTCATGCTGAGTTTCTTGAGCATATGCAACCATGTCTTCAATGGCAGCTGCATGCCTGGAGCCCAACATGACCATTCCCATGGCTATACCAGCCGCCTCGCCGGTTACCGCGTCATCTTGGTACAGATTAAACTTGAGCTGTTCATAGACATCCTGCCTGTGGGTGCCCATAGCAGCCAGGCCAAGTCCAAGACAGCCTCCATGGCGCACCATCTCATTCTGAGCATCTTTTAGCTGTGTTAGAAGATAGTCAATGATATTTGCACCATGATTAGCATGAATTAAACCTAGGGCATATAGGCCTCCTCCCTCAGAGTAGCCTGATGAAGGCCCTGCCTCTTTTGGCAAGTAAGATTGCATGAGAGCTAGGGACTCACTCTCATGACCCCTATGAATAACTCCAAGGGAGGCTGTTACTGTTAGCTTGGCCCAGTTTGTGGCCCTGGCAAGCCATTCTAAATTGTCCCTTAAGAACTGATCACTAGTTGTTCCTGAGTGCATGAAGGCATTGGCTATGACAGTGGCTGTGTGACAAATAGACACCCTAATGGCATCTTTAGTGTTCTTCAAGATAAGTAAATCAGCATGATTAGATCTAATCAGAAACTGTAGTTGTAACCCTATGGAGACTTCACCTCCTAAGATTGAAATTAACTTTTCTACCCTCCTCTGATGTTCCTTTTCTTCGTCATTCAGACTTTCAATATCTCTCTCTGGTTTTGTGGATTCTTCAGCAGCAGGAGGAGCAGCAGCAGCAGCAGGTTGATCAACCTCCATGGTAGCCTCTGGGAATGGCCCACCTTGAGGTTGGGGTTTACCACCAAGAGCACTAGGGATGGGTGCCGTTGTCCTAAGAGCCTGTAATACTCTTCCAAGGAACTGTTGTGTAGCTGAGTCATATAAGTCAAAGGCTATTTGGTATGCCATGAGGACAGATTCTTGAGGTCCATGAGTCAGTTTGTCAAGGATTTCTGCTACAGATAGAGGATCCTCAAGGAAGATAAGACACTGGCACATATTGACATAGTCAGGAATGTTGAGACCTCTGTAGAGACCCACTAGGGACCGGAGGACTGTGCTGCGGAAGCCTCTGTTCTGCAGGAGGCTCATGGCAACAGTGAAGGCATAAAGAAGCATACCTGAAAATTTAAAAAGGTGACATGACAACTATTTCCACTTCAAAATAGTCAATTCATATATTAAGGGTAAATGCATAATAAAAATATAAAATTATGAAAAATCATTATAGCCAAGAAAGTTAGGATACCGTTTTTATTAGTACTGTGGTTAAGTATGTAGTTTAAATTGCAAAATAGATCAGTGTCAGGTAATTAATTGTTTTGAATAGCGCACAAAGCCCATTGACCCATAATTTATTATTTCCTTGTGCTAGAAATTGATCTTAGAATTTATAATACAAAATGTATTTGTGTAATGTCATGATTGCTTAGCAGATTAGTTAAAGAAAATTAATATTTTAATCATATCAATGTATTGATCTATTGTTTTGTGTGTACAAAATGCTTTGTAAACATTCTGTACTGACTTTCAGTAATAATTGTTTATGATACAAATAAAATATTAAGTAATAACAAAGACCAAACAGGCATTGACCCTCTAATGACTCATGAATTTTCATCAATTGGATGAGAAAAATGATTAAAAATATCAAAAAGTTAGTATTAGATTCGGACTAAAGACAAAGGTTTTTTATGAGTTGTTTTGAACTTACCAGCTACATCATCAGATTTCATGATGGACTCCTCGAATATGTCCATGCGGCGGGTCTCCAGCGCCAAGCCCAGCGCCTGCCTGTACTGTCCATCTTCAAGACATCGCTGGAACATTCGATTCACGATGGCTTCCAAGCGAGGATCTATCGTCTCCGCCATACTGTCCACGAACAGCGCCTTCCTCTTCTGGGTGTAGAAGTCGATCGCTTTTGCAATCGTAGTATCGACATACTCATTTCTTGCGTTCACGTCGAACAAGTCACCAGCGCCCAGCGCATACGTCAACGAATCTTCGAAGGCTCCCAAGTGGTAATATACCTTACTTGCCACCAAAGCTGCGAGCTGGTGCTGGGAGAAAACTTTGTCTTCATGCAGAATTTCGATCTTCTCAATCGATTCCGATATTTCTGGCCAAAACTCGTCAACTATGTTGTCCAACCTCTTCAATGCGAACTCTTTCACTTCGGACATCGGCTCATCCAGCAGGGATATAATCCCCGCCGCTGATGTTATATTCATCTTGTAGTTTTTTTAACTTTAATCCAATTGCACCAACCTTTCGCAGACACTTTTTGCTTATTAATCGGCAATTTCTGAAATGAGTACAACAAAATATTACGATGATTTGACAAATTTCTTTCATCCATGGACAATGTAAAATTGACGGGTTGCCAGATTTGTGCCGATATTTCAACAAAACCATGACAATGAAATAAAATAATCTTTTGTTGGATGTGTGAAAAAGATTTAATGCTAGGTTTTGAATAATAGATATTAGTTATCAGACCTTTGTGCTTCCACTTCACAAATTCCTAGCTAGGTATACAAACTTGACCATTGCATTTTATTTTTTGTAGGTACAACACTGAATCACAAACACAAGTGAGGTGCGTTTTTAATACGAACCAAAACCTGATTAAAAATAATTATTTTGTTTAATATTATACAATTTTGATATGTAGTAATTACTCTTATGTTTAAAATGTCAAGAAAGTGTTAAACTTTTATTTAAAAAGGTTTTAAATGGCTTGGTCATTTTTTAATTTCAAAATTTTGTCGCAATAGTGTCTTGCTCTTCAATCAGTTTCATTTTAGAGCTATTCTGAATCCACCTGTATTGTGAGGTGTCAATTTTCTGTCAAACACATTCCTACGTAGTACGAACGAAACATCTGTAGTAATTCTCTCTGTGAATAACTCAATAATTCTACAAAATGCTAGACTTATTCAGCATCTTTAGTAAAGGAGGAATAGTGCTATGGTGTTTCCAGAGCACGAGCGAAATATTTTCGCCATCCGTGAACGCTTTAATTCGTAGTGTGATATTACAAGTAAGTTAACATTTACAACTTGGGAAGCCCCTGCTGTATAGTGGTTTAATCTGATTAAGTATTCACAACGTGGATAATTTACATATGCTAAAACTTGGTCTTTTGTATTATAGTGAACCTTGAATTTACATATTAATTGGATCTGCTTGCAATAATGTCCTTGGCTTATTTATATTGTGTTCTGTGCATGTTATCGTAGTCTTTAGGCCCTTATCTTCCGCATACCTTATAAGTATACCATATGTGACAATATAAATACTTGTTTACTGTATAATTAGGCATCACTGCCTAGAGTATCAATATTAAGTGTAATTTACATTCATTTTTAACCCTTCCACTAACCATGAAATAAAGTTAGGTATTGCTACATTATCCTAATTGGAACACCTTACATAACTTCGACAATTATGTCTCCTACAATATATTAATGGCCTTTATTTTAATTCAATGTGTTGAAATTTTCATAGACATCATTTAATTTTTCAGGAGCGTTCAGGCAACAATACTTTCAACCATAATGCCTTATCATTGCAATATAAACTCGACAATGAGTTTGAGCTGGTATTTGTGGTGGCTTACCAGCGTATTCTGCAGTTATCATATGTGGACAAGTTCCTCAATGATGTGCATCTGGAGTTTAGGGACAAGTACAAGAATGAGCTGCAGGGAGGACGGCATATCATGGACTTTGATTTCAAGATGACATTTGATAAAGTGTTGCAGAATTGTGAAAAGTGGGGTGAGTGAATTTACAACCATATCTGCACTGATGGTTTATTTTGCATCATTTAACATTCTGTCCCTATATTCAATGCATACCCCACAAATCCAACTAAGACCCCAACATAGTTGGGAAGAGGCCAAGCAGACGATGGTGATCCTACAAATCCAGCAAGCATTATTCCCAGGCATAATGGTTATTGTAAAGAGTAGTCAAATTAAATCAAGTAATTTAATGTCAGGTCATACAATCCAATTTGTTAGTAATTACAGTGTTAGTACATGATAATATTTGGAAAATTTTCGTCATAATTACTAGTAATGTCAATACAATCAATAATTATGTCAAAATCACCAATAAGACCACCAAATATGCAATAATTAATTTAACATCATTTGTCGTGGTCCAGTGCCTGAGTATTAGACCTTCTGTAGTAGAGCATAAACTAATTTTCTAATATTGTATTACAGCTAAATCGCAAGCTAAGATTCCAAAACAAATGAGAACATTCGAAGACTCGCAGAAGTCCAAAAAGACTGTTGCTTCAATGATTGAACGTAGGGGAGAAGATAAGGGGAAGAAATCTGGTAAGTATTATTTGAAACTAGCTTTTGCCCGCGGCTTCGCCCACGTCGAGGTCGTAAATTAGGTCACGGAAACGTACTACCATAATGTGCATGCCAATAGAGCTCCCAGTCGGAATGTGTTTTTCCGACATCTTCAACAATCATCGTCATGTTTCAGCCAATTTACAGAAAACATAAATGAATTATACATATAAACCTTCCTCAAGAATCACTCTGTCCATTGGTGAAAACCGTATGAAAATCCATTCAGTAGTTTTTGAGTTTATTACGTTCAGACAAACAGACACACAGACACAGCGGGCGAGACTTTGTTTTATAAATGTAGTGATATATAATATTTGTTTTCACATATTCAAAGTAACAGGTTTCATCTTTACATATTTTTTAACGTACCTAGTAAAATACCAGAATGAGGTGTAAAAACATGTTCATGAAATTCCTTCATATTACTAGTAAATTATAATAACAAGCAACTTTTAACCAATTGTATCCAAATCACCTGTAAGCCTTATATGTTTGATTGGCTTATCTGTATGTTTCTTTCTATTGTAACTGTTATACACGTATTTTAAAACAATATTAAGTAAGAAGTATAGTAGAGTACCAAAATATGAGTTGACTACTTATAGAGGTCATTACAGTACTGAAAAGAGTCAGTAACTGGTGACGATAGCCCACTGCCTAAAACACGGTCTTATTTTAATAAAGCTCTATCAAAAAAAAACTAAACTTATCTAATAGAATGGTGAAACTTGTTTTCAGTAAAAATTGTAGAAAATAAGAGCCTGACTAACGGCAAGGTGGAGGAATCGCCCGAACCAGAAGATGATGTGATTGCCTTGAACAGAGCCAAGCTGGCTCAGAAACTTGCTTCCAAAGGCAAGAAAGAGCTGCCTAAGTAAGTAACTTTGTTACATTAAACTTCATGTATGTATTACTTTGAGGGAGCGTTAGTAAAACTTCACAGATGATTTGGGTATCAATATCAAATAATAATAAAACTTCAAAAGAGATTTTTAATCCCATAATTTCAACGACCGCGGCGGACTCAAGAGCTATGAGATAATGAGTTTTGATATATGACGATATCTGTCAAGTTTGTGAAGTTTCGCTAAGTCATTTGAAAACAAGTAATAACTTGTATTGTATGACAGTCTAATATGTAATAATACTGAGAGTTTCAATGCGTGTTTTGGAATTTCTGTGTCTTAAAGACAAACAGGATAATTAATCAATTTTCCTGTTTAAGTAAGAGACTTGTTTTATTCATCACAATATAATATTTTCCTTGTTTAACAAGTTTGGTAACAAAAAAAAACACGTGATGGTTAATCACGTGATTTTTATCTAGAACGAATAGAAATTGCATAAGAATTTCAATTTAAAATAGTTGAAATAAAGGTTATTAAATTATTTCTTTACACTTATCACTAGTTATCACATCACATGTGATGTAACATTTTATAAAATGTAATGATTACTATTTGTAAAGTGAGTAGTCATTACACCGCAAGAATAAATAAATTATACAATATACTCGAAAGATTATAATTTAGCATAGTAGTGTCCAACCGAAAGTTGTGTTTCGGTTTCAGTCGATTTTCGGCAAAAAAACGAGTTTCGGTTTAGTTTCGATTTCGGCGGCAAACCTGCCGAAACTACGACCGAAACCGAAACTGCATTCGGGAGTTCTCGCGCTGTGATCGGTCATGTTCGGCGCGTTAAATTCCATCCAAGCGAGTAAGCGACGAAAACATTTTACCGCGTCCACGTGCCTAATCATGTCATGACGGTGTTTGCAGTTCGTTTTGTTTGTTTGTGAGTTTTCGTGTGATTTTACTGATTTATTAAAAAAAAAAAGACTGACTGATTATAATAAAGTTTTCTTTATTTTTCCGTCAAAACATGATCCGTGTAAGGAAGTTTCGGTTTCGGCCGAAACTGAGACTTGCCGAAATTCGGCTTCGGTTTCGGTCGGACACTATAGCATAGCATAAGATAATATAATATAAAGATAATTTTTACCATTCGTACCAAAATTTTACTTACAAAGCATAGAAAAGCATCAAAATCGTACTTATCGCTTTCTAAGTCTGCTTTGGTATGCCGTCTGTTTATTTAGTGCATAAGAGTATTATGTAAATAAATAAAACTCTTTTAGTTTTTTTCAATTGTTCCTCATCTTCTTTTCGTTTCGATGGTACATCTTTGTTACTTACACTGTTTGGGCCCAGTTGGTGGTAACGTTATTGTTGTTGTTTTTTCGTCATAAGTATAATATCTCAATCTTTCTCTGTAGAAAGTCTCCCAAGAGTCCTAAGGTGGAGCGTGTGAAACAGCCGCGCGTGTGGGAGCTGGGCGGCGGGTCGCGCGACCTGCCTTCACTAGACTTCAGCACTGATAAGCCCGAGGATGCCAACACCGAGATCACGCCAGACACACAGGTTGGTTTATTGTTGGAGAGATATAGATATTAGCATTTGCCCACGGAGCGCATTTGCGCGTTACTTACTTGCCTTATTTGGTAAACAAATATGGCATACTGAGATTTAGAATTTTTAACACGCTTTTATTAGGTCGACCTGTATGTATGTAACTATGTAATCAAATCTAAGAAAACTAATTTTACCATCTTCTAAAGATCGTAGCGTTATGAAAATTGGCAGTTGTATGTGATTTTGATGACAATACAATAACATGGTACTGTCGAGCTGATCTGATGATGGAGCCGGAAGATTTGAACTTGAACTTCATGATGGATATTAGCATACGATGTATATTGACGTGTAAATGGGGTAGTAGCTTGTTAAAGATCCCACCCAAGCCAAGGTGAGAAACGTGCCGAGGGCTGAATGGCATGAGGGTGGTTACAAATGTCATGTCGCTAGCGTCACCTCAGGGAACCGGGCGAAACCCTGTTGTAAGTAGCCTTGCTCCTCTACTCGGACCTCTGGGGGGGTTGACCGTTTAATTGTCCTATACTCGTGGGAATACTATGGTAAAAACTAAACAAAAAGAAACAGCAACACAAAGAAAACGGAGACTACAAAAAGAAAAGGAAAACGGTTTTATCACGGACATCGTCTGGCCACACTTTAGACGCGACCAAATGTATGAAACCGACATCCCGTCCATCAAAGTTAATTTCGGTAACGACGGCGAGCACCTAATTCAGCCTATAGGCATCCAATTCCCGGCCAAGTACAGCTACGGTACGGCGGAAAGGCGCATGCTCCCAGTGATTTTAAGTTGGGCATCTACCGTACACAAGATGCAAGGCTGTACGGTAGACCACGCCGTGGTGTACTTAGAGTCCCGTACTTTTGCGGATGGACAGGCACTAATTAGCACAATCTAGCTCTGCAATCTGGAGACCACTAAGTGATTTTACTCGACTTAGCGTCTCCTATACGCTAAGTCGAGTAAAATCACTTAGTGGTCTCCAGATTGTAGAGCTAGATTGTTCTAAGCTGACAGGTAAGACACCATGTAATACAGACGCACTGGCGGAGATGGAGAGGATGCGGGCTCATTCGTCTATTTAAAATAAATGTTTAAAATATGCCATTAGCAAAGACTAAAAAGTATAAAATAAATTAATAGTTTAAAAAACATTAAAAACACGCTTTTATAGGTGCACGTAAAAGTCAAAAATAAATTACGGATCGTTCAAGTTGTCTCTATTTCTGGGCTGAAGTGTAAACTATGTGCTTTTAATTATAATATTTGATTGTAAAAGCGTGGGGCGCTGGAACAGGAAATATTTTTTGTATACCTTGCTGAGAAATCAAGTTAAGCGATGTTTCGGGAAGCAGGTTACAGAGATCGGCGCTCTAACTAGAGTTGCAGCACGACTAGTAGGAGGCTCTACATTAAACAGTCTGTTCAAAGTACCAGTCAACAGTGGCAAAATGTAGAGTTCTTGTTCGTGTATTTGTTTACAAGAAAGTCTTTCCTGCTCCAGCGCCCCACGCTTTTACAATCAAATATTATAATTAAAAGCACATAGTTTACACTTCAGCCCAGAAATAGAGACAACTTGAACGATCCGTAATTTATTTTTGACTTTTACGTGCACCTATAAAAGCGTGTTTTTTAGTGTTTTTTAAACTATTAATTTATTATTATTTATGTCGTCGCAGAAACGGGAAATTCTTATTTCTGCAAGAGTTTTGCCCGAAACTCGAACAATCCGTAGAAATAATCTTATAATGCTATCTTACTGAACAATCGGGTTTTTTAGACAAAATTATCATGTATGATAATTTAATGTATGTGTTTGATAATTTTTCCGATTACATAATCAGCCTATAACAAGTTCCCACTGCTGGGACACAGGCCTCCTCTCTGTCAGAAGGAGTGGGTCGTAATCTACCACGCGAGCCAAGTGCGAGTTGGTGGATGACACATGTCTTCGAATTTTTGGTTCTATAACATGCCGGTTTCGGCACAATGTTTTCTTTCACCGTTTTGAGAGCAGTGGTGATGAAATTATATACACAAAGTGCCTGCTTGGGTTCGGACTCACGACCTATAACTTGTAAGTCGGGGCGGATACCACTGGGCCACGATTGCTCTTCAAAAATCCGATTGTTCTAGTCCAATCTTATAGTTTGCATACAAAATGAGGTAAAATTTTTAAATCTAATTAAAATAATGTGATTCCAGCTGATCGGTCAAATGACGGGCGCTATCCGCGACCTGGAGGTGGACTCGGACGAGAGTAGCAGCGACGAGGAAGTGGAGCACTCCGCACATCCCAGTCCCAAGAAGACTGGCGGCATGTTCAGCATATTTAAGGGTAAGTACCCTTTATAAACGACTTGCGACCCGACCCTGCGTCGCACGGCCCAAGTATGTTATCATAACTTATACATACATAGCTTATTTTATAATAATTTATAAGTTTGTTTTTTTTGTAAAACGTTTTTATTTTTCACTTTTTAGTTGTGGCACCTACCCCACACAAATTCGTATACCACTACCTGCTATGTAAATAACATTGACTGAAAGTTATTATAACATCATCCACATAGACTAAATGGGAAAAATACGTTTTATTGAAGCTAACTCAATTTTATTATTAACTTGGCTTGGGTAGTCCAAGCTACGTTAGTAAAATTTATATGGGACCACCGCGCAAACTTCTTATCAATTAAAAATATATTTTCAAAATCGGTCCACAATTGACGAAGGACATACATAAAAAAAAAAACATACGGACGAACATAGAACCTCCTCCTTTTTAGAAGTCAGTTAAAAATAGTTTATTTGCACCTTCAAGTAAAAAATATAGTTTACAATAAAATAGGCCTTAAAGTTGAATGTTAGAGTAGCAGCCGATACAATAACTTTATTCTTTTATCTTCCAGGCTTGGTAGGCTCCAAAGCCCTAACCGAAGAATCCATGCGGCCTGTGCTCGACAAGCTACAAGACCATCTGATCGGCAAGAACGTCGCCTCGGACATCGCAAACAAGCTGTGCGACTCTGTCGCTACCAAACTGGAAGGAAAGGTGAGATTACGTAGTTATTTAAGAGTGATTTTCAAGTTATCATAAGGACACACCAATCGCGGTGCGACTCTGTGTATGTGGTTTTTTTAGATTTTTCTTGCCTATGCCTCCTGACTTTATACAAAAGGAGTGTGGCGACATCTACAACGCCACATGCGAACTACGCATCACATTGACATACATAAAATCCTGCATCGCGCAAGCAGAGTTTACCGCGCGACTTGCATATATACAACGTCCCGACATCAATCGTCGGGCAGTAGCCAACTAGACACAACACCCGTCTGCTCGGAGAATCCTCCCTTTTCTGCTTTTCTGCAGAGGATGAGTGAACTTTACACCCTGTTCCTTATACCTCTATAGGAGCTTTTAGACACTGCTAAGCAACATGATATAAATTAGAGTTACCACAAATTTTTGATAACAAATCATTAATGTTTATACGAGTCATTCTCACCTCGCGTGGGTGATGGAGTGCCGAGTGGTGATCGTATTATTTTTATTATAAGCTTCTCTGTTTATTATCATTCTAGGGTTCTGTACCCGAAGAGTGCCAAACGAAACCCTATTTCTAAGCCTCCACTGTCCGTCCGTCTGTCTGTCTGTCAGCGGGCTGTATCTCATGAACCTTAATAGTTATGCAGTTGAAGTTTTCACAGAAAAATAGTAAAAATTCAGTAAAGTTAATAATGAAAAGGTCCCCAAACGTGTTTTTTCCGTTTTTTTTTTTGTTTTTGTTCGATCTTAATACGGTACGGAACCCATCGTGTGCGAGTCCGACTCGCACTTGGCCGATTTTTCTTCTTTTTTATATTAGTCTCGTACGTAATCAAAAACAGACTCTTTAAGTTAGTCCAAATACGGTACATTTTAAATATTGCCATATTCATACTTAAATCTTGAAACGTAATGATGAGCTCTAATTTCACAATAATCCTCTCCACAGGTTCTGGGAACATTTGACAGCGTGGCCAAGACCGTGAAGGCGACGTTGACAGAGTCGCTGGTGCAGATCCTGTCACCCAAGAGACGTGTGGACATCCTGCGTGATTGTATGCACGCCAAGCAGCAGGGGAAACCTTATATTACTGCGTTTTGTGGGGTATGTATAAATAGTAAAAGATTTAGATGCAGTCAGCAAAGCAAGTCCAGATTACAAAAAAAAAAAGGATTTAACAGAATATTATAATTATTCAGCCCTTATCCCAATTTATTTGTGGTCGACGCATCATGTCGTTTTCTTCCATAATTCTCTATGGGATATTATTAATTGCTCATCAAATAAATAATCACCTATCAATTTATTTCCATCATTTATATACTTTTTTACATCATTATTTCACTACAAATAAACTAATTTAACAAAACTAGTACAGGCAAATATACGTAATTTGAAAATATACATCAACCCTAACTACATCAGGTACAAAAATACGACAATCATATCATAAATACTGACTGCACAGCACAAATTAACAACGAGAGCATACATAAATAATACTCACACTTTTAACAAAATAACTATCTGTGTAACAGAGATCCTTATAAGCATCTCGAAATTCAAGTACTCAAGTACCTGGAACCGAACTAGTTAAATTAGGATAAACATTTTAACTTGCAAAAAAAAAGTTAATTTAGGGTAGAACTGTGACCCCCTATGCCAAAAACGACTAGAATATATATTGTTGTTTTTTGAGTTGAGTATTTTGTCAGTAATTGTGATTGGAATTGGGATTATTTTTTAATACAAAAAGTTTTTTATTTATTTGTGTTTAAATACAACCCCTTCTCTATTAGAAGTCATCTCGATAGTCACCCTTTTAGATCTAACAGAGTATGTAACTTTAAAATAACACAAACTCTTGACACTTTTATAAATTGTTGAAGAGCAGTGTATCGAATTTGTACTGTCAGTTGCGGGTGCCGTGTCGAGACGAGTGGTCGCTGCGATCTTTTTAAAAATGGAGGGTAGGTAATTAGTTCAACAAATAGGCCCCTAGTTTCCAGCCTGCCCATATTTATACTGTGACACAATTCGATTTGTGACCTTATAAAGCTTCTCACCCACCCCTCGCATTGCCATTTTGCTTATAAAAATTAATGTTTCCAGGTAAACGGCGTCGGCAAGTCCACAAACCTGGCCAAGATCTGCTTCTGGCTGATAGAGAACGACATGTCGGTGCTCATCGCGGCGTGCGACACGTTCCGCGCGGGCGCCGTGGAGCAGCTGCGCACGCACGCGCGGCGCCTCAACGCGCTGCACCCCGAGGGCAGGCACGCCGGCCGGAAGATGGTGCATTTGTACGAGAAGGGATACGGTCAGTTTTTGTCTAGAAATATACATTTTTATCAGAGATATTTAAAAAAAAAACTCGGTGCACGGGAGCGTGACATCGCACATTTTCTACCCTCTTCCCACAAATCATGGGTTTTGTGTTTATATCGACATAAGCTAAAACTTCCTTTTCTTTTTAATATTTAAGTCTGTTACGAAAACGTTTTGCGGGTCCTATCAATTATTTTAATTTTGAGAGTATTTAATGAGACGACCATACAGCCTCCCCCTCCTTTTTTAACAAAAAACTGAAAAATGATAATTAAATTACATACAGACCTTACCTTTTTCTTTTTGTCTGCAGCATTTTTTCTTCTCTCATTTACCTAGGGTGACAAAAATATTCTCAGCACTCTATTTACTCCCATCTACACATAACTAAATCCCACTCTCCCTCCACAGGTAAAGACGCAGCCGGCATAGCAATGGAAGCGATCCGTTACGCAAACGACTCTAAAATCGACGTCGTGCTAATCGACACAGCCGGCCGCATGCAGGACAACGAACCTCTAATGAGGGCCCTCGCAAAACTAATCAAGGTCAATGAACCTGACATGGTACTCTTCGTCGGCGAAGCTTTAGTAGGTAACGAAGCCGTTGACCAACTGGTCAAGTTCAACCAAGCCTTAGCCGATCACAGCTCCTCTACAAACCCACACGTTATTGATGGAATAGTACTGACCAAGTTCGATACTATCGATGATAAGGTTGGGGCTGCCATATCGATGACTTACATCACAGGGCAGCCGATTGTTTTCGTCGGTACTGGACAGACGTATACAGATTTGAAGGCGTTGAACGCTAATGCTGTGGTGCGTGCTCTTATGAAGTGAATGGTGATGAGGATTGTTGTGTGTGCTGTTGGTATTTATTGTCTGCTCCAAAAGTACCGGACGAAAATGTAAACAAATGTTTCAGAAAACGTACCCATGGATATCAATTTGTAGTGCCACTTATAAATTGAGTGCTTTGTTTTGATTATTTAAATGGAAATTCTAATTTTAAATTACCATAAAGATTTTTTTCATTTGACAATTGAGGTTAATGTTATAACCATAATTATAGTTATTCAAACAATAATTGTTAGAAAAAGTGGTGGGATATAAAGTTGAAACCTTCTAAATACAGATGAATTTGTTACCAAATGGGTGATAGCGGAAGAATTTCACCTGAACAAGGTTTGTTTACACTTTCATCTGATAATTTTGGTACAGCATATAGATGACTAGTTTGGGGCAATTTTATTATGTTGTGTATTAATTAATAGCAATCAATCTGGCTAGCCTTTTCCGAACTATGTTGGGGTCAGCCTCCAGTCTAACCAGATGCAGCTGAATATTAGTATTTTACATGGAGCGACTGCCTATCTGACCTCCACAACTCAGTTACTGGGTAACACGATACCCCTTGGTATGACTGGTTGTCAGACTTTCGGGCTTCTGACGACACGTAACAACTGTCAAAGATCCACGAATGACAGCCGGGAACAACGGCTTAACGTGCTTTCCGAGGCACGGATGGGTCTCGGTATGTTAAGATGGTTATCGACGGACTGACCGCGGCAAGCGTAGTTTAACCTGATCGATCGACCTGTACGGCTGTTATTACTTAGCCACGAGTCCCTCTATTAATTAATAGCATGTTTTAAAATTTAATTTTATTATTATCGGTATTAAAAGGGTCGGTAAAAAAGTCAGATATCAAGGTAAGCAAGGGTTGGACCCTCTGCTTGAATTGATGGAACATTTATTTTATATATTAATTTCATTTATGTGTTATGTTATGTGTTGTGATTATAATGTTAATGTCTGCGTTTATACAGTTATTTTAAATGGTGTTATCCGCCACTGACATTGTAATTAACTAAGCTAGAATTTTGATTAAAATGTGATTTCCGAAGATTATAAATCGGTCTCGAAATGTGAATGTTATTTACATATTTAGATGTTAAGCTCGCCAACAGCACACAAGTTTCAAGTGAAGTATGTAGTACATTTTAATAATTGGTATAATTATGAAACCTGTGTTCAACCAATGTGGTGTAATTTTCACAAATAAATGTTTATTTTCTTATTGTTTTGTTTTTATTCGGGTTATGTTACAGGGTTGTTGTGCATATTGCAGGTTTATATTTATTAGTAAATAATATTTAAAAATAATAATGGTTAGCAATGGATTTTTATGAATAGTTTTGTTATGTATTACTATTAAATATTATTTTAGTTAATTTGGAATTAATAATTATTTGGTTTACATGATAATATGGCCACCAGTATGCATCTAAAAATGTTGATTTTGGTTTTCTTTTAAAATATATCGTAAAGTAAATAAAATAGGTTTATGTACTACGTCATATTATTATAATAATTATATGTTATTAATTAGTATAAATTGTTTTCGATACTTTATAAGAGAAGCAAATGTAATTGTTTGATAAATTTTATATTGATGATAATGTGGAACTTGTAGCAAAAACAATATCAAAATGAAAAAAATCATCGTCATCTCAGATTAATACAGATGGTTCACTCCGCAAAAGCATTTAAATAAAAAGCGACTCTTGCTACGACACAACAAAGTGCAATTCAGGTCGCACAGCGCTAATTACCTATAGTTATATTTACCTGGAAGTTGCCTCTCTTTCTATGGAGTAACTCTTATATCTTCTACTACGTCACTGAATCGGCCCGACAAGACGACCCCGCCGCGTACTTGTAGCTTCATACCTAAAATGCGGAGTGCGCCTTCTGTACTATTCTGTGACTACATTGAAAATACTGCTATCTCTTACTAGAAAAAGATTGAGGATATTTGGAGATGTCAAGTTCGAGTGTAGTTTAGTCCGTGACCAAAATCGAGATCAATATTCGTCATCGAATCAATAAACGGTTTGCAAGCTTCTACTTTTAAAGCTTGGCCACACTGAATGGAACACGTTTACTAAGCTGCGAATGCTCTGCAACATGTACACACGGCTACACATCAAGCTATACATTTCCAGTTTATGCTGATTCGCATTGTATAGGATTTATGTACAATGTGAGGTAAGTTTATATTGGAAATGTATAGCTTGATGTGTAGCCGTGTGTACTAAAGTATGCGATAAGAATATGAATGGGAATATACTTTGACCTTAATTGACGCGGTAGCAATCGTACTAAAGCTTTGGCCACACTGGGGTGAACCCGCGCGGGATGCGGGAAGTGACTGAGCGCGTCGGTTGTTTTAATGATTAGGAAGTCACGCGATTATTTCGTTCGACCATAGCTTAACTATATAGAGTCGCATTCTATCTTTGGTTGTTAACACAGCCAGAGCCTGCATTAAGCGGAGTTACATTCTGAGTGACCGAGTCCTAAACTTTAATACCTTTGACATCTACAGGATTTTTTTTTAACCAGTGCGCAAACTTAAACACGTGACTTTACTCATCATTATGAACATTTACTATGGGACCAAACCTGAAATAGCGAAAAAAACATCAGCTGTTCCATACATTTTGACGAGTAATGCGAACATAAATGTAGGGAACAGCTGATTTTTTTTTTCGCTATTTCGGGTTTGGCCCCGTTGTGAATGTTGTTCATAATGATGTGTAAAGTCACGTGTTTAAGTTTGCGCACTGGTTAAAAACTTACCCTGTATAGAATATTTTATTATTAAGAATGTATCAATAGATTTAAAGAATATTCATTACTATTCTCTATATTCTTTATTTAACAATACTCAGCGTTTATATCTCAAAGAAATAATTCAATTCAGCAGTTATTGCCAGTTGCCGAAGCCGTAATTTTTCATTACTCAAATATTATATTTCTACATTTTAAAGCGTATGACAAGCGCACGCCATATTTACATTCTTAAGTCTTAATTATAAACTTTTCAATATTACTTTAATCTTGTCAGTAGATACCTACATCGTGCATCGTAGAAACAGGTATACTCAATCTTTTCTTCAATATCAAGCTAAATCACTAATGTAGATAAAAGCATTTCATAGAAATTAAATTTCTTTGAAAAATCATAAAATATTCAGTACTTCAAAATTAATCTGTTTCTTAAGGCCCGTTCAAACGTACCATAACCACACCGCATCATTTCATTGTAGCGACAAAATGTGGGCAAGCAGTGGTTACGTGTGAATAGTGTCGTCGCAGGTTCTTACAGTTGCATTGTCGCTAGTAGTTACGTTGTGGCTAGTGTTTGCAGACAGATCGTTGTGTTTGTGGCCGGCCGCTAATGCGCGATCTCACTTGTGTTTGCGTTGTGGCATTGATGTGTTTTCTATTCATTTTCATACAAATTAGCGCCCGTCCATGTGTTGTCGTTGTGGTGTGGTACGTGTAATTGGGCCCTCATGGTCCAAAAAAAAAAACGAATGTTTTAAGTTGCCACAAGCCGTTCTTGCAAAACATTTCCTAATAGTTATCGTATACTCCAGCTTACGTAGTCGTACGAAGACCGGAAATAAAGATTGAGTATTCCCTGTCGTAGAATAAAAAAAGAGTAAAATAATAGCATTAATTTTGAGTGCCTTGTATTGCTTACATGAAAACAATGGTTTAGTTGTAACATGTTGTTATATTTTGATGTTGTAAGCGAGCGTTTAACTTTTCATGACACACACTGCCCTTATTGGGTTAATATTGGGTGACAAAAAAAAAAAAAAACGATTTTTAAATATATTTATCGCTGCTTTTAAACATGAACAATAATATCCAGAAGTGATGTTAATGTAGACTTTACATAGGTTTTCGAAAGTAATTAAATTAAATAGACTACATCGGTTTTCGACACTAATTAAATTAAAACAAAACTGGAATGGTTATAGACGCTTCGCCAACCAAAATGCGACATTTTACATAGAGAAATCGCAAGCATAGAGAAAAAAAAATCCTTAAGAACTGAAAAGGTATGAAATGATTCATCGACAAAATAATTCTACTTATTATAAAGATGGATACGCATCATACAATGTACCTTTAGTAAAATATACACCCTGCATAATTTTGGCAATAATTATTTAATATACAATTTATTTAGATGATTTACTGCATGATTAGCTATTGCAAGTATGTTGTAGTCAATTATACCTAAAGAGAATTTTTCAAAGAAATTTACAAAAGTCTCGATACTGGAAGAGCCGCTTTTTAAAAAAAACAAAATATCCAACATATTTTGTTTTAAAAAAAAATGCGTTTTCTTAAATCCCCACCTATTTTTTTTTGTCAGAAATATGTTAATGTCAAAGAGCTATAATATACAGGTACTGCATACAGTTAGAAGAATCCTCTTGATTTTCCTAATTGAACTAAGTTGAAAGAACTACGAAGGCAGTACGAGCCTGTAAACAATTTTATTATAAATACAGAAGATTTAAATAAAAATATTATACCTACTTATCTATCATTATATGATTTTTATTGATCTCTGAATGTGGTCCCCTCATCCCCTGTTTATAAATCTGAAGCCAATCAAGAATTCTTGAATTGTAAAAGATTTATAAAGTGTGTAATAGTCGAATATTATTTGCGGAGAAGTTTAAAGCCTGTGTCGCCCTTTCTGCCTAGCCCTTCGGGGGTCTTAGCGTGATGTTATCTTATGTAATAAAACAAATAAGGTGACGGCCTGTTCAGACATGCGTCTGAAAAACTCACTCTCACCCTAATACGGTAGTTGCCTAGGTAAAAAAAAGAAATTCTATTAAGTCCGTCTTTCAGATAATAAAAAAATATTGGACACGTATTTTTTGCTTAATCATATTAATAAAAAATAACTTAGAAAACACGCATTAAAGTTGGGGAGTTTGGGCTCGCAACGTCACAAATCAGTATAAAATCTAGCAAGCAGTGACGTCATGCTACATTTTAACTCAATGTATCGCCGTAATCTTTTGATTACTTACGTTAAAATATAAAAAATACGTGTTCTATATTTTTTATTAATCTACCTTCCGGACTAAAAAAAATTTTTTATGAAACAAGCCTATTGCGTAACATACTTTCAATCACAATCTGAATGATTTTTAACAAAATTGCTAATCCATTGCGTCATATGTTCAAAAAAATTGTCTACTCTACAAAGTAAATAACGCGATGAATTTTGTTGACCTGTCAAAATGAAAGCCATTGCTACTGCGTGTTACTCAATTACACCGCGGGATATTCTTTAAACATGAATAATGATTGATTACACAGCCGCTCATATTAAAAGTAAACTCGCCAGCAAACTGACCGCCGCACCGCCCGTTAGTTACCGTATAGAATTAGCTCAATTACTAGAACATAATAATTTTGTGCGACCTTCTAATTAACCAGCATCCTAATTAAAACAAATAATTACATTGTAGCGGCATTTTCGGTACAATTCAGTTGAATGTCCACCGGTACAAACGTGTAAAATGGGGAAAGGGTTCGAGTATGTGAAGGATCTTGTGGTTAATTTTAAGTTGGATTGGTGCTGTTGGGTGATTCCTGTTAGAATTGGCTTGATGATAATAGGATATTTTAATATACTTTTAGCGGTAAGTGATTTTTATCATCATAATTTTTCTGCCCACCGCCTAGGTATCTTTTAGTCCCCTCACATAAACGCCATTCTTCCCTGTTTTGCGATCTTATAATTTTATTTTGCTCACATTCAAAAGCCGCGGCGCTTGACTCATAATCACGGCTCGATCCCACCCAACACAGCTGGTCTTGGGTTCGATTCGCAGTTAGAAACAGATACTTTAGTTATTAAATTTTGTATGCTTTAATGTTTTTCTTTTTCATATTAGAGATGTTACTGTAGGCTACGTGGTAAGTATATCATTGTGGTGCATTTTGAATTCATAATCAGAATTTTACGATTTTGTCATTTGGATAAAAATATAAATCTACACTTACAGCGGAACCTACACTTTATGTCAAGGAATTAAAGCTTCATTTTCAAAATCACAATAATAACAAATGTTTGCAGCTTACCTCCTTTTTTCAGGTCATCTCTCTAGTAGGTATAGCTGACGACAGTTTCGTGCCGATCCTGGTACAGGTTCAAGCCACGATATTGGACGACAATGCCACTAAACCCGTCCCTATGATTGCGTACTCCGTCGAGCTGGCTTTCAACATCATTCTACTATGCGGATTATATCGGGTAAGAATTAACTGTCGGATCTTAGACCACAGAGTCCTAGATTCATATCCCTGCTCCTCGCCTTAAACAAAAATCAATCTGGATCTACTTAAATCGCATGACAGTCATCATCTGCCTAGCCTTTTCCCAACTATTTTGGGGTCGGCTTCCAGTCTAACTGGATGCAGCTGAATACCAGTATTTACTTGGAGCGACTGCCTATCGGACGTCTACAGCCCAGTTACTGGGTAATACGATACCCCTTTTTTTTTTTGGGTGGGAAATCATCAAATAACTTCTCCCGCTCTGGGCGGAGCGGGAGGGCGTGTCAGACTCTTACTGACTAAAACTCACCCGTGTTCCTTCGGTTGCCCTGTTGCCGGGGGCCACGATCTCCCTTTCGGTTTTCTTCGCAACCCCGGCAGGCATCGGCCCTAGCGGACCCCGTCAATTATGCTGACATCTCTTTGAGGCGCGCGTGGAACACAACGCGCCGTCGACCCGGGCCTGGTCCTTATCGAACGGTGAGCTACCCATTGCTCACAGTCCGCAAGCCCGCGCCTACGGTGGCCGGAAATCGGCTTGCGACTCCCGACGCCCTGGGCGTCTCCTCCTGCGGCGGTTAGGGGCGTGAGGGCCTCCTCCTTCGCGAGCATTACCGCTTCGCAGAAGGAGGTGACGGCCTCCCATTTCCTCTCGCTCCGTACCATGGCCTGAACCAGGGCCGGACGCGAGAGATCACCGCCGCCGATCGCCTCCACGAGGACACGGCGATGCTCCGCCCAAGCTGGGCAGACCTCCACCGTATGCTCCACCGTGTCCTCCGGGCGATCCACACAATACGATACCCCTTGGTAAGACTTTCGGGCTTCCGACGACCCGTAACAACTGTCAAAGTTGTAAAAATGATATCCAGAACCAACGGCTTAACGTGCTTTCCGAGACACGGAGGGGTCTTGACATGTAAAGATGGTCACCCATCCACGGACCAACCGCGGCAAGCGCAACTTAACCTGATAGATCGACCCGTGTGGCTGTTATAACTTGGCAGCCCCTATATCGCATGACAGTATCTATCGACAATTCTACACCATAATCTTGCGATTAAAAAGTAGCATAAAATCATCCCTTACCTAAAATAATAACATCTGCATTTCTCAATTGGGTGTGCAGAAAAGTATATTAGGGCCCCTATATACACCCCACATTTCGCCAGTTATTTTTAAATTCCATGTAATAGGAAACGAGCCATTTTCGCGTCACAAGTCCAGACTAAAGGCTGCTACTGTAAATCCCAAAATAACTGCCCGACTTAGGAAACGAACTAAAGACACCACCCTCAGCAGTCGCGCTTTGTACCACCAGATCAATAAAGAAGTAATAATTTGTTAATCATTTATGTGTTGTGCAGAAAGACATACCGCTAATGCGGGTGTACATGAAGTACTGCATTGCGGCCATCATCACGTCAGTAATGTTCTACTCAATGGTGGTGGCAGCTATCGGCGTCATCGTCACCATTGCTATGGTGCTCAGCATATGTAAGTAGACACATGGCCCTCAATTTCTTATTTTTTAAGAACACCGCAAAAAGTTAATTGTAAGTTTCCAGAACAGAATAGAAGAACAGTACCTGGGCGACCAAGCTCTGCTCTCTGGTGAAAATAGAGAATGCTCATTTAATAGTATAGGATAGTACCTACCTACTAACTATGTCATTAATTTGTTCTTAACTTTGGGCGACCGATGTCTGCACGGGTGAAAATAAGGAAAAAACGAATTTTCCCAGATATAAGACCTAGCTGGATCGATTTTTCGCCCCCATAAACCCCTATATTGCTACTTTCATCGAAATCGTTAGAGCCGTTTTCCAGAACGTGAGTACAAATATGTATATATACAAATATTGCTCGTTTAATAGTATAGGATAGGATAATGATCAAGTCTGTGTTCGTCAAAGGGACCGCAGAGGTACAGAACACGAAATCGCCGCGTCGCCGGCAACGACTAGAGATGCCTTTACGAATAATATTCATGTCCGAATTTAGCGCAACTGAGAGCAAGCTAACTGTCACAGGGCATTGTTACAATTGTCATGGCGGGCCGTCAGTTTCCATGAGTAAACGGTGACGTTCACTGACATGCTTGGTGTGTATGAAAAGTGTTGACAGTACCATCTCTAGAGTGCTCGCAAGATATGTAAGTCTGTGCGTGGCTGAAATCGGAACTAATAAGTATGCCTCCTTCTTGTTGTTTATGTAAGGTCAAATTAAGTATAGAATAATTTAATTAATTATTAATGTAGATTAATAATATTAATATAGATTTCATATTTTAAATTCGCCAGCACCACCAGTCGTGCGCAGACATAACTTGTGCGCACTCTAGCAGCGGCTGCCGAAGCGTGACTCTTTGGGTACAGGTGTACCCGTGTACCAATAGTAGACCCACACTTCACCAGTTACTTATATTAGACACATATGTGAGTTTGTTTGTTACGCTTTCACGGCTAAACGGCTGAACCGATTTTGATGAAATTTGGTATGGGGATACTTTGAACCTGGGGAAGGACTTAGGCGTATCGACATACAAAGCGGGCGAAGCCGCGGACGGATGTTAGTAAGCTATATTTTCATGTTATTTGGTGGTGAATAAGCAGGCGACACACCTGATGGTAAGTGATCATCGCAACCTATGGGTAATACTAGGCTTCACAGAAGCGTTGCTATCGCAAAGACAAAAATAATATGAAGCGAGCCACTGACTGAGAATTTCCGAACAGTGGTTTTCCCCCCATAGCAATTTTTCCGACCCAGGGATAGAACTCTCCCGAGTTCGATAGTGATAACGTAGGGCACCTTCATCCAGAAGTCGCGCTTGCGTCAACTAAACCCTTCACTAGATGTAATATATAGAAAAAAAAAATAACATCAATTTCACATTACAGTGTTCCAAATATACGTACTCGTATTGGTGAGAAGCATTTTAGTAGAAATGAGACTTGCACAGAAAAACCTGGAGCTTCCGACTTTAGTCATGAGTACTCTCATTCAGGAAGAAAAAGAGAAGGCAGAAAAAGAAAAAGAGAAGGCAGAGAAAGAAAAAGTTGAAGTCGATGTGGAAGCCCCGGTCGAGGACGAAGCCGAAGTCGATGTTGAAAAGAAACCCGACGCTAAACTGGAGACCGTCGACGAACATCCGAAGGAAGTGACTTTTCAGACAATTCATGTGAAGGAATAAGAGCGTTCGTGTATTAAAATATTTTATTTCGATTTTGTTTTGAGTTTTCTTTGGTTGGACGACATTTGGTCAAGAACTCTTATTATCTATCATCACTCAAATGCGTGTGTTGCAATCCTCAACTAACAATATTGTTCGCATCGTGATTCGCACGCACAATTTCACGCATAGTAAAGTAGGAGGTTTTATTTACCCCATAAAAAAGAAAGCCAAAATCAATTATAATTATTTAATTGTCAATATCAATTACAAAATAAAGTAACTTTTTGTCTTATATCAAATTGTGCAGGTTCAAAATCTGCAGTCAGATCAATAACTACTTATATTAAATTTTTATGACAGTGGAAATAGACTTATGTACTTATAAACAATGTCTAAACATACATTAATTTAATCAAGAATGCTAACAAAATTATGTCGAATGAAAACAAAGAAATTTAATCACAAAAAAGTCTAAGGAGGCGACTGTACAATATTTTAATGTTAAATAAACATTTAAATATTACAACATGTACATAAAACATGTTTTAATATTTCTAATATCTTACACACTGAGCTTTTAGGTAAAGAACAACACAATGATATGTTAAGTTTCATTAGTAGTTCTGTTGTCAAGCCACTGCCTTATAAGGCCACGCCCTATTCAAAAGCGCGTTAATATGGCACTTTTCGTTCGTTGAATCTTAACAAAAAGTGACATAGGGACGCGAAGATTGTGTATTCGCGCGACCATTAATTTGGTATAAGACGCAGAGTAAAATGGTAACTTTGCATTTTGTTGTTGCATTTCCAATTTTATTTGGACTAAGTATAATAAAGCCAGCGCTCGATGATGTTGTGGTCATAAAAAGTGCGAGCAGAACCAGTATTTAGTACAGGATTTCTAAAAGCATAGCAGCTTTCTCATATAGTCTCGCTCCCACGTTTTATGACCGTGATTGCCACGGTCGTTGGCGTTTATAAGATGGCAGTGACTGCACACAGTGACTAGGAATTTCGGACCCAAACAGTGCGTTCATGTAGACAACATTGGCAGCAAGTCAAGCGGGGGAAGCTACTGGACCCGAAATAGACGGGTACGTTAGTCAACTGGACTGACTTGAGGGCGCGATGTCAGCATGACTGGGTTCAAACTAGTGTCTACACGAGCCCAGTTGCAAGTCAGCGTTGGACTGAATTATTGCACTGACACATTACTGGGCTCGTATAAACCTGCCTTTAGTACAGAATAACTTGTAACTGTCACCTTTGCCCACCGCTGTCAACTTCAACTCTTTGACGAGTGGCTTTTATGGAAGAGGCTTCAAAAAAATGTCTAATGACACTTGCTATAAGAGCCAGCAAACACAGCAGTTTATTATGTAAACAAAAATTGATCATTCTATAATAGTAAAACTATACTGTTAAATCCTTGTGTGAAATAGGGGTTACAGTTAAACGGGATTATGGCGATAATTTGTTCTTTCCTGTAAGTACGTTACGATATACTTGCGCAAGTTTAGACATGCACAAGTCAGCGTGACACCGAATGGCTCAGATACTTGTGCTAATTCATCCAACACTCGTTAATGTATACTTGTGCAAATCCTATTTTGCGCAAGTATATCATAATGTGTATGGCCTACATTAGATTCGCTTATAAGTATTATTCGGTTAAAGCAGAATGCATATAGATAGATATTTATTGCTAAATTATAAGAATATCTCACCAAGATAGATTCAAAAGGAACCTTATTTCTTTGGTTTATGGTTAAACTGGAATATAAAATACTTTCCTACTACATGTAACTATATCACATTCAGAATGTAAGAAAATAGCTGGTAAATACAGCAAATATCTCGAAAAATAGGATATAGATAAACGCTAGTCAGTACATTTATAAATGATAAGAAACAAATCATAAGAATTGAACACCACTGGGATTTTTTTGAACACTGGGAACTGGAACTAAGGAACATTCAGATTCGCTGAAGACTATGGAAACTATTTAGGACATTGAGTTTATTGGTGTATCATCTACATCAATCTGCCTAGCCTTTTTCCAACTATGTTGGGGTCGGCTTCCAGTCTAACCGAATGCCTATCTGACCTCCACAACCCAGTAACTGGGTAATGCGACACCCCTTGGAGTCAGAAGCCCGAAAGTCTGACAACCAGTACAGACTGGTGACAACCAGTCTGTACGGACTTTACTTTAGTCGACCCGTAACGACTGTCAAAGATTCAAAATGACAGCCGGGACCAACGGCTTAACGTGCTTTCCGAGGTACGGAAGAGTCTTGGTATGTAAAGATGGTCACCCATCCACGGACCTACCGCGGCAAGCGAAGCTTAACCTGATGGCCTTATCCGTGCGGCTGTTATTACTAAGCCATCCTGTGTATCATCTATATGTCATTGTATAGTGAAAAACATCATCTGTATTTCTTAAAAGTTTGTGCACCGTTCGAATTGTCTCGTGACGATTTTTAATCAGTAAGCCGCGTTTCCAATACCCTGCCGGTTTCACTACAACAAGAAAACGAATGCTCGCTCGCCGTGACGTCGTGGAAAGGCCATTTGTCCACCGCACCGTGAACGGGACGTCAACGAGAATGAGATGACGCCGAAGTAGGGACAGTTATTTACTATGGTCACGTATTCTCGTTTCTCGTTGACGTCCCGTTCACGGTTCGGTGGGCATACAGTATAAGAATGAGCGAGCGAGCATTCGTTCGCAGAGTCCAACCGATCATCACTGAACTAACATGTTCGCTCGCTCAAGTGTTTTCATGTGCACATGGCTACACATCAAGCTATACATTTCCAGTTTATGCTGATCTCGCATTGTATTGGATTTCCGTACAATGCGAGGTCAGCTTATACTGGAAATGTATAGCTTGATATGTAGCCGTGTCTACCGCGCGAACAAACGCTTGCTCGCTCAGAACTGTTCAGAACGCTAACTGAAAACGCAGCTTTATGCGACTGTCGTTTTCAGCTGTTCCCAATGGTAATTACAGAAAACAATAGATCAAATGCAATGTTCACTGATGAAAGTTTATTGTGCTGTGGTATATGTGTACAGCTCCATTTAAATAGCACCTTAATTGCGTAACACAATTCCAATCACGACTTGAATCATTTTGAAGGCTAATCCATTGCTTCATATATTAGATAATTTTGTCAGCTCAAAAACGTAATTATCACAATGAATGTTGTTGAACTGTCAAAATGGAACCCATTGCTACTCTTACTGTTAGTGTGTTACGAAATTAACACGCTGATCTATTTGTTGTTACGATACTGGGCCTTACGCTCTTTATACACACACGTTTTTCTAGTCGTGAAAAACTACGATTTATTATCCGGGACGGTCGTCAGTGTTGTATGGATCACCATGGAAGCTTGTTTGACAGACACGTTTTTTCTACGGCGCGGGTTATACGCCGTACCGTGTACAGAGGGCCTTACACATTCATAGTCAAGTTGTATAAATAATAACTGTACTTAAGCAATCAACCTTAAATTATAATTTCAGACGATTTCAACAAAATTATACTTAACATTAGTCACTAGTAACACGTATGAGCCATACCCTGTATCAAAATGTTTACTAAAACGACATGGACAGTATAAAAATACATGGTACATTGAAAACAGTTTATAAGGACTTCGAAGGGATCGTCGGATTGCGGTTGTTAGAGTCGATAGTCGTTATAACCAAAAACTATGTTAGGTAAACAAAAATGTTGGGACCTCAAAATTTCTTCGTAATAACCGGTACGACGTTTTAAGCTAAGTCGTCCTAAACGGTTTTGACTGTATCTGACATATTTTTAAGATTTATTTTAGATCCTTTTTCATTTAATCTTTTAGACTTTTTTTTGAGAAGAGATAAGAGATATTGTATATTTGGACTGTGTCCTTTTGGACAGACCATAAAATAATAATAATATAACTGTTTATTGTAAACAGATAGACTGCAAAAGTTCAGTGCAATGAGGGGGTTTTCTTGAAAATTCACGCCACCAGTTGGCGCCATTGTGACAAGGTCTTCATTTCAATAATGAATATAAAATATATAATGACGTTCATCATCCGATTCATTCATTCAGTCACGACTAAAAAAAATATAGGCGCTTTCTCTCTTTTGACAGATGCCTGGACCTGACGTCTCAGTGCTGCCACCTAATCATCATCATTTCAGCTGAAAGACGTCCACTGCTGAACATAGCCCTACCCCAAGCACCGTCACTTTGACCGGTTCTGTGCTTCCCGCATCCAGCGGATTCTTGCAGCCTTCACAAGGTCAGCGGGACCGGTCAACCTTGTGGGAGGCCTTCCAACGCTAGGTCTTCCGGTACGCGTTCGCCACTCCAGAACCTTTCGGCCCAATCGACCATCTGTTCTCAAATTGCCACTAAGTTTGGCAATTTTTCGGGCTATGTCGGTTACCTTCGTTCTCCTGCTCATCTCTTCATTTGTTGCCACCAGGTGAACATCGTTTCAGAAAACCCTCATTAGAAACTAACTTTACTGTGGGAGGAGCACCTAGGGATGATTTACGCTAGACCGGCTTCAAGCTGTGGCAATGGTAGGATCTGGTAACACTATATCTGCCGGCACGAAATTAGCGGCGGCCGAGCGATGGCCACAGCGGAGCGAGAGGACCAGGGGCTTAGGCATGGGCACGAAACTAGCGGGGAAAAAAATAAAACACTATACTGGAACGAGCGGCCATCGAGCGGCGAAATCAAACAGATTTGTTCCTGTCGCCACCGCCCGTGCAATGCTCGCCCCGCGCCGCTCCCGCCGGTTACTTGCGCGTCACTTCAGAATGCTATGCTTTCGTTTATGTCGCCACCGCTCTGCTGTCGCCATCCCTGGGCCACCGCTAATTTCGTGCCCGCAAACTAAGTATTATATACTAGCGGTGCGCTTCTGTTTCGCAAGGTTTTTACGACTTGACAAAAATGAAGATTATTATATCTAAGTTAAATATGAATGTAATATGCACATAAACCGCTTCAAAGTCCGTTGCATAGGTTACAAGAACAAAGCGGTCACACAGACATTTTCGAACAGATTATGCCATGTACTGATCAAAACCCGGCCAGCAACAGAGACTTTTTCAATTCCAAATGTAGTTTCTGCGTTTGTTTATTATAACATAACTTCAAGTTAGTTTTCCCCGAAGGGTTAGGTTTACCTATTGGACACACAGTGCCCAGTTCCCGTGGTATTATTTGTGATAATAGATTGATTGTTAGATAGAAAGAAAAATACAGGGTGACAGGGATACAGACGCGGAACCTGTTACAATGGATTCAGTACATGATTCTAAACCCCAGGCGTTAAAATAAAAGGTCGGTTACCAAAAAAAATCTGCTGTTTCAAAAAAAACATCTACGCGGTCAAAATTTATAACGCAACGGGGATCAGAATCACGTACTGAATACCAGGTTGCGCGTAGACATCCTTGCCACAGTGTACAGAAAAAAATTGGACATATAAGTCTCAAATGGCCAACAGGCAGTGTGCAAGCGCATGGATCCATACCGTCTTTGTAAGACAAGTCCGGCCATGCAAATTTGGAACAATTACATAAATGCACCTCGGCTGGAGCCAGCACGGTCTTACATAAATCATTTCCTTTAATCATTCATTCACAGTGTGGTTGATAAAAAGTCGAAATGCAGCCCATCTGTCTACTCTGTAATAATAATAATGTCAGATTTCTCAATAACAGTAAAAACAATGTTTGGCATTGAATGCTTCCTACTTCCTGATGTTCATCTTTCCGAAGCTACCGGCTAAGCCGCGGCCTGAAAGTGGAAAGAAATAATGGGTATATACATGAATAGTACAGACTTTAGACACGATTTATAGATTTTGAAAATACAGGGAATAAATTTGGCCAGCAGTAACAAATAATATGTAAATGTTTAAATATCCTCAGAAATAAAGGCTGAAATACACATGCTATTAAAAGCATGTTTTTTTTGCTAGCAAGTAGCATGCTTTTTATACAGCATGCTCTTCTTGATACATGAATTTTTTTCTGCAACACTGGTTGTACAAACATTTTTACACGATAAATGTTTTATTTTTATACTAGCTTCGTCGGGGTCGTAGCATGATATTATATAGCCCAATAAAAGCCCTACATACATAGTTAATTGATTCAGGCGTGACCTTGCGGAAATCCATAATGAAATGATGATGTGGATATATTTAGTAACCTTTTCCGCTTAGCTATTTCTAAAGAGTCTTAAAAAGACCCTGGAAGAAATCGACATGTGTTTCACCTCTCAACGAGGCATCCTCAGGATGACGATTGACTTGTCGCGAACTCGAACACGGCGTGTTGCCACACCAAGCGCAGTCGGTGCTTGGTGTGGCAACACGCCGTTACACAGCGGAACAGGTTACTAAATATATCCACATCATCATTTCATGCCCTACATACAAACAAACATAGTATAGACTAGCTTCCGCCAGCGGCTTCGCCCGCGTGATATCTTTATAAATAATAGCCTATGTTACTCAGTAATAATATAGCATACTACTGGTGAAAGAATTGTTGAAATCGGTCCAGTAGTTTTGAGTTTATTCATTACAAACGTACAAAAAATCAAATCTTTTCTCTTTATAATATTAGTTTAGATAATAATTATACCAGGCGTAGATGGCTGGACGAACTTGACGCTCATAGGAGGGATTGGTCCATATTGGCGCAGGATCGAGTTGAGTGGGAAAAGGAAAGGGAGGCCAGGCCCTGCAGTGGGACAATACGGGCAAAAATAATAACAATACTTTATGGGACACCAGATTATACATTAGAAAACATACAATTGGCGGCATTATCGCTTACCGCTATCTTTTCCAGGCTACCTTGGAATGGATAGTGATTTTTCTGGACATAAAATGGGGTTGTGTTTGGTGCAAATAAAAATGTACAATATACTATAATATATACACAAATATGTTTATACATATTAATAATTATTATACAATTATATTTTAAAACTAGATGAGTTCGGTGTTTCCAATCCGACTACTCTGAGAAGACCAAAAAACTCAAGAGGTTCTTTTAAAGTACAGACAATCTTGGTCAGATCATGTGAGGATCAAGTAGATTAGATTAGTGTCTGAAATGGTCGTTTGAGAAAAATGATCATACTCCTTTTGTATACACATGCTAATTGGGTGCTACTGGAAAGCATCTGCTCGAAAATCGCATGCTTTTTTGCTACTACATTGCATGTGTATAACAGGCTTAAAGTTGAAGTCCGACCACAGATAATACAGATGGTTCACTCCGCAAAATCATTTAAATAAAAAGGGACTCTTGCTATCACACAATAAAGTGCAATTCAGGTTGCACAGCGCTAATTCCCTAGACTAATATTACCTAGAAGTTGCCTCACTTTCTATCGCGTAACTCTGATATCTTCTGACTACGTTACGCTCACTGAATCGGCCTGACAAGACGAACCCACCGCGTACTTGTAGCTTCATACCTAAAATGCGGAGTGCGCCTTCTGTATTATTCTGTGTTCTGGCAAAGATTCGAGATGGCGTACTATAAAGTGATCCTCTAATTTATTATTTCAAAACTATGCTTAAAAGTATACTGTGTGGGGTACATACCTCGTCCTACTCCAACGGACAGCGTAGGGAAGTCTTCATCAGTCAACTCGGGAGCTGGACGGATGTTCTTCGAATCTGTAAACAACAAGTCATCAGTGTAAACTTTTGCCGGCTATTCATTTGACAATACGTAATAAAAATAATCCATATTAATACAATAAATGCGAAAAGTCTGTATTCTATCTTTGTTTCCATAACTTGCAATAGTCCTGCACCAACCGAGGGTTGTCCTTGGGTGCACTTGCATAGTGCGAACACGGATAGTCGTAGGTTGGTGCCTCATTTAATTAAAAACGTCTAACGGGGTTCTGGGAATTAGCTTTGGCCCCTCGTACGCCTTCCAGGGTCCAGAAATATGTCAAGAAAATTTTAAAAGAAATTATATTTTATTTTTTGACTCAACTCGATCCTGAGCCTCTATGGATCAATCCCTCCTACAAGCGTCAAGGTCTTCCTGACATCTACGCCTGGGTCTTCCGCGATGCCGATGACGATACTTTTTACCGTGGTGGTACGTTCCCGCGGGATAATTTCCGACCTCTACGCGGGCAATAGGAAATAATATTTAAGTCATCACTGTAAACTTTGTCCTGCTTTTCATTTGACAGAGCGTAATGAAAAAGAATGATGGTATAATACTTACAGTCAGCTTGCGGCATACGTAGTGGCGCATGAGTCCGTTTTTCTTTTCGTATATCTGGAATGAAGATCTCAATCAACCAATCGAAATTGAACAGGCTTTTCAAAAATCGGGCCCGCGATTTAAATATATTTGATTGAAGTTTCGTGTGCAAAAGGAGGAGCTCGTGGCTAAGTAATAACAGCCGCACGGGTCGATCCATCAGGTTAAGCTACGCTTGCTGGGGTTGGTCCGTGAATGGGTGACCATCTTTACATACCGAGACTCCTCCATGCCTCGGTTCCTCAAAGCACGGTTGACAGCCGTTATGGGTCGTCAGAAGCCCGAAAGTCTGACAACCAGTTGTATCAAGGGGTATCGTGTTACCCAGTAACTGGGTTATGGAGGTCAAAAAGGCAGTCGCTCCGTGTAAAATACTGGTATTCAGCGGCATCCGGTTAGACTGGAAGCCGACCCCAATATAGTTGGGAAAAGGTTAGACAGATTGAAGTTTCGTGTGCAGTCTGGGAACTTTATTAGAAATACGCAGTTTAATTTACTGTCGTATTGGCGTCTCCTCCTTGTATATGTATAATGTGATGAATATAATTAACTGCACTAATAGTAAACTTACGTTCAGATAAACTGGAGGCAGTTGAGTTGAGACCCTGTTCGTGGAACGATTCGTTGCCAGTCGTGTTGCACGAAGACGACGGTCCCTGAAAACAAAAAAACATATTTGAAAGAAAGAAAAACGAAATGAATGAGAGAATTTATTGAAGTGAAAACTTCTTTAGGCGCGTTGGGAATTTTTGAGAGGGGACTAAACCATTGATTTCGCGACACTGTGACGACACCAGCTTTTGACCATTAAAAAGACATCAACGCGTTGATTACCGCGGTGCCAGTGCCACTGTTTTTTTTTTTATTGGAAATAATAAAAGATTTCAATAAATACAAAAGAAATAGGCCAACGAACAAAAACTATTTTTTTTTTATGTTCAGATTTTATAAAATACTAGCTTTTGCCCGCGGCTTCCGCGTGGATGTCGGAAAATATCCCACGGGAACGTACTACCGATGCCCGTATTACATACCTAAAAGCCGAGGAAAAGGTCATTGACTCCTATCGCTGCGCCCGTGTTACGGTCAACCATAATTATTTTGTCACGCGTAATTTTGAATCAGTGATATCTTTTAAACTATTCTTTGTATGAAATGATGTGAAGGCATATTTTAATCTAAATTAAATGCTCAATTTAAATGACATAGTTTATTGGATAAGGATTAATATAATACCGGTCATAATAGATTCGGGAATAACAGTTAAATTTTTATCAAATTCTGAAAGATAAAAATGGTTATTGTGGGTCATCCTTATATTCAAGGTAATCACCCCCATCATCAGCCATCTGGTTATGATACAATCCACCCTCATTTTCGGTGATAAATCATCGGTAAGGAATTTCAAGAATTATATACAGCGTAAGACATAATTTTAATAATAACGATGTTGGGGGGTGGCAACCGGATGGCATTGATACACACAAATTTCTTGCACATAATAGAGCTTAAATTTTGAATGCCATGTCAAAAATAAAAATGTTTTGCCCCCATCCCCCATATCTCCGGCCCCGTCCATTTGGGGTCCATTCGGACGGTACGGGGGAGTTCGGTATCACTTCAAGACCCAGATTACCACTCGCCATCCAGTTGCCTCTCCAATTATATTTTACGTGCCATTGCTTCAACTATTAGAAGATAGACATATGCGACTTTTTTGTTAAAGTTTTTAAGATGAACAATACTGTAGAACATAAATTGTTTGTAACTTTTACGATTTCCGCGGCGCACGCCAATAAAGCTCCCAGTCGGCATGATATTTTCCGACATCTTCAACAATAATTGTCAAATTTCAGTCAATTTACACAAAACCCTAATCTATATACTAAAACCTTCCGCATGAATCAATCCGTCTATTGGTGAAAACTGTTTGAAAATCTGTTCAGTAGTTTTTGAGTTTATCGCGTTCAGACAGACAGACAGACGCGGCGGGGGACTTTGTTTTATAATACGTAAGGAAAAGAATATCAATGTCTGTGAGAGCAATGAACAATCAAGTCTGAAGTGGCCTTTTGAAGAAAGAGCCATACAGATTTGAGTAAACTGCCCTGTCAGTTAGCAAGCATGATTCAATCATTATTTCTGATAGTTACCGCAAATCCAGCAATCGTTGGTCCAGACCAGGCATTTTTCGAGTCCTTGAACTTCACTATGCCCTGAGAAAAGAAATACATTACAATTAGCTATTATAGCTATGATTGCGAGCACAATTAATTATAATTTAAACCGTATGCCCTGATATTCATAATAGTCATTATTTGAGACTACTGAAAGTTTAATATTTTGCAATTCGACAGTGGCTAAGCCAGAAGTAAAGTAAACTTTAGAAATACACTAATATTTCATTAACTTTTAAAATAATTCAGTCAATTTATCAATTGAATCGACAGAGGATATATTTGGGTCAAGATTTTACCATAGATATTTTTCAACACAAGTGTGAAATCAAAGGGTAAGGGTATCAAATCGGTGCAATAAGAACCAATTATCGAGCACTTGCTCGATAATTGGCTCTTATTGATTTTAGATTCACAATGCAGTGCACTTATTATTCGTGCTTTTTACTTTGCATTCCCCCACTAGTACGCAGTACAGTGCATTGCAAACCTAAAAGCGGTGCAATAATAATGTGCCACAAACAAGTGAAGATACTGACTCGTGTAACACAAGTACCTCAGGAGTCAGGGCTTCAACAGAAAATGTAATACTTTTTTATCTTAATACAACATTTTATTATTAAATAGCTGAGTTAGTTGTCTTGTTTGAATCGTGAGTTATGGTATTGAGTCCATGTCGTTCATGTGTCGATCATGACGTTCATGTGTCCCGAATTAGAAACTTTTCCAATTTTGCGTTCCTTATGAACCTAATTCGGAATATTACTAACATTTTAAAACAAAAAAAATGCCTAATCAATCCTGTCGTTCTCAAGTGATGCGCTTACCAAACAATAACATTTCTTAGAAGATAAGAGCCACTTTTCGAGCAAGAATGTTGAAAAATGCTCATCAACACGTGAGCATTTGTCACCGTACACTTGCATCAAAATATGTTATTCAATAAAAATATGAACTTTGCTTACCTCCACATCGTATTCGACGGGCACGTGCTGTCCAGGAACGATCGGGATGCCCACTACTGGGCAACAGCTATCCAGGATCGTGAATGCCCAGCGTTTGGCGCGCGACGTGGTGCATTCTACCGACTTGTCATTCTGTTCGTGGTGCTGTTGGACAATTAAAAGGGTATTATTTCGTTGGTCTAGTGGCCGTAAGCGCTACTGCTGAGCACGAGGTTTAGGATTCGATTCCCAGGTTGGGCGAAGTAATATTAGGTTTTTCCGTCAGGAATTACTCAATTGCATCCCGGAGTCTGGATTCGTTACCAGTTGATGGCAAAAGGCTCGCCCCCTATTACATGGGACTTAAATATAACTGGCGAAATGTGGGTGTATTATTGGTACACCTCTGCTTAACCCTTCGGGAAATACAGGCACTCAGTTGGCTCATTATCTCCATCGGCTTGTTTTTTAATTTTCTTAATGTGGTGGATTAAATGCCTCTACGGCGATACGGAAGTACCTGCTAGACTAAACAGACAGTCTTTAACGCGTAAGAATTGCAGCCATATACCTCGCGATTTCTTCTAGGCAACATGACTTTCCTCGACGCAAAAGTGAAATAAGTCTTACAGCGTGGCAATAAGGTAACATTTTGTTTGTTAGGGTGCGACAGAATAGGTAAATATAAAGTAATTTTGGTTTATATGGATTTATCGAAAGAAAGAAAGAAAAATATTTATTTGAACACAGTTCGTGAAACAAAATATAAATAAGAAAATGAAAAAGTTAAAATAATGTTTTAACAACAATAGTGTGCGTCTCACGGCTGCGCCAAAAAGGTTCGCATCGCATCTTTAATCTATGGTAAAAAATGCGCATGAGGTTATTTTTGTATAGTCGTTTTAAATCAATAATCACAAAATGTACAGTATTCAGAACCTCGGAACTTACCTCACACCCCAGTCCTGGGTTGTACTTGAAAGGGTCCTTCCTGAGCTGAACCAGCGCCAACGACTCTTTGGGGAATCCTTCATTTGACCGACTTTTGATGCTATTGATGAGATGGTAGAAAAGCGTATCGAGCTTATAAACACGAAAGAGATATTCATCCTCCCCTGAAAATAATTAAGTAATAAGTAGAAAAAACTCTTCGGGAATCATCGTCTATATTCGAAATTACGAACGCGCGATGATGAGATTTAATATAGAGCTGTCAGAGCCATGGAAGTATAGCTTGACGCGCGCATTTACGCACACGGTAATGCGTATTTCTGTGGGTAATGCGATAGTAGGGCGCGTCATTTCAGAGTGGAGAAGCTTTATTTTATATATATTTTGTATTACTATAATTACAAAATTATAAATTGTAAAAACTTTTGAGTGACAAATGATGATCTTAGACCGGAGTAGGTAACCTGACAGAGAGAAAACTTCATACAAACTCGCAATAATGTGTACTACTACAAAGCGGGGTGGTACAAAACTTGAAGGATTGCCTCTGTGGAGGGTTACTCTGTGGCATGCCTTTCGTGCTAAATAAGAATCCAATTTCAATTTATCATTAAATTTAATGAAGTATGAATTTCTTTATATTGACACAAGACTGTTACTAAATTGGTCTTCAATTAAATATGCTAAAATTAAATATATAAACCAAATTCTTCACAAAACACAACAGTTGACAGTCCTAGTGGTCGTTACTGGGGCAGCTGAGCATAGTATCTTAAGTTGAAACCCCAAGTTAAGGATTGGTATTGGGTTTTTCCTGAATGAATTTCTCACTAGCAGCCTGCGCCCTAAGTGCGTAACACAGTTTCAATCACAATCCCAAGAGTTTTGATGGACATTTCTATTCAATTGCTTCATAAGTTTAATAAATTCGTCTGCTCAACAACGTAAATAACGCAATGGACGCGGATGAACTGGCAAAATTAAAGAAAATGCGATCAATTGTCATTTTATTTTTGTTACACAATTATCCCGCTGGTTGATGTTAATTTATGGCAATAGACTCGCCTCCTATTTCACACCCACATTTTGCCAGCTATGTTTCAGTACCATAAATGGCAAAATGGTGGGTGTCTCATAGACCTTCTCAAGTTGTAATTTTTATTTCAAGAGAAAAACGCTTTTGATTTTTGCGTAACTGTACGGTATTTATGCTCATAACTGTTAATAACATACCAATGGTTAATTATACTGTGAATAGACTATATAATCAAAATATGATATTATGGAATGACAGCTATCTAAAAGACACAGTATATGTTTGGGTTAAGTTTAAAAGTTTCATGCGACTGATACTTTAACGCGTTGCTTTAAGTCGTAATCATCCGGCCATGGTATGCGATCTATCTGCAGACAGATAAGCTCGTAATGGGTAACATTGATTTGAGTCGAATCACAGAATAGTACAGAAGGCGCACTCCGAATTTTAGGTATGTTCAGCTACAAGTATGCGGCTGACTCGTCTTGTCGGGCCAATTCAGTGAGCGTTACGTAGTCAGGAGATATAAGAGTTACGCGATAGAAAGAGAGGCAAATTCTAGGTGAACATAGCTGTAGGTAATAAAGCGCTGTATGACCTGAATTGCACTTTATTGTGTCGTAGCAAGAGTCGCTTTTTATTTTAATGATTTTTCGGAGTGAACTATCTGTATTAATCTGTGGTTGTGTCGATATTATGAAACAATAAAATGAAAAATAAAATAAAAAATAATGCACAGCAGTTGTCTTTGTAGCGTGTCCTTGAGACACAAAGGCCTCCTCTAGCACTTTCCACTTTATCCACGTAACACTTTCTCTTGACATTTTTTGGCCTAGCGTAATACGAACTACGGAGTTTCAATAGTAAAATTTTACCAATAGAGTGCAAGGTCTGCTTGTACTATTTTGTTACCACTGACGTACCACTTGAGCAAAATCAGTCTATAATGTTCTCACTGCTGCGACACAGGCTTCCTCTCTTCGAGAGAGAGTAGGCTGTAAACTACCACGCAGATCCAGTGTGGGTTGGTAGATGTCACATGTCTTCCAATTTTTGGTTTCTTAAACATACCGGTTTCCTCACGATGTTTTCCTTCACCGTTTTGAGAGCAGTGGTGATGAAACAATTTACACAAAGTAAAATGCCTGTGTGGGTTCGAACCTACGACCACTAGTGCTCTTCGTAACGTGTCCGCTCAAAGATAATAACCTAAATATTTCAGAAACTGAAGTTTTCCTTACCGGACTTTTGACACAGCTGTATTATAAAATCTTGCACGGCCAAAACCTTCTCTGGCATTGTGTACAACGGTGGGAGGGTCTTCACACTGGGGTCCTTTTGCTTCAGATAGTCGATGATGTTAGCAAGGATCTGCATGTAGTTGCTCTTGGGGCCAGTCTCGTCTGGCATGTCCAGGCCCAGGTCGATGCTGCCCTGTTTCACGTCCGATGCATAGCCGACGGGGATGTGACCTGATTCAATAAAAATAATTGGTAGAGTTTTCTTAAATCGTTAAGACCGCCGGTCTCCAGGCAGCAAGGCACGGCATGGGAAAGGAGTTTCGTAAGCGAAAATCAAAATATTTTATTTCACATAGACCTGCATGGGCACTTATGAAACGTCAGAAGCTAGGTGCACGGTTCCCATTGGTCGTTTCCTATGAAATAGAGCCGGCAAGAAACTCCACGATTACTCTTTTAGAAATAATTGGCTTTTACAATATTACCAGGTATGACAGTGTAGGCCTGTCAACAAGTGCCAAATGAAATGAAAAATGATTCTGACACTTATTTTCATTGTCATACCACTCACATTTCGTTGATATCGTCACAAGGGGTCTTGAGCAAACCGCGGCCGGATCGTACAAAACTTAATGCTTTGCTGTGCCATGCCGCATCGTGCCGCCTAGTGACTGTTAGCCTTTATAGTCATGTACTCATGTTGAGTTAATAGGTTATATAAAAGGCTATTAGCAAAAGGTATCTACAAAACGGATGTAAGTGGAGTCGCGGCCCGGGATGTCCTAGGACATACTCAGACCTTATTAGTGATGTCCTTCAAATAGGTCAAGTCCAGATATTTATGAACGTGAACGAGGCAAAAGGAGAATCGTGTGGCGTTTTGTAGTTACTGCCTACCCTCATAGGGAAAAAGCGTGAGTTTATTTATGTATGTAGGTAATTATTTGTAAAGGAAAAAGAGTCATTTCTCCCCAGTTTCCGTGTTCCATCATTTTACTGTTACATAATCAAACAGTTAAGAGAAACTTTAAATCTCTTAATTAGTGACTTCATAATCATGTTCATTATCTTCAGCTCCCTTGATAAAACACACAATATGAACAATCAATCTGCCTAGCCTTTTCCCAACTATGTTGGGGTCGGCTTCCAGTCTAAGCGGATGCAGCTGGATCCCAGTATTTTATATGGAGTGACTCCACTACCCAGTTACTGGGTAACACGATACCCCTTGGCAAGACTGGTTGTCAGACTTTTTTTTGGGCTTCCAACTATCCATAACGACTGTCAAAGATTCACGAATAACAGCCGCGACCAACGGCTTAATGTGCTTTCCGAGGTACGGAGGAACGATATGTAATGGTTGGTCACCCATCCACGAACCGACCGCGGCAAGCGGAGCTTAACCTTCGATTGACCCATGCAGCTGTTATTATGTAGCCACGAGCCCCCCAAAAATTAAATAAACATGATCGTGAACATTAATTTGACTCTTGAACAGACAAATAAGGAAAACCACAAAAATGATGTTATGTTGTTGTCCTAGGAGGACGTTGATGATGCTCGGAAAAATTATGGTAAAGGTAATTTATGATTACTTACACTTGAAAGGGGTTTTTTTATAAACGTTACTTTATATTTAGTAATTACTAGCGACTGTTTATACATACATTTTTGACGTATAAACTACGCTAACTTTAAGCAATGTTTATAATAAAAGGGGTAAGTGTGTGTTTTAATATCTTTCAGCTTGTAAATGCACAACGGGTGATTGAGGAAAGTTAATTACGATTTAGTAGGCGTGCCAGTGCATGAGATGGACAGACCCAATAAGTGCTCCTTTCTTTTCGTGCCTAAATTGGTGTCAGAGTTTTTATGCCGCCAATGGGCCTCTGACTGAATCCGAAAAGTCAGAGGTGCGTGCCTTGGGTTTGATTCGAACTCTAGACCTATGGCTTGGCATAGTTCGACGGTAACACCACTAGGCTACAATTGGCCGTTCCGATGCAAGAATGCGTAAGGAGCAGGGTTGGAAAATAAATCATGATTTTTTGCAAACAATATAAAATGGTCATTTTTTTACAAAAGATCGTGATTTTTTGGATAAAATTGGTTTGGTTATTTGGGGCCATCGCATCGTCAGCATTAAGTGGAAAGAGCCTTTTCTCACCTTTGGATTTGTACATTCTAAAATCAGAAACAGATTACGAATGGAAAAAGCTGGAAAGTTAGTGTTTTTGTTTAAATATTAGAATTCTGACACAAAGTGATTTTTATCATACACATTATAACATTTTTATGAATCTATCAATAAGAAAAAAATAATCAAGGTTGGAAAAAAACTGTTTTTTTTTAAATTTTATAAAACAAACAGTTCAAAATGTTTTAAATATGAGTTTTTTTTTTAACGCGTATTTTAAAAACTGTTTTAAACACTTTTTAAAATAAGTGTTTTTAAACAACTTGTTTGTTTATGCCAACCCTGGAAATAATACAATTTGATTTAATCAATGATTTTTATTGAAAGAAACACGTTTCTTTAATTGAAAAATACACTTTATTTAAATCAAAATGATTTAATCATGCCAACAACCCTGGTAAGGGGAGCGGCAGTTAGAGAGGAATAGCGTCACATAACCTGGCGCGACATACATCAAGGTACGTTAAAGTCCGGTTAAGCAACCAAGACCTTAACGGTCAAAACTGGGAGTTGCCATGTTAAAAAAAAAAAAAATCAAGATACGTCATAACGACCACGACCGCTCTGTCAAGAGTGCATCGACTAGGAAGAGAGAGGCTTGCCCACAATAATTATAATGTCTGGACTTGACTTCTGAGTTTGTTTCGGTATTTCTTAGAGTAGTCTGATAGGATCATACGATTCATAAGAAACATGGACCTCATCTAGTTTTTCAAAATACTATTGATATATAAAAGTGTTTGTATAAACCTACTTATTTAATTTATCATTTTATGGATGTGTACCTGGGTTAACCATTTCATGGTAAAAGTCTCGGAAGCCACTCTTCAAGTTGAACCGCAACACAGTGCTCTCAGCAATCACATACTTAGTTGAAGCCTTGCAGTAGTAGTTGACATCTATTAGATAGATGTCCTCATCCAAAATGCCTGTTCAATAAATTAAAAAAATACATTATTGTCAGGAAAAAATTGACAACACAACGCACATATGCCCGAAGCGTATTATATTATCTGTGCCGAAGGGAAGGGCAGAAATGTAGTACACCTACATTTTTTCAAGATTAATAACATCTGACCCAGTTCGAACTTCGAACCCAGGACCCATGCTCATCATTTACACTTGCGAACACGAGACCAACAAAGCAGTCACTGTAAAAGTGAATAAATAAGGTTGTGACAGTGAAAGTAATGTTCAGTTTTTTTTAAATAATTCTGAGGTACGGTAGGCCTTTGCCTAGACAAATCCAAACCTTTGTTACAGTATAATACTGATAAACAGCCGTATAATTTAGGAGAGTTATATCCTGTGGTGACCATAATTTCGGATTTCCCAATATTATCACATAATATGACACAGAACAAAAATACACATAAGTATGGTATGACGTAATGATAACATTTACAGTAAGTCATATTCTATATAGTCCAGTACCTAGAAGAATATACCCATCGATAATTCTAGTTTTTATTTTCGCTGAGTGGCCTTTACTGAATTCATTGCTATGTACAAAAATGATAACAGTTTAGAATAAAGCTATAGCTATAAAGTAGGTATTTCTCTGTCTGTCACAGCCGATTTGCTCCGAAACTAATGGACAAATTAAGTTGAAATTTGGTACACATATGTATTTCTGTGACCCAAACATGGAACGTGTAACAAATATAAATGAATTTTGAATATAGGGGTCACTATAGGGGCAACAAGAAAACTAAAAAAAAAATTGCTAACAGTACTGTCTGACATGATATGAAAGGGCTTCGAGGACCTTAAAAATATTTTTTTATATAATTTTAAAAATAAATATTTTTAAAGATATATAAGAAATTCAATGAAAATTTACCATTCCCCCTCTTATATCTAAAACTACTGGACCGAAAATTGAAAAAATAAAATAATACATAGTATGGCTCTTTACTCATAGATTATAGAAAAACCTATAAGAAGTCTATGGTCTTAAAATAACATAGTAAATCTCTCAATATTGTGCATACAATCTTATATTTGCAGTTGGAATGTATGTTAACAGATGTAGAAACCGCGCATTTGGTCTATTTTAGCTACTTCCACACCATTATGTCATATGACATTTTACTGTGGGGTCGGGCTGCTGGTCTTTATTTTGAAAAAGAGAGCTCTCAGAGCCATTTGTAATGTAAGTCTCTGCGAATCTCTCAGGAAACTATTTAAAAGGATTAATATTATGAAGGTACCTTGCAATTATGAAAATATTATGTATGTAAGGAAAAATCCACATCTTTTTAATAAAATAAGTGACAGACATCATTTTAATACTAGAAATAAAGATAAACTAGATCAACTATTTTTGAGATTATCTAAAGTACATACATCTTTTATGGTGTACTGTGTTAAATGTTACAACAAAATACTTTGTGATACATTGCAATTAAATGAAAGAAAATTTAAAACTCATATTAAAAGTACACTTTGTAAACAAGCATATTATAAATTAGAGGATTATATCCAAGATAAGAGTGCTTGGAAACATACTGGGGTCTTGCTCCAAAGGACAATTTAGAATCAAGACAAAATCAAACAGGTTGCTAATTTAATTGTAATATTTATAATTTTGTTTTATATGACATTGATTTTACATTCTGTGATTACTTCCTCACCACCTGACTTATTAATTTAAAAAAAACATTACGAAAATCATCTACTTTTGCAATGTTTGTAGATGTGAGCACCATGTATCTATCACATAATTAAATTATCTGTTGTTGCTTCATTTTAAATTCTTTTTACCTATTGTGGTATAGTAATTTTATTCTAGGTGCTTCACATATAATTATTTAACTAATGTACACACTTATACAGACTATTGTAAAATATTTAAAAAGAGTAACATGGAGTTTATTGCCCATTCTTCTCCATACAAAAACTACCTTTTGGGAGGGGTGACTAGAATCAATGACATTATTTTGTACATTTTGACGTTCAAAAGTGCCATACATGGGCCTATTAGAAATAAATTATTTGACTTTAAGTGTTAAGTTTATTCTTAGAATAAATAAATTTATTTCCACTATGGAACCCTTCATTGTGCGTAATTCAACACGCACTTGGCCGGTTTTTATTTACATTGTTATTTTGCTCTTCTAACAAACAACATGAAGATGAAAAGTTTCAACTTGAGACATGCTCAACAGACACAGGTATCCCGGATATGAGGCTTATCATGAACACTCTCAACACTGAGCCAAGCATTAAAAATTCAACAGTGCGCTTGAGGCAATCATTTAAGCATCAGCCATTAGTGCAAATGGACATAAGGCCAACTCTACCTTAAGTTCCTTACAAAAAAACAAAACTTACTTTTATTAAAAGCCTTTGTCTTGACCATGTTCTTAATGTCCTGTATTTCAAATTCAATGGCATCTTGAATTTCCTTTTGTTGGTTTTGGATGGCAGTCAATGGGATCCCAGTTGACGTGAACTTTGCAATGGGAATATTACGATTTTGTTTCTCCTGTTTAGCTCTTGCTTCATAACGGGCCCTGACTTGAGCTGATGCATTCTGCAATAAAGTGATATAAATATAAATTGAATACACTTGCAAATATAGGAAACAGATGCCAATATTGCTAGTTTCCAACACTAGATTTTTTTCTGCATGAAACTACTCGAAATTAAGAATTTTTCTAGTATTACATAAATTAACCTAACAACAAGACCATGTCCAGCAGTGGACTGCGATGTCCACTGCTGGACAATAGTTGTAGCACCGCTTGGGAGAAGCCCATCCTCTCCCAAGCGGTGCTACAACTATTGTGGTGAATAGATTAAGGAAGGATATATTAGGGGGAAGTGGGGAACACTCACAACTAGCCTGGTACATTTTAAAGTTATAGATATATTTATAAAAACACTGTTGTTTTTCACATTAACATATAATAGCAAATATTTATGGCAAATGGTAGTCAAAAATTAAACCATTTATTAAACCAATCAATGTATTAAAAATAGCAGACAGTATTGTTTTGCAGATAAATCCTAATTACATTTAAAAGGAGGAATCTGCATATTACAGCTCAAGAAAGATGACCCTCTGACCTAGCTTTCATAACAACTAATGAGGTAACAATTAAAAAGTAGTAGCTGGGAAATTGAACAATACTCCCAAACTAAATTACCTTTATCTTTGAATTATGGATTTAGTCTATTTTTTCACTGAAAGAAAAGGTCCATTGTGACCAGTTGAGTAAAAATGGGAATAATAATTATTTGTCCTTCATTAATAGTTATTAATAAGAGCAGCAGTGGCGCAGGGCAATTACTTTCATATTTGAAACTGGTTAAGTGTAGGCCAGTATGCAGGCTGGCACGGAAAAACACAAACAAATAGCTTATGTTTTTCTAAACGATGTTCTAGAAGGAAGCCGAAGTATGGCTTAGTTGTTCTTTGATACCTATTCATTTTAACAAAATAAGCATAGCTTTATATTTTGCAAAGCAAGCAAAAGGTAATTGTATTTAAAAAATATCGTTACCCTCCATTCGGGGTCGGCTGCTTTTGCGACATCAACTAAGTTACCGTAATTGATGCCTTTTTTCTGTTGTTCTTCTTTAAAATCTTGCATGAAGTAGAAAAAAGCGTTTTTCGGCGCTTTTTTGGGCATTTTGGGTAAGCTTTGTATGTATTTTCTCACTGAATATCGCTTAATCAAAGCGAAAACGAAAATCCACCGCTGCCGGAAAATTGCACTGTCGGTGTCGGCAAAATAAAACCCGTCCGGCACGTCAAAAATGACAATTAGTGATGGTCGACTCGAGTAACTTACTCGAGTTGAGTTTAACTCGATACAATTCGAGTTGAATTCTCTCTGACTCGAGTTTGAAAACCGAATGAAGCCGACATGGAGCGAAGTTTGCCGATCATTGGAGACTATATTCATTCAATAACAAACAAGTTTCACATTTATGTAGATTTGAGGTTAACTTTAAAGTGCCGGTTTTGTAGTATTTAGTGTTTTAAATTCTGTTTTTGAAAAATGCCGGGTCCTAAAAGAAAATCTTTGGTTTGGGATTTATTCGAATCGCCAGTGAGTGGACGTGTTACGTGTAAACACAACAACAAAATATTTTTCGTTTTGTTACTTAGTGTAATTTTCGTTTATAAGAAAAGTTAAGTAGAATATAATTAAGACTAAAATATCAACATATAATTTAACTACTGCAAAAATATTCTTTGTGATAGTAATTTGTTAATTTTCTTGTTCTTGAAAGTATTGTGATTGTGATTCTATAATATTATAAAACAATTATGAGCCTATAAGTGTACCTATGTACATACCTGCATCATAATGTTAGTTTGATTTTATTTTGAAAAGACTGCTGTATAATTACATAGTTTTATTAAAAATAAATATATTTTTTTTAACTTGAAATTCAAGCTAAAAATACATAAATAAATTATTTGATTTGAAACAATAATTTCCTTTTTTACTTTAGTTAGTATAATGTTTCCAATACATTATAAACAAAGAATATAAAAATGAAACAATTTAAACAGATAAAAATATAATTTGTCTGTTCTAATTTTTTTTTTACTATTAATGTGGAGAAATAAATTAGTAGAAATAAAAAAAAAATAACTCTTTCATCTTATTGACTCGAGTTGAACCCGAGTTACGTGAATTTTAACTCGGGTTAAATCGAGTTTTGTTTTTTCCGAGTTGGCACATCACTAATGACAATTTCTATTTGACAGATAGATTGATAATGGTTGATTGCCACACTTGCCAGTCTTGCCACTCGCTAACGCAGATCTAAAAGTGGCTCCACACGCTAGACACTTGCCGCATACTACAAAAATCTGCAAATAAAAATCCGGGGCCGTACTACGACGTGTTAAAGCCATTATTACTCCAGTGTGAGAGAGAGATGGAGCTATACAGCATAAATAACACTGTCCCATTTTCACAGCGGAATAATAATGGCTATAACAAGTCACAGTAAGGCCCCAGGTGCATGAAACTACTTTTTTTCCGTTTTGATTTCGTATAATTTCGGGACCTTTTATTATTATTTTCCATTATTATTTTAGTTTGTCAGGATATTTTTATTGTTTTTATGTTTTTTCCAACTTAAAAAAAAAGGTTTTATTGGAATCTTTTGATGTGAAACATCTATAGCGGCCCGGTTAGACAAGAAAGTCTGTCGTAAACTAACCTTTTATGCATATTACCTGCATAAGGTTTTATTTTGTCCATTCTTACAGAAAGAGGAATAACTGTGTCGATTTATACAAGGAAACTTAAGAATTATGATAGAGTAGGATGCAAGAGCGAAACGACACAAGGTCGATAATATTAGCACCTGCCTAGGGCCAATTTGATTTTCAGAATTATGAGATCGGTACTTTGTCGACTGATGCTTTAGAATTGAGAGTTTGCAGAATGCAAGAGCGAATGAAGCGAGCTCGATTTTAAGATCTCGCCTCGAATAGGTTAAAGTGGGTGAGGATGGACGTGTGAACTTAAAGTACGCGGTTTTTTTTTTTAAGTTCGCGAACTTACTCGGCTCACCGTCGGTGACACATGTGAAGCTTGCTCACACTTTATCGCGATGTTGTCGAATTATCTGAACCAAACTTAACCAACATTACACAAATGTCAAAACAAAATGGCGGTTCGCGACTTGCGGCGATGACAGACGTACAAAATTACGAACCACGGCAGCCTATGAGCAAAATTCCAAACCTGTTGGATCGCCGACGACCTTACTCAGCGGTTTTAAAGTACGCGTACTTAGCATGACACACGGGCTAGTCAGTTGGTTGAGCCATAAGTACGCGTACTAGCTCGTGTGTCTATCACCCCTTTAAGTTCTCTATTATTGTGTTAGGCGTTTTCGAATATTTCATAGTTCTTAATGTTTTACACCTATATTTTATTTCTGAGCCAGGGAGGTGCATGTATACCGTTTTGCACTATGCTCCCGGTGCCTACGGGTGAAGTACCTATCAGGAGAACTCCTCAACAATTAACGACCCTGCATCGGGGATAGCGATATTTTGTAAAAGGTGATGAGCAGTTGATATTAGGCTATTGCAACTAAGATAAATAATTACAAACCGACTCACTTCTTTGTTTTTCATGTGGTTAGTAACTAACCTGATGTCAGAGTATTAAAGTCGCCCATGGACCTCTGACTTGGCTTCACATGCCGTCGAGTAATATCTCTCTGGCATGCTGCTTTCCTCACGATGTTTTCCTTCACCGTTTATGAGCCAGTTATAATTATTCAATACGCACATAAATCCGAAAAGTCAGAGATGCGTGCCTTGGGTTCAAAATCGAAACCTATGAATTGGCAGTCTAACGGTCACACCACAAGGGATGTAAAACGGTAAAATTACCCTGGTACATTTACGGTATTTTACGGTAAAATATGTTAATTTTGTTAAAAAACGTATTAGACGTACTCATACAGTAAAACACTACAAACACGGAAGCGAGTATGTTTGTGTGTATCATGTGTATGTCACTACTTCACAATTAATAGATAAATGGATTTGAATGAGATATAAGCAGTATTGGAACTTAAAAAAAAACAGAAAACCAGGCTCGTGCGACTCTTGCGTACAAATAATCCCTAAAACTTAATTTCAAGTCAATAATTTAAGATATGAATCATGTTTACTACCTATGTGCAGAGGCAGAGCAGAGGATAGCACAAATTAAAATTTAAAACTTCATAAGTAATTTTACCGTAAAATAGTAGTATTTTATCAGCGTTTTCAGTAAAATTACGTAATTTTGCAACCTTACACACCACTGGGCTATCACTACCGACTCACTAAAAATTGAGAACTAAAATTTGAAAAGAGCAACCGACTTCCTTTTTGTAAAACAATTTTTTTAACCTATTTAGGACTTGCAAATGTCATTAAAACTTTGGTTTTTAAAATATGGTGTGTTCGAAACTATACGTCACCTGATATAAATATGTTCTAAATTAGTATTTTAAAGAGAAAAGATTTGATGTTTTATATGTTTGTTTGTAATGAATAAACTCAAAAACTACTAGACCGATTTAAAAAATTCTTTCATCTGTAGAATGCTATATTATCACAGAGTAACATAGGCTATAATTTATAAAGATATCACGCGGGCAAAGCCGCTGGCGGAAGCTAGCCCTAGCTAATATTATAAAAGTGAAAGTGAGTTTATTACGCTTTCACGCTAAAGCGGCTGAACAGATTTAGATAAAATGTGGTACATGCACCATGACCCTGGATTAGATACTTTAGTGGATACTTTTGAAATTAAAGCTGTAATAAGTGCAAGGAATTCATGTGTATCGATGCCATCTAGTTGTGATAAAATTCACCCTCATTTTCGGTGGTTAATCATCGGTAAAAATTTCATCCATTATATCAAATATCTGGATGACCGAGCTTGGAGCGGTTTTTTTTTTTGAACGACGTTTTATAAAAATGAAACCTAGCTAGATCGATTTATCACCCCCGAAACCCCCTGCATACTAAATTTCATGAAAATCGATGGAACCGTTTCGGATATTCAGATTATATATATGCATATATACAAGAATTGCTCGTTTAAAGGTATTAGATTATAACGATGTTGGGGGGTGGCAACCGGATGGTATTGATGCACACAAATTCTATGCACTTATTAGAGCTTATATTTTGAATGCCACGTTAAAAATAAAAATGTTTTGCTCCTATCTCCCATATCTTGGCCCCGTCCATTTGGGGTCCATTTGTACGGTACGGAGGAGTTTGGTATCACTTCAAGACCCAGATTACCATTCGCCATCCGGTTGTATTAAACGATTAAATTTACGTGTCATTATTTTAACTAAAGTCTTTCCGTCCATCTGTACGTCCGTCCGTCCGCCTAGATGGTACGCAGCCCTTTTACTCGGAGACTATCTGCACTATATCGATGAAAATTGGATTATTTTTTTTGCATTTTGGATAGCCCAATTCTTGGAAACTTATAGGCTCGCTGAAGAAGTCGCGGGCAGAAACTAGTACAGTATAAATGAGGTTAAAAACTGCAAGCTCAGTATAGGTGGCAGCACAGTTGTACGTCTTTAAACTGCCATTGTTGTTTTTATGTTTACTTTTGTGTCAATCATAAATTATACGAAAACTAGATAAATATGTATGAGACTCGGAGTGTAGCACTATTAAAAGACGACCTAAGGACAGGGGAAGCGTTTACCACTGGTAAAAAAGCAGCTTTAGTGGAAAAGTCAATAAATTACGAACGTTTTATAATTTACAGGTTATTTTGTGTTTGTTGACTTTCGTTCGTTTTTTGTTAAAGACTGGAGGCGTATGATAGAAATAACCTGATCAGAGTTGAAAACCAACTCGGGCATGATCTTCCTGACTGAAGAACCTCAGATATAGCACTTCTAACACTGATCTATTATGATAATATAAACACACACATACTTTACTTTATTTTACATAATATCACATCACAAGTGTCTATATGTAATGAAAATAGACTTAACTAAGTCTCTTGGGAGCATCTCCTATAAACTACTTTCTCCCATAAAACGTTTAAAGGATAGCACATCATCTCGACGATATATCGGATTTCAATTTTGAAGTGAAAACTTCTTTGGGCGCATTCGGCATTTTTGAGATGGTACCAAACCATTGATTTCGTGATACTGTGACGACACCTCATTTTTGTAAACGTGATTGCGCTCTTTATTTAGATATGGTTACGGACCAATGTTCTATACAAGTATTTTTCTTCCATCAAGGCGATCTTGTTCAAGTTTTTTTTCGGACAGCTTTTTCCCACAGTTTTTTTCTTACAGGTAACATCTTTGGCAAATACATGGGTCCCCGTATTTTTGCAGGAAACAGCTGCGCAATTGGGCTCAATACTTAATTATGCGTAAAAGAAGTCACATGTTTAAAAAAAAAAATATGGCTAGCTGTTAAATTATTAGATGCTGGAGATCAGCGCTATCTGAAGTGAGCAAGCTGCAGTTTTTATCCCCATTGACAGGGACTTGAAAACGAAATTAATTTCGTTCGTTTACACTACAATAAATGTTATCTTATAACGCTTCAAAATTTGTAACGATACTAAAACCGAAAAATATGAATAACGTTACAAAAACAAAACGTTATAATTATCATTTTTGTAGAACAACATTTTAAGTAACGTTATAGGTATCAGTAACATTATGCTTATATCCGCTTGTAATAACGTTACAGATTCATTTTTATAACGTTATACTTAAGAACTTTTCCCGCTGACCACAGCTCCGTCGCACAGTGGGCTGAAAATCGGCTTTCATAGACATTCGATTTTTTTTTCGAATTGTGCAAATTTTTTGATTGGAATTGTTTAAAACAATCATGACCTTGAGGTATAATTGGTATGACGTCATAGAACATAGTGGAAGATAGACTTTTGATTTTTTTTCAAAATACTTGTATGGGAATTATCATAAAATCTTCAATATCTCAGCTATCGCATATTTGCGCAAAAGAATTCTTTCACACAAAAAACCTCCTATTTTTTTGCCAATTTTTGATATATTTCACTTTTATGGCAGAGGTGCGATGAAAAAGAAAAAAAATAAAAATAATTTTATTATTTTTATTTCTTCATTTATAACGATTATAAATGAATTTAATTACGCATTAGAATAATATAACAAAGAATATATAGCACAATAGTCTAGGCCATCGTGAGCCGCTTTTTTAGTCATTGATTTTTATACTACCTAGCAGAAAAACAGCATCTTATACGTAAAAAAACAATTCTTAAATTGTTGACAACAAATACTCGACTTTATCGGAAGCCTGACCCTTTTAGCCTATAACAATTACCGAGAATTATTGCTAATAGGTACCTACCTATTAACTAATAGGTAGGTGATCACTGATCACCTAATTTAAGTTTTATTATGACAATGAAGGGTTTTTAGGCTGATTACTAATCGTTCTCCAGAGGTAGAACTTACAGAATCACTGTGCCTAATGGGTTATTATCATTAGGGTATAATAACAGTTAAACATATAATATACAACTACAAATATGACTTACATTTAAATTTTAAATAGTTTTATATAAAAAAAAATAGAACAAAAATAGTACCTAAATCTAAATACATTCTAAAAATAAAATTTAATTGATTATTTACAGACATGCTCTAAATTAATACTAACAAAAGTAAAACTAATAAAAAGTTAGTAAATAAACAAAAACATCTTAACCTACTGTTAGTCACAATCACTACATTCTGATTCTGATTCAGATTCGGAATCTAATTGATTTATATCGCAAAATTCGACATCGGGTTCTTGCAGGTTATCCAAAAGATCCCGAGTTTCAGAGAAGAGAGCTTTCCTGTTCTTTACATCCATAATTGGTCTAACTGAAGAAATGAGAGGGTCTGAAGTGAGAAGAAGCATGTTTAGAATGTCTTCATTAGAACATTGTCTGCTCTTTTTTCTTGAATGATGACATCTAAATCTTCGAAAGTCCTTATTACGAGCCTCTGATGCTTCTTCTGAAAGACACCCAATTGGTACTACTGCATTACAAGCTATAATATCTGCCCCATGTACAAGTAACTTGTGCACAGTTGACGACATGTAATACCAGTTATAAAGTGCCAAATACCTCTCTGCTGTCTTTAGGCAGTACTCTTTAAATTTTTCAATATATATATTTTCTTCTGATGTAATAGCCTGTAAAATAACAGCAAATCTCCGAATCAAATTCTCATCCAGACCCGTAATGACTGCGGTTTTTTCCGGAAATTCAAAAAATCTCCGTGCTGTATTTCCATCGTTGGTTGTTCCTGAGCCTTGTTTAACCACACCTATGATCAGGTTCAGTTCCCGCTTGAAACCGTCTTGGATTGTTTTTTTCCTTGCCTGCAGAATAGCTTTATCTTCTTCCCCTTTTGCCATCCATTTTTTAAGATCTTGTCTGTAAGAAATATTTAAAAGGCATTCCATGCAATTGATGCGTGCATGTAACGAAGACAGCCCAAATTCGTATAAATTCTCAGAAACAGGCCTTTTTAACACTTCCGTTAAATTGTTCATCTCTGAAGGTTTTGCCAAACATAAATAGCAAACTGAGCTGGCTTTGGCTTCAGAGATGTAAGTGCAGACCTTGCCATCGATCATGGTCATCTTAAGGTCATGGGTGACCTTGTTGCTGCCACTATCTGTCGGTCTCAACGCTTTTATTTCTTCTTTCATACTGTCTAAATGCTCATTGACAACCAGTTTGCTTTCTTTCATGAAGCTAAATCGCACGGGACGACAAAATGATGAAGAACAGGGTTTCGGGTTTTTCCATATGGTGTCACTGCCATTGATTAGTTTCAATGGAACTAATGATGTCATGAAGACACTAGAATCATCATTTTCACTGTCCATTGTCTGTTTATATCTGCTCTGGCTAGACGCACCGTCAAATCCCCATTTCGATATTAATATTAACTGTTTCTGTTCTACGCACTCAGGTAAACTGTCGAAGATTCTTTTGACTGTTAAATCTAATAATCCTTGAAGAGAAATTTTTGCTGATGAATCCGTCACTGTTATTGTTTGTTTGGAAGGATAACATTGTAATTTCGCCTGTTGAACTTTGTAATAAGATGGATACAAATCTTTTACGCCTTCACGTATGGCTGTTTCTCTCAATGTTATATATTGCCACTTAGATAATTTTAAAGAGAGAAATATGCCAAGTGCCTTCTCGGGTGTGAAAACTTGCTTGGCCAACGATTGATGAATTAAATTATTGAACTTATCAGCAGCTCCTGGATTTGTCAACATGAATTCTAGTGCTGAAGCAATATTCTCCTTTCCTTCTTGTCTCATCTTTATGATAGCAGCATATGCTATCTCACTGGACTCACAATTTTCTTGATCTGTAATTCTCCTTCTTTTTTGTTTCTTTCCTAGATCTTGAAATGGTTTACGAGTTGGTGCCTTTCTTTTTGTCATTGTTCCAACTGATATTGCTGCTGATGTAGATGTGGAAGGTTGAGGAGATATGGCATTTACTTCAGAATCCACAATGCCTGAAGCAGCAGGTACTTTTATGCAACTAGGCCAATCAATATCAGTCTCAAGCCAGTTTTTGTGTTCCTTTAAGAAACACTCCAGTTTTCTGTTGGCTTGCTTCCATTTCCTTGTAATAGCTAGTGTAATCCTTCTGCAATATTCTTTTAATGTTAAATTATCTTCATCGGAGAGATTTAAGTTCAAACGAGAAACTACAGCATTATATAGTGCAAGGCTGTCACTGTACTTCCCCGAATTCTTCAAAATCATGAAGAAATCTAGGTAAGTAGATAAACTCTCCATTTTTTGCAAGCACAATTTCACTGTTAACACAAGGGGAAATCAATGTGAACTGAATAATTGTTCCCAATACTGCACTTTAAATACCTGTGAGATATCTGTACAGAACTAAATTAACCCTAATGATTATAACTCATTAGGCACCTGCACAGTGATTCTGTAAGTTCCTCTGGAGAACGATTAGTAATTAGCCTAAAAACCCTTCATTGTCATAATAAAACTTAAATTAGGTGATCAGTGATCACCTACCTATTAGTTAATAGGTAGGTACCTATTAGCAATAATTCTCGGTAATTGTTATAGGCTAAAAGGGTCAGGCTTCCGATAAAGTCGAGTATTTGTTGTCAACAATTTAAGAATTGTTTTTTTACGTATAAGATGCTGTTTTTCTGCTAGGTAGTATAAAAATCAATGACTAAAAAAGCGGCTCACGATGGCCTAGACTATTGTGCTATATATTCTTTGTTATATTATTCTAATGCGTAATTAAATTCATTTATAATCGTTATAAATGAAGAAATAAAAATAATAAAATTATTTTTATTTTTTTTCTTTTTCATCGCACCTCTGCCATAAAAGTGAAATATATCAAAAATTGGCAAAAAAATAGGAGGTTTTTTGTGTGAAAGAATTCTTTTGCGCAAATATGCGATAGCTGAGATATTGAAGATTTTATGATAATTCCCATACAAGTATTTTGAAAAAAAATCAAAAGTCTATCTTCCACTATGTTCTATGACGTCATACCAATTATACCTCAAGGTCATGATTGTTTTAAACAATTCCAATCAAAAAATTTGACCAATTCGAAAAAAAAATCGAATGTCTATGAAAGCCGATTTTCAGCCCACTGTGCGTCGTCGTATTATTAAAATATATCGTTATTAATATTTCGGTATAACGAAATAATAATAACGATATATTTTTAATACTGTTATTAAACAGTTTAAGATTTCGTTCCTTTTGTTAGTATCGTTATAGCCAAGGAATTAATTTTGTTGCGATCCTGGTGGAACGGTACAAATTAACGTTACTGGAATTTCGCGTAACGTTATTTTGAGTAACGTTTCAAGTCTCTGCCCATTGATTCTAGTGGCAGCCCTTGCAGCAAATGCCCTGCCAAGTGTGTAGAGTGCGTTTCATCAAATAGTTCCTTTGACGTAATGTTGGCTCCACTGTTAAACTTTAAGAACGGACCAATTACGTAGCGCCGTAGCGTACTCGTGTTCGTCCTATAACAGTGCTGCCAACATTACGGCATAGGAACTATTTGATGAAACGCACTCTAGATCCGACGTCAAAGTTGAATTTGTGCGTGTTTGTGCCGAGATACGAAATACGTTTTGTTAGCATGTTAGCACCTTGAATGTTCTTCTGACGTAGCAAGTTTGACGGAATTTAGTTTTTTTATTTTCAGTCTGTGTCATGGGGTTGGTGCTTGGGTGTTGAATAGGTGTGAATTTAAAATTAATTTATCGTAATAGATCAAATATAATTTTCAAAACAATTAAGTGCTAAAGAAACTCTTATGTGATTGAAAATTACTTCGTGCTTCTGAAAAGGTATGTTTATAAATTCATAATTTTGGGGATCGAAATGTTTCTCATGAGTTAATTTACTCTTGTTTTTATGCATTTGAGAAGTTACCTACCTCTATGATATTTGGTTTATGAGTTTATAATGGGAGTTATATTGTTGTCTGTTAGTACGATGGATAGATTTGATTTAAATCATCAATATCCGCCGAGCTAGGAAGTTGTTGCGTCGTCCGTTACCACTTGATGTGATAGAGTAATAAATATTGAGGTGGCGTGTCGCTGACTAAAACCTATTAGCGGCTATATAAATATTTGTGAATGCTTCATGTCAAGCATATTTCAATATATTTGAAATGTTTAAAGTGGCAGAGGCTTTATCTATGTAAACAACAGATGCATGTACTTATGTGCTTGTTTCACGAATCTGTGATTTTTCATTTAAATGTACATAATTTTGAACTTATTGTAGGTTTTGGAACTAGACTAGACTTTTATTTTGTTTTTGCATTTTGGTGAAAAAACAACACACTTATTACCAGAATTACTAATTTTTTAAAACAAGTTAGTTTCTACCAGAATTACTTTAACCTACCTACAGATTATAAAACAATCTAACATATAATATTAAAAAGAAAAAAAAGATTAGATTTTCTGTATGTTTGTTTGTAACACCTTCACGCTTAAACAGCCAAACGATTTTGGATGAAATTTGGCATATGGGTAGACCATGACCTAGCTTAGGACATAGAATGGTTTTTATCCCGCTATTCCTACGGGATTGAGACTGGTGCAGGTGAAACTGTAGGGCGCAGCTAGTACTAATATAAATTAAAACCTCAAAAATAACAATGTTTTAATTAAATCAGTAAATAGTGTTACATACAACAATAAAACACGTATTATTTTAATTATTTTACTAAAATTATCAGGAGCGCCGGAGAAATATACTGGATCAAATTAAATTAGCTAGCAAAACTCCGCAGATGTGATGAGCATCAATATCTAAACAAGACATAACAAAAAAAAAAACAAAAATTATGATTTTTTTTAAAGTAAAGTACCAGTTTAATGTGATGTATGTTTATGTTTTATTAAGTTTAATGTTTGCTAGCAATTCTGGATTTTCTGCAATAAAATGATGATTATCTATACTAATATTATAAAGAGGTAAAATGTGTTTGTTTGTAAGTTTGTATGTAGGGGGTAATCTACCGGAACTACCAGGCGGATTTGAAAAATTCTTTTTGCTTATGATAGCCCAATTCTTGAGGAAGGTTATAGGTTTGCGGACAAAGTCGTGGGCAGAAACTAGTTATTAATATTTTTACTGCTCAGCATGAGTAATATCAGTATAATATTGTTTTAGGTAAGCAGTACTGCTGATCCTCTCTGTAGGCTGCTGTTTGTTGTTGTTGTTGTATGTTATGTTGTGTGTTATATTATATGTTTCATATGATTTTAATATATTAATAATACATTACTTTTAAAAACCTTTATAGATAGTGACTATACTTATATTCATAATAAAGAGTTATAAAAACTATTATGTTCATATTCAAGGTTTACAATTAAATAGTACTCAATATAATATTATGCACTGAATCTCATATCATAGCAATGTTATTAGTTATCAGTAAATCAAACAATATTATGTGTGGCATTGGTTCACTAATAAATTATATCAGCAATTACTTAACTGAACATGTAACTAATTATGTACAATAAAATATGAATAATATATCATTCAGACAATGTACTGGTATTTTTTTTGTCATTAGTTGAATATTTTATTTTAGTAGGTAGTTATCATTATAGGAAAATTAGTTATGTTTTGCAATATAAAGTATCCTGTCCACTACAGCCGCCAAGCTATAGCTCTGCAGTCCGCTAATTCGTCAACGCTCACGGCGCACAGTGGGTAAAAATGGACAAAAATCTCGCACGGACAAACTGTAACCCACTAATTCAACAGTGGAACTGTGACCAGACTGTAAATAAAATAAAAAAATACTTGGCACTATGTTGACAGCAACAACCACCTGGCACAAAGGGGTCCCTAGACAAGTGACATCCTATTAGAGCAAACCATAAAATAGGAAGCACTAGAAATAAACAGTAGTTTTAAGTGAACGTATACATCAAACATTGTAGTCTGTTATAACTTGAGGGTATGGATTAATTTTATAAAGAAAATGTTAATGGATACCCGCAAATTATAGCATCTACCGATTAGACGGAGACCTAAAGATAAAGTGACTCGGACGATAGTAGATAACAATTTTATCGCAATCCACATGGACTCGCTGGCTAGTTCGTCAAACTGCCGGTATGAGTATGACGACGTTCGGTGATGCGATGGTTTGAGTCCAAGTCGAAACAATTAACTATTTTTGAAGTATTTAGATTATTCGTAACGAATTCAATGGTGTACCGGTGTAACATTTTAAAACTTGAGGGGCTAGCACATACTGACGCTGTGTGTACGTGCCGGTGGGATAATTTCCGACCTCCATGCGCGCGAAGCTGCGGGCAAAAGCTAGTTTATATTATTACTTAGGAACAATTAGGTAAGTCTATTAATTCAATCCTTTTCTTTGCTTTGCTACCAACTATATTAAAATGAATGGTGCTCTCATTATTTTTTGTTCCCTCATCCATGACGATGTTCCGTTAGATCATGTTTTTGTGTTGAATATAATGAAACAATTAATATTATTCTTCGCGGTTCATTATCAACAGTATTGTTAGCCTAGTAGCACTCACGCCACTTATACAAAGGACACTGTATAAACGCCTATCCATTCGCACGCCATTATACTTAATCCTTGCTCCCAGCCATAGTATATATATTTTTTTTTTCAACCTATATTGTCCTACCGTGAGCTGGACAGAGATCTCCCACAGCTTTCCACATTTCCCTGTGTGTTGCCTTCTCTGGCCGATCCCCGAGTCTTAAGACGGGCGTCGTTACCGAGGGAGGCCTAGCCACATATTAATACAGTTTAATAAACGAAAGGATCAAGGATGTCCACTTGTCCAGCGAGTAAACGGTATAAAGCTCACGATTCTACAACGATAGACATTCTTCTCTTCAGACGCACATTTGCGTATGGTTTTATCCACGTGTTTGGTGTGGGATATCCCAGGTTTATTATACGAATCGGAATGTAACCCTTATCGCATTGAATTCGAGTCGTTTATGCAGATAATCCTCCAATAATTTGGCCTTCGTTTGTCCGAAACTAATCAAATAAACTTGCGAGTAACACCAATTATGATGGTCTTCAGGCTTACATACTTCCATAAACCCAGGGTGTATCTGTATTTACCGCTTATTCTCGCAGAAGAATTAATATTGTATGTCTGCTTCGCTCGCACAGTGATCGTGTAAGCAAAAACGGTGTCTTTGAATCTCGTCTTACCTGAATTTCTGCTCGCTGTAATGACACATAATTGCATATACAATCTGAGCGTTCTCGTAACTGGCTACAAGTTGCGATGTTCACATTTTTCGTGTAAAGATAGCAACATAGTAGACTGAGAGCAGTGGTGGCCCACTGGGAACAGCCGCGACTTACGATGTGTTGACAGGCACTTTACTTTGTGTTAAGTAATTATTATTTTCATCGAACGATGTTTTCCAGAGAGCACTGCTCTCAAAACGTGAAGGAAAACATCGGCATCGTGAAAAACCGGCATGTCTTAGAATAAAAATTTCGAAGATATGTCACATCTTAGGCTGATCAAGATGTTAGAAGACTGGAAATTTTTAAAACCAAGCAAGCTAAGAAACATAATGTCCTCTGGCTCCTAAAAAGTTTCGTAATGACCGCTTCAAGAAAACTGTTCAACGTCCTCCTGCCTGTCTCAATTCCAATTAAATTGAGGTCGGCGTAACCAGTCTTCTTCTTCTATATATTTACACCTCTATCAACCCTCATCCCACTATTTAAAAAAAACGGTTGGCGAGAGCAATTATATGAATACAAACTCAAGATTATAAAGGGTTATAGATCCGTTCCCCCGACAAAACCTCTTTGTCGCTATTTTCAACACCACAGGGCTGCAGTTCCAATAATAGCTGATGTGCATTCAAATGAAAGCTGTCCTGATGATTTACGAAGTCCCCTCAGGATGCTAATAGAATCGCGGGAGTTCTATTATTAACTCAATAATAACACCGGTACGCGTACTCTTTGTTTACTCTATAATGTAGGCGTCAAATCAACAGTTGACTGGTCTCGCTACGACATGAGATTAACTCGTAATTCATTTGTGATGGCACCCAGTGTAGTAGCAATTCTAGAGTTCGTGTGTCTCTGCCTCGAAATGGTATAAAATCAAATCGTTGGTCTATGTATTCGCAGACCGAACCAGAATGACTTGATGGATTTTGGTGTGGTTTTCCGCTATTATTTGGATCATTTCTCGAAAAAGGTTTACAAATATAATAAATTGATATCATTATAATTGCCGTAAAGTATCCTACATTTTATATAACAGGGACAGGGACTATATGTGGCTTAAATAAACCTTGAATACTTAACTACCAACCGGTATTTGGGCTTTGAGGTGTCAATGAGTATCTTATATTGCGTCCAGAATCTGTTCAAAATACCGTATTAACGGGATTGTTTTGCTTAGTAGCAAAACCATAGACGTTTAGCCGACGGACATTAATAGAATGCCAGTCGTGTCGTACGTTGTCGTAATAGCCCGTCGCGCGACATAATATATCCGAGCTGCACCTGCAGCGCTAAACTACATGTAGTCTATGCCCTGCGTGATAATTAGGCCACGTTCCCATTAGCCTGGAACGGCTGTTTTGGCGGGAAATAGCGTTCGTATAGCGGGTGTTTTACCGGAACGCTTTAACGGCCGGAAACTGCTCCAGTCATAAAATTTACTATTCACTTGGTTTTGGACGTTTTGCTGGTATAGTTTTAGCGTTATGGCTGTTATTCGCGAACTATCTCTGAATTCTAAGTAATTAGATTCTGGTTTTGACCACACTGATTGGGAACGAAGTCTGGGACTTTATAAATTGAAATCAGTCAATCTGTTATAAACTTATAAGATCTCATGGTATATGTGATGTTATTGGCCATTGCTTGACCAAAGCAACAAAAAATGAAAGATGTTAAACATAAAATAATTCTCAAAAACCGTCGTTACATAACGCAGTATCCTAACCACAGATTTAGTAAATCTGTGATCCTAATAATTTCAGCATTTAATATAATTGTTGTGATCAAAGCACTACAATTCAAGGTGACATGAATTACGCGATAATCTTTAACTCCGTGGTTTTTTAATACGTGATGAGCAGGATTGAAGACTCATGTCACTTTATGCGGATAGATTAGTGTGAAGGAAATTCTATACACGTATGAATAAGGAGTCTGAAACAACACAACAGTGTAGGGAAACAAACTTAACATGATTCTCGGAAAGTCCATTTCTTACCCAAACACGTAAAGGTTTGTTACACGATTTATTAGCGGTGTGGTGTTGGTTATCAATAGGAATTCGGCCATTCCTTGTGCGTGTCGTACGAGGCGAATGAGGGATTATAAAGGATATGCAGCACCATCTGACTATGCATATAGTGTCGTATTACATTGAAAGGATCCCTAATAAACCTCCCCCTTGCAACGACTGCCAGACGAAAAATGGCACCATCAGACGGGGTGGTACCTATTGTTCTGTACAGCTTTGTTTTTAATTAACGGTAGGTACGTGTTACTGTGGTATTAATTATTACCCGAATATCAAGGCTCTTGGAAAGGTATTAAAGCCCTTAATAATAGTATTTTATGGCTTTACATTCCAATTTCTGATAATGTGCCAGATAAGACCATAAAATATTTACCTTCAACATGTTTGATGTTACCTGTGTCATCAAGCATGACATGTTCCACTCTCATGACTGATGGGCATAATCACTATTTTCACCAACTTCCATGAAACATTCCAATAAGTCTTTATCGTGCGGTGATAAAGTTGAAATTTGATTAAACTGTCGTAAATGAGATATTTGCGTATTCAGTAATGCGTATGATAATGTAAAATGGCTCGGGTTTATCATAGGAGTAATAGTTTCCACTCGCATTCAAGGATGCTGTGAAGTTGGTACAAATAGATTATGTTTACATAGATTTGTGGTATAAAGTTTTAGCACCGGTAAAAGAGAACATTTTTATCAGAGATAGTGAAAAGCCTTGCACTTTTTATGCCCGTCTGGGATTGAAAGAAACGCCACAAACAGGTGTATTCAATGCACGCCACTCCGCGGGAGTTTCATGAAAACGAGAATCTTGAAAGCAATATTTTAGCAGTCTGCTGCTGTTTATGTATCTTTTGCCTCTTCTATACGTTGGTCTATAGTTTTCGTTTTCAGTGCTTTAGTACATGAAAGGTTTCCATAAGCCGTACCTTTAGATAATTGTCCTGTGTTATCATGTTGGTGCATAACAACTACTTACCTACCTTGTTACTTTTAAGGCGAAAGCGCCGACCCTGCCCGCGAAATTCAAATTTTCTTACGTTTTTTGTATTTTTTAGGTCAGTCTCAGATCTCATGTTAATGATTGATTGATTTGCGGTCGTAAAAATAATAAATATATATTTACAGAATGTTAATAATTAAAATCGTAAATACAATTCTCAGTGATGGTGTATAATGTCATAAATTCACGAAATTGACATTCTTAGCAGCAAATAATTTGATACGTTATTTAGGTAACCGTGAGATGTGGAAGAAATGGAGGGAGGCCATCTTTTATGACCGCCAATCAATCAATCATTAACATGAGATCTGAGACTGACCTACAAAATGAAAAAAACATAAGAAAATTTGAATTTCGCGGGCATGGTCGAAGGTTCCACCTTAAAGGGGATGCACTAAGGTAGCCCGCGAAATTCCAAGTTTCTTACGTTTTTTGCAATTTGCGGGTCAGTGTCAGGTTATGTGTTGATTCAAATATGATTTGCTGCCGTAACAAATATGGCTTTACAGAATTATAACCATTAAAATCAGCAATACAATTCCTTAAGTTAGAATTGGCCTCAAATGTCTTGATTTCATTAAATAGTCATTCAATAAGCTAATATGAACTTGAGAGTTGTATTGATTCGAATCGTATTTAGTTCAACATGCAACCTGATATTGAACTGCAAATTGCAAAAAACGTAAGAAAATTTTAATTTCGCGAGCTATTCTGACGCGGAGTTCAATGTGTGGATCAGTTATCGAAAGGGTCATACAACTATATTTGATAATAATAATTGAATGAAACTAAACAAGTGTTATAATATTCGAGTTCAAAAATGGGTTATCGATTTATTACGAAACTTTTAGTATTCCAATCGTGATAAGACTATGTATGACGCATGAATGTTGTGATTATGTTAACTTATTCATTAGAATGACAGAAAACAATGACCAATAAGTATCCGAATGAGTATCAGATCTGTAGGCTGAAGCTTCCTTGAGTGTCAGACGGATTCTATCATTGAATGCGAGCCTTTAGCTGAGGAACTGGTCAGGGATAGCCGTGTAGGCGTTATTCTAGACAGAAAAGCAGAAATTAAGGATAAGTGTGTGGGACTGTGTGTAGTTGTGGTTACCAGATAGTTTGCCAATGAACCTGTCATCCATTGTGGATTAGGTAGATAGGCGTTGTGTTTCATGTTATCTTGTAATGCGCCAGCTGGTTGGATAGTAGCTACATTTTGTTTATCTTTTTCAGAATATTTGCCAGTCGGCGGCATGTACATAACTATACCTACTGAAGGGTCATTATTTACTAATAACCATTCGTATTAAGACTATAATATTATTTTGATGGTTGAGCACGTAGGCGGATATTATTAAAGAAAAAAAAATCTTGCTTAGACCTAAATGTTCATATTGTCTGTGTGCAGTTGCAGTCGATAAACCCGTTTGGTTTTCAAAATTACAACCGTTGTAGGCGTTATGAATTTAGATTTTTAAACCAAACTGGTTCCTAAATCTTCTAAGGATTTAAATTCAAATAAAGATCGTCGTGGATATTTCTATTATGCAGAGCTTGAATTGAAAAATCTCGTTCGGATCTAAATCAATTGCGAATGGTAAATGGCATTCAGTAGCTCGGACGTGCAGACGGCTTGCTCGGCTGAGAATGCAAGAGTGGAAACGGAATCTGCCTTCAAGCTACATTTTACGACGAAGGCTTAGGAAACCGCATGTTTACGAGCTGGCAGAAAAAAATTATGAAATAGGTTTGGGGAATATTATTGAGAAATTAGTAGTCGTGATCCGCGATTTTACCTACTTAATGTTCCCGGAATAAAACTACAAACGATAGTTCCACCTCCTTCGGATAATAATAAAAAAAAACAAAGCTATGACTAACGTAAAAAAAAAAAAAAATGTTGTCATGGAGACTGCAGATGGATGTGAAAACTAAATACTGGTATTAGCGCCATCTATATTCTACAGTAAAGCACTACGGCGCGTCGGTGCCGCGAATCCATATGTTTACCCCTTACCAAAAAACTCTCAACGCACCTAAAGAAGTTTTCTCTATAAAAATATGGTAAATCTGAAGTCTTTTAAACACTAGACTCATTAATAAACGCAGAGTAAAGCTAACCAGAACTTTGGGTAAGCGTTTAAACTGGGTAGAGGTAGTGCAACAATTTCTCAGCAAAATTTATAAAAAAGTCTAAGCATATCTTGGTACTAGTCTTCTCTTTAGTCAGTACCTTCTTAAAGAGGCATAGGCCCCGCTCTCAAGAGGTCGAAGATTAATTCAGGATCTTAGATTGCTATGCTTCACTGCACCGACCTAATTTTCTCAGCTGGTTCAATTTGCGTGAGAATTTTATCTGACACAATGTCCTCCCATTGCCAATATTTGTCTAGTCTCATCCGGCATAGAAAAAATATAGTTTATATTAATTGTATTCGTCTGCAGATTCAATTATGAGTCATATTTTTCGTCAATGTCTATTCAAAGCCCATCACAGACGTAGCTGTAATATATATGATATAAATCATAGATGCATATAACGATATATTTTCCATAGTAATCTTCGAGCGACCTCAGACGGAGCTATAATATATATTTCTATTACGTCACTAAAATATGTGCATAGATATAGTGAGACATATTAATGAAATTTTTAAAAGTCCAAAACAAAAAACTTGCCCTCCGGGAGTGTCGACAGAAGTGAAAAATTGAAGACTACAAGAAAATACTTGCATAGAACATTGATCCGTAATATAAAGAAAGAGCACAATCGCGTTTACAAAAATGAGGTGTCGATAACCCAGGCGCCAGACAGTCATATATTTGATCAAACACTTTGATAGTCTTTGCTCATACATTTGTACACTTGTTTGAACACATGTGAGGCACGGGTGTTAGGTGTTTGATCAAAGTTTGATCACTTATTTCAACTTTGCCATTCGGTGTCGGATTTAAGCGCGCACATTACTTGCCAGACATGCTTTGCAGTACGTTCGCTTCACACTTCTCAAATAGACAACAGGATGGATGACGATTTTGTGGACGCGGTATACCTATATTATTTAAGTGTATGTAATTAATTATTCATAACATATAAAAAAAAAAACTATACTACCTACCTACTTTATTTTTTAAGTGAAAACTTCTTTAGGCGCATTGGGCATTTTTGAGATGGGACTAAACCATTGATTTCGCGACACCGTGATGACACAACCTTTTGACCATTAAAAAGACATCAACGCGTTGATTACCGCGGTGCCGATTTTTTCAAGTTTTCACTTCTGTCGGCACTCCCGGAGTGCCACTGTTTTGTTTTTAAACATTCCCTGTATAGGGTCAATAACGTGTTTCTTTTCTTTTTAGGATTCCGTACCAAAGGTGTGCCAAACGGAACCCTATTACTAAGCCTCCGTTGTCTGTCCGACCGTCCGACAGACAGACAGACGGTCGTCCGTCTGTCTATCTTGTACCATATATTGTATATAATCAACAAATATTAAAAACGCCGATTCATAATTTGATTATGAGCGATTTTCTGTAATTGCAAAAAATAACTTTATAATTCACAGTATCATTATGAAGTACAAATCTAACTTTGCGATTTTTTATTAATCGGCCAATGCGAGTCGGACTCGCACATGAAGGGTTCCGTGCCACCGTACAATATTTAACACTACATAGTTTTAGGGTTCCCAAAATAATATAAAGTTAAAAATTAAAGGAACATGAAACAACATGAAGAAACTTGTTTTTGCGGCGTTTATTTTCTAAATATTGTACGGTGGTACGGAACCCGTCGTGTGCGAGTCCGACTCGTACTTGGCCGGTTTTTTAATTCTTCGATATATTGACAAATTTACTATTTATGCTGATCCAGGCGTCAGTGACCCGCCATGGGATCTGGAGGCAAAGGTCCTCGCGCACATTTGGGAGTGGCGCGAGGAAGCGAGGCGCCGGGGCCTAGCTCCGCTGCCGCGAGAAATCGCGGCTCAGCGGACAGAGCTCCGGCGGGATCTCATGGCGTCATGGAGAGTGCGATTGTCGCAACCCAGTGCTGGGCACGCCACAATTGCGGCGATAAGACCCCTCTTTGAGGAGTGGCTTGAGAGGCGCCACGGCGTCCTCACCTTCCGCCTGACGCAGGTCCTCACCGGACACGGCTGTTTCGGGAGGTTCCTGCACAGGATAAGGCGGGAGGAAACGCCCGGGTGTCACCATTGTGTGGATCGCCCGGAGGACACGGTGGAGCATACGGTGGAGGTCTGCCCAGCTTAGGCGGAGCATCGCCGTGTCCTCGTGGAGGCGATCGGCGGCGGTGATCTCTCGCGTCCGGCCCTGGTTCAGGCCATGGTACGGAGCGAGAGGAAATGGGAGGCCGTCACCTCCTTCTGCGAAGCGGTAATGCTCGCGAAGGAGGAGGCGGAACGCGTGAGGGAGAGGCAAATTTCGCGCCCTCACGCCCCTAACCGCCGCAGGAGGAGACGCCCAGGGCGTCGGGAATCGCGAGGCAATTTCCGGCCACCGTAGGCGCGGGCTTGCGGGCGGTGAGCAATGGGTGGCTCACTGTCCGATAAGGACCAGGCCCGGGTCGACGGCGCGTTGTGTTCCACGCGCGCCTCAAAGAGATGTCAGCAGAATTGAAGGGGTCCACTAGGGCCGATGCCTGCCGGGGTTGCGAAGAAAACCGAAAGGGAGATCGTGGCCCCCGGCGACAGGGCAACCGAAGGAACACGGGTGGGTTTTAGTCAGTAAGAGTCTGACACGCCCTCCCGCTCCGCCTAGAGCGGGAGAAGTTATTTGATGATTTCCCACCCTCAAAAAAAAAAAAAAAAAGGCGTCAGTGACCAAATTTCTATTTTAATGTTTTTTACTTTTAGGATTCCATATAAATATGGTTCTTCTTCAAGCAACCTCATAAATTCCAGGACACTCGTTGCTCCATTCCATCTTGCGATTGAACAAAGCAACCGTTTCGCTCAGTTATTTACGAGACACTGGACTTGCAGGCTACGCACACATTTGAACTTTTAACGATTTGCTGTGCGCTTGAAAAACCGACACGGAATGGTAAAGTTAAAATAAGTGATCAAACTTTGATCGAATACCCAAACACCCGTGCCTCGCATGTGATCAAACAAGTGATCAAATATTGTTGCTATGTCTGGCGCCGGCTTCGAAAAACCGACATCGAACGGCAAAGTTGAAATAATTGATCAAACTTTGATTAAATACCCAAACACCCGTGCGTGCCTCAAATGTGATCAAACAAGTGATCAAATATTGTTGGTATGTCTGGCACCGGCTTAACTGTGTCGCGAGTTCAATTGTTTTTTCCCATCTCAAAAATGCCCAACGCGCATAAAGTATTCAATTTAAAAAAAAAACTGGCACTCCGGGAGTGCCTACAGCAGTGAAAACTTGAAAAAAAAATCGGCACGCGGCACAGTGGAACGAATGTATGGAAGCGGTTGGACGTAGACATGTCCGAAAAATAAGAGTAAAATTATGACAAACTAATGATGCCATCTTATTCGATTACTTAATGCCTTCATAAATTGTGGTGATGAATTTCTTCATAACTCCCATATTTCGGGAGTAATTTGAGAAAATGTGAAATTTTACTATGAAAATGAGTGTATTGAGCTCTCTCCCTCCTGATTCCGGGCTTGTTTCAAGTAGCGGTCTCTAATATCGTAATGCTATTACTAAGAGCTATATTTAATACTAAGACACATAGTGCGCCAAATGTGCACTTTCTGGGATAAAAGGAAATGAAAATTTAAAAAAAAAAACGTTTTTTCCCCATTTGTATTTACTTTAAACCGCAGACAGACTTATTAAGAGGTCTATAAATATATTATATATATACAGAAATATATATTAACAAAAATATTCACAAGAACTGATGAGAGTATGACTTTTAAGTAAGTTGATAATAAATTACCTAGTTTCATTAAAAGTACAATAAATAATTAAGACGTAAGCTCTAATTTACTAAGTTACACATTTTAAAACAATAACATCATTTAATTATCTTCGTCATCATCATCATCATCAATTAATTCAAATTCAGAATCGATGTCCGCTAAATCATTTATGTTAACAAATTCGATATCACTTTTCTCAGAATCCGTAAGCTCATAAAATTCCTTAAAAGAAGATTTTTTTACAAACTTATTTCCTTTTGGACGGATACTTGTAACAAGTGGATCAGAAGACAGTAAAAGATTGTGCATAATATCTTCATTGCATGAGATACTGCTATGCTTTCGAGAATGCCCCTCTCTATATTTTCTAAAATCTTTATTTCTAGCCTCAGATGCCTCTTCGGATAGAAAACCAATGGGCACAATTGACATGTTCTGAACTATGTCTGGCCCATGCATTAAAATTTTATGAAGTGAAGAAGGCATATAATACCATGGGTATAACTCCACGTAAAGCTTAGCAGTATCAAAGCAGAACTCTCGGAATTTAGTTACGTTGATCTTCTCTCCTGATGAAATACACTGCAAGATCACACAGATTTTTCTTAAAAGCATAGCATCTATTCCGGTCAGTTCAGCAGATTTAGTGTAGTTTTCAAAAAATCTCCTTGCCGAGTTGCCATTGTTGGTGGATCCACTGCCTTGTTTCACAACATCGAGAAGTAAGCCCGTTTCTCTTCTTACAGCCTCTTGAACTCTTTTCTTCCTGTCATCAACTTGCCTTTTTGCTATATCACCCCTTACTTGCCATGATTTTATGTCTAATTTGTAGGAAATGTGTAATAAGCATTCCATTGAGCGAATCCAAGCGTGAAGGGTGCTTAAGCTATATTTATACATGTCCTCGTTTGCGTGTTTATCTTTGATTAACTCTAAATTATTCATTTCTTTAGGACAAGCCTTGCATATGTCACACACTGAAGCTGCTGTATTGGATATAATGGAATGAATTTTACCATCAATCATTGTCAACAGCAGTTGGTGTTTGACACTAATTCCATCAGTGATGGTGGATGGAGTTAAGGCTTCAATCTCTGCTTCGATTTCAGCCATCTCTCTCTGCACATTTTCTTTGGTTTCCTTTATAAACTTAAACAATATTGGCCGGCAAAATGAAGTGGAAGATGGTCGCTCGTTTTCCCAAATTGTTACACCTTTTGAGACGAGCCGCAGTGGTACAAGACTAATCATAAAATTACTAGCAAGATCGATTTGCTCATCTTCACTCGTCCTTTGATGATAAATGCTTTGGCTAGATGATCCGTCAAAACCCCATTTGCTGGTCAATACGAGCTGTTGATTGGGATCAACAGGGGTTTCTAACGACCTAATAAGTCTTCTTGAGGTTAAATCCATCAAGGCTTGTAATTTGATTTTTGCAGAGCTCTCTGTAACTGTGAGATCTTCTTTGGCCGGATAGCACTTAATTTTTTCTTTAACCAACATGTAGTAACTCGGGTATTGAAGAGCTCCTTCTTGAGTGTTGAAATCCCGAAGAGTGTTATAGCGCCATTTCGATAAGTTCATCGATACATAAAGAGCCAATGCCTTCAAAGGGGATATTTCCCGTACCTGAATTGATTTACCTTCAATGAAGGCTTTGATTTTTGAGGCCTCTTCTGGATTCTCCGTCAAGTATTTCATAACATAAGCTGTATCGCTTTGTCCTGCCTTTTGAAGCGCCCTTTCGGCCGAAAACATAATTTCAGCGCTGCTACTGCTGCATGAAAGACTATCTTCAGTGGTGCGTCTTCTTTTTTGCCGGTTACTAAGGTCCTCAAAAGATTTACGAGGACTAGGATGTGTACAAGTTGAAGCATCAGATTTAGCAGGAGAAATTATGGGCTCGATGACGTCACTTATATTTTCTGTAGAAGGTTCCATATTTTCATTCTGTAATTCCGGCCATTGAATTGCAGCCTGTAGCCAAATCTCATGTTTCTTCCGAAACTTATCTGTGCTTCTTCCAGACTGTGTCCATTTTGCATAAATGCGGTAGCAAAATCGACGACACCAGTCTTTTAAACTTGTTTCAGCACTTTCACATAACTGAACACAACTGTTATCTTTTAAAACACTGAACAAATAGTTAAAGTCGCGTAAATCTTTATGTGCGCGTGCGCATAAAGCAACGTGAATATCAAGATTTGTATTAAAATTTGGAAAATACATTGCGAGATTAGCTTGGATACAACGAGGTGTAAATCAACACTGATTTTAAAGTTACTAATAGTGACCTATTTATATAAAATCCAGGTATCCCAGGTATCCTTTGTTAAATATTGCAAGGTAATTAGTTATTGTGATAATTAGTAAATGATGCATGCTAAATTAGTGTATTAAGAGCCATTTAGTAATTAAATAATAGCAATGTTCTTATCAGTAATCATTAGTGCATCAGTTTTATATGTAAACCTTAAGTCCCTAATTATATATCCTAATTAGCTTATATCTTCTCTAATTGGCTGATCAGAAATGTTATTGTAATAAGGTAAACCTTTAGAAAAACGGTTTTAATCAACAAAATAAACAAAAAATTAAAAAATTGTGTTATAAAATAAACATCACTCTTTATCCCAGAAAGTGCACATTTGGCGCACTATGTGTCTTAGTATTAAATATAGCTCTTAGTATTAGCATTATGATATTAGAGACCGCTACTTGAAACAAGCCCGGAATCAGGAGGGAGAGAGCTCGATACACTCATTTTCATAGTAAAATTTCACATTTTCTCAAATTACTCCCGAAATATGGGAGTTATGAAGAAATTCATCACCACAAGTTATGAAGGCATTAAGTAATCGAATAAGATGGCATCATTAGTTTGGCATAATTTTACTCTTTTTTTTCGGACATGTCTACGTCCAACCGCTCCCATACATTCGTTCCACTGTGCGCGGTAAACAACGTATTGATGTCTTTTTAATGGTCAAAAAGGTGGTGTCATCACGGTTTCGCGAAATCAATGGTTTAGTCCCATCTCAAAAATGTCCAACGCGCCTAAAGAAGTTTTCACTTAAAAAAAATAATATAGCCACGCTTTTAAAGTTAATTTTCGATAATTTGTCATGAATATTCAGAAAAAATACGGGAGGTCACACGCCCATGGGCGGCATTGTATATTATGGTATATTAAACCGCAGACCAAATGAGGGCAAAAATATATATTATAATAAGTATAGCTACCGTGTGTGGTGGCTTGCTAAGTTGCTACAACATTATATATAGCACAGAATATTAATATATATTATAGCTACGTCTGTGACGGGCTTAAAGGTATGTTTTTCAAGAAACTTGTGTAAACTTCATAATTGATTTCTGACTTTTAATACAGGCACAGTCGTCAATAGTGGCGCAGTGCAAGTGGTTGTGAAGTATTCAGAGGTGTAAAACTACATTGATTAGGATTGGGTTTTAAACTATTAGGACGTCTAATAAATTCTTCTGGAGTCTGCTTTTATGCAATTCCTCGACCCAACGCCACATTACAAGCTTTGCATACAATTCTAAACAGGAAACTTGGTGTTTAAAATAATTCTGTTCGCGGTAAAGCTAATTTCGTTTCAATAATCAACGATCAAGCGTTAATATCTCTCGTATGTGGCAATTTCTGGGAACACAGCACGCGCAAAAACGTGGGTTTTGTTTACGTATTGTTTAATATTTCGACCTGGCCGAATGAAATGCTTGGGAAAAAGTATATGACTATGCAGTCAGCAATAACACTTCACCGTGCGCCGTCCATTCCAGTATACGTATCAGGCAGAACTATTTAATAGATCAGTAACCCATTAATGGATTTTAAAATGTTCCATAAATATTTTTGCGCGAATCGTGAATGTTCATGTAAGTAAATTGTTTTTTATGGCGCTGATTCGTGTTTCATGGTGAAATATAGTTTTTTTTTTTTCTTTATTATTCTCAAACATAGGTACATACATTATTTATTGCTTCCACAGTGTTACTCGCCAAACTTTCCAGTTTGAGGGCGAGAAGCGCTTGTTAACAGGTATAGGTACACAAAATCTTAAAACCTAAACCTTAATCTTAAAATTAACCTTAAAACTATCAACTATGCACTCATTTCAGTCAAGGATCAATCACACCGGAACGGACAGATTGCGGACGAGCCGCGGACACCGGACACTGACAGATTCTAAATACGTACCTATCCGTCTGGAGGTGTTCGTGTCCGGAGTCGCGGCCGCAACTCGCCCGCACCGGCCCGACCAAACCCTTACTGTGAATCACAGATTACTCAAAATAAATTATAATGATAGGTACTATTAGGTGTTTATTTCTCGATACAGGTGGAATCGTCTTTATCGAGAAATAAACTCCTTAATTTTGACTTTAACATACCTTTACTTACTTTAGGGTTTTGTTTTAACAGATCTAATTTATTAAACACCTTTGGGACTAAATATTTTGAAGTTCTTTCCCGGTAATATTTTTTTACCTTCGGTTTAACCACTTTTTTCTCTCTTACACTTATTGTTTTAAATTTATTTTTAATAGGTACTTTAAACTCATCGATAAAATCATGTTCTAGGCTTATAAAGTAATCGACCTTCTTATCTATTGGTAGGATTTTACAAATAGGGAATAATTTTTCATATTCTTTGTTACATTTTTCTTAACCTTTTTGTTGACTAGGAACTTGATTAGTCTTGTCTGTATTTTTTTATGTCTTGTAAGTACGTTTTTAATAAGTCCACAACTGATTAGTGAGTCAGCAATAGCATAATACACGATCAATAACGTCTGTTTATTCACCACCTTGTTCAACTGGTAGAATTTACCCAATACAGATTTCAACTTGTTACATATGTCAGTTACATGCGTTTTCCAATTAAAATTAGTATCAATATTATAGCCTAAATATTTAAATGTGCTTACATACTCCAATCTCATACATACGCAATTAACTTTATCATTATGCAGGCATTCGTATGTATGTCCTATTACATCAAGATCCGCTCTGTGTACAGCTTTAGCTCCTAGATTGTGTGACGAGTGTATATCCATGCATTTTGTCTGGTTAATATGTTATTTAGACAAGAACTGAATACGACTGTTTTAGGCCGAGTTTGTCCAGATTTACCACGACATAATTACTATGTCGTCGACCCTTCTTGCCATCAGTCTTCCTCCATTCGGTATATCTGTGTTATCACTCAATTCCGACAGTCTGTGACGACATCAGCGCGGGGTGCCAAGCTCAGCCAACAGAGCAGAACAATCGCTTTGATAACTTTTTTTTTGTTTTAGTCTAAAATAGGCACTATCCTCATATTGCCTTCCTTACTCCGTTACTTCAGTCACTTTAAATGTGTCTTGCCCTCCGAGATGACGACGGTACGATAGAACTCCGTTCGATCTTTGGCTGACATTAGCAAAAGAAAAACAAATTAATACTAAATAATAATGGTCCCCTAGTCGGATAAAATTTACTGAGTTTTTCTTATGAGGATAATTCTTTCATAAAAAACCCAGTAACAGCTCGACGCGCATGAATGCACAGAAAATGGCAATATCCTCCTCATATTACACGGGATTGTCCATGTAATATGAATTTAAGTATATTTTTAGACTATAGTAAAATGTTTGTCTCCTTTGTTCCAGATCCTCATGATGCACCAGCACTGACGGCCTGCCGTAACGATGCCGCCGCGACAATGAAGCACTACTCGAGTGGGCCCGTGACAGTCAATGACTACTTTATGATGTACCTAGCGAGATGGAAGCGCGCCGCTGTTGTGTTGCTCTTCATTTGGGTCGTCGTCACTTACCTTGTTATATCGCCGCTCAGGTACAAAGCTACACTTACAAAACGAATTAGCAGTATTAAATATATACATAACCAGCCTATAATGTTCCCACTGCTGGGACACAGGCCGCCTCTCAGTGAGAGGGAGTGGGCCGGTATCCACCACGCGGGCCCAGTGCGGGTTGGTTTCCTTCACCGTTTGGTGAGCAGTGGTGATGAATCTTTTTCACAAAGTAAAGCGCCTGTCAGGGTTTGAACCTACGACCTACAACTCTTTAGTCGTTACTCGTGGCCGTTACCACTGGGCCACCACTGCTCCATTTAGCAGCATAGCATTAGCAGTATTGCAGGAGTGAATTTAGAAAAAGGATTCTTTCAAGATCTCTATGTTTTCGTGCTGCTCTCGCGCAGAATTGTTGGAAGGGCGAAACGCTTATTGCCACTGGATGGCTAGCCAAATGACATTTTTGCGAGGCCGTTGAAAGAAGCGGGCTCTAGGTGATGCATTCGTAATTTAGGGGATGATCTCGTGCCAATAAAGTCGTACCTTTGGTTAGCTTATCTGTAGTGTAGATCATAGTTTATATGTACTTTTATAGTCCTTTTTCCAATCCTTTTGCAATTTTCTTAAGTTACTTTTTTCTGCATTACAGCGTCAAGGACGGGTAAGTTAATATCAAGTAAAACTTGTGTGGCAGTTGCTGTTTTGTTATTGTATAATATTCTCGCTTCGTTTATTCATGTGTTGTCGGTTTGTGTGCAGCTAAATATTGTTTCACCTTCTCGTTGATGTTAAGGATAATTCAATGTCGTCAAAAATTACGTCACCCTGCAATGATAAAACTCTCAATTAAGTATGAAAGAAGAATTAATGGGACAAGCAGGAGCTGCTAATCCCATTAATTTTCGCACCTCATGCGAGCCCATCCTCTTCATAAACCTTAATACGATAGTAACTTTGTATGATGCTCAATGGTAGTTTTTCTACATGTTCATTGTAAGGCGTGCTACACACTTGTTCGGGTTGGCACAGTCATTCGACTCTGTAGTATTTTTTAACAATAAAGCGGACCCGAAGCAATCACTACACATTTTCGGCTTGCATTCGGCTCGTGTCGATCGGCAAACTTCGTTCGGTAACTACCCTCGCTCAAGTTCAGGTTGTCTCGACACAATTCAAGCTAAGCCGAGCGGCTGATTCTCAAAAATATATTTATCTTCATGTATTCGATTTTACGCAGCTGTGAGAGAGCCGAATCATGTCGACCCGCGACCCGAACATGTATGTAGCACCCCAAACTATTTAAAAACGTTTCGATGCTCACAATGTTTTGTTTTTCAGATGCAATGGGAGCCAAGATGAGGTATCAGAATTCCAGGAGAGGTTAAAAAGAGTTTCCTCGCAGCTGGAGACCTTAAGGCAGCAGCACAGTAATCTTATATCACAGATTAAAAAGTCTTCTAGGTAAGTGAGCGTTTATTTTGATGCTGCATCTAGATAATGGACCATGTATATGATATTATATGTAAAAAGAGGTATATATATTATCCTACGCAACATTCGATCTTTAAAAATGACACACTATAATATTAGATAACACGAACGAAGTAGAACGGCATGTCGTGATTATCGGAAGCGAAAAAGAGACAAGCATATGTTGCTCCGGTTCACACCGGCACCGTGATACTGAGTTCAGCACCCTAATTACGTAACATACAATCAATCATAATTTGAATCATTTTGAAGGATAATACTAATCCATTGCTCCATATGTTTGAAAAAAATCTGCTCAACAATGAAAATAACGCAATGAATGTTGTTGAACTGTCAAAATGAAATAGATTGTGATTAATCGGTTGTTAGCAATTAGGGTGCATGTTTGCTAACTAGCCAAGTTTTCACGTGCCATTTGAGGAGCGCGTTAAACCTGCCTCTTTTTATTTTATTTATAACTAGCGGACCCAACAGACGTTCTCCTGTCCGAACAGTGACATCTACCGGGTCCACTTGAATTTTCAAACCATCCAGGGACCTACTCAAAAATACACACAAAATTTCATCCAAATCGGTCCAGCCGTTTAGGAGGAGTTAGTGACAACACATTTACTATTTAAGAAGAGCATCGTAGTTTAATTGCAAAATGTAGTACCTATTTCTAATGCCAGAGGAGAGACTTCAAACCACAAGACTAAAAAAGTCTTGTGCTTCAAATGAACCCTTTGCTAGGCCCCTGGTATAAATAAGCCACTCCAAAATAGCACCATTTACCTTTAATGATGGAAACATCAACACCTTCGTTGATAGGTTGTTAACGAATTAGCTGGCGTTGAAAGCTAACTTGGCCCATTATGTAGTACTTAGCAGAATTATGTAAAAATTCGTCCTCATGATCAGTGTAAAATGGCGGTAGTTTTGCATCATCGTCACAGTATAAATAAGTAACAGTATTATTTCTCGGCAGTGACCTTGAAATAATTACCTTTAGCCGTTCGCTAGATTAACCTTCCGCGTGCATGCGTAACTGCCACGCACTTGTTACTGTTGCGTATTGATATATAATTATTTTCTTCTTTTCGTGTGGTTAGTGACTAACCTGGTGTCAGAGTTTTAAAGCCGCCCATGGGCTTCTGAATGCCGTCGAGAAAAATATATCTTAGCCTCTCAGGCATGTTTTCTCACGGCGATAATTATACACTGAGATTTAGAAACGCGTCATTTTGGCCGTTTTCTATGTAGATATACTACTGTTATTTATTTATACCGTGTCGTCGTCGAGGGCTCCAGGTAGGCCGTAGGCAGCATTAGCCGACTAGCGTGATAACTTGTGTTCAAGAGAGATATTAAAAAAAAATAAACAAAACTGAGTGGAGAACTATGTGGGAGACTTTTGCCCAGGTGTGGAACAGTAGAGGCTGACAAAAACCTTGTTGAGAATAAGGTCGTTGAGATAAACATCTTTAAGGCTCCCGCATACAGGCGCGACGCGACTCGACTCTTATAAAATAATTAACGGAGTCGCGTCGCGTGCCAAGCTGCGCCAGTCTGCATGCGGCTTTAAATGTAAGATAAATATCTTAGTAATATCTACAATAGAAGATGTTACCCCGAGGTACAGATATTCTTTGTTCAGTACACAACAATGCTTCCTTTCAAGATGCAGTAGAAAGTGTAATTCGTAAAGCCCGTTGTCAGTCATTAGACTATTGTATTTTAGTTTAACCTTTGTCAATAAGACGATAGTAATCGAGAGAATAGTATTCATGTAACGACTCTAATCTATCAATACGTTATTTCAATTTGTAGCGTATCGTCTGGATGGCTATTTATGAGCCCCCCGACTGCCAAAAGGTTAATGAAAACATTTTAATCTGAACTTAACAAATTGATTACTAAAATAATTAGTGTTTCGGTCTGTTTCACAAACCCCGGATAAGTTCCAGTCAACTTATCTGGCAGATAATTTTATAGAAATTTTGTTCAATTTTTTCACATCAGAGTGGCAACTACAGCGCGGCAGCGCTACAAAAATTAATCCTATTGCTACGACATAAAGGTGCTGTCTATATTAAATTGTTACGACTCATGTGCGGTTGACTGTACCTATCCGGACACTGAAACAGGCCCTCAAAGTTGTGAACGTTGTTTGAATGTAACTGTTAACCTTACGTAAACTGTACTGTATAGTTTAGCGGGGTGTTCTTTTTAATTTTAATATTCAACCGCTATCGAAATACACTAATTTAGGTTTAGTTGGTCAATTTGGGGTAGTTGGTAGTAAATAGTTATCAAGGTATCCGTAGTTCAGTTAGGTTAAGGAAGTACGTCTAATTAGTATTTCGCTAAAGTAATTAAAATGTTAAAATTGAATGTTGTTAGTTATTTATTTCCTACACTGTAAATGTTACCGTTTACTGAAATTTTTAGGATTATAAAGATTTGGTAACTCTTTTGACAATTGTGCTAATTTTGCTTAATTAATCAGTGAATATTGAACTAATGGTTTTCAAAATAATTTACATCCCATTTTTATTAAAAGACGTTGGTTTGGCTTAGTTTTTGAGTTTTAGTTTAACTAAAAACGTATGAGAATAACCACTACCCTAATTGCGTAACTTATTTTCGTAAACAATTATGCCTGATTTATTTTATTTTGACAGTTCAACAACATTCACTGCGTTATTTACGTTGTTGATCAGATTTTTTTTTTCCGACTTATGAAACAATGGATTAGCAATCTGTTTCAAATCGAAACAGATTGTGATTGTGTTGTATTACGCAATTAGGGTACTGAACTGAACCGGCTTCCTGTTACTGACTTTTGAAATACTAACTTTTGATAACTTTTCAGCCTACATGGTAACCTGAAGGACATAGACACTGGGTCCCTGTTCCTAGACGGGGGACAGGGGCCGACGGAAGACTACGAGAATCTCAGAAGGAGAATATACTCCAATACTAAGGAGCTCTGGTACTACGTGCACCACGAACTGACTAAGGTGATACAGGAAGATAATAAGGCCGAGAAGGTAGAAACGATTTTGGAGCAAATTGGAGAAAGGAAAAGGTTGGTTTTGCTTGTTTTTTTATGCTAGTGTATTTTTTCTAGACTCTCTAAAATTGAACATTTAATTGCCATGTGGGATTATCTGAAATAAAATATTTTGAAATTGAAGGAAAAAATATGAAGTTCGATGTTTTCAATAGATTCGGACTGCTGAGATCGGGTGTAAAAAGACGGTTACCGAAGCCAAGAGTCACTTGTTCTCTCCGTCATTTTGATCATTTTTATATGCTGAACCATATCATCTTCTCTAGAATTCAGTGAATAGAAAAATTCACTATAATTAACTTTGCTAAAGGGGTTATCAAGAGGAAATCCCTCCACAAAACATCCATTGCATACGATGATACGAGTACTTCACATATTTATTTTGCAGGCTGGTAGTGGCAAATCAAGCTTGACAGTATCCGATGCAAAACAAGTATTACGCGTACATACAAACATTAACTATGTTCATGCTAAATCAATGAAAATACACGTTAAATGCGTTTGTAAAAGAACAAGTACGTGTTGCGATTAATGTTACAATATATAACATATATTTGATACGGTTGTTACCGAGATAAACATTTAACTGTAGGTATGTGAAAACCGGTTGCAGTTCGCGAATTTTAAGTGTGGTGTGTACGGAAGGTGGACGGATCTCGAAGGTTATTGGATCTAAAGTTGTTCGGATTTATTATAACGGAATGGTTACTGTTTATTTTTGTGTGGGCTTAACTTTTTTGTGCAAATATAATTGGGACCTTTGATATCAGTTATTGAATGCAATAATGCCTCAGACCAAATAAAAAACCAAGACTATAGCGCTGTCAACAATGATGTGAAACTGGTTTCGTAGACATGTGCGCACTTAGTGAGGTGTAGTTTGATTGTAGTGTCATTGTAAATGGTTGTTAATGTGTTCTTGTGAGCGTAGTTGCACAGAACGAAGGTGTAGTTTTGGCATGCTTCACTGTATTCTTTGTAGCTTTCTGTCTTGGTCTGAGAAATAATGCAGATACTTACTTGGCTTAATTATTGTTTAGAGTCGTTAGGAAACAGATCGGCCTTTTACCATGAAAAAAAAGTGTGTTACATACCTACTTAAATGTGGTGACCAAAGACGGTGATCAAACCTCTTTTATTCTCTGTATGGAAGTCATTCCCAAGGTCCGGATACCGGTTAAATTTTCAAACCGTTATTATGTACTTGACGCAAAAACTTATACATTCGGTTTTGATCGAAGAAACCGGTTTTTTAAACCGGTTCCGAGCCTTGCGCGTTGCAACTTGTAACTACTAGTGAGGATGCCGCGCTGAATAAAAACTAAACAAAAGAACGGTTATATTAATATTGCTCTAAACCGTTTAATCCGAAAAAAGCCTTTATGAAAATACACCTCCAAAACCGGTTAAGAAAACCGGTTTCTTCGATCGAAACCGAATATAAAGGTTTTTGCGTCAAGTACATAATAAAGATTTGAAAATTTAACCGGTATCCGAGCCTTGGAAACGCGTTTACCGACATGCCGCTCGTCGTATAAACCGGTTAAATTAGGTTAAAATAAAGTTCTTAAAACGTTCACGTTCTTAAGAAAAGTTTGGAGTAAAACCCAAATAAACCGATTTTACCGGTATTTTTCAAACCGGTTCCGAGCCTTCGTCGTAATCATGATTATAATTATAAAGTTTCTTTAGAGTAGTCTTACTTGGTTGGATTCAGTAACCTCCATCATATTTTTTATCGATACAAAAAAGTTAGTAATTTCGTAGCTTGTTTTCTTTGTCTTTTTATTGATGACAGTAATTTATAATCATTTACACTATCGATTACCCTGAGGTCGCGCCGTACTTAACTCCTGTTGGTACCAATAAATTTTGGGCTCAATTCGTATGCTTTGGGATCCATTGCGTTATTTATGGAATAAGCACAACTTCCAGTTTAAATAAAACTACACAAGAAAACAAACATAACTGGCGAAATGTGGGTGTACTACGGGTACACCTCTGCCTACCGAAGCAAGGCGGGATGTTATGTTGTTTGTCCTGTCCAAATGTAACCTACTGATAATTTGAAAGAATTGTACAAATGTTCATCTGCATGCGTAGCATGACAACCATAGAAACGGGTTTTCTATGGGTTTTGTCGACGGCAGAATAGGCAAAATGACAGACAATCAAAATCTGTTATTTTGTCTAAGTCAAATCATACTACTGTCAAGTCAAATCATTTATTTCAAAAATACCCTTATTATAAGGCACTTTTGAACGACAAAATTTACAAAAAAATAGAATTGATTCTAGTCGCCCCTTCCAAAAGGTAGTTTTTGTGTGGAGACGTACGGGCAAGAAACTCCATCGTTACTCTTTTAAAATGTAATGCTAAGCTTGCTGAGATGTGAAATACAATTAAATGTAGCACACAACTCAAGAGCGCCCCGCGGAGTCCCACAAGTGATTCTAGTGAACACCACATTGGTTGCTTTTGTACCGAGTGTTGTCGCTATCGACGCGTCCTGTACACACGGCTACCTATCAAGCTATACATTTCCAGTTTATGCTGATCTCACATTGTATAGGAATTTCGTACAATGAGAGGTCAGCATATACTAAGTATCAAACTAAGTTACACTGAGCAAAAATTATTGCTGGGAAACGATTTTTGGTGTGGAAATCTGTTCACGACAGCGCGCAATGTAACGCACGCAAAACATTGTGCTTATGGGCATGCAACGGTACAGGAGGTATTTGAATTTAAGTTATAACACTTAAATCTTGTTTTAGTGAAAAAAAATTGGAACTTAGTCCTTCAATATCTCCATAACCAGAAGGTTTCCAGGTATGGTCACAAAAAAAGATATTGCAATGACGATGATAAGTGACTCTCGGCTTCGTTAAATGTGTTTTTACACCCGTTATTCTGCAGTCCAAATCTGTTGATAACTTCGAACTTTATATTACTTCCTTTCTTCAAATTCACAATATTTTATTTCAGACTGGATTCCGCCAGCGGCTTCGCCCGCGTGATATTTTTTGTAAATTATAGCCTATGTTACTGAGTTATAATAGCATTCTATCGATGAAAGAATTTTTAAATCGGTCCAGTAGTTTTTGAGTTTATTCATTACAAACAAAAAAACATACAAAAATCAAGTTTTTCTCTTTATAATATTAGTTTGGATAATAAATCCACACGGCAAATAAATGTGAAATTCATCAGCAGGTTTAGACTGACAAACGTACTTGATTAACGCTTATTAATGTTCTGAAATTGCAAGATCATTTCAGATCATTCACAATCTGTTGCATAAAGGCTCTTTCAAACAGGCGCGACACGCGACGCGACACAAAGACACCGCTCGTCGCGCGACGCGACGTACCTTTGTGTCGCGTCGCGTGTCGCACCTGTTTGTAGGAGGCTTAACAAGGCAGCCTCGCGAAATCAATTTCCTATCGACATATTGAAATAAATAAGCTTTATCTGTCCGAGTATTGCACAGCTTGATGTATTGAGATTATAATCAGAACTAAGTTCGCTCGACTCGTAGGTATAAGCTGTTCTGTATAAGCTGACCTCGCTTTGTATAGACTCCCTTACGATGACAGCTCAGCTGTATAGCTCGATATTTCGTCGTGCAAAGTTTAAAGCGTCGTCGATGATTAAAATGTCGTTTTGATTCGATCGTAACTGGACATAATCGTATAATTAGTATAAACAAACCAATGAGTCACGTCGTCAAGGTTATTTTAAACAAGCACACAAAGGCGTATGTTTTGTATTCTTTGTGTAGCGAAGCTGTGATGAAATTATAACTGGTTGATCTTCCATTTAATGTGTGAGGCTCTTTTGATATTTATAATTTAAAGCATCTTTAAAACCTTTGAGTTATCTTTGTCCATTAATAAGGCACTTTAACGGCGACTCTTCTCAAATCTTCCTACTTAATTGATATTATAAAGAATAACATGACTCTAGGTGCCTAGCAGGAAGAACAACTTGAGAGTTTAGTTGGAAGAAGTTCGAAATAACCCTCCATTATCCCCTGACGAAGATAATCCACGAGGATTGCCCCCAACAGAAAAAAATAGGTGTCTTGGACTGACACGTTCCACAACCACATCACATCGCAGCGACAAAATTTGGACAAGCAGTGGTAACGTGTGAATAGTGTCGCTGCAACTTCTTGAAGTAGCGTTGTCGCTAGTAGTTGCGGTATGGCTAGTCTTTATAGACAGATCGACTCTGGCTGTGACAGTGTCGTCGCGTCGACGCAACGTTGTGGCTGCGTTCGACTTGATGTGGTAGGTACCTATGGTCCACACTGTTGATTTTGGCGGCCAAATGTGGTCCGTGTGAATAGCAATAGACTTAATTTTCATAAAAATTCGCGCCCGTCCACATGGTGTCTTTGTGGTAAGTGCGATCGGGCCCTTACTCAGTATCAAGTTAGATGATTTTGAGTTGTATCTATAATCAGAGAATTATTGGTTGGTCACAGACTCGCAGATATTCACTTGCTGGTTTAATGAAGGTGGATAATTGGCTTCCTCCATTATTTCCACCCATCCTTACCACTTCGGTCGGTGGTAGCCGATGCAGCACTTTCAACTACCTTCTAATGCTTGGACTTTCTCTTTTACATATGAGATGTTGCTAAGCCACGATACAACCACATTTCCTGAAAAAAAAAAAAGCAGTGGCACGCCGGGAGTGCCGACAGACGTGGAAACTTGAAAAAAATTCGGCACCGCGGTAATCAACGCGTTGATGTCTTTTACTCCATGCACCGCGGTAATCAACGCGTTGATGTCTTTTTAATGGTCAAAAGCTGGTGTCGTCACAGTGTCGCGAAATCAATGGTTTAGTCCCATCTCAAAAATGTCCAACGCGCCAAAAGAAGTTTTCACTTCAAAAATAAAACGTGATTTATTTAGATTTTTAAACTATGCCAGTAGTCAGGGAGCAGCGGAGCGGCGCATAGTTTTATATGGAACCGCTCGCTCCCCGCGCCACTGCCTTCGAGGCCAGTTACATAATATATAAATCTATGCCGCTCTCGCGCCGCTGCCGCCACCTCCCCGCTGCTCGCTGACTTCGAGTCCGCGGCCTTAGTGGAATCCTCAAATTAGTAGAACGCCACCTTTGGCAAAAGATGCATGCAATCAATAATTTTAGTAATTTTTTTACAAGGAGATCTAAAATTATATATAAAAAATAAAAATAAACTTAAGAACGTGCAATGTGATGATAGGACATCGAACATTAATAATGTCCTTTTAGATGTTGTTTATTTCTCTTAATTAATGAGTTAATAGCCTCTGAATAACGCAGAAAAACGGACTATAGCAAGGTTTTGTTCGGGTTAGCGCCATTATCGACTAGTCGCTGACCGTACGATTATTCTTGTTTTTAGCAAGAATAATGTTCAGGTGTTCCCTACGAATAATGAAAGTATTCGTGTAATGAAAGTATAAGAGTTCCTGGCCAACTCTTTAATGCACCTATTAATTAAATCTAATGAGCAGTGTTTTTGACTAACTCACTTGGTTACTCTCGAAATAAGGTTATCATGTCATGACCCCAGTTGTTCGTATGATTGCAACATGTCAACCAAGAGTGTAGAGTGTGTTTTTCCCGAAGATTACATTTAAGCAATAGGTACCAGCGTTATGCAGTTTGCTAGTTATCCTGTCAGTTTGGTCCTTCAACTTAACTAAATAGGGATTTAGGTAGTCAAACTCGATGCCTACAAAATGCACGAATGTCTACACATTCTTACAAATAAGACTAGAAATCTACTATATAAAAATAAGTCGGGTTTTCTTTCCTGACGCTATAACTCCAGAACGCACGAACCGATTTCCACGGTTTTGCATTCGTTGGAAAGGTCTCGGGCTCCGTGAGGTTTTAGGTAGGGTAGGTAGGTAGGATAGGTAGGGTAGGTAGGATAGGTAGGGTAGGTAGGGTAGGTAGGGTAGGTAGGGTAGGTAGGGTAGGTAGGATAGGTAGGGTAGGTAGGGTAGGTAGGGTAGGTAGGGTAGGTAGGTAGGTAGGGTAGGTAGGTAGGGTAGGTAGGTAGGGTAGGTAGGGTAGGTAGGGTAGGTAGGGTAGGTAGGTAGGGTAGGTAGGTAGGTAGGGTAAGTAGGGTAGGTAGGGTAGGTAGTTAGGTGCGCCGTAAATAAGTTCTTAATGCTACCCGTGCGAAGCCGGGCCGGGCAGCTAGTTTTATTTATTTATTTTTTATTTATTTATTTAAAAACACATACAACTATCATTACAGGCTAACCTAATACAATAGTGTAGTTATAATAGCTTACAATAGCGTATTATTGTAAACAATCAGGAGAAATCTTAAAAAATGCGGCCTGTGTGAATTCGCTCAGAGTACAATTGAAGCAGTCAATCTGTTGTGACACCATATTGAGTGTACGTAGGGCGCGCGTCAGCGGCGCGTGTTGCAGCAAGTTGGTGCGAGCGGGTGGCACCCACAGGAGCGGCGGCCGCCTCCGTCGCCCCGCGTACCCATCAGGTACACACAACGCAACCGTGCGTAGAACGCCTGGGTTGTGTATTTTACCACGCATAACCTTAAATAAGTAAGTTGCGAGAGCTACTTCCCTTCTTACTTCCAGTTTATAGTAGCCTACCATACCCAGCACAAATAGAGTAGGATACAGCAGTGGATACCCTGGATACACACCATACTGCTTTAAGAATAAGAATCTCACAACTAGTACTTCATACATCAACCGTTCTCTGTTTCTTTGTTACCTTAATTAGGTAATTCGTAATCGCCAAAAAAAAAGCTGCTGTTCCCAACATTTATGTTCGCATAACTCGTCAATATGTAGGGAGCAGCTGATTTTCCTTTTCTCGATTTCAGGTTTAGTCCCATGGTAAAAGTTGTTCATAATGATGAGCAAAGTCACGTGTTTAAGTTTGCGCACTGGTTAAAAAAAAATCCTGTTTAAAATCCACCCTTTATTACAGATCGCTGCTATCCGACCAGCAAATGTTTGAAGAGCTGGACGGCTACCATGAATGGCGGCAGATGGAGGCAGCCAATGTCAGCGACTTGGTGCAAAGAAGACTACATTATCTGCAGAATCCGCCTGACTGCAAGGATGCTAGGAAACTCATTTGCAATCTTAATAAGGTAGGTGAATTTGAATAATTGATTGGACAGAATAGGAGTTTCTTGATCAGGGGGCCTACCACCACCTCTCTGTAGCAGTATTATTTTAATTTTACTTCAGTGTGGGAAAGAGATGCAGCTATACGTCCTGTATAGCTCCATCTCTCCAGTACCAGACTCAGTGCGGTTCCGCAGCTCTTGACTAGACTTTGTACCTCTTACTGCAGTATCTGCACTGAGGAACGCCGCTTTGTCGTAGCTACCTACTTTGGTTATAAGAACTGGAATCTAAGGTAAATCTTTGGTATGCTCATACACCAATGGAAGTTCGATTAGACGAGGCTATTTTGAAAACGAAGTTACCTAAGCAGTCACAACAAAAAATTCAATAAAAGAGAGTCTTCAAGCCGACGTTCGCGCGGACGTAACAAAATCGCGGAGGGATTTTATCTCGCACTAAATTTCAACTCTCGGTGTTTAGCCGAGCGTTGAGAATCCAACGCGCTGGAACGCACTCTCGTCCCAGCGCGTTGAAAAAACACACTGTTAGATTTACAACTCTCGGCGCTAAGCAGAGCGTTGAAAATCATGTGCACGAAAAGAAAAACGTGGCGATTTTATTACGTCCGTGCGAACGTCGGCTTACTTATAAAGAAATTGGCTAGCACAAAAGCTCCACGATAAATATGCTAACTATTGCATTCTACATACTGCCCATACCTAGTGTAAAGTACGAGATTTACACATTTAGTAGGAGTAAGTATAGGATATTGCATTTTTCTACCTTTTGCCTTTCCTTGTACGAATTTTAAGTAGCTGCAATAACGCAAAGATACATATTTTTGCATTTCTTCGCATACGAACAAATAAAAAAATAAGTTGCTACTCATCAACATCCCACATTCATAAATAATATAATTGTATGCAACTTTTTAAAATTAGTATTACAGTCGATGTTCCTCAGTACAACTTAGTTTATGTTGATCTCGTATTGTATAGGATTTCCGTACAATGTGAGGTCAGCTTATACTAGAAATGTATAGCTTGATGTGTAGCCGTGTGTACCTAACTTACTTTATGCTTAAAGGGTCTTTCAAACAGGAGCGACACGCGACGCGACACAAAGACACCGCTCGTCGCGCCGCTCGTCGTGGCGCGTGTCTTTGTGTCGCGTCGCGTGTCGCGCCTGTTTGAAAGAGCCTTAACTTGCCTTTGAGTTTATTTCCTCTTTTGTTTAATACATTTCAATCGTAACTTCAAAATAACAAGATTATGATCCGCACACCATGTTTTAAATATCACATTTTAGAATAAAAAAAGTCATTGGGACTTTTGACTTTCTTATATTTCGTCATCAGAACAATTAATATCGAAAACATGAAACATTCGTTAGCCCATTTAGCCCTGCAATCTTTTCTATAATTAGCGAGACAGGAACTGGAGCTTAGGACGTGAAATGGCGATGACGATACATATGTATACCGTGATGGTATTAAAGAAAGTAATCGCACAGTTATTTGTGTGTCCAGGGAAGAACTACCACCATACCGATTTCTACTGCTAACCAGCGTTGCTGTGTTCATGTTAAACATTAGAAATATAAAGAAAGAGAGTGAGAGAGAGAGAGAGAGACAGATACAGAGAGTGAGTGAGTGAGAGCGAGTGAGTAAGAGAGTGTGAGCGTGAGAGACATAGTCAGATAGAGAGAGAGAGAGAGAAAGAGAGATGGAAAGAGAGAGAGAGAGAAAGAGAGATGGAAAGAGAGAGAGAGAGAAAGAGAGATGGAAAGAGAGAGAGAGAGAAAGAGAGATGGAAAGAGAGAGAGAGAGAAAGAGAGATGGAAAGAGAGAGAGAGAGAAAGAGAGATGGAAAGAGAGAGAGAGAGAAAGAGAGATGGAAAGAGAGAGAGAGAAAGAGAGATGGAAAGAGAGAGAGAGAGAAAGAGAGATGGAAAGAGAGAGAGAGAGAGATGGAAAGAGAGAGAGAGAGATGGAAAGAGAGAGAGAGAGATGGAAAGAGAGAGAGGTGGAGAGAGATAGAGAGAGAGAGAGAGAGAGAGAGAGAAAGAGAAAGAGAGAGAGAGAGAGAGAAAGAGAGATGGAAAGAGAAAGAGAGATGGAAAGAGAGAGAGAGAGAGAGAGAGAGAGAGGGAGAGAGAAAGAGCGCGAGAAAGAGAGAGAGAGAGTGCTCAAGCCGTTACTGTGGTGTTTGATTGGCCACCTGGTTGTGCTGCATCGACGGGGTGCTTGCCCAGGGTGCGTTGGACGTTTAAGTATCTCCGGTTGTGGAGGCTCCATAAGCGATCAGGCGATCTATTCTGTAAAAGTCTCACTGAAAACATAGATGAAATGAGTTTTCAATAGTGTCTAACCCTCGCATCAGGTGGAATGACAGGTGCCTTCAAGAGCTTACTTAACCTAAGTTTTCACTGAGATTTTTACATAATAGTTTTATCTAAACGAGGTGAACCTTCTCTTAGCTCAGCAAAAATAAAACCATCACATTTATTCTAATCGCCCACCTGTTCCCATGAATCTGAGGAGCCCTACAATCCCTGCGCTATAATTAGATCGCAAACAAACGCACCGGTGACCATCCGTCACTGCGCGGCTCACGGTGACACGCGCGTACGCAATGTACGCATCCGTCATTAGGTCATTGACACCGTGACTTTGTTTACCTTGTACTAGTCAGATAGTAGTAAAGGAAATTGAGATTTTTTATAAGTATAATATCTAATGTATTTTCAATGCAATACGACTAGAATGTTGAGCCGACAAGACCTCATATCGTATAACAGTATCTTCGTATGTGTTTACTCTGCGAACGAAATTGGAAGCATACCTTTAAGAGGTCTTTGCTTAGCTGATGTGGTTTATCACTTAGGTACTGGAACAGGTTTGAAAAATTTTAGTTTCGGTTTTGATGTAAATAATAGTGAGTTAAAGGGGGCGCCAGTTAAGGAGGCTCATGAGAGTTTTCAACTACATGTCTTACTTCGATAATTCCCCTGGGTGTCATTCTCCTTTAAGCTGTTTTGAAAACCGAAATAATTTAACGTCAAAACCGTTTATAACGACTTCGAAGGAACCGCCGATAGTCGTTATAACCAAAAACTAAGTTAAGTATACAGAAATGCTGGGAGATCAAAATTTTGTTGGCATAACGGGTACGTGGTTTTATGCGAAGTCGTGATAAACGATTTTGACTATTTCAAAAAGGAGTTGCAAATATTCCATAAGCGTGAGATTCAACAATACTAATTTATAAAAATTTCTGGAGCGAGATGTATGTAGGTACTAAGAAAAATCGATAAAATACGTACGTAATTCTTCCATCGATTCACACGTCGAGGTTGTTAGGAAAAAGGCCATTAAATAACAAACTAGTAACAGCATGTGGTTGAAAGATTTCAATAATAGTGTACTTTTAAGTCTTATGAATGTAAAGTATATTTACATTCATATGTTATCAATTTTTAATACGTTCTTTTATAACTTTACTAGCTGACGTCACGCGGTTTCATCCGCGTAGTTCCCGTTCCTTTGGGAGTACGGGGAGAAAATATAGCATATGTTACTCGCTGATAAAGTAGCTATCCATTTCTGAAAGAATTTTTTAAATCGGTCCAGTAGTTTTTGAGTTTATTCGTTACATACAAAAATACAAATCTTTCCTCTTTATAATATAAGTATAGATCAGGATTTTAAATAGGGCATTAAAAAAATATCGAAAATGGAAAAAATGCAACTTAGATAAAACTAATTTTAGATTAAAGTATTATTTGTAGAAATAAATTTAAGTTTTCCGGTTATTAAAACAAATACTTATAAAATGGCACATTGGAGGTATTACCTACTCCTACAAAACTACCAAACCTGGTTCGCAAGCTCTTCTAAATATAAACGCAAATAACAGAAATAAACATTAAAAATACAGGAAAACGGCGTAAAAGTCATTCCATATCCCGAAATATACTTTTTCTTCCGGAAAAAATACTTTATTAAGAAAAAGTCAACGCTTTTTACGATATTGCGTGGGTGCTGAACAAAACCATTTTGAACTCAGTTATCGTACGCGCAAGGTCAATAGTTGAATTATCTAATATTGTGATTTGGCCTCACGACCCCACTCGAGGAACGAGCCTTAGAATTGAGTTATTATAACTTATCAGCGACATTGTAATAAACTAAGCGCGGATGATTGATGATATTGGCGCTACTTTTTGGCACATTTTTATGCCAATAATCATAAATTGATACGTTAATTTGGCTCGAAAGTTTTGTGCCGATTAATTAGTGGACTTTGCGTGCATGTTTCACATCAAAATGAAGATGAATTTTCGATTTATGCTTTCGGTTGTTTGACCGCGTTTTGAGATTGAGTAATCTATCACTATTTCCGTCTGATCTGTAGAATTCGGACGTCAGAACAGTTAAGGCTGGGATTACACTTCGGGCTGGAATCGTGTCATTTGTTATATGATTCAGCTTTCGATAACGACAGTAAAACTACGCGTACATAAAAAAATATACATTTTAGACAGAACATGTTTATCTTTGTTCCCGTGCATGGTTTTGTTTAGTTATATTGTTACTAGCAACGGAATTTCGAAAGCTGCATTTCACATACATTCGTGACTGTCAAAAGGTTAACACAGGATGTTCGCATGCCATGCAAACATGCACTTACGTTGACTAGCTCTGTATGACCGGACAGGAACAATGAACAAATGACGAAACTTACGGAATGATCATTGTACCCTGAATAGTGAGCCCCGCTACCAACCCTCTACTAGCCAATTTTTCTGACATAACAAGAGCTATTCTTATTTAGTGTCGACATGAAAGAGAATATAAATAACGCGAAAGAGAGCACCCGCCTTTCTTTTATAATTTGATACAGAACCGTAAACTTAACCGTTCAAAAATATGTATTTCGAGCGAAATTGGATAGCTCCAACAGACGACCAGTTTATACATGGAATCTGTAACTGATATCAGCATTTTTACATAATAACGATATAGGAAATCGAGGATTACGTCATGTGTCAAGAGTAATCGCACATATTATAGCCATCACTTCCGGATAATTTTGGACGAGCATTACTCGTGATTATAATGTAGTTACGGCGCGGTGTCTATAATGGGCTTTGGACACGGGGCCAGCTTGCGATTCAGTTCAGTTTATAGTTTAGTCACTGGTCTTTGGCTGGCCTCGTGTAGGCACCTGCCCCACCCCGACGAGGAAGCGACTAGTTATCGACTATTTTCTCGCTCCAGAAACGTACAATAGAGTTTTCGCCGGCAGTTTTAATCAGTGATCAAGTATCCATTTTACTGACCTGGGACCTACATCTTTCTATCATCTTCACATTTGATGACAGTAAAGTAGACTAGCTTCGTGTACGGTAGTCACCGGCACAAGCGGCTGAACTGTCTTACTGGACTAACTCGCAAACTGGCTTCATTGTTATCACGAATAATGCTCATCCAAAATTTGTCCGGAAGAGATCACTATGTGCGATAACTTTGGTCAAATGTCCGGAGCTCATAAACGCTAGTGTATTGCGTGCAACGTGCATGTCCGTTATGCTAAACGCTTCTGAATGTCAATAGACGAGCTGAAATTAACACTGCCCTCTTAGAACTGTTTAGTAGACTGTGGTAACGCTGCCCCGGTTCACAGCACATCGCTAAATGATGACATGTTATGGTATTTGTGGGAGTTGAAAAACCTTTGGAAGGTCGATGTAGTTTTAAAACGATGGTTAATATCAATAGATAAAAGATAACAGGACTTTGAGGTTGTGGGGCTTTTTGAATATATCGTACCCTTAGTAATATAAGGGCAAACTAAATATTGAGGTTTTGAGTTTTTGTGTTAGATGGGCTCAACATCAACTGTTCTACCACGGAGAGGGTGGTGTGAAAGAGACACAATTACAGTATTTGCTTTAATATTGTCTTTTTTCTTTTTCTGTGAAAGCCAAGTGGTAGAACAGTTGATATTGAGCCCATCTAACACAAAAACTCAAAACCTCAATATTTCGAGTTGAGCCCTTATATGACTAAGGGTGCGATATACCTCCATTGCCTCTTTAATAATTATGACAAATGAATTGTAATAGCGTAGGTACTTTTTGGAAACTCTTGGATGTGTACATGTTACATTATTATTACTTACTAGCCGTTGCCCGCGACTTCGTCTGCGATCCAGGATGAAATATGAAACTAGCCTACTTATGTCCTTCTCCAGGTCATGGTCTACCCATGTGCCAAATTTCATCCAAATCCATTCAGCCGTTTTAGCCTGAAAGCGTAACAAACAAACAATAAACATAATTTTAATATTTGTTAGGTAGTTCGGATTATGTCGAAAATCTGTGGAGAAAGAATGAAATAAGGGAATAAAAAAAAACTTTATTGTTCAAGAGAGCATTACAAATTCAAATTGCAGTCTCCGTCATCTTACAAGATTATAACATAGTATAGGTAGGTACATAACACACAGCATCGGTCGGTGAGATTTCCGAGGCGACAATAATCAAATGTTATTCCAAAGCAATAAATTCATTTAAACATCTGTAATAAACTTAGGTGTATTAAATTAAAACGTGTTCAGTGTATTGTATACGTGTGGGTGTGTGATGAAAGAATGAGTTAAGGTGGGTTTAGCCCATACGGGGACAGAACCAGCGGGGTAATTGCGTACGTAACACAGCAGGAATAGGTTTCATTTTGACAGTTCAACAACATTCATTGCGTTATTTACGTTGTTGAGCAGACAACATTTTCGAACATATGAAGCAATGGATCAGATTGTGATTGATAGCTTGATACAAAATTAGCAGAGCAAGGGTAAGAACATCTTCCCTGTGATTTGTAACATTTCCGTAGGACGGAAGTATGGATAGATCAACGAAAGAATACTTCTACTCCGCTTAGACAAAGATAAAATAATAAGGTAAAAGAGTACTTAAAGGGCTTTTGGTAAAAAGTTTAAGGCTATGATGATGATCGCCAAGGTTTATGTGGTTAATATTTATTTTTATGCGTTTGTGTGTAAATGAGATTCAAATAAAAAATCGATTCAAAATGCAGTACTAAATCGATATAGCCTATTGTCTACAAGTCATTTATTTATGGTTTTTTTTGTCACCAGGGTTGCGGCTTCGGTTGCCAGCTGCACCACATAGTGTACTGCCTGATATTCGCGTACGCCACGGAACGTACCCTTATCCTCAACTCTAAGGGATGGCGGTACAATAATAAAGGCTGGGACTATGTGTTCATGCCCATCTCTGACAGCTGTACCTCCGCCTATGATGATAAAGTGGTGCAATGGCCAGGTAATTATTGATTATTTTTGTTATTTTTTTGGTAGGCGAAAGTTTTTAATTTTTTATGATCTCATTGTGATCGCGGCGCGCTGAGCGGTTTGAGTGGAGTCATCTGGTTCACGAGCATTTATAGCCAAATTGGTATAGTACGATCACGGTCCATCGTTTATCTTCGGAAACGACGAAATAAATTGGCGAAAGTTGAATATTTGAAATATGGAATGTTTTGATTGACTGTCGTGAGATAATAACACATTCATACATTCTTCTCACAATGGTCTGTTGTAATGTATCGACGATATCGTCTTAAACAGCCACGTGGAGGTGTCGAATTACATGTTGAATACAGAACATTGTGATGACGTAAATTAATTAGGTGATTACTTTCTATATTAGTGCGATTGGCAAAATAATGATACATTTATTTGTATCAGCAACAAAAAACAAATTGGAAAACTAACTTTTGCCCAGCAGTGGGAAAATCATAGGGATCGGTACCTACAGACATCAAAATATCACAATATAGATATAGCTAAAAATATAAAATAACACCCAAATCTCCATACCGAGTTACATTCTTGTAGTCTGGAGGTCTTGTTTTCAATTTGGATAAACTGTTAGTTATATTTCATTTCGAGATAAAAGAAAATTATCAATAAAAGAGTTGGCGAATGGAGAGGAAAACTATGCGGATTTCATGGACAGTATTATTCGTAAAACACGAGCGGCGCACACCGCTGAAGCATGTAATATTTTTATTATACTTTTTTATCGAAATTTATCTAATTTTGAAGTACATGATGGACTGGAAGTCCTTGTTTACATTATGCTGATTACAGACGGGTAACAAACATGTTGTTTATAATGCCTACATTCCCTGAATGGATAGTGGTATTTTACTTTCATAGTTCACTATTAAAATACGTTGTAAAAAAATTGTAATTTAACTTCTTAAGGTGGAATTAGTTGATATTTTTTCCATACAAATTTCAGGGGGGTTTTACTCCACTGTTTGACATGGTACATCCAAAGTTAAACATGATATCGTTTTGTTTCATTATTAATTTTGTCAGTGCGGAAACAGAAGAGTATAATATTAAGCCGTTAAAAAATTAGGAGCCCACAAAGATTCCTTTTTCTTGCTAATTTTAACGCAACTTTGGGGGTAAATAAGCAATAAAAGAAGTGTAAAATCTCCAAAACAAAGTCGGCACCGACAAAGCTCAATTGTCGAAGAGTTCAATAAACTTTATTTGTAATTGATTTATGCAGTGGTTTTTTCATAAAACCCTATTTTCAAAAGGACTTGTAAGTGTAATTTTTTACGCACTCGTTTTACTAAAATAGTTCGGAACGGTGTTTGTGTGCGTGCAAACTAGACGTTGTGCACGTAGACCAGTGTCTAACTGCTCATCACTGATACTATCTCTGTCGGACACGATGCCAGGTGAGACAGCGTGCTTTTCGGCCATGCCGACTAGTGAGTTCGAGCCCGCGACTAGTGTCACCTTAAATTACCTAGCCTACCTAAGCAAAACAAAGTTACAATGGCTGTCAAACGAAGCTGAGAGTCACTTGTACGTCCCGTCATTGTGAGATTTATTTGTACTGGACCATACATGGCAAATTTCTGGTGGAAATATCAAAGTTCCATTTCCTTTTTTACTTGTTTTCATGAAAACAAGTTTTAAATGTTATACCTTAATTTTAAATAAAAAATAAAAAAACAATTCAAATTCAAAATATTTTATTTCACATAAACCTACATGGGCAATTATGAAACGTAAGAAGCTAGGTGTACGGTTCCAAAAGCTAGGTGCACGGTTCCAATTGGTCGTTACCTATGGAGAAGAGCCGGCGAGAAATTCCACGGTTACTCTTTTAAAAATAATTAGCTTTTACGATACTTTCAAATAACAGTGTTACTAGGTATGGGAGGACAGTGTAAGTCTTTCAATAAGTACCAGGTAACGTCCACTAAGCATACAGCGTTCTCACATTCACAAAATCGAAAAGAATCTATACAAAAGATAAATAAATTAATAAAAATAAAAACCTAATTTAATTAAACGCAATTACTTGATTGCTATTACAACTGTAATAAATCTGAATAATTATCATGTTCACAAAAGCCACTAATAAAGAGTTGAAATTAAATCGTAGGTATATAATGTCAAATAATAGGATGAACATGTCAAGAACGAATATAAAAAAAGAATGCACATGAACTCTTGTACCGTCGCATGCACTCATAAGCACAATGTTTGTGCGTGCGTTACATTGCGCGCTGTCGTAAACAGCGATTTTCACACCAAAAATAAAGTCGCTTCCCAGCAATATTTTTTGCTTAACGTTACTTAGTTTGCTGTGCAGAATTCGTAGACAACAGCTATGTGATGACTGATGAGTCTTACACCATATTATTTGACGGAGAGGGTATGTCTCTCGCGTTATTATCAGCCTTATTTTAACTACTGTGGACATACTGTGGCTAGTGTTGGTTATTGCGCAATAGAAAAAACCGATTGCTGTTCAGATCACATTATAATTTACCATCAAATTAATCACACTAGCAATTCACACACTTTAGGTACACGACACGACTGTACGGAACGCGTGACAGTTTCCAAACGTGTTAACTGCTTGATTGACACCGACCAAACTCTACTTAACCCCGGTCGAGCGTTATGTTGTAGACCCCGTGGAGTGCGACGTAATTCCGACATAAATATTTATGTAATTTTTATCATGTTATAGTTTTAAGTACCAATGCTCTCCAGACTCAGCATTATCAATCTTGGCTACGCGAGCAAAAATCAGGAAGTAATTGTTATTTTATTTTTGGAAATTACTAGAAACGGTGCAGTCCCTAGTGTGCATTAAGGAAGATATATCAAACTTGGCAGAATGTCCTGAAGATATGCTACGGATGCCACCAATGATAAACGCGTCATGTAATTTTTTTTTATACTGCGGGTTACACTTTTTTGGCCTGGTGTGTGCCTAGGTGTCCTTGTCATTATGCCACTGGTTGTTTTGTCGGTTATGAGAAAAAATAAGACCACATTATGGCTTGTAGCTAGTAATCTTTTGCCTCGTATGTTTTAACTAAAAAGACTCAGAACTAAAATACACACATAAAAAAAAAGTAAAGTAAGTAAAAGTCATTTCAAACAGCATCCAGAAAATGTTTTTTTTAAAATGCTGTTGGCATAATGGGAACAAGGTTTATATTACCTCCGAGTAATGATTTGACTGTTTCGTTTCTATTATATCGTATTTTCTCATATTGTTGGTCTTTCTTGTGTATATTATTGGCCTATCTTGTGTATATTGTTGGCCTATCTTGTGTATATTGATGTGATATTCTTACTGTAAAATTTTACTTTTATCAGGGTACCTTTACACTCTATGTGGAATAAAACTTCCAAACTTTATTATTATTACTTTAATGTTTGATTAAAATACAAGAAAAGGGATATTAATCACTGATAGTTTTGACGTAGATACCTATATTTTGATGTTGTGTATAATGTTTCCATATTCAAAGCCACTGATGTTTTAAACCTGAATGTTTTGGTATGATATTAATCCTAGCACCAACATTGAGCTAAAATATTACCTACTAGAGTAACCGGTATCGTGTCACATCAACAAAGTAAAAAATTACGAAACGAAACTAAATTTTACTAAATGGCTGTGAATGTCTAGCGACAGACACATTACTATAAAGCAGGGGTCGGCAAGTAATTTTAAGTGAGCTCCGGATACTGTTGAAAATTTAAATCGAGGTCCAGAAACAAAAACTTATGATACTTTCTGGTTGATATTTTTTTATTTTATATTTAATAAGTACAAGGTAATTAATTATAGACAGTTTTATACACGCACCCGCACCCCCGCACTCAACGCCGCGCTCTCTCTTGCGCCACACAGCACAGCATAGTAACTGCAGCTGTATCTACCTACTAGAGCTAAACTAACTAATCAAATAAGATTCTACGTGGCAGTAATATAAAAAAAAAAACAATTGAATAGTAGGTATGTTATTTAACAATATTTCGCGGTCCAAGTTTCGACCTTTCGTGGTCCGGACACGGACCGCAGTCCGCCTGTTGCCGACCGTTGCTATAAAGTAACGTATATCCATTAGTTCGTGCTAAGGTTACTGTATGTTAATGTAACAATATTGAAACATGTGTTATAATGTTAATAAATATTTAAATGTTATACGTACTGTGGAGGAATGAAAATGAATATTTAAATACAAATTTTATTTTTCATATTAAAAGAAAAATTACTCGTATTAATAGTCTAATTAATCATGCACGGTGCAAATAAAAAATTGAGATGATGCGGGACGCCTGGCAGTGGTGAAACATCCAAACTCTTTTGTAAATAACGGAAATAATATGGCATAATCAAAAACAATATATTCAGATTGACTATAAAAAAAAATCGTTTGGATGTTGGCCGCCAACTGGTCTGACCCCGCCGAATTAGATGTTTCACATCAATAAAGATGCTTAAACCTTTTCATTCCTCGACTGTCCAACGAATTCGAGTAATTATCTCTTTAATAGTTTTGTTAATTTCTTTCAGTAACGTACGATGCCAAGGTGTTGTCGCTGACTTTCATAGACTCGATATCTCAGAAGCCGAAGTTCTTACCGCTCGCCATACCCAAAGACTTGGCTCATAGGTAAGTCAAAACTGTTTTTTCTTCTCCATATTATTATAATGTAAGTAAAGACTGTCGGCAATAGGGTGTGGATGGTTGGGCTATGTCGAAAACTATGCTCCTTTTCATATCCTGCCCTCTGTGTCCCAAAACATGCAGTAAAAGTGACCTCTGCACTGCTACCGACGACGCCGTGGAAGTAGCGAAGGTTTGGGCCAACAAGATCGACACAAAGACGAAGACTGTCGTTGCTATTTGTCGATTTCAGTTAATGTTTCCGAGCTGCGTGGTGTAAGACGCAAAATCATTTTCCTTCATCCACACTTAGGTACTATACTTACTTACTAATCTAATACAGGGAATAATAAATTGAATTAATGGGCAAAAAAATGGTCGAAAAAAAAATCTGCTGTTCCCTACATTTTGACGAGTTATGCGAACATAAATGTAAAGGGAACAGCTGATTTTTGTTTTGCGGTTTCAGGGTTGGTCCCACAGTGAAAGTTGTTCATAATGGTGAGAATAATTACCTCTTATGAGGATGCCCATAAATTCAAGTTCAGGGTGAACTTGAATTTATATAATATACATACAAATAAATAAAATTTGAGGGTCTGTTTGTAATGTCAAAATAACAGTATCTTTTTTACTAAATGCATATGAAATTATATACGGTACTAATAAAATTAAAAAATAAAATTGTTTGTCTGTCTCTTTGTTCCGGCTAATCTCCGAAAGGGCTAGGCCGATTTTGACCGGACTTTCACTGGTAGATAGCTGATGTTATAAGGAGTAACTTAAACTTTTTTTTTAGAAAAAAGAATTAGAGTCCACGCGGGCGAAGGCGCGAGCAGCAGCTAGTATTATATTAAAATATATATTATTATATAATATAAAAATGCGAAAGTATCTCTGTCTGTCTGTCTGTTACCTTTTCGCGCCTTAATGGCTGAACGAATTGATTGACGATGAAATTTGGCACACAGGTCGACCATGACCTGGGTTAGGACGTACCATCTTTTTTATGCCGGAAGTACGTTCCAGTGGGATAATTTCCAACCTTCACGCGGGTGAAGACGCGGGTCAAAGCTTGTTTCTAAATAAATTAAATTGGTGTAAACACTCGTAACTTCTGTCTATGATACATAACATAACATTTTAATATTAAATACTCATGTTTTATAATGAAATGAGGCATAATTTTATATAAATATTGCAAATGCAAATTCATTTGAATATTTTTCGCCACTACAATAACACCTTATTTTTTTTCTACACATGACATTTATTTTGGTACCTATTGCCAAGTCTTAATTAATCTTTTTTTAAAACCATTTTACTTTTTCACAGTAAATGCTAAATAAATTTTAATATTATGTACGTAATATGAAAATTTTATAATAAAATTGAAGAAAGAAACTAAAGAATAAAAAGTTGTTTGGTAAAAAATATAGTTATTACATGCATAATTAAACAAATAATTATGTTCTGAAATCCTAACTATAAAATATTATAAATTCGGAAGTGAGTGTTTTGTTTGTTTCGCTAGCACGCTAAAACGGCTGAACGGATTTGAATGCAATTTGGCACATGGGTAGATCAGGACCTGGTTTGGGACATAGGATACTTTTTAACCCAATATTCCTACGGGATCGAGATTTCTGCGGGTGAAGCCGCGAAATCCGTTCAGCCGTTTTAGCGTGAAAGCGTAACAAACAAACAATCAAACTCACTTTCGTAATATGATTATATATATAACTTAATAAATATGATTGTATCTATTATTCCTCTATTTTTAATAAATCATTATATTACAGGATAATATGATTATATACTAACTTAATATTATTATATATATATAATATTAAGTTAGGATTTCAGTACATTTGTTTAATTATTCAATGATTGTTTTTAATAAGGACCTGTCTACGAATATTGGCTCTATTATATCTATTATTCCTCTATTTATAATAAATCATTATATTACAGGATAACTCGGTTTAACGGAGACCCCTCTTCTTGGTGGATCGGTCAGATGCTCAAGTACGTGCTGAAACCTCGGCAAGCGATGCAGAAAGCGATCAACGAAACCATCGCTAAGATGAACTTCAAGACGCCTATTGTTGGGTAAGATAAATTAACACACACAATATAACATAACATCATGCTTTTTTCCCTCGAAGGGTTAGGCAGAGGTGCACCTGTAGTTCACCCACATTTCGCCAGTTACGTTTAAGTACCATGTAATATATAGGTGGCGAGCCTATTGCCATCAACTGGTAAGACTCGGGGACTAATTAATACTTCAACTTCAATTTAATTAATTAGGTAACACCTGCATTTTCTGTAAGGGGTGGTAGGGAAGGCGCTCATTAAAAAAAAACCTGTGCTCCACTAGAATGGATTCGCAAAATTTAAGCCCGTTTTCACTAACCAAATCAATCAATCCCCCTAGTCTTTCCCCAAGTGACTGCCTATCTGACCTCCACAACCCAGTTACTAGGTAAAATGATACCCCTTGGTAAGACTGGTTGTCAGACTTTCTGGCTTCTGACGACCCGTTACGATTTCACTAACTAAATGAATGCCTAAATATGATTGATTGTACTGTTGTATTTTAAACTCGGCACTGTAGCGAGCGTGAAGACCCGACATTCCATTCTATTTTTTGACTAATGCAAAAATAAAAGTAGTACTAGTACTTCTTGTAGGTATTAAAATATCATTTTCTGGAAAAAAAAAAATTACCCCTCAGATTTGTAAGTTTTTTAAAACCGCAAGTAGCTAATATATACCAATAACTTTATTGCATTTTTATTTCTTCATATCGTTTTCCTGTTTTTAATATGTTTATTCATGAACGGAGAAATAAAGGATAGCATGTTTCTAAAGAGGAAAAATCTTTACAAACAACGCTTTACACAGTCAACCACATGATCAAGGAAAATTATCAAATAACTTCTCCCGCTCTAGGTGGAGCGGGAGGGCGTGTCAGACTCTTACTGACTAAAACCCACCCGTGTTCCTTCAGTTGCCTATATTGCCAGGGACCACGGTAACCCTTTCGGACAATAACCGTAACTCCGGCAGGCATCGGCCTTATCGGACCCCGTCAGTCCTGCTGACATCTCTTTGAGGCGCGCGTACAACACAACACGCCGTTGATTCGGGCCTGGTCCTTATCGGACGGCGAGCTATCCATTGCTCACCGTCCGCAAGCCCGCGCCTACGGTGGCCGGAAATCGGCCTGCGACTCCCGATGCCCAGGGCGTCTCTTGCGGCGATTAGGCGCGTGAGGGCGCCAACTTTGCCTCTCCCTCACGCGTTCCGCCTCCTCCTTCTTGAGCATTACTGCTTCGCAGAAGGAGGTGACGGCCTCCCATGCCCTCTCGCTCCGTACCATGGCCTGAACCAGGGCCGGACGCGAGAGATCACCGCCGCCGATCACCTCCATGAGGACACGGCGATGCTTCGCCCAAGCCGGGCAGACCTCCACCGTATGGACCACTGTGTCATCTGGGCGATCCACACAATAGTGACACCCGGGCGTTTTTTCCCACCTTATCCTGAACAGGAACCTCCCGAAACAACCGTGTCCGGCGAGGACCTGCGTCAGGCGGAAGGTGAGGACGCCGTGACGCCTCTCTCGCCAGTCTTGCCACTCTTCAAAGAGGGGACTATCTTTCCTTGCAGTAAGAGCCATTTTTCTAGTACATACTAGAAAAATTGTTTCGATTTACGCGTTCGACCGTACCAATAAACGGTGATGATTGGAATAATTTTACAGCTGCGATAAGTTTAATTTTCAATTTTCAATGTTCCATAAAATTAATTAGTTTTGCGTCGTTTTGTTTCCATAAAGTGCGTAACTAGTTTTACGACTATAACTCGTATTGTTCAACGTTCATTTACCGGATAATGTGCAGTTACTAAACTTGATAATGGTTTCCATTTTGTTAATTTATTTGGTATTTTTCATATTTTTTTGTCATTACTTCTTTGTAAAAAATTTGCTATTGTTTTAAATCATGCATATTCGTTGCCAAAGATAAATTTAAATAATGACTATTAGTGTTTAAATCATTTATCAGTTTGCAAGTCACATGCGTTTTTGAATGTACAGGTAGGCATTGACATAATTGTTATGAAGCTTCCTAAAGTATCAGCAGATATTTTAAATATTTAGCAGAGTTCTTAGATGATAATTTCCTGTTATTATAGTCTGTCCAACTCGTTTGTTGTATTCATGACCAAAAATTTAACCGATTTATTTTCAAAACGTTCCTTTGCACTTACAGTATATAAAAAAAAAACGTGCGTCTGCTAACAGTGAATAAAAGACACAAGACTGTTTTATTTTTTTGGTTGTTTCTTCATCTGCTTAGTCTTTTCCTAACTATGCTGGTCGGCTTCCAGTCTATCCGGATGCAGCTGAATACCAGTATTATACATGGAATGACCATTTTTGTCGCGTGATTATAAGAATTTATATTAAATTGTCTCGTTACTTAAACATCTTTTGTTTACTGTACATTTTGGATGCTATCCTCAAAATATTTTGATACTTTTTTGTTTTGCTTTGTCCTATATGTCCTATTTTTTTTCAATTCCAGTGTCCACATAAGAAGAACAGATAAAGTTGGCACGGAAGCAGCATTCCACCACATACACGAGTACATGGCGCACGTGAAGGATTATTACGACCAACTGGAGCTGACGCGCACAGTCGACGTGCGGAGGGTGTACCTAGCTACTGACGATGCTAACGTGAGTACACACACATACAGTACAAATATGTTCTTAATGTCCCTCGGCAAACTTCGTGTTTCGTCAGTCGTAAGATTTCTATCAGTTGCCCTTTGCACTTGGTGCAGACCGGACGCTCTCAATCGACTTGGAAGTATATAGAGTTGTTAATACTCTTTTAACTTAATGTAATTTATTTTAAAAAATAGTACGAAATCTGCTAAAGTTGCAGGCACGACAGATAGGAAAAAGTTTTATACCTCTACGTAGTTCACACGAAAATCAAAACAAAACAACACTTAAGTACTTACTTAGTGTTGTTTTGCTACTCTGAATTCAAATTATTATATAAGATAAATCTAATAATTGATGGACATGGAAATTAGCATTCGTTTGTATTCGGAAATGCGATGATTCCCCCTCACACACTCAAGCAAGACAAGTGTAGAAAACTCGTCCAAAAGAAGTAATCCTAACTAATATTATAAATGCGAAAGTGAGTTTGTTAGTTACGCCTTCACGCTAAAACGGCTGAACGGATTTGGATGAAATCAAGCACATGGGTATACTATGACCTAGGATACTTTTTATCCCGATATAAGAATCGAGACTTATGCGGGTGAAACCGCGGGGCGCAGCTAGTATTGTATGAATGCTTCAATTGAAAATAATTCCGGGAAATCCGGAATTTATTAACGACCGCCTCTTCAACCTTATTGTTAGCATAATTATGTCATCTGCTGGATATAGGCCTCTCGAATCGCACGCCATTTAACTCTCATCTAATTTTTACCAGCTTTCCTGCTTCTATCTTTGCTTGGCGCCCTTACGTTTGCCGATTCGCTGTCAACACTCAACAACACCTCTCCCTCGACGTTCATCGATTGTGTAGCAGATATGGCCGGCTCATTGCTACTTCATCTTCCGTATACTTGGGTTATGTCGATTACTTTGGTTCGATGTTCGATCACAGCTGAGTTAAAATCCTCAAAATATTATCTTGCAGGTACTAGAAGACGCCCGCAAAAAATATCCGGAGTACACATTCCTTGGCGATCCATCCATCGCTAAGACCGCGGCCACACACCGGCGCTACACGCCGCTGTCGCTCACCGGTCTGCTTGTGGACTTACACATGCTGGCCATGTGTGATTACCTCGTCTGCACCTTCAGTAGTCAGGTATAGAGATGGGTTGTAACAGGTTAAACACGATATCTGTTATCACTGTTACTGTTACACAAAAATAACAGTTCCAAATATCTGTTATTAAATAACGGCCCGTTATTTTTGTTCGGACGATAAATACGTATTTAAATATTCATTGTCAACTGGCCAGTAACAGGTAACAAGACCTAATTTCGGAGTCCCTTTTTCGTAAGTGTTTGTTCTTGTAAGACCACCAACTGTATTTTTAGGCACAATAAATACTAAGTGCTTCTCTTTTTAGCGTAGTTTAACCGCTTTAGTAAGAGTGAGAAATAAACATATTTCGAAGTAAATAATAGGTGTTTCTCTCTTTAGGAAGGGTCATTCCTTAATGAGGAAGAAAGATAAATTGTTAAACTTGCAATATTTCTTCCTTTGTGTGAGTGTGTATGTAAGTAACAGTCTGTGTGAGATTTTATAATGAATCAACAGTAACAACCGTGGTAACAGTCTTTGAGGGTCTGTTATTTTAAGTAACAGATATTTATATTGTTAAAAAGGAAAAATTGTTATTTATTCTTTTTAAATATCTGTTATGTCTACCTGTTACGATAAATACGCCTCACTGCTAGTCAGGTACGCTTGACCGCTTATTTACTAGCTAGTTCTGTTCTTAGAATCTACCCTCTGGAACGAGAAAGTTCCTTGTTTAGTTCACGATTAACTAGACTTCTGGAGCACGCAAGCACTGTTGAACTGTCAAGACTTCTGGACAGTTCAACAGTGCTTGGTCTAATTTTAGCAGATGCTCGCTGTAGAAGCGCTTCTCTCTCTCTGACTTCAATAACTGGTAATAGTGGTAAATATCATTTGGCGTTTCGATTTCACGGAAAGTGTACCTTTGAACTGCACAGATCTCACAAAAAGCTTATCGTCATATGTAAACTTATTTAAATGTCGTAACAGTTTCAGCGTTCAGTTAAATTGAAAGAAACGATAATTAAAGTCGGTTGAAAGTCACGGCTTATATTAAAATATTTTTTGGTGAATGTCGCAGGTCGGCCGCGTAGCCTACGAGATGATGCAGACAAACCGCGTGGACGCGTCCGACAGTTTCTTCTCACTGGACGACATCTACTACTTCGGCGGACAGAACTCACACGACCGTGTCGCCGTCATGCCCAATGATGGCGCCTACCAGGATATATCGTTCCAGGTACACTAGTTTGTAACAAAATAACTTCATGCCTGTTTTTCCCGGTGGGTTAGGCAGAGATGTACGCATAGTATACATAGAAGTATGAAGAACAGGGAGAATCCTCAGAAACGGGACGGGTGAATTGTCTTGTAGACTGCCCGAAGATTGATGTTGGGATACACTTTGTTTGTGTGATGCTGGATTAAGGCTGCCTGTCCACTGGAGCGGAGCGAGGCAGTGGAGCGGAGAAATGTGCCAATATTAACCAATAGGACATCTGAAGCGGAGTTTAGATTCTATTGGTTAATATTGACATATTTCTCCCCTCTGCTGCCTCGCTCCGCACCAGCGGTCAGGCAGCTTTAGCGTGACGTCAACGTGATGCGTAGTTCACATGTGGCGTTGTAGATGTCGCCACAATAGTACATACAAATTTCGGCAGTTATGTGTACCATAACATCACGCCTTGTTTCCCCGAAGGGTTGGGCAGAGGTGTCCCTGTAGCATGCACACCCACATTTCGCCAGTTATGTTTTAAGTCCCATGTAATAGGGGGCGAGTCTATTGCCATCAAACGGGCACAAATCCAGACTCCAGGCTGCTACTGAGAAATTTCAGATAGAAAAACCCAATAACACCCGTAAGTCCTGTGTTATTATATATCATCATCCTAATGGGTGCGAGCCTATTTGAACATTATTTTACGAAGAAAACTAGAACATTAAAGATTTTTTTCAGTATAGTAAATTAATAAGACAAGTCGATTTCGTAGAGCGAAAAGTAACCAAGTCGTAGTTTAGCCATTTTGACATACTGAAAGTTACCCACATGATTCTGATGATATAAATGTTCCAATTTCACAGCAAATCTAACTTTCTGCTATTTCTGACTTTGATTGTCAAGGGAATCACGTAAAATACAAGAATATTTCGTTGATAGTAATGAAGTTATTTTGTTTATTTTTGCAGGTTGGCGATTTAATCGGCATCGCGGGTAACCACTGGAACGGTTACGGTCGGGGAACCAATAAGAGAACAAATATGGTGAGTTGAATAACAAAGCGATGAAATGTTTTATAGTTATTTTAATATTTGAGTTCCTAATTTGGTTGGGAATCCCCTACCCTAATTGCGTAACTTATTTTCGTTAACAATTATGCCTAATTTGTTTTATTTTGACAGTTTCACTACATTCATTGCGTTATTTACATTGTCGAGCAGATTTTTTTTCCACCTTATGAAGCAATGGATTAGCAATCTGTTTCAAATCGAAACAGATTGTGTTGTATTATAAAATTAGGGTACAGGTTTACTTACATATTAATGTTACTTATTCGGTATTATAAAGGAAACATATAAGGAACAATGGAAAACTATTGGCGGGACGGCAGTACGGTGGGCTTTTTTATATTGTCATTCCTTGTATTATTTGTATGTCGGGTCGGGCGCGGAGCGGGTCGGCTCCCAGTCGCGACCCGCTCCGCGCCCGACCCGCGCACGCTTTTCGTGTGCTGACATCCATATAATACAATGAATTATATACAAGCCCGTTGTACTCCCGTCCCGACACGAGCCCGCTTTGTGTGTGTATTAAGCTTTAATGTGTTACTACGCAGTGACTCGCCTCATGTTCCGAGACGCCATAAGGTTTTAATCTAGCTGTAGTTATAACTAACAGTCTTATTTATAAATGCATCTTGAATTTTAATCAATTGCTAAGCAATTGATTAGCAAAATTCTTATTTATAAACGCTATTTAGCGCTAAGAGGTCGCTAAGCAATTGATTAGTAGCTGTCAAAATTAAACACCATCAGTTCACTGTTGAGAGGATGCTAAGAGGCAAGATGGCGGATTTAATTTGAATATGTTTTATTTTTATGGCTCTCCCAGAATGTCCATCCAGAGAATTATTAACGCTAACTGACCGCTGCTGACCATCACAACTAACATTTTACCATTTGTTCCAGAACGGGCTGATCCCCTGGTACAAGACTGCGGACCACTTGGTGCTCTACCCATTCCCGGAGTACAGGCAAGTGCCGATGTACTCCGACACACGACAGAAGGATTTATAAGGACTGTCCTTCTAATAAGTTAACATCGTAATGGACTAATTAACGTGTGAACAGCGTTACAAATTGTTTGTTTTTAATTAAATCAAGGAGTTTTTTTCTACTGATTGTATCTCGTCAGTGGAGGTACAGTCGGCAAAAGAGATGTGTGTTTAGGTTGGATTTATGAAAGTGTGAATACTGCTGATATTTATAAGTTTAACTAAACTATCGATCGTGACGTGTCTTGAATTTTATGATAAACTAGCTTCCGCCAGCGGCTTCGCCCGCGTGATATCTTTATAAATTATAGCCTATGCTAGTCAGTGATAATATAGCATTCTACTAGTGAAATATTTTTTTAAATCGGTCCAGTCGTCTTGAGTTAATTCATTACAAATAAACAAACATACAAAAAAACAAATATTTTCTCTTTATTATATTAGTTTTTTTAGATATTTTTCAGGCGATCTCGGTCTGTTTATAACAATACGATTTAATTGAAAGCAAAATCTCAAGTTTGTTTATCTCACATTGTTACCACCATCACTCAACTAGCAGTATATGTATTCTCTGTCCTGTTCTAGCCTGTACACCTATCTCTTTTGCGCATAGTAATAATATTTATGTCGTGTACGATCGTTAAAGTTTTCGTAAGCGTCTTTTACGGGCTTGTTAATTGTTAATGACTGTCAAAAATACTATGTGAGTGTGAGCGTGTAATACTTTTCATTGGATTTCTGTTGAATTTCTGATAATATGATGTTTAAATCATTGTTTAGGATTAACATTCACGTTACCAGTTTAATTCGAAATAAAATCTTGATAGTTATCTTCAAAAGAAAAAGCCTCAAATGTCTCAATAAAATAACGTTTGTCATTAGAAAAGGAACACAATAACTACTTAAAATTCTAGAACGGAAGTACTGAAAAAAAAAAACTTAAACAGTTTTTTTTTGTATATTTGACAGGCGATTTACAAATCAGGCTCTCACAGAAACTTTGATTAAACTATTTGCTAATGAAAGTATTAATTCACGTTTTGCCTTCCCTTTAATGTTAGATTTTAATCTCACAATTTTTCATTAACATTGGCGCTGGCGTCTATATAAAAATGTACAGGGAACTTTTGGCGCGTGGCAAAAATTGAAAATTTGAAACAAATGCCGCCATCTTGTTTTTTCAATAAAATTTAAAAAACTTCACAAATGTTTACCAACAACCCCTGTGGATTTCATTCCAAGGCCAAAAGGTCGTTTTAGCACTCTACAGTGCGTTTATGGTTCATGATAACTTGACCCGTGACGTAATTGGTAGCAGTGAATTTTACAGTCATGTAATTGGTAGTACTGTTCTGTCAGTCGCCATTTTGAACTTTATTAGTATTGAAACTTAGACTGCAAAATTCAGTGCTACCAAGCGCGTCACAGGTCAAGTTATAATGAACGCATTGTACCTACAATTTATTTCCATATAGAGATTTTCGCGTTCGTTAATTATGCAGTTTTTGTGCGTAATATCGATAGTATAACACGCTGCACAGAAACACTCTATTTTCTAAATACTCTGTGGTGTGAAATCTAATGAAATTCTTTGTTGATAGGCTTAAAGATTACTTGGATAATCTATCATTTTTAATCTTATTCCAAACACATTTGGCTATCTGAGATATTATTATAAAGATAAAATAAAACGATAACGTTTTCCCTATTTATACGTTTTTCCTAAAACTTGTACAACTTTGCATTTAGTTTGTATATAAAATCTTCATGTTTACTTGAAATACCAAAACCATGAATCAGTTTTAATTAAATTTTACACATTTATTGGTGCACAAAAAGAACCAGTGAGTAGGAAGGAGCGCCATTTTGAATAACATTATTCTAACCGTCAGTAAATACATTCCATTCTAACTTGTTCCTTAATATTATGAACTAAACATGAATAACAATTTATACCTTTTAAGGAGAATTTTATTATGACTAGGCAGAAGAATGGGTTTAAAAGGAACAGTCACAAATTAAGGCTCCTACAAACAGGCGCGACATGCGACGCGACACAAAGGTACGTCGCGTCGCTCGACGAGCGGTGTCTTTGTGTCGCGTCGCGTGTCGCGCCTGTTTGAAAGAGCCTTTAGTTTGAAAGAATTTGGAGATTGTAAACTTTTACAAAGGAAAATATCGGTTCCACCATTCGCCTCTCATATGTGCGAGCGAGATTGAAACATTCTTAATAAAGATTCCTTTAATTGCACATTCATACATTCTAATTTTGATCTTAAATGCAGTCTCACCAATTTTTCTGAGACACTGGAACTTGAGTTGCTTCTTAGAGCAATGTACCTCGTGTTCCAAAATGCTGTTGCAAAAAAGGATGGTGCCATTCATTCTGTATAACTCCATCTCCCTCTTGCACATTTACACTGATGGTATTTCTCTCTCTCTCACTTGCAATGATTCAGAAAAAATGGTGGCACTGAAAACTAACCATAGTTCAACTAAGAATATAGTACTGATATTAATTCACGTTTCTAACGCGGCCTATACCTGTTGATAACATGTGTGTGTATTATTCTGTGTGAATTGTATTCGTTTATAATGTGCATTTGTGTTTCGTTGGCGCTGCTGTTGTTCCAGCTCCTTATAATGTTAAGTTTATATAACTAAGTCAGTCCGCCTTAAACGATTCTACACAGGCCGAGTCAAAGCAATATTGGCTCAAATGTTGGCTCGGTTGGTCCGAATCTATTTTGTATATCCACATACTTGGTTCCAACTGTTTGGCCGAATATAATAAATGGTCGTGTGGTAAGTTGTGTAGCCAATTTCCTTAAGTGTATACGTAGTTATTAACCGCCGTTATTCAGTATTTGGATCAAATACACTAGCAGCGCCAGAACAAAAAAAACTTTTGTGACGTCATCGTAAAATAATTACAGTTTTTAATTAGGTGAGAACCGAAATTACTTTTGTATAAATCTGTAAAGGTATTTTTTTTCTCTAAAACACGGATTCTAAAATAAGATCTGAAATTAATTAAACATGGCCCATGATGAAACCCCATGACCTGACTTGTTGATTAGGCAAATTATCGAGTTTTAGTTAATTTATGCAAAGAATTTAGTTCTCTTTTATTTATATTTTGGCCATTCTATTTTTTACATTGAATGAATTATTAAAACTTTTTATTTAAAAATTATTTGCTCATGTAATTTAACTTCTTTGTTGTTTATTTATGAATGTACCTTTGTTAATATAGTTATTATTATCTACATAATAATGTAGCCGTGTATGCAATTTTGTCTGAAAAGCATTTATGTATGTTTTACGTAATTACCCAAAGTGTGTATCCGAGTGCTATACGTACATGCCTTATATCTGTTAATAATAATAAAAAATATGAAGTAAAAATATTAAAAAAAATAAAAAATATTATTGAATAGTGCAATTCTAAATTATTTTTCGGTAATATTTTCGAGTGTTAGTTTATTAAAATCAATCAAAATGTTTAAAATCTTCTACAGCCTAGAGTGCATGATCACAGGTGTACTTCCAAGATTTAATGTTCCCATTTTTACGAATTATAGCAGATACTTATATAAAAGCACTTCAACATATTTTCAAGTTATTCCATATTATTTATTTTTCCATTGTAAGTAATAATAGATTTTATTAGAACGGTGATATCTGGCGTATTTTTTTAACTTTGTATCAGTCGGAGCTTCTGTAAGATGTATGATAAAGTAACATGGACCTAAAATGTGTGTATATAGCTTTATAATATTATAGTGTATATAGAAAGGAAAAATAATATAAATAAATGGTAACATGTGAAGGTATTCTGAATTTTATTTCATCCGAAACTTTCTTCTACCATTTTACATCGTAGCTACGTTGTTCTCCGCTTACTGCACTCTTATAAGGGTTACAGACAAGCAGTGCCGCATTATCAGTGCAGTACAGTTACGTACTGTCAGGAAGCAGTTTTTGCTTCCCATCTTGACACCCATATTGGGACAACCAGACACTTGGGTGGGATTTAGTAGGTACAATCGGATTGTGGATAACCTCGATTGTTAAAAAAAATGGATACCACAAAAAACGTGCAAAAAGCACTGCCGTATTTTGATGATAACTTTGGCGTCAATAAGAAGTCATCGAATTAATATTATAATGACAACAAAGAACAGTGAATCCACAGATTTTTTCAGTTTTCCATCAAACTATTTCTGTTTTGCGTAAAATGTTCCGAAACTTTCTGAATTTTTACCGTCATGTCAATGCTACATTTTTTTGACGGTGAAAATTCCGGTATTTTAGTTTTGTGTATGTAGCTGCTACTACTAATTGTAATAGGGGAGGCAAATTTTATTTTTCCCATTTGTCACCTCTGGTGGCAACTGGGAACAAAAAAAGTGGTCATTCCCAATTGCCACCACTGGTGGCAAATGGGACATTTTATGGAAAGAAATCCCATTTTTCACCAGTGGTAGCGTTGACAGTGGGGACAACTGGGAATAACCCCAATAAACGTATTCTATTCTTCTATCGTTAAGCCATACAAATAATTTGGTAAGATTTGGAATCGAACCCACACTTCAGAAGTGGGCCACTATATCATTGTAACAAAAGAGCTCTAACGACATCTTTGGGTTATTATTTCAAGCTCATTAATCCATTCGTCTGTCTCTTCCTCCATGGATGACCAACTCTATAGGTACTCGCTTTTCTGCTCATACCCACAGATAACAGCTCAAATATACACCATGTTTTTCCTCCTACATTTCTTGGAATCGTGCGCGAGTACAATCGCCACTTACCCTCTTTATAAGGTCCTGCTACTTTTAATTAGTTTTCCTGTTATCGTACGGAAGGGGTAAGTAGTAACGCATCTCGACTGCTCTGCAACCGGGACTTCCATAATGCAATTATGTAGAAATTTTATTGATTAAAAAGGCCACGAGAGTAGCGAGTACGGAGAGAGCTAGTAAATAAACAACCATTAAAATGGGAAATACGGAATCTTGTTTGATTTGATCTACTTAAGCTTGCTGCCTCAACCTCTACAGGCTGGCGGGTCCATCAATCTGATTTTTTTAACAGTCTTAGGCTAATATTAATAATAGGTTGATGATATCCTTGGCTGATGTCACACTACTCAGTAAGTCTGGTAACACCATAAATCTATATTCAATTAATTGGAAGGGCCTCTTACATCCAACAGTGATTTGCTCAAGTCATGGCCGGATTTGCAGTTCAAACAATCTTTTGAGGTCTAGCCCTACAGATAACCCAATGCTATCTAGATGTTTTCTAAATAAATGCACTCACAATAACAAACACATCACTAAACAACTTCACTAACCACTTTCTTAAACCTCACTTTTAATGGCCTCATAAAAAAGCGACTGCGGCGAAAGTAGCCCCTCTCGCCAAGTTCAATGGCACGTTATAACAGTACCGTGTCGACTCTTGCGCCAGCTGCATCTCGCCTGCAGTAGTTCATGGAGCCAGGATGTGGAGAGTGCTAGTAGTTGTCGTTTGTTGTGTCACAGCTGTGCTGCCGGCTAAACATCTACCCAAATGGAAGAAACAGGTTGGTCTTGGATATTTTTGGTTTTTGGTCTTTTTAGGGTTCTATCTATAGCTACTTGAATTAAGTGTTCAGGCTTATCCAAATACTGAGGAACTATTAAATTATTTTTTGCAAATATTTGGTAGTTACTAGACGAGTAGGTAAGTGGCACATTCATTGAATAATTATCAAAATAGGTAATAGGCTGCTAATAGGTGACAGCTAGAAACTGAAGAAAAAAAAAAAGAAAAAAAATATTTTCACATTATCCCATGCATGTAAGTTCTAATATACAATTAGTATTAAATAATATACGAGAAATGAGCATGTTTTCACCGGCATTTTTCCGCGGCCTACTTTCTCGTTGCTTTCTCGCGGCTCATATTAGAAAGTTCCTTTGTGAGTCAGCGAGATGCGTGCGATCCTGTGGTTAGGATGGAAGGAGAGCCCATCGCTTTCTATACCTCTACATGTAGCATTTTACCTTGAACTTGATATGTAAAGAAGAAAAGACCTGTGTGAAATCTGAGCATGTTAAAATTGACACCTGAGACCGGATTTTACTTTGGGTCAGTATAGTAAAAAGCTTTCTAAAGCCCATCTTATAAACCTGCACACCAGTTCTTGTCAACTTCTAAACTGTATCATGAGCACAAAACAGCTGGCTAGCTGGCTACCGACATCACTCTACTGCAGTCACAGAGTACCATGCACTTAAAAACACAATTGTACTTTTAATATTGACTGTCTGCAGTCTGTATCTAAATAAGAGTGATGGTTTACATTTCGTAGCTCGATAGCAAATAACCATTTTAATGTCATAGCAAAAAGGAAGATCTTGTGTCCAGGAAATTTATTGATCTATCTTTCATGTATGTAGAAAAAACGGGTATGCCTATCAAGGCGAAAAAACGGGTATGCCTATCAAGGCGAAAAAACGGGTATGCCTATCCTGTTTTATACTGAGAATCTCCTCAGTTACAATTTCTGGCATTACTTTCTTTGGAACCTTTATAAATCTACTGAATGTTTTTATTTTTTGTGTTTATAACAAACTATCTTTACGCACATTTCAATCCTCGTTCACTACTACCTTCTTACTAACCTTATCTTCTTACGATGTGTGTAAGACGGTACACCGTGTCCGACAGGCGTGTGAACTGCCGGCGGTGCAGAGTGAACACAGCCATTACATCTGCGATGATAAGGGGGAGCCCAAGTGCTTGCCGGGATGGCAGGGCGATCTCTGCGATGTGCCTATGTGCAAGAAGGGGTGTGATCCGTTGCAAGGTAAGTTTTTAAGACTGAAAACATCGATTATTAAAATGAAGGTCTTGAGACCATTTAATGAGGTGATTAGTTGGTAAAATAACTATTTATTGAGAGCCATGGTTAATAATCAGCCAAAAGGACTGCATTAATTGGGTAATCAGATGTTTACCTGCATCTGAGTACACATCTGACTTAAACAGTAATCGACGATAATATATTGTGGTACTTAATTTGTCGAGACTTTTATCCGGAGCTGGACTGTGAATGACTGAATACGCTTATCGAATAAGGTAACAATATTGGCTTTATCGAAGTTCAAAATAACAGTAGGTCGGTAGGTTATTCTAGGTCATCGACAGCTCGTGATTCAGTGTTCAGTCTGAATGAAGGTAGGAACATCTAGTAAGCTAGAACTTTCGCGGAGAAAGTTTAGCTGTTTTATGCTTTACAAAGAAAACTTTCATGCTTAATTTATTAGTCACGGTTTTTTATTATTAACCATTTACGGGAATCACGTGATATTTCATCTTTGGGACTTTCAACTTGTAGAAAGCGACTTTAGCTGGGCTCTTTACGCGAAAAACAAGAGAAGAGATTCCAAAGTACAGTTCGTGACATTAAAATAAACACCGTCAATTGACATTACACTAACAAAAGCTCTCATTGAATCTAGCACAATGTGTTTAAACTCTGATTACTTTGCTAACAGAGAGTTAACGGCTCGTCCCGATTTATTTGGTTCATTAGCGATCCGCTATGACTATCGGGAAAAATTTTTGCATCTGCCATCTCAGTATAACAGTATAGATTTTTGTTTGAAATTAGTTATTTGAACTCGTAGATTGTTTGATCGGTTTTATTCAATTAGGCATCCTATTGTTTGAATTAGGTACATGTAGGTATTACAAAAGGGCTGAGAGACTTTCAAACTAATTAGTTTTTAAATCATTGAACCTTTCCAAGCTGCAAGGCAATTAATCTGAAGGACTGATATATTATATTTTGCTAGTTATTTTATAGTAATGTTTATTAACATACTGTTCTTCATTGCCAGGATATTGCAAACGCCCCGGCGAATGCCGCTGCAAGCTAGGCTTCTACGGCGAGCGCTGCAACAAGTGCATCCCATTGCCAGGCTGCCAGCATGGCTACTGCAACGAGTCCTTCGAGTGCATCTGCAGAGACGGCTGGGACGGCCTGTTCTGTTCCGAACGTGAGTACAATCATACTGCTTCACACCCCTGCCGTCTTAGTACCAATCGCACGCCTTTCAACTCGAACCTCAGCAATTCTCATCCAGCTGTTACCAGCTACGGTGCGAAGATCCTCGCACCACTTAGCCTGAAGGACTCATACCTTTATTTTGGTCAGGGATTGTGATTCTAATTAGGGGCAGAATACCTACGTAAATTACGTACCTAAACGATAAGTTTGTTATGAGCGACATCTTCAAGTCTTCCAAGGATACGTACTATAAAGAACTTATCGGCCATTTTCAAGTTATTATCTTCTATATAGAAAAATATTTAATAAGATTGATTGTTCCTGCAGCTATTTGCCGCTCCGACTGCCACGCGACCAGAGGCTTCTGCGAGATGCCAGGCGAATGTCGCTGCAAGCTGGGTTGGGCTGGTCAAACCTGTCGCTCCTGCCAGCAGTTGCCGGGCTGTCAGCACGGGTACTGTGACAAACCGTTGGAGTGCAAGTGTCTTCCCGGGTATACTGGACTGTTGTGTCAGACTCGTGAGTATTGACTTTTGATGTTGTTTTTACTGCTACATGGCTGTTATTTTAGTCAGTCGATTTTTGAGTAGGTAATATTGGCACAGCAAACTTGATAGCCCTATAACTGTAGCCCTTCTCACAAACATTTCTTTGTTTTGACTTGTGTGTATGTCTGCGGGTCTAAAACGGCCACATTAGCAATTCCTCTAAAAGCAATTCATTTTCTGAATTCCCAGCAATTCCTCTACCATTGACATATATTTTAGCTGAATCATATTCAATTCAATTCATGTCAGAATCATATTTGGTATAAATATTGCCGCATATAGAAATGAAGACTGTAATTTTACCGGATATTTTTTCTTTACAGTTTTTTATTAATCAAATGAGTTTTTTATTCTTTATTTCTACAGTTTAAATGTTATTTCATTATATTACAAAACTGTCACACAGATGAATAGCGTAATATGAATTGAACGCAGATAATATTATGAATTGTCAGTTTGTGTGATTCATAATATTGTCATATTATGATTCTGCCAAAGCGGCCGTTTTAGGCCCCATGTTACTATGTCAAAATCACAAAAAAGCATTAGGTACGCCATTTTCCAACTAATCAACCAGTGTTCGATTTAATTTATACAATATGTAAAAAACACCGTTCGATTCGAAAGGGGCAAATAGGTACTGCAATAACATTACCAAAAAGTAATAAAATACGTTATTATTATTGAAAATAAAAAAGTTATTGCTATTTAAAAATCTAATTTTTTGTACCAAAATGACCACAAATTCATTAAAAATTAGCAAATTTTCAACAGGGGAAGTCAGCCGCCCGCGCCCTTAAAAACAAAATGATACGATTTATTACATTCGATAAAATGAACTTACGACTATTTAGCCATTCGATTAATGGTCCATCAATTGATATGAATTCGATAATTTGGCATTCGATATTTCATATTACTTTCACCAAATTTCAAGGCCTCTTGGCTCTTATTCAGCAGAGAATATTTGTAAGGGCTAATCATATTACTTTGATGATCTTTATTCCAGCGATCTGTGCGTCCGGTTGCCATAATGAACGCGGCTACTGCCGTCGTCCCGGTGAATGTCGCTGCAAGGTGGGCTGGACTGGTCAGTTCTGTGGCGAGTGCCACAGGTATCCTGGCTGCGTGCACGGCAGCTGCAACAAGCCCTGGGAGTGCAAGTGTGAGCCTGGATGGGGAGGCATGCTTTGTGATGAAGGTAAGATCTGAAACAGGTTTCAACTTTTGAAACTGACATACAATATGTAAAAAGAATTCTGCCTGATCCGAATGGGGCACGCACATACGTAATGCCAAAAAAATTCAAAAAAATCTTATTATTATTGAAAATAAATGATTTATTGCTATTTAAAATGCACATTTTTGGTACCGAAATTACTCCAAATCCATTAAAAAGTGGCAGGGGTCATACATAAATTATGACTTCTAGACACCCGCTAAATGACGGCCGCCCGCGCTCCATGTAAGTAATAACATGGAAAAATTACAAATTGAAAAAAATAAAAATAAATTGGCGAACTTTTTTTTCTTATTTCCTCTCAGTACGATACTTAATGACACCCTCACGGATCGGAGAGGGTTTTTTTACATGTTGTAGATAGAATAACGAGGGGATTTCCTCATTAAGACTAATGGCATTGAATGATAATAGGTATTATTTTGCTTAAAGTGTCACAAGATCTAATTGCCATTAATGTTTCATACTAGGCCACCTGGGAGGATTTTCCCAGACAGGTTCAAGATGACGAATGATTAAAGTACTTTCTTTGCACATCGAAATTTCTAAAAACAATGCCTTACGTCTTTGTAAACTTTTTTCGCTGCATCCTACCGGTATATAGAACTGTAATAGGGATTTCCTTTTACAGAACTCAACTACTGTGACAAGAATCCAGACACCTGCGAGAATGAAGGAAAATGTGTCTCCTTGGAATCCGGTGATGGACACTTCAAGTGTTACTGTCAGCCCGGAATTTCAGGCAAGCGTTGCGAGATCGTGCCCGAAATTCCGACACCTACCAACACTACGGCAACTGAAGAATCAAGCTCTGAACTGATGGGTACCTCGTCAGAGACGTCATCAGAACACGGGAGCACTACGGAACCCAATAACGGGGATAATGAGACTGAGTGACGATAAGGAAGTTTGCAGTCATATCATAGGGAATAAGTTATATATAATACTAGACTGCGTATGATAGATAAAAATGTAAAAGCAGGCAAGTAAAAAAAAAAAATACGAAGAAGAGATTGTTTTGCAATTTGAGTTATCTTTTAGATGAACTGTCAAAATATCTTTTCAACTTCTGGAAAACTTTGAAGCCAGCTCATTCAAAATTAAAAGTCATTTATTCAAATTAAGCTGCAAATCAGCACTTTTCGGACGTCAAAATTACATAAGACAGTCCCCCAAAACGCCCACTCTTCACCTTTCTTAGTGCTTTAGCTGGGAAGAAGTTTTTCATTATGAACGGTTTATAACTCTACACTTAAATTCTTATGACTAAAATGGGTAATAAAAGGCTAACTAGGCAGATGATATTGGGAATAAAATAATGAATGTATTACGTAGTTGATGTTACATTGATGATGCAAATTATATGTTAAGTGGAAGATTGCTAGGTTCGGGTGATGCTATTTATTTGCTTTGACTATGTTCGTGTTTAGAAAATACTTTATTGTTCATACCTACATTGTTATTTGTAATAACTTGAATGTTATGATGTAGAAACTAGTACAGACAGACTTGTATGCTATCTACTCAAGCCTGCATAATTGTGGCCTGTCAATTTTTGCATGAATTTAACTTTAATTGCTCGGGCATGTTTCAGTAAAAAACAATTAGAAAATTGGACAGTTCATTTAAAGTATGGAGTCAATTTGGGGCGGTTGATAGCCCCGGATGTGATGGACCTGTTCCTCTTTATTAAGTTGTCAAAAGAACAAGAGTTTCGTAAAAGTTTTCCGAGAACTTTTCAAATATTTTATGATTTTGTAAACAGAAATATTAGCATAAAATAAATTTGGTTAACTGGTTTATAAGTAACACGTAGTTATTGTGCTGGTTGTATTTAGTCTCGATGATATTTTTTTTTTCTAAACGCGAACGTACAATCTGTACGTACTTGTTCATGAGAACTATACGGTATTTCATTTGTGGTTATGCAATTTGTGAAAGTGAATGTTTCTTTATTAATTGTGAATTGATGTATGATTGTTTTATACTTGACAATTTAGATTTAAGTTATTTATTTTTAAAATAAAATGATTAAAGAATTGACTGGTATTTGTTTATTTTTATTTTATGCTGTGTGAAATAATTTTGCAATGTTTCGACTAGGAGATACCTACTTACCCAGTGGGGAAAATTATATTCAATAATAACTGTTAAAGGTTTTGTTTTGTAAATAATGATTATGACACGTAGGTCTAGGTAAGTACCTACTAATGTGGTTCACAGACACATATCTACCCTTTAAAAAAAGAGTCTCATAAAGTTGTGAAATCTCATGTAAATCAGTACCCTAATGAGCTTAAAAACTGAAAGCTCATAACAGGTGGCAGCACAGTTGTACGTCTTTAAACCGCCATTGTTGTATTTATGTTTACTTTTGTGTCGATCACAAATTATACGAAAACTAGATGAATATGTATGAGACTTGAGTGTAGCACTAATAAAAAACGAGCTAAGGACAGGGGAAGCGCCTACCACTGGTAAAAAAGCAGTTTTAGTGAAAAGTCAATAAATTGTGAAGTTTTTATATTTTACTAGCGGACGTCACGCGGTTTCACCCAGTGGCGGCGTAGGGAAGATTGGCACCCCGGGCGGTTTTGTATTGAGCACCCCTATTTAAAATAAAACACCAAATATGAAACATGCTTACGAGACTTTAATTTACTAAAATGTATGTTTCACATCGAAACAAATTGTGATTGATCGTGTATTACGCAATTAGGGTACAGTTCTTATTAACTCTGACAATTTCATTCACAAATCACTCCACGTGTCCACATTCTACATACAAAGTTTTGTAACTTTACCAACAGGGCAACAGATCCAAGATTGTTAACTGCGTCTACATGTACCTAATTGACGGAAATACACATTTGACAACCAATTTAAATAATTTCCATCGAAAAGCAATTCATATTTAAAATAAAATATTCTTTGGTGAGAAATATAAAACTGGAAATGTAAAATGCTTGAAAAACAAGATGTGATCGATCAAACTGACTTGTTTCTTCATTCATGGTAGGTACAGCAATATTGGTGTACCAACATGAAACGGTGGCTAGTTTTAAAGCATTTTCTGATTTGTCGGCGAGGCAGCGGTGCGACATAAGCATGCCCGGAATACGCGGTAAAGATTCGGCTTACCGCGTCTCGGCATTCCGCGCGTTTCATTTTTTCGGTGGCCGCTCTGCATTCTGCCGAGTCGGACTCGTAACTAGCTAAAGTATCTTCATCACTCGAACTCAAAGACGACTCGATCGCTGCTGCGCCGACAAATCAGAAAAGGCTCTTTACGGCCGGTTCACACATGTCTCCGTTTTACTGTTCCGTTTTATCGTGTACGTTTTTTTTTCGTCGATGGCGTATGTAGTTGTATGAGCGACTTCACACATGGCACAGTATTCTGTATACAGTAAAAAATATCGTTCCGTAAAAAAATTACATTCCGTTTTGTCATCGAATACTAGACGACGGAACAGTAAAAATATACGGATACGTAGAATTTTAACGGATAGATACTGTGTGCGTGGCGGGCGGTGTGTGCGGGGTGTAGGAGGGGGAGTGATGCGACAGGTTTTGTTTGACTCACATTTTTTCGAGTTTTCTGTTCACACATCGCATCCAGTAATGACGGATCCGTTGAACGTTATACGGTGCCTATGTGTGAACAGAGCATAAATTTATGACGTATCCGTTAAAAACGTACCAGTAAAACGGACTCCCATGTGTGAACGGGCCTTAAGGCGACGGTAACCGACTTTTAATGATTTTATACTGAAGATCACGTCTAAACCAGTACTGTTATTTATTTATTAATGATTTGGAAAAAATATAATTATGTTAAATTTGAGCATTTTCTTAATACCTTAAGAATATTTTAGGATTATATTTATATAGTGAAATTAATTTGTAAAGTTATGTCTAACGTGGATAAACTGAGAATCACGCAAAATCTATCAAAGGTATTTTTCTGAAACTTTTACCATTTTAAAGATAATTTAATTATTAATCTTTTAGTATACGTGTTTTATTAAAATACCATTTGCATAATAAATTAATAATGCGTCTAATTTGGGACAGCGCTCCTTGATAGACAAGTCCTTTTACTGGCTGGACGTACGACGCGTTGCGTGAGCTCATGCAGTACAGATCACGCAAGCTAACCACTCAAGGTCACTGGCATATATCTGCGTCCTTATCTGCTGTAGGTACTATATACGGTAGGTACGCACACAGGCAAGTATTTTGTCAAAACTTACCTATGAATTGATTTGTAGCGAAATTTCATCATTCGGTTGAGAAGTTGAGAGTATCTAGTACCTAAGTATCAATCTATGAATACAGATCGCATTCTGGTTCAACAGCTTTAACACGTAGTGTAGTGTACCTATAGATATCGCAGCTAACACCAAAATTGGTTATTACCTCATAAACTTCCCTTTGATTTCATATTGCAATGACAGCTTCGCCTATTATAGTGGCATTGCTGATTTGAAATTCTGCTAATGGGTGCTACTGTTCAGTCTTCAGACTTCAAGATTCTCCGAGATTTTGACTCCAGAGTTCCCATTGTCACTTATTACGACACACATAAGATTTAGGTACTCTTTTCCTTTTACATTGGAAACTTACTTGGATAAATCTGCGTTTTATTAGAACCTATGAAAACCAAACGTTACAAAAAAACTTAAACACATCTTTCATAACATTACCATCGATAAATAATTATAATTATTCACGTAATCAGAACACATGTTGAGCAACGAACGTTTTTAAGTAAACTGATTAACTTATGACCAGTGTACCTACCTATTAAAGGGGTGATAGACGCACGAGCAAGTACGCGTATGGCTCGACGATCTTTCACGCCCGTGTGTCATGCTAAGTACGCGTACTTTAAAGCCGCTGAGTAAGTTCGTCGGTGATCGAACAGGTTTGAAATTTTGCTCGTAGCCCGCCTTGGCTCGTACGTCTGCCATTGCCGCGAGTCAAAGCCACCATTTTGTTTTGATATTTGTGTAGTGTTTGTTTAGTTTGGTTCAGAAAATTCTTAACCGGAAATCAATTAATTAAGTCCGGAAATCACTCATTTTAACTAGAATAATAGAATTTATTGAAGGTTTGCGAAATAATCTTGTCTTTGGGAAATTTGAAGCAATGCATATTAGACAAAAAAAAAGAAGTTTCAAGCTTACGATAATCTATTGGAAATGACGCACGACAAAACGCATTTAATTTCGTTTCATAATCCTAAATAAAGGCTCCCCAAACAGGCACGACGCGACTCGAATAAAACATGTTTAACACTTTGAAGGACACTATACGCCCATAGGCGTCATAACAATAAAACTTCTATTGTGTCTCGTGTACTGTCCTTCAAAGTGTTAAGAAAACTTCACGGTAGAACAATTACCGATGTCACGTCGCGCGACATGTCGCGCCAGTCTGCACGAGCCTTAACACAAAGCTTCCTCTGTCGACGACATCGGGATACAGTGTGAGCAAGCTTCACGTGTGTCACCGATGGCGAGCCGAGTAAGTTCGCGAACTTAAAAACCGCGTATTTTAAGTTCGCACGTCTATCACCCACTTTACAAATTCAAATTGATCTCGATCACTTTAAAAGGAAGGCCCCGCCCGTCTTGAAAACTGGAAAATGTCCGTTTGGGACATTCTTCCAACGTGGCGGGACTAGTTTTTGTTGTTCATGACTTCATGTTTATTTATGCACTAATGGGTAACCATTAGTGCATAAATAAACTCACAGCCGTTTGATTTAGTGCAGATTTTTCAATAGTCTCAAATGTTCAATAGTTTCAACAAAAGGGGAAAGCGCTAAGGTAGCCTGCGAAATTAAAATTTTCTTAAGTTTTTTCCAATTTGCAGTTCAGTATCAGGTTGTTTTTTGCTCAGAATCTTTTGCTTATGATTCGCGACAGAAAAAAAAAATATTTTGAGAATTATAACATAAAAAGCATCAACCCGTACTGATGCTTATTATGATTATAATTCTCTAAAATTATATTTGTTACGGTCGTGAATCATATTTCGATCAACGAATAACATAATGGGTATTGCAAATAGCAAAAAACGTAAAAAAAAAATACCTGGCGTTTTCTCCTAAATGAGACGTTGACGGTACCCTAGGACACCCTGAGCAGTCAGCCACATTGCTACATTGCTACATAAATTTCATGATCGTGTAGGTTAACAAGACATGTTCACCTACACGATCATGAAATTTATGTTTACTTAGACTGTTCGGGTATACCTACCTGCGTAGGTTTTTCTGACGAAAAAAACGAAGAGTTTAGGGATTCATATTTTCTCATAACAATTACAAAATAAAGCCCTAACGTGTAGCCCATCCTAAAGCTCAGAAACTGTACAAAATGGCGAGTCGTTGGAATCCGAGCGCGAATTGATAAATTTTTGTCTAAAAACGTGTGCAATACTGCGGATGCCTGAGAACCACCTGCTGCTGCGAAACGCCTTTAGCTCACCTAGAACACGTGTCCAAACGCTTTTGTCGTACGAGAATATAACGAATATACGGGAATGGCATATAAAAGTCATACAATTATGAAACAAAAATATAGGTGTACAATTCTTCACGAAGTCACGAATCGATCAAGAATCTATGAAGACGCTGTCTTTTGTTTCCAATAATAATATGATACCTACATTACCAACCGATAGCTGTTCAGGATGGGTGGCACGACACGTTACACGCCAAAGCTTATTTTCATTCTTTCGCATGATATATACTATAGAAAATTGGTTGTTATGAACACCAACTGACATGAGTGGTAATGGTGAGTGAAGGCAAACATCGTGAGGAAATCGGCATGTCTGAGAGATAATTATCGATGACATCTTAAGCCTAGTCAGAGGCTCATGGGTGGCATAAAAACTCTGACACCAGGTTAGTCACTAACCACACGAAAAAGAGAAGAAAGTGTAAATGGTACTTGTATGTTAACTTCATAGGTACCTATTCTTTACTCTGAAACAAGTCGACTTATCATTTTTTTTTGATGATTTCTGGTGTAGATAAAGTGGCGAGAATTTTATCCAGCAAATATCGGGATCTTGAAGTCAGAAATATAAAATTGCCACTAGCACGTAACCCCATCTCCACTAGTCGTCGATTGTAACCCCAGTTCAATAGCACTGGGGTTATAATCGACTCATAACAAAACGTTTCGGTCTTAACCTTTCCATTAATTCAGTCTTCAAGTTCTGCAACATTAACTTCACTAACAACTCGGCAAGACGCATTAGGTGTTCAATTAATCATCGAATACTTCCGATTGCCACAAAAACGAACAAAACTGATTTTCTTCTTCCTAATCCAGTTAATATTTTAGAAGTGGGTCTTAATATTTAGTCTTATGCACCACTAAACCCAATAAATATAGTTAATACTTGTAATGGAGCTGTCTTGGCATACAGGAGTAGTACCTTCGTCTATATAAGCGCGGGCCCGACTGTCTGTGCGCAGAACGTTGGCACACTCGAATAGTTGCTGAAAGTAATGTGATACAGTGATCTCGGATTTTTTATTTTTATTTTATATGCTTACATAAATAAACTTTGCCATGATGCTGATCTTTGTTTTGATGGTAAGATACTCATTCTTTTTTGGTTTTTTATTAAGATTGTTTAAATGTACAAAATGTTGGGAAAGACCCAAGGGGTTGTCAAAAAGTTTTCAGTTATATTAATGATAGTATGGTATACAAAATTAGGTGATGAAAAAATTACTCAACATGTTGATTAGTTTAGACAAATAGGGCCGTACTTTAATTGAATTGGGGAAGCTAAATAAATACGATTTATGATATTTACCTTCTATATTTACTCTTCTTTTTGTTCTTAAAATGATCGCACCTCATCTTCTCATGAAACTATTTTTATACAAACTTATCAATCCCTTATTACGCTTCCGTTTCGTCAACTAGTTTAGTTTTGTCAACCTCATGTCAAAAGAGCTTATAAATGGGCTATGTCAGTTTATCAGTAGGTATATATTTAGCTTCAACGCTTTAGAAGAAAATTGAATGTAACGCACTAAGTCTTAGATCACCAAGTTATTTACTTATATGGTGCATGCATAAATAGGTATGCATATTAACAAGTATAAGTTATTTCAGTGGACATATGGGTTCATTACTTAACATCCCGTCATAATGAGACGGATCGCTTTTACAAACATAGAGATTAATTAAAGCAGGTGTTTCTTGACAGCTTCTCAGGTGGTCGAGAATTTAGGAGAGGTAGGTGGTCAGCATTGGTGACCACAAATGGAATAGTCCTGTCATATCCTGTGGACATTGCATCAGATTTGGGTGGGAATTGATGACAACATAATGTTAGCATACCGGTTAGGATTTAGGAGGGACCTACATATTATTTTGAAATTACTTCTACAATGATAGAGAATTATATTTTTTTTTTTTGTAATGTGGTACTGATATAATTGTAGGGAACTTAGCGGGGTGGTCAGCGGTCTAAACCACTACTGATACTTATCTTGTCATAGCCAGTGTGTCTTGCATCAGATTTATTGGTAAATAGATAATAACATGCCATAGATGCTGCTAAGCGGGATATGTTTTTCTCTAAAATATTCGTTCAGAATCTAGAATTATTTTATTGATACTATTTTGGGACTCAATTATATCTATGGTCCCTCAGATATTTGCTGTTTCCTGAGTCACACTTCGTGTCATTAGGAGAGTTTTAAGATGAATTCAAAACTTGAAGTCAGCTTCAGATTTGGGTTTTTGAGATTGGGTATTTGGTTAATAGTAGATTCTTAACAAATAATTCTGAAGAATTCATTATTCTTTCACTCAGGTACACATACCTACACTACCTAACGATCTTGGCCGTATTTAATAGCGACTATGGACATTAATTTGGATGATTCTACCCAAACTGCAATGTCATATTTTACAGCACCCTCAGGAAACGATAAGGATCTATTACTGGCACGGCAACACAAGTTACATACTTTTACTAATTACCTCCAATTATTGCTGAAGCACTTACATCGCAGATACTGGCCGCGCGGTAGATCAGGCGCGTATTTTTACACTTTTTATACAGAAAACTGTACGTAACGCCTGATTGTGTTACTCACGTTGAGTAAGGATTGCTGTTAATCATATACGTCATATTCTAGTACGTAACTTTAAGGCAGTGATTGGTGTAATGTAAATTTTCGTGCATACTTTGTTATAAAGTAATAGTGGTACTACGGTCATTTGATACCGAACGAACCAACACGAACACTGCTCTCGAAACGATGAAGGAAAATATCGTAAGGAAACCGGCATGTCCTGAAACCAAAAATTCGAGGCCTGTTGTGTGACATCTACCGTCTCACAAAGAGGAGGCTTGTGTCCGATCAGTGACAACGTTATAGGCTTATTATGCTTAAGTTTTTAGGGTTCCGTAATTCAAAAGGAAAAACAGAATCCATATAGAATCACTCGTGAGTCAGTCAGCCCGTCAGTCTGTCGGTCTGTCTGTCCGTCTGTCGCAGCCAATTTGCTTCAAATCTAGTGGACCGATTAAGTTGAAATTTGGTACACATATGTATTTCTGTGACCAAAACACGGACGTGTAACGTAAATAAATGAATATTGAATATGCGCACTTTTGAGGGGTAAAGAAGAAAATTTAAAAAACAAGTTTTCGAACGGTACCGTGTGACATATCGAATGAAAGGGCTAATTGCGAGGGTCAAAATTAAAAAAAAAATACTTAAGAAAATTGATGAAAATTGCCATTCCCCCCTTATTTCCGAAACTACTGAGCCTAAAATTTTGAAAAAAATACAGTGACTATTTTTATGCTTATAGATTACAGAAAAACCTGTAAGAAGTCTATGGTCTTAAAATAACATGGTAAATCACTCAATATTGTGCGTACAAACTTACATTTGCAGTTGGAATGTATGGGGGAACAGGTTTTTCATCTACAATGTTAAGTTTGCTTTTAGGATAAATTCATCCCAACTACGGAACTCTTCATTGTGCGTGGTCCATCATGCCTTTGGCCGGTTTTTTGGATATGAATAGGTTTGATCGAACTTTATCGATCTTGTTCATATGGTGTTGTGGTGAAAAGATTAGAAAACAGATTGTTAAAAAATGTGACTTGTTCTTTAAAACCAGTTTTTTTAAACTTTGATCTTCTTTGAAAATCTTGTTTTTTTTTTTCAGAGCAAAAAAAAAACAAGATTCCTCGCAATTTAGGTGAAAACGTAGTGTGAGAAAAGAATTCAAAAATAGGTTGCAAAAGATCCCTCCCCGGACAAAGTGCGCCAAAATAAAGTACACCCAATGCTCTTGTAAAATTATATTTTATAAGTGATATGTAACTTAACTAATGAAATAAAAATCTATTCTATTAGGTGAAAACGTAAAATATGCTAACATATTTAATGTAAAATGTTTTGTAATATATACTTCTGGAGCAAGTTTTGTGTATTTCAAAATCTTATACTTAGCCAGTCATGTCTAGTTAAATTAATGCGATCAATCACGACAAGAAAACTAGCTATTAGAAAATCGAATCTTATTTCAAAATGAGGCAGTCAGCGCAAAAGCGGCCTAACCCACATTTTGTTTTTGTTTTTAACCTGACCGTCGCAAACGATTAAAAATAGATAAAATTTTAAAACAAAAATGGCCCAACCTTGATTTTTTATTTTCATAATAGATGGCGTTACAAAATTTGTTTTTACATTATAATTTTTCATCCGTCCAAAATGCAAAAGTGGCCAGTTTTTAATAACAAAAAAATGTGGGTTATGCCGCATTTGCGGTGACTGCCTCAAATGATATCTAGAAAATCTAGCAAATAAAGTCCTCCAATCCGTTATTAGGCAACACCAAATGCAAATGAAGTTGTTTCGTACATGAGCACCGGAAAATAGGTATTAGGGCATAATATCAAGCACTAACTGCTTCTAGAGCAGGTATGTTCTGAATGTTAGGCTGTAGGCATTTCGACATGGCTTCAAATGAGCTTATACGGTGTTAGGCGTGTAATTAATACCAACTGTGTTTCAATTATTAGGTACTTGTTTGGGCACGTGTTGTGTGTTTCAGTGGACTTGTACATTGAAAGATAATTTGCTACTTATTGTTTTTATTAAGCAGTTAATTTTTGTCTATTAGCTTGGTTATTGGTGCTTGGTTATTATTTCATAATAATCTCGAAGTACCACGCAACGATGCGACGCGAATCTGGTAGAACCATTTCCATGAAGTTTTCATAGAAATTCTATTAGTCGTGTCGCGCCTGTCTGCGGAAGCCTTTAGAGAACGTTTCCAAAATTTGGTTCAATATAGTGAGCGTGTTATTCCTAGCTTTACTTTGACCGGGAGACTCATTATAGCGACCCAATGCTTCAATGATATAACTATTTTGTGTCAATGAAGAAGAATTTAAGGAAGTCTTTTAGTCTTTTTACAACCTTTTTAGGATAGGTAGGTTCTGTTGTGTAATCCTATACAGCTTTTTAAAAGCTTATGATTTATTGTTTGGTACTTTATGCTTTTACGATTTTCGGATTTTTCTTCATATTGGGTATCAATAAAGTCTTGGTCGTGAGTCGTGTGTATGTTATATTAAAACATCCAGGAAGTTTAGGCAAGGTGTGTCAACTGCCAGGTGTGACCCGTACAAACAGCTGACTCACCCACTGATATTCGCTATAAAACAAATCCCACCCCATACTTACCGCTAAGCACGTGTTATCACCGACCTTGTGTGCTCACCTTGACCTCAGCTGGTGGGCTAGTGACTAAGCAATGGACACTGATGTATTCCACTGCAGTCTTTGAGGTAGATATTAAAGGAAATTAGAGTTGGCTTTTATTTTTATGTTTCTTTCTGCAGTTGTTTACGTAGGTATTGATAGTTTTCCCACGCCCGCCGGGCGCTTTTCAGCGTGCATTCTTGATTATATTACATTATGGTTTAGTGATGTTATGCTAATGCGGTACAGTAAGTGTATGATTCGTGATAAAGTATAATTAATCAATAACTGCCTCGTTGGTCCTGGGTTTGATTCCAAGGTTGGGCTAAGTGTTATTGGGTTTTTCTATCTGGAATTTCTCGGTAGCAGCCCGGAGTCTAGATTTGTGCCCGGTCGATAGCAATAGTCTCGCCCCCTATTCCATGGGACTTAAACATAATTGGCTAAATGTGGGTGTACCTGCTACAGGTACACCTCTGTCCAACCCTTCGGAGAAACATGGCGTGATTTCATGTTACATAGATTGTAGTTAGGCTAACGCTCAATGAAATGTCTATGTTTTAAATTAAGTTGTCAAGCGTATGCAATTACAGTTATAAACTAGACTAGGTTTAGTTGCGGTTTTACTTGGTCGAATTTACATTGTTACTTGCTTATGTAAAGTTAAGGACCGTTTATACCCATTTTTTTTTATAAATTCTAAATAAGTTAGGTATGTAACTGTTGCGTCACTATTAACATAGCGCTGTCAACAGTGACGTGAGGCCAGTTTCATAAACATGTGTGCAATTAGTGAGTGTAGTTTGACTGTAAATGTGTGCGTGTGAGCGTTTATACACAGAACGGAGGTGTAGTTTTTGCAAGCTTCACTGTATTGTTCACACCGCTATTACTTGGTTTTTTATTTGGTCTGAGGTACGTAAGTAATCACATTAGGTATGTCATAAACTCCAGAGTAGTTATAGTCATAAACGTGATAGTTTATTATTGGCAATATATTATTTATGAACACTTTCGTTGTATTTCTGGATTCTTTCTTCCATAAGTTTGATTTAAAAACTTACTACTGAATAACATCATTATAAAACAAATAAACAGACGAATTTAGAAACAGCTTCAACACTAGGTAACGTATCAAAGGGTCAGAGCAATCGACTCCGGCGCAAAGTTCCGTGAGTTGTAGCCGGCTCGCCTCGCCCCCGTTCATGTCGCAAGGCAGCCGAACTGGGACAAAACTGACATTATTTCTATTTAGAGATTTTTTATTTATTTCTCAGATTTTATCGTGAACGAATTTTGAAATCGAAACTATACCTATTTTGGTATCCATTGGTGTTTTATTGGATTTTCAGCTTAAGTATCCTCATTCACACCAGAAATATTCTCATAAAACGTTAGGTGAAATTATAGAGCATCTCATACACTTAATTTTTCACTCAATCACATAATTTTTAGGATTTTTCTAACATTATTCATTGGTTTATGTATTATTTTGTTTATTTACCTATATCAATAGATATTTCTTTCCTTACAAAGAAAGACGTCTTTTCTTTCCACTTATTTCGTATAAAATAATTGATGTATTACTAATATTTAATATTTCATTAATTCCAGATGCTGCTTTCAGCAAGTAGTCTATCGACATCAAAAGAAATAGCAGACAAATCTAAAGTATCCAAACTCCTTATCGTTGAGGGGATCAAAAATGAGGCAGTTTCAGATAAAGGAATTAAGAGACACATCCCAGCATACGGCTACGGAGGTCACTCTATCGGCTTCTCGTCACCAGCTATTGGACTGGGCCACTCAGTTGGTCTTGGTCACTCTTTTGGATTATCAGGATACGGTAGCGGAATATCTTCGGGTGGTATCGGCCTAGGTGGAGCCGGTATTGGAATAGGTGGAGCCGGTCTTGGAATTGGTGGAGCCGGTCTTGGAATAGGTGGCGGTGGTATTGGAATAGGTGGCGGCGGTATTGGTTCTGGAGGAGGAATCGCGGCAGGACCTGCAATAGCAGTTGGTGGTCCAGCTATCGCCGTGGGAGGTCCTGTTGCAGGAGCCGCTGCTCCCGTGGCTGTAGCCCCAGCAGTACAAACTTCCGTGAGCGTAGCACCTAACCCAGTAATCTTACGTCAAGAAGTACCTCGCTATATTACCAGAACCATCACGCGAGATGTGCAAGTACCAGTGCAAGTACCCGTTCCGGTCCCCGTCGACCGTCAGGTACCATACCCTGTAAGAGTCCCAGTACCAGTGCAGGTAGATAGACCTGTACCTTACCCCGTCGTACAAAAAGTCCCCGTGGAAGTCACAAGGCAAGTGCCTGTGTACTATGAGAGGAAAGTGCCGTATCCCGTCAAGGTTCCTGTAAATGTACCTGTTCCGTACCCTGTGACTGTTGAGAAGCACGTACCTGTTGACAGGCCCGTGTACGTTGATCGTCAGGTTCCGGTGCCGCACCCTGTCTACGTGGACCGCCCCGTCCCCGTTCAGGTACCCGTTCAAGTTGATAGGCCCGTACCTGTGCCTCATCCCGTTGTGGTTGACAGGCCTGTCCCTGTGCCCCAACCTGTTGTAGTTGACAGGCCTGTCGCTGTGCCTGCTGTAGCTGCTGTGCAAGCTGTTTCCGCGGTACCCGTTGCTATCGGCGGTGGAATTGGAGGCGGAGGAATTAGTATTGGAGGCGGTGGAATTGGTATTGGAGGCGGTGGAATTGGTATTGGAGGTGGTATTGGGGGCATATCGGGAGGTATAGGAAGTATTGGTATTTCGGGTGGGATCCCGATTTCCGCTGGTTATAGCGGCAGCTACGGAGGCGGCTACGGTAGCGGTTATGGAGGAGGCTACGGAGGAGGCTACGGAGGAGGCTACGGAGGCGGCTACGGTGTCTCGTCACACGGTTATGGAGGAGGTTTCTCTAAGACCATTTCGTACAACTCTGTTGGTCACCATTAATATGTTATAACCAGTTGTATCAAGTTGCATTATATCTTTGTAATTAAAGTTATTTTACCAGTGCCATGTGTTTATTTTAGCTTTATTAATTTCATTTAGACTCCAGGTAAGAAATTATGTAAGAAGTATCCAAATATTTTTGATTAAAAGTTGCTTAGAATCATTAACAACAATAAACACTGTAATTAAATGTCTATAAATGAACAAATCAATGTGTTTGTTTGTAGGATCATTTATTAATATTTCCAAAAAAGCAAATGTATTAAAAGGCAGAGGTCAGTTTTCACATAAATTTATTGTAAAAATCACAAAATCGCTGTCATGAATGTCCTCATTATGCTTAAGTATAATAAAGAATAGGAGAAAATATGGAAACACACGAAAATTTATCAAATATTAGGAGTGCTGCAAAACGCACTTCAGTCAACATTTTGTGCGATAGAAGATAAGTCTTACGAAAATAAAATAACATTTTCACACTTAAGAGCAGGAGGAGAAGACGTATAAAAGGACTATTATGTAAGTCTATCAATATAATCTATGGCACACACATTTAAAAAGTTTTCATAATCTAAATGATGTTTATTGCTAGGAAATACTGCTTTGATTCTATTCACACCATCTTCTCGTTAATTGTTACTATGATGCAAAGTATTCTGTTTGCTTCCCGTGGTTCAATCTGCAAGTAAACACATTTTGTTGAAACGAAAATATTAAAGGAACTGCACCGTCTAACTTCCAAATAACCATTACTACTACGTCACTAAGTTCTCAGAATATTCAGTAGAACTCGCTCTGTTCTGAATAACTTCCATAAGTTCGTACTTTTTACTCTATTCTACATTGTCTCCGAGCGCTTTCGTAAAATCTTACTTAATTATTTAATATTAGGGTTTATCATCGTTATGATCAACTTCGACAAGCCTAATCTTAAGGCCACGTCTTAATCAATTACGACTGTCGCGCGAATCCACGATTACGCGATTATTTACACTAGCGATTTGATTGATCGTATGCGACAATCGCTTTGAGTTAGGACAAGACTAGAACTTATGAATTTACCTTTAAAATATAACACATCGCTTGTGCGGGTTCATAGCAGACCCCGGCGGACAGTGCCACGCTCGCGCGAACTCCTCGCTGTTCTGCAGCGCGCCGCGCGCGCGGAACATCTGCGGAGTGTGCTCGTCTTCGAGGTCCGACTTCAAGGAGTCCTTCGTTGATACTCCACACCATAGCTGTGAAGAACAACCTTTTTATGTAAAAGTAAACATAAGCAATGATTTCAAGGAACAGATGTCAAAATACAGGTGGTCAAAAAAATTGATTCCTCATGCCCAGGGGTATCCGAAAATACCTCAATACAATACCACAAAAAGTTTACTCGAAACGACTTCGTGTCATTCGAACGTAAATTCCTCCGTTCTGATCAAAATAACTCGAAAACTATCAAGAATCACGGAACATACATGGGGTAATTTTGGATATCCTTGGGCTTAAGGAATCTATTTTTTTGATGGAATCACTATTTGGACCATCCTGTATATAACAGGCACGAGCTACAGTGCTTATTCATTACAACTTGTCCCATGACGCGATTGGTAGTACTGTTCTGTCAGTTGCTATTTTGAACTCTATTTGTATTGAAACTAAACTTGACAAGCAACACGGAGCCAATATGGCGGCAAGGGACAAGTTATGGTGAACGGTCTGTAAGAACATTTATTTCAAATACAGCATGATCATTCTAGTTAAAATTAAAACCTTCAGGATGTACTGAAAGAAAATGAACCCATAACAATATCATGTCGGTAAGCCCCGAAGGATTAGGCAGAGGTGAACCCGTAGATAAAATTATATTAGAATTTTTTGCTTGCTTGCTTTGCAAAATTATTGCTTAAAATTATTGCTTGCTTTGGATGCACCGTACACCTCTTGTGTACGGTGCATCCATGACTGTGGTCCTGTTTACAGTTCCAATTGTGTCAATAGTCGAAAAATTCCCATAAATAAAAATCGTAACATTGAATTTCATTTTATCAAAAAAAAAAAATGTAAGCTACTTACATTCCCATAGGACAGAAAGAACAGTTGTTCAGGCGTCATGTGCTCGAAGCCCGGTAGCTTCGGTTCTGGTCCCCGTTTCTTCTGATGATGCTTCAGAGCCGCCAGAGCTTCTCTCAAGCCTCCGTTGTCTGCTATATTCTCTCCTAATGTCTTCTTACCATCTACCTGTAGATTAAGACAAATTGTTTTACACTTAGGATACAGACTCCTTAGTTTGATTCCTAATTAAAGAACCAGCTGAACGCATCCGTTAAATTATAAGTTCATCTTACACGTGTCTTCGTTCATCTTGATTTAAGATATTTATCTATAGAATGAGTATACACACAATCATACACAGCATTGAGGTTATTCAAATACAAATCGTTGACATGAACTTCACATGATTCAGAAAGGGCCTAAAATGTTGCCTTGGGGAACCCCCGAACAAGCTGTTGTCTTATCCATGGTCACATAAAAGATCAAGCAAAGGTGGGGGACCTAAAATGCCGACTTACAGAACTCGCATAGGTAACCTTGACAACATTGGTAGTCTAATTGAATTATTCTAGAAAAAAAAGCAGTAAACTTACATGTTCATCTAACTCTGGGAGGTAATACCCGGAGTACTGTTCGATGAAGCAGTATGTCATGTTGACGAACGAGTAGATCGTGTTGTTGGACCACCACGGCAGCATGTTGCCGTTCTTATCGAACTGACGACCTGTAATGTGGGAAATGTTAGTATTAAACCTGTTTGCAAGATGGAATTAAGATTGTTTAAGCTCTTGATTGCATTGTTTGAGTCTATTGCTGAGCAAGTGACTATGGTTAAACCAGGTGAATCGCGTTTGTACTTTTGAAAGCTTTTATGACGCTTGTCCACTGGATGTATTCTGTATTTGTCAATAAATGTTCAAATTAGAATATTAATTTTATTTCTTTTGCTGTCAAATTATAAATATCAAATCTATTTTAATCCACAAGCAACAACCAGAGATACTAAAGATTTAAAGTAATAAGAGTTTTTACCAAAGTTATCGAAGCCATGCGTTATTTCATGTCCAAGAACCGTTCCCAAAGAACCGTAGTTAAGTGAGCTGGACAAAATGAAAACGTTAAAGAAACTTTAGATAATCTACCTAAATATAATAGCAAAGAACATACTTACTCGAGTCCTAAATCAAAGAAGGGATGTTGTAACATCACCATAGGGACAGCTATAGGAAACATTCAAATATTAAATAAAGTTACTCTACTTTCACTAAAAAAGAAAGGAAAAGTCGGAAAATGTCTAATATTAGAGATATCAAAAACCCTACATAAATTCTAAAATTATAACCTAATTCACTTAATATATCTCAATAGTAACTATTATATTACCATAATCTTCTTCATAATCTTATATATAAATACTCACTTATAGTATTTTCTTGGAAAGTATGATACGCGTTGACTTCAGTAGGATCAGTTGCCCAAGTAAAGTTATTTCCTTCTCTAAACCTATTGAGAACTTTCTTGGTTTTAACTCGATTGATATTTATCATGTTCTCCAAATGTTTCTCAGGATCGACCTCTATGCCTTCATAATATTCTTCCAATTTCCCTTCCTCTAGCAGCCAATCTGGGAATCCTATGAGAGTTTTCATTTCTATTATTTTCAGATATGTTGCTAACTTTGTGTTGTCATCCATCCATCTTGCCTGGCCGACGAGGTGCGCTAAGGAATTTTTTAGTTCGTCGATCATTGTAATTATCTGAAAATTGACTGTTGGTTAAAGATTAATTAAATAAAAATATCAGATAAGCAGTCGGCCAACTTAATGGTAAGTGATCACCGCCGCCTATTGACTTCTTCAGTACCAGAGGCATTGCAGATGAGTTGCCCTTCAGAGACAAAACTAAAATGTCTCATGTTTATGTAATTACACCGGTGCACATAACCTTCAAATCTGATCATCAACACTGCTTGGTAGCAGAAATAAGTTTGGAGGTACCGGACCTTGACGAGCTTTTTCGTTTACTACTACAAATATTTTATTTCACCATACTTTTTCTTACCTTGGGCTTCGTAACATTGAAAAAGTGTGGATCCGCAATGCCATAAGACACAGCCATGCCCAGCATATCATTGACTGCGTTGGCGCACTGTAGGCTGCGCGGCGGGATAGTCTCGTGCGCGTGACTCTTTTCGTACGCGCGTTGGAACAGTTCCCGCAGCTCTGTCGTCGTGTGGATTGACATTACTTCCACAACCTGAAGAAAGATTATAAATGATCTAATATTAGGCATAATATATAATCTACGTATACACACAGAAAAAAAAATATGATCGGAAATAATTTGTGTTATAAATGCTTTATAAAGTATAACAAAGCAAACTTCCGAGATCTGATTTATATTTAAAAAAAAAATACTGCGAAATCATAGAAGAGGCAACACACAGAGACGAATTGAAGGGTATGAAGTGTCTTTCATACCCTTTGCCCAACATTAAGACAACACAGGAAAAATGAAATCATAGGTAACGATAAAAAACCTAATATTTGATTTATTATACCCACCTTAACCCAAATATATAGCTCCAGTATCACAGGCGGTGTCTTCGCAACATAAGCTGCCATCAACGACATGTACTTCAAATCAGGATCAGATACCATTATCTTATCCTGTTCAAAGTCCAGCACAGTATTACTGACGTTAAACAACCCTTCTAAGTACTTCTTCCAAATTGGTGAAGCTGTGCCGTTATTGCTTTCGACTATTGCATCTGTGTGTGTCTGTATTTCTTTTACTGTATATTCGGGTATATTTATATAATCATCGTCGTCTATTTCAGTTGAATTGTCTGATTCTAGCTGAAAATATGAATAAAGTGAGACCTTTAATTTATTTTTTTCGAAAATTTTATCATAACAATTTTATCCTTGATAAAATGTTCACTACAAATTCAGTTGTAAAAAAATAACACTTATTGCTTTGTGGAAAATCATTATTGTGTGGTTTTGTACGTTAATATAATCCTGATTTTAATAAACTATCACGTCAAACTTATTTCTTGTCATCGATTGTTCTATAACACGTTTCACATGTCACACGCGAATATTTCATATCAGAAAAAGGCTGATTCTAGTACCATAATTATACATATGCCATGCCATTAGCTGGTCTATTCCATTTATGGCAAATAGATAACGCTATATCGTCGATGCCACAACAGATAAGTCGGAACGTATATACCAGGAATTAATTAAAAAGCCTACATAAGTATGTATGCAACAAAATACCGTTACACAGAAGTATATTTTATACAACATGTAAAACAATCCTGTCAGATCCGTGAGGTTTTTTTTTTAGGTATCTCGTAGTTGACCTCTGAGATCATGACTACTTAACCGGGCTTTCCTGTGGGTTCCTTAAGCTACTAATACTACACTTAAAACCTCCAACTATGCTAATTAAAACTAGGTGAACGCTTCAAGGATGGGTCGGGCTGGGTCCTTGAGGGTGTTGTTAAGTATCGTACCGAGAGTCTATTTATGTGGTTATTTTCAGGAAAAAAGAATGTTGAGAATTTGCTAGTTTTTAATGAACTTGGGGTAATTTTGGTACAAAAATTATAATTTTTAAATAGCAATAATTTGTTTTATTTTTAATAATAATAATAAGTTTTAATAATTTTTTTACTTTTAGGGTTCCATACCCTATAGGATCACTCGTGTGTCTGTCTGTCTGTCTGTCGGTCCGTCTGTCACAGCCAATTTGCTCCGAATCTAATGAACCGATTAAGTTGAAATTTGATATACATATGTATTTCTGTGATCCAATCACGAACGTGTAACGTAAATAAATGAATTTTGAATATAGGGGGAATATAGGGTCACTTTTGGGGGCAAACAAGAAAAAAAAAAGTATTGCTAACAGTACCTTGTGACATATCAAATGAAAGGGCTTGTTGCGAGAATCTTTAACATATTTTTCATATAATTTTAAAATAAATACTTTTAAAGGTATTTAAGAATGAAATTTTCGATGAAAATTGACCGTCCCCCCCCCCCTTATCTCCGAAACTAGAAGACCTAACATTTTGAAAAATTTACATAATATGGCTTTTTACTCATAGATTACAAGAAAATCTATAAAAAGTCTATGGTCTTTTTGTAGGTGGCATATATAGAGGACGTGTATTTCAACTACAATGTTAAGTTTTAATTTGGGAGGCTATGTGCCCCTATCAAATCGGACAGGGTTTTTTTTAGAAATTGTATATGAGTTTTTAACAGTGGTGGAGTACAGAAATAGTCAAATATTTAATTCGTGAATTTAACAGAGATATTGTTCAGCAGTAATAGCCTAGTGGTGTGTGACCGTCGGATTGCCAAGTCATAGGCTTCGAGTTCGAATCCAAGGCACGCACCTCATAGGTGATAGGATTCATGTGCGTATTGTATAATTATCACTTGCTCCAAAAACGGGGAAGGAAAATATTCTGAGGAAACCGGCGTGCCTGAGAGATGTTTCTCGATGGCATGTGAAGCCAAGCCAGATGGCAATGGGCGGCATAAAAACTCTGATACCAAGTTAGTAACTAACCACACGAAAAAGAATGAAAAATAACTGAGATATTGCAATGAAGCCGTGTGCCCGATGGGATGTCTCATCGGCAAAAATGACGAACTTCCATACAAACTTTCAACTCCTTCAGGAGATGGATTTTGATGAACTCTTATTCTATCATTAATGACCCCGCGGTGTATGCCATGCGGGGACACCTCAATGAGTGAATTTAAGATTTTTATTAAGATTCTTAGAAATTTTCATATTTCTCCTGAAGACTTGTGCTCGAAGGACATTTTAATACCAAAATTCCTTAGTGATGGACAAATTTACCAATAAGAATAATCACACTTACCTCGTAGATATCACTGTTCGTCGCATAATATTCATTCGCAGTCAGAATTATATTCTGATCTAGTTCAATTTCAGTTAATTTGGAACTGTTGACGCCATCTTCTTCCAAAACGAACAGTTTTATCAGCTCTGCATAGAATATCTTATGTACTTGAGCTATTTTCTCTTCATCAATGTCGGCTTTGTCACTGCGGCGTTCGATCTTGTATAGGAAATCTGTTGTTTTGCCTATAAAGCTTATTAGATTGTTTAAGATTCTTCTGCCGTTATGGCGTTTTCGTTCAGTATGTGTGCTGTGAATTAAGATTTATTTGCAATGAATTAAGTTTTTAATTACTAATTTAAGTATATTTTAAACTGCCTTTATCTTTCAATCCCATATTTAAAAAGCTTCCTGTTCTAGCTTGGCTTACACGTACACATTTTTCATTCTTTTGATTTCAAGAGTCACCTAAATATTAGTTTAATTATCTAGAAATTCTTGGAAAACATTAGCACTTTTAAGAAATCTCAGGAGATTAAAGTCTTCTTACCTTGGAAAAGGATTAGTATTTTCAGGCGATCCCATTATAAGTCTGTACACAGAAGAGTTCTTTGGATCCGTGTAGATATCAAAACCTATGAGAACATCCATGCCAATTTGCGTCTTTACCTTGATGACTGTGTCCAACCAATCAAAGGTGTAAGCAGAATAGTCTAAATCTTCTGTAGCGTTTATAAAGGTTGGAAATGCAGGGAGACCAAGAGTTTCTAGGATAGCTATCACTGGTTTTAATCCTCGTTTGTCTAGTGTCTCTGAAATTAATGATTATAAGCATAATCAACCTATAATGTTCCCACTGCTGGGACACAGGCTTCCTCTTTCTGTGAGAGGGAGTGGGCCGTCATCCACCATGTGCGCCCAGTTCGGGTTGGTAGATGTAGTAAAAAGTAAATGATTGCCTACAAAGAATAGCATTAAGTACTCCTCAAGTAACTTACTTCAGGAGTAGATTTTGATGGAAACTCCTAAATAGTGCATAACAAATGAAGATTGATCGACGTTCAAGTCGAACTTTCAAACGTGACGTTTCGTACTGAAAAGGTCAACATTTGACCGAAGTGAGGGCGAGCGCTTCTCAACGATAGACTATTTTTGGTACTAATTATAGTTTTTAATATTTTCTTCGATAACCTACATATTTTTAAAACATTTAGATACAAATTTTCTAAAAGATTAATGACTGTTAATACTTTAACAGTCAAGAATATTTTAGAAAATTCGAATCTAAAGGGTTACGCTCGAATAATATGGTGTTCGTTGACATTCCATTCGTAATAAAATATTTAGGTACCTACTACTGGTACAGTACAATTTTGTTACTACCTACTGACAGACTATAAACAAGTAACAGTATTGTCTTGTCTTCATAGAAAACGGTTGAAATAAATCGCTTCGAAATCTCAGTGTCGCAACAGTTTTGAGGGCTCGGTGGAGTTACGCACGGACGCGGAAGGTTTATCTACCGAGCGGCCGTAGTTAATTATTTCAAGGTCGCTGCCAAGGCATAATACTGTTACTTTATTATACTGTGCTACTGACGTACGGCCTATTGAAAATTGAAGATCAAACATTTAGTCAAAAAAGCGTTTTTTTTTCGCATAATTTGCGGAAAAATACGCTAATCCAGGTAAGCTCACCCGTATTCATACACCCATTGTACATATCCTTAGCCTGCTGCACCGCCTTGGGCTGGTGAGAGGAGTTCCTGTTGAGGAAGTCCCTCACGATGGAGTACACCTTGGTCTGCTTGTCTCGGAACCAGTCGTATGATCTGTAAGCATCAGGTCGCGGGTGGTCCGATCCCCAGTTGCCGCATACGTACTGGGAGGTAAAAAGAAAGTAATTTCAAAGAAAGACAAAATATAGAAAGAAAAAGAATAGAAAGAATATGCAAAGCATAACCTTTTTGGAAATGCTAAATCAGGAAGGTTCTGACATTGTATACAAGAGTCAAGAAACATGCTTGAGGAACTTACAGGTTTTAGTTACCCCTCGAGACATCTTGTCAGACTATAAGCAATTGACCACATTTTTTTTTACCAGGAACAATACTTTGCTAGTTCCTCCTCGGTATGAAAACTTACTTTTAGAGGGGTTACAGATGTTTTTTTTAACATTATAAAACTGAATAAATAAAGGTGACTCCTTCAATGTAGAAGTGTTTTTTGCAAATTGCAGTGCTGCTTTACATTGTTTGTTAACCAATATTCATTTAGCGGCAATTATCGAAATGATATTAGCTGCAAATCGTCATATTTCCACGAAATAGTAATATTCGAATTTCTCGGGCTACATTAACGGTTCCCTCATAACTGCAGGAGATATAAAAACGTTACCTGATAGAAGTTTTCGCAAGGGTTTGCACTCATGTCCATGGACAGGGCGAGGTTTGCGGCTGATCGCAGGCATTCTTTGCTTCTGCATATCTTTACTGGTTTCCTATTTATTGCTAATGCGTCTAAAACAATGGTTGGTCGTATTAGTTGTCACACCTCATATGTCTACAGTTATCCTGTCTTTTATATCTACTATTACTTGACGTTCCCATTAACTTGTAATGCAAATAGAATACTTGGTCATGTGAGTGAAGCCGCGAGCACATAAAAACAAACTTGAACTTAACTTATTTAAAGAAGAAATTGTGACACTAGATTTAACAAACTACCTTCATATAGCATTAATGTAGCCTTTACTTCTCCATAATTCAACAATCAAAATGCTTTTATTCTAAAAGCAACATAGACTAAGTACAGAAAAAACAAAGATTTTCTTTAACAAAACCGGAATTTTAGACTAAGTTTATGTAGATCTAGAGTAGAAATTCTAGTACTTAGCCATTTCTAGGCATTATCAACCGTATGCTCGCACTTTTTGTGCACTTCATTTACATAAAAAGGCAGTTTGAATGATTTACAAATTGCACCAAATGCTTGTTTGTTATAAGACTAGATGCTTTTGCCTGCTTTTATAATATTATGAGTGAATGACAAGCGAGCATGAAATGGCACAGAAAGGTAACCCTCATATAAAATGTGTATTCCCTGAGGAGAATTTGGCCTTTCACATTAACAATACAGATATTTCTGAATGTCAATTTTGTACTCTAAGGCAGGGCGCACTTTGGATGCGTTTTCGTACGAATTTCAATTGTGACCTAACAACACTCAAGCTTCCTTTTTGTAAGACCCCCGCTTGGCAGACAGTTTCTTGATACATAACTTTGAACTTGTACCATAGATAAGTAGGTATCGTGTAAGTAACCTTCAGTCTAATGCAGCTAAATAGCAAGTTCTTTAATTTTCAGTACCTATGCATCTTGTACGTTTTTGGTTACGGTCTACCAGGACAATGGTTAATCTTCGCGTCGCGTTTCATCAACTAAATTGATGCATCCGTTTTGTGGTTGATGAATGATGCATGTAAAGTAGGTACACAATATCAGTTACTTAGTCCTCTGCTATCAGTGTCAATGGATACGACTTAAAATTTCAAAAGGTTCAGAATTAGGCAGTTGCAATACTGATTTTGATAGTATAAATGTAATGGGTACTTACATAAAATAGTAATAATTATAAAAGCTATTAGTAATAGGATAAATATTATTATAATGACTAGGAACGGTAGTCTCTTCTTATATTTTCTTCTGAATCTGAAAAGGAACAATTCATTATGTTTATTAGATGTAAAAGACTGAACAGACATTGACTTGTCTGAACAGTTTATGTTTTTAACTTATTCGCAAGACGTGTCAAGGCTCTTTCAAACAGGCGCGACACGCGACGCGACACAAAGACACCGCTCGTCGCGCGAAGAGCGGTGTCTTTGTGTCGCGTCGCGTGTCGCGCCTGTTTGAAAGAGCCTTTAGCATGACCTTACTAGGAAAGCTTATCGTGTCATGGTAGTAAGCAGCAGACGTTTTACTTTTTGTTTCATTTGGCATCTTTTACTCGAAGTGAAACATCTGAGGCACAATTTTTAAGAACGTCAATTAACCAAAATTTTTGACTAGTTTGACTTGAATGTGAATGTTTTTTAAGTACGAGAATTGGTCTTCTAAACACAAAATTAATTTATTAGTGAACCGATATAATGATGTTGGATTTCGGCACTCGTTGGAGCAGATGCGCGTTAATTCTTATGTAATTTTTCGGTGTCGTGTGAAACAAAAATGAATGTTTTCACTCGAGTGAAGCGTCTGATATCAGCTTATAAGTTTAGACCGGAAACAATTTTATTTTATTTTATTCGCTTTGTTAAAATTCTGATTCTCTGATATCTGAGTTTTTATGCAACCCATGGGCTTCAGACTTCACCGTTTTTTTAAGCAAGTGATAATTATACAATACGTACGCACATGAGTCCGCAAAGTCAGAGGTTCGAGCCTTGGGTTCGTACTCGAAACCTATGAATCTGTGACTTGACAGTCCGACGGTCACACTACTAGGCTATCACTGCTGCAGTAAACTAAGTTAGGAGCATCTCAGGAGGCTATCCACTTGTGGTCCTATAATTCGATGCTACTTTTATCACTAAATGATGACGCTAAAAGTTGTAACTGACCTGGATGTTCTTGAACCGACAGCTATTAGATACCCTGACTCTCTCAGGTCATTGCCGTTCTTCAGCGGAGGAGTATTGGGTTTCGCGCTGGCTGCGCCTGTGGAAGAAACATCAAAGAAAAATGTGTGTAAATAATTAATATTTTTATTGGGTTTCTAAAATCCACATGGAATTAAATCTGTTGTCAAATAACAATAATTTCAATGAACCGCTTCAGAATTTGTTGTAGGTAAGTAATTTGATTGGCTGTGTAAAGGCTCTTTCAAACAGGCGCGACAGGCGACGCGACACAAAGACATCGCTCGTCGCGCGACGAGCCCAAAAAACTGTATCGTATTATTTTTATCCATGGTTTCTATAGGATCTGTACCTACAACGTAGCGAAACAACACAGCGCAAAACACACCTCGTGCGGCGGACGATCGCCTGCAACTGACCATTTACACGGTCAATTTTAGTCACCCGCCGCATGCGGCTTGTCACTGCACGGCAAAAGTCGGCACCTATCTTTGGGGCTTGCGATATTAGTCACTTGCGGCCTAGTCGAATTGTCATTTAGACGATCGATTTTCGGCGTGCAGCCAAAATCGACCCCTAAATACAGACAACGAGAGCAACCTATACACTAGGGGATTTCGCACACTAATGAGTAAGTGCGCCTTTCGTATCGGTTTCTATAGTTTACCTGGTCGCTATCGTGGTCTTGGCCGTGTAGTGCGCGAGAGCACTAAAAGTTCTACTAAAATGGAAATCAGCTTGTACTGAGTCTTGTTGTCTCCTTTTTTACTCAGCCTTATTGTCCCCTTTTTGTCTATACAGGAACACTAATAAACGCCAAGATCTATACATACATATAAAAAAAATAAAATTGAAGTGTCTGTAATGTCAAAATAACAGCTTTTTACTAAATGCATAAAAATTAAGTTTAAACGCAAAAAAACAGTAGGTATTTAAAATTTTTGTGTATCTGTCAGTTTGTTCCAACTATTGTCCGAAATGGCTGGACCGATTTTGACGGGACTTTCAGTGGAAGGTAGCTAATGTTATAAGGAGTAACTAAAACTACTTTTATTTTAGAAAAGAATTAGCGTCCTCGTGGGCGAAGCCGCGGACAGCAGCTTGTTTATAAATAAGAAAATTAAAATTTACCTATATACATTATCTGAAGTACACACTAATATTTGTTCAGATTCACTGTTTAGAAATATGGTGACTATCATCTTTGTTAAATCTACAAAGGTACGCGAACTGTTGTTAAAACTACATTTTATATTTAACACAATGATGCGATGTCAGCGCGACATAAAACAGACAAGTCTAGCTAAACCAATATTGCTACAAACTTTGATCATAATATTATATCTACGGGGCAACTGTTCAAGTGTTAAGGCTCCTACAAACACGCGCGACACGCGACGCGACACAAAGGTACGTCGCGTCGCGCGACGGGCGGTGTCTTTGTGTCGCGTCGCCTGTCGCGCCTGTTTGTAGGAGTCTTTAAGCGCAGCGTACAATAGCCGCACCGCATTGCAAAAATCCTCGTGCGCATCACTTTCGTACATTTTGTTTGTATCATTGCATACTACAGGCAGGCCGCAACGCATTTTTTTGTATTACATTGCGATGCTCTGCGGCCCGATGCGGCTGTAATGTGCGCCAGCCTTTAAAACACTTTACGACATATTTATTTGCAGCTTCGAGTTATTGTTCTAAGGGCCCATCTTCCTAAAATAGTTTAATTGCCTACATTTTATGAAATTCAAAGAATGCTTTGCTGTAAATTAGAGTTTATGAAAAGTAGGTAACTAACCTGTATCGGAATTGTATTAATTCCATTTATTTTAATTCAAATACAAATTTTAATTAAATCCACGATAAGAAAAGAAAAAAAAACAAAGACCAAACAAGTCGTCATCTTATTTCTATTTTAGACAATTCTAAATTCAAAAAGTGTTCCTGCCACATTTTATTTTATTCAGACGCGATCAGGCTCCCGGTCAATAGTGCGAAAAAAAATGAATTACGTTTGAAAAGCAACGTTACAGAAATCAATATTTAATGAATATACGTTGATTTAATCGCTAATAAGTGCCTACATATTTATTTTCGTAGAATTTGTTTATGAATACAATCGATATTTCCTTTAATTCGTACATCTTGATCGCGAATGAGAGTTAACACTGGTTTTAATTGCTCAAAGTAAGAACTCAACGCCGTAAAAGAAAAAAAAATCGTTTACTTTTTTACATAATGGCTTAGAACAATTTTCTTCGTATTATCGGTCAATGTTTTACTAACGATGCTAATCTCTGATATTAATTAAATTAACGGTCTGGTGACCGATAATTTAATGTGTTACGGTTTATTAATATTTTAAGTGTATGTTATTGTTTTGTTTACATTATGTACTTTATTTTAAATTCACCACGGCTAATCAAAACGGAACACGGATTTTTTATAAAAAAATGTAAGTGTTGTCTTTGGCACCGAAATCATTATGCACAAAATAAATTAATATCGTGGTAAGTGGATTATTATGTACAAAACTTACCTTGAAAACTTGCGATGTTTCAGTATAAGCATATTCAGTTTTAAGTTATTCAGCTGGTCAAGTAGCTACGTTTGATGTAGAAACTAGACCAAATCTTTCTGGCAAGGCTATTTAAATGATTTACGATAACTAAAACAAAAGCTATGTAAGTCAAGAATGCCTCTAGCTGCCAGACTTCTACAAAGCGTTTACATATTTTGGTGAAAGACGTATTTTTAATAATAAATAATAAATAAATAAATACTTAGTTATTTTACAAAGCTTGACTACCTTATTGGTGTAGTGGTCGCAAACTGTACTGCTAAGCATGGGTCCTGAGATGGATCCCCAGGCCGGGAAGAGTGGATTTTTCCATTAAGAATTTCTTAGCAGTCAGAAGTTTGAATTTGTTCCTGCGGTACATAGCAATAGTTCCCTACTACAGAGCTGTCGAAATGTATTCCTGTAGGTCCCCGCTACGAGGTACTGGTACTGACAAGTTATTAAGTCGTAGTTTTATAATTAACATAATGTGTTAGTACTTTCTGTCATCTGATCGGATTAAAGAAGATTTACGAATTATGGTGCTTTATGTTTTAAAGCGTACTTACCTACTACACTATTTGTCCTTCAAATATATAGGTATCTCGCGTACTAGACGGCTACGACTCGACCAGTGGTCGTAGCAACCAGGTAGAGAAAATGATACGAATCGCGCTCTTGGTCACAACGGCCACGGACCACGACTGGCCGGAGTCGTGGCCGTCTAGTGCACGAGATCCCATAGGTAGCCATGTCTCTTTTTGTTTATTTTCCTTTTAGACTTGCACTAACACACACGGCACGAAGTGTAGAGATACTACTAATTGTTAAATGCTGTTTTGCAGGTCTATAGCCTCTTGCCAACATGTTTTGTAACAGCATTTGTCTCGCAGATAAAGTGTGTGACAGTTCTTAATTCTTCATGAGCGTTCATTGAATTCTAAGTTGTCAAATTCTTACCTGTTTTGATTAAACTGGCAATTTTAATTTAAGGAAATTATAACTAGTGACCTATCTATAAAATATTAGTAATGAATTGCAATTATAACACAGATTTTGATGTTGTAACTGTTTTTGGTGTATTTGGAAAGCTTCCAAATGTTTTTTTTTACATCGATAACTAAATATTCGGTGTTATGATATGAATTACTGCATTTCATAATCAATACTTATGTTCACTAGTTAGCGATATTTCATATTTTCATACAGTAATTTTGCCAAATTAATCAAAACAGCGAAATATTTGACAGCTATTTGCGATGTTACCCACTTTTAGAATGCACGCTCTAGAACCCCAGCATAGTTAGGAAAATGCTAGGCAGATGATGATAACCTAGGTGATAGAGTACCTACACATATACAAAGGCATACTCACTTCAAAGTTGAGTTTTCTCCCATGTTTTTTAATGTCCATGTTTTTAAAGAGTATTGTATTCAACTGCCAGTCAAAGTAGGTATACTTACGGGTAACCGAAGGGCCCATGATATCACCCTCTTCTCCTGACCACGCGTTCATTTTTGAATCTTCTACTCCATTGATTCAAAACACAAACCCATACATAGGTTTCATTATTAAATTTTAGAACTTTGTTTTTACAAAATTCACATTATAAAGTTTTTTTTTCATAAAACTAACAACCTCGCAAATATACCACTGTTAAATAAATATTTCTTTTCTTGCACATTTATTTTAAATGTCTATAGTATTTTTCAATGTAACCAACACCAAACAAAAACATTTCTTGAAACTTTTCTTATTAATGCTATGGTTTTAATTCATTGCTTGTAAACACGATTACAGTTCAAACAACATTTCAATAATGCCGCTAATGTACGACAACCTATTTGTACCGATCGTCATTAGTTATAAATTCGGCTACATTGCCTTGTGGTGGCGTTGAGCTTACTGAAAGCTCGCTATGCTACTGAAATTTGTCTGTAGTTTCAATAAGGTGACCATGATTTGGGTTATTGTGGGCTTTTGAAGATGTATTACTTATGTTTGTCTGTCAGTGTTTGTAGAAGGAAACAGGATAGCATTTATTTAGGGTGAATATGTTAAGTGGATAAATAATGGAATAGTAGACAGGCATTTGTAGAATGCTGGGCATTATTCGAATTGTTTCATAAATTATTCTACTGGTTTATCTTTTAGTTTTGGTGTGGTTTTCTATCAATCACAAGACATCGAGTTATAAGACATAGGTGCGATATTTTGTCGACAGAAGGATGAGGCTAAACTATTTGATATCATGACTCCATTACCGCTTTTCAGCTTTTTTTGGCGATAACTGTCTATTATTATTATGTTTGTTTTATTAACACAACATAGAATTTTTTTTTTTTAATTTAAGAACGCTTAACTTAATAGAAACGTTCCAAAAAAAAATTTTTAACGATATCTCCAACTCTGTATTTACATCAGAATAGAATTAACTACTGGTTTCCAGATTTTTCCAACGAACCCTTTATCCTAACTTTCCCACAAACCATGGCCCCTATTCTACCCAGTTCACAGGACAGTGGTGATGTGCAGGCCAGCACGCGATCGCTAGTGATGTGCCACTCCGGTATCGATTCAACGGCAATAAACCGTAATCGTCTCCCATTCAATGCACGAAAGATTGCCTCGTTCCTCTGTTTACTCACAGCCACAGCATGCTTCTTTTTTATTGTTTATGCTTTCCTGGTATCAAGGTCGAGGGGTACTTAAGTGCGGGGTTACGGTTTTTAAAGATGGTCGTAAAAATGAATGACATTTGTAGGTCAATGTGACTGTTTTTCTGCTTTTGATTAAAGCTTTTCCACTGAAGAAAATAAAAAAAATAATTAAATAAGTTATAAGTTGTGACCTTTAGTTTCTCCTTTATTTACCTGGCGAATTTATTTTTATTAAATCAAATCTGTTGTTGTATTAAAATTCAAATGCTAGCTGTACTGATATCCTAAACGCAATAATTATAGCCAATCGCTTAGCAAATGAGTTTTGACATTGAATCAGCTTAAAGAAAATTGTCTCAGTCTTGATTGTCGTTTTTTAATAAATATCGATATGGTCCAAATCAACCTACCCTAGTCAAAAATAATTCTATATTTAGTTTAATCCATTTACTTCCAATTTTTTATTGCTTTTAGGCGTAGCTGTAAACTTTTTCATTCATCCGTTTCATTAATAATTTCTTAATCTTTCTTCGATTTTTCATTGAAGCTAGGTATGCTAGGGTAGGTACCTAGAACATCACTATTTAAGGTCGATAGTCTCATATGAATATTGCATAGTTATTTAAGTGACTTGGGTCTTTTCAGTCAACCGCTTATCCAAGTAGGCCACATGAATCAGACGACACAGAAAAATGGGACCTACTTAATAACCAATAAATTCTAGAAACTTGTAAAACTGAAGCTTTGTAGTGAGACTTATTTATCAGCAAGCCATATATCCAATTTTCCCATCAGCCAAAATGATGAATTTCCATACAAAATTTCATCCCCTATTTAACCCCGTCAGGGGGTGAATTTAAAAAAATCCTTCCTTAGAGCTCTGTTTCGTTATAATTATATGGAACTCTTCTATAAAATTTCATGCAGTTTACGCAGTACAATGTCTGTCAGTAATTAATAAATTAATTTTATCTACACCCATGCTATAAAACCTCTCTAAAAGTTTCTGAAACAGTTAGCTTATTACCAACATTAAAACAGCCAGTGTCATAGGAACCATAATATCATCCAAACGATTGCTATAGTCTGGCATGGCTAAGTCTGCAACGGAATAAGTGGGCAATCCCAAAAAGTTTTATATATGATATACTTTTATATCAATGGGGTTGTAAGTAGATCTAATGATTTTGATATCTTGCCTTTTGATTTTTTGCATAATAGATTATGTGTAATAGACTATGTCGTACCTATGCTCTACCTCCATACGATGACAATACTGAATGAAATCCACACTTCATCGTGCTAAAGTGACTATTCTTTATCAGGAATAGACCACAATACAAAAAAAATAACCTATCAAAAACAAAGACAAATTATCAAATTCTTTTTTCGTAGGACAGGATGGTGTTGCCGTCTATAGATTTTCAAATTTCACCGTTTTTTCACTTAGCAGACTTAGCGTGGCCGCTCTATAATGTTGTACTAAATTTCATTATGCAACTCCTTTGCTTTTTCGATCTCTTCCTTACTCATCAAACAGCCAAATTCTCACTATGTACTCAATTCATAGCATCTTTATTAATAAAAAAAATGACCATAGTCTCGCGCGTTTCACTATCACAGTGCAGTAATTTAAAAAAGAATATTATAGGTTATTCAAATTCACGTCGTATCCCGCCATTTTTGTTCGGTATTAGTATTGCGAAAAAAAAACCATAAATTTACATAGATGTCTTACAACACTGTACAACACCCTTTTTTTTTTTTTTTTGAGGGTGGGAAATCATCAAATAACTTCTCCCGCTCTGGGCGGAGCGGGAGGGCGTGTCAGACTCTTACTGACTAAAACCCACCCGTGTTCCTTCGGTTGCCCTGTTGCCGGGGGCCACGATCTCCCTTTCGGTTTTCTTCGCAACCCCGGCAGGCATCGGCCCTAGTGGACCCCTTCAAATCTGCTGACATCTCTTTGAGGCGCGCGTGGAACACAACGCGCCGTCGACCCGGGCCTGGTCCTTATCGGACGGTGAGCCACCCATTGCTCACCGCCCTCAAGCCCGCGCCTACGGTGGCCGGAAATCGCACTGTACAACACCCTGTGGTGTAGATAAAGTCTTGTATGCAACTGTACATAATTAGGCATTAAAACACTCGTGTGATAATAAATCCATATTCGTGTTTGAATACCCCTTATTATACAACAGTTGCATAAATAACTATTAAATAGAAATGATCACCCCAAAAAACTTTCATACCTAAAGATTTTTTGAACGATTACATCCAAAAAATAAGGTCATTCACAAAAGTTGTAATGAGCAAAACCTTCGAATGTTATCGTCACTGTCAACCAACTTCAACCATATGAAATTCATTACATATTTTCGTTATTCAGGTTCGTAAGAACCCTAATGACTTCGCTATGACCTAGGCTTTAGGTCAGCACGCTATGTTTGTAATGTGCTACTTTGATTAATGACTAGTCATCTTTACCTACCTGTCAATGACTAAATTATAACGAGGGTGAATGATGGTTGATAGATATCAAGGTTTCCAAGCAATGTTCGTCATAAGGCTAAATGGAGCAGAATACCTAAATTAATATCTATCTACCCCGTTTTTATGTGTAAAAGCACTCATATTCGTAAGAAGTTGGCCGAATCATTGGAGCGCTGATTTGTTTTCTCCTCGACCTATCGTTATTTCTCCTGACTTAGTTTATTCGGTGTATATACAATATATGTATGTATCCATGTATTAGTATGTATTCTTTTTCGAGTTAACTATCCCTTATGTTGCACCTGCCATGTTTTGTCTCTGTATCACCTTAAGGTTGACTGGTAGAACATGCCGTCTTGTATAGTATTTTTAATAAATAAATAAATAAATGTAGACCAAAATTCAATCACCGTTGTAGCCCATACGAGTTGAACGATACGCAGAATGTAAAATAGTTTTTGTGTTATACATTTTTTTCTAAAGCAAAATCAATATGATTCAACTCTGAGCAGGCTCTCTTTCCCACCAACCAATAAAACAACACCATTCAGTACTGATGAAAAGACTTTATTTTGCACCACAACAACAATACGGACACGATCTCAACGCTTAAAAGAAATATTTACACAACAAACGATTTTTGACAGAGATTACCATCCGTGGCCATATCCACCACCGTATCCTCCGTATGAGCCTCCTCCGTATGAGCCTCCTCCGTAAGATCCAAGTGACACGTACTTTTGTACCACAGGCTGCGCGTAAGTCTGGACCACTGGCTGCGCCACCACGTGCTGGGCGACAGTTTGTACCACTGGGGCGGCGTGTACCACAGGCTGTGAGATCACCGGGGCCGCGTGTACCACAGGCTGTGAGATCACCGGGGCCGCGTGTACCACTTGCTGCGCTACTTGTACTGGGTGTACAATCTGGCAAAATAAATTTGGGTTAATTCATTGTTATGAAAACATTGTTGTCTTCTGAATGAGGTCATTGATTTGACCGCTTTATTTAGTTGAATGCAATGGTATTTAATGTAGCATTCGGTATCTTTGAGCATAAATTTTTGCCCGACTGGCTATCACTACCGTATTCCCGTATACTGTATTTTTACAAAATAAGGTCGATGGATAGCACAGTACAAATAGAAAAATAAACAAAGTACCAAAGTCACACGGAAGCTAGCAATTATGTTGATTAGCGGTAAACGAGGCAACCGCAGCAATGATTAAACGGAATGTTTACGTTTGAAATTCACAATTCATTTTGGTTTCGTAGCGCTTGCTACGAGACGTGTAGCACAAGGTAACCTGAAACTAGATTTTGCATAATTTTGAGTACGTGAATGGGCTTTAAGTCTTTCTATAGTTTTATTGATGACTGTTTCTTGCTGCATACTTTTCGAGTAGAGCTGCTACGTGCAAAGCATGTACCACGACCTTGAAAAATTACTGCTACGAGACTCATAATGCAACCGGAGGTAGTTACGAGGAGCTAGTTAGTTTGAAGATTGCTGCAGGCAGAACATGCTGCATGAATTATACAATATGTAACAAAAAACTGTCCGGTCCGAAAGGAGCACTTAAGTACTGCAATAACATTACCTAAAAGTAATAAAATCTCTTAATATTATTGAAAATAAAAAAAGTTATTTCTTTTTGAAATTCACATTTTTTTTGTACCAAAATTACCCCAAATCCATTAAAAATTAACAAGTTTTCAACAGGGGTCATAAGTTATGACATGTTGACACCCGCTAAATGACGGCCGCCCGGGCCCCATGTAATAACCCCGATAAAATTACCCATTGCAAAAAAAGTGGCAGATTTTTTTTTTCCTGAAAGTTTCCACATAAATAGATTCTCGGTACGATACTCAACAACTCCCTCACGGATCGGACAGATTTTTTTTTACATGTTATATATAGCTGAACCAACTCCTATGAGCGTACCATGTAACATTGAACAACCACTTTGTTGTTACTGAAATATCAAGACGGGGGCGTTTGTTCCCATTTTGACCAGGCACCAAATGACCCTTGTACAGCTATAGCTGGGCCATAAGACTGCCTCAGAGATAAGCAAAGCCAATGCTAGTGCTACGATACGCGTAGCTAATGCACGTCCGTTATAACCCACCTGCTGGAACGACGCATAGCTAGTGGCGGGCTTGGCGACTGCTACCGGGGCTGCATGTACCACCGGTTGAGCTACTGCAACGTGCTGCACTGTTGGTTGGTGCACGAAGCTTACTGATGATAGTTGCTGTAATAATAAGAATATTTTATTATGACTCTTTATCTTTAAGCTTGCCCCTGCCTCGCATGGTTATCTTGACATACACCTTTCGGAATAAATTCACTAAATCAGTGTGAAAACTGCTTAATCTGTTGAGTAATTTGAAAGAACAGCGCGGTCACACGGACCGACACGAAAAGAGAATTTAATTTATAACATGTTTAGACAAACAGACTAACAAGTGTTGTGCCTCTGATTGCATGTGACATCAACTTAGCTTATTTGTATTAGAACTTGGTTTGCATTAATTACTTTCCTAGCACAAATCTAACAATGGACTCAAGTGTTATTGAATGTCTATTATGCCTAGTTCATACGATGGGGGTGACTAGATCCAGTGACTTGGAATTTTTGACTCAGTCAGTGAGTTCATGTAGATGAGATCGGCAGTAAATCAGTATAGTCGCCGGCATGTAACTTAGCAAGAATCGTAAATGCACAGAATTCTTTTACGCTTGTTTTTCTTAACAGTTCAAAAATAAATTATGGCAATAAACATAGAATAATGACATGCAAAAAAAGTGTTTTGTTGCACTACGTGTACATGCGCAAACTTACTCTCAATACGCCAAAACTTTGCCAAGTTACTGTGTCAGACGGGGGAAGCTACTCAGCCCAAAAATAGACAACAGTCAGTCCAGTTGACTAACTACCCTACCCTAATTGCGTAACTTATTTTCGTATACGATTATGCCTATTTCGTGTAATTTTGACAGTTCAACTACATTCATTGCGTTATTTACGGTGTTGAGCTGATTTTTTTTCCAACTTATGAAGCAATGGATTAGCAATCTGTTTCAAATCGAAACAGATTATGATTGATTGTGTATTACGCAATTAGAGTACAGGTTAGTCAATTGGACTGACTTGAGGGCGAGAAGTCAGCACTGAACTGGGTTGAAACTGGTGTCTACAAGAGTCCAGTTACAAGTCAGCGCTGGACCGACTTACTGTAGGTACGACTCACATTACAGGGCTCGTATAAACCTGCTTTATGATTTAGTAACTTGTACTTTAATCAGTCGGTGGTGCGTCATATTAAAGTTAGAATAATAACTATCTAAATATTTCTAACACTCTCTAAGTGCTGTTATTTCGATGATAGAGTTTACCATCAACTAAGAAAGAAATAGGAAAAAAGATATCTCTCAAACAATTGTCGTACTTATCTTATAGTTAATAAATAGATATCTAATATTCATTCGATCATTCACTAATAACACATAGCCTTAGCCACTGTGTCCAAAAGCGTGAAAATTTTGCACCAGAGTTCCATAAGGCGCCATCTCCATGGACGAGAGAATCGCAGCGATAGTTGCGCCGTGCCTTCAAATTAACGCCGCGATGATATCGCCGTGTGGACATTGATTCATAGAGTTTCTATTCAATTAGATGGCACGGCGAGGCTATCGCCGCGATTTTCCCGCCCGTGGAGATCGCGTCTAAATAATGAAGGTGAGCACTAAGGAAGGATTCTTAAAAATTATTTCCCTTAAGGGGTTAAATAGGGGATGTAAGTTTGTATGGAAGTTCATAATTTTTGACAGTGGTAATTCGGGCACACGGCTTAGTAACAAATTAAGCTCTAGAAAATCAGTACTTACAGCTGGTGCGTGCCAGTCGTCAATTATGCCGCCGGGCCTGGGTTTGGCTGCCACCACCGACAGGATCGCGAAGAGGATCTGTAAACAACAGTAGTATTGTCATTAGTACAGTACCACTCGTGATGCAGTCGATCCAGTTCTATACGCCTGGTAAGAGACAAAAGGTCGATGACTACTTTATATGGTTTGCAGGGATTGTGTGAGCAGGTTGAAGCTGTCAAGTCATGAAAATTTGTTTATATTGGTGGACTAGTACGTTAACGTTCTGAGTTAAGAATTTTAGCACCTTAAGAATAACTACATTTTCGGCAAGAACAAGAGAAAACAATAGGTATTGAACCTACATTAGATTACTTTAGAGGAACTTGGCGTTCAAAGGAAAATAAAATATATATAGTTTGTTATTTCAGAAAAGTTATTTGAAAGAACATTTCGATTCAGACATTTAGTGACGAAATTATTGAAGAAAATAAGTTTAAGCATAAGGACATTTATAAAGTACATACCTACAAGTTCTTTAATAGATTATGTTGTCCTAAAAAGACACCGTAACAATATTAATATGACTAATGTTCTTCGTGTAAAATAATCGATTTCTATAAATTACCGAAGTACCGTCTGTGAGCTAGAATCTACAAACATGAATAACTGATGGTTCTACAAAGCGTTTCTTACATTATTAACTTTTCTTTGTGTGTCTATTAATGTCACCTACGTATCCAGTTTATTGACTTTTATTAATTATTCCTTTTTGGGTATTTATGGGACATACGGACTCGTTATTTTATTTCAGGATTAATATATCATTGACACTCTGTGTAGATAACCATTTTGATCGCAATATGGAAAACATGATATTACAAACATGATATTAGTGTGCTGGTAGGTGATTAGTATCATATCATTCGTGAAAATTTACAATACATTTTCCCATGATTGCCAATTTGCGCTTCAACTTGAATTAAAATAATATTTTGACCTTACATAAAACATTTTTATTTTCTATTTACATAATTATTTTAGTAATGACAGTTGACAACCGAGCCAAAAGTCAAAGTGAGTTAGATTTTTTTGTGTTTGGAACGTTTCATTTTAATTTATGGTATTTCTTGAATATAAGATTGATGGAGTAACTCCGAAGATGGTTTCATAACCGTTTTAGTCATTCGTGGCAAGCATAGGTTTTATTTTTATATTTTAGTTTAGTTTACAGCTTAGGTCATCAGCAGACTTGTTTGTAGGTGGGTATTGCCTCAGTTAAGGTGGTATATTCGTAACTAGAGTATGTAGGTAGGTATTGCTTTAATTATGCAATAGTTATTTAAAAGCTTTTGGAGGCAGGAATTTTTATGGTAGCCGTGCTTTCCCAGACGAACTCGTTCTCAATTGAGAAATTTCTCTTAAAAATAAATATTTAAAATGCTATACTTACAAGGGCCCGCATGGTAGACTGTTACTACTGAACTAAGAATGTAGAGTGTGCAATTATGATCGCCTGCGTACCTTATATATACTCAGACGGAATTTTCAGCCCATTCCGAATAGGGCTGAGATCTTTAGTACCTAGGTACGTGACTAGACTCAGACCTAACTTATGCATTATTGATAATTACCATAAATTGGTCAAATTTTTATTAATAACATCGAGTGAAGTTGGCATTCTTTGCCTTTTTAAAATGGTTTGCTATACTTATGAGATAATTTTTAAGTGGGATTCTTTGATCAGTTAGTTCATAAATGGTGTTTTAGCTGCTTATAAATTCACAAATTTATCAAGAGTAAACATAGTGAGGAGTGCGCGCCTAGTGTGCGAATCTATACAGTGTTTTTTTAACTGGGAGTAGGGAGTAGTGGGAAATCGCGAATAAGTTTTTGGTCAAGTGGGAGTTGTCCATAAAAATGAGTAAAATCTATTTTTTTTAATGCGTTTATCTCTGTCTTGTGTAAAAATGGCCCAAGGTAGTCCTTGTCTTGGTTGGCCATTTTTATATAACAGAATAAATCCAGATTGTTTATCCCATACCTTGAAGTGATCCTTACACAAAACAGAGATGAAACGCATTAAAAAAATTAGGTTTTACTCATTTTTATGAACAACTCCCACATGTGCACGCTTTGCTTTTACTAATTGTTTCTTTTACTAAAAAGAAACGTTTAGTAAAAGCAAAGCGTGTGAAGGGTACTTTGCAAATTTCGTTCATTCGCTTAAGTGAGGATTGTGTTTGTGTAAAAAGAGCTTTTGTGTGTTGATGTTATAAAATTTTGAAAATGAATGTTTGCCGGACCGTGAGGACTTTGCATTTTTTATATAGGCCGGAAAGTAGCAACCTTAAGAATGGCTCTCTGAGCTACTTCCAGAGGTTACGAGATGACTGACTGTCACATACCGAGATACACGGTGCGTATTACATAAGTATTGGCAATGTGTCTGAGTTTTTTTTTTTTAATATATGAGTTTACGAACTCGAGTAGTAAGGTGGATGATAATATGCTTTGAAGTTAAGGTGTTTAACTAGGATTTTACCAAGGTATTTAGTTGTGTCAGTAGAAGAAATTGTAGGACAGTTGTAAGAGGCCGAATTGGCTTGGCAGGTGTGAGATTTTAGGGTAATGGGTGTCAAGGGTTGTATAATGGAGTTTAGAGAGAAAGTTATGAGTTTAGTTTTATTGGTGTTTAGCGAGAGTGAGTGAGAGATAAGTCAACTATAGGTATATTGAATCAAATCCATTTTGAGCAGTTGCTTGCAGTTTAGCCCATGATTCATCATAAAAAGTAATTGCAGTATCGTCGGCAAAAGAGGCAATATTACCAAGCTCAGGTGCATGTTGCCCAGGTCGTTTATGAACACCAGGAACAATGTAGTACCCAAAACACTGCTTCGAGGCATGCCATATGAAATAAGAAGCTCGTCGCTATGGCAACCGTCGATTTTGACTATCTGCCTGTGGTCTGAAAGATATGAATTAAAAAGTTTGAGTTGCATACCACGAACGCCTAGACATTCTAGTTTGGACAGAAGGCAGGGGAGAGGAACGGTATTGAATGCCTATGCAAGATAAATGAACAATGTGAGGCATTTTTTTGCGTAGATTTAGTTTATAAACGATTCCGTCGATTAGTTTGAAGGCTGCATCAGAAGTTGATTTTTTCTGTATCGTATAATTGAAAGTTAAACCATCAATTAAGTATGATAAAACACTTAGGTATCCAGACTTTACTTCTCAAAAGGCTGGTTTAGTGCTGTGTTGAACTTTACAAGACAAAAGCCAGTTGTTTTTATGTGGGCAGTCTACGGATCGATATTAGATTCTGGTGTTCTAGAACACTTTTTTATTTATGTATGTTCAATGTTCTACGCATTGTTATACTTTTTTTATGAAGTCCTTTGTCTGTGTTCGGGTCGAGTGAAAATTGAAATTTATACTATAATGGGTACTTCATTAAGTAATACTGCTGAAAAAATTTTTTTAATCTTTTCTAGTTACAGTTCTTTAATAAAGGATGCATGTTTTATCAAACTAAAATATCTAAGCGTTATTTCGACTTCACTGTTTTTCAATCACTTATTTAACATCATACTTTTATTAGTATAATACCTACTATCAGGTAATAAATCAATAAAATTAATAGCGTGTCAAAGGTAACAACATAGTTAGAAATTCTAACGATTTCCTGATAAAAAATATTTGTACAAGTTAATATTTAATTCATGGAGTTATCATCGAATTTTGATACAGCCGTAACATATTTTCATGCCCATTTAAAGTGATGAATGGTGAATTATTTTGTGATTAATAAATTATCACTAAATGGGAATTCAAATAATTAATAATGTATGATTGAAACTGATCTTAAGGTATTGCCTAGCCTAGTTGGGAAGCTATGCATCATTAGAAAAAGAATTCAGACTAGTTATGGAGCATTTGATACAAAAAACGGGTTTGGCAATCCTTACCGTATCTGTCATAACGCCATTAGATGACTAGAGTTTCAAACAGAGATCTCCTGTACACTGCTTCAGTCAAAATTAGGTGAAAATGTATTAAAATGAAATAATCAACGCAGCTGGCAAATAAACTGGTGATAACTATTTGTATTGCAAAAGTGGATGCAGCAGATCCTAATCTGGACACAATTCTTACATTATCCAGAACCAGACTTTATCCATTACTGGGCAAGTGGGCATCACTTTTCTTGTGCCAATCCCTACGCTGTCGTTCATGAAAAGAGACGGAAGTGTACCACAGGAAGCCGGGGAAGCGCTTGCATTTTGATTTTATCAATGAGTGCGTATGGTGCTAGAGGTGGCCATCAGAAACGACCTTGACGAGGTCCCACTCTTTTAATGTTCCTTATTACCAAGGTGAGATGTCAGATGTTACACATCATATACGACTACTGTAAGGCTAGCTCGGTTTTTTCGTTAAAAAATATTAGTATACCGGATGATCTTCCGACATTAATAATTTCCACGTTTCTAAAATCTAAATAAAGTTTCTTAAAAACTTAGCTATAAATCAACCTTTTCTGACTCCAATTTACAAACCATTACGATATGTAAAGTTTTGATTGTTGATAACAAACGTCGCTATGTTTACTAAAGTCGATGGCAACCTGTCTGCGACAAAACCTACTTAGTCGCAGGTCAGTAACCGGAGAATAAAACACATAATGGACAATACTTCGATCAATATTATTATAAATGAGGTCGGTTCTATCTAGCATCTTCACTTAATAAGTATTAGGACTCTTCTGCGTGACGACACCTTTCCCACCTCTATGGGCGACTAAGAGATTACCTCAAGAGGAGATACTGTAGCGTCCTCTTGTCAGTTAATAACAATAAAATGCTATCATTGATCCGTCTGCTAATCAGCACCCTGCGTAACACACTCATTCACTACCTGACGAATTTTGAAAGAAATTCCATTGCTTCATATGTTTGAAAAAATCGTTTGCTCGATAACGTAAATAACGCAATGAATGTTGTTGAAATGACAAAATGAAAGGCATTTCAATTGTTAGTGTATTAAGCAATTAACCCGCAGGATCATAATGTTTCTCAGTTTTCTTTGACCGTTCATTAAGAAGTGACACGCAAAAATGCACTGTTTTGCATATATTTTAAATATATAAGTTGCTTAGTAATAGCAGTGAGTCTTTTGTCATTCATTGCCTTTATTGGGCACAATTCCAATTTTCGGGCTAAAATTGGCCGTTTTTGTTTGGAGAATAAACTTTACTATACATTCTTATTGGCCTGCGTCTGAATTTTACAATAACACTGACCCATCGCGTCTTTTGTAGATCTTTGACAGTCGTTACGGGTAGTAAGAAGCCCGAAAGTCTGGCAGTCTTACCAAGAGGTATTGTGTTACCCAGTAACTAGGTTGTGGAGTTCAGATAGGCAGTCCATGCTCCATGTGAAATACTGGTATTCAGCTGTATCCGGTTATACTGAACGCCGACCCCAAGATAGTTGCGAAAAGGCTAGGCAGATTATGATGACTTTGACCTATCCGGAATTCAAACTCCATACAACTATACAAATAACGCAGTTGATGCGATTTTAATTAATTCAATACTGACGTAAGTGAACCTTAACTAGACGAAGATGCCCCGAGTGACTCATCCTTCATTACATATTAATACTAAATTATACTGCTATGTAGGGCGAGCTTCCGTCGTACATTCATGGGAAGAGGTGATCTCCAAACTAAGGACACAACTATCGAACTTACGCGGATGTGCGAAATATTAGGAATGGAAAAGAGAAGAAGTTGCATGGAGTGAATTTTAACTAGATTTTTTTACTGTCCTTATGACTAAGTCAGATTCCTTGTTTTTTATATAACATCGTTAACCACAGTGTCGTATTTTCATTTAAATCGAAGTTTCATAATGAAACCTCATCAAAAAAGGCGTCAAATGCAGTGGTTGATTCAGAAGTTAGAGTCCTTCAAGGGGTTGTTAAAGTGAATTACCAAATTACAATATACCATTACATATTAAAATGCCCGAGTTTCAATGGGCGCAGTGTTTGACGAGACTCAAATGAAACTCCAACTATTTCTGTAGAGCAAAAACGATGGCGAAATGGAGTTAGATTCATTTAAGTAACACTAGATCCTGACGTTTCTATCCCTTGATAAATTACCTTGTATGTGGGACAGGCTTCCGGTTTTATTAAGTGCATTCAACAGCTGATCTCACTGAGCTACTGAAGTTAGGACATCGCAGGCCTATCGATCTTATGCTAAGCAATGGGTGCTGGAGAAGGGTACATGAAATGCGAGGAGTCGAATTTGTGTTGAGGGTTTGGAAGGACGAAAATGAAAAATGTGTTGTAGTACTCAATAACGAGAGAGGCAGTGGTTAAGCAGTAAATGTATTCAGTGGTCTGGCTGTTATTTTTTTTTGGCACTTGGCTATACTAAAGTAATTGCTATTACTGTAAGTCTCGATAAACTTAGTAGCGGGACAACCATCCAAGTCTTCCAGATCGTCTAGAGCATATTAAAATTCGATTCGTTTTTTTGGCCATTACTAAGATCTGCTCCACACATTTCCTTATCTACAAACTCCCAGTGCTATGTATCAACCTATCAACAGTAATTGGTCCAAGTTTTGAAGTAGTCTGCGCAAGAATGGACTGATGGTATTCCAGTCAGGCGTCTTAAAGTCACAAACTCACGAAGTTATACAGTTGCTCTGATTCTTAGAAAAATGTATTTTTGTGATAACATGAGAAATATTACAGACGGTTTAGATACTTCGCTACGGTTCGACGCAGTATCTATATGAGAATTCTACGCTTTTTCTCCGAGTTTTTGTCACGTAACAGATACAGATATTAGCAGATTAATGAAAACTGTATGTTGTTAATATAGAGATTTTGAAATTGTTTTATAAATATTTGTACGCGTGGCTTATAGAAATTGTAGTTAAAACTGTGCAAGCTATTTGTGTCAATCGACAGTTGATAGTTGAAAGTATTTGAACTGAGTTTATCAGGCGCTCGATCTGTTGCTTCATGTGTAACGAATTAAGGAAATAACTTAATAAAAGCGGATCTTTTTAACTTATAGTATGGGATCAAAATACTTCATCTTCAATAACAGTGCCTTCAAAATACCTCCTTCCTTTAATTTACTGCCTCAGGCCTATGTTTCTTTTGCCTTAAGTGAAAAAACGCTAGTCTAGTAGTCGGTTGATGACGATACAGGACAAATTACCTAATTAATTAAATTATAGTTCAATTAATAAGTCAGTCTTGTAAAAATACTATAATTAAGACACTTCTTTTGATTAAACCACTATACACACTATACTTATCAAAAGGCTTATGGAGAACAGTCTCACGAAATTCCTTAGTGCTACAGTAGCTACATTATTTCTCAAATTTTATTGTGTAGCCATGTCTGATTGCCACATTATAAAGCGTTTACACACCATTAATTTTACACGAATTACAACACATTCCAGAATCACGTTATTTTGCCGACCGACAAAATCTGTCGGTCGGCAAAATAACGTGTGCTGACCCAATACGGCCACCGATCACATTTCCGACCGCGTCTCATACTAGCATACATTTAATTGGATACTCACATATTGCAGGTATATTTGAATTTTAAATGTTTTACCTAAATGCAGGGTATCTTACAATTTTTTTTTATTTTGCGGTGGGTATGACTTTGAATTTTGTAGGATTGGTGTTGAGTTTAAATTGCAGAGATAAACTAGTTGGATATACTTCATGCATGTTTTTGGTAGATTTCCTTATAAGAAAACTGTTTTCCTTTCAACTTGCACTTTTGGGAACACAAAGGAATATAGAATATTTATTATACAGAAAATTGACACGGTAATCTTCAAATACCTACAAATTAAGCGAAAAATTACCAATTATGTACCTATTCTTCATCTATTTTTAAAACAGAAAATTTTCAAGAAAAAAAAAAGTTCCTAAAGAACAGTAAGTAGGTACCTAAAATATTAAACACGCGTGGAATATCTACGACTACCCCACCCAATAAGTTTAGTGTGGAACGCATAATGAATTGCCCTCATTAATACGTCCTACGTGTAGTGCTGCTTATGGTTAAACTTGGAAGGCGGAGTGTACGTATTAGGTACATTTTGAATAATCGTTAGCCAGTCCTTCGATTCTTAATGTATAAATAGTATTTGGTCTAATGGGTGGCGTGTGCTAAAAGTATGCTGGGTTTTTTGTAGATTCGCATGTGGTTTTTAGGTAAGGTAGAGTGAAGTGTTGTTGACATTATTGGTTACGCTTCATGCCTTAAAGCTCCCGCACACCGGTAGAACAGTTTTCGTCCGTTAAGTTTTCGTAGAAATTGTTCTATCAAAGTCGAGTCGCGCTTGTCTGCGCGAGCCTTTATCCGCCGAAGGGAAATAGAAGAGGTATTTAAAATGACATCGTTTTTGTTAGTTATGTTTGTCTCAATACAGACTCAGGGTAATTCTTGATGGAAACCGCAATAACACTTTGACCGACCTAGGAATCGAACCCGAGACTCTATGCTCAGTATGATGCCGACGCTCGGTGCGGTGACCACATGAGAGTTTTTTTCTATGAATACCTTTTCATATTGAAGTAAAAGCTCGCGCTCATATTGAAGTAAAAGTTTTAAGGGGCCGTGCACGAAATCGACTGATTTTGATCAATTTTGTTCATTAGTTGTGAGAAAGGGAAACAGAATGAAAACAAAATTATTTGTGATTTGAAAAGTAGAATTCTTTGTCTTGTATATAGTGGAAAGGGATTTTTCAAATAAATTAAGTATTCGTGGAAAATCATTAAAATTCGCAACAAGTTATCCAAAAATTGACGCGAGACTGACGTTTGATCGTTTCGTTAGAAGAAAATACTTTTGGTTTTGAAAATTAAAAAATATCGCGACCCACTTTTTTCACCTTCCATACAAAATATAGCAGAAAAAAGTAGTAGAAATAACCATTTTTTTAAACAATAGTAAAGTAATGTATTTTTTTCCTATTATTTAGCAAGCCATATCAAGAAATTTAAAAATCAGACATTAGTCTTGAGCTATTCTTGAAATAAAATCAAAATTTTATTTTATGATTGTACTATATCTTCATTAAGTAAATCAAAGAGGAAATAAACCATATTTTCGAGAGCACAAAAGTGATGCAACTATAACAGGTGCTTTGACTGACACGAATAGTTTAGCACCACAAAACCTGTACTTTTATACTTACACAGACTGAATGTTTCAATAATATCAAGCTTTCTTACAATTAGATAAATTATTGACGAGAAAGGTTTTTTTTCGTGCACGGAGCCTTAAGGGCAAAACGTTTTTTGCTAAATACATAATGCATTTGTGGCAAGCTCACGATAAGTTTCTTCATTTACTTTTAAGGCAAGCTTGGGAAAACTAATTGATACCGTGAGTGATTTTTGCCAATTGTAGCTCCATATTTTGCAAACGATTTAGTGATCGTGACGTAAGGACTGTCTGCCAATTAGTTTTTTTTTTTTAAATAATCTGTGCTTTTTTTTTGATAAAAATTATGCTGGTAAAAGAACAGTCTTTATTTATTTTATTTTATTATGAAATTTATTTAAAGTTTTATTGAAAGTCGTAATGAATATTTTAATTTGTTGTTGATTGTTGATTTTATAGTATTTTCAATGTTATATGTGAATAGTTTTTAAATATATATTAGGTGTACTACAAACACATACTGTGGACCAATAAGTTGTCTTTTAAATAAATGAATTCGAATTTTCAATTTTAAATGCTTATGACATAATATCAATTGTGGTCTTCTTATTGGCACAACGCTTAACGAACCAACACAGACGGCTACCACAGAACTGGCAAACATTGAACTCTTAATTAATTGTATCGTATCAAACTAATAGTTACTCTTAGGCGAACAATAAAGCATATTCTATTTCTATCCATTTCATTAACTAGTACTTATAATTATAGTCTCTCCCCTCGACTGCCCCGTTGGTCTCGTGGTTACGAGCGCCACTGCTGAGCGTGGGGTCCTGGGATCGATTCCCGGGTCGGGCAAAGTGTTTTTTGGTGTTTCCATTAAGAATTCCTTGTAACAACCCGGAGTTTGGAAGTCAGCGGTGTGATACCCCCGTGCCTCAATGCGCACGTCAAGCCGTTGGTCCTGCGTCTGATCTTTCTCCAGTCGTGTCGTATTGCCGTCCCATTGGACTATGAGAGTGAGGGAAGAGAGAGTGCACCTGTCTGCGCACACACTTGTGCACTATAATATCTCCCGCGCCGAAGGCTGGTCTCTGCTGAGATTGGTCACCATGGCCGAAATTCGGTTCTGGAGGACTATTTATTATAATAATAATAATAATAATAACCCCACCGCCGTATCTCTACGTTGACGTCGTGGTGGGGCTTGCGCGCTCTGAACTCTAGGCCTGTGCCGGTAGAGTTTACTTTGCCGGAACGGGTCTGGGAGGAGGAGCCAGACCAAGAGAGATACAAAAACCCGCAGGGCAGCATGTGGCGAGCTGTTGGGCAGTAGCGACCCCACGGAGCCTATCTCCCGGGAGAAGTCTTGTTCCTCACCTCTGGCTTGCCTTTATTGGCCAGCTGGAGTGAATACTGACGAGGAACGGAGCTCCCACCTCATTCTTGCCTTAATTGGCCGGCTTGAGTGGAGATTCACAAGAGCAAATGTGCTCGGAGGAAGGAAGTATTTCAGTAAGTGCTCGTAGGGATCTTGACCATCTTCCGGGCTCTGGGATTGTTCTGAAAGCCGTGGAATACCTCTCCACTCCTCAAGCACATCAAGACATGTTGCCCCCTAGTCGCTACGTCACTATGAGCTAGCGACAGTTTTTCGGGGACCCATTATTGAGTGTGCAAGTCACCCCCTACCATCTTATCCGTGTATATTATATATCATTGGTCAGGCAGGGGTCATAGTCCTACCATAGTTCTTGATAACCAATCCACTATAGCCAACCAAACCCATAGTCCAATTTTTTGTTCCCATATACTGCAATAGTCCTACATCAACCGGGGATTGTCCTTTTGTGCACTTGCACAGTGCGTACGGGGATAATCATCGGTTGATGCCTCATTTCATTTAAATTTGTCCAAGGGGCCTCTGCGAGTTGGCTTCGGCCCCTCGTACGCCTTGCAAAAGACCGGGACCCCATGGTCCCGAGATATGTAAACATATAAAAACAAATAATAATAATAATAATGTTTTATTTTCTCACCACAATATTACAAAATACATATTACATGGTATCAGAGTCAGACAAAATTTTAATATTGTGGGAGACTGGTGCCTAAACTAAGGTCTAGGCCTGTATTTCAGATCACCAGGTCTCCGCTCTTTTACAAAATTATACATTTTATTTTTATGTACTTGTACACTGACAACCTAAAAGAAAACAACGTTATAAAAAGATTGTTGGCTCGAGTGGAAATTTTAAACTTTACATAATATAAACTAAACTTTTGTTAAATCGGTTATTATTTTGTGTATGGAAGTGTGTGTTTGTGTTTGTGTGTGTGTGTGTGTGTGTGTGTGTGTGTGTGTGTGTGTGTGTGTGTGTGTGTGTGTGTGTGTGTGGAGTGGTGTTGGTCCGTACGTGCGTTATATTTTTACATTAAGTGACTTAAAGGTAACTTGAAGATTTGAGAATGATGATGTAGATAGGTTTTTTATTTTATTTTGTAAGGATATTGCTATAGCTGCGATATTACACCATAGAGGTAAGTAAGTTTTCAGTACCCTCATAATTTAGTTGTTGTAGTAAGCCTGTAACTTTCTTTTTGCACATAGTTCTAGTGAGGTTAACTATGGGTGACATCCTGTTTATTTTGTTATATAGAAAACCACCTAGGTGGCAGAAAAACCGCTTTGAAAATTGAGTAGTACATTGGTGTTTAAGACGGTGGTCTACAGGGTTGTATCGTCTTTTTCGATGTGAGGCCGTGGGATGATAGGTAAGTAATGAGTGCTGTTTTAATATGATGTTAAGGATAAAAAGTTGACGCACTGTCAAAACTTTAGCCTCCTTGTATAGGAGCTCTGTGGGATGGCGGTAAGGCAGGAATGAGGAAACTTTTAAGATTGCTCTCTGGGCTCTCTCCAATTCAATCATTGTAGTTTTCGGAGCACCTCCCCAGACAGAATTACATCTACTATTTATTACTTATTACATTTATATAGTCATCAATGTGGTCAGCGCAGTAGACTGCCTGCATAGAGTCAGATGCTTGAGTAAAGTCACTTGTGCAAGCTTCTATAATGCATTCAAGATAAGTAATTATCAACGTCAAACATAACGATGTTGCCCTGCACCTCATTAAAGTATATGGGTCACTGGTGGTCGATACCACATAAATGATGCATGCCATCGATCAGACATCGATGGTGGCATGGTGGCCGATGTGTTGGGTGACACGCGATGGCCCCATGTCCGTGTCAACGTGGTTATGGAATTATTAACATAGGGTTTTTAATGTTATCAGTTAGTATAGGAATCTCTAGATGTATCAAAACTTTTCATATAAAGGAGTATAACTTTTAATAAAATTGGGGAAGAGCTCATTGGGCGTCAAAAAGTGCCAAAAAGGCATTTTATATTTTTATATACTTTTACATCCTTACATTTATATAGTTACATATTATAAAACAAAGTCCCCCGCCGCGTCTGTCTGAACACGATAAACTCAAAAAATACTGAACGGATTTTCAAACAGTTTTCACCAATGGACGAAGTGATTCATGCGGAAGGTTCTAGTGTATAATTCATTAAGGTTTTGTGTAAATTGGCTGAAATTTGACGATAATTGTTAAAGATGTCGGAAAAAATCATGCCGACTGGGAACTTTATTGGCGTCCGCCGCAGAAATCGTAAAAGTTACATAAAATGTATTTTTGTTCATCTTTAAAAGTTCAACTAAAAAATCCGGGATGGCATATTTTTATCTTTCAGTCTTTGATAAAAAATTCATTGTTATTTCCGAAGCTATTTTGACCGGTATTATATTAATCGTTATCCAAAAAACTATGTTACTTAAATTGAGCATTTAATTTAGATTAAAATATGCGTTGACATCATTTTATTTAAATGAATGATTTAAAAGATATCACAGATTCAAAATTATGCGTGACAAAATAATTATGGTTGACCGTAACGCGGGCGCAGCGGTAGGAGACAATGACCTTTTCCTCGGCTTTTAGGTATGTAATCCCGGTATCAGTAGTACGTTCCCTTGGGATATTTTCCGACATCCACGCGGGCGAAGCTAGTAATAAAAATAATAGTTATATAATATATAATTTATTTTAGTATAATTTATTTACATTGAATTAGTATAAATAGTCACTTTTAAAGAGCATAGGTATTAGTAAAACCTTAGATGTATTGTTTATAATATATTTATGAGTGAAACGCTCATAACTGTTTTGGAATGCAAAAGGTTGAATTCTGTGGCTTTTAGGGCTACTTTTATATTTTTTCTATTTAGGGTTGGTGAAACAATTAAGATCTTGTATTTTTAGTTTGAAAGGGACTTTAAAAATAGAATTTCTGTATTCATTATTTTCGAAATTTACGAGAAGGTGATTGTAACATTTATCGGATTATGAGATTTCGTTTGATAAGGATATTAACCTTAAAAAGTGAGATCCTGTTTTTCCAAAAAAAGTAAATTTGATACTAATCGAATCCATTTCATGTGTAGTGTCGTTGTCGTGATTTCTGTCCCTCGTCAGATGGATATGTGCTATCCGCAATATTAGCTGACAGTTTTACCTTTTTTGGAGCTCGATCATTTAAAGATTTCAAATGTAACCTAGATGTAATTCTGTGCCAAAATGCTGGGAACCTAGGTCGTTTTAAGTTAATAGGATTCGGGTGACATTGTGTTTATGTTATGTGTTATTGGAACTAATTATTGTTCTTGAATATCCTACAATTTTGAATTGCTTATAGTTGAATGTCTTACATGCACGAGTATAAATTACAGCGTCGGTAAAAAATGCTTTTCTGTCCTCAGTAACCAAAGGGTTTTCAGCTCATTGTCAGAATTATTCTCATTACACGTGGACACTACATAAATTTGTTCGTCTAATTATCCTCAACGTTGACATAGGGACAACCAAGGTTTATATTCTACAATATTAAAGTTTTAAAATTCAAATGATACCTAGGCTACCTTAATTATTTCCAAATCAATAATTATCCTAGATATAGTTCAAAACTATGGCGGCAGCATCATTAGTTATTTACAATTTTGATGTATCGTCACACGTCATGTTTCCGTCTAAAAGCTTTTCGTTTGAAAAGGATGATTCAATCCGAAACTTGAATAATGAACCTCTAGTTTTTAATATTTTTCACGAAAATGATTGCGTCTAATTCCTAGATAAGCTACAGGGCTTAAAGTGACATTTTGTCCGCGATAACGCTGATAAGAATAAGAATCCTAACTGTTAATATATGCGACAGTGAGTTTGTGTATTTGTTACGCTTTCACGCTAAAACGACTGAACGGATTTGGATAAAATTTGGCACATGGGGAGACCATGACCTGGATTAGGACATACGATACTTTTAACCCGATATTCCCTTGGGATCGAGACTTATGCGGGTGAAATCGCAGGGTGCAGCTAGTATAGTGATGGAAATGTCAAAAATATGTGGACAAAAGCATAAGTCACTCCTGTTAAAAGTCGTTTAAATACGAAACGCTTGAAAGTGATTGCCAATTCTAGAACTACAAAAACTGGATTTTACTATTTTTTCAAAATTAAGCTTTTATGCTATCTTTAACTTTAGGGTGGGAAATCATCAAATAACTTCTCCCGCTCTGGGCGGAGCGGGAGGGCGTGTCAGACTCTTACTGACTCTCGCCGGGGGCAACGATCTCCCTTTCATCCACGATCTCCATTGCATCGGCCCTAGTGGACCCCTTCAATTCTGCTGACATCTCTTTGAGGCGCGCGTGGAACACAACGCGCCGTCGACCCGGGCCTGGTCCTTATCGGACGGTGAGCCACCCATTGCTCACCGCCCGCAAGCCCGCGCCTACGGTGGCCGGAAATCGCCTCGCGATTCCCGATGCCCTGGGCGTCTCCTCCTGCGGCAGTTAGGGGCGTGAGGGCGCGAAATTTGCCTCTCCCTCACGCGTTCCGCCTCCTCCTTCGCGAGCATTACCGCTTCGCAGTAGGAGGTGACGGCCTCCCATTTCCTCTCGCTCCGTACCATGGCCTGAACCAGGGCCGGACGCGAGAGATCACCGCCGCCGATCGCCTCCACGAGGACACGGCGATGCTCCGCCCAAGCTGGGCAGACCTCCACCGTATGCTCCACCGTGTCCTCCGGGCGATCCACACAATGGTGACACCCGGGCTGACCCGGGCGTTTCCTCCCGCCTTATCCTGTGCAGGATCCTCCCGAAACAGCCGTGTCCGGTGAGAACCTGCGTCAGGCGGAAGGTGAGGACGCCGTGGCGCCTCTCTAGACACTCCTCAAAGAGGGGTCTTATCGCCGCAATTGTGGCGTGCCCAGCGCTGGGTTGCGACAATCGCACTCTCCATGACGCCATGAGATCCCGCCGGAGCTCTGTCCGCTGAGCCGCGATTTCTCGCGGCAGCGGAGCTAAGCCCCGGCGCCTCGCCTCCTCGCGCACATTTGGGAGTGGCGCGAGGAGGCGAGGAGACCTTTGCCTCCAGATCCCATGGCGGCTGGCTTTTTCCCTGAAGTCCCATCTCAGAAATTCACCCTGTATATTATTTTTAAAAAAATCTTAGCCTACTCTGTCTCACTTCTGGGCAAAGGCCTGGGCAAAGGCCTGGGCAAAGGCCAGGACATGTCTGTCCCATGCCGGGCTCGGCATGCCATGTGGGCATAAATATCTCAGAACCGGTGCCCTGAGACAATAAGATGGGGTCACGGCAGTCCATGCAGGAGAAGGTGGGATGAACTGGATGGGTTCCGTTCAAACTGAGAGGAGCACGCGGGCTCGCAAAAGATGAAAGGAGTGGAGGGAGGTCTGCACCTACATATACCTATTATAGAACAAAATATTATTTATTATTGTTGTATGTGGTTAACAACCGTCTCTGTGGTTTAGTGGTTAGTCCAACTGTCTCAGACCCAGAGGTCTCGGGTTCGATTCTCATTCCTAGGGGGGGCAAAAATTTTTTGCTCGGTTTGGTTGGTGGTAGGGCTTGTTCTAAGTCCGCCTGGCTAGCTACCACCATCTTATCTTAGTCTGTTACCATAAACACAAAGTTACAGCATTTTTCTGTTTTGGCAGTTAGAGGTAAGATAGCCAAATCCTCTGTGGTTGCGGATTCCTAGTAAAGCTCGCTTCCACCTTCGGCCTGATCATCACTTACCATCAGGTGAGATTCAGGCCAAGAGCTTCTCCGTAGTGGTAAAAAACAGTGGCACTCTAGGAGTGCCGACAGAAGTGAAAACTTAAAAAAAAATCGGCTCCACAGTAATCAATAATCATCAACGCGTTGATGTCTTTTTAATGGTCAAAAGCTAGTGTCATCACAGTGTTGCGAAATCAATGGTAAACCATTGATTTCGCGACACTGACTTCTGATTTTTGAGATGGGACTAAAGTCCCATCTCAAAAATGCTCAACGCGCCTAAAGAAGTTTTTACCTCAAAAATAAAAATAAAATAAAGTTGGTCAAAAATATAGATACTGAATCTACTCAAAGTTACAAATTAATTAAGATAATGATTAAGTTAACTTTATTATATTATTATTATATTTATTGTATTATACTTTTACTTGTTTTATGGCTTTGGATTGACAATATTTGTGACTTATTAGTCACGATAAGTTTCCTAGACTTTATGGGAAATTGATGAATGTGGCCTAATAATGTGTCATTTGTATTTGTAAAGTTCTTAGAATTATCGGACTTGTTTGTCGTCTGGAGGTCGGACAGGTCATTTTAAAGCTATGTGTTCATAAATAATTCTAAAGCATGTTAGTTTCTTTTCTTTTGCTTTAAGGAATCGTTTTTGTTTAGACTCAGGACTTCGTCTGAAATCTATTGTGCTCTATTATACAATGATGGGCATGTGACCGCCTGTATTTTTCTGAATATTCATGAAAAATTACGGAACTTTAATAGGGGATATATATATATAAACTAGCTGCCCGGCCCGGCTTCGCACGGGTAGCATTAAGAACTTATTTACGGCGCAACTAACTACCTACCCTACCTACCTAAAACCTCACGGAGCCCGAGACCTTTCCAACGAATGCAAAACCGTGGAAATCGGTTCGTGCGTTCTGGAGTTATAGCGTCAGGAAGGAAAACCCGACTTATTTTTATTAGTAGTAGTAGATATATATATTTTTTCGTTATTTCTACTTACTTTGTTTTTTCAAAATCTTTTCAATGCTTTTATGGACTTACACTTGTCTTTTTTAAAATAAATACGGTTTTTTTTTGAGTGTTCACCTCTGTTTTTTTTTCATAGTCGTCAAATTTGAATAAAGAACGATAGATAATCCGATAAAATAACTCATAAGCTTTTAAAAATAATAAACAGAATCCAAATCGAGCCAATAACATCGGAGATATGGCAAACGCTACTCGAAACATATAAAAATTGAATAACATGAAAAATATTAAAAATAGAAACTTTTGAAATTTTCGATAATTTTTCATGAATAGTTAGAAAAATATGGGCGGTCACATGCCCATGGACGGCATTGTGTAAGAGTTACTAGACTTAGATCCTCCGTACGTTGATCTGTCAGCTCCACTACCAACTTTTCTTAGAACAATGGCTACTTAATCTTTTCACTACTGCGTGGTAAGCTACTCTTAGTTATTCGTATAGATTCCCTAAAATCATAAGAGAAGGAGAAGCCAAGTCCCTAATGTAACACCTTCTACAGTATTCTACATAGCTTTAACTGGAAGTAGACTAGTAATGTCTCGATTCCAAAAGCTAACCCGGTTCACAGAAGTCATTAACCCTATCACAGTGTCTTGCAGCTTGATAGTAGGTAGGTATATCATTATTTTTTTGCATGCCTGAGAGATATATCTTGACAGCATGTGAAGCGAAGTGAGGCCCATGGGCGGCTTTAAAACTCTGAGACCAGGTTAGTCACTAACCACAGGAAAAGAAGAAGATTTTTATAATGCCTAAACTGAATTGTAGCGACATCTATGCTTCGTTCAAGACATTAGCGAACTAGCCGCCAGCTTCAACTTTACTCATGTTACGTTATAAGGATGTATGTAATGCTAGTATCTATCTAGGTATTGGAAATTATATAATTCAACTAGCTGTAGTATCGAAATAGTACTGAATTCGCAGTATAGATGGACATTCTAAGAAAGTGTATTAATGAAACAAAATTTGTTTTTAAATAAATCATTTCTAATGTGGTAAAATATATGAAATTCAGATCATAATTGGACAGGGCTTTTTAACCCTCGATGCAAAGAGCTTCTGTAGTCTTTGTTGAGAATCCTTTATCTTACAAGGATTATGAAAATATTTGTGTTGTGTAGCATACATCTCAAGAGATTATGTACTATACCGGTTTGAACCTCCGGTAATAGCTCATGTCACGATCAAACCTTTAGTCAGTCAAAACGGACAGTAAGTAGCTGGTCTGGCGGTCCACGAAGTCTTAATACAAAGAAAGAAAATAGATTCAATTCAGCACAGACTTAAAGGTACACAACATATTCAGCAAACAAAACAATAAAAAGCAGTGTATTCTATTGCACAAAAAAGCAGGTCTGTAAGCCTCACGGCTGCACCAAAGAGGCCTAGTTTAGCAAAACATTCTTACGTATTTTCTTTCGTCAAGGCTTTTTTAATGGTGACTGTTTATGAGAAGCCCGTGGCTAAGTAATAAAAACCGCATGGGTCGATGCATCAGGTTAAGCTAAGCTTGCCGGGGTCGGTCCGTGGATGGATGACCATCTTTACATGTGTAAAGATGGTCATCCATCCACGGACCAGTGACAGTGAGTGACAGTGGCCACGGACAAGTGCTTTCCGAGACTCCTCCGTGCCTCGGAAAGCACTTGTTGCGAAGAAGTCCGAAAGGGAGATCGTGGCCGCCGGCAACATGGCAACTGAAGGAGCACGGCCCATCCGTGCTCCTTCAGTTGCCTGTATGTTGCCTGTATCTTTAGTCAGTAAGAGTCTGACACGCCCTTACGCTTCGCCCAGAGCGGGAAAAGTTATTTGATAATTTACCACAAAAAAAAAATGGCGTTCGTCCCGGCTGTCATTCGTGGGTCTTTGATAGTCTTTACGGGTCGTCAGAAGCCTGAAAGTCTGACAACCAGTCTTACCAAGGGGTATCGTATTATCCAGTTACTGGGTCGTGGAGGTCAGATAGGTAGTCGCTCCATATAAAATAATGATATTCAGTTACATCCGGTTAGACTGGAAGCCGACCCCAACGTAGTTGGGAAAAGGCTAGGCAGATTGATTGACTGACAGACGCTTATTTATAATAGCACCTTTTAACGAACGTTTACCAACTCAAATACCCCTACAGTGCCGCATAATTGAACAGCCATTATTACGAAATCTGTCACACGGACTACGCCAAACTGAACTAACTATAGTTGTCAAAATCGATCACTATGTTTAGCCTACTGTTCCTGGTGACCCATAGACAACTGACCTGTTTCCCCCATTGCGCAACGGTAAGTAGTCAATAAGTATAGCGGGGTGTTCCGCGTTCGATGCCGGTCACGGCATGTTGTGCAAGGTTGTCCTTTGTTGTTGTATCGTGGTTGGTTTGTGGATTAGGTTATAATGTTGTACGATTATCTTGTTGTATGTATATTTTGGTGATTGATTGTACTATCGGGATGGCGAGAGATCGATTTTTAGTCATGAAAGTCGATAAAACTAGATTTGTTTTGAATTTTTCAGTTAATTCATAATAATCATAACCAGTGATCGGAGTAGGTAGATCGATTTGGGGTCAATGAACTGGCACGTATATATTAGTATGGATATGCCTCCGGGATTCCGGGATTTTGAAATTATTAAGATTTTTTTAAGGAATTTCAAATCTTGTAATATGTAGAATAAAGAATACATCAATATGAATAAGAAATGTTTAACCTTTTTGCTGTTATTGCATTGAATGCGAAAAAATATTAAGAAGTATAAAAATATATTTTTATTTATTTATTCAAGAATAGTAACAATTACAAGCAGCAGATAATATACTTACAAGAAATAACTACTAAATTAGTCATATTATGTAAGTTTCGAATGGACGCGCAATATAAAGAATCACTTTATTACTTGATAAATAAGAAAAAAAAAACAATTTTAAAAGTTTATCCATTCTATAAATTTCTAATGTAGTAGTTTAAAAATCCTTACTTTTACACTATTTGATTCAATCCCGTAAGTACCAAAATGAAATCCCGGAAAAAAGGCTCTGTTGTGATTTCTATGACTATTTATGATGCGATTACGTAAAATCAATCTACCTACTCCGATCACTGATCATAACACGGAATTGGTTCTCAAGGGTTTTGTAGAGATGTTAGTGCTAAGTAGGTATAACGGATTGCTGTGGTACCTACCAAGTTTTCACATTATTCTTCTTTTCGTGTGATTATTGACTAACCTGGTGTCAGAGCTTTAAAGCCGCTCAAGGGCCGCTGACGTATTCCTATTACTACTAAATGAAATTAATTTCTTTTATAAATTTTATTTTTGGTACGGGCTTTTTGTGTACCTACCTCTGTGGAGAAGAATTTCTATGTCAGCTACTTAAAAATATCTTTTTATTTATAACACAGCTTTAGAGTGTTTGCCCTTGTGTTGTATGAGAACAAGTAGACGCACTAGTGCATCTCTACAAATAGTCTTTAGCCGCCACGCAGTCTGTAAGATGCATCCTCACATGTATAAGTACAGAAACGTATACATAAGAGAAGGTTCACTACAAAAAAACCCACCAATTAAATAAATAACGAATCCCAAAAGCAGTTGGTCTAGTTTAGTATCAGTAAAAAACGTAGGTGGTCTATAACGACTCTGTATCTGTCCGCCTGGGCCCTATTTAATATAACGGACAATGAATAAAATACAAGATTGTCACCTTAACATGACAGGTGTTATTTAATAACCGGCCAATTGCGAGTTGGATTCGAACACGGAAGGTTTCGTACCGTATTAAGATTGAGTAAAAAACGTCAAAAAACACGTTTCTTGTATTGTACTATGAAACTTTCTTATAATGGTAAAATTAAATAAAGTTAATAATTAAAGGGTTAATCCTCAGTTGGTGCCTCATTGAATTAAAAACGTCTAACGGGTCTCTGCTAGTTGGCTACGACCCTACGATCCCGAGAAATGTTTAAGGGTTTCTCTTTAATCATTAATTTGATCTAATTTTTATTATTTTTACTTTGTGTAGTTTAGCACTAGAAATATATAATCTATGATCAACTGTCTACATATTACGGTTCATGAGATATCCCCTGACAGACATACATACGGACAGCGGAGTCTTAGTAATAGGGTTCCATTTGGCACCCTTCGAGTACAGAAACCTAATAGAGCAGAAAAGTATATGTCCTGTCACCTGTCGGTTTTATTAAATAGGCTTCTGTTAGTGTATTTTGTTACGTTAGATAACATAGGAACAAACGTCTAAGTAGTAACTTAATAAGTACCTACAATTGCATTCCTACTCCCAGTAAAGGAGCGACGATTACATTAGTACCTACTATTATAATGCTTCTGTACTTTCCCGTGCGGTAACCAACTCCATGTTTTCGCTGTCCAGCCATGGTTTATTACATAAGGTGACATATCCGCTCTATTTCCTTCAATGACATCACCAGCCACCCACCATGGTTCAGGTATTCGAGCCACGTCCTTTTTCCTATAGAAAGCGGTCGCACCATTAATGGTAAGGGGGGCATTAATGGTAAGAATATAAGTGATATAAGAAAAATTGTATAAGTTTGTGTTTTTATATCATGTAGTATGAAGGGTTTTGGGGTCTGGGGGCCTAAAACGGCCGCTTTGGCAGAATTACACAAACTATCACAAAATGACAATTCTTAATATTTTTTGCGTTCAATTCTTATTACGCAATTCATCTGTTGGACGTTTGATGTTGAGATTTAAACTGTAGAAATATAAATCTCATTTGATTAATAAAAACTGTTAAGAAAAATTATCCGGTAAAATTACGTTCTCATTTTCTCATGCGGCAATATTTACACCAAATATGATTCTGATATGAATTGAATTGAATATGATTCAGCTAAAATATGTGTCACCATAGAGGAATTGCTGGGAATTCAGAAAATGAATTGCTTTTAGAGGAATTGCTTAATGTGGCCGTTTTAGACCCGCTGGTTGATTTGTTGAAGAATTTTCAGGCATTTCTTAACGGTATTCTTCTAGAATATTGTGCTCGTGAATATTATTATAAGACGTATGTTGAATTTTGTGTGGATTTTCATTTCTTGGTGTTTAAGACTAGGTAGGTAGCTCAAATAAATAAATGTGCTGAATGTTATACAAAGCGATCAATAGAGTTTTAACCGATTTTTTAGAGCAAAAGTAATTTAAAAAACAATGTTATCCAAGGCAGGTTCTTTTGACAGTCGTTATTGGTCGTCAGAAACCCCAAAGTCTGACAACCAGTCTTACCAAGGGGTATCGTGTTACCCAGTTACGGGTTGTGGAGGTTAGATAGGCAGTCGTTCCATGTAAAATATTGTTATTCAGCTACATCCAGTTAGACTGGAAGCTGACTCCAACATAGTTGGAAAAAGGCTAGGCAGATTGAATGTTATTCGGGCAGGACTTATTTTTTTTTTCCAAGATGATAGGCCTCTGTTTGGCCACATTATTGGTTATGATCCAAAACGTATTCAGCCCATAATGTCCCAATTATTGGGACACCGGACTCCTGGAGGAAGTGGGTCGTAATCCACCACGCGCTCTCAGTGCGGGTAGGCTAATAATGACATAGTTAAGCACAAGTGTATAGAATTGATTATTGAATACAGATGTTCTGCTTTGGTAAAATGTTATAAAGGGTACCAAGAAAAGACAAGAAATACTTGATATACATTTTATTACAAAAAGGCCGTACATTAAATAGTTTTTAGTCGACTGCGGTCGAAATAAACTCTTGTTCTTCATCATTAAAGCTAGAAAATAGAAAATAGACGTCTATATACAACAGTGCTCTACCAGGTACTTGCTTCCGAAGCCTTTTCGACCAATAAGATTCAACAGAGATCATGTGAAAACATGAACCAACATTGGTTTACCAAAAGGGGTAATGAAAACATAAAAAAATACATTAACTACATAAAAAACCTCAGCTTCTGAAATAATATTTACTTACACTTTTTACACACATAAATAAGTTGTTTTCTTTGGAGAAAACTATGAAAATTGTGGTTTTATAACCACTTGTCATGGTCGTCTCTCTACGTTTCAAAGAAAACATTAATAAATACATAATAATTATGGCAATTTTCAAGCTAATTGTTTAATATACATTTGAAATGCTTAAAAGAATATTTGAAGTAGGTTATACTAATTTTAGAGCTGCTCCTTCGCCAAAAGTTAAAAAATACAAAGGTTTTTCGTTTTAAATATGGCGATACCACGGATAACCTACTTCGAATATACTTTAATTTAAAATGGCGACAGGCTTCGTTGTGATTGCACTTTATCCCTAACTTCTCTCACAAAACCTGAACTTATATCCGTAAGAATGTTATGTCATTTGTCATGGGAAGCCGCTATTGGTTAGTGTGAATTCTCGCGGCTTTTCATTGGCCCATTATTCGCAAGCTTGCAAAGCTGAAGCTTGCCTCGATCCTTAAAATCCTAGCATCATTTTCAGGCTTCTTTGTGGAATATTCTCTCAAAGTTCCATTCAACAGATAGAAGTTCTTTTTATCATACACTCACACCTAAATCTATGCTTATCTACATCACAAAGTATCATTCTGACTACGCTCAAGAATCCTATGAAAATAAACATTTCATTTTGTTGGATTTCGTCACTCGTTTGATGACAAATTAAAAGAACTACCCCATACTACATTTATCAAGGGCTAAACGGCTCACAATCATTTAAGAAAATGGCGTCAACTCCCTCGATTTCTATCCAAAAGTTTCCTACACATATCCCCGAAAAAAAAAAGACATATTCGAAATTTAAATCTGTCATCGAGCCAGTGACGTCACAATACAGTTTACCATCCGTATTTGGAGTGCAGTGAGTGTCCGTGGGCAAGTCCATGTCCTAGTCCATGTCCATGGCCATGGAAGTCATGGATGAGGGGTCCACTTGCGTAGGATTTCAAGACGGGGACGGCGACTGGAGCAGGCACGGGGACAGCTACTGGTTTGGGCACGGCTACTGCGTAGGGTTGGGGCACGGGGACACCGACCTGGAAAAAAAGGATTATTTATTGATATGTAAGAAAAATACAGTTTAGATGTTAAGTTTGTTTGCTACTTTTTAGCTGCGACAGTGTCTCGATCAATGAAGGCAGAAATACCGTAGCGTAAAGTGGGTTTTGAGGATGATTAGATGAAGATGAATACTCGCAGTAAGATTAATTATTGAGTATGCCTAATTGTTTTTCATTGCCAAATAACAGTAGCACTAAGTGACCATTCTCTTTGCCTCTATGGTGATGTCAAAAGCCATGTGTCCTATATTATTTAAGCCAATAAAGCAGCAGCAAATTGAACTAAAGCCACCTCTTACACGTCTTAGGGCAAAGTTTATCAATGAAACTGAAAGAGATCAGCAGTTCAAGAGCTGTCATCATTGTTGTGGAATATAGAAACTGACAGATCTTAAACGCAGTTTAGATGTGATTGATGATCGCGTTCAGTTTATTTCTAAACATTGCCCTCAATTGGTTGTGCTTACTGGGACTTAAATAAAGACGTTATGAACTATATGATTGTTGTAGTTTAAGCTTCCTAGGTTCTACTGAGCCATTTATATTTATATATATACTGCAAACTTAATAGTACTGCTATAATAAAGGACTCAAGTATACTGGCCAACTAGCTAAGTATCTTGTCTGTGGACCGGTCTAGTATTAAGTTCAATTGACCGGGGCGGGCGACGCTGGCGTGACGGAAGCGTTGCTAATGTCTATCATTATCTGTTTTACGCTCTGAGAAGCCTGATTATTGATTTACTTGGAACGGTGTGGTTTCACGTGGGTTATATTTGTTTTATTGACGCAATTCCCTTATTTTTGACAGATTGAGACCAGTACTCGTAAGTGACAAACTCTTGACAAACTTTTGACAAACGTTTCCCAAACCTTTGGCAAACTTTTGACATTGATTGTCGCTGAGATGAGATTGCAACTAGATTTTGAACGTATTTAAATGGCCTTTAGTCTTGTTGTATTTTCATGCGTTTTGTAATTGAAACGCGATGGTGTCTTATACAGGAGCATTTTTCGTACGTGTTCATTTTTGAGAAATTCATTGGTAAAATAGCAATGTTGGGGATGTTTAAAATTATCGCTGAAATTTGATTCTTAATATTGCTTTAGCTTTACCTTCACCGGGGTTTCAAGAAAATTTTAATATAGCTACTATCTATTTCTCTTAAGAAACTATAACTATATATAGATATACCATAAGAAGCACGATTCTTCCCAACACCCGTAATTGCTCATTTAATTTGAAACAAATATGCCAAACTGTGATCAAATAAAACAAAGCAAGGTGCCAAGGCCATATTATGGCATACTATCAGGGAAGTCAACGTTATACAATGTACACCATATAGTAATCGTAATCGCTTCATTAACCTACTAACAGTAGCACGTCGGTGGTTCTTCTCCATAGGAAGACTGCGGACACGGTGATAGAATCTTAACTAACAGTTAGTGGTTTACATAGAAATGTTCGAATTTAGGTTTGAGTAGTGACCGAAGTGTTTATACAAGTTTCATCGTTGTTATATTCTAGTTTCAGCTCACAACTTTAACAGATAATTATTCTGAAACCAATCTTGGTGTTTGTTTTAGGACCTAACATGTGAATTCATGCTTAGTGACATCTTGGATATCCTGATGGATGTTTTCTTTTCGGGTTGTGATTAATAATAATCACACTGCAATTTTCCGTGGAATGCACCATTGTCCCTTCTTTAACACGTCTCCGGGAAAACAAAGAGTTAACACAAATTTTGCATTGCATTAACACACACAGGATGGTAATCATGTCCTAAGTCAGACTTACGACATAATTGTCATCAGCTGTGTATTTATTTATTAAGCTGAGCGTGTGTGTTTATCGAGTAAATAATAAAAACCGCACGGGTGGATCGATCGGTTGAGCTACGCTGGCCGAGTTCGGTCGCTCAATAGATGATCATCCAATAAGTACAGAGACTCCTCCGTGTCCCGCAACTTCAGCCGTCGATACGCGTCAACGGCTGAAGTTGGCTCTACCGTTGACGCGTGCAGCTCGTCAATATGAACAGCCGTTGTTCCCGGCTGTCATTCGTGGATCTTTGACAGTCGTTACGGGTAGTCAAAAGCCCGAAAGTCTGACAACCAGTCTTAGTAAGGGGCATCGTGTTACCCCGTAACTGGGTTGTGGAGGTCCGACAGGACGTCATTCCATGTAAAATAATTATATATTCAGCTGCATTCGGTTAGACTGGAAGCCGACCCCAACATAGTGGGAAAAGACGGGCCGATGACTATAACCAGCACACTGCAAAGATCTTCGAAATTTTTAATACTTACTTGTTTGATGACGGGATAGGGCACGGCATGGGGGACGGGCACGGGCACGGGACGGTCAACGGGAACGGCGACGTGCTTTTCCACGGTCACAGGGTACGGCCTGGGGACCGGCACTGCGTAGGGACGGTCTACTGGCACCGGGACGGCGACCTGGAATAGAGATGATGATTGCGATGAGATGGTTGGTTGCTGACCGCAATTTTTAAAACCATGAAGGTCTATTCTTCTCTTCAGACAATACATGATATTAGCAACCCAGCGTAAGGCTACTTTCACAAAGAAGCTGGTTTTCCGATACAGATCGCCGCAGGTTGATTTACGGAAAGAAACGGTAACAATGTCTTACCTGTCGCTTTATGTGTGAGTGCATTAGCTAATACGGGGCTATTATATTCGCACCGATGGCTACCGACTTGTCAAATCACCTTGACTTTTAAAATTCAAAACGAATAAAATTATATTAACCGTCCTGGATTTTTTAAAGGTTTTTAAAATACATAATTTTACAAGAAAACCAATTTTGATAAAATGAAAACCCACCTTGACAGCAACAGGGTAAGGTCTGTCAACAGGCACAGGGTAAGGAGCAGGCACTGGTACTCCTACATGCTGCGTCACAGTCGTATGAACATCAGCACCAACTATAGTCCCGCGAATAGGTCCTCCGACCAATGAACCACCATAACCCGCGGCAATAGGTCCAGCCGCATAGCCCGCCGCGATGTGCCCTCCGCCAAAGTGACCCCCGCCAAAGTGACCCCCGCCAAAGTGACCCCCAGCCGCATAACCGTGGCCCAAAGACAGGCCGTGGCCTATCAGAGGAGAACTCAGGCCATAATGACCTACGAGGCCACTTCGCTTCTGGACAACTTTGCTCGGTTCCGGTTCCGCCAGAACTGCGGCTGCCAAGAAAAGTACTGCGATCTGGAAATAAGGAAAAATGGTTCAAAAGCTTATCTACATCTTTAGGAAAAAACAAAACGTTGGGTTAGATGTGTTTATGAGTGGAGACCGCGCATCGGCAAATGTAAGGTAGGACGCCCTTAGGCTAGGTCGACGTACGATTTTCGCAGGGTGGCTGGTAGCAGCTGGATGAGGGTTGCCGAGAACCGAGCTGAATAACGTACAATTGGTGAGGCCCATGTCTAGCAGTGGATTGCTGTAGGCTGATCATGATCTTCATGTGATTTAAGATTGGCTAAGTTAAGGGACCGTGACTAAGTTGATCTAATATGGCATTCTAACATTGGTCTGCTGGATCCTGTGATTATTAGTTATATAGTTTAGAATATATAATGGGGTTATGCCTTTTAAATAACTGAAAACTTTGAAGAAAACCCCATATAACAATCACCACATTAAAACATAATCAAAGGTCACTACCCCCTCAAAAATTATGCAAATGAAGAGAAAAGTGTCAACAACGCATCCATCACCAAAATCGATGTCTCGGATGCATTTCCGCATAAATTAAGCAGGACAATGCATTCGATATTACTTTTACTTATTGCGTGATATGACTCCATCAGCTACTTGGTATGCCCAGACGTACAGGCAGAAACGAAATTCGTATCGCTATCAGAATTTTAATGAAGGGATTCCTCGCTATCGATGCTTGCTATGGATATTAGAACATGATTTAAGCGTGTCGTCGGTTACGTGTACAATCGATGACAGAATACGGTTGGTTGATTAGTTAACGGTAGAGTGTAGTGACAGTTCTTGGTGAAGCTGCTTGCGGGTAAAAGCCATTCAAATATAAGCGATATCGCTGTCGCGCTCGGTAGCGATACTGTTAACCAGTACTAAGTGACTAACCAGAAGTTGCTACTGTTTGCGACAGCGAAATCCCTTATATCTGAATAGGCCTTAAAGGCAATGTGGCAAAATCAGGACATTTGGAATTTTGTTTTATTACTGACAAAAATAAACTTTTTTATTGAGTTTCATAAAGGAATTCGAGCAGTTCTTAGAAGGGATTTGTGACAGTGGTTTTGTCCTCTTGGGGCGCTGCTTGCGGGTAAACGCAATATTGTGTCAAATTCGGTATATTTTGAACCACGTTTTGCCGTTGTCAAGATATATTCGGCGTTAAGTGACACCTTATCGTTTAGACTGCAAACAATGCAGTGAAGGAATTTAGAACGTGGGTATGCTAAGTTTACTGTATCTGTAATTGGGTTGAAGTATATGTTTGTATTTGCGATACACTAGTATATTAAACAGACCGAATATCAACTACCAATATCACGTCAGTATTTTTTGATGGGGTAGGCAGACGTCTATTAGACTCACATCTTACTATTATATAAGTCCTAAGGTACAGGGAGTAAGCCTATAGCCGTTAACTGTACACAAATGTATTTAGGGAAATAAACCAGTGGGTAATGTTTAAGTTAGATCATAGCTCCAATGAAATGTGGATCAATTAAGGAGACCTGATCAACTCATGCGGATATAGCTCGAATTTAATCGGGAAAGCGACGTACAGAGAAAAAGAACCTGTGTGTTATCTAACTGGACACAACTTGTTAAGTTTGCGTGGTTATGTGAGTGGCAAGTTTTTAGTGATGCTGCTATTTATAGTTTAGTATTAAGGTGGATCCGCAGTTGTAGCCCTTTCAATGTTTTTTACGTTTTTTGAAACTTGATGATCAGTGTCAGATTGTATCTTGATCATACTATGATTCACGACTATAACAGATATGTATTTACAGAATTTATAATCATTAGAATCATTAATACATCTCTCTAAGTTAGATTTGTTCCATAAAAACTTTTCTATAAAAATAATGTTCTTATGGAACAAATCTAAACCCTGAATATCAATATCATGAACCCTGTAAAGGCACAGCTGTATGATGATGCTGTCTTCATGCCTGTATTTCCCGAAGAGTTAAGCAGAGATCACCCATATTGCGCCAGATATGGTTTCGTCTCATGTAAACGAAAAACTGCGAGGTAACTGTGTAACACACAGTAGTAATGGCTTTCAATTTAACAGTTCAACAACATCCATTGTGTTATTTACGTTGTTGAGCAGACAAATGTTTCGAGCATATGAAGCAATGGATTAGCAATATCCTTCAAAATACTTCAGAATGTGATTGAAAGTTTTTTACTCTATTAGGGTGCAGAACATGGCATGAACATACTTGGCCGATTACTAAATCACTAAAGCTTCTTTAAAATTGAGCTTCTAGAAACAGTATTTTCCTGACGTAATTAGGTGAAACCTATGAAATACCTACAACAAGTGATACTGTACCATTGATTGTTCATTTTATGAATTAACAAAAGTATCTTTGATTTTGAAAAGGCTTGGAGCCTTCTTTGCTCTGACAAAAGTATTGCCATTATACTTTCAGATGTAAAATAGAAACTTTTATTTCAGGAAACTGATCCTTGATTGATTTGCAATTTCTATAGTTATTAATTAACATTTTTTTCTTTCTCTATAACTATATTATTTGTACAGAGGTGGACCTAACTTTCGCCATATTTTAAGGGGTTGCACGTATCTTTTAATTAAGATTTTAACTTTGAATTAACTAATCAATTGAAGGAAATTAATAGTTAGATTACTGATAGTATAGTAACATACAGTTCGGATTTAGACTGCATTCTGTATTAATTAGTCCGTGGGAAAAGCGGGCGTAAAGCGTATAATTAATTAGCTGTTAGGCGTACTTGCTAAATGAGTTTTTATAACAATTGTTATTTAATCGGTATTGTATTTGAGCGCCATGTTTGATTTATTTTTATTTCGGCGTAATTAATGTTAAAATTATTCATTTATTTTTATTTCAGAAAAAAAATATGTGATCTTAATTTTAGTTCTACAAAAAAAAAAACAACCGAATGTTTTAACAACACACCACACTAACTATGTAGACTTTAGTAATTGTAGCTAGGATTCAGTTGACCTAATTTAATTCACTTACATAAGCCTTCATAATGAAATAAAACACTGCACTTCAACTGTTTAACACTGTAAGGATCGAGCCACACTGTGCATATGTGCTCTAAGGCCCACCAACCACTTATATAAGGCTGGCAGTACACCACCCCACTATCAGACCCATTGGTTTTAACTCCAAACGCCAGTATTTGCGACACTTAGTACTTGTGTTGCAGGTATGCCGGCAATTTGGACGTTATTCAAATTAGCTAAGATTACCTAGGCATTGTTTTTGTAATGAGTTCTGCGCATGTAGGTTGATTTGGATTGTTGCCGGTTGTGATTTGATTTGAGGAATTATTTTGGAATGGTATAAGGGATGCAGATCCGGTATTAGATTAGTTAGTACAGGTTAATTCCACTTCTTAAAATGCAATTCTTTCAGTGACTATTAAATTGAAGACGTAGTTAGATTATTTGAATGGTTTGTAGCTTCAAAAGTGCATTTAAAAAGAGTGAAGACAGACTTGTAATATATCGTTAGTTCTCAGGGAAAGGGATTATATTACATAAAGCATTTCTGGCAATTGATACGGAGATACTGAATTGAATCTACAATTTAGGAAATAAGGTGGTGACACCTAGAGTCCAGACGGAACAGTATCCGGAATTTAGTTATTGCTTTTTCCTATTTCGTGAACAATAACCAAGATAAGGAAAATTGCATATTGCGATAAGCTAATTAAATTAATTATTTCCATGATGTCACTTTAGCATTGCTTACATTTTGAAACAAGTCCTTAAAACAGTCATCCACCAAAACGCTCAAATTCAAACTTTCACCGCGACACATTTTAACAGCTTCCCTAACCAGCTTACTGAGACCCGTGTCCATAGTTCGTCCACGCAATCTGTATCTGCGACCAGCTCCTTTTCCTGTACCCTGTATACCGCGGCAGTTCATCCTAACTGGTCGTCTGTTAAAGTAATAGTATCCGATGCATTTTGACCAACTTATTGTGTAACGGCCGTTTTTGGAACTAACATTTTGAATGGGACATAAGATCGCTTTTTGTTTAACTCTTGTATTTTGGTGACGAACAGCGCCACCGTTAAATTCATAGATCAGTTCGTCGAACGGTAGTTGTCGACTGTTCTAATAATGACGTAAATTATGGCAAAGGCAATTTAGTGTAAAGGATATTTTGACGTGATCGTAATGATACCGAGCTGATAGGTAGTGTCCTTATTGATTGGTATCTAATTTGTTAGCGGTAGCTGTTATTTGCCTACGAAACTAAGAGGAGGTTTTGTCATATCCTGGTTTATGATATGTTTTTATGCGATTGGTTGGCAATCATGCTGACTACTAATGATGAAAGTGGATTCCGCCATCTATACACAAACAAGGTGTAATTAAAATTATTGAAACCCTGAAAACGTGTCATTGTACTCACATCATTTTGAATTTTTTTTTAGGAACCAAATATGGAAAAAGTTATGTCTATATTTTCGCATAACTACATAGACAAAATTAGAAGCAGATTTTTTATTTTATTTCTGCGTTTGTGCTATAGTAAAACTTATGCATAATTATCGATTGGTCGACTCTTCACGTGACCAGAAGGCTAGCCTATTTTTTATTCATAGAATCAGCCATTGCCATACAACATGGCAATGCTGCCAGCCTTTTGGGCACTTTTCCTGTTGACTGTGATGAGGAAGAATTTTTTGATGCCCTAAGAATTTTTCTCCTCCTTTTTTATAAACATGTTCATATTATTTTCATTATTTTAAGATTGTTATATATTATGTTAATTATGAGTGCAATGATTTCTTTTCAGGTTTTTAGTTATGCATTACAATTACACCTTGTAGACTAAGCGGGACTAAGAGCCGAAGACAAAGCTTAATTGTCTCCTGTAATTCTACCATCGCTAATAAGGATATGTATTCACAGCAATGCTGCCAGGAGGTTAGGAATAGGTAGTGTTCCTTCCAACAAAGTCTTTAACGAGGACTTCTGTGACTACATACTCCATAATCACGTTCAATCATAATCAATCAATATAGGGGTTTATGGGGGCGAAAATTGGATTGACTGAGCAAATTTGTTTTCTCCGTATTTTCACCCGAGCTGAGCTCGGCCACCCAAAGTTTAAAACAAGATGGCTACCTTAGAATAAAGACATAGCAGCATGGAATTAGTAAGTACCTAATATGATGACAGTATGGAATTAGTATGTACTATACATGGAATTAGTAAGAATTATCCCATACTATTATATGAGCATTTTCTATTTTCACCCGAACAGAGCTCGGTCGCCCAGGTACCATTGGCTTTATGAGTATTTTAAATTAATATATTTTATTAGGTATTATTTCAGGTTACGTTTTTAACAAAATGACACAAAACAATAAACGAAAAGTTTAATCGATAAGTTTGACAGTGTAGAGTTTAATTAGTATTCGATATATCCCACGGTGCCAAATTAGTCATAGTTAGGCCAAAGTAAGTGTAGGACTCAACCTAGGACTTTGTGGTAGCTTATGGGGACACTCGACATTGGATATCTTCCAATTGTCATGACACATGTCAGTAGGTCATTAGTATAGGTGCTAATTAAATCATGCTGGTAATTGAGGAGTCCTAGCATAATCAGCCTATTAGATATGCTGTAATCCACCACGCGGGTCCACTGCGGGTTGGTAGATGTCACATATCTTCAAATTTTTAGTTTAATTAGTATTCGATATATCCCACGGTGCCAAATTAGTCATAGTTAGGCCAAAGTAAGTGTAGGACTCAACCTAGGACTTTGTGGTAGCTTATGGGGACACTCGACATTGGATATCTTCCAATTGTCATGACACATGTCAGTAGGTCATTAGTATAGGTGCTAATTAAATCATGCTGGTAATTGAGGAGTCCTAGCATAATCAGCCTATTAGATATGCTGTAATCCACCACGCGGGTCCACTGCGGGTTGGTAGATGTCACATATCTTCAAATTTTTAGTTCTAGGACATGGTTAAGATGTTTTATACTTGCAAGGCTGTACTGTCAAGGGTGTGTTGGTCCTGGGCCAGGTACAGAATAAACCAACCCCTCTCCATTCCTCTCACATCCTGTTTTTTGCTATGATTTCAAGATATTTTCGACTTATGTCTTGAACTTGGCTGCTTCCGTTTTTTTTTAATACAAAGCCAAAAAGACTGGAAGCGTGTTAGCCAATTGAAAAAGATCCCCCGAACCAAAAACTCAGTAGTCTCCGGGCAATCCTTAAACTGATTCTTTTTGAATCGAAACTACAATATTCGTCTTGTTAACTAAATTACTTTAGTCTAGTAGGTGGCCACGCTAATCGCTGCTTCAGTAGTGCTCTTTACGGCCTTTTTTTTTGGGTGGGAAATTATCAAATAACTTCTCCCGCTCTGAGCGGAGCGAGAGGGTGTGTCAGACTCTTACTGACTAAAACCCACCCGTGTTCCTTTAGGTGCCCTGTTGCCGGGGGCCACGATCTCCCTTTCGGTTTTCTTCGCAACCCCGGCAGGGCTCTTTACGGCCTCAAAAGCACAGGATTAAGGACACTTTGGACACCACCAAATGGGCCATTGTCTGGTCAAGAGCACCACACTCGCACAGGGTGTAGGAAGGACCTATAATCCCCCATTTTGCCAGATTGTGTTTGCAGCGGAGCTTGGGAGCGTTGTTGAGTACTTTTCGTTTAGGACACTGCAGGTCGTCTACCACAGAAACTTTGATTAAAACCTATGAGAAGTATCTTCGAAAGGATTTAAATACAATGCAATAAATAGGTCTTGTGACTCACTCACTCTTGGTGATCGTGCTCCTTGTTTGGTTAAGTGAGGTGTTTTATGTTTTACTTTCATTTTCATTTGCATGTAAGTATATAGGTTTGCTGAAGCTGTTGGTGAGCTTAGTCGGTTTTGATGACGAACTGTCGGAAAATATTTGAGTTTTCGCTTATGAAAACGCGCTTTAAATTTATAATTGTTTTCAGTATCATAGAGATTTTGACATAGGTACGAATCCACATGGTTATGTTCGTGGCCCAGCGTAAATAATATTATAACAGGTTCTTATTAAAGTAATCTACAAAAAGAAGAGATTCAAGGATTAAAAAAAATGGATTTTATAAGTATTCTGAAAAACACCGGTGACATTTTCAACCCTGAAAATGAGAATTTTACACTTTAGTTCTACAAATACTCTGTATGATCTCCCGATGTGTACAATAACATGTTACACGATTTATTTCCCATAACATGGTTGTATTTTATTGTCTATCAACCTTAAAGGGATATCTTACATAAAGGCCCTTCGCCTTTGACACGGATGAAATGTCACGAGCCGACATTGTAGGTTACGATGCTAACTCTACCTAGCCTAGAGCCTACTGACCTTTTACTGCTCAACTACGTACAGCATAGTAGTTTTCAGAGGGTTTGAGGATACATTTTGAAAGTGATTAAAGTATTTGAGAAGAGGTCCTCATTTTTCAGATAAGAAAATCTGTTTAGATTTCAGTTTTTTAATGATAATGGAAGAAACATTATATTAAAATAATACAAACTTTTGACTTTTACTTGAGATAATGAAAAGCTTTGTATGCTAAAGATTTTGTTATTTAAGGTGATATTCGCTTAAAATACAGCGTAAATCAATTTTCATTGCTTATTATGTCAAAAAAATGAAAAAAATTACTAGGTTATTTGAACGTGCAGCAAGTGCAACAAGATTGGTGCAGTAGTTCAATGCTTCACAAGCATTGTGAGAAAAATATTTGTCCCTACAGATAAAATTGTTATAGGGCGAAAATCTGGGATATTTACTGAATGTAAACATAGGCACCTATTTAGATAGGTTCGTTAGCATTAACATTCCGAAAATACATTGAAGAATGCTTCCACACTTGAAGGCTGTTGATAATATCAGTTATTATTCCTTTGATCCCAAGAAGGTAAAGCATGGTATTACACCTTTTCCAATCAAGTGAACGCTTGTAAGGACAAATACAGCTAAAATATGTCCCTATTTATCATGAACAGCCGACAACCTTTACTTAGTAGAGCAATCTAGGAAGTTAATTACAATTTTGTAACAGAGCTAAATATCTAAACTTTAGGATGTATATCAAAAAGGCATTAGTACTGTTGCACAATAGTGCATAAATTATCCATTAGGACCAAGTAAGGTTGTATCAATTGAGATATTACAATAACTAGCTGCCCGGCCCGGCTTCGCACGGGTAGCATTAAGAACTTATTTACGGCGCACCTAACTACCTACCCTACCTACCCTACCTACCCTACCTACCCTACCTACCCTACCTACCCTACCTACCCTACCTACCCTACCTACCCTACTTACCCTACCTACCCTACCTATCCTACCTGCCTACCCTACCAACCTACCCTACTTACCCTACCTACCCTACCTACCTACCTACCCTACTTACCCTACCTACCCTACCTATCCTACCTACCTACCCTACCTACCTACCCTACTTACCCTACCTATCCTACCTATCCTACCTACCTACCCTACCTACCATACCTACCATACCTACCCTACCTATCCTACCTACCCTACCGACCCTACCTACCCACCCTACTTACCCTACTTACCCTACCTACCTTACCTATCCTACCTACCTACCCTACCTACCTACCCTACTTACCCTACCTATCCTACCTACCTACCTACCCTACCTACTTACCCTACCTACCCTACCTACCTACCCTACCTACCTACCCTACCTACCTACCCTACCTACCTACCCTACCTACCTACCCTACCTACCTACCCTACCTACCTACCCTACCTACCTACCCTACCTACCTACCCTACCTACCTACCCTACCTACCTACCCTACTTACCCTACCTACCCTACCCTGAATTTTCTTTGCTATAAACCTCACGGAGCCCGAGACCTTTCCAACGAATGCAAAACCGTGGAAATCGGTTCGTGCGTTCTGGAGTTATAGCGTCAGGAAGGAAAACCCGACTTATTTTTATATAGTAGATGATGGCGATATGTTTTTGTTTATGTTTTCAGAATGCCCGCATTAGATGAAAAGATGTACTATTTGCTGTCAAACTGCTATTGTCTACACTAATATTTTAAAGAGAAAAGATTTGTATTTTTGTTTATAACGAATAAACCCAAAAACTACAGGATCGATTAAAAAAAAAAAAAACTTTCATTCACCAGTAGAATGCTATAATGTCACTGAGTAACATCCTTACGTATTATAAAACCAAGTCCCCTGCCGCGTCTGTCTGTCTGTCTGTCTATCTATCTGAACGCGATAACCTCAAAAACTACGGAACAGATTTTCAAACGGTTTTCATTAATAGACGGAGTGATTCTTGCGTAAGGTTTTACTGTATAATTCTTTCAGGTTTTGTGTAAATTGGGTGAAATATGACGATTTCGGTCGAAGATGTCGGAAAAAATCACGACGACTGAGAGCTACTTAGCTTACTGGCGTTCGCCGCGTAAACTGTTAGAGATACATAAAATTTATGTTCTACAGGATTGAAGATCTTAAAAATTCAACAAAAAAATCCGCAATGGCATATGTCTATCTTCTAAGGATGACCCACAGTACCCTTATTATTATCTTCGTTCATTGTTATTTCCGAAGTTATATTGACCGGTATCATATTTATCCTTATCCAATAAAATATATTATTTCAATTGGGCATTTAATTTGGAAGAAAATATGCTTGATATCATATTATTTAAATTAATGTTTTAAAAGATATCACATATTCAAAATTACGCGTAACAAAATAATTATGGTTGGAGCGCAGCGGTAGGAGTCAATAACCTTTTCCTGGACTATTAGGTATGTAATCCCGGTAGTACGTTCCCGTGGGATATTTTCCGACATCCACGCGGGCGAAGCCGCGGGCAAAAGCTAGTTGCCATATAACAATATAGTATAATAGTATGCTAATATGGTCCCAGCGATTGTTGCAGTGATTTTGCATGTAGTATTCCAGAGTTAAAAAAATAGATCTCCCATTCTTCAAATTAAATTCAATTGTTACGTACGTAATTTAGATATGTTAACGTCATTTTGACGTTAACTTATCCAAATAATAGATTTTTAATAAGAGGTGAAGCAGTTAACTATAGAGCGAAGACAATTATATAATTAGCCTGTATCGAGAAAAGTCGCCATAGGAAATTATTGTCACCTCTCTGTTATTTCTATAATCCTTGTCGCGAGCTAAGTGCGGGAAGGCATGATGCAACCCCGGACGCGAACGAACTGGTTCCAATTTATCTGCCCATTATTCAGGTGCTATATTAAATTCTGTCCAGTCTATTACCTCGAGGATGTCGTTAAGTAATAGTATTCAATTCTATGTATATGTATATTATTAGAATTGGGCCAAAGGAAGCGAATACACATGTCGTCGGCGTCTTTACATAAATATGTCTCAGGAAAAGGTAAAGACGTATTTTATGTATATACAATACCGCCTTATAGGTACTCGCATATTTTAATAGCCTTAAGCTTCGTGCAGATTGGCGCGACGCGACTAACAAAACCATTTCTAAGAAAACTTCACGGTAGAACAATTACCGGAGTCGCGTCGCGCCAGTCTGCATGAGGCTTTATACTTATATGTGATTATTCTGGACTTTCGATATTATAACATCCCGTGGTTTAGTCCTTTATATTTATGTGATAATTCTCGACTTTCGATCGATTTCAACCCAATAAGTATTTAAAGTGCAAAATCAACAGTAATTTTTTTCTTGTTTAAAGATATGCTTTGATATGAAGCATCTTCTTTTTGACCTTGTCAACCATAATGGTATATAAACCTAAGACTTTTACTTTATATACAGTGGGCTGCATCAATTGGGTACCCCAGTTGTATTAAAATTTTAATACAACTGGGTTACCCAATTACATACATAATTACGTACATTAATATAATTAAACCGCCACAAAGGGCCGTAGCATCGTGCCTCAGCTCCACAAACAACCTGCTTTACTTAACTTTATAACAACAATAGAATTTGAGACATATTGTTCTAGTTGCCCAATTGTAGCAGCTCTCCGTAGACGGAGACAGTCCGGCAGGTTTGTGCAATCAAACGTGCAGTCTGGTGGAATGGCCCTTTGTATTGGATGTTCGCGGGAACAGTGTGCACGGTTTTATAAAGTTTATTTTACAGGCATAAGGATTATTGCATGTCGGGATGTTTTAGCCCAAGGCGGCATAGGACCAAGATATCCCGTGTGACTCTAAAATAACCTTTGTGAACCAGGGTTGTTTTAATGCCATACTCCGCTTCGTTTTTAAAAGCCAGCGTCGCGCGAATACACGATCGTTCAAACTTTTGGTTCGATGAACCAGAACGCGTGATCGCGCTGACAAAAGACGCTTTTCGGTTTTCCGAACAAAAAGTGACATAATACATGCACGCGACCGATCGCGTATTCGTGCGACGATTGCTTTTAAATAGGACGCGGCTTTAGACGCACATCAATGAGCTGCCTGGATAGCAGTTTTCACTATGATTACGTTAAATGATAATCTTCCAAGTTTTACAACTGTCAAAATAATCAATCATTTACAAGCTGATTGACACGGCCATTGCACTGAAAGTGGTGCTTGAATTTAAAATAGGTCTGAGGCCTTAGTGCGAGTTTCTTTTAACCATCTCGACTTTACGCGTCGACCGCGTTTAGCGATTCGATTGGCCCTTCACCAGTGAAGGCCTGTAAGGGCCAATCGGAGCGCCGAACACGGTCGATGCGTAAAGTCGAGATGGTTAAATGTAAAAGTAAGTTCTAGGGAGGAATTTGTTAAATTTTTTTTTTTACTTTTTACTTAAGAATGTTTAGTATATCAATGTTATTAAGGCTGAATCGCACCTTAATGCTCCGTACGTAAATGTAGATCGTTGCATCAACAAACATAGTTCTAGTCACACAAATCTGATAATTCTCATGGCGTCGGTCGTTTCACGTAACTTTACTGCTTACTTTAACTTTAAAGTGTTACATTACAAGTAAAGTAGACGGAGTTAAGTAGTTATTTAGTTGATCAAGAGGTTTCCAGTAAGAAAAAGGCTTCTTAAAAGTTTCGCTGACCGTAATGACTATGTAATTGGGCATCGGGAGCAATATCATGGTGTATGGTGGCCGATGTAATATGTCAGTTTAGGTCCTTTCCTCGTTTGATATACTAGGTATCCAACAAGCATTGATCATCATACTTACCAAATGTGTTGGTGGTGATGAGGATATATGATAACTGTACATTTATTGTAATTGGTAATTATTGAAACTGAGAAAGGGCAAAGTGATCATCTCAGATCTTTATTAGCTTCCGCCAGCGCCTTCGTCCGCGTGATATCTTTATAAATTACCAGCGGATGTCACGCGGTTTCATCCGCTTAGTCCTCGTTCCCGTACGTACGGGGTTGGTTACGGAGAGTACGGGGATAAAATATAGCCTATGTTACTCGCTGATAATTTAGTGTAATATTACTGAAATAATTTTTCAAATCGGTCCAGTAGTTTTTAAGTTTATTCGTTACAGACAAAAATACAAATCATTCCTCTTTATACGTATAATATTATTATAATTATATAATAATTATAATATTAGTATAGAAGTATAGATAGCCCTGGTGACAGAATTTTTAAAATCAGTCCAGTAGTTTTTGAGGTCATTAATTACAAATAAAAATACAAATCTAATATCTTTATAATATAAGTGTAGACTTTAGATGTCAGACAGATGACGTTTAAAAAAAAACTCATTATCAGCCCGGAGTCTGGTTCAGATGATGGCAAAGGCACGTCGCCCCTATTACTATAGGTCAGCTCTGGGTGTACTATAGGTCAGCTCTGCTTAACCCTTCGAGGAAAACTGGCGCGTTGTTTAGATATTAAAGTGTCAACTTAGCACTTGTACAACTTGCTATGTCGATCGTTGTTACATCAGTAAGCATCGCTCGCGTAGATCTCGCACAGATAACATCGTGTATCTACGCGACTACCACTCTAATAGATTCCTACGTTTGTTTGTTATACAATAGGAAACGATTCATTGAAACGGTGCACTTAATCTCTGAAGCTTTGTGTAGGCGCTGCGCTGTTTATATGTAACTCCAATATCTTGATCTCTTTCTTTCGTGTGGTTAGTAACTAACCTGGTGTTGAAGTTTTAAAGCCGCCCATGGGCCTCTGAGTTGGCTTCACAAGCCGTCGAGAAATATCTCTCAGGCATGCCGGTTTCCTCACGATATTTTCCTTCACCGTTTTTGAAGCAAGTGATAAGTATACAATACGCACACGAATCCGAAAATTCAGAGGTGCCTTGGGTTCGAACTGGAGACCTTACGACTTGGCAGTTCGATGGTCATATCACTAGGCTATGATTGCTATAATATCTTGATAAAGGGGGATTATAATTAGACATCATATACTAACGACCTATGAAGCAGCAGGAGTATCGTTGAGAGCTTAAAGGGGGAGTGGCGTAGGGAGGAATGTGTTAGCCCAAATTAGAAGACGCGTTTGTGGTCAAGCCAATGACAGCTGAGCGTCTGGCGTGATTGATAAAATTGATTCGCTGTCTCAGAATTATCGTCCTTTTTTAGATTTAGTCGTCACTTCCCATTTTTTATTAGGTTGGTCCTGTGTGCACTGTGAAAATGTGAAATATTTACAAAATAGGTCATGTCGAAGCCCTTGCTCAACAATTTTTTAGTTCTCGCCGCAATTTCACGTAGATTATAATAGCGGAACGTACGTAGGGATACCGTCTATACTACAAAACCAATCACACGATAAGTCAATCGCTAATTACTAAACTCAACACGACTAATTAGCATTCATTCATATAGTCTAACAATGACAGGTTGGTAGGCCGCCAAGTGTCCCGGATTTCATAAGTTTTGTAACAGCCCCAATGGACCAGGCTATTGAGGGCAAACCTTTATGTAATGAAGGCGGTAGTCTTAGTTTGTGGATCACGATAATGCTGAGACTCGAGGTGGTTCTTAGATTTGATACAATTGTTTGCAACTTCAACTGGAACTTTAATTATCCAGTTAGATTTAATTGCATGTTAGTTTTATAGGCTTAAGGCTTGTAATTCATTATTAAGAACCTGGTTCTTTTTAATAAAAGATTAAAATAAAAAAACTTTAACTGCAGCTCTCTTTCTGATTTGAAATTGTGGGAAATTTATCATCGTCATCATCGTTTCAGTTGAAATACGTCCACTGCTGGACATAGGCTTCCTCCAACACGCTTAGCCGGACCACAATAGAAACGGATTTTGTCGACGGAAGAATAGACAAAATGACAGATAAACAATCACTATTTCTCATTTTATCTATTCTTCCGTCGACAAAACCCGAGAAACCCCGTTTCTATGGTTGTCATGCTACGCGTGCTGGTGGAGGAGTGTGTATCGATATTGGTGAGTAAGGATTGACGCATTTTGGATCACTCTACAAAACAGATTTCAGACATATGGCCCAGTAGTAGGAATTATGGGATTAGTTTCGTTTATAAATGAATCCCAGACTAAAATAAAGATTATAAAGATAAATATTTTAGTTCAATTAGGTATTGACTTGGGTTTAAGTCTTTAGATCCGCAGTCAGCTTGTTAAATGCATGTCACGTTCAACACGTCGATTAATCATGACAATATCAGGCTCACCGAATCTTTAAACTCACTCCCACATAGTTCAACATTCCAACAATTTCTACATCCTATGGTTTTGCATACCGCCACCAACACTGAACGAATACCATAAATAACAGTACATTTGAAAGGGACGCAGGCGCAGTTCCCACAGCTCCTTACAATATAGATCTAGACCTTACTCCTTTATCGCTATACCGACGTATATGCACCCAAAATTACAATAGGTTTTGAACTTTGTAATGATTGCAGTAGGGTTGGTTTTAGTCTTGCGTAGATGCTATCAATTGACACGCGAAGAATGCATCGATGCTCTACTTTCCATAGTGTGTCTCAAGGATTTTATTGCTTTTAGTTAGTGTTTGTTTACATTTCCTAGGGCTTATGGGAAATAGGACCAATATTAAACTAACTATTATGATTATTGCATTTATGGAATGCATCAGCAGCCTGGAGTCTGGATTTGTGTTCGGTTGATGGCAATAGGCTCACCCCCTATTACATGGGATTTAAACATAACTGGTGAAATGTGGGTGAACTACGGGTACACCTCTGCCTAACCCTTTGAGGAAAACAGGCGTGATGTTGTGTTATGTTGTGACTAAACATTAATGTGAGAGTTAGGTTGATTCGGTCGGGATAAGTCTATCCGTCGGAGAACCGTAATGGTGTAAATACCTACACTGTCCTTCCATACCTATTAAGACTGTTATTTGAAAATATTGTAAAAGCCAATAATTTTTTAAAGAGTAACCGTGGAGTTTCTTGCCAGCTCTTCTCCATAGGAAGCGAACAATTGGAACCGTGTACCTAGCTTCTGACGTTTCATAAGTGCCCTTGTAGGTTTATGTGAAATAAAATATTTTGAATTTGGAGAGGCCTCTGTAAAGCAGGGAACTGCCGTATATAGGCTGAGTTAATTGATTGACTATACGGGGTGATTTAGGAAGATGACAATAATTCTTGAAGGTGGCGCCAAACACTTTATTTGAATAACGTGTTAGTTTGTAAAGGTACGCCCTCAAGTGATACAATAACGTATTTCCCTTAGTTACGACTTCACGAGTAACTCACAAAGCTGGCTCAGAATGACAAGTTGATGATACGATGAGTAGGTGCTAAACTATCTCATTAGTGACTATTGACGCGATAGAAGAATTCTCTAGTGTTTACGAACAGGATTTATAGTAGAACAGGCAGTTGACGCATTTTTTTGGGATCGCATCAGGTCTTTTTTTTGGTTTGTATTCGAAAAAATATGTTAATTTTGTTAGTTTTAAGTGCTCCTTTTTTACTTTTTGTATTTCTTGAGCGATCCCAAATATTTTTATTACTTGAAGATAGGATAGGTGCCGAATATTGTGCCGAAACAAGGAACATAAACAGTCCATTTAAATTGTTTAAACGGAACTTCCAAAAAACTTTTTCCTTAAGTTTTCTATAAAAGTCGCCTGAAAGATAAGGCACTTAAACATTCAGACATTACAGACACCTTCTAAACTGAAATTTAGTTAATGATCTTATTTCTCTTGCATGCTTACCATAAAGTCGAGTGCCGCTTTCAAATCAATACATTTTATATCTTTTTAGAAAATTACAAAAGCTTGTTCTATTCCTGGGAATTCATCTCATCCTGATACGTCCACTATGAAGCTTGAACATAACTTAATGAGCAATCTTACTAACGAGCAATATTGATGTGATATACACCTACGTCCTTGCATAAATACAAACAACTTAATCCAATCTGTAATGTTGCGAAATTATCATTAAAATGCTGATGGAGCTCTTATAAATAACACGAGGTACATATAATTGGTGAGGTTTCGCTGGTGAGAGATGTGATTGGATAATTATTTTAATGGCTTAATTTTAATTGGTCACTTAAGTGTCATTCGAAGGGAACTTTTTACAGAACAAAGTTACAGAACATACGCGCGACGTTAACGTAACGTCAATTCGATCGATTTTTGAATCGAAAACTACCCTGACTACTATAGTATTTGCGATAAGTACAATAATATATCACCCATAGATATAAGAATAAAGTCTTTAAACTAAGTAGAAATTAAGTGCGAAACGAGTATTTTCAATTTTGAAATCGTTCGAAATTTGTACTACGTAAACTTCGCGCGTTCGTGCTATGCCTACTGTTCTTCTTAGAGTGAATTTGTATACTAATAAACTAGACGAATGCTGTATCATCGTTCCCAAAACAAGAAGACCTCAGGCATCTCTTCATAGTTTAATTGCACTTTCTTGATAACTTTTTAATATTTTTTAACAATACACCCGCCATGTTATGACTTTGTCGTAGCCATCTGGTTAAATTAGTCAGCTAATTAGATAACTAGGCCGTTAATTAAACGCCGGCGTCCAATTGGATGCCTAGGTCGATAGTTATTTGAACTAGAATCATTCAACATTTAACAACTTGGCGTATTGAAAGTCAGCCCTTTGCTAAGACTTTGACCAAGACTCAGTCAAGTGTGGCAAATGGTAAAAAAAAAACTGCGAGCAACTTGTAAATAGCGCTCGCCGGCCGCTGCCGCGATACCGCTCGCTTCGCTAGCTTGGCTCGCGCGCGGTTTGATCACAATTCTAACCTAAACTAACCTAGTTTAACAAAAAAACTGGGTGAAATACTTAAGTTTAGGTTAGAATGGTGACGACACGACATTCAGCCATCTGGTTAATGTTGCGCTCAATGAGTTAGCTAGTTGTCCTTCAGCTATTTAATTTGATGCCGGCGTTTAATAAACGGAAAATTTCGCAACATTACAGATTGGATTAAGTTGTTTGTGTTTATGTAAGGACGTAGGTGTATATCACATCAATATTGCTTGTTAGTAAGATTGCTCATTAAGCTATATTCAAGCGTCATAGTGGACGTATCAGGATGATATGAATTCCCAGGAATAGAACTAGCTTTTGTAATTTAGTAAAAAAATATATAATGTATTGAATTGAAAGTGGCACTAAGCGTGCTAGCTAAGCAAGCGAATGTTAAAGAAATAATAAGACCATTAACTGTATATCAGTTTTGAAGGCGTCTGTAATCTTATAGACGACTTTAAAAAAGTCAAAACTTAAGGAACAAGGTTTTTGGAAGTTCCGTTTAAACAATTTAAATGGACTTTTTATGTTCCTTGTTCCGGCACAATATTCTGCACCTATCCTATCTTCAAGTAAAAATATTTGGGATCGCTCAAGAAATACAAAAAGTAAAAAGTGAGAAGTCAAAAGCTAGGTACACAGTTCCAATTGATCGTTTCCTATGGAGAAGAGCTGGCAAGAAACTCCACGGTTACTCTTTAAAAAATAATTGGTTTTTACAATATTTTCAAATAACAGTGTTAACAGGTATAGAAGGACCCCCGCCCGGTTCTCAGCCTATCGCGTCCAGTCTATCCCGACCGAATCAACCTAACTCTCACATTAATGTTTTGCCACAACATAACATCACGCCTGTTTTATGCCGTTATGGTGCGACCGTTATGTGGCGGCGTTATGTGGCGGTCGTTATGTGGCGGCCGTTATGTAGCGGCCGTTAAAGGGCAGCCGTTAAATGGCGGCCGCTATGTGGCGGCCGTTAAATGGCGGCCATTAAATGGCGGCCGTTATATTGCGGCCGCTATATTGCGGCCGTTATATAGCGGCCGTTAAATGGCGGCCGTTATTTGGCGGCCGTTATCTAGCGGCCGCTATGATGCGGCCGTTATGTGGCGGCCGTAATATAGCGGCCGTTTAATGCCTGCCGCAACATAGCGGCCGTTATATGGCGGCCGTTAAATGGCGGCCGTTATGTTGTGACCGTTATATGGCGGCCGTTATGTGGCGACCGTTATGTGGCGGCCGTTATGTGGCGGCCGTTAAACGGCGGCCGCTATATTGCGGCCGTTATATGACGGCCGTTAAATGGCGGCCGTTATTTGGCGGCCGTTATCTAGCGGCCGCTATGTTGCGGCCGTTATGTGGCGGCCGTTATGTGGCGGCCGTAAAATGGCGGCCGTTAAATGGCGGCCACTATATTGCGGCCGTTATGTGGCGGCCGTTATGTGGCGGCCGTTATCTAGCGGCCGCTATGTTGCGGCCGTTATGTGGCGGCCGTAAAATGGCGGCCATTAAATGGCGGCCGTTATATTGCGGCCGTTATTTGACGGCCGTTAGATAGCGGCCGGTATGTGGCGGCCGTTATCTAGCGGCCGCTATGTTGCGACCGTTATGTGGTGGCCGTGATATAGCGGCCGCTAAATGGCGGCCGCTATATTGCGGCCGTTATATGACGGTCGTAATATAGCGGCCGTTATTTAGCGGACGTCATTTGACGGTCGTAATATAGCGGCCGTTATTTGGCGGACGTCATTTGGCAGCCGTTATCTAGCGGCCGCTATGTTGCGGCCGTTATGTGGCGGCCGTTATGTGGCGGCCGTAAAATGGCGGCCGTAAAATGGCGGCCGCTATATTGCGGCCGTTATATGGCGGCCGTTAAATGGCGGCCGTTAAATGGCGGCCGTTAAATGGCGGCCGTTAAATGGCGGCCGCTATGATGCGGCCGTTATGTGGCGGCCGCTATGCTTTGGCTGTTATGTGGCGACCGTTATGTGGCGACCGTTATGTGGCGGCCGTTAAATGGCGGCCGCTATGTTGCGGCCGTTATGTGGCGACCGTTATGTGGTGGCCGTTGAATGGCGGCCGTTATATTGCAGCCGTTGAATGGCGGCCGTTATATTGCGGCCGTTATTTGACGGCCGTTATGTGGCGGCCGTTAAATGGCAGCCGTTATGTTGCGGCCGTTAAATGGCAGCCGTTATGTTGCGGCCGTTAAATGGCGGCTGTTATGTGGTGACCGTTATATGGCGGCCGTTATGTGGCGACCGTTATGTGGCGGCCGCGGCCGTTATGTGGCGGCCGTAAAATGGCGGCCGTTAAACGGCGGCCGCTATATTGCAGCCGTTATATGACGGCCGTTAAATGGCGGCCGTTATTTGGCGACCGTTATCTAGCGGCCGCTATGTTGCGGCCGTTATGTGGCGGCCGTTATGTGGCGGACGTAAAATGGCGGCCGTTATGTCTTTAGATAGCGGCCAGTATGTGGCGGCCGTTATGTGGCGGCCGTTATTTAACGGTCGTAATATAGCGGCCGTTATTTGGCGGACGTCATTTGGCAGCCGTTATCTAGCGGCCGCTATGTTGCGGCCGTTATGTGGCGGCCGTAAAATGGCGGCCGTTAAATGGCGGCCGCTATATTGCGGCCGTTATATGGCGACCGTTAAATGGCGGCCGTTATCTAGCGGCCGCTATGTTGCGGCCGTTATGTGGCGGCCGTAAAATGGCGGCCGTTAAATGGCGGCCGCTATATTGCGGCCGTTATATGGCAGCCGTTAAATGGCGGCCGTTAAATGGCGGCCGTTAAATGGCGGCCGCTATGATGCGGCCGTTATGTGGCGGCCGCTATGTTGCGGCTGTTATGTGGCGACCGTTATGTGGCGACCGTTATGTAGCGGCCGTTAAATGGCGGCCGCTATGTTGCGGCCGTTATGTGGCGACCGTTATGTGGTGGCCGTTGAATGGCGGCCGTTATATTGCAGCCGTTGAATGGCGGCCGTTATATTGCGGCCGTTATTTGACGGCCGTTAAATGGCAGCCGTTATGTTGCGGCCGTTATGTGGCGGCCGTTATGTGGCGGCCTTTATGTTGCGGCCGTTATGTGGCGGCCGTTATGTGGCGGACGTTATTTGGCGGCTGTTATCTAGCAACCGCTAAGTTGCGGCCGTTTTGTGCGAGACACCTGCGAACCGCGAGCAGGGGCTCGCGGTTTGCAGTAAGTTCGCAGTAATGCTCGCGAAGGAGGAGGCGGAACGCGTGAGGGAGAGGCAAATTTCGCGCCCTCACGCCCCTAACCGTCGCAGGTGGAGACGCCCTGGGCGTCGGGAATCGCAGGCCGATTTCCGGCCACCGTAGGCGCGGGCTTGTGGACGGTGAGCAATGGGTAGCTCGTCGTCCGATAACGACCAGGCCCGGGTCGACGGCGCGTTGTGTTCTACGCACGCCTCAAAGAGATGTCAGCAGAATTGACGGGGGTCCGTTAGGGCCGATGCCTGCCGGGAGTGCGAAGAAAACCGAAAGGGAGATCGTGGCCCCCGGCAACTGGGCAACCGAAGGAACACGGGTGGGTTTTCGTCAGTAAGATTCTGACTCACCCTCCCGTTCCGCCCAGAGCGGGAGAAGTTATTTGATAATATCCCAACCGAAAAAAAAAGGCCTTATCCTGAGTCTTGGGTCACGTAATATATAATTTGGTTTAATTTAAGTACGCCTTAAATTAAACCAAATTATATATTACGTGACCTTGTTTGACCGTGACATGTGTTTACAAGATGTTTTTAGTGGGTCAATATTGTGTAAGTAACAAGTGTATGTGTATTTTTATGTAGGTAAATAAAATTATTATAATTATGATTTATTATGTCTGGCGAATATGGGTGTACAACCCTCTAATATAATAATGTTTTTGTTATGTATCTTTAGTCTTCATTAAATCTACAATTTTGTACCGTGCAAATTATTTATTTATACTTTTGTTTTTTTTTTTTTATAAAGACTGAATTCTCTTCAAATAATTATTTAAAAAAATGATTTCTAAAAGTATTAAAAAAAAAAACAGTGGCACTCCTGGAGTGCCGACAGAAGAAGAAACTTGAACAATTTTACTGTGCAGGAAATAATGTATCGCGCGTTGATGTCTTTTTAAAGCTGGTGTCACGAAATCAATGGCCTAAAGAAGTTTTCACTTCAAAAAAACTAAATTTCACAAAAAATTTCAAAGGAAGAAAACATTTGGAATATGGAATATTGAAAAATATAATTCAAATGATAGTTTGATTCAATTCAGTTTACTTAAGTAAAATGTTATTTACTTCTCAATTCGCTTTCATTAATATTGCAGTCGGAAATATTTAATTAAACATCAAGTTGTTGGTTGAAAGGGATTGGACCATGCGATTCCGATTGAATAGAGACTCGATGCTCAACAGTAGTGTATTTGTTTGCAATGTGGTAACATTGTGATTTTTTTATGGAAATTTTTGTTTCCGAAACTAGATATAAGGCTCAAATTCTCTTGACCTTATCCTATTTAGGATCGGCCCAACATTTCTTTTTCTTTATTAGTCGTCCCCTCAGTAGTCACCCCCTTTCTAGCCATATCATCTTTCACACAATCCATCCATCGTATCTTTGGTCTTCTCCTACTCTCATAGCCGCATCACATGCCCATACCATGACAGCCGATCTTAAAATTTAAATTATGTTAATCTTGTCTAAACTTCTATATTCAAGAGATGATCTGCAAAGCCTTGGAGTATGTAACTTCATCATCAGGATTCAGTGAAAAAAAAAAAAAAAACTTTGGACTGTTTGTAATGTTAAAATAAAAAATAAAAAACATTTTCTTTTTTAATTTCTGTCTGTCTTTTTCCTAATCTTCGAAACGCTTGCACCGACAATGATGTGGCGGATAGATGACGTGACTGTTTTATTTTATACTAGTAATAGCTGCCAGAGGTCATGGGTTCGATTCCAACAAAGTGCCGCCGAAGTAACGTCCGTGCCTCTGCCTGATACATCATTGTCACCGCCAAGACAATTATCGTCACTAATACCAACTTTTTCCAAAGATGACCCTGGACTCTGACCAGAAGTTTTAAATGCTACACTTATTAATATTAGTTATTCCACATAACCCTTCCCTCTAAAGTTAAAGGAACGCAGGCCCGCGCTAGATCGTATCAATTTTATTGCATTTTCACTCGTCAATGACATAATCTTCACGCCACTTCGTATAAGGCGCCTGCCAGTTAGCCAGCTATAAAAAATGAAATAATTTCTAACTGTATGATGTCATGTTACGGCAGTCCCTGTGATTACGACATGAGACTGTGAGACATGTGAGTTAATACTGTACTGTTTGTTTACAGAGTTTTTCTACTAAAGAAATAAAATAAACACACAATTTTTCTTTTTCATCTTGTCGTGGCACGACAGTTATTCAAATTTTGTTAGTCCTAAACTTCGCAACTTCCTTAGCATTATCGGTGGCAGCGCACAGGTCAATTTGGTTTCATGTTGTGGGTACAAGGGGCAGGATATGAGGTGGAGCTGACACAACTCCACATCCACATACTGCTGCCATTCCGTCGAGGTAGCCCCACTTTACGAGGTTTGATTTACACCTTGCCACTTAGGTACGGAGATGGTTCAGGGACTAAAAGGTAAGGCACACAATAATATAAGAACACAAAATAACAGTATCGTGTGCCTCACGGTTGCACCGTTATACATGTTTGTCAAATAATAACAGTATTCTGTGCCTCACGGTTGCACTGTTGTACATGTTTGTCAAATAAAATAACAGTATCGTGTGCCTCACGGTTGCACCGTTGTACATGTTTGTCAAATGATAACAGTATCGTGTGCCTCACGGTTACACTGTTGTACATGTTTGTCAAATACATGAAGAAAGGCGTAAATAAACCGCAGTGTGCGTAGCCTGTAATATTTGAGACGAGAGAGCGTTGAACAGGTGAGACGTCTACCACTATCCCTATGAGCCTTCTGATGATCAAGATGAACCGAAGGTACAGCCCAACATTAACAGAAGTATGTGGAGAAGAGAGATTGAGACCTGGGCGTTTTTGGATTTTTACGCAAACGGTTTAATATCCTAATATAGATATTGAAATCGTTTTGAAAATACTTTTTAGAAATTGATTTCAGAAGATGCTCCGGCTCGCAGTTTCGATCGTCTTTAGTAATATTATTCGGTTCTAAGTGCATCGATCAAAACTATCAAAATATAAACAAATACTTGCTTACGCAAATCTACTCTTGTCGTGGTTTTGTGAAATCGTTTTGTCTAGTTGTAGTTCGAATTACCGATACGATACGATTTGTAACTGAAATCGAATTTTCGATACGTTTTGATATATTTGACGCATGTCTACTTTGCTCTGTATTAGGACACGTTAGAAACAATTTTTTTTTACTGTGGGTAAAGCGCGTTAGCTTGATTACATTCTAATGAATAGGTTCATTGTGTTAAACCATAATATTTCCTAGAATCTACAAAACCTTCCAGAGTAAGTACATTGTAATAATAGTGCAACCGTTCGTAGTAAAAATAATTGTTGGAAACAAAGTTATGTTCATGTAACCTACCATACAGAATTTTTCCCTACATCCATTGTTAATTGTAAGTCATTGTCTTCTAGTCCTGTTGAAATGAATTTGATTAACAATACCATAAACAAGTAATTTAGGTACCTATTTTCGAATGATTATGTGTGACAGCTTTTAATTAATACAGCAACACTATGAAGTATCAAATGATTACCACAATACAATTGGGTAACACTTGTTTCGTGTTTTTTTCTATTTAGGTTTTGGTAAACGGTGATTTTAGCGTTGCAATGACTCCAACAATATTGATGTTGTATTTCGATGTGCTAAGACAATAAAAGACACAACCGGGAAATGTCCCATGTCCCCGCACCTCGATAAGATATCACCGGTCAGCCCAATAAGCGTGAAGATATTGCAACATTCTTGCAACAAACTGAAAATTGTGTTAGTCTATAATGAGACTGACTGTTAGCCTTTTTATTCCTTGTGACGTTGTTGCTCTATATTCTCACATATATCTATACATATTACAAAATAAAGTCACTTTTCGTGTTTGGCTGTTTGACTGCGTTGTTCTTCTAAACAAAGACGTTAAGCCGTTGGGTTCTGAGCCTGATCTCTCTCCGGTCGAGTCGGATTGCCGTCCCATTGGACTATAAGAGTACGGGAAGAGAGAGTGCATCTGTGTTTGCGCACATACTTGTGCTCTATAATATACCTCGCGGGCGCGCTAAAGATTGCGCGACGCTGAGATTGGTCGCCATAGCCGTAATTCGCTCTGGAGGACTAAATTTATATATTTTTTGAATATTCGAATTAGTTACTCTGCTTAACATTTAATTATTTAAAAATAAAGCGATTTAAAATATTCATAAAAAATACCTTTTTTAATAATTAACTGTTTTCCTTTATTTCTTTAAAATTCTTCTAAATTTCTACCATAATGAGAATTTATTCTGAAATGTGTATGTCTATAAACATTAATATTAAACTAACATTATAATAAAGAAAACGTAATGTTTTGTCAAGTCGTAAAAACCGTGCAAAGCAGGGACGCTAGTTCGGAATAAATATTAGTATGAGCTTATGGCTATTTAATCATCTTATGGACGAATATATATATAAGGGATAGAGGGGGAGAATATATATATAATAAGGGATGTCACGTACTAGACGGCCACGACTCCGGCCAGTCGTGGCCGTCTAGTTGTATTGTATAGTGTGGTGTGCGGCTAGTTGGCCGTTGCAACCAAGTGCGCGATTCGTATCGGTTTCTATAGTTTACCTGGTCACAGTCGTGGTTGGCCGTCTAGTGCCCTAAGTAGGCCAACATCGATTCGCGAAGCGCTAATCATACCTATGACCCTGAAATGCGGAAGCTCTACTATTGCAGCATATGTGTCGTTATGACATTAATGGCTTAAAACAAAGCATCGTTATATCACTAGACTTAAACGGGTTCTATAACTGAATGAATAAAATTAAGCGGCCTGTGATTAAATTAATGCTGTGTAGCTTTTTATAAACATAAGTATGGCCTAAGCTACCTAAAAGAAATCTAGAAAGTCTTTCCCTGTTAGGCAAGGTTCGACTTGTTTTCGGTTGTATTGTAAGACAATGCCTAAGCAAATACCTATCGCATTTTATCATATCGATTTTGCAATAAACAAAGCAGCTGACATCATCTTAGCAGATGGGTTAAAACCAGAATGAAAAATCTGTTATTCCTTGCGAATAGAATTGCGAAAAATGAGAACAAATGACGCATATTACGCATCCAGTACATAATGTATTTACAATCTGATTCACAAATCGCAACACATCAACTGCATAAACATTGATACGTCATAGATGCGTATACGTCGTGTGCGCGTGTCGGTCGATATGCATCGCACGCGCACGGATTAACGGCGCGGGTGTCAACACCGAGCACCCGGTGTGATTGAGTTAGGAGGAGGCTTCAACATCGGATAAATAATATTAGATTTATTTTTTTATTTCATATATTTTTCTCATTTATTATTAATTAGCTTACCCGACAGAATTTGTCCTGTCTAACAATAATTCATTTAAAATTCCCATAGAAAATTTTAAATTTTCCCGAATTTTCTCGGTAACTTTAAAAAAAAATCCGTAGCTTACTGATTCGGGACTATTATGAACATTTCAAAACATAAAAAAACCAAATCAGTCCAGCGTTTCTGAAGTGATGCGCTTACCAACGAACAACAGCATTTAATTTTTATTATAAAGAAATTAAAATGGTTATATACAATTATTTCACAACTTACTATTTACAATAGGTACTAAATAAGATTATATAGGATTTTATGCCACGAGGGCACAATATCGTTTTGGGTAAGGAGCCTGGCTGCTGGGATGGACTGGATGTGGAAGTAGGCGCACTGAAAGAGGTAGAAGCAACTTGAGAACCGCTTGTTCAGCGTACTTAACAAAATATGATCAAACTGCTTCGACAATTTTTAAATTTGACAAGTTTATTAGCAATGTTCTTTTCTTGACAATACACCCCATACACGCAGGTGTGGATGGAGCGTGCACGAAGGTCACGCACAATAGAATTAAAACATTCTCACTGACTCTTTGCTATGTATGAATAAGTAGGTAAGGTCACAGAAATAATAAAATTCTTGATCTAGAATTTGAATTGACCTTGCCTAATGTGAACTTTTATAATAATTTTATTGTACTAAATAAAACAATGGTTATGTGAGAAATTTCTTATTTTACGGTAAAAAAAGGATAAATGTCCCATAACATGGGAAGACTAAAGAATCGATGGATGGACTGAGTGATAGATGATATCGCGAGAAATAATACTGCTGACATGACGACTGATAGAGAAATATATGCAAGAAGACATTTTTTTCACGACTCTAAATAAATTGTGATAAGGGCAAGATATTGATGATGATAATGAAACTGCTACAATAAAGGTGAACAATTTTATTGGTTTCTAAATTAAAATACATTGAACAGAGATCTCATAAAAAAGAACTCAAAAAAAAACTATGATACAACCGACTTCCAAACTGTAAAGTGAAAAATACATTTAATTTCGGAAGTCGGTGTCTTTGGATCGATCAGTATTTAATTTTTATGCCACCGACTTCCCAAATTAAATTTATTTTTCAATTTGTAGTTTGGAAGTCGGTTGTATTTTTGGTATTTTTTTTTTCACTTTTTTGTGTGTTGGTTTGTAATTCATCAGTTCCACTTTACAAAATGGTGCTTTTCGAGAGCAAATGTATGAGTTACTATAAAAAATACCCAAATCGCTATAGGTGTGCCTATAATATTTGAAGAGTTCCCTCGATTTTTCCAAGATCCCATCGTCAGATTGTGACCAAATGACAATGGGACCAACTTGAAAGTATATTCTTTTAAATAATAAAGAATTTTTCAAATCGGTTCAGCCGTCTTCGAGTATCGGGGAACATACATTAAAAAAAATATATATTCCGACGAACTGAGAACCTCCTCCTTTTTTTGAAGTCGATTAAAGATTTTAAACATGGGATCTCAGACCAAATAAAAAGCCAAGACAGCGCTGCGAACAATACAGTGAAGCATGCCAAAACTACACCTCCGCTCTGTGCATACACGCTCACACGCACAAATTTACAACCATTTACAATGAGACTACACCTTACTAAATGCAGACATGTTTACGAAACCGATTTCACTTCACTGTTGACCGCACTATGTTCTGTTTTTTATTTGGTCTGAGCACGGGATTATAAAATGCCATGTGTCCTAAGCCCAGTCAATATGCAATGGTAATGCGACGCGCACCAAGTGCCGTTGTAAATTCTCTCTTTCAATTACTCAATATTTACTGACCCGTATTCTAATAAAATTAACTAGGTATTAATATCTAGAGGAATTCATGAAAGTTGTACCTATATTTCTCGGTTGAAAAGTCGATTGGGAATTGCGCTATCGTAGTTAGATCAAATATAACAGGTAACTACAGGGCTATGGTATGGAAACAAGATTGCGCTGGAGTTGCGACAGAAAGAATAGAAAAATAGATTTAAAATTTCGCAGCATCATAAGCAGACCGCCTTTCAATTAAACAAATCATTGCAGTTGGTTCGAGAGAAGACAATGTTATTGCCAGTTTTCCAAACAAATTAATAAATTAAATCCGTAATTTATGTTTTTAAGAGATTATTCAAAAGACAAGGTGAATTTGGTTCCGTACATGAGGAAATCAACAGTCAACGTGTATGACAAAATTGACAAAGGCGCCATACAATCTAGAGTGTCAAAATGATGCATGTCTCGTCCACTCACGGTCGAGCTTTCATCCAAAACTCAGCTCCGTCATACGCAAGTACCTCAAGAATGAGCTGTTTACCACCGTAACCATGGTTACATAAGACATACGTGTGACGACCAAAACCTAGGGTGTTGAGATCATCAACAGTGTTAGTAGTGCAATGATTACGTTACGATGGCATGCGCACGGAATTTTGTGAACATGTCCCACATTTTGTGAGATTTTACGTGTCGGTTTTGTATTCGTGGTTGTCCATTCTTACGATGAATTTACTGAAGCGGTATCGATTGATGTTTTTGTCAAAGAGCCAAGGGTTATTATGTATTTGTTTTCTTGATGCTGTGGCAGAATAATCCGTATATGTCGGTTTAACTTTACCTCACAATAATTGTACTTTCGTAATTAGCTTAAAAATACAGATATTCAGTTGCAGAATTCAGTTTAGACTGGGAGCCGACATTAACATAGTTGGGAAAAGGCTCGGCAGATGACGACATGATCTTTCGAAATTCAAATTCTTCAACATCAGCTATATCATGCAGTCATTTTGGTTGTTGCTTTTACAGCTTTATCTACTTACTACAAATATTTAGCACTAAGTAAGTACTCGATAATGCGTAATTGCAAGTCATGTAACGCAGTTCCAGTTGCATGTTGAAGATAGTAGAAGGTTAGGAAGGCTGATTTTATCAACTTGTTAATTAATGGAAACCAATGATATCATGTCGGTAAGTAGATAATAACGGCCATTCTACAGGACTGAACGACACAAAACTGATGACCTAACTCTTGGACCGACAGAAGTAAGGAGAAAAGTATCCGAGTTATTTATATTTAGCATACCTACCTCACCCTGATCTGAATAAAACAATACCTTCAAACGACCTTACCGTCTGCTATGGTAAATAGTTGATTGTTATGCGTTCACAGTGTTGTGGTGATGAATCAATTGGGGCAACTGGGCCAACGCTGCGCCGGCGTCGGTCGGTGCTACGCGGAAGATTCAAAGGCGCCGGCGATGTGTTGATTATTTTAGTCACAAGCTTACCTTTTTACAAAATAATAGTATTTTTTAGTGATGACGGAGAATCGGGTGTTGTGGCATAATTTGAGAGACGCCTATGTCCAGCAGTGGGCTGCTATGCCGAGTTGATAAGTACTAACAACTGGTTCAGAATTGCATTTGGATTTGCCCAATGTCTGTATCGTATTGTTCTCAACGTCTGTAGTTAGATGCCTCATTAAATATTTGTGGGTTTGATGCTTTTACTCTTGATCTCACCTTTAACACCGTTTCTTACTTTACTCTTCACGAAATAATCATTCAATTTGGCATATCCATTTAGGAAACGCAGGCAAAGAAAATCTTATCAGTTGCGTGCGTTTTGAGTGTTGTGTTAGTATACCCGTCATTTCATTTCATTTTTTTCATTTCATTTCATTTCAACAGACGAAGTCAAGTATCCCTGCTATCTTGTAACGAAAATTCATTGTGATAGCACGTAAATGAGTTGATTACATGCATCTGTGACAACTAGGCTACTGTACCAACGCGGAAGATGTCCAGGTGTTGATTAATTTTGGTCACAAACGTTCGTCGACAGTTGTTACATTTTCGCAAGAATTCGAATTGAATTAGAAGCGCGCGCGCAGAGGGACGTGCGTGTGCGCATACCTTCTAGTAATTTGTGTAGTTAATTTATGCTAAAAAATAAAATATGTAGCAGGCTTGATCACTTGATTGCTAAAACCTAATCATGAGATCTGGATTGCTAAATATTTCATTCTTCTTAGATCTAGCTAGGTGATTACGTTATAGAAACTTTAATTGCTTTATTTATAAGGAGCTGTGCCGACGACTCTGCAGAAATAGATATGTAAATATTAGTTTCGTGTTATACTTTGTATAGCTCCTTGAAGTCGTCTTCTGGAAAAGTATAAACATAAAAAAATACAATAGACTTAGATATATTTAGTAACTCCTCGTTCCGCTTAACTAAGTCTAAAGAGTCATAAAAAATCCTGTAAGAAATCGACACGTATTTCACCTCTCAATGAGGCATCCTCAGGCTGACGATAGACTTGTCACGAACCCGAACACGGCGTGTTGCTACACCGAGTGCCGGACGCAGAGTCACCACCAATTCATAATTCTTACCCAAGTACTGCCAGCAAGCAGCATGGTTGTGTTTTAGTTTTATTTCAAGTTTACGCTTAGGAAATATGGATATAAACTGTACAAGGATTTCTTGGTATGTGGCAAAAATAGGAACTAACACCGCAATTTAATTTTTAGGCTTCCGTACCCGAAGGGCGCAAAACGGAACCCTGTAACTATAAACTTCCGCTGTCCGTCTGTCTGTCAGCGGGCTGTATGTCATGAACCGTAAATAGGTAGACAGTTGAAATTTTCACAGATTGTATTGCCGCTATAACACCAAATAATAAAAATTAAATAAAGTTACAATTATCCTAAACGTCAAACCTCTAAACCTCAGACCAAAAAATAAACCGAGACATAGCGCTGTGATGTGAAGCCAATTTCGTAAACATGTGTGCACTTAGTGAGGTTTAGTTTGATTGTAAATGGTTGTGAATGTGTGCGTGTGAGCGTGTATGCACACAGCGGAGCTGTAGTTTTGGCATGCTTCACTGTGTTGTTCGCAGCGCATAGACATAAATCTTGGTTTTTTATTTGGTCTGAGCAAAAACCGTATTTTTTTCGGCGTTTTTTATTTTAGTGGTGCGGAACTCTTCGTGTGCGAGTCCGCCTTGCACTTGCCCGGTTTTTTTTCATTACAATTTCGTGAAATAATTATCAAATGTTTACCAACAACGATCAATGTATCAATGTCATTCTAGTGTCTAAAGATCCTTCTAGCACTCTAATTCTGTCTAATGTCACTTCGTTGTTACAGGTGTTAACCACTTTCAACCAGGTGAGCTATCAGCCTGTTCGCCAACCTATTACATAAAAAAACGTTAGACTGCAGTGCATACCTCGCCAATCCTCAGAACTGGCTATATCATGGCACCTTACTAAAGCATTCTTGTTGCCTACGATCCCGTATCTTGTCGTCTAATAAAAACTTGTGGGGCTATCCGCCATGTTAATTAAGTAGGAAGCTGTAACTGTTAGATCTTAGTTTAACACTAGACGTAAGGGTGGCTACACATTGCGATGTATCTTATTTCTTGGGACCGTTTTGTTCTGGTGTGGGCTTTTTGGGGGCTGTCTATTATATTTACGGACGTTCTCCAGTTTGTTTTTCTCAGATTATTTTGCTTCAGTGAGATTTGTAGTAAAAGTTGTTCATGGGAACATAATGCACATGATCACTTTTAGACTCATTTCGGTCACTTCCTTTGTTCAAAGTAGGATCTTCTCTTATTCTTTGATTTCTATTTTAAGGTATGTAAAAAGTGCAGATGAAAAAGGTACTGAAATGAGTAGGCTTTACAAAATATAGACAAGTGTAATAGTAAGTACAGCTTTCTCTGTAACGTGGACACTAATCGGTTAGTCAGTCCGTGGAAAAAACAGAGGAGGACAGAGGGAAATGTGTGAGCTGTATAAGTGTAGTGACAGAACCACATTCTACTGCTTATATGGTGCACACATATTCAGTTGTCGGCTACGTAACTCCTCTTGAGGGTCACGTCATTGTGGCGGAGGGAAGCGGGATTAAACAGAAAAACGCTTAACGCTTAAGATTTGAGGAAATCTGTGTAGATGTTTATGTATAAGTAATTTCTAACAAGTTAAATAATCAAGAGTGATTTGGATTCGTGCTTTTATCCTAAATTACTCTATGAGAGGTCATTTAAAGAATTTACGTCGATGGATACCAAAAATTGAGGGGTTTATTTATAAAGGTTGCTCAGAGTTAATTGACGTTCAAACGTCAAAAATTTATGGTTAAACAGTCGCTAATCATTACTTAACTTTAAGCAACGTTTATAAATTAAAAACCTCGAAATGTTTTGCAAAGTTAGTCGGCTCGAATAAAAAAAGAAAATGATTGAAAAACTTCATGAATAGATATTTTTATCTTAATTCGTTTAAAGATTCTATAGACCTGTGGTCACCACTCCAATTTCTAAATGTTAAGATCTCAATAATAGATACTCAGTGTGAAATTAGTATCCATAGATTACCAAAAACTGTGAATATTTACTTCAAATATACCTGGCAATGTAACGTTAATTAAATATTTACACTAGGTACTAAATGAAATGACCAACTATATAAATAAAAACAAAAGGACACTTAGGGGTCAAATTTCTCGATCGCGTCACATGCATTCGGAAACGTTCCCTGAGTAAAGACTGGCAGCATTGCCACGTTGAAGGGCAATGCTAATTATTAGCTCAAAGAACGAGCCAGCCAGCCCTCTGGTCAAGTGATGTCAAACAGTCGGCGAAAATTTTCTTCAAAAAAGAGACGCGCACGGAACGTTAATTTCAGATATTTTTTCCTCCAGCATATACGAAAAGAACGACTCCTCCAGTTTGAATACCCTAAAGCCGTGTACGAAGAAATTTTTAAAAGTAAAATCGCTCTTCGGCTCCCAATATGGCCGCTACCTAACCTCACCGCCTGTGATAATAAGGAATCCTATGTTTTTACGAGCTATTCGTTTTGAATGGACGCTCAGTGTACAAATATCCTGTGCACATAATGTATTTGAGCATTACAACGCTTGATTAATGTACATAGTTATGTTAATGTATTACTTTAGTAAATTGCAGTCTACAACTTACGTTCCTGCATTACTGAAATACATTTTCTGTGGGATTTGCTGATTAAGGATTGGGACATGGTTTGTAGATGGGAAAAAACTTACAACTATCTATTTCATGTTTGGATTAAGAATCTTTTGACTGTAATACTCGTAGTTATCAAAAATAAAGTTAAAGTTATTTTTTTAAATGAACATCCACCCTGTCTTACCCATGGTCTTTTGGGTTTATGTTCCCACTGATAGGTGGGACACATGCCTCCTCTCCGTAAGTGGTAGTGGGCGGGTGAGGGCATAAAAGTGTTAAGGGTAGAAAGGTAAAGCGAAATCTAAGGCGCAAAACCAGGAATGTTTGGGAGAGTTAGGGACTCAGTCTTTGTATGTATACCTAGGATACCGAAGGAACAAACAACAACAAGTAACTGAGTCAGTTCATACACATACTCAATGTATCTCTTTTCTTATATCTTAACTGAAAATAGAAATCAATTCGCAGACCAGTTCAAGTTTTAGTTAATAAACTATTAATGTCTTAATGATACGAGTTCGAATCGTAAACAATTCCCTTATTATATAAGAGATAGCGGTCAGATAGGCTATTACGTGTCCCTTACCGGTGTAGTGGAATAGCTAAACCAGTCTCTAGAAGACTAGTTGCTTGTTCACTATAGTAGGTAGTCTACGCTAACTAGATCTAGAGTGATAGGTGACGCCCGTGTGTGTCACTCATGTGGAGCTGTATCGAGATGTTTGTTTGTGTTATTTTTTTTTGTGAACGCTGTAAAGCTGATAGTGTTTTTCATTCATAGGAATGAAATACGTTTACGTTTGTACTCTCCGTCAATTGTATCTAAAGGTTCATTACACAACCAGCGTCAGACAGCGTCTCTCTGGCATTAATGCTGAAATGAACCTTTTTGGCGCAGGCGTGAGGCACACTTCACTTTTTTATTTTGTTATTTGTATTTTGTGTTTCACGAACTGTGTCCAAATAAATTTTATTCTTTCTTTTCAGTGTTGGGAGCCCTCCTGGAGGGTTCACCTGGTGGCATATGGAATGCCAGGAGCCCTCGCGGAGGACTCATTTTTAAATGTAGGTTTTTCTTAGCGAATACAGCAATACCAACCGTGAAAAAAAAATATGATGTACATTTTAACAAGATTTATTAGTATAATCGTTGGTTTTAAAATCCAAGCATTTTTTGTTGACTGTCGGGATGGTTAACTTTAGCACAAACTTAATACCGGTAACCCTCCCGGAGGGTTCACTTCCAATATTATATGGTGGCATGGCGTATGAGTTCAATGAGAAGTGGGTGGAGTTGAAAGTGTTAAATACGCCATCATTCCTTTGGAGCGCTGTCTAAAACGTCTGTGACTGAAATATTGGAGAAGGCAGTAGTGATCTTATAATGGTTTCATTTTCATTGTAAGGTTTATCGAAAACCAATCTTCGTTTGATAGCTCCTTGCAGTGACTATAGGTAGAACATTTTACTAATAACTAAGGTCACTATTCAATTTTATAGGTAAAGTAAGATGAAGTGACACACTATTTTAATTTAAAGCATGATTTAATATTAACTCGGTACTGCACCAACAAGTAAATAAACCACTTATGCCCATCAATACAGTTTCCATTACTAATTTGCATATATCTACAGTTTTTCCACAGTATCATACAATCTAGTTCACTAACATATACATCTTCAAGATTACATTCCCTTGCCCATCTAACTTACAGAAGATAAGTATCATCGTGAATTCCTCTAATTATCAGCTCCATATAAATCCTTGGCAGGTTTCCTATACAGGGTGCATAAGCCGTGTTTCCGCTAAACACATGATGTTATAAATACCATTACTTTCCTCCATTGGATCACTTTCATTCCTCACCTGGACTAAAGTAGTTGAAGAAAATGTTTCCACTGTATTCCGTAAGTTTGTTTTTATTTTCATATTTGTTTTTGGGTTCGAAGGTTAATGTGGGGTAACTGCCCCGTTGGTTTCGAAGTCGCAAGCACGACCAGGTCCTGGGTTCGATTTCTGGGTTGGGCAAAGTGTTATTGGGTTTTCTACTAGGACTTTCTTACTAACACTTAACAGCCCGGAGTTTGGAAGTTGACGGTGTGACCCCCGGGCCTCGGAAAGCACGTTAAGCCGTTGGCCCTACGAATGATCTCGTTCTGGTCGTCTCAGATTGCCGTCCCATTAGGCCATGAGAGTCAGGGAAGAGAGTGTGCACCTGTGTCTGCGCATACACTTTTGCACTATAATATCTTCGCGCCGAAGGCTGGTCTCCGCTGAGATTGGACGCCATGGCATTTGGTCTAGAGGACTATTAAATGTGGGTATTTGTGTGAATAAATAGAATAGCCCATCAATGAGTCTAAGATTCACTGTGCCCAGATAAGATACGGACTTAGACATTTAGGCACTTGATACCTTCATAAAACGGAACAGAATCTGTCTGAAATTACCTGCCAGATAAGTCAACCGGAACTTCATCGGAGGCGGCAATACAGACAATGACAGTACCAGATGAAAAAGCTGTAATATCTTTTTCATTTTACTTGTATGGCAATCGAAACTTTGAGTTTTCATAGAGAGCTCTAAGTTTCGATTGCCATACAAGTAAAATGAAAAAGATATTACAGCTTTTTCATCATAGGCAAACTTAGGACGCCAGGCGAAGTTAGGGCAGTTGACGGTAGTAAAACTTATACTGTTAACTATACTGTTTTGATTATTTAAAAGATTATACTTCTAAATTTCAAAAGCATCAAGTGGATATCCTGTGCTTCTATTGACTTGTTGAACTAAAAAAAACGCGCAACTTAACACTTTCGAGTTATTTTAATTTCAACGGTTGTACCAGTTTATTAAAGTTATTAAGTTGGTACTTATTTTAAGTACATAGCAATGGTCACATTTACAACTAATACCGTCCATAATTAGGTGATAGTAATTAGTAATTAATGTACAACAACCTCTGCTTATCTCTCAGTGGAAGTTAATTAACGATGTTTATATTTACACTGTACATTATTAACTGTATAAGTACGATAAGTCATCGAGAAGCCGGCTGGTGATTATTGTCGGAAGTTATCTTGTGTAGTTTCAAATCAGATGAAAAATGTAGCCTTTTACATCGTCCAGGTATCTGACATAACATCACGTATACATTCTCCAAAGGGTAAGGGGTATGCCTAATAGTAGGTACTTCCAGAAACTCATCTTGCAATAATGGGCAAGACTGTTACCAAAAACCGCACAGATCCTGACATCTGACTACTATTGAGAATTTCGTAATGGGATAACTGTTGTAGGTATTGTTATTACAGTAGGGTATCTTATAACAATTTGGCAACCTGAGGATTGTACCCAAGGCGGCAGATGTCAAGTTTTGATGAATAACCTGACAAATGAAAGTCTTCCTCTAATATAAATCTTATTTGAAGAATCAGATGGCTTGACTTCAAATAAATCTATTACAATAGATTTGATTGTGAAAAAATGTAGGTCGGTGTGACGTTGTGGGATAAAAAGTTTAAAGTTTATCTAACTCTGGGGACGGCTTGAGATATAGCGAGTAACAGACTCAGTTATTATTGACCTTAAATTGGTTATTTTCACAACAAACATTTGACCTGTTTTAAATTGTTTTAATTATTATTTTGTTGAAACTTCGGAGTGGCGTGAAAGGATTAATTTTACCACAGTTAAGAGGATTCATCCTAAAAGTTGGCAACGTCGTAAATGGCTGTCAAATATTTACCTGTTTTGATTAATTTTTCAATATTACAAATGGTTTTTCTTACTCCTCCAATGTTATTTTGAACAATACCGTTGCGGGTTCCAAGACAGTTGAATAATTTTCCAGGGACTTACTGAACTTTATTAGTCTCGACATTTTCTGGTAGTTGCTACGGAGGTACTTATCGCTTCTGGCTTTCAGAAGTCCAGTGGTTGGCGGGATTGTTCATAAAATAATTGATCTGGAAAGTTTTATACGATAATGACGTTATATCTATTAACATAGGATATTCACACAGTCATATCTTACAAGATACTCAGTCATAAATCTCGATTTAAAGACAGATAATATGCGCTACTCTCCATTGGGATTGTTTTAAATCTAGCCTAATTAATGGAGGAATGAACTGGAGACCGTTCTAGAATAATACTGGCCCTAGTGCAACTAGTATCTAATCATTATACCTACGTGCGTAATTCCAAGTAAGTAGGAATCTAAGTGATAAGATAATCATATCGATTATGAATAACGATACTAATAGCGATTTTTTTGGCATGGGTAGGGCATTAAAACAAGTTTAATAACAATTCCCAAACTACTTCTTTTTCAAAAATTGTTTTGAACAATTCTTATTCCGACGGTTTTTTTAATTACTCATATTTCGAAGAATAACCCCTACAATGAGAGTCGAGCAAGGTAACCTCCAATTCGCGTAAAGCTTACAAAATAAATCCTAAAGTCCTTTACTTTTTTTCAGATCTTGCTGTTTCTTAGCGTGCACCACGCTCAAAGCGCTGACCAGGCAAAACGATCTATAAGTGGTGGCTATTCCATAGGTGGCCTAGGTGGCGGTGGAGCTATCATAAGTGGTATAAGTGGTGGCCATTCTATAGGTGGCGGCGGTGCTGTAATAAGTGGTATAAGTGGAGGCGCAGGAATAGCAGGCATAGGAAATGGTGTAGGAATAGGGGGTATTGGGGGTGGTGGTGGTTCTTTTCCGGTCCACCACACGTACTCCGAGTACCAAAACCGAGTCGCTATTCCCGTCCCTCAACCTGTTCCCTACAGTGTACCCCGGGCGGTCCCCTACCCCGTCCATGTAGGGGTACCCGTCGACCAACCGCGACCAGTCGCCGTCCCCGTACCCCAACCTGTGGCCCAAGTTATATCTAGACCTGTAGCTATCCCTGTGGACCGCCCCTTCGCGTACCCGTATCCACAACCAGTGCCTGTTAGTGTGACGCAGGCAGTCGGGATCCCCGTGCCTCAGCCGTACGCGGTGGGAGTGCCTGCTCCAGTCCCTGTGTCAGTTCCCCAACCTGTACCCGTGCCTGTGTCTGTGGGTGGGGGCGGCGGTGGGCTAGGACTTGGGGGAATTGGAGGAATAGGAGGAATTAGTAGCATTGGAATCGGCGGTATTGAGGGAATTGCTGGTATAAGCAGCAGCTTCGGCGGTCTAGGTGGTATTGGCCATATTGGTGGTCATACTTCTGTTCTTTCCTCCCCAGTGATTGGCCACGGCTTGAGCGGCGGTGGTTCAATCGTGGCCTCCCATGGACATGGTTACGGTCATCACTAAGTACTGATTCTTGTAATTGATTGAATTGTAACAAATATTTATTGTAATTTACCAAGTATTGTATGTTAATAAGTTGTACCTACCTTAAGTTAGTTTAAGATAACTATGCTGCGTTCATTTTGCCATGACAGCAAAAATCTACTTTAAAATTGTTTTTTAAAATGTTTAACCAATTGCATCTGTATAATTCTTTGTTTTAATTGTTTTTTTTTTTGTACTGTTTTAGTTCACTAGCCAGCTATCATAATATAATAGTTTCAGCAATGTACAGTACCGTGTTAACTAAATATCCTCCGTTATGTTATTCAGTTACATAATTTTTTAAATGTTTGTCTTTATTAAGTCGTTTATGTGGATTTCTCAAAAATGTATCTTCTTATGTTTGCTATTGTACTAAAAGAATTTGACCACCTGTGTAGTTTTAAGCCGTTGTGTATATATACATTAATGTACCTACTATGTATAAATATGCTTATTTACTGTACATATATTGCTGTTTGATATTGACCGATGTACAGTGGGCCGCATCAATTGTGTACCCCAGTTGTATTAAAATTTTAATACAACTGGGGTACCCCAGTTGTACCCCTACCATATTTAAATAATAAAATCTTGAATTGTTCTTGTTAACATTGTTTATTATGATGGATTAAAGAATATTTCATCAGAGCTCTAGTTTTATTTATATCCTAAATGGTGAATATTATTATTGTGTTCTTATTTTCTAAATGTTAGCATTCGAATTATTTATATAACTTTGTAAAAAATACCGCAGTGGAAGCACCTACGTCGTAATGTATTTTGTTTAATATAATCTTACTAATTGCATAAACCGCTGTTTTTTAATTAATGCTAAATAGGGAAATTAAATTGAACCAGTTACCTATTTGTATCTAAATGTAGACGTAGCATATTTTGTTGTCAAGTCACATACAAATGTAAATTTTGATATAGTATTATCGTAGTTTGAGCCGTATTCTCACAAGTATTAAAAAAACCCCTTTACTTAACCTTTAATCTTTCAAGTGTAGTGTTTTTCCACTTACCTTTCTATGTAGTTGTCTATTATTTTTTGCATTAATCGTCCTTTTATTAAACAATTATTACAAAAAAAAAAAACAAAGAATATCCTATAGATCTTGAAAATCCATTCATGAAAAATAACTATTGTTTTTGTCGAAACATTGTTGAATAATCCATTAACTAAATAACTTTTTGCAATGAAATTGTATTGATTTTCGTCCACATCACGTATTATACAGGGTTAATAAAGGGATTATCTATAATTATCGTTAGTGCCGTTTCTAATACCGATATGCTACTGATAAAGCAGCTGTTATCAAGCACTGATAGCACGGTATCAGTCTATGTTATTTAGGCGGACGGATTGGACTTCTCTTGTTATAAAAATAATTATTTAAAATAATTAAATACTTTTAAACTGGTGTAGGAAGTGTTAAGTGTTTGTGTTATTGTGTCTGTGATAAAAAAATGAGAATGTATGCCAGTAAGTTTTGTTTTTATTCATTTGTGTTTTGTTTTTCGTGTTGTTTGTCAAAACTGATTGACTTAGTTGTTGACTAGCTTGAAAACTTTACAATTATCATCAGTTTAACAAAAAAAAAGGAAAACAAAAATCGAGGCTAATGCACTGTTTTCTACTAAGTTATACCATAACTATTTAAGGATTCCATTGAATGAAAAGCATTTGAATTCCAATTAATGAATTAAATGATCTTGGACATTTACAAAGTCAGAAAGTACCTATACTCGATAAGAATATAGTGTCGCTAAAAATAAATGAAATGGCCAACGGTATCTACACTAATAATATTATAAAGAGAAAAGTTTTGTATTTTTATTTGTAATGAATAAACTCAAAAACGACTGAACCGATTTTGAAAATTCTTTCACGAGTAGAGTGCTATATATTATCACTGAGATACATAGGCTATAATTTAGCTTGAAGAAGAAGAATAATAGCTTATAATCTAGCAGAAGCTTGTAGTTGGATAAACAAGTTAAATTATAATTGGTTTCTTGTTAGCGCCTAGAGAAACAACAATTTTAATTCTTGCTTGAGCAACTTAATGCTTGAATTGGTTATACAATATATAAAAAAAAACCCTGTACGATTCGAAAAGGGCACATAGGTACTGCAATAACATTACCAAAAAGTAATGAAAAAATCTTAGTTTTAAAGAAAATAAAAAAGTTATTGCTATTTAAAATTCACATTTTTAGTACCGTATCAAAATGACCACACATCCATTAAAAAATAGCAAATTTTCAACAGGTATTCATAAGTTATGACTTGTAGATACTCGCTAAACGACGGCCGCCTGCGCCCCATGTAATTCCCGGTAAAACTCTCCATTAAAATATAAAAAAAAGACTCGTGAATTTATTTTTTCCTTTTTCCTGAAAATTTCTACATAAATAGACTCTCAGTACGATACTTAACCACACCCTCACGGATCGGACAGGGTTTTATTCATGTTGTAAAGAAACGCCAGACCATCACTAGAAAGCTAAGTTTCTAAGACTAAATAATGAAAACTATCAGTTCTTACCTGTTCCTGAATCATCATCATGATCCTCATTCTCCTGCCCTTATCCCAATTTATTTGGGGTGGGTGGTGGGTGCATCCTCATCCTCGTTTCCATATTTCTGTATCAGTCATCATCTCAGTAGTCAGCCTATTTCTAGCCATACCATCTTTCACACAGTCCATCCATTGTTTCTTTGGTCTTCCCCTTCTCTAATAGCCATCACCGTTTGTTTGTTGTTTGTTCCTCTGAAAATATATTTAAGATGGAAAATATATACCTACCTAAATGAATAGTCTTATCTATTACTAAATAAAGATAGATACCTAAGTACCTATATAAACATGATATTATTATGGATTTTCTGATTCCATATGACCTCCTCAAATGTATTGTTCCCACTAAGTTCCCACACTATTTTTTTCCGGTAACAAAGAAGCGTTGACAGATGAGACACATGCACAAACACCCATACAAAAATTGGGTATAGCTTGTCCAGTCTGAAGATGGACGCGTCCCACTACCGCATTTTACGTACAAGCCGCGGCGCCCGCGCCGTGTACGTCAAATACGTTAGTGGAGCGCGTCCATTTCAGACTTTACAAGCTATAGAGAAGACTACAAGCTATACAAGCTAGCTATATAGCTTTACAAGCTATACTGTAGAGAAGTATCTATGGAAAAAATTGATCCTCGCTAATACATATGCTGTTGTCCTCGTAAAAACACGAACCCTCATTGACGTGTAAGGGTGGTGTATATTTACTATTCATACTATGTTTGAGAGTCGGGCTTCTTGTCTTCTTTCGTCTTTGGATGCATAATAAAAGCATGTTATTTTGTGGAGCCCTTTACCCAGCAGTGGACCATGATAAGCAAAAAAATTTTTGTAAACAAAACAGTGGTGTAATAGCTTCCAATCCGCAACGTCGTTTAAATGATCTCTCTCTCTTCTCTCTCTTTTTAGCCAACTACGGCGAAGCAAAAAGGAGGGTTGTGATTTTGACCGGTATGTATGTATGTATGTTTGTTCATCTGTTCCTTCATAACTTCTAAACTACTTATCATAATTTGACAAATGAGGTATCGTTGGAAGCGTATTGATCGTCCGCTAGTTATAGGCTATGCGACGTCATGTCAAATAGACAAACAAAAAATCCGGAGTCATACGTATTCAGTTCGATTTTTGCTCTAACATAACGTGTGACTCCGGATTTTTAATTTGCCTGTCTGTGATATCTCGTTTATTATATTTTTTTAGTTAGCGTTTTGAAGTGAAAATTGCGCGTTGGGGATTTTTGAGATGGGACTAAACCATTGAATTCGCGACAATGTGATGACACCAACTTTTGAAGACATCAACGCGTTGATTAACGCGGTGAGACAGAAGTGAAAAGAAGTACCGACAGAAGTGAAAACTTAATTTAAAAAAAAGAACGTTTTTTTTTTCAAGTTTTCACTTCTGTCGACTCTTCCAGAGTGCCATTGTTTGTTTTTTTTTTGTTTTTTGTCGTAGTTGGGTTTTAGGTTTTGTCTATGATAATAAGGTGTAGGTAGTCGTAAGAAGTAACTTTCATGAGCTATTTCAAATTCTTGTAGTTTCAGCGTCCTCGAATACCTTATAAGCGAGGGCAAGGGCGTTAGAGACCTTGATAGTGATCAATATTCCTTTCAGCTCTTTCAATGTTAACACGTTTGTTTTCCAAAATACCTGGTAATGTCTAATGCAGATATGTTTAGGAATTTACATCTAAATTATGTTATTCAGAGATAACAATTTGATATTGATTTTCGTCAAATTAATCAAATCAATACTCGGTGATAGTGTTGAAACCGCCATCATGTTGCAATATGGCAGGGAGATATCTGCGTAGTTTCATACAAGTTATGCAAAAATTTTATAAGAACTAATCCGGCCCATTCAAAGATCACTTTAATCCTTCGTTCGATCGATCGATTTCGATGATGCCCTATATGCAGATATGCAGTATTTAATTACTCATTTTTACATCCAATTTGAGTTACATTTGGTTTGCGCCGGGCCTGGGTTATTAGATATTATGAGCATTGTCCAGACATTCCAAGAACAAACTTAACATTGTAGTTGAAAAACGTGTTTTCCCATACATTCGAACTGCAAATGTAAGTTTGTGCGCACAATATTGAGAGATTTACCATGTTATTTTAAGACCATAGACTTTTTATAGGTTTTCCTGTAATTTATGAGTAAAGAACTCTGTATTATTTTACAAAATTTTAGGCTCAGTAGTTTCGGAAATAAGCGGGGGGAATAGTCGATTTTCATATTTTTTTTTTATATATCTTTAAAAGTTTTGATTTTAAAATGATTAAAAAACAAAATGAGGTCCTCACAACAAGCCCTTTCATTTGATATGTCACACGGTACAGCTTGCAAAACTTTAATTTTTAATTTGCCCCCGAAAAGCGATCCCCTTATTGAAAAAAATATTTTAGTTACACGACCGTATTTGGGTCACAGAAATTAATGTGTGTACCTTTCAACTTAATTTGTTTAGTAAATTCAGAGCAAATTAGCTCTGATAGACGGACAAACAGACACACGAGTGAAGGGTTCCATTTTTTCTTTTTGAGGCACGGAACCCTAAAAATAACAATATCATATCCTAACTTAAAACTATTAATATTTTCGAGCCGTTGGGGGTTGGGGTTGAAATCTTCGAACCGTGGGGTCCAAATGCTCATGGTCTCTATAAGGAAATCTCGAAACGGCTGGTTGACACTTCTCGTGACCCAAGAGCTGTCTCTTACCTTGGCTAGAGACTAAGCATTGCATACAACGAGGCAATTTAATTTACCGGGCCACAGCCATGCAGATGATTTTTTCGACGCCTTGTTTAAGTTTGTTAATGGTAAATGGTATCGCTTAAAAAACATTTTTTTAAATTAAAATTCTTAACAAAGGTTTTATATATTTCCAGAGATCCCGTTAATCTTGGAAAACATTCCAAGGCAGAAGAGTTTTGGCTGTCTCTCACTCCGATTTGGATGTTTATTCTCTGGTTTACTTATAATAGTAAGTATCATGAAACTAATACCACGAAAGAAATGGCGTAAAAAGCTAGTACACACGGCTACACATCAAGCTATACATCTCCAATATAAGCTGACCTCGCATTGTACGGAAATTCTATACAATGCGAGATCAGCATAAACTGGAATTGTATAGCTTGATGTGTAGCCGTGTGTACCTATGCAAAAGATTTTCAGATCTTAAGAAGGCTCGTAAGTTTGAAGAGCCTGTGGTCTAAATCCATCTCTATGTTTCTCAAATACTGTTTTATTTTTTGGTGTTAATAGACTAATAAAATTATTAGTATGCTTTATTTCTACAAAAAACCCTTAAATTTCATCTATAAAATTAATAGCTATCGGCTAGTAATTTTACGATATGCCTGCATTTATTTAATCCCTTTTCAAATGAAATGAAATTAAATTGTTTATTCTATAGAAAATGGATATCGGAATCTCTTTTACTAGTAATATAACAAAAAAGTGGTGGCACTCCGGGAGTGCCGACATAAGTGAAAACATGAACAAGATCGCCTTGTTGGAAGAAAAATACTTGTATAGAACATTGGTCCATAACCTTATTTAAATAAAGAGCACAATCGCGTTTATAAAAATGAGGTGTCGTCATGGTGTCGCGAAATCAATGGTGTAGTCCCATTTCAAAAATGCCCAACGCGCCTAAAGAAGTTTTCACTTCAAAAAATCTAGATGCGGTCGGCGTTTCCTATCTGTAGTCAGAAAGGCCGAAACAAACTCAGAAGTCGCAGTCTCTTTTAAAGTCCAGACATAATCTTGGTCAGGCCATATGAGTAACATGTAGATTAGTGTTTGAAATGGTTTTTTGAGGAAAGAACCACACAGATTTGAGTGGACCTGTCCAGTCAGTGCAAGCATTTGTCAGTAATCATGAAGCTCAACCAAGGAGCTCAACTTTTACCAGTACCTACCATTGTAGCAAACCTTGGTATACCTTATAATATGTGGTAACCAAGTAATTCTATTCCATTTCTCAACTCCCTTAAAAGTTCTTAACATTTATTACTCATTTTTCAATTTCAGTTATACACAGTACTAGCACTCGCACAATGCTTAGCGACCCTGGACAAGCAGATCCCTGGTCCTGTGGACACGAACCACTGGGGGAATGTCTTCGTGTCCTGCTTCGAGGTGGCTGTCATTATCTGCCACTGTATCACTCTCATTCTTACTACTGTCATGCTGGTTGGGGTGTTGAGGGTACGTATGTTTTTTCTTAAAATACCTATTATACAGGGTTATTTTAAATTGGCTAGCTAAACTCCGCAGACGCGATGAAAATCGATATTTGAACTCGATATAATTAAACAATTAAAAGATTTGTTGTTTTTTTTTGGAAGGTCGTCGACCGCTTTTAGTGTTGTTACTACAAGTATGAGTTGAGTTTTATTATATATTAACGAGTATAGATATCGATACTTATCATGTCTGTAAAGTTTACACAAAAAAAAAAACAGATTTTTTAAACTGATATTGCAAGTGACTATAATAACTGCGGTCGATGACCCTACAAAAAAAAACCATTAAATCAGTTATTTACTTTTGGAAGTGCCTCAGCTGCCGGCGCCGGCTCCAGAATTGACTGCCGGGTTTGAGCAGCTAGTTTGGTAAAAAAAAAGCGGAAAATGGGGTTAGCAATTTGGCATATTGGAGTAGATAGACGGGGTAGGCATCATTTAAAAAAAAAATGTAATAAAGCATTTTGTTCCATTAGTATATTTCCATAATCAAAAATGATTTCCATATTTCAGTAATCAAATACTACCCGGGACCCAACCAAGGTCCGGTCCGGATTAGGTTAAATATTTTTACTTGCGAAAAAAGGTTAAGTTAGGTTAGAACTGTGACCCCCTACGCACGAGCCAAGCGAGCGCAGCGAGCGGTGCCGCGGCAGCGGCCGGCGAGTGGCGAAAACGACTAGAATATATAGAAAATAATACTTTAGTTAGGGTTTGTTAGTTAGAGTTCTGAAAACTGGAAGAGTTTGCAAAAACGCCGCACCGCCGGTGTCCATTATGGAGCCGGCGGTGCCGACAGTCGATGTTTTTAATCTCGGCTGCCGGCAGTAATATCATGCCGGTTCCCGATGGGAGCCCGCGCCGGCAGTGGAGGTACTCCCTTTATTTTTTGTTTTATCACGCGTCTACGGAGTTTAGCTAGCTAAATTAAAATAACCCTGTATTGCTGATATTTCCATGATATCAAGACGTCAGCTCTTGTAAACCGGAATGGTGAAAGAATAAAACAGATAGCACGATCCAAATGCGTCACACTGGTGATAGAATTCGTGGAAGTTGGTTCTGCCGATTGCCTTAATGATTGATCATAATTATTATGATCTTTCTTTCATAACAGCTCTCTTATTTTCCTCCTCTGAATGAAATAATTTAAGGCCATCGTCTTGTAGTGGTGGCATTATCCCAGCTGATCTATTCTGTAAAAATCTCACCGTGGAAACTTAGGTGAAGTTAACTGTCACTAGGGATAGACAATGTGCTCACTTCACCAACGTTTTTGTCATCTGAGATTTTTACAGAAGCATTGCTGATCCCTCTGCAATGCGGTCTTCAGAAAGATGAAATACATCTTAGATATTAATTTATTTTACATATACTCGCTTCCAGGAAAGGGCGTACCTGATGAAACCGTGGATAATCTGGACATCTTGCATAGTGCTGGGTAACCTGCTGCTGATCGTTTTCTGCACTGTACTCATGATGGTGTTCAGCCGCTTGAACTTTGAACCCTCATTGATGTTGTATTATATACTAGCTTTTATAGCATTAAGTGAGTATTAATCTATGCTTTAAACGTATTTGATTTATGTCATACTGTGGGTTTCTTAAAAGTTACTGAAAATTAAAATCCTAATTCATTTATGGCTGAGGATCAGCACTTTGAACGTAAAAATTACATAAGACAGTCCCCCAAAATGGTCTTTCACCACTTTCTAATGCTGTAGCTGGGAAGAAGGAGCAGCACAGCTGTCTGTTCAGTTAGAATACATTTATTAAAAAAAAAAAAATATATATATGTGATTCCTATTTTTGGTCTCTGTCGGACATCATAAAAGTCTCCCAGATAGTGGACCTTTAACTTTTATAGCATACCACCTATGAAAAACTTTTTTACAAAAAATACAAGTGACTTCCAAACTACAAAGTGAAAAAAATTAAAATACTGATCCAAAGACATCGACTACCGAACTTATTTTTTACTTTGTGGAAGTCACTTGTATTTTTGTAAAAATGTTTTTTTTTTCACGTTTTTGTGGGTTGGTTTGTAATTTATCTAAGTTACAATAGCCTAATGTCAACTGCTCGTCACCACCGTCAAAATATTGCTTTTCCCGATGTAGGGACTTTAACTGTAGAGGAGTTCTCCGGGTACTTCACCATCAGCTCCACTGCACACTATTAATTGTGACGAGCACCAATTGCTTACCAACCATATTAAAGTAATCGAATCGCAACCCGTGATGTACATATAATTGAGTAGTTCCGGTGGCTATCTGTGTCCTTCATCATCAGTTCCACTTTACCAAATGGTGCTTTCTGAGACCAAATGCACGAGCTACTATAAAAAATACCCAAATTGCTATATGTGTGCCTATAATATTTGAAGAGTTCCCTTTATTTCTCCAAGATCTCATCGTCAGATCGTGACCCGTAGAAAGTAAACACTTTCAAACAAAATAAATAAATAATAATAATTCAAATCGGTCCAGCCGTTTTCGAGTAATCCGGGAACATACATTAAAAAAAATATCCAGCGAACTGAGAATCTCCTCCTTTTTTTGAAGTCGGTTAATAATATCATGTACTTAATATTCAAATTGAACTATTTGGTTCGAAAGCATGGAATTAGTAAGTACTTTATAGTTCGAAAGTGAAAAGTTTGTATGATTTAATGGTACCTACATCTCCGAAAGTACAGTACCTAGGCTTATCGTAGTGAAAAACACCAGATTTTTATTTGGTAACAACTCTTTATTTGATGCCTAAAATTGATTTTGATTTTTCCACAGTTTTCCGAATCTACATGCTGACTCTGGTGTCGAGTCACTACTTAGAGCTCGTAGAAGAGAGAGTGGAACGCCTGCGCACATTGCTAAGCACCGACACGTGGCACAGTACAGCGTAACATTCCTTCATTCAAGCGTTTGCGTTTGCGTTTGCGTTTCATTGTAAGGCGCTTCGAAGCCAAGTATTTATAATGACGCGACGTCGTGTAGAAATGGTGGGACCACTATTTTATAGAACGAGAGAGATGAAAAAGAAGTCTCAGAGCAATGACTTGTTCCTTTATAAGTTTAGAAGAAATGGTACCACCATTTCTATTCCTAATTAGGTAGTAACTTCTTTTTATACGCTGGCTGACCAAACCTTTTTACTGCCTGAAAATGGTACCTTTTGGTCATTCAACGTGTAATAGGATATAATTAAATTATTTTAATAGAAATTGTGATGACTTTAGTACGTAATACAGGGTCAAATATATAAATTAGTGATGGGTATATCTAAACACGATTTTAAAAATACAGTGGCACTACGGGAGTGCCGACAGAAGTGAAAACTTGAGCAAGAAAATACATGCATAGAACATGGATACGTAAAGAGCACAATCGCGTTTACAAAAATGAGGTGTCGGTAACGGTGTCGCGAGTTCAATTGTTTTTTCCCATCTCAAAAATGCCCAACGCAACTACAGAAGTGTTCACTTAAAAAAAAGGTTCCCATTACGTCTGTGGAGTTTTTGACCCTGTATATTTGCAATTAATTGTACTCCATTTGAAATAAGATTAGACATTTAAATAAGCCTTTTTTTACAGTCCGTTCAACCGATTTTGACTTCTATTGCCTTGATGGATTGACAAATGGCAGCTGCAGTAAACAGTTGGGATTGAAACCACTTTTTTGCTTTTAATGCCATCCTTATGCGTACGGTATGGAAGTCAAAATCGGAGGAACGGACTGTAAAAAAGTTTGTTTAAATGTATTATCTTATTTCAAATGGGTATAGGTACTTTTGTTTCTTGTAAATAAGGCATTATATTTGTAAGCATCATATTATGTTTGTATTTGTTTTTTTTCCTACAAAAATATAATGCTATGCTATGTTTTCATTGTCACTTTGTAAATATTTTTCATCATCATACATTAGTAGTATTAAATTTTTATGAATAAAAAAAAAAACATTTAAGAATTTTATTATTCATTTTATTTGGCATAACATTTCTTAGAATCTTAATTAAATAAAAAATCTACATTAAACTTAATATTTACAATTCCTTTTAAATGTAACGTGGTTTTCAAAATAATTTTACTTGAAATTGTTTACATAATTACATACATTCATAGAAAAATACAATATTTAGCTTATCATATACTTTAAAATATCGAGGAAAATGAATAATAGCGAAATAATCAAGAATCAAGGTTTTGTATAAAACTGTGGGTCATGAACATAAACGACTCATCTTTGACCTTTTCATAAAACAGTATAGGTATTATTAAAGGTAGTATAAACGCATTCAATAGGTGAATATAAGGAAAAACATGTAAAATGTATTTACTTACATTGTGTTATTGTCAGTTTTATGGAAAATCCATAAAATAACAATAACTTAGGCAGATATTGATGACGAGGTAAATACCACTCAAAAATAATATATCTTATTCTAAATAAACAATTTTTATGAATCAGTATTTATGAAATATATTCAGGGTTAATGGTTATGCGTCGGCAATCCATTAAAGGGATGTCATTTATAACCAAATGCCACCTTTTGCCTCCTATGCAAATGTCAACAATTTTCGAGTCATTTGACATTTTTTTTTTATTTCATACATATTAAAATATAAAAAGTTAAATTAATCGAAAATGGTTGACATTAGCATAGGGGTCATTAGGGGTAATTTGGTTGCAAATGACCTCTCCTACATCCCCTTAAGGGATTGCCGACGTATAACCAATAACCCTGTATAGGTACTAGATATTCGAAGCAAAATGTCTATGAAAACATATATAAAAATAATCTAGCGATTGATTAGGTACTTTAATCTAATACTTATTTATTTTATTTAGTATCACTTTGTAATTTCAGATTCGGTTCGATTTCTGTTCTAACTTCATGAAAAGAACAATATGGTTTTAAAAAGTACGTAGGTAGTTAGTAGTTTCTTGAAAATTAAAAGTATTGTCTGAATCGTTAATATCATATACTTTCTTAGATAGCCATCATTATTATTAAACAAAATCGCGTTTCGTGTGACCGCGTTGTTTTTCAAAAGTACGCAACGGATTTTGATGCGACTTTCAGTATCATTTACGGAATTTATTCCGCAAGGTTTATGTTAACATTAATATTAAACTAACATGTAAAAGAAATCTCGATGTTTTGTCAACTTTACAAAAAAGTAATCACGAAGTAGAAACGACAAAGTTCTTGTAACGGAAGAAAAGTAGACTCTGAATTTCGTATTTTGATAAACTACAGACGCCATTTTAATTGGTCGAGCCACACAAATGTTGCCACATTCAAAAATATCACTACTATTTACACACCCTTGAAACAAAATGTACGCTCCCTAATTTTGCCCTAACTTGTAAATTAACTAACCATAAAATCTTCAATACTATTTTAGACGGTGCCCGTTTCTCTAGAATACTTTACTGAACCATCTCGCTCCATCTTCACTATTGAACTCCAGATGAGGATCACCAGGTACATTTGAAGCACTGGAATAAAAACAAAAAAATAAAAAAATAATAGACTACATATTAAATGTGAGTGCTAGTCATTTGTCTCATCATAATTTTCGACCCATTGAATGGCATGAACTTTCGCCTTTTACTATTTTAGCGTTTGTCTGACTGTCTCTGGCACCGTAGCTTCCAAACGGATAATTCGATTTAAATTCTGCTAAGGGTTGCTAACTCTACTATATAATATAGTATCCTGCTAGATATAAAAATATCTTAATAATATTTAAAGAGAAAAATATAGTAGGCGCAACCACTATATTTTAATTTCAATACAAAATGGAGAACTAATCGCAATAGGATGGTAACTTTCATTTAGAGTGTAACAATTGTTATTAAACATTTAAAAATAAAACCTGTTAATCAAGGTTCATACTCCTAGTAGCAAAATATGCTTCTAAAGAATAAGAATGCTTTTGAAATATACCTACTATATTTTTTCGCCATTTATTACTTTTACAGGCAATGGCTTCGAAAATACTAAATTTGATTTTTAAAAGTTGGCAACCCTAATTGGGTACTCCCAGTTAGGGTTGCCAGCTTTTTAAAATGCGCGTGTACACTTAGTGCAAAAAATAAAAGGACACTATTATTGCAATTCTATGGTTATTGCCATAATTTATTTTTGGACATCTGCTGAAACGAATTCTGCGCATCTACGATTCTTGCCAAGTTACGTGCCAGAGACTATACAGCATCATCACCTTCTCTTCAAAATTGATATAGTTCTTAATCATCATCCACAGCCCGCCTTCACCCACTGCTGGGCATAGGCCTCTCTTTTCTTGTGCCAATTCCACCGCTTATTGCTAACCTCATCCTCATCAGGGTTGTCGGCAATTCATTAAGGTGATGTAGGAGAGTTCATTAACAACCAAATTACCCCTTTTGACTCCTATGCAAATGTCAACAATTTTCGAGTCATTTGACATTTTTATATTTTTATTTCATTCATTTTAAAATATAAAATATCAATTTACTCAATTTTTTTATATTCTAGTCAAAAGGGGTAATTTGGTTGTAAATTACATCCAATGACCTCTCCTACATCCCCTTAATGAATCGTCGACGTATAATCAAAAACCCTGTATAATAGCTTGAAAATATTCATAAGAACACTTACTGAGTTGGAACAGCACCAGGAACAGCTCGCTGGCAGTCTCCTTGGTGAGGAAGGCGAGGCTGTACACGAAGCCGAACACCGAGTACACGATCTCGAAGTACAGGTAACCCTTCATTAGCAGCACGTGTTTCTGGAATATTAAGAATTGGACGGGTTAGTGTCAAAATAAGAAGATGTCGAAAAGTACCAGTGCCTGTGACTTCGACGTTGATTTCGTTATTTGAAAGTAATAATCTAGGGAGTTTATCAGGTTATGAATGGTAAAATAATCATACAGGGGTTTAACTGGGTTTCATATCACATTAAGTATTCACTTCACAAGTCTTAAAGCCTATGCATACGATGCGTTGCGGCGCCGCACCGCAAAGATTTCGTCGCATTGGCGGTCACAGCAGGCCCTGCAGCGCCGTAACATTGTAACGCCGCAGCGGCGACGCGCCGCAAAGCGTGTAAATTGTCATCTGTCAAACATCTGTGTTTTTGGCAACGCACAAACAACTGAGTGGTGCCGCTCCGGTGTCGCTACGCGTACACCCCTCCCCGCCTTGTCTCAAGGGCTGCAATTCCGGTGTACGTGCGATGCGACGCCGGAACGCACCGTGTGGCATACCATGGACATTTGTATGTTGGACGCCGCAGCGACACCGCTCCGGCTCGACGCCGCCGTCGCAACGCATCGTGTACATAGGCTGTTAGGAGCTAGATGATCGTTTCAAGTGGTATAAGTGTCGTCTATTTACAAGTTTATGATTGCCGATTTTGATTGCTATAACGTTGGTTTAAAGGTAAAACTCACTAAGTGACATTTTTGGCAAAAATCATTTTTTTCATTTTCGTAATCTTTCATAGGAAAAATTCATTAACTGTACTGATTACTAAAATTTTCTAACTCGATAACTCGAAAAGTTCCGTATACAGTACAGTTAATGAGTTTTTCCTATAAAAGATTATGCCGAATTAGTGACGAAAATGAAAAAAGTGAGTTTTACCTTTAAACCAACGATTAACTCGAGTGCTTTTGTGATACCCGACTAGTTAGTTCGATTGGTTACCAGCCAAATGATCAGCTTATGACTATAGGCTCCATTTGAGCCTTAAAAACTAGTTAAGCACCCTTGCCACATCCTTACCCAAGTTGAACCATAAACACGAATGTTACTCACGAAAGTTATAAACATCAAAATATCAACTCACCCTATGTAATGCCACAATGAATATAACAGTCATGATGACCTCAACCAGCAAAGCGATGACATCGGTGATCAGCCTCGCGAACTCCGAAGCCAAAGCGGCCTGGTCCGACTCCGAGGAGTTCCGGATGTAGGATATGTAGAGTGACAGAAAGCATGTCACTATTACTGTTAGCATCTGGAAGTTAGAAGACGGATTGGATAAATTGTGGTAGTACAATCGAACAAGTTATTTGGTATTCAGGCAGGTTTCCGGCTAAAACCGGACACCTGGCAACCCTAACAGGCAGCAAATTTCCAGGTTATTTTATACAATATTGTGAGCGTGCTGAGTGGTCAATTCTGGTCAGTTCTTTGCATTACCCTCTTAAGAATGCCATAAGCTTTAAAAGTTATAACGCACATAATAAAATGAAAATTGGCAGTGTAATCAAATGGAGACAAGTTTTTTTTTTTTACACAATTTGGTCAATTATAAGTACATAAGGCTGAGAACAATAATAGTGTAATTTGAGAAGTCTCTCTACGGATGTGGATTGTTCGATCGATGGAATAATTAATACGTGGTGCCACGCTCAAAGTTCGGAAGTCTGCTTATAAAGCCTAAAATAGACTTAAGAGCGTTCATTCTAGAAGTTGGCAACGTCGCAAATAGCTGTCAAATAATTTACCTGTTTTGATTATTTTGTCGATGTATACTGTATGGAAATAAGAAATATAGCTAACTAGTGAACTAAAATATTAATAATTAATGCAATTATAACACTGAATTTGATGTTGTAACCGTTTTAGGTGTAAAAACGGCATTTGAAAAGTTAATAAATACTTTTTTTTACATCTGAAACTAAATATTCGGTGACACGATATTAATTATTGCATTTCATAATCCATATTTTAGTTCATTAGTTAGCTATATTTATTATTTCCATACAGTAATATTGCCAAATTAATCAAAACAGCGAAATGTTTGACAACTATTTGCGATGTTGCCCACTCAGAATGCACTCTCCACCATATATGTGGTCTCTAGCAAAGTACAGATTTCTCTAATTCGTAGGTTTCTAACGATGCAAAGGCTTTTTACAGAATAAACTTTTTTTTTCTATTCTTTTACAGGATAACAGCAAATTGACCTTCTTTCTGCTCATAGCAACAAATTGCAATAACCAATTCGTCTGTCAGGCTACAAAGATTATGCTACGAGGAAATTATCCCACGAGAGAGTACTACCGAGTTAAAAAGTTACTAACTCAAACTCAGGTCATGGTCTACCCGTGTGCCAAGTTTAATCCAAATCCGTTTAGGCGTGAAAAGGTAACAGACAGAGGAACAGAGTTACTTTCGCATGTATAATAAGTATTCGTATGGATTTTTGTCGGTGTCATTCAGTGTCATTCTTTGAAAAACATTCAAACAACAAAGGTATTGCCGTCGTCCGGCAGTGTCACAATTTGTCGCCATAGGAAATACATTTCCTTAGACAAGTTTCAATAGGCATACTACACTGTTTAATAGTTTTAAAGTAAGTACAGTGCGTGCCACTAAAGATGAGACTTGACACCTCGTGGTTCGACTTGCGCAGTAGACAATTTATAGGTCTCTTTAGCAGTATGAGGTCTGCGCCGGGGCGTCATCGGGGCGGCGGAAAGAGCGCCGGAGGCACGTCAAGTCTCATCTTTCGTGGCGCGTATCGTAATTATATTATGTATTTACCAAGTTTATATACGCAAAGGCTATGAGGCCCTTCCGCAGTGGGAAGCAGAAGCAACATCTTGTTAGCAGGGGGATCTCCACAGCATCCTTTATCTTGTTTCTGAAAAATTATAAAAATATTTGATGTTAACATAAGAGTATTATTCATCATTATTATCTAAATCAAAACTCTTCTTTTTCTCTCATTTATCTCTCAAAGATATTGAAGAAGCTTCATGGTACGCTCGATCGGCTCAACCTGGACAGCCAGCATCATTACAAACCTGAATGGCGTTTCTGTATAGCATGACATGGGCCTTGCCACAAGCCGTGTCGACACGAGACTATAAAACGAATAGCAATGCTGCTGGAGGCAGAAAATAATACGGTGGTAGAAATTCCGTGGACCAAAACTTATATAACAAAGGGACTCTGACTAAAAAGCTTTCCATGTACTGGAATGACTGATATGGTACATTTAAGTACAAAGGTTGGTCGCGTAGGAGGTCTGATAACTACTATCAGTCGGTTATCGCCGGACGTCCATGTTACTTACACTCTATTGATATTGTAAGGGACTTTTATATATCATCCGTTTTGTTTTAGATAAAACATTTATTGGAATGCTTCCTAAAAGCTGTTTGTTTGTGAAACTGTTGCACTTGGAGGATAATAATTGTAAGACAAGATTCTGTCCGTCGACTTATTAAAATGTCACAAGTGTTGTAACAAAAGTTAATAAACTTGAAATTAGTACTTCTTGGCCTTTCAGCTTTCCAAGTCGGCTTTCCAGGTCCAAGGGTTTGGGCTGGCACATTGATTGATAATGGCTAATTTCATACTGTTCTTGAATTTTCCTCAGTTCCCTACTTAAAACTGCTCACTGTTAGGGATATAGTATGCCTTCATCCTAGAATCACAACTACTACAAGAGGGGCTCGGGGTTAAGTAATAACAGCTGCACGGATCGATCCACCAGGTTAAGCTACGCTTACCGTGGTTGGTCCATGTATGGGTGACCATCTTTACATATCGAGACTACTCCATGCTTCGAAAAGCACGTTAAACCTTCGGTCCCGGCTGTCATTCGTGGATCTTTGACAGTCGTTACGGGTCGTCAGAAGCCCGAAAGTCTGACAACCAGTCTTACCAAGGGATATCGTGTTACCAGTTACTGGGTTGTGGAGGTGAGATAGGCCGTCGCTCTATGTAAAATATTGGTATTCAGCTGCATCCGGTTAGACTGGAAGCCGACCAATAGTTGGGCAAAGGTTGATTGATTTTAAAATAAAGGGTAATTAAAGGACTATACGGGGTAAATTAAACTAGCTAGCGAAACTCCAGGAACGTGATGAGTATCGAAATCTAAACACAATTAAACAAAGAAAAAATAGATTTGATGTTTTTTTTATTTCTTGGGTCTATGACCACTAGTAGTGAAGTTACTTGAAGTAGTTGGGAGAAACTGTTTTTTTTTTAGTTTCATTTAATGTAATTTGACCCTGCGTACACATATCATAGAGTTCATACTTGCATTAATTGATAGACGCTGAAATAAAGAGGTTAAAAAAAGTTTAGAAACTAGCAATGTTATAGTTACAATCAGCCGGTTGTGTGTTTTGGTGACGATCTTGTTTTTGAATTTATAATTTCGCATAAAATATCTAAGGTCGATAAAGCAAGGCCTGCATAATGTGAAGGTCGATCATACATGTTTTCCTCAAATACCTCTGCGGCCTACTTCAACCCTGACTTCTGAGTTAGTTTACTAAACTTGTTTAATATTATTCGGAAAGATATTATAACTGTTTTCCTAAGATAGTGGTGTTGCTAGAGTTCATTGGTCTTATTGTTAAAGTTCAAGTGGATTACGTAAATTACTGGCAACGGCACCACCGTGACAAGACAATATGTCACAGGGTTTTTATTTCGTTGGCAATCACGGCGCACTAATGAGACGCCTCGGGTGGCACGCGGTGGAGATTCCGTGGGTAAATGATTATCGACACCTATAGGAAATTTATCTGCAAGAACAGAGGCATCGCAGGCAGCTTAAATGTCTCGTGTAACTATACTTACAACAGCTTCTCTTGAAAACAGCAATAACTGCTTGGCGGCAGAAATAGGGCACGTCGCGTTCTCGACGTTTTTCACGACTATTTCTCTATTTCGGAGATGAATATAAAATACTCGCGCGATCAATCAAGTTGTGTATGTAGGTCAATATTTAGGTAAACGACCGCGTATTCGCGCGACAGTCGCCTTCGGTTAGGACGCAGGGATAGCTGTTGTCGACATTCTACATAATTCTGTGTCACATGTCACTACAGTATGAACTAGTATAATTGCAATCTGTCATTTAAATAGTAGTCAAGTACTACAGGCTATTGCTGATACCAAAGCAGTACGTAAACCCGCATGTTAATGGTACTTAGTCGTCGTTCCATATTCCGGACAATTAGCTGACAATACTAGATAATGATCGCAGGCGACTGCCGGCTGTTATTTTACATAGGAACTGTTCTACTGGGAGCGAAGCTATACGGTTGCTTCATTGTTCTAAAAGATAATTTAAACTTCATAGTAAATTTTAAAGAAACAAAAGAAATCAACGTTTTGAAATCACCCACGTAGCAGTTAACAGTTGTTAATCAGAAAACGGTATCCACATTAACGGTTATCAGCCTGCTTTGCGCTAATTCTCCAAAAAAACTGGTTCAACTGATCCGAGATTTCCTTTGAAGTGATTCAAAGGAAATCCCGGATCAGTTCAACCACATATTAATACAGATGATTCACTCCGCAAAATCATTTAAGTAAAAAAACGACTCTTGCCACCACACATTAAAGTGCAATTCAGGTCACGCAGCGCTAATTACCTACAGTTATATTCACCTAGAAGTTGCCTCTCTTTCTTTTACGTAACTTGTATATCTTTTGACTACGATAAGCCGGGTCTCCTGCGCGTGATTTTTTGAAACATTACACAAAAAAACTTACACATATACATTTGTTTTCATACACAAATTGTCTCTTGCGTATTAAATATTTTTAGATTAAGTGCCGATATAATGAGTTCCGACGAGAAAGACGTAAGTACTTAAAAAGTATCTCTATTCCAATCCATCGTCAATTTATCACAACGTGTTCACAACAATTCAGAAGACAATATAACCTCAAAACCTGTATTGAATGACAGTGACATAATATATGTGCGTGGTGCGCGCGGTGGTTGAAAATTAAACAATCCCTTCCCCTCTTCACCCGCGCGGGGAATGTTTTCGATGCAGCTCGGAAAACAAAAACATCGTGTTTGCATACATGTATGGCCACACCTCTTTGTTTCGATGCTTTTATGTAATGTTTAAAAAAAATACGCGCAGTAGACCGAGCTTTACGCACACTGAATTGGCCCGACTAGACGACAAGTGCGCCTTCTGTAATATTCTGTGTTTCAACCTAGCTTTATTCTAGCTTCGCTTACACTGGATTTGTGAAGTAGGTGACAGCCACTACGTAATCGCAGTGACAACACGTAAGTCATAAAACAATTTGTATTCAGTCATTATTCAAACGTAAGAGACCGGCGAGTATTCATCAGTTAAAACACTGACAAAACACTGAATTTTAGCGAAAGATTCAATTGTTCAAGTATTCTATTGTCTGTAGGACATTTGAACAATGGAACTTTTAACATATTGACATTTACGCTTTTGAGTTCGCGCATTTATGGCAAACATATTCTACGTTTCAACATCATACAAAGTACTTTTTTATTAAATTTATCAATGAGATTAGAAAAAAATACCTGTAGTGGACCTTGATCCAGCCCGAGGGGGAGTCATGACCCCCTTGACACCCCCCCCCCCCCCCCCCCTGGAACCGCCCTTGATGGCACTGAGTTATTAGTTTAGTGAAAATGGCAATTTTGCTATTCTGAATTTGACGTTTCGCATGTAAAATTTTGATTGTCTAACTAAATTTGACTACTTTTAATCGCGATTAAAAAGGTGTGGAATTAAATTAGTCGTCATGAACCAACACCTCCACTTCAGGTGCAAAAACAGTACTGTTTCTATTTTTTCTTTTCTTTTGCTTGTGTCTCGAAAATAGTGTGTCCTATCGCAAAAATAATGAAAATTTCGACCCCTTTATAAACTTCGTAAACCCCTAAAACTCAACATGTAAGTAATAATTCTCCATATTTTCCTCACAAAAAGTGAAAAATTCCATATAAAATTCGTCGACACCCGCTTTAAAAAAAATATCAAAAACAAGTACCTAACACGTAGAGTCGCGATTAATGAATTCTATTTTAGTTGTATCACAATTATTTTTAAAAGAGATTTTTTTTGCAGAATAGCTTCAAGATTCTCATCGCCAAAAGTAAGGAATTCTAGTGATAGTTTAGATCGGTGTACAAGAGAATCGGCACCAATATTACAAAAAAATTGTGTCATCGTAAACTCCGTTAATATTTTGGAAGGAAAAAAAGAGTGTTGTTGAGGTATATAAGAAATAATAATCTCAGCATATAGTTTTTCCAGATCACAGAACATTGATTATATCCAGGTATCTACCACGATCTACCTGAGACTAAACCACATAACGAAAACTACAATGATCTCAGATCCCCAATAGAGCAACCTGAAATTAAAACTGTCTAACTCAGACGGATTCATTGCCATTTACTGAACTCGTTGCGAACATTATCCGCTGATCAAAACTAGATAAACATCAAATGAATTTACTCATCCGGTGTATAATAAAGCAATTGTGGAGTTATAAACATAAATTTTGTCTAACAGTGGATTGGATAACCAAACCAAAAAAAATAGAATTTAATTGTTTACTAGCCAAACCATCTAACAAAAAGATAAAAAAAATTGTATCATACGAAATAGTGGATATCAAAGAAAGTACACAAGATAAGATGTATTTGACTGCAATCTTGTAAGACCTAGGTACATACATGTTTATAATGACATCATAATCAAACACAGATAGTAATTTTACTAGATTAAATCGTTATCACTGATATTATCAGCCAAGAAACAAAGGCTACCCCAAGAATCCATACAGCTGAAGCGCATAATGGACCCGGATTAAAACCACGCAGTGGCACTTTCAAATCTGCTGATGTTCAAGGCTTTCATCATTTCTGAATTTCGAATCACAAGCACATGACTTGTACCACAACATTGTAACATAATTTTTCTCGACAGAGGTTATCCCACCATCCTCATTAGGTGTTGCTTATATAATGACTACGTCACATTTCATGGTACCTGGTTACGTTCTATGTGCCCCGTAAACGATTACTATTGAAGTCTCTATTTTGAATGTTATAATGCCCATAATTAAAGGAAATGTGGTCGGTTTAGCGAATAATTTTGGTTATTATTTTCGTACTGGGTTTTGGAAGTGACTTTAACGGGCGATTGATAATAATTGTCTTATTTCCGGAGTATTAAAATGTTTTTTTGTGCTTTCCCAAAACGCAAATTACAAGGTAATTTTTTTGATTCACCGTTCTGTTTTTACTTTCAAAACGCATTTTTGGGATGAATATTCTTATCGCTGACGTCGGAGTAAGAGGAAACAATGATTAAAGGCAGGTATTCTTCATATGGACTTTTATCGAAACATATTTTGGACACAGTATACTAACCACATTTTCCTGATCTTTTGAATCCTGAACAAATCAAGTATTTTATTTAACAACAACAATAACATGACGAAGTAACACGTGAGATTAAATAAAAGCTTTGTTTTTTTTTAATGTTGATCCCAAATTATACTTTTTTACTGTCTCATCTTTAATAGTGCTTAATACCGTGATTAAGCGATGTGTGTACATATAACTGCAAAACGTGACCGGCCGAGAAAAAAATGATGACAGCTCATTAATGAGCGAAGGCCGGGCGATTAGCTGTAATTCAACCGACGATAATTTCCGACAGTTTGCGATCTAGGAACGGGGGCTTTGTTATCAAATTGTCATATTTACATGCACTATGTAGGATGCTTGTATAGATAAATTTAAGTCTACCGTCATTGTCTAGGTAAATGCGGAGTCGAATGACTCTGATAGACGAAAACAAGACGCACTTACGTTGGTAAATATTGGTGCCGATTCTCTTGTCACAAATGCCTCTAAACTAGACTAAAGAGCACTAAAATTAAGTTTATTCTTATCAAACGACGATTTCCCGTTCTGAAATAGACTAAAGTGACACCCCTTAACCATATTTTAGTTTGAAAGAACTAAGATGGCACTGAGTTATTAGTTTAGTGAAAATGGGAATTTTGCTATTCTGAATTTGACGTTTTTCACCTAAAATTTTGATTATCTAACTAAATCTGACTATTTCTAATCGCGATTAAAAAGGTGTGGAATAAAATATGAACTAAAATTCACACCAACACCTCGACTTCAGGTGCAATAACAATACTGTATCTTGTTTTTTTGTTTATATCTCGAAAATGGTATGTTCAATCGCAAAATTAATGAGAATTTCGACCCCGTTTATCGTTTTGACCCTTAAACCAATAACACTCAACATGTAGGTAATATTTTTTCTTATTTTCCATACAAACAGTGAAAAATTCCATATAAAATACGTCGAGGCTGTTCCTTCTGCGCACTTTCGGCTCTAAAAAAAAAATTTGACGGGGTCGGGCAAACAAGTACCACGTTTACACAAACCGTGCGAAGCCATAATAAAAAATAAAAAAAAAGTACCACGTTGACTCGCGATTGCCAAATACGATTTTAGTTGCGTCAAAATTATATTCAAATTTGGAGATTTTTTGTTTCAGAATAGCTTTTAGATTCCCATAGCCAAACGTAAGGAATTTTAGTGATAATTTAGTTCGGTGTACAAGAGAATCGGTACTTGGGTGGTGGGTAGATAATATTGTACATAGTAATGTGCCCCTAAGACGACTCAATGACCTATTTTATAGAATACAGACTTACCCAACTCAAAAGAAAGTAGGTATTATAGGAGGGCCAAATATTATAGTTGGTGTTAGTTACACAGTCAGACTTTAAGGAATTAACTTCTGCCCGCGACTTGGTTTGTGTGAAAGTCGTATGACACCACAATAGACCACACTAACATTCACATTTTTTTTAAACTTCCCTGTATGCTTCGTTTGTAGTTTTGGTCTCATGAGCCAAAATATCCAGAGAGTCAGGACCGGTGACGCAGGAGCAAGCGACGTACAGTTGTCCGTATGAGAAGCAGTTTTTGACTTTGCTACTATTTTATTATGCATATGTACAGAAGATAAGGTGAAATTATGAGTAATCCTGGTTTAACATTTCGTTGAAAAAAATATAATAAACGTGCCATTGAATGCCAATAAATTGTGACAAACTAGGTATATAATTATATACAATTTCAGGAAAAAATAAAGTTTATTACTAATGGTTTTTGGACTCATTCCTGTAAAGTATAGTTTGTGGTTAGTTAGAGTTAGGTAAATGATGAATAATTTGTTTTTGTGTTCAAATTTAGGGATATGGAAGGTGGTTGACTAAACTTTTTGACGATGCAAAACCATTCTCATGTTGTCTTCAACACATTCATTTGATTTATTCATTTTGTTTCCACGGTCATTCTATTAAAGCACTTTTTCATTTACAATTGGCGCAACTGTAATGATGATGAGGTACGCTCGCCATGGTTTACGTATTTTACAAAAGAATTCAATTCCCACAATTAAATGTTACAACGTGCGATGACAGACAGTTTACACGCTATGGTTCCCAACGGAAAGAATATTAAACATATGTTTCACACCCTTAAAATTCCATACTCATCATATAGCATTTCCTGACAACTTGACAACAACGGGATTATAATTAATGCAAATGAAATGCACACAGAAATAATTAAACACTGACTAAATATCGGTAGGTCATATAAAAACCTGCTTTAATGCAAAACTAGATATATATTTAATATAGCTAAAACAAGAAAGATACACTAGAAAAATGAGATAACTTTGAGGGACGGTGTACACTAGAGATTGGAAATTCAAATTTAGAAAACAGAAACAGCTAATGATTGTTTAAAAATCAAAATAGGTTTTACTATATCAGTAAATACTGTCGATAGTAAAATCAATAAAGATGTTATAGAAGAGGAGTCAGACGATCTAGTAGCAATATTTAACGGTAAACCAACGATCGGACATTAAAATATTCACGGCGTTTATCGTCAGCTTTCTACTGACCCTTATTTCACTTCGTCCATTAAGTGGGCCACTGTCTACCATTGTTGAATCAGAGAAAATTGTCTTCGATCAAATTCGTTTGTATGCAAGGTGCAGATCATGAATTCTGGATTAAAACGTATGCATAAATGTTCTTGATTTTTTTGTGAAGGCTGCATTATTATTTACTTGGTCACCAGATTGCTAAGTTTTAGTTGCCTTGTTATATAAATGTTGCTTAATATTATAACATTTATGTAGTCCGTGCACTTTTCTACTGTTCTATATTTTGCAGACCGTTCAAATTCGGTAACGCTACAGTAGTAACTACCTGTATCAGCTCTTTACCAATCTTGACGCTTCTACTTTTGAAATTATCATTGAAGATTAAGTTCATGCAACTGATCAATTCTTCGATTTCTCAGGCAAACCATGTAAGGACAGGTGCCAATATCATGTATAATTTGATTTAGACACACGTTCGTGCATGCAAATTGTTTAGATTTCACATTCAAACAGATATGTAAATACTTGTATATATGTAGTATGTGTATCAAACATCTTTTGTCGTGTTGTTAGCAAGTTTGTGGTGAAAACGTGTGATAAGATGGCATGGATCTGAAAGTCAATGAGTCAAGGGAAAGTCCTTGTTTTGATTTTCATCCTATTGTTGATCAGACTATCACGTCTCACTAGCCTTAGCCACTTTGTAGTAACTTTTGTGTCTCTTATGTCTGTCTTTCTGCTGCTATTCCATAGAGTCTATGGTATATCTATGGCAGAGACAAAAGACCAAAGCTGAAATATTGAATGACCACCCAAATCAATTGCTATTGCCATTTGCCCTAGACTACTATTATATCTGTCTCAAAGAACAAGTTAATATAATATTATTCAAATTAAGACAGCGAAGGTCTAGGTTATAGGTTAACTTGTTTTTAACGTCTTCGATTTGTATAAAAAAACCCCAGACGACTGATGGATCTACAAACGCGGAAAGGTCTAAGACACATTTTTATACAAACTTTGTTCCAAGCTGACCTTGAATTAATCGTTTGCAAACAAAAAAGTTAAATTCCGTTATTTTTATTCTTACTAACAAAGAACCTATCCCAGTTGAATACCTGAGTGTCTTTGTTAAAACGGCGTCCCGTGTCATTGTCCTCATTGAATATTTTGTTACTAAAAGTTAAAAATCTATTCCTATGTCAACAAAGATTTACGTATGGTTTTTTTTTTTTTTAATGACGTCTTGCAAGTTAACCTATGAGGTTGTCGGTTGCTTAACCGCAATTTCCTGTGGCTGCCTCAATAAATTAAGGCCTTAATCAAATAATTAATAGCTGCAATACAATATGTATGTTGTGTACATAGTTACCCTTTTGGCACGCATTATAATTACAATAATAGGTACTAAATTAAAACATTTAGAACACATTGTGTTCGCACATAGGGATTCCTGAGACTCAAGTATTTTTAATCTAGTTGCCAGAAAATAGTCAATAGTTTTCTCAAATGGTGTCTTATTATTTATCAGTACCTGGTCGACCGTGCTATGCTCGAGAGTGAACATGGATAAACATACTGTTTACATATACCAACGTTATATCACATTTCCCAGGTTGTGAAAATAGAGACAACGAATTTTCCCAGACATGAGACCTAGCTAGATCAATTTTTCTGCCCCAGTAAATCCCAATAATGCAACTTCCATCGAAATCGTTGGAGCCGTTTTTGAGAACGTGATTACAAATGTATATACATATATGTATACAAATATTGCTCGCTTAATATTATAGGATTTGTTTTTCCAGTTCTATTATTAATTTTAAATGAACATGTGACGTACATGTAATAAACTATAATGTCAAAAGTCGCGAAAAAGTCATCAAGTCGCGACGTTGAATAAAAACTGATCTTAAATCTTGTTTATTTATGCTCAGCTAAATTGTTTTTGTCCACAAATCAAAGTTTTTGATTCTAATAGGTTTTTTACAAGAGATTTAAAAGGTCAATCAAGGATGGTTCCAAATAGTTGGTGAGGTCAGTAGCAAATAAAATGACAGCCCAGAGATATATTGATAGCACTCAAAACCGACCATGGCCTTAAGGCTCGTGCAGACAGGCGCGACCTGTCGCGCGATGCGACACCGGTAATTGTTCTACAGTATAGTTTTCTTAGAAATTGTTTTAGTAGAGTCGCGTCGCGCCTGTTTGCGGGAGCATTTATGAAGACAAACCAATTTCTATTAATATAATAACTTTTTTCTGTTACTCCATCGACTTCGATTAATTTATGGATACGGTTAATGAGGGTTAGAAAACGTAATAACAAGATCAAATTAAATTAATTGGCCAAACTTCTCAGTCGTGATGGATAATTCTAAATTCATACGATTCAAACCAAAAGATATATTTTTGTATACTCATAATTTAAAATAACTGTAATGCGAATTACTGGGTTAACGGTCGTTGATAGTGTTGTTACACTATTTACATGAACGTCTGTGACGTTTTACGAGGTAATTTTTGGATGATGGGCGCTAGCGTCCCCAAAATTGAAACTAGTCAACAGACTTGGGACATATCTCATTTAGGATAAATCCTCTGTTTATCCTAAAAGCTGGCAACGTCGTAAATAGCTGTCAAATATTTACCTGTTTTGATTAATTTTGCAATATTACTGTATGGAATTAAGAAATGTGGCTAACTAGGAAACTAAAATATTGATTATGAAATGCAATTATTAATATCGTAATACCGAATATTTCGTTTTAGATGTAAAAAAAGTATTTGGAAACTTTTCAAATGCCTTTTTTAGGTACAACTAAAATTGTTATAACATCAAATTCAGTGTTATAATTGCAATTCATTATTAATATTCAAGGGAACTAGTTGGCCACATTTCTTATTTCCATACAGTAAAATTGCCAAATTAATCAAAACAGCGAAATATTTGACATCTATTTGCGACGTTGCCCACTTTCAGAATAAACGCTCTTAAAAGGTCTTGGCTTACTGATAATTTTTTTACTAGACTATCAACGAAAAACCCTATATGGTGACAACCGTAATAGTATGGGGTTTTTCGGAAAAAAAAAGGAAATGTGATGGTAATACTGTACTTCAAAATAAGTTTGATAACCTATTAAAAAATAAGTGAAAATCGTACCTATTGGTTTTTAGTTTAGGTAATTATTTCATATTGTATTCTTATTTTATTTAATAATTCTATGAGGTTCTTTAGGTTCATGTATAGGGTAGAACAAATTATTTTTCTCCGGAATGGCACCCTCAGTATGCTACGAATCTCCATATACGGGGTTGTTAGTTTCACCTTCTTCATTTGCTTCAAAACTCGATAGATGGCGTTGTAAGTTGAGATCGGAATTCTGAATCGCGCTAAGGTTTCGTTCACAATTTGGATATAGTGGGAGTGGTAAGGATTTGTCTCCTGCTTACCTTGAAGAATAAGTAAAATATATTTTTGAACGTTGTGCACCTGGAAATATGTACAACTTATTTGTTCTATAGTAATTTTCTGCTATCCGACCGAAATGGTTTTTTTTTCTGTAGAAAACGAAAATAAAATTCGGCCTGATTTGCATACTCAGCCGACAAGAGAAAATGAAAAAGCAATAGTTTTAGTTTGAAAAAAGTGAATTAAATACAGGGTCAATCTTATAATCATTGAATTCATTAAATCGATCACCCGAAAAATAACTTTTTATTTATTAAAAACTAGCTTTTGCTTGCGTGTATGTCGGAAAATATCCCGTGGAAACGTACTACCGCGAAAAATCGATCAAATCTGTAGGCCCCATAACACGACCTCATATTTTATTATTACGGTTTAATCTTGAAAAAAGATTCTAGTTTCCATAACCATCAAGGTTGATGGACAGGCAAGATGCAAAACCAGAAATTTAACACAACTGACAAGTTCTAAAACAATGCATCCTCGTGAAGTTGTGACTGAGAAATCTCTGGGAAGTAACTAAGGTCATTTACTCTTTTGTTTTCGTTATTAAACTTCAAATTAATCACTAGATTCTTATTTATTATATGTGTGTGAGTGTCCTTTACTTCAACACTGACCTTCTCGATAATGTCCTATTAGAATTTTAAGTCGTTTAAAATTTTAATTAAGTCTTAAAACGTTCGACAAAGAACTGAGCAGCCAGTTTTCTCTGTCAAAAGTATACAGAAACAGAATGTGCGGAAATTTTACCAAAATACGTAAAAAAAAAAGAAATAGGTATGTCTGTAATTTTATCTTCATATTGAAAACAACAATGTAATACTACATGACAGCAATAATGATAGTAACAGAGGAACCCATTCAAAAATGACTCTGCTTCTAATTAACTATACTTTAAAACTTGCGAAGTCTGTGATATTACCCAATTTTGTAAGGACAGTTGTTTCTCTCTTTACAGAAGAGCCTGTTATTTCGAATGCAGTTTTGCTCTTTAACCCGACACATGTTGGTATATTGCATGATGCAGCCAAGAATGCCGATGCACCCAAGGCTTGCAACACCAATTTGCTCATGCTCAATCCATTTCACATAAATGTCAGTTCAGTACTAATGTACATGGAAAAAGTAGAATGTATTATATTATAGCAGGGACAAAATTATTATTACAATGTTGATTGACAAGCAGTTTACTATACTATACAGTACGCTGTCTTATTTTGTAAAATAAAGTTTCTTGTTTTCTATAAACGGGACTTTATAAGGTTTATAGTCATATAAGCTAAGAAATTCATAATAATTGATAAATTCCACAGTCTTAATTAAAATAGGGGTCACCCAGACAAACCAGCTGCATCTGCACATCAGTTTGTTTGCAAAGCTTGGCTCACTCTAACATTAACACAGTTAACATACCATCTAATGCTCTATACGATTATAAATGTTCTCGATGACGTAAAAATACAGAGTTATAGAATATAAATATTTATCAGACAGACCAAGCTTCAACATTTTTTAAATTCCGTTAGAGGGTAGATGTGTACATACCTTTGAAAAGACTACAGAATGGCAGGTGCCATACCACCGAGTGCCACGATGGTGTTGGAGGTAACGACATTGTTTCAACTGGGACGATCCATCGGTGTCACACAAAAACGACTTGTGTGCGTTAAATCAACGGTAGTTCCCGGAACCTCCACAATTGTCGAGGACGGCTAATTCATGTATTTAAAAAAAAAAAAATATCGAAAGAAAGCATGAATATTTTTAGCTTTCGTTGGCTTTCAAAGATGGATCGTGTAAAGAATTATACGGCTAGAAAGGGTTAAACTTCAGAGATGACGGCTAATAGAGATAGATGTATGGCAGACGAAACATGCTGTACCGATCCCAAATAAATTGGGATATGAGCAGGCAGGAGGATAAAAATGTCTTAAAATGACGAAGGGTATAGATGAAGATCTACAGGATGTAAACGAGGATCCTCGTGTAATAAACTTCGGTGTGATAGTGCTGAATGGCACGACTTGTTGGCCAAGAATAAAGTTTAGTCTCTGTTTGCTATCTACTCTTGTGCTGGTATATCATTAAATTATCTATTACAATCTTAAGTACAGATACTTGTTTGACATTGAATATATTTATAGATGTATCGACTGTTAAGTAATAAGTGTTATTGCGAGAGCTTATTTTAATAAGTGTGTCATCTTCTACTCCTGTGGTATTTACCTATCATTATTTGACAGTTTCTTCGTATAGGAGTCGTCATTTTTATAGGAACTGTCCTTAATTGCGTAGTAGTTATACAACTTTGTGGTGGTCAGAAGGTATTTATAACTATGCATTCCAAGCAATAAATGAAATAAGTTTAGCTCCCAAATCAATACCAAATTGCGAAAAATAATTTTATAATGCCCAATGGCTATACCCATCACGAATCGTTTTGATAGCCATGATAAATTGTTTATTGCCAAACTGAGTCTTTTCACTTACAGGCAAAAAGTTACCCGTAAACGTATGGCAATGTCTTCCATGTAAAACTATGGAGTCCTTATTTATTCTTGTCGTAGATTCTTGAGTCAAATCAGGTCAGGCAATAACTACATGCTACTCTCAGTATTGGGACAACTGCGTAAACTGGAAACTCGATATTTTATATCAATCCCAAGATTATTTTTCTGTTCCCGAGATAATCTTTCTATTCCCGAGATAATGTTTCTATTCCTGAGATACTCTTTCTATTTCCGAGATAAGTTAAACATGGTATTTTGAACTGGGGAAGGTAACAGCTTTATCAGTAACTGTGGACAACCGAAGAAGAATAGGTTATCTCAACACTAACATTCGAAATTCAAACAGAAAGTGACTCACTGGTGATAGAACTTTCACTGATGAATGCACGAAAGACTCGATAACCTTGACCTCGACGATTGACGTCATCGGTTCCAAACAACGCGCTTCTTTTGTTTGTTTTATAAACAACCGGTTCTGTTCAGTGCTTAAATATAATATTATTTTTAAAAAAATACTGGCCACTAAGCATTAGATGCAAAAAGTTATGACTCGATGAAGATTTGAATTGATAGAAGCTGTGTTTTCCTTCTTGTTATTTTTACTGGTAGCTTTCGGGGATTTTCTTAGGCTACATATTTTAGTTTTATAATTTATGGACTTTTCAAGGGGAAACGGATTTGCAAAAAACATATTGCGCGCTTGAGATTTGGGGCCGGGACTTATTGTGTGGATGTTTTATAGTTAATTGAATTCTTATGCTGAGTTATCTTGTGTTTAAAAATGGCACTCTATTCTCTACGCTATCAGAATCAAATAGCTTCAAACATAAGATTTAATGCTACTAATCTACGATGACTTTGGTTGCCTAGACTGGCACGGGCTTTCACTGGGCCAGATGCAGATAGTGGATTACGGTCTCGTTTGGCCTGAGTCCCAGAACTGAGGACAGACAAATTATGCCTTTTCTTACTTTTGCAATAGAAGTTTCTCAATACCTGAGCCACCATCTTCATAAGAATATAGTATTAAAACATCGTTTCCATGTCGCGGTGTGTAAGCACATCTGTAGCGTTTACTTAAAGGTTGTGTCCTCTTTGCTCAGTGAATCCAATATAACGGGGTTTTTTGTCAAGTCTCTTGTGATAATCATGTTTTACAATAACGGAATATTATAAGGTTGATAATGGAGTGCTGAGAAAAACTAAAGACTTTTTGATGTGATGTTCAGCCTTATGTTTAAACGATGTCAGAGATTGGACCGGAATTTCTCAGGAATTTTTCGGAATTTCGCACCCAGTTAGTGGGTTTATATAGACGAGACCGTCAGTAAGTCAGGGGGGGAAGCTACGGGGCCCGAAAATAGACGGGTACGTTAGTCAACTGGACTGACTTAAGGGTGCGAAGTCAGCACAGGACTGGATTGAAACTAGTGTCTACACGAGCCCAGTTGCAAGTCAGCGCTGAACTTGACTGACTGTACTGTCAAATTAATGGGCTATAAACCTGCCTTTAAGGAAAAGGGTGTTGCATTTTGACTTTTCCTTGAATAGACTTTGAAACTAAGGGTTTCCTTCACGTAACTTAGGAATTGAGAATCCCTACTTTTGAATTTTTTGAGGACATGCATCGTTATACCTTCAAAAACTTTAAATGTTACAATAATTTATTTATTTTTCGCTACGCGAAGAAATCTTCTTCCAAATTAAAGTAATAAAAATAATGGAGGTTACGTTCCATATAGAGACTCAAGCAAACTGGCGCGATATCGCACCTGGTCTTCACAAGCCTTAAAGCTCATCTCAAAATAGCTTTCTTATTCCAAAATATCAAAAAAAAAGAAAAAAAGGTAAAGCGAATCATACAAGTAGGTATTTTTTTTTTCAATTGGTTCTAGTATGTGCCAGTCTCCGTTTTCCTGTTCATAATATTTAATAACTTCTTTCTTGACAATCTACCTACACGATTTTAAAATATGCATACAGTGTAATTACGTCAGAATACGATCACGTAAGATGTACGTACCTATATAATGAAGATTCATTAAATAGGAAGGTAATAAAAACGAGGTTATTACAAGCTTTTTTAAAGATTAACACTCGCAAGGTTTTTCCGTTTATGAGATGGAAACACTTATTTGTAAAATACCTACTGGGGAATTATATAAGTGAGTTATTAAAATCACAAATGTAAAAAAAAGGATCATTCATAAGTTCTTGATTAATCAATGTTATTGCATAGTCCCTTGTTTTTATTGATAAACGTGACATTTTATCTTTGTTTAATAGATACTAGTTGAATAAAAATGTGCTACCTTAGCCATTTTTTCTAGCCGCCCGCTGTTTGTAGATTCTCAGTAATTTGCTTTGTAGATACGTATAATTATAAGTAGGTAAAGATCATGAAATTATAATATTTTTAAATGTGCGGTCGTGTAGGTACTAATAAATTAATTATAATAGTACGGTTCATTGTTATAGCATTCTACGGTCTTTATAATGTTCACATATAGAAATCAGGCAATCTATGCTTAATTATATCGAGGGAAAATGTAAATGTTATGTAACTACCAAAATCCGACGAATAACTTAAAACAGCTGTATATACAAGTATTGTATAAGTCAGTACTTAAACGCCATTGAAATCGTACCGGAATACAGAAAGGCCAATGAACAATGAACAGTTGAACAAACATTACCGACGGCACAAACAATTTTCGGAAGAAGTTGAAAAATATGAATGTTACTTATGTTACATTAACCTATCGTGGCCTTGATTGCCTGGAGCCGCAGGCTTGGAAACACTTGTTGACTAATAAGTGTGCAATCACTTCACTGAGATTTTTGCGGAATAATACTACATACATACATGAACTCTGTCTACGCATCGTCATCATGAGCGAGCCCACCACTATTGGATGGCAGAGGAGAGGAGTGCGGAGCGTGGTACCGAAGTCCTCCACGAGCGCGCGGCCGTCGCATTAATTAATCATACGAGATACACGCATAAGGATCATCGCTAATATATTGTAAAAATTAAAGATCATTAATTGTACGCCTAATTACTATCGAAGAAGATTTTCATTCATCTCCACAACAACTAACACCTTCTTTCGGTGGGGGTAGGCAGAAACTACAGAGCCTAGCGAGCCTTACATACTCCTTTTGCTTCGTCTCCGTTCATACATCTGGCACTAGTTGGTACTAGTAAATACTATTCTGTGAATTGAAAGATTAAACCCTGAAACCATTGTAAGCGTCCTGAGTCGTGGCTGCGACTGTCAGATGCGACACTATCCCATCAGGGGCCGTCAGTCAGATTGTCGTCATGCGCGAGTCACGTCTGCGACTTAGGTGAATTTCACCAATGAAATTAAACTCGATCAGCACATCTAAAAGCTCGTGCAGACCAACGCGATATCGTGGGCGCTACAAGGATCGCGCTGCCTGTAGCGCCCGCGATATCGCGCCAGTTTGCACGAGCCTTAACTCGCGTTCAAGAGCTGTCAGTGTCATAATTGTTGTGAAATATTGACACTGACAGGTCTTGAACGCAGTTTAGATCGCGTTCAGTTTCATTTGTAAAATTTCACCCATTAATAGGTAGATAGGATAGTTTGCATGTGTTAGGTTATGTCTAATGTTACTGGCTGTACACTGACAGTTTAATACAACTAATCCCCGAAGCACGATTTAATCCCAATGTGGCAGTCGTACATTCATGATACATTATCTGTGATGATACTAATCGCAGCTCAACAATCGTGCATCATAACTCATAAATCATAACACTAATTTAAAGTGACATCAATACACGTAATCGATGTCGTGTCTACTTAACTGGCTTACACATTTCTATTGGCTAATAATAACTTCAGTTCACATTTCGACACATGTCACCTATGACGTCATCTAACGAGTATTTCAACCACAAACCATTGATCATTGACTTTGGTTACAATGTACTGAGTGTACTCTTTGTTGTGTTTGCATTGTAAAACCAATGTAGGTACCTATGTTGTTTTCAGTCTAGACTTTTTGAGTGACCATAATGTTGCCAATAATTTGGTTTTACAAAAAAAAAAAAAATTTTTTTTTGCAGTATATTATGAGGTGCCTACAAGATGTCTTTTAAAATTAATGAAGAATTGAAGATGCACGACGATAATATTTGTCAAATTTATAGCAATTGAACAAAATTAGGTTACTTCAGCTACAAATAAAATAAAATAAAACTGCTGTTCCGTACATTTTGCCGAGTTATGTGAACATGAATGTGTGGATTTTTTCTTCACGATTTCAGGGTTGATCTCGTTGCGGGTTTGCCCGAAAGGGTTGCCGTGGCCAATGGCAAAATACAGGCAATTACAGGAACACGGGTGGGTTTTAGTCAGTAAAAGTCTGACACGCCCTCCCGCTCCGACCAGAGCGGGAGAAGTTATTTGATAATTTCCCACCCAAAAAAAATAGGGGGGATCCCGTAGGTTGGTCCCATAGTAAAAGTTATTCATAATGATGAGTACAATGACCCCTTAACAGATTTTCAGTTATTTCAGTTACACTTTCTATAAAATGTTGTTTGATTAGTATTTAAAATGGAAAACATTAACTTCATATTTTCTTGATTAATATCAAGAAAATCCTGAAAAGTTTTGTGGTTGCGAAATAGCCCTCAAAGTAGAGGATGTTTCGTAATCACTTTACCACTTCCCAGATTTCGGAAATAACACATTATGATCAACAGTTTCGGAGAAAATTCAACAAACTGTGTAGTCACTTATTCAGTATATCCCGTTGATAAAACAAAAGCGTTTAATAAAGCTAAATGAATCATATTTCAAGGTCAACTTATCAATGTAGGTAAGTACAATAAAATAGAAACGTGTAGGTACCTACTGAATTGTTACGGTTGAGATGATTAATTGGTACTTCATCATTTTTAATTACCAGCTCGTTTATAACTAAGTACTCTTAGGAGCTCGAGCATTTACGATCGTTGTATTTCATTGTACTGAACCGAGCCTGTATAGCAGGGGTGGCCAACTTGGTTAGACCCAAGATCTACTGTTTATAGACGAAATCCTATGCGATCTACCAATTACATACTTCTTGAAAAATTTTATGAAACGGTAAACGGACTTACGTTGTATTATTTATTTTATTAAGAGATCATAAAATTGAAAATTATTCTTAGTAACTACTTATATAAAGTAGTGTGAGTATTGCGTTAGAGCTACTGCGTTGAAGAGACGATAAATAACGTGATGGAACGGCGATTGAAAAATGATACAAGACGATGCGCGCAGCAGTTGCTGATTACGTTGCGTGGTCTGTTCTACTTATTTTAAATATTTTTTTTAAGTGTATATTAACTTTTTCTTATTTTTGGTTTGCCATGTTCGACTGGACTAATAGCCGCGATCGATCGGTCGATCGCGATCAACCGGTTGGCCACCCCTGCTGTATAGGGTAGGGCAGAGGACACCCACAGTAGCCCAACTGTAAAGTAGGACAACCTCAAACGAATCACCATATGACATCCACAGTATTTTTAAAACTTTTAAGTGTGTTGGAGAAGATGAAATTTTTTATTTTACTACACTTTTTTACATCTCAAACGAAATATTTAGTGTTACGATATTAATTATTGCATTTCATAATCAATATTTTAGTTCAGTAGTTAGCTATATTTCTTATTTTCATACAGTACCAAATTAATCAAAACAGCTAAATATTTGACAGCTATTTGCGACGTTGCCCACTTTCAAAAGCTCTTCACCTCAGGGAAGTACAGAAATACCGAGGTCGGCTATACCTGCGCTCATGAACAAAGGGTACGTTCGAGTAATACCACTAAAGCGAAGGGACTTTTACTGTTGCCGTATTGCGCTATAATAAACCAGCAAATGCCAGATTTACCCAACCTGAACATCGAACAGGTGACCCCTAGGTCACCGCGGTGAAGCAAGAAACGCAAGATTTATATTGGAAACAAACTTTGTTTACAAAACTGAATTCGCCGAAACGAAACGAGACAGAAAAAGCAAAAAAAAAAAAAAAAAAACAAAAGAAAGAATAGAAAAAAGCACGCAAAAAACATTTCGTTTTTCTCGTGAGTTTGTGGGAATTTTGTCAAATCCTTTTAAATTACCTTTTCGTTACATTCTCAGACAAAGGTGTGAAAGTAACGTATTTTAAAACATTAGTAAGTGTAAATTGAATCGATGCAAATTCATCAATCTTTGCTAGCAAAAACCCTGCAAATCAGTTTTATCTACTATACCTTCTGTGGCTATAAAGACCATAATATAAATATGTATTTGCGGTCAATTTAATCTCAAATGACGTGGTTAGAGATGGTATTCCTATTTATAACGGTAATTCAAAAAAGCGGCCAAGTACGTGTTGGACTATGCACAATGAAGGGTTCCGTAGTCGGGATGAATTAATTCCAGGAACAAACTCAACATTGTAGTTGAAAAACATGTTCTTCCACACGGGATGTATGAGAGAACATGTTTTTGCAACTGCAAATGTAAGTTGGTCGATTTATACTCATTAACTTGTAGAGCGCCTACTTACCTGTGATAGTTTTCCTTTTAATTTCGTTATAAATAGGTACTACAGTTGTGAATTTTTTCACATATCTAGAACCGATTTTTTTACCATTTTTTCGGGGTGATTAATATGTATAGCCATGCTTACTTAATTACAACTCTCTAGTACTAACCATTTCTGAGATAAGCCGCGGACAGACAGACGGACATGGCGAAACAATAAGGGTTCCTGGTTGAGTACGGAACCCTAAAAAGGTGCCTAGGTACCCTAAGAATGTGTGTAGTATGTGTGTGTGTGTGTGTGTGTGTCCAAAGACACAGTAAACTAGGTTAAATTAGTAACTAGCTAGGTTTGTTGAAAATATTTATAATGTTGAAGCAACAATAATAGGTATAGAATATTAATTTGTTGAGCTAAGTATTATTAAATAATTTCGCTTAAAAGGGCGAATTTCACCAATGAAATAACGCGATCAGCACATCTATATTACCTTTGAGAACTGTCAGTGTCATCATTGTATGGGTTACTGATTGACACTGACAGATCTTGAACGCGGTCCAGATGTTCGCGTCCAGTTTCATTGCTAAAATTCGCCCCTAGTGCTTACGAGTATGTAAAACTGTCGGAAATGATTTCTATTGGTTTACAATCAAAATAAAACAGGCGAACATTACTTTATGGGTAATTTAAAAATATAAAAATTAATCCTTAGAAATATGTAATAGGTAGGGTAAGTTTTAGGAAGAATAATGTAACGCCTTAAAAAAAAACGCAAATACCCATTTGGCATTTCAAATGTAAATATGCATTTTTTTAAATTCTGAATAACACATAAATATAACATTACGACTGTGGTCCTTGAAGGGTTAGGCAGAGATATACCTAAGTACACCCACATTTCGCCAGTTTAAATCCCATGTAATAGTGGGCGAGCCTGCGAAATTTATAAAAACGGATATCCTCTCTATACTGCTTTTTTCTGGCGATCCATGTCAATTGTTACTCTTTTTCTTGTCACCCGTAAATTGTAAAATTATATTTACTGTAACAGACTGTACCACACATTTTAAAAATAAATATTTTTGAAGTGAAAACTTTTTTAGGCGCGTTAGGCATTTTTGAGATAGGACTAAACCATTGATTTCGCGACACCATGACGACACCTAATTTTTGTAAACGTGATTGTGCTCTTTATTTATATTATGTTACGGATCAATGTTTTATGCAAGTATTTTTACTTTAAAGGTTTTGTAAACGCGATTGTGCTCTTTATTTTTATTAGGTTACGGATCAATGTTCTATCCAAGTATTTTTACTTTAAAGGTTTTGTAAACGCGATTGTGCTTTTTATTTTTATTAGGTTACGGATCAATGTTCTATGCAAGTATTTTTACTTTAAAGGTTTCGGAAGTATTTTTTTTTGTAAACGCGATTGTGCTCTTTGTTTAGCTATGGTTACGAACCAATGTTACAACAATTTCCGTGAAGTTTTCTTAGAAATTTTTCCACCAGAGTCGCGTCGCGCTGTCACGTCGCGCCTGTCTGCGCGAGCCTTCATCTTTCCTTTTTTTTCGAAAGAGATGGTTAGGAATACAATGCTATCAGCCAATGACCTCAAAGCAACTACCAAGCTATTGACTAATGTTTTTTCAATTTTCATAAAAGGTAGTTAGCACAGTTTATCAGAACAAAGTCTCCTAGTAAGCTATGTAGGTACATGATCAACATACTGATCTTCATACATAACGTTGTATGTCACACAGTATAAAAAGAATTATAAGCCTTGTATCAGTGTTTTTAAGGTTTGATATAACAATGGCATTATGTATATAATTAGTGGAAACTATTGGCTGACGTATTGTTTAATTTGTTCTATATTTAAAATACAATTCTTGGAAGATGGAAACAATATTGCCAAGGCGAAATACAGAATTCGCACGATTCATTTGCGCTGTTCATTTCATTTAGCATTTGCAATGTGTAAACAAATATTGTGGCATGTTTTTAAACAAATCAATCAACTGGAATCTTATGGTAGGAAGATAAGCGAAATCTTTAATTCTATAAGTCCTAGATTCTCTAAGAACAGCCGATCTTCTCAGTAAAAATTTGTCAAAAGCTGAATGACAGCTTACTTCAAGCATTTTACCTAAGTTAATACGGTGAAAGTATTACAGAATGGACCAGCTGATCGTTGAAAAGAAAAGTAGTATCCAACTCCTCTTAAACAAAAAAAAAATCGGCCAAGTGCGAGTCGGACTCACACATGAAGGGTTCCGTGCCAGCATAAAATATTTTGCAAACATCGCCGAAAAAAACACGTTTCTTCCTTTAATTTTTAACTTTGTTAGTTGTTATATCGGCAATTGAAATACGCAATGTGTGAAAATTTCAAATGTCTACCTATTCATGAGATACAGCCCGCTGACAGAAAACGGACAGATGGATAGCAGAGGCTTCGTAATAGAATTTCGTTTGTCGCCCTTCGGGTACGGAATCCTAAAAAGAGGCAATGGTGTCCTATTAAGTCCAGACAGTATTGTAAAAAAGAATGAACAAGCCATAAAATAAAGAAACGTCAGTCTCCTTTAAATAATTAACTAAGAACCAAGTTTGTAGTTTGTAGTAAGCCTGTGCTTATCATTAAGAGCGAGTCATAAAAGTCAAAGAAATCTTTGTTATTTGTTGTTGTAATGATAAGTAATGGGGCAGGCACCTTGTGACTACATCGTTCTAAGAAGAACTCCGAACGAAGTACTTTAATAATTAAGTAGGAAGCTCGTGGCTAGTAATAACAGCCGCACGGTTTGGTCCATCAGGTTGAGCTACGCTTGCTAGGGTTGGTTTGCGAATAGGTTACCATTTTTACATACCGAGATTCCTCCGTGCCTCGGAAAACACGTTAAGCCGTTGGTCCCGGTTGTCATTCGTGGATCTTCGACAGACGTTTCGGGTCATCAGAAGCCCGACAGTCTGACAACCAGTCTTACTAAGGGGTTTCGTACCTATATTACCCATGTGGAGGTCAGATAGGTAGTCGCTCCATGTAAAATATTGGTATTCAGCTGCATCCGGTTAGACTGCAAGCTGATTTCAACATAGTTGGGAAAAAGCTAGGCAGATTGATTAAGGTACTTATTTTTGCGCCATAGTTAGTGTCAATTCTGTAAATGAACCTACTACGCTTTGGAATGGGTAACTAACTTCATCTTTCTGATTGACGAACTCCATGACAATTCAAAAGTGTAATTGGTTTAATTGATATAAATGCTTTGAGTTTGAGTTGAGTAGCACTTCTTCATTATTTAATTTTGATACTTTTAGTTTGGGATCTCCCGGTTTCTGAGATACAGACATGTTTGCTAGTCCGATGACTGTTGGGTTTTTGCTGTTAATTTCATATCCAATCATCATCACCCTCCCAATACTTTTCAGAATTCAACAAGTTAAAGGACACTTTATTTCTTTTTTTTTCGTGTGGAGTGACTAACCTAGTGTCAAAGTTTTTCTGCCCCCTTTGGTCTCTAACTTGGCTTCACATGGCGTCGAGAAATATCTCTCGGACATGCTTGTTTCCTTACGATGATTTTAGACACGTTTAAAGGACATAGAACGAGACACAGAAGTTTTATTGATATAACGCCTATAGGCGTTTAGTGTCCCTCAAAGTGTGAAGAGTCGGCGCAGAATTACACTTTCCATGTAATCTCTTTAAGCCGTTACTGTATTCACCACCTAACTCCCAATATTAAACAAAAATATTACGTTTCACGTTTTTGGGCATAAACTTTGAGCAAACTTAATAGCTGGTTATTGGCACAGTATAAATATGGGTATTGGGCTTCACAAATACTCGTTGGATCATCTATCAAAATATATCAAGGTCCGTTTTTTTTGCGATATCACTTCGGCAATAAATTTTTTAACCGGTTGATGAACATCATCAACATGAAAACAACGTAATAAAGAAACACGAAAGATTCCAAGAAACCAATCTTGTTTTTCGGAAGACACAAACGTTTTGTTTAATGGATTGTGTCGATTCTGAGAAGATTAGCAGGAGATTAGTAGGCGGATTATTTCATGGTAGTTATCTATCAAATAGTGCTCCTCTGTTTCAGAGAAAATCATTGGGCTTCCAGGTCAAAAATATTCCCAGAGATCCATTATCATCATGATCATTTTAGCCGAAAGACTGAAAGAAGAGAAAAAGCAGAAGGAGAAGGAAGTGATTATACATAATATATAGAATTGAGCTCTAAGAAGATTGCTTACAAGGTGTAATTGAAATGAACTGAAAACGTATTAATTGTGTACTCATAATATTATAAACAACTTTTTTTATGGGATCATCTAGAAATCGCGAAACAAAATCAGCTGCTCCATACATTTACTGGAACGCTAACGAAATTTTTCGAAAACTTACTGGATTGGTCATTTCCCAGAATGAGAAATAGAAATCGATGTACGAAAATTCATCCAGAAGTAGAAGCAGGTTCAACCCCAGCGATTGTCACTGAAAAAAGTCTTTCAAGGAACTCCATTTGGCTAATAAAAACAGGATCTTAACTTCAGAGCCTGCGCTTGCGCGAAGCGGTTAGCGTGCTTATCGCATCTAATCATCATAATGACACTGATACATCCAACAGATATTGCTTAGAATTATTGTTATGTAAACTCCATTACAGAAAAGACATGAAGACAGTAGATGTAGAAGATTATAAAAGTAGTTAAAGTCTCTTTTGAAGGCAAAGTGTAGTGGAACACTAATATTCTGATGCCCCATATTGTATTTAGGAACTGAAAACCCTACTCCTTGTTAATCGTCATTAAAATTAACATGTCAATTCAGGCTTAAAAATTGTAACTGGATATTGGAAGAACGGAACCAAAAGGATCCCGTTAGTTAATTATCTATAGAAAATTCTATTAATGTTAATTTATGATAAGTTTGTATTCGATCGGTTTTATGTTAATACCGGATTACCGGAGAATTTTGGTTTCCTCAAAACGTGATAATTGCTGCACCTTTTAACATTTTTACTGCATACTCACAGCGTATAAGCAAATACCCTCACAGGATCCAAACTATTACAGTAAATATACAATTTCTAAACGTGCAAAATCGCAAGAAAACTGGAATAATTTCTAAACATTTCCGGCGCAAAAAATATGATACTTTACGTTTGCTGCAGCTATAAAACTTCAGTAAATAAAAAGGTTGACGATGTCACCAAAACACACACGGCCCAAATTGCGTAGATTCGTAGAACTTTCGCTCACAACACTTACTTCAAACTAGTTTCGATAGAGGTGGACATGACGCGACGGCGCGTGCGTAAACTACAACGGCTGGTGCAACACTGGGGCTGCGCAAGAGTTGACGCTCCGCGATGCTCGGGTTGGTATCTTATGGAGTATTAAAATCCGTATTTAATTTGTTAAAAGAAAATGTTGAAAATGTCTGTTATCTCTTGAAGGCAGAAATACAGACGCATTGTTCATGCTTCTATGTTCTATGTTATGTGGTTTGGTTCCGCACTTAGTCTGTGCTTATTGTACGTGGGTCATGGCAGCCGTTTGGTGGTTATTCCAACCAGCCCACCTTCCTCCAGAAGTTAATTAAAATTCCTGGTCTGTTTAAAACATCTGTAAAAGATCTGGGTGACCCAGGGTTTCTGTTCTAATCTGGGTGACGCCTGTGCTTTCAAAGAGCACGTGCGCGACGGTTTCCTCAGCCTCCATGCACGCCCTGCACAGAGGTCTGTCCGTTATGCCTATTGTGTGGAGGTGTTTGTTTATTGAGCAGTGTCTCGTGATGACCCCTGTCACCAGCCGCAGGCCGTTCTTGTCCAAGCGTAATAAGCGCCTGGTTAGCCAAGGATGGCATAGCTTCCTTGGACTGCCTGTAGCTACCGAGCTACACCGGTTGACACCGGTCAAGGTCCAACAGTTCGCCGCTTGTGTATGAGTGAACTCCTGTAGCCACCTTCGTAATTGGTTGAGGGGATGGGTACGATAGACTTGGTCGACATACTGCCGTACTGGATCCTCGTCGAGCAAGTTCGTCCGCTGCGTCGTGACCTAACGATTCGCTGTGTCCTTTTATCCATTGCAGTGACAAAACAAATGTATAAATGCCTGCAAGAAATGTCTTAAAAATACTACAATAAATACATTTGACGATATGACTATAATCTAACGATAGTAATATTGACTTACAGTAGATATCTTAAAGACATTTCTTAATTTATTTTGACACTGCAATGGACGAACGATAGCTATCAAGATCGTTTAGAACGATCTTTACTTTTTATTTAATTTTATGGTGTACCTTCACTTACAAAATGAATTATAATTGTCAGACCATAACATACACAGACACACTAACTGTCAACTCCATATTATTATAATACCTTCTCCTACAGTTATAATAAGGCTTCTTTTGGCTTCACAAATGCGTGAGAAGATCACACTGTTATGTATTATTGTACGTTTCATTCCACATTTATCTTGTTTTACTCTTCACTGACTTTCTGAGATCATAAATATTATGGTTAAATTTTCTTACTGTTGAAGAATTGCTTCGTCTAGTTTAAATAATCGAGGTAATAGGCATCTTTAGTCCTACAACATCTAAGAACCAGTACCCTAATTGCGTAATACAACACAATCACAATCTGTTTTGATTTGAAACATATTGCTAATCCATTGCTTCATAAGTTGGAAAAAAAAATCTGCTTAACAACGTAAATAACGCAATGAATGTTGTTGAACTGTCAAAATGAAACAAATTAGGCATAATTGTTTACGAAAATAAGTTACGCAATTAAGGTACCGGTCATAGGACTGAATTAATAAAACGATTGCAATCATACTAATACGGTATCTACACTAAACAATAAAACCATACATTTAGGAAATGGGCTTGATGAGGGAAATACTTCGTACTAGTGTATTATTCATATGAAACATCTATAGCGGCGGGTCAGATATTTATTTCCTGTCGTAAATTACCCTTTTATGCATATTACCTGTACATAATGATTTCGATGTTTCATATATGCCAGGCGTCCCGCAGAGGCTCATTTTTATATTATTTGTTTTACTATTCTATATCTTCAATAGCTGAAGATTGTGCCAGATATCCAGATACACGTGCACAACTCGTGTAAGAAATGTCGGTTTGAAGTTGTTGAGTTTTATAACTAGAAATTACAATGAGTTTAGTCTAACTGTATGACGTCACGCACCTTAATCAGTGTAATACATTGTTGTCGTTCTAACAATTACTGCAACGCTACAAAGTTCACTATAGCATTCTTAGCTACAACTAGATGTATACTTTGATTTACTTCATTAGGATTTTACTTTTAAATCAAGCCTACTTAGGCTTATGAAACTTAAAACGTATCCAAGTATTAATTTTATGATGGGAAATTCTCTTTTGTTTATTTTCTGAGCTCATAGAGTTTTAGTATATAACAGATTATGAAAAAAAAACATCCTTTTTATCCCATCATCATAAATCATCAAATATCTACTGAAATAATTTCCTAGTTTATTACTTGTTTGACTAAGCGTTCCTTGTCAGTTTCTCATAATAATAATAACATATGATAACTTATATAACATAAAGGTTAAATAATATTATGTTCTTGTTATCTTTTTCGTCTTGCTTCTCATCAACTAAAACATCCTAAAGACACCCTTTTTCGTCAATAACTTATCTAATTGTAAGAAAGCTTGAAGTAATTGAAACATTAAATCTGTGTAAGTATAAAAGTACAGTTTTCGTGGCGCTAAACCATTCGTGTCAGTCACAGCACCTGTTAATAGTTGCACCACTTTTGCGCTCTCGAAAATATTGTTTATTTCGCCTTTGATTTACTTAATGAAGATATAGTATAATCATAAAATATTTTTTTTATTTAATTTCAAGGATAGCTGTAGACTAATGTATGATTTTTAAATATCTTGATATGGTTTGCTAAATAATAGGAAAAATACATTACCGACAGGGTTTAAAAAAAATGGTTATATCAACATTTTTTTTTTTGCTATATTTTGTATGGAAGTTGAAAAAAGTGGTACCCTATGTACAAGTAGACCATAATATAATGATGATGATATTTTTTAATTTTCAAAATCAAATTTAGTTTCTTCTAACGAAACGATCAAACGTCAGTCTCGTGTAAATTTTTGGAAAACTTCTTGCGAATTTTAGTGATTTTCCACTAATCCTTAATTTATTTGAAAAATCCCTTTCCACTATGTACAAGACAAAGAATCTGATTTTTTAAATCATAAATAATTTTGTTTAAATTCTGTTTTCCTTTCTCACAACTAATGAACAAAATTGATCAAAATCAGTTGATTTCGTGCACGGCTCCTTAAGTGCTTGGCTGATGATGGTAGAAGTTTGTTTAAACGCTGGTCCGATGCTGCTCGTATGCTATATACTGGATCTCTCTACTCTCCTCCCTCACGTAGACAACGTTATGTACCAGGAATAGGAGGTAGATGTTCAGGGCTGTGGAATAGAAAGAAATTGGATTAATGATTAGTTTGTGGTAAAGTAAGACACCAAGATGTCAATCTCACAATAAGGCTTCTTCTCGCATTTCATTTAAATGCTGAGGCTGAATCAAGTGAAAACTGATATAGAAAAATTAGACCGTAAGACCGTAGTCAAACTTTCTCAGTCTTGTTAGAAACCGAGAAAGTTTGACTACGATCAAACGGAAAAAATCATAGGTTATACGACTGGTACAATATAGCTAGGACCTACAAGTCACTACCTACTCAAAGATGTTTTTAGCAATAAATTTGTAAAAGTAAGTAAAATTTTTATTACCAGTTTAACATTACACAAATTGAATGGAATTATGTTTTGAAATGCAAATATTGTGTGTGCTATCATTGTGTTGAAATGTGTCAATGAAAGTGCACAATCGACATTGATGCAACTCGAACGCCGACTTTATTGCATAAAAGTATTGAAAACACGTATACGTAACGTAGGTTATGTATTTAATCGTCTTCTTAGCCTTCAAGAATTTTAAATCCCCGACCTGTTAGCTACAGAAAAAGTTTTTATGGAACATGGAATTGTTATTTTCGTGCTTTTTTTCTCTCTTTGCGTCATGTTTACCGCAAATAAACGTATTTTCTTTCATTTTCTTTCTAACTAACACCTAGAATTTGTTAGCCGATGAGGATACCTCCAATCTGTGTTAATTTTTTTTACCTATTTGCTATGTACCTGCACTATGTCCATGCCTGTTAAGGTGATGATCTGTTAAGCCCATTACATTTTACAAGGTCCAAAATAAATAGAGAATTTATATCAAACAGTAGAAGTCTGCGCAGGAAGGTCGGAACGTGTATTGGAATAGACCTTGTACACTGTGCAGTTCTAGATCACATGGCTTGTGGTTGATCTGCGCAGGCATATGTAGACTTCTGCATATAAGAACCGTAGCGTGTATGGCTTACACTATGAACGCAAGCATACGAATTACGGGATAATTAATAGCCTTGGTTACGACAAGTGAAACGACAGACAATGAAATACAATAACAATAAATAATTAAATACTAACCTACAAAGAAGATATAAATAGCATTTTTCTTGTACTCCGTGTAGTCGAAGAAGGGCAGGTCAGCGAGCAGCGTCATCAGTTGCGAGACTGTCGCGAAGTAAAAGTAGATCTTCAGCATTAATTTGTTTTTCTGCAATTATAATAAGTACATGATTCAGTTAGGTAAGGTGTTTATTAGTTGATACATTATTATGACACACAATGACAAAGTCAAGGTGCCAAAATTGTATCTCTCTTGCCTGATATAAAAGTATTAGCAAAAGTTTAGTTAGTGTTAAACTAGGTAATAAAACGTTTACACTCCAGAGTATACTATTCGTGAAGGTAAGAAGATGAAAGTGGCAGGATGAAAATATAAGACTGTATTCTGTTTACTCTAAAGTCGGTTCATACTACCATAAAATCCTGGTGACTTCAACAGCCACTGATCCTGAACTATAATGAAAAGTTTGACAGGCGCAACGTGATACGCTTTAAAATGTGCACTTGCTGGTGCCTAATGTGTTATAGTTTTTTAACTACAAATAGCAAAATATGTACAAATAACGTTTAATTTTAACTGCTGGTGTCCCGCAGGGTCTATTACGATTCAACAAAGGCGTTTGACTTGCCCTATGAGCACCGATCAGTAGAACTATAGCCAGCACAATATCTGCTATTGCCGCAGACACTATGACCGGGAGGTGTGCCGCAGGGTAACTGTAGTGCATCTTTCTGTGACGTTTATCACCCGTCAGCTCATCCACTATCTCGAGCTGTTCTCATATTACAGTTCATGCCCACACGAGAAGACTTACCCTATGAGCACCGATTAGTAGAACTACAGTCAGCACAATATCTGCTAATGCCGCAGTCACTATGACCGGGAGGTGTATAGCGGGGTCACTGTAGTTCATATCCCCGTGAGGTTTATCACTCGTCAGCTCGTCCACCATCTCGTACATTAGCATCGGAAACGCGACTAGAGCCAGCGTCTGAAATTCAGATTGGAAGAATTTTATCTTTGTCTACTACAAGGAAAAAAGTAACAGTAAAGTAGTAGTGAAGAAGTAATTTGGGTATCGGTTTACGGTGTATACGTGTATATAACATCACTGGGTGATGGGTCTTAGTTAACGTCCATTAAAGAGCTAATATTTTTTTTTTAGGATCGAGTATGAAACACTCAGACATTTTATTTGCTTGCACATATCATCTTACCTTACCTTGTTTTTATTTAGCATTGGTCTCTCCAATTATATACCAAGTAGGTACCTACATATTTCCGATGCTTACAGCACTTGAGTTTTTTTCTTGGATATGTTTAAGGACAACAGTTTACCGACAATGATTGAGTTTATCCATTTAAAACAATGGAAACCATGATACTATGATTATCATTTATTTAACTTTGAGTGACTAGCATTTTATAATGTAGCTATAATACTTTGAAACTTAAGTTATTTTTGTTTTTTGGTTTTGTCAAAACTTGATGGAATTTAATACTTGGTACACAAGCCTAACCTCATTATTCTTAGAAGGATCGGTCAAAAATAGCTTCTAATAATATTGATTCTGTAAAATAAAATATAGGTAGGTACGTTTTCAAAAGCAAACAAGGAGTATACAAAGTAAAAGAATATTAAACATTGTTGAGTAATTTGACCAGCTAATGTTTAAAAATCAACAATAGGAATATAAGTAGTGCTTAGTAATTACCAGCTCAATCTTGAAATGTTGATGGAAAAAAAAGTTAAGGAAAATGAAAGAAAAAAATGACATTTTAATAATAATAAAATTTATAAAAACCGAAAAGTCTTCAAGATTCCCATATTTGGTACTGGATTTGTTCTTAATATAAATAAAATGTCATAATAATAGTTAATGTTTTTAAATGATAAACAATAGTGAAGCGCCACCAGGCCAGCCCACGTTCTCTTAGCTACCAACACGGTTGCACCTACAACTGTAGGTACGTGTAACTTTTACGGAACCTGTATCCTAATTGAATAAATTATTTTCGTAAACGATTATGACAAATTTCTTTCATTCTGACAGTTCAATAACATTAATACCGCTATTTACGTTGTTGAGCAGATTTTTTTTTCCAACCTATGAAGGAATGGATTAGCAATCTGTTTCAAATTGAAACAAATTGTGATTGATCGTGTATTACGCAATTAGGGTACTGGTATTCTTGTGCTTACTGACATTTGCTTCTATTTTAAAATTATCATTTCATAATAATGATCTTCTTCTTTCTGGTGTTAGTGGTTAGTGATTAACCTAGTGTCAGAGTTTTTATGCCACCCATGGGCGTCTGACTTGGCTTTACATGCCGTCAAGAAATATTGCTCAGGCATGTCGGTTTCCTCATGATGTGTTACTTCACCGTTTTTGCAGCAAGTGATAATAATAATAACCTTTCAGAATAACTTTGTTTTGTATCATCTTTGTTAATCAATTTCGGAGAAATAACAGATATTAGAAATGATGAGGATGGGAAGTTCATTTAATAATTATTCCTTAAATAACTTGCGTTATCTCCTGTTTACAAGATAATGACGAATTAATTCCATACCATATTATAGTTTATTTAACTTTTACAACTTAACATCATCAAAAAATATATCAATGATATAAAATGGTGTTCTATTCGATCTGAGATTTATGTACATTTCCAAAGAATATCGTGATAAATCCGAGTGGTCACGTCACTCGATACACGTCAGAACCCCCCTTAGAACGATTAACACCTAATTATTGCACTTACTAGATCAGCATATCCAAACACAGCTATCCCAACATAAGTAGGTATACAAAAACAGCACTTCCTAACCACAGGTATCTTAGGACATTTTAATTCACAAAGATTTTTCATATTTCTTACACTTTACACACATTTCACATCAAATCTCATCACTGACTGGGTCTGAGCGACTCTTATCCAAAATTGCATCCTCTTAGACCGTCTTTTATAAGATATTTCCGCTACTTAAAGACACATTCATCCTAATATGTGTTGTACTTCTTTGCTCGTCCATTGCTGTGAATTTAAGGGACGGTAATCTACCGTACCTTGGAGTAATGATCAATGGATGATGCGTTAATGAGCTATGTCGGTAATGTGCTTGGGTGTGTTGGTCGCTTGGTACAATGATTTGAATGAATTCCTCGGTTTTCATTAATTTATAAATTAACATTGCATTGCATAGATTGCTAAGGCCAAGTGTTTTATGAATAGTAAAACTGAATTGGGTTTTACAGGATGGATTGGGTTTATCAGTTACTAGACAACAGGTACCTAGTCAAATAACTTTGTAAATATTTCAAATCAGTATTTGACTTATTCGCCTTTATATTTTTCTTTACAATAAGGATCAATTTGTTATCCTGAATATACATTAACGCAATAGAAAAAAGTAAGATGAAGTTTGTCGAGTTTTACGTTAAGAGGCAACAAGTGGCGCCATCTAGTTCGTTGACTACAAACTAACCATATAGGTGAATGGTATATTTTTAGATTTCTAAGTCACTGTTCACAATGATAATAAGCACGTCCTTTGTATATGAGATGGTGAAGGTATATTTATTGGCTACAAGACTTATTTATGACCTGGCTTTGTAGGTTGGTCATAAATGCAGTCTCATCTTCCACCCTCAGCACGTCTTCTTAAAATTAGTACAATATGTTTTCAGAGGTGAAGCATTGCAAGATTTTGGGAGAAGCAGGAATCAGAAACTCCATTTTTTGGACCATTGGTATTTGTCACCGTAGACATAGACATAGACAAATGCGTAACAAAACCTTATAATGGTGTGTTTATAATAGTCTTTTGGATGGTTAATTGGTAGGTTTATCTAAAAATGGTATGGTTTAAAAAAAAAACATTTTTAAAGCACAGCGTGACCTTAGGAAAATTTCCGTAGAAGAATATATTGAGTTCCTTTCGGAGGAAGACATCATCAAGACCAGAGCAGTGTATCACGGCTCACGTCCTCCAACGTGAACATTCAATAAGATAATGATACCCTTAGGGCTGCCAACTAACACAAATGGGACAAGTCTTGTCTCTTTTCTCCTTAGCAACATCAGAAAAGTGGAACATATCATGAGTAGGTATTTACTAACGATTAATTTCATTCTGAATACCGTATATGAAATACTGTTTCCATTGATTTGTAAAGTCAAAAGTACGTTTACAAAGTCACGTGGGTGAAGCCGCGAGTACAGCTAGTCTAAACAAATATTATAAAAAATATTTGATTTTTTGCATGTTTGTAATGAATAAACTCAAAAACTACTGGAACAATTTAAAAAAATTTTTCACCAGTAGATAGCTATATCATCACTGATTAACATAGGCTTTAATGTATATAGATAACACACGCATCTGCTGGCGGATGCTAGTTATTTCATAAAACGGCTACCAATGCCCTGTATCTTAAAATCTTTCTATTATTGCTGCTTATTTTGCTGTCTTGTTTGAGAATCATATTCATCATTTATTGCTTCTAAAATATTTTTACGGAAAATATAAAAATAATTAAGCAAGTACAGCTTGCAATAGTTCGAAGTTTGTTAGATAGTTGTGCCAAAACAAGCAGAAGCATCGCTTAACGACAGACCCTTTTAAAATGGTGATAACATACGAAGTCCTTCGGGACTCACCAACCGACACAATTCTGAATAACCCGGAGTCGCCAACCCTATCAGTTGTTCAACTAACTCAGTCGTTATTCCCCACGCTATAGTCCAAACGTTGCATTTAGAAGCAGCTACCGATGTCACACCAAAAATAAAAATACCATGTTTATTTCTTTGAGTTCGTGATCAACAGCTATTAAAATGTTGATTGAAATTCCTGAGTTGAAGCGGTGTTGCTTCTGCTTGCCGCTGCGACGGGGGATCCTTGTATTCGCATACCTGAGCTTGGTAAGTGCTATCTTTTATACCTCTATTAACTTCTATTGATAAGGAAGATACAGGAAGATGTGTGAGGATGCTTATGCAATATGCATGAGCGGGAGTTTTGATAATGTTGGTAAATGTTTTTTTATTCATAGCTTTGGTTATGTTGTTACTAATCAAAAGAATCTGGGAACATAATGTTCCCAGATTCTTTTGATTACTCTGTCAGTATCAGTTGTTTCTATGGTCTGGGTGTTGTATTTAAATCTGATTTTAGTATTTATTGACTATTGTCAGTCAGGTAGGTAAATGAAGACGATTAGACTAATCATAAAGTTCAGGTCATAGTTGATCAATCAATCATTAGGTAGGTACTAGTAGGGAATCTACTTTTGGTAAATTTTGCTTTAGGTACATACCTTCATTAATTTATTGATTTATGAATGAAAATATTCGATACTAACTATGTTTTAGTATTGTCAAAAACTGAGGCTAGGACTTCTAAAATCCTTGGTTTAACAGTCGAATATAAGCTATTTGTTATATACGCAAAAAATCTTTCCAGGGCATTGCCAATATTAATCTTTGTTGTTTTTGTATACTGTTATTTGCTTTATTTCATCGATATACATATAATTTACATTTTTAAATATTTTTATAAAACAAAAAAAAACATGTAAAAATATAAAAAAATTGTAGCCCACCGGTATCGGGAACAGGGTCCAAGCTACCGGTGGTCAGGGCTCCTGAGAGAGGAATCTCCTAATGATACGCTGCGTGTCCATTCATTGGCCGTCACGACTATCGTCACAATGACTGTTGTATCCACATCCCACATGTCGCCAACTCGCGAGCCAGGTCAAGATACTTAATAATTCTATGCTGCCATGTCATTACTCCGACTAGGAAATAGTCATCTGTGAGGTTTTTTAATTTTTTAATTATTATTTCTTTGATATTGCTCAGGACCCTAGGGTCTTGGACCTTTGGAAGGCGTACGAGGGGCCAAAGCCAACTCGCAGAGGCCCCTTAGACAATTTTAAATGGAATGTGATACCAACCGACGATTATCCCTCTATACACTACGTAAGTGCACCCAAGGACAACTCCCGGTTGGTGGACTATTGCAGAACATGAAATAAAATATATTGGATTGGTTATCTAGAACTATGGAAGGCCTATGGCCCCTGCCTGATCAATGTTTTATTATGTACATGGATAAAATGGCAGGGGGTGACTTGCACACTTAATAATGGGCCCCCGAAAATGGTCGCTAGCACAAAGTGTCGTAGCGACTAGGGGGCAACATGTCCTGAGATCCTTTTGAGGAGTGGAGAGATATTCCACGGCTATCAGGACAATCCCGGAAGTACGGTCAAGATCCCTACCAGCACCTTACTGGAATACTTCCTTCCTCCAAGCATGTTTGCTCTTGCGAGTCTCCACTCAAGCAGGCCAATTAAGGCAAGAATGAGATGGGAGCTCCGTTCCTCGTCAGGGTGAACCCTGACGAGGAACGGAGCTCCCATCTTATAGCCTTTATTGGCCGGCTGGAGTTCACTCCAGCCGGCCAATAAAGGCAAACCAGAGGTGAGGAACAAGACTTCTCCCGGGAGATAAGTTCCGTGGGGTCGCTACTGCCCAACAGCTCGCCACATGCTGGCCCTGCGGGTTACTGTATCTGTCTTGGTCTGGCTCCTCATCCCAGACCCGTTCCGGCAAAGTAAACTCTACTGGCACAGACCTAGAATTTGGAGCGCGCAAGCCCCACCACGACGTCAACGTATATACGGTTATCTTTTACTAGCTTTTTTAAGCTTATGGCATTGTTATGAGTATGCAGTAAAAGAAGTAACTGCAGATGCAGAGCACAACATTGTTTAAAAGCAGTTGCAAGTTGGCTGCCTGCACACGTAGCTATGTCTATTGTTCCTAGACATAGGAAATAGACAGGACACTCCACTTACGAGATTAATATGCACACAAACCTACACAACTTGACCGTTGCCAATCTTGACTCGAGATTGCACTCCCTAGTCATGTGTCAGGCCTTGAACAGGTCACGGAAAATCAGCAACAACCCACGCTCCTAAACTGGAATATCCAATGTTCAGTACAGAACATTATGATCGTCATTAGTTATCCCATGTTTATACTGCTAAGTGATAAGAATGTATTTATTACATTATTTGTTTATTTACGAACTGTCCCAAGCTACTTCCCTGAATTAAAAGAGATAACTGATATCAATATTGTCCAATTACACATAATAATTACTCGTCGGTTATCAACTTAGCTTACGCAAATAATGTCTTACATTTAAATGAGATGTAAAAATACGTCTTTAAACGTACCTAATGATAATGAGTAAATAGAAATCCTACAAACAAAATAAATAATTAGTATTATGTAATGAAATTATAATGAAGATAGTGTAAATATTATAAAGGAGCTACGGCTACACTGGAACCTACCATTTTCAGTTTTTGATATTTATTTATTATACTTATTTATTTAGGTGGGATTTGAGGAGCTCGTGGCTAAGTAATAACAGCCGCACGGGTTGATCCAACAGGTTAAGCTACGCTTGCCGGGGTTGGTCCGTGGAAAGGTGACCATCTTTACATACCGAGACTCCTCCGTGCTTCGGAAACCACGTTAAGCCGTTGCTCCCGGCTGCCATTTGTAGAATTTTGACAGTTGTTACGGGTCGTCAGAAGCCCGAAAGTTTGACAACCAGTCTTACCAAGGGCATCGTGTTACCCAGTACCTAATCGGGTTGTGGAGGTCACATAGGCAGTCGCTACATGTAAAATACTGGTATTCAGCTGCATCTGGTTAGACTGGGAGCCGACCCCGACAAAGTTGGGGAAAGGATAGGCAGATGATAAATATTGACCTACATTCATAATAGAAACAGAAAATATCACTCTGCCTGACCCGAATATCAAACCTACATTCACCGAGTATTTGCTACCAAAACATAGGTCAACGACGCAGGTTATAAACCACCAACATTGATAGACCGTTTTTTGTACCGTTCTAGTGCATGTTGTGTCCTGTTGGTCGTCCTTTATTACATACCATAAAGGCATGTACCGACGAACGAACAAATAAGGTGAACTCGAACATCAAACACGAAAAATTTCGTTCGTACGTCTGGACATAAATTAGCAAAGCGTACCACGAACACAAAATGAACACAGTTCGACTTGTGTTCACGCTCAACCACCATTAAATGAAATGAAAAGAAATGAAATTGTTTATTCTGTAAATAGGATATCGGAATCACTTTTACACGTCATATTAAAAAAATATTAAAAATAGCTAGTTGAGTTCGGCGTTTCCTATCTGACTACTTTGAGAAGAAAGGCCGAAACAAACTCAGAGGTCACAGTCTCACGCTCTCTTTACTAGCCTAGGATTCGTCTTTGGAAGTGGTCGACAGTGAAGTAGCCAAAGATTTCTCTAAATATCATCCACACAGAACAACGAAATTGGGTCGCCACAATCGTTTTTGACGAACACAGTGTTTGATGTTCGTTAGCGGTACGCACAAGCGAACAAAGTATTCGATGTTCATGTTCAACATGTTCTTGTTCGTTCGTGCGTACACACCTTAACATAACACCTGTTTTCTCGACAGGTTAGGCAGAGGTGTACCTATTTGTAGACTCATATTTTGCCAGTTATGTTTAAGTTCCATGTAAAGGGGGCGACCCATTTGCCATCAACCGGGCACAAATCCAAACTCCGGTCTGCTAATGAGAAATTCCTGATGGATAAATCCAATAACACTTGGCGCGGACTGGGAATCGAACTCAACAGTAGTGCTTGCTACCACTAGACCAAAAAAGCAGTTAGTTCCTTCAGTGTGAATTATAGAATACAAGCCGTAAGCCCGCCCGATGGGTTTTCCCATCGGCGAACGAAGCCGTGCACACGAGTTTCTTATATTACGAAAGTCTACACTAAGGAAGGATTTTTTAATCATCCCCGTTGTGGTTTTAATGGGAGATGAAATTTTGTATCGAAATTTATTATATCCGCCGGCATCATTCATACTCATCCCTAGTTCGAACTCGCCCGGCCCGTTGCACCCTTGCCGTTGAAAGGCATATAAAAAGCGGGCGAGTTTGAACTAGGGATGAGTATGAACGAAGCCTTGCCGTGAAAAGGCTTCGTTCATGCCTATCAGCTGCAAGAGTACAACGGACCGGGCGAGTTCGAAGTGGGGATAAGTATGAACGAAGCCGGCGAAAATAATAAAATTCCATACGAACTTCCATCCCCTATTTAACCCATTACGGGGATGTATAAAAAAATCCTTCCTCAGTGTTCACTTTCGTTATACAAGAAACTCTTGTGCAAAATTTCATGCTTTTACCAGCGCGTTGTCTGTCAGTAAATTTAGCTTTTCATTAGGTATAGATTATCTATAGGTCACAATGTTCGGTTTCAGTTGGTGACATGCCTGTTCACGATCCTGCAGGCGGTACTATTGTTGTTCTTCCGGGACATCGAGAGCACCTTCACGACCACGGCGGCTCTGTACAGAGGCGTGGTCATGGAAGCTCAGCTGTGCGTCATATTTGTACTATATGCGCTGGATATTGTGTTCCATTTTGTTTTGATCGTTGGAGCACATTTGGTAAGTGATATTATAAATAATATTACGCTGGTAGTTTTACAAAGGATAGGTAGAGATATATTAAAGAGATGATATTCCTAGTGGAATACGGCCAGAAGATCGAACGGCAGGACTTGTCTTACAGTATTTTCCCACAAGCCCTGATACGTGCGTAAAAGATGAAACTATGATAGAAACTTATAAAATTGTGGGATTGTCACCTGTCTCCGGGCACCAGTTTGTTTGATACCTACTACCTAAAGGATATATTAAAATCTTTCAGAAAAGGCGACGTCTCCTGCGTGTGTACTATTACTACGAGCTAACGACGATGGTGGCCACCTTCGTAGTGGTGCTGATCACCTACATAGATATGGACAGGTTCCCTCGGTGGAATTTCGTCGTCACTGAGTTCTCTCTTGCATTCACAGGATTTGGTAATGTATCAATTTGCTATACTTACTAAGACTTAAGCGTGTACACACTAGCTCATCGGCAAAGTCGAATATATGTAGTAATTGCTTCGGATCGGCTTTGTTATTAAACAAATACTTACTGCCGAATCTAATGTTGACCTGAAAAATTGTGTAGCATGCCTTACATAACATAAATTTAACGTTTAGGTATATAATCCAGAGGTTAAAGTCAAATAATTAATTTCAATTTGGCGCATAAGCACTTTTGAACGACAAGATTTAAGGGTGAAGAGTGTCATCACTTTTCGCCAGTAATGATTTGAATTAGGAATGAGCCTTGTGTCAACCGGGCAGAAACCCGCACTGCAATAACATTGCGTATCACAACCAGAAAGATTTTGAAAAAACAAATAGTGCTATTTTTGTCGAATTGTCAACGCAATTATTTGATACTAAGAATGTTGTGGAAAAAATCAGTAACACTTTACCCTCAGCTAGGACCGAAAATATAGACATCAATTTATATCTTTAATTATCTATTTTTTTTTTTGGGTTGGAAATTATCAAGTAATTCCGCTCTGGGCGGAACGGGAGGGCGTGTCAGACTCTTACTGACTAAAACCCACCCGTGTTCCTTCGGTTGCCCTGTTGCCGGGGGCCACGATCTCCCTTTCGGTTTTCTTCGCACCCCCAGCAGTTTTATGATACCCTGAAAGTTTGATGTGGATACCGAAACCTTCTATCTACAATTTCATAGTTTTGCTGTACACAGTAACACAATATTGCCTCGGTGTAAATTCGGAATAAGATTAAAGTTTACACGCTAGCTTTACTTAGCCTATGCATAAGTACAGCTGGCGTGTAAACATTATTCTCTAAAAATCTAAAGCTTGCCTCCCACAATCAGCAACAGCAATAGGCTAGTTGACAGTAAGAAAAATACCTTAAGAATATTGTGTTTTGTAAAATGGTTCTGAGTTAAAAAGATATCAAAATTCAATTTAATTTTGCGAATGATTTTTAGATTTTGTAAATATTTTTGAGAAATAATTTCTTAAAACCACGTCACTCCTTGTCATTGACTGTGTTAAAAAATTAAAATAAACATTATGCGTCAGAATTAAAAATGAAAAATTGGTGTTCTGATAATGTTTTGACGAAATATATTTTTTTTTTTTTGGTAAATAAACCACATAGAACATCACTAATTGGTTTCTTAAAAAAAAAAGACAACTAGCCTATTGGGGTATATATAAATCACCTCCACTAACGGTGATGCTTAATATATGTCCAGCGAACGCTCTGGGCAGTCAGCTTCGCTACCACTTATTAGGGTTCCGTAGTCAACAAGGAACCCTTATAGTTTCGTCATGTCCGTCTGTCTGTCTGCGGCTTAGCTCAGAGACTGTTAGTACTAAAAAGCTGTAAAGCTGGCATGGGTATACATATATACGAAATATTAAGCATTAAAGTGAAAATTTTTGTGTGCTTGTGTGCTTGACTCTAACGAAAAATTGCAATTAAATAGTTAGTTTTGGATATGTGGAAAAAATCACAGCAGTAGTATACACCGTGACATTTAGTCGTCTTACAAAAGCAGCCCACTTCATGTATCCAATGACTACGAAACATTCATAAAAAAAAAAATTGTAATATTTTTTTAAATGCTCCTAGAGGTATTTTTTGTCGTGTACATTGAGTGGCCCTTTGTGTGTTTTTTTGAGTGAATGTTAGTAGATAGTCACGGGATACATGAAGTGCATTGCTTTTGTAAGACGACTAAAATGTCACGGTTTATATATATAGAAATTAAAAGGAAAACTCTCACAGCTAAGAAGGCTCTATAAATTAACGAGTAATAATTGACCAACTTACATTTGCAGTTGAAAAAACATGTTCTTCCAAACATTCCGTAAGGGAGAACATTTTTTTTGACTACACAGTCAAGTTTGTTCTTGGGATAAATTCATCCCATCTACGGAACCCTTCATTGTGCGTGGTCCGACACTCACTTTGCCGGTTTTTAATATAAGTCCTGTGAACCACTCTTTTGAGGACTACAAACTCTCTGACATAACATTTGTGTATAGTGTTACAGGTATATCTGCTCCTCCTAGTCCGCAGTGAGTTACGCAAGGAACGGTACCAGGAGGGCAGGTCCAGCTACACCAACCACATAGCCGAGGTCTTCGTAGAACCACCGCTGAGGCGGCAATGGAGAACCTTTATTCTGTAGAGTTAATAAAAACGTAGTTATTATTGGTAATTCTTTTATTGATTAATTACTTATTATAATATTACAGACATTCAATATTTATAAAGCTACACTCTAAAGTGCTTCCAAACATACATAACTGGTTAGAAAACATAGTTATGTAACATATTTCTACAGATAGATCAAATCTTTATGTTTTATATTCCGCCTAATGTTACTTACATTACTTCATACAAAAAAAAAAACTACCGTCTTCCACAAAAAAAAAAAAACACTACAAAGTGAAAAATAACTTTTACTTCGGAAGTCGGTGTCTTTGGTTTCTGTTTTCATTTTTTGCCACCGAATTCCGAAATTAAAGTTATTTTTCACTTTCGAATACCAGTAACTGCTATGTAATTATCAGTGACAGAAAATAATCATATCATCCATTTACGAAATGGGACAAAATACGTATTATTGAAGCTAACTCAATAACTATCCAAGCAAAATTAATAAAATTTATATGGAAACACCTCGAGAGCATACCCTTTCAAACAAAAAAAAAAATAATTTTCAAAATCGATCCACAATTGACGAAGAAATCGGTGGACATTCATTACAAAAAAAAAACGTACGTACGCTACGAACATAATTATAACCTTTTCCTTCTTGGAAGTCGGTTTAAAATGGATAATAAATAATTGACATTTCAGTTTCGTGGTATCTGACGACAAATTGTAAATGCTCTGTACTCTTAAATATTAGCTAAAAATAATATATATTTTACTGTAGGTAGAAAATCTAAATCGTATTAAAAAAATACGAGTTCATTCGAAATTACCATTTCTACCTATCTTGACTAGACATTTTCGCAATTTGTAATGTCCTCATTACTGTATTTGTTGATCAACCTCTTTATTAAACGTATCAGTAATATTTCCAGACCTGTAAAGAAAGAAAGAAAAAACATGACATAGGTAGATCTACAAAACTCATAGGTATAGTCCGCGCCACCACTCAAGTTCGATAGACGCGGCGCTGTTATGTCATTACATCAAATTACATTAAAAAAAAGGAGTTCCACATCTTTTCCACCGGACTTCAGTGGTGGCGCGGGCTCTAGGTCATCGTTTTAAACGCGCTTTTCTAAAGAGTTTTGTTATGTACTAGCGACCCACCCATGCTTCGCACGGGTGAAACAATGACTTGGCGATATGTTAAAGCATCCAGATTTCTATGAAGAAGGGGAGGAACAGTGTCTATAAATTAAAATAAACTATGTTCATCTAACCCAAAAAAATATCAATAACCACATGAAAAATGATATTACGATGCCATCTTTGACTCTAAAAGATCTCAATCGTGCGCAAGTCTTTTTAGAGAAAATTTGCAACTTTATTGCCAAAACTTGATGTTTACTATGAAAACAACCTTTTTTGCAAATAAAAGTAGGGTAGGTACTTACAAATATCCAAAATGGCAGCACCGACAAATATAAAAGCGTTGTATTTGATCGCTGCAAACTCATTGATATGATAAGTTAAGTAGATCTCTCCGAAGTAATGACCATCATCATAGTCTAGTGCGATGCACAGTGTCACCGCTATGATGTAGATAATAAGGGTCAGTATGCAGTAGCGATAGTAAGCTCGGTAGAGACTGGCACTTCTCTGAAAAAAAAAAAGATTTTCGGTTAATAATTAAAAAAAACAAATGGGTGAACTATGGGTACCTACACCTCAGCCTAACCCTTCGGGGGTTACAAGCGTCATGTTATGTTGTTGTGTAAATAAAAAAGTATTCCAGAGGTACAGGACCCAAATCTACAGCTAATGGATGAGGAATTTGCAACCTGACAAGTCTTGTATCAATTAAGTTTTTCAGTAACAATAATATTATGCAATCATTTCTAAGTTAATCGTTGACACCCGTACTGAATTGTTTTACTGGCACTTCATAGCCTTTAACGCTACAAAATACGAACTGAAAACAATGTGCCAAGCATTTCCACTAACGTCAATATTACGGTCTGTCAGTTCCCAATGTTTAGGTGAAAATGGGGACTATTACATGCGCACATTACACATACACATTAACGCTTTGCAGGAAGTTCGGAATACAAATATTAATTAATATGATGTCTAATTATCTCTCTATTACTGAAACAGAACTGTAACGCAGTTCAATTCAATGCGCTTTGTACTTCGATCGAGGTTATGTCAAGTATTGGATTACATTATTAAAGACAGGGTTCAGTTGAATGCCTCCAACACTTATCACGTGTTTTGCTAACGTCCGTATTCTCCAACGGAGATGTATACCACAACCACATTTCCAGCTTTGTTTAAATCCCATTTTATAGGGGTAAGCTAAGTGCCCGTTGCCACCAACCAGGCACACATCCAGATTCCGGGCTGGTACTGAAAATATTTATCGGAAAACCACAAGTATATTTGGCGCGACCCGGGGATCGACCTACAAAGAAGTTTTATATGATAATTTACCTTAACCCCAGCGCAGATGAACGTGACAATCATTCCAAATTCCACTAGTTGTAAAACTAATGCAACTGTTGCACATGTCAAAAAAGTGGGAGCTTCTTTGAAGTACCTTGGTTGCTGGTGGTACCAGTAGTAGGCATTAATTTGCCAAGTCGATATCATTAATAAAGCGGTCCATAGTACTGACACTGCCTGTAAATTAAAAATAATCATATTAATCTCTAGGCCGCGAAGGAGATGGCGTGGCGAGCTAGACTCTTACCTAAAGAATTAGGATCAAATTGTAAAAGAGAGAAAAATGGAAAGACAGAGGTCTTTGCCCTGCCCTGGACACAACTGGCTTATAATGATAATTATAATTTACTCCTTGGCATTTTCTTTTTATATTATTGTATGGATGTTACTAGAAATACCAACAACAACTCTTTATTGCATTGTCAGTAGCAAAGTCCCAACGCCTTCATAATATGGCACTCAAGAGTTCAGAAGAAATTCGATTTGACTGCTGTCGGGAGAAAGCCACAAAACGTGGTACAATTAGCACAAAAATGTGTACCTTCTACGTTTAACTTCAACCTCTGAGTTTGTTTCGGTGTTTCTTCTCAGAGTAGTCAGATAGGAAACACAAACACCGACTTCATTTAGTTAAAAAAATGTCTTTTTGACGTGTTTTTGTTGAGTCCGCGCCACTACTGGAGTCTATTTGTCGCAGCGCAAGTGTCTATGTCATTGCATCACATTACATATACAAAAAAATGTATCGCCAATTCTATCAATTTTCTGCGGGCCTTCTTTCATGGTGTGCACTATACAAGCCTACTTATAGAAATCAAATCTATTTATCACTTACCAATCGCACAGATGCCCAAATTAACAACCCGCGCCTTACAGATTCATGTCGAAGGATGCCCTTATCACTGGACTGTCCTGGTTTGGTTTTTTCATAAGTAGCCGTCAGAGGCCCCAATTTTGGAGAATACATTATCTTGATCAAATCTTTCAAAAACATTGTTTATGATTGAAACCACAAATAATTTATTGGTCACGCCTGAAAAAATAATATTAAGTCATTATTTGCTGGTAAGAATTACCTTGGAAAAACTGACTGTATTTTTATCATTCACTAGTGATCCGACCTTTCCACGAGTTTTACTACTTGACAGACATCTAGATTTAAGTAAGAAGTTTCGAAGTAAGTTTAATATGAATGTATGACATACAAACCTTCCGGAATAAATCCACTAAATGATGGTGAAAATCAAAATCCTAAATTGCAATACATAATTATGTATAGATTCATTTTATTCTTAACACCTGGGCAACTGCATCTAACTTAGCAAATGATGTGAATATGGGGTCAGTGAAGTTATATTAAATGTAATTACCATCGACACAATCTTTATAAAGCTAAGGTTGCCTAGAAGAGATCATCGATTGCAATAACAGCAATTTTTTCTCAAAACAAGTACATAATATAATCATAATTATTTTTAGCGTCCAATGAAATTAATAAATATATAAATATTGATATAACACAAAGATATAATATTTAAGAAGTATAAAAAAGTGAGTTAACATACCTGAAGCTAGTCTGAAAATTTGGCTTCTCACTCAAAAGCACTGGTCACTCAATATTTAGTATTTTTTAGTTACGTCTGCTCCTCTCACAGTACTTATCAACACTGTTTAATTAATCTGTTTTGTAGTCTCCATTTATATATTGTGAACTTCATAATAATCACTGATAGTTTCAATGTATGTGTGTGTGGATAATTTTGTTTGTAAACAACAAAAACCCATTTAACTAACTATGGATCTAATTGTTGGGTTTTTTAACGCCTTTGAAATAACTAATAAACAACTGCAATGGGGTTACCCATTGAGGTTGTTTATGTGATATTTCCTACTTTTTAATAGTAATTTAATTCCATGGAAAGGCCACAGATAACGGAGGGGAGATAAGGACATTAACGGGATGGCTGGTCAACGTTTGGCGTCTCTTTGAAGAATTGAATCTGGAATGAAATGATTCGATAGGTAAGACGTTCACGATCGACGTAAAAGCATTAGTTGTAACTCATATCCCGGTAAGGTAAGGTATAAATTAGAATGACTGCCTAGAGTTTGATCAAACTTACGGCAATCATTCTAATTTATACTTTACTAGCTTTAGCTCGCGACTTCGTTCACGTGGAAGTCGGTAAAATATAGCCCATGTTACTCGCTAATACTGTAGCTTTCTATAGGTGAAAGAATGTTTTAAATCGGTTCAGTATTTTTTGAGTTTATCCATTACAAACAAACATACAAAAAGAAAACACTACTAAATGAAAAATAACTTTAATTTCGGAAGACGGTGTCTGGTTTTAAATTTTTGATTTTGGCCACCGACTTCCGAAATTAAAGTTACTTTTCACTTTGTAGTGTTTTCTTTTGGAAGTCGTTTGTATTTTTTTTTTTGTAAAAAGTTTTTATTTTTTACTTTTTAGTTGTGGTACATACCTATACATACCCCACACAAATTCGAATACCACTATCTGCTATGTAAATAACAGTGACAGGAACTTATCATATCATCCACGTATTACGGTCGAAGTGGCGGTGCTTGGAGGAGGCCTATGTCCAGCAGTGGACGTCTTTAGACTGAAATGATGATGATGATGATGATGATCTTTACAAAAAATAGAATATTTTGTAAAGGAACTTATTTAGATTTTTTCTTGAAATTCACGTTATTCACGTCGTTAGTCTGCAAATTCGGCGGCCATTAACATATTCCATGCTGAATAAGTTCTTCCAGACATTTTTTTGACTTTAATAGACTCAAAAACGTTTATTATTTTAATGTAAACATATGTTTCACACTTCAAAATGCTAGTGAGCTACGTAACTACAATCGCAAGCGTATTTTTCGATAGCGTCTGTCGAATTAGTGACTCATGGTGCTGTGTTGTATGGTGACAGCTGAAAATCGTAAGTGACTATCGAATAGATTATGTTAGGTTTCTTCCCTATCGAAATCTATAGTGCTCTTGGTATGAATTTTAATTCTTTCTGTGACCGCCAGGGGCGCTGTTCAATTTATTTTCATATAAATCTTTTAAGGAGACGCTAGCGAGTTTTAACATTATTGAAATGTATTTGATTCACGTAAATACGCTAGCGAGTAATTTTTCGATTACAACTCATGGTAGAGGTACAGAAACAACATCTTTTACACTTTGCAGCTCCGTATGTATTTCGTTTCCTTTGTATTCAAGCTATTGGTCCTACCCTTTTATAAATACTTACCTAATACAAATTATTGCGCAAGCACTTTTGGAATACGCGCCCGGAATTTATAAATACGTATCTTCATTCGTTAACAATAACAAAATGAAGCGGCTTTCCAGGTTCAATACAGAGTCCGCGCCATCGCTCAAGTCCGATAGACGCGGCGCTAGTGTCTATGTCATTGCATCAAATTGTATTTAAAAAAATGTAGTTCCACAATTTTTCCGCCGGGCTTCAGAGGTAGAGCGGACTGTACTTACATAAACTTATGCCTTATTCCCATGGGGCTAAAGAGAAACTACAGAACGCCACCTTATTTTTTGGGTGGGAAATGATCAAATAACTTCTCCTGCTCTAGGCGGAGCGGGAGGGCGTGTCAGACTCTTACTGACTAAAACCCACCCGTGTTTCTGCAGTTGCCATGTTGCTGGGGGCCACGATCTCCCTTTCGGACTGCTTCGCAACCCCGGCAGGCATCGGCCCTAGCGGACCCGGCCTGCGATCCTTAATACTCCTTTTACCTCGTTTACGTTCATTCATCAGACGCCCTAGTGTGAGTTTCTTTTAACCATCTCGACTTCACGCATGGACCGCGTTCGGAGCTCCGATTGGCCCTACACTGGCCTCACTGGTGAAGGACCAATCGGAGCGCCGAACGCGGTCGATGCATAAAGTCGAGATGGTTAAAAGAAACTCACACTAGGGCCTCTGTTCATACACGCATACGTTTGTGACCTCAATTAATTATAAGGAAAAACGGCCTGATTTTCTTATAATTAATTGAGTTGAAAACAATATTAAAGAATTGGTAAATATAATGTATAGCATAAAATTTTAAAGTAAAATTGCTATAGAGCTATATTCTAGTTTAGAATAACTGTGCCAAAGCTACACGTGGACATTAAAACGAAGTAACAGATCATACCTAGGAACTTAAAAAAATACTCAAATTGAATAAATGGCTTTTGCGTCATCATAACTCACAAGCGCACCTACAAAGAGACCGAGACGATGCGTTTTATAATACATAATGACTGTTAGGACGATTACTTAACATACTGCTGCAAGAGAACAGTTGGATGAAAGAAAGAAAGAAAAATTGGTTTATTTGTCACAGAGACACGTGCATACATCAAAGACAAGAGTAAATGAAAACAACAAAAAGTACATAATAAATCACGAGCATAAAACAGAAATTAGTCGGCAGCTGCACGACATGACTGTGACAAGAAGGCTTCCACTCAGCATGATGCAGTGCTATGGGGAGCCCACAGCACAGCGCTGATTTTCAGTGGTCACCCGAAAAAATAAAAAGAAGAAGAAGAAAAGATTTGGTTGCCTTAATTTTCTGTGAACATGAAAATAATTAAATTACCATGTAATATGTTTTAAATATATTTTATCCAAATTAATGTTTAATATCAATTTTAGTCATTCGAAATCGTCACAATAATTACATTATGAGTAATTCTTCAATGTAGTTCTTTTTTTAACCGTCAACTGTTCTATGTGTTATGTTCTTTCAATATGTTATTGTGTCTATAGATTCGGTTGTTCCATTTGTGTAAATACCTTGTTTATCTTCACTGCCATTAATAATTCTATTAGAAATAAAATCTCCATCGGTTATAGCATGTGTATTAGCTATAATATCGTTGTTTACTATAACATCTCTTTTGGCTGTAATATTTCCATTAGCTATGTTATCTTCTTCACATTTCATCTTACAAACTGATTCGGCTGCGTTATTTATGAACCTGAACTCGCAGTCCGTTGTTAGTTTTATAAACTCACTTCTGACTAGTAGGAGAATATATGCTTGAATCACTGAAAATAATAATAATAGGACTTAATTCCTTCTTTTCAGGAAAGTAAGGTTGTTTTTGCTTTGATTGTATGGAATATAAAATTTTAAATAAAGAAATAGCCAAATCGGTCCAGCCGATTTCAAGTGACCAACGAAAAGCATTAAATTTTTATTAATATAGATTATTATTGGAGATTATCTGTCATACCTACTTTCTCATAGGGTAGGTAGGAGGTAGTCTGTGTTTCAAGGTAACTGCTACATGCACTTGCGTGCAAAAAGTTCACGATTATCTAAACACGAATGAATAAATTTTGATAATTCTTTCACTAACGTAATCTACATACTTTTAGGAAGGTTTAAGTATATTATAGTAGCTACATTAGGTTATTGTAAGTAGAATTTTTGAGTTATCTTGTTTCGAATCGAAGTACAGGGTGGGTCATTTTTTCTTGCACGAAAGTGTTATTGCGTATAGGTATCCAAGTCTATGAGAGTAATCACTAAAATAAGATTATTTACCGATTGGAGCCAGAAAAGTGATTAAATGAAAAATAATCATACAGACGCGGCCAAACTCCATCTTGTACAGGTTCATTACATGCGCAGCATACGCAGTTAGAGACACGCCCATGATAATCATCAGGATCCAGAGGATGAAGCCGTAGATATAGTACGCTTTCAGCATCTTTAGATCTTTCTGGAAAAACAAAATATGCTGAATGGATCGGCTTTCGGAGTAGCAACCGTTTTCTGAAAGGCTATAATTATAATCAACAGTAAAATTATATAACAGATTGACAATCTTACGTTAGTGATTAAGCATAAGCACAATCAGCCTATAATGTTCCCACTGCTGGGACACAGGCCCCTCTCTGTGAGATGGAGCGGGCCGTAAGCCACCACGAGGGCCTAATGCTGTTTGGTGGATGTCATGTTTCCGAATTTTTGTTCTAGGAGATGCCAGTTTCTACACGATATTACCCGTCACCGTTTTGAGAGCAGTGGTGGTGGTGGTGGTGTTAGTGATTTGATAGAATGCTATTGTTGATTTTAGACCGCAAACAGCAGTGAAAATGATTTCGACAGATTGTCAGATGATAATATTAAATTTTATATTGGCATGTTTATACCAATTTTTAAAATAAATAAGTTCAATTATAATTTGTAACTCACCGCATGTCCTGCATAAACGAATACTACATTTAGTACAATATCCGCTCCTCCTACTATTACAAAGAATCCAAACATGACTACATATACTTCGTAACCTTCTTCATTCTTGGATTTTGCTAGCAATTGGAAGAAAGTTTTTGTGACACCAACTAATAGTATGACACCCATAACCTGAAAAAATGATGCTGAAGGATGATTGATGTTGTTTTTTTTTTATAGCAAGTGGGTACTTATTTTGAAAATTTGCAGCGTCGTTGTTCTTGTGTAAAGTTTACACAATAAACAACGACACTGCAAACTTTCACTGTAAACACCCACAAGCCATTTTTTTTACTTTTTTGTGTTTTTACATGCTATCTTCACATAACAACATACTCACATAATATTACTCAAATTCTATATGGTGTTGTACGCCATTTCTGGCAAGCAAAGAAGATAGTAAAAGAAAATGAAACATGTACTAATAGATACTTAAAGGATCTCCGATAAAAGAGTGAAAGAAAACTATAAGATTTTTATACATATAGGTAGGGCAGATTCTGCCTAGTTATGTTATAAATTCTAAACAACAGGGGCTATTGCTTTAACATTGTATAATTATCCTATAATAAGCAGATACTCACCAATCGGACATAGCCCCACACGATCAGGCTATGCCTTAGCGGCAGACACATACAGCATCTTTTAAACTGTGGTATCTCGCCACGAATTCTAATCATTTTGTCCGTCAATTTAGACAAATTATAACACTATCAGTTTTGATATCGGAAAAACGCACAAAAAAACAACATTTTATAAGTTTTATGAACACAACAAATAACTGAGGTCTGAAAGTTACTTTGATTAAACTCAGAGGATACGCTACTATCTTTTATCTTCCCCCATTTCTGTTCAATAACAAAAACAAGCGATAATAAATTAGCAGAAATCATAGTATATAAATAATATTTTGGAATTTGTAGCTGTAAACATAATTATTATGTTCATGTCGTAACGAAATTAAAATAGGTCTTTTGTCAATATGAGAAATCCCAAAGGTTTGGTGCAAGGGTAATTCTCACTTCCCCTTGTATGCGCTGTACGTACTATGACATTCACATTTCTATAAAGACAGTACCATTATCAAAATCCAACACAAAAACAAAAGAAACACGCCACTATTTCACTTGATTTGAAACTTCAATGGCATAGACGAACCCACAAACAGACAGTCAATTAGCAGACGACAAAGGTATTCATCCTCCTTCAACGAACTGTAAGTATAAAGTAGGAAATGGACCGAGTCGTATGCCACGCGTTACGTATCTCATATGGTATGTGAAAGTAACACAGTCTAGTATCAGTATTTATAGTAGGTATACCTACATAATAAACGTTAACTACTGTTACTGTAACTGCAACAAGCTTCATCATTAGGTATAATCATCGCTACTTCGCTAATCTTATAACCCTAGATCGGAACCATTTTTTATTTTTCATGTTACATTGCGATTCTTTCGCGAGTTTACCTTTTCCAAAAGACCATTTCAGAATATCTTCACATTTACTTGTTTCTTCATTGCTAATATTTTCTGTTTCTAACTCTTCCTCATCTAATTTCTTACATGTTACCTTTTGATTCATTCGTAAGTTTACCAACATTTTCTTTAGATTCAAATGTTTCTTCATTGCTCTCTTCTAACCCTAGCTCTCCGTCACCTGTTATCTTACATTTCATCGTACACTCCGATTCTGCTGCAGCAGCAGAAAATAGCCTTTTATAATTGAAAATAATATTAAAAGCTTAACTTTAGGCGTCTTCGTCTTTTTATTACTGAACGGTTTAAACATAGATACAACATAGAAAAAGTAAGGGTTTTTTGTGATGGATTAATGCAAAGTTTTGAACACAAAACGGTACGAATCATTTTTAAGAACACTTACTATGATGACTAATTAATAGAGTCGAAGCGAATTCTAAGATTACCCATTATATGGTCGAGGCTAGATTAAGGCCTGTGCTGAATAAGCATAACACATAGACTACTAACCAAGGCGGTGAAAAACAATTTGCAATTTTAACAGACCTAAGTCGTAGAAATATAAGATCTTTATCAGCTTGACGCTTTAAAGATATTTATTTATTTATGTTCCTATACATAAAACACTTCATTAGAAATTTCTTCCAGCAGACCTGCGACAGTAGAGTCAGATGAGAGATGTCGTGTATTTACCGCAAGTAAACGTTTTTTCTTTCTTTCTTTCTTATATAGACACAGAGCGTAAAAGGCAATACTAGAAAAATTAAATAAGACTAAACATACTTATATAAACCGGTAGATAATGGAAATATTTAATTGTTCTGTTCAATTTCAAACGGAGTTGACCACGTCGATGTCATCCATTTATATGTCGCTCGCTGTAAGATGATTGAAGCCGTGATATGGTTATATCCCTAGGGATACAGCTAATACCTTAATATATTTAGTTATTTGAAAGCGGTTCATAACTGTCTTAGTAGGAATAACTATGACGAGCCAGATTCTACAAATTCGCCAAAATCAGTGTCGAATCATAATTTTGCCAATAATGTTAAGTACTTAAAATAGTGTCCCCCTTACATGATTTTAATTCTGTAAGTAACCTATTTTCTTACCTATACAATGCAATTATAGTGCAAATTTGAAAATAAATAAAATGAAATGAATTCCAAAATACTGAAAACAAAAAAAAAGAAGAAAATATTTAAGTTTATTATATCTGAGGGCCACTTCCCGTAATTAAAAACGTTCAAATTCTAGTTTCAATATCATCTTAGTGACAATCAATGTCAAAAACCTACAATTTCTTATAGAACAAGATTAAGATTGGAATGCGAACGTTCGTAAAAACACAGATGGAATTGCCCCTTTGAACTGAGGTATGAAAATAACAAACATGACTTATAGTAGGAATATAACACGCCTGTATTGATGTATTCTCTTATGGCTAGATGATGTACATGTAGGAACTGCACTGCCATTGTTTGCCAAGACCCAGCAATAGGGGCGGGGAAACTATTGTATTGGACATATATCCAAAATTTGGATTTATGAGTAACTACCTACTCTGTATAAAAACCCGATAATACTTTGGCCGACCTGGTGTTTGAATCCAGAAGTCTTTGCTCAGCGGTCACACTTGTGATCACTAGACCAACTAGGCAGTGAAATAGATTAAAGACCAAATAATATATTGGCATTCCATTTTATAGGATCCGTTGCATGGCATAATCAGCCAAACTGATGGGACATAGGACTCCTCTGTGAGAGGGAGCGTAATCCACCTCTTGGGCCCTGAGACGTTTAGTCTGTCACATACCATCAAATTTTTGGTTCTAGGGCTTTATCGTGATGTTTTCTTTCACTGTTTGAGAACAGCGGTGATTAAATAAATTACCCAAAGTAAAGTGCCTGCCTGGGTTGGATCTTGGAACCCAAGTTACGACCTTACAACTCGTAAGTTGCTGTCATTTCCACTCTGCCACCTCTGCGCTGTATAATAATATCGGCGGTATATTAGCTGATAATAGAAAAAAAAATGACCAATTTATCATACACCCAGTGGACTTATCTTAACGGAGAACAGAAACCAAAATTTCTGGTACTTCCGTACGCATTGTGCTGGATATTTGGAATAATTGACCTTGGAATCCTATAAAACACGTTATTTAGAAAACTTCACTTTAGGTAAGGCTGGCACACTGGTTCCAAAAAGACCACTTAAGATGATTACACTGATGATTACATTGATTAGAGAAGATTACACTGATTTTGATTAATCACGAAACTGTTTAACAATAGTGTATAAGATTGCAAATCAAAAAAGGAGATGGGAAACGGTGGGCCCAGATATGATCTAAAAAAAATGTCATATATTTTATCCTTGAATATAAAAAATCAGCTCAATTCTTAAATCCGAAGCGGAGAAAAATATATGGTTTTCGTGAGATTATCGATTAATCGAGTAATTACAATTACAAAAAGAAAACTTTCGCACTAGGTAGCAGTAGGTAATTAACTCAAAGAAATGGAATGCACTATATATACTTACATACAATATAGTGCATTTAACTACAGTCATATTAATAAATAAAACATCGATAAATTGCTGAAAAACCAAAATAATTATAATTGATTTCAAATCGATTAAAATCAGTCTTATATTTTTAGTCAATGTCACTGGCAGTGCATGATTAGCACTGGCATGAGCTGATTGAAATTGACACTAGACAGTAGAGGTGGGTCGTTGTCGAATTTTTGTCGGAAGAAACCGTTTTCCCCACGACGAATACGGTTGCAGAAAAAGGTTAAAAGACGAAACTTATCCAACATGGAATAGACATGCGTTTTCTTCAAGTGTAGTTTCACAGCCTCAAAGAACAGGTAAGCTAAAGTAGCAATGTGCAGGCCCACAGAGCACGGAGACATCTGGGCTGCTGCTGTGCTGCTGTGCAGGAATGAGAGAGCACGGAATGCCGCAGCCGCAGACGCAGCATTCCGTGCTCTGTGGGCTGGCCATATTAGGTCAACATCTAACATAATTACCTACATCAGAGAAAACATTGCCGGATATTATTTGAGTGTTGACGTCCTCAGGGTAGATGAAGCTACGATGAGAAATTCCCGTAAAAATATATTCCCCCCATCTTTGCAATATAACCATAGCCTACAACGTTCCCACTGCTGGGACACAGGCCTCCTCTCTGTGAGAAGAACTGGGCCATAATCCACCACACGGACCCAGTGCGGGTTGATGGATGTCACATGTCTTCGAATTTTTGTTCTAGGTTTCTTCACGATGTTTTCCTTCACCATTTTTGATAGCAGTAATGATGAAATAAACTACACAAAGTAAAGTGCCTGCCTGGAATCCAGGCAGTTTACTTTGGAAATAACGCGAAAAGATTAATACAATCCTGTTCGTGCTCGGGGGCGCGCGAAATGCACGGGAAGGGTGTTCCGAATATTGTCACATGTTATATTGTCACATATTGTCATATTGTTACATGTCCAAAAACTTCTAACTCTTATATCTCATTTTGGACTAAGCTTAGAGATATGCTTGTCAAACGTTTGTTACACTATTCTGTAGTAGAAAAATAAGATTTGGTTGATAACCGCGAGAAAAAAAAAAAGACGGCACCTTCCCTATTAAAATGGGCATTGTCCTTTCTTGTTCCTTTGCTCTGTTACTTCGTTTTTTCTAACTTTTTTACTTTTGCTCGGCTCCTAATGGTCATAGTGTAATGATAACCAACTTTGATTATGAAACTATTTAGTTGGATAAGGATTAATATCATTATACGAATATCATCATCTTTCGATTCTACCCGTGTTTTGATTGACTAATTTTAACACAGAACGGTTATTGTAACTTAACTATAATACTTAGGCATGTTTATAGCCTCGTGGACTTTTTTATGAGTACTATAAACATGTAGTACACTATTTTATGTACCATCAATAGTTTTCGCAGCTCACGCCAAATAATGTCTTTTATAGGCAAAAGATTTATGATAAATTGCAGTAACGTGACCCAAGATACGTTATTGCAATTTTCGCAGAGATCTCAAAAAAAAAAAAAACCCATATGTTACTCGCTGGTAATGTAGCTTCCTTTAGGTGAAAGAATTTATTAAAAAGGTTAAGTATTTTTTGAGTTTAGCCATTACAAGCAACGAAACAAATATACAAAAAAAAAATCCCTTTATAATAATAATTTAGATAAGTAAAAAACACAACCGTCTTAGCACATCAAAATCAGAGAGGATAATTTTCTTCAGAAGGAATTTCTTATATTTGTGGGTATATTTTAGATATATATCTGCTGCTCCTAAGCCCTAGCTATTTTAGAATTGGTACCAGAAGGAAAGGTTCAGGTACACCAACTACATAGCTGAGGTTTTCGTAGAGCCACCGCTGAGGCGGCAATGGAGCACTTATATTGTGTACTGTGTGTAACGTGTTTTGTCCTCTGCCAAACCTCGCAATCCAAAAGCAATCGTCGCCTGACCCTTCGGGGAAAATATGCATGATGTTATGTTTGCTCTACGTGTTCATGATATATTCTGTAGAATTAATAAAAAATATAAGAAATATTGGATAAGTTTTATTGATAAACCTATGATATAATTATAAACTTACAATATTTATAAAGCTACACGACACGGTAACGTCCAATTTTGCCAGCAAATTACATACATTAGATTTTCGTTTATGTTGACGTGGATGGTTGACCAAGTATTCTGCAAGTTCTGTAGCTTACTCTTCTCTTCTCTACCTATCTCTTTCTTTCTTTATTTACAATATCAATACCCAAATTAAAATGTTTTAAACAATCTTATTTAAAAACAGATGTGCATTTTCATAATCAAAATGTTTTTTTGCGCTGAAAGACTAGACTTTTTCACCAGGTGTATAATTTTGATTATAACTATATTTGCGTATCAAACCTTTTATTGAAAGTATTAGAAATATTTCCAGACCTGTAAAAAAAGAAAAACATTTATTTTAGAGACAAATAATGACCAAATATAAACGATATCTATGTAAAACGCCCTTGCTAGTGTGTTATGTTGTGAGCGTTACCAATGAGGTTAAAAACTGAAAGCTCATAACAGGTGGCAGCACAAATGTAAGTCTTTAAACCGCCATTGTTTTGTTTATATTTACTTTTGTGTCGATCATAAATTACACGAAAACTGGATAAATATGTATGAGACTTGAGTATAACACTATTAAAAGACGAGCTAAGGACGTCTATCACTGGTAAAAAAGCAGCTTTAGTGGAAAAGTCAATAAATTGTGAAAGTTTTATAATTTATAGGTTATTTTGTGTTTGTTGAATTTAAGTTAATTTTTTGTTAAAGACAGGAGCCGTACGATAGAAATAACCTGATCAGAGTTGAAAACCAACTTGGGCATGATCTTCCTCACTGAAAAACCTCAGAGATAGCACTTCTAATACTGATCTAATATGATAATATAAACACACATACTTTACTATAATTTACATAATATCACATCACAAGTGCCTGTAGGTAATGAAAACAGCAACTAAGTTTTCTTGGGAGCATCACAAATCGAAATATCGGATTCCAATTTTTTTCGGAGAGCTTTCTTCCACAGTCTTTTTTCTTATAACATCATTGGCAAATACACGAGTCCCCGTATTTTTGCAGTAAACAGCTGCGCAACTAGGCTCAATAATTAATTATGCGTAAAAGAAGTCGCTTGTTTACAAAAAATGTATGGCTAGCTGTCTAATTATTAGACGTTGGAGATCAGCGTCATCTGAAGTGACAGCAGAGCCTGAAGTGGCAGTTTTTATCCCCATTAATGTAAATAATAATCTAAAAAAATTTTGCAATTTCACGAACAACTTTTTAAATCAAAAAGATATTAATTCAAATACACTTCACAAAAATACTTTCTTGGAAGACGTGATTGCCAAATGTTTCTTCAAGTAACCGTTGATGTTATAATTTCTAGATACTTACAAATATCCAAAATGGCAGCACCGCCAAATACAAGAGCGTCATTTTCAATAGTCGGAAAGTCATTGATATGATAAGTTAAATAGATCTCTCCGAAGTAGTGTCCATTGTCGTAGTCCAGTGCAAAACACAGTGTCACTACTATGATGTAGATAATAAGAGTCAGTATGCAGTAGAGGTAGTAAGCTCGGTAGAGACTGGCACTTCTCTGAAAATAGAAATCGAACACTTTATTTAATTTGTGAAAGATGTACCGAAAACTGATGGATACTAAAAAATAAAATTTCAAAGATACCCCAAAGTTTATATACCCTTTTCTTGATCGACTAATACAAATTTTAGATACTCAATATAGAAATGAAATGAAATGAAATTGTTTATTCTGTAAATAGGATATCAGAATCACTTTTACACGTCATATTAAAAAAAAATAAAAATAAGCTAGTTGAGTTCGGCGTTTCCTATCTGACTACTCTGAGAAGAAAGGCCGAAACAAACTCAGAGGTCACAGTCTCTTTTAAAGTCCAGACATAATCTTGGTCAGGCCATATGAGGACCATGTAGATTAGTGTCTGAAATGGTCTTTTGAGGAAAGAACCACACAGATTTGAGTGAACCTGTCCAGTCAGTGCAAGCATTTGTCAGTAATCGTGGAGCTCAACTCAGAACTTAAGGAGCTCAACTCGACGAACAATACCAAAGAAAGGACATTTGGGTAGGCCGCATAAACTACTCAAACTACCAGACCATAATTAAAACTAACTGAAAAATGAAAATAATAATGATATCCACATAGTCCTCACATTCACAATAATTAAATAAAATAATATAATACTTTACAAAGTAATCATGTCATTTTGAATATAATTTTCAACAATGTCAATGTGTATTTAAAACTGGTATATTTTCATGATTTTACAAAATAATTAAAATGTTAAGTTTTATCACAAGGCTTAGCAGAGCGAGCAGTTCAATCCCATGCTTTTTTATCTTCTAAATAATCTGAAATTTTATAATACCCTTTTTTACAAAGTTTAGTTTTAATACAGATTTTAAATCTATTAATGGGTAAGTTTCGAATGTCAATGGGAAGTTTGTTGTAAAAGCGTATACATTGACCCATGAACGAGTTGCCTACTTTGTGGAGACGTGTGCGATGCACAGCAAGATTGTGTTTATTCCTGGTATTTAAACTATGGATATCGGACATTTTCTTAAAATTTGATATATTTTTGTGTACATACAATAGGTTTTCAAAAATATATTGTGAGGCTACAGTCAGAATATTTATTTCTTTGAATTTTTCTCTAAGGGAATCTCTTGGACCTAGGTTGTATATGGCTCGAACAGCCCTTTTCTGTAGAACAAAGATAGTATCAATGTCCGCACATGTTCCCCAGAGAAGAATCCCATATGACATAAGACTATGAAAATAACTAAAATAAACAATTCTGGCTGTATCCACATCAGTTATCTGTCTAATTTTTTTAACAGCATAGGCGGCCGAACTTAGTCTTCCTGACAATTTTTCTATGTGTGGGCCCATTGTAATTTACTGTCAATAGTGATTCCAAGAAAAACTGTCGAATCAACAGGGTCCAACTCTGTTCCATTTACTTGAACATTGGTAGATAGCTGCCTGACATTTGGCATTGAAAATTTAATGAGTTTAGTCTTTTTTTCGTTCAGTAGAAGATTATTTACATTAAACCAATGCACTACTTTAGAGAGTGTATAGAAATGGACAACATGCTATTGAGCAAGCCTGAAGATCTTTGTGAGCGTGCCTGAAGATCTTTGTGAGCGTGCCTGAAGATCTTTGTGAGCGTGCCTGAAGACCTTTTTGAGCAAGCCTGAAGATCTTTGCGATGCAGTGGGACATTACAGGCTGGTATGAATCGATTTAATAAAACCTCAATACACGACTTGTATTATGCTTTTGACACTTAGGGCCTGTTTCACCACCTCCGATTATTGGCAGATAATATCCAACAAATTCTGTTCCATTTTTGAATTTATTTGGTAAGTAGTGAATATTCGGACATCGTAAAATAGGCCTTAAGTGCATTTGTCTTTTTGGCACTTTAATCTACCAAACGTTAAGTTTTAAATTCTGTCGATTACTGTAGTAGTGTAGTCTTTAGACTTTTATCTTTGGCCATAAAGGTCTATTAATATAGTAGTTTATTCGCACATTAGATAGCACGCATTAACGCTTGACAGGATGCTTAGAATAATACGCGTTAATGAACGTTATGTATATGTCACCGTATAATTATGAACTTCGTTAGTTTATAACCTATCGGTATTATTTCTGTTAGATTACTGTCGAAAAATTTTGAACTGCAACGAACCATTTACAATTTAACGCATTATTTTTCGCTAGTGTATAATCTATCCATGGGAAACCGACAAATTGTGAACTGGTATCAAACTTGCTTGCAACGTAACGCACCTTGCGCTAATACTAAATAGCCCGCCTAACTGCGAGCAAATTAGAAGTAGCGCTCGCCGGCCGCTGCCGCGTCCCTGCTCACTTCGCTCGCTTGGCTCGCGCGCGGTTTGTCACAATTTTAACGTTATGTAACCAATTTGCACCCGGTTCAGAATATTTAGACAGTTTATAATCTATCGGAAATTATACCGATAGATTATACACAAACAGTTCACACTCTTACGGTGATATCTAGAAATTATTGTTAGTTTAGATATGCACAACAAAAACACTGCAATAATGCATAGACTGCATTATTGTGGTCATTCAGTAACGAGCAATGTCAGGTCTCAAAATTCACGTTCTATAACCAAAATCACCCCAATTTCATTGTAAATAATTAATATTTTTTTCTTTTTTCCAGAAAATTACCACATAAATATCCTCTCAGTATTATTCTTAAAAACAGCCTCACTGATTGGACAGGGTTTTTGTTACACGCTGTATAGTAAAACCAAAACTGTACAAAGCTCCCCAGTTTTGTTTAAGCCTTTTGTAATAGGAGGCAACCCTATTTCCATTAACCACCAATCCAGACTCGGGGGTGCTACAAACTTAATAGAACCCAATAATACTTTTTCGGCATCTAACCCAGGACCCGAGGCTCTGCAGTCACCCTTGTGACCATTGGACAAACGAAACAGTATTTTTAATAGTTTACCTTGACCCCAGCTGTGATGAATGTGACAAGCATTCCAAATTCCACTAGTTGTAAAATTATAGCAACTGCTCCAAAAATCAATCGATTGGGCGTTGCCCTGTGTTCGGATGATAACAATGGCGCAAAAGTTGCTATAATTATTACACCGGTCCATAGCACTGACACTACCTGTAATAAAAATAAAAACACATTTTCAATACACCAATAATAATAATTAATTATAGTCCTTTTCATAGCATGTTAGCTTTTTTAAGATCAACGAAAGAGTTTGACAACAGTATTCTGCAGGCCAATAATTTAAAATAGCCTTCCCATCAGTGCTGTCATATATCGACTATTCTGCCAGCGTCATGTGATGATTGACTATTGTTATTTCAGTCATGTGATTACTTACAGTCAACAAAAGTTTGACAGAGTACTTAAAACGATTATTTGGACCTAATATAATTATTTTATTCAGTTATAGTAAGGCTGATCTGAGAGAATTATATAAATTCCTGACTTCCAAACAAGATAAAATGTCTGTATCTTGGAAATAATCTTGTTCGCTAATTACACCCGGGTTGTGTATAATAAGCGACCCAACGTCTGAAGAAGAACCAAATGAAACCTTATCTTCTACTTAATCAAAAATCTTAAAATTATTTATTCATTAACAGACAACGCACAACCTTATATGTAGGGTCTAGGAGCTTGAATTTCTGCACAAGTTCCTATAGAACGAAAATGCGCATTAAGACACAGATATATGCCAGTGACCTTGAGTGGTTAACTTGCGTGTTCTATACTGAGCTCACGTAACGCGACGTACGTCCAGCCAGTAATAGGACTCGCCCATCAAGGAGCGTTGTCCCAAGTTAGACGCATTGTAAGTTCATTATACATAAAACAAAATGTATTTTTTTTAAAACACATATACTAAAAGGTCAATAATTAAATTATCTTTAAAATGGTGAAGATTTCAGAAAAATACGCTTGATAGATGTTGTGTGATTCTCAGTTTTTTATCAGCGTAAGATATTACTTTACAAATAAATTTCACTATGTAATATAAAAGCAATCTAAAATATATTGAGTTATTAAGAAAATGCTTTAATTCATTAACACTACTCGTTTAGACGTGATCTTCAGTATAAAATCATTTAAAAGTTCATGCTCAAAGGGGTTTAAATAGTGGATGAAAGATTGACACGGCTTCTTATTAATAATTTTGATGATTTTTTGTACTTACCAATCGCAGAAATGCCCATACAATTAACAAGCATCTTAGAGTACAGCAACAAGAGGTACGCCGAACACGAGGTGCACGTATATCATGTTGTTTGGTTACTTCACCGGGAGCCATTGGCCGCCCTAACTTTGGAGAGTACATTATGAAAGTTTAATCTTTCAGAAATAAGTTAGCTTTGTGCCCAAAACCTCCAATAGTTATTCAATAGTTATTTGCTAACGCCTGAAAATATGAAAAAAAAAAAAATGTTATTTGCATCTTAGAACGGCTATAGTACTATCGCGGACATGCATATCTAAACACCGTAAGTAACTATTCCTGCTTGCAGCGCTCGACCGCTACAGTAACGCTTACCTACAAAAAAAGGAGCGGCTAACAGATGTGGTCATTGTGTGCACGAGATTTTGTTTTCAAAGTGGGTAAATATGCGTGACCGCGATGGTACTTATACAATATGCAACTTTTGATTAAGTACCTAATAAAATACAAGAAACACCCTCTGACTAAGAGACTGTCATAAATGTGAGTTAAGGTTACCAAACAAACCTACACCAAAGGTTAAGTAGATAAGTTGAAATTATAGACATTTTATCTACTATTAATTTAACAACACTAGAGTTTTATAAAGGTACCACTTTGCTATGGATATACGATAATGATTTTCTTTTCCATTTTTAAAAGCTTTATGAATAGCAGTTACCCAGTTATATATCAAGCAGGTTAACGTACCTACCTGAGGCAATGCCGAAAGCTGTTTTCACTAAAAAGTCACTAACTATTCACACCTCTATTGTGTCTGCTCCTCTCAAACTATTAATCAACACTGACAAATTATTCTGTTTATCACTCCTAATTTATATAATTATTGTGAACTACATAATAAAAATAATAGTTTCAATGTGTGTCGTATGTGGATAAGTTTGTTTGTAAACAACAAAACCCATTTATCTAACATGGATCAAAAAGTGGGTTTTTTTAATACTTGCCCATTCATGTTGTTCATTTGTTATTTCCTACAATTAAAAACAACATAATATAACATCACGCCTGTAATCCCCAAGGGTCGAGCAGAGGTGTACTTATAGTACACCCACATTTCGCTAGTTATGTTAAAGTTCCATGTAATAGGCGGCGAGCCTATTGCCATCAACCGGGCACAAATCCAGACTCCGGACTGCTACTGAGAAATTCCTGATGAAAAAACCAATAACACTTTGCCCGAACTGTACCCTAATTACATAATACACGATCAATCACAATGTTTCGATTTGAAACAGATTGCTAATCCATTGCTTCGTAAGTTAGAAAAAAATCTACTCAACAACGTAAATAACGCAATTAATGTTGTTGAACTGTCAAAATGAAACAAATTAGGCATAATTGTTTACAAAAATAAGTTACGCAAGGGTAGTGATATTCGAACCTAACAACTCATGTAACAGTAGCGTTTGCAACCACGAGACCAACAAAGAAATCATTTTTAAAAAAACACGTTTTACTCCATGGTAAGCCGAAGCCCGACTCCGTAACCCTTACTTGTGGTGTGAACAATCACGGTAAAGTCGACCGTAAATTGAAAAACGCTCAGCAAGCTATGTAAAAGGCTATGCTGGAAGACACTCTTAGGACTCGAATTCAGAATAATCACCTTATTCTGACAAAGAACCAGAATAAACAAGCTGTCGTGATTAGCCGTAGATCCGAGAACCGTTTGTCGAATACGTGCTCTTACCGACCGTTGGCGGAGTGAGGAATGTTCTCAGGATAGATATAGCAGCTATAGAGGTATGAGGTCTAGGGAGTCAAGTTCCTCATCGCCCATCAAAAAGGGAGGCCTTCCGAAAAGACGGGTGTTGTCTGGTGGGTTACTAATGCCCGATGGTTGATGTCATGATATTGTAAATTGCGCGGAAAACTTTGCTTGCGCGATTCAGGATTTTGCATGACGTCATCGCGTCAGCGTGATGCGTAGTTCGCATGTGGCGTTGTATCTTCGCAAGGTGGTTGATATTAGCTGGATAAGAGTAGGCAAGGATCGAGATTACGGCGTGCTATTGGTCGGGCTTGTGTCCAGCATAGCATAGGTTTACTTCTATTATGCTGACGATGATGAAAGCCACCACAAATAGCCACAAATAGCTATTATAGTACCGTTTTTTTAATTAGGTACTCTAGCCTACGTATTGATGCTCATAATTAATTAAAAAGGTCGTGTTAAATGCGATTACTGAAACACTGACGTTTTGAAGGCCAAACTCATGGGCTTACCAGAGCCAAATTTTATAAGTAGTTATATATGAATGGGGAAAACACAATTTGAAATAGAAAACAATTTGACGTTCCTTAAGTGTAGGAACTGTTTTTGTTCTGTCATTGATTTTTTATATATTTTTCACTAACACTAGACCACACCTAAATGTAATGCCAAAATGTTATAGTTCACCTTTCAGCGCTGAACCGAGCGTTGAAAATCCAGGCGTGCTTCTAATTACGCATTACATTTAGGAGTTACCTATTGTTAGTGCAAACGGGCGTAAAGTTCTCTACCTACTAAGTGGGTATGTCCGAGCAGTGTCAGTTTTATTCACAGTGCACACAATATACGTAAGTACTCGTACCTACTCGTTTTTATATGAACCTTTAAATAGGTGCTTCCTTCTTACAATCCTACACACTACATACGGTACCAGAGGCTATTCATAGCCATGTGGTGTCCTGCTAACAAATAATTATGACTGCTTACTGCTTGACATTAATTCCTATTAGTGTTAAAACTGGGATGAGGAATAATTACATGGTGATACAAAATTTAGCTCTAACACTAAATTACGGAGGTACAGTAAGCGTTCAAAAGTGCATAGGCACGTTAAGAGTCGTATTGCTGTGAACACGCGGTACAGTCCGTATGTGTAAACAATACGGCACACACACCACAGAGAACGCAGTTTGGCGCTTTACACGCTGTCGTATCGTCGTACTTACTTGCGCCGCACTACCGAAACAAATATATATTTCCGTCGCTTTTGTTAGACACGCATCATGCGCTTGACCTTGGCCAGTTTATGGCATTGCTAAAATTCGAACCAAAGTTACGTATGCAGATAGCAGAACGCGTTAAGCGTTGGTCTGAGCTGCAAACTGGCTTAGGTTCCGATCTCGTAAAGCACAGTGCAGTTTTTGCAAATATTATTATTTTTGTTTGCAATAATATTATATTTTAATTATTGCTGCCTTTTTTATTAATGCTGTTATTGCAAAAGGGTTTAGAATTAAAAATGCGTGATATGTGATAACAAAATTAAAAAAATATTTATTTGTTATATTTATTTTACTTATAGATAACATATTGCTACAATTATTTGTCATTACGTCAGCTGAATAAGATGTGAAATAGATGTCAAGAAACTTAGAAGCAATTTGTATTATTTTGACATATTTGTATTATGAAATGTTTTAAATTTTAAATGGATTTTTCACCATAAATATTAGCTAGCTTATTATTAGTTATCTTTGATCATGGTCGAAGTAATTAAGCAATAAGTAAGAATATAAGACTACTCAAAATGTAAAAAAAAACTACTTACAAAATAGGTGATATTAAGGTTAAGCATCGGCAGTTTGTTTACATTATTTATTTTACATTCTATTTGGCTTTAGTAAATATTGGTTGGTATTGAGGTTATAGCTTAGGTATTCATTTTCTTTACGAAAAGAAGATTGAAACTAAACCTCAAATTTTAATCCTAAAATAATAATATTACTAAAATAATCTTAAACATTTTTGGTCTACCTGCGAGAAATACGACAAACACCATATTGTAACGTGCTTAAAAAATCGTTACAACAAATTCATGCAATAACGAATCTGTTGTTTATTAAGTTGGTATGGTAAATATTTTAAGGTTAAAATATAGCAGTGTCCCACTTGAAGTCTTATTATAATATCCATCCATCATTTGACGTCGCTGCTGCTCGATAATAAGCCTCTTCCTCACCATACCTCTTAACCCTCACAGTATTTCTCTAGAACAAAGAATAACATTGTATTTATTACACATAATAATTATTTATCATTCTACTAATCGAATTAAACCTCATAATGAATTTAAAATTTTAAAGGCATCTTCTGTCTAAACAATACCTCTGTTCTATCAACAAAACCTTTTATTAAGATTTATGTTTAGTAAAATATGAAATATTTAAATGATAACACTCACACTTAGTCCGGTTTCATTAGATATAATATATCTAATATAATATATCTAATGAAACCGGACTAATTGTGAGTGTGACTAAGTGTGTGAATGTGTAAATTACATTCACTTTTACGCAGCACAATAATATTTGATCTCCTTTCAATATTTATATTTGACTGCATTTTGAAAATAATAACCACAACACCGCTAATACTCGTCACCAACAATAACCACGAACCAACAAAGTTTTATTAAGCGAATACGCGTAACGAACTGCGTCTGTCTACCCCACAGAAACCGAAATAATTTACTTAGTTTTCTGTGGTCTACCTGCTAAACCTTAATATTTATGTGAACAAGACGACCGAAACAAAAAACGAATGATTATTGAACTAGTCATTATTAAAAAATAACAAAAACTATGAATAGTAATTATTAAAAAATTACAAGAAAACCGCAGATGGATGAGATTTGACTCGCCATAATCGCAAATACCAAAGCACGTTATCCACTGAGCTAGCATGCCATATACGGTTGATAGAAATTATGAACTACTATGAGTTGCAGACAAAGTGAGTGTGTGTGTGTGTCTATAGTATTGTAACATCTTATAGAAGGTCGTAAGTCAAACCGAAGCGTCAGTCTATTGCTTTGTGCGATTGCCTTTGTGATATAGACTTTTGGTCGGTACTGTACCTATTCACTTATAAAATAAAATGTTTATTGCTGCAAATAGCTTCAATGAATATTACCATAATCACCAGGCCTAGCGAACCAGTCCGTAAACAGTGCAATTTATGCAGGATATTACTATATATCCAATAGCCTCAGTGTTTAAAAAAGTACCCGTGAGAAGTTAGGAGTTCAAATGGTACTAGTAGCACTGAAATTGGAAATTCCGAAATAAACTTATTAGATCAGAGGTTCTTCTGAATCTCCAAGTGTGAGTGTCACCGCAGTGGGCTCAATTCCCTTGGTTGGTGACGCAACACCCGCCCGCGCGATGTTAGCTCGCTCCTCAAAAACACGGATATGACCATCATCCATTAACTGAGTTAATAAACGCGACGCATCTTGCAGTTTAGCTGTCCATGTGCACTGTATGTTTAGTTAAAAACGAAACAGATGCACGTGCATCAGGATATGAGACGACTTTTCCAGGAAGACCACGATTAGGTAAATGAAGTAATGGAGGATGAAAAGTCCACGACTTCGAAATCACATGTAACTTATAATGCAATTTTCCAGATTTGGAAAATATGGTTGCGTATGTCTGCCAAACTTGTTGTTTACTTTGTCTGATGCGCTTCCGTTAGTCTTCTCGGTTATGACAGGACGAACGAGTATAGCCCTATAATAGCCGCTTTAAAATGCGCGGGCGCGTGATTACACGGGCCCACCACTTAGCCACCGTCTTGTGCCGCTCCGCGAGCGCACTAACAAGTCTTTCTGCTAGTATTTTAAATAATATACCATTACCCAGTTACTTAACGAAAAAAGATACAGCTTTAAAGCTTCATTTGTTTTTGTATCAATAACGAGTGATTGTGTTTGCTGATAATTTTTGATAGCCCAAGTGTCATCTGAAGTGCTGCGTTTCCTTTATTTCAAAACTGTTAGTTAAATAGTTAGATATTAGAAAAGCGAGTGCTCCAGCGAGATGCGGTTAGAGCTACCGGTGTGCACAAGGTGTTGTTTATGTTTACCGTTACGATATGGTTTGATTGCGTGGGGATATCTCCGATTGGTGAGTACATACATAACAACTAAGACGACATGCGTAGGAACCTAACTAATGATCCTTCTGTCCTTTTCCAAAAGTGAGTGTAGCTGTCTTTTTGGTACCCTCTCAGACAGAGGTTTATAATGTACAATGTAACTAATTAATTTTTTATTATTAATTTGGGAGATACGTAGAATTCCATGGGGTAGGTAAGTTTTTATCCCGAAAAAGCGAAGGTAAGTTACAATCAAACAATATTTATTTCAATGTTCTCAGGTAATATCCGCCCTAGTGATGGTTGGAGCCGAAAAATCTTTTTCAACGATGTTGGGATTGATCAAAATTGAACCAGATACTATAAAATATAAAATCTATGCAGCACTGTTGGCGTTTTTAATGCTCTTTACATTGGGAGATATTATAATGAACATTGTGTTTGTTATTGGTGGTCATAGGGTGAGTATATAAAGGGAATGTAAAGTTACGTTTATTTTATAGAAGTGGCCTCCTGCTGGTGTAGAAAAAACTAAAATAATGAAATACTTTGATCTTTACTAAGTCCTTCTTTACAAGAGACACAATTGTTCCTTTCTTGAAAATTTGTTTGATCAAAATGAAGACTTACACAGCAGATGAAACAACAAGAATAGGCAATGTATCACACAGAAGTGATCAGTATGAGTGTTTTCATGTTTCACCGATTTCAACTCAAATTTCAGTCACCAGTGCCACTTTCAGAGTATTACTTTATCTTTTCCAGAAAATCCTGAAGCTGTTGAGGGCTTACTACGTGTACAGCTTCGTCCTCTGGATAGCGACGGCAGTGATTGGCTTCGGTTTGTCTTCATACACTGTTTACTGGTTCAACCTTCAAGCGATCGATGAGTTCCGCACTTGGGTGCTTTTAGTTGACTTGGCCACTTATCTAGCTCAAATCAGTAAGTCCTCTTTATCCTATCCTACTTTAATATTAAAAACGCGAAAGTTTGTGAGGATGGCTTTTTTTTTTTTTTTTTTTTTTGAGGGTGGGAAATCATCAAATAACTTCTCCCGCTCTGGGCGGAGCGGGAGGGCGTGTCAGACTCTTACTGACTAAAACCCACCCGTGTTCCTTCGGTTGCCCTGTCGCCGGGGGCCACGATCTCCCTTTCGGTTTTCTTCGCAACCCCGGCAGGCATCGGTCCTAGTGGACCCCTTCAATTATGCTGACATCTCTTTGAGGCGCGCGTGGAACACAACGCGCCGTCGACCCGGGCCTGGTCCTTATCGGACGGTGAGCCACCCATTGCTCACCGCCCGCAAGCCCGCGCCTACGGTGGCCGGAAATCGCCCCGCGATTCCCGACGCCCTGGGCGTCTCCTCCTGCGGCGGTTAGGGGCGTGAGGGCGCGAAATTTGCCTCTCCCTCACGCGTTCCGCCTCCTCCTTCGCGAGCATTACCGCTTCGCAGAAGGAGGTGACGGCCTCCCATTTCCTCTCGCTCCGTACCATAGCCTGAACCAGGGCCGGACGCGAGAGATCACCGCCGCCGATCGCCTCCACGAGGACACGGCGATGCTCCGCCCAAGCTGGGCAGACCTCCACCGTATGCTCCACCGTGTCCTCCGGGCGATCCACACAATGGTGACACCCGGGCGTTTCCTCCCGCCTTATCCTGTGCAGGAACCTCCCGAAACAGCCGTGTCCGGTGAGGACCTGCGTCAGGCGGAAGGTGAGGACGCCGTGTTGTGAGGATGGCTGATGTTTGTTACTCTTACACGCAAAAACTACCGAACGAATTTGGATGAAATTTGGCACACATAGTTTATAACCTGGATTAAAACAAAGGATAGGATACTTTTTATTCCGATATTCCCACAGGATCGAGACTTATGCGGGTGAAATCGCGGGGCGCTGCTAGTCTTTAATATGGACTAATTTGAGTCCTAGGCTCTAGCCAATGGGCTGTCGTACTTTAAAAAGCTATCGACTTATGTATCTTTATACAGCTATGTATAGCTTAGGTGTCATCGAATTCTACATTTATATCTGTAATGTTTATGGTGTACATAATATTGACTATTCTATCTATTTATCTATCTAATGCCAGTATATGTGTCTAGATTATTGTGTAAGTTTGTTTGATAATATAACACAAACAAACTTACACAATAATCTAGACACACTATAACTATCCCAAAACAAACCATTTAAATCAAAATGAAACTATTCTTACATTTAAAACAGCGTAATAGAAGAAATTATAAAAGTTATCACTAAAGTTGGTCATACATAACATAACATCACGCCTTGTTTCCCCGAAGGGTTGGGCAGAGGTGTCCCTGTAGCAGGCACACCCACATTTCGCCAGTTATTTTTTAAGTCCCATGTAATAGGGGGCGAGCCTATTGCCATCAACCGGGCACAAATCCAGACTCCAAGCTGCTACTGAGAAATTTCAGATAGAAAAACCCAATAACACTTTGCCTGACCTGGGAATCAAGCCCAGGACCTCATGCTTAGCAGTAGCGCTTGCGAACACTAGACCAACCAGGCAGTCATGTAGAAAGAAATTCAACTCGATTATTTTTCTTTCAGTAATTCAAGCATGTATTCTACTACTAATAAGAAGTCAAATGATTAAAATTAAGAAAAACTACGAGTTCAGGTTTTTAAACAATGCAGCCGAATGTGAATGTACGATGCATTCGGAAGAAGAAATGGGTGATGAAGTAAAGCATGGAAGTTGTGAGGAAGGTGTTAGTAAAACTCACGGAACGACGTTGATCACCGAATGATATGTACCATGTTGTAATAATAATGTCGGCGTGAAATACATTTTTTTGTAAATTAATATTAAATACTACTACAGTAGCTACTATTGTTTCCTTTGTGTAGTTAACGATAGATACAGTTGACTGCATGCCGATGAACTTGAACTGGCCTAGAGTAGAACGCAGTTTCAATAAAATAAGAGGTCAGCTTATACTGGTTTTGCGCCGTCTACTATACATATTAATGCCTTTTCGCTATTATCACCCATATCTACAATTAACCTGAAATTAATCTAAAACAAATAAACTTAGAGCGAACACTTAAAGCTGAAATCGCTAACACGCAGTAAGCAATCGTGGTTTTTACTGTTTAGTACTGCATCTTCTTGCAACGTTATGGGTTAGTCCTTTTCAGGGTTCCGTACGAGAAGGGTGCCAAACGGATTCCTAGCTATTAATATGCCTCCGCTGTTTGTCCGTCCGCACGTCTGTCTGTCAGCGGGCTGTATCTCATGGACTGTACTAGGTAGATAGTTGAAATATTCAGATAAAAATCACAGATTATGTATTTCTATTGCCACCTTTGGGATATAGGTATATAGGTTTTCAAAATCTTGATTTTGAAAACCTATATATCATCATAACATATTTAACACAATTTTTTTAGGATACCCAGGAAAAGGTTCCTTTAATTTTTTACTTTATTTTATTTTGGGTATTTTTTTACTTTACTTTTTATTTTTACTTTATTTTATTTTTGACGTTTTTTGCTAAATATCGTATAGTGGTACGGAACCCTTCAGTTACTGGGTTGTGGACGTCAGATAGGCAGTCGCTGTCGCTGTCGCAGTGTAAAATACTGGTATTCAGCTGCATCCGGTTAGACTGGAAACCAACCCCAGCATAGTTGGAAGAAGGTTAGGAAGATTGATTGTTCCGGAACCCTTCGTGAGCGAGTCCGACTCGCACATGGCCGGTTTTTTTTTCTAAAGATAACGATGACACTTCAGGTTGTCATAATATCAATGGATCATGATGATAATATAGACAAAAAAACAGAAATGTTAACAAAAAAACTTCTTCCTAGAATGAAAAATGCAAAGTTTTAAGACGTAAACCAATTCACACAGTTAACTGAAATGGTTCAGAGTAAAACCGATTACGGTCAACGGTAGCCAGAGGCCGCAAGATTGCGGTGGGCGGGTTTGGGGCCACTTAACATCTGGCTTGTGTCGGTACCACATACCATAATAAGATACGTAACGCGTGGCATACGACTCAGTGCACTTCCTACTTTGTACTTATAGTTCGTTGAAGCAGGATGAATACTTTTGTCGTCTGCTAATTGACTGTCAGTTTGTGGATTCGTTTGTGGCATTGAAGTTTCAAAATAAGTGAAAGAAGTGGCGTTTCTCTTTTGTTTTTGTGTTGGATTTTGATAATGGTTCTGTCTTTCTTGAAATGTGAATGTCGTAGTACAGCGCATACTAGTGGAAGAGAGAATCAGCCTTGCACCAGACCTTTGGGATTTCCCATAATGAAAAACGACGTAATTTTAGTTCCGTTGTGACTTATAGATAATAATCATGTTTACAGCGTATAGGTTCAAAATATTATTTATTTACTGTGATTTCTGCTAATTTATTATCGCTTGTTTTTGTTTTTAAAAATAAATGGGTAAGATACTTATGGATAAATAAAAAAAACTATAGTCTATTCAAAGTAACTTTTTGACTTGAGTTATTGTGTTCATAGAACTTGTTCATTTTATTTTTGTGTGTTTTTACGTTTTCAAAACTGATGATTAGAAATCGTGGCGTGATACCACAGTTTAAAAGATGCTGTATGTGTCTGCCGCTAAGACATGGCCTGATCGTGTGGGGCTATGTCAGATTGGTGAGCTGATCTGCTTACTAGAGGATAATTGTATAATGTTATAGCATTGGTGATGTTTAAGATTTATAACATAACTAGGCAGAAACTGCCCTAGCTATATTTATAAAAAATCGTATAATTTCCTTTCACTCTTTTATCCTTTAAGTATCTATAAGTACATATTTAATTTTCTTTTACTATCTTATGTGTCTGCCGCTAAGACATGGCCTGATCGTGTGAGGCTATGTCAGATTGGTGAGTATCTGCTTACTAGAGAATAATTATACAAAGTTGTAGCAATAACCCCTGTTGTTTCGAATTTATAACAAAACTAGGCAGAAACTGCCCTACCTATATTTATAAAACTCTATTTTTTCTCTCTTTTTACACAGATGTCATAAGTTTCTATTGTATTTTATTTATTACTAGCAGCGCCCCGCGGTTTCGCCCGCATAAGTCTTGATTCCGAAAGAATATCGGGATAAAAAGTATTCTATGTGTTAAACCAGGTTACAAACTATTGGTGTGCCAAATTTCATCCATATCCGTTCAGTATGTTTTGCGTAAAAGAGCAACAAACATCCATCCATTCTCACAAACGTCCACATTTATAATATTACTAGCAGCGTCCCGCGGTTTCACCCGCATAAGTTATGTGTTAATCCAGGTTACAAACTATTGGTGTGCCAAATTTCATCCATATCCGTTCAGTGGGTTTTGCGTGAAAGAGTAACAAACATCCATCCATTCTCACAAATTTTCGCATTTATAATATTAGTAAGGATAAGGATTATAATATCAAATAATAAGTAGGATCATCTTTGCTTGTCAAAAATGGCGCACAACACCATGTAGAATTGGTTAATGTTATTTAAGTTAATTTGACGATAGCATGTAACAAACAATAAAAATTCGTGGCATGTAGCTGATAAGGGTAACACAATAAAACACGTTACTGCAAACTTTCAAAATAGGTAAAATAAAATAAAATAAAAAATGTATTCAAGTGTAAAGTAAAATAATGATTTACATTAATTACAATCGAGGAAAATTTTATTCTAACTGTAATGTACACCTGCCTGATCTAGGTTTATGAAAACCTGTGTTTCAGGCCATCAATTTACATCAAACATTTATAAAGAAGAACATTTATTAGAAGCTAAATTAAAAAGAATACATAATATTTTCAATTACTTAAATAGTAACTATTTGGTATATTATTTTAAGGTAATTAATAAGGTACCCACTTGCTATTTTTTTTTACAATATCATCGCGTATTTTATAAATTTTTCAGGTTTAAGGTGCCATACTATTAGTTTATGCCACAACAAGTTTCTTCCAAACGCTAGCAATGTTCAAGAATAAAGCAGGTGACGAAGTATATTTAGTCATGTTTGGATTCTTGGCAATACTTACCTTCACATGATCTGACCAAGATTATCTCTGGACTTTGAAAGAGATTGTGACCTCTGAGTTTGTTTCGGCCTTTCTTTTCTGAGTAGTCAGATAGGAAACTCCAGCCTCAACTAGTTTAAAAAAATATGATTGACATGTAAAAGTTTTTGTAGAAACCTACTTACAGAAATAAAATCATTTTTTTTGCTTTCTGAAAGGAATTATAATCAACAGTAAAATTATATTTCAGATTATTATCAAACATATGTTAGTGATTATAATGTTCCCACTGCTGGGAAACTGGCCCTCTCTCTGGGAATTTGGGTGAAACATAATTGCATACTGTCATAAAAATAATTTGTTCCTATTAACATGCTGTAGCATCAAAAGGTCTTTATGTATAAATACATTGAATGACATCAGTCTCTTGATACCATTTTTCATGATGATACAATAATTCATTACTTATGTCACATAAATTATGTGGCAATGGTTTGAGACAAAACAAACTTAATTTATTTATTTTTATGGTTTCCTTGATACCAACCAACCGAATTATTCAATTCAAACCTAATGTTACGTAGCTATGCAATAAAAGTTGCTGAGTACCTTGTATGTTCATAAAGTAACTTACTTGTTATGGTGCAAACCATTGCTGAAAAATATAGACCGAACTTCAAAATTGCTTAAAGTAAATCTCTTAAGTCTTCGTGTATCCACACCACAGTTGAGATGGCTCCACGATAAGCTGGTAAGTTCGTGTAATTCAGGATCCATATTCGTTTCAGGTCCTTCGCGAGAAACAGGTACGGTATCTATTAGCAAGCTGGTGTCGTTGTGGGAGACGGGTACGGAATCCAATGTAAAGCCAAGATCGTCATCGGGAGCGGTTACATAATCGTAATCAAAGTCGTCGGAAAATCAAATTGAAAAACGCAGTAGAAAAAATACAGTATCAAACAAAATGTGAAATATCAATGTCAATCAGTTGTCAATTACAATTACTTTTAAGTCTTTGACGTTTCTCGGGACCTTGGGGTCCCGGACCTTTGGTATGCGTACGAGGGGCCGAAGCCAACTCGCAGAGGCCCCTTAGACTATTTTAAATGGAATGTGGCACCAACCGACGATTATAATTACAATTACTATTAACGTAGGGATACGATATGATATCGACTTTTCGAAAGATCTATTTAAATAAAACAAACTGGAAATGCGGAATCGGTTCAATGGATCGTATTTAGAAGCCCGAAAATGAACAAACATTTTATTTTGTCGCTAAAGAAAATAACAAAAAAAACGTAATAACTGACGCAGGGACAGTAAGACCAGATGCTGCACAGCCTAAATAGAGCCTCTTGATGGGTTGGCATTAATTTAGACAATATGACACGTATAATTCGCATGTCTTGCCAAATCCAATCCACATCAAAGGGTCGCTTCTCGAAGTTGTGAAGGAGTACGTCTACCTAGGGCAAGTCATGCAGCTCGGTAAGCACAACTTTGAGAAAGAAGTCGACGGAAGGCTCCAGTTAGGTTGGGCAGTGTTTGGAAAACTTAGTCAAGTCTTGTTGTCAAGCGTTGTTGTGCAGTGTTTGAAGACGTCTTTGTAAGGTCTTCAACAAGTGCATCCTGCCCGTTATAACATACGATGCCCAAACGTTGACACTGACAGTTAGTCTTCAAATTCAAGGTTGCTCAGCGCGCTATGGAGCGGCCAGCAGGCTATGCTCGTTTCTTTGAAGGATAAGATCAGAAATGAAGTTTTTCGGAAAAGAATCGAAGTAACCGACATAGCCTGCAGAGTAAGCAAGCTAAAGTGGCAGTGGGCTGGTCATATTCGTCGAAGGATCGATGACCGGTGGAGCAGACGAGTCCTAGAGTGGAAATCGCGTATGGATAAGCGTAGTGTGGGACGCGACACCCCTTAAAAAGTTAGCTTGGGCAAACTGGATGCGGAAGGCGAAGGGCAGGGTGTTGTGGCACAGTCTGGGAGAGGCCTATGTCCAGCAGCGGTCTGAAATAGGCCGAGTTGATTGTAACAACCACATAATAAAAAAAATATTTTCCAGAAATTGATTTTTGGTAACCGGTTTCGAGTGTATCGATTTTTTTGGATACTCCGCTTTTTGGCTGCAGTCTGTGCTTTTGAGTCAAAAGCTCCAGGTGGTCGGTAACTACTTATGATTGAAGGAGTATCTAATAAAGGTCGTGTAACTAACTCATCATACATCGTAATTCATACATTTGCCAATACGCAACATAAGCAGTAGTGACAAATTTTGTTGTAAATAATAGGTGTAAATGCAAATATTTTGGTTTGCAAACTTATACACTATTGTTAAACAGTTTCGTAATCAACCAAACTGAGTGTCATCTTATTTATAAGTATAAGTGGTCTTTTTGGAACCAGTGTATGTACCAGCCTTACCTAAAGTGAAGTTTTCTAAATAAAGGGTTTTGTAGGATTCCAAGGTAAAGTATTCCAAATATCCAGCACAATAAGTACGGAAGTGCCAGAAGTTTTTGTTTCTTTTCTCCGTTAAGATGCAATTTGGTCTACTGGGCGTATGATAGATTGGTCAGTTTTTTTTCTATTATCAGCTAATTTGCCGTGGATATTATATGGGGCAGTGGTGGCAGAGTGAAAATGGCAGCAACTTACGAGTTGTAGGTCGTAACATGGGTTCCAAGTTTACTTTGTGTAATTTATTTCATCACCACTGTTCTCAAACAGTGAAAGAAAACATCACGATAAAGCCTTAGAACCCAAAATTTGATGGCATGTCACAGACTAACAACTATACGTCGCAAGGCCCGAGAGGTGGATTACGCTCCCTCTCACAAAGGAGCCCAATGTCCCATCAGTTCGGCTCATACAACGAATCCGTTAAAATGGAATGCCAATATATTATTTGGACTTTAATCTATTTCACTGCCTAGTTGGTCTAGTGATCACAAGTGTGACCGCTGAGTCCTGGATTCAAACACCAGGTCGGCCAAGTATTATCGGGTTTTTATACAGAGTAGTTACCCATTATCAACCCAAATTCTGGGTATGTGTCCAATACAATAGGTTCCCCGCTCCTATTACTGGGTCTTGGCAAACAATGGCAGTTCAGTGATGAAAACCTTATATTTCTACGTCTAAGGTCTGTTAAAATTGCAAATTGTTTTTCACCGCCTTGGTTAGTAGTCTACATGTAATGCTTATTCAGCGTGGGCTTTTAATCTAGTCTTGACCATATCATGGGTAATCTTAGAGTTCGCTTCGACTCTATTAACTAGTCATTTTAGTAAGTATTCTTAAAAATGACTCGTACCGTTTTGTGTTCAAAACTTTGCATAGGTTTTAAATATTAAGGGTTTTTTTGTGATGGATTACACAGAAAACCCTTAATTTTTAAAATCTGTGTAATAAAAAGATGAAGATGCCTTAAGTTAAGCTTTTATTATTATTTTCAGTTATAAAAAGTAATAAAAAGTAAACATTAAATGTAAGATAACAGGATAACAGGTGAGGGAGACCTAGGGTTAGAAAAGAGCAATGAAGAAACATTTGAATCTAAAGACAAAAGTCCTGAAAATATGGGTAAACTTACGAATGAATCAGAAGGTAACATGAAATATAAGAAATTGGGTGAGGAAGAGTTGCAAACTGAAAATATTAACAATGAAGAAACAAGTAAACCTAAAAGTACTTTTCTTGACAAAATAATAAACTCGCGAAAGAATCGAAATATAACATATAATATAAGAAAATGGTGACGAGCTAGGGTTATACGATTAGCGAAATAGCGATGATTACAATGATGAAGCTTGTTGCAGTTAACAGTAGTTAACGTTTATTATGTCTATCTACTACATATACTGATACTAGACTGTGTGTGTGTCGCTTCCACATACCATATGAGATACGTAACGCGTGGCATACGACTCGGTCCATTTCCTACTTTATACTTACAGTTCGTTGAAGGAGGATGAATACCTTTGTCGTCTACTAATTGACTGTCAGTTTGTGGATTCGTCTGTGCTATAGAAGTTTAAAAACAAGTTAAATAGTGACGTTTTTCTTTTGTTTTTGTGTTGGATTTTGATAATGGTTCTGTCTTTATAGAAATGTGAATGTCGTAGTACGTACAGCGCATACAAGTGGAAGAGAGAATCAGCCTTGCACCAGATCTTTGGGATTTCCCATATTGACAAACGACGTATTTTAGTATCGTTATGACATAAACATAATAATTATGTTTACAGCTACAAAGTCCAAAATATTATTCATTTACTGTGTTTTCTGCTAATTTACTATCGCTTGTTTTTGTTATTGAATATAAATGGGGAAGATAAAGGTACATAAAAGTTAGTAGCGTAGTCTCTGAGTGTTATAATTTGTGTAAATTGACGGACAAAATGATTAGAATTCGTGGCGAGATACCACAGTTTAAAAGATGCTGTATGTGTCTGCCGCTAAGACATGGCCTGATCGTGTGGGGCGATGTCAGATTGGTGAGTACCTGCTTAATAAAGGATAATTATACAATATAATAGCATTAGCCCCTGTTGTTTAGGATTTATGACGTAACTAGATAGAAACTATCCTGCCTAAATTCAAACATTCTAATAGTTTTCATAAACTGTTTTAGCACAGATCTCGTAAGTTTCTATAGGTACCGGTCAACTGCTCTAACTTCGCCTGACGTCCTATGTTTGCCTGTAATGAAAAAGCTGTAATATTTTTTTTATTTTACTTGTACGCCAATCGAAACTTTGAGTTGTCATAGAGAGCTTTAAAGTTTCTATTGCCGTACAAGTAAAATGAAAAAGATATTACAGCTTTTTCGTTATAGGCAAACAGGACGTTAGACGACTATCTTCTTTGCTTGTCAGAAATGGCGTACATTTAGAATTTAAGTAATGTTATTTTATTTGAGGATAGCATGTCAAAAACAGATAAAAGTGAAAAAAAATATTGGCTTGTGGTTGTTTACACAATAAAAAACGACGCCGCAAACTTTCTAAACTAATAGGTATCCACTTGCTATAAAATAAAACAACATCAACCCGTATTTTATAAATTTTTCAGGTTATAGGTGTCATACTATTAGTTGGTGTCACAAAAAGTTTCTTCAAAATGCTAGCAATATCCAAGAATGAAGAAGGTTACGAAGTATATGTAGTCATGTTTGGATTCTTTGTAATAGTAGGAGGAGCGGATATTGTACTAAATGTAGTGTTCGTTTATGCAGGACATACGGTGAGTTACAAATTATAATTGTATTTGTTTTAAAATTTGGTTAAAAACAACACTTTCACACGCCAATATAAAATTCAACATTATCAACTGACAATTTGTCGAAATCATTTTCACTGCTGTTTGCGGGCTATAATCAACAAGAGCATTCTATCAAATCACTAACACCACCACCACCACCCCCACCACCACTGCTCTCAAAACGGTGAAGGATAATATCATGTAGAAACCGGCATCTCCTAGAACTAAAAATTCGGAGATATGACGTGACGTCCACCAACCCTCACTAGGCCCTCGTGATGGTTTACGGCCACAGACACATACACACTCTCTGTGAGAGGGAGACACAGGCTCCCTCTCACAGAGAGGGAGCCTGTGTCCCAGCAGTGGAAACATTATAGGCTGATTGTGCATATGATTAACCACTAACGTAAGATTGTCAATCTGTTATATAATTTTACTGTTGATTATATGTTATATTGTATATTACAGTTGATAATGTCTTTCAGAAAATGGTTGCTACTTCGAAAGCCGATCCATTCCACATATTTTGTATTTTTTTTTTCAGAAAGATCTAAAGATGTTGAAAGCGTACTATGTCTACGGCTTCATCCTCTGGATCCTGATGATTATCATGGGTGTGTCTCTTACCGCGTACGCTGCGCATCTCATGAACCTGTACAAGATGGACTTCGTCCGCGTCTGTATAATTATTATTGATTTAGTTACTTTTCTGGCTCCAATCGGTAAATAATCTTTATTTTAGTGATTACTCTCATTGGCTTAGATACGCAATAACACTTTCATGCAATTAAAAAAAATGACCCACCCCGTGCTTCGATTTAAAACAAGATAACTCAAAAAGTTCTTTCTACATACGATAACCTAATGTAGCTATATAATATACTCAAACCTTCCTACAAGTATGTAGATTACGTTAGTGAAAGAATTATTGTCAAAATTTATTAATTCGTGTTTAGATAATCGTGAACTTTTTGCACGCAAGTGCTATATGCACTTGCGTGCAAAAAGTTCACAATTATCCGCAGTTACCTTGAAACACAGAGTATCTACCCTTTGAGGAAGTAGGCATGTCAGATAATCTCCAATGATAATCTATATTAATAAAAATGAAATGCTGTTCGTTGGTCACTTGAAACCGGCTGGACCGATTTGGCTATTTTTCTATTATTTTTTTTTATTGCATACGATCAAAGCAAAAACACTCTTATGATTCTGAAAAGAAGGAATTAAGCCCTATTATTATTATTTTCAGTGATTCAAGCATATATTCTTCTATTAGTAAGAAGTGAGTTTATAAAACTAACAACGGACTGCGAGTTCAGGTTCGTAAATAACGCAGCCGAATCAGCTTGTAAGATGAAATGTGAAGAAGATAACATAGCTAATGGAAATTTTACAGCGAAAAGAGATGTTATAGCCAATAAAGATATTATAGCTAATATACATGCTATAGCCGATGGAGATATTACTGCTAATAGAATTATTAATGGCAATGGAGATAAAAAAGGAGTTTATGAAAATGGAACAACTGAATCTATTGACACAATAATATATTGAAAAAACACACATACATGGAACAGTTAGCGTTTAGAAAAAGAACTATTGAAGAAATGTTATTATTGTGACGATTTCGAATTACTAAAATTGTTATTAAACATACATATGAATAAAATATATTTAATACATATTACATGGTAATGTAATTCTTTTCATGTTTAAAGAAAATTAAGGCAACCAAGTCCCATCAAACTGTTCTCTTGCAGCAGTAGTTTATGTAATCGTCCTGACCAGTCCTGACAGTCATTATGTATTGTAAAAGGCATCGTCTCCGTCTCTGCGCTTGTGAGATATATTTTTAAAGTTCCTAAATATGATCTGTTACTTCGTTTTAATGTCCACGTGTAGCTTTGGCCACAGTTATTCTAAACTAGAATATATTTATAATAGCTCTATAGCTATTTTACTCAAATTTTTATGCTATACATTATATTTACTAATTCTTTAATATTGTTTTCAACTCAATTAATTATTATTTGACATTTGTACTTAGGGGATTATACGTAGGGACCTTCGACATAACAACATAACATCACGCCTGTAATCCCTTAAGGGTAAGGTAGAGATGGATTTTGTTAATGTCAGTAAATCTGTTACGGTTTAAAAAAAAATCTGATAAAAATACAAACAGTTCACTTATTATATGGCATAGGAATATAAATCAATCATGCAGTTATTAGGTAACACAATGACTTCGTGAGTCGATATAAAAAGAACAGATTATTTAAAAGTAGGCTTCTAAAGATTTTAAATTCGAAAAAAAGTTTTTTTTTAACAAGTTGTCACAATGTTTCGGAATATCAACTTTTAACAGTATATCCACATGAGTGGCTTTGAGCACAGCTATTCTAGTGTATTTAGCTCTATAGCAATTTTACTTTAAACTTGTATGTTGTACAAAAATTCAAAATTCAAAAGTCATTTATTCAAACTAGGCTGAAAATCAGTACTTTTCGAACGTCTTAATTACATAAGGCAGTCCCAAAACGCCCACCCTTCACCACTTCCTAGTGCCTTTAGCTGGGGAAAAGAAGTGGCGCAACAAATTCCCCAAGGTTTAAAGCTAAGGTACAATTACAGACCCTGTAGGGCATAGCAAAAAGTATAAAATTAATTCTTAAAATTTGATACTCTGGTATTTTCAAGAGTAAGCGAAGCGAGTTCGGGACTTGGGGCATCCCGACTCGGACAGTTTAGGTTTTTTTTTTTAACCACACAGAATCGCGGGGCTCCATCGACTACGCTGACGACAAAAAATATATTTACCCAATAAAATGATAAAATACCATCGACAATACAGAAGACATAGACATTGACATTGTAACTACCCACCACTTTAGAAATCAGTCCAGCGCGCAGTGTTAATAAACTGTAGGCGAGTCGTCCATTAGGTATTTCATACGTAGTTGTAATATCCAATGTCTTAAAAAATCATTAGATTAATCGTTCGTTAGTGCGATCAATTTTAGTTGAATCAAAATGATGTAAGTAAAACAGTAGTTGAGTCGACCAATATGCGTTCTGAACATATGTGAATCAACCATAGTTGTTTCGAAAATAGTTAGAATAACTTTAGTTATTATACGTTATGTTTTATGAAAACGGTTTACTGCTATCGGTTTGTTTTATGTTGACTTTGATCCGAGTTAATTTCTTTTGGACATTGATATATAAAAACCCAAGATGCACACTCAACGTCTAAAAAACGTCCGCAAAAAATGAGCGCAACATTCTAAATTGTGCGCTCATTTCAAATAGTCTCGCGTCGCTCGCGTCTGGAAGCAGTCGTTAAAAATGCCGAAGTGTTCTGTGAGAAATTGTAAAAATATTACGTCAAGAAGGTTAATAAAGGATGGGATATTGTATTTTCGGTAAGTAAAAAACTTATTGACTAGTTTTTGTTGTTTTTATGACCGATTATAACCAGCAATGTGTGATTTTGATTTATTTTTTCTAAAAACTTCATTCAACGCTCAAAGTAAAATACGGCTAACTTCAATGGCTGCTTGTTCAATGTTAGAACAACGCATTACAGTCTCCTTTTTATTTTAGTCGCATTATAAAAAATGACTCTGTTCTAATAAGTGGAGTCGATTTTTTTTTGTTTGTGTTTCTTTTTATTAATAAATTTTTGTACTTTTGAACCTTTTTTGTATGTAGTTTTTGACAAATATAAATATTTACGTTACATAACGTGTAGGTCAGGATTTAGCCAATTTAACATTTTTCTAATGTTCGTAAATATTATGATGTATAACGATTAATTTATGGGCCAATTTATGAGTTCGCGACATGCGGCATGCTAAGGATAGACTGAAGTGTCGCGTAGTCTGTAGTCTGTAAGTGTCACATTATAAACTTAATGGAAACTTCTAATTTTTATATTTTAGTTTTCCTCGTGACCCAATACGATGTGGAGAATGGACATCAATCGTCAGCCAAAAAAGGCGAGAAGATTTTTTTAAGCCGAATAATTCAAGCGTCGTTCGTTCCGAGCATTTTTTGGAGGAAGATATGTATGTCACTTTAAAAGGCATAAAACGTCTTCGTAAAACGGCTGTTTTTTATATTTGAATAAACAATTTTAACAGTTATTATTTGTTTTTTTTGATATACCCATACTGCCCTGCTAAGCACGAAGGCGGTATCTCAACTGGAGTAAGTTTCGAGAAAATTGACTTTTTGTCAATTGAAATTTAAGGAAATATGGAGATATAAAAAACTTCTTAGTGGTTTTTTTTAAATGTTTTAAATTAGATAGCGCTATTTCGCTTATACCATTAGATGCGAAATTGTTAAAGCTATTGAATGGTATAAAAAAAACTAAAAGGGTGGATCTCAGAGAAACCCCCTTTGGGCTTAGCAGGGCAGCATAGGCTACCCAAAAACATATTTATGCACAAATAAAAGTATATTTATGTGTTTAAAACACAATTTAACAAACTCTTATAATACTAACTAATAATGTATGGTGAAAAAAAAACGGTCGGTCGTAAAATTTTATTGCTTTAAGTACCTGCGTTGTAATAACAACTTTAAACAATTGGCGTAAGGTTGAACTTGCAATAATATATGCTTGTAGCTTATAGAAAGAGACAGAAATAGAGTTTCGGGACACTTTCGAGCGTTACTTTTATTCGAGACTGTGCATCTTGGGTTTTTATATATCAATGCTTTTGGAGAATAAAAACCGTAGGCGCATCTTTTAAAATCAGGGTGGCAAATCAAACAAAATGTTATGTACGTAGATGGTTGTTTATATTTCTAGCACAGTAGATACACTTATTCAGCTACGTCCGTCCGAGTCGACGGTCTACCCCCGAATCCTCCCCTCTGTCAACTTGTTCTTATTTATACAATCAACAAGAAAACAAACAAAAAAAAAAAAAAAAAAAAAAAAAAAACCATCATAAACAAGATAAATAAATAAAAAATATTATCCAAATATGATTCTTACAATTTTAGACTATTCCTCCATTTTTTTTTTAAATATATTTTTACTTCGCTTTTGATTGTAGTCAAATTACATACTTTCAATGTATTCAAATACGTTTCTAAATTAGACATAAATAAATTAATAAGCCTAAGTGAATATAGTCCCGAATAGTAACGGTGTAAAAATATATGATTACCTTTAATTCTAACATTCGGCCTTTCCTGACAATAAGTTTGTCCTCAAACTTAACAACAGATAAATATATATTCCTACTTATATCTACTTTATTTCATAATATCTTAAAATTAATAAAATATCAAAAACACCCATGGATCTGTCAACATGGTCTCAAGTGTTTTTGCTACCTCTCTACATATTTCCGGTTGAAAATACCCATGGATCTGTCAACATGGTCACTCAATATTTTCAACCTTGGCAATCAAAATGCTGATTGATCTATCAAAATCAAGCATTTCAACTGCACCTTCGTAACTTTTCATGCTTAATCTATGAAGAGATTAAAAATACCCATGGATCTGTCAACATGGCACCCAATATTTTTAATCTCCAATTATTGGCCAGAAAAATGTCGATTGATCCGTCAAAATCAAACATTTTAAATGCCACCATATTCACTTCTACAATATCACACATTAAGTCCACGTACCTGACTTTCTTTTGAATTTTCTCAAAGACAGAACACCCATGGATCTATCAACACGGTAATCAATATTCTGTCTTTCAGTTAGTAGAATCCATATTCATAAAAAATCTTAGTATAAAGAAACCAATTCTGCTATAATTGAATTAGATTTTATTACATAAGTATTAGCAATACATTTAGTTTTAAATCTCATTGTAAGACGCATAGACAAATTCCATGACCATTACATATTGCAATAAATGCTATTCAATATCACGTATCTATAATTCCTCAACAATTAATTAACATAACCAATTATTACATATATTTAACATAACACTATTTCAATAAACTAGTCTCCATTGTGTCAATAACAACATCATTACAATAATAGTCCCTATTGGACATACATAATCTTATTACCTATGTACAAAATTCATGCGGTAGATATTATTATGAACACATTACATATAATCATAAACTAAGTTAGTTATTACTACTTGACGATTCCTACATTTACGATTGTCACCTACTTTTATTATCTCAGTGTACCTACTGAATTACTGTGACTCCGATTCGCTAGTACCACTAGTATCATCTTTATCCTTCAGTTCGTCATTACAGATGGATATCCAAGGTTTGATGCGGTCAGCCGCCCAAACATTACAATAACTCTTTTGCGTTATTTTTGTACCGGGTATGCTCGACACTTCGTACCTATCGTTTTCGAGGATCTTCGTAATTCGAAAGGGTCCCGTGAACTTTGGTAGTAATTTCTTACTATTGCCGTCGTTATGAGGGGTTGGTTTTAATATCTTTACTAAATCACCTAGTTTGTACTGTTTAGCTTTAATTTTTGTCTTATCGTATCTACTTTTCTGAGCCTCTTGGTTTTTAATTATATGCTCACTTATCTGTCCTCTTATCTCTTCTACGTTACCTAGATGCCGCGTCTCATTTAGAATAGAGTTAAAGATGTTATCACCTCTGCTTACCATAGTGATAGCAAAGAGTGCCTCAGCCGGTGTTTTTCCTATCCCTTTGTTGTTTGTGTTATTTAAACCCCATTGTAATTTACCTATCGACCGGTCCCAATATTTTTCGCCCAGTTTGTTAGTATAAGCTGTAAGTGCATCTAACACAGTTCTGTTGTACCTCTCCACCTGCCCATTGGCACGGGGAGAGGCTACCGCATTGAGAATATGGTTTATCTTAGCGTCCTTACAATAGTCCTTAAACTCACGTGAGGTAAAAGAAGAACCCTGATCCGATATTAATCTATTAGGGTAACCAAATAGGCAGAAAGTGTTGTCCAAAGCACGGATAGTAGGTGCGGACTTTAGATTTTTCAATGGTGTCAATATGCAAAATTTGGTGAAGCCGTCAACTAAGACAAGGAGATAAGAATTACCGTTAGCACTTTTGACGAAAGGCCCCAAATGATTTATATGAACCGTGTCAAAGGGCTTGTCAACCTTATGGATCGGATGCAAGAGGCCTTCCTTCGGTCCAGCTGGTTCTTTGCTGTATGCACATTCCAGACAAGAACGTACATATTTCCTTATAAAACGTTTCATTTTTGGGAACCAAAAGTCCTTACAAATCTTATCAATAGTTTTGTCAACACTAAAGTGACCAATGTCATCATGGTTGAGTTTACATAAGTGAAATCGAGCCATTTTGGGTACAACCCATTTGAGATCATCTCCAACTTTCCGAAATAGTTTATTGTTTTTAAGGACATAGTTTTTCTTAATATCGGAATACTCATTATCTTCTAAAACCTTTCTAATTCGTAGCAACTCTGTATCTTGTATTTGCAACGTCAATAGCCAGTCTTCTGGAGTTATTCTAAATATACCTAACATCGCTTCGTGTCCCGCATCCGGTTTGCAAGGCAATGAATTTCTGCTTAAGGCATCGACATGTGACATAGTATGCCCTGGTTTGTATTGAATGTCGAAGTCAAATTCCTGTACAGCTATCCACCAACGTGCTATTCGTGGTATAAGGTCACGCTTACTGAACGTGGCTCTCAACGCGGAACAGTCAGTTACCAAAGTAAACCTAATACCTATCAAATAAACTCGAAATCTCTGGAGAGAGGCTACAAAGGCTAATGTTTCGAGTTCATAAGCGTGATAATTTTGTTCATCTATCGAAGTTTTCCTACTGAAATAGGCAATTGGTTTCATTTCTGAGTCATTACTTTTCTGTAATAGAATTCCACCTAAACCGTATTTACTAGCATCTGTGTGCAAGAAGGTTTCATTTTTAGGATCATATATACCTAACACTGGTCTTTGTATCAATGCTTCTTTTAGTTTTGTGAACGAATTCTGCTGTTCGACACCCCAACACCACGACGCACCCTTTTTGGTCAAGTCAGTCAGTGGTCTAGCGATACTCGCAAAATTCTGTATGAATTTTCTAAAATAGCTAGCTAGCCCAATGAACTGCCTCACCTGATGCACATTAGATGGAGCTGGGAATCGTTCAACTGCGCCAATTTTCTCTTTTCCAGGTCTAATTCCGTGTTTGCCTATTTGGTAACCAAGATATTCTAGCTCTTCTTGAAAAAAATTACATTTTTGTATGTTCAACGTTAATTTCGCTTTTTGTAATAGTTTGAAGGTATTTTCTAATCTGATAAATTCCTCGTCAAAATCTTTTCCGGGTATAAGAATGTCATCCATATAAGCCAGAGCGGAATTAAACCTGGAATTACCTAGCACTTGGTTTATTGTTCTCTGAAATACCGCAGGGGAATTGACTAAGCCAAAGGGCATTTTCTTAAACTGATAAAGTCCATCCGGCGTTATGAAAGCCGTGAGGTGCCTACATTCATCGCTTAACCGTATCTGATAGTAACCGCTAGCTAAGTCAAGGGAAGAAAAGTACTTGCTACCATTAAGCATATCTAACTGATCGTCTATTCTCGGCATTGGAAAATGATCTTTCTTAGTTTTCCGATTTAACGCTCTGAAATCGACACATAGACGGTACCCTCCTGTCTTCTTTTTGACAAGTATAATGGGACTTGAGTAAGGAGAATTTGATTCTTCTACGATATCATTATCAATAAGGTCTTGTACCATTTCACGCACTTTTTCTCGCTCAGAGTAACTTAGGCGGTACGGTCTATAAACGACAGGAGAAGTATCATCTAGTTCAATATTCATTTCGGTTACATCGGTGCATCCTAACTCAGACAAGGTTTGTGCAAAACACTCTCTATATGCATTAATTAGGTTTAAGACACTCTGTTTCTGCTGTGATGTTAAATTAGGATTAATTCTCATTTCTTCCATAGTAAATGGTGTCAGAGGGCGACTGTTAATCTGACGACAGGTCAGATTTACACCATTAGTGGCGGGATTGGATGTAAGTATCGGTTCCCCTCGCGATAACACAGAATTATTACGGAAAAAAATAGGTTCTTTTGTCAATTTACAGAGTACAACTTGACACTCTCCATCATTAACCCTGTAAACACCTCCCATAATGCAATAGTTTGCATTGTCTACCCTTCTGACACTATTTTCTACATAAACATCACAACTAGATCTATTATTATCCACGCATTTGATATAGTCGATTTGGTCCACGACAACAGTGTCAGTTTGTATCCTTAAAACGATTTTATGATCACTATGATCGTCTAAGTTTACATTTGATAATTCATTTGAGAACGATACTTTCAGAATATCTAGCCTATCGTGCGTTTTCAAAACCATCACATCTGCGCGTTCCGTAAAATCCTGGCCTACCAACAATGGTTCACTAAGCAATGAAGGGTCAATAACGTACGCCTCAATATCTGCTAAGACTTCACCGATATGCAAGTTTATCTTCGTTTTACCTAGCGGAATGGTTGTCCCGTTGCCGAATCCACGAATACGTGGAACATCATTTTGTTCCACAGGTAACGAGTATTTATTAACAATATCCTGACTAATCAGCGTGCAATCGCTGCCAAAGTCCAGATAACATTTTAAACTAATATTACTATTTATGTGTGCAGTTTTGTAGTATTTAGAGTCTGAACCAAGTTTTTGTGTAAATAGGGTTTTCTTATCAGATTTGGAGCCGTTATTTAATTGTTTGTTATTGTCTTTTGACTTATAACAATCGTTTGTATTATGCCCGACCCGTTGACAATTATCACACCGAATTATTGGTTTTGGACATTTGTTAATCGTGTGACCAGGTTCTTTGCAATTATAACAGATTACTTCATTTGTACCTTTACTGCGACATTGAATTGCTCGATGACCGGTTTTTTGGCATTTAAAACATTTGATATCGTTTGATGTAGAATTGGAAGCAGATCTTTTGGTGAAGCGAGAGAAATTAGATTCCCTACATAAATCTTTAAGAAATTTTAGTAAATCCTCCGGATCTTGACATCTGATCGACGACGCACTAGCCCTAATCGTTCTATCCTCTATCCCATGTACGAGACAGTCGACGGCCCGTTTTTCTGCTATTCCACACGCGTTTAGCAATAGCATTTTATCGTAATAATATTCATCTACTGATTCGCCTAATTTCATTCGCCTGTCTAACATTTCAGTTAATAAAGCTGCGTAATTACTTTCAGAAGGGAATGCTTTCATCAACCTATCCTGCCATTCAGTCCATGTCAAAAGTATGGATTGTAGTCCTTCATACCACTTTTTAGCGTGACCGTCTAACTTAGGCAAAGCGTAATGAGCGGTCTGTTCGTCAGTCCATTTGTATATTTTTGAGCATTCGTTAACCTTGGCTATCCATCCCTCAATGCGTTGATTCTTTTGCGATGGGTCAAATGTAGGTATAATATTTTTATCATATGTAATCCTAGTTTTATGAGTAACGCTTTCAATAATTTGTGATATATCACTAATACTTAATAATAAACCAGATTTACTTGTTGTGGAGTCTAACTGCGTCCCCGCTGGTGGCTGCCCGAGCACATCAGCACTGTCAGGTCCTTGCTGCACAGGTGGAGTCATCAACTGTCCATTCCGTGATTGCGTGATCTCCTGTAATGTTTTATCGGTGCGATACATATGCGTGAAATAATACAATATTCAAAGGAATGTAAAGGGGCTACAATTTACAATAAGCAGCAGTTTAAAATAAACAATACATAACGAGATATTGAGATTACTATTTTTAAACTAATTCTGTACTCATAAGATTCTTTCGCCAAACGTTATTTTGGTAGCATTCAAATAATTATCAGGACATATTTATGATACCCAGACATACATAACCAACCATGAACTTCTTTTACCTATAACTTTATATTACACTAAGTAAACGAACTTATTTTCAACTCTGAGTTAACCGCAACAATACTCTTAGAGGTTACATTGGAAATACCTAAACTTGGATTGATAAATTCAAGCAAAATATTTGCACGCAGAACATATTGTAACATGATTTTATGATCACAGTTCAAAATATATTGACATAGATAGTAACGGAAGAGAGAAAAAAAAAAGAAAGAAAAAAAAAAAATTTTGTCGGTAGTTCTACTTGCCTGTGATAATTGTTTCTCCTTCGAGTTAAAAGTTTGACTGTGGCGCTCCAGGGATTGCTTATCGCCAGACTTAGAACCACCGCTCCGCGCCCTTGAACTGCGTCGATGGTGCCGTCCATGGCGGCGTTTCCTCTTCGCATGGTTGGTCCTCTGACGACTACGATCGTGTTCTGACCGTGACGTTGATGTTCCACTTTCTGTAGTGGTACTGCGCCGACGGCGACGCTTATGACGGTGCGAGCGTCTTGCAACGTTTCGTGAGCGTCGATCGTATTGCTCACTGTCGTCGCTACCCATTTTGGTTAAAATCCCACTTCTGATTTTAAAATCAGGGTGGCAAATCAAACAAAATGTTATGTACGTAGATGGTTGTTTATATTTCTAGCACAGTAGATACACTTATTCAGCTACGTCCGTCCGAGTCGACGGTCTACCCCCGAATCCTCCCCTCTGTCAACTTGTTCTTATTTATACAATCCGTTATCAGTACCTCTTAATCATAAACAAGATAAATAAATAAAAAATATTATCCAAATATGATTCTTACAATTTTAGACTATTCCTCCATTTTTTTTTTAAATATATTTTTACTTCGCTTTTGATTGTAGTCAAATTACATACTTTCAATGTATTCAAATACGTTTCTAAATTAGACATAAATAAATTAATAAGCCTAAGTGAATATAGTCCCGAATAGTAACGGTGTAAAAATATATGATTACCTTTAATTCTAACACATCTGTGCTATTTCCCCACATTATAATGCCATGCATGAATGTAGGCGTCATATGTAGTAAGTGCAGTTTGCAAGTCGGTAGTTTTTTTGACTTCCCGAAGTGCGTAGGTGAATTTTGAGTTTTGATCGTACTTTTTTATATTTGGCTTCCTTGAAATGTGTACATCTCAATAACGTCGAAAATATCGTCAATCGTCGTCGTTGTCCCAATGGAGTCCTAATAGCGTAAAGTCATTTACTACTTCAATTTTTATGCCGCTTGTTGTGAAATTAACTAGTATGTAACTATGTTGAGGTCAGCTTTCAGTCTAACCGAATGCAGCTGAATATCAGTACTTTACACGGAGCGGCTGCCTATCTGACCTTCACAACCTAGTACCTACCTAATCGGTACCTACGTCTGACGACTCGTAACGACTGTCAAAGTTCCACGAATGACAGTCGGGGCCAACGGCTTAACGTGCTTTCCGAGGCACGGAGGAGTCTCGGTATGTAAAGATGGTATCCCATCCACGGATCAACCCCCGCAAGCGTAGCTTAACCTGATGGATCGACCCGTGTGCCTGTTATCTTAGCCATGAGCTCCTATACGTATATTTAACAATTCTTTAATATTGTATTCAACTCTGAGGCCTGTTTTTCTTATAATTAATTGTGATCTGGAAATCGTAAATACTCTGTAAAACCGCTTGTTTTTGTTATTGTAAACGAATGAAGATAAGTATTTAGAAATCCCGGGCGCGTTTCTTCTAAACGTACATAACTATCCAAGGAATTATTATTTTAACAATATCAGTCTAATGTCAACGGTTGACCTCAGTAGCTGTGTTTTCAAATAAATTTATACATGCCAATAGCTCAAGAATCCTTATTTAATTTTAATTAGTTCTAAAAGTGGTAGTGAAATAATTTGGAGTATTTATGAAAAGGAAGGAACAATAGCTTGAATACAAAGGAAACAAAATGCGTACGGAGCTGCCAGTGTGTAAAAGATGTTGCTTCTGTTTGCCGCTACGATATGGTTTGATAACATGGGGATATATCAGATTGGTAAGTACCAGTTAATCCTGAATTTACTGATTTCTATGTTAAAACAAAAGAACAAACAAACGGACATGGTCTATGGGGTAATACGAACATATGCGCACGCATAGTTGGAGAATAAAATCACGCTAATACAACTTTGCCATTTGACCTCGATATGCTATTACTGATACCAATACGAGGGCATGTAAGATTCTCGGACAGAACGACAGACTAATAAACTATAGCCAGATATGTAGAATGTTTTCCGAAACACGGAAGGAAAGTGCAAAACTGCAAACACTAAATGGTGACGCGTCCAAGACGAGGGTTATTCAGGCCCTGTCGTAATAATCACAAGCTGGACACCCAACATTTAAAACCCGGAGAAATTAAGCCAGATATTGTGTTCTTATCGATATGTGGCGCCGTTATATTGTCAGTTAATAGCTTAGTAGCTTACCTACGCAACATGATGTCAATGTTACAGTTTAGGCTGCCTGTCCACTGGAGCGGAGCGAGGCAGCGGAGCTGAGAAATGTGTCAATATTAACCAATAGGAGCGGAGCTCTGAAGCGGAGTTTAGATTCTATTGGCAAATTTCTCCGCTCCACGGCCTCGCTCAGCTCCAGAGGACAGGCAGCCTAAGACAAAACTAACTGTTGTATGCTCTTGCTAGGAGGTGCAGTACCTTACTAAATGTTTGCTTTTGGTTACCATTGTAAAGTGCATTATTTGTAGGTAGTCATATTATAACGCTACAAGGTTCTTTTGGCGCGTGGCTAGATTCGCAACTAACGTCGTCGCCATCTTTTTGTCAATACATTTCACAAAACAATTGCACAAATTGCACGATTGTAAACATTTGTGGTCAACGTCATTCGAGCGTCGAAAGACCTTGTGTATTTTATTTTGATCTTCTAAAATATTGTGTTTTTTCTTTTCAGACATTATCCATGTTATTCTTTAGCGGAATGGTCATGGCCGTCTACGGGATATTAGAAATGGATGCACCAGAAAGAAACTATCCTATAAATATAACATATACAGTAGTATTAGGATTCTTGATTCTATTGACAGTGACAGATCTTATATTAAATACAATTTTCATCGTAGGTGGTCATAAGGTGAGTTTTTGTTCAAGAGATTGAGGAATATATTAATCAAACAATTGGTAAAGCATTAGAAGCATAAAACTACGGATGAGCGAATCGTGACGATAGTCTCGCCATGCCATCAGATTTAATAGAAACTATGAATCAATCTCCACACGGCGATGTCATCGCGGCGATAATTTTATGTCCCGTCGTGAATATCGCCGCAATTCTCTCGTCCATGGAGACGGTGCATAAAATCATAGTAGGTACAGTGCCCGGACGTTCATATGGTACCATTTAATATTTATAGCTGAACAACTTAAAGTATATACACATACTCAGAACTGACGCCACTATCTTGTTTTTAGAGTTCCTTACCTCAAAAGGAAAAAAACGGAACCCTTATAGACTCGTGTCTGTCTGACCGTCTGTCACAGCCAATTTGATCTGAATCTAATGGACCGATTAAGTTGAAATTTGGTACAGATATGAATTTCTGTGACCCAAATACGAACGTGTAATGTAAATAAATGAATTTTGAATATAGCGGTCACTTTTGAGGGGCAAACAAGAAAATAAAAATAAAGTTTTGCTAACAGTACCGTGTGACATATAAAATGAGAGGGCTTATTGCGAGGATCTTAAATATATTTTTTAATATAATTAAAAAAATATACATTTAAATTCGATGAAAATTGACCATTCCCCCTTATCTCCGAACCTACAAAACCTAAAATTTTGAAAAAAAAAAAATACATAGTATGGCTTTTTACTCATAAATTACAGGAAAACCTGTAAGAAGTCTATGGCCTTAAAATAACATGGTAAATCTCTCAATATTGTGCGTACAAACTTACATTTGCAGTTGGAATGTATGGGAGAACATGTATTTCAAATACAATATTAAGTTTGTATTTATGATAAATTCATCCCGAATACGGAACCCTTCATTATGCGTAGTCCGACACGCACTTGGCCGGTTTTTTTATACGAATCATTTTACAAAACAATTGCACAAATGTTTACCAACGGCGGCGGCGCGGCGCCCCCCTGTTACCGTCAGTTGAGCGCCAAAAGGTTCTTGTAGCAGTGTAAGAAAGAGACTGACACCCAGACATAAGACGCTCTACAAGTCGAAATAATTATCAAAAGATCAGAATCAGTGGGAATATAATATGCCTTAATATTAAATTAGTGATAACACCGCAATGATATTCATCCAATACAGAAATAAGCGAAGGGTATTTGTAGTGACTTTCAAACGTCTAATTTATGTATTTTTGTGTCCTAATGTTTTTTATTCTAATAAAGTCTTCATAAAAAGTCTCAAATATTTATTCAATTTCTCCAATTAGGTATAGGTTTCTACTTACCTTTAGCATATTTAGCTTTTACAATAGTTTGAAGAGTGCGTGGTGACGTGACGTGGGTTTCTTCCCGTTTTCTTACTGTATCACCTAGTAATGTCCACGATTTTTACTTTGAAAATACACAGACTCAATTATACCTTGCTAGGAATAAACCCGCAATTTCCGAATCATCCCGAACAAAAAAAAAACTCATATAATTTTCAGAAAAACCTGAAGTTATTGCGAGCGTACTACATCTACAGCTTCATCCTCTGTATCCTGACAGCGCTGATGGGCATTGTTTCGTCCATATTCACCTTGTTGCTGTTCAGAATCGGGGAGATCGATCTCACATTCCACATCTGGATCATTCTCATGGACACAGCTACTTTGTTGGCTCAAGTCTGTAAGTATTTTTTTTTTATTACCTATTTAAGTAGGATTTCTAACAGGGCGCAGGTCAGCCCCAATATACTGCGGAGTATCATGAGCAGACTGGACTGCTTGTGTGTGAACCGTTGCTGCAAGCTTTCTACCTCAATGCTGAGCTTGTAGCAGGGATTCAAAGGTTATTGCATTGGTTTAGTACACACTATATTCTACACAGAATAGGGCTGCTACCAACGTAGTTATTAACATATTGAGTCTTTGTTACATGCAAAAATAAATAAAAATGAAATGAATTGCTAGCAAAATTTGGACCATTACCTTTCACCTATCAGGTTGGTCCATTCCATTCCGACTGTGGTTCTGATGACAATACAATTAGATGTTTAGTGAACATAGACTAACACATCCATAGTGGGCGATGGTGGTAGACAGCCCACTCTCTCTCGCAGAGGACCTGCGGGGTAATTGCGTAACACTCTAACAATGGCTATGCTTTTCATATGACAGTTCAACAACATTCATTACGTTATTTACGATGTTGAGCAGACGAGTTTTACAAACATATGACGAAGCGAATTAGCAATTTCATTTTCATTCAAAATCCTTCGAATTCTGATTGAAAGTGTGGTGCTGAGTCTCAGCAGTTGCATTAGCGGCAGATTTGTAGGTGCATAATGGAGATAATTGTTTGAGTAAAAATATTTAATCGCTTCTGTGGTCTAGTGGTTAAACCACCTGTCTCAGACCCAGAGGTCCCAGGTTCGATTCCCAGTTGGGGCAAAATTTGCTCGTTTTGGTTGGTGGTAGGGCTTGTTCTCAGTCCGCCTGGCTAGCTACCACTATCTTATCAAAGTCTGTCGCCATAACAACAATGTTAATAGCATTGTTGTGTTTTAGCAGTTAGAGGTAAGATAGCCAGTTCCTCGGTGATTGAGGAATCCAGTTGAAGCTCGTTTCCACTTTCGGCCTGATCATCACTTAACATCAGGAGCGATGCAGGCCAAGAGCTTCCCCGTTGTAAATAAAAAAAAGTCGTCTTGAGGACGCAACCGACTGCTCAGCGTGCCTGGGTTCAATTGCCAGGTCAAGAAGCGTCATTCAGTTTTCCATCAGTAGTCTTGTGCCCAGTGCCTGTGTTTACCTCTTCAGGGACTGCAGTCGTTGTCATGGAGACAGACTCAATTGCAAATAAATTATTAAGCAAAGTGAAGTAGCTCCTAACAATTTTTTGTTTTTATATTTTCAGTGGTTCAAGTCTACGTGTTACTACTCGTGAGGAGCGAGATCGTCAAGCTAAGGAGCCACTGCGAGTTCAGATTCGTGAACAATGCGGCTGAAGCGGAATGTACCCTGAAATGCGAAGAAATGAACGGAGAAGAAGGATCAGAATATACGTATGAAAGATATGTACCTGCATTGTATAAATGATAAGAGTTGATCAAAATAGTTAAAGGACAATAAATTCATCGTTGTGATATTAAGTTGAGATGGTATGATTATTTTTGTAGATGTATGCATAATAAACTACTTACTTTTAATAGTTGTATTGTTAGATATACAGGTATAAAAATAATAAAAAATAAGAATAAGATGTAGGTTTTGTTGATTTTTAATGTTATTCTTTCTTTCGTGTGGTTAGTGACTAACCCGGTATCAGAGTTGTCATATCGTCCATTGGTCAAAAATAATAATTATATATATAAAAAGATATTATGGATAACCTTCAGAAATACTAACCCGATACCAAAAATTCTTCCACTCATAGAAAGATTGAATTGCCATAGTATATATTTTATGGTAGATTATAGTTGACTTTCCCACGGTCGAAGTCGCAGGCAGACGTACGCTTGTACGCAATATAGCCCAACTCATGGTTAGTGAACACGGCGGTGTTTACCTATCATGAGTATTTGTAATACCTTACCTACTTTATGAAAATTATATAAATATAAATACCTAATTATATAAATACCTAAGGCATCGAGTGCGTTGTCGTGGAAACTTCCATGCACCTCTCACTACACCGGCACCCATACCTTTTAAACTAGTATAAAAGTTGGTTGGGGTTTTCCCCTGACGAGTAGCTTTTTTTTTGTGAAGGAGCTAGTCCGGGATAGAGAGTTAAGAGTAAAAAACAAAGATAAAAAAACGGAAAGACCGTCCTTATCTTTTAATTCTTTATACTTACTGAACTTTTAACCTGACGGCCTGTGATTGTGGGAATACCTAGTAACGGTCAGTACTATCTCATCAAACATACATACATTCATACATTTGCCAATGCGCAACATAAGTAAGTGTATGTTGTTTATAAAAAGTATCAAGTTTATTGAAAATAATTAATAGGTGTGGTTACTCACACTCAAAAAAGTTCGCCAATATTCTTTGGTTTGCGAGCTTAGACACTACAGTTAAAAAATTTCTAAATATTAATGAAACCGAATTAAATCTAATTGGTGTTTTTGAAACCAGCCTTACCTGTATAGTAAAGTTTTCTAAATAAAGCGTTTTATAGGATTCCAAGTTTAACGTATTATTCCAAATATCCAGCACAATGCGTACGGAAGTGCCAGAATTCAAAAGAGCAACACCACTGTTCTCGAACAATGAAAGAAAACATCGCGAGAAAGCCCTAAAACCCAAAATTCGACGGCATGTGACATAGACTACAAGTCGCAGGGCCTGAGAGGTGGATTATGCTCCCTCTCATCGAGGAGTCCTATGTCCCATTAGTTTTGCTGATTATGCCATGCAACAGATCCTATAAAAAGGAATATATTATTAATTCCATTTCACTGTCTCGTTGGTTCAATGATCACAAGCGTGACTACTGAGCATGAACAACAACACGGTTTTTATATAGAGTAGTTTTCCATTATCAACCCGAATTCTGGGTATGTGTCCAATATAATAGGCTCCCCCTATTACTGGGTCTTAAACAATGGCAGTGCAGTACCTACACGTACACCTATCTCTAGCCATAAGGGAATATATCAATACAGACGTCTTATATTCCTACTATAAGTCATGTTTTTTTTTATTTTCATAATTCAATTCAGAGGGGCAATTCCCGTGTTTCTCTCTCAATGTTATTCCATCAAAAATTTTAGTTTTTTGACATTGATTGAAGCTGAGATGACATTGCGACTAGATTTAACGGGAATTGGCTCTCAGTAATTCAGTTCAGAGGGGCCATTCCCGTGTTTCTCTCTCAATGTTATTCTATCATCTATTATTATTATTTTTTATTTAAATATTTACACACACTATAAAACTGATTTACATCCGTAAGACGTACTCGTAACATAAGGTTCAGTAGAAAACCAGCGTCAGGCACCAGTTGTCTGGTATTTATGCTGAACTGGACCTATTTGTCGCCGCCGTGAGGCACACAATACTGTTTTAAGCTTTCTGTGTTTTTTGTTTTTGATTTGTGTGCTTTAACCTGTGTCAAATAAATTTATTTTCTTTCTTTCTTTCTATGAAATATCTTAGGTTTTTGACATTGATTGAAGCTGAAATGATATTGTGACTAGATTTAACGGGAATTGGCTTTCAGTTAGCTTAAATATAATTTCGACGATGTTTTTGTTTCCAGTATTTTTAACTAATTCATTTGATTTTAATTATTTTCAGATTCACAACATAATTATATTATATATGGAAATGGCCCGGTTACTAACAGATATAAAATCATGGAAAGGGGAAACTGCTTTAAGTTACACTTATTTTTTAATTGGACACTGTTATTACTTGATCTTATATTAATAATTATTGGAGCATATTAGGTGAGAATAGTGTATTAATTATTACATAATTATATTAATGTATAATAAGGTCTGTTCCACGTAAGATGCATCCTCCAATGTTTCTACAACAAAAACTGTCGCAGGTCTTCTAGGCTAATGAAGTAAACACTACCAGTGTGCTCTGTTTTTTTCTTTATGAAGTGTTTTGCGTGTGTATAAATAAATGAACATATTTATTTGTATCGAAGCCAGTCAAAATGTTTTTTTTTCTATTTCAGAAAATTTTCAAGCTGTTAAAGACCTTTTATTTCTACGACCATTGTTCTGTTAATCGTGGAAACAGTGTACGCTACCGCTACGGTATACTGAGTAAATGTTATGCTTACTCAGTATGGGCTGAATCTAGTAACGACTTCAGGGATAAGCTTAGTGATCACTTCACACAGAAATTGGGTGACGAAGAGTAAGAAACTGAAAATATTAACAATGAAGATACAAGTAAACGTAAAGATACTTGTCTTGAGAAAAAGAATCGACGTGTAACATGAATTATGAGAAATTAGGTGACGAGCTAGGGTTATAAGATTACCGAAATAGCAACGATTGACAATGGTGAAGCTTGTTGCAACTGTAGTTACTCATATTAGACTGTAGGCTTTCCTTAAATAAATTTGATTTGGACACTCGTGCGAGAGTGAGATTTGTAACTTCTGACAAAGTGTTCAATAAACAATAAACTCTATAGGTATACGGTTTTCTGATTTTATTATATCCTAGCCATTACCGAGCATACCTTTATGATAACCGACATAATCCACTGCATCATAATGATATAATAGCGTGAATTGACATGGATCGACTGAGCACGGTTATCCTCTGAGACCTCTATCAGAACCATTACATATGCGTCCGACTTTGTTTCTAAAGCTACCGTTTCCTAGAACAGCGGTGACCACTACATAGCGTCTGCAATTTACCACCGAATGACGTCACTGAAACATTATTTATGATAGTAAGTTGGTGTGTTTTCCTAGAGCGCGTTTTTGACATCGTAAACTCAATGCCATCATTTTCATGACGGCCGTCATTACGGCCGTTATGTGGCGGCCACCGCTCTTCTAGGTAACCGTAGCTGCTTCTGGCGTATTACGTTTTTAGATCGAATCTCATTTTAACAACTAACTACTTCGAAATTACTGCCGTGACAGAAATTAGAACTAAGTATTTATATTTTACAAAATAGCATAATCAGCCTATAATGTTCCCATTATAGACTGACTATGACTAGTTATTTTGCGCGGTTTCGCCCGCGTCGAGGTCGGAAATTATCCCATGGATAAAATTCCATCATATAAATTAGGTACATGTCCATAATAATATTAAATACCCATGTCATGGTCTATCTAGGCGTTAACGCCTAGAAAGTTACCGGCTGTCTCATGATAAGACATCCAGTAACTTTCCTATGTTATAATATTAGTGATAGTGTGGATAGTATGCATGGAAGTGAACCTTTGGGAAAGATTAATGAAAATTTTACGACACATTGTATTGTTGAATCTCACTATCCTGCGGAAAATCATTAAAAAAAACCGCGTCATTTGCACAACGCCATCTATCAAGTACACTGGTAAACTCAAACTCTCCATTCCAGCCGAGTAGTAATAACTTTTGACCGAGTGGGCCGATTTTAATGAAACGGTGGACTTTCTTGACCATTCTTCTCCGTACGAAAAGTACCTTTTGGAAGGGGAGACTAGAATCAATTCTATTATTTTGTAAATTTTGACGCTCAAAAGTGCCATACTTGGGCCTATTTGAAATAAATGACTTTGACTTTGAAATAAAGACTAAATGTAACCTCAAGATATGGACTATGACTATATTCCCAATCGATTAAATATCTTGAAAAAGTCACACAAAAATGTCAATATTACATGTGAATTTTAAAATCATCTATTTTACTCTCTTGAGGTCCTATGTCTTCGAATTTAATGTTCCAGGACATGCCGGTATCCTAACGAGGTTTTTCTTCACTGTTTTGAGAACAGTGGTGATTAAATATTTTACACATAGTAAAGTGCCTCCTTGGGTTCAAACCTACGCCCTTTAACTACACAATTCTATTCGCATCTAATTCATTCAACTCTAGTGTGACTCACTTACAAACTATTACAATATCCGCACATACTTACACCCACTTTTATATTAATAATTCACGAAATTTAAAAAAAAAATCGCCTTGTTTTCTATGACAACCAGTAACACTGGTATTTTAAATAATTGTGGTCCCTTGCTTATCGTTTCAATAATTCGCCTACGCACGAGTTAATGCGGATGATATTGTAATTGTCTGTTGTCTACCATTGGGAAGTGTTGTGACAAAAATAATTATATATTATCTAAAAACGAAGAGAGGATATTTCAGTAAGTGTGCATAACACAATACTAGGAGTATTACCGACATCATCGAATTCAACTACAGAAATAATCTTATAACAAGAAGAATTATTCATAAGTAGTGCGAACTCTTCTTCAAGACATACATCATTCTTATATATAATGCCTTGTGAACCGCCAGAGATTAAAAGTTGCCTTTGTCTTCCGCTACGATGTGGTTTGATTGTATGGGGATATATCAGCTTCGTGAGTATTCTGATTTCGCATCTCTTTTAAAATATTTCTCTCTTATCTTTAAAATTAAAAGAGATAGTTGAATGGCCTCAGTATACACAGCTCCATTAAGTCGTTACCCCTCTAAAAGATATGTGCGTTCAAATCCATGATAGGCCCAAGTTGGTTTTAGTATTTTGCAAGATCATTTTATAATAATTAATGTATTGTTTCGGTGAATAGTGTTAATATTTACATAATTATTTAACGGCTAAATAGACCGGAGGTTTCAAGACCACTTGCCGTACATAAGATAGGAGGTTCAAATACTTGGCACGAAATGTACTTTTTATCATTCATTATATTTTTTTTAAATAGTATTTTTCTATTTTGTTTTATATTTATTAATAATTAAAAAGTCATGGCAAAATGTTGGTAAACCTGCAACCTGCACAGGGACACCTCTGCCCAACCATTCGGGGAAACAAGGCGTGGTGTTATGTAATTTAAAAGTCCAGAAAAATTAAATACTTTAATAATAATCATTTATTAATATTTATTATTGCTTTTATTTAACAAAACTTTGATCTTATTTTACTAAAAAGATTTATATTTTACAATTGGATTTGATATTTTACAATTATCATAATATTACAATTATAAAATTACAATTATATTGCCAACTGACACAAACAGGTCCCTAGACAGGTGACATCCTATTATAAAAAACGATAAAATAGGAAGCGCTAAAAATAAACAATAATTTTAAGTTAACGTATATATCAAACGTTGTAGTTATGACTTGAGGGTATGGATTAATTTTATAAAGAAAACGTTAATGGATACCCTCAAATTATAACATTGACCGATTAGACAGAAGATCTAAAGATAAAGTGACTTGAACGATACTAGATAACAATTTCATCGAAATTCACATGGGCTCTTTGGCCAGTTCGTCAAACTGCCGGTATAAGTATGATGATGTTTGGTGACGCGATGGTTCGAATCCAAGTCGAAACAATGAATTATTTTTGAAGTATTCTTTAGATTATTCGTAACGAATCCAATGTTGTAGCTGTGTAACATTTTAAAACTTGAGGGGCTAGCACATACTAATGCTGTGTGATCTCAATATGAGCCTGACAGTCACAGTGCCGCCGTCCCACAGGGTTACCTAAATATAAGCATAATACATAATGACATAATTTACAATGGCATAACGAAATTCAGCATAATGATCATTACGCATAAATGTTTAGCCATAATGTTTATGCCATAAATATTGTTGGCATAAGAATAGTGAAGCATAATTTTATAGAGCATAATGATATTTACCCATAATGTTCTTTGGAATAAAAATAATAAACCCTAAAGGGTCTTTCAAACAGGCGCGACATGCGACGCGACACAAAGACACCGCTCGTCGCGCGACGAGCGGTGTCTTTGTGTCGCGTCGCGTGTCGCGCCTGTTTGAAAGAGCCTTAATGTAACTCTTATAATATTTTTTTTTTATATTTATGGCTCATGATTTATAGACGAATAAATATTATGCCTTAAAAATGTATGCAACTCCAAACAACGCCAAAACAAATGAGACCAAATGACAGTTATGCATTATGCCAAAGTATTCCAACATTGTAACTACCTCTAACAGGATATATTGTTTACTTTTCAGGTTATATCCCTTTTGCTCTTATTTTGGAAAATAGAAAAGGTAACTAACATACTCAGCGATGACGAATATGGCGGCAGCATATACTATGAGTGCTCTTATTTAATTCTGATGATAGTAGATGTGGTACTTAGCATTGTTTTCATCTTTGCAGCACATATGGTAAGATCTTTTTACTTAACTTATTGCTTAAACTGATTTTAACACTTGATGTGTCTTTTCAGTAATACCCGCCACCATTATATCCTAAAATAATAATTATTATTATTATGCCTATGTTAATCTTAAGTTATAATAATATAGGTACAATAAGCATAATAATTGTCTAAGTATTCTATATCTTGTTCATTTCAGAAAAACGTGAAACTGTTAAAGAGGACCTTCATCAGTAACGTAGCCTTGGGGATTCTGTTTACCTTCGGCTTCCTCTGTCTCCTGTGTTACTTTTCAGTGTTACTATTCAGTCTTCGCACAGTCTTGGTGGCCTGGTTGTTCTTCATGTCTCTATTCTGGACCCTTTTCCTGGCAGCATCACAAACATATTTCATCTGTAAGTAATCATTGCAAATCTTTCGCATTCAATTATATTTTTTTTTTCGCAATCAATTACTCTGTTTCTATGTATAACTCTGATCAGGTTTATGATTAGGAAGGCTTAGCTTAGAGTTCACTAAATATACTTAACAACAACCAAGTAAACATATAAATTTACAACTTAATGTGTTAGATACAGTGGCTTTAATCCCCCTGGATACCTAAGCTACATACTGGTTTTGCAGGACATGTCATATGAGCGATGATCATAAATACTAAAAAAACAGCACAGCGCTCAGCTAAAAATTGTGTAAAGACGCTGATGTCTAATATTAGTCGACTTTTATCAGGATACTAAATCCCTAAAACTGTACTTAAAGTTTTTTTCTCAATTTGATTGAACTAAAATATTGTTCATTTTTCTTTCAGTAATTCAATCATATGCCATGTTTCTATTACACAGTGAAATTAAAAAACTTGATACTGATAATTGTCGGTTGATATTTGTGAACAATGTGGCTGAAGCAAAATGCGTAATGGAATGTGAAGAATCAAATAAAATAATGGATGAAGAAAAGGGAGTAGAAGATACGATTGATAATGAAGTAAATAAAGGAGTAAATAATAGAGAAGTAGAGTTAGAAAAAGGTTCGAAAGTTATGTACAAAAAAGTTCGATGGAATGTGAAGGAAGAATGAAGGAAGAAGAGAGGGCAACGAAAAATTTAAAAGAAGAGTAATTGCGAAACCAAAGATGTTAGATGTTAGATGTGATATGTGAACGTGGAAACAAAATTAAGAAAATTGTTAGTGATATATATAGGTAAAGAACCTACAAAAACTTGAATTATATTATGTTTTAAATATTTGTAAGTACTGAACAAGGCACTTTTTGATAATAATGAAGTAGCTGTAACATCCTATCCCATCATTGTGTCACCAGTTCTAGGTTTGATAAGGTCTAATAACAACAATGAATAAAAAAAATATATTTCTAATTGTTTTACGAACTATGTATTATTAAACGCACATTAAACTTACTATTCCAACAATATACCATATTACTCAATTTCTTAGACTTTTTTAAAATAAATACTAATAGATTATAATTATGACACAACCTTTTGAAAATCAAAATATTAAGGTAATTGTACCTATTTCTTTTTTTATTTTCTTTAATTGGTAAACGTAACACCACATGACTCCTACACATCCTTGACACTTTCTTTAAATTAGCACATCTTGTTACTTCGATGTCTTCCATAGATTCACGTTATAGTTCCTCTTTTCAAATGTCTTCCGTTTCAGTGTCCACTTCCACTACCTTTTCTTCACGTACCATGGTACATTCTGCTTCAGCCGCATTGTTCACAAATCTGAACGCGCTGTTGTTCCTCAGTTTGATGATCTCACTTCGCAGTAGTAGAAGGAAGTAAGTTTGCAAAGCTATAAAAATAATTATATTTAAAATATTCAAGAATGTTCTTCACATCTAGTAACTATTTTTGTTCGCTCTGCCTCTCTATCTCTCTACTAAAAATTATTGTTCCGTGTAGGAATGAAACCGGCACTGACTAAACATTCGACCGGACTGTGACGATGGAGCTATTATGTACAGCTGCAAAGAATGATGCGTTATAACTCCTCTGGGGCACTTTGACGATCACATACGAATAAGCTGTAAGACAGTAAACTGACATGGTATAAATAACATTACAAAGAAACACTCTCAGATTCAATAGTTATTCTGCTACTAGAGCCATAGGTCTTTGGCGAGAGATCGGATTCGGCTGGAGACGTAAATCCAGATGGACAGTTGTAGTACACAGAAATAAGTGAAGAAGGGAGATTAAACGAGAATGCTTTATCATTACATTACCTTTTGTGGTAGAGTAATCTCATTCCAGGTGCATCGTTTTCAAATACGATTACATAATGAATGTTTACAAAATATTGTAAAGCATTATAAAAGAGTAACGGTGGAGTTTCTTGCCCATTCTTCTCTATATGAAAACTTCCTTTTGGAAGGGGCGACTAGAATCAATTCAATTTTTTGACAATTTTGACGTTCAGAAGTGCCTTCTATGTGCCTAATTGAAACAAATTATTTGACGTTGACTAGATAGGAGGAACAGTCGGGAAAGAAAGATGTTGCTATTACCGCCCCAGTAGATATTGATAAAAATATCGATTTATGCTTACCTAAAATCACGAAATACGCTGAACTGGTAACCAAAAGAATTTTCCATGAACAATATTCTGTCAGCGCCATGTCGTGCTCGCTAGCAGTGCAATTTACTATTGCTAAACAGACTGACAATGAAGTTAATATTGTCGTCAATATCAACATCGCTATGCAGTAAAAATAGTATCCTCTCAGCAGTTTTGTACTTTTCTGCAACATTAAAAGTTTTTTATTAATGATAGTCTGCAAATATAACCAGGAAAAGTCATAAAAACTTGGCTATCGCTTGACATCGGCTTGCCAAAAATGGAGTTCATCATGATATAGAATGAACAAATAAATACACATACGGATGAAAATGATTTAAGGAGATGGCGAGACGACTCGGATGTCTTTTTAGGAATTGTCAAGAAGTAGTGTAGAACTGGGACCTGTGGAATGGAAAGAGGGAGACCTTTTTCCAGCAGAAGAACAGTATAAACTAGCTATACTATAGATTTGGATGTCTTTTTTGTTGGTATATTGGCGAGTGTTAGATGACATATAGCAAATAATTTAATTTAATTTAATTTAATTTTGTGTGTTGCATAATGTTAATTATTTAGCTTATGTACTATTGTATAAAATCAAGTTTTTCTAACTGAACAGACAGCTGTGCTGCTCGGGCGTTTGTTGTGCCACTTCTTCTTCCCAGCTAAAAGCACTAGATAGTGGTGAAGGGTGGGCGTTTTTGACGGGCTGTCCTACGGAATTATGACGTTCGAAAAGTGCTGATTCTCAGCTTTCTTTGAATAAATGACTTTTGAATTTGAATATAATAATGTAGGTTTCAAGACTCACCGTATGACCTCCGACGATTAACACTATAGTCACCATGCAATCTGTCATGATACTAGTAAGTCCAAAGATTGATATAGAAAAATGCAATAAAGCCGTATTCAAATGTTTTGTCTGTCCAAACAAACTGATCATCGCTATATTATTTACCAAATAATATACCATTATCGGAAAGGAAAAAACGTCTGCAATCTGAAAAAAAAAAAACATTACCTATACACGTATAGTAATTATTCTATACACAATTGAATTTTGTTTATAATATAATTATGTTTTAATTATTAATATTTGTAATGATGATGGTACAAATATAATAATATGTATGTTACATAACAGGGAAATTATGGGTAAAGCAAATTGACCGCATATTCAAAAGTAAACTCATTTTTTTACAGTTTTAACAAGACATATTAACGTACGGTGTCAATTTGCTTGACAATTACTTTCCTCTTAGCTACATAACATCGCCAAGAAATTAAAATTACGAAAAACATTGCTTAGATATTATGTGTCGCACTGACAGTGGTATAGTTAGATCTAAGGTAAGGATCTTGAGCTGATTAACACGGTGCAATTTAATTGCATGTGGCATACCATAAGTGTAGTTCGGGCCTTAGATGGTGCATCTTTTAATGTTGCACCATCTAAGGTCCGAACTCCACCGAATCGGAGATGTGCGAAGATGTCCGAAGCGAAGACGAAAATAGATGTTTTTCAGCTAGGGTGTATCCACCAAAGCTGTGCGGAGATGCATACTAGCTAGACGGAAGTGGAGATGTGTGCTGGGTAGAGTGGAACTGAGCTGCGTGCGGCGAGCGTTGGATGTTGACCGCTCATTGCGCGACGCTCACATCTCTTCTCGTCTCCGCTGCGCACCGTCGTCGCCAGCTTGCGAGGCGCAGACCACATTTCCGCTTTGTATCGCCACCCACCTCAATCTCGGCGAGGCACAGCTCTCATCTCCGTTTCGATCACGCCATCCAAATATGATACATCTCCACTCAGTGGTATCCACTGAAGCTGAATGGAGACGAGATGTATGAATAACGAAATACTATTGATTGTTTAAAACACATCTCTCCTCTCGTCTCGTCTCTCTCCGCTTTAGGAATCCGGACCTAAACAGTGTTTAGAAAATGCAAGTAATTTGTTGCTTCAATTGTACTGTATGCCACAGGCAAGCAATTTGTATCGTGTAAACGGAGCTTAAGTAATATTAATCTAAGATGCCGCACTCAACAATAACGATAAACAAATCTCCATGGCTCATAATATAATGATCACGGCACAGGGTATTATCCAGTAGCAGTCCGGAGTCAGGATTTGTGCCCGGTAGATGGCATTAGGCTCGCCCTCTATTACATGACACATAAACATGATGGGCGAAATCTAGAGTAGGTAGGTACTCTAGGTACATCTGTGCTTAACCCTTTGAGGAAAACATGCAAGATGATATGTTATGTCTGGGGTACAAGGTTATAATACTAAATACTCACAATCTTGAAATAACCCCACGCCAGTAAACCATATCGTAGCGGCAGGCAGCAACAACATCTTCTGCACACTGGAATTTCTATATTCATTTTGATTTTTGGTACTTCTAGATTACAGATTTCCAGATCTCCTATTTGTTAATACTTTAGTTATAACTCGATTTTTATGACTGTGCGCTTGGAGCTGTCAAAATCGTAGGTTGTTATTATAGTAATGAATTCACCCGCCCGGTTACCTAATCAGTGCCCCGACGCCTCTTAAAATACGGTCTACACAACTAGTGCCGTCTCCACAGTTCTGTCTTATTATTCGTTCATTTGTAATCTGCAATATTTTGACGTTGACAAGCGCACAGTTATAAAAAAACGGGTTATATATATACTAGAATTTTCAAGAAAAACAAATACTTTTGACGAATCCCTGGCTGGCAGGGTTTCGTCAAAAGGGTTTTATTTTTTACACACAATTTATATGACAACAAAATTAATGATTGACCTCCGGGCACAACTAGTGTTCAATGATTGCGTTGTGGTACTGTTTTATGACAATTGTTGATAATTGTAACAATGTTTATACGAACCTAACCTTTACATCTATGAAATTCTGAGATATTAACGCACAGAATGCAAGACTTGCACAGACGATAAAGGCTTGGAATTTTGCCAATATATTTTTAAATGCTACCTACCTTACGGGCTCAGACCAAATAAAAAACCAAAACATACCGCTATCAACATTGACGTGAGACCGGTTTCGTAGACATAATATATGTGCACTTAGTGAGGTTTAGTTTGATTGTAGTTTCATTGTAAATGTGTCCTTGTCAGCGTGTATCCACAGAGCGGAAGTGTAGTTTTGACATGCTTCACTGTATTGTTCACAGTGCTATGACTTGGTTTTTTATTTGACCTGAGCTTACGGGATGTTCGTTTATTATCTAAAACAGCTGTTTTCATCTGCAATTTTATAGTTATTAATATTATATGATGTAATGTTTGATTATTTAATTTGTTTTTTTTTTTTATAATATGTAAGTACCGATAGCGAACCTCACTTTCAGAATTTAAATAACCCATAGGCTTATTTAAAATGACGACAACCGAAAACGGATTGGTAATCGCAGTTCGCTGCTGTATCCGGTGTATACCTACATCCGCATGAATCACTGTTATTAATTAAATTAGTAGGCATATGAAAGTCTGAACGTGAACATACAGGGTGTGTTTTTGAACAAGAACCTCTGTGGTAGCTCTAAGAAAAAGATTTGATGTTGACACCATGCATTTATGGATCTACAAACTACTGTATCTACTTCGGAAAGTGTGCGCAGAAGTTACACGACCGGATCCCACCATTTCCCGTTCACTATCTGTATTTATTTATTGAGTACTAGCTTTTGCCCGCGGCCCGCGTGTAGCTCAGAAATTATCTCACGGGGCGGACTACCGGTATAAAAAAGTATCCTATGTCTTAATCCAGATCATGGTCTACCCATGTGCCAAAGGTCATCCAAATCTGTTCAGCCGTCTTAGCGTGCAAGCGTAACAAACAGACTCAGTTTCACATCCTAATTATCCTACTAATATACGAGTATGTGAAAGTTTATATGTTTGTGTGTTTGTTACGCAATCAGGCAATAACGGCTGAACGGATTTGGATGAAATTTGGCACATGGGTAGACCATGATCTGGGTTAGGATATAGGATACTTTTTATCCCGATATTCCCACAAGATCGAGACTAATGCGGGTGAAACCGCGGGGCGCATTACTAATGGTCATATAGAGCTACACAAAAATAACTTGAATTAGTAATAGTGAGAGAGAGATAGAGGCTCAATGGAGGCTAAATAGAGGCTCGTGGCTAAGTAATCACAGCCGCACTGGTCGATCAATCAGGTTAAGCTATTGCCTTTCATCTTCACATATCGAGACCCCTCCGTGCCTCGGAAATCACGTTAGTGCAGTACTGACTGACTCAGACCTCGGAGCACTTTCGGTACCGGAGTAACCCAAGTCAGCTTCTAGCCGTCCGGTTACAAGCATTCTCGTAGCAAGAGAGGTCTGGCCAGTAAAGTCCTACAATCCTTAATTATATAGGGTGACACCCTATCCGGCCCATGCGAACGAAAGAGCTTTAGGCGCGCGAGCGCCGCGCTCACCTCACTGAGAGAGAGCTGACCCACGTGAAAGCACGCGCTGCGCTTGGGCGTCGCCTGCCCAGTAGCAGTCGCATGCAACCGTAGTGCCACCATACACCGAATGAAGGTAGCCTGCGGACGCCTGGGCGCACTCATGCTCTGGTACTGGCTTTCCATTTTTAACTATTCTAGTTTTACGTTTCAAAAGTTTGATATCAATATTAAACCCCAAAAACACCTTGGTTTTCTTACAAATTCTTACTTACGATTTTGGTACTCACGATAAACGGTATTGATTTTATCTTTGACCAATTAACGAAAGTAATAAAAAAATTATAATTGTTGAACGAACTATAGTTTTCTTAAAATGTTTGTGCCAAACAGTCTTAAAATGTTCGTGCCAAAAAGACTTTTGTTTAATATTATCTGTTATATCAGCTGTATACCATTCTTGTAGCAATACCAAGAGCAGTCCCATTTCGAACTCTTTCTTGGAGTGCTACCATCTAAAATCTCCATAAAATATTTCAAAAAACATTCTTCTCATTCTTCCTCAGTATTGCTCGCTTCATACAAGGCGCTCCAGTTTACCCCCACTAGCGACACATACAAAATATGTGGCTTGCTAAATTTCCACCGTGCTAGGTAGGTGGAGGTCTGCGGCATAGGGCCCCCAGAGCTGGTAGTCTCTAGCGCACACCATACACTAACTCACAGCGGCTGATGCTACGGGTCGATGCAAGACAAACACTTATCGTGCTCCTTTCCAACGACTATATCGTCTTGGGGTAAAGTAGTCAGGACTACTCCAGCAAGCGTGCGATTGTTGCAATCGGAAATGTTATTACTATGGTGACACCCACAGAAGGCGACAAAGTATTCACAACATTGTACATCTTGGATAGTTGAGTACCTACATACCTATTTAAATGAGCCACTAGAAGAACATCATCATAATTAATATATAACTGTTCCAGTAAGTGAAAAATATACATAAAATGTTCTCTTTCAATAGTTTTAGGTGTACACAACACAACCCAAAAACAGAACAATCAAACGATTTCGAACGGAGTCATGGTTTAAGTTCGCATTATGTGACACTCGGGAACACCATGCGGGGTAGCAGACAGCATGACCCCTCCATGTTTATGAACATCCGCGCGGTCACATCTAAGTATTGTGTATACGCTCGGAGATCACCGAAATGTATCGACTCACCCTAACATATTACAAAAGTTTTTAATTTCGCTCGTAGTCCTCCAACATTTTGATGGTACAGATCTAATGAATATATTTAGGTTCCTCGTTATTAACAAGGCTTATTTATAATATTCACAATAATTGCACACACCGGTCCCAACTTTTGCGAGTAGGAAGTATAACTTTTTGTATACTATAAGTACTCATTCCTTTTTCGTCAGAGGAGCGAAGGGCAGTGGCTGCTCTGCTCTGAGATTCTAACCTACCGACTGCGTGTGCATTGTCGCCGGTGCGAATCTCAGAGCAGGTACTGCCCGCGGCAAAACCTCGGAAACCAGTCTGACAACTTCACACCCGGGCCACACCGCTGGCGTGTTTATCTGCTAATTCAAGCAATCCGGAGAAGCAATTACGGAGGCTGCATGCCTAATAGCTTTGATTTCTCGTTTTCTAACCAGTACTATTCGCAAATTTGAAGTTTATTTAAATACTTAAGTACGTTCTGCTCCGTCGTCTCCGGTTTAAAAGACCAAGCCTGTATACATTTTCATTATTCTTCAACAGATTTGAGTTAATCATCTTCTTGTTATACACAAGGGTATCTACCAACGACGTTATTTCAATTAGAAAATACTTAAATATAATGCATTGTATTTAAAGACTTTCACTTCGTTTGAAAATTACTTTACTCTGTCTATCTCTAACCATTAGCAAAGCTGCTGCTGTCTTGTTCAAAACATCACTCTGTGTAATAAAATTATCCTTTGCTTATCTTTTTGTTGAATAAATCATGTTTTAGTACAATTGTAACTGGTCAGTTGACTATCACAGGAATAAGTTGTGTCGAAAATTTATAATATTTTGTTAATAATCAGTTGTGAAAAGTGAATAAAAAAAAACAAAAAAGTGAGCTTTTCTAAGTTTAATTACCTAAGTGACCATATAAGATTTTCTTAGACGTGCGAACTCTTTTTTGGAGCATATACCATCATGCCGTGTAAACTGCCAGAAATCAAAAGAAGTAGCTTCCGCTCTCCGCTACGAATTGGTTTAATTGTATGGGAATATATCATACCAGAATGCTTACCAGGGTGATGATCAGTATTGATCATCACCCTGGTAAGTATTCCGGTAACCTTTATCTTAATTAAAACATCTTCCTGCCCTAGTCTCATTTTAATTGTGTTCAGCGTAACTCGTTTTCTTCTTCCATTCTCGCCTACCTACCGCTACGCTATCATTCACTCCCTTTTCTTTAATATCATTCCTCGCACAATCATTGTCTTAATTTAAACATGAGATTTATTCATTTTAAAATATCTCTACCTAAGGCCTGCAATCAAAAAATTGATAGAGAGACGACATGGTGCCCTCACTTATCGGTTGACACAGGTTCTCTCCGGAGATGGGTGCTTCAGAAGATGCCCTCGGCTCCCGGACTATGCGGCGCAATTCCTGTACCCCATAGTCTGGAAGTCAAAGCGCGACCCCCAGATGCCACTATTGTGACATCCCTATTAATACAACTGACAATACACGTCATTTAAAATGAACATATTCAAAAAATTACAAATCTGACACATTTTCTCGACAGGTATTGTTTTAATAGAACAGAAAACGTATGAAAGAAACTTGTAAAATGTTCAGGTTGTCGCCTATCACGTGTCATCTATTGTTTTATTATATAGGGCCCTGACACAGACCCCTGGTTGTGAAATTGCTTCGACGATACAGTGCTGCACACACTAGTCGAGTGCTTGTCCGTACAGTGCAGTGCTCACTCCTTGACCTAACTGCGGTAGCCACACGCTCCTTTATTCCATACGTCCATTCGTATCTACCCTCCAGTGTATTCTAGTACCGATATCAACTTTATTGTCGGTAATCCGTCGAATCTTCATCAGCGGATCAAAATCTTCAGTTGAAACATGGAGTACTGCAACTGTGCCGGGTACTATTTGAAGATATTGAACTGTTCGACCGCACACCGCTGCGGAGTCGGCGTCGCCCCATTCTGGGTGTTAATCGCCTGATTTTTCTTTTTTCTTTTCAGGTCATAAACTTATTATTTATTTATTGGAGAATAGAAAGAGTAAATAGCATATTAGTTAAAGGCGAAAATGACAGCAGCTTACATTACGAAAGAGTGAATTTATCTGTGATGATAATAGATGTGGTGCTGAACGTCATTTTTATCTTAGCAGCTCATATTGTAAGTATCTATCATAGGCAATTGCCTTTTTGCGTAACCAAATATGGTTAATACTACGTACGTCCCATTTCAATACCACCTAGATGAATCTGATAGTCGCTGTCGTGCTAGAGGTTGTGGATTCAAATCCGGGCGCAATGTGACTTTTTAATTCAGATGTATTTTCTGAGTTTATCATTGATGTTACTGGCAACGGTGTGAAGGAAACCATTGTGAGGCAACCTGGAGTTATAGTTATTAACATAACATAGGATAACACCCTATTTTGCCTAAGGGTTAGGCAGGGGTGTACCTGTAGCACACCCACATTTTGCCAGTTATGTTTAAGTCCCATTTAATAGGGGGCGAGCCTATTGTCATCAACCGTGCACATAAACCAGACTCCAGGCTCTGAAAAATTCCAGATAGAAAAACTTATGGCATATAGTTAATTTAAGTCTGAAATCGCTAACCCGTCTTGAGCAAGCGTGGTGATCAATGCTCGTGCCTTCTCTGTATGAGAAGAAGCCTTTGCCCTGCAGTGGGACAATAATAGGCCGGTTTTGTGAGCAAACTGGGATTTCACGTCTGCAAAAATGAAGAACCGTTCAAACTTTTTATGCCGATTGCCGAGGGTGATTTATGCTGCCCCAGCACAACCCACCGAGCTAGGAAGATGGGAGGGCACAAGGGAGTCGATACAAGTTGTTTCCCTCATCAAATGCCGCCCTAACTTCCAAGGCATTATAACCATTTCGTCTGGTCTACAGTACATCGTTTGTGTTTCAGAAATACATGATGCTGTTGAAGATATCCTTGATCGGGAACATAGCCTCGGTGTTGGTATTTACACTGTACTCTCTGTGCATGTTTTGTTACTATTCGTACTCGTTGTACGCTCAGTACCAAATCTCGGTGAAGTGGGTGTTCATCAAGCCCCTACTCGGGAACCTTGGGGTGGTAGCGTCAGGAGCCAGTGTTGAAATATGTAAGTTGTTTTAAAACATTATCGATATCTTTGCTCGTTTATTCTGATTCACCTTATTGGATGATCTTCCCTTGGAATATGAAGGAGACCATCATACATAATTTTACATAATTGCATTTCCCTGTTTCATATGTAAGACTGATCTAGAAAGAGGTCTGTACAACAGTTGCCATCTTTAGTAGGTAGGTAGTAGTTGCACTAGTCATCTATAGATAGAGTCAATATTACTCTCCTGCCCTTATAATATCTTTGGGATCGCCGCAACATGTCTCGTTATTCTATACTTCTCTTTCTCTATTAGTCGTAATCTCGATAATCACCCCCTTTCTAGATATATATTTGACACAATTTACGCATTGTCTCATTGGACTTCCCTTATTCTTACCAGTCATCCACATAAATACTCAAAACCCTCCTCACGACATTTTTCTCTTTCCTCCGCATCACATGCCCATACCATGACAACCGATTTTCGCACAACTTTTCGTGTTGTACTTCGTAACACGACCATGAACGCATTCATTATAACTTTAGATGGTATTAAAATCCTTTTAATTTGTACTATTTCATACTAATACTAATTAGAAATTTTATACCTCTCAATTATCGCAGATATACAAGTCGAGCTCGCAAGATTCCTTTCCAGTACGACCACGCTAAAATTCCAACTGGCATAGAAGTTGATGAAACGGGAGCATGCTTAAAAATTTGAACTCATTATGTAATCCTATTTCATTACTGGTAAATTGTTAGAAAAGCAAAAAAAATATACATTTTCTGCCTATAAGCCTATATATGATTTGATTTTGCGTTCATGGTCGTGCTACGAAGTCCAACACAACTTTTCCGTCACCGGTGCCACTTTCAAACTTCCTCTTATATACTCGTTCATTATTCGGAGGTATAAATTAAATCCATATACGCTACATATATAACAAAGTCTGAAGTTAATTGTTTTTGTTTCAGTAATATCTTATGCTATGTTGTTATTATGCAACGAAATTAAAGAACTGGAGCCAAATAACTATCTATTCAGATTTGTGAATACAGCGGCTGAAGCAAAATGTGTAATGGAATGTGAAGAACAAAAGAACACAGTGGATGAGGAAAAACGAGAAGAAGATACACTTGAAAAAGGAACTGTCAATATAGAAAATACATTGGAAGTAATTAACAAAAACGCAACACGTGAATATCCGTTGAACAATGTGACTGAAACAAAATGTACTATAGAATGTTAAAGCAACTCATTGTTTCAACAGTGCCGTATTAAGATTAAAAATACGTATGTTTTTTCTGTTATAATGGTAACCAACTTTCAAAAATTCAGAACATAACAACTTCGCCAGCGACTTCGTTCGCCTAATTTTCGTATTTTTCCCTAAGATTTGCATTTCATTTCTGCATTTTTTTATTTCTACCTTAAATCAGTAGTCTATCATTAGTAGTCTATGTGAATAAGCCACAGATTATGAGCAAATTAAAAGTCAACATAACCAATGCCATCAATGATATTGAAAGCTCACTCATCCTCCATAGAAAAGGGAGGATCTTCCGACCTGACGGGTATTGGGTCTGGTGGGTTATTACCCAACGATTGACGTCGAAAAGTTGTATATATGCTAGTTGCGCGGTAAAAATCTGCTTGCACGATGAAAGATTTTGCGTGATATCTGTGTGACGTTTAGTTCTCATGTGGCGATGTAGATGGCACCACATCGATTCCCTCCGGAGACTCGATAGTGGGCTGAGTCGTGTATCTTGCAATGCTTGCCAGGGCCAGTTGAGGTTGGAACAGGGAGCCATATAGTTCACGATGAGTCGGAACTATCTGCGGTGATTGCTGATGAGGCTGTGGGTGATGACCATGTGCGTACACTGTATGCTGGTGGTCAGGGTACCCGTTGAAGCCGTGGTGGGTGCTGGCTGACTGTGTGACTTGCCACTCAAAAGCTTGAGGAAGTAATGATGATAACGTCATACTGAAGTAGGTGCACAAAGCATGCACTGACGTTCATACTCGGGGTCATCAGTTTAGAGGTATGGGGAACAGAGTGTAAACTTCACTCAACCTCCATAGAAAAGAAAGGATCCCCCGACCAGTCAGGTGTTGTGTCTGTTGGGCGACTGTCCGACGATTGATGTCGGGACGTTGTATATATTCTAGTCGCGCGGTAAACACTGCTTGTGCGATAGAGAATTGTGAGTGACGTCAGAGTGATGTGTGGTTCGCATGTGGTAATGTAGATGCCACCACAATATTGAGCCCGATGTATACTGTCGAGTCATCAAAAATTGGACCTGTTGTGGACACGCGCCGCCCATCGAAACCGCGGCGGCCATTTGGCGTATATTACATTCCATAATGTAATAAAAAAATATAAAGTTAGAGCATCCCTAATGGAAAACCCTATATAAGTATGTAATATTAGCTGTTTAAGGCATCTAATTATGATTTCATTTTTAATCAAATAAATAATAATATCCAGATTCAAAAATGTTTATTATTTTAAAAAAATTATCTCCTTTCATTTTCTGCATTCATTATCGTTACTTATCCATGAGATACTCCTATTTGAAGTTCAAACATTCGGGTTTTCTACGTCGTGTGCTGTAGTTCTTTCTCTTTAGTTTCATGTTCCATTAGTCTACTTCTTCTTTTCAAACGTTTTCTATTTCCGCTTCATTTTGTTTGCTAGTCATCATACATTGTGCTTCCGATGAATTGTTCACGAATTTGAACTCGCCGCTGCTCTTCAGTTTGATAACCTCACTCCTCAGTAGCAGAATGAAGTAAGCTTGCACAACTGGAAATAAATACGTTTAACTTTAGAAAGGCGGATGTAATTGCAATTTTAGCTTATTTGTTATATTTCTATATCTTCGGGTATGTTGACAAGTATGAATCTTTCTCATACATTTCACATAGGTACAATCTGATAATGTAATAGGCCATAGATATATATATTCCGTGAGGTTCCAACCCACCACCCGCAGCTGCAACGAATATGAGTTATCACTGCGCTTCTTGTAACCACCAATTCGAAGCCAAGCTGGCACTATAACAATTCATTCTCGGGATAAAAAATGTTCATGATATAGAGAGAATCTACGGGAGATCTAGAACCAGTTGGGCAGATATGGTACTCATGCTAACAAATCATTGAAATGTTATCCACCGTTTTGAAGCAGGAATTAAAGAAAGGCTGCTTTTACAGTTTGAATATTAGAAAGAGATCCCAGATCACAGTGTGATGATATTAAAGCTTTAGACAGAAATTTATGAACAAAAAATATGAGGAACAGGGTGGAAAGTTCACTCATCCTTGATAGAAACGGGGAGGATCCTCCAACCAGGCGGGTGTTGTGTCTGGTGGGCTACTGCCCGATAATTAATGTCGAGATGATGTATATATGCTAGGTGCGCAGTAAACCTACTTGCGCGATGCAGGATTTTGTGTGACATTACTGTGTTGCGTAGTTCACATGTGGTGTTGTAAATGCCGTCACAAACATCCTTTGCGTAAGAAATGGCTTATGCAGCCATTTCTTACTTTACAAAAATAATGCTTACCTAAAGTCACGAGATAAGCTGCGTAGGTTAACAAATACCGCGTTGTGTCGCTTGAAGTCCAATGCGACATTGATATACCGACTGCCACCAGAATCAATAGCAACGTCACTATCACCTCCCCGATGCAGAAGACATAAAATCCTCTTATCAGGTTCACGTTTTTCTGTTAAAGAGAAACATTCATCATTTTTTTTCAAGGTTTTTAATATTGTCATTAACAGGAATGCTTTTGCCCGCTTCACTTGCAAGAGGAACTTCATCTAAAGCCGTTAAGCCGTTCAACCGTTCATGCGTGACTGAGTAACAGACATTTTTCTAAACCTTTACAAAAAGTACTTAGATCATCGTCGTGCCTTCCACTGATGGATATGGAACTCCCAAAAATGACAATGAAAAGATCAACACATACGTCATTACATAGACTACGCAAAAAGAGATAAGTGGATATTATTCTGGACATCTCACCTTATGACCTCCGACGATAAACACAATCGTCGCCACAAAATCCGTTATGAACAGAAGCAGAGTAATGAGTGCTATAGCAGTATATAAAATGATCCAGATTACATATTTTTTGTTTCCTCCACTCATGAAACTCAACAATATCGTACTCAGTACAAAATACGCCAGTATTGGTATGATAAATGCGCCTGCTATCTGTAACAGTAAACACGTGATACATAGTTAAAAGTTCAGTTTATATAGGATGTACCGACCCCTTGAATCTCATTGATTTAAGAAGTTTAATGCCGTACCTAATTTGGATACAGGTTTACTTCAGGTTTATTTCTAAGTAGGGTCCGATCAGAATATCTTTATTTACTTACACTTCAATATACCTAATGCATCATTTTTAAATATCGGAGCTTTTTTTTGTCATCGTTCGTTCGTTTTGTTTTGCTTGTCTCATGCACTTTCTTAATTTTCTTTTCATCTTATACCTTTAAACGAGCAATTTTTGTATAAATGTTCATTATGCTGTGCTGTGTTATAAATTTATAATCTGAATCTCTCGGAAACAGCTCCAACGATTTTCATGAAATTTAGTAAGCAGGAGGTTTCGGAGGCGATAAATCGATCTAGCTAGGTTTCATTTTTAGAAAACGTCGTTAAAAAAACAACCAGATTTTTATTTGAAAAGTACCTACCTATTATAAAATAAGGTATTAAAAATATAGCAGCAATACTGAAGATATTCAATCGGCTTAATATAAGGCCGTATTGAGAGCCCCGGAGTATGAAATTAGATATCTGAAAGCGGCGCCGGTGACTGAAATCTTATGTGGACATCGGTTGTTATGCTGTGTTATGAATGGATGGCTTTAAGAGTAGAACACCAAAGAAACTATTGATGGATTGTGTGAAAGATTATGGCTAGAAATGCAGTAAATTCTGAGATGGCGGCTAATAGAGATGTAGGTATGGAACAAGAAGACTTGCTGCGCCGATCCTAAATTAATTGGGACATGAGCAGAAGGATGAACACTGGTCCTGGAAGTGATGGTATCCTATCAAATCACATGTAATTGGCAACAAAAGTTGGATAACAATCGCACTGTGGCAGCATCTACAACTCCACATGCGAACTATGCATCACAGTCCTGACGTCACTTAAATCCTGCATCGTGCAAGCAGGGTTTACCGCGCGACGTCAAACGTTGGGCAGTTACCCACCAGACGACACCCGTCTGGTCGGAGGATGCTTCCTTTTCTATGGAGGATAAGTGAACTTTATACCCTTTTTCCATACCATATACTGCCCTGCTAAGCACAAAGGCGGTATCTCAACCGGAGTAAGTTTTGAGAAAATTGACTTTTTGTCAATTGAAATTTAACCGGTTGAATGCCGTAATTACAGAAACAATTAAAAAGCCATTGTGTCTCGCGTGGATCCACGTTCCGGCCATACGAAGGGTTAAGGAAATATGGAGATACCGCCTTTGGGCTAAGCAGGGCAGTGTAGCACTATATGAACAATATTCTTTTAAGGATCATTAATTCCGAGTCAGATTTAGTCAGTATCCGTCTACCGGCCGTCTGTCTTTTTCTTTTTCATGTAGTTAGTGACTAACCTGGTGTCATAGTTTTTAAAGCCGCCCATGGGCCTCTGACTTGGCGTCACATGCCGTCGAGAAATATCTCTCAGGCATGCCGGTTTCCTCACGATGTTTTCCTTCATCGTTTTTAAAGTAAGTGATAACTATACAATACGCACATGATTCCGAAAAGTCAGAGGTGAGTGAATTAGATTCGAACTCGAGACCTATGACTTGGCAGTCCGACGGTCACACCACTAGGCTATCACTGCTCTATAAGCCGTTAAACCTGATTTATAGCCACCAAAATAAAAAATACTCACAATTTTGAAATAGCCCCACGCTAGCAAGCCGGCACGTAGCGGCAAACAGAAACAACATCTCTTAAACTCTGGTATTTCCACGGTCATGTTGATCTTCGATATTGTTTTATTTTGCTAACAGTCAGATTTTCCTAGTTAGCACTGAAATAACTTGTTAGAAATTATTTAGAGCCTTCTATTTCCTTACGAAGAAAGTCTAAAGTAACTCAACAGCCAAATTAATCAGTATTCGGTCACAATAACGAATGTTAATGATTGCCTTGGTTCTATTAAAAATTATAATTCCCTAAGCTACTGACAACGCATGACTTAGGACTTTGCTCATAGATATCTTACAATTTGATGATAATAACAACAATGTTTATATTAACCCTAACCTAATCTTAAATGTTCCGAGATACTACCAACTGACAACGCACTATAAGCACGACTAGTAGGTGAAGCGTGAAGCGTGTTACAAATAAATAAGCGAACGCGAAAATTTATTCATAGATATTATTAGAATTAACAGATAAGATAAAGATGTTTAGAAGAGTAGAACGATGGGCAATAGAGGAGTAATAAAAAAGCGAATCACTACAACTAGCACTAGATATACGCGAATTAAGAACTATAATAGTGATACGAAACAAATTATTCAATGTAAATGTCACCGCCGCGAGCGACACAACGCGCGCTCTATGTCAAGGCTAGTTTTCTACTGGCGCCCGGCGCCGAGTAGGCGGTATGGGGGGCCATTAGGGGAACCCATATTTACAGATGTTTTATTTGGAGGCGCTCCTATAAATACTTTGTCTACAGAACTGTTTTTCGTTTGTCCACTGGTATATTTACTTCGAGGTCCACCATTAGGTGTAAAAACAAACGAAAGACACGCAGTTATACTCTAGGAGTCTAGGAGGTCGGGATGCGAAGTTACATTTTCTCCTCATATTCTGAGCTGTTTTCTGAAAACGTCCTTGGCGACGCAGTCCTCTTTCATCCATTCAAACATGATCAAACCATGGTTCAAGTGAGGTTGGTCAAGGTCGCCCTCCAAAACACCGACGAATAGGTACCTATATAGGCTTGTGAAGTGTGCTGTTTAATGAATGGGTGTGTCTCGCAAATTTTTTTTATAGTGCTTTCAACTAAGAAGTCCCGCAGATGAAGCCCTATAGTTATGCAACGGAATAATGCTACCATCCATTCTATCGTTTTCCCATCTCTCTCTAAAGTTTTAGTTCGCTGGCGTTTATGGAAAGGACTTAAAGTATATTTTTAAACGGATAGAACTAAGCAAATACTTACATAGGTGGGTACTCTATTACGTACTTATATTATTACATGTAATTTAATAAAGTATTGTATGATGTATATAAATGAAAAAATAATGCTGTTCGTTGCTAAGCGAATCACTTGAGACCTGTTTGACCAATTTGGCTATTATTTGTTTTAACATGGGAAAAACTGAACTTTTTTTTCTTTTAATTTTTTTATTGTGACAGGACGTCTGTCGGGTTAGCTAGTTGTTAATAATAAATAAAAAGTACCGCAGTCATACAATTCGTTGTTCGTTTTATGGAAAACCAAAAAGAACCACCGAATTAATAAATATTGTTGCTCCGTAAACTATCAAGGTCTAAATGATAACTGTTATAATTTTATGTGAGGGCCCTCACCTAAAATTATAACAGTTAGTTACATCAGCTCTGTTTTAGTTACATCTTTCATTAAAACTGCTTGAAACATTATTATGATGTCGACTACTAACAGATAAAAGGCAACAGATTATAAATTATTTATACCTGTTTATGTTAACTTTAATATAAAATGTTTTTTTTTTCTGTCGGCGTACCCATTTTAAATAATTATATAAACAAACTTTGGTAGCCCCGAGATTCAAATATGTTTCTATATAAAGCATAAAAATATGTAGGTATATCTGCATCCCGAAGTTAAACTGTTTAACTGTGATTGATAAAACAAGAAAATAATAACAATGGGATATTGCAACACATTTCTAAAATTAGCATAAATAAAATAAACATTTTTTTGTTTTCTAAAATTAATTAATCTAAGTGGGAAGACCTTGTTTTGGCGTGTTGTTATTGTCGGCAATTTAGATCACCGGACATGTGTACCGCTTATATTTTTAGCAATTCGTCAACGATAATATTATTTTAATGAAACTTTTCACCATCGTAAATATTTTGAGAGTAAGTTCTGTAACTTACCGACGATAACCGACTTTTAATGATTATATACTGAAGATCCCGTCTAAATGAGTAGTGTTAATGGTTTGGAAAAATATATAATAAATTAGAGCATTTTTTTAATAATGTATTATGAGAACATTTAAGATTATGGTTATATTACATAGTTAAATTTATAGGATAAAAAAACTGAGAATAACGCAAAATCTATCAAGCGATTTTTTCTGAAACTATTCACCATTTTAAAGATTATTTAATAAATTAATAATGCGTCTAACTTGGGACAGCGGTCCTTGATGAACGAGTCTTATTACGGGCTGGACGAACGACGCGTTGCGTGAGCTCAGTACAGGACACGCAAGCTAACCACTCAAGGTCACTGGCATATGTATTTCTTTTTGTCTTTTTTTTTTGTTTTTTTTTTTTAGAAACGTTGCCCCACACTAGGAATTTCTCCTGTTTGTTGGTGCGAACATATCTGCGTCTTAAACTCTCAAAATATCGTGTAATACCGATTAGGTAACTGTGTACTTTATACCTACATATTTCGAAAATCTAGATCATTGACAAATGTATTGAATAGAAGGGGACCCAGATCGGGGTGTAAGACCCTGAGGTATCCCAGATTCGGTATAATACCGATCAGAATTATGTTGTTTGAATGAAACCAATTACATACCTACTTCCGTGTTTCTCTCCATTGAATATGATTTAAACTAAGCGAAAAGAGAAAAATCCCTGTCCGATCAGAGTCTATTTAAGTATGTGGTAAGTTTCAGTTATTTTTTTTTTACTTTTTATTTCTATTGGGAATTTTACCGGGTTTTTACATAATATGGGGCGCAGGCGGCCGTTGTTTAGCGGGTAATAACCGGCATAACTTTATTACCTCTGTTGAAAATGCTATTTTTTTTAACGGATTTGGGGTTATTTCGGTATTATAAATGGGATTTTTAAATAGCAATAACTTTTTTACACATAACATCATGCCTGTAATCCCGGGTTAGGCAGAGGTGTACCTATAGTACACCCACATTTCGCCAGTTATGTTTTAAGTCCCATGTAATAGGGGGCGAGCCTATTGCCATCAACCGGGCACAAATCCAGACTCCGGGCTATTCCTGAGAAATTCCAGATGGAAAACCCAATACACTTTGCCCGACCCGGGAATCGAACCCAGGACCTCATACTCAGCAGTAGCGCTTGCGACCACTAGACCAACGAGGCAGTCAACACTTAATAACTTTTTTTATTTTCAATAATAATAAGATTTTTTATTACTTTTACGTAATGTAATAATAATAATAATACCCCACCGCCGTATCTCTACGTTGACGTCGTGGTGGGGCTTGCGCGCTCCAAACTCTGGGTCTGTGCCGTTAAAGTTTGCTTTTTCGAAACAGGTCTAGGGTGAGGAGCCAGACCAAGAGAGATACAGAAACCCGCAGGGCAGCATGTGGCGAGCTGTTGGGCAGAAGCGACCCCACGGACCCTATCTCCCGGGAGAAGTCTTGTTCCTCACCTCTGGCTTGCCTTTATTGGCCAGCTAGAGAGAACACTGACGAGGAACAGAGCTCCCACCTCACTCTTGCCTTTATTGGCTGGCTTGAGTGGAGATTCGAAAGAGCAAACGTGCTCGGAGGAAGGAAGTATTCCAGTAAGATGCTGGTAGGGATCTTGACCGTACTTCCGGGATTGTCCTGATAGCCGTGGAATACCTCTCCACTCCTCTTAAGCACCTCAGGACATGTTGCCCCCTTGTCGCTACGACACTTTGTGCTAGCGACCGTTTTCGGGGGCCCATTATTGAGTGTGCAATGACTTGCACACTCAATGGGCCCCCGAAAACGGTATTTACACATATAAAGGGCCCATTATTGAGTGTAAATATAAACATTGATCAGGCAGGGGCCATAGTCCTTCCATAGTTCCAGTAACCAGTACATTTTAGCCACCCAAACCCATATTCCAATATCTTTGTTTCCATGTTCTGCAATAGTCCTACACCAACCGGGGGTTGTCCTTGGGTGCACTTGTATAGTGCATACAGGGATAATCGCCGGTTGGTGGCTCAACACTTAAAAACATCTAACAGGCCTCTGCGCGTTGGCTTCGGCTCCTCGTACGCCTTCCAAAGGTCCGGGACCTCAGGGTCCCGAGAAATGTCAAAGACCAATAATAATAATAATAATATATTTATTTTGTACGAAAATATACAGCGAAAGTACAGAGAAGTGTCTTAAGGGTAAGTTGTACAACAGTGACAAAAGTTCTAGGTCGAGCGTCTGACTTCTAAACTAGGCAATAAGCCTGTGTCTTAGAAGCCAATGTTCCCCGAAATAACAATAACATACAACTATTTATATGATACACGTGCAAGTACTTCTGTGATATTAATAAAGATAGAAAACAATCTTAAGCGTAAACAGCATTTAGGTATTTAGATATAATTTTGAGAAGATTTTCAGTTTCGTCGTATGATAACTTTTGTAACCACTTGGTGAGAATATTCTTAACCTCGTATTTTGTGCGCTACTGCTAAGTATGAGGTCCTGGGTTCGATTCCCGGGTCGAACAAAATGTCATTGGGTTTTTCTATCTGAAATTTCTCAGTAGCAGCTCGGAGTCTGGATTTGTGCCCGGTTGATGGCAATAGGCTCGCCCCCTATTACATGGGACTTAAACATAACTGGCGAAATGTGGGTGTCCCTGCTACAGGGACACCTCTGCCCAACCCTTCGGGGAAACAAGGCGTGATGTTATATTATAGATAGACAAAGTTTTATTTATTTTATTATAAAGTCGAGAGCTTGTAGCGAGAAACTGTCGACTAGCGAGTGCGGTACGACATTTGACAGTGTCACTGACAGGGAATTGCTTACGTCTTAAGAGAACACTTGGCGTAATAGGTAGCATGGAGTGTCTACGCAGAACGGCACGAAGAATATAGAGCTGCCTAACTGTCAAAACTTGTGCCTCGGAATACAGTTGGGCTAAATAGAAGTCTTTACGTTTAAAATACATCAGCTTTAGGATAGTTCGTTGAGAACGTTCTACGGTAAGTAAAGGTGTTTTGTAGGTTCCACCCCAGGCTGAGATACAGTACGAGATAAGGGACTGACAAAGACTCTGGTATACTAAAAGCATTAATTCTCGATCAGCAGAATGCCTAAGTTCCTTGAAGATATAAATCAGCTTCCTAATCCGGGTACATAAGGCTTCAATATGGGTTTCCAGCTTACTCTATAGTCTATGAAAACTCCCAGATATTTTATATCATGAACCAGAGATAGGGCTGGACAGTTGCAGCCATTACTACTGTCTGCGCAAGTATGAGCTATAACTATTCCCGACTCTGGGGGAGGACTAGTAGTGCTAGGTAATGAAAAGCGAATCATTTTTGTTTTTGCGATATTAAGTGTCAAGAGATTTTCTGAAAGCCATTCCATTACCGAGCGAAGCACACATTCAGCTCTTTGTTTTGCCTTAATCCAATCGACGTCGTGAACTATCAATGCCGTGTCGTCAGCATAAGTAAATATATCGCAGTTGGGAACCTGAGCTTGACACAGATCGTTGATGTATAGAAGGAAGAGCGTGGGCCCAAGTATGCTTCCCTGTGGGACACCGAAATTGATAGTTTTATGATCACTTGTTAAAGATTCGATTTTTACACACTGCGTACGATTGGATAAATAGTCTCTAAAGATATTCAAGGTCGATCCACGCACTCCTATTTTCTCTAGCTTCGTGACAAGAGCGGGAACAGATACCGTATCGAATGCTTTGGATAGGTCAAGGAAAATGCCGTAGCATTTCATTTTCCCATCCAATTTATCAACCAGAGTTTTTGTAACGTCAACTACTGCATCCTCAGTTGATATACCAGCAATGTTATTGCAGCAGGTTCAAATGCCCCTTCCCCCGTTCCTGTGCCCCTTTCAGATCGGACAGGGTTTCTTTTTTACATTTTCTATAGCTTATGATCCCAGCTTCCATATTTATAGTATTGATGACTCACTTTATTAAAAGCGATGGAAAAATCTGTATTTAAACTGATACCGACTAACTTGATTGCAGCTCACATAATGATGGCAAATAGTATTGTTTAGTCTAGGAAGGCAAAAAAATAAACAAAATAGTTCAATAGAGTAGATAAAATTACTCTGTGAGGGTAACAGGATAGGGCATTTATGATAACTAACTATTACCCGTGACTTCGACTGCGTGTATTTCATAAAAAAATATACTAATATCTAGGATGAAAAGAATGTCCTTATACCGGGACCTATACAGGGTAAGTTTTTAACCAGTGCGCAAACTTAAACACGTGACTTTACTCATTATTATGAACAACATTTACTATGGGGCCACACCTGAAATCGCGAAAAAAAAGTCAGCTTATCCCTACATTTAAGGCTCGTGCAAACTGGCGCGATATCGCGGGCGCTACAGGCAGCGCAATCCTTTAGGATGTTCGCATAAAGGCTCTTACAAACAGGCGCGACACGCGACGCAACACAAAGGTACGTCGCGTCCCGCGACGAGTGGTGTCTTTGTGTTGCGTCGCGAGTCGCGCCTGTTTATAGGAGCCTTAACTCGTCAAAATGTATGGAACAGTTGATTTTTTTTCGTGATTTCTGGTTTAGTCCCATAATAAAAGTTGTCCATAATTATGAGTAAAGTCACGTGTTTAAGTTTGCGCACTGGTTAATAAAAAATCCTGTATATACCTATAAAACCTACAAAATCCCGTAAAAATCTCAAACTCAAAGTGTTTATTTCAATTAAACCATTTACAGGCATTTTTCAACTCTCAAGCATTCGGTCAGTCGGAAATATGAAGCTAGTTGGCCATTCCAAAGCGTAGTATGTTCCTCTATGGAGAAGAACGGGCAAAAAACTCCATGTACACTCTTTTAACTAAAAAAACAAGCCATGTGCGTGTCGGACCACGCACAATGAACGGTTCCGTAGTTGGAATGAATTTATCCTAAAGACAAACTTATCATTTTAGTTGAAAAACATGTTCTCCCATACATACTGCAAAATGTAAGTTTATACGCACAATATTGAGAGATTTACCATGTTCTTTTAAGACCTTAGACTTCTTATAGGTTTTCCTGCAATCTATGAGTAAAGAACCATTTTTTGTTTTTTTTTTTCAAAATTGTAGGCTCAGCAGTTTCGAAGATAAGGGGGGAATGGTCAATTATCATCTATTTTCTGAAATATCTTTAACAATATCTATTTCAAAACTATAAAATAAATATATTTGAGATCCTCACAATAAGCCCTTTCATTTGATATGTCACATGGTACAGTTTGCAAAACTTGTTTTTTTTTTTTTTTGTTTGCCCCCCAGAAGTGACCCCCATATCAAAATTCCTTTATTTACGTTATACGTCCTGTTTGAGCAGAAATACAAGTGTGTACCAAATTTCAACTTAATCGGTCCATTAGATTCGGAGGCTGTGACAGACAGACAGACAGACACACGAGTGATCCTATAAGGGTTCCGTTTTTGCATTTGAGTTACGGAACCCTAAAAATAAAGATACAACTTTAGAAGTCGCAAGATTTACAGCAAAATTCCCGCCCCTTATCATGTTTCCAAGTAATGTTTAGTAAGTAGTACTTATCTCGGGAAACGCTAGATAATTATAAAGGTTAAATCACTATAAATATTTATGTCATTTTCAACAGTTGTCAGTTTATCTGAGTCAACGCAACTATTAACAGGTTTAATATCTGCGAAGAAGACACAATAATTGAACAATCAGCACAGACCACAATATATGTGGCCATAAATTGAAAGGTGTAAAGAGTTCATAAAAAGTGGCTTAAGTGTGATCTAGATATATTTGACCGTCTATCTATCGAAGCTCAAAATGAAAGGAGAACTTCCAGTGTTCAAAAGATGTTGTTTCTGTGTGCCTCTACGATATGGCTTGCTCGCGTGGGGATATTTCAAAATGGTGAGTTTATTCGTTGTTAATGAATGAAGGCCGAAGAGACCAGCTTTATGGCGGTTATATTAACTATCGTTCTTACGTTTCAGACAGCAGATGCGTTTCTTGTCTCAATAATGACATATGTATTTATAGATATTTTAGCTATGATCACGTTAAATGGAAAAGAAGACATCAGCCGATTTTATACAGATCTGATTGTATCAATTATTTCAATTATTATTTTCTTTACGGATTTAGTAGTGACCATAGTGTTCATCGTAGGAGGACATAAGGTGAGACTTGAATTCAAATTCTGATTTCAACTTATATACAGGGTGGCAGGGACATAGACGCGAAAACTGTTACCATGGATTCAGTACATGATTCTGAACCCCTCTGCGTTGAAATATTTCGTCAGTTATTTTTTTTTTAATCTGCTGTTTGTCTACGCGATCAAAATGTATGGAACAGCTGTTTATTTTTTTTACTACCAACGAAAAATTTCGATAATTGCATTATCAAAACTTTTATAATACAATTTAGTCAAAGTTAAGACTACTATAGATCATACCTATTTCGCCATATCTAAGTTTTAAGGTTCTAGGCCGATTACTCTAGTAAAAGCAAATGTAGGACAAGTATAAGTAGAATCTCACCTATAAAATCGGAGGGCATGCTAGTTTGGTGCTAACAATCCGTTTGAAGTCAAGACTAAGACAAATCAATCATATAATATCCTTCACCTATAGCAGCTATATCTAAGACTTTTATAGAAATGCATGTCTTAAAGAAGAATAAAATAAGGCGTTAACAAGAGTAAAAGATCTTACTAAATGCATTTATAGTATCAAAAGCGCAGATCGTCTTATAAAACGCTGTTGTAAGATCAGTGATCTTAGTCAAAGCGACAATTTTATTCCTATAAGACGTTTAGTCTTATAAGCCGATGACTTAAGAAGAATTTTGCTACTTGGGTGGTCATGGCATCCTTGGAACAAAGCTAATAAATAGTTATCTTTTGCAGAAAAACGTGAAGCTGATGAGAGTATTCTATGTCTTCAGCATAGTGATGTGGGTAATAACTTGTCTATTGACTGCCAAAGCAGTCGTTACAACAATACAGGATTTAATAGAATACAACTCACGTTTTTGGGTGAGAATTGTGCTGCCACCCTCATTTTTTTTCGTCGCATTAGGTAAGCATATTTTAGTTAAAATTGTATAATTTCTTAGAAATTATTGTTAACCACTGTATACAGGGTTATTATTGACCTGCAACTATTCAAAGGTCCTTAAAAAAATCTTTCGTTTTTTTGAAAATAAAATTGTTTTCAGATGCTCCTTTTTAGTTTTTGTTACTACTGTTTGTGCGTGTCCCAAATATTTTTTTTTTCTTCATTCTTTCGCTTTGAACGTCACGACACTTTTTTAACGCAAAAAAAGAGTCATGAACGTGAAATCTTTTACTTTATTCGGTCTAGCTTTCATCCGCCAAGTGTGCAGAGTATAACGTGCGCTAAAGGAACTTCGTTTCAATTAAACCAACCTCTTTGTTTTTCCAGTTGTACAGAGTTACTTCATTTTGCTATTGAGGAGTGAGATCATCAAACTGAGGAACAACGGCGAGTTCAGATTTGTGAACAATGCAGCTGAAGCAGAATGTACCATGACATGCGAAGAAATGGCAGTGAGAGAGGAGACGACTAAGGAAGTCGTAATAAACTAAGGAGGACCACACCGCGCGAAAATGAAAACTTGAAAAAGGAATAGTGAATGTCTCATTTTTGAGTGAAAGTGAATTCAGATAATTTTAAATCTAAGTTTATTGTATAGTTGACCAGAATACCCGCGTAATGTCGCGTAACTATTTATATATTTTATTTTTTATTCTTATTCTATAGGGCACGTTAAGGTTATAACTAGTCATGAGCTATCCGAATATGAAAAAACATTTGGCCTGGATCTTAAGTGGATCTTATGTGTATACGGGAGGCGTGAAAATGAATAATAATAAGACTTAGATATCCAAATGACCTGGAATGCGCACATACAAAAAATGAAATCAAAACTATCTAGTTTTATAATTATATGCATTACGTGAGCTCAAAAAAACTAGAGATTTAATAACTGCCCTATCCACTTATTAGGTTCAAGTCGTGCCATTAAAGATGAGACTTGACTCACCACGTGGTTTGACTTGCGCAGTAGACGATTTATGGGTCTCTTTAGCGGTATGAAGTCTGCCGGGGCGGCGGAAGGAGCGGCGGGAGGCGCGGTCAAGTCTCATCTTTCGTGGCACGTATTGTATATGCATACGCATGGGTCAGTGGGTCGTCTTAGGGGCGGACATAGCTTAAGTATGGTATAATTGTTTGGGGAAATATTGTAAACAGCAACGACTTGTTTATTCTACAGAAAAAATGTATTAGGATAATGGTTTATATTGACAATGTCGTAAGTTATAAACCACATTTTAGGAAACTAGACATTCTAACTTTGACATCAATTTATATTCTAGAAATCTGTAAATTCGTTAGACAATATCTAAATTAAAGTTACAGACCAACCTCGCCGATATGCACCACGTTTACGGTTTGAAAACACGCTGGTGATACCACAATCTAAGCTAAAATTACACGGCATAAGTCCTCACGTAACATCAATTAAAATATACAATAAAATACCAAATGACATAAAAATGGAACTAAACGAAAAAATATTTATTAAACGGCTCAGAAAACTACTGGTGGATAAATACTATTAAATTCACTAAATGAATTTTATAATGATGACATCAAAATGCGATGACTTCCACTATTTATTCAGACTTAGAAATTTATTTTATTATACTTTATTTGACTTTTTTCTCAATTTATGATACTATTTTAATCTGTGTTATTTACTTCAAATGGATTTAATTTTTATTACAATTTTCTTTGATTTTTTCGTATTATTTTAATATGTGACAATATCTATTGAAAATGAATTGATTTTTTTAAATATCATATTTGACTTTTTATATTAATCTAATCTGTGGCATTATTCATTTCAAATGAATTGAACTTTGAATAATTCCTAATTATGTTTTTATTTTATTTTTATAATTTCTAGAGGTATAATTTGCAAAGACGTATATCACAAAGGAGGTGGAAAATGTTGGGCCCATATGTAATAAGTTGAGATATGATATAAAAAATTAGTCGTATTTCTTTATCCTTGAATATCAAAAATCAGCTCAGTCTGGAAGCGGAGAAATGTGATAAAGATAGTTTTCCTGAGATTATCGATTAAGGGCGCGTTTGCAAATCGGACAAAATTATACTGTTTTTCGGTACATTTTGTGACAAAACTGAACATAATCAAATATAACTAATAACTACCACATATAGATTGATTCTTTATCTCAAAGATAAGTAATTTTTTGTTCAAAATAATAGTTTTTTTTTTATATTGTAAAAACAATCTTCCGTTGCCATTTTCCACAAAATTAACGAAACTGGGTTGAGTTTCGGTATTTTTTTGTTCTATTATCAACCTAATTTAGGATTTCTAAAAAACTATAAGTAAGGCACATATATTAAATTCTAAAGATACGGATTTTTTTTATCAAAATGACACAAATATTCGTAAAAAAAATGAAAACAGAAACTAACTTTTTCAGATATTTTGCTATTACGGATGAATCTTAATGGATTGCATTCAGGGGGTATTTTATTTTTGGTCCCTGTTTTGATTTATTGTATACATTTGGAAAAAAATCTCAGTTTCTGCGCTCGGCCGTTGTCGTGAGTGGACCCTGTATTGCCTTTTTGCAGCGGCTCGTGTGGAAAAGATCGCTGTACAAAAACTAAATATTCGATAATCCAAATTTGATACTTGAGACGGTAAGATAATTTTATAATCACAGATTTTGATTCTAATATTTTACTTCGGTAAAAGTAGGTAAGGTTTATAAATACCTATTCGTCTAGGACTTTATGAAATGACCTGAAGGTGTGCTTTAGTGACTGCTACTGGAACTCCTCGAGGAGTAGAACTAGGTGTGCCAAGTTTGGGCTCATTTTGTTAGTTATGATGAGACCTTACCTCCGAACAGATGTCAGATTTCATATCGATTAAAATCAGTCTTATATTTTTAGTCTATGTCACTGGCAGTGCATGTTCTGTACTGGCATAAGCTGACTGACATTGACACTAGACATTAGTGGTGGGTCGTTGTCGAATTTTTAACGGACGAAACCATTTTCCCGAAGAGGAAAACGGTTGCAGAAAACGGTAAAAGGACGAAACTTATCCAACATGGAATAGAATTGCGTTTTCGTTGAGCGTAGTTTCTTACAACTATCAACGATTTGAAATGTATGAAATAGTTTTTTCGCATCACGAACGACAGCATTGACGACTGGTAATACATTATTGACTGTATTTAATTTCAAATAGTTCACTTTTTAAGAGTTAACTTTTAATTGAAAGAACTGTTTTACGAGTGTGATTGATTGTTGAATAATTGTACCCGACTGTATTTTTTTAGATGTAAAATAAAAAATCGCACCAAGTAATTCGAAGACTGGTTTGTGCAATGAAGACTGTTTGAAGTTGAACCCAGGACGTAAAACGGTTTCATCATCACAAAACTTAAAACGGTCTTTGTAAACGGTTCGTTGTCGCAACGCTCACCCCTACTAGACAGCTGTCACTTGTTTTGTGTTTTCCGATGTGTTTTGAGTGCTTTCCCGATTAATTTTTATTTTCAACGACCACTGCTTTGATTTTTACGGATTTCAGAATCCGTAGAAATCAAAGCAGTGGTCGTTGAAAATAAAAATTAATCGGGAAAGCAAGGGTCGTACAAGGTAGGCAGGGTCAGCCCTGCCTACCTTGTACGACCCTTGCTTTCACTCTGGACACCGAAGATCTCTCACACGATTGACTTGGGATTGTTATTTTGGATTTTACCGCCGCTTTGTGGATTGGATATTGTTGAAACTATGGTTCGCTGTGTGTACTGTGGGATAGCAACTAGTCACTGCAATACACTAATGTATGTTTGAATCTATAAATTCACACCATTTTCATCTCGTTACATTGAGGCCCAAGAGTGTATTTAATCGTTTCCGTCTCCTTTAAATGTGATATTATGTATAATGTAATTTTATTAGATTAAGTAATGATAACTATTTTTCATTTCTATGCTCGAACATGTGAACTTTATCATTATTAATAATACATTGTAAATACATGTGATATGGAATAAAGATTTGAATTTGAATTTGAATGTTGTAATTTGCTGTTACAATGTATAATAGATATAGATGTAGGTACTTGTAAACAATAAACAATTTTGTAAAATAATCTTGATGTAAGTACTTATTTACTATTTACATATTTTCTCGAGAGCGGCTAAATACCTAAATATTGCAATAACACACACACACACACACATCATTACATCACGCCTGCATTACAAAAATATTAGAATATTGTACACCTTCAACCTAACGATCGCATTTACGCTAAACGTATAGTCAACCGCCGATTGTGAGCCAGCTCACTGTGAGCCTCTGAGTGAACACTGTGAACGTGAAGAACTATAGTAACTTATTGTCGGTTCGGTGTAAACGGAAATGTATGGAAAAGCAGTAAATTGCGTAACGTTCGCTCACAGTCGGCTAACAGTACGTTTGGTGTGCTCACGCGGTATATTACCTACTGTGGTTTTTGCAAAATTAAATTGAAAGTAGCGGGCTTTACAACAAAATTCCCGTCCCTAATTATCTTTGCAATGTGTAGCCGGATAAACTAGATAAAAAGGTGAAGTTCATATAAATATTTTTGCAATTATCTGTAATTGTCAGTTTTACTGTACCAGCGCTATAATTAACATTACAAATTGTGTCTGGCGGTTTATAATTTTCAATTTTGTTTATTTTTAATTGAGTGTGAGCTTAGACTTTCTTGAAAGTGGTAGATTTTTTTAATGGTCCCTATTATTTGATAGTGAATTAAGTGATATAATTTAAGAAATACTGACTATTATTCTATGAATCACAATGAAGGGAGAAATTCCAGTATTTAAAAGATGTTGTTTCTGTGTGCCACTACGATATGGTTTGCTCGTATGGGGTTATTTCAAAATGGTGAGAATTAAGTTTACTTTTATCCTGTTTACCAATGATGCCCAATAGAGGGCACTACCTTACCTTCGTGATATCTACTGGTATTTCGGTTTCCTAACACATGCGCTGTTGTTCTTACCAACAACTTTATTTTTAAAGCAAAAGAGTGTTTTACAGACATGACAAGGCCTTCCATTAATTTTGACTTTCATTTGCGATTTACCAGTTTAATATAAAATGTAGGCCTCTAATTGATGATGAGCCAGGATTACATTCCAATTGCCGATTTTCTGTATATGTCAATCATTTTCGAAGTGACCCTCTGAAAGGTAAAGAATCTTCACAGGGCGCCTAGGAAGTAGTTGGATGAGAGCCATAGGTATATATAGCTAAGGACGCGTGTGATAGGAGAATGTTATATCCAGTAGTGAACTCCTATAGGAGTTGAAGAAGTTGTTGGAGATTATGATCATCAGCAGTTATAACTGCTGATGATATAAGTTGTTTAAAAGTATGTGCCTAGATCAGAGTCAGGGCAGACACAACACAATACCTGTTCAAAATATGTCAAACTCAGAGGACCAGGACCACACCGAGCGTATGAATTAAAAACGTATACGCTCGCAAATAAAAAGCTTTTATTTGGTGATCTCTCGTCACCAATAACTTTACCAATGTCTCAATGTGTACTATATAGCTAAGGTACAGTACGTGGTTTTATGTTCCAGACAGCAGATGCGTTTCTCATAACGTTGATGTCGTACTCGATGATGCGAACGATAATGACGATCAGGGTATTTAGAACTGATGATGATTATCAGAGCCGGATCTATGAAGAAATGATTGTACCAGTCATTGCTCTTGCGGTATTCGTTGCAGATTTCGTGGTAACCATAGTGTTCATCGTTGGAGGACATAAGGTGAAATTTGGAATCAAATGCTGCTATAGGGACATATAATTTTATAGCCAGCTATAATATTGACATAATGTTTCCTAGCTTAATTTGGGAGAGTTCTTTGACCAGCAGTGAACTGTGAATATGGGATGGCGTTAATAGAATGGCTCCATCATTTTTGCCGGTATTTAGCGCCTAATTCAGAGTGTAGGACGACGGCTAACGTCTACTGACTACTGCTGATTAACCGTCACATTTTTAATGGGTTATTGTAGGTCAACTTTACTAATTGAAAGTTGTGACATTTAATCATGTTTAATGTAGTTATTAATACAAACACAGGAAGAAAATCTGACAAATATTTTCCTATTACAGAAAAACGTGAAGTTGATAAGAGTCTTCTATTTCATCAGCATAGCGATGTGGATATTTACTTTACTGTTGACTGCTACGGCAGTCGTTTTAATAATACAGAATTTGATGTTGCGCAACATGGATTTTTGGGAGAGAGCTATGCTCATTTTCTCATTTTATTTCCTAGTTTTAGGTAAGTACACATTGTTCTTCTTTATGTATTTTTATTTTTGCACAAATTAAATAAATCTGTAGGCTTGGCTTTTCTAGATGAATTTTATTTTTGTTTAATAGTAAAAGTCGCTTCTGTATGTGCAAGGAGAACTTTATATGTATTCAATAGATGGCGTTACGTGTATTTCGATGTACATTATAATTATGAAAAATTATGGATATTAAATCTACAAATTGATACCTTATCTTATTCTAAGGAAAATTCAGAAAGCTACAAACTAATTAAAAATACTTTCCTTAATATGTAGATATAAGGATCAGATAGCTGGCGCATCAAGCAAAAAGTTTTTTTCTAAACGAAACGTTATTTTTTTTCAGTTGTACAATTATACTTCCTAATTTTGTTGAGGAGTGAGATCATCAAACTGAAGAACAACGGCGAGTTCAGATTTGTGAACAATGTGGTTGAAGCAGAATGTATCATGACATGTGAAGCAATAATAGCGAGAGAGGAAACTGAAAGGGAAGATGTTTGAAGAGAAATTACATAATTATGGCTTAATTTTCTATAGAAACCTAACAACGTGGAATAGGAGTGATGACTATTGAGAAAAACAAATATAAATTAATTTATTTTAAGACAATTGAATTTATAAAGTATTTTGATATAATGTGGTTATATTTACAACTTTTATATTTAATTATCTACGTCTATGATAAAACATTTTATATTTAATAAATAGGTAGGCACCCAAAATAAACAGGCTTTGAATATAACACAATAACATTTATAACCACAAAAGTCCAGCGGAGTAATTGCGTAACACACTTACAACAGCAATGCCTTTCATTTTGACAGTTCAACAAAATTTATTACGTTGTTGAGCAAGAGCACATTGTTAGCAAGTTCCTTCAAAATCCTTCGAATTTTGATTAAAAGTATGTTATGCAATTGGGGTGCTGGGCTAATAAAATAAATAAGCAATTAATATAGTTCTTAACACTAATATAGAAATGTAACTTAGTGTATACTTTTATTCCATTAATTAGTTTCGAAAACATTGTTTACTAAGATTAGCGACTCTTCATTTGTCATTACTCCTTCATAATCTATCCTACATTTTGTTTCAGTTATATTGTCAATAGAATAATCACATTTTTCCTTTTCGCAAGTAACTTCAATTACTTCCCCTATTTCTACTGTCTGTTTATCAAATGTGTCTTTTACTTCTTTTTCTTCATCTTCTTTTTTAATTGGTTTAAACATTCCATTTCCCATTTCTACATCGCATTCCATTCTACATTTTGCTTCAGCCGCGTTGTTCACAAAGCTGAACTGACCCGTATTTGTCTCAAGTTTTTTTATCTCTTTTCTTAATAGGAACATGATGTAAAATTTCATTACTGAAACAAAAATCATTACTTAGTTCATTCAAATTGTAATTAGAATAGGGGTTCGTGTAATACGTTTCTTCCAATAGATAACTGCTGTAAGATAAAATGATGCCAACTGTATTAAAGACATCCACATCTGCCTAGATAAAGAGATTTTATTTAGCAAATGGCCAGCTACACAATTTATAATAGAAGCGTTTAATAACAGAGGTTTCAGTCCAGAAAGACCATACATACGACGTGATGGATACTATCCCTATAACTACCCCACAAAGTTTATTTTATGTTGTGTAGGGTACATTCGCTTGAGGTCAGAGGATGAAAGACCAATTTATAACCATCTGTAATGTCCTTCAGAGGGATACCGATGCTCCTAAGCTGCACGAAGAGCTGTCGTAACTTTGGGCCCGGTAAAATAGATTGTTCGCCGTGCCTGCGAGTCATACCGTCACACGGGCCCGGTCCTAAGCACTCTCTCTCAACGCTCTGTTGGACGCTAGACCTGACTGTAATGCGTTGTGTAAAAATGGAAAACTATCATGTCAGTACGTCCGGGATTTAGTGAGATGAGTGTATGAATTTTGTCTCATTTTCTTTAACTATTGTAATTGGCAGATTGCCGTTTTATGTTAAAGTAAAATAAATAAATTAATGGAAGCGAAAAGGATAACTTACAGATTTCAACACATGTTGCTGCTGTTACTCCCACAAGCACCCAGATGATGGCCTTGATGCCCGCTGTGTCTGACGATAGGTGGTACAAGAAGCTTAACATTTGCGAATAGTAAGACACCATATAGACAGTGTACAGTGTGTACACTATCACTGAGGTTAGATTACTGATCAAGGATATCTTCAACAACGTCACGTTTTTCTGAAATATACAAAAAATATTATTATTAACCTAGCTTAATGAAGACTATAAGAAATGTTACACTTTTTTTGGCAAAAAATGTATTAATAATTATATATTACTAGCTGCGCCCCGCGGTTTCGCCCACATAAGTCTCGAGTCCGTGAGAATATCGGGATAAAAAATATCCTATGTCCTTTTCCAGGTCATGGTCTACCCATACGCCAAATTTCATGCAAATCCGTTCAGCCGTTTTAGCGTGATGCCGTGACCAAGGGAAATAGGGATTCATTTTTATATATATAGATATCATAATTATTTTAAAATTATCATTAGTATTTTCATATACCTTTTCCTAGATCATTTAAAACGCAACGATAGAAAACGAACTGAAACTTATTAGAAGTTTATGTTGTGGTAAATGGTTTTCGCTCGACCAACAATTATCGCATGACTTCCGTTGCCCCGCAGGGTTTCCACTTGGCCCCCATTTTATTTATCATTTTTATAAATGATCTTCCCCACCGCCTTAAATTTTTAGAGTGTTTTTTGTACGCGAATGATTTATAGATTACATGGAAAATCCAATCATCAAATGATATTATACTCCTGCAGGATGATCTGAACAGAGTAAATGAATGGTGCAAGGATAACAAAATGGAATTGAACTTCAATAAATGCTACCACTTGTAATTTTCTAGAAAGGTTCATCCCATCCATTCGAGCTACTTTATAGACAAACATAAAATTCATGAAGTAGAAACTATAAGGGATCTAGGAGTCCTATTCGATAAAAAGTTACTTTTATCACCCACATCGAGAACACTATTAATAAACTTCCAAAATTTTGGGATTTGTGCTACGCAATGCCAATGGTTTCAAACAGGTCAGCACTAAAATATTGCTGTATAATAGCCTTGTAAAAAGCATACTAAAGTACTGTAGTGTTGTATGGAGACCACATTACGCCACTCATAAACTTCTCTTAGAAAGGGTCCAGAAACGATTTCTATGGCACCTTGTTTTTTGCAAAGGGAAAAGCACGCAACTGCTCTCATATGTGTCCCGTCTGCAAACTTTCAAGATGCTCTCGTTATCAAAGAGAATTTATGGATGGATGTTTCTGTACAAACTCCTCAGAAAGCAAATATACTGTCCACAGTTAGTATGTCTCATCAAGTTTTGTGCCCAAACTCGCTGTCCTCGAAAACCCATCACACTTCTCCACCCGTCCTTGCGTAAATCTGCCCTAGGTGCTAACTCATCTATACCGCGAATCTGCAACATCCTAAACAGCTGCAGTGACTTGATCGACGTACACCACGATAGCAAAGGGAAATTTTGTAAATTAATTATTAAATTCTACTCATCCAACTAAGGCATAATTTAAATTGTAAATTTATTAATTTGCATAATTATTTAATTCAATATAATTTAATAATTAATTAACTTTTAATTCATTGTGTAATGTAAAAATGTAAACCAAATATTTAATTTTAGTTTAGTTTTTAAATCATTAATTGCAGCAAAGGCAGTCGTACAGACCAGCACAATATCGTGGGCACGATATCGCAGGCGCGACACAGGTCGCGCTGACTGTCGCGCCCGCGATATCGCGCTGGTCTGGACGAGCCTTTAGCCTTTAAGTAATTCAAAGGATACAAGTTGATCTGTATGATCAGACCTGACGCCACTAACTAAGTAATTGTTGCACTTATAAATGTATGTCATGTACTTTTAAAGAAATGAAATGTGTAAACAATTGTAGGTTAAAAACTTAACCTCATCAATATAAACCAATAAATCAATATAAGAATCACGAAGTCTTTATTTCTTACGGAGGTAAGGGCTCATTGATTCATTTTAAAATCAAACAAATTAAAGTAATGGCTAAATAAAGGGTGTCCAGCGGAAAATTTTGTTTTTTAAACTTAAATAAAAAACATATTATTACATTCAAAATATTTATTCTATTTTTAAAACAAAGAACGTTTCTGCGGATTTTATTTTTTAAAAATAATGTCTTCCAAGTGACGTCCGTTTCGCGCAACACACTCTTGTAAGCGAACCCTCATATTGGCGAATACGCGCGAACACAGTGCTTGGGGGATTGCATCAATTTCACGCCGGATATTTTCTTGTAGGGCAGATATGGTGCGGGGATTATTACAGTACACTTTAGACTTGAGGTATCCCCACAAGAAAAAATCACAAGGCGTCAAGTCAGGCGATCGTGGTGGCCAGGCTATGTCTCCGTACTTGCTTATTAATTTTCCAGGGAAAATATCCCTTACACTGAAAAAAAAACTTGATAACATTGATCAAAAAAATGGTTGCCGCTATCAAGGAACTTGTTTGTTCACGAGCACATAAAGTAATATGATTAGGGCAATAAAGTTATGTTGATTAAGCAACAAGCAAGTTCTCTTGATAAAATCGTGAAAGTTTTCGTGATAAAATCAATCAAGTTCTCTTGATAAAATCATGAAAGTTCTCTTGATAAAATCATGAAAGTTCTCTTGATAAAATCAATCAAGTTCTCTTGATAAAACCGTGAAAGTTCTCTTGATAAAATCGTGAAAGTTCTCTTGATAAAATCAATCAAGTTCTCTTGATAAAATCGTGAAAGTTCTCTTGATAAAATCAATCAAGTTCTCTTGATAAAATCGTGAAAGTTCTCTTGATAAAATCAATCAAGTTCTCTTGATAAAATCGTGAAAGTTCTCTTGATAAAATCAATCAAGTTATCTTGTTTAAAGCTATACGGGTTGGAAGGGACATCGACGCAAAAACGGTTGCCACGTCTTCAGTACATCATTCTGAGCCCTAGCCCTAGCTCAGAATTATGTACTGAATACGTGGTAACCGTTTTCGCGTCGATGTCCCTTCCAACCTGTATAGCTTTAAACAAGATAACTTGATTAGTTCTAGTACTTTTTTTTAGACTATCAGGAAAGATATTTATTCCTAAATCGTGCACTTATTTATATAGGTTCAAAAGTTACTGTACTGTAGGTTATGGAAGTTCTGATAAAATAATAATGACAGAAGTAATTATAAAAGTATTTATTTATTTGTGTTTAGACATCAACAGTTTTCCCTAGACTAATTAATACAATAGCAGTCTTATTAACCTTAATTAGAAATCAACATCCTTATGCTAATAAGAACCTAAATTGAACAGTAGTATTATGTTGGGTGTCCCACAGCCATGACACAAGCAGGAAAAGTACTTACTTTTATATTGAATATAGGACATTTTGGTGAAAGAAGACTTAATTTTGCCCACCCACTCTGTAAAAATAACACTGTATTTGTAAGACACCAATCGACAGGGCGCTCACCCACCCAAAATCTTTGAAAGCAGTTTTTTTTTAAAATTTTATTACAATGAAGACTTCTTTCAGCAAAATTTCCTACATTCAATATTTAAAGTACTATTCCTCCATGTGGCATAGCCTTGGGGCACTCTGTATAATAGTGTTTATAGATCAAAAATTTTAAGCTAATAAATTGAACAATAGTCTTCTAATTATTTTAGTTCAGAGATCAACATTTTTCCATAAACTAATTAATACAATAGCAGTCTTATTAACATTGAGTAGAAATCAACATCCTTATGCTAATAGGAACCTAAATTGAACAGTAGTAGTTATTATATTGGGTGTTCCACGGTCATGACACACGCAGGAAAAGTACCTACTTTTATGAAGATATTACATTTTGGTGAAAGAGGACTTCATTTTGTCCACCCACAAACTCCCTTCAACCCACCCAAAAATATTTGAAAGCAGTTTTTTTAATTATAATGAAGATTTCTTTCAGCAAAATTTCCTACTTTCAATATTTAAAGTAGATTTCTTCTATGTTGGCATTGCCGTGTCACACCCTGCATTATCTTTGTGCGTAAAGATATTTATGCTAATATGTTGAACAGTACTTAGTCTTATAATTATAACATTTTTGTTTAGAGATCAACAGCCTTAAACGCCTTAAACGCAAAAGTAGGTAATATGTATTAATTACTTAAATTACAATCTGTCAATAGTGATTCGACAGATGTTGAGCCTTTATCATAGGGACTGGATAGTTTATACAAGCCTTTTTGTATAAAGTACCATGGGCCGTAACTTGAAGGGGAGTATTCCAGATTTAACGACCAAGTGAGTTTGAAACATGCATCTACAGACGCCAAGATGTTGGGGCAGTTATAAAAAGTGTTGGGGTTTACCACAACAAAATAGGACTTGACGCTTGATAAATTAGGACCAACAATGATAATATATGGTTGTGGGGTAAAGCCTTTTTCAATTAACTTTTGATGCCTTTTGGCAATTACTAATTCCAAGTAACTATCGTCTTGTACATTTGTGACAAAAGCTTCGCGACTTTCGGCTTTTGAAGGTTTCCATTTTTTATCATTTACCTTCTTCTTTTTGGCTGGAGGAGAGGTTTTGCGTTTGGAGCTCGAAGAGGTAGCAGCAACCTGTTTACCGGCAACCGGTAGAGCAATGATGCTTGGATTAATCAGCTCTGGCAAACTCAATATCGCCGCAAGGTTACTTTTCTCTTCACTCGAATCTGAAATATGAATTTTGCTTAATCAAAACTGGCTGTAAATATTTGACTAGTCGTTTGACCGCAATCTTAGATACCAAATAGACACAATATTGATAGTATTAATTATCCTTCCTTTCCCGCGCCGAGGCGACAAAAAATAACACTTACCATCTGCCAAATGGATTACGTCATTACTGTAAACGTCTTTAGGTTTTCTTCGTTTAAGTAGTTCAATTAAAGTTTTCTTCACTGATGGGAAATTCAAATAAAAGTTGTTTTTTTCTTCAGGGTAACAAGCGTTGAAGTCTTCTTCAAGCTAAAACAAAAGGTTAAATATTAGAATTTGCGCACAGAACAGTTGACTCCTACATTCCTACCAGCACACCCACATATCAGTTTATCAATACTAATTGTATACATGTGAAGTCTTTCTGTCCAACCAGCAATGAATTCTACATTAAGTATCTTAAGTACTAGATACCTACCAATGAACAACCATGGGGTTTTTGTAAGGCAGGAAAATCTTTGAAATATTGTTCGACTGAATAGTCATCAGACTCTCTTAATGCTTTGAGACGTTTTTGTAAAGTTCCTTTCCATTTTGCTAGAACTAATGTCCAAGGATCTGAGCTGCTCTTGAGCCACGCTATATCATCATCTTCGTTGCTGGAATTTGTAGTATTCACCGATAGTGGTAGTGGTCGTGGTGATAATCTGACAGCTTCATCAGTAGTTTGTAGTTTCTTCGGTTTAATGTCTAGTACACCCTGTTTTTGATATTTCTTTCTCAAGTTTAGTAATTGACTGATCAATTTGCCTCTGGCTTGGAATGTCACACCTTGTGCAGTAACGCATGGTGGAATATAGTACGTCGTAATCCTCTCATTTGGAAAAATTTCCTTTATTTGTTTACTCCACTTGTGATATATTTCTTTAGTGATATTAGAATTTTTGTGTTCTTTTAATATTTGTTTGCAAATAGCAGAAGCTAGGAGATTTCTAGAATGTTCATTATCTAACGATGTCCCAACAAACTTTAAGAGACCAGATGTCTCAAAATCTTCTTTAAGTAATTGCAGAAGAGTCTGTAAATAAAAAACAAAACAGAACCATTAATTAATTACAATAATTATACAGTACATAGGCGACCAAGCTCAAAACCCACTATAAATTACTCAGTTCAGTGATAATGACACATGGTTTCTATGTAACACTAGGTATGATGCCCCGGAACCTTTGTCTGCGATTATTATAAAAATATTACTTCCCTTTGGATCGGATTGTGTTAACGATTTTAAGGATTTCAATTTTTTTTGCACAAAATGATGATCCTATTTGTCAAAATAAAAGTAGGCTAAGTTACTCCTTATAAAATCAGCTATCTGCCAGTAAAAGTCCCATCTAAATCGGTTCAGCCATTTTGGAGATTAGCCGGAACAAACAAGCAGAAAGACATACATAAAAAAAATAAGTACCGCATATACTTTCATCTGCATTCAGGAAAAACCTGTTATTTTGAAATTACAAACAGACACTTAATTTTTTTATAGATCAAGGAGGCGATGTGCCATGTCCACTCAACTGAACATTTTTTTTTTCTCTTTAACTTTTATATTTATTTTGATTATTATTTGATGTTATAGCGACCATAGACAATTTTAAGTATCTACCTTTGTGGTTCAAAAGATACAGCCCTATGACAGACAGAAAGACAGCATAACACCACAAAACTAAAAAAAATTTAAAGATAATTGGAAAACAAAAAATAATAAGTCTATGTACTATATGCTTACATTATTTTCAATGACATAGAAACAATGTGTAGTTGAAGTGTTGTGTTGTTGTGTGGTGGAAGTTGTATCAAGGCTGGGGGCTCTTGTTTCTAATTGCTCTGCCACCGACACATTACTTGTTTCTATTTTTTCTTCAGCATTAAGATCTTGAACTACAATGTCCTGAAACAGATTAAATATAAGTAACCAACACAAAAATTGTAACTAACTTTTATTGCATGCAATGATTAGCCAGGATCTTCCCTACAGAATAATGCAAAAGTTGTAGTGAACCTTAGCATCCCGTAAAATGTAAAAAAACGAACCATCAATATTTGGATAAGCTACATTGATTAAAATAATTTGAAGTTTGGATTTAGTAATAAAAAATTAAATTGTTCAATTTAAGTCAGTAACCCGTCCTGTGCCAGTGGCAGTAGTTAGTTAGGAAACAATAGAAAATCTAGCCTGGTCCAGATACGTGCGCTAACAAATGAGAGGTTTATTAAAAAACTAAATGCCTATCATAATTATGTAGATATGGTAGACAACCACATTGATGTACTGCATGCATATTACTTCATATTCAATTTCAAATTGTTCAAGACACTTCACTATGATGAGATAGTTTGTAAGCACTAGCCTGAAATACCTAGTTAGATTTTTATGTTAGTTAGATACCTAGGTAGTACTTTATTTAAATACATTTTTCTATAGATTTACTAAACTGCACTACACACTAGGCTGATATGAAACGGTGCCTAGTTAACTTGATCCAGTTGTACCTATCTACCTGATTCCTGAAAGCGTAAGTATATACCCAGATACTTACACTTATAGATATATTATCGATACTGCTCAAGTCTCCTGGAACATTTAGAATACTCGTATTGTATAAAGAGGCTTTGAAATCCGAATTCCACATTTTCCAGCTCCGTAGAAATAGGGATCTAGGCCCTAAGAGAGGAATCAGCTCTTTGATATCATCATGGGTAAGTGCAGAAAGCGCCTGCATATTAATTTCATTTTCTGCAAAATAATCGTTGATGAATATTTGATGTGAAAACAAATTATCATCATTGCCAAAAAGGCTAAGTAGGCACTTACTGATAAAAATGGCACGTAGTTCGGGCAGCCCCCAAGCCTGGAGAAGGTCGGACACTTCTTCCATCACAAACAGCTACTACAGGGCACTTCACAGAAGGATCACTGAGTTCCAGGATAGGTGGAACTTGGCGCAGGCGAATAAGTAGTTAAGTTACGCGCAGCACGGTCACAACTCACAGCACAATTCACTTTGTTCCAGGGTAGATTCAAAAGTTACGCGCAGCACGGACACAGCTCACAGCACAGGGTTTATCGAGTTCTAGGTTAGGTTCGACTTGGCGCGAACTTGGGAAGTCACCGAGCGGACGAAGCACGGATGAATGAAACTTAATTTGAAGTTATTGCGCGGTTACAAACAATAAAACAAAAATCATTGATGAATTTTGTTTTATTGGATGTAACCGCGCAATAACTTAAAATTAAATTTAATTAATTTACTCCACGCCAAAAGCGTGCTTTTCTAGACTCCCAAACGAACTAGATGAACGAGTCAGTGTTGCCACACGCCAGATCGAGAAATCTGGATAGAACGGTCGAAAAATCTGTACAAAATTGCAAGGTCTGATAAACAAAGTTTATAGTATGCGTAATCTTCTCCCTTTTTACTTTTTGTTAACCACGATTTAAAACTGCTTTCTTCCAGCCAAGTCTGATTAAAACGCTGCGTATTCCGTGACTTTTTCGCGAGCATATTAACAAGTTATTTACTTCACACTGAGAGTGATCAATATTTTCTTAGAATGCAGCACTGCACACACAAGTCACAACACAAAATCGACAAGAAAGTCAAGAAATCTTAGCGCAAATACGACTCAGGATACTCGACTAGAACTAGAAGTTGAAACTCCAACCAAACAAATCGTTTCATACTGCTCATTCCGTTCATTCATTTGTACTGAAGGGATTCCCCGAAACTTATGTTTGAAATGAAACATAAGTTTCGGGGAATCCCTTCAGTACGCTATAAATGTTGCCAGGGACAACGATTTACACAGAACACAGGGAAAAAATGTTGCAGGCAATAAATAAACACTAAATTATTATACACTAAAAAGAGATACATTTTCAATCATTTCATCATAGATTATGTGAGGAAGCGAAAATGACGAAAATCTGTATAAAAGTTATGCTAAATCTGTAATCTGTATTGGTGATGAAAAATCTGTATAGATACAGATAAATCTGTATATATGGCAATACTGGAACGAGTCTCGACTTGAAACACTGAGAACAGACCATAAACAATCATACAAGAATTTGTATTTATAAAGTGCCATTATTCAAATAAATAAAAGGTTGCTTGTTTTATATATTTTAGGTTGTAGTATTAAATATTCTGTGGTTATACAAACAATAATTTCTTCATTTTAAAAACAATAAATAAATTATTATAGAACCTATCATGCACTTGATTGAATCTGTGATGTGCCATGTTTAAAATATGGAGAAGAGTTGATCATTTCAACTTTATTGTAAGAACAAATATTGAATAATATATTTTAATATGTTTTTGATTGCTTCATTCATTTTTTTTTCTATCAAGCAAAATGTCATGCTTGATTGACTCGATTTTTTTCAGTGTAACTTCGACATGGATACCCTAGAAGTGTGCGGGGTTGCCCCATCTTGCTGGAAATGTGTCCTATTGTTGCGCCCTGGAAAAACTTGCAATTGCGGCACCAAAAACTCATCAATCATGCGGCAGTATACAGAGGAATTCACAGTTTCCCCCTCATTAAAAAAATACGGTCCGATTATTCCATGAGCTGAGATGGCGCACCATACTGTGGTTTTAGGGCAGTGCAAACTTTTCTGATGACGTTCTCTTGGGTTGTTGGGATTCCAGTAACGCATATTTTGCTTGTTTACGTAACCCCCGATGTGAAAATGTGCCTCATCGCTGAACAATATGTTTCCAAGTGTTCTCGGGGTTCGAAATCGTTCCAAAGCCGTTCTGGCGTACCTTTCCCTTGAAACATAATCGTTCTCATTTAATTTTTGGACAATTTGCATTTTATAGGGATGAAGCTTTAGTTTTTTTTTCAAAATCGTATGCACAGTTGACTTCTTAATGCCTGTAGAGGCGGCAATCTTTCTTACTGATTTCCTTGGATTTCTTAGAATTTCTTGACGCACCTGTGTCACTCGTTCTGGTGTTGCTGCCGACGTAGACGGTCCTGGCGGCGGCCTATTGATCATTGTCCCTTCTTCTCGAAATCTTTGCACCCACGTTCTGATAAGCTGCGTACTCGGACCATCGCTTAATCGCCGAATGTTGTAATGCAAACAAAAAGCACGACGCGCTCGAATAGGCGAATTGCCGTTCATTAAATATTGCTCCACCGCGTACGCGCGGTGCGCGCCCGACCAATGACTCATGGCGACTGACAAATCCGCAGAAACGTAGCTTCTAGCGCCACCCCCTCCGCGGCCCTAACCCCGCTAACAAATGAGTAACGTTGATTTAAAGTTGAAAAGTCTCATTACAGTCTAGGCTTTACTACAAAATTCTATAATCTTTTAGAGATCAACTTTTAAAGTACTTTAACGTAACTTTGTGATTAATTATTTTAGAACTTTTGTTTAGTTGAGTCTTTACCTAAGTCTAGTGGTGCCCATTTTATTTTTAAAAAATATCTCATTACTAAAGATGCTTATTAAATCAAAATCTATTAATTCAAAGGCTAAGGGTAAAGACCCATTAATGAGACCATGTCAAAGAATCAACTGTCAGATTTTTTAATTTTTTTATTTAATATCTCTAGACAGCTCTCTGTTTTTATCTAAGTTTCATTGCTAGGTACGAGTAAACCATTTTCATTCAACCATTTTAAAACTAAGAAAATGCAACGTTTTCATTTATATTTTTTTAATGAACAAAAATAGTCTGAAATAAATGTTTTTTTATTTTTATTTATCACGTAAGGGTGTTCTACATAAATAATCGTGAGTTTGTTGAATTATTTTGGAAGAAAATGGAAAAAAAAAACATGAAAAACAATTCATATACGTAATGGGATATCAAAAGGAACAACTTGTATATTATGATACAATACTAATCTTACCATATGAGCTGCAACGATTAATACAATGACGAGTACCATATCCATTATCGCCACCATTATTTCACCACTTTTATAAAGTACACCGTTGTCATGTTCTTCCTTTTTTAATAGATTATGAACCGACGCTATTTTATCACACAAGAATATGAAGTTGATCGTCTGAAAATATAAAATTGTGAGTATTGAAGTTATAAGTTGCAAGGTAGTGGCCACAATAATTGCAACCATGTCATGAGTGCACCTATGTCAACCAAAAGAGTATAATAGTATATTTTAACAAATATCGGTTCTAAAAAAACTTTTTTAAAAAAAAAAAACACCGTCTTCCAAAAAAAATAATACAAAGTGAAAATGACTTTCATTTCGGAAGTCGGTGTCTTCATGCTTTTGAATATTCGTTTTTTGCGATCGACTTCCAAAATTAAAGTAATTTTTCACTTGGTAGTGTTTTTTTTTGGAAGTCGGTTGTATTTTTTTTTTTTGCAAAAGTTTTTATTTTTCACTTTTAGTTGTAGTACGTAGTTAACACAATTAAAAAGTGAAATATTAAAAAAAAAGAAAAAAATTAAAGTATTCGAAATTGTGTGAGGTAGCCCACAAAATTTCGAATACTATACTACCTCCTATGTAAATAACAGTGACAGGAAATTATTATAACATCATCCACATAGGTTGAGTGGGAAAAAAACGTATTATTGCAGCTAACTCAAAAACTACCCCAGCAAAGTCGATACAATTTATGTGGGACTACCATGCAAGCTTCTTCTACCAAATGGAAAAAGAATTTTCAAATTCAGTCTACAACTGACGAAAATACTGATGAAGACACATAAAAAAAAAACATACCGACGAACATAGAACGTTCCCTCCTTTTGCAAGTCAGTTAATGAATTTCTAAATTAAGATAAGATAAAGTACGAGACTCACCAAGGTGATATATCCCCATACAATCAAACCATATCGTAGAGGAATACAGAAGCAACATCTTCCTAATCTAATCTCTGGCAGTTTACAACCCATGATGTTGTTCTATTTCAAGGAAAACTTTTCACTTAATGACAAATTCTTCACTCATCTTCTTAACTTACGAAATGTTTTTCATAAAAAAAAAATTTCAGACACAACTGTTCCCGATGATAGCTAACGATCACTACAACTTCCTCGCATAACTCATGACAAATTATCAAATTGATATGCGAGGGAAAACCAATACCTAAAACTATGTCGGAACTGTTGCAAGCTTTCGTTGATAGTATTTTGTGCCTATTTAAATCCCACTGCTGTGATTATCGCGGATGTAGGGCTACGCAAATAGTTTCTGATTCATGCCCAATGGTCACACCATACACTGGATGACTATGGCCCATCCTTTGTTTGTGAGGTAAATAGTCACAATTGAGAACAAATACCTAATAGTAGACACAATAAACAACTCCACTTCACCATCGCGTTTTACTTGACCTTTAATTTTGCTTAAAAAATATCCAACATCTTTCTTTCTTTAACAACCAACATCTTATTTGCTTTCGTTTCCCAACCCTCATTTGTTATTCCTGCATCTTTTGATTTTGTTATAGTAAGTAGCTCTCGTGCTTTCAACTTGTAACTTTTGAGACATGCGTTTGACCCCATAGCGTATGCAATAACGCATGCCTCAAAACTGGTTGTAGTACCAACGCCACCGGCAATTCAGCTTCGGATTTCGGATTCAGCTTATAAAGCTGACTTTTTATGTGAGGCATCCGTTACCGCAAGATGAATTAAAGTTGAAGACAAAAGCTAAAAATGAAAGCGCTCGAGTGAGAAGATAAGTTACAGATGGAAGTTGTATACCTACATGACAGTGTTTTAAAAGATTCGAGTAAAACAGTTTAGAATCTGTCACTATAAGAGCCTATTTCACGATGTCCGAATAGCCACTACTTACCGAATAAATTAAAAAATGGAACAAAATTTGTAGGATATTATCTGCCAAGTAAGTTAACGAGAACCTAATCGGAGGTGGTAAAACAGGCCCTTAAACTGTTCCGTCAAGAGAAAAAGTCGTTCTGTAATAAATTGACTGTGGTATTAATAAATGTGTTCCATCCATATAGCGCCTCTTGATTCCAACAGTTACATATATGATTCAGCAAATCACCACATTTTGCAAATACTTTGTTGTTTTGTTTTTCTATGTAGAGCATAAAAACTCCATCCCGAAGTTCAACTGTATAATTCTAATTTAAAACAACAGCAAAAAAAAATAGAAACAATAACAATGGGAATTAAAATGTAAACAAACAATTATTTCAAGAATTACTTATCAACTTTAATCATAAAGGGAAAACCCTGTTTTGACGATTTTTTTACTGTCGGCAATTGTAATCACCGGACTGATCTTTTTGGTGATTCATCAACGATGATTTTATTTAGTAGAAACTTTTCATTTTTCTAAATATTTTGAGAGTTAAGAGTTAAGTCACTGGTATTTCTAAAATCAAGATTATCCCATTTGGGCAAAAGGCATTTTTTGAAAAGTAACTGTGCAATGCAGTGGTGCCATACACATAGCTCAGGAAGCTCACGAATGACAAAGATTTTGAAACACCTATTTCTGGGCCGTTTATTCTCTCTTTTAGGCACTTTGATCTGGCTGGCCAGATCGCCAGTTCTGACGGTGCCAGAATTCTTCCTTTGGGTTTTTTTTTAAATCACGCGTTTACCAACATATACCACAACCAGCAAGTCTTGAAAGCCAACTTTGAACAAGAAATTACCAAAATCGAGCCAGATTAATTAAAATGCTGTAAAACGAGCAGAAATGTGCATCAAGTCAGAAGGTGGTAATTTGACCGATATAATTTATTTTTACTTAATGTCATCAATTTTACCGGTATTTTTCCAGTTGGATTGGAAGCCGACCACAACATAGTTGGGAAATTGATTTTACACCTTTAAATAATCATTCCGTGAAAACAGGGTCCATTTTTTTTTTTTCCTTTTCAACAAAATGGCAGACAATTCACATATGACATTACTTTTGCCTGACCCTGTATCTTATACTTAATAAGATGTACAGTCCAGGGATGTTACGGAAGTCGTTTTACCGGAACCGGAACCGGAATCGGAGTCGAAGGTGGAAGTAGAAGAAAGATGTGTTATGGGAAGGCTTAATGAAACAATTGAAATATGATTCAGTCTCTTTAATCAGTAAATTTAGCGATAACATCCTCAAACAAAACAATAAACTGAAACTTCAGGCGCGAACGTGTATAAAATAAACTACAATTACACTGGCGACGAGTTAAAACTTGATTGTACGCGCTCTGGTCACGTGCATTGCTGCGTTTCGAACTTCGGTGTACCGAAGTGTACACCGTGTGGTATACCGGGTGTAAACGAAGTCGGAATCGGAGGTGTAAAATTAATCAGAAGTTCCGACCTTTTGGAACCGGAACCGAAGCTCCATAAAATCCCTGGTACAGATCAAGGTGCAGCATTTCCCAGCTTTGCCATTTTCTCCTATGTTTAGCTATGAATATTGTGGTTTTGATGAAAAACCAACAAAATCCCGTAAAAATCTAATTAAACCTTTTACAGGCACTTTTCAACTGTCAAGGATTCGCTCAGTTAGAAAGATGAAGCTAGTTGCCCATTCCGAGGCGTAAGTGTGTTCTATATGGAGAAGAATGGGCAAGCAACTCCATGGAGTCGCTCATTTAAATAAAAAAATAAAAAATATAAATCTTTCAAAGTCACGAGTTTTACAACAAAATTCCCGCCCCTTATCATGTTTTCCAGTAATGTGCAGTCAGTAGTACTTATCACGGGAAACGCTAGATAAATTATAAAGGTTAAATCACTACAAAGTGGTATGTTATTTTCAACGGTTGTCAGTTTATCTGAGTCAACACAACCATTAACAAGTTCACTATCCGCGAAGAAAACATAATAGTTGAACAATACAGACCATAATATATGTGGCCGTAAATTGAAAGGTGTAAAGAGTTCATAAAAAGTGGCTTAAGTGTGATCTAGATATATTTGACCGTCTATCTATCGAAGATCAAAATGAAAGGAGAACTTCCAGTGTTCAAAAGATGTTGTTTCTGTCTGCCTCTACGATATGGCTTGCTCGCGTGGGGATATTTCAAAATGGTGAGTTTATTCGTTGTTAATGAATGAAGGCCGAAGAGACCAGCTTTATGGCGGTTATATTAACTATCGTTCTTACGTTTCAGACAGCAGATGCGTTTCTTGTCTCAATAATGACATATGTATTTATAGATATTTTAGCTATGATCACGCTCCATGGACAAGAAGACTACATCAGCCGATTTTATACAGATCTGATTGTATCAATTATTTCAATTATTATTTTCTTTACGGATTTAGTAGTGACCATAGTGTTCATCGTAGGAGGACATAAGGTGAGATTTGAATTCAAATTCTTATTTTAACTTATATACAGGGTGGCAGGGACATCGACGCGAAAACTGTTACCATGGATTCAGTACATGATTCTGAACCCCTCTGCGTTGAAATATTTCACAGTAATTTTTTTTAATCTGCTGTTTCATAGAAAAGTGCATTATCTACGCGATCAAAATGTATGGAACAGCTGTTTCTTTTTTTTTAATACCAACGAAAAATTTCGATAATTGCATTATCAAAACTTTTATAATACAATTTAATCAAAGTTAAGACTACTATAGAACATACCTATTTCGCCATATCTAAGTTTTAAGGTTCTAGGCCGATTACTCTAGTAAAAGCAAATGTAGGACAAGTATAAGTAGAATCTTACCTATAAAATCGGAGGGCATGCTAGTTTGGTGCTAACAATCCGTTTGAAGTCAAGACTAAGACAAATCAATCACATAATATCCTTAACCTATAGCAGCTATATCTAAGACTTTTATAGAAGTGCATGTCTTATAGAAGAATAAAATAAGACGTTAACAAGAGCAAACAATCTTATTAAATGGATTTATAGTATCAAAAGCGCAGATCGTCTTATAAAACGCTGTTGTAAGATCAGTGATCTTAGTCAAAGCGACAATTTTATTCCTATAAGACGTTTAGTCTTATAAGCCGATGACTTAAGAAGAATTTTGCTACTTGGGTGGTCATGGCATCCTTGGAACATAGCTAATAAATAGTTATCTTTTGCAGAAAAACGTGAAGCTGATGAGAGTATTCTATGTCTTCAGCATAGTGATGTGGGTAATAACTTGTCTATTGACTGCCAAAGCAGTCGTTACAACAATACAGGATTTAATAGAATACAACTCACGTTTTTGGGCGAGAATTGTGCTGCCACCCTCATTTTTTTTCGTCGCATTAGGTAAGCATATTTTAGTTAAAATTGTATAATTTCTTAGAAATTATTGTTAACCACTGTATACAGGGTTATTATTGACCTGCAACTATTCAAAGGTCCTTAAAAAAATCTTTCGTTTTTTTGAAAATAAAATTGTTTTCAGATGCTCCTTTTTAGTTTTTGTTACTACTGTTTGTGCGTGTCCCAAATATTTTTTTTTTCTTCATTCTTTCGCTTTGAACGTCACGACACTTTTTTAACGCAAAAAAAGAGTCATGAACGTGAAATCTTTTACTTTATTCGGTCTAGCTTTCATCCGCCAAGTATGCAGAGTATAACGTGCGCTAAAGGAACTTCGTTTCAATTAAACCAACCTCTTTGTTTTTCCAGTTGTACAGAGTTACTTCATTTTGCTATTGAGGAGTGAGATCATCAAACTGAGGAACAACGGCGAGTTCAGATTTGTGAACAATGCAGCTGAAGCAGAATGTACCATGACATGCGAAGAAATGGCAGTGAGAGAGGAGACGACTAAGAAAGTCGTAATAAACTAAGGAGGACCAAAAAACATATCGCGCGAAAATGAAAACTTGAAAAAAGAATAGTGAATGTCTCATTAATGAGTGGAAGTGAATTCAGATAATTTTAAACCTAAGTTTATTGTAAGTTGACTAGAATACCCGTGTAATGTTGCGTACCTATTTATAGATGTTTATTTTTTATTCTTATTCTATAGGGCACCTCTTAAAGTTATAACTAGTCATGAGCTATCCGAATATGAAAAAATATTTGGCCTAGGTCTTATGGGGGGAGGCGTGAAAATTAATAATAATAAGACTTAGATATCCAAATCCAGGTCATTTGGATATCTAAGTCTTATTATTATTAAATGCGCACATACAAAAAATGAAATCAAAACTATCTAGTTTTATAATTATATGCATAACGTGAGCTCAAAAAAACTAGAGATTTAATAACTGCCCTATCCACTTATTAGGCATATGCATACGCATGGGTCAGTGGGTCGTCTTAGGGGCGGACATAGCTTAAGTATGGTATAATTGTTTGGGGAAATATTGTAGACAGCAACAACTTATTTATTCTACAGAAAAAATGTATTAGGATAATGGTTTATATTATCGTAAGTTGTAGACCACATTTTAGAAAACTAGACATTCTAACTTTGACATCAATTTATATTCTAAAAATCTGTAAATTCGTTAGACAATTATCTAAATTAAAGTTACAGACCAACCTCGCCGATATGCACCACGTTCACGGTTTGAAAATACGCTCGTGATACCACAATCTAAGATAAAATTACACGGCACAAATCCTCACGTAACATCAATCAAAATATATTATAAAGTACCAAACGACATAAAAATGGAACTAAATGAAAAAAAAAATATTCATAAAACGGCTCAGAAAACTACTGGTGGATAAATACTATTTAATTCACTAAATGAATTTTATAATTATGACATCAAAATGCGATCACTTCCCCCATTTATTCAGTTTTAGACATTTATTTTATTATACTTTATTAGACTTTTATTTGAATTTATGATACTATTTTAACCTGTGTCATTTATTTCAAATGAATTGAATTTTTATTACAATTTTATTTGAATTTTTCATATTATTTTAATATGTGACAATATTTGTTGTAAGTGAATTGATTTTTTTAAATATCATATTTGACTTTTTATATTAATCTAATCTGTAGCATTATTAATTTCAAATGAATTGAACTTTGAATAATTCCTAATTATGTATTTATTTTATGTTTATAATTTCTATTTGTGACATGGATTGTAAAATTCAACTGTGTGTGATCTTATTTGCTTGAAATGACTTGATTCTTTCTAATGATTTCTAGAGGTATAATTTCCAAAGGAGATGGAAAATGTTGGGCCCAAATATAATAAGTTGAAGAGATATATAAAGATAGTTTTCGTGAGATTATCGATTAAGGGCACGTTTGGAAATCGGACAAAATTATGCTGTTTTTCAGTACATTTTGTGACAAAACTAAACCGAATCAAATATAACTACTAACTACCACATATAGATTGATTCTTTATTATCAAAGATAAGTAATTTTTAGTTCAAAATAATAGTTTTTTATATTGTAAAAACGATGTTCCGTTGCCATTTTCCACAAAATTAACGAAACCGGGTTGAGTTTCGGTACATTTTTTGTTCTATTATCAACCTAATTTAGGATTTCTAAAAATACTATAAGTAGGCACATATATTCAATTCTAAAGATAAGGTAACAAAAATTATCAAAATGTCACAAATAGTCGAAAAAAAAAATGAAAACCGAAACTAACTTTTTCAGATATTTTGCTATTACGGATGAATCCTAATGGATTGCATTAAGGGTTATTTTATTTTTGGTCCCTGTTTTGATTTATTCTATACATTTGGAAAAAAATCTCAGTCCGCGCTCGGCCATTGTCGTGGCTGGACCCTGTATTGCCTTTTTGCAGCAGCTCGTGTGTGCTCGTGTATCGCTGTACAAATACAAAATATTCGATAATCCAAATTTGATACTTGAGACGGTAAGATAATTTTATGATCACAGATTTTGATTCTAATATTTTATTTCGGTAAAAATAGGTAAGTTTTATAAATGCCTATTCGTCTAGGACTTTATGAAATGACCTGCAGGTGTACTTTGGTGACTGCTACTGGAACTCCTCGAAGAGTAGAACTAGGTGTGCCGAGTTTGGGCTCATTTTGTTAGTTATGATGAGACCTTACCTCCGAACAGATGTCAGATTTCATATCGATTAAAATCAGTCTTATATTTTTAGTCTATGTCACTGGCAGTGCGTGTTCTGTACTGGCAATGCTACCTGACATTGACACTAGACACTAGTGGTGGGTCGTTTCCCGAAGAGGAAAACGGTTGCAGAAAACGGTTAAAGGACGAAACTTATCCAACATGGAATAGAATTGCGTTTTCTTCTAGCGCAGTTTCTTACAACATTTCAAATCATTGATTGATTTGAAATGTATGAAATGGTTTTTTCGCATCACGACAGCAGCAGTGACAACTGGTAATACATTATTGACTGTATTTAATTTCAAACAGTTCACTTTAAATTGGAAGGACTGTTTTACGAGTGTGATAGATAGTTGAATCATTGTACCCGACTGTATTTTCTTAAATGTAATATAAAAAATCGCACCAAGTAATTCGAAGACTGGTTTGTGCAATGAAGACTGTTTGAAGTTGAACCCAGGACGTAAAACGGTGCGGCGGTGATCTCTCGCGTCCGGCCCTGGTTTAGGCCATGGTACGGAGCGAGAGGAAATGGGAGGCTGTCACCTCCTTCTGCGAAGCGGTAATGCTCGCGAAGGAGGAGGTGGAATGCGTGTGGGAGAGGCAAATTTCACGCCCTCACGCCCCTAACCGCCGCAGGAGGAGACGCCCAGGACGTCGGGAATCGCAAGCCGATTTCCGGCCACCGTAGGCGCGGGCTTGCGGTCGGTGAGCAATGGGTAGCTCACCGTCCGATAAGGACCAGGCCCGGGTCGACGACGCGTTGTGTTCCACGCGCACCTCAAAGAGATGTCAGCAGAATTGACGGGGTCCGCTAGAGCCGATGCCTGCCGGGGTGGCGAAGAAAACCGAAAGGAAGATCGTGGTCCCCGGCAACAGGGCAACCGAAGGAACACGGGTGGGTTTTAGTCAGTAAGAGTCTGACACGCCCTCCCGCTCCGCCCAGAGCGGGAGAAGTTATTTGATAATTTCCCACCCAAAAAAAAAGGACGTAAAACGGTTTCATCATCACAAAACACAAAACGGTCTTTGTAAACAGTTCGTTGTCGCAACACCCACCCCTACCAGACAGCTGTCACTTGTTTCGTGTTTTCCGATTTGTTTTGAGTGCTTTCCCGATTAATTTTTATTTTCAATGACCACTCCTTCGATTTTTACGGATTCTGACCCTGCTTACCTTGTACGGCCCTTGCTTTTACTTTGGACACCAAAGATCTCTCACACGATTGACTTAGAATTGTTATTTTGGATTTTACCGCCGCTTTGTGGATTAGATATGGTTGAAACTATGGATCGCTGTGTGAATTGTGGGGTAGCAACTAGTCACTGCAATACACTAATGTATATTTTAATCTATAAATTCACACCATTTTCATCTCGTTACATTCAGGCCCAAGAGTGTATGTAATCGTTTCCGTCTCCTTTAAATGTGATATTATATAATGTAATTTAATTAGATTTTTTAATGATAACTATTTTTTATATTCTATTTACTGCATTTATTTTGAATCATGCGACTACTCATATTTTATGTAATTGTTGTGCCCGAACATGGGAACTTTTATCATTATTATTAATAACTTGTAAAACATGTGATATGGAATAAAGATTTGAATTTGACTTTGAATGTTGTAATTTGCTGTTACAATGTATAATAGATATAGATGTAGGTACTTGAAAACAATAAACAATTTTGTTCAATAATCTTGATGTAAGTACTTATTTATTATTTTCTTGAGAGCGGCGGCTAAATACCTAATTATTGCAATAACACACACACACACACACACACACACACACACACACACACACACACACACACATAACATTACATCACGCCTGCATTACAAAAATATTAGAATATTGTACACCTTCAACCTAACGATCGCATTCACGCCAAACGTATAGTTAACCGCCGATTGTGAGCCAGCTCACTGTGAGCCTCTGAGTGAACACTGTGAACGTGAAGCCATAGTAACTTATTGTCGGTTCGGTGTAAACGGAAATGTATGGAAAAGCAGTAAACTGCGTAACGTTCGCTCACAGTCGTTGGCTAACAGTACGTTTGGTGTGCTCACACGGTCTATGTCTGGCTTGTTCTACTAAGAATACCTAGTACTTATCTACTGTGGTTTTGGCAAAATTATATTGAAAGAAGCGGGCTTTACAACAAAATTCTCGCCCCTAATTATCTTTGCAATGAATGTGTAGCCGGATAAACTAGATAAAAAGGTGAAGTTCATATAAATATTTGTGCAATTATCTGTAATTGTCAGTTTTACTGTACCAGAGCTATAATTAACATCACAAATTGTGTCTGGCGGTTGATTATTTATCAATTTTGTTTATTTTTAATTTAGTGTGAGCTTAGACTTTCTTGAAAGTTATAGGTATTTTAATGGTTCCTATTATTTAATAGTGAATTAAGTGATATAATTTAAGAATTATTGACTATTATTCTATAATACATCGAATCACAATGAAAGGAGAAATTCCAGTATTTAAAAGATGTTGTTTCTGTGTGCCACTACGATATGGTTTGCTCGTGTGGGGTTATTTCAAAATGGTGAGAATTAAGTTAATTTTTATCCTGTTTCCCAATGATGCCCAATAGAGGGCACTATCTTACCTTTGTGATACCTACTGGTATTTCGGTTTCCTAACACATGCGCTGTTGTTCTTACCAACAACTTTATTTTTAAAGCAAAAGAGTGTTTTACAGACATGACCAGACCTTCAATTAATTTTGACTTTCATTAGCGATTTACCAGTTTAATATAAAATGTAGGCCTCTAATTGATGATGAGCCAGGATTACATTCCAATTGCCGATTTTCTGTATATGTCAATCATTTTCGAAGTGACCCTCTGAAAGGTAAAGAACCTTCACAGGGTGCCTAGGAAGTAGTTGGATGAGAGCCATAGGTATATATAGCTAAGGACGCGTGTGATAGGAGAATGTTATATCCAGTAGTGAACTCCTATAACTGCTGATGGTCATAATCTTCAACAACTTCAGATTGGGTATAGTTTGGTAAAGTGGTCTTGCCCATCATAAAAACTAAGTTGTTTAAAAGTATGTGCCTAGATCAGAGTCAGGGCAGACACAACACAATACCTGTTCAAAATATGTCAAACTCAGAGGACCAGGACCACACCGAGCGTATGAATTAAAAAGGCATACGCTCGCAAATAAAAAGCTTTTATTTGGTGATCTCTCGTCACCAATAACTTTACCAATGTCTCAATGTGTACTATATAGCTAAGGTACAGTACGTGGTTTTATGTTCCAGACAGCAGATGCGTTTCTCATAACGTTGATGTCGTACTCGATGATGCGAACGATAATGACGATCAGGGTATTTAGAACTGATGATGATTATCAGAGCCGGGTCTATGAAGAAATGATTGTACCAGTCATTGCTCTTGCGGTATTCGTTGCAGATTTCGTGGTAACCATAGTGTTCATCGTTGGAGGACATAAGGTGAAATTTGGAATCAAATGCTGCTATAGGGACATATAATTTTATGGCCAGCTGAAATATTGACATAATGTTTCCTAGCTTAATTTGGGAGAGTCCTTTGCCCAGCAGTGAACTGTGAATATGGGATGGCGTTAATAGAATGGCTCCATCATTTTTGCCGGTATTTAGCGCCTAATTCAGAGTGTAGGACGACGGCTAACGACTACTGACTACTGCTGATTAACCGTCACATTTTTAATGGGTTATAGTAGGTCAACTTTACTTATTAAAAATTGTGACATTTAATCATGTTTAATGTAGTTATTAATACAAACACAGGAAGAAAATCTGACAAATATTTTCCTATTACAGAAAAACGTGAAGTTGATAAGAGTCTTCTATTTCATCAGCATAGCGATGTGGATATTTACTTTACTGTTGACTGCTACGGCAGTCGTTTTAATAATACAGAATTTGATGTTGCGCAACATGGATTTTTGGGAGAGAGCTATGCTCATTTTCTCATTTTATTTCCTAGTTTTAGGTAAGTACACATTGTTCTTCTTTATCTATTTTTATTTTTGCACAAATTAAATAAATCTGTAGGCTTGGCTTTTCTAGATGAATTCTATTTTTGTTTAATAGTAAAAGTCGCTTCTGTATATGCAAGGAGAACTTTATATGTATTTAATAGATGGCGTTACGTGTATTTCGATGTACATTATAACTATGAAAAATTATGGATATTAAATCTACAAATTGATACCTTATCTTATTCTAAGGAAAATTCAGAAAGCTACGAACTAATTAAAAACACTTTCCTTAATATGTAGATAGAAGGATTAGATAGCTGGCGCATAAAGCAAATACTTTTTTCTAAACGAAATGTTATTTTTTTCAGTTGTACAATTATACTTCCTAATTTTATTGAGGAGTGAAATCATCAAATTGAAGAACAACGGCGAGTTTAGATTTGTGAACAATATGGTTGAAGCAGAATGTATCATGACATGTGAAGCAATTATAGCGGGAGAGGAAACTGAAAGGGAAGATGTTTGAAGAGAAATTACATAATTATGGCGTAATTTTCTATAGAAACCTAACAACGTAGAATAGGAGTGATGACTATTGAGAAAAACAAATATAAATTAATTTATTATAAGACAATTGAATTTATAAAGTATTTTGATATAATGTGGTTATATATTTAATTTTTTACGTCTATTATAAAACATTTTATATTAAATAAGTAGGTAGGCACCCAAAATAAACAGGCTTTGAATACAACACAATAACATTTATAACCACAAAAGTCCAGCGGAGTAATTGCGTAACACACTTACAATAGCAATGCCTTCCATTTTGACAGTTCAACAAAATTTATTACGTTGTTGAGCAAGAGCACATTGTTAGCAAGTTCCTTCAAAATCCTTCGAATTTTGATTAAAAGTATGTTATGCAATTGGGGTGCTGGGCTAATAAAATAAATAAACAATTAATATAGTTCTTAACACTAATATAGAAATGTAACTTAGTGTATACTTTTATTCCATTAATTAGTTTCGAAAACATTGTTTACTAAGATTAGGGACTCTTCATTTGTCATTACTCCTTCATAATCTATCCTACATTTTGTTTCAGTTATATTGTCAATAGAATAATCACATTTTTCCTTTTCGCAAGTAACTTCAATTACTTCCCCTATTTCTACTGTCTGTTTATCAAATGTGTCTTTTACTTCTTTTTCTTCATCTTCTTTTTTAATTGGTTTAAACATTCCATTTTCCATTTCCACATCGCATTCCATTCTACATTTTGCTTCAGCCACGTTGTTCACAAAGCTGAACTGACCCCTATTTGTCTCAAGTTTTTTTATCTCTTTTCTTAATAGGAACATGATGTAAAATTTTATTACTGAAACAAAAATTATTACTTAGTTCATTCAAATTGTAATTAGAATAGGGGTTCGTGTAATACGTTTCTTCCAATAGATAACTGCTGTAAGATAAAATAATGCCAACTGTGTTAAAGTCACCCACATCTGCCTAGATAAAGAGATTTTATTTAGCAAATGGCCAATTACACAATTTATAATAGAAGCGTTTAATAACGGAGGTTTCAATCCAGAAAATACGACGTGATGGATATTATCCCTATAACTACCTCAAAGTTTATTTTATGTTGTGTAGGGTACATTCGCTTGAGGTCAGAAAGATGAAAGACCAATTAATAACCATGTGTAATGTCCTTCAGAGGAATACCGATGCTCCGTTGGACGCTAGATCTGACTGTGATGCGTTGTGTACAAATGAAAAACTATCATAGTACGTCCGGGGTTTAGTGAGATGAGTGTATGAATTTTGTCTCATTTTCTTTAACTATTGTAATTGGCAGTTTTATGTTAAAATTTATTATTGGAAGCGAAAAGATAACTTACAGATTTCAATACATGTTGCTGCTGTTACTCCCACAAACATCCAGATGATGGCCTTGATGCCCGCTATGTCTGACGATAGGTGGTACAAGAAGCGTAACATTTTCGAATAGTACGAAACCATATAAACAGTGTACAGTGTGTACACTATCACCGAGGTTAGATTACTGATCAGGGATATCTTCAACAACGCCACGTTTTTCTGAAATATACAAAAAATATTATTATTAGCCTAGCTTAATGTAGACTATAAGGAAATTTTAAACACTTTTTTTGGCAATTTTTTTTTATTAATAATTATATATTATATTTATTTTAAAATTATAATTATGTACTATATTATAATTATTTAAAAATTATCATTGGTATTTTCATATAGCTTTTCCTAGGTAATTTAAAAATAGAAAACGAACTGAAACTTATTAGTTGGTACCTACAGCACAGATCACGGAATTGCCGTGCCGTCAGTGTCTGGAGACGGCAGTAGGCGCTGATAAAATTAGAGGCGCCGAAAGTAAAGTTTAGCACACAGCTTCTGTCATGAACCGTCTTTAAAGGCGTCAGTTTCTATATGTCATTTGTGTCACAGTGCGTGTAAACGGTGACATGCTTGGTTTGTATGAAAAGTGTCGACAATGCCGCCTCTAGCAGAGGCTACCGAGACGTCTCCGTGCTCTGTTACACCCCAACCCAACCCATCCCAACCAAAGTATTTTAGAGGCCAATAGTGCACACACTTTTTTTATAAACAATGGTGTTCCTTTTGATATCCTACAAGTCTAGGGTATTAATGAGGGTTATTCCACTAATCCCCATTGACGATCCCCATCAATGGGTATTTGTGAACTTTCTTGTCCACAAATCGGTTTAAAAATAAAATACAAATAACATATTATATTGCCAGTGCCTAACAACGCCAGACCTGGACATGGATTCCTTACTCAGAAAACTGCAATCTTTAAACATTAGAAAAGGTGCAGGACCTGACGGAATCCCACCGCTATTTATTTCTACCTGTGCACCGGTATTGGTCTCTCCGTTACTAAAAATATATAAGATGTCATTAGCCACCGGATCTTTTTCATCCGAGAGGAAAAAAGCCAAAATCGTTCCGGTACACAAGTCTGACAAAAAAAAGACTATCTCAAACTATCGGCCCGTTGCGATCCTCTCCACTTTCGCTAAGGTATTCGAGTCAATGATCTGTCCCCATATCCAACACCATTTTAGGCTTTATCTTAGCGATTACCAGCATGGCTTTGTGGCGTCAAGGTCTACCGCCACAAACTTAATGTCTTTTACAGAATCCCTGATTGAAACTATTGACTCTAATAAGCAGTTTGATGTGATATACACCGATTTCAGTAAGGCGTTTGATAAAATCTCCCATTCCATACTGATAAAAAACTGGCATCATATGGTATCACGGGACTCTTGTTGAAATGGTTGGAACCATACCTCGCTAACCGTGAGTTTTATGTTGTGGCAAATGGTTTTCGCTCGACCAAAAATTATCGCATGACTTCCGGTGCCTCGCTGGGTTTCCACTTGGCCCCATTTTATTTATCATTTTTATAAATGATTTTCCCCACTGCCTTAAATTTTCAGAGTGTTTTTTTACGCGGATGATTTAAAGATTACATGGAAAATCCAATCATTAAATGATATTGAACTCCAGCAGGATGATCTGAACAGTGTAAATCTATGGTGCAAGGATAACAAAATGGAATTGAACTTCAATAAAAGCCTGTCATTTTCTAGAAAGGTTCATCCCGTCCATTCGAGCTACTTTATAGACAAACATAAAATTCATGAAGTAGAAACTATAAGGGATCTAGGAGTCCTATTCGATAAAAAGTTACTTTTATCCCCCACATCGAGAACAATATTAAAAAACTTCCAAAATTTTGGGATTTGTGCTACGCAATGCCAATGGTTTCAAACAGGTCACCACTAAAATATTGCTGTATAATAGCCATGTAAAAAGCATACTAGAGTACTGTAGTGTTGTATGGAGACCACATTACGTTACTCATAAACTTCTCTTAGAAAGGGTCCAGAACCGATTTCTGCGGCACCTTGTTTTTTCCAAAGGGAAAAGCAAGCAACTGCCCTCCTATGTATCCCGTCTGCAAACTTTCAAGATGCTCTCGTTATCAACTCGAAGAGAAGTTATGGATGGATGTTTCTGTACAAACTCCTCAGAAAGCAAATATACTGTCCACAGTTAGTATGTCTCATCAAGTTTCGTGCCCCAACCCGCTGTCCTCGAAAACCCATCACACCGCTCGACTCGCCCGGACAAGCCCGCGACAGTTTTACGCAATAAAACTGTCCTAGGTACTAACTCACCTATACCGTTAATGTGCAAAATCCTAAACAGCTGCAGTGATTTGATTGACGTACACCACGATAGCAAAAGGAAATTTTTGAATTGAGAAAGATGCCATTCGGGTTATGCAATGCACCGTCTGTATTCCAAAGGTTAATGAACACCGTCTTGGGTAAACTACGCTTTGATAAAGTTATTTGTTATATGGATGATCTATTGGTAGCTACAGGGTCGATGGATGAAAATATTAGGCTGAATTAATTATTAAATTCTACTCATTCAACTAAGGCATAATTTTAATTGGAAATTAATTCATTTACATAATTATTTAATTCAATATAATTAAATTTTTAATTAACTTTTAATTCATTATTTAATGTAAAAATGTAAACCTAATATTTAATATTAGTTTAATTTTTAAATTAGCCATTATTAAAAATTAATTGCAGTAAAGGCAGTCGTACAGACCAGCGCGATATTGCGGGCGCGATATCGCAGGCGCGACACGGGTTGCGCTCGTCTGCACGAGCCTTTAGCCTTTAAGTAATTGTTGCACTTATAAATGTATATAATGTACTTTTAAAGAAATGAAATTTGTAAACAATTGTAGGCTAACCTATTCATAAATAAATAAATATAAGAATCACGAAGTCTTTATTTCTTACGGAGGTAAGGGCTCATTGATTAATTTTATAATCAAACAAATTAAAGTAATGGCTAACTATTTCTGTCATATTACAGTCATTGTCATTTCTGTCATGTCATATTACAGTCTAAACTTTATTAAAAAATTCTATAATATTTTAGAGATCAACTTTTAAATTACTTTAACGTAACTTTGTGATTAATTATTTTAGAACTTTTGTTTAGTTGAGTCGTTACCTAAGTCTAGTGGTGCCCCTTTGATTTAGAAAAAATATCTCATAACCAAAGATGCTTATTAAATCAAAATCTATTAATTTAAAGGCTAAGGTTGAAGACCCATTAATGAGACCATGTCAAAGAATCAATTGTCAGATTTTTTTATTTTTTTATTTGATATCTCTAGACAGCTCTGTGTTTATCTAAGTTTCATTGCTAGATACGAGTAAATCATTTTTATTCAAACCAATCATTCATTTTTAAAGCTAAGAAAATGCGACTTTTTAATTTATATTTTAATGAACAAAAATAGTCTGAATTAAATGTTTATTTATTTTTTTATTTTTCACGTAAGGGTGATCTACATAAATAATCGTGAGTTTGTCGAATTATTTTGGAAGAAAATGGAAAAAAAACATGAAAAACAATTCATATACGTAATGGGATATCAAAAGGAACAACTTGTATATTATGATACAATACTAATCTTACCATATGAGCTGCAACGATTAATACAATGACGAGTACCATATCCACTATCGCCACCATTATTTCACCACTTTTATAAAGTACACCGTTGTCATGTTCTTCCTTATTTAATAGATTATGAACCGACTCTATTTTATCACACAAGAATATGAAGTTGATCGTCTGAAAATATAAAATTGTGAGTATTGAAGTTATAAGTTGCAAGGTAGTGGCCACAATAATTGCAACCATGTCATGAGTGCACCTATGTCAACCAAAAGAGTATAATAGTATATTTTAACAAATATCGATTCTAAAAACCCTTTTTATAAAAAAAAAACACCGACTTCCAAAAAAAATTAAACAAAGTGAAAATAACTTTCATTTCAGAAGTCGGTGTCTTCATGTTTTTGAATATTCGTTTTTTGCGATCGACTTTCGAAATTAAAGAAATTTTTCACTTGGTAGTGTTTTTTTTTGGAAGTCGGTTGTATTTTTTTTTTGCAAAAAGTTTTTATTTTTCACTTTTAGTTGTAGTACGTAGTTAACACAATTAAAAAGTGAAATATTTAAAAAAAAGAAACAATAAGTTAAAGTATTCCAAATTGTGTGGGGTAGCCCACAAAATTTCGAATACTATACTACCTCCTATGTAAATGACAGGAAATTATTATAACATCATCCACATAGATTGAGTGGGAAACATACGTATTATTGCAGCTAACTCAAAAACTACCCAAGCAAAGTTAATACAATTTATGTGGGAGCACCATGCAAGCTTCTTCTACCAAATGTAAAAAGAATTTTCAAATTCAGTCTACAACTGACGAAAATACCGATGGAGATACATAAAAAAAAGAACATACAGACGAACATAGAACGTTCCCTCCTTTTTGCAAGTCAGTTAATGAATTTCTAAATTAGGATAAGATAAAGTACGAGACTCACCAAGGTGATATATCCCCATACAATCAAACCATATCGTAGAGGAATACAGAAGCAACATCTTCCTAATCTAACCTCTGGCAGTTTACAACCCATGATGTTGTTCTATTTCAAGGAAAACTTTTCACTTATGAAAAATTCTTCACTATTCTTCTTAACTTACGAAATGTTTTTCATAAAAAATATATTTTAGACACAACTGTTCCCGATGATAGCTAACGACCACTGCAACTTCCTCGCATAAGTATAACTCATGACAAATTATCAAATTGATATGCGAGGGAAAACCAATACCTAAAAGTATTTCGGAACTGTTGCAAGCTTTCGTTGATAGTATTTTGTGCCTATTTAAATCCCACTGCTGTGATTAATGCGGATGTAGGCATATGCAGATAGTTTCTGATTCATGCCCAATGGTCACACCATACACTGGATGACTATGGCCCATCCTTTGTTTGTGAGGTAAATAGTCACAATTGAGAACAAATACCTAATAGTAGACACAATAAACAACTCCACTTCACCATCGCGTTTTACTTGACCTTTAATTTTGCTTAAAAAATATCCAACATCTTTCTTTCTTTAACAACCAACATCTTATTTGCTTTCGTTTCCCAACCCTCATTTGTTATTCCTGCATCTTTTGATTTTGTTATAGTAAGTAGCTCTCGTGCTTTCAACTTGTAACTTTTGAGACATGCGTTTGACCCCATAGCGTATGCAATAACGCATGCCTCAAAACTGGTTGTAGTACCAACGCCACCGGCAATTCAGCTTCGGATTTCGGATTCAGCTTATAAAGCTGACTTTTTATGTGAGGCATCCGTTACCGCAAGATGAATTAAAGTTGAAGACAAAAGCTAAAAATGAAAGCGCTCGAGTGAGAAGATAAGTTACAGATGGAAGTTGTATACCTACATGACAGTGTTTTAAAAGATTCGAGTAAAACAGTTTAGAATCTGTCACTATAAGAGCCTATTTCACGATGTCCGAATAGCCACTACTTACCGAATAAATTAAAAAATGGAACAAAATTTGTAGGATATTATCTGCCAAGTAAGTTAACGAGAACCTAATCGGAGGTGGTAAAACAGGCCCTTAAACTGTTCCGTCAAGAGAAAAAGTCGTTCTGTAATAAATTGACTGTGGTATTAATAAATGTGTTCCATCCATATAGCGCCTCTTGATTCCAACAGTTACATATATGATTCAGCAAATCACCACATTTTGCAAATACTTTGTTGTTTTGTTTTTCTATGTAGAGCATAAAAACTCCATCCCGAAGTTCAACTGTATAATTCTAATTTAAAACAACAGCAAAAAAAAATAGAAACAATAACAATGGGAATTAAAATGTAAACAAACAATTATTTCAAGAATTACTTATCAACTTTAATCATAAAGGGAAAACCCTGTTTTGACGATTTTTTTACTGTCGGCAATTGTAATCACCGGACTGATCTTTTTGGTGATTCATCAACGATGATTTTATTTAGTAGAAACTTTTCATTTTTCTAAATATTTTGAGAGTTAAGAGTTAAGTCACTGGTATTTCTAAAATCAAGATTATCCCATTTGGGCAAAAGGCATTTTTTGAAAAGTAACTGTGCAATGCAGTGGTGCCATACACATAGCTCAGGAAGCTCACGAATGACAAAGATTTTGAAACACCTATTTCTGGGCCGTTTATTCTCTCTTTTAGGCACTTTGATCTGGCTGGCCAGATCGCCAGTTCTGACGGTGCCAGAATTCTTCCTTTGGGTTTTTTTTTAAATCACGCGTTTACCAACATATACCACAACCAGCAAGTCTTGAAAGCCAACTTTGAACAAGAAATTACCAAAATCGAGCCAGATTAATTAAAATGCTGTAAAACGAGCAGAAATGTGCATCAAGTCAGAAGGTGGTAATTTGACCGATATAATTTATTTTTACTTAATGTCATCAATTTTACCGGTATTTTTCCAGTTGGATTGGAAGCCGACCACAACATAGTTGGGAAATTGATTTTACACCTTTAAATAATCATTCCGTGAAAACAGGGTCCATTTTTTTTTTTTCCTTTTCAACAAAATGGCAGACAATTCACATATGACATTACTTTTGCCTGACCCTGTATCTTATACTTAATAAGATGTACAGTCCAGGGATGTTACGGAAGTCGTTTTACCGGAACCGGAACCGGAATCGGAGTCGAAGGTGGAAGTAGAAGAAAGATGTGTTATGGGAAGGCTTAATGAAACAATTGAAATATGATTCAGTCTCTTTAATCAGTAAATTTAGCGATAACATCCTCAAACAAAACAATAAACTGAAACTTCAGGCGCGAACGTGTATAAAATAAACTACAATTACACTGGCGACGAGTTAAAACTTGATTGTACGCGCTCTGGTCACGTGCATTGCTGCGTTTCGAACTTCGGTGTACCGAAGTGTACACCGTGTGGTATACCGGGTGTAAACGAAGTCGGAATCGGAGGTGTAAAATTAATCAGAAGTTCCGACCTTTTGGAACCGGAACCGAAGCTCCATAAAATCCCTGGTACAGATCAAGGTGCAGCATTTCCCAGCTTTGCCATTTTCTCCTATGTTTAGCTATGAATATTGTGGTTTTGATGAAAAACCAACAAAATCCCGTAAAAATCTAATTAAACCTTTTACAGGCACTTTTCAACTGTCAAGGATTCGCTCAGTTAGAAAGATGAAGCTAGTTGCCCATTCCGAGGCGTAAGTGTGTTCTATATGGAGAAGAATGGGCAAGCAACTCCATGGAGTCGCTCATTTAAATAAAAAAATAAAAAATATAAATCTTTCAAAGTCACGAGTTTTACAACAAAATTCCCGCCCCTTATCATGTTTTCCAGTAATGTGCAGTCAGTAGTACTTATCACGGGAAACGCTAGATAAATTATAAAGGTTAAATCACTACAAAGTGGTATGTTATTTTCAACGGTTGTCAGTTTATCTGAGTCAACACAACCATTAACAAGTTCACTATCCGCGAAGAAAACATAATAGTTGAACAATACAGACCATAATATATGTGGCCGTAAATTGAAAGGTGTAAAGAGTTTATAAAAAAGTAATTTAAGTGTGATCTAGATATATTTGACCGTCTATCTATCGAAGCTCAAAATGAAAGGAGAACTTCCAGTGTTCAAAAGATGTTGTTTCTGTGTGCCTCTACGATATGGCTTGCTCGCGTGGGGATATTTCAAAATGGTGAGTTTATTCGTTGTTAATGAATGAAGGCCGAAGAGACCAGCTTTATGGCGGTTATATTAACTATCGTTCTTACGTTTCAGACAGCAGATGCGTTTCTTGTCTCAATAATGACATATGTATTTATAGATATTTTAGCTATGATCACGTTAAATGGAAAAGAAGACATCAGCCGATTTTATACAGATCTGATTGTATCAATTATTTCAATTATTATTTTCTTTACGGATTTAGTAGTGACCATAGTGTTCATCGTAGGAGGACATAAGGTGAGACTTGAATTCAAATTCTGATTTCAACTTATATACAGGGTGGCAGGGACATAGACGCGAAAACTGTTACCATGGATTCAGTACATGATTCTGAACCCCTCTGCGTTGAAATATTTCGTCAGTTATTTTTTTTTTAATCTGCTGTTTGTCTACGCGATCAAAATGTATGGAACAGCTGTTTATTTTTTTTACTACCAACGAAAAATTTCGATAATTGCATTATCAAAACTTTTATAATACAATTTAGTCAAAGTTAAGACTACTATAGATCATACCTATTTCGCCATATCTAAGTTTTAAGGTTCTAGGCCGATTACTCTAGTAAAAGCAAATGTAGGACAAGTATAAGTAGAATCTCACCTATAAAATCGGAGGGCATGCTAGTTTGGTGCTAACAATCCGTTTGAAGTCAAGACTAAGACAAATCAATCACATAATATCCTTAACCTATAGCAGCTATATCTAAGACTTTTATAGAAGTGCATGTCTTATAGAAGAATAAAATAAGACGTTAACAAGAGCAAACAATCTTATTAAATGGATTTATAGTATCAAAAGCGCAGATCGTCTTATAAAACGCTGTTGTAAGATCAGTGATCTTAGTCAAAGCGACAATTTTATTCCTATAAGACGTTTAGTCTTATAAGCCGATGACTTAAGAAGAATTTTGCTACTTTGGTGGTCATGGCATCCTTGGAACAAAGCTAATAAATAGTTATCTTTTGCAGAAAAACGTGAAGCTGATGAGAGTATTCTATGTCTTCAGCATAGTAATGTGGGTAATAACTTGTCTATTGACTGCCAAAGCAGTCGTTACAACAATACAGGATTTAATACAATACAACTCACGTTATTGGGCGAGAAATGGACTGCCACCCTCATTTTTTTTCGTCGTATTAGGTAAGCATATTTTAGTTGTTAAAATAGTATAATTTCTTAGAAATGATTATTAACCACTGTATACAGGGTTATTATTGACCTGCAACTATTCAAAGGTCCTTAAAAAAATCTTTCGTTTTTTTGAAAATAAAATTGTTTTCAGATGCTCCTTTTTAGTTTTTGTTACTACTGTTTGTATTTCCTGTGCGTGTCCCAAATATTTTTTTTTTCTTCATTCTTTCGCAATGAACGACACGACACTTTTTTAACGCAAAAAAGAGTCATGAACGTGAAATCTTTTACTTTATTCGGTCTAGCTTTCATCCGCCAAGTGTGCAGAGTATAACGTGCTCTAAAGGAATCTCGTTTTAATTAAACCAACCTCTTTGTTTTTCCAGTTGTACAGAGTTACTTCATTTTGCTATTGAGGAGTGAGATCATCAAACTGAGGAACAACGGAGAGTTCAGATTTGTGAACAATGCAGCTGAAGCAGAATGTACCATGACATGCGAAGAAATGACAGTGAGAGAGGAAACGACTAAGGAAGTCGTAATAAACTAAGGAGGACCAAAAAACATATCGCGCGAAAATGAAAACTTGAAAAAAGAATAGTGAATGTCTCATTCATGAGTGGAAGTGAATTCAGATAATTTTAAACCTAAGTTTATTGTAAGTTGACTAGAATACCCGTGTAATGTCGCGTACCTATTTATATATTTTATTTTTTATTCTCAAGGCTCCTACAAACACGCGCGACACGCGACGCGACGCAAAGGTACGACGCGTCGCGCGACGAGCGGTGTCTTTGTGTCGCGTCGCGTGTCGCGCCTGTTTGTAGGAGCCTTTATTCTATAGGGCACCTGTTAAGGTTATAACTAGTCATGAGCTATCCGAATATGAAAAAACATTTGGCCAAAAATTAATAATAATAAGACTTAGATATCCAAATGACCTGGAATGCGCACATATAAAAAATGAAATCAAAACTATCTAGTTTTATAATTATAGGCATTACGTGAGCTCAAAAAAACTAGAGATTTAATAACTGTCCTATCCACTTATTAGGCATATGCATACGCATGGGTCAGTGGGTCGTCTTAGGGGCGAATATAGCTTGTCATGGAGAGTGCGATTGTCGCAACCCAGCGCTGGGCACGCCACAATTGCGGCGATAAGACCCCTCTTGAGGAGTGGCTAGAGAGGCGCCACGGCGTCCTCACCTTCCGCCTGACGCAGGTCCTCACCGGACACGGCTGTTTCGGGAGGTTCCTGCACAGGATAAGGCGGGAGGAAACGCCAGGGTGTCACCATTGTGTGGATCGCCCGGAGGACACGGTGGAGCATACAGTGGAGGTCTGCCCAGCTTGGGCGGAGCATCGCCGTGTCCTCGTGGAGGCGATCGGTGGCGGTGATCTCTCGCGTCCGGCCCTGGTTCAGGCCATGGTACGGAGCGAGAGGAAATGGGAGGCTGTCACCTCCTTCTGCGAAGCGGTAATGCTCGCGAAGGAGGAGGCGGAATGCGTGAGGGAGAAGCAAATTTCACGCCCTCACGCCCCTAACCGTCGCAGGAGGAGACGCCCAGGACGTCGGGAATCGCAAGCCGATTTCCGGCCACCGTAGGCGCGGGCTTGCGGACGGTGAGCAATGGGTAGCTCACCGTCCGATAAGGACCAGGCCCGGGTCGACGACGCGTTGTGTTCCCCGCGCACCTCAAAGAGATGTCAGCAGAATTGACGGGGTCCGCTAGAGCCGATGCCTGCCGGGGTGGCGAAGAAAACCGAAAGGAAGATCGTTGTCCCCGGCAACAGGGCAACCGAAGGAACACGGGTGGGTTTTAGTCAGTAAGAGTCTGACACGCCCTCCCGCTCCGCCGAGAGCGGGAGAAGTTATTTGATAATTTCCCACCCAAAAAAAAAAAGGACGTAAAACGGTTTCATCATCACAAAACACAAAACGGTCTTTGTAAACAGTTCGTTGTCGCAACACCCACCCCTACCAGACAGCTGTCACTTGTTTCGTGTTTTCCGATTTGTTTTGAGTGCTTTCCCGATTAATTTTTATTTTCAATGACCACTCCTTCGATTTTTACGGATTCTGACCCTGCTTACCTTGTACGGCCCTTGCTTTTACTTTGGGCACCAAAGATCTCTCACACGATTGACTTAGAATTGTTATTTTGGATTTTACCGCCGCTTTGTGGATTAGATATGGTTGAAACTATGGATCGCTGTGTGAATTGTGGGGTAGCAACTAGTCACTGCAATACACTAATGTATATTTTAATCTATAAATTCACACCATTTTCATCTCGTTACATTCAGGCCCAAGAGTGTATGTAATCGTTTCCGTCTCCTTTGTGATATTATATAATGTAATTTAATTAGATTTTTTAATGATAACTATTTTTTATATTCTATTTACTGCATTTATTTTGAATCATGCGACTACTCATATTTTATGTAATTGTTGTGCCCGAACATGGGAACTTTATCATTATTATTAATAACTTGTAAAACATGTGATATGGAATAAAGATTTGAATTTGACTTTGAATGTTGCTGTTACAATGTATAATAGATATAGATGTAGGTACTTGAAAACAATAAACAATTTTGTTCAATAATCTTGATGTAAGTACTTATTTATTATTTTCTTGAGAGCGGCGGCTAAATACCTTATTATTGCAATAACACACACATACACACACACACACACACACATAACATTACATCACGCCTGCATTACAAAAATATTAGAATATTGTACACCTTCAACCTAACGATCGCATTCACGCCAAACGTATAGTTAACCGCCGATTGTGAGCCAGCTCACTGTGAGCCTCTGAGTGAACACTGTGAACGTGAAGCCATAGTAACTTATTGTCGGTTCGGTGTAAACGGAAATGTATGGAAAAGCAGTAAACTGCGTAACGTTCGCTCACAGTCTTTGGCTAACAGTACGTTTGGTGTGCTCACACGGTCTATGTCTGGCTTGTTCTACTAAGAATACCTAGTACTTATCTACTGTGGTTTTGGCAAAATTATATTGAAAGAAGCGGGCTTTACAACAAAATTCTCGCCCCTAATTATCTTTGCAATGAATGTGTAGCCGGATAAACTAGATAAAAAGGTGAAGTTCATATAAATGTTTGTGCAATTATCTGTAATTGTCAGTTTTACTGTACCAGAGGTATAATTAACATCACAAATTGTGTCTGGCGGTTGATTATTTATCAATTTTGTTTATTTTTAATTTAGTGTGAGCTTAGACTTTCTTGAAAGTGATAGGTATTTTAATGGTTCCTATTATTTAATAGTGAATTAAGTGATATAATTTAAGAATTATTGACTATTATTCTATAATACATCGAATCACAATGAAAGGAGAAATTCCAGTATTTAAAAGATGTTGTTTCTGTGTGCCACTACGATATGGTTTGCTCGTGTGGGGTTATTTCAAAATGGTGAGAATTAAGTTTATTTTTATCCTGTTTACCAATGATGCCCAATAGAGGGCACTATCTTACCTTTGTGATACCTACTGGTATTTCGGTTTCCTAACACATGCGCTGTTGTTCTTACCAACAACTTTATTTTTAAAGCAAAAGAGTGTTTTACAGACATGACCAGACCTTCCATTAATTTTGACTTTCATTAGCGATTTACCAGTTTAATATAAAATAGGCCTCTAATTGATGATGAGCCAGGATTACATTCCAATTGCCGATTTTCTGTATATGTCAATCATTTTCGAAGTGACCCTCTGAAAGGTAAAGAATCTTCACAGGGCGCCTAGGAAGTAGTTGGATGAGAGCCATAGGTATATAAAGCTAAGGACGCGTGTGATAGGAGAATGTTATGTCCAGTAGTGAACTCCTATAACTGCTGATGATCATAATCTTCAACAACTTCAGATTGGGTATAGTTTGGTAAAGTGGTCTTGCCCATCATAAAAACTAAGTTGTTTAAAAGTATGTGCCTAGATCAGAGTCAGGGCAGACACAACACAATACCTGTTCAAAATATGTCAAACTCAGAGGACCAGGACCACACCGAGCGTATGAATTAAAAAGGCATACGCTCGCAAATAAAAAGTTTTTATTTGGTGATCTCTCGTCACCAATAACTTTACCAATGTCTCAATGTGTACTATATAGCTAAGGTACAGTACGTGGTTTTATGTTCCAGACAGCAGATGCGTTTCTCATAACGTTGATGTCGTACTCGATGATGCGAACGATAATGACGATCAGGGTATTTAGAACTGATGATGATTATCAGAGCCGGGTCTATGAAGAAATGATTGTACCAGTCATTGCTCTTGCGGTATTCGTTGCAGATTTCGTGGTAACCATAGTGTTCATCGTTGGAGGACATAAGGTGAAATTTGGAATCAAATGCTGCTATAGGGACATATAATTTTATGGCTAGCTGAAATATTGACATAATGTTTCCTAGCTTAATTTGGGAGAGTCCTTTGCCCAGCAGTGAACTGTGAATATCGGATGGCGTTAATAGAATGGCTCCATCATTTTTGCCGGTATTTAGCGCCTAATTCAGAGTGTAGGACGACGGCTAACGACTACTGACTACTGCTGATTAACCGTCACATTTTTAATGGGTTATAGTAGGTCAACTTTACTAATTAAAAGTTGTGACATTTAATCATGTTTAATGTAGTTATTAATACAAACACAGGAAGAAAATCTGACAAATATTTTCCTATTACAGAAAAACGTGAAGTTGATAAGAGTCTTCTATTTCATCAGCATAGCGATGTGGATATTTACATTACTGTTGACTGCTACGGCAGTCGTTTTAATAATACAGAATTTGATGTTGCGCAACATGGATTTTTGGGAGAGAGCTATGCTTATTTTCTCATTTTATTTCCTAGTTTTAGGTAAGTACACATTGTTCTTCTTTATCTATTTTTATTTTTGCACAAATTAAATAAATCTGTAGGCTTTGCTTTTCTAGATGAATTCTATTTTTGTTTAATAGTAAAAGTCGCTTCTGTATATGCAAGGAGAACTTTATATGTATTTAATAGATGGCGTTACGTGTATTTCGATGTACATTATAACTATGAAAAATTATGGATATTAAATCTACAAATTGATACCTTATCTTATTCTAAGGAAAATTCAGAAAGCTACGAACTAATTAAAAACACTTTCCTTAATATGTAGATAGAAGGATTAGATAGCTGGCGCATAAAGCAAATACTTTTTTCTAAACGAAATGTTATTTTTTTCAGTTGTACAATTATACTTCCTAATTTTATTGAGGAGTGAAATCATCAAATTGAAGAACAACGGCGAGTTTAGATTTGTGAACAATATGGTTGAAGCAGAATGTATCATGACATGTGAAGCAATTATAGCGGGAGAGGAAACTGAAAGGGAAGATGTTTGAAGATAAATTACATAATTATGGCGTAATTTTCTATAGAAACCTAACAACGTAGAATAGGAGTGATGACTATTGAGAAAAACAAATATAAATTAATTTATTTTAAGACAATTGAATTTATAAAGTATTTTGATATAATGTGGTTATATATTTAATTTTTTACGTCTATTATAAAACATTTTATATTAAATAAGTAGGTAGGCACCCAAAATAAACAGGCTTTGAATATAACACAATAACATTTATAAGCACAAAAGTCCAGCGGAGTAATTGCGTAACACACTTACAATAGCAATGCCTTCCATTTTGACAGTTCAACAAAATTTATTACGTTGTTGAGCAAGAGCACATTGTTAGCAAGTTCCTTCAAAATCCTTCGAATTTTGATTAAAAGTATGTTATGCAATTGGGGTGCTGGGCTAATAAAATAAATAAACAATTAATACAGTTCTTAACACTAATATAGAAATGTAACTTAGTGTATACTTTTATTCCATTAATTAGTTTCGAAAACATTGTTTACTAAGATTAGGGACTCTTCATTTGTCATTACTCCTTCATAATCTATCCTACATTTTGTTTCAGTTATATTGTCAATAGAATAATCACATTTTTCCTTTTCGCAAGTAACTTCAATTACTTCCCCTATTTCTACTGTCTGTTTATCAAATGTGTCTTTTACTTCTTTTTCTTCATCTTCTTTTTTAATTGGTTTAAACATTCCATTTTCCATTTCCACATCGCATTCCATTCTACATTTTGCTTCTGCCGCGTTGTTCACAAAGCTGAACTGACCCCTATTTGTCTCAAGTTTTTTTATCTCTTTTCTTAATAGGAACATGATGTAAAATTTTATTACTGAAACAAAAATTATTACTTAGTTCATTCAAATTGTAATTAGAATAGGGGTTCGTGTAATACGTTTCTTCCAATAGATAACTGCTGTAAGATAAAAATTATTTTATCTTACAGCAGTTATCTATTGGAAGAAACGTATGCGTAAGTTGGCATTAGCCAACTGTGTTAAAGTCACCCACATCTGCCTAGATAAAGAGATTTTATTTAGCAAATGGCCAATTACACAATTTATAATAGAAGCGTTTAATAACGGAGGTTTCGATCCAGAAAATACGACGTGATGGATATTATCCCTATAACTACCACAAAGTTTATTTTATGTTGTGTAGGGTACATTCGCTTGAGGTCAGAAAAATGAAAGATCAATTAATAACCATGTGTAATGTCCTTCAGAGGAATACCGATGCTCCTAAGCTGCACGACGAGCTGTCGTTACATTTTGCCCGGTAAAATAAATTGTTCGCCGTGCCTGTGAGTCACACCGTCACACGAGCCCGGTCCTTCGCACTCTCTCTGCGCTCTGTTGCTCGCTCTGTGAGATGAGTGTATGAATTTTGTCTCATTTTCTTTAACTATTGTAATTGGCAGTTTTATGTTAAAATATATTATTGGAAGCGAAAAGATAACTTACAGATTTCAATACATGTTGCTGCTGTTACTCCCACAAGCATCCAGATGATGGCCTTGATGCCCGCTGTGTCTGACGATAGGTAGTACAAGAAGCGTAACATTTGCGAATAGTACGAAACCATATAAACAGAGTACAGTGTGTACACTATCACCGAGGTTAGATTACTGATCAAGGATATCTTCAACAACGCCACGTTTTTCTGAAATATACAAAAAATATTATTATTAGCCTAGCTTAATGTAGACTATAAGGAAATTTTAAACACCTTTTTTGGCAATTTTTTTTTTTATTAATAATTATATATTATATTTATTTAAAAATTATCATTGGTATTTTCATATAGCTTTTCCTAGGTAATTTAAAAATAGAAAACGAACTGAAACTTATTAGTTGGTACCTACAGCACAGATCACGGAATTGCCGTGCCGTCAGTGTCTGGAGACGGCAGTAGGCGCTGATAAAATTAGAGGCGCCGAAAGTAAAGTTTAGCACACAGCTTCTGTCACGAACCGTCTTTAAAGGCGTCAGTTTCTATGTGTCATTTGTGTGACAGTGCGTGTAAACGGTGACATGCTTGGTTTGTATGAAAAGTGTCGACAATGCCGCCTCTAGCAGAGGCTACCGAGACGTATCCGTGCTCTGTGTTACACCCCAACCCAACCCATCCCAACCAAAGTATTTTAGAGGCCAATAGTGCACACACTTTTTTTATAAACAATGGTGTTCCTTTTGATATCCTACAAGTCTAGGGTATTAATGAGGGTTATTCCACTAATCCCCATTGACGATCCCCATCAATGGGTATTTGTGAACTTTCTTGTCCACAAATCGGTTTAAAAATAAAATACAAATAACATATTATATTGCCAGTGCCTAACAACGCCAGACCTGGACATGGATTCCTTACTCAGAAAACTGCAATCTTTAAACATTAGAAAAGGTGCAGGACCTGACGGAATCCCACCGCTATTTATTTCTACCTGTGCACCGGTATTGGTCTCTCCGTTACTAAAAATATATAAGATGCCACCGGATCTTTTTCATCCGAGAGGAAAAAAGCCAAAATCGTTCCGGTACATAAGTCTGACAAAAAAAGACTATCTCAAACTATCGGCCCGTTGCGATCCTCTCCACTTTCGCTAAGGTATTCGAGTCAATGATCTGTCCCCATATCCAACACCATTTTAGGCTTTATCTTAGCGATTACCAGCATGGCTTTGTAGCGTCAAGGTCTACCGCCACAAACTTAATGTCTTTTACAGAATCCCTGATTGAAACTATTGACTCTAATAAGCAGTTTGGTGTGATATATACCGATTTCAGTAAGGCGTTTGATAAAATCTCCCATTCCATACTGATAAAAAACTGGCATCATATTATGGTATCACGGGACCCTTGTTGAAATGGTTGGAACCATACCTCGCTAACCGTGAGTTTTATGTTGTGGCAAATGGTTTTCGCTCGACCAAAAATTATCGCATGACTTCCGGTGTCTCGCAGGGTTTCCACTTGGCCCCATTTTATTTATCATTTTTATAAATGATTTTCCCCACTGCCTTAAATTTTCAGAGTGTTTTTTTTACGCGGATGATTTAAAGATTACATGGAAAATCCAATCATTAAATGATATTGAACTCCAGCAGGATGATCTGAACAGTGTAAATCTATGGTGCAAGGATAACAAAATGGAATTGAACTTCAATAAATGCCTGTCATTTTCTAGAAAGGTTCATCCCGTCCATTCGAGCTACTTTATAGACAAACATAAAATTCATGAAGTAGAAACTATAAGGGATCTAGGAGTCCTATTCGATAAAAAGTTACTTTTATCCCCCACATCGAGAACAATATTAAAAAACTTCCAAAATTTTGGGATTTGTGCTACGCAATGCCAATGGTTTCAAACAGGTCACCACTAAAATATTGCTGTATAATAGCCATGTAAAAAGCATACTAGAGTACTGTAGTGTTGTATGGAGACCACATTACGTTACACATAAACTTCTCTTAGAAAGGGTCCAGAAACGATTTCTGCGGCACCTTGTTTTTTCCAAAGGGAAAAGCAAGCAACTGCCCTCCTATGTGTCCCGTCTGCAAACTTTCAAGATGCTCTCGTTATCAACTCGAAGAGAAGTTATGGATGGATGTTTCTGTACAAACTCCTCAGAAAGCAAATATACTGTCCACAGTTAGTATGTCTCATCAAGTTTCGTGCCCCAACCCGCTGTCCTCGAAAACCCATCACACCGCTCGACTCGCCCGGTCAAGCCCGCGACAGTTTTACGCAATAAAACTGTCCTAGGTACTAACTCACCTATACCGTTAATGTGCAAAATCCTAAACAGCTGCAGTGATTTGATTGACGTACACCACGATAGCAAAAGGAAATTTTGTAAATTAATTATTAAATTCTACTCATTCAACTAAGGCATAATTTTAATTGGAAATTTATTCATTTACATAATTATTTAATTCAATATAAATAAATTTTTAATTAACTTTCAATTCATTATTTAATGTAAAAATGTAAACCTAATATTTAATATTAGTTTAATTTTTAAATTAGCCATTATTAAAAATTAATTGCAGTAAAGGCAGTCGTACAGACCAGCGCGATATTGCGGGCGCGATATCGCAGGCGCGACACGGGTTGCGCTCGTCTGCACGAGCCTTTAGCCTTTAAGTAATTGTTGCACTTATAAATGTATATCATGTACTTTTAAAGAAATGAAAGGGTCTAGCGGGATAAGCACATGAAAACTGCACTCGCGTCTGATGAAGGGTTTTTACCTTATTTTTATTGGTTTTCATCTAATATAGCCATACACTTAATCTCACACCCCTAACCCCTATGGTAAGGAAATAATGAGGGTGGCAACCCTTAACGAAAACATTTTTTTTCTCAGTATCTATTCAAAATATCTTCATGAAATTGAAACCATATATGACAATTAATAAACTAATTATAGTGTATTTTTTTTAAATTTTTGCAATATTAGAAACTGTAAAAAACGAGTAGTATATTTTTTGGGGGTGGTTTTTTATATTAACCCCTAAAATGACACCAAACAAAAAAATATATCTTATTTGTTAATTAGTTAGCTATTACATATAAAAGTTACAAAAGGGTTGAATTGGTGGAACATAGCTTAAAAAAATAAAAATCAATTACGGATACGTGCATGCATTTAAATCAATTTTTACCAAACTATGTAAACACCTGTGCACTATCTTTATATCTATCATTATAAATACGTTCTCATAACTTTTTAATGTCAACAAAACTGTATACCTACAAATAAACTATGAATAATCAACGTTGCGTAACAAAGAACATGTAATGACCTGTTCATTTTCATGCAAGTTTACAGGTGACAAAACATTTGAAAGTCCGGATCATCCAAATCACTGCCGTAACTGTCATTTTCAACCCTATCATCACAGCCAGAAGACGTAGTCGGTTTTACAACTCTATATTTTATCATTCTACATTTGTGACAAAACACGGATCCCATATGTTAAGTATTTTTACAATAAGGTTGATATCTATTTAAATCTTCATTTGTAGTGATACGTTTCAACTTTCCACTGGCTTTTCTGACACTTATTTTACAATTAACACATTTATCATCTTAATTACGTTCATTTGTTTTCTCCATTATTTCTGATCGCAAATGTTATAGTGAAAAACTGAACCACACTTAATACAAAAGTAATATTCGAAACTCCCGAATACGTATATGTCGCCTGCCAATTATGTTTTGACTCGCTAGTTCACTTCTTATAACTTGACAAAACTTGCATGAAAATGAACAGGTCATTACTGTTCTTTGTTACGCAACGTTGATTGTTCATCGTTTATTTGTAGGTATACATATTTGTTGACATTAAAAAGTTATGAGAACGTATTTATAATGATAGATATAAAAATAGTGTACAGGTGTTTACGTAGTTTGGTAAAAATTTATATATATGCATGCACGTATCCGTAATTGATTTTTATTTTTTTAAGCTATGTTCCACCAATTCAACCCTTTTGTAACTTTTATATGTAATAGCTAACTAATTAACAAATAAGATATATTTTTTTGGTTGGTGTCATTTTAGGGGTTAATATAAAAAACCACCCCCAAAAAATATACTACTCGTTTTTTACAGTTTCTAATATTGCAAAAATTCTAAAAAAAAAAATATTATAATTAGTTTATTAATTGTCATATATGGTTTCAATTTCATGAAGATATTTTGAATAGATACTGAGAAAAAAAAATGTTTTCGTTAAGGGTTGCCACCCTCATTATTTCCTTACCATAGGGGTTAGGGGTGTGAGATTAAGTGTATGGCTATTTTAGATGAAAAACAATAAAATTAAGGTAAAAACTCTTCATCAGACGCGAGTGCAGTTTTCATGTGCTTATACCGCTAGACCCTTTGTAAACAATTGTAGGCTAACCTATTCATAAATAAATAAATATAAGAATCACGAAGTCTTTATTTCTTACGGAGGTAAGGGCTCATTGATTAATTTTATAATCAAACAAATTAAAGTAATGGCTAAATATTTCTGTCATATTACAGTCATTGTCATTTCTGTCATGTCATATTACAGTCTAAACTTTATTAAAAAATTCTATAATATTTTAGAGATCAACTTTTAAATTACTTTAACGTAACTTTGTGATTAATTATTTTAGAACTTTTGTTTAGTTGAGTCGTTACCTAAGTCTAGTGGTGCCCCTTTTATTTAGAAAAAATATCTCATAACCAAAGATGCTTATTAAATCAAAATCTATTAATTTAAAGGCTAAGGTTAAAGACCCATTAATGAGACCATGTCAAAGAATCAACTGTCAGATTTTTTTATTTTTTTATTTAATATCTCTAGACAGCTCTGTGTTTATCTAAGTTTCATTGCTAGATACGAGTAAATCATTTTTATTCAAACCAATCATTCATTTTTAAAGCTAAGAAAATGCGACTTTTTAATTTATATTTTAATGAACAAAAATAGTCTGAATTAAATGTTTATTTATTTTTTTATTTTTCACGTAAGGGTGATCTACATAAATAATCTTGAGTTTGTCGAATTATTTTGGAAGAAAATGGAAAAAAAAACATGAAAAACAATTCATATACGTAATGGGATATCAAAAGGAACAACTTGTATATTATGATACAATACTAATCTTACCATATGAGCTGCAACGATTAATACAATGACGAGTACCATATCCACTATCGCCACCATTATTTCACCACTTTCATAAAGTACACCGTTGTCATGTTCTTCCTTATTTAATAGATCATGAACCGACGCTATTTTATCACACAAGAATATGAAGTTGATCGTCTGAAAATATAAAATTGTGAGTATTGAAGTTATAAGTTGCAAGGTAGTGGCCACAATAATTGAACCATGTCATGAGTGCACCTATGTCAACCAAAAGAGTATAATAGTATATTTTAACAAATATCGATTCTAAAAACCCTTTTTATAAAAAAAAAACACCGACTTCCAAAAAAAATTAAACAAAGTGAAAATAACTTTCATTTCAGAAGTCGGTGTCTTCATGTTTTTGAATATTCGTTTTTTGCGATCGACTTTCGAAATTAAAGAAATTTTTCACTTGGTAGTGTTTTTTTTTGGAAGTCGGTTGTATTTTTTTTTTGCAAAAAGTTTTTATTTTTCACTTTTAGTTGTAGTACGTAGTTAACACAATTAAAAAGTGAAATATTTAAAAAAAAAGAAACAATAAGTTAAAGTATTCCAAATTGTGTGGGGTAGCCCACAAAATTTCGAATACTATACTACCTCCTATGTAAATGACAGGAAATTATTATAACATCATCCACATAGGTTGAGTGGGAAAAATACGTATTATTGCAGCTAACTCAAAAACTACCCAAGCAAAGTAAATACAATTTATGTGGGAGCACCATGCAAGCTTCTTCTACCAAATGTAAAAAGAATTTTCAAATTCAGTCTACAACTGACGAAAATACCGATGGAGATACATAAAAAAAAGAACATACAGACGAACATAGAACGTTCCCTCCTTTTTGCAAGTCAGTTAATGAATTTCTAAATTAGGATAAGATAAAGTACGAGACTCACCAAGGTGATATATCCCCATACAATCAAACCATATCGTAGAGGAATACAGAAGCAACATCTTCCTAATCTAACCTCTGGCAGTTTACAACCCATGATGTTGTTCTATTTCAAGGAAAACTTTTCACTTATGAAAAATTCTTCACTCTTTTTCTTAACTTACGAAATGTTTTTCATAAAAAATATATTTTAGACACAACTGTTCCCGATGATAGCTAACGATCACTGCAACTTCCTCGCATAACTCATGACAAATTATCAAATTGATATGCGAGGGAAAACCAATACCTAAAAGTATGTCGGAACTGTTGCAAGCTTTCGTTGATAGTATTTTGTGCCTATTTAAATCCCACTGCTGTGATTAATGCGGATGTAGGCATATGCAGATAGTTTCTGATTCATGCCCAATGGTCACACCATACACTGGATGACTATGGCCCATCCTTTGTTTGTGAGATAAATTGTCACAATTGAAAACATATACCTAATAATAGACACAATAAACAAGTCCACTGCACCATCGCGTTTTACTTGACCTTTAATTTTGCTTAAAAAATATCCAACATCTTTCTTTCTTTAACAACCAACATCTTATTTGCTTTCGTTTCCCAACCCTCATTTGTTATTCCTGCATCTTTTGATTTTGTTATAGTAAGTAGCTCTCGTGCTTTCAACTTGTAACTTTTGGTGAGACATGCGTTTGACCCCATAGCGTATGCAATAACGCATGCCTCAAAACTGGTTGTAGTACCAACGCCACCGGCAATTCAGCTTCGGATTTCGGATTCAGCTTATAAAGCTGACTTTTTATGTGAGGCATCCGTTACCGCAAGATGAATTAAAGTTGAAGACAAAAGCTAAAAATGAAAGCGCTCGAGTGAGAAGATAAGTTACAGATGGAAGTTGTATACCTACATGACAGTGTTTTAAAAGATTCCAGTAAAACAGTTTAGAATCTGTCACTATAAGAGCCTATTTCACGATGTCCGAATAGCCACTACTTACCGAATAAATTAAAAAATGGAACAAAATTTGTAGGATATTATCTGCCAAGTAAGTTAACGAGAACCTAATCGGAGGTGGTAAAACAGGCCCTTAAACTGTTCCGTCAAGAGAAAAAGTCGTTCTGTAATAAATTGACTGTGGTATTAATAAATGTGTTCCATCCATATAGCGCCTCTTGATTCCAACAGTTACATATATGATTCAGCAAATCACCACATTTTGCAAATACTTTTGTTCCTACTTCTGTATCTTTGTCTTCTATACCTCTATATTTATTTCTATCTACTACTGTTTTATCTTTTCGCGTTTCCACATCCAGTGTTTTATCTTGTGCTTCATAATTATTCAATCATAGGTTTTGCTTCGGTCGCGATGTTCAGAAATCTTAACTAAGCATTTGAATAATAGCAGCATGGAATTACAACATAATTATGATGTCGACTATAGCCAAAAAATGTATATCTAAATGATTGATACCTATTTATGTTAAAATACTTTTTCTGTCGGCGTGCCTATTTAAATTAAATACACAACTTTGGTAGACCAGTATATATTTTTCTATGTAGTGCATAAAAACTCCATCCTGAAGTTCAACTGTATAACTCTAATTTAAAACAACAGCAAAATAAAACAGGAACAATAACAAGGGGAATTAAAATGTAAACAAACAATTATTTCAAGAATTACTTATAAACTTTAATCATAAAGGGAAGACCCTGTTTTGACGGTCTTTTATTGTCGGCAATTGTGATCACCGGACTTATCTTTTTGGCGGTTCATCAACGATGATTTTATTTTATAGAAACTTTTCATTTTTCTAAATATTTTGAGAGTTAAGAGTTAAGTCACTGGTATTTCTAAAATCAAGATTATCCCATTTGAGCAAAAGGCATTTTTTGAAAAGTAACTGTGCAATGCAGTGGTGCCATACACATAGCTCAGGAAGCTCACGAATGACAAAGATTTTGAAACACCAATTTCTGGGCCGTTTATTCTCTCTTTTAGGCACTTTGATCTGGCTGGCCAGATCGCCAGTTCTGACGGTGCCAGAATTCTTCCTTTGGGTTTTTTTTTTAAATCACGCTTTTACCAACATATACCACAACCAGCAAGTCTTGAAAGCCAACTTTGAACAAGAAATTACCAAAATCGAGCCAGATTAATTAAAATGCTGTAAAACGAGCAGAAATGTGCATCAAGTCAGAAGGTGGTAATATGACCGATATAACTTATTTTTACTTAATCAATCATCAATTTTACCGGTATTTTTCCAGTTGGATTGGAAGCTGACCACAACATAGTTGGGAAATTGATTTTACATCTTTAAATAATCATTCCGTGAAAACAGGGTTCATTTTTTTTTCCTTTTCAACAAAATGGCAGACAATTCACATTATGACATTACTTTTGCCTGACCCTGTATCTTATACTTAATAAGATGTACAGTCCAGGGATGTTACGGAAGTCGTTTTACCGAAACCGGAACCGGAATCGGAATCGAAGTTGGAAGTAGAAGGAAAATGTGTTATGGGAAGGCTTAATGAAACAATTGAAATATTATTCAGTCTCTTTAATCAGTAAATTTTAGCGATAACATCCTCAAACAAAACAATAAACTGAGAATTCAAGCGCGAACGTGTATAAAATAAACTACAATTACACTGGCGACGAGTTAAAACTTGATTGTACGCGCTCTAGTCACGTGCATCGCTGCGTTTCGAACTTCGGTGTACCGAAGTGTACACCGTGTGGTATACCGGGTGTAAACGATACGATGAAGCTAGTTGCCCATTCCGAGGCGTAAGTGTGTTCTATATGGAGAAGAATGGGCAAGCAACTCCATGGAGTCGCTCATTTAAATAAAAAATAAAAAATATAAATCTTTCAAAGTCACGAGTTTTACAACAAAATTCCCGCCCCTTATCATGTTTTCCAGTAATGTGCAGTCAGTAGTACTTATCACGGGAAACGCTAGATAATTATAAAGGTTAAATCACTACAAAGTGGTATGTTATTTTCAACGGTTGTCAGTTTATCTGAGTCAACACAACCATTAACAAGTTCACTATCCGCGAAGAAAACATAATAGTTGAACAATACAGACCATAATATATGTGGCCGTAAATTGAAAGGTGTAAAGAGTTTATAAAAAAGTAATTTAAGTGTGATCTAGAAATATATGACCGTCTAACTATCGAAGATCAAAATGAAAGGAGAACTTCCAGTGTTCAAAAGATGTTGTTTTTGTCTGCCTCTACGATATGGCTTGCTCGCGTGGGGATATTTCAAAATGGTGAGTTTATTAGCTGTTAATCAATGAAAGCCGAAGAGATCAGCTTTATGGCGTGTAAACTAACTATTGTTCTTACGTTTCAGACAGCAGATGCGTTTCTTGTCTCAGCAATGACTTACCTATTGATAAATATTTTAATGATGATCGGGTTATATGGAAAGTACGCCCATGTCAGCAGGATGTATACAGAACTGACTGTAACAATTATTTCAATTGTTATTTTCTTTACGGATTTCGTAGTAACGATAGTGTTCATCGTAGGAGGACATAAGGTGAGATTTGAATTTAAATTATCTATGTTTTAAATTCGAGGGCTTGAGGAATCATTGAGTGGAGGACCCAAATCGGCAAATTTACTTAGAATGGGACCCCAGCTACATGAACCGACCACCTAAGAAAGGTGGCTGAGAAAAATACCCTTTTTTTGGGTGGGAAATTATCAAATAACTTCTCCCGCTCTGGACGGAGCGGGAGCGCGTGTCAGACTCTTACAGATTTTTTATTTCATACCAAATTTGAAAAAAAAAAAATCTATAAAATGATTTTTCTAAGTTTTACCCAAAGGCAAAAGATAGTACTATCAAGAAATTGTTACTAATAATAAAAAACAAAGGAATAATAAAACCCGCGTTCTGTTTGGCAAATTAAGTAAAATTAAAACATAACTTATTAGAAAACTGCGGTTCAGCTTTTCAAACGGGTCTGTATCTGTATCGTCTTGATTTTGACATCCTTACATAAAATATTATAAAACAAAGTTTCCTGCCGCGTCCGTCTGTCTGTCTGAACGCGAGAAACTTAAAAACTACCGAACGGATTTTCAAACGGTTTTCACCAATGGATGGAGTGATTCATGCAAAAGGTATTACTCGCGCCCAGAGGGCTGTGCTCAAGGTGATGCTTGGCAGGCCGTATAGATTTCCCACAAATGAATTATATGCGGAATGTAGGGTACTCACTGTCCGGCAGCTTTTTGTGCTCAACATTATCCTCAGGAAGCATAGTCAGGTTCCTCCTCTAGTTCCTACCTCTCGTAGAGCTAAATCCACATGTCCATCTGTCTCTCACAAAACCGCTTTCGCTAGCCGCCAGCTTTATGTTATAGGTTCATTTATTTACAGAAGGGTCAACAAACATATTCAAATTTGTAATTTAAATAAACACGAACTAAAAACTAAATTGCAAAACTGGCTGTATAATCTGGACTATTCCCGTACAGAAGACCTTATTAATAAATAATGTAGGCACGTCATTTTTACTTCAATTATTAATCTGCAAAAACTATAACACATAAACACGTACAGCACTACACGATCTCACCCCACACGACTACACACACATAATCCCCCCCCTCACACATCACATCCCCATTCACACTCCCATCCCCCCCTTACACACATACACACACATTACAATCATACAAAATTCTAATTTTAAGGTCTGAATCATTGTAGCTTAAATGTTTGAGTATAGGTTTATTAACACACTTATTTTTAAGGTGTCTTTAGTACACGAAGTTACAGTAGAACACTGACTCCTAAGGCACAGGGTTCCCCTAGTTTAGGAGGCAGGGTTTTTCATTATTTGTGCAGCCTTTTTTAAACTTATCTACCTATAAAATGTATTTGTCTAGTAATGTATGCAAAGGTATTTCGTGTCAATAAACATATTTTATTTTATTTTATTTATTATTTTATTATGTATAATTCTTTAAGGTTTTGTGTAAATTGGCTGAAATTTGACGATTATTGTTGAAGATGTCGGAAAAAATAAAGCCGACTGGGAGCTTTATTGGCGTGCGCCGCGAGAATCGTAAAAGTTACATAAAATTTATGTTCTACAGTATTGTTCATCTTAAAAAGTTCAATAAAAAAGTCCGCGATGGCATATGTCTATCTTCTAAGGACGACCCACAATAACCATTTCTATCTTTGAGAATTTTATAAAAATTTCATTGTTATTTCGACCGGTATTATATTAATCCTTATCCAATAAACTATGTTACCTAATTAAATTGAGCATTTAATTTAGATTAAAATATGACTTAACATCATTTCATTTTAATGAATGGTTTAAAAGATATCACACATTCAAAATTACACGTAACAAAATAATTATGGTTGACGGCAACGCGGCCGCTGCGGTAGGAGTCAATTACCTATTCCTTGGCTAAAAGGTATGTTATCCCGGTATCGGTAGTACGTTCCCGTGGGGTATTTTCCAATATCCACGCGGACGAAGCCGCGGGCAAAAGCTAGTGATTTAATCAATAGTATGTAACACTAACTCAATAAAAAGACATTTTGTCTTTGAACTTTGAAGATAATTTTGATAGATCGAAAATGGATCGAAATAAATCTTATCTCTGCGAAAGTGCGAAACAATAAAAACACAACAATCATGAATGAATGAAACGAATGAACAATATGCAGATTATGTAGAATATTGTGAAAGTACAATGAACCAAACCATAGACTATTAAGAGATACGAACTAAAAAACGACCGTACTCACAGATTTAAAGATCTGTGAGCGTATTGTTTTATCGGGTGTGTTCGGAAAATATGATACATCCCCTGGGAAACTATTAAAATAAAAACCCCAAAATTATCCATTATTTTTTTCTTCTCTCCAATAATTTCTCCAAATTTTTCATTTCTCTAGGAGTCAAATTTTGACCCAAAATTGCGAAAAAATACCCAATTTGGTAACGCTGACTAAAACCCACTCGTGTTCCTTCGGTTGCCCTGTTGCCGGGGGCCGCGATCTCTGTTTCGGTTTTCTACGCAAGCTCGGCAAGCATCGGCCCTAGCGGACCCCATCAATTCTGCTGAAATCTCTTTGAGGCGCGAATGGAACACAACGCGCCGTCGACCTGGGTCTGGTCCTTATCGGACGACAAGCTACCCATTACTCACCGTCCGTAAGCCCGCGCCTACGGTGGCCAGGAATTGGCCTGTGATTCCCGATGCCCAGGGCGTCTCCAGCAGCGGCTAGGGGCGTGAGGGCGCAAAGTTTGTCTCCCCATCACGCGAAGGAGGTGACGGCTTCCCATGCCCTCTCGCTGTGTACCAAGTCTTGGAACAGGGCCGGACGTGAGAGATCACCGCTGCCGATCGCCTCCACGGGGTCACGGCGGCGGTGCCCTGCTCAAGCCGGGCAGACCTCTACCGTATGCTCCACCGTGGAGATAAATATGCTGTGGTGAGACCACGGGGCGCAGCTAGTACAAAATTAAATTTTAAATTAAAAATGTATATCAGAGAGGCTATTCATTTTACTAGTGTGAATTTGGTAAGTGTATGTGTCGTGTTTATGTAATGTGTGGTGTATGTTTGAGATGTCTAAATAAACAGGAACTGCTTTCCAAGTAACTTTTCAATCTCCTCGTAGGTAAGAGTCTAGAGCCATTGATGCAAGCGCGACTGCTGAGCGTGGGGTCCTGGGTTCGATTCCCGGGTCGGGCAAAGTGTTATTGGGTTTTTCCATTAGGAATTTCTTAGTAACAGCCCGGGGTTTGGAAGTTGGCGGTGTGATACCCCCATGTCTAGGAAAGCACTTTAAGCCGTTGGTCCTGCGCCTAATCTCTTTCCGGTCGTGTCGTATTGCCGTCCCATCGAACTATGAGAGTGTGGGAAGAGAGAGTGCACCTGTGTCTGCGCACACACTTGTGCACTATATATGTATCTATCATATCTATCTGCCGCGCCGAAGGTTAGGCTCCCTTGAGATTGGCCGCCATGGCCGAAACACGATCAGGAGGACTATTTTTCAGAGAACTGCGCAAGATGGTATTCAGCACAAGAGGGTCATGACTTTGCAGTCTTGATACAATTGTATGGTGCTATAACGGAATCATTGCGCTCTTTCCAGTTTACGAATACGTTTAAGTTTAAGTTTTTCGAGCACCTCCCCAAGTCGTTATCCCCAATGAGAGTACTGACTGGCAGAGTAAGAAGTAGACCATGCACAGTGTACCTAAGTCTACATTAAGGCGCAGACCCTTGAGAATCGCAATGAGTTTCTTCACTCTCTCTCTTTTCACCTTCCAAATTAAGTTTGTCTGACTGTCAAGCCTTCCAGTTAAACTAAATGTGGAAGGTGGAGAATGGGCTGTTGAGGTGCACTTGAAAGAGCCCTTCGTCCTGTCCAGTTTATGGGATGACGTAAAATGGATGAGTCGACCGTTTCTATGTCATTATTGGGAGGCTGATGTCCAACTGATTGTATGATCCCAATATAAAAACTAGTCATAGCAATAATGACTCTTCCCAGCCCGTCCCATCTTTGATGTCCCCCCCCCGGTGACGCCCTAAACCGAGGCTCGTACTCCACAGGGGGTGCCCTTAGCGAGCGTTCACCTAGTTTAGTTAGTAGTAGTTTGTATGCGCCTGACTGGAGGCTTTGAGTTTAGCAGCTTAAGGCAACCACAGGATTGACCGGTTAAATAGTCATGACCTCAGAGGTCAGCTATGAGATAACCCTAAAGAAAAAAAAAAAATGACTCTTCCTTCGAACAAAGCAAATAAATATTTTTGTTTTTTGCAGAAAAACGTGAAGCTGATAAGAGTATTTTATATCCTCAGCATAGTGATGTGGGTAATAACTTGTCTATTGACTGCCATACAAGTCTTTACAGCAATACAGAATTTAATGGAATATAACTCGCGTTATATAGTGAAAATGGTGCTGCCATCTTCATTTTATTTCGTCGTATTAGGTTGGCAATTTTTTGTTTTAAAAATAGTATAATCTTAGAAATTATTGTTAACCACTGTATAGAGAGTTGTTATTGACCTGCAACTATTAAAACTATAAAACGGAAGGCATCGTGAGACACCCGTACCCTAATTGCGTAACTTATTTTCGTAAACAAGTATGCCTAATTTGTTTCATTTTGACAGTTCAACAACATTCATTGCGTTATTTACGTTGATGAGCAAATTTTTTTTTTCCACCTTATGAAGCAATGGATTAGCAATCTGTTTCAAATCGAAACAAATTGTGATTGTGTTGTATTACGCAATTAGGGTACCGGTTGGATCGAAGTTCCTTTCGCTTTGAATTTCACGACAGTTTTTTTACGTAACAAAAGAGTCGTGAACGTCAAAATGTTATACGATTCAAGGTAAAATTTGATTGAGAGGCAACCGCATGGCGAGTGGTAATCTGGGTCATAAAATGATGCCGAGCCCGCCCGTACCGTCCGAATGACCCCAAATGGACGGGGGCGGAGATCTGGGGAGGGCCGGGGGGTGTCAAAACATTATTTTTGTTGTGTACCTGTTACCGCTAATGTGCGTAAATCAGTTAGAGTGCAGATTAACTTGTTTAATCTGCAGATTATCTAGTTGAGTCCGTTAAAGTGGAAAAAATGTTTAAGTTCTTATATTAACTAGATAATTTGCAGACTTCCTAGGTAATCTGCAGACTAACGGCCAAGCATACGGTTAAGTGAATAAAACAGGTTCTTTGCTTGAATAAACCATTCGAATTCATTGTAATTTTTTAAATTTAATTTCTAATAATAATCTAAAGTTCGGTAACAATTTACGCTTACACAAAAGTAATAAAATAATACAATAGTGTGTAATTAAAATTTTACGCGATGTTACTCCACTGAATTAACCGATAAAATTAGACAAATTACCTAAATGAACTTCAATAAAATCAACAAAAATAACTAAAAATACTCTGACGGTAATAAGCCTTAAGTTACGTAAAATTATGAAACTGCAATAGAATCAATCCTTATTATTGCCACAGTCTGTCACATATTCCACATAAGAAAAACACAGAATTACTTATTAGTACAATCTAAAGATTGGTGACATTTTGAATTACACAAAAAAATATTTTTGCTGCAAGCACACCTGTTAGTTGCCCATTTAGATTTGCAGTCACATTTCCTGAAGCTTTGCTTGGTAATGATTGCTTTGTAGCAGTTTGACGTAAAGAAATTTCTACATCACGAATCATCTTTTGCTATCAATCTTTCTTGACAAACACTAAATGGAGATCTTGCATACGAATGTCTCAAAATTCCACTTTTAGTGCCCAGTTTGTAGAAGCCATCATCAGATTTTTCAAGAACTACTACGGCTAAAATTGAACGGGCATCAGTTTTTGCTCTGTCGACTTCAGGTACTTTATTCTCACCGTGGTTCCTTCTTCGGCTTCTTGGCTTGTTTTTTTAAACCTTCCTTGGCCATTTCACGTTCTGTTTTTTGGTTCATATTGTTTTTACAAATTTTTCATAATATCTTTTTACCATAACCTTCTTCTCCAGACTCTGTATCACCACAAATCGCATGAACAAACGAATTACATTCGATGCAGGTATGAGCGCCTGATGTCTCTTCAGAGCAAACAACACATAGGACTGATTCGCTTTCCTGTTGATTCTGTATTGAAGCTACATCAGAATCAAAGCGGTCTTCGGTTACTCTTGATTTTCTGAAAGTAAAATAAATCTGCGATAACTGGATATGTCTTTAGTTGCGAATGAGTGGGTTCATTCATGACTGAAGGAGATTTCTCGTCCGCATATGTTACTTGAGCATCTTTAACAACTTGATATTCAGTCATCTATGACTGTGATGGCTCTTTTGTAGTCGTAACGAACTCAGCGACTTCTTCTTGATGAATCTGAAATGACACTGTAGTAGAGTCTTCGATGGCTGCTCCTTGAATTAACGAGGACATATTCGTTTCCACGTCGTCTAAGTTTTCAACATCTTCTTCTTTTTGTCGTGAGTGAAGTATTTCTTTGGTATAATAGATGAAGTCAGTCCTACTTTTGCAGGATCACCAAACATGGCTTCATAGGGACTTCTTTGATACCGGAATGAAAAGAACGATTCTTCATAAATTGCACGAATCTCACTCCTTCGCTCTATTTGTTAGTTTGATTATCAGCCATCCAAGTAGTGAGCATATTCTCTATATCTTGGTTTTGCTCTTTCGACACTGCCTTTGCTTTGACTGTGTCTTGGCTTGCTGTAGACTATTTTTAATTCGGACCACCTGTTTTGTAAGCTTTTTAATACACGATTGCAAAATTCGCGGCCATTATCCGAATGTAAGATATATGGAGAGCCAAGTAATAGAAAAATATCAAGCAAATGATAAGCAACTTCGTCTGCCCGTTTTGAAGTAAGTGGCCGCAATACTACAAATTTCGTCAAATGTTCTTGGTAAACAAGAAGAAATTTAAACTTTCCATCTGGCTGTGATTGAAAATCAATGAGATTGACTTGGCATCTGCTATTAAAATGTGATGAAATTATTGGCTTTATAACTATGCCTTTTTTCTCACTTTTTTGTTTTTGTTGACAATGTTCACATACATTAAAAAAAAAAATATATTTGCTATTGGGTTATGTTTTTGTAAAGTGTATTAAATTTTTCGAGCATTCTATCATTTCCTCCGTGGCTGATGGATAAATATGTTGAAAACAATATCTCAAAGAGTTCATCAGCATGGACATATTTCTTTACATTTTGTTGAGTATCTGATAATGGATAAATAAGTTTTTCACAGCCTTGAACAGTCAACACGTCATATTTTTCAATTATCCGGTAATCTCTTGATGAATCCTTCTTTTTGTTTACTTTTATCCGCTTTATATCTTTAACGATGGAATCGTATTTTACTTTTGTTAACAAAGCACTGATATACTTTGAATATTTACTAAAAAGAATCGCGTAGAATCTTTCTTTCATTTTACTCTGCAACTCAATGTTTGCTTGCATTTTACGGGTAATTACACTATTTGCGCTGTAGCATGGTGCGGGTGACAGTTGCCCGTATGACGTTGACATTTGTCAGTACCACGTAGGGATGTGAGGTTATGCAATTCATTTTTATCGCTAACGATACTCGCAGCGTGAATCTAGTTCTCTTTAATATTGTTATGAAAATTAGTGTATTATTCAGTTGTGCAGTGTAACTACGTGTGTGCTACGTGTATAAACTTGTCAATATAAATGTTTTATGGCTACATAATTATCTTTGTACTTATATAAAATAATCAAAATCGGGTTTATGTTTTTTTTTTCGTGACAACATTTTTGCTCTATGGTGCATCGGCGCGGCGGCCATGTTGTTTACCCGTGCGATGCTGTGAGTGCGAGTACGAGTGCAAGCGCGTTATATTGTGACTTAATGTGACACGTATTACGATTTCATTGTTTGTTTTCATTTTTGTTAAATTGTTATTTGTTATAAGTTTGTTGAGTTTGTTGTTATTACCATGCCTAAGCATACAAAAAAAAACTGTTTTGGGTAGTCAGGCCAGGGAGCTTGTTGTTCGCCTCCGAGACTACTTTGAAAGAGAACAACAAAATAATGGACCGTTGTTACCATTGAATCATATTGTAGAACGAGTAGCCGAAGCTCTTGATATTGGCCGCAATACTGTTTCGCGTATAACACGTGAGAAAATTGGCCAAGATGGGATGTTTGAAAATAAATTATCGACACCCAACAAAAAGCGGACCAAGGTGAAGCCAATCACAGATTTGGATGATTTTGCTAAGGTTGCTATTAGAAATCATATTTATGATTATTATAGAAGAATGGAGCTACCCACATTGCTCAAGCTTCTAAAATCATTAAAAGAAGCTGACTTGTTCAAAGGAGGTATTACTTCGCTACGGCAAGTTATAAAAGATATTGGCTTTGTTTACAAAAAAGTTAACAAAAGAAAGATTATTATGGATAGGACTGACATTGCCCTAGCAAGATGTAGATTTTTAAGGAAGGCCAAAAACATAAGTGATTGGAGCAAAGTTGTCTTTTTGGATGAAACGTGGCTAAACGCCAACCACACAGTGGGTAAAAGTTGGACCGACGATACGGCACAATCGTGTACCAAAGTGCCGGAAGGCAAAGGCGAACGCCTTATTATTTGTCACGCAGGTACAGCAAGTGGATTCGTCCCTGATTGTTTGCTGGCTTTTAAGTCAAAAAAAACTACGGAGTATCATGAGGAGATGAATTACGAAAAATTTAAAGATTGGTTCATAGGTCTATTAAACAATTTAAAAGAGCCTATGACCATAATAATGGACAACGCACCCTACCATTCGGTGCAAGTTAATAAACCCCCAAACCAATCCAACCGCAAAAGCGAGTTGGTGAAGTGGCTGAGTGAAAACGGAGTTACAGCAGATATAAAAATGTTAAAGACGGAGCTTATTGCCTTAGTCCGACGCCATAAGCCACCAACTCCTACCTATGCTCTGGACGAGATGGCAAAAGAAAAAGGCCACCAGGTCCTTCGACTACCACCCTACCATTGCCAGTATAACGCTATTGAGCTGATTTGGGCCCAAATAAAAGGTATGCTTTTAATTTCAATTCCCATTTTGAAGCTTTATAAAAAAATCAGCTTTCCGATCGTAGCATGTACCTAGTTTAAAAACATTACCAGATACTAGATTAGGCTGATTGATGATTATTTGAATACTTTTTTTTATAAGTTCGTTTATTTTTAGGTTACGCCGCAAGAAATAATACTTCGCCGCCATTTACGGCAAATAAGATGTTGGCCCTATTACAAGAGGCCATCAACAATGTTCAACCTGAAGACTGGTCGAAGGTCGTGAATAAAACAAAAAGGGACATTATGTCTGATTGGGATCGTGACATACATATTGACAACATAATTGAGTCATCGTTAATAATATCCGTCACAGATTCAGATGATGAATTGAGTGACAATTCAGATGTTCCTGACTCTGATATGAGTTTAGACGAATAACATGTATTTTTTTTTAGCAACCTTTTAAGCAACCTTACCCTATAAATGTTCTGTTGTATAATTAGACCTTTTAAAAATAAAAATTGACCTACGCACAATATACGTTTTTTATTATAAAAAATATCGACTATCCATCGTAGCAGTACATCCCATCACTAAATACGTCTATGGCGTTACGTTATACGCATAACACTTTGCTTAATTTTTCATTCAATTTGATTTTATTTCTTGATTAGAACATTCTGGTTGGGTTTAATTTAATTTACTACAGTTATTAATTATTTAATATATTACGAATGTGGTACAACTGAAATATTAAGTCATAAATTGTAAATCGCGGCAACTTTCAAGAGTGAAACGAAATGTTACTGAAACTGTCACCCGCACCATGCTACAGCGCAAATAGTGTAGGTAAAAATTCACACGCGATACTCTTTTTATGCGTTCACAACGTACAGAGAAACACCACTTGATGACTCACGGGCAACTGGTGCCAACCGACCGGCCCCGCACGCGGCTGCTATGGATACAGGCGCGAGCACGGGGGGGGGGGGGGGGGGCGAGAAAAGGAGACAAAAGTATTTCGCTCACTGTCTTCCGCGATTTAACGATGTAGCATCCGTTAATATGCAGATTAACTAGGTAAAGTGGAAATATTTGCTACTTCACACTTTAACGGATTATACCCGGTAATTTGCAGATTACCTAATTAATGGGCATATTAACGTATTCCGTATTCTAACGGTAACATATCAATGCCTTTGCCAATTAAGTCCGCCTCTGTGCATTTCTGTGCTGAAGTATTAAATAAATAAATGCCATCCGGTTTTGATAAAATTCACCTTCATTTTCGGTGATAAATCATCGATAAGGAGTTTGAAGAATTATATACAGCGTAAGACATTATTTCAATTATAACGATGTTGGAGGGTGGCAATTTTTTATTATTATTTAAATAGGGTATAAACTTCAAAGCAACCGCATTTCAATACGGCTGCGTCGTCAAAAAAAAAAAATTGACCTCCCCCCTATATCCCCGCCCCCGTCATTTGGCGTCCATTCGGACGGTGCGGGGCGTTCGGTGTCACTTCTGGACTTAGATTACCAGTTGCCATCCAGTTGCCTCTCCGATAAAATTTTACGTGCCATTGCGTTAACTATACTTTTTTCGGTCTAGCTCTCATTCGCCAAGTGTGCAGAGTATAACGTGCGCTAAGGAACTTCGTTTCAATAAAACCAACCTCTTTGTTTTTCTAGTTGTACAGAGTTACTTCATTTTGCTACTGAGGAGTGAAATCATCAAACTGAGGAACAACGGCCAGTTCAGATTTGTGAACAATGCGGCTGAAGCAGAATGTACCATGACATGCGAAGAAAACGCAGTGGGAGACGAGACGGTGAAGGAAGTCGTAATAAACTAAAGAAGAACAAGAAACACGACACACGAAATGAAAACTTAAAAAGGAATAGTGAATGTCTCATAAATGAGTGGAAGTGAATTCAGATAATTTTAAACTTAAGTTTATTGTAAGTTGATGTAGATGTAAGTATAAGCCGATTTTTATAACTGTTCGCTTGTCAACGTCAAAATAATTACAGTGTATGTGGTTTAAATAATAACAATAACAACGTAACGAATAATAAGAGAGAACTGCGGAGACGACATGAGTTGTGTACACCGTATTTAGAGGCGTCGGGGTACTGAGGAGGTAACCGGGCGGGATTATGACAGCTCCAAGCGCACACTTATAAAAATCGAGTTATACCTACTTGTAAATAAAAAACAGTTTTGAAAAATAATCAGGATGTACCTACTTATTTATTATTTAGATATTTTCTTGAAAGCGGCTAAATACCCAAGTATTGCAATAACACACACACACACAACACCTAAATGGGCGCCAAACATAATAGTCAACCGAGCCTCTGCAAGGCCGTCGCCAGCCGATGGCCCAGGGGAAGGCAAGTTGATATACCTATCATATGAGAGATGGGAAAGTATGTTTTGTAGGTACAATCAAAAGTCAAGAGCACATGAAGCTTTACACTTTTAGTGCGAGTCTTATTTAGAGATGTAAAGAACTCGAGTCTTTGAGTCTTAATTCGATAGACTCGGCTCAATTTTACAAGACTCGGTGTACTAACAAAACTCAGAGCCTTGAGTCGAGCCGATCTGCAGTCCTTTCTCGAAAACTCGAGCGCCAAAATAGAACTCGTATTTCAAAAAGAGCTCGAGTCTTAAAAACAAGCTCACGTCTCAAAAAGAACTCGAGTCTTAAAAAGAGCTCGAGTGTATCGAGTTTTGAGCATATCAAGGTTAATTTATTTAAAAATACATAGACATAGTTCATGTGGCAACATGCTAAATGTGACCTTTAGGCATGGCATTATTAGGTTCTGTGTGTACCCCAAGAGGGATAAAAACGTGACACTATTTATTATGTCGGTACGGATCAATTTTTATTGTTTGTTATTTTACGAGTATTTACTTAACTTACGTTTTTACTTCTGTGGTTATTATCTATTGTTATTGGAATAAAAATGGAGACAGTAAATAATTACAACATAATGAATGTTTTTTTTTATTTTGTCCTTGTTATGCGTTATGCTATTCAGATAATTCAGAATCAGTGAAACTAGGCAAACTAACATTCTTTAAGCTATCTTCCTCTCGTACTTTCCGTATAAAGTCTAATATCCTGGAGTAATTCAAAGTACGTTTTCTTTCGGGTACTCGATCCATCTCAAACGCTATCAGTTTAGAAAACTCTTGATTCCTTGGATCACATGGTTTATCCAAACCAAAGTCAATATCTTTTAGTAAGCTTGTGCGGGGGCGTACATCAGACGAGCCCCAGCGATTTCTTTTATACACATTCGAGTCTAGGATATCTCCATACGTAACCTGCGTTTGTTTATCGGCCTTTACTGGAGTGGTCGACTCTAATAATTTTCTTTTCTTCCGAAATAATCCTGTTAAAATGCTAGGAGAGGTAGATCTTTCACCGTCAGCACTGGACATTTTTTGCAAAAAAATTAACGCACCACCTTTGACACGATCTAAATAATTCTCAAAGAACGAAATGTTGATTATAAAAACTATTTACATGATATTGTTTAAGATTGTAGTTTTCCTATTTAAATCAATTGTGCCAACGAATTAATATGGAGTCCGTGGAAGAAGAACCCAGTACTTCATTTTGTTCGATTCCCAGTACTGATTCGCCGACTGGAATGATTTTGGATTCGGGACGTAAACGGGCAAAAAGTGTTAAGAATACAAATTATAATAAAACGTCATTGCATTATGAATGCAAAAAATGTATGAAACAGTTTTCACTTAAAACGTCGCATACAATTTTAAAAAGACACGTTACTAATCTTCACGATGAAGAAACAATTAAAGAAAACAGAACAAGTAAACAAGTAAAACTTAATAATACACCGTGTATTACTCACCCTCATAGTATTGTGGAAGAAGAACACTTTATTAAAATGATAAAAGGATTAAAGCCTAATTACCAGGGAATAACACGCCAAAGTTTGAATCTGAATACACAAACACTTTATGGTAACACAAAAACTAACTTAATAGAATGCATAAAGTCAATAAATAAAATGTCTTTAACATTTGATTTTTGGACATCAGTGACGAACAAACCGTACATTGTTATTCCAGCCCATTTTGTTCATGAATCAAAAATGAATGCTATCATATTAGATTTCGATCTTATACCTTTTCCGCATACAAGTAGTGAAATATTAATAAAAATCACGGAAATTTTTTACTGTTATGGGTTGCAAAATAAAGTTATGTCTATAACAACAGATAACGAGGCCTCCAATATAAAGACTATGCAGTTGTTACAACTTTTCCATAGCGATTATGAAAATGCCATTCACACCAGATGTTTAGCGCACATATTGAACCTAAGTGTTAAAAAAGGATTACAAAAATTAAATAATGTCGTGTCAATTATATCGAAATTGGTAAATTTTATTAATTTTTCACCAAAGAAAAAACAACTGTTCTTAGATATTTGTGATTTGTTGAAAATATCACGATTAACACTACTTAAAGAAATGCATATAAAATGGAACTCCACATTTTTAATGTTGGAACGTGCCTATAACATGCGTGCTGTTTTGGATCATATGTGCAAAAAAATTGAGGAATTCAAGAAGTATCTAATTGAGGATTGGGGACAAATAAAAAACTTGATTGATTTTTTAAAACCTTATTATGATGCCACCCTTTTACTCTCTAAATCATAATACCCTAGTTTGGTATACGTCATACCTATAATTGATGTGCTGATGGATCAAATTTCACAGAATTATGACGACGACAATTTTTTGAATGCTTGTGCACATGCTATGGCTGACAAATTAAATGAATACATATCAGTCTTGCGGACAGAATATGCAAAATATGCAGTCATTTTGGACCCCCGTCTAAAAAATAACTATTTTTCTGAAAGAGAGGAACATGGGCCACTTCAGTTATTGAAAATATTCTACCAAACGAAATACGATCAACGTTGTAACATAAATGAACAGTCAGAAACCGGAGACAGTTCAAAGAAAAGTATTTTTTCGACTATTTATAGGAATAAAACATTGATTACAGATGAACTTCAAGAGTATTTAATGATGCCAATAGAAACAGAAAACACTGATATTATATTATGGTGGACACAACAAGCTAATAGATTACCACACCTTCAAAAAAGTGCGTTTGATATACTCAGTATTCCGGCAACAAGTGTGCCGAGCGAAGGCATTTTCAAAATCTGGTAATTTAATCACAAAAAAAAGAAACAGACTTAGTAATAAGACGATACAAGCTACAATGTGTCTCATTTAGTATCCTTCAAAGTGTTAAGCCACCAATTCTAAATAATTCAGTGTTACCAGTGTTATATTTTCTCATGTTGTTTGTTGCTGGGTTGCTATGGGTTTTCTTCGCCATACTTGTGGTTTTGGTTGTATTGCTCTTTCTATTATTAATTAATACGAATACTTCGCAGCCTTTATAGTTTATGGGGTGACTGTCTAGGCCAGTCAAGATATAGAGCGCACGTAGCTTAGAGATGTAAAGAACTCGAGTCTTTTGAGTCCTAAATTTTAGGCTCAGCTGACAAATTGCACAGCTCGACTCGTTACAACAACACCCCCAGACTAGAACACTTAAGTCTACATAGAGACTCGAGCGCAACATGGCGCTCAGGTCTTGATTCGAGCTCGAGTCGTTTCACGCGACGAGTCGCGCTCAAGTTCTTTTCCATTTGGAGTTCCTTTATAAATAAATAGGGAATAAAATATAAGTCGGAATAAAAATAATATAGGAAGTCGCGGGAAATAGCTAGTGTCAAATAATCTTTCCTATTAAAATAAAAGAGGTAAATATAAGAAAAAATATTTTACTCATCATGAAACATGATTCTAAACATAAACAAATCACATTAAGTACCTAATTACTTAATATACGAATATTTTTTATTGTATAAACGTTTAATAAAAAAGTCTAACCATGATGCTAGACACATTGTAGCTTGTATCGTCTTATTACTGTTTCTTTTTTTTGTGATTAAATTACCAGATTTTGAAAATGCCTTCGCTCGGCACACTTGTTGCCGGAATACTGAGTATATCAAACGCACTTTTTTGAAGGTGTGGTAATCTATTAGCTTGTTGTGTCCACCATAATATAATATCAGTGTTTTCTGTTTCTATTGGCATCATTAAATACTCTTGAAGTTCATCTGTAATCAATGTTTTATTCCTATAAATAGTCGAAAAAATACTTTTCTTTGAACTGTCTCCGGTTTCTGACTGTTCATTTATGTTACAACGTTGATCGTATTTCGTTTGGTAGAATATTTTCAATAACTGAAGTGGCCCATGTTCCTCTCTTTCAGAAAAATAGTTATTTTTTAGACGGGGGTCCAAAATGACTGCATATTTTGCATATTCTGTCCGCAAGACTGATATGTATTCATTTAATTTGTCAGCCATAGCATGTGCACAAGCATTCAAAAAATTGTCGTCGTCATAATTCTGTGAAATTTGATCCATCAGCACATCAATTATAGGTATGACGTATACCAAACTAGGGTATTATGATTTAGAGAGTAAAAGGGTGGCATCATAATAAGGTTTTAAAAAATCAATCAAGTTTTTTATTTGTCCCCAATCCTCAATTAGATACTTCTTGAATTCCTCAATTTTTTTGCACATATGATCCAAAACAGCACGCATGTTATAGGCACGTTCCAACATTAAAAATGTGGAGTTCCATTTTATATGCATTTCTTTAAGTAGTGTTAATCGTGATATTTTCAACAAATCACAAATATCTAAGAACAGTTGTTTTTTCTTTGGTGAAAAATTAATAAAATTTACCAATTTCGATATAATTGACACGACATTATTTAATTTTTGTAATCCTTTTTTAACACTTAGGTTCAATATGTGCGCTAAACATCTGGTGTGAATGGCATTTTCATAATCGCTATGGAAAAGTTGTAACAACTGCATAGTCTTTATATTGGAGGCCTCGTTATCTGTTGTTATAGACATAACTTTATTTTGCAACCCATAACAGTAAAAAATTTCCGTGATTTTTATTAATATTTCACTACTTGTATGCGGAAAAGGTATAAGATCGAAATCTAATATGATAGCATTCATTTTTGATTCATGAACAAAATGGGCTGGAATAACAATGTACGGTTTGTTCGTCACTGATGTCCAAAAATCAAATGTTAAAGACATTTTATTTATTGACTTTATGCATTCTATTAAGTTAGTTTTTGTGTTACCATAAAGTGTTTGTGTATTCAGATTCAAACTTTGGCGTGTTATTCCCTGGTAATTAGGCTTTAATCCTTTTATCATTTTAATAAAGTGTTCTTCTTCCACAATACTATGAGGGTGAGTAATACACGGTGTATTATTAAGTTTTACTTGTTTACTTGTTCTGTTTTCTTTAATTGTTTCTTCATCGTGAAGATTAGTAACGTGTCTTTTTAAAATTGTATGCGACGTTTTAAGTGAAAACTGTTTCATACATTTTTTGCATTCATAATGCAATGACGTTTTATTATAATTTGTATTCTTAACACTTTTTGCCCGTCTAGTCTACGTCCCGAATCCAAAATCATTCCAGTCGGCGAATCAGTACTGGGAATCGAACAAAATGAAGTACTGGGTTCTTCTTCCACGGACTCCATATTAATTCGTTGGCACAATTGATTTAAATAGGAAAACTACAATCTTAAACAATATCATGTAAATAGTTTTTATAATCAACATTTCGTTCTTTGAGAATTATTTAGATCGTGTCAAAGGTGGTGCGTTAATTTTTTTGCAAAAAATGTCCAGTGCTGACGGTGAAAGATCTACCTCTCCTAGCATTTTAACAGGATTATTTCAGAAGAAAAGAAAATTATTAGAGTCGACCACTCCAGTAAAGGCCGATAAACAAACGCAGGTTACGTATGGAGATATCCTAGACTCGAATGTGTATAAAAGAAATCGCTGGGGCTCGTCTGATGTACGCCCCCGCACAAGCTTACTAAAAGATATTGACTTTGGTTTGGATAAACCATGTGATCCAAGGAATCAAGAGTTTTCTAAACTGATAGCGTTTGAGATGGATCGAGTACCCGAAAGAAAACGTACTTTGAATTACTCCAGGATATTAGACTTTATACGGAAAGTACGAGAGGAAGATAGCTTAAAGAATGTTAGTTTGCCTAGTTTCACTGATTGTGAATTATCTGAATAGCATAACGCATAACAAGGACAAAATAAAAAAAAACATTCATTATGTTGTAATTATTTACTGTCTCCATTTTTATTCCAATAACAATAGATAATAACCACAGAAGTAAAAACGTAAGTTAAGTAAATACTCGTAAAATAACAAACAATAAAAATTGATCCGTACCGACATAATAAATAGTGTCACGTTTTTATCCCTCTTGGGGTACACACAGAACCTAATAATGCCATGCCTAAAGGTCACATTTAGCATGTTGCCACATGAACTATGTCTATGTATTTTTAAATAAATTAACCTTGATATGCTCAAAACTCGATACACTCGAGCTCTTTTTAAGACTCGAGTAGCTGGCATGTTCCTATCTATCTTTGGGCACTCGGCCCCTATGCTAATGGGTTCACGTTCACAGTGTTCACACGGAAGCTCAAGGGCATCGCTAAAGGGGGCAGCTGCCCCCCCAAGAGATCTTTTTTTGTAAATATATACAAGACATTTTAATGGAAAGAAACTATGTATAAGTACATACTTATCTATAAAGCCAATTTTGTTTATGTGGACAACTTTTATTTGGTTTTTAAAAGTTCCATATCCCCTAAACGGGGTCTAAACCGGGGTCTAGGGACTTAATATTCGTATTATGTTTCAGCTCTACAGTTTTGAATAGTTTTGGGAAAAACGACGTTTCCAATTCATACATTGAATATGGAAATTATTATAGTTCCTATCGGGACTACCGAGTTGGAACCGATTTGTCAAAAATCAAATGTCCAACAGCATCGATCTTAGCCCCATTGTGCGCCGTAGAGGTAATAAGACCGATATTGTGCACCAGTCAAACTCGGAAACGATGTATTTAGAATTTTTTTAGAGGGATGGAAGCGTAAGTATTTTTAAACTAACGAAAAATGGTTTGCAACTTTCGGTGGTTTTTAACAAACATATGGCTCGAAGACATTGTTTTTGGGCCTTACACTATTTGCGCTGTAGCATGGTGCGGGTGACAGTTTCAGTAACATTTCGTTTCACTCTTGAAAGTTGCCGCGATTTACAATTTATGACTTAATATTTCAGTTGTACCACATTCGTAATATATTAAATAATTAATAACTGTAGTAAATTAAATTAAACCCAACCAGAATGTTCTAATCAAGAAATAAAATCAAATTGAATGAAAAATTAAGCAAAGTGTTATGCGTATAACGTAACGCCATAGACGTATTTAGTGATGGGATGTACTGCTACGATGGATAGTCGATATTTTTTATAATAAAAAACGTATATTGTGCGTAGGTCAATTTTTATTTTTAAAAGGTCTAATTATACAACAGAACATTTATAGGGTAAGGTTGCTTAAAAGGTTGCTAAAAAAAAATACATGTTATTCGTCTAAACTCATATCAGAGTCAGGAACATCTGAATTGTCACTCAATTCATCATCTGAATCTGTGACGGATATTATTAACGATGACTCAATTATGTTGTCAATATGTATGTCACGATCCCAATCAGACATAATGTCCCTTTTTGTTTTATTCACGACCTTCGACCAGTCTTCAGGTTGAACATTGTTGATGGCCTCTTGTAATAGGGCCAACATCTTATTTGCCGTAAATGGCGGCGAAGTATTATTTCTTGCGGCGTAACCTAAAAATAAACGAACTTATAAAAAAAAGTATTCAAATAATCATCAATCAGCCTAATCTAGTATCTGGTAATGTTTTTAAACTAGGTACATGCTACGATCGGAAAGCTGATTTTTTTATAAAGCTTCAAAATGGGAATTGAAATTAAAAGCATACCTTTTATTTGGGCCCAAATCAGCTCAATAGCGTTATACTGGCAATGGTAGGGTGGTAGTCGAAGGACCTGGTGGCCTTTTTCTTTTGCCATCTCGTCCAGAGCATAGGTAGGAGTTGGTGGCTTATGGCGTCGGACTAAGGCAATAAGCTCCGTCTTTAACATTTTTATATCTGCTGTAACTCCGTTTTCACTCAGCCACTTCACCAACTCGCTTTTGCGGTTGGATTGGTTTGGGGGTTTATTAACTTGCACCGAATGGTAGGGTGCGTTGTCCATTATTATGGTCATAGGCTCTTTTAAATTGTTTAATAGACCTATGAACCAATCTTTAAATTTTTCGTAATTCATCTCCTCATGATACTCCGTAGTTTTTTTTGACTTAAAAGCCAGCAAACAATCAGGGACGAATCCACTTGCTGTACCTGCGTGACAAATAATAAGGCGTTCGCCTTTGCCTTCCGGCACTTTGGTACACGATTGTGCCGTATCGTCGGTCCAACTTTTACCCACTGTGTGGTTGGCGTTTAGCCACGTTTCATCCAAAAAGACAACTTTGCTCCAATCACTTATGTTTTTGGCCTTCCTTAAAAATCTACATCTTGCTAGGGCAATGTCAGTCCTATCCATAATAATCTTTCTTTTGTTAACTTTTTTGTAAACAAAGCCAATATCTTTTATAACTTGCCGTTGCGAAGTAATACCTCCTTTGAACAAGTCAGCTTCTTTTAATGATTTTAGAAGCTTGAGCAATGTGGGTAGCTCCATTCTTCTATAATAATCATAAATATGATTTCTAATAGCAACCTTAGCAAAATCATCCAAATCTGTGATTGGCTTCACCTTGGTCCGCTTTTTGTTGGGTGTCGATAATTTATTTTCAAACATCCCATCTTGGCCAATTTTCTCACGTGTTATACGCGAAACAGTATTGCGGCCAATATCAAGAGCTTCGGCTACTCGTTCTACAATATGATTCAATGGTAACAACGGTCCATTATTTTGTTGTTCTCTTTCAAAGTAGTCTCGGAGGCGAACAACAAGCTCCCTGGCCTGACTACCCAAAACAGTTTTTTTTGTATGCTTAGGCATGGTAATAACAACAAACTCAACAAACTTATAACAAATAACAATTTAACAAAAATGAAAACAAACAATGAAATCGTAATACGTGTCACATTAAGTCACAATATAACGCGCTTGCACTCGTACTCGCACTCACAGCATCGCACGGGTAAACAACATGGCCGCCGCGCCGATGCACCATAGAGCAAAAATGTTGTCACGAAAAAAAAAACATAAACCCGATTTTGATTATTTTATATAAGTACAAAGATAATTATGTAGCCATAAAACATTTATATTGACAAGTTTATACACGTAGCACACACGTAGTTACACTGCACAACTGAATAATACACTAATTTTCATAACAATATTAAAGAGAACTAGATTCACGCTGCGAGTATCGTTAGCGATAAAAATGAATTGCATAACCTCACATCCCTACGTGGTACTGACAAATGTCAACGTCATACGGGCAACTGTCACCCGCACCATGCTACAGCGCAAATAGTGTAAATGCCATTTCCCTATTGGTAGAGTTGCCCCAAAATATTATGCCGTAACAAAGAGTTGTGGAGACATATGCATGATATGCAGTAAGGACAGTATTACGATGTGCAACCTTATTCAAATTGTGTAAAGCATAGCAAAATTGATGATTTTTTTTATCATATTCTCCATGTGTGTATTCCATGTCATGTTTTCGTCTAGCCAAAAACCTAGAAATTTGGTTTGTTCCGTTTTAATAATCTTATTTTGGTCATAATTAATGTCAAGAATTTTAGGATTTGTTCTTTCTTTAAATGTCATTATTTGAGTTTTATTAAAATTAATCTGTAAGTTGTTATTATTTAACCATTGAATTATTTACTACTAGATACTAGAAACAGTTATTTGATACTAGTAATCGGAACTAATCCCGTCATCTTGTCTCTACAATTTCGCAAAAAAAGTTCACATATGCTTACCAACAACGCCCCCCTGTAAACTTCATTCAAGCGTTAACAGATAAGCAGCGTTAGCGTTATTCAGTTGTCGGGGTTGCGTGAACAGCGGTAGCAGTGTAAAGGCAGTATACACACAGTGCCGACGCCACGAACCGCCGGCTTTTGCCGAGTGGCACTCCTTTGTGCGGCTGCAAGCCGGGCTTGTCCGGCCGGGAAGGCGGCAGTACCGCCGGTACTGTGTGTGACCGGTACTCTACATAGTGTACCTGTACTACAGCATATGCCTGACGGAGCTACCTTTTTTTACTGTCTTAAACCCACCCGTGTTGCTTCAGTTGGCATATTGCTGGGGGCCACGATCTCCCTGTCGGACTTCTTCGCAACCCCGACAGCTACCTGAAGCTTTATTTCATAGTTTTTTAAACAATTAAAAAGTCAGTGTAATAAAAGCCCATAGCGCAATTTATTTGGGGTCGGAACAATACGTCCTTTTCTTCCATTTATCTCTATTAGTCATCATCTCAGTAGTCACCCCGTTTCTAGTCATATCATCTTTCACACAGTCCATCCATCGTTTCTTTGGTATTCCCCTACCCTTATAGCCATCAATTCAATTCAATTCAAAATATTTTTATTTCACATAAACCTACATGGGCACTTATGAAACGTCAGAAGCTAGGTGCACGGTTCCAATTGGTCGTTTCCTATGGAGAAGAGCCGGCAAGAAACTCCACGGTTTCTCTTTTAAAAATAATTCGCCTTTACAATTCTTTCAAATAACAGTGTGATTAGGTATGGGAGGACAGTGTAGGTCTTTCAATAAGTACCAGGTACTTAAGAAAATAGAAAATGGTCAACACATCTACAGTCCACTGAGCCTACAGCGTTATCACATTCACAAAATAGAAAATAATCTATACAACAGATATATAAATTAATTATTAAAAATAAAAACCTCTTTTAATTAAACGCAATTACATTATTGCTATTACAACTGTAATAAATCTGAATAATTATCATTTGCACAAAAGCCACTAATAAAGAGTTGAAATTAACTCGTAGGTATATAAAGTTTACGGTGGAGGTCTGTTTACGGTGGAGGTCTGCCCAGCTTGGGCGGAGCATCGCCGTGTCCTCGTGGAGGCGATCGGCGGCGGTGATTTCTCGCGTCCGGCCCTGGTTCAGGCCATGGTACGGAGCGAGAGGAAATGGGAGGCCGTCACCTCCTTCTGCGAAGCGGTAATGCTCGCGAAGGAGGAGGCGGAACGCGTGAGGGAGAGGCAAATCTCGCGCCCGCACGCCCCTAACCGCCGCAGGAGACGCCCAGGGCGTCGGGAGTCGCAAGCCGATTTCCGGCCACCGTAGGCGCGGGCTTGCGGACTGTGAGCAATGGGTAGCTCACCGTCCGATAAGGACCAGGCCCGGGTCGACGGCGCGTTGTGTTCCACGCGCGCCTCAAAGAGATGTCAGCAGAATTGACGGGGTCCGCTAGGGCCGATGCCTGCCGGGGTTGCGAAGAAAACCGAAAGGGAGATCGTGGCCCCCGGCAACAAGGCAACCGAAGGAACACGGGTGGGTTTTAGTCAGTAAGAGTCTGACACACCCTCCCGCTCCGCCCAGAGCGGGAGAAGTTATTTGATGATTCCCACCCAAAAAAAAAAAAAAAAAAGGTATATAATGTTAAATAATATGATGAATATGTCAAGGACGAATGTAAAAAAAAATAAGATAAAAATAAACATGGTAATTTGGGAGTAGTTAATAGAGTCTTACATAATTATGCCGTTAATGAGATACCAGGGAAGCCACATGTGCAGAAGGAATTATTGCCAAACTTCCTTGTCTTCAACATACTCTTTAATTTTGTAATATGCTTTCTTGATAAGGACACGTTTGATGTGGGTTTTGAACTTTCCATCGCTAAGTTCTTTAACAGACTTTGGCAACTTGTTATAAAAGCGGATACTGTTTATAAGAAATGACTTGCTTGTTTTGGTTAATCTAAATCTCTCTCATCCACATTCATACTCAAAACTTTCCTGACTATATTTTCCTCATTCCTACGCATCACATAATATAATGTGCCTAATAAGTCATCACATAACTATAATGACCCCAACTTATTTGTGTTCATAATGAATTATAGAGCATATCAAAAGAAAATACCATTTAAAAAAAATACATTCCATTTTATAATTTGAACGACCAGTGATTATGGATTCACCGATTTTTTCCGGATTCTAAAAATCTATTTAACTGCCTGGTCCCTTTATTGCAACATTAGTTTATGAACCCAGGTCGTGGCTCAAGCACCAAACACAAGCCAATGAACGAGACCCAGGGCATATACTGCATAAGAGTAGATAAGAGGTTCCAGAAAAGAGAAATAAGTTGAATCTTGAGATGATAGTAATCGGTTACAGACGTTCACACTTAGTAAAATTAATGCCCCCCCCCCCATTAATATCTTTGCAATTCGTTCGCATGTACTACAACGGGATAGGTATGTATTCATCTGGAAATATGCTGAATAAAACGGCACAGATTAGTACAGATAGGACAGTTCGCAAAAATTATTTAAATAAAAATCTACTCTTGCTACGACACAATAAGTGCAATTCAGTTCGCACAGCGCTAATTACCGACAGTTATATTCACCTAGAAGTTGTCTTTCTATTGCATAACTCTTATATCTTCTGACTACGCTACGCATACTGAATTCGACAAGTCGAGCCCGCCGCGTACCTACTTATAACGTCATACCTAAAATGCGGAGTATCCCATCTGTATTCATCTATGATAAAGGTTAGGTTACTATAAACATTATAGTGATATCAGCCATTGTATGAAATTTTAACAGAACAAACTCAATGATATTATAGTCATTAGTTGTATCAACTTGTGTCCAGACTTCTAGAGCTTCGAAACTAATTTTATTGCGTTTTGAATCGTTCATAAATGAGTTAAAATCTTTTCTGAATATTGACGTCGCTAGCTAAGCAATTCCGAGTATAGAAGTTATTGACAGCAACAGTGAGAGAAAATGAATGAAGAAAATGAAATTAAGAGGGAAATTCCAGAGGGTAAAAGGTGTTGTTTATGTTTTCCTCTACGATATGGTTTGACCTCGTGGGGTAATTTTAAAATGGTAAGTATTTAATTGCTAATTTACTGTTGGAAGCGGGTGTAATTTTTTTATTAACAAACGCTAATTAAGTTATACAGGTAGGATACCCTTAGGCAAAGTAGAGTGACAATCTTCGTTAGTAGCTTGTAGCAGATGGATGATGTTAGCCTAAAGTAGAGACCTAAATTGATTTCTTCATGCTGATGAAGTTGACGATGATAATTTTTATTATGTTACAGATAGTGTCAGCATTTTTTATACTAGTGATATCATATGCGTTGTTACATACTTGTATGATGACTGGGTATAATGGAAGCGAAAACGCTTGGACCCGGATCTATGCAGATATTGCTATAACTAGCATCGCACTGACTTTCTTCGTAATGGATTTCTTACTGACCATGTTGTTCATCGTTGGAGCACATCAGGTGAGATTTTAAACCTCTGTTTATAATTGAAAAATACCCTTCAAGATAATGAAGTCAAGTTAATTTTGGAGGCTATTCCCTACTCATTTTCTTTCTATTTTAAGAAAGGCTTAGAAATTATGGGTATCCGCTGGATGCGGACTGGTTATTGTGGCAATCCTTGGGGGAGGTATATGAAATGAAATCTTTATCATATGCCCACTATGCCCAGTAGTGTTGATAAAGATGATAATTTTGAGTCCGAACGTCTACCCTATGCTATCTTGTCTCTAGTAAGTAGATAATACATTATACAATAAACCTTAATCTTTCCAGAAAAACATGAAGCTATTAAAAGCATTCTATACCTTCAGCATGTCAATTTGGATAATGACGATACTGTTATCTGCTATGGCCGTCGGTTTATCAATAGAGAGTTGGTTGTCTCGATACATGTCACTGCGCTCGTTGATCATCAATTTACTGAACTTCTCAGCTTATTACGGGATTTTAAGTAAGTAGATTTTAGCTTTTAACTGTAGCATTTCATTAAAAGAGATATATCCAAAATACACACATCAAAAGTGTCTAGGGATCAAGCATTTTTATGCGGATTTCTTGAGATTGAGATGTGGCTTTGTAATAAATTTATGATTATATAAATTTATATGGATCCTTTTTGGTGCATTTCATAATTTGAAACAGGAACTGTTAATCAAATTCGAGTAAAAGATGAAAATCAGCTGTCAATATTTTCCCTATAAAAACATACAACGCATTGAAGACATTATTAGTGCTACTGTTTCCCTACTACTGATTAAAACCAACGTTATTATGGAGCGGCGACGTCATTTAAGCAGGGAAGAAATGCTCAGAGCCGTGGGAATGATAGAAGCTGGTTCCCGGCAACGTACTGTGGCTTTAGCTCTGAATACAAGTCAGAGTGTTATCAGTCGACTTTGGACACGTTACCGAAGCACTGGTACCGTGGCTGAGCGCCATGGAGGACGGTATCGCTGCACCACACGGAGACAAGACCGATACATTCAAATCTTAACTCGAAGAGCTCCAACAATAACCGCCATGATGTTAGCCGTGAGGCTTCATCACTCTTCAGGGAACTTAATTAGCGACCAAACAGTCAGAAACCGCTTGCATGAAGTGAACCTTCATTCCCGAAGACCGCTACGGGTACCACCTATAGCAATGCACAATCGTAGGATTCGATATCAATGGGCTCTTGAACACAGAAATTGGGCAGAAGAACAATGGCGTTTCGTGTGCTTTTCTGATGAGTCTCGTTTTGGTATGAGACCGGATACAAGACGTATACGACACTGGAGAACCCCTGGACACCAACAGCGATTAAAATCCTGCCAGGAAGTCCATCCTTATAGTGGTGGAACCATCATGGTATGGGCGGGTATTTGGATCGGCGGAAGAACTGAGTTGATTTGGATCAGAGGCAACCTCAACGCTCAAATTTATGCTGAGACGATTGTATCTGACGTCATCGTTCCTCTACAAGTGCAAATCGGTCCCTTATTTCAGTTAATGCATGATAATGCACGACCGCACACCGCAAGAGTTGTAAGACAGACTCTCGCCGCAGCTAACATCAATGTCCTGCTCTGGCCTGCTCAGTCGCCAGACTTGAACCCGATTGAGCATGCATGTGATATGCTACAGAGAAGAGCTCTGCCGAATATGGAGGGTATCCAGTCGCAAGAAGACCTTTTTTTGTTGTTGCAACGAATATGGGCGGCCATTCCACAGCGTGATTTGGATGAACTCATTTTGAGTATGCCAAACCGATGTTCTTGTGTTGTTAGTGTTCGCGGTAGAAACACGGATTATTAATTGTTTAAGTTACCCAATAAAATTTTAAAGAAAACTGTTATTTCAGTCTTTTTTTCGAACTTTAATGTTAGTGGTTCAAATGTCAAAAATCCCTTTATTAGGAAAATGGCAAATTTCTTTATTAATGCAAAGGTGACTTGGTTTATCGTTACTGTGACAAACGAAAACACTTTATTTGATGAATCCTTAAAGAAAATTTTAATTAATATCAATCAGGAGAAAAGTTATTGCAAAAATATATGTTGATCCCTAGACACTTTTGATGTGTGTATGATCAAACTTATAGATGTTATTACGAGGAGTAAGAACTCCTCCAACATCTATCTATCCCTCGTATTTTGCTCTCTTTCTAACTGTTAGTCCCACATGATGATGGTATAAGCCTTCTTTATCTTTCTCTCCAACTTTAATCTATCTGTGACATGTTCTTTGGAAAAATTATATGTCACCATCTCTATGCACTACATCTGTTAATGTATTTGTAGTGCCAGATGCCAGAATTGTATATTTTTTTCCAGTTGTACAAACATATTTCCTAATTCTATTGAGGATTGAGATCGTCACACCAAGGAAAAATAGTGAGTTCAAATTTGTGAACAATGAGGCCGAAGCAGAATGTAGTACGAAATATGAAGCAAAGGTAGCGGGAGATGAAACGGACACTGATGATGAGTGAAAACGAAAGATGTTATTATACACACGACGACTTAAATGCAAACTTCCATATATAGTAAAGAACGAGCCATGTGGTCGACGTTTTCAAGAAACGAATTAAGCTTATAATAATAAGTAAATTTTTTATAAATATTTTAGTTGTTTTTATTTGTGAGCGTTCTGTTCTAGGTTCGGGTTCTCACACTATTATGCACTGGATTGGAGGGCACTATTACTTGGTTCACTGAATAAAAACTCTTGATTACTTGTCGAATATTATTTACTGTTCACTTATGAGATCTGGATACAAAACTGAATAAAAACTATTTTTTTTTTTTTTTTTTTTTTTTTTTTTTTCTGTAGGGCATCTCGTAGCTGACCTCTGAGGTCATGACTACTTAACCGGTCAATCCTGTGGTTGCCTTAAGCTGCTACACTCAAAGCCTCCAGCCAGAGGCATACAAAACTAAGCTAAAAAGCTAGGTGAACGCTCGCTAAGGGCACCCCCTGTGGGGTACGAGCCTCGGCTTAGGGCGTCACCGGAGGGAGGACATCAAAGATGGGACGGGCTGGATCAAGGTTTTGATCATTATTATTAATCGGGGAATTTAAAGCTACGTGCACAGCCGAAACCACTGCTGGCACCTCGTTATCGAGCAAGGGTCGGGGAGGAGTATCATTTACTCGGGGGCGCGGACGCGATCGCAAAGGACCTCGACGGCGAGGTCGGAATGACGGGAGGCGTCTGTATTTGTGTAGAGTGCTAGTGGCCCTATTGCTCTCCTGGAGGAGGGTTATGGGGTCATCTGGGTCGGTAAGAATGTGCCTAGGACGGCGGGTACGGCTAATCCTACTTGCGACATAACTGGCGGCCTCGACAACCAGAGGGTTGCGATGTTTGACCGCGGAATCGAAGTAACGCTTTGCAAGGCGTTTTAGAAATTGGTGGATCGTGGGAATTTTAAGGTCAAGATGAAGACTCTCGTTCCTAACATACCAGGGGGAGCCTGTGGCCCTACGGAGGAATCGGTTCTGGAGCGTTTGCAACCTATGGATATGATGGGGTTTTGCATGAGCAAAGACGGCACCCGCATAAGTCATGATGGGACGAATACACGCTGTGTAGATTCGCAATTTGCACTTAAGTGACATCTTGCTGCGTGCGTTTAGGACGGAATGGAGCCTACCGAGAGCGAAAGCGGCTCGCGAACGAACCTTCTTTATGTGCTCAGCGAAAGTGAGATGGTGGTCGAGGAAAACACCTAGGTATTTGGCTCGCTTCTCCCAAGGGATCTGCTTACCGAACATAGTGAGAGGTCGGGGGAGGGGGTCTCTAAGCCTTGTGCGCGGTTTCGAGAAGAGAACCGCTTGGCTTTTTTCGGGATTGACTTCTATGCGCCACTTTCGAAACCAGGCAGCGAGTCGATTGACTGCGCCTTGGAGAGTGTGGGCGATATTGTCGGGGTATCTAGACCTAAAGTAGATGGCCGTATCGTCTGCGAACAGAGCGAAATGCGTCCTTCTACCTGGGTTTGGAATATCGCTAGTGAATAGCGTGAACATGAGGGGAGCTAGCACGGAGCCCTGAGGGACTCCTGCACGAATGGGGCGGGGAGAGGAAAGTGCTCCTTCAATGCGATAGCGGAATACGCGATTCGATAGATAGTCCCGTAAGATGAGTACGAGACGATCCGGCACGCCGAGTTGGTACAGCTTGTATAATAAGCCGTTGTGCCAGACTTTATCGAATGCTTTCGCAATGTCGAAGAAAACTGCACCCGTCAAGGAGCCGCGTTGGAAACCATCGCTTATGAACTCAATGATGCGGTGGGCCTGATGCACGCTAGAGTGCTCAGTTCGAAAGCCGAACTGTTCGTTGGGGATGAGGCCCTTGGTCTCGGCGAAGTCTCTGAGACGCTTGTAAATAAGCCTCTCATAGATTTTTCCGAGAACCTTGAGCAAACTGATGGGACGGTAGCTAGAGGGGTCGGTACTGGGTTTACCGGGCTTTCTGATACCTATGACGGTGGCTTCTTTCCACGACTGGGGAAAGAAGTTGTTGCTTAAGGCACCATTGAAGATGGTAGTCAAAAGCATTATCAGGTGGGCAGGGAATAATTGGATCACCCTATTGGTGAGTCCATCTGAACCGGGAGCTTTACGAGCTTTAAGACCTTTGATAATGTCGTGCACTTCGTCTGGAGCGACTGGAGGCAGTGGACAATCAGGGTCGTCGACAGGAGGGAGAGAGGCTCTACGTTCGACTTCAGCGTCGACCTTTAGGAGGTGAGCTTGGTCTACTGGCAGGGAGCTGGGTGAGCATTGGGCCTCGAGGGTGTCGGCCAGGCATTCTGCCTTTTCAACGTCCTCGAAGGCTATGGTCTTATCGGGACGGGTCAGGGGGGGCATGGAGGAAGTTTGAGGGGATTTGAGTTTCCTCTGAAGTTCCCAAAATGCCAGATGGTTGGGCTCTAGTTCGCCGAGCATCTTGTCCCAGCCCGCGTCACGCAGCTCCTGTATGCGTGTCTTTACAGATCTCTGTAAATAGCGCATATGGGCTTTGTTTGCGGGGCAGGGGAAGCTGCTGTAGGCACGGACGGCCGCGTTCTTCTCAGTCAGTAATGCACGCACATCGTCCGGCAAGCTCCAGTGACGGTCGTCCGTCGCTGGAACCTCCCTTGAACATTCGTTCAGGACGGTTTGTACGTGATTAGTGAGTGAGTCGATCGCGGACGTCGTGTCTGCGATAGAGTTGAAAAGGTCGGGAATAGAGTCTAACTGAGGGGACGTGTTGGATTTCAGCTGAGTGCTTACTTTCTTCCAGTCCGTGATCCTCTTAGTGATAGGAGGAGAGTTTGGGTCGCGGAGACCTATGCGGGGGTCTAATCTCATGACTACCGGACGGTGATCAGAGTCGAGCTCGTTAATACACACATCAAAAGTGTCTAGGGATCAAGCATTTTTATGCGGATTTCTTGAGATTGAGATGTGGCTTTGTAATAAATTTATGATTATATAAATTTATATGGATCCTTTTTGGTGCATTTCATAATTTGAAACAGGAACTGTTAATCAAATTCGAGTAAAAGATGAAAATCAGCTGTCAATATTTTCCCTATAAAAACATACAACGCATTGAAGACATTATTAGTGCTACTGTTTCCCTACTACTGATTAAAACCAACGTTATTATGGAGCGGCGACGTCATTTAAGCAGGGAAGAAATGCTCAGAGCCGTGGGAATGATAGAAGCTGGTTCCCGGCAACGTACTGTGGCTTTAGCTCTGAATACAAGTCAGAGTGTTATCAGTCGACTTTGGACACGTTACCGAAGCACTGGTACCGTGGCTGAGCGCCATGGAGGACGGTATCGCTGCACCACACGGAGACAAGACCGATACATTCAAATCTTAACTCGAAGAGCTCCAACAATAACCGCCATGATGTTAGCCGTGAGGCTTCATCACTCTTCAGGGAACTTAATTAGCGACCAAACAGTCAGAAACCGCTTGCATGAAGTGAACCTTCATTCCCCAAGACCGCTACCGATACCACCTATAGCAATGCACAATCGTAGGATTCGATATCAATGGGCTCTTGAACACAGAAATTGGGCAGAAGAACAATGGCGTTTCGTGTGCTTTTCTGATGAGTCTCGTTTTGGTATGAGACCGGATACAAGACGTATACGACACTGGAGAACCCCTGGACGCCAACAGCGATTAAAATCCTGCCAGGAAGTCCATCCTTATAGTGGTGGAACCATCATGGTATGGGCGGGTATTTGGATCGGCGGAAGAACTGAGTTGATTTGGATCAGAGGCAACCTCAACGCTCAAATTTATGCTGAGACGATTGTATCTGACGTCATCGTTCCTCTACAAGTGCAAATCGGTCCCTTATTTCAGTTAATGCATGATAATGCACGACCGCACACCGCAAGAGTTGTAAGACAGACTCTCGCCGCAGCTAACATCAATGTCCTGCTCTGGCCTGCTCAGTCGCCAGACTTGAACCCGATTGAGCATGCATGGGATATGCTACAGAGAAGAGCTCTGCCGAATATGGAGGGTATCCAGTCGCAAGAAGACCTTTTTTTGTTGTTGCAACGAACATGGGCGGCCATTCCACAGCGTGATTTGGATGAACTCATTTTGAGTATGCCAAACCGATGTTCTTGTGTTGTTAGTGTTCGCGGTAGAAACACGGATTATTAATTGTTTAAGTTACCCAATAAAATTTTAAAGAAAACTGTTATTTCAGTCTTTTTTTCGAACTTTAATGTTAGTGGTTCAAATGTCAAAAATCCCTTTATTAGGAAAATGGCAAATTTCTTTATTAATGCAAAGGTGACTTGGTTTATCGTTACTGTGACAAACGAAAACACTTTATTTGATGAATCCTTAAAGAAAATTTTAATTAATATCAATCAGGAGAAAAGTTATTGCAAAAATATATGTTGATCCCTAGACACTTTTGATGTGTGTAGTTTCTATGGAGTCTAGTCTTAGGTTGACGTTCTTAAGAAGCGCCACATCTAAGATATCAGGGGCATGATTTACGTTAACCGGAAAGTGGGTGGGAGTCATTGGAGCGATGACGTCAAAGGTCAGAGAGTGGGAGAGGTCGAACAAGTGTCGGCCTCTTGTGGTAGTTACCGAACTATTCCAGGAGGGATGTTTGGCATTGAAATCGCCCGCTAAAATGAGCGAGTTACTCATAGTGAGTAGAATCGAGAGGTCGTCAGAGAGGAGTTGGAAATTCTCCGAAGTATTAGCGGGGGGGAGATAGACCGACACGAGAGTGATCGGCTGGTGGCCTGACATGCCGAGGCGGCAGGCCGAAACTTCTAATCGTGAGAGGGGAGGAGGGTCAATTGGGATGCAGTGAAGCTGCTTTTTGTAGTAAATCAGGGTACCTCCTCTATGGCAACGTGACCTATCGTTGCGAACTATCCGGTAGTTAGCTATTGATGGGTTTCGGTTGCAAGGTTTTAGAAAAGTCTCTTGGACTAAGAGAACGTCTATTTGATGATCGCGGAGGAAAGCCGCAATCTCTTCGCGTTGATTTTTAATGCCGTTTGCATTGAAATAACCTATTATTAGGGATCGCGGTTTGAACCTAGCTAAGACCGTGTTATCCATAATGGGGTTTAGTAGCGAGGGAGGTTAGGGCTTGCGTAATGTCCGGATACGCGTTGTAGATGGCCTGGATCTGGAGGAGATTGCCATGGGCCGCAAGGATTTCGTTGGCCATTGTCTTTGCGCGAGGGGAGACGAAGGCCAAGAAGGTTGACGTAATTACGTTGAACGAGTCAACGGAGACGTTGGGGCTAGCCACGGGAGTGGATTGAGAGGGACGCGCAGCTTTAGGAGCGGACGTGGGTTTCGCGGGGGGCGCGGCGGGCGCCGGAGGCGCAGAGGGCGCAGGGGGCGCAGAGGGCGCAGGGGGCGCGGGTGGCGCGGCGGCGCGAATACGGGGATCCATAAGGCGGGGGAGGGGAGCGGGGGGAGGGGGAGGGAAGTTTCTGAATTGAGAGGGCACCATGGCAGGGAAAGACTGCTGGTGATGGAGATAACTCCACGGACTAGGCCTCTGAGGGCTTAGTCGTTGGGGCAAATGGGATGAGGGAATCCTATAAGAGGAGGGAGCTTCCCTTTGCTGGCGGGCGTCGAAACGCTTGGCCAGTTTGGGAGAAGAGGCCTTAGGGGCTTTGGGGCAACCGCGGTAGTTGGCCGGGTGGCCTTGTTTGCCGCATAGAACGCAGCTGGGGAGGTCGGTACAAAGGGAACGATCCTTTGGACGGGGGCAATCGGAAGTGCCGTGCTCACCTAGGCACTTGACGCATCTAGGTGTAGCATGGCAGTTCCTTTGCGAGTGACCATAAAGCTGGCAGCGGTGGCATTGACCGACAATGCCACTCTTATGGGGTTTCTCAATTTCGAACCCTGTGAGCTTGCACAGGGAACGAATTTGGAAGATCGGGTGGTGGCCCTCTACGGGCGGGCAGATGACAAGGACCATGTCGTATGACTCTCCGCCTCTAGAGCGGTGCATGCGATGGACCTCATCTACGGGGACTTTCTGTGACTGAAGGTCATCAAGAATATCAGATGCTGGGATTTCGCGTGGGATACGTTTTATTACTACGCGGATCTGCTTTTCCTCTGGGAGTGAGTAGGTGTGGTATGACACACCTCTCATTCTCAGAAGTCGGGTTAGTTCCCTATAGTCGCGTGACGTAGGGACGGAGACTTTGATACCCTGTTGGGTATTTCGGGCGCTAGAGAAGTTTATTTTGTGATCGACACACCATTTCGATATGTCGGTCCACTTCGCCTTGTCCTGAATGAACAAGGGTGGCGGGAGAGGGATCTTTTTGGCGTTAGGCGCGGGGGTGTCCTTCGCGGAGGATGACGCAATCGGACGAACGGTGGAGGGGGAAGCTACTGTAGCGCAGCTAGCGGATGACGTAATCGGAAGAGAGGTGGAGGGGGAAGCTACTATAGCGCAAGTCGCGGGGGTAGCGAGGGTGATTTTAATAGACGGTACCACAGGTGCGGGTGACGAGGGAGCAGAGTCTAAGTCCTCAAGCGCAACGACCTTGCTGGCTTGGGTCGAGCTCTGCTTCTTGTTCTTCCTCTTCCTACCCTTTCCTTGGACGGTTGTGAAACCATCGTCGGATTGGGAGGAGGATGAGGAAGAAGAAGAAGCGGCGGACTCTGCTTCGTCGTCGTCCGAACCATAGGGGTACGGGGTAGTGGGCCGCTTTGAGGAAGCGGCGCTGATGGGAGCGTCAGTGTCCATTGACTCTGACGGACTAAGGGGTCGGGATGGCTCTGTAGCCGGGGGGGTTTCTAGGGCATCGCTAAAGTTAGCGATGCTATTGTCAGAGGTGAATAAAAACTAATACAAACGCCTATACTTATACTAAATTACATAGGCGCAAGTAGCGGCGGTACTGATTAATACTTAAAATAAGTTAACAAATGAAATAAGTAAAAATAAATTGGCGATCTCACGCGATCCTAGGTCCACCAATCAGAGCGAGGCAGAGGCGTGTCAATGTCGGACAAGTTCGTACAAGTTCTGACAAGCTCGGTCAGGCTCAAACTCGCATCTCGACTTGACCTAGAATTGCGTACGATCATAACAGAGTTCTTATAACTAAATAATTATGTTTATAACATTGTTCTTGATCGATTTTCGTTACATATAATCATATTACTATATTATTAGTGGGCGTCCTGCACATTTCTCCCGCCGTGCGTCGTCCGTTCTGACGTCGCAGTTGTAGAAGCCGGTGCAGGTTCGCCGTGGTCGATCGATAGTACCACTATCTTTTTCACTGGACGTCTCAGGATACCTCCTTTCGTGGTCACGTCCACTGTGCGGACTACTCCATCTGGGCCAGGGAATGTAGCGCTGATGCGTCCTCTGATCCACATGTTTCTTGGGAGGTTACCATCTACGATGAACACTAGATCGCCTATATTGGGGATCACGCCTTTAGTGTGTGGTTCTCTACGATTCCGTAGTTCTGGGAGATATTCTTTAAGCCATCGGGCCCAGAATATATCGGCAAGCCTCTGGGCTGCACGCCAACTGGCTCGTAGACGTAAGTCGCTGTCGTCGAATTCTCCTGGTGCCGCGATGCGACCTGGGCCGCCCAAAATGAAATGATTGGGTGTCAATGCTTCAGGATCCTCGTGGTTCACGGACACGTGCGTCAGTGGCCGGCTGTTGACAGTGTGTTCGGCCTCGATGAGTAGTGTGTTAAGCACTTCTTCGCTCGGGAATCGCTCGTTCAATGTGGTGGCTAGCGCTGTCTTCACAGACCTCACCATGCGCTCCCAGGCGCCTCCCATGAACGGTGCTCCGGGTGGGATGAAACGCCAGTCGATCATTTTCTTCGAAGCTTCTTCGGCCGTAGCCGCGAAGATGGCTGTTCGTAGCTCCTTTTCAGCACCGTGAAAGTTCGTTCCGTTATCGGACCATAGCTGTGTTGGACATCCTCGGCGTGCTATCATGCGTCGTAGTGCCATGATTGCCGAATCTGTGTTGAGCGATGCCACAAGTTCAAGGTGGATGGCTCGCGTCGTCAGGCACGTGAATAGAGCGACGTACCTCTTTTGATGACTACGTCCCACTGTAATGGTCAGGGGTCCGAAGTAGTCCAACCCGGCGTAGGTAAATGGTCTCTGGTGGTGTGCTAGGCGACAGGAAGGGAGATTCCCCGTCATCGGCTGAGGTGGAGAGGCTGCTTTTATACGACATCGCAGGCATTTACTTATGATGTTCTTGATTGTTGGTCGTAGACGGAACACCCAATGTTGCTGGCGACACTCATTGACTATGGTCTCGGTGCCCGCGTGATGTAATTTGCGGTGGACGTGTTCGATCCACAATCGTGTCACAATATGATCTCCATCTAGTATCATTGGATTCTTTAGGCGTTCGGTGATGTCTGTCATAACGGTTATTCTGCTCTTCAGGCGAATCTCTCCCTCTGTGTATTCTATGCACAGTGCGTGCAGACGACTGTTTCGTGATATGGGCTTCTTGTTGGTCAGAGCTTCTATCTCTTCTTGGAAAGATTGTTCTTGTGAAGCTCGCAGGATCAGACTTTCGGCGTGGTGTAGGTGCTCACCGGTGAGAGGCAGGTGATTGTTTGTGACCTCTCGCCTCTCTCTTGATTTGACTGACACTGACTGCTTACTTTTTCTCCAATCAGGGTCGTTGCTGCTGTTCTTCTTAGTTCTTTTGTAGTTAATATTCTGCCCTGATTGGCGGCAGAGATGCAGAAACTGTAGAACTCGTGCTGTGGCTCGTAGGTATCTTTCCCAACGTGAGAATCTGTTGGCGTTTGGTATAGCTTCGCTAATCTGTACGCTCTTGTCTCTGATACTACAGGTTCTCTCTTCCCCTGTGATTATGAGAGGGTTCTTCTCGTCAGCTGGCCATGTTTCCGGAGGTCCACGTAGGAATTCTGGACCGTTGAACCAGCGATGATTTTGATCATAGTGTTCTGGCACGTCTCTTGTAGCGTCGTCTGCTGGGTTTAATTTGGTCGGGACCCAGCGCCATTCATTGGTGGAGCTGTGTTCTTCAATTGCTGCAATGCGGTGGGCGACGTATGGTTTATAAGATCTGGACCCCGTTCTGATCCATGACAGCGTAGTTCTGCTGTCGGTCCAGAACGTGGTCGATTCTGGTGTTCGTTCATGTTCTTCCTTAACGGCTGTCGCCATGCGTGCGCCAAGTACTGCTGCTTGCAGCTCTAATCGTGGGATTGACATTAGTTTCAATGGTGTCACCTTGGCTTTGGCTGTGATCAAGCAGACGTAGACTCTTCCGTCCCTCGTGACTGTTCGCCAGTATAACGTTGTTGCGTATGCAGATTCGCTTGCGTCGGTAAATATATGTATCTGTAGTGATTCCGTAGCGCTGAAGCCTGGATAGGTTCGTGGAATGGAGATATGTTCTAGTGCTCTGAGATGAGTCAGCCATTTCCTCCAGCTTGCGGCTAGGTCACTATCTAGGGCTTCGTCCCATGCTGTTCCACGACGCCAAACTTCCTGTAGTATCTGCTTGGCTCTGATGGTCACCGGCGATACAAGTCCCAATGGGTCAAATAGGGACATAACTATACGAAGAGCTTCTCTTTTCGTAGGCGTGTCGTTCTTTAGGATGTTCTGAGGTATGCGTATCAGATTCAGGTTGAAGGTAAGCGAGTCTTCTGTTGGCCTCCATATCAGACCGAGGACTCGCTCTGTCTGGATGTTGTCTTCCAGATTGATTGTGTCTTCGGTCTTGGTTACTTCCCCTAGTGCTTCAAGAAGAGGAATAGAGTTTGATGACCATTTTTTGAGTTCGAAGTGCGCTTCTCTGTGAATGTTACGCACTGCTTGTGAGACTCTTACTGCTTCTTCTAATGTGTCGAAGCTGTTCAAATAGTCATCCATGTAATGCTTTCTTTTGATAGCTTCGACTGCCTCTGGATATTCATGTTGAAATCTTTCGGCATTCGTGTTCTTCACATATATGGCTATAGCTGGTGAGCAGGAAGCTCCGAAGATTAGAGACTTCATGCGGTATTGTTCAGGCGGCTGGTTGTCTCTTCGGTCTCCTCGCCATAAGTAACGGAGAGTGTCCCGGTCTTCGGGTCGAAGTTCTATTTGTAAGAACATTTCAGTGATGTCGGCGGTCACGGCGATTGAATGTTGCCGGAAGCGCATGATCACTCCTGGTAATGATTGTAGAAGGTCTGGACCAGTGAGTATTTGATCATTCAGAGAGACCCCTCGGGTCTTGGCTGCAGCGTCACAGACAATCCTTAATTTGTCCGGTTTCATCGGGTTGTAAACTGCGAAGTGAGGTAAGTACCAGGTTCTATGTTTCGAAGTGGTAGTTGGAGCTGGTTCGGCGTATCCCTTTGATACTAGTGCTTCCATTTGTTCAGAGTACCTCTTCTTTAGTTCTGGATCTTTATCAATTTTCTTTTCCACACTGATGAGTCTGTTCATAGCGCTGTCATAGTTGTCTGGCATCTTTATGTTTTCATCTCGCCATAATAGAGCGGTTTGATACCGTCCTTCTGCGGTTCTCTTCGTGTGCTGCTGCAGGATACGAAGTGCCTTCTCATCAGGATCATTGATGGGTTTCTTTGGATTGATTTGCATATTGTCCATTGTGATGTGTTCTTTCACCAGTTCATGAAGGTCGTCGTCTGTGTTAGCATGTCTGATGAAGTTCACTCTGTGGCCAAGTGCTCGTGTGTGGCTGCCATGTAGGACCCAACCCAGTGGCGTTAGTGATGCCACTGGTTGGTTCTTCTTTCCTGTTTTGGTTTCTATAGTAATGAGGAGATCCCAGTTGTCTTGGCCGATCAGGAGTCTGGGTTTTGCATCTTCAGTTACTATGTCTATGTCTCGAAGATGTTCACAGTACCTGATTGCTTCTCCAGGTATCCTCTGTGCAGCCAACTCTAGCTGCTTGACTGTTCTTGCTTGTAACTTGCGTTCAGATGTGTGAAGTCCTTTGATGAAGAAATTCACTCGTCGAGATGTCACGTCGATCGTAGGTTCGCCGTCGAAAGCTGTTATACGTAGTGGTTCAGAAGATCCTTCTGCTCCGATTTGATTGGCTAGGCTCTCGTCGATAATTGTTACCGTAGAGCCGTCATCTAGGAGTGCGTAGGTATCTACAGCTCCCGCCGGTCCAGAAAGTTGCACAGGTATTATTTTGAGAAACGATACCTTAGGTGTCCATGCTGAATGTATCTTCTCTTGTTCTTCTTTGGGGCATTCAGGTTCTACTTTCTTCTTGTTCGCTGCACTATTGGCGTGTAACATCTTATGATGGAAATGTACACAGTCGTTTATTTCGCATTTCTTTGGTTTACAGCTGTGTTGCTTTGTTCTGTATTTGAGGCAACGAAAACACAAGCGATGCTTCTTGGCTATATCCCATCTAGCATCAGTAGTTGCTTTCTTGAATTGTTCACATTCCATGATGCTGTGCCCCTGACGTTCACATAAACTACACTTTGGTTTGTTCGTTTCTTGTGTAGTATGTACTCGTTGCTGGCGTCGCACAGTGGTTCGAAATCGACGCTCCGTGGACATTGAAATCAAAATTTCTTTAGACGAGAAATAAAAATCGGAATGGCTTTATTTCAGTATTATTTATAATATTTGATAATATGACAGCTATAGACAGCACCATCTCCGAAAAAAAATTATTTAATATTTTTTTGTATGAAGAAAAACACAAAAGTCGTTTTTTCTCATAACTTAATAAAACTTAAAGCCTGCGGCTTACATGGGGTGTTGTCCTACATGAGGCGATTCCGAAATGCTATAACACGCACACCCATGCGCGCCGCTTCACTCACAGCAGAGTGTTGAATTTCGAGAAATTCAGTTAGAGATTTTTACGTTGATTTATGTGTGATCTTGAAAATATACAAAGTAATTGACTTTAGTTTGCTAATTTGATTAGTTATAATGAGAAATAATGGAATATACAATATAAAATACTAAAAAAAACACTCAAATTGAGACTTACAATATAAATAGATTTTGCAATCTTTCTTATAATAATTTAATTCGGTGTTAGTAGATACACAGTTTGACTTCTTAATTAACATTAAAAAAAAAAAGTACAAAAACTTATAACTAATACAGAAAAATACTAAGAATAAGCAATTGTATAATTGAGAAATATATTATTTCACCACTTCACTCAGAGCAGAGTAATGAACTTCAAGAAATTCAGTGGATTTCTCGAAGGAATTTAATACTATATTATTTGATATCTTTGGGATAGGTGCACATACCAATGGGCAACGATAATTACATAGTAATGATTGTTTGATGTAAGCTGTTCGTAATCTCAAGTTTAGCAGGAAATCAATGCTTAATGCATGCTAATTAACTTATGATGGTAAATTAGTCTCATCTCATTAGTGCATGTTGCAAATATTGTTAACGAGTTAAGATACATTAGTTAAGGGCTATTTTTACGAAGTGTTTAACTAACTACTATTAATTAAGATACGATTAAGAGGGTACTTTTATATAAATAGGGACAACATCGTCAAAATCATTAGTTTTTGTCAGCAACTGTTCGCGCTATAACATTAACTTCTTGCTTACGTACTTACTTATTATCATGGAAGGATTTTATACAAATTTGGACATATTCATATTTGTGAAAACAAAAAGTTGCTTTTCGCAGCCTAGTATTTTGTTAGAAGCACTTCTAACCAAAGCGACAAATTTGTCAGAAGAAGAACAAAAAAAAATTAAAACAGTTTTGTCAAGTGTATATGTGTGTTTTGCATAGAAATTGGAAATCGTGTAATCGAACAATGCATACATTTGTCAAGAAGTATGAGACATGGCTAGAAAAAGAGATCAAATGGCCCAACTTCATTAAAGACAGATTTGTACAAAGTGAAGAAATTGGATTGGTATCAATCGACTCTGTTACTGATACTGTTGAACCTTCAACCTCAAGTGCTAGTGGTATAAATGATGGTGCATCCACGTCCAAAGTAACTACATGTACTGTTAGCACTACAACACTAAAAAGGAGCCCAAGAAAACTTTTCTCAGAATTATGCCAAAAACAGAAGAAGAGAAGAATAGAAGAACTTTTAACGCACGACTCTCAGGAACTTGCATATGCTACTGCAGTGAGATGTGGTGAGGAGAATGAGGACGTGAAAGATTTAATAAAATATATTACCGAGCATCCTGAAAAAGCAGCAGAGATCAAGAATTTTTTGAAAGGCAAGACAACTACTAACAAGTATTCAGCAGAGAAAGCGTTGGGTATATTTATTTCTTTGAAATTGTCGAAGTGGCAGTATATAACTTTAAGGGAAACTGCGAAAGAAAGTGGTGTAGATTTGTACCCATCATATTATTCGGTTTTAAATGCCAAGAAGGCATGCTATCCTCCTGACAGCGATATTGAAGTGACCGAACGAGGAGTTAAAGTAAAACTTCAAGCTATTTTGGACATCACTGTCACTCGACTTGCCAAAACATTAAACTTGGACCATTTGCAAGATAAAGAACTGATCTTAATCTGCAAATGGGGCTTCGATGGTGCGTCAAATCAAAGCAACTACAAGCAATGCATGAATGCAGATGAAGACGACTCTAGTGTTTTCATGAGCTCTTTTGTACCCTTGCAATTGATGTGTGGTGAGGATTTGGTCTGGGAAAACCCAAAACCTTCTTCTACAATGCTTTGCAGACCAATTTATTTCAAGTTTGTCAGCGAAAATAAGTTGGACATGAAGGAGGAAATGGGTTTGATCGATGCTGAAATTAAAGCATTAAAGCCATCTATCATTGAAAATAATATACAAGTTAAACATTCAATGTTAATGACCATGATAGATGGCAAAATAACGTCTCACCTGTCACAAACCTCGATGCAAACATGTGACATCTGTAAAGCTGTACCAAGTGAAATGAATGATTTGGAGAAGATTCACATGTAAGTTGAATATTGGAAATGTATGTTAATTTTTTTTATTTTTTTCTTATTGAAAAACACTTTTAACCTTTTTATTCATATTTTAGGAAATCTGTATCATCTGATATTTACAAGTACGGTTTGTCGACTTTGCATGCATGGATCAGATCCATGGAATGCCTGCTGCATATCGCTTACCGATTAGATTTAAAAAAATGGCAAGCCAGAGATGAAGCTAGTAAAGCAGCTTTGAAAAGTCGCAAACAGACGATACAGCGAAAATTTCGAGAGGAAATGGGACTCCTGGTGGATATCGTAAAACAAGGTTAGTTGATTTATTTATTTTGTATAATATCAAAGGGTTTTTAGTTAGTGTAATACTATAAAACTTATCTTATAATGTTCTCATATCAGTATTTTTATATAAAGGTGCTGGGACCACGAATGATGGCAACACGGCTAGAAAATTTTTCCAGTGTCCTGAGAAGACTGCAAATATCACTGGATTGAGTCAGGAGCTCATCCAAAAATTCGCAACTATTCTCCGTGTTGTATCATCAGGACAGTCTATTAATATTGATTTGTTTGCCAATTATCTCGACGAAACTGCGCAGCTGTATGTGGAACTGTATGGCTGGTATTTCATGCCTTCCAGTATCCACAAACTTCTGCTGCATCGAGCTGAAATAATAAAACATTTCAACATTTTGCCTATAGGAAAGCTATCAGAAGAGGCATCTGAGGCCCGAAACAAAGATTTTAGAAAACTCAGGGAACATCATACGCGGAAATTTTGTCGCAGAGCGACAAACCATGACATCTTTAATGGTTTCATCGTATCCTCAGACCCATATTTGTCAAGCATTCGACCTAAACTGACAAATAAGAGTAGAAATGATTTAACTGAAGAAATGAAGTCTCTTCTTTTAATTGACCCGGATACCATGGATAAGGAAAACATTGAATTTGTTGAGGTGCCAAGTATGATGGATTCTGATTTTGAATTCTTTGATAGCGATGACGAAACTCGGTAGACAAAATTTTAATGTTTGATGTTTTTGTGTAAATTTTATATATTTCTCAATTATACAATTGCTTATTCTTAGTATTTTTCTGTATTAGTTATAAGTTTTTGTACTTTTTTTTTTAATGTTCATTAAGAAGTCAAACTGTGTATCTACTAACACCGAATTAAATTATTATAAGAAAGATTGCAAAATCTATTTATATTGTAAGTCTCAATTTGAGTGTTTTTTTTAGTATTTTTATATTGTATATTCCATTATTTCTCATTATAACTAATCAAATTAGCAAACTAAAGTCAATTACTTTGTATATTTTCAAGATCACACATAAATCAACGTAAAAATCTCTAACTGAATATCTCGAAATTCAACACTCTGCTGTGAGTGAAGCGGCGCGTATGGGTGTGCGTGTTATAGCATTTCGGAATTGCCTCATGTAGGACAACACCCCATGTAAGCCGCAGGCTTTAAGTTTTATTAAGTTATGAGAAAAAACGACTTTTGTGTTTTTCTTCATACAAAAAAATATTAAATTTTTTTTTTTTCGGAGATGTTGCTGTCTATAGCTGTCATATTACCAAATATTATAAATAATACTGAAATAAAGCCATTCCGATTTTTATTTCTCGTCTAAAGAAATTTTGATTTCAATGTCCACGGAGCGTCGATTTCGAACCACTGTGCGTCGCTGCGTGTTCTGAGAGGTTTGTGGTGTTGCAGCGATGTTTTCAGGCAGTGCATACGGGCTGCATATTTCAGCTTCAATCTTAATGAATCGGGTGAACTTGATGAGATCAGGTTGAGATCTGGGCTGCATTGCTGAGAATTGGTACCACTGCCTCTTCAAGGTTGGCGTGAGCTTCTCAACAATAGCTTTCGTTACTTCTGGATTGAAGAGATAATTTCCACAGTTGAGTGCTTGCAGAGTCCCAACTATGCTTTCAACTTTGGTGGCGAATGTACAAACTTCACGCGGAGATTCAGTGAGGCGTGGCAGAGTTCGTAGACGCTCTATTTCGGCCATTGCGATTGAGTCTGAGCGTCCGAAGCGTAGTTCGAGTGATTTCATAACTTCATTAGGGTCGGCGTTCACTATTAATAGACCCTGTACAGCTTCCTTGGCTAGACCTCGAAGGCTTCTTCTAAGTCTAGACATGTTCTCCAATGCTGATAGTCGGTGTGCCGTCTCACAGTAGGCGGCGCGGAACGTGAGCCAATCTTGATGTGCTCCGTTGAAGCAGGGTAGTTCGGTATGTCTTATTGGCTGCTGGTACTGCGTGGCTTGCACAGCGTGTGTGATCGCAGCAGCAAGTTCTTTCATGTCCGCTCTTGGTTCTTGAACAGCCAGTGTTGAAGGCTGTTGCACGACGTGCGCTGATGGCATAGACTGCGGCACCCGGGTCTCGGTGGCATACCTCGGATTGTAGCTGTGATATGGTGCCGTAGTGTAGATCGGTTGCCATGATGTGTTCGTCGTCGCGTACGTCGAGTTCTGTGGCCAGGGTGCGACGGGTTCAGTCGGCACTGGCATTGGTTGCGGCTGAGCAGGCACGTATTTCGGTTGCCAGTGCGTGGATGTGATCACTGGCTGCTGGTTCGGGTATGACTGCGAGGGCACGGAGTTCTGTTGCCAGGCGGCGATTACTGGCGGCGGGTTCAGGTGCCGTTGTTCTGTCGCAGGGTTTGGCTGCCAGGAGGCGGTGGTGCTCACTGGCGGCATGTTCAGGTGCGGCTGTTCTGTCGCAGGGTTCGGCTGCCAGGAGGCGGCGGTGCTCACTGGCGGCATGTTCTCAGGTTCGGTGTTCAGGTTTTCAGGCGGTGGGTGCATGTCGTTGACTCCCGCCGGTAAGGTCGCCGGGATGGTCCAGGACACGGCTGCGGTCACTGGAACTGTATGTTCGGTCGGCGACTTTACTTCGGATTGATGTGGTCGGTCGGCGATAGCGAGTACTTGAGTTGATTGTAGCCAAGTAGTCACTCGTTGATCATTTCCAGTTTCAGAGGCGACTGAGCATGAGTCATCATCCGTAGATTCAGTTTCGACTTCGGCGAGGCGCACGGTTGCTAATTCGACTAACCTTTGTGCTAGCTCCGCTTTGGCCTTGGCTATGCGACGCGCTTTCGACACTTTTTCACTTTTTTGCGACGTAGGTTTGCTGCGGCGACCACTTTCCTTGTGTTCAGGTTCGGTTTCTTGTTGTGTGGCGACCACTTTGACTGTAGATTCGGTCGCAGTGGGTGCTTCTGACGTATCAGCTGTCGCTCTCGTAGCTTCCGTACTGACCGTCTCAGTTGTAGTTTCTGTAGCGGTCTCAGTAGCGGTTTCAGTCGCAGTTTCAGTCGCAGTTTCAGTCGTGGTCGACGGCTGTCTGCCTCTTTTACCCGTAGATCTCGTAACTGGCATTGTTCTCGATTCTGAATAATGTTCTTCAAGAAGTTCAGTAGAGTTTACTCACTAGTGTTTTCCTCAGATCCGGCTAACGAAGGACCAGACAATGTGAGCGTTCTGTTCTAGGTTCGGGTTCTCACACTATTATGCACTGGATTGGAGGGCACTATTACTTGGTTCACTGAATAAAAACTCTTGATTACTTGTCGAATATTATTTACTGTTCACTTATGAGATCTGGATACAAAACTGAATAAAAACTAATACAAACGCCTATACTTATACTAAATTATATAGGCGCAAGTAGCGGCGGTACTGATTAATACTTAAAATAAGTTAACAAATGAAATAAGTAAAAATAAATTGGCGATCTCACGCGATCCTAGGTCCACCAATCAGAGCGAGGCAGAGGCGTGTCAATGTCGGACAAGTTCGTACAAGTTCTGACAAGCTCGGTCAGGCTCAAACTCGCATCTCGACTTGACCTAGAATTGCGTACGATCATAACAGAGTTCTTATAACTAAATAATTATGTTTATAACATTGTTCTTGATCGATTTTCGTTACATATAATCATATTACTATATTATTAGTGGGCGTCCTGCACATTATTTTTTCATCGTTAATAAGAGTATGGCATTGATATGATTATATTATCTTTTCATCAGCTCAGCGCAGAGGCGGTAGGTTAGATACAGCAAAAAATTGCTCGAACTATCGAGTTAAGGAGTAAGGAAAGTGAAATTCAGGGGTCAGAAGAAAACATTTAATTAAAAATAACAAATTTATTTAACATAAACAAAAAACGATCACTTCTTTCATAACACTAAAATTTTCCCTACATTTGCCAAATCTTTTGATTCAAGCTTTCCTTTTCCCATTTCAAATAATCTATCTCTTTCTCTCCTGCTTCTTCATCTTTGTATTGTATCATGTATTCTGCTTCCCCCTTGTCAGATAATGAGATTTCGTTAATATTCATAATCTCACTTCTTAATAACAGCACGAAATATACTTGAAGCGCTGAAAACAATCCATATTAGATGCAGAATCCCTTTTTAACCGGCTTCATAAAAAGAGAGGAGGTATTTTTCTAAATGAACAAACATTTAAAAAAATACCCCGATTACTCGAAGACGGCTGAACTGATTTGAAAAATTCTTTTTTTGTTTGAAAGGGTTGATTCTATAGTCATTTAGTCATGATCTGATATGGTATCTTGGAGAAATCGAGGGAACTCAAAAACTTCAAATATTATAGGCACACCTATGAATAGCGATTTGGGTATTTTTTCTAGTAACTCGTAAATTATGCCCTCGAAAAGCAACATTTGGTAAAGTGGAACTGATGAATTACAAACCAACACACTAAAAAGTTAAAACATTTTTTTTTACTGAAGTCGGATAAGATTTTTTTTTCCTGAAGTCGGTAGCAATAATCTTAAATAATGATCCAAAGACACCGACAGTTATTTTTCACTTTGTAGTTTGGAAGTCGGTTGTATTTTTGGTAAAAAAAAATCATAATGCTAATGTTTACTGAAGTTCATAACATTATTTCGATAGTCGATCGAATTGAACTTGTAGGTTGGTAGGGTCAGCAAAGAAAGTCGGTTAATATTTTTTACATAATCTCTATAAATGAACACAAAATTATTCGATAGCTACCTACTCTGGTTTCAGTATAAATTCATACAATCAGACAGTACAGAGATGTTTGTGTGAAAATAATGAAATATTAAATTGACACTCTAAAATTTTCTCACAATTGGTCTCAGTAACTAAATTAAGGCACCCAGATCAAATGGGTTAGGTTAAATTGGAACCGTGACCAACCGCTACATCGCAAGTTGGTTGCAGTTACTTGGCTATTTACTTAGTATTTTTAGGACCCCAAAATATGAATTATTTGAGGTTTAAGAGCCGTGTAATAATTATATTAGACTGTTTAATATATTTTTAGGTGCAAAAAAGGGTAATTATTAGAGGTTAAACCAAAAATATGTCTTGAATAATGAATACATTTTCGGTTTTTTACAAAGATGATGGTAGTCAGAAAGTTTTACCAACTTTCGTTGCCGACTGTACACAAAAGGCCGCCCGTATTTGTAATTGTGATACAAGCCCAAGATCCGCTTATTAAGACGACCTCATCGTCTTAATTAAGCGGATCTTGAGCTTTGCCCAACCAGCCTAAAATCACACAGAAGTACGAGCAAACAATCGGTTGAAAATAAAGTTGAGTAAAATGTTCATTCGAAAATAAGACAGACCACGAAATTGAAAACTTACCAATATTCACAAAATAACCCGTGTAGTCCAAGACCCGAATGGTTAACCTGTACATCGATATGTTGAGCGTAAACCATCCTCGGGCAGACAGCCCAATAAGCACACCAGTCAACACTACCGTCAGTGCGCACAGGCCAATGCTGTAGAAGTAATATGCTCGGAGGAGGCTTCGGTTTTTCTGCAAAGTTTAGGTAACATAGAAAGAAAGCAAAATGCGTTTATTGGCATTACAGCAGGAAAATACACCGTACAAAAAACAGAAAACAATGATTTTAATGCCAAAAGGGCCTCAGCGCAGCATAATGTCAGATGATAACACAAAGTGTACCACCGGACGCTGATTTTCAGCTGCAACCCAGGAGTGACATACACTAGAATAATAAACAGGGAAGTACGTATCCGTTTTAATAGGTTAAGTATCAGTTAAAGGTAACATAACATAACCACATAAATCCAGATTAAGGGCTGCTGCTTAGACCAATAACACTTCGCTCGACCTGGGAATTGAACCCAGGTCCTTTCGCTCAGCAGTCGCGCTAACGACCACTAGAGTCTTAATGACTAGACCAACGAGACAATCAAAAGTAGATAATAAATAAATAAGTACCTATTTAAGTAACTTAGTCTCACATCTGCGTGAGCAGAACGTAGATACCAGGTTTCAGGGAACGCTGCATTTTAATGTCTCAACCACAGCCCCGGATCTACGATTTTTTCGAACCGGGGCAAAAACTTGATAGTGGCGCCCCCCTTCAGTGTTTGAGAAAAACTGTTAAAACTGACAAATGAGTAGCATTTTTTGTGACCATTTGTGATAAATGTACATAAAATAATAATCCTTTAATCTGTTAAGATGCTTTCGTAAATCACTTAGTATGTGTTCAAAAACTAACTGGGTGTATGGAAATACAAAAGTTTTTTTTTTTTTCAAACTATATTATAAGATTCGATTACTTGATAAAAACCTATGAGATTGTAGGAAAAGGGGCTTCACTTGTACGATATTTCGAATTCTTGTCTCAAGGATTTGGCGCCCCCATGAAACTGCCGCCCGGGGCAAGTGCCCCGGTTTGCCCCCCCTTAGATCCGGGGCTGCTCAACCAACGGCACCTTTGTAGTAATTTCGTTATTATTGTAATTACCTGCTAGGTACAAGTTTGTAAAATTGTGTCTTTTAGTCTGTATCATATTATTAAGAGTAACCAGCAAAAGTGGATGCAACGGCAGATTAACGTCGAATTTCTGAGGCGAATGGTGTCCAGACTCTCTGCAAGGAGGGCTGCTGCCGGGGGAACCATGTTTACAGGAGGCGCAGAAGCCGACATCGGACTTCAAAACGTGTGTTCAGTGCAGCGTTCCCTTTATTACTCACTCTAACAGTTATCCGTAATGCCTTATATTATATTATATGCTACTACGTATAGGTACCACTCCACAGTCTGCTTGATATGCGCGTTTTAACATCTGAACTACCGAACTATTCTAATGACACTAGCCCAGAAATACCTTAATATTATGTCCTCCTACAATATAAAGTAGTGTGCCCAGTGTAAAGTCCGATAAGAAGAGTACGATCACTAGAGTCGATATAACACTTTCAGGATCGTAGTAATAACGATTAAATCCGGTTTTGTCCATCCCAGCCATTACCTATAACATTGTGTTTGGTCTTAGACAGTAGAACATAGCAGTCAGTACGCTCGCTGTGATCTGAAATATAATAAAACGTAAAGGCGCGTCCCTAATAGGACCGCGCGGCCCTAGTAGGGACGCGCCCTTAAGGACTCGAATAAAATCAACAAACGTCAAAATCAAAATATTTTATTAATTTCACATATACGGAACCCTAAAAAGGTTTTATTCCACCATAGACAATAAAAATGCTTTGAAACGGAATTAAGACTAATCCCGAAACACACACTTTGACATAAAGAAGAGGGTGTCACTTCTTATGACAATGACATTGACAAAGACAGTCGGTTTGTTTTGATCTTGTGTTTTGATTGCCTCTGTAAGAAAATAATAACAACGCTGCTTATTTATTCAGATATTCCCTATAATATGTGTAAATAATCAAAGATACATATAACCTGAGCATCGCTAAAATATCAGTCTTATTGAATATGAAGAAGTGGAATCACATGGAAAATTACACAAAAAGAAAACGATCTCACAAGTTTATGATAATGTAGTTATTATAAGCTTCTATGGATATATATTCAAGTGGGATGACTCATATTGATGGCCATAACATATCAGGTATTCCCAAAAAGTTACTTCGACTAAAACTTTAAGGATAAAGAGATATTAAAAGTTAAACAGAACACACACACGCTCCCGTCTTTTCGATGTTGATCCGTTTCTATTTATAGAAATTAAACACATCTGTGTCAGTATAAAGTCACCATTTGCCGCAAATAGCTGCGTATAAAATCCTTAATTTATTAAAAACTATTTTTAAATTACAGGTCATCTCAGTGATGAAGATTTGGATCATTTTAAGTAAAGTGCGGCCGTTTTAGTGACTTCAAAAGTACCTCACTGTATCTAAAGATTGACATACAACAAAATGGATAATCTGCCAGTTTTTAAGAAATGTTGTTTCTGTGTGCCTCTACGTTATGGTCTACTTACATGGGGATATCTGAAGTTGGTGAGTTATTAAGAACATTTAATGAGAATATGAATAGTGTAAGTACGGATCAATCTTACCTTACCTTTCACTGCTGTCAAACAACATTACTATTCCACTTTAAAGGTTATGGCTGCCAATAAAATAACTTGAAATTAAACAAAAGCCTTTAAAATGTGTCTTATATTATGATCTCACCATTTGTCTCATTAACATGTAACACATTATCCCAGATTAAGGATGGTAAATTTATGACAGAAAGCTCCGGACACTGCAGTGGTTAGCCACTGCAGTGTCTCGAGCTTTCTGTCATAAAAATAAGTGTTCATAGTGTGTTGTTCATAGTTTCTGTATTCTAATTCTGTATTTCTATTTAAATACTGACCTACATTACACTTCTATTTAACTAGCCTGTGACTTCGTTCACATACACAATTTAATATACCATAACAGCCACATTTTTATAAAATTCTGACTGACCCCCACCCATTGCGTTGCATTGCCCTGCCTGCGCGATTACTTCCTTTTCAGTTAGTGTACTTTCTGACTTTTTCTTTTTGCTTGGCTTCTACTGGTCGAAGTAAGATGTTAAATAGCCAATAACCTTCCTAGAGAATTGAGCTACCAAATTTAAAAAGATTATTTAAAAAAAACTCTTCATCTTTATTATATTACTATAAATTCTAAATCTTTTATGTTCATAATCTTCAAACTGCCTTTTTTCCTTAAAGCCAAAAGATAGCCAGTTTTCAAATATTTTGTATGTTTGAACATAAACATCTCAAATATTTAATGGGCCTTATCTTCAGGAAAGTTAATACTTTACTAAAATACCTTTATTTTATTTTGCAGTAATTAGAAACAAAATAATTATTAAATGTAGTGAAAACAAAAAACTTACCAACTTTGTTCATTGTTTTTACCCGAATTCCCTAGAAGGAGGGTAATGTTATATTGTGTATTTTCCCTAAACTCTATCTTTTAATTAAATTAATAAATATCCATGAGCTTCAAATATTTGAAGCTCATGGATTATAGGATTCTTCACCAAATTTTAGCCAACTAAGATAGAGGTTTGCTAGATTGGGGCCAATTAGAAAACAATATTTTAGCTAATCATTTTGAAAAATAAAATAATAATTATAAGCATTTCTGTGTTATTGTTACTAACAACTGCTTATGTATTTGAAAATCCTAAATAAATGAATATTATTATTATTAAAAAGATATAAGTTCTCTAATCTGAATCTTTTTAGGTCTAAAAATGTTTGTTATCTTTACAGGCTACAGCACTCACAGTACTGAGTTTCTTCACAATCATTGTGGTTGAATTATCAGGGTTTATTCGAAGAGACGTTACTCTTATTACAATAATTAGCCTGGTGGCTGTGATACTGGCAATGGAAATTGTATTACATGTTGTATTCATCATTGGAACACATAAGGTAAGGCTATTGCAGATCTTTTCTCTTTTTCGTGTGGTTAGTGACTAACCTGGTGTCAGAGTTTTTATGCTGCCCGCGCCTCTGACTTGGCTTCACATACCGTCGAAAAATACCTGTTAGGCATGCTGGTTTCCTCACAATGGTTTCCTTCACCGTTTTTGAAGCAAGTCATAATTATACAATGCGCACATGAATCCAAAAAGTCAGAGGCCTTGGGTTCGAAGTTTCAGTCGCTACTGCCCAACAGCTCACCACATGCTGGTTTTTGTATCTCTCTTGGTCTGGCTCCTAGCCCTAGACCTGTTGCGGCAAAGTATACTTTACCGGCCCAGACCTAGAGTTCGGAACGCGCACGCCCCACCACGACGTCAACGTAGAGATACGGCGGTGGTATTATTATTATCTTTATTTATTATTATTATTATTTATTATTATTATTATTTATTATTATTATTATTTTTATACTTTTAAATAAGTATCTCGGTGTTGCGCCGGGTTTATGGGGTAGTACGGGCCGAAGCCAATTATTATTATTATTATTTTAAGTTAGTTTTTAAATTATGTACATACGTGTGTCTAAATAAATAGACAATAGAATTAACAATAATTTTTCTTTTCAGAAAATCGTGAAGTTGTTAAAAGCTTATTATTACTACGCCCTCTTCATGTGGATAGTGACAATGATAATGTCTATCGTGGCCACTGCGTTTATAATAGTCAATATGTACGATCATAGTTCAGAGAGAAGTTTAGTTTTCGCCTTGAATGTATTGGGTTTTTTATCTTCTATCGGTAGGTATCCATTCTAATCAGTTTGTATTCCATAGATAACGATGCGTATTGCAATTGCAACATGATTCGCAAAACCGATCAGAATTGTATTTTTTTTGCAAAATTATCATCCTAAAGCCTTTTGCACCAATGACTACACCAACTCAATCTCAAGTAGATATTCACCATTGAAATGTAAACTTTATTACATGCTTCGTACAGTGCTAAGTATATTTTTTTAAGTGAAAACTTTAGGCGCGTTGGGCATTTTTGAGATGGGACTAAACCATTGATTTCGCGACACCATGACGACACCACATTTTTGTAAACGCGATTGTGATCTTTATTTAGATAAGGTTACTAAGTATTTTTCTTCCACCAGGGCGATCTTGTTCAAGCTTTTACTTCTGTCAGCACTCCCGGAGTGACACCGCTTTTTTTTTTGTTAAAAGCTTATGGTACGTGGTCTGCGTCTTACCCATTAGTCGTCCCCGCATTAACGTACAAGTTGTAGGCACGACAACTAATTTTAAGCATTGACTGCATACATTTTGTTCTGTTACGGAAAACGCGACGCTGCGAGGTGATTTATAAATGCTCCCCGCTAAAAGTAAGGGCCATTTTTTCTCTCATTTGTTTTAGTACCCAGTGTTTTTTCTACTTTCAGTCGTGCAGACATTCCTCGTACTATCCCTCAGGAGTGAAATTATCAAACTTAGAAGCAACTGCCCATACAGATTCGTGAAGAATGACAATGACCCCGAAGGGACTATAAATTCGGTGAAAGAAGATGAAGAAATGTCGACAGACAATGGTACAGTCCGCGTTTTATGAGAAAGAAAGGACATTACTTGCTTATTTAAGAAGAGGACGGAAAAAGCTTGAACAGACGGATCAAGAGTAGAGAAAACTACAAATTGATATTCGACAAAAACCTTAACCGTTGCGCTTTTTTTTAATGCTGTTCGATAAAAACAACTATTTCAGGGTGAACGAAAGTTACAAAAAATTGAGGTAATCATTGTATACAATGAGGTTGGCCGGTGAAAACTTTAGATAGATGGTGCTAGCATAGTTTTCACCTGTCAAGTTTGGGTTGTGTTTTAGCTTCCCTTTTTGACTACGTTTTTTTTTTAATAATTTTGAAAAACATGAATTCATCACTGCGAATTAAGTGAGTTAAAAGCTGAATTGAAGAAACGAGGTGCATCTTTACGAGAAAGGAAAGCAGACCTTGTCAAATAAATTGCTTAAGGCCTCTGCCTCGAATTTTGCGGGCAGCGGGGCGGCGGCGGCGGCGGCGCGGGAGCGGCAGGATCTTATGCGTAAAATCAAATGGACCGGTTCTCGAAAGCAGCGGCGCGGGGAGCGAGCGGTTCCATATAAAACTATGCGTTGCCGCGCCGCCGCCGCCGCCGCCCCGCTGCCCGCTGAGTTCGAGTCCGCGGCCTTAGTGGAAAAGTCAATAAATTATGAATGTTTTATAATTTGTAGGTTATTTTATGTTTGTTGACTTTAAGTTCATTTTGTGTTAAAGACTGGAGGCGTACGATAGAAATAACCTAATCATAGTTGACGACCAACTCGGGCATGATCTTCCTCACTGAAAAACCTCAGAGATCGCACTTCTAGTACAGTCCGATTCAAACTTAATGGCGGCTCGGAACATGAGGCGAGTCGCTGCGCAGTAACGAATTCATGGGTCAGCGGGGGTGAGGGGTGGGGTATTGCGCAGCGAGCAGCGCACTTCCGAGCCGCCATTAAGTTTGAATCGAACTGTACTGATCTAATATGATAATATAAACACACACATACTTTACTATAATTTACATAATATCACATCACAAGTGCCTGTAGGTAATAAAAACAGACTTAGTTATCTTGGGAGCATCACCTATAAACCACTTTCTCACAGAAAAGGCTTAAAGGATAGCACATCATCTCGATGAAATATCGGATTCCAATTTTTTTCGGAGAGCTTTCTCCCACAGTTTTCTTCTTATAACATCTTTGCCAAATACATGGGTCCCTGTATTTTTGCAGTAAACAGCTGTGCAACTGAGCTCAATAATTAATTATGCGTAAAGTAAGTCGCTTGTTTACAAAACATGTATGGCTAGCTGTCAAATTATTAGACGCTGGAGATCAGCGCCATCTGAAGTGAGTTTTTATCCCCATTCAAAGAAGTTTTCGTGAAAAATGTAACATCGTTTTATAAATATTGTCTAATTGTGTTGTTTTTTGAAAACCGTTAACATTGTGTTGCCACTTGCGAAAAAAATTACGTAAGTGCCATAATATAAATTAATATTGTTAAAGTGCCATAATATACAGGAATAAATACGTTTAAATAGATAATAATATTCTACCGAAAATATACCAAAAAATTTTTTGAATTAACAAGCAAATCTTCATAGGCATAAAAATTATCAAGTCATCATGTCTGTAAAGTATTGCCAATTAATTTTAAAAGGCCCTATATACTATACTAGCTTCTGCCCGCGGCTTCGTCCACGAGCCTATAACCTTCCTCAAGAATTGGGCTTACCAATGCAAAAATAATTTTTCAAATCCGACTGGTAGTTCCGGAGATTACCCCCTACGTACAAACTTACAAACAATCAAACAAATACCTCTTCATAATATTATTATACAATGTGTCCCAGGGATAAGTGACCGCCCGCCGTTTTTTGAATATTTGTTTAAAATTATTAATAATTACATTTATATTTGTGAATTAGCGGCTTTAGTTTTTTTTATGATTTTTTTCTTTTTTTTTTTGTAACGATGCGTGACGTGCTGCAGTTTTTTACGATATTTCCTAAGTTTGTTCATCTTTTTCCATTATTTTTTTTTACTGACTAGTCATAGTTTATCAATTAAAATCATTAAACATAACTAAAATGTAGTAAAACATTTATTAAATAAAAAACAAAATCAAAATTCGAAGAAAAAAAAACTTCTTTTCAGTTTTTTCAAAATAAATCTGAAAAAACTAAAGCCGCTAAGTCACAAATATAAATGTAATTATTAATAATTTTGTACAAATATTCAAAAAACGCCGGGCGGTCACTTATCCCTGGGACACATTGTATATTATACAAGAATAGATTAGTCAAGTGTCAAATATAAATTTAACACATTTAAATTATATTAAATGCGTAAATGTGGATCCAGACTTGGCGAGGCATGCGCTCCGCACGGCGCACAACGCATGCCTCGCAAGGTGTGTACCTTTATATTCGTGGCGAGGCATGAGCTACGAAGTCAAAATCGGTTGAACGGACTGTAAAAACGTTTGTTTAAATGTCAAATCTTATTTCAAATGGAGTATTTGTAGTACATAATGCACGTAGGCATGCGTTGTGCGGCGTGCGGAGCGCATGCCTCGCCAAGTCTGGACCCACCTTTAAGTGAAGAATTTGCAGTTTACGGCAAACGAATTGCAATGCTTGGCTATTTTATATAAATTTTACATATTTTTATATGATTATTAATTGTTATATTTAGTGTTAAGATACTACTATTTATGTACCTATTCAATAAAATCTCTATGGTACGTCTAAGTACTGAATTGTCGTTTTCTTTCTTTTAATATAAAGTCTTCTTGTCAAAATTAAAAGCTTTGTGATTATGAAGTATGTGACGCAATTAGGCTGCTGGGTTCGAGCCCACGACCTACCGACCTTAGCACTATGACGCACTCTTGAAACAAGCATATAGGTACAGGGTGACTGAAAACAAACGACAAAATTTTAAATTAAAATGACACGTATACAAACCTTTATATGGGCAGGTTGTTTTTTTTTTGCGAATTTGTTTGACTTCTGTAAAAGTTGTATATATTTGATGGGAACACTCATTTAAATTTTATCGATTGTTTTCAACGTCACCTGTATTTGTTTCACTATAATTCCATTAAGGTGGCGTTCCGTAGTTTACTACCCCCTGGAGAAGAAGGCGTGAATTTAAGTACAAAAATTCCAATTGAAAGTAGTCAGGATTGGGAGCGCCTTAAAGGACTTAAAAAATAATAATATTGAATTAATTAATAAACTCTCTATTGAGAGTAAAGACGTGTTACAGATCGTGATGTAAGTCACGCACTAACGAACTAACTAAAACTTAGACTGAACAATCATAATCTATCAAACCAGGTTTCAGATTGGCTAAAGTAGACTCATCTTTCATGGGGTACTGTTTTATACTTTAACTGAATGAGACGAAATTCAAATCTTATATAAAACGCACACTATGCAGGCAGGCATATTATAAGTTAGGGGATTACATCGCTGATATAAATGCTTGGCTTAATGCTGGTCCTGCTCCACAACCACAACTAATTTCAAATACTGTTGGAGCTGCTGAAGATTGTAAGACCATCTTTGCATTGTATAAACTCAAATCTCCTTGGTATTGTATCATTGTATAACACAGGTGTGAGCACTATGTACTAAAGAGTTACCATTTACCGGGTAATATGTCTTGCATTGACTAATGTGCTAGGCGGCTGTGAGTATGTCATGCTCACTCAGATGTTTCGCTGATGGTGGCGTGTGTGTTGGATCATTTCGCTCCCTTCAAAATGGTTGAGCTGAATGGTGTTAATCGTTGCGTCATGTTCGTGAACGGGCGCCGTCAGTTCGGACTGGTCATCTCTTAGTTGCCATGGCTTATTTTTAATTTATTTTCATTTTTGAATTGTTGTTTTTTTGTCTTTGTATTACGGACGCTTCTAACGTGCACGTCTTTCTACATTGTTCTCACATTTATACTTTCAAAATAAATGATGTAACCAGTATTTTGTAACAATTTTTTATTTAAAAGAGTGTCCGTGGAGTTTTTTGTCGGTTCTACCTACCTACTACGCTTTGGAATGGGCAACTAGCTTCATATTTCTGACTGACCGATTCTTTGACAATTCAAAAGTAAATGGTTTAATTGAAATAAATTGAATTGAGTTTGAGTTCAAATATGCAAGCTCGACCACACAGATCGTGTTGAGCAAAAGTGCTTATACACGCCAAATCTGTAAGGGCTGTGGTTCCATAACAACGTTGTGTTTTTATTTGTAAGATTTAGCACTAGGTACCGACTTATCACCTTCGCAAGTTATTATCTCAAAGTAAGTTGTAAAGATTAACTTAGTACATAGACATACATAGTTACATACTTAACTAAGCAATTATGTACAATTTATTTATAATTTATTGATAACTGCTTTAATTATCAGTATGAATACGACAGTTGGCGGGAATAAATGTCAACCTACAGTTGATTGCAATAATAATATTTTTGAAAGCACAAAACATTAATTTTGTTGGAAAAGATAAGAAGTGCACTGTTATTAGTGTCTTTAATTAGGTGTTTCTAGGCACCTCCCCATACTCCTTGAAATTCCTTATATAACTCAGTGGAGTTATTTTATTTTTTAGAAGGTTTATAAAAAAAAAAAGTAGCTAATAGTTATTCATCAAAATGCGTACGGAGCTGCCAGTGTGTAAGAGATGTTGTTTCTGTTTGCCGCTACGATATGGTTTAATAACGTGGGGTTATATAAAACTGGTGAGTACCTACCTACCTGTTAAAAAGCTTTTCTTTTGTTTGTGACGTACAGTCTGGGAAATTTATTTTTTACTAGCTGCTGCCCGCGTGGACAGCAATTATTTTTCTAAAATAAATGTGCCTATCTCTTTATCATCAGCTATCTGCCAGTGAAAGTCCCATCAAAATCGGTCCAGTCGTTTCGGAGATTAGTCGGAGCAATCAGTCAGACAAATATTTAAAAATTGTTTTTTTTTTTTGTTATATATTTACCGTATACAGGGTTATTGGGTATACGTCGGCAAAATTACCCCCGATGACCCCTATGCCAATGTCAAACATTTTCGAGTAATTTGACATTTTATATTTTAAAATGTCAAATGTAAAATAAAAATATAAAATAAAGAAGAAGAAGAAAAAAAAATTTGTTTATATTTTTTTTGTAAATACCTCTCCTACATCCCTTTAATGGGTTGCCGACGTAAAACCATGAACCCTGTATATCAAGGTTATTGGGTACCTACATTTTATATTTTTATTTCATACATTTTAGAATATAAAATGTCAAATTACTTGAAAATGGTTGACATTTGCATAGGAGTCAAAAGGCGCCCTTTGGTTGTAAATACCTCTCCTACATCCCTTTAATGGGTTGCCGAAGTAAAACCATGAACCCTGTATATCAAGGTTATTGGGTACCTACATTTTATATTTTTATTTCATACATTTTAGAATATAAAATGTCAAATTACTCGAAAATGGTTGACATTTGCATAGGAACCCCTATGCAAATGTTTCCTGACTGTACCTAAGGTGTATTTATAACCTTGTTTCTAATTGATGTTATTTTCACTTAAATAAACATCAGCTTTATACTATGTAGTACCATAAATAAAGTTGATTTTAGACTGACTAGTATTCTTGAAAAGAAGTTGTAGCTCAAACTGAACCTCATGGCTAGGCACTACAGTTATTTTTCCTAATACTCGTGTTTTTTTACATGTTTGGCAATATAAATTACCCCCACCGAGAAATACAGGCATGATGCTACGATTGTAATTATGTTTATTTAAATCTATTCGTCTTTTTCAGATCGCAGCCACCATATTGTCGATAGCACTATTAGTAACATTGTTCAACATAGTAGAGATGATGATGCATACATACAGAACCCCGAACCATATCAACCACATTGTGGTCATCAGCATAATGCTGGTCATGTTGTTGACTGATGTGGTACTAAACACAATGTTTATCGTTGGAGGGCATACGGTAAGCTTTTTAGATTAGGGAAAATCATATTTTTAACCAGTAAGCAAGAGGATTGAGCTGTCCATTTTGTCTGAATGTACACGGACTGACATCAAAAGTTACCTCGGCGTAGATATGGTGTGACCAATCAAAACGTTTGGAGACTAAGATGGCAAAAGGTCAAAAGGACATCGGAGAGGGACATTGTTACTCAAAAAAAAAAATCGACACCAGAAATAAAGTATCTATCCAAACCCAGGGGTTGCGTGACCCTAAATGATTTGCAATGCCAGTATCCTGCTGTATAAACTGTGAGCTATCAAGCGAGAAGTCACAATCCTTCATCCATCCCCACTTGTTTTACTATTGACTTATATAGCTACCTTAAGTTCTGAGCCAATTCAATTGTACTTTAGAACAATTGGGAGATAGATAAGTAGTGAGTTGACGCCCGATGCACATGCACTAAGGGTACTGGATGTCGATGTACTATAGTTTAACCGAACCTTCTGTGCGCGGCGAGACGGGGGGCAGTGCAGGCCGCTCTTCAGTCAACGCCGAGCGACGTGGTCCCGCCGCTCATCTGACAACGCTCACGGCGTCCCGCCCCCCGCCTCGCCGCGCATTCCCAAGGCGCGGTACAGCAGTCTCGGTCAAACTATAGCGCTACAAGCAGAATATTTTGGCGCCTGAATGACACTGACAGATGGGCGTTTTTCGTAAACATTTGTGAAATTGTTTATTGACAAATCAAAATGGCCGCTTTTGATGGGCGATTTTCGCCGCGCGCCATAATAACATGGTAGCGTTGTATCTATCTGGCTATTTTTCACTTGTGTTATGTACATTTTTGTTCTAGAAAAACGTGAAGCTCCTCAGAATCTACTACATCTACAACGTAGTCCTGTGGGGTCTGACTATCGCACTGGCATTAATCCTGGTCTTTCTCATAGTGCCCGTCGATCCTCACCGCATCATCTCTTACCGTACCTGGCTACTACTACTCGACTTCTCTAGCACCTTTGTAAATATAAGTAAGTGTTACTAAAACTAACGTTTTTGCTATGTTAACATAACACCAGCCCTTTTTCCTCGTAGAGGTGCACCTATAATACACCCACATTTCGCTAGTTATGTTTAAGTCCCATGTAATCGGGGCTGAGCCTATTGCCTTCAATCAGGCACAAATCCAGTCTCCGGTATGCTACTGAGAAATTCGTGATAGAAAAACCCAATAACCCTACCCAATCTGGGAATTGAAACCAGGACCTCATGCTCACCACTAGTGCGACCACTAGACCAAAGTAAGGAAGAATAGAAAAGAAGAGTTATCTACTATGTTATTGGGTGGAAAATAAGCTAGGGCTGCCACCTAATGTTAAGTGGTTACCGTTGTCTTGGCATTTGCAATACCAGAGGTGTCGCAGGTACGTTGTTATCCTAGAGACTGGTGAAATGTTATACTAAACTTATGTGCTTGTAATTACATCAGCAACCATACCCTTCAGACCGGTACAAGGCAACGCTGTTTGATGGCAGAAATTGGTAGTGCTTTCCCTAACTAACTCGATGGAGTTAAATAATTTAGCAACAATACAGCGCTTTGTGATGACAATTGACGAAGCGCTGTATTGTTGCTAAATTATTTTAGATATTTGCGTGAAAGGTTGACGATGACTTTTTATATATCTGGGTTTTAAGCCTTCCATAAGGAGGATCTGGAGCAAGGTTTGATGTAGTAGGTAAAACACTGACCGGGCCAGAGTTCCTTGATACGAATCTGATGCATTGCAAATTAACAGAATTATTTATCTTCCCAGTAATGCAATCCTACTTCCTGCTGCTACTGCGAAGTGAGATCATCAAACTGCGAAAGAACTGCGAGTTCAGATTCGTGAACAACGCGGCTGAAGCAGAGTGTACCATGGAATACAAAGGACTGGCCGATGAAGAGAAAGGGACGGAAGATGTTTGTGAGAAAGGAAGGTGTGAAACAGAGGATGTGCGGATTAACATGTCACACTAATGGAACGTGTCACATGAATGAGGTTCAAAACTAATGGATGGCCACTGAGATTGAATATTACCTATCTAAAGTCTATTCAAATATTTGTTTGCAATTGATGTTATTTCCACTTATGCTAATATCAATTTTATGCGTGTGAGAATTAAGTTGATTTCAAAATGACTAGTAGTAATAATGGAAAAGTCATTAAACAAAAATTTAGAGTGGTAGTGCAAACTGAAGTATAAGTGAACGTAAATATTAAAGTTGTTCTACCAAAACTCATATTTGTTTACATGTTTGGAAATTAAAACGCGAACGCAGTCTAGGTATTATATTTGTATTTTTGAATGTTAAGATAATATACTTAAACTGTTTTTATACATATTTACGTAATTTTTAGTTTTTCTTTAAGCTTCTTTTGTTCAAATAAAATTAATGCAACTTCTCTGATTAATCATTGTTTACCTACATGCTCTATACAAAATTACAAGGAAATTATAAGTTAATTAATTAATAGAATATGATTAAGTATATCAAGAACTCCCAGACTTGTTTAATTAACAAGCTTGATCAACTTAAGGAAAAAAAATTCATGATGACCAGACCGCCTTATCATAGAGGTCATCGTTATCACCACATTACTACAATCATTTAAGTACTTTCTTGGCTCTAAAATTATGTTACGTAGGTACTTACTCGGGGCTCATGTGTCGTGGCTCATTAATAACAGCCGCACGGGTCGATCTTCAAGGTTAAGCATCGCTCGCCAAGTCGGTCCGTGGATGGGTGATCATAGATTACCTAAATACCGAGACCCCTCCGTGCCTCGGAAAGCACGTCAAGTCGTTGGTCCCGGTTGTCATTTGTAGATCTTACAGTCGTTACGGGTAGTCAGAAGCCCGAAAGTTTGATAATCTTACCAAGGGTAACCAGAAATTGGATTCCACAGTCAGATAGGGAGTCCTACATGTAAAAAGCTTGTGTTCTGCTGCATCTGGTTAAACTGGAAGCCGACCCCAACATAGTTGGGAAAAAGCAGAAAGATGATAACTTACCTACTCGTAGTTACCTTTATCTCCGAACCATTTTCGGATTTTCCGGAAAAAGGCGGTAAGTATTTCTACCGTTCTCCAGAACCGCGGGTAATTACGAATGATTTACATAATATTTTTAGCAGAAAATTCCTGGATGAGTGACAGGAAAACAGCATAAACAATAATTATCTATAAACTTTATCAGTGACTGTTCTCGTTGGATGACTAATAATATACATGATCTCATTACTGTAAACAACTTTACAGCGAATCAGAAGCTTTTCATTAAATCAAATCAAATCAAAAATGTTTATTTGCTAGAAAATACATACAAATTCAAGGAAAGATCTTATGTCCTAAAAGTCTTTGTATTCTGCCTGCAAGCAAGCGTGCAAATTATTTAATTACGTCTATTTATGTAATTATTATCATGCAATTAATATTATTACAATTATTCTAAACTCAATTATTCATTTTCATTCAATACCTAACATTAATTTTTAAATTCCATAAATTCCTTAATGCTATAGAAACAACTCTCTTGTAGCCAAACGGCCAATTTTTTTTTAAATAGATTACCCTGCAACAATTTTTCATTATCAGCAACAAAATAGGTATAACCAGGGATTTTACCAGGAATACAAAATATTATGTAAACAAAAATTTTTGGCCGATTTTATCAACAACAGCTTGGTTAGTTAATTTAATAACGAAATGTTAAGTTTTTTTATAAAGCATTTATGTAATTTTCTTTGTATTATTTTCATTGAAAGCGGTCTGAGAAGTTATTATACTGCTTTCATTGAGACTAAGTGTGGTTTCAGTTGTCATTGACAATAGAAACCACACCGAGTTTTATTTCAATAAACAGGGAGATCATGTATGGTTTCAACACTTCAGTAGGACCCACGAGAAAACACTCCTTTCTACCGCTTAAAGCGGCCTGCTCACAACCATTTGACAGGTGGTGGAGTCGATAATGACACATTTTCAATAACTTATTTGTTTTGCCCCCGACAGCAAACAGCTGTCGGAAGAATGGGGTTCAGCTACTTATTTCATTTCTAAAACTGACAAAATTTTCGGAAGAAGAAAGAAAATAAATTTATTACACTCAGGTTGACCAACTGGTCAGCTGGACTGCTGGTTGGTTGGTTTGGTTGGTTGGTTGTTTGGTTTGTTGGTTGGTTTGTTGGTTGGTTGGTGTATGGTTATTTGGTTGTTGTTGGTTTGGCTATAGAAAGCTTATCGAACGGTGGTGAACAGCTTTGCTGGCCAACCAATTCAGCAGTAAGTAGACAAGTAAACTCTGTAAACTCAGCTAAGAGAGTGCATTCTGAAAGTGGGCAACGTCGCAAATAGCTGTCAAATTTTACCTGTTTTGATTAAGTTGGCAATAATACTGTATGGAAATATGAAATATCGTTATCTAGTGAACTAAGATACAGATTATGAAATGCAATAATTAATATCGTAACACCGGATACTTAGTTTTCGATGTAAAAAAAGTATTTAGAAACTTTCAAAATGCTTCAAAACGCTTACAACATCAAATTCACTGTTATAATTGCAATTAATTATTAATATTTTAGGTAAGCGGTCAAATTTGACAGCTATTTGCGACATTGCCCACTTTTAGAATTAACGCTCTTATCCCAGGCACCCTTTAGCTTGGCATTAAACCTCTTCAGGAACTGCGCCGTTGGTCTAGTGGTCCCAAGCTCTACTGCTGTAGGTCGGACAAAGTTTTATTGGATTTTTATCAGGAATTTCTTAGTAGCAGCCTGGAGGAGAGAGCAGTGATAGGCTAGCCATGTAACCGTCAGACTGCCAAGCCAAGGCTCGCACTTCTGAATTTTCGGATTCATGTGCGTATTGTATGATTATCACTTGCTTCAAAAGCGATGAAGGAAAACATCGTGAGGAAACTAGCATGCCCCAGAGATATTTCTCGACGGCGTGTCAAGCCAAGTCAGATACCAATGGGCGGCTTTAAATACTCTGAAACCAGTTTAGTCACTAACCACACGAAAAGAAGGAGAAGCCTAAAGCCTGGAGTCTGGATTTGTGCTCGCCCCCTATTACATGGGACTTAAACATAACTGGTGAAATGTGGGTGTAAAAGTACTATAGGTACACCTGTACCTAATGCCGCGTCTTCTGAATTCTTGATTTTGAGTTCTCTAATAGTTCCGAAATACCTACTGATGCTCTCGTCGTACTCGAACAGTACGGTCTTTATCGTACGTCGGTTCGGAGCAGCCTGAAAGGAACACAGTTCTGGTTCTAAGTTTAAAACATAAATAAAGGGTCTTTCAACAAGGACGGGTCGATTTTGAAATTAAATAAAACAAGCTGTATGCGAGATATTAAAGAAATTATTTTTTTATTTGAAAGGCCCATTTATGCCATTATTTATGAAATATGACATCGTTTATAATGCGGCTTCGAAGGGTGGCACGGATCCGAGAGGTCCAATTTTCAATTACTCTACTGCATAGATCCGGCTGAATCTAAAGCGATGGCCTGCGTTATGTTGACTTTCAGGGCATCGGTTGATTGCGGATTATTGGTATAGACCTGCGACTTGAGAAAACCCTACAAGAAAAAGTCTAGCGGGGTCAAATCGCACGATCTTGGTGACCAATTCACGTCACCTCTATGAGAGATAACCCTACCCTTGAACCGTTCATGCAGAATTTCCATTGTGTCGCTCGCTGTGTGGCACGTAGCGCTTTCTTCTTGGGTCCACATGTTGTCCAGGTCCATATCGTTCAATTCAAGCCAAAATAAATTGTTAATCATTGATCTGTAGACCTTTGACACTAATAGCCTCGCCATCATCGTTTTCGAAGAAGTACGGACCAATGACGCTGCCGGACCAAAATCTGCACCAAACAGTAACTTTTTGTGGATGCATTGCACCTGGTGAACCTCATGTAGGTTGTGGTCGTCCCATATATGGCAATTTTGCTTATTAAGAAAGCCATTCATTCAAAAATGCGCCTCGTCGCTAAAGATGATTTTTCGGCCAAAATCGGGGTCCTCTTCCAAACGTTCTGTAGCCCAGTCAGCGAACAAACGGCGTTGTCTATGGTCATTCACTTTGAGCTCCTGGGTCAGTTGGATCTTGTACAGTGTAGGCCCAAGTCCCGACGCAAAAATCGCCAAGTTGAAGTCTGCGAAAAGCCGAGTTCTTGTGCACGGCGAGAAATCGACTGCCTCAGAGTCTCGTGCAGTTCTCACGGACAGTAACGATGTTCTCGGCCGATCTGGCGTTCCTTTGACGTAAGGGTATTGGTTGGTTGTTTACCGAACCAGTCGTCTCATATTTGGTCACCAAATGTTGGAGAGTCGACTTTGAAGGGCCACCGCGTCTGCCGTAAAATGGATGTAATGCGCGCAACGTTGGCACTAACGAACACTCATTTTGATAATAAAGTTTTATCATTTGGACGTGCTGCTCAATCGTATAACTTGCCATGGTGATTTGGCATTAGTAACTGACGAAATAACAACGCATTTGACGGATACCGCCAAAACAACATGGCCGCCATAAACTGTCAACATCGAGCCGCCCTATTTGAAAGACCCTTTACATAACCTACCTTCTTACTAAAGGATGATTTCCACCAAACGTTCCCATCGCATTAGACCGGAAAGGATACGAACGGCGACAGCCGATCGCGTCCGGCAGGATGTCGACGCATACGATCGGCTTCGTACCGTCGCTAGCGAACGTATTCGTTTATGCGCCTAGTCAAATAGTTTCATTCCAACTGTGTTGACGTGATCTAGTTTTTGAAAATGGTTGAAGTTGAAGTAGTATTGTTGGCATTAGAAGAAGAAAATAATCATAAAACACAGAAGGGGAAAAGTAAAATTTTATTTGATGATTTTGTCCCGTCCACAGCTTTGAGCGCACGTGACAACAGCCGAAAGGATCCGATCGGATACGACGACATGCGAATGGAGGCGATCGCGCATCGCAGCATACTTTCGGCTACGATCGCGGGTCGCAGAAGACGCCCGCAGTCAAGCTGCTGTGCGCGACTTGGCAATATAGACTTTAAATACTATGTACACGATTTAATATCGCTTAAAAATTGTAAAATCCGTTCCGATTCGATGCGGTACGAGACGTTTGGTGGAAATCATCCCTATGAAGTTCTGAAAATCGTGGATTGGTCGCGTAACTACAAGAAATAATTTTGAAGGAAAACTTTCAAAGAATGATTTAAGATTGTCTGGCCTACTTATAGGTATTATCACTACTTACCTTATTAATTGTTATAATATCTGAACTGGGCCATGATGAAATTGAGACGATAAGACCTAGGTCAGTGTCAACCTTAAGTGCCTGTAATTTTTCAAAATATTATAAGTTCCTAATCAGGTGAATAAATGATAAGTCATTTATTATCGAAACTGCATTTTAAGAGCTTCCTACACTTTATGAAAAAGTATGTAAGCTTTATTATAATTATGCCGGGGTAAAAAAAAAAAAACTATTTAGTCCGTCACACAGTGGGCTGAAAATCGGCTTTCATAGACATTCGATTTTTTTTTCGAATTGGTCAAATTTTTTGATTGGAATTGTTTAAAACAATCATGACCTTGAGGTATAATTGGTATGACGTCATAGAACATAGTGGAAGATAGACTTTTGATTTTTTTTCAAAATACTTGTATGGGAATTATCATAAAATCTTCAATATCTCAGCTATCGCATATTTGCGCAAAAGAATTCTTTCACACAAAAAATCTCCTATTTTTTTGGCAATTTTTGATATATTTCACTTTTATGGCAGAGGTGCGATGAAAAAGAAAAAAAATAAAAATAATTTTATTATTTTTATTTCTTCATTTATAACGATTATAAATGAATTTAATTACGCATTAGAATAATATAACAAAGAATATATAGCACAATAGTCTAGGCCATCGTGAGCCGCTTTTTTAGTCATTGATTTTTATACTACCTAGCAGAAAAACAGCATCTTATACGTAAAAAAACAATTCTTAAATTGTTGACAACAAATACTCGACTTTATCGGAAGCCTGACCCTTTTAGCCTATAACAATTACCGAGAATTATTGCTAATAGGTACCTACCTATTAACTAATAGGTAGGTGATCACTGATCACCTAATTTAAGTTTTATTATGACAATGAAGGGTTTTTAGGCTGATTACTAATCGTTCTCCAGAGGTAGAACTTACAGAATCACTGTGCCTAATGGGTTATTATCATTAGGGTATAATAACAGTTAAACATATAATATACAACTACAAATATGACTTACATTTAAATTTTAAATAGTTTTATATAAAAAAAAATAGAACAAAAATAGTACCTAAATCTAAATACATTCTAAAAATAAAATTTAATTGATTATTTACAGACATGCTCTAAATTAATACTAACAAAAGTAAAACTAATAAAAAGTTAGTAAATAAACAAAAACATCTTAACCTACTGTTAGTCACAATCACTACATTCTGATTCTGATTCAGATTCGGAATCTAATTGATTTATATCGCAAAATTCGACATCGGGTTCTTGCAGGTTATCCAAAAGATCCCGAGTTTCAGAGAAGAGAGCTTTCCTGTTCTTTACATCCATAATTGGTCTAACTGAAGAAATGAGAGGGTCTGAAGTGAGAAGAAGCATGTTTAGAATGTCTTCATTAGAACATTGTCTGCTCTTTTTTCTTGAATGATGACATCTAAATCTTCGAAAGTCCTTATTACGAGCCTCTGATGCTTCTTCTGAAAGACACCCAATTGGTACTACTGCATTACAAGCTATAATATCTGCCCCATGTACAAGAAACTTGTGCACAGTTGACGACATGTAATACCAGTTATAAAGTGCCAAATACCTCTCTGCTGTCTTTAGGCAGTACTCTTTAAATTTTTCAATATATATATTTTCTTCTGATGTAATAGCCTGTAAAATAACAGCAAATCTCCGAATCAAATTCTCATCCAGACCCGTAATGGCTGCGGTTTTTTCCGGAAATTCAAAAAATCTCCGTGCTGTATTTCCATCGTTGGTTGTTCCTGAGCCTTGTTTAACCACACCTATGATCAGGTTCAGTTCCCGCTTGAAACCGTCTTGGATTGTTTTTTTCCTTGCCTGCAGAATAGCTTTATCTTCTTCCCCTTTTGCCATCATTCCATGCAATTGATGCGTGCATGTAACGAAGACAGCCCAAATTCGTATAAATTCTCAGAAACAGGCCTTTTTAACACTTCCGTTAAATTGTTCATCTCTGAAGGTTTTGCCAAACATAAATAGCAAACTGAGCTGGCTTTGGCTTCAGAGATGTAAGTGCAGACCTTGCCATCGATCATGGTCATCTTAAGGTCATGGGTGACCTTGTTGCTGCCACTATCTGTCGGTCTCAACGCTTTTATTTCTTCTTTCATACTGTCTAAATGCTCATTGACAACCAGTTTGCTTTCTTTCATGAAGCTAAATCGCACGGGACGACAAAATGATGAAGAACAGGGTTTCGGGTTTTTCCATATGGTGTCACTGCCATTGATTAGTTTCAATGGAACTAATGATGTCATGAAGACACTAGAATCATCATTTTCACTGTCCATTGTCTGTTTATATCTGCTCTGGCTAGACGCACCGTCAAATCCCCATTTCGATATTAATATTAACTGTTTCTGTTCTACGCACTCAGGTAAACTGTCGAAGATTCTTTTGACTGTTAAATCTAATAATCCTTGAAGAGAAATTTTTGCTGATGAATCCGTCACTGTTATTGTTTGTTTGGAAGGATAACATTGTAATTTCGCCTGTTGAACTTTGTAATAAGATGGATACAAATCTTTTACGCCTTCACGTATGGCTGTTTCTCTCAATGTTATATATTGCCACTTAGATAATTTTAAAGAGAGAAATATGCCAAGTGCCTTCTCGGGTGTGAAAACTTGCTTGGCCAACGATTGATGAATTAAATTATTGAACTTATCAGCAGCTCCTGGATTTGTCAACATGAATTCTAGTGCTGAAGCAATATTCTCCTTTCCTTCTTGTCTCATCTTTATGATAGCAGCATATGCTATCTCACTGGACTCACAATTTTCTTGATCTGTAATTCTCCTTCTTTTTTGTTTCTTTCCTAGATCTTGAAATGGTTTACGAGTTGGTGCCTTTCTTTTTGTCATTGTTCCAACTGATATTGCTGCTGATGTAGATGTGGAAGGTTGAGGAGATATGGCATTTACTTCAGAATCCACAATGCCTGAAGCAGCAGGTACTTTTATGCAACTAGGCCAATCAATATCAGTCTCAAGCCAGTTTTTGTGTTCCTTTAAGAAACACTCCAGTTTTCTGTTGGCTTGCTTCCATTTCCTTGTAATAGCTAGTGTAATCCTTCTGCAATATTCTTTTAATGTTAAATTATCTTCATCGGAGAGATTTAAGTTCAAACGAGAAACTACAGCATTATATAGTGCAAGGCTGTCACTGTACTTCCCCGAATTCTTCAAAATCATGAAGAAATCTAGGTAAGTAGATAAACTCTCCATTTTTTGCAAGCACAATTTCACTGTTAACACAAGGGGAAATCAATGTGAACTGAATAATTGTTCCCAATACTTCACTTTAAATACCTGTGAGATATCTGTACAGAACTAAATTAACCCTAATGATTATAACTCATTAGGCACCTGCACAGTGATTCTGTAAGTTCCTCTGGAGAACGATTAGTAATTAGCCTAAAAACCCTTCATTGTCATAATAAAACTTAAATTAGGTGATCAGTGATCACCTACCTATTAGTTAATAGGTAGGTACCTATTAGCAATAATTCTCGGTAATTGTTATAGGCTAAAAGGGTCAGGCTTCCGATAAAGTCGAGTATTTGTTGTCAACAATTTAAGAATTGTTTTTTTACGTATAAGATGCTGTTTTTCTGCTAGGTAGTATAAAAATCAATGACTAAAAAAGCGGCTCACGATGGCCTAGACTATTGTGCTATATATTCTTTGTTATATTATTCTAATGCGTAATTAAATTCATTTATAATCGTTATAAATGAAGAAATAAAAATAATAAAATTATTTTTATTTTTTTTCTTTTTCATCGCACCTCTGCCATAAAAGTGAAATATATCAAAAATTGGCAAAAAAATAGGAGATTTTTTGTGTGAAAGAATTCTTTTGCGCAAATATGCGATAGCTGAGATATTGAAGATTTTATGATAATTCCCATACAAGTATTTTGAAAAAAAATCAAAAGTCTATCTTCCACTATGTTCTATGATGTCATACCAATTATACCTCAAGGTCATGATTGTTTTAAACAATTCCAATCAAAAAATTTGACCAATTCGAAAAAAAAATCGAATGTCTATGAAAGCCGATTTTCAGCCCACTGTGCGTCAGTCAGATAATAAAAAAATACTAGACATGTATTTATTGCTTTATCACACTCACGACCCCACTCCCCAACTTTAATGCGTTTTATATAAAAATTACATACACAGTATGTTAAATAACGCGTTAATCTATATCATTAATACATTGAAATAAAAATATCAGCATAGAAAATATGTTTAGCCGCACAGAGACCATGTTTGATAAAACCGCGATCGTAACGTCAAATGTTAATTATTTGTTCACTTACGCGTCACTAGATGGCGTTGTACGATTTCGATCGATTTGTAAATCGCGGTGTTAAGATTTTCCAGTGTTAATATAGGGTCTTAGAATTTTTGAAATCTTGTTAACCACTACAACCACCTTGTATTCTACGTTGTAAGAACTACATCTGTGAATATACAAGTATTGAGTAAAAATTGAATACCTTTTTTTTAATCTCAACCCCCGGTAACTAACCCCCACTATAGCGAGGGTTATTCATGGTCCTTCGAGCCGGATGTGGCTAGGGCTGATCCAGTCCAGCTAAATCAGGTGTGTTCTCCTACTGGACGGAGAATCATCAACCCCATACGCTCCTGCGGGTGATCTTGGATGGTGAGAGGGAGAGAGCAATACCGGATCCAGTTGCGGGAGGTACGGAGGAGGAGTACCAATCAGCAGCAAGCAAGCTGCAGACGACTAAGGTCGTAAGGAAGTGAGTGATAGTGCCGAAAATCGTGAGTACCTTGTGATTTCTTATGTGCCAAGCAAAAGTGAACTTTATTGCCTAGAAGATTTTAACTTTAACTTTCGACTAGAAAATTTGGAACTTAGAATAATTTATGTGTGCATGTTTAGACTTAGTTAGATTTAAGCCAAATTGTGTTCATACGGGGAACCTATGCCCGAGTTTTTGTAGATTTTAGTGTCAAAGACTTAGAAAAATTTCTTTGTTTACATCGACTTGTAAAATTTTCGATACTTTTTTGGACTTGTAGATTTTTTTTAGAAACTATTTTTTTGGTAAATTGTTTGGATTGCTAACTTTAAAATGTCTTTGCAATCACATGTTAAAGTACAGGATGATATTTACGCTCGGTTGTTAAGAGCTAAAAGTAATTTTAAAAAGTCGCCAAAGGATAGGATTACCAAGCAATATATAGAAACTAGGTTAGAAAGTGTTGAAGAGTTGTGGGCGCAATTTGGTTTAACACATACACAAATTGTGAAGGATTTTGAGCCTAAGGATTTGATATCTTCACCTTACACGGTAAAAGAAGTTTATTTTAATACTGAAGAATTATATTTAGATTTAAAATGCGAGTTGAAAACAACATTAAACAATATCAAGGGTAGTGATGTTTCTCCGGTTGCGGGGTCATCATCAAATAATGTTTCCGAAAGTAAAGGCACATACATAAAGTTGCCTAGAATCACTATCCCAACATTTTCGGGGAAATATACGGAATGGCCGACTTTCCGAGATTTGTTTGTATCGGCAATACATAAAAATAGCACTATTGATAATGTGCAAAAGTTACACTATTTAAAAAGTTATTTGACTGGGGAAGCCGAGCAGCTCTTACGTCATATACCAATATCGGAATCAAATTATGACAGGTGCTGGACTCAATTAGAGACCAGGTATAACAATAAGAAATATTTATCTCACTGTATTTTAAAAAGATTGCTCAGTCAAAAGAACATAGCACAAGAGTCAGCTAGTGCTTTGAAGGAATTAATGGATACAACATCCGACTGCCTAAATGCACTTTCTAATTTAAATATTGATATAACTTCATGGGATATTTTGATCATTCATATTATAACATTAAAACTAGATTCAGACACTAGAAAGGATTGGGAACTAAAGGTAACTAGCAACACTGATTCAGATAAGCTGCCTACATTCGAACAGTTTAAGGAATTTTTAACAAGCCGTTATAGGGCATTTGAATTCCTAGAAACTAAGCCAAGTAAAAATAATGTTAATGTTGTTAGTAAGGCAAAGGTTTTTCACACAGCAAACAATGATAATGCGGCCACGGTTTGTCCGCTTTGTAAAAACGATCATAAATTGAGAAATTGCAAGCAATTTGTTAGCCAGGATGTGGATACTCGGCGTAAGTTTGTGCAAGATCACAACTTATGTTTTAATTGTTTGGGGCACAACCACTCTGCCAGGTTTTGTAAGTGTACAGCCTCTTGTCAAGTATGTAAGCGGAGACATCACTCCCTGCTGCACCCTAAAGGTGAGCAGGAGTCTAAGGGAGAGAAGGGAAATTTGTCTAGCGATAGTTTTTCGCAGACGAAAGAACATACACACACGGTTGGAGTAGAAGCTGAAAACAAGGTAGTTACTTGTTTTTCGAAAGGTACAGCAAATAGCCAAGTCCTATTAGCCACGGCTCTCGTGAGGGCCGTATCGAAAAATGGGGCTACGTATACAATCAGGGCCTTGTTAGACCAAGGCTCACAAGCGTCTTTTGTTACAGAACATACTGTCCAGAGTTTAGGGTTACAGAAAAAATCTGCTAAAGGTTTAATAACGGGTATAGATGCTAATAACAAATTAAGCTTAAATTCGGTTGTCGAGGTTAAAATTCAGTCTAGGGTCGATCCATCGTTTGAACTTGTAGTCAAAGCATACGTTCTCAAATCGATAACGTCATTATTACCTAGTAGGGAAACGGTATATTTAGACTGGGCACAAGTTAAAGATATACAATTAGCGGATCCTAGATATAACACACCGGATAAAGTAGATATGTTGTTAGGAGCAGAAATTTATAGTCAGATTTTACAAAACGGGTTAAAAAAAGCTCCTGGTGGTAGCACTGTAGCTCAGTGTACCTCATTAGGATGGATTTTATCAGGAACGGTAGCTTCCGCTGCTCAGAGTACATCAAATATTACAGTGATGCATACTCACCTTGGTGATGATGAAGTCCTGAAAAAGTTCTGGGAATTAGAAAGGGAACCACAAAATAAGAAACCAATACTTACCGAAGAAGAAACAAGATGCGAAGAGATATTTAAAACTACAACTGTAAGAGACAATGACGGTCGTTACGTAGTTAACTTACCATTTAGAAGTCAAGATCCAAACTGTAAATATGGCGATGCAAGAAAGGTAGCAATTAACAGATTTTACGCATTAGAAGCTAAACTTAATAAGAACACAGATTTAAAAACAAAATATGGGGAAGTTATCAACGAATACTTACAGCTGGGACACATGAGGCCAATAACCAAAGCAGAAGAACAAAATCAACATGCAGTATACTTGCCTCATCATGCGGTCATACGGGATGATAAAGACACAACCAAGGTTCGGGTTGTCTTTGATGCTTCCTGCAAAGGGAAAAATGGAATATCGCTCAACGATGACCTAATGATTGGTCCAGGGCTGCAACCAGATCTGCGACATTTACTGATTCGTTGGAGAACTCACCGTATTTGTCTAGTTTCAGACATTATTAAAATGTACCGAATGGTTCGCGTGGCCGAACATCATACAGATTTTCAACGCATCGTGTGGAGAGACAACAAACAATCTGCAATTAAGGATTATAAATTACTCACTGTTACCTTTGGTACTTCTTCAGCGCCCTACTTAGCAGTTCGATCGATGCAGCAAGTAGCGTACGATGAAGGAGTCAAGTATCCACTAGCAGCTGAAAGAGTACTTAAGGATTATTACATGGATGATCTTATGACTGGTTGTGATTCGATAGAAGAAGGCATACAAATCTACTGCCAAATGTATGAGTTATTAGAAAAAGCAGGATTCACTTTACAGAAATGGTCAAGCAACAGCAGTGAATTACTTGAGAAGATCATCGATGAAAGGCACTCGTACAAGGGACAGGACGGGGTAGAAAGGGAGATCAACATAAAACAGGATGAAATATTTAAAACGTTGGGACTTACCTGGAACCGAAGCTGCGACACCTTTCAGTATTCTGTTCAGTTGCCTCTGCTGCAGGAACCTGTAACTAAAAGAAAAATGTTATCAGATATAGCAAGACTATTTGACCCTTTGGGATGGGTCGCTCCTGTGATCGTATTAGCAAAAATGTCAATACAAAAATTATGGATTTCTGGAATTGGCTGGGATGAGGAAATTCCATGTGAAATAAAAAAGGAATGGTTTACTTACCGGCAGGAGTTGTCACGTTTAAAGGAATTTTCTATTCCTAGATGGTTAAAGATGAAACCCGGTGACAGGCAGGTTGACTTGCATGGATTTTGCGACGCGTCAAAATCAGCATACGCTGCGGTAGTTTATGCACGGGTAGTTGATACTAACGGTAGCGTTCATGTAACTTTGCTCACGGCGAAAACTAATGTCGCATCAATAAAAACGGTGTCAGTGCCTCGGTTAGAGTTGTGCGGAGCAGTCCTCTTAGCAAAGCTGCTTTCTGAAGTCTCCGAAGTGATGGGAATCGGTAAAGGTAATTTGTACTATTGGACCGATTCAGAGATCGTGTTAGCGTGGTTAAATAGTCATCCCAACAAATGGAAGACATTCGTAGCAAACCGCGTTTCTGAAATTTTGAGCATCAGTGAACCACAGCAATGGAATCATGTTCAATCGAAAAGCAATCCTGCTGATTGCGCATCACGTGGTTTATATGCGTCGGAATTTGTAAATTTTAAGTTGTGGGTAGAAGGCCCAGAGTTTCTAAAGGATAAAAATAATGTATTTGGCAAACGCAAAGCGATTTCATCAACTAATATAGAAGAAATAAGGGTACATGTAGTAACAAACGATAATTTTATATGGAATAAATATTCATCACTTACCCAACTAGTTAGAATGGTAGCATATTTAAGACGTCCTTTAGAGTTGAGAAAACCGAAAGCTGAAAGAAAGAGTCAACAATTTATAACTGCAGAAGAATTAAGATTAGCATTGGAGACATGCATTAGGGTATGTCAAGGTCAAAGGTTTGAAGCGGTAATTCTGGATCTGCAAAAGGAAAGGCCTAAAAGAAAGATGTTTAAGTCTTTAAATCTTTACCTCGATTCCGCTAAAATCCTTAGGGTGGGCGGTAGATTGGAACGTTCCGATCTTGACTTGAATCGTAAAAATCCAATGTTGATTCCAAGTGATTCTTTTTTCACCAATCTTCTAATCGCCGACGCACATCATAGGAATCTTCATGGCGGTCCTCAACTAATACTTAACTACTTAAGCACGAAGTATTTTATTCAGGGAGCTAAGCGGTTGGTTACTGCATACGTGCGAAAATGTGTAATTTGTTTGCGTTATGCAGCATCCACAAAACCTCAATTGATGGGTCAATTACCACCTGCACGGGTTACACCAAATAGGCCGTTTAGGAGCAGTGGGGTAGATTATGCTGGTCCTATACAGTTAAGGGCATCAAAGGGCAGGGGTCACCATGCATATAAGGGATACATTTGTTTATTTGTCTGCATGGCGACTAAAGCGGTCCACATCGAGGTCGTAAGCGACCTAACGACAACGGGGTTTCTTGCTGCCTTTAAAAGATTTGTGGCAAGACGCGGTCAATGTCAGGATATATGGAGCGATAACGGTACAAATTTTCAGGGTGCCTCTAAGGAATTAGACACACTACTTCGCTCAGAAAATTCCGGTACAGCTAGGGAAATTGCTGCCGCATTAGCTACTGAGGGTACCACATGGCATTTTATTCCACCACATGCTCCAAACTTTGGCGGATTATGGGAGGCCGGAATAAAGTCATGTAAGAAACATTTAAATAGGGTAATAGGTAGTTCTACTTTAACTTTTGAGGAGATGTCCACCTTATTAAGCCAAGTAGAAGCATGCTTGAACTCTCGTCCCTTGTGTAGACTGACCGATTCGAACACTTTTGACGCCTTAACGCCAGGGCATTTTCTTGTGGGCGAACCAATTGTAAACGCGCCTGACCATAATTACGAAGAGGCGAATATTTCTAGTTTGAAGAGGTGGCATTTGGTCCAACAGATGACACAACATTTCTGGCGTCGCTGGTCCAACGAATACTTGACCACACTTCTCCATCGTTATAAATGGTCTAAACAAAATCCTGAACCAAACGTAGGGGATATAGTATTAATTAAAGAGGACAACTTACCTCCTTGTCGGTGGCTTCTTGGCAGGGTGGTTGAAAAACATCCAGGGTTAGACAATCTTACACGAGTGGTCACAATTCGCAGTAATGGTTCCATATTTAAAAGACCAACGTCAAAACTGTGTGTCTTGCCTATTGCCTAAGAATGTTGTTAAAGTTTAAGAGATAATTTAAGCATTGTTTAGAAATGTAAGTAATTGTTTAGGTTTAAGATTACGTGTATGACATATTGTAAGGGTAATTGAAACTGTTTTATTTTCAAATTATATAAAATTTAACATTGGAAGGACATAATGTTGCACAATATGTCCTTGGTGGGCGGAATGTTTAGCCGCACAGAGACCATGTTTGATAAAACCGCGATCGTAATGTCAAATGTTAATTATTTGTTCACTTACGCGTCACTAGATGGCGTTGTACGATTTCGATCGATTTGTAAATCGCGGTGTTAAGATTTTCCAGTGTTAATATAGGGTCTTAGAATTTTTGAAATCTTGTTAACCACTACAACCACCTTGTATTCTACGTTGTAAGAACTACATCTGTGAATATACAAGTATTGAGTAAAAATTGAATACCTTTTTTTTAATCTCAACCCCCGGTAACTAACCCCCACTATAGCGAGGGTTATAAAAAGAAACCGAATGAAAAAAAATAAATAAATGAAAATAAATTTGAAACGTCCTGTTTAAAATCAAAATAGTAGCGCGGTAAAGTACCTAGCGTATTCGCGCTGCCCAAACCGGCAACGTCGCTATTATAAGTTCCGAATAAAATAAGGTGGATATTGGGGGGCGGGGGCGGGGCTAGGCGCATCAATAGATCGCCGCACACGCGAGTCGTCATTCATAAGTTTGTAGCGACATTGCCATACTTCCACATTGAAATACAAATGCGCGTGTACAGAGTGTTTCTTTTACGTATCAATTTAATATTTTTTGTGAATATTTTATTATAAAAAAAATATAAAAACATTTTGTTTTTCAATGGTAATATTTTTTTTAACATGTATGGATGCTATACTGTTGCGGGTAAACGGGAACGCCTTTCGTTAATTAACATACTGTATAAAACGCATTAAAGTGGGGGGCGCTACGTCACAAGTAAGTATAAAATCTACATACAAGTGACGTCATGGCACATTTTAACTCAATGTATCGCCGTAATATTTTGATTATGTAAAAAAAGAAAAAATACCTGTCCAATACTTTTTAATAATCTGACGAACGTAAAACATTTTTTTGTCATATGCCCTATTACCTACTGGCAAATCGGTTTTTGGCTACGAAACTACGTAGAGGTTCTACGGCCTACGCAATCCATTTTTCAACGCTACGTATAGCTATACGCCTCGCCATAGCTGCGCTACGCCATTACTACGCTTCATAAAACATTATTCATTATTATTTTTATTGCCTTTAACGAGGCGGACGTGACACATCACACAATTTATCAGTTCTTTTATGTTATAAATAGTACTGTTAAGTAGGTATATCATTTATTTTTGCAAAAAACCAATGTGAATGAAATCATATTAACTTATTCCTTGTTCTGCTGATAACTTTGTTATAGGTACTTTCGATTGCGGGTTAAAGGTCAGAATATCGGTAAAATTTATTTTTATTGCAATAATTATAAAGACTGACTGATTTATTTTTTAATCAAGTTTGCTGATAGTTAGGTAGGTACTAACCACCCGGTACAAGGTTGGTGAATAACTACCTAGATTATGATATCTAACTACTTAGCTCAGATTTTTTTTTAATCACATGTCATGCGTCCTCCTAGCAGTTTGTCTTCCCTCTACAAGGTGTTAAACGAGAGATCAAATAAAGGTGTGCCCAGTTACGGTTCCAAAAAGTGCCAATCTGTACCCTAATTGTGTAATACGATTAATCACAATCTGTTTCGATGTGAAATAGATTGCTAATCCATTGCTTCATAGTTTGAAAAAAAAACAATCTGCTCAACAACGTAAATAACGCAATGAATGTTGTTGAACTGTCAAAATCAAATTAATTACTCATAATCGTTTATGAAAATAAGTTACGCAATTAGGGTACTGGAGTACTTACTTATCGATAGTAATCATCTTTCTAGACTTTTCCCACCTACACTCAGCGGCATGGAATCTTTACAAGCGCTAGTTGAGAATGGCTTCTAATCTAACCGGATGCAGCTGAATACCACTATGTTACACATGGAGCGACTGCCAATCTGACCTCCACAAGCCAGCGTCGGGTAATAAGATACCCGACTGAATATGGATTTCAGACTTTCGTGCTTCTGACGAACCGTAACGACTGCCAAAGATCTACAAATGACAGCTGGGACCAACGGCTTAACGTCCTCTCCGAGGCCTGGGCAAATAGATGGTCACCTATCCACGGACAGGCCTCGGCATGCGTAGCTTTTAACCTTCGATCAACCCATGCGACTGTGATTATTTTGTTAGTAGGTACTTATCGATAGTATTATTTCGAAACAGTCAATCTCTCAATAGTCGATATTTCTCGACGGCATGTGAAGCGAAGTCAGAGGCTCATGGGCGGCTTTGAAACTCTGACACCAGTTTAGAAAAGAAGAAGATTGTTTCACATAGCAAAAGATACCTAGTACTTAAAAGTAGGTAGGTATTTATCATTTGTTGCACGTATTCTAGATAGGTAAAGAGGAAGCTACCGACATAATATAAACGTCCTAACATTTTCAAAGTGGTCCTAGATCCAGTAATTGAATGCAGTACGTCCAGAGTAGGTAAGTAGGTACACACGGCTACACATCAAGCTATACATTTCCAGTATAAGCTGACCTCGCATTGTACGGAAATCCTATACAATGCGAGATCAGCATAAACTGGAAATGTATAGCTTGATGTGTAGCCGTTTGTACCTGGTACTTGTCAACGGGAATAAAAGCGTGATCTCATAGTGTAGGTAAATATTGTGAGTGACGCGTCGCCAAGATGAGTGGATGGCAAACAAATGGCGCTTCCTACGTATCGTGTCGACAGGATAATTTAGGTAGGTACAAGTCCTGTCTCATAAAAAGAGCGCTGGTCGTTTACCTGCGCACTGAGCTATTTATCGAATCCAGTCTATTCCAAAGTACTAAGTACAGTTAGATTCAAACTAATGGCGGCTCGGAAGTGAGCTACTCGCTGCGCAGCACCCCGCCCCTCATCCCCGCTGACCCATGAATTCGTTGCTGCGCAGCGACTCGCCTCATGTTCCGAGCCGCCATTAAGTTTGAATCGGGGTGTAGCTAATAAAGTACCTATTATGATTCTACAATAAAACTACCCAAGTAACACAGTCATGCTGAATAAAGTTTGAGTAATAGCAATTCGCAAATGTTTATAGGTTATAAGCTACATAACATGTGAGTAAGTGGCTATTGAAAGAGCCAAATTCTGAATAATATTCTCTTTCGGCCTTTATACTCTTTAAGCTTAGTAAAAGTTGTATTAATTTGACTATTTTTCTTAAAGCTTAGTAATAACTTCTATACCGCATATAACATAGACATTATTAAGCCTATAGCCTTACAGATGACTTTAATTTGAAAAAGAGTGCCTGTGTAAGCATTTATCTGTATAATAGTATAAGTAGCTGAATTAACGTGGTCATCTAATAATAATTATACAAACTTTACTCAGCTTTTTGCTTATGAAACCACTATATGCTGTAAAATAGTGTCCTAAGCAGCTGTCTTCTGAATAATGATGTAGTTAATATCCATTAAAAACTTGATTTTGAATAACCGTTTTTATTTTGTCTTCATGTCACATAAGGTTCCACATTTTATCAATTATTCAGCTACTGTATAAAAGTGTTTTCTGGGTTCTTTATAGAGCTTACTTCGGTATAATGGCAATAAAGTCGTAGTTTATAGCTAACTAACACAGATGGAAGCTGAATGATGTATTCTTATTCCGCAATTACTTGTAAAAGTACCATTTTCAAAGAAGTTTTACAGAGTTTTCTGGGTTTAATTTATGAATAGGTCAATCAATTAATTTTCCTGTGAAAATGGGTCGATCGCATTTTGCAAATGCGATCCGATTAGGGACCCATTTAATTATAGCTGCATAATCAATCATATTTAGTAACTTATTCAAGTGTTATTCAGATATTTGTATTACCAAATCACAATTTCTTAAATAAAAGCTTAATAATTAGAAAGGCGTGACTTGTTATTCAGAGTTATGCTGTAAAATAGCTTTTATCCAGCTTATAATGAATCGCCATTAAAACTTATTTTTAAGTTAACTATTGAATCATTATGTATATCAAATGCCTTATTTTAATAATTAATTACAGTTAAAAATACAATTTATAATTTATTTAATGACTTTTGAAAGATAAGCATTAGCTGTTTTATCCTCAGTACTTTTGTCAGTTCTAAAAGTCATTATTTATGTCTCATTTACTATCATTAACTTTGATTACTAAGCGGCGCGTGAAAAATGTTGAAATAATTCATATGCTATTCACGATAAAACTATTTGCGCAGTAATATTTGACGTGTATCATGGTTATTATACATAATAATATATACTTATATCGATTCTCAGTTTCACCGTGCACCTCGTTATTGATTTTATTTAATGCAGCTGAACTATGAAGTATCAGAACAAATACTCACTGCACACCATTTTTTTTCTATTTTACTACTTAACTCTTAATTTTGTTTGAAAAGTATTACGCAAATAAACTTAATCTTGAATAATTTCTGAATATCAATATCCATATGCATTTGTCTGAATAAATATGAAATAACAGCTGTATAAAAGAGATATCAGCTTTTTTTCAGATGTTACTAAGCTAAGTGGGCCATTATTAAGCTATTACCCAGACTTTACATCGCTGTTATACAAACTAAAGCATTTAAAAATGTGCCCAATTTGCTTGAATAACAGCTGAATAGACGTTTACTCAGACATTATCCAGACAAAAGTTTCAGCTTATAATTTCGCGGATCGCTATTACTCAAACTTTATTCAGCATGACTGTGTTACTTGGGTATTACACTTATGTTATAAAACAATAGCCTAGTACTTTAGGACACGACTGTACTCGTGCGCAGACACATCCCTGTACTGGTCGCCCAGCGTTCTTTTTACGTGATGAAACTACACTGCCTTTGTAACGTGTGAACGGCATAATTTTAGGGGTCATCCCTACATAATGACCCGACTGTGCGACAGCGAACACAGGGTTATGAAACATTAAAAAAATAGGACTAGGCGCCAATTAGTAGGTAATTTCTTGATTTTTTTTTTCACTGAAGCTTTTTGAGATATTAAAATAAAGGGCTTGAGAATAGTTATAATAAAAAAGAAATTGAAAAACTCAAAAAACGCTACTGAAACTTTAAAATTCAAAATAAGATGAAGCAGTCTGATGCAGTTGTTTTAGCTACGCCACTGCTCACAATGCTCACATCCATTAATCAACTAGAAAAGAGCTGATAATCTTCAAACGGCTGATCCGATTTGATAAAAGATGTCTAAAAACCACCGCAAGAAAACCTGCTTTTAAATAAAAAAAACCGCATTCAAATCGGTTCACCCGTTTGAAAGAGCTATGGTGCCACAGACAGACACACAACGGTCAAACTTTTAACACCTCTCTTTTTGCGTCGGGGGTAAAAAAATACTTCAAATTAAAAATATAATTATTTATTGTAAGTATATCACAATGGTCATTTATCTTAAACTATATACAAAATATTTACAAGTTAAATTATTATTAACTAGAACTACAATGAGAGAGCGAACACCACAAAACCGAGATTATCAACATCGTGGTTTGTGCATCACTTTTTATCATGGCACCTTTAATTCAGTGCATCATTATGAGGTAAAGCGGGTTGCAACAGCATGAAACTTCAAAAACCTTGCACGTAGAAAATCTCTCTATAATTCGTCATCTAGATAGTCCCCTTTCTAGCTATATCATCTTTCACACAGTCCATATAAAATTTTATTTAGTATGAATTAATTTTATAGTAAGACATTATATCGCTCAAATAAAGGAAAAAGTGAAGGTATATGTATTATGTATAAAGATGACAAGTGGCTGCCTAAGGCCTGAATTCCTCCTCAGTGATCTCTCGCGTCCGACCCTGGTTTACGCCATGGTACGGAGTGAGAGGAAATGAGAAACCGTCACCTCCTTCTGCGAAGCGGTAATGCTCGCGAAGGAGGAGGCGGAACGCGTGAGGGAGAGGCAAATTTCGCGCCCTCACGCCCCTAACCGCCACAGGAGGAGACACCCTGGGCTGCGGGAACCGCAAGCCGATTTCCGCCCACCGTAGGCGCAGGCTTGCATACGGTGAGCAATGGGTAGCTCGCCGTCCGATAAGGACCAGGCCCGGGTCGACGGCGCGTTGTGTCCCACGCGTGCCTCAAACAGATGTCAGCAGAAATGACGGGGTCCGCTAGGGCGGATGCCTGCCGGGATTGCGAAGAAAACCAAAACGGAGATTGAACCCCCGGCAACAGGGCCGACACGCCCTCCCGCTCCGCCTAGAGCGGGAGAAGTTATTTGATAATTTCCTACCAAAAAAAAAAGAATGCCTGAATTCCTCTTATATACAATGCGTATATACATTGTGTTCTATATAGCACCATACTGCGACGCTGACGTCAGCGGCGAGTACGTACGTACATTGCGTACGCAACCGACCGTACGCGACCGACATCAGCTTAAGAGGAATTCAGGCCTAGAGAAACAACTAGGACGTGCTGTAATGTCAACAGCATAACGTAAAATAAGGATAGTGTTGACAAAGCTTGTCTTCTGGTGCATTACTCTACGTATCTGAATCAACCCGCCTTTAATTTCTTTTCATAACCTCGTAAGCTATCTAAATATCTACAGGCACGACCGTAGGGTCGTACACTCCATTCGATTCGACCTTGCCTTCATACACGATTTGCTGGAGCTGGTTTTCGTATCCGTGTGGTTCTGACTCTTCCATCTTCTTCAACAAACTCCTTAATAAGATTATGAGGTAAACTTGGATTGCTGTAACAAAAATAATGTTATAAGATTATGAACAAATAGCGGACGTCACTTGGTTTCATCCGCGTAGTTCGCGTTTCCGTAGGAGTACGGGGATAAAATATAGCCTATGGTACTCGCTGATAATGTAGTTATCCATTACTGAAAGAATTTTTCAAATCGGTCCAGTAGTTTTTAAGTTTATTCGTTACATACAAAAATACAAATCTTTCCTCTTTATAATATTAGTATAGACTAGCATAGATGACAGCGAAGTAAATAAGTAGGTACTTATTTAAAACAGGACAAAGACAATAACGGTATCTTACAAATCAATTCATCATCATGAAAATGGGCAATATTATTTTATTAAAAATTAGACATTATGTGCAGTACAAGTGGAGAGCCCAAGTACATGGCCAATAGAGGACTGCATATTAATATTTAGTGATATGATTATGAGACAGTTGGTACACAAGTTCCTTATAGCAAGACCATTCTCCATGTTGCAAGTTAGTAGTATTTCAGACAAAAATTTCCAAAATTAGTTCGGGAGTTCAGCTATTAAAAGCTTATACATTTCCAGTTTATACTGATCTCGCATTGTGAAGGATTTCCGTACAATGTGAGGTAAGCTTATACTGGAAATGTATAGCTTGATGTGTAGCCGTGTGTACCAAATACAAAATTATTCAAATCTATAGAAAAAGACGTGTTATACTTACATAGAGCGGCGAACATAAGAGGCAGCACTTCGAAGAATATGAAGAATCCATGATTCCGAGTGGCCACAGAGGCTGAGAAGTCGATGATCTGCACCAGAACTGATGCTACCGTCGTCGTTACCGCGAAGTAGTAGTACGTCTTTATATAATTAATTAGTTTCTGAAACAAAGGTAGGAATGCGCTAAAAACTAGTATTTAGGAAGGTAGTACTAGAAGACTGAAATGTTCCGAGTTGGTCCCACTGAAGAATTTGGCCACCTTTGCTATCAAAGTATTACCAATAGTTGTCTTAAAAGGCTACGAAAATGCTTTTTAGATGCTTTTGGGAATTTGATCTTTGTTCGATTTTCTTTTTAGCGTGTCGATGGCAATTTATATAGAGTTAGTCCAGAATTTGGCTACGAATTTGGCACCTTCAGTACCTAACGTCCATCAGCTCCTGCATCGCGCAGAGGGCAACAGACATTAAGTGCCCCATTGTGACAGTACCACATTGTCACTCCTGCAGGGCGGAGTCGTCTGTGAATCTCTACCCGAGCAGGTTTTCCTTGCTTTGACCTACTTGGGTCAAAAATCCACGCAATTCCGAGTCTGGCCTTTCCAAACTGTCCGATCTTAGGTACCTAATGTAGGCCCAGACCAATAAAATTAAAACCAACATAAAAGGTTATCGCAGTTTTCATTTTAAGAATTTATTTACAGATTCAACTACCTAAAGGCTAACTACACACAGTGCCGGTGGCACGGACCGCCCGCGCCGACTTTTGCTGAGTGGCACCCTTTGTTTGGCGGCTTCTTTATGTGGCAAGCCGGGCGCACTGCGGCTTGTCCGGCGACAAGGCCGGTAGTGTCAGCACTATGTCTAAGAGCCTTAACAGTCTTCAGCTTCTCTGAAGACTGTTAAGGCTATCTTTTGTATTTATTAATGTGACTATACTACCGTCAAAGAGTAAACTCAAGTTTTATGACCTGTTTATTGCAATATTGCTGTCAATAATTGTAATAATGCGGCAAAGTGGCATTCATCATAATGATAAACGGTGGCATATGATAGCAATTGTGGGTATCCGCACATTATCACTGTATATTCCTACGAAGTGACGTAAGCAGTGAACTAACGTCGCGCGGAAAGTTCAAGTTCCGAATACAGAATGGACCATAACACGCAGAAGGTCTCCGAGATAACCCGACCTGGCGTAAAGAGAGGAAATACCTACTTAGAACTAATTTTTAAGACGTAATTTTTTACTGGAAACTTATTCTGTGTTTCATATTTCTAACAAACAATTGGAGGGTTCACTTATGCAACAGCTTCCCAGAAAGAAAAAAAACAGAGTACTCGTTAATCCAGTTCACCCTGGATTTGGACGCGTAACGGTTTCGGGTGCTCAGGTTCTGGTTTAATGGTCTTCCGAAGAAACCCGTGTCCTGCAGTAGCCTGCAATAAGCTTGCTTAATTAAATACAACGATCTTCCGGACTTTACCTTACATCTCTTATACAAACACAATTCCGCCGAAACTCTGATGGAAGCAATTTTTCATTATCGGTTCTTACGAACTGTGTTATTCAGCAGTACAACACAAATGAGATGAGTCACGTCACTAACTGCTCATAGTGGAGGGAAAAAACGTTCAGCTGTGGGCCCGCAGTTCGTCGAAAGCAATATGCAATGAGTGGGTAATTGGCACGATTCCTATCTTGAACTAGGGTACTAAACCATCGTAATGGTGGCGAAAATTGGGTGTGCTCTGTATCCTCAACGTATCGCTTTGTATACTATCGCCATTTTATGTTACGACTGCCGTGTAATGCCAAGATGATATCGATAACTATCTTCAAATTACATCGATACTGAGTTTCGGGATTTTCATATCATAATCAGCTTATAATGTTCCCATTGCTGAGACACATGCCTCCTCTCGGTGAGAGGGAGTGGGCCGCGCGGCCGCGGGCCCAGTGCGGGTTAGTAGATGTCACATGTCTTCAAATTTTTTGATTCTAGGACATGCCGGTTTCCTCACGATGTTTTCCTTCACCGTTTTGAGAGCATTCGGGATTTTTGCTGACTTTAATGATAGCCTTAGGAATTTTTAAAAGAACCAACCGAATGTTTTATCAAGCTCTCCGAAACCTAAGAAGTAGGTAGATAATGATAAAGAGGAACTAGGTATTAACGTATCACTAGAGGACTGAATGACACACTTACCTAAATACTGTTATAAACAACATTAAGTAGATAATTATCATTTATTTGGCTTACGTCGCGATTACGCCGCTATGTCTACTTATACCCCTACTGATAAGGGGGATAGATAACCTTATGCGATATCACTTCCTAACTAAACTGGACTCTTGAGAAAGACGTCATCGACTTGAAACGTCTTGACCACCCACTGCATCATTATAAACGACCGTGATGAAATATTGCTAGTCATAACTATCTTGCTCGGTTAACGAATTGGTGATGCCTGTATGTTGTTATATCACCTAGTTTAAAAAAAAAACGAGTCAGCCATGCAGTAGTCGCATGTGATGAGTTACATCACATATTAAAGGGGCGGGGCTTCGTCAAGGCCGTTTCTGACGGCCAACTCTTGCACCGCGCGCGGGTAGGTCAAATTAAATAGCGCGCGTTTCCCCGGCTTCCTGTAACACACTTCTGTCCTTTTTCACGAAATCACTCCCATACATTGCAGAAAAGCGAGAGGAAAGATTTGTAGGAAAGCGAGAGGAAACATGTTACACAACAAAAAAAAATGACAATGGGAAGAAAGACATAACTTATAAATATATTTTCGACATGATGTAGAGTTTTTGTATGAATCTACTTCCGAAATAAAAAAACAATCATTTATGAACACAGTCATGTTGATTATTATTATAAGGAAGCTAATAACCATAGATATAAATTTATATTTCTATGCTAATAACCATAAAAAGCAATTTAGAATTGTATGTTGAAAGGTCGAAAATATCAAGTGGCACGTTCCATAGTTCATTAGTACCTACCTAATAGCGAATAATTATGAGAAAAAAATCACCAGTTTAAGCAACATTAGCCCTTATTAACCAGTGAATAAGTGGCTAGAAATGTAGTTTGTTCAGCATAAGGCGGACCTTTGACTTTTCGAATTCATGTGCGTATTGTATAAATAATTATCAGTTGCTTCAAAAACGGTGAAAGAAAACATCGTGAGGAAACCGGCATGCCTGAGAGATATTTCACAACGGGCGGCTTACACTAACCACACGAAAAGAAGAAGAAGCGGCAAAAGCCCAAGTAAGGAGCGGCCTTAGTCTTACACTATTGACGTGAGCCCATTCCTATTACAATTACTTTGCTATCAAAATAACTAGTGTAAAAACCCTAATAATATTAGATTTAGTTCAGAAGACTGATAACCTAAGATTTTCAAAGCTTCCTCACTTGTGGCAGGGACATCGACGCGAAAACTGTTACCATGGATTTAGTACATGAAAAATTTCAACGCAGGGGGCTCAGCAACATGTACTGATCCATGGTAACAGGTTTCGCTGTATACTATTATGCTGTATACTATTATGCTGCGCCCGACAGGGTCCATAATGATCGCATGCAAATAAAGTATTGAGTATAATAACATTACCAGCTTAGTACTGCCCCGTAGCCGGGCAAAGGCCTCTTTCCATACAGAGTAAGCACGAGTATTGATCACCACACTAGCTCAAGATGATTTCAAACTTATATTGTCCTCACTATGTTTTCCTTTAGAAACGTCAGTAATGTCCAAGATTAACTCAGAAAGTTCATATAAATTGAAAAAGTCACAATGGTACTAGCCCGGATTTGAACCCACAACCTCGTGCCTTAATCACTGAGGCACCACCAAAAAAGCTTTTCTTCAAAAAGTACCTTATGGGTTCCATAGAGCAGTACGGCAGTAAACACAATTTCTAAGCAGTAGATGGCGATACACACGCCCTCTGGTATCGAGACCCCGACACTGGTTCCGTGGTAGATCGCGAACAGGCCGAACTCAGCGTGCACCGAGTAACTGTAGACCCCCACCATAAACGCACTGAAGATCTGTAAAGGATTAAATAAAAGATGGTTTAAATGCTTTAAGTTGGCAGAAGACAAATAAGACTAGCACCTCAATAGCGGAACACACTTTCTATCATCATAAAGGTACCATTCCGTAGCCCACCGCAGGTGGGAACTGCAGGCAACTAGTGACTGGTTTCTATGTATTTCTATGAAATACCTTCCGTAGCTAACGACACGTCGGTATCATAGAAATACTTAGAAACCAGTCGTGTCGCGGCGACAGGTCGCCTGCAGTTGCCGCGACTACGGAATTGTACCGCAGGACTTTAAAGTACTCCCGGAAGGACGCAACTTTTTTCACAGTACCGTAATGGTATAAGTACAGCACAAATTTCAAATTTGCACGAAAATATAGACTACTTTTGTGTCTTTCACATTGTACAAGAAACGGTTTCTAAACACAACTGATTTTCCATCAGCACGCAATGGCGCATGGGGTAGCGCGCTCGCGCTCGCGTGTCTTCTTTTGACGCCCCGGTACCGAAAACGCATGGACTCTTCAACATTTCGGTATTCCAGCAGTCATGTTTTTTTTTTTTTACTTTCCTGATTTAAATTATTTTGTGAGTACATCGTCACTTGCTCCTTTTTAATAATTTTTAACTATACAGGCACAATTTTTAAGTGTTTAATTAAACCAAAGTGACAGATTTATAGTTCCTAAATAGGTTCTTTCCTATAAATAATATTAGATAAATACGCTCCAATAATAATAATTGGTTATTTATCAAGTATCACGAATACCTACATCTATTATTATCATAAAAAATATGGAAGTACTTATTTAACAAATGAGTTTTATTTTAATACGCACTAGCTAAATGTTTAAAACTTCTGACGAGCGCAAGTTCAAAGTCAAGGTCACCGTGCTGCTGGAACGACCAGACAAATTTTCATACAAACTGCGTACTGCTAGCAGGACTCACGGAAGTCTTCCAGCAGGACACAAACCCGTCCTTCCGGAAGAGCTTCCAGCAGGATAAGTCATCGGGCGATCTATCATTAACACACTGCACCGCATCACGCAGCGTAGCGCGAGGCATTGTACCAGTTTGTATAGAAAACACAATATGCGCGCGTGACGCGCTCCCGCGTGCAGATTGTTTTCTATGACCGCCCCGCACCACGCTGCGTGATGCGGTGCAGTGTGCGAATCGTCTTATTCGAAGGGTTACGAAGGGAATTCCTAATCCATTGAATAATTTATATTTGAAAAATTTTGTCTGCTGGACAGTGTAAAACGTTGTTGAATTGTCTTAGTTGACAAACAAGACATTGCAATATTCTGTGTTACACAATTACGGAATTACCACGCAGGGTTTAACAACTTTAAATTAAGTCAGTAAAACAGTGGACAGTTATTTAACTAATCGGTCAAAGAGTCATCTATCATTGTACTAATCCTTTATTAAGTATCTGTATGTGCATTAAAATTAAAACGACAAAAGACAACTAAATAGGTATAAACAAGACACAGCCCCGGATCTAAGGGGGGGCAAACCGGGGCACTTGCCCCGGGCGGCAGTTTCATGGGGGCGCCAAATCCTTGAGACAAGAATTCGAAATATCCTACAAGTGAAGCCCCTTTTCCTACAATCTCATACGTTTTTATCAAGTAATCGAATCTTATATTATAAAGTTTGAAAAAAAAAAACTTTTGTATTTCCATACGCCCAGTTAGTTTTTGAACACAGATTAAAGGATTATTATTTTATGTACATATATCAGAAATGATCACAAAAAATGCTACTCATTTGTCAGTTTTAACAGTTTTTCTCAAACACTGAAGGGAGGGGGCGCCAGTATCAAGTTTTTGCCCCGGTTCGAAAAAATCGTAGATCCGGGGCTGACAAGACATCACAGACAGACAAATAAAAAATCCGGAGTCACACGTCGTGTTGGGCATAAATCAGTACCCTAATTGCGTAATACAACAAAATCACAATCTGTTTCGATTTGAAACAGATTGTGTGTAATCCATTGCTTCGTAAGTTAGAAAAAAATCTGCTCAATAACGTAAATAACGCAATTAATATTGGTGAACTGTCAAAATGAAACCAATAAGGCATAATTGTTTACGAAAATAAGTTACGCAATTAGGGTACAGATTACTTGTGACTCCGAATTTTTTATTCAAGTTATGAGAAAACAGATGAACATACATACACACATACTACCGGTCAAAATCTTAACCCTCCGCCGTAGTCGAGTTTTAATTAATGTTACACAAAATGACACTTCCTAAAATTAACCATTTCCTAATTACAGTATTTTTGCTTTTATTAATTGCGCCAACAAATTATAAAATTAACAGCAATACAGGGGAATTCCTTATTTTTCAGTTATTATTATTTAATCGGTTGAAGGACACATAGAAGTTTTATTGTTATTACGCCTGTGGGCGTTTAGTGTCCATCAATGCGTTAAGCATTAAGGTTCCCGCAGACAGGCGCGACGCGATTCTGGTAGAACAACAATGAAGTTTTCATAGAAAGTGTTCTACTACAGCCACATCGCGCTGTCGCACCTGTCTGCGGAAGCCTTTAAACTAAAAATGATCATAGTTCGAATCTCAGAAGTGTTTATTTTTTAGATGGGTACCTACATAAGATAGTTACAATCAATAAAAACAAGTAGGTAATTAGGTATATATAGACGATGTACTATAAACAAAGTAGAAACTTACGAACACATAACGTAGGTAAATCACGGAGTTCTTAATCGAATCAATTGAGACACTGAACGAGTACAACAACTACGCATATACATTAGGTTCAGTAGCAAAAGTGAATGATAAGTTAAGGTTTGATTGTGTTCTAGCAATGAAAACTGCCTCATAATAATTATGAACTCAAAAACTAGCTACAAGAATTCATTTGAGAAAAATACGATTGCCTCGATTGATAAAAATCTTAGATTCACTGACAGACAAAAAATAGCATAAGCCGCTGAGTCTAGGCCCGTATTAGAGAACTTCACTCAAGACTCAAGCATTACTTAAAACTAGTTTTATCCAATCAAAAGGCTTTAAACGACTTTTAAGTAAATAATGCTTGTTCTGTTATACGGGCCTTAGGAGCTTGAAATTTTGCACAAGTGTTCCTCTTTTTTAACGAAGGTGAGCACTAACGAAGGATTTTTGAAAATACTAAAGATGAAGGGGGATTTGCGGGCAATGAAAGTTTTTACGAAAGTTCGTTACCTTTCATAAATACAGAAATATTTATGTTTTTTTATGTTGACTGTACTTAACTGTGGACTGATACCGACTGCACTGCACTTTATTGAGATATTATTTTTGTACATGAAAGCTTAATCAAAATGTTCTTATTTATTTATTGAACACTTTATCAGGCGTTCATACAAATGACACGTTTGTCATTGATTCTTAACAGTTTGTTGGTCTATCTGCAGGCCGTGACCTTACAGATGAGCATTGAATGGATGGTTAGTGGCGCCATCTATTATCATTCTTAGAGCAGATAGATTTGTATGAACTTTGAAGACTTTTTATATTTTTAATGAGACTGAATTCCTAACAAACAAACCCTATTATTATTTTTATCACAATTCGTTAATTCAAGAAGTCGGATTAACACAGTTTTACTTCGAAAACACTTCACCACAACACTACACAAAGTCGTGTCGCTAATAACAAAAAACGACACGACTTTGTCTTTACAACACTTCAATTCGTCTGCCACCGTAGGCGTCTGAAAGTTAACACGATTAGCCACGTCCGAAAAAATTACGTCGCAAATACGGAAACAAAAATACTTACAAGATTTATGTAACCAAATGTGAGAACACCCCTTCGTAAGGGCATGCAAAAGCAGCACCTTCCAACGATGGGCCAATCGCAATACATGTTTGAAACGAAACTGAATGTTGTTGAAACGAAACGGGAGTTTGGTGTGCGTTTGCGAAACACGCGCGCGTTGTCCCGGTTTATTGTCAGGACTGATGAATCAAGCTATTTGTCAACGTATTTATCTAATGGAGATGTCTGCCTACAGTGCCGGACATCTGAGCTGCTGTTACACTTGATAACGATGTATGTGACATGTATAGGCCACCAGTAAAAAGTTTTTGCAGGGCGCTTTACTTATCTACTGAAATTGCTGGCACTTTTATTCGAAAATGAGTTTATGCAACTTGTAAATCTTATCTGAATGATGACCGATTCCGAATCTTTTTGATTCGATTAAAAAGAAAAAGCCCTGCCCGTGACGATCAGACAGACGGTCAAAAAGACGGCGCAATCTTAGTAGGTAGGTAATAAGATTTCGTTGGCACCCTTTGGGTACAGTACCCTATCCTAAAAATTCCTTAAGTTGCGTAGCAGCGTAGCGTAGCTCTTTAACGAATACCTAACCCTAAAAAGTCCTATATTTAAACATTCTAAATAGGTATTCGGTAGCATAAAGAAAATAAGTTTTTAATTATGGTTATCCTAAGTTTCTGTATGTATTCTGAACCCTAATTGCGTAATGCACTTTTAATCCCAATCTGAATGATGTCGAAGGACATTCTCATGTTCATATGTTCGAAAATTTGTCTACTCAACAACGTAAATATAACGCAATTAATGTTATTGAACTGTCAAAATGAAAGCCATTGGTACTGTAAGTGTGTTACACAATTTCCTCGCTGCTGTCTAAGAAATTTATGTTTTTCAAGCAAAACGTAACAACATCTACTGCTTGAGCACATCGTGATTCTTTCCAACCATATTAAAAAAAAACCCATACCCGGTTCTGAATCAGATCATCCGCTAAACTACTTTAATGACGGAAACTCCGACACTGAACCCAAAAATAATTTCAACTCTATTCCTAAGAAGTAAGGATGTAAATAAATTGTATTTAATTTATACTATTTACAAACTGTTCGCTGATAATAGTGATAACAATTTGACCTCCTGGAAAATCATACTAACCCAGTCATTTGTTTTTTAATCGAGCGTTAAGCACTTATTGTAATACATTGCTTTTTACGTACAGAAGCTAATACAAATTGCAATACAAAAGATTCAATGTACTTGAAAGCTATCATTTAAATCGTTAATAAAATTCGCCAAGCATTCTCGGAACCGATTCATACTTCCCTAGTTATATTGAAACGCATTATTTTTGTTTACGAACGGACATCATAATATTTATGCCGGTTTTGGTATTTTTGTTGTTTTCCCAATGTTTTACATAACAAAGTCTTAATAAACATGTTTTCGGTCAAGGGTTTGACACGCCCTCCCGTTCCGCCCAGAGCGGGAAAAGTTATTTGTTAATTTCCCACCCAAAAAAAAATGCATAGGTAATTACGAATAATAAACGTAGTAGGTAAGCATAAACAAGGACCCAAGGAATCTAAAGTGTGTCCAATGTGTCCAGTATGCCCAGACAAGGGCGTCGCCAGCCAATGGCCCAGGGTGGAGCAAGTTGATATATGGAAAAGGGGAAAAGTATGATTTGTAGGTACAGTCAAGAGTCAAGAGCACATGAAGCTTTACACTTGTAGTGCGAGTCTCACATCTACGGCGGACAATGGGGCTAAAATCGACGCTGGTGAACATTAGATTTTTGACAAATCTGTTTCAACTCGGAAATCCCGATAGGAACTGAGAAAAATAATAATCTCCATTGTATGGATTGGAAAGACCCGAATGGTCCGTACGTTTCGAGTCTTTTTTCCCAAAACTATTCAGAACTGTAGAGCTGAATCCTAATAAGAAGTTACGGACTCCGGATTAGACCCCTTTTAGGAGTTATGGAATTTAAAGAAAAAAAAAAAAATCGTACAAATAAACAAAATTGGCTCTATAGAGATGTAGTTTCAAATGCCTTGTATTATTATTATTTTTTTATTCTAGGGGGGCAGTTGCCCCTTTTCCACCCCTTGGCGACGCCCTTGTGCCCAGACCGATTTCCGTCCTGACTGTCCAGCAAAGAGCGAGTCGCTCTGACAGTCGAGCGACAGATTGACAGTTGACACGGTCATCGTATAGAAAGAGTCCCGTAATGTTACAGCTACCCATGCTTAATGTTTAACCCACCTGAGACAAGCAAGACCTGCTGACTAATCCTATATCCTATACAATACATTTTTTAAAAATAAAAACTTCTTTAGGCACGATGGGCATTTTTGAGATGGGACTAAGCCATTGATTTCGCGACACCGTGATGACACCAAGTTTTGACCTTTAAAAAGACATCAACACGTTGATTACCGCAGTGCCGGTTTTTTTCAAGTTTTCACTTCTGTCGGCACTGCCGGAGTGCCACTGTTTTTTTTTTTTTTTTGATTTTTAACTTCTTTAGGCACGTTGGGCATTTTTGAGGTGGGACTAAACCATTGATTTCGCGACATAGTGATGACACCACCTTTTGACCATTAAAAAGACATCAACGCGTTGATTGTCGCGGTGCGTAGAGTAAAAGACATCAACGCGTTGATTACCGCGGTACCGATTTTTTTTTCAAGTTTATTTTTCTTACTTATTTTGTCCCACTGCTGGACAAAGGTCTCCCCCATACAATACTATTAAATGAGCAATATTTGTAATCACGTTCTCGAAAACTGCTCTAACGATTTCGATGAATGAGGGGTTTACGGGGGCGAAAAATCGATCTAGCTATCTGGAAAAAACCAGGTACTACTTGCTTACTAATATAATACCAAGTACTTATGACGGTTAGGTACTAGGTGGTCAGTAACTTGAAAGACTAACAAATAGTTCAACCTAAGAATATTGGCTATTTCCAAAACTTTTTGGAAAACTCCCACTCAATTTCCACATTTAGCCGTTAACCGGGTTCTTTATGTATTTTTTTTAACTCACAACTGCAAATGTGAATTAGTGTCTTTACTAAAGTGCTGGATTTGGTACTATGAAAGTACAAGAGGGCTACCCAGAACTCGCAGTAGAGTCAGCCACTGCGCTTACTCCTATCGAGGCATGGTATTCAGTCACACAGTAAGCCGGAATGAGTCAGTAAAAGCACAGATCAATACAGATGGAATACTCCGCAAAATCATTTAAATAAAAAGCGACTCTTGCTACGATACAATAAAGTGCAATTCAGGTCGCACAGCGCCAAATTACCTACAGTTACATTCACCTAGAAGTTGCCTCTCTTTCTATCGCGTAACTCTTCGATCTTCTGATTACATTACACTCACTTAATTGGCCCAACAAGTCGAGCCCGCCGCGAACTTGTAGCTTCATACCTAAACTGCGGAGTGTCCCATCTGTATTCATCTGTGATAAGGCCATTTTACCACAGATGAATAGGCTTTTTAATCATTACTATAAACTCCTCAACAATCCCAAGCGGGGGCGATACTATAACACAAAAACATCCCACAATTTCCACATCTGGTAGGAGGCTAGGGGCCTCCTACCAGATGTGGAAATTGTGGGATGTTAAGGGAGATTAAGATGCTGACCTGTCCACCATAGTCAGAAATGTTTATCCTTTGGCTGTTCATAGAACATTTTGCCTGAAAATAAGCTATTTGGCTTATTTATATAGCAGTCAGTCTAAAATTGTTATTAACGAGTTGTTGGCTTTTGTGCAAAAGCTGGATGTTATGGACAATGAGAGTCTCATTAATATTTGTGCAACGGGTTTCTCCGGTAAAGAAATCGATCAAGCAAAGTCGTTATTATTTGAATCTGTGTCTTCGGGCAAGCGCGTAAAAGACTCAGACATAAAGACAAGCAACATAAGGAAAGATATTCTAACTCTGTTCAAGAATACAGACCCCGAGCTAATTCCTAAATTTGTGGCAAAAGAACTGAGCAAACTGCCTTCCGTAACTTTTGACCACGTTGTCGTGCAACTATACCGGCTTGTACAATGACTACGCCTATTGAAGTGTCTGAGAATCCATGAACTTTGGCAGAAATCGTAAAGACAAACGGACATTTCAAGATAAATAAACCCGATCCTGGTTGGACAGTCGTTCAAAGAAATCACTTACAAAATCGCTTTGTGAGTCAGTTAGTTAAGGCAACCACGGAAACTCTGAGTAATTTTAAGGCGGCTGACACTAAAGTGGTGTTTGTCTCATCGTCTCGTGTCTGTACTTAAAGAAACTGTGGAAGATGACATAACGGAAAACATTTATAATAAAACGCGAAGGTCTTTGATGGTCTTGAATGCTCAGCACAGCATGTATTTTAACCTTCACGATGCCCAGATTAGATTTCACGACACTGTCAACTGAGAGGGCTATTTTGACACTAAAGCACACATTCGCTTACTACGCTGGTAGGAAAACACCCATATACGCTTACTTTATGGACCTATCGAAAGCCTTCGAACTAGCCACTTTGTTAAGTGGAGAAACGTATATTGTAAAGAAAAGGAAGAAAGAAAAACGAATATTCTGAAGAATATTCACTTGAGTATGGAGTGAGGCAAGGGGACTGACCTCTCCAAATCTAGCCAATCTATCTATGTCAATCAGCTGATAGGTGAGCTCAGCAACAGCCATGTCGGATGTCACATCTGATAACATTTGCGTCAAGTACAACGATAGACAGAGTGAGTATAATGAATATGCTCCTCAGAGGTAAAAATCAACAACCTAAGCATATATCACCATATAAGCATAGATCACCAGTGTATCTCAACGGGGTATCTTTAAGGCGGGTTTCTCAGTTTAGGTATCTAGGGCATATTACATACAAATACCATAGAAAAATCTCACCGTGAAAACTTAGGTGAAGTGAGCTCGAAGTGACCTGTCATTCCAGCATATGCTAGGGATTGACATTATTGATAGCACACTTCACTAGTTTTCACGGTGAGATGTTTACAGAATAGCACTACAGGTTTGCATGTTGCTTGATGAATTTTCGTATTTTAATTTATTTTCAATCAGTAGTTCAATATTTATTTGTATTATAATTTATTTACAATTATTTATTTCGAGTTTACCTATGTTACCTAAATGCTAATAATATTATAAAATATCGACCAAAATAGTCTGAATAAATAAAAAAATATCTTTTTTATTTATGGATAATGTCGAAATATTTGACTCAACTTAAGTCCAATTAGTTTCCTCTATGCCTCTATGCTTTAGTCTGTGATTTGACGTTACTATAGGATTTGACTGTGTATGGTTTGTCATGAAACGCCAATGCTTAGCGCCAATGTTGAATATTTCAAAGGCACGCATTGCGTGATTATTATTTGTAAGATTGTAGATGTGCAACATACCTGTAACCTTACCGACGGTCGCGTCGTTTTTGATGCTATATTCGTTAAGATGCGGATGCATGGTCATCTTTGCATGGACTGTGGTAATTATAAAATACTTTAGATACATCGTGTTGCTAAGTGATTGCCGTGAAAAAGACCGTCTTCCCTTTATCCCTGAGTGTCCTATAAATAACTAAGGCTGTAACTGAACCCGGAGCCGTACCGGGCCGCACCGGCGCCGCGTAGATTTTACACATGATATATATAATACATAATAAATAGCCCACGAGCAATGAGTGTTTGTATCCATAGAATTAGCAAAATTGTATGAGAGCTGTGTGACAATTTTGGTGGACAAAAGGTATACCGGGTGGCAGGGAAATCGACGCGAAAAGTGTTACCATGGATTCAGTACATGATTCTGAACCCCCTGCGTTGAAATTTTCCATCAGTTACTTTTTTTTAAATCAGCTGTTTCATAGAAAAGTGCACCTACGCCATTGATATATAAAAACCCAAGATGCACAGTCTCGAATAAAAGCAACGCTCGAAAGTGTCCCGAAACTCTATTTCTGTCTCTTTCTATAAGCTACAAGCATATATTATTGCAAGTTCAACCTTACGCCAATTATTTAAAGTTGTTATTACAACGCAGGTACTTAAAGCAATAAAATTTTACGACCGACCGTAGTCGGTAGGACAAGGTATTGAGTGGAGTCGAACATGACTTTTTTTTTTTCATCTTACGTTATTAGTTAGTATTTTAAGAATTTGTAAAATTGTGTTTTAAACACATAAATATACTTTTATTTCTGCATAAATATGTTTTTGGGTAGCCTATAGGGTATATCAAAAAAACAAATAATAACTGTTAAAATTGTTTATTCAAATATAAAGAACAGCCGTTTTACGAAGACGTTTTATGCCTTTTAAAGTGACATACATATCTTCATCCAAAAATGCTCGGAACAAACGACGCTTGAATTATTCGACTTAAAAAAATCTTCTCGCCTTTGTTGGCTGACGATTGATGTCCATTCTCCACATCGTATTGGGTCACGAGGAAAACTAAAATATAAAAATTAGAAGTTTCCATGAAGTTTCTAATGTGACACTTACAGACTACAGACTACGCGACACTTCAGTCTATCCTTAGCGTGCCGCATGTCGCGAACTCATAAGTTGGCCCATAAATGAATCGTTATACATCATAATATTTAGGAACATTATAAAAATGTTAAATTGGCTACCTCCTGACCTACACGTTATGTAACGTAAATATATATATTTTTCAAAAACTACATACAAAAAAGGTTCAAAAGTACATAAATTTATTAATAAAAAGAAACACAAACAAAATCGACTCCACTTATTAGAACAGGGTCATTTTTATAATGCGACTAAAATAAAACGGAGACTGTAATGCGTTGTTCTAACACTGACCAAGCAGCCATTGAAGTTAGCCGTATTTTACTTTGGGCGTTGAATGAAGTTTTTAGAAAAAATAAATCAAAATCACACATTGCTTGTTATAATCGGTCATAAAAACAACAAAAACTAGTCAATAAGTTTTTTACTTACCGAAAATACGATATCCCATCCTTTTTTAACCTTCTTGACGTAATATTTTTACAATTTCTCACAGAACACTTCGGCATTTTTAACGACTGCTTCCAGACGCGAGCGACGCGAGACTATTTGAAATGAGCTCACAATTTAGAATGTTGCGCTCTTTTTTTGGGGACGCTTTTTAGACGTTGAGTGTGCATCTTGGGTTTTTATATATCAATGACCTACGCGGTCAAAATGTAACAGCAGATTTTTTTTTTAAATTTCAACACTGGGTTGAGAATCATGTCCTGAATCCATGATAACAGTTTTCGTGTCGATGTCCCTGCCACCCTATATTCTATATCTATCTATATATCGCGCTATGTATCAAGTGCACAGAACCAATTGGTTCTACAGATGAGCAGTTCCAGAATTATAAGGTGAATTTGTGTAAATGCACAATGGAAGTGAAGTCCAAGTCTAGTATCAATTTTAATCAAATGTTGTTAAGGGCTTTATTCACCAGCCATCCTAGCCACGGTCTTGTTAGACGTGCTGCGGCACGTCAGCATTGTTTGAGCGAGGCGCGAGTGCGACAAACGAACTTAAAAAATGTTAATAAGTTTGGCTCGCTCGTATATCAAGAAAGACGAGCCTAAGGAGCTTGTCACACTGGATGCGTTTTGCGTCTTACGGTCCGGTCAAATCGAACATAACATAAATGTTCGAGTTGGAGGACGCAGAACGCATTCAATGTGACAAGTCCTTAAAACCGCAGTAATGAATACCGCGGTTTTGGCTCACTCGTCGAGAGCGAGCCAACTAAAACTAAAACTCAATTTTTTACCACCAGTTCCGGAGCCTATTCTACATCGTGTGGCTCATGGTGACTTTTATATGGATGTACATGCCGAATTCGAACCACACTGAGTCAAAACCCGATAGTGAAAGCTTCTATTTTGTGTTCCCGAGCTACATCACCCTGATTATCACCGAATGCTTTGTTTTCATGTTCGCTATTTATCTAGGAGTGGGAATCTATAGAGTATGTATTTAAATGATACTTTTAATACAATTTTTTTTTGTCAATCTGCCTTGCCTTTTCCCAACTATGTTGGGGGTCGGCTTCCAGTCTAACCGGATGCAGCTGAATACCAGTTTAAAAAAAAAGTAATAATTATTTTAAAAAGTCTAAATAATTAGTCAAAAAGTTATTAGTGAGGCTGTTTGCGCAGGATACGTCAGACTTAACTACATTTAGTTATCGCTACTTTTGGAGGGTATTATATTCCCCCATATTTCAAAATAAGGTTATGTGAACAATTAGAAAGATGAGACGCCAAATGATTGGTAAAATTTACATCATAATGACATACTTATCCGTGAGAAACATCATCTTTGATTTTTTTCTAATACCTAAAGTAAGACTGGGTATTACATATTTACCAATCCAACTGAGCTTTCATTAATTTTTCAGGAGTTCGCATTCCAACTGCAGCAATACTTAATATGTCGTTGCTGCGCTTTCACAATTGAAACCGTCATTTTAGTGTGTCTGAGCTTCAATCATAGGTACTATATTGGGTGGTACTTAGTGTTCCTTATGATTGTCAGTAAGTACTCTATTACTTACATTAAATTCTACTAATATCAAGACGTGGCCTAGTTTGGTCAATACAGGCTTGCTTGCTTAATTAAATGAAAGTGGGAACCGATTATGTGTGTGGCTTCGTCCATACTCATCCCCAGTTCGAACTCGCCCGGTTCTTATATATCTAACTACATGTATAGAAGGCGCAAAAAAAAGTACTGATTGTAAGAAAAGTGCTAGTATGATTTTTATTTATTTTTATTCTCAGTCATAATACGCGGTATAAAATGAACACTAGGTAGGTAGGTAGGTAGGTACTACTAATAGTACCTACCTACCTACCTAGTGTTCAAAACACTAATGTTTTTCAACATCTATAAAATAGAATCAACATTAATAAACAACTTAGGTATTATACACTTAAAAGAATTATTCGTTTATCTACCCTCTTTTAAAATCACATTTCGTAAGTACAATAATTAAAACTTAAATTTTTTCTCTAAAAAAGTCACAGTTGTACAAAAATTAAAGCTCTGCAAAAAAATCACAATCTATATAAACAATAATTCAATTCAATTATTGTAAAATTTCTAGGAATTTATTTAATAATTATCATCTAAGTACAAAAAAAAACTTAACTCAAACTCAAAGTATTTATTTCAATTAAACCATTTACAGGCACTTTTGAATTGTCAAAGAGTCGGTCAGTTAGTCAGAAAGTTGAAGCTAATTGCCCATTCCAAAACGTAGATCTCTATGGAGAAGAACGGGCAAGAAACTCCAAGGACACTCTTTTAAATATAGATATTACAAAATCCTGGGTACATCATTCTTGTTGCTTCTATATGTGAGAACAATGTACAAAAAATAATCAAAAGTAATTGAAAATATAAGATTAAAAATAAGCCCTGGCAGATAAGAGATGACCAGTTTCAACTGACGGCGCCTTGTTCACGAACATGACGCGTGGATCAGCACCATCCAGCTCAACCATTTTTCAGGGAACCGAATGATCCAATACACTCGCCACCATCAGCGAGACATTTAAGTGAGCATGACATATTCTCAACTGCCATGCTATTTCAAGTCAATATACATCTTAATAACTTAATAAACGGCTCCATGGTCTCACATTTACAAAAATAAAAATGCTTCTAAATTATACAAAACTATAGTTTGCAATGTATTTAAAAAAATAAAAGAATTTTACCACCAAAAAGAAAGAAAATCATTACTAATTGGAGCATCCAACAATTAACTTGGTAAAAAAAAAATAAGCATTAAGTTCCTAATGTCAAAAACATTTTTTTTTTAAAAGCGGAAGCAACTCTTCTAAATATTAAAATTTTACAAAGAATCTAAAAAGATCATTTTGTTAAAAAAAATATATAGAAAAGATCATGACTGCCATAGTAAAATTAATACGTGATCAGTGTTTATTAATTAGAAGAAGAGTAAAATACTCTTAAAAATAAATACTCTTCTTCTAAATAATATCATATTTAGAGTTTCTACATCGTAGCACTTTTTCGACAAACTGTACCTTTGCAGCTGATAGGCATATAAAAAGCGAGCGATTTCGAACTGGGGATGAGTATGGACGAAGCCCCGTATGTTCCCAAGAATTTAAATGTTTTATGTGGCTGAAATAATCCCCGCAACCACACCTGTGGCGCATCTTGTGAGAGGCATGTTCAATGTCCAGCTGTGGTTTGCGATCGGTGGAAATTGATAGCAACCGGGACATATCAAAGCTGGTGCTAGCTATGCCAAGTGGTCCAGAGAGAGCTAGGAACCTCCTAAAAGTTTACGATTCGCATAATATAGTAAGTAGTTACAGTACGGGCTACGAACGATGAGACTTGACCGCGCCTCCCGCGCTCTTTCCATCGCCCCGATGACGCCCCGGCGCAGCCCTCATACCGCTAAAGACACCTATAATCGGTTACTGTGCAAGTCGAACCACGTGGTGTGTCAAGTCTCATCTTTAGTGGCACGCACTGTACCTACCGCTTTTTTCATTTAACCCTAGACCCAACTGCCTAACGAAAGCCTAAAGGCTCTTTCAAACAGGCGCGACACACGACGCGACACAAAGACACCGCTCGTCGCGCGACGAGCGGTGTCTTTGTGTCGCATCGCGTGTCGCCCCTGTTTGTAGGAGCCTTAATTCTTCCGACGTCAGTACTTTTTTAGCATTTATACCATTACCGTTGCTAAAATTCGATGTGCTATAGTTATGGACCTGGTACTGAAATAGTATTTTATTATTACAGTTCTGGAACTCTACTCGTTCATCGTTGTGTATAGCTATTATGTGGAAATTGTAGAAGAACAAGAGGCGAAAGAGCGCGAAGACACTGAACTGAATTTTAAAAGCGAGTTCAGCGAGAGTATGGCGCCAGATTCACAGGAGACACAAAGTATGCCAGGGTCTCTATCCACGCGAGCGCCGCGCTGTACGCCAGATCCGTGTTCTATGCTAGCGCCGCGCTGTATACCAGAGCCATGCTATATGGCAGCGCCGCGCTGTACGCCAGAGCCGTGCGCGCCGCGCTGTATGCCAGAGCCGTGCGCGCCACGCTGTATGCCAGAACCGTGCTATATGCCAGCGCCGCGCTGTACGCCAGAGCCATGCGCGCCGCGCTGTACGCCAGACGCGCGCTCTACGCCAGAGCCGAGAGATACGCGCACCTGGCGACACACGCGAAAGACGCGCGATAAGCAAAATATATTATAGCGAAATGTTATGTCAGATTGTCGAGATCCGTGGTGTACGCGAAACATGCATGATTCTAAGCTTTGTCGCGTCTAAGCCACACAAAACTGCTTCTTAAGGGTCACCAAAACAATCAATTGCAATTTTTACATGATTGACACACATTGATGCGCAAATTGATCGTCTACTAAATGCAATTGAAGCGATTGACAATAATTACAATAGAAATTGATGCAATTGATCGTTTCAGGGACCCCTTACCCCGATTGACTGAGAGGACAACAAAGGGTGGACCCCTACGGATATCTACTGTTAATTTATTGTTTAGAATATTGTGTGAAACCAAGTTAACCAATCTACTTTTTATTTACGTGTTACAATGATTACAATAAACAATGGTAAATATAGATAATGCGACCAACGTAATATCTCTAAATTGAGCATCGACAGCGTTTTACCAGTGCGGTTGCAGCCTTATATTAGGACGTTTATTTCCAATTTATTTATGAAACATTGTGTCCGTTCTGTAAATAAATAACAATCTGAATGAAAGTTTACATCATCAATATCCACAGAAATACGATACTTAAGACATTAGTTAATAAGTAAGTACCGCAACTTGGCAAGATAGGTAAGTACCTAAGTAGTTACATACCTACTTTTAATTAGATCTTAGTCACGAAGATAAGTAGATAACTATATCCTACTTGCGCAACAACCTATAAACACACCCAAAATAATCGAGGTTGATGGGCAACCGAAATAGTTTATTTACTAATGGTTCATTGGTCATCCGTTATCGACATCGCCCTTTCATATCCATATCAGATAACTGATACTCGGCTAAGTTATTATCAGAGACAAACCCAGCACACGCCGACATTATTTTAAACATTGTTCACTAATTTAATAAATGTACTAAGTAATAGTTGGAAAATAAAAGCAGTGTGACTGGTTGTGGATTACAGTTTTTTTTAAATTTGTTGTGTTAGTGAATAATAATAAAGCCATGGGTATCGAACTGCCTAGGTATAGCAAATGCTGTTTTTGCATTCCTTTAAAAGTTGGAGTTTTGATTATCGGATATATTTCCATCGTGAGTACTGGTTGTTTTTATTTATTATAGCGGTAGGAGTCAATGACCTTTTCCTCGGTTTTTAGGTATGTAATTCCGATATCGGTAGTACGTTCCCGTAGGATAGGTATATTCGGACATGGATAGGTATACGCGGGCGAAACCGCGGGCAAAAGCTAGTTTGAAGAATAAAAATGCTTTTGAAATATAATCTAATATGTATATTTTTTCGCCATCTACTATATTTTTACAGGCAATGGCTTCGAAAATACTAAATTTGATATAAAAAGTTGGTTACCCTAGATAACAGTGTCTGGTCTGTAGGTACCTAGGTACTCCTTCTACTAACTTCATAGGCCACTTGTACCACAAATCACTAAATGTACATATAACGCTAAATGTATTTAAAACATCATTCTGTCTATCATCTTCAAATGAAACAGAAATAGAATGATGTTATACATTCATAGCGCTTAATTGATTAGTGATTTGTGGTACAAGAGACCTTAGCGCCTGATATTTTTAATTAGCAATGATTGTCACGGAATCATCATACCTTTTTACTAGGAAAGTTTATATTTTTTCTTAGTACCTTCTAAGCCTTAATTTTCTAATAACCCTTTAATTTTCTTATATTTTCAGATTGCATCCTGCATGACCCTCGGTACGATTTCGTACTCAATCTTCAGAGTGTCAGAATTCGTTAAGAATATGAACAACAAACCGAATCCTGAGCATCCACCTAACGAAGTATCGAAGGCAGCCCTGGGCCTGTATCTCTCTTTCGCCTACTATCTACTAGTTTTCCTGTTCAGTTTTATCATTAGTGTCATTTTAGTTATTGGAACTCATGCTGTAAGTACCTGAGATGGAAATCATGTAGGTACTAGTATTTGTACTTGGATTTAAACTAAGTGGGAAGAGATACCCACTAAAGTTTTGTAGACTTTAGTAGGTATTTGTTCCCTCTTACTTCGAGCCTTGGAAAGTCATCGCTTTACAATAGGTACCAGTGAAAGTGTGAGCTTTGGACTGCCAAATACACAGACAATATAGGGCACAATAGATTTTACATACATAGGTACCTAGCAGTTCGCAGTGAAAAGTAACAGCTTAGGATTACTGAGCGACTATCACAGCTAATAATTTATCAATCAATAAGGTTCCAGGAATTATAGGAAATATGGTGCTATTCATTTGTATTTCAAAGAAATGATTACCTACTAATGATGACAAACTTTTGAAAGAAAATTCTTTTAAGTACATAACAAACCCGTATTCAATGAATGATTAGATAGCTAACTTATCTTTCACTATAACGCTTACACATGTTTTGATATTATATTTAGATTTCTTTATTTTTACTTTTTGACTACCATAATGACGCAATTTTGGCGCCACGCACCGTTTTTTTTTTTTTACATCTTACTTGTGACACCCCACCTCACATGTATAGTTGCCTACTACAATTAATGCTAGTGTGACATGTCTGTTCGTGACCTTACAATGAAATTCTGTTCTCCTATTTCAGGGCAAGCCCAGTTACTTGAGATTCTACTTCAAAGCAACTATGTTCTTGTTCGCTTTGAGCATCGTTCTGGTGGTGGTGACGGCCGTGTTTATGGGATTCTTAGCCACGCTTCCCGTTCTCAAGTGGTCTTGTAAGTATCCTATTATTTTATTACTGATCCTCCTGAGTTAAGTAAAGATAAAGGAGAAAGAACACATAGGCTGGACAGCTATAACATTTCATGGTGGTCTCTCAGGGCAGCCAGTGCTATCTGAGCTAAGGGCAGGTACTATTACTATTCTTTGCGGGACAAACTGAGTAAGTTACTAAATGTATAGGCGCCCCCTGTCGTCAAAGTTCAAACTGTGAATATCTCGGCAGGAAAACAAAACTTTTAAAAGATCAAGATAATATACGCATACGAAGGGTTCCATACCACCATGAATAATTAGCAAAAACGCCGAAAAAAACACGTTTCTTGTATTTTATAAGTTTTTTTTTTCACCCTATAATTTTTTACTTTATTACATTTTGTATTATTTGTTGATATAGCGGCAATAGAAATACACAATCTGTGAAAATTTCAACTGCCTACCTATTACGGTTCATGAGATACAAGCCCGCTGACAGACAGATGGACGGACGAACGGACGGACAGCGGAAGCTTATTAATAGGGTTCCGTTTGGCACCCTTCGGGTACGGAACCATATTAATAAAATCATAAACATAAACATCACGCCTTGTTTCCCCGAAGAATTGGGCAGAGGTGTCCCTGTAGCAGGTTCACCCACATTTCGCCAGTTATGTTTTAATTCCCATGTAATAGGGGGCGAGCCTATTGCCATCAACTGGGCACAAATCCAAACTCCAGGCTACTACTGAGAAATTTCAGATAGAAAAACCCAATAACACTTTGCCCGACCTGGGAATCGAACCCAGGACCTCATGCTCAGCAGTAGCGCTGGCGACCACTAGCCCAACGAGGCAGCGAGTCCATCCGAGGCATAAAAATTAATATTCTTGTAAATGATTGCTGTGATTATTGAAATATTTGTATTGATTTCAGATTCGTTTCATTTAAATGGGCTTTTGTCTTCTGTCCGGCTCTGCGGTGATTATTTTTGTAGGAAGTCAGAGTCTGTCAGAGACCTAGAAACTTCCAGAAAATATTAAAAACGTTTTCTTTCTTTTTTCAGTTACACTTCTGGTTTGTATGGTTATGGTTCGAAGTTACTATTTGATACTGGAGGAGAGAGAAAAGCCGCCCGTTTATGAGTTGCAGCCTTATGTTCCTGTTCAACAAGGTCAACAAGCACCGTTGATGGCATAATTTAACTGCGGACTGTTTTTAGTTGTGTTAACTAAGTATTTTATTAGTTTAGTTATTTATAATAAAAATGAATGTTGCAAATTAACAGTTTTTGTTTTTTTTTTTTCCAAAATATAGTCTATGGTCTCATATTATCACCTATCAGCACGATAAAAGAAAAGCAATTTAAAGCTAACTCGAGAAGCTTGGCACCAGTGGCGGATCCAGGATTGTTATTTGGGAGGGGCTTGACCCGTTGAGGGTAGGTTTTAGCAAAGTAAACACTTGCTGGGGCTACATTGTCGCGTTATCGCGAACTAAACTTCGCGCACTCTCTCGCACAGAGTGCGCACGAAGTAAAGTTCGCGATAATGTAGCCCCAGCATAATGCTACGGCTACACTGTCGCGATAAAGCAAAGATTTGTGTTCTCGCGACACGTCTAGACAAGCAAAAGTCCCATCGCGAATAATTCACGCGAATTCGAAGCCTTCACGCGGTTCGGCTGTCGGGAATGCTGGGGCTACATTGTCTCTAACTATACTTTACGCGCTCTCTGTTGCTTCAGCGAGATGTCGAGCGGAGTGTGAGAGAGAGCGCGCTAAGTTTAGTTCGTGATAATGTGACAATGTAGCCCCAGCATAAATGACTGCACGTCAAAAGGTTTTTGAACAAGATCGCCTTGGTGGGAGAAAAATACTTGTATAGAACATTGGCCCGTAATCTTATCTAAATAAAGAGCACAATCGAGTTAACAAAAAAAAAAAAAAAATAACTTTCAATACCTTTAAAGTAAAAATACTTGCATAGAACATTGATCCGTAACTAAATATAAAATTTATATTTAGTTACGGAGTTAGTTATAAGGTTTTGTAAACGCGATTGTGCTCTTTATTTAATAAAGAGCACAATCGCGTGTACAAAAATGAGGTGTCGTCATGGTGTCGCGAAACCAATGGTTTAATCCTATCTCAAAATGCCCAACGCGCCTAAAGAAGTATTCACTTAAAAAATATGACCTTCTTCTCATGGGTGTCGTAAAAGGCGACTAAGGGATGGGCAACAACGTTCTCCATACATTTTTAACACAATACTGCGATCGCCAACCCACCTGCCAAGCGTGGTGATTATGGCATACCCCCCAAAAATGACATGCACCAAAAGGAAATGATCTCTAGTGCCTGGCGGCCCACATACCCTTGGCTACGGTAACGGTCAAGGCCACGGTGAGGCAAGAGATGTGAAGAATTCCCGGAAGAGATCCGGCTACCACAATATCTGGAAACTGGACAGTACACTTGCGTACACTCCGGACCGACAAGAAGATCATCGAACTCGAACAAGAATTGAGCAGGTTACGATGGGGTAGGGTTATCTGAAGTCCGAAGAGAGAGGGGGAAGACTCGATAATCCTCAAATCCGGGAACTTGCTCTATTTCCGGGAGGGCCACCAGTCCCAAGGTTTTTGTTTATTTAATTTTATGGTGTATCAAATACTTATAGTGTGATTATTCAAGGCGATAGAGTGGTTGTGTTCCGAATTTCCAAAGGGAAGCCGGTAGGAATCGAGCTGTTTGAAGCCGTCAACCCTGTGGCGTACCTTAGATAAGGGCTTGCTACACGGCTGCCAACCGCGTCCCAACAAACGTGACTTTGGTGATTTACAACCGTGGAGTTGGTGGTTTACGACCAAATTTCAAACAGCTCTGCCAGCCAAGGTCACCTCTGTCGGGGACTCGGTTGGCAGCCTTGTAGCAAGCCCTTTAAACTCAGAATGTCCACAAGGTAAATCGATGACCTTATGAAGGCCGCAGGAATCCGCTGGATGCGAGAAGCACAGAATCGGTCGAAGTGGCGGTGCTTCGGCGAGGCTTATGTCCAGCAGTGGACATCTTTCGGCTGAAATGATGATGATGATAATGTGACTTACAACCTTATGATCGTAAAAGCTTATCTATCTTTTTTGATTTATGTTTTTGTATTAATCTGTAAAAACAAAAATATGTAAATATTCTGCATAAAAATATTCAAGTATCACATACGTTTTTTCATAGTTGATCCGGGGATACCTGAAGTATTTTTTTTTTAAATTTCCCTCTCGTTTTCACTCTCAGCCTTCAATAGACAGACTCTAATGGGGATAAAAACTGCCACTTGCTCACTTCAGATGGCGCTGATATCCAACATCTGATAATTTGATAGTTAGCCATACATTGTTTGTAAACAAGTGACTTCTTTTACGCATAATTAATAATTGAGCCCAGTTGCGCATCTGTTTACTGTAAAAATACGTGGACCCATGTATTTGCCAAAGTTGTTATAAGAAGAAAACTGTGGGAGAAAGCTCGTCGAAAAAAAATTGGATTCCGATATTTGGTCGAGACGATGTACTATCCTTTAAGCCTTTTATGGGAGAAAGTGGTTGGCGATACTTCCAAGAGAACTAAGTCTATTTTCATTAGATACAGGCACTTGTGATGTGATATTATGTAAATTAAATTATAGTATGTGTGTGTTTAAATTATCATCTTGGAACAGTGCAAGAAGATCTCTGAGTTTTTCAGTCGGGAAGATCATGCCCGAGTTGGTTTTCAATTCTGATCAGGTTATTTCTATTGGAGCCTCCAGTCTTTAACAAAAAACGAACATATAAGTCAACAAACTCAAAATAACCTATAAATTTTAAAACGTTCATAATTTATTGACTTTTCCACTAAAGCTGCTTTTTTACCCGTGGCAGACGCTTTCCCTGTGCTTAGCTCGTCTTTTAATAGTGCTACACTCCAAGTCTCATACATATTTATCTATTTTCGTATAATTTGTGATCGACACGAAAGTAAACATAAACACACGGCGCGGCGGTTTAAAGACGTCCAACTGTGCTGCCACCTGTTATAAACTTTTCAGCCAGTTATTTTTTTATGTGCAAACATGTTGAAAAATTGCAATACATTTAATCCTAGCAACACTACAACGAAATGTCACAAGCTATTAATGTATTAAATTGAAAACGTGCAAAAACTGCAAAATATATCGGTTTTCTCTTTCTGTCTGATTGCAAGACCCGCAGTCAGTCTCGTTCCCACACAACATTTTAATTTTATTTGATAATACGTAAAACGTTTACGTTTCGATGTGGTCGTATCTTTTCGTTGATGTTGAATGTTCTTGATTTCTTCGTATTTTATTGCTAAATAGCAATGAGATCGGATTTTGACATTTTAACATTATAAATAACGTAATAAGAATACGAAATGGCTAGTTTATCTAGCAAACAAAGTATTACTGCTGCCCAAAATCAGGTTCGTAGAAGCGTGAACGCGCGAACCTTATAAATGATCTTTATATTTTTATTAAAATGAGTCGTTTGACGCCGCCTTCCTGTTGAATACACAACAGAGATTATAAAGATGGAGTTTAAGTGTAAATCGTTTGGTTTTTAGCTTGTACAATGGATAAACGAGGCGGGGTTGTTAGAAGGCAACCGCAGAGCAGACTGCCTGAGGAAAGCGGTGGAAATTTTGGTTCATCAGTGCTCTTCAGTACTTCCACAGTATATGGAGAATATCCTCACCTATTACAACGACAAATCTACAGACGTGAAGAAGCTTGTCGTCACTTTTATTGAAGACTTGAGGTAAGTTGCCACTGTGATACTCATAAAGGTTAGTTGTGATAATAATTTGAAAGATACTTCTTATTAGTAGCTCTTTATCTTGTGAATTTTTAAATAGGTGTTCTTACATAAACACAATTCAGTTAAATACCTATTACAAAACATGTTTCAAGTATAGAACTGTGGAGTTTCTTGCCGGCTCTTCTCCATAGGAAAATACTAATTGGAACCATGCACCTAGCTTCGGACGTTTCATAAGTGCCCATATAGGTTTATGTGAAATAAAATATTCTGAATATTTTGAATTAAATTGAATAGAACCATGGAGATATTGTCAATGAGGATGCATTAACAATATCTCCATGGTTCTATTCATTATAAAATTTATATTTCTCTTTAACTAAAGCTTAGAAGTTAGGCTGAGGTACTTGATAGATTAGATAACAGCTTTTCTATTTGTCCTTTTTTGGCATGGACTAGAATAACAATTTTTTTTGTAATTTTTTTTTTTTGTTTTTTCTTTAATTTTTTGCTGTGTAACCCCACACAAATTCGAATATCACTACCTGCTATGTAAATAACAGTGACAAGAATTTATTATAAGAGCAAAATTAATAACATTTATATGGGATCATCTAGGAAGTATACATAGTATAGTTAAAAAAAAAAGAATTTTACAAATTGGTCCTGCCGTCTTCAAGTAATTGAGGAAAAAAATAGCGAGAGATGACAACCTCCTCCTTTTTGTGAAGTCGACTATGTCGTACCTATGCTCTTCCTCCATAAAATGACAAAACTGTATCAAATCCACACTGCATTGTACTAAACTGATTAGTCTTTACCAGGAATAAATCAGAATATAAACAAAGTATCAAATTATTTTTTGTAGGATGTGTTTTCAAATTCTACCGTTGTTTTACTTATACAGACTTAGCGTGGCCAGACTACAGTTATGTATGATTTTTAAACCAGTATTAACGTTTTACACTATAAATTTGCTGGTAGGTAGGTAGTCCATGAATGTGGACACAAGCAGTGAGCAATTTTATCCAGCTTTTTATTTTTAAATTTTTTTAGAAGAAGACCTTTTACAGTTTATATAGACTATTATTTTAATTGCCTGAAGAAATAAAATATCTTTGCTAATACGATCAATTCCATAATTTAGAAATGTAATTTATTGTTTTTTGTAATTTATTATAACAAATGATTAATAGTAACAATGCTGTACTAATTAACACAAGTAAAACAACACATGAGCAAAGTAATTTTATCAATTATTCTATGTTAGGCGAGATTGTAATCAATTAATAAGAACTTTTATTATTACTACAACTGAAAAAAAAAATCCTTGCAGTAAGCTCCACCCGCAATACTTACCGAAGATGATTGCACAACTGCGGCAGCTGGTCAGTGACTCAGTGATTGCTGTTCAGAAGAGAGCAATCCAGGCCTCCAGCATTGTATACCGTAACACACTGGTGTGGATATGTCAGGGTGCTTTAGAAACTACGGAGATGCAGTTTGTTTGGAAGAATATCACAGAGCTTAAGGTACCTGTATGGAATTAAGTATTTTAGAATTTTAATATTTGTTGTGTTATTTCAACCAACCACGTTGAGTAAGCAGGGTAATGTATTTATTAGGTATTTATTTAATTAACAGTAAATTTACACTCATAAACAGCCAAGAAGTAACAGAAAAATATGGTGAATGGTGATGCTTATTTCTAAAGAAATCTTTTTCAGCATACCTATGATAAGAGAATAGATTCATAAAACCAAACCGAAGAACTATTTATTTATCTATTTGTTTTTTTTTTTTTTGTAAAACAACCTCTTATCTATAGATTTACCTTCACTAATTAAATGCCTAATCTCTATGCGATCATTGCTGTGTACCTGTGTTTTGTCACAACTACGTTTTTGACTAAATTAGAAGTTATCACTTTACCACACACAAATTAGTTTTGGGGATTGCCTCGTTGGTCTAATGGTCGCAAGCGATACCTCTGAGCATGAGGTCCTGGATTTGATTCCCGAGTCGCAAAAAGTGGTATTGGGTTTTTCTCTGGAATTTCTCAGTAGTAGCTCGGATTTGTGCCTGGTTGATGGAAATGTGGGTGTACACTAATAGTGGAGTGCCTGGACCGTTAAAACCATGATTAAATACCTCGGATTTCAGTTACAGTTTATGAAATTTAATAATACTTATAAAATAGTTTACGTATAAAAAAATATATCTTGATTTGAAAGATTTTTGGAGTAATTCAAATAGGCAATATGTATTGTGGCCCTTTCAGATAGATTCATCTTTTGATATCATTTTAATTTCTCTATCTTAATAATTGACGACGCTAGCCCCCGGTCGCACTTTTCTTGAAAACGGGTACCCTACTGTAGCAATCTAAAAAGCATTTTCAATGCTAAAAATCAAAAGCACAAGAAATATTTTAGTAAACATTACAGTTTATAGTATAAAAACAACTGGTCAAGAGCGAGTCGGACTCGCGCACAGAGGGTTTCGTACCTACCCATTATACCGCCATAATAAAATTGGTATAATTTTTGTTGGTAAAAAGATATGGGCAAATTTAGATTTTCGCGAAAACTTGCCAGTACCAAAATTAACCTTAATTTTCAACTCTTTTATTTTTCGGAATTTTCCCTTTATTTCTACTGTGCTTCTTAACATTTTCCACATTTTTTTATGTCCTCAGCTCGTAGTTCTGAACATGATAGACAGCGACAATGAGGGCATCAGGACTCACTCCATCAAGTTCCTGGAGGAGGTGGTTTTACTGCAGACGCCCAGCGACGGAGCTGGAGACGAGTTCAACCTGGATACTCTGCCTGCCAACATGACGTTTATAAATAGACGTGCTTTGGAAGAGGAGTCTGAGTGAGTGCTTCTTATTATTCTTTTGTTTTTTAATATAGATAATCCCATACATCTGTATAAGATACATATCTCCCAGCAAAAGTATGCATAATCAGCCTATAATGTTCCCACTGCTGGGACACAGGCTCAGCACAGGCTCAGCAACACAGGCTCAGCACAGCCCACTCCCTCTCTTCGAGAGGGAGTGGGCTGTTATCTACTACGCGGGTCCAGTGCGGGTTGGTAGATGTCACATGTCTTCGAATTTTTGGTTCTAGGACATGCCTGTTTCCTTCACCGTTTTGAGAACAGTGGTGATGAAATAATTTACATGAAGTAAAACGCCTGCCTGGTTTCGAACTCACTCGTAAATCGAGGCCATTTCCCTTGGGCCACCACTACTCTAAAAAAAGTATGCGCTTCGGCAATTATCGTCTGTCTTTGGAAATACGAACGTGCGATGATGAGACCTAATATGGAAGTGTAGGAACCATAGAAGTATTGTACTCACCAATTTTTTATTACCATGATTAAAAAATGTAAGATCGAAAACTTTCAAAACTTATGACTGATAATAAAATGACAAGGTGCGACCAGATTAGGTAACACAACAGAGAGACAGCTTCATACAGCTGCACTCCAGTCCTTTCACAGTTTAGTTACCTCTAACAGCAGCAACCTAACAGCAACCTTATTGTAACTACAATAAAGTTCACTGATTCTGACAGAGATGCAAAATTGGAGGTAAAATAAGCGCGGCAGTCTTCGATCAATATTATTGATCGAAGGCGGTAGTACAAAACTTAGAAGCTTTGCCTCTGTGGGGATACTCTCTGTGACGCGACGTTCGTACTAATACCGAAACAAGATTGCCGAATTACGTACCTTACATACCCTTTTGCTTGTAGCTTCAAAGTGGCATTATACATTTTTTCCTTTAGATAAATCCGAACTGCGCGTGTAGGTACCTCAAAACCTTTACTTTTCAAACTGGAACAAACAATGCTAGTTTCTTTGAAGACACAATACAACATTTAATTTATGTTAGTCATAAAGGAAAACTTCTTTGTCCGTTAATGACAATGAACTGCACCTTATGCCATTTAGCACAACTGAATAAAACATGTTTTCACTTTCCACCTTCCAGGACCATATTCCAGCTACTGGTAAAGTTCCACAATTCCCAACACATATCTAGTGTAAACTTGATGGCTTGTATGACGACACTCTGCCTGCTTGCCAAGTTCAGACCAAAGTTCATGCCGCGAGTCATACAAGCGTTAGGCGATTTGCACACGACGCTGCCACCAACGCTATCGCAATCCCAAGTCAATTCCGTACGGAAACAACTCAAAATGCTGCTTATCAACCTAATAAAGCATCCGTCTTCAAACGATTTGATGCCACAGTTGACCCAACTGTTAATAGACATAGGAATGTCGACGCAGGAAATAAACAAGGTGTTGCCTAAAGAGAAAAGGAATAAGAGGTTAGGGGAAATAAAAAATGGGGACGCGCCGGCTAAGAGGATTAGGATAGACTCCCCTCAAAGTAACAGTCAAGGTAGTGACAGTAATAGCAACAGCAGGAGTGAGTTCAATATGTTTGATGATGATAGTCTACTTCCTGCAGCAGGCGCGCCTCCGAGTGTACCGAAACAACCGGTAATTCCTACCGAGGACTCGCTATTCGAAGGTCTAAGCAATGTTGAAGATGTCGTCAACCTCGTCACGCACACTCTCGTTAACTATCTACCTAACGAAATGCCCAGCACATTTGTGAACTCCTACAAACCCATCCCTAATTCCGGTACTAAGGCACAAAAGAAAAATCTAGCTAAAATGATACTCGCGTTGATTAATAACAAAGAAGAGCCTGTGCAAGTACCCGTGGTTGTGCCTGTACCTGTACCTCCAACTCCTGCACTTTCTGATGTAGCATCAAAAATACCGCTACTAAGAGACGACGAAGAAAAAGTGACGCTCAAGAATGCAGTAGCGAAGTTACAAGAGTCTACAAAAGCAGAAAGACAAATGGAAAGTGCCGTCTCGAAGCTTATGGAGGAAACGAGACAGGATCATTTGAAAGAAGAGGAGAGGAAACAAAAGGAGAAAGAAAAGCCTATCCCTCCTCCAACACCTACAGTTCCTAAGTTAAAACAAAAAGTAAAGTTACTAAAACTGCAGGAACTTACGCGTCCCATTCCTAAAGAGATAAAAGAGAGGTTGATAACGCAAGCTGTCGGCAGAATACTGAAAGCGGAGACAGAAAGCGTGATTGGTGGAGTGGCACACATTCGTGCGAAGTTCATCACGATATTCGCATCAAGTTATACACCAGAATTGAGGGATTTAGTGTTGAATTACATACTAGAAGATCCAACAAACAGGATTGACTTAGCTTTGTCATGGTTGTATGAAGAATACGCTTTTATGCAAGGGTTTAACCGTCACCCAGTGACGTTACAGCCGAAAGTTCATGAAAAACACGATCAAAATTACAACCAGTTGCTATGTGCGTTGATCACACAGATTTGCGAGAGAGGAGATCCTTTGATGGAGAGTTCTAAAGACATGTTGTTGAGGAAGGTGTACTCCGAGTGCCCGGTGGTGACAGACGAGGCTGTTGATTACTTGAAGCATTTGGTGACGGAGGATAAGGTAGCGTTGTTAGCGCTTGAGTTGTTGGAAGAGCTGTGTGTAATGAGACCGCCGCGCGCGCACAAGTATGTTACGTCGCTGCTGTGTCATATTTGTGAGTATTTTTTGTTATTTTTTTATCATTATGGCTGACCCATTGTAACTTACTGCAATTGTAAAATTGTTAAAATTAAAGTCTATCCCAATAAAATCATGTATCCCATATTCTTGTTCCTGTAGTTTTGGATAAAATTCAAACCTTGGGAAAAAGTTGATTAAGGTTTTTCTTTCGTGGATCACGACTTTAGACAGCTTGTTTCAAAACAGAAATAAAAATAACTTAAAACTGGTATTAACGCCATCTATATTCTAAAGTAAAGCCCTATGGCGCGCGGTGACGCGAATCCATAAATTCCCCTATCAAAAATCACTCAACGCGCCTACATAAGGTTTCACTTAAAAAATATGACTTTAAATTTTATGATACAATTGGATTTGGCATTTTACATCTTAATTCCTAAGTTTATCAGCCACAACCAACCAGCTGAAATTAGTTTTCGGAATATTGAAATTCTGTAATCTGTAACACAATACTGATTGCGCCTCCCATTTCCAGTGAACGAAAGCGAAGAAATACGCGAAGTTGCTCTAAAATCAACTATAAAGATTTACAAGCGCAGTACGGATTCTGTTCGCAAAGTCATCGAGAAGCATGCTCGGCTGTACCTCGGGTTTATATCACTGGACCACCCGCCGCCGGAGCTGAACGATGTTAGACTAGGCGTCAGGGCCATGTGGAACGACGAAATGTACCATATGTGTCTCAACCTGGTGATGGCACTGCTGCCCGAGAATGAAGGTAACATGATTAAAGAAAAAGTCACAGATTTATTAATAGGGCTCCATTGTATTATTTTTCTTCCAATGTCTGACACAGCGAATTTGTTATGTGTAACATCTTTTCTCTCGCTTTCCTGTATTATGTGGGAGTGATGTCGTGAAAAGGGACGGAAGTGTGTAATAGGAAGCCGGGGAAGCGCGCGCTATTTGATTTGACCAATGAGCGCGCGTGCTGCTAGAGTTAGCGTCAGATGGTACCAACAACGGAGAATTTGTCAATATACAGACATGAACACGGTATATCATATACCTTCGATTTCGTTATAAGTTAACTAGTTACTTACACGTTATGAGATAACCATGCAACAAGCAAGTAAAACTGTCCTAATCTTCGTAGTGATGTGTTTTCATTTTTATAATTTTCACAATATATCAATATCGAATTTACACTCATTCTCCAAAAAAAAAACACTTTGTTACGATAACGCAATATGTGTAGGCCACACACAAACACGATAACACAACTCATTCCACTTGAAACAATAATTACACCATAAGAAAAAAACGTCCGACGCGCGCTAGCCGGTCGTAAAAACTGGTAAGAACTAGCAGCATGGTACCGTTGGCCGTCAGATGCACGAAATGGACGACGATGGACGAAAAATTATTTCAAATAATTTCGAAAAAGTTTTTAGGGTATAATGTTAGTGTTGCTTATTACCAAGGTGAGATGTCAGATGTTACACATCATGCGACTACTGTCAGGCTCGATCGTTTTTTTTTTTTGCTGTATATTCGATTGAAATGTACTGACCCATTTGGAATTCATCGATCGGCAAAGATTTTTTAAATGTCTGTCACATTTAGTGATATTCCATTAAAAAACTTTTTGAACACCAAAGGACGTCTTTAACTTTCTCCACTGAAGACCATCATTCTTATATACGTATATTTATAAGAACAATAAATAGTGACCAAAGAACTACAAAAATAATTTCTTATTTTTCCAGATCTAATAATGGAAGTAGCTCGAGTGTATGGCTGCGCGGGTTCCGAAGCGAAGCGCTGCGTGCTGCGCGCGATAGAAGGGCCCGTGCGTGCGACCGCGCCTGTGCAGGCCACGGAGCTCAGTCCCGGCTTCATTGCGCTACTGAACGAGTGTCCCAGGGGCGCCGAGACCTTGCTCACTCGACTTGTGCATATATTCACTGAGAAAGGTAAGATTTCTTACCAAGCGAACCGATACGTGGTTATTCCGAAGCACAGGCGTGCTTTTGAAAAGTAGTGGTACGTGCTTCTGTAGTTTAGGGGTGCGTGCTTGCGAAACGTAGGTTTTAGTGCTTTCGAAGCGTAGGGTTGCGTGCTTCCGAAGAGTAGCGATAGGTGCTTCCAAAGCGTAGTAGTGCGTGCTTCCGAAGCGAAGCGCTACGTAACTACGTCCAGGCCACGGAATCAGTCCCGCCTTCATAGCGCTACTGGACGAGTGCCCCAGAGGCGCCCAGACCTTGCTCATATATTCACTGAGGATGGTAGGTTTTAAAATCTAATTATTATTAGCAGGAGTTCAGAAATAAGCCGATCATCTTGTAGGATATACCACATCTTCAAGACTATACCACATTGCCGGTTTCTACAACTAGGCGTGTTTGAGAAAAAGCAATAAAATTAACAGAAATGTGTTCATATATCAGTATTCTTCCTGCGGGACATAATGGTTTCCCCATTTACACGATGGAAGTTTACAATAAAAATAATAAAACATAAGCATCGTCACAGAATTGTTGTTTCAACGTATCGTATGCCAGATGCAATTAAATCGCATCTTGTAAATCAGGGTTTACTTCCAAACTTCTTTTTATTTATCATTATCGACGACACTTCCAGTAGGCCCCAAGTAATGCTATAACATTACCTGTAAATAACCTTTGTTCACAGCGCCACCATCGCCCGAGTTGGTATCAAAAGTTCGCGAGTTGTATGCGACGCGTGTATCTGACGTTCGGTTCCTCATACCTGTGCTCACTGGACTATCGAAGAAGGAGGTAAGTAGATATCAACTTTATAAACAATTTCATTAGTCATCTAACTCGTTAAGAGCGTTTTTTCAGTATCGAATTTAGAAATGGTGGACAATCATGTAAACAGAACTATGGATTTCTTATCTACATCGGACTGATCATATTGTTGGGTATTGAATCCAAGTAAAGGAAACATTCTTATTTCTTCGATTCTGTTAGTACATTCTAAGATTCTGTTAGTACATTTTTTTCTTAATTTTTCATAGATACTGGCAGCTCTACCAAAGTTAATAAAACTTAACCCAATGGTTGTGAAAGAAGTTTTCAACAAGTTGCTGGGACTGCAAAATCCTCACGATGAGAACTCACCAGGTAAATTAATTTAAGAATCTTGTCTAATTTATCTGATAGAATTAAAGCAGGGAGGTGGTAAATGAAAGTCACGCCAAGTGTCAGGAGAATAAATATAATATCCCCTTTCAGATATGATAAACAATAAGGTAAAGAAATTAGTGCGGTAAACCGTAAGGCGATTCTGTCCTGCGAGTCTCGCTTATACATTCTCGACTCTGGAAATCTCGACGGTCAAGATACTCTCCTCTTATAACGAGGCTTAGTATACAACCTTGTAAAAATAAAATGGGATTGAAGACCGAATGGTAGAAGTGAAAACTTAAGGCTGAAACTGAGTATACGCGGATCAGCGACACTAACCGACAGCTCGCGTAGCATGACAACCAGAGAAACTGGTTTTCTACTGGTTTTGTCGACGGAACAATAGACAAAATGACAGATTGTGATTGTTCATCTGTCATTTTGTCTATTCTTCCATCGACAAAATCCGTTTCTATTGTGGTCATGCTAAGAGTGCTGGAGCCGAGTATACCCGATTCAAAAATAGTTGTCTCAACAGTTTTTTCGGGTTCCGTACCTCAAAAGGAAAAAAACGGAACCCTATAGGATCACTCGTGTGTCTGTTTCTACGTCCGTCTGTCACAGCCATTTTGCTCCGAATCTAAAGCACCGATTAAGTTAATAAATTTGGTACACATATGTATTTCTGTGACCCAATCACGAAAGTGTAACGTAAATAAATGAATCTTGAATATAGGGGTCACTTCTGGGGGCAAACATGAAAAAAACATGTATTGCTAACAGTACCGTGTGACATATCAAATGAAAGGGCTTGTTGCGAGGATCTTAATATTTTTTATATAATTTTAAAATAAATACTTTTAACCTTTACGTCAATTCCCCGTTATCTCCGAAACTACTAGACCTACAATTTTGAAAAAAATACATAGTATGGCTCTTTACTCATAGATTACAGGAAAACCTATATGACGTATATGGTCTTAAAATAACATGGTAAATCTCTCAATATTATGCGTAAAAACTTAATTTGCAGTTGGAATGTATGGGAAAACATGTATTTCAACTACAACGTTAAGTTTGTATTTGATCCCAACTATGGAACCCTTCATTGTGCGTAGTTCGACACGCACTTGGGCGGTTTTTTTTTTGTCTTTACACCATTTAAAGTAAGAATAAAGTTTTAAAATCTAATTTTACTCGATAATTATTGTAAATAAGATTTTCTTTTTAATTTCAGTGTATAGTGTAATGATTTGTAAGTAGTAGTTGGTTTATACGTAATATTTAAAACACAAAGCACTATATAATAGTTTTTAAGTTATTTACTTTTTAATGAGTTTTACCTATTCTCCATCTTGGTGTCGATTTCATGAAGAATACCGCTCAGACCCAGCTTGACACCGCTTGACTCCAAATTGGAGACATGGTTGACAGTTCCGCAAATACCGTCAATGACTCCAAATTGGAGACATGGCAGTTCTGCAAATACCGTCAAGCCCCGATGTCACCGAATCAGTGTCATAAAGTGACGTCAATATCAAACCGCGGGGCTTGACGGTTATCACTTTAATAAAAGTTAAAGTGTCGGAGCCGTACGGGGCTTTACCGGTTAATATAATTATACAAATTATATTATGAATTTATTGGAAATGGAATATTAATTTTAGAGTTTTTTAGTTTGTTTTTTTACTAACCGTTACAAAAAGTTATACATCCATCCCCAGATGCTTTAAATCTTTTGAGGTTTTAGGTACTAACTTCATGATAATTTAATGCTGAAATAATAATAACTTTTAATATCCGTTTTATCTTTATTAATCTTATTGTAATTGTGTGTTAGCAAGGGGAACTATTTATTAATTGGGTAGTAATAAAGTTCTAACAAGTTTTTCGTAGTGACTACTGCGTAAATTGACTTTTTCAAAATGGGTTTCGTTGCCATACTAGAGCCGTATACGAGCTATTAAAAAGTTTATACTATCATAAGAAAAAGTTTATACTATCATAAGTTCATTACATTTGCAACCACAACATAACTAGTTTTGAACTAAACCTTCCACCGAAGCTGCATAGAACGGCCATATTATTAAAATCACGCTTACTAGATGACTGCGATTTTCATTCATTCATGTTTTGATATCATTTGATCACAGATCTTACTATTCATCTTATCACATTTCAGACCACCTACTTGCGATAATGGAGTGATAATACTTTCACTTATTTTTAGAAATCCTACTGTATGTAACACGATATAAAGCTCACATTTCAATGCTTTAAGTTTTAATCACTTTGCCATGTTCAAATCATCTGAAGCTTTCAATAGTTGTTTAAATAATAGTCTTTTGTTTTAGTCACGCCAGCTGAGCTGTTAGTGACGCTACATCTCATAGACCCAAGTAAGGCGGACCTCAAATATATCATCAAGGCTACCGCGTTATGCTTCGCAGAGAAACAAACTTATACTCAAGACGTAAGTATGAGAGAATATTTATGTTCTTCTGTTATCGGCTTGAGCTAATGCCGCGTTAAAAATATTTGCCCGTCAGCAAGGTGGCAGCGGACCCAGGATATCCTAACTATGTAATATAATCCTCACTAATCCTACTTCCAACTATAATATTTTAAATGTGATAGTTTGTGAGGATGGATGGATTTTTGTTACTCTTTCACGCAAAAACTACTGAACGAATTTGGTTGAAATTGAATACGAGTGACGGCACAGCTGTCAAGTGACCGACTAAACGTAATACCTGTCACTTCAGTTGTCATGCTACGTCATAGTTGTACTCTTCAATTTAGCAACGTTATAATTCGTTGAGTTTGGGCTCTTTACAATAGACAGATTGCAAAATGTTATTATTTTATTATAAATCTTACAAAAAAATTGTGCTCAAGCAGTTACATCTACGAAGAGTAGTTTTAAGAATAAATCATTAAGTTTAACATAGATTAATAAAAGAGGAAACTATTGTAAAAATCTAAAATAAATTTAATTTGGTTTTATCGTATTTTTTAACAAGAAAGTGTCATCTATAAAAACACTTTTTACGATTTGTTTACTTTTCTACCTAAAACTATGGAGTATAACATCGAAATTAAAAAAGTGTTTTTTCAAACAAACTTTATAGCAGTGATGGGCCGACTATGGTTTTTGTCAATCTTTGCATAGCAATAGTGACTAAACAACTGGATATATTTAGTCGAATTTTTGTGAAGAGACTGGGAACGTCATTAGATATATGAAGTTTAATTTATTGTCGCATTGTCAACTCCATCTTGCATACTGAAGAAAGGTAAAAGGGTGGGTAGGGTTGTTAAAGGTATTGCCGTGTTTTTTAAATATAATAAACAAAGCTTATAGGTACTTTTTAATTGTCAAGGGGTCGGTCAGTCAGAAAGATGAAGCTAGTTGCGATCGAAAATCGAAGCGTCATGGGAGATCGTGGCCCCCGGCAACAGGGCAACTGAAGGAACACGGGTGGGTTTTAGTCAGTAAGAGTCTGACACGCCCTCCCGCTCCGCCCAGAGCGGGAGAAGTTATTTGATTATTTCCCACCCAAAAAAAAAATGCGATTTCGTGATATTCACCTAAAATTTAATGAGAGAGTTGACAGTGTAACCCCAGTAGAAACAAAACCCTTGAAAAAATGTACCTACAACATTTTTAACCCTTCTCATTGATGATGTTCTTTCTGCAGGTATTATCAGCAGTACTGCAGCGGTTGACAGAAGAGCCTGAGATCCCCGTACTGATGATGCGAACAGTGCTGCAGGCGCTAACCTTGTACCCCAACTTGGGGCCTCTTGTACTCAATATATTGCAGCTGCTCATCGAGAAGGAGGTAAGATATGTTTTGATAAAAGACGATTAGAGGTAAATCCTCTAATTATCTTTTGTCATAACTACACAGTATCTGTGATCAGTTGCAATCGAAGTCGAAGTCTGCAGTCGTTGAAATTTATTGTGTTTACAACAGATTTTTTAGTTTATGTATTTTATTTCAATAAGGGCGATTTTCTGCAACTACAAAAAATTACTTTGTAATTCCCATTATTATTATGAAATACAAATTAACCTTGCGATTTTTTTTAAATTTACTTTAGTGTTTGTGTTCAATCTTGTACGATATGGTACGGAACCCTTCGTGTTTTCTTCGGCGGTTTTTATTCATAATACGTTTATCACCAGGTTTGGCTAAACAAAGTTGCCTGGGAAGGCTGGGTAAAATGCTGCGAGCGGCTGGTACCACAGTCTGCCATATTACTGGCCGGGTTGAACCCGCGCGCTCTACAGGCCGTCGGTGCGTCGCCGCGGCTACAGAGGGCATTGCAAGAGCACGTGGCTCAGATCCCGCCTCACCAGAGGGCCAACTTGCCACATCATATTATTGCTTTCTGTCAGGTTGGTAGCTATTTCTCAAACTTAAAGCATATATTTCAACTAGCTGCGCCCCGCGGTTTCATCCGCATAAGTCTCGATCCAGTGGGAATATCGGGATAAAAAGTATCCTGTGTTAATCCAGGCTATAAACTATCTGTGTGCACAAATTTCATCCAAATCTGTTCAGTAAATTTTGCGTGAAAGAGTAACAAACATCCATCCATCCTCACAAACTTTCACATTTATAATATTATGCTAAGTAGGCTATTAGTAGAATTAAACCATTTCGGGTCACTACAAATATTAAGCCCAGATTTACACGGTGCGATTTATTTGCCTGTGGTATACCATATGTTGCGGCAGCCAGCAATATTAGTTGATTAAGTAGATGCAAGACATTTGTTGCTTCAATTTTATTGTATGCCACAGACAAGAAACTTACATAGTGTAAATGGGCTTTTAGGAGGGGGACGGGGGGACGGGACTATTCTCTTACGCGATATTCTTTACACCACCATATTCTGTCTGGTACTGCCAAGCATAACAATAGCATGCAAACATATTTTTATGCCTAAGGTTTTCCTATTACAGTATTGTGTAAAGAATCATTTTCATTATTTTATTACTAACGTCGTCAATTTTGTTCTTAACAGCAGGAGATTCCTCCACCGTTCGTGACTCCTATGCCAGTAGGAGTGCCCATGCCTGTGGGAATGCCCATGCAAGTAGGAGCTCCCATGCAAGTAGGAGTGCCCATGCAAGTAGGAGTGCCCATGCAAGTAGGAGTGCCCATGCAAGTAGGAGTGCCCATGCCCGTAGGAGTGCCGGCGCCAGTCCCGCCACCCAACCTTGTGGAACCCCTGCCGCCCGGCATGGAATGAGAACAACGAACACAAGTCCATTGCTAATGAAAACATGAACTTTACCTTAACGAGAGCCGGGGGTGTTGAGTGTACAATATAATGAATAATAATGTTTCAGTATATTAAAAATGGGTTGCAAAGTTGGGGAAGGAATTACTAAAAGACGCGAGAAATAAATTGTATATAAGTCTATGTCAGACAATTTAAGTATGTAGTAAGTGAAAGCATTTTAGCACCCATTTTTTTCAAAATATTTAAAATAATGTTGTGTATATCAATAATCTCAATATGAATAATGACTTGTTAAGCGAATGTTATACAGTTTAAAATGGAATGTTTACAGCGAAAGACTGCTCAAAAGGCTGCGATTGATGTCAGAATAAACGCGGAATACGCCGTACGCGTTGTTTTATTTCATAGTTCAGACGCCCAAGCAGAGACTCTCTCAGACCGAGAGAGTAGTTGTATGATTCTGATTTTAGAAATAAAAGATGGATTTTTGTAAAAACAAATACATTTGGAGTTTCTGACTTTTCTAGTACTCAAACTTCCGGTCTTCCTATAGAGTATTTTAATCCTTAAAAGGAACATGATTAACGGGAATCAATTTTTTTTTAAAACTACCCATTTTCTTGCTGCCAAGATCTGAGAATGCAGATAAAAAAAAAATTAAGGACAGTTTCCCACGACGGTTTTCCTGTAGCTACAACATAAGTTATATAAAGTAATGGTTAAGGTACCTGCCCTTACTGCCCCGTTTCAAAAATCCCATGTCCCGGATTTAACGCACACTACCAAGCACCATAATTAGAATATTATGTTATAACCATAATTCGTACAACCGAATTTTTACTGTTATGTATAAAACATTGTTTATTTCCCTCCGGAGCAACCGCTGGACAAATTCGCAACTGGGCTATTAAATTAGTTATACTGATTGGGGTCACATTATAAATCAACGCGCACTGTCGTAGTAGTCTTTCGACCATTTTGGTTAGTTTTGGTTGTACAGCGGAAGTGTAACTGTAATTTAATTATTTTTGGGCTGATAAATTACGTATATTAAAAAATGACAAAAACCGATTCAGTAAACGCTTCTAAACACACTACATAATGTTCATTCATTTAGTTACACATTGTATATTTGTTACTGTCGCGCTTTATATTTTGGTCAACGTACAACCATACCAGACACTGACCTGCAAATTGTGCGAGTCGGACTCGCACACGAAGGGTTCCGTACCACCATACAATATTTAAAACTACATATTATTTTTAAATACCTACTTTAGTAAAAAAAACATGTTTCTTGTATGGGGACCGCCATTCATTTTTAACTTTATTTTATTTTTATTATTTGTTGTTATAGTGGCAATAGAAATACACAGTCTGTGAAAATTTTAGCTGTCTACTGATTACGGTTTCTGAGATACAGCTCGCTGCCAGACGGACGGACGGACAGCGGAGGCTTAGTAATAGGGTTCCGTTTGGCATCCTTCTGGTACAGAACCCTAAAAACATAAGAAATTTTTAGTTTCGCAGGGTAAGTTAGCGCATCCTCTTTAAAAAAAATCCGCAAAAAGTGATTTGTTTCCACACCGATAAGCATTACATAACTTGGTAGATAAAACATGGATTACGTATGAAATAAAACAAGTTTGAATATTATGTAGCCATTATTTATTAAATAATGTACCTACTCTTACAATAAATAGGAGGGTTACTGGTCATTAAAATCGGGTCGCATGCATTGTTCTATGACCCACATGGATAACCCTTTCCTCTGAGCAATACACCCGTGAGGCTAAGCGTATGCTGAGAAGCGGTCACGCAGGTTTACACAGCGTAGGGCAGAACAGATTTTGTAATGCATGAGCGTACTGACAGCTGCGTACGCTGAGGCGTAGGTACGTACGACGCAGAGATGTGTCTGTCTGTCCTACTCTGCGTCTCGCTGAGCCGGAGAGCCGGCACAAATTTCTGCGCGACGGGTGCAAGTCCTCACATGTTACTTTACCACTGATGTTTCAATGACAGATTGTTTGTACTAACTAGGACACGAACGTGTCTGTGCGTCGCAGCATTCGCGCGCGGCCTATGTTTGCCTCGCCTACCCTACCCTGCAAAATCTGTACTGTGCTGTGCTGCGTCACCTGCGTTTCAGCTTACGCTTAGCCTGATTCGACACTCATCTTCTGTAGATAGGTAGACTATTGCTTTGTAGTTTTCATTATTCCATGGTCCTAGCTTCAACCTCAAGGGTCTATAAAATTCTTACTTGGCTACTATAGTAGAGACAACGAAGTGACCCAGGTTACGTTAGTTTGAAGCTTTCTATCTTGGGTGATATCGCTTTGAGTATGTTTTCTATGTTGTAAGGAGATTCTGAAAACAAAAACAGAAAACTAAATATTAAATAAAACTTCTAGAAGTCTGTTAAAAAAAAATCACTACAATATTCTTTGTAAAAATAAAACAGGACCCATTTAAGAATAAGTTATGGGTGTACCTATTCGCACACAACACTACACGTTAATCCATACTCTTCACTACACGCTCACATTTCATACAACATGCTTCATATGTGATTTATTCGAACCTGTTTTCCAAGCTTTATAGGCAACAGACGACCCTTGTCCTTTACCTAAAAAATGCTTGACCACGCAAATGCCCTTATGGACACTGTTGACGATTTTTCTCTATCGCTTTCTCACGCTTGTACCCCGGAGCAAGAAAAAATGTTTATTTAACATCCAAAACGTTATCTCAAAATCCTTACACAGAACATTAGATCAATCAATTATAATTTTCTTAGACTACAGACACTACTACAACGAATCTCGATAGATTGTGACGTTTTGTCTTGACGGAATGCTGATTAGTGTGCTCGAGTAATCACCACATCCCTAACATCCAAAATTTTAATATGTACAGCACTGCCAAAAACCTAAATCAAAGTGATGGTGTTGTGGGCTATGTCAAGTCCAACCTTACTGTCACCTGTGAAGAACTTTGCTTTGGTGGTTCCGCCACCGGTTTATCAATCAAGGTAGGGTCGGACATTGCCATTCTGTGCATTTATCGGTCGCCGTCGATAAGCAACATTGATCATTTTCTATTCTCTCTCAACAACATAATTCCCACATTTTCCAATTTTAAAACTGTAGCTGTAACTGGTAACATTAATATCGATATAAAACCGATGTCACTTGACGCTCCCATGACTACCTCAACACTCTTTCCTTCTACGGATTTCTCCCCACCCATATTTTTCCGACCAGATGAAACAACTGTCTGGACCATTTATTATTAAAATCTGCAAGGCCATCTGTCTCACTAGTCTTCGATACGACTGTGACGATAATTGTTCTTCCTTGCTATGCATTTCCAGCAAAAATACACACGGTAGTATTATTAGATCCATTATCAAAATTGACTTTGACGCCATGGATAAGACTATGGCGACACTAGACTTTGCACCCAACTACTCTATGTCGGACTGCAATGTTGCTACTGATGCTCAGGTTGGTCTAATGGTTAACGCAATATCCGAAAACTCTTCCATCAAGAAACTACCATCTAACAAAAAGATCCTCAAACCTTGAATCACTCCGCGCTTGCTGCGGTGTATGAGACACAGAGAACTCCTACATAGAAGATTGAAACGATCACCTAATAATATCACGCCCAAAATTTCCTATAAGTGATACAGAAACTTCTGCAATACGATATTAAAAAAGTCGAAAGACAATTCGACACCCAAGAGCTCGATAAAGCTGGAAATAACTCAAAGGTTCTTTGGGTATCTATAAAACGAATCACAAACACAAAAACAACAACATGCATCTGCGTAACTACTTTCACACTCTGACACTCCTTTTCAATCCTGTAGGTCACATGTCCAACACTTAACCACTCGTACACAGTTATAGCCATGCCTATATTTGATAAATGCGACGATGCTAATTCGTGCTACCAAGCGACATAGACTGCAAAGCGGATACCCGCCCCGCTCCCCAGTTGGTGGCGAGCTCGCGCTCACGACGATCGAGTGACAGGTGATTGTGTGAAAACATGTGGCAAAACTTTAAAAAAAATGTAAGTACTTTTTCGTTTAACATCTTTTTGTTAAATATTACAAGAATCTTAATATGTTGACTCTTTAAGTATAAGTAACGAGCTTCTTTAGACATATGTATTGTGTGTGTAGTGTTCGTAATTGAAAAGTTATACTAGCCGAATTCTTGCGGGATGTGGGTGGTCTACAATTAGCCAAATCACTTTGTCCAACAGTTAACCATGATTAACTGTGTACCAATGCCTGGTTAATTGTGTACCAATGCTGGATTAAATTGAGATATTTAAGGGTTGCTTTTATTGTTATTATTATTATTTGTATTTCAGATGGGGCGAGCTAAACCGACAACTAGAAAAAAGGGAGGACATACAGAAGACTCTATGAGAAAGGCAATTGACCTGGTCACTACTGGAATGAGTATAAGAAAAGCAAGTAAGGAGTGTCAGCTTAAATATCCGACTGTAAGATTATATGTGGAGAGAAGCAAAGCAAATGCAGGAGGAACATTACGGTTAACACCGAACTACGAAGTTAATAAGATTTTCACAACAGAGGAAGAGGAAAGCTTAGTACGGTATATTGAATATTGTGCTCAACTATTTTACGTTCTCACCTCAAAAGACTGCCGACGTATTGCGTACCAAAAAAATACCGCAATCATGGGTCGATGCAGAAATGGCTAGATTCAAATGGCAACGGTCATTCAGGAAAAGACATCAAGCAATTTCTCTGCGGAAACTTGAGGCCTGCAGCTTGGCCAGAGCAACTGCTTTTAATAAAAACAACATTGGGTTGTTTTACGGAAATTTAAAATCTGCTATGGAAAGGCACACAAGCTTTGCAGATAGGGTAGGCAGTAGGTTATATAATTTGGACGAAACTTCTACCACCACTGTACAACGACCAGGGAAAGTACTAGCTCGGAAGGTAACAAGTGGCGAGAGGGGTACCTTGGTCACAACTTGTTGCATTGTCAGTGCGATCGGGCAAGCCTTGCCACCGGCTATGGTATTTCTAAGAAAAAAAAAATCGGCCACACATGTTACAAGGCGCACTGGCTGGATGAATGCCGTAATATTCGTTGATGTCATGAAACATTTCATCAAGCATGTATCAGCCTCCAAAGAAAATCTCGCTCTGTTGATAATGGATAACTACGAAAGCCATCTGTCAATTGAAGCTCTTGAACTTGCAAAATCTTCAGGAGTTACTATTTTAACCCTCCATCCACATACAACAGCAAAGCTTCAACCACTAGACGTTGGACTGAGTGGCCCATTTAAGACATATTACAATGCAGCAGTGGATTCATGGCTGTTGAGAAACCCGGGGCGACCTCTTACCATCTACAATGTTGCTGAGTGTGTTGGTCTTGCCTATTTGAAAGCAATGACTCCTATGAACATTGTGAACGCATTAAAAAAATGTGGGATATTCCCATTCGATGATTGCATCTTTACGGAAGCCGATTTCATGCCCAGCACCGTAACGGATAGGCCACTTATTCCACCTTCAAATGAGGTAGAAGATGTCCTAGTGGGAGCAGAGAAGAAAATTGTGCTCGAGAGTTCTGATCTACGAGAAATGTATAAAGAGTATACAAGGATTAATGAACAAGAAATATCTTCTGCATCACCCTCTATTCTTCAGACTCAACCTGCATCTGAAGGTCCATATATAACTACTCTAAGTTCACTCTTAATCCAACCGAAAATTATCCTCATGATGTTAACTGGCAGCTCAATCCTTTCACAAACTTTTTTGATATAAATTTACTTCATTATTAAATAAAAGACTGATTTCTAACAACTGGAGTTATTATTTTTTTAAAAATTAAAGTTTTTATACTCAATGGTTAAATGTGTACACTATGGTTAACTTTAGCACCGCCCCCTGGTTAATAGTGTACCATGGGGTGGACACAGTTAGCCAAATCCCATTTTTAATACGAAAATACTTTGTTTAAAATCTATTAGTAAATTAAACGTTGTTTAAATACAAATATGTAGCCAAATAACCTACCTCTTCATAATTGCAGATAAAAATAAACTATGAAAAAAAATTACGTGCTATGGTGTTTAGAAATTTTGGTGGTTAACTTTTGGAACAGGTCATCCTAATGCTAATAAATTCTTTGCTGACTTATGTAAAAAACTTGCAGATAATATTATCAGCGACCACATTTCACCAACTTCACCTTGCTCCTGCCATACTACCTTTTCTTCATCTTCATTTGTGTAAGATCATACGGATCTTGATGAGGTCAAATCTGTAATTGAGTCCCTTAGATCAATTGCAGCCACTGGTTGGGATGGTACTTAAGAGATACTGTGTCATTCTAGCGTCAGTTTTAAACCATATATTTAACCTCTGTTTTGAGACTGCTGTCTTTTCGTCAGCTTTTAAAAGGGCTATTATACACCCTCTCTTTAAAGGTGGCGATCGAAATTCTTTTGATAACTATCGCTCTATAGCGGTACTACCCACCCTTTCGATAGTTCTTGAGCGCCTAATCAACAAGAGATTGCTAGGTTTTTCGAAAAAAATAATTTGATTTCTTCTCAGCAATTCGGGTTTCGTAAGAAAAAGTCAACCTGTGATGCAGTTCATGAAGTAACTAATTTCATAGTAGACAAAATCAACAGTCGCAAAAAGATGCTTACAGTTTTTCTTGATATCGCTAGGGCTTTCGACACCGTTCCCATTTCTAACCTTTCACTTAAACTTGAAAGATCAGGCGTCAGAGGACTGCAGCTTGATCTTTTTGAAAGCTATCTGACAAATGGATTGCAAATGTTGAAAATTGGTGACCATTTCAGCGACGAGCTCCCGATATGTTACGCTATGCCTCAGGGCAGTATACTCGGTCCTACGCTGTTTCTCATCTTTTTGAATTATCTCTGCAATCTTAACATCACAAATACAAAAATTGTGTCGTTTGCTGATGATGCAGCTCTTACCTTTTTCGCTAACTCGTGGTAAGCAGTAATCTGAAGTTCAGCTTCAGATTACTGCTCAAAATGGTTTTAATTCTGCCTTTAACTGGCTTCGATCCCACGCTTTAACACTTAACACATCCAAGACGAAATTGATGACGTTCTCTATCTCACCAACCTCACAACCTGCTATTCCTATCACTTTAAAGGCTCACTCCTGTAGCAGCATACATTCACACACATGTCAATGTTCACTCATTGACACAGTTGATAATATTAAGTACCTAGGTGTAACTTTAGACCGATACTTGAATTATAAGACTCATATTAACTTGGTAACAGGCAGGGTAAGAAAACTAATTTATATTTTTAAAACTCTTCGACACATCGCTAAGCAGTCAGTTATTCGCAATGTATACTACGTCTTATGACAATCTATTATTACTTATTGTATTAGCTGCTGAGGCGGCGCACTATGGGACCAAACAGTATTTTCCATCTCAAAAATGGTTTTGTCGAAAGTCGTAAATCCATAGATTGTTTTATGGTTTTATACTCTCAAAAGATGGAACTTACGAATAAATTACAAAATATAAAAAAATATAAAGTTTTACGTTTATAAAATGAACCTCAAACATTGGGCATAAATATTTTCATGCCAATTAAATTACCGTTAAGGGAGTTCAACACATAATTATTCGGAAGTTTTCCAAGGAAACATATTAGTGTTATACATCATTAGATAGCTTAGAATATACACTTTGCAACCACGTTCAGTTTTTGTAAAAAAATATTTTTATTTAATTTTTTAATATTTTTTTAGTGAAGTAAAGAAAATTTAGTTTTTGTTAATTTCAATTGGAGTTTTCGTTGTTGCCGAAAGCAGCCGGTGTCAAGTTAATTACTCTATTAGAGACCTTATCTACTCAGTAATATGAGGATTTAAAAAAAACTTGCGCGTTTTTTGCGCCAGAGGTGATTTTGAAGCAATAATGTCAATCGGGGAAAAATCCTCGAAAATTACGGTTCTTCTTTTTTATTATGAAATATTATATTTAGTTATTACCCTTTGATGTCTATATTGTTTTTTTCTATTTTTATGATAAAAACATACATTTGCAAATTAAAAAAACTGCTATTATATTTGAAAGAATCTTCCCATGGCAATTTTGTTTGGGGTGGTCACCTTAACCACAAGTATGATAAACTATATTGCTGCGGAAGTTCTATTTATCTGTTGTGGTAAATAATTACAATCAGTACTGATTACACTATTTCGATGAGAACTGTTATAATCAATTGTCCCATGGTTTTTGCACAAGGCACTAAAATATTAGTCCTTTAAATACCCGTGTATGTTCAGCATACGATTCATCAAAGTGTTCAGATACTTCTTTTCAATAACAATTAACGCATAAAAAACATTATTATCTAACAATGAGTGAATTCGTTTGTGTTCGACGCGATCTTTGTGATCAAATAATAAAAGGGAAAAGTACTTCAGACCTCAAAAAATATTTATTGGAAAATTTTCAACTATCGGAAACTGACGTTAATACTGTAATAGAGAGTATTCAAAAAAATCTAACATCGAGTTGCAACCAGAAATGGACCAAAGCTCAAAGAAAGCCAGACCGGTTCGAGAGCCTATACTCAAATTGGTTAAATGGTGAGTTTAAAGTATCATTGAATTCTTGCAGTACCTCAACCACTGTAAATTCTGGTTTGAATACTTCTGGTGAACGTGGAAGACCAACAAAACAATATGACGAGTGCTCGGAAAACACAAAGAAACGAAAAAATATGGAGCTGGTCCAGGAGTATGGAATGGGACATGTCCGTAACGCTTATGTGCAAGGTTTAAGATCCATGGGGGAAAATGACGAAGCGTCGATTGTGACTATTATCAGAAATAAGGAAAAAGAAGAGAAAAAAGTTATTCTACAAAACATACTCAATCCAGATAACGCACATTCCTTTACAAAAGAGGAAGCATTGAGTATATGCATTGAAACTGATTTAACCAAAGCACAATATGCGTACCTAAGAAAAAGGCTCGTTGATAAGAATTTAAGTTCTGTATTGCCTTCGTATCAAACACTAAGTGAAGCAAAAAAGGCTTGCTATCCGCCTGCATCCAGCATTACGGTGACAAATATAAGCGCAAAAATCAACCTGCAAGGTCTCTTAGACCATACAGTCTGCCGTATTATAAGGATAAAGTCAGGATCGACTTACAATCGTCTCAAGCTTTTCACTAAATGGGGATGTGATGGATCCTCCGGACAAAGTGAGTATAAACAAACTCTACCGGAAGAAAACGAACAAATATCGGACGCTAATTTGTTTATAGTGTCCCTTGTGTGGTACAAGGGACACTATAAACAAATTAGCGTCCGATATTTGTGCGACTAGTAGACGAAGAAACTTCTACGGTCATATGGAAAAACCCTACTTGCTCATCTGTTAGATATTGCAGACCAATTTCATTAGAATTTGCAAAAGAAACTCCCGAAAAAACTACAGCGGTTGTCAGTGAAATTGAAGCCAAAATTAATCAATTGATTCCAACTCTTGTGTCAATAGAAGACAAAGTCATCGAAGTTAAACATCAACTGTTTATGACAATGATTGATGGGAAAGTTGCTCAAGTGTTGACAAACACATCATCCAGTGCTACCTGCACTGTTTGTGGAGCAACTCCCAGACAAATGAATGATCTTTTAAAAGTTACAACGAGAGTTGAAAATGAAAATGCGTTTAAATACGGATTGTCGACGCTACACGCATGGATAAGATTTATGGAAATGATCCTCCATATTTCTTACAATTTAGGTTTTGAGAAGTGGTCTGCAACAACTCCAGAAAACAAGCAACTTAAAGAAGACAAGAAAAAATTTGTCCAAAAACGTTTCCGAGAAGTGCTTGGCTTGCATATTGATAAACCACGTCAAGGTTCCGGTAATAGCAATGACGGTAATACGGCAAGGAGATTTTTCCAAAATTACCAATGTTCTGCAGAGATAACCGGAATTGATGAAGAATTAATCAAGAGACTATATGTAATTCTTCAAACTATGTCATCGGGATTTCCTATAAACGCAGAAAAATTTGGTCAGTATACATTGGTAACCGCGCAATTATATGTAAGCAAATATAACTGGTACTACATGCCATCTTCGGTCCATAAAGTACTTATACATGGTGCTAAAATAATAGAGCATTATGCAGTTTTGCCTATAGGACAATTATCCGAAGATGCCCAGGAAGCTCGAAATAAAGATTATAAGAAATATAGGTTACATCACGCTAGGAAGTGTTCCAGATCAGCAACAAACGAAGACGTTCTGCATATTTTGTTATATACATCTGATCCTTATATATCTAGCTTAAATAAACCAAGTTTTCTAATATCCAAAGAATTATTTGACGAAGCTAAAGAATTGTTGGAAATAGAAAGTGATGAGTAGGATAAGTTTAAGTAATTTTTTTTTTTTGTCATGTAACTGTTTGTTTAATAATAATAATTTAGTTTTAAACTTATTTTAAGCATAAGTGTAACTTTTATTGCTATTTTAATATAACTGTATGATTTTTTGTATGAAATTTCGTATAACTTTATCTTTGTCATATTTTTTCGGAAAAAATATTGTTTTTAGAATGATGATGTTTGATTTCTTTTATTGCCTAGATATTCACAAATACGTGAAAAAAAAATCAAGGAGATAAATCACAAAACAACAGAGTTATCGATTTTTGAGATGGAAAATACCGGTTGGTCCCATAGTGCGGCGCCACAAAGACTGCCCGGTAAACCTTTGGAAGTGTCCCACAGAGCTATACTGAAAATTTGAACATTTCAACCTATTCTGTTTCCAACCACAGAAATTTACAAAAATTGTGGTGTCCTTAACGTAAGGCAACATTTCATTCTACAAACCATTCTTCTCCAACACTTAAAAACCCCTCTTACTACTATTACGAAACGACGAAAAGACTTCATTTGTAGGTACTGTTCCACAAACTCAGTTTAAATACACTAAGAGATTTTTCTATTATATTAGCCCTTGCTTGTTTATTAAAATTAACGTGTCCTTATATATCCATAATTTACCACACAGCAAATGCAAACTCGCCCTCCGTGCATTTCTCCTGAATAAAATCTACGACGAGACTGAAAAGTATCTATTGTCACTTACATAAAGGTAACCTCATTTCCTATTATTCAAATGCACACACACACACACACACACACACACACACACTTGACTCAGCACATCTACACTCCTAATTCTACTTTGTTTTAATTTTAATTGTACGATTTTATCTTTTGTGTTTTGATACTGTAATCTCCAAAAAGCATAAAAACATGATTTTTTGTGATACTCAAATTGGGAGTCGAAACTGTCTCTCCTAAATACAGATTACTCAGCGATCTAGCTAGGAGGGTAGCGATTCGCCCAACAATAATTGTACCTACACCATGCAATTAAGTCCCTCATGTACTACAAAACCTTTATGTTCCTAAATAAATTATTTATTATATACTGCAGTGCCTGATTTCTGTAACTTACCTACAAACACCCATTCCTTGTCAGAGTATCCGAACTCGGTTCTGGCATTAAGGATGGTGTCGTGCAGCACATGCGTCACCACGACGGCGAGGGCTAAGGCTGGCTCGCCAGTCGCTGGAATAATATAATAATCTTCATCAATCTGTATGTAGCGGCTGTTTATGTACCTACCCTTATTGCATAGCACGGGAACAACCGTTGATCACTTTGCTTGCTAGCTTTTTGGGTGATGACGATTTGTCCAGAGGTTTCCTCGCAATGTTTTTCTAAACCATGAATCTACTTTCTAGGGTTTGAGAAAAAATATAAGTTGATTCTCCGTCATATTATCAAACAAGCTGTGTCCTAGCTAAAACCTTTAGAGGTATGAAGAACAGGGTGTAAAGTTCATTCACCCTCTATAGAAAAGGGAGGGCCCTCTGATCAGACGGGTGTCGTGTATGGCGGGCAACTGCCCAACGATTGATATCGGGGAAATTATATATATGGTGTTCGCGCGGTAAACTCTAATTGCGCGATGTAGGATTTGTTTGACGTTAGGTCTTTGATGCGTAGTTCGATGTAAATGGCACCACAAACCTTTCAGCTCGTTTTTGTACTTCGAACTTTATTCCGACCTTGGTACGATTCTCGATATAAAGTTGACAACTTAAACTTTCACATTTGTTAGATTTTAAAAAATGGCCCGACTACTGTTTAAACCTGGGTCTATAGAGACCTAAATCATTTTTGTAATAAGCCATCCAGGGTATGAACCCGAAACCTCGTGCTAAGAATAGGACGCCTCTGAAACACTTTGATAGGCATGTTTGCCGATAGCAGTGGACCTATATTTCTTTACCTTTAGACCGGAGCACTCCAGTAGGATTGCTAGCATTTCTTTTGAACATGATCCTGAAGTCCACAGGTATGTCCTTAGCGCCAGGCGGCTTGTAGGTCCAGGTCCGATCCGTGAGCAGCCGCCCGGAGGACTCTTCGTAAACGATCCTCTCTGAGGTCCAGAGACCTAGGCCCATGACGAAGGCGCCTTCGATCTGTGGGTATGAAGAATGAAATATACACACATCAAAAGTGTCTAGGGATCAAGCATTTTTATGCGGATTTCTTGAGATTGAGATGTGGCTTTGTAATAAATTTATGATTATATAAATTTATATGGATCCTTTTTGGTGCATTTCATAATTTGAAACAGGAACTGTTAATCAAATTCGAGTAAAAGATGAAAATCAGCTGTCAATATTTTCCCTATAAAAACATACAACGCATTGAAGACATTATTAGTGCTACTGTTTCCCTACTACTGATTAAAACCAACGTTATTATGGAGCGGCGACGTCATTTAAGCAGGGAAGAAATGCTCAGAGCCGTGGGAATGATAGAAGCTGGTTCCCGGCAACGTACTGTGGCTTTAGCTCTGAATACAAGTCAGAGTGTTATCAGTCGACTTTGGACACGTTACCGAAGCACTGGTACCGTGGCTGAGCGCCATGGAGGACGGTATCGCTGCACCACACGGAGTCAAGACCGATACATTCAAATCTTAACTCGAAGAGCTCCAACAATAACCGCCATGATGTTAGCCGTGAGGCTTCATCACTCTTCAGGGAACTTAATTCGCGACCAAACAGTCAGAAACCGCTTGCATGAAGTGAACCTTCATTCCCGAAGACCGCTACGGGTACCACCTATAGCAATGCACAATCGTAGGATTCGATATCAATGGGCTCTTGAACACAGAAATTGGGCAGAAGAACAATGGCGTTTCGTGTGCTTTTCTGATGAGTCTCGTTTTGGTATGAGACCGGATACAAGACGTATACGACACTGGAGAACCCCTGGACGCCAACAGCGATTAAAATCCTGCCAGGAAGTCCATCCTTATAGTGGTGGAACCATCATGGTATGGGCGGGTATTTGGATCGGCGGAAGAACTGAGTTGATTTGGATCAGAGGCAACCTCAACGCTCAAATTTATGCTGAGACGATTGTATCTGACGTCATCGTTCCTCTACAAGTGCAAATCGGTCCCTTATTTCAGTTAATGCATGATAATGCACGACCGCACACCGCAAGAGTTGTAAGACAGACTCTCGCCGCAGCTAACATCAATGTCCTGCTCTGGCCTGCTCAGTCGCCAGACTTGAACCCGATTGAGCATGCATGGGATATGCTACAGAGAAGAGCTCTGCCGAATATGGAGGGTATCCAGTCGCAAGAAGACCTTTTTTTGTTGTTGCAACGAACATGGGCGGCCATTCCACAGCGTGATTTGGATGAACTCATTTTGAGTATGCCAAACCGATGTTCTTGTGTTATTAGTGTTCGCGGTAGAAACACGGATTATTAATTGTTTAAGTTACCCAATAAAATTTTAAAGAAAACTGTTATTTCAGTCTTTTTTTCGAACTTTAATGTTAGTGGTTCAAATGTCAAAAATCCCTTTATTAGGAAAATGGCAAATTTCTTTATTAATGCAAAGGTGACTTGGTTTATCGTTACTGTGACAAACGAAAACACTTTATTTGATGAATCCTTAAAGAAAATTTTAATTAATATCAATCAGGAGAAAAGTTATTGCAAAAATATATGTTGATCCCTAGACACTTTTGATGTGTGTAGATACTATGACAAATGTGTTGTATCTATAGAAATGGGTGTGAAGGGACTATTTTCTGCGGTATTTATTGCGGGCCCTATCAGAATACCGCTGTGGTATTTATTTTTTTAAATATCGCAGCATTATGTTGAGATAGAAGCCTTTTTGGCCTCGCACAGGTCGCTATTATTTTTGTTGTTAGTTTAAAATGATCCTTTTTTATTTTATTATTTATTACTGTGTGTATTTCGTGTGCGTGTCCCAAATAAAATATTTTTCTTTCTTTCTTCTTTCTATTTTGCACCGAAGTTCGCCAACATACATTTTTGGTATTATTGTGATTACAAGCACAACTAACAAGCAAAAACGCACTTATCCGTAAAGACTGCCTGAACGCACCCATGCGACAACAAAACTTGTGCATAGCCTGAACAGAAAAACCACAAAAGCAATCGTAGTGCCGTATTAATAGAGTCGTTTATTCGATAGAAATTTCAACTTTCTTTTTCCCAGAATCACAGAATTACTACAAAATATGTCCCCACCTGTCCCACATCGATCTCAGGGCTCATGCTGACTCCAGTATCCTCCAACAAGTCCAGCCTCCTCACTATGTGGTTGCCAGTCAACACGTCTAGCTCCACTTCAGCTGCGCACACGCCGTACACATTGTAGCCAACGAGGCCATCGTTTGGTGACGTCATGTAGGTTGCCTGGAGGTTTATTCCTTTCAAACGGTAAAAATAATGGTTATGATTTTCATAATAAAGGAGTTTGTTGCTTGCCTAATGTGTAAAATATTACTAGAAACCTATTGGTCGAAAGTCCGTTGACCAACATTTTTCCTTCTTTTTGTGCAGTTCTGCAAAGTAGGTAACCTTACCTACCTTATATCTTTCATGGTCAGCTTTTGGTAACCTTTTGGTAACCTTTTGCCAAAAAATCAGGAATAGCCATACTCATTGAACAGTCTGCGTTTCACATGACTTATGGAAAGAGGAGAATCTATTGCGAGGGTGACCTTCATCATTCGTGGTTGCTTGGGTTCTACAAAATTCCTATCAGTAGGAAAAACAACTTTAACGGAATGAGCTTACCTTTTTCATAACCCTTTTTAACGACCTCTTCCCACGTCGGGTCAACAAGGTCTTTCTTCGCTGCATCCAATCTCTTCATGAGATCCTCACAGGCTCTCAGGGTGGCGTACGCAACCGAATCACTGGTTATACTGCCATTGGCAGCCATAGAATTCGGAGACACAAAGCTATCGCTTCCCCGAACTGCGACCTTCTCCAGCGGAACTTTCAATGCATATGCACAAACTTGCGCTATTTTGGTGTTAATCCCTTGTCCCATTTCGATCCCTCCATGGGATATAGCTATTGTTCCATCAGCATGGTATACGGAAATGGTAACAGGGAAGTTCCCTGAGTATGCAATAGGATAGGACATGATAGAGATCCTCAACCCTCGTTTTCTCCACGCATTCTCTTGGTTGAATTTGGTGATTTCAGTTTTTCTGTCATCAAAAGTGGTGTCCATTTTGAATGATGAGATCATTTCTCTGAGAGTGTCGTGTTTTGGCGATAAGTTTGTTAGTCTGACCTCGACGTGGTCTTTGTTTGTGGCGTGGGAGATGCGCTCCATTATGTGTTCGGAGAATGCTATGCCTTCTGTCGTACCTTAAGTGAAAAAAATAGTCATTTTTTAAATTGTATGTACCAAGACTTCCTACCTATTGTTTTGCTTTGGTTGTCTATTCAAAAAGTCAATAGCTAATTTGATAAAAATATAACATCATAACCTCACGCCTGTAATTCCCATAGGTTTAGGCAGAGGTGAACCTATATAAGTATAAATAGGCCACCTCTGCCTTACCCTTCGGAGAATAAGGCATAATGAAAATAGGAAAATGATGGAACTTGTGTTTAATAACTTGCCTTGGTAATGGTGCCGATTCTCTTGCCACAAATGCCTCTAAACTAGACAAAAAATCACTTAAAATTTAGTTTATTTCTGTCTGATTAGTTTATGTCTGATTTCCCATTCTGAAATAGACTAAAGTTACACAACTTAACTATATTTTAGTTTGACAGCACTACGATGGCACTGAGTTATTCATTTAGTTGAAATGGCAATTTTGCTGTTCTGAATTTGACGGTTTTCACCAAAAATTTTGGTTGTCTAACTAAATCTGAATATTTCTAATCGTGAAAAAGGTGTGGAATAAAATTACTTGTCTACTAATTAACTAAAATTCACACCAACACTTCGACTTCAGGTGCAAAAACTATTTAAAAAAATCTGTATAATTTTTTTTCTTTTCTTTTGTTTACAACTCGAAAATGGTGTGTCCTATCGCAAACCCCCCCCCCCCCCCCCCTTACAAAACTTTTAAACCCCTGACACTCAACATGTAGGTAATATTTTTTTTAATTTTCCATACAAAAAGTGAAATATTCCCTATAAAACACGTCGAAGCTGCCCCCTCACCCTGCGCACATCCGGCTCTAAAAAAAAATCACGGGGCAGGGCAAACAAGTACCACGTGGAGTCGCGATTGTCAAATTCGATTTTAGTTGTGTCAAAATTTTGAGAATTTTTATTGCAGAATAGCTTTAAGATTCTCATAGACAAAAGTAAGGAATTTTTGTGATAGACTAGTTCGGTGTACGAGAGAATCGGCACTAATACCTACTCATATAGAAAGAGCTGTAAATACAGCACTGCCAAGGGTGTAAGATTTAAAGTGCAAGAAGAATATTCTATTAAGTAAATTGTATTGAAACTACTAACCAGGCGCTCTACACCATGTCTCGCTCGGCTTATCAGTGAGTACGCTGTAACCAGTGATCTTCCAGGTCTCGCTGGAGTACAGGTTGGTGATAGACACTGCTATGTCACCGGACGGAGAGTCGTTGAATGAACAGCCACAGTCAGTATAGTATGTAACGTTGAGATATTGGATTAAGCCGTCGTTGTTCACGCCAACCTGAAATTACAACGTTGATAAACCAGTGGTTTTATAGTGTGGTTACTTACTAAAGTAACAAAGATAATGTAAGTTTAAAAAGCCTGTTTGATTTAATGAGCTTTCCAAGAGAAACTTTGATGACAGGATGAGAGGATCTCTATAGAGATCGAAACGAAACTAAACTCCTTTAAAAAGGAGCTTCGTTTTCAACTTCTCATAGTTTCTACTTATCGGAAATATTTCCGTTATGATTATTATTATAATATTATGCTGATCACGAGAAATAAAAAAGCTGCTCATTTTTCTTCAAATCAGTTGTTGTAGGCGGTGAACATTGGTGCCGATTCTCTTGTAAACCGAACTAAATTATAGAATCTTAAAGCTATTCTGCAAAAATATTTATCTAAATTTAAAGATAATTTTGATGCAACTAAAATCGAATTTGACCATCGCGACTCCATGTGGGACTTGTTTGCCACCCTGTGAATTTTTTTAGAGCCGGAGGCGCGCAGGGTTGGCAGCTTCGGTGTGTTTTCTATGGAATTTTTCACTTTTTGTATGGAAAAAAAAATATAACCTACATGTAGAGTTTTAGGGGTTCATAAATGAGATTGAAATTTTCATTATTTTTGCGATAGCACACACCATTTTCGAGATATAAGCAAAAGAAAAAAAAATAAAACACTGTTTTTGCACCTGAAGTCGAGGTTTTGGTGTGAATTTTAATTCATGCCAACAAATTTTATACCATACCCCTTTAATCGCGACTAAAAATAGTCAGATTTAGTTAAACAATCTAAGTTTTAGGTGAAAAACGTCAAATTTAGAATAGCAAAATTGCCATTTTCACTAAACTAATAACTTAGTACCATCTTAATGTTGTCAAACTAAAATATTGTTAAATTGTGTCACTTTATTGAATTTCAGAATAGGAAACCCTCGTTTGACAGGAATAAACAACATTTTGGTGATTTTTTGTCTAGTTTAGAGGCATGCACAAAAGAATCGGCACCATTATGTAACTAAGGCGAGATTCACATCAAAGTTGTATTTGATCGTGAAAGCAAGTACATACTCAGACCATGGTCTGTGCGCAAGACGTTTTCTTGTCTTACCTCATATTGAAACTCGCAAGCATGTCTCTTGCCTATAGCATGCATGTTGTGTGTGATAGGCATCACAAGCGTCGCGCTTCTGTTCAGCTTGTGAGCGACTAAAGCGCTTGCGCATGCTATGAGCGACGAGCGAGACGCCTTGCCACCGTACGCGCCGCCTAATCGCGGCACCTCGACAAGAATCCTGAGAGAAGAAATGCCGATGAAAAAAAGAATTCCATAGCTGAGCACAACATTACCAATGTCCTAATTCAATAACTTCTCGACACTATTATTTCTTAGATGTTATAATGCAGTCAGAAGTTTGTATTTTATTATTTGTTGGAACCCACACCTTTCATACGGAGAAAGAAAGAAAGAATGAAGATATCTGTGCAGCAGCATAAGCAAGCAGTTCCTTTGTTAGAAAAAAAAAAAAAACTTAGGTAGGTATAGCTTTCCAAAAATAATCCAAATAAAACTTTTAGAAAACCTACCGATTCTCGTCAACATTCAGCGCCTTAGCCACTGCCACATGGACCAGGTCCATCCACTGTGTAGAGGATCGTACCACCAGTCCGTTCTCCGTGACATGTGTGGAACAGCTCTGAGTCTCCATCGTGTAGTGGTACTGGGAAGGTACTGTGAAGGTGCCGGTGATTGTGTGCTGGATGTCCGTGCCTTTGGTGGTCGGTTCCACTGTCACGTCCTTGCGAAGCTGTGGGGAGTAAGTTGGTCAAGTTACAGAAATACCATGTTATATAAAAAGGTTATATAAGCATAAGGTTATATAAACATTTTTACGTTTAAGTGAAAGAACATCAGTCAGATGGACCGAAAATCTGAAGAATCTTTCGTGTTCGTCTATTCAGTTATTCTTGAAGAAAGAAGCAAGAAGGGTTCGGATGCAGAAGATGAGGAGACGCGTATGTTGAGCAGTGAGCATCTTGAGGGTGTTTTATGAAAATTCACCTCTTGACAGACCTCTTGTCAAAGTGGCGCCAACTGGTGGCCCAGTTGGCGTCACTTTCACAAGAGGTCGTCCATTTCGACAATGAATATATATTCAATATATGATGACGGTCATCATTCGTTCATCATTCAGTCACGACTAAAGAAAATATAGGTGCTTTGACACATTTGACAGGTGCTCGGACCTGACGTCTCAGTGCTGCCACCTAGTGAACGTCATTTCAGAAAACCCTCATTAGCCGAGTTGTTTTTTGGTCTACTCTATCGTAATCACAGACTAGTTATGATCGGTTATGATTGTCTTGATTTGATCGATCGTAAAGTCCTAATATAAGAACTCTTTCTTAAAGCCTGACACACCGAATGAAGAACCATTACCGAAGTAAAAAAAAAAAACTTACTCGTCTATCCTTATCAGGTGCTAACAACGCATCTTTGACGGTCAACACAGGTTTGCCAGCCAACTTCTTGTATTTCACTTTGACCAGTTCCGCAGCAGCTTCAGCCGCTCGCCTGGTGATTGCTGCAATTACTCCCACTGGCTGACCGTAGTAGGAGATCTTCTTTGACGCGAAGATTTCTTCGTCAGTTCCCATCCAGGGCACTTCTGAGGGAGTGAAAGAATTCCTCCCTGGAATGTCTTTGGAGGAGAAGAAGGCGAAGACTCCTGGAATTTTCTGGAAATAATGATCCTTTGGTAATAGATGTGAATGATGACATAAAATACGACTATATAGAACTAACCTACTGAATATAATGTATGTTTCCACATACATTACTTTTTAAACGTTTATATAGATATCCACCTATAAAAACGTTTAAAAAGGAACTAGATGGATACCCATAAAAACTTTTAAAAAGGAACTAGGTGGATATATATAAAAACTTTTAAAAAGGAACTAGGTGGATATATATAAAACCTTTTAAAAAGGAACTTGGGCAGAAAAAGTTCTCAAACGATTCCTCTTTTATTGATAACTTGAATGTTCAGTGTACAAAAATGACGACCTAGCATTTAGCGCTGGCATGAACACTAACTTGCACTTATGTATGTAGGTGCCATATATACTTACTTACATAACGACTTTTGATTTAAAATATCCATAAATATGTGTAAAGGCCTTAAAATACGTACCAGTGCCTCATTAGCGTCAATCTCCTGTATTTCAGCACGACACACATCAGACAGCACGAACGCTACGTGCAATGCGCGTGGACCGTTGAACACATCACAGGAGTATTTTGCTTCACCTGAACACTGCCAGAGATAATAATAATGCTGATTATACTGACTGGTTCATGTAGTACTTAGGTACTGGTAATTAAAGATACTGTAAATAGAACTGAGAGTTTTCGATGATCATGCATCACACCGGTGAAAAACGGTTCGTAGTTTTAAGTTTGTTTCCAATGACACCAGTTTCAATTTAGTGGTGACACGTGGATTTAACTAAATTTTAATACCATCATGTCGGACTTATCAAGACTTATCTTTTGTAATTCGAATTCCAATTACAAAAGACAGTCTCCAAATGGCCCATCGTTTGAGCTAGAAAAAAGTGGCAAAACAAACTCTAGTTAATAAGAATTGAAGTAAGAATTGAATAGTTAGTTGTATTCCGATACATTTTATTTAATCCTATACCTACTAGGTACTGTTAAATGAGCAATATTTGGATTTATATATATATATATGTAAAATTTGTAATCACGTTTTCGATAACGGCTCTAACGATTTCGATGAAAGTTGCAATATAGTGATTTACGGGGGCGAAAAAGCGATCTAGCTAGGTCTCATATCTGGGTTTTTTTTCCTCTATTTTCAACCGAGAGTGAAACTAATATGTGGCTGAAATATTTGTTGGTAATTGATGCTTCCTTGCTTTCCATCATTAGGTAATAAATAATTGCCTGAGCGGTTTGCCTAATTCGGGGCTAAGATCCAATTTACCTGTGAGAGTGCCTCAAGCTTAGGTACAGGTTTATTCAGCGGCCACAGCGTCTTATCTGTCTCATAGATCTGTGTCCCTCGGGATACAGGTCGCTCTAGTATACTGCCGCCTGATTTATACCGGGGATTTGCATCTGGGTAAAGTGATAGAACTGCCTGAAAATATTAATGGTTTTTAGTTGAAGATAAATCTGGACAAGACCACACTGTGAACAAAATAATAGCTTTGTCAAAAGGTTGCTAAAGTGTTTCATCACTGCTCTGGAGCGTTTTAGGGTTATCTCAAATATGTGGAAAACCACGGTACTATCAAGCCAGGTGTTAAAAGGGATTCCAAATACCTACCTACTTATTATATGAAACCGCATTCGATCTTCTACTCACAGAATCGAACTATTAGATGAGAACACCTTATGTCTGTTAACAATCGCCGAGTAACAAAGCTATGCCTGTATGGGATTAGAGAGCCTATGTGCAGCACATAACAACTTACTTTATAGAACAGCCCCAACGCCAAAGTCTTCCTACAGCTTGCTGACGGTTCAGGCAGAACTTCTACCGGAATCAGCTCCTCATCCAACTTCCTCAAAGCTTTCAACAATACCTCATTGCTGAACAGATTCTGTCCAACGAGCAAAGCCTCTGTTTGTACCGCTTTCGTGAATGTAGGACTTATGTTACCATAGATTATGTTTGCAGATTTGATTGTCTTTGCCGTGTCCAGTTTAAAAAGAAAACCGGCGTTTACTATGGCGTGTGCGTTTTGCGCTCGAGGCATTATCTAAGAAATAAAATAATGCTATATTATTATAAGGTACCCTACATACGAACCTATATACTGACGTGCGGTAAACCAAACATAATGTACGTCAGTACTATTATTCATTCTGTGATTAGGGTTCAAAGTCATATCGTTTTGTTTTGTTTTCCCGTAAGTGTGTAATATACAAACATAGTGTGAATGCGCGGAAAATAAAGGGTATTATTTTCTGCGAATTTATTATTATTTATTCATTTTAATTATAACGATTGAAATAGAAACAAAAATAATCCAGTTTCTTTGAAAATTATCATTCTTTCACAATTACTTACCTACTTCTAAAGGTTATATCGAAGTTATAAGATAAATATCGTAAGTTAGTACCTACTTAGTGGGCGCCTATGTGAAAAATACCAAAATAAAAGATATAATCTTGGACGACATGGCCACAATCAGCAAAGAGGATAATATTTTATTTTATTATAGTTAGCAATATACCTAAATGCGACAATTTACCAATTATGACTCATTTGTGAATTAATATAAGTAACATTATTTGCGTTATATGGGTAGGTATATTTAATATTTTAGTTTAAGACTTCGCATGTTCACATTTTTCTCTTTCTTGTTCTCACACACTATTGTCCATATTTCTCCTTTCGCAGGACTGTTGGAAGAAATTTCTAAAGAAAGAAATAAGCAGTACCTTTGCACTCAAAATTATAATTTATTGTGTTCTCTCTTCTGGCGAAATGTGGGTGGGTGTACCTGCTACAGGGACACCTCTGCCCAACCCTTCGGGGAAACAAGGCGTGATGTTATGTGTGTTATAATTATGTAGTATTTCTATGCATTTTACTGTGTACATAATTAATAAAATTAATTAATGAACACAGCAAAACAAACTCACTTCTGTTAGTATTTATTTAGGCTGTGGTAGACCTAAGCCTAACGCCGTTTGTCCACCGCATCGTGAACGGGACATCCCTTATTAACATATGCGTTCACATATAAAGAAACTGGTAAAACATTGTATCCGTATCTTTTCGTAGATTAACCAACAGTGATCTGCACCGGAAAATCCGCTACTTTATGCAAGTAGGTACCCTAAGACTGTCTTTACATAGACTATCGCTCTATGGAAACAATGATGGCGCTCACAGTCGCAGCAAAATAGTTTATTAGACAAGGTTGTCAAAATGGAATACTGAATAACTTGTTTTGACTAAATACAAAACTGTTCTGTCTTTGCAAATAAAACTGTTTTGACTTTGGTTGGCGCACGTCTTAAAGCCCTCCCTGCATTGGCCGAGCGCGCAAAAAAGGCCCGGTATACGTTGGCCGAGCGACGGGTACTGGGGGCTTTAGGTGTCATTAAAATCTATAATCTTAGGTACCTAATCCACTCGGTGTTAATGCTGTAACGGACATAATAATACTTGCTGGTTTTATTTTTATTTATTGTTTATTTGGTTTTAGTTTATTTCGGAATATAATATTTACATATATAAATAAGCTAACAGACTTAAAATAATAATATGTACATTTATATAAAAGAGAGGAAAAATAATCATCAAAAAATTCGTCCGCATCGTGCAACGCTGTCAACAGAAAAGGTGCCCAAAAGGCTGGCAGCATTGCCTCGTTGTATGGCGATGCTGATTCTCTGGCCATAATATGCCAGCCCTCTGGACACGTGAAGAGTTCATGAGTCGACCAACAGCTTAGTGATGTTTCGAAAAACCATGTGAGCACTTGGACCCCGTGGTCATAGTGTTTTAACCCCAAACGGCTTGAATATATATTAAGTAGCATTAAGATGGTTGAATTCGTGATATAGTTATATCCCTAGGGATATATCTATATTCTGTAATATAGCGGTTCATAACTGTCGGAGTGCCCTAATTTTGTTACTGCAACCAATTTCGACGTAGCGCTCGCTCGGCTCACGCTTAGTTGGTTACAGTTGTAGGTCCAGTTTTCATCATAATCTTTTGCAAGGGACTTAAAGGTATCTAAGCGATTATGTAATTGTAAAATATCAGTTTCTGACAAAGTTTTTTTTATTTTATTTTAATGAATCGATGTAATTTTCTAAAATAGTGACCTTTGCTTTGTGACTTGCTCGGTGTGCTCAGAGCAAGGCGATGTATGCGGGATAACAAAGGGAAATGTAAGTATTACATAGAATATAAATATGTTTAAATAAAGTGATTGGTAATCGGAATGATTCGAATTACTGTGTTTGAATTATCACAGTTCTAACCTGACCTTTTTGGTCGGAGTGCCCTAATAGTTATATTACTAGATCGTGCTCGTCGTTATATTGTTAGTAAGACAGTTATGAACCGCTTTCATATAACTATATTAAGGTATATATCTATATCCCTAGGGATATAACTATATCACGGCTTTAACTATCTTACTGCGACATATATACTCCCAATAAGATTGGAATATTTTCGCCGTTTCAGGTTTTACGCACCTGCGGCAGCCGCCCCAGCACATCCCGCCGTGCTCGGAAGATGGAATGGCGTAAGGGTGTCGACAGCAAAGTACATCCCACACCAAAGGCCTAACTGCCTTACTTCCAAGGCATTATGGTAATTCCGTCTGGTCTCTTCCCATCGTCGCGTGCCATGGGGTAAGGTTCCAAAAAAAGGCACCCCGGCGGTGACAAGAACACGACGGATGATGTAATTTTAAGTCTGTTAGCTTATATAATTATGTAATAATACCTAATTGAATAATTCAACACTAACAAGCTACTTAGAATTATGATTAAAAGTCGTAATTCATTCGTCAACAGTACCTATTCAGGAAAACAAAATATGAAATAAAATAAATCCGTGTTAATTAGTCATTACCTTGAATGTTCTAATTAGGTTGTTACTGGACAAAGGAGGAAGCTTCACTTCAGATATCAGTTTATCCTTGAGCTCTGTTGTTAAAAAGTCGTGGGTTTTCACCTCGACTTTGCTTAGATCACTGTTCACTGAAAAAGGGTTTGGGGGTCAGTGCTTCATAAAGTTCAGTAACTTGTTAGATTCAGCAGCTCCTTATTATAACTAAATAAGGCTAGTTTTTATAGGTACCAGTATAGATAGTGTCATCCACGTAGACGCGCCCCACTCCGCTCCGCTCTGTACTAAAGTACAGCTTCAATCAATCTGCCTAGCCTTTTCCCAACTATATTGTGGTCAGCTGCCAGTCTAACCAGATGCAGCTGAATACCAGTATTTTACATGGAGCGACATCTGACAACCCAGTAACTGGATAATATGATACCCCCTGGCAAGACAGGTTGGCAGACTTTCGGGCTTCTGACGACCCGTAACGACTGTCAAAGATTCACGAATGACAGCCGGGACCAACGGCTTAACGTGCTTTCCGAGGCACGGAGGAGTCTCGGTATATAAAGATGGTCACTCATCCACGGACCAATCCCGGCAAGCGTAGCTTAACTGGATGAATCGATCCGTGCGGCTGTTATTACTTAGCCACGAGCTCCTCTTAAGGTACAGCTTACAGTACAGTAATAGCGGAGTGGGGCGTGTCTTTGCGGATGGCAAGACCTGTACCTATGGTAATGGTGGCTCCAACAGTTTCCAAAATCAAGAACAAGTCAGATGGAAAGTCATGGTGTTGGTTTTTTAATGCCAAGTTCCCTCCAATTGTTCCAATCTGAAATAGATAACAGGAATTTTAAAGAAGATGAATAAAATACCCCGAAGAAGAGAAGATATTATAAATTTATCTTCTTCTAGAAATACAGCTAAGACCCATGATATTATAATGATCTCTATCACCAAATTCATGTCAAAAGTAGAAAGCGACCTTTTCTTGCGCTAAATTCAACATAAGTACCTAATTGCGTTCAGCAAATCAACCATCACGTTCTTTCGTAGCAGCTAGCAACAACCTCTACGAACTTTCGTAGCAGTGATCTACGAAGCCTCACCGTCCTCTACGCTGGTGGGTGGGTGGAGTACCTTGGCTAATATGGACCACTTACATTTCTCACGGGAACATGCGCGACTAAGTCCAGGTGTTTATACAAAGTCTCCAAGTAGCCGAAGTCTTCATTCTTCTTACTCCACTGCTGGAAGGTCTTCATAACTTCAGTGAGAGACATTCCAGCGCCCAGGATTAAATTCTCATCAGCTTGGCACAGTTTTAGATTCTCTATCGACGATATGTCTATGAGGATCTTTGGTTCGAGTTTTATTGGGTATACTCCTGGAATGAGAAAACGTAATTATGATGTTTAAATTGAATAATATTTGAGTAATTCAAATAAAGTTTCTATCAACAAATCAACAAACCTTTGCCCGTATTGCCAGCTATCAGCCTGTAATTATTTGTACCTTCGCGAGCCAGAACCTGATGAGATAAAAAAAAATTAAACTGCCAGAAGTAAAATCAATAGAATAGTTAGGTATATCAGCCTTCATTCTTATTTAATTGTTTCCCTGTGGAGCAAACGGATCTTTTCATTCAGTGAGGGAACGAAGTAAAACACGTCGTCTGCTAAATGCTTATTGTCCGTCTCCGACTTACAAAACAGATAATTATCTGTTCTGTGCTCCGACCATTAAGATGGTTTTACACTGGCGAGGCGAGGCGTGGATTGGGTGGGCGAGAATTGGTAAGGCAAAATTTCTATCCACGCCCTGTTCATCTTTGGTGTAAAAGGTCTAGATGCGCGAGGAAGTGCGAGGCGAGAATTGAAATATTTGTTAGTATAATATTGAACTTTATTGCTTATACTCACTAGAGAGTATTTATTTACTTAGTAAAACGGATGTACAAATAGCGGTCCGACCATCGCAAGACATCGCTGCATATTTTCAGCTGGTCGGCGCGTGAGACACGGCTGACCGGAAGGCGCGCGATAGTGCGAGCCGGCGCTAGGTACCGATGGCCGGCGCGTGACATCGCGAGCCGGCGCGAGGTAGCGCTGGCTATCGCGAGACAGAGCGGTATAGCGATGGATATCTTTCGGTGTAAGAGGGTAAGTGCGATTTCAATTCTCGCCCATCGCATCCACGCCTCGCCTCGCCGGTGTAAAACCACCTTCAGGAAACCTTTACAAGTCTTTATATGCTCAAAGCTTTTATTTATTTATTGGTTTATCTACAATTATTACATTGTTCAACCAATTAACACAACCCAAATGCACAATATTAAGGGATAGACACAGCATGCAAAAACAGTATTACATCATGCTTTAGCATTATTTTCATGATCTTTTTCTCTTATTTGTGTGTTTCTCTTTGACTGCTATAGATCGGGTCATCCACGAACGAAGACGCGCCCCACTCCGCGATTACTGTACTGTAAAGTACAGCTTATAGCATGCGTAGCATGAAAACTATAGAAACGGGTTTTGTCGACGAAAGAATAGACAAAATGACATATTGTGATTGTTTATCTGTCATTTTTTCTATTTTTCCGTCGACATAACCCGTTTTTATTGTGGTCATTCGTGGATGGCACTGTCTATACAATAATAAATATGACGGAAATTTACCCATGGTAACCGTCAAAGATAAACATTTCTAGCAAGCATGACCCATGGTAATCAATAAATCACCACTAAATATTACCTTAAACACATCTTCCACGCTGTATGCCTTGTACCACCGTCCTGCAATCGTGTTCAGTTCTTTCAGCGATCCCTGTCTGTCTTCTATGAGGCACCACTCGTCTTCTGACGTAGTGCACTTACGCACGCACTTCTTTGCGCATTTTGTTATGTGCAGGTCTTCTAAATCCTGTGGAAGAGAATAATTATTTTGACCGTAGACGCAGATATATGTCAGTGACCTTGAGTGGTTAGCTTGCGTGTTCTGTACTGAACTCACGCAAGGCATCATACGTCCAGCCAGTAATAGGACTCGCCCATCAAGGAGCGCTGTCCCGAATTATGCGTCTGCATTATTAATTTATTATACATAAAACAAAAGGTATTTTAATAAAACACGTATACTCAAAGATCAATAATTAAATTATCTTAAAAATGGTGAAGGTTTCAAAAAAATACGCTTGATAGATTTTGCGTGATTCTTAGTTTTTTATCCGTGTTACACATAACTTTACAAATTAATTTCACTATATAATAAAAACATAATCTAAAATGTTCCTATATTAATTATTAAGAAAATGCTCTAATTTAACATATATTTTTTCCAAATCATTATAACACTACTCGTGTGGACCTGATTTTCAGTATAAAATCATTAAAGTCGCTTTGAAGTCGTTGCCGAAAAAAAAGTCTGACGTTACATTGCTCTGTTGATGCCTACCTGGTATTGTATTCTGACTTTCCTGCAGTATGTGGCAGTGAATTATTATAATTAAATTATATTTATTTATCTGTAGGAGTATCTTGCCTCAAAAAGTACATGCTACTAGAATTATAAAACATGTTTTCTTAGAAAGATTAAAATAGATAACCAGTAGGTAGATAAAACAACAGTTTTTTTTACCGACGTTGCTAAACCGTTTGATCTTGTCGCCTTGAGTTATCGAAAACAGTTCAATAGAGTATCAACAAATACCTGTAACTTATTCTGCAGTCCAGGGTCGATGTCTGTGGCGAAACTTTTGAAGGCATCCAGGATAGGCCTGTACCCGGTACAGCGACAAATATTGCCGCCGAACGAGTTCTCTACCTCCTGCGTCGTCAGGTGTCTTGTCGACTTGTCGAGGCTGCGAAAGATTTTTTTTTTTAAACTGGAAATTAGAATAAAGCTCGGAAAGGTTTTAAGGTTACAAGGCCACTCGAGAAGCTAGGGCAATTGAATTTGCATAGACTATAGATTAAATATAGGGCTAGCTAAATCTAATGCATGCCTTTTACAAGAATGCGTTGGACTGAATTCATCGACTTTGCTCACATTCTAACTAATATTATAAATACGAAAGTGAGTTGGTATGTTTGTTACGCTTTTACGCTAAACCGGCTGAACGGATTCGGATTAAATTTGGCTCATGGGTAGACCATGACCTGGGTTAGGACATACTATACTGTTTATCCCGGTAGTACATTCCTGTGGGACAATTTCTGACCTTCAAGCGGCCAAACCGCGGGCAAAAGCTAGTTTTTAATCATTAGATGGGCTTATTTTAGATTTATTAACTTGAAAAGTGAGCCGAAGTGTTGCGAACTTATAATTATTGTTTTGCAACTATCCATGTCCTTCAAACCAAAATGGAATCCTGGTGGTAATTCCCTCTAAAACTGACCAAAGAGTATCAGAAACTATTTTATGATGACAAAAAGACGTAATAAAACAAGTCGTTTAATACCTGTACATATTCATGACCCATCCTGGCGTGCAGTATCCACACTGGGTGCCGTTGAACGTGGCCAGACGATCCTGGATAGGATGGTAGCCATCCTTACGGTTTCCGATACCTTCCACCGTTGTTATGTCCCAGTCGTGGCATGATAGAATGTGGACCAGGCACTGGGAAAACAAATGACAATCTATGAGATGTTGGGGGTTCCATATTCAAAGACAAATAATTTATTCAGGCCATAAAAGGCATATTTAGCCTATAATGTTCCCACTGCTGGGGTACAGGCTACTTCTCGGTGAGAGGGAGTGGGCCGTAATCCACCACGCGGGCCCAGTGTAGGTTGGTAGATGTCACAGGTTGTCTCGGTTCTAGGACATGTCGGTTTCCTCACGATGCTTTCCTTCACCGTTTTGAGAGCAGTGGTGATGAAATAATTTACAGCGCCTGTCAGGGTTCGAACCTATGACCTACAACTTATAAGACGCGGCCGTTACCACTAGGCTACCACTGCTCTCCGAGACACTTACGAAAATGGAAAAAAACAATTTATTTGTAATATTTATTTATAATTTCCCGCATTGATCCCCTATATTGGATTATATCCCACTCCTCGCAGAGGAGGCCCTAGTCCCAACAGTGGAGACATTATAGGCTGATGTAGTATGAAAAGTCTGATTAGAGGAACAATATGAGATCAGTTCCGATGGATGGCGCAAGGTTGCCATAAGAGATGACATCAAGCCTGAGAAATCTTAGCGTATTTATCTTTATGGGAACTGCAAAACAAAGGCCTCTCCACATGCCTACACGCAATGAGCATTAGTAAATATTTTTTCTCATTTATTATTACTTACGTCACTTTACGGATTTTATTTATAAAGCTCATTTGAATTTAAAATAAGACTCTATTTTTATTGCACTATGTTTAAAAGTACAGAGTTTATGAAACAAATTAACCCGATTCCTAATATGGAGTATCGATAATCACTGGTTACAATTAAAACGTTCATCCCTTAGTTTAAAGCCTTCGTTGATAAAGTACCTATCTTCTTTTCAATTTATGGCTCCCACAGACAAGCGCACTGCCACACTGGTAGAACAATTTCCGTTAAGTTTTAATAGAAATTATTCCACCAGAGAGAATGTGGGTGTGCTATTACACCTCTGCCCAACCCTTCGGAAAAACAAGGCGCTTTGTTATGTTATGTATGTACTTTTGAAGAAACGCATATCTGTACACTATAAGGACTATTCTTGCTTGCAGCGCTCGGCCGCTAAAGTATCGCTTACCTACGAAAAAAAAAGTGTCGTGTGCAAGGGATTTTGTTTTCAAAATGCTTAGATATGCGTAACCCCGATGGTATGTTCCACGTCGTCACGTAGGACGTCGCGCTTACCTGCGCGAGCCTAAGGTAGTAGTAGTAGGTACTAATAAGGCCAAATGCTATGTTAAATAAAACTACCCGAAGGCGAAGATATCGTATCAAAAGTACCTACCTATATTGATATTGATAGGTACCTAACCTATATTGAAAGGTATTTGGGTAACTCCAAACACCCAAGAAGACGTACGCCACAGAAAAATAACAAGATTAGGCGTCGTCCTAATTGGCTAACGATCGTACGAGCAACCGATGCAATTTCATCGCACGATGAAAATGATCGTGCGATGGACCAACAGGTGTCCTAATAGTTCGTGCGATCTTGCGATGTCGCCGTGTTTCTGTGCTCGCGCGATGACGCGAGACCAATTAGGATACTCAAAGAGATTTGTAGCTTTGATTACACGATCGCACGATCAAACCCATCGTACGATCATTATTAAAAGCATTTCCTGTGCTCGCGCGATGACTTGCAAGTTTCAATTACGACACTGAAGAAATGTGTGGGTTTTATGTCATCGTGCGACAAAATCGCATCGTTTGCTCGTACGATCGTAGCCATTTAGGAAGACGCCTTATAGTCCACAAAGATATACGAAAATATCATGCAGTAAACCACAACGCTATTACTTATTCTACTAATCGCAGAATTCTGAATTATCCGTTTTCCTCAAACACCAACATTTGTTTGTCGCTAAACTAACCTTTCTTTAACCTAAATTGTATAAAGAAAATTGTTACATGTGATATTTTTGTTCATTCCGGACCCAAGGAACCCCTGGAGGATACCCCTTGGGGTGCCACGGGAACTTAGATTCTGGTACAAGTACCTAGAGTTCTTATTTCTTTATAATAATAAGAATGTTGTAATGATCATGGTACACGTCGTGTCTCACGATGTTTTATTATGTACGGTTTTCGGCTTTGAAGGCCATTTACGTCAGGTAAATGGCCTTCAAAGCCTTAAAGATACTTAAAGGTAATTTTTTTATAGTTTTAGCTACTTAGTTTGTGATGCTTATTAATGTGTATTTATTACAATAAATTAACTAAATATTAACATAAAAATATAATAACCTAACCTAACTAAAACTATTAACAAACTAAAATATTATGGAGTTGAAAAATTCCTCCGCATCGCCATCGAATGGTAATGTACCCAAGAGACTGGTGGCATTGCAACGTTGTATGGCAAAAGCCAGGCCTTGGGTCACGGGAAGTATCAACCAGCCGTTTGGAGATTTCATTGAACAAACCGTGAGCACTCGGACCCCACGGTCCGAGGGTGTCAACCTCTAACGGCGCGAAAATATAATTACCGATAAGGTTATTACTTTCGCCGCTCGTGATTTGTACGTTATTGTAGGTATAAGATAGGTAAATCAACAGATTGACGTCAAAAAGACGAGTGTCCTTCTGATTATGACATTTAATGTTTGCAAACTAATAAATGATTTCATTGATGAGTTTTGATAGCGTATGTCTACGCTCACCGCCACTACAACATATTTGGCGAATTGTGGGGAAAACACGCTAATATTATGGTTATAAGTCCAAATTATCCGTGAATGTATTTGAATGTCCTGATATTGTATTATGAGGAAAACAAACTCTTTATAGCCTTAACGTTTCTATACTATTTTTTATTATTTATTAATATTATAAAGAGGTAATTTTTTTTTTGTTTTTTTGTATGTAGGGCTTAATCTCCGAAACTACCAGTCGAATCTGAAAAATTATTTTTGCATTGGACAGCCCAATTCTTGAGGAAGGTTATAGGATCTCAGACGAAGTCGCGGGCAGAAGCTAGTATTCTAACTAATATTATAAATGCGAAAGTGAGTTTTTTTATTTATTTGTTTGTTTATTACGCTTTCACGCTAAAACAGCTCGACAGATTTGGATACAATTTTGCACATGGGTAGACCAGGACCTGGATTAGGACAGGATACTTTTTATCCCGACATTCCTACGTAATCGAGACGTATGCGGGTGAAACCGCAGGCCATGGTTAGTCTGCCGGGGTTGCGAAGAAAACCGAAAGGGAGATCGTGGCCCCCGGCGACAAGGCAACCGAAGGAACACGGGTGGGTTTTAGTCAGTAAGAGTCTGACACGCCCTCCCGCTCCGCCCAGAGCGGGAGAAGTTATTTGATGATACTTCCCACCCTCAAAAAAAAAAAAGGGCATGGCTAGTAGTAATAATATACCTAAATGCTAAGATGAGTTTGTTTGTTACGCTTTCACGTTAAAATGGCTAAACGGGTTTGGATGAGATTTGGCACATAGGTAGACCATAACCTGGGTTAGGAGATACAATACTGTTTATCCCGGTACGTTCCCGTGGGTCAATTTCCGACCTCCACGCGGGCGAAGCCGCGAGTAAAATCTAGTTTGTTTATAAAAGCAAATCGTGTTGGAAGGGCAAGTTCATCATCATTATAAATTTCTTGTATGTAAACCTGATTGCCCCTGGTTTTCCCTAATGACTGGAGGTAAAAAAACAACTACAAGATGAAGGATGGCTTGATGGGAATTAAAAATAAACTTAAGAATAATAAAGTCGTAAAGGGCATTAACATTAATGTCGATTATGAACTCGTGCAAACTGGCGCGATATCGTGGGCGCTACAGGCAGCGCGACCCTTGTAGCGTCCGCGATATCGCGCTGGTCTGCACAAGCCTTAACATTAAATAACTAGGAAAAAAAAATTAAATTGTTAAAAAAAATTGTCAGCAAAAACCCAAGTTTATTTTTATTTTTAAACCGTTATAAAAGGCACTTACAAGGTTATATTCTATTGGTTTATGTTTTTAGTGTAATAATTGCGGAAGTCGGTTTTGTTATATTTTTTGCCATTTATTTCCGAAATAAACTCTTGAAAGTCGGTTAAAAAAGTCAGTTTGTCAATTGATCAGGAGTCAGGAGATTGCAAGTACCTATAAAACAAAGCCTAGAAAGTTACTATAGTTTACATAGCACTCATTCAAACTAAAATGTTTGGAAAACATTCTAATCTCTACCATTGTTTGTTCATGTTGCATACGTAGTTACCAGTGAGTAGTATTCATAAGGTGTTTTATATTATTATGTAGGTTTGGGTCTATTGCTTAGTGGAGGCTCCTACAAACAGGCGCGACACGCGACGCGGCACAAAGGTACGTCGCGTCGCGCGACGAGCGGTGTCTTTATGTCGCGTCGCGTGTCGCGCCTGTTTGTAGGAGCCTTTATTGAGGCACTCAGTTGTCTTCTACTGTGCGATGGTGGAAGGTAAACGGAAGGATAGTGGTCAACATTTCGATATAAGGATGTGTTCAAGAGACATCTAAACGCCTGTGCTATGGATTCTGGACCCGTCCCAAATTCAGCAGGACCTGAGGCGGCGGTGCGGAGTGTTCCACGCGCGCTCCTATTGGATGTCGCGGGGGGGGTCTTACATTTCACGGAGGGACCGGCGGACATGAGGTGGCCCGCACTAGTCGGGGATCATGGAAGGCGCACAAGATCTCATGATCCCCGGTCCAAGTGTGGGAAGGGAACACTGGGGAGGTTATTAGTCAGTAAGAGTCTGACAGACCCCTACGCCCACCCGAGGCGGACGACATCCACAAAGATTTTCCACACCGGAACAAAAAAAAAAGGCTCGCTTCATATAGGTCGACTTGGCCATCTATTATCCATACAAGTCAATATAAAATCTTTTGAGGACAAGCGACTCGAAACAATTCAAGCAAAACTACAAATACATCATATACAATGTGATACTTTATAATGAGCACATATCGAAATTAGGGAATCTATGCTTAATTTCATCGACATATAAAAAAAAAAATGGAATTTTTAACAAATGATCTATCGCAATTAAACAAACTCCATAATGATTGGAAGTAATTAGGCATCCTCATAAAATTGTGGAAAAAACAACCCTCAATTGAAAATAAACATGTTATTTTAGCAAAAATATTTTTTCATCCGTTTTTACAATAATCGTAAAATTTCTCAATAAGACTTTAAAAAAAAGTTTACGTACGTAAAAAAAAAAAGATTATTTTTTTAAATATTTTTGCCGTCGATATAATTAAGCATAAATTACCTCATTTCGATATGTGTACATAATAAAGACACACTGTATTGAGGCACTATTTCAACATGGAATCCTGAAGGAATTACCTACAATTCTAGAAGGTTTTTGGTTTTGACATAGGACCGGTCGTTATGGTGTCTATTAGAGGGAGGCTAAACTCCAGCAGTGGATTTAATTTGGTGATGATGATGACGAGTTATTTGGCCATTCCTCTTATTCTGAGTTAAGCCAAAGATTTTTTCGAGAAATAAATCATTAAATTAAATCACGTAGGTATACCAATAACTAAAATATTTAAAGTACCAAGTAAATTCAACACGAATGAACAAACAATGCGTGTCCATGAACTTGTGTAGTTGAATCACCTCGGCTAGCAACACAGACCGATGAAGTCCATACGAAATTAAAATAACCTAACACGTTTTTATTCAAGTTACGAGTGGTATCTGTATAACCGGTTCTCTCTATTTATCGATAACTCATAGACACTTAACGAAGTGATAGGATGACACTACTATTAAACAGGGTGGCAGGGACATCGACGCGCAAACTATTACCATGGATTCAGTACATGATTCTGAACCCCGCTGCGTTGAAATTTTTCGTCGGTTATTGAAAAAAAAAAAAAGTCTGCTGTTTCATAGAAAGGTGCAAAACCTATGCAGTCGAAATGTTATGGAACAGCATTTTTTTTTGTAACCATCGAAAAATTTCAACTCCGAATCATGTAGTGATTCCATGGTAAATTGGTAACAGTTTTCGTGTCGATGTCCCTGCCATCTTGTATAATAAAAAAATTTGGCTTGGCTAACTCGTAGGTCTAGTGGTCACAAGCGCGACTGCTGAGCGTAAGGTCCTTTTTTTTTTTTTTTTTTTGAGGGTGGGAAATCATCAAATAACTTCTCCCGCTCTGGGCGGAGCGGGAGGGCGTGTCAGACTCTTACTGACTAAAACCCACCCGTGTTCCTTCGGTTGCCCTGTCGCCGGGGGCCACGATCTCCCTTTCGGTTTTCTTCGCAACCCCGGCAGGCATCGGCCCTAGTGGACCCCTTCAATTCTGCTGACATCTCTTTGAGGCGCGCGTGGAACACAACGCGCCGTCGACCCGGGCCTGGTCCTTATCGGACGGTGAGCCACCCATTGCTCACCGCCCGCAAGCCCGCGCCTACGGTGGCCGGAAATCGCCTCGCGATTCCCGACGCCGAGCGTAAGGTCCTGGGTTCGATTTCCGGGTCGGGCAAAGTTATATTAGGTTTTTGAACGTGGAATTTCTCAGTAGGCCATTAGCTCGGTGTATAGATTTGTGCCCGGTTGATAGCAATAGGCTCGCCGCTTTTACATGGGACTAACATAACTGGCGAAATGTGGGTGTGTACTATTGGTACACCTGTGCCCAACCCTTTGGGGAAACAAGCCGTGATGTTATAGTGTCTAAAAGACGTTGCGATTCAATGAAATGTTTATGTCGTGCGTACCCTATGAGCACTCAGCCCCACTCCCACCTTCCACTATTGTACTGTTGCATGAGCTATTGTCATTAAAAGTGTATCTCATCATCATCATCATCAATTCAGCCGAAAGACGTCCACTGCGGGACATAGGCCTCCCCCAACCACCGCCACTGCGACCGGTTCTGTGCTTCTCGCATACAACGGATTCCTGCGGCCTTCATAAGGTCATCGGTTCACCTCAAAGCCAGGTAGGTGTACCTACAAAGGTATAATACGCCTAATACTAGCCAATGTGCGCCTATATACTAGAGTGGTTTAGGAGACAAGAAAATAGAAAAGGAAAAACCCAAAGGAACAGCCGAAAATCGAAAAATCAATATTTGAACGAGAAAAAATCGAGGTACAAAGTTCACCGTGTCATCTATACCTACTCCATAGTTTTATGTTGTTAAATAAAGGTAAACAAATCGTAAAAAGGTTTTTTGTAGATTACACTTTCTTGTTTAAAAATACGATAAAACCAAATTCAATTTATATAAGATTTTTACAATAGTTTCCTCTTTTATTAATGTATGTTACACTTTATCATTTATTCTTAAACTAATCTTCGTAGATGTAACTCTGCTTGAGCACAGTTTTAGATTAATAATAATCATTTATTATTTTGTAATCTGTCTATTGTAAAGAGCTCTAAATATCAACGAATTTTAACGTTGCTAAATTGAAGAGTACAACTGTAACGTAGCATGACAACGGAAATGACAGGTATTACGTTTAGTCGGTTACTTGACAGTTGTGGTTTTTTGAAGTATTCCCGTTTCAGCACCTATTTTTTGAGCACTTGTCCATTGAGCACCAAAGGTACACGGAACATTCGAGGACGGCTGCCGCGTCATCTAGCGGCCCGCACCAAATCTGCGGGTCTTTCTACTGGGGTCAACTTCTCGGCTGCCGCGACGTCACAAGCTTCGCGTTAAGCCATGATAGTACTTAGCGCGTTTACCTACACAAGACAGAAAATTAAGTGACGGGCCGTTGTAACCTGCGACCACGTAAAATAAATTTGTTGAAGGTGTCGGTGAGTTTGATTTCGTTACAAAACAACTCCCACGCTTCAAACAATATGTAATAAAACTACTTATTTTTATCGATATGATTTATTAAACATCCCATCACTAGAAGCTACCGCACCGTACGTGCTCAAAGGGGAATAAAGTCAATTCTTTTTGTTCCCCTTTGTGCACCACGTTAAAATATTGATCGGTGCTCAAATGGGAATACCTTTGGTGTTCATGCATAGATGCTCAAAAAATAGGTGCTTAAACAGGAATACTTCGTTTTTGTTGTTGTTTACCTTTATATAACTACTTAAACCTATGGAGTATAGCTTGCTAGAAATTACATCATAGGTATTTTACCTATGCGTATTTTGGGTTGATTCATCTTTACCTACTATTGTTTTAAACATAGTTGTTTCCTTTACTATTGTTGTGGTTGGTTAATTAGTAAGTATCGTTTGAATAAATACGAACCATTGACTGCCTCATTGGTCTGATGGTCGCAAACGCTACTAAGTATGAGGTCTTGGGTTCGATTCCCAGGACAGGCAAAGTGGTATTGAGTTACGCAGTAGCAGCCCAGAGTCTGGATTTGTGCCCGGTTGATGGCAATAGGGTCGCCCCCTATTACATGGGGCTTAATCATAACTGGCGAAATGTGGGTGTACTAAGCACCTCTGCCTAACTCTTCGGGGAAACAAGGCGTGATATTGTGTTATCGAGCAATAATCCTTCGTCAGTCGTATCAACATTTTTATTAGTGTTAACCCTATACTATTAAACGAGCAATATTTGTTTATATATATATATTTGTAGTCACGTTCTCGAAAATGGTTCTAACGATTTCGAAGAAAGTTGCAATTTATGGGGGCAAAAAATCGATCTAGCTAGGTCTCATATCTGGGAAAATTCGTTTTCTCTATTTTGACAGCGTCGGGAATGTGATATAACGTTGGTATACTTGGACGATATGTTTATCTCTTTTTACCCGAGCAAAGCTCGGTCAATCAGGTACTACACAAATAAAGTATGATATAATCGAATTTCCGTTATCTGTTATTGTCATGTTCTTATCACAGAGTTTCGTTTATTTACCCAATTATTGCTAGACGTGTCTATCTGTGCAAAGGAGATGTCCGCTTTTTGTAGGGACATTTTTTTTATTCCGAGAAAAATCTAACCAGCATCAAACTACATCTAAATAAAAACGACAAAAACATGGAACTAGAAACCACTGAAATAATATTTTTAGACCCCTCCATTTAAGAGAAAAATTATAAACTATTTTAAAATACATATATTTTATTTGTTGATGGCAACTATCACAAATATGATATAAATTGACACATGGTACTGTCATTATAACATGTGTAAATTTTGACAAGTTTACTATTTTTTGGGGTGTATTCACTATATTATCCTAGATAATTAGAAAGGATTGCTCGTTTTAGGAGTAAATTCAAATAAATAAAAAGTAGGTGTAAACAGCACGTAGGTACAATAAAATTGCACGTGCAATAAAATCGCATCTAACTCTACAACTACTAATGAATGAAATAACTTTAAAAAAATGTCGAGAAGACGTTCAATAAAATTTTAATGAAATATATATTTGCCAGCGCAATACGGGCAATACTTGCATGCAATAATCGCTTTACAATAAAATTGCATTGGTGTAAGTCCCATGCAATTTTATTGAACGGCAAAACTGGCATTCAATTATTGTACGCCATTTTATGGAAATCACGCGTGTAAACACTTGCATGCAATTCTTGAATGGCAATAATTGAACGTGCTTTATGGCTTGCGATTATTGCTCTTGAACGTTCCAGAAACTTGCATCGTAGTCTGTCTGCCAGAAAGAGTAATAGCACCAAACTACATCTAAATAAAAACGACAAAAATATGGAACTAGGTACCACTGAAATAATATTTTTAGACCCCTCCATTTAAGAGAAAAAATATAAACTATTTATTATAATCTATCTAATAGCACCTCTTAGAGTAATCTACTCTAAGAGGTGCTATTAGATAGATAATGGTGCCGATTCTCTTGTCACAAATGTCACTAAACTAGACAAAAAATCACCAAAATTTAGTTTATTCCTGTCAAACGACGATTTCACATTCTGAAATAGACTAAAGTGACACAACTTAACTACTTATATTTTAGTTTGACACCACTAAGATGGCACTGAAATATTAATTTAGTGAAAGTGGCAATTTTGCTATCCTGGATTTGACGTTTTTCATCTAGAATTCTAACTAAATCTAGTCTAACTAAATCTGACTATTCCTTATCGCGATTAAAAACATGTGGAATAAAATTGGTTGTCATGAAGTATAATAATTCACACCAACACCTCGACTTTAGGTGCAAAAACAGTACAGTTTATTTTTTTTCTTATAATGAAAATTTTGATCCCCTTCATAAAACCCATACACCCCTAAATCTTAACATGTAGGCAATTTTTTTCATATTTTCTATACAAAAAATGAAAAATTCCTAAAAACACGTCGAGGCCTCCCCCCTGCAGGCCTCCGGCTCTAAAACAATTCACGGGATAGGGCAAACAAGTACCTATCTCGTGGAGTTGCGATTGCCAAATTCGATTTAGTTGAGTTAAGAGAATTTATTTAGCAGAATAGCTTTAAGATTGTCATAGCTAAAAGTAAGGAATTTTAGTGATAGCTTAGTTCGGTGTAGGTACAAGAGAATCGGCACCATTATAACCTAAGAGTAAATTATTGTTATTACGGCATTGTACACATGGAATATTACAGTAATTATGATATTCAATCTTGTCTTACGTCAAAAATAATAATATAACTATGTACGTAAATGTCGCCGTAAAGATCGAATAAATCTGTCAGTACGCCAAGGTCAAGGTGAGGCCACAGAATAAATAATTGTATTAGGCTACCTAAGCATTGGTTTATTTAGGTTAGCCAACAATTGTTTCCACAAAACATTTACAACAAATTGCTTAAAATAATACGTTTAAAAGTGCAACAATTAACTTACAGGCTAACACCACATGCACCATTTATGTTTTTGCCAAACATTATAAAGCTAAAAAGGATATTTATAATCATTATTTTTTTGTAATATTTGGTAATTCATGTGTAGGTAACAATATTACCAAAAATTTAATTCTACAGGTTGGTTTGACCAGTACCTAGGTAGGTACTTACAGCATTTTCTAAGAGTCATGACCGGAACCGGATATTAATAATGGGACCTAATCATTCATCCTCATTTCACGGACTGACTACGGCAAGTGTAATAATACTTTGCTCGACCTCGGGATTGAACTCCAGGCCTTTTTTTTGGGTGGGAAATGATCAAATAACTTCTCCCGTTCTGGGAGGAGCGGGAGGGCGTGTCAGACTCTTACTGACTAAAACCCACCCGTGTTCCTTCAGTTGCCTGTGTTGCCAGGGGCTACGGTATCCCTTTCGGACATTCCCGTGACCTCGGCAGGCATCGGTCCTTGCTCGCCGTCTGAAAGCCCGCGCCTACGGTGGCCGGGAATCAGCAGGGACTTTGCCCTGCTGTGTTAACCTACCGCATTTTAAGAACTATTCGCATAAAAAAAATATATATTCATTTTTCTCGCGAGCGATGTTACTGTGGCAAACGAGACTGGGCTGACAAACTAGCTAAGTTCATCATCACCATAGTGAGGATTAAATTTACAAAAACCTGTAGGTACTTTACTTACAGAATTAACAGCGAACACATGTTTCTCCTTAGTCACGGGGTGGACCTGCGACACAGACACGACGCAGGCGCCGCAGCCCCCCTCGTGGCACATCGCCTTCGTGCCATGCAGCTGGAGGTAATTGCGCAGGTAGTCATTCAGGGAAGTCTGCGGATTGACCTCTGTTCCCGCTGGAAATAAGAATAATTTATAATACAATATTCAACAAAAAAAAAAGGATTTTACCACACCGGGGCGCCCTTTGGCCTTCGTCTCACCTGGTGGTAAGTGATGATCAAGCCGAAGGTGGTAGCGAGCTTCACCCGGAATCCTCAACCACTGAAGAATTGACTATCTTACCTCTAACTGCCGAAACACAACAATGCTGTTAACATTGTTGTTATAGCGACAGATGTAGATAAGATGGTGGTAGCTAGCCAGGCGAACTTGAACAACCCTTACCACTAACCAAACTGAGCAGAAAATGTTCCCCAAATAACATAACATCACACTGTCACACACCTGTATTTCCCAATCGGTAGCCTCGGATTTACGCCTAGGCACACAATTCCCTGGCCTAGGGGCCCAGCAAGCTTAGGGCCTCACCCACCTAGCTATCCCAACAAGCTAGCATGACTATAGTGGCATACTTAGCATAGACTGCATTATTTCTGATGTTTATTTATATTTATAGTATTTAATTAAAGGCAGATGAAAATACTCGAAAAAAAAATGTTCTGTACTAGTGCATTTTATTTACAAAATGGCTTCCGAATGGGGAGCCTTAAAAGTCGAAATGCCTAGGGGCCCTGGGTCTTTAAGTCCAGGCCTGGCAAACGGTTAGGTAGAGGTGAATCTACACCCTTTTTACCTAACACGTAATAAAGCGCGAGCCTAACTGCTATAAACCGGTCACTAATGCAACTCGGAAATTCCTAAAGGAAAATCCCCAATAACTGCGCTTTAGCCAACCTGGGGATCGTATTTAGAACCGGCTCAGCAGTCGCGCTTTGGACCCCTAGACTAGGCAATCTTTCCTTTATTTTATTTAAGATATATTTTCTAGAATACTTGTAAGTATATGCAATACTTTGCAGCCATTAATAATCACTACTTTTAAAGCTGCTGGCCCTTCACAAGGTAAGATATTACAATAACTTCCATTTCTGTAAATACCCTGATCTGCATAAAAGCCTAAAAAATGCCCTTAAAAATAAATGAAAGTTGCTCTGGTTGTGCAAGATACTGATACAAGTGCCACTAGGTTTGAATACTTTAGCACCATTTTAATATTATTATGACACCCATAGTAAAATTGATTAGCTGAAGAATAAAATCTATCGACTACCGACTCACATAGATATTTTACTATTTCTGTTACCATAACCTTATTATCGAAGCTGTCATTCCTATCTAAGATCTTTGACATTCGTCACGGGTAGTTATTCAGAAACCCAAAAAAAATCTGACAACCAGCACCCGTAGACCACGGAAGAATAGACAAAATGACAGATTCACAATAACAATCTGTCATTTTGTCTATTCTTCCGTCGACAAAATCCGTTTCTATGGTGGTCGCATTCTACGCTTGCAGTCTTACCAAGAGGTATCGTGTTACCCAGTAACTGTGTGTGGAGGTCAGATAGGCAGTCGCTCCATGTAAAATACTGGTATTCAGCTGCATCCTGTTAGACTGGAAGCCGACCTTAGTTGGGAAAAAAAAGGCTATGCTGATTGATTGAGTATCGAAGCTTTTATAACAATTTTGAGTCTTCTTTTAAGAACCTTATTAAACTTATGGCATGCCTATAGCTAATTCAAAGTCTCGTTACTAAAAATATGCTTGAAATAGAAGGCAATGTATAGAGTAACATTATAGTCCGTTTCTAATCAAATCAAAATCAATTAAGGCACCATCATGAAATCAATTTATTAAAAAATAATCTTTGCAATATTCGATTACAATATAATATTAATTAAACTTCAGGCGAAAAGTAGTTTTTCTAAATTTTTTATTGAACATATTCTCAGCGTATGTAGATGGCGTATTGCGAAATAACTTGCGCGTGTTCTGAAAGTGGGCAACGCCGCAAATAGCTGTCAAATATTTGGCTGTATCGATTAATTTGGCAATATAACTGTATGGAAATATGAAGTATCGTTAACTAGTGAACTAAAATATTGATCATGAAATGCAATAATAAATATCGTAACATCGAATATTTAGTTTTAGATGTAAAAAAAGTATTTGGAAACTTTCCAAATTTTACACCTAAAACAGTTACAACATCAAATTCAGTGTTATAATTACAATTTATTATTAATATTTTAAGTCATTAGTTAGCTATATTTCATATTTCCATAAAGTAATATTAACAAATTAATCAAAACAGGTAAATATTTGACAGCTATTTGCGACGTTGCCAACTTTTAGAAGTACCTAATTTAAAAAAAATACTACTCTTAATAAGGTTCTAAAAATAAATATGAACTGATTTTTCATTCTTTCCTACGTTTTATGTAACTGGATTGTCAACAGCGCGTTGGTGATCTAATGGTAGAGTCAATTATGGACCGATTTTGTTTTTATTAAGTCAGTTTCATCAGAGAACCGTAAAAAACTATTTCTATTCTAAAATAGTTTTGTTTAGGTACTCAATTGCCACAGATAATATTTTATAAAATAAAGCGAAATAATAGATAATCAAAATGTTATGTAAACAAATCGACCGTTGACTCTGCTTTCCATTTATCAGTTAGGTAGCGAGATTATTATTATCACGAGTGTGTAATAAATATTAAAATACACATAACTAAATTAATTTAGATAAAACATTACTACTAAACAAATTAAAATACTACGCTCGGTTTCCTGAATTCCAAAGCTGGTAGGGTAGGAAGCTGACCAATAAAGTAGTATCTACCAATCATATCTTTTTACGAAGATAAGCATTCAAATATGTATATATTTCTAGGAGCTACCGGAAGAATCTATATTAACGGATGTAGGGGATCGTTTAGTTAAGGATCTTATGGTTTTGTAACACGATCATGGAGTCGTAGGTATGTTAGCTATAGCGGTTGAATCTGATTCTAGCTTGTTCACCAGATTTAATAAGATTCTGACTTAAGAACAGACTGGCCCCTTATTATACCTACTTATAATTACGGGACAGCATATTATCAATAGCGAAGTGTGAAATCGACAAATACCTTCCTACTCAAGGGCCATACCTACCTAATTCAAAGTTCAAATTCATTCCCAATTGGAACTGATGACCTCTGGAATCATTTACTAATTCCTTGACCCTTGGACTAGTTTTCTATTTTGTTAAGAATCTTATATTTCCGTAGCATTAAGAAGTTTCACAATAATTCGTTATAAGTAAAAATACATAAAAAAACGATAATAACAGACAGCATGACTTTTACAAATAAAAAAAGAAATAAAAAACGAAAAACTCACTCAAAGAAAATTGATCCCCGTTAATAGTAAAATTGATTCTATCCATGTTTATGTCACATCAACACAATTTTATCATCACATACACAACACGAATAGGATCAAATAAAACGAATAATAAAAAAAAAAATCTCGTGGTCACGCTGGACTTGATCGTGACGCGCGCAGGCGCATACTGCGTGTATACGAAGGGCTTGAGACGTAGATGTTATCACAGATTACATACCAACAATAATTGCGCACTTGAACAACGTTCGTTTATTCAAGTTTTGGGTGAAATACGGGGGCACTTTTGAAGTTGCAGCTTGTAGAAGAAATAACACTGCTCAATGCTCATCGTTTCTGGTGTTCATAGAGCTTCTGAGACCCTATCCCAATTATCACCAATTAGTTTTATTGGGGATCAGTTTAAAAAAATAAAATATGTCTGCCGCGGTCTGTTTGGTAGCCGATTCAACCTAGATTCAATATTTGTAGTGACAAAAATAACAAAGTATGTAATCGATCTGCTAAGCCTTTTCCCAACTATGTTGGGGTCGGCTTCCAGTCTAACCGGATGTAGCTGAATACCAGTATTTTACATGGAGCGACTGCCTATCTGACCTCCACAATCCAGTTACTGGGTAATACGATACCCCTTGGTAAGACTGGTTGTCGGACTTTCGAGCTTTTGACGAGCTGTAACGACTGTCAAAGATTCATGAATGACAGCCGGGACCAACGACTTAACGTGCTTTCCAAGGCAAGGAGGAGTCTCGGAATTTAACGATGGTCACAAACCACTCAAAAAATAACAAAGTAAGCAATTATGATTAATGTGAAAAATTGCATTTTTTACTGGTGACTCCTGCCCTATCCCTTTGCCCTAACATGCAAGGTTTAATCAAATGAACCATGTCAGATTTTTTTGGTTTATCACCGTCAGATATCGAGACCCATCAAGGCAGTGAAGTTTCGCCAGTTCATTGACCCAAGTTTATCACAAATAGTGGTTTTGAGGGCAGTTGAATGCAGCACTCATGCTCCGGAAACTCGTCAAGTTCAATTCTCTGGTGGATCGGTTGGCTGCTGTAAGTTGTAGCTTACGGTAGTTGCATTGGTTGGGAATGCAAGCTTTGTCCCAATATCAAAGGGAACTAATGCCCGTTTTTACTAGCAATAGGGGATGTCTAAATACAAGCGCGTTGTTGAATTTTCCACGTTTAGCGCAGAGCCGAGCGTTGGAAATCCAATAGCGCGGATGAATACTGGCATGAATTCCAGAACAGTTTTCAAATTTCAGTTGTGACTGTGTGCTTAGAAATCATTCAAGTGTGGGTGTAGTGCCTGTTTCTTAAGAGGAATATAAACTGCAATAATGTTATCCTCAAAGCATTGGTCAGTAAACGCAATTAAACTAAACTACAACTCTACTATCTATTTTGATTTATTTAAGTACTTACCTACAAGAGCCGTGTTTTCCGTATGCTGGTAATGGACTATAATTTTATGGTAACAGACATAAATAATTTAATATCTAAGTCTAATACCCTTAAATATGGAATTGAATTGACATAATTTTAATAATAAGAGGTTTTCCTTGTGGAATTCATTCAATTGTAGATTATATATATCATCCGTTTATTGTGGATGCAATCCTACAACGGACTTACTAGTGAAGTTTGTTTTGCAACCTTAAAAATAGTAAAAAAAAAGGTCTGCAGAACTATCTATATAAACGTTCCACAAACCATTTCACGCTATCGATAATGAACAGAAAAACGAGCAAAAAGTATCGAATAGAAAACTTCAATCTATTTCAAAGTAAGAGCAAATCGAATACAATGAACAGTCGATGACGGAGAAACTCGTGAGCAAGTTGGGATGTGTGACCAGAATGTTTTGTATCAACGACTGACAACGACACTACCTATTTGGAACGGTGAAACGGCATTTGGATTTGACTTTGCATATTTTTGCCCATTATAGGTCCCTATATCATTAGGTAGCCTTTTCTTTTTTGGGTGGGTAATTATCAAATAACTTCTCCCGCTCTAGGCGGATAGGGAGGGCGTGTCAGACTCTTACTGACCCACCCGTGTTCCTTCGATTGCCCTGTTGCCGAGGGCCACGATCTTCTTTTCGGTTTTCTTCGCACCCCCTGCAGGCATCGGCCCTAGCGGACCTCGTCAAATCTGCTGCAGCACTTTGAGGCGCGCGTGGAACACAACGCGCCGTCGATCCGGGCCTGGTCCTTATTGGACGGCGAGCTACCCATTGCTCATCGTCCGCAAGCCAAGGACTACAAATTGTTTTTTTTTTCGATTTTTAGTCTAGTTCAGAGAATTTCGTGACAAAGGAATCAGCACCAGAATCCATCATCATTCTTTCAGCTGAACGACGTCCACTGCTGGTCATAAGCGTCCCCCAAGCATCCTGTGGTTCTCGCATCCCGCGGATTCTCGCTGTCCATATGCGTGCGTTGTTTAAACTATGAAGGACAGTCCAGTATCTACCTCTTAAATTCATGCATTCACTGACAGGCAACCTAAAACCTAAACCGCTGGGTCTAGAAGCAATTTCGAATAACGCCTTCCTTAGTGGTCACTTTCATTAAAGTGACCACTAAGGAAGGCGTTTTGGAAACTCAACCCCTAAGGGGGTGAAAAGGGGAATTTCGATTGTATGCTTTTTTACCCTTGAGTTTATAAACTAGAACTTACGTAGTATGATTATACAGGGTGGCAGGGACATCGACGCGAAATCTGTTACCATGAATTCAGTACATGATTCTGAACCCCCTGAAAAATCTGCTGTTCCATACATTTTGACCGCGTAGGTATTGCACTTTTCTATGGAACAGCAAAATTTTTTTGAACAACCGACGAAAAATTTCGATAATGCGGGTTTCAGGATCAAGTATGTGATCAACTGTTACCATGAATCCATGGTAACAGTTTTCGCGTCGATATCAGGGACATCGACATCCTTTATACATAAGTAGGACATTCACGATCAAATATGACAGACGTAAAACCAACCGGCTAAAATCGACGGCCATCAGATTTTAGTAGTGCAATGTAACTCTTATCTTATTCAAATTTATACCATAGGCACCTGTCCCATGGCCGGCGATCAGCGAAAAACGAGTAGAGATAGCAACTAAAAACCGGCCAATTGTCGGACCACGCACAATGAAGGGTTCCGTGGTTGGGATGAATTTATCTAAGAAACAAACATTTCAGTTGAAAAACATGTTCAACATCGACATACGCCACGGTCAATTCACCAACTGCAGATGCAGATTTAAGTATTTCCTTTACTTCAACTATACGCCCTTCCTTCTTGCCAAATTTCATGATTCTAGGTGAACGGGAAGTAACCTATGGGTTTCGATTTATTTGCAAGTTTCAAAATATGTCGCCTAAATGGCCGTATCTTTTTAATGCGTCGACTGAAAAGCTTGATATTTCTAGAGCTTCAAGGAACCGTAGACTTACTTAATATTAATTTTCAACTTTATTTATTCTCGTGTTCCTGAGTAAAAGTGTCTTGACAGACTGACAGCCAGACGGACAACGAAGTGATCCTATAAAGGTTTCATTTTTTCCTTTTGAGGTACGGAACCCTAAAAACGAGTTGCTTGTTTGACAGAGTTCTCGCATGATGTGAAGAGGCAGCGATGATAATATGTAATATCCCTCTCACTGACACGGAACCTTGTAGGTTTTTTGTACGGTTCTTGAGCGAGAAAATAGTCGATACCTACCTATATAGCTAGAAAGACACTTTCTCGTGTCTGACAAGTGCATTAAATAGGGAATGAAAAATTCGTATGGAAATTCGCCAATTTTGCCGATGGGACACGGCTTGTCAATGATAATTATCTTACGTCTCAAACCGGTACCCTTTCGTATCAGTCATCATTATTATGTATTAGTTTTTATTTGATCCTATTCGTGTTGTGTAAGTATGTGATGGTAATATTGTGTTGATGGGACAATAACATGGATAGAATAAATTTTATGATTAATCGGGGATCAATATTCTTTGAGTGAAATTTTTTGTCTTTTATTTTTAAACTAGTTTGGATATGAAACATGTCTTATATCGTCGTTTTTTGTAGTAATATTATTGTATGTTGTAATGTTGCATGTTTTTACTTACGGTTTGGTTGTTAAAATGTTGGTATTTTATCATACGTTCTCTCTAGATAAATGCATGACCATTGTGTTAAATATTCCTAAGGCTCTGTATTTCATTGTTATTGATATTTTCTGTAGATTTTCTTGTTGTGACACTTACCTATGTCAAATGTTAAACTGTCAGTTTCTTTTTATTTTTCTGTTTGGCTTAGTCTATGATGTTACTTTTTGGTTTATATAGTTTCAATTATTTTTATTGTTATCGCTAAAACATTGTATTAATTATAATTTATTTTTATATTATGATTGTACAAAATAACTACAAATTAACTATTGTTCTAAATTTCATTTATGAAATTTACGCACTCCAAGGAGGTCCGATTATATTTGAAGAAACCACTGTTTGAAAATGGAAAAGAATATTGATTTTGGAAACGAGCTGAAGGGTATAAAAGCAGAGGCCGTCAGAAGCAACGGGCGATTCTATCTCGGATTCTATCTATCTCCGATTCTATATCCGACTTTATAATAATAAAAGGGTCTGTCTCTCTTACAGTCCATCTTGGCCTACCCTGGCCATTCCGGGGCTCACCCACTCCCTGCCGGAGCCAACTCTTCCTTCCCTCGGAGTCATCGACCCGCAGAGGCCATCACCAGCCGTCAATCACTCCCTGCCGGAGCCTCCATCTCCCGAAGACTACCTCCCGCTGCAGGCCTCCTCTGAGGCCTAACCTCCTAAGCGTGCAGTGCCGATCAGTAGTGTTAAACTGTGTTTTTGTACTCCCCTTGTATTTTTAATTATATTATAATATTCAATTATATTGTTATATTTTCCCTTACATTTTCCCCCTCTGGGAAAATGTAACGTTACAATGTTTGCTTATTAAGGTTCCTTCAAACAGGTGCGACACGCGACGCGACACAAAGACACCGCTCGTCGTGCGACGCGACGACGTATATTATATTTTTATTATGCTTTCGCGCTGAAACTGCAAAAAAACATGTTTATTTTCAATTGAGGGTAGTTTTTTTACACTATTTTCATTTTGTAAGGATGCCTAATTACTTCCAATCATAATGGGATTGTTTCATTGCCATAGTTTAAAAGTTACTTACATGGTTTTGTTACATTTTTTTTTAAATATAAAATGTGAGAGGGAGCCAGCGACGGGGGACGTGAGCAGAGGCAAGCCCGGCGTGGCGGCGCCCTCTCCACCAGCGACCGGTGGACGAACGAAGAATATATACGAGCGTCCCGGTCTAGAATTTTGTAACTTTCATTTTGCAATAGAATAATTAGTAAGAAATGGACCAAGAGGATTTTATTTAAAACCCTTACATATCTACGCATGCGCGTGAACAGGAATGAGGTTGAATAATGGGAACTGTAGATGTTTTAGCCTTCATAGCTTTCCCATCTAACCTGTACGGTTATGTAATAAGTTATTTCGGAGCCAAATCTCGTTTCACCACGGCATTTCATGTAGGGAGTTTTTTTTTACAAAAAATAATAAATGGACTGGTTGAAAGATGACAAGGTGTTGATGCTGTCCATGTCTGTCCCTGCTGACTAGCGAAACTGGTCTAGTTACGTGCAATTAGTGTGTTATGCGTACAATTCCAGTAAACAATCAAGCACTAAAATTTCACCTTACTACAGTAAGGTGAAATTTACAATGCCTGATATTTACAATGGTAGGTACACCTACCATTGTAAATATCAGGCCTTGACTCTTATAGAATGCTATATCGTCTGTTTACCATATCGGAGTATTTACCATAGTGGGGATTTCATACCGAAACAGCATAGGAGTTTGTCATCCGACAGAATACGGTAGCTGCCTACGTAAAAAAAAAAAAAAATTTTTAGTCCGTCTTGCAGATAATAAAAAAATATTAGACACGTATTTATTGCTTTATCATATTAATCAAAAATATTTTATAAAATACGCATTAAATTTGGGGAGTCACTACTTGGAAAATCTAGCACGGCGTGATAAATGATTTCTGTAAATATGTTTGTACAAACACTTTTACACGTCAATCATATTTTAAAAACTAGATGAGGTCGGCGTTTCCTATCTGACTACTCTGAGAAGAAAGGCCGAAACAAACTCAGAGGTCACAGTCTCTTTTAAAGTCCAGACATAATCTTGGTCAAGCCATATGAGGACCATGTAGATTAGTGTCTGAAATGGTCTTTTGAGGAAAGAACCACACAGATTTGAGTGAACCTGTCCAGTCAGTGCAAGCATTTGTCAGTAATCGTGGAGCTCAACTCAGAACTTAAGGAGCTCAACTCGACGAACAATACCAAAGAAAGGACATTTGGGTAGGCCGCATAAACTACTCAAACTGCCAGACCATAATTAAAAGTAACTGAAAAATGAAAATAATAATGGTATCCACATAGTCCTCACATTCACAATAATTAATTAAAATAATATAATACTTTACAAAGTAATCATGTTGAGTACTCACAGCTGCCAGATTATCATTAAAAGCAACTGAGAAAAATAAATAAATATATATATATATGACCCACATAGTCCTCACATTCAAAATAATTAAAAAAAAAATTATACTTCACAAAGTAAATATTCATGTCATTGTGTATATAATTTTAAAGCTAGCAAAATAAACAAAGTACCGAAAGTAAAAAATAAATAAATTGGAGCAGCTAAATCCCCGTGCCGTTACGTGACGTCATGCCACATTTTAACGCAATGTATCGCCGTAGTATTTTGATTAAATCAAAAAAGAAAAAAATACGTGTCCAATATTTTTTATCAATCTACCTTCCGGACAAAATAATACATTTTTGGACACAGACTTATTACAAGATCACGGACTAGGGTTTCTCTTTTAGATTTTCCTTGTTTAAGGTTTAGGGATGTCTTAGTATGAAGCAAAATTCCAAGCCACGTACATGATCTAAGCCTTAATAAATTTAAATCATTAATTAAACGTAAGTTGTGCCAGAAAGCTTTTTATACCGTTAAAGATTACATTGAGGACAAAAAGGCTTGGGATTGAGCTGCTCCAATTTATTTATTTTTTACTTTTTCGTTACGATATTAGTACCTATGCAGCTTGTCACTTCTTTTATAACCAATGATTAAATCAAAAAGCGTGGAGCGATTTTTAGTTGTTTAATTATAATTAATTTAAAGAAAGCGCTTCACGCTTTTTAAATATCTGATAATACACTCAATAATGTGCAATAGTGACGTCAAAATCTTATTTGAAATTCAAATAAGCTACAAAAAATGGGCATTCCGTAGAATGACGTACGGAATTATAAATGAGAAAAAATATTTGTTTATGGTCAAGGCCTGTAGTGGTTTATTTTCCATGTAGACAAATACTCCAAGGTTTCTAAGGCTATATGCCATTCATCGGCAATATGATAGTTTTTCGCTCCTGTTTTGTCCTTTCACGCTAAGGACTTGATGTTAAAGCGGCGAAAATAGTAGACAAGTTACACAGGAACGCGATACGCCTATTCCAACGTAACGTAACTAGTTACTTCGAGGACGTCACCGGTTTTGAAAACTAGTGATGTTAGTAACTAGTTATTTTTCAAATTCTATTCAGTGATTCAACACGGTGGCACTATCGAAATATTATTTGCGAAACGAAAATATAAATGATTACCTTACGTTACATTATCACAAGGTTTAAGTTTTTGGAACGAATAAGTTTTTGTAGCTACATAATAATTATGCAATTACATTATTAACCTAATACTAAAGTTATTACGAGCGAAAAAAACAACATGCGTCGCGTACTTTTGTTTCGTTTCACTCTTTTCATTCGATCACTGCATTGTGATGTAACTAGTTACAAAAATCACGTGTTTATGTGTTACTCGAAACTAGTTATTTGGCTACATGTCCTGTAGCAAGTTATTGAGACTAATGACGTTAAATAACGCCCAGACCTACGAAACACTCCATGTTTAGTCTATGGAATAGTGTGAAGCTGTTGACAAATATGTGTCAAACGCGATAGCGCGCTAAGCGCTAACAATAATAATTTTAAAGTGTGATATGAGTTGAAAGCAAATAAAATGTTTAATAATGAAAGTAAAAAAATAATTAGCTAAAGCTCATATCAGGCTTTGAATAATTATTTAAGTTAGCGTAAGAATTGTGATTCAGGCAGTGCATATCTTTGAAATACTTGAATACAGATACATACCTAAATATTGTTTCAAAAAAATACAGTTTTTTATGAGATGCGTAATTTTTATATTTTACTTATATTTTTAATGAAATCCCGTGCGAGTGCGAGTCCCGAGGAATTTCGTTTGATGATAGATTTTATTTTATTTTATCTCGATATATTGTTACTTATTCCTAGTTCTCATTCATTCTAATTTGAACTAGTTTTGAAAGTAGGTAGGTACTTGAGATTTATGGAATGCGTAATATAAACAAATACCTCACAATGAGACGCTTAAATGATTGTGGTTATTGCATTTGTTATTCTTCAATAGATACACTCGAATTCGTACCTTAAATACTTATTGCATAGGTAGGGTGTTTGAATGCGTACCGTACCAAAATTCATGTTTATTGGCTCCTATTCTTACTGTACATTTATGTTATCAAGAATTCTATTTTTAGCCATGGTGATCTTTAGGTGGACGATTTAGTCTTGTTTGACGTCTTTGCAAATTTGCAATGCTCCTTCATTATTAGCTGCCCATAATAATCTCAAACTATGTATTTTAATTGATTAATTTTAAATAAACACACAAAAATGACACTGTTTACTATTTATCACTGTTAGCGTCAGGGTTCCATCTCCCGCTTATGTAGCGTGTTGCGGATACGCTAAAAAAGCGTTTACGTTTGTCAAAAGTGACATTTTTCTACCATTTTGATGAATATTTTTGACGTCTATACGTTACGCACTTTCAACGAATCTTTCCACATGAAGAATAATGACTTTGTCTACCATTGGGGATAAAATCTGCCACTTGCTCACTTCAGATGGCGCTAATATCCAGCGTCTTATAATTTGACAGCTAGCCATACATTTTTTGTAAACAAGCGACTTGTTTTAGGTACGCATAAATAACTATTGAGCCCAGTTGCGCAGCTGTTTATTGCAAAAATACGGGGACCCATGTATTTGCCAAAGATGTTATAAGAAGAAAAATGTGGCACAAAACTCTCCGAAAAAAAATTGGAACCCGATATTTCGTCGAGATATCTTTTTTAAACCTGAAGACTTTTATGGGAGAAAGTCATATCAGGTAGTGCTCCCAAGAGAACTAAGTCTGTTTTCATTACATACAGGTACTTGTGATGTGATGTTATGTAAATTATAGTATGTGTGTGTTTATATTATCATATTAGATCAGTGCTAGAAGTGCTATGTCTAAAGTTTTTCAGACAGGAAGATCATGCCCGAGTTGGTTTTCAACTCTGATCAGGTTATTTCTATCGAACGCCTCCAGTATTTAACAAAAAATGAACTTAAAGTCAACAAACACAAAATAACCTATAAATTATAAAACGTTCATAATTTATTGACTTTTCCACTAAAGCTGCTATTTTACCAGTGGTAGATGCTTCCCCTGTCCTTAGCTCGTCTTTTAATAGTGCTACACTCCGAGTCTCATACATATTTATCTAGTTTTCGTATAATTTGTGGTTGACACAAAAGTAAACATAAACACAACAATTGCGGTTTAAAGACGTACAACTGTGCTGCCACCTGTTATGAGCTTTCAGTTTTTAACCTCATTTAGCAGCAGTGACATCTCTAAAGCTAATGTCAACTTCATTCAATTTAATCTTTCCGTTGGCGTTAAGACCAGGCACTCCAAAGACAATTTCCACGCAAACTCCGCCCCATGCACCCCACAGCTCCACTATGTGCTAAACGCTAACTCATCAGTAATACAGTTGAATATCGCGTGCGCTCTTTGTTCGTGTCCAAGCACGGAACTAAATGTCGTAAGTGTTAATTTTTATTTCGTTTATAAGTAAAGTAATAATTGATCTAGAGAAAAAATATCTTATACTTGGATAATAAACTATATTCTCTTACTGCCAATAATTATTTTAGACATAAAAGCCGAGCAATCTTGTTTTATTTCAAATAATCTTTAAAAAATACATAGATTTCGAATAAAAAATGAATCGAGCGAAAATGCTCCAATTACGTAACTGTCTTATATATGGAAAGAAAAAAATCCAATAAATCATATTCTAAAGTTCCATTTTGATTTTGATTCTTGATTTTATGCAAATTAACATACAATTTAGGGAGCCTCCTCTAAACGCTTACAGAAAAGAGATTTTGTCTTGGCCCCGGAACAAAAGCCGGGCGAGGTATTGCCACCACATCGGGCCGAGTTGTAGCAGTCGCGCCGAACTACTTGATACTTCGGCCGGGATGATGGCTCTCGGTTGACACACAGCCATAGTAAATGTATGTATCACTACTTCGGCCCCGTCATCTTGTTCTCGGTGACGTTCCGGTGACAGCTGCGGTCGACAAACGCACTTACGGTGTGGGTTAACATCAAGATTAGGTATAGTTAGGTCTGAAACGCCATTAGGCAGTGACCTAGCATCCTAGGTTGTGTAATTGGGTACATAGACTGCACGTCGGTAAAAATTCTTTTTTTTGACTTTCTGTTTTTATTTTCATTTTACTTTGTTTTTTTATGTTTCTATGAGCATGTTTCTTATAATTTGTGATCTTGTGTAAGAGTCCCGATAAATACTTTTTCTTTCTTACTTCTTCTTCTTCTTCACCGGTATAAACCGGTATGCGCTGGTGTCTGCCAGTCTGCCACACTCAAAAGCAACTTTTCGACTGCGTAGTCGCTAGTGGAATAATCAAATCCCGGCGAGCAGTGATGCCGGTGCTCGGTGGATGCCGCGGCATACCGGCTGACTTAATTCAAAATGTGACACTGACTTTAATGATTTTCTAAATTGATATTTCGAGTTACGACACTTATACCTGCGGTCGGTGACCCTAAAAAAAACTTATCAAATTCATTTATTTTTGTTTTATCCTGTTTAGATAACAAGGAGAGTACGATTCATCGAGCAGGATTCCTCTATCCGCCAGCGCACACTGACAAGAAAAATCCTCTGCGATACCGCGAGCGTATGCCAGCTGCGATGCTCCAACGAGAATAGAAATATATACCTTATTTCGATTGAATAGGTATTAAATTCAATTGATAAATTTAAAATCCCTACAGTCCAGCCGTCGAGAGAATGCGTTCTTGACACCTATCAGTTTCATACTAAGGAATATGTGTTTTGATCTTTATTACTATTTGAAATTGTCCAACTGACAGGTAACAGGAACGCATTCGCGCTTGTATTTCCTGGGCGTGTCCCAAATAAAGTATTTTTCCTTCTTTCTTTCTTTCTCTCGACGGCCGGACTGTACTTAAATAAACAATTGACTATAGACCCTTGAGGTTGCTGGTTGGTAAAAGACGAAAAACAATGGAGAATTTTGTACGATAATGGGATCCAGCAAAAGTTGCTTTAGTGAAAAAAAACCCCAAGCCAACTTTTTTACCCTTGCGTCTAGTAGTGATGGATTAATTAGTATTCGCATTCATTGTTAGCATGAATTCGAATTCTCATTTAGCATTTAGCAAATGAAATGTAGTTGCGAAATTCTGTGAAGTGCAAGTGAATTTATACTTTTTTTTTACTTTATATACTTTAATATATTTAATTATGTGATCAATCTTAATCACATTCAATATGCAAGTATACTAGCACAAATAACATGTTATCGGCGAGTAAACTAAATGCACGCTAGGAGCGTCCTAAGGCGAACGCGCTTTTTAATTGGCATATGAATAAAATTCACATACTTCTTTATTATCAATTATCGTCATATTAGCAAATAGCATAGCAATAGCAAGTAGCATGCTACGTATCAAGAATTCACATGCATAATGAAATCGATGCGTTCCAAACAAACCACTTCACATGATCGAAGACCTCACGTTATCCGTATCGAGTTAAAATAATCGAGTAGAAGATATCAATCTATCGCAAGGTAGGAGCAAATCAAATACAATTAATAGCCGATAATGGTGAAATGAAATCGTGCGCATGTTGGAATGTGTAACGAGAATGAAGCGGTTGCAAATTTTATTTCAATGATGCTTACTAGCTGAAACGTTGGAATGTCGTTTGTTTTGTTTTGTCCAAATACATTTGAAAATAATAATGAAAGATAAACAAACAATCGCCGCATTTTGAGAGCAGTTGTGGCCCAGTAGTAGAAACCGATCATTTGTGAAATATTCAGCCAGATAAGTTCACTGGAGTTTGTCGAAAGAAGGTGAAATTGGCCATAATCTATCCCAAACAGGAAAAAAAAACCGGCCAAGTGCGTGTCGGACCACGCATAATGAAGGGTTGCGTAGATGGGATGAATTTATCCCAAGAACTGTTCTTTCATATGGAATATGGGAGAACATGTTTGCAATAGTGCAAGCTGTATAGTTTTCCTTTTAATTTCGTTAATATACTACTGTTGTGAATTTTTCTACATATCCAGAACCAACCATTTAGCTGGCAGGGGGGACTTGATTCTAACAAAAATTAGCACTTTAAAGCTTAATATTTCGCCATCGGATCCCTGAATCTAAAAATGGTAACGACAAACTCACAATATTTTTAAACGACCTATCCAATGGCACCCCTCACTACGGCTTAGACGAGAAAAATCAAAACATCCCCACTTTTCGGGTACCCGGGTACCCAAAAAACACCCCTTTATAATTTTATTTTACCACTTTGTCGGCGTAATTAATATGTATGTATGCTAAATTACAGCTTTCTAGTACTAATAGTCTCTGAGCTAAGCCACGGACAGACGGACAGACAGACGGACATGGCGAAGGGTACCCTTGTAGTTTCGCCATATCCATCTGTTGACTACGGAACCCTAAAAAGGGGTTTGCCAACAATTATTTTTAAATATTTTATCGAGGCGCATAATCAGCATAGGCTTGACTTTAGGTACTAAATATGTCAAACGATAGCACAGATTAGTAACGATAGTCCTTCAAACAAGTATACACTTCACAAATGTTTTCTTTTTAATACGTTGCCCTACACTAGGAATTTCTCCTGTATTGTGGGTTCGTTTACAGACATTTAAACTCACATACACAAATAGCCAGACCCGGAACCACTACTTGTAGGTCATACAAATATTTGTTCCGCGTGCACACTGCGCCAACCGTGCCGTCAATGTATAAGTCTGTGGTGTCTGGTATACAATAGGTAAAAAAAAGCTTGCTGATCTGAAAGGGGTACGTAGATACTACAATTACATTACCTAAAATTAATCAAAAAACTTATTATTATTGTAAACAAAAAAGTTAAAAATCACATTTTTAGTACAAAAATTACCCCAAATTCAGTATACTAATTAGCAAATTTTCATTAAAAATTAGAAATTATCAACAGGGGTCATAAATTATGACCCGCTAAATGACGGACGCCCACGCCCCATGTAATAACCCGGTTAAAATTCCCCATTGAAAAAAATTAGACGATATTTTTATTTACCATTTTCCTCAAATATACTACATAAATAGACTCTCAGTACGATACCTAGCAGGGTTTTTAATATGTTGTATACTTACGTTCTCGAAAACGGCTCTAACGATTTCGATGAAAGTTGCAATATAAAAATCGCTCTAGCTAGGTCTCATATCTGGGAAAATATGAGACCTAGAACTAGTTAATGAATAATGACATGGCAGCATGGAATTAGTCTGCCGGGATTGCGAAGAAGTCCGAAAGGGAGATCGTGGCCCCCGGCGACATGGCAACTGAAGGAACACGGGTGGGTTTTAGTCAGTAAGTTTGATATTAGTCAAATAACTTCTCCCGCTCCGCCCAGAGCGGGAGAAGTTATTTGACAATATCCCAATAAAAAAATAAATAAAAAAAAGCATGGAATTAGTATGTACTATACATGAGATTAGTATGAACTATCCTATACTATGAAATGAGCATTCTCTATTTTCACCAAAGCAGAGCTCGGTCGCACAGGTACTGTCTATAATGAGCTAACAAAAAAACAAAATTACAAGCTGTAGTTTATCAGTTAGTGCAAATGTGAAACAAACAGGAAAAATAAGTTGAAACAAAATGACGAACTTATCAAGATCAGAACAAACATCAACCCTTCACTTCTTTGCCTTTTCCTTATGCTATTTAGGTTTTTTTTTATTGCATATACACGATAGAAGATGCAAAGGCTTCGAAATCACATCTGAATGATTCAACCCTTAGAATATAGGATTCAACGATTCAACACCATTTGGGCCCAGACGAGCGATTCGATCAAGTGCACAACAGTGCATCGTCGCAGAAGGTTACAACTAATTAGATAAATATGGATAAATTCTGATATTATAGTTTGTAGAATAAGCTTGTATATATAAAAGCCTTTTGATACAAATATGATATTTGACACTTATCATGTATAAGATCAAATTTTATCATTAAATCTGAATTTTGGGCCGTGCATCGTCCATCCAAATATATATGTATTGTTTCGACATCACGGAAACGTAAGAAAAAGTTGTAATATAAAATAATTATGTCTTCTTGCTTTCTACCAGCGATGCCAATAAATTCGGGCTAGCGAGCGAGCACAGCTTTGAGGCGGAACCCTTAGACAATTAGATCATTTTAAATGATTAGGAGGTATCAACCGACGATTATCCCTGTATGCACTATGCAAGTGCAGCCAACAACCCCCGGTTGGTGCAGGACTATTGCATAACATGGAAACAAAAAATATTGGATAATGGATTTGGGTGGCTATAGTGGATTGGATATCTTGAACTATGAAAGAACTATGTTCCCTGCCTGACCAAAGTTATGTAATATACACGGATAAAATGGCAGGGGGAGACTTGCACACTCAGTAATGGGCTCACGGAAATGGTCGCTAGCACCTAGAGACGTAGCGACAAGGGGGTAACATGTTCTGAGGTGCTCGAGGAGTGGAGAGGTATTCCACGGCTATCAGGACAATCCCGGAAGTACGGTCAAGATCCCTACCAGCATCTTACTGGAATATTTCCTTCCTCCGAGCACGTTTGCTCTTGCGAATCTCCACTCAAGCCGGCCATTAAAGGCAATAATGAGGTGGGAGCTCTGTTCCTCGTCAGTGTTCACTCCAGCCGTTCAATAAAGGCAAGCCAGAGATGAAAAACAAGAGTTCACCCGGGAGATAGGGTTCGTGGAGTCGCTACTGCCCAACAGCTCGCTACATGTTGCCTTGCGGGTTTCTGTATCGCTTTTGGTCTGCCTCCTCACTCTAGACCTGTTCCGGCAAAGTAAACTCTACCACCACAGACCTAGAGTTCGGAGCGCGCAAGCCCCACCACGACGTCAATGATATACGGCGCGCGGCGGTAGGGTTATTCATTTTTATTATTATTGCCAATTATTTGTAATATCTACTTTAGTGTCACCATTGACTACGTAATGCCCATGCCTACATGTTAGAAAGGTTATCTTATCACTTTAAATTATAATAACTTTTGACCAAGTGGCTGATTTTAATTAAATATAAAGAATTAATTAATGTTACTTCAAGATACGGACTATGACTATATTTCCCACAGAATAGATAAAAGAGATACCTATTTCCAATCCTTTAAATCTCTTAAAAAGAAGTCTTAAAATCATCTCTTATTTTATCGCCTTGGGGGATGATTTTACAAAAACGCTGAAACACGTAATCCTCTATTTATTAACAAAAGGATAATTTTGAATTGTATCATACCTAACTTAAGAAATGCTGGGTTTCTCATAAAACTTTCATTCCATACATCACCCCCTTGAGAATTATTTTTGAGACAAAAAGTAGCCTATGTATGGCCTTCCCCAGGATTCAGTATGCTATCTCCTTGCCAAATTTTAATTGTGAAAAGGTACATAATATAAAGTAAGTAAGTATTATAGTAAGTAAGTGTAAGTAATATAAGTAAGTATAAAGGTACATAGGTGGTAATATACAGACAGACAGATTCACTTTCGAATTTATAATTTTAATATGGATTAGTTGATTATTGTGAACTAAAATTATATTCAGGTTATGGCTGCAAACCTTTCATTTACTTTTTAAATGTTGAACCTACTTTTGATTTTTAAAAGAATATGTCTTTAATTTCTCACATATTCCTATGAGAAAAACTATAAATTAAAAGAAAATTAAGAGTAATAGAAAACGTAATAATATTTATTCGCAGAAATATTGAAATTTAAATCGAAGCGAATGTCACGGCTATAAAGCAATTATTTCATTTAACAACTTTTTAGTTAAGTATTTCTCAACTATGAAGGTACATTTTTTAAAATCCATTACTTCACAAAAACACCGCTAAGGTATGGTTAATGGCCTTTTAGTACAGTAATAAGACGTAAAAACTAGGTTACATGTTTAATAAAATAAGAAAAATAAATTTTAAAAGAAAGTACCTAATAAAAGTTTCTGTACAGAAACATTAACCTAGTTTTTAAGAAAAAACGATTCCCGCGTTTTTTGCCATTTTCTCGAAAACAACTTTTTGGTCTTAACAGCCTTCTAAAGTCTGTTTTTTAATCTCGTTGACTAATTTGACAGGTGCAAATGTCAAACTCCAAATTGAAAAAACAAACAACAATCACTTGAAATGTCGAGATTAAAAAACAGACTTTAGTTAAAAGACGGCAGAGTTGTTGATCAAACTGTTACATGTGCCTAAAGAAGCATGAGACTTACAAAGAATAGACAAAACGAAACTAAAAGAAAAAAACAAAATAAAAAACTATTCTCGTTATAGGTTTTGTACAAAACAGAAAATTAACAATTTTATACAAGTTATCAAAACACTGAAACACGTAATCCTGTATTTCTCAACAAAAGGATAATTTTGAATTTTATTATACCTAACTTAAGAAATGCTGGGTCTAGTATAGGTTTTGTACAAAAAAGAAAATTACCAATTTTGAACACCACAAAAGTATTCGAAGGACGTTATATAGCACAGTTGCTTATCATATTCCGGGAACCCTCAAGGAAGGGATTTTAAAAGGTCGCCGTCATTGAAATTGATAAGGAGAACTAATAAATTATCTTAAATAAGTTTTGTTTATAACAAGCTGTTCATAAGTTTCTAAGAAAGAATAAAAACGTTACTTGACATCACAGGGACGAATTCGGTGGTTGTTAATAATGGGCTTGAAGATTTACCACAAAGGTTGTTTGAAATAAACTGCAGATTGTCAATAAATTGTTGTATGAATAAAAACGAGCTGCATTTGTTGTCTTCTTGTTTTCACACACTTTGTTAATGTCTACATTTCGTTTTCATTTCTTCTTTCGCAGGCCTGCTGGAAGAAATGTCTTTACAAATAAGCAATACCTTTGTACTCAAAAGTTTGGTGTCGGTTATTTATCTTTTTTACTATTTGTATAACAATTGACATTTAATTTATAAATTACTAGCTTTTGCCCGCGGCTTCCCCCGCGTGGATGTCGGAAAATATCCCACGGGAACGCACTACCGATACCGGAATTACATACCTAATAGACGAGGAAAAGGTCATTGACTCCTACCGCTGCGCCCGCGTTGCCGTTAACCATAACTATTTTGTTACGCGTAATTTTGAATCTGTGCTATCTTTTAAACCATTCATTTAAATGAAATGATTTCAAGGCATACTTTAATCTAAATTAAATGCTTAATTTAAGTAATGTGTAGTTTATTGGATACAAATTAATATAATACCGGTCAAAATAGCTTCAGAAATAACAATTAAATTTTTATCAAATTCTGAAAGAAAAAATGGTTATTGTGGGTCATCCTTAGAAGATAAACTTATGCCATTGCGGACTTTTTGTTGAACTTTTTAAGATGAACAATACTGTAGAACATACATTTTATGTAACTTTTACGATATCCATGGCGCACGCCAATAAAGGTCCCAGTCGGCATGATTTTTTCCGACATCTTCAACAATAATCGTAAAATTTCAGCCAGTTTACACAAAACCTTAATGCATTATACACTAAAACCTTCTGCATGAATTACTCCATCCAGTGATGAAAACCGTTTGAAAATCAGTAGTTTTTGAGTTTATCGCATTCAGACAGACAGGTAGACAGACGCGGCGGGGGACTTTGTTTTATAATATATAAGGATAGCCTATGTTACTCAGTAATAATATAGCAATCTACTGGTGATTTCTTTTTTAAATATGTTCAGTAGTTTTTGAGTTTAATCATTCCAAACAAACTTACAAAAAATCTAATCTTTTGTCTTTATTATAATATATGTATATGTAGCAGCAGCGGTGAGGTTTGGTGAAAACTCATGTGTTTTATAGATTGTGTTGAGGATTGCAATTAAAACGATGCGTTAGTTTTAACGAACAAATTATGTGTATTCCATCTTGACCTTACAATATTCAAGGAGAGGGGTGAGGGAACAATATTTTAAATGAAAACCAATCACGTTCGAGAAATAGGTATGACGTAGCGTGTGGTGTCGTTTCTTGCCTCGAGATGTCGCTACCAGTCCCTGATGTGCGTTTATCTAGTAGGAGTTAACAACATGCCCCCGGCCTTGGAAGCAGTGGCTTTCAATGGTCTTCAGTCACTGCATCAGTGTCGATCACGTCCTGTAGTAGAGGACAAATCTTAGTAAATGCGCGCCTTACCACGCCCGATGACGTCCGTATATCAGCCACCCGGGATATACCATCCTTTCCTGGGATAGTGCAAAGGACACGTCCCAAATGCCACTTCAAAGGTGGGAGGTTATTGTCCTTGATAACAACTAAGGAGTTTGGTTTGAGCTCGTCCTTATTTGCCGTCCATTTTGTCCGCACCTGCAGCTCGGAGACATATTCTTTCGCCCACCGGTTCCAGAAATGTTGGCGAAGTTGTTCTACCCTCTGGTATCGCTGGAGACGACTAGCAGGAACATCGCGTAGGTCATCGCCGGCTGGCGCAGTCACTGGTCGGCCAATTAGGAAATGACCGGGAGTGAGCGGGGAAAAGTCATGAGGATCGGGGGAAAGAGGAGACAGAGGGCGAGAATTTAGTACAGCTTCTATTTGAGCTAAAACTGTGCTGTACTCTTCGAACGTGAGGTGCGCGTTACCTATCACACGGCGAAGATGGTATTTACTCGACTTTACTCCTGCCTCCCACAGACCACCAAAATGCGGAGAATAAGGAGGAATAAAATGGAATCTAATATTTTGACTAGATGCGAATTCTAAAATATCATTGCTACAATTACTTAAAAATTTAGAAAAATTGTTCATTACACCTACGAAATTACGGCCATTATCAGAGTAGATATCTGCAGGCTTACCACGGCGTGAAATAAATCTTTTTAAAGTAAGTAAGTACGCTTCACTAGAGAGGTCACTGACTAACTCCAAGTGTATAGCACGTGTCACGAAACAAACAAACAGACAAATGTAGCCTTTGATAAGCCTGGCACCCCTACCCTTGCGATTCAGAATGAGCACTGGCCCAGCGTAATCCACCCCACACCGAACGAATGGAAGACTAGGTGTAACTCGCTCCCTAGGCAAGTTACCCATCATAGGACTAAGCGTCTTACCTCTAATGCGAGTACAAGTAATACAACTATGCACTACCTGGCGAGCTAAATTTCTACCTCCGATAGGCCACCATGATTCACGTAAATGAAAAAGTAATGCCTGCGGAGCAGCGTGGAGAAGCTGAATGTGCTCATGACGAAACAATAAAGTGCTAAAATAATGTTTACTATGAATTATAATTGGATGTTTTTTGCCATACATGAATTCTTCAGAATTGACTAAACGACCACCCACGCGCATTAATTTGTTATCATCTAAAAACAAATTTAATTTAGACAAACAACCCTTACTTTGAATAGTCTCATTATTAGATAATGCCTTATATTCAACTGGATAAGATTCCATTTGGCAAAATCGAGCTAATGTTTTATCTGCATAGTCTAACTCGTCTACACTAAGGCTGCCTGTACGCTTATTATTTTTACATTGAGTGTTATTAATAAAACGTGACATAAAGGCAACCGCACGCCTCATACGTTTGAATTGAGAGAACCGATGAAAGGGAAACAAAGATAGTTCACAACAATTCTGAGCTACAACCGCAGTAACGCAGCACTTAACCTCAGGTAACTCGCGATGTCTGAACGAGTCCGAACCTTTGTGATCGTTTATCGAAAAACCAGGGTTACGAAGAAATTCAGGGCCCTCCCACCACAAGGTAGACGAAGAAAGCTCTTCCAATGGAACACCGCGTGACGCTAGGTCGGCTGGATTATCACCACCACTTACGTGACGCCACGGGACGTCTAGTGTAAGGTCATGAATTTCTGCGATCCTATTTTGAACGAATGTCTTAAGTTGGTTCGGCCTCATGTGTAGCCAGCCTAAGACAATCGTGGAATCAGTCCAAAATACTACGATATTAAAATTACAACGTAATGAGTTGCGTACCTTGTCATATAGACGAGCTCCTAATAACGCTCCACAAAGCTCGAGACGTGGGATACTAATAGGTTTTAAAGGCGCGACCTTTGTTTTTGAAAACAATAATCTAACTGATACTGTTAAATCATTGCAAACTGTGCGAACATAAACACACGCGCCGTACGCTGTCTGAGATGCGTCGCTAAAAATGTGTAACTCAATATACATAGGCTGTGTACCTATAGCGTGGCGAGGTATACGAACAGTGTTTAGCGCTTGCAATGAAATAACAAACCGGTTCCACACGCGCGCCGTGCCATCAGGAACGTTATCATCCCAACCTATTTTTAATAGCCACAACTGTTGTAAAAGAACTTTTACAACAATTATGACAGGGCTTAACAAGCCGAGAGGGTCAAAGATTTGCGAAACGTTTGATAAAATAGACCTTTTTGTAATAGGCTTGGTATTTTCAATATTAACATGAGAATCAAAATAAAAGTTGTCGCTTGCATTATGCCAGCCTATTCCTAAGGTTTTAGAACTAACATTTTCATCTAAACTTAAAGGTTTAAACTGACTAGTCGACTGACTGTCATCATCGTGTTTAAAATTAAATATCCACTTCCTAAGTGGAAAACAAGCCGACTGCAGTGTCTTCTGAGTTTTGTCGCATAGATCTAATAATTTTATTTTATCATCTAAGCCCGTAATGCAATCGTCGACATAAAAATCCTCTTTTATAGTTCGAGCAACATCAGAATCAGGAGATTCCATGGCTAATTGTTTCAGGCACCTAACACTAAGAAAAGGCGCGGAGGCGGTTCCATACGTTACGGTGTTTAGTTTAAATATACCTAACGGTTTTGAGGGATGGTCACGCCACAAAATCATTTGCAAGCTACGCTGGTCCTCATCTACCAGGCACTGCCGGTACATCTTCTCCACATCAGCGCACACGACATACTTGTGTTGCCGAAAGCGGAGAAGAATGGCAATGAGATCACCCTGTATAGGAGGGCCAACTAGTTGCAAATCATTCAGCGACTTACCAGAGCTGGATTGTGCGCTTGCATCAAACACCACGCGCAACTTGGTGGTGGTGCTGAGCTCGCGAAATACGCCATGATGCGGCATGAAATAACACGGGAATTCATAGGAATCTACCTGTGTCATATGGCCTAAACTAAGATACTCTTGCAAAAAATTAGAATAAAGAATTTTATATTCAGGCGAACGCTGCAGTCGTTTTTCTAGCGCAAGAAATCGACGTTCTGCTTGTGTGTAAGAATCCCCCAAGGTATCAGGTGACTGATGGAGTGGTATGTGCACACAGAATCTCCCCTCGCTATTGCGAGTAGTAGTGCGAACAAAGTGATCTTCGCATGCACGTTCTTCCTCAGTCTGTGCGTCTCTGACCTTAGATGGTTCCTCAATCTCCCAGAACAATCGAAGTTGCGTATCTAAAGAGTTAACAATATTGCAATGGATTGGCGCATTTTTTCCCGTATAATTAACTATAGGTCCGGAAATAATCCAGCCTAGTTTGGTATTCTGTAGAAACGGACCACTAGACAAACGAATCTTACCGTCTTCTAACAGATCCCAAAACATATCTGCGCCAATCAAAATGTCAATATTTTTGTAGTCTAGAAACTCCGGATCGGCCAACCGTATGTTGTCTGGAATACAGACTTTTGCGCTTAATTTACATACGGCAGGCATCGAAGCCGTGATCCTAGACAGCACATAACAATGAATGCGCGCAGTAAATGAATTATCGACGCAGGATTTGATAACGATATTACAAGCTTGCGAACAATGTACTACCGAATCACCTACGCCTCGAACTTCGTTTGTGGACTGTATTAATGATGCATTTAAGAGTTGACATAATGATTTAGAAACGAAACAGCGCTGGCTTCCATTATCAAGGAGTGCCCGTGCTTTATGATATCTACCGTGTACATCCGCTACTTCAACGATAGCTGTTGACAACAACACGAATTGCACACCTATAGACTTAATCGATTGCGGTTGCATGTGTGCCTTGTTTACTTGAATAGGGACTGCGGAGTCCGAGGCGGCTGGTGCGGCCGCGGGGAAGTGCGCAGGCGATCCACTCGCATTAGCAAGCGACGCCTCAGTGTTCGTTGTGGAATGCAAAGCAACAGAACTATTAGCGTTACTATTGTGCAATAATGAGTTATGTTTTTGATTGCAGTGTCTACAAGGCCCAAACCTACAACTGTTTACTGAGTGTCGCGAATGTAAACAATTCTCACATAAGTTGTGCTCGCGTACAAGTTTAAGCTTTGTGTCCAAGTCGCATTCGATAAACTCCTTACATGTATACAGTGGGTGATTCGCGTTGCATTTAGCGCATATTAACTTACCGCGTTGTTTATTTGATTTACTCGGCCCACTAGAAACATTGCAGTGTGACATATTATGACATTTTGTGTGTTGCTTTTTGTTGTCAGTGCTTTGAGTTTCTTTAATATGTGAACGTTGCAATGCCTCCAGCATGTCTGCTTTGTTGCGCAAAAAGTTAATTAAAACATCCAATGATAAACGTTTAGAATTGTTATCCTCGGTTGGGTTCGGGAACAATGTGCACTTATGAGACCCCCATTCTCTTTCAGTAATTTTATCTAATTTCGACACCATGATATTAATAATTAAACTATCCCAGTAGTTTGTAGGCTCACCTAGAACCTTAAGAGCGCGTAAATTTTTTAAAATAGTGTCTATTAATGTTCTAATAGAAGAAGGCGACTCTTTAGTTAATGCAGTTATATTTAACAAAGCTTTGATATGGTGATCAATTAAAAGTCCGCAATTATTATATCGATTGAGCAACAGGTCCCATGCTACCTGATAATTAGCAGCAGAAAATTCTATGGAATTTATAACTAGTTCTGCGCTGTGTTTTAGGGACGATTTGAGATAGTGAAACTTTTGTATGTTGGAAATCTCTTTAGAATTATGAACTAGTGAAGTAAATGTGTCTCTGAATTCCAGCCAGTGCTCATAAGAACCGTCAAATGTAGGCATCGAGATAGTGGGTAACTTTACAGAATGTATATGACTGTTATTATGACTATGACATGACCTGGAGCTGTCAGCAACCTCATCAGTGTTCAGCATAAATTCAGCAAGTGATATTAGGTTGTAGTAACTATCTTCAAAATGTTCTCTTTGATTTAATTGTTCGCCTAATTCACTATCAGAAACCTTTTCTTCTATTTTAGTTTGAATGTCGTTAAATTCAGAAAATAAGGTAGTACATCCTTGAATCCTCAACTTTAAATCAATGCGTTTTTGATTAGGAAAGTCATGATCACAATCTTTTAAAGACTCTAAATAATTATTAAATTTGGTAAGCCTGCCCTTAATTATACCACGCTTCCTAACTAAGTCGCGAACTAAGTCACTACTTTCCACACTTAGCAAAATAGGAGATTTGTCACGGGATTTAGCTGAGTCAATAGGCATTTTGGTGGTCAGTGAAAAGAGGAGTACTCACGGTTTTATGATCGTCAGCTCAATTACCCACGGCACTGATGCTAGCAACGTCACCAGGCTAGTAATTGACTGGAAATCCGATATTCCGAGAACACAATGCGGCAATTTCACTGAAATAAGAGCACAGACACACTATAGCACCAATTAGAACTTAGGAGTAATGGGAAGGAGTAAGGATTGGCCCCACCGATTGCATATTATTTTCGATGAAACCTTTTGCGTTTTCTTCTCAATCCGCCACGTGCAAGGGGTCATCCAAAGGTCGCTCGGCGATCTTGTAGGTATCGATATCCCAATATCCGGCTCGAAGGACCAAAATGTAGCAGCAGCGGTGAGGTTTGGTGAAAACTCATGTGTTTTATAGATTGTGTTGAGGATTGCAATTAAAACGATGCGTTAGTTTTAACGAACAAATTATGTGTATTCCATCTTGACCTTACAATATTCAAGGAGAGGGGTGAGGGAACAATATTTTAAATGAAAACCAATCACGTTCGAGAAATAGGTATGACGTAGCGTGTGGTGTCGTTTCTTGCCTCGAGATGTCGCTACCAGTCCCTGATGTGCGTTTATCTAGTAGGAGTTAACAACAGTATATATTAGTTTAGATGAAATTAACTGCAACAATTTCATGTTCAATAAATCAGTTTATTAAACCTACAACCTGGGTGACCTCTGTGCAGACACTGCCACTGACAACGGCATAGAATTGGCAGTGTTAGGCCGATAAAATCTAACAATATCAGACCATCGGTTACCACGAAAATGAGAAGATAAAACTGTTGTGTGGCAGCAAAAATTTACTATTTACTACGCACTTACTAACCGTTTATGATAAAGTACCTACTTGATTAAATGAATACCGTAAAACATGGCAACTTTGCCCTCGACATTTGACTTTGCCCAGTTGTGTATTTTAAAAAAAACTTAATACATATCAAATTTGTCTATAGTTAGTAAGAACATTTTGCCTATGGTAAAAAATTCATCATTTTTCTGGCAACACTGTGTGACGCGCTGTCACAGATGTTACTTCATTTGTCTGTCAAACGTCGTTGAAGTTAGCGTGTTTTTTTGCGGGCAAAAACTTTTAAAAAAACTTTTTCGAGAAGTGCTACTTGGAGTTATCGCAGGTAAGTAATTTTTATACATCCGTTATTACATTGGAAATGAATAATATAGACTAGTTTTCTTCGCTAAATGCGTCATATAATCATAAAATATAACGGTGGGCAAAGTCACAAGCATATTTTTTGAATATCGTTGACAACATTGCCCAACGTTTCTTTTTCACTAGGGTTGTCACCCGAGGTACATTTTTTAACCGAGTAAAAAAAGGAGGGTTCGGATTTGATGAACAGTTAATAATGTTGGTAAACATATAAAGTTTAAAAACACAGTCGGGATTTAGAAGATACGAGGGCTCGTATCTTCCAAATTCTGACTGTGTTTTTAAAGTTTTTTGTTGATGGGTTTTAGGTTCTTAAAAACTATATGTATTTACATCGAAATCAAACTACCTAGGTACTCTTGTTTTACCGCTACCGCGATAAAATTCATAAAATAATTTTTAATATAATTGTTTGTTATTTAATACCTAATATTAAGTCAGAATTGTTTTATAAATTCGTTTCTTTAGTTTTAAATACAACTACTGTTTCTGAAAAAAATGTTTAGTTTTAATTAAACTTGCTGCAAAACTGCACAACTAATGATTATTTTACAGTACCAATATGGTCAAAACCTACCCCTAATATTAAGTGAGAATTGTTTTATTTTCTTCCTTAACTCACCAAAGTATTTTTGCTAAAAGGTTTAATTGTTATTTAATACATAATATTAAGTCAGAATTGTTATATAAATTCGTTGCTTTAGTTTTAATTAAACTTGGATCTCAATTATGCAACTGACAATGTTTGATCTCAATATTCTAATGATGTAAAAAATACTATAAACGAATGACTTAGACTGATTATTTTGCATAACAATAAATAATGATAAGTAGGTACTTAGATGGGACGTTGAATGTGTACATGGTCTATTGTTTTATCAAACAGTTTTTTTTCTGTCCATATAGTTATGAATACACTGACGGACTAATAAATCGCATCAAGTTCAAGACGCAATAACTTTTAATATAAGTACTATGAAAGTTATTCAAATTTTATTTTCCCGGCTATAATTTTATCTTTTACTGCAGTTCTGTTTATAAATTTACATTTTTTTTAATAATGGGTAGTCTCGACATTTTCATTCAGTTTAATCTAAAAACTTTGCATACTAGTACCTAATCCTGAACTTTGTTGCAGTTTATTTCTCCGTCAGTGTAGATATGTATCCAAATTAATTTACGCTAAATGTTGATTATATTATATAACAATAACATAAAAGATAAGTAAGTACCTAATATTTATAGGTACTTAAAATTACTAAAAATTATATTGCATAGTTAATATTGCGATGAGTCATCGCAATTTTAACTATGCAATATAATTTTTCTGTAATACTCTTTACAAATTTTAGTGTTATTTGTTATTTTCATATAAAAACAAAGACCGAGATAGGTACATACTTTTTAGTTTTTTTTTTTTAGTTTTTAAACACTTTACAAATAAAGCATATTATGTAAAAAAAATATGTTATATTATTTCCCTTTTTAATTTATCATTATAATATATTATAATATTCCACACTAAAAATTATTAAATAATTAAGTTTTGTCAATGGTGACAACCCTTGAACAATCGCTATTTTGTACGAAAAATGTTCTAGAAGGCTTTTTGACTTTGCCCACTAATTTTTAAGGGTCAAGGAATGTGAATATTTGGCGTATAATTTAATACATTATTGCATTGCTCAGTATTTTCATTCAGTCCTTTTCGATTAGTGATAAAGTTCATAGTAACGGAGATCTGTAATGTGGGCAAAGTTACCAAATGTATAAGATTTTTTGCCCAACACCTATAATTGTTATTTTCACAAATAAATATGCTTTTTTTACTATTTTTAGTTTTGTGTATCGAGGCATGAGCATATAGTATTATGTGGCACCGAAACAATAATCAATTTATTAAAATTTTCCAAAATATCATCAATTAAGCATTTATTTTTTAAATTTATGGGCAAAGTTGCCATGTTTTACGGTAATGTTAAACGAGTACTTTTACAAGTTACTAAAAAATTTTGATAGGATAAAGTTTATCAATATTTATTATCAAATTTTAAATGATTTAGAAGCAAGAAGTGATTTTCTCCACTCTGTCAATATATATATATATAAAATAAAAGAGAAAATATTTGAGTAAAACAAAATCAATTATTTGCGTTAATAGATCATATGCATTATGACGGATGACGCACTGATAGTGCATTATCTACATTAAATAAAACTTCTTAGTCATTACTGATGAATGTTTGCGTTAGTGGCCACCTTTATTTAATTCCATAATCAAGAATCATCGATTTACCTTATATAAAGGGGAAAATATAACTAAATAAAATACAACTTGTTATCAAGCTTAGTTATAATTTGGAGACTAAAAGTAGTTCCCTACACGTAGCAGGAATGTTTTCCGATATTTAATATTCCTGCTACACACACACGACATTTAAACATTACTTCCAACTTATTATTCATATTTTTCACAGTTTAATCTAAGAAACAGTATTTTTGGTCGTTTTAACTGCTTTCGATCAGATTCGGTTCAAGTAAAACGAAAGTAATTGATTAAAACTTAGTCAATGGTGCCGATACTCTTGTACACCGAACTAAACTAACTAAACTATCACTAAAATTCCTAACTTTTGGCTATGAGAATCTTAAAGCTATTCTGCAAAACCAAAATTTTCTAAATTTAATAATAATTTTGACACAACTAAATCGAATTTGACAATCGCGACTCCACACGTGGTACTGGCTTGCGCTACCCCGTGTTTTTTAGAGCCGGAGGCGCGTAGGGCCTCGACGTGTTTTATAAGAAATTTTTCACTTTTTACATAGAAAATTAAAAAAAAAAAAATTACCTACAAGTTGAGTGTCAGGGGCTTAAAAGTTTTGTAAAGGGGATCGAAATTTTCATTATTTTTGCGATTGGACACACCATTTTCGAGATATAAGCAAAAAAAAAAAACAAAGATTCAGTACTGTTTTTGCACCTGAATTCGAGGTGTTGGTGTGAATTTTAGTTAATAAGTATACAAGTAATTTTATTCCACACCTTTTTCGCGATTAGAAATATTCAGATTTATTTAGACAATCAAAATTTTTGGTGAAAACCATCAAATTCAGAATAGCAAAATTGCCATTTTCACTAAATTAATAACTCAGTGCTATCTTAGTGCTGTCAAACTAAAATATAGTTAAGTTGTGTCACTTTAGTCTATTTCAGAATGTGAAATCGTCGTTTGACAGGAATAAACTAAATTTTGGTGATTTTTATACTAGTTTAGAGGCATTTGTGACAAGGGATTCAGCACCAATACCTGCCTGATAGATACCTTCCAATTATTAAATTACAATATTTAATTACAATATTTTTAATAATTAAAATTAAACATAAATTGTAGTTTCATTAAACCCATCCTACCGACGAACCACACGCACAAAATTTTTACGAAAACCCAAATTGAGATCAGATCAAAAATCCCAGATACGTCCCTGTACACTTTTTGACATTTAATCATAATATTTAGTTTCAGTTTCACGGACTCTAGTGTTTATAATAATTTATTTGGTGTAGCGACGGGGGGCAGAGGGGAGGTAGGTATTAGTTACTTTAATTCCTATCCCGTTGGCCAATATGTATGGTACTGCATACTAAACGCTACGAGGATAACGTCGTGTTGTGTTCTGTGTGTGCTAAGTAAAAGGGTGTGTTAAGTGTGTGTGATAAAAATGTGCTGGTCTGAAAGATGTTGCTACGTTGTACCGGCGAATTTAGGATGCGTGTTGGTGGGGATTTTAAATTTTGTAAGTGATTACTTTCTTTTTTTTTTCTGCCACCACCATCGATCACTAATAAAGTGATCGATGGCCACCACAGAATATTATGTGTCTGTGGTTAATGTGTGATTCTTTAAAGAATTGAGCGGAGACTTAAGTTTGGAATGTGCAATTATTTTTTTTTGTAATAGTGTAAGTACTCATTTTTGAAGAGCCTATGAAAATATAAAAGTGTTTACCTGTCCGTCACAAGTGGTTTTCTCTTTAACTTCTTCGTTGTAACTAATAAGATGATAGCGACGAGATATAATACAGTCTGATGACAATGATGATGACCATAATATAGGAATATAAGAAGTAAATAATAAAAATAGAATATATTTTTAATTACATTAAATATATATAATAATATATATTATAAATATTTATAATATTATATTATTTATTTAGTCAAATTTCAAATTTACTTTAGACTAAAATTATAAATATAAGTGAAAAATAATTTTGTGAGTTTGTGTATATGTGGAAAGTAAACTCCGGAACCCTAGCAATTTGAAAAATTCTTTCACCATTTGAAAGGTATATTATTCCAGATTGTTATAGGCTTAATTTATAATAAATAAATGTTATACAAAAAAAGTAGTTGAAAATACTAATGAAATACTCTATCTATGTATCTTGAATTCATGCAAGCCTAATACTTTTTGCTCAGAATTTCTGCACAACATGTCGTGAACAGAATATGGCGGGGCGGGTCGCTAGTTTGTTAATAATCACAGAGTACAAGAACATAATGGACGGTGACTATGGTATATGGTTATAGTTTACCTATGGCTTCAATTTGCGAGTGGAGTGAGGCACGTGGGTGGCCCGTTAACCCGTCGAAGACTCAGATCATTGTTATTGGTACCTAGCTCAAGCATGATCTCCAAGATAAACTAGTCAGAGCTTCCCCAGGTTAAATTTAACGGAACTGCTATTCGGGTAAGCGAGAAAATTAAGAATCTTGGGATCGAGAAGCATCTTTCTTGGGGTCCCCAACTGCTGCTACAAAGTCGCAAAATTTTGACATTTACCAAGTCCCTGAGACGATTGCGGAACTTTCTTTCAATTCCCATTAAAACTGCGTTTACACACATGCGTTTTGACTTTGACTTTGATTTCATATTTGGGCTGCGCAAATATGATCACATTGCTGAATGTAGTAGCTCAAGTGGCTGACAGTATTCTGTTCAATCCTACAACCCCCTCTTATCTTAAAAAAGCGTTTTAAGTTCCTTCATGCCACACAGGGCAACAGGCAGGGGAACTATGAGAAACCAGAATCCTAATCCGGAGATCGACCCCCCCTTTTTTTGTTGATAAATTATCAAATAACTTCTTCCGCTCTGGACGGAGCAGGAGGGCGTGTCAGACTCTTACTGACCAAAACCCTCCCGTGTTTCTTCAGGTGCTATGTTGCCGGGGAGTGTCCCCCGGCAACTTTCGGAGTTCTTCGCAACCCCGGCAGGCATCGGCCCTAGCGGACCCCGTCAATTCTGCTGACATCTCTGAGGCGCGCGTGGAACACAACGTGCCGTCGCCCCGGGCCTCGTCCTTATCGGACAGCGAGCTACCCATTGCTCACCGTCCGCAAGCCCGCGCTTACGGTGGCCGGAAATCGGCCTGCGATCCCCGACGCCCAGGGCGTCTCGTTCTGCGGCGGTTAGGGATCGCGAGGGCGCGAAATTTACCTCTTCCTCACGCGTTCCGCCTCCTACTTCACGAGCATCACTGCTTCGCAGAAGGAGGTGACGGCCGCCCTCCTCTCGCTCCGTATTATGGTCTGAACCAGGGCCGGACGCGAGAGATGAACGCCGCGGATTGCCTCAACTAGGACACGGCGATGCTCCGCCCAAGCCGGGCAGACTTCCACCGTATCCTCCACCGTGTTCTCCGAGCGATCAACACAATGGAAACACCCGGGTGTTTCCTCCCGCTTTATCCTGAACGAGATCGACCCCCTAAGATACCTTCATACTCTAATACACGATAATTGTAATCTTTTTCGCATAGGCATACTTTTTAATCAACAAGAGAGTACATTTCAATTCTTTTTTTTATCGACTCTGACTTTGTATTGAATGGATTACAGCACCTTTTTTTCTTCTATGTAGTCCATCTCGTAGTTGACCTCAGAGATCATGACTACTTAACCGGGCTTTCCTGTGGGTGTCTTAAGCTACCACACTTAAACCCTCCAGCCAGGGGCTATTAATTTCCTGCAACTTAAGTAAGCCTTCTCTATGAGAGTCTAACCTATCCTAGGTGAGGTGCTGAAATTTTCGAGCTCGCTCCGCTCGCGTTTGAATCCTATATTCTCTTAATTATCAAACTTTTCTGCATAAGTCCATAAACTTACTTCTATTTCTGTATAAACGGTTAAAGAGAAAGAAAACCTACTTAACTTATTCGAAGCGGGATACAAAAAAAAATGATCACATCTTATATTCTCCATAGCGGCCCCATTATGCTACAGTGACCTTAGAGATTAAACATGTCCCTGTTTTTGGTCATGATTACAAAATAGCGGGAAGAGACAAACAGGGCTTTATTGATAATAACTAAGCTCTTCTTGAATTTGAATTCTGACTTAGAATGTCTGAGATAGTAAAACCATTTCTTTTTAAATATTATTCCGCAATATGAACAAAACATGCTGTTTTAAAAATAACAATAATAAAAAGATACTATTTTAGTGTTCCGTACCTCAAAAGGATAACTCGTGTGTATGTCGGTCTACCTGGTTGGCTGTCCGTCTGTTACAGTCAATTTGCTCCGAATCCACTGGACCAAGTAAATAAATTATTTTTTAATAAGGAGTGTCACTTTTCGGGGGAACGTGGAAAATAAAAAAAAAGTTTTGAAAACTGTACCGTGTGACATTGAGTATTGAAAAAAAAATGCAGAATATGGTTCTTTATTCATAGATTAAATTACAGGAAAATCTATAAGTTTATGGTCTTAAAATAACATGATAAATCTCTCAATATTCTGCGTTTGCAGTTACTTACATTTGCAGTTGAAATGTATGGGAGAACATGTTTTTCAACTACAATCTTTAATTTTTTCTTGGTATAAATTCATCCCACCTACCATGCACAATGTAGGGTTCCCCTACATTGTGCATGGTCCGACACGCACTTGACCGGTATTTTCTGTACTCTTTATACAGGTTGACTTGTAATTTGACGTATTCCTTCCAGTACGTGGTAGTGTGACCCATTTGCAACAATTAACCACCCCATAAAACCTAGGCGAAGATTCATGGGATTGAAAAAAACATAATTTTTATGTATTTTTCAAAAATTTCCCAGAATTCTCACTTTAGTGGCGAAAAAAGAAAATAAAAATAAAAAGTGGAAAAAAAAGGAATATTTATATCAGGTTTTTTCCAAACTCTCAAATTGAATGGCTTTCATTGCAATTCCATTGGATAAAGAATGCTTTAATAAACCTTTTAATGTAACCAAATTTTCTAAATTATCTACGAGAATATGGACAATTGAAAATTTTGAGATAACTGGTGTCAAAACACCAAAAATTTTACCATCGCTTTAAGGGTACACTAGTTGGTCATTCTTCCATACAAACGTAGTATGGTGATTAATCGTCTGTTTGACGATGTACGTTCAAAACTAAAAATTATATCAATTTGCCTTGTCATTGTCTAGCTCTGTATGGAAGCAGAATTGGGAAAAATTATTGTTTTAGAAGTTATGAGTGTCGAAACTTCCATATTTCAACATTAATTTTAACTCATTTTTGGGCGTAAATAAATAACTTATGTAGTATGGAAATAGCAAAATAGAAACCGTACAAGGATAGATGATTTAATGAAAAGTTCAAATAATTTTATTTTGGGTAGATACATCCAGAAGCTTTTCATAATATCTATACGCCCAAAGGTCTGTTCATGAAATTTTACGCGCTCATTTTCGTTACAAATCATTGCCTATTTCACTAAATAAATAAAAATTAGTTATATAAATACTAAATAAATAATACTAAATAAATAACTTTACTGAATAGCATGCATAGTAGCCACGCCACCAACGAGTTCGAGCCGTCGACTAGTGGAACCTTAAGCGTCCAAATTACGGAGAAGACAGAGGAGAAGAGTTAATTCGATTATCACAAAATTTTTAAGTACCTATTTCAACAATTCGCAAATTTGACCTTTGCCAGCAATATCGACTGTTTCATCGGCACGTCTTAATTTAATATTATTTAACTTGTGTACCTCGTTAGATAGCTGATTAAATGAAGATGTCTTCTCAGTGTTTTGTACATTTTGTTTTTTTGTTTGTTGTTTGATATTCGGTTTTTCCACCAGTAATTTCTCCAGTACCAGACCGGAGTCTGGACTTATACCCGGTTGATGGCAATAGGCTAAAGTACACACTTCTTTTATGGGGTACTGTGTAAAGTGTTATAATAAAATACCACTCGATATTCTTCAACTAAATGAGAAGAAATTTAAAACATGCATTAAACGCACACTATGTAGACAAGGATAATTATATCGTAGATAAAAATGCTTGGCTTAATGCTGGTCCTGCTCCACAGCCGCTTGGGCTCACTAGTTAAAATTTTAATATTTGGAAGAGTTGCTTCCCCTTTTTAAAAAAAAAATGTTTTGACAATAAGAACTTAATGTTTATTTTTGTTTTACCAACTTAATTGTTGAATGCTCCAATTAAGTAATGATTTTCTTTCTTTTTGGTGGTTAAATTCTTTTATTTTTTTAGATACACTGCAAACTATAGTTTTGTATAATTTAGCAGCATTTTTATTTTTGTAAATGTGAGACCATGGAGCCGTTTATTAACTTATTAAGATGTATGTTGACTTGAAATAGCATGGCAGTTGAGAATATGTCATGCTCACTTAAATGTCTCGCTGATGGTGGCGAGTGTGTTGGATCATTCGGTTCCCTACAAAATGGTTGAGCTGGATGGTGCTCATCCACGCGTCATGTTCGTGAACGGGCGCCGTCCGTCAGTTGAAACTGGTCATCTCTTATCTGCCAGGGCTTATTTTTAATCTTATATTTTCAATTGCTTTTGATTATTTTTCGTACATTGTTCTTACATATAGAAGTAACAAGAATGATGTACCCATGATTTTGTAATATCTATATTTAAAAGAGTGTCCTTGGAGTTTCTTGCCCGTTCTTCTCCATAGAGATCTACGTTTTGGAATGGGCAATTAGCTTCAACTTTCTGACTAACTGACCGACTCTTTGACAATTCAAAAGTGCCTGTAAATGGTTTAATTGAGAAAAAATGCTTTGAGTTTGAGTTTGAGTTTGCTCGCCTCGTATTACATGGGACTTAAACATCATCTGCCTAGCCTTGTCCTAACTATGTTGGGGTCGGCTTCCAGTCTAACCGAATGCAGCTAAATACCTATATTTTACATGGAGCGACTGCACTGTATTGGACCTCCACAACACAGTTACTGGGTAATACGATACCCCTTCGCCCCCACCCCCTACCTCCGACTGGTTGTCATATTTTGGAGCTTTTGACGACCCGTAAAAGCAGGTTAACGTGCTTTACGTGGCACGCAGGGATCATGGTAGGTAAAGATGGTCACCCATCCACGGACCAATTGCGGCAAGTGTAGCTTAACTTGATAGATCGACACAAGCCCCTCCATGAGACATAGACACCCTACATTACATGGGACTTAAACATAACTGGCAAAATGGCCCTTTGGGGAAACAAGGCGTGATGTTATGTTATGTGTTGGTTAAATAAATGTTTTAAGTATAGATATGTAAATATTTTATTAATGCATTTAAATTGTATACACAGACTACTTGCAGTATTGTCTCTCTTAATTCATCCATAGATTGTCTATAACAAATCACTTTTAGCGACAAGACCGCCCAATGTGTCACCCTTTGTATAATATTATATCGTTGGTAAGTAGTTAGGTCATGTAATATGCACTACTTAGCCTATGTAGGCTTCTAATCTAAGTTATTCCAAGTACCTACTTACTTGTTTGTTTAACAAGCTGTCCCTGCAATATTTACCTCATGGTCACATTGATATTGATATCCTATACGGCTGCACTCGTTACACGAAAAGGGCATATGTCATCTCTTTCTTGCATATACGTTATTAGCTTGTCAGTAACAATACCTACCTACTTTTGCTTACCTACATCACAGATAATATACAATTCTTTCAACGTTCGGGTCTTCCCGCCTCGCCGTGACGGTGTTGCCAATAAATGAATTACGGATGGTTTTATTAATTTATTTTTAAAAGAGGAACCGTGGAGTTTCTTGCAGGCTCTTCTCCATAGGAAGCGACCAATTGGAACCATGCACCTAGCTTCTGACGTTTCATAAGTGTCCTTGTAGGTTTATGTGAAATAAAATATTTTGAATTTGAATTTGAATTGGAAAATTACACCATGAAATAATACTTATTATTAGTTTTATAGTATCTACATAAATAAACCGATATCCCATATTGTAAATTAATAAAATATGTACACAAAGCTTATAGCTAAATAATAACAGTCGCACGGGTTGATCCATCAAGTTAAGCCACGCTTGCCTATCTTTACATACGTCATTAAGCCGTTGGTCCCGGCTGTCATTCGTGGATCTTTGACAGTCGTTACGGGTCGTCAGAAGCCCGAACGTCTGACAACCAGTCTTATCAAGGGGTATCTTATTTATATCCGGTTAGACTGGCAGCCGACCCCATCATAGTTGGGAAAAGGCTTAGTGTCCGACCGAAAATGGATTTTCAGTCGAGAACGAAAAAGGAAATGATTTAAATAAAAAAAATGTTAATATTTGCGCTGTACACTATAATGCCGCGAATACTCACTATGATTCGGCATTATTCGACATTTTTTTGTTATCCGTCGAATACCGAATAATAGTGTGTGTTATTCGACATTCAACGAATAGTTGTCTAAATAAAAATAAACTATTATTGAACACAAAAACTGTAGACTTAAAAATAATTAAACTTTTATTAATCTTTAAAAACAAAATACAGTTAGCCCACGTTCTCAAGGACGTAAAAATATCGCGACGGGATTTTATCGCGCACTGCATTTTCAACTCTCAGTGTTAAGACGACCGTTGAGAATTCAAAAGAGTGCATCTCAGCACGTCGAAAAAACAAACAGTTGGATTTTCAACTCTCGGTGCTAAGCAGAGCGTTGAAAATCCAGTGTGCGAAAAAATCCCGCCGCGATATTTTACGTCCGTGCGAACATGGGCTTCGTATTATTATCATTAATATAAAAAGTTAGCCGAAAATCAGTCATGGAAGGTAATTAGTTAGGCTTTTTAATGAATAATTCAATTAATATTTAACGTCCAAAAGGGACAGGTTATGGTGCAGAAAAACTAGTTTTTCTTCAGGATTTGGCATGATTATTTTTCTTTTTAAGTTACACTTTAACAATTTCAATCTTTAATTCAATGGATTTTTTTAATTAAGAATATCTTAACTTAAGCACTGGTTCTCGTTACGAAAACTAAAACAGCGACCGACGTCACGTCAAGCAAGTTCATCAGAAATGAAAACAAATGCGTGCCGCCAAACTTCAAACAAGCGGAATCTAAATGGCGGGAAATTCCCTACAGTATTAAACGTTACATAATTAAAAAAATATAATTTTCTGGGAAATACTTCGTTTTGTGTAACGTAACTAATCAAATATATTACGTATAAGAAAAGGGGTGCCAGGATTTAAAATCAGTAAAATATGAGACTGGTTTTTTTAACTTCATACAGTAAGTCATTATTGATAAGTTCAAGAGACTACTACTACAAGTGTAATACTTAGTTTATACTGAAATGATAATAATATCATTTGAGTACCTATAAACTATTTTTTATATTCCTTTTTTTATGTCGAGTAATAATGGCGAGTATTCGACTATTCGCTATAACAACTATTCGCGGCGTCTGTACTGTACACTGACTTTTTGTTTGTTTTTTTTTTTCACACCTAGGGAGAGAAAAGAAAAAAACACGATAATTCCATTAACCTCTTAGGATACAAAATTTCGTGTATTTTTTGTTGTATTGATTCATCTGATATTGCCGAGCTTTACCAAGTAGGCCGAATGACGCGCGACAATTCACGAAGTTCTGATTTTCGGTTTGGCCAAAGCTTCGGCTGGTTTATGGCCAAAAACGAAAATATGGACGAATCATGATTTTTTCGCCGAAAATGGCTACAAAAACGAAGCTTCGGTCGGTCACTAAAAAGGCTTGACAGATTGAATAACATTTGCACATAAATGACGCACGACTTTCGGTACCTATGTATGTAGCAGGTAGGTAGGTGTTATATTTAGGTTAGGTCAGTCAGTTGGTTACAATTGTACCTTTATACAATATGTGCACGGGGCAACTGTATTAAAATAAATACTAAAACCTAGCACAATCGCGTTATTGTGCTAGGTTTCTTATCTCTCTCTAAATCTTTTAAATACATATTTGAATTACCGGTCCTCGAAGCGCACTAACAGTCTAACAGAGACTTTCCGCCTCACAAAATTTGGGGAAATTAGAAGTCAGCTAAAAGTGGATAATCATTACATAGGATAATCAGCCTATAATGTTCCCACTGCTGGGACACCGGCCTTTCTTCTCTGTGACAGTAAATTCTTTACTCGTGTGCTGTTGAGCTCCGGCCGTCCGTCGGTCGTAGGCCGTAACAGCCGCACAGTGTACTAGGGATTTTGGTCAGATCAAACGGATCCGATAGCATTTAGGTTTATATTTTTGCGTCAAGCTTCAAACCTTATTGTATCTAAATGAATTATTTTTATTTCCTTTATTTACATATACATTATATTTAATAAGGTCAAGAGATAAGGCTCTTGAACAGACCTAATTGCGTAACCATGATCCTACTTCTTGAGCTATTAATATTAATTTTAAATATTTTTATATAATTAAATCTAGTTTATATTTATATAATATAATTTATTAAGATAACAATGTTTCTTGTGCCTTTCAGATACTATCCCTATTCGTGCTGGCGACATCGATCGCGTTCTTCATCATCGAGAGCAAGCAGATTCCGGAACTGGATGCCCAAAGTAAGCAGATTGTGGGGCTAGCTGCCAAGAGTGTCCACTTCGGCAGGACTTTCGGATTGGACCTGAACTTGTCTTCTGTGCACATCATCCTGTCCATCGCGATCATCATTGCGCTACTGTCGATGCTATTTTCCATCATGCTGGTGATTGGCATTACACAGGTACGAATATAATACTGCACCCTAATTGCGTAATACACATTCAATCACAATCTGAACCGTTTTGAAACAGATTGCTAATCCATTGCTTTATATGTTCGAAAAAAAATCTGCTCAGTAACGTAAATAACGCAATGAATGTTGTTGAACTGTCAAAATGAAACAGATTAGTGTTAATCATTTACAAAAATGTTTTACGAATTTACATAGCTGGCGTATTACTAATTGTCTCACTCCAAGGAAAAGGCTTTTTATCATACATCACTATACATATACGGCATTTGCTCAAGACGGGTTGGCGATATGAGACGACGATGTTCATTTACTCCAGGTTGACCTCGACGCAGTTCACGATTGGTGTCTAAAAAACCGCATGTCCCTCAACGTGTAAAAGTGCTACCACATAACATTTACCATAAACGGAAACCTTTACCTACTTCTTCCTCAATAAATGAGGTAACACTACAAAAGGTAGACACGATTCGTGAACTAGGAGTCCAGCTCGACTCTAAACTCACATTTGTCAACCACACTGATAATATAACTGCCAAAGCTGCAAAAATGTCTGGCTTTGTAAAAAGAATATGTTGGGATTTCCAGTCCATCTCTACCCTAAAGGTGCTCTTCAATACTCTTGTGAGAAGCCTACTGGACTATGCAACTCCAGTTTGGAACCCTACTTACCGTGTTCACGTAAACAGGATTGAACGTATCCAAAGAAGCTTCACCAGATACCTTCGTTTTAAAAGCTCTAGGTGTCCACGAGATTCTTCTTATGGTCAAAGGCTTATTCATTTTAAAATATGCATTCTTGAACACCGAAGACAAGTGACAGACCAACTCTTTCTTTATAAAATCGCTAACAGTTTACTAAATGTTCCCGATCTTTAGGCGGAATTAAGTATAGCTATACCTCGACTGAAAACTGTTCGATCTGGTCGCGAGACCATACCTTTGCCACAACTGCAAGTCGTACTAACCTTGAATCGTGAAATGGGAAATTATAATAAAATCGCTACACGAACCAATAGCATCGACATCTTTTCTAACCTTTTCGTCAATTCCGTACGAGACATAAGGGAAGAAGAAGGCGTTAATCAAACTCAGTCTTTGATCTTAAAGCGCGTCGTAGAGTTGACCGGTAAGTCGGATTGAGTTGTTTTGATACTTTTAGTTTATTTTATATTTCTCTTACTTAATTGTAGCTTCTTTATAGGGGTTTCCAGTACTACTATACGCCGAATCGTAGGTGAGGGCATATCGAATGATGGTGTATCTTCCACGCCTGGTAAAAAGCGGAGAGGGGGGAAGAAGAAAATCAACTTGGACAGTTTCGTTTTAGAGTTGATTAGGAATAAAGTAAAAGAATTCTATACAGTTCGGAAGGAAATTCCAACAGTAATGAAGCTGTTACAAATTCTTTGACAAGATATTGATTTCACCGGAGGGAGAGAATCTTTGAGGTAAGAAAAATATAAAGTAAGAGGAGGTCTGTGCCCTGCAGTGAGACGTATATAGACTGATGATGATATCATGATACTGATGAATGACTAAGCTATCGTTTGAGTAGCATGATCAATGTTAGTATTTTTTACAGACTTAAACTTAAGGAGGTTGGTTTTGAATATGTTGAATGCCAATCAAAAAGGACCATTTTGATGGAGAGAGATAACATAAAACTGCCAAGATACAAGTTTTTGAAGCGTATAAAGGAAAACCGCGAAGCTGAAGAGCATAATAAATTGGATGTGATTTATTTAGATGAGACTTACATTCACGGTTCATGTTCTATGAACAAGTGTTGACAAAGCAAAGATATTGCAGGTCCATCTAAAAGTATTTCACTTGGAGCGAGGTGAATCATTGTAAACGTTGGTGGAGAAAATGGCTGTACCAAATTGTTGTCTGGCACAGGTCAACAAGTGTATCTGCTGACTATCACCACGATATGAATAAGGAAAATTTTACAAAATGGGTGACAGAGAAGCTAATTCCAAATCTGACAAGACCTTTACTAATTGTTATGGATAATGCTAGTTATCATTCCGTACGGATGAACAAACCGCCCACACAAGCCAATCGTATCGCTGATATAAAAGAATGGCTTCGTGAAAATTATTTACATTATGATGATCTTTGGCATAAATGTCAATTACTTGAAGTAGTGAAACAAAACATATCTCGCCCCTATTTGAGATAGATGAAGTATTAAAATCACACGGTCACGAAATTTTAAGGCTCCCTAACCTTATCATTAGACGTTGAATCACATAGAAATGATTTGGGGTATAATGAAGCAAAAAGTTGCTGATAAAAATGTAAATAGCCCTGCAAGTAACATTAAATTATTAACAGAAGAAGATTTCTTACAAATTGGTGCAGAGGAATGGTGAAAATGTTGTGAACATGTAAAGAAAATTGAAAAGGATTTCAGCAAGCAAGATAGAATAATTGAAATGCTGGAAGAGCGATTTATAATTAATACCTCTTTATCTTCATCATTTGATGAAGAACAAGAAGAGCAAGTGGAGTTCTTGGAATAGTTTTCTAGTTCTGAATGAGGTGTTAAGTTTTAGTATGATGTAAATGATATATAATAAATTAGTACATAAAGTAATGTATGATTGATTTATTTTTCATGACATATTTTGCTATGTATTACAACATTCTTCATACACAAACCTTATATACTTCATGTTCAATAATACTAAAGACATAAATAAAAATTAAACAGTATCAAGATCGTTTAATCCAATTTCCCCAGTATTGCACGCAACAAATTTTTATTTCTCCATTTGCCATGAGATTCCGGTAGACCTATATAAGAAATTGTAAGCATCTACTTCGTCTCAAATTATGGGATGTTTCATTGTCTTGAGATAAAGTCAACTCTTTGTCATTGTGATATGAAAACCGTTCAATTGCTCCCCTGTATCATATACAGATAACATTAGCAGGTATTATTTCCGTTTGTTTACTAATACAATCTGATTGATTCTTATCTGATTCACACTTCTTTACATGCAAAAGGTTGTACAAAGTCAGAGTTGGGCTACGTCTAGCCATAATCCGTTCGGGCTCAGGTTTCACATTCACTGGCCAATATGATAAGAAATAAATCTCATCCATTACCACATCTCTGTCTCCATCAAACTTTTCCTCTACCATAACCTACACCTTATAACCAGTTGGTTCATTACCAACGAAAATTCCCTTTGACAATTTTTTGTCAAATTTCGTTTTATTACTTTTATTGACAAAATAAATAGTAGAACCAAAAACTTTTAAATACTTCAGTTGTGGCTTGGTATTTTGCCATAACTCATAAGGTGTGTTATCCAACCTCAGTGCTTTCGTGGGACTGATATTTATGAAATACGTAGCAGTTAACACAGCCTCACACCAGAACGATTGATCTAGTTTAGATCCTTATACCATTGTACGTCCGTTCTGTTATTATTCTTATCATACGTTCGGCAATACCATTCAAAGCCGGAGTATGTTGCACCGTTATTTGGTAGCTAATACCTATCTGCGCACAGAACTCTTTAATTGCATTGGACACACAATTCCCTTCATTATCACAACGTAAGTTAACAATTCTCAGACAAAACGAACTTCGCTTTTGGCGACATAATCCCGAAATGTAATAAAAAGATCTGATTTATGAGCTAACAAGTAGGTCGCACAATGACGAGTAAATTCATCCACATAAATCACAAAATATATTTTTTTTCCCATCAATGGACGAAGGACTTGGACCACATCTGTGCACTTTAAATAGAGATCGTTTCAATTTTTTTGTTTTCGGTTTGTTAAATGGCAAACATGCTTCTTTTCCATAAATACAAGCTTCACACAATGTATCGTTTGGCATAATATTATGGCGTATCGCGTTTTCGTTTTATAAAGAAATTTTAATTTAAACATTTTTATTTATTAATTTATTATCAATTTTCTAAAATAGCAATTAAGAGCAACCTGTACTTAAACAACTGTAGCGCCGGGGTCACTGATCATTACATCACAATATATCTAGTAGGTGAATTGAAGGAAGCCCTGTGTCGGCAAGCGTTTGAAAATTTTTATGTTTCTATTTACCAAATGTTTATCATAACTTATTATAATTTTAATGATTACGCCTTAACAAACTTCGACTTTATGGTACCGAAAACACGGATTTTCGGTACCATGAAAGTCGTCTTCGTCCATAAACAAGTTTGCGTCTGTTACTATAAGTATAGAAAGATAATATTATATGCTTGAGCACTATTGGTGTTAAACGTTGAAGTTTGGTCAACTTTCGAAAGTACTACCTACTACAAAAACCGAAAAAGATTTTTAACTATAGTAACTGTGGCCCTTAGTTTTGGTGTATCTAGGTCATTTTTGGCCACTACAAAAACTGAAAAAGATTTTTAACTATCGTAACTATGGCCTTTAGTTTTGGTGAATCTAGGTCATTTTTGGCCACTACAAAAACCGACAAAGATTTTTAACTATAGTAACTATGGCCCTCAGTTTTGGTGTATCTAGGTAATTTTTGGACACTACAGAAACCGACAAAGATTTTTAACTATAGTAACTATGGCCCTCAGTTTTGGTGAATCTAGGTCATTTTTGGCCACTACAAAAACCGACAAAGATTTTTAACTATAGTAACTATGGCCCTCAGTTTTGGTGTATCTAGGTCATTTTTGGACACTACAAAAACCGACAAAGATTTTTAACTATAGTAACTATGGCCCTTAGTTTTGGTGTATCTAGGTAATTTTTGGACACTACAGAAACCGACAAAGATTTTTAACTATAGTAACTATGGCCCTCAGTTTTGGTGTATCTAGGTCATTTTTGGACACTACAAAAACTGACAAAGATTTTTAACTATAGTAACTATGGCCCTTAGTTTTGGTGTATCTAGGTCATTTTTGGCCACTACAAAAACCGACAAAGATTTTTAACTATAGTAACTATGGCCCTCAGTTTTGGTGTATCTAGGTCATTTTTGGCCACTACAAAAACTGAAAAAGATTTTTAACTATCGTAACTATGGCCTTTAGTTTTGGTGAATCTAGGTCATTTTTGGCCACTACAAAAACCGACAAAGATTTTTAACTATAGTAACTATGGCCCTTAGTTTTGGTGTATCTAGGTCATTTTTGGACACTACAAAAACCGACAAAGATTTTTAACTATAGTAACTATGGCCCTCAGTTTTGGTGAATCTAGGTTATTTTTGGACACTACAAAAACCGACAAAGATTTTTAACTATAGTAACTATGGCCCTCAGTTTTGGTGAATCTAGGTCATTTTTGGACACTACAAAAACCGACAAAGATTTTTAACTATCGTAACTATGGCCTTTAGTTTTGGTGAATCTAGGTCATTTTTGGCCACTACAAAAACCGACAAAGATTTTTAACTATAGTAACTATGGCCCTTAGTTTTGGTGTATCTAGGTCATTTTTGGACACTACAAAAACCGACAAAGATTTTTAACTATAGTAACTATGGCCCTCAGTTTTGGTGTATCTAGGTCATTTTTGGACACTACAAAAACCGACAAAGATTTTTAACTATAGTAACTATGGCCCTCAGTTTTGGTGTATCTAGGTCATTTATGGACACTACAAAAACCGACAAAGATTTTTAACTATAGTAACTATGGCCCTTAGATTTGGTGTATCTAGGTCATTTTTGGCCACTACAAAAACCGACAAAGATTTTTAACTATAGTAACTATGGCCCTCAGTTTTGGTGTATCTAGGTCATTTTTGGCCACTACAAAAACCGACAAAGATTTGTAACTATAGTAACTATGGCCCTCAGTTTTGGTGTATCTAGGTCATTTTAGGCCACTACAAAAACCGACAAAGATTTTTAACTATAGTAACTATGGCCCTTAGTTTTGGTGTATCTAGGTCATTTTTGGCCACTACAAAAACCGACAAAGATTTTTAACTATAGTAACTATGGCCCTCAGTTTTGGTGTATCTAGGTCATTTTTGGCCACTACAAAAACCGACAAAGATTTTTAACTATAGTAACGATGGCCCTTAGTTTTGGTGTATCTTGGGCATTTTTGGCCACTACAAAAACTGACAAAGATTTTTAACTATAGTAACTATGGCCCTCAGTTTTAGTGTATCTAGGTCATTTTTGGCCACTGGTGACCCTGAAGGTGACCTTCGCTGTAAATGGCTGAAAAAGGTGCAGGCTAAGCATGCACCGGATATACTTTGACATATTAGCCTGCATCTTTTATAAAAGCGAGTACCTATCAGATAAAATAAATTTAATAATCCATGAATAAAAGAAAAAAAAACCGACCAAGTGCGTGTCGGACTACGCACAATGAAGGGTTCCGTAGTTGGGATGATTTATCCCAAATACAAATTTAACATTGTAGTTGAAATACATGTTCTCCCATACATTCCGACAGCAAATGTAAGTTTGTACGCACAATATTGAGCGATTTATCATGTTATTTTAAGACTAAAGACTTCTTATAAGTTTTCCCGTAATCTGTGAGTAAAGAGCCATACTATATATTTTTTTTTTTAATTTTGGTCCAGTAGTTTCGGAGCAAATTGGCTGTGACAGATGGACAGACAGACTGACACGATTGATCCTATAAGGGTTCCGTTTTTCAAAATATGATATTTTTGTTTCCAGAACAAGTCAAACTTCGTGCTCTCCTACTTCTCATTCGGGATCATCGTCACGATCATCTGTCAGCTGGCCGCACTGCTGTTATTACTACAAAACAGCTGGGTATTGGCACTGGTACTCTTCATCTGGTCTTGTGAGTACAAATAATTGTTCCTTTTATGTGATTTAGTAGCAATCAAGCAGGCAGACCACCGGAGAGCATCGGACAGTGGCGGACAGTGGCTCACATCCGTCAATGGATACTTGCGATTGGCACCAAAGGCATTGTAGGCGTGTTGCCGTCTCTTAGTAAAAGCTGAAATATCTTAGAATGTCTGTAATCACACCGGCACCCCTGCTTTTCAAACCGGAAAACAGCAACGCTGCTTGGCAAAAGATCGTGAACTTTTACAATGAGTTCTACTATTACTTCGTCATACCACAGTGTCAAGAAAATGGGCTGCGACAAAAATTGCTACATACCAAACCAATCTTTGCACGTGAGAATTTGCTTGCCTTGGGATGCATCGAAACTTTCGCAAAGTAATAGAATATCTACCATTACTCTGCTACAAATTACCAATTTTTCCTTTCAATATCTTATTCCGTCAATTAAGATTTTTTTATTTTTATTATTCCAGTGCTCCACATACACGTTTTGGTGGTCGTGCACACGGTCTACGAACTTATGTCGAGTGGCAAGGACTTCAGATTCCTCCAGCACGAAGATGACGAGGATCTACTAGCTGACTGCTTCGATGGAGATTCGAGCAGGGTTTAGAATACGACATTACTTGTTTAGAGGTGCGTCCAGACAGTGTAAGGCATGAGCCATAAACACACCTAAGAACAGGTTAAGCCGTTGGTCCCGGCTGTCATTCGTAGATCTTTGACAGTCGTTATGGTTAGTCAGAAGCCCAAAAGTCTCAAAACCAGTCTTACCAAGGGGTATCGTGTTACCCAGTAACTGGTATTGGAGGTCAGATAGGCAATCGATTCATGTAAAATACTGGTATTAGTTGCATCTGGTTAGTCTGGAAGCCGACCCCAACATAGTTGGAAAAGGCTACACAGAATGATTGAGCTGCATCAGCCTGAGGCATGTGGCACACGAGTGACTTTGGCTTATTATTTCAAGCACATTGCCTCGCACTGTCTGGGCGCACTTTAAGACTACGAAGTTTTGTATTTGATTATGTAAAATTATAAATATTTCTACAATAAAAACATTTTTGACAAACTACGTCAAAGCCCCACTGTGTGAGGTAAAGTTTGAGTAATTTCTCAAAAGGAATCTTACGGATAGAGATGGAGCGACGGCAAGAGCTTTGTTGCTGCCATCCCCATAATATTAGATATATTCCGTGATTTCACCGATTCCATCAAATATTTAGGAATTATGTATTTGAATCAGATATTATGTTGATTTAATCGACACCAGATGTGCAACGTATTTTGTCATATGTGAAACAATCCAATTAGGTACAGCGATAGCAGATGTCTAAGATATTGTACCAAGGTCTACTATTAAAAAGTTCAACTTTTCCAAAATCTCGTGTAGCCTTCTCTACAACTGGATTCTGAATGGGAATTTTACCTTCTTTCCAATAGCCATACGCCAGTAGGCATAAGCCAATAGCCATAAGCCAATAGCCATTATACCAAAAGATTATGTAGATCTGATTAAGAAAACCCTTCCAAATTGATTATGACTCCATCTCGAATTTAATGTCCTACTTTTTGTAAATATTTTTTCTATGGCCTGTTTTAGTACCTCCAAGTTTCAGTTATTTTAGACTATCTGGCAGATAATTGTTTATAGTAACAGTTTTTTTTTTTTTGATTAATTGTTTTTGGATTCAGTAAAACGGTTCCTTGGGACAGGATACCAAAAATTGCATGCTTTTGTTAAGTTGTACGTAAACGTACCACTAAGTTTAAAATGTACTTATATTTTTATTGACCAAAGTATATAATCTAAGTTTAGATATAATTAAAGTTAAGGACTTAATAACTCTAAGATTTTATAAGCTTCAATTTTGAAAAGGTGCGTGAAAATGAATACGTCAAGAAGACGATTCGTACCTTACACGATCAGCAAAAGTAACGATTCCCCATTTGTATCAGTTTCTCCATGTCCTAAAACCAAAAATTCGATGTTATGTGACATCTACCAACCCACTGGTAACTGGGCCCACGTGGTAGATTACAGCCCACTCCCTCTCGAATAGGCTCCCAGCAGTAGGTGCATTATAGGCTGGTTATACGATGTGTTCCGAAGTTTTGAGAATCCGTCAAATACGATCAACCAGAAATGGTTCTGCCGTGCATCTGATCCAAATCCGAATTCAAGATTTTAGACAAGAATTTAGAACATTCCCAATTCGCATTGAACTCGTTTCAATGCGAATTGGGAATGTTCTAAATTCGGACGGACAGAGTTCCGATCTAGTGCGCAACCTGCCATTCAAATACGTAGTACTATGTCTACTTTGGACCGTCATTTATCTGATTTGGATCGGGTGCAGTGATGGGGGCCTACTCGCCAAGCATTACTCATGTACTCAACGTAGATAAGGGCCTGTTCGAAAGTAATTCGATACTCCGGAGTGAACCCTATTGCCGATTATTTAACTTTTTCAATACGATTTGACAGTTGTCCCGTGACAACTGTCAAATCGTATTGTTATTCATTCTTCGTTCGAGCCCCAAACTAACCTTGTCCGGTGATACGGAGCTAGGAAACACCCGTAACTTTTGACGAAAGCGCGAATTTCGTGCTTAGAGGCTAGACTTCCTAAACCGCTCTCACGATCCCTCAGTCCTTCGATCCGTGATCATTATCTATTATTATATGAACCGTTATTCTTTACTATCCGTTACTAGAACTATTCCTGTTTGTACCGATTTTTATAAATTACAAATATTGAAGCTCGAAAGTCTGACAAACAGTCTTGGTTGTCAGACTTTTGGCCTTCGGGCTGTAAGCCTTACCAAGGGTTATCGTGTTACCCTGTAACTGGGTTGTGGAGGTCAGATAACCAATCGCTCCATGTAAAATACTGGTATTCAGCTGCACACGGTTAGACTGGAAGCCGACCCCAACATAGTTGGGAAAAGGCTAGGCAGACGATCATGATGACACGAATGGAAAGAAAACACTTTCTATGTAAACTTTATAACAGTGCTATATTATTATTTAAATAGACATACAGTAACAACAATTAACAAATGTTTTGACTAGCATTTTCTACATACATCTTTTTGTTATTATAATAAAACATTATTTACAATAATAAACTGTTTATTTTTAATAAATCCTCAATAGCTTAAGCTTATAATTTGACACAAAATTTGGCTTATTGCTAAAATTTAAATTCATTTGTACTGAATTTTTATCATTACCAAGTTTCATATTACAATAGAACAATGAATAAGATTTAGACAGAGCATTTTTTTTTACGCTACGGTGGCCTAGAAGAGCGGCGGCCGCCACATAACGGCCGCAGTGACGACCGTCATGAAAATGATGGCAGTGGGGTTTGAGCTCACGGTGTCAAAAAACGCTCTCTAGGAAAGCACACCAACTTAGTTTAAAAAATAACGTTTCATTGACGTCAATCGCCGGTAAAATGCGGACGCTATGTGGCGGCCACCGCTCTTACGCCGCGATCTAACGCATGGTATTACAATAGTCACACTGAAGCTTGGTGCCATACTGTTGGCATGACTAACACCCATATTCTAAGTCAAAACCTTATGATTTCCTCGTAGTTTGTTATTCTTACTTTAAAAAAAAAAAGAAAATGTTGCCCTACACTAAAAATTTCTCGTGTATTGTGGGTGCATTTACAAACATTAAAACTCACATACACAAACAGCCAGACCGGGAACAACTACTTGTAGATCATACAAATATTTGTTCCGTGCGGAAATCGAACCCGCGACACGCAGCGCAGCAATCAACCGCTTAACCACCACGCCAACCGTGCCGTTCGTTGCAATTTTACTCCTCATCATGAAGAGTTTCAGTTGAGGAACCAACTATCCTATGTAAGTTACGTTACAAAAGGTTACGGTTTTTTTACCAAAACAAAGCGTTTTATCCGGTTTTCGTAATGTCTTCTGAAGAGTTTATTGAATATGTGTACCTACGATAATCCACACAATTACGTATCGCGACGCTATTAACGAGATGCAGAGAAAATCCAATAGTTTTATTATAAAAATGAATTTAAAATTAGAGTTCGCTTTATCAAAGATATTGTAGTGAGCTATTTGTTACCACTATTGTTTCAAGATATTGGTGATGGTAACTGTGCGTTTGCACTGGCGAAACATTCACCTAAACATGTTGAAATCTCTATTTCCTGTCAAACAATGTATCGAACATTGACAGAAAATGGAGATTTCAACATGTTTTTATCTCAGACCAGACCATGAAGCCGGTTTCGTAAACATGTGTGCACTTAGTTTGATTGTAAATAGTTGCAGAATTGTGCGTGTGAGCGTGTACGCACAGAGCGGAGGTGTAGTTTTGTCATGCTTCACTTTATTGTTCGCAACGCTCTGACTTGGTTTTTTATTTGGTCTGAGATTTTAATGTGAATGTTTTGAGAGTGCAAACGCATAGTTACAGACGTGGATTGGATTAATATTTTAGGAAACACTAATATAGAAGTATTTTATGTTCCCAAGTCATCCAATTCTCAAGTATCGCCTTATTTTTTGCCCAGAATATGGTTTTTGGTTCAAGTGGATAAAATAATAGAGTGTTTATTTTTTATTGCTCTGCTTTCATTTGACAAATGTGACACTTCAAGTTGAAAACCACAGGTAACGCACTCATAGACTGTTCTAAAAATAAGTTTAGCCAACATAATATACGGAATATTTCTTCAAAAATGACGTTTGCGTGACGTATCTTCTCGACTCACACTCATTCAAGGAACCTCATAATTTCCTTAGTATTACGACGATGAATTCCGATTTTGAGGATCGTTCGAGGCACGCCTTGAGATTTGCGGCACGACTCACAACTGAGTCGAGGAGCTTTCGAGGTTACGACTTAAGAATATGGCTATGAAAACTCCTTCTTGAAAATACTAAAGCTGCAGTGGCTTTCTGGCTACTCATTGGCGATTGAGTTTGCAACACTCTACTTTTGTGTAGCGTCGTGGACAATGGGCCACTTTGTCACTTATTCAAGCTACTCTACTCACCCAGCGTGATTTCAAACGAAGCTCCTATACCCGAATCGCTTTAGCATGGCAATGGCGGTCATTGCCCTTTCCCTGATCCTCCTCCATAGGAACCCAAACAATAAACTATGTATAGTTTTTCGTTATTGGAGCATGTTGATGATCACGATAAATATTAATTCAGGACGGTAACGAAATGCATTTCAATTTTTGAAATAAAGAATGCTAGAAAATGTAGGTAGTATATAACGATGTTGTTCGACAAAACAGGCTGACCAAATAAAAGATGGATGCCAGGTTATGATGATGATTGTACTTCAATGGTGTTTCCTTATCACTTCAGACTCAGGACACTAGTTTAAACTTCTTCTCTGCTGTTGAGTTGCTTGTAGAAACTGTGGCACAGCAAGATTGTGTACACGTTGTGAGCTGAAAAATTTTTTTATATAAACGTTAGTTACTAGTAGTAAACGTAATTAAAACTGCTGAGCAGCTCTATTGATTTTCGATGTAACTAAAATGACAGGCGCATGACACGTCTTAATGTCGTCTGAAGTATGGCAGCCTCATAGATATATTAAATAATACATCTAGAGTCCGCGCCACCACTGAGTCCGGCGGAAAATTTGTGGAACAAATTTTTTTTTAAAGCAATTTGATGCACTAGCGCCGCGTCTATCGGACTTGAAGTGGTGGCGCGGACTCTATGGAATGGGTCTATGGAAAGGGTCAACCTAGTGGTTGACCCTTTAGGCCAGTTTGCATCAGGCTATAAGTCAACGGCATCGGTTTGTTTGTCAATCAATGATTTGTAAAATGTTATAACTGAAGGATTAAGTAGACGCAGACAATATATTTATTATATCCCTTAAACTAAGCGCCTGACCATTTATTCTGAGCAGCCATCTGTAGAAAGCCAGTTTCAGTGACATACGTTTAATACGATAAATTCGACTGCAATCGTTAGACCGCGCGCACTTTGGACGCGTTTTCATCCGATATCAATTGCGCGAATACACACGAACGATTCCGACCTTCCAAGGAAAAAGGAAGCGCGCAGACTGGGTGCGAGTTAGTCGTACGTATAGTTCTAAGTCGGAACTTCCGACGTCCGAAGCAATCCGAACTTGTTGGGATGTTTCGTGCCTTTTAATAAATAAATAAAATAAAAATAAAAATATTTTATTCTCAGACATCAAGGTCCATAGGGTTTTAGTATTACATCTTACTTAAAAACTATATTAGTAACATGCAGGAACACAAAAAGAAAAAAAAAGAATATCATAATCACAAGAAGGTTTAACAAGCTTTGTTGCCAACATGTAGCTTGATAAACCTCCCGATTGTAGGCCCATCGAGCCTCTCTGCAAAAACCTTCAGAATGCTGTTGCTGCTCCCCCTCACTCGGGATATTACTGAGGCAACTTTCTTCCGCATTATCGCAAAGTAGTCGTCAGTGTGCGCATCAACGAACATACCTGACGCACTACAGTACGGTGGAAGCCTCAACAGCGCCCTGAAGGCATTTTTATATTGAATGCGCAGGGCATTGTCTGCTTTTAGGGTATGGTTTTAATGCGATATTACTGGAACACTACCTTTTTGACGGAGAAAAACGTATGAAGTCTGCACACTCAATTCGTACGACCATGGTCGTACGTTTACGTACGATACAATTTCGTGTCAAAAGTGCGCGCGGCCTTATAGTCTCAACCTTCACCCTTGTACATTTTTTTTTGTTAATTTAAGAACAATCCACTTTAACATAAAAATTTAGCTACATATTTGAAAATCAGCTACAGAACCATAATAATATTAACACATACAAAAAATATTACTCACCAATATAAAGAACTTCCGTGCATATAGTGCCAACGCTGATGTTTGGGGAATTGAGGAAGAATATGAACATGGAGAGGAGGAAGAACACAATCCACATGATCATGTACGCCTTGATGATAAGGGGCCGCTCCTGGAAATGTAACATAACATCACGCCTTGTTTCCCCGAAGGGTTGGGCAGAGGTGTCCCTGTAGCCGGTTCACCCACATTTCGCCAGTTATGTTTTAAGTACCATGTAATAGGGGGTGAGCCTATTGCCATCAACCTGGCACAAATCCAGACTCCAGGCTGCTACTGAGAAATTTCAGATAGAAAAACCCAATACCACTTTGCCCGAGCTGGGAATCGAACCCAGGACCTCATGCTCAGCAGTAGCGCTTGCGACCACTAGACCAACGAGGTAGTAGTGGAAATATACAAGTTAATATGTGACTGTTACTGCAAAACTTTGATCGTGCTTCAGAACCGTGCAGAATAATTATTTACGGAATAAAATTAATTGACATTGACGTCTGGTAAAAAAAGATAGGTAGGTATATCGTTGTCATAAAAGATGACTTTAGTTTGTTAATTATAAACAAAATAGTTACTGCTCAACCTGCAAGCCAAGGATGGCTGGCCAACTTTTGTTTAATCTAACGTTCAATAGTGATATGAAGCATTGCTCAACATTTAGGTTCGGCCAACAAAATCTTACCGTAGAAACTCCAAACACGAAGATGACATCAAACAGAAACTTGATGAGGAACATGAACACCAGTATGATGGACATGGCATACAGTCCTGTGATGCCAGCCTGCATCTCTACGTCACCAGCATACTCCACCGTGACGTCAATGGCTCCTACTTCCGCTGCTAGCACTATCATCAGTGATAATAGTGTGAAGGAGAGCACCTGCAGAGGAAAAAAAGTTAAGAAGATACATTTAAAGTGATGGGATTTTTGGTTCCTGAGCCTTCGTCTTCTTACTCTTGTCCCATGTTAAGTACTTGGGGTTGGCACATCACGTTTTTGCTTCCGATCTTCCCTGCCGTCACTCTATCATTCAGTTCCTTTTCTTTCATTTCCCTCACACACGCACGGGTCGATTGTTCAGGTTAAGCTACGTTAGCCGTATTTTATCCGTGGATGGGTGACCATCTTTACATACCAAGACCCCTCTGTACCTCGGAAAGCACGTTAAGCCATTGGTCCCGGCTGTCATTCTTAGATCTTTGACAGTCGTTACGGGTACAAGCCCGAAAGTCTGGCAACCAGTCTTCCCAAGAGGTACTGTATTACCCAGTAACTGAGTTGTGGAGGTCAGATAGGCAGTCGCTCCATGTAAAATACTGGTATTCAGCTGCGCCCGGTTAGACTGGAAGCCGATCCCGACAGAGTTGGGAAAAGCCTAGGCAGATGATGACACTTTAAATTACATGCGTTTCTCCCCTAAGTACTTCTTAATTTTCTTGTATCGGCACGCACTTAATGAGAAATAATGGAGAATAAGTCATGCTATGGTAAAATAATAGCTACTGTAACTCGGGAGGAAACTGCGTCGACCGACTTTTGAGGGTTAAATACCACTCGTGGAGGCAATTATTTTATAATACACTTTACTCCAAACTAATTGCGGTCTTCCAGTTACAGTGAAACTGGATACGTGTACTTCATAGATCTAGATATTATATAGTTTATTAAGTTTAATAAAACGTACTTTAGTACACAAAAAATGAAGCGCCTACTAAAAACTACATAGCAAACTCACCGCGTTGATGCTCCCCATTATAATGCACCCAGTCTTCAAGTCGAACACAAAGCAACATGTTGTCAACTGAGGCAGCCCCATTTTGTCCTGAAACCACAGTTATTAATATTTCAGTTTTTTTTTTGTATTCTAGATATCCGCCAATAAATTGCATTTTTGGGTTATTGTTTGAAGAAAGTTAATTGCAGGGCAGCAGTTACATGAATAAAGTGGTTGCTCTTTCAATTATGAGTCGGTTTAAAATAAAACAGTGCTATATACCTACGCATAAAAAACTCGAAAATGATTTCTGAAATCTGTTTTTTTCAATCGTTCTACCTCAGACCAAATAAAAAACCAAGACATAGCGGTGCGAACAATACAGTGAAGCATGCCAAAACTACACCTCCGCTGTGTGCAGACACGTTCACACGTACACATTTACAATCAAACTACACCTCACTAAGTGCACACATATTTACGAAACCGGGTTCACGTCACTGTTGATAGAGCTATGACTTGGTTTTTTATTTGGTCTGAGCGTTCTACTTAGTAATTACAAGTTAACTCATCCATGATAATCTTAACTCGCAGAAAAACACAGAACTCTTGATAAGAATAGTCCCGCACTTTATTTCGATTTTATAAACATATCTACTTATACATGATGCAAATTATATAACGATATTCAAAAATGGCGCAGCCGGAAGTCTCTAGTACTGTTTGATTTAAATTTAAATAATTGCGTAGTCTGTATAATGTTCAACTCGATTTTTTGTGAGCTAGCGAGCTGAGTTAGAATTATATGTCAAGGTAAACCAGTATGCAATAGGTAAACAGTCGAAACTAAATTAACACGTGGAAATTAGAGGTTTATTGAGCAACAACATTTGTTGCAGGACCTCTATAATGGAGGTCCTGGAAAGAGAATAACACATAAAAACACATATTACAAAAAAAAAAATGTCTGGTGCCTATTGACTGTACCGCAGCCAGGAAGTTCTGGAGAAAATTGATGTAAGTAACGACTGCATTTGTTATTATACCTATTAACGCTGTAATTTTAAGACATTGTAAAACCCATTTATTTTTAAAAGAGTAACCGTGGAGTATCTTGCCGGCTCTTCTCCATAGAGAGCGACCAATTGGAACCGTGAACCTAGCTTCTGACGTCTCATAAGTGCCCATTACTGCCCATGTGGGTTTATTTGAACATAATTATTTTCATTTTGATTTCGGCAAAACTATTGATAGCCCATTGCAGAGGTTAAGGGTTCCACTTTCCGAGCACAAAGTTTGCTGGGCAAGGTTTGTTTTTGGGCTACTGGTTCAAATTAAGCAACATTATACTCATACTTGACGTCTCAACGAATACAAGGCATTCGACGGAATCACGGAAATGTTGGATTTTATATAATGCGAATCTAGTAGGTATGATGTCTGGGTGTTATTGTAGTCTCAATCCTCTCGACATCCGTGAATGTCAAGGCGGCTTAACGCAACATGCAAATAAAAGGATGATGCTGGTTTCAATATACCAATGTAATGATTACGTAAATTATAGACGTGGCCTACCGCTTTTTAATGTTTCTTCTTACCAGCAGCTATATAAATTAGATTGCAATTATATTGAACCAATGCTAAAATTGTGTTACGGCTGACTATCGAACTCCTGACCTCTGGCTCGACAAACAAACGCCTTCAGCCAATGAACCATTGCGGTCTAATTTACGGAATTACCATAATTTAACCACTTACACAATCTCAATAGATACCTACATAAATCCACACAATATCTCATCTAAACTTAACAACTCACAACACAAGAAATACATGAAAAGAAATAACACAGATTACATAATTGAATACAGATCTTCACTATATATAACAACATATTTATAGGACGTACCTGTTCTATACGTTTGCCTACTAAGATGTTCGGTAGTTACTGTGTCACTTGCTACTGCTACCCTTACTAGACGGGGTCTCTATGGCGGTTTGCCAAAGACTATTCATAACTTCAGATGCGATAGTAGGTCAAGTATTGGTGGAACCTCTGAGGGGGTCACTTTTCTTCTTCAATTATTAGGCAAGTATGTTGGTAGGTCGAAGCTTAAAAATATGGTATGACAGTTAGTGACAAGTGGAGGTGAACAAATATCGACTTCTTTTTTTCGTGTGGTTAGTGACTAACCTGGTGTCAGAGTTTTAAAACCACCCATGGGCCCCTGACTTGGCTTCAGATGCCGTCGAGAAATATCTCTCAGGCGTGCCGATTTCCTCATGATGTTTTCCTTCACCGTTTTTGAAGCAAGTAATAATTATACAATACGCCCATGAATCCGAAAAGTCAGAGGTGTGTGCCTTGTGTTATGTGGTAACATTCACGAAAAAAGAAAATAAAAAAAATTGCGACATTTTTTTCAAATGGAAATTTTACTGCGTTATTTACATGGGGCAGGGCGGCCATCGTGCCTCGTTTAGCGGGTGTCTACAAGTCATAACTTATAACCCCTGTTGAAAAATATCTCATTTTTAATGGATTTAATTTTGGAATAATAATTATAAGTGTATTTTACTGTGTGTACATCAATAATAAAATAAATAAGCTGTTGGGCAGTAGCGACCCCACGGACCCTATCTCCCGGGAGAAGTCTTGTTCCTCACCTCTGGCTTGCCTTTATTGGCCGACTGGAGTTAACACTGACGAGGAACGGAGCTCCCACCTCATTCTTGCCTTTATTGGCCGGCTTGAGTGGAGATTCGCAAGAGCAAACGTGCTCGGAGGAAGGAAGTATTCCAGTAAGATGCTGGTAGGGGTATCTTGACCGTACTTCCGGGATTGTCCTGATAGCCGTGGAATACCTCTCCACTCCTCTTAAGCATCTCGGGACATGTTGCCCCCTTATCGCTACGACACTTCGTGCTAGCGATCGTTTTTCGGGGGCCCATTATTGAAAGTGCAAGTCACCCCTGCCATATTATCCGTGTGTACCATAATATTGATCAGGCAGGGGACATAGGCCTTCCATAGTCCTAGGTAACCAATCCACTATAGCCACCCAAACCCATAGCCCAATATGATTTGTTTCCATGTTCTGCAATAGTCCTGTACCAACCGAGGGTTGTCCTTGGGTGCACTTGCATAGTGCGAACAGGGACAATCGTCGGGTGGTGCCTCATTTCGTTAAAAACGTCTAACGGGCCTCTGCGAGTTGGCTTCGGCCCCTCGTATGCCTTCCAAAGGTCCGGGACCCTAGGGTCCCGAGAAAAGTAAAGAAATAAATAAATATAATTCAATTTTAAAATATAGACGAAAGTGTTTTTATTTTTAAGAACGATTATATTGCAAGGTTTCTTTGGATCAATGTTTTATGTACAGTAATTTTCCAAAGAAAAACATTTTACTAATTTTGAAAAGGCATGTTTATTTCTCTGGCATAACGTTATTGCTAATTAGGTAAGCCGTCACTCAGGCCGAGATCTATAAACGTTACTTATCATGTTGTTTGGCTGAGCTTTACTTTTCTACCACCAAATTCACCTAAACCACCAACTGATTCAACCAAAATAACAGCGCATATTTGTCATAATGCCCGAACATGCAACTGCAATTCCCTCGATATGGTTTCATGTATTAAATGTTTAGGTGTTCATATCGACCAGAGGCTAGACTGGCGAGTTCATACGGATACTCTATGCTCCCGGCTTCGTAAGTAAGTAAGTAAGTAAGTAAGTATTTATTTGCATAAAACATGGTATACATGGTGTTACAATAATTTACAATAAAGATCTTACATGTTTTGCCAGAATTGTACTTAGCATGCATATGTTCACTTAATACTAACATGAGAATTTATTATCCATAAACTAATTTGTTTATTTAAGGAGCTCAGACATTCGAACGACATTGAAACAGCTTCGCTTGTATATCGTTCCCTGTGTGAGTCGATTATTACTTACTGCATCCCCGTGTGGGGGGGGGGGGGACTTTCAAAACCGTGATGCTTAAGTTGGAACGAGCTCAGCGGGCTGTCCTCAAAGTTATGTATTTCTGTAAAAGTACTCACGGTAAGAAAACTCTATGTCCTCCGCACTGTCTTGCGTCGACACTCAATGATGCCGCTAGATAGAAATCTATCCAATCGACGGATTGGTTTTCCTATCTGTGAATCTATTCAGTGTCGTTCTGCGCTTGCTCGACGACACTACCGTGCCCAAAGCTCCAAAATATACAATAAAATCAATAAGAACCTATCAATTTATGAACTTACCTTGCATAAGGTCAAGCAGAGTCTTAAACCATGGGTACTGTCCCTCAATTACGAAGTAACAGAGCAAATTCTTTTAACTCTTTCGTAATACCAATTCTACACTATGAGAGGCACTCAACTTCACTATTACTCGCGATCCCAATCAATCTTTCCTGAACATTCAACTCAATTTACAGACACACACATACACATTCATACACTCACACCCACATACGCACGCACGCACACAGATACACACACACGCACGCACGCATACTACACGCATATACACAATCACCATTATAGGCTATTTCTAAGCATTTTTTATTGTTTTGTATTATTTTAGTCTTTTCATTTTCTCCTTTGTTAATCTTATTGCATAAGTTTTCAATTGTATTTCCTCCCGGGAGAGGGCACTGGCTCTTGTAACACAGGTTAACCACCTAGCACAAGTGTCAGGGACTTCACACAGTTTGTTACCTCTTTTTATGTAATAAAGATTATTTATTACTCCCGTCGCTGTCGCACCACTGTCAAACTACAAGAGTTAAATAGAGACAGAAACATGTCTAAGTCAAAGCATGAGCTAAGTAACGTTTATAAATCTCGGCCTAAGTCTATTGAGGTAATTTTGCTAATAATACAAATGGTATGAAATACTTAGTCATTACCACAACAAGATCACAATGGAAATAATCATCGCAAAAACCAGTAGGAAAATAAAATAATGCTTAATTAGTTATTCGGTACTCTGTATTCTTCATTAATTTTAATAATATTATGTTATACGCATTGTTTTATGTTACATTTGATTATTATTATTAATTTGCCTGATTTATTAATGTACCTAATTAGTTAAGTACACAAAATAATACAATGTAAGTATAAACTATATTGCACTAAATAGTTGGGATACCTATTAATCTATTTAATTTTGGACAATCGTACAGGTTATTTTAAAATTCATTTTCATATTTTCTCGTTTCTTGTACAGTAATAATTAATTATTTGTCGAAGCTAGTTTATTTTACAGTTAGATATCTCACTGTGGAGTGTATTTCCCCGATAAACAGGATTCGTCATAGATGATTTTCCTCAAAGTAGTAGAAAAATGATAATTGTGATACCTATACGAGGAAATAACTTTCTGAGCGTTCTACGACGTACTTATAATGATTTATGTGTAAAAATAACCTCTTTCCGAATCGATGGTTCTTTTTAGATTAGGTACTTGGGCTCAGTTAGACGGCCACGTCAATCGATCCTCGAAAGTGCAGGTGAACCTATAGAGGCATGTGGAACAGGGTGTCAAGTTCACTCATCCTCTATAGAAAAGAGAAGATCCTCCAACCAGACGGGTATCGCGTTTGGCGGCAACTGCCCGACGATTGATGTCGGGAAGTCATATATATGTTGATTACGCCGTACACTCTGCTTGCGGGATGCAGGATTTGTATGACGTCAGGTCTTTGACGCGTAATCCGTATCTGGCGTTGTAGAAAACCACAAACCTATGTAATAAACACTTACTCAAATTAATAACATAATTTATGTATTATTAATTTCATTTCATTTCATTTTTTTCATTTGTTTAATTAATTTTTTGGGTTTTTCCATCTGGAATTTTTCAGTAGCAGCCCGGAGTCTGGATTTGTGCCTGGTTGATGGCAATAGGCTCGCCCCATTATTACATGGGACTTAAACATAACTGGCGAAATGTGGGTGTACTATAGGCACACCTCTGCCTAACCCTTCGGGAAATACAGGCGTGATGTTATGTTATGTTAATTTCATGATTCTAGTCAGACAAAACATTGTGTAGATTAGGAGCGCATCTTGATTTTACAGTACATGATGATCAATAGGAGAACGAATGGTCACAAAAAACTTGTTTGACGTGCCAAGAATACCTTCAAAATGACCTAAAGTCTTAAACTGACTTACCTACTACATCTTCTTCCTTGTAATTATTATCATGTCGTACAATAACAGGAAAAATATCTATTAAATTTATAAACGAATTCAATATATTTAACAGAATACATTATGAACTCGTAAACAGACAGTAACGTCTATAATATAGGTACTATTTTATCATTTTAAATTTAATAACGTAAAATTGCAATTAGTTAACTAATTCGTCATCAACGGCCTTTTTTTTGGGTGGGAAATTATCATATAACTTCTTCCGCTCTGGGCGGAGCTGGAGGTTGTGTCTCTTACTGACTAAAACCCACCCGTGTTCCTTCGGTTGCCCTGTTGCTGGGGGCCGCGATCTCCCTTTCGATTTTCTTCGCAACCCCGGCAGGCATCGGCCCTAGTGGACCCTGTCAATTCTGCTGACATCTCTTTGAGGCGCGCGTGGATCACAACGCGCCGTCGACCCGGGCCTGGTCCTTATCGGATGGCGAGCTACTCATTACTCACCGTCTGCAAGCCCGCGTCCGTAAGCCCGAGCCTATGGTGGCCGGGAATCGGTCTACGACTCGCGACGCCCAGGGCGTCTCCTCTTGCGGCGGTTAAGGCCGTGAGGGCGTTCCGCCTCCTCCTTTGCGAACATTACCACTTCACTGAAGGAGGTGACGGCCTTCCATTTCCTCTCGCTCCGTACCATGGCCTGAACCAGTGCCGGACGCCAGAGATCACCGCCGCTGATGGTCTCCGCGAGGACACGGCGATTTTCCGCCCAAGCCGGGCAGACCTCCACCGTATGCTCCACCGTGTGCTTCACCGTATGCTCCACCGTATGATCCACCGTATGCTCCACCGTGTCCTCCGGGCGATCCACACAATGGTGACACCCGGGTGATTCTTCTCGCCTTATCCTGAACAGGGACCTCCTGGAAGTCGTCATCGGTCTGCCTTTTTCCTACCATGTTGTGGTTGGCTTCCGGTCTAACCGGATGCAGCTGAATACCAGTATTCAGCGAATAAATAATTGGATACCTAATTCTCCTGAAGTACAGGCACTCTACACTTGCTCTGGAGTCTCAATTTTTTTCTGCACTTCACTTAACCTGTTTATGGCAATAAAGAATTTATTTATTTATTATTTAATTATCTTACTATATAATATGTATCAAGTTTTTCTAACTGAACAGACAGCTGTGCTGCTGGGGAGTGTGGCGCCACTTTTTCCTCCCAGCTAAAGTACTAGGAAGTGGTGAAGTGCGGGTGTTTTGGGAACTGATATATTGTAAGTTTGACGTTCAAAAGGTGCCGATTCTCACCCTAGTGCGAATAAATGCCTTTTGATTTTCGATTTTATCTTCTGAAATCCATATTTTACACTATGTGTCTCATCTTCTCGACAAACTGTTACTCTGTGGCTTATCAGGCGCCGTTATGTCTGAAATTTTAATCAATAGTATGTACCAGGATGCGGATCAATTAGGTTTTTTGTGTAATGTGGGTAGATTTTAGTGCCAGACAGAGGTGTGGCCTATACAGGAGCGACAGTATGACGTTCTTCTTCTATTTTTGTGTGGTAATTATACCATTAACATAATTGTGTTACAACGCTTTGGAATGGGCAACTAGCTTCATCTTTCTGCCTGATATACCTCTTGACAATTCAAAAGTGCCTGTAATTGGTATATTTGGAATAAATATTTTGAGTTTTTCAGTTGTATGCTGTACTAAAAAGGTTAGCTGGTTAGCAAAACTGATACAGGGGCTGACTGAGAGGTTTCCCAACTTGGGAAAAAAACCCCAGAAGCAAATGCTTGCCAGTCTCTGTGGTGGCAAATATAAAGTTTTATATATGTAGTGTTGTAGCGTGTTTATGTTAAACAGTTTATTTAGTTAAGATTGTTTAACATTTTATTACTATTTACAGTTTTATTTGCATTTCATAATGTTTAAAGATCTTACAATGGCTTAAACCTAAGGATCTTTAAGAATATATTCTTTTTGCTGTAAGTACAGCAAAAAGTATAAAATTTATTCTTAAAATAAAATTAGGTAACAATCAACAATATTTAAATACGTCATTTATTAACACTAACAAAGTAAATTATAACATTTATTTATATTGAGATCAGTTAAAGGTACATAATAATATTTTAAGCGGCAGAAGCTCAACGGTTAAGCGCCTGACTGGCGTGAATTTGATCCTCACTAGTTGCACAAGTAATGTGAACCCTTCTTTTATGCTCGCTGCATAAAGGGTTCACTTGGCGTTATTAACTACCAACCCCTTTGGGAAATACAAAAACCACATATATAATATGGCAGTATTCGGATTATTTGTCATCATTATCGGAAATGAAGCGAAATAATCTGAACAATGCCATGTCAACATTCAAAATTCAAAACTCATTTATTCAAATGAGGCTGAGAATCAACTTCACTTTTCGAACGTTAATATTACATAAGACAGTCCCCCAAAAACGCCCGCCCTTCACTTCTTCCTAGTGGTTTAGCTGGGAAGAAGAAGTGATGCAATAAACTCCTCAGCAGCACAGCTGTCTGTTTAGTTAGAAAAATTTGATACATATTATATCATATTCTAAATAGTATGCAAAATAATTTATATTAGGTACGCAATGCAAAACATTATATAAAATAAAATTATTTCCTATATGTCAGCTAGCACTCGCTTATAAACCAACAAAAACATTAAATCTCAAGCGTATCTAAATAAAATAAACTAAATTGAGGGAAGGAGGCAAGCTTTTTTTTTTTTTTTTTGAGGTTGGGAAATCATCAAATAACTTCTCCCGCTCTGGGTGGAGCGGGAGGGCGTGTCAGACTCTTACTGACTAAAACCCACCCGTGTTCCTTCGGTTGCCCTGTCGCCGGGGGCCACGATCTCCCTTTCGGTTTTCTTCGCAACCCCGGCAGGCATCGGTCCTAGTGGACCCCTTCAATTATGCTGACATCTCTTTGAGGCGCGCGTGGAACACAACGCGCCGTCGACCCGGGCCTGGTCCTTATCGGACGGTGAGCCACCCATTGCTCACCGCCCGCAAGCCCGCGCCTACGGTGGCCGGAAATCGCCTCGCGATTCCCGACGCCCTGGGCGTCTCCTCCTGCGGCGGTTAGGGGCGTGAGGGCGCGAAATTTGCCTCTCCCTCACGCGTTCCGCCTCCTCCTTCGCGAGCATTACCGCTTCGCAGAAGGAGGTGACGGCCTCCCATTTCCTCTCGCTCCGTACCATGGCCTGAACCAGGGCCGGACGCGAGAGATCACCGCCGCCGATCGCCTCCACAAGGACATGGCGATGCTCCGCCCAAGCTGGGCAGACCTCCACCGTATGCTCCACCGTGTCCTCCGGGCGATCCACACAATGGTGACACCCGGGCGTTTCCTCCCGCCTTATCCTGTGCAGGAACCTCCCGAAACAGCCGTGTCCGGTGAGGACCTGCGTCAGGCGGAAGGTGAGGACGCCGTGGCGCCTCTCAAGCCACTCCTCAAAGAGGGGTCTTATCGCCGCAATTGTGGCGTGCCCAGAAGGAGGCAACCTGAGATTTGGTAAGGCGAACTTTATATATTTCATTTTATAGGTATTGAGAACTAAGGTATTTGTTGTAAACCAATCCGTAACCATTGAGAGTGCACTGTTTACGTCGTAAAAATCTTGTCTATTCCTGTCTACTTTAGAGGTATCATCTGCAAACAGTACAACATCATAGATATCCTTGAAATAAAATGGTAAGTCATCGATATACACTAACAGTAAGAATGGACCCAGTATTGAGCCTTGAGGTACACCTCAATGAACTGGCATTGGAACCTATTATGTAAATAAGAAATTATTACTTTGAGAGCTTCGTTTTGGACTCCGAAATGACGTATTTTATGCAAAAGTGTGTCGTAGGTTCGAGCCAAACAGGCGCTTTAGTGTGTGTAAATTATTTCATCACCACTGCTCTCTAAACGGTGAAGGAAAACATCGTGAGGAAACCAGCATGCAAAAATTCGAAGATATGTGATATCTACTAACCCGCACTAGGCCCGCGTGTTGGATTACGGCCCACTCCCTCTCACCGAGAGGAGGCCTGTGTCCTAGTCGTGGGAACAGTATAGGCTGATTATGCTCTTATGCTTATGATTTGTAGGTAAACCTCAAGATCCAAGACAAATGTATTTGTAGAAACATGAGTTGAGATGAGATTGTTCAATCTTTCATGTTTGGCCTTATGGCATACAAATATTCTTAAAATTGAACAGACAATATAGGATAAGTACTACAATACTTACCATACTTTAATGCTTGTAGTCTATTGGGATTAACCGGTGCTGAGTTATAAAAACAAGTAGGTATGATAATATAAAAATAAAATGGCTCCCAGGCGCTAATCATGAATTCAATTACCAAGACCATTGAGTAATTAAGCCACTTACAAACACATTAAGGAGTCGGCAGTATCCAACGTGTAATTCTAGTGAATTACCTAATCTATGCCGACCTAATTTGCTAAACTAAAATGACGTTTGGTGTCGACATAAAAATAACCTAGTAAATAATCTAGTTACCAGGGACCACTGAATCAATCTCTGCAGGAGGACCTTCACTGTTTTCGTGTTGTCTCTGAAATATTAATTATTCCTCAAGAATTGGGCTATCAAACGCTATATATCTTTAAAAATCCAACTGGTAGTTCCAGAGATTAGCGGGTTCAAACAAACAAACTCTTCAGCTTTATTATTAGTAGTAAGTCCTAGTCATCAAAAGTAAGATATCCTAGTTAAATATTAATGTATTATTTCTGGGATAAATTCTCTAACTGATAGTGCAAACCGCAAAAGCGGTCACGCGGACAGCCACGAAAAGCGACTTAATTTTACATTCATCATCATCATCATCATTTCCTGCGAAAGACGTTCACTGCTGGACATACGCCTCCCCCAAGCACCGCCACTTCGACCGATTCTGCATACAACGGATTCCTACGGCCTTCACAAGGTCATCGGTCCATCTTGTGGGAGACCTTCCAACGCTAGGTCTTTCGGTACGCGGTCGCCACTCCAGAACCTTTCGGTCCCATCGGCCATCCGTTCTGCAAGCAATGTGCCTTCTGTTCTGTTCTGCCCATTGCCACTTAATTTTGGCAATTCTTCGGGCTATGTCTGTTACCTTGGTTCTCCTGAGGATCTTTTCATTTCTGATTTGATCACGTAGGAAAACTCCAAGGGTGGGTTTGGGTGACTTTTAGCCTTCTAATAAGGCCAATTGTGAGCAACCACGTTTCAGTACCATAGGTCATCACTGGCAACACCCACTGGTCAAAGACTTTCGTCTTAAGTCACTATGGTATGTGGGACGAGAAGATATTGCGTAGCTTCTCGAACGCTGCCCAGCCGAGTTGGATTCGACGATTGACCTCTTTCTCGAAGTTGGACCTACCTAACTGGACAGTTTGTCCTAGATAAACATATTCGTCCACAACTTCGAGCGTAGCGTCTCCGATCTTCATGAGAGTGGGTGTCACATGGGCATTTTATTTTACATTATTTATCTTTATATTTTTAATATATATATTTTCTGTAAATGTGTTTGTCACCTAACTCCTAAACGGCTGGACCAATTGGGATGACATTTTGTGTGTATATTCGAGTGGTCCCTGGATGGTTTGAAAATACGATTGGACCCGGTAGGGTGCGCTGTTCGGACAGGACGACGTCTGTCGGGTCCGCTAGTAGATTTATAGATTATTAGCTGCACCCCGTGGTTTCGATCTCGTGGGAATATCGGGATAAAAGGTATTCTATGTTCTTCTCCAGATCATGGTCTACCTATGTGCTAAATGTCATCCAAATCTGTTTAGCCGTTTTAGCGTGAAACCGTAATTAACAAATAAATAAACGAACAAATTCGCTTTCGCATTTATAATATTTTCTAGGACTAATAATAGGTATTAGATTTTAATACAAATATCTAGGACAGATATTACGGGTAGTTAGAAGGTTGAAAGTCCTGCAACTACGCTAACTTCAGACTATCGAGATAATATTCGACTTCGCTATCTTGGTGCTACTCGTTACTTTATTTTCGGAATTCAGTGATCTTTCTTTTGCGACGACTGAAACTAAAAAGATAAAAACATTGCTAGTTACTTGCAGATGATACAAGGAAGACTTAGAAGAAAATTAGAACATTCATTGTATTCAGAGACCGAGCCAACAAACCATGGAATTGAAAGCATCGTAGGACGTGGCGTTTTTTACTTGCTGACTACCTACTCAATTCGGTAAAAAGTAATTTTTTATATGCCATGTATGTAAAAATATGCCGCTTGTTAACTGTTACACCCGTATTTTCGTGATAGTATGTAACAGAACGAGGGTGTGGTAGCACCATGGGTGTGACTATCGATTGAACGCCGTCGCCATAGTAACCCATACAAGTATAGCGTGGGTGGCGAGCGGCCATGATTGGATTGACACGTGTTTACGCAAACCATACAGTTTGCGTTAAGTGACTTTAATCATGGTTGCGTCAACACGGTTGGAGGACGATTATTCTTGTATTGTTATATTTTATTATTATTTATCCTGTATTGTGTCCCATTGCTGGGCAAAGGCCTCCCCTTTTTCCTTCCAAATCTCTCTCATGTTCGTGAACGGGCGCCGTCAGTTGGGACTAGTCATCTCTTAGCTGCCATGGCTTATTTTTCATTTATTCTAATTTTGGAATTGGTCTTTGTTATATATTTTTATTACGGACGCTTCTAACTTGCACGTCTTTCTACATTGTTCTCACGTGTATAATTTCAATATGAAAGATGTAACCAATTTTTCGATACAATTTCTGAAGTGATAACTTCTTTAGACGCGTATTACTTCTTTAGTGTGTATTTTTAAGATGGGACTCAACAATTGATTTCGCGACACTGTTACCGACACCAGCTTTAAAAAGACATCAACGCGCGATACATTATTTCCTGCACAATAAAATTGTTCAAGTTTTCACTTCTGTCGGCACTCCCGGAGTGCCACTGTTTTTTTTTTATTTAAAAGAGTGTCTGTGGAGTTTCTTGCCCGTTCTTCTCCATAGGTAATGGGCAATTAGAATCATATTTCTAACAGACCGATCCTAGACAATTCCAAAGTGCCTGTAAATGGTTTAATTGAAATAAATGCTTTGAGTTTGACTCTGTTTTATGTGATTTCTGGCCATGCTATTCTTCGACATATGTAGCAAATTGGAAAACACGAAAATATTTTTTCTCCTTCAAAGTTATCAATCTAAGATCGTGTAATTTTTAGAATAGTTCCAAGATACAAGTTTACCAAATTAGTCTGAATCGTAAATTAAATAAACAGAATATTGAATGTGTTTTACTTGGAATAAATAAAAATCTCGTTTGGTAAGTATTTATAAACAGAGAGTTGGTTACATTGAAAAAAGATACTAACGTCATAATAAAAACAGTCGTATTGCTAATGCACAAGACTGACAAGTTATTTAAAATTAAATACTCAAGTAGTCCTCAAAACGAATGATTTAATGATTTCTCTGCCCCTAACCATGTTTGCGTGTTTTCATGGTAATTATGTATACACGAAGAAATACCAGTCGTGATTATATACAACAAAGGAAATTAAAGAAAAAAACATCTCGTAGACCGTTGACTGCCTACGCCGTAGTCATTGTGCTACGATCCTTAGACTTTCTAGTGTAAGGTACTTGCACTGCTTTTACTATTGTAATTTTGTTGATCCATGTTATAGGCGTTCCGTTACGTTACGTTACGTGCTATATTCTCACGGGTATGAATGTGACGTCAGATTATAACCCACTAACTATACTTCAAAAGAGTAACTCTTAATACAAACTGTTTAGGTACCGTCACGAGTACCTTAACCATTACGCAAATTCAGAAGCGTTTTATTCGTGAAATATATTTTTTAATAATACTTAAAATTTCTATTAAGTTATACTTTTGGAGAAAATCACTTATGAATCTTGCGTTAGAAGTCATCATTGTCCTTCCCTTATCCCAGTTTATTTGGAGTCGGCGTAACATGTCCCTTTCTTTCATACTTCTTTATTAATCATCATCTCAGTGGTCATCCTCTTTCTAGCCATATCATATTTCACACAGTCCATCCATCGTTTCTTTGGTCTTCTCCTACCTTATAGCCACATTCATACTCAAAATTTTCCTCACGACATTTTCCTCATTCCTCCGCACCATACGCCCATACCATGACAACCGATTTCCGCTCAACTTTTCAGTCAGCGCTGCCACTTTCAGACTTCATCTTATGTTACTCATTTCTTACATTTGTTCTCTCTTATTCTATCCATTCGTGTAACACCGTACATCCCTCTTAGCATTCTCATCTCAGATCAGCTACATGGCTACATGCATTTGTCTTTCATTCATTAAATTATTTCATTACAAAAACGCTCGTGACTGTACTTTCACCATTTTGACATTTTCTAATAAACAATAGCTATATTGGTTGTCGAGTAATTTTCATGGTTAAGTGTTCTATGTTATTGGGTTTGGTTTCCGCACTAAGACCTTCAGATGGACCATTGTGCGTGGGCCATAGTAGCCGTCGCTGGTTATTCCAACCAGCCCACCTCCCTCCAGAAGTTAATCAAATCTCCTGGTCTGTTCAGAACATCTGTGAACGATCTGGGAGACTCAAGAGTTTCTGTTCTAATCTGTGTAACACCTGTGCATTCAAAGAGCACGTGCGCGACCGTTTCCACAGCCTCCATGCACGCCCTGCGCAGAGGACTGTCTGTTGTGTATATTGTGTGGAAGTGTTTGTTTATCGAGCAGTGTCCCGTGATGGTCCCCGTCACCAGGCACAGGCCGTCCCTGTCCAGGCGTAATATGCGCCTGGTCAGCCTGTTATCCAACGATGACATTGCGTCCCTGGATTACCTGCAGCCCGGTGTCGAGGTCCACCAGTTCTCCGCTTGTGTGTGGGCGAACTCCTGCAGCCACCTGCGTAGTTGTTTGAAGGGGATGGGTACGATAGGCTCGGGTCCACAACTCCACATACTGCCGTGCTGGATACTCTTCCAGCAAGTTCGTCAGCTGCGTCGTTACCTAGCGATCCACTGTGTCCTTTTATCCATTGCAGTGTCACCTTGTTGCAGCTAGATGTTGTTACTTGTTCTAGTGCATTGTGACATTGTAGTGTTAGCTTTCAAGTAATATATTTTTCCCTAAGGATTGGAGAACTGAGGCGCTGTCGGAGAGTATACGTATGTGGATGTCCGTAACTCTCCTGGCTTCTATGGCGTGGACCGCTTGTACGATGCCCACACACTCCGCCTGATAGACAATGTTGAACATTCCTAGCGGGCTGGATATATTATGTTGAGGTCGTGTGAGAAGACTCCGACCCCGGTACCGGAGTAGGTCTTCAATTCATCGGTGTATACTATCATCTCTTTCGGGCCTGAGTAGTCACACTGTTCTTCTATAAGTATTATGCTGTAGTGCCTTTGAAAGTGATGTGTTTTCGGGTCTTTGTCGCAGGATGATGCCATTGGCCGTCTTTTGATCGCATCTTCCTGTATGCGTGTATGCTTAACTTTGCAGTCTTTGCTTAGGGTTCCTGATAAATGGAACCTAAAGACGGCCAGAGCTGCCTCCTCCCACACGATGAGGTGCAGAAGCGGCAGACCAAGCATTGCCTCTAGGGCAGCAGTGGGTGTAGTTATCATATTGCTAATGATTGCGATACAAGCAAACCACTGCAGTTTTTTGACATCTCTTCTTTCTCTCTCTCTCTATTTGGGCTGTGCTCAGGTATGTCCAGTGAGCCGTATGTAATAATCATGCCTCATGTAATTGATTTACTTGTAATTAATTTCATTAGTCATCCACTCAGGAGTCTGACACAGCTGTCCTGCGGCACTTAGTGTACAAAATAACGACACACTGGGGGGATTCCCATTAAATGCTATTGTATAGAATTGTCAAATATCACAGAGCTAATTAGCTATCTCCTGCTATGTGGTTTTGTTATATGATTTGATTTTTTCTGATATTAGAAACCATCAAGTATCCGCCTCTAATGAGAGGCGGATACTTGATAAAATAGTATTGATATTTGGCACCATTAAGTACCATTGTACTTAATGGTGCCAAATATCAATACTATAAAGACTAAGATTTCTTATGAGAGCCAATCCTTTCTGTGTGTCCAAACTGACTCAATACATTTTTCTTAATCTTTAAAACTCTCATCTTTCACTCCACAATACTTCCTAAATTTAACTTGCTAAGAAGTAGGATGCCTTCATCATGATCATCATCATGATAATGGCATCTTACTTATTAACAAATTAACCTTTTCGTTACAGTAAATGATTAATTTTCGCTGTCCTGTTAATTTTTGCTAAAAATACTTCGGAAATAAATCTTTAAAGTATAGTTTGAATTTTGAATAAAACTTGATATCTGGCATAATGACCTAAGCCCCGACCCCGACGCGTATCTACGCTCGGACTCATCGACATTTGTACAGAGCTGCATTCTATATGCCAAAGAGCCGCATGCGGCTCACGAGCCGCGGTTTGCCGACCACTGGCCTAGGGTATAGTGTGGTAATTTCTCGGTATCAGCCCGGAGTCTGGATATCTGCACGGTTGATGGTCCGCCCCCTATTAAATGGGACTTAAACATAACTGGTGAAATGTAGGTATACCTCTGCCTAACCCTTCGGGGATTACAGTCGTGATGTCGTGATGTTATGTATAATGTGTTTAGCACAAAACGTTATTTCAATTAGCATCACACTAGCGACCTTGTACAGTTTTTTTGAACAAATAAAATACCTGACGATTGAAGCACGGTTTTAATAGCATACGATACATACATATATATAATAATGTGATGTGCATGCATCGCTCGTTTGCCTAATGACAGAGCCGGTTTGATTCGCGCTAGTGTTGATATCGTCAATATAACATTATAACACTTAACTAAATCTATGTTACAATGTCTGGACGTTTCGTTTCGGCTCTTCTCCATAGAAAACGACCAATTGGAACCATGCTCTTAGCTTCTGACCTTTCATAAGTGCCCATTTAGGTTTAAGTGAAACAATTCTTTAATAGTTATTTATACAACTGTTGTATAATAAGGGGTATTAAAACACGAATGTGGGTTTCATCATATGAGTGTTTTAATACCTAATTATGTTCAGTTGCATACAAGTATTTATCTACACCCATGATATGAATCCTCTATAAAAGTTTCTGAAACCATAGGGTGTTGTATAATATTGTTTTCTCTACTTTTCTGGTAATTGGTTAGAAATGTCTTTTGCTGCATTAGAAATATCTGGTGATATTATCAAAGCTTGTATCACTCATTTTTGTAAACAACAAAGTAATAAAATTTTGCAATACTATTTATCGAACAAAAATGGCGGGATACGACGTGAATTCGAATAATCAAAAAGTTTTTTTTAATTACGGCGCTGTGGCAGTGAAGCGCGCGTGCATGACAATGTTCTTTGTTTGAAATTCGAGTTGCATAATCAAATTTAGTACAACATTATACCTAATAATCGTTTGGATGATAATAATGACATTGGCTGTTATAATGTTGGCAATAAGCTAGTTGTTCAGTTGTGTAATTGTTGTTTCAGAAACTTTTATAGAGGTTTTATAGCATGGCTGTAGATTTAAAAAAAAAAAGTTTTTTTAACACTTTTGGTAATTAACCAAATCGATAAAATCTATAATGTCAGATTCTATTAGAAATCAATTAAACGACATATTGACAGATTCGCCCGTTATGTTTTATAACACACATTGTATAATGTAACTATAGATAGGTACTAAAGAGTCATCGCGGTTCTCATGCAAGAATGCTTTTAGGAAAATAAAAAATCTAAAAGTATCTGGGGGCTTAAAACGGCCGCTTTGGCAGAATCATAATATTATAATATTCTGAATCACACAAAGTAACAATTCATATTATTATCTGCGTTCAATTCATATTACGCAATTCATCTGTTGAACAGATGAATGACAAAAAATTAAAAAATCAATCAATGAAAATCTCATTTGATTAATAAAAGCTGTAAAGTAAAATTATCCGGTAAAATTACGGTCTTAATTTTTTTCAAGCGGCAATATTTACACCAAATATGATTTTGATAAGAATTGAATATTGAATATGATTCAGCTAGAAAATCCCTCAATGGTGACATTGAGGGATTTCTGCTAGGAATTGCCAAATGTGGCCGTTTTAGGCCCCCAGATGAAAATGTAAACATACCCTTCTCAGGATTTTTTTTTACGCAATCACACTCATAAAGCGAACAATTAACACATTCATCTGTATTTAGAAGGTTCAAAGTTTATACCTCACCACTTTTTCTAACAATTATTGTTTAAATAACATTATAAAATTATAATTGAAAAATCATAGACAAAAAAAGGTTATAAAGTTGACCTCAATTTTAAAATGAAAAACATCTTTAGGGGATTTAAAATTAGAATTTCAGGTTTAAATATTCAAATAGTCACCACAAATTTGTATCCCCTAGTAGTTTTTGTGGTGCATTCATTTGTTTAAATTTTAATCAGGTCCTTATGGCTACAGGCTATATTATATTCGAAAACTAGCTTCTTCCCGCGACTTCGTGCGCGTGTAAGTCGATAAAATACAGCCCATGTTACTCGCTGATAATGTAGCTTACTATAGGTATAATAATTCTTTAAATCGGTTTAGGTTTTTTTGAAATTTTATCCATTACAAAACAAAAAACAAAAAAAATCAAATCTTTTCTCTTTATAATATTAGTTTAGATAAGTACTTATTTGTCATCATCATTCATTGCTAACAACACTGATAAGGATATAATAGCTTTCACTAGTAACGGTAAAAATTAAAAAAAAAAAAATAAGTCAGCGACAACAAGTCTTGTCATTGTTACTTTTATCTCTAAGAGATAAGGAGTAAAAGAATCAATGAAAGATAGAACAAATAACTTAGATAAAGTAAAAATTATCTATTTCCGTACGGTATGTCACTAATGATTCTTTATTGTCTTGTGGCTGCATGGTGACGTCAGCGTCAGTGTGGCTAAGTTGCATTCGTCGCGGTTAGTCAACGGATGGGTGTTCTTTTAGCATTGAGACTTTTCTGTGTCTACATTAGTTAAACTAAAAGGTGTAATTTGAAAATCTATAGACGGCAACACCATCCTGTCCTACGAAAAAGAATATGTGTCCAATATTTTTTACAATCCACAACTAGGATTTTTTTTTTAGAAATCATCTCCTTTGACAAAAAATACCACTGAGTACCACAAATGGTATCCAAATTTATGGTAGTCAGTGGCCCTTTTTTGCCCACAGTTCATTTGCCCAACATGCGGCATTTAACAAACAAAAACAAAAATTCATAATAAAATATATAAGACATGATTTGTGACGCAAATATGTATGCGTGTGTGTGTGTGATATGTCTGCCTCCTAAGGTCGTTTGTCTACCGCCATGATAACGGGACGTCAACGAGAACGAGATGACGACGCCGAAGTAGCGACAGTTAATTTCCTATGGCCGCGTATTAACATTTCTCGTTGACGTCCCGTTCACGGTGCTGTGGACAAACAGCCTAATACAGAGGCACGAACGCGTGACGTAAACATAACGTAAATTCGAACGATTTTTGAATCGAAAATAGCAAACGTTATAGCATTTTGATTAAAGGCTCCTACAAACAGGCGCGACACGCGACGCGACACAAATACACCGCTCGTCGCACGACCCGACTTCGTCGCGCCTGCTTGTCACACTTTTGAAATGTAAATTGTCACCTGTGTCGCGTCGCTTGTCGCGCCTGTTTGTAGGAACCTTAAATTTTTGCGACATGTACAATGACACTTAAGGCTCGTGCTGGTCTGCACGAGTCTTTATTTATACGTAATATAAATAAAGTTTTAAAACTAAGTAAATAATGATATGACAAACGAGTATTTTAAATTTTAAAATCATTGGTATTCACGTTACATTCCCTGCTTATGTTCGTGCTAGGCCCACAGGTCACATCTACGCTGCCTAAATGTTTAATTAATCAAGCACTACATAATATAGCGTGAGCTACTACTATCTAATAGTTAACATTCAAAGCTGGAGCTCCCAAAATAGTTGGCACAATAAAATGATATCATCTGCCATGGCAGCCCGTCTGACCTTGCATTCGTCGACGAAGCGAAACGCCATACATAGTACTTATGTAGGTATAGATACTATAGCTATTGACTACTTTTTTTCTGTCTGTACGGTCGCTCGTGTCGCGTTTGGGCCGTCTGTAGCCTTGCCATTCTTTATACAGGGGGACACGATTGGGTATCAAGTAATTTATATGCTTCTTTTGCGTCTCTTTAGCTAAGATCGGGCTTAGGAAGTTCTTTTTTTTTGTTATTGTTTGGCAATAAAGCAGCTTGATGGTGAGTGGTTACCGCCGCATTTTGGGCATCAGCAGTACAAGAGGCATCGTATCGCAAGTGCATTGCCTCGGCACCTTAAAGAAGCTGATGTAGTTACAGTCCGGTCGTTGAGAGAATGCGTTCCTGACATCTGTCAGTTGGAGAATTTCTAGTAGTTATAAGGATCAAATTCGCAAAACACATATTCGTTAGTATGAAACTGACCGGACTCTCGACCGGACATTTACATGATATCGAATTTTTTCCCCGCCAAGAAGTTATCCAAATTCTGGAAAAAGTAGAAGTCTTTAGGGGAAAGGTCTGGTGAGTACGGTGGATGACGGAGAACTTCCAACCCCAGCTCTTGTAACTTGGAGACCGTCTGTTGTGTGTGAGGTCGCGCGTAGTCGTGCAGGAGCAGTGGAGCCGAACGATTGACCAAAGCTGGATGGAGATGTGCGAGCTTCTCCATCATTATGTTCAGTTCTTCACAGTACACATCTTCAGTAATGCTCATCCCGTTTGGTAAGAAGCTGTGATAAATGACACCGGCGCTAGACCACCAAACAGTGACCATCGTTTTTTTAGGGGTCAGTTTTCGTTTGGGGCATTGTTTAGGTGCTGAACCAGGATCTAACCAACTTGCTGAACGCTTGCGATTGACGAACAGAATCCATTTTTCGTCGCAAGTAACAATGCGATTCAATATGCCTTCGTTTGTGTGCCTGTTGAGCAGTGCAAGGCTCAATTTGACGCGTGCTTCGCGCTGGCGATCATTCAATTCGTGGGGCACCCATTTGTCAAGCTTTTTTACTTTGTCAATTCGACGCAAATGTACCAATATTGTTTTGATGCTAACATCGAAAGCTGCTGCTAATTCAGCTGTAGATTGAGAATCATCAGCTTCCACAATCGCCTTTAATTCGTCATTGTCTACTAAAGTTTTCGGTCGACCACAGGTTCTTTGGTCGAAATTTCCAGAAAGGAAGCGAGCAAACCAATAATGGATGGTGCGATCGTTAATAGTGTTCGCTCCGTATACGTCGTTGATGTTGCGTGCTGCTTCTGCCGCTTTGCTGCCACGACGGTACGCATACTCCATAATGATTCGAATTTTTAACGTATCCATGATGACGAAAAACGTACAAATGAAAACAGAACGCTAACCATTAAACAAATGAATAATTTTCAAAAAAGAATCACATATTTTAAAAATAAAAATAATTTGAATATAGAATTCTTAGGGAAAAAAGAAAAAAATGGACGTGAATAGCCAGTACGGCAGAACGGCAATTTCGTAGGTAAACAATTATTATAACTTTCCTGTACGAGCTCCTTTACAAAATACATATTACACGCCTATTTCAGCCAATCTATTATGTAAAAATGACTTGTTGGGCGATTCACACGAATTTACTCGCCCCAACAGGCGAATCGACGCTTTTAATTATTTATTTTTTGCGGCGATTCGCATGAAGTTAATTTATTTGTGGGCGAGGTGACAACTCCAGATATATGTATTAGGCAATTGGCACATTTGGAATTGTATGCAGTAAAGTTAGTCTCGATAAAATTCAACGTGGAAACTTAGGTGGGTGAAGTATGAAGTACATACTTAAAGTATATATCAAATGAAATGTCTTCTTGTGAGGGTCTCGGGTATATATTTTTAATTATTGTACAATAAATAGTTTGAAAGTTACTGAAGAAAATATATCAAAATTTACCATACCGTACCCCTTATCTCCGAACCTACTGAGCCTAAAATTTAGGAGAAAAAAAAATACAGATATTAGTTCTATAAGTATAGATTACAAGAAAACCTATAAGAAGTTTATGGTTTTAAAATAACATGGCAAATCTCCCAATATTGTGCGTACAAATTTACATTAAAATTTGTAGTTGGAATGTATGGGAGAACATGATTTTCAACTACTTACAATGTTTTAAAATATTTATCCCAACTTGCACTTGGAACTTAAACTTCTTTAGGCGCGTTGGGCATTTTTGAGATGGGAAAAACAATTGAACTCGCGTTACTGTTACTGAGCCAGGCACTCCAAAGACAATTTCCACGCAAACTCCGCCCCAATGCACCCCACCACTCCACTATGTGCTAAACGCTAATCCATCAGTAATAAAGTTGAATATCGCTTGCGCTCTTTGGTCGTGGTCAAGCACGGAACTAAATGTCGTAAGTCTCAATTCTTATTTCGTTTATAACTAAAGTAATAATTGGTCTAGAGAAAAAATATCTTATATTTGGATAATAAACTATATTTTCTTACTGTAAATAATTATTTTAGACATTAAAGCCGAGTAATCAAGTTTTTGTTTCAAATAATCTTTAAAAAAGACATGATTTTCGAATAAAAAAATAATCGAGCGAAAATGTTCCCATTACGTAACTGTCTTATATATAGAAAGAAAAAGATCCAATAAATCATATACTTAAGTTCCAATTTGATTGCATGCGTGACTTTTTCAGAATATTAGTGCAAATTAACATACAATTTGGGGAGTCTCCTCTTAAAAGTATTTTCTGCAAAGTTATTTATTTCATAAGTTCCTACTTACATATCCACCTAATTGGCCACATACTTATTTCTTTTGCGATTACTGTTATCGTATCGCATTGTTTGTGTAGAATAACTTAATGCAACCTTGTTATTTTAACTGGTATAGTAACTCAGGTCAACGTTACAAGATAAGATGTTTTTGTTATGAATAAATTTATCTAAGATTATGTGTATTTTGTACATATGTTTTCCTGGAGTACAAAAAAAAAACCGTAATGTTAATAAGTAAATTTTTATTTTGTTATTGAAAAAGTAATAAGTTCAGAACCCTAATTGCGTAACTTAATTTCGTAAACGATTATGACTAATTTGTTTCATTTTGACAGTTCAACAACATTCATTGCGTTATTTACGCTGTTGAGCAGATTTTTTTCCAACTTATGAAGCAATGGCAATGTTTCAAATCGAAACAAATTATGATTGATCGTGTATTACGCAATTAGGGTACAGTTTGACCACTATCTCCTCTGATAGTAAGTGAAGATGTGGTCGACGATGGTAAAGCCTTGAGGATGAATCTCACAAATGGAACTGAACGCGATCAGCACATCTGAACCGCGTTCAAGAGCTGTCAGCACATGACTTAATATCCAACAGTGACACTAACAGGTCTTGATCACGGTTTAGGCGTATTGATCGCATTCAGTTTCATTTCGCATAAAAAATAAATATATTTTATTCTCAGAGATCAAGACCCATAGGATTAGTATTATAGTATCCCTCATCAATTCCACCACAACATGTATGAATTGGTTGTTTAGTGCTGTCAAGTCAGAGGACTGAATTGTGGCTTCTGATAGCCAAAATTCAGTGTGACTGTGTGACTTGCCGCAAACCAAACATATTCTTAAATGGACTCAAGTTGCTAAGGTACTATGTATTTAATCTAGGCAAAGCAATTCTACAAGAGCACAGATGAAAGAAGATAAAGAAGATATAAGAGTTACGCGATAAAAAGAGAGGCAACTTCTCGGTGAATATAACTGTAGGTAATTAGCGCTGTGCGACCTGAATTGCACTTTATTGTCTCGTAGCAAGCGTCGCTTTTTATTTAAATGATTTTGTGGAGTGACCCATCTGTATTAATCTGTGTCAACAGTAAGTGAACCATATTATTTATAATCTCAGAGTCGGTTCAGAGTAAAACAAGATATGCGGCGAGAAACTTGCAATAATACATAGTAGTGTGATCTTCTGTTGTGTTTTTAGGTATGACAATTAAATGAATGACTTCATTATTAATCTATACAAAGTAAAGTGTATATAGCTGTTCAAATAATTTTATTTGTTTTGTTTAAGCAAAGAGTAGGTAACGAGTTTTCTTTCAGGCATTTTCAAATGAAATAAATAAAACGTCAATGTGTAGTGGGCGAATTCTTCAAAAACCTGAACATCTAGGTTTCTGCTTCCAGTTGTTTTAAAGAGGCCATCTTGTAGCAGATTATCAGATGTGCGGTGTTGCGTTGCACCACTGACCTGTATTCATTGAATGTTTGGAGGAGTCCAAATTGTTATTGTTTTCTTAACTGCTTCCCGTAAATTAAAGGATTAGTATGGTTTAAGTGGTCTGATTGATTCACAAGTATCTACGCGAACTAGGTATTCATATAAATAAGTGTGTACTGTGTCAATTGTCGCTGATAAGAGAAATTTCCTTTAGGCTACTGAGGGAAAATCCCTCATTCAACGACATTAAATTAGTCACCAATCAAATATTATTATCTATAATACTTATACACGTACGTCATTTTTATGAATATCTAAAGGTTTTAGAAAAAGAATGAATGCCTTTATTTTCCTCTACAGTCAGTGGTACGGAAGTTTTAAAAAACAATTAGAAACGCATTTTTGGGCGATTGCATAGTTAGTTCCAATTAAGATGAAGCAACAATGTATCTAATACCTTTAAACGAGCAATTCTTGTATATATGTATATATATAATCTGAATCTCAGAAACGGCTCCAACGATTTTCATGAAATTTACTATGCAGGGGGTTACGGGGGCGATAAATCGATCTAGCTAGGTTTAATTTTTTAGAAAATAACCAGAAAAAAAAACGAGGAAACCTCGGTCATCCAGATATTAATAAATAAACAATGCTCCTGAACTGCATGACGACCTGTCCGTCTGTTTGCTCCGATAAACTATAACAGTGGCAGGAGGCATAGATTGCCATACATATTAGATATATTGGCATAGATTGTTCGTCGTGCCTCGGAGTTGACCCTTCGTCGTTCGATCCCAGTCTCCTGTCCCTCGCACACTCTGCGCTCAACGCTCTCTTGGACGCTAAACCTGCCTGTGATGTGTTCCCGGATGAATGGAAGAAGATCTTGTCAGTATGTCTGGAGTATTGTAAGATGAGCGTATGACTGTCGAGTAGTTGTATAGTTTCGTTAACTGTTCTTTAATAATGTGTCTGTGTGGTTGTCTTTAATTAATGTAATCGGCCTTGGCCGTTTTAAGTAAAAAAAAGCAAAACTAGTAGCTAGTTTTTTTAAACAAATTTATTGATACTATAATTTTTATCAATTAAGGAAATAAATAAAGACGAAAAAACTAATTTGCATGGAGGCGACACTCAACATAGTCTATCTACCTCACTCATTATTCGCAGATTTAGAATATTGCGGAAAAATATTGAGTTTGAGCAAGTATATAGAAGTAGGTGTTTTAAAAACGAAACGAAAAATAATATTATGTAGAAAGCAGTACACGCGCGTATTGCTAAACTCTGATTTTAATTTGCTAAACGAAAATGATAGCTGCAATTGTCCTTTTTTTCGTAAATAATTAATATTACAGACAACACGAAAACAGTGCAGGTTCTCCTGCTAACCATAGAAACGGGTTTTCTACGGGTTTTGTCGACGGAAGAATAGACAAAATGACAGATTGTGATTGTTTATCCGTCATTATGTCTATTCTTGCATCGACAAACCCCGATTCTAATGTGGTCATGCTAAACGTGCTGCATAGAATGATTCAGTGGTCCTTGGCAAGAGTCACTCGGTAACACTAGATTATTTACTAGGTTATATTTTATGTTGACACCAAATGTCATTTTAGTCTAGCAAATAAAAAAAATAAAGAACAGGTAATTCCTCACTCTATATCCCTAATCGTTTGTACCTTAGACCCTGCTGCCTTTTAAGCCGCGACTTCGGGTGCGTGTATTTTACTAAAATACAAAAAAAGTGGTGGCACTCCGGGACTGTCGACAGAAGTGAAAACTTGAACAAGATCGCCTTGGTGGAAGAAAAATACTTGTATAGAACATTGGTCCGAAGAGCACATTCGCGTTTACAAAAAAAAAAAAAACTTCTGAAACCTTTAATATAAAAATACTTCATAGAACATTGATCCGTAGCTTAATATAAATAAAGAGCACAATAGCATTTACAAAAATGAGGTGTCATCATGGTGTCGCGAAATCAATGGTTTAGTCCCATCTCAAAAATGCCCAACGCGCTTAAAGAAGTTTTCACTTTAAAAAAATTGCTTGTCTTTTCCCAGGTCCCAGGCTTAGACCAAATAAAAACCAAGACATAGCACTGTCAACAGTGACATAAAGCAGCTTTCGTAAACATGTATGCAATTAATGAGGTATAATTTGATTTTAAATGGTTGTAGATGTGTGCGAGTAAGCGTGTAAGCACAGAGCGGAGGTGTAGTTTTGGCATGCTTCACTGTATTGTTCGCAGCCCTATGTATTAGTATGGATAGATATTAGCCGACGTTCGTGCGGACGTAATAAAATCGCGGCGGGACTTTATCGCGCACTGGATTTTCAACTCTAAGCCGAGCGTTGAGAATCCAACGCGTTGGAACGCACTCTCGTCCCAGCGCGGTGAAAAAACACACTGTTGGATTTTCAACTCTCGGCGTTAAGCAGAGCGTTAAAAATACAGTGCACGAAAAAAAATCGCCGCGATTTTATTACGTCCGTGCGTACGTCGGCTTACATGTAAATAAAGTCAAAAACGATATCAAACTACGCATGTAAGCAATATTTTATGCTTTAAGTCTACGATGAAACACTGAATTCATGAGCTCACCGCAGGTGCTATAAAAATTCATTGATGGAAGCCGTAATGTTGTGTTTAAAGTGGGATTTTTTGTTTATTTTTTAGTTTAATGAACCCTCTCGAGTATAAAACAGGCAGCCAAATTCAATGTTATTTTATTCCTGGGTATAGCTGTAGTGATGTACTTATGCCAAGTCCGCATGATAATAAAGCCTCGTGAAGACTGGCGCGACGCGACACTGGTAATTGTTCTACCACGAATTTAAAAAAAATATTGTTTTGTTAAAGTCGCGTCGCGCCTGTCTGAACGAGGCTTAAACCGGTAGGAAGATGCCTGTGTCCTTGGAAGTGAATTTTTTTAATGAAAACCATCAAGATTTAAAAGCATTGCGTTCCAGGTCCTTGCTGCTAGAACTACCAAAAACTAATTGGAATTAAACCCAATGCTTGTCATCTAACTCATTACAGATTTTCAAGACAATCGCCATTTTACCTAGTTAGATCCCAGCAGTGATCCTGCTAGAAATCTGACTTCGTAACTCAGTGAAGACTATACCTTATTTTTAAAAATCGTTGAGCCACTTCTTTAGGCTTCCAAAGTTTTAAGTACAAATGGAAAACCGTATTTTACCGGTAAATTAAATTAATTTTATTTTCTAATTATGTCATACCATCTGAGAGTAAGCTAAAAAAAAACAAAAACAAAAAGTTCGAAACGAACTTTTTTGGTGTAGTCGGATTTTTTGATTTTTACCTGTCTTTAAAAAAAGAGGAGGTTATTCATTCGGTGAGTCTTTTTAGTAATATTCACTCACTGTGTCCCCGAAGATCGGCGAAGATCCAAGGTGTTGCCTCGGCTACGCGCTGGCTGTGATCAATCGGTCGACTTCATGACAAGCTCGCCTTAAAAGGCAACCCACAGAGGTGCAGACCTTTGTTAAGAATTACATTATTTATAGCTGGTATTCCTTAACATATGTAATATTATTGATAGGTATTATTTATGTGCAATTAATTTATATTGCTATTCAAGTGATGGGACCTTATTAAAATTAGACTAAAGATATCCAGTTAGGCACAATAGCTAACATAAGATTTGACAAAAGAAACGTGCTCTTTTTGAAGGAACCAAGAATCCTAGTCAAAATTACGAAATAGTGGTGTAATAATGGCTGTCACAGTATAAGCAACAATTTTAATAACTAATGACGTATGTGCTGTAGACGCCCTATTTATAGAAACGGGTAATTTTCCTTAACCTATTTAACATTCCGTATGGGATTTTGATTAATTTTGAGAGTTAGTAAAACCCCAAGTATCAGTGGCATATATCCTCTATGGAATAGCGTCATTGAGAGCCTTAGATATAATAAGGACTCACTGTTATTTACAATAACCGATTAAAGTTGTTTTAATTTCCGTTGCGAAGAATTAAAGTTCACAAAATTAACCAATTTACTCCTTTATTTGACGCCAATATGATCGAGTACATTATCTGGCTTCACGCCGTTATCTTCTTGTCGAGAGGTCACCGCTGGTCAGTAAATCTCATATAATGATTAGTACTGCATATTCGACATTCAGTGCTAATAGGGAAGGAGCTTATTCTGCCGGGCACAGGTCTAAAGTTAAGGCAGGTGAGAATTTCCTCGCAGAGCCACCCAGTAACTTTGATCTACCTGGTAATCGTACCCAGGTAGGTAATCACAGAAGCTGCATTTAGAACCACTAGACCAACTAGACAGTTATGTATGCAAGTACTTAAATGGGTATTCAACTGAACTTGACAGTTCCGAACTTCACGCAGAAGGCTGCGCAGTAACATGTTTTAGGAACCGAATGGTGTCATGAGGCGAGTGTGGGAGAGAGAACATGCGCGAAAGTTCGTAGTACCTATGTTCAGAACTGCCAAGTTCTATCGGCCGTATTTTACTAAGTGTGTTACTTTGTCAGCTCATCACCCCAGCTGCATCTTTCATCTCACAAGAAAGAGTCATAATAATTTGCTGCCAGCGAGTACTCAAAACTTATAAGCGTGTGTGAGTTGTGTTCTAATCCATAGGCCAAACTACATAGGGCACCTTGACCTTAACGATAGTCCGCACAGGTCATCGCACTGTTTAGACTTTAGAACTTCGGGCATTTATTTTAAAAAAAGCATTGTTTTATGAGGCGTGCAATATGCAGTCCCCACTTTTGACTTAGTAACCGGAACTTCATAGAGGGATATTTCACTATCATTTATCATTCACTATCATTAATCTATGACAACGTAATTATGTAATATAGATTAATAATAACAGCCGCACGGGTCAATCCACTAGATTAAGCTACGCTTGCCGGGGTTGATCCGTGGGTGGGTGACCATCTTTACATATCGAGACTCCTCCGTGCCTCGGAAAGCACGTTAAGCCGTCGGTCCCGGCTGTCATTCGTGGAACTTTGTCAGTCATTACAGAAGCTCGAAAGTCTGACAGCCAGTCTTATCAAGGTGTATCGTATTACCCAGTTACTGAGTTGTGGAGGTAAGATAGGCAGTCGCTCCATGTAAAATGCTGTTTATTCAGCTGTATCCGGTTAGACTGGAAGCCGACCCCAACATAGTTGGAAAAACGCTAGGTAGATTGAGACATATAAATCATTTGTAAACTTTGGAATAATGTATATTTCTTATTGGATAAGAGACATGATCCTAGATCTATAAGATAGTAGAACATCCCCTGTACTGAAAGGGTGGTTATTACTGTTTATCGCGCCCTCATAGACGTACAAAAGTTACTTGACCAAATACAGCAGCTAGCATAAATGGACACAAGTCGTTTAGATATTTGCTCCGAGTCTACATACTTGATGATGAGATAAGTGTCTAAAAACAAGAAAGATGAAATAAACAAATAACTAATTTATTTAAAGCTTAACGATATTGAACGCCATATAACTATTCCATACCACAAAGTTATGAAAAAAAAATATGGCTTATATCTTGCGATTTAGGGGATTATTGACCTTATCGAGACCCAGTGCGAATGCGATGTTTCTATACCAAACCATGCTCCATATGCTGGAGTATCTAAAGTGTCCTGCACTTCTGAGGACCTAAAAAAACTATCACCTACTTGGCCCAACTCATCTACACAAATATTTTGTGTTTCACGAACTGTATCCAAATAAACGTTATTCTTTCTTTCTTTCTATTCTTTATTATCTACACACACATTATAAAGAAAGAAGATTTGTATTTTTGTTTATAGGTAGGTACTTAATGAATAAACTCAAAAACTACTAGACCGATTTTATCTATTCTTTCACCAGTAAAATGCTATATATCACTGAGTAACATTCTAACTATGTTTGTTTGTTTATTTGTTTGTTACGCTTTTACACTAAAACGGCTGAACGGGTTTGAATGAAATTAGACACATGGGTAGACCATGACCCGGAGAAGGACATAGGCTATTTTTGATCCTAGATCGCAGATGAAGTCACGGGCAACAGCAAGTAGGCTATAATTTATAAAGATATACACGGGCGGAGCTAATAACGGAAGCTAAAGTTTTTGCCATTGACTCGAAACAAAGACCACAAAATTGTGTTTGACATTTTGTTGACGCTTTATTAGGGTTATTAATGTTAAAACAGACAACACGTGGGCCTACCTATAAGTAGTTATGAAAAAACAGAACTTGTAAACTCTTCTAAATAAACACAGACAGTTTTTTACCTGCGTTCAATCCCCACGCGAAAATGTAGGCGAATTCTTAGACAAAACAAATATATAGCAAAAGCAATAAGGAATCTAATGGCTTCTTCGTTTCAAAATAAACTTTAAAGTAAAGGTCATTGATGTTGTTTTAATTAGTAAATATACCGGTTATCAACACAGTCTACGAGGCGACTAGTATATCTTGATTCTCAATAGTTGCGATACTAGTCAATGAATATGTCATTTAGATGTGAAATTCAGTGCTTAGGTCTTTAGTTCCTTCTTCCGCCACCTGCCGTGGCCTTACTATATTCGGGGTGGTTCAAATAGAGACGTAAAAAATATATTGTATTGTATTGTATTTCTCAGTCTATGGTACATTGAGATCTTACATTAGACACTGTTTCACACATACTACCATTGCAATGGTAGTATGTAATGCATTGCTGGTGTAGAAATATTACATAATAAGCTAGGTACATGCAAATCAGATCTAGGTACACCCCGATTCAAACTTAATGGCGGCTCGGAACATGAGGCGAGTCAGAATTCATGGGTCAGCGGGGATGAGGAGTGAGGTGCTGCGCAGCGAGTAGCTCACTTCCGAGCCGCCATTAAGTTTGAATCTAACTGTAACACTAAAAGAATATTATATGAAATTATGAAATCTTGTTTATGAATTTATAATTTTAATGACAAATTAATAGAAAGGTAAGATTCATCAAAAATGCATTATTTATAATGTCATTATATTGATATTTAGATAAAAAATAATGATCTGATGATAATGACGTCATAATGATTCCTCATGCCCTGGGATATCCGAAAATACGTTTTCTAGTTTTTTTTTTTTGTAATTTGTTTAGGGATTTTTGCTGGTGGAGCGGATAATGTCGTGGATGAATAAGATTTTAAACTTTAAAAGGATTTTTAGCTTATCCACCTTCGAAGGCTTATAGCCACTCCAGTAGATATATAGGATATACATATACTTATAAATATTCGGTTTACTAAAACTTGTTCACTATCCGGTTTTTATTAAGGATTTAATTATCCTATGCATTTAAAAGTAATTAAAATCATTACTTAGAAGTTTACGATTATTTTTGTGGGTTCTCTCAAAAATTTGTTCATGATTGTTAAAGATGTAGGTACCTATTATATTTATATTTTCGTCATTATGCTTATCTTTGAACATCTGCATAGTCTTTGATTATATTTTCCCAGTTCACAAAGGTACCTACATACCTACTTTATCCTACTAAATAACTACTAGGTATATTTTGAATGATATGAACGATTCAAACTTACTTTTTACTAGCTTCTGTCCGCGAGCCAAGAATTCTCAAGAATTGGGCTGTCCAAAGCAAAAATAATTTTTCAAATGCATCTGCTATTTCTGGAGATTACCCTACATACAAACTTACAAACAAACAAACAAATTTACCTCTTTGAAATATTTATTTACGTAACATAGCATCACGCCTGTAATCCCTGAAGGGTTAGGCAGAGGTGTACCTATAGTACACCCACATTTCGCCAGTTATGTTTAAGTCCCATGAAATAGGGGGCGAGCCTATTGCACAAATATTTAAATAAATAAAATAATAATATTAAATATTAATTACAGCATGGAGCTAAAAAAAAACAACAAAAAAAGGAAACAATAGTCAATAGTTTAAATTACAAGTCTTCACGTTTAGATTTATATTATAATTTGTGTTGTGAACATACAATCAGTAATATCCACTCTGTCACCAAAAAAAGCATTTACTCAAACATCTAAAATAATCCTTACCTAAGTTTAAAATGTTAAAAGTTATGACTTTTAATATTTTAAACTTAGGTGTCATATAGGTAATTCGACATTAGCAACATGGTGCGCAAGAGCAAAAGCTCAAATTCATCAAGATCAAAAAACGACACTTTGATATATCACAAGTTATGCTAAAAATACCATTTCATTTCATAATCCAGACAGCTGATGATGCATTCGACCGAATTCGTTGATACATACTAGCCTGTACTAGGCATACAAATTATATCTGTAGATTTATTCTCGGATAAAACTTTGCGCGTAAGTTTGGCAACAACGCATCTTCAAATCTCCAAGGTCGCCGAGCTTCGAAACCCGTTCAGCATCATTTTGGGCTTGTACAGAATTATTGGCCTTCAAACGTAATAAAAGGCACATTGTTTTTAACTCCCAATTGAGTTTTACATCTAGGTTGTCGTGTTTTAGCTCATCGGATTTATTGAAATTCTTATTGATATCCATCTGCTCGTTGCGTTGAAAACGAAAGGGAAAAAAATACTTATTGGATGACTTTTTTTTTGTATGACTTTTTTTGCATATTTGAATTCAACCCAAGGGGACCGCTTAGGTATTGTAACCTACTAATAGACATAGGCTTTATCCAAGTTTATCCAAAGAGTTTTAGATTTATATAGCTTAACTTTTGTGAGGAAATTCTCGTGTATTGTATGGGTATGGATTTACCTGGACAAAGCGGAATAGACGTCGCTCACATCACTCGGAAAGTCCGATGAGCATCAGGCGTTTACGTCGTACCTCGATGAAAGAAATTGAATTGTTTTCCTCAACATACCACAGGTTGTTACGAGACGGTCTCTAAGCGGTAAGAGGCTGGCGTCATAAGCTGACTTACACGACAAGACCAACTCCAGCCAGCCTTGTCACAGTCACTACGAGCAGCTATCGACCGTTTTTGCTGTGTGATTATAAATCTGTTTTGTTTTTTTTTTTTTCCACTGATATTACTTATCTTTCTTGTGCACGTGTTTTTGTGACAAATAAATCTAATTTCTTTATTTCTAATGTATCCACTTTAGCACTTCGAAACTCACTCAAATGGATCTAGGAACTAACTTGTAAATCAACGTGAATTGTCACCTGAATCATTTCAGGGTATGTCGGCTGTCATGAAAATGATGACAGCGGCAAAGATTTAAATCGTTAGATGTACCGAGTCAAAAGATCAAGAGTCGCTTTTCTTTTTCGTTTTGATACCTCTGACACACAATGCCGCTGTGACTACACTTGTTTGTCATGGAAACGCTATTTAATTATGTCTGAGCTCACTCTTCTCAGTATGGACACTTTTTTGTGACTGAGTACGGTGAGGGTAAATCTAGGTTTGAATTATTGCCAAATACTAGTAAAAATTGCAGATTTTCATAACGTCCGCTAAAATATGACGAAAACGCTTTTCTAGGAGACCCGTATTACCCATGCATGAAAAAACTATGTACTTATCGATAAAGGTTTTGATATTTCATTTATGTAAATGTCCTGCCTGTGTCAGAGTTCGTGACGTACTTATTTAAACTTTTTTATTTTGAACGGATATCTTACGCGTGTTCATGTGGGCGTTCACTACGATAAAAAACATTCGCATTCTTTAAATAACTGATTTACATCGCGGCTAAAAGCTTGCACCTGCAAGGTTGAGATGAAGACCAATTGTCAGGGAACATGTAAGCTTCTTCGTTAGCAGATCTTAATAACTAGTCTTTTGTAAGTCTGGCATGGGTAGATGCGGAAGGCGGAGAACCGAGTGTTGTGGCGTAACTTGGACCTATGTCCAGCAGTGGACTGCAATAGGCTGAGTTTATTGATATCCGGCCAGACGATGGAGCAGTGTTGGCCCAATGGTAGTGGCCCCAACTTACGAGTTTTAAGGTCGTCGGTTCGAACCCAGGCAGGCGTTTTATTTTGTGTAACAAATTTCATCACCACTGCTCTCAAAACGGTGAAGGAAAATATCGTGAGGAAACCGGCATGTCCTAGAACAAAAAACAGTAGCACTCTGTGAGTGCCGACAGAAGTGAAAGCTTGAACAAGAAAATACTTGCATAGACCGCCTGGTAGATTACAGCCCACTCTCTCTCGAAGAGAGGAGGTCTGTGTACCAGCAGTGGGAATTATAGGCTGATTATGCTAAGACGAAAGAACAAGATTCAATTAGCACTGATCAGAGAAGAAAAGCACAAAAGGGGCTTGTGGTCAGGGGGTCCACTTTCTAACTCCGTCAACGAAGATACGGGCCCGTCCGAAAGTGGTAGATCCGTCAAAACAAGTGCCAAATTAAATTTTTCGAACGGGCGAAAACACTTTGGGAATAGCGACAACTGTCAAATCGTGTTGTAATTCATTTTTAGTTGGCCTCGAACTCATTTTAAGTCCGTAAGCCGAAACTACAAGTGGAGTGAAACATGGCATAAATGATAATAAAGTCGAATAACGGGTAGTCCAATTCTATGCAGCTGTTCTGTCGCAAGATTCTAAACCGAAAAAAAAAACAAATATTTGATTAGCCGGCTCTGCGACAGCCTGTCAGCCTGTGATAAGGGCACATGACAAAATTGTATAAGTACTGACTTTATTAATCAAAATATTGATCTGTCTATTTTAAGAACACTTATTATTACAGCTATAACAAATAGTCGTGTAAGTAAACGGATTGCACATATAACTCTATTCATATAGTTCATATTTATTATTTACAATAGGATTCAACTGACGCAACCGCAACATTTTCCTCGCCAAGTACACAAGGATTAGAAGTATTAAAACTAAAGTTATTGTAATGCATGTTTTTCTCTCTTCTTTAATGAAATATAAAAAACCAATTGCCGCGCAAAAACTCGAAAATGGCTGACCGATTCTGATGAAATTTTGGTAAGTTGTTGTGTGCATGGCGGAGTAGGTACCTAATAAAAAGAGGCATTGAAATGCATGCCGGGCATTAGCTAATCTTTATTTACAGCGTGTAACAAAAACCCTGTCCGATCCGTGTGTTGTTAAGAATCATACTGAGAGTCTATTTATGTGGTAATTTTCTGAAAAAAGAAAAAAATCTCCGCTTTTTTTTTCAATGAGGAATTTTACCGGGTTATTACAGGGGGGAACGGTGCCTGTCGTTTAGCGGATGTCTACAAATCATTTGAAAATATACCAATTTTTAATGGAATTGTGATAATTTTGTTACAAAAACGTGAATTTTAAATAGCAATAACTTTTTTATTTTCAATAATAATAAGTTTTTTTTTAACACATTGTATTTGTCGTGGCCAGATCTTAGAATTGATCATTTCATGAAAAGATCGACCATATTATGATATGGTTGTGTTTCATGAAATGGCCAGCTAAAATTGACCATATCGTGCATTTAACTGTACATATCGTCAAACGTTGAGTATTCAATGATCTGGACAGACCACATCATGATGTGGCCAACGGTCGTTGTTCTATTTCATGAAATGCAACCATTTCATGAAATGGTCGATCATTTCATGAAATGATCAATTCTAAGATCTGGCCACGACATATATACTTCCTCTGTACGTGTGTATGTCACTGAACTCCTTCTAAACGGCTGGACCGATTTTGATGTTTGTTTTAGTGGGTCCCTGGGTGGTTTAGATTCACAATTGGACAAACATAATTCACAATTGGATTGCGCTGTTGGGGCAGGAAAACGTCTGTCAGGTTCGCTAGTTATATATAGAATAACAATGGTTAGTCACTTAGCTACTCATTTTATAAGGAAAACAAACTTGCATGACCAGTTCTTTAGCTAGGTGTACTCAGGTGTTTCTTCCGTCTATATTTTTTGCTCTAATGTACGTCAATCTGGGATTATATATATATACTGAAACTGCCATTTCTTGGCAGCTCGAGATTTTTTGCGGTGCCCTTATATATAGCTGAGTAACGTGGGATTAATGCTAAAAGGTTACAGAAGGACCTTTAATACCCCTTGGGAATAATTATAAAGAAGATGACTAACTGGCGAAATGTTCAAATCAAATCAAATCAATTTATTTGTGAAACATAGGTTTGGTTTGGTTTGTAATGTTGGTTCTATAGTACTGTTGGTATACTGTTGGTACACCTCTGTCGAAGGCTTTGGGGAAAACAGGTTAAAAATCAGCTGTTCCCTACATTTATGTTCACTTGTAAGGAATACTTGTTTTTTTTTTTTCGCGATTTTGGGTGTGGTCCAATAGTAAAATTTGATCATAATGATGAGTATAATGACCCCTTAAAAGGTTTTCAGTTATCGCAGTTACACCTTTCTTTGACAAACTGGCGGTCGCGATATGTTGTGCCAATCGCAAGGGCATAAGCGGATACTGTTTTTGCATTCACACAATTATAGAGGCATGAGGAACAACGTGTAAAGTTCACTCATCCTCTATATATTAAGAAGGATCCTTTGACCGGACGGGTGTCGTGTCTGGTGGGCAACTGCCCAACGATTGATGACGGAAAGTTATATGTATATGCTGATTGCACGGTAAACCCTTCTTGTGTGGTGCAGGATCTGTGTGACGTCAGGTCTGTGATGCGTAGTTCGCATGTGGCGTTTTAGATACTGCCATACACGTAACATTTACGGAGTGTTTGGCATGGACCGACACAACTGAACCTGGACAAACTGGTCACATCCCGAACTAATAACCCAATGTTAGACAAAGATAAGAATAATTATATATGCGCAAGAAAGAGACAAACTTTTTACCTGCTTACGTTGACGATTCCATTGTTGTGTGCGATTCGGCCGTGGCAAACTAGTATCCCTTATTTTTACAACATAATGAATTGTTTTCTATGACATGTAGCATACCCTTAGAAAGGGTATAAGGCGATCAGCACATTGCTGTACTGCACCGCGCTCCGTCGCGTAGCGCGGAGCAGCAGATTGAACATTGTATCGGTTTTTATAGAAAACACAATCTGCACGCTGGACGAGCTTCCGCGCGCGTACATTTTGCTATGTCCGCCCCGCGCTATGCGACGGATCACCGTGCAGTGTGATAATCGCCTAAGCTAAGAACTTTTTAAAATAAAACTAAGATCAAAATGGCTGTTAGTTTTTTTTTTTTTTGTAATGAATTTAGAAGCTGTAATTTGTCATACATTTTAAAAAAATATATAAAAAGTACATAAGTATTTTTTACAGACTTAATGATTTATTTAGAATAAGAATACATTGCAGAATACAATTCAAATTACTTCGTTCAATTACAACCATAAACACTAAAGTAATGACGATTTAAAGCCGAGATTTTGGGTAAATTTGGGAAAAAAACTAAAAATATTATATCTCAATAACCTTGACACTTAGGACATGGTGTCTGAAATGGGTGAAATCTCGCAAATGACCCTCCCAACCCCCCAAAAAAGTGTGTCGGTCCACGCGCCAAACACTCCGTGCGAACTACGCATCACAGACCTGACGCCACACAGATCCTGCACCGCACAAGAAGGGTTTACCGCGCGATCAGCATATATATAACTTTCCGACATCAATCGTTGGGCAGTTGCCCACTAGATACGACACCCGTCTGATCAAAGGATCCTTCTTAATAGAGGATGAGTGAAATTTACACGCCGTTCTTCATGCCTCTATAATTGTGTGAATGCAAATACAGTATCCGCTTATGCCCTTGCGATAAGCACAACATACCGTGATCGCCAAACAGTTTGCCAAAGAAATGCTTCACTTTTTTTGACAAACTTTTGTACAGTGAGCCCAAAAAGATGTATAGGACAAGGAACCATTTTATTGTCTACAACCATTATTTCATAATTGTGTTTCCACGAATAGCTGCAAAACATAGTAAGTATACAATTTATCATAGTAAAACAGTTGTCTACTCAGAAAGAAATATGACAAAACTATGATTACTTTACCATTTAAAGTGACCAAATTATGTGTTTTCCTTGAAGTGATAATTACCGCTGTATAAATAACTGCCTGGCACAAATATTAGTTTGCATCTGATAAGGGGTTATCAGTTATCAGCATGTTTGGGATGGCCACTGGTGCTGAGATTACAGTAGGTCATATGTCCAACAATGAAACACTAAAACATTTAAAATCTTATGCTCTTTTTTAACCGACTTCAAAAAAAGGAGGAGGTTTCTCAATTCGACCGTATGTATTTTTTTTAAATGTGTGTTCGCGGATAACTTCGTCGTTTATGAATCGATTTTGATGATTCTTATTTTGTTGGAAATGAAATATCTCAAGGGTAGTACCATGATAAGAAAACTAGGATCTGATAATGGGATCCTGGAGAAATAGAGGGAACTCTTCAAATATTATAGGCAAACCAATAGCGATTTGGGTATTTTTTATAGTAACTCATGCAATTGCTCTTAAGATGAACCATTTGGTGAAGTGGAACTGACGATGAAGACCACAAATGGCCACCGAAATTACTTAATAATAAATATTTCACGGGTTGCGATTCGATTACTTTAATATGATTGCAATGCAATCTATGCTCTTCACAATGCATATGGAGAAGTGGAACTGATAGTGAAGCACCAGGAGAACTCCTCAACGATTAACGTCCCTACATCGGGAAAAGCAATATTTTGTAAAAGGTGATGAGCAGTTGAGATAAGGCTTTTGTAACTTTGATAAATTACAAACTACCCACTTAAAAGCGAGAAATAAAATAATTTTTCCAAAAAAAAAACAACCGACTTCCAAAAAACACTATAAAGTAAAAAATAAATTAAACACCGACTTCCGAAGTTTAAGTTATTTTTCACTTTGTAGTGTTTTTTTGGAAGTCGCTTGTTTTTTTTTTTGTAAAAGAGTTTTTATGTTTTTACAGATAGAAGTCTAATTTTTTACAGGTATATAGGCAGTTTTATTGGGTATTGGATGCCATTTATAGTTTTTTTAAATTAGTGTTTAATCAATCAGCTAAAAATTAAAATTTAAAAAATTTGGAAGCCTCAAATTCCACAATATTTTATTTTTTATTTTTATATAAAATTAAACTTTAATTCAGACTTAGAAATCCATAGAATGTTAGTACAGAATATGAAACTAGTGTAAGTAGTAATGCTTCAAGTTTCTTAAGTGTTAATTCTGGATGCCATGATTTGTAAGACCGATGCCAATACCTGCCATTCGTTCTTTTTCTCAGCTAGCAGAACATTGGATATTATTTACTTTCGCCATTTGATAAGCAATACGGCGCACATCCTTGGAGCATAATCCGTAAAATCTTAACTTTCTTATTCGACTGTAAACATTTTATTATTAACTTTGTGTTGGGAGTAAATCTTTGACCAGGGTAAAGATGCATCATCCATATTCTTATATTTTTTTACGCATTAAAACAGCGTAGGAAAATAAACATTACACTCTTGTACAGCTTTTTTCAAGCTCATTCGTTGTCTGTGCATTAGAATAACTCGAATCATATTTTCCCCTAAATGATCGCCTTTCTTTATTTTTAGAGCTTTAATAATTATAATTAATAATTTCTAGCCACAATAATTATTAAAATATTAATTTACACCGAAAGTACATGATTTTATATGGTACACAATGAAACACATTTCACTGTGTTCATTGTTTTTATTTTATATTTCATATTTCAGCCAATTTACATAAAACCTTAATGTGTTATTCACCAAGTCACCAAGTCAATTGTTATCCTGAGGATGCCTCCTTGAGAGGTGAAGCACGTGTTGATTTCTTTCAGGGTTTTTATGGCTCTTTAGAAATAGCTAAGCGGAACAGGTGACTAAATAGGTCTATCCACGTCTTTTGTATTTTATAATGGATTTCCGCAAAGTCACGCCTGAATCAATTAACTATCTTATACACCTGATTCATGAGGAAGGTTCCTCATGAATTACTCCGTCGATTGGTGAAAACCGTATGAAAACCAGTTCAGTAGTTTTTGAGTTTATCGCATTCAGACAGACAGATGCGGCGGGGGATTTTGTTTTATTATATGTAGGAACTAGTTGGGAAAGCCGACTAGTCGGCCATATTTGTAGTCGGTAACTAGTCGGCGACTAATCGGTTTAACACCGCCGACTAGTCGGCCCATTTCTTACTCGTATTAATATGCTTAAAAATGTAAAAGACGGTGATTGAAATGAAATTGAAATCTTTACTGTTATTATTTTTTATTACAGAATCAGTTTTACAGTTAACTATCAGTGCAATTTAGAATAGGATAGGAAGGAATAGAAACCTTTCGTTTGGTCCAATAATTAAGTCCGTCTGGTCAGCGGGCGCTGCGCGCCCTAAGGGCCGAAAGCGTGGTTACGAACATTGTCAATGTCACCCAAACCCAACCGAGAGCAATGATCGGCTTGGCCGCCATAGTCAGGCATTTTGCGGCCGACTAGTCGGCTAGTCGGCTAAAGTCATAGTCATCCCATCTCTAATAGTATATTATTGATATTGATTATTGAAGTTATGTAGACCAGAAAAGATCCAAATAAATAGTCGGAATTAGAGAAGATCCAAATAAATAGTCGGAATTAGCACCTTCCGAACATTAAATATTGCGACAGACAGCCCTTAAAAAGCCTATATTTTGGTTTTTAAATTTACTTTCTTACTTTTCATACATCCCTTTAATACTTTTTTAGGATTCCTTACCCAATGGCAAAAACAGAACCCTTATAATGTCGTCCTTTCGTTTTATCCGTCCATACATACTGTACGAAGACTGTTCTCACTATATCGGAAAAGAAGGTGTATTCTATGAACTACTAAAGAATTTGTAAAATAATGCAAAATATAATGAAGTGCTGCACTCATTAGTATATATGTCGTGGCCAGATCTTAGAATTGTTCATTTCATTAAATGATCGACCATTTCATGAAATAGTTGCATTTCATGAAATTGAATATCGACCGCTGGCCACATCATGAATACTCAACGTTTGACGATATGCATACTTAAATGCACGACTACTTCATGAAGTGGCCAAACATTAGTGATCATATCGTAAAATAGTTAGATTAACCCGGTGGTTCAATAAATGTCAGTAATATTCGCATGGATACCCTACTTAATGATATGGCCAAACGTCGACTGACTTATCATTAAACGTTGACGTTTAAACGATATGGTCAATTTTAGCTGACCATTTCATTAAACATAACCATTTCATGAAACGATCAATTCTAAGATCTGGCCACGTAATATATAACGGAGGGTTAAGTAAAACAGGGCACATACGTGAGGTATCGTTGATTCACTTTTTTATTTCAGTCAATAGTTGGTAAAATATGCCATACATATATATGCCATGATATGTCATACTGGTATTCATCTGCATCCGGTTAGACTGGAAGCTGACCCCAACATAGTTGGGAAAAGGCTAGGCAGATGATGATGAGTTGGAGCTACTAAGTCGCAAAATATGTGGTCCCGTCTAACATCTCAACAACACGGTAAAAAAAATTGGAAAATATTGTGTTGGTAGAACTTAATACCAATTTTAACAAATATTAGAAAAAGATATCGTACAGTTTTTGAGATATTATCGGATATTTTTGGTTACATTTGCAGAAACAACTTTTGTCTTACAGTTTCCTTGATAAATAATGAAATATAAAATAATTTTTGCGATTGTAAAAATCTATATTGTATATACGTAAATAAATGTGACTTTGTGTCTTTTTTTATAATGAATATCTTTAAACCTAAATAATATATTCCTCCAGACCACGGAACCCCTCGATGATGATCCGACACGCACTTGGCCGATTTTTCTTTGATTCTTTCTCTTTGTTTTTGACATACCTAGTAAAGTCAACGACATTTTGGTATAGAAGATCCGCAATGTCAATTTGACACTCGTTCATTTACCTACTCTAAAATTTCATTGACTTTGCCGTTGGCAATCTACAATGTGACCTTGTAACTTACTACGTACCTGCGTAGACTCATAGTCAAATAAATACAGTCTCAATTAGTCTATAATGTGATAAATATAGATCAGACTTGTATATTTTATATGTATTTACATACTAAAATAATCATTTTGTAGAGAAATAAAAATGAAAATCCACCACTTTGACACTTATTTATAATAATTTATTAATATTTAAAAAATAATCGAATATAAAAATATAATAAGCTAAAATTAAATATCATTGAGTTTGAGTCTGATGAATTTTGTTTCAAATCATCAAAAAATTAAGTTTTTTTTAAAGATTTTTTTAATAGAAATTTTGATGATTTGAATATGAAGTTTTTAAATAAGTACCTAACCTAATATTCATTTAGAAAACAAATAAATGCAAGTAGGCTGTTTTTTATAAATGTACTACATAAAAAAAAAATATTTTTTATTGCTACCAAACTGTTTTTTAACTAAAACATTTGTTTTAGTACTCTAATTAAAATTAATAGTTTATTTTTAGGGTTCCGTACCAAAATGGTAAAAAGGAACCTTTATGGTGCGACTCTGTCTATCTGTCACAGCTGGATATCTCAAGAACTACCAATGCTATCAACTTGAAATTTAGAATAGTTGTAGATGACGTTTGCCCAACTATTTTAAAATTAAGAAAGAAATAAAAAGATATAAACTTCTTTTGCAACAGGGACTGAACAGGGGTCTTAAAAATTTTATAGAAAAAATGAATAGAATGAAAGAGCGCTATTTGCACATTCTCCAACATTTTTGTTTTTTTTTTTAAGGCCGCATTGTTTTCGACTTTTGACAAAAAATGTTTAAAAAAATACTGTTCTCCTCTTATCTTGGAAGTTTGCATAGAGGAAAATCAGAAATTATTCCGTGACAGAAGTTTACGTAAAGATTATAGGAAAAATAAAATGATGTCTCTGAATAGCATTTTTTCAGATATCATCAACCTTAATTACATTAGATCCACTATCGGTCAAGAGATGGCGCTGACCTAAAACTGCAATATTCTACACAGAAGTGTGCAGTGTTAAAATTCTCTGACGACTAAAGGCCTCTCCGATGAAAATTTAAAATGGTACGAAACCTTCGGTGCGCGATTCCGACTCGCTCTTGACCGGTTTTATTTTTTGTCGCGGCATATTCACTGTGGTAAATACTTTTCTTCCTTTCTTACTGCATGCGGTACCTATGATGTCAATAACTTCAGGATATCATAACACTTCAAATTTGATTCGCTGTCGTTTGCTGGCAAAATCCCTTTTTGTTATATACATATAAGCTTGTGTACAATAACAACAAGATAACAATAATTTTTTTGCCGGCTCGCGGCACGCCACGCTCTGTACTTCTGTAGTGACGCCAGACGCCAGTTAGTCCCGAGAGCGTCCGTGAGACAGTCGCCGACTTGCGATTATTTCGAATAATTGCATTGCATTTTTATTTTTAAATAAATAAATAAATAGTGTTTGTTTTTCCTACAATCAGCATAAAAAGTGAGTACCTGTGTTTATTATTACTATTATTTTTTTTCTAAAACTTTTTTTTCTACAACTTTTATTTCTTCAAAGTTTTACAGGAGTTAATTTACATACTTTTATAGTAATTTTTACTGTAAAATATTAAACATATTCATTATTAAAAAGCGGATTGATATCATGCACATCCTAATTTTAGCTGGACGCCATTTTTCTTTTCGTGCGGAAGTGGCAGTTATCCGCCATTTTGTGAATTTTTGAATATTCGCACACCGATATATAATATTAAGAATTAGGTAGGTACTCAAATTTTTATATTGCGATTGAGGTTTCAATGGTACTAAAATGAGATGAATAACCTTGCATTTTTTTAATCATTTTGCAAATATTAATTGCTATTTGTAGAACTTATTTTTTTTTATTTTAGTTGTTGTAAATTGTTTGTTTGTCCTATTTGTGCTATTTATAAAGTTCTTTCATATTTTGTTAATTTTCTCTTTCGTACCATTGTTTCGGCGTAATAAAATATTACCTAAGATTTTCCTACTCATGGATCATTATTTGATTATTTGTCAAATAATGACCCAGGAACTAAATTAAATATTTTTTGTTTTACAAACTACCTTGTTAATTTTTCAAACAGGGCTTACACTCAATACATCTTTGTCCGTCGTACAAAATTATACGAGTTTAATTTTGAGTTAAGCACGCCTTAGTTCATCTCATTGTAATTATACTGTATTTTGTCTATAATAACGAATAATAATGATTGAATAATCTAAACTAATATTATAAAGAGAAAAGATTTGATTTTTTGTATGTTTGTTTGTAATGAATAAACTCAAAAATGACTGGATCGTTTTTAAAAATTCTTTCACCAGTAGAATGCTATATTAACAGTATCACTGAGTAACATAGGTTATAATTTATAAAGATATCACGCGGGCAAAGTCGCTGGCGGAATTAATAATTTTAGCAGGTAATTAATAATTTTGATAGAAGCCTGGGTCTGGTTCGCGCATCATATGACCTCATTGCACCTCAGCAGATCTCTGATTTAGACACGCTTAAAGGCTTGTGCAGACCAGCGCGATATCGCGGGCGCTACAAGGGTCGCGCTGCCTGGTGCGCCAGCGATATCGCGCTGGTCTGCACGAGCCTTTAGGTACCTACTACAAGTGTTTATTTTTAAATATGATAATATGAATTATTTCACGCACGGATACGCGTGTTTAAATAAAAGACAAGTGTGCGAGTTCTCAAATTGACCGAGACCAAATTACAATGAAACTAAATTTGGTACCTAAAAAGTGCAAATAGTGTTACCATTTTTTTTTCGGTTTGTCATTATGCCTTAATTTTTTTGAAGATTATTGGTACCTATTTACTAAGTTACAACATCATTCGGTGCGTAGTATGCGTTTACCGGTTTTTATATTTTGAAATAAAGGTTTTATTTCAATAAATCAACTTTAATTTAGACAAAATAAATTGCATTTGTCTGCTTTTTAATCTGTTAAACTGTTATCTACCCTACATTGTAAAACAACTTTATGTTAGGCGGTGATTTTTGTATTTTATTTATCAGCTATGTTACGATCGTCAAAATAATTTAAATTTAATCATCTAGCGGTCAGGAAACAATTAAACAAAAATGTAGATTAATTAATATACACGTCATTTTTAATTTAACTCGAACTGGACAAGTATTTGTGTCATTAACAAACAGGTTAGTTATACGTATGTATGATAGGGAAGTACTTACTTAAACTTGAAGTGTTTTTTCAATGGTAAATTAAATGCTATTTATTTATTACTGCAGTGGGACGATACAGGGTAGTTAAATAAGTTATTACTAGCTTTTACTCGCGGCTTCGCCCTCGAATATGTCGGAAAACATCCCACGGGAATGTACTACCGGGATTAAAAGTATCCTATGTGTTAATCCAGGTTATAAACTACCTGTGTGTCAAATTTCATCCAAATCCGTTCAGCCGTTATTGCGCCAATCCAAAATAAAATAGAGAAACGGACAAAATTATTCGTTACTATTTTATTATATGTATGGATGTAGGCACACCATTTAAGTTATAGATATTAAATTTAGAAACATTTATGAGTGTACACTTAATCAGTTCTAATTATAAGCGGTGATAAATAAACACTTTACCTATTTATTCATTACGCATTGCATTTGCAGTGCACGTAAATTAACAAATAACCTGTATTATAAAGCAAATATGATGGAAATAAAAATTTAAATACAGTAACTTTTAAGTTCAATTGAAACTATCAGAACAAAAAAAAAAAACAAAAGCCTCTATAAAAAAAAACCTACATTCCAGAATATTTGGAAACTTTTTGCTTTTTTTTCCGACAATATCAGTAAATATGACAGTGTGCGGCGCCGCGCTGTCGGCGCGTGAAGACCGTGCTTGATCAAGGTTATCGTAAAAAAAAACGGGAGCGGTGGGCGGTCAGTTTTGGGGCACGTTTACTGACCATTATCTATTGGGCAAGCTTCGAATAACTTTTGTGTGAATATGAATAAAATTCTTAGAATACATCTAGGTAGTTTTGCCTATAAAGAAAATGTTAGTAGGGACAGCCGGTCTATTGTGTCAAAATCTAACCGTATTAACTTAGATGAAGTGCTTGAAGTAAGCTGTCATTCCATCTGATGCTAGGGATTGACACAATTGACAGCTCGCTTCGCCTAAGTTTTCACGTTGACATTTTTAAAGGTTAGATCTGCTGGTATCTAGCATGTTACACTTTTCCTTCGTTAACTTACACACTGACCCGTTTGATAGAACTATTATTATTTCCTAGTCGCTGCATACAGTACCCTAATTGCTTAACACACATTTAATCACAATCGGAGAGTTTTGAAGAATATTGCTAATCCATTGATTCTTGGGTTTGATAAATTCGTGCGCTCAAAAATGTAAAAAACGCAATGAACGTGGGTGACCTGTCAAAATGAAACCCATTGTGATTTGGCATTGGCATTTTATGCGAGTTACGCAATTACCCCGCAGGCTCAAGGCTATAATAATAGCTTAACAAATAAATCACGGAAGCATTCACACAGTGAAATAAATTCGTTTCGTAGTTATGTCAGTAATGCATTTATCATTTTGATCAATGACTGGTCTTTTGTTTGCAAAGGTTCTTTTTGTCCAAGCTGTAGCAAAAAAGACCAGTGTGTGAGCTTAGCGTTTGAAATGCCAACGCAAAATAATGCAGACGGTATAAAAAAGGCGTGTTTTGTGTGAGCCCTCGTACCTAGCTAGTGTACCCACGGGCGATATTTTTTTTCGCGCATTATTCTTATTTTCGACGCACTGCTTAACGCTGAAAGTGTATGTTGAATTTTCTATGCTCAGCTCAATACCGAGAGTTGAAAGTCCAGTGCGCCATTAAAAATCGTAGCGTTAAGGCGCTACCCAGAGCAAAACCTTGCGATAGTGCGTTTTTCTCCGTTATTCAGAGGTCAATATCTCATTAATTAAGAGAAATAAACTACATCTAAATGCAAATGATTAATTTTCCTATTATCACATTACACGTTCTTATTTATTTTGTGTTATAAATACATTTAACATCTCCTTGTAAAAAAAATAACAAAAATTATTGTTTGTATGCATCTTTGTCAAGTGACGTTCTATTAATTTGAGGATTAAGTACAAATTAATTAAAAAATTTAGTAACACGTTTTATTTTATTTCGAAATATAGCTTTTGTTGTTCTATGAAATTGTGTGAATTCGGCGTGCACAGGAAGCGGGACAGAGAAAGACCGAACGCTCAAGGGTGCTCGCTAGGGGAAACGCCTTAAACAAATGCCTGTGCCTACCTGAGCTTATGCATAATTATAATAACTTTGCCATAGTTTAACGTAGATAAGATACAGAAAAATAAGTCTTTAAAATATGCTTGGTTCTACTATCTAGTTTATCAAAATACGATTGCATGTTAACGCTGGTTATACTTAATAACAAAGGTTAACGCCTGCCGGAGTTGCGAAGAAGTCCGAAAAGGAGATCGTGGCCCCTGGCAACATGGCAAGTAATGGCAACTGAAGGAACACGGGTGGGTTTTAGTCAGTAAGAGTCTGACACGCCCTCCCTCTCCGCCTAGAGCGGGAGAATTTATTTCATTATTTCCCACCCCAAAAAAAAGACGATAAAGGTTAACCGTGTTTAAAAAAAAAACAATAATGAAAGTGGTTAAAGTTGTCACTACTAATAAAATAATAATAACAATGCATTTAATAGCCCAATTCTTGAAGAAGGCTATAGGCTATTTAACATCACACTAGGACTCTTAGGAGTTGAGTAAAAAGAAAAAAATAAAAATAAGAAAGAACGAAAGACTGGATGGGTCCAACAAAAAATTTCATGCGGACGAAGTCGCAGGCAGAAAAAAAACGCAATAAACCTTTTTGACTTTGACTTTGAAGCTAGATATTTTTATGTACATACCTACTCCTTGAGAGATTTTTTTAACTTTTATTTATTCATTAAATACCTTATCTATGTAAAGAAAATAAAATAAAAATATTTCGATAAATTAACTGATAGAACAGAACTTATATGAAGCTTTATAAATTCAATATTATCTATTTATGTGTACTGTTACTTACAGGGATATTAGAGTTATCATAATTATATATAAGTAATAGACACATTTCCATAATCTCAGTTTCTTCTAAAATTAGATCACCAACCTTTCTGGGTTAGGATCGATTATGCCCATGGGGCGCTTCAGAGAAAAATCTACTATAATATATAGCATAAAATTGTAACGAAGATTTTTGTCCGTTTGTCTGGATGTATGTTCCGGCTAAACGCAAAAAGAGCTGAGAGAGGATTTGGATAAAATTTGGCACATAGACAGTTTATAACCTGGATTAACACATAGGGTAACTTCAATCCTGGTAGTACGTTCCCGAGGGATATTTTCCGAAATCCACGCGGGCAAAGCTGCGGCCAAAAGCTAGTGCTTCATAAATTCCATTAGCCCCTCCATTACTCTAATGTATATGTATATATATCTAGCTGAATAGGTATAGTAGATACATAAATGACGTCACCTCACAGACGCCAGGCCGCTAGCCCGAATCGTTGTTTACCTACTTACAGTTATACTGTCGTCAAGCAATCAGGTTTATATTTATTTTACGAGTTTATTGATCTTCTCTTAATCAACCATCGAGTTAATAGATTAGGTTATTTTTTTAAATTATCTATTTAGATAATAAAAAAAAAACACGTCCTGTATAATAATAATCAAAGGGATTATTGTTATACAGAACGTGTCCGAAATCGTTAATGAAAAAAACAAACGGTAAAATTCATTTAATTTTTTTGAATATAAGATCAGAATTTTACAAAAAAGAAATCTCGTGACGTCCCAGTAGTTAAGGCCTCACCTTTCATGCACAAGGTTTTGGGTTAAAATCCGTGCAAGTACCAATGTGAATTTTTCAATTCATATGTAGGTAATTTCTGAGTTTATCCTGGACATTACTGGCATCGGTGAAGGAAAACATCGTGAGGAAACCTGAACGAATAGTTAATTTAAGGCTCGTGCTTTCTCTGTCTAAGAAGAGGCTGGTATTATTATTATTTTATAAGTATTCAACTAAAATTAGTGTTAAAAAAAATGGTAACATTTAGTAATTACCTACTTACTACTTACCATATGGCATGTTTCCACCTTATTCGGTTCATCATTAACTGTCTTAATTGACATTTATCCAAACAAAGCCAAAACCTACCCAATCATTGAATTTATTGTTGGGCGTTTTTTCAGTATTCCCGTTTGAGCACCAAATTGTGCTCAAATGGGAATACTTTGGTGCTGAATGCATAGCTGGTGTTCAAAAAATTGTTGCTCAAACAGGAATGCTTCGTTTTTTTTCCTGTTCAAAATAAATTAAAATTGGAAGTTATATTGAGGTAAATCAAGAACACATCATTACCTTATAATTATGTAGGTATGTTTTGATAGCATATAAACAGCATTGTTGCTGTTTCCTTATTTTTGCCTAATTAATGTACCTCCGTGACGTTGTCTCATTTATTGTTAACAATTCAGTTATAATGTTTTTAATTTTTGTGAATTTCATTTATGGATTTCTTTATGCTTGCTCTGTCACTTTAATTATGCCACATATTATTAGAATTCTCCATTTATTTCTGTTATTTTTATTCATAAGCATATTTTGTACTTAGGTGCCTATAGTAAAATATTTATTTAATTAAGACTTCTGACGGGATCGTCCTATTAATCGGTAATGCTCGGTTCTCGTCGGGCGGGCGCCCCCGTCCCATCGCATCGTTCGCTTAAAGGGCTTGCTACACGGTTGCCAACCGCGTCCCGACACAGGTGACCTTGGTGGTATACAACCATGTAGATGGTGGTTTACCAACAAATTTCAAACAGCTCTGCCTGTCGCCAACCAAGGTCACCTCTGTCGGGGACGCGGTTGGCAGCTGTGTAGCAAGCACTTTATTATACATATTAGTATAGATATAGATAGGACTCAACTAGGTTCATAAATAATTTAATAATATACCTGTGCGAGGTGCCGTCAATTAAGATCACAGGTTGAGATTGTGATGCTAGCAGGCACAGCACGCGTTTTCCTGTTATTATTTTTATTGTTTTTTGTAACAAAGTAATTTACTACCAACTAGCTTCCGCTAGCGGTTTCGCCAGTGTGATATCTTTATTTATTATAGCCTATGTTACTCAGTGATAACTGATAATATAGCATTCTATTGGTGTTTTATTTTATTTTAAATCGGTCCTGTAGTTTTTGAGTTTATTATATTATACATTGTGACAGCGAATCAATGTTCACGCCTCCCTTAAGACGTAGGCTAAATATTTTTTGATATTCGGATAGCTCATGACTCATAGATGAGCTAAAGAAGTGCCGAGAATATGAATAAAAAAAAACTTTTAAATACCTAATGAACCAAGGTTAATGAACCAGAATACCCGCGAAATTCTGCAGTATTTAAAAGATTTTTAATTTTTTAATTCGTACCTACTTTAGTTTTAAAGTAGGTACAAATCTTTTATTTTTATAATATTAGTTTAGATGTAATATTTATTATTATACAGTTATTATATACCTACGCAAAATATTGTTAATAAATTGGTTTTTACCACGATATTAATAATTGAAAATAGTGACGGGAAGAGAACATCCTGCATAAGCTTTCCATATCGGGTTGAAGCGTTTGAAAAACGATAACTAAAAATAATCCTAATGGCCTCGGATCCGCCCAGAAAACGTCGATGCCTACATTTGTTCCTGTTTCCGATGATGTCATCTTTTGTGAGACTTACAACGCTGCACGCTGCCTGGTTTAATTTGCAAATATTGTCTCAGTTGGTTAATATTTCCCCTTTTCCTCTCCTCTGCGGTCCTATGGGCAGACACTTAACAGTTTTTCTGACCACGAAACACTAACAATGGCAATACATGGTACTTATGGAATTCGCTAGACAGGGTGTACCCAAATGTTAATCATTAGGTAGGTACACCTATTTTCAATGATTACACCTATTACACCTATTGAGTAAACCATTTCTGATATATAAACTATTTCTGATAGTTGGTGTAGTATGGTACACCTCTGCCTAAAAACACACTTGCGTTGAAATTTTTTGGTCCGTTATTATAAAAAAAAGCTGATTCATACATTTTGACCGCGTTTTAAAAAAACTCAACGCCCCTGCGTTTTTTTTTGTTGTTCAATCATCGTCCGATAAGGACCAGGCCCGGGTCGACGGCGCGTTGTGTTCCGCGCGCCTCAGAGAGATGTCAGCAGAATTGACGGGATCCGTTACGGCCAATGCCTGCCGGGGTTGCGAAGAAAACCGAAAGAGAGATCGTGGCCCCCGGCAACAAGGCAACCGAAGGAACACGGGTGGGTTTTAGTCAGTAAGAGCGTGACACGCCCTGGAGAAGTTATTTGATAATTTCCACCCAAAAAAGGGGGGGTTCAATCAAATTATGTACTGAATCCATGGTAACAGTTTTTGCGTCGATGTCCCTGACAACCTGTTTAATAGATGATAACGTTCTGATAACACTTGAACACTTGAACTGCATTATTGCTTTCATCAAAATGTCCCGTTTGTTATATCCATTTTGTGAAAATATTAGCAAACCATTTGATACATACCTGAAGAATATGTATGTACACGGTTTACGCAAAGAAAAGTGAATCTGAAGACTACTGCTTTTACATACCGATACTACAATTACGAGTAAAGAAAAGAAAGAAAAAGGAATGGTTTTTGTTTGTCGCAGAAACACGTGCTTCAAAATATAACTCGAATAATAAAAAAAATAATTATGGCAATAGGCTCGCCCCTATTACATAGGACTTAAACATAACTGGCGAAATGTGGGTGTATTATAGGGTACCTACAGCTCTGCTTAACTCTTCGGGATTACAGGCGTGATGTTAAGTTATATAAAAGAAAAAAAAAAATAGCTAATCTAATATAATAAAATAGAAATTGAATGACTGAAGAAGTTATGAGTTAGTATAACTATACAATATGTAAAAAAACCTGTCCAGTCCGAAAGGGGCACATAAGTACTGCAATAACATTACCAAAAAGAAAAATTAAAAAAAAAAAAATCTTTTAATTATTGAAAAAAAAAAAAAAAAATATTGCTATTTAAAAATCACATTTTTTGTACCAAAAATACTCCAATTCCATTAAAAATTAGCATATTTTCAACAGGGGTCATTTATGACTTGTATATACCCGCTAAACTAGGGCCGCCCGCGCCTCATGTCATAAACCGGTAAAATTCCCCATTGAAAAAAAGGAGACGGTTTTTCTTTTTTTTTTTCTTGATAATTACCACATAAATAGACTCTCAGTAAGATACCTTACAACAACCTCAAGGATCGGACAGGGTTTTTTTACATGTTGTATAGATAAAGATTGCATTATATATCAATAAAATGCAGTGTTACAATGAACCCAAACATAAGTATAACTATGTTAGGGTTATGAACTCGAAATTAGTGTAGTCACAGGTGTAGTTACGAAATAATTATATTATTACAAAAAAATTGTGTTACGAAAGAAAGGAAGAGTTGGCCTTGTTTTTATAGGTAACAATTATGTACCTACTATAACGTAGTTTTCTGTAGGACATTGAAAAACATTTTTTATTCATCTACTTACTTAATCAACAAAAAATCAATCAGCCTAGTCGTTTCCCAACTATATCGGGGTCGGCTTCCAGTCGGATGCAGCTGAATACCAGTCTTTTACATGGAGCGACTGCCTATCTGACATCCCCAACCCAGTAACTAGATAATACAATACCCCTTAGTAAGACTGGTTGTCAGACTTTCGGGCTTCTGACGACCCGTAACGACTGCGAATGATCCACGAATGACGGCCAGGACCAACGGATTAACGTGCTATCCGAGGCACGTAGGAGTAGAAATGGTCACCCATCCAGGGACCAACCCCGGCAAGCGTAATTTAACCTGATGGATCGACCCGTGCGGCTCTTAGTACTTAATCAACAAAACATTGTTATTTTCTTGAGAATGAAACGTCTTCCTTAGTTACGAGTAAAAAAAAAAAACGACTGTTAATTGAATTGAAAACGGGTTAACAATGCTGTACCTACCTACATATAACATATATACGCGTTTAACCCTTTGAACCGGTTTGAAGGATAAAATATCGATGGCAACAACACACTGCAGGAGATTTCTCACGACATTGAAGTGACCGGGTGACATTGAAAAAAGCACTTAGATGCTTAGCAATGAAACTTTATTTTCTGAAGCACCTTCAGACTTCCGATATTTGCGCAAAATGAGAAAATTTGGCATCCGTTAAAAAGTTGCTACATGGAAAAGTACTCCTGCCGGTGTCAGTTGTGTCAGTCCCTAGCGCTGATGGAATGACAGCTGACATTTCAAGCTCACTTCACTTTAGTTTTCAACCTAGTTCATATTAACAATTAAGCCTAAAATAAAAACAACATCCTCATTTAGGTAACGCCAATGTGATCACTCAGAAAGCTTAGCGTGTCCAAAAAGCAGTAGATACAAAAGAAAAATAGGTCAAGCCTGTTTTAATCCAAGAACTCGTAAAAAGTCTATAGGATGGAGGGCGGGCCGCGGCGCCGCCGCCATTTTGAACATAAAATGTGACGTCATATGTCATTAAAAGTTTTTAATGGTTCGTGATTCGTGTAGTGATTTAAGATGAGGATATTGTTTTGTTAATATAGTTTTTATTAACTAGCTAAAAACTTTACTTAGAACCTACGAAGTAAGTAGAAAACGCAGAAAAAAAAAATCTATCCTAATAATTTTATTTTTTCTAGGTAGATATATTTTTTATCATAATTGGCTTCTCCATAGTCGGGAGACAGATAAAAATGAATGAGGTTGAAGATATTTTTAATTGTTTGATCCTTTCCTTATAATATAGGCAGTCGACGGCCGTAATTTATTGAATAATTAAGTAGTACCTAATCAATGTGACGTCCCCTTGCGCAGGAGTTGATTGCAGTTAAAGTTAAAATCTGAATTCAACAATAGACCAGGCACTTCAAAGACAATTTCCACGCAAACTCCGCCCCCATGCACCCCACCACTCCACTATGTGCTAAACGCTAACACATCAGTAATAAAGTTGAATATCGCGTGCGCTCTTTGGTCGTGTTCGAGCACGAAACTAAATGTTGTAAGTCTCAATTCGAAAAAATATCTTATATCTGGATAACAAACTATATTTTCTTACTGTCAATAATTATTTTAGACATAAAAGCGGAGTAATCTTGTTTGTTTTTTTTTTTCAAATATTCTTTTAAAAAGACATGATTTCGAATAAATAATGAATCGAGCGAAACTGTTTCAATTACGTAACTGTCTTATATTTGGGATGAAAAGATCCAATAAATCATATACTAGAGTTCCATTTTGATTGTATATACTTTTTTAGAATATTAATGCAAATTAACATACAGTTTAGGGAGCTAAACATGCATTTTTACATACCATAATTATTATCATAGATACAACTTGGATTATTTATGTCCAAAGATCCTTTCATAGTAAATCCACATAGTTCGATACAAAAAAAAACTTCGCAATTATATTTTAATTCATGTGCAAATAAAGTTATCTGAATATTTATGGATCTAATATTTTTCTAAATTTTTGGCATGGAGCCAATGTTAATCCTGGCTTATAAACTATCTGTGTGCCAAATTTCATTCAAATCCGTTCAGCCGTTTTAGCGTGAAAGCGTAACTAACAAACTTAAAAAAAAAAAACAAATCTTTTCTCTTTATAATATTATTATAAGTTACCATTTTTGTGCAAAGTAAGAAAAGAAAGAAAGAAAAATAAGTATGTCACAGAAACACGTGCATCAAAGAGGAGAAGAAAATAAGTTCTTGTTAATCATTACCTACATAATTATTATAAGCACGATCACCACATGGCCCCGTGTTGTTTATCGGCACCCATCGATCACTAACTCTGCACCATACAATTCGCCCAGTCTGCACATGCACTCACATAGTTCCCTGAACTAACTGCTGTAGGTACACGTATCAAAAGTATTTAGTTGTAACGACAGTAATACGATACGGATTAGTCTTCCAGGAATGTTCACACGATGTATGGAATTGCAGGTGTTGTTTGATATATTAGACGCTACATCCTACTATAATAATAAGTACTTACATAATTAAGAGATAAAGGCTGTCGCGAACACCCGCGACGCGACTTTAATAAAACAATTTCTTAGAAAATTTTACGGTAGAACAAACACTGGTGTGGCGTCGCGCCTGTTTGGAGCCTCAATAATTTTTTAAAGAGAATAGGATAAAAGTCAGAATTATTTATCAATGATAATTGCTCCGCGCAAGGAGATACAGGCTAGCCTTATCGGCAAAATAAGTAAAAAAAAAATGTTTTTCTTTATCTGTTACTAAAATATATCTAAGTAGGTACATAGTTCAGTTTTAGTTCATACTTAACGGAGTCAGGGTGGATTGGTCGTCGTTATCATCTCGTGTATGAACTTATACCTATAATTATCTGTTTTCTCAGACACCCAGGTTTCAGAAATGGAGGTCAGCTGGCAACGTGTGTTTTATTTACTCAGTTGTTCCATCTAGCAAATATATCGACATATTTGCTGCATCTACCTAATATGGTAACCGTACTCGTATCGCCATTCAATATTTCTTTAAAGAACTTGTTATAACGTCTTCAAAATGGTAATAGTTTGACAAAAAATTATAAATAGTATCAGCTTAATTTTGCGAAAGTTGTAAATCGAAAAACCAGTACAGTCGATCAAACTAGTTGGTATCCAGGCTAAAATATTCATCTTTCCACTACACCACACTACACTAATATTAATTTTTATTGTGTGCGTAATTACCTACTTTTTGAACTTATGGCATCTATTACATATTACAACTTAAAGTCGCTTTTCATGTCTGTTTGTGCGACTGCGTTGTTCATCTAAACTCTGCAACGGATTTTGATGAGGATTTCAGAATAATTTAGAGAATTTATTCCGGAAGGTTAATTATATGTATAAATACCTTAATATTAAACTTACATATAAATAATCGTGCGAAGAAGTAGCGGGTATCTAAAATAAATGAACTCGTATGAGTGCATCGCAGCGTAGACACATCACTTCAGCTACGGAAATTTTCGCTACAGCATCCGGAATTTGTATCCTATTCCGAACTGCCCGAAACTTAGTTTTTAAAACTGCAAGAGGTTTGAGTAGCGGTAAACAAGGTTAATTTAATAGTGCATAAAAACGTAACCGATTTTATCTATATTAAAATCGATTCTGTTTCGTTTTTGAAGTAAATGTCAGTTTGATCTAATTTAAACTTATATGGATGCTAACCGCTAAGTTGTTTAAAATAAATGGCTGTTTCACTTTGCCCCACCAATCTATCCCACAAGTTAATTAATTGTAAATATTCCACTTTTTACCACTGGTTGCGACATATTGGTGGGGCAAAGTGGAATAATCCCAAAATACCCTAGCATATTATACACCTACATTCTGCTAACTATCAACTTGTACTTACGTAGGTAGGTAGGTACCTACTTGTAATGTTCGTTCGAATTATAAATATATTGTTTGTTATAATATTTTTTTTATATCCTGTATATATACCTATTTGACATTTATAATGGTTATTTTCAGATATAAATGTATTTAATTAACGATTTGTAGGTATAGTATCCGTAATATTGGTTTTCAAGTGATAAATAAAGCACCTACTTACCTACTTATTATTGTAAAAAAAATCCTGTTACCCGATTATAGGTCTTTCTTTGTTGAAGCAGAATCAGGAAAATGTATGTAATTAATAATTTTTAATTTTATGGATTAAATAAATTTTGTTTACGTGATTCCCGTTAAGGATAGTTGCATATTTTATTCTTACTCTCAAGAATAAAACGTAGTTATTACTCCAGTTTATTTAAGGCTCTTTCAAACAAGCGCGACACGCGACGCGACACAAAGACACCGCTCGTCGCGCGACGAGCGGTGTCTTTGTGTCGCGTCGCGTGTCGCCCCTGTTTGTAGGAGCCTTTAAACTAAAGGTGATCTTAAGATTGAGTCTTGATTTTTTATTACATCACATGTTGACCCGACGGACGTTACCCTGTCCAAACATTAAAGAACATTCAGTTGTTCCCAAATTTAAAAACGTCCCGGGAACTATTCAAATTTTTTATTTCCATAAAAACCTAATTCGGACATTTTAGAACAATAAATAGCCAAATCGGTCCAGCCGTTTTCAAGTGATGCGCTTACCAACGAACATCAGTTCATTTTTATTTATAGAAGACAGAAAGATGATGATATTGTCAAGGGTTAAGCTAGACGGTACCTAGCTACTATTTCTACCCTTTTTAATAAAATAAAAAATGATTTACAAAAATAATTTAATAAATTTTAATTTTCGAAAAGCAGGACATGTCATAGGAAAATATTTTTGAAGCCTGATAAAATGAAGCACTGATAATAATGAATTTCAGCCAAATACCCAGAAATGTACAATGTACGATATGATACGATGTTCCATGTTCAACAACAATTAACAAAATGAGATTAACACGAATGTCAGTGAATATTGGGACGGTGCCTCCCTAAGTGACCCCAATAGAGTCGCCGACCTGTCTGATGTCATCCTAAAGGTCAAATGTGCGTAGTACTTATGACTAGTGGGCTTTGTTTAAACATAGGAGGAAAAGGTTGTGTCGGGGAGTGAAAAGGTTAAGCACCTTTACCTCAGTTTTTGCTTTCTTCGTGTAAGCCGTGGAATTTGCAATTTTTCCGACAAAAATGTTATTTGCGGTCACTATATTAAAACAACGTGTTTGTTTTACAATAGAGATGATGCCTAAGTCAAAAAATAAATTCTATTTAGTTCTTCAGTCAGATAATAACAAAATAATTAGATACGTATTTTTTGCTATAACATAAATGATTTAGATAAAACGCATTAAAGTTGGGGAGTGGGGGCTCGCTACGTCACAACTAACTATAAAGTCTATATAGTCATGACGTCATGCCACATTTTAACTCAATGTATCACTGTAAAAAAAGAAATGCGTATTCAATATTATTTAATAGATTTAAGGCTCTTTCAAACAGGCGCGACATGCGACGCGACACAAAGACACCGCTCGTCGCGCGACGAGCGGCGTCTTTGTGTCGCGTCGCGTGTCGCGTCTGTTTGAAAGAGCCTTTACTAGATACCAGGCGGCTAAAAAAAAATTTTAGTCATCGTCCTTGTACTCTTTTTTTCGTTCCTCGTTCACCCATGTTTTGATATATTTATTTTGTAGACACACTTTTGGATTTATAATACTGGGATAGTCAAAATCTATGCAACACATTGCACGATATACCTTGTTTTTGTTCAATGTTAGTTTTCCATTATACGTTAATAATAATTAAGGTCGTCATTTGTCAACATTTGTCATTTAAATTAACAAATGATTGATAGTGTTACTGTCGTCCTTGTCAAGTATACAACATTATTATTATTTTTGCTTTTTTAACAAATATATTTATTTAGGCTGACTTTATAAATGTCTTTTTTCAGGGGGTCGATAGTTTCAAAGATGGTCCTATAGTAAAAGTGGTTAACATTAATGTGTTCAATTATTTAGATGTCAATTTCATCATATCATATGACACTTGGCAACACTGTAGCTTCCTATTAGTGAAAGAATTTTCGGAATCGGATCAGTTGTTTAGAAGATTACCCCCTATATACAAACTCACTATTTTACCTTTTATAATTTCATTTTTTTCATTTCATTATTTACATATAAATTATATTTTTGAATATTCGAAAAAAATAACATTAAAAAATAGCAGCGCCTCGCGTGTCGCGCCTATTTGAAAGAGCCTTTAGTCTCGATCCTGTGGGAATATCGCATCGGGATAAAAAGTAACTATTTGCCAAATTTCATCCAAATTCGTTCTGTAGTTCTTGCGTGAAAGAGTAACAAACATCCACCCATCCATCTATCCTCATAAAATTTTGCGTTTATAATATTAGTGGAATAGAAGGATAGGATAGTAGCCCACCGGTATCGGGAATTGGATGCAGGCGGTAAGGGCTCCAGAGAGAGGAACCTCGTAACAATGCGAGCCGTGCCCAAGAATACCGCTTTCTGACTCAAGCCTTCAATGTGGCTATCCAACGAGAGCCTCCTGAGGTGTTGATCGGTCGTCTTAATTTGATTATTATAGTAGCTATAGATAAAACGGCAAATGTATATTCTGTCACTCGCATGAATTCCCAATTAGACTGTCTGCGAATGACAATGTATATATTCAATAGATATTACCCTCACAATACGAGACGCTGCATATGTTCCGACTACATTTACATAGACTATTTACATAGATCTAGGTCACTTGAATGTGCGTTCAATATAGAATTAGTTCAATGTCATTAGTTTCAGAGTCGTATTTTAGGTGTTCAATTTTTTCGGTAGTTTTCGTCATCAATAGACTTGGTAGTCATTGCTCGTTAGTGGTGTAACAAGATGCCTAATGCCTCAATATAACAGATATTGAGGCATTAGGCATCTTGTTACACCTGTTTAGCTTTTTACCTGCATGTAGTGGCAGAAACGTTATTTGAATAAAACAAAACATTTTAATTAAATTAGGTGCTCTCGTGACTAAAGTGTGTATTTTTGTTAAGAGAGCATGATAAATATTTTTATTAAAAAAATATTCTTTATTTCTACCTCATATCCGACTTATCAGGTATTTGATGAACAATACATAATATGAGAGAGAAAGAAAGAAATAAAAATAAGTTTATTTGTCACAGAAATATGTGCATAATAAAAATATAAATTACTCGAGTAGAACAATAAAATAAAACACAATAGAATTAAATATAATCACGAGCACAAAACAGAAATAGTCGGCAGCTGCTGGTACGTCATGACTGTGACAAGAAGGCTTCCACTCAGCATGTTGCTATGCTATGGGGACCCACAGCAAATCGCTGATTTTCAGTGGTCACCCAAAAAAGACGTACGGAAACCAAATCAACTTTAAGGTCCATGCACGAAATCGACTGATTTGGATCAATTTTGTTCATTAGTTGCGAGAAAGGGAAACAGAAACAGAATTTAAACAAAATTATTTGTGATTTGAAAATTCGAATTTTTTGTCTTGTACACAGCGGAAAGGGATTTTTCACATAAATTAAGGATTCGTGGAAAATCACTAAAATTCGCAACAAGTTTTCCAAAAATTGATGCGAGATGAGGTTTCATCGTTTCTTTAGAAGAAACTACTTTTCGTTTTGAAACTTAAAAAATATCATCAACATCATTATAATTATTGTCTACTTGTACATAGGGGAACCACCTTTTTCAACTTCCATACAAAATATAGCAGAAAAAAATGTTGAAATAACCATTTAAACCCTGTTAGTAATGTATTTTTTCCTATTATTTAGCAAACCATATCAAGAAATTAAAAAATCACACATTAGTCTTCAGCTTTCCTTGAAATAAAATCAAAATTTTATTTTATGATTATACAAAATCTTCATTAAGTAAATCAAAGGCGAAATAAACCATATTTTCGAGAGCGTAAAAGTGATGCAACTATTAACAGGTGCTGTGACTGACACGAATGGTTTAGCACCACGAAAACTGAAACTTTAATATACTTACACAGACTTAATGTTTCAAGCTTTCTTACAATTAGATAAGTTATTGACGAAAAAGGGTTTTTTTTTCGTGCACGGACTCTTAATGAATTATACCTACAAAATGAAATATCACAAATAGTAATTACTTAATGAGAATATAATGCTACTAGGTGTTGCTATAAAGTTGGCAATAGGCTCGCCCCTATTATATGGGACTTAAAATAACAGGTCAAATGTTTTATAATAATAGGTAAGTACACCTCTGCCTAACCCTTCGATATTACAAGCGTGATGTTATGTTATGTATGTTTTATAAGGTATCTTATTATGCTACACTGGATTCTTAAAACTTAGGCTCTCTTACAGACTAAATATTGATTTCAAACACTATTGGTTGTCACATTGTTTCAATTAGTTTCTAATTGAAAAACAGTTTAGAAACTGTCACATGAGTCTCTCAATAAAATTGTAGTTCAGTAAAATGACGTCATGAGGTGACCAAACGATTATCGACGCAATTACTGTTAACTCATTAGTTAACTGGTTATTTTTACTTCAAAAGACTAATGACTGCACCCAGTACTTTCAATTTAAAAACTTTGCGACAAGCCACTTAATATTTTTATTCTATAGAACTGAATGATAACAACGTTCCAGGAATAATTTAATGAAATAAAGAGCTTTAGAAAACCAAAGAATTTATTCATCTACCTTATATTATTAATATGTGAATCATAATTCATAATGAAGATGCTTAGAAAAGTTGTGCGGAAATGGCATGAGCATGTAATGCGGAGGAATGAAGAAAATGTGAGGAAAGTTTAGAGTATGAATGTGGATGGCTACAAGAGTAGGGGAAGGCCAAAGAAACGATGGATGGACTGTGACAGATGATATGGCTAGAAAGGGGGGACTTCCGAGATGACGACTAAGCCGACGTTGGCACGGACGTAATAAAATCTCGGCGATTTTTTTTGTACACTTGATTTTCAACGCTATGCTTATCGCCGAGAGTTGAAAATCTAACTGTGTGTTTTTTAATGCGCTGGGACGAGAGTGCGTCCGGCGCGTTGGATTTTCCACGCTCAGCTTAACACCAAGAGTTGAAAATCTAATGCGCTATAAAATCCCGCCGCGATGGATGGAATAAAGCGACATGTTACGCTGACCACAAATCAAATGGCAGGAGAATGGTGAATTGAGTTGCTTTTAGAACGGAAGCTTCGGCGTTTCTGACGTTCATGATTTTCAATTTACCGGCCTTCGAAAAATAGATAGACACATTTCTATAAAGGCAGAAGCATACTCTTCTGATCTTCTGCACAGAGCAGAAGGTTCTTTTTTATACAATTTAAAGTTAAGGGTAGGTCATAATATTGATATATTTCTAATGTTTAAAGAAAGAAAGAAAGAAAATACATTTATTTAGTACAGACTAAAAGCACACAATAAAATTTTACAGCAAATAAATAATAATTAATCAATTTATTAGTTAATGAATTTAAACTGTTTCTTCCATATGTCTGGTACAATTAAAACCCGTTTTTATTACCCAATGTCCTTGGAAGTCAGTGTGCCGTAACAACAATGAATTAATCCGAATAATTTGTTCGGCACTTCACGTTTGCACACATGCCCCTATATGACATCACCGTCCGATTGGCAAAAAACCTGAAGTGTTCTGAAAAGTATATTTACATGCAATGAAACAGTGAACACCGGCTTTCTTTTTCAACAAATTGACGATGATAGTTTTTTTAAAACTAGCATTGCCCCGCGGTTTCACCCGCATATGTATCGTTCTCGTAGCAATATCGGGATAAAAATTACCTTATGTGTTAATCTAGGTTATTAACTATCTGTGTGCCAAATTTCATCCAAATCTGTTCAGACGTTTTAGCGTGAAAGCGTAAAAAACGAACAAACTCACTTTCGCATTTATAATATTAGTTAGCATTAGGATAGTTAGGATTTAATTGGCCAGTGTATGTTTACCTATTGGACTTGTTTTTAATACGAGCCATATTATGTCATAACTAAATATGTCACAGTACCTACTTTTTTATTTAAGTTTTTCGCTGCGTGCTAAAATATACCGGATTAATGAAATGGATGCCTGTTTGTTTAAATGTTAAATTCACCACTTCAAGCTGCAAAATTATTATTATTCGGGTGGTTTTCTATAGGACATACAGTCATATATAACACTAGCTTCTGCCCCCGATTTGGTCCGTGTGAATTTTCTCGCTCCCCCGACCCTCTCCATCGCATCGCACGCATCGTCTCGCCTGCCCGCGTAATTACTTCGTTTTCGCTTAGGGTTCCACCTGACTTTTTTTTTCTCTTTTTGCTCGGTTCCTAAGGGTCCCAGCATGATGTTAAATAGCCTATAGCCTTTCTCAAGAATTGGGCTATAAAAATCAAAAAGATTTTTTCAAATCCGACTAGTATTTCCAGAGTAGAGTACGTAGGTTAGTTCAAACAAACAAACAAACAAACAAACAAAAAAAAAAACTCTTCAGGTTTATTATTAGTATAGATGAGGAAAATGTCGTGAGGAGAGTCTTCAGTATGAATGTGGATGGCTATAAGAGTAGGGGAAGACCAAAGAAACGATGGATGGAATCTGCCAAAGATGCTAAGCCTAGAAAAGAGGTGACTACCGAGGTGACGACTAAAAGTATGGAAGAAAAATACTTACATGCTACGCCGACCACAAATAAGGGGCATGTAACAGTATTCCGGGGGTTCCCCATACACTCATGCAAACAGGTCATAAACGATCGAGTGCCATTATGTGCACTAATTGTTAACTGCACCTGAACTGCCCTGCACATCATCAGCCCAGCAAATATGGTACTGGCCTCGGTTACTCTTAGATTAATCGTCCATATTTTTTTATTGGCATTTGTCTGTGCATCTACCAGTCGTGCCATATTTGGTACAAACTATTTCTATGTAGGTAGTCGAGAGCGTAATACATTGCTACTTAATTGCTCTTAGTTTGCGTTTACGTACCTACGTGCCTGATGACATCGATACGTGTGCAGCCGGCTTGCGTAGCAGTTATAAAACATTACATGCGCATGCGCAAAAAACTGTCTTATCAATGTAACCTTAACCTCCGGTTTTATCATACAATTTGGGGCAAATGTGTTGAGGTTACATTAGTTTTCTTTAAAGATCGTTTTGAGTTAAACATAAAAAAAACATTTTTTTATCAACTAGTTTAGGCAAAATTTGTTATTGAACGATTCAGATGAGAAGTTGGTGTATTGTGAAGTATCGCTTTTATAGCAACTTTTTCCAATGTCCTTTACTTGATTTTTCTATTTTCTATACAAACGAAAAAGTATTAATCTTAAAAACCAGTACAAATTTACTGTATTAATTCAACGGCGAGTTTTACACAAAACCGACCCAATAGTTATATCAGAAAACAGATGTTTGTAGTCTCTCAAATCTTCAGTTTTGTTGTGGAATGCAACATGCTCATTATTTATTTATAGCAAGCCGGCTGTATCAATAAATAAAGTTTGTTTGAAAGTGTAAATTGGGCGCGTGTTTCATAAGGGCTTTATCCACTTAAAAAGTGTTAATCCATTTGTTAGTTTTTGTTTTTTTTTATTAATAGTAAAAAAAATAGTTTCTATGTTATCAAATTATCAGCGTAAATTACCGTTTTTTAAATACCTTTATTTCTAACAAGTATCTACTATGTTTTAAACATCAAGATTAACTATCGATCTAATTATAATTTTTATTTTTAAATTCCTCCCTAAGTTACACGTTAAACAAATGATGTATGGTTTTCCTGTTTCTTACATAAACATAAATATACACAGTACCTACTAGTCTGTAATGGCTCTTTCAAACAGGCGCGACACGCGACGCGACACAAAGACACCGCTCGTCGCGCGACGAGCGGTGTCTTTGTGTCGCGTCGCGTGTCGCGCCTGTTTGAAAGAGCCTTAATACAATTAAAGTTTTTGCTGCAGACCTTTTTCTGTTTTTCAGTTTCGTTACACGATAATAAATTGTAGTTGATAATTATGTGGATATTAATTAGCATTGTAAGGCATCCGTTATGCAAATTAATGTATTTAATATTTTCTCATTTTAATTTTGTTATAATGTTTTCTTTTATAAAGTAGTATTTGAGGTCATACTGAATTATTTTCGAACTCAAGGTGAATTGTTTCTGAATAAATAAATTGAAATTGAATTGAATAAAAAAATTAATAAATGTTTCAGTTGAAATTCTTATCAGAAGTCCGGTATGAAAACCTGACTCATAAAGACGCTTTTACTTTTACGAATATTTTCTTGGATCTATTCCAAGTTTTTCTCTAAACATCATCATCGCATTCGAGAGCAGAAAATTTGACCAAGCCTCTATAGAATTAAGTAATCATGCAATATTTTATTTGAAATGATTTTTATTTTTTGTTAGGGGTAGGACTTGGGTCTACTCAAAAGAGCTTTCTTTAATGTTTTTTTTTTTCAATTTGTACATAAGAAACTATAACTGTAGGTATGATTAGAAAAAGCAAGTCTATAAACAGCAAGATAATTGTGATATTGCTCATGAAAATGAAATTCTTTACAACAAATTGTAACTAAGAACAAGTTATTCGCACGTCAAGGTGCAGCCACCCAAATTCTAATGTCCATTACGTGACGTCATTATACAACCATATCAAGAACGTTTTATTTTTATTTAAATAATACTTCGTCATCCAACATAGAAGGTTGTCGAGGGTCAAAAGCATTAAACGATTTGTGCCGGAAGATGAACAGATAATTACTATACCTAAATAATACTCATAAGCCACGTATTCATTAGAAACAAAGTTGACAAAAAGTTGCGCAACATAAAAATGTTGTAGAGTCACATCCTGCAACATCAAATTTTCCGGGCAACAACGTTGCACTACTTTTGTTTACCATGAATACGAAACGCTATGGGCCATGAAAGCCGCATAAAGGCTCTTTCAAACAGGCGCGACACGCGACGCGACACAAAGACACCGCTCGTCGCGCGACGAGCGGTGTCTTTGTGTCGCGTCGCGTGTCGCGCCTGTAAGAAAGAGCCTTTATATCTTCCCAGCAACGTGTTTTCTCGTAACACAAATACACGTTGCTGAAACTATGTTTCTCAATTACTTTGTTTCCTAATGAATACGGAGCTTAATCATTGTGAGAGTAAATGGGTATGCCCATTATCCTTTATTGAAATGTACCAGATACGGCACATTCCGAGGATTAATTAAAACCAATTGTGAGAGTTAAGATATCTGAAATTTAATTTGTGGCGCCATGTTCCTCTAAAATATTATGCATTCTAGTTTGCGCCGTTCAATGTCAGATGAGATCATCGCGTGGGATCGTAAGAGTACTAAACTGTTGACATTGACTAGTAGATAAATGGCCGATCTGTTTTTATTTCGGGCTATTTTCGAACGTATTTTTCTCGAGAGGCGCCGATAACGTGCATGTGGTCAGTGGTCACGTTGTAAATTGCACTCGGTTCAAAGTGTAACTTTTGTTACTTGAATTACCCCAATTAGGTATGTATATGTTCTTTTAGTAGCACTTATCAATATTTATTAGCGTAGACACTTACCTACCTAAAATTTTATTAAATCAAAAGAACAAAGAAGTTACTGTCAATGGCATTTCGCAACGATTTTTACGATTCGTTTCGTTGCCTTATTTGAAAACATCTTGTAAAAAATAGATCAGTACCCTAATTGCGTAATACACGATCAATAACAACTGTTTCAATTTGAAACAGATTGCTAATCCATTGCTTCATAAGTTGGAAAAAAATCTGCTCACCAGCGTAAATAACGCAATGAATGTTGTTGAACTGTCAAAATGGAACAAATTTGTCATAATCGTTTACGAAAATAAGTTATGCGATTAGGGTACTGATTCACAAATATTTTTGCCAGACTTTTCAACATACGCCTTTATGATGAAGCTACATTTAGCCACAAAGCATTTTATGATTATTCCGAGTTACGACGTTACATTAATAGTGTACTAGGCTCCCAGATGGCGAGTGGCGATGTTGCCTACATTCCTGATGGCCATAATTGCTATAAATAACAGCAGCCCCACCACTCAAGAATCGGGGCTTCCCATGGGAGTGGTTTTAATGGGGCCATGGTACTCGCTGATGGAATAGAAACACGTGTTGTGTATTCTTGCTTCGCTATTTTAGTCTTTAAAACTCGTAAACGGGACGGAGATCGCTTCGTTTTCTGTACTGATTTAGATTTGATCAATGTACTCGCATACCAACCATTTTTGTATTTTTTTACGAAAAATTGACTACCTAACTAGGATCTTCCAAAAAAGTGAAGTCTTCTTTCATTTGTATAATTAAAAAAAAAAAACAGCGAAGTATCCAATCTCCTTTAACATAAAAATACTCTTGTACTAAAACTTTCTCTTGTTCGTTCTTGTTGTAATAACGAGATTTTTTGTCTTTATGTACCAATTAAAACTAACTAACGTTAATCATTCTTTGTTACAGATTCACAATGGCTCTCGAGTTCAGCAAGTGTTGCTTCTGCATAGAGCTGAGGACGGGATGCCTGATCATCGGGTATCTGAACCTGGTAAGGAATATCTGAATTTATTTATTTATTGAAATCTCCCATACAATTATAATTACAGGTAGTAAGTACCCCATGCGACAATACGGTCATTACACAATTCCGTAGCTTATTTAGAATTTACATACGTAGATAATCTCACGTCACCTTTAGGCACGGGACATACACAAATGACGAGTGGCGCGGGCGTGGCGACGGTATGGCGCGGGCGTTGCGCCACTCGTTTCAGATTTCATATAAAATGTATAGGAACGACGTGAAGGCTCTTTCAAACAGGCGCGACATGCGACGCGACACAAAGACACCGCTCGTCGCGCGACGAGCGGTGTCTTTGTGTCGCGTTGCTAGTCGCGCCTGTTTGAAAGACCCTTGACGCGGAACATACACACAAGAGGCGCGGCGCGGGCGAGGCGACGAGGGTATGGCGCGGGCGTTGTGTTCCGCTCCACGTCGTTCCTACACATTGATATATGAAACGGGCGGCGCAACGCCCGCGCCACATCGTCGCCACGCCTGCGCCTCTCGCCACTTGTGTTTGTCTCGCGCTTAAAGTGGCGAGGGGCATGAGCATAGCGACGGTGTGGCGCGAGCGTTGCGCCTCCCGTTTCATATTTCATACAAAATATATAAGAACGACGGCGATGTGGCGTGGAACATACACACTACGCCCGCGCCGCACCGTCGCTTCGCCTCTTGTGTATGTTCCGCGCCACGTAATTCCTATACATTGTGTATGAAATATGAAACGAATGGGGCAACGCCCGCGCCACACCGTCGTCATGCCCGCGCCACTTGCCACTTGTGTATGTCCCGCGCCTTGCAATCCTTACATACTCATAATATTTAGAATTTAACTAAAATAATATTAAAAAAAACTAAAACAAATTAAAATTAATAGGAAGTTTGACAAAATACTTACCTTTTATTAAACAGAATATCAGAATAACAATTCCGATGTAATAGGGGCGAGCCTATTGCCATCAACCGGGCACAAATCCAGACTCCGGGCTGCTACTGAAGAATTTCTGATGAAAGACCCAATACAACTTTGCCCGACTTGGGAATTTAACCTAGGACCAATAACTTACCTTTCTAAAACAATTTTCCAGATCGGCAACATTGCCGTGATCCTGATGTCCATCCTCGGCCTGGCCGCAGCCGGCGTGGTCACCGCGCAAGGCAAGGACCAGGAGGTGCAGACAGTTGGAGCCGTCATGTTCGCAGTCATCGCGATCATGCTGGTCTTCTTCATACTGTTCCTGGCATTCACTATAGTCCTGCTAGTTGGACTGCATCAGGTAATTATCTTAACTGTTTAAACTTACGTCATCATCTGCCTTTTCCCAACTATGTTGGAGTCGATTTCCAGTCTAACCAGATGCAGCTGAATACCAGTATTTTACATGGAGCGACTGCCTATCTGACCTCCAAAAACCAGTTACTGGGTTATACGATACCCCTTTGGTAAGACGGGTTGTAAGACTTTCAGGCTTCTGACGACCCGTAACGACTGTCAAAGATCCACGAATGACAGCCGGGACCAACGGCTTAACGTACTTTCCGAGGCACGGAGGGGTCTTGTTATGTAAAGATGGTCACCGATTCACGGACCAACCGCGGCAAGCGTATAAGCTTAACCTGATCAATCAACCCTTGCAGCTGGTATTCCTTAGCCACAATCTCCTCTATCTGTTTAAACTTACATAATATGGCCAATTATGTTTTATTTTATTTATTAGGGAAAACAAAGTGACACATTACATTTTATACGAATAATTAAAAAATACGGCCAAATGTAACAAACAACATTTTCCACGGAATAGAAATAAAAAATAATCTTTACAAACCATGCCATACCAACCATTTACAATCATTTAAGTTAGAAAACACTTTTTCTGCTTAATAGTAAAACAAAATTAAATTTAGCAAACAAAGGAATAAAACGAGATTATAAGTAAAAAGAGGTGGATAGATTACACGCGCTCCGCAAGTGACACGATCAAGCTTGGTTTTCTTCGTCTTGACGCTTTTGCGCTACTGATATTTATCAGATACTTCTACGTGTCATCAAATCAGTGTCAGTGTGAGATTGTGCCGTTTTGGAGAACATTGGGTAGGTAACCTACCTACCTCTTTAACTTATAATACCATTGCATACTAGCTTCTGCCCGCGACTCCGACCCACGGCGTCGCATCGCATCGCCCGCCCGCGCCTTTTTAACCAACTTCCAAAAGCAGGAGGTTATAATTATGTTCGTAGTATGTTTTTTTTTTAATGCATGTCCACCGATTTCTCCGTCAATTGTAGACCGATTTTGAAAATTATTTTTTGTTTGAAAGTGTATGCTCTCGTGGTGGTCCCATATATAACTTTGTTTGGATAGTTTTTGAGTTAGCTTCAATAATATGTATTTTTTCCCACTTGTATGTGGATGATATGAAAAGTTCCTGTCACTGATATTTACATAGCAGGTAGTGGTATTCGAATTTTTATGGGGTAGGTACCACAACTAAAAATTGAAAAATAAAAACTTAAAAAATAACTAGTACCTACCAGAGATTAACGCGTTCAAACAAACTCTTCAGCTTTATTATATTATAATACTTGGTACTTAATTGCTGTGCAAACTCGTAATATTTGTTTGAAAAATAATACATGTAAGGAAAAATATGCTGTAAACATATTATTGTTGTTAGGTACCTAATTTAAATTATCTTTATTTATAACAAGTCATGGGTTCTCGACAATTGATAGCAATATCGCGGTTCATAACCTATGTATGACGGCTATACCAACGTCGCCGATGCAACTGGCTCAGAATGGCTTCCATAAATAGCAGAATAATTGAATAACAAGGATCGCACAATTGGTGTTAACAATTGATATCAAAAGCGGGCATTCCCTTGCAATGAATAAAACGGGGTTGCCAGAGTTCTTATGTATTAGGTCTATCTAGGATGTGGTAATTTAGAACGATACAGTGTTATCGCTCAGATAAAGGATTACCTGCTGTACCCATGTAGGTACCTACTCGAAAACGTCAATCAGGGTTACAGATCGTGCCATCGTACGAAGACGCGCCCCACTCCGCGATTACGGTACTGTAAACTGTACTTTAGTACGGAGCAGAGCGAAATGGGGCGCGTGATCGAGGATGGCACTATCTATAACCCTAATTGACGTTTTCTGAGCATGTTTTTTGCTTTTACTTTAATGACAGTATGTTGATACATAATTATATAAATTGAAATATATATCCTTAGAATTATGTACAGTAAAAATGAAGGATTGTTCAAATCGGTTGAGAAGAAGCCGAGGTTTTTTTTTAAGTCATAATAAGTTGAAAACTTGCTCCTTTTATGCTGGATACTTGCCACGTAGTCGCTGCGCCAGTGTTGCGTGGACATTGTATCAAATGTTGACAACAACTGCGGAGTTACGGACGAAAACAAGTGACGCACGCCCGTGTCGTGTGAACGGGGCCTTAGTCATGCCTTTAGCGCAGCGCATTTACGTTTGATAAAGACGTACGCTAAAGAAAAGTGTACCGAGCTGGTATGGTGTACATTCTGTAACCTAATGTTAATGTTTCTGTTCCAGTACAAACGCGGTCACGTGAAGGCCTACCTGATCTACACGCTGATCTTCATCGTGCTGTACATCATAATGTTCTTTGCTGGTTTTGCTGCCGCACACATCAGCGCTGGCATGGTCGTCAGGGATCTCATCTCTATACGTAATTATTTCATTATACAATTTTATATTTACGACCCGCGCCTTCGCACGCGTGCGTCAATGTACTGAAGTGGCGACATATCTGAATATCGACATTTCTGTACAAAATCAAAGTTAAATATTCCATAAACTGGTATAGGTGAACTCTCTCTGTGAACTGTTAGGGGAAAGAAGTCAATAGGAGGATATATTTTATACAATAGGGAAACACGTCGGTTGCTCCTACAGAATTCCACACAGCAATTATTCGTAATGCTGCAAAAAATATTTTACAGATATGTCACTTCTACTATTTCAGATAATTAAATTAGTAGCAAATACCTTAAATATTTCTACTATTCTACTCATTTTAAAAAAAAATATCCATAAGTTTACAAATTAATTTATTTGAATGATTATTTTCAGTTTTGAGCATCTACTTCTTACTGGTGATCAGAAGCTACTACCTAAAGATGGACGACCCCGCCAACAAGCCAGCAATTTACAACACAGCTTAAGTTAGCCGTTTATAATTATAATATCTACAGTATCTATGATATTGGTAACACACTTGATTATCAGCCACATGTCCAAATTTTAATAAATATGTTTACATCTTACAACATGAGGATTTTTAAATAAAATTTTCATAGAAAAAAAATAATGGCCATTGACATTCATTTTTAAATACATTTAAAATTACAAAAAAAAAAATTACAGAATTTGGGACACAAAATGTGCCTTATACAATACTGCCTCGTAATTTATAGTAGGTATTTTAAACAAATATTAATGTGTGCTGATAATTAGAAGTTTGGTACATAAGAATATTTCTAAATGTTGTCGTCGTGGTGAGTTTAATTGCTTCGAATCAATCATTTGACTTGCATCAATGTATTTGAATCAATCGTTTTGCCGTATATGCTTATTTCTCAATAATATTATGCATGACAAAAGTGTTGATGTAAAAACATTGTTATTACGTCTAGTTGTTTAAGTTTCTTATACTTAGTTGTAAGATTTTGAGTCCCTTTTTTAAGTTTTCAGGTACAGTTACGTTTTTCATGAAGTAGTTACGTACCATTATACTTTTACGAATGTTTTGTAAGTTAATAATTCACGCTGTCACAGAAATGCAAATATAATTTAGTAAAATTATCATTACCTTAATGGCTTTGGATTTCTGAAAATATTTATAAAAATATAAAATTTAACTGAGCATTTATTTTATTTTGTATTTTTATACTTTATCTTATCACAACAGTGAGTTTGCAAAAGACAAAAAAAAAGTTTTAAATGAACCATTTTGAAAGTGAAATAAAATAAAATCACAATGAGACTGGTGTTACATAGCAACAAAGTAAATATTATTTTTTACAAAACAGTACAAAAACAACCAAAATAAAAACTTGTCGCCACCGATTTTTATGGAAAATTGTGATGTTTTTATAAAACTGTATTTGTTACTTTGCATTTAGAAGGCAATTTTTATAAAAAGAAAATATTTAAAATGCCACGGCAAAATTTTTATTTGTTATAAAACCAAACATTGTTGATAATCTTCATTGAACGAAAACAGTACAATAACATTAAGTTATATTAATAGTTATTTTATTTAATTTATATTAGATACCCATTTAAAATTAACCACAATGCAAACATTTTAATATTATATTTTCTTGAAAGTGCCATTTAAAAGATGTTTTGATTACTTATTTTGAAGTATTTCTATCGTTGCATTTATCTCGTTAAGTAAAAGTAGTGTTTGAAATAAATAAGATAATATGCGTAAAGTTAACAGGCGGTATAAAGAATCTCTTTAAATTCAATATATACCTAAATGGGCTATATACTGCGGGGTTAATAAAATTGCCTTTTGAACTAAGTTGAAAATAACTAACTTTTTTCTGAAGCGTAGTCACGATAAACTAATGTTTGTAGTGAATTTATAAAGTGACACTAAATTATGAACTTAATTAAATGTTACGATCTCTTAAAAATCTTGGGTAAACCACCGATTCTTCAGAAAACAGCTCGTTTTTTCGTCTTTATAAAAACAAAATTTTTAGACTTGTATTTAATGCGTTTACGAATGTCATTGTAACAAATATAAAATATGCTTGAATGTTTAAAAAGATAAATGTTAATTAAGTGATTTATAAATCAAAATTAAAATACTTTAAATATTTTTTGCTGTTTTTTAATTATGTTCCCGCACCCCTCGGCCACGACATCACCGCTCGCGCGACCTGTGTCTTGCGTCTGCGACTGCGGCGAGAAGAAAAATGTTAGAAGTTATTTATTATTCTGAAAGTAGGATGGCGGTTACCTTACCGCTTTCCTACCATCGATCTTTACAAAACATGTACGGTTCTCTCTGTTCGAAAATTATTTATCCTTATCCTTGTTTTAACTACACACTCTCAAACTACCTCCGTGCAAAATTGTCTCCCAACGACGTAAACATACTGTTTGTCCCTCCATCCGCACAAATTGTCGTTCGGCCCAACGTAGTTTCCCTTTCCTTAGTAGCTTTAAGGTTAATAAAATTTTAAATATACACCCTATGTGCAGATCAAAATGTTAAGGGCTAAGCATATTAATGAGACTCGAGAGAAGGTGTTAAAATTGGTTAATGTTTTTAAAATTCTTTCGGGATCTGGATGGGGAGTACATCCCAAACATCTGAGGCGGTTATATATCTCAACAATTCGGAGTAGAATCGATTACGCTTGTTTCCTTTATGATAGCTGTGAAACTCACCTCAGTTAGATTAGACAGGGTCCAAAATGTTTGCATGAGGGTTATCAGTGGCTTTATTAGAACCACAGCGATTCACGTTATGGAAAATGAACTAAACCTGCAACCGTTGAAGTTTCGCAGATACTATCTAGCGGGTAAATTCTGGCTTAAAATGAAATCGTATGCTGATAATAATATTATTGCTGTGTTGGAAGAACTGCAAGCACATTGTCGACAATCACACTGGAGAAGAAAGGTGCCCTTGTTAGTCAGAATTCATGAGTCTCTTGATTTACTACCTGTCTACACGAGCCCAAAGCTGGAAATGTTCTCATTGGACACTTGTGTTCACAGGATTGATCTATCTCAAGTCATATTTCCTAGATGGTTTGATAACGGCTAAAAAACACTACCAAAATTCAAAACTCAGTGAGCTATGTACCGTATTTTTAAATAAGACGTACTCGGGTTTCTACAGAATATACACAGATGGATCCAAAAACAAAATAGGTTCGGGAGCAGCGTTTTTCGATCCGCAAACTAAAAATGCAGTGCAATTAAAGGTAAACTCAAAATGCAATATAATGTGTACTGAACTTGTGGCAATAGATGAAGCATTGTCTTACATTGACTCATTTGAAAGCGGCAATTATGTTATTTTCAGTGATTCGAGAAGCGCTCTTCAACATTTGGCTCGGTGTACCTCGAGTTTTCGGGGTACTCCGATTGCCTACAGCGTGATCAAATCTATTTGTAAGCTTATTTCTAAGAATAAGAATATTGTACTGCAATGAATACTGGCTCATGTTGGCTTGGAAGATAATGAAGTAGTGGATCGGCTGGCGAAGGATGCTTGCGATGATGGATTGGTCTGTCCATACTTTCCCGAGCACAGTGATTATTTGTGTGAAGTTAAAGCAGAAGGCACTAAAATGTGGCACGAACACTTCGATCAGAGGTCACTGAGCAAGGGAATCTGGTATCGGACAATCCAGCCTGCACTTTCTCGCTGTTCATGGTTCGACCAGGCAAACATGAGTCGTCAAGAAATTGTAATGGCTCTTCGGCTTCGAGCGGGACACATTCCAATGAACAGTTTCGCATTTCTTATGGGTAAAGTTACTTCACCAAATTGTCCGGAGTGTAATATACTGGAAGACACTTACCATATACTGATGGAATGCGTCCGGAACGAGTCCGAAAGAATCACACTGTTATCGAAGTCACTGGATGTTGGAAGGTGTAATAGCATGCTTGCGTCCCCATTGTCGACGGACGCAAGATACTTGTATAAGTTAGCAAAAACAGGATTAAGATTAAAAGGAATAATTGTTTGTACCGATGAGGGTGGCATAATCAGTTTTTGATTAAACCCTCTATAAATAATAAAATAATTAAAAAAAAAAAAAAAAAAAAACTGTTACGAAATGGCTACTTGAATTGGATTATGCAGAGACTGAACATTTACTAAATATTTTAAAATAATTTCGTCTACCGTGAATATGCCCTACTCAAATTAATCTTTAATCGCGTTTCATCTTGTTAACCACACACAGACACACACACACACTCTCGGGCATGTAGGTGCCCGCGCCCAGTGCCCTTCGTGGGTGCTGGGTTCGAGGACTTATATTGCACTCACGGACACACAACACTCCCCAAAGACACCCATAGCACATCTCCTTTTGTTTTGTAAATTAATTTCCCTTCCTCTTAGTAATTGGAGCTTTCCAATGTTGTATGTAGTACGTAAGTGCAAATTAATGTTGTAATTTTAAGGGTGTGTGAGTCTGGAGATCTGTCATACAGGTCCCGAACCCAGTATAGACTCCAGCTCTCACAAAGGTCTGAATCTGCCTGTAACATAAATACCATGTACCAAATTTGTACCTTTTTGAGAGAAATAAATTACTAAATTACTTAAAAAATACTATTTAGAACGTACCATGAGTCACCGCGGTACAACTTGTGGTACGTCTTGCGACGCGGAAACACTCGAGCGACCGCGGCCAGCGGGGAGCGGAGAGGTGTACGATGAAAACAAAAGTATAATACTTAATCACAGTGGGCATGCCACGTCTCAGAGCGGAGGGAGTGCGATTTTTGATAAAGACATTCTGTAGGTCCAACGCGGTCGCAGTCGCCGCCGCCACAAGACGCACCGCAAGACGCACCGCAAGACGCACCGCAAGACGCACCGCAAGACGCACCGCAAGATGCACCGCCTTATGTCGTGGCACTGGCGAAGTATTATTTCTGATCAATTCATAGTTTTTGCGCAATACATACACATACAAATACTAATGTATATTTTAGTAGACTTAGTTTTGACTACACAAAGTAACAATAAGGCCGCACGTACTTTGAATGCGTTTTCGAACGAATTTCACTCGTGCGTACACGTACGAACACACACGAACGATCCCGACCTTCCAAGCACAAAGGGAGCGTGCAGGCTGGGTGCGACTTAGTCGTACGTATAGTTTCGACGTCCGAAAACAATCCGAACTTTGTTGGGAATTGTTCTATTTGACGGAGAAAAACTTATCCAGTGTGCGCACTCAATTCGTTCGACCATGGTCGTACGTGTACGCACGAGTGAAATACGTACGAAAACGCATCCAAAGTGCGCGTGGCCTTAATCTTTTAAAGAAAGTAGGTCAGTATCTACCTTCTCACTTAAACGAACTATATAAATACCTACATTTATGATATAAAGTACACAATGTACTAACCTAATACGTCGGATGCGAACATTTAATTATGCACTTGGTTATGAGGATAGCAGCAATTGCCTGCATCCGCGATTGTGAGTAAAGATATAACTTGAAATACAGGCCATACTCACAGACTTCTTTTCAAGTTAGTGAGCTACTTATAAACTAAAATTAACATAATTACTTTTTGTTATAAGTCTTATATACAATATATATTATTTACATACTTACACTAAATTGAATGACTAACTAACTATACAAATCAACACAAAAACAAAAGGACACTTACCGAAGTACTCGTCCGCATCGCTATCAACCGGAAACGTGTCCAGAAGACTGGCAGCATTGCCACGTTGAATGGCAATGCTATTTGGCTTTCTTTGGCCAAAGAACGAGCCAGCGCTCTGGTCATGTGAAGACAACCAGTCAGCGAGAAATTTCCTTAAAAAAGACTCCTGTACTCGGGCCACATGAGCGGAGCGTTTCGACCCCAAACGGCTCAAAACTGTAGTTATGCATAAGGTTACAGTATTTGCGGCGCTTGAGGGTCTCAGCAGCCGCAGCAGCGCCAGCGGCGCCAACACAGCCCGCCGTGCTAGGAACATGAGATGGCGGAAGATTGTCGATACAGGTAACATCTCACACCAGACACTTCTTTGGGTGAGCCGGTACGATCAGCTTATTCGTTTTAATTCATGCATAATAACTGTTGATCAGTATTTATTAAGGCGTATGCAATAGTACCAAGAGAAGATAGTTTTTTATGAAAAGTTCGTCTTAGTGTGGACGAGGCTTTATATTCTTTATATGGGCGCATCCTTAATTATGATAACAACGATAAATTACAATCGATACAGTTTAATGTCAAATCGTTAGATTTATATTGATGAGTAATTTGCACGTACGGATTCGTTTCAGTTCTGATTCAACATGGACAGGATTACGTTTTATGTGAATAAGGATAAGTGTTCAGGTAAGTGGAGATTTTCTTATTTATGCAAGGTACTAGAGTAACAGACAATCGGACAGCTGGGTGGAATACACTGACAAGTATGGTGGAATTAAAGTATCAAACCTTTATCTGTAGAATGTACAGGATCCTAAACGTAGTGGTCCAAAGGCATATATATACCTGAGGTGGCCACCTACCATTAAAAAATAAATTAAGTTCGGATATTCACAACAGTTCAGAAAATTTCGCAAATTTAATTATTTTCAAGAAATTTTACACTTTCACTAGGATTTTAGGACCCTGCGAAAAAAATCGACGTAGGGTGTTCATATAGATGCCTTGATAGTGTAGGTACAAGATTATGTTCCTATTTACGTTCAGTGTGGCTCTACAACGCTTCAGACTTTATTTTTACTTGTCTTTACTAACTTATTATAAAACTTTAGCAAAACTTACTCGGTAGTATTTTTTTTAAAATCTAGACTTAAGGACTGGAAAATTTCCCAAAAGTTTTAAAATGAAAGGTGGCCACCTCCCCTTACCCCATTTAACCAGTACGTTTGAGAAAGTTTAGAACACCACCCTGTAGAAAGTTTAGAAAGGTGTTATACGTTCAGAATGCAGCCTTCTTTTTTTTGGGTGGGAAATTTTAAATAACTTCTCCCGCTCTGAGCGGAGCGGGAGAACGTGTCAGACTCTTACTGACTAAAACCCACCCGTGTTCCATCAGTTGCCATGTTGCCGGGGTCCACGATCACCCTTTCGGGCTTCTTCGTAATCACGGTATCCCTTTTGGCCATTCCCGCGACCCTGGCAGGCATCGGCCCTAGCGGACCCCGTTAGTTCTGCTGACATCTCATTGAGGCGCGCGTGGAACACAACGCGCCGTCGACCCGGGCCTGGTCCTTATCGGACGGCGAGCTACTCATTGCTCACCGTCCGGAAGCCCGCGCCTACGGTGGCCGGGAATCGGCCTGCATCTCCCGACGCCCAGAGCATCTACTGCGGCGGTTAAGGACGTGAGGATGCGAAATTTGCCTCTCCCTCACGCATTCCGCCTCCTCTTTTGCGAGCATTACTGCTTCACAGAAGTAGGTGATGGGCTCCCATGCCCTTTCGCTCCGTACCCATAGCCTGGACCAGGGCCGGACGTGAAGGATCACCGCCGCCGCTCGCCTCCGCGAGGACACGGCGATGCTCCGCCCAAGCTGGGCAGACCTCCACCGTATGTTCCACCGTGTCCTCCGGGCGATCCACACAATGGTGGCACCCGGGTGTTTCCTCCCGCGCTATCCTCAATAGAAACCTCCCGAAACAACCGCGTCCGGTGAGGACCTGCATCAGGCAGAAGGTGAAGACGCCGTGGCGCTTCTCTAGCTACTCCTCAAAGACGACTTATCGCCGCAATTGTGACGTGTCCAACAGAATGCGGCCTCCCTTTTCATTGTAATTGTATTTTATTATACTTACATTTTTCTTAACCTTCCTTTGATTTTTCCACGTCAAGATGCGGGAAGGTAACCTAAGTCCTGAAGGTATTAAAATATTTGGTTGCCTTGAACGAACATGGGGTAATAGTTCATTTCAGGTAGGTACTTATTTTGTTATTGGGTTTTTCTGTGTTCCTATACCTTATACCTACGTCAGTTTTGCTTTTGCAGCCCGTAGTCTGGGTTTGTACCCGGTTAATATAAATAGGCATTACATTACACACATACCTCCGTAGATATTTTTTTAATGATTACTTGGCTGTTGCCAGCGACTTCGTCTGCATTTATTTTACATTTCATGATCTATACAAATAAATAAAATTGAAGTGTCCGTTTGTAATGTCAAAATAACAGCTTTTTATTAAATGCATATGAAAGTAAATACTTTTAACAAAAAAAAAAAACAATTTTATAAAATTTTGTCTCTCTGTTTGTCTGTTTGTTCCGGCTTATTTCCGAAACTGCTGGATTGATTTTGACAGGATTTATAAGAATTAACTTAGGCTACTTTTACTTTAGATTAGGGTCCTCGCCGGCGAAGCCGCGTGTAGCAGCTAGTTATTAATACAAATATCTAAGATGAAAATCGGAAAAAACCTTCTCCGGCTCCCAAACTACCTATCTTTCAAATTTCATAATAATCCGTTCAGTGGTTTAGGCACGAAAATGTAACAGACAGGCATACAGAGATACATTGGCATTTATAATATTAGTACTTACGGATATGTTGGATTTTTTAACTTGTTAACAGTGGGTTCGGAAGTGGACTCGGACACGTCGCTGAACGACTACATCCGGAACCACCTAAACCTGCGTGGCACCAAGTACATGTGCAAGGAAGGTGGTTGTGGGGCCTGTGTGGTGGCAGTCACCGTCAGCGACCCTCATCCCAGGACGTTCTCTGTCAATTCTGTAAGTATATACTTTCAAAGTGTATTTGGCAACAAATACATGGGCCAGGAAGGTGGTTGTGGGGCCTGTGTGGTGGCAGTCACCGTCAGCGACCCGCGTCCCAGGACGTTTTCTGTCAATTCTGTGAGCATACCTAATTTTCTTATAGCTTTGCTCAAAGTTTGAGGAGACACTAAGGAAAATGTATAAGTTATTTTGAACTAACTTTTAACTTCAACCTTGTTCACGCGAATTTTTAACATAAACTTGATTTTTCTGCAAAATTTATTGTTATTGCACCGCTATGTAATTTAGTTTCCCGAATGGCAAACAATGTGAGTCGTAGATAAAAAAAAAAACTATATTTAATCGCCTGCCAAAATAAAAGTAGCATTTTGTATTTATGCCCAGTTTCCCAGTATATCCATGTAGGTGGCGGGACTGTAAACAACATTTTATCTACTCTGTATTTTTTATTTATATTATTTCCTATATTAGGCCATTCGATCCACAAAGGTTTAAGTAGGAAGAAATATTTGGCAATTTGAGATTGTGTATTAATACCGCTGTTTTTTTATAATTACATCATTTGCTGCGAAAAGGTTATACAAAACGGTTTTTTACCCGACTGCGACGGGGGGTTAAGATTTTGACCGGTCTGGAGGGGTATGTATGTTCATCTATTCACTCTTACCTTCTAAACTATTTATCATAATTTGACTAGTGAGGCATCATATATGTCACGTCACATTAAATTGGATATGGCGCCCTGTAGAGTATTATTTGACATTATATACCTACGAGTTAATTTCAACTCTTTATTAGTGGCTTTTCTGCCCATGATAATTATTCAGATTTATCACAGTACAGCAATCATGTAATTGCGTTTAATTAAAATAGGTTTTTATTTTATTAATTTATATATCTTTTGTATAGATTCTTTTCTATTTTGTGAATGTGAGAACGCTGGCTTAGTGGACTGTAGATTTGTTGACCATTTTCTATTTTCTTAAGTACCTGGTACTTATTGAAAGATCTACACTGTCCTCCCATACCTAGTCATACTGTTATTTGAAAGAATTGTAAAAGCCAATTATTTTTAAAGGAGTAACCGTGGAGTTTCTTGCCGGCTCTTCTCCATAAGAAACGACCAATTGGAACCGTGCAGCTAGCTTCTGACGTTTCATAAGTGCCCATGTAGGTTTATGTGAAATAAAAATATTTTGAATTAAGTAAATTGAATTGAATTAAGAGAACATAAAGTTACGAACTAAAAAAAAAACACAAATTAAAAATCCGGAGTCACACGTAATTTGTTCGATTTATAATAAATATTTTAACACTTGTGACACCGGATTTATAATTTTTCCGTCTGTGATGTCTTGTTTATACCTTTTTAGTTGTTTTTTTGTCTTAGTTAAGTTTTAGTTTTTAACCGTGGATATTTTCCAAAATGTGGATATTTTTCAAACGTTCCCGTGGGATATTTTCCGACATACATGCGGGCGAAGCCGCGGGCAAAAGCTAGTACATTATAATTATACATCTACCTAATTTATTTTCATTGCTCTGGCTATAATTATTCTTTAATTGCCGTTTAATTTAAGTGGGGAAACTGGAATGTCAGGATGTATTTAACAATACCGAGTAGGTAAAGCCAAGCAATATAATTGTACCTACCTAGCATTAATATTAAAGGATTTAACTTTGTACACAACATGCGCTAACCCACTTTCCACAACAAATACGAAAGTACTTTAAGCGGTGTTATAATGCCTCATCCTTTCAGCCTGTAACGGTGTCCCACTGCTGGGCATAGGCACACCTTTCCTTTCTACCATACTTCTTTGGTTCCGTGCATCCATCATCAAGGTGTTTCCTGTGACTTTGGTGATATTTATTTATTTATACGGGGTGTTTGGTAGAAGGACCGAATGAAGGAAAGAATGCATAGCTCAATCAGCCTATAATGTTCCCACTGCTGGGTCACAGGCCTCCTCTTGGTAAGAGGGAGCGGGCCGTAATCCACAACGCGGGCCCAGTGCGGTTTGGTAGACATCACATTTCGGTTTTAGGACATGCCGGTTTCCTTACGATGTTTTCCTTCACCGTTTTGAGAGCAGTGGTGATGAAATTATTTACATAAAGTAAAGCGCTTACCTGGGTTTGAACCCAAGACCTACAACTCGTAAGTCGGAGCCGTTACCACTGGGCCACCACTGCTCAAGAAAAAGGAAATAATTAAGAATTATAAGATAAACTATAACAATACAATTTAACCAAAAGCCTCATAAAATCATATATCTCGTATTATATTTCATCAGGCTTGTGATCAAGATCTAGCTAGCAGTGACTGATTAAAGACTATTTAGACGAATATCCTACCCTGTTTCTCAGTGTCTAGTATCAGTGACGTCATGCCAAGATTGGGAGGTGACGACGGTAGAAGGGATCGGCGACCGATCGCGAGGATACCACCCGGTGCAGAAGACCCTTGCGGAGTACAACGGTACCCAGTGTGGGTACTGCAGCCCAGGGTTTGTGATGAGCATGTACAGGTAAGTGTAGTTCTGTCAATATTTAACTTAACCGATTTATTTCCTCGAAAACATTTTAGACACACTATGTAAACAATGTTTTATATGAGAAAAGATAACATTTATTAAAATTTATTGAACACCACTTATTAAAGGACAAATATATTTAAAATTACTGTATAATGGGCGGTCTAATAACAATAACATTGCAATAATAATTAAATATATTTTTTTAAACTTGGTATAAAGTATACCTAGTTTAAAAAAAACATATTATTTTATATTTATTCCTATACTATTAAATGAAAAATACTTGTATATATACCTATCTTATCATAAAGAGTAATATTTGTATATATATATATATTTGTAATCACGTTCTCGAGAACGGCTCTAACGATTTCGATGAAAGTTGCAATATAGGGGTTTACGGGGCGAAAAATCCATCTAGCTAGGTCTCATATCTGGAAAAAATCGTTTTCTCTGTATTTTCACCCGAGCAAAGCTCGATCGCCCAAAGTTTAAAACAAGATTAGAATAATGACATGGCAGCATGGAATTAGTATGTACTTTATATAGAATAAGTATGAACTATCCTTTACTATTAATTGAGCATTCTCTATTTTCACCAGAGCAGAGCTCGGTCGCCCAGGTACAGATGATATTAAGTTCATGTCTGGTTTCACTCAACTAACTCAGCAATTTTTATAAATTGTTTTTCAGTCTTCTAGAAGCAAACCATTATGACTTAACTCAGTACGAGATAGAAAATTCCTTTGGAAGCAACACCTGCAGATGCACAGGTAACAGGCCAATCCTGGATGCATTCAAAAGTTTCGCTAAAGACGCTCCAAAACCTCCACCTAAAATTGAAGACATAGAAGATCTAAAAATCTGCAAAGAGAAAGAAGATTGTCACAGATGTGATAAAAACTGGTGTATGGTCAACAAGAGTGATGCAGAACCTCCGCAGATAAAGAAGATTGATCTTAAAGATGGTCATGTATGGTATAGGGTCAATGAAATTGCTGATATATTTACTATATTGGATTCTGAGGGATACGAATCTTATATGTTGGTAAACGGTAATACGGGAAGAGGTGAGTGTATTGAAATATTGAAGAGAATTTAACCCTAAAGCATAATAATATCATCATCGTAATCATCATTTCATTTGAAAGACTCCCACTGGTGGACATAGGGCTCTCTCGTCAGTGCATTACGAACGGTCATGTGCTTCTCGCATCCACTGGAGCATATAAAAATACTATAAACTGCAATTCATTTTTCAGGTGCTGTGCCGATCCTAGTGTTCCCAAGAGTTCTTATAGATATCAAGCCAATAAAGGACCTTAAAGGATATTACTTAGACCAGAACTTGGTGTTCGGTGCTGGTATAACCCTGACTGATCTTATGGAGTTGTTCAAGAACGTATCTAAAGCGCATGAGGAGTTCCAATACCTTTACAAGCTTTATGAACATTTGGACTTAGTCGCTCATATACCTGTTAGAAATGTGAGTTTTCATTGGATACATAGTCCCATTGATAATCCCCTTTATTTATAAACGTTGCTTAAAGTAGAGACAAGCTGACGATTAATAACCTACTTACTTCAAGCAACGTTTTTAAAAAAGGGGAAATATTGTGTACTAAAAATTCGATCTAGGTACTTTCCATTCTGTACAAACTACATACTACAGTCTTTTCTATTTGTAGTTATTTTTTCGACACCGTCGTTGTTTTGCATCTAGGTGCCATTTCCAGATTGAAGATCTAATCTTAAGAAATGAAGTAGTTCTATAGATTTTTTGAAGTGAAAATTTCTTTACGCGCGTTGGGCATTTTTGAGATGGGACTAAACCATAGATTTCGCGACACTATTACGATACCAGCGGTTGACCATTAAAAAGACATCCACGCGCTATACATTATTTCCGGCACAATAAAATTGTTCAAGTTTTCACTTTTGTCGGTACTCCCGGAGTGCCACTATTTTTTTTTTTTACCACTTGGCTTTCATCTCACCTGATGGTTAATGATGATCAAGCCGAAGGTGGAACCGCGCTTCACCCGGAATCCTCAACCTATCTTACCTCTTACTGCCGAAACATAGCAATTCTGTTAACATTGTTGCTATGGCGACAGACTTAGATAAGATGGTGGTAACTAGCCAGGCGGACTTATGTAGAAAAAGCCCTACCACTAACCAAACTGAGCAGAAACTAACCACAGAGGTGGTTGAAATTGTATCGTCTATTTGATATTGTGTAGATACTGGGACATTTTTGTTTTGCCATAACACTTTTCATTTGTTTCAGATTGGTACTGTTGCTGGAAATCTAATGACGAAACATCGGTTGCCAACATTTTCTTCGGATATTTTCTTGTTACTTGAGACAGTCGGAGCTCTTTTGGTTATTGGTAAGAAAAAAAAACCTCGGGATTAAAATATTGAATTCTATTCCATTTATTCATTATTCATTTCTATTCCATTTAGTTACTATTATTAACTTTATTTGTTCCCCTACATTTTATCCCTCCTCTTATCCTTATAGACCTTGGCTCTATGTATATCCCCATCTACATGCCAGTATATGGTCATACGAAATTAGTAGGTACACCAAATAATTAAATGCCTAATCGGTATTAAATATTTTAAGTTCACAAAGGATCATCAGTGGAGGTGACTCCAGAGGAATTTCTGGCTCTGGACATGACAGGGAGAGTAATTACTCATGTAAAGATACCGCCGTATTCTCATCGTTACCAGTTCGTGTCTTTCAAGGTATGTCATGTAACAAAATGAAGTTAATAAACCTCGATGAGTACCTAACTCATCGAGGTTTATTAAATCTGAACAGCCTGCACAGATCACAGACTCACTCAAACTAAATTACATAACGCCATCTGGTACGAAACTTTCATATATCAACTACAACGATCCTCTCATCCCCGTATTTAAAACTTTCTGGGTAGCCTTGACTATATTGGAGTCGATAAAATACAAAAACTTTTTAAATATTAGTCTTGACAAAGTGTTATTGGGTTTTCCCATTAAGAATTTTCCTAGTAACATTCTGGAGTCTAGATTTCACCTGGTGTTTCCAATTTATGGCAATAGGGTTGCCCGTTATTACATGGAACTTAAATATAACTGGCAAAATGTGGGTGTTACTATATATACACTTCTGTAATATGTAGGTATGTATGTTGATGTTATCTATACATATAATAAAACAAAGTCGCTTTTCGCGTTTGTCTGTATGTCCACGTTGTTCTTCTAAAATACGCAACGGATTTTGTTGAGGTTTTCAACATAATTTTGAGAATGTATTTCGTAAGGTTTATGTGTATAATACATTAATATTAAACTTATAGATAAATAAGAAATCTGGATGTTTTGCCAAGTCAATAAACCTTGCGAGGCAGGGACGGGTCGCTAGTACGTAATATAACCAATTTTCAGATCATGCCTCGAGCTCAAAATGCGCATGCTCAAGTAAACGCAGCATTCTTGTACGAATTCGATGAACACAAAGAAGACGTTGTCTTATCAGCTAGAATTGTCATTGGTGGGCTTTCGGCAAAATTTGTACATGCTAATGAAACAGAGAAGTTCCTTCACATGAAGAAGATATTCACTAACGAAGTTCTGCAACAAGCACTCAAGATATTGGAAGGTGAATTGATAGTCGAAGAAATTGCCGGTGAGATGAAACCGGCATATAGGAAGAAATGTGCTCTTGGTTTGTTTTATAAAGTAAGTCTCATTACACGACATCTGCCCATGATCACTAATAATACCACATTGCTGTATCTTCTTCTGTTCTTTCAGGGTTTGCTAGTTCTTATTCCCAAACAGCGTTTAAAGCCTTGGTATCGTTCAGGAGCAAGAGATTTCCGGAAGACACGACCACTATCGAAAGGTTCCGAAGTCTATGATACAAACCCCATAATATGGCCAATCAATGAACCAATGCCAAAGATTGAATCTTTGATTCAATGTGCAGGAGAGGCGAAGTATAGCAATGACCTACCCACCGAACCTAGGGAAGTTTACTGTGCGTTTGTTACTTCAGACATATGTACTGGTGAGGTGGAGAGTATTGATGCTACCCCGGCTTTAGTAAGTATCACAAAACATAATCATAATGTTTTTATTTTATTTATTAACATATCACAACACAAAGAAATAACAAGTCCCTTCACAGTTATTTTACCTCTTATCATGGGTGCTGAGTTGCTTTCAGAGGAAAAATAAACGTGTGAGGTACAGTCCTCACACGTTTATTTTTCCGCTTTGCCATTATTAAAAAATTTTTGTGAAATTTGCAGAGAATCCCCGGTGTTTTAGCGTTTTTCTCAGCCAAAGACATCCCGGGAAAAAACTCGTTTCTGTCTCAAAGAGTGCCTTCTCAATTGGTGCCAGAAGAAGTCTTCGTTGAAAAGTATATTAAGTACTATGACCAACCTCTAGGAGTTATTGTTGCTGAAACAGAAAAACTAGCAAACCGAGCGGCTTTATTGGTCAAAATTAACTATAAAGTAGATAACAAAAAGCCTGTCTTAACAATAAAAGATGTCAGAGAAAAAGAGCCAGATCGTATCACATTGTTTTTAGTCTTCCCTGCTAGAGACCGCGGTTTGAACGTGCAGAGAGTTCTCAAGGGTACCGATAACATCTTTGCGCAGTACCATTATCATATGGAGACTCAGACCGCCGTCACCAGGCCAAGCGAAGATGGAATAGATGTAGTGGCCAGCACACAGTGGTTGGATTCTTACCATATCGGTCTATCTGAAGTGCTGAATATACCGCAAAACAGGTAAGAAATATTGAATTGGAATTACCCAAGGCAGAAGATACTTTTTTATCCTTTCCATTGTTTTCATTAGATATCAAAGTAAAGTTTCCTCGATATATTTTCCAGAATAAACTTATCAGTACCTCGATGTGGAGGTGCATATGGGGCGAGGATATCCCGTGCCAACCACACAGGAGCCGCATGTGCTCTAGTCACCTACAAAATGGACCGACCCTGCCGATTTGTGATGAGCATCCAAGCTAACTTGAGAGTGGTCGGTAAACGTCTGCCCTGCACACGAGACTTTGAAGTAAGTGGTTTTTTAGAGCCAATCGTTTTGGTGCAGTAATCTGACGATAAATTTAGGCGTTGCGGTCCCACCACCGCCTTTATATCGTTATTGTAAGGTGTCAGTTTAAGTGTACTTTCTTGCTTTGTGTCCATAGGCCCTACCACGAACGCGCGACGTATACATAACGTATTCGGTATACTTAGTTTTAAGACGTATTCGTTTTCAAACGAAGTAAATATTATGTGCGAAACGAGTAGTTCAATTGTAAAATCGTTCCAATTTAGGTACCTTACCATTAGTCCGTGCGTTCGTGCTTGGGTGTTTACTGAAACATAACTTTGGCTATAGATACATCTATGTCTATACATAGTTATGTTCAAATATAGAACCCCACGTTTACAATATCTAAGAAAAACCGTTATCATACATGTTTCCGTAAACAAATTATTTGCATTATTTGTTTATGGGAACTGGCTATAATTGTTTTGAGGATAAACATTAATAACAAACTTACTTAAACTCCTTTTGTTTTGTCTGCAAACGGGTTAATAATACCATTCCCTAATTTTCTTGCACAGGTTGGCGTCAGTAATTCCGGACAGATCCAATACCTTGAGTACCATCTGTATTCGGACAATGGATTCATCGTCAGTGACCCTATCGCGGCTTTTCTGTTGTCCGGTATTAGGAACTGTTATGACAACCGGCGCTGGCAGTACAAGATCTTCAACGTTACTACGGACACACCTTCTAATACGTACGCTAGAGCACCAGGTATGTCTAATTTTACAAAAGTCTAAATCTAATCTAGTTTACGTTATGAACCATCTTGATGTTGGGATAACCTAAATAGAACATGTTGGATTTGGAGACAAATTTTTAATCGATCATACAATGAGCTTTTGTATTTTAGACATATTGGAATGGATAAATTATAAATGGTGCAAGTCTTACGCTCAGAAACATTAAAATATCAATCAAAATCTCTGAAATCTTAATTTCCAGGATCATTAGAGACAATCTCAATGACGGAACAGTTAATGGAGAGAATATCTTATGAATTAGAACGAGACCCAGCTCAAGTGAGGATCAACAACATTGAACCGTCTTATGTTGAAGTACAGGAGATGATACAAACACTGCTCAGAGATGCAGAATACAACAAACGCAAAGATGAGATACAGAACTATAACAAACTGAACAGATGGAAGAAGAAGGGGCTCAGAGTAGCTTTCATGAATTGGCCTGTATCTAGTATCATTAACTACCATGTTCTTCTATCTGTCTATCATGGAGATGCTACAGTTGTGATCCACCATGGAGGTATTGAAATCGGGCAAGGGATTAACACTAAAGTCATACAAACTGTGGCATATACTCTCAACATTCCTATAGAAAAAGTCAAGTGTAAGACTCCTAATGTAGCAACAAATCCAAATAACTTTACTACTGGCGGGAGTAGGACGACGCAGTCAGTCTGCTTCGGCGCTATAAAGTGCTGCCAAATTCTTTTAGATCGTTTGACGGTTGTTAGAGAAGCATTAATTGATCCTACTTGGGAGATATTGATTGAAGCAGCTTTCAATAGGGGAATCAATCTGCAGACTAACTACATGGTCACCGGTAATGATCAAGTACCGTATAGGTCTGGAGGAGTTTGCTTGGCTGAGGTAGAACTTGACATTCTGACAGGAGAACATGAAATACTTAGAGTCGATATTGTTGAAGATGTTGGTACAAGTATGAATCCTGAGCTCGATATTGGTCAGGTAAATTGACGTTTTATTAATTTGTTGAAACTAATTTTACTCAAAAGCTTTTTCTAAACATATACAACGACATGACTGGCTGAAAGACTAACAATGTACAGTCACCACTAAAGGGACCAAAAAAGATGATCTCTCTGTACTATCACTCTATCGAGTAGCAGTACCTTTGTACTCTAAATTATAATTATGTCGTTTCTCTATATATTTTACTGTCTGCACATAAATAATAAAATAAATAAATAGAGAATGGTACAGTCAGAAATAAATGTTAAAATCTTCACTATACTAGTCAAATGGAGGTTTGAGATTTGGATGCGAGTAAAGTCGAGGATACTTTCTAAAGATGCTCTGGCGGTGGCAGCGGCAGCAGTTTGATTTTTGTATGCTAATAAAGTCTCGACTCTCCGATAAAAGCTAGTTAAAATATCAGATCTTTTCATATACATTTTCGGAAACATAACCTTTACATTATCCAGATCGAAGGCGCGTTCATGATGGGTGTAGGCTACTGGACCCACGAGGAGCTGATCTTCGACGAGAAGACTGGTGAACTGCTCACGGACCGTACTTGGTACTACAAAGTGCCTCTCACCAAGGATATTCCCATAGACTTCAGGATACAACTCAGGAGGAACTCTTATAATCCTGTCGGTACTTTGGGTGCTAGGGGTAAGTGATTAACAAAGTACTAGTTTAAAAAACATTTTTTTGGCAGATAAGTTACTTTAGTACTTAGTTGGCACCAGAATCATATTTAAGGAGTCGCGATCATTATCAATCATTCGTTTTCTCTAAAATAAAATTTGCACTTTTTGTACCTTTTCATTGATACAAAAGATGAATTTTGTTTACAAAAACGTTGTGATAAAATATTTCACATGAAGCTTTAACTTAAAGTCCGTCTGTTTTGATGAAGATAAAGATCGTCAAAAGTTCAATTCGTTACGGAATAGTGAGGCTGATTCCTAGAGGATGGTAAGGGTTTGATTCATCTTATGGTTACTCTAGGCCTTGACAGCCAATCAACGCTACAACCACTACTTCTTCTTCTTTCGTGTGGTTAGTGACTAACCTGGTGTGAGAGTTTTAAAACCGCCCATGGGCCTCTGACTTGGCTTCACATGCCGTCAAGAAATATCTCTCAGGCATGCCGGTTTCCTCACGATGTTTTCCTTCACCGTTTTTGAAGCAAATGATAATTATATAATACGCACATGAATCCGAAAAGTCAGAGGTCGTGCCTTGGGTTCGAACTCGAGACCATGACTTGGCAGTCTGTCGGTCACACCATTAGGCTATCACTGTTGCACACAACTGCTACTACGGTTAACTTAACCAAAAGCGATCGTAGAGCAAATACGCGACCGTGGCGTCATATTATCACTTTTTTTTTTTTCAGAAAACCGGAAGGCCCTCTATTGGCACGATCGCGAGTTCTGGTTCACGCAGGATATGACTACAGACTGTAGCGTTGGACTGTTTGATCCCAAAATCCCAACCCTGAAATTTCCAGATTGACAATCTAATTTGTATTGAGGAAAACTTTATACGTAACCCATATCCAATTTTCCGATTCGGGAAAAAGGAAAATCAATTAACAATTACTAGATATACAACATTAATTTGCATAAACATTTTTACTTAACATTTTTCCTGTTCATAATATCGTTTAGTACCATACACACTATTTTATTACAATAATTACCAACTTGGGCACGATACAATATAATAATAATAATATAATAACCCCCCCACCGTATCTCTACGTTGACGTCGTAGTGGGGCTTGCGCGCTCCGAACTCTAGGCCTGTGCCGGTAGAGTTTAGTTTGCCGGAACGGGTCTGGGATGACGAGCCAGACCAAGAGAGATACAAAAACCCGCAGGGCAGCATGTGGCGAGCTGTTGGGCAGTAGCGACCCCACGGACCCTATCTCCGCGGAGAAGTCTTGTTCCTCACCTCTGGCTTGCCTTTATTGGCCGGCTGGAGTGAACACTGACGAGGAACGGAGCTCCCACTTCATTCTTGCCTTAATTGGTCGGCTTGAGTGGAGATTCGCAAGAGCAAACGTGCTCGGAGGAAGGAAGTATTCTAGTAAGTGCTCGTAGGGATCTTGACCATCTTCCGGGCTCTGGGATTGTTCTGAAAGCCTTGGAATACCTCTCCACTCCTCAAGCAACTCATGACATGTTGCCTCCTTGTCGCTACGTCACTATGTGCTAGCGACCGTTTCCGGGGGCCCATTATTGAGTGTGCCAGTCACCCTCTGCCATTTTAACTGTGTATTTTATAAAAAATATTGGTCAGGCAGGGGCCTTCCATAGTTCCAGGTAACCAGTCCACTTTAGCCACTCAAACCCATAGTCCAATATCTTTGTTACCATATCCTGCAATAGTCCTACACCAACCGGGGGTTGTCTTTGGGTGCACTTGCATAGCGCGAACAGGGATAATCGTCGGTTGGTGCCCCATTTAATTCAAAACGTCTAACGGGCCTCTGCGAGTTGGCTTCGGCCCCTCGCACGCTTTCAGAAAGACCGGGACCCCATGGTCCCGAGATATGTTAAGACAAAAATATAATAACAACCGCAATTTCATTTCAATTATCATGATTGGCATGGAAATTACGAATGCCATAATAACCTCAATGTAATATTTTAATGACACATTTCAGCGGTTGCCGAGCCTCCTACGTGTTTGTCAATAAGCGTAGCTTTCGCTCTGCGAGAGGCCATAGTGTCTTCGCGAGAAAACACGGGTTTTCCCAGAAACAAGTGGTTTGAAGTTGGTAAGTACCGCGTCAGTCACTATACTAGTTAATCTTTTGAAGTCGGTAAGTACCGCGTCAATCACTACACTAATCTTTTATACGCTTTTGTCGCGCATCAGGCGCGTGGAGGGCGCAAATTTTGCCACGGGATAAAAGTATACTAGTAGTAAAATGTATACTATAGATAAGTATACTTTGCCCTTACCCTGATCATCTTTATCCGTATGCCAAATTTTTTCAAACAGACAAACTGAATTACTACCACCTCAGTAACTCATTTTGTTTGTTTTAACGGATTTTGATGAAAAGGAGGTTAGAGGTCACCGATGACGCCTATACACATTATTTTGCAACAATGAGGGTTTTCTGAAATGACATTTACTAGGTGGTAGCATTGAAACGTCAGGTCCGGGCACCTGCCAAAAGTGTATTGTCTATAGAACTGAACGATGAACGAATGAATGAAACGAATGATGAACAGAATCATATTGTATTTTATATTTATTGTCGAAATGGAAAGACCTCTCGTCAAAGTGGCGCCAACTGGTGGAGTGTATTTTCAAAAAAACCTTCATTCAGCGCGGTACCATGAGTTCCATCGCAAAAAGAAAGCTAATGTTCCAGGAACCCAGCAAAGCTGTTAGGTGGCAGAAATGTAGAATCTGGTTGATTCCGTATTTAAAGTTGATTATATCACAACACTGGCTCACTTCCATACCTTTGTGTGCACGAGACAGCAGGCCTGTACGAGAGGCTTGCCACTTGTGCAAGCTGGCGTCACTTTGTACCTTCCCCCACCATTCGTGGCAACTGACAGACAACATTAGTGACACCAGCTACCTCTCATTTTTTTTTATTTTGTCTTCGCACGGTTTATGCATTTAGCCAATGTTACGTTTAGTTTTAGTTCAAGGAAACAAAGTTAGAAAAACGAAAATATTATTATGATAAATTGTGTATACATAACTAGAGACCGTTCTCCTTATGTTGTCCTGTGACGCGATTGGTAGCACTGAATTTTGCAGTCATGTGTTTGGTAGTACTGTCCTATTAGTCGCTATTTTGAACTCTATTAGTATTGAAACTAAGACTGCAAAATGTAGTGCTACCAATCACGGGGCAAATTAAAGTCAAGGTTCTGTACACCTATCTATTTCCCGAAACGCCAAACTTGACAACAAGATCTTCTTCTGATTAAAGTATTTAAGCCATCCAGCGGTTCTTTTGTGTTTCTTTTAAATTGTGTGCAATAAAATATAACTTTAGTTTTTGTTTACTCTTAAAGCCAACTTCACCGGGACGCCATGGAGAAGTCGCCAGGTCGCTCTGCCAACTACATGTATACAACTTTAACTTGTCCACTCTGAAATGACGCGCCCCACTACCGCATTTTACGCACACGGACAAGCCTTACATATATAATTATAGTGGGTGCTCAGTGTATGGCTCAACTGGCGTCCGCTCGGTTACGCAAACAACCATACATTTGTTGGCAACGTGACCTGGCTGCGCCGCATGGCATCCCCGAGAGGTATATCTCTTAACCTCTTAAAGGGTCATTGCACTCATCATTATTAACAAATTTTATTATGGGACCAACCCTGAAATTGAGAAAAAGAATTAGCTGCGCCATATCTAAATGGCTGTAAGGTGACTGGTAATTAGTGACCGATACTTAAACACGTGACCATAAATCGCAAAAAAAAAATCTACTGTTCCCTACATTTTGACGAGTTATGCGAACATAAATGTAGGGAACAGCTGATTTTTTTTTCGCGATTTCATGTTTGGTCCCATCCCATTTCATGTTTGGTTGTTCATAATTATGAGTAAAGTCACCTTAATACTTATGTATATTGACATAAACCAACAAAATGTACGGTTTAGAGTAAAGAAAAACTAAGCTTGTTATATTGCTGTAAATATCTACATTTATATAAAATGTTTTTACAATGCATGTGCTCGAAAAGAGCGTTTTCCTAGCAGCCAAACTGGGCGAAAAGTGTCACTTATTTGACTGGTGCTTTTTACTTTTCCGATTATTTTTTTAAAATTTTGAAATCTGTCGTCAGCGCGACGCAGAATTTTTATTATTTGAGAAAAGTTTTACAAATGATGATGGTGATGAAGACGATGGCGTCAGTAGCGATAACTATGGCGATGGCGATGGCGATGGCAGTAGCGATGGCGATGACAATGGTCAAATCGAAGTCTAATTCAAATTCAAAATCAAAGTCAAAGTCAACATCAAAGCCAAAGCTAAAGTCAAAGCCAAAGTTCAAGTCAAAGTCATGACGATGGCGATGATGATGATGAAGAATATTTTTTGTATTATTTATATACATTCAGCCAAGATGTCAGATGTTATACATCTTATGCGACTACTGTAAATTGTATCTAAGGTTCGCTCGTTTTTTATTTCCTCGCACAATGCATAGTAAAACGTATTATGATACACGTGCGTAAGATGATTTCCGCACTTATATCATAAATAACTATTGTATTTCAGATGGTCCTTTCACACTTGCTGCTAACGTGTTAAAAGCGGACGCACGGCTCGACGAATTTCTGTTTTATTAATTACATAATTTCAATATATTTTGTTTCCTATAGGCAAACATTCATGTCAATATTTTACTACTTATTATCAACATATTATAAATAATTGTTTTCCTTTTTCCTTCCCTGAAAATGTCTAGTAATAGGGGATATTACCTACACTATCATATATCTATGATCATAGATATATATGACAATGTAATATAGACAGACAATAATAACAATAATGTTTCACTATAGATATGTGGGCTACTATATTTTATAAATATTTTTATTTTTTTATTTATATATATATTTTTTTTAATGTACATAATATGTTTCAAAATTAAATAAAGGAAATAATAATGTTTATTTTTGCCAAAAACAGTGCTTTACATTTCCTTATAATCTACATTAATAGCTAGGTTTACAATGAAACATTATTATGATTAATTTGTGAGCTTTGGTATAAATATAATAAATGATTTTTTTACGTTTCATATTTATAGTACCTGATGGACCGAGCTCTGCTCGGGTGAAAATAGAAAAAACAAATTTTCCCAGATATTATGAGACCTAGCTAGATCGATTGTTCGCCTCCGTAAACCCCTATATTGCATCTTTCATCGAAATCGTTAAAGCCATTTTCGAAAACGTGATTGCAAATATTTCTCATTTAATGGTATAGGATAAATGCTCGTGCCTTCTCTGTTTGAGAAAAAGCCTTTCTTCTGCAGTGGGACAATAATATGCTGGTATTATTATTGTTAAATATTTCATATACGATATGAGATATGATCGTAATTATATGACAATATAAACATAACTGGCGAAATGGGGGTTTACTTTAGGTGCACTTCTGTCTAACCCTTTGGGGAACAAGGTGTTAGTTATGTTATGTATATATTTTTAATTTAATTAATTCATTTATTTCAGACATAATCTAGTCCATAGTTATCACTCTTTCATTTAAATTATAAACTCAAAGATAAAAACCCAAAATACAATTTTTTTTTAAATATTCAGCTCATTAAAAAAAAACAAAACCAATTAAATAAAATTGTCAAGAAATTATAAAAATGTCAGAATGGAAAAATCAAATAAAGTGTCAAATATAAAATTGACAATGAGTAAAATTTTATAAATATAATGATACGAGTAGTGTGAAAATTTTTCTACTAAGTTTCAGCCCCTTACAAATTTATTTTCAGCAAACTTAGTTGTGTTTCGCGTAGGTATTTAACTTACAACATACTTTGGCTACCATACGCCTGTATATATATGTACCAAACCGCGGCGATGGGACGAATACCGCCGTCCGTTCTTGCACAGGGCACAGGTTGCGGGCGGTGAGCAATGGGTGGCTCACCGTCCGATAAGGACCAGGCCCGGGTCGACGGCGCGTTGTGTTCCACGCGCGCCTCAAAGAGATGTCAGCAGAATTGAAGGGGTCCACTAGGGCCGAAGCCTGCCGGGGTTGCGAAGAAAACCGAAAGGGAGATCGTGGCCCCCGGCGACAGGGCAACCGAAGGAACACGGGTGGGTTTTAGTCAGTAAGAGTCTGACACGCCCTCCCACTCCGCCCAGAGCGGGAGAAGTTATTTGATGATTTCCCACCCTCAAAAAAAAAAAAGATGGTTGGCCCCGTACAAGACATCGACGACGGTCTCGTTCACGCTACCATCGCCGCCGGTAAGCATGAGGTTAAACAGGGCCGCAAGCTCTGTCAAAAGCGACTCACTAGCTTCCCTGGCGCCTGAACTCAAAAGATTCTTTCAATGTTGTGGAGTCAGGCCGTCGAGGCCACCGGTGAAACCACGTCGAAAGGAACTCACAGCTATAATCAACTGGGGGCCAAAACGGTTAAGAAGGTTGAATTTATGTCGGGAGGGCCGGGGTGTCGGGGAAGGTGTGACCATCCGCAGGTGCTGGATGTTTACGCTCTAGACCTGTTAGTGTTTCTGGAGAGTAAGACGCCACATCATCGCTGCTGAACAGAAGTCCTGGCCGCTCCCTTGATGGCACCTTCGCTTAATTTAGATTCCACTTGATAGAAAACCAAGTCTTTTTGAGAAGGGTTATTGAATGCGGGGAATTTTAGATCTGAAATTAGGGTCGATTTGTTATAATTATCTTTAATTTGGTTTGTTATCGTTTTTTTTTTACCGAATTTTTTCGATCATTGTTTCAAGACTTAGATTGTAAATATTATAAATAAATATTATATTATAATAAATATTATATGTAAATATTATACTATAACTCATTAATGTTGATTGATTAAATTAAAATATTATCCTTATCTATACATATTAATATTCAATATATTCGAATGTTTAATTTGAAACTTAAGTCCTTAATGCCAAAAGTAGCATTGGGCATTGCTCGCAGAACAGATAGCCGTTGGGGCCTTTTTGAGAACAATTCCTAGAAAATTGAAACTTCACTCAAGTTGAAAGTAATTCACAAATTCACTAATTTATTTCTGCAGATGATTTACAAATTTACTCGCTAGCTCTTTTTGGAAATCTATCCGAGGCCATCTCAACGATTAATCGTGATCTGCCCCGTATATGCTTCTGGAGTAAGAGATATGGACTTATGGTCAACCGCATAAAGACGCAGGTTGTGGTGGTAGGCAATTCTAGGTCGTCTCGAGGACCGACTGGACGACTCTTCCCCAAGTTTCTTTTGACAATTCAGTTGTTCCCTTCAGTGAGAAAGTTAAAAACTTGGGGATCTTCCTCGATAAAACCCGTAAACTATTTGCATCCGCTGCATCTTTGAAGAAATTACGTAATTTTCTACCGACTGCCACCAGGACTGCGCTTGCACAATCGCTACTTCTACCTATCCTTGACTATACTGATGCCAGCTATCTTGATCTTACCCAAGACCAACTCGATAAACTTGAGCGGCTTCAAAATGTTTGTATAAGGTTCATATTCGGTTTGCGCAAATATGACCATGTTTCCTTTCGTGTGAAGCTCAAGTGGTTACCAATTCGCTTTCGTTTCGCCGGAATGTTCATATTCTTTCCCTTTTGTATAATGTGCTTTTTTCCTTTCCACCCCTCTCTATCTCAAGAAACGTTTCCAGTTTCTTTGCGACTCCCACACGAAATTTTTAAGGTCATCAGATAACTTAAAGCTTAAAATGCCTATGCATTCCACAACTTTCCTCGACAAGTCCTTTAAACTAAAATATCGTGAATTTAGCTGTCAATAGTGTCGGGCTAGCTAGAAATGAGAACTTACTTCAAACTCACTTCACAGGATACTTAGCAATTTTTTTCTTAGTTGGCACTCAGTTGGCAAGCCTCTAACAATATTCTCGTTATGTTTGTTTATATTTAATATAATTTATATGTAATTGCATTTATATTTTTCTTCATATGATCATGGTTGCTTGCTGTTTTCAATTTGAGCCATAATCTTTGTACATTATATCTACGTAATCATCATAATAATATCTATCAACCCGCACTGGGCCCGCGTGGTGGATTACGGCCCACTCCTTCTCACCGAGAGGAGGCTTCTGTGCCAGCAGTGGCTGATTATATAATCATCATAATAAGGTGTGGTTCAACTTCACCCGGCTGTTTCAAATGACTTAAATAACATTACTACGTGCGTCAGTGCATCAATTTATCTTTACGCGCAGCAACACTTGTGGGACAACGATTATATAATTATAATATACTAGCGTTAGCCGCTTCTCTATCCGCGTTGATGTTGAAAAACTTCGTAATGACGTTATTTTATCAAGCATTTACTATACCTACGTTTGGCAAGATGAATAAGAACTTGTGATTTCGATAAAAAGTCAACTGTTACAGCATTACTACTCTACACGTAAGAATCAAACAATTGAGCGGCAATAACTTATTTGTCAAAGGGTGATGCGTGTTGAGTGCGACGGAATCTGCAATATTAACAGCAGGGTTAAAAAGTAAGACGAGGTGTTGAGTGCTGTTTGAGCTATAAGTTTTGGTAGTGGAACCAAAACAGTGAAGGTTTAAAGTATTGAGTTGGAAACCTATGAAAATGATAGATACCTTGTCGAATGTTTGCAAAATGACCACCATTTTAGATTTTGTTCCCCGAAAATTATGAAAACAATACTATTGCCGAATAGAAAATACATAACCGTCATCATGAATTTTAATTTTGACCCTTAAGTTACAAAACTTGTTAGTGCTCAAATAACTTGAGAATCATTTATACATACATTTACTTACAAATATAGTCGTGGGTAGCGTGGTTGACGGGTCATTGAGCTCCCTAAAATAGGGTTGAGCTACACGATGACTGATGCATGCATGCCGTCTATCGGGACAGGTCCACTCAAAGCTGCAATGGCTTTTTCTTCAAAAGATATGGCCCTACCTTGTTAGACGTACATCAAATCTTAACCGCTCAGGAGCTGCGCGCTGATGACGTAACATCTGTCAAGCACCGGCGCCGCGGCGTAAAAATTATGACCCACACTCAAGATAAAAAAACGCGAGTCTTTTGTTTAAAAGACTCGGGTTTTTCATAACGTCTATACTGTTTTTGTTAGTCGGTTTGGATTTTTGAAAAGATTAGGAATATATTTTAAATGTTTACAATCTTCGTAAGCAAGATTTAGTTTAATAATATAATTTTTGAACTTTAAAAGAGACCATGAACTCTGAGTTTGTTTCGGCATTTCTTCTCAGGAATCAGTCAGCTAGGAAAATGCCGGCGCCATCTAGTTTAAAAATATTGACAAAAAGTATGACGAGTAAAAAACTTACAGAAATAATTATCATATCATTTCATCATTACTTACCTATAACATGAACAATTTACATATAACGAAGCAAAATTCTTGTGATTATAATACAGGAAAATTACCATAACATCCGCTTCAACCAACACTTCTTTAATTAACAGGTTTTATTTCACCTTGTAATAACCAAATATTTAGATATAATTAATTCGCTATAATACACGGATAAGGTGGATTTTTCGGATAGTTCTAACACATTTTACTCTTTTTTTTTTGGGTGGGAAATTATCAAATAACTTCTCCCACTCGGGCGGAGTGATAGGGCGTGTCAGAATCTTCAAATTCAAATTCAAATTCAAATTTCTTTATTGCGAACTAAGTGTAGGTATACAAAGATGTTATAATAGGTAGGTTCTTAGAACTTAGTTGCCTGGTCAAGCATTGCAATTTACACAGCTTTCCAAAAAAAAAAAAATCCGTTAATAAATAGTTTACATTATATTATATTAATACCATTATTCTTACTGACTAAAACCCACCCGCGTTCCTTCAGTTGCCTGTATGTCGTCAGGGGCCACGGTATCCCTTTTGGACTTTCTCGTGACCCCGGTAGGCATATGTCCTACTTTCCCGCGACCCCGGCAATACATTTTACCCTACGGTATGCAAAATTTATTAAACTATTACTATAACAATATTAGAAGTAGGAATCTAAAGTACGCTAATCTAAGCTTAAAAAATTAGATTTGATTTTAGATTTCGTTTAGTACTTACCTATTTTCAACCGACTTCTTAAAAAGGAGGAGATTTTTTTATTTTTTAAGATTTTTTTATTTTCTTTTTTTATGTACTATGTTTGTAGATTTTTTTGTCAGATGTAGACCGATTTTGTTTTTTTTTTTTTTTTTTCGTTTTGTAGAGGAAGCTTGCGTGGTAGTCCCATAACCTCCCATACATTCCAACTGCAAATGTAAGTTTCTACGCACAATATTGAGAGATTTACCATGTTATTTCAAGACCATCATTGACTTTTTATAGTTTTTCCTCTAATCTTTGAGTAAAGAACCATTCTACAATTTTTTTTTTAATGTTGACCCAGTAAATTCGGAGATAAGCGGGGAATGGTCAATTTTCATCGATTTTTCTAAATACATATCTTTAAAAGTGTTTATTTTAAAATTATATAAAAAATATATGTGAGATTCTCGCAAGAAGCCTTTTTATTTGAAATATCACAAAAAAAAACTTTTTGCAAAACTTTTATTTATAATTTCCTTATTTGCCCAAAAAAGTGACCTCCATATTCAAAATTCATTTATTTACGTTACACGTCCGTGTTTGGGTCACATAAATACATAGGTGTACCAAATTGCAACCTAATCGGTCCATTAGATTTGGGGAATATTATCTGTGACAGACGGACAGACAGACAGACTGACACACGAGTAATCCTATAAGGGTTCCGATTTTTCCTTTTTAGGTACGGATCCCTAAAAATATTAAAAATAAGCTAGATGAGTTCACCGTTTCCTATCTGACTACTCTGAGAAGAAAGGCCAAAACAAACTCAGAGGTCGCGGTCTCTTTTAAAATCCAGACATAATCTTGGTCAGACCATATGAGGACCATGTAGATTAGTGTCTGAAATGGCCTTTTGAGCAAAGAACCACACATATTTGAGTGGACCTGTCCAGTCAGTGCAAGCATTTGTCAGTAATCGTGGAGCTCAACTCAGAACTTAAGGAGCTCAACTCGACGAACAATACCAAAGAAAGGACATTTGGGTAGGCCGCATAAACTACTCAAACTGATAGACCATCATTAAAACTAGCTGAGAAATAAAAATAATAATAATATCCACATAGTCCTCACATTCACACTAATCAAAATAATATAATACTTTACAAAGTAATCATGTTATTTTGAATATAATTTTTAACAATGTCAATGTGTATATAAAACTGGTATATATTTATATTTTTTTACATAATAATTAAAATGTCAAGTTTTATGGTTTTATCACAAGGGTTAGTAGACCGAGCAGCTCAATCCCAAGCTTTTTTATCTTCTAAATAATCTGAAATTTTATAGTAACCTTTTTTGCAAAGTTTGATTTTAAATACAGAGTTTAAATCGTTTCATGGGTGAGTTTCGAATGTCAATGGGAAGTTTGTGTAAAAGCGTATACATTGACCCATGAACGAGTTGCCTACTTTCTGGAGACGTGTGCGATGTACCGCAAGGTTGTGTTTATTCCTGGTATCCTTTTTGAACTATGAATATCGGACATTTTCTTAAAATTTGATTATCTTTGTGTACATAAATATATTAAATATATACATACGGTTTTCAAAAATATATTGTGAGGCTACAGTCAGAATATTTATTTCTTTGAATTTTTCTCTAAGGGAATCTCTTGGACCAAGGTTGTAAATGACTCGAACAGCCCTTTTCTGTAGAACAAAGATAGTATTAATGTCCACACAGGTTCTCCAGAGAAGAATCCCATATGACATTAGACTATGAAAATAACTAAAATAAACAATTCTGGCTGTATCTACGTCAATTATCGGTCTATTTTTTTTTTACAGCGTTTACGAATATGTGTGGCATAAGTACAGGTACCACAACTAAAAAGTATAAAAAACTTTAATTTCTGAAGTCGATGGCATAAAATGAAACCGAAGACACCGACTTCCGAAATTAAAGTTATTTTTCACTTTTATAGTGTTTTTTTGAAGTTTGTTGTTTATTTTACTTGCTGTTCCCGCGGCTTTATCCACCGTGACGATGTTATTTGTGACTGTAGGTACTCTTGGTAGCCGACGCCAAGGAAATAAAAGAGGACGCATCATATGCTGGACGAGGAGGTAATGAAACCAAGAAAACTCAAAAGTCGTCGTAACAGGAATTGACAAAGAGGAAATTCATCTTTTGCTTGGTTTTAACAAAAACCTAAATTTTTCAGGAATTAGAAATTTCTCAGTAACAGCCTGACGCCGGGATTTGTGCCCAGCTGATGGCAATGGCCAGCGAGCAGTGGCGGCCCAGTGAAAACGACTGCCACTTTCGACTTGTAGGTCGTAGGTTCGAACCCAGGCAGGCACTTTACTTTGTGTAAGTTATTTTATCACCACTGCTATCAAAACGATGCAGAAAAAGGACACGTCTTCCTTACCATTACCGTGCCACCCGGTGTAGTCCTTTATATGCAATGGCCTCTGTAGCCCCATGCAACTACCCCGACAATATCGCCCACACTCTCCAAGGCGCATTCAATCGACTCGCTGCCTGGTTTCGAAAGTGGCGCATAGAAGTCAATCCTGAAAAAAGCCAAGCGGTTCTCTTCTCGAAACCGCGCACAAGGCTTAGAGACCCCCTCCCCCGACCTCTCACTATGTTCGGTAAGCAGATCCCTTGGGAGAAGCGAGCCAAATACCTAGGTGTTTTCCTCGACCACCATCTCACTTTCGCTGAGCACATAAAGAAGGTTCGTTCGCGAGCCGCTTTCGCTCTCGGTAGGCTCCATTCCGTCCTAAACGCACGCAGCAAGATGTCACTTAAGTGCAAATTGCGAATCTACACAGCGTGTATTCGTCCCATCATGACTTATGCGGGTGCCGTCTTTGCTCATGCAAAACCCCACCATATCCACAGGTTGCAAACGCTCCAAAACCGATTCCTCCGTAGGGCCACAGGCTCCCCCTGGTATGTTAGGAACGAGAGTCTCCATCTCGACCTTAGAATTCCCACAATCCACCAATTTCTAAAACGCCTTGCAAAGCGTTATTTCGATTCCGCGGTCAAACATCGCAACCCTCTGGTTGTCGAGGCCGCCAGTTATGTCCCAAGTAGAATTAGCCGTACCCGCCGACCTAGGCACATTCTCACCGACCCTGATGACCCCATAACCCTCCTTCAGGAGAGCAATAGGGCTACTAGTACTATACACAGACACAGATGCCTCCAGTCATTCCGACCTCGCCGTCGAGGTCCTTTGCGATCGCGTCCGTGCCCCCGAGTAAATGATACTCCTCCCCGACCCTTGCTCGATAACGAGGTGCCAGCAGTGGTTTCAGCTGTGCACGTAGCTTTAAATTCCCCGATTAATAATAATGATCAAAACTTTGATCCAGCCCGTCCCATCTTTGATGTCCTCCCTCCGGTGACGCCCTAAGCCGAGGCTCGTACCCCACAGGGGGGGCCCTTAGCGAGCGTTCACCTAGCTTTTTAGCTTAGTTTTGTATGCCCCTGGCTGGAGGCTTTGAGTGTAGCAGCTTAAGGCAACCACAGGATTGACCGGTTAAGTAGTCATGACCTCGGAGGTCAGCTACGAGATGCCCAACAGAAAAAAAAAAAAAAAAAAGCCCCATGCAACATGAGGCTCCAGGGGCTAGTGCAAATCTTGGGGTTCATTCGATTTATCGCGTCTGGTTAAACCACGCTGGGACCGGTGTATTTCATTCATTTATTCTATTCATACCACAACGCAATTGCAAGAAGCTGCAGCGACACTGTTCACTTGTAACCACTACTTGCCCACATTTTGTCGCTCCGATGTGGTGTGATTGTGGTACGTGTGATCGAGTCCTCAGGTAGACATTTATCTTTTTCTTGTACCTACATCTTTACATAGTTTGGTACCTATTATTTTGTTTACGGATACCATCCATGAAAAAAATGATCCCATTTACAAAGTCGTATGATAAACTTTGTTTTGTTATGTAGAAAAACCCAATTGATAAGGTTACATCCGTCAAAGCAGGCGTACATAAACATGCAAAATAAAAAAAATAAAAAATGTATTTATGTATCTACTGAGAAGTGGTGGCCCAGTGGTAACGGCCGCGACTTACGAGTTGTAGGTTGTAGGTTCGAATCCAGCTTTACTTTAGATGGCATTGATACACACAAATTCCTTGCACATAATAAAGCTTGAATTTTGAATGCCAAGTAAAAAAAATGTTTTGCCCCCATCCCCCATATCTCCGCCCATCCATTTGGGGTCCATTCGTATAGTACGGGGGGGTTCGGTATCACTTCAATACCCAGATTACCTACCACTCGCCATTCAGTTGCCTCTCCGATAAAATTTTACGTGCCATTGCTTTAACCATACATACCTAATAGCCGAGGAAAGATCATTGACTAATACCACTGCGCCTGCGTTGCCGTCAACCATAATGATGTAATTACGCGTAATTTTGAATCTGTGATATCTTATAAACTATTCATTTAAATGATTTAATGTCAAGGCATACTTTAATCTAAATTAAATGCCTGTTATAAATAACATATTTTATTGGATAAGGATTAATATATAATACCGGTTAAAATAGCTTTGGAAATAACAATGAAATTTTAATAACAATAACAATCATTAATAACAATGAGTAAATTGGCTGTGACAGACAGAAAAACAGACACACAAGTGATCCTAAAAAGGTTCCGTTTTACCTTTTGAGGTACGGAAACCTAAAAATAGGTCTTTTGCTACATAATATTTCCATGCTACGGAACCCAATACTGTATAGTCCAACCCGTAGTGGCCAGTTTTATAACTTCCCACTCATGGGCAAGAACCCGCTTCTTGGGAATAAAAACAAACAGCTGATAATAATAATAATAAGTGAGTCCAGTGATACCGGTCGCTGCAGTTGCGTCGAGCTCGAGCGACGAATACTTCTCGCCGCCGACGACACCACCACCAACACGTCAGCGTGGAAGAGGCCGACCACCGGCCAGCTTAGGACTTCGAGGCCCACCGGCCTCTGATAGGGTCCCCGCTCCCGGTGGAAGTGTGCAGCGCATGAGATGGACACAAACTGTCAACGAAAATGTCATGCGCGCATACTTTAGGGCTACAGAGTAGGGAAGTAACCTGACTTCGTACCGTGGTCGGATGCTCTCTCTGTTTCAGGTGCTTGAACCAGCTGTCAACGTGTCGGCGCAACGACTGTCGGATCAGGTACGGGTCATCCAGCGTAACCATATGCTGGATGACGTTGTCCTTGATCGACTACGCCTCGAATCACGGAATAATCATGTTACACCTGCTTCCCCACTGGTCACGGTGCAATTACAAAATTTACCCAGTTCTTCACCGCGATCCGACCGCGTTGGTGAAGAGGATGATGACGGGGTTATATCCGTGAGTTCCCAATGCAATGTACGACTGAGGAGCGCTTTGGAGGATGCTTTCCGGGAGTACCGTTCCATTCCGCCTGGACTCAGACCACAATTACCTCGTTTGCCCATGCACAAGAAAAATAAGGCGCTGATGTGTACTCTAGACTCACTGCTGTCAAATTGTTTTGACGGCAGTAAAGACCTCGCTGATACCCACTCGATCTTGTACTGTGCAGCTGTAGCGGCATGTCGTGTAGCTCATGTCAAATTCCCCAACAGTGACAGAGCTCCACGACCAAAACCAGCTGTACCAGCTTGGCAGTGCAGGATTGAGCGTCGTATCGGTGAGGCTAGAGTACTTATCGGCAAGCTAATCTGCTTCAGGGAGGGCAATACTCGCCCTAGAGTGATGCGCTTTGTGAAGCGGGCGTTCTCGGGAACTGATATCAGTTTTCAAGATTATTTGACCCGCGTCACAGAGCGTATCGACTTCCTGAAGCAGAAGATCTATGCATGGGCAAACCGTATTCGACGATACAGGCGGAGAGTGGAGCGGTACACTCAGAATCGCACATTCCAGAGCGATGAAAGGTGGGTTTATAGGGCTTGGGAGCGACCAGACCAAGGTGTGGCTGACACGCATCTGCCGGATGATGATGCCATGTGCTCTTTCTGGCGCAGCATCTGGTCGGTACCTGTCAGTCACACCGAAGGTGATTGGACTCGGGAAGTCGAGCGAGCCTGCGATCCAATACCAGAAATGGGGGCTATTACTATCTGCCCCCAAGATGTAGCTCGTGCAGTCCGTCCGTTGCCTAACTGGAAGTCTCCAGGGCCGGACGGGCTGCACAACTTTTGGATAAAATGGTTCCAAAGGTCGCACGCCCGTTTGGCATCCCAGTTCCAGTCAGCTTTAGAGTCAGGATCGCTGCCCCAGTTCCTAACAACAGGAATAACCCACCTGCTCCATAAATCAGGTAGTACTGCGGAACCCAAAAATTATAGACCGATCACTTGTCTACCGACGGTCTATAAAGTTTTTACTTCCATTTTGAGAACTAAAATTAACAAACATATTGACACCAACTCCATCATGTCTGCCTCTCAAAATGGATGTAGGAACGGGTCCCGCGGTACTAAGGAGCTACTCCTCATCGATATGGCCATTAACCAGCAGGTGCGTCGTTCCCGAAGAGATCTGTCGACATGTTGGATAGATTATAAGAAGGCCTATGACTCGGTGCCACATACATGGCTCATGAGGGTGCTGGAGTTGTATAAAGTAAATGCAACTCTACGCACCTTCCTGATGTCATGTATGGGGCAATGGAGGACGGTGCTTCGCTATCCAGGATGTCGACAAATCCTGAGGAATAGCGAGCCAATAAGGATTGAGCGAGGTATATTCCAGGGTGACAGTTTGAGTCCACTTTGGTTCTGCCTAGCCTTGAATCCTCTAAGCACGCTGCTGGAGGATTCAGGGCTAGGTTATCGATTGAGGAGAGGTGATCAGGTTATATCTCACCTCCTTTACATGGATGACCTGAAACTCTTTGCCCCCAACAATTTGCAACTGCTGGAGCTACTGAAGGTAACCGAAACTTTCAGTAGCGCCATCAGGATGGAATTTGGTGTGGACAAATGTGCAGTCATGCATGTAAAACGAGGGGAGATCGTGGAATCCGTGGGAACCCAACTCTCGGATTCCATACAACTAAGATCCCTCTCCTCAATCGAAACCTACAAGTATTTGGGTATGTCGGAAGCGTTAGGTGTCAACGCTGCTGACATGAAGCAATCGCTGAAGGAGCGCTTCTTTAACCGCCTGAATAAAGTATTAAATAGTCTTTTATCAGGTGGAAACAAGGTGCGCGCCTTCAACGGTTGGGTCATGCCGGTTTTGATGTACTCTTTCGGCATACTCAAATGGACTCAGACGGAACTTGACGCCCTGGATAGGAGGGTCCGCACACTGCTGACCGCAAATCGCATGCATCACCCACGTTCATCGGTGATGAGACTGTATATCCCGCGGAAGTGCGGAGGTCGAGGCTTCTTAAATGCTAAGACCCTGCACAACCGTGAGGTATGCAGTCTCAGGGAATACTTCCTAGAAGCCGACGTGGGGATGCACCGAGATGTGGTCACAGTGGACAAAGGCCTCACCCCGCTTTCCTTAGCTAACGAGAACTGGCGCAAACCTATAGTATTAGATACTAATGACCGCAGGGAGGTATGGCAGAGCAAAGAGCTTCACGGGCGCTTTTACCGGGCCTTACATGGGCCGGATGTAGACCTGTTAGCGTCCGTATCCTGGCTGCGATTCGGTGACCTATTTGGGGAAACCGAAGGTTTTGTCTTTGCGATTATGGACGAAGTTATGATGACGAAAAACTACCGGAAATATATTGTGAAGGACGGCACGGTTGACATCTGTCGGGCATGCCACCGTCCCGGGGAATCAATCCGACACATTATCTCTGGCTGTTCTCGTCTGGCTAACGGAGACTACTTGCATAGGCACAACCTTGTAGCCAGGATTATCCACCAGCAACTTGCTCTGAAATACAGTCTTGTGGAATCGGAAGTACCGTACTACAGATATGTGCCCGACCCAGTCCTCGAAAATGGCAATATCACGTTGTATTGGGATCGATCTATCATCACTGACAGGACTATTGTTGCCAATAAGCCAGACATAGTGGTGATAGATCGATTAGAGCGTCGCACAATGATTATTGATATAGCGGTCCCGCATGACGAGAACCTCGTGAAAGCTGAAAAAGATAAACAGATTAAGTATCTTGACCTGGCTCGCGAGGTTGTCGACATGTGGGATGTGGATACAGCAATCATTGTGCCGATAGTCGTGACGGCTAATGGCATAATAGCCAAGAGCATCGACCAACACCTGAAGAGGCTCTCGTTAGGCAGCTGGATCAAGGGCTTGATCCAGAAAGCGGTACTCCTGGACACGGCGCGTATTGTCAGGAGGTTCCTCTCTCAGGAGCCCTGACCACCGGTAGCTTGGACCCTGTTCCCGACACCGGTGGGATACTATTTTTTATATTTTTAAATGTTTATATTTTTTTTGTTGTTTTTATATGAATATTTAAAAATGTAATTAATATGTTAAAAAATTAAATAAAGGAAATAATAAAACAGATGCACTATTTGCTGAAAGCATTGTAACAATCAGAATGAATGAATGAAGTAAAAATATTATAAGGCGTAAGGGCTTGTCCACATCACCACATCACGACGTCGTTAACGTTAAACTCTACAAGTTTCACTTTCTCTAGTTTCACGCTAACGACGTCATGACGTGGTGATGTGGACAAGCTCTTAGTATTATGCTCTTAGCCACATACGAACTACGCATCAAAAGACATGACGTCACACAAATCCTGCATCGCACAATTAGAGTTTACCGTGCGAACGACATATATAAGACTGTCCGACATGCCCTTAGCGAGCGTTCACCTAGCTTTTTAGCTTAGTTTGTATGCCCCTGGCTGGAGGCTTTGAGTGTAGCAGCTTAAGGCAACCACAGGATTGACCGATTAAATAGTCATGACCTCAGAGGTCAGCTATGAGATGCCCTACAGAAAAAAAAAAACCGTCGGACCCAGCCCGTCCTATCTTTGATGTCTTCTCCCTAGCGACGTCCCTCACAGTTCCACCAAGAAAACCCCGTACTGTTTTACCCAAAGACATTTTGTCCTCCGTTCCCATGGTCCGTTAATTAGAACGTTTCATAATTATAATATGCTAAATAAAAACATAATTTAGGACATATTTTACTACTCCTTGAGTGACATTCGGAAAAAATATACTTGATCTTAATTTTCTCTCAGTTACTTAATTTTTTTTTTGTATAACTAGTTAATTGGTAATTGAGATATGACCTTCTTGTTTTCTTTAACATTTCCTCAAGACATTTTTGTTCGCAGTGCCCTCCACTAACCTGTATTTTATTTATGGATTATTAGTTTAGCTTACTAACGCGTTTTGGGTTTCAAGAACTTTATTTCTCATAAGACATCTCTCTTAAAAACTAGTAGTACGCTTATAATGAGATACAAAGTGATTTTATTCAGTACTATTAACATTAGTCAGTTAGTTACCTCTAGGGGAGACATTATATTAGCATAGTCTGTTTTATATTATATCAAATGTTGTGGTGCATTGCCTTAATCTGCGCTTGAATGTGTTTATATTGTCACATTTTATATTACTTTTAAGCAGCTTTTGTCCAGTATTTTTTTTTTCTTAGATTGTTATGTACCTATGCGTACAATTTGCGTATAAATTAGAAGTAATACCTGAAAACTGTTTTACGCTAATTTATCATGTAAACATAATGTTGTTAGTGTACATAATGAATGAATTCATTAATACCTACCCCTCCTGAACATATATTATGGTACAATAGAAGTGGATATATTTAGTACTCTACTTCTATTGTATTTTATAATGGATTTCCGCAAGGTCACGCCTGAATCAATTAACTATATATTATGGTATTTTTTTCAATTCAATGTTTATATTTAAAATGATAATTGTAACCATTCAATTCGTATAATGTTTCTGCGACAGAGGGGAATATCTGACGTACCTACTCGGTAATCGACCAACAGTACAACTGGTTATGTGTTTGAGCAGGTATACCTATAAATTATTCATGCAAAAAGTTAATCACTTGGAGCTTAAGGGGAAATCCTCGCAGGCGCAGTATCATAGTGAGCGCCGGCGCAATAGGACATACCAAGACGATGGCTAACGTAACCCAAGATAACAGTACTGATGTGATTGAGGATTTAGGCGAGGTGCCAAGTAAAGTGGTGGAATATATCTGGATCACTGGGATTGTTCTATCATCGCTATGCTTAATTCTGCAACTGGTGCTCTTTAAAATTCGACCCAAGATAAGGAAAATGGACCAGAAGATCCTCACGCAGCTGACAGTAGCGAGACTGATGAACTCGATACTTGAGTACATGATAACTTACTCGTTGTTTAACTGGTACACGAGGGACGTGACGTTCGCGTTGTATGTGCAGACTGATATCGTGCTAGTGTGTTGGATGTTTGTGTACACCTAGAATTTGTACGACAAAGTAGTGCTCGTGTTTGCGTTGCAAAAGTGGAATTTCGTCGTCCTGTCTCTACTGATTTGGATCCTTACGATACCCTTAGGAGTGTTGTGCCCAGTGTTTCTTATGTTGGAGCATTTCAGTGAATACTATCAAGCTTATTCGTGGGCAAAGTTTATCGTTTTGACCGTGAATGTTTTGTTTTTCTGTAGAATCTTCAATGTCATCATAACCAAAAGCAAGAACTCTAATAGAAATTTTACCGAAATTATAAAAACTTGTGTCATCTCATTTATATTGGTTTGTTTAACAAGTTTACAAGTTTTTGTTAGTGACATTTTATCTTATCTTGAAGTGATTGTAGTGACAGATCCATTCTGCCTAATTAATTCCTTCCAGGCGATAGCAGCTACTATTATATTTCTCATTCTTGCTAAGAACTGTAAATAAGGACTAATAGATCACTGCAGGAAACATTTCTGAGAGCTGATATCACGTATACATTGTTATTGATAGGGCCGATGCCTGCCGGGGTTGCGGTTATTGTCCGAAAGGGTTACCGTGGCCCCAGGCAATACAGGCAACTGAAGGAACACGGGTGGGTTTTCGTCAGTAAGAGTCTGACACACCCTCCCGCGCTCCACCTAGAGCGGGAGAAGCTTGATATCTGATAATTTCCAAACAAAAGAAAAAAAAGTATACATTGTTCTAAGAACCGTTTTTGAGCATAGTTTTGTTTAAAAATTGACAATTTGAGAAATAGCCGATTAATCGTGATTCGTTTCTTTAGATCCTAATCGTGGAGTGCCATTTTAGATTTAATTTAGTTTAATGAGTTTGAGATTATATTGTAGATACAAAAGTAAAGAAGAATTTTGTTAGTAATTGTTTTATTATTACACCAACCCTAAAGGTGAATGTCATAGAATGTTTAATATAATTTATATTTTATTTATCATTACCGCTAACAGTTACAGACCGACATTAAGAACTTATTATAAGATAATAATTGTAACATTGGTTCAATAAAATTATTAATAATTGACTTAAAACCGACTTCAAAAATAAAGGACGCGGTTCTCAGTTTGTCAGATTTTTTTTAAATGTATGTTCCCCGATTACTCGAAGACGGCTGAACCGATTTGAAAAATTCTTTTTTTTATTTAAAAGGGTATACTGTCAAGTTGTTCTCATTGTCATTTGGTCACGATCTGATGATGGAATCTTAGAGAAATCGAGGTTACTCTTCAAATATTATAGGCACACCTATAACGATTCTCACTCATGCATTTGCTCTCGGAAAGCAACATTTGGTAAAGTGGAACTGATGATGAAGGATACAGATTTCCAACGGAACTACTCAGTAATATGTATTTCACGGGTTGCGATTCGATTACTTTAATATGGTTGGTAAGCAATTGACGCTCGTCACAATTCATATGGTCCAGTGGAGCTGATGGTGAAGTACCTGGAGAACTCCTCAACAATTAAAGTACCTACCTGCATCGGGAAAAGCAATATTTTTAAAAGGTACTGAGCAGTTAACATTAGGCCATTGTAACTTAGATAAATTACAAAGCAACCCACTAAAAAGTGTTTTTTTTTTTTTACCAAAAATACAACCTACTTCCAAACAACAAACTGAAAAATAACTTTAATTTCGGAAGTCAGTTGTATTTTTGGTATTTTTTTATGAATTATATTATCCTGACGATATTAAATAACCATTTTTTACGAATACATAGTCATCAGAAACAGTTTTTATCACAACTCTTTCATAATGCCCGTTTTCTTTCCGTCTATTCGTTCTTTCATAATAATATTACCAATACGTAATTCTCCAATTATTATTGCGAAGTAGAAAATCGTGTCAATTCGTGTCATGGTGTGAATCTGTAATGCACAAATAATTAAAGGTTTTGTGTAAATTAGCTGAAATATTATTGTTGAAAATGTCGGAAAAAATCATGAATACAATTTATGTTTTACAGGATTGTATATCTAAAAATGTTCAACAAAAAAGTCCGCGATGGCATATTCTGTCTTCTAAGGATGACCCACAATAACCATTTTTATCTTTTCTAAATTTGATAAAAATTTATTCTTATTTCCGAAGCTATTTTGACCAGTATTATATAAATCCTTATCCAATAAAATAGGTTATTTCAATCGAGCATTGAATTTTGATTAAAATATGCGATGACATCATATCATTTAAATGAATAGTTTAAAAGATATCACAAATTCATAATTACGCGTAACAATGTAATTATAGTTGACGGCAACGCGGGCGCAGCGGTAGAAGTCAGTGACCTTTTCCTCGGCTATTAGGTATGAAATCCCGGTAGTACGTTCCCGTGGGATATTGTCCGACATACTGTAATGTTGCATGTTTGATGTTACTTACGGTTTGGTTGTTAAAATGTTGGTCTTTTATCATACGTTCTCTCTAGATAAATGCATGACCATTGCCAGTGTGTTAAATATTCCTGAGACTCTGTATTTCATTGATTGATATTTTCTGTAGTTTTTCTTGTTGTGACACTTACCTATGTCAAATGTTAAACTGTCAGTTTCTTTTTATTTTTCTGTTTGGCTTAGTCTATGATGTTACTTTTTGGTTTATATAGTTTCAATTATTTTTATTGATATCGCTTAAACATTGTATTAATTATAATTTATTTTTATATTATGATTGTACAAAATAACTACAAATTAACTATTGTTCTAAATTTCATTTATGAAATTTACGCACTCCAAGGAGGTCCAATTATATTTGAAGAAACCACTGTTTGAAAATGGAAAAGAATATTGATTTTGGAAACGAGCTGAAGGGTATAAAAGCAGAGGCCGTCAGAAGCAACGGGGCCATTCTATCTCGGATTCTATCTCGGATTCTATCTATCTCCGATTCTATCTCCGACTTTATAATAATAAAAGGGTCTGTCTCTCTTACAGTCCATCTTGGCCTACCCTGGCCATTCCGGGGCTCACCCACTCCCTGCCGGAGCCAACTCTTCCTTCCCTCGGAGTCATCGACCCGCCGAGGCCATCACCAGCCGTCAATCAATCCCTGCCGGAGCCTCCATCTCCCGAAGACTACCTCCCGCTGCAGGCCACCTCTGAGGCCTAACCTCCTAAGCGTGCAGTGCCGATCAGTAGTGTTAAACTGTGTTTTTGTACTTCCTTGTATTTTTAATTATATTATAATATTCAATTATATTGTTATATTTTCCCTTACATTTTCCCCCTCTGGGAAAATGTAACGTTACAATTTGGCGCCCATTCAGCTTACCCACCCCCTCTTCCCTCTCTAAATTCTAAAACTAACCCACCCCCTCTTCCCTCTCTAAATTCTAAAACCAACCCACCCCCTCTTCCCTCTCTAAATTCTAAAACTAAACTTTCACAAGTTTTTCAATTATATATTGGCTAACCTTTATTCATCACCTCATCCATTACAACCTTTACTCAACACTTCTTATACTGAACATTCTCGTAATACTACACCCCCACACACACTACGATTACCATTGTAATCGTCATCCATACTTCGCTTGTACGTGTTAAAACCATCGTTCGTTCGTTGGTCATTTGCAAGTTGGGGTTTGGCTTACTTTACGACGTTCTGTAGGAGAGTATCCTATAGACGTTACCACCTACTCTTTACTCTTTTCTTTACCTCACTACACTGCATCCCACACACTTGCACACCACTGCGGTTACCATTCATTGGTAATCGTACCCAGTTTTCGCTTGTGTGTGTTAACTTGTCACTAGCAAGTTGGGGACTGGGACACTCCACGACGCCTGCAGGACAATATCCTGTGGACGTTTGTACAATACTGAACATTGATTTACTTTAATCATTACTCCATTTAGTTTGATTTGTTACCACGGCTAGTGCAACTTGTAACTAAATTACTTAAAAACTTATTTATTTAAACCTAGACCAATATTTTTAAATCTTAAACATGGATAGACCAATAAGATACTCGTACCTCAACAAACTTGAGTTTGAATACGAAGTTTCTATCAGAGCTGAAAGACCTGCTGAAACTTTGACAAATCGGAGATAATTCTATATATATATCGGAGACAAAAATAAATTGTTACAGTTTATACAATATTATTTAGTTTATATATTGTTTTAGTTTTTATTTTACTAAAGTTTTACAGTTTACACTGATTATGCTGCACTGAAATGGTTCCAAAATCTATCTAATCCTTCTGGGAGATTAACACGTTGGACTCTTCGTCTATCATGCTTTGATTTTGATCTGAAACATAAAAAAGGAAAGGATAATTCCATTCATGGGACATTCCGTTACAAAAGATTCAATTAGCACTAAATAGCTCTGTAAATGCTACCACAGGGTTCTTCTCCTTGATGTCTTTAAGAACTTTCATTTTTATTCATTTTCATAAGTCTGTAAATAATTCATAGGGATAAAACTTTTGGCATTGTTAATTATATTTAGTTTTTATGGAGCGGTGCATAACTCGTTAAATAAGCCATTATGTCGAGCGGTACTTAACTCGTTAAATAAGCCTTAGTGTATCTATATCTTTATCTTATTTTTAAATACTTACTTGAGCTTAAACTTAGATTTAATTTACTTGTACTTGAACTTGAAACTCGCAAGGTTTTTCTTAAGCACTAATGCTTTAAAACCTTGACTATTTTTCTGAAACAGGAAAGTTTTGTAAATATTTAATTTAGTTTTTTATGGGTTTTAAAAAAGGTGCGGGTTACGACACCTAATTAAAATAAATAAGCCTTCGTAACCTTAAAAAATAATTCCTTGTGGAGTATGCGTCTTGGAATGTGAACCATATCCCCTAAGAATGCTGGTGAAGTATGATTGAGGGAGCACGAAAGGCGAGTTGTTGAAAGGTGTATGAAAGAGAAAGGTCTTATTTACAACATCTAAATCTTTTCAGTTGATAATTTTCTTGGGTTATGGGGAATCATAATTGTAAGATACTACACACCAGATGTTAGTGTTTTCTTTCTTTTTAATTTTCAGTACCACTGTAAATAGTCTGCTAGATTTGCTAGGTAATGCCCTAAAAATTTTTTCATGGGATTCAAAAATTTTCCGGGGTTGTCGGGGAAATGTAATGTTGCATGTTTTTACTTACGGTTTGGTTGTTAAAATGTTGGTCTTTTATCATACGTTCTCTCTAGATAAATGCATGACCATTGCCAGTGTGTTAAATATTCCTGAGACTCTGTATTTCATTGATTGATATTTTCTGTAGTTTTTCTTGTTGTGACACTTACCTATGTCAAATGTTAAACTGTCAGTTTCTTTTTATTTTTCTGTTTGGCTTAGTCTATGATGTTACTTTTTGGTTTATATAGTTTCAATTATTTTTATTGATATCGCTTAAACATTGTATTAATTATAATTTATTTTTATATTATGATTGTACAAAATAACTACAAATTAACTATTGTTCTAAATTTCATTTATGAAATTTACGCACTCCAAGGAGGTCCAATTATATTTGAAGAAACCACTGTTTGAAAATGGAAAAGAATATTGATTTTGGAAACGAGCTGAAGGGTATAAAAGCAGAGGCCGTCAGAAGCAACGGGGCCATTCTATCTCGGATTCTATCTCGGATTCTATCTATCTCCGATTCTATCTCCGACTTTATAATAATAAAAGGGTCTGTCTCTCTTACAGTCCATCTTGGCCTACCCTGGCCATTCCGGGGCTCACCCACTCCCTGCCGGAGCCAACTCTTCCTTCCCTCGGAGTCATCGACCCGCCGAGGCCATCACCAGCCGTCAATCACTCCCTGCCGGAGCCTCCATCTCCCGAAGACTACCTCCCGCTGCAGGCCTCCTCTGAGGCCTAACCTCCTAAGCGTGCAGTGCCGATCAGTAGTGTTAAACTGTGTTTTTGTACTCCCCTTGTATTTTAAATTATATTATAATATTCAATTATATTGTTATATTTTCCCTTACATTTTCCCCCTCTGGGAAAATGTAACGTTACAATACACGCTGGCGAAGCCACGAGCAAAAGCTAGTTTAAAATCATTCTGACGTAGAAACGGTACTTCTTTGTTTAAATATCTGCTCGAGCACGCCTTTAAGGAAAATCTTCGTAAGCGCAGAATGTATTTACATACTTACACATACATAAACTCACGCCTTCTTCCCATGAGGGTAGGTAGAAAATACAGAACGCCACCTGCTACGATCTTTACATATGTACTCCTTTCGCTTCATTTACTTTCAAATGAAAATAATTTATTTCACATAAACCTACATGAGCACTTATGAAACGTCAGAAGCTAGGTGCACGGTTCCAATTGGTCGTTTCCTATGGAGAAGAGCCGGCACGAAACTCCACAGTTACTCTTTAAGAAATAAATGGCTTTTACAATGTTTTCAAATTACAGTGTTAATAAGTATAAGAAGATAGTGCAGGCCTGTCAACAAGTCTCAGGTACTGGCCAAATACAAAATGGTCGTTCTCTGGTCATACACGCACGCCGGTTGCGAGTACTAACACCTGAAATTTCTGAAGAACATCACCAATAAAGCCAGGTGCCAAATCAAATGCTTGGGATCAAATTATCCCAAGAACAAACTTTAACATTGTAGTTGAAAAACATGTTCTCCCATACATTCCAACTGCAAATGCAAGTTGGCCGATTATTACTCGTTGAGGCGACGATAACCGACTTTTAATGATTTTATACTGCAGATGACGTCTAAACGAGTAATGTTAATGATTTGGAAAACATATATGTTAAATTAGAGCATTTTATAATATTTTGATAAAGTCATATTTTGGATTATGTTTATATTACATAATAAAATTAATTTGTAAAGTTATGTCTAACGCGGATAAAAAACTGAGAATCACGCAAAAATTATTGATCTTTTAGTATGCAGTGGCGGCCCAGTGGAAACGACTGTGACTTTCGACTTGTAGGTCGTAGGTTCGAACCCCGGCAGGCACTTTACTTTGTGTAAGTTATTTTATCACCACTGCTATCAAAACGATGCAGAAAAAGGACACGTCTTCCTTACCATTACCGTGCCACCCGGTGTAGTCCTTTATATGCAATTGCCTCTGTAGCCCCATGCAACATGAGGCTCCAGGGGCTAGTGCAAATCTTGGGGTTCATTCGATTTATCGAGTCTGGTTAAACCACGCTGGGACCGGTGCATTTCATTCATTTATTCTATTCATACCACAACGCAATTGCAAGAAGCTACAGCGACACTGTTCACTTGTAACCACTACTTGCCCACATTTTGTCGCACCGATGTGGTGTGATTGTGGTACGTGTGATCGAGTCCTCAGGTAGACATTTATCTTTTTCTTGTACCTACATCTTTACATAGTTTGGTACCTATTATTTTGTTTACGGATACCATAGTAAAATCATACTTGAATGATAGACTGCAGCAAGTTCAAATAAACGGTGTAAATTCATTGGGTTTAAAAGTCAAAATGGGTGTTCCACAGGGCTCGATATTGGGTCCATTCCTATTTTTAGTATACATAAATGATTTACCTAATTTACTGAAAACCCGACCACAAATGGTGTTATTTGCTGATGACACATCACTGATTTTTAAAGTAAACAGACATGCACAGGAGCTTGACGACGTAAATAACGCTATGCTTAAGGTCCATAATTGGTTTACTGTAAATAATTTGGTATTAAATGAGAAGAAAACTAAATGCATAAGATTCGCGTTACCGAATGTTAGAAGTAGTGAATGTCACGTTGTATTGAATAAGGAGACACTACAATTCGTCGAAAAGACTGTTTTCCTGGGGATAACGCTTGACTCTAAACTACAGTGGGGTCCTCACTTAACATCACTTGCAGGGCGGCTAAGTTCAGCCGCTTACGCTGTTTGGAAAATCCGCCAACTAACAGACGTAGATTCCGCGAGACTGGTCTATTTTAGTTACTTTCATAGCATCATGTCTTACGGTATTTTGCTGTGGGGACGGGCTGCAGATATTGATTCTATCTTTATTCTGCAAAAGAGGGCCGTCAGAGCAATCTACAACCTCCGCAGACGCGAGTCTCTAAGGGAACTGTTTAAGAAAATTAACATCATGACGGTACCTTGTCAGTATATATATGAGAACATTATGTATGTTCCAAAAAATCTCCATCTTTTTAGTAAGATAAGTGACAGGCATAATTTTAACACTAGAAATAGGAACAAATTAGATCAACCACGTTTTAGATTGTCTAAAGTACACACTTCTTTTATGGGGTACTGTGTAAAATGTTATAATAAAATACCACTCGATATTCTTCAACTAAATGAGAAGAAATTTAAAACATGCATTAAACGCATACTATGTAGACAAGCATATTATAAGTTAGATGATTATATCGTAGATAAAAATGCTTGGCTTAATGCTGGTCCTGCTCCACAGCCGCTTGGGCTCACTAGTTAAAATTTTAATATTTGGAAGAGGTTGCTTCCCCTTTTTAAAAAAAAATATATTTTGACATTAGGAACTTAATGTTCATTTTTGTTTTACCAACTTAATTGTTGAATGCTCCAATTAAGTAATGATTTTCTTTCTTTTTGGTGGTTAAATTCTTTTATTTTTTTAAGATACATTGCAAACTATAGTTTTGTATAATTTAGAAGCATTTTTATTTTTGTAAATGTGAGACCATGGAGCCGTTTATTAACTTATTAAGATGTATGTTGATTTGAAATAGCATGGCAGTTGAGAATATGTCATGCTCACTTAAATGTCTCGCTGATGGTGGCGAGTGTGTTGGATCATTCGGTTCCCTACAAAATGGTTGAGCTGGATGGTGCTGATTCACGCGTCATGTTCGTGAACGGGCGCCGTCAGTTGAAACTGGTCATCTCTTATCTGCCAGGGCTTATTTTTAATCTTATATTTTCAATTGCTTTTGATTATTTTTTGTACATTGTTCTCACATATAGAAGCAACAAGAATGATGTACCCAGGATTTTGTAATATCAATATTTAAAAGAGTGTCCTTGGAGTTTCTTGCCCGTTCTTCTCCATAGAGATCTACGTTTTGGAATGGGCAACTAGCTTCAACTTTCTGACTAACTGACCGACTCTTTGACAATTCAAAAATGCCTGTAAATGGTTTAATTGAAATAAATGCTTTGAGTTTGAGTTTGAGTTTGAAAAAAAATGATACTATTTACAAAATCGTATGATAAACTTTGTTTTGTTATGTAAAAAACCCAATTGATAAGGTTACATCCGTCAAAGCAGGCGTACATAAACATGCAAAATTAAAAAAAAAAATATTTATGTACCTACTGAGCAGTGGTGGCCCAGTGGTAACGGCCACGACTTACGAGTTGTAGGTCGTAGGTTCGAACCCAGCTTTACTTTAGATGGCATTGATACACACAAATTCCTTGCACATAATAGAGCTTAAATTATGAATGCCAAGTAAAAAAAAATGTTTTGCCCCCATCCCCCATATCTCCGCCCATCCATTTGGGGTCCATTCGTATAGTACGGGGGGGTTCGGTATCACTTCAATACCCAGATTACCTACCACTCGCCATTCAGTTGCCTCTCCGATAAAATTTTACGTGCCATTGCTTTAACCATACATACCTAATAGCCGAGGAAAGATCATTGACTAATACCACTGCGCCTGCGTTGCCGTCAACCATAATGATGTAATTACGCGTAATTTTGAATCTGTGATATCTTATAAACTATTCATTTAAATGATTTAATGTCAAGGCATACTTTAATCTAAATTAAATGCCTGTTATAAATAACATATTTTATTGGATAAGGATTAATATATAATACCGGTTAAAATAGCTTTGGAAATAACAATGAAATTTTAATAACAATAACAATCATTAATAACAATGAGTAAATTGGCTGTGACAGACAGAAAAACAGACACACAAGTGATCCTAAAAAGGTTCCGTTTTACCTTTTGAGGTACGGAAACCTAAAAATAGGTCTTTTGCTACATAATATTTCCATGCTACGGAACCCAATACTGTATAGTCCAACCCGTACTGGCCAGTTTTATAACTTACCACTGATGGGCAAGAACCCGCTTCTTGGGAATAAAAACAAACAGCTGATAATAATAATAATAAAACAGATGCACTATTTGCTGAAAGCATTGTAACAATCAGAATGAATGAATGAATGAAGTAAAAATATTATAAGGCGTAAGGGCTTGTCCACATCACCACATCACGACGTCGTTAACGTTAAACTCTACAAGTTTCACTCTCTCTAGTTTCACGTTAACGACGTCATGACGTGGTGATGTGGACAAGCTCTTAGTATTATGCTCTTAGCCACATACGAACTACGCATGACATGACGTCACACAAATCCTGCATCGCACAATTAGAGTTTACCGTGCGAACGACATATATAAGACTGTCCGACATGCCCTTAGCGAGCCTTCACCTAGCTTTTTAGCTTAGTTTGTATGCCCCTGGCTGGAGGCTTTGAGTGTAGCAGCTTAAGGCAACCACAGGATTGACCGGTTAAATAGTCATGACCTCAGAGGTCAGCTATGAGATGCCCTACAGAAAAAAAAAACCGTCGGACCCAGCCCGTCCTATCTTTGATGTCTTCTCCCTAGCGACGTCCCTCACAGTTCCACCAAGAAAACCCCGTACTGTTTTACCCAAAGACATTTTGTCCTCCGTTCCCATGGTCCGTTAATTCGAACGTTTCATAATTATAATATGCTAAATAAAAACATAATTTAGAACATATTTTACTACTCCTTGAGTGACATTCGCAAAAAATATACTTGATCTTAATTTTCTCTCAGTTACTTAATTTTTTTTTTGTATAACTAGTTAATTGATAATTGAGATATGACCTTCTTGTTTTCTTTAACATTTCCTCAAGACATTTTTGTTCGCAGTGCCCTCCACTAACCTGTATTTTATTTATGGATTATTAGTTTAGCTTACTAACGCGTTTTGGGTTTCAAGAACTTTATTTCTCATAAGACATCTCTCTTAAAAACTAGTAGTACGCTTATAATGAGATACAAAGTGATTTTATTCCGTACTATTAACATTAGTCAGTTAGTTACCTCTAGGGGAGACATTATATTAGCATAGTCTGTTTTATATTATTTCAAATGTTGTGGTGCATTGCCTTAATCTGCGCTTGAATGTGTTTATATTGTCACATTTTATATTACTTTTAAGCAGCTTTTGTCCAGTATTTTTTTTTTCTTAGAATGTTACGAGTATGTACCTATGCGTACAATTTGCGTATAAATTAGAAGTAATACCTGAAAACTGTTTTACGCTAATTTATCATGTAAACATAATGTTGTTAGTGTACATAATGAATGAATTCATTAATACCTACCCTTCCTGAACATATATTATGGTACAATAGAAGTGGATATATTTAGTACTCTACTTCTATTGTATTTTATAATGGATTTCCGCAAGGTCACGCCTGAATCAATTAACTATATATTATGGTATTTTTTTCAATTCAATGTTTATATTTAAAATGATAATTGTAACCATTCAATTCGTATAATGTTTCTGCGACAGAGGGGAATCTCTGACGTACCTACTCGGTAATCGACCAACAGGACAACTGGTTATATGTTTGAGCAGGTATACCTACCTATAAATTATTCATGCAAAAAGTTAATCACTTGGAGCTTAAGGGGAAATCCTCGCAGGCGCAGTATCATAGTGAGCGCCGGCGCAGTAGGACATACCAAGACGATGGCTAACGTAACCCAAGATAACAGTACTGATGTGATTGAGGATTTAGGCGAGGTGCCAAGTAAAGTGGTGGAATATATCTGGATCACTGGGATTGTTCTATCATCGCTATGCTTAATTCTGCAACTGGTGCTCTTTAAAATTCGACCCAAGATAAGGAAAATGGACCAGAAGATCCTCACGCAGCTGACAGTAGCGAGACTGATGAACTCGATACTTGAGTACATGATAACTTACTCGTTGTTTAACTTGTACACGAGGGACGTGACGTTCGCGTTGTATGTGCAGACTGATATCGTGCTAGTGTGTTGGATGTTTGTGTACACCAAGAATTTGTACGACAAAGTAGTGCTAGTGTTTGCGTTGCAAAAGTGGAATTTCGTCGTCCTGTCTCTACTGATTTGGATCCTTACGATACCCTTAGGAGTGTTGTGCCCAGTGTTTCTTATGTTGGAGCATTTCAGTGAATACTATCAAGCTTATTCGTGGGCAAAGTTTATCGTTTTGACCGTGAATGTTTTGTTTTTCTGTAGAATCTTCAATGTCATCATAACCAAAAGCAAGAACTCTAATAGAAATTTTACCGAAATTATAAAAACTTGTGTCATCTCATTTATATTGGTTTGTTTAACAAGTTTACAAGTTTTTGTTAGTGACATTTTATCTTATCTTGAAGTGATTGTAGTGACAGATCCATTCTGCCTAATTAATTCCTTCCAGGCGATAGCAGCTACTATTATATTTCTCATTCTTGCTAAGAACTGTAAATAAGGACTAATAGATCACTGCAGGAAACATTTCTGAGAGCTGATATCACGTATACATTGTTATTGATAGGGTCGATGCCTGCCGGGGTTGCGGTTATTGTCCGAAAGGGTTACCGTGGCCCTAGGCAATACAGGCAACTGCAAAGCACGGGTGGGTTTTCGTCAGTAACAGTCTGACACACCCTCCCGCGCTCCACCCAGAGCGGGAGAAGCTTGATATCTGATAATTTCCAAACAATAGAAAAAAAAGTATACTTTGTTCTAAGAACCGTTTTTGAGCATAGTTTTGTTTAAAAATTGACAATTTGAGAAATAGCCGATTAATCGTGATTCGTTTCTTTAGATCCTAATCGTGGAGTGCCATTTTAGATTTAATTTAGTTTAATGAGTTTGAGATTATATTGTAGATACAAAAGTAAAGAAGAATTTTGTTAGTAATTGTTTTATTATTACACCAACCCTAAAGGTGAATGTCATAGAATGTTTAATATAATTTATATTTTATTTATCATTACCGCTAACAGTTACAGACCGACATTAAGAACTTATTATAAGATAATAATTGTAACATTGGTTCAATAAAATTATTAATAATTGACTTAAAACCGACTTCAAAAATAAAGGACGGGGTTCTCAGTTTGTCAGATTTTTTAAAAATGTATGTTCCCCGATTACTCGAAGACGGCTGAACCGATTTGAAAAATTCTTTTTTTTTTTTTAAAGGGTATACTGTCAAGTTGTTCTCATTGTCATTTGGTCACGATCTGAGGATGGAATCTAAGAGAAATCGAGGTTACTCTTCAAATATTATAGGCACACCTATAACGATTTGGGTATTTTTTATAGTAACTCATGCATTTGCTCTCGGAAAGCAACATTTGGTAAAGTGGAACTGATGATGAAGGATACAGATTTCCAACGGAACTACTCAGTAATATGTGGTTGCGATTCGATTACTTTAATATGGTTGGTAAGCAATTGACGCTCGTCACAATTCATATGGTCCAGTGGAGCTGATGGTGAAGTACCTGGAGAACTCCTCAACAATTAAAGTACCTGCATCGGGAAAAGCAATATTTTTAAAAGGTACTGAGCAGTTAACATTAGGCCATTGTAACTTAGATAAATTACAAAGCAACCCACTAAAAAGTGTTTTTTTTTTTTTACCAAAAATACAACCTACTTCCAAACAACAAACTGAAAAATAACTTTAATTTCGGAAGTCAGTTGTATTTTTGGTATTTTTTAATGAATTATATTATCCTGACGATATTAAATAACCATATTTTACGAATACATAGTCATCAGAAACAGTTTTTATCACAACTCTTTCATAATGCCCGTTTTCTTTCCGTCTATTCGTTCTTTCATAATAATATTACCAATACGTAATTCTCCAATTATTATTGCGAAGTAGAAAATCGTGTCAATTCGTGTCATGGTGTGAATCTGTAATGCACAAATAATTAAAGGTTTTGTGTAAATTAGCTGAAATATTATTGTTGAAAATGTCGGAAAAAATCATGAATACAATTTATGTTTTACAGGATTGTATATCTAAAAATGTTCAACAAAAAAGTCCGCGATGGCATATTCTGTCTTCTAAGGATGACCCACAATAACCATTTTTATCTTTTCTAAATTTGATAAAAATTTATTCTTATTTCCGAAGCTATTTTGACCAGTATTATATAAATCCTTATCCAATAAAATAGGTTATTTCAATCGAGCATTGAATTTTGATTAAAATATGCGTTGACATCATATCATTTAAATGAATAGTTTAAAAGATATCACAAATTCATAATTACGCGTAACAATGTAATTATAGTTGACGGCAACGCGGGCGCAGCGGTAGAAGTCAGTGACCTTTTCCTCGGCTATTAGGTATGAAATCCCGGTAGTACGTTCCCGTGGGATATTGTCCGACATACACGCTGGCGAAGCCACGAGCAAAAGCTAGTTTAAAATCATTCTGACGTAGAAACGGTACTTCTTTGTTTAAATATCTGCTCGAGCACGCCTTTAAGGAAAATCTTCGTAAGCGCAGAATGTATTTACATACTTACACATACATAAACTCACGCCTTCTTCCCATGAGGGTAGGTAGAAAATACAGAACGCCACCTGCTACGATCTTTACATATGTACTCCTTTCGCTTCATTTACTTTCAAATGAAAATAATTTATTTCACATAAACCTACATGAGCACTTATGAAACGTCAGAAGCTAGGTGCACGGTTCCAATTGGTCGTTTCCTATGGAGAAGAGCCGGCAAGAAACTCCACAGTTACTCTTTAAGAAATAAATGGCTTTTACAATATTTTCAAATTACAGTGTTAATAAGTATAAGAAGATAGTGCAGGCCTGTCAACAAGTATCAGGTACTGGCCAAATACAAAATGGTCGTTCTCTGGTCATACACGCACGCCGGTTGCGAGTACTAACACCTGAAATTTCTGAAGAACATCACCAATAAAGCCAGGTGCCAAATCAAATGCTTGGGATCAAATTATCCCAAGAACAAACTTTAACATTGTAGTTGAAAAACATGTTCTCCCATACATTCCAACTGCAAATGCAAGTTGGCCGATTATTACTCGTTAAGGCGACGATAACCGACTTTTAATGATTTTATACTGCAGATGACGTCTAAACGAGTAATGTTAATGATTTGGAAAACATATATGTTAAATTAGAGCATTTTATAATATTTTGATAAAGTCATATTTTGGATTATGTTTATATTACATAATAAAATTAATTTGTAAAGTTATGTCTAACGCGGATAAAAAACTGAGAATCACGCAAAAATTATTGATCTTTTAGTATGCAGTGGCGGCCCAGTGGAAACGACTGTGACTTTCGACTTGTAGGTCGTAGGTTCGAACCCCGGCAGGCACTTTACTTTGTGTAAGTTATTTTATCACCACTGCTTTCAAAACGATGCAGAAAAAGGACACGTCTTCCTTACCATTACCGTGCCACCCGGTGTAGTCCTTTATATGCAATTGCCTCTGTAGCCCCATGCAAAATGAGGCTCCAGGGGCTAGTGCAAATCTTGGGGTTCATTCGATTTATCGAGTCTGGTTAAACCACGCTGGGACCGGTGCATTTCATTCATTTATTCTATTCATACCACAACGCAATTGCAAGAAGCTACAGCGACACTGTTCACTTGTAACCACTACTTGCCCACATTTTGTCGCACCGATGTGGTGTGATTGTGGTACGTGTGATCGAGTCCTCAGGTAGACATTTATCTTTTTCTTGTACCTACATCTTTACATAGTTTGGTACCTATTATTTTGTTTACGGATACCATAGTAAAATCATACTTGAATGATAGACTGCAGCAAGTTCAAATAAACGGTGTAAATTCATTGGGTTTAAAAGTCAAAATGGGTGTTCCACAGGGCTCGATATTGGGTCCATTCCTATTTTTAGTATACATAAATGATTTACCTAATTTACTGAAAACCCGACCACAAATGGTGTTATTTGCTGATGACACATCACTGATTTTTAAAGTAAACAGACATGCACAGGAGCTTGACGACGTAAATAACGCTATGCTTAAGGTCCATAATTGGTTTACTGTAAATAATTTGGTATTAAATGAGAAGAAAACTAAATGCATAAGATTCGCGTTACCGAATGTTAGAAGTAGTGAATGTCACGTTGTATTGAATAAGGAGACACTACAATTCGTCGAAAAGACTGTTTTCCTGGGGATAACGCTTGACTCTAAACTACAGTGGGGTCCTCACTTAACATCACTTGCAGGGCGGCTAAGTTCAGCCGCTTACGCTGTTTGGAAAATCCGCCAACTAACAGACGTAGATTCCGCGAGACTGGTCTATTTTAGTTACTTTCATAGCATCATGTCTTACGGTATTTTGCTGTGGGGACGGGCTGCAGATATTGATTCTATCTTTATTCTGCAAAAGAGGGCCGTCAGAGCAATCTACAACCTCCGCAGACGCGAGTCTCTAAGGGAACTGTTTAAGAAAATTAACATCATGACGGTACCTTGTCAGTATATATATGAGAACATTATGTATGTTCCAAAAAATCTCCATCTTTTTAGTAAGATAAGTGACAGGCATAATTTTAACACTAGAAATAGGAACAAATTAGATCAACCACGTTTTAGATTGTCTAAAGTACACACTTCTTTTATGGGGTACTGTGTAAAATGTTATAATAAAATACCACTCGATATTCTTCAACTAAATGAGAAGAAATTTAAAACATGCATTAAACGCATACTATGTAGACAAGCATATTATAAGTTAGATGATTATATCGTAGATAAAAATGCTTGGCTTAATGCTGGTCCTGCTCCACAGCCGCTTGGGCTCACTAGTTAAAATTTTAATATTTGGAAGAGGTTGCTTCCCCTTTTTAAAAAAAAATATATTTTGACATTAGGAACTTAATGTTCATTTTTGTTTTACCAACTTAATTGTTGAATGCTCCAATTAAGTAATGATTTTCTTTCTTTTTGGTGGTTAAATTCTTTTATTTTTTTAAGATACATTGCAAACTATAGTTTTGTATAATTTAGAAGCATTTTTATTTTTGTAAATGTGAGACCATGGAGCCGTTTATTAACTTATTAAGATGTATGTTGATTTGAAATAGCATGGCAGTTGAGAATATGTCATGCTCACTTAAATGTCTCGCTGATGGTGGCGAGTGTGTTGGATCATTCGGTTCCCTACAAAATGGTTGAGCTGGATGGTGCTGATTCACGCGTCATGTTCGTGAACGGGCGCCGTCAGTTGAAACTGGTCATCTCTTATCTGCCAGGGCTTATTTTTAATCTTATATTTTCAATTGCTTTTGATTATTTTTTGTACATTGTTCTCACATATAGAAGCAACAAGAATGATGTACCCAGGATTTTGTAATATCAATATTTAAAAGAGTGTCCTTGGAGTTTCTTGCCCGTTCTTCTCCATAGAGATCTACGTTTTGGAATGGGCAACTAGCTTCAACTTTCTGACTAACTGACCGACTCTTTGACAATTCAAAAATGCCTGTAAATGGTTTAATTGAAATAAATGCTTTGAGTTTGAGTTTGAGTTTGAAAAAAAATGATACTATTTACAAAATCGTATGATAAACTTTGTTTTGTTATGTAAAAAACCCAATTGATAAGGTTACATCCGTCAAAGCAGGCGTACATAAACATGCAAAATTAAAAAAAAAAATATTTATGTACCTACTGAGCAGTGGTGGCCCAGTGGTAACGGCCACGACTTACGAGTTGTAGGTCGTAGGTTCGAACCCAGCTTTACTTTAGATGGCATTGATACACACAAATTCCTTGCACATAATAGAGCTTAAATTATGAATGCCAAGTAAAAAAAAATGTTTTGCCCCCATCCCCCATATCTCCGCCCATCCATTTGGGGTCCATTCGTATAGTACGGGGGGGTTCGGTATCACTTCAATACCCAGATTACCTACCACTCGCCATTCAGTTGCCTCTCCGATAAAATTTTACGTGCCATTGCTTTAACCATACATACCTAATAGCCGAGGAAAGATCATTGACTAATACCACTGCGCCTGCGTTGCCGTCAACCATAATGATGTAATTACGCGTAATTTTGAATCTGTGATATCTTATAAACTATTCATTTAAATGATTTAATGTCAAGGCATACTTTAATCTAAATTAAATGCCTGTTATAAATAACATATTTTATTGGATAAGGATTAATATATAATACCGGTTAAAATAGCTTTGGAAATAACAATGAAATTTTAATAACAATAACAATCATTAATAACAATGAGTAAATTGGCTGTGACAGACAGAAAAACAGACACACAAGTGATCCTAAAAGGGTTCCGTTTTACCTTTTGAGGAACGGAAACCTAAAAATAGGTCTTTTGCTACATAATATTTCCATGCTACGGAACCTAACACTGCATAGTCCGACCCGTACTGGCCAGTTTTATAACTTACCACTGATGGGCAAGAAGCCGCTTCTTGGGAATAAAAACAAACAGCTGATAATAATAATAATAAAACAGATGCACTATTTGCTGAAAGCATTGTAACAATCAGAATGAATGAATGAATGAAGTAAAAATATTATAAGGCGTAAGGGCTTGTCCACATCACCACATCACGACGTCGTTAACGTTAAACTCTACAAGTTTCACTCTCTCTAGTTTCACGTTAACGACGTCATGACGTGGTGATGTGGACAAGCTCTTAGTATTATGCTCTTAGCCACATACGAACTACGCATGACATGACGTCACACAAATCCTGCATCGCACAATTAGAGTTTACCGTGCGAACGACATATATAAGACTGTCCGACATGCCCTTAGCGAGCGTTCACCTAGCTTTTTAGCTTAGTTTGTATGCCCCTGGCTGGAGGCTTTGAGTGTAGCAGCTTAAGGCAACCACAGGATTGACCGGTTAAATAGTCATGACCTCAGAGGTCAGCTATGAGATGCCCTACAGAAAAAAAAAACCGTCGGACCCAGCCCGTCCTATCTTTGATGTCTTCTCCCTAGCGACGTCCCTCACAGTTCCACCAAGAAAACCCCGTACTGTTTTACCCAAAGACATTTTGTCCTCCGTTCCCATGGTCCGTTAATTCGAACGTTTCATAATTATAATATGCTAAATAAAAACATAATTTAGAACATATTTTACTACTCCTTGAGTGACATTCGGAAAAAATATACTTGATCTTAATTTTCTCTCAGTTACTTAATTATATTTTTTTTGTATAACTAGTTAATTGATAATTTAGATATGACCTCCTTGTTTTCTTTAACATTTCCTCAAGACATTTTTGTTCGCAGTGCCCTCCACTAACCTGTATTTTATTTATGGATTATTAGTTTAGCTTACTAACACGTTTTGGGTTTCAAGAACTTTATTTCTCATAAGACATCTCTCTTAAAAACTAGTAGTACGCTTATAATGAGATACAAAGTGATTTTATTCAGTACTATTAACATTAGTCAGTTAGTTACCTCTAGGGGAGACATTATATTAGCATAGTCTGTTTTATATTATTTCAAATGTTGTGGTGCATTGCCTTAATCTGCGCTTGAATGTGTTTATATTGTCACATTTTATATTACTTTTAAGCAGCTTTTGTCCAGTTTTTTTTTTTTCTTAGAATGTTATGTACCTATGCGTACAATTTGCGTATAAATTAGAAGTAATACCTGAAAACTGTTTTACGCTAATTTATCATGTAAACATAATGTTGTTAGTGTACATAATGAATGAATTCATTAATACCTACCCCTCCTGAACATATATTATGGTACAATAGAAGTGGATATATTTAGTACTCTACTTCTATTGTATTTTATAATGGATTTCCGCAAGGTCACGCCTGAATCAATTAACTATATATTATGGTATTTTTTTCAATTCAATGTTTATATTTAAAATGATAATTGTAACCATTCAATTCGTATAATGTTTCTGCGACAGAGGGGAATCTCTGACGTACCTACTCGGTAATCGACCAACAGGACAACTGGTTATATGTTTGAGCAGGTATACCTACCTATAAATTATTCATGCAAAAAGTTAATCACTTGGAGCTTAAGGGGAAATCCTCGCAGGCGCAGTATCATAGTGAGCGCCGGCGCAGTAGGACATACCAAGACGATGGCTAACGTAACCCAAGATAACAGTACTGATGTGATTGAGGATTTAGGCGAGGTGCCAAGTAAAGTGGTGGAATATATCTGGATCACTGGGATTGTTCTATCATCGCTATGCTTAATTCTGCAACTGGTGCTCTTTAAAATTCGACCCAAGATAAGGAAAATGGACCAGAAGATCCTCACGCAGCTGACAGTAGCGAGACTGATGAACTCGATACTTGAGTACATGATAACTTACTCGTTGTTTAACTTGTACACGAGGGACGTGACGTTCGCGTTGTATGTGCAGACTGATATCGTGCTAGTGTGTTTGATGTTTGTGTACACCAAGAATTTGTACGACAAAGTAGTGCTAGTGTTTGCGTTGCAAAAGTGGAATTTCGTCGTCCTGTCTCTACTGATTTGGATCCTTACGATACCCTTAGGAGTGTTGTGCCCAGTGTTTCTTATGTTGGAGCATTTCAGTGAATACTATCAAGCTTATTCGTGGGCAAAGTTTATCGTTTTGACCGTGAATGTTTTGTTTTTCTGTAGAATCTTCAATGTCATCATAACCAAAAGCAAGAACTCTAATAGAAATTTTACCGAAATTATAAAAACTTGTGTCATCTCATTTATATTGGTTTGTTTAACAAGTTTACAAGTTTTTGTTAGTGACATTTTATCTTATCTTGAAGTGATTGTAGTGACAGATCCATTCTGCCTAATTAATTCCTTCCAGGCGATAGCGGCTACTATTATATTTCTCATTCTTGCTAAGAACTGTAAATAAGGACTAATAGATCACTGCAGGAAACATTTCTGAGAGCTGATATCACGTATACATTGTTATTGATAGGGTCGATGCCTGCCGGGGTTGCGGTTATTGTCCGAAAGGGTTACCGTGGCCCCAGGCAATACAGGCAACTGAAGGAGCACGGGTGGGTTTTCGTCAGTAACAGTCTGACACACCCTCCCGCGCTCCACCCAGAGCGGGAGAAGCTTGATATCTAATAATTTCCAAACAAAAGAAAAAAAAGTATACTTTGTTCTAAGAACCGTTTTTGAGCATAGTTTTGTTTATAAATTGACAATTTGAGAAAAAGCCGATTAATCGTGATTCGTTTCTTTAGATCCTAATCGTGGAGTGCCATTTTAGATTTAATTTAGTTTAATGATGTTGAGATTATATTGTAGATACAAAAGTAAAGAAGAATTTTGTTAGTAATTGTTTTATTATTACACCAACCCTAACGGTGAATGTCATAGAATGTTTAATATAATTTATATTTTATTTATCATTACCGCTAACAGTTACAGACCGACATTAAGAACTTATTATAAGATAATAATTGTAACATTGGTTCAATAAAATTATTAATAATTGACTTAAAACCGACTTCAAAAGTAAAGGACGGGGTTCTCAGTTTGTCAGATTTTTTTAAAATGTATGTTCCCCGATTACTCGAAGACGGCTGAACCGATTTGAAAAATTCTTTTTTTTATTTAAAAGGGTATACTGTCAAGTTGTTCTCATTGTCATTTGGTCACGATCTGATGATGGAATCTAAGAGAAATCGAGGTTACTCTTCAAATATTATAGGCACACCTATAACGATTTGGGTATTTTTTATAGTAACTCATGCATTTGCTCTCGGAAAGCAACATTTGGTAAAGTGGAACTGATGATGAAGGATACAGATTTCCAACGGAACTACTCAGTAATATGTATTTCACGGGTTGCGATTCGATTACTTTAATATGGTTGGTAAGCAATTGACGCTCGTCACAATTCATATGGTCCAGTGGAGCTGATGGTGAAGTACCTGGAGAACTCCTCAACAATTAAAGTACCTGCATCGTGAAAGAAAAGTCACTTATACTGCGGTAAATCCTTTTAATTAACAACAATATACGCTATGAACAATACACATTGTCTTACACTTAATCACTTAGTCTTTTTCGTATATCCTGCTCGATAGTCCAAAATATACCAACTCGAAAAACAGTATTCGATTTACTTAACAGCTCTGTGTTCATGTTACCAAAGTGGGGCAAAGCGCGCGAGTTTTAAGTCAATAGATGGACGTTTAATTTATATCAAATGGCAACTGTTTATTATATTAATCATTAATGCTTTGTATTTGGATTCAAGTTAATTATTACGTATTTAATCATAACATAATGTTTAAATACAGTATCATGTTTTATCGAACTAAATTACCGTTACTAGTCAAGTTGCGTACTAATAAAATGTTAAATTCATATTGAAATATCTTGATTTATTTTGTAATAGCTTACATTCGGCCATCCTGACCTATGAGTCGCGCCCTCGCGAAGTATAAATAAAAAATAAGTCCAAACAACTTAGTATAGGAAATCAAAATATACACACAAAAAAAAACAACTTTGCTTATATAATGTAATACATTTCTTTCATTAAGTACTAAATGAGTACTAAATAAACAAAGAAAAAAATAATAATAACAATAATACTTTTTCCAATGATTTATGGCTTATCTGAATTAGGTTAAAAATTAAGTGCCAACAAATTTAATAATAGTTAATATTATCATTAAAAATTCATTTACAAACAATCTGTCAATAACAATCAACTAAGTACATTAACATTGTTTTTTAACAAAATAGAACCAAATTCAATTCTTTTCCGACAATCTTAATTCACAATTTACACTCGTCCCATTACACTATTGGAACCATATTACCATATCACAATACTAGATATTATCTTACCATACTAAAATACTATCATGTCAGTCGAATCTCGTCAACTAGTGATGTTTCACCATACTGCCATACTGCCATACTACCATACTACCATACTATCATACTAGCCATACTACCATACTAGCCATACTAGCCATAAAAACACATTGTAGCCTCTTAAAGGCGTTTACCTCTACTACCATACTATCTGATTAACTAAGCTATACTATTCGCAACTACTAATAACGAAACTGACCGTCTATAAGAAATTCACTTAAATTCATAAAGTGTTCAACATAACTAATTTATTGAAATACTGCCACAATTTAGTGGTCTGTATCCATATCCGAATGATTACCATCATCGTCTTCATTACTCTCGTCAATCGACTGATACACAAGCCAAGGGTAAATTTTATCAACCGAAAAAATTCCTACATATTTTTGTTTACCCTTTTTCTTTGTAATAGGCGTGTCCTCTACTTCGTATCTGTCATTCTGTAACACTTTGGTAATGCGGTAAGGGCCTAGACATTTTGGAACTAATTTCTTACTCTTGCCTTTCTGACCTACTTCTCTTTCTACCCTAACCAGCTGTCCTACATCAAACTGACGTGGGGGAATTCTAGCCTTATCAAAAACTTGCTTTTGTTTTTCCTGAGTACGTACTATTCTGTCTAGTGCTTCGTTTCTAATATCTTTTAGGGTACTGATATTGGTATCATCATTTTCCTGAACTGGTAAAGCCAGTCCACTCTCACTCAACCCTTTTAGCCGCAACCCGAATAACAATTGAGCTGGGGTTTTACCTACTGCTTTATTGGTGGTATTATTTAAACCCCATTGTACTTGTTGCAAATACTCATCCCATAGTCTTTCGTCTTTTCCGAAGGTCATGGCCGTTAATGAATCTAATACCGTCCGATTATAACGTTCTACCTGACCGTTTGCGCGAGGAGTAGCGACAGCATTTAGAATATGTTTCACACTCTTTTCTGACAAAAACTGCCTAAACTTTGAGCTCGTGAAAGTAGTACCTCTGTCTGTAATTATTCGAGAAGGTACCCCGAACAAACTAAAATATTCTTTAAAAACTGAAATAGTTGTGTGAGTTTTCGTATTTTTAACAGGCTTAAGGATAATAAATTTCGTGAACGCGTCAATAATGGCTAATATGTACTTATTCTTTCTTTTGCTCTCATTGAACGGACCTAGGTGGTCTGCATGTATGGTGTGGAAAGGTTCAGATATCTTCGGTATTGGATGTAAAAACCCGGACCTCTTTCCAGCCGGTACCTTTCCATGAGCGCATTGAATACACGCTTGACAATACTTTTTAACAATTTTGTTTATTTTTGGGAACCAGTAAGTTGTTCTAATTTTGTCTAAAGTCTTTTCATAAGAAAAATGACCTATATCATCATGGCAAGCACGTAACACTTGCCATCTGACACCTTTTGGCACATACCATCTAAGTCCATCGTCCGTTATTTTGTAAACTACTCCACGTTTTAAAATAAAATTTTGTTTTGTGTAATTAATTTTGTTTAAATCTTTATCATCTAGAACCCGTTTAATCCTTTGCGTCTCATCATCATTCATTTGAACTGTGGCTAACCAATCTACAGTAATATGGAAAACTTGTAAATCAATAGGGTCGGTACTGGAAGCATTTTCTTGCCAAGGGTTCCTACTTAATGCATCCACGTGCATCATAGAAGTTCCTGGTTTATAAATTATATTAAAATCAAATTCCTGGATGATACTCCACCAGCGAGCAACACGCGGAATCATATCCCTTTTAGTAAAAGTGGCACGTAAAGAGTTACAATCAGTAACAATAGTGAATTCTAAACCTATTAAGTAACATCGAAATTTAGTTAAACTATTTACAACCGCCAAGGTTTCTAATTCATATGATGAAAAGTGTTGCTCTTCTGGTGAGGTACGCCTACTAAAATAAGCGACTGGTTTCATAGTTTGATCATCCTGTTTCTGTAAGAGCATACCACCTACACCGTGTTTACTGGCATCCGTATGCAACTCAGTAGCAGCACTAGGATTGTACAAAGTCAAGATTGGTCGAGATACTAACTTTGCTTTTAACTGATTAAATGCGGTCTCTTCTTCTTTGCCCCAAGTCCACGAAACATTTTTTTTAAGTAATTGTGTCAATGGTCGAGCTATTATCGCAAAGTTTTTAATAAAGCGCCTAAAAAAACTAGCCAGGCCTAGGAATTGCCTAACATTATGGACATCTTTAGGGGTAGGAAATTTATCAACCGCGTCTATTTTACACTTCCCCGGTTTTATACCATTTCCCGAGACTTCAAAACCAAGAAATTCAATTTTTGAATGAAAAAAGTTGCATTTCGAGAGTTTTAATGTAAGACCTGCATTTCAAATTTTATCAAATACCGATTCTAGTTTTTTCAGACCATCCTCAAACGAAACCGAAGGTACAAGGACGTCATCCATGTATACGACGACCGTGTCAAATCTTAAGTTATCAAGAACTTTATTGATAGTTCTTTGAAATACCGCTGGTGCATTTGTCAGATCAAAAGGCATTCTATTAAATTCGAATTGCCCTTCTGGTGTGACAAAAGCAGTTTTTTGTTTGTCGCTTTCAGCTAACTCTATTTGGTAATACCCTGACGCTAGGTCTAAAGTTGTATATAGACTATACCCTGCTAACTTTTCCATCTGATCCTCTATCCTAGGCAAAGGGTAGTGCTGTTTCACAGTTTTCCGATTTAAAGCCCTATAATCTATACAGAGGCGCTTCTCACCGTTTTTTTTTTTTACTAAAATAATCGGACTTGCAAACGGCGAACAAGATTCTCTTATGATACCACATTGTAGTAATTCATCGGTCATACCCCTAACCTCTTGTTTTTCCTTATGCGACAACCTATAAGGCCTGTAAACTACAGGTTGGGGGTCCATTAGATCAATGTTCATCGTCTCTACATTAGTACAGCCTAACTCGGTCAATTTAATAGCAAAACAAGTTCGGTAACGATTTACAACATCCAATAATTGCAATTTCTGATCCTGGTTTAAGCTATCGTCCAGAGACAAGTCATTTAAATGAAATGGTTCCAAAGGACTTGCAACATTAATCTTATTTATAGTAGGACAACTTATAATTTTTATTTGCAAAAATTGCCCTCTAGCTGTCAGCTGGTCTTTTTTAAAGGTTATAACATTTGAGGGAATATTATCGACTAATAGTACACCTTTGCCATTTTCAATTGAGTAAACACCCTCTTCTATATTATGTTCTAAATTAGGGATGGACCTATAACTACCGTATACCAATATGGAACCTGTTACGTTCGGAGACGAGTCAACCTCTATATAGGAACATCCGGGCAGAATTGAACAAGATTCTTTTGAAAATAGTTTAACCACGCCAATAGTTTCTGGGAATTCACGAGATATTATTAATTCATAATCGGTTTTTAAGATTTTAACCCCCAATGCTTCGGTAAATGACTGACCAACCAATAATGGATACTTCAAAAAATGATCAGGTACAACAATAACATCTAATTCGACAATGACTCCTTGAATTTCCAAAACTACTGGACACCGACCTATCGCATGAACTACCGCTCCACCAAAACCCGTCATTGCCACTGAATAAGTCCTATCCCATTTACCTAATACTCCTACAGCATCGGCGTTTCTAATGAGCGTACATTCGCTACCCGAATCTAAATAACCTACTTTTTTGTGACCGTTGATAAAAACCGTTTGTACATACTTGTCATTGGTTTTAGGTTTGGTAATTGAGATTTCTAAGACAGATTTTGCGTCTTCCTTCTTACGATAACATTCATTAGAATCGTGACCGATTATAGAACAATTTGTACATTTCTTTAGTGGTTTTGTACACTTATTGATAACATGATCTTCTTCCTTGCAATTAAAGCACTTGATTGTGTTTGATTTATTATTAACGGGTGCTTTATCTTTAGTCGGAAATTTCTTATAAGATCTTTGAGTATTATCATTTCTTTTTGCATTGCGTAAGTATGCCAAAAGTTTGTCAGGGTTATTGAATTGAGCTGCTTCCGCTCCTATCCTAATGGCTCTATCGTCTATGCCAAAAATCACGCACTCTACCGCTCTTTTGCCCTTAATTTCGCACCTATTAAGTAATGCCATTTTGTCATAAAAATAATCCTCTAAGGATTCCCCAAACTTCGCTCTTTTGTCCAACATATCCGAAAGCATTTGGCCATAATTTTCATCGGACGGAAAAGCTGCTTTGAGCTTTTCCTGCCACTCAACCCAGCTGTAATTGACGGTTGTAAGACCTTCGTACCACCGCTTTGCATTACCAGTAAGTTTAGGTATAGTATTATGTATGATTTGTCGGTCAGTCCAACTATATATGTTTGCTATTTCATTGACTTTGTGTATCCAATTATTTACGTTCTGATTTTTTGAAGAAGGATCGAACTCAGGAACTACATTAAAATTACTTATTCTCTCACTACCCCTGCTCGAGATTTTATCAAGAAAATTGGCAAATTTAGATAACACATCAGTTGTAGGAAACGACTCACTTGCACTGGTTCTTTTGCTCGGCGAACGGATATCTCGTCGACGACGTGCATCCCTGCTTCGCTGGTAATTTCGTGTGTTGCTCCTGCTGCATCTTGACCGTGATCTGTAATCTTGGCGGTGCCGCTTCTCCTGTGAACCAGGGATCACCCTGGTTGGGCTGTGACTCCGATGTGTTGCAATCCTTTCCAGCGGCGGCGGCGTCTCGAGCCGTCGAATTCGGTGACCAGGGCTCCATACACGACTGCGCTTGCGGCTATGCCTGCAGCTCTGCCTGCGGCTGTGACCGCGGCTCTGCCTGTTGCACTGGCTGCGGCTCTGGCTCCTGCTCCGCTTGCGGCTTGGCCCACGGTTACGCCTGCGGCTCTGCCTGTCCAGCACTGGTGATGGGGTTCGCGGTGGTTGAACCAAACTTCCATCATGATCGTCATCCATTTGTAGACCTGGTCAATAAAAATAATATACGGACACGGCTATCCTTTTAAACCATCTAAATGGCTATTTACATACTTAAAAAAAAAAGAAAAAGAGATTACAGCAAAACATGAATCAAATCATGAAGGTACTTCTATATTTTAGTGTTATAATCACCAAGTATAAAATTGGCAATGGCATATTTAATGTAATCTTCGTAATTACATCGACCGTTAACATCATAAAAGCACAGACAATCGCAATAGAAATGAATTGAATATAAAATGGCTAATGATTCAATTAACAAAAGATTTTTTTTTTTTTTTTTCTATATCCGTTATGGTAACTAACGTTCAAATATGCATAAAATAAAGTTAAGATTCACACTACGTAATTTGAAAAGTAACAGAATACATAATACACTTACGTGAAATATCCCACTTCTGAACTGAAAGAAAAGTCACTTATACTGCGGTAAATCCTTTTAATTAACAACAATATACGCTATGAACAATACACATAGTCTTACACTTAATCACTTAGTCTTTTTCGTATATCCTGCTCGATAGTCCAAAATATACCAACTCGAAAAACAGTATTCGATTTACTTAACAGCTCTGTGTTCATGTTACCAGTGGGGCAAAGCGCGCGAGTTTTAAGTCAATAGATGGACGTTTAATTTATATCAAATGGCAACTGTTTATTATATTAATCATTAATGCTTTGTATTTGGATTCAAGTTAATTATTACGTATTTAATCATAACATAATGTTTAAATACAGTATCATGTTTTATCGAACTAAATTACCGTTACTAGTCAAGTTGCGTACTAATAAAATGTTAAATTCATATTGAAATATCTTGATTTATTTTGTAATAGCTTACAATCGGGAAAAGCAATATTTTTAAAAGGTACTGAGCAGTTAACATTAGGCCATTGTAACTTAGATAAATTACAAACCAACCCACTAAAAAGAATTCTTCCAAACAACAAACTGAAAAATAACTTTAATTTCGGAAGTCAGTTGTATTTTTGGTATTTTTTAATGAATTATATTATCCTGACGATATTAAATAACCATTTTTTACGAATACATAGTCATCAGAAACAGTTTTTATCACAACTCTTTCATAATGCCCGTTTTCTTTCCGTCTATTCGTTCTTTCATAATAATATTACCAATACGTAATTCTCCAATTATTATTGCGAAGTAGAAAATCGTTTGAGGAGTGGCTAGAGAGGCGCTACGGCGTCCTCACCTTCCACCTGACGCAGGTCCTCACAGGACACGGCTGTTTCGGGAGGTTCCTGCACAGGATAAGGCGGGAGGAAACGCCCGGGTGTGGATCGCCCGGAGGACACGGTGGAGCATACGGTGGAGGTCTGCCCAGCTTGGGCGGAGCATCGCCGTGTCCTCGTGGAGGCGATCGGCGGCGGTGATCTCTCGCGTCCAGCCTTGGTTCAGGCCATGGTCCGTACCATGGCCTGAACCAAGGCCGGCAATAGCGAGAGGAAATGGGAGGCCGTCACCTCCTTCTGCGAAGCGGTAATGCTCGCGAAGGAGGAGGCGGAACGCGTGAGGGAGAGGCAAATTTCGCGTAAGAGTCTGACACGCCCTCCCGCTCCGCCCAGAGCGGGAGAAGTTATTTGATGATTTCCCACCCAAAAAAAAAAAAAAAAAGTAGAAAATCGTGTCAATTCGTGTCATGGTGTGAATCTGTAATGCACAAATAATTAAAGGTTTTGTGTAAATTAGCTGAAATATTATTGTTGAAAATGTCGGAAAAAATCATGAATACAATTTATGTTTTACAGGATTGTATATCTAAAAATGTTCAACAAAAAAGTCCGCGATGGCATATTCTGTCTTCTAAGGATGACCCACAATAACCATTTTTATCTTTTCTAAATTTGATAAAAATTTATTCTTATTTCCGAAGCTATTTTGACCAGTATTATATAAATCCTTATCCAATAAAATAGGTTATTTCAATCGAGCATTGAATTTTGATTAAAATATGCGTTGACATCATATCATTTAAATGAATAGTTTAAAAGATATCACAGATTCATAATTACGCGTAACAATGTAATTATAGTTGACGGCAACGCGGGCGCAGCGGTAGAAGTCAGTGACCTTTTCCTCGGCTATTAGGTATGAAATCCCGGTAGTACGTTCCCGTGGGATATTGTCCGACATACACGCTGGCGAAGCCACGAGCAAAAGCTAGTTTAATATAATTCTGACGTAGAAACGGTACTTCTTTGTTTAAACATCTGCTCGAGCACGACTTTAAGGAAAATCTTCGTAAGCGCAGAATGTATTTACATACTTACACATACGTAAACTCACGCCTTCTTCCCATGGGGGTAAGCAGAAAATAGAGAAACGCCACCTGATACGATCTTTACATATTATGTACTCCTTTCGCTTCATTTACTTTCAAATGAAAATAATTTATTTCACATAAACCTACATAAGCACTTATGAAACGTCAGAAGCTAGGTGCACGGTTCCAATTGGTCGTTTCCTATGGAGAAGAGCCGGCAAGAAACTCCACAGTTACTCTTTTAGAAATAAATGGCTTTTACAATGTTTTCAAATTACAGTGTTAATAAGTATAAGAAGATAGTGCAGGCCTGTCAACAAGTATCAGGTACTGGCCAAATACAAAATGGTCGTTCTCTGGTCATACACGCACGCCGGTTGCGAGTACTAACACCTGACATTTCTCAAGAACATCACCAATAAAGCCAGGTGCCAAATCAAATGCTTGGGATCAAATTATCCCAAGAACAAACTTTAACATTGTAGTTGAAAAACATGTTCTCCCATACATTCCAACTGCAAATGCAAGTTGGCCGATTATTACTCGTTAAGGCGACGATAACCGACTTTTAATGATTTTATACTGCAGATGACGTCTAAACGAGTAGTGTTAATGATTTGGAAAACATATATGTTAAATTAGAGCATTTTATAATATTTTGATATAGTCATATTTTGGATTATGTTTATATTACATAATAAAATTAATTTGTAAAGTTATGTCTAACGCGGATAAAAAACTGAGAATCACGCAAAAATTATTGATCTTTTAGTATGCAGTGCCGGCCCAGTGGAAACGACTGCGACTTTCGACTTGTAGGTCGTAGGTTCGAACCCAGGCAGGCACTTTACTTTGTGTAAGTTATTTTATCACCACTGCTATCAAAACGATGCAGAAAAAGGACACGTCTTCCTTACCATTACCGTGCCACCCGGTGTAGTCCTTTATATGCAATGGCTTCTGTAGCCCCATGCAACATGAGGCTCCAGGGGCTAGTGCAAATCTTGGGGTTCATTCGATTTATCGCGTCTGGTTAAACCACGCTGGGATCGGTGCATTTCATTCATTTATTCTATTCATACCACAACGCAATTGCAAGAAGCTGCAGCGACACTGTTCACTTGTAACCACTACTTGCCCACATTTTGTCGCTCCGATGTGGTGTGATTGTGGTACGTGTGATCGAGTCCTCAGGTAGACATTTATCTTTTTCTTGTACCTACATCTTTACATAGTTTGGTACCTATTATTTTGTTTACGGATACCATCCATAAAAAAAATGATACCATTTACAAAGTCGTATGATAAACTTTGTTTTGTTATGTAGAAGAACCCAATTGATAAGGTTACATCCGTCAAAACAGGCGTACATAAACATGCAAAATTTAAAAAAAAATGTATTTATGTACCTACCTACTGAGCAGTGGTGGCCCAGTGGTAACGGCCGCGACTTAAGAGTTGTAGGTCGTAGGTTCGAACCCAGCTTTACTTTAGATGGCATTGATACACACAAATTCCTTGCACATAATAGAGCTTAAATTTTGAATGCCAAGTAAAAAAAAAATGTTTTGCCCCCATCCCCCATATCTCCGCCCATCCATTTGGGGTTCATTCGTATAGTACGGGGGGGTTCGGTATCACTTCAATACCCAGATTACCTACCACTCGCCATTCAGTTGCCTCTCCGATAAAATTTTACGTGCCATTGCTTTAACTATACATACCTAATAGCCGAGGAAAGATCATTGACTAATACCACTGCGCCCGAGTTGCCGGCAACCATAATGATGTAGTTACGCGTAATTTTGAATCTATGATATCTTTTAAACTATTCATTTAAATGATTTAATGTCAAGGCACACTTTAATCTAAATTAAACGCCTGGTATAAATAACATATTTTAATGTATAAGGATTAATTATATAATACCGGTTAAAATAGCTTTGGAAATAACAATGAAATTTTAATAACAATAACAATGACAATCATTAATAACAACGAGTAAATTGGCTGTGACAGACAGAAAAACAGACACACAAGTGATCTTAAAAGGGTTCCGTTTTACCTTTTGAGGTACGGAAACCTAAAAATAGGTCTTTTGCTACATAATATTTCCATGCTACGGAACCTAATACTGCATAGTCCGACCCGTACTGGCCAGTTTTATAACTTACCACTGATGGGCAAGAACCCGCTTCTTGGGAATAAAAACAAACAGCTGATAACAATAATAATAAAACAGATGCACTATTTTATGAAAGCATTGTAACAATCAGAATGAATGAATGAATGAAGTAAAAATATTATAAGGCGTAAGGCGTAAGTCGCGTCGTTAACGTTAACTCTACAAGTATCACTTTCTCTAGTTTCACGTTAACGACGTCATAACGTGGTGATGTGGAAAAGCTCTTAGTCTTATGCTCTTAGCCACATACGAACTACGCATCAAAAAATCAAATCAAATCAAGTCACACAAATCCTGCATCGCACAATTAGAGTTTACCGTGCGAACGACATATATAAGACTGTCCGACATGCCCTTAGTGAGCCACTCTGCGCCCGGCACCGGTGGCGGACGGTCGTGTTGCGCTGCACTGCTGTGTACCAGAGTTCCCGATATTCCGGCTCAAGCGTTCCTTGGTGGTTCCCGAGTCGTCTCCGTAGTCACCCGACTACCATCACTTCTATTACTTGGGGTCTTTTTCAAGACACAATTAATATCAACTTTCTTTAAGATTGTTGTTAAAAACGTTCGTCGAGGCAATTTTGGTCCCTTCCGGGCAAAACCACAGTTTCGTGGTCCTCGGTGGATACCTTACGGTGCCAACGAAACCGAGGGGGTGTTGACCCAATCACACCCGCCGATCCCCTTCAGGGTTAGGCAGTCAATTGGCCGGGTCCCAGTGTTCGGCCTTGGGGGGTCTCCTAGTCGGCACTGGTGACAGTTTTGCCTCCACAGCGACTCACCTAGCGTGGTCGGGTATATCGATACCCTTCACACTAGACTGGATAGGACCCCGTTGCACAATAAGATAGGCAACGGGCCAAAGCAAGCTTAGGGCTCACCCATAGGCACACATCCTCCCTGTCTACCCCCGACAGGGAGGGATTACACATCCCCGGCATACCCACCGGGGAGTTAGGATTGTAGGAAGTTAGGAAATATTCACGCGTAGTCTCTCTTTTCCCCCGTCAATATGAAGGACCCGGTAAAGTGCCTTGCGCTCTTTATTAAGTTCTTCCAGGGTGTACTCGAAGAAGAGCCCGCCCTGAAGACGAAGTATGGAGCTCGGTTCGCCAGGCTCCAAGCTGAGTCTGAATCTCAGTCCTGTCCCTCTGACAATAGCATCGCTAACTTTAGCGATGCACTAGAAACCCCCCCGGCTACAGAGCCATCTAGACCCCCTAGTCCGTCAGAGTCTATGGACACTGACGCTCCCATCAGCGCCGCTTCCTCAAAGCGGCCCACTACCCCGTACCCCTATGGTTCGGACGACGACGAAGCGGAGTCCGCCGCTTCTTCTTCTTCCTCATCCTCCTCCCAATCCGACGACGGTTTCACAACCGTCCAAGGAAAGGGCAAGAAGAGGAAGAACAAGAAGCAGAGCTCGTCCCGGGCCAGCAAGGTCGTTGCGCTTGAGGACTTAGACTTTGCTCCCTCGTCGCCCGCACCATTAGTACCGTCCTGTAAAATCTCTCCCGCTACCCCCGCGACTTGCGCTATAGTAGCTTCCCCCACCACCTCCCGTCCGATTACGTCATCCGTAAGCTGCGCTACAGTAGCTTCCCCCTCCACTACCCGCCCGATTGCGTCATCCTCCGCGAAGGATACCCCCGCGCCTAACGCAAAAAAGATCCCTCTCCCGCCACCCTTGTTCATTTAGGACAAGGGAAAGTGGACGGACATCTCGAAATGGTGTGCCGAACACAAAATCAATTTCTCTAGCGCCCGAAATACCCAGCAGGGTATCAAAGTCTCCGTCCCTACGTCGCGCGACTTTAGGGACCTAACCCGTCTTCTGAGAATGAGAGGTGTGTCATACCACACCTACTCACTCCCAGAGGAAAGGAAATCCGCGTCGTGATTAAGCGAATCCCACGCGAAATCCTCCCCGCCGAGATCCTCAGCGACCTTCAGTCGCAAAAAGTCCCCGTTGACGAGGTCCATCGTATGCACCGCTCTAGAGGCGGTGAATCTTACGACATGATACTCGTAATCTGCCCGCCTGTCGAGGGCCACCACCCGATATTCCAAATTCGTTCCCTATGCAATCTCACAGGGTTCGAAATTGAGAAACCCCATAAGAGTGGCATTGTCGGTCAATGCCACCGCTGCCAACTATACGCTCACTCTCAGAGGAACTGCCATGCCACACCCAGATGAGTCAAGTGCCTGGGTGAGCATGGCACTTCAGACTGTCCCCGTCCAAAGGATCGTACCCTTTGCACTGACCTTCCCAGCTGCGTTCTATGCGGCAAACAAGGCCACCCGCCCAACTACCGCGGTTGCCCCAAAGCCCCTAAGGCCTCTTCTCCCAAACTGGCCAAGCGTTTCGACGCCCGCCAGCAAAGGGAAGCTCCCTCCTCTTATAGGATTCCCTCATCCCATTTGCCCCAACGACTAAGCCCTCAGAGGCCTAGTCCGTGGAGTTACCTCCACCACCAGCAGTCTTTCCCTGCCATGGTGCCCTCTCAGTTCGCAAATTTCCCTCCCCCTCCCCCCGCTCCCCTCCCCCGCCTTATGGATCCCCGTATTCGCGTCGCCGCGCCTCCCGCGCCCTCTGCGCCCCCTGCGCCCTCTGCGCCTCCGGCGCCCGCCGCGCCCCCCGCGAAACCCACGCCCGCTCCTAAAGCAACGCGCCCCCCTCAATCCACTCCCGTGGCTAGCCCCAACGCCTCCGTTGACTCGTTCAACGTCATTACGTCAACCTTCCTGGCCTTCGTCTCCCCTCGCGCAAAGACAATGGCAAACGAAATCCTTGCGGCTCATGGCAATCTCCTCCAGATCCAGGCCATTTACAATGCGTATCCGGACATTACGCAAGCCCTAACCTCCCTCGCTACTAAACCCCATTATGGATAACACGGTCTTAGCTAGGTTCAAACCGCGATCCCTAATAATAGGCTACTTCAATGCAAACGGCATTAAAAATCAACGCGAAGAGATAGCGGCGTTCCTCCGCGATCATCAAATAGATGTTCTCTTAGTCCAAGAGACTTTTCTAAAACCTTGCAATCGTAACCCATCAATAGCTAACTACCGGATAGTTCGCAACGATAGGTCACGATGCCATAGAGGATTTACTACAAAAAGCAGCTTCACTGCATCCCAATTGACCCTCCTCCCCTCTCACGATTAGAAGTTTCGGCCTGCCGCCTAGGCATGTCAGGCCACGAGCCGATCACTCTCGTGTCGGTCTATCTCCCCCCCGCTAATACTTCGGAGAATTTCCAACTCCTCTCTGACGACCTCTCGATTCTACTCACTATGAGTAACTCGCTCATTTTAGCGGGCGATTTCAATGCCAAGCATCCCTCCTGGAATAGTTCGGTAACCACCACAAGAGGCCGACACTTGTTCGACCTCTCCCACTCCCTGACCTTTGACGTCATCGCTCCGATGACTCCCACTCACTTTCCGGTTAACGTAAATCACGCCCCTGATATCTTAGATGTGGCGCTCCTTAAGAACGTCAACCTAAGACTAGACTCAATAGAAACTGTAAATGAGCTCGACTCCGATCACCGTCCGGTAGTCATGAGATTAGACTCCCGCATAGGTCTCCGCGACCCCAACGCTCCCCCTATCACTAAGAGGATCACGGACTGGAAGAAAGTAAGCACCCAGCTGAAATCCAACACGTCCCCTCAGTTAGACTCTATTCCCGACCTATTCAACTCTATCGCAGACACGACGTCCGCGATCGACTCACTCACTAATCACGTACAAATCGTCCTGAACGAATGTTCAAGGGAGGTTCCAGCGACGGACGACCGTCACTGGAGCTTGCCGGACGATGTGCGTGCATTACTGACTGAGAAGAACGCGGCCGTCCGTGCCTACAGCAGCTTCCCCTGCCCCGCAAACAAAGCCCATATGCGCTATTTACAGAGATCTGTAAAGACACGCATACAGGAGCTGCGTGACGCGGGCTGGGACAAGATGCTCGGCGAACTAGAGCCCAACCATCAGGCATTTTGGGAACTTCAGAGGAAACTCAAATCCCCTCAAACTTCCTCCATACCCCCCCTGACCCGTCCCGATAAGACCATAGCCTTCGAGGACGTTGAAAAGGCAGAATGCCTGGCCGACACCCTCGAGGCCCAATGCTCACCCAGCTCCCTGCCAGTAGACCAAGCTCACCTCCTAAAGGTTGACGCTGAAGTCGAACGTAGAGCCTCTCTCCCTCCCGTCGACGACCCTGATTGTCCACTGCCTCCCGTCGCTCCAGACGAAGTGCATGACATTATCAAAGGTCTTAAAGCTCTTAAAGCTCCCGGTTCAGATGGACTCACCAATAGGGTGATCCAATTATTCCCTGCCCACCTGATAATGCTTTTGACTACCATCTTCAATGGTGCCTTAAGCAACAACTTCTTTCCCCAGTCGTGGAAAGAAGCCACCGTCATAGGTATCAGAAAGCCCGGTAAACCCAGTACCGAGCCCTCTAGCTACCGTCCCATCAGTTTGCTCAAGGTTCTCGGAAAAATCTATGAGAGGCTTATTTACAAGCGTCTCAGAGACTTCGCCGAGACCAAGGGCCTTATCCCCAACGAACAGTTTGGCTTTCGAACTGAGCACTCTAGCGTGCATCAGGCCCACCGCATCATTGAGTTCATAAGCGATGGTTTCCAACGCAGCTCTTTGACGGGTGCAGTTTTCTTCGACATTGCGAAAGCATTCGATAAAGTCTGGCACAACGGTTTATTATACAAGCTGTACCAACTCGGCGTGCCGGATCGTCTCGTACTCATCTTACGGGACTATCTATCGAACCGCGTATTCCGCTATCGCATTGATGGAGCACTTTCCTCTCCCCGCCCAATTCGTGCAGGAGTCCCTCAGGGCTCCGTGCTAGCTCCCATCATGTTCACGCTATTCACTAGCGATATTCCAAACCCAGGTAGAAGGGCGCATTTCGCTCTGTTCGCAGACGATACGGCCATCCACTTTAGGTCTAGATACCCCGACAATATCGCCCACACTCTCCAAGGCGAAGTCAATCGACTCGCTGCCTGGTTTCAAAAGTGGCGCATAGAAGTCAACCCCGAAAAAAGCCAAGCGGTTCTCTTCTCGAAACCGCGCACAAGGCTTAGAGACCCCCTCCCCCGACCTCTCACTATGTTCGGTAAGCAGATCCCTTGGGAGAAGCGAGCCAAATACCTAGGTGTTTTCCTCGACCACCATCTCACTTTCGCTGAGCACATAAAGAAGGTTCGTTCGCGAGCCGCTTTCGCTCTCGGTAGGCTCCATTCCGTCCTAAACGCACGCAGCGAGATGTCACTTAAGTGCAAATTGCGAATCTACACAGCGTGTATTCGTCCCATCATGACTTATGCGGGTGCCGTCTTTGCTCATGCAAAACCCCACCATATCCATAGGTTGCAAACGCTCCAAAACCGATTCCTCCGTAGGGCCACAGGCTCCCCCTGGTATGTTAGGAACGAGAGTCTCCATCTCGACCTTAGAATTCCCACGATCCACCAATTTCTAAAACGCCTTGCAAAGCGTTACTTCGATTCCGCGGTCAAACATCGCAACCCTCTGGTTGTCGAGGCCGCCAGTTATGTCCCAAGTAGGATTAGCCGTACCCGCCGTCCTAGGCACATTCTCACCGACCCAGATGACCCCATAACCCTCCTCCAGGAGAGTAATAGGGCCACTAGTACTCTACACAAATACAGACGCCTCCCGTCATTCCGACCTCGCCGTCGAGGTCCTTTGCGATCGTGTCCGCGCCCCCGAGTAAATGATACTCCTCCCCGACCCTTGCTCGATAACGAGGTGCCAGCAGTGGTTTCGGCTGTGCACGTAGCTTTAAATTCCCCGATTAATAATAATGATCAAAACCTTGATCCAGCCCGTCCCATCTTTGATGTCCTCCCTCCGGTGACGCCCTAAGCCGAGGCTCGTACCCCACAGGGGGTGCCCTTAGCGAGCGTTCACCTAGCTTTTTAGCTTAGTTTTGTATGCCCCTGGCTGGAGGCTTTGAGTGTAGCAGCTTAAGGCAACTACAGGATTGTCCGGTTAAATAGTCATGACCTCAGAGGTCAGCTATGAGATGCCCTACAGAAAAAAAAAAACTGTCGGCCCCAGCCCGTCCTATCTTTGATGTCTTCCCCCCAGCGACGTCCCTCACAGTTCCACGAAGAAAACCCCGTACTGTTTTACCCAAAGACATTTTGTCCTCCGTTCCCATGGTCCGTTAATTAGAACGTTTCAAAATTATAATATGCTAAATAAAAACATAATTAAAGACATATTTTACTACTCCTTGAGTGACATTCGGAAAAAATATACTTGATCTTAATTTTCTCTCAGTTACTTAATTATATTTTTTTTGTATAACTAGTTAATTGATAATTTAGATATGACCTCCTTGTTTTCTTTAACATTTCCTCAAGACATTTTTGTTCGCAGTGCCCTCCACTAACCTGTATTTTATTTATGGATTATTAGTTTAGCTTACTAACGCGTTTTGGGTTTCAAGAACTTTATTTCTCATAAGACATCTCTCTTAAAAACTAGTAGTACGCTTATAATGAGATACAAAGTGATTTTATTCAGTACTATTAACATTAGTCAGTTAGTTACCTCTAGGGGAGACATTATATTAGCATAGTCTGTTTTATATTATTTCAAATGTTGTGGTGCATTGCCTTAATCTGCGCTTGAATGTGTTTATATTTTCACATTTTATATTACTTTTAAGCAGCTTTTGTCCAGTATTTTTTTTTTCTTAGAATGTTATGTACCTATGCGTACAATTTGCGTATAAATTAGAAGTAATACCTGAAAACTGTTTTACGCTAATTTATCATGTAAACATAATGTTGTTAGTGTACATAATGAATGAATTCATTAATACCTACCCCTCCTGAACATATATTATGGTACAATAGAAGTGGATATATTTAGTACTCTACTTCTATTGTATTTTATAATGGATTTCCGCAAGGTCACGCCTGAATCAATTAACTATATATTATGGTATTTTTTTCAATTCAATGTTTATATTTAAAATGATAATTGTAACCATTCAATTCGTATAATGTTTCTGCGACAGAGGGGAATCTCTGACGTACCTACTCGGTAATCGACCAACAGTACAACTGGTTATGTGTTTGAGCAGGTATACCTATAAATTATTCATGCATAAAGTTAATCACTTGGAGCTTAAGGGGAAATCCTCGCAGGCGCAGTATCATAGTGAGCGCCGGCGCAGTAGGACATACCAAGACGATGGCTAACGTAACCCAAGATAACAGTACTAATATGATTGAGGATTTAGGCGAGGTGCCAAGTAAAGTGGTGGAATATATCTGGATCACTGGGATTGTTCTATCATCGCTATGCTTAATTCTGCAACTGGTGCTCTTTAAAATTCGACCCAAGATAAGGAAAATGGACCAGAAGATCCTCACGCAGCTGACAGTAGCGAGACTGATGAACTCGATACTTGAGTACATGATAACTTACTCGTTGTTTAACTGGTACACGAGGGACGTGACGTTCGCGTTGTATGTGCAGACTGATATCGTGCTAGTGTGTTGGATGTTCGTGTACACCAAGAATTTGTACGACAAAGTAGTGCTCGTGTTTGCGTTGCAAAAGTGGAATTTCGTCGTCCTGTCTCTACTGATTTGGATCCTTACGATACCCTTAGGAGTGTTGTGCCCAGTGTTTCTTACGTTGAAGCATTTCAGTGAATACTATCAAGCTTATTCGTGGGCAAAGTTTATCGTTTTGACCGTGAATGTTTTGTTTTTCTGTAGAATCTTCTATGTCATCATAACCAGACGCAAGAACTCTAATAGAAATTTTACCGAAATCATAAAAACTTGTGTCATCTCATTTATATTGGTTTGTTTAACAAGTTTACAAGTTTTTGTTAATGACATTTTATCCTATCTTGAAGTGATTATATTGACAGATCCATTCTGTCAAATTAATTCCTTCCAGGCGATAGCAGCTACTATTATATTTCTCATTCTTGCTAAGAACTGTAAATAAGGACTAATAGATCACTGCAGGAAACATTTCTGAGAGCTGATATCACGTATACATTGTTATTGATAGGGTCGATGCCTGCCGGGGTTGCGGTTATTGTCCGAAAGTGTTACCGTGGGCCCTGGCAATATAGGCAACTGAAGGAACACGGGTGGGTTTTCGTCAGTGAGAGTCTGACACCCCTCCCGCGCTCCACCCAGAGCGGGAGAAGCTTGATATCTGATAATTTCCAAACAAAAGAAAAAAAAGTATACTTTGTTCTAAGGACCGTTTTTGAGCATAGTTTTGTTTAAAAATTGACAATTTGAGAAATAGCCGATTAATCGTGATTCGTTTCTTTAGATCCTAATCGTGGAGTGCCATTTTAGATTTAATTTAGTTTAATGATAGTTAATTGATTCAGGCGTGACCTTGCGGAAATCCATTATAAAATGATGATGTGGATATATTTAGTAACCTGTAACCTTTTCAAGACTCTTTAGAAATAGCTAAGCGGAAAAGGTTACTAAATATATCCACATCATCATTTTTTAGTTTAATGATATTGAGATTATATTGTAGATACAAAAGTAAAGAAGAATTTTGTTAGTAATTGTTTTATTATTACACCAACCCTAACGGTGAATGTCATAAAATGTTTAATATAATTTATATTTTATTTATCATTACCGCTAACAGTTACAGACCGACATTAAGAACTTATTATATAATAATGATTGAAACATTGGTTCAATAAAACTATTAATAATTGACTTAAAACCGACTTCAAAAATAAAGGACGAGGTTCTCAGTTTTTCAGATTTTGCTATAATGTATGTTCCCCGATTACTCGAAGGCGGCTGAAACGATTTGAATTTTTTTTTTTTTTTGTCTGAAAGGGTACACTGTCAAGTTGTTCTCATTGTCATTTGGTCACGATCTGATGATTGAATCTTGGAGAAATCGAGGTTACTCTTCAAATATTATAGGCACACCTATAACAATTTAGGTATTTTTTATAGTAACTCATGCATTTGCTCTCGGAAAGCAACATTTGGTAAAGTGGAACTGATGATGAAGGATACAGATTTCCAACGGAACTACTCAATAATATGTATTTCACGGGTTGCGATTCGATTACTTTAATATGGTTGGTAAGCAATTGACGCTCGTCACAATTCATATGGTCCAGTGGAGCTGATGGTGAAGTACCTGGAGAACTCCTCAACAATTAAAGTACCTGCATCGGGAAAAGCAATATTTTTAAAAGGTACTGAGCAGTTAACATTAGGCCATTGTAACTTAGATAAATTACAAAGCAACCCACTAAAAAGTGTTTTTTTTTTTACCAAAAATACAACCTACTTCCAAACAACAAACTGAAAAATAACTTTAATTTCGGAAGTCAGTTGTATTTTTGGTATTTTTTAATGAATTATATTATCCTGACGATATTAAATAACCATTTTTTACGAATACATAGTCATCAGAAACAGTTTTTATCACAACTCTTTCATAATGCCCGTTTTCTTTCCGTCTATTCGTTCTTTCATAATAATATTACCAATACGTAATTCTCCAATTATTATTGCGAAATAGAAAATCGTGTCAATTCGTGTCATGGTGTGAATCTGTAATGCAGAAATATTTAAAGGTTTTGTGTAAATTAGCTGAAATATTATTGTTGAAAATGTCGGGAAAAATCATGAATACACTTTATGTTTTACAGGATTGTATATCTAAAAATTTTCAACAAAAAAGTCCGCGATGGCTTATTCTGTCTTCTAAGGATGACCCACAATAACCATTTTTATCTTTTCTAAATTTGATAAAAATTTATTCTTATTTCCGAAGCTATTTTGACCAGTGTTATATAAATCCTTATCCAATAAAATAGGTTATTTCAATCGAGCATTGAATTTTGATTAAAATATGCGTTGACATCATATCATTTAAATGAATAGTTTAAAAGATATCACAGATTCATAATTACGCGTAACAATGTAATTATAGTTGAAGGCAACGCGGGCGCAGCGGTAGAAGTCAGTGACCTTTTCCTCGGCTATTAGGTATGAAATCCCCAACATACACGCTGGCGAAGCCACGAGCAAAAGCTAGTTTAATATAATTCTGACGTAGCAACGGTACTTCTTTGTTTAAACATCTGCTCGAGCACGACTTTAAGGAAAATCTTCGCAAGCGCAGAATGTATTTACATACTTACACATACATAAACTCACGCCTTCTTCCCATGGGGGTAGGCAGAAAATACAGAACGCCACCTGCTACGATCTTTACATATGTACTCCTTTCGCTTCATTTACTTTCAAATGAAAATAATTTATTTCACATAAACCTACATGAGCACTTATGAAACATCAGAAGCTAGGTGCGCGGTTCCAATTGGTCGTTTCCTATGGAGAAGAGCCGGCAAAAAACTCCACGGTTACTCTTTTAGAAATAAATGACTTTTACAATGTTTTCAAATTACAGTGTTAATAAGTATAAGAAGATAGTGCAGGCCTGTCAACAAGTATCAGGTACTGGCCAAATACAAAATGGTCGTTCTCTGGGCATACACGCACGCCGGTTGCGAGTACTAACACCTGACATTTCTGAAGAACATCACCAATAAAGCCAGGTGCCAAATCAAATGCTTGGGATCAAATTATCCCAAGAACAAACTTTAACATTGTAGTTGAAAAACATGTTCTCCCATACATTCAACTGCAAATGTAAGTTGGCCGATTATTACTCGTTAAAGCGACGATAATCGACTTTTAATGATTTCATACTGCAGATGACGTCTAAACGAGTAGTGTTAATGATTTGGAAAACATATATGTTAAATTAGAGCATTTTTTAATATTTTGATATAGTCATATTTTGGATTATATTTATATTACATAATAAAATTAATTTGTAAAGTTATGTCTAACGCGGATAAAAAACTGAGAATCACGCAAAAATTATTGATCTTTTAGTAACGTGTCATATTAAAATACTTTTTGCTTTATATATAATAAATTATTAATACGTCTCATTTGGGACAGCGCTCCTTCATAGGAGAGTCCTATTACTGTCTGGACGTACGACGCGTTGCGTGAGCTCAGTACAGAACACGCAAGCTAATCACTCAAAGTCTCTGGCATATATCTGCGTTTTAACTAGTAAAGCGTACTTAGTTGTGATAGTTTTCCTTATAACTTCGTTATATATGATATACTACTACCGTGATTTTTTTCACATATCCAAGAACGACCGTTTAGCTGGCACGGGGACAACACTTGACTACTTTAAAACTTAATATTTCGCAAACGGAATCCTGAGTCAAAAAGTAGTATTCACACACCCACACGATACCCCATAACATAGGAAATCATCCCCACTTTACGTGTTGGAGGTACCCTAAAAACAAATATTTTTAATGATTTTATTTTATCAGTTTTTCGGCCGGCGTGTTTAATGTATGAGCTAAGCCGCGGATACACAGACAGACAGTCAGACGGAAATGGCGAAACTATATTGGTTCCTTGTCGACTACAGAATCCTAAAAACCAGAAAATTTATGAGTAAAGATTTGTAGGCCAGTTAGAAAAAATAACTAATTGGTTTTAATAAATAGTGAGCAATTTACTGCATTTTGAGAAGCTATTCTGCTCATCATGCCGAAGATGCTAATCAGATCTTCACCAATTTTTGTTGAGACCAACATGAAGTTTTCTTTCAAAAAAAAAAAACATCGAAATTGGATCTCACAAGGCGGAGATATCCAGTAGCCCCCCTTTTTGCCCCATTTTCTAAGAAGTACCCCTCCAATTAAAAATCCTCGACGATTAAAAATTACAAAAAAGTCTTCAAACCTGTACACTAAATTTCGTCCAGATCGGTTGTAAAATACGACCTGGGAGGAGAACGTACAAACTGACACACGAAAGCAAATTTTGCCAAAATTTTTGAAATTTTTGAAGAAGTTTTGCTCGCTACGCTCGCTCAGTCAAATATATTTCGAGGTCATTATCATTTTCTCTCCCTGACCAGTCGTAGCCTTGATAAACACCAGTATACATAGGATAAAAAAAAAAATATAAGCAAGAGGCGATCCTTTACCCATCAGTGGTAACAAAGAGAATGGTAAATAGGTACCTAAGTGGAGCTCCGACCCAAGAAGTAAATGTTAGCTTTTATAATTTCTTACGTGACGATATTATCGTGTACGTCCACGTCCATAAAATGTATGGAAATACGTGCACGTTATAACGTTATCGTGGACAGATATTTAAAAGCGTCTTTATAATATATTACCATATAAATTATATTAATTATATTACATAAAAAACCCTCCTCCCCTCTCACGATTAGAAGTTTCGGCCTGCCGCCTAGGCATGTCAGGCCACGAGCCGATCACTCTCGTGTCGGTCTATCTCCCCCCCGCTAATACTTCGGAGAATTTCCAACTCCTCTCTGACGACCTCTCGATTCTACTCACTATGAGTAACTCGCTCATTTTAGCGGGCGATTTCAATGCCAAGCATCCCTCCTGGAATAGTTCGGTAACCACCACAAGAGGCCGACACTTGTTCGACCTCTCCCACTCCCTGACCTTTGACGTCATCGCTCCGATGACTCCCACTCACTTTCCGGTTAACGTAAATCACGCCCCTGATATCTTAGATGTGGCGCTCCTTAAGAACGTCAACCTAAGACTAGACTCAATAGAAACTGTAAATGAGCTCGACTCCGATCACCGTCCGGTAGTCATGAGATTAGACTCCCGCATAGGTCTCCGCGACCCCAACGCTCCCCCTATCACTAAGAGGATCACGGACTGGAAGAAAGTAAGCACCCAGCTGAAATCCAACACGTCCCCTCAGTTAGACTCTATTCCCGACCTATTCAACTCTATCGCAGACACGACGTCCGCGATCGACTCACTCACTAATCACGTACAAATCGTCCTGAACGAATGTTCAAGGGAGGTTCCAGCGACGGACGACCGTCACTGGAGCTTGCCGGACGATGTGCGTGCATTACTGACTGAGAAGAACGCGGCCGTCCGTGCCTACAGCAGCTTCCCCTGCCCCGCAAACAAAGCCCATATGCGCTATTTACAGAGATCTGTAAAGACACGCATACAGGAGCTGCGTGACGCGGGCTGGGACAAGATGCTCGGCGAACTAGAGCCCAACCATCAGGCATTTTGGGAACTTCAGAGGAAACTCAAATCCCCTCAAACTTCCTCCATACCCCCCCTGACCCGTCCCGATAAGACCATAGCCTTCGAGGACGTTGAAAAGGCAGAATGCCTGGCCGACACCCTCGAGGCCCAATGCTCACCCAGCTCCCTGCCAGTAGACCAAGCTCACCTCCTAAAGGTTGACGCTGAAGTCGAACGTAGAGCCTCTCTCCCTCCCGTCGACGACCCTGATTGTCCACTGCCTCCCGTCGCTCCAGACGAAGTGCATGACATTATCAAAGGTCTTAAAGCTCTTAAAGCTCCCGGTTCAGATGGACTCACCAATAGGGTGATCCAATTATTCCCTGCCCACCTGATAATGCTTTTGACTACCATCTTCAATGGTGCCTTAAGCAACAACTTCTTTCCCCAGTCGTGGAAAGAAGCCACCGTCATAGGTATCAGAAAGCCCGGTAAACCCAGTACCGAGCCCTCTAGCTACCGTCCCATCAGTTTGCTCAAGGTTCTCGGAAAAATCTATGAGAGGCTTATTTACAAGCGTCTCAGAGACTTCGCCGAGACCAAGGGCCTTATCCCCAACGAACAGTTTGGCTTTCGAACTGAGCACTCTAGCGTGCATCAGGCCCACCGCATCATTGAGTTCATAAGCGATGGTTTCCAACGCAGCTCTTTGACGGGTGCAGTTTTCTTCGACATTGCGAAAGCATTCGATAAAGTCTGGCACAACGGTTTATTATACAAGCTGTACCAACTCGGCGTGCCGGATCGTCTCGTACTCATCTTACGGGACTATCTATCGAACCGCGTATTCCGCTATCGCATTGATGGAGCACTTTCCTCTCCCCGCCCAATTCGTGCAGGAGTCCCTCAGGGCTCCGTGCTAGCTCCCATCATGTTCACGCTATTCACTAGCGATATTCCAAACCCAGGTAGAAGGGCGCATTTCGCTCTGTTCGCAGACGATACGGCCATCCACTTTAGGTCTAGATACCCCGACAATATCGCCCACACTCTCCAAGGCGAAGTCAATCGACTCGCTGCCTGGTTTCAAAAGTGGCGCATAGAAGTCAACCCCGAAAAAAGCCAAGCGGTTCTCTTCTCGAAACCGCGCACAAGGCTTAGAGACCCCCTCCCCCGACCTCTCACTATGTTCGGTAAGCAGATCCCTTGGGAGAAGCGAGCCAAATACCTAGGTGTTTTCCTCGACCACCATCTCACTTTCGCTGAGCACATAAAGAAGGTTCGTTCGCGAGCCGCTTTCGCTCTCGGTAGGCTCCATTCCGTCCTAAACGCACGCAGCGAGATGTCACTTAAGTGCAAATTGCGAATCTACACAGCGTGTATTCGTCCCATCATGACTTATGCGGGTGCCGTCTTTGCTCATGCAAAACCCCACCATATCCATAGGTTGCAAACGCTCCAAAACCGATTCCTCCGTAGGGCCACAGGCTCCCCCTGGTATGTTAGGAACGAGAGTCTCCATCTCGACCTTAGAATTCCCACGATCCACCAATTTCTAAAACGCCTTGCAAAGCGTTACTTCGATTCCGCGGTCAAACATCGCAACCCTCTGGTTGTCGAGGCCGCCAGTTATGTCCCAAGTAGGATTAGCCGTACCCGCCGTCCTAGGCACATTCTCACCGACCCAGATGACCCCATAACCCTCCTCCAGGAGAGTAATAGGGCCACTAGTACTCTACACAAATACAGACGCCTCCCGTCATTCCGACCTCGCCGTCGAGGTCCTTTGCGATCGTGTCCGCGCCCCCGAGTAAATGATACTCCTCCCCGACCCTTGCTCGATAACGAGGTGCCAGCAGTGGTTTCGGCTGTGCACGTAGCTTTAAATTCCCCGATTAATAATAATGATCAAAACCTTGATCCAGCCCGTCCCATCTTTGATGTCCTCCCTCCGGTGACGCCCTAAGCCGAGGCTCGTACCCCACAGGGGGTGCCCTTAGCGAGCGTTCACCTAGCTTTTTAGCTTAGTTTTGTATGCCCCTGGCTGGAGGCTTTGAGTGTAGCAGCTTAAGGCAACTACAGGATTGTCCGGTTAAATAGTCATGACCTCAGAGGTCAGCTATGAGATGCCCTACAGAAAAAAAAAAACTGTCGGCCCCAGCCCGTCCTATCTTTGATGTCTTCCCCCCAGCGACGTCCCTCACAGTTCCACGAAGAAAACCCCGTACTGTTTTACCCAAAGACATTTTGTCCTCCGTTCCCATGGTCCGTTAATTAGAACGTTTCAAAATTATAATATGCTAAATAAAAACATAATTAAAGACATATTTTACTACTCCTTGAGTGACATTCGGAAAAAATATACTTGATCTTAATTTTCTCTCAGTTACTTAATTATATTTTTTTTGTATAACTAGTTAATTGATAATTTAGATATGACCTCCTTGTTTTCTTTAACATTTCCTCAAGACATTTTTGTTCGCAGTGCCCTCCACTAACCTGTATTTTATTTATGGATTATTAGTTTAGCTTACTAACGCGTTTTGGGTTTCAAGAACTTTATTTCTCATAAGACATCTCTCTTAAAAACTAGTAGTACGCTTATAATGAGATACAAAGTGATTTTATTCAGTACTATTAACATTAGTCAGTTAGTTACCTCTAGGGGAGACATTATATTAGCATAGTCTGTTTTATATTATTTCAAATGTTGTGGTGCATTGCCTTAATCTGCGCTTGAATGTGTTTATATTTTCACATTTTATATTACTTTTAAGCAGCTTTTGTCCAGTATTTTTTTTTTCTTAGAATGTTATGTACCTATGCGTACAATTTGCGTATAAATTAGAAGTAATACCTGAAAACTGTTTTACGCTAATTTATCATGTAAACATAATGTTGTTAGTGTACATAATGAATGAATTCATTAATACCTACCCCTCCTGAACATATATTATGGTACAATAGAAGTGGATATATTTAGTACTCTACTTCTATTGTATTTTATAATGGATTTCCGCAAGGTCACGCCTGAATCAATTAACTATATATTATGGTATTTTTTTCAATTCAATGTTTATATTTAAAATGATAATTGTAACCATTCAATTCGTATAATGTTTCTGCGACAGAGGGGAATCTCTGACGTACCTACTCGGTAATCGACCAACAGTACAACTGGTTATGTGTTTGAGCAGGTATACCTATAAATTATTCATGCATAAAGTTAATCACTTGGAGCTTAAGGGGAAATCCTCGCAGGCGCAGTATCATAGTGAGCGCCGGCGCAGTAGGACATACCAAGACGATGGCTAACGTAACCCAAGATAACAGTACTAATATGATTGAGGATTTAGGCGAGGTGCCAAGTAAAGTGGTGGAATATATCTGGATCACTGGGATTGTTCTATCATCGCTATGCTTAATTCTGCAACTGGTGCTCTTTAAAATTCGACCCAAGATAAGGAAAATGGACCAGAAGATCCTCACGCAGCTGACAGTAGCGAGACTGATGAACTCGATACTTGAGTACATGATAACTTACTCGTTGTTTAACTGGTACACGAGGGACGTGACGTTCGCGTTGTATGTGCAGACTGATATCGTGCTAGTGTGTTGGATGTTCGTGTACACCAAGAATTTGTACGACAAAGTAGTGCTCGTGTTTGCGTTGCAAAAGTGGAATTTCGTCGTCCTGTCTCTACTGATTTGGATCCTTACGATACCCTTAGGAGTGTTGTGCCCAGTGTTTCTTACGTTGAAGCATTTCAGTGAATACTATCAAGCTTATTCGTGGGCAAAGTTTATCGTTTTGACCGTGAATGTTTTGTTTTTCTGTAGAATCTTCTATGTCATCATAACCAGACGCAAGAACTCTAATAGAAATTTTACCGAAATCATAAAAACTTGTGTCATCTCATTTATATTGGTTTGTTTAACAAGTTTACAAGTTTTTGTTAATGACATTTTATCCTATCTTGAAGTGATTATATTGACAGATCCATTCTGTCAAATTAATTCCTTCCAGGCGATAGCAGCTACTATTATATTTCTCATTCTTGCTAAGAACTGTAAATAAGGACTAATAGATCACTGCAGGAAACATTTCTGAGAGCTGATATCACGTATACATTGTTATTGATAGGGTCGATGCCTGCCGGGGTTGCGGTTATTGTCCGAAAGTGTTACCGTGGGCCCTGGCAATATAGGCAACTGAAGGAACACGGGTGGGTTTTCGTCAGTGAGAGTCTGACACCCCTCCCGCGCTCCACCCAGAGCGGGAGAAGCTTGATATCTGATAATTTCCAAACAAAAGAAAAAAAAGTATACTTTGTTCTAAGGACCGTTTTTGAGCATAGTTTTGTTTAAAAATTGACAATTTGAGAAATAGCCGATTAATCGTGATTCGTTTCTTTAGATCCTAATCGTGGAGTGCCATTTTAGATTTAATTTAGTTTAATGATAGTTAATTGATTCAGGCGTGACCTTGCGGAAATCCATTATAAAATGATGATGTGGATATATTTAGTAACCTGTAACCTTTTCAAGACTCTTTAGAAATAGCTAAGCGGAAAAGGTTACTAAATATATCCACATCATCATTTTTTAGTTTAATGATATTGAGATTATATTGTAGATACAAAAGTAAAGAAGAATTTTGTTAGTAATTGTTTTATTATTACACCAACCCTAACGGTGAATGTCATAAAATGTTTAATATAATTTATATTTTATTTATCATTACCGCTAACAGTTACAGACCGACATTAAGAACTTATTATATAATAATGATTGAAACATTGGTTCAATAAAACTATTAATAATTGACTTAAAACCGACTTCAAAAATAAAGGACGAGGTTCTCAGTTTTTCAGATTTTGCTATAATGTATGTTCCCCGATTACTCGAAGGCGGCTGAAACGATTTGAATTTTTTTTTTTTTTTGTCTGAAAGGGTACACTGTCAAGTTGTTCTCATTGTCATTTGGTCACGATCTGATGATTGAATCTTGGAGAAATCGAGGTTACTCTTCAAATATTATAGGCACACCTATAACAATTTAGGTATTTTTTATAGTAACTCATGCATTTGCTCTCGGAAAGCAACATTTGGTAAAGTGGAACTGATGATGAAGGATACAGATTTCCAACGGAACTACTCAATAATATGTATTTCACGGGTTGCGATTCGATTACTTTAATATGGTTGGTAAGCAATTGACGCTCGTCACAATTCATATGGTCCAGTGGAGCTGATGGTGAAGTACCTGGAGAACTCCTCAACAATTAAAGTACCTGCATCGGGAAAAGCAATATTTTTAAAAGGTACTGAGCAGTTAACATTAGGCCATTGTAACTTAGATAAATTACAAAGCAACCCACTAAAAAGTGTTTTTTTTTTTACCAAAAATACAACCTACTTCCAAACAACAAACTGAAAAATAACTTTAATTTCGGAAGTCAGTTGTATTTTTGGTATTTTTTAATGAATTATATTATCCTGACGATATTAAATAACCATTTTTTACGAATACATAGTCATCAGAAACAGTTTTTATCACAACTCTTTCATAATGCCCGTTTTCTTTCCGTCTATTCGTTCTTTCATAATAATATTACCAATACGTAATTCTCCAATTATTATTGCGAAATAGAAAATCGTGTCAATTCGTGTCATGGTGTGAATCTGTAATGCAGAAATATTTAAAGGTTTTGTGTAAATTAGCTGAAATATTATTGTTGAAAATGTCGGGAAAAATCATGAATACACTTTATGTTTTACAGGATTGTATATCTAAAAATTTTCAACAAAAAAGTCCGCGATGGCTTATTCTGTCTTCTAAGGATGACCCACAATAACCATTTTTATCTTTTCTAAATTTGATAAAAATTTATTCTTATTTCCGAAGCTATTTTGACCAGTGTTATATAAATCCTTATCCAATAAAATAGGTTATTTCAATCGAGCATTGAATTTTGATTAAAATATGCGTTGACATCATATCATTTAAATGAATAGTTTAAAAGATATCACAGATTCATAATTACGCGTAACAATGTAATTATAGTTGAAGGCAACGCGGGCGCAGCGGTAGAAGTCAGTGACCTTTTCCTCGGCTATTAGGTATGAAATCCCCAACATACACGCTGGCGAAGCCACGAGCAAAAGCTAGTTTAATATAATTCTGACGTAGCAACGGTACTTCTTTGTTTAAACATCTGCTCGAGCACGACTTTAAGGAAAATCTTCGCAAGCGCAGAATGTATTTACATACTTACACATACATAAACTCACGCCTTCTTCCCATGGGGGTAGGCAGAAAATACAGAACGCCACCTGCTACGATCTTTACATATGTACTCCTTTCGCTTCATTTACTTTCAAATGAAAATAATTTATTTCACATAAACCTACATGAGCACTTATGAAACATCAGAAGCTAGGTGCGCGGTTCCAATTGGTCGTTTCCTATGGAGAAGAGCCGGCAAAAAACTCCACGGTTACTCTTTTAGAAATAAATGACTTTTACAATGTTTTCAAATTACAGTGTTAATAAGTATAAGAAGATAGTGCAGGCCTGTCAACAAGTATCAGGTACTGGCCAAATACAAAATGGTCGTTCTCTGGGCATACACGCACGCCGGTTGCGAGTACTAACACCTGACATTTCTGAAGAACATCACCAATAAAGCCAGGTGCCAAATCAAATGCTTGGGATCAAATTATCCCAAGAACAAACTTTAACATTGTAGTTGAAAAACATGTTCTCCCATACATTCAACTGCAAATGTAAGTTGGCCGATTATTACTCGTTAAAGCGACGATAATCGACTTTTAATGATTTCATACTGCAGATGACGTCTAAACGAGTAGTGTTAATGATTTGGAAAACATATATGTTAAATTAGAGCATTTTTTAATATTTTGATATAGTCATATTTTGGATTATATTTATATTACATAATAAAATTAATTTGTAAAGTTATGTCTAACGCGGATAAAAAACTGAGAATCACGCAAAAATTATTGATCTTTTAGTAACGTGTCATATTAAAATACTTTTTGCTTTATATATAATAAATTATTAATACGTCTCATTTGGGACAGCGCTCCTTCATAGGAGAGTCCTATTACTGTCTGGACGTACGACGCGTTGCGTGAGCTCAGTACAGAACACGCAAGCTAATCACTCAAAGTCTCTGGCATATATCTGCGTTTTAACTAGTAAAGCGTACTTAGTTGTGATAGTTTTCCTTATAACTTCGTTATATATGATATACTACTACCGTGATTTTTTTCACATATCCAAGAACGACCGTTTAGCTGGCACGGGGACAACACTTGACTACTTTAAAACTTAATATTTCGCAAACGGAATCCTGAGTCAAAAAGTAGTATTCACACACCCACACGATACCCCATAACATAGGAAATCATCCCCACTTTACGTGTTGGAGGTACCCTAAAAACAAATATTTTTAATGATTTTATTTTATCAGTTTTTCGGCCGGCGTGTTTAATGTATGAGCTAAGCCGCGGATACACAGACAGACAGTCAGACGGAAATGGCGAAACTATATTGGTTCCTTGTCGACTACAGAATCCTAAAAACCAGAAAATTTATGAGTAAAGATTTGTAGGCCAGTTAGAAAAAATAACTAATTGGTTTTAATAAATAGTGAGCAATTTACTGCATTTTGAGAAGCTATTCTGCTCATCATGCCGAAGATGCTAATCAGATCTTCACCAATTTTTGTTGAGACCAACATGAAGTTTTCTTTCAAAAAAAAAAAACATCGAAATTGGATCTCACAAGGCGGAGATATCCAGTAGCCCCCCTTTTTGCCCCATTTTCTAAGAAGTACCCCTCCAATTAAAAATCCTCGACGATTAAAAATTACAAAAAAGTCTTCAAACCTGTACACTAAATTTCGTCCAGATCGGTTGTAAAATACGACCTGGGAGGAGAACGTACAAACTGACACACGAAAGCAAATTTTGCCAAAATTTTTGAAATTTTTGAAGAAGTTTTGCTCGCTACGCTCGCTCAGTCAAATATATTTCGAGGTCATTATCATTTTCTCTCCCTGACCAGTCGTAGCCTTGATAAACACCAGTATACATAGGATAAAAAAAAAAATATAAGCAAGAGGCGATCCTTTACCCATCAGTGGTAACAAAGAGAATGGTAAATAGGTACCTAAGTGGAGCTCCGACCCAAGAAGTAAATGTTAGCTTTTATAATTTCTTACGTGACGATATTATCGTGTACGTCCACGTCCATAAAATGTATGGAAATACGTGCACGTTATAACGTTATCGTGGACAGATATTTAAAAGCGTCTTTATAATATATTACCATATATTTTAATTTCCCCTTGTTATCGTGATGCAGTGGACGTCCGCGATAAAATCGTCACGATAAAAATGGTAAAATCAGCCATAACTCTATCAGAACCAAAACATTTTGCTGAAAACGGTAATCGAATCTTCGACGTTTCGAATTATCAGACTGCACCGCGTCCCGCACTACGCGACGGAGTGCGGTGCAGTGTGATAATTGCCTGACAGGTGCAGTCAACGGCACATGGTAACAAGTTTAAATTGATAGCACCTGTATGTCATAGCAGTAAGTTTCGCAGTGCAAGTTTTGCCACTGATGTGCGGTTGACTATACAATGCACGACATTATTTACATAAGTCAGTAACTACATACTTATAATTGATCAAAAATATTAATTGCTTTAATTGTTGAACTATTAGTCGTCCTCCTACTAATTTGTGGTGCTTACTTGTCCATTTATGATCACTAATTATAGCTTACTTCCAATTAGATTATTTCTTATGTACCTAAAATAATAACATTTGACCTCTCGGTCACAACTTGCGAAAAATACAGTTATTTAGTGTGATAGTGACAGGCGCCACAACAAGACATATCAACATTATGTCTAACGCAACTGTGAACACGACCCAAGTCATGAACGCTGGCACAGATCCTGACAATGATCGCCCAAGCCCCCTAGAGAACTATATTTGGATCACCGGGATCATCTTATCATCGCTGTGCTTGATACTGCAAGTAGTGCTCTTTATGATCAGACCCAAGATAAGAAAAATAGACCAGAAGCTGCTCACGCAGCTGACAGTAGCAAGATTGATGAACACAATCCTAGAATGCTTGTTGGGAAATTTGTTATTTAATGAGTATACAATGGATGTAACGTTCGCACTGTACGTGCAAACGGACGTCGTGTTAATATGCTGGATGTTTGTGTACACGAAGAATTTATATGAAAAAGTAGTGCTAGTGTTTGTGTTGCAAAAGTGGAATTTCTTTGTTCTGTCTCTTCTGATATGGACCATAGTTTCGATACCAATAGGTGTGTTGTGCCCAGTCTTTCTTTCTGTTTTTCCTGAACATTTCTTTATGTACTATAAAGTTTACGCATGGTTAAAGTTTATCGTTTTGTCTATGAACGTTTTGTTTTTCTGTAGAATCTTCTACGTCATTATAACCAGAAGCAAGAACTCTAATAGAAATTTTACCGAAATCATAAGAACTTGTGTCATCTCATTCATATTGGTTTGTATAACGAGTTTACAAGTTTTTGTTAGTGATATCTTTTCATACCTTGAAGTGAATAGAACAGTGACAGATGCTTTCTGTATAATTAATTCATATCAAGTGATAGCGGTTACTATTATATTTCTTATCCTTGCCAAAAACGCCGCTAACTAAGCATATGTAGATCAGTGTCCGTATTTAAATGAATTTTATCTAATTATTATATATTGAGATGTGTAAATTAAGCTAGTGCTTGTAATCAAGATTATTTGAAAAACTTGTATAAAGGATTGTACTTTTAGGTAGGTATCTCGTTACTTATATTTGACCACATTCTGATCGTGTATTTAAATTCTTTACAGGCGAGGCCGAAAATATTACTTTTAAATATAATTTAGGAATAATCCCTCGTTGAGAACTGTGCATTGATAACACACAAAACTTTATCTGGTTTTCATTTTGCATGTTGAAAGAATGCATACTTATATGGAATAAATGTTCTAATTTTAAATAATGGTGAAAACCGCATCAACTTCCGTTACGTAGTTTATGAGATCTAAACGAGCACACAGACACGAAAATCGGCTTTGTTTTATGATATTTATAGACAGATCAAGAAATGTCATTACTGGAAGTAGGAACTGATTTAATTTTTTTTTTTTTTTTTTGTTACGTTCCGGACTCGGAAATATAAAAAAGAAACATCAGTTTCGTTACCTCCTTCTACGCTTACTAACTAACTTGAATGATTATTATCAATTTAACGCTTTCATGTTGTTTTGATCTCACTCCTAATTATTATTAAGATAATTTTCACGTAACGGGTCAGCACAGTTGACCCGTTGCCTTAAGATCTTAAATACGGATTTTATTATTAGTCCGTAAACGAATATAGAAATACCCAAATATACGCATAAATTATAAATTATTTTATTTCTGTAAGTAGGTAGTAGACGTGTAAAAGTGTTTGTATAGGCAGTACAAACACTTTTACACGTCAATCATTTTTTTTTTCAGTCCCACTCCAATCACATTCGTTGCGATCCATACGCGTCTTTTGTTAATAATTGGTGATAAACAAAAAACCTGTTTAGCTATCGGCTTGCGCTCACGCTGGCCGGTATCGCTTCTTGTGTGCTGTTACGCAATTATGATCTTTGTGTTTAATGGATAGCGATCAAAATGACGACGAAAATTATGATGAAAATAGAAACACTGATACATTAGATGACCAAACACAATTCAATAACGAAATTGAAATGGATACAATAACATCAGAGGGGAAACGACCAAGACCCGAGAATAATGAAGAATGTTAGCAAACTGTAGCAAAGAATGCTAAGAAGAAGGCAAAACATAACAAGGATGTGTCTGCAGAATCAAAAATAAAAGTTAACGTAACCTCCAAGGATAAAATTCCCAAACAATTTGCACTTGCAAAATTATTAAAACAAAATGAGATGATGGACGTTGACAAAATAAAATATATTAATTCATACAAATAGCTGGTTACGTTTCGTAACCAAAGCAGTGCAGACAAATTTATATGTTGCGGGTTATTTAGTGAACTTGGTTGGCGAATACAAAAAACTTGGGAGGTTGGTGTATCGTACGGCATTATTAAAGATATCGAATTGGGCTTATCTGAACAGGAACTAATAGAACATATCTGTTCTGAAAAGTAAGTTGAGATGGAGGAGAATGGATTCAAAGTGAAACTTTTAGAATTGGTCTTAAAGGTTCTTCCTTACACATATTTTTTTCGAACTGAGACTAAGAGTAGAGCCTTATACGTTTCACAGTGTGTTGTGACACAGTGTTCTAAGTGCTGGAGATTTGGGCATATAGCTAAAATTTGCGCCGCAAGAAAAGGATAGATAACTGTTTACGCAATAGAAAAGATATTGTTTCTGCCATGAGGCTTCGTTACGGTCACATCCCATTAAGGAAGTTTACGTTCCTTATGGGTATCATACCTGCTACTAATTGCGAGAAATGTGGGATAATCGAGGACGTACATCATATCTTGATAGAGTGTGAACGGAGCGAACACCTCAGGAGAAATCTGTTTGATTCTCAAAATATGTAGGAATTGGTACTTTAAATAGTGTTTTAGCTAAGCCTATGTCGGACGAGGTTGGAACTATGTACAAAATATATTACAATCATATAAAATAATTTAAAATTCAAAATTTAGCTATGATGGAGCGACAGTACTGTAACAAAGCTAATTTAAATAAACATATTTTTATACTAGATGAGGTCGGTGTTTCCTATCTGACTACTCTGAGAAGGCCGAAACAAACTCAGAGATCGCAGTCTCTTTTAAAGCCCAGACATAATCTTGGTCGGATTTTTTGTGGACCATATAGATTTGCGTCTGAAATGGTATTATGGGATGGAAAGAACCGTACAGATTTGAGTGGACCTGTCCGGGCCAGTGCACGCATTTGTCAGTAATCGTGTAGCTCAACTCAGAAATTAAGAAACATCATATCGAACATAATACTGTCAACATAATCATCTGCCTAACAGCAGCAGTCTACAGCTGGACAAAGGCTTCCAATTGCATGCTATTTACATTTTGATTTAGCTATATCCTCTGCTTCTTTCATCCAGTTGCACCCAGACCCAGCCTCTCTAGTAAGATTGACTCTCCACCTAGTCTGAGGGCGTCCTACCTTAAATTAACTTCACTTTAGTACAAAAACATGTCTACCTCAACAGTCATCGGTTGTGCAGGTAATATACAAGGCCAAATTATATTGACTGATGCAATTACACAGACATGATAGGTCAAACTCAAACTCAAAGCATTTATTTCAAATAAACCAATTACAGGCACTTTTGAATTGTCAAGGGGTCGGTCAGTCAGAAAGATGAAGCTAGTTGCCCATTCCAAAGCGTAGTAGATACCTATGAAGAGGAACGGGGAAGAAAATCCATGGATATTCTTTTAAATCACAATATGGTTACAAAATATTAGTTACATCATTCATGTTAAAATAATAAATGTGAGAACGATGCAGAACGATAAAAGCGTCCGTAATAAAAATAAAACAAATAAAACAATTCAAAAATTGATGGATGGACCAAATTATCCGGCATACATTAACCTCGATTTTAAATGTGGCCTTGGACGACCGAGCTTGGGCACAAGCTACTCTTCCTATCCGTATGGGAGGCCTCGGCGTCCGCAAAATTTCTAGTATTAGTTTACCGGCTTTCATATCCTCGGTTCACGGTACTGAGAAATTATCTCTCTTGTCACCGTCGGCGTTCCAGCTGTATTAGAACCCAACGGTTTGGCACGCGACGATGGCAAGAGACCGGACGGCATGTCTTTATTTCCATGGAAGGTGGGTAGGCCTTTAGTGTGGGACGCAACGTGTGTCGATACTCTAGCGCCATCCCATCTTCCTGGCTCGGCGTGCTGTGCTGGCGCTGCCGCTGCGGCTGCGGAAAACCTCAAGCGGCGAAAGTATAATAACCTTATAGGTCACTATATTTTCGAGCCGTTTGGGGTTGAAACCCTAGGGGTGAAATCTCCAAACGACTGGTTGACACTTCCCGTGACCCAAGGGCTGGTTTTTACCTTGGCCAGCGGCTAAGCATTGCCATACAACGTGGCAATGCGGCCAGTCTCTTGGGTACATTACCAGTCGACAGCGACGCGGAGGAATTTTTCGACGCCATATTTTAGTTTAATTTTAGTTTAGTTTTAGTCTAATAGTTTTAGTTAGGTTAGGATATTATATTTTTTTAGTTTTGTCATACTCTTGTACTTATTAATAAAAGAAAAGATTATTTTAAAATGAAAAAAAAAAATTCAAAAATCAAATTAAAATAAGCCACGGCAGCTAGAAGATGACCAGTCTCTACTGACAGTGCCCGTTCACGAACATGACGCATGGATTAGCACCATTCAGCTCAACCATTTTGAAGGGAGCTAAATGATCCAATACACACGCCACCGTCAGCGAGACATTAGAGTGAGCATGACATATTCTCAGCCGCTAGGGCACATTCTAGTCAATGAAAGACGTACCTAGTAAATGGTAGCTTTATAGTAGGTACATAGTACTCACACGTGTTATGGAATTATACAATGCTAAGGGATTGAATTTATACAATGCAAAGATGAGTCGTTTTTTAAATCTTCAGCAACTCAGCAACAGTATTTTCAAATGCTAATCAATTACTTTATGCGCCCTTGTGAAGCAGGACCAGCGTTTAGCCAAACAGGTATCGATTATCTTATGAAACTTGAACAAAGTATATATTTTGTTAACTCATAATTTCTAGTAACTCGAGAGCACTGAATTCGGATCTCAGAAACTAAGAATGCTATCATATGGTTGGTGCGCTTGCCAAAACCCGTATGTGGATTCTGTTAACTTTTCAGGAGGTGGAACAAACTGTTTTATGTGATGTGATAACTAATAAGTTTAAGGAAATCCTAAAATAGCAGAATGTTGGCAAAATATCTTATTTTTATACTGTGATAAAAATTATTTCTTCGTTTTACTCCATTTGAGCCCAAAATTTTCGTATTTTTCATGCATATGTCTGGTTTTGTTTGGTCATGCAAAATACCGGTATACGTTAAAATAACATAAAGGTTTTTATTTTGAAAGTTTTCTGAAACAACCATCTTTGTTTTCAGCAAAAGTAGGAAGGTAATTCTTACATACCTACTCAGAAAAACAATACTGTAGCAAAACTGTAGCAAAGAATGCTAAGAAGAAGGCAAAACATAACAAGGATGTGTCTGTAGAATCAAAAATAAAAGTTACCGTAACCTCCAAGGATAAAATTCCCAAACAATTTGCACTTGCAAAATTATTAAAACAAAATGAGATGATGGACGTTGACAAAATAAAATATATAAATCCATGCAAATTGCTGGTTACGTTTCGTAACCAAAGCAGTGTAGACAAATTTATATGTTGCGGGTTATTTAGAGAACTTGGTTGGCGAATACAATAAACTTGGGAGGTTGTTGTATCGTACGGCATTATTAAAGATATCGAATTGGGCTTATCTGAACAGGAACTTATAGAACATATCTATTCTGAAAAGGAAGTTGTAACAGCTGGAGGTGGAACAAACTGTTTTATGTGATGTGATAACTAATAAGTTTAAGGAAAACCTAAAATAGCAGAATGTTGGCAAAATATTTTGACAGGTGCAAATGTCAAACTCCACATTGAAAAAAAAACAACAATCACTTGAAATGTCAAATTAGTCTACGAGATTAAAAAACAGACTTTAGTAGATGCGGCATTCAAAATTGATGAAGAATATCGTATTAAAAAAAAAAAAACAAGAACATCTACATACGGGTTTTGGCAAGGGCACCGACGATATTCAAATGAACAGTATTGTACAGCTTATTTAATACTAATTCATAAAATAAAAATTCTTAGTTGTCTATATTTCTTTACTATTTACCTATATCTTAAAATTTAAATTTTATTAAAAATACGTCAATTATTTATATCAAAACAAAAATGTTAAATCCTGCTTTTGTTACAAATGTATCATTTTCTCATATTTTAGTTCTTTGTGCTACCTTCGAGTGCTATCAATACCATCTGTGTTGCGATTAGGCATGCTGTACATCAAGTTTCTGAGGTGATGTCGGGAATATTTTCCTTACATTACTGTAGTCTACATCACCAGCGGCAATTGAAACCGTCATCAGTTGACTCTAAATTATTAGTTATAGAATAATATATTTTCATTTCAGATCAAATTACAAGATCCATAAGTTGTTAGTAAAGGTCTTAACTTAATGTTAGTAAAAACCACACTCTATATACAAAATTGAAATGACTGACACCTACATGTGCAGCCGTATCCAGTGAGCCAGCATGGAGTTGTCCCACCTATCACACAATATAGTGAGGATGCTGTGGGAGCTGGTACTAATTCTTTAATGGCACGCACGAAAACCATCAACCCTGGCCTCGGTGAACATCCTGGAAGCGCTACAAAAGCGTGGTAGATCCAACAGCATACTGAATACATTGTTATACTCGACACGCAGGGCGTTGTATGCCCTCAGCGTATAATGTGTGTTACGTCACTAATATGACAATCCATATCACCCATCAGTTCATAACCGAAACTAGACAGTATAGCCGGGCCATGCGTGGGTGCTTTTGTCAACCGACGCTTATCTTGATACCTTTTGACAAAACTGTTCCACATAACACTGTAGGTATCGCCTGTGGGAACAATGCCTGCAGTTAGTTTTAAGGCATCATGAGTCGGTTTACTGATCAAGTACTGCACATGGTGCGAGTCCGTCAGATTAGTATATAAATGAAAATTACTGCGGAACATTTAATTAAATATGGGCCAATTGTCAGTTCTACTGTCATATGATGGCAATTCTGTGGGTGGTAATTTTATGCCACTGTCTCTCTGCGTCGTATCACGATACGTTTTATTGCTAAAAAAACAAAGATTTCAACAGGTAGTGTATATAGCATCTTACATGAACAAAATCCGCGAGAAACGGCGAGGCAAACTTGCAAAGATTGTCTTGTTTCATCGAAATATTGCCCCCGCCCACAAGTCCGCTGTTGCGATGAGATGGCTCGAAATACTTGAGCATCCTCCATATTCACCAGATCTTGCTCCTAGTGATTTCTATGTATTTCCGAGGTTGAGGGATTATTTGAGAGGACAGAAATTTGAAGATGATGAAGTACAGGAATTTTTAGGTGCTCAGGAGGAAGAGTTCTTTAGGAAGAGAATTTTAAAATAAAATAATATCCTAACTTAACTAAAACTATTAGTAAACTTAAATATGGCATCGAAAATTGCTCCGCGTCGCTGACCGATCCTGTGGCAAAAGTGACGAATTTCACGAAGGCCGCGATATACGATGTCGGGCTGCATGACGTTATGCTGCGTCATCGGCACCTTGTTTCCGCGGCTGATGCCATTCACGGTTATCAGGTAAATGCTTGTCAGCGGTTTAGGTGGTATGCAAATATGTGCCTAGCAAGCGCACTTCCGCCCTAAGCGAATCCTTACCGACCCTGACAACCCCATTACCATTACAGTGTACAAAAACAGACGCCTCCTGTCATTCCGACCTCGCCACCAAGGTTCTTTGCGATCGCGACCGCGTCCCCGAGTAAATGATACTCCCCCCCAATCCTTGCTCGATAACGACGTGCCAGCAGTTGTTGCAGCTGAGGACGTAGCTTTAAATTCCCCGACTAATAATCATGATCAAAACTTTGATCCAGCTTGTCCCATCCTTGATGTCCTCCCTCCGGTTGATGCCCTAAGCCAAGGTCCGTACTCCATAGGGGGCGCCCTTAGCGAGTTTTCACCTAGTTTTAATAAGCATAGTTGAATATCCCCTGGCTGGAGGTTTTAAGCGAAGTAGCTTAAGGCACCCACAGGAAAGCCCGGTTGAGTAGTCATGATCTCAGAGGTCAACTACGAGATGACCTACTTAAAAAAAAAAAACAATTGCGCTTCATAAAAAAACCCTTTATGTTAAAAAAAACTATAAATATTATTCATGGAACAGGTAAATAAATAAATACCCCTCTTGAACATATATTATGGTATATTTTCAATTCAATGGTTATATTTTAAAAGAAAATTTTAATCATTCAATTCACATATTGCTTCTGCGTCAGGGGGGAATCTCTGACGTACCTACTCGGTAAACGACCAACAGTGTAACTTGTTATATATTTGATCAGGTATACCTATAAATGTTTTAAGCAATAAGTTAATCGCTTCGAACTTAAAAATAAATTCTCGCAGGCACAGTATTATAATGACCGCCGCCGGCGCAGTAGGACATACCGACACTATGGCTAACGTAACCCAAGATAACAGTACCGATGTGATTGAGGATTTAGGTTCCCCGGCCTATTCGCGCAGGGCTCTGTGCTAGCTCCCCTAATGTTCACGCTATTTACTAGCGATATTCCAAACGCCGGTAGAAGGGCGCAGTTGACTCGTTGTTGTTCTTGTTGTTCGCAGACGATACGGCCATCTACTTTAGGTCTAGATCCCCCGATAATATCGCCCACACTCTCCAAGGCTCAGTCAATCGACTCGCTGCCTGGTTTAGAAAGTGGCGCATAGAAGACAATCCCGAAAAAAGCCAAGCGGTTCTCTTTTCGAAACCGCGCACAAGGCATAGAGACCCCTCACTATGTTCGGAAAGCAGATCCCTTGGGGGAAGCGACCAAATATCTAGGTGTTGTCCTCGATCATCATCTCACTTTCGCTGAGCACATAAAGAAGGTTCGTTCGCGAGCCGCTTTCGCTCTCGGTAGGCTCCATTCTGTCCTAAACGCACGTAGCAAGATGTCACTCAAGCGCAAATTGCGAATCTACACAGCGTGTATTCGTCCCCTCATGACATATGCGAGTGCCGTCTTTGCTCATGGAAAACCCCACCACATCCATAGGATGCAAACGCTCCAAAACCGTAGGGCCACCGGCTCCCCCTGGTATGTTAGGAACGAGAGTCTCCATCTCGACCTTAAAATTCCCACTATCCACCAATTCTTAAAACGCCTTGCAAAGCGTTTCTTCGATTCCGCGGTCAAACATCGCAACCCTCTGGTTGTCGAAGCCGCCAGTTATGTCCCAAGTAGGATTAGCCGTACCCGCCGTCCTAGGCATATTGTTACCGACCCTAATGACCCCATAACCCTCCTCCAGGAGAGCAATAGGGCCACAAGTACTCTACACAAATACAGACGCCTCCCGTCATTCCGACCTCGCCGTCGAGGTCCTTTGCGATCGCGTCCGCGCCCCCGAGTAAATGATACTCCTCCCCGACCCTTGCTCGAAAACGAGCTGCCAGCAGTGGTTGCAGCTGTGCACGTAGATTTAAATTCCCCGATTAATAATCATGATCAAAACTTTGATCCAGCCCGTCCCATCTTTGATGTCCTCCCTCCGGTGACGCCCTAAGCCGAGGCTCGTACCCTACAGGGGGTGCCCTTAGCGAGCGTTCACCTAGCTTTTTAGCTTAGTTTGTATGCTCCTGGCTGGAGGCTTTGAGTGTAGCAGCTTAAGGCAGCCATAGGATTGACCGGTTAAATAGTCATGACCTCACAGGTCAGCTATGAGATGCCCTACAGAAAAAAAGGGGATTTAGGTGAGGAGCCAAGTAAAGTGATGAAATATATCTGGATCACTGGGATCATTCTATCATCGCTATGCTTAATTCTGCAACTGGTGCTTTTCAAAATCAGACCCAACATAAGGAAAATGGACCAGAAGATCCTCACGCAGCTGACAGTAGCGAGACTGCTAAACTCGATACTTGAGTATATGATGACTTACTCGTTGTTTAACTGGTACACGAGGAATGTGTTGGATGTTTGTGTACACCAAGAATTTGTACGACAAAGTAGTGCTAGTGTTTGCGTTGCAAAAGTGGAATGTCGTCAATCAGTCTCTACTGATTTAGATCCTTCCAATACCTACAATAGTGACCCAGTGTTTCTTATGTTGGAGCATTTCAGTGAATTCTATCAAGCTTACTCGTGGGCAAAGTTTATCGTTTTGACCGTGAAATTTTTGTTTTTCTGTAGAATCTTCTATGTCATCATAACCAAAAGGAAGAACTCTAATAAAATTATAAAAAGTTGTGTCGTCTCATACATATTAATTTGTTAACAACTTTACAAATGTTTTGATTAGTGACATTTATCCTATTTTGATGTGATTGTAGTGACAATTCTGTCTACTTAATTCTTTCCAGGCGATAGCAGCTACTATTATATTTCTCATTCTTGCTAAGAACTGTACATAAGGACTTGTAGATCACTGCAGGAAAGGTTTGTTGGATCTCATCTCAGATAAACATTGTTAGAGAAGTAAGTTAATGGAAACAAATTTTAATCACCCATTTCACTTAGTATAAGTCCATGACCTTTAACAGGAGCTATTGGAGTCTTAAATTTTGTATACATAACTATAATTTACTCAAAACCGGTTGAGTAAATTATAGTTATGTATAAAAATTGACAATTAGAGAAATAGCAGAATAATTAATCATTATTAGTTTCTTTAGATTCTACTATTGGAGTGCCATTTTATATTTAATTTTTTCCGAGTTATCTCTTCCCACTTCCATCTCTATGCCGACGATCTGCAGCTTTACAATAATTTCTTAAGGCAAGATTCGGTAACCGTCGTGTTTGCTATGAACAGAGACCTGGATTGTATTAGCGAATGGTCGCGGTCCTTTGGGCTGCAAATCAACCCTAAGAAATCCCAGGCCATAATTATCGGCGGCAGGTATATTCGGACTAGGCTTGATGTTGCGTCTTCGTCTCCACTCTGTGTGAATGGTGTTCAGATTGAATACGCAAATATGGTTAAAAACCTGGGGGTGACCATGGACTCTCACTTATCGTGGACTGCCCATGTTGCTCAAGTCAATCGCAAAGTGCACTACACGTTCCATTCGCTGCAGTGCCTCCAGAGCTTCTTGCCCTTGACCACCAAAATCTCCCTTGCTCAAACTCTCATACAGCCCATCATAGACTACGCTGATGCCTGTTATTTGAATGCCACCGAGGAACTTTTAAATAAACTTGAGCATTTACAAAATATCTGTTTTCGTTTTGTTTTTAACCTTAAAAAGTATGATCACGTTTCTAACTTTCGCAAGATACTTAAGTGGCTCCCTATTCGACTTCGCTGGAACTCTCGAATATTAATATCTACTATTCAAACTCCTTCACTACCCTAAAACCCCATTCTATCTGCGGGAACGCTTTTCCTACGCCGTCCTTTTGATGCATATTGCAGGTCGCATCTTAAAAACCTCCTTAAATCCCCTCCCCACTCAACCGACTTCTATTCCTACTCCTTCACTGAGCACGCGGTTCGGTTGTAGAATTCATTTCCACCTGACATTATGGACTCAGGTCAAACTGTTGAAGCATTTAAACGAAGAGTGAAAGAACACCATCTTTCCACTTCGTCATTGTTGCATAGTTATTTTAAATCACATTATAATTATATATATTGTAGTCATATTTATTTTAGAAGTATGTATGTAAGTATATTCTAATCTTGTATATTTATATTGAAATTAGTGAATTGTTTTTGTTTTTTCTTTGATTTATGTTTTTGTTTTCTCTTCTACGGTTACACACGTTGTCTACATCTCATTTTATATACTTTCCTGTCGCAGGTATGCTGGAAAAGATTTCTTTAGAAATAAGAATTGCCTTTGCACGTATTTTTCTGTTCCTTTCTTCTTGTCTGTTTATATGTGTGTGCATAAATGGTTAAATAAATAAAACAAAATAAATAAATAACTTTACTAAATAGTATGCATATTAGCCACGCCACCAACGAGTTCGGCCCGGCGACCAGCCGGTTCTTAAAGATCAAAATGAAGACCGCTAAGGCCGCGTTCTGACATACTACGTATGTATTTTATGCGCATGTACTCCCAAAGGTTATTGCAATTTTGAGTCCTATGCTAATTACATAAACCTTATTTTCGCTGTTCGGTGTTCGCGCGATTGTTGGTATTGGTAGCTGTGCGTACGAGGTATTTGTAGGATGATTTCAAAACAAGCTTTATATATTTAGAATAGGACTCAAAATTGCTAGAGTACTCGCACATACAACGCGTATGTCGGAACGCGGCCTAACAGTTACAGACCGACATTAAGTTAAGCTAATTAAAAGGTAATTATGTAACATTGGTAATATCAATAAAATTATTTTTTATGACATGTACATTATCCTGACGATATTAAATTAGCATTACTTACGAATACACAGTCATCAGATTTTTTTTAACACAACTTTTTTGTAATGCCCGTTCTCTTTCCGTCTATGCATTCTTTCATATTAATATTGCAATACAATACAATAGCCCTTTTATCCTGAATCTCCTTTTTTGTGCTAATTTAATTGGTGTTATTTTTCTTTCCTGAGTTATAATATCAGTGTGCCTCTGGGCAAAGGCCTTTAACGATTGCCATTGCTTTCTCTCTTTTGCGACTCTTCTCCAGTATGGACCTGCTGTGAGATTGAGTTCGTCCTCCCATCTTTTCCGTTGTCGACCTCTATTTCGTTTGCCCTCTCTAGGGTACCATTCTGTTAAAATTTTATTCCATTTAGCCGGTGGGCTCCGTAACATGTGACCCGCCCATCTTCATCTCATTTGGTCTATCTTTGTGAGGATGTCTATCACTCTTGTCCTAGCTTTTATAGATGCGTTCCGTTCTCTGTCTAGTTTCTTAATTCCCAGCATGCGCCTCTTCATAGCTCTCTGTCAGTATTCCAACATATTCCTGTGGTGTTTGGAGAGTGCCCAGGTTTCGCATCCATAAGTGAGGCAAGGGAGAAAACAGGTTAAAGACTTTGCGCTTAGTTTTATTACTGAGATCTGTTGCTTTCATAATCTCTTTCAGTGACCAATATCTTTTCCATCCATTTGTTACTCTTCTTTTGATTTCTTTGGTAGTTAGGTCAGTTTAAGAGATTATTTGTCCCAGATAAATGTTGGTACTCTGTCACATATTCTAGAGGTTGGTTGTTGATTTTTATTTTGAGTGGAACTGAATTTGATAATAGCTTTGTTTTGCTGGTGGTATTCATTGTCAACCCGACCTTCTTACATTCTTTTTTAAATAATTGTATAATTTCTCCCAGCTTCTTTTCTTCCAGCGGTTTTCTTCAAACTACTTATCATTCTAATATTACCAATACGTAATTCTCCAAACATTATTGCGAAATTCGAAAATACGTGATGCTCAACTTTAAAAGAGTGTGGTTGACACGTGTTAAATCTACCGAAACGGTGTCAAACCTTTATACCCAACGGATAGTGCGCATTCGCTGAAGGTTCATTCAAGGGATTGAAAAAAATTATAAATCGCAATATTTAGAGAAACTGCGAAGTGCAATTGACGCAGTGTGAAAATTAGGTAATTATTTAAAATAACTCACTCAAAAATAGTTCTACTTTGTTTAAATATCTACTCGAGCACGACTTTAAGGGAAATCTTCGTAAGCGCAATACAACTCGATATCATTGATATTGAACCCGATTAATGCAGTCAAATCATCGAAATTGGAATACTCGGACACGTGCCGCCCATCGAAGCCGCAGCGGCCATTTGGCGGATATCATAACCCGTATGTAATTAAATTAAGTAGTACACTCTATTAAATAAAATAAACAAAAACAAATTAATAATATCTAATACACAACTTTCTTTATTTAAATTTAAAGTCCGAGCGTGCTTAATGAAAAACCCTGTACGTTCAAACAACTATAAATAATTATTATTATTCATGCAACAAGTAAATCTCATCGAGTTTATAAGGAAATTCTCGCAGGCACAGTATCATAGTGACCGCCGGCGCAGTAGGACATACCGACACTATGGCTAACGTAACTCAAGATAACAGTACCGATGTGATTGAAGATTACGGCGAGGAGCCAAGTGAAGTGGTGGAATATATCTGGATCACTGGGATTGTTCTATCTTCGCTATGCTTAATTCTGCAACTGGTGCTTTTCAAAATCAGACCCAACATAAGGAAAATGGACCAGAAGATCCTCACGCAGCTGACAGTAGCGAGACTGCTGAACTCGATTCTTGAGTATATGATGACTTACTCGTTGTTTAACTGGTACACGAGGGATGTGACGTTCGCGTTGTACCTGCAGACTGATATCGTGCTAGTGTGTTGGATGTTTGTGTACACCAAGAATTTGTACGACAAAGTAGTGCTAGTGTTTGCGTTGCAAAAGTGGAATTTCGTCGTCCTGTCTCTACTGATTTGGATCCTTACGATACCCCTAGGAGTGTTGTGCCCAGTGTTTCTTATGTTGGAGCATTTCAATGAATTCTATCAAGCTTATTCGTGGTTAAAGTTCATTGTTTTGACTGTAAATGTTTTGTTTTTCGGTAGAATCTTCTACGTTATCATGCACAGACAGAAGAACTCTAATAGAAATTTTGCCGAAATCATAAAAACTTGTGTCATCTCATTGATATTAGTTTGTTTAACAAGTTTGCAAGTTTTTGTTAATGACATTTTATCTTATCTTGAAGCTATTGAAGTGACCAATGTTTTCTGTCTAATTAATTCCTTCCAGGCGATAGCAGCTACTACTATATTTCTTATTCTTGCCAAGAACTGTATATAAGGCGCCGATTTGTATACTTTGAAAATAGTTTACTCTGCTTTGGCGCTATCATAACTTATTGTATGACATGGGGTGGCTCTGGGAACTATTTACTGCTTAGACTAGAACGGGTACAGAGGGCAGTTCTTTAAGTTATGGCACACAAATCTATTCGTTTCCATACCATTGAACTCTATGCTTTCTGTAAAGTGCCTACAGTAAGGAATGCGTGCCTTACGGTAGGCACTTTTCTGAGCACTATACTACGCAAACACTTAGGCAAGAAGTTACTTTTACCAATTTGTTTAAAGATCGTTTTTGTGTAAATAATAGTTTTGTATAAAAATAATGAATTAGACAAATAGCAGAATAATTGTGATTATTACTTTATTAAGATCCTACTCGTGGAGTGCCATTTTAGATTTAATTTAGTTTAGTGATGTTGAGAGTATAATATTGTAAAATTAAAGAAGTATTTTGTTAATAATTGGTTTAATTGTTACACTAACCCTAACGATGAATGCAACAGAAATGAAGAACCTACATGATAACTTACTCGTTATTTAACTGGTACACGAGGGACGTGAATATCGTGCTAATGTGTTGGATGTTCGTGTACACCAAGAATTTGTACGACAAAGTAGTGCTAGTGTTTGCGTTGCAAAAGTGGAATTTCGTCGTCCTGTCTCTACTGATTTGGATCCTTACGATACCCTTAGGAGTGTTGTGCCCAGTGTTTCTTATGTTGGAGCATTTCAGTGAATTCTATCAAGCTTATTCGTGGGCAAAGTTTATCGTTTTGACCGTGAATGTTTTGTTTTTCTGTAGAATCTTCAATGTCATCTATCCAGAAGCAAGAACTCTAATAGAAATTTTACCGAAATTATAAAAACTTGTGTCATCTCATTGATATTGGTTTGTTTAACATGTTTACAAGTTTTAGTTAGTGACATTATGTCATATCTTGGTGTGCTCGGAATGTCACGTACTTTTTGTATTATTAATTCTTTTCAAACTATTGCGGCTACTATTTTAATTATTTCAGATTATGACGAAGATCGGTCTGTTCACAAGCAGGAAGAAAGTGTGTTAACTAGTATTTGTATGAAACTTGAAGGACAATTTGATAAACACTAAACTTTTATGCTGAATATTTAGTTTAGGAACTAAGAGTGGGTTTTTCAATCGTGTTACATATTTTCTATATTAAAGGTATCAAAACGATTTTTTTATTCTTCAGATACAGTTTATCTGAAGATTATTAAATCGGCCCTCATTTTCTAAGTGGAGAAAAAAAATGCAAAGAATAATAATATTTTGATAAGTAAATAGCTCCCTGATTTTGGATTTTAGATGTGAAAAGTATAGAAGTCACGACATATTTTGTTAATAATTGTTTCATTGTAACAGGTCCTGACCTGATAAGACCTAAACTATCATGATAACATTAAACGACCTTATTATTAAAAACTTTGAATATTATTTATCACAAACATGAATATACGGACTTATTACAAAACCATCGAGCCAGTTATTGTAATCAATACGTTATACATCATCTGTGTTCGCAATTTATTTGCCAAAAGTGTAAACAAATACGAGTTTTAGGAAAAGGAATTGTAATGCGTACTTATAAGATTCAGTTTGCGCTACAACTTCATATTTTTTATGACTTTTTCAGCAGTACTAGTCAGTATAAAATTAACTTTATTTCCACTATCTTAAAGTTGATGTTTGTTTAAATGGAAATAACATCAATTGGAAACAAGGATTTAAGAGGCCGTGCACAAAATTCACTTGACAGAGTTTAGGTAAATTCTTGCGATGCTATGTTTATGTGCACCGTTCACGTACACACGCCTAAAGATCGATCGTAGTGAACGCTTAAACAGTTTTAATCCTGTATATGATATTTTCTTAAGTTACGTAGATACAGATAAGAATTAATTCTGGAATGTTTGTGTATATTCGTTAAGTATATTTATAACAATCAACATAAAAATGCTACAATTTGGTGTTAGATGCATTTATGTACATTTAGACATTCAATAACATTAAGGTAAGCGTTTTACAACTAAACACAATAAACAATATGCAAAAGAAAAAGATACCGTCTTTTTCTTTTGCATATACAGGGTGAAATTGAATTCATGGGCATTCTCTTAAGGGGTCATTAAACTCGACGGGGTCCGCTAGGACCGATGCCTGCCGGGGTTGCGAAGAAAACCGAGAGGGAGATCGTGGCCCCCGGCAAAAGGGCAACCGAAGGAACACGGGTGGGTTTTAGTCAGTAAGAGTCTGACACGCCCTCCCGCTCCGCCCAGAGCGGGAGTTTGATGATTTCCCACCCAAAAGAAAAAAAAAAGAAAAAAAAGGGCATCATTAAATTGGGTCCCATAGTGAAAGTTGCTCATCGTTATGAACAACTTTCACTATGGGACAAATCCTTCATAACATCACACCATCAATTTCAAAGGGCCCAACACTTTGAAACTGATTGCGTGATTTTATGAAGAAATGTGAAATTTTTCGCAGCCGTCATCTTACATTTACATTTCGACATCAAAATCTGCTTTAAAACCCTCGAAAACTATGAAAACGACACCCAAGACGAAAAATTTTAAAATGTTTGCAGCCGCCATCTTGGATCTTTATTTTAATTTAAAGTCAGATCAGTAGCGTCAAAGAATTTCGTTCCAAAAATACTTCACTTATTGCTACTACAGCATATCCGCGCGGGCGGAAAGTTTTCACTTAAAAAAAAAAAACTGTTAAATATACGGTAAAAATATAACTAGCGAACCCGGTAGGAAGACGTTGTCCTGTAACATCAGCGCCACCCGGGTCCAAATATAGCTAATAACCATCCAAGTGACACAAAAATATTTTATTTTTTTAACATCTAAATTTTACAGTGTATGGTGTATTCGTAATTCTTCTTATCCTGAAGGATAAGACAGTACACACGAAACACGTACACCGGTATTTTATTTATTGCCAGGCATGCAAAATTTTAATATTCATCAAAAACAAGCTTAAAACAAAATGCGAATCATAATTTGGTAGTCGACGTACAATTTCCGGACATCGGACGCGTGCGTGCGGGACAGTGATACGTCCTTACCATGGGAAGGCCCGGTCGCTACTGATGATGACGGTATGGTTTTTCCGCGGTCGTTTATATAGTTCACTTTGACATTTATTTACGAAATGAAGTAATTGTTTATTTATAAAATAAAATTTAAATTCTATTAAATGGTTAACTTAATATTAATATGTAATTTTAAAATTTCTTGAAAGTGTTTCTAAGTAGGTATTAGAAAAAAAATAATATATTTGTCTTGAAGTTTGAGAAAGTTACGTTATTTCAATTTTTTTTCTGCTTTATTTTGTATAAAAGTTGAAAAAATTGTACAAGTTCCCTTTGTACAAGTAGACCATATAATGATGTTGGTGATATTTTTTAATTTTCAAAATCAAAAGTAGTTTCTTCTAAAGAAACGATCAAACGTCAGTCTCGCGTTATTTTTTGGAAAACTTGTTGCGAATTTTAGTGATTTTCCACGAATCCTTAATTTATTAGAAAAATCACTTTCCCAATCTATGTACAAGACAAATAATTCGACTTTTCAAGTCACAAATAATTATGTTTAAATTCTGTTTCCCTTTCTCACAACTAATGAACAAAATTGATCAAAATCAGTTGATTTCGTGCACGGAGCCTTAAATAGACCTTAGGTAAAACCATAAAACCATCACGACTGTATTTCCCGAAAGATTTGACAGAGGTATAACTACATAGTATACCCATCCGCCAGTTAAGTTCCATGTAACAAGGAGGCGAGCATATTGCCATTAGCCGGGCACAAATGTAGACTTAGATCTGCTGCTGACAAATACAGAACAAACAACGCAAACACACAAAACTTAACAAATCTACAAAAACTAGAAAAAAACACAAAAATACACACAAAATTTATACAAAACTGATAACTTAGTACCGAACAATTTTTATATATGGAACTGTGATAAAGTTTGAATGTATCAATTACAGTTGCGTCGCTGTCGCTACATGGAAAATACTGGTATCCAACGGCATCCGCTTAGACTGGAAGCCGACCCCAACATAGTTGGGAAAGGCTAGGCAGATTGATTTTGAATCTCAGTTACATTCTTATTACAACTGACGCGAATGGTTTGAGCCATGTCGAAAGACAAACTTTGCTCTGGAATAACACTATTTGTTTCCTGTCTATTACTCATTTTTTTCTCTAAAAATCAGTGTGAAATACGCACGGTGTTACGGTCAAATCTGAGAACATTATTTTAACAATAAGAAGTTGTTTCATTTCGCTGTATACTACGGTAGTAAAAACAGGTTTTGTTCGAGTTCCACGCGATTCTTGTTTGGGCCTGTTAATGTGTGCATCCATATCGTGTGCTTACTGAACTGCCGTAATGTGCAACCGGGCCTCTACCTCTACTTGCAGTATGACATCCTTTGGGTTTTACCCACTGCCTCATATATAAAGAATCACAAACACGCAGGTCATTGAAGGACATCCCAATGACTAAAAGTAGCATAGAAGTTACATCTATTCAATTATTATAAAGATGTAAAATTTGTTTGTTTGTATGCTTGTAAGTTTGTATGTAGGCGGGTAGTTTCTGGAACTACCAGTCGGGTTTGAAAAAATAATTTTGCATTGATAGCCCAATTCTTAAGGAAAGTTATAGGCTCGCAGACGAAGTCGCGGGCAGAAGCTAGTATTGAATAAACTTATAATTTCAACTCTAATTTATTGACGGAAAACATTTTGGAATGTTACCTAATAATATTTGCAGCAAAACATTTATGGTCTATAATAATGTCTTGTAGAACGAGTTTATACACACTCAGACCAAATAAGAACACCATGTTTTATGCAAATAAATATTATTTCTTATTTCTATTTCTCTATCAGCGGCTGTTCTTTTTCTTTTCGTGTATTTAGTGACTAACCTGGAGTTCTTAAAGTCAGAGTTCTTAAAGTCAGAGTTTTTAAAGCCGCCCATGGGCCCTGACTTGGCATCACATGCCGTCGAGAAATACATATCTCTCAGGCATGCCGGTTTCCTCACGATGTTTACCTTCACTGTTATTGAAGCAAGTGATAATTATACAATACTCACATGAATCCGAAAAGTCAGAGGTTTGTGCCTTTGGTTCGAAGTCGAGACCACTTCTATGACTTGCAGTCCGACGGTCACCCCATTAGGCTTTCACTGCCGTTGATCATTTGTTATCGATACCCATCACGTCTGTGAAGTCTCGCCAGCTAATTTAAGTTGACCTTGTATTAGATGATTATAATTATGTTGTTTTCTATGGAAGAAATGGTGAACACAGCGTTCATTATTTCTGTATACCTGTGATAGGCATACCAGTACTCTTATTTAATTTTTAGGGTTCCGTACCTAAAAAGGAAAAAAACGGAACCCCTATAGAATCACTCGTGTGTCGGTCTGTCTGTCTGTCTGTGCGTTTGTCATAGCCAATTTGCTCTGAATCGAATGGACGGATCAAGTCGAAATTTGGTACATAGTATATGAATTTCTGTGTACAACTGTATAATACTGACATAAGTACCTACTACCTTTTTTTTTTTTTTTTTGAGGGTGGGAAATCATCAAATAACTTCTCCCGCTCTGGGCGGAGCGGGAGGGCGTGTCAGACTCTTACTGACTAAAACCCACCCGTGTTCCTTCGGTTGCCCTGTCGCCGGGGGCCACGATCTCCCTTTCGGTTTTCTTCGCAACCCCGGCAGGCATCGGTCCTAGTGGACCCCTTCAATTATGCTGACATCTCTTTGAGGCGCGCGTGGAACACAACGCGCCGTCGACCCGGGCCTGGTCCTTATCGGACGGTGAGCCACCCATTGCTCACCGCCCGCAAGCCCGCGCCTACGGTGGCCGGAAATCGCCCCGCGATTCCCGACGCCCTGGGCGTCTCCTCCTGCGGCGGTTAGGGGCGTGAGGGCGCGAAATTTGCCTCTCCCTCACGCGTTCCGCCTCCTCCTTCGCGAGCATTACCGCTTCGCAGAAGGAGGTGACGGCCTCCCATTTCCTCTCGCTCCGTACCATAGCCTGAACCAGGGCCGGACGCGAGAGATCACCGCCGCCGATCGCCTCCACGAGGACACGGCGATGAAGTACCTACTACCTAATGATATAGTTACAATAGCATGTTAACAGGACAATAGGAAAACTAAATAAAAAAGGAAAACAATGGATAGTATAATTAAAAGTGTTAGTAATGAAAACTGTCACAATGTAACAACATTGAGTTGAGTTGTTTTTGTCAGTTTCCTTATTTTATCTGTAAAATTCAATTATTATACTTACCGCTAATTGTTAGAGATAGGTATCCATGTATCTAATTAATTAAAATATTGCTGTATCCCGGGTGGATTTTATAATGCAATAGAAGTGGATATATTTAGCAACCTGTTCCGCTTAGCTATTTCTAAAGAGTCTTAAAAAGACCCTGAAAGAAATCGAAACGTGTTTCACCTCTCAACGAGGCATCCTCAGGATGACGATTGACAAACTCGAACACGGCGTGTTGCCACACCAAGCACTGAGCGCAGACTCGCAGGGTAGATTTTAGACGGGGCAGGCAGGTCATTTACAGAAAACAGAGATTTCAACATGTTATGATGTGAATGTTTCGCCAGTGTGAACGCACGGTCAGATCTGTCAGCAAACGGTGTTGATTAGCCTTTCACCAACCCAGTATATTCATCATGTACACAGGGTGGATTCTTCCCATTAATTTCATAGGAAATGAGACTCCACTTTCTTTTTTTATGAGGGATAGACTGGCAACTTCGAAATCTGTGAAGCCAGATCAAAATGTCTCAGTCTCCTAAAACCGTTTTTCTGTAGCTACAACGGTAAAGGTACCAGCCCTTACTGCCCCATCAGAGGAATCCACCCTGTGTACAACAATATTTTAATTATTTTTTGGCGTTTACTGCTAAATAAATATTGTACTGTGGTACAGAACCCTTCGTGTGTGTGTCCGACCAACACTCGGCCGGTTTTTTTTTTTCGATGTCTTGGACCGACAACTATTGTGAGAGGCATAATATAATACCTACCTATATTATTAAGTTGAGGATACCATAGTGTAATAAGTTTTTCTTTGTCTTTTTATACAGTGTCTTCCGTGTCTCATTCAAAACTCCTGTCTGCTGGAAAGTATTACCGTTGTGATCTATCTTTATGCATTTTTGTTTATTAAGTGTTTTATTACATAAATTTAAAATATAAATAAAAATCTTAAATTCACTCACTGATAGACAACGCATAGCCAAAACTGCTGGGAAGCATGAAACTTTGCACAAGAGTTCACTATATGTATAATGTATAAACGAGAATATAGGCATTAAGGAAGGGTTTAAAAAAATTCATAATGAGTTTTCTGGAAATTTAGATTGGATGGAAGTTAGTCATTTTTGCCGATGGGAGATTCCATCGGGCGCACAATTTGTGAATTTATTTATAAAGGTATGAGGAACAGGGTTAAAAGTTCGCATATCTGGGAGCGGCGCAAGGAGGCGAAACGCCGGAACTTAACTCCGCTTCCGCGAGTAATCACGGTACAGCGGACAGAGCTCCGGCGGGATCTCATAGCGTCAAGGAGAGTGCGTTTGTCGCAACCCAGTGCTGGGCATGCCACAATTGTGGTGATAAGTCTTTGAGGAGTGGCTAGAGAGGCGCCACGGCGTCCTCACCTTCCGCCTGACGCAGGCCCTCACCGGACACGGTTGTTTCAGGAGGTTCCTGTTCAGGATAAGACGGGAGGAAACGCCTGGGTGTCACCATTGTGTGGATCGTCCGGAGAACACCGTGGACCATACAGTGGAGGTCTGCCCAGCTTGGGCGGAGCATTGCCGTGTCCTCGTAGAGGCGATCGGCGGCGGTGATCTCTCGTGTCCGGCCCTGGTCCAGGCCATAGTACGGAGCGAGAGGGCATAAGACGCCGTCACCTCCTTCTGCGAAGCAGTAATGCTCGCGAAGGAGGAGGCGGAACGCGTGAGGGAGTCGCAAATTTCGCACCCTCACGCCCCTAACCGCCGCAGGAGACGCCCTGGGCCACCATAGGACTTGAGGACGGTGAGCAATGGGCCGCCACAGTAAACATATAGGTGTATTTTGTAAATTTCAATTACAAACAATCTTACGCTAGCAGAACACGTTAAATTATTAACTTTGCGTTGTGTTTGGGTCACCAAGAACAGGCTGTGCCTAGTTTGGAACCCGCTGTTAATCAGTTTAAATTTTTTGTTGTTTAGAATTTCATGCAATGTTATTTGAATGTTTATGAACTACGTGTAAGTTAAATAAATGTATTTTAATTTTGCTGTATCTAATATGTCTGAGACGACTTATGCAGGTGAAACCGCGAGACGCAGCTAGTTGGCAATGTCTAGTAGGTATATAAATGACTAATTTTCTAAAAAGAATTCCATATTTTAAAAATAAAAATAATTTGAGCTTAGAATTCTTAGCGAAAAAAGAAAAAAATGGACTTGAAATAGCCAGTACGGCAGAACGGCAATTTCCTAGATAAAGACCTATAATTAATTGATAGTAATAACATGAGCCGACCTATTAGTCTTTTTTAAATTTTAAATATGGAACACACCGCGTCACCGCCGCGGGTCGTCCCATTTATAGGTATTTTTTTAAATTTACACTGGCTGTTTATACACTGACAAGACTGCAGCATTTTTTTTAATAGATATTTTTCTATAATGGGGGTATTACACTATCATATCTACGATCACAGATCCGTGATCAAAGACATAACTAAATTGCAAAATAGACGTTAATTATGGGTAATTTGGGAGCTTCGTAGATAGGTATATGATATAATATGATAGTGTAATATATAAAGGGGATATACCCATAATAAATGTTTCACGATTCCATTATATATTCGATCACAGATCCATGATCACAGACTCATGCACTCAGCAGTGCATGAGTCTGTGATCATGTCTCATGATCATGTCATGTCTCCAAATCTATTGCTAAATTTTGGTATAAGCATTCGATATAAAATTAATAATTTCAAGTCAGTTGATGACGGTTTCAATTGCCACGGGTGATGTATACACTACAATAATGTAAGGAAAATATTCCCAACATCACCTCAGAAACTTGGTGTACAGCATGCAATAGCAATTCAGATGGTATTGATAGCACTCGGAGGTAGCACAAAGTACTAAAATATGAGAAAATTATACATTTTTGTAACAAAAGATGGATTTAACATTTTTGTTTTGCGATAAATAATTAACGTATTTTGAATAAGAAAAGTAGGTCTCCTTATTTTCGTGTGGTTAGTGACTAACCTGTACCCTAATTGCGTAAAGGCTCTTTCAAGCAGGCGCGACACGCGACGCGACACAAAGACACCGCCCGTCGCGCGACGAGCGGTGTTACTAAGAAGTTTTATTTAATAAGGGAGTATTAAATAAGCTATAAAAGACTTTTTATTTGAATATTACTGCAATCGTAAGTTTCTGAGATATTAAGGCTGTGACCAAAATTCAGTGCTCGAATTACTATAAATTATGAGTTAGCAAAAACATTTTTTTGTTCAAGTCTTATAAAGACTCCTACAAACAGGCGCGACACGTGACGCAACACAAAGGTACGTCGCGTCGCGCGACGAGCGGTGTCTTTGTATCGCGTCGCGTGTCGCGCCTGTTTGAAAGAACCTTAACTCATAAGATATCAATTACCTATCACGTCTGTGTAATTGCAGCAGTCAATTTTATTTTATTTGATCTTGTTTATTTTTTAGGTGCAGAACCGATGACTGTTGAGGTAGACATGTCCTTGTACTAAAGTGAAGTTAACGTAGTGTAGGACGCCCTCAGACTAGGTGGAGAGTCAATCTTACTAGAGAGGCTGGGTCTGGGTGCAGCGGGATGAGAGAAGCAGAGGATTCATCTAAATAGCGTGCGATTGGAGAGTTCTTTGTCCAGCTGTAGACTGCTGCTGTTAGGCAGATGATTATGTTGACAATATTATGTTCGATATGATGTTTCTTAATTTCTGAGTTGAGCTACACGATTACTGACAAATGCGTGCACTGGTCCGGACAGGTTCACTCAAATCTGTACGGTTCTTTCCTCAAAATACTATTTTAGACGCAAATCTACGTGGTCCTCAAATGATCCAACCAAGACTATGTCTGGGCTTTAAAAGAGACTGTGACTTCTGAGTTTGTTTCGGACTGTCTTCTCAGAGTAGTCAGATAGGAAACGCCGACCGCATCTAGTTTAAAAAAATATGATTGACGTGTAAAAGTGTTTGTACAAACCTATTTACAGAAATAAAATATTTTTTTATTTATGCGTATATTTGGGTATTTCCATATTCGTTTACGGACTAATAATAAAATCCTTATCTAAGGTCTTAACACAACGGGTCAACTATGCTGACCCCGTTACGTGAAGATGATCTTAATAATAATTATGAGTTAGATCAAAACAACATGAAAACGTTAAGTTAATAATCATTCAAATAAGTTAGTAAGCGTAGCGGAGTAGGTAATAAAATCAATTTCCTCCATATTTAATAATATGGACGAAATTGATTTATTGATAGTATGAAACCGGTGATTCTTTTTTTATATTGCAGAGTTTGCCGCGTAACAAAAAAAAAAACATCCTACTTACAGTAATGACACTTCTTAATCTTTTGTGAGGTAGTGTGTTAAATGTTTCGGGAGGTTCCTGCACAGGATAAGGCGGGAGGAAACGCCCGGGTGTCACCTCCTTCTGCAAAAGGAAATGGGGAGCCGTCACCTCCTTCTGCGAAGCGGTAATGCTCGCGAAAGAGGAAGCGGAGCGCGTGAGGGAGAGGCAAATTTCGCGCGGTGAGCAATGGGTAGCTCACCGTCCGATAAGGACTAGGCCCGGGTCGACAGTGCGTTGTGTTCCACGCGCGCCTCAAAGAGATGTCAGCAGAATTAACGGGGTCCCCTAGGGCCGATGCCTGCCGGGGTTGCGAAGAAAAGAAGGGAGATCGTGGCCCCCGGCAACAGGGCAACCGAAGGAACACGGGTGGCTTTTAGACAGTAAGAGTCTGACACGCCCTCCCGCTCCGCCCAGAGCGGGAGAAGTTATTTGATTATTTCCCACCCAAAAAAAAAAAAAAGAAGCCAAGCGAAAATAAAAAAAAGTCAGAAACAAGGCTAAGCGAAAACGAAGTAACGGGAGGCACTGCTAAAGGATATATTTTATTTGAACATAAGTAATTTTACGCGGACAAAGTCGCGACCAGAAGCTAGTAATTAAATAAAAATTGAGTTACGGAATCAATAATGAATTATTTTTTGAGAAATGTTTATGAGATACGTATAAATGGTGCTCGATTCATTTTTTTGACGTACAAATCATTTTTCAAGATTTTCGACTCCTTAACCAGTCAAGTGGACTAGGAGGGTTTTATTCTGGTTGAGGGCAAGATTTTCGAGCCGCATCTTGCTCCTGTACATTTTCTGGTTGGATTCACAGACATCAAGAGAATAGGAGCTAAGGTCTAATCAGCGCTGAAGGAAAGACGATGCGGTCGAACAAGACTATATATTTTAATTCCGCCATCCTCCAGGTTCCTGTGCTGCAAAAGGCCCAGAATTTAGGCCTGCTGGAGTTGTGTATAGATGTTACAGAGAAGCATAACCAAAACTAAACTCCCATATCTATGATAATAATATGTTCTTGTAGTTTATACTTGGGTGTATACTGAATTTACAGTCTGTAAGGTATTTATGTAAAGGTTATTTTGTCACTAGAATTAAATGATATACCTAATTATTGTACAACATGATGCAGTATTTCAAAAGCATTTTAAACAATAAAGATTTCTAATGTTTTTATTTATTTTTTTAAATGAAAAACTTATATATCTAACAAAAATACTATACACAAACAATCTTTATATATAAAAATGAATCCCTATTTCCCTTGGTCACGACATCACGCGTGAACGGCTGGACCGATTTTGCTAATTCTTTATTTTTTGTATTTCTTATTGTCAGGAGAAGGTTCTTATGAATGAAAAAATTAAGATAGTTGCGCGGAAAATTAGAAAATTTAAGAAAACGACCATAATTAACTTTTCAAATGTAACCTTAGCGCTTTTGACATTACTGTCAGTTGTTTGACAGTAGGCGCGATTGACAGAATGAGCGATGCAAACATAGAGACAGAACAAAGTCTGTCGGGTCAGCTAGTAGATTATAATAATCACAAGTTTACACGAATAGTCGGGGTCCTGTATCGCGCGCTGTCCGCGTGCTTATGGATCGCCGAACCATTTCCCCTCTCGCCCAAAGTCTTCATGAATTTCGAAAGATGTTTGTGCGGTACTTTGACCACAAAGAAATTTGAATTCGTGTTGTGACGACGCGAAATTTGTTTTCGCTAGGATTTCCCAACTATCTTTTGGGCCTTTATAAAGTAATATAATCGGGACACGACGGTACAGCAGGACGGTACAGTTGTTGCAGTACCGTACTCTTTACAACAACCACACTTCCTCGTCTTCTTCTCCATCTTGATAACTCTTGATGTTATTGTGATAGTCATCAGTTTACTTATAAATATCACTGGCAGTCGTCCTGTCTTTATTTAATTACTTAATTATATAGATAACCAACGTAAACCAACAGAAATTATGACTATAATTTGACGTGACAAACACCGTTGACATTAAAAAATAAGCATTAGCCACGCATTCCGTTGTAAGAGAACTTATTTTAACAACAAAATAAAAACAGATTTACGAAATCAATAATGTTGATAGTATTCATACATATTTATGAAATAGGTACGTACAAAATGTTTCTCAAAACCTTATATTGGTACGCTTAACAGTTATTTTTAATAAGCTTTTTTTACACCTTTTTTTTAGCTTTTTTTAACATCGTTTTTTGGAATGGAACGCTTCGCGCGACATATAATGACAACATTTTTAGGGTTCCGTACCTCAAAAAGAAACTGAACCCTTATAGGATAACTCGTGTAGTCGTGTCTGTCTGTCCCTCTGTCACAGCCGATTTGCTCTGAATTTAATAGACCAATTTCGTTGGAATTTGGTACACATGAATTTCTGTGACCCAAACACGGACGTGTAACGTAAATAAATGAAATTTGAATATGGAGGATCACTTTTTGGGGGCAAATTGGAAAATTAAAAAAAAAACCTGTACTATGTGACATATCAAATGAAAGGGCTTGTTGTGAGGATCTCAATTTTTTTTTTAATTCTTTTAAAATAAATACATTTAAAGATATTTAAGAAAATAGATGAAAATTCACCATTCGCCCTATCTCCAAAACTACTGAGCGTAAAATTTTGAAAATATATAGAGAATATTCTTTACTCATAGATTATAGGAAAATTTATAAATAGCCTATGGTCTTAAAAATAACATGGTAAATCAATACTGTGCATACAAACTTACATTTGCAGTTGGAATGTATAGGAGAACATGTTTTTCAACTATATGTTAAGTTTGTTCTTGGGATAAATTCATCCCAACTACAGAACCCTTCATTGTGCGTGGTCCGACAAGTACTTGGCTGGTTTTTTCTTCAACTCGTGGTGTACGAACGATTAGAATATGGAAAATGTCACCATTTTATAAGCGACATAGAAAGACAAGCGACAATGACGAATTCGACCAGTACGAGTATAAACGCGAGAATTGGCTTCAAGATCCAGACTAAGTACTTACTATTCGCCACCCGGTTGCCTCTCCGATAAAATTTTACGTCCCCTTGCCTTGAATATTTACTGTGTTTCATTTGATCCGGAAAGACTCCTTGGTCTACACTGGTGTCAATATGAAAGCTAAATAGGGCGCAGATCCACAATAAAACAAAAGAGAACGCTTGGAATTGATTTGAACCTAACAGAAAATGAAACCGATGTCTCATCCAACGCTGACGTCCCTTCGAGAATAATAAAATCGCCTTCACCAAATACTCCGATATCAGATTCACCGAGGACTCCCAGCCCACAAAGTAGCATCGCATCGTCTCCACGACGTGTCGTCAGCCCAAAAGTTTATAAAAAAGCTGCACGGGAAACATCTGTTATCTGTTAAGATATGATTGTTCCATCTTCCTCCAAAAATTCAAGATCTCGCCAACAAGGAAAAGGCTTTAAGGATGATATTGAAAGCAGCTCGGTCCCTAGCCTAAAGCCAAGGAAATATTTCTTTTAGGACCTACTTAACTTTAACTTTATTACTTATTAGTTAACCATACTTAAAAACAAGTATATTTCTTTGAAAGTTAATAAGGAAAATAATTGTCAAAAATGCCATTTAATTAAAGTTAATCTCATTTTTGTTACTTTATTGTTAGTAATAAATACACCAATGTGATTGGTAATTTCAATTAATAATTAAGACTGCTTAAGACTGATGTCAAGAGTAACATTATTAGAATAAGTTTGTACTCCTGTGATTTTTTAATTAAGAAAGGTTATAGCTAAGTCAATAAAAATCACAAATAGGACTAGTGAGTTGTACACGGAAAAAATTAAACAGAGAGAATAATATAATGTAGCAATTATAATAACATTCTAGTACCTAACAGATTTTAGTATATTAAGTACAAATATTAGCAATAGTTAAAATTTCTGTTATATAACAATATTCTCGCTTTCCCATATAATACAAGATAATACAGTTTTTACAACAATTTTTGTTGAATTCATCGCATTTTTTTCCGTGATATGATCACCGATAATTGTTTTCATAAAAAAGATTATTGTTGTTGTTAAAATATGATTATTTTCTTCATACAGAGCCAAACTATAAAAGTTTTTCATTTTTATTTCTGTTTCTGATTCATCATATCTGTAACAAATTCTGATTCATCTGGGCACAAAATATTTGAACGTCGATATCTTGAAAACTACTTTATAAAAACGAGTCCCTCACTCAAATATATGTTATTTGGTATACCTATTTTCATATGAATATGTGTTACAAACCTGAAAGTGAAATTATATGTTGGCCATATGAATCAGTTGAAGAATCAAATTTCGAAGAACTACCCATTATTCTATGTTACTTTAGGCCATAAAGTTCAAAAGTTTTCCCTGTTTTAACGAATACCTGGGTCGCCCAATCACTAAATAGGAACTTTGTGTAAATCGTTTTAGTCTTTAGTGGAAAAGTGTCTATAGGGTAGGGGTGTGCAAGATTGCGCAGTGTACAAGAATGCGCATAGCGATTATCCAATCAGGAAACAGTATTTTGCGGCCAACTTCAGTTGACAGCGCCTCATCAACGTTCTAAACGTGCGCGCACAAGAATTTTCGTTTTTAATACAATTTCCGAAGATTTTATTGAAAAAAAGTAAATTTGGTACCTGTGTTATAATATTTAGGTGTTTTGGAAACGTGATTGTAATAAATGTAATCCAGGTAAGCTGTTTTTATGTGTTTATTTCCATCAAATTACTATCGAAACGTGTTTCACTCGAGCTAATATGACGTCCTTGCCAAAAGATGGCAGTAGTGGTCTTTCAAAGGTCTTTAGTGCTCTATGTGCAAGAATGCGCATAGCCATCGTGTACAAGATTGCGCGCGCAGTCTTGTACACTATCGGCCGTTGATTTAAGATATTATGTGTTTTATCATGACCATGTATTTACTGATAAGCTACTAAACTAATTATTTATGTTTTTAGGATGTCAAGAAGACTTAGAACAACGGAGAGAAAAAATGTGGATTCGAGTGTAATCGAAGAAGCTCGTGAATTGATTACAGAAGGAAAAAGTAAGCGCCAGGTAGCTGCACAGTTTGGTATGGCTGAGTCTACTCTTAGATTAAGATTGAAGCAAGCGAATTCGCCGCAATCCTTAGGGAGGTATAGATGTACCTTTACCTCTCAAATGGAAGCAGAAATGCTTAATTATGTTCAGAAGTTTGATGCCATGTTCTATGGAATAACTCCGACTAAGTTAAGGGTGTTGGCTTATGACTTTGCTGAGAAAAATAAAATTGCACATCAGTTTAACAAGCAGCTGAAAATTGCTGGGAGAGATTGGCTTAGAGGTTTCATGAGGAGGAATCCTTCTTTAGCACTAAGACAACCAACTTCAACCAGTGTTGCAAGAGCCATGGGCTTTACTAAGCCGCAGGTAGATCGGTTTTATAATAATTTGTTGGATCTTTATGACAATTATCACTTTCCCCCGCACAAAATTTTTAACATGGATGAGTCTGGGTTCTCCACCGTTCCCAACAAACCCCCTAAAGTTCTATCTATTAAAGGCAAGCGATGTGTTAATAAAATCTCGAGTGCAGAGAGAGGCCAAAATGTTACAGTGGTTTGCGCAATGAGTGCTGGTGGACAGTTTATTCTACCAACTTTCATATTCAAAAGAAAGAGAATGAAGGCAGAACTTCTAGATAATGCCCCCCGTCAGCTATTGGAATGACTTCTGACAGCAGCTTTATAACAAGTGATCTGTTTCTTCACTGGCTTCAACATTTTAAGGAGCACGCTATGCCAACTCTAGAGCAGCCGGTGCTTTTGATCCTTGATAATCATTCATCCCATTGCACGCTTGCAGCAGTTGATTTCTGCCGTCAAAATAATATTATTATTCTTTCATTGCCGCCGCATAATAGCCATAAAGTACAGCCTCTAGATAGATGTTTCTTCAGCCCGCTAAAAAAATATTACGCTGCTGAGTGCGAAAACTGGTTGAGGAACCACCCAGGCAGAACAATAACCACCTTTCAACTTGCTGCAATATTTACCCCTGCTTATGCTAAAACTGCAACTATTGCTAATGCTATTGAAGGATTTAAGGTGACGGGAAAACGGCCTTTTAAAAATGATATTTTTTCTGACATCGACTTTTTAGCTAGCAGTGTAACTGAGAGACCATTAGAATCTGAACATGTTGAGATGAATGTAGCATCGCTGACTGTAGAAGATCTTGTTTCAACCAGCATACCGGCAGAACTGGAGACAACTGGCGACGACAATGAAAGACAACTGCTTTCAATAGAAGAAGACATTTTGGACGCAGCAAGTAAGCTTTGTACAGAGCAAGAACAACTCTCTGACTGCGATATTAACCAACATTTGGATTTGCTAAGTCTAGCATCAATTCCATCAACTTCATCTTCTGTCACACTGTCAGAGCTGTCGCCATATCCAAAGTCATCTGTAGCGCGACCCTATAGTAAGAGAAGCAAAAGATCTGAAATTTTAAGCAATTCTCCACACAAAAGAATACTCGAAGAAGAACTGAAAAAGAAGAATGAAAAACCTTTACCTAAGAGAAGCAAGACTGTTAAACCAAAGAAGCCAGCAACTGCACCCAAAAAGAAAAATTGGGCATGTCCAGGTTGCTCTGAAGTATACAGAGAGCCAATTATTGAAGACTGGATCGAATGTAGTTCATGCAAAAACTGGTGGCACGAAAAATGCACAGCCTACTTAGGCCATGGTAGCTTCAAATCTGATATTTGTAAGTGATGCGCACTCTTGACTTACGTGCGCAAACTTGCACATCTGGCTGCGCAGTCTTGTCCTCATACGTTGTGCAAAAGTGCGCATTATGGATGCTGTAATTTTTTTGAATAGTTCCTAAACTGTTAACTTTAATTAGTTTTTTTTTAAGTTTTATTACTAGGCAGATAACCTATGTAAATGAATAAAGACTGATCTTGATTTTATACTGCTTTGTTTTTTTTTTAGAGAATGTTGTAGTAAAAGTGCGCAGTGCTGCACACCCCTACCCGAAATTGCTTGTTTAATAGTGAAAAGAATTCGGCGTAAAACTCTATTGGGTCAAATCTATTATTAAAACTCTGAACACATAATTTAATTGCCAAAGAATTATTTAATTTCTCTAAATTTTTACATGTAATTGGCCTAAACCTTATTCATTCATTTTTTTTGTAATGGCATGTAGGAGCAAAATGTTATTGTTTGTCCACTGTGATCAGATGGTAACTTATTTACATTTTGTTTATGTAAGTAATCACAATTACATAAAATATTATCTATACAAGTGGCAGAAGTCACTCAGGTTGGTTCAATAAAAACATTTGACAAATCAAATGACCTAAAAAGACTTAATAATCTAACAGTTTTCGAGTTATTTTCTAATAAATTAATATTAAAATCACCACATACGTTTACTGACTTACTACTAGCACTAGGATTTTTTAGTACATCTTCGATTACAGAATCAAACATTGATTCTGGTAACTTGGAGGTCTGTATACGCATACTATAACATGCTTATCAAGCTTAACACAGGACAATTCATTGGTGTGTTCAACAGACAGTCCCATGATGCCTTTCGATCTTTCGATTGAATAGATTTTTTTACAAATATTATAATGACCCGCTATGTATCATACGTTTTCGGCTGAAATGGCGAACTACACAATAATTTTTCTTTAAAAAAACATTATCTCGTGAATGAGAAGGAATTATTAATAATGGCTAGTAAGAACCCTCGGTAATTGTATCTAGAATTTTCTAATACCTTTTATAAAGTTTCATATTGAGACACGAAGCAGCAAAATACGATCTAGAGGAATGTGGCCGCTTTTCTTTAGATCGAATTTTGTTGCACACGCTAAGCATGCGCTGCACGGCTCTCCCGCCAGTGCCGCCTGCGACGGAACGACAAAGATGCGCGCGCGTCGTCGCACGTCGTTTCGCGCGCTTTTTGAACTGTTTGATATCGGTTGTATTCCACATAAATATTCATTCATTTTGTCTCGAGTTCCTCGTATTACTTGTGTGTGACACCGTCAAAATGAAAACCAGATAAAGTTTTGTGAGTATTTATTAGTGTTTTCAACATAACGAGGGGCACACTTCTCAACGAGGAACTATTCCGAAATAATTATTAAAAAATAATGTTTTCGGCCTCACCTGTAAAGTCATTTAAATACACGATCAGAATGTAGTCAAATTTAAGTAACGACATACCTACCTAAAAGTACAATCCGTCATACGTAGTTTATTTCCTACGGGTGGTGATTAACAATTTGTATGGTTATAATAGCGGAATCACCTCCAGCTGCCAATTTATCTAACGTCAGTCCTTTTAGTGAGTGTTGTGATTAACAAAATTTGCAATGACTTTATGGTGATTGTTACAATAATAAACTTTGATTTGTCAAATTATGATCGTCGGCCCATTTGTCATTTGTGGTGATTATCTAATGAGTGTATGTACCACTAATTTTAATTACCGCCATTTTGTATTTTAATTTCAGCATGCCAAAGAAATCATTTAATTTTAATCAAAAAGTCGGTTACACAAAAAAATAAACATAAATAATAAAAAGAGAGGGAGACGTTTATTCAATAAAGTACATATTAATCCATGCATCCAATTGAATGAAACGGAACTTCAAGCCGATGTTGCTATCATAAAAATAATTTGTTTGATGAATTTGTAACATCGGTCTCTTGTCGCGCTATTAAAGAAGTGTCAAAGTGCCTTTATCGAGTTTACTCGTCGTTAACGGTCATGTTAGGCATTAGAATGACGTCGGAATCGTAGACAGATTACAATAAAACGAGAAAAAGAGCGTTCTCGCGATTGTTATTTTAGCCTTGCAGCATATGCTTAGTTAGCGTCGTTTTTGGCAAGGGTGAGAAATATAATAGTTACCGCTATCACTTGATATGAATTAAGTATACAGAAATTATTTGACACTATTCTGCTCAGTTCTAGGTATGAAATGCTATCATTAGCAAAAACTTGCAAACTCGTTACACAAACCAATATGAATGAGATGACACAAGTTCTTATGATTTCGGTAAAATTTCTATTAGAGTTCTTGCGTCTGGTTGTGATGACGTAGAAGATTTTACAGAAAAACAAAACGTTCAGAGATAAAACTATGAACTTTAACCATACGTAAACTTTGTAATACATATCGAAATATTCTGGAAAAACAGAAAGAAAGACTGGGCACAACACTCCTAGAGGCATCGAAACTATGGTCCATATCAGAAGAGACAGAACAATGAAATTCCACTTTTGCAACACAAACACTAGCACTACTTTTTCGTATAAATTCTTCGTGTACACAAACATCCAGCATATTAACACGACGTCCGTTTGCACGTACAGTGCGAACGTTACATCCATTGTATACTGGTTAATTAAGAAATTTCCCAACAACCATTCTAGGATTGTGTTCATCAATCTTGCGACTGTCAGCTGCGTAAGCATCTTCTGGTCTATTTTTCTTATCTTGGGTTTGATTATAAAGAGCACTACTTGCAGTATCAAGCACAGCGATGATAAGATGATCCCGGTAATCCAAAAATAGTTCTCTATGGGGCTCAGACGACCAGGGCCAGAATCTGTGCCAGTGTCCATGACTTGGGTCGCGTCCACACTTGCGTTAGGCATAATGTTGATATGTGCTGCTGTGCCGCCTATCACTATCATTCTGAATAACTGAACGTTGTGACCGAGCGTCCAAATGTTATTAATTTCGGTACATACAATAATGTAATTGGAGATAAGCTGTAATTAATAATCGACGACGTACACAATAATATCGTCAAGTTTGAAATTATAAAAGCTCACTTACCACTGATGGGTAAAGGATCGCCTCTTGCTTACTACCTTATATTTAATTCCTATGTAATTGATTGTTTACCAAGGACGTAGCTGACTGAACTGGGAGAGAAATCCCAATTCAAATTCAAAGGACTATGGGCAAAAATGTATGGAACCTGGTACCCGCTCCAACAGTAATAATTTGTATGTGATGAGAAAGGCTTTTCATGTAAAAATAATAGGTACTTTAGCGCTTGTTTTGTTTTGTTTTCCGTTTCGAGTTATTTTGAATCCTAATTTTTATTAATTATTTATTAATTCTTCACTAATGCCGAAGTAACTGTTTTGCGAGGGACTCTATCACCATCACATATCGGGTTTTGATGAACATCATCATTGCCACCGTCATCATCTTGGTCATACTATCTATTATTATACAAGGTGGAGCAAAAGCTATGTCACAATGTGAATGTGCCATAGATTTTGCTAATTGCGTCATATGTCATTATACTGTGACATTTATATAATAGACAAATGGAAAATTAGTTGACAATGCAATGGAGCCATACACATAGCTCAGGAGCCTCAGGAAATGACGGAGATTTTGAAACACCAATTTCTGGGCCGTATAATCTCTCGTTTTGGCAATTCAACTCAACTTTAACTCAATACACAGCATTTTTTTTTTTTTTCAAATAAACCAATTACAGGCACTTTTGAACTGTCAAGGGGTCGGTCAGTCAGAAAGATGAAGCTAGTTGCCCATTCCATAGCGTAGTAGGTACCTATGGAGAAGAACGGGCAAGAAACTCCACGGACACTCTGTTAAATCAAAATATGGTTACATCATTCATGTTGAAGTTATACATGTGAGAACGATGCAGAACATTAAAGGCATCCGTAAAAAAAAAACAACTAAAAAATTAAATTAAGCCGTGGCAGCTAAGAGATGAGCAGTCCCTACTGACAGCGCCCGTACCATTCAGCTCAACCATTTTGTAGGGAGCTAAATGATCCAACACACACGCCACCGTCAGCGAGATATTAGAGTAAAACCGAAAGGGAGATCGTGGCCCCCGGCAACAGGGCAACCGAAGGAACACGGGTGGTTTTTAGACAGTAAGAGTCTGACACGCCCTCTCCGCCCAGAGCGGGAGAAGTTATTTTATGATTTCCACACCCAAAAAAAAAAAGCTTGACATACTCTCAGCCACCACGGCACATTCAAGCCAATGAAAGATGTACCTAGTAAACGGTAGCTTTATAGTAGGTACATAGTACTCACACATATATTATGTAATTGAACAATGCTAAGGGATTGAATTTATACACTGCAAAGATAGTTTTTAAAATCTTCAGCAGCTCCAAAAGTATTTTCAAATGCTAATCAATTAGTTTATGCGCCCTTGTGGAGCAGGACCAGCGTTTAGCCAAGTATTTATATCAGCGATGCGATCCCTCAACTCGTACGCATTTCGTTTTTTTTTTTAACATATAATACTAAATTATTAGCAGTGAACCAATTTTGGACCTGCAGTAGGGCATTATTTACCTCGTCAAGATTTGATGCACGTCTATTAATTTTAAAAATTAAGGAAGTATATACATAAACCATATTGTTGATCATGTAACATTTTATTGGTGTTCAAATATTTGAGCATTTGATTAATCATTACCTTTTCAAACACCTTGCTGAAAACCGGCAACATGGATACGGGTCTATAGTTATTGGTGTCTCTACTGTCCCCGGTTTTAAATAGTGGTGTTACGTTACTATACTTCATTAGATCAGGGAAGACTCCTTGATCCACAAACAAATTAAATATTAAGGCTAATACGGCGCTATAAACTCAATAATGGAGGTACACAAACTTTGATAGACATTCCCCATAGATCTTTGGTTAATTTGATCTTAATTTTCTTGAAAACTTTTGTTACTGTTATGGGGTTTTTGAACAATTGGCAACTTGATCTGGCTGACCAGGTCACAAATTCTGACAGTGCCAGACTTCTTCCTTTAGAGCTTTTTAAATTCTCACGTTTACCAACATAAACCACAACCTTGCAAGTCTTGAAAGCCAACATTGAACAAGAAATCACCAAAATTTTGCCAGATTAATTCAAAATGCCATTTAACGAGCAGAAATGTGCATCAACTCAGGTGGCAAGAAGAGCGAAATATTTTTTTTTGTCTTATTGTCATCAATTTTACACTTTTCAATAATCTTTCCGTGAAAATAGGGCCCATTTTTTTTTTCCACAAAATGATACTCTATTCACATTATGACATTACTTCTGTTCCACCCAATATGTATAGAATAGATGATATAAATAATAATAAAGAACTCTTAATTGTATTGTAATCCAAGTCTATTCTGAAACTTTCCCAGTCTGTATATGTATCTACAAGTCTAGGACTGCTCTCTACGCGTAAGATCTGATGCCATACTGATAAAATTATGGGAGAATGGTCTGAATTCATGTCAAAACATTCATCGATGCTTAAATAATTACTAGATATATTTTTAGTAATAAAAAGGTCTATTAGATCAGATACTTTGCGTGGATCGCTTGGCCAATAAATTGGTTTTCCAGTAGACATAGCTTCACACTTTCTTTCTCACTTTAACTCTTTCATGGCACTCATGAGTTCCTTTCCTTTAGTGGTTAGTTTTGAACCCCAATGCGCCACCTAAGATGAATCTTTGTCAGAGTTTTTGTAAGAACCTTACATAATGGTCTTTTTTATATTATATCTCGGAGGCGAGCAGATAGCCGCTACGGTGACTGGATACAGTTGAGATTGAATGCAAATCGCCACAGCTGGAATTTCATGGCATTCATATTTAATTTCTTCATGATGACAGAGATTCTTTGACTACAACCGCACTGCCACCTCGGGCAGAATTGTCAGTGACCAGTGACAATACATACTACAAAACAAAGTCGATTTTCTTGTGTCTCTGTGTGCTCGCTTAGATCTCATAAACTACGCACTGCATTTTGATGCGGTTTCCACATATTTTTTTTTAATTAGAACATTTATTTCACACAAATATTTATTAATTTTGACATGTCGCTATTGCACCCGTGCGAAGTAGGGGCGCGCTTGTGTTACTTGTGTGTTAATTAATTGAACGCTTTTTAAACAACATACAAATGAAAACCAATTAAAGTTTGTGAGTATTTATTAGTGTTATTAACATAATGAAGGTCACACTTCTCAAAGAGGAATTATTCCTAAATAATATTTCAAAATAATGTTTTCCGCCTCGCCTGTAAATTGATTTAAATGCACGCTCAGAATGTGGTCAAATACATATAAGTATAGCTTGTCCATTCTGAAATGACGCGCCCCACTACCGGATTTTATTTATTTATTTATCAAAACAGAAATAAAAAATACTGTACAAAGGCGGACTTAATGCCTGAGGCATTTTCTACCGGTCAACCTTAGGGTGATGCAAAGACAAAACATGGCAGGTGCAACTTAAGTGCTTACGTACACGCCGCGGCGCCGTAAACGTAAAATGCGGTAGTGAGGCGCGTAATTTCAGACTGGACAAGCTATAATGAGATACCTTCCTAAAAGTACAATCCGTCATACAAGTTTCTTAAAAAATGCTGATTACAAACACTAGCTTAACCTACATGACAACATCTCAATATACAATAAGATTGAATTCATTTAAATACGGACACGGATCTGCATGTGCTTAGTTAGCGGCGTTTTTGGTTGGCAAGGATGAGAAATATAATAGTAACCGCTATCACTTGATATGAATTAATTATACAGAAAGCATCTGTCACTGTTCTATTCACTTCTAGGTATGAAAATATATCACAAACAAAAACTTGTAAACTCGTTATACAAACCAATATGAATGAGATGACACAAGTTCTTATGATTTCGGTAAAATTTCTATTGGAGTTCTTGCGTCTGGTTGTGATGACGTAGAAGATTCCACAAAAAAACAAAACGTTCAGAGACAAAACGATAAACTTTAACCATGCGTAAACTTTGTAATACATATCGAAATGTTCAGGAAAAACAGAAAGAAAGACTGGGCACAACACTCCTATTGGTATCGAAACTATGGTCCATATCAGAAGAGACAGAACTATGAAATTCCACTTTTGCAACACAAACACTAGCACTACTTTTTCGTACAAATTCTTCGTGTACACAAACATCCAGCATATTAACACGACGTCCGTTTGCACGTACAGTGCGAACGTTACATCCATTGTATACTCGTTAAATAACAAATTTCCCAACAACCATTCTAGGATTGTGTTCATCAATCTTGCTACTGTCAGCTGCGTGAGCAGCTTCTGGTCTATTTTTCTTATCTTGGGTCTGATCATAAAGAGCACTACTTGCAGTATCAAGCACAGCGATGATAAGATGATCCCGGTGATCCAAAAATAATTCTCTAGGGGGCTTGGGCGATCATTGTCAGGATCTGTGCCAGCGTCCATGACTTGGGTCGTATTCACAGTTGCGTTAGACATAATGTTGATATGTCCTGCTGTGTCACCGGTCACTATCACACTAAATATTTGTATTTTCCCCAAGTTATGACCGAGCGGTCAAATGTTTAATAATTTAGGTACATACAAACTGAATTGCAGATAAGCTGTTTAGTCATCCTTTACTATATCCATACTAATATTATTAATTCGAAAGTTATTCTATCTGTCTGTCTGTCTATATGTGACCTTTTCACGGCTAAACCACTGAACGGATTTCGATAAAATTTGGCAAGGAAAGAAATTTGGAAGGATGGCATCCTGGAAAAGGATATGGGCTACTTTTTTGTGTCAAAAATAATCCTAAGGGATGAAAGTTTGTATGCGAAACCTATCATTTCTTAAGTTAGGGCTATGAAAATTTAAATTTATGCTTTTGGTAACAAATAAAGTATTACGGATTTCAGCGTTTTTCAAAAATCATCCCTCGAGAGGGTAAAATAATAATATAATAATAATCTTTTATTTCGACCAACAGTGGATCATATACAAAATTTCAAAGTAAAACAAAATAAAAACACATACAATATTAAAAAGACAAAACATATTACATATCTCGATTGCCTAGTATGTGAACCATACAGCAATGGTTCAGGTACTGGCAATCGAACCTCTGCGCGAATGCCCTCAGGATGCCGCTGGAGCTAGCCCGAACCCTGCGCACCAGGGATGTGCATCGTTTTCGGATAGTAGTATAAAAACAGTCTACTTGCGACTCGGCGAACATACCTGATGGCGAAATAGGCGATGATTTTAAAATTCACATGTATTTTTTTTATGTCTTCTTTTCAACAGATTTAAAGGATTGGAAATATAGTCATAGTTTGTATCTTGAGTTTAATTTTTTAGTCTTTATTTAATTAAAATCGGCTCACTCGGTCATTTGGTTTTTTGTGGCTCTTTAGAAATAGCTAAGGGGAAAAGGTTATTAAATAATATATCTACGTCTATTGTATTTTTTTAGTTATTACAATTTAAATTCATAAAGTAACCTTTCTAACATGTAGGTATTATGTGTTCAATAGCGGCAAGAGTAGATATTACAAACCAATGTTGATAATAATAGTAAAATGAATAATTGGTATTTTAAGAAAGACATTTAGAATCATATATAAAATTGTTTTATTTATTTAAAAAAACCGAACAAGTGTGAGTAGGACCTGCGCCCTGAGGGTTCCGTCTCAAAGCTGTGCTTGCTCGGCTGCCCGAATTTCCAAATCTGGATTGAAGGACAAACTTAACTTTTCAATTGAAAAATAACTTTTAATAGAGTAATGAAATACAGAGTAAATGTAACTTCAAGACACGGCCTATGAATTTTTGATCCCAGATTGAAGAAAAAACTTAACTTTGCAGTTCATAATTATATAACTATAAATTATCAGTTTTCTGATTTTTCTCTTTACTTGACCTTACTTCTCGCCAAACTTCATGCTTCTGGGCCAACGGGAAGTACCAAATAAACTGGTTTATTTGCGAGTGTCAAATATTCGACATAAATGGCCGTATTAGGGTTCCGTACCTCAAAAGGAAAAAGCGGAACCCTTAAAGGATCACTCGTGTGTCTGTCTGTCCGTCTGTCACAGCCAATTTACTGCGAACCTAATGAACCGATTAACTTAAAATTTGGTACACATATGTATTTATTTGACCCAAACGTGGACAATTTAATAAATGAATTGCAAAGTGGGAAATTAAAAAAAAAAACGTTTGGCAAACTGTACTGTTTGACATATCAAATGAAAGGGCTTATTGTAAAAATCTTAAGTGTATTTTTTTTATAATTTTAAAATAAATAATTTGAAATCCCATATCTCCGAAACTACGGAGCCTAAAATTTTGAAAACAATACAGGGAATTGTTCTTCACTCATAGATTACAGGAAAACCTATAAGAAGTCTATGGTCTTAAAATAACATGTTAAATCTCTCAATATTGTACGTGCAATCTAACATTTACAGTTGGAATGTATGGGAGAATATGTTTTTCAACTACAATGTTAAGTTTGTTCTTGGGATAAATTCATCCTAACTACGGAACCCTTCATTGTGCGTAGTCCGAGACGCACTACGGTCGAATTTTTTTATTGCGTTCACTTGGACGTTTGATTTTCGTTACAGCTCCAAGAGACCGTAGATCTAAATTTTTGATATCTATTTCAACTAACTGTTTTAAGGGTTTAAATTTTTCATTTTAACGTACGGAACCTGTTTATATAAATTTGTTTTAGGATTTATTATCTGCCTGTTACCTTTCATGCCGTAACGGCTGAACAGATTTAGATGAAAGGCATACGGACAGGCCATGACCTGGGTTAGTACATAGGATACTCAGAATCCCGGTAACACGGCAAAAGCTAACTAATATTATAAATGCGAAAATGAGTTTGTTTGTTTGTTTGTTACGCTTTTACGCTAAAACGGCTAAATGGATTGGGATGAAATTTGGCACAAGGTTACATCATGACCTGGATAAGGACAAAGAATACTTTTTATTCCGATGTTCCCACGGGGTCGAGACTTATGAGGGTGAAACCACGGGGCGCAGCTCGTCATGAATAAATAGAAATGAGTACCAAAAATTTGTAGGATTGCCACTAATATGACTAATTATTCAATAATTTAATATTTTTGATCAACTATAGTGCTGACTGGTGCAAGTAATGTCGTGCGTTGTACAGTCAACCGCACATCAGTGGCAACACTTGCACTGCGAAACTTACTGCTATGACATACAGGTGCTATCAATTTAAACTTGTTACCATGTGCGGTTGACTGCACCTGTCAGGCAATTATCACACTGCACCGCGCTCCGTCGCGTAGTGCGGGACGCGGTGCAGTCTGATAATCGCCTAACAGCCGATTATAGATTTCAGCAAAATGTTTTAGTTCTGTTAGAATAATGAGCGTTTTTACAATTTGTCATGTGACGATATTATCGTGGACGTACACTGCATCACAATAACACAGGGAAGTAAAATACGTCCACAATAACGTTATAACTTGCACGTATTTCTGATATGTATGCGGATATTACAAAGGGCGAAGCCCTAAGATTTATTTTAAGGAGAAATGAAGGGACGGATAGTGTGTAGCATACTGACGTTTTATTCTATATGTCAAGATGACATATTATCAAAACCAACTATTATTACTATATTTTTTTATTATCTAACTTAAACTATAATCATTCCTTCCCCTAATTCGACAAACTAAAATATAAACAAAAATCTTTATTAAAAACGAAATCTACTCTAGGCACATTTCTCAGATTTTTCCCATCAACCGTTTGTCTCATAGGACTTGATTCTACAGGAGTATTTCCATGAGTCGCATCTGTTGCATCATAGAATACTTCGTCTTCTATGGATATACTAGAGCACTTTGTCGAGCATGTTCATGTAGTGTAACATTCTTACGAATGGTACAATACAAACAAAAACTCAATTTAACAGGATTTCTATGTAATGTAACATTCGTGCGAACGCATGACTGAGCATTTACCTGTAACATTTTTTTTTTCTGTAGAGCATCTCATAGCTTACCTCTGAGGTCATAACTATTTAACCGGTCAATCCTGTGGTTGCCTTAAGCTGCTACACTCAAAGCCTCCAGCCAGGGGAATACAAACTAAGCTAAAAAGCTAGGTGAACGCTCGCTAAGGGCACCCCCTGTGGGGTACGAGCCTCGGCTTAGGGCGTCACCCGAGGGAGGACATCAAAGATGGGACGGGCTGGGCTGTAACATTTCTTTCTAAATTGCTTTTATTGTAACGACCGCGACCTGCCCTCGGCCCGCGCACCTCACTCCGCGTCACCCACGCTCGTGCCTTTGCTCAATAAAATGTTACACCAACACGCTCGTTGATTTTTAAAATCAGGATGTAACAAAACATCGAGCGTCCGCATTCGAAGTGCAGTTCGATAAAAATGACGATTGCTCGATGTTCTGTTACAAGTAAATGCTCTATTCTAGTACACCAAGCCGACGTTCGCACGGACATAATAAAATCGTGGCGATTTTTTTTTGTTCACTGGAATTTTAACGCTCTGCTTAGCGCCGAGAGTTGAAAATGCAACAGTGTGTTTTTTCAATGCGCTGGGACAAGAGTGCATCCCAGCGCGTTGGATTCTCAACGTTCGGCTTAAAACCGAGAGTTATAAATCCAGTGCGCGATAAAATCCCGCTGGAATTGGAAGTTATGAGCGTCGAAACTTCCATATTTCAACACTTATTTTAACTCATCTTTGGGCGTAAATAAATAACTCATGTAGTATGAAAATGTATGAAAATGGCAAAATAAAAACCGTACAGGGATAGATAACTTATTCAAATAATTATATTTTGAGTAGATACATACAGTAGTTTTTCCACAATACTTATAAGCCCAAATGTCTGTTCATGAAATTTTACGCGATCGTTTTCTTTAGAAATCATCGTCTATGTCACTAAATAAACATATAAATTAATAAAAACTAGATAAATAAGTACTAAATAAATAAATAAAATAAATAACTATAATAAATAGCATGCATATTAGCCACGCGCACCAACGAGTTCAAGCCGTGGACTAGTGCAACCTTAAGGACTTGGGAAATGGGAATCCTGATTGTGCGCTTTGACGTTTATTTCTTGGTAATCTATCTTGAATTTTAATTTTCGATGCATATGAAGTGTCGCGTTGAGGATGAAAAGCAGTCAGACAAGGAGGATCGGGAAGTCACTGTAGAGTTTGTTGTTTGGGTACAAGAATGACTTCTAGAGAATTACCTTAACTTCGACTCTTTGTGCTCTTTCGACTTCTATAAATGCAGTTTTATCACCACCACAGTCAGAGATTCCATATCGACGGCCGCAAAGTATACATATTCATGATTTTAAAAGAGAGCGTTTTGAACGCTAAGCTATGATAATAATCAATAGAAGAAAAACGCTATTTTCTTCTATTTTACCGCACTTAGTTAATAGAGCATTACCAAGGAAATGGTTAAGGCCTATTACTGTATTTTTTTTTCCAGAATACTTACACAAGTAAATTAAATGGCATATATCCGCTTCTACGCGGGACATCCTAATTACTTATTTAATTTTTAATATTAGCATTGTTATTATTATTCTTTTGTATTTAACATTGTTTATTGCTATAATAATATTTAAAGAATTTCATCTTGACATGGTAAACTTGTATTGATTTTATTGAATGTATTAATAATATTGATGGAGTCTTTATTATAACTTAAACTGCTTGCATGCCTTAGTTAAGGTAGTTAGTATAAGGATCATTTTAAACTTAACATCTGTAACTTGTACCTAGTTTCTGAGCAAATAAAGAACTATTCTAATAAATAAAGGAACTATGTATTAATTTTCTTTATTTAACCATTATTGGTAACGTTGACGTAAAACACCGACTAAAACGGTTTTGTGACTGATATCTTTGTTAACAACAGGCAGGTGAACGAACTACATCGTAAATCAATTTCTCCCATATTATTACTGTTATAGTTTTTGACCGAAAGCACAAGTTGAAATAGAATTTATTGGCATTCTTCCATAGGATGAAAATATAAGCTACTTTCACTAGAAGATAAACTACGATAACATGGCGCGCCCCTCCAAAATTCTACACGGTTGAAAGTATTTGTGAAATGTATTTACAAAGCGCCACCAAGACTCACAACGCATTGTGTGCGTACTGAGACGACCATCAAACAAAAATAAATTCGAGGATTTATTTATTCGTGAGTCTAGTCACTAGACCCATTGAAACAGTAAAGTAGAGGGGCGCGCCATGTTATCGTAGTTTATCTCTACGTAGGTATGGGACAAAATATGAAATTCTGCGTTTTCACACAAAAATTGTTTGAAACATTTTTTTTTGTGTGAAATTATCAAATAACTTTTCCCGCTCTGGGCCGAGCCACGCCCTCCCGCGTGTCAGACTCTTACTGACTAAAACCCTGTTCCTTCGGTTGCCCTGTTGCCGGGGGCCACGATCTCCCTTTCGGTTTTATTCGCACCCCCGGCAGGCATCGGCCCTAACGGACCCCGTCAATTCTGCTGACGTCTGTAGATCTCATATACTACGCAATGGATGTTGATGCGGTTTTCACAGGGTTGAAAGAAAAACATTTTTTTTTATATAAAACAAGCAGTTCAAAACGTTTTAAATAAGTTTTTTTTTTTAATTTTTATTTTCCTTTGAGCGATTTATCAAATTTAACATTTACCTGAGGAAACATTTACAAAAAAACGATCAATAACATAATAATCACAGTTATAGTTAGTTAGTATTAATTAATAAACTATCTAATCTGTGAAAATACTTTTTTATTTTTTGTAATCAGTCTAAGTAGGTACGTAACACAGATACTGAACCACCCACTACACTCTGTATGTTCAGAATTGCGAATTCCGATTTTCGTTCTTAGATATTAACCTTACCTAAAAGTATATTTAAATATGGGGAAGTACCCAAAATTATTGCGGGGAATTACCTCTTTTCGACAAGTGATGAAGTATAGATATGCATAGGTAGGATGGACTGTATTAAAATAAGGGGAATCCCCAAAATAGTATTATTTATTTATTTAAACTTTTCACACTCAAAACGGTACAAAGGCGGACTTAATGCCTTAGGCATTCTCTACCAGTCAACCAAGGGTGGTGAAGAGATTGGATGGCAGGTGCTCTATTTAAGAGGAACAAAGATTATTTTTTTTTAATATATCATTAGAAAAAATAGGTAGGAACAACAGTACATAAATAGGTTATAACTTATAATACACATACATATTTAATGTAATATACATATATTTATTATATATATACATATATACAAATTTAACGGAGAGAGATGTTGAGATGACTCTACTATATTTATTTTAAAAAAAAACTCTGCAATTTCCGCTTAAATGCATACTGACTGGTGGCCGTCCTGATATCAAGAGGAAGCGCATTCCATAGAAGAATGGACTGAATGTGAAAGGAAGAATGAACAAAGTCAGAAGAATGAGAAGGACAAAGTAGGAGAAGATTGTTAGAAGATCGCAAATTTCTACAATAGTATTTATTACTACAAAATAGTAGGAATTACTTCATTTCGACCGGCGACGAAGTGTATAAACCTATCTAACCTTTTAAATTTCTTTTCAAGCTATTTCAAGTCCTAAAAATGTATGAATTTAAATTTATTTCCATTCATTCGCGATTTAAAACCAACCTTTTTTTTCTTAATGTTTAAAACATTATTTTAAAATTGTTTTGTACTATGATTTTAAACACTTAATAAAATAACATTATTTTATTTCAAACTGTTTTAAACATTGTTTAAAATACGTGTTTTAAAACAACTTGTTTGTTTAGTGCTAACCCTGGGTTTTCACCATTATTTAAAATAAGAACATTTATTCCACAGAAATATTCTTTCATTTTGACATGTCGACAAGCGACGTGACACAAGACAAGCGACTGTTGGTGCAATAGCACCAACAGTCGCTTGTCTTGTGTTAATTAATTGAACGCTTTTTACATAACATACAGAATAAAAACCAGATAAAGTTTTGTGAGTATTAATTAGTGTTATTAACATTATGAGGTGCACACTTCACAACGAGGAAAAATTCCTAAATAATATTTAAAAAAATAACGTTTTCGGCCTTTCCTGTAAAGTCAGTTAAATAAACGATCAGGATGTGGTCAAACATAAGTAACGAGATATATGCCTAACAGTAAAATCCGTCATATAAGTTTTATATATAAATCCTGTTTAAAATCACTAGCTTAACCTACAAAGCAACATCTCATCATGCAATAATAACATTGATTTCATTTAAATACGAACACTGATATACATGTGCTTAGTTAGCGGCGTTTTTGGCAAGGATGAGAAATATAATAGTAACCGCTATCACTTGATATGAATTAATTACACAGAAAGCTTTTGACACTGTTCTACTCAATTCTAGGTATGAAATGGTATCATTAGCAAAAACTTGTAAACTCGTTATAGAAACCAATATGAATGAGATGACACAAGTTTTTATGATTTCGGTAAAATTTCTATTAGAGTTCTTGCTTTTGGTTATGATGACATAGAAGATTTTACCGAAAAACAAAACGTTCAGAGACAAAACAATGAACTTTAACCATGTGTAAACTGCGTAGTACATATAGAAATAATCAAGAAAAACCGAAAGAAAAACTGGGCACAACACACCTAGTGGTAACGAAACTATAGTCCAAATCAGTAGAGACAGAATAAAGAAATTCCGCTTTTGCAACACAAACACTAGCACTACTTTTTCATATAAATTCTGCGTGTACAAATACATCCAGCATATTAACACGACGTCCGTTTGCACGTACAGTGCGAACGTTATATCCATTGTATACTGGTTAAAATTAAATATACAATTTGTCACCAAGCATTCTAAGATTGTGTTCATCAATCTCGCTACTGTCAGCTGCATGAGCATCTTCTGATCCATTTTCCTTATCTTTGGTCTGATTTGGAAGAGCACTATTTGCAGTATCAAGCATAGCGATGATAAGATGATCCCGTTGATCCAAATATAGTTCTCTATGGGTCTTGGCGGATCATCGCAAGCAGATATGCCAGCGTCCATGTCTTGGGACTCGTTCACACTTGCGCCAGACATAATGTTGATATGTGCTGCTGTGCCGCCGGCCACTATCACACTAAATAACTGTATTTTACCCAAGTTCTAACCGAGCGGCTAAAATTTATCAATTTAGGTCGGTACAAATGTAATTGGAGATAAGCTGTTGTAACTAATGATCTTAAATAAATGGAAGTGATTACCAAAAATTAGTAGAAAGAAGACTAATAGGTACCACAAATAATTCAACAATTAAAGCATTTAATATTTTTGATCAACTATAATACTGACTGGTGCAAATAATGTCTTACGTTGTACAGTCAACCGCACATCAGTGGCAACCCTTGCACTGCGAAACTTACTGCTATAACATACAGGTGCTATCACTTTAAACTTGTTACCATGTGCGTTTGACTGTATCTATCAGGCAATTATCACACTACACCGCGCTTCGTCGCGTGGTGCGGGGCAGCCATATCCAAGGCAATGGCACGTAAAAGGAGAATGAAACTTCTTACTCGAAATATATTTTAATTATAAAATGACAACCGGGCGCAACTATTATAGCGCTAAAAGATTATTTGGCGCGTGGCCAAAATCGGAACAAACATCGCCATCTTATTTCTTTATAAATTATCAAGTCACGTTTCACAAAACAAATGCACAAATGCTCAAATGCTTAGCAACAACGCCCACTCTCAACGTCATTCGAGCGATACAACGTGTAATTTGGTTTATCCAGTAGGTACATACTATCTAATTCCACGGGTTTATTGCTTACGCTATGGACAGTCCTGTGTGTATTACAACCCAGTCTTTAACATTAATGCATTATAAAACTTTTTCAGAGCAATCTTCAACCAGCAGATGAAATTATTTATATTTCGTTTGCTTCAGGATAAGAAAATAAACGTATATTATATTAGTATGCACGACGTGGGACATTCACTGAACATTCATGTGGAATGGGATCAGAATATCTTTGAAGTAGGACACATTACAAGTTGTAATAAAAACTCTTTATGTTTTCAAATGAAAGTTCTAGTAGGTTTAATATAACTTGTTGACATTTGTGCCTAATTCCGAATGTTTTTTTGAATATTATGAGTATTTTTAATAACGATAGTAGGTAATGTTGCTTAGTGAATGGAATGCTTTTTGTTTTCATTGAATATTTTTTTTTTCTTAATTTGTTTATTTATGTTTTTTTGTCTAGGAAATGTATTATATTATAATTTTACATGCCGTAATGCAAAATGTATCGGGACTGTCATCAAAATAACCATCATATATGTATACCTACATTATTGGAAAATAAATTATTTATATTTCTATTTCTAGGGAAAGAGTTTTCAAATCAAATTGCATGGTCTCTATGATCCAACTAACCTGGTTACATAGACTGCCTCATTGGTGCTACTCCACTACACTTGCTAGTCCCGGGAACTACTGCTAAACATAGGGCCCTGGGTTAGATCCCCAGGTCTAGCGACGTGTTATTGGGTTTTCTTCCGAAGCAGTCTGGAATCTGAATTGAGCACTGGTGATGCCAATAGGCTCACCACGGTACTTCAATATAACGGAAATGTGGATGTAATGTGCAAAAAGTATCGAACTCGGACATTCTCAAAAGTGGAAGTTATGAACCTTTTATACAAGATGTTTGTCTTCGTGACCTTGTTGTTGTTATGATATGGGAAAAATGAGCAAACAAAACAATAATTATCTTATAGGCAAAGGTAGGTACTACTTATCCTATATCCACATCCAGCGATGTCGTCATAAGGTGTGCGATTCCATCGCACTCGCACTACGTACCTGGCCCAGTTCCAAACAGCCCTTAGCTTCAAAACAAACAATAATGTATATTGTTACTACTCAGGTATTATAAAAGGAAAGATCAATATTTTCCCTGATTATCTGCTGGCGTTTTTCATATTAGTATCCTATCTGATGCCTAAGTGATTCAAAATATGTACGAAGATTTACAACGACGAAAAAGCAGCTGATTATTCTCCTTGTGTTGGGCATCCAGGTGGCTATAATACCGGTACTTCGCCAGACCCTGCTAGCCCATTGATGAATCGGAAGCAATCAGCTGTACCTACAATTAGTTAATAAAATCAAGCGCTGCAGCATTGTCTGACCGCGGCAAGGCCAGGGCCGTCCGTTACCGAACGGATGTAGGAGGAAGCGCCACATCGCTAGTTGCTCACTAGACGTCGCACGGTGTGCTTATCGTCTCATATAATTAGAAAGAATACGACGTTCTATTTTCGGTTTTCGCGGCTAAACTTTGAATTACATTCTACGCAAAACAGTAATGACGTCACTTAAAAAAAATGTTATAAAATAAAACATGTACCTAACTTAATAAGCAGATGTGTTTGGAGAATTCCAAAGTGTTCAAAATATGTATTTTTTAAGGAAAAAGACACAAGGCCGCCAATTTAGAGATGATTCATTGTAATAAAGCGCGTTTTAAACAACGATTAAACTAATGGCACATTGAATGGGCAGTTGGAAGTGTCTTTGAATAAAAATAGACTTCACAAATGCATCAATTCGTTATAATTAAAGTGTATGTAAATAGATCAGTGAACGAACGAATGTGACCGAATGGAACGGTGTGCACTTGAGTAAACTTTGGAGTATACAATTTGTGTATTTTCATACATCTTTTGGATATTTAAATCCAAGTTGTGTTCTGCAGTGTACTGATGAAATTTGTGGAAATTTGTGTTCTGTGGCAGTGATGTAGCGTTTTCACAAAATATTTAGTTTCCTTGATTTGAACGTGGTGATTCTTGAGTTATTTTCGTTCAGCGTGTTTTGGTACTTCTTATTAAATGAAACGGTGAGTGCTTTGTTGATGGTAAATAATATAAATACCTAGTACTAGGTAAGTGCATAGATAATATTAATATGCATGCACCCATGCGTAAATGTATCAGTACAGTAGATAAATACAGGGTTATCGGCAATAATTTAGATTAAATTACGAGTGGTGTAAAGTGATTTAATTAATTATGCAAAATACCTATGAACTTCATATTGCTAACTCGAGCTTATTTATTAGCATTGCCATAATAAATATAAACTTTACTTTTAGTCGAAGAGTACTGTTTATCTAATGTTATGCAATTTCGCCATAATCATTATTTTTTGGCAAACCGGTTTCTAATAATACATCATATTTCTTACTTGGTTTTTATAACCACAACAAACAGAAATGGCGGAAAACAGTTTCGTAAACAACGAAACAATGAGTCTATTTGTCGTTTTATTTAGTTTGTTTATTAAACAAAATTTTATTGTTAGTAAGTTAATCTATTGGCTCTATCTGAATAAATAATCAGGCACGTCTCGTACTTTGTTTCTGGAAAACAAAAGAATCATCTAAGTAAGTCAAATATTGAGTATTCTATAAACGATAAATAAATATACAAACTGTTCAAAGATTCTGTGTTCCGGTGCGTGACTTCTGGGAACATCTCTTACGAACCAATAGAGAATTACTAAGCTGAAAGTAATTTTCGTAACACACTTCGCTTTGAGCATAAGCTGTTAATAGTCCATCTTAATGGAAACTGTGAGTGTAACTTTTTTTTTTTTCAATTTAAGTTACCATACCTGGTTTGGGAATTAGGGACGGAATTAAGTAGATTTCTACGTACATTCCATTCTTGAAAAATAAAATGTATTTACTACTACTTCTTTTTACAAAGGATTTGTCCCATTAAGAATAGTTACTAAGGTTACTCTAATAAGTGCCTGGGAAGTAAAACAAAACCTACGAATGATTCGTAGAACAAAACCATCGAAATATGGCAAAATTAAAACCTCTGCCTATGTAAAGATTCGCGCCACCACTGAAATCCATTTGACGCAGCGCTATTACGTATAGTGTCTATGTCATTGCATTGCATATAAAAAAATGTAGTTCCACAATTTTCTGTGGGCCTTCTTTAATGACGCTCACTCTAATATTATGTTAAATAATGGTTGAATAGAAGGAGGCAAGAGCAGATTAATAATAATTAATAACAGTTATAAGGTTGTCATTTTACACGAACAGATTACAAAAGAGGATAATGATGCGTGAATTTTATTAATTATTGTTTGTTCAGTAAATTCCTACATACGAACTAAAGGTATATCTAGATCGATTCTGTGACAGTTTATTAACTTATTGAATCATTTGATACACACATTTGGGTATTATAAAATCCTTAGAAAAAAAAATTGTACATACGACAGATATAATATGGCTTAATTTTGATCATCAGAACCACTGCATTTTTTTAAATAGATAATCGGACTTGCATATTTTTAGTAAGGATAATATTGCTAAAGTTGGACGGTGTAGTGTCAACTAAGCCTAGTAATCATCGCTTTCAAATTCCTGTTCATTTGAAGTCGGCGCAGTGTTTTCATTCATCTGAGATCTCTATCGGCCGTCACATATCACCTCTTTCTGGCTATAACACCTTTCAAACCAATTCTTCCATAGTTTATTTGGCCTTCCCCTTCTCTATGATAAAAACGGTAGGTGTCTCTTGCAAGTAATTTTTGAAGGATTAAGCATTTTGTCCAACATTATTTAGAGATTCCGTGAATTCCTCCACGGTGAAACAAGATAATAATGGACAACAATCTATTCTAAACACTACTTCTAGCCAGCTTTGAAGGAGAAATACAACAGAAAATTATAGGTACGTTTCCGTTTCTAGCCATAGCAAGAATGACCTCCAATAGTCCCATTAACAGAAAATAATTCTCTAATAAAAAACTCCTCTCAGAACATTTTCCAAACAATAACTCGCCCTATCACAAAGGCAGTAAGTCCAAGATACTTTGATGGCACAGCTATAATATTTTGACATCAATAGTCTTTAATATGAATATTTCGTTACTCATGGTTGGTTTCGGTGGTTCGTGTTAATCTGTCCCGCGCCCGTCGCGTCGACGTAAATAGATTTGACTGTACGAAATGTACTAATAAAATAGTTGCTGGCCTCGTTTTGCTTCAGTTTCAGGGATTTTCTTATTTATTTGGAATGTCTTAGTAGGACCCTTTTATCCCTCGTAGACATGTCCATCTCTTTTATTTGGAACTCCTAAGAAAGCGGTGCCCACCATAATTATAAAAAAATGACGGCCGTCTTTAATGAGGGCGTTTTTGACTCCATCATGTCCATCACGTGACATCGTTGTCAGGCTGCCGTTATTTTGCGGCCACTGTTATGGGCTCCCCAGAAATTTCTTTAGAGTTTAATTGACGTGGATGTCATAGTTAAATATGTATATTTACCATATTACCCAGTAAATGGGTTATGAAGGTCAGACAGGCAGTAACTCTATGTAAAATACTATAATATACTATATTTAGCTGCATCCGGGTAGACTGGAAGCCGACCCCAATTTTGTTGAGAAAAGGTTAGACAGCCTCATGGCTGTGGAAATTAATCATTTTATGCAAGCATGGTCACACGAACAATTCATAAATGTTATACTGATTTAAGTATATGTATAACCGCAGTGTCTATTTCCGGACCTGTAAAATTGTTATGATTAAAACATTACTTATCATTATTAACATTTAGAACGAAATATGGTTTTCTAAAACGAATTATCAAATTATCGAAAGATGCGTTATTATGCAAAAATAATCCAAAATTATCTGTTTGAGGATATTGGATAATACGAATAATTCCAACAGTAGCTGTTTTAATTACTATAAAGTTATATTTAAGATTGCTGTATTAACCTTCAACAAAAATTTTAAGATACCGATTATATTGCATATACCTACCGTTATAACTTGTATTGACCACAGGTGAGCGCTGCAGATATTTACATTTAAAAGCATGATTGTTGATAAGTATCACTCTTCCGAAAACCTAATAACAATCCCTTAGTTTTTCTAACTGAACAGACAGCTGTGCTGCTGGGGAGTTTGTTGCGCCACTTCTTCTCAGCTGAAGCACAAGGAAGTGGTGAATTGTGGGCGTTTTTGGGGGACTGTCTGATGTATGTTATTTTGACGTTCGAAAAGTGCTGATTCTCAGCCTAGTTTGATTAATGACTTTTGAATTTTGAATCTTGAAAGACGAACATTAATTTATTTATTTTAAGCTCTCCCTGTGCAGTTGCGCCAATCACTAACATCATGTGGGAAGTACCTTTTTACTTGGACCCGGAATTTATTGGAAGAAGGTTCCTCTCACCCTAGACAACAGGCAAATTCCGTCTTGTTTCCAAAACATATGTATTTCCAAATCAACTAAGTCTTTCGCAGTCCACCTGATAGTCCAAGCTGCGCTAAAACACCCGGTTCTACACCTTCCACATGTTTTTTTTTATATTATAATTTATTACATTTTTGCCATTGCCCCAAAAGAATTTCTTGCTATCGGTTACTTCAATATTTTCGACCTCGCCAGTGCTACAAGCTCCTGTGATATCACTAAGGGTAAATTTTACCGATTAAGGGGGATGCGCTAGCCGGGGTTGTGGTTTTGTCCAAAAGGGTTACCGTGGCCCCTGGCAATATAGGCAACTGAAGGAACACGTGTGGGTTTTAGTCAGTTTGGCACGCCGTCCCGCTCCACCCAGAGCGGGAGAAGTTATTTGATAATTTCCCACCCAGAAAAAAAAAAGGGGGGATGCGGTAAGGATGGCCGCGAAATTGAAATTTTGTTACGTTTTTTGCAATTTGCAAGTCAGTGTTAGTTTGTATGTTGATTAAAATATGATTAGCGATTGTCACAAATATGATTAGCGACTGTCACAAATATGATTAGCAACTGTTTACAGAATTATGATCATTAGAATCAGCAATACATCTCCTAGAGTAGAATAATCCTCAAATGTCATGATTTCGTGAAATTGTCATTCAATAAGATTCCATGAACTTAGAGAGTTGTAGCTATTAATGATTTTTATGATTATAATTCTATGAATAAATATTTGATACGGCCGCGAATCGTAATATAGATCAACATACAACTTGATACTCAATTGCTTTTTCATTCATTATTTCCTGCTTCACTTCTTGGATACTGTAAATACCTACCTACTGTGAGTAGTCTCATAAGAGAGACTTTCCTTGTATTACTTAGGTACCTACCTACCTCATTTACCTGTAGTGATTTGATGAATTACCCGTCAGTCATACAAGTTCCTACGTCATCCATCACCTTTTCATTGTCCATTTCTGCACATAATCTGTACCAGCTTTAATAGGTTAAAGGAAAATATACTATTACACTTATAAGACAAGTAAGTAGGTAGGTTGTATAAACTCCATCAATTTAATATAAATTTTACAAGGAAATGGTAGCTATTTGCCTGTTATTATCTTACGAAGAAAAGCTCAGCTAACTAAACATATTGTAATATATGTATTTATTTTACGTAGGTACAATCAGATAAAGTAATATTTTATCAAACTGACACATTGCGACAATTTTCCGGGTTATAGTCAGTTCATTCCGCTGCCAAAGAATGACAGGACTATTTTAGTTGGTACCTAGTCAATATGATACAAAAAAAGCACAATTATTGATGCGTAAAATACCTTTTTTTTTGTGGGTTCAAAAAAAGTTGTTTTCACACACAAGTCTTGGAAATACAAGTCTATATTCAAAGTTAACACCACTTTCCGGGACACTAAATGCCCATAGACACACTACTAACAATTAAACTTCTATTGTGTTTCGTTCAGGATCCCCCACCCCGTCCCTTCCTTGATGTCCTCCCTCCTGTTGACGCCCTGATCCGAGGTTCGTACCTCACGGGGGGTGCTCTAAGCGAGCGTTCACCTAGTTTTAATTAGCATAGTTGAATAACCCCTGGCTGAAGGTTTTAAGTTTAGTAGCTTAAAGCACCCACAGGAAAGCCCGGTTAAGTAGTCACGATCTCAGAGGTCAACTACGAGATGCCTTACCTATAAAAAAAAGTAAAAGTTCAGTGTTAATACATAAAGGAAAGTGTTAATACATAACAAAGCTTTTTCATAACTCGGCTTCAGCTTAAAAGAAAATACGTCATAAAAATAATAACATAACATAACATCACGCTTTGTTTCCCGAACGGTTGAGCAGAGGTGTATACACCCACATTTTATAAAAATGACGACTCAAAATAATTCCAAGTCATCGTCATTACCAGGATGCAGGACTACAGGAAATGTGCACAGAAATCACATTTTCACGTCATAACTAGGGTAACCGTTCGTCTGGTTTTTCCGGAGATGTCCGACTTCCGGACATGTCATTTGTCGGGACTTTTTGACTTATGGGTTTTTTTATATTTGCAAACAATATGTTATAATATAACAATATATTTGCAAACAATAGGTATGTCCTCTATTATGCTTTTATTAAAAGCAAAATTTGAAAGTACTAATATATCTGAACTATTTTGCAAATGTCAAGCTTTTTTATAAAAAACACAGGTACATATTATATTTGTTCTATTTTATTTAAAGTGACGCTTCAGTTGACTCTCTTTGTTTTGCCAGAGGAGTACTTTATTGTTGCAGTAAGTATAATAATTAAAATTAAATTCTAAAACATTATATAAATTAATTAATTAAGTATAAAATACGATAGACGTTGATATATTTATTAACCTGTTCCGCTTAATTATTCCGAAAGTGACATAAAAAAACCTGTAAGAAATCGACACGTAATTCACCTCTCAACGAGGCATCCCATGTAATAGGGGCGAGCCTATTGCCATCAACCGGGCACAATTCTAGACTCTGGGCTGCTATTGAGAAATTCCAGATAGAAAAACCCAATAACACTTTGTCCGACCCGGGAATCGAACCCAAGATTCATATTTAGCAGTAGCGCTTGCGACCACTAGACTAACGAAAAAAAAAACACGAGTCATTGTGGAACAAACTTTTACCACCTAATGTCATTTTAGATTAATCCTATACCTACATTAAATGAGCAATATTTGTATATATATTTTTTCAAGGAGGCTTATTTCCATTTTTTGCTAGAAAAAAATCTATGAATGCCATCATCACTGTCATATTAAAAACTAGCCTTTAGTCCAAAATCCAATACGAAAAGTACATATTTTCAAATCTCATATATATATATATATATCCATTAGATTGGAAATGTGTCCTTCTGTACGAAAATGAATAATGATACCCACCCCATAAAATATAAACTCACCCGAGCAGAGCTCGGTCGCACAAAGTTTAGAACAAGTTAATAAATAATGACATAAGAATAATAACATGGTAGCATGGAGTTAGTAAGTACCTACTATCATGGTAGCATGGAATTAGTATACATGGGTTTAGTATGAACTTTCCTATACTATTAAATGAGCATTCTCTATTTTCGCCAGAACAGAGCTCGGTCGCCCAGGTACTTAATATTAAATTGAATATGCAACTTAATATTAATTTCTTAGTTAATTTAAATTAAGCTCTGAAATCTCAACAAGCAATGAGCAATTTTGATGATCGATGTTCCACGTTTCTCTTTATGAGGAAAAAGCCTGTGCAATGGAACAACAGGCAAAAATATTACTTTAATTATTGAAAGTTAAGGTAAATAATATTAACTATCATCATCTGCAACTATATTGGGGTCAGCTTCCAGTCTAACAGGATGCAGCTGAATACCAGTATTTTACATGGAGCGACTGCCTATCTGACCACTACAACCTAGTTATTAGGTAACACGATACCCCTTGGTAAGACTGGTTGTCAGACTTTTGGGCTTCTAACTACCCGTAACGACTGTCAAAGATCTACAAATGACAGCCGGGACCAACGACTTAACATGCTCACTAATGATACATGACTTAAGATACCTATCGACGGACCAACCGCGGCAAGCGTAGCTTAACCTGATCGATCGACCCGTGCGGCTATTATTTAGCCACAACCACCAAATTAGCCAAGCCCAATATTATTTATGTACAAGGAAAAACATTCGGCGATAAAAGTGACTCAATATCCCATAACTCATAAAACGTTTCTAAGTAATATCACTTAATGGTACTATTAAGTCTGACGCCATGGTTACTGATCAGAGGGGAGAATTCGGTCATGACGTCATCCCTTATGGATCTGGTCGAAACTTACCCATATTATCTTTTAGATCCGTAAGTAGAACACAGACGAGAGAAAGATTATATTTCGGTGAATTATTATAAAAAGTGGTCGAAGTGACAAACGCGATTGCCAAGGGATTCGATTCCCGAGTGGAGTAAATTGACAGATTTCTTGCCAAGGCATCCTCAGTTTTTGTAGATATAAATTCTACGGGTTCAGTTTATATTCATGGTGTTAAACTTGGTTTTACCTACCTAACCATTTTAAACGCACTACTTTATATGCCTCGCATGTAGCCCGCACCTTTGTACTTTCAAGACCATTATTTATCTGCACCATGCATGTAGTACAAACACTCATATTTTACTACTGACAAGCCTACAAAACTTTACATGAGTACACAATACCGAATAATTTTCTTACAGAAAACTTAAAACTTCCTAAGTTTTAACTAAAAAACTGATTGATTCCAGCTCCGACATGCCACTGCCGCTGTTAAGGAGATGTTGCGGGTGCATATCCCTGCGCACGGGCTGCTTCATACTGTGTATCATGTCCACTGTAAGTACCTATCTATACATATCATTATACTATTAACAAAAATCTTTTCCTATCCCTTGTTCGATTTTTTAACGCCGAGAGTTGAAAATCCAACTGTGCGTTCTCATGACGTGCTGAGTTGCACTCTGTTGTATTCTCAATAGTCGGCTCAACAATGGGAGTTAAAAACCCAGTGCACGATAAAAAATCATCTCGTTAAAAATCGTCCGTGAGTATGGGAGCTTAGTTCTTGAAATTTCTTGATTAGTCAGTCAGTGAGAGAATTGTAATTTGGTTTTAATATAAATTTTATAATTTACTAGCCTACGCCAGCGGCTTATCCCGCGTGATATCTTTATAAATTTAGCCTATGTTACTCAATGATAATGCAGCATTCTACTGGTGAAAGAATGTTTAAAATCGGTCCAGTAGTTTTTGAGTTTATTAATTACAAACAAAAATACAAATCTCTTCTCTTTATAAAATTAGTGTTAGTAGATAGTGATAATATTAGTGTCAGTGATAACCTAGCCGTGTAACTGTCTTACTGCCAAGTCATAGATCTCGAGTTCGAACCCAAGGCACGCACTTCTGACTTTTCGGATTCATGAGCGTATTGTATAATTATCACTTGCTTCAAAAACGGTGAAGGAAAGCATCGTGAGGAAACCGGCATGCCTGAGAGATATTTCTCGACGTTATGTGAAGCCAAGTCAGGCCCATGAACGGCGGCGGAGCTGTACGAGGGGTACAGAGCGGCGAAGACCGCCCTCCAAGCGGAGATCCTGCGGGCCAGGGCAGTGAGTGGCCCGTGAGGAGTTGCTGGAGACTCTAAACAGGGACCCGTGGGGACGCCCATACAAGATGGTGCGGGAGAAACTCCGCCCATGGGCTCCCCCGCTGACGCAGAGTCTCCGGCCCCAGCTTGTGGGGGACGTGGTGAGCGCTCTGTTCCCCCCAAGAGGGGAACACGCTCCCCCGCCCATGGCTCCGCCTACTGCGGTGCCCGATGCGGACCACACCGCCGACGACGACGACGATGCTCCGGAGGTGACCGAGGTAGAAATGAGAGTGGCGGTACGCAAGATGAATGCGAAAAATACCGCCCCAGGACCCGACGGCATACCTGGAAAAGCCTGGGTCCTGGCCTTGGGGGCTCTCGGGCCTCGACTAAGGGGGCTCCTAAGCGCATGCATGGAGAGGGGCCAGTTCCCACTTCGTTGGAAGACGGGGAAACTGGTCCTCATCAGGAAGCCGGGGCGCCCAGCGGACTCTCCGTCCGCTTATCGGCCCATCGTGCTGCTCGACGAGGTGGGCAAGCTCTTTGAAAGAGTCATTGCAGACCGCCTCGTCGAGCGGCTGGTGCGGGTGGGACCGGATCTGGCGGAGAGCCAGTTTGGCTTCCGCAAGGGGCGCTCTACGGTGGACGCCAACATGCGCGTGCGGGCCCTCACGACGGGGGATGCTGTGGCCCGGGGTGGGGTCGTCTTGGCGGTGTCTCTAGACATCGCCAATGCCTTCAACACCCTGCCCTGGAGTTGCATCAGGGAGGCACTCCGGTATCACCGGATGCCGACCTACCTCTGTCGTGTGGTCGAGGCCTATTTGACGGACAGGGCCGTCATCTACCCCGGTCACCAAGGAGAGTGGAACCGGCGAGAGATGTCGTGCGGTGTCCCACAGGGATCGGTCCTGGGGCCGCATCTGTGGGACATCGGATACGACTGGGTGCTGCGCGCCGACCTCCCTAGCGGCGTCAGCGTCGTCTGCTACGCTGACGACACGTTGGTCCTGGCACAGGGGGGGTCGTACCAGGCGGCGGCCGAACTGGCGACACGCGGGGTTGCGACAATCGTCGACAGGATCCGGCAGCTGGGACTCGAGGTGGCCCTGCACAAGTCCGAGGCCATGGGTTTTCATGGACCTTGGAATGCGCCACCGTCGGGTTCCCAGGTAATGGCGGGAGGGGTTCACATCAGCGTCGAGTCGACGATGAAGTATCTGGGACTTGTCCTCGACAGCCGGTGGAACTTCGTCGAACACTTCCGACGTTTGGCTCCCAGACTGGAGCGGGCCGGGGCTGCGTTGAAGCGGCTCCTGCCCAATCTAGGGGATCCAAACGCCTCCTGCCGGAGGCTCTACGCGGGGGTCGTGCGGTCCATGGCCCTTTACGGGGCACCGGTGTGGGCGCGTTCACTAAGGCTGCGGCCAGCCCGCCGGTTGAACGCGTCCCAGAGGGTCATGGCCATCCGGCTGGCCCGAGGATACCGCACGGTCTCCTGCGAGGCGGCGAGCCTCCTTGCCGGATTACCGCCATGGGATCTGGAGGCAAAGGTCCTCGCGCACATTTGGGAGTGGCGCGAGGAGGCGAAACGCCGGGGCTTAACTCCGCTGCCGCGAGAAATCGCGGCACAGCGGACAGAGCTCCGGCGGGATCTCATGGCGTCATGGAGAGTGCGATTGTCGCAACCCAGCGCTGGCCACGCCACAATTGCGGCGATAAGACCCCTCTTTGAGGAGTGGCTAGAGAGGCGCCACGGCGTCCTCACCTTCCGCCTGACGCAGGTCCTCACCGGACACGGCAGTTTCGGGAGGTTCCTGCACAGGATAAGGCGGGAGGAAACGCCCGGGTGTCACCATTGTGTGGATCGCCCGGAGGACACGGTGGAGCATACGGTGGAGGTCTGCCCAGCTTGGGCGGAGCATCGCCGTGTCCTCGTGGAGGCGATCGGCGGCGGTGATCTCTCGCGTCCGGCCCTGGTTCAGGCCATGGTACGGAGCGAGAGGAAATGGGAGGCCGTCACCTCCTTCTGCGAAGCGGTAATGCTCGCGAAGGAGGAGGCGGAACGCGTGAGGGAGAGGCAAATTTCGCGCCCTCATGCCCCTAACCGCCGCAGGAGGAGACGCCCAGGGCGTCGGGAATCGCGAGGCGATTTCCGGCCACCGTAGGCGCGGGCTTGCGGGCGGTGAGCAATGGGTGGCTCACCGTCCGATAAGGACCAGGCCCGGGTCGACGGCGCGTTGTGTTCCACGCGCGCCTCAAAGAGATGTCAGCAGATTCGAAGGGGTCCACTAGGGCCGATGCCTGCCGGGGTTGCGAAGAAAACCGAAAGGGAGATCGTGGCCCCCGGCAACAGGGCAGCCGAAGGAACACGGGTGGGTTTTAGTCAGTAAGAGTCTGACACGCCCCCCCGCTCCGCCCAGAGCGGGAGAAGTTATTTGTTGATTTCCTACCCTCAAAAAAAAAAAAAAAGGCCCATGAACGGCTTTAAAACTCCGACACCAGGTTAGTCACTAGCCACACGAGAAGTTTAAGTAGGCAAATGCTCTGCATCTGAGGATAGCTATGTCCCGTGCTAAATTGCGTGTATCCATTTTTTAATAAATAGTTACCGTTGCGAACGAAAACATGAATATCGTGATGTAGGTATATTGTTTGTAATGAGAATTCTACTTAAATAATTCAGCCCTGCCCTTATTCTAATTTATTTGGGACCGACACAGCATATCTCACACGTCTACTTCTTCTATCTCAATCTCTATGAGTCAACATCTCAGTAGTTACCCCCTTTCTAGCCTTATCATCTTTTACATAAACACCACCACACCGCTTTAATAGTATGCCACCCAGCAAAAAGGCCGTCCATCAAACCCTAAAGGTCACAGAAGCGGTATGAACAGTCAAGTTCCGACAAATCAATAAAACAACTAACATTAAGCAGGTGATTTATATTCCAACTTAGTTTTCCTGAGTTATGGCGCTCCCGAATATAATAATATTATGTTTACGCCTCCTTTGCGCTAGTGTTCTGACGTCTCAGTATTTGTCATACTTGTAAGTACAGCACTTAGTATTATCTACTGTTCATATTTTGTGGTGATGAAACAATCATTCATCACAAAATATGACTACCTAACCTATAGGTTAATATCGCAGAGTTATGGCGAAGTACAGTTCCCATCAAATTCCTTTAAAATTTCAAGGCTAGAAGGTTTTAACTGATACCAGTTGGGACCCCACTCACGGTAGTAGTAGGAATAGTGGGACTTTAGTCGCTAGGAGTCCGACATAATCCTTTGTTCACCCCAGACGGATGGGATTAGGATTTCCCCACGAAACAAAAAAAGCATTTCAAGCGTAGTAAATTAAACAGTTTATTCGAGCGAATGTAACTATGTTTATAATGATAATGACACTACCCTCCTAACTACAAACCAATTTCCAAAAAAACCCTAAATCAAATGAACTTAAATTTTTTATATAATAGTGACCCGGCAAGGATTGACTGAGCGGTTATAGGCAATTTAATTCATCGTAAACTAACTAAGCATCAAACCCTATAAATTATTATAGGTATGCGAAAAAACGTGTTGTTTATGTGGAACTCCTAAGTAATTGGAGGATTACTTAGGAGTTCCACATAAATCCGTTATAAGTACATCTTTCCTTCGAATTAATACTCACTACTGTACTGCCGCTCAGCGTGCTATGGAGCTTGGAGTTACTTTGAAGAATAAAATCAGAAATGACATTATCCGGAAAAAAAAACGGAGTTACTGACATAGCTTGCAGAATAAGCAAGCTGAAGTGACAGTGTTTCTCGAAGGACCGATGGCAGGTGGAGCAGACGAGTCCTGTAGTGGAGACTGCGTATCGGCAAGAGTAGTGGGACACGCCCTTCTGCTAGATGAACCAACGACCTTAAAAAGGTCTCTGGGAGGATGCGGAGCTGATTGATTAAAGTACTGTACAGTCGACAAAGCAATTTTTATAAATAGCTTGCAACTACTTTTAAAACAATTTTGTGAGTGTCCAGAGTAGTCAACTCTTGTATATCACACTCTCAAGCAATCTGCTTAAAAAGATAAAAAGACCCACAATAAAAATTAATATTAGAAGTGCAATGAATAGATGAATATACTTGCCTGTAAACCAGATAACTTGTTCGACTGTACAAAGGGCTATTTGTGTCTGACCTCGCACGGAGTGATCTGGTTTCTCTGAAAGTGCTGTCAAACAGATATACTAATAGCTATTTACTGAGTATGTTTTCATAAATGAAGAGAATGATTGATTTTATGTATGAACGTTTTGCGTTGTGGTTTTATTCTTTACGACGAAGAAGGTTGAAGAAGAGAGAACCATTGCAGAATCAGTTAAGAAACCTCGCGACGAATCCATTATAAAAGTGTTTGTTTGACTGTACTTAGTTACAGATGGATAAAAACGCACTATTGCATTTTCAACACTTGGTTAAGCGCTGAGATTTGAAAATCCAATAGTGCAATAACAGGCATTTCGTTTAGTTGTTTCTAGTGTGTATGAAAACAGATATAATCTAACTGGAACAGTGGTTTGAATTTTAGCCGAATCCATAAATGAGCGACCTTGTCTTTGATAAGTACTTGTTAATTCATTAATTTGATATCGCAATAATAATATGACACACTTCTCGCAGTTGGGTTGATGAATTAATTAGTGAGCAGACCCAGTTCAATTTTTAAGCATTTGATCACGTGCCTTTGCAACGCATATGCACAAACATCCAGACCCGGTACAGATGCCCATAATATAGGTTATACTATACCTATGAACATTAGTTTTGTGGGACAATGATACCTCTTGGTAAAACTGGCTGTCCGACTTTCGGGCTTCTAAAGACCCGTAACGACTATCAAAGATCCACGAGACGGCCGGAACCAACGGCTTAACATGCTCTCCGAGGCACGGAGGGTCTCAGTAGGTATGAATACATGGTCGCCCATCCATGGACCAACCTAGGCAAGCGTAGCTTAACATGATTGATCGACCAGTGATGCTTAATGTTTCTTTGTTTGCCGCATATGCGTTTCCATATCGCAACCTGCACGCATAGCATGACAACCGTAGAAACGGGTTTTGTCGACGAAAGAATAGACAAATTGACAGATAAACAATCACAATCTGTCAGTTTGTCTATTCTTCCGTCGACAAAACCCGTTTCTACGGTGGTCATGCTACGCGTGCTGGTGAACAGTATATTTACCCAGTTGCGCTCTCGCGCTTCACACAGTCACAGCGTGTTTGCATACTTGTTTACCACAAGTAAAGCGCGCGTTGCTTCGTAAGATGAAAATAGTGTAGTACTTACCCATTTGGGAAAAATATAAATGATAAACGTTTACATGGCTTACACAGCTGTTGAAACTGACTGCAAAAATAAATATACCTAACTAAACCCAACGGTTAGCGTACTATTCTAGATAAGGAAAAATCTGTGTAAATAATAGCAAATAGTAATATGTCTATAAAATAAAACCAGTAATTGCTTGCCAATTGTGTATTACAGTATCTATCGCGAGACCACAAATTAAACATAATACAATAATTTATTGTTATTGAATATGTACACTTTTATAGAGCTGCGTTGTTTGCACTCGATCATGATTCACTGGATGTGGTATCATTGTATCAACAATGACGGGTTGCCACATAATGCACATCACGTTCACATATTGTTGTACATACGCCTACTTTTATGATGTACCGTAAAAAATGCCAACATTGTCCCCAAGGGGAACTTTGCCCGAAAAAACACTTTTAAGCATATCTTTGATGTGCAAATACCTTAATATGGCAACATTGATTGACTTGGTGGAAAATAGAGTATATGTACTTATGACAATCCTGATTATCGTGTTTGTTGCTAACTTCGTTGGAACTCGTCGAATGGGGTGCATGTTTTGTGGGTAAATTTTAGTGCAATATCAGGGTAACATTTCCCGGACACGGTGGAGCATTTGATGGAGGTCTATTCCAAACAAGTGGGCAAAGTTGGCATGCTTCACGGTAAGTGTAGGCACCCCTCCTACCGCCGCCGGCGCGGCGCCGACGACTAACGAGAAGCAAGTAGAGCTGCTGTGGCGTCACGTACTGTGCATTTATGAACGCGCCTACGTAACGTGGCGTCGCGTCGCATCGCTTATTTTATGTTTACACAATAAGTATTTATAAGTTAGTCAAGAACGCACTCTTGTAACTGGCAACACTAAGCTACGATCCGGGGCTCTACCTCTCTTGCTTTTCAACCGTCACAGGACATGGTTTGAAGTCATTCGTTTATATTGTCTCTAATAGTTTAATTAGTAAATATGTGCTTAATAATTTTTAAATTAACTGCAAGTTGGAGTTTCACTTCCGCACTGCGATCACAACTTCACCTCCAGTACGCGTAAGAGGAGACAGGTAAAATACCTTCCATGTCCCTAAACTAGCAAAAACAAAATGGCGAACAACGAACAGCGAGTCTGCGACAATTATTCAAAGATACAGTCGACGAATGTACTAGATAAACAGGAAAATTAAATTCCACTTATTGTTGATTATTATTTTGTAAATCGTAATATTTGCACGAACAACGGCAAAAGTTTTAAACTTTCTTCTTATTTTAAAATCTTCTTTCTTATTTTATAACTATGATTAAGGTGAAAGCGTCAGAGTAGCCTGCGAAATTCAATTTTTTTTACGTTTTTTGCAATTTGCAAGTCACTATCAGGTTGTATGTTGATCTATATTATGATTCGCAGCCGTATCAAATATATATTTATAGAATTATAATCATAAAAATCATCAATACAACTCTCTAAGTTCATATAACCCTATTGAATGACTTTTTCATGAAATGATGACATTTTAGGATTATTCTAACATGTGGAGTTGTATTGCTGATTCTAAAGATTATAATTCTGTAAAGCCATATTTGTTACGGCCAATCATATTTTAATCAACATACAACCTGTCACTGACCTGCAAATTGCAAAAAAACGTAAGAAAATTTGAATTTCGCGGGCTACCTTAGCGCATCCCCCTTAATTAATGCTATTAGGATCTCTATGTTTTAAAGTCTGGATTTGAGGTTGGTTAGGCAATTGGCTCGCCCATTATTACTTAGGACTTACACAGGTATTCATAACTGAGAGCCACTTGTGCTAAAAAAACGTTCCAATGGTCTCTCCATTGTAAGTATTTGGCAGATTTGCCATATAAAATCAGTAAGAACTGGAATTTGTAGACTATAGCCCTTGGTGAATGTTCGGTGTACGTATTAGATAGGTAGACTAGTACCCTAATTGCGTAATACACAATCAGTCACAATCTGAATCGTTTTGAAACTAATTGCTAATCCATTGCTTCATAAGTTGGTTAAAATAATTTGCTCAACAAGGTAAATATCGCAACAAATGTTATTGAACTATCAAAATGAAATAGATTAGTCTATGAAAATTTGTTACGCAATTAGATAACAGGTACCTCAGCCTGCCCCTCGACAAATGCAGCTGTTATATCATCTATGGCAAAATCTCTAGAAACATCCTGCATTCCTGTGTAATAGTAATTAACCTTATTTAAACAGTGAACGTATTTTCTCAAACTGATCACCACAGTATAAATAAGTAACAGTATTAAATCTTCATAGAAAACGGCCGAAACGACGCGCTTCGAAATCTCAGTGTATATCAGTACGCAACAGTAACGAGTGCGCGACAGTCAGATACGCATGGACGCGGAAAGTTTATCTACCGAGCGGCCGTAGGTAATAATTTTAAAGACGCTGCCGAGATAATAATACTGTTAGTTTATTATACTATGCAAGTACTACATTGCTTGCCTGACTATCAAAAAGTGTTTACGCATATAGTATCAGCGACTGTTGCATATACGTTAGTGTTTGCGTTGTTGGAAAGGACGATACGTCTTACCTACTCTTCTCTGACTCAACTTATTAATTGTTTGTCCGGGTCATTATAATTCTATAATACGAACGGCAATAAACCATTGCCTATTTATTAAAGTCCATTTTAATTAGACCCCGAGCTAACAGCGTTAGTACACAGGAAAATGTAGAATAATCGTAAGGGTATTTATCTCCTTTGTTTATGTGTAACCATTCATGAGCATTCATGACGTCATCCAACATTCCATACGCTTCATTGTATATATGTAGGTTAGGTTAGGTTAGTGTCAATCTAAACTACGGCCGCCAAAAGACTGCGTTCCTGACTGCGCTCAGTTGGACACAATAAAGGAACAAAAAATCTATATATATAAAAATGAATCCCTATTTCCCTAAGTCACGGCATCACGCTAAAACGGCTGAACGGATTTGTATGAAATTTAGTGTATGAGTAGAGATGATGACCTGGAAAAGGACACAGAATACTTTTTATCCCAATATTCCCACGGGATCGAGATTTATGCAGGTGAAACCGCGGGGCGCAGCTAGTAAAGTATAAATTCGTAAAACACGTAAGTATTCTTTTGTACTCAACTGACAGGTCTCAGGAACGCATTCACTCAGCGGCCGGAATATACTAAGTATCATATACATTTACATTCAAGGACGAGATGACAATACGACAATAAATTTAACTTCGTTTATGCAATGACGTTGCCAGTCTGTATACAAAAATTCTGTCAAATATATCTAATAGCTTAGTGACTCTAGCTAGGGTTTAGTCCCCTCTCTTCCCCTTCCCATCTCTGCCCCTATGCGTTTACACCTACAAAAATTTCCCATCTCTTCCCCCTGCCATAAATTACTTCAGCCATGTACATATTAGTATTATTATTTTAATTCTGTTAGCGTATATTTAGATTGATTAAATAAAATGCTTACCTTTATTTTTTCCAGCTGGCCTGTGCAGCTAATATTGCAGCCGGAGCATGGAACCTGCCGCGTCACAGAGAGAGGGAGCCGGAGGACAACCTGATATCCATGAGCATGGTCATGTTTTCTACGTTGTCGGCTATCAGCAACCTGATCGCACTGTTCGGTATTATACTGGTGAGGACTCAGTTAATGATTACTGCATAATCCCTCATTGTGCTATTTCTACAGGGTCGTCTCTGGTACCTAACTGCTTGAGCACGTGGAGTTGGGACTTAGCTCGATTTTAATAAACGCCCAGTTCTTAATTTATTGTGATTCTATTTAATCATCTCTCCTTGAACAGAGTTAAAAAAAAATACAGTCATAAAAGATGCTCCATTTTATGACATAAACTGGAGAGAAATAAATAATTAAATAATCTCTTCCTGTTTTTTTCAGCAACGTCCATCAAAGCTGCAGTGGTCATTGGTGTTCAACTCAGTGTTCATATTCTGCATATTCTTGGTTGCCATAGTGACGTGTCTGTTCAGACTAGATGACTTCCTGAAGGTGCCTGGGCACATCGCCCTCATTGTGTTCCTGTTGATCGGTGGAGCTTGTAAGTATCAAAGAGTATTTTATAGTAAGTAAATAGTAAACCCCAAGAAAAGTTGTTTCCGACTGGTACCCCAGAGATGCCATGCGCAATAGAGGACGCCAACAATCGAGATGAGAAGATGGTTTAAAACTCACGAGTGGACACCATTGGAAACGGGTGGTTCATGAGTTAACCCATTGGAAAATGGTAGAGCCCTTTGCCAAGAGCACGCTCTGAACTGCGGGATATTGTATAGTAAAAGCAAAGCACAAACAGCACAGTAGTCCAGAATAAATTATTATTAAGTAGTAAGAATAGTAGATTGTTTGTTTAAAGATCAAACAACTATTTTAAAGGCGAGAGTGTTTCATTGAATCCAGAGCGGAGCCAAGGATTCTTAAGTAGAATCCTGAGCGCAGCGAGGGATTCAAAGTACGTCACTCGAACTTAAAATAGTGTTGCTCCCAAGGTGCACACTCTACTTTTTATCACCCTCTAAGAGAAAATAAGTAAGAGTAACTTATGAATCAATAAGAATAGTACCTACGTTTATTTATTTCATTCTCACTACTTGAGGAAGTAACAATATCCACATTCCAAATTCAAATAAACTTTAGTACCAAGGTATTAAAGAGCAATTTTGGTCCCTTTTTACGAAGAAGAAACTTGCTCTTTTTGAATAGATGTGATAAAAAATACAAAAAATGATCTTTAGACTAGGTGACTTCTTATGGTTTCTTGAAAGTGTCGTAATTATGGATCGAGTTTGTATTTTCTAATATAATCAACTGGAAAATAAAGACGGGATCCACCGAGACAGTATGGATTCAATACGTGAAGCAATTACTTGTAGAACCCCAGTAGATTCTAATAGTAATTTGTTAATTCAGGGACCTCCCCGCGATGACTCAAAATACCTAACTCATTTGATTCGTTTCAAACCACAAAAGATACGAACAATGGTATGAACTAACAACGTTATATACGCCTATAATTTGTTTTATGCTAATAATATAATATTTTCTCGAAAAATATATATTTATATAGGAATATAATATAAATATAATATATATTATGTTTATGTGGTTGGTGTACTTATTTAATTAATAAATAAACTGACTGCTTAGTTAATTATGTTAAATAAAAAATGATGCAATGTCGAGGGCATCTGCGCCGTGGTTCGTTAACGACAGTTCGGAATCGGGGATGCACTATGTCAAGGCGCTGCTCCACGGAGGCTCACAGTTAAGCTCCCCACGTGTGTGTGTAGCTTCACTTTGTATAAAAATATAGACAGAGTCGTCCACTGTGACCCCAGCCATGCTACACACGGACGAATAATGAAACACGTAGCTAAGGACACACTTGTTCGGGTCGGGACATTCAATTTGGCAATTTGTTGAATAACAAAGCTGGCCCGAGGCAATTAATACACATATATAACAAACAAACGGATTACATCTGAATGCGCACAATTCGAAAACGCTGGGCACAATTTGAAGTAGCCATGCGGTTTTTCCTGAAAATATATTATTATACATAGACATTATATTCGATTTTGGCGCCCACCTGTGGGGAATCGTTCCAAGCCGAACAAGTATGTAACACCCTTAACGTGGCAAACCTCTGAGAGAGATAAGAAATCCCAAAATCGTATTCCTTCTAAAGAATTTTTTTATTCTTTATCTTTTCAGTGTACTCCCTGTACTACCTGACGATGATCAACAGCCTCTACCGGTTAATGAAGATGGCGTACTTAGAGACTGCTATACCCATCTGAACCAGCTCGCTAAAATCTTGCCAGTATTTTATGTGAATCTACATACTTTGTTGGTGTGGACACAACTTTAAGAAAGAGTCCTTCCAAAACAGCGTGGATTAGTAAATATGTATACCTACAATGGTACAAGGCTTTTTTGACGAGAGGCTAAAATCGGAACTAAAGCCGCCATTTTGTTTTTCACAACGCCCCCCTGTCAATGTCATTCAGGCGGCAAAAGATCCTTGTGTCAGTCTATCGTATTTTATTATTAGGTTTTAAATGTGCCTGTCTGTGTAAATTTATAATAATTATGTTAGAAATTAATAAAATGACAACATAACAAACCCTTTAGCATAATCAGCCTATAATAATCCCACTGCTGGGACACAGGCCTCCTCTCTTCGAGAGGGAGTGGGCTATAATCTACCACGCGAGCTCAATGCGGATTAGTAGATGTCACATATCTTCGAATTTTTGGTTCTAGGACATGCCGGTTGCCTCACAATGTTTTCCTTCACCGTTTTGAACACTTTAAAAGAGAAAACAATGGTATTTTGTATAAGGAACTATATAAACTCACGTCTTTTTACCATGTGGGAATACTGAAACCTACGTGTTACAGTGCTTTCTTCCTCTATTTACTTCGGCCATGTTCAGGCAACGGATGTGGTTTTGTGGTTCCTTCTAATAAGTTATATAGTATTGAATAATTATTTACCTACTTACTTAATTTATGTAGAATCTACTAAATAAATTTCCCTGTCCCACCGCCGACGACGAAGCGACACGCTATCAACGATATTGTAGCTCAAGAAACGAACAAAATATCTTAGGGCCCGTTCTATAAGCCGTATTAGAGACACATATATTAATAGTTGATCGCTGGCTGTTCACACCACCGCAGAGTACTCGTTTGTTGCAGCGATAAGAGTTATCAAAGAGAGTTATACTCGCTTAGTGACGGTCGCTTGACGGTCAGAACACTCTCTGAAAGGCTCGCTTGGTATACGCATACAAGCGAGTAATTGCTCGTCGCCCTCGCGCACTCCCTGCTCATTGCTCGCTAACTCAGTTTTAGTTGCTAGCTCTACCTACTCACTTCTCCTTAATCGGCGGCGCCGGCACGGGGCGGTGGGACAGGTGCCTAAGGCCCGGACTCGACCAAAGCGGAAATGTGGAGAGATGTCTGAAGCGGAGACGAGAAGAGATGTTTTTCAGCTAGGGTGTATCCACTGAAGCTGAGTGGAGAAGCGTATGGCTAGACTGGAGCGGAGATGTGTGCTGGCTAGAGCGGAGATGTGTGCTGGCTAGAGCGGAGATGTGCGCTGGCTACAGCGGAACTGACCTGCTTGTGGCGAGTGTTAGGATGTTGACCGCTCACTGCACGCCGCTCACATCTCTTCTTGTCTCCGCTGCGCACCGTCGCCAGCTTGCGAGGCCCAGCTCAATCTCAGCGAGACGCAGCTCACATATCCGCTTCGAACGCGCCATACAAATATGATACATCTCCGCTCAGTGGTATCCACTGAAGCTGAGTGGAGACGAGATGTGCGAATAACGAAATTCTATTAATTGTTTAAAATACATCTCCTCTCTTCTCGTCTCGTCTCCGATTTGGTGAAGCCGGGCCTAAGAAGGATAAATTGGGTTGATGTAGAGATCTTGCTTAGTAAGATACTGTTCATTCGATTTATAGTGCATTGAGATCATGGAATTCAAACGAGTATTTTATTTAGGTAATAAAGCTATTTTTTGTGTTTGTTGTGTTAATTTGACAAGTTTGGAGATTATACTCTGAACGAGTTAGATACTTATAATTTGAAATGAAACTTGCCTGAGAAAGCAGGAATGATAAAATGTGTTTTTTGCCTTATTTAACACTTTGAAGGACACTATACGCCCATAGGCGTCATAACAATAAAACTTCTATTGTGTCTCGTGTACTGTCCTTCAAAGTGTTAAGTAAAATTGTTTTTTTTAAGATATCTGAGTAATTTTAGGTTTGTTATTGGAAACGTAGTGTAGTAGGTACTAATTTGGCAACTCTGCTTTAGGTTTGTAGATTCCGAAAAGTAACACTTTCTAATCAATGTTTGAATCTTAACAGCTAGTTAGTAATCCTCATAGGTCGTATATTATGGACAGTCGCAAGGGAATTTTAACATTATTATAATTAGCAGATATATCTATTAGTGTTCTCTTTCTTGTATTAAAATCAACACCCGGGAAAGAAGAGTCGAAAACCTTTTCAAGAAACACTTTTCAAAAATGTATAATTATAATTTTTCATATGTAGCTTTTTATAAGAGTTAGGTAAATAAACCCATGCATCTCATGATTTATTCTGTAAATAAGTACTACTTTATATACCTAGTTTTTTTTTTTTTGTCAAATGTAGTTAAATAAGCATTTTTACCATTACGTTCATCGGGTTTTCTATGAAATTTTATATGAAAAATCAATACTTAGGCATCTGCTTGCATCTGTAGATTTGCAACGGCAGCTACACTATATTTGTTTTAATTTAATTATACCTATATTTATAACCTTTACAGCTCCGTAATTATCTAGAATAAACCGTATAATATACCTTGTTATCATAATAATAGCCTTAAATAAGGAATTATGTGCAAATAACGTGCCTTTGCTGTTGTAAACGAACTATTTATATTAATGTAGTATATAAATATTATTATTTACCTAAACCTATATTGCATAAAATAACAAGTTTACCCTGAATGTGTAATATGGTTCTATTTATAGTACCTAACATACAAATCTTGTCAAGCATTTGATCATACCTAATTACCTACTTAATATAGAGACTGTCTCATTCAATGGATTTGTATAAACAAAAAATAAAATATATGTACACAAATAATAAAGAAGAATCAGTTTGCTATAACTTTTCTTTTATTTTTAAATACCCAATGCATTTAACAAAGCGTTGTACAACAATCACAAACATCAAAATTTCTATAAAATTAAATTAAATTCACATTGTAAATAATTGTTACAACATTTAAAGCGTTTATAATTGATCGATAGTTGTGCAAACATTTAAGTTATGGGCCTATTCATATTAGACGGGATAGACTATAGTTAGTTATGTTAGTCGACTAACATTAATTTCTTCTTTCCGTCAGTTTCATATAGGTACAGTGGATGAAATATGTATTCGTTCTATTTGGTCAATTGATTCTACAGTGCACCCATATTTTCACTTTCTGGCACTTTTAATTTAGCCTTTACCCTATCGTGCTGTAAATATACTTATTTCACATATTTGTTATTATATAGGTCTTTACAGCAGAACGATTGCCAATTGAGTCATGCAAATAAAAATACACATTGGTCGTAATAAACCTATCATCATCATTTCAGCCAAAAGACATCCACTGCTGGACATAGGCCTGGACCAAGTACCGCTAATTCGACCGGTTCTGTGCTTCCCGCGTCCAGCGGATTCCTGCGGCTTTCACCAAGTTAAATAAGCCTATGCTTAATAATAATTAAAACAATGTGAATGAATGTATTTTTAGTTTAAACAGTTTTTCAATAACCACAATCAATGAACTATGGGGTTTATCAATAAAATTATTGATACATGCTTCCTTGAAGTTAATCGACCAACATACATATCTACATACCTTATATTTGCAATAAATACAAGGTATGTAGATCATATTTCCGTTGTTTTTTTTTTTAAATTCTAATGTGAATAAGCCCAGACTACGTAATAATATACATTTATTTTAAAACATTTCTAACAAATAATTTGAGTACACTGTAAAGGGGAAGTACAAGTTATAATGTAGGTAAATATTCATAAAGATTTTTAGTATAAAATATAAGAAAACCCTTTTATACTCTTAAATTCTGCAATATAATACTGATAATTTAGTAAAAATAATGGTACATGTTTAGGGGATTCTCATATTTTTAGGATTTAGGGTAAGCAAATAGATTTTAAAAAATCTCTTACGAAACCATTCAGTAAGGACATATAAAAAAATAATTGAATTTTAAAACCTACAAATTGTATATTAAAAAGTAAATATATAACGTATATTTTCAATCAGGTACATACAATATAACTACAGCTTATCTCATCTATAAATAAGCGAGAAACAACATAAATAAACGTAAGAAAATACTTTTTTCAAATATGTATAAGTATCTATTTGCTTCCCTACAGTGGACAGATACAGACATGGATACAATAATCTATCAGCTAATTAAAGCGAAGGACGTATTATTGTCGTTATTTAGTTTATTTGGTACCTACAAACATTAAATATACATCCATTTAATCTAATTTATACAGAACTAAGCGTCTTTTGAGAAACTGTACTTTTCATGAAATCTGATTAAAAAACTTAGTTGTATACGGTCAGTCAAATAATTCAATGTGATTTTTTATTTGAATGTGTCTATATTTAAAATACAAAATGTGTTATGAATTTATGAAGAAATCATGATTTGGCAACGAAGATTATAAGCAATCGTTTTCTTCTCCTGTATCGCTGTGATTTATTTATTTATATATACTTTATTGTACACCAGATTATACGTTAAATTACATTAGAATTATGTATATTTATTTCACATAAATGTACATAAATCATGACGATCATAACATAAATGCCTTGATAAAAAAAGCAGATAACAAAGTGATAGAGGCGCTGCCTGCTTAGGATTCGCCAAACGTACATTAAAATATCGCCACGCGTGGAAATACATAAAAAGTTAACAAAAAAAGACATCTGCGACGTATAATGTTAAACGTATCAATTTGCCATTCTATGTATAATAAATCTGCGATATATATACAGCACTGTAGAATACATGTTTACAACCAATTCTTCTGTTCCCTTCATTATATTTATGGCAAACATGGATACTAGAACAATCACAGCTATTTAATACATAACTACATTTGCTAGATCGCCCACTAACCTATTATTACACATAAGGGGATCCACACAGACAGTTTAACAATCGTTGCTTGCCAACTAGAGGTTTTACCTATTAAAATAATTATTTAATAAAACATAAATAAAAAATAAGTTGTTTTATACAGAAGCTACTCATAGGTATGAACTTGAGTGATGTTTCAACCTTTATTGATAATAATAATAGGTACAAAAATATTCTCGTTTTATTAGACTTTGATATAGAAATGTCTGTGCAATATAAATCAGTTAAGCTCCTCCTTCTCAAACCCTATAACCGTAATTTGTGTCCAAATTACGTAGATGATATAAAAGATATGTAGATTTAATATGTGAGTATAGAATAACAATCTCGGAAGTATCAAATGTACAGTAGTTAAAAGTGAAATATTATTAGATTTATATTTATAGAAATTGGGTAAATATGTCCATAAAACTGAATTTTTAAATTTCAAGTTTGTATAATTTTATGTATAATTATTGAAAAATTGCAAAACGAAAAATGGCAAATACTCCGGAGTATCCAAGAATTTATATTCGCGTTATCTATAATATAGACATAACAAGTCAACTTTAATAAAGTCTATGTTAAGTATATGAAGAAAATATACACAAACATAGGACCTACTGTAGGTAGTACGTCGGTTGTCGAAGAAACATCGATCAATCATCTGCCTAGCCTTTTCCCAACTATGTTGGGGTCGGCTTCCAGTCTAACCGTGTGCAGCTGAATAACAGTATTTTAAATGGAGCGACTGATAGGCCTCCACAACCCAGTTATCCCAGTAACACGATACTCCTTGGTAAGACTGATTGTCAGACTTTAGAGCTTCTGTCAAAGATCTACAAGTAACAGGCGGGAGCCAGCTTAGAGAGCTTTCTGATGCACGGCGGGCATCAGAGGGTTATACCACAGGCAAAACGAAATGACAAAAATTATATATGCATACAAAAAGCAAATTAATATCTTTGTTTTATAGAAATTTCCTATATTCTTCGTACTTCGTCTTGTCTCAACGACAACCGATTTAGATTAAATCATGGTACTTATTTCAAACTTCACAACAAAAATATCAATGATCACTTAAGTCTACAAAATGGAAGACAAATCTTCATATCAAAATGATATAAAATAACATTTTTAATATACATTTATACAAGTGCAGTATTATACAATTATAATATTTAAAAAAACGATAAAGCGGAAGCTTTTCACAACCACCAAACTATGAATTTAATTATTATATTATGTAAATTCAGGGAAATGAATTGTTTATCACAACTGTCATTCTTTAACAGTTGTGTGAAACGGCTGTATCACGGCAAATTGACGTAGTGTGTCAAATTTATTCACAATTAATTTCCCTGGCAGTAGAATATTTAAAAACTCCTTGTCCAATACCAGTTTATTTTGAGACCCATTGAAAAAAATACAAAAGGTAGAACTTACCTATTATATTCGTTAAGAAGCCGCAGTTGGCATCACTTCGGATTCATTTTCCCAATTATAAAATGTCTCATCACATGTGGGTTTCCGAATTTAATTAATAATGTAAGCTTGGTTACATAATGTATAATAATGAGTTCAATATATCTTTCAAGATTTTAAATCGGTAGTTTTATCAACTTTTTTGTCAAAAGCTGTCCTCAAATTCTGAACCAGGAGCTGTACCTTTCAAAAGCATAAATATTAAATAACAATTAATAATTTTGGTTAAGTAACATACGTCTTATTTGCCAGAAAGGTAACTATAGGTATGCATTATAATAACATCATAACATTAAACAGCAACTAATAACTATTATTATAATCATAATCAATATACGCAGCAAAAACCAACAGATAGATAACAAAAATTAAATATGCATGCTCTTTCTAACATAAAGGCTGTGCTTTGGAATCCGCTGTTAATTCTGTCTTCTGTATTTTATTTTGTAACTAGCGCCACCTAGTATTCTAGTGATAAACTATGTACTGATTTTATACTGATGATTACAGTTATATAAAGTCAGATCTGTATAATTTGGTCCTTTAGTCTCCTCTTCTTCATATTCATAACCCTCAAGATATTTTACAATTCTTTATATCCGCTCCTAATTAATTCATTATTTCTTTCTCCAAATATCTTTTGAAAAGACGTATTGTTTTACGGGAAAGAATTTTAAGAACGGAAAACATTCACGGATTAAGTAAATTATTTTCTGATATGTTAATTCTATCTAACGATACATATCAACAATCTATTCGATAATAAGGTTTCCTACGCTTTAGTAAATAACGCCATCTATCGGTACATTTTGCTAAACACTGCTATTACATACATTAGCAGTTAACATACGATAATTTTGTCTAGGACATATCACGAGCCCTACAAAAACCTATGACATGATAGTAAGTTACAATCGAATTAAATACTTCTCATATTTTGTAAAACTGTTACAAAAAGATATAATTATACTTAAAATATTTCATGAATTGAATTTATTTTTCTGGTCACAACTCCCTTTCTTGTTGTTTGGTAGAGAAGATAATAAATTACGATGACAAGGAACTATTTACAGGACACCGTCTTCGTTGATTGATATCAAGTAGCTCCTAATGACCACGATGTAGTATAAGTTTCCAGCTGAAAATTGATAAAGATTTAAGAAAAGAAAGAAAGAAAACAAAAGCGTTTATTGGCTTTCCAACACAAAAATACAGGTTAAAACTATAAAAACAGAAAACAATGATTATAATGCCAAAAGGGCCTCAGCTCAGCTCAGCATAATGTCAGATGATAACACAAAGTGTACCACCTGACGCTGATTTTCAGCTGCAACCCACGAGTGTCCTATTCAGGTAGGTAAAAACAATATCGCTGTCGCGCTCGGTAGCGATACCAAATCTGTACGCGATATCGCTGTCGCCCTCGGTACCGATGCTGGTCCAAAGTGACTAACCAGAAGGCGTGGGACCTATCGCTACCGAGCGCGACGCGATATCGCGTACCGATTCGGTATCGTTACCGAGCGCGACAGCAATATAGCTTATATCTGAATAGGCCTTAATTTGAGCAAGACCGTGAATTAAATGAGTTACGAATAATTGACATTTCACAGAAAAATCTGGGTTTATCAAGCATATTGACTTAATAAAATCGATATAATAGGTAGGTACGGAAAATTTACTTAGGGCGTCAATTTGCTTACCAAAAAATTTTCCTTACTGTATCTACAGCCCCAGTTCATTGAATTGATCTAAAGATTGGTTCGGATTCAATAACCGGATCGAAATCTGATGTAGCAGCGATTTTAGCTTCTGATTTTAGCGTCAGTTGTTGTGTTTTGTACTATTCAATTTTGACTTACCCAGAAACATGATCTGAGCGATAACATATCCAGCATCCATGTGGAACAGGGTCTTGAGGAAGCCGATAATGAACAGCACCAGGAATATTATCCAGAAGATGCAGTACTTCTTCATGAGGCCCAGTTTTTCCTGTAAATTAACAATGTTTATTAGTCCTCTCCTACTTGGGCAAAATAATTTTACATAAACCGCATGCACGATGACCGCAGGACAAAAGTCTCTAAATAATGGGTGCCTGAAGATGAAGGCGCCGCCTAGGTCGGCTCAGAAAGCGGTGGTGATATGACCTGGACGCCTACGGCGAGACCTGGTTCGAGGTGATGCGGGAAAAGAGTTCCTGGAAAGACTTGGAGGAGGCCATTTCACAGTAGTGGGACATCTACAAGCTATGTTAATAAAAGTAAAGGTGAAATTCTCCATATGTGTGTGTCAACTTTGTTACGGTTGGTGCAATCAGAGCCCAATCAGACTATGTAAAATTTTAAAAGCAACGAAACACGACCTCTGCACTTTACATTTAACTCAGGCGCATGTCGTTTATAATACAGTATCTAAGTATAGAGACCACAAATAAATGATTGCTGCTAGTATCTGAGACCAAGTCTATTTTAGCTAATTGTTTCAATGTTCTCTTTAAACATTTAAAACTATTATTAACTAGCTGTTGCCCGCAACTTCGTCTGCGATCCGGAATGAAAAGTAGCCTATGTCCTTCTTCAGGTCATGGTCTACCCATGCGTGACAAACAAACAAATTCACTTTCGCATTTATAATATTTGTTAGGATATTGTAACTTTGTTAGCTTAGTCGTTAACTTCATTATGCATGATGGGGTCTCCAATAATAAATTAATGTTGCCCATTATTTACGAGCTATGGACTTGTGTATACAACATGACATTTTAATCGTCTTACAAAAGCAGCCCACTTTAATTTAAAGATATTTATTTATCACAGAACAAATTACAGTTCACTTAAAGAGAAACTTAACTAAATTAGCAATATAGGTTGGAGTTTACATTACGACGTTCAAGCTACCCAAAAAACTGAACACCGTAGTTTCATTTATAAAATATAGCAAGTATTTACTTAGTCTAAATAAAATACAAAACGGTTCAAACTAAGCTTGTGTCTAATATTAAAAAAAAAAATATAATTCTTTAGGCCTTTTTTAAATGTTGGTATGCTTGTACACTCTCTGACTTTTTGAAGTGAAAACTTCTTTTGGCGCATTGGGCATTTTTGAGATGGGAAAAAACAATTGAACTCGCGACACCGTTACCGACACCTCATTTTTGTAACCGCGATTGTGCTCTTTATTTATTTACTTTACTATATTTTTACTTTAAAGGTTCTGGAAGTATTTTTATTTAGTTTTCACTTCTGTCGGCACGCCCGGAGTGCCACTGTTTTTTTTAGGTAGTTTATTGTTTAGCCGGACTCCCTCATACTGTATAGTTTTCCTGCTGTACAGGGTTCTCACCCTTGGTAATTCTAAGTCGTCTTGATTACGGGTATTATATCTTTGAGTCTTTTGTGTAAATTAAATATTTGTGTGTATGTTGGTCTTAAGGATCTTTCGGATAGTCATGCATGTACGATATGTATACAATTGCTGTAGGTTAATTTTTTTTTTCTTTTTTGTAGAATAATTCCGTAGGAATATAGTAGTTTTGTAGAAAAATTCAAGAGGACTTTTATGATTCTATTATATAAAGAAAATGATAAACACCGTGATATTTTAGTCGTCTTCAAAGAGCCACTCAATGTACCCGACGTAAAATACCTCTAGAAGCAATTAAAAATTGTTACAATAGAGTCTGTCTAATGAAAGCAGAGAGTGATTTTTTCACGTTTTCATAAATTGACAACACTGCTGCAAGCATGGTATGCTGCAAGTATCTATCCGTTGTTGTTTTTATAACTTCTTCAGAAAACAAATTTGTGTATATTTTGTCGTATTTCAAGTAAAACATTGCCTAAAACTTTAAGAAGCAGCGCGAGAAAGTTGTTATACACTATGTGCGACGACGATTGATTATTAGACGACGATTATTTATGTTAAAAGTTAAATTTCATAAAAGTGAACTGTATCATGTTCTTATGAGAAATAAAGACTCACCTTATACACTGAGGTTACAAAGACCAGGTCCAGTAGGAACTTGACAAACAGCAAGACCACCAGTAGGACCACGATGGTGTACACCACCGAGGACATCGAGTCGATGTCATCGCGCTTCATCTGCGCTTCGGTAGCATCCTTGATGTTTACCGCAAAGTTGATCAGGAGCAGTGATAGGATAAATGTAACAATCTGGAGGAAAAAACAATCTTTTTTTTATTGGCATAAATAATATAGCAATACTATAGAAATTGACAATTATGGCAAGATGATGAATAAGAAAATTACTTAGTGTATTAGTAGGTACCTACTTGTAACCATTCCTTTTCATCTCATTATATACATTAGTCATTAGGAAAGTTTTGAGTATGAATGTAGATGACTCTAGGAGTCTAGGAGTAAGGCAAGACCAAAGAAACGATGGATGGACTGTGCGAAAGATGATATGGCTAGAGTGTGACTACCGAAATGACGACGAGCAGAAATAAATTCTATTGATGCAACGAATACTACTTTTACGAATCCGAATATACGGATTGTACTATTCGCCATACACGAATATCTGGTAATTTGATGGAACTAGGCGAATACCGTACGAATATTCTTGTTCCATTTATCATCACTAATAAATTTTAATTTATATAATTTTATCCCAATAAATGAATAAAAAAATGATGATGAGGCTATGATCATCTAGGCAGGCGGCTGTTAAAAAAAAAAATTGCTTGTGGAAACCACGGTTTTTTAAATAACTAATGATTTTATGGGCTCTTATTCTTATCATCTTTGTACAAATGTAGTCTTAACGAGGAGGTAAAGATTACTAGGTACATACGGAATTGATAAATCCCATCACAATACATCCTGTCCTCAAGTCGAAGATGAAGCAGAACTTGTCTAGCACGGGGAGCTCCATCCTTGCCTGAAACATAATTATCACAGGTAGGTACTTAGAGGGCCTTTCTGTCTTCCTGATTTTCCGACTGCTAGTTCCAATTGTGATAGGGCCTTATTCGCTCGTGTTGAAATGACCAAAAGAATTATTGTCTAGTTACCAGGGAGGCATTGCGAGGCTGATGGATCAGGGAGCGCCAGAAATATTTTTTTATTAAGTATCAACACTTGTAGAGATTATTTTAAGTTTTCCTCTATTTCGTTCAGTTTTGGTTCAATAAACTCAGCCTATTGCAGTTCAGTGCTGGACACAGACCTCTCCTAGCCTCCCTGCCCTCTGCTTTCCTCATCTAGTCTGGCTCAGGAGCGTTCATCCAAAATGTTGGCAACGTCGCAAATAGTTGTGAAATATTTACCTGTTTTGATTAATTTGGCAATATTACTGTATGGCAATAAGAAATATGGCTAACTAGTGAACTAAAATATTAATAATGAATTGCAATTATAACACTGAATTTGATTTTGTAACCGTTTTAGGTGAAAAAAAGGCATTTGGAAAGTTTCCAAATACTTTTCTACATCTAAAACTAAATAATCGGTGTTACGATATTAATTTTTACATACCTTCTCTCTCTCTCTCTGTTCTTTTTCTTCTATTCCTAGTTCAGCTTGAAAATAGAAAAGAAATCGGTGCTGTACTGACAGTCAAGGACATTATTGTCAATGAAATTAACACAATACCTCAATTCTATTAACCGTGTTATAGCAATTTCATACAACTCTCAAGTAATGACAGTTGCGATTTGAATAAAACCGGCCAAGTGCGAGTCGGACTCTCACCCAAAGGGTTCCGTACCGTAATAAGATCAAGCAAAAAACGCCGTAAAAAACACGTTTAATAATTAACTTTATAAAATTTATATTATTTTTTATTATAACGGCAATAGAAATACATACCTACACAATCTGTGAAAACTCAACTATCCACCTTCAGGGTTCACGAGATACAGCCCACTGAGAGACACACGGACAGCGGAGGGTTAGTAATAGGGTTCCGTTTAGCACCCTTCGGATACGGAACCCTAATACGGGCAATTTAAGTTGGAACTCAATTTTCTTATCAATTAATTTGATTAGTTAATTTAATTGAGGAGTTAGTCGTTATTTGTAAAATCAGGATGGGATTGACATCGTCTCATAAGTGTACAAAAATCCCTTAAATAAATAAAGATCTAAAAACAAAAAAAAAACGCCTGACGTTGTATTCAAGTTGGTATTCATGCAAATCGGTACCCTAATTGCGTAACTTATTTTCGTAAACAATTATGCCTAAATCGTTTCATTTTGACAGTTCAACTACATTCATTGCGTTATTTACGTTATTGAACAATTTTTTTTTTTCTAACTTATGAAGCAATGGATTAGCAATTTGTTTCAAATCGAAACACATTGTGTTGTATTACACAATTAGGGTAGTCTTTAGTTTACAGACGATTAACATCACAAAAGAACAGAATATTTTATACAATTCAAAAGTTTTTATTATTTGTTAGGTACTAGGTAGTCAAGAGTTATGTTTTAAGGTTCTTGTGTGGTTTCAGGCAAGTTGGGAGGTACCTAATAGGTACACCAGCCTTCTCGATTCTCTCATCCATGGGTGTCGAGAAAAGTAAGTTACGACAGCATCTTTCTGCCAGCTGGTAAATATAACCCGATTTTTCTAACTGTACGCCTGTCAATGTCAAAATATTACAGTTGAAGTAGGTTTGAAAAATAACAATAACAACTTAACGAATAATATGACAGAACTGGAGACGACACGCGTTGTGTAGACCTTGGCACTGAGAAGGAATTCAATACTAACAACCTATGAGTTTGACAGCTCTAAGCGCACAGTTAGAAAAATCGAGTTTTATCTAGATACAAACTAGGTTACTAGGTTCAAAAAGGAGGAGGTTCTCAATTCGACCGTGTTTTTTTAAGTGAAAACTTCTTTAGGCGCGTTGGCCATTTTTGAGATGGGACTAAACTATTGATTTCGCGACACTTTACGCAATTTACCGACACCGTGGAGTAAAAGACATCAACGCGTTGATTACGTAGGTCCTACTTCAGAGGTGGTCCCATATAATTTTTATTAACTTTGCTTGGGCTGTTTTTGACTTAGCTCCAATATTACGTATTTTTCCCATTTAATATGTGGATGATATGATAAGTTCCTGTCACTGTTATTTACATAGCAGGTACTGATATTCGAATATGTGTGGAGTAGTTACCGCAACTATCAAAACCAAAGACACCGACTTCCGAAATTAAAGTAATTTTTTACTTTGTAATGTTTTTTTTTTTAGGAAATCGGTTGTTTTTTTTTGTAAAAAGTTTTTTTTAGCTCGGTACGATTGTTTACGAAAGTATCCCTTCGATCGTTCGTTCTAAAGATCAGTTGATATGGTCAGAACCTTCAAGACTTTTCAGTAAAAAAGTGTAATAATAATAGTTAGGTAAGCATTTATCAGACCTTGTCAGTTTACTAAGACTTTATTGCAATGACCACAAACAAGATAGAAAGGCGCCATACAAAGCGACAAAAAAGCATTTGCCTTTAGAAGTCGATAACAATAAAAAACCTTTTGTGTCTCGTTAGAGACAGTTAAACTCATAAAGCGATATCTGTTTTATTTTAGATAAGAAATTATAAACAATAATTCAACATTCTTCCTGTCTCATTTCAGAAGAAATGGGTATATCACTCCATAAATCTAAAGTAATAAAGATATCTAATCATTAAAGTAATTGTCAAATGCGACCTTTGTTTCGTCTCCTCAAATGACTTTTATCATAAAAAAGTCACAGCTTATAGACTGCTAGATCACTATGAATTGCAGAAACAAAATCACCAATTGGTATAGTAATCTTATTCCAGGTGCATCGCATCGCCTTCACATATAATTATTGTTTACAAAATATTGTAACGGTGGAGTTTCTTGCCCATTCTTCTCCATACGAAAACTACCTTTTGGAAGGGGCGACTAGAATCAATTCTATTTTTTGTAAATTTTGACGTTCAAAACTATCTTTTATGTGCATAATTGAAATAAATTATTTGACTTTGATTTGACTTTGACCAAGTCTCGCCAAAAATACCTATAATAAATCACCACTTCATATATTTCACAATACAAAGGAAGCAGCGTTACAATATTTGTTGAGCTGTTTAAGTTCTAAGTTGAGCTCCACGATTACTGACAAATGCGTGCACTGACTGGACAGGTCCAATCAAATCTGTGTGGTTCTTTCCTCAAAAGACCATTTCAGACACTAATCTACATGGTCCTCATATGGCCTGACCAAGATTATGTCTGGACTTTAAAAGATACTGTGACTTCTGAAGTTGTCTCGGTCTTTCTTCTCAGAATAGTCAGTTTGGAAACACCGATCTCATCAAGTTTTAAAACAAAATTTAATGTTGACGCGTAAACGGTTTTTTGAATCAATTTACAGACATAAATATCACTCATCATTTATCAATCTCGACGATAAACAATTAAATAGGACATACCATTATCTGATTAACCACTGGTATCACAAAACGGAGCTGTTCCCGTCTCACAATATGTATGCACAGAGGTATAACATTTTAATAGATTCACTAGTCGAGCGACAACTTCACTTTGCAAAGGCAGCTCTGATTGAAGTCAGTACGACAGTTAAGGGTAGGCTACCGGAAAATGGGTGTTAAGCATTCGTAGATTTAAACATATTACAAATATGTTTAAATCTATATTACAAATAAATAAAATTGATGTGTCTGATTGTAATGTCAAAATAACAACTTTTTTACAAAATTCATACGAAAGTAAGATATACGGTTCTTCTTTTTTTGTGTGTCTGACTGTTTGTTTGTTTCGGCTAATCTCCGAAACGGTTGGACCGAATTTGACGGGACTGTCACTGGTAGATAGCTGATGTGGTAAGGAGTACCCTACTTTATTTTAGAAAAGAATAAGGTCCACGCGGGCGAAGCCTCGGTCTGTAGCTAGTAATTAATATGTATATCAGTTAGAGATCTCATGAAACGAAAGTCAAAACAAAATCAAATTTGATGACAGATGAATTAATTTCTGTAATAAACTGCTAACACAGAAACTAGCTTAAAAACCAGAAGCTGCAATAAACTTTAACAATTTATATTTTCGTATATAATCTATCATTTTATGAGCCTCAAAGTTAGAAACTGGATTGCCAAATTTGGATGGATTTGCAGGACCGACTGGGTTATCGTCACTACGCAATCCACAATTTTGGACGTCATTCCGCTAGCTCTGGATACTATACTAAATACAGATATATAATTTATCAATGTCTATCTCACCAAATACATCTCCAAACAACTAAACAAGTAACCAATCTGACTCCTACAAATTAATACTCCGAAATTTACTTAGCCTCAGTCTTGCCCTTAACCGGGAGGCTGTACGGACCCTGCGCAGTACAACACGAAGCTCCGATCGATATCATTCGGGCGCTCCGATATCCTGCCGCCATTATGTATATGCCTGTAATACATACATTTATATGTATAGGTAATAGAAGCGTTTAGCACGTAACGTTATCTCGTCAACGGTAATGGTAGTAATGAGATGGTTTCTTCGGTTATAGCTTTCAGTTCCCGACAACACCGTACTCATTACCAACGTAATGAGGTAGTTTTCGCAAAGCCACTTGTCGTTGCATGTGTTTATACGAAAACTACCTGTTACGACCTGTTAGAATTTCTGTATCTTGCATAGAAGTTGGTAAAATTCTGGAAAAAAGCAAACGCTGGCCGAGAATGGTAACTGTAAATTATGCTCGGATTTTTGGCGATGATACGAGTAGTAGATTTAACCAATAACGGTCGGTAAGATATTGGAATTAAAATGATCATCGGTTGTAAACTGCATGACAGCTTGCATTATCTTAGAATAGCGAGGGCTTTTTGATTTCTTGTATCAATTTACCACCTTGTTTAGCCGTTTATATGGAAATGATAAGGTAGAAAGGTGCAATTCGTTCCATCGCCTTTGCTTGAGTCTGCCGCTGTGTGTGTAGCTTGGTATACGTGAGGACTACTTTGATCACAGAAACCTCACCTTCTTTTTTGAACTCGGTGGCAATTTGGCTATTCACAAAAAAACTAACAATACTTACGCTAGCAGCCGAAACTGAAATTATGTTTAATTTTGTAGTCGGTACTTTTTAACCGACTTTCAAAAAGGAGGAGGTACTATGTTCGTCTGTACGTTTAAAAAAATTATAGCCATCGATATTTTCGTCAATTTATTGTGGATAGAGGAAGCCTGCGTGGTGGTCCAGTATACATTTTATTAACTTTGCATGGGAAGTGTTTGAGTTAGATTCAATAATAGGTTTTTTTTTCACACTTCGTCTTTGTGGATGTTTTAATAACTTATTAATAACTTCCTTTCATAGCATATTTACATAGCAGCTCCAGTGAGCTAATAATACCAGTGTATTATATTAAAACTTTTAAACAAAAAAACAACCGTCTTCCAAAAACCAAACTACAACATGAAAAATAACGGAATTCGGAAGTCGGTGGCAAAAAACGAAACTTCAAACCAAAGACACGTACTTCCGAAATTAAGTTATTTTTCAGTTTACAGTGTTTTTTGTAAAATGGTTTTTGGTTGTCATTTTATAAAATCGCTGGTGAAAACAATAATAGTCAGCATACCAATCCAAATCAACAACTTCCGACTTCAGAAGATATTTGCAGTAACCTATGGATATAAGTTCTATGGCAGTAACCTATTGACCCAAAAAAACGTAATTATCCAACCGTCCGACTCTATTTTATAAACAAAACACCTTAAGACGCAGATATATGCCACTGCCACTACGTTATGCTCACTGAATTGACCCGACAAGACTGGCCCGCCGCGCACCTACTTGTTGCTTCATACCTAAAATGCGGAGTGACCCATCTATAATATTCATCTGTGGTGTTGCGTGGTTGCTTGTCCTCGGGAGACCCGTGTTCAGAAGTGGGCAAGCAGCGGGCTAATAAGTATACTATATAATGTTATTTTTAAGAAAATTATTACGGTGGTAAGTCAAAGTCAAATAATTTATTTCAATTAGGCACATAAATAGCACTTTTGAACGTCAACATTTACAAAAAAATAGAATTGATTCTATTGGCCCCTTCCAAAAGGTAGTTTTCGTTTGGAGAAAAATGGGCAAGAAACTCCAGCGTTACTCTTTTAAAATGTTTTACAATATTTTTTATACATTAATTATATGTGAAGACGATGCACCTGAAATAAGAATACTATACCATAACTGGTAAAAATAATTAAAATGACAAAGCAATATCAGAAAAAATAATTATGTAATGGATACATGGTGTTCACATATTTACAAGCATTGTAAAAATACCTATACGATATTCCTAAATTTTTTACAAGTAATACTAATAAGACAGTGTGTGAGTTCAAGTAATCACAGAATCATTGATATATATATATATCAATGCACAGAATGTAAAATCAATGTTATAATAATTAATTATACAATTAAATTATCAACCAGTTTGATTTTGTCTAGATTCTAAATTGTCCTATGGAGCTAGACCAGCATGTTTCCAAGCATTCTTATCTTGGATATAATCCTTTAATTTGTAATATGCTTGTTTACAAAGAATACTTTTAATATGAGTTTTAAATTTCCTCTCAGTTAATTGTAATATATTACAAGGTATTTTGTTGTAACATTGAACACAGTACCCAATAAAAAATGTATGTACTTTAGTAAATCTGAGAAATGGTTGATCTATTTTATCTTTATTTCTAGTATTAAAATTATGTCTATCACTTATTTTATTTAAAATATGTAAATTTTTTCTTACATACATAATATTTTCATAGATGAATTGGCAAGGTACCGTCATAATATTAATCTTTTTAAATAGTTCCCTGAGAGATTCGCGACGACATAGATTATAAATGGCTCTGACAGCTCTCTTTTGTAAAATAAAGATGGATTCAATGTCAGCAGCCCGACCCCACGGTAAAATGCCATACGGCATAATGCTGTGGAAGTAGCTAAAATATACCAAACGCGCGGTTTCTACATCTGTTAACTGTCTTATTTTTTTAACAGCATTAAGCGGCCGACCTTAGCCGCCTCGCAAGAGATGTTATATGAGGTCCCTATTGTAATTTCTCGTCTAGCGTGATTCCTAGGAAAACAGTTTGATTAATAAATTCCAACCACATCGCCTATCGAATAATATAATTACCTACTGCGAAACCGAATTTCTTATGTCTGTACAATTTCCAAAAAGTTCTGTGGAGGTATTTATGGCTTGGCCAAAGAAAACACCATCTATCGAGACAAGCGGAACTAAAAATTCAAAATATGGCAATTTGACACTTAACAATGTCTGTTTAGTAATATAATCTTTATACCTAGCACGTCGTTATTTTCAAACCTTCTGCATTATTCTACTAATTATTACCGTGAGCGACCGCGTGCGGCGGAGTGACGTAGGCCTAACGATCTAGTGTCAATCATGCGCTCGCGCAGCGTGCTCGCGTTCTGCGCTGTTATCGCCGTCGCGCGGTCTACACTACCGACCGGTACGTATTTCCTCATTTTTAATCAATATTTTTACTGTAATTTACACGAAAACTAGTGTAAAATAGATTTTTTAAATTAATTTAGTGTGAATTACCTAGTGTTTTTTTTTAAGGTTATGTTGTGAATTTGGGAAATTAGTTGTTCAAGGTGAAGTTTAATGTACCGTTGTATTGGTACTGAGTTGAATGAGTGTCGTGTTAGATAAGATATTAGGATATTGCATCAACTCATTCACGTATTCGCAAGCGACAAATTCAATTTTAATTGATTTGTTGATATTTAGAAACTAATAAAGCGTAGTTATTTATTGCTTGTTTAATAGTTTTAGTTGCTATAGTGCCTCCTAACGTAACACATGATAGAACCTACAATTATATACGGTTAATGTGAGTAATTGAGGATAATTATTAATTACCGGTACCTATTAATAAAATAAAAGTATTAATTAAGTACCCACTACAAAAACCTTATCCGATTTACCGAGTATTTTTACCGAACCGAAGGCACCAAAATCTGAAAACAGTTTACCAATTGTATGCCGCGTACTTAGACCTAGGAGACATGTCTATAATTGCGGCGAATGAGTGGTTAAAAATGTATAAATCTAATAGGTAATAATGTGTAGGTAGCTATTTTCAGTTGAATATATTTAGAGAATAAAGGCACCCGCAGAAAGGCACCACGCGACTATGGTCCAACAATATCTACGAAAACTTTACGGAAATTGTTCTACTGATGTCGCGTCGCGCCTGTCTGTGCGAGCCTTAAAGATAACAAATAGCCCATGCACCGAAGTTTAAATAACAGACGATTTGTTGTGTTTTTTGATTTAATGTTTACAACTTAGATATAGGTAGGTATTTGCCTCTTACGTTGGTTTATTTTCGACAAGTTCCCCTTAACTGAAAACATCAGTCTCGTTAGAAATGGAGCCTAAAACAAAATAATCTATTATACATTGTAACGGCGAATCAATTTTCACACTGCCTTTAAGCCGACATTCGCACGGACGTAATAAAATCGCGGCGGGATTTTATCGCGCACTGGATTTTCAACTCTCGGTGTTCACGCCGAGCGTTGAGAATTCAATGCACGAAAAAGTCCCGCCGCGATTTATTTTATTACTTCCGTGCGAACACCGGCTAAGAAATAGGCCAATTTTTTTTTGATATTCGGATAGCTCATGACCTAAAGAGTTGCCGTAAAGAATATGAATTAAAAATCTTTAAAATATATATAAGTACATTAATTACTCCACGTTTGCGGGTTAAATATCATAACGTAACATCAAAATAAAATAATATAATTTTGAAATAAGGTTACAAACAAACAACTTTAATCCCATGAAAGATGCCTTTCATTTACTTTGAGATACCTAGATAATTATACCCACACGTCATTGCTTGATTAGGTGTTGCTAATTACCCAGGCCACAGACAAGAGTACAGTCACAGTATAAATAAGTAACAGTATTATATCTTTATATAAAATGGCCAAAAAGACGATTTGATATCTCAGTGTATATCAGTTCGCAACAGTATCGAGTGCGCGGCAGTTACACACGGACGCGGAAGGTTTATCTACCGAGAGGCCATAGCTAAGATATAATACTGTTACTTATTTATACCGGTTCTGAGAGGTAAGTATTGAAGTGCCATACCGGATATAGACATAAGGATGTGCAATTTAGTAGTTTTTTTGGGGATACTTGCATATTTAGGCTTAGCACGCATTGCGATTAAACGCACTCTGTTTTGGAATAGCTGAAAACGCCAAACCGCGTAGAAACACGCGCTGCGTATGGCGTTAACTTGATTTTATTTCAATACCACCATGGATTTCTGGTGAGCAACTTGTGTTGTGGCTTTCTTAAAAAAAAAAAAAACTAAACAACGCCGCCACCATAGGTAAGTAAACTGGGTAGGTACATCCACTAACTAATCAAAATTTAAAAGGACTCTTTTGTAAAATGTACAACGATGTACGAGAGCACCCCGATAAGTTTTTTTTAACAACTGCAGAATGTCGATTGGTACGTTTGATAAATTCTTTTCGTAGGGCAATATCACCAGAAGAGCTACAGCGAAAACCGAGTTCAGTTTTTAACATCATTCTATTACTACGGGATACCTACAAAAAGATTGCGCGTTTTCGAACGCTAGCCAAATGAAGCAAATTACGTTTTTAAAATCAGTCACTGAATAAAATTGCCCGTGCACTTGTATAGAAAGCTTTACCTACGTTGTATTTTTCGGCGGTTTCAAACCGCTTGCGCAGTGCGTGCTAAGTCTTATACCTACTTTTTTTTTTTTGTTTTTGAATACCTGAGCAGGTAAAATATACTGACAGACCATTACAAAATTGCAAAAAACGGGCTGCTTGAATTCCAAGCAACTTAGTAATAAGTGTAGCAGAGGACTTCTTCTGGCTGGTACGAAGAAGAATAACTTTGTTATAGAAATAGTTTGAGTTATGAAAACAATGTATGAAATTGACGTACACCACAAGCACGAAACTAAATTGGTATATTTAAAATAACATCTCGTGGAATCCGTTAACGACTGAACTTGTTTAATTTAGTTTGCTGTTAGGAAACATAACAAAACTCTTTATTCATAATATCTTCAGCTCTAAAGTGTTATGGGGTTTTTCCATCTGGAGTTTCTCAGTAGAAGCCCGGAGACTAGATTTGTGCCCGGTTGATGGTAACAGGCTCGCCCCCTATTACATGGAATTTAAACATAACTGGCGAAATTTGGGTGTACTATTGGTTCCCCTCTACCTTACCCTTCGGGGAAACAAGGCGTAATGTTATATTGCTCTAAAAATACTCTTAAATAATTTTAATAAACATTACGCATATTAGGTAGCTAGGTATCTAATTATCATAATCACGTGCATCGTTAATGCTATGGATTAAGACATAGGTCATATTTGTTCAAAAACACAAATAATCTTATTATTATCATTATCATACTTTCATCGATAAAGAGAATGCGAACCTAAATAACATAAGATCTAGTTATTAAAATACTCATTCATCTAATTATAATTATGATCTGGCTATATTTAGCAGTGGACTACGATAAGCTGAGAAAACTCAGCAACATTATGGGTTCTCATTACGCCACTACACTATTTTCTCGGACTTCTACATCTACTGATCCGACAGCCTGTCTTAGATCATCGGTCGATCCAGTCCGGAGGCACCCCCCTCTTTTTACTGATGGCATCTACGTATCCTCTTTAGTATGTCTCACCTCAACCCTTTAAATACTATCTACTTAATAAAAATCTTAAAGTCACTAACAAACGACGCACAGCCTAATACGCTGTGTCTAAGTATGGAATTTTGTATGGAAATTCGTCATTTTTGCTGATGGAAAATTCCATCGGGCATGTACATAGCTTGTAACTACTGTAAAAACAACTTTTCCATCATCAGATCAGCAATTCTGGTCGAGTCTCGCACAAAATGAGCTGGAAGAAGCTCTGAAGATCAAATGGAACCTCAACCCTGCGAAGAATGTCATCTTGTTCGTTGGAGATGGCATGGGACCTAACACCGTGACCACCACGAGGATATACAAAGGCGGGGAGAGCCATCGACTGGTTTTTGAGAAGTTCCCACATGTTGGACTTTTGAAGGTTACTTTTAGCTGTACTTAATAAATTATGTATACGGCCTGTAGTTGTCCTACTGCAGGAGGACAAATGTATTTTCTAATACAACCGTGTACTTTAAGCTGGTGCTCAGATAAGAGTTTGTTTCCTCCACTTTCAGTTACTTACATAATTATTAATAAATGTCACGTTGGTACTTGTCAGGTTCAAACCCTCAAGCTCGTACTCAAGACTCGTGCTCGTACTGAAGTGGATTCTTTCACCTCTGAGGAACATTTCGTTGCGCAAACTGATTTGTGCTACAAACGTATTCCGTAGTGCGTTTAGTAGTACGTGCGTACTCCGTAACGCGTCTAGTGTTATGAGCGGAGTCTGTAGTTCGGTTATTCGTACAAGCGTAGCGCGTTTAGGGCTACAAGGGTAGCCCATCGATTAATGCTACGAGCGTAGCGCTTTTAGTACTGTGAGCATAGTCCATAGCACAGTCCATAGTGCGATTACTGCTACGAGCGTAGTGCGTAGAAGTGCTACGAGCGTAGCGCGTAGAGCGTTTTGTACTACGAGCATAGCGCGTTTAGTGCTACGAGCGTAGCGGGTTAAGTGCTACGAGCGTAGCGCGTAGAATGTTGAGTGCAATAAGAGTAGTTTGTAGTGCATTTATTCTCGATTTCTATAAACTAAAAGGAATCGTTTTGCTTACCAATGGTAGCATTTTTTATTGCCAAACTGGGCATGTAAAAAGATTCGTTAACTAATTTTACCTGTGATAGCTACTTTCATATGGGAGGGTCTACTATACAAAGCTATGTATGAGGTCTTTGCGTCATTATTGGTAAAGATACAAGAGTCTTTAACAAAATAACGGTTCGTTAACTTATAGAAATCGGCCATTAGTGCTACAAAAACTTATGCCTATTATGATAATTTCAGACCTACTCAGCAAATAAAATGGTGCCGGACTCAGCTAGCACTGCCACCGCAATGTTCACTGGTGTGAAAACCAATCATGACACTATGGGAGTGGACGCTAGTGTGCAGTACAAGGATTGTGATGCTAGCCTTAATCCTGAGGCCAGGCTGCAGTCACTGGCTGCGTTGGCTTTGAAGGCTGGGAAAAGTGCAGGTAAATATTAATGATCTTTGTATCTCGCCAAAAAGGAACACTTAAAAAGGTTTTATCAAACGTCTTATTTGTGATCGATACCGATCGTGTGTCGTATCTTGAAGCCTTTTATAGTATACTAGCTTCCGCTAGCGGCTTCACCCGCATGATATCATTATAAATTACAGACTATGTTACTCAGTGATAATATAGCATTCTACTGTTGAAAGAATTTTAAAATCAGTTTAGTAGTAGAATTTTTAGAATGAATAAACTCAATAAGTTTATTCATTCTAAAAATTCTATTTTTTTCTCTTTATAATATTATATCCCTTATTTTATTTTGAAACATATTATTTACAATTTTAAATATTTATATAAAAACAAAAAAAATATAAAAAATAGTAGCCCACCGGTGTCGGGAACAGGGTCCAAGCTACCGGTGGTCAGGACTCCTGAGAGAGGAACCTCCTAACCATACGCGTCGTGTCCAGGAGTACCGCTTTCTGGATCAAGCCCTTGATCCAGCTGCCTAACGACAGCCTCCTCAAATGTTTGTCGAGGCTCTTGGCTATTATGCCATTGGCTGTCACGACTATCGGCACAATGATTGCTGTATCCACATCCCACATGTTGACAACCTCGCGAGCCAGGTCAAAGGTCAATACTTAATCTATTTATCTTTTTCAGCTTTCACTAGGTTCTCGTCATGCGGGACCGCTATATCAATAATCATTGTGCGACGCTCTAATCGATCTATCACCGCTATATCTGGCTTATTGGCAACAATAGTCCTGTCAGTGATGATAGATCGATCTCAATACAACGTGATATTGCCATTTTCGAGGACTGGGTCGGGCACATATCTATAGTACGGTACTTCCAATTCCACAAGACTGTATTTCAGAGCAAGTTGCTGCTGTATAATCCTACCGCCGCGCCGTCCTTCACAATATATTTCCGATAGATGTTCGTCATCATAACTTCGTTCATAATCGCAAAGACAAAACCTTCGGTTTCCCCAACGAGGTCACCGAATCGCAACCAGGATACGGACGCTAACAGGTCTACATCGGGCCCATGTAAGGCCCGGTAATAGCGCCCGTGAAGCTCTTTGCTCTGCTATACCTCCCTGCAGTTTATATTATTATTATAGTATATGTGTGTTATTTTAATATTCAAGCCACATTTTATTATGACCAAACCAATATTTAAATACCTAATCTTAATGATGACATTTAAATATCAACAAAAAGTAGAACCGCTCCAAGAATTCTCTGTTTAATGCTAGACTATTGCTGACGTGTCTAGGAATTTTTGTAAACGAAAGTCAAAGTATTCGTTGCTGCATCAAATGCTACTCTTTTTTTTCCCAGGTCTAGTGACAACAATGCGCGTCACGCATGCGACTCCCGGCCCCCTATACGCGCACAGTGCTAGTCGCAAGTGGGAGTGCGAGGCATCCATGCCAGAAGGAACTGCTTGCAAGGACATCGCCAGGCAGCTGGTTGAGGACTGGCCAGGGAAAGACCTGCATGTAAGTACTTTGATGAAGAAAATGAAGTATTTGATATATCACAAGACGAAATGGAAAAAATGTCTCCTCACCAAGACATGAAGACGAGGACCGGCTCCAAATATAACGTAGGTAATTCAAGGACTAGCCTTGAAAAAGCCTGAACTTATAACTCCGTTATGTGAATAAATGGAAAATAAATCTCAGTATTAGGCGCACAGATAGAGCAGGCACAAAATAAGTCGATTATCGACTGCAAGGAAACAAGCGCAGCAAACAGTATTACGATATGATAACCAAATCAATCAAATTAAATGAGTTATGTACGCGGTACGGTGCATTTATAATTCGCTCAGACTTTTCTTAACTTTTAAACAGTTAGGATTGGGTCATCATTCCGTGTTTTTCTTATTATTACAAGGTGGTAATGGGAGGTGGCAGACAAGCCCTGGTCTCTAACTCAACAGGCACACCCTCAGATCCTATCAGCAACAAGCCCTGGACCTGCTACCGTCAGGACGGGCGGAACCTCATAGACACGTACAAGACCGACAAGCAGAGTCGAGGGTTGAAGTACAGTGTGGTCATGAATAATAAGGAGTTGGGGGACCTGAACGTGGACGACACTGATTATTTGTTTGGTAACTATCTAATTCAATTGTTTTTGGGCCTTATTCCGGTCTATAAAATTGTTCGAATGCGAGGACCGAATTAAGACCGATTCTGGATACTGACAATATCGGCATTCAAAAGATTTATTTTATCATCAGGCATTTTCGAGAACTGGGCACGCCACAATTGCGGCGATAAGACCCCTCTTTGAGGAGTGGCTAGAGAGGCGCCACGGCGTCCTCACCTTCCGCCTGACGCAGGTCCTCACCGGACACGGCTGTTTCGGGAGGTTCCTGCACAGGATAAGGCGGGAGGAAACGCCCGGGTGTCACCATTGTGTGGATCGCCCGGAGGACACGGTGGAGCATACGGTGGAGGTCTGCCCAGCTTGGGCGGAGCATCGCCGTGTCCTCGTGGAGGCGATCGGCGGCGGTGATCTCTCGCGTCCGGCCCTGGTTCAGGCCATGGTACGGAGCGAGAGGAAATGGGAGGCCGTCACCTCCTTCTGCGAAGCGGTAATGCTCGCGAAGGAGGAGGCGGAACGCGTGAGGGAGAGGCAAATTTCGCGCCCTCATGCCCCTAACCGCCGCAGGAGGAGACGCCCAGGGCGTCGGGAATCGCGAGGCGATTTCCGGCCACCGTAGGCGCGGGCTTGCGGGCGGTGAGCAATGGGTGGCTCACCGTCCGATAAGGACCAGGCCCGGGTCGACGGCGCGTTGTGTTCCACGCGCGCCTCAAAGAGATGTCAGCAGATTCGAAGGGGTCCACTAGGGCCGATGCCTGCCGGGGTTGCGAAGAAAACCGAAAGGGAGATCGTGGCCCCCGGCAACAGGGCAGCCGAAGGAACACGGGTGGGTTTTAGTCAGTAAGAGTCTGACACGCCCTCCCGCTCCGCCCAGAGCGGGAGAAGTTATTTGATGATTTCCCACCCTCAAAAAAAAAAAAAAAAAGGCATTTTCGAGAATGCCTAACGAATTTGCAGTGAGCAATAAAATACCTTCTGAAGATGTAATTCTGAGAAATAGACTGTAGGTATACGAAGTAGGTAGAGTCTGGCTACGCTAGGTCTGCATAAGTAAAACAATGGATTTTAAAAATCTATAGACGGCAACACTATCCTGTCCTACGAAAAAAGAATTTGATACTTTGTTTGGCTTTTTGTTTTTGATAGGTTATTTTGTTTATGTTCTGATTTATTCCTGGTAAAGAATAGTCATTTTGGCACGACACAGTGTGGATACGACATAGTTTTTCATCGTATAGAGGTAGAGCATAGGTACACACGGCTACATCTCAAGCTATACATTTACAGTTTATGCTGATCTCGTATTGTATAGGGTTTCCGTGCAATGCGAGTTCAGCTTATACTGGAAATGTATAGCTTGATGTGTAGCCGTGTGAACGACATAGTATATTACACATTATCTATAATGCAAAAATCAAAATATCAAAATCATTAGAACTACTTATAACCCTGAAACTGACATAACTGACTGATGTAGTAGTTTAGTTGTAGTGTTTGTTTGTTAGTGTAGTGTAGTTTTATATAGGTACCATATATAAAACTTTTTGGGGTTGCCCATTTATTATATTGCAGACATAACGTGGCCAGACTGTGTGCATGAGGCGTATCAAATTCTCTACCAACAGTTATTCTGAGACTCGTCATTTAGCGGCAAAGGGTTCCACGTTGATGGTTATGGACGTGTTGATAGTTCTTAGATATTAAAATATTCTTCCTATTATACCTTCCAGGTATTTTCTCGAACGAGCACTTGAACTACGAACATTTGAGAGAAAAAGGACCAGAGGGTATGCCTTCAATATCTGATATGGTGAAAGCTGCTATCAAGGTTCTGCAGAAAAACGAGAACGGATTCTTTCTTATGGTCAGTAGATTATATATATCTTATATCACTAGCATAAAAACACTTTTTGTGATGAGCGCTATCAGACAGGCCTTTTTTTTGGGTGGGAAATTATCAAATGACTTCGCCCTCTCTGGGCGGAGCGGGAGGGCGTGTCAGACTCTTAAAACCCACCCGTGTTCTTTCGGTTGCCTTGTTGCCGGGGGCCACGATCTCCCTTTCGGTTTTCTTTGCACCCCCGGCAGGCATCGGCCCTAGCGGACCCCGTCAATTCTGCTGACGGACAGACCTAGCAATGTGTTTTCGATGCTGATAACAATGACCATCTCCCCTGTATTTCCACGGCCTCTAATAATTTAAGGTAGAAGGCGGTAACATAGACATGGCCCATCATCGGGGCTGGGCGAAGGTAGCCGTCAACGAAGCGGCGGCCATGGAGGCGGCAGTCCAACTCGCGGCCAACATGACTAATGAGGAGGACACACTGCTGATCGTCACCAGCGACCACACGCATTCGCTGTCTATCAACGGGTATCCGGACAGAGGGAGCAGTATTTTTGGTTTGTTGCTTTCTTTATTAAGACAAATAGGTTTGTATGATCTAGGGTAATCCAGAAGCTGACTTAAAATAATGTAAATGAGACAAGCAATCGCTTGATCAGCAATACAAGCAGACCAATGGTAGATGAAGATGGAATTGATCGTAAAGACGAGGACATTAACAATTTTTTTTTATTCAAAGAACATACTTTTATTTATACCAACGAACACGTCTTCTTTCAAAATCTGTAACCATTTTATTCGTCTCAAACAGTCGAACGATCACGACAGTTGAATTCTGAATGTGTCTCCTAAAACAAAGTTGAAAAACATTCCAAACAATTTCAGGTATAGCCCAACCCTCAAGCCACGACGGCGTGAACTACACGACTCTGTCGTACGGTACGGGAGGCCCAGGGTCCTTCCAGTATTACGTCAAAACTGACGAGAATGGCAGCACGGTGGCAAGACGAGACCCGAGTGAGGACGATACGGAGGCGTTCGAGTACACCCAGGTTGCAGGGATCCAACTCGTTGAGAATTACCATGGAGGTGGCGATGTTGCCATTTATGCTAGAGGTGAGTATTTTGATTTTTACAGCTTTGGCCATACTGAAGTGACTCCCACGCACGCGCAGTTGCGTACCGTATCCCGCACGGTATTTGCCTTCATTTGGCGAGAGCTAAATGCCGTTAAACTCTTACTAAGGCAGTAGAGCAAATTCGAATAATATCAGGTTGCTAAATCTGATATTCTCATCCTAACAACGAAAATTATCCGTCCAATCAAGTCACTGACACCAAATAGGCGTGGACGCATATTAATGGTCTAAATTGATTCAATGAAACTGTACCATTTTTTTTTTAAGTAGGTACAAGGTACAACTGAACCATCCGAACTGATTAAGGCCAATGACACTACTTTGTTATCCTAAGTACGTACAGTATTTCAATTTTTTAATGTCACTCGGGAATCATTGCATTTCCGAATACAAACGAATGCTAATTTCTATGTCCATGAATTATTAGATTTATCGTGAATAATCATTTAAATTCAGAACTAAGTACTTTATTGTTGTTTTGATTTGATTCCCGTGTGAACTATATAGAGCTGTAAAACTATTTTCCTATCTGTCGAGCCTGCGACTTTAACAGCTTTCCTCCCATTTTTTAAATAAATTACATTAAGTTAAAAGAGTATTAACAACTCTATATACTTCCAAGTCGGTTGAGAGCGTCCGGTCTGCACCAAGTGCAAAGAGCAACTGATAGAAATCCGACCACAGACGAAACACGAAGTTTGCCGAGGGACATTAAGAAAATAGAAATACTTCCAAAAATTCTGCAACTTACTGTGCGAAATGCATACCTAGCGTATTTCTATGAGTATTTTATGTAAAATGCAAGTATTAAACCAAACAAAAACAGTATATATTTTAATTTCCTATTTCTTGCTTATTTATTTTCTCACTAGTTTAACCAAGAAGCATTCTTTATTATTCTTCGTGGTTCGTGGCGTCAAACATTATCTCAAAATATCTAACGCCTCGTGCAGACTAGCGCGACGCGACTTCGGTAATTGTCCTGCCGTAAAATTTTCTTAGAAATTGTTTTGTTAGTTTCGCGTGGCGCCAATCGCGTGGCTTATACGTCCACATGTTACATCCTCCATTATTGCACCTATTTGCATTCTCCTTTTCGTTCCAGGTCCTTATTCGCACCTCTTCCACAACGTTCACGAGCAGCACTATGTCTTCCACGCAATCTCCTACGCAGCCAAGATCGGCGCCTACTCCAGCGGTACAGCAGTCTACGGGAACATCTGGCACCTTGCTATCATCACCGCCATAAGCATTATACTGTTATGACTGTGTAAAGTGAAGTAGATTTAAACTCCGTACCGTGTGTCGTGACTTGGCAATTATTTACCGTTTGACAACTGTCTCTTCTTACTGTGATGAGACGACTATAATTAATAATGAGTGTAATGACAATCGCACAGTAAATTATCGTGGATGATAGTTCATTGTGCCATGGTATATGTGAACAGCTACATTTAAATATACAAGCCACGACAATGACTATCTGTCATCACGACACAGTGGGAACCATTGTTAGATTAGGTTACAGTCAACGGCAAAAGGTTCGCAAAATTAATATTCCTTGTTAGTACCTATTGTTTGTTGACGGCTAGGAGTATGTCGTTGTTTTTTTTCACTTTGTAAATGTCAGCCTAATTTGTTTTAATTTAAGAAAAAAAAAAGTTAAGTTTAATAACTTTGGTATTTTCATATAGTAATTTCATACTAAAAATGCAAAAAGGCTGTGATAGTTAAATATGCATTTATTTGACGGTATTAGCAATAATTACCTACCAAATACATTTATACCAAAAAATAAGTTACCCTGACCCCGCGTCCTATTTAAAAGCGATTGTCGCGCGAAAACAATCGTCCGAACTCTTTGTTCGGTGAACCTAACGCGTGGTCGCGCCGACAGAGGGCATTTTCCTGTTTCCGAACAAAAAGTGACATTTATTTGCACTCCAGCGATCGCGCATTCTTGGGACGATAGCTTTTAAATATGACGCGGCCATAGTTAAATTCCAATAAATAAAAATACAACATTTCACTAATTACTACTTTATTGCATCATGTCATAATAAATAAGAAAATTGTAACAGTTGTATAATAAAGATTTGTACATAATTCGTATCACAAAATAAACGCATCAATTAAGTACATTTAATGTTACGTAATAGAAATAACTGAATAAAAAAAATGCTTTCACTGTGTATCCAAATGACTTCTTATTTATTACCAGTGTCAATTTAATATTGGCGAAATTTTACATCTCGTGGACTACTATTTAGACTACTATTCGGCTAATTCGAAAATGAGACGAAGCACCGTAATAGTTATACTACTAGGAATATTTATTTAATACAACTTACTAAAATATCGAAGAAATATAATAGAGTAAACTCCTATATTTATTGAATACATACAGATTTTAAATATCTGTTTAACTCCGAAGAATATAAACAATACTCTCATAATATATAGTACAGCGATGTTGACCACTGAAGCACGCATACAACTAACTCTAAACATTTATTAAAATTAAATAAAAACAGGTGCAATTTTGAGAAGGTATCAAAAATACATTTTGAAACAAATTCATTGTATTTCAAATCAATTTCTGCTACATTAAGCGGAGACTTAAGCCAAAAACAATGAAACATAGTCGAAAGAATATTTCTCAATGGTCACTAGAAGAGACTTATCCCGTCTACCGGTACATAAGTTAGGCTTACACTAGGCCTTGACTGGATTCACCAGTTTTGTTGGACCCCTACTGTGTATTTACTTTTTATCGAGTCTATCCTGAGCCGTATTTTTTGTACACCACGCCGACGATTATAGCGAGCCCTAAAGCCAGCAGCGCCCATTTCAGCTTGGAACTAGAAAAGAAAACCATTTATTTCAATATATATGAAGCACAGTTTAATTTGACAGTGGGTTAAATTATTTAGATTAATTATCAATATTTTGTAACAATGCAAATATTGGAAAAAGGGGACACTAAATATTATTTGTTATACCCACTGTCAAATAAGATATTAAAATTGCATTTTACTTTATATCTTTATCTAAAACAACAACTCACAAACATACGTTTTAAATAATTACTCAACAATAGTATCTCAACATTACAATATTTAAATGAATATTTTATTTTTTAATTACCACACTAAAACTTTTATTTGCGACAGTACTACAGTACTAGATGCTAAATAATTATATACGCACAAGATACAATCAAATAATTTTCTTACATTATTACGTACAGTCAAGTACAGAAGAACAAAACTTAAAACAATATTATTATACCTACTCTAAAAAAAAATATAATAATTATATCAAATTACGAGCTTTCAGGTGGTGGCGGTGCCCTAGCTCGCGCCCGTCTAACACAGATAAAATGAACATTATAAAAATCTTCAAGCTCGCAATCCTACAGGATCCGCAGAACTCGAGGAGGTACAGAAAGAAATCAGTTTGAAAAAGTACCAGGTATTTTACCTGGTAACAGATGAAGTGCTAATACTAGATTAAGTTAACTAAACCGGTATACCACTCTGTGGTATACCAGTGTATACCAGTTTCGTTTGTGTAGAGCGAGAGTGTACAATGAGAAACAGTGGCTAACTATAATGGTCGAACGCACTCATTTTGTTGTTATTTTAATAAACCAATATTTTTATACTAATTATTAGTTTTAGTGCCAGATTAACCTATATTCAGGTTTAACAAAATAAATAGTTGTTGAAGAAGGTAGTTTCTAGAATATTTATTTAACTTGAGTTCGATGAGTTAAGGTTTAGGAAATGTTACTACTGTGCTAAAAAGTAGTGCTTTTGATACCAACGTACCAAATAATTAACTGCATATACGCAACACGATGTAGCTTAGAGTTCTGCTTGAGAAAGGAATTTGCGAGCATGAAGAAATAACTACCCTAAATATCTACTCTAAAAGTAAGCTAACTAAAATTAGTAGTAGTAAGTTATTTCTAATTAATATAATTAAACTGAAATATATTGAGAACCTTCTTCCACATGGTGGACCTCGTGGTCGTCTTGAAAAAAAGAAAGAAGATTAATTTTTAGAATAAATGGTGTCCTTCACCACACAATCCTCATCTTTTGAAAACTACATGAAAATCAATTATGAGAACGCCAACAAATAGTCAAGAAATGGTCATAGTCTCCACACAATCCTCACCTCAGTGCAAGAAAACGGCTGAGAGTATCGACTTGGTTTCAATTCCAAAAAATAGTCAAGAAATAGTCGTAACGCTATGCCAAATCTCGAAAATAGTTGTTAAGAGCTTCCAGAGATATAAAGGTGTCTTGGTGAGGATAACGTAGTGAGCCTTTCTCTCGCCACAATCCTCACCTGATTACCGCGGAACGCTTACGTTTTTTAATTTGAATTTGGTTTAAAAAAATAGTCAAGAAATAGTCGTCTCTAACCATGATAATTTCGACCTTGTTTACTATGTAGAAGTATGTTATACTTGCATGTAACTTCTACATACATTTTGTTTTGGTACAGTCGCGAACAATAAAATTGCAAATCTATTTTAATATTGTTGTATATTAATTTAAAACGATACTAAAATATTGCTGTACATAATATTCCTCCAATTTCAAATCTTTCCTGCTATTTCCAAACATTTCCTTCCAGTTGGCTTTATGAGTTAACTGATAAAATATAAAAGACTGATGCCCGTTTTCACCTTCTCTAAGTGACACTTAAATGAATCCCTAAATAAAAGTGCGCTATTGGATTTTCAACGCTAGGCTTAGCGCTGTGTGTTGAAAATCCAATAGTGCACATTTAGGGATTCATTTAAATGTCACTTAGAGAAGGAGAAACCGGGCATCGTCTTTATTTTATTGTAGTACGAGTAATTAAGACTATCTACCTACTTGTCTATTACTAAAATACCCACAGAGATACATTATTAACCCCTTTTAGTTTCTTTTTTCTACTTTGTTTAAATAGCTCGGTATGAAAACAAGCAAGTGACTATAGTATTTAATCTTTAAGTTTCTACTAGCTAAGGAATTGTTGTGCCTGATACAGGTTTTATTTAGCTTAAACGAGGCTCCGGCCGCAGCATAATAGTAAAATCTTGTTTCTATTTATCTCTACTTTAATTAATCTGTTACGATCAAATAGTTTTCTAAGAAAAATTAAACATTTTATGTAGGTACTTGGTAACAGAAATCGTGTTATTCTGTAAATTTAATTAAACATATACTAGCAACCCACCCGGTTTTGCACGAGTAGCATAATTACCAAAACCTTCCTCATGAATCACTCCATCAATTGGTGAAAACCGCATGTAAATCCGTTAGGTAGTTTTTTAGTTTACCGCGTTCAGACAGACGCGGTGGGGGGACTTTGTTTTATAATATGTTATGATTTTAACATATATTATATGTATATAACACGTACTTAAAATAGCTACATAACTAAAAATTATACCATTTTTAAAACAACCAAAAAATAAGGGGACTACTAAAAATACGTACTTAAAAATATTGTGCTCGACTGTACTCAACTCGAAAATGTATTTAGAAGTTTACTTGGAAGTTTAAGATACTTCTACATAATAAACCATTTCGAAATTATCATGGTTGAAGACGACTATTTCTTGACTATTTTTTGACACCGAATTCAAATTAAAAAACGTAAGCGTTCCGCGGTAATCAGGTGAGGATTGTGGCGAGAAAGGCTCACCATGTAATCCTCACCAAGACACCTTTATATCTCTGGAAGCCCTTAACAACTATTTTCGAGATTTGGCATAGCGTTACGACTATTTCTTGACTATTTTTTGGAATTGAAACCAAGTCGATACTCTCAGCCGTTTGATTGCACTGTGGTGTGGATTGTGTGGAGACGTTCAGCCCACAATCCTCACCAACTTATAGCTATAACTTCGGAATCATATTACGACTATTTTTTTAACCTTGGTGACTATTTGTGACTACTTATAACTATTTCTTGAATATTTTTTGCCGTTCTCAAAATTGATTTTCATGAAGATTTCAAAAGTGAGAATTGTGTGGTGAAAAACACGATAAATAATGTTAGGCGAGTGCGAATGCATTATTAGAATATTCAGGGGTTCAAAACTAATAATTTTAGCCTAAAGATTATTTATAAAGTCACCACTATTTTTGAGATATTCCCAATCTATATTTTAAACATCCAAAAATCACAAAATATGATTTATGTATTAGAGATGTAAGAAGTGCCAAAAAGTATGGATATATCTCTATGGATATATATCGTATCGATATTTAAAAATATATCAATATTTATTTCGATATAGCAAAAAAAATGTCGATATAACGATATTTTTGACACTTCTTGCATCCCTACCTGAAAATTAAAAACAAAAAAAAAGCTTTTCTTTCTTTATGAACTTCTATTGTTTGTTTTTACTATAAAAGCATAATTATTTATTTATGCACTCATTTGTTGACATTTTCTTCTTTTTTTTTTTTCAAGCAAATCAAGCAAAGTCACGCCACAGATAACTTAAAAAAGTACGGGTCTGATTCCCGGCCGTTTTAGTCAGTAGTGACAACGATGTTGCTATTGGAAATATATCGCATTTGATACATTTTCGGTACTTGATATTTTATATCGATATATCGAAATAATAAATATCGAAATGATAAATATCGTCTAAAAATATCGATATATCGAACAATTTTTTTTTCTGCAAACCAAGTATGTCGTCTAAATTGGGTACGTGTTAAAATTATTTGTGTTGACCCTCTGTCCCTTCCCTTTAAGAATTAACATTCCCACTGTGATGTAAAACTATTTAAACAAATAATAAAACTTTTATTCCAAATAAATAAAGTAGACAAGTAAATAAAATAATACCTAGGGCTTTCGCGCGGCACAACTATATTTTGAACTCTTCTCTCTGCCTTAGGCGAGATAGGCGCTTTAATTATAGATTTTTTTGATGACCTTTGGCTGTGACAGTTACAAAATACAATATTAGTACACAGTATTTTTTTATTTTATCCTATACTAATGAGCAATATTTCTATATATATATATATATATATATATATACAGGGTGACTTGTAATTAGACGTATTCCTTTTAGGACGTGATAGTGTGACCCATTTGCAACAATTATGCACCCCATAAAGCTTAGGCGAAAATTCATGGGGTTCGAGAAAACCCATTTTTTTTGTCTTTTTGATGATTTCCCAGAATTCGTCACTTAATATCACTTTTCTTTAAACTCTCAAATTGAATGACTTTCATTGTGATTCCATTGGGTACCTAATACTTTAATAAACCTTTCGATATAACATTTTCTAAAACATCAAACAGTAAAAAAAATAAAAGAAGGATATTACTAACCATTTTCAAAAATCGTCTACGGTCTTGAACTTTGACACCAGTTATCTCAAAATTTTACTATGGCATTAACCGTAAAAATTACGAGGCAGGCATTTTCATTTAATCAGCTGTCTAACGGGGTACAACAGTTTAAAAAATATTTAGGGGTGCCGATGAAAAGGTCGATAAAGCTGGCCAAGGTCGAATTTGGGAAATATTTAAATATTTAAAAATTGTGTGATAATCGAATGAATTAACTAGTTTATGCCATGTGGCATGGCAATTTCATGATAAAAAAGTTTTTTATTTTTTTTGTCAAAATATTAGAGTGCGTGCAAAAATGCGATGTATGTTTAAATACACGCAAACTATGAAACAAGTGAACCGTGGCCAGCGAGTAGACTATGAGTCATGTTAAAAACTCAAAAGCCACTTCATGACTTGTGACCTGGTGATGACAACCTGTGTGCCTAACGTGTGATGGATTGCTGGTAGGTTAGAAAGTAGTGGCATGGCATAAACCACTTAATTAATTCGATTACTACACAATTTTTTAATTTATCATTAATTTGCAAATTCGACCTTTGCCAGCGTTGTCTAGTTTCATCGGACTCTCTAAATATTTTTTTTACTTTTTGTACCACGTAAGTTATTAAATGGTGAAGATACGCTTAATTCCATAGTAAAATTTCGAGATAACTGGTGTCAAAGTTCATATACGAAGATGATTTTTAAAAATGGTTAGTAAACTTCTTCCTTTAACTCTTACCTGTTTGATGTTTTAGAAAATTTTATTACATCGAAAGGTTTGTTAAAGTATTAGGCACCCCATGGATAGGCAATGAAGGCCATTCAATTAAAGAGTTTAGAGAAAAGTAATATTTAATTATGAATTCTGGAAAATTTTCCAAAAAATATAAAAATTGTGATTTCTCTAATCCCATGAATTTTCGCCTAGGCTTTATGGGGTGCTTAATTGTTGCAAATAGGTCACACTATCACGTCGTGGAAGGAATACGTCAAATAACAAGTCACCCTGAATACATATATTTGTAATCACGTTCTCGAAAGTTGCAAAATAGGGGTTTACGGGGGCGAAAAATCGATCTAGCTAGGTCCCATATCTGGGAAAATTCATTTTCTCCGTATTTTCACCCGAGCAGAGCTATGTCGCCCAGGTACTAGCTACTAAAATTAATAAGCAATCTAAGTCCTCGTAATTCTACAGCAAAAAAATACTTAAATTCAAAACTTTTTCAAACTAATCACGTTTTTTGCTATAAATAAACTGGTAAATGGCTCAAATACTTTATGACAACACACAAGTGCAAAAGTATTTGAATTTGAACAAGCAGAACTCCAAGCGATGTTCTCAGTCATCGCGTCTTCATCAGCATTCCTGCTGCACCTACTTTAGATAATTACGACGTACATCCTGAGAGCATATTCGTAATAATTTTCTTAGGAGACTCTTAAATGTACACAAGCAAAGCAGCTGTGTTTTTTTTACTTAGTTTGCAAATTGTCTAAGCAGTAATTTGATGCTAGATCTAACCTTATTGACCTTCCATCGTAGGTTAGCCACGGCTTCTCATCGCTTGCAAAACTCGGGATGGCAAAAGTTGGACAGCTATCCAATTCACTAAATGACAACACAGTAAAAACTAAACTTTCATCCGCTCGGTTACGAATAAAATCGGAGAGTCGGTAACTATGTTCCTATATTAGTAACCCATTCGTGAAGAGTTGTCTGCTGAATGAATTGTGTCCGCAGTCACCAACCCGCTTATGCCAGGTAGAACGATTACGCCAGGGCCATTATTCGCTACGACAAATCCACAAACTACGTAGTCCCGTTAATGCAAGCCAAAAATAGGGTATTTATTCGTTTTAAATTTCACTATTTAACATAAGATTTGATTGATGTAAAATCACCTTGAATTTGATACGCTAAAATATTTTTAACATCTAGTTTACGTAGTAAATCAGGGCCCTAACGTAATTTTTGGGACGAGCGCAAGCGCAATTGGCTTGGAATACGAAGGTTAAGGCTCCGTGCACGAAAAAAACCCTTTTTCGTCTATAACTTATCTAATTGTATGAAAGCTTGAAATAGTTGAAACATTAAGTCTAAGTATAAAAGTACAGTTTTCGTGGTGTTAAACCATTCGTGTCAGTCACAGCACCTGTTAATAGTTGCATCACTTTTACGCTCTCGAAAATATGGTTTATTTCGCCTTTGATTTACTTAATGAAGATATAGTATAATCGTAAAATATTTTTTTTTTTTTTCAAGGATAGCTGAAGATTAATGTGTGATTTTTTAATTTCTTGATGTGGTTTGCTAAATAATAGAAAAAAATACATTACTGACAGGGTTTAAAAAAAATGGTTATTTCAATAAAAAAAAAAATCTGCTGTATTTTATATGGAAGTTGAAAAATGTGGTTCCCCTATGTACAAGTAGGCCATATAATGATGATGATGATTTTTTAATTTTCAAAATCAAATGTAGTTTCTTCTAACGAAACGATCAAACATCAGTATCGCGTAAATTTTTGGAAAACTTGTTGCGAATTTTAGTGATTTTCCACGAATCCTTAATTTATTTTAAAAATCCCTTTTCGCTATGTACAAGATAAAGAATTCGACTTTTCAAATCACCAACAATTTTGTTTAAATACTGTTTCCCTTTCTCACAACTAATGAACAAAAACCAGCCAAGCGCGTGTCGGGTTACGCACAATAAAGGGTTCCGTAGTTGATAAAGATAAAGATCATTTATTTGTACAAAACATGAGTATGCACACACATGGCATGCAAGATGTTACAATTAAATTTTATCACAGTCATGTTTTGCCTTAGCGGCGTACAAATATAAGTAGGTAGGTTATTACATTTAATCAAATAATTATAAATTTATCCATTATTATTAACAGTCCAAATTATAAATTTAAAATAAAATGTACTACAGAATAATGTCAACAACTCTTAATATTATAATAAAATTAGTCGGTTTAATGTCAAAGTATTTAGAAATACAGAATTATAAGAATTAGATTAATTTATCATTCAAAAATTCGTCAGTGCTGTAATAAATAGGCTTTCTCTAACAGACGGCTTTTTAACCTACTTTTTAATTTTTCCGTTGAATATTCCCTCCAATATTTTGGCAACGTATTATAAAGGATAGGTGCCATACCTATTATACTTATACTATATTATACTATCGTCAGCAAAAAGTGTCATTGAGATGAATTTATTTATCCCAAGAACAAACTTAACATTGTAGTTGAAAAACATGTTCTCCTATACATTCCAACTGCAAATGTAAGTTTGTACGCACAATATTGAGAGATTTACCATGTTATTTTAATTTTAAGACCATAGACTTCTTATAGGTTAAAGAGCCATACTATGTATTTTTTTCAAAATTTTACGTCCATCAGTTTCGGAGATAAGGGGGCCCCCCGCTGTTCGATCAATTTATAAATTAGGTCCGAGACACTCTCTCGGAGATTTATACACAATGACGTGAATATTTACATTCACAATAGTTAAAAAAAAATAGTAATATCATAATATTACTAATTTTTTTTTTAAATTATTCTGAATGTGAAGACTATGTGGATCATATATATATTTATTTATTTTACTCAGTTACTTTTAATGATAATCTGGCAGTTGTGAGTACTTTATGCGACCTACCCAAATGTCCTTTCTTTGGTATTGCTCGTCGAGTCATTGAGCTCCTTTTAAATTTTGAGTTGACCTGCACGATAACTGACAAATGCGTGCACTGACTGGACATGCCCTCTCAATCTGTGTGATGCTTTCCTCAAAAGACCACTTCAGACACCAATCTACATGGTCTTCACATGATCTGACCAAGATTATGTCTGGACTTTAAAAGAGACTGACCTCTGAGTTTGTTTCGGCCTTTCTTCTCAGAGTAGGCAGTTAGGAAACGCCGACTTCATCTAGTTTAAAAAATATGATTGACGTGTAAAAGTGTTTGTACAAACCTATTTACAGAAATAAAATCATTTATCACTTATCTCCGAAACGGATGGATGGATGGAATGGTCAATTTTTATTTCATTTTCTTTTATGTTTTTAACCATTTATGCACACACATATAAACAAACAAGAAGAAACAGAAAAATACGTACAAAAGCAATGCTTATTTCTAAAGAAATCTCTTCCAGCATACCTGCGACAGGAAAGTATATAAAAAGAGATGTAGACAACGTGTCTCAAAAAAGAAGAAAAAAACAATTCACTAATTTCAATATAAACATACAATATGAGAATATACTTACATACATACTTCTAAAATAAATATCACTACAATATATATATAATTATAATGTGATTTAAAATAAATATGCAACTATGACGACGTAAAAAAATTGTGTTTTTTCACTCTTCGTTTAAATGCTTCAACAGTTTGACAGTCCCTAATGTCAGGCGGAAGTGAATTATACAACCGAACCGCGTGCACAGTCAAGGAGTAGGAATAGAAGTCGGTTGAGTGGGGAGGTTTTTAAGATGCGACCTGCAATGTGCATCAAAAGGACGGGCGTAGGAAAATCGTTCCCGCAGATAGGATGGGGTTTTAGGGTTGTGAAGGATGTTGAATAGCAGACACAATATCCGAGAGTTCCTGCGAAGTCGAATAGGGAGCCACTTGAGTATCTTGCGAATGTTAGAAACGTGATCACACTTTGTAAGGTTAAAAAAATGAATACAGATAATTTGCAAACGCTCAAAGTTATTTAAAAGCTCCTCGGTGGCATCCAAATCATCAATTTTCATCGAATTTCTTAAATATCTTTAAAAGTATTTATTCTAAAATTATATAAAAAATATGTTTACGATCTTAAACATATTTCATTTGATATGTCACACGGTACTGATAGCAAACCTTTTTTTTTTTCTTGTTTGCCGCAAAAGTAACCCCTATACTCAAAATTCATTTATTTACGTTACACGTTCGTGTTTGGGTCACAGAAATACACATGTGTATGTACCAAATTTCAACTAAATCGGTCCATTAGATTCGGAGCAAATTGACTGTGACGGACGGACAGACAGACAGACAGACACACGAGTGATCCTATAAGGATTCCGTTTTTTACTTTTGAGGTACCCTAAAAATTGATCAAAATCAGTCGATTTCGTGCACGGCCCCTTAAGAGTCTATAATACCTCAAGTTGCTTAGCATGATCCTCTGTTATATCGAAAGTACTGCAGCATTAATTTTGAAATAAATATATGGTAAAGTTGAGGATTAATGTTAAGTAAATGACTGACGAAAACATGATTCCATAAAATTTTCTCGACAGGGAAAAATTCCAAGGTTACCTCCAAACCGAACAATAAATAGCTGGTATTAAAAAAAAATACTTCAAATTAGATCAGGAAACTTTGAATAATCACTGAACTAACTATAAAGTAGATACTATGTTTTTTTTTTTTTAATAGGTGCCATTATTTTCACCGTAAAAAGAAATTATCTAAACTATCGGCGCCTTGGAGCCTTCTCCCTGCCGCTCAGTCTCACTCTCACTCAGTCCGCGAGCAGTAGCGTGCGAGCGAGATAAAGAGTGAATTTTAAGCTGAGGTATTATGGACTCTTAATACTTATAAGTCTGAAATTGCCAACCCATCTTGATCAAGCGTGGTTGTCACTTGTGCTTTCTCGACCTTTTTTGCACTGCAGTGGGACAATAATAGGTTGGTATTATTATTATTATAAGAAGTTAATAAAATAGGATACTAAGGGCCGCATTAAAAACTACATTAAGAGGAGGCTCCTTAAATTGTATGTTAATTTGCATTAATATTCTGAAACAGTCACGCATACAATCAAAATGGAACTTTAGTATATGATTTATTGGTTATTTTGCTTTCCATGTATAAGACAGTTACGTAATAGTAACATTTTCGCTAGGTTTATTTTTTATTCGAAAAACATGTCTTTTTTTAAAGATTATTTAAATAAAATCAAAATTACTCGGCTTTTATGTCCAAAATTCACAGTAGGAAAATATAGTTTACTATCCAGCCACAAGATTTTTTTTCTCTAGATCAATAATTACTTTAGTTATAAACGAAATAAGAATTGAGACTTACGACATTTAGTTTCGTGCTCGAACACGACCAAAGAGTGCACGCGATTTTCAACTTTATTACTGACGTGTTAGCGTTTAGCATATATCGGAGTGGCGGGTGCATGGGGTCGAAGTTTGGAGTGCATAGTCTTAATTTGTGGATTGACTTTGGTTTCGTTTTGACAAAGGCTGATCTCACTTAAACAATGTCAGTTCGTTTTATTTTCGCAAATTCATGAAATTTAGATGCTATTTTCTTTTCATAGATCTTAGGATTCTAAGGCTGCCTGTTCACTGGAGCGGAGCGAGGCAGCGGAGCGGAAAAATGTGCCAATATTAACCAAAATAATCTAAACTCCGCTGCAGAGCTCCTGCTCCTATTGGTTAATATTGGCACATTTCTCCGCTCCGCTGCCTCGCTCCGCTCCAGTGGACAGGCAGCCTTAGGCGAGGTTATTAATAAGACTTATTGTACAATTTGATATATTCTGACAATTGAAGTCTTCTCAGTTACGGAGATATAATGTTTAGACAGATTGATTGAACAAAGTCTATCAGATATTGATATTATAAGCTAGCAGCGCCCTGCGGTCTCATCCGCATAATTCTTGATCCCGTGGGAACATCGAGATAAAAATCCTATGTGTTAATCCAGTTTATAAACTGTCTGCCAAATTTCATCCAAATGCTTTCAGCCGTTTATGCGTGATTGCGTAACAAACATACAAACTTTCACATTTATAATATTATTATAGTAGGATATCTCAAATCAACAACAAAAAAATAAAAGAAATAACCTGCTAGCGTCACACGGCACGCAGTCTTGGTGATATTGTGAACTGTAGAGATTGCAAAAAATTTTATTAAATAATAAAAATACTACTTTTAGTTGAAGGAGTGAACCATATTCTACATAAGTTTGGTGATCTAGTGAAGACAATCTACGGCTACAAAACTTTGAATTTTTAATTAAATATAAAATTATTTTGTTTTGGAATAGCAAACCCAATGTGATACATGACAAAGTTGAAATTCCATTGCAACCTAACTATTTAGGACCTCTTTATTCATTTGTAATAAAAAGGTCCTAAATTAAGTTTGGTCACTCAAATATCGACTTAGACTACATAACACTAAAGAAGATAGTTAAGTGGCAATGAATGTGAATTATTCAAGATTTTGGACTCAAGTACAGAGAGGGACTCTTCAGTCGAGAGACAGATGTTTGGTCACAGATGAATACAGATGGTAGACTCCGCATTTTAGGTATGAAGCTACAAGTACGCGGCGGGCCTGTCTTGTCGGGCCAATTTAGTGAGTGTAACGCAGTCAGAAGATATAAGAATTACGCGATAGAAAGAGAGGCAACTTCTAGGTGAATATAACTAGATATTTAGCGTTGTGCGACCTGAATTGCACGTTATTGTGTCGAAACAAGAGTCGCTTTTTATTTAAATGATTTTGCAGAGGGAACCATCTGTATCATCTGTGGTTTGGTGTTGATTCGTACAGTATTTTTTAAAGTGAAAACTTCTTTAGGCGCGTTGGACATTTTTGAGATGGGACTAAACCATTGATTTCGCGACACTGTGACGACACCAGCTTTTGACCACTAAAAAGACATCAACGCGTTGATTACCGCGATGCGTGGAGAAACAGACATAAACGCGTTGATTACCGCGGTGCCGATTTTTTTTTTCAAGTTTTCACTTCTGTCGGCACTCCCGGAGTGCCACTGTTTTTTATATTAAATTTGGTTGTAGGCATAGATGAAGGTCTATAGAGACAAAAACTTATTTGAGAAAGCATAGTGCGCAGATTTGGGCGAGCCGCACCGCACTGCAAAACATTGGAATGCGATGCGTTGCAGCCCGACGCGGCTCAATTAATCAAAACAGTGACATTTTAGACAGCCATTTGTGAACTTACAGAATGCACAATCTTAAGAATAACTAGGTACATTAATAAGAATAACTTAAATAATAACGGAATAGCAGTTTGAATGGTAATTAATTAACAGAATTGAATATACTACAGTCTGGGGTCGAGAGAATGCGTTCATACTAACAAACATGTGTTTTGCGAATTTGATCCTTATTACTAGTAGAAATTGACCAACTGACAGGTGTCAGGAACGAATTCTCTCGACGCCACGCCGACCGGAATCTATTAGCAATGATATAACATTATGCTTACATTTTTTTTTTTAATACTTACTCATTATTTTGACTATCTATATAAATTAATTATCACTAAATACTAATGATTTCATATCACATGTTATACAATACACTACTAAATAACTAGTTTTTTTACCTCCGTTATAAATAGTATTTGGACAGTGGCAATGATATTACACATACAAATATAAACCTTATACACTAAACGATAAGATCTAAACTAACTTAGGAAATAGATTTTTTTTTGTGCTTAAAAAATACAAACAAACTGTCACCTTGATTTCCATAATTTGGCTTTCATTTTACAACTGCAAAGAATTTACATTAATTTTAGATGGTCCTTGCACATTTACTTTTTTTTATTAAAGTTCAATTAAGTATTATTTTTTTGCAAATTTTTATTTTGTGAATCTAAACCAATAGAATTTCGAGGTCATTTTATAATAGACTAGCTTCCGCCAGCGGCTTCGCCCGCATGATATCTTTATAAATTATAGCCTATGTTACTCAGTGATAATATAGCATTTTACTGGTGAAAGAATTTTTAAAATCGGTCCAGTAGTTTCTGAGTTTATGCTTTACAAACAAACGTGCAATAATCAAATCTTTTCTCTTTATAATATTAGGTTACATTTGTACTTACCACCCTTGTCCTGGAGCTAGTTCTCCGATTTTATAAGTCTTCATCATACCTCTGAAACAGAAACCGTTTATATTCTAGAATTTGCCAATAATATATTACAAAAAAGCCAACAAAAACTGACTTCGTTAAGGTTTAAATTTAGGTTACTTATTAAAATAATAAAGGTTTAAGCATACACAGGGTTAAAAAATACAATAGACGTGTAAATATTTAGTAACCTGTTCCGCTTAGCTATTTTTAAAGAGCCATAAAAAACCCTGAAAAAAATCGACAAGTGTTTCCCCGTCAACGAGGCATCCTCAGGATGACGATTGACTTGTCACGAATCCGAACACGGCTTATTGCCACACCGAGCGCTGAACGCAGAGGTACAGGTTTGATTGAACCAACTACAACCATATTGTCTACAAGAAAATAAACAGACAACCCACAGCCTAAACCACTGGGTCTGGCAGCATGAAATTTTGCAGAAGAATTCCTTATGTATCGAGAGTGAGCACTAAGGAAGGATTTTTTGAAAATTCATTCACTAACGGGGTTAAATAGGGGATGAATTTATTTTTAGAAGTTTGTTAATTTTGCCGCTGAAATTCCTTCGACTACTAAACTAGAAAATTATGAAAAGGAATTACATTGCAGATGAACTGTGGCCCACATCATCAAATGCGATTGTGGCATCTTGTCCTGCCGCCTCCAGTAACGGGGCTTCACCACCAGGATGCTGGAAAGAAATAAAAGGGAAATATTTAATTGTTCCTCTATAAACTTACTGATCTTCTAATGATGTTCCCTTTTTTTACTCGACTACGACGAAGCAAAAAGGAGGGTTATGATTTTGACCGGTATGTATGTATGTTCATTTATTCCATAATAACATAACTTCTAAACTACTGATCATAATTTGACAAATGAGGTATAGTTGGAAGCGTCTTTATCGACCGCTGGTTTTAGGGCTATGGCTATGTGACGTCACATTAAATTTGAAAATGGCGCCCTCTAGAGGCCGAAATTATGAACTAATAAAAATCCGAAATCACACGTAATCTGCTCGATTTATGGCCCCAACACGTGACTCCGGATTTTTAATTTGTTTGTCTGTGATGTCTTGTACCTTTTTAGTTGACTTTTTTTACCCAATACCACAGATAATATAACCCAATACCATAAAAATATATACATAAACTGTGTTCGCAATTTATTTGCCAAACAACATAAACAAACTCGAGTTTATATAAAAAACAACTGTAATTCCTACACATAAGGTTCAATTTGCGCTACAACTTCATATTGTTTTATGACATTTTCAACAGTACTAATCAGTCTAAAATTAACTTCATTAACACTTACATAAAGTTGATGTATGTGGAAATAACATTAATTGGAAACAAGGTTATAAATAGACCTTAGATGAACTGTGTGAAAGATGTTACGGCTAGAAAAGGGGGGACTACCGAGATGACGACTTATAGAGAAGTATGGAAGAAAACAAAAAAAACAACTGACAAAAATAACTTTAATTTCGGAAGTCGTTGTCTTTGGTTTTAATTTTTTTTTTTGCCACCAGCTTCTGAAATTAAAGTTATTTTTCACTTTGTACATTTTTTTTTTTTTAATTGTTTTTTTTTTGTTTTTATTTGTCACTTTTTAGTTGTGGTACCTACCCCACACAAATTCGAATACCACAGACCTGCCACCACCACACCACCTGCTATGTAAACAACAGTGACAGAAACTTATCATAATATCATCCATACCAAGTGGGAAAAAAATGTATTATTAAAACTAACTCAAAAACTACCCAAACAGTTAATAACATTTATATGTCTTTTAATCGTTTTTTTTTTTTTTTTGTTTTTACATTTCAAACAAAAAATAATCATCAAAATCAATTCATAATTAGCAGAGTAATCGCATTAAAAACATACAAAAGAAAGCATACAGTCGAGTTGACAACCTCTTCTTTTTGGAAGGTGGTTAAAAAGACCACAAATAAATTGAGATAACAGCAAATATGATGACGACTTAAAAATTATTTCTGGGAAACCATTATCACAAATAATGTTAAATATAGCTGGCAAATTAAGATTGTAAACTTATTTTATAATCTTATGTAACAAGTTTACCATACTGACAAAACTGATTATGTAATTATTAAATTACTGATATAGAGGATAACTATTTCAAAGAAGACATGATGCAATCACAGCTTTTGTTGTGAACATCTAATGGTCATAATGTTCTGGCAATTTCCGATTGCCATAAGTCATCGGTATACAATGATTTATTGCTCTTATTTGTGTATTTAATGAGTGATTGAAAAGTCTTCAAATAGCCTTTGTAAAACAATAGAATACCAACTGCAAAAACAATATTTGAGCTGTAAAATATGGTGGTAAAAATACCAATGTTTATGAGGAACTATGGCTCCTGGCCTTTTGAGCTGAGATATAGTCGCCGGCACGTAACTTGGCAAGAACCTTAGTCGCGCAGAATTTGTTTATGCTTGTTTTTCTTAACAGACGTGTTGAAAAATAAATTATGGCAATAACCATAGAATAATGACATGCAATAAAAGTGTCAATGATTTCAGTTTCTTGATATTTACTGTCTTGATTTAACTATTTAAATGTTTTTATTTAGAATTTACAAATACAGGATGTATTTGTGTAGCATACGGTGGAGGTCTGCCCAGCTTGGGCGGAGCATAGCCGTGTCCTCGTGGAGGCGATCGACGGCGGTGATATCTCGCGTCCGGCCCTGGTTCAGGCCATGGTACGGAGTGAGAGGAAATGGGAGGCCGTCACCTCCTTCTGCGAAGCGGTAATGCTCGCGAAGGAGGAGGCGGAACCCGTGAGGGAGAGGCAAATTTCGCGCCCTCACGCCCCTAACCGCCGCAGGAGGAGACGCCCAGGGCGTCGGGAATCGCGAGGCGATTTCCGGCCACCGTAGGCGCGGGCTTGCGGGCGGTGAGCAATGGGTGGCTCACCGTCCGATAAGGACCAGGCCCGGGTCGACGGCGCGTTGTGTTCCACGCGCGCCTCAAAGAGATGTCAGCATAATTGAAGGGGTCCACTAGGAACGATGCCTGCCGGGGTTGCGAAGAAAACCGAAAGGGAGATGGTGGGTTTTAGTCAGTAAGAGTCTGACACGCCCTCCCGCTCCGCCCAGAGCGGGAGAAGTTATTTGATGATTTCCCACTCTCAAAAAAAAAAAAAGGGTGTATTTGTAAATTGTAAATTAAAATGATCTATGGTTAGTTAAATAAGAAACTTGATATTTACACAAAATAATTTTATAAATAAAAGCATTGTTATGTAATAACAGAAATATTGATTAAGAATAAGAAGGTGATTGCCAAATATTAATTATTTAATACAAGGTGAATCATAGAACCTACTGCAGTTTTCACTGAAGTATAGCTTAATAAATGAATTAGAAAACACGTTATACTGATAGCCCAGCATTCTGTACCAGTTGAAATTAAGTTAGGTTTCAGCTCCTACTTTAAAAAAAAAATTATATATATATATAAGCTTATTCATTCAACAGGTGATGTTTACATGAAATACCCTGATGTCATTATGAACAACGTATCGGTACATTAGATGTCCGTTTTATTGAAAAAATACACAACGAAGACTCACGAAATTTTAATTGTTATGGTCTGATGGATTGTCAAGGTTTGATCTCACCTCTGCAAGAAATTTTGTAACATCGTAAACTCCGTTGCGATACACCATCCACGCGCTTTGCCTGGTATTGTGTTTTTTAACATCATGTGCCTGTATAACTTGTGTCATCTTGAAAATAAAAGGCCTGTAGATTTTTGAATTCTAATAATTTACGAAACAAATTGTACCGAATAAATAAATGTCAAGGTTAATAACCTTTCCGCAAGGAAAAATTTATGTCACTGTCACACTTCCTTCACACTTGACTGACAGTCAGATGGGCTGTCATATGCTTGCAGAAAAATTTCGATATATCGATATTTTTAGGCTATATTTATTATTTCGATAAAAAATACCAAGTATCGAGAATGTACCAAATTCAAAAATGTACTAAAAGCTGGGAATCAGAGCCATAAAAAAATAGACTTTTTTATTCTCTGTGGCGTGACTTTGCTCGGAAAAAAAGAAAATATCAACAAGTGAGTACTTGAATAAATAAGCTAACATAGTAAAAATAAACTTAATAGAAGTTCATAAAGAAAGATTTAGTTTTTTCATTTTCAAGGTGATTATAAGGTAGAAACGCAAGAATTTCCAAAAAAATATCATTAGATCGTTTTTTTTTTTTTTGTTCAAGTTATCGATCGATATTATTTTCAAATATCAATACGATATATATCGATACTTTTGGCACTTCTTGCGTCCCTAGACTGCCTGTGAGTTCTGCTGAGACAAGTGTGGCAGTGACATTTTCCTCGCGGAAAGAATCGCTGTTGATTGGTTGCGCTGAGTTGCATCAACAGATGTCAACCTATCCACTAGTGTTGCCAACTTAGCATTTTTTATGCTAAATTTGGCAGATTTTCTTTCTGTTTAACACACTTTTTCGTCGTTTAACATTATAGCATACTTTTAACATATTATTATAAAACATTAAATTACATTAAATAAATATGAAACGAACAACCTCTATTGTTTTGTAACTTATGGGGGATTCCCAACAAAAAGCAAAACTGTTTCATTTTACAATGCAATGCTTACGGCACTTTAAACGGGTCTAAGTAGCGCCACTATTATGCCGCAAACTGCGGCGCTTTATCCGATAGTGATATAATGCCGCTAGCGACAATCTATACACTTCCAAACAACATTACGTTTCTCCCTCTTCTCTATAGGAATGGAGGAAGAGGGAGCAACTTCATACATTTGGTATTTATTTTTAATAAATGAAACTGGAATCTTATGTGCTGTGCGATCTTACAAAATTCGTGTTTTGTTTGTAAAGTTGATGTATTTAATACCTCAATATGCCTCCTTTGTACTCAAGAAGACTCTCAGCTCTCAATCTTCCACATCTACAGCTGCTGTGGATGATCATGATATCGACTGTTTATTTCAAAACTTAGAGTAATTCAATTTAAAGCCAATTTGATATTATAATAATTTTGATTAAAATTTGATTTTATTTTAGGGCTCTTTAAAAAAAATCTAAAATAATGTTGGCATTTTTTGAACAGCCTTTTAGCATGTTTCGTATGAGCCTAGTGGCAACACTGCTGGTGTGAATGCAAATCAAATTATGTACGTTTTGTTGATTGTTGCGAATTCGAAGCGCAAGGTTTGAAAAAAATTTGATCATTTAGTAAATAAAGCTGAAACAAACTATAAAGCGTGTTGTTTCATAGAATTTGTAGAAAACACAAAATTGTGAATGATTGATTTGAAAAATGTACATATGACATACGTACATTAGCAATAATTCGCATGTCACATGTGTGTCAAATTAATTTGAAAGATCATCAAAACAACCAACATTGACAACATAACCTAGAAAAAGTGGTTGTTTATTTCTTGTGATTACGTTAATCTATGTAGAAAAATCGTTGTCTATTATGATAATAACGAGTCATAAAACTGCTAATGGCTGAAGAAAGGGATTTCAACGATCTTCTAGACGACATTGTCCTCAGTGAGGAGAGAGAACATAAGGAAAGTTATGATCAGGGCTTTAAAGCTGGAAGCGAAGCAGGAAACCCTGAGGGTTATCACTTGGGATACCATAGAGGAGCTGAATTAGGCCGGGAACTGGGTAAGGCAATTTTCAAACACGCTAAAATACAGCTTTTAACCTTATTTTTGGGACCATAGACAAGGTATTATAGTTTAATCAATGATCACAAATATATTTTGATTAAAATTTCCAGGCTACTATCTAGGTATTATCACACATCACATCAACCTCAACAAGGAATCTGACACGAAGTACTCTGATAAAATTCTTACGCAGCTGACCAAAGTAAAAGAACTCATTGATGCATTCCCAAGAACTAACTCAGAGGATCATGAAATACTGGGCATGGCGGAGACAATAAGAGCGCAATATAAGAGAACTTGTGCGCTGTTGAAGTTATCTTCTTCTAATCCATATGATGCAGGAGTTTCCTTCTAAGGATACCAGTAAGTAATAATATGAAATCTTTCTTTCTATTATTTCATCCCTTCTCTTCTACTAAGTTAAGTAGAATACAACAATGTTCTTAATGTCCCTCGGCAAACCTTGTGTTTTGTCAGTCATCAAATTTCTATCAGTTGCCCTTTGCACTTGGTGCTGACCAGACACTCTCAATCGACTTGGAAGTATATAGAGTTTTTAATACTCTTTTAACTTAATGTAATTTATTTTAAAAATGGTAAGAAAGCTGCTAGTCACTGGCATGACAGATAGGAAAATAGTTTTACAGCTCTATACAGGGTGACAGGGAAATTCGACCTATTCCTTGAAAGGGGTTATACAAGAGGTCATTAGCAACAAATTAAGTCCAGTTAACTAAGGGTCAAAACTGTATGGTTACCGAGCTGTGACGGTTCAATGATTTCGTTGAAATTTTCTGACCTGTTACCAAAAACAATTAATTATGAAAATACTGCTCCACTCTAAACTTTTAATTGATACTTTTCTGAAAGCTGAAAAAGGAGTGATCAATAAAATAAAATAAATACTTGGCCAAAACTTACATGATCTCAAAAATAAAAGGTCTTTAGTAGCAATAATTTTTAATGATTGTATTTTACCCGAAAATTTAAGTAAATTATTGGAAAAAAATTGTATGACAGTTGGCGTACAAATGAGTAAAATTACTAACTGGTTTCATAAGCTTTCCAAAAAGATACAAATTTTATTTACTTTCCCAGCAGTTTTTCAAAAATCATCAAATGCGCGATAGGTCAAACTTTTAATTTTGATTTGTAAATTGAATTCATTTTGATCACTCCTTTTTCAGCTTTCAGAAAAATATCAATTAAATGTTAAGAGTGGAGTAGTTTTTTCATAATTAATTGTTTATGGTAACAAGAAAGAAAATTTAAAAAAAAAACATTGAACCGTTACAGCTCGGTAACCATACAGTTTTGACCCCTAGTTAACTGGACTTAATTTGTTGCTAATTACCTCTTGTATAACCCCTTTCAAGGAATAGGTCGAATTTCCCTGTCAACCTGTATAGTTCACACGGAAATTATTATTTTTCTCTACTTGATAAATTGTCTTTGTTTTCCAGAACCATTAATGAACTCTACAATCAGCAAAATCCACCACCACATAGAATCCCTCACCAAATACTTAACACCTTTACTGCCTATAGCCAACTGTCATATGGTAGAGTTCCTGACTCAAAACCACTGGGAGAGGCTCCTGCCTGGCCCCTTGAAAGAAACACTTGAAGGTTTGGACCTGAATGAAGCTTTAGAACAGTTCTGGAGTACAGCTGGTGGTCAAGAAACTAAAGGTTTGTTTTTATGAGAATGTTTATTGATATTATAATGCATTTGGGAATTTGATAGAGGGGCATTTTTTAGTCAAAGTCAAATCATTTATTTCAAATGGCACTTTCGAACGTCAAAGTTACAAAAAAAATAGAATTGATTCTAGTCGCCCCTTCCAAAAGGTAGTTTTTCGTATGGAGAAGAATGGGCAAGAAACTCCACCGTTACTCTTTTAAAATGTTTTACAATATTTTGTGTAGGTACATTAGTTAAATCATTATATGTGAAGACGATGCGCCTAGAATAAAATTACTATGCCAAAATTGGTTAAAAGAATTAAAAATTAAGCAATGACTGATGATTTAATTATGTGATAGATACATGGTGCTCACATATTTACAAACATTGTAAATTTAACTCAGTGCTTCAAGTTTCTTTTGCTTGAGGGGCTCGTGGTACTGTGTGTACTTGTCCTTTCTTTTCGCACATGTTGCGCGACACCTTAAACTTGGTACAGTGTCCTTGATTTTTTGCCTTGATTTTAATTCAGTTGTCATCAATTTTTTTAGGGTCATTTTCAATTTTGACTATTAGTGGTAGTTTCTGGGTTAGTGGCAACATTGACGAAAACTTTTCTCTACTAATGTGGTGCACAGCCTCTTCAGGTGACAGTTATTTGAGTTTCATTTCATTCATTACGCTTGTGAAAAACAATTCGTTTCACCTATATTCAATTGCCGTATTTTGTGATACGGCAATAAGAGGCCTGCCGTATGCTGTAATTTCGGAAAAAAATTATCGTGGATTGCCGTACAATACGGATAATATATGTTTAAGGCTTACTGCCAGACCTTCTACACGAGCAGCCTCTGGGCAAGCTATACGCGGAAAACAATGGACGCCCTGAGGATCCAATATAATAACAGCTTCAGAATGCTTTTGGGACTGCCGCGCTTTTGCAGTGCCTCTGGCATGTTCGCGCAGGCGCGTGTTCACGACTTCCACGCAATGGTGAGGAGAAAAACGGCGTCGCTGCTAGAGAGAACGCGGTCAAGTCCCAACAGCATTCTGAAGATGTTAGTGGATAAATTTAACTCGCCGATAATGAATCACTTCATGCAGGTGTTGGTTAGGCAGGAGTGATTCATTACATCCGGTGAATGTTTGTAAATATTGTTTTTCTGTTATTTAGTACTTAGTTATAATTGTAACACACTAACATAGCATTTAAGTTTTATTTTTATTTTTTTGTATCTAACCAACTAGCATATGGATCATTGTTGTCTAAGTTAATAAATAAATTAAAAAAAAATAATAATAATTTAATTTAATACGGCAATTGCCGTATCAATAACAACACTGGGGGTGTTGTTAGTAAACATTTGTGAAGTTGTCATAAATTATATTGAAAAAACAATACCACGACGTTAGTTCCGATTTTGATCACGAGCCAATGAATGGTCTATATATTGGTAAATAATGTTTTTCTCCTGTACATTTAATGATGGAGAAACGGATTGTATGAGGAATTATATGAAAAAGAGGAGAGTTAATAATAGCGTGACGGTTGACAGGGGAGGATGGAAAGAAAAAACGTGGTGCGCCAACCCCACGTAATATGAAAGGGCAGGAAGATGATTAGAAGAAGACGACAGATTAATTGTTTACCTAATTTACAAAAAGTTTAAAAATTTAATTATTAATTTACAGTATAACTATTTTCTTAATGTCCCTCGGCGAACTTCGTGTTTCGTCAGTCGTCGGATTTCTATCAGTTGCTCTTTGCATTTGGAAAAGACCGGACGCTCTCAATCAACTTGGAAGTATATAGAGTTGTTAATACTTTTTTAAGTTAATGTAATTTCTTTTTAAAATGGAAGGAAAGCTACTTAAGTCGCTATCACGAAAATATTTTTACAGCTCTATATAATTCACATAGAATTTAAAACAACAATAATAAAGTACTTACTCGTAGTTCCGAATTCAAATGATTAAACACGATATAAATCAAATAATTGATGGTCATGGAAATTAGCATTCGTTTGTATTCGGAAATGCGATGAATCCCGAGGGACATTAAAAAAATAGTGAGACTGTAGCAATTTGTTTCTACTTTCCAGATAATTCACTCCTCTCCAACTGGATCCGTACAGCTCGCTCCCTCTGCGTTTCTGTCAACAATGAGTACTGCCTATCTGCTGAACAACTACAGGAGTGCATCAGAAAATGGGGCGGGGACATCAGACCTGAGATACGGGTCAAAGAGTTTATGACTAACAAGAAGAGTTATGAGGTAATAGGTGATTTGTTATTTTACTGATTTTGTAATAATTGTTACAAATCAATAGTAATATGACTGTTATGCTCATTGATATAAGGTTTAAACTACAATCATTCATGATACTTAATTGAACCTAAGTCAAATAATTTGTTTCAAATAGGCCCTTGTATGGCACTTTTGAACGTCAAAATTTACAAAATAATAGAATTGATTCTAGTCGCGTCTTGAAAAGATAGTTTTCGTATGGAGAGGAATGGGAAAGAAACTCCACCGTTACTCTTTTTTAATCTTTTACAATATTTTGTATAAATAATTATATGTGAAGACGATGCACCTAGAATAAAATAAAATTACTGTACCACAATAGGTAAAAATAATTAAAAAATGAAGCAACGACAGATAAATTAAATATGTGATATATATATGGTGCTCACATATTTACAAACATTGTAAAAGAAGACAATTTTCCTAAAATTTTACAATTTATAAATCAGTGTGTGAGGAAGTAATTACAGAATGTAAAATCACAAACATTAACAAAAAACAACAAAAAATAATAAATTATACAATTAAATTAGCAACCAGTCTAGGCCCTTTGTACACAACACGGTTTCTTTACGGTACGGAGGCGGCGTGTTAAGCGCGCCGTAACAAGATCGTGTGACTTTGTATATAACACGGTTCTATGGTATACGGCAACGTTGCTGTGCCATAGTGCCGCCATATTGGCAACAAACTTCCATGAGATCCACACAACTCTTACGACCGTGCCCACACGCGGCATATAAACCGTAGTTTTTCACGGCAAGAAAAATGTGTGTGGCCCTAGTCTGTTCGGCTACGTTCTTGAGTAAAGGCTAAAATTATAAAAAAGATTTTATAAAACAGCCAGTGTGAGACAGTTGATCTGATAAGGAAGGTAAAACAATAACTAAAATTAACAGTAATGTGTTACCTACTTAATTGAATGAATGACGTGCTCAGCTCAGCAACTAGATTAGAAAAGTCTCAGCTGTTATTTACTTCTCAAATTTCCTTATTCAATCTCCCAGTAGCAGCGCTTTTGTCTTATTATTTTTCCATTAGAGGTGCTACACACAAGTTCGTGTCGGCACATTCGACTCAGCAGTGTTTGTTGAACAACAAACCAACCCGAAGCAATAACTACACATATTCGGCTTTCATTCGGCTCGTACCGAGTGGCAAACTCCGTTCGGCATGTACCCTCTTGCTTAATAACCTTTGGGTCGGTTCGGTGCAATTCGAGCTAGGCCGACCGCCATTTTACGGCAACATACATTCGATTTTGCCGCCCGACTGTGCCGAATCATGGCGACCCGAACATAGGTGTAGGGTGCTACAACCATGTTTAGGTCTACATGATTGATTAGACATCAATCATTAATCATCTACATTCTACACAGGTACAAACAATGTCGCGACTAGTAGCTTCCCTCCATTCTGCCTGCAACTCCACTTGTTGCGTAGAAGCGGGCGGCGGTCGCGGAAACCTGCCGGTCGCGTTATGTCTAGCGTATGGCGTGCCCAGCCTTACTGTGGACTGTGATGCCGCTGCGGTCGTTGCAGGACCGAATAGGATTAAAATTATACAGGTATGTGTGATTTGTGAAGTCACATGTTATGTTGTGTAATTTGTGTAAGTGTACAGAAAGTCACAAGAGATTACTTTGCCGGTTTTATGTGCTCCTGATGCTGGTTTACTCAAATCGGTACTAGAATTAATCTTGCCAAGCAATGTGATGTATCATATAATATGGTATGGTATAATTATCGTGATCTTTTGCGACGAATTCACATCATGAAAGTAATAAAAATACGCTCTACCTTTGTCCTTATCTAACTTCTCTCGAAGCTTTACGGTCTACCACCTATTTTAATAATTCTCAGACTTTTATTTTTAGTCTACGTCTCTTACAGAAACAGTGGCATGCCATAGCCAAGCGCATAAAAGATGGCAACGAAGAGCGAATGAGTGAGAGTATCAACAAGACCCTGCATAGATTCGCGACAGCCTTCATCACGGAACAGACAGACTTGACCACTGTTGTGAAGGAAAAGTTCCCCGAGTTTGCTGAGCAAGATGTTAAGCTACTTCTTACAGGTACGAATAAATAATTGTGTTAAAATGCGTAAAGTTATGGAACGTTCGATTCCCAGGGCGGGCAACGTGTAATTGTGTTTTCCATCAGTAATTTCTCAGTAGCGGCTCGGAGTCTGGATTTGTGCCCGGTTGATAGCAATAGGCTCGCCCCCTATTACATGGGGGAAAACAGGCGAAAATGTTATGTTGTACACATAATCTTATAAAGTTCAGACTAAAGTATTTTAATGACAATAAATAATAAACTTTATAGTTAATGCTTTAAAGTGAAAATAAGCTCAAAGATATATAAGATATTATTCAATGTCCCCCTTTTTTCTAACCTAAATTTTCACAAAAGACAAATAAACCGCATAATTTCTCATCTCAGGGCTCCACACATGCGGCAACCTCGGTCCGGATTCCCTCCGTATCTTCGCATCCCAGCAGAGCACCGCCGCGGTGTTCAACGTGCCTTGTTGTTATCACCTGCTGAGCGAAACTGTTGATGTTAACTTGTTTGATGTGTTCCAAAGGGAGTATAGGAGCGGGGGAACAAGTCAGGGGTTTCCTATGTCGGAGTGTTTGAGAGGTAGGTTATTTTAATATGTCAACAATGAGGTATTCCTATACTTGACTAGTACTTGAATTCAGAATCTTAGATAATGATCAAGTTTTGGAACTACAAACTTAATGGCATACACAACAAAGTTCAAATTTAATTGCAACCAAATTCTTTGGACCCTCCAAAGAATTTGGTTGCAATTATATTCCGCTTACGCTTATATTCCCCGAAGGAATGGACAGAAGTGTACAAACTTTTACCCAGTTAAGGCTCGTGCAGACCAGCGCGATATCGCGGGCGCTATAAGGTCGCGCTGCCTGAAGCGCCCGCGATATCGCGCTGGTCTGCACGAGCCTTAACTGGGTAAAAGTTTGTACACCTCTGTCCATTCCTTCGAGGAATATAAGCGTGATGTTATACAGTGTGCGTCTTCATAATGGGCACATATCGAAATCAGGGAATCTATGCTTAATTTAATCAGCGATTTTTTTATATTTTTAGGGTTCCGTACCTCTAAAGGAAAAAACGGAACCCTTATAGGATCACTCGTGTGTCTGTCTGTCTGTCCATCTGTCACAGCCAATTTACCCTGAATCTAATGAACCGATTAAGTTGAAATTTGGTACTCATATGTATTTCTGTGACTCAAACACGGACGTGTAACGTAAATAAATGAACTTTGAATATAGGGGTGACCTCTATATACTCAAAGTTCATTTATTTACGTTGGTTGGCAAACAAGAAAATATTAAAAGTTTTTCTAACAGTATCGTGTGACATATCAAATGAAAGGGCTTGTTGCGAGAATCTTAAACATATTTTTATATAATTTTAAAATAAATACTTTTAAAGACATTTAAGAAATTCGATGAAAACCGACCATTTCCCCCTTATCTCCGAAACTACCGGTACTAAAATTATGAAAAAAAAATACATAGTATGGCTCTTTACTCATAGATTGCAGGAAAATCTATAAGAAGTCTATGGTCCTAAAATAACATGGTAAATGTCTCAATTTTGTGCGTACAAACTTACATTTGCAGTTGGAATATATGGGAGAACATATATTTCAACTAGAATGTTAAGATTGTATTTGGGATGAATTCAGCCCAACTACGGAACCCTTCATTGTGCGTAGTCCGACACGCACTTGGCCGGTTTTTTTTATAAAAAAGGTAATTTAAAAATAAACTTTGATGTCATAACAATACAGTACATGGTTGAGTAAATGGCGGTGGCATGTAATATAATTATTTAAGATCCTGAATAATCAAGCTCATGACACAATTTTCACTACCACCCGTATATGCTGTTAGAAAAATTCGTAATTTAACTAACATAGAGACAGCCCGTTTAGTGTACTTTAGTTATTTTCATAGTGTAATGTCGTACGGTATTCTGTTGTGGGGAAATGCCGCCGAAATTCAAACTATCTTTGTTTTGCAGAAAAGAGCTGTTCGATCTATTTATAAATTAAGTCCGAGACACTCTCTCAGAGATAAATTTAAGGAGATAAATATAATGACTGTGCCTTCTCAGTATATTTTTGATAATCTTTTATATGCCCATAAAAACATAAAATTGTTTAAAAAATACAGTGATATCCATAACATAAATACTAGGAACAAACACAAATTTATTGTACCTACAACAAGGCTCAAGAAAATAGGTAGCTCCTTTAGATGTCAATGTATACGCTTTTATAATAAACTTCCAAGCCACGTACAAGATCTAAGCCTTAATAAATTCAAAACATTTACTAAACGCAAGTTGTGCCAGAAGGCTTTTTATGCCGTTAAAGATTACATTGAGGACAAAAAGGCATGGGATTGAGCTGCACCAATTTTATTATTTTTTTATGTTTTACTTTCGGAACATTGTTTTTTTTTTTTTGCTAACTTTAAAATTATATACACAATGACATGAATATTTACTTTGTGAAGTATAATATTTTTTTATTATTTTTTTATTATTGTGAATGTGAGGACTATGTGGGTCATATATATATATATTTATTTTTCTCAGTTACTTTTAATGATCATCTGGCAGTTGTGAGTACTTTATGCGGCCTACCCAAATGTCCTTTCTTTGGTATTGTTCGTCGAATCATTGAGCTCCTTTTAAGTTCTGAGTTGAGCTACACGATTACTGACAAATGCGTGCATGGAATGGACAGGTCCACTCACATCTGTATGGTTCTTTCCTCAAAAGACCATTTCAGACACAAATCTACATGGTCCTCAAATGAAATGCTCTGACCAAGATTATTTCCTGGTTTTTATATACACGTTGACATTAATGAATTTTATATACTTTTAAACTATTATATTATTTAAATTATTGTGAATGTGAAGACTATGTGGGTCATTCCTTTTTCTTTTTGTTTTTAATTTTTTCTCACTTAGTTCTAATTATAGTCTGACAGTTTTGAGTAATTTATGCGGCCTACCCAAATGTCCTTTCTTTGGTATTGTTCGTCGAATCGTTGAGCTCCTTAATTCTGAGTTGAGCTGCACGATAACTGACAAATGCGTGCACTGACTGGACAGGCCCTCTCAATCTGTGTGATGCTTTCCTCAAAAGACCACTCCAGACACCAATTTACATGGTCTTCACATGATCTGACCAAGATTATGTCTGGACTTTAAAAGAGACTGTGACCTCTGAGTTTGTTTCGGCCTTTCTTCTCAGAGTAGTCAGATAGGAAACGCCGACCTCATCTAGTTTTTAAAATATGATTGACGTGTAAAAGTGTTTGTACAAACCTATTTACAGAAATAAAATCATTTCTTCCCTTAGATTATAAAAATACTTCTCTACCACGAAATTATTTGCAGATTCTGCCCTAATCTATTCGATATTTTCCAGGGTTTACTATAGGCAGGAACGCTAGGATGTTGGCTGCCCAGTCTATAGACAGAGTGGTTAGTCAACGACAGTTACCGTCTACCAGTTTGCTGTACAGAGCTTTATTACAGGTAACATCAAATATCTCTTAATATTAAAATTTCTTGTTCAATCTCCTGTTTGGAGAAGCCTGTTTTTGTCAATCAGACAGCATTCGTGTGTGTAACAAGAAAATAATGATCTGCGCCGACTGGCGGACGGGACGGCAGAGGATTTTAAATTTATTATATAATAGAATATCATTTAATATAATAATGTTATATCGCTGTCCCCGCCGAATAAAATGGTAATCGTAAAAACAAAATTTTACAGGAAAAATAAAAAAACAAGTTTTTTGTGAAAATCTTATTAACTAATATACATAGGGGAACTGTTCAAATATAAAAAAGTGATTTTTTACATTCATTACAATACACCTTAAAATCTTGTAACTTCTGAAATAACCGTAGGAAATGAATGAAAAAAATTGACAGAGTGTAATCGTACCTCTTAATATCGAATATGCAATAACCTTAATAATATCGTAGTAGCACATTACCATTTTATTCGTCGGGGACAGCGATATAATATAATCAATTGAATTTAATACTTATCCAATCGAAATAAGGTATATATTTCAATGCTCGGTGATCGAGCTTGGTGCATCGCAGCGCATTTTCCGTCGATCACTGGGCATTAAAATATATACCTTATTTCAATGGGATAATAAATCCAATTAATTTTAAAATTCTCTGCCGTCCCGTGCGCCAGTCTGCGAAAGCCCTAAGTGTAAGTATGAAATTTTGGTAAGTTGACTATGTTAAATGAAAATATTTTTGGTTTCGTAATAAACTAATAATACATAAATAGAACAAACTATATCATTATTTATTTTCTTCCCACAGGCAATCATCCAAGAGCGACTACCCAACCACAACATATCCGAAGGCAAGCTCAAAAGGATTACACCCAAATGTCAAACATTCCAGCAGTATTTCAAAATGGCGGACGATATTTTAAAATTAGAACTCTATGACAGTTTACCGGACAGTTTCTTCACAGATATACATAAAAATATGGATTGCCAGTGGAGAAAACTCGTGTTATTTTATTTATTAAGGTTGTGCTTAGCGCAAGTCGTTGAAAGTTTAATATTGTTAGATAGATTAATGTTTTTATTTGAAAATGGTTTTGAAAACGTATATTTGGTTAAGTTGTTTGATCCTGTTTTGTCCCCGAGATGTCATAGTATTGTTGCTGTAAGATAGCTACAAATATTTTAAAATATTATTTTACAAAGCATTTCGTGCACTGTAGCATGACAACCATAGAAACTGGTTTTCTACTGGTTGTGTCGACAGAAAAATAAAACAAATGACAGATTGTGATTGTGTATTTGTCATTTTGTCTATGCTAAGCGTGCTAAGCATGCTAAGCGTGCTAAGCGTGCTAAGCGTGCTGTAGGTATATATATGACGTATTGTAAAACAAGTATAATTTTGTATTTTTGGTTTATATATCCCTTTGCAACCGGGAGCTACAAAACTCGCATAGATCGGCAAAAACTTAGTAAACGTTTTAAAACTGCTAAAGCGGTTCTGGAAAAAATACTGAAAAAAATCTCATTACAGCTGGTCTTCAGCAATCAGACCCTCACGTTCGTGAGGTTCAGGAATAATTTGCTAGTCGCACGATCGTGAGTATGTGTAAATAATGAATGATTTAGTTCGATAATTCACATAAATTAAAATAAAATATCAATATTTATGTTCCGTATTTACTTTAATCAGTCAGTATTATAAGAAAACTAAAATTATTTAATAAAATCAGGTATTACAAATGAGATCTTCTTAATTTCTACAATCAGAACAAAAATAAAACACAAATAAACTATAATCACTTCAACAATCAATGAGATCAACAATCAATTAAATAGGTATTTGTATTATTGTGTCTTAAAACAATTTTTATCGCGAGATAAACATAAATACACGTCACATTTTTCACACCTAATTTTAGAACGACTGCTGCAGGTTTCCAACCTACAGGTCCTCGGCGCTTTTATGTCGTCGCTGGTGGGAAAATGCTCGTACCCATCATATCGTTTCTCTGCTGACGGTCTATTCGCTGGTCTATATATTTTATAATCGCGACGAGGGACTGACAAGTGGTCATCATCTTCACTGTCCCTTCGAGCTCTATCTGGACAGCAAGGTATGGCATCGGCCACATCCAAGCGGAAATCGAGTAAAGGCATCGTGTCTTTTCTGGGATAATTGTTACTCTTGCAGTCGTTTCTATACAGCCTCCAAGAGTTCACCAATGCGAGGTCTAAAAAGTGCGTTAACACTTTTAAGGTCCATTTTTTTGTTTTGATGAAGGTTCTGTAATATTCCATCTGTTGATCGAGTACACCGACTCCTCCCATGTATTGGTTATAATTTTTTACTACTTTTGGAGCAGTAATATCGACGTACTGCCGAATGCTTTTATCCCACCTTTTCACAACTGTCGTCGCACCGGAACCAGTACAGTTGGATGCAAGTAATACGGATTTGTTATCTTTCCACTTTACTATTGTAACAGGTTCACAAACAAAATGTTGACTTTCACCACGAGCCATTTGAGAATCCGTTTTAAATTTTATTGTAGCTCGGTCAGGGATACGATTTAGCATTATTGTCCCCGTAGAATGCAGATTCAACTTGTTCATTTCTTCAATCAAAGGAACGGTGGTGAAATATCGATCGTGGTAAACACAACTGCCAGGGGGAATACTCTTAGCCAAGTGTAAGATTACCGAAGGACCGAGACCGAGATTCGTGTCACCAAATATAGTTCTTGCACCTCTGTAAATATCAAAATCTAACATCAACCCTTCACTAGTGGTGAGGACGAAGTTTTTCAACCCCACAGGCCTGGGTTTGTTCTTCACAACCTGACGTAGTTGACAACGGCCTGTAAATGGTATCATCTGTTCGTCAATTGAATAAAATCCCGGCACCCTCTCTAGTTTATTACAGGCACGCTTAATTTGATCGATCATAGGTTGAACCTTCCATAGTGGATTATCGATTTCAGTCGCAGGTGGAGAATCGGAGTCAACTACGTGTAGTGCATTGCGGAGGGTAAGGAACCTGTCCCGTGACATTAAACTGCTGATGATTTCCAACCTAGTACCAGCCCTCCAATACATAGGCAGTCGGGGGTAATGAAGACATCCCATGAGTATTTGTATTGCAACGAGCTTTGCAATCTCACTGCTTGTACTTTTCAATTCACGGCCAGTAGTACGTAAGTAATATAAATTAGTACAGTGAGCCATCTTTTCTGTAAAAGCGTTATCTATGTATTCACGAAACTATTCGATGGGACGCCTTACTGGTTTTGTAGGCAAGGGAAGATAGTCATGCAGTTTATCTACGAATGGAGCCTGCTTCCATATTCTTTTCCTGCTACTTGGTGTGGAAGCAGATCTTCCTTGACTACATGGTGTCGACGTCGATCTTCGTCCTCGAGTACTTGTGGTTGATATCGGTCGCTCAGAAGATACATGTACTGACCTTTGTCGATGTGATGACCGACGTGACGTGGATGATAACGATGGGCAAGGCGGCTGCATAGTTGATGGAGACTGCGTCCTCGACGGAGTAGGATGTTGCGCATTCAATGAAGCAGGAGGTTGCGGCGCCGATGAAGCTGGGGGTTGCGGCGCCGATTAAGATGGAGGTTGCACCACCGGCGGAGATGTCAATGGTATCGTATGGTTAATTATTTCTTCATCTTCGTTAGGATTGTCACCATCGGAGAGATCTTCACTAGCCAATTGAGCAAACAGGGTATTTGGTTCAAAATCCAATTCGTACTCGTCATCCTCAAAATCTTCAATCTCCGATAGATTTCCGTCCAGCAATTGATCTAATATTGCATCATCCGTAATTCGAACCCCTAATAAAGAAGAAAAGGCCATTTTAACACACTATGGAACCAAAACAACAAATAAAACACAAAATAACAAAATGTAAAAACTTCACGTGTTACGACCGATGTTGCATGATCGTGCGTGTTCAATTTTGACAGAAAATTATTACAAAACTGATGGTCCAATTAGCAAAAATCTGATGACTATGTCTGAAGAAACATATATTTAACCAAATATTATCAAATAATATCAAATATTCCAATACAAATACTAAAAATCGATCTACTTACGTGCGGAGGCGCGGGAATCTAAAAACGCAGCCATCCCTCACTCGGTTTTCGACGAACTGGCAGGACAAAACGTGCGCGCACAATGCAAAACTATTTTTTTACTCATTCTTACATAGACTCACGAACGATCGGGCTAGGTTGCGTTCGCAAAAGTTGTTTCAAATTTTGCCTAGAATTTAGTTAAGTCAAAACTCACGGTCATTTCAACTCGGGTGGAAAGGGATATATAATAAAATTATTGGACCTCCATTTTCGAATCTTTTTAGTTATTTATTATAACTAATAATGTGTTTTGTTTTCATTACAAAACATAACTTCACGCTTGTTGTCCCCGACGGGTTAGGCGGAAATGTAGTACCTGTACTACATTGTAGACCCACATTTCGCTAGTAATTTTTCAAGTCCCATGTAACAGGGGGCGAGCCTATTGCCACCGACCGGGTACAAATCCAGACTACGGGCTGCTGCTGAGAAATTCCTGATGGAACTTTGCTCGAACTGGAAATCGAACCCGGGATCTCATGCTCAACAGCAGCGCTCGCGACCAACAGACTAACGATCAGACTGTGTTTTGTTTTCGTTTGCCATTTCGATGATATCTCGGCTAACAAATTAAACGTTCTGTATGTTGTTATCTATTTTCCTTATCTCCTTATGTTGTCCTCTACGGTATCAACAATGCCCTTTCTTATTTTTTTTTTGGTTTTTCGACTAGCTAGCTGGACAGAGTTTACTAAAGAGTAAATTTCGTTTCATTTTTAACTTAAAGTAAATACCCAAAAGTATATATTTAACTATTTATGAATTTACTATATGTACTTTGTATAGTTTTAATTAATAAATTATTCCCTTTCGCCCTTCCAATAAAATCAGTGGGCCGATCGGGAAACAAATAAACGCATACCCGTTCGTCCCACCAAGGGGACGACGGCGGTGGTACGAATGGGAATACACGCCTAGCCCTTTAACCGCCAAGATTTGCTACTTTTGGCTTACCTTCAGCGCCACGTTACTTTAGGTATAAAATGGAACAGTGTTGGGAGTACTTACTATCGATGCATACATTATTTATTAATTAATAAAATAAAAGTCGGAAACATAATCAATGTTTTATTTACTTATTATTAATCTTACACATGTGCTTGTAGAGTGACAATATCAGTACTCAGGAGATGGGCACGTTGTTCATTCTTCTGTTGGTGAGGACTCTCCACGAGCATGTCGTATTATCGAATTAAAGTAAACTTACCAAATCAACATCACTATGTGCAAAACTGTCGTCACTTGGTAATTCATTATTGGATTGCAAGATATTTAATAATTCTTCGTCTTCCAGCATTTTTTTGCAGTTATTAGAGTTTAACCTAATACGAAAAAGGCTTACAACACTAGAATAAATCTTACACGTGATTTCACGGTGACGGCGCTGAGACAACTGACAATATGGCGGGATTTGAATGTTTTTGGCCGCACGTAATATTACGGTGACAGCGACCGGTGCACAGACCGGTGACTGTCTGAACTAGTGAGGTTCTGCGTTGTCGAGATTTCTATATTTTTATCGTAAAAATCAAATAATTTCAAACTTTAATCCACTGTATTGTATACAGATACTTGGACTAGAGTAACACTATGGTTATTTTGTAATGAAAGTATCAGCTTTCATTGCAAATGGTGATAGTAATTTCAATAGTGCCTTGTTTATTCTTAGGCAACCTATTAATTATTTTCCGAACTCGCCCATCTCTAGTACCCGTAAAATTACGTGATTGGCGATACAGGTAAGGCACGCAATGATCACACTGTCTTTGAACCTCAAAATTCACAGTATTTATCATTCGAAACATTGAAAAATATACTTATCAATAAACATACACCCCAAATATTAAAATTAACAACAGTTTTTATGAAGTTTGTGCGCATTGAGAACTTTTTCAATAAAATAACGTAATATTACGTGTGTGGCGATTCGGGCATTGTTTTGAGAGCCCGTGAAATTACGGTGTCGGCGCTTAAAGGGTATAATACTCTCCTATAGTAACTTCTCACAACACTCCACTAATTGAAAAAGCCTTAGATGTCGACCAATTTATGCTTTTCTTTATTTTAGCTTCTACGTGATTCGTAGACTACCGATTTCTGAGTAACTGCCGAAAAAGTTTTGATTGCTGAACAATTGAGTGAATTGAGCGCGAATTGCGTTTCTTGTAATGCGTTTAGTTTGTATTGTGGATTTGTAAGTAGTCGTTGCGACACCTCATTTTTCACTTCCACTGTACTTTTTACACTTACCATACCTATAGGTAAATCCAGAAATACAAATCAGGTAAGCTAGTCGAAGCAACCTTCCTCAAAAACTTTTACCTAAAAAAACTTTTACATTTACTTGTACCTACGTAGGTACCTAGCCTGACGCCTACAAGCTGTCGACAACAGTTTCGCAGTTTTCAACAAGAGAAGAGATCAAAATGATTGATAGACAGGTGCACACGGCTACACATCAAGCTATACATTTCCAGTTTAAGCTGATCTCGCATCGTACGGAAATCCTATATAATGTAATGCAATGCATGAAACAGAAATATGATAGGCTTAAGAAAAACTATTACTTACCTACTCACTTAGATAATATTTCCCTACGGAAAAGATCCTAAACTCCGCCGAGAGCCTGACACCTCTCAGTTGGACACAATTAGTAAAAAATCGTAACTAATATTATAAATGCGAAAGTAAGTTTATTTGTTTGTTACGCTTTCACGCTAAAACGGCTGACCGGATTTGGATGAAATTTGGCACATGGGTAGACCCTGACCTGGGTTAGGACATAGGATACTTTTTATTCCGGTATAGGTACGTTCCGGTGGGATAGTTTCCGACCTCCACACGGGCGAAGCCGCGGGAAAAAGAGCTAGTAAAGTATAAATTCGTAAAACACGTATTCTTTTGTATTCAACTGATATGCGTCAGGAACGCATTCTCTTGGCGGGCTAAATATACATAACTTAAAATGGCCACTACGGATATAGGTATAGGGCAAGAAGTTTTCTGAAAGCGCCTAATACCTACAGTATTTCTATTTTCTTAATGTCCCTTGGCAAACTTCGTGTTTTGTCAGTCGTCGGATTTCTATCAGTTGCCCTTTGCACTTGGTGCAGACCGGACGCTCTCAGTCGACTTGGAAGTATATAGAGTTGTTAATACGTACTCTTTTAACTTAATGTAATTTATTTTTAAAATGGGAGGAAAGCTGCTAAATTCGCAGACACGATAGATAGGAAAATGGTTTTACAGTTCTATATAGTACACAACGGAAATCAAAACAAAACAACAATAAAGTACTTAGTTCTGAATTCAAATTATTATACACTATAAATCTAATAAAATTAATGGACATGGAAATTAGCATTCGTTTGTATTCACAAATGCGATGACTCCCGAGGGACATTTAGAAAATAGAAATACTGTTCAAAATTCCAAAAGAAATAAAATTGGTAAATAATATTAACTCATTAAAAAACAAATTTTTGAAATAGCTGAAAGTAAATGATATTAAAGACTTTTTTAACAATAAACTATAAATTTCTGGACTTTTGTCAATGCGGATAATGTTAAGATTATATTATTAACTATTATATTATTGTATTGACCTTATATCTGTGACATGGAACAACAATTAACTAATAATAATTACTATTTTGCATGCAATTGATACATATCCTGTAGGTATAGCTAAACATGTGGACTATAGATTAATAACTGACTGTAACAACTTTATACCATGTTAAGGCAAATAATGACTTATCTGTAGGTACCTATATGACTATGGTACCTAAAGATACACATTTTTTGGTACTCACATAATATAGTAGTCATTTACGTACCTACGTTCAGCTTCATAAATAAGATTTATCGTGTCGTAAATCCATATTTTGATCCTGCTTAGGTAAGTACTTACAAAAAAAATGTTTCTGTTTGTTTGTTTCAATCCGTGGCTCCATCTGATTGACTGCAGTAGGAACCCGATTAGAATAATTTGAACACAGAAGTAAATTCATACAGAAAAGGTGGTATTGTTAAAAGCAGGTAAGTATAGGTACAAACCTACTTTTCGTCCAGAAAAATATTTAAACACACCTAACTCCATTCGCGGGCGCAGCTGGGTTGATGGTATGTTTTAAACATAAAAGCGACAATACGAATGTCATAAAAGTTTATTGCAAATGCGTGATATCATAAACATACAAGGTATTAGGTAGGTACTTATTAATAAACAAGACGTTGGGAAGTATTCTAAACTTTACAATAGTCCTCCAGACCGAATTTCGGTCATGGCGACCGATCTCAGCGGAGACCAGCCTTCGGCGCGGGAGATATTATAGTGCACAAGTGTGTGCGCAGACACAGGTGCAATCCAATGGGGCGGCAATCCGTCGACGACGGAGAGAGATCAAGCGTAGGACCAACGGCTTAACGTGCTTTCTGAGGTACGGGGGTATCACACCACCGACTCCCAAACTCCGGGCTGTTACTAAGAAATTTCTAATGGAAAAACTTAATATCATTTTGCCCGACCCGGGAATTGAACCCAGGACCCCACGTTCAGCAGTCACGCTTGCGACCACGAACACCAACGGGGCAGACTTTACAAATTTAGGTACTTACCTAATAACAATTTTCTTGGTACGTCGGTTGGTATAGCTAATTGATTGGTGCCATGTCGTTCCAGTTCGAGGAAAATTAAATAAATAATATTCTAGAGTCTGGCCACTCTAAGTCTGCATAAGTAAAAAAAAACGGTGGAATTTGAAAATCTTTAGACGACAACACCATGTTTGTAACGTTACATTTTCCCAGAGGGGGAAAATGTAAGGGAAAATATAACAATATGATTGAATATTATAATATAATTAAAAATACAAGGGGAGTACAAAAACACAGTTTAACACTACTGATCGGCACTGCACGCTTAGGAGGTTAGGCCTCAGAGGAGGCCTGCAGCGGGAGGTAGTCTTCGGGAGATGGAGGCTCCGGCAGGGAGTGATTGACGGCTGGTGATGGCCTCGGCGGGTCGATGACTCCGAGGGAAGGAAGAGTTGGCTCCGGCAGGGAGTGGGTGAGCCCCGGAATGGCCAGGGTAGGCCAAGATGGACTGTAAGAGAGACAGACCCTTTTATTATTATAAAGTCGGAGATAGAATCGGAGATAGATAGAATCCGAGATAGAATCGCCCCGTTGCTTCTGACGGCCTCTGCTTTTATACCCTTCAGCTCGTTTCCAAAATCAATATTCTTTTCCATTTTCAAACAGTGGTTTCTTCAAATATAATCGGACCTCCTTGGAGTGCGTAAATTTCATAAATGAAATTTAGAACAATAGTTAATTTGTAGTTATTTTGTACAATCATAATATAAAAATAAATTATAATTAATACAATGTTTTAGCGATATCAATAAAAATAATTGAAACTATATAAACCAAAAAGTAACATCATAGACTAAGCCAAACAGAAAAATAAAAAGAAACTGACAGTTTAACATTTGACATAGGTAAGTGTCACAACAAGAAAATCTACAGAAAATATCAATAACAATGAAATACAGAGCCTCAGGAATATTTAACACACCGACAATGGTCATGCATTTATCTAGAGAAAACGTATGATAAAAGACCAACATTTTAACAACCAAACCGTAAGTAAAAACATGCAACATTACATGTTGTCATACGAAAAAAGAATTTGACACACTTTGTCTTTTTGTTTTTGATCAATGACGTTAGTTTTATACATCATTGTTTTTGATAGGTTATTTTATTTATATTCTGATTTATTCCTGGTAAAGAATAGTCACGATGCAGTGTGGATTTGATACAGTTTTGTTATCGTATGGAGGTAGAGCATAGGTACGACACATAGTCTACTACACTTATTCTATTATGCAAAAATCAAAAAGCAAAATATCAAAATCACTAGATCTACTTACAATCCCGAAACTTATAAAAAACTTTTTGGGGTTGCCCATTTATGCCATTGCAGACTTAGCGTGGCCAGATTCTAATCTTTGTATGTAAATATGTAGCTTTCTAGTAGGTACTAGACTATAACTGTCGTTCAATGCTTAGTTATAGATAGGTACCATAAACTCCAGTGATTAGACCAGAGACGCTCCGTAAAGGGTCCCGCAGACAGGCGTGACGCAACGGCGCGACAAGACTGGTAGAACAATTTATAAGTATGAAAATTTCATGGAAATTGTTCTAGCAGAGTCGCGTCACGCCGTCGCTTCCCTCCTGTCCGCGGAAGCTTTAAACTTACTATTGCCACAGATAATATAATCTATTGCCAACCACCTCGTTAACCTTTATATCCACCAAAAATATCAATTATGCTCAACCAGCCCACACAAAAGACCCACAAATAGAGTCTGAAATAAAAATAGATTAAGGTCTAGTATTACAAGCGAACTTTCGGCAGAATGCGTTGTAATCGGTTTTGGATAACAGTTACGTAGGTATGTAAAAACCTTTAAACGCCCGGTTGTCACCATTGTGTGGATCGCCCGGAGGACACGGTAGGGCATACGATGGAGGTCTGCCCTTGGGCGGAGCATCGCCGTGTCCTCGTGGAGGCGATTGGCTGCGGTGATTTCTCACATCCGACCATGGGCCAGGCCTTAGTACGGAGTGAGAGGGCATGGGAGGCCGCCACGTCCTTCTGCAAAGCAGTAATGCTCGCGAAGGAGGACGCGGAACGCGTGAAGGAGAGGCAAATTTCGCGCCCTCACGCCCCTAACCGCCGCAGGAGGAGACGCCCTGGGCATCGGGACTCGCAGGCCGATTTCCGGCCACCGTAGGCGTGGACTTGCGGACGGTGAGCAATGGGTAGCTCGCCGTCCGTTAAGGACCAGGCCCGGGTCGACGGCGCGTTGTGTTCCACGCGCACCTCAAGGAGATATCAGCAGAACTGCCGGGATCCGATAGGGATAGGGATAGGGATGCCTGCCGAGGTTGCGAAGAAGTCTGAAAGGGATATCGTGGCCCCCAGTAACATGGCAACTGAGTCTGACACGCCCTCCCGCTCCGCCCAGAGCGGGAGAACTTATTTGATAATTTCCCACCCAAAAAAAAGGTAAGTTGAAACCTACTCAGGCGAAAAGCTAAGCTCATCTAAAATTATCCTACGAATTGCCGCACATACGGGTATTTGAGTGATTTGGCCGGCCAAAACCCAATTTCCTAAAATTCAAAGCAGGTCGAAAAAAGATAAGTCCTCAGGTAGCTAATAGTTGTGAGTTGCCTATACAATACTTCATTGTTTCTTTTTCGGTACCGTGCGATACGGGCAGTTCAAACTTGATCGTTCATTTGAGTGCATTTATCAGTGTTTGTTGTTCGTTACATAAACAAAAGTTTTGATTATATTTATATTATTCTTAGCAAATAAAATAAAATGAGAGCTATGGATTGTGATAAAGCAGATAAATGTTTATACTTTTATATTTTCTAGTAATAAATAGCTCAAAAATCTATTTAATACAATTTTTCTAGCAAGTGCTGTTTTAAAAGGAATAATTTTTTCTAATTTTTTTAGTAATTTTGAAAAGCCTGTGTTTTAGTCGTGACAATACGTGTAAAAATGTATCCGATTTTATCCGATATTTGAAAATATAGCTGAATGTAACCGACTAGAAATGATGAGAAAATATACGCATAAAAATTTGGCTCAGTTTCTGACGAGGATATGAAAAAAATTAAGCACCTTTTATCACGTTTTAAGTCGGATATTGAAAGCAGATGGAATGATTTTCACTATAAAGTAGATTATTTTCTGAAAAACAATAAAACATGGCAACAAGGCACATTTCTTATACCAAAAGTTACAAACCCAACAGGTTTTTCGACCACACAAATCATGAATTGTCAGCTGAAGTCACGGGAATTGATGTAAATTTTGTATGTCGTCTTAAATTAATTTTAGAAGCAGTGTCGAGTGGATACAAGACCGACACAGATTTTTTTTCTGTTTATGCCAAGAAAACAGCAGAGCAGTATGTTGCGCTTTACTCATGGCATATCATGACCTGAAATGATAGATAAAGTATTGCTTCCGATTGGTCAATTATTAGAAGAAGCTGCAGAAGCACGTAACAAACATATACGTTTGTATGGCGAGAATTTCGCCAAAAAATTCTCCCAACAGGCTACTCCTTAGTTCAGATTGGCTATTAACAGGAATGAGACCCATTCAAACCTTTTATGAAAGAAACGATAGGTTTACTTTCCGCTGAGCCTGAAAGACATCGTACACGATGATGATGAGTTATTATCAAATAAGATGTCAGGCTGTGCTTCTTCCTCGCACACATCTGGGAGTCGCGCGAGGAGGTGAAACGCCGGGGCTTAACTCCGCTGCCGCGAGAAATCACGGCACAGCAGACAGAGCTCCGGCGGGATCTCATGGCATTATGGAGAGTGCGATTGTCGCAACCCAGTGCTGGGCACGCCACAATTGCGGCGATAAGCTCCCCTCTTTGAGGAGTGGCTAGAGAGGCGCCACGGCGTCCTCACCTTCCGCCTGACGCAGGTCCTCACCGGACATGGCTGTTTCGGGAGGTTCCTGTTCAGGATAAGGCGGGAGGAAACCCCCGGGTGTCACCATTGTGTGGATCACCCGGAGGACACGGTGGAGCATACGGTGGAAATCTGCCCGGCTTGGGGTGAGCATCGCCGTGTCCTCGTGGAGGCGATCGGCGGCGGTGATCTCTCGCGTCCGGCCCTGATTCAGGCCATGGTACGGAGCGAGAGGAAATGGGAGGCTGTCACCTCCTTCTGCGAAGCAGTAATGCTCGCGAAGGAGGAGGCCGAACGCGTAAGGAAGAGGCAAAATTTGCGCCCTCACGCCCCTAACCGCCGCAGCAGGAGACGCCCTGGGCGTCGGGAATCGCGAGCCGATTTCCAGCCACAGTAGGCGCGAGCTTGCGGACGGTGAGCAATGGGTAGCTCGCCGTCCGATAAAGACCAGGCCCGGGTCGACGGCGCGTTGTGTTCTACGCGCGCCTCAAAGAGATGTCAGCAGAATTGACGGGGTCCGCTAGGGCAAAAAAAAAGCCTGTGCTTCTTCAGATGAAGAACCGTGGTCTTCTTCTAGGTATGTAGTTTATCGTGTTTTTCGCTAAGACCTTTTAATGATATTAATTAATAAAATTAGGTATTATGACAGTAAGGTTTTTCTTTCATGTAAATCCATAAAAATCAATTTAAAGGATAAAAATCCACTTAGGAGCACTATTATCATTAATTAAAATTAAAATAAAGTTTTGACCGGCCAAATCGCTCAAAGCTCCCTATGTGCGCCGACAAGAGTTATTTCATAACATAATAATAGTAGGTACCCACTATAATTGAACGTGAAAAAAAACATATTGACGAACATAGAACATCCTCCTTTTTTGAAGTCAATTAAAGTGGTGGTTCAGTGGTACCTAAGTGAAAACATGTCAAACTATCGAACTTAATCCGTCCGTTAAATCCTCGCATAAAGGCGTTTATTTGTTCAAATTGTAACACAAAGCTCAAATTGTAATGTGGTATTACAATTTTAGGCTTGGTTATTAATCCTATTCTAAAAAGGATTATTAACCAAACCTTGGATCCAGAATTATTTGAAATCTTAAGTGGTCTTAATTGTAGATAAGTCCGGGAGATTACACGAACTAGAGGCTATATGATTTAATTCTCATTTGAAGCATTATATTACCAACCAAAATTCAAATAATATTCATAGGTATCCCACATGAATCTTCTTAGCATATCGATGGCAAAAAGTTCAAATAATGCAGCTTGCACCTTCTATCTTGCACCGCATGCCCTGTTACCTGTTCACTTGAGGACCTTTAAGGCTCCTACAAACAGGCGCGACACAAAGGTACGTCGCGTCGCGCGACGAGCGGTGTCTTTGTATCGCGCCTGTTTGTAAGAGCCTTTATGCTTGAAGCAATGAGAGGAGTTCCCGTAGCTGAGTTTTGGGCTCACATGAATGAATGACCCAGACAATTGAATAATTGTATTAAAAGTAACTCTGGCGGCCTAGTAGCTCATAGTTGCAAGCGTAACTGCTAGCAGTGTTTACGTTTTGTGTGTTTCAACCCAAGTCTCGTTTCCATTGTTACAGCACATAATAGAAGCAGCCCGGAATATAGTTTTTTTTTTTTCCCGGTTAGTGCCAAGCGGCTCGTCTCCCTATTTCAGGGAATGTGGGTGAAGTAATACTACCTACACCTTTGAGGAATATGGGTGTGATGTGAATAGGGGCGTAGCTTATCACCCGCATCAATGATACGCGATTAACTACAGTGACCCCCGTTACGCAAAAATTCAAAAAATATTATCCAAAACCTCAAACTCTTGTTGATAAAAGACCCGTAATGAATGAATACTGAAACTCTTGCATTAAAGAAGTAAAATCACACAGAAAATCTAACCTGTCCGAGTGGGAATGCTCCGATTTTCGAGCTCGCTTTGCTCGCTCTGGCATTTTCTTAGTAAAATGATTGAAACGAATTTTGTAGCTCGTTTCGTCCGCTTTTGCCTTCACTTAGTAAGATCACAATGACTCGTTAACCTCCCGACTCAGAATGCTATTTTATTTATTTTGTCAAATACAACCCCCCCCCCCCTTTTTGAGTTTCGCCGCAGTCGGGCAAAAAGGGTCCCAGACACACTTTGATGCAGGGTTCCTTTATGACTAGCTACACCACTGCGGGATGATGTCAAACTATTCTATACGTATAGGCCTCTATACGTATAGATTAGTTAGTGCCTACTAACTAACACACAAGATTGAACACTAAATAATAAAGTAACTTCCCAGATTCCTGGAACCAAAACAGCTATTCCAGTGATCGCTTCATAATTAGAAAATTACAATTTAACTGTCACAGATCTACGTAGGATAGTCTGTGGTTCGTGGAAGCGACGGGCGATGGCCAAGTGATTCAGAATTGTTTCCGAATTAGTCAAGTGCTTCTTTGTTTGCCTATGTGTTTTCGACGAAACGGTTTGGGGAAAATATGGCACGTTTTGTGATTGGAACTAGTTTAGATTCCACTTGGATGTTTTTGAGGCTGTCTGTTATAAAAATGATGAAAAAAGTTTTGTCTGCTTACCATGGTGATTTGCCCTTTTATAACGGTAAATCAAGGATCAAGCATAGCAGGTTTACACAATCAAGATATTTTTTTATTTGTCTTCCGTCCCTTATCTCCCCTCACAAGATGGACCGATGACCTGGTGAAGGCCGCAGGAATCCGCTGGATGCGAGAAGTACAAAACTGGTCGAAGTGGCGGTGCTTGGGGGAGGCCTATGTCCAGCAGTGGACGTCTTTCGGCTGAAATAATGATGATGATGATATTATTTCCGTGTCCAGTACAACAACGCGTTCCGGGCGGTGTTGGGGCTGCCCTCTTTCTGTAGCGCATCAGGGATGTTCGTGATGGCACGCACTGACTGTTTCTACGCTTCTATGCGCAAGCGGTGCGTTCCAACCCCAATGCTATCCTGGCAATGATCGCCGATAGGCTTGACTGCCCTTATGTCCAGCATGGCTGTGGCATATTGCTGTTCCAATGCCAGTGAGGAAGTTATAATTATTGTGTTTTATTTATTTTTAGACTGTAATGTGATTTTATAATTTTTAATTTAATTATGAAAATTTAAAATTATATTGAAAGTGACATCGTATTGAATATTTTAATTCATTGTTGATTGTTAATTTTACGTATACTACAAACACCTACTGTGGACCAATAAGTTGTCTTTTTAAATAAATGAATTTGAATTATCTATAGGTAGGTGATGAAATGACCACCTACTTTCACGTTTACGTGTCACTTGGTACCATGTTTGGTAGATTCACAAAAGCAATCATTTCCTTCTTGAAACACAAAACCCAACTGGTTCCAAAATACTAATAAGGTATATAGGTAGGTCCTTAAATATTACCGTTTAACTATTCGTGAAAGTATTTTCCTACGCAGAAAGTTGTAAGTAGGTAATATTAGCAGAATCAATTGCTACTTCACCTGTTACACGTAGTTGACGGATATGCTGTCTAACATTGAGCATTTCCTGTTATTATTATACTAGCTTTTGCCTGCGGCCTCACCCGCGTGGAGACCGGAAATGATTCTACGATGATTTATGATTCTATTTGGCACATGGGTCTACCTATGGGCCAAATTTCATCCAAATCCGTTTAACCGTTTTAGCGTGAAGGCGTAACAAACAAACTCACTTTCGCATATATTATTATTTAGAAAGTTAGGATAATTTTCGTAGCATTCGTTAACCTTCGCCGACGCCGCTACGAAAGACTACAGTTACGAAAAAAAGCTGCCTTAAATAATAAAACGATAATCGTATTTCATAAATTCTGGTGTAAATAGATGCATTGAAGTAAATAAAAGAGTAAAAAACTGGTAAAAACATGTTTTTTTTTTCATGCCAAACCGATCTAGTTGGTCGGAAAATGTGGGAGGAAGAAATTGATAATTTATTTGCACTGATATAGTGTAGGTGTGTTATTACGTTATAATAAGCTATATTTACTGGTGGTACAAGGTATATGCCTGTGAGCACAGTCACAAGCACAGTTAACTTACGCAAACGGAAACGATGTTCTTTAGAAAAAACGATTACAACTTTTAGACCTCTTTGATTATAGTATGGTTTCAAAAATAATAATAATATTAACTTAATAATAATTTCCTGTTCCCACTTCCGATGGGCTACAATTTTTTTTTTATCTTTTTATATTATGTATGGTTTTTTTTAATGTAAATTATATGTTTGTAAATAAAATAATTATTTCTTTATTTCACCAAGAAAAAAACTATTATGTTCATAACAACATAAAATTTCTTCTGATAGGAACTAACCTAACCTAACCTAACATTAGAAGAAAATCGCTTTTGAATGTTACGTAAATGTTATCTAAGCTCATGACTGTACCTATTAGGCCGTTTTACACAACCGTTTTTCTTGCCGTGAAAAACTACGATTTATTCACCGTGTGCACGGTTGTCAGTGTTGTTCGTTGTATGGATCACTATGGAAGCTTGTTGACAGAAAAGTTTTTACTACGGCGCTCCATAAAGAAACCGTGCCGTATATAAAAGGCCTTACTTTCTTCTGTTTTAAAAAGAAATGCAAAGAATCTTCTAGGACCTTTCTTCAAAGACAGCAGAATCCGTCTATTAGGAGCTAAAATAATATTCTGTTATCACAGGTGTGTAATTTCTGTTATAAATTACATTCGCGGTAATTTTAGTGTTTTATTTAAAAACGTATATGTTCAGCAGTGCATGTCACCGACTTTTTAAAATTATTTATTTTATTATAGAAAGACCATGGGCCGAAGATTTACAAAAATCTAGATTTACAACTTTTTACGGTTCATCGCTTACGATAAAAATCAAAACATAATGCAAATGTAAGCAAAAACGAGGTCCTCCTACATTCGAGCAGGTTTTAATTATAGGCTTAATGAACTTTTTAAACCTGTAGGCGTCATGACAGGACTAAAACTGAGGAGCCATTGTTGTGATGTCCACCCTCGGAAATTTTACTAAGTAATTTATTTCCCTAGCTTCTACTTATCTCTTGTAAATATAAATATTATATTTATGGAGACAATGCCAAAATATTCAAGTTTAAAATGAAATCTGTCTCATGATGTCATATCTGTCTACAGTAGACGCGCAAGTTCGTGTTAATATCGACAGTAGTGTTAATATCGTAGATACTATTTAATAATCGTCAATTAGGCATGGGATAGTAAGAAGATTATTACTAATTAAATATTATTTTATACTACATTATAATCTACTATATAAAAATAAGTCGGGTTTTCCTTCCTGACGCTATAACTCCAGAACGCACGAACCGATTTCCACGGTTTTGCATTCGTTGGAAAGGTCTCGGGCTCCGTGAGGTTTATGTAGGGTAAGTAGGGTAGGTAGGTAGGGTAGGTAGGTAGGATAGGTAGGGTAGGTAGGGTAAGTAGGGTAGGTAGGGTAAGTAGGGTGGGTAGGTAGGTAGGTAGGATAGGTAGGTAGGATAGGTAGGGTAGGTAGGTAGGATAGGTAGGGTAGGTAGGGTAAGTAGGGTAGGTAGGGTAGGTAGGGTAGGTAGGTTAGGTAGAGTAGGTAGGGTAGGTAATTAGGTGCGCCGTAAATAAGTTCTTAATGCTACCCGTGCGAAGCCGGGCCGGGCAGCTAGTTAAGTATATATATTTGGATCTCTGTAATTATATTCTGATATTGTATGTTTATATTTAAATTAGTGAATAATATTTTGTATTATTTTAAAATTAATTTTGTTTTCCCTTCTACTCTTACACACGTTGTCTACATCTCATTTTCTACTTTCCTGTCGCAGGTGTGCTGGAAGAGATTTCTTTAGAAATAATCATCATCTTTGTACGTATTTTTCTGTTCCATTCTTCTTGTCTTCACATGTGTGTACATAAACAGTTAAATAAATAAAATAAATAAAAAATATATTATTAAAATAAATTCATTAGTGCGCTGAACCCACGTACCATATATGTGTCAACGGCATCAAGATGATGATGGAACAGCGTTAAGCCTCAGGCGTCGGTAGTACGAAAATCCGAATCCGTATTCGGGATATAGTAAAATCACTGCGAGCAACAATTATGTAATTTATAGCTTACAGCTATTTGTCATAGGCCAAAGTCTACGGCGTGGGCCGATATTGTTTGACACAATACAATACAACGTCTTTGTTTTACGATGTAACCACATGGCCGCGGTGGGAGCTCCTTTACTATAAATCCTGGAGATAGTAAAAGGGGGGTTAATCATTGGGGTATTATTGCTCAAGCTGTTTTGTCGTAGCGTCGCCTACCGCGTAGGCCGATTGCGTCTAATTGTGGAATATCTCATTTTGACTGAGTAACCACATGCTTTTGTCTGTATTATATGATCCCAGAACAGTAAAGAAAAGTTGAGCTTTAAGACTTTATTGCTCTATAAGCTGTTTGTCGTAGCATCGTCTACGGCGTAGGCCGATATCGTCTAAATCTAAAACAATACCACCTTCAGTTTTACGCTGATAATACTTGCGTTTAGTCAAAGCCTATGTTCAGATAATTCTTAAAATAGTAAATGTAAGATTGAGACCAAACCACAGACCTAACAACTGAAAGTTCTGTTTCTCGTAGCTTCGTAGGCGACAGTCTACGGCGTAGACGAAGTTTTTCAATAACTTATTTCTGATGTGGCGGCATCGACATCGCCACATGCGAACTACGTATCACGCAAAATCCTACAGCACGGAAGTAAAGTGACCACGCGACTAGCATATATACAACGTCCCAACATCAATCGTCGGGCAGTAGCTCAGCCAGAAACAATACCAGTCTCGTCGGAGGATCCTCCCTTTTCTATAGAAGATCAGTGAACTTTACACCCAGTTCCCGCCTTTATAACAGTGATTTCCAAAGTGATCCAGGTTCTAGGTTGGCGTGAAATAAAATTGATTTTTTGACGAGTTTTGGGAATATGGTAGAAATGTAGCAGCAGCGGGTCCACCGAAACCAGGAAAATTTTAAAAGTGGTCTACAAGAAAAATAGTTTGGTAACCTCTGCTCTAAAGTATTAGAGAAATAATAGCAATAATGGTCAGAGCTATAAGTCGTATCTCGTAGACCACAGCCTCCGGCGTAGGCGGAAGGGGTTCGATCATTTAGGTACTTAAGTTTGAGATTCATATTCTGTGAATTCCTAAAATAGATAATTGCTCTAGAAATAATTGTTCCAGAAATTTAGTAATAATTGCTCTAGAAATAATTGTTCTAGAGATTTAGTAATAATTGCTCAGATTCATAGTGGCTGAGAATCGTAGCGTTATAGACCACACAGTCTACGACGTATAGGTAACAAAAGCGTGGGGTGCATGGTGTCAATAGTTATAAATATTTTTTATCACACCTGCTCTGAAAATACATACTAATTATACCAATTAGAGGGAAGAAACGCCTTTATCCCGCCCTTCAAATCCATTCATCCCAAGGTATGGAAGTTTGTATGAAAATCCTTCCGACCCAAGGGTGGGAAGTATATATGAAATTCCATTACATACCTGGTTTTTCTTTTTTTTTTTTTAATTTGTCAGCAGTCATACTGCCAAGAGACTTTAACTGTCTACTAATTAAATTTCAAGTAAATTGTTACTGGCCACATACAGTTTTTTTTTTTACCAGTTACCAACCTCCTTGGTGCATACAGAAAATTAAAAACGAAATTATTTTTATATATAAAACGCGCGGAATCACGGAAGAAGTGGCTTCTTCAAGCCTTCAACTAACTCAAGATGTAAACATGTCTCAAAATATCAAGATACCCGGACAAAATGTAACATCTTATAATAGCTGCACTTTTAATAATTGTACTTTTAACTAAATATAAACATTTCTATGCATTTATGTCCATAATTTTCCTCGTAGGTGTAATAAAAAGCACTATACATCCCTCAGGATAAAGTACAGTTCCATACCTCAAATGGTTTGCGCCCCTCGCAAGCTCGTGGCGCAAATGCCATAATCTCGGTATGGAACTGTCACTTTCTTCCCTCTGAAGTAATGTACAGATATGAGAAGAAGGATTATCATTTAGATACCTAATATCTTAAAAAAGCACTCCACGCTTTTTTTAATAAAACATTTTTTTTTCTTATTTACACTATTATTCATTTATATTTATTAGAATTTTTTACACTGTTCTTAATTCAAATTTATTAAAATTTATTTTCTATTTTTTTAGTTTGGTTTTCTATATAAAGCGTGTTTTTTTTAGTTTTTTTTAAAGTATTATTATTATAATTTTTTTTTAAACTGTTATTTGATCTAATCTACTATCAATTCCATGATAACTATAAGTAGTTACACATTTACAAATCAATTAATTTCCAAATTATTAATGTGTACAGCTGTATTGATACTCAAATCTCAATTTTAGAAGCCATTCAAATATTTTAACGTCATCATACACTTAGACTTATTGGTATAAGGTTATTGACGAAATAGTGATATCGACAAGTCTTACTACGATTCAGGAAGTCATTGATGTTTATTCTTAGTCAGTAACTTATCCGAGAAATGAGGGATTCGGGCGCCTGCTGCCTCCCTTAGATAAGATAGCCGTTTCTCAGTTTCCCTCTCCGAAAATGTCATCTTAATCAGAGTCGGTAACTTATCCGAGAAATAGGTGATCGGTGCGCTTGGTAGTTCCCTTCTTGGTCTTGACGCAAACAAGTTACACTGCCTTGCTAACTTTTTAGCGGTTTTTTGTTGAATTGAAAATTCTCTTTGGTATTCGGAAATTGGTTTATATTAGAGAAATCGGCTAAACATAATGGTTGGAAATTAATTTTAACATCAATTCCTGCCTTATCGACTATAGATAAAAATTATATAAATCGACAAAAATCTCTCTTTGCAAATTGAATAAGAATAATCTTATAAAATTAGTGTTTTGTCATCGGTCCTCGATAAATCTACAAAGTTTAAATGAAATCTGGCCGTTTAAAGTGGGTCAAAATCGCGCCCTAAGGAGTCGGTAACAAACATACAAACAAACATACAAGTGAAGCTAATATAAAGCGTGTAAAAAATGTTAAATCAAAACTTAATCCAAATTTAATCAATTTTATTTTCTATTTTTTCATTGAATTTTCTATAAAAGCGTGTTTTTTAGTTTTTTAAACTATAATTTATTAAGTCAGTAACTTATCTGGGAAGTGGGGAAATCGGGCGCCTGCTGCCTTCCTCAGATGAGGCAGCCGTTTCTCAGGTTCTCTCTCCGAAAGGTTTATCTTATTTAAAGTTAATGACTTTATCGACTGTAGATCCTAGGCTATGCTAATTATTACTAAATGTTATTCCGCAAAATAAATAATTTGAGATTTCTGTCCTGAATAATTTGTTTTGTTGTATATAAGAAGCTTTTTTGTAAATCACGGTTATCATTATATTATGGATATTATTAAGTCTCTAAAACTGCACGCATGCGTAGTTCGCGCACTCGGTCTATCTCTCTTACTCTAATGCAAAGAATGCTGAAAGAAATTGATGAATCCTGGCGAATCTAATCAGGATAATCAGATATTTTAATCGAATTATTGCATCGTCATCGGTCTTTGACAGGTGTGCAAAATTTGAATGAAATCTGGTCGTTTAAAGTGGGTCAAAATAGCGCCCTAAGGAGTCGGTTACAAACAAATATACATACAAGTGAAGCTAATATAAAGCGTGTAAAAAACGTGTAATAAAGCGTGTAAAAAGCGTGTAATAAAAATATGATTGACGTGTAAAAGTGTTTGTACAAACCTAGTTACAGAAATTAAAGTATTTATCACTGGTTTCTGTCCGCGACTTCGTCAGCGAGAACCTAACTTCCTCAAGAAATGGGCTATCCAATACAAAAAGAATTTTCTTTTTATTTTTAGATTCGACTGGTAATTCCAGAGATTACCCCCTACATACAGACAAACATACAAACTTTACCTCTTTATAATAGTAGTATACATTTATTTATCAATATCAAAAACAATTTCGTTGCTTTTATATTTCGGGATTATAAATATTATAAAATGATATCCTATTACTCATTTATTTTTGCTTATAAACCCTTCAACTCTCTGGAGCAGATTCAAAAACCATTCATAAAATACCTGTTAGAAAACCAATCACAGACATTCACAAACACGTAAGCGCGTGTCATAACACATTACCACCCACACACCACAACCACTATTAATAGTAATCCGTATTTCATTATTATTTCAGGAATACTATGCCGTTAACTATTGTATACGAACAAGTTTAGGAGAAGATGGCTTTCTAGATTTAATTATGGTAATAAATTATATACGGTTCGTGGGTACTTTGAACTGTCATTTGTGAAATATGTTTACCTCTTCACTTATCGTGGCCTCGTGGGCGTCTGAAAAGGTGACTCAAGGGGCTATAATGTCAATCACTACGAAGGCAGTGTGTATACCAACTTCTGTTTGCTATCAATCAAATGAAGATCATCAATCGATACAACCGATAGTGTGAGTCTTTACAATGTGCACATATCGAAATGAGGGTATCTATGCTTAATTTTATCGACGGAATTTAAAAAAATAATCTTTTTTTTTTATAGTACGTAATGGGCGTCTTAGGATTTTATTTGAATTTTGAATTTCGGGATTACCAGCGTTTACAAAACTATTTTTAAAAATTCCAAAAATATTAATAAAATAATATAAAAGACGGCCAAGTGAGTGTCGGACTACGCACAATGAAGGGTACTGTACTTTGGATGAATTTATCCCAAACTTAACATTGTAGTTGAAATACATGTTCTCCTATACATTGCAACTGCAAATGTAAGTTTGTACGCACAATATTGATAGATTTACCATGTTATTTTAAGACCATAGACTTCTTATAGATTTTTCCGTAATGTATGAGTAAAGAGCCATACTATATATTCTTTTTTCAACATTTTAGACCAGTAGTTTAGGAGATAAGGGGGAATAGTCAATTTTCATCTAATTTCTTCAATATCTTTTAAAGCATTTATTTGAAAATTATATAAAAAAGTATGTTTAAGATCCTAGCAACAAGCCCTTTCATTTGATATGTCACACGGTACTGTTAGTAAAACTTTTTTTTAATTTTTAATTTTCTTGTTTGCCCCCCAATGAATTTTGAATAAAGGGTGACAAAAAAAACTGACGTTTTGTCAGTTTTTTTTTTGTCACCCTTTATTCAAAATTCATTTATTTACGTTACACGTTCGTGTTTGGGTCACAGAAATACAAAATATATGTACCAAACTTAATCGATCCATTAGATTCGAAGCAAATTGGCTGTGACAGCCGGACAGACAGACACACGAGTGATCCTACAAGGGTTCCGTTTTTTCCTTTTGAGGTACGGAACCCTAAAAATATAAAAAAACGCCGATAAAATTAAACATAGATTCCCTGATTTTAATATGTGCGCATTATGAAGACGCACACTGTATAACATCACGCTTGTATTCCCCGAAGGAATGGACAGAGGTGTACAACCTTTTACCCAGTTAAGGCTCGTGCAGACCAGCGCGATATCGCGGGCGCTACAGGCAACGCGACCCTTGTAGCGCCCGCGATATCGCGCTGGTCTGCACGACCCTTAACGTATTAAGTCCCATTCAACAGGGCGAACCTATATTGCCATTTACGGGGCACAAATCTGAATTCCTGTCTGCGTCTGGGTAATTTCTCGCGATACTAATCTGTTTACCAAACTTGGTGATTGGTCTTATATTGTCACACTTTCATACGGATCAGTCAGTCTGCGTAAATAATGTTTTTCGTGTGAATATTTCTGAGGTAGCTGTTATTTCATAAATTGTACTTACTGCTTCTTTCTTTTTCGTGTGGTTAGTGACTAACCTGTACCCTAATTGCGTATCTAATGCACGATCAATCACAATTTGTTTCGATTTGAAACAGATTGCTAATCCATTGCTTCATAAGTTGAAAAAAAAATCTGCTCAACAACGTAAATAACGCAATGAATGTTGTTGAACTGTCAAAACGAAAAAAAATGTACGAAAATAAGTTACGCAATTAAGGTACTGGTGTCAAAGTTTTTGTGCCGCCCATGAGCTTCTGATTTGGCTTCACATGCGGTCGAGAAATATCTCTCAGGCATGCCGGTTTCCTCACGATGTTTTCCTTCGCCGATTTTGAAGTAATGATAATTATACAATTCACACATGAACCTAAAAAGTTAGAGGTGTATGCCTTGGGTTTGAACTCGAGACCTAGTACCCAGTACTCCTAATAACTACCTATCTACCTTAAGCCCACGTTCGTATGGACGTAAAAATATCGCGGCGGGATTTTATCGCGCACTGGATTTTCAACTCTCGATGTTAAACCGTGCGTTGAAAATTCAACAGAGAGCATCCCAGCGCGTCGAAAAAACACACTTGGATTTTCAACTTCAAAAATCCAGTGTGTTCAAAAATCCCGCCGCGTTATATTTACGTCCGTGCGAACGTGGGCTACACTCGAAACAGTATAATCGATAGACATAATCTAAGTATTAGGTAACATCCCCGATTGATTTGATATTTGTCGTTTACCTATTATATTCTACGGTACTTAATACCTACTTGATACCAAACCTACACCAACTTCGTACCACCGTGTTCCCACACTTATCTAAGTAAGTGTGGGAACATCAGTAACACAAATCAAGTAAAAAGGTTACATAAAAACGATGCCTACAAAGATTCAGCTTTTACCAGCCTACCTTACCCACAGTATGTATTTCCCTCAGGAGTACCACAACTTAAGTGGAAATAATTACTTAGTTATACAAAGTTTTCCTTTCAAGTGTTGATCTAGCGTTGGACAAAGAGAAAATCTTAATAGGTACATAATCTACATAATATATAGAATAAAAATCTAAAATTTACTGACAGACAACGCACAGCCTCAAACCGCGGGGACACGAAACAAAATTTTGCACAGGACTTCCATCTATTCTTTACTAATAATATAAACTAAGTAATCTCTGAAACTACCAGTTGGATTTGTACAATTCTTTTTGCATTTGATAGCCTTATTCTTGATGAATAAGCTATTAGCTAGGCTATTTAGGAGCCGAGCAAAACGAAAAAAGTTAGAAAGAACGCTAAGAGAAAACGAGGAACGCGGGAGATGCGATGCGACGGGGTTGGTCGGGGGCCGAAAGTTTCCGCGGAGACAATACACATCGAAACATGTCAACTTAATTGGTTAATAGTGGATGACAGTTTGTATAGGGGATTTTGCCAATGGAAAATGCCATCGTCAGCCGGCTTGTACATATATAAGCATTATATATTATGATTTATTTCCTGCTACTCGTTTTGAGTATGAATGTTGATGGCTATAGAGTAGGGGAAGACCTAAGAAACGATGGATGAACAGTGTGATGAAAGATGTTATTATGGCTGGAATGGACCGTGACTACCAAAATGACGACAGAGAAGTTTAAAACTGATTTACGTCCGTCACCTCACACTTCAGGTCCAGTTGAAAACTAGCATCAGGCACTATTTGTCTGGCATTTTTGCTGAATTGGGCTTATTCGGCGCGCCTTTCCTGTTAAATTGTTATTTGTTACATTTTTTATTTTTGTTATAATTATGTTGTGTTGTGTTCCTTTTTGTCTGTGCTAGATAAATGTATTTTCTTTCTTTCTTTTCTTTGAAGTATAGAAGAAAGGGACATGATACGGCGACCACAAAAACAAATGGAATTATAGCAGGAGAGTGATGACTCGTCGTCTATGTCTTTTAGACAGAATGTGCATCATCTTCTACGGTTCCATCTTCCAAACACTACCTACACGTTGGGTTGAACGATGGATGGATGGCAAAACTAAACATCACTAACTAAAGGGAGGGAGTTATCTTGTTGACAGCCATCTGCGTTGTACATCAGGTTTTCCCTGTGGAGAAGTTTAATATGGATGGAAGCGTATGACTTTGCCAAAAAAAAATTGGTTGGTATTATTTCCCTTTCCTGACCGCCTCATTGGTCTAGTGGTCGCAAGCACTATTTCTGAATATGAAGTCCTGGGTTCGATTCTCCGGTCGGACAAAATTTCATTGAGTTTTTCTATCTGGAATTTCTCAGTCCGTCTGGATTTGTACCCGGTTGATGGCAATAGGTTCGCCCCCTATTATGGGGAACTTAAACATAACTGACGAAATGTGGGTGTACTTTAAGTATACCTCTCCCTAACCTTTCGGGGAAACAGGGCGTGATGTTATGATGTGTATTTTAGCTTCTTCACATTAGACTTGGGCCTTTTTTTCTACCGTTTGGGATAGAGCAGCTTGTGCCTAAAGCAAAGCAAAAATCTTAACACTTTGATGCAGTAATTGGCGAACATACGAATGTACCATCTTTATTACATAACATAATTACTTCAATTAAACTTCCGTCTATGAAAGTCTCTCAAAACCTAGTTTTAATCTAATCTCAGAGTCGCAAATGCAACATTTACGTCAGTTCATAGTACAAAACGTGCCACTATTAGTGACTGAATTAACACACCTTCAGTAGGTCTTGGTAACATTACCTAGATTGAGCTTACATAGGTTATTAATTATGTAGGTATTTATATAGGCTAACTTATACATATATCTAAACTAATATTATCTATAAAGAGAAAAGATTTGGTTTTTTTGTATGTTTGTTTCGCTTTCACGATAAACCTTTCTGGAATTTCAGTAGACGAGGGCATTTTAATATCGTGTGCGCACGTAATTTAATCTTGTCAACTATTAGCATAGCTGTACATTTTAATTGTGTGAAGGAAATGTACGGCCCAATCGTTTGTATGGGTCCGGTAGGAAGCTTTGTGGTCAACAAAATATTTTTTGACTCATTTTTGTACTATTATTGAAGATAGAGTAGGTATATCCTAATCTTATAAATGCGAAAATGAGTTTGTTTGTTACGCTTTCACGATAAAACGGCTCAACGGATTTGGATGAAATTTGGCACATGGGTAGACCATGCCCCGGGTTAGTACATAGGATACTTTTTATCCCGATATTCCCGCGGGATTGAGACTTATGAGGGTGAAATCGCGGGGCACAGTTAGTATTTATAAAGGCGGTCACACACGGTACGACGCACCGTCGAAGTTTGCCTATACAGGCCGCTAAGTTTTGGTATAAAACTGTCCAACTGTCTAACTCTTCAAGTTCTAAACGTTTCTCTGATTCAATGCAACGTATTCCCATCGGTATGTGGCAATTTATTAGGTATAGCAATGATGTACATATTAATGAATTAAATATTGCAACTGAAGAGCAGTCATCATCTGCCTAGCCTGGGTCGGCTTCCGAGCCGAAGCCGACAAAAGAAGAAAGAAAGAAGATACGCTTATTTGCGGTAAACAGGACGCAGAAAAAGAGTTGGCGGAAAATATGCGTCACATCCACGCAAAATGGCCATCGCTCAGCATAATGCTACCACCCTATGCGAGACAGAGCCCCCGCGCTGGTTTTCAGTGACAGCCAGTGTTGCCGTGATGACGTTGACCGGTGCAGCATACAATAAGATATAAGATATTCAATAAATTTACAATACTTAATTCTAAATAAGATATATAGTTTTTAGCATACAATAAGATATATATATAGTTTTTTCGCAATCGAATGTTAAATTGCGGTCTACCACTTAAGTGTTTATGTCACATGACAACGCGCGACCAGGGGGCTTAGACAAAGTAACAATTTAAAAACGATAACGAAGTTAGACAAGACTAAAATGTATGGGATTGACATATGCCGCGTTAAGTCACGTGGTCAATCGACATCGTTATCGCAAGTTGGTAGACAATGTTCTATTTCGTAACGAAACCATAGAGTAACAAATTGTTAGCATGTTTAATACATACAAATGCGTAGCCAAGCAGCCCTTTCCGTGTTCGCCTTCGCCTCGATCGTGATCGCCAAAAAAGATAACGAAACGAATGTCTAAACGTTGTAGTTATTGAAACAATACGGCCGGATTTCATTCAGCAGCAGATTTTTGACACGAGTGATTACATACTCTTAGATATTTATTCTGTACTAGAGGTATTATTGCGAATAAATCATGCATTCTTTACGTTTATTGTGGGCTGCACACAATGAGAACACCTGGGAGAGGCGCCAAAAGCGATTAAGACAGCGACGGCAATTGGAAACAATTGAGGATATTCAAGCAGCGTTGACAATTTTTCCATTATATTCAAGCAGCGTTGACAATTGTTCGGGACTTGCTCGCACTCTTGATTCCATGTTTTTTACCACTAAAAATTAAAATGAGATTACTCTATCATCGTTTGTCATCAGTCACATAAAAAAATGAATCTATTTTGAATATCATTAAATTTTGGAGACTATCTAAAAGTAATAACACTCTATTCACTTACCACTGTCAAAATATTGTTTTTATTATAATTTGAAAACGATTAAACGCAACACTCACTTATTCTTAACGTAAAACTTTAAAAACAACAAAAATTTTCGCGGCTTTAACCGATTTGACACTTCTTGACAGACACTGACAGCTAAATTTTCGATACCATAACCAATATTTTTGTTTCTTAACGAATAAACAATTCGACACAACGATCGCGACAATAGTGTTACATTGGCTAGGAAATGTTTATCGTTATCTCAGAGACGATGACGAATTTAGGTATCGTTTCGCTACGAAGCGTTGTTACTTTGTCTAAGGACCCAGCTCGCACTTGGCCGGTTTTTTTTTCAAGGGCACCACATAAAATCTTCAAAGAGCTATCTTTCCCGTAAAACGAGAAATGGAACTGACCTAAATTCAAGTCCCTGAAATAAAGCATGAAAAAAGTGGATCACTGAAATATTGGTTGTAGCACTCTCTGCGGTTATGCCAGTCAATCGTGAACGTGGTGATGATAGTTATTACATAATCCATTGGAGTAAAATTTATCACATTCCAACTGACAGCTTACTATCGCACAACAGCATAATCATAAAATAAGTGGGGTACAGAATTATACGCAGTAGGCTGAATAGAAAAATACGAGTAATCAAGTATGTGTGTGTCCTAAAAATGAAAACTGGGTTTCATGAGTTGATATCCTATCCTACTAATATATTAGACTATTATATTATATATATTATATTTATATTATTATTTTATTTATATACAGGGTGTAAGGTACAGCCCTCCGCAGACTGATAGGGTGAAGTCAGTATATCATACTAAGATGACCGGTACATGAAATTATTTCAGGAATGTTATGGGAATCCAATTAACCTGATTTGTTTTATTACCTTACACGCAATGTATCGCTACCGTGGTAAAACGCACGTAGGTAGGTAACGAACGGCAGTGCAGCGAGAAATTGAACAGCTGATTTCACGCGTCGTTTGTTCAACATCCATTGCTGTTTTTTCTGTTTTACCTGTTCTATTTACATTAATGGAGTACTGCGAACAGAGAATGTAATTTTACATTGAAAGACAGAAATAGTAAATGAAAAAACGCAAAAAAAAAAAAGAAAATTTTCCTGGGAAAATGTTCGGTGGAATATGATTCAGAATAAGGAGCTGAATGTACCCTGTTAGTTTGCGGAGGGCTGTCCCTTACATCCTGTATATATTATCCTACTAATCCTACTTCCTACTAATATTATAATCGCAAAAGTTTGTGAGGATGGATGGATGTTTGTTACTCTTTCACGCAAAAAACTACTTAACTAATTTGGATGAAATTGCACACGGATAGTTTATAACCTGGATTAACACATCAAATACTATTTATCCCGATATTCCCACGGGATCGAGACTTATGCGGGTGAAACCGCGGGGCGCTACTAGTACTTAATAATAAGTGCTGGATCGGACTGGATTAGAGTTCAATACGAATTTACGACACATAAAAACATAGCAAGCTCAAAATAATAATATGCTTTGAAATTAGGAAACTTTTGTGAATGACAATGTGTAGGTGGCGAATTAAATAGGTACCTTCTAGGTATTGTATTATATCAGCTGAAAAAATTCCACTGCATGGAATGCCTTTCCTAAACATAGCCACAACGACCGGTGCTGCACTGCCCACATCCACGCAGCGCTGAAATTTATTATTAAAACTTTGTGGGTCTCGCCACGCTACGCCTTCCGGACGTGGTCACCATTCGAGAGCTTATCGGCCACATCGGTCAATGTTGAATGAAATGAATTTGAAAGTTTTGCCAAATCACCTTAGTAAGCAACATCGCCATGTGCCCGATGGGGTTGTACATCGGCAAAAATGACGAAGTTTCATACAAAATTGTATCCCCTATTTAACCCCTCTAGGGGATTTTTTTAAATATTTCCTCATATTTCCTTCGTTAAATAAGGAACACCTCTGCAAAATTTCATGCTTCTAGATCCAGCGATTTAGGATATACGTTGTCTGCCAGTGAATTAATGAATTTAAGATTTTTAACCGACTTCCAAAATGGAGGAGGTTCTATGTTCATCTGTATATACTTTTTTTAGGTGTTTATTTTAGTCATTTGTAAACCGATTTTTATTTATTTTTTGTTTCCTTTCGTTGACGAAGAACTTTGCTCGAGTGGTTTTTGAGTTAGCTTCAATAATACGTATTTTTTTCCACTTGGTGTGTGGAGTGTGGATGATGTTACAATAATTTCCTGTCACTGTTATTTACATAGCAGGTAGTGGTATTCGAATTTGTATGGGGTAGGTACCACAACTAAAACTTGAAAAATAAAAACTTTTTACAACTTTGTAGTTTTTTTTTTTTTTTTTGTAAAAAGTTTATTCTTTTCACAAAAAAAAAATAAGTAGAAAGTGAAAAATAACTTTAATTTAATAACTTAATAATAACATTAAGTAGAATTCCGATAGGAAATATTAGTCGTGTCACTCTCTCGTGATTTTCTTAATAGTAAATTAGTGTCGAAACTTCTTCTCTAAGTTCTAGAGTCAATAGATTTGCGAAATCTCGTTGCCCCTGTGTGCTTAGTAGATCTAAAGCTAATTTCGGCACATTGGTTTATATACATATAGCGCTAACTTACTGCGTAAATAATTACATAGACGCCCACAGTTTTTCTACAGGTATCGTACCCTGTAAGCAAATATCGAATACCGATCAAATAAATGGCTCCGTTGTTTATGATTTGCGGTGTACAGTCAACTGCAATGGTAACACTATGCAAATCGGGTCAGTGACAGCTCGGCCCGTATCAACTGGGCCCGAATAATAATACCAAATACTACACGTTAAAACGCTTAAAAAAGTGGTATGTAGCATCAGCATGAAAAATATGGATCTCTTAAAATATTAAAGATTTTTTACAATTTATTAATTAAATAAATTTATTTATTTTTATAAATGAATGTAATAAATATTGAATGCCATGAACTTGTTCGGCAATAAAGACTGTTTTTATTTAATTAAATACATACCTATTCAAATAAGCACAAATCGCCATCTGTCTTTTATGTTCTAGCTAGACTATTGTAAATTTGATGTGCAAGAGTGAGATGGAAAAAATTTCTATTGACATCATATAACCGACGTGTGTCATTTTCTTAGCAAAGGAACACTTGTCTTTTTTAATCCGGACAATTTGAAAAACGAATGGAGTTAGGCTAATTATAATATCATAATTGAAATAGGCGTTGTACATTATTATGTTTTCCTGCTTTGTATGTGAATAAAAAACCATAATCTCTGGAAAAAAAATCACAATAATTCGTAATTTATTTTAAAATATCGATTTTCTGCCTGACCGTAGTATGAATCACCGTAATCGGTAGCAAAATATCTGGTATTATTATTGGGGTTAAGCTGACTCGGGCCGAGCTGTCACTGACCCGAAAATCGCCCTTACCCCTTGCCGAAATACCAATGATGCGCGTTTGACCGTACGTCTATTTAAAAAAAAAAACACTAAGAAATTAATGGCACTATTTTTACAACTTTAATAAAGTAAATATTATTTTGATTGGACTACTCTCATAGCCCTCAGCCAAATAGTTTACAAGAAATGCTTAGTAAACATTAAATCAATTTAACAAATGCAAATGAAACCACAAATTAATAACTTTCCATAAAAAGTATTGATAGCAAAGGTTTTTTGCAGAAAAAATATAACCAATTTCAATTTCTCCGAGATTATAGAGGGGGGACATATTGGAATTCGATTAAACTCGATACCGATGCGTGTATCGTATTAAAAATGTGACAAATTACCATTATAACTCATAAATAAAGGTCGTTGCGTTTTGTTTTCTTCGCGCCAATAGTGGGTGTTTTCTAGCGCGTAAATTGTTGCGTCAACTTTTGTAATTTTTTAATGAATTACATTTCGTACGAAATATGAGGGTTACGACGTAGTAAGCATAAAAATGGGTCCTATGGCCCTTGTTTTCTTGCAACTAATTGGTGAGATAGGCTTTTGGGGAATTAGTAAACGATGAACGAAATAGGTCAATGTGTAGGCTTTGTAACTCTTTGTCATAAACTCTAAAGCCGTGTACGCCCGAACGAACAAGAACATGGCGAACACGAACATCGAACACTTTATTCGCATGTGCGTACCACTAACGAACATCAAAACACTGTGTTCGTCAAAAATGTTCGTGGCGAGCAAATTTCGAATCCTTGGCTACTAAAGAGAGCGGGGCGGTTGAGCGCGAACTGTGTTCGTCTGGGGTTCGTGTTCACTTTGCTAATTTACGTCCACATGTACGAACCAAATGTCCCGTGTTCGATATACGTGTTCACTATGTTATGTTGTGTTCGTTCGTGCATACACGGCTTATTCTAAAGGTCTTTCACAGACATCCCTTGACTCCTGCATGGTAGAGAATAGAATGTAATCTGCTTATACCCTATATTGATTAACCACTTACTTACCGCCTATACAGCTCCAGTGCTGCCCTTCGTCCTGAAATAAAAATTCATTCTTACCAGTCTTTCAAACCGCCTAATTGGTACGACAAGAATATTTTTTTCGGACTAATGATCAGAATACAAGCTTCGTTACAAGCTTTATTTGTTACGATAATTATCACAATTCAATTGAAAAGTACCTAAGCTTATCAGTTTGAAGTTTATTCACACCAAAAAGGGAAACCACGTTTTAGTTTTTCGTCACACAGTACCCAAGGACACACTTGGAGTCCATAAGGAAACTGCAATTAAAACAAGGAAAACTTTACGGACTTTTACGATCAACAAAATAAAATTATAATATACATTGTTACTAAAACAATTTTCCTCTAAGTAAGTATAACGGATTACGGCATTGTTCTGGTTATAATAAAGGTAATAATATCTAAATTGGTTGATCTAACGTCATTATATTAACAATAATTTAAGCACCTAAGTATGATTCGGGATTTTACGTTCATGATTGGCAGCTAGGTAAGTAAAATTCCAGCAGGTAGGTTAATTCAAAAATCTACGTACCTGACACATAATCTAAATTACATCGTAAATGCTAAAACAAAATATAAAAAAATCACAGTTAATTTTAAATACTTAGGATATGTTTAAAAAGTACTTTTTTTTATCCGTGCAGTGGATAAGTTTTTTCGTTTTATTCCGTACTTATTACACTAAAATAAAGCTCAGTTTGTTAGTTCCATCTCAAGACATTTAAAGACAACCAGATTACAGATACAGAAACAATTACTTTATCATTTTAAAAGACATAATGTAGGTACTGCTTTCCGATAAATTCATACCTCCTATTCTGCTTACCCCACCACCTCTTATTCAAATGGGCTCTAATTCCCGAAAAAAAGGCTCATCTGCGACACCTACGTCACGATTACGTGCGATACCGTAGCATAGTTACGTGCTACTTGGCCGAGGGCGGTACAGCCCTAATGTTATAAGGCGGGCCCGCAAACAGCGCTCGGCATTCGGAACGCAACGATGAAACCATACGCAGCTTGCACGACCGCGGTGCTTGCCTTGCTGCTGGCCGGTTAGTTTTACAAGTTCTTATTTTAAATATTGTTTTACTTTCAACCTCTTTTCAACTAATATTTTTCCTAGTTGTTTAAAAAAGTTTTCGTTACCTATTTCGTAATATTATTGAAACAAAAAAAAAAATAGTAATACTATCCTATCCCTCATAATTTTTCAAAATAAGAATAGTATTCTATCCTATTCGATTATTCGAAAATTATGTTTATTGAATTATAGCAACAAAAACTGGCTGGAAATAATTTTCGAAAGTTTTGACTTTTCATTTGTTTTACAAAAACATGTTCTTTTTCATTCTATGCAGGTTTCATTGCTCTGTTGTGTTAATATCCGCACATTTATTTTATGATTATCTTTTACATAAGACTTTTGTTTTTTTCTTATATTTAATAAGTGTGTCGGTAATCAGTTTGGAACGATTTGGTAAGTAATTTAGATGATTATTTTGAAGCTGGATCAAGTTTTGTGACACTCGAGTTATCATGCTTTGTAAATGGTTTTCTGTATGAATATTCATGATCTTAAAACTCGCATACAAAGTTGTCAAAGCATTTATACCTACTTGTTGAATTCAACAATATTTACGACCACGGTGTCATCCGATTTAGATGAAATTTTTAGTATTTTGAAATTTTATTAGCAAATTCCCGTGTTTAATTTTGATATACTTAACTGATGTTTACCAAAACTGAAATAACTCAAATTTACTTCCCTTTTTTACTAAACGCGTGGCTGTTTCGTTTTTTTTTACTGCTTAATGGAAAGGTATCAATAATATAAAGTGGGAAAAAACTTAGCCGTATTCCGGTTGATATTTGCCAAATTAATTACAAACAACGCCATTAAAAAAAATGTGTGTAGTTACCAAAACATATCGTTAATTTATGCATTTTTTTTTATTAACTTCTATGTTACGTGATTTCGTGCAAAATTAAGGCCTACATTTGCCTGATGACGCATAAAATTAGGATCATATTATCCTCCTCCTCAGGAACGTTGCCTCACGGAATATCGCTACTTGAAATATAATATTATTACATACTCGACGTATGATTAAATAACCTATTATAGTCTAGTGTACAAATTCTGTAATGAACACCTTTTTCCACTCCTTAAAGCCTAACTATGGGCAAAATTTTAAGTGATGAATTTGTCCACTCTTGAAACTAATTCAATTTCATGAACATATGATAATATCACGCCTGTAATCCCCGAAGGGTTAAGCAGGGGTTTACTTATACTACCCACATTACACCACACCTACACCCACATTTTTCGCCAGTTATGTTTAAGTCCCATGTAATAGGGGGCGAGCCTGTTACCATCAACTGGGCACAAATCCAGACTCCAGGCTGCAATTAAGAAATTCCAGATGTAAAAACCCAATAACACTTTCAAACTGGGAATTGAACCCAGGTCCTCATGCTTGCGACCACTAGACCAATTAGGCAGTTTAAGTCAAGTCATTTCATGAATTGGCAATACAAAAAACTTTACATATATGCATTATTAACTTACTTTACTTCCATTAAATCAATCTGAATGGTTGAGAAAGTCTATGGCATACTACCATCAAAACACAAAAAAACTAATAGGTATTTAGAAATCCTTGTTGAAATCGAACTCGCTACCAACAGCGCAGAAAAACAAGCCCCTGTACCAGTTCACCCAACAAATTCTGTAAACAATCATAATCATCACTTGTATATTATACCTATAAACCTTAGTATTTCATCCTGAAAGTGCTCCTTAACGTACTTGAAAAACTACCTTACAATATTGACAATGATAAAAGAAGTAACAAATATTTACCTAATTAACTATTTTGTTAACTAACGTTACTAGCATGTAGGATACACATATTATCTAATGGTCGATATTCCTGCAACCCTTTTAAAATAATAGGATTATGCTAGGAGTACCAAGTCGCACAGGGCCCGCGTGGTGGATTATGGCCCACTCCCTCTCACAGAGAGGAGGCCTGTGTCCCAGTAGTGGGATCATTATAGGCTGATTATCCTGATGTGATTTCACGTCAATAGCAAACTAGATGGAGATCAAACTGACTATCACTAGCTTGTTAATTCTTGCTTGTTCGTTCTTGCATCTTGATAACAGCCCGGAGATTGGAAGTTTGCGGTGTGATACTCCGTGCCTGGGAAAGCACTTTAAGCCGTTGGTCCTGCGCCTGAACTCTCTTCGATTGTGTCGGATTGCCGTCCCATCGGACTATGAGAGTGAGGGAAGAGAGAGTGCACCTGTGTCTGCGCACACACTTGTGCACCATAATATCTCCCGCGCAGAACGCTAGTCTCCGTTGAGATTGGCTGCCATGACCGAAATAAGGTCTGGAGGACTATATTTAACTCCTGCATTTTAACCTTTGTATCATCACTGTCGTTCCAACTATCACGTTGCAAATCTGTGACTATCACAGAAAAGGAAACATCGCTGCTACGCCATGTCGAAATATATAAACACAAAAGTTATAATAACGTTAGCTGTAAAGATGATACTGGCATAATGTGGATGTACAAGATGCACCTCTGCCTAAATCGTAGGCGATAAACGGTGTGAAGTTATGTTATGTTAAAAGTTATAAGCTGTAACTCGATCAATGCTTACACAAAATTTCCATCGACACTCGCTCTATAATTACATTACGTGTCAATTAACCCGTTCAATCAACTAATTAGTGGGTGCTAAGTCAAACAGCCGAATATCAGAACGAGCAAAACAAACGTGGTAAGTTCGGGACCACCTGTTGGCGGCCGCGGTACTTAATTCAACGAGAACTTATAATGTGAATAGTATTTTAATATGTAGGTATGTTAAGAGTTCGTACTTATATTTAACACTCGGGGCTATTTGTGGCTACAATCTAAAAATATCGTCAAATTACTTAGAAATTTTATGGGGATGTTTTTGAATTCCGGCCTAGGTACACACGGCTACATATCAAGCTATACATCTCCAGTATAAGCTGACCTCTCATTGCACAGAAATTCTATACAATGCGAGATTAGCTTAAACTGGAAATGTATAGCTTGATGTGAAGCCGTGTGTACCTACAGAAAATTTCGAAAGAGAAAAGCGCAATATCAGCTTTTCTGCGTCTGCAGTTCTGGCATCGAACACACTTCAGAAACCCTGCTTGCGGCCACTAAACTGGGCCGTTCGATATTGTTTCCTGTCTTTTCTGAAATACAGATTATTTACCAAGTGGAAATAAACAAAACCTATGCTGTATGTAGATGTTTCTAAGAAAGAAAGAAAGAAAAAGTATTTATTGGGACTCGCACAGGTCATCACTAATTAAACTAAAACACAGTCATTAAAACATTAATAAAAAATTTAAAAAAAAATAAAAAAAAAATAAAAGAAAGTCCTGTACGAGGCCAAAAGGCTCCTATCTCAGCAAATGCTGCGACATAAAAAAAAAATGTCTGCACCATTCGTGAGAGTTACTTAGAAAACTAGGTCATTTTACGATTCTAAGCTTAGCTAATTAAAAAAGTAAGCCTTTTAAAAGGCACACAATAATGGGTGGAACACATTCGCATGTTTTATTTAAAACAGAGGTACGCTGTTTTAAGATAATGAATGTTTTTAACGATTTATACCCTTTTTGAATTTACGATTCCGTAAGCTTTAGCAGAATTAATTTATTCGTTTGTATCCTGATCGGAATCGGGAAATGTTAGAATAATAGCAGGCATCGAGATATCAAATAAAAATATCAATATAAAGCAAACTTAAAAAAAGCCATCACGTTCGAATAATAAAAAATAACTTCAATGACTGTATTAAAATAGATCTACCTACAGCTAGCATTGTACTGCAGAATAAATCCTCGTGCAGACTGGCGCGACGCGACACCAGTAATTATTCTACCATAAAGTTTTCTTAGAAATTGTTTTGTTAGAGTCGGTCGCGCCAGTCTGCAAGAGGCTTAATATCTTTATTACAAACTAGCCAGTTTCACCCGCATAAGTCTCGATCCCGTGGGAATATCAGGATAAAAAGCATTATATGTCCTAACCCGGGTCATGGTCTACCCATGTGCCAAATTTCATCCAATTCCGTTCAGCCGTTTTAACGTGAAACTGTAACAAACAAACTCACTTTCGCATTTATAATATTAGTTTGGATATACCTACTCTATCTTCAATAACAGTACAAAAATGAGTAAAAAAATAATTTGTTGACCACAAAGCTTCCTACCTGACCCATACAAACGATTGGGCCGTACATTTCCTTTACTAAATTAAAATGTACAGCTATAAGTTTATAGTTGACAAGATTAAATTACGTGCGCACACAATATTAAAAAGCCCTCGTCTAGTGAAATCCCAGAAAGTATGGTATTATTGAAACCTCCTCGTCTTGCAATCCTATACCCTTGTATTGTCTGCCATCTCAGATTTATATTAAGACTGTATAGATAAATACTGCTGGAATATTTTTATGTGTAGTAATATGAGTATTTGTATTAAGCTAAATAAGGTCAGATTCTGTAATGACAGTCATGAGACATGTTCATAAATGAAAATGCTCCGTAAACTGAATTTTTGATAGACTGAGGTAAAGTATCCAGTTCCCTGCTCCATCATTTCAAAACAAGTACTTTTACTTAGCTGTAATGCCAAAATATAGCGCATAATTTTGTGTCAGATGGCTCCTATAATAATCGTAAAAGTATATAATGTTGGTAAGTGTCTTAATTAACGCGTAGGACGAAGGTTTTTGACTAGGTATTTACAAAAAATCTAAAGATCTGTTTTCTGCGTGGTTTTCTAGCAATTTACTTGACTTATAGCGTCGATAGTTTACTTAGCACACTTCAATAATCCCGTCACCTTACATATAGATGCAAGAAGAAGAAAACCGGCCACGTGCGAGGCAGACTCGCACACGAAGGGTTCCGCACCATATTAAAATCCAGTAAAAAATGTCCAAAAAACACATTTTTGTATAAGTTATTATTTGTTGTTATAGCGGCAATAGAAATACAAAATATGTGAAACTGTCTTAGGTAGACAGTTTCACAAATTACGGTTTTTGGTTTCACATTTACGGTTCATGAGATATACCCCACTGACAGACAGATGGACGGACAGCGGAGGCTTTTAATAGGGTACCTGTTCGGCCTACTAACCAAATATTAACGTCAATGTAAATGCAAAATGCAAATATGCAGAAAATTTCAATAAAATGCAAAGAATGTCAATGAATACTCAACGGGAATGAATCTAAATAAAAATGCAAGATGTCAAACTCAAATCACGTCTAATTGAACACTAATTGAATCATGTAAAAAAATGCATCATCTTAGCTCCGCTGTCTGTCAATGCACTTCCAAATGTAGGTCGCGATCAAAGTGCAAATACGCGAGCGTACTAACTTATTGCATAAAAAATACATACTTCTAAACCATGTACGTACACCGTACAGTACCGGTTTGGCACCCTTCGGGTACGGAATCAAAAAAAGAAAGACAATAAGATTACCTACTCTTCTTAAGCAATAGATAAAGAGGACATTGACTTATTTTTATTTGTTAAGACTTTCAAGGCTCGTACAGACCAGCGCGATATCGCGGGCGCGACACGGGTCGCGCTGCCTGTCTCGCCCGCGATATCGCGCTGGTCTTAAGCTTCTCTCCGCTGCTTCAATCCACATAACAGATAAAAGTATCCGTTCTGTGCTTCAATCAATATAACTAAACCCATAATTGACACACAAAGCAAATTATCCACCAAAACTAAACATAAATTATTTAATCACAAATCTAAATATTAAGTCATTTAACAAAAAGGTTTTAATTATATTTACTGAACACGGCTAACAATTGAAAAAGATTTTCTCTTAAAACCTTGAGTCAACTTCGGATGTAACTTAAAATTAATGACGTCTTTTTTTTTCCGGCCACTTGGCTCTAATCAATTTTCAAAAAGCTGTAAGAACTTGTTTTAAAAATCTGTGTCAACTGTGCGTGCTTATTGAAATTAAAAAGGTATGCATAGCGTTTTTTTTTGCCAATCACCCGCATCTTTTCTCTTACCAATCGGCTATAGGCCTTTTTGTAGTGAAGTCATGACTTTTTTCTCTTTTGGGTGGTAAATTATCAAATCACTTCTCCCGCTCCGAGCGAAGCAGGAGGGCGAGCTATCCATTGCTCACCGTCCGCAAGCTCGCGTCTACGGTAGCCGGGAATCAGCCTGTGACTCCCGACGCCCAGGGCGTCTCCTGCGGCGATTAGGGGCGTGAGGTCGCGAAATTTGCCTTTCCCTCACGCGTTGCGCCGAGCGTTACGGTGACGTTCTCCCATGCCCTCTCGCTCAGTACCAGTACCATGGCCTGGACCAGGGCCAAACGCGAGAGATCACCGCCGCCGATCGCCTCCACGAGGACACGGCGGTGCTCCGCCCAAGCCGGGCAGACCTCCACCGTTTGCTCCAGCGTATCCTCCGGACGACCCACTCAGTGGTGACTACCAAGCGTCTCCTCCTGCCTTATCCGGAACAGGAACCTCCCGAAACAACCGCGTCCGGTGAGGACCTGCGTTAGGGTGAAGGTGAGGACGCCGTGGTGCCTCTCTAGCTACTCCTCAAAGAGGGGACTTATCGCCGCAATTGTGGCGTGCCCGTCATAACATATGACTGGCTAAGTGGGTGTGGATAATATACCTACATGTTTACCAAGGTTTTCGGAAAATACAGGCATGATGTAATGATAAACAATTCGATTTACTAATTTACACTAATATTATAAAGAGAAAAGATTTGTATTTGTAATGAATAAACTCAAAAATTACTGGACCGATTTTGAAAATTCTTTCACCAGTAGCATGCTATATTATCACTGAGTAACATAGGCATATAAAGATATCATGCGGGTGAAACCGCGCTGGCTGAAGCTATTCATTAGTAGAAAAGATTCACCACACCTACAATTCTATCAAGGTGAAAATTCAAGTCCAGACAAAAAGCTAATATGGCTGAGTAAAACTATCTTACCATTAAACAATTACAAAAGCCATTCAGGTGTGACAAATTCCAGTAATTGCTCGGAATTAAACCTGTCCCCTGTACTGTAAATTGAAAGAAAACAGATCTACATTATCTTAAAATGCTTTAAGCTTTGTTCTTAAGTATAAGTTCTTTGTTGAGCTGCCTTTTCCCCCTTTTAATTTTATAATGGTCTGGAGGTTTTGACAGGCATGTCTCCGGCAGGAAGTAATACCCTTATTTCGTTTGGAAACCTTTATTGTGTGATTTAAAACAATACCGTCCTTGCTGCGTTAATTGACTTTGTTGGGATGGGTTTCCAATTCGACTAAAATGTTGAAAGCAAAAAAAGTCAAAATAACAATATTAATTTTACTGCATTTGATAAAGTATTTACCTACCCTACACGCTTTTCCATCGATTTTGAAACAGTGGAAAAAAAAGATACAAATAATATAATAATGTATATAGAAAGAAAGAAAAAAACGTTTATTTGCGGTAAACATGACGCAAAAAATAATAATATCATAAAAATAATATAATAATAATATATATAGATATAATATCTAATATACAGTAACAGTGAATAAATTTTCACCTCAAGTCCTAGGCCATTTTTTTTTAATATTAGGATAGCTCACAACCTAAAAACCTAAAAATTAATTCAACAATGCGAAATTTCACGGGTATTCTGGTTGATTAACAAAACTATTTAATTATCCCGAAGAATAAATAAAGAAATAGCCTTTTAACACGGTATTCGTAAATTCTCGTACTGAAGCTGTAAAAAAGTCACTTTCTTTTCTTGTTGGAACTAATCTGAAGAAACTAGACGGCAATAAAACATAGATATTTATCGTACCTACTACTATTTATAATTCTCCTAGAGACGACGGCGACGAAACATTTTTTTTTCGTAAATAATATCCCGACGTGACCTTAGAACTCTTTTCTTTCCACCCGCTGTTAACGAGGATCTTTTTCAAAAACTTTGAATCATCAATCACTAAAAATTACAACAGACAAGCGACGAAAAGTAAAAAAGCAAGATTTTCAAGTTCAAAATCTTTGAGAGAGTAGATATTTTAAACAAAACTAAACCCTCGCATTACAAGAGATAAACTTTATAAAATTAAAGAAAGCTGCCTCGCTTGTCTTTGCAAGAAAGGCAGAATTCTTTGATCAAAATGACGGACAGCTAGACAAAAACTAGAATGCTTTTCGTACGTCTGAAGATTCTTAGTTATCACGAGGTTGAAAAAGACGAAAAGCTGTCAGTTTCAAGCAATTCGTCTGAGATGCCCTTAGTCTAGATCTAATCAAGCGTAGGTGCATGCTGTGACATGCAACTGGAATTACTTGGACACCTATACGATATATATTACTGAGCTATGCTAAGTATACGTTTATACATGGTGGATCTTTGAAACGGGCCAATAAGGGCAGGTATACCTTAACCGTTGTAACTACAGGAAAACGGTCTTAGGAGGCTGTTCTAATTTTTTCGAGACATTTTGATCAACATTAACAGATTAAAAAAAAAAAATACTTTCTGATTCTGTTTCTTATACTTAACAATGAAAAAACTCTATTGAACAAACTGAGGTTTGAGTGTCTAATAGGAAACTCAGAAATCGCAAATATCTTTTTCATGCTTCTGGTAGGAAAGAAACCCCAACTTACTTTTTATGATAGAGTATGGACAGTCTAGCCGAATATAAACGATTTTTCCAAAATCTATGGTTGCAGATTAAAATGTCTCAAAGTTTCCTAAGACCTGCCCCATCTCAAAAATCCACCCCTTTTATAGATAAATGAGTCTTTCAAGAACCTCGTCCACGACGCTACACAAAAGTAACCATGGTTACAAACTCAAATCACCAAAGAGTAGCCAGAATGTAAGATTAGGCTAATTGTTGGTCTGATGCCCCCCTTTATTTATAAACGTTACTTAAAGTTATTTGACGTATGAACGCCAAAAATGTATGGTTATTTAGTCGCTAATCATTACGTAACTTTAAGCAACGTTTATAAATAAATCCCTAAGAAACTAAGGATTAGAGCTACTTAGTCTACTTACACGTAAACATTTTTCCTTCAAAATCCTGTGAAAATATTTAATCTGAATAAAAATCTGGCCAAGTGCGAGTCGGACTCGCATACAAAGGGTTTTATACCGTTTTGAAGATCGAGCTAAAAATGCCGAAAAAAGCACGTATAGTGGCAATAGAAATAATAAATTCTATCGGTTAAAATAATAAATATGTAGAAACAAAAACTAAACTAATCTCAAATAATATCTTCTCTCGTAACGACACAAAAAATAAATTAAAAATATTTATGAAAAACTGATCCGTGATAAAAAGATTGCATTGGTCTGACTTTTGCGCTATAAGTACCAAGTACGTCTGTACTTGAATGTACCTACTTATATATAAATAAATTAAATAATATCGTTTTCCCAGTAAACGTTACCTTAGTTCTTGGTCTACATCAATACTTGAGGATACTGCATGCCATAAACAAATCTATTTAACTGCGTATTTTCCAAAAGACACTATTTCATTTAAAAACGGACTAATTGAAACCACTCAACAACTTATCTATTAATAGAAAACGTACCCACAAGTTCGCTTATAATCGAATGTTAAATAACCTATCTTGTAAGTAATTTCCAACCTTGGACACTTGGCAACGAAGAACTATAATATATTAAAATAAATAATAATTGATATGTAGGTACCAGTACCCTCGATGTCTTTTGAGAGGTAACGGTTGCTCTTCCATGTACCAGATGGTGACCACCGGCGTGGTTTAAGTGAGGTAAAAATACCACACTCCCCGGTCTTATGCGCCTTTTCAAGGTTTACTCCCGAAAAAGAGGGTACCTACCAAGATCCCTTGGACTAGCAATTTGGATAGATATTTAAATCATACTTACAGACCATTGAACTCTGCGATTTCCGGCCACCGTAGGCGCGGGCTTGCGGACGATAAGCAATGGGTAAGCTGGCCGTCCGATAAGGACCAGGCTCGGGTCGACGGCGCGTTGTGTTCCACGCGCGCCTCAAAGAGATGTCAGCAGAACTGACGGGGTCCGCTAGGGCCAATGACTGCCAGGGTTGCGAAGAAAACCGAAAGGGAGATCGTGACCCACGGCAACAGGGCAACCGAAGGAACACGGGTGGGTTTTAGTCAGTAAGAATCTGACACGCCCTCCCGCTCCGCCCAGAGCGGGAGAAGTTATTTGATGATTTCCCACCCAAAAAAAAAAAAGACCATTGAACTCTAGGTAAAGATTTTTATCACATCAGCATTATTCTCTTGCCTTTAATTATATATATATCCATTTTTTTTGGGTTGACGCAGTCTAAAAATCGTCATCTCAGTACTAGTCACCCCCTTTACATTATTATCATCTGTCACACAGTCCATCGTTTGTTAATTTTCCTAATATTAGACACCAAAACGACACTAAATAACTGCGCTCTATCTAAAATGTTGGAATAAACCAGAAAACCTGCGAAATTTCGCGAATTTATATAATTATAATATATTTAATTTTAATTCACATTTGTTATAGAACCTCATTAAGTCATGAGCTATCCGAATATCAACAAATATTTGGCCTAGGTCTTAAGGGGGAGGCGTGAAAATTGATTCGCTGTTACAAGATACCATTATCAGTTTACACGCAATAAAGCCCTAACAATAAGCCGTAAAATACCTAAGCAAAGAAAATATTGATATCTACACCTTTTATTCTGTGTCCTTAAGACGTAAGACCGTAGACAACTACGCAGTATGGGCAAGAAGTCCTTAATTATTTACGTCCAATTTTACCGCGCAATCAACACCATAATGTAAGATTGTACTGCTACTGGGAATAGGTCTATAGGTATCTTGTTGAATAGACTGCTCCGAGGTCGTAAAATGGCCTTATAAGTACTATGCTATTATAAACAGATTCGTTTATATTTATAAAGCCTGTTTTGTTGGGCATAGGCTGTATGTCAATGATACCTTGGTCACCTGACGCGCCTGTTGCGCCACCCGCCATATTGAATTAACAGTGTGTCTCTAACCAGCGCTTGAGTTTGACGTATCCCTTCCCGTAATAAGTACCTTGCAAACTTAACAAAGCCTAAATTACAGTAATTATAAAAAAGAGAGCTGTAAGTGCGTTTTCCGTAACTGGGTTGTGGAGGTCAGATAGCTAGTCGCAGCATGTAAAATACTGGTATTCAACTGAATTCGGTTGTACTGGAAGCCTAGCCAGTTGGGAAAAGGCTAGGCAGATGATGTAAGTGCGTCCTCCCATGCTGAACAGTCAGGCCTGGTATAAATCCTGCTAACAACATGTTGATAAAATACTTTCAAACCATTGAATAATTACGACTAGACATATTTTTTTAAATATTTTAACTAGCTAACCCGACAGACGTTGTCTTGTCCAACAGTAATTCATGGAAAATGCAACTTTAAAAAAAAATCCTTTCGTAAGAACCTGATTCTTATTCTGATTCTATTTTGTTTAAACATTTTCGTGATAGTCCTATCACGAAAATGTTTAAACAAAAATTTGCCATATCGATCCAGCCGTTCTTAAATTATTAGGCTTACAAACGAACAACGTTTCAATCCGTAGATTATATTAATTAATGATGCAAATTAACCTCAAGTAATCGTCCCCATCTTACTGAAACCTGAAACTGTGATCATAGTTTCATGTTGAATGAAATATTATTAGAACGTATTACTAAAATGACGTATTAAATCCTTCAATTATGAATTCAGAAACTAACACCCGGCCTGAGATGTCTTGTAAGATTAGAGGATTTAATAGACGTTTGATTTCTTGGTTTTGAAACTTTGGTGGAATAATATCTGGCAATTGCTGTTGCCCGTATTTTAAGAGTTATTATTTTTTATCGAAATTTCCTTTACTTCATTGAGATACTTATAAATTTTATTTTATTTTATATAAAAAGAAACATAAAAAATAGTAGCCTACTGGTATCAGGAACAGGGTTCAAGCTACCGGTGCGGTCAAGACTCCAGAGAGAGGGACTACCAATGCGAGCCGTGTCCAGAAGTACCGGTTTTTGAATCAAACCCTTGATCCAGATTATCAAATTTTTTTAATTCTTTGACATATATCAGGACTCTTGGGTCCCGGACCTTTGGAAGGCGTACGAGGAGCCGAAGCCAACTCGCAGAGGCCCCTTTGACGTTTTTTAAAATGAAATGAAGCACCAAAATTATTATTACAGTTACGAAAACTGTACTTTAATTTAATTTAATACATGTCTTAGGTAATGTCTGCACTTGATACAAATATATATTAAAGGGATTAGATTCCTCTTAATCCTTTGAACACTTTAAATTCAAAATATAATTTAATTTTACCCTGTCTACAATAATTACTGTAACTGTAACCACACAAACGACTTAAAACTATTTCCAAAACAGTAATTACTATGAATGCATGTAACACTCATATAATATTCAATTCTTGTAAGTATCTATCCAATTTTCTCTAAAACATAATATTCTAACCCTCCGCAGTATTTACATGCTAGAAATAAGTAAATTTGTCCGTAAGCACCAAGAGTTCTATACAAAACGCGAAGACATCCAATCCACAGTACACACTTAGGCACCGGTCTAGGCTAAACTCAAACTCAAAGCATTTATTTCAATTAAGCCATTTACAGACACTTTTGACCTGTCAAGGAGTTGGAGTCGGCTAAACATACATCAAAAACATCCAAGCTAAAAATGCATTCTACAAGAAGCCTACGTAAAGTCTATAAAAATATATCTGACATAATAAAGAAAGATGAAAGTTAAATATATTTGAAAAAAAAAACTTAAAAAAATACTGATAAATACATGCTCCATAAATTTATATTTAAATGATAAACATAAATAATAGAAAAAAATAACAATAATAATGTAATTTATTTAGTATATGTTTACGGAAATTACCAATATAATAATAAACAATATAATAATAATTGATAACAATAATTAATGATAATCACGCAATTTATAGGTATGTTTAAAATATATGAATGATTCGGTAATTATGAATAAGTAATGTAATAATTAATAAATAATATAACAAAAATAATAATTAAATAATAAAGCAATAATAATAAATTAAATAACGACTCTCGAGGCTCTCGTTAGGCGGTTGGGTCAAGGGCCTGATTCAGAAGGCAGTTCTCCTCGATACAGCTCGCATTGTGAGGAGGTTCCTATCTCTGCAGCCCTAACCACCGGTAGCTTGGACCCTGCTCCCGACACCGGCAGACCTGTATTTTTTTATATTTTTAAATGTTTTTTTTTAAATTATGTTCATTTTAAGAAATTAAAAAAAATGTAAATTAATAAGAAATTAGATGAATAAACGAAATAATAATTAAATAATATAGCAATAATAATTATTCAAAGAAAAACAATTTATATAAATGAATAAAACGAATTATATTACATATGTACAGGTATATAAAAATAATCTAAAATATTTAAGTACATTTTGCAGATAACAATACATAAATAACAGTTAAGCAAAATGTTAGTAAGTACCTTATTCGTGATCTCCTGAATTTGATTATATGTAAGTTAAAAGTTATTCCCACAATAACAAAATGTGATAATAATCTCCTAGAATAGGGCTTCATCTCTCCTATCCTTTTGCTGTGCCCTACAGGGTCCGTAATGATCTAAATTATATAGTTACCACCTAAGTACACATTATGATCAACCAATAAAAATATTGAGTATATCCAAGTTTTTGCTACAATTTTTTAATAATTAAAAATAATCTAGGTGGTACTTAGCAAGTGATACTTCAAAATTCCATTTATTTTTCAAGACAATAGGATTATGACAAAAATCTGCGATTATGGAGTAATCCGTGGGTACTGCAAACATCGGTACTTTGTCCCACAAAATTCCTCACTCCATCCACGTCATCATCCATTTTAAAGCTCGTAGTAATATATTTTAGTACTTTATAAAAATTGGGTCTTTGGACAATATGAAAGCAAACCTCATAAGCCGCACAGTGTGGCCATAAAATAATAAAGAGCAATTATGTTGGTTTATTAACGCGCAACATACCGGCGGGAGATGCCAGTATTGACGTTAAAACATAACCCTGCCTTTGCTGTCGCGCAGTCGGGTAGTAAAATTACTAAATGAAATAGTTTGATGAAACTCTTGCCTCTTTATCTTTGGTTAAAAAAAAAAAATAGTTTGAAAAAAATAGGAATACCATTCACTTGACTATTTGATCATGGTAGGTAATATTTTGTAGGGAAAACTTTTGAACTGATACTTAGGTATATTATTTTCTTCGACTTGCGTAATCCGATTACCTACCAATACCTTCACAGATATTGTAACGTTATGCTGTATGTTGTATAGGAATTACAAAAGCGAATCACTAAAAGTATTCTAAAATAATTGAACTATCTGCAGCTAACAAACCAACAAAGTATAATTTCCTAAATTAACTCCCTTCAAATGACAACAATTGAGAAAATCAAGCTCCTTTGACAGTTCGCATAATATATACGAAACTTGGATGTACTTTGTCATTAGAGGATCAACTTACAAGTATATAAGTAGGAATGACGTCAGAACTTCAGGGCATATGTAAAGAGAAGAGTGAATGAACGACATTTCCACGGGAACTGGTGTCAAAACTTTTATTTAATCTGTACAAGGAAGCAATATTATATTTTATATACTTGTACATAAATTTTATAAATTAAGGAAGCAATTGAATTGTTTCTAAAAAACGCAGCTTATGGACAGCATGTCCTTCTAAATAAAATTCAGTATGGACGGTTCTACTGTAATTTATTATTATGCCAGCTTATTCTTCTACCTCCAAAACAAAGTTAAATAATAGTTACCTAAACTAACTAAATATGGATCCTTAATCGTCTCAAGCTACGTAAATATAAAATTTAAAATCTTTCAAAATACTAATAAATAGGAAACAACAATAAAATCCGTATCTCCGTTCTGCAAATAAAGTGACCTCTTTAAATTAAGAAAAAAAGCCCTTTTCAGCCTTTTACGATAATTTGCTGACTTTTTAACGACCACACAATTTGCCCTCAATTATTTTAATCGGCCACTTGTGGGCCTTCGGCGAGGTTGGTAACATTACACAAATTTTAAAAATACCGTCATATAGTTACATTTTTAGGTTGGTAACCCTTTTTGAGTGTGTTTTCAGCGAGATTTTTTTGATTATTTCTGGGTTACAGATTTGTCTTAAATTTTATGAAGCTCGAAAAAGTATCGGGTAACTCTTTTACACTAAAAGGTACCTTTTAGCTGATTAGGTTGCGAAAGTGGTTTTATATTATGATGAAAATGTAAGTTAGCTAGTCACCTACTCACCTTTTTAACCGACTTCAAAAAAGGAGAAGGTTCTCAGTACATCGGAATATTTTTTTATCAGTAGCATTATTTTACTTGAATTGATAACAAGCCTCTTAAAAATAATTAAAGATTAAATTAAAAATATATATTTATTTGTATACTTAGAAAAACATACATAAGTACACAAGGATTATGAAAATATTATACAATAGGGCGATTTAAGGGCGAACTGATCCCCCGAATCTGACATAGACGTGTGATAACTGCCCTGCCCGGGTTACACGTGTTAGTTTTATAAGCTAAGATAGCAAGCAAGTAATATCCTGACTAACTTGGCACCATGATAGAGCTGTTTCCACGATGCTAGTAAGTTTTAAGCCAATAGCATTGCGGTGACTTAGTCCGTAGAGTAAAATGATTCGATTAGGTACTATTTTTGTCGGCCACCGAAGCTAGTACAAAAGCTCGCTTAGGATAATCAAATCAGTGGTGGGGGGCAATATTAGCTCAAAAATAGAACGCCATCCTATTAAACTGCCACACTAGTTACTATCTTTCTCACTAGCCCGGGCATAAGACTAAGCAAAATGGTTTCTGTTATCAACCCTTGATTAATCTTCACGAGATTGAAGTGTTTACCTAGACGAAATCAAACTGGTTGCTAATTTAATTATATAATTAAAGTAAACAAAATATTGTAAAAAAAAATTAAAAGAGTAACTAACGGTGGAGTTTCTTGCCCATTCTTCTCCATCTGAAACTACCTTTTAGAAGGGGCGACTAGAATCAATTCTATTTTCTTGTAAATTTGAACGTTCAAAAGTTCCTTTTATGTGCCTATTTTTGAAATAAATGATTTAACTTTGTATTTAACTTTACCGTTCTTGAAAGTTAAATCTTTATGAAAAACAATAACAATGACACGGAAAGTCAGACGAGTGATTATGTACTTAAAGTTAATCAGTTTCTATCAAGCCAAACAGAATTAAAAGTTGAACGGTATTATACTGACTTACATCGCCGCGTGATGGATCTATTAAGCAACTTTGCCTGTGAGAAGCTGTTTGTTTCATCACCGATAGAATAAAATTAAAGCATTATTGTGTTGGTAAAAGCTAACAACTGACAAATATAACTAGAAATAATGGAATCCAAACGATATATTAATAAAAATGCTATCATTTCTAAGCAAATTTCTACCAGTATTCTCTGTGCTACGCAGTGTGGGAGGAGCTCGTGGCTAAGTAATAAGCCGCACGGGTCGATCCATCAGGTTAAGCTTCGCTTGCAGGGGTTGGTCCGTGGCTGGTGACCATCTTTACATACCGAGACTCCGTGCCTCGGAAAGCACGTTAAGCCGTTGGTCCCGGTTGTCATTCGTGGATGTTTGACAATCGTTATGAGTCGTCAGAAGCCCGAAAGTCTGACACCAGTCTTATCAAGGGGTATCCATTTACCCAGTTACTGAGTTGTGGAGGCCAGATAGACAGTCGCTCCATGTAAAATACTGGTATTCAGCAGCATTCGGTTAGACTGGAAGCCGACCCCAACATAGTTGGGAAAAGGCTAGGCAAATTGGTTCTCTGTGGTACGCCGTGCAAGATTTTTGACAATTTTTACCCACTGTGAGGGTAAAAATGAACAAAAATATGAAATATCCAAAAAGTTCAAAACCACAATTACAGAAGTTTTGAACCCACATATTCCAAACCCACAAATCTTTAACTCATCAAACCCAAACTGAAACCTTCACACCGTCAACCCACTACCCCAAAACCTCTAATTAAGCTGAGGTAGTTGTTGCTTTTAACATAGTGACAAGTATTTTTTTTTTTAATTTTAGTCTGGTCGCAGTTCCACTGTTAAAGTAGGTTATCCTGAGTAGTTCAAAACAATAATTAATGGGTTACAGTTAAATTTGTGTCCGTGCAAGATTTTTGTCCATTTTTAACCTACTCTGTGCCGTAGGCGTTACAACACACATTTCTACACTAATTATTCGGTAAGATCGTAGTAAGTCATTTCATCACGAATCCGTAGCTTCTGCTCCGTAGACTTCATGGTTTAGGGACGGATTATTAAAACGAAAATAAACTGAGAAGAGTCTTCTTGACAAGAAACTAAACACCCTTCACCAAATCCGTTTAACTCTAAATAAACGACCTCAATTGCCAATATAAGTAAGCCTGACAGCCTCATCTACATAATCAACTGTCACTGACAATGATCGTTACAGTATAATTTTCACTGAAAGTGATTCGACTTTCCGACCTTATCAGTTCATAAACGGAACGATCATTATTGTAAGAGCCACTTGATGTTAATACTCGTTTTACGCACCCTGTATGTGTCTGGGGTGTCATGTATTTAATTTATACTTGTATTTATTCCCTAAAGAACTTATAGATAACATAGTAACTTCTAAAATACAATAGAAGTGGATATATTTAGTAACCTGTTCCGCTTAGCTATTTCTAAAGAGTCTTAAAAAAACTCTGAAAGAAATCGACACGTGTTTCACCTCTCAACGAGGCATCCTCAGGATGACGATTGACTTGTCGCGAACTCGAACACGGCGTGTTGCCACACCAAGCGCTGAGCGCAGACTGAGCCTTATCGCCCGTCAACCGTCGTCCACGAAATTCAAATTTTCTTAAGTTTTTTTTGCAATTTGCATGTCAGTGTCGGGTTGTGTTGACAAAAATGATTCGTGACAGTAACAAATATGTATCTACAGAATCATAAATAAAACTCTCTTAAACGTCATTAGACGTAAATACATCTGTGTTTGACTATCCTATTATAAAAGCTTTTAAACCGCTGAGCACTAGAACCAGGTATACCGAATATATAGGAAGCACTGAGAAGATCAATACCCAATCTACTTACGACGTTAGAGTAAACCTATTAACTTCAAAGGTGCCTGCTTTTAGCCGATGCAAATTGATGATGTTAGCGTGGATACATTGTAATTAATTAGCACACGTGGCATCAGGAGTTAATTAACAACGTGGTGTGCACTCAAGATGGATTATGAGAATAAATTAAACAAGACTACTGTTACAAAATTTTCATATTTTTTCATGGTTTTATTATTGGTTAAGTAGCTAGTTACTTGTTTTTAATCGTAACGTTGAAATTGCAAGAAAAAAGCTAAAAAATAATGCTTTTTAAGGTTCCGTATCTCAAAAGGAAAAAACTAAATCCTTATAGGATCACTTCGTTGTCCGTCCATCTTTCTGTCAAAACCCTTTTTCTCAGGAACGCGATATCAAGTTGAAATTAATATCAAATACGTAGGCCTATGGTCTTGTGGCGGCATCTGCATCGCCACATGCGAACTACGCATCAAAGACCTGACGTCACACAAATCCTGCATCGCGCAATTAGAGTTTACCGCGCGATCGACATATATATAACTTCCCCAACATTAATTGTAGGGCAGTTGCCCGCCAGACACGACACCCGTCTGGTCGGAGAATCCTCCCTTTTCAATAGAGGATAAGTGAACTTTACACCCTGTCCCTCATGCCCCTAAAGTCTCTTAGAGCTCTAAAAAAATCAAGCTTCTAAGTCAACGCAATAAAAATATACGGCCATTTATGTGACATATTTTGACACTCGAAAAGTCCAAAAATAGTTAATTTGTAGTACGGTACCTTATCACAATTTTTTTTTTGCCATTACAAACTTATATTTGCAGGAGAATTGACCGTGACGTATATCGATGTATGGGAGAACATGTTTCTCAACTACTAAGTTAAGTTTGTTCTTGGGATAAATTCATCCCAACTACGGAACCCTTTTTGTGCGTGGTGCGGTTTTTTTTCAACTCCTGAAATCTATGAGTTAAGGGTAAGAATGGCTCTAAGCTGCCAAATGGCAGCCGACAATGGAGGCTGATTTTAGGAATGTGGAATAATTTGATTTGCATTGATCTTTCATCATACGATATTTCCACAGATTTTCATAAAAGTGATTCTGTAATTTTTGCAATACGTTGGAATGGATTGAATGTTATATGCACAGTACAGACCTATTATTATAATAAGCAAAATCTACATCCAAGTTCAAATTCCAAGGTTTTATCATTGCTACCTATCTGATTATTTAGTTACAATACAACCTACAGTAACATAGGCAGGTACCTATGTTTAGAGTGCATCACATTGATTACCTACCAGGGCCGGGTAACGTCCGTAAGGGGACGGGACTTTTAATTAAAATAGAGGTCGAACGGAAAAGTATTTATCTACTCTGAGACGGTCAACAAACCCCCGTGTGTTTAACCAAGTAAAACAAGTATCTAATTATAATGTGTTTGTATTCAATAAAGCTTTTACAAATACATTATAAACAAAGATATAATAAAAGTGTACTTTCTCGTCCATACATCTCTATCAGCTGTCATGGCAACGTTCACTTCCATTTTTTTTTTTGCGAACCTATTTTGTACTACTTCTGGGCAAAGGTCTCCCCCATACTTTTCCAGTCTTCCTTATGTTGTGCCTCCTCCGGCCAGTCGGTCAGGAACGAGTCCAGTCTTGTCACATGCTCCTTATTCCTCTGCATCACATGTACATACTACGACAATCAGTTACTCTCCAACTTTTCTGCCACCGCGGCTACTTTCAAACTCCCACGTCAAACATTATACTTGAGAAATTTACAAATAACTATATTTCACACAATTCAAAGCCAGGAATATTAATAACTAATAACAATGATCTCGATATTAATCTCTGAAAGTGGCTATGATGTAGCCACATCACAGGTCAGAACGCAAGTTATAATGTATTGTCACCTCCAGCCCTTTGATAAAGTGGCGTAGTTCACTGTTGAGTATCAACTAACTTTGTACGGACAGCAGACAACTGTTGGAAAACTATTTACAATTTGAAATATTGTACTGAATAGGACTTAGTAAGTGCTCATATACACGAGCGGCATGTTACCAACGGCAGAGGCAGTTGCAGCGGTCGACCGACGCGTCTATGCTTGCGAGTCGCTCGTGTATATATGACCTAGCTTTGTTTAATAGTGGGTAGATGTAATTAATTCTAGAATAGTCCATTTTAGAATATAATCATGAAAATTTGAATATTTATTTCCTCGATTTCGTAAGAGGAACTAAATAAGTAGTAGAAGAAAAAGGTGTTATTCATCATTATCAAATGATCGAGCCCCATTATTCATAGATTGAAGTTTATTATTATTTAACATATTCAAGCAAAACAAAAATCAGCATTCGTAACAAAAATCCCATAAAATTCTACTCGTCAAAAATATAGGTAAGCTTTCACGTTACCCATTTTCCCTTTCTCGAAATTTAATCAGTTTGCCGACGGTACATATTACGAGACATTCATATTATAGTCACCGGATCCCATCGCATTATTCACATGGAGGGGCTCCTATAACTTGTCAACATTATATTGAGATGTATCCGATAGAACCTTTTGACAAACGTTAGCGTTTGACACGGGTCTAGAAAAATTACCCTCCTCCATTTATAATGAGGGGATCAATTTCATACGCATATTTTCTTGAAAATAGATGCTGGTGTATCTAAGTTTTACTCTGAGATCGTAAATTAGGCAAGCATTTCTGTTCTTCGTATTTCTTCATGCTAAAATATGCAAGCGAGCCAGATTCCTTGATTTTATAAATGAGACTCCAAGGGGTAAAGTATTTCGTCTTTCCCCCTTTCAGTGGAATCTTTGCAATTCCGGCGCCATCCAAAATTAACTGAAATCAGAGACTCCTGTATCAAGTTGTAACATTAGAATTTTGCTCCAAGCCAACTTGGTAAGAAGACAATGCGAGATGAATATATAAACATTCTTGAAACTGCATACGGATTATGAAAGAGATGAATCGCACATGGTTTTTCTTACTTATTCCTCCACAGACCTCTACGTGTGCTGTAGATTTTTGTTACTTTTCCCATGTTGCAGCTTCCATCCATCATAGCTAAGTACTCTTTTTTCTAACAAAACCTGGTATCTACCTATGACAAAAGGTGTTTTATGCCTTGGAGAAAAGGCAACATGCTAACATCATAATAAAATTGAACTTTATAATGTGATCATTACTGATCATACATAACAAACAGGCCAAGTGCGTGTCGGACTACGCAAACGTGAAGGGTTCCGTAGTATGGATGAATTTATCCCAAGAACAAACTTAAAATTGTAGTTGAAAAACATATGTATTTATGTATGTATTCCAACTGTAAATGTAAGTTTGAACGTACAGTATTGAGAGATTTACCATTTTATTTTAACTCCATATATTTCTTATAGGTTTTCCTGTAATCTATGAGTGAAGAACAATTCTCTGTATTTTTTTCAAAATTTTAGACTCAGTAGTGTCGGAAATAAGAAAATTTATGAAAATTGACCACTACCCTAATGGTCAATGTTCATGTATTTTCTTAAATATCTGTAAAACTATTTATTTTAAAATTATAAAAAAATATACTTGAGATCCTCACAATCCTTTCACAGATCCTTTCATTTGATATGTCACACAGTAAAGTTTGCAAAACTTTTTAAATTCCCACTTTGCTTCCGAAAACTGACCCCCATATTCAAAATTCATTTATTAAAGTTACATGTCCGTGTTTGGGTTACAGAAATACATATGTGCACCAAATTTCAACTTAATCGGTTCATTAGATTCGAAGTAAATTGGCTGTGACAGACGGACAGACAGACAGACAGACAGACAGACACACGAGTGATCCTAAAAGGGTTCCTTTTTTTCCTTTTAAGGTACGGAAATAATAAATAGAGTATGTAAGGAGTATTGCAGGTGGCGTTCAATAGTTTCTACCTACCCCCTTGGGGTAAGACATGATTTTGTACATAAAATAGTTTTCGTAAAATAAATAATTAAATAAGTAAATCATACTTTGGAATAAAGAATAATTAATAATAAATAAATAATAAATACCTATAATAATATAAAGAATTCATAACTAAAGTTTTGTGTTTTTGAATTCTTTGTATTACATTTTTTCTTTTTTCACAAAGTTAATTATCTGATCAATTTAGTGATACATTTAATTGAAGTTAGTTTAACATTTTCATTGGATAAAAATAATATTATTTGTAATTTCAAGAAAATCTATTTTAACAATATTACTTAGAATATTTTCGTGAAAAGTGTTTTTATAGTAACGATATTTAAACAAAATTGTGTAGTTATAGTTGGCCTATTCTTAATCTGTATTGAATGTATTTCACAACATTTACTAACGAAGAATTAAAATTATTGTTTACTATTATGTGTAACGGAATAGATACGTAGACCAAAACTCTCTCATTAGAACTTCCCCAGCTAATATGCTATTATCTACATATATCTATAATATTGATAGTTTTCTACTCGAGGGGCTCATGGCTAAATAATAACAGCCGCACGAGTCGATCAAAATTTATAAGCTATGATTGGTCCATTAAGTTTCTTGCCCGTTCTTCTTCATAGGTACCTAACTTTGGAATGGGCAACTAGCTTCATATTTCTGACTGACCGAGTCCTTGACAATTCAAAAGTGCCTGTAAATGGTTTAATTGAAATAAATGCTTTGAGTGATGAGATGGGTGACCATCCATAGCATATCGAGACTCCTCCATGCCTAGGCAAGCATGTTAAGCCGTTGGTTCCGGCTGTTATTTGTAGATCTTTGACAGTCGTTACGGGTAGTTAGAAGTCCGAAGGTCTAATAACCACCCTTACCAAGGAGTATCGTATTTGGGTTGTGGAGGCAGTCAGCCCACGTAAAATACTGGTATTCAGCTCCATTCGATAAGACTGGAAGTCAGTTCTAACATAGTTGGGAAAAGGCTCGGCAGATTGATTGATATGATATTTGTTCTAGCTTTGCCATTTCATGAATGATTGTCTTCGTGCTCTAAGCTTGGCTTCTTCTCTTGTTTTACCCGACATAATACTGAAAGTATGCCGTAGTATTATCGACATTGATCGTACTTCCATTGTTTAGCTTGATATCGTATGAAACACATTCTCATGATCTACCTGCGTCCCCACATTCACACCTACATTACATTCAAGCACAATATTTGCCTCAAACAGCCCACAAATTCACGAGCAATATAAATGAACCCACGGTGTGGGCTGAGGGTTAGAGGTCGATAAAATTGCGACCTGTAGTGACAGGTTTTCATCTTATCAACGACCTACTATTAATACTATAATAACCCTTTCCTATAGTCAATATTTACGATCCAAAATATTAAAAGATCTATACAAAATATTAAAAGACGCTGCAACAATGATTTTCATTGTCTCTCAGATCAAATATCAATATTAGTTTCCCGTTTCATCCTAGCTTTGTCATGATGTCATGTGAAATAGTGTGAATGAGCAAACGTGAAATAGTGTAAGTCCAATTAGGAGATTTTTGAGCACATCAATATTTCATGAAACCTACTTGTATCTATCACCAAAGATCACACTAATAAATGATATGATTCGATTTGCTCATATCTAAACCTATGTTACTAGTACCAAACAACATTAATTTATGGGTTGGGTCCTACCCACTTGAACTACCTATTTATTTATGTATATGACGCCTGGTGACGCTGTGTCCATTATCCAGCAAATGCATGCAAAAATATATTCATATATTATCTACTCTAGGAGCGGTAACAAGTATGTGAAGCTAACTATCAGCTGCTTATTTTCCATCACGCTATCAATATAATTTTATGATAAAGCAAATTATTAGAAAGTAAGTAAATGTGGCAAAAGTCTTAATATTATAGAGCGTAAATTCAAAAGCGTGTCTCAGTAGCCAACCACCCAGCATCACAAAATCCACAATTTAAAAGTGTGAACAAAAGTACAAGTAGACAATAAAATACAGAGGACACCATCAATCTTCCATCAGTACCATCACACGTGGCATTGCGAATAAAAAACTTCCACTCGTGGTGAACACTGTAATACATACGTTTTTGTTTTTCTGTGAGGTGGACACGGTCCTAATCCATTCACTCCCGTTTATAGAAAGTATCAGGTGCATTTACCTGACGGAAGAAAAGATAATAGATGATGTAGACAACTTGAAAAGCTAACAAAAGAAAGGGAATAGGGGTAAAGTAAAAGGTGCTACGAAATTAAGTAGCAAAATATTTATGTTTAATCAGCATATCATAGGATATGCTGATTAAACATAAGTTGAAAGTTAAGAAATTGTTTAAGGTTGTTAATCTAAAGTTAATCTAAAATCTCGTAGAAACTAATTAAACCAAAAAAATATAAGTACACTGCCTAAAATTTGAAAAAAAAAACCCATAGTTGACGGTTGAATAATTGTTGCAAAAATGATGTCGTTTTCATATAATATATTTACAAATTTAAGCTCTTTGCTCGTTTTTGAGTCGTTTGAGAAGACGACACTTCTTTAGCTATGAAAAGCATAGATGAATGAGAATAATTAGTAAAGGCAATGAAGCATTAAGTTTTATATTCGCTGCCTAGATATATTAATTATACACCGAATTGATTACTCACTAAAGTTAATGGTTCACACTCATTTCTAACGGATAGATTGAACCTAATGGTGTTCCAAATAAAGACAAAGGATTATTTGTGTTCCAAATAGGATTTACTAATCGAATACAAATCCTAGACTTGAACATTCAGCAAAACATTTCTACTTATTGCTTCGAAAATTATAGGTCACTTCACACCTTTCTAAATGATTGCCCTATAATGAAGTAAACACAGGTAAAATCCCACTATAATAACATAGTATAGTATATCAGTGTGTTTTGTGGTTATTTCCCAGAGGAGGCAATGCTTTTAGGCGCAAATTAGAAGGAATCTTGATGACTCTGACCATTTTTAGCTATCTCTTGGGAGAGTAGGTGTCAATGTCCGTGAAAGTTATTTTACATAGTCACGTCATTTAGGAGTAGGCAAGAATGCTAAAAAAAATTTGTAACATTTAAAAAGGAGTAAAAAAAACTGAATTCCCTCCCGAAAAGAGAAAGCGTGTGTGTCCCAGCAATGGCAACATTATAAGGCTGGTTATGAAAAAAGATATAATTTAATTTTGTAGTGAAAATTTTATTAAAAGGATTTTCAAGGCGTTTAGTTATTTAAGACTAATAGATAGTTTCAATTCCCTGAACTAATTGAATTACAAAAAAAAATTATAACTTTAATAACACTAAGACCACAAATACCTTTAGGCGTCAGTCATAATAAGTGTATCAACTATCAATAATCAAAACTTTGATCAACTTTGTAAGTAGTAAATTTATACTGGAAACCCTAGCCGGGTTTAATGCCTGCATAAATTTTTCTCCGCTGGTGAGGTCTGATCATTAAACAAAGAAAACATGATATGCTAACTTTAGCGGCGGTAATTAAAACTTCAAATGAGGCCTACATTAAAGAAATGTGAGAGTGAAACTTGAGGGAAATTCATCCCTTATTCTTAAGAGATCAACTTTTTGCTTTGTTTTTTATTATTATTATTTATTTATAAATAAATTGAAGTACACTTGACAAATGTTACATGTTAAATACAATCATTTTAGACTAAAATATAAATATATATGATGTACAAGTATATAAAGGAAAAAAAAATATTAAAGGGAAGAGCTCGTTGGGCATCAAAAAATTCGACCGCATCGCTGTCAGTGAAAAAAGTGCTCAAATGACTGGCAGCGTTGCCACATTTTATGGCAATGCTGATTCTTTGACCTAAAAATTGGCTAGCCTTCAGCTGATCTAAAACGGCCATATAAAGCAATTCCACTTAAAGCAATTCATTTTCGGAATTCTCAGCAATTCAAGTTTTTTTTAACTCGGATTCTACCTCTATTGCAGACGTTTCTACTACTTAAAATTTTGTTGCGTCTGCTATGAAAAACTGACTAATCAAAATGGTGTGCAACAGTATCCGATGTTCTTACGTTTATATTTGCTAGGTATCTGTTGCCTTCCCCTCCTCTTTGACTCTCCTTTTATCACACAACATTCCCCTTTACCGAAAATACTTTCGCAGAACAGACAGTAAAATAAAATTGATTTCAAAACAAAAATAATGAATATTATATAGTAGTAAAGTTTCCCTTAATCATACCCTGAAAAAGTTTATGATTTTCTTGATTAATTTCAATTTTCACAAAAACAATATCGCCTTCATTTAATTCTTTGTTTACTGTCTGTGTTTGACAAGGACGTTATAATATTATTATGTACCAAAAATTATGCTTATGTAGACAAAATCAAAAATAATAATTCAATATGTCACAGAAATTGTCTTACAGAAACTAATTTTCATTTATTGTTGAAAGCCACACCAATAATTAATTGAAGCTCTAGAATTATGTAAGCGATTATACTTAAGTTGCCCCGCTAAAAAAACAGCAACTAATCATAAACCATGACATACAGGGTGGCATACATCAACGCGATGTCTCTGTCACCCTGTATATGACCATCGACAGCAGATTTATTACATTTGGCAAAAATTCCTCCTAGATTGTATCAGTTTCTTAAAAAATTAAAAATTTCTATAGAAACCGTCAACTAACTTCCAATTTCTCCTCCACCCAGGAGCCGCTCAAGCCCAGCACAGGGACTACAGGGGTCAAAGCCTAGACCTCCTCCGTCTCCTCGCCGATAAGCCATGGATAGGCATGGGACCCCAAAACCGCTGGGACAGGTCTCCTCGAATCGACATGGAGTTAGGAAACACTGGCATGGGACCCCGGGTACCGCCGATACAATTGGCTGAAGACAGGAACTACATTGATGATGAATTCAGGTGAGTCTTTGTCCCCCCGCATAGTCTCGGACAACATGGGATCCAACTCATTAAAATGCTACATGGTATTCCCGCTTCAATGTTGTCGTGCATTTTCCAGGGTCTGATATGATCATGACTAAACTCTGATAAGCACAAACACGCCTGTATTTCTCAAGAGAGGAGGCATAAGTGTAAAGAACCTAGGTATACGTTCCATTTGATAGGTTTGCAAGTTTAGTCTTCGAGCAGCTACTGTCTAATGAAAAACCCCCAACGACAACACAACTGCTCGGCAGCCTTGCTTGCAGCCACTAGAACTTAGTGGCAGTCCTATACAATAACTCAATAATGATAAACATAATTCTATCTCTAATGATACTGTTTTTTCCAGGGGCGCATCCGAAAAGCGGTCAGCAGTGGCAACGGCGCTGAACTCCGGCCGCCGGAGACGGCAGCCGACTCCGGCGCTCGGTAAGGCAGTCACGCCGTATGTCGGCGTCGGTAAGCAGCCGGTCGCACCGCTATATTCCGTCGATGTTGTGTTTAACTCGCTCTGTCACTCTTCAAGCTTTAATCGTTTTTTGTAAGAGGTGACACTCTCATATCTCCATGGTGATACATAAGCGAAGCCTTGTCAGTCAGCCCCACAACTAATATGTTTGTCTAGGCTTGAGCTAATCACATCAGTTTGTGCCGATATGAGAAAATAAATTTGTAAAAGCAGCCGAACACACCGTTATGTGTAAGAAGATGTTGGTACTTTTCGAGTTCTAGACTATTCTTAGGAACGCACTCCGCTTAAAACGACTTGGATCCAAACTGGCAAGCTGCATTGAAATGCCAGCAAATGCATTTCGACGAAAAATCACTGCACCCTTTATATTTTGCCACTGTCAGTCTTCTAGATTTAGATTGCACGCAGTAGGACTACTTTTGACATGGGTCTGTATTAATTAAGTATGTACTGACTTCGCGTTAAGATCAACAACTGTCACCAATATGATACTACAGAATGCGCCTTCTCTGTTCGCCTGTAATGTTCGATTACTATGCGGTTCACTCTGTTTCCACTAAGTGCAGTTAAAATACTTCCTTGGTCTATCAGACCTATCAGAATATCATACCTATATATTTGATGTTTCAACCCAGATAATGGCGTATCGATTTATGTTTTACGTCAGTGTTGTTCCTTCTTTGTAACAAGCTTTTATATGTTTATCTAATATACTTGGTGTTATGTTAATGTGTAATTGTATATAACATTCCACACTCAGAAAAATTGATTAGAATTTAAAACACCCATTGCTTGCGAAAATCGATTAGTTTCTTCCACATATTTTACGTTTACAAATAAGTAACGCTAATATCTACTAACGCCCCTAATTAACCTAATGTAAGTCGCAAAGCACTATAAAACTATGCATAAACATAAAAATGCTACAGTTCATTAGCACTAAAAATAAAGAGCGAGCTAACAGCTCCTACACGAATATGTATAGCAAGCTATTGAAGTGCACATAGATCACCGACTGTTAGCTTTAAATATTTCTACAGGCGTCAGTGCGATCGAACTTAATGTAGAGTAGTTAATGCATAAAACAATTAATCTAACCGTAAAAAACATGCTTTAGATACTCCAGCCCAACTTGATGTGGAATGAATATAAAAACATTCGCATACATTGTGGGTATGATTACCAATATCTGAAGAAATCTAGTTTAAATATCTCAAATTTCTTATGAATCGAGTTTGTCTACAACATCTTATACCAATTTTCAATTCCCCAAATATACGCAGTACATTACTTCCCTCCCGCAGGTGTGCTAAACGACATGGGCTCGTTCTTCGACTCTCTGCGTGATAACCTGGAGACGCTGGTCTCCTTGTCTCCTCAGGAACGATCCACGCTGTTCCAGGATCCACCTTCCGTTGTACCAGCACCGGCTTCTAGTAAGTTTTAGTTTGAAATATTGTTTATTTTAAGTAATTTGGTGGGAAATAAGCAGGATGTTTCTGTGGGTTGTAGAGCAGGCAATGCTCAGAGTTTCTTTGAAGGATTAGAACCGGATTTACTGAAATAGCTTGCAGAGTAAGCATGCTCAAGTGGCCATGTTTGTCGAAGGACCGTTAAAAGACTGACTGAAGCTGGCTGTCCATATGGATAGCTATCTGTTAGTATGCAATACTGCAGTAATATGACACTTGATTCTTGAGGGATTTTCTTGATTTATAGAATGTCTAATTTTAGTAAGAAAACGTTTAAATCTCGACTAAAACGTAAGAAACTATTAATGTAAACTAAATAAAAGCTACACGTGGGTACAGAAATTGGGCCATATGTTTAATATTCACAACCTGTTCTTACGATACTGTACAAGTATAAGCGTACCTACCATGGTGCAGGAGTTTGAATGATATATTAACTGAACACAATAAAACACGTGTACACAAAATACTTTCCAAGTATCTTACATTTCAATTTTGTTCTCCAGAGAATGGTTACCTATCATAAGTACGTCTGCCTAATATTAATATGTTATTATGTTATATAATAATGGTTACCTATCTACTGTATCAGTTGAACTATTATTATCAATTCGATTTTTTCGTTAGTCCGACGACGTTTCATTTGGTAGAAAAACTTTTTATCGAAGTGTTTCTGAACATTCATACGACCTACTATTTTGTTTAATTAATTATTTAAATGTAGTGGCACTTAATAAAACAGTTGATTATGATCAAAAGTGGTTTTAAGTGGTCCCAGTAAGAAGATGCAATCAAGGATGCTTGCTTCAAGCATGCAGCATGCAAGCAGGCATGCAGCGTGCAAACAGGCATGCAGCATGCAAATAAGCATGCAACATGCAGCAAGCATTATTTCTGTCACGGCTCCGGCGCTGCGGGGTTTGGGCGGCCCCACGCGAGCTTATCGTCGCAGATGGTTTTAACGCTCATTACCGCAGCTTCGGCTTGCTGGCCGGCGTTACCCGCCAGCCTCAACCGCGCCGGCGGGCCTTCAAACCACCTGCTCCTCAGCTCGCGGGCCGCCCCACCCCTTCGCGCCTACACGGGCTTAAATTACACTCTAGGGAAGGGCAGACAAGACTGCGTGAAGTCGGTTTTGCAGCGATTCGTTTCTGTCACTAAATTTTTTAGCACAACATATTGACTTTTTATGACACAATTTTAATGTTATATTGAAAATGCTACCAAGTAACCGACTACATTTTAGTGACCAAATTATATTCCGTAAAATGTTATTTCGGTGTGGTGAAAATATGGCAAATAAATCATTTGACAAATGAAAAAGGTTCAAAAGAGGCTTCGACCAATAGCAAAAAGTTATTTTATAAATCGGCGAAATATAGTTCGGTAAAATAATACCTATGATACATAATACTTCGATTATCTAAAAATATGTCAAATAATGCATATACCTAGCAAAAAAGACGTCGGTCAATAGTTTTCGGTAAAATGAAATTCGAACAAAAAAAAATCGGAAAAGTGATCGGTTCCCCCACGGAATTTCTTCACAAGTTAAAATATAGCAATATTTATTGTGAAAATTCCTCTTTGTCTGCCTTGCACATCCAATTATGACATGATTTCAGACTAACCATCAAATAAAGAGAAAACAGAACTTCTGAAAAATGGCGACGCTTTTTATAGCGCACAACAGGGAAGTTGGTAGTTTAATCTATTCTCAGACACAGAATTAATACATGGAAATATACACTTACGTGTTTTGTCCGAGGGGTAAATAGAAATAACAGAACATCACAGACTATAATATCAACTCATTAATGCAAAGTAACAATATTTTTCTAAAAACAAACCCAATTTAACTTGACATAATGTCTTACATGCAGATGTGAATCTAATCTAAAAGTGTAAACAACGAATAAACACTCGACATTCATATAATAAAAGGAAAAGTTTCGCAGTAGCTCGTGTTGTTGAGATAAACTATCACAATAATGTGTTGTGGACAACTCTCTCGGGGGCTGCAGATGGACTGCTAGGCACCTAATTAAACTTTGGTGGCGCATACGCAGTATGAATGCTCTAGGGCGAAAACTGTATAGGTAATTAAATTACAAATTGCAAATAGGTACAAGTTTACTTTGCCCAGGTGACTTCATTTGACATTTCAAATTAATCAAGTCCCTGGGCAACCAGTACCCTAACTGAGTAACTTTTTTTCGTAAACGATTATGACAAATTTGTTTCATTTTGACAGTGCAACGACATTTATTGCGTTATTTACGTTGTTGAGCAGATTTTTTTTCCAACTTATGAAGCAATGGGTTATTTTTCCAACTTATAAGCGTAGATTGACTTGTCACAAACCCGAACACGACGTGTTGCCACACCGAGCGCTGAACGCAGAGAGAGCTCGGTGTGGCAACAAGTCAAGTCAAGTCAATCGTCATCCGGAGGATGCCTCGTTGAGAGGTGAAACACGTGTCGATTTCTTTCAGAGGTTTTTTTATGGCTCTTTAGAAATAGCTAAGCCGAACAGATTACTAAATATATGCACGTCTATTGTATGTTACTGTCATCGTTTTATTTTTTTTCTCTTGTATTATTTTAAACCTACCTTTTAAATGCATGCCATTACTATAATTTATCTTATTTTGTCTATAGCGCTTCTAAAAAAAACCTGTTAATTGAGAGATCTGGCTTTTGTGATACAGGACCTCCTAGTACAAGAGCCAGGGCTACACTGATGATTCTGGCTTGAACTCTTATTATAATTATAATTTTCGTTAAGTAGGTACTTTACTCACTCGTAGGAGAAGGCGTCGGGGAGGCAACCGCCTCGACGCCTAACACGCCGAAACCCCGTCTGCAACCTTTAGGGCAGGCGGGAATTAGGGGTCACGGGCGCTTAGAGTGGGGACTCTGTCCGCTCAGAGTGACCTCAGGGTAGACGGCGCACAGTGGTCACGTGCCGCCTTGCACACTTGCACAGACGGTTTCGGGGAGAACCCTTTACAGTCTCCCCAGAGATGTGCCATAACAGGCGCTGCACAGAGGGGGTGCCGGATTGGTCTTTTGAGAGGTAACGGTGCCCCTTCCATGTGCAGATGGTGACCACCGGGGTGGTTTTAGTGAGGTAAAAATCCCACACTCCCCGGTCTTATCCCCAAAGCCCGGGCGCCATTTGAAGGTTTCCCCCCGAAAACAAAAAAAAAAAAAAAAAAGGTACTTTACTCAAATCGTTTCTCTACAATTCACATTTAGACCACAACATAAAGCAATTCCTCAAGTAAAATAGATACCAATATAAAATACACATTTACAGCCTTAAAAATAAACGTGATATAACAGTTATACTCGAGAATTAACTAAGAATAAGCAAAATGTCTCGGTTGTACGAATAGAAATGTCAACACTAAATTTGGTATAAGCTATTCTTTGTGTATCTGTTCACTTTCCCAGTTAGATGACCCCACATATTGTTAACAACGCCGGTAATTCACAGTGATAGACTTAATACAAAATAACTTCAAAGTTATTAGACGAAATTTCGAAACTTTTGCTTAATAATAGCCATTTCAGACATTGTCGCACAGTTGAGGGTTCTATAGATATACCTAATTATAGGGTTTGTCTAGAGTTCTAGACATTTTCTCCAAACTATGTAACCATTTTGAATTGGTCTTAATAATGCTTCAGATTTCCTCATTTAAATAACTCTCTAGCGAAAAGAGATGTAGAAACTAATTAAACTTCGATACTTATCTGATGGAGGCACTATTTTCAATCTCAAGTTAGCGGGATAGTCATAATTTAGCATCTAGGTTAAGGGATAACAAGACTATTCTCGTAAATTCCTATAAATGAAAAGTTTTCCTTGAGGATTTTTTTACTAAACTTGCTAACCAGTAGTTGGAGGAGGTAGAGCTATTTTTAACCGACTTCCAAAAAGGAGGAGGTTATATGTTCGTAGCGTTTGTTTGTTTTCCTTTTTTTCCATGTCCACCGATTTCTCCGTCAACTATGGACCGATTTTGAAAATTATTTTTTTGTTTGAAAGGGTATGCTTCCAAGTTGGTTCCATATAAATTTTATTAACTTTGCTTGGATAGTTTTGAGTTGGCTTCGTATTGATACGTATTTTTTCCCACTTAGTATGTGGATGATATGATAAGCTCATATCACTGTTTTTACATAGTAGGTAGTGGTATTCGATTTTGTGTGGAAAATAAATAAATGTTCGAAAATAAAAAAAAATACAAAAAAAAATCAACCGACTTCCAAAAAATCAGTACAAAGAGAGAAATAACTTTAATTTCGGAAATCGGTGGCAAAAAACGAAAATTCAACACCAAAGACACTGACTTCCGAAATTAAAGTTATTTCTCTCTTTGTAGTGCTTTTTGGAAGCCAGTTGTTTTTTTTTTTTTTGTAAACATTATCGCAACTGTTGTACTCTAACTGGACACTCCCGGAATCCCGGGATTTGAAATATATATGATTAAATAAGTTAGAAATTACTTTGTAAAAAGCTAATCACGACTTAAGGAATTATGAACAAACACATATCCTTCCACCCCTTCGAAGTGTAAGAATAAGACAGACAGGTTAATGAAATTAAAAACTTTTCCTTTCGAAAATTATTTTTTAAATTTTCTGTAGCAATTTTGCATAGACAAGTATCGATAGCCGTTACGAAATTATTCTAACATTTTGTCTCCACTAGGCATGTCGCGCGTTACACTTGAGCGGCAACAACGCGCGTGTGCGCATTGGAAATTAGCAACGCATCTCTGATGTTACAGATGTTCTATGTCACGAAGTCCGTTTGGCTATGAATGTTGTCAAGCGTGCACATGCACATTGTTTTTGTGTGCGTAACCTCGAGAGCGCTCAGTGTCGATCGGGACTCGGTCCGGATCAGTAGTGGTTTTTAGTTCGCGCCAAATTGTTTCACGGAGTAAGGTCAGCATGGCAACAAAACGAAGAAGAGTTGTCCATAGTGAGGTAATATTTATTTATACGTTTTCAATTAAAATGTTATACAAAGATACTTAATATAGCAATAGAAGTATTTATAAAATGAATGTTTTTTTGTGTTATAAAATGTTTATATTACTTAATTATTTTGATTACATTTTGTTTTAGGGTCGAAATATGATAGCTAGTGTTTATCATTTTCTGCGAGAAGAATATGAATTTACAAAATCATTAATGGAACTCAACTGTGATTTGTCTCATTTACGAGACATTACACGCCGTACAGCTGAAGCTACGGGTGTGAGCCAAAAAACAGTTCAAAGAATATTAAAAGAAGAGAAGGAATTGCCATCCACTTCATCAAAATTCACTTCACCTATGAAGTAAAGGAGAAAGCGAGATAATAAAGTGGATATAGATAATTTTACAGCCGATGTGGTTCGCAGTACTGTACAAGATTTCCATATTGTCCATAAAGAAATTCCAACATTAGCTAAGTTAAGAACAGCATTGAATGAAAAAATCGGATTCGAAGGTTGTTTAGAAACTGTTCGCAAGTTACTGTTGAAATTAGTTTACAAGTGGCGCAAAACAGAGAACAACCGTAAAGTCTTGACGGAGCGTCATGATATACAAATGTGGCGTTTAAAATATTTAAAAAAAATAACAGAGTACCGCTCTCAAAGTCGGCCCATTGTCTACACCGATGAGAGCTACGTCCTTTCGACACACGTGCGAAACAACACCTGGGCAAAAAAAAAGGAAAGAACTCCGTTTTAAAAAAAATTAGCACAGGCACTCGCTTTATTTTAGTGCACGCGGGAACCAAGGATGGTTTTATTGAAAATGCTTCCTTGGTTTATAAGGCCAACTCAACAGCTGGTGATTATCATTCAAATATGAGCTATGATAACTATGTAAAATGGCTAAATGAAAAGTTGCTACCCAATTTACTTCCGCGCTCTATCATTGTCTTAGACAATGCATCTTATCACAACACACGGGCTGAACGACTACCGACGCAATCTACAAAGAAAGCCGATATGCAGCAATGGCTCAGGGATAAGGGTATACTATTTGATGAATCTCTTCTTAAATTGGAATTGTACGATACAATAAAGAAGTACAAAGCCCAACACGTAATCTACAAGATTGACGATTTTATAAAAAGCAAGGGTGTTGATGTCTTACGCCTTCCCCCTTATCACCCAGAATTAAATGCGATTGAAAATATTTGGGGGATCGTTAAAAATTATGTCGCCTCTAAAAATATCGAGCAAAACATGACGAATACGGAAAGACTGATCAATGAAAGTTTGGGCCAAGTTAGCAGTGAAACGTGGCAAAAAACTTGTGCTCATGTTGAAAAAATTGAAAAAGACTACTTGAAATATTTTGATCTCGATTTTGAATTTATAATCAATGTACAAGATGATTCTGACGACAGGAAAACGGAATCGGAAATCGAAAATTTATCTGATAGTGATTGAAAATACTGAATAGTCCTACTTGTTTCGTTTCCATTCTGTAACACCAATGCTTAATTAAATGCCTACATATTCTTAATATTTCTGTATTTATTGCAACCTAATCTAATTTATTTACAAAACGTATATACTTTTAAAACCAAAATTTTATTCAGATTATTAAATCTCGACTTGAATATATATCAGATTTTTTTGCTAACGTTACCTACTTTTACACACACAAGCGCGCTTGTCGGGATACGTCACTGCTACAATCAAAGCCGAACGGACTTCGTGAAATAGAATATCTGTAGTTTGTCAACGTCGTGCGCTCACTGCCAATACATAAGACGAGCTTTATCGCTCATCTTTGTTACCAAAAAATCTATTTATTTTTTCTAATCCTGGAGTTTCAGTTAGAATCTCGAGGAATGACCATTCTATTAACATCAACGTTTGCGGTCATTGAACCAAAATAACTCTACGTACTCCGATCACTGTTGATAACTCAACAATAATTGTTTCCAACTTAGTAAGTTTTCTGAGGTCACCACTAATTAACATAACCTTTAATTACAGCCCACTTATCATATAACAAATCTACCTCATTACCATTTGACACGCATTTCAACTTTCGGCCACTCTACTGACCCGTCAGGCTGCTAAATACTCTATTAATTATGAATGAATTAAACATTTCCCGTAATTCCACCCTTCAGTTTAGCTGTTAGTACCACAACACTAGCCTTTGTTTAGCAAAGAAAGACCCCTACTTCTAAATAAAACCTACTTGCGTAGTCAATCTGCCTAGTCTTTTCCCGAATAGGGTCGGCTTCCAGTCTAACCTGATGCAGCTGAATACCAATATTTTACATGGTCCTCCTTGCGTGCAATTCAAATATGACTAGATGCATGTTAATGAAAGATAAACAAGATAATTAGTGGTACCTCGAAAAAAAGTACCTACTTATCAGACATAGAATGGCTAATGTAACTAATTCATAATAATAATAATAACCGGAGTCTCCCCTAACACAGGCTTATTTTTCAATCACCAGTTGTTAAGGTAACTTGTAAAATAATAAAACATTTTTCATTTCATTTTTATTGTAATAAAGCTGAAATAAGAAAAACAGCCATAGAAGTGCCTAGTTGACTTGAAAGGCTGCAGAACCAACATTAGGTACCTTAAATAACGAAAGACCGTGATGAAGAATCTAGCTTTACTGTCCCATAAACAAAACTCGTTGCGAATTATAGCAATCATCATACAAAAATAAACAAATACACAAACTCACAAACACAACAAATAAACTTTCGTATTTAAATCTAATATTGGGCAGGATAGTATAACTAAAATGCTAATTATAACACACACTACACACCCTCACTCTTCACACTCTCACCCACACTCACACATAATCATACGTAAAAGTGCGACTTGACCCTTTTCTATGCATAACGCTCACTCATTTACAATTCATTCACGCTTTCATTTTTGTATAATTTTAAGTTACCCATTTATTTTATTTTTCTGCATGTTTACATTGTCGACATTCAATTCAATTGCATAAGATAATGATAATGGGAAGCGCGGAGTCTCCTAACACAAGCAATTCCTTGCTTAAAAGGTGATCTCCAATAACATTGTATCTAAATGCCTATTTTAATTGAATATTATTTTTATATGTTTAAATATCTCGGAGCCTTAGGGTCCCGGACCTTTGAGAGGCGTACGAAGGGCCGAAGCCAACTCGCATAAGCCCGTTAGATAATTTTATATGGAATGAGATACCAATCGAGGATTATCCCTGTATGCACTATGCAAGTACATCCAAGGACAACCCCCGGTTGATGTAGGACTATTGCAGAATATGGAAACTAATATTGTTATTATACTTGGTCCTTAGTAGTTCATGAGTCTCCAGGAAACGATATTAAGGTTGGGTACTGTAGCGTCAGAGTTTTTAGTTTATACTCATCATCATTTCAGCCGAAAGACGTCCATTGCTGGACATAGACCTCCCCCAATCACCGCCACTTCGACCGATTGTGTGCTTTACGCATCCAGCGGATTCATGCGGCACAAGGTCATCGGTACATCTTGTGAAGGGCCTTCCACCGCTACGTCTTCCGGAACGCGGTCACCACTCCAGAACCTTTCGGCCCCATCGGCCATCCGTTCTGCGAACAATGTGTTCTGCCCATTGCCACTTAAGTTTGGCAATTCTTCGGGCCATGTCGGTTACCTTGATTTTCCTGCGGATCTCTTCATTTCTGATTCGATCACGTAGGGAAACTCCAAGCATAGCCTTCTCCATTGCCCTTTAATTGACTTTTAGCCTTCTAATAAGGCCCATTATGAGCGACCAGGTTTCAGTACCATAGGTCATCACTGGCAACACGCACTGGTCAAAGACTTTCGCCTTGAGACACTGTGGTATGTGGGACGAGAAGATATTGCGTAGCTTCCCGAACGCTGCCCAGTCGAGTCGGATTCGACGATTGACCTCTTTCTCGAAATTGGACCTACCTAGCTGGACAGTTTGCCCTCGGTAAACATACTCGTCCACAACTTCGAGAGTAGCGTCTCCGATCTTCATGAGAGTGGGTGTCACATGGGAATTTAACATTTATTTATACTCTGTTTATAGATAAAAAATAATAGCTATGCCAAACCTAATTGTGATTTGATAGCTTTAAAAGTAGCGACATCAATCATTTTGCAATCGAGACATTTTTTATTTACTAACATTAAAATATTGTTAGAATCATGTAATCGTTATTTTGTCCTTCAGAACTAGACAACAGATAAGTATTTTTATGTAAACAATCTCTAATGTGCGAATATAATTTGTGATTTAGCCACTTTTAGCACGATTCGCGTTTTTGCGTTAACATCGTAGGTAAGTAAGTATGCATAAAAAAAAATAAGATTCTCATCCTCTTTTAGGAACTTCTTTTAAAAATACAAAATATTGTCGGACACATGAACTTGCTGCATGCATCTATACATATCATAAATTAAAGTCGCTGTGTCTGTGTGACAACGTTGATCTTCTAAACAGCGCAACAGATTTTAATACGGTTTTAACCATCATTTAGAGAGCTTATTCCGGAAGACACATAAACTTGTATAAATGAATGAATATTTATTAAACACAGGTATATATTATATACATTTGGTCTTCAGTAAAAAATCTGTAAATATAATACTAGTTAGTTAGTTAGTTTGTTACTTTTATAAGACTTATAAAACTTATATAATCAAGAAATCTTGATGTTTTGTCAGGTCGTAAATACCCTCCAACACGTACACAGCTGCATGAACCAATTTGTATTCAATATATTTTTCGTATTCAAATTCCGTACAAAATGGACAATGGTGCCAACAAACCATCACAAGAATCTCATCCTATCCTCCAGCTACTCTCAAACACATCATAATTCTCGAAACGATATCAACGACCTCAGGCGTCACCATTGAGCTCCACGCCACCGGTATCTCAATTAGAATCGCTTAAGGATACTTACCGTATCCTCCACGATACATGAAACTACGCGGGAAGTAGGAAAATGTCGGAATGTAGGAACTATCAATAACGATGTCTATCAAATTGCAACAGGAAGTAGCCTTTTGTTTATGGTTGTATCTTGACGAGATCGTTTCCGTTCTAGTGGAAGTGTGGTACCCGCCTACATTACGGCTTTGAAGATCTCTGTGTATTATAATGTCATATGGTTTAGCTTTTCTGTGATAATGTCGTAAAAATCTCCTTTCGTGGGTTGGCAGTGGGTTGAATCAATTGGATAGGTAGGTACTTACTTCTAATGCGTTTTAGAAATTGATAAGTAGTTAAGTTCTCCTAAGAGTGAAAGTTGTAAACAGGAGATATCAGTAGTAATTAGTCACCAAATTCTATTCTAAAACAGTATTAAGTAGGTACACCCACAGTTTTCTCCCTATAAATAAAATTCCAACGTTAAAACTCCCGGAAAATCAACAAGTGGCCCAGATTTCAAAGCTTGCTTTATAAATTAAAATAACATCGCAATTTGGTGTCAAATGTTTCCTTGTACATAAAACGTCCAGGTAATTGCTGTGTTACCTTAGAATCACACTTCTTTTCTGCAGTTCCATAAACAATATAAAAATGAGGAAAATATTTGTGTTACTTTAACTACGCAGTGTAGGCCATCTTAATTGTAACAAGTCGCTTGCATACAGACACAGACGCTATTGTTACTGGAAGTAATAAGAGCGCCTGCAGAGGTGTCTGGCATCTCTAAAGTATTTGAATAACAGTCGGCTAACTATAGGATACTGAGAAATGTTTCACTTTGAAAACTAGCTAGAAAACCGTGTAGCTGTAGGAACTTTTATTATAAAGGCTTTGCTTATTGTGCCGATTTCTAGAAGATAATGGAAAGGCAGCTTTGACGTAATCATAGCAAGAAAGTTCTTAAGCCTGAAAATATTCAAATGTTTACCAAATTTTTAGACAGATTAGAAGGAAACCCTAAAAACAGGAATCAAAGCTCTCAGAATCAGATATCACTATATTATTATTATTTATACGCTGATTTTAAAAGGGCACTGAAAAATTGAAAAATGAGCAGGTAATGTGTAAAATTACTCGTATTCTTCAACAGATACCGGTGGCGGCGGCAGTGGCATCAGGAAGCTGTATGCTCTCCGACCTCTCAGACCTACAGGCAATATCAGGTGGGCATTTTGACAATTTCAGTTTTTTTTTTACTTTTGTATCTGACTCGCTCTATATTTTCATCGTACCTTTATTGAGCACATTACTTCAGTCTCAGTAGCCCTTGTCAATCATAACCCTGTAATGTTCATGTCATAATAAGATTTATTATCTTGGGAATATGTAAAGATTCAATATTGATTTCCTGTTTGCCCCCATATGTGATCATGTATCTATTATAAATAGTTTTGTTTTTGTTTGTGTTCAATTTTTTTTATTCCTATCACTTTACGCTTTAATCTGCATTACTAAATCTAGTTTAAAATATCGTTGTACGTAGATCTTACAACCGCAGATCTCTCGTGGAGGCGGACGGTGTCTACCCGGGAGCCAACCACCACGACCCTGGCCTGCTGTGGACCGGACTGGGCCGGTAGACGCGTACACTCCCCCGACCCGCACACACACACACCCACCGATACTCACACACACCTACACGCGGACACATACTCACACATCACACACCCACAATACGTATACACTGACCAGCGTATGAAAATGAATCACGTATTTCAGCGAAAACCACCGCATATTTCACATTCGAAACCTAATTATTTAGATGTAAGTGGTGTATCGTTACCAGAGATTATTTTAGCGTTGCACGAATACTGCTATCTGTGAACGTTGATCGTAATGCTAACATGTTTTCGATTTCTGATCTAGTCAATTGAAAGTCTGGTTTAACTTGAGAATCCTATGGTGAAATACTCTAAACTAGTTCTCTTATAGTTCGTAGATCTATAGATCAATATTAAAGCTTCTCATCTGTATTTGGTTTCAACAGCATTCTCAAAGATTTGAATTGGCCAAAAGTAATTGAGTTTTGGTAAAGGAATTCCCGTAAACGTTCAAGAAAGGTTTACAGCAGGAATAGTTCAGATTTCTCAAAGTTATAGTTCACATATCTGCGTAGTTTAGTCTTATTGTATTGATATATAGATAATAAATAGGTCTCATTGCTTTGGATTTTCGAATTTCTTATGACCTAGATTTCTTTATATTCCCTGTGACTAATGTAGGAGTTTTACCCATAAAATTTTACAAATTTTACCCTTATTAAAATACATTTAACTGTGTCTAACCATCTTTCATTTCCTTAATCTTAAGTCTTGCTACAAAATGTACCTTCCTATAAAAAAACACAAGTTTAAATGTATTTTCAATATACCAAAGATTATATAAGTAACTTTCACTAAGTAATTATATTTTGCAAATGTTTTGCAGCAAATAAAACAATAAAACAACGGTGGCCCAGTGGTAACGTCGAACTTACAGTCGTGGAGTCGAACCCAAGCAGGCGCTTTACTTTGTTTAAATAATTTCATCACCACTATTCTCAAAACGATGAAGGAAAACATCGTGAGGAAACCGGCATGTCCTAGAACCAAAAATTCGAAGGCATGTGACATCTATGAACCCGCACTGGGCCCGCGTGGTAGTTTACAGCCCACTCCCTGTCGAAGAGACGAGGCCTGTGTCCCAGCAGTGGGAACATTATAAGCTGATTATGCAAACAATGTGAATATATAGAAAAGAAAACGTAAAATTTTCTGTATACATTTGATGTCCTTGATCCTTACAAGAGAGAAATTTAAAGCCGATTTGATGGCAGTCCCTTGGCACGAACATAAAAGACAGGATAGCTGTCTTTAACTAGGTCAAAAATATTCACCTACTTACGACTCTCTGCTTTTAAAGAACAAAACGTAATGCAACACATTGAAAAGGAAAACCCAATTTTATTTGTGAATTTTCTTTTTCATTTTTCTATCAACACTTTTTAACTTGATCTAAATTCAATGCCTACCAAAATGATTCTTTCAAAAAACCATTTAAAAGACGTATGTTATTAAAATATTTGAATTTGATCTGTGTACCACACATTACCAGTAATGTATTATGTACCTAAAGTAGTTAACTATAATATAATAAAATTTTACTGAAAGTTATGTAAGTTTGTAAACTGACATTGGATATTCATTAAGACATTTAAATTACAGTTTCATTTTATAATTTTAATGCTTAATGTCAATTCAATTCAATTATTCCTCAGTCAATATTTAGGAATCATTTCTAATAATTATGAATGAATTACCAATAATAATATTTAATGTTAGTTTACATACAAATTATAAATGTATGTCTAAATAAATGTTTCACTAAATATTTAATGTAAATACAATTTATCTTCATTGCATTAATGTACGTTTTAGCGTTAAATGGATAAATTATAGAAAAATTTAGCTTTTAAGTATTTAATTGTCGCGATATGTTTATGAAATTAATGATATACCTATTACATTGCTGATGTGTTTTATTTACGATAAATTCCCTAAAGTGATATTCCTGCACAACTATAAGACTGCCTGGTTAGTGGTCACCAGCACGAAGTCCGGGGTTCGAATCCCGGGCGTGAAAAGTGTTACTGGGTTTTTTAATCTGAAATTTCTCAGTAGCAGCCCTGAGTCTTGAATTAGACCCGGTTTAGCAATAGGTTCGCCCCCTTTGACATGGGACTTCAACATAACTGGCGAAATGTGAATGTAGAGTACATTCACAACATGCCCAACCCTTCGGGGAATACTTCCCGCTTGGCAGAGCTCGTAGTGTTATGTTATAAAATACCTAGTACCTACATTGTTCCTGGTACCCAGACTACCCCTATGGACGGAATTCAGTCCTGTAGTTCCATGTTAAGCAGTATTTGACTAAACATACGATGATTCATATTACTACTACCTAACCTTGATCAATAAGTATACGCAAAATTATATACCTAAACAGATGCACCATATATACATAGAATACAAACGAACCAATATGATGGAATTAATGACGCAATGACATGGAAATAATTATAATAATTAACACTTACCTAACATGCACAATAGGAATGAATCATTTAGCTACAAATGATAGATAGCGTTCTATTTTAAGTAAAGTAAGTAAGTTGCAAATAAAAACTACTGAATTTCCTATTGCATTCGCCAGGTAAACAAAACACATAACATAACATTATGCCTGTGTTCCCCGAGGGGTTCGGCAGAGGAGGCCTAGTACGTTTCGCCAGTAAGTCCCAAGGCCAAGCCTTTTACTAATTTGGTAGCAAACAAAATTGCTAAGAATTAATAAAAGACCTCAAGCTCTTAGGAGTCCCTAAGAGCTTGAGGTCTTTTATTAATTAGTAGAATTACTCTCAAAAATTAGTACCTACCAACTCACTAACGACGAAGCAGTCCCTAAAGGCTCTTACGTACAGGCGCGACACGCGACGCGACACAAAGACACCGCTCGTCGCGCGACGCGACGTACCTTTGTGTCGCGTCGCGTGTCGCGCCTGTTTGTAAGAGCCTTAAAGGAAGATAACCATAATACTCACTGATTCATAAAAAAACTAGATATATGTAGAAGTACCTACCTACTTACAGACTGTTTTTTTTTTTTAACTGGGCCTGATGTAGCATGATGAAATCCAAAGCAGTAGAATAGGAGATGAGGAGAAAATGTTTTAGGGTTCTGTACCCGAAGAGTGCCAAACGGAACTCTATTACTAAGCCTCCGTTGACCGTCTGTCTGTCCGTCAGCGGGCTGTATCTCATGAACTGTAATATAGACAGCTCACATTTTGACAGCTTGTGTATTTCAAACAAATAGTAAACTTACAGTAAAGTTCAAAATTAAAGAGGGCCCCATACAAGAAACGTGTTTTTCGGCATTTTTTGCTAAATATTGTATGGTGGTACAACTTACACTTGGGCGGTTTTTTTTGTAAGTAGGTACCTACCTTAAAATTCTATAATTATGGATTTTGCTGTCCATAAAAATGAGACACTAAACACTCAACTATACACTCTGTACATCACATAGGACTAGACCAAAATCCCTATCTACCACGCAGTAAGCGTAATCTTTCATCATAATTTTTTACCACCTAGCTGTTTACAAATTACGAGAAGCTTATATGTATTTACTGCTATCAAGAAGAAACAGTCAGCATCTCTTAACCGCGACCAATTGCCGGTAATTCCTGAGGCGTACAGTCAAGAAACACTTCCTTATTGTCAGCCAATCATCGTAATGGTCCCGTGAACGACAAGTGATCGACTTTTGGGAGGACATTATCTAATCTAGCTATACTGTGGTAACGACTGGGCGCACCCACGCTTTGGTGAAGAGGAACAAGTATACTTAGACAAAAAATAAGTTTGTGAAAAGAATGCAAGTAAGTTAGATTTGAAATGCGATGGAGCGCAAGCGGCAAATTAGCAGACCACCACAACACATTGCGTCCCAAAACGGCAAAGGTAAAAGTGGCCTGGACTGGCCACGTCTTCTTGTACAAACCATTTATTTTTAAAAGAGTAACCGTAGAGTTTCCTGCCGGCTCTTCTCCATAGGAAACCACCAATTGGAACCGTGCACCTAGCCTCTGACATTTCATAAGTGCCCATGTAAGTTTATGTGAAATAAAATATTTTGAATTTGAATTTTCCGCATGCATTCTCAATCAGCTCATATTAAAAATTCATTTATTTACGTTACACGTCCGTGTTTGAGTCACAGAAATACACATGTGTACTATTTAATCGGTCCATTATATTCGGAGCAAATTGGCTGTGACAGACAGACAGACACACGAGTGAGTTTTTTCCTTTTGAGGTACGGAACCCTAAAAAGTGTTACGAGGATTATGTAAAACATTATAATACCTGTAGTGTGTGGGGAGACAGATGTTATAATGTTTTACATAATTCCTTTTAGAGGTAAAGGGAAAAGAAAGGTTTACACGTAGGTACATTTCGCAGTATTCTGAAGGAACTCTGCTAATGTAACAAGTAAGTAGGTAGTATTGTCTGTCATCAGTCCTGGCTCCTGAAAATCAAAACAGATGCAGACAGATTTAAAAGAAGGCAAGAAGCCTTCTTTTAAATCTGTCTGCATCTGTTTCAGGGCTATGAAAAACATACACTCAGGCCTGGGAAATTAGGTTTTAACCCTGCACTAAATCCTAACAGCATTTTTTTAAAATCGTGTTTTTGAACTAAACTCTTCAAATAATATTAATTAATTAAACATTTTCCAGGACTGTATCTAGGTAAAAAAAAAAACGCGATTCTGGGAATAAAAATTTAAGCAAATTAGTTAACAGGCAAATTTTGGTTACATTATGTACAAAATTGGTAATACTTATATATTATTTCAGAATTCACCATTTTCGTCCACCTAAAAAATTAAATTACAATTTTTTATTTTTTTTTATTTTAAATATAACATTTTGCTTTTATGTGTTTAATTTTCTCATAATTAGGTCGGATAGAGCCTACGATGTAATCTTTGTCAGACATTGATTGGCGAGACAGACTTTTTCGAACGGAATAGAAGAATCACAACAGTTTTTTAGAAATGCTCCGCTAACTCTACCAACGTGTTATTTAAATCAATCAATCAATCAACTCAGCCTATCGCAGTCCACTGCTGGACAAGGACAGAGGCCTCTCCCAGGCTGCGTCATAACACCCTGTCCTACGCCTTCCGTATCCAGTCTGACTCAGCCACCTTTTTTAAGGTCGTAGGTCCATCTAGCTGGGGGGTGTCCCACACTACTCTTGCCAATACGCGGTCTCCACTTTAGTGGAGACCGCGTATTCCTTTAGGACTCGTCTGCTCCACCGGCCATCGGTCCTTCGACAAACTTGGCCAGTCCACTGCCACTTCAACTTGCTAACTCTACAGGCTATGTCAGTAACTCCGGTTCTTTTTCGGATTACTTCATTGTTCACTTGTTATTACAATTCTTTTCTAAACTGACTTGACTAATCTATAGTCACTTAACCAAATGGAACCACCATGGGTTAAAGCGTATTTCACGCAGTAGTTAGCAAAGTGCCGAACTAATCGATTTAAGGAGATGCAGGCATTTGCCAAGATTAATGGCAATAGTCGCTTCAGAGGCCTGATACGACTATTCACGGAGAATTTAGGACTTATGCCTGTATACTTAGTCAACTAGATTTGAATCGGGATTAGTGAGTATTGGAGTCAGTTTAAAATAGAGGTTCAGGATTGAATATTTTTAAATAAAATAGAATTTCACACACACACACACATAGATGGACTCTTAAAAGAAGATTTCACAAAAATAAATAATTTAAAAAATTAATAAACATACTGCCCTGCCGAAAAACTAACTAATAAAAAGTAAAAAAAAAACAAGTTAAATTAGTTAATCTGTATATATGTTGCAGCCAAAGCTCTAAACCAGTCAAAAGTAGTTTTCGCTAGCAAAATCTGACAAAAGTACTTTTGACTGCACAGATTGGTTAAAAGTAGTTTAGACTGAAATAACGATCAAAAGTAGATTTGCCCACTGGAGCCAAATATTATTTAATTAATTTAATTTTAAATATTTTATTGAGATCGAGTGTCGTTTTTAGTTTGAGTTTAAATTCTTACTTAAATAATTTTTATGTTAAAAAGAATTTGGTATATCCTTAGTCCACTTAACCATAGTGTAAACTAATTAATTAACATGTAATAGTTAACATTAGTCTCTCCCGTGGGTTCAGCTTGATACATTGTTATTACTGTTATCACCGACACACATGTTGAATCACGGTCACTGACCTTATCACACATATTAATTGAGATCATTGTTACATTAATTAAATCCAAGCTTGAAGTTCTGTTGGTCGCCTGATAAACTATTGAACAGAAGGTTCTGGGTTCGTGCCAGGCAGAGTTAATTCTATCACACAGACAAAAACTCAAATATTGGAATAAAGTTGTCAATTAGGTAGCTATGTTGGGTCAAATACGTCAAATTTTATTAGGAATGATGACTAAAGATTTCTTTTTGTCAGTAGATTATTAATAAATATTGGACACGTATTTCTTCTTTTTTTACGTTATCAAAAGATTACCTACGGCGATACATTGAGTAAAAATGTGCCATGACGTCACGAGTATGTAATTTTATATACTTATTTGTGACGTAGCGACCCCCACTGCCCAAATTTTAAATGCGTTTTATCTAAGTAATTTTTTATTATTAAGATAAAGCGAAAAATACGTGTCTAATATTTTTTTAGTATCTGACTGACGGACTAAAATGATTTTTTTTTTTCACCCAGACATCATCCCTATTGTATCCGACATAGTAGGTAATAAACAAAAAGGAAAGTAGAAGGAGTATGTTAAGTTCGTGGCAGGTGACGTTCTGTAGTTTAAGCCTACCCCCATTGGAAGAAGGCGTAACTTGTGTTTAAATGTATTGCATTAAGTATTAATCAATCAATGAGATGGTTATAGCCATCGACATTCATACTCAAAACTTTCCTCACGACATTTTCCTCATTCCTCCGCATGACAACCGATTTCCGCAAGATAAGATTACATACACATCTTATAAACTAGTGTCAGAACATACATTCGGGTTTAGGTAACAATTACTAGTAATGTTATTATAATCATATTTAATACCAATAATGTCAAAATCATTAACAATAATGTCAGAACTCAAAATCAATAATAATACAATAATCAAATTTTATAACTCTTTTCAATTTTTTTGGATTTTTGTAGTCTTTCATAAACAGGAAAGCTTCTAACTATTTACGTACATTTTGTCCTGTGATAACAATTGTCAGTGAATAATAGTACCTAACACAACACAGTACCCATCATAGTCACAGGCTTAGGTTTTTAAAACACCACAAAATGAGTAATGTAGGTATGTAGGTAAATAGAATTACCTTTGTTTCGTTCGGCGTCACAGCAACGCCCGCATATAAAAACAAGTAAAAGTGATTACATCAGTAAAAGTAATTACTCAAGTAATGACTAATTATTTTTGTTCTATAGTTTAGTAATTGCTTGAAGTTAGAACTGTCAATAGTTTGAATTCTTAGCGAACTAATAGTCACCATTGCATTGAGCCATTATGTGTATTTTATTACCAAATTTACTTCAATTTCTCTAATCTGTCCAGTACCTATATTGTTTAAGTGAGCCGTCACTCAAGATTCTTTACGCACCATTTGGAGGGTAGCCTTAATCTCGCGAAGTGGCTCACAAGGTTTATTAACCCAGCAGAAGGCATATAATATAATATTTATGTGTGTATAATATAATAACTTGTCATATGATAAAAGGTGTCCTGTTAAACAGGGTGACTATGCAATAGTAGGAGATTTCCTCAGCTTGTGAGAAATTAGATCCCAGTTCAGGAGAGGTTGATAAGGTCATTGACAGTAAATTATGTGTTACTTGAATAAAAGTATCGATCTATATTTCGAATCAAATTTATTTGCTTGTTATGGGTACAGCTTGGCAAAAAAGAGTAAAATGAAAATGAGGGCGCTACTATCGCACTTAGGCCTCTTTGAATGGGAAATAAGTAAAAGAATTTTTAAACAAATTGTTTAAAACACTGTTTGTGGGTGACTCAAAACCTACTAGCGCAATTGTCGGCAAAGTGCTGCCAGCCATCATCATCGTCTGCATTACTTAAAAAAGTAAAATATTTAGTTCCAAATGTCACCACGACAGACACTTTTATGTCGACCTGTACATTAAATGATATCTTTAGCCATATCCTAGCTAAACAGGTGTGCAAATATCTATTACAACAAACATATTTCTTACATTATTCGAAGTATTTCGTAAGAGTACTAGTTGATAGAAGATTAATCATAGTAGTCAGGCAAATCAATTGATAGGCAAATTGACAACCAACTTAAACTGACCGTATAATCAAATCACAATTTTCATTCTTTGACACTTGTATGAAATGGCTATGAGACGGCAAATTGACGTAATGTGTCAATTTGCTTAACAATTAATTTTCCTGACTGTTTTAAAGGGATTAAAGCTTGGATAGATTACGCAGACCGGGGTATCGTATAAGAAATGCTTCGGATGAGGATAAAAAGTATTTTTGTTTTTACACTACCAATATTTGTAATTACCGATCTCAAATTAGCCATATCTTTTGTTTTATAATGGTAAAACTATTCTTCATCCATTCATCCGCAAACCCAAATAGGATTAGAAACCAAGACACCGGCTCCATTCAGAGGCAGCAAACGTGCAATGTATTGAAGAGATTGCACGTACGACACGACAATTCAACATGGCGTCATAGTCAGGTAGGAGATATTGCTTACTGCAGCCGAAATCCAAGACGTTTGGATTAAAATATCTGTTGTGCTTTTAGTGACAGGGTGATCCCATTGCTATATGTTGAACAGGTACTATGATTTAGGTTATGGATGAACAGTTAAATCCAGATAGATATTAAGGTCAATCATAGAAATATAAATAGCAGGAGAAGTGACACGGGGGCGTGTGTGTCCGCGCGTCATGATCACGATGCTCATGTCTTAGGAAAATGGCCGTCTCCGCTAACTAGTGCGCTTTCGACCGCGATCGTGACAACATTTAAGAATACCGCGTTGTTCAGTGGTTTCTTGTAAAAATCGAGGCCAAACTAGAAACTTTATAAATCATAGAACCACTTATTGTATTATCAACACAAGTATTATACTATATTTGTGTTGAAAATCATGAAAAACAACAAATCGTCAAATATTATTTGCCTTTACTACGTTATTTTTGTTTCATAGATCACAGCGACTGTACTATTTTTGCAGTAGGTAAATATATTGCTTCTTAACCACTACCGAAGGCGTTCGATTGTGTAGACCATGAGACACTTCTGCTGAAACTAGAGCACTATGGGATTAGGAACACAGCTCTTGATTTACTTAGATCATACCTGAAAGATAGAAAGGTTAAAGTTCAGGTAAACGGCGTAAACTCATTAGGGTCTGAAATGGCAATGGGCGTTCCCCAAGGTTCGATATTGGGTCCATTCCTCTTTTTAGTTTACATTAATGATTTACCCCAATTATTTCAAAATCAACCGAAGATGGTGTTATTTGCAGATGACACATCATTAATCTTTAAAATAAACCGACGGTCACAAAATCTTGAAGACGTTAATAGCTCTATTCTGCAAGTCCAAGATTGGTTTACGGTAAACAATTTAGTACTAAATAAAACAAAAACCAAATGCATTAGATTTAAATTACCTAATGTTAGAAGTAGCGAATGTGACATCATATTGAATGGGGAAAAACTGGAATTTATTAATCAAACGGTTTTCCTAGGAATCACGCTAGACGAGAAATTACAATGGGGACCTCATATAACATCTCTTTCGGGGCGGCTAAGCTCGGCCGCTTATGCTGTTAGAAAGATAAGACAGTTAACAGATGTAGAAACCGCGCGATTGGTCTATTTTAGCTACTTCCACAGCATTATGTCGTATGGCATTTTACTGTGGGGTCGGGCTGCTGACATTGAATCCATCTTTATTTTACAAAAGAGAGCTGTCAGAGCCATTTATAATCTACGTCGCCGCGAATCTCTCAGGAAACTATTTAAAAGGATTAATATTATGACGGTACCTTGCCAATTCATTTATGAAAATATTATGTATGTAAGGAAAAATCCACATCTTTTTAATAAAATAAGTGATAGACATAATTTTAATACTAGAAATAAAGATAAACTAGATCAACCATTTTTCAGATTATCTAAAGTACATACATCTTTTATGGGGTACTGTGTTAAATGTTACAACAAAATACCTTGTGACATATTGCAATTAAATGAAAGAAAATTTAAAACTCAGATTAAAAATACACTTTGTAAACAAGCATATTACAAATTAGAGGATTATATCCAAGATAAGAGTGCTTGGAAACATGCTGGTCCTGCTCCATAGGACAATTTAGAATCAAGACAAAATCAAACAGGTTGCTAATTTAATTGTTAAATTTATAATTTTGTATTATATGACATTGATTTTACATTCTGTGATTACTTCCTCACACACTGACTTATTAATTTTAAAAACATTAGGAAAATCGTCTACTTTTATTATGTTTGTAAATATGTGAGCACCATGTATCTATCATATAATTAAATTATCTGTCGTTGCTTCATTTTTAATTCTTTTTACCTATTGTGGTATAGTAATTTTATTCTAGGTGCATCGTCTTCACATATAATTATTTAAGTAATGTACGTACTAATACAAACTATTGTAAAACATTTTAAAAGAGTAACGGTGGAGTTTCTTGCCCATTCTTCTCCATACGAAAACTACCTTTTGGAAGGGGCGACTAGAATCAATTATATTATTCTGTAAATTTTGACGTTCAAAAGTGCCATACATGGGCCTATTTGAAATAAATGTTTTGACTTTGACTTTGACTTACCTAAGTATGTCGCTAAGTGACTGGACAAGCAATGTAAAAAATACAAAACGATTCTTTATTTAAGCGGTTGCATCGCGTAGTACGGCCGCTCTATCTTCCGACGATTTAGTGATGTACTTGTGCAGATTCACTAACGTAGGCTATCGACAACAATGTCGATTGTCGTATGAATTTATAAGACTATTAAAGTTTATTCTTTAATTTGTCAACCGTTATAGCCTGGTTGGAAGACCGATGTAAAAAGTGTTTCATACTTATTTAGATTTTCTCATAACGTTGAATTTTTTTGATTTATTTAATAATTTCTTTTAGATATTTATAATTTTTTTTTTTTTATCTTAATAAAAATGCATATCGTTTTTTATTGATTATTTTTTCTGAAACTCCCAACTCTTTAATACAATAATAAATGGGAGAATCTATAACTTTCCGATTTAGTCAATCACTAGCGTATATGTAAAATTAATGGGTTTTGCACAGCACAACGATGTTTTCGTGTAAGTGAGTTGTAAGGTGCATGGTAAATGCACGCTGTGTTTGATGGAAATAAGGTTTATAATTGATTGTGTAGTACGTTCTGATTTATTAATTGCAAGAGTGAGCGCAACCTCGTATCTTTTGGATTTACTCAACTGCGTGTGTAGTTGTGGCGACTAGTGGCGACGCGACGTGGTGGGGACAAATTGGGGACATTATGTTTCGATACCTTTTCAACTACCGGGCATATCTCCTTCTTTCTTATATCTATAAGTTCAATAAATGTGCATAACTCTAGAGCTCAATGAGATCTAAAGACTCGTAAGTACTGATACTTATATTTATTATAGTGAAATATGACTTTTTTCATGTGTTAAGAGTTCAAAGCCACATTGCTATCTAAATCTAATTTACTTACTTATCTTATAATCGCAAAATAAAATCATAAAAATAAAATCGCTCTTCCTTTTTTGAAGTCGGTTATTAAAGTACCAAAGACATTGTAAGTTAAAACTTTTTTTTTTGTTGTTGCCACAGGTTAACGACAGAAACAACAACCTCAATACTTAATGAAATTATAGAAGAAGTTCATGTAAAGTTTTTGAAGTGAAAACTTTCGCGACACCATGACGACACCTCATTTTTGTAAACGCGATTGTGCTCTTTATTTATATTACATTACGGGTCAATGTTCTATGCAAGTATTTTTACTTTAAAGGTTTCGGAAGTTTTTTTTTTTTTTTTTGTAAACCCATTTGTGCTCTTTATTTAGATAAAGTTATGGACCAATGTTCTATACAAGTAGTTTTCTTCCACCAAGGCGATCTTGTTCAAGTTTTCCGTCGGCACTCCCGGAGTGCCAACACTTTATTTTATTTCATTTGTAGCCTACGCTGTCCCACTACTGACCAGAGGCCTCCTCTGAGGAGGCTTCTGGTCAGTAGTGGGACAGCGAGAGGAGGCTCCTCTAAATCCTTCCAAGCATCCTTTTCCAGGGCCATCTCCATCCAACCCTTGGGGTACGCGTCTAGGTCGTCTATCATCCTCGCGTCGTCCATCCTCAGGCACCCACTGTGTGGAGATTACGTTACTCGTGTAATATATTAGGTATAGTACAGTCGCCCTTAGGAACCTTCCAATTAATCTGGGGTTAACAGAAAAATATCACTTAATTTGTTTGCAACTTCAGTTTGCCACAAAGGCCATAAATTAAGCTTATTAATTACTTGCTAATTAATGTATAAAAACTCATTATATTTCGTTTAAGAAACACTGGCAAAGCTAATATCATAAGAAAGCCTAACAAATGAGTTTTTGTGACATTTTTGTCATGATTATTCCTCTTTGAAGAAGATTAGACCTGTGGAACGGAAAACGGTACGGAAAATTCTAGAGAAACTTAAGTTTTTGTGTGTTCGATCGTACAAAGCACAAACTGAAACTTACCCAAGACAAATCCTAAACAAAAACCTAAAATATAGACATGCTATTCAAATGCTAACCCCTAATTTCTCAATTTATTACCTCTCGATCCGAGTCAAACGCAGAAGGCGTCCAACAACGCGACCGACGCGCGACGCGTTTAATTTCAATCACCTTTCATGTTTTTTTTTTTTTTATCTGTGTGGGCTGTTAATCCTTGACTTAGTTTTTCAGTTTATTTCATAAACATCTTAATTTGGGCAACATCGTTGGTCTAGTGGTCGCAAGCGCTACTGCTAAGCATGAGGTCCTGGATTCGATTCCCAGGTCGGGCAAAGTGTTATTGGGTTTTTCTATCTAAAATTTCTCAGTAGCGGCCTGGAGTCTGGATTTGTGCACGGTTGATGGCAATAGGCTCGCCCCCTATTACATGAGACTTAAAACATAACTGGCGAAATGTGGGTGAAACTGCTACAGGGACACCTCTGCCCAACCCTTCGGGGAAACAAGGCGTGATGTTATGTGTGTGTGTTTATCTTAATTTTCCGAAAAGTCTGCAATACAGAGCAAGGACCTACCTACAGCCAAAATATTTCACTGTCCATTTTTCATATGCTTTTTAGCCGAATTTCACTTTCAATCAACCACCCTATGGCTTCACATGGAAGACATTGTAAAAGGTCAAAAATTATACTGATAATGTGTGATTATAACAATAGCTGAGTAGGTATTTCCTCAAAAAAAAAAATGCAATGTCTTATTCTGTCCCACCCCAAATCATGGTCACCCCAGAGTCCCAAATAAACCGCCCCTAATAACGCTTACGTGACAATAAACGAAGGTGCTTGTTGTCTTAGGACACTGCCTCCATCTTGAGATTGTTCCTCCATGTACCTCGTTACCTACAGGTACAGAACATAACAAGAGAATCGAGTTATGTTCGTAGATGGCTACCTATTATGTTGGAGCCTATTTTTGGCCCCGTTTGACGATAGCCCCTGGCTAAAAATAGACTTAGCTCTGCGTGGGTGTCGAATGATGTGAATGATGTATGTACCCTCACAGATTAATACAGATAGGACACTCCGCAAAGTCATTTAAATAAAAAGCGACTCTTGCTACGACACAATAAATAAAGAGCAATTCAGGTCACACAGCGCTAATTACCTACAGTTATATTCACCTAGAAGTTGTCTCTCTTTCTATCGCATAACTCGCGTAGATCTTCTGACTACTTTACACTCACTGAATAGGCCTAAGTCTATTTTTTTTTTGTCCGGAAGGTAGATTAATAAAAAATATTAGACACGTATTTTTTTCTTTTTTGACGTAATCAAAAGATTACGGCGATACATTGAGTTAAAATGTGGCATGACGTCACGCCTTACTAGATTTTGTACAGAGCTGTGACGTAGCGAGCTCCCACTCCCCAACTTTAATGCGTGTTTTCTAAGTTATTTTTTATCAATATGATAAAACAAAAAATACGTGTTTAATATTTTTTTATTATCTGAAAGACGGACTAAATAGAATTTTCTTTTTGTTTACCTAGGTAACTATCGTATAAGCCCAACAAGTCGAGCCCGCCGCCGCCGCCTACTTGTAGCTTCATACCTAAACTGCGGAATGTCCCATCTGTATTCATCTGTGGTACAGTTCCTATATTTTACCAAAATGTAATGGTAACCAAGAAGTTGAAAATTCATTTTGCACGACTCATATGAAGTATTAGAGAAAAGAGAAAAAAATGTTTTGCCTCCTTTCTGCAACTGTTTTTATTGTTACACTCCTGCTAGTACACAGAACCTACTTAATTTATATACCATTGTACAGTTAATTTTTAATGGAGATTAATTCTATACTTAAAAAACATGATTCAATGCAGCAGAAACGAAAAAAACATCAAAATAGTTTAAATTTTTTTCCCGTCAGTCAAGTGTGAAATTTAAAAACATAGTAGCTCACAAAAAAATGAATTAACTGAGTATTTTTTTTTTGTAGATTCGTTTCAGGCATAGGAGGAACATGGATTGAAAATGGCTCTTTTATTCAAAATAGTTTAATTAAAATTTATAAAAACTAACTTTACACTAATTATTATTTTAACTTTTCAATACATATTATTTACATTTTTAAATATTCTTATAAAATTCATTAAAAAAATAAAAAATAGTGGCCCATCGGCATCAGGAACAGGGTCCAAGATGCCGTGAGTGCCTCCTATACGTGCCGTGTCTAGAAGTACTGCTTTCTGAATCAGGCCCTTGATCCAGCCACGCAATGAGAGCCTCCTGAGGTGTTGGTCGAGGCTCTTCGCTATCAGGCCATTAACGGTAACGATTATCGGTACAATGATTGCAGAGTCCACATCCCACATGTCGACAACCTCGTGTGCTAAGTCAAGATACTTGATTTTTTTATCTTTCTCAGCTTTCACGAGATTTTCGTCATGAGGGACAGCGATATCGACAATCATTGCACGGCGCTCTCGTCGATCTATCACCACTATATCAGGCTTATTGGCTACAATAGTCCTGTCAGTGATGATAGATCGATCCCAGTACAATGTGGTGTGACCATTTTCGAGAGTAGTATGGTACCTGTAGTATGGTACTTCGGACTCTATAAGGTTGTACTGCAAGGCAAGTTGCTGGTGGATAATCCTAGCTACTAGATTGTGTCTATGCAAGTACTCGCCGTTAGCAAGACGAGAACAACCGGAAACAATATGTCGGATTGATTCACCGGGTTGGTGGCATGCCCAACAGATGTCAACCGTACCATCCTTGACAATGTATTTCCGATAATTATTCGTCATGATAACTTCATCCATAATCGCACAGACAAAACCTTCGGTTTCTCTGAAGCGGTCGCCAAAACGCAGCCAGGATACAGATGTCAAAAAGTCTACATCAGGCCCGTGGAGGGCCCGGAATAAGCGTCCGTGTAGTTCTCTGCCCTGCCATATTTCCTTACGATCGTTAGTATCAAGTACTGCAGGTTTGCGCCAGTTCTCTTTTGCCAAGGAGAGCGGGGTGAGGCCCTTGTCCACTGCGACCACATCTCGGTGCATACCCACGTTGGTTTGAAGGAAATATTCCCTGAGACTGTAAATCTCGCGGTTGTGGAGGGTTTTAGCATTTAGGAAACCTCGACCTCCGCACTTCCGCGGGATGTACAGTCTCATCACTGATGACCGTGGGTGATGCATCCGATTTGCCGTCAGCAATGTGCGGACTTTCCTATCCAGAGCGTCAAGTTCCGTCTGAGTCCATTTGAGTATGCCGAAAGAATACATCAAGACCGGCATGACCCAACCGTTAAAGGCACGCACCTTATTTCAGCCTGATAAAAGGCTATTTAACACTTTATTCAGGCGGCCAAAGAAGCGTTCCTTCAACGATTGTTTCATGTCGGTAACATTGATGCCCAATGCTTCCGACATACCCAAGTACTTGTAGGTTTAGGTTGAGGAGAGGAATCTAAGGTGTATGGAATCCGCAAGTTGGGTTCCCACGGATTCCATAATCTCCCCTCGCTTTACATGCATGACTGCACATTTGTCCACACCAAATTCCATCCTGATGGCGCTACTGAATGTTTCTGTTATCTTCAGTAGCTCCATCAGTCGCAAATTGTTGGGGGCAAAGAGTTTCAAGTCATCCATGTAAAGGAGGTGAGAAATCACCTGACCACCCCTTCTCAACCGGTAGCCTAGACCTGAATCCTCCAGCAGTGTGCTTAGAGGATTCAAGGCTAAGCAAAACCAAAGCGGACTCAAACTGTCGCCCTGGAATATTCCCCGTTCAATCCTGATCGGTTCATCGATTCCCCGGATCTGTCGACATCCTGGATAGAGAAGGACCGTCCTCCATTGCCGCATACATGACATCAGGAAGGTGCGCAGCGTTGCATCTATCTTGTACAACTCCAGCACCCTCATGAGCCATGTATGTGGCACCGAGTCATAGGCCTTCTTATAATCTATCCAACAAGTCGACAAATCCTTCCGGGATTTACGAACCTGTTGGCTGATGGTCATATCTATAAGGAGCAGCTCCTTAGTACCGCGGGACCCATTCTTACATCCATTCTGAGACACAGACATAATTAAGTTGTTGTTAATATGGTGTGAAATTTTTGCTCTAAGAATGGATGTAAGAACTTTATAGATCGTCGGTAAACATGTAATTGGTCTATAATTTTTAGGTTCCGCAGTACTGCCCGATTTATGGAGCAGGTGGGTAACTCCTGTTGTGAAGAACAGTGGTAGCGACCCAGTGTCTAAAGATGACTGGAATTGCGTTGCTAAGCAGGTATGTGACCTTTGTAGCCATTTAAGCCAGAAATTGTGCTGTTCGTCCGGTCCTGGAGATTTCCAGTTAGGTAACGGCCGGACTGCACGAGCCACATCCAGAGGAGTAATGCTGCCTCCATGTGTGGTATTGGATCACACGACTGCTCAACAACACGCATCCAATCACCCTCAGTGTGACTGACAGGCACCGACCAAATGCTTTGCCAAAAAGCTTTCATGGCATCACTATCCGGTAAACGCGTGTCAGTCACACCTTGATTGGGAGTGGGCCGCTCCCATGTTCTGTATACCCACCTTTCATCGTTCTGGAACATGCGGTTCTGAGTGTACCGATCCACTCTTCGCCCGTACCGGCGGATACGGTTTGCCCATGCATAAACTTTCTGCTTCAGGAAGTCGATGCGCTCTGTGACATGGGATACATATTCTCGGGGACTAATACTAGTTCCCGAGAATGCCCGCCTCACAAAGCGCATCACCCTTGGGCGTGTATTGCCCTCCCTGAAGCAGATGAGCTTCCCGATGAGTACCCTGGCCTCATTAATACGACACTCAATCCTACACTGCCAAGCTGGTGCGACGGGTTTTGGTCGTACAGATCGGTAAGTATTTGGGAATTTGACGCGCGCTATACGACATGCCGCAACAGCCGTGCAATACAAGATTGAGTGTGTATCGCAAAGGTTTGCACTGCTTTCAATAAAATTTGGTAACAGCGCATCCAGGGCACACACCAGTGCTCTGTTTCTTTTATTCATGGGCAAACGTGGTAGCCGTGGTCTAAGGTCAGGTGATGTGAACCGGTACTCACGAATCGCATCCTCCAGTGCACTCCTTAATTCCACATTGCATAGGTTATCTGCAGATATAGCCCTGCCGTCCTCCTCCTCTTCATGTTGGTTTGCTTGCAGTGGAATTATTTTAACTAATTATTATAAATATCTAAAATAGTATTTCCCAAAGTGGGCGATTACGCCCCCTTGTGGGCGCCGAGGCCTAGAGGGGGGCGGTAAGGGGCCCAGAAAAAATTGGGGGGTGTTGAAGTGGTTTAGGGAGGCGATGTATGAATTGTAATTTCATCTACTTAATATTTAAAAATTCACTGACATTTAAACCTTCCTACCACACAACATCGATTATTTAGTTCATATTTCTGCCTTGTTTGATTGTAAAAAACTAAAAATATTTAATTTCGAAGCTGTCTAATTGCGTAACTTATTTTCGTAAACAATTTTGCCTAATTTGTTTCAAACATCGACCTAATTCTACTAAATATACGATGGGTAGCTTTTACCTCGGCGTCGTCGCTCGTGTAGACGTCGGCAAGTATTCTACGGGAACGTAATACCGGGATAAATAAGGTATTTTTTTTTACATTTTTCGTTAAAAGTCAAAAACTATGTGGCCTAAGAAAAAGAATAATGTTTGAGAATGTGCAAATACCGCTCTTTCGTGTGACATGCCACATGCCCTAGAATCGAATTTTTAAGGCCCGCCCCCGTTCAGTCTCTGTTGCAAAAAATATATATGTCTTTCTGTTTCTTTCTTATTTGCAAAATAGTTGGGCAACCGTCATCTAAAACTTTTCCAAATTTCAAGTTGATAGCATTAGTATTCTTGAGATATCCAGCTGTGACATACGGACAGACAGACTGAGTCGCACTATAAGGGTTCCTTTTTAACATTTTGGTACGGAACCCTAATAATCACTTAAACAAGGGTCTTACTAATAACTAGCTTCTGCCCGCGACTTTGTCCGCGAGCCTGTAACATTCCTCAAGAATTAAGCTATCCCATGCAAAAATAAACAAACAAATTTTACCTCTTTATAATATTATATGAGTATTAGTATAGATGGGTATTTACTGCTTTAGGCGCAGCTGTGGCTTTTAATCACTGGTAATGAGGTGATTTTGAAACTAGAAAATGTACCTCTAAAGAGTTACCACCTACAGAGTAACCGCATTATGTGCTAATTAACAAAAAAGACTCATAGAACACGGAAAACAAACACATTTTAAAAGTTAAAGCGTCGTTTAAATAAGCGTAATAACACGTTATGGAAATTCATGTGTTTTGGGGTTAAAACCAGTGTTTTGTTTCAATTTGCTACTTTGTAGCTAGTTTTTGGGTTCTCCTTTCCTTCTTTTTATTTGGTTAGTGACTAACCTGTACCCTTATTGCGTAACTTATTTTCGTAAACGATTATGACAAATTTGTTTAATTTTGACAGTTCAACAACATTCATTGCTTTATTTACGTTGTTGAGCAGATTTTTTTTCCAACTTATGAAACAATGGATTAGCAATCTGTTTCAAATCGAAACAGATTGTATTGTATTACGCATTTTGGGTACTGATATCAACAAACTTGTTAAAAATCATCAGACTTATCCTTCACATTAGATTACTTTTAAAATTAAAATGATTACGTTTGTTTTATAAATTTGCGTTTTAATTGCTCTGACTGGTAAACAAGTCGCGTTGAGAATATAAGTTTAAACTCCAGACCAGCTGACATAGCACTATAATTGAATTAATTAAAGTAATAAATGTCATTGTGATTTTAAAGATGTGGTAAAAAAAAAAAATTGGGAGCGCTGAAACATTATAGATTTTTAAAGTGAGCGGTAGATGAAATAAGTTTGAAAACCTCTGATCTAACATATATTTTCTCCTTCGACCCTCATCCGTTGCCTAGCAACCAACAAAGCAAACCTAAATAGTCTTTGACAGTACGTGAAGATTGTGAGGTGAGAAATTTTACCCATATTGATGGATAAAAAAGCAGTCAAAACATACTTCATGAAAAGTCGTTTAATTTTTTTTTATGTTTTTGAATGAGCGTTATGAGGCGTGTACTTTTGGATTTACCAAATAATATTGCCCAAAAGTAAGACAAATAAATCAACGTCATAGAATTAAACCCTAGACAACTAATTTCGCTTGCTTTTACCTGACTGCCCCAGAAGGAGGGTAATGTTTTAGTTTCTGAAATAGTGAGTATTTCGTGAAATTAATTGGTGGTTGTGGATGAAAAGATTAGTCAAGTTAGAAATGGTGGTCAGAGGAGTGGGACGCTGGACTAGGCACCCAAATGATAAGTAATAATATATTTAAAAAAAATAATAGCCTACTGTACCCTAATGGCGTAACTTAATTTCGTAAAAGATTATGACAAATTTGTTTCATTTTGACAGTTCAACAACATTCATTGCGTTATTTACGTTGTTGAGCTGATATTTTTTCCAATTTATGAAGCAATGGATTATAAACCTGTTTCAAATCGAAACAAATTGTGATTGATCGTGTATTATGCAATTAGGGTACTGGTATGATCATCAGAATGCCAAGTCATAGATCTCGAGTTCGAACCCAAGGCACGCACCTCTGACTTTTCGGATTCATGTGCGTATTGTATAATTATTTATCACTTGCTTCAAAAACGGTGAAGGTAAATATCGTGAGGAAACCGGCATGCCTGAGACATGTTTCTCGATGGCATGTGAAGCCAAGTTAGAGACCCATGGGCGGCATAAACTCTGACACCAGTACCCTAATTGCGTAATACACGATCAATCACAATCTGTTTCGATTTGAAACAGATTGCTAATCCATTGCTTCATAAGTTGGAAAAAAAATCTGCTCAACAACGTAAATAACGCAATGAATGTTGTTGAACTGTCAAAATTAAACAAATTTCTCAGGATCGTTTACGAAAATAAGTTACGTAATTAGGGTACAGGTTAGTCACTAACCAAATAAAAAGAAGGAAAGGAGAACCCAAACACCAGCTACAAAGTAGCTAATTGAAATAAAACACTGGTTTTAACCCCAAAACACATGAATTTCCATAACGTGTTTTACGCTTATTAAAACTGCGCTTTAACTTTAAAAATGTGTTTATTTCCGTGTTCTTTGAGTCCTTTTGTTAATTTAATTAGCACATAATGCGGTTACTCTGTAGGTAGGTAACTCTTTAGAGGTACATTTTCTAGTTTCAAAATTACCTCATTACCAGTGACTAAAAGCCACAGCAGTAAATACCCATCTATACTAATACTAATATAATATTATAAAGAGGTAGAATTTGTTTGTTTGTAAGTTTGTATGTAGGGGGTAATCTCCAGAACTACCAGTTGGAATTGAAAAAATCTTTTTGCATTGGATAGGCCAATTCTTGAGGAATGTTACAGGCTCCCGGACAAAGTCGCGGGCAGAAGCTAGTTATTAATAAGACCCCTGTTTGAGTGATTATTAGGGTTCTATACCAAAATGGTAAAAAGGTACCGTTATGGTGCAACTCAGTCTGCCTGTCCGTCTGTCTGTCACAGCTGGATATCTCAAGAACTACTAATACTATCAACTTGAAATTTGACACAGTTTTAGATTACGTTTGCTCAACTATTTTACAATTAAGAAAAAAATAAAAAGATTTTTTTTTTTGCAACAGGGACTGAACGTGCATACTAGGGCATGTGGGGTATCATATGAAAGATCGCTATTTGCACATTCACAAACATTTTTTTTAAGCTATAAAGTTTTCGACTTTTGACGAAAAATGTAAAAACTACCTTATTTATCCAAGTATTACGGCAAAGTCGCGGTAAAAGCTAGCCATCGTATATTTGTACAATTGGGTCGATGTTTGAAACTAACCTACGTCGTAGATTAGATTCCATCTACTCGTAGAGTCTATGAGGAAATAGGGAAATATATCTACATCAGATCTGCCCCGATATTTCAAGTAGAGTTCACATGTTCCGCCTTTTCATTCAATTATCAATCTACAGAGATGATTTTGTACAAATACCTAGATAATGAACACAAGGATGGAATCGTCTTAGAACAATATAGAGTTTTAGAAAAAAAGTTTAGTAATGTTTTGCGATGTGGCAAAACTTTCTACAGGTAGTTTTCACATTTTATCATTAAATTATCCTTATTTTTTTTATATTAATTTTATTTTACTTTATTTGTAAATGTGTATTATGCTATTCTATTATGACTATGAGTCTATGTTACTCGAATTAAATTATTTGAATTGAATTATGCTATGGTCAAGAGCAGTTATAGGTACCTGCAAAAGTACATACAATAATGATGTTCAGTTTTCTTGATCCTAACTACCAACCAAAAGTAAACATTGTTTATCCTAATCACCATTACACCATTCAAATGAATCAAGTCACCAGAATCTAGATTAAACAATCTAGTGGACTAGTTTCCATTCCAATATCCAGTCTCTACAAATATGTGAAGCATGACCGCTGCTTACCTCGTCTAGTGACACAGCGTGAAGGCACGTCATCAAACTATCGCGCGACGGTTTCTCAAGAACACAATTGTCGCATCATCGCCGGATGACCGCTAAACGCTGGCTTCCTTAGCTCCTTGTTGGTGCAAGTCATAAGTGGGTAGCAAGACAAGAGGAAAACGCTGTCAGAGCAGAATCAGAAATGTAATAAGCACTTAATAAGTCTGGAAACTACACTCAGTTTCGATATTTAAACGGTCTGAGATAATCTACATACAAACTACACTTTAAATATTATGCTATACAATAAAAATTATCCTAACCTAAACCCAACAGCAAAGTCCTCATCGCTCGCTGTCAACGTAATGTGTTCAACAGACTGGCGGCATTGCCACGTTGTATTGCAGTGTGCCAAGGTAAAAGCCAGCCCTTGGATCACGCACGGGAAGTGTCAACTTATTGTTTCGATATTTCTTAAGGCGACGATAACCGACTTTTAATGATTTTATACTGAAGATGACGTCTAAACGAGTTGTGATAATGATCTAGATAAAATATATGTTAAATAAGAGTATTTTTTTAATATTTTAATATAGGCATATTTTGGATTATTTTTATATTACATAATGTAAATAATTCGTAAAGTTAGGTCTAACGCGGATAAAAAATTGAGAATCGCGCAAAATCTATCAAGGGTATTTTTCTGCAACCTTCACCATTTTAAAGATAATTTAATTATTGATGTTTTTGAATACGATTTTTATTAAAATACCTTTTTTATTGTATAATAAATTAATAATGCGTATAATTTGGACAGCGCTCCTTGATGAGCGAGTCCTATTACTGGCTGAACGTACGACGCGTTGCGTGAGCTCAGTACAGAACACGCAAGATAACCACTCAAGGTCATTGTCATATATCTGCGTCTTAAAGGTGAAAATGAGCACTCCGACCCCACGGGCCGAGGGTTTCTCCTCCAAAAGGCTGAGGTTCTTGGCAGCCTCAGCGGCAGCGCTAGCACAAGATTAGATAATCATTTATTTGCTCAAACATGAGTACAATACGAGTACATTCAACACAAATTGTCAGCATGCAAGATTATTTTTGTTAAAAGTAGACGCCCGACACAGCACACCGAGCTAGAAAAATGGGATGCCGCAAGAGTACCTATCGACACACGTTGCGTCCCACATTAAACTTGTTTTAATATTATGCCTATAGCTTAATAACTTATCACTAGTAATAAATACCTTTGTTGTTAACAATCACTCGACAGTCACTTCCTCGGTATTTTCAAGAGTCACCTGGACTGGAGGATATGAGTCAATGTATTAGAGTTTATCGATTTATGTACTGCACCCTTTTACATTATATACGTAACAGCTTGATTTGGGAGTGGTACAATTCGCTTTGATTTTATTGACCAAACAAGCTACCTTAATATTCGTACCTCACAACAATACCTATGGATACTAATGATCAGTGATCGGAGTAGGTAGATTGATTTTACGTACTCGCATCATGAATAGTCATTGAAATCATAACATGGATAAGCCTTTTTTCCGGGATTTCATTCTGGTACTGACGGGATTGAATCAAATATTGTAAAAGTAAGGATTAGAAATTTATAGAATGGATAAACAATTAAAATTGTTTTTTCTTATTATCAAGTAATAAAGTGAATCTTACTGTTGTACGTCCATTCGAAACTTACATAATATGACTAATTTAGTAGTTATTTCTTGTAAGTATATTATCTGCTGCTTGTAATTGTTACTATCCTTGAATAAATAAATAAAAATATAGTTTTATACTTCTTAATATTTTTTCGCATTCAAAGAAATAATAGCAAAAGGGTTAAACATTTCTTATTCATATTGATGTACCTATTCTTTATTGTACACATTACAACATTTGAAATTCCTTAAAAAAATCTTAATCATTTCAAAAGCCCGGAATCCCGGAGGTACATCCATACTAATATATACCTGCCACTTCATTGACCCCAAATCAATCTACCTACTCCGATCACTGCTAATGATACATAAATGATAAATGATATTTATTTCTCTAAATTTATTTTAAAAATAATTTTATACCTCACAAAAAATAGCTTTTAAAACTATATGATTTCGGTGTTTCCTATCCTACAGCTCTGACAAGAAGCCAAAACAAACTCACCAGAGGTTAAGTTACAGCTAATTAATACTAGAGTTCATGCCACCACTGCCCGGGCGGCGGAAAATTTTGAATTTGGTGAAAATTCTATTTGGTGCATAGACACTAGCGCCGCGTCAAAAGGATTTCAGTGGTGGCGCGGACTCTACAGCTTTTTATTTGCCAACTTGATATTTTATATTAAATAATTATAATCCATTCAATTCTTCATCAATCCCGTTATTTCCCTCATCTTGGACCACCAGGCCCGCGCGGCCGCTTGTATACCCACGTGTATTATCTCATGCTCCGACGAAATTCGACTTTATCTCACTTTTACCCGCACTAACACCATCTTTACTGCACTTCCCTTATAATATTCCCTTGGACTAACTGTTAACACGCATGTGCTTCCGAGAATTATATTATAACACATGACCCTAATGAAGGAAATTGTTTATATCAGTGTCATTTGCGGCGCCTCATATACAAGGTCAAATTAATTACCTAGCGAAACCCCGAGAAGATAAATTAATTTGTTGATGATTTTTTCTGGGGTCATCAACCACCGGTAGTGTAGTCAACTTAGAATATCAGTTTAAAAATCAGTTTTTTATTTTTTATTTTAACTTCACAAACGTGGTGGGAATCGATATCTCAACACGATAAAACAAATTTTATCAAATCACGCTTCAAGTAACAAGACTACCAGTGGTCATTGATCCCAATTTGTTTTAATCAAATTTTTTATTTTTTATTTTGTCGTGTTTAGATATTAGGTCTGCGGAATTTTGCTAGCTAATTTAAATTGACCCTGTATTCTGAGGGAAGGGCCAATTAAAAAACAGCGTCTCCGTCTTCGTCAACTTGCTGAACTGCAAACGTACTTAGTGCATTACTTTATTGCTGTTTGTTACCCGACTACAAAGAAGGGTCATCTATTTATTATTTGGTGATGAACTTATGACTGCGTCAGTGAGCGGATTTCTCTCTTGTGAGGCGGCGAGCCTCCTTGCCGGATTGCCGCCATGGGATTTGGAGGCAAAGGTCTTCGCGCACATCTAGGATTGGCGCGAGGAGGCGAAACGCCGGGGCTTAACTCCGCTGCCGCGAAAAATCACGGGTCAGCGGACAGAGCTCCGGCGGGATCTCATAGCGTCATGGAGAGTGCGATTGTCGCAACCCAGCGCTGGCCACGCCACAATTGCGGTGATAAGTTCCCTCTTTGAGGAGTGGCTAGAGAGGCGCCAGGAAGTTCCTGTTCAGGATAAGACGGAAGGAAACGCCCGGAGGATACGGTGGAAATTTTTGCCATCATACGCTAAGAAGATTTGCTCGCACAATTTACCTCCCTTTCGGGTAACGTACGCTAATAATTTTTGACTTGTTGACTTTCTGTATATTTTATAAAAACGTATTGTTAACATCTAAGCTAGGATTAGCCACTCTACAAAGGTATCCCTTCGAAAACAATATTTTAATTTCAAAAACCTTGTCGATTGTAGAAAAGGAATCCTTTTTTATAATTATTATAAAGGCTACACGTTCGTGGTTTTTATTTAAAGATATCTATGTAAAACGAATACGTGACAAATCAGGATTTAATATTCTTTGGAAATATTAGAATAATAATAACATTGGACTTGTGTAGCTTTCTTAGAAAATGATTTCATACTTAAGGTGACGTCTAAATGAGTAGTGTTAATGATTTAGAAAAAATATATGTTGAATTAAAGCATTTTTTTAATATTTTAATATAAGCACATTTTGAATTATGTTTTTATAACATATTGAAATAATTTTTTAAAGTTATGTCTAACACGGATTAAAAACTGAGAATCACGCAAAATCTATCAAGCATATTTTTCTGGAACCTTCACCATTTTAAAGATAATTTAATTATTAATCTTTTAGTATACGTGTTTTATTGAAATACCTTTTGTTTTATGTATAATTAATTAATAATGCGTCTAGTTTGGGACAGCGCTCCTTGATGGGCGAGTCCTATTACTGGCTGGACGTACGACGCGTTGCGTGAGCTCAGTACAGAACACGCAAGCTAACCACTCAAGGTCACTGGCATATATCTGCGTCTTAACAATACCTTGAGCGTCTATGCCCGCCATGAGGATTGAGCATTAGTTCCTGAATCCCAGTACCTACAAAAATTATAACTAAATCTACTTGATACTTAACAATAACTTTGAGCGTCTATGCCTGCGTCTAATGAGCATGGGGATTGAGCATTACGTATATTTCCTGAATCCCAGTACTTACTTATTTTTTTCTTAGAAAAAAAAATGTTGTATGTAAATCTACTTTATATTTAACAATAGCTTTGAGCGTCTATGCCTGCCATGGGCATACGGATTGCATATGAATATTTCCTCAATGTGTATCTTTTTTGGCAAAATATTTTTTTTAATTTGAAGGATTCTCAAAATAATGTTCGGTTGGTCACACATTGTGTAACAAATACCATAGCAAAAATTGCCATTAATCACTAATAATGACTAATTTCATCATAATGTTATAATGTTCCCACTGCTGGGACACAGGCGTCCTCTTGGTGAGAGGGAGTGGGCCGTAATCTACCACGCGGGCCCTTTGCGGGGTGGTAGATATCACATGTCTTCGAATTTTTTGGTCATGCCGGTTTCCTCACGATGTTTTCCTTCACCGTTTTGAGAGCAGTGATGGTGATGAAATTACATACAAAATAAAGCGCCTGCTTGGGTTCGATCCCACGATCTACAACTGGTAAGTCGGGGTCGTTACCACTGCTCTCTATTGACTGTCAATTAAACAACAAAAATTACTAAAACGACCTTTAATTTCGATTATTCATTGCAATCAGTAGAACCAGAGAGCACATACAAGTAGTGATTCGAAGTATGCCTTTGTTTACTATGCCACTCACACATGTGCGTGCACGCACACTAGCACGGGTGTGTGCAAGTTTTCCTGAAACATGCGCGAGTGTAGAGCGCTGCTCTTCCGGTCGTGCGCAAAGAATATGGAATTAGGGGGAAAAGAAACTGTTTATTTACATGTTTAGTTCAGATGGACATGATGTGAGATATAGAATAAATAATTAATATTACGGTAGGTACATAGTAGATACCTAATCTATAGAGATTGGAGGACGAGGCAAATTTTTTCTAAAGACGTGAGACAGATTTAAAAAATATATGATTCAAGTTATGTACGGTTCGATTCAAACTTAATGGCGGCTCGGAAGTGCGCTGCTCGCTGCGCAAAACCCCACCCCTCACCCCCGCTGACCCATGAATTCGTTACTGCGCAGCGACTCTCCTCATGTTCCGAGCCGCCATTAAGTTTGAATCGGACTGTACCAGGTACCTTGCTCACTTGGAAGCCAATCAAAATATGTTTAGTCTGTTTACACTGTAACTTTAGTACCTACGCGATTTACTTCACCTTACCGACCAAAAGTAGGCCATCCCTAATGCCTGTAAGCATCTTTTTCTGCCACAAATAGCCTTCAGGGGTTGCAGGGATAGTCTTCGATTTGCTTATGTATGATCGATAAGCCTAAGTCATTAAACTTTTAAGGTAAAAAAGTGAGTTTTCTAAAACGACAAATACCTTTAAACGAAACGCCTTTGTTAGAGCAAAGGCGTTTCTATTTATTTTTATGAACAAAATATCTGGTGCCCCTAATTATTTAACTAAAATAAAAACGGTAAGTTACTCCTTACAACAGCAGCGATCTACCAGTGAAAGTCCCATCAAAATTGGTCCAGCCGTTTCAGAGATTAGCCAGAACAAACAGAGAGACAGACAGAAATTTTAAAAAATGATTTTTATTTTTAGTACCGTATTTACTTTCACTTAGTTAAAAGCTGCTATTTTAACATTACAAACAGACACTTCAATATTTATTTGTATAGATGTATAATAAATAAATAAATTAGGTTTATACCTAATTAGGTATGTAGGAACATAAAGGACATTTAAAAACACCAATTCACAGAAATGCGAAACCTAAACAATTGTTAGGTTATCAATTAAATAAAACAATGTTATCAATATCACCCGTTGCTTATTACCGAATGACTCATGTGTCCCCACTCCTTCGTCGCTTGCTCTTTGACCGGCGCCCGCGCATTTTATAAAGCAACAAAGGTCGGCTGCAAACTACTCATCCGTTCAGTCACGTCAGTCAGCGACGATCGTGCGAGTCGAATACACGTTAGCGCGCGATTTAAACAAATAATTCATAAAAAACAAAAATGTTGTTTTTCATAACAGTTTCAGTGCTCATCGTAAGTGCGAACGCGAAATTCTATACGGACTGTGGTAATTATAAATTTTTATTTAAATATTTTCGGTTGACTTACTGCGTTATCTGATACAGGCATTTTATGCTTTATTAGTAAATTGCGTACATTGTGTGTGGCTGATTTAAGATGTTCGTGTGCAAAATGTGTTGTAATCTGGATGGTTGCAGGTTTATTGCAATCACTGGTCGAAACATGAAACCTGTGTTATTCTTAATAGTACCTATATTGTGTTACCTATTATTAAGAGTATTTAAAAGATTAGAAATAAGTGTAAGGTAGATAGGCCTCCTATAGCCCTGCACTTTTTACCCGACTACGGCGAAGCAAAAACGAGGGTTATGATTTAGACCGGTATGTTTGTATGTATGTATGTATGTATGTTCATCTGTTACCCCATAACTTAAACTACCAATTATAATTTAACAAATGAGGTATCAATGGAAGCGCCTTGACCTTCCGCTGGTTATAGGATATGTGGCGTCACATTAAATGCAATATGGCGCCCTCTAGAGGACATAAGTCATCAAAGAAAAAGAATTGTGCCATGTTGGGTATCAAATGAAAGGGATTGACGAGCACATTACAAATATGTATGTATATCATATTGTCTAAGTAAATAAATATATTTAAATTGTTAAAAACAAGCAAAAGTGAGACTGTGCTACGTATGGCGCGGCTGTAAAATGAATACCTATTATACAATAAAACCCAGAAAAAAAATTAAGCTGCTCTGCAAATACTTTATCACGAAATGAAAACCCCAAAATAATTTAAATAAAAGTAAGTTCCAAAACTATAAACCTGACTACTGAAAAATCACGCTCTAAAAATGGTCAAGGTAAAGCCGTGGTCGCATGCCATTATAATTTTGTAGGTGTACAGGCATGCGACCACGGCTTTACCTTGACCATTTTTATACCTGTCTTGATTTCTGTCTGAAATATTTTCTTGTTTCATACTTTTTAGAGCGTGATTTTTCAGTAGTTGGGGTTTTCTGTAAACAAATTAGCAAAATTTCAAACTTGTAATTCAATGAATCGGTCTTTATCGATATTCGAAATAAATGTTTTCTTCAGTGAACTGTGAACGTGAATCTGAATAGCGTCCTGAAAAACAAAATGTGTTTCTGATTGAAGCTTATTAGCACAAAAATTTATGAAAACTTTCTCATTATCAGTTTGAAAATCAATTTGGGAAAGATTACCTTCTTTAATATTATCTTCATCCCAAAATTAAAAGAAAATTCTTATAAGAGAATCCCTCAGACGAAACAGCGCTGTGCACAGCACTATCCACCCTACAAGGTGCTAGTAAAATGTTATTGACTTCCCACACAGGATTCCAAGATGAGCTTCTACAAACTATAAGTAGTCGCATGTTGTTTAGAACCGAATTCATCAATCGATCCAATCATAGTATTGCCCATGTATACTATCCCAACTTAAGTTTTCATACTCTTCTATCGTTGACTTATGGTCTCTTTCAGGTAGATTGCGTTTATTTTGTATGTAGAATTCCGGACACTATGAAACAGTCCCTAAAAAAGTATAAACGGTGTCCAAAAGATTTCGGCAAGTAAAGATAGAGAGTAGATAGCTACTTTGTGTCATTATTAGGTACTGTAAAGGCGACCTTATGTCATACAGGCTGATGGAAAAATATCTCTGCACTGAATAAAATTAATTTCAAATGCAACCAGCACCCTAACTGCGTAACCCACGATCAATCACAATCTGTTTCATTTTGTCAGTTCAAAAAAATTCATTGCGTTGTTACGTTGTTCAGCAGACAAATTTTTCAAACATATGAAGCAATGGATTAGCAATTTCCTTCAAAATGATTCAGATTGTGATTGATCGTGTGTTACGCAATTAGGGTGCTGGTTGCATTTAAATTTAATTTTATTCAAGCGAATTTGGAATAAAATTTTAAATAAAAATTGTGTGAGTGTAGAAAAGTGCATGTTTCTCTGAAATAAGATGAAAAATAAAAAAAAAACAAAAAAATAATATAAGTTGATCATTTATAATATACAACATTTTGTAAGATATTATCTAATAATTTTGAGCTCTAGTACCTATTTCTCACAAGATAGGTATTATTTAAATATAACGATTACAACAGCATTCTGTCATCAAAAATAATAAACGAGATGCATCTGTGTAATAGATAGCACTTCCTGTACCTTCTAAACATTGAAAATTTCAATAACTACAGGGTATTAACGACATTTATATGGTTCATTTTCACCCTCTTGCTAAACCTGTTTAGATCTTAATAAAGCGACCAAGATAGGCATGCAGGAAAAATATCGATATATCGATATTTTTAGGCGATATTTATAATTTCGATTTATCGATGTAAAACATCAAGTATCGAAATTGTATCAAATTCGATATATTTCTAATAGCAACATCGGTGTCGCTATTGACTAAAACCGCTGTGAATCAAAGCCGTAAAAAGTAGACTTTTTATTATCTGTGGCGAGACTTTGCTTGCTTTGCCCGGAAAAAAAATCAACAAGTGAGTGGGCTAAATAAATGTGTTAACATAGTAAAAACAAACACAATTGAAGTTCATAAAGAAAGTTTTTTTTTCACATTTTCCATTTTCAAGGTGATTTTAAGGTAGGTATGCAAGAAGTGCCAAAAAATATCGATATATCGATTTTTTTTTTCGATATATCGAAATCGATATTGATTTTTTTAAAATATCGATACGATATATATGGATACTTTTTGGCACTTCTTGCATCCCTAGACCAAGAGTTCTTTTAAACGTTGCAAAGTCTACCTCCTAGTTTCTGAAACGCTTTTGACTTATATCTGTTGTGACTGTAATTATTTCAGTTACAGTCCATAAATATTTTGATGGACTGAAACTGAAATGATAAAAAAAACCACTGTAAGTTTTTTTCTAAATGGATTGCCGATTCAAGATTTTGGAATTCGAAAGTTGCTAGAACTACAGCAAAACCATACAAATTAGGGTTAAATTCTGCGAAAAAATCAAAGGAAAAAGCCCTTTTTCTAAAGTTTCCTCACATCCTACTGGAAACTGAAATTTGTTTCCCACACATATTTTGAAGGATTTATAACATCCCTAGATACATTTCTAACAACAAAGCTCAACGGTTTCGGCTTTTTTTTTTTTTGGGTGGGAAATCATCAAATAACTTCTCCCGCTCTGGGCGGAGCGTGAGAAGGAGGGTGTGTCAGACTGTTACTGACTAAAACCCACCCATGTTCCTTCGGTTGCCCTGTTGCCGGGGGCCACGATCTCCCGCCGTCGACCCGGGCCTGGTCCTTATCGGACGGCGAGCTACCCATTGCTCACCGTCCGCAAGCCCGCACCAACGGTGGCCGGAAATTGGCTGTGATTCTCGATGCCTAGGGCTTCTCCTCCTGCGGTGGTTAGGGGCGTGAAGGCGCGAAATTTGCCTCTCCCTCACGCGTTCCGCCTCCTCCTTCGCGAGCATTACTGCTTTGCAGAAGGAGGTGACGGTCTCCCATTTCCTCTCGCTCCGTACCATGGCCTTAACCAGGGCCGGACGCGAGAGATCACCGCCGCCGATCGCCTCCACGAGGACATGGCGATGCTCCGCCCAAGCTGGGCAGACCTCCAACGTATGCTCTACCGTGTCCTCCGGGGGATCCACACAATGATGACACCCGGGCGTTTCCTCCCGCCTTATCCTGTGCAGGAACCTCCCGAAACAGGTTTCGGCTAACATGGTGATCGGTGATAAAATAAAAACAACTTCAAGTGACCTTAAATCATTGAACTTTCACCTTGTTTCACATATTTTTTTATTTAATAAATAATAATATATATATAGTAGCCATATGGGCATCTTATTATCAGTAACACAAGGGTCAATGTTCTGTGTGTCAACAAAGAACTATGTCATTTTAATTAATGCTAACAATATCTGCCTGAACCTACGATACAGCTTCTCGATTAAAGAAAATCTGTAAAATATCTCTCGTCTTAATTAATTGGTTATCGAAGAAAACATCTTCATCAGGCTCAGCTTAGGCTATCTTCATCAGGCGCAGCTCCCCTCCGTAATAAAAAAAAAATATGTTAAATTAGTAATAACTTAATCTGTGAATATTTTAGATGATGTTTATATTACATAGTGTAATTAATTTGTAAAATTATGTCTAACACGGATAAAAAACGGAGAATCACGCAAAACTAACAAGCGTATTTTTCTGAAATCTTCACCATTTAAAAGAAAATTTAATTATTTATCTTTTAATATACTTGTTTCATTAAAAACCTTTTGTAATATATCTTGTTAAAAAAATATTCCTGTGAATAAACACTTTTTCTGTATATATTTTTTCCTCACACAATCCATGCAACTTTTCTAATACGTAGCAAATTTCGTGTGTATCCATAAAAGTGACGGAAAAAAGAAATAAAGATTCTGAGTTGCAAGTTTAACTTAAAAACAAACATAAAGTGCCACTAATCGACAACATTGGCAGGCCAGCCACCTCACAGAACGCTGGAAACGATAAATAAATTCACGATGCAAAATGTCCATTAGCAGTTCTTGAATGAAGACAATCCAGCAATAACGTGATAAAACAGCTTACAACTACAATATACGTTCCTACGCCTCAACGCCCATTCGCTTCTAGTAACTAACAGGGTGATACCAATCTATATACGTAGTATTCAGTTAGCTGTATTATGATGAACCAAACTGCGCAAAACAATGTATCGTAGTGCTGTTGTTTCATGAAACATAATAATCCATTCGCTGAATGAAACCTACGCATTAACACACGTTAAATATTTCCAAGGAACTAAGCTGAAAAAAAAAGTTACCTTATTCAGCATTGCCTTAGATATAAACTAAAGGAAACTTAATGCAATAAACTGATTAGGCACGGAGGAGACCTCCTTTGTTAATTTAGGTTATCTACCTATCTACTAAAAAAAACACCCACATTTATCAATGAATTTGTAAGTAGGCCAATTTCAAAGTGGGTCAATTTGTATTTGGGCAAACTATGGGCCCAACTTTGACACCAAAACAAAAACCTTTGGAGTGGAACCAAAACATTTACCATTAACTACCATTCTTTATTCTTGCAATTTCCAAATAAATATCAGCAAAAAATAATGACCATGATAAACAATAATAACTACATTAGTACGACAAATACGGCCATTAGTTTTTTTGCCAACAAACAATAATATAATGCACTCCTTATCATAATATTTATTTAATGGTCGGTAGTAGCCAGTATAAACGGTTATACCCATAATAATGCAAAATGATACGATCATGGTACCTAGTTGCTGACTGATCAGTGGCATCGCATCTGATGACGTAATGTTGAATGTATTGAATAAAAGTTACTAACTGCTGGGCACGCCACAATTGCGGCTTTGAGGAGTGCCTAGAAAGTCGCCACGGCGTCCTTACCTTCTGCCTGACGCAGGTCCTCACCGGACTCGGCTGTTTCAGGAGTGTCCGTTCAGGATAAGGCAGGAGGAAATGCCCATTGTGTGGATCGCCTGGAGGACACGGTGGAGCATACGGTGGAGGTCCCGGCTTGAGCGTAGCATCGCCGTGTCCTCGTGGGTACGATCGGCGGCGGTGATCTCTCGCGTCCGGCCCTGGTTCAGGCCATGGTACGGAGCGAGAGGAAATGGGAGGCCGTCACCTCCTTCTGCAAAGTAATGCTCGCGAAGGAGGAGGCGGAACGCGTGAGGGAGAGGCAAATTTCGCGCCTTCACGCCCCTAACCACCGCAGGAGGAGACGCCCTAGACATCGAGAATCACAGGCCGATTTCCGGTCACCGTAGGCGCGGGCTTGCGGACGCTGAGCAATGGGTAGCTCACCGTCCGATAAGGACCAGGCCCAGGTCGACGGCGCGTTGTGTTCCACGCGCGCCTCAAAGAGATGCCAGCAGAATTGACGGGGTCCGGTAGGGCCGATGCCTGCCGGTGTTGCGAAAAAGTCCGAAAGGGAGATCGCGGCCCCTGACAACATAGCAACTGAAGGAACATGAGTGGGTTTAAGTCAGTAAGAGTCTGACACGCCCTCCCGCTCAGCCCAGGGCGGGAGAAGTTATGTGATAATTTCAATTAATTTTAAAATAGGTATTTTTTTATTCTAAATATAATTACGTAACATAACATAACCTCACGCCTTGTTTCCCCGAGGGGTTGGGCAGAGGTGTACCTGTAGCAGGTACACCCACATTTCGCCAGCTATGCATGTAATAGGGGGCGAGCCAATTGCCATCATCCGGGCACAAATCCATACTCCGAGCTGCTACTGAGAAATTCCAGACAAGAAAACCCAATAACACTTTTACCGACCCGGAATTTGAACCCAAGACCTCATGCTCAGCAGTAGCGCTTGCGACCACTAGACCAACGAGGCGTAATTAAAACTACGTAAATAAGTCACACTTCCGCTGTACGCTAGAGTGACGCACTCGTCTGTGTACGTACGTAGATTTGTAATGTGACCAAAATTTATCCCACAATCAGTACTACTAATAATTTAATAAATATTTTAATAATAATTTAATACGTTTTATACATAATAATAAAAATTCCGTGTATGTATTATTATTATAACTTATTATTCTTATCGGGGTGTTTGGTGGTGTGCGTTATTTCCAGAACATGTTGTATTGAATTTAGAGTTATCTGGAGTTCAGATAACAATGACTATGAATACTACTATGAGCCTGGCTTGGGTAGTACCCATTGTCTATTTCGGTACCTATGATATTAGTAACAGGTACGTCACCATATCGGAAAACAGTCTTAAGGATTATTGGCCTGATATGATATGACAGGTATGGCAAGACAAGGACGGTGCTAACACCGTCCTTGTCTTACTTATTTAGGCCAAACTAAAATGCACTACGCATTAAATTCAAAAAGTATTATAACATTTAAAATAAAGTTCTCTAAATTAGCCAATATATCCAAATCATTGGTTGTACTGCTGTTAACCTTGTGTGGACAGGATGCATTTCGCGACGCCACACAATGGTGTGGCCAATAATGTGCTCGGGTATTTGCGTCAGTTCCGAATATTTTAGCTAGATATCGAATGTACTTTTGCTGTCATCTGTCGCTATAGTTTGATCTAATCTATTTTAAAGTTTGAACCTGCTTTTGCGTTAGTTTGGCTCAAGGTGATTGACAAATTTTGAAAGTAGGGGCTAGCAATATAACAGAAAAAATATGCTCTGGTTTACTGTTTTCCAGCACCCACTACCAAATATCTGTCCTATGTCTATCCGTCAATTTTAAAATAATAAATATGACAGGATATAGTGTGATAGAATTATGGCCATGATAGATTAAGTGGTGCTGGTTGGTAACACTATGCTGCATGATGACAATATCATGAAAACCGAAATATTGAACCTGAAATTGGCCTTAATTGTACTAAAAACTTTACCATTTTTTGTTGTTCTTTATTAGGTGTAAGTTTTCCCAATAATAATAAAATATCTTGACGTGTAGCACATCTACGGCGCACACTGGTCCCGAATGATAAAAAAGTGGACATTAAGAAATTTTTGACAGAAGGTCAACGGATTCGGCTGATTTTTTTTTTGTAGACAGCTGATGCAATTACAAATCACTTTTATAGATTGAGTTTTTGCCAAATAAGCCGTATTTTCAGAGAAAAAAAATATTGAAATATTTTTTGTATGAAAGAAATCCTAATTTTGTCTTTATCTTCCAAGATTCAAACGTATTCAAAATCAAACTTAGCGCAGCTTGTAGAAGTGCTAATTGCTCACCACTTTGTGATAGACACTCTTCTGCGATTTTGTGCTCCTTTTGAGTTACAGGCACTTTAAATATTTTTTGTATGAAAAAATCCTAATTTTCTCTTTATCTTCCAAGATTCAAACGTATTCAAAATAAAACTTAGCGCAGCTTGTAGAAGAGCTAATTGCTCACCACTTTGTCATAGACACTCTTCTGCGATTTTGTGCTCCTTTTGAGTTACATGCACTTTAAATATTTTTTGTATGAAAAAATCCTAATTTTGTCTTTATCTTCCAAGATTCAAACGTATTCAAAATAAAACTTAAAGCAGCTTGTAGAGATGCTAATTGCTCACTACTTTGTCATAGACACTCTTCTGCGATTTTGTGCTCCTTTTGAGTTACAGGCACTTTAAATATTTTTTGTATAAAAAAATTCTAATTTTGTCTTTATCTTCCAAGATTCAAACGTATTCAAAATAAAACTTAGCGCAGCTTGTAGAGTAACTCTTACAAATATATGAAATTATCAGTATCAAATACACAAACAAGGAAATCTCAAAACGTGTTCAGACATGTTTATGTACAGGTAAGTTATTGTGTGACTCGTATGTAAAATTTTTTTTGTATAGAGTCATTGCTTAATTACCCTATAAGTGACGATTTCGGCTCTATTTGGTCATCTAGTCGAACGCGTCGAAAACGCTGAATGATGAATAGGTATATAAATTGCAATTAAAAATTCCCTTTGTAGTTTTGCGGTATTTATGTAGGAGCACATCTTAGTATGTTTTATTTTCTCGTGACTCATCCAAATTGCAAGAATATTTGGCTCATTATCTAACTACCCCATTAAGTAATGAGGTAGTTAGGTAATGAGCCATTATCTAACTACCCCATTAAGTAACGGGATAGTTGGGTAATGAGTCATATATCAATAGTATAAGGGCAAGCGGAACCCGTTTTTGTTCATTACGCGTCTTGTGCTCGTAAAAGCAACACAATTTTTTATCAACTATCACCACATTGTAACTTTTATTTATTTGCCTGTAACATTTTTGTATCAAAATGACTACATTTGTGACTAATTTAGACATTTTTTCTTTTTTGATAGTTGGCCACAAAATTTTAGACTCCAACCACTCCTTGTTTTTAACACCAAATCTTTCGTTTCTACCTGAATTGTCCCATCTTCTAGCTAGGTTTGACGTATAATTTTGGCAAAACTTTTTGATAATACTGAGCTCTTCGTTTGGAATTTCACTTGAAATACGATTTATAATGGTTTGACACAGTAAATCACTATTTTTAAGGCACCCACTATTACTGCAAAAAAGAAAAAATGTCTAAATTAGTCACAAATGTAGTCATTTTGATACAAAAATGTTACAGGCAAATAAATAAAAGTTACAATGTGGTGATAGTTGATAAAAAATTGTGTTGTTTTTACGAGCACAAGACGCGTAATGAACAAAAACGGGTTCCGCTTGCCCTTATACTATTGATATATGACTCATTACCCAACTATCCCGTTACTTAATGGGGTAGTTAGATAATGGCTCATTACCTAACTACCTCATTACTTAATGGGGTAGTTAGATAATGAGCCAAATATTCTTGCAATTTGGATGAGTCACGAGAAAATAAAACATACTAAGATGTGCTCCTACATAAATACCGCAAAACTACAAAGGGAATTTTTAATTGCAATTTATATACCTATTCATCATTCAGCGTTTTCGACGCGTTCGACTAGATGACCAAATAGAGCCGAAATCGTCACTTATAGGGTAATTAAGCAATGACTCTATACAAAAAAAATTTTACATACGAGTCACACAATAACTTACCTGTACATAAACATGTCTGAACACGTTTTGAGATTTCCTTGTTTGTGTATTTGATACTGATAATTTCATATATTTGTAAGAGTTACTCTACAAGCTGCGCTAAGTTTTATTTTGAATACGTTTGAATCTTGGAAGATAAAGACAAAATTAGAATTTTTTTATACAAAAAATATTTAAAGTGCATGTAACTCAAAAGGAGCACAAAATCGCAGTTGAGTGTCTATGACAAAGTAGTGAGAGATTAGCCCCTCTACAAGCTGCGCTAAGTTTTATTTTGAATACGTTTGAATCTTGGAAGATAAAGAGAAAATTAGGATTTTTTCATACAAAAAATATTTAAAGTGCCTGTAACTCAAAAGGAGCACAAAATCGCAGAAGAGTGTCTATGACAAAGTAGTGAGCAATTAGCATCTCTACAAGCTGCTTTAAGTTTTATTTTGAATACGTTTGAATCTTGGAAGATAAAGACAAAATTAGGATTTCTTTCATACAAAAAATATTTGAATATTTTTTTTCTCTGAAAATACGGCTTTTTTGGCAAAAACTCAATGTACAAAAGTGATTTGTAATTGCATCAGCTGTCTACAAAAAAAAAAATAAGCTGAATCGGTTGACCTTTTGTCAAAAATTTCTTAATGTCCCCTTTTTTATCATTTGGGACCAGTGTGCGGCGTACCGTACCTACGGCGTAGATAATAATTAAATCTCCTCTTCCCACGTCCGCTTTTCGTTATTTTTATTTTTTTATAAATATTTTTAAAGATTCATAGCCTCTTTCACAAACAGTGGGAATGTCGCTGTCTTTCTTAATTTTCTCACTGGAGATGCGAAATAAATTTGGTCCCGGTTTTGCTCACAAAACCTCATTAAGTTCGTTAACTCCAATTACCTACTTGACGTCAAGCGGGTGCTATTTCTGGAATATTTTAAGTAGCAGGCTGGATTCTACTAAAATCTTTAAAGTGTTTAAATTCATACATAAGTACAGGTCCAATAGTCTTACTTTTAATAAATGTTATTGTTTATTTTTGCATGCAGAAGCGAGTAAGCAAAATATTTGGAATCTATTCTTTTTTGACGGCTCGGTTCGCGCAGTGGTTAAGCGATTGACTGATGCACTGCGTGTCGCGGGTTCCATTCCCGCACGGAACAAATATTTGTATGACCTACAAATAGTTGTTCCGGGTCTGGCTGTTTGTGTATGTGAGTTTAAATGTTTGTAAACGCATCCACAATACAGGAGAAATTCCTAGTGAGGGGCAACGTTTAAAAAAAATAATCTATACCTATAGATTTTTATAAATATTTTTTCCGTCGTTAAAATTAAGCATAGATTCCCTAATTTCGATATGTGCACATTATAAAGACTCACGCTGCCGCCGGTTGCGAGTACCTACCACTCACCTGACCTTTCTGAAGAACATGACCAATAAGGTACCTATATTGTGAGGTATAAATTCTGATGATTCTGTTGTTCTTGAAGACCTAAAATAGGGCTTTCTAATATTCATTCGATATCTGCACGTGCCACACTTCTAAAAACTATTTTAACAACCGATACAAAAGTAATTGCTAGTTATAACTAAAAATGTACATAAAGCTTATATTAACCGCATAATATGCGATACAGCACGGTCTTACATAAATAAATTACGTGAAATATAAATATTAATTGCAGTCTTAATTAGTGTTACTACACTAACCACCACTGTGATCAAGTGGTTAGACCATCTGTTTTAGACCGCCTGTTTTAGTGTTTGGTTCGCAGTGGTTGGTGGTAGGGCTTGTTCTAAGTCCGCCGGCCTAGCTACCACCATCTTATCTAAGTCTGTCGCCATAACAACAATGTTAACAGCGTTGTTGTGTTTCGGCAGTTAGAGGTAAGATAGCCAGTTCCTCTCTGGTTGAGGATTCCGGATGAAGCTCGCTTCCACCTTCGGCCTGATTATCAGTTAACATCAGGTGAGATGCAGGCCAAGAGCTTCACCGTTGCGTATAAAAAATCTATGTTTTTTGTTAGAATTTATTTAAAAAACCCTCTTGTATATTTAAATCGTAGTACCTATCCTCGAAACCATCTAGTCAATTGGAAGAAATTGTGACTGTACCTAAATTACCCTAGGCTGATAAAATTTTCGTTTTTCCTAATTATACTAATATTAGTGGTTAGGTCGGTTCCCCTTACGGGGAAGAACAGTGCCCCTCCTTTCCGCACTGTTCTGTAGGGCTCGTCCCAGACTGGTCACCCTCCCACCGATATAAGATAGAAATGCATTCTCATAATCTAAACTGCCTTGTTCCGATCGAATTAAGTTAAGGGGAGGGGATGGATACAAGGTCAGACTAATATTAGGAATTTACAGTTAGTAAACATAAGTATTATAATATGAAGCTAAGAAGATAAGAGGGTATGCAAAAGTATATAATATAATATTATGTTTTAGTATTATAAATATTGGAACGCCAACGTCTCCACCTCTTGCAGTTGAGCACCAATACCTGCAATACAGTCTTGGTAAGGTGAAGGGGTAAAGGAATCGTTACGCTTGCACTTTAAATTACTATTTATAACTACGTTAATTTGTCTGTTTACGATGTACCCACTGCAGTGAGACCGGGAACCGTTTTACAACGTTTTGTCTCATTATACGTGTTCTGCTAGACCTAACGCATAGAACCTCTGAGGGACTAATACGATTTAACGGAACACGTTCCCTAAGCATTAAATAAATATCTTACTCAATCCTAAGACAGAGTACTGCGAAGTCACTGTTATTGAGGAAGGCAAGTATTGAGTGGTTTTAATCGCGTACTTATATGAAAGACACCCTTACGGCGGCCTAGCCCCCTGTTATTAAGATAATACAAAACTAGCACAAGCGCACCGTAGACTCAGTCTCTAGCAGAATACATTACGATCGTACCTGGTGAACGCCGAAGTGGTGGTTCGTCACTTCTCACTCCCTTCATCTGCCCATTTAGAGGATGCGGTGCGGCTATTAGCGGCTTTGCGTCCCAATAGCGTGTCTCGATAAACAGTGACGATTTAGTAATAGTCCTACAGAACGGACGGGGTTTTTTATCGAGACACGGTCCCTAGCGTTCTTTGAACGTCTACCAATTCAGTTTGGGATACTTGGTGAAGCCAACCCCCGCTCCCTGGAAATGTGCGTCAACAAGCCTCACGTAAAGCATTCTGTGGCGAGACCTTTTTGGATACAGAAATCATCACTAACGTTTGGTTGTTTTATAATGCAATTACGCATTGGCTTTATAGCCTAGTTCAGCTTTAAATGAGCTGTGAGTATTTATGGTTCTGCCTTCCAAATGTAGTGCGTCAGCTCAAGGTCAACAGTCGTCAAAGGTCAGGAGCATTAATGCTCAAAGTCAAGTATGGTGGAAGGCCTTCACCATTTCCCTATAGCCAAATGCAAGTGACAATAATCTGCCAAGGTACGGATAAGAATATGGACACGTTATACACGGGAATGTGTAGCGTTAATTATAAAATATGATACTAAATAAGAGTTAGCTCGACATTCTGGAATAAAGTATTATTAAGAGCTAGTCAGCGATATCACGTAACTGTTACCTATAGTAACAATGCAATCAACTTGCAAGAATAATTATAATGGTGACAGAATTAGATTACAACTGACTTACAAGGTACTGCACACATTACCAGTTTTGCCTCAGACTCAGCTCCCGCTCTCTCACCACCAGTCGCACCAACAAACACACACTCACATATTACATTAAGTACTAAATTAGTCTAATCTGGGCCTTAACTCAACTATATTTAACTTAATAACTTCCCACAGTTTCGCAGAATAGTTTAATGACTGTTTTTGTACAAATTCTCAATTGTTTTAAAAGGGTCCGTTTGAATTGCCTGAACCCGACCAAATGGTTACCAGATGCTGGCACTAGAATTGTGAGTTGAGATTAGATACCTATTGGATACTTTACTAGTTTCTTTAGAATTCGGTGAAATATTGCATTCGACTTTTTCGTACTTTGTTTCCCAATAAATAGAGAATTTATGTGTTTCTAAGTTGAGTGCCATGTGCCGATTTTAAAATAAATATAATATTTTGTTATTAAATAGGAGCAAATGGCAGACAATCACAGAACTATGCGTAACTAGCATGGCAACAACATAGGATACAAACAGGAGGATACAACTAAACACATCAAAAATAAAAATATTGACTAACGCCCTTCAAAATCCTATATTACTAAACCAAACACAGAGATTAGATTACGTGGAAAACTACCTTTATTTAGGAAAACGCATTTCATTCAGCAATGAAACTTAAAGATGAGACTGAAAGGAGAATCAACACTACATGGAATAAGTTCTGGAGTTTGAAAGAAATACTGAAGTCAAAATGGCCCTTTAAATTGAAAAAGAAAGTCATGGACTCGTCCCTTTCTATCTTAAGATGTCTCAAACATGGATATACAACAATTATACACGAAATAAAATAAGAAGCATACTGAATATAAAGCTGAAAGATAAAAAAGCAGAAGACATCCGCAAGAAAACTATTACAATAAATGCTCTTCAACATACAAAACGCCTCAAGTGGAAGTGGACTGGATACGAAGCAAGAAGACAGATGGAAGATGGACACAGTTGGTAACCCAATGGCCAGGCCTAAGCGGCAAGAGAACCAGAGGATGACCCAGAGAACGTTGGGCAGATGAAATAAAAGAAATTGCCGGGAAGGACTGGAGTCTGAGCAAAGAAAGCGAAGGATGGAAATTAAAAACAGTTGGAAAAAATTGGAGGAGACCAATACCACGGGGCCTTTTAACTAAATAAAATTGACTAGATATAATAAATACCTACCTATAAAAATGAATTTCGGTTTAATGTAAAAATGAACGTTATAAGAAAAATAAAGGCTATTTATTTATGTATTACGTATCCCGGAAAAACGATTATATTGGTTGGCTATAATCAATCGGTGATCGTAAATTGGGCTCTGGGATATACCATGAAAAACATTGGGTTTACTAATGATAAGCATAAACGAAACGAAATTCACCATAATGATCATTACGCATAAATATTTTGCCATAATGTTTACTGCGATAAATACTGTAGGCATAATTATAATGAAGCATAATTTTATAAAGCATAATGTTATAAACGCATAATGATATTTAAACATAATGTTCTTTGGAATAAAAATATTAAACCCTAATATAACTCATATAAAAACAAACATGTTCGCGGCTCAGGGGTGGCCCATTGGGCCATCCCCGCCGCACCTTAACCTGATCCAATAGAGTAATTCCCACATTATAATAAAAAATGTTTAAATTTATTTATGGCTTATGATAACAAATTAGACCAAATGACAAATATGCTAACCTTTGCATAATTAGTATTATGCCACACGATTATTATGGTAATAAAAGTTTTCAAACAATATTATGCCTTAAAATTTTGCGCCAAGATGGGGGATTCCCAAAATATTGTAGGCATTCCCGCTAACCATCAATTATTAGTAGGTAGGTATTATCTTTGTACGAGCAAATTTTCTTAGCCTCTTCTGATTTTTTGCTAGGTCATAAACGTCATAAGTCTCTCCTAAATTACACAAAGAGTCCAACAATTAACTCCATCAGAAGAACTGTGACTCCATTGCCCACTGCACTGTGTTCTCATGTACCTTTCTACATCCATAACCATTACCCACATTATCGTCATTATCATCAATTCACAAAAACCTATAATAAATAAATGATAAATTATTTTATTTCCGTAAGTAGATTTGTACAAACATTTTTACAAGTCAATCATATTTTAAAAACTAGATGAGTTCGGCATTTCCTATCTGACTATACTTTCAGAAGAATTGGCGAAGCAAACTCAGAGGTCACAGTCTCTTTTAAAGTCCAGACAGAATCTTGGTCAGATCATGTAAATTGGTGTTTGAAATGGTCTTTTATAGAAAAAATCACACAGATTAAATGGACCTGACCAGTCAGTGCACGCATTTGTCAGTAATCTTGCAGCTCAAAGCTCAACGATTCGACGAACAATTCCAAAGAAAGGACATTTTGGGTAGGTCGCATAAATGACTCAATACCATAAAATACTTAACAGCTATAGCAGTCCTGTCGACTGTCCTATCTCTCTCACATAATATTCTCGTTCCTAGGTAACCTATCCCGGAAAAGCGAAGCCCTTGTTGGCTGTATACTACAGGCAAAGACTAGTAGGATGGGATGACTTCATAGAAATATAAGATGACTTCCTAACTTAAAATGTATGTAGATTGTAATTTGAATCATGTACGATGGTAGGTGGTAGCCCTGAACTTGCCCCAATATTCCTGACAATTATTGTACTAAGATCCCTGTCCAGTGACAACCTTCCTACAAATATACATACATTCCGCAATAAAATGACTGTATTCTTGTATCTACTTGTCCGACTCCACCCATTTTTCGTAGAGCTCATACGACATGCCGCCATACATATTGCAACTTGACTCCAGGAGGGTCACCGGCATTACGTTTGCGTTAAAGTTAACCCTCGAGAAGTGTCACCGGCATTAGGTTTGAAATCTTGTTAAAATATACAACTGATTTTATTTTCACAGTTTATAATGCCGAATTCGTTAAGAAAAAGCTACATTTAAAATGAGCCCTCCACGAAGGCTCCTGGCATCCTATATGCTACTTGAGTGAACCCTCCAGGAGGTCTCCCGGCACTGAACGTGTTAAAATATTGTTATTTCTATTATTTCCAGGTTCAAAAGAAGCCACGGTGCAGAAAGTGAGCGTAACCGGATGTGCGGAGGACGCCAAGGAGTGTGTTCTCAAGAGGAATAGCAACGCCACATTCAGTATCGACTTTACACCTAGTGAGTACCTTACCTACTATACCTAACTAAGTTAGTTTTTTACAAGGTAGGTTCCTGCTAAAAAACCAGCCAGATGCGTGTCGGACCAGGCAAAATGAAGGGGGTTCAGGGGGGCTTCAGTAGTCGGGATGAATTCATCCCAAGAAGAAACTTAACTTTATAGTTGAACAAATGTTCTCCCATACATAGACATACGTATACTTACGTCACAGTTAATTCTCCAACTGCAAATTAAATAGCAAAATAAACTTTTTTTTTTATGTTTGAAACTACAAATGAACGACTTTTTCATTTACTTGTGCTGTGAGACCTAGCTTCTTGCCAAATTTCATTTTTCGAGGTCAACGGGAAGTACCCTATAGGTTTTGATTTATTTGCGAGTATCAAAATATGTCGCATAAATGGCCTTATTTTTTATTGCGATGACTTAGAGAGGGTTGATTTTTTTTTAGAGCTCCAAGGGAAAGTAGACAGGAGGTATCAAGATGACATTAATATCAAATACTATTGATGGATTTGATATTAATGTCATCTTGATACCTCCACGCGTTTCTTGGCAGACATAACAGACAGACGGATGGGCAACGAAGTGATCCTATATATAGTTCCTTGTTTTCCTTTTGAGGTACGGAACCCTAAAACTGGCGAAATGGTGAACGAATGAGAGAATGAGCACTAAAAAGTCTAAGCAAAATGACCTATTTAATTATTAAGGCAAAATACTAGGAGTTTTCGTGATTACATAAAATTACAATCAATACAGTAGGAGAAAATCACTTTTTAAATGTTGCAAAATTTATACATATTAGTACTCGAGACTATTACTAAATATTTCGCTCAATATTATGATTAAAAAAACTGAAGTGTTAATCGACTTTTGTCGCTGACTGTACCTAGGTAGGTAAATATTGCAGGTCGCAAAACAGTAAGAACTATACCTACCACTATCAAGGTATACCTACCTACTCAATCAAAACATTGTTAAATACAGTACAATTAACAGAGCGTCGTCATTTTCCTGTTTTTATAAGGTAACATAACATAACATATTATTGAACATAAATATTGGATGGGGATAAATGCTTATTCATACATAAACCGCACAAATGCTTAGTTCAAAGTTTTCGGAGCTGATATTTTGCATCTTAAATTTCCAATATGTTACCTAGGTGTACCTACTTGATATTCTCTATAGGTAGGTACCTTAACGCTAAGAGGTATACAGGGTGAACACCCTGTATACCGAAACAAAATTTTACATACAAATAGGAATAAACAAAATTCTAGTCTGTTTTTAATGTCCAAATAACAGCTTTTTACTAAATGCATATGAAAGTACTTATAACAAAAAAAAAACTTTTATTTTTATTCTTTCTGTCTGTTTGTTCCGGTTTATCTCCAAAACGGCTGATTTTGTAAAGAGTAACTTAGGCTAACTTTTATTTTACTTGCACTCTAATTGTATTGAATCACGATAAACTCACTCCGACAAAAATATAATTCCTAGAGCTCTGCATGAATGATAAATTTATAGTCCTCCAATTTATTTTTTTGATTTTATTTCGACACGACTCATTTCCCTGGGACTCACCTCCGAGCTTGATTAACTGGGTATGTTACTGATTGGTCACGTGACCGGTCGGTCGCCCTGTAGATAACTTAGTTGCAATAGCTGGGAATTAGTGTAGCAGGCTTCTCCCAAAGAAAAGCCCTAATAGTATACTAACATAAATATGGATCACTGTATCCGATTTAAATAAATAGATCAAATTAATGCCCGTTTTCTCTACCAAGAATTGAGAATCGGACAATGTGCTTTTATTTAGTCATTAATTTAGGTGTTACCTAGTCTTAGAGAAAACAGGTATACGTCTTCTTCCGGAGCTTAGATTAGAGTCTAGGTACCTACCTACTGCAAACTAGAAGAATGTTGCTAATTCCCGACTTTTTTAACGTAAGCTTTTCATATTTCTAGACAAAGAAGTAAAAGGAGTCCAGACGGTGGTCCATGGAGTGATAATGAACTTACCGGTGCCATTCCCTCTGCCTCAGCCTGATGCCTGCAAAGACAACGGATTGACCTGTCCTCTACCGGTAAATATTTTATTGATAAAAGAGACATCGTTTTGTAGGCACCGGTGTAGAACAAAAATTGACGGTTTACATCCCATTTAGGGTTCCCATCTATCCGAACTTTTCCAGCCTTGTCATTTGTCCGGACTTTTCGACTTACGGCGATTACTTTAAGAAAATGAATGTCGACATTTTACACACCTCTCGGTGTGTAAAATGTCAGGATTTTTTTGCAAGTGTCCGGTTTTTACCGGAAAAGTCCTGATAGGATTTTCCAAATTTCGATATGGTAACCCTAATCCCATACCCATCTGAAATGCAATTTTCAAAAGGCAGTTGAAATTCAATTTGTGCAGCTGCAGTCTAATTTCGAAAACGAAGAAGACCTCCTTCTGCTCTGGAGACGAGAGAACTTTTATTTATTTATTAGTAAAAATAAAATGGTTTTCGTTAGTCATCCCTGCGTCCTGAATCCGTCCGGCTGATTTGGCAAATTTTTGTTTTAAAATGTTTGAATTAGTCCGAATCAGATTCTTGCGGAAAGAAAATTGCAGGGAATATTGGAAAATTTGGGAAAACTGAAAGTGGGAATTCTATGGGGATTTTGTACAAATGATTAATATTTGAACAGGAAAACGTCTGTCGGGCAGCTAGTCATAGGTAAACCTATAAAAAAGAAAGACTACCATGTTGTTTCTTCCACTTTAAGGCTCTTTCAAACAGGCGCGACACGCGACGCGACACAAAGACACCGCTTGTCGCGCGACGAGCGGTGTCTTTGTGTCGCGTCGCGTGTCGCGCCTGTTTGAAAGAGCCTTTATATGGCCCCGAAAAATATCGCCTCGCTTTAATAATTTTATAATGAACTAAAAGTTCAGCCTAATAATGTCTCGACTTACAAAAAAAGAGAAGTTTCAACTATATTATAATCTACATTATTATCGAACACAATGAGTAACACAAAAATCAATCTGCCTAGCCTTTTCCCAACTATGTTGGGGTCGGCTTCCAGTCTAACCGGATGCAGCTGAATACTGTATTTTACATTGAGCGACAGCCTATCTGACCTACACAACCCAGTAACTGGGTAACACTAACACAATACCCCTTGGACTGATTGTCAGACTTTCGGGCTTCTGACGACCCGTAAAAACTGTCAAAGATCCACGAATGACAGCCGGGACCAACGGTTTAACGTGCTTTCCGAGGCACGAAGGAGTCTCGGAATGTTAAGGGCACGCTTGCCGAGGTTGGTCTGTGGATGGGTGAACCATCCACAGACCAACCTCGGCAACGTCAAGCGTATCTTAACCTGATGGATCGAACCGTGCGGCTGTTATTAGTAACTTAGCCACGAGCTTCTCCCAATTAGTAACACGAACCCCTTTATTTTCCAGGCGGGTCAGTTAGCGAGCTACCAGACAGTCATGCCGATCCTAAAGTCGTACCCCAGGGTCAAGGTCGAGGTCAAATGGGAGCTCAAGGACGAGAACGAAGTAGACCTCGTATGCATCATGATACCCGCCAAAATACAATAAGGAACTGTAATGCCTGATCCCTATGTCTTTAACCATGGTTTCTGGGAGCATATAGGCACCTACTGAGAAGACAAATTTTTCGAACATAATTATTAATCAATGTATTAGCAATATCCTTCAAAAGCATTCAGATTGTAATTGATAGTGTTACGCAATAGGGTGCAGGTTGTCAGAAACTGTGAGTTAAATTACGATGGAATACTTACAACTAATTAACTTTTGTGTCTTCGCCAATTTCTTCAAATTATGTGCCTTTTTAATTACCAGCCCCTAACCCTAAGTGATTAGGGGCTGGTACAATATTGCATTCAAAGACTTTTAAAAACTAGTAATAAGTGTTAAAAGATCGTGGACAAAGGAAATCAGAATCCAGCATAAGTACCTATTATTATAACTTCTAAATACTTAATTTTATTTTACTCACAATGTAAAAGGAGGCTAAATGAGGTTTTTAATTATTTTGAAGCAAAGCTACGAATCTCGAAGAACTCTCAGAATTTATATTTTTTTTGTATTAGGAAGTTACGTTCCTTGGTAATTATTATTTCTCAACCAGAATATTTTTTTAATTTTATTTATATCATTAATATTCTTAGTCGTGCTAAAATTTATGGTTGTGTTAAAATGACAAATACCTATTTTTTATTGCTTGAAACTATGGCTCTCTAAAAACTATTTATATTCTTTCTTCTAATTTCGACACACATTAGTATATGAGATGAGCCTGTTCTCACGACCTTATTTCCGACTCCTCGTAAGTGTAAACTAACGCACGTGTGAACAGGGTCTTATACTCAAATCTGTACATCACCATGTATGAGATTTCCGTAATTTATAATAATTGTTTTCCATTAAATAATAATATAGGTTAAGGATTGTGGTTTTGTACATTATATTAATACATAATAATATTGTGTAAAAACATGCGTTTTATTGATTCTTTCCTGAAATACTAAATATACCTATTGAGGACTTTGCCGAAAGGACCTACTTTCCTATATGACACATGTGTTAGAGAAAAATAATGATAGTTTCAGCTGTAATGCAAAGTGCATATAGTTAAAAGTAAGTTCAAAAACTAAAACCAGACTACTGAAAAATCACGCTCAAAAAAGTATGAAACGAAAATATTTCAGACAGAAATCAAGACAAAGGTACAAAAATGGTCAAGATAAAGCCCATGCTATTGTAATTTTGTAGGTCTACAGGCATGCGACCACGGCTTTAGAGCAGCTCTAAATTTTACAGTATTTATTTCGGGAGATGTGTAGGTACAATATTTGACTTAGATTTAGCACATAAATCTCGATGTTTTGACATGAAGCTATTGCACCAGTGCGAAGTCCCTACTTCGAGTCGCTAGTACAGAAATAAATATTATTTATCATATCATTTCAAGTGTTACCACTGCCCCGTCTCGGAAGGTAGGTACCTACATGTTGAGTAGGATTAAAAAAAGACATTTGAAATAACACATCAGTTTATATTCAGTGTAAAATTAATAATTTGTCAATTTCATCCCGATCTTCATTACAAAAATACAAAACACGTAGATTACAGATCATTTTTTATAACAAATAAATTAATAAAATCAGTCATATTTTTCTTTTTTTTTTCATAAAAATAAGAAACATTTCATAGTAATTATCTAAAAAATGTCTGTCAATAAAAAAGTAGATACAAACATTTATTACTGATAATTTTTATTTTAAATACAAAAATACTGCATTGAGTGCCAGAAGACAGCACAAATAAAAAAATATATGTTGTGGTAGGTAGGAACTAGCACAATAATATTTTTTCAAACTACCACAAAAAGATGCACGATGCTACAGTCCGGCCGTCGAGAGAATGCGTTCTTGACGAAACTGACAGGTGTCACTTTCGTACTAACGATTGTGTTTTGCGAATTTGATCCTTATTACTACTAGAAATTGTCCAACTGACAGGTGTCAGTAACGCATCCTCTCTACGCAGCCGGACTGTAGCTAACGATAGTGCTGCCAAAATATTATTGCAATGTTTGTTAATTTACAAGCAGTTGAAAGCGAAACTTGGAGGGAAGACAGAGTAAAAATACGGGAACCCTTTTTTCAAACCTAATACTTAAAAGGAAGCCAACTAAATAATTTCTACTTCTGACACAAAAACTTTGGGTTTTGCAACATACAAAGAGGTAGGCAGAAACGTTAATTGCTATAAATCTTATGTAAGTACTCTTTTTGCTTCGTCCAAGTTTAAAGTCAAAATCATAGTTTTTATTTGTTAAACGTAGGTGTAAAAATAGGTGTTATAAATAAAAGGTAGATCTCTATGTTTTGCCGTTTACGGCGTACAAATATAAAATACGATATTTAAATCACAAGCGACGCTAAATTATATCCTGAAATTGCAAACTGTTTACATAACATTTATTATTAATTAATATTTATTACGTTATCAACGTATTTTTTTTAAGTTGGATGTATATCTGGACAATTTTTTTTTCTATCTTATAACATTTACGATCTTATTGAAACATCTCGACAACCACAGTTGCCTCCCGTCATTCCGACTTCGCCGCCGGTCCTTTGCGATCGCGACCGCGTTCCCGAGTAAATGATACTCCCTCCCGACACTTGCTCGATAACGAGGTGCCAGCAGTTGTACCTGCTGAGCACGTAGCTTTCCCCGACTAATAATCATCAAAACTTTGATCCAGCCCGTCCCATCCTTGATGTCCTCCCTCCGGTTGACGCCCTAAACCGAGGTTCGTACCCCACAGGGGGTGCGTCCTTAGCGAGCGTTCACCTAGTTTTAATTAGCATAGTTGAATAACCCCTGGCTGGGGGTTTTAAGTGTAGTAGCTTAAGGCACCCACAGGAAAGCCTGATTAAGTAGTCATGATCTCAGAAAGACCACAGTTGCAAGCGCTTATCAAAGTCAAAGATTCGTTCAACTTTAGAAGACGTTTTGGGGCCAGTTTTTAAGACATTCGATTAACGTGCGTCGGATCCACAACCATATCCTTTTGATTGCCTCAGTCATTGACCAAAAACTTCAAACAATGTGCTTCACATTATAATAGCATCATTGAACAATTAATACGTCTTATTACAATATATTGAGCGTTGTGCTTTTATTCAGTTTTAATTTGGCAGAGATTTTGTGTAGACGACGAAAAAGGATCGCTGGAAGATCTTGGACGAGATATGAAAATCTGCGTTAAAATAACCCATAACAACATACCAAATGGGAAATAGAACGAAGCTGAACCTTATACAAACAAATTGTATTCCTATGTACCCTGTCATCATCATTCTTTCAGCCGAAAGACGTCCACTGCTGGACAAGGCCTCCCCTAAGCACCGTCACTTCGACCGGTTTTGTGCTTCCCGCATTCAGCGGATTCCTGCGGCCTTAACCAGGTCTTCGGTCCACCTTGCGAGAGGCCTTCCAACGCTTCGTCTTCCGGTACGCGGTCGCCACTCCAGAACCTTTCCATGTACCAAATACCCTCCTATATGGGTTCAAAACTACCAAATATCGACCATAAACATCGAAATAATCTTCCCACTAAACCCTTATTATTTTTTCGATGCTCTATTTTATTCCACTATTACAAAAGCCACTAAGATCCGGCTTGTTCAAACCCTGGTTTTTCCTATGTTCCTTTAGCTGCCGACGCTGGACGCTGTGGACGCTGCGTGACATCAAGAAGTTAGCCGTTTTGGAAATGTTGGTCCAAATATTTCAAACACGTCTCGAAGTGTGAGGTTAACTCAATAGAGCGCCTGGTCGTGCAGGGTGGAGTGGAGGGCACTAGACCACGCGAACGCTCACCCAGGAGATGGACTGACCCAATTAAATCCGCAGAGGGCGAACCCGTGTCTGAGTGCACTAAAAACACCAAAAATCAGAGCAGATGGCGAGAAATCGTGAGGCGAATCACATCAGCTCCTGGACAAGAAACTACATAAAGACCACGATCGCTTTGTCCAGAGTTCTACGAAGAAGAAGATGGGTACTTCGCGCCGATCTCGCAATACTAGCAAAACTCTTAGGACAACCGACTGTGTGGCCTAGTGGTAAGACCACCTGTTTCGAATACAGAGGTCCCGGGTTCAATTCCCGTCGGGAGCAAAATTTTCTGTTCGTTTTGTTGGTGATAGGGTTTGTTCTAAGTCTGCTTGGCTAGCTACCACCATCTTATCTAATTCTGTCGCTATTACAACAATGTTAACAACATTGTTGTGTTTCGGACGTTAAAGGTAAGATAGCCAGTTCCGCTATGGTTGAGGATTCCAGGTGAAGCTCGATTCCACCGTCGGTCTGATCATCACTTACCATAAGGTGAGATTAAAGCCAAGAGCTTCCCCGCTGTGGTTGAAAAAAACAACAAAAAAAACGATGTCCGAAAAAGAACCGAACGAAAAAGATTGAAACCTTAAACTATATAAAAGGACGACTTTCGGAAATAATCTATATTACATCAGACTTATTCCAATTAAGGCTCCGTGCACGAAAAAAATAACTTTTTAGTCAATTGTAAGAAAACTTGAAATAATTGAAACATTAAGTCTGTGTTAGTATATAAAAGTACAGTTTTCGTGGTGCTAAATCATTCGTATCAGTCACAGCACCCGTTAATAGTTGTATCACTTTTGCGCTCTCGAAAATATGGTTTATTTCGCGTTTGATTTACTTAATGAAGATATAGTATAATCATAAAATAAAATTTTGATTTTATTTCAAGGATAGCTGAAGACTAATGTGTGATTTTCAAATTTCTTGCTGATATGGTTTGCTAAATAATAGGAAAAATACATTAGTGGGGTTTAAAAAAAAATGGTTATTTCAACATCTTTTTCTGCTATATTTTAGGAAGTTGAAAAAAGTGCTTCCCTATGTACAAGTAGACCATATAATGATGTTGATGATATTTTTTAAATTTTCAAAACCAAAAGTAGTTTCTTCTCACGAAACGATCAAACGTCAGTCTTGAGTAAATTTTTGAAAAACTTGTTGAGAATTTTTGTGATTTTCCACGAATCCTTGATTTATTTGAAAAATCCCTTTCCGCTATGTACAAGACAAAGAATTCGGCTTTTAAAATCACAAATAATTTTGTTTAAATTCTGTTTCCCTTTCTCACAACTAAAGAACAAATTTGATCAAAATCAGTCGATTTCGTGTACGGCCCCTTAAGCTAAGCACAAATTACGGCCGCATCGGGCCGCAGCGTATCGCAGTTCTATACAAAAATGCGCGGTGCGGCCCGCCTGTAGTGTGCGATGGTTCATACAAAATGTTCGAAAGTGATGGTGGAGGATTTTTGCAATGCGGTACAGCCCTCAGTTCTCAACTCGTTTGCGACATGACAATTTCTCAACTAGGTACGGACTTGTGAAATTCCCATCAATACCTACGCACCATAATCAGCCAGGACCATTAGCTAACTCGATTTAGCTGACAAGGTAACTTTTACAGCTTTTCCTTCATTCAATAACTTTCCCTGAGATTCCATCAAATTCCTTCATTTTTTCTTAATAGTACTCTTACATCGACCACACAATGCCTGTTCTGTCTTCACTTTCCTAAAGTACAAGTTAAATTCTTGTCTAAATATCTTTCTGTACATCGATTCCTTTACAGCCACAATATTCTCTTTATTGCATTCACTAAAATACATATTGTACATATGTTTGACGCTCAAACTTGGATCTAAGTATTGTTTTTTCTTTGAATATTGTAAAACAGGCTTTGATTCAATAGTTGTGTAAGACAATATGTGCTTTCTCACTCTATCTTTCGATTCGGACGGTAAAGAATGAGTGCTAGCCTTAGAATGCCCTCTGCCATCAGGTTTTGGCATATTCAAATCAGTTTTCCCCATATGCACATTATAAACAGGCTTCTGAGATATTGCTAATGTTCCTAAGTAAAAATTCTTACAGACTGTATGTCTTTCGGACTTGAGGTGGAAGAAATATTTAAATGTGTATTTCCTTTTATGGTTATTGGACATTTTATTGTGTTTTATGTATGTTCTTTCAGTCGTACTTAGTAGAAAATACTTCTTATCATTTGCGTTGAGGGAGTAGAATGCTTTAAAGATATGTTCACGGTCATCATCAGTGATTTTTTCATTGCACTTGTACTTGCAGCTCTTTATGCAGTCCTTAGTGTTTTGTATTTGTCTTTCTGGGACAAACTTGCCTCGTCTACTGATGTAGGCCTCTCCTCGTTGGTGCTTTAATTTCCGAACATTGCAGGCCCAGGTGGTTGGGTCAGGTATTTGGCTGCGGGACCTCTTCTTTTCAGGCTCTGGTTCTGTTTGTGATGCATCGGTTTCACATCTGGAAATTATAAATTGGTCCCATTCAATTAGGAAGTGCTACAATATTTATGAGAGAAGTACATCTATAGCAAGTGTATTGATTTCTACATAGGTTCATGTACATTTATTTAAAGACATTTAATTTAGATGTAAATGTTAAAAAGTAGTATTAAATCTACTCACTCATTATCCTTATATTCCTTATCCCTCAGTTGCACTTCAGGCTCAAGCTTAGCAATAAAACACTGCTCTTTTGGGTACTCATACTGCCTATAGTAAGAGTGCACTCCAGCTATCATATGCTGTGGCACAATCATATGCGATGCAATTTGCAGAGACTGAGTCATGTCCGAACTCTGCAGCACCTGAGACTGGACTTGACCCTGCAAAGGCTGGATAGTCTGCAATCCTTGCTGACAAGACATGACTATTTGATTCTGTGACATTTGTATCTGACTCTGTATTTCGGTAACATGGTGTGACGTTACCGGTAAGTGTATAGACTCTGATGTGATTGTCTGCTGGTATGTGACTTTGCCCTGTGATGTTGGCAGCCCTGGGTGTGATATGTGGATGATCTGAGGGCTCTGTATCTTCGTGTTTGATATGGATGGTTGGTAGACTTGAACAAGATGTGGTATGGAAGACTGCTGTAATTGCTCCATGGTTTAAATCTGGAATATTAGAAAAGTAAATAAGTAAATGAAAATAGCACAAACAAGACAATGTTTTAAATTTTAATAAGATTTTAATTTTTATAATTTAAAATGTTTTTGAAACTTAAAACCTTGTCTTGTTTAAAGCCTCAATGTTCAGATCAGTAACTTATCTACAAAAACATAAAAATAATATAATCAACTAAAAAATAATTCAATTTTAATTCATAACGCTCTGTTTTCGTATGCGGGACATTCAGCGAACCAAAAATAATCACAGATCACACGCAAGTAAGCATAGTTTACATGTGAGACTTTTATTCATAGTTCATCAAATCACGGAATCATTTAAGATAACTAATCTACTACTAACTTACTTTGGAAGATCCAGTTTACAGTAAATATAGCTAAATTCCGCAGTTTTTCCACTACTTGCAAAGTTTTCAGTAAGTATGCCACAGTTCCATCTTGTTCTAGGTAAACAAGACAACATGGATGAATTCAATGACCCGATGCAACTTCGGCACATCAAGAAGCGTCGAGCAGTTTCGCGTCAACAAATAGTACTCTTTCTCTATCTCTCCAACATAACTCAACAAAGACAAAACATTGACCATGCTACGAATTAGTCACATAAAATGAGGTGGAACACGCACAAAGCTGTCACTAGTGTTGTGAAACTGTTTTCAGAAACCGATAATATTTATTTTTCGGTATTCTTCGGATCGATTAAGACTCGATCCAAAGACAAAAAGTATATTTCAAAGTTATACGATGTTTTTAATGTACATACTTTAAATTTTGAAAATAAAATACCATTCCACTAATAGCAGAATACAACTACAAGTCTTTTAGTTAAATATCTCGTAAATGTAGTGATTTTCAACATGTTACATGGTGACACGAAACACCAAGGCAAACTTCGATTAAATTTTTTTCATACGATAACGGAATTGATTGGGATGGATGCAGTTACCTATTCTTTAGTTTCTTAGTTAAGTCTGTAGTCGATTGTATTAAAAAATAAAATTATACAGTTATTGCCAGCAACTTCAATCCTCAGTCCTCAAACCTTACAACTTATTCAGAACTTCAAGATGAGTGGATCAAAGAAATATCTGTCAGGTCAGGTAGCAGCTATGAGCCTACAGGTAGTAGGTATTGCGAATAAAACCCAAATATAATAAACATAATTTATGCGTATAAATAGTGTCAACAAAAATAACATTCATGTCTACTAAACTATGTAACAACATTATGTAAATAGGTACCTATAAATTAACGGTTTACAAAAATACCTACACCATTTACTATTTTTGATAAATAAATGCTTCAGCAGCCCTATCATCTTATGTACTTAAAATAAAAAGTGCGTCAAGTTTAATATTATTAATCAATATAAAATAATTATAAACATTATTGTATTATTTTATTATAATTGCCTCTAACATACCATGTTCTTCGGAATATCATTTTGGTTAGTTTCTATTAAAGGCACTGTTATCACAAAACTCGCTTAAGGGGATGCGGTAAGGTAGCCCGCGAAACTCAAATTTTCTTTAGTTTTTTCTATTTGCAGGTCAGTGTCAGGTTTTATGTTGATTAAAATATGATTCGCGGCCGTAAAAAGTGTCAAATGATCAGTCATGATTTCATGAAATCATGACATTTGACACCTTTGCTAACTTATGGAGTTGTATTGCTGATTGTAATGATTACAATTGAGTAAAGCCATATTGGTTACGGCCGGGAATCATATTTAAATCAACATACAACATGACATTGACCTGCAAATTGCAAAAAACGTAAGAAAATTTGAATTGCGCGGGCTACCATGACGCTTTCGCCTTAACAATACAATTTACTAAATTATAATCGAGATTTAGACAGTGAAGAAGTAGGTAGGTACAGTAATAAAAGACATACGTATACTGGCAGTTAAGTTATAACTAGACTAGTTTTAACCAAATATTGTGCGTTAACACAAATGTGAAACCTAGAGTTATTTTGGTGACTGCCTATATACCTACGTAAAATTGTTTTATTACAAAAACCAACTTGACCACTTTTAGTTGAATTAAATAATAATTAGATAAACTACCTAATAGCTATCCCATCAAAATAACTTGCCAATGGCATAGCAACAACACGACAATGTGACCTTACTTTTTTTCAATGGTTTAGTTTTTATTTACTTATTCATTTAAAATAATTTAGTTAACTACAGAATGAACCTAGCTAGGGATGCTAGGGTCAATTCTGTAGGTAACTGAAATATTTAACTCTTGAAAAACATCACTTTGTAAAGTTTATAAATTTTCAAAAGTTATATACTTACTTAGGTATCAAGTATACAGTCTGAAAACATAAATAGGTAATTTAAAGACGACTATGTATTCAGTATTTTGGAATAATTCAATGGTGCAAAATAAATGCTCCGTCTCTGTATCTCAAATGTAAGACAATCTTATCAGTAAAGTTGTTTTAAACAAGGTTATTTGTGCTACACAACACTATTTTACTATTCGTGCGTATATTTGTCAGTATGTTCTACCTACGGAAACTTTTTTTCTAGGAAGTGGTACACGTAATCATATACTACCAACATGATAGCACCACCGGGCCCTAGTCGTAGAACTTTCGGTAGCAGTCCTTTGTACAAAGCCCGGAATCTGAAAAAAAAAAGTACTTTTATTTTATGTCATAGATTTAAGTGTACGAAACTGCATCGTCGATTGGCATCGTAAAAATTAAAAATTGAATGAGGGATTCGTGGGAGATGACGTTTAAGTGTAGCTCACTTTACTATTTTTTCAAAATCTGTGAATGCAGTTAGAAGTTAATCAAAAAGTACCTAAGAACGTTTTCCTGTAGCTGAAATGAGTAGGTTACGGCCCAGTCTCAAAAATCCACTTGTATACTAAAAATAATGCGGTACCAATATGATTCACAATAAATTCTAATAAATAAAATAAATTAAGTCGACGTATTTATTACTGTTTATTTGTATCAAACCGTAAGATGAGATTCCTGACACCTAATTTATACCTGCACATGTCATACTACTAGCTCATTCATAATTCTACTTATACGCTAATCATAATCTAAAATTAAATGAAATGTATTATGTGTTAGTGCACAATCTAGGATTAAAATGTATTTGACTAATCACAGACGATCATCATCATCTACAAAGTCCATTGTGTATGTGTGTATCACACGGCTACACATCAAGCTATACATTTCCAGTTAACGCTGGCCTCACATGTGTACGGAAATCCTACCTACACAATGAGAGATCAGCATAAACTGGAAATGTATAGCTTGATGTGTGGTCGTATGTACTATGTTGGGGTCGGCTTCCAGTTTAACTGGATGCAGCTGAATAGGTACAGTATTTTACATGGAAAAACCATGAAACAGTATTCATCATTTTTAAACCAAAAGTAAAGATTGGAATCTGGTAAAATAAATATACTTAGATAAAAACTGTAAAAAGGTGTTTACAACAATAAAAAAATTGACTCATTTTCTTTTAGGCCTTTTTACCTGTCCTTGAACAGACTATTCTCCAATAGACATGGCGCGAAAAACACTCGTATGAAGCAATTGCATTTCAAATATGATATCGTAAATCCCACACTACTAACATAATTCTAAAACAAAAGCTTGGATTTAAGCCAGGTGGATTATAAATTAGGATTTCTCGATAAACATACGGCGTTAACGTTAAATGCGGCTTATAAGTAGGTACACAAACTAAATATTGTGGAGTCTAAAGTTCGAGCGCCGTCAATGTATGTTACGACTTACAACTACTTACGACACAACGAATGCATATTTGCCGTATCAACACGTATATCTGATAATTTATATCATAACTTTGTAATTAAGTTTAATCAGCCTATAATGTTTGCAGTGCTGGGACACAGGCTTCCTCTTTCTGTGAGAGGGAGTGGGCCATATAATCCACCACGCGGGCCCAGTGCGGGTTGGTGGATGTTGGTGCACTTCATAAAGGCTCCTGCAAACTGGCGCGATATCGCGGGCGCTACAAGGGTCGCGCTGCCTGTAGCACCCGCGACATCGCGCCAGTTTGCAGGAGCCTTAAATCGTGTACAAGTTAAAATAATGAATATTTGAGGGATAGGTATTCGTTGAGGTGTAGTTGTACGGTCAATTTTCAAGTCGACAAAAATGGGGTGTCTTCTTAAGGCTCCTTGCACGAAAAAACCCTTCTTCGTCAATAACTTATCTAAAGCAAGAAAAGTAAGAAAGCTTGAAATAATTGAAACATTAAGTTTGTGTAAGTATACAAAAGCACAGTTTTCGTGGTGCTAAACCATTCGTGTCAGTCACAGCACCTGTTAATAGTTGCATCACTTTTGCACTCTCGAAAATATGGTTTATTTAGCCTTAGATTTACTTAATGAAGATATAGTATAATCATAAAATAAAATTTTGATTTTATTTCAAGGATAGCTGAAGACTAATGTGTGATTTTTAAATTTATTGATATGGTGTGCTAAATAATAGGAAAAAATACATTACTAACAGGTTTAAAAAAAAGGTGATTTCAATATTTTTATAAGTTGAAAAAAGTGGTTCCCCTATGTACAAGTAGACCATATAATGATGTTGGTGATATTTTTTAAATTTTCAAAATCAAAGTAGTTTCTTCTAACAAAACCATCATCGGAAAACTTGTTGCGAATTTTAGCGATTTTCCACGAATCCTTCATTTATTTGAAAAATTCCTTTCCGCTATGTACAAGACAAATAATTCGACTTTTCAAATCACAAATAATTTTGTTTAAATTCTATTTCCCTTTCTCACAACTAATTAACAAACATAACATAACATAACATCACGCCTTGTTTCCCCGAAGGGTTGGGCAGAGGTGTCCCTGTAGTAGGCACACCCACATTTCGCCAGAACTTAAACATAACTGGCGAAATGTGGGTGTGCCTACTACAGGGACACCTCTGCCCAACTAATTAACAAAATTAATCAAAATCAGTAGATTTCGTGCACGGCCCATTAAAAAATGGCAGATTGGATTTATATGAGGAATCCTACATATAAATACAATTTGCCATTTGTAATTTTATAAGTACCTAGTACATTAACATAACCGATTCATTTATTGTTTGGTTTTTCCAATCATGCAAATTGTTTATTATTAGGTACGGTTATTGGCAATGCGCCTGTAAGGAAAATAATAACCAATTTAGTAGGTAATTTACTGAATAGATTCCTAGCTCTAGGCAGTACTTGCTAGCAGGGTCGTCTTTAAGGCTCGTACAGACCAGCGCGATATCGCGGGCGCAGCACGGGTCGCGCTGCCTGTCGCGCCCGCGATATCGCGCCGGTCTGTACGAGCGTTTACCCGGGGGTACAAGGAGTGCGTAGCACCCGGGCGCAAGACGATCGAGTCGATCGATTTGTTTTGAAATCGAACGTAGATTTCAAAGCAGACTGTCAGTCATTTTGTCGACTTAAAAGCCAGAAAAATTGAATTCGGTGTTTGAAAATGTACCTTATTTTATTGTAGAATAAGTACTACTTACTTTCAAAAAATTGGAACACAAATATGTAGTTTTTTTTTTCGTTTGTAGGCTGATTTGCGCACCCTGACGCCCAATATGGTTAAGACGGCCCAGCTTGCTAGTAATGTCTGTAATATGTCTATTATGTTACATTATTAATGGATATGACTGCCTCGTTGGTCTAGTGGTCGCAAGCGCTACTGCTAAGTATGAGGTCCTGGGTTCGATTCCCGGGTCGAGCAAAATGTTATTGGGTTTTTCTATCTGAAATTTCTCAGTAGCAGCTCGGAGTCTGGATTGTGCCCGGTTGATGGCAATAGGCTCGCCCCCTATTACATGGGACTTAAACATAACTGGCGAAATGTGGGTATGCCTGCTACAGGGACACCTCTGCCCAACCCTTCGGGGAAACAAGGCGTGATGTTATGTTATGTTATTATTGATGGATATGTCATCGTATAATTATGAAGGAACTTCGTTAAGGGCGTATATTACACTATCATATTATATATATCATAATATACCTACCTATCTACGAATCTCACAAATTACCCTTAATGTGTCTATTTTACAATTTCATTATAGTTAATTCAGGCGTGACTTTGCGGAAATCCATTATAAAATACAATAGACGTTGTTATATTTATTAACCATTCCTAGAGCCATAAAAACCCCGTAAGAAATTAAAAAAACAGTAATTTCGTACAGGGTTTTTTATGGCTCTTTAGGAATAGTTAAGCGGAACAGGTTACTAAATATATCAACATTTATCGTGTTCGTATCGTATTTTATATCTTTGATCATAGATTTGATAGTGTAATATCCCCGTTACTGTATTATTTATCGGTATTATTTACATTAGATTATAAACTGTCGAAAAATAGTGAACTGGAACGAACCATTTACAATTTAATGCATTATTTTTTGAAAGTCATAATCTGTCCATGGGACCCCCAGTCTGTCAGTGTGTCAGACCCAGTTCTGAGTTGAGCTACACGATTACTGACAAATGCGTGCATGGAATGGACAGGTCCACTCACATCTGTATGGTTCTTTCCTCAAAAGACCATTTCAGACAAAAATCTACATGGTCCTCAAATGAAATGCTCTGACCAAGATTATTTCCTGGTTTTTATATACACATTGACATTAATGAATTTTATAGACTTTTAAAGTATTATATTATTTAAATTATTGTGAATGTGAAGACTATGTGGGTCATTCCTTTTTCTTTTTGTTTTTAATTTTTTCTCACTTAGTTCTTATTATAGTCTGACAGTTTTGAGTAATTTATGCGGCCTACCCAAATGTCCTTTCTTTGGTATTGTTCGTCGAATCGTTGAGCTCCTTAATTCTGAGTTGAGCTGCACGATAACTGACAAATGCGTGCACTGACTGGACAGGCCCTCTCAATCTGTGTGATGCTTTCCTCAAAAGACCACTCCAGACACCAATCTACATGGTCTTCACATGATCTGACCAAGATTATGTCTGGACTTTAAAAGAGACTGTGACCTCTGAGTTTGTTTCGGCCTTTCTTCTCAGAGTAGTCAGATAGGAAACGCCGACCTCATCTAGTTTTTAAAATATGATTGACGTGTAAAAGTGTTTGTACAAACCTATTTACAGAAATAAAATCATTTATCATTTATCCCCAACAAATTGTGAACTGGTATCAAAATTCCTTGCAACGTAACGCACCTTGCGCTAATACTAAATATCTGGCCTAGCTGCGAGCAACTTGGAAGTAGCGGTTGGTAACAGTTCTAACCTAACCTAACCCATTTCATCCAGTTAACAATTTTTCTACTACGTTTAAACTAACGGTTCTCACAATCTTACGGTGACAGACATAAAACCAAGAGATCCGCAAAACTGAAGCTCCGTTTCTGTTACGAAAATCAACACAATTAGGGGTGTCAATGCTGTGATTGGTTGAATGAATTGCCAACAGCCAATCGGATCTCTTGAAATGTTTTTAATTTTGACACGTCATTGATTTTTTTTTTACCAGAAACCGGGTGAGTGTTTTACAGCCTGCGAGGTGGTGTAGTCCGGTTCCTGCGCCAATTTCCAGATTATAAGAAACGAGGTACAACCACAGATTACAACTCGAGTCTAAATGGTCACGTAATTATTATAGCAAGAGTATCCCGTATAGTGTCGAAGGGTTTTTCTGGTTTTCAATATTACTGAAGTAAGTAGGAACACGTAGCACTCTGCCTTTTACAACTACAGGAAGATTTGGCACAGCTTATTTTTAGCAAAATAATCACTATTTAGGTCATCACGCAATAAGGGACATACAGAATTTCAAAGAAACATTTAGTGAGTAAGAGATTTCTTTGTCACACTTGGTATGAGAAAGATTACTTGGCTGCCAGCCCAGTTTTCACGCAAAGAAACAGTATGCACAAAGTACATGTGAATTCATATTTATAGCCGGCGTATTTACGGAATGCTGGGGAAATAACAGAAATCTTAATAATTTTGTTTAAGACTAACACCAGTGAAATAAAACTAATTAAGTTAGGAGTCCTCACATCTCGCACACCTCAAATTACCAGTACACACGCCAATACCTCACATTGCTTAGCATGATCCTCAGTTATATCGAAAATACAGCAGCATTAATTTTGAAATAAATATATGGAAAAGTTGAGGATTAATGTTAAGTAATTACTATGTGTGACGAAAACAGAAATTCTTATAAAATGTTCTCTATAGAAAAAAAAAACCAAAGTTACCTCCAAACCGACCAGTAAACCGCTAGTATTAAAAAAATACGTCAAATTAAATCATGAAACTTTGCTTAATAACTGAACGAACTATAAAGCAGATACTACGTGTTTATTTTTCTTTCAATAACCATTTTTTCTTTGCCGTAAAAAGAAATAACCTAAACTATTGGCGCCTTGGAGCCTTCTCCGCGCCGCTCAGTCTCATTCTCACTCAGTCCGCGAGCAGTATCGTGCGAGCGAGATAAGGAGTGAATTTGAGCTGAGGTATTATGGATTCATAATTATAATTAAAGAGTAACGACTAGTTTTTACCGTTGTTTTTGGAACGAACTTTGAGTTGACTGGTAGAAATCGTCACGTAAGGAAAAAGCGTTATGTCCCTCCGTACGACTTTCTCTCTGTCTCAGACTCTCAGTCCATTATAAATGCGTGTGAGTGTGCGTGTGGAACTTCGGTCTTGATGGGGGCATCCGACCGCGCATGTTTCTAGGGTTCCATACCTCAAAAGGTAAAAACGAAACCCTTATAGGATCACTCGTGTGTCTGTCCATTTGTCACATCCAATTTTCTCCGAATCTAATGGACCGATTCAGTTGAAATTTGGTACACATATTATCAATTTCTATGACCCAAACCCAGACGTGTAATGAATTTTGAATATGGTGGTCACTTTTCGGGGGAAAATTGAAAAATAATAATAAAAAGTTGTGCAAACTGTCAGTACTGTGTGACATATCACATGAAAGTGCTTGTTGTGAAGATCTAATATATATATATATATGTATATGATTGTAACAAAAACACTTTTAAAGGTAAAAAAAACAGATGAAAATTTTAGATTCCCTCCTTATCTCCGAAACTACTGAGCCTAAAATAATGAAAAAAAAATCTGAAAATAGTTATATTCTTATAGATTACAGGAAAACCTATTCGAAGTCTTTGGTCTTAAAATAACATGGTAAATCTCCCAATATTGTGCGTACAACTTACATTTGCAGTTGTAATGTATGGGAGAACATGTTTTTCAAACTACAATGTTAAGTATGTCCATGGGATAAATTCATCCCAACTACGGTACCCTTCATTGTCCGTGGTCCGACACGCACTTGGCGGTTGGCCGGTTTTTGTTTATAGATTTGCGTCGGCCATTGATAGCGGCCGACTTCAGAAACTTATCCTAGGTATACCTATTTCTGCCGGGGTTGCGAAGAAAACCGAAAGAGAGATCGTGGCCCTCGGCAACAGGGCAACTGAATGAATACGGGTGGGTTTTAGTCAGTAAGAGTATGACACGCCCTCCCGCTCCGCCCAGAGCGGGAGAAGTTATTTGATAATTTCCCAACCAAAAAAAATAAAAAAGTAAAAACTCTGGGTTAAATTCTATTTTTTAACCCACACTCAATATTTATATCCCCTGTTATACCACAGGACGTAATAAGGGTAATTAAATCATTAAGGAACAAAAAGAGTGTTGGTTATGATGGCATATCCACACAAGTCATAAAATTTGTTTCTTATAACATAGCTGCCCCCCTAGCTCACGTTATTAATATAAGTATATCAACAGGAACTTTTCCCGATTGCTTAAAAACCGTAATAGTAAAACCACTTCATAAGAAGAACAGTAAAGAAGACATGTTAAATTATAGACCGATAGCTTTGATACCGGTGTTTTAAAAAATTATAGAAAAGATTATCTACGAATCAATATATAATTTTCTGTCTAAATTAAATTTACTTTGCGACGAACAAAATGGGTTCAGAAAAAATAAGAGTATTAACAAAGCCATTTTTGACCTGCTAAATGTTATAATGTCAAATGTAGACTCCAAACCGCCAATAAGTGCTATATACACAGATATGTCGAAAGCCTTTGATTATGTTAGCCATGAGTTGTTATTACAGAAACTGTACACTTATGGCATTCGAGGTAATTGCCTAAATCTAATAAAATCATACTTGAATGGACGTAAACAGTGTACAGAGATCGCTAGAATATGTGTCAAATCCAAACGTGAACTCAAATACGTATCTTCCTATAGAGAGATTAAATTTGGTGTCCCACAGGGAAGCGTTCTTGGGCCATTGTTATTTTAATTTATATAAACGACCTTCCTCGTCAAATCCATTATCCAATGGTGTCATTTGCTGACGACAGCACAGCACTCATAAAATGTCACAATAAAGAAAATTATGAAAATGAAATAAACAATACCATTAAAACCATAATAAACTGGCTGAACAATAATAACCTGATTATAAATATCCATAAAACTAATATAATGAATTTTTATCAAAGGCTTCGCACCAAAAATTTAAATATCCATTACGATGATCAAAATATAGAAAGAGTGCATGTTGCAAAATTTTTAGGTATACTAATAGACAGCCAACTCACATGGAAAGCTCAAGCAGATGATGTCTGCAAAAGACTTAGTGCATCTGCTTATACTCTTTACAATCTTAAAAAAAGGTAAACATAAAAACCGTTCTAGTTGCATATCATGGTCTTGTAGCTTCCACTTTAAGATTTGGAATTATTGGGGTAACTGTAGCGATAGGGAAAATATCTTTAAAGCTCAAAAGCGCTGCATACGAGCAATGTTTAGTTTGTCAGTTACAGATAGTTGTGTACCTATTTTCAAAGACCATAAAATCTTAACCTTCCCATGCATCTATATTCTAGAAATAGCTTTAAGACTCTTTCAAACAGGCGCGACACGCGACGCGACACAAAGACACCGCTCGTCGCGCGACGAGCGGTGTCTTTGTGTCGCGTCGCGTGTCGCGCCTGTTTGAAAGAGCCTTTATTTGTTAAATCTAATAAACATCTATTTACAACATTAAATGAAACTCGGCATCAAACTGTTACTTTGCGATCACAGTACCAAAACTTATTGTACACAGGTGGATACAGAACTGCTTTATTAAAAAAAGTGTTTTTGGTATGGCACCAGTAATATATAACAAAATCCCAAACTCCATTAAAGAGCAACCTTCACGAATATTTAAAAAGAAACTTATCTCACTGCTATTAGAAAAGTGCTATTACTCTGTAACCAACTTCTTAACTGATAAAGATTGTTAACCTTTTAAAAAGGCATGATTCATTGTTATGTAAATTTAGTTTTTTTTATTAGATGTTGTTATAGTTAGTTAAATTTAATTCAATTTTATATATTGTAGCAAATATTATGTTCAAAGTATTTACCCAATTAATGTATGCATGCCAATATGGCAGAATGTACAAGGATTCTGTAAACCATTCATCCATCTTATTGTTAAAACCTACGTGCAAATAAATAAATATTCTATTCTATTCTATTGTACATGAAACTGATGCTTGACCTAAGCTTTTATGACTAGCTAACATTAATAAGCTATTTTAAGCTCCTGGAACTACACAAAACGAATTCCTACAGACGTATCATATCGTAGATGTCTGAATGTTTCAATATAAAAGCCACTTAACTTGTAATCATTACTGTCAACTATTTGATATTTCCAAACTTCTGAGTACCGACAAATCTTCACAAAAGTGCCGGCTTCAAATTGAAACAGAAATCAAAGCTATTTAAATGCAAAATTATGACCATTTTTGGATACTCAGCTACAGCGTACTACAGCGCGATATCGCGGACGCGACACGGGTCGCGCTGCCTGTCGCGCCCGCGATATCGCGCTGGTCTGCACGAGCCTTTACCCGTCAGATACCTATTTATAAATTCACTATCATGACATGTTACACTGACTACTGCACTGGATAATTTTTATTCGCCCTTAATACCTATCTTTATAAAAATTGTCTAAATATGAATTTTCAAAGTCGTCAGATTTTGGAAAAGCCCACAATTTCTTCATCAGATTTGACTATTTAAGTCGTTATGCGTAAGGCGGCACACGATCATACCAAAATCAAAGGCTCTGAAGATCACGTTAATTTTTGTCCATTGTGGATACCTGACCACGGGGCTCGTATTTGGAAGTTTTCTAATATATTTTCAGTGTTCAATCATCATGCTGCACCTCTAAATGAATCTCAATGAAATTTGACACGCAGACCATAACCTGAGTTAGGATAGGACATAAAATACTTTTAATCCCAGTAGTTCCCGTGGGATATTTCCGACCTCCACGCGGGTGGAGCCGTGGACAAAAGGCCCGCATGGTGGATTACAGCCTGCTCCCACTAACAGAGAGGAAAGCCCTAGGTAAATCCCAGCAGTGGACATATTATGGATTATGTAGGTAATGAGCCTCGGCTGCGATTCGAATAAAAGATTGCTTACCCCTCTTCTTTATACACTAGTTGTAGTGCCCCAGTGGTGCTACGGTACTTGATGATGCCTTGCTGCGGCTGCGGACCTTGAATGCGACTCTTAGCCACATCGAACGGTATGTTGATGCAGGAGCCAAGAACTCCTGATGTGAAGCCTATGGCTAGTTTTCGCATGAATTCTAGAATTGGATCCTGTAACGAATAGAAATCCTTTCATTTCCTGCTGCCTGATTTTGGTGCAGTGGATGTTAGCTACAAGTGAATTTGGGCTCTCAATGTGCACATAACATATTGTTGGGATGGTGAACTGGCATGGTGAAACTGATTAAATGTATGTTTATGAGTTACATTAGAATATTTTTTTACCTGATAAACAAAACTGATAAATATTTTTACAGGCTGACAGGCCTATATTTTTTTTTTTTTTGTTTTTATCTTATTTTATTTTTAGGCCTCAAAAAGAAGAAAACACAATCAACGAAATTACATTCTCTTGCCAGTTCAAATAAATAATTTTACAAACCTGATATTCCGGTACAATGCCTTTTACACTGTGATAGAATCCGAAATACACCATGTTGAACACGCCATTTCTGGCTATCGTCGCCGTAAGACCCTTATTAAGACCTCTCTTCCCCAAACCATCAGTTCTGACAATTTCCCTGGTAACTGTCCAAGTGCTGGGTACTTCTTTTGTCTTAGACTTGTTCGACATTAAGGTGACTTTCACCACTTCAAAGGGATTGACGAGGATTGCTTCAGTTACACCTGCACCTAGACCCGCTAAGGCGAATGTCTGCACAAAGCAGTAATAAAATTAGTAAAATGTGATTTTATGATGACATTATAATGTCGCAAAAACAGCCGCATGTATATGAATAAGCGTCTTTAAGTAGACCTGATTTTCAGTTTGAATAGAATAAGTAGGTTACTGTTAAAAAATTGGTGTAAGTAAAAAGCCCAAATATTTTTTTCCAAAGGATGATGCGACAGGGTGTCCCCACGGACCAATAACGACTAGACGAAAAAGAGCTTAGCTTAAACTATTTTTATGCCTATAATTAGTTATTAAGCTTGACTGTACCTTTCTCTAAGCCACAAATTGGCGTATCCGGTTCCGGTACGGTGAAGCGCTTTAAGCCCCGCAGCGTCATATCCGCCCCAATCCGGCAGGTAGTGGGAATAAGTTTGCGCAGCGCATAACGATATCCATGAACCTCATTGGCGTTCGGAATTCGAACGGTGTAGTCGCGTTTAAAAGTAACTCGTTACTTTTAAAAAGGGTGTCCTACTTTTTGGTGTTAGATAAAATTAATTCGTGTTAAAAATGAACTCTTTGGACGAAAATATTAATAATGTTAGTATGGACAATGCCCCACGTGCTCGGTCGCAATCTAGTGGTTCGAGCATTAGCAGCGATTTTTCTTCCACGGCGCGGAAAAGGAGACATCATAGGCGAAAGGAGCGGCGCCGCCGTACAAAGCTAAGTAAATTAGAGGATGCTTTTGAGAAACTTACCGAAAAAGTATCGTCTTTGCGAGATCTTATTGTTAATAAAAATAATACTCAGTCGTGCATGTCTGATAGTGAGTCTATTCTATATATTCCGAGCACTACTGAACTGGATAATGAATTAAATAAAGAAAAAGGGATTGATTTTAAAATACAAACTACGCTCAAGGCGCAGACATTACAGACAAATAATACGCATCTTGAATTGCTTAACAAATTGCAACATTTTAACTCGCCTGACTGGGCTCAAGTACGTTATTCTGAAGTACAAAAACTTTATAATTCTACTCCAGGTTTTGTAGAGCTAGAATGTAATGATGTTTTGAAAAATTTTGAACGTAATCGTTCGTTAGCGGTCGTTGAAAATTCTTTAGCTGCTATGTCACATGCTGTTATTTTGCAAAACGAAGCATTTCTAAAAGGTTTAAGCCAATTCATTTCATGGGTATCCGAATTAAAAAACCCAACGACCACTGAAGAGATTACTTCAAAAATCAATGAAATTTTTGCCGACGGGGAATACCAAAAAATACAATCGGATGTATTACAAATGATTTGTGGCAAACGGGCTGATATCGTGCAACAACGCCGTGATAGTATTTTAAATTCAGTAAAGGAAAGTTGTTTTAAGGAATCGTTAAGGAAAATACCCCCGTCCGCGCATCATTTATTTGACGATTCAAAGTTTACAGACTTTGTAGGGAAAGAACGGGGCGTCTTAAGAATTTTTCAAGGTGCGCTCATTAAATTATCCTCGCAGGGTAGATCGTATAAGCCTTCTGTCCAAAGAAGGGACACTCAAGGAGGTAAGAAATATATAGTGCCTGTGCGCAACAGTGCAAACTATCGCCCTTTCACTAATAGTGGCTTTAATCCTGCGCAAGGACGAAAGAGAAAGGCAGAAGAGTTTTTTCGTCACACCGAAGATACACGATACGGTAAGAAACGTAGTACCCTGGGACGGCGTGATAAACGAGTCGATTGACTATCATCAACGTTTTCAAGCCGGGGGAATCAAACATCGGGTAAATGTCTGGAGGAAGTTGGGGGCACCTTTATATATACTAAAGATAATATCAGGTTATCGAATCCCCTTGTTAAGCAAGGCACCGCTTGTTCATCCCTTGAGGATTTCCAAAAGATTTCACACAATAAATTCAAAAGAAATCTTAATTCAATTAAAGAAGCTAATACACTCGAGAGCAATGAATCCGGGTCACTTAAAGAATATTAAAAATCTCGGAAACTAAAAATGATAGGTTAATGCAATAAATTGTATTTAATAGACAATGTAATACTCCTTAAATGAAAGTAAAAAAAATATGAGTCACCATACATTTTATTAACACAAAATTACATAAAGAAAAAAACTGCTGATCTCTCCTTAAAACAAAAATAGGAAACATGAAATTTTTGAACTTTATTACGATTTTCTTGAATTTTAATACTTCGTATTGCCTCCTCGTGCTTCCATTACTGCGTTTACGCGGTTTGGCATGCTGTACACCAAGTTCCTTATACGATTTTGGGGAATATTCTCCCATTCCTCTGTGAGAGCAATTTTGAGCTCACGAAGCGTGATTGGGGGAGGGTTTCGTTGTTTTACGCATCTGCCTAGCTCGTCCCAAGCATGCTCGATCGGGTTGATATCCGGGCTGCGCGCTGGCCACTCCATACTAGTAATGTTCATCTCTTGAAGGTAGTCATTCACAATCCTACCTGTATGAGGTCGGGCATTGTCATGCATAAATATAGCATCCTCACCTAAATTGACCATAAATGGACCAACGTGATCATTGAGGATTTCTTCCACATATCTTACGCTAGTTAAAGAGCCGTTTTCTATGATCACCAGCTCTGTGCGACTTTCAGAAGAAATTCCGGCCCACACAAGTACAGACCCACCACCGTAGGCTACTTTTTCTTCGATGCATGCTTGCTTGAATCTTTCCCCTGGTCTTCGATACACTCTGTGTCTTCCATCGTGCTTGTAGAGCATAAATTTTGATTCGTCGGAGAACATAACTTTTGACCAATCTTCAATACTCCAATTTACGTGGCTCTGGGCATATCTTAGTCTTGAAATACGATGCCCACGCTCCAGTTTAGGGCCGTTTGCAGGTCTAAGGGGTTTTAAGTTAGATTCAGCAAGCCGACGTCTTACTGTCCATGCACTTTACACTTTGCACGGGTTACTTCCTCCGAGGCGTCGAAACTGATTTGCGAGTTCAGTTCCTGTGAGAAAGCGATTTCGAAGCATGGTGTTCACCAAGTATCGGTCTTCTCGTGCTGTGGTACACCTGGTTCTGCCCGTTCCTGGTCTGCGTAGGTTAGAACCAGTTTCTTCGTAACGTCGGAGAACTCTTTGTACTGTTGACAGCGACACACCGACAGTCCTGGCTGTATCGCGCTGACTCCGGCCGGTTTCCAGCATTGTAAGTATTCTGGTGCATTCTTCAGGCGTAAGCGACATAATTTCAGCTTGAATAATGAATATAGAGCACTATCAACATGGTTTATGTACCCACATAAATGACAGATTACAAACAAAAGCAAAACCAAATGCTGTAATTTCGTAGTTCCATCTTCGAAAGTGGCCCTTTTTCAAATTTGATTTTTTTATGATATAACTTTACAATAACTAAGAAGTTTTAATACCTTCATTTAAGGAGTATTACATTGTCTATTAAATACAATTTATTGCATTAACCTAGCATTTTTAGTTTCCGAGATTTTTAGGATTCTTTAAGTGACCCGGATTCATTGCTCTCGAGTGTAGATCAAGAGGTGTTAGAAAAAGCTTCATTGACTCCGAGCTTTGTCTCAACAATTTTTCTTGTACCAAAAAAGGAAGTAACGTCTTCGTTTCGCCCGGTCTTAAATTTAAAATTACTAAACAAGTATGTCAAAATAGACAAATTTCGATTGTTGAACATGTACAAAGTCCCCGACTTCCTCCAACCACAGGATTGGTTAGTGAAAATAGACTTGAAAAATGCGTATTTTCACCTGCCAATCGCGCCTGGACACAGACGTTTCTTAAGATTAATAGTATCGGACCAACTTTGGCAAATGACTTGTCTCCCCTTTGGTTTGGCGACTGCTCCGAGGGTTTTTGCCAGCCTGACGAATTGGATCGCGCAGATCCTAAGAGACCAAGGAGTTCGATTGCTGGTATATCTCGACGATTATCTCCTGGCGAATCAGAATCGAGAAACACTGCTAAGTCACGCGAACTTAACGGTAAGACTATTGCAGTCCCTTGGCTTTGTAATAAACTTTCAGAAGTCTGTATTGACAGCTCGGCAGTCAATCGAGTATCTGGGGATATTGTGGGATCCTTGGCAAAATGTCAAAATACTACCACCAGCAAAGGTTCGCTTATTGCAATCGAGAACATCGAAAATGGCAAAAGCCACCAAGGTAAGTTTAAAAGAAGTCCAGAGTATACTAGGACTTTGGAATTTTGCCAGCTTCGTAGTCCCGCGAGGGCGCTTGAGTTCTCGTGCAATGCTGACCTTCAGCAATTTCCTATTGCGGAAAAATTTAAAAGGTCGAACACAGCTGTCCGTCAACGTAATTCCGAACCTGCAGTGGTGGATACAGAATCACAATATGACTTCTCAACTGCACGGTGCACCTCCAACTTATTTCCTTACGACGGATTCGGCCAAGGCAGGTTGGGGTGCGCAGCTCAACAACGAGACCTTATGTGGCACTTGGTTAGCACAGGAAAGAGACGCTCACAGCAATATCTTAGAGATGTTGGCAATTTTGAGAGTAATTCAGGTAAAAGGTCACCGAATGACCGATACAAGCTTATTAATTCAGAGCGACAACCGAACTGTAGTTTCTTACCTGCGCAACGAAGGCGGCACACAGTCACAACCCCTCCTAAACCTAACATACGACGTATTAGACGAAATAGATCGTTATCGGATACACATGTCGGTATATCACATTCCCGGTCGATACAACTACGTAGCAGATCGGCTTTCAAGGAAATCTACCCCGACAGAATGGCATTTACTTCCCTGTGCTACCAGGAAAATTTTTCAGCATTTCGGAGTTCCCGAAATAGATCTTTTTGCGTCACGAACTGCTCATGTAGTACCCAGGTATGTGAGTCTGGATTTAGATCAGGCGGCTGTTTTTCACAATGCCTTCGGTCGCCCTTGGCACTACAGGCTAGCATGGGTATTCCCACCACCGTGTCTAATACCCAGAGTATTAACGCAGTTGAACCAGGCAACCGGCATGTACCTGGTGATAACACCCGATTGGGAGAAGGTCTTTTGGAAAGCAGATCTAGTGGCTCGCTCCATGCGCCCTCCCTACCAGGCGAGGGATTTGAACCAAGTCTTGATAGACACCAAAACCAACCGACCGCCTCCACAAGTTCATCAATTGAATTTAAAGGTGTGGTTAATACAGGGTGGTCATCGCTATTACATTCTTGGCAGAAAGATCAGATAGAAATTTTAGAAGGTAGCTGGAGGAAATCGACCTTAAATACTTATAAGCCAGCATGGTTACGATGGTGTAAATGGTCATGTGATAGTAATGTGAACTCTATAGATCCATCTCCTGAAGATGTGGCTCGATTTCTAACTGATTCGCATCTTAAATTTAAATTTGCTTATAATACAATTGCAGTACATAAGTCTGTGGTATGTACCTTTTGTCGTCCACCTAGTGGCTTCTCACTAAGTTCTCATATTATTATAAAGCAAGTATTAAAGGGTATAGCATTAAAACAGCCACCTAAAGCTAAAATTCCTATTTGGGACATAAATATTTTAATTAGATTCTTAGTTGATAAAATTCCCTCCAAAATGTCATTGTTCGAAATTTCTAAAAGAACTGCAATTCTTCTTTTATTGTGTTCTGGGCGCAGAGTCCATGACCTTACATTATTGAGTATAAATAAAGAAAACTTCGTTAGGAGTGATAATTCTATAGTGTTTTGGCCGACTTTTGGCTCCAAAACTGATAATATAACTTATAATAAGCAATCCGGTTGGCGTTTTCTTAAGGGCGAGTCGAACTCTAATATTGACCCAATTTATTGGATTGACAAATTGCTAGAGTACTCTAATGATCGAAGGGGTAATATTGAGAGCTTATTCATTAGCACACGTGGTGAGCTCAAACCAGCTACCCGCACCATCATAGGGGGCTGGATTAAGTCATTGTTAAAACAAGCTGGAATAAACACTAGTCCAGGTAGTGTGCGATCGGCAGTAGCCTCGGCTAGTTGGTTAGATAATATTCCCATTGATCATATTTTGGAGAGAGGAAATTGGCGTTCTGCTTTGACATTTCACAAATATTATAAAAAAAGAAATTAAGGACAGGTCTACAAATGAATCAAGTCTTTCAAATGAGATCAGTAATCTCTTTCAAACGATAAGATGATTTACTTAATCGTAATATCGATGTAGTGTTGTAGGAACTAATTCTGTTGATTTAATATAACGATCAAAGGTTTAAAAATAAATAACTTTGTTGATCACATTGGCGTTCTAATTTAGTCCCAATCCAGCAGTCGATAACAAACACTTCTCAATTTGTGGCTTAGAGAAAGGTACAGTCAAGCTTAATAGAACAATTTTACCTAAAAATAAAATTGATATTAAGCATACTAACCTTTCTCTAAGCCAATTTATATTTCTGTCTGCTGATTCTTAATTATAAATGTATGTGATTGACATCCTTATCAATCACGGTAAATTGAGCCGCAATGAGGTTCATGGATATCGTTATGCGCTGCGCAAACGTATCCCCACTACCTGCCGGATTGGGGCGGATATGACGCTGCGGGGCTTAAAGCGCTTCACCGTACTGGAACCGGATACACCTATCTCAATTTGTGGCTTAGAGAAAGGTTAGTATGCTTAATATCAATTTTAAACTTCACGGATACTGTTCTACCGGTATAACGGTGCGCCTGTCTGTGTTGTTAAGTTATTATTTTAAAAGCTTGTGAATATGTTCCCTACAAAAACTGAAATGATTCTCTTCACAAAAAATAGGAAATTGGCGACGCTACAATTACCACGATTCTTTGGAACAACCCTAACTAAGCCTATCAACTGAAACCAAATACTTGGGCATCTTTTTGGACAAACCGCTAAATTGGGCAAAACATACCAAATACAAAAGCCAGCATATCCACAGGGATATACTTGGCAGAAACTGACGGCTTAGCCCCAAGGTTACTTACTGGCTATACCTACATCACAGTCATCCAACCAATTATCACATACGGCTCACTAGTCTGGTGGCCCAGGATAGACCTGATCACAGGCCAAAGAGATTTCGAAAAACTACACCGGTTCGCTTGTGTAGCAATCACAAGCAGTATGCGAACTACACCCACTGCCGCCCTACAGGCAATGCTTGGACTGCCACCGCTACACCTCATCGTGCTAGAGGAGTCGGCATTAGCTGCTGTTAGGCTCTATATAACAGGAACCTTGAGCAAATACTCCAGAGTCAAGCATACACGCATAAAGGAAGATGCGATCAAACAACAACCAATCTTGGCATCACCCTGTGAAACCCCCAAAACTTACCCGAAACTTTCAAAAGCACTACAGCATAATACTCACATAAGAACATTGTTACTATTCAGGCCCAAAAGACCGACTCCGGACCGTGAGTCGGAGTTTTCTCACACGACCTTAACATAAGTATGTCCAGTCCGCTGGGAATGTTCAAAACCGTCTACCAGGCTGAGTGTGTGGGCATTATAAAAGTGGTTTACACCATTAGAAGCCAGGAGGGTTATGGACACTCTCCGACAGCGTCTCAGTTAAAATATTTTACTTCGAGACTAAGACTAGAATGTCACAATGAACTAGAATGTGTAACAGTATCTAACCGCAACACAGTGACACTGTAATGGATAAAAGGACACAGCTGATCACTAGGTAATGACACAGCTGATGAACTATTTAGGAGAGCATCCAGCACGTCAATCTGTGGACCCGAACCTATCGTAGCTATCTCCTTCAACCAGCTACGCAGGTAGCTACAGGAGTTCACCCACACACAAGCGGAGAACTAGTGGACCTCGACATCGGGGTACAGGCAGTCCAGGGAACCATCCTAAGATGGCAGGCTAAGCAGGCGTTTATTTCGCCTATACAGGAACGGCTTGCGCCTAGTAACGGGGACCATCACGGGATACTGCTTGCTAAACAAACACTTTCACACAATATACATAATGGACTGTCCTCTGTGCAGGGCATGCATGGAAGCTGGGGAAACCGTTGCTCATGTGCACTTTCAATGCACAGGCATCACCTAAATCAGAACATAAACCCTCGGGTCACCCAGATCTTTCACAGATGTTCTCAAAAAACTAGGAGACCTAATCAACTTCTGTAGGGCGGTAGGCTGGTTGCACCGACAACGGCCGCTATGACCCACGCACAATGGTCCACCTGAAGGACAAGTGCGGAAATCAATCCCTTTAACATAGGAACTCACTGCAGGGCAAAGGCCTACTCTCCTTCCGCTTCTCTCTGTTCAAAGCTGCTAAGGACCAGTACTTTTTGAAGAACACCAGCTCATCTCTTTACTCTGTTTTACTCTAATAAATGATTTTTAGCCACAATGACAGGTTTTTCTTTGAGCTGTAACATTTTCCCACAAAAATGACAAAATGGGATTGACCCACAAAAATGAGATTGACGCCATAGTAACAAATGACAGTCATAAAAAGACCTTTTCAATGACATGTCTGGTTATTATAGATCGCTGGGTATGCATCCCATACATTTTTGCACATCCTCCTTTCTTTGAACACCCCGTTTTTTTTTTTCAATCATTACTTTCATGCCAATTAATAGTGCCATGACTTCGTTTAATTTAGATACAATTTTTTTTTGCTATAATTACAACAAAGGCTGTGTAAGTGTTCAGTTGGTAAGCATTTAAAAAATAACTAAAAAAAAAAAAAGATTTCTTCTCTCTCTTATCTGTTGGGAGATACCTATAATATTTTATGTAAGTTTACAATAAAACACTAGATAATGTTTAAACTCTGCATCTTTTGACATCTTATCAGTCACTTGACTTTGTTTGTTTTGGCTTCTTGATAAAGTGTATGATTTAGTTTGTTGCATTGGAAGATAATGGTTGATTATAATATTATTTTATCATTTAAAAATGAAGTAACAAGCATCCAAATCTTACAAAAAAAATATCAAAAATCAACCATAGTTAATTTGATTGCAATGATCTTGTTTGAAAATTAAAGGTAAGGCCTTCAATTACTATTGAAATTTTATAAATGATGGTAATTAAGGTTTAGTATTAAATGGTACACAAAAAAATAAAAAATAAAGTTAAAAGAATATTTCTCTAAGAACTTTTAACACAACATGTTAGCAACTAAATAAAATAATAAAAATAAAATATTCTCACTAAAGGTGTTGGTGAACTGGCGCCAAACATAAAAAGCTTTTTGTACTGTTCAAAGGTAGCAAATTTCACAGCTCGTTTAGGAGTTTCAGCCAAAATAGGAGGCAATAAACCCTTCCAAAATGAAGTAACTCCTTCATACTTATACATTTTCTTCATACAATCTACTACTCCCGTGTAGTAGTGAGGATCAGAGCGTGATAACTTGGAAGAAGTTGCTTGAAGCTGCAGCCTCGTCTTCACCAGGTCTAGAGGCTGCATGATTAGCACTTCCACAAATCCTGCACTACCACCAGCACCAATCTGCATAGCAGCTTGCTTTAATACCCGCTCCATGTCACCCATTTTGACGAACAAAATACACACCGCACTACTTTAACAACTCACAAATATTATTATTATATCTAACAAAAAACAACAAATCGGCCTTTCGCCGGAGCCGAACCACAAAAATAAATAATCAGGTGTGAGATGACAGATGAATGAAACTTAAATGAAACCACAGACTAACTCAGTTCAGTGATGCTACTAAAAAAACTGGTGACATTAGACGGTTTTTGAACACGTAGTAAGAACGACACTGCACTCAAAGTAATGGTGACGGCAATTGGCAACCCAATCGTTAGCTGTCAATGAGTCTCCGATGGAAAGTGTTGTTTCGCTGATTTCATCCATGTATCTTAGCTCAAATTTATTAATTTGTTTGGTCATATTTTAATTAGGCTAGCCTTATTGTTATTTACAAATGTTTATTAAGATAAGAACTCGCTGCTAATGTAGGAAGAGGCGTGTATTTAACAAACAATCGGTGTCTATAAAGTCCATTTTCGCGTGGAATCTATCATTCAAAATGGCAGTGGTATTAACAATTTGCAGATGTGAAAAATGATTTCGTGAGTTATAAACAGTGTCGGTGTGGGTGGATGGTGAATTAAACGCGGAAATGTGGACATAAAGTGTAAGATGGGTTCCCAGACACTAGAGATATTGCGCCAAGGTGTTTGGGCATCGTTAACTGGGGGATGGTTTTATGATCCTCATCAGAATTTGTTTTGCAACACTGTGCACCTGTATGTGTGGTTGTTCCTGCTATGTTTGCCGTTTTCTATCTACCTGGTGAGCTATATTATGATTCTACATTCATAGTTTTTATTAATATCGGTTTTGCTTTGTTGTAATCAAAAGCAGGTCAGTGGACAGTTTGGTTAAGATCATTGTTATTCAGGATTGTGTCTTAGTCATTGTGGTCATTGCCCTTACGAAGCCTTAGCAATATTGTTAAGACTAATCTGTTGAACACTGCACTTCAAGGCAATTTTTTTTTTCTTGAAATTACTGGGACAGTGTTACTTGGACTAGTTTTAATTGTTTATCTATCATTGATACTGCGCCTTAATTGGCGTAATTAATTCTAGTTCTAAATGGTTTTTAGGTTATGGTTTCTTGTGTGAACAGTTATCTTAACATAACAGGATGATATGTTTAGTAAAATGTGCATTATAATGATGATAACACATTGAATAGGCTCTATCTCTGCTTATCTTCAGAATCATTTGCTAATCTACTTGTGTGCTCATTAGCTAAATACTTTACAAAGTTCCATAACATTGCTATCAGCTTTTACCTGGTACAGCTACTGACTACCTGCCTCGGGTAGTTTTCAAAGAAATAGTGCTATTTTCAAATGCACTGAAAATACTACTCAAACTCTTCATAATATTATACAAATAAGATTCCTCTACAACACTCCAGTGTTTTAAAAGAGGCTTATTTTAGTCAGAGATGACAATTACTCAGCACTATAAACAAGCCTAATAATAAAACAAGAAAACAGAAAGATAAAATACTATGTAGTAATGAATCAACTATGTATTGAGAATTACCTTTAACTTGTTTACTATTAGGATAATGTTATAACAATTTTTTTTTTTTTATTTATTATAATTATTGAAAAGAATGTGTTCTTGCAATGTTGTTTAAATATAGTCCATACTTTTATCTTTACAATATTGTAAACAAGAGAGTGACACTTTGAAGTACAGTTTTGTACTAAAATTATACTTCTCAAGACAATATTTATGAAGTTAATTTAAAGTTCATTCAAGTTAAATAATAAACTTTATAATAGCCATGTAGATATAGTAGAATACAGTTAATTGTATGTATGTAATGGTACACATTGGGCCTGCGTGGTAGATTACAGCCCAGTCCCTCTCTCTGAGAGGATGCCTGTGTCCCAGCAGTGGGAACATTATAGGATGATTATGCTATGTAAGGGAACACAATTAATTGGCATATAGATAGCTAATTTATGTTTTGTTTGAGTATCTAATAAACTGTGTACAGTTTTGGGAAACACTATAATTTTAAGATATTAAAAATATCAATAAGTATTGATGTTTTTCCCTAATAACTAGGAAATTGGAATTTGATTTAACATTATAATCAAGAATCATTAAATTAGTTTCATCTTTCATCTGCAAACTAATTTGCAGCAATGCGAAATGACTCACAATTAAATAATACTGTATTTAATAAGTGTAGATATTTCTATTGTTCTGCACATTATTATAAAGAACATAACTGACTCATCTTTCCTCATATTTGAAATATTAATAATATCAAGAATACCATTTTGAAATATTTATTTATAACATGGTCACATTTCTAGGTATCATCTGTAAATCTTTGTTTTTCTTCTGTATGATGAGACAGAGCAGCGGTGGGTCACTAGTAATGGCAGTGAATAATAAGTTGTAGGTTGTAGGTTCAAACCCTGACAGGCACTTTACTTTGTGTAAATTATTTCACCAGCAAAGCTCTCAAAACGGCGAAGGAAAACATCATGAGGAAACTGGCATATCATAGAAACAAAAATGTTAAAATGTGACATCTACCAACCCACACTGGATTATGTCCCACTCCCATAGTGGATTACAGCCCACTCCCTTTCACAGAGAGGAGGCCTGTGTCCCAGCAATGGGAACATTATAGTCTGATTATGCTATGATGAGGGGCTTTCATTATTATAAATTGTTAACATCATATTACCTATTACCAGTGATTAATCTCTGTAATAAATTATCTATGATCAACTTTGTGGCAGTATTCACTCAATCTACTTGTCTGTATTTTAAAAGTCATCAATTATGCTATTGAAAGATGTCAGATTCAATATAAAATAAACATTTTGTTGTGAACTGACTTCACAAGTTTATTTTGAGGCTTATCATCTGTTGTAAATGTGTTGTAAATTTCTGTTTTATATAAATCCTGACAAAACTATTGTGTCTCCTCCACTAAAGTCACTTATGAAAAGTTGAATTTGAGTTCATTACCAATCAGTATCTGTATTAGAATCAAAAGATCTACCCCTAAACATGCGATTTTTTTGTTGTTTATGACACAGATTGTACAACAATAACCACCTGTTGCCAAAATGCCATGTATTTTACTGTAATATTGAGATATCACAAAGTAGAAGTAAAACATTTGATTTACCATTGTTATTCAATCAACCAATTACAACAGTTAACATTAGATGAATATATAAATGATCAATCAGGCTTCCAAAAACCAGGGCTAAAACTTCATTATAGGTACAATAAATAAACATTTCCTACAGGTGTGAATTGATGATTAACATACTAATAACATTTAGTAAATGATTGTTAAATCCATTGCTTTCACCTCCAGACACACTATAGGCAAACCTCCATACATAATTGTACCTTAAACTCATTAGTTTAAGGTTGAAATAGAGGACCTTGTGGCTAAGTAATAACAGCTGCATGGGTCGATCCATCAGTGTTGGTGCATCGACGGGTGACAATCTTTACATACCAAGACTCCGCCGTGCCTCGAGAAGCACGTTAAGCCGTTAGGTCTCAGCTGGCATTCGTGGATCTTTGACAGTCATCACGGGTTGTCTGAAACCCAAAAGTCTGATAACCAGTCTTACCAAGATGTACCGTGGTATCGTATTACCCAGTTACTGGGTCAGATAGGCAGTCGCTCCATGTAAAATACTGGTATTCAGCTGCATTTGATAAGACTGCAGCCTATTTCAACATAGTTGGGAAAAGGCTAGGCAGATTTATTTTTTGACATTTAAATAGGTCCTCTTTATACATAATATGTACTATATTTATGTAGGTACCTATATGTTCACCATTCATCAAATAAGTTTGTTTGTTTGTTACGCTTTCACGCTAAAACGGCTGAACTGGTTTTGATCCAATTTGATAAGTAAACCGGGACCAGGACCCAGGTTCGAACATAGGATACTTTTATCCCAATATTCTAACGGGATCGAGACTTTGCGGGTGAAACTACGGGGCGCAGCTAGTTGTTAAATAATTTTAAACTGTTGTTTTTTTTATTTGAAATAAAGTTAAATTTAAATGCAAAATTTATCTTCTGTAAAAACAAGACCATTGAAAAATTCATTTATTCTATTTTTACTGAGATATTACTTTTATAAGTATATGTATAATATAATGACTGTCTATGTTTCTATGCTGTGTTGCTTATGAAAAATACTTTATACAGAATGCAGTGTCTGAACATTTTTCTTTTATTTTATAGAAACTAAAAGAGACAAGAAATATCTGCTATAAAAACATGCATAAAAAGAATCTACGACCTCTCTTGGCGTGTAAGAAACAGTGTCACTGTATAATTGAGGACAAAAAGTACATAATTAAATGATATAACAAGAAGTTATTCTATTTCTGTAAAACCTGACCCAGTAGCTTGTTACCAATTAAGTTTCATCAGTATCAGTTTACCTTCAAACTAATTACGCAAGCCAACAAACAAATGAGTAAATTAGCAAATCAATGATTATTAAGTGATTCCGTTGAGTGTGTTCTGATGGGGCGAAAAAAGGTATATTGGTAGTTAAAAAGTCATAAATTGTATTAAAAGAGTAGTAACGTAAAGCACACTCATTTCCGCGTCAGATACACGGCTGGGCCGTGGCTTCTTGTTGACATTTACTAAAGGTCCTGCGCCGACACTGACACAGTCGGATGTGAACGACTTTTAATATAAAATGTACAAGGATAATCACTTTGAGTCAACGGGTTAATCACAGCCCTGACAAGGCACAGAGGTACTGTGTATCCTTCGGTCCAAAACTCCAACTGTCATAAAACAAAACGAGATATAGGTAATTAATAACTTGAACCTCCGAGCTTAAGGCTAAGCGTATGCTGAGATGCAGGTGAAGCAGGTCCACGCAGAGCAGGACAGAGCAGATTTTGCAGAGATGCATTACAAAATTTGCTCTGCCCTGCGCTACGTGGACCTGAATCACCTGCGTCTCCGCATACGCTTAGCCTAAACCTTCGGACCAGTACCCAGAACTGTATTTCGATCAGTTAGGTTATTTAACCGACTTCTTAAAAAAGGAGGAGTTTCTCAATTCTTCTACATAATTTTTTAATAATAATTTATTAAATGGCAAAGCTTACTAACACGATCCAAGAATTTCTTAATATTTAGTGCCTACTACAATCTGTCACCATACCTACACCTAATTGTTATTTTGTAAGATTTGCTTTATAAGTGACTAGCTTTGGCCCGCGGCTTCGCCCGCGTGGATGTCGGAAAATATCCCACGGGGACGTACTATCGATATCGGGATATTTAATAGCCGAGGGAAAGGTCATTGACTCCTACCATACTGCGCCCGCGTTGCCGTCAACTATAATTATTTTGTTACGCATAATTTTGAATCTGTGATATCTTTTGAACCATTCATTTAAATGAAATGATGTCAGGCATATTTTAATCTAAATTAAATGTTCAATTTAAGTAACATAGTTTATTGGATAAGGATTAATATAATACCGGTCAAAATAGCTTCGGAAATAACAATGAAATTTTTATCAAATTCTGAAAGATAAAAATGGTTATAGAATAGAATATAATAGAATATTTATTTGTTATTGTGGGTCATCCTTAGAAGATAGACATATGCCATCGCGTACTTTTTGTTAAACTTTTTAAGACGAACAATACTCTAGAACATAAATTTTATGTAACTTTTACAATTTCCGCGGTGCACGACAATAAAGTTCCTAGTCGGCATGATGTTTTCCGAAATCTACAACAATAATCGTCAAATTTCAGCCAATTTACACAAAACCTTAATAAATTATACACTAAAACCTTCCGCATGAATCACGTCGTCCATTGGTGAAAACCGTTTGAAAATCCGTTCAGTAATTTTTGAGTTTATCGCGTTCTAACAGACAGACAGACAGACGCGGCGGGGGACTGATACATATTATAAAACAAAGTCCCCCGCCGAAGAAATTTTTGAAGTGAATACTTCTTTAGGCGCGTTGGGCATTTTTGAGATGGGATTAAACCATTGATTTCGGGACACCGTGATGACATCACCTTTTGACCCTTAAAAAGACATCAACGCGTTGATTGCCGTGGTGCGTGGAGTAAAAGACATCAACGCGTTGATTACCGCGGTGCCGATATTTTTTTTCAAGTTTTCACTTCTGTCGGCACTCCCGGAGTGCCACTGTTTTTTTTTTATACTGAATGTTGACATAATTATTGTATGCCTATTAGGCAGGACATAATGGAACTGTAATTTACCTAACATCTGTCTGTATCAGGGTTGTTACGGAAGTCCTTTTACCGGAACCGGAAGTTTTAAATTTGATTGAACGGAATCGGAATCGGAGTCGAATGAGGAAGTAGAAGAGAGATGTGTTATGGGAAGGCTTAATGAAACAATTGCAATATATAATTCATTCTCTTTTAATCAGTCAAATATTAGCGATAACATCCACAAACAACAATAAACTGAGACTTCGGGCGCGACCGTGTATAAAAAAAATAAAATTTCACTGGCGACGTGTTAAAACTTTGTACGCGCTCTAGTCACGTGCATCGCTGCGTTTCGAACTTCGGTGTAACTCCGATTCAAAATTATCGGAACTGAAATCGGAATCGGAGGTGAAAAATTAATCGGAAGTTTCGACCTTTCGGAACCGGAACCGAAGCTCCGTAACATAACTGGTCTGTATAACCTATGCCCACAATAAAAAGATTTGATATTGATGTTTATTTATCGATATTTTCGTCAATTATGGTCCGATTATGAAAATTCTTTTTTCATTTGGTTGGTAAAGAAAACTTGCTCGCAAGTCATACATTTGATTTACTTTGCTTGACTAGTTTTTGAGTTAGTTTCAATAATACGTATTTTTTCCCACATGTTGATGATATTATTATAACTTCCTGTCACTGTTTTTTACATAGCAAGTAGTGGTATACTAATTTGCGTGGGGTACCTACACAGTTAAAAAGCGAAAAATTTAAACATTTTAAGAAGTCGGTGGCAAAAAACTAAAATACAGATCCAAAAACTTCCGAAATTAAAGTTATTGTGTAGTATTTTTTGGTGCTATAAAAACTGGTTCAATGGTATCAAAATATAACCCATGTCCAAAGAAAAACCTTGTTTTGGAATAAGACCACAAATGTCCATCATTCCCAATTTTTACCAGTGTTTACCAGTTCTAATCAAGCGAGTTATGTCAAACTCCTACGCGTGCTCTCACGGGAGTTACTCGACTATTCGATCGCTGTAAATACTGTAAAACTGATTTACCGTCACATACCAAAAGCTCCGTGTAAACATACACTTTTTCATTAGACAGAGAAAACACCAACTCCGTCTTTATCGGGTATCGCGTGGGCAGGCCCGGACTGAGACCCAGGGCCCCTAGCCCTAGGCACTTCGCCTTTTGATGACCCCATTCCGAAGCCATTTTGGAAATTTAGTAAATAAAATGCACTACTACTACCTATAGAAAAATTTAAACTATCTTTTTCTACTACTCAATTTTTATCTGACTTTAATTAAGTGCTATAAATAAACATTCGAAATAATGCAGTCTATGTATGTAACTAATAGTCAAGCTACCTGGTCGAGGTAGCTGGGTGGGTGGGGCCCCTAGGCTAGCTGGGCCCCTAGGCCAGTGTCTAGGCGTAAATAGTTGGCTGGCCGGTGCTGCACGTAGGTAGTTTTGGTGACAAGGTGCAAAGCCAGCGCATAAAAATTATGATAGGTCATATAAGTTCCAATTTCATTAATTAGATTGATTCTATCCTAACCATTATACAGATCAACTTTTAATTAGGTGTCCAAAGGTCTTGAGTTGATACAAAAATCCCATAGGAAACAAGCCAATTCTTCCAATTTATCAGTCCAGCCGTTCTCAAGTGACGTACGAACGAACAGCATTTAATTTTAATTCATGTATACATAGATATGTCGGATTTTTTTTTTATGTAGGTAGATACCAATCGTTTTTTTGTTGTTCCCAGTACTTCCCGCCAGCGAGCCTCGGTTGGATAATATACTGCGCGCTAGTAGCGGTGCTGTTTGCCGGCCTGAAGCTGCTGAACCACGCGCTGCACCACATGTACGACACCAGCGAGTGCATCGTCGTGCAGCCTCCCACTGATCCTAACGCCGCTCAGAATCCTCCGTGAGTGATATTTTACTAAAGATCTTTTTTTTAATGCCCTTGACTGACAAACAAGCTAGCGGCACACCTGATGGTACGTGGTCCCCGTTCCCTATAGACATCTCTATAGTCATCATTTAAAATTACAATTTACAAAGGAGGATGACTAAAAAAAACAATATTTTGTAACCATATTGTGATAAAAGAGTGTACGTGGAGTTTCTTGCCCGTTCTTCTCCTTAGGTATCTACTACGATTTGGAATGGGCAACTAGCTTCATCTTTCTGACTGACCGAACCCTTGACAATTCAAAAGTGCCTGTAATTGGTTTATTTGAAATAAATGATTTGAGTTTGAGTTTAAAAAAAAAAACATTATTTGTCTTAAGCGCCAGCTAAGCAACAACAATGGGCAAATAAAATATGTTAGCCACTGAATTCAGCAATGATGCCAGCTGAGAATAACTTTATTCATTTTAATCTAAAATCTGAGATATAAAATTTTTGCGCCGGGCCTGGGTTTTTTTCCTATGGGCCGTGGCCATTCTCCTTTGTAAATCTTATAAGTGCGTGCACCACAAAACTCTAAGCCACACAATTGTTACGGAAAAACCTTACAAATATGTAAATTATAATGACAAGTATACAAAATTGAAACTCATACATATTTGTTTTTTCTGTGTTAAGGGTCTTTCAAACAGGCGCGACACGCGACGCGACACAAAGACACCGCTCATCGCGCGACGAGCGGTGTCTTTGTGTCGCGTCGCGTGTCGCGCCTGTTTGAAAGAGCCTTTACGCAGTTTTTCTACAATTTAACGATTAGAATTGTTGACTTGTAAAGTTTTGTGGTATAGGGCTCTGCAATAACATCTTTTGGAAAAAACTCCATGGCACAGAATTAATGTTCGATATTTTCCGATAAAAGTTTCCTATTTCCTTACAACCATTAGAAATTGAAAAGTCAAAGTATTTGTTTCAATTAAACCTTTTACGCATTTTTGAGTTGTCAGGGAGTCAGTCTGTTAGTCAATTAATTGATGCTACAAGCCAACCGTTTAATTGAGACGGTGCCTGAGACAGGATCCTGCTGCCCTCAATCAATCTGCCCAGCCTTTTCCCAACTATGTTGGGGTCGGCTTCCAGTCTAACCGAATGCAGCTGAATACCGGTATTTTACATGGAGCGACTGCCTATCTGACCTCCACAACCCAGTAACTAGGTAATACGATACTCTTTGGTAAGACTGGTTGTCAGACTTTCGGGCTTAATTATAAAATACAATAGACGTGGATATATTTAGTATCTTTTCCGCTTAGCTATTTCTAAAGAGCCATAAAAAACCCTGAAAGAAATCGCGGTATGTAAACATGGTCACCCATCCACGGACCAACTCCGGCAAGCGCAGCTTAACCTGATGGATCGACCCGTGTGGCTGTTATTATTTAGCCACGAGCTCCTCAGGATCCTGCTACCCTCATTCCAAGTTATTTGAGGTCGGCGCAAAACATCTTTTTCTTCCATAAAATGTGTCTTTATCAGCAGTCATCTTAGAATTCAACAAGAATACAACTAGATTGCTCAATACTAGATTTGTAATTTCCAGATAGATATATAGTAAAAAATAATGACGTTAAAGTGATTTTATTATACTACTCTCGTAATAAACGATTTCATTATAAGGCGTTTAGCAGTTTCTTTGTTTTTTTTTTGCTAATATTTGTTGCATTCGTTTTTATCTTAGATATGGTAGCAAACTTATTGTAAAAGAAAATGTTTCCATATCCAACAGTGCTGAAGAGGGTATGGAGATGCAAATGTTGAAGCTGGGCGGTGCGGCGGCGACGGGCAGCGACAATGAGTCCGTCACCTCTCTGGAGTACCACAAGCCTAACAACAGTACCATAGGTATGTAAACTCCCTTGAAAATAGTTTGTGACATATATGCATTGTCATATGGTTTAAATTACCGTGATTGACGTGCTCTGGTGAAATGCAACATCTTTAGTCCAATTACAACAGAGTGGTAATGTACCCTTCACATAAACATAGTTTTTGACTTATGACTTTATGTGCATTCTCATATGGTTTAAATTACAACAAGTGATGCGCACTCTTGCTGTAACTTCTATATTATACAAGTTACAATAGAGTAGTTTTTTTTTTTTTTTTTTTTTTTAATCTTTATTAATAACAGGGGGTTTTTGTCCATACGGATATGCCAACCCCATCGTACCTTATCAACTATTTAACATTAATTAAAATATAACACTACAACTATAAACTACTAATAGAGTAGTTAAAAAGTGAAGAGTGTTTAGACGTTAATCTGCTTGAATTGTTTGCATGAATAGATGAAACTTGGATGATAGAAAGAGTGCGGCGTATTGCTCGGGCTGAGATCTATAAACGTTACTTAGCATGTTATTTGACTTAGACATGTTTCTATCTTTATCTTGCAATTGTAGTTTGACAGTTGTGCGAGAGTGACAGGAATAACGCTTAGCCAAAGTATCCACGTGCTAAATAACGTTTATAGACCTCTGCCTCAGTCTCTAAGCATGTTGTAAGCAAACAACTTAATTTTACTACTCTAATTACCAGAACTTATTCGTATATAACCAACATCTACTAGATTTCTCTCTCCATCTTGTTACAGATTTAAAAGTAGATGTCCATCGGAAGAACAGTTCGGAATCAAGCATAGAAGACAGCGCCATGTCTGCCAAGCAGACGGAGGTCGTGGCCGCGACCAAATCGGACCTGTGTGTGGCGCAGGCCGCCGAAATGCCGGGCCCTTCTAAAACCCGTCCAGCCAATAGAAGCCGCTCAAAATCCGGTCACAGAAGGGAACATAGGACCTCGAAAAGAAGGACGCATGGCACCAGAATAGATGAACTTATAGGTGAAGCTTCTAGAAGTGCGAGGGCGGAAAATAACTTGCCTGTTCATATGATAGTCGATGAAGGTCCTTTTGCTAAAGTGAGTAGGCGATACCACGAGTGTCCGCATCGCCGTGGTTCCAGTAACAAGGACTTTTTCAAAGAGTGGCTGTATCTCGACGGTACGGAAGCCGGTGGTGAACCTTACCAGTCCAAATTCGCGCGACAGCTGAGCTCAGACTCGAGGGATAACTCCGAACCGAGTGTTGGGCCTCCATCTCCTAAGAAAAGGACAGCGCATCGACGAAGGTACGCCAACTATCCCGATGAGAGCTGTACCAAGTCTGCGATGGCATTAGCAACACAACAGTCGTCGAATATGAGGAGGAATTCGAATTCGACCATGTCCACCATACAGTTACCGCTGTTGAATTCAACTGCCCAACTTGTTTCCCATATGAGGAGGCATTCGAACAACGCGGATACTGGGTTCTTCGCTAGTGTCGAACTTGGTGAATACATGATGGTGAAAGCCGAAGCCCCTGTGGGAGAAACAGAGAAAAACAAAGGAAAAAGTTCAGGGTTCAGGAGAATAAAAAGCGCCGCGTTGGAAATTGGATGCCCACCCCCAAGTGTGTCCAACCTGTCCCCACATCCAAACAGTGCAGAAACAATCGGTGGCCAGATGCTAAAGAATCCTAAAAACGCAGTCATTCCACCCCCTAGCAAAAGTTTGACCCGCGGTCCACATTTAAACTTATATCCAAAGAACGAATCAGGAGAAGGATGTAGCTACCCTTACTTAACATACGGTTCAGAAATTGTGTACCCAATAGCTGAAATATCTGATGAGATGCAGACATCGCAAAAAGAAACCGATCTGGATTCTAGTGGAGAGAGTTACAGTGATTATGATGATGAGAAGCAGTTCCGAGGGTTCGACTGGGACGCTGAGCAGTCGCCGGCGATGCGCTCCAGTGACTCTGACTACGAAAACAATGGGTCCAGATCACCGTTACTTGATAGACCTTCGGACGTGAGAGTAGTGCGCAGCAAAACACACGCAGACGGCAAGAAACACTGCTGCGAGCGACACACAAACAAACACAACTTAGACTGCCCCAACGACAAAGGAAAACCTGTAAGACTGAAAAAGCTAAAACACGAGCCGCAGTATGAAGCTAAACGTCCTGAAAGACCAGCTCCATGTTGCGAATGTAAAACCTCCATCAACACTAACGTTGATTACTTTGAAAAAGCAAGCGCGACCTCCAAAGACTTACTAATAGAAAAGTCCAGTTTAGAATCGAATGAGAACCAAGATCAGTCGGAGAAACAATCTGACGAAAAGAAAGTCGGCGATAAAAAACCCTGGGACCACGATATATGTAATTCTAGCAGTAGTAGTGATACTTATATGGATGGACCATCAAAAAACTTTAAGAACGATAAAAACATTGCCCCGGAAACGGAAGAATCGCAACTGACGTGCGATAGTAAAAGTGCTGACGAGAGGAGCGTGTACAGTTTAGACTGGCTTTTTGAGGAATCGGAACAACCTAAGGCAGGTTGCTGTAAAGAAGCGGGAGCCTGCGCCCTCCCAGAAGAAGTTCTCTGTCAGAAACTAGCCAACGCACTTGGCGAATCGTCTTCCAACGTTCCAAAAAACTTGGGCGCTATACCAAAGCAGATAAAAAACTTAGCGCGTTCGCGAGCTTCCTCCCAGAAGGAGAACAAGAAGAGAGATTCTAAGAAGGAGAAAGATGAGAATCAGAATGAGGAAGTCATACTCTTCGATGCGGTGGAAGCTCAGGCTGCTTTGGTACAAGGATTGGAGTGCTTGTTCGCGGCGACGAACGCCAACACTGTGGTAATGCCGCCTCCGAACCGAGAGGAACGACCTCGCAGTCACAGACAAAGCATTCGCGGCGAGAGAGAGAATTCGCACAAAACGAGAAAACGCTCCATAGAAGAAGTAGCACAAACGTCCACCAACACCCTCCTTCCCACTTCCATGCCTTTATTAGCAGCATTCCTCAACTCTAGAGTAGACTTTGGACCTTGTTGCCTACCTTCCTATGTGGCTAACGCTACTGCTACAGAGTCTGCTGCCACTCAAACCGTGCAACCCGCGGAAGAGGGGCCAAGACTTAGACCATTGATGGACAGGAACCATAGAAACCGTGTTAGAAAAATAAAGCGTTCGACTCGCCAACGAAACAATCCTTCACAGCAGAACAACCCTGAAAAGAAGGATAATTCGAAGCCACCAGTTCCGGACAACTCGAGTAATCCTAATACCGTTCATTTTGCTACGTCATTTGATGATACGACGGACGGCGCGATTCATTGCTTTATGGACGAATATGGAAACTGGATGTCGTACACTTTTGATAAGAACAGTTCAGGGCGAGCGCAGGCAACGCCGATCCCTTTGCCGGAGAAAGAGGATCAACAGGGCATGCGCATCAACAGGGTTAAACCTATTGACAATCCTGACAATGCGCAAGAAACTGCAGGCGAAGGCAGTTGTGGCTCTCTAGAATCAGAAGCTGGGAACAGCGAAAGTATACCGAAAAAACGCGGAGACAGCATCGACCAAAGTTCCTCAAACCAGGGCAGCAACAACCCTCTATTGTCAAGTAACAACAACGTATCCGCAGTCGTTCCTATCAACACTAATAACGCCAACAAAAGGTTCTACGTTTTCGACGGAGGAACCGGTAGCTCCCATCCCGATCAACCACGGTCACCCGTAGCTTACGTCACTGATAGTTTACTAGAGCAAATAGAGGCTGAAAGACAATCCCGAATGGGACTGCCTAGTATGCATATAAACTTCTTAATGAATCAGCAAAGAGCGCAGCAGTTAGCTCAGCAACAACAAGCTGAAAATACATATGCAAATGTACCAAGTTTAATGCCGTCTATAGGAGAAGAAAGTGTAGAAGTCAATCTTAGGAGCAAATTCTCAAAATTAATGGACGAAATGGAGAAGGCGAACCATCCAAAACCAAAAAGTTACTACAAGTTTAAACTTTCTAAATGTTTTGAATTGAAGGTTTCTATGGATAGACTGCAACTGATGGCGTTGTTTGACAGGAACCTGACCTGCAGGGAGACTTTTGTCACAATCTTTTTGGCTGTGATGGTGGCCGTTTTGGGCTCTATGGTCTTAAACCTCGGCTTCTACAGGGACATATACGCGTTTTGGTTTTGCTTCATCATGGCAGGCAGTCAGTACTCTTTGCTGAAAAGTGTCCAACCTGATTCTGCGTCACCAGTTCATGGTTTTAACAAAATGGTCGTGTTTTCTCGACCGGTATACTTTTGCTTATGCACAGCACTATTGTGCGGGGTACATAGCTACTTGGAACAGACGGCACCTTTTACTGATGAAGTGCATACAAGACGAAAACGAAGTTTCGATGATACGAAACCTATTACGATATACGGTTTCGAGATTAATGAAAGAGATTTTTTACACGTAATTCAAGAGATTCTATCGAAGTTTCTATTGTTTTTTCCTTTGGCGTTCAGTTTGGGGTTATTTCCTCAAGTCAATACGTTTCTCATGTACTTATTGGAGCAGATTGACATGCATGTGTTTGGCGGTAATGCCACAAGCAGCTTAAGCGCTGCAGTTTATTGCGTAGTACGTTCTGGGGCAGCGATCGGAGTGCTGTATGGCTTCGCTTACAGCGGCTTAGTTGAGGGCAAGAAATCGCAGCATCAGAAACACAACATCCTTTTCTCAATATTCTGTGGTTTATTAGTACCGATTGCTTACCATCTAAGTCGTAGTGCGAGCGACTACACCCTAATTTGGAACCTAATAAAGAAACATTTGCTACCACCCGAGTTATACGTCATACAGAATCCAGAATGCTCTCCAGAACTGGACAAAACAGATCCAAACACACTTAGCGACGATAAAAAGAACAATTCGGAAAGTAACATATCAAAACAGAATTCTATTGGAAGTTCTGCATCTAAAATAAACTTTAGCTCCGAAACGAACATTGCAAAACAAAAACGTTCACAAACATCAAGTGTTAGCTCTTTAAAAATGGACCCTAGAGGCGGGGACACAATGAATTCAACAACATCCCTAAAAGCAGACCCACCAACCGAAGACGATAAAACCCAGGACACAAATACATCAAATGTGAAGTCAGATTCGGAAAAGCCTGATGAAGATATGGAAGATCCGCTGCCTAAGAAGCTGCAGGCGACGGTGAACGCTCGGCTTAAGAATGATGTAATCGTGTGCACGTTTCTTGGGCTATTCGTGTTTGGGCTGCATTGTACGACGGTGTTCACTACGCTTAGACCGCAGCTTAATACGGTGAGTGTTTTCGTTTATAACTTTATTCTGAAAACCTCTTCAAATTGAAAAGAGGTCACTGATTAAGTCGCATAAAAAATCTACTTTACAAATTATCATTGCCGCGCAGGGCATTTGTTAGAGTTGATGTTGCAATAAATTGTGTGAAGTCGTTTCTGATCAATTGGACGCTAAAATTACAATCAATGTATTTAAAATAAGAGTGACAGCAAAGTAAATAATTAGAAAACAATTGAATATCAATTTGCAAACAGCTAAAAATAACTGAAAAAATAAGTTTTTCCGCGATTCAAATTCAGTTTATTTTTGCTGTCATTCCGCCTTATTCTGATCTTGTGCGCTGACCAAAAAGTTGTTTTTTTTTTGCTGTAAATTTTCTCAAAAACATTCATTCTAATTTTTATGATGACTTTTATATCAATATATTCGAGGCAAAATCTAAGATCAATATTCCCGCCAATAGGTCCTCTGGATAATCGCGGGCATCCTAGGCTGGGCGCTGCACTACGTGACGCCTCAGCTGCGCAAGCAACAGCCGTGGCTGTGTCTCGCCGGCCCGGTGCTGAAGCAGCATGAGCACGCGCAGTACGAGGTCACGGAGCCGGCCAGGCTTATGTGTTTTGAGAAGGTAGACTTTTTGATGGTGAACTTCGATGCTAAAGCATTTTATAGAAAAATACGGAAATTCTAGTTCCTGAAACTCATTACATCAATTTCTAACTGACGTCTCATTGATCCGATGATTTAAAATTTAGTCTATTTTAGTCTGAACAATATTTTATTTTCGTTAAGTAGTAAATTGTTGATTTTACTTTACCAAACGGGAACGAAACACTGGTTTTGTTTAATTTTCTGTATTTCTATAATCTGGATATTCAATTAGGATATAAAATCGTCGAGCACGACTCATGCGCATTTTATCGGGATTGCCCGAGTAACTTTGAACTCCACCGAACCAATTGCAGCTGCTCCCTTAATAATTACGATGGATTTGTCCCCAGATGTTTGTGTACCTATGTTTCCTGGAGCGTAACGTGCTATACCCGGGCGTCGTGGTCGCGGCCACGACGCAGGACGCGCCCGCCATCGCCGCCAAGTACGGCGACGCCGTCGGGGCGCTCATCATATGCGTGTGCGCCTTGAAGTGTAAGTTATATTTTTATTTGATAGGAGACCATCTTTAACAATCAACTCAACCTTCCTGACTAATACAGAAACCTCTCTCAAGTTTAAATCCCTACTCGTATCTTTGATCTACCAAAAGCTTTCGGCTGGTAACATCAAATTAGAAAAGAGTGAAATGTGATATATTTTAAAACATTTAAACCTATAAATAAATAATTGTATAAAGCTCATAAATCATGATTATGCTTTTGTATATAATAAAACACAGTGCTCGAATGTTGACAGTGAATCTTAAACTCTAAATAATAAGGTTCAAAATACTCTAAATAATTTCTAACTTCCAAATTTTTGCCGGCAGGTCTTCGAAACGCCTACTCAGAACCGGATTCCCAGTACCTAATCCTGGTGTTCGCAGTACTACTGTTCCAAAGAGACTTGAGCAGTCAGAAGATATCAGAAACTTTCCTAGTCGACTATTTTATCACTGCCATCATCTTTAGCAAGGTCTACGAGTTTCTTCTGAAGGTAAGTTTGTGTGGTTTTTCATTTTGGTAGTTATTTATTTATAGGTTCACCAACAATTGTTTACACTGGATTGATGCTTATAAGTAACATGCAAAAATGTATATGCAACAGTGCAACAATCGATTAGACGGCACGGTCGGCGCAGTGCTTAAGGTTAAACTAGTCGCGGGCTCGAACTCACTAGTGGGCATGGCCGAAAAGCACGCTGTCTCACCTGGCATCGTGTCCGACAGAGATAGTGTCAGTGATGAGCAATTAGACGCTGGTCTACATGCACAAGGTCTAGTTCGCACGCACACAAACATCGTTCCGAACTATTTTAGTAAAACGAGCGCGTAAAAAATTATGAAAAGTCCTTTGGAAAATCGATTTTTATGAAAAAAACCACTGCATAAATCAATTACAAATAAAGTTTATTGAACTCTTCGATAATTAAGCTTTGTCGTTGCCGACTTTGTTTTGGAGATTTTACACTTTTTTTATTGCTTATTTACCCCCAAAGTTGCGTTAAAATTTGCAAGAAAAAGGAATCTTTGTTGGCTCCTAACTTTTTAACGGCTCATTACTATTCTGTTTCCGCACAGACAAAATTAATAATGAAACAAAACGATGTTTAACTTTGGATGTACCATGTAAAACAGTGGAGTAAAACCCCCCTGAAATTTGTATGAAAAAAATATCAACTAGTTGCACCTTAAGCGATTGACTGCTGCGCTGCGTGTCGCGGGTTCGATTCCCGCACGAAACAAATATTTGTACGACCTACAAGTAGTTGTTCCGGGTCTGGCTGTTTATGTATGTGAGTTTAAATGTTTGTAAACGCACAATACAGGAGAAATTCCTAGTGCGGGGCAACGTTATTTAAAAAAAAATTCACTTACAGGTAAACTCCGCATGCATAAAGAAGTTGTACAAAAATTTATAATAATTTAATCTAGTTTTAAATGACTTATCCAAAAGTCTTAAAACTAAATAATAACAATATAGTATACTATATTATACTTATTATATGTAAACACATTTCCGTTCAAGTGAGATAATGAAAGGTTGATCTATTTAGTTATTGGGTCGATCGATCAAGGTAAAGCAACGTCAAAGGTCCGTGGATCGGACCATTAATTTCCTACCGAGACCCCTCCATGTCTCGGAAAGCACGTTATGCCGTTGCTCCCAGCTGTTCTTCGTAGATGTTTGATATTTGTTTCGGATAGTCAGAAGCCCAAAAGTTTATAAACCAGTCTTACCAAGCGGTATGGTGTTATTGAGTATATGGTTTGTGGAGGTCAGATAGGCAGTCGCTTCATATAAAAAACTGGTATTCAGTTGCATCCGGTTATACTGGAGTCGGCTACTCCAATATATTTGTGAAAAGGCGGGCCGACAATTTTCTTTATTATTTTGTTCGTTGTTAAAAAAATATTTTGTTATTCTATCATATTAAATAAGTGTTCGTATCTTTGAACCTAGCTAGGGGCTTGTGGATAAGTAATATCAGCCGCACGGTCGATCAATCAGGTTAAGCTACGGTTGCCGCGGTTGGTCCAGGGATGGGTGACCATTTTCACATACCGGGACTCTTCCACCTCTGAAAGCACGTTAAGCTGTTGGTCCCGGATGTCATTTGTAGATCATTTACAGTGTTTACGGGTCGTCAGAAACCCGAGTCTGACAACCAGTCTTACCAAGAGGTATCGTGTTACCCAGTGACTAGGTTGTGGAAGTCAGATAGGCAGTCGCTCCATGTAAAATACTGATATTCAGCTGCATCCGGGTAGACTGGAAGCCGACCCCAAAATAGGAAAAGACTAGGCAGAGGATGATCTTTGAACCTAGTCAATGCATTGTTTTTACAGTGTGGTTAATTAAATAATTTTGATTCTGAGCGCCGACATGTTTGTTTAATATTATTGTTACTCCTGACAGGTCCAGTTCGTAGTAACATACATAGCCCCGTGGCAGATCACATGGGGCAGCGCGTTCCATGCGTTCGCGCAGCCCTTCTCCGTGCCACACTCCGCCATGTTGTTCCTGCAGGCTGCTGTGTCAGCGTTACTGTCGTCGCCTTTGACGCCGGCTTTAGGTAAACTATATAAGACCCCCTTTACCAAATATTTAAAAAAAACTGCCTCGTTGGTTTAATGTTCGCAAGCGCTACATCTGAGCATGAGGTCCTGGCTTCGATTCCCAGTTTGGGCAAAGTGTTATTGGGTTTTCCATCTGTAATTTCTCAGTAGGTTGATGTCAACAGGCTCGACCCCTGTTACATGGAACTTAAACATAACTGGCGAAATATGGGTGTACTATAGGTACACCTCTGCCAAACCCTTCGGGGATTACAGGCGTGATGTTATGTTATTAAAAAAAAGTTTTTACAAAAGAGTTTTACGGAGGATGTATTTTTTTTTCTACTTAAGTGTCTTGGATTATTTACTCGAATGTCTTGGCAGAAAATAGTTAAACCACCTAAACGAGGAAAACTTGACACAATCCACAGTATCAAAAAACCGAATTAAATCTTAAACGAGTATTAGGAAAAACAACCGTAATACCTACACATAAGGTTCAGTTTGCATTACAACTTCATTTTTTATGACTTTCTTTTTTTACTAGTCACTCTAAAATCAACTTTATTTACACTTTTATAAAGTTGATGTTTAATTAAGTGGAAATAACATCAATTGGAAACAAGGATTAAATATACCCTAACCTATCAAATCACTGTCAAGTGGCACGAGTTTAATTTGACAACAGATTAAATTAATAGGCTTTCCGAAACCAGAGGATACTCAATCAAATAAATGTAAGGGATTCTATAACTTTCTGATTTATTCGCAGGTAGCGCAATATTCATGACATCATACGTGCGCCCGGTGAAGTTCTGGGAGAGAGACTACAACACGAAGAGAGTTGATCAGAGCAATACGAGGCTCTCGTCACAACTTGAGAGAAATCTTGGAGCTGGTAAGAACACTACCTACTAGCCGTCTTTACAAAATATTGTTGTTATTAGTGATTCAGAAGTACAATATTTAAAACTCACAGATTTGGTACAGCTAGAATGAATTAATACCTCTTTCTGTTTTTATTTCTAAATAACGAATACTGAGAAATAAAAAACCCTTAAATTATATTATTAATATTATACATTATCATCATCACAAATTCATTTAATTTAGAATTTATTTTTTTACATTTTTTGCAATATCAGGGTCGGAGCATAATGCGTATACGCATCTTCCCAGGCAATTACATTCTTTGTATCATTATATTCGTGAAACATACGCTTCATGTACGTTAATTTTTCTCGTTTTATGCTTACAATTTAAGCCTTTAATATTTTGTAGACGACAATAACCTGAACTCGATATTCTACGAGCACCTCACTCGGTCGCTACAACACTATCTGTGCGGAGATCTCATGCTTGGACGCTGGGGACAGGTGCAACAGGGAGATTGTTTTGGTAAGAAGACGCAGATATTCTGTTTTAGAGGGAGGCCTCATTAGTGCATTGCGTTACGTCATCGCAACGGATCAACGCATTTTATGCCATACCGACGTTGCGATGACGCAGGATGTCGCAACGCAAGAGAGCGACGCACGACGTCGCGAGTCGCAACGTCTAGTTTGCCCCTTCAGCAGTGGAACACTGTCCTGTGCCGCACGGAGCTCCGACAGCACAGCGCATCACCCTCTCCCGCTTCCTCTTTTGTTCGTCGACCAGTTAAAACGTCGCGTACGACGACGCATAATGTGGCATGTCACTAAAAAAATGCTGCGATGACGCAACGCAACGCACTAGTAAAGCCTCACTCTTACTTGACCCTGATTGTAATAAGGCTTTTTTTTTTTTTTTTTGGGTGGGAAATCATCAAATAACTTCTCCCGCTCTGGGCGGAGCGGGAGGGCGTGTCAGACTCTTACTGACTAAAACCCACCCGTGTTCCTTCGGTTGCCCTGTTGCCGGGGGCCACGATCTCCCTTTCGGTTTTCTTCGCAACCCCGGCAGGCATTGGCCCTAGTGGACCCCTTCAGTTCTGCTGACATCTCTTTCGAGGCGCGCGTGGAACACAACGCGCCGTCGACCCGGGCCTGGTCCTTATCGGACGGTGAGCCACCCATTGCTCACCGTCCGCAAGCCCGCGCCTACGGTGGCCGAAAATCGCCCCGCGATTCCCGACGCCCTGGGCGTCTCCTCCTGCGGCGGTTAGGGGCGTGAGGGCGCGAAATTTGCCTCTCCCTCACGCGTTCCGCCTCCATTGTAATAAGGCTTAAGGTTATAGCTTGTCCACTCTGCAATGACTTGCCCCACTACCGCATCAGCCATAGAATCCGCATTACCGTGTGCGTGAATGCGGTAGTGGGGCGCGTCATTTCAAAGTGGACAAGCTATACATCCATATAATATTTAAAATGTCTGTATTACATGAATTACACGCGAAGCCTTGTTAACAGTTCTGATTGTGCGTCTTAAATAACTTCAACAATTTATAAAAATTGAAACGAGATTTGATTATTTGAGATTGAGAAACAATAACTTGACATGATTTTATGGAGAAACTTTCCACTCTATTCCAGTTAAGAATTAAAAGCAAGAAAGACATCCCAATGAAGTTACAAATTGTCTAATATTTTCGTCATGCTAGTTCCCAAAAGTATAGAATAAAGATATCTACATATATACATTAATGATATGGTAATCCTAATCATTAATAAATAATATAATAATAATCAATAAATAATATAGTGCATACAGGGAGAATCGTTGGTTGGTGCCTCAACACTTAAAAACATCTAACAGGCCTCTGCGCGTTGGCTTCGGCTCTTCGTACGCCTTCTAAAGGTCCGAGATCCCAGGGTCCCGAGAAATGTCAAAGATCAATAAATAATATAACAATAATAATTAAATAAAATAGCAATAATAATAAATTAAATAATATAGCAATAATAATTATTCAAAGGAAACAATTTATTTATATGAATAAACAGAATTATAATACACATGTACAGGTATATAAAAATAATCTCAAATATTTAAGTACTTTTTGCAGATAAAACATAAATAATAGTTAAGCGAAATGTTAGTATCATATTCGCGATCTCCTGAATTTGATAATATATGTTAATATATGTTATTAAAACATATGTTATTAAAATAATTAAAATATATGTTATTTAAAACTTGTTCCCCACAAAAACTACTTAATGATCTCCTAAAACAGTGCTTCCTCTCTCCTACCCTCTTTGCTGTTCCCTAAAGGGTCCATAATGATCTAAATTATATAATTACCACCTAAGTACACATTATGGTAAAGCAATAAAGATATTATTATATTAAATATCTAAAAACTGTCCGTGTCCTTAAGGTATATTTTTCAAAAAAACTAACTTGTGCCAGAATTTCGCAGTTTTTCGAGCACCTTGGGAGTAGCACAAGGTTTTCAGGATTGCTAACTTGAGTATAAACTACTCATGGGACTTAACATCAGGGGACTTAACAACATATTTAAAAAGTCATAGTTACTTGCGCGTTTGCTTTTTTTGATGTTGTTATTGATTGGGCGATCATGCCTCGAAATTAAAACAATTTATTCCAATTTTCAGTACTAGCCTCAGACTACCTAAACTGCCTCGTCCACATAGTTGAGATGGGTAATGGGCTGGTATCGTTCCAACTGCGAGGGCTGGAGTTCCGAGGCACATACTGCCAACAGCGCGAGGTCGAGGCCATCTCGGAGGGCCCGGAGGAAAGTAGCGGTGAGGGTTTGTTGACATTTATAGTTTTAAGTTTGTGGTGTTGTGTAAAAATTAATTAAAATATTAATCTGTAGTATCACAAATGGCTTTTGTTAGTAAAACATCATTTTTATTTGAAAAAGTAGAGATCCATGATTTGAAGTTTGAGAATAAGTTTGTATGGAATCCCATTCGTCGCTTAATTTGATTTTATGTACGTGTAGTAATCTGTTGAGAGTGTAAAGACCTACATAAAGATTGGTTCTGAAGACAACGTTTTGGAACGCGCTCCAAGAGATCCTTCTGTCTACCAACTGTTTTCGTGAGCATAAGATAACACGCGCTTTGGAAATTACTAAGCCTGTATTTCGTTTACATGTGGCGTGTTACACGTAAACAGAATATGGATTTGATCAAGAGAATGCATTTTACAGAATTTCATTAAATATTATGAATCCTATTTATTACAGATTCGATATAACAAACGCATGCATCATTATGTGTGTGGTTTTGTCACTGTATTTGCACGTTTTCTTTTAAGATCCTAATGTTTATGTCACAGGCAGATTCGCAATTATGAAATATACCAAAGGCAAATTGGCAACTCTTTCAGTTGTTATAATTTCGATATTTATTGCTATTGTAGGTTCGGTTGGAACTGTGTCCAGGCGCGAAACGAACATGCAGTAAATAAGCTAGGGCGCCTCGACCAATTGGGTTAGGTTAGGTTATATTTTGGCTTCAGCATATTTTATAACTGCGAGCGTTTTTAGCAGAATCAACATTTGTTTGCCGAATTCTTGATTCAACATTTGTGTGCGCAGAGGGCGTGTGCGCGGGCGCGTGGTGGTGCGGCGGGCGCGGCCTGGCGCCGGGCGCGGCGTGGGCGCTGCGCTGGCTGGCGTGGCAGCTGGTGGCGGCGCGCTACGTGCTGGAGGGCTACTCCGTGTCCGACAACAGCGCCGTGTCCATGCTGCAGGTTTTCGACTTCAGGAAGGTGCTGCTCACCTACTACGTTAAGGTGGGTGGGACGTTTACTTTTATGCTTTTGTTTGAGAAAATGTATGAAGCCAAGCGATGATTTTAAGGATCATTCAAAAACTAGTTGTTACTCACAGACCGAAATAACGCTGAAAAATAAAACACGCTCATTTCAATATGAATGTGAATTTTGAAGTCGAATGGCAATTTTGTTCAGTGATGGTAAAAAGTCCGGTTTCCAAAACGAAAATCAACACAATAATTAGCTAACAAAATAACAAGCGCGTGTACTGATTAGATGACTGTAGAATCAACTGTGTTTTCGTTATGTTTAATTAAAATTTCCTGTAAAAACTGCAACATAATATTTTGTAAATTAACCATAATTATCATAATAATAAAAACGTTTTTATGTAGCACTTCTTATAGATGTCAACCACTCTGAGGTTTGCGAAACATTCTAATTAAAACAACACAGTATTTCTTTAACTATCTCTAACCAAAGAGTAGGAACGTTTGCATATTCATCCTCACCCCTTACAAAACCCTTAAAAACTTACCCCTAATTATTCGTATTTCCACCCGTAGAGTATAATCTACTACACAATCCAATCAGCCAAACTCGAAGAGTGGTTAGCTTCCACCGTAATAGCGGACGCTCTGAAGCCCATGAACGAGAGGAACTTTGTGGACCTGGACCCCATCTTCAATGTTAATCTGGATGAGGATTATGATTTTAGAGCTTCGGGGATTACTAGGTATGTTATTCTTTTGTTGATGTTGTAGAATTACAATAAGTTTCCAAAAAACTTACTCAAATATTAATAGTCGTATGTTCGAAGTTTAAGCTAGTATTTTGTGTTTGATACGATTACCCATACCAGTAAGGTTGCGAGCACGAAATCAGCGCGAGGACTGATGGCCGAGTGGAGCGGTGGTGGTGAACCAATTTTGTGCCGTCGCCACCGCCCCGCTTGACCGCTGGTTTCGTGTCTGTAACCTCACACTTGAATTACAAAACCTGCCATCAGAGCTACAAAATGTTGAACGTACTAGTACTGTCAATAACTATTTAACTGGGCAATTCCTATATCTATCGTGTAATTTAGAAGACAAATACAAACATGCAGTTCTGTCTAATATTTAATAAGTTTATCTGATGTTTTTTCAATATTTTTTTTATTAATTATGTAAAAAAACTAGTAGTTGGTTTTACAGAAAAAAAAAAACTTGTTTGAAAAAATGAATAAAATAAAACAACACTTGTTCATGGGTGTTTCGTAAACTTTCTGTGATATCTTTCTCATTTTATGTTTAATCGTACTGCAGAAATTATCCTAATATTAGCTGCTGCCTGTGGCTTTGCTTGCGTGGACCCTACTTAGCCTAAATTGCTCCTTATAATATCTGTTCGGTGTTTTCACCGAACACCTTAGTTAGCAATATCGGCGTGACGCGCTGACCTAATTTTATTACTTATTACTTATTATTTATATTAGATTCAATGCACTTTTGTCTACCGCGTGAGTCGGGTGTATTCATCAACATTTCATTAACATTTTAACATTAAGAACAGTTTGAGAGTGAATAAATCGTGAACAACATTAACATTGGTTTCTCCTCATAAACACCGACACCTTGCTACGTACCCCGACATATTTTTGGTCCTTCGAGCCGGATTGGATCACGCGTCGCGTAATTTCGGAACATTCGGAATTGTGGTGTGCGAGGTCTGAACTATCGTAACAAACAACAGTGCGTGTACGTCGTGGGGCGGTCGGAGCGAACATTGGAGAATAACAGTGAAGTAGCAGCAAGGGCTGAAGACTAACAGCGGAAAAAACAAGTAATAAATTTCCTTAATTTTAGTCAGTAAGGACTGCAGTTTAACATCCCATAACAATGTCAGAACTCATTGAAACGCAATCAATGATCTATGATAGCATCATAAAACTTGGCATTAACTTGAAGAAGGATAGTGCTGATAGGAAAACAGTAGATTACTTTAAGCGGAAGCTTAGCACTTTGGAGAGTTATTGGAATGACTACCAAATTAATCATGAGCGAATTGAGGGGGAGGTCAGTAAGACCGATCCTTATTTTATCGATCGAGAGTACGAGAAAACAAGGACGGTGTATGAGTCAACCAAGGCGTTGATCAACCAACAGTATCAGCTGCGGTTCATGAAAACAGGAAGCCTGTCAACAGGTGAACAACCAACAGCTCGAGACAGATCACCGTCGGCATCGAGTATGCGTGCAGAAGTGAAAAAAGGAGAGGAGGAGGGACCAAGTTGTTCAGGGCAGCTGAGTGACCGACCAGTGCAGCAGTTGAATATGGAGCCAAACAGCAAGCTAGACGACCTGTTGAAAAGACAGTATGCGAATTTTAAAGCTTTTGTGCGTACAACCGCAAACATAGATGTGGACTCTATCTCAGATAAGTGGGAATTTGAGGACGTATTGAGGTCACTACAGGCTAGATGGACAGCTATCGACAAATTACATTGGGACATTGAGATCGAACTGGAGGGAGACAACGAACAATATAACAACATGTACGATAAGTATGAGAAAAAATTCAACAACCTGAAAAGGGCTGTCAACACGAAAATGTGGTCAGTCTCACACAGGGAAAAATCAACACCTCAACTGGAGATACCGAACTTCAACGGGAACTACAACCAGTGGGTATCGTTTAGAGACCTATTCTCGGAAGTTATACACAACAACCCATCGTTATCAAGCGGCCAAAAAATGCAGTATTTAAAGGGTAAGGTTCGCGGAGAAGCTGAGAAACTTATACAACACCTATCGATAAGTACCGATAACTATTTGGTGTGCTGGGATATTCTCACCCATCGGTATGATAACAAAAAACTAATATTCTCGTCCCATATGAACATTTTGCTAGGCCTGCCAAACATACAACAGCAATCGATACAGCAGATCAAGCGAATGCATGACACCACGCTAGAGTGTCTTAATGCAATCAAAAACTTGGGAGTTGACATCACATCGTGGGATCCAATGATCATACACGTTCTAGGTCAAAAGCTAGATACGGAAACATACACAGACTACATAGAGTCGCTGAAGAATTCGAAAGAACTACCGGTTCTTACAGAGTTCTTAGAATTTTTGGAAACAAAATTTACATCTCTGGAAACAGTTCGCCGCAAAGATAGTGTGCCCTCGAAGACTTCTTATCAAAACAATTATCAAAATCAAACATCTAACAATAAGAAAAACATCTACAACAATTCAAATAACAAAAGCAATGGCAATAGAGCAGTTGCGAAATCAATGCACGTTTCGAACATAAAATGCCCTCTCTGCAATAACCAACACGGCATTTATAATTGCAAAACATATTTAAAAATGAGTGACGACCAGAGGCTAAAAACTGCAAACAAATTGAAACTTTGCACAAATTGTTTATTTAGCCACTTCGGAAATCAGTGCACCTCCAATTTAACATGCCGGAAATGCCAAGATCAACATAACACCATTCTACATGACGCATTTACGAAATTAGCCAATGCATCAACTCAGTCGTCAAGCAGCAACAATGTTGAGAAACAAAACGTAAAACGCAATGAACCCGTGACGGGCAACGTGAATGCCTCTCAAGATGAAAAGGCGGAGATATTGCTAGCGACTGCTCTGCTGAAGGTCAAAAGTGTGGATGGAACTTACCACAACATGCGCGCTTTGATCGATCAAGGGTCCCAGATATCCTTAATAACTGAGGAAGCAGCTCAGATATTAGGTATCAAGAGACGAAGATGCAAAGGAGTCATCTTTGGAGTGGGGCAAAAGGAAAACAGTTGTAAGGGGATGATAACTATAGAATGTGCTTCCACGTACAACAATTTTGAATTCGAATCTGATGTGCTCATCATGAACGAACTTATTAAAAGTCTGCCAAACCAAACATTCGCTAAACCAAATTGGACTTACATAAAAAACATAAATATAGCAGACCCTGAATTCTACAAAAGTCGACCGGTTGACTTGCTTTTCGGGGCGGACATTTATGCTAACATTATGCTAGGCGGAATTATAAAAGGTGAACATGCCCAACAGCCGATGGCTCAACAAACACACCTGGGATGGTTACTATGCGGTAACGTAAAAACATACCAATGTAATGTGGTTCTAAATAATATCGAGGAAATCCAGAAATTTTGGGAAGTTGAAGAGATTGTAGACCCTTCAAACCTAACCGTAGAAGATCAGGAATGTATGGACGTGTATACAAAAACAACAAGAAGAAACAGGCAGGGTCGTTATGAAGTCAGAATACCACTGAAAGAACAATTAAAACAGCAATTGGGGACTTCCAAATCTATGGCTATTGTTCCGCTGAAGAATTTGGAACGACGGTTAGAAAAACAACCAACTTTATCCCAAAAATACAAGGATTTCATGAGTGAATATGCTGCGTTGAATCACATGAAACCGGAACAGAAAAACAATAACATAACAATCGAATGCTTCTTGCCTCACCACGGCGTGCAGAGAGAAGAATCAACAACAACAAAGCTTCGCGTTGTATTCAACGCATCAGCAAAAACTTCCACCAAGTACAGCTTGAATGACGTCATGCTGAAAGGGCCCAATCTACAAAAAGATCTACAGGCGTTACTACTTCAATGGAGACAATATCCCTTTGCTTTCACTGCGGACATCGAGAAGATGTACCGCCAAATCTTAGTTAACCCCATCGATCAACATTTGCAAAAAATCGTTTGGCGTGAGTCATCCACACAACCAATACAAGTGTACCAATTGAACACGGTAACATACGGGACAAAGGCCGCACCGTTTTTAGCAATTATGACCTTAAAACAGTTGGCGGCGGATGAGCGATCCAAGTTTCCAGAAGCGGCTGCTGTTCTGGAAAACAGTTTCTATATGGATGACCTGTTACACGGTTGCTATAACACAGAACAGGGTAAACAATCGATAAATGATCTAATCCAGCTGTTAAAATCAGGAGGCTTCAATCTTCGAAAGTGGTCATCCAACAGTCAAGAATTATTGGAGAACATATTATCAACTAGTCAAGAGGAATCCGTTTATAGCTTCAAAAATGATGACATGCTGAAAACCTTAGGTTTGTGTTGGAACCCGCAAGGAGATCAATTTACATTCCGTTGCGACTTTTCACAAACAACCTCAAAACAGACTAAAAGGAGCTTACTATCAGAAATATCAAAATTATATGACCCTCTTGGCTGGCTGACACCCCTATCCACGAAACTAAAATTACTATTTCAAAAGTTATGGAAACATGATCTACAATGGGATGATAAAGTGGCAGATGACATACATTACGAATGGGTCAAGTTGATTACGGAAATTGACCACATCAAACACTGTAAGATTCCTCGGTGGATATTATGCAACGGGAATGACGTCATCGAACTGCACGGCTATTGCGACGCGTCCATCGAAGCATATGCGTGTGTAGTATACGCACGAACAAAATACCAACAAGAAACAGTGATTGTCGCAGCAAAATCGAAACTTATACCAAGTAAAAAGAGCGTAACATTACCACGAATGGAGCTTTGTGGTGCTTATCTATTATCTAAGCTAATCGCCAAAATCAAACAGAGTATAAGTTGTCAATTACAAATCTATGGATGGTGTGATTCTATGGTGGTCATAGGGTGGCTGCAAGGCGATTCAGCACGTTGGAAACCTTTCGTAGCTAATAGAGTCAACGCTATAAAACAGATAATGCCGGCAGACTGCTGGCGCTACGTGAAATCAGGAGACAACCCGGCCGACTGCGCCAGCCGAGGTTTAACAGCGCCCCAACTATTACACCACCCTTTATGGTGGAAGGGACCAGCATGGCTAGCGTCTTATGACGCAGAAAAGGAACAAAAACAGGCTATCTACCAAACAGAGGAAGAGATGAAAAAGATTAAATTGGTAAACATTGTTCAAAACATTAACAGTAACAGTATAATAGATGATTTATTATTACAACATAATTCATTTATAAAAATAACTCGTGTCTTGGCATGGGTACTGAGGGCATTGACGCCAAAGTCGCAACGTAAACATTTACCAAAGTACCTAACATTACTAGAATTGCGAAAAGTCAAATCAGCTATTATAAAACGAGTGCAAAGTACAGCATTTGCGTCAGATATTGAAATGATAAACAAACATGGTAATGTGGCATCAAACAGCAAATTATTGAATTTGAAACCTTTCGTCGATGAAAACGGGTTTCTCCGAGTGGGAGGACGTTTACGGAACGCAAGTATGAGCGACGAAATGAAACATCCTAGGATAATCCCTAACAAAAGTCGATTAGCGGAGTTACTCATAGAAGAAGCTCATCAACTAACATTCCATGGAGGGCCCCGACTGACCTTAGCTGCTCTCAGACAACAATACTGGATAACAAGTGGATACAGCACAACCAAAAAACATTTAAGAAATTGTGTAACTTGCCGGAAGTATGAAGCAAAGAAGCAATATCAATTGATGGGTGACCTTCCCGCAGCTAGAACCAACCCCGCGCCTCCATTCTACCACACCGGTGTGGACTACACAGGTTTTGTGAACATCAAGGCAAACAAGGGAAGAGGAGTAAGAACACTGAAAGGCTACGTGGCTGTATTCATTTGCATGGTCACGAAAGCAGTTCATTTAGAATTGGTGTCTGACCTTACCAGTTCAGCATTCTTAGCTGCACTGAAGAGAATGGCAGCCCGGAGAGGAACACCTCATAACTTGTATAGTGACCAAGGAACCAATTTTATCGGAGCTAATAGGCTGCTTCAAGAGGAGTACAAACAATTACAACAAGTTTTCGGGGATAGTTGCCAGGAAGAAATCGCTAAAATGAACATACAATGGCATTTCAACGCTCCATCTTGGCCGAGCGCGGGCGGGCTGTGGGAAAGAGCCGTCCGCAGTCTGAAGTTCCACCTGAAAAGAGTGGTTGGCGAACAAAGACTAACGTTCGAAGAGTTCACTACTATACTGACACAACTGGAAGCGTGTCTGAACTCGAGACCGTTATGTTCACTGACAGAAAACATTGAGGATCAGGATTATTTATCACCGGCACATTTTTTAACAGGAAGATCCGACTTAACAGTGATTGAGACAAAGGAGGATGCAAGAACGAGATGGCATTTAACAACCAACATTTTTAAACAGATTTGGCAAAAGTGGAAGAATGAATATTTGAGCCAATTAACAGCGAGAGAAAAGTGGTCTAAACCTCAGGAAAACCTAAAAGTAGGCAACATGGTGGTAGTGCACGAGGATAACATTCCAGCTGGACGGTGGATTATGGGTCGAGTGATAGACGTGCATCCCGGTAATGATGGCTATGTCAGGGTGGTGTCATTGAAAACGAAAAATGGCATCATAAAGCGACCAGTAGTCAAACTTTCTTTATTACCAGTAGAAATCGAAACAAATCACAAACAAAACAGTTCAACTGAAACAGACAGTTCAGCTGAACAGGGGACTAGAACCCGAAATAGCAGGAAACAAACAAGAAAAACGACACCAGGCACGTTATCGTATGTGGCCATGGCATTAACCTTTTTTATGTCAATCTGCAACGTTGCAAATTGCACCTACAACATAACATCATTAACCAATAACCAATCTTTCTACTTTGACCCAATATCCAAAATTACTCTCGTTAAAGACAGTTGGGTCCTAGTTGTATTCTATAACATGTCTCCGTATTGGGAAGGTATGCAGGCGTTTGAAAAAGTAACAACATATCTGGACAAAACATGCAAAACAACAGGCAGCGAACAGTGTAACATGATAGTCCCACAGCTGATCCATGAGGGTAATGAACTGAAATACTACAATGAGCTTCTGATGACGCAACACGTAAGTGGACACTCCAGACGGCGGCGGGGACTTATCAATGCAGTTGGAAACATTGCAAATTCCCTATTCGGAGTATTAGACGAACAATTCGCGGAAAAATACAGCCGAGACATAAACATGATACAAAAAAATGAAAAACATTTAGCTGGCTTATGGAAGAACCAGACATCGATTGTTGAATCAGAGTATAATTTGTTGAAAAGAACAGAAGAAATCATGGCAAAACAGCATAAAATAATAAATAAACATCTAATAACGCTAGATAACATCACAAACAGATTACAACGAGAGATAAACAACATATCCTTACTTCAAGAATTTACCATGACAGCCCTTACGGCCAGTAATTTACTGCATAACTTAAAACGAACTCAAGATATTTTACTAGACATCCTAACCAATGTCCACCATGGACAGTTTAACATTCATCTGCTAACCCCTGAACAGCTTCAAAAGGAACTTAACATTATCTCTGGGCATTTATCCGATGACCTAACATTGCCTATTGAACCGCACGACATTCGAAAGCTATATTCTCTGATGAGCATTACAGCACGATTAACTGAACAATACTTCCTCTTCCAAATAACATTCCCACTTATCAGCAGAGACCGATATAAGTTGTATAAAATTCATTCTATACCACACCAGACTAACAACACTATGATAGAGTTGATCCCGTCTTCAGAATACATCGCTACGGATATAAAAAGAGACTCATACTTAACAATTACGTCGGAAGAACTTTCACTATGTAAACAAGAAGATGATAATTTTATATGTGATTGGAAGAAACCAGTATACCATCTGAACAACGAGAACAACTTTTGTGATCTCGACCGAGACACAGATAAGTGCAAGGTGCGAAGATCTAGATGTGAAAACAAATGGACATCATTAACAAACCCGTCGCTATTCTTGTACTATTGCTGCAACATTTATGCCGTCAAAGTAATCTGCGGCGAACAGATAAATAAGGTACAACTGAGCAAAGCTGGTGTCATTTACTTAGAAGCAGGTTGCCTGCTAAAGGGTCAGGACTTTACCCTGAACATTAAGAGTCAAAAGAAAAACCGAATAGACATGAGTCCGGATATTTTTATACCTGAGATGGATCAGTTTAACTTCATCATTAACAGCACTATGCCTTTCAAAAACTTACATGATGTCACAGACTCAGGTGAGATGAAGTTTGCCTTGAAAAAGCTACACCAACGCATCGATGATATGAAAAACAGCCAAGTGGAAGTGGGAGAAACATTATCCACTCATGACATCCATCAGTATGCAGTAAGCTACATCCTGGTCGGCGCTCTGGCGCTGGCGGCGGGAGCGCTGTTGTACAGATGGCTGCGGCTGCGAGCGCGCCGCGCCCACAGTACGTCGGACATGGAGCTTCGACCTACCAGAAGTGTTAGTGATGTGAACGTCAATAGTGTTAGTGTTAGTACGCGGCAAAACATTAGTGAACGGCAATCTAGTGCGACACACATTTATGGTGAATTAAACAATACTATGGTGAATAGGGCGTGTCCTCGCGTGCCTAGGAATCCTTTAGGAACAATAAGCTCTTAATTTTATTGCAGATAATTCTCTTTTTGTTTTACTAACATTTTAATCTTAAGTTGGCTTGTTTTCACGTTGTAAACATTATTTTCATGATCATTCCATTATTTTACTAACATGACATTGTTTCATCTAAGCATCCCTATCTTTCGTGGTCCGGAATATGTTCGGTGTTTTCACCGAACACCTTAGTTAGCAATATCGGCGTGACGCGCTGACCTAATTTTATTACTTATTACTTATTATTTATATTAGATTCAATGCACTTTTGTCTACCGCGTGAGTCGGGTGTATTCATCAACATTTCATTAACATTTTAACATTAAGAACAGTTTGAGAGTGAATAAATCGTGAACAACATTAACATTGGTTTCTCCTCATAAACACCGACACCTTGCTACGTACCCCGACAATATCAGTTATCTGTTAATGAAAGTCTCGTTAAAATGGATTCAGCCGTTTCGAAGACTAGCCGGAATAAAGAGATAGATAACATTAAAAAAAATGGTTAAAATACCGTATAAACTTTCATATGAATCCAACCCTTTTTGTCACAGGAGCCGTTTCTGCGCGGTGTACGGCGAGTGGATCGCGCACTGCGGCGCGCGGCGCGGCGCGGGGCGGCGGCGCGCGGCGGCGGCCACGCTGTGCTTCGCGCTGAGCCTGCTGGGCCGCCGCGCGCTCGCCGCCGCGCAGCACCTGTCGGCCTCCAGGTGCGCGATTTACTTGCTAAACATATAAACCAGCACGAGCTTTAGGAAAAACAACAGTAATGCCTACATATAAGGTTCAATTTGCACTACAACTTCATATGTTTTATGACTTTATTATACCTAGCCACGCTAGGTCTTCCGGAACACGGTCGCCACTCCAGAACCTTTCGGCCCCATCGACCATCCATTCTGCAAGCAATGTCCAAAGCCACTTAAGTTTGGCAATTCTTCAGGCTATGTCGGTTACCTTAGTTCTCCTGCAAATCTCTTCATTTCTGATTCAATCACGTAGGGAAACTCAAAGCATAGCCCTCTCCATTGCCCTTTGAATAATTTTCAGCCTTCTAATAAAGCCCACTGTGAACAACCACGTTTCAATACCATAGGTCATCACTGACAACACGCACTGATCAAAGACTTTGACTTGAAGGCCTCCCACAGATGACCGTGTGAAAGTCGCAGGAATCCGCTGGATGCAGAAAGCACAGAATCGGTCAAAGTGGAGGTGCTTGGGGGAAATCTATATCCAGCAGTGGACATCTTTCGGCTGAAGAAATAATGATAATGTTACCTCCCATCGGTAGATAGGACTCTGATTCCAATGCTAGTGGAATATTTATTTTATCTTAAATTATTTCATGCATGATGCATTAACCTTTTCTATTCCAGCGTGGAGTTCTTCTTGTACGGTCTACACTCGCTATTCAAGGGCGACTTCCGAATAACATGCGCACGCGACGAGTGGGTGTTCACGGACATGTCGCTCTTGCACTCGGTGCTCGCGCCCGCTATACGCATGGCGCTCAAGTTACACCAGGTAATTGAGATAATAATATATTATTATCACTGTCATACGTTTACCTCGCCTTAGGTCCCAAACAGCTACCTCGTAATCACGGAATGCTGCAAAAAATCGGCCTGAAATTAGCAAAGAATCAACCGAGGCAAGGCGCTTACGCATACATTTTTGGACTTGTAAAATGCGTTCAAGTTCAAACAAATAGATCAAGCAACATTAGGCAGCGCATGCACAGCATTAGGCGTGCTACACACATGTTCGGTAATATCGATTCGGGAGTATTTGTTGAACAACAAAGCCGACCCGGAGCAATTACCGTATTAAATTCGATTTTACCGTCCCAATCAAGTGTGTAGCACACTGCCATCGTGACGTCAACATCTTGAAATACTCTTCTTTTTATTTTATTTTTACAGGACCACTTCATGTTCCCTGAAGAATACTGCAGCAGCTCGGCCCTATACTGCGCCATCACGTCCCACGCACAACGCCTCGTCATCTGCCACGAGGCGGCGCCGGCCTGGCGATACAATGTGCTGCGAGGCGCTCCACATTTGTTAGCTTTGAGGTAAATAAAACTTGCTGTACCCCTCACTTAATCCCACTCGTGATCCAGTACGTATTCGTATGTATTACTAATTAATTTATATTATCATAATTAATTTGAAACATTTATACATAAAAACCTCTGACGTAATTGTGTAATAATTAGGCCAAAAACATGACCCTCTTTTTAGTCTCTGTAAAAACGCGCCAGATACCCAAATTTAGCCTTAGACCTTTTTGAAAACAGGTAAATTTGAGACCCAACGGAAGCTCCTAGCAGTTTTTATATATACTTTTTGAACCGGAGTTATGATTTAGGTTACATACCGGCAAGGACAGGGGGCATGCATCAAGTTGCAGATGCATCCCATCTGCACCGTGATGTGTGCCGCCCTTTTACTCATGACGGAAGACTTGATATGGCCAAATATGGTTTTCTTGACACATGGGGTTCGAAAGAAAAATCTTCGGAAGTAATTTATGTTTTTTTTTTCTAGGCACGTGATGGACGAAGGCAGCGACGACTACAAGATAATAATGCTGAACAAGCGCCACCTGGGCTTCCGTGTCATCAAGTTGAACCGCGAATGTGTGCGCGGTCTGTGGGCTGGCCAGCAGCAGGAGCTGGTCTACCTGAGGAATAGGAACCCCGAAAGAGGGTCTATTCAGAATGCTAAGCAGGTGAGAGGCTTCCTAGAACATTAATTATCCTGTTGTTTGTATCCCATTTTATTTGGGGTCGTTGCTGCGTGTGTTCTTTTCCAAACATCTTTAGTAGTTTCTCGTTAGTTACTCCGTTTCTAGTTAGTTAGCATGGCATAAAGCATAACCAGCCTATTATGTTCCCACTGCTGGGACACAGGCTTGGCAGGCAGGGGTGGGCTATAATCCACAACGCGGGCCCAGTGCGGGCTGGTAGATGTCACATATTTTCGTTTTTTTTTTTTTGTTTTAGGACATGCCGCTTTTCTGACTTTATTATAAAATTATTCATTGTCTTTTGATAGCAATTTTAATTAGCGTCTTTTTTTCTTTTCTTTTGTACGATATTGTTGCCCAAAAAACGATAATTTCGACGTGGAATCTCGATAATTTGAACTTTTTGAGTTGGCAACACAGGCACGCTTGCAAATCGCCAGTGTGGCGTGGCCTTGGACATAAGTCCGCTTGTGTAATTTTGCAAAAAGTTGTAAAAAATTAATCTTAAGTTTTTCTTTTTTCGCAGGCCCTCCGCAACATAATAAACTCATCATGCGACCAGCCAATAGGCTATCCCATCTACGTGTCGCCCCTCACAACGTCATATGCGGATACTTCGCCACAACTATGCTCGTTACTAGGAGGCCCTCTCACTGTGTCCGCTATAAGGGCGAGGATAGCGGCTGCGTGGAGACGGTGAGAAACATGTTTATAAAATCATTATCACTTAGCCGACAGACTGCTGGACATACATGTCTCCCCAAAACATGGCCACATCATCGACAGATCCTACACTTTTCGCATCCATCACGTCGTATGCGAACACATCGCTGCAACTTTGACCGGGACTAGGCGGACTCGTTGAAGTCCCATTGATAAAACAGACAGCCATGTTGAAAGAAAGAAAGAAAAAGTATTTATTGGGAGTCTCACAGGAGATCACAAATTAAACTTATAATAAAACAACTAACGAAACATAAATAAAAAACGTGTGCGGTCGGGGGACCCCCGTCAGGAACGAGGTTCCTTCTCACGTATGATTTAAAACAAAAACAAAATTTTCACAGCCGCCATTCTGGATTTACATTTTAGTGTCACTATCGGCTTTAGCACCCTCGAAAACTATGAAAATAATACCCTGACGAAATATTTTAATATTTTCGCACCCATCTCGGATTTACATTTTGACCTCATCATCGGTTTTAGCACCCTCAAAAACTATAAAAACGACACAGATGACGAAGCACTTGAAAATTGTCGCGGCCGCCATCTTGGATTTACATTTTGACTTCACGATCAGCTTTAGCAACTTTGAAAACTATGCAAACGACACCGATGAAGAAAAATTTGAACATTGCGCAGCCGCCATTCTGAAATTACATTTTAATATCATAATCGCCTTTAACATCCTCGAAAACTATGAAAACGACACCTATGACGAAAAATTTGAAAATTTTCGCAGTCGCCGTCTTGGATTTTCATTTTGATCTAATTCACACTTTCTCTCTCTCTCTCATGCAGCGTACTCGGGCCGCTGTGTACAATTTTATCCCACCACACTGTAATCACTTTACTCTTTTCTTTTTTTATTTATTTATTTTATTTATTTAACCATTTATGCACACACATATAAACAGACAAGAAGAAAGGAACAGAAAAATACGTACAAAGGCAATGCTTTTTTCTGCTGGCGTTCTCTCTCTTTCTCTTTGAATTAAAAGAAGACAGTCGCAAATATTAAAACTTTTTAGCGTGACGATTTGTGAAAGTATACAAGCCACGTTAAAGAACTTCGTTCCAAAAATAAAATAAAAAACAAAGTAAAATGAAAATAAAAGCCGAAAGTCCTGTACGAGGCCAAAAGACTACTATCTCAGCATGATGCTGCGACATTTAAAAATAAGTGTCGCAGCACTGGTATTCTGATAGAACCCGCAGTGATGTCACGGATAGATACAGCAATACATAAATAAAATTATAAGTGACATGTAAAAATAAAATATATATTTAATAAAATTATTGTAATACTTGTGTTAGTATCCGACGTAACATCAGTTACGTGTCTATGCTTTTAGTGGCTGTGGTACTCTATGGCATCGCTGTGACAAGTAAAGGGATGTAGGTACTGACACTGGCAAAAATAAATATAAAAATATTACGACTGATAATGCTACAATATTACAGTGAATAACACAATCCTAACATATATTAAAACAAAGTCCCCCGCCGCGTCTGTCTGTATGTCTGAACGCGATAAACTCAAAAACTACCGAACGGATTTTCAAACGGTTTTCACCAATGGACGGAGTGATTCACGCAGAAGGTTTTTGTATATAATTCATTAAAGGTTTGTGTAAATTGGCTGAAATTTGACGATTATTGTTGAAGATGTCGGCAAAAATAATGCCGACTAGGAGCTTTATTGGCGTGCGCCGCGATAAAATGTATTTTCTACGGGGTTGTTCATCTTAAAAAGATCAACAAAAAAGTCCGTGATGGCATTATCTTCGAAGAGGACCCCACAGTAACCATTATTATCTTTCAGAATTTGAAAAAAATTTCATTGTTATTTTCGAAGCTATTTTGACCAGTTTCCCTATCCAATAAAATATGTTATTTAAATTGGACATTTAATTTAGATTTAAATATGCCTTAACATCATAACATTTAAATGAATAGTTTAAAAGATATCACAGATTCAAAATTACGCGTGACAAAATAATTATGGTTGACGTAACGCGGGAGCAGCGCTAGGAGAGAATGACCTTTTCCTCGGCTATTAGGTATGTAATCCTGGTAGAACGTTCCCGTGGAATATTTTCCGACTTCCACGCGGGCCAAGCCGCGGGCTAAAGCTAGTGTAATATAAATAACTAGCTGCGCCCCGCGGTTTCACCCGCATTAGTCTCGATCCTTTGAGAATATCGGGATAAAAAGTATCCTATGTCCTTCTCCGGATCATCCCATACGCCAAATTTCATCCAAATCCGCTCAGCTGTTTTAGCGTGATGCCGTGACCAAGGGAAATAGGGATTCATTTTTATATATATAGATTATTTTTATTTATTTATTTATTTTTTGTATAGATTCTTTTCTATTTTGTGAATGTGAGAACGCTGTATAGGCTTAGTGGACTGTAGATCTGTTGACTATTTTCTATTTTGTTAAGTACCTGGTACTTATTGAAAGACCTACACTGTCCTTCCATACCTAGTAACACTGTTATTTAAAAGTATTTTAAAAGCCAATTCTTTTTCAAACAGTAACCGTGGAGTTTCTGGCTGGCTCTTTTCCATAGGAAGCGATTAATTGGAACCGTACACCTAGCTTCTGACGTTTCATAAGTGCCCATGTAGGTTTATGTGAAATAAAATATTTTTAATTTAATGAAAAGTGGCCACTTCTGCATCCAAGCTAAACAATCCTAGTAATTTGAGGTTTAAATTTGACGTTTTAAAAATGGTGATTCATAGCCTAATTTGAATATTGATAAAACATTTACGTCATAATTGCTACTCTTCTTAGTATAAAACTTTGTCAGCTATAATTTTACCTATTATTTATTAATATTTTAACTTGGTTAATTCTATTGTGCATGTTGTGGTCTCCTATAAGTGAAGGAGTACACATGATGTTACCCTTTATTTATGTGCCATTTATTTTGTTCATCTTTTATTGGAGGTCTTAAATAAATAAATAATGAGCCCGCTATGCCGTGTCCAGTATCCGTCGTCGCTGCGGCGAGGGCTGCTCGTCGGGCGGCGCGGGCGGCGCGGGCGGCGCGGGCGGCGCGGGCGCGGGCGCGTGCGACGCCAGCGCGGCGGAGGCGGGCGCGGCGCGCGGCAACACGCCCCGGCACAACGCGCTGCATCTGTCCAGGACGTCGCTGGGTAACGGGACATATCTGTACTTTATAATGTTACAATCATCGAATAGAATGGTGATAAAACATGCTTTAGTTGAAAAATAATAAAGTCTGTAAGTAAAATACTTAGAGATAGTGCCATCTACAAAGACGCGCCCCACTTCGCTCTACTCCGTACTAAAGTACAGCTTACAGTACAGTAAACGGGGAGTGGGGCGCGTCTTTATGGATGGCACGATCTCTATAGCTGCAAAACATGTCGAATATTGATTGATTCATACATCCATCCGTCCGCAGAAGCGGCAGTAGGATAGAATTATTTAACTAAATAAAAGATGAAATTAAAAAGGGTTTGTTCATTATCCATGAATATGTTTTTTTTTTTTTTTTTTAAGTGAAAACTTCTTTAGACGCGTTGGGGATTTTGAGTTGGGACTAAACCATTGATTTCGCGACACCGTGATGATACCAGCTCGTGACCATTAAATAAACATCAACGCGTTGATTACTGCGGTGCGTGGAGTAAAAGACATCAACGCGTTAATTACCGCGGTGCGCGATGTTTTTTTTTCAAATTTTCACTCCTGTCGGCACTCCCGGAGTGCCACCGATTTTTTTTTTTCGTCCACAATTACACTGAACTCAAAAAAAAACTATTCCATAAATAATTATTGAAATAAAAAATGTTAGAACATCTACTATTTTCATTATTAGTTACTAAAAACCTTCGTCGTATACATTTTAATTTATTAATTTATAACAAAATCTATTTTCTTTTTGGTAGCGGGTACGCGCGGCAGTTTAGCGAGTGCAGGCAAGCCGACATCATCAACTCTCGCGTCGTTAGCGGGATTGTTGAGAGAACACTCGCATGAAAGAACTACCCATGATGAAACTGGTATGTCCCAAAGTTTCACTTTTTTTTTTTTTTTTACTACGATTTCGGGTAGTCAAAGTCCGGCCGGTCAAGAGAATGCGTTCTTGACATCAGTCACTTTCATGGGCATACCCAAGTCGGGCTTCTGCCCCACCCTGGTCCCCTGACTAGAAGAAGAAGTAACAAAATTAATAATTCATTTGGAAAAATTCTAAATTACCGCGCGAAATAATGCAGTATCGATGAATCGAGCGTGCATGCGTAGTTAGAGTTTTTTCGAGAGAAATTCCTACTACTTATTATAGAGTTTATTTACTTCTGCCCCAACCCCCCCTAAAAAAATGCTGGTTACGCCGATGGTCAGCTTCATACTAATAAATATATGTTTTGCAAATTTGATCCTCAAAGTTACAAGAAATTCTCCAACTGACAGGTGTCAGGAACGCATTCTCTTATCGGTCGGACTGTAACCTTTGTGAGTAAAGAGTAACTCACGGAATTCTAGTTGATTCAGAAATTGCACGTAAATCTGATTAGAACAAATATGTAAATGCGTTGATTTTTTTGTGAATATCGAACTTATTTAGCTATTATCACAGTGTTTGGTTGTTTTTTTTTTTTGGAAATATTTTTTACAACTATATATTAAGTTTATGTAGAAATATAGATATTTTGGCTATATATTAAAGGTGTAATTTAAACAGCGCTAAACTATTAATAATTTATTTCTTCCTGCTCATGCAAAAGGATTAGATATATTGAAGATTTATAACTGTGAGTGGTATTTGTATTATATTCTAGATGGATTTGGTAGTAGTCAATATAATTGGAGTAGTGGTGGCCCAGTGGAATCGGCCGTGACTTACAAGTCGTAGGTCCTGAGTTCGGACCTAGGCAGGCACTTTACTTTTTGTATTTAATTTCATCACAGCCACTCACAAAACGGTGAAGGAAAACATCGTGAGGAAACCGGCATGTCGTAAAACCAAAAAATGTAGACATCTGACATCTAACCAACTCGCACTGGGCCCGCGTGGTGGGCCTCTCATAGAAAGGAGGCCTGTGTCCCAGCAGTAGGAACATTATAGGCTGGTTATAATTATGAATGTTGTCTCGTAGGCATGGCATGCCAAGGCCCGGCGATAGTAATTTTTGTTGTTTACAGTTAGTCGAATAACTTTTGTTTGACTAGATTTGAATGAATGGAAAACGGAATGCAATATATAGTGCAGTGAATCACTAAAAGCAGCGCTAATTTCGCTGCTGTCCTCTCTTTGGGCCAGCGAAAACAACGACTTTTAAAATATTGCAGATTGAGTCTGGCCACGCTAAGTCTGCAATGGAATAAATGGGCAACCCCAAAAACTTTTATACATGGTAAACTTTTACATCAGTCAGTTTCTAGGGGTACTTGAAATGTCAGATTGCTTACGCTGTAAGTTATTTTCACGAAATAAAGTAGAAAAATAGTTAAACCTACTAAAATATTAAATAATATGTAAATTCCAAATGTGAAGGAACAGCACGATGTCGTCCTTGTTAAACCAAAAACGACAATTTTTACAAGGTTTCGAAAAATTGACGTGTAAATAGATCTAATGATTTTGATATTTTGCCTTTTGATTTTTGCCTAATAGATTATTTGTAACAGACTATGTCGTACCTATGCTCTACCTACATACGATGACAAAACTGTATCAAATCCACACTGCATCGTGCTAAAGTGACTATTCTTTACCAGGAATAAATCAGAATATAAACAAAACAACCTATCAACAATAAAAAGACAAAGTATCAAATTCTTTTTTCATAGGACAGGTGGTGTTGCCGTCTATAGATTTTTAATTCCACCGTTTTTTTTTACTTATGCAGACTTAGCGTGGCCTGACTAGTATAATTACACTGTGTCATGGTTGTCAATGAACGTGCCGTAATAGAGAACTAACAGACCGTTTACTATAGCTTGTCCCTTACCGTCATGTTAGCACCATTGCTTGTCAAGCTTAGTTTCAATACCAATAGAGTTCAAAATGGCGACTGACACAGCAGTGCTACCAATCGCGTCACCGGACAATTTCTATCACATAATTTAATTATCTGTATTTGCTTCATTTTTAATTCTTTTTACCTATTGTGGTATAGTAATTTTATTCTAGGTGCATCGTCTTCACATATAATTATTTAACTAATGTACGTACTTATACAAACTATTGTAAAACATTTTAAAAGAGTATAAATGGTGGAGTTTCTTGCCCATTCTTCTCCATACGAAAACTATCTTTTGGAAGGGGCGACTAGAATCAATTATATTATTTTTTTTAATTTTGACGTTCAAAAGTGCCATACATGAGCCTATTTGAAATAAATGATTTGACTTCGACTTTGAGTTATAATTAACGCACCGTACATGAAATGTATTGGATTTGACAATTCTTCGACAAGCAGCGCTGGCATTGGCGACCATTAACAGCCATGTCGGATTGTAATTCTTGATTTTAATATTTTCTTCCTTGTGTTGATGTTAAGGTCCAGATATAATTTGTTTTGTATATTTTAGCAGCAGCAGTATCAGTATCAACCGGCGGCGTACTGATGGAGAGCGGCAACTCTCACCGCGTCGTGCGCGAGCTGAGCGTGCCCGCCGGGCCGCGCCGGGACCGCGCCGCCCGCGCCCGCACTCCCGCCAAGGAGGCCGGACGACAGGTAGCTGTACATTTTCAGTTTAGACTATCATTGTTAAATAGGGTTCGACTAAGATCAACAAGCCCAAAAATAATCAAGCTCAACCTCGAAACAATACTTTTTTACATCAAGAAATAATCATTTTTAGTCTAGTTTTCTCTGCCTGCATTAACAAATTTATCTATATTCATAATTTTCTCAGATATTGACAATAGGAACAAATAATTCAGAATGACAATTATTATACCTTTGAGCGAGTCAGTTATTGTCATTTATTTCTTCAGTGTAAGGCTACTCTACACGTTCAAACCTTTTCCATACTACTATCAAAAGTAAGTATAAATATTTATAACAAATATTTCCGGTACAGGGCTGTAACCGCAGCCGCATGCGTCGCGCGGCGCCCGCGTCCTTCAGACTGTTGGCCGCGTCGGATAATATGAGGCTAGAACCTACTGCGTGCTCCTCACACCCTAATGATGAGACACAGGTATGTATTGTTGACTTATTTAAACCTAATTACACGTTGTTCTAACAAGTCTGTTAATTTAGGTGAGGGTGTAAAAAAACCCATCACATTATCTACACATTCTGTACCGTCGCGGAAAGCCATAAATAACTAACCACTGTAAGGACTATTCTTGCTTGCAGCGCTCGGCCGCTATAGAACGGCGACGGTAACAGATGTGGTCAATGTGTGCACGGGATTTTGTTTTCGAAGCGGTTAGTTGGGCTTCCGCGATGTTACATCAAACTAAGTAACATGGAACAAAATTAAAACGTTTTATTTTTAGTGTGAAGAAAAAAATCTTTGATTACGGCAGCGCGCAACGTAATGCACACATTACTTTGTGATTTTAACCAGGGACTGAAAACCTTTATAAATAACGGTACAGGTATCGAAGAATTTTGGTTACTTCTACGACTAAGCTTACAGAAACATATTACCTCATTTAGGTTACCGTTTTAATACCGGTTACATACACAAAGGCGATGCGCGCCCTTCGAATAATGCCGACGGCACGTGTAAGATAGAGGTAATTTTTATTACGGTAACCGTTATTAATACTGGTTGTATTCAATTTAAAGTAACCTTTAAAATACCCGTATTGATCATACTGGTTTCGGTCCCTTATTTTAAGAGTACAGAGAGTGGTGGGTGTATTCAAATGTTTTCGGGAAAAAAAGTAAGAACTTGGTACTTCGACCTTCAACATTTCCGTAACCAGAAAGTTCCTAGGTAGGTCTAGTACGAAAATAATCACAATGACAGTAGAAGACTGGGTACAAGTGGCTCTCGACTGCGTTATATTGTTAAAAAAAAAAAAAACCTATAAATGATGTTCGTCTTGCATTTAAAACAAGATTGCATACATTATTTTTCCTTTTGACTTTAGAAATAAGAGAAGGTTTTTTCCATCTGATGGCTAACTAATACTTATGTCGGCAGAGTGCGGCGGGCAGTAACTGGGAGTGTGCGTGGCGCGATCAACCGAGACGTGCGGCCAGCGCTAAGGTAAGATATCCTTTGAATATGACCTTATATTAGAGTTTCAGATAAACCAGAAAAGGTATGAGCTTCGGTAATGTTCGTGTTGCGGAATTACTACGAACGTTGCGCCACTGAGTAACCCTCGTACAGAGGCTGAGCTTCTAAGTTTTGGATTGCCGCGCTTTGTCGCAGTGCGCGTTTGTATGAAGCTGTCTCTCTGTTGGGTTACCTCTTCTGGTCGCACCTTGTCATATGTCACTCAAGAGTTTTGATGTGTTTTGTGAAACTGTATCTTGTTAATATCTAGTTTGGTAACCATGGTAATACAAAAAAGGTAACTACTTCCATGGTTATAACGGCTATATAAGATTTCATCATTGCGCGATCGATTCGGCCATACTTTTGCTGGGAGATGTGTAGAAAGAAAGAAAGAAAAAACGTTTATTTGCGTTAAACATGACGCAAAAAAAAAAAAGTTTTAAATACATAAAAAAGTTAAAAAAAGTTGGGGAAGCATGCGTCACATCCACGCAAATCGGCTATCGCTCAGCTATGCTATACGATGTAGCAGTGAGACATGTTAAAGCTATGGTTGGTAAAGTACTACTAACATTCCCATTTCTGTCACCAAGAAGCATTGATATGTTACCAGCTTATAGAATTACAGGCACACATATGTATGAGATTCGTAAACGAAGTAAAAGGAGTATGTGAGGATATTATCAGGTGGCGTTCTGTAGTATCTGTCTACCCGCATGGGAAAGGCATGCGTTTATGTATGCAAGTTTCCACTCAAAAGGTCCAACTTTTCATCAGTAATGTATGGCTTGTAAACCAAAATACAGTCTATTTTCTTTAATGACCCTCGGGAATCATCGCATTTCCGAATACAAACGAATGCTAATTGTCATGTCCATCAATTATTAGATTTATCGTGTATAAGAATTTTAGCTCAGAACTAAGTATTTTGTTATTGTTTTGTTTTGATTTCCGTGTGAACTATAACTATGTTCGTGCCTGCGACTTTAGCAGCTTTCCTCCCATTAAAAAAAAAAAATACATTAAGTTAAAAGAGTATTAACAGCTCTATGTACTCACAAGTCGATTGCGAGCGTCCGGTCTGCACCAAGTGCAAAGGGCAACTGATAGAAATCCGCCGACTGACGAAACACGAAGTTGTCCGAGGGACATTAAGAAAATAGTTATACTGTACAATTATTTTAATGAAAATAATGACTTATCTCTGTTTCCCCAGGTATCAAGCAGCCGAGGAGGTCCAAGCGCGGAATCCTCCCTGGAAGACCTGACCCTGACGCCGACAGGTTTGGACCTGTCGCTGCCAGACTGTAAGATCATCGCCAACAGGAACGCCAGGCAAGACAGAGACTTTAAAAGGTATCCCTATGCACGCATTCATACATCCCCACGGCTTGACAGGATATGATGGTGAATAGTACGGCGGTGTTAGCGGGGAAGTCAGCAGCGCGTTTATATATTAGAAAAAGTTATAAAGATTATATATTTTTAAAAAATGAATTAAAAGGATGTCCCGTATATTCTCGGACTGAAGATACCTTGAGGTTAAAGTATATTGTCCCTCGAAGATAAACGTCACGAGAAAAAAAACAGAAGTGAAAACTAAAAAAAAAACTTCCAAAACCTTTAAAGTAAAAATACTTGCATAGAAAATTGATCCGTAACTTAATATAAATAAAGAGCACAATCGCGTTTACAAAAATGAGGTGTCGGTAACGGTGTCGCAAGTTCAATTGTCTTTTCCCATCTCAAAGATGCCCAACGCGTCTAAAGAAGTTTTCACTTCAAAAAAATACTTGAATTCGTCAGTGGTAGAGTTGTATTGTTACCGAAAACGCGTTGCGCTTTGTTTGCTTTTCGATAGATTTTGCAATGTTTACACCATTTTCATAAACCATTATAACATTTTAACTGTTTTTTTTATAACTGATCACTGCTTTGAATGATTTTAATTTTGGTGTGCGAATGAAAAACTAAACTTTTTTTATCAATTTTAACTCTCATATTCATATAATATATCATATTCATATAACTTCATTCTTAGGGGTGCAACGATACCGATACGATAATCATATATCGGCGATTATCGTAAACCTGTACGATCATTCGTTATCGTAAATATTACGATACGCTATTTTTACGATATACACAGTGATGAGAGAAACCGACTTAAGGGAAAAAACTTACAAATGTTGTGTTTTCTGAATAAGAATTTGTCAATAATAAATTACGACTACAATTAAAATTAAATAATAGTCAGTAAATGTAACAAATAGTAACAATTTAAAAAATTAAAATATAAGCTAATGATGAAAATTGATAAAATTCATAAATATATTGATTAAAAATGCATAACGTTTTTTTATACTTTTACTTAGTCTTACAATAATAACATACAACAAAGCTTCCAATAAATTCATCAAAATGGTATTAAACAAATATCGTAATGCATTCGTATCGTAATTCGTTATCGTATTTGGCCATTACGATGTATTCTTCATTCGTATTGGTATCGTAATAGCCGTATCGTTGCATCCCTAGTCATTCTTTTTCCGTGTATTCTCAACACCGTCTTTTCAAAAACAAATTAAATAATAATTATTTTCGCAACCAGGTACTATGTCAACGAAATGAACCCAAAAGACTTATCGAAACTCAGCAAGGAGATCCGTCACGAACGCGAAAGCTACCGAGAACTAACTGGCCGCTACATTGAGAAACCCGAAGCCATTCCTCTAAAAGAAACCCATTACTCTGACTTATCCAACAAAGAATCTATCCTGAAAAAAGAATCGAAAAAAGACTCTAAGGCGAAAGAAATAAAGACGAAGATTAAACGGTCGGATTCTGGTCGGAGTGAGTTGAAAGTGAATGTGAGTGTGGGTAGTAAGGTGTTGATCATAGAGCCGTTGGGAGTGTATGATTGTATTAATTTGGGGAGGAGGATCGATGTGCAGTGGCCTTCTGAAGCGGAGAGGGAGAGGGGTGGGAGGAACTTCTGGGGCAGCTGGGTGCCGATGGCTGGGATGGATGGACTAGTAAGTTTTTGTTTTTTGATAAAATTAGACAACAATAATCTCATATACCCATCCCACAGAACTCCAGATAATGATAGGCTCATCTGGAACATCTAATCAATCTAATCTAATCATGATAAGTTATTTTCTAGTAAACGAATACATAGTTGATTCTGACAAGTAATTAATGTTTGCAATTTCCTATTGAAGTCAGCGCAACTGCAGTTATAGCGCACACCAAAGATTTAAATCATTAGATTCGCCCTACCGTGTCAAAAGATAGTAGCATTTCTGTTTCGTTTTGACACCACTGACACACACAATGACGCAGAGACTTGACTTGATTGTCATGGAAACACTATTAATAATATGTGCTCTCTTCTAACAATTGTTCTCCCTTCACAGGTGGTACACAAATGGACGCCAAACCACAGAGACCCGAAACTTCGATCTCACGTCGACAAAAGCATACTTCTCATACAAATAGACGACAAATATGTGCCCATCGCCGAAAACTGCGTGCAGGACCTCGGTGATGAAGTGTGAACCTTATCTCTAAGAGTCAAGGTAGAAATCAGCGTAAACAAAGTATGAACTTTTATTCCATTTTTATAATGGACATCTATGAGCTATGACAGTGAAGTCTGAACCCTATATGTATAAAATAAGGTCGATATCAAAACCTATTAGACAAAAACGTTTATCGTGACTAGGATTAAAAATGTCAATGAAAATAACACTTTATGGCTTTCAAAATAAGTTGGAAAATTGCATGCAACCTCGAAATTGACAGCGGAAAAGTCGAGAGTTGCATGCCTGATCTCGGTGTTGAATTGTGAACCTTATATGTACCAAATAAAGGTGTATTATGAGAGGCTGTTGTGAAAACTGATTCTTATTTTTATTAATGCAACTTATACCTGTAGTTCCTCTTAATACTTGTAGCATGATTAATTACCCAGGATTACTATAAAATTATGGAGTAACTTTGTATTAAAATTCCTCTAAATAAACTTCTCAACGATTAATTCTTGCTTACTAACATAAGCCCATCTTGTACGGGGTTTCGGGTTCATAAATTAATGCGTAATAATTATACTGGGCAAGTGTCGAGTGAATTCAGTTACAGAACTAAAATCGTGAAGAAAATAACTTATAATTCTGTCTGTGGTCATTAATTATGCTAATGTATGTTCTACTAACATAGTGCCAAGTTTACTTTGATGAGCTCGCTATGAAAAGAATTATATTAAAGTACCTATATTATAACTACCTTCTTACCCATACTCCACTCTAAGGCCGAGATCTATAAACGTTACTTAGCTTGTGCTTTGACTCAGACATATCCCTGTCTCTTTCTTGCACGTGAGTTTGACCGTTGTGTGACAGTGACAGGAATAATGCTTAGTCTAAGTACGTGTTAAGTAATCTTGACCTAAAGGGCCAGCGATAAGTCAATTTATATCAAAAAGTTAATTGGTACTATAATATACAATGTTATGTTCGTGTCACAAAGCAATATCTAGCAAAGACAAGTACAGATCTTATGACAACTATGAATAAGTTAAAATGAAAAGAAAGACGGTCCAACTAGCAATGTGTTTTCAACCTTATCGGCTAAAGATAGAGTGCGATTTCGCATGGCAAAATCTTGAAATAAGGTTCGATATTCCATGTTCTCAATACAAAACATCCTATTGTTATTGATGTGAATTTCAACTGTAAATGTATAAGAATAAGGTTGAAAATACAAAAGCTATCCGTTAATTAATAGCAATACTTAAACACGACTCAAAGTCGTCCATGATTGACTTAAACGTATAATTATGAAGCTATAGTTAAATTGTCTACCATAAGGGTGCATGTCCATTTAAGCGGAGAAAAGCATTCTATTCGTTCTCTGCGCTTCTCCGCTAAAATGGGAAAGCAACCTTGATTAAACGTAGCCTTAAATTGGATGAAATAAAATTCTTTTTTTTATTTTGCAGTTATGCCATTACCGTTCGTTCTTTCGTTCGTTTAGATGTAACTGTAAGATATTCGCGTATTATTAAATTTAAGTTGCGTTCAATTGGTACCGTGATGTAAATAATGGTGATTGGTTGTGGCGCAAGTTTGACTTTTACGTCTTTGGAATAAGGTTCAACGGAAGAAAAACTGAAAACATTCGTAAATTAATTAATTTGCTGATCAATTCTTGCCAGTCTTGTAAAATAAAGCATATTCATTAAGATTCATCGCACGGCAAGCAAAACTTGAGATTTGTTGAACAACATATTATTAAAATAAAATAAAATATCTATAACATTGTTTGAAAACAAGAAGCAGGACCAACTTCAAGCTTCTAACGTGCATTTAATGTGTAATTATGATATCTTGAAACGTTAAAGCAGATAAAAATCTGGCAAAACAATATTTCATAAAGTAAGTAAGTAAGCCAATACGTAAGAGTCTTCAAGACTTGCGACACAACACAAGCTTTGTTGTGTGTGGGTAGCTTTACAATGTAAATATTTGTAAATAATGTAAAAAAAATATGAAAAAATGTATATTCGTCTCTTTAATATATAAATAAAAACATCTTATTACAGTACATAAGTAGAAACCTTTTTTTATTTTTGTTATTTTTTTTTTTTTTGTCAAAATTCGTTTTGTATAAGAAAACCGTTCGCTCCAAATACCTTTTAGTCTGACACCAAATGAATGTGTATTGTGTATTTAAATTATTTATAAATTATAAATTTATGTAAGTGACTGTGTGTATGTTGAAGGCAAAGTGGAATGTTCTTTTGATGGCTCCTGAACTAAATATCCCAAGTATCGACACATCGGCATTTTAATATTCAAATCCTTTATATCTTCGATTTAATACTTTCTATTTATTCATTGAGAGCAGTGCAAAAGGCAAATGTCACCAAATCTGGCACTCAATTAATTTTTTTAAATAATATTTTATTCGGCATCTGTAATGTTTGTATATACAATAATATATCAATATTTTTCTTGTATTTTTATGAGTAAATCGGGTGCATAGTCGTTACCAAATTCTTAGTAAATTATACATACATATCTCTTTTAACAAAACATGTTTTCTCCAAAGTGATTGACTTTGCTAAACCTGGTATGCACACAGTACCTTTATTTGTTCACTGTTGTTATGTATACTATATCACTGTATATGTATTGTTTACCAAAATAATGGACAAATTATAATGATGACGTTGTGTTTTGCGAATTTAAAGGGGAGTGAAATTATTAAATGGTTATGTTCCAATCGCGCAACTTAACTGTTCCAATTTACTATGAATTCGATTTTAAAAAAAAATTGCGGAATAATACTATGTGTCTATGGATATGCCATTTTTGTTTAAGATTGTAAAAATACAAAAATGTATGTCAAAGAAGATATCAAATAAATATTCCTATAATTCAAGTTAGTTTATAACTTGAATTATGAAATGGTATTCACGGCTACCTAGTGTTATTTCACAATGCAAACGTTAAATAACACCTACAACAAATTGTATTTGTTCTGATTAAAATAATTAATTAATAAAATCAAAAATTTCACATAATCCCCTAAGCGTTGAGATAATTTAAAATTATAATTCAATTGTTCACTTTAAATCGTCACGGATTTGTTATCATCTGCTAAAAAATATATCAATAAACATTACTTCATTAATTTGTTTGTGTTTGCAAGCATTACATGAGGAATTACAGTTTTGCCTGGACATTTTTGACAAACCTTATTGATCGCTACTGAAATTGAGCATTTCCGTCAATAATTTTGTCTCTATCTATTGTCATAATGGTAGTTTCTTTTAATCATATTAACTAAACTATTGATTTTTCATAATCATTAGCAGATGATATTTAAACCACAAGTGAATCTATGCACTGCACTTTGACACTCTGTGTCCCTTGTGGTATTCGTTCGCGTTTTATATTGATTTTACGTTTAAAATAATATGTAATCTACGTCTATTGCAAAAACAGTTACTAATTGATTACAGTTATTTTGATTTGAATCATAATTTCAGCTTGTTCAAATCTAGAAGTTAGTCAAATGTTTTAAATAATAAATACATAATACAAACAGAGTAATATTACTATTTTATTGGATGAAATTAAATAAAAAGTAATACTCACAAGATACCAAATCGAATATGACAAAAACTTAGAAGAAATAATAATTATATTTCAATTTCATCCACATAAAATCAAACTACAAACGATTCCTTTAAAAATTTTAAGTGTCTACCTATTACGGTTAAAATGATACAGCCCTGTGACAGATGGACGGACGGACAGCCTTAGTAATAGGGTCTCGTTGGCACAATTTGCGTACGGAACCCTATAAACATTCCGACGAATTGGGAACCTGGAGAAGATTCTCAAGTCGTTGAAGTGAAGTTGGTTAAAAATGCATGAATTGATAAATACATATTTTACCTAAAACGCGAACGTACCACAAATAATATATTATGAGTATATATTATATTCTCAAGTTGCCTTAATATATTTTAGACTGATTTTTTATAATCGTGATGTGTGTCAAGCCGATTTATAGATAGTTAAGGTGAAACTGCGCTCGGTTCAATCATTTAATTGTTAAGATCGCAGTGTACTTATGAACATGTGTTTTGGCGGTTTACTCATTTACGTTTTTTATGTTGAAAAATTGATATTTGTCGTTAGAAAAATAACACTTTAAATCAGAAACTTCATGTTTTTCTAAGACATTCCTTGGTTTTATTTTTCTCTCCCTTTTTTTATCGAAATATTTTACATATACTATGTCACATGGATCAGAATAATTCTGTTTTTATATGACTAAGTAATTTTGGAATCTTATTCGTCACTTACCACACAAACGACAAATATCTGTATAAAAAAATCCGAATTTATATTTATTACTTTGCAAAAGCTTTGCGTTAAAGCTTGGTGTATTCTGTGTGTTAGTCTAAATTGAACTTTATTGCAATGTAAAAGAGTAGATGTTTGTACAGTAGGAAGGCACAATCCGTCCACAAGTGATTTTTTCTGCATATGCAACATTTTTTTTTAAATCTAATTGATTTTGTTAATTCTTGATTGACATCGATGAATGAAGAAATTAAAAAATATGCACTTATTCCAAGTTTTTTGGACGGAAAGTACCTTTCGGTACCTTCAGCATTGTGTACTTTTCGTTACTATTACATGATCTGTCTTCCATCGATAAAAATATATGAATAAAAGCAACCAGATTCACAAGCCTAGTAAAAACGACCCCCAGTTTCTCAAACCCTGATAAGTTGAATCGATTGTCAAATGATTTAATTGCTAATTCACTGATCGGAGATTTAATCAGTTTTTTTAGAAACTTGAGAGTTAATGTTACATTCCACAGAATTCTTATCTGGTTAACAAATATGTGCTTTATGTCTGATTGCCTCTATTATGGAAAAAAAATAGTTTTGTATAGAAGCGATTCGGGCGTATGATACTCCCGGACCGCAGGCTTATAGTGCGTAAACGCATTCGAAACTTTCAACAAATCAAAATTGTTGTACCTGGTACAATATACGCTCAGTGAGGCTTCTAAATATGAAGTTTTTTTTTTAATATCATAAAAGGATACTTTTAAAATTATAATTTTGAAAGTATCAAATCGCCCGTAAACCAATAGCGTGAATTTGAACGCGTTAGCTTCTAAAATAAGTTTTGAATTCCTTGCTTATACATCTTTTCTTCACGTTGTCGATGTCAATAAAGTAGCTTCATCTCGATAGCATATGCAGACAAGACGTGGTTGTTTTGTGAGGACACGTACTGGTAAACCGCCGCGCCGTTGATTTGTGTCACATTATCAATATCAGAATTAATACTGAATTAAAATGGTACATGGATATTAAGCGTTTTATTCCTTTTTCTTAGGCAGAGGTAAATCAACGTTAATTAGCATGTGCTTTAGCTGTTTCGATGTCTGTCTTCTATAGTTTTAAAAGTTGGCTTAGCATGTGCTAAGTAACGTCTTTTTATCTCAGCCTTATTGTCCCTAAATTTTCAAATAACAAACAAGCTAGGTACAAAAAAAAATTACGAGTCCTGCCAAAGAAAAAAATTACGGTGGTTTCGTAGTATCTTCTATGGATCCCTAAACGTTTTCAGCAAAAAATTGCTCAATCTGAATGACAAATAAGTACTCCTTCACAGAAATTGCATGTAATGTCACAAATTGCGATAAAAATCTTATGAAATTATTTTAATGCAAGCCCAGGTCAACGTTAATTGCGATTTTAATGTACAATAATGACTGGAGAAATGATAATGCTTGAATTATTAATGATACAATTACAATAGGTCACTTTAATTCTAGATTTTTATTTGTCTAGAAAATCTGTAGGATCTTGTTCGATTATTTTCAAGTCATTTCTAATTTCAAGAAAATTCTTTCTTAGACTTTTGCAACTATGTTGTATTCTGATCTCCCAATGGACTACAAAAATACTTTCGGTCGTTACGTTTTCCTGTTCAAATGTATTGGCATAGATTTCTTCGACGTTTCGAAAAGTTATCTCAATATTAACAATTTAAAGTTATTATTATTTAGTTTGGCTTTTTATCCGTTCATTTTGGGGCAATTCACTTTGATTTCTCATATCCGAGCTGATAACTTTTTAGAAAGCGTCCGCGTTGTGCCTGTCGATCTTATGTTTTTTCAGGGTAAGTACAACAAATTTATATCTACATAAATATTGAAACATTAATTGAAAGTAGACCATCATCATCGTTAGCCTACAGCAGTCCACTGCAGGACATAGGCCTCTCGAATTGCACGACATTCAGCTCATTTTGATTTCTTTAATTCTGAAAGTAGATGCTCGCGGTAGGTATACTAAACATTAACTAAATTTGGTATTCAAATACACCATTTGACTTATTTACAAAGCATTATAATTGTATTTGTGTTTGTTTTCTTTCTTTAATTGATTGTTCTTTTGTGTATTGTGTTTCTTCTAACTACAACTATTTCTCACCGTAGCAGGTGGCGTTCTGTAATTTCTGCCCAATGCAGAATCATATAACATTTTAAGTTTTATTTTACAATCTATACTATTTTTTTACTTATTTAAAAAACCGTACTTCAATACAAACTTTTCATCCCCTCTTTAACTTCTTTAAGAGATGAATTTTCAAAATTCCTTCCTTAGTAATCACCTTCGTTATATGGAACTCTTGCGAAATATCATGCTTTTTGACATATTCGAACATATTTGTATGGAGTAGGTGATATTTTTCACCATTTCAGGTTTGGCCCCATATAAAAAGTTGTTCATAATATAATGATGAGTTCAACTACCTCCTAAGAAGATCAGCTACTTCTATTACACCTTGTATGTAATATTATGTACTCCACCGGACAACCTTCAATAAACATAAACATAACATCACGCCTAAAATCCCCGAATGGTTGAGGTGTACTTTTAGTATGCTTGCGAGTTAGTAATTCGTACATTTCGCCAGTTATATTTAAGTCCCATGTAAGCGAGCCTATTGTCATCAACCGGGCACAAATCCACACTTACTGAACCATTCCTGATGGTCTTCAATAAAATAAGTTAATATTTTCAGATGTAGTAAAAATGGTGATTGCTGTCGTAAGAAGGTCTGAAATAAGGGACATGATGCTGGAAGTCGGTGAGCTGTGGCCTAAAGATCTGGAGATTGGCAACCCAAAGGCGGTGATACTGAAGGCTTGGCTGCGACAGATCCAGATTCCTCTTGATTGTAACAACACTCATTTTCTTTTACTCATCTTAGATATCGATCAAAATTCTTGAACTCACATTTTTGTATAAGTTGTAACCTATACAAAAAAAAAACCGGCCTTAAATATCGCACCTTTAGAATTATAGAGACCTAATTCGAAATTTGAAGATTTCAACTTTGACTCATAAAATTACCTTGCACGACAATCTTCATCGAATCTTAATAAAACATATTAAGTTAGGATTATCTGACAAGACTGACATTCAAGTCTCTGTTTTATTAAGTTTCGATGAAGATGTCGTGCAAGGTAATTTTATGAGCCAAAGTTGAAAATTAAATCTTCAAATTTCGAATTAGGTCTCTATAATTCTAAAGGTGCGATATAATGTATTGAACGGTTTCGTTGTAAATTACCTAACTGGAATGGTTTGCGTTATTTTTACATCAGCCTATTCCACACTGTTTTCGAGGTGTTTGACGTCTCCAGTACCCTACCAAGATTATGTCTGAACTTTAAAAGAGACTGTGACCTCTGAGTTTGTTTCGGCCTTTCTTCTCAGAGTAGTCAGATTTACAGAATTAACAATTTCATTTCATTTCATTTCCCTAATTGCGTAACTTATTTTCGTACACGATTATGACTAATTTGTTTCATTTTGACGGTTCAACAACATTCATTATTTATGTTGTTGAGCAGATTTTTTTCCAACTTATGAAACAATGGATTACCAATCATTTTCAAATTGACACAAATTGTGATTAATCATGGCAATTAGGGTACAGGCTAGGTAAGCTACGCTGGGTGTTTATTTATTTTATTTTAAAGAAAGCGTACAGACTAATAACAAACTTAAATATCTTCATGCATAGGTCAGGAATTTGCTAATAACAAGCTGAGTTGAGGTGCAACTTGAGCGATAAGTTCTGTTTTATTAGAATAGAATACTCTATTATGTAAGAAAGAAAGAAAGAAAAATTGTTTATTCTGCACAAACTAAACGCACATGCCAAAAAATATTACTTATAATGTACTTTCACAAATTAGCCAAAAGCCTCGTAGCCTATTAATAGAAATATACACCATATGGATGTGTGGTAGATGAGTTGAAGCCTTAAGGTGATCATAATATTCAAACGATCTAGTTCAGCAATAAATTATAGTGTTCTTTTTCAGTATTCTTCATATTCGCGATGACAAACCTGAGTCTGTTCGAAGTGATACCGTTCCTTATCTCAGTCTTCAACATCTGCAAGGGCGTTGATGTTTATTTATTTCCGTTCCAACCGTCTAACTTCTGGGATGTCAACTCACTGTTTACTTATCTGGTTACTTACCTATGGGAGCTAGCTGGCAGTAAGTATTATTTTTAAAACTGTGACCGAGGATAGAAAGTCCTACTTCCTTCCAGGACGACGCCAGTAGGTAAGTATCTACGTATTTTCTCTCGTGAAATCCAGTGGAATGAGAATTATTAGGAATCATGCAGAAAGGCTCTGCCAGTCAATTTAGTTTATTGTTTACAAATAATTCGCCGCGCTCAATTTAAAAAGCGCAGGGCAGAATTGACGGGGTCCGCTAGAGCCGATGCCTGCCGGGTTTGCGAAGAAAACCGAAAGGGAGATCGTGGCCCCAGGCTACAGGGCACCTGAAGGAACACGGGTGGGTTTTAGTCAGTAAGAGTCTGACACACCCTCTCGCTCCAGACAGATCGGGAGAAGTTATTTGATGATTTCCCACCCAAAAAAAAAAGGGCACACTGGGAAAGAAGCCAATTTCGTTTAGCTTCGCTCATGTAGCTACCGCGTTTTTGCATGCTGCGGTTCACACCGCGAACTATGAAGCGAAGTGTGAACAGACGCTGTAACTACAGCGAAGCTAAACGAACTTAGCTTCGTTCCCAGTGTGGCCTGCGCCCAGCCCTGGATCTCGATTATTTTTGAGGCGGGGCAAAAACTGCTATCTGTCGCCCCCCGCCAATCTTTTATGGGGATGCGCTAAGTTAGCCCGTGAAATTAAAATTTTCTCAAAATTAAAATTTTGCCAGCAACATATTAATAAAATTTTATCGATCGATAATAGTCCAACAGTCTAACAGGGGCGCCATAACGGTTGTAAAAAAGAAAAAAATAGAAAGGTTAAATGTGCCGCGCGTCTCATTTATTGCAAAGTTGCGATGTGCTGGGTGGTGCACTTGTCTGCTACATTTGAATTTGTCGCCCCCTGAAATTGGCGCCCGGGGCACGTGCCCCGGTAAGATCCGGGGCTGCCTGCGCCATATATACAACATGTTCTTTTTGATATCCCATAACTCTAGGGCAGTGTTTTTCAACCTTTTTCATGGCGCGGCCCTCTTAGTATAGAAAAATATTTCGCGACCACCTACCCTCTGCTGTTTCTAATTCAAGTCTGTCACTACCCACAGAAGCTTTGAAGTTTTTGATTTCATTTGGAACCTCCTACTTGTGAAAGTTAACGTTTTCGTCGATGGATCAAATAAAAGGCACACACAGAGAGAAATTGCCTAAATTTAGAAAACGATTTAATTCTGTGTGTGGCGAAAACGGTTCCGCGATGGGAAAAATTGGCTAAAGCGAAATAGGCGCAACCATCACCTTAATGTGAATGGGTGCGCCAGTTTCTTGTCACATTAATGATTCAAGTGACGTAGGTATTTCTTGTGTTAACCTTAAGGTTTAAGGTTTACCTTTACCTAACTTTTTCTTAATAAATATATCATTTAAAACTAGAATGGTTTTATATTTACGGGTTTTAAATTTTAAAGTAACGGCGACCCTCTTAGAGAGGCATGGCGACCCCCTAGGGGGTCGCGACCCACACGTTAAAAAACACTGCTCTAGGGTATTAATGAGACTATGTCATAGAATCAACTAACAAGAATATTGTTTTCGTTTTCATTTTTCATACAAAATAATTCGACAGTCAAGATTATTTACGTAAAACACTCTTACGTGAAATACGACAACGTCGCATTTTCTTAGCTTTAAATATGAATTATTAGTTCGAATGAAAATGATTCACTCGTAGTTATCAATGAAACTAATGTTAATATGATTGATGTTATCTTCGAAACTATGTATTTTTGGAACACTTGATCTGGACTTCCAACAAATTTAGATACACCTTCCAAGTCCTTAAATATTTTATAGTTAATAATATACATAACTACCTAGTTTGCTTCGACTGACTTTCATAGACTACTACTATCCAAGTTTCATGATACCTACTTTACATAAATCTTTCTCTCCCTCAGCCGTACCCTGCCAAATGTGTCTCTACCTGCCTTTCGACATAACAATCGTGATCATGACGTCAAATGTAAGCGCTCTGTTTCGATTACTGCAAGTGGATCTGAAGAATGCCGTCAAAATTCATGACGAAGACCATAAATTGAAGAAGAGCATTAACGGTACCGATCCTGAGAGTTATGAGGAAGTGAAGAGAATTGTTAAAATACATCAACGACTTCTAAAGTAAGAAATAAATTAAAAAATACTTCGAAATCCTACTCCATCTGTTATCCTAATGTATCGGGGCCTACGATATACCCACTTTCGCACATATTTGTACAATACCAAGTATAATTTATTTTTATATGGCCTTAGATAACTTTAATAGGCGCCTTACTGAGCCCGCTGATTAGTATTTTTTATCCAATCAATTTGTAGCTCAACTACCCGTGTCAGCTACGTGAAGGTATTTCAAATTAAAGTCAGAGGTTAATATAACTCAGCGCGTTTTAAGGAATTAGGGTGGCACAGTAACCCTGCTAGCGATAAATTAAAACTTTGACCTTAATTTTACGCAGGATAGCAGATCAGCTGAATAGTATATTCGGCTTGGTGATCTTCATTCACGTCGCGTTCGCTGCGCTAGAAATTTGCTTCTTTGGATTCTTGACTGTGGTTAGTTGCTAAATAATACCAAATTATGACTTAGATAAGTACCTTTAACTTTACCCAGCAGTGGGATAATGTAGATAGAATGACAGTATCCAATAGCTATTAATCGGACTTAGCCTACGTTCGCATTGACATAAAAATATCGCGGAGGGATTTTTTCGCACACTGAATTTTCAACGCTCTGCTTAGCACCGAGAGTTGAAAATCCAACAGTGGCACTCTGTTGAATTCGCAACGTTCGGCTTAACACCGAGAGTTGAAAATCCAGTGCGCGATAAAATCCCAACGCGATATTTTTACGTCCGTGCGTGGGCTTACAGTTTTAGATGAATCTTTTAGCGCTCGAATGACAGCAGGAAGGACAGCGGGCGCTATTGGTAGTCATTTATAAAATTGTTTTGTAAAATTGTAATGGGGTAATTGCGTAACACACAGTAACAATCACTTTCATTTTGACAGTTCAACAAAGTCAAAGTCAAAGTCAAAACATTTATTTCAAATAGGCCCATGTATGGCACTTTTGAACGTCAAAATTTACAAAATAATATAATTGATTCTAGTCGCCCCTTCCAAAAGGTAGTTTTCGTATGGAGAAGAATGGGCAAGAAACTCCACCGTTACTCTTTTAAAATGTTTTACAATAGTTTGTATTAGTACGTACATTACTTAAATAATTATATGTGAAGACGATGCACCTAGAATAAAATTACTATACCACAATAGGTAAAAAGAATTAAAAATGAAGCAACGACAGATAATTTAATTATATGATAGATACATGGTGCTCACATATTTACAAACATAGTAAAAGTAGACGATTTTCCTAATGTTTTTAAAATTAATAAGTCAGTGTGTGAGGAAGTAATCACAGAATGTAAAATCAATGTCATATAATACAAAATTATAAATTTAACAATTAAATTAGCAACCTGTTTGATTGAGAAATTGTCCTATGGAGCAGGACCAGCATGTTTCCAAGCACTCTTATCTTTGATATAATCCTCTAATTTGTAATATGCTTGTTTACAAAGTGTACTTTTAATCTGAGTTTTAAATTTTCTTTCATTTAATTGCAATATGTCACAAGGTATTTTGTTGTAACATTTAACACAGTACCCCATAAAAGATGTATGTACTTTAGATAATCTGAAAAATGGTTGATCTAGTTTATCTTTATTTCTAGTATTAAAATTATGTCTATCACTTATTTTATTAAAAAGATGTGGATTTTTCCTTACATACATAATATTTTCATAAATGAATTGGCAAGGTACCGTCATAATATTAATCCTTTTAAATAGTTTCCTGAGAGATTCGCGGCGACGTAGATTATAAATGGCTCTGACAGCTCTCTTTTGTAAAATAAAGATGGATTCAATGTCAGCAGCCCGACCCCACAGTAAAATGCCATACGACATAATGCTGTGGAAGTAGCTAAAATAGACCAATCGCGCGGTTTCTACATCTGTTAACTGTCTTATCTTTCTAACAGCATAAGCGGCCGAGCTTAGCCGCCCCGCAAGAGATGTTATATGAGGTCCCCATTGTAATTTCTCGTCTAGCGTGATTCCTAGGAAAACCGTTTGATTAATAAACAACAACAGACTGACAGTGAAATTCATGGATTAGTAATAGATATCCTTCTAAATCATTCGGATTGTGATTGAAAGTATGTGACGCAATTAGGTTGTGAAAAAACAAGATGGCTGCGTTAGTTCCGATTTTAACCACGCACCAAAACATCAAACTCAAAAACTCGAAACATTTATTTCAAATAGATACACATTTACGGCACTTTTGAAGTGTCAAAGATTCGGTCAGCTACTCAAAAAGTTGAAGCTAGTTGATTCTTGTACACCTGTACGTAGCAGCCCAGATTCATTGCGCAAACAACTACTAAGCTTAGTAGTTAATTTTTTTAATGATCTGTTTCAGGTATATGGTGGTCTTGCAGAAACGATCGCCAATATGCTGACAGTACTGAATGCGGTGTTCACTATTTTTCTTCTAGCGCTATCGGGACAGTTCTTGTGTGACACGGTATGTTTCAGAGACATTTATCATACGGAGATTAACTCACCGATTACCTATTTGTTTTTATTTTATTCTTCCGCTAGTTTCTGTTATTATTTTTAGTAACCACTGTAGGTAACATTTCAGAGTTCCGAAGTTGCTGACGCAGCTTATCTAACTTATTGGTATAAGAGCGATGTCAAAGTGAAAAAACTCATATTTTCTATAATAATAAGGTACCAAATCCATCTATTAAATAATAATTAAAGGTTATTGTCCTATATTTTGACATCTTATTATATTTCTTTTGTTGTTACCTTAAGTTTTGTTTTAGGGCGCAGCGTCCAAGTTATTTATCAACTCTTGGATTTTCTCAACTGACACTCAAATCTTTTTCAAAGGTATTTTAAGATGAACAGCATTCAGATTTGGACCTTACTACTCACAAAAATAAATGCTAAATTCGTATGATTCCAACAACATTTAAAATTCTTGTATGTATTTCAGATAATGAGCTCAGCTTGGACTTATTTTTCATTGTTGATACAGGTGTACGAAGAAACCTAAGGAAGTCGCTAGATAGACTACTGACAGTACCTACATACCTACTCTGTTACCACGCGTACCTATATATCTTTATAACCGACTTCAAAAAGGAGGAGGTTATATGTTCGGTATTTTTTTTAATGTATGTTCATCGATATTTTCGTCAATTGTGGACCAATTTTGAAAAATATTTTCTCAACTATGCACTAGCGTGTTTTACTGCATTTAATTATATTTTTCAAAAATCGGCTTTTTGCATTTCTATCACATTGTTCACTTAGTAAAATACAATATTTTGCTGACCTTACATATCTACCTGTGTTTTATTTTATTCAATCTCGATGACATTGCCCCTTATTACCTAAGGTCTATTTAAATCCTTGTTTCTAATTGATATTATTTCCACTTAAACAAACATCAACTTCATAGTTGTGTAAATAAAGTTGATTTTAGACTGACTAATACTGTTGAAAAAGTAAACTGAACCTTATGTCTAGGCATTAAAGTTGTTTTTACTAAAACTCGTGTTTGTTTACATGTTTGGCAAATAAATTGCGAACACAGATTAGGGTAAGGAGACCAAAGTTTTACTAAATTATTTCGATTTCTATACTGCTGATGACGATATTTTTACTGCCTCGTTAGTCTAGTGCTCGCAAGCGTGACTGCTGAGCATGAGGTCCTGGGTTCTATACCTGAATCGGGCAGTGTTATTGGGTTTTCCATCTGGAATTTCTCAGTAGCAGTCCGGAGTCTCGATTTGAGCGAATTGATGGCGATAGGCTCGTCCCCTATAAAATGGTGATGGGACTTAAACAACTGACGAAATTTGGCTGTACTGTAAGCATACCGCTCCCTTAGGGGAATTCAGGCGTGATGTTATGTTATGTTACATATCTATGGGTTTGAAAAGCGAAGCTTTCCTAAAAGTCAAAGTGAGAAGTGCCAAAGGGACAGGTGTCGAACTATGAAATGTCGACTAGAGAGTAAAAAAGTACTTCCCGTGGTACTACTGGATCGCTTGGTACTCTGGTAGTATTACTAGTAGTACCGCGGGCAACAAACGTTAATTATAAAATAAAGGGTTCTAAAGGAGATTTATCTTATAAATAAAATATCATAATAAACATTATCCAAGAAAAATATATTTCATTCTAAACACATCTCAGAATTATTGTGACACAATGTATAAAATAAATACATTTCAATTCCGTTTAGATAGGACAATAAGGTACAATGTTTAATAAATTAACCGTACATTTTATTTAATTAATTTGGACGAGTTTGGGGTTTTCTAGTCACGTAATATTTAATTTAGTATCTAATAATACTTACTTACATGATTCATGAACATTTCTAATAAGCTTAATTTTGTAAGGGTAGAGCCATACTAAGTGAATTCGCAAAATTTTCTAATCTTACTATACAGACGGCGCTACAACCGCTTGTGTCATCACTTCTGATTGGTCAGTTGTCACGTATAGAGGAATGCTGGCTTTTCATTGGCCCGATTTAAAAGGACTTCACACTCAGTTGCAGCTCATTCTGCCTTAAAAGTTGTTTGGTCTGACTATCCGCGATTTATAACCGCAGTAAGTAGTTTTTGTTTTTTTTACATTTATTGACGGTCGCCAAAATATTTGGCCCGAGCTTGACGCAAAAAGTTGGCCTGCAACGAATTTTATAGTCCTGTTTATTTTTGGTCATCGAATGAATTAGAAAAAGATTTCTAAAGGTCCCTGTAGATTTATCATTACAAGCCAAATATCTAAATCTAAGCAAATTCCAGTTGCCTAATCTATGAATGGACCCAAATGTGGTCTGTAGGACATTAGTTTATCTAAGCTCGACGTTTTAAAGCTACCTACGTTATGCGTATACATTTACAAGCTCTGTGTACAGTACAAAAAAAATATGTTTACCATTTCAAAGTAGGTAGCAATTTTTATATATTGAATACAGTTTTTATAACGCCCTAGATTTCTAGACTAAAAAGGGCTTTCCGTATGGTCAATTTGTGATATATTTTAAGGGAGATATGTATATTATTTTTGCTAAAGTCTATGGAGGAAAGTATTAAGATTTCTTCAAATGAAAAACAGAGACAGGTTTGACCTACCTACATAAAAAATAGTAAACAATTTTATCGACTGCTCACATTAATATGCGGGATATTAAAAGTTCTAAGTAGCTACAGGTCGGGGATGGACTTACAAAGCACCTCGAATAAGGTCTACGAGTACCGGCTACAACTACAACACACATTTTCACAATCTATTTTTAAAAGGGAAATTTTTGTTTATTATTCAAGATGCCTTTAAATTTAATTACTGATTATAAAAGAGTAATAGTTAATTACAGTTTAATATAATTCGATTATGCAGTTGCAGCCGAAAACTGTTATAATCTTAAAATGTTGCTAGCAATAAAAAAGATTATAGCAAAGGCAATACGTGAAGCGAAAGCGTTTACTACTTTACAAATACAATGGAAGATTGGACATCTCAATAGTGTAGATTTCGAAAAATATTTAGCGACATTCGTCATTATCATAATTACATACTTAGATCCTACATTATATGATTGGTATAAGTCCAAATATATTTTTATATATTGTATTTCTATAAAAAATGCGCGTCGGGGTTGCTAGTAAGTAGAAAAATAAAAGTGACAGTAGTTGTCACCAGTGGCGCCATCTTCATGAGACGCGCTTTAAGTGTTAGCGGTAACTACCCTATGTGTAGAACATTTCTAATATAGAAAAGATCTAAGCTACAGTGAAAAGTGAAGTGTAAAAATAGATATTTTTATTATAAATGTCATATTTTAGAACAACTCTGAATATTTTGCTTTGTAAATATATATATATATACTGTCGTATAAAAGGAACGTGTGAAAACTTAGTTCCTACTATTTCATGAATTTCTATAGTGAGGGTCTTTATATTAAGTAGTGCACATATCGAAATGAGGGAACCTATGCTTAATTTTATTGACGGAAAAATATCTATTTTTTTTTTTAAGTTTCGTAATGGAGGCGTCTTATTGAGAAATTTTACGATTATTGTAAAAAATTATGAAAAAAAAAAAACAGATTTTTGCTAAACAAAACGTGGTCATTTTCAATAGAGGGTAGTTTTTTTTCATAATTTTCATTTTATGAGGACGCCTAATTACTTCGAATCATTATGGAGTTTGTTTCATCGCGATAGATCATTTAATTTAAAAGTTACACCGTTTTGTTACAATTTTGAGGTGAAAACTTCTATAGGCGCGTTGGGCATTTTTGAGATAGGACTAAACCATTGATTTCGTGACACTGTGACGACACCAGCTTTTGACCATTAAAAAGATATCAACGCGTTGATTACCGCGGTGCCGGCGGTTTTTTCAAGTTTTAACTTCTGTGAGAAGTGGAAAGATTCCCTCATTTCGATATGTGCACATTATAAGTACATATGATTGAATTTCAAATGTGTCTTAGTAGTAAGTAAATATATTCTCGCTTTTTATTGATTTCACTGTTGAAATTTTACTTCAGGAAGTAGATAAGGCAGGCTCAGTTTGAAAAGCCAAGATATGTCTAGTTGCACACAGATTAGAATCTATTAATCTGGGGGGCACGGTAGTGCCCCCGCCAAGTCAAGTAGAATTTTCTAGATAATTTATATCTAAACTTCACACACATACCAGAAAAGAAGAACGAAGAGTAGAATAGAGAGTGCTGAAAATAGTTAAAGTGCGGAAAAGAAAAAAATAAACAAATTCATAGAAAAAATATATTTTCATAACTTACAAAAATATCAGACAGACAGACTAGACCTATTATTTTAAACAAACAAATTACTAACTAAATGTTTAAACATAAAAACTCTCATTTTTATTCAGTTTTTCAAATTAATTATTCATTTTATTTACACCCATGCTATAAAACCTGTATAAAAGTTTCGGAAACAGTTAGCTTATTGCCAACATTTAAACAGCCAGTGTCATAGTAACCATAATATCATCCAAATTTGTGTTATAATGTTGTACTAAATTTCATTATGCAACTCGAATTTCAAAAAAAGAACATTGTCATGTATGCAACTCCTTGTTTCCATCAACTCTTGTAATGGAACGTTGAAGCGGGGCACAGTAGTCCCTGCTGCACGCATGCGCGGGGATGTGCTGGTGCGACACTCATACGTGCACTTGTGAATTTCGTGTGATTTTTTAAATTCTTGTTCTTGAATTACAAACACCCTATGGTTTCAGAACCTTTTATAGAGGATTCATTTCATTGGATTAAAGTCTTGTATGCAATTGTTTATAATTAGGTATTAAAACACTCATGTTATACTATTATCACACTCGGCTTCGTCTCGTGTGATACACCCACATTCGTGTTTTAATACAACAGTTGCATAAATAACTATAAGATTGCTGCACATTATTTTCAATGGGCGACTTATTGATATTTTTAGAGTTTAAAATTTCGAAAGGCAAGTCTTAGCAATATTTTGCCCATCTACAATGTAATAGGCAAAATTATTAGTCCATCCCATCAATAATGTGGACCAAATTTAATAAACATTGAATAAATATAACAATAGATTTAACTAACATAGGAACAATAACATGTAATCTTATAAATATAGAAAGATTTAAAATATAATATTATCTATAATTTGGCTATAACCTAAGGCAAGGTGTAAACTGCACCTTAAATATTTCAATTTTTTCTAGATGTTTATTTTATTTTATTCAAAAAGGGTTTGTCGATGGTACAGATGTTATCTTAACTTAGGGGCATTTGTATAAGGGATACCCTTTTTGCACTTAAACAAAATTAAACGTTATCAAAAGTAGGGGTGTACCATTTAAATTATTGAACAGAATTGTTTATCTCATAAGCTACAACAAACGAGGCAGGATTATTATCAATTAGCAGCACTTTTCGAAGCTAAGACCGCAAAATAGTTAATGGTAACCCCCCAGAGCTGTCGTAATAGATTAATACATATTCAAATACATGGCAGAACTTAAATATTTTTGTCTCCTTCAGTTTGTAAACATCAAAATATTCGTGAACTCAAAGAAGTGCATAATTAATAATACTCTTCTGCAGCTTCACTTGAGCTCACGAATAGAATTCATTCCTACAAATACACATTATTTTATTTAAATCATAGACATCAAACAAAATAATAATTTATTTATTGCTTCAAACTGTGTTCAAACTCCAATAATAATTACTAGTACAGTAAGCATCAAAAGTTAAGATTTTTCAAAAATAATTTCATCACAGGAGCGAATTTATTATTCTATCATAATCCTATTCATCAAAGTCTCTAAAGCTAAATATATTCAGATAGTCTATCATTTAGGTCAAAAGAATAATCGGCAAGTTGTAATTAATAGGTGTACTATAGGAGCACAGCTCCATTATGTAGTTACCCCCCCAAAAGACATGTGCGTTCCAATCCATGATAGGCTCAAGTTGCTTGTTGCAAAAACATTTTATTATTATTAATGTATTGTTTTAGTGAATAGGTTAACATTTACAAGAAGGTATTCAACGTCTAAATAGACCGGAGGTTTCAAAACCGCGTACCGTGCATAAGATAGGAGATTCATATCCTAGGCATGGAATGTGCTCATGTTAATCTTTTTTTTAAATAATATTTTCTATTTTGTTTTAATAATATTTATAAATAATTTAAAACAACAATCCATTAAATGAATAATCATTAAATAATAATAATTATTGCTATTATTTAACAAAATGTTGATCTTATTTTACTACAAAGATTTATATTTTACAATTTGATTTGATAATTTACAATTATCATAATATACATATTTTGCCAACTGACACAAACGGGTCCCTAGACAAGTGACATCCTATTAACGCAAACGATAAAATAGGAAGCTCTAGAAATAAACAAGTTTTAAGTAACGTATACATCAAAACGTAGTTACAACTTGAGGGTATGGATTAATTTTTATAAAGAAAATGTTAATGGATACCCTCAAATTATAACATCTACCGATTAAACAGAGACCTAAAGATAGATTCGATCGAAAATTCGATTCGAAAGATAGAGTAGATAACAATTTCATCGCAATTCATCGCTCGCTGGCTAGTTTGTCAAACTGCCGGCATGAGTATGACGACGTTCGGTGATGCGATGGTTCGAATCCAGTCGAAACAAATAACTCTTTTTGAAGTATTCTTTAGATTATTCGTAACAAATTCAATTTTGTAGCAGTGTAACATTTGAAAACTTGATGGGCTAGCAAATACTGACGCTGCCGCGCTGTCTGTACAACTCTGCCCAAGTCCAGGGTTGGAAAAAATCATGATTTAAAAAAAAACATGATTAAAAAAAGAAAACTATACTTCTGTGTAAAACGGAAAGCGCCCTTGGGTGTCAGAAAAAAGGGGAATCCCCGCGCAGTGTTTTGTAAACTTCGCATACAATACTTATCATTTACGTTTGATGCTGACTGTACATTAAAAACAGAATTGTATGAAAATAATTACACATAACTGATATTAGCTATTTTTTTTAAATATATTTACAATATGAGATGTCAGCTGGTCAATTCCCTTTCATAAACTAATTATAGTCATAAGTCTTTTAAAATAATTATCAAGACACGAGTGTTTTATATACTAAAATAATATTATCTAAGTGGTGTGATGTAATGTAACGATAAAACCGTTTTTTCTCAACTTTGACTTACTAACTAGAACCCGACAGCTTGCTCTTTAAAAAAATCTTCTTACATAAATCCAAATAATTACACTCCTTAAGACCGTTTATACTGAAAGTGGGCAACGTCGCAAACAGGCATCAAATATTTCGCTGTTTTGATTAATTGGCAATATCATTGTATGGAAATAAGAAATATGGCTAACTAATGAACTAAAATATTTATTATGAAATGCAATAATTAATATCGTAACACCGAATATTTCGTTTTAGATGTAAAAAAAGTGTTTTGGAAACTTTCCAAATGCCTTTTTAACGGTTACAATCAAATTCAGTGTTACAACTGCAATTCATTATTAATATTCTAGGTCACTAGTTGGCCATATTTCTTATTTCCATGCAGTAATATTTCCCAATAAATCAAAACGGCGAAATATTTGACAGCTATTTGCGACGTTGCCCATTTTCAGTATATACGCTCTGACAGCTGCCACCTACAATAATGTATCAAATCTGAACATAATCAAATGAAAACCATACTCACGCATGTTTATACCTCACCCCTTATAATATCCGTACCCATTCCTTAAACTACTCGACCAAGCTAATAAGACAACTGTCAGTCATGACATCACCCGCAAATATTTGACGGATATGATTTGAATTTACACTAGCATTTGAAATAATAGCTCGGAGTTTGTATCGTGTTTAAAAAACTGAAATGTTAATCGACTTTTGTTGCTGACCGTACTTGAGGTCCAAGCAGCCAAGTTGGCCGCATTTCATCTAGTTATCTAGAATTGTCTTGATCGATTGGTGAGTACAACAAGAACTCCATAAAGTTAACATAATGTAAGAAGGATGTTCTTTGAGCATCTTCTCTACCAACAAGCTGACATCTCAAAACAATGTTATAATCTGTGCTATATTTACGTGCTGTCCTTTTTCTTTCCCGCCATCCGTTCTATAAGGCCTGTGATCATGTCGGCGTCCACCAAGCCTATGAACTTGTCAACTATGATACCGTTCTTTATTGCTATTACTGCTGGTACTGCTTTTACCTGTAATATTAGTTAATATCATGTTATAATGGCAGGTCTTATGTACATAATTTATAAGATGGATATATTCAAAAGATGGAAGCTATTGGTAATTTAACTCTGGAGTGGTTTCAGTCTTATCTAACTAACCACACTCAAAAGGTTCGTGTAAGTGGCAAGTTTAGCAGCTATGCCAGCCTTAACTACGGAGTTCCTCAGGGCAGTGTGCTCGGGCCGACACTTTTTTATCCTACACATAAACATCCTCTGTACATTGGAACTGGACCGAGCAAAAATATTCCCCTACGCTAATGATACAGCCATAGTTTTCTTTGACAAAACTTGGGAAGGCGTCCAAGAGGCTGCCAAAATGGGTGTGTGGTTTCCAGTTGGCTTACCCACAATCTACTTACGCTTAACGTAGAGAAAACGAAGGTTATTAATTTAAGAACTTCCTGCCCGGACTATTTCTCAGTAAAATTGCACTCCTGTGATAGTAATGAACCAACAAGATGTACCTGCCCAAGCCTTGGGCAAGTCAAACACATCAGGTATCTCGGCGTTCACATAGATCAACACCTTTGCTGGTCAAACAAATAAAGCATGTAAGTGGTCGGGTTAGAAAACATAAACACATTTTCAAAAAAATGGGCCGGATTGCTAACAACACTATTTTGAAAATGCTTTATCACACACTCTTCCAATCTGTTCTCAACTACTGCATCTTAGCATGAGGTGTAGCACATTTTTTTTTTGGTGTGAAATTATCAAATAACTGACTGACTCTTACTGACTAAAACCCACCCGTGTTCCTTCGGTTGCCCTGTTGCCGGGGGCCGCGATCTCCCTTGCGGTTTTCTTCGAGATGCATCTAATGAAAGTGGAGCGCGCTCAACGGGCTCTTAAGGTAACTCACAAGAAACCAATGCGCTTCTCGACTGACACACTGTACCAAGAGATTGGTGTTCTGCATGTGCGCCAATTGTACATTATGGCAGTCGCACTGAGGTACCACACAAATGCCCACCAACGTGTGCTCTCTTAGAAATGCAAATAAGCCCAAACGGCATAAACCTTAATGTAGACTCTTCTTTGACAATAGATGCTTTCTTTATATGGGACCATTTATTTACAATAAGCTCATATACTGACCATGACTAGAAACAAATGTAAAAATCACCTTCCAAAATTTCTGGCAGGAATGCACTAGGAAAGCCCAGAGAAGTTCCTTAACGCATGAGCACAACACACACATTCATCACACTAATACATAAAGGTCGACTTGGACCAAACGAGCGAAAGCTTATTCTGTCCCCACTTTTCCGGTATCCCTTTGTCTAAACGGAGTGGGAGTATTCTTACGTTGGTCTATCCATATCTACAGAAATGTTAGGGATGTCAGGAAATGATTTGCTCTTACCTTCTCTTATCTTCGTTTGGTCCAAACCCACCTTAACTCATTCATCACACACCCACACCACACACGTATACAATACACTACACACGTTTAAATTTAATGCACATAACTTTATTACAATATGTTAAGTTGAATTTAATGTACTGGAATAACATTTGATTATTGTCATTTCACAAATCTTTTACCTACCGATGTTACTTAAGTTCCTACATATAGTACCTACTATGTATTAGAGTTGTAAGACGAAGGAGACTAGTCTCCACGACACAGGGAATCCTTGTGCAGAGGCTAGTGCTATTTGATTTTTGTACTGCTTAGTAATGTTAATTACTGCGATTTCGCATAAATTTTGTCAGCATGTGAATTCTTGTGTCATAGCATGCGAATTTATTTTTCTATGCTATTTGCTAATATGATGATAATTGATAATAATGACGTATGTGAATTTTGGTAATATGCGAATCACTCATTCATTCAATCAATACACGAACCTAAAGTACGAGCAAATCAAAGACAATAAGGTAATAATTGCTAAACATCATTCTTCGCACCACCTAATGATAATAATTTAAATAAATTAAACAATCACAAGCATTCATTCAATATAAAACCCTAAGTACGCGCAAATCAAAGATAATATGATAACAATTGCTTAACCCGTTCTTCGCAAGTTCGCAGCACCTACTAATAAATTTCACTTGCGAACGAGGTCACGGTCACGTGAAACCGATAAGATTAAGTATTCCCGACTTCCCATGAGTGCGACGGAGAGCGCACGTTACCGCTGCGTGCGTCGACGCTCTGACGTATGATAGTGTAAAAAGTACGAAGCGATAAATTCACTTCGCACTTCACAGAATTTTGGAACTACATTTCATTTGCCAAATGCTAAATGAGCATTCGCATGCTAACAATGAATGCGAATGCTAATTAATCTATCACTAGTACTGCTTACTTGAACAATAAAGTTTTGGTTATATTTTTAAATTATTATTTATGATATTTATACAAAGTCGTATGCCCATCACACGGTGCGATCAGCACATCATGACTAAGATCGAAACTATTGTTTTTTCTCTGCATCTCTCTATGGTAGAAAATGCCTAAAGCGTTAAGTCCGCCTTTTTGCAGTTTTTACTTCTGCATAAACATAACATGACACTTTTTTTTCGCCAAAGTGTAAGGCAGAGATGTACACACGGCTACACATCAAGCTATACATTTCCAGTTTATGCTGATCTCGCATTGTATAGAATTTCCGTACAATGTGAGGTCAGCTTATACTGGGAATGTATAGCTTGATATGTAGCCGTTTGTACTATTGAAGAAACGCATATCTATACACTGTAAGAACTATGCTTGCATGCAGCGCTCGGCCGCTATAGTATCGCTTACTTACGAAAAAAAAAGATAAGCTTAGTTAGATATGCGTTACCCCGATGGTACCTCTATTAAATCCACATTTTGCCATTTATCTTTAAATCCGATGTAATAGGGGGCGACTAGGGAACTTATGCTGTTCCATAAAGCAATAAATAAATTCTCACTTCTCTTCTGTTACAAAAATGGCTGAGAAAAGCTCTTTTATTAAAACATACCTCAAATGTATGCACCAGATCAGCATTATCCTCAACATCCACCACAGCTAGGTCGAGATTGTTGAGCGGCTCTATCAGCTCCTTGAGCTTCGGAGTCAGAATCTTACACGGCTCGCACCAGTCCGCGTGAAAATTCACTATCACTGGCTTGTCACTGTTCATTACCTAGAAAATAAATGGATTGTTGATACATAAGATCACTTAGGACCGATGTACAGGTGTGCCATTAAAGATGAGACTTGACCGCGCCTCCCGCCGCTCTTTTCCCCGCCCCGATGACGCCCCAGCGGGGACCTCATACCGCTAAAGAGACCCATAAATCGTCTACTGCGCAAGTCAAACCACGTGGTGCGTCAAGTCTCATCTTTAATGGCACGACCTGTACACGACGTTGTCCTTACGCTCCGTGTAACTCATAGCACACGTATTTAGCACTAAACCGGATCGGCATCACCTCATTCATGTATACTACTAGCTGATCCTGAGCAGAGGCGATGCCGTTACGATGCTTGTAAGAGTGATTTGTTGCAGTATGGAGTTTCATAGGAAGAATGGTGAACGGTTCGAGTTGACACGATGCTGATTGGGTGCAGTGCTCATGTGCGTTAAGTTTAAATGCGCTATACTTGAAACAGCATCGTTAGATAGTGCGGTAGCATTTTTGTACGTTATACGCGCGTGAAAGAACCTTCGTGGGCATTAAAGAATCGCCTGAGAAAAGGGGTTGGGAAAGAAGGCGTTTGTGAATTCTTGCATCTGACTGCAATATTGCTTATGAGTATAGTATCAATCAATAGTATAAAATAATTACACCTTTGACTGTCGTTTTAGCATTAATTGAGTAGCCCATATTCAGGATATCAGACTTGATATGATGGCCTAAATTGAATGACAATCATGAATACTGTAATAGATAACATTTTATGCTTATCAGTCACGTAACTTTACTACATTCTTATCTGTGCGAATATATTCCAAACAAATTTACTACTATAAGATAAAAAAGTTCCGTTTGTAAAATTCAGGAGCAATTTAAAAAAAAACTAAAATTACCCAGTTATTTGTTCTCGGCAGATTTGTATGAGTGAAATCCAAATATACATTTTTCGAAATGATTCACATCTTTAAGGAAAATGTAACATCATCAAACAAGCTAAGGCTTCATCAATGACTGAGTGACATCATCAACTTAATTTAAGTTAAAGTAAACAGTTTTTTTAAGTGAAAACTTCTTTAAGCGCGTTGGGCATTTTTGAGATGGGACTAAACAGTTGATTTCGCGACACTGTTACGACACCAGTTTTTGACCATTAAAAAGACATCGCGCGATACATTATTTCCTGCATAATAATATTGTGTCAAGATCAAGTTTTTATTTCTGTCGGCACTCCCGGAGTGCCACTGTTTTTTATTTATTACATCTAGTTCTGCTGTGTTTAAGATAAACTACTCACAAGGCAATAAAATAAAGGTTGATAGGCTCTAAACTAGAGTTTAGTATTAACACAGAATGATTATTCTTGTGCGAGTAACCAGAAATGTGGATTTAATGCACTGGTGATTTTGTACAACTTTGATATTTGCAAGTAAACTCCAGCAATAAATGCCATTTACATTATTTCCATTCGGTCAGTAAGATTTCCCTCTTTTTTTAAAGTTAAAATTAGTTTAATAAATATTGCTTACCTTATTAACAAACTCGTCGTTATTCTTAACTAGTATAGTCTCATTGTGCACAACTGATGTAGATATAGGGAAGGCCCGTCTTAAGCTCGCTAGACGTCGGATGGGTGACCGTAGACTTTGACATATTGCATTCGACATTTTGACTGAAATAAAAAGTATTAAAATATATTAATATGATATTTTCATATTAGCCATGTGCACCAATATTTTACTTTTCATCTAGTGATGTTAATTTTTTTTATAAATTAATAAATTTGTGAACCTTGTGACCCAACCACAGTCAAAACAACCATTATCAATGATTCATTCAACCCAAGTTTATCTTTCTGAATAAACTGTGTAACAAATTGATTAAACAAAGTATTTACTATATTCTTACTTCTACGCCAATTTTTCTTTACAAGGGTAATTCTGAAAAACTTCAAATAAATTCTCACAACTGTATAGGCAAGCATTTATTATCTTTCATTTGATTTTATTATCCTTTTTTTGCTAATTTTGACTATAAATAAAATACTTTGAATATCTGGTATGATTAGTATGCATACACTACAGTAAATGTGATAGTGGGGCCTGTCATTTCAGTTTAGAAGAGCTCTAATGCGGAAATCACTTAATTTTATTAAGATTTATTTCAGCATTACCCATCAATGTTTAGTATGTTCTTTGTACAATGATTAAGAAAGTGATCAAAGACGTTTTCTAGGGTTCCGTACCCAAAGCGTAAAACGGGACCCTATTACTAAGACTTTGCTGTCCGTCCGTCTATCTGTCTGTCCGTCTGTCACCAGGCTGTATCTCAAGAACCCTGATAGTAAGACATTTGAAATTTTCACAGATGTTGTATTTCTGTTGCCGCTATAACAACAAATACTAAAATACAGAATAATATAAATATTTAAGGGGGCTCCGATACAAAAAACGTTTTTTTTTTTTGCTCGTTTTTATAGGTAATGGTACGGAACCCTTCGTGCGCGAGTCCGACTCGCACTTGACCGGTTTTTATTTTACTATTGTGTATACTGCTTAGACGGACACCATAATGAATAAAAGTTTCCAAAAAAATTATGCACATGTATTTTTAATACAGTTGCCAGTGTCACAAGTAGATGTTTAAACATGTATAACATACATTTTGCACATGATGTATAAGCTAACATAATAGCAAATAGCAGTTGTGTGCAGATATTAAAGGAGGCGTTATGAAGATGATAGTGATAACAATGATAACTTGTGTTAAGTACATAATGAATTATTTAATGTACACTTGACAATGATGAAATAGAGATAGAATAACTATAACTAGGTATAGTGAATGTGTTATGTTACATGCATGAATGTTAGTTGGGAAATACATGTTGATGTTGATCTATGATTCTAATAGCCGTAATATAAAATCTTAATACCTGGCTACAATAATCCTCATTTAATGTAAGCTCTCTGAGTTAGTCCTACACTATTTACAAAATATATATCAACTGTAAAAGTTACATGAAAATTTTTTGTTTTTAATTGTAAGTGTGGCATAAATTAGAACTCCATAAAAAACAATAACAAACACAAAATTGCAACCAAACGAAGAACTTACCAAAGCGGAATATTAGAAACTCCTTACTTTACGAGTTTGGACAGGCACAAGACAAACATGGGCTAAACAATACAGAGCGCCGCACACCGCACTAATAACCAAAAACACGAGGAGCACGTACCGCGGCACGTACAGCTTGTCATAAAAATTGGCACTGCTCGAATTATACGATTCGCCTTTTGGCAAACATACCAAAACCAATGTTACAATTGAAGTTACGATCAGAGAAATTTTCCCAATGCTATGTCCTGTACGCACCGATACCCAGCATAACATCAACGTTACACACCATAGCATCGTCAAAAAATACAACCCCACACCGAAACTATTCATTTCTATTACAATAAACAAAGCGGATAGACGATCAGTATGAGTAGTTTAATCAGTAAAAATAGTTTGATGATCATGCAGTAAAGTTAATGGAATTACTCTTGTTACAGAAAACGGGACATGTATATTAGTTATGATAGCTCCCCACAAAGCAGTTATATCTTGCTTTTCTGTTTAATTTATAATGATAAAAACCTGGTTATTATTTTAATTTTCCCAAGATCACAACCACTCGCTGCCACTGTTTGACAAAATGTATGAATATGAAATTGTCATGACGATGACGTTTGGAAACTATGACACTGATTATTGTTATGGGGTTGGCATGTGAGAAAAACGAATTGTTATGTTGATTGATTTGTAACCTGTGTTTGTAGCTCAGAGAATCCTAAGATTAGTAACTTCAATATATATATTTTTTTTAATTACGGTACATTTAATTTATTCCCTGTAAAATTATTGCAATCATTCCTTCTTCTATTTCTCCAACTAAGAGCCTCTTCACACTTGTATTTCTCCAGCGAAGGCGTTTGATAAACTTTATCAGCATTATCAAATAAGCTACCTACTTCAGCTTCTGCGAATAATTAATTTAAATAAACGACCCTTTGTGCAGCTGTTAATGGCATAAATACGGGAATCCATTTATTTCCAAAATCTATAATTTATAGTACTTTTTGTCTGTGTGGCCGCGTTGTTCTTCTAAACTAAACATCAGATTATTTTGATGCGATTTTCACCATCATTTAGAGAATTTATTTCGGAAGGTGTATGTGCATAAAAAAAAAACATTAAAATTACTTAATTATAACAAAGAAATCTTGATGTTCTTCAAGTCGTAGAAAATGTGCGAAGCAGTGGTGGGTCGCTAGTAGTAGTACCCATGTTAATAATAAAAAAATGGAAGAGAGCTCTGCAAAGAAAAATAAAAGCCAGACATTTTCCACAAAGTGCTTTTTTTACTAGTTAGAGACACTTTTATTTTCCATAACTCGTCTTTCAATGGATCATTCTCTAAGTCACAAACATTTTTATCGTATAATTTTAATTTGTGATTTTATTTATAGAACAACCTATATACAATAATGATAGTAAAGGAACACTCAACAGAACTGCCATCACACGAACGAACTTTCGGTTTGACCGCACTCCACTTCTTCCCACTACAACTGCCAGTCCGCACCACCATTTCGACTCAAGCCAGAATGTTGAATTTGCTCTGCACATCATACGTATATCGATCTCCTACTATGGAGAAATGCAAGTGTGAATAGGCTCTAACCTTTAGACGAACTATTTTGCGTTTTGTTAATGCATCCGTTTTTATATTTTATTTAACTTTTCTAAAATATTTTAAAAAACTGTGCTAAAATAGTGATTAGAATATCTCAAGGTATTAGAAATAAATTATTTGTGTCTTTAAATAATTTTCTTGTATTGAAAAACTGCAACTTTGTAATTAAATCTGTTTTGCTGTGTTGAATAATTAAACGTATTCAAGATTACAACATGCGTGCATGAGCTTCAAAATCGTTTTGACATTTATGTTGGTAGCATTGGCAAAAGTGAGTTTTCTAGTGCTGTGTATTGCTGTCAATTATTAGAAAGGTGAGTGATTTTAATAGATTTTCTACAAGATTTTCTTGATAAATGTGTATTTTCTTTTAGCTTTATTCATCAGCTACAAGCACATAACAAATTTACGTGGGTGAAAGTGGACAAAACATCGAAATAACCGTAAATTTGTAACGCCATTTTCCGCTTCGGAGATCTATTCTAATGTATTTTTTATAATAAGTTGCCGTGACTAAGCTATTGGATTTTATTAGCTCTGTCAATGTTATAAAAAGTTTTCTCTTTACTATCTTGTGAGACAAGGCATATTTCCGAGGGTTTGCAATATTTTGATTACTTATTCATTTCTGATGACTAATCTTGCTAACAAGGTCCAATTTTGCGAGGGCATCTAAACGCCAGACTGCGTTTACATTGTGAAGTTACTGACCTACTATTGATTAGTGTTAATTGTCCAGCCCTTTCGCAAAGGGTAATTACTTTAACGCCCTTTTCAAACCTCTTGACATTTTGTTTTGATTTCCATGTGTTGTGGTGATAGACACGACGATGACGGTTTATCACAGATAAAATTATCATAAAATAAGATATCACCTTTCTTGCAAATTGTGGGTGTTATTTGTTAAAAAAAATTGACGATACAACTACCCCATTTCTGCAAGATATTATTATTTTATTTTGGACTTTTCAAACCCTGTATATTTAATTATATCATTTTAAAAATGTTTAATTCTGCAATACATTTTATGGTTCATTAGAATGTTTCTCTGAGTGTGCAGTCTTATTATTATAGTCATTTACAGTCAGGTGTGTATTTCTCACACTGTATGTGAATGACCAGATGTATGAAGTATTTTAACATGCACACAGCAACAGCTTAAGGGTCATATCATATGGCACTCCATATTTTCTTGTCTATGGAGAATAAGATATGATATTATGAAATATTACTGTATAAAATTGTTACAGATACCTGACTTTACATAAAATCATTAAACCCTGAAGTTGAACACAGTGACAACACTGTTTCCACATAGTTTGTGCAAGACATTAGCTAGCGGTAGCATTATATTAAAATATATGATGTCATGTGTAATGTGGGGTGTGCCATGTGTCATAATAATATCTATAAAGTAGACACAACATTATCTGTTTTAAGTTAATCAGAATATTTTGCTAACTAGTAATTAATTAGGTATAATATTCTATGCAGACTATATTCTATACTCTGGTTAGAGGCCAGTCACTGGTAATATTAGGGAACAATAAAAAAGTGTCATTATGGCATTCATAATGTGACTGGGTTATGAAGAAAATTTAACAAAAGCCTGTGACAGCACTCCTAAAATACCTACTAAGATTAAAGGCTCTTTCAAACAGGCGCGACACGCGACGCGACACAAAGAGACCGCTCGTCGCGCGACGAGCGGTGTCTTTGAGTCGCGTCGCGTGTCGCGCCTGTTTGAAGGACCCTTAACTATTGTATAGATAGATACATTTAACAAGATCTTGCTGCAATTGATTAATAGAAGCATAAATCAAATTATTTTTATTTCAGGAATAAACCCATAAATTTAAACCAGATTAAAAATTATTATTAATTATTAAGTTATTAATTCACTAAACCTTCTTAAGTTTTTAAAATGATTGAAAATTCTTATCATATGTGCTAACAAAGCTTAAACTTAAGACCATTTAAGTACCATATTCTGGCAAATAAATTACTATGATTATTATGATTCATTATCGCTCTGCTCTCTTTTTACCATTAAATAATAAAAACCTTTACTGAACTATTTTTATTAGTTTTTTGCACAAACAAAAGTAAAACAAACTGTCCTCGCATACCTATTAACACGGCACTTTGAAATCGTTGTCAAAGCCATTTATTTTTAAAAGACTCAACATGGTGTATCTTGCCGGCTCTTCTCGGCATAGGAAACAACCAATTGGAACCGTGCACCTAGGTAACGACGCAGGTGCCGAACTGGCTAGAAGAGGATCTAGCATGGCAGTCTGTGGACCTGAGCCTATCGTGCCAATTCTCTTCAATCAAAGACGCAGGTGGCTACAGGAGTTTACCCACAAGCGGAGAACTGGTGGACCTCGACACCAGGCAGCAGGCAGTCCAAGGAAGCTATGCCATCCTTGGATAGCAGGCTAACCAGGCGTTTATTAAACCTGGACAGAAACGGCCTGCGCCTGGTGACGGGAACCATCACGGGGCACTGCTTGCTAAACAAACACTTCCACACAATAGGCATAACGGACAGTCCTCTGTGCAGGGCGTGCATGGAGACTGAGGAAACCGTCGCGCACGTGCTCTTCGAATGCACAGGCGGCACCCAGATTAGAACAGAAACCCTCGGGTCACCCAGATCTTTCACTGATGTTCTGAACCGACCAGGAGTTTTAATTAACTTCTGTAGGGAGAAAATAACCACCAAACGGCCGCCATGGCCCACGCACAATGGTCCTCTTGACGGACTAAGTGTGGAACCCAAACCCCATATCATAGAACATAGAACCATGCACCTAGCTTCTGACGTTTCATGAGTGCCCATGAAGGTTTATGTGAAATAAAATGTTACAGAACTTCTTAGTTTTATTCTGCAATACTATAAAAACCTTATTAGAACTACTATTCCCTATACAGCAATAGGTAACACACACAAGATTACTTCTTTATTGTCTGTTCATATTATTGCCGACAGACCACAGTACAATGCAATGAGTATTAAATGAAAATACATTGCACTGACCCAGTTTCTTTTATTAAGAAAAGTAGTGTGGTTTGTAAATAGTTATTTAGAAGGCAAGTTCTGGTTTATTTTTGTGGATTATAATGTGTTCCTTTTCGTATTCCATATCTCTAGGATATTAATGAGACCAAGTTAGAGAATCAACCAGCATAATTATTTTTCGTTTTCATTTTTCATACTAAATAATTTGCCAAAGTCACGACTACTTATGCAAAACACCCCTACGTGAAATATGGCAACGTCGCATTTTCTTAGCTTTAAATATGGTTTGAATGAAAATGATTTACTCGTAGTTATCAATGAAACTTATCTTAATTATGATTGATATTTTCGAAACTATGTACCTACCTATAAGAAACTTTGATACACACATCAAGAGTCCTAACTGTTCTCTTCAAAACTATGTATTTTTGGAACACTTGTTCTAGGACTTATTGTAGTATTTTTACGGAGTTTTTTCGTATATATTGCTGCATCTCATTCTCAATAGTTGTGGATTTGAAAGCAAACACTTTCTAAAAATGAGCCCTTCGAGATGACCTTGTCAGTAATGTGAATAAACCTTTAAAAAAAAATGGCAAAATGTACACATTGAAGAAATAAACTAGCAACTGACATCGGAGCAGTTTCGCGATAATAAATACTACCTGCTTGGACCTGTGCCAATGTTTTTACTAACAGTTGTGTTTGAGTCATACCCTAGTGTATTACCTAACTAAAATACTGAAGCACTAGTGTAAATTAGAATTTTAAAATTATGTGTTACACTGCACCTTGACTTTGTTTAATAACCATTATTGGGGACACGAAATAGGTTAATGCTCTGTAAACTAAAATATCTAGTGCCTGAATTACATACATATATTCACGCCTTGTTTCCTCGAAGGGTTGGGCAGAGGTGTACCTGTAGTAGGCACACCCACATTTCGCCAGTTATATTTAAGTCCCATGGAATAGGGGCCGAGCCTATTGCCATCAACCGGGCACAAATCCAGACTCCGGGCTGCTACTGAAAAATTCCTGATGGAAAAACCTGGGAATCGAACTCAGGACCTCATGCTCAGCAGTAGCGCGACCACTACACCAACGAGGCAGTAGCGGCGTTGTTTAATAATAATATTGGGGACACAAAATAGGTTAATGCTCTGTAAACGAAAATATCTAGTGTCAAAATATACCGTGAAGAGATATAGACAGGCAAAAAACGCCCGTATTGCAATTGATTGTGAATTCGTCTCGGGAACTGCAGACAGTCAGACGGAACTGTGATTCAAAAATTCTGGTAGGATCAATATCTACAGACTGAGTTTACAAGATGTGATTGCTTTTGTTGTGGCAGAAAACGAATTTGAAGGGTTGTGTCAGGTAAGCGTCGGTTCACACGAAACGAGCAACTGTGAATTCTATTTTAAAACACCAAATTATCTTTGTGTTAACATAGCTAAAGAATATCAAGAAAATAATGTTCTTGGTCTGTTTCTACGTTCGTTTGGTCTAACCCCACCCTTAGTCTACTCTGTTCTGTTCCACTCCTGGGCCATCGCTATCTCCATATTTTTTTTCCTATTTTCGGGATATTTACTCTAAAAACGAGTAAAAACGAGACACAGTAACAAGTGTCAATAGAGTTTAGTAGATCTTGTTTATTAATTTATCTTCAAGAAAAACCTTCAATAACAATGGTTAGTTCAATTGAAAAATTCGGTGACTCAGAAGGTGCCTTTGAAGATGAGGTATATATTAATTAACTTGGTTGTAAGAAATAAAAGTGATGTAACGAGTTGGAAAACCTGCAGAATCGTCTAGAAATAAATATGGGGACTATGGCACTGATTTATCATAATTATCTGCTGCGTAGCTTATTCCCATTTTTGTTGGGGTCGGCTCCCAGTCTGACCGGATGCAGCTGACTATGAGTATTTTACTTGCAGCTACTCCCTATGTGACCTCTATAACCTAATTACTGTGTAGGACAATACCTCTTAGTAAGGCTGTACTAATTTTTTCAGTATTGCATTTGTACGTATTATTCTGTTCTTTGCTCCATGTCCCGCGCGGGACAGGCTCAGTCCCGCTTCTTTTCCCCTTATTTTTGCTTTTTATTTTTTTTTTATTCAGAAGACTAAGAATCAACTACCTAACAATAGGGTAAATATGATTTGAAATATTATATTTTTATTAAAATACATTTTCTATGGTTATTTTTGCTATCTCAATAGATCTTTTTATTTGAGTTTTAAGTTCCGTTTACGTGACAATTCACGTAAACGGAACTTAAAACTCAAATAAAAAGATAAATATTTAAAAACTTCTGATTATATACGTTTTTTAGTATGTCCAACTTTCGATGAATGAATCCCCCTTTTTTCACTCAAAAAGTTTCAGAATCTCGATTTGGCAAAAAAAAAAAATCTAGCAACACTGGTGTGTGCATAAACCAAACAAATAAAAAAACGCAATTAGGTGCATTAACATTCTGACCAGACCATCTCATTCCTTTAAAAAAACACTTGTATCAACTACGTATCCGATGTCCATTGATCCGTAGGACAGAACAATGCACATAAGGTACTTGGCGCCGGCGCAGGGCTGTGGTGCCCTCGCGCAGAGTTCACGGTCGCGGGCGCGACGCTTGGCGACAATGACAGACACAGACCTGTCCCCGCGACAAGTGAGCGAAAGTTCGCTACAAAGGTTAGGGTCTTTTTCGTGAATTCATGGACTAAGTAAAATCAAGGAAGTAAATAAATGATCATAGATTACTACTTTGGATCGTCATTCTCCTCCCATTATCCCAGTTATGGTGCAGCATTTCTTCTTTCAAACATTTCTATTGACCGTCATCAGTTGCGTAATCCTTACCTACTTATCAGCCTATAATGTTCCCACTATTGGCACACAGGCCTCCTCTCTTCGAGAGGGATTGGGCTGTATTCTATAACGCGGGCCCAGTGCTGGTTGGTAGATGTCACATGACTTCGAATTTTTGGTTTTTGGATATACCGGTTTCCTTACGTTTTTTGAGAGCGGTGGTGATGACATGATCAGAGCAGTGGTAATGGCCCCGACTTACGGTCGTGGGTTCGAACCCAAGCAAGCGCTTTATATATCTACTTACTGATATTACTTCCTAGGAGAAAGGCTCACGAGTGTTGTCATCGCTAGTTGGTGGCTAAAACAGTTTGTGGCCTTTTATTTGAATAGTTCAGTATTTCATATTAAAACTCCCAATACTTACAACCCTAATACTACAGAGTCGAATAAATGAGCATAATTTAAATACCCTTTAGATTTAATAAGAGAACTTATTCTATCTGAACAAGTTCTCCCATTTGAAAACATGCAAGGTATAAAATAGACCGCTTATTCATAATATTTTGAATTTGAAATGTGCTAATTTTGAATCTGAATTACTTGGAATTAAACAATTTGTCCGTTGGACCCTGCTTGATGTCCTTGATTACGTAGCAAAGACGACAATGCATCTATAACTAACAGCTATAAAAACGCCATTTTTCCGTCGCGTAATTTACGGTGCTAATACATTGCAACGACGCACGGCTATTTGCGAATGCACAGAATATTTCTTTTTTTTTTTGTCCTGTCTACGCCGTTGAAGGATGGGCCGGTTTCAGCCTATTGAATCGATTTAAATTGTATTACGGTCTGGAGTACCGGCCTTGTATGTATCAGTAACGAAGGATGTTTGGTATGTTAAGGTAATTGACTCCGCTAGTCAGTACGGTTAGCAATTCTTGAGCTCTTGAAGTCTGGACCATATTTCCTGCAATTACGGAGATAGAAACTGTTGGTGGTCAATCATTAATCAAGTCTTCTCATTTTACAATGATTCATCGAGTGGTTATCAAACTACAGTTAGCAGAACAGTATTTGAAGTAAGAATTTCTATTCCACATGGTTGAATCTTTTTATTGCAGTGAAGTTGTTACATTTGCAGCTAACCAATATGATTTGCAAAATTGCTTTTGCTTTGCGCAGAGAGAATTTTTCAGTCAATTTCTGTATCGAAATATGAACGATCTAATAACCGCAAATCCACCAATGTTATTTTACTAACTGCAAAGTAGGCTTTTTTGCTTGGTTAAAGTTCGAGCAGATATACCATGAACATTAAATACATATTTAATGTAAACAACGTGAAACATGTTTTTGCCGCATGCGACATTCCCAGGCTATTTGCGTTAATTCGGTCCCCGTCCGTTGGTAATGGAATGTTGTTCCATTCTTTTAGTTCTAGGTTTTGTCCCGTGTAAAGAATACCCTTGACTCTCAGTAAAGAATCCGACGACGGCCTCTGAAGAATGGATGAAATACTGGCCTTTGTATAGTTGGCTACCTTTTGAACTGGAATTCTTCCGCGCATTGTTGTTTGATGCTTTCAGCTGCTCTATTTTTATGGTATTTAGAGAACTATTCTCCGACCTCAGTTCATTAAGCTCCCTACTCAACTTTGTATTTTTTCTCTTGTTTTTAGACCTTACTTTTAAGTGCTCACCTTTTCTTATTGTTAGATAACTAAGAGATATAGAGCTAATATTCTTCTAAGTAACCTATCATCTAGTAAATTCTGGTGCTTTCTAAGTGCACGTTTTATCTAAGGAACAAAGAAATACTAAAAGCTTATTAAAAAGGGAAAGTAATGGATGGAATAGAAAGGCTGAAGATTTGGCCCAATTTTCTCCATAAGCTTCTAATTCAATTATATCGTTCATTTGGGCCACCAGCCTTTTTCTGAATCACAGTCTATTGCTTATCGGGCTTTTTGTAAGTAATGATTCACTTGAAACTCTTTTTTATGAGTTTTTCTGTTATAAAGGACGTTTAGACAGAATCTGTTATAGTCGAGTTGATCTAGACAGGTAATTCAAAAGTAAGATGTAATCATTCTCGCTATTAAAGTTATAAGAAGCTACAGACTTCATTTGAAGGTATTTTAATGTAAAATTTATCCGTCTTGATCTTAAAACAGATGATACCTACTTAAAATTATTTATATTTTAGAAACTATTTTAATGATATACCGAATTGCTTTCTACCTTCTTCGTTTCTAAGCTTATTACTTAGTTATTAGATCTTCACTAACATCATCTCTGACATTAAGCTTGGTGGCATTAATTACTTTCATGTTATCAAGATCAAAATTATCTTGGAATAAAAGAATTGTATATCTAATAGAGTTATTAAAATCGACGTGGATAATGGCATCGATAGCTATATTATTATTGTTCATTGTATTATCTCTTGCAACTACCCGTGATCTTTAAATCTGACACGGCGGCGGCGGTAGTATTAACTTAACCATTACTTGAGTATCCATCAGAATTTCTATATTGTTCTCGGTAAGATTATTTTATTATGCTGTTAAAATACTTTCTTTATGACTTTCGGTGTCGACTTGCGCGTATCAATAAAGTGTAATGGTTTCATCCAGTCTGACTCATCGGAGCTCAGTCTGATTGCCTGTAAAATGCAGGGAGAATATGTTTGTTTTGCATGAGGTAGTATTCTGTGAATCACTGTGAAAAAGGAAAGTTACGACTGTATTATTTTCGACTTCTTTCTAATTTTTTCATTGCATTGCTCATCGGATTCATGCATTGTGTATTCTGTCTCTGTATCCATGTGCGTATTTATGTTGTTATAAAGATGAATCCTAAGTTTTAATACCGTGACATCTTATAAAATGCTTGTATCATTAATCGTTTCATCTGGCTTACTTTATGACTTGGATATGACTTATAAATGCTTCAGTAGTTCCTACTTCCTTTGCCAAGTATTTTTAACAATGATTGACTCTTAATTGTGGTTTGCCTTTGTTCGAAAAGTTGCTGCGATTTAAAATGCAGCTTCTTTACCGTTAATAAATTTCTAGTTTATGCAATGAACTTTCAAAATCCCAGCCAAAGATTAAAGTTTAACAAAAGGTTAGGTTAATATTTGGAATAAGTTTCTAAACAATAATACGAACAATCGAGCAGCTGTTTATAAATACCAAGCCGAACGTATTCAGCAGACAATGTCCATGACCGCTTCAGATCACGCAGCGCTCGGGCTGCTATGACTCATTGCCTAGGGTTGCTAGATTTACTCACGGTCTCTTTACACGTTGTGATGTAAAAGATTTCACAGCTTATATGGTAATGAATTGTGGTAGAGGTAATCTCTCTGTAAGGCTCAGTTCAGCTTGTAAAACTCTAAAGATGCTTAAAATTACTCTTATAATGAGCGTTATAAATCCCTCTAGAGGTCGGTCCCTTTGAACATTTTGTCAGTCATTATACTCTCTGTATTGACAGACGATATGTTGGAGAAATGTTGGAGCTTCGAATACCTTATCATGGGTATGACTATTAAGCATTTCAGCATGAAAGAATCCACTTTACCTTCGGCTTACTTTATTTATTAGATCTTCTAAAAGATTTAGACTGTTGATTGTTGTTAATGACGACCCTACACGTACAACACAATTAATCGGCCAGAATTCGTTCCACATGATGCGACGCTTGAAAGCTAAAGTAACATTTTTAACGACAATTAATTTCCGTTTTCCCGACGTGGAAGTTGAATTGTAGCTGTTAAATCATTTTAATGTCCATTAATTAAAAAACACTTATTAAATATTATACCACATAAATGGTTTATTGTTATGTAGTCTTATCGCGTGACGCAACTTGATTATGATATGAGTTCTATTGTTTGTATAACAGACATTTTTCCTTCATGGTTGAGGCCTGAAACCTTTCAAAAGTATCTTGAACTCCTAAAAAAGCCACACAATCGGTCACACCGTCATTTACTTCAACCTTTTTACGCGGTTTAAAATCTAATAAACGCAGTACCAACACAAATTAAAGCCTCGTAAATGTTCACTTTATGACCACTGGATGGAAACAAGTTTATTAGTAGTGATGTAGCATGTTTCAGTCCAGTGAAATGCATAATTTTCGCTCGTGTTTTCATAAATTTAAAGTAAACAACCATGTGAAATGTTTAATTTATAATTTGTTCCTATTAAGCTTCCGTTATTTAAAATTGATTGCAATGTTCGCAGTCTCAGCAATATAGGTCAAACGCTCATTGAAATTCCATTTCCATGAACGAAGCTCCTTAATTTGCTAGTCCTCGAAATCTAAAGCACTGATTGCTTCGATTTGCTGATCTCGTTTCGCTCAGCACTAGTTTCCTGTGAGTAGTTAGAGCTGTAACAGCCGGCAATCAGCGAGCTCTAGTGCAGTCTCAATTTGCCGATATTATCGGTTTTTCCCTGCATTTACGTTAACTACTTACGCTTAATTTTGATCGGCAGATCTTCAGGTTCTGAATGTCGGCCAAGATTATTACCATAAGTTGTTTTTAATGATGTTTTATGTATTTATTAAGCCTTAATTGCTTCCAAGCAAAGGTTTAAAGGTGATTGAGTTGTAACTTAAATATTTAACTTTGACCTTTGTTGAATATCGGACGTTTGAAGCGAATTAGCTATAAGACGTTGGTGATTACGATTGGCCACGGCATTAATCACTTGAATATGTGGGTGTCGTAGCAAGCCTGTAGCGACCACTGGGAGAGATAGGTTGTTCTATTTTTAGCTCAGGACCACACTACGAACTAACTGGTCTAACAACCTGTGATATGCACACTTGTACAAGTGCTGTATAAAATGCTACACGCGATAACAGCATTCCATGCTGCTGCTTCAAAAGTTATAACACTTATAACAAAACAAAATGTATGTAAACATAAGATATTCAATGGTTCGTCGGCAAGGTTCCGATCGATTGGTTCTATGACGAACAACCGGCTGAATTACGTGATTGAAATAACGTTTCACAGCAAACTGAAATAACTAATAACTAAAATAGTTTGACAGAAGTAGATGGAACTAATCTAGTTTTGGGGTTTAGCGGATTTGCCAACCTGTTGAGAGTTCATTACCGCGATTCCTATATTATCATTATCTTCTTCCGATGTTGATTCTATTTTATGCAGTCTCTTTGCTCGTAACAATTTTTAATGACGAGGATATCTAGCATTGAAGATTCCATACGATTGGGAAATAAGAAAACCTTCAATTATACCTTTCTCTTGGTATTCTCGTGGTATTTATTAGTTCCACCTTAACATGATTTGTAATAATATGCACTTCAATCTTCGTCTTTGAATAATCCATGACATTACTTCTTCTATTCAAAACACGCATTTGTAATTGGCAAGGGAAAGGTAATCGTCTTGAGCAAAAAGTCGACCTGCCTTTGTAGCTAGGCCAGCTATTACAAGATAATGGATTTCCATCTACTGTACAATTGGCTTAACATTCGTTTAGTTTAGTATATTGTTCAGAGAGAAAGCAATTTCTTTGTTGAGATTACTTCTAGTGAGCATACTATCTGTATCTTCAGGGAATTCAGATTCTGGAATCGACGTCTGATTACTGTTGTTTAATATTGAATCTAAATTGCTTCAATTTTCTTTTTACTTGGATTGTGTTGTATCGTTTTTTTCAAATGGAAGAAAGTTTTAGTCGTTCTCTTTTTATCTACAACAGATTTTAATCGACCGTTATCATTTCAGTCACTATTTATTTTTGGCTTCCCAACAATGCACGAAACATACTTTGTCAAATATCTCGTCGGCATTCGACCTTTTCAAAGTATATATACGAGCTATATAAAGCCAACAAAAATAGGTTAAATAAAAATTGTTCTGAGACTCCGTTTCAATTTTTTTAACAGTCAAAGAGTGAATGACTTCTTTAAAATAAGATACCTCTTGAAATTCAAACAGTGCTTGTCTGCATATAAAGCCAGTGAGTGAATCATTCAGAGTCAGTGAAGTTTATTGAAATTCTGAATAACTGTCAGCTTGATACATTATTTTCTTTTGTTAACGAGATCAATGCATTGTGCTACATTGCAAACATAAGAAGGAAGCATTGATGTGGAATGATAAGTGTTGAAGAATAACATTTTAATAGTATTATTAATCAGAACATCTAATCCATCGAAATGTTTAGGAACTATTTCCTTCTCCGGCACTGTCTGAGATCATAGCCAGACCATATGAATGATCTAAAAGAAGACATTTAACTGATAATAGCAAATTTTACTAAGAGGAATGCAATAGATAACTTCAATAATATCAATAAACACTTAAAACCAAAAGATACTGTAAAGCCAACCTAGTATTTAGTTGTTTATTAACACTAGATAGTAATACCGTACAATCAGCTCTTACAACTTTCACAAGGTAAATATTTTGCTCAATGTATGTTTTTCTTTCATTCTCGTATTGCCAAGAAAAACTATTTAAAACAAATTGGTTATAATAAGAGTAGTCTTATTTTAGAAGTAATAACGCTTGTATTGCTCAATGCATAGTGCCACTTATAACAAGAAGAGTGGCGTATTTAAAGATAGTTGCTAGCAACCGAGAAATCTTTTGAAACACGTCTGTGGTGAGACTGAATATCTTCATGTTGATAAGATAAATAACGATGCTTAATAACCAGATAGTGAGTCAGCCAATTCACTTCCACTAGGGACAGTAGAGGAAAACACTCGAATTCCAAAAGCCCCTCCAGCTTCCATTCAGGGCTAACAAACCTAATCAAAGTCGACGCTTGATTTAATTAACTGCACGACTCTGCTGATACGGGTTGGCTTTCTTACAAAGTAAGCGTTATCTGCACTCCCTTAGTATTCATTACATAAGTAGGTTCTATCTTCCATTACGTCATTGTGAAAGTTTTTCGGCCCGTAACGTGGGAATTTAATCAACTGTTTGATTTTAATTGTATCGTTCCTTTGTTTGCTGTTTGTTTGTTGTGTAATTTTAAATTTTGTGGGCGTCAATTGAGATGAGGAATTGTTGAAGGTGTTCGATGAGGTTAATGTTGATTGGGTGAATCTTTGCTGAACTTTAAATTGTTTCTGTTGCTACATTTATTAGCACTAGTATAAGAAGTAAAGCAGAGTTAAAGTAAACCATCCGGCTTCGTGAAAACAAAGAAAACGCCATTCTTCTCCGTGCAATAAGCCGCTTTCCTCTAAAAATATATTACGAAAGGAGTGAAGTTTCCGATTATCCCAGGATTTGGCGTAAGACCTTAAATTCCTGATTTATTTAAGAGAAACAGCAAATTCATTTTAAACAAATTTTTGTCGAGCTAGCTACGAATTTTCTAGCTAAGTATTTGCAAATACCGGAAACAAGGGGGTTATAGGTCTAATTTCCTTTTGTAAATATCCATTTTCTTTGCTTTTACTTTTTTCTTTTTTTTCTTTGCTTATTGTTCTGAGAATTCGCTAGGAATTCATTTTATTGTCGCTTTGTTCCCGTTTCCTCGCGATATTGTGATTTCCTTCCGAAATAAGTCGAGCTTGCCAGACAAAATTAACATTTAACTAATTAACATATTATGCACTTTCTTCGTCGTTAATTTTATGTTTATTTTGCGCTCTACATGGTCAGTGTACTGTGAATGTATGAATGAACGGTTCTTACTCGCTATGCTAAGAAGATTCTTTGCTGACGATTGCAAATATAAAGGCGTACTTGCTGAATTTTTTTAAAGAGTGTCCCCCAAGGGCAGATATTTGGACCCCTAGTGTTTAAATTACATGACGAAGCTTCAGTCACCGTGTTTTCTTATAAACTTCATACAATACGACAACAGGTGAAAGATAACTATCATTTCGAATTACCACTCGCAATCTTAAAATTATCGTAATTCTGTCATGTCATCATGTGCAATAATGTGCACTATGTTTTTCATTCTGTAAGTTCTCATAGGAAGAATAACACTTTGTGTTCTATCGATATCGTTGAAGCGGAAACATGCAATAAAATACTGGTATACATAGTGCCCCAACGATCCCAACCAACCCAAAATTCTAATATAGTACAGTGGCATACGAAGCATTATTATGTAAAAGAAAAACAAAACAAGTGGCGGTGTTTACGTAAAAATTGGTGGAGGTAAAATGTCCAACAGCCGGCAATATATGCACGCAAGCCAACCACACAGGGTGACCATCCTTCCGTTGCTTAGACAGCTAAATCCTGAAATAATGTTTAATCCTTGTTTCTTACCAATAAGTGGTCTTACCATCTTATCTTGGTGAATAGTTTCTTGTACAATTTATTTCTCAACAATATTTTTTTATAATACTTTATACATATTAACGTCATTTTAATTATTCTTTATCGTTGTCCTTATTATTGCAACAAACAGGAAAATTCTGCCTGTTAGGAACATCGCAAAAGCAGATTAATATATAGGTACTGTTAGACCAATCCTATAGCAACTGTTGATTAAACTCCATTGCTTGGCGTTATTAATTCTAATAATCTGTTTTTGATCGAGTTTGAAACCACTTACAAGTTAAATGAAAGTAAGTGGTTATCCAAGGAAATGGGTCACGAATTTTCTCGTTAGGTGGTGAGCTTAACCTTGTTAAAAGCTTTAGTTAAATCCTCATACAACGTGAACTAGGTTTAAAGTTCACTTGATTAGTTTCGGCTCTTGTTGCTCTCGGTTACAGGATCTAAGGACTTAATACCTTAAGCCAGGAGCATTAATTGCTCATTAAATTAGTCTTAAATTTCTCTAATCCATTTTATATTCAGCTTTCACCGAAAACTATGCGACGAAAGCACCATTATCTGAACGAAAATGTCTGACACTTTGGCTTTCGCGAGTTTTTTCTCTTTCAACTCTCCTGCCTAATTCCCCAATTTATATCCACTAACACAAGATAAGCTGCAGGAGAGAATTCATTTTCTTATCTTAATTCTTAGCAATGCGTTGGGACTGTTTACTTGCCAGACAATTTGGCGTCTGCGTATTGATTCGCCTGACCTTGCAGGCTTATGTAACTTTTCATTTGAAGGTCTCCGCATCTTGCCCTTGTCTTCCATGTTTCTTTTTAAGTGAGCTCAGTTTTTGTGGGAACGGATGTGGTAATAACGGTTTGGGGTAATAGGATTTGGTCCATAAAGGAAATGTGATATGGTAGGCCGCTGGTCTGACAGGTCAGTTTTAATTAGAATTAGATAAAATAATTAGATTCAATAGTTTTGTTGATCTGAAAAATAGTTTCAGCGATTATATTCGCATAAACCAATGTAATCGGCCGAAATTAATTTCAAAAATATTTTTTGGATTTTACAAAATTATTTAAAGTGTTATAAGTTTTAATATATCACCAACGCATTTAACAGTCCATCTTGTAGTCACGCATATTGATAAAACTAAAACAATTTCATTATAACAACAATAATAAATAACAAGATAAAAATCTCTAAAGTGCCATCACCCTTATTAGCTTCCCTAAATATTTATCAGTCCATTCATCATGAAGTATGGTAACCCTGCGTATTCCGTGTGTGTGCGTCAGTGCATGCATACGCGTAGCTTGCACAAAGTGCGGTACTAGTGAGGGGGGCGTGGGTAGGGGTGGCAACCCTAGCTAACGCGATTGGAAAACTTTAGGGCGGTGCATTTGCAGTTCATGTGTATTTTGTACTGCAACTGTTTCAATAGATTACGAGTTACGACTCTTGTCCAGAAAACATTTCTGTTCCACATTTAACAGGACCTTAAAAAGCTTTATCGTATCAAATAGATACTGGAGGTTATAAAACTTATACAAATTACAAGTTAGGAAGCTAAAATGTCAAATACGTAATTGAGTTCTGTTAAATAACAGGGTTGTATCATGAATAAATACACAACGTGATAAGTAACTACATTGCTGCGTCAACTCAACACGTGTGATAAAAGTCGCGTTTATTATTTTTATAGTCCATTTATAGAGTAATCCACTCTTCATTATATTTCTATATCTATCGACTCGATAATGCTAATCGAGGCGTCTAGCTGCGTGCGCCACACTATACTCGGCCTCAGTCGATTTAGTTTAGTACGCAACGAGCGACTGACGCGAACGGTCGTCGCGACGCTCGACAACGTGCCGGCATTATTATAAAGCACTTTTCAAAAACATTCACGCGTCCAACGGAACCGTCCTCAGTTTTCTATCGTAATAATCAGTGTCAGTGCTTTTAAGTTTATTCAACACCTTGGAAGGATTATTACGAATGCCTCAGGAACACCGACTACTTTCATCGAATATTTTTACTACCCCCCTTTTTCTAGACAGCAGTTATTTACGCTTATCGGTCATTCGAATATTGAATTTGTATAAAAAATAATAATTTCGTGTTTACTAACTAGGTCTAGTATATTTATTCATTACGTGCTTACAATAACGTAACGTTTTCACCGCTGCATTCAACAATTTATTGGAATCTTTTAATTAAATATTATACACAGACTTTCTTAGATTATATCTGAATACGTATAATAAAAATGCTGACACATTAAGATACAATAGATATGACTCAATTAACAAAATGTCAGCCACTTGTTTTAATCGTAAAAGAAAATCAGTTTTCTCCTCAATGTAATTAAAATTCCTATCAACCTTTCGATTGTCTTCATCATTATATATGATCTTAATTATCACACATTACACTTTCTTTGACGCCTTTTACTACCTCATACTTTCTTTAATTAAAATCAACAGGTTTATCATTAATCATTATGGCGTAGTAACGAAATGTTTTGATATCTATAAATGCACCACTAATATCTTTGAACACAGTAATGTTCAAAGATATTTGTGGTGCATTTTTAAGTTGGAGGACGTTTTATCACCTAAATTATTACTGCACTTGTGGCTAACCACGTTCAGTCCATCGTCAGAAGCATCTTATCGAAATTGAAAACCCGACTCTACAATGTTTGTCAAAGTGTTGAATATCGTTAGATACGTTTTTAACTTGCGGTTAGAAGATTATTAATGTCCATATTCGTTTATGCTCTTAAATAATGTTCACTCTTCAGCTTAATGTCATCGTTGATATTGAAAATCGAGTTCTAAAACCACTCATTAGAAAGTTCTATTCTGGGCCTAAAGTTCTGACGAACAACAAAGTATCGGCAAAACCATTATTTGCGGCTATTTATTATCGTTGCTGGACAAATTGGTTGAGTTAATTTGTGGCGATAACGTCTTTCAGGAACTCAGGACGTAGTTCAGTTCAGATGATTCGCGACTAGCCAACCGCTGACCCATATAACCCAGTGTCTATTTTAGATATGATTGCAGACTTGAACATGTCCCCACACCATGCGTTTCATTCTTCCCGACAGTTAGTCGGAATTATTTATTAGTGTTGGCATTTCTCTGGAGTACATGTGCTCTGTATTTTTTTACACTAACTGTGTTATTGCCCGCTATTCTACGCTTTGTATTTTCGGTTATTTTCAAGCGTTTAATCTTCTTAAGTGTTTTCTTTTGCCAGGGTTGATCTCGAAGGATCGCTAAATCCTCCACCTAACAATAGTTTTATGTCTCTTTCAAATATTAGTCTGTGTCTGTATTTATAGAGCTCAAAGACGTTAAATTTTTAAAAGCTCAATTTTATTCTAGACGGACTTCTCAATTCGAACTTCTTTTTAAGTAACCGGCTATAAAAATATAATATTGTATGAAATAATTCGAAATTATCATACAATAACTTCATTACTGATTCACGGAGTGATATCGATCCTCCATTTGAATTCATACCGTCAAAGCGATCCTTTTTCAGCCACCTCTTCAAAGGCTCCTTACATTCTTTGAGATTTCCCTCAGGGATTTCACTGAGCACTTTTGATAAAACTGCCAAGGAACTCTATGTTTAGTTACTTAGGACTGCTAAGATACCGATGCAGGGCTTCGTGAATTTACTGCAAAGAGTTTGAAGTTCTCGAAGAGATCTAGCGTATAAATAATGTTGTTACAAATTACATTGGAATTTCTGTAAATGGCTTCGGTAAGCTCCTTACGTGTAGTGAGTAATGATACGCCGACCCGATACAAACAATAATATGGTTTTCATATTCTTGTTTATTATAATTTATAAAAATAGATAAATACTTCAGATTCTTTTCATAGATGAGATAGGTCTAAATTAAAAGGTGAGGTGAAGAGTGCTCTAGAAGATGGAATTGCAGCAGCGTGGAAACGAGTTGAGCTAACATTTCTCCACTATACTTTGGTTTTGTAGTGTTCTAGTAGATCCATAAAACAATTCTATTGTTTGGCATCACAAGTATGAAGTAGAATCTTTATCAGCTAAGACTCTTTACCGGAACGATAATAAAACTAGTTTATCAACAAAAATTGTAGATTTAAGACCTCGTCTATATCGAAGACTTGACTCACCCTCTTGAAAATTCAACCCACACAATTTAGTTAATTAGCGCAATCCTAATGGTGAAAACATCGTGTAGTTTCTGATATAATTGATTTATTAACAAGTTGGACTTATTACGGTTAAGGTGGACTTGCGTTACCGGAATCGTCGACAGAACGCCGGTAGCTATGCAATACTTGTTAGATGCGTAAATAGCGCCTCGCTACACTTAGCCAAGCGTTGATTAAACGTTCAATTTAAAAGATGCCTTCATGATTTTAAACTCTAACTAATGATCAGCAATCTAGGCTTTCCGAGGATCGTTATATTTCGTCAAAATTTTAACACGCACTTTACAAAATAATATTTTTGCTAGAACATTTAACCGTCCCGGCCTGGGATGATTAAATGTTCTAGCAAAAATTGGAACAAGTGAGTTACTTTTTTTTTTAATAAACAAAACCGACAAACGAAAAATGTGACTTTCCTATTTTTTTCCCCAACCTACGTAATATGTAGACCAAGTCCTTTCTTGAAGATCAAAAGGACAAGCTGTGTTCATTTTGGCCATCCAAAAGTCGTTTGGCTCTACAGACTGTGTCCTTTGTGCCAAAAGAACCTCATAACGCTCCGCTCCAGCATAATGTTACTTAACTTTCTTGTGTTTTCCCTTCCCTTTCATAATATGTAGGACAAAGTATTCGTTGTAGGCTTTATTAATATTTTAAATACAAAATACACGCACGGCTTAAATATTTTGCATGGTCGTGAAAATCTTTACAAAGCTTTGAAAATGTTGAGTGGAAGACTCCAATTTTGGTATTACGTATCATTTTAGTACATTTTGCTTATATTTCTAGCAATATATTCTAGAGTATTGTATATTCTTTTCTTTATGACTTTTCCTGAAATCAGGTAAGCTCAAAATTAAACATTCGAAACTTCCGTCGATTTCATTCTTAATGGAAAAAATATGAGCTGAGTAAGCTTTCAACTAAATTGACTTCTATAAATTGTTCAAAAGTTAAATTATAAAAAGTAGTGACCATTCAACTTTTTCAACAAAGTAACACAATCTTGAGTTATAATTATATAATTGAATATTCAAAGAGCATTTGCGCATTGCGTCGTTCTGACGAACTTTTACTAACAGATTTGCTCCTGCAACGATACTGTTTATTCATATCACAAAAAGTTTTAATGACGTCTGCGTTGTCCAAACGTTCCAAAATAGTCTTGTCCAATTTATAATTTCTGCGACTTTGTCAAATCTAAACACAAGTCTGGCCACTATTCTCAACGACCTACAATAATTAGTTCTTCATCCGTGCATAATTACAGAACTCAAAGATATCTAAACAGTCGCAGATAATGATGTCCTTGGCAACATTACAAATATTTATGTTATTCTTATTATCGAAGCATCAGATGACGCTGATAGCAGTACGAAAACAAACAGAGGAAACGGTGTGATTTCTGAAGGGATCAACGACTCACACACCGACCCGCCGGGTTGCGTAGGAGTCTGTCTATTTTCATACTTCAGTTTGTATATCGATCTCACTTCAGCATTTGACAAACGTATAGCTCTGTCTCTGTTATCTGTTGTGCAATAATTGGCAACATATTTATTTTTTCCGTGCCATGTGTGCCAAAAACACACGTGGATGACCTGAGCCCAGATTGATAATGTAATTTTGTAAGTGGGTTCCGTGCTTCGTCATACGGAGTGATTCCGAAACGTTTACGTTATAAATACGATGAGTGCTTAGCTTCATCAACTCTTGTTAATTGCGAGATTCCTATTTTTACATTTGATAATCCAGTGTTAATTGATTTATTTTCTTTTTTAATTTAAACAAAGTGTACAATAGTTAGGTTAAGAATACTTGGCTTTATCATATCCATGTCCTAAGAATCCTGTATATTTGGTTTAAACCATTAACGCTGCAATATTTAAATCAAGAATGAACGTAACATGAAAAGTGTCAGCCGCACGGCTATCAGCGCCGGAGATATAAAGAAATATATCTACCTCAGAATGAAAAAAAAGTCCACAATTTCATTCTGTTTTTCGCCCTATCTCGGAAATCACTGAATTTGTTTTCATGAATGTAAAACTAACTACCGAACTAACTACTAACCTAACCGAAATTCGTACTAACGATTAGCTTCACGTAACCTCAAATTCTTACTAACAAGTTTTACGTTCATGTTTATTCCAACATAGAATTTATTGAATGCGTGATTCGCGTTTTAGTCCTTCCAAGGTCGTCAGTAAACTTGTCGTGACCAAGACCATTGTATATATTATCGTTTATACCTTTTCAGTGGACAGTATTATATGAAGTATAGCCGCTTATTTTTCTAAACGTTTATCGAGTGCAAGTATTTCAGTGTGATAATGGTTTCTTCGTGTTAGTGCAGTGGAATGGATTACATTTGTTAGTTCAACAACTTCAACTGTTGTATAATGTCGAAGACTCTGAACGCCTACAGAATGTGAGTATGAATTATTGCCTTTTCGTTCTTATGAATAATATTCGGAATTATGTATGTAGTACGAATCAAATTGTCGGATTATAATCAAGACTCGGTAGATATATCTATCATTTTCATTCAGGTAGGTCCTGAACAGATAAGTTTTGTGCGTGGATCGTCACGAATAATGTATTTTTAAAAGAAAGCAAATAAACAAAACGTATTTAGTCAATCTATCTAACCACTTTTTATACTTATATAGAATTTCATTTTGTTACTCTTTGACGGCCTTTCAGGACCATTTATTTGTCTTAACTTTGTACTGAACCTTTAGTAGAGCTAGAACCAATTCCCGTAAGAGTTTATTTCCTCGATAATAAACCAATTTGGCCAAACCTCGCACTAGTTGCACTTCGTCCTCTTACATCGAATTCAACTTTCTTCAATGGAGTATATTTTAAATGCGATCATTTCCTATTGGAGCATCATCGTTATCAGAACTTGTGGGACCGGTTTATTATGTTGCATCTGGTCAACTTTTAAATTAAAATGTGTCGTTTTGTTTTGCTTTATGCATCTTCAAAGTAATGTGATGCGTTCTAAGGTTGTTTTTCTTCGTGTTATTGAGAATAAGTTTGGAGATTGTTAGTTTTGCTATTACAATCGTATACAACATCAGCTTTGTAACTCATTGATCTATGACAAAAAAATTGCATGACAATTGCATCGGCTGACTTAACTTCAAATTCAATTAGATGCATTCAAGTAGTAAATTTAATTACTATTTGTAATCTTTAATTAATTCACCACGTTTATATTCATGACGTAAATGACACACTTCTCCCTAGAGGTTTGTTGTATAAACAATTCGTCGATAATGGAATTAGGTCATAATGTGATGCGGAGTGAAATTTCGTTTATTTATTCTGAAGAAATCTAATGTCTGATCATTGTGTAATAAATAGCTGGATCTTTTCTGACAAATAACCCTAATTAAATCGGGCAGTGCTTGTGTAGCAACCTCACCAATAATCAATTTGATTTCAACATTCCTGTTGAGTATCAACTCAGTGTAACAAGGTTCTTCCCTCAATTATAAATCTTCATTAGCCCTATTTAATGTCTCCATCGATAAATTGGAACCATCATCAGTCATGCCGGTACATTCTCAACGACTCTAGATAATTAATCACTGTAAAAGCTACATGAATCTCGCGGCACGAACAATATGCGATTAGCAGATTTATAGGACCCTGTTATGACTTGCGTTATAACCGTCGTTAGTTTTGGATGTAAACTGGTCTTGACTTGCATAAATATTTTATGGGCACTAGACTGACCTGATTAAACGACATCGGCTTCTATATCTCCATTAGTTTTCACTATCCTATTATTCCTTAAAGCACGAGCCGGATTCTGTGTCTCCCTGGCAAATTCTAAACTTATTGCTAAAATATTTTATACAAACTAAGATAAACAGCTTGGAATCATTATTTCATGAGTCTGCCCATAAAATATTTACACTTTTGGTGTATAAACCCCAAAAATCTAGACAGTTTATTTTGCGCAGAGCTTAGGCCGTATTTATTAGACGAACTATATGCAAGCCATCCTACGTCGTCGTAAAACATTGTTATGAACCCAGAGATAAATCCTGGATCGCTCTAAGCAATGCTTTATTTATTTAAGATAGAAAAAAGAAATATACTCCACAAAGGACTTATTTATAATTTTAGATTTTCGTCTTGCTGGTGTATTTTTCTTTTGAAAGTTATTTCTAAATCATAAAGATTTAGATTTATCTTAAGTACTCTGAAAAGGCTCTATCAGAAAATCCTCAATAGCAGTATGCGTAGGTTAGTACGTAGGTATCGTTCAACTTCAGAACGGACTTATATCAGTCAGTTTGAAGGATATAACAGCCTTCACGATAAAGTTTGCAAGAACTGCCAAGCCAACTTGTTCCTTGTTAGATTTACTTAACACGTTAGGCTTCAAGTCGATCTTGCTATTACTAGACAATTTTTAACTTGTGCGGCAAGTAAGACGTTAATGTTAGCTTAACATCCGTACGTTTAAACAAAGTTCAAATATTCTCGTATTCACAATCTTCATGTTTTAGTTCCGTAAATATTTTGTGATTACCTTCTATCGGTTCATTGGCAACCTCATCATCCGGCCGTCCTTCAACAAAGGTCGCTCGTCCTTGACCTTTCCATTAAGGTACGAGCCCATCCGGGCCCAATGCCACCATAGTACCCGCGAATTGAACTTTCAGGATTACTTCAGCCGTATTAATGTAGCCTCCTACGCGTATTTCACTTTCAAATTTTGCTTCAGTGAAAATTATTCCGAGGAAAGTAATAATTCATGCTTTTGTACTAATTACAAACCCAAGTCTGATTTATTTTACCCTTTGCTGTTGCAATTGTGGCTTGCTCGACTAGAATTATCAAAATTTTCGACTGCTTTCGTTTCTTCAAACACATTTAAGTAGTTGTAATTCATCAAATGCTTTAAACCAATGAACACAAAATTTTTGGTTTGTGGGATCATACATATTATACTAGCACACGCCATTTTATATTAATTTTCCTGTCTGATAATTATGCACAACCCATGCTTTTATGGTAGAAAATTATAGAGTATCAAACGCTCGTTGTTCCGCGCGATGATTCAGCTTGATATGCGAACAACTAATCATCGTTGCATAGTGCACTATTGTTATACAAAATGTACTTCAGTTAAGAGTTCGTTTTGAAACTCGCGAGTAATCCCAAAAGGCCATGTTTCAAATGAAATAGCAACATTTGCAACCTTGTTCCATCCTGAGCTCACATTTTACAGTTTGCGTCCAAACTGTCGCTTCTATGTTACTTATTCAGCCGCGGTCTGTACAACCCGGTTGACATAAAATTGAACGTTGTATCCGTATGTGCAGAAATTTTTAATGCTACCCTCTCTGGCGCCTGGTCGATGTCTAGACGCATCGATTACCCTGGGCTTAGCCCTTTGTATGGTCGCTGTAATTGCATTAAGTGCAGGTGGAGACCTTTTGTTTTCTCAGTCATTAACGGCTCGTTTATTTTTTGCCCTTTCAGGACGGGATTGTTTGGTCCTGTGTGTTGGCTTTGAATTTCACGGTGTTCGACTGTTGATAATCCTCATATAACTGCATAATATAGGAAAGGAATAAAGGGGTGTTCATGAACTTCAGTGTTTATACGAACATAGTAAACGAAAATGGAATTGAAAGTACTTTGCCTTTGACGTCAAGTGAATAATTTAGTAAGGAAATTGCCTATTCTCATGCACAGCAAAGGTTAATAAGAAATTCTACGAGTGACTAGCGCCAATTCATAGAAATAATTGACTATTCAATTCAATGCTGACTAACGCCAGACTACACACGAGACATCAATAACGATACGATAAGAATATGAAATATAATGAAAAGATTACAGTAAATTTTCCTTCTAGCCGGAAAACTGAAATGAAAACCGTACGTTTACAGGCAAAAGCAGACAAAAAAACGTACAAACTCAGCATATAATGTTTCCGTTGAAAAGGCATATTATTACAACATTTAGCACCTCTCCAAAACCTCCTTGTAAGTCTTGCAAGTCCCACCCCGTATGAACCGCGGTTTTACGACATTTTCTACAAGTCTTGCAGAATGTACTGCGTCTCGCGAATTCAAAATTATAAGTACATGCGGGATTTTTATTATTTTTCGTATAGCTTTACCGCAAAAATAATAAAATCCGTGTGGGTTCTCTTTGATGGAGGGCATAAAGTTTGAATTGTTGATACAGAGACGAGGACTTCTAGACATGAGAATAAGGAAGTATTTCAGACGTTAATAAGTGCTTTTTTGTTGATAGGATCACGTCGAAGGTTTATTAGCATTTACTAACAGCTTCTAAGACTATTAAAGAGCTATTGTCTGGTTTTACGAAGTGCGATTGTCGGTAAGCTTCGGTAGGAATTCGAGAAGCGTGTACCTCCTCTTAGTCACCGCTTACGACTCCCACGGGAGAAAGAGCTAGCGTTTTCTTAGCAGATGTTATAAACTATATGAAGTTTGTTGGTATATTTTACTGGACCAGCAATGGATATATCATCTTCTTTAAAATTATCCTGGTCGATGTTACGATATTTATGCTTCACCTTTTACTATCAATGACCTACTCAAATTTTGTTCGACATTAATGTAGCTCCTTGGACAGTTCTATCGCCGCCTCGTTAAAATCCTGAACGGTGTATGTGGTTGTGCATGATCGGAATAGGAAAGAAGGCTTTTAATTATTATGCTATTAGCTAATCTAATATGTCATCATCATCATCATTTCTGCCGAAAGAAGTCCACTGCTGGACATAGGCCTCCCCGAATCTAATATGAACCATTCAAAATCATTTAAACCAAGGAGAGCTTTAATGTTGATAATATCAACATTAAAAGCTATATTATTCATGACCAATCTCTATGCTCAAATTAAATTTCGCCGTTTGCATTCCACTCGGCCGTCAATGTTTGCCAAACTTCAATCGACATCGGCGCACCGAAATTGTCCACAATTAGAAGTTAATTAATTAGTTTCATAACAATTAACTAATTAAATGAATTAATCGAATGATGGTCTGGATTATTTTCACTAACAAAAACATGTTTTTCTTTTATAAATGTCGTAATGTCATTATTTACCATGGCTTTATCTACACGTTTGGTTCGGTCAATAGATTGTGTTGCTGATATACTATACGGTTCAAGTGTTCCCTAATCTCTGCTCCACCACTTGTTATTTTTTCAATTGTTCAGTTTTGTAACTGTTTCTTTGAAATTTGTGCATATACAAAATATGCATTATCATATCAGTTATCACCCTCCAACAATGAAATTAAATTCTTCAATTTCCCATCCCTAATGTCTTCCACTGCCACACCTTGCTTGGAAATATCTGTCAAAACATAATAAACAAAGACAGAAGTATCTAAATCACCCCGATGCTCCACTTAACCTAGCTCATGTCTTATGAAATTTCCTAATTTTCCGTGCAAACATTGCGTGGCTCGCAGGCTCGGAGGGTTGTCGCCCTTGGTTGTCATGGCAACGGGAATTTTATGCGCCCCACGTTGCCTTCTCCCTGCCCTCCGGAGGGGTAATATTAATTTGGCAAGGTTACCCCCTTCCCCCTTCGCCCGAAGGTCTGGAATCCAATGAGGTTTCATACACTTGCTTATATATCGTGGTTTACACGTGGTATGTAATTCTGTTTTCTGTTGTTACAGCCGTCTCATGTTTATAATTATACGTTTCGCTTGGCTTCATGTGTTATTTTTAAATCGAGGATTGAAAATAAGAACTTCCCAAATTAATCCACAAAGGTGAGTTTGCCTGAATTAATTTGGGAAAGTTCAAACGGTTGTTATATTTAAAAAAAAGTAAGTACTGTAGCTAGAGAAAAGGTAATTTTAATATTAGCGTTTCTTATGATAACTCTATCTGCTTATTTAATTGTATGATTGTATCCTTATCAATAGAGGTCGTTACCCCATTAATAAGATCATTATTATCTGTTAGCGACCCACGTTTAGCAAATTCGTTTTCGGGCTGTTAGATGTTATTGTTCTAGACGACGACGTTGAAAGGACTGTATAATTATGAACGCTGCCTCCTCTTTAATATGTCTAAGTGCTCCTGAGCTCAGACACATTTCCCTTACATTTTCAAGTTCTTTGTAATAACCTTGAAGTAGCGACTGCTTCTTATGGTCTATTGTTTTGCTTACCATAAAAAAGTGTACATGAATCATCTGCGCTGGGCTAAAATATAAAATTACAACGCTAAATATAACTATATCACATTCAAGGAAATACTCATTTTCCTTGAATGTGATATAGTTATATTTGACCATGTTTGTCAAGTGTGATACGGCCTTCCTCAATGTACACATATTTGCTCTAACTGGATTTATCTATAACTTGATTTATGTGAATATTGATTTATTTCTCCTTTAGTATCTCAGAGATAAGATGACGTTTTAATGAGCCAATCTATTAAGATGTTATTGTATTCAATAGTGTAGTTCTTTGTTTATTATACCTTTACTATTTTTATTATTCTTAATCAGTTCAGTAACATTGTCAATACCTGAACATGATTATTTAGCTTGCAAGGTTAACAAGATAACATCAAATAACTCAAAAAATTGAATTGAAAATCATACATGACAGGTTTCCAAATCCGACAAAGGAAAAAACCCGAACTAGACACATAAAATATATGAAGTAGAAGACGGGAATATTATCTCAGCGGATAGACCCGAGTGGAATAAACTTGTATGAATATAAAGCGAGCCCGGTGTCACGCTAGCAATCTAATACACGGCAATAATTTAGCATTTCTAGACACGTCTCAACACGGAGCCGACTACACTGAAACTGCCAGACTAAAGCGATAAATGGAGGGTATAAAGAAAGTTTGACGATGCTGTTAATGGAATGACGGTAGATAGAGTTGAATGACAATATTATCCTTGTAATTTATTGGTGAAAAAACTTTTCAGACATTTGCTTTAATTTCGCCCTTTTCGTATTTGTCACGACTTTATTCTCACTTCAGCCTTAATAAGATTGAAATGTCAAGAATTTGTAGTACGGGAAGTTCAAGCTCAAATATTTTAATTTCATGTTGTTTCAATGACTTGGCGGTTCACGAATGGAAATTCTGTAGAGGACAACCCTAAAGATACTCACTTCTGGAAGTCAGAACTAATCTGCATCTTCTTAACCACCTGCGCCAAAGTTAATGTTGAGATTGGATAAGAATTCATTGTTGTCAGTTTCGCTTTGGGCATTTCCTTGATTCCTTCCACTATTTGTAGATATTTCAAGATCCTATTGCCCTTGTATGGTATTAAATCGGTATTCTTATTTTCTTGATAAATAAGTATACAATTTTCGTGTTTCCATATTCAATTTACAACCATGTGTTAGGCATATGACGTATATTTACGCAACCGGTCAACATGACAGTCTGTCAAGGTTGAACCACTTAGATACTGCTAGATAACAATGTTTTACTAAACTGAATTTATATTTAGACAAGCTAAACTGTAAACATGGATTTTATGAATGGAAAATAATTTGTATACTGTGTATGATAATGTGAAAAACAGTGCTCCCTTTCGTGAAAACTCTCATGCACTCTTTTATTATATAAACATGAGACGGGGGTGTAGGGAATAAAAAAAAAATTACGCAATTTTGAGTGTTAAGAATTTGTGTGTTTTTAGCATCGCTTTTTCTTTCATCCAATTAGCCTTTACCCATATGATAAAACACAACGCAAAGAGGCAGAAATGCATCAGTAGTAAGATATAAAAGTGACCTATCTAGCTGGACTTTCTTTAATTCCATCTATAATCCACGAAGAACCCGCAGCTTAGTCATCTTTCCTCGGTTTTCCCTTCGTATCGGATATCTCTATAATTGTTCGTCGTTCAAAATCGGAATCGTTGTATCCGCTTGTTGTTTCCGAAGCCTTACCTGTGTTTCCGCGGTGCATAGCATGAGCTCGTTTACGTTGTAATAGCTTTTCCGCATTGCGCCATTGTTACCCATTCATAGTTCATTGTCCACATGTCCTTTCGACCTTTTGCCTGTTTCTATGTTAAATGCTAGCTTGAAATTGTTGGTATTCAAATTACGTTATAACATTTTGTCTTCCTATTCACGGTCTTCCTTCACTATCTTCAGTTCATTTTCTAGTTATCAAGCCTCTAAAACGATAACGATGTCTTGTATTCCATCCATCGTCTCTTGTGTCTATGTTCTCGTACGAGGAATGAAATTGATACAGTGTGGGTAGCAGTAGTATGTAGTGTACATACAAACATCGCGACCCTTGTTGACTGTATCAACAAGCGTAACATGATAAACTCTATTCATCGTGTCTCCATATTTTTGTATTGTATCCTAATTAATAGAGTTAAATTAGTTGATCTTTCATTCAAATTAATCATTTAGGTTTCTATCTTAATTAATAAAAGCTATAGAATCTACGATTTCTTTGTATTTTTTTTTCAACATTTTAGTCGTTTCATGTCTTGTACCTTGTTTACTTTTGTATGTAAAAGTATGCACATATAAATCCCTGTTTCCCTCATTTTGCATGTTCAATCTCACACCTCTGCTTCTTATAAATTGTGTACATTTCCCAAATTGTCGTCCCCTTGGGTTAGGGTTGGGATGGGTGTAAAAGAAAAACAACAACTGTTTATAATTTTTTTCGCCCGAGTGGTTACAGTTTCACCCACAAGACCACAACCGGACTTCAAACCAAAGGTGATTTGGGTTAAAGCTCTAAGTGTAAAGGTCCAGTGAAAATTAATTGTTCGAACTTTTTTAGTCTTCATGTGTCGGGAATTAATTATAACTTTTGTGGTGGCGACACGCAACTGTACAGTGCCTTTTAATATTAATTCTTTTAGGAATGTGTAGCTTCAGACATTTTGTCTTCTGCCTCGTAAAGAAAATTTTCGAACGTAGAAAATGTAACTGAATAAACGTATTACAAAATTCCTGAATTCAGTTTCTCTTCAGGCGTACTTTTCCAGTGAACACAATATTAGAAGACTACAAAAGTGGGGTGTTGTGCTGTTGGCTCCCAGACTGAAAAGATTTATTACTGCATTCTACTGTTTTCAGTACAGTCACGTTATTTTCTACATGGTTGCTTTTTATCTCGACAACTTGCAACGTTTTTGTGTAAATCAATGTTCAGTCGCCATCGCCACCTGCGAATATTTGACGGAAATTAAATTCGTTGCGCTTCAATTACTATTTTTATGACTCGCGTCATTATCATCTGCCTGCCTTTTCCCAACTATGTTGGGGTCGGCTTTCAGTGTAACCGGATGCAGCTGAATACCAGTATTTATATGGAGCGACTGCCTATCTGACTTCCACAACCTAGTTACTAGGTAACACGATACCCCTTGGTAAGACTGGTTGTCAGACTTTTGGGCTTCTAACTACCCGTAACGATTGTCAAAGATCTACAAATGACAGCCGGGACCAACGGCTTACCTCCTTCTGCGAAGCGGTAATGCTCGCGAAGGAGGAGGCGGAGCGCGTGAGGGAGAGGCAAATTTCGCGCCCTCACGCCCCTAACCGCCGCAGGAGGAGACGCTCAGGGCGGCGGGAATCGCAAGCCGATTTACAGCCACCGTAGGCGCGGGCTTGCGGACGGTGAGCAATGGGTAGCTCACCGTCCGATAAGGAGCGGGCCCGGCTCGACGGCGCGTTGTGTTCCACGCGAGCCTCAAAGAGATGTCAGCAGAATTGAAGGGGTCCGCTAGGGCCGATGCCTGCCGGGGTTGCGAAGAAAACCGAAAGGGAGATCGTGGGCCCCGGCAACAGGGCAACCGAAGGAACACGGGTGGGTATAAGTCAGTAAGAGTCTGACACGCCCTCCCGCTCCGCCCAGAGCGGGAGAAGTTATTTGATGATTTCCCACCCAAAAAAAAAAAAGGACCAACGGCTTAACATGCTTTCCGAGGCACGGAGGGGTCTTAATATGTAAAGATGGTCACCAATCCACGGACCAACCGCGGCAAGCATAGCTTAACCTGATCGATCGACCCGTGCGGCTGTTATTACTTAGCCACAAGCCCCTCACGCCTTATGACTCACGTCATGGGAATGAAAAATGGATAACCTAGTTGGTAACCTACTCTTATTTATTTTGTGGAGAAACAATCAAGTTTCATAATTCGTTTCTATTTAAAATAATATTAGGATTCTTCGTCTAGAGTCTAGACATTGTTATTTCCAATTAACTCTAAGTCTAATTAGTTTTTGGAATCATAATAATACCGAGTAATCACGCCTGTAAGCCCCGACGGTTTAGGCAGATGTGTATAGTACACCCACATTTCGCCAGTTATGTTTTAAGTCCCATGTAATTGGGAGCGACTCTATTACCATCAACCGGGCACAAATCCAGACTCGAGCTGCTAATGAGAAATTCTGCTACTGAGAAAACCTATAAGCAGCTTAAACAAGTAGCAGACGTTACTTGGTAATGCTGACCTGACCTACTTGCCATTAAGACGTGCTCGTCCTTAAACCAATTTGTTGGCAGCTTTGAAGCAGACATCGTTTCCAAAGTACGACTAATGGAACTGACTTGAATTCTAATGATGAAGGTATGATGTAAGCTTTGTTCGAGCCTAAAATTCGAGAGGCGGGTGCGTTTCATTTTTGAATTTTGAGTATAAATGTGTACAAGTACCTATTTTCTGAAAACGCACATCAGTGTCAATAATTTGACATTGACAGCGCCTTTATGTCGTAGCAGTAAGAGCGGGTTTTGTAGACCTAGTGTTACTACTGATGTGCGGTTGACTGTGCTACTGTATTTTTATCTCACGGAGCGACGCGCACTTTACTTGTGGTAACCAAGTGTACAAACACGTTGTGAATGTGTGAATCGCTTCGTGAAAAAGTAATGTATACTGTCATTGTGATGCCAAAATTTTGCACTTGCGGTTGCGGTGACCACTTACCATAAGCCAACTGCTTGTTGCCCAACCAATAACATAAAAACGAATGCCCAAATATGACTTTTTACGGTGACCCGTTTTCCGCAGTGGGCTTATACAAATTGCATCGTACGTGAGATAACTCTTTACAGCTCCGTGTACAGGGAAATAACTCGCGTGAAAGCTGTAAACAAAGTGTGAACACAACGGATTAAATGAATTGTTAATATTGTGAGGAACAGTGTTTACGGGATCTGTTTACACTGATGATGATGAGTTCTGATTTTTATTAGCAATGAATTTTCATTCGGTTTATTTATTACTACAGTTATGGAACATGGTATGGTAAAACAAGTACCTATGAAAGCAAAAGCAGTATCTGACTGAGTGTCAGCATATATAAACCTCATTCTAGAGCCGTCAGTTTGAATATTCCACAACAGTGATGACACTGAAACCCCTAAAATAAATATTTTATTTGTTTAAAAGCGGTTTAGATGTAATGATCGCGTTCAGTTTCATTGGAGAAATGTTAAGATCCAGATCACGTGCAACCAGAAACTAATAATGGATCGATACGCTGAACAAAAAGATCGCACGTGTTTGGAACCCTAAAATCAGAAGAGGAAGGACCGCAAACCTACTTCTGCTAAACACAAATCCGTCTGAATTATGATGAGGACGTGCTCATACATTGACGTGCAAATCGTGGAGTTATGTATGCGAATATTAATAGCAGTCTATAAATATTTTTGTACCGAATATAGACATGGCCCGTCTACCTCGTCATTTTGTAGATTCTAAGCAGGTACACGTTATGTTGATTTCTTAGGTATTAGCACAAGGTTATTCAGTATCCTTAGTAGAAGATTACCTTTCAGGACACGCGAGTTTCGTTTCGCGATTTTTAAATTTCCCATAATTGTTCACTAATCTAATTTATGCATATCTAGAGTTTTTATATTTTGTCGACACTAATCGATTTACTTTTCTGGAAGTAATTTAAAAAAAAAACCCGCTTATCGAGTTTCGTTTCGCGATTTTTAAATTTCCCATAATTGTTCGCTAATCTAATTTATGCATATCTAGAGTTTTTATATTTTGTCGACACTAATCGATTTACTTTTCTAGAAGTAATTAAAAAAAAACCCCGCTTATTGCTCCCCTCGGTCACAAAACAGTTCCCCATTTATAGTTTTTTGTCTCCGCTAATTGATCTACTTTTTCTGACATTTTCGTCTAAAGAAGTAAAATTTCACAAAACCCGGACATATACACATACCCCTATTCACCACAGACGCAGGATTATCCTGCTAGTCACTAAAGAGCGGTCAGCCGCGTGGCTGACCGCTCTGAAGGGCATCAGTGATATAGCCTGTCCATCAATGCGTCCCCTATTTTCCAATACACTAAACTTCCGCACAGTTTCACGCAATAGATCCTTTCAGTTAATCGCGTTTCGCATATCCTTTTCGCATGGTTGAACTTTTCTCACTTGGACACAAGGAATATTCACCTAGGTTACTTTAGAACTTACTAAAAGCTTTTGACTGCCTCATTGGTGTAGTAGGCGCAAGCTTGCTGCTCTATGCTAGCTCATGAAGTCCTGGATTCGATTCCTAGGTCAGGTAAAGTGTTATTGGGTTTTAAACCTGGTTAGGCTGGAGTCTGGATTCGTGCCCGCTTGATGGCAATAAGGTCGGCCCTTATTAAATGGGACTTAAACATAACTGGCGAAATTTGGATGTACTATTGGTACAACTCTGCCTAGCCTTTCAGGTGTTATAGGCGTGATGTTATGTGTAAAAAGCCCTTTTATCATTGCCACTCGAAAAAAGGCATTTGTATCATCATACAAATGCCTTTTTTCGAGTGGCAATGATACTAAAAGAGAGTTTTGTTCACTGTTATCGATGGATAACAGTGAACAAAACTCTCTTTTAGTCACTGAGTGAATAAAAACATTTTTAATTTAGAAAAAGTGTATTTAATCCTTTGTTCTCTTACTACCGATAATATAATACAATGTTATAAATATAAATACTATGTATACTATTTATTTTCTCGCAGTCAATGGTAAAAAGTAGAGTACTTACACAACTTGTGAAAAATAAACTACTTAGTCCCTCGAATAAAATTACCTTTTTTTTTTCACTTGTCTAATCTACAATTCCTTTTCGACGATAAAATTCAAATACCAACAAAAGAGGACTTATTTTCCTTATTAAATTAAGTCGCTAATCGTCAGCGACTTATTTCTTTAATTTACGTAACCACAGAAATCTGTGCCTCTATTATGAGATTATAATTTTCCCTTCCTAATTGTTGTTGGTTGTGAACAGTGAAACCCGAAAGCAGGAATAAGTGGGGCTTCAGAGTTTCGACGAAGCCTTATTTCAACTTCAAATTAACTGTTTTGTGTTCTGCTTGTATTGTTTGAAAATAACTGGCAAGTTCATTGTGTAACTTTTGAAACAATTTTATATTTCTCGTAAGGGTTGTTAAAGAACAATGTTGGAGCAAAAATAACCGTATAAGTTACACAATACATTCTACAATGACGCCAGAATTAGCCGCATGGCTTGTTTTAACAAAATATTCGATTAATGTCGGGAAATTGTCCATTTCTGAAAACATGGAAATCTCATCCCTTGTGGATACTCATTATGTAATCTTAATTGACAAAGGGTCAGTTCGGTAAATTGAACGGCATAAAAATCGTCCTAGTTTCGGCTAATTATAACCCTTGCAATAATGGATCCTGGTTAAACCATAGTATCTATTGCCGTATTTTGAACCTGCTGCTCCACTCCCAGCTAAAATGGCGGCTCATGTGGAAAAGGGAAACTTTATGGTCTCTACGTGCCTGCGTTAAACTTAAGGCTGTACTGTACGAAAGAATAGGGGCTGCATTCAGACTTTCCCCGACTTTATTCTACCTAAATGGCGATAAAAAAGCTCCCATCTTCTTGTGATCTATTAAAAATATGGGAACGTTAAAACCCGTAAGACTGCCACAGAATATAGGAGTGAGATTTCTTTAAAATAGCATCTCTTTTGTACGTACCTATATTTCTGTTCTTTTCTTCTTGTCTGTTTATATGTGTATGCACATAATGGTTAAATAAATAAATAGGTTGCTTCCTTCCCCTACAGATTTTTTTTTACCTACGGTATAAAAAACTCCTATCTTCTCGTGCTCTATTAAAAGTATATTTCGTGACGTAACCGTCTCGTCTCCGCCCGCTGCCGGAAAATGGGCCTTCAAATGTCACTCAGTGTTTTCATTCTCGAGAAAAAAAAACTTTATCGATACTTTGAATGTCTCGAAATAGAGCGCTGGAAATGGCTACGTAAGTAGGTGTATTTAGTTAAGTAATATGTTGATTTGTAAATTCATCGCCTACGTCAAAAGTTGTAAACGTAACCTCTTTTTTTCCTCAACTAAATCTTACAACTCGCGTAGGAAGATAAGCTACGCCATCTCCATTGGATTACATCATCGATGAAGTGTGAAATTATGTCGTTGCCCAAATTCGTTTTACTCTTTGGATTCTACATAAAAAATCATGCTTTTCCCTAAGGGGCGGGTAATACCATTGTGCTTTTTGTTACGATACCGCTAGCTTCCACATTCATGCATTTTTCAAATATGCGAGTTCCGTGTATTGATCTGCTTCGACTCGTTCACTTCTATTGTTTACAATCCCGTTAAGCAGACAGTATCGTTCAATAAAACCGGATTCCCCAATCGGGTAGTAATACTACCCGATTGGGAAATAACCTTTGTTACGCTTTTATTTGATCAAAACAAAAACTGGCTAGCTATCATGCAGTCCCGGATCGATCTGGTTTTGGCCCGTTGACTTCAATTGCGGCCATCCCATTCACGACTATCGTTCCAAATTCTGGTTCCTGGCCAATTGTTCTGCTTCTCACGTATTGTAGTGACCCACCCCTGTTTCGTCACATCCACACTGCGTGCCCAATGCGTTTGGCAGCCGTGTCGCAAGTGGGCGCGGTAATGTGACGCTTCCGTTGTGATAGTGACGGTTACTTGCCGGTTATGGTGCCCTGGTGGCGCGAAAGTGTTGGCTGTTGCAGAGTGAAAGGGCCAAATTGGTAAAGTATATTAATTAAGACGTAATTAGGGAATTCAAATGCTTTTGTGTTGGCTAATTGTCGGGTAATGTGTGTAAATTTTGAAATTCTGAACAAATTTACTTCTATGACAGCGATTGCTATTGAAATCAGGACATATCGCAAGTTATATGGTTTCTTGCAAAAACATTTATTTTGGTTTCTAAAACATGTTGAAGTTTCAGTAACAGCTAGCTATAACCCAGTCATCAAAATTTCATTTCAAGAGCACACGATGAGGCGAGACGATATAAATTGCTCGCTTCTAAATTAAGCCTCAATTCGTGCCTCCACATCTATTACTAGGTTTCGTGTAAATCAGGCTTTCAAACTTAGACTTCTCGTAAGCAATCGATAAATGTACCAAGGTCTATCTACCTGTACTAAAATGTTAAAATCTTTAGACATGAAGTGAAATTGAAGTTTTTTATTTTTCATGGTAAGAGATACGAATAGAAACTTTATTTGTTCTGAATTAAAAGTAGTAGATACTTACTTTACTTATACAGGTTTATTGGTTATTATGTCGGCAATCTACGTAAAAGGGGATGTAGGAGAGGTCATTTACAACCAAATAACCCCTCTTGCGTCCTATGCAAACGTCAACAATTTTCGAGTCATTTGACATTTTATGTTTTTATTTCAAACATAAAACAAACAACAAATATAAAATTTCAAATTACTCGAAAATGGTTGACATTGGCATAGGGGTCATGGGGGTCATGTAGTTGCAAATAACCTTTCCTTCATCCCCATAATGGATTGCCGACATATAATCAATAACCCTGTATACTTCAGTTAATTACGTCAGCTCCTACTGGAGGGTTGTTTTCAAAAGTAGGTGAACTACTTGTTATGTTTATGCACCAGAATATAACGTGTAAATGAGTACCTACATTAAGTACCTAGGTACCTTACATGGCTGTAAGCTCTAATGCTTTATGGACTTATTTTAATTCAGTGTTACTTATATTAGTAACTAAAAACCCTCGTTTTATAGCTAAAACTTTCTGAAAGTAATGAAATTACAGTATAATCAGAAAGTTTTCAAATCACAGTACCAAAAGTTACCAACGACTCTATTTATAGTTCAGTTAAGTTTTACACAAGTATAAAATGAATGAATATAAAGGTCACCGCGAGGCACGCCGACGTCCGCTATTTATATACACTTTTAATTTTTATTTATTGTAAATAACGAGCTCGATATTTTTGGTAATATCTATACCTAATCAAAAATAACTAATCACATTTAGATTAATTTTCTCATTAGGCTTCATCTACATTGGCTCAGCTATTCATGAATTGGCATCTCGTCGTTTCAATGAGTAAATGTAGAAGAAAATTAAATAATAAGTTTCGTATTGATTGATATTATCACAAGACAGATTACAGCAGCCGAACTTCATGCGACAATCTGTTTACCTCAAAATAAAATGTGTGTTCTACTTAGATAAGAGCAAAATACGAAAAAGAAACAAAATGTATTTTCATAACAAAATCCTTACGTAACAAACCCAAGCTCCAACCCTTTACAAAAGGTTAATAAAAAAAATGTCAGGGATTTAGACGAAAAGGGTTTTTTCTTTCTTCCATTTCCATTGGACACACCCTTCTGTTTACCTACGTCTCACATTGTCATGGTAAAAAAAATTCACGAGTATTATCTACACCCACAATAGGGTATTGAATATCGATTTAAGGTCAAACAACGGATGGGTTCTAGGACTTGCCGGTTTTCCTTCACCGTTTTTATAAGGTTACAGAAATGTGACATATCCACCACCTCGCACTAAGCCCGCAACCACTTCCCAGGTGGTGGACTAATATAACGGGTGTAAAATGACACTTAACGAAGCCGAGTGTCTTTTGTATTCCCCAGCCCGGTTTTTTTTTTGTACTGGACCATACCTGGGAACCTTTTGGACACTTACGGAGATATTGAAGGACAAACTTCTTATTTTTTCACGATTTTTCACACTAAAAAAATGTAATTACCCAGCTATCATTTTTGCTCAATGTTACATATTTTAATGTACAGTACCTGGGCGGCCGAGCTACTCTGGTGAATATAGAGAATGCTCATTTAATAGTAAGTATAGGAAAGTTCATACTAATCCACGTATAGTACACGTAGCCTTGTTGTATCTTGTTCTAAACTTTGGGCGAGCGAGGTCTGCTCGGGTGAAAATACGGAGAAAACGAATTTTCCCAGATATGAGACCTAGCTAGATAAATTTTTCGCCCCCATAAACCTATTGCAACTTGAAATCGTTAGAGCTGTTTTCCAGAACGTGATTATATATATATATATATATCTATATATATATATATTTATCCCGCAAACAAACATCCGTCCGCTGAAGGCGAAAGTGCATTTAATTTGGCGTCCACCAGCTTTTGACGTCCGCATACCGGACGCCACTTATTTTGCCGGTGTCACTTAAGTCATTTTGGTCCTAGCTAGCTGTAGAACAAAAATCGATGGAAGCCAAAAATGCAATAAAATGAACGAAATTATATATTGGATAGTTCCCGAAAAAATCTCGGCAGTGGTGAGGCGCTGCTGCAGCGCGTATATCTACAGCCGCATACCTCGGCAATTTTGCGTCCACAATTGCGACGTTGCCAGCTCGCTCACTTTAGCAAGACGATAGATCATAGCATACCGCAATCAAAACAATATTCACCGTCGTAGATGACGTAAGCGTTGCGTATTATTTGGCGCTCGGCGCTCGATTTGTTTGTATTAAATATCGTCATTGAAATTTACAATAAATGAAGCTAAATTCTAAGTTATCCTAATATTAATACCATTATTGAATGCACAACAGTAACTGCCAAAGCCATAGATTTATTTTATTACTAATTGTTATACTGAAATGTGGTTGTGTTATGTGTATACACGAAATCGAATGTCACTACATCGGAGGTCGTTACATCGGATGTCGCTACATCGACCACGTTGCATCAAAGGGTTGATGCATCGATAGTACCCTACATCGATGGTACGCTACATCGAAAGTACTCCACATCGATGGTACGTTACATCGACAGTACACCAAATCGATAGTACGCTATATCGACAGTACACTAAATCGACGGTACGCTACATCGACAGTTTATCAAATCGAAAGTACGCTGTATCGACTACGCTACTCGAGCCAGATTATATAAAAACATGGGCTTTTTCAAAGTTTTTAATCACGATTAGTTTAAATTGTTTAAAGTAAGTTTACTCAATACGAATTTGAACGATTTACGTGTGTAAGGTAGCGGGGAGGGTCTGTTGTGGACATATCACTGTCTACCCCTGACCTTGCCCAAAATGTTAGGGCATGGCGGGTCCTTGAGGAGGTGGAAACATTGTCAGTCTACATCAGGTTCGATGTCTCCGTCTCTTCGACGACCCCCGTTGCCCATCGCCCGAGTGTCCCTTCACGCCCTAGGTGGGCGCTCGAGCTAATGGATAGGGAGACGCTAGTCGTTGCTGCGAAGGTCCAAGCTTGGAATTCTTCTCCTGTGGTGGCCTGCCATGGTGGGTATTGAATGTGTCTCTAAAATAATTTCTGCAAAGTTTCTCTAATAAAATACGGACGCCCGATAACTATACAGACGTTCAATTGGTATATATGCACGTCGAATAGCTATATACAGACGTCCAAGAGCTATATACGGACGTCCGGTAGCTGTACACGGACGTCCAATAGCTGTATACGGATTTAGAGTTCGGCGTGGCGGAACTGCGGCTCCGGGCAAGGAACAAGGCCTCTGGGACGTACGGAGACCCCACGCGCCCGTGCTTTGGCCTTGGCTCTTGGGACTTTTTAGGTCTTCGATTTCAAGGGCTCTTTAATGCCGCTTGCCTTGAAACTGACCTGTTTCAAGGCAAGCGTTAAAGACTCCACAGGGCGCCATCTTCTTATCACCCTATATTGCTGCTCGACGAGTTGTAAGCTCTTTGAGCATACCATCACAGACTGCCTGGTCGAGCACCTGAGGAAATACAGCTCTCCCAGGTACAGTTTGGGTTCCGAGATGGTCGGCTAACCATTGATGCCGCTTAGCGCGTAAAGCCCTCTCGGCGGAAGCAGTTGGTTCCGGGTGGGTGTAATTGGCGGTGTCACTTGACATCGCCAACGCATTCAACACCCTGCCGTAGAGGGTGTTGAATGCGTCTCTAAAATAATTTCTGCAAAATTTCTCTAATAATATACAGACGCCCGATAACAGACACAGACGTCCAATTGGGATATGTTGACGTCCAATAGTTATATACGGACATCCAACAGCTATATACGGATGTCCGATAGCCGTATACGGATTTAGAGATTGGCGTGGTGAAACTGCGGATCCGGGCAAGGAACAAGGCCCCTGGGCTGGACACAGTCCCTGGCCGTGCTCTGGCCTTGGCTCTTGGGGCTCTTCAGGACCGACTTTGAGGGGTCTTTAATGCTTGCCTTCAAACAGATCGGTTTTCTCTTTGTGGAAAACGGGACTCGGAGTCAAGAGCCCCACCTGCCACAGAGAGAGAAACCGCTCGGTTTCAAGGCAGGCAGAATAGTACCCCCATGAACGCTTGCTATACCTGGGGTATCAGGCTCACTCTGCCGTCCAATATCAATACCTATTGAGCCTGGTGACCTTATTCATCTTAGTCCGTTTAGTAGTTTTTGCGTGAAAGAGCGACACAACCATTAATTCATCCATCTATCCTCAGTTCAATAGCACACTTTCACATTTACAATCTTAGCAAAGGATAAGATGCTCGTAGGTACATATTTCAATATCGGGCATCCGTATAGGTATAGCTTCTTCTTTTTTTGTGGTGGTAAAATCATCAAATGAATCCTCCCACCCTGGGTGGGACGGAAGGGACTGTCAGACTGTTACTGACTAAAAGTCCAACCTGTTCCTTCGGAACAGGTTGGACTTGCCCTTTGCATTCCAGGGCCTGCTTAGACAGTCCCGCGACCCCGGCAGGCGTTTAGCTCCTTGCAACGCGCGTGGAATACGACGCGCCGAGGTATAGCTTCTACGAATAGATTTAAAGATGAAACTGTATACAACAGACAACGCGACAAGTGATAGTAAACGAAAGAGACAAGTAAACCCAAAGCTGGCAACGTCGCAATCCCGAATACCAACCACACTATGAGGACGTTAAATTGTCGGCGCATTAGGTAAATCATGATCAATATATCTAGGAAGCCAATAATCTATCACCATGAATGGGGGTTCAAAAATGTTTGGGCATGACTGCAAGAAGAATATTGCCCCATATAAAATTGCAGGAAAACTATGTATCCCATGGGGCGGGAAATCAAAAAACTAAGCAATATTCAGAAATACATCATAAAAATTGCAATTGGAACTGGGGGACGCCGTAATGATGCACAACGTGCATGACGCCAAATGCGTTGCTGGATGTAAATATATATATATATATATATATATATATATATAATATTTGTATATATATATATATATATATACAAATATTGCTCGTTTAATAGTATGTACATATAAAGGCTATGTGTTTGGTCTTACACCCTGTAAGCGGCTCACTCCCCCTCACAAAGAGGAAATTTCATAATCTGATTACGTTGTTATATTTGATATAAGATATTACTAAACCCACGTTTCGTATTGTCTTGTTAAAAAACTTTCTAGTATTATCTGCGTCAAACAATAGGGGTATTGAACATCGATTTTAGGTCAAACAACGGTTTGTTTGAAATTGAACTGCATAGGTACCTATCCTCTTTAACATGACTGAACAAAAGCATCGTTTGCATGCTAATGAAAATGACGCCATTACCACGACGTAACTTAATTTGATTGATGCTGGTATGCCTTGAATAAAGCATGGTATGCAGCAAGATTATTGAGTTATTAAGAATTGCGGTGTTGACTATTTCATGGTGCAATAGATCGACCGTACAGAGGCCTAACAAGAATAGAGCAAGAATAGTCTCTTTTCACTACAATGAGGGTCCAAACTAGAGGTTTTTAATTCAGGCTGAAGATTATGCAACCGCAAAACCAACTCCTTTGCCCGGCTTTCTTTAAAGCTAGCTTCCTAATCCGTAAGAAATATGTGCCCGATATACTCATTTGCTACAATATGCTTCCCGTCTATTGAAACGGAGAGTAGAGGAGAAGTGCAATGCAGGCTAGGAAAACTAATTCTATTGGTGAAACTTTGCACTTCTCCGCTCAGAACCAGTGCGCAGGCAGAGAGCATCAAGCACATTATGACGTGTCATTACACTCCCAAGATGTCACCCGCGAATAAATAAGGTCAATATGATCACACTCTGATTGAACAAGTCAGCTCATTGCGACATTAGTCTTCATTTGCATAATCATTTCACGTATTAATATGTCAATGTTCAACAGTAATGCCTATAGAAACTGATGTGAGTATTGAGTAACTCCGCCAATCATAATGAACGACAATTCTATTGAATTGAGAACAAACAGCTATAAATATCTGTTTATAAATGCATTCAAGATGAGTTTGAGATTTGCTGTGGAGATGTGTGCATAAAACTCGTCCAGTTGTAATAAACTTCCGTCTGGATTATATTTTCATATTTTAGATCCCAGTTTTATATGGGAAAGGCATACAGCAGGGAAAGCTTCTTTTATTTCACTACCGTTAAGAGGAAAGCAGTCATGTTCTTGAAACCACTGCTAAATTCAACCAGTTCAAATCCAATCCACCTCGACTACTTTGAATTTCTCACCGAAATATTGATAATCTTAGTTGTCTTGGCGTGTAAGACGTTCTGTGTTCACGATGAACCCATATAGGTGAAAAGCATACCAAATTTCTAATTTTCCTTTTCCTTTGTCCACAGAAAGAAGATCGAATCCCTAGGCAGGATGACGGCGATGACGCAGGAGGAAATGGTGGCGGGTGCACGCACCGTCGCTGCGGGGCTCGAAGCTCTGAGGGCAGAACACGCCCAGCTGCTGGCAGGATTGGCAGCTAACACCGAGCATGAACATGAAAAGGCATCGCTTGTAAGGAAGAGCATTGATGCTATTGAACTTGGATTGGGCGAGGCACAGGTCAGTTGCTTAGATTTTGTTTTCGGTAACCATATTTCTAGGTCTACTGTTCTGCTCAGGTCTAGCGTAAACGCTGGACTTATGCATGGTAAGGTGGATTTCGCTGGATGCGCGAACCACAGAACCAGTCGAAATGGCGATGCTTGGGGGACGCCTATGTCCAGCAGTCGATGTCTTTCGGCTAAATAAATGATGGAGGTAGATTGTAAATAAAGACTGTTCTCTACCTACATGAACTGCATGTGTTCCAGTTTCTATTGATCTCTTGTCAAAATTTTTCTTATAAAATAGTTTTTCTTTTTCACGTGGTTATACAACACTCTCAAAAAATTCTACTTTTACGTCAATTTTTAAGAGTCGGCTTCTCTTTTAAGGAATGACAGTAAGCTTAAGTGCCGTCTACTTTGTATTTATTCAGAATAATAGGAATGGCAGAAATGATATAAAATTCATAGAGAAATAAAATGAATTCCATAAAAGCGCTTTTCTGTCGAGATCTTCCTTTAACGATGAAAGATTGTGCTGTGTCACCCCTAAGTACATACTTTTTTATCAGTTTTCGTTACAACACATCCTTTAAATGCATTGACATCGATATGTCTTCATGTTAACTGTTTCAATATTTGCAATTCATTAACCGAAACCACACACGCAGGCAAGGCTTTTATGGCATTTTGCGCGTACAGATTAAACTTGTTTAAATACTGTGTCCTTTTCTGTACTTACCTTTTTCACTCAAAACACGACAAAGAACTCGTGATCACACATTTACTTTACATTACCACCACTTGTGTGCGATGTAAACAAACGTGATCGTATACAGGCTTCAGATTCCCAAACATCCTGAAGATGACATGCCTGAGGTCTGCGGCTTGCGGTAATAGTTACATCTATCCCGCGTATGGAGTTACAGAACGTACAGATACGACTGTCTTTGGCAAGATCTGTCGTGTCTGAGAAGTCGTTAATTATATAAATAAACTATTCTCATTTCCAATTGCGAGGCGTGAATTCTAAAGGGGTAAGATGAACTCTTGACCTTTTAACCCCTAAAAATTCATTTCTAAAAGAAAAATAACTCCTAATTTCCTCTCCATGAAAGTTGCTAACATTTTATCTAGATAAGCTACGCGTTTTCATGTATCAAAGCTTACACGCGAAGCTTAAGGTGAGGTGAAGAACTATTGATCAAAAGTTAGGGTTTAGTAATAAAAGGAAAATTCTTCGTACATTTTCTTTTGAAGTAGCCCAAATAAAGAATGGATTATATTTAGAACTTCCCTGTCTGTTTTTCTTTTAAAGAACTCCTTATAACAAGTAGCATATTTTCTAGCATTTACCCTTACATTTTTCTTTTAGACGAATTCTTTTAAATATAAGCCTCTAACGGAAAAGAAGTCAAGAATTTGGTAATTGAACAGCCCGTCTTTGAAAAACGCATAGAAATGAAAAGCCAGGCTTCTCAGCGGCTCAAGACAAACTGCCTCAAGGTAGCCTAGATTCGTTGAATGCCTTTAAGGACTACCCGTTATAGTATCATTTAGGTCACACCTACCAAGCCTTGAGGGCTCCGCTGTATACACGCGAGTTTCCACCTCGTGAAAGGAAACTCTATTTTTGTCGAAGAGCGCTTTCAGAACTTTGCTTTTAACGTTTTCAATTCCAATTTTTGTGAAAGATTGCAGTGTTTCGTGTGGGAGGAATTGCTTGTCGTTTGAAAAACAAAGTATTGATGTATTATGGGGTATGCGAATTTGAAAATTATTTATCATCCGTGAGCCACGAGCTATTGGTAATTAAAAATAAAACCACGGAATAAAATCTTTTACTAAATTCAACAATTCTCGAGCACAAATAGTACAATGTTATAAATTAATTTCCATTTTCTAATTGAATCCCTAAATTCAGTGAATTTTGCGAGCTAATAATTACAAATATTTGAGTTAACTTTGATTCTAATCCATGGATACAATTCAGAATAAACATTTCTAGACATTTGAGCATCTACTTCAAAGACTAATTCAATAAGGGTATCAGACTAACTTCAGTGAGACCTGTTTAAGACAGATTATTTAATTTGATATCTAGTTAATAATTGTTTGAAAAGATTATTTTTGCTGCTCATCTAGTTTAAAATAAACTCGATAAAGATTAACCTTTCGCTAATCAGACAATACCTGGTTATTGAAACCTTTCGCTAATCAGACAATACCTGGTTATTGAATACCAGATGAATAGAATACACAAAATAGGCAGCTTTATCGGTTTTAGCGATCTCTTTCAATCAAGCCTTAACCAACAATATTCAATTTTACTATCTTTTGTTGCTTTATATTCAAAACAACCTTCAATACATACATACAAGACTCACGCCCTCTTCCCATGGGGTTAGGCAGAAACTACAGAACACCACCTGCTACAATCCTTATTAATTCTGGTCACACGCACTGCGCACTTGACCTTTCTGAAGAACATCACCAATAAGTTCACTATACGTTTTTCTAAGGCGGGAGGCCTCACGGCGTTTCCACTCACATCTGCCTTCAATAGAACAAAAAATACCAAAGTTCCGCATTTCATTTGCCGCAGAAATTCCATGTAACATTACAACACAATATATCACCATTATCTTCTAACTTTGAGCCGCCATATTGGCTAAATTGCCGCCATATTTCCAGCGCCATTTTTCATAAAACGTCACAGAGTAAAATTAAGTTGCGTGAGTGAATCACGGGGCGGTCCTCCATTTAGCCTTCCACAAAGGCACGCGACACCCTCTTGTGAGGTTGACGACGTTGAGTTTCTATGTTGGGGCTATAGACAAGTCTGAAGATGACAGCGGTTTGATAATATTATTGGTTGTTATTGAGAGATAGATACAGATACCAGGATATTCTAGGTTGCTGTGTATTTGAGGTTATTCTGTGTGGTTCCTATGTGAGCTGTAACCTTTCGGAATAGTGCATGCACGTAATTTTTTTTTTATATTTAGCAAAGCAACTTTGCCTATCTAAGAAAAGGGGCTAACAGGTTTTTTGAAATCGCCGGAAAATAAAAGAATTTGAAGTAATCGTTTGGAGGATGATCGACGTATGCACATTGCAAATATTTAAAGGCTATTCTTCTACCATAATTATCGAATTCATGTGCTAAAACTAAGCTTAATGTTAACGATAGCGTCACGCTAACATAACAAGATAAAGTTACTACCAACTTTGACCTACTTGGAAACTTCCGTGATCAATGTGAAGATTTTTCCTTCGACATGTTTGCGTGAACTTTTCAAAGAAAATAATTTATTGCCATGAAATCTGATCATAACACTGCCTTCACACCAAGGTCCATTAAGCCTAGTCTTCCTCAGACAGAAAGTTTCCTTAAAAATATTAACAAAAAGTATAAAGCTTGCGGTTTCCACCGAAGCAAAGGAGAGAAAGTCTCGAACAATCATGTAGCTGCTTCACTTCACTACAATACAATAAGATCTCTCCGTTTTGAGTAATGAAACAATTTTCCAGAATTCTTATTAAATTTAAAACTTGGATCCGTTCTTTATTAATCTCCGCTTGTCCCCACACACCTTTGCACCATCACCACACAACACCTTTACACCGTCCCCACACACGCGTCATACATACCTGACTCGACAAAAAGTACTGATAGACGTGAGAATGTTTGTTTTTTAAACACAAAGGGATGCAGACGCCCGCGCCGTCGGCCTTGGGTTTGCCTTGTGCCTCTTTTTTGTGTTTACTCTGTATTTTTCTAGCATTAGTGTAGATTTCATCCTAAACATGTTTTTTCGGTTGTTTCTGCAACTATGTCCGCTTTTCCCCATACCTTTGCACCAACACAACAAGACATAATTATGTACTGAATTGAATTGAATTTTGCGTAATTGGAAGGTATTTTTTTTTTGCTCGTGACGACTTACTTGACTTCACCAAACGTACTGATAGACGTGGGAATGTTTTTTTTTTAATACCAAAGGGAATCTGACGAGGCGCCTGCGCCGTCGGTCTTGGAGTAATCCGCGCTTGGGGTGGCCATATGCCTCGTTTTTGTGCCTACTCTGTTTATTTTGAGTGCATTGTGTAAACCATGTCTTGAGTTAATTGATGGGGAACAGATTATGAAGGATGGACAGGTGAAAGAGTATAACGTCATTTAAGTGTTTTGATTGGTTTATGTAGTGAGGACTATTGTTGCTAGTAGTAACGAGAATTGTTGTGTTCTTACGCTTTTGAATGGATAATAATAGTGGATCGTTGTAAACGACTTCAAGTAGATATTTAACATCAAGGTACACACTCGGGCCAAATAAAAACCAAGACATAGCGCTGTCAAAAGTGACTTGAGGCCGGTTTCGTAAACATGTGTCTACTTAGTGAGGTGTAGTTTGATTTTAAATGGTTGTGAATGTGTGCGTGTGAGCGAGTATGCACAGAGCGGAGGTGTAGTTTTGGCATGCTTCTGTGTATTGTTCGCAGTGCTATGTCTTGGTTTTTTATTTGGCTTGAGGGTACGTAATTTAAAAAAAAATCGAAACACTGCAACAGCTAAACCATTTACTTATTTTTGTAACATAAGATAAAATATCATTTGAATCAACATAAAATTCTTAAAGCTGGGCTGAAATAAATTACTCTGTAGGCTATTTTAATAAAATAAGTTCACAAATCTTACCTGGTTTTGTTATAATAAGCCTTTTATCGCCATTATTGAAGATGTTTCGTTTCGCCTTTCACAATAAATACCGACTCACATTAAAATTAAAACTGACCCATCATTTAAAATCACGACACCAGCACGAGACGGCACGACTAACGACGTATCATTAATCAGCAAGGTTTATTTATTTTCGTCTCGACTTTACAAACCCTCTGCACCCTCGAACCTACCCCACACCAAGGGAATGCAAACTCGAGTCGAGACTGACAACTCGAGGACTCGCATGCTAAGTTTGGTGTTGAGATTGGTGATTTTTGAAATTTTTGAGATCGAGATCTCGCCTACTTATAATTTTAAATAAAAAAAAATCGTAACTTAATTAAAATAAAAACTACACCTGCAAAGAGTAATCATGTCATATTTTGAAAATAAAAAAAAAACATTAATCATCGCTCGAAACAATGAAATTACGTTCATTTTTGTCGACGTGGACGTTGACGATTAAAAGTGCATGTAAATCAACAAATCTTAATTATTATATGGAATTGACTTCTCAAGAAGCATAGTGTGCTAAAACAGCCGCGCTCAGTCTCGAAATTTCGTTCGAGATTGTATTCCCACAAGATTGAATCTCGAAAAAAGGCTCGAGAACTCGCGAGATTCGCGATCGAGATTGCATTCCCTACCCTCACCCCTCTGCTCTTACCACTTAGTAATGAAAAACTCGTCTCGTCACTCATTTACAGAAAAAATGTGGATAAATAAAGCTTGTCAGGCAGAATGAAAGCTTTTTACGATGTGAAAGTTAGAGCGTTTTTTTTCTCTTAGAGTGTGGAAAGTGATTCTAAGTTGATGTAATGTTGGGGTTACATGTGTACTTAGCTTAAGACTTGCCCAGTGCTCACTTTATCTAATAATGTTTTTTATTATTTTAATAATAGTCCCTTCTCCATTCCAGGTGATGATGGCCCTAGCCTCCCACTTACAATCAGTGGAGGCTGAGAAGCAGAAGCTCCGCACACAGGTTAGGAGGCTGTGCCAGGAGAATGCCTGGCTTAGGGACGAGTTGGCGGCCGCTCAGCAGCATCTGCAGGCTTCGGAGCAGCGTGTGGCTCAGCTGGAGGAGGAGAACAAGCACTTGGACTTCATGGCCTCCATACGGTAAACTTCTAAGATTGAAAATACACAATCTTACATAACATCACGCTTGGGTTTTCCCGAAGGGTTAGGCAGAGGAGTATCTACCAATAGTACACCCTCGTTTCGCTAGTTCATAATGAGCCTATAATGTTCCCACTGCTGCGACACAGGCCTCCTCTCATCAAAGGGCTGAAATGTACCACGCGGGCCCAGTGCGGGTTGGCTGGGTTCGAATTTTTGGTTCTAGGACATGGCGGTTTCCTCACGATGTTTCCCTACACCGTTTTGAGAGCAGTGGTGATGAAATTATTTACGCAAAGTAAAGCGCCTGTCTGGGTTCCAACCCACGACTTACAACTCGAATGTCGGGGCCGTTACCACTGGGCCACCACTGCTCTCACTAGTTAATATCGTATAATTATATAATACTACTAGCTGCGCCCCGCGGTTTCACCCGCATAAGTCTCGATCCCGTGGAAATATCGGGATAAAAGATATCCTTTGTCCTTCTCCTGGTCATGGTCTACACATATGCCAAATTTCATCCAAATATGTTCAGACGTTTTAGCATGAAAGCGTAACAATCTCACTTTCGGATTTATAATAATACTAGTAGACCCGACAGGCGATGTCTTGTCCGAACAGCGCCACCTACCGGGTCCAATTGTAATTTCAAATCATCGAGGGATCCACTCAAATATACCCACAAAATTTCATACAAATCGGTCCAGCCATTTAGGAGGAGTTAGGTGACAAAATAATTATATATATCTATATATATAAAAATGAATCCCTATTTCCCTTGGTCACGGCATCACGCTAAAACGGCTGAACGAATTTGCATGAAATTTGGCATATGGGTAGACCATGACCTGGAGAAGGACATAGGATATTTTTTATCCCGATATTCTCACGGGCTCGAGACTTATGTGGGCGAAACCGCGGGGCGCAGCTAGTACTATATAAAGATTATATATAAATCCGAAAGTGTGTTTGTTTGTTGAGGATATGGGCAAACAGCTTGAGTTGTCTTTTACACATTGGTACTCAGGAGCTGCAGGACACATCTGATAAGGGTCGTCTTAACGCGTGTTGTAACATAGCTGTGTTTAGCCAAATATTATGTCTGTGCAATGCTTGGCTTATAAAAAAGTTTCTTAAGTATACTTAGTTCTGCAAAGTTTGATAATAATGAATTCCCTGTTAGATAGACGAGTTTTTTTATTCCGCATCATTGACCTGCGATGACAATAACCAAGCTTTTGGATTAAATGGCTGAATGTTGTTAATATTGCAGAGAAATAATTTAGGTTTGGCGGAGGGCCAAACTGAAAACCGTTTTTCCATTTAGGCTGGCAAATGAAAAAAATGTGAAACCACGTCATTTCGCGGTCTCATAAACTGGTTTCATTTAAAAAGAGAATGATATTGCGTGGTTTTTCATGCTGAAGCCAATCATATTTTTAAATACAACATAGAGTTTTTGTTAAGTTTTCATATTTCATCTTTTATGTCTCTCGTCACGGCGGGGTTTGAAGCTCGATGTGTAATATTTACGCCCGAATAATGTAATTCAGTCTTATCAATTGTGCAGGTTCTTTAATTTATATTAACCTGCGAATTTACCGTATGTAATGTATATTTTGATATTAAGCTTTTCGACATTTATATTCTTCATTGTATGATTTGCGAGAGATTTATATGTAATTAATTAGTTATATTCATATTTTTTTGTTTTTTTTTTGGTTTTGATGTCTGATCTGTAACAACCAATTAAATTCGACTATGGCTAATAATGATCGAAATAGCTGTATCTATATTAATATTTAATTCAAACCCAATATTTTGCATGCCGTAAGGTAAAATGTATCGGTACACTTAATAAATATTCCAACCTATATGTATACCTACATTATCAGCAAATAAATTATTTCTTACCTCTCGCTCGCTCATATCTAATTCGTTTAGGCAAAAGCGACAGGTTAACCCGCGATATTCAAATCTTCTAAGTTTTTTTTTTTTGCAATGTGCAGGTCAGTATTAGGTTGCATGTTCATCAGAAAATGATCCGCGAAAGTTCCTATATCAATTACGGAATTATGATAATTAGAATCTATCATCAATACCTCTACACACTCACAACATACTGACCTGCAAATTGTAAAAAGGTAGAATCCAATCATTAAGAGTTCAATTTTATTATTTTTACTAATGATATCGTTATTGTATTCCAGCAAGTACGACAGCGACATAACAGAGGAGTCGGACAACAACCGCAGCGGACAGAGCGAGAAGAAGCGCGATGATCCCATGGTGGACCTGTTCCCGGATGACGACCATGATGATAACAGGAACAACAAATGTAAGTCATCATCTGCTTAACCTTTTCCCAACTATGTTGGGGTCAGCTTCCAGTCTAACCGGATGCAGCTAAACATGGAGCGACTGCCTATCTGACCTCCACAACCCAGTTAGGTACTGGATAATTCGATACCACTTGGTAAGACTGTTTGTCAGAATTTCGGGCTTCTAACTACCCGTAACAGCTGTCTAGCATCTATAAATGACAGCCGGGACCAATGGCTTAACGTGCTTTCTGAGGCACGGAGGAGTCTCGGTATGTAAAGATGGTCACTACTACAAAAGTACCTACATAGGACCGGTATATAATTTTACCATCATTCCCAATTAAAGCAATATTTTTAACAAATTTATTCAGAGCAAACCGCTAGACTAATGACCGTTTTCACCGGCACTAAGTGACACCTAAATGAATCCCTAAATAAAAGTGCACTTTTAGATTTTCAACGCTAGACTCAGCGTGGAGAGTTGAAAATCCAATAGTGAACAGTTATTTAGGGATTCATTTAGGTGTCACTTAGTTGTCGGTGAAAACGGGCATTACTCATTTTACTTACTTTGTGAAATATACGAAAAATCTTTTCTAAAAATAACTAAATTAGCCCCAAATTAAAACAGTAGAGTACGTGCTGACGCTAGCTCATTACATCACGCGTGGTGAATATTACATTCATAGTACGCACAGCTGCTACTCTGTGCATCTGAATATTTGAACAGTCGACATTTTATGTAGATGTTTTATAAACTAAAATGTTTTGAAACATAATGCAAGCATATATTGTTTTCGGAAGGAAAAGATCGACATCGGAATGGCATTCCGATGTCGTTCTGCATAGATGCAAATGTAAAAGAGTTGAATGACATCGGTAAAAATTATAGTGTTCACTGAGCTTGGCTCGTTCCTAAGAAATTTTCAATTTACAAAACTATGGTAACGGCGCATCAATTTGACTAGACTACTAGTATTATTTTTAGGGACTTTCATCTCAATCTGATGTTTTATCTCGAGCAAAAATTCTTTTGTTAGCCGTGTCTATAAATGACCCCAGAATGTGAAGCTCCTTTATCGATGGGAATTTACACTCAACTAAAACACCCTTTTCTTGTTTCAGCCATGTCACCAACTCCACCACTACACTTCGCTCAGCAAGTGAACGCAGGCTACGAGATCCCGGCTCGCCTGCGTACTCTCCACAATCTGGTCATCCAGTACGCGTCGCAAGGTCGCTACGAGGTGGCAGTGCCACTCTGCAAGCAGGCCCTCGAGGATCTGGAAAAGACCTCGGGACACGACCACCCGGACGTCGCCACCATGCTCAACATACTTGCCTTGGTGTACAGGTGTGTGAATGCAGGAACTCCCGCTGACAGTGCATAAAGATCCACTCTTATAATTGTCCTTTCATAACATGTTAAGCTTGGATTTTCGGTTCCGTCATATAACGGAAAATGACAGTGTTTGACTGTGCTGTTATATAACGACCGCAAAGTAGCGGTCGTTATATTACGGCACTGCTGTCTTAGGAAACCCAAGTCCAAAATCTACCAGGCTAATATGCGCGGCGCGGCACAACAAACAACGAGATTTAAATGTAATTACATGGTTGTTTTTTTTGTTGCATTCGCATAGTATAAATGGTAATACCATTAATACCTGGCTGTCCAATATTATAAAGCAATAATCTAATATATTCGGTGAAATTGTCCACAGAGATCAGAACAAATACAAGGAAGCGGCCAATCTTCTGAACGACGCGCTATCCATCCGTGAGAAGACCCTCGGAGAGAACCACCCCGCTGTCGCCGCCACGCTCAACAATCTTGCTGTACTGTACGGAAAGCGAGGTGAGATAATAACGTTTATTTTTAAATTGTAGAAGTTTAAAAGTGGACGTATGTTTCTTCCAAAAATTAAAGAGTGAATCTCGCACTCATCGAGTTTGCCTTAGAATGAGACTCACACAGACATCTACAAAACCGAATTTTTTTAAAGTTGACCCGAAGTGTCTTTTTTTTCCACCCAAAAACCAGGATATGCCACCTTATGTTCAATGTTGATCAATTTTTTATTATTTTTTATAAAAATCCCATCTTTACAGAATGCCCTTATGCGATAATTAAGTACACATATAAATTTACATATTTTCTAGTTATAAAACATACTATTATAAACTAAATTCCCAATAAAATAAACATTTAACACAACGCAATTTTTAACTTAACTCTTCATGTTTTTAGGCAAGTACCGCGAGGCCGAGCCGCTGTGCAAGCGAGCACTGTGTATCCGCGAGGCCGTGCTGGGCCGCGACCACCCCGACGTCGCCAAGCAGCTCAACAACCTCGCGCTGCTGTGCCAGAACCAGGTACATACGAAAGTCTGATTAATATGACCAGCCTAAGACATTACCTTCATGACTTCTGCCGTGCTAAAATGCACGCGTTACGTGGTTGTATCTGGGTCCAAACCGGTCAAGCTCGAGCTCGAGGCGCGTCCACATCGACAAAGCTACCTCTCGAAGCGCGTCCGCACCGTCAAATTCACCAATTCAATTCACCGTTTTTCTCACTACCAAAGATGTGTAATGTAATTTTTCTGCACAATTTTACAGGGCTATTATTTCTTATTCGTTATCCGCAGAACAAATACGAGGAGGTAGAGCAGTACTACCAGCGAGCTCTGGAGATCTACGAGAGCAAGCTGGGACCCGACGACCCCAACGTCGCAAAGACCAAGAACAACCTCGCCTCTTGCTATCTCAAACAGGTGAATAATTATAATCCTTATGTTGTATGTTATAAGACATGAAATTATGTATGTCTCCCGACCGCAGCATTACCGGACCAGGTAATCTGTAACAAAAATAAGGTACACTTACAATTAGTATAATATTCATATTGCTAAGCTCACACCCTGCATTCATAGGGAAAGAAACAAAGCTAATATTTTAGTCGCCGTTAAGATATTATCTTCCAAACCGCACCAAGTTATAGGTAAACATAATTCTGTGAAACAGCAAACAATTTCATGAGCGTCGCATTTAAGAAAATATGTAGTTCATCATATAAAATTATTAATCTTTCCCAGGGCAAGTACAAGGAAGCCGAGACGTTATACAAGCAGGTGCTGACCAGGGCACACGAAAGGGAGTTCGGAACTATCGACGGTAAGTCTTAGCATATTAACATGCCAGAATTCATCTGCAAACCTTACATATACTCTACAGTACTCGGCTGTAATTATAGCACGTCGAGTGCAAGGCTGTACAAGTGTACATTCTAAAACCTGACAACGTCGCAAATAGCTGACTAAAATTTCGCTGATTTAATTAATTAATATTACTAAATGGATTTATGAATATCCATTTGTCATGCACTAAAACGTTGATTATGAATTGCTATCGTAACACTGGAATAGGTGTAACAGTTTTAGGTGTAAAAAAAAACCATTTGAAAGGTTTCCAAGTGCTTCAAGAACACCAACATCTCTATAAACTAAATTAGTTCTTAAATGTCATGATTTCATGAATAAGTCATTCAATAATACATATTTGATAAGGTCTCGAATCATACTTGTTGATGATCGTACTTGTTGATAGGCCTACACTGTCCTCTCATACCTATTACTACTGTAATTTGAAAACATTGTAGAAACCATTTATTTTTAAAAGAGTAACCTTGGAGTTTCTTGCCGGCTCTTCTCCATAGGAAGCGACCAATTGGTACCGTGCACTTGGCTTCTGACGTTTCATAAGTGCCCATGTAGGTTTATGTGAAATAAAATAATTTGAATTTGAACATATTTTGATCAAGATGCAACCTGACACTAATCTGCAAATTTCAAAAAACGTAACAAAATTTGAATTTCGCGGGCTACCACTCCGGATCCTCCTAATTAATCAAAACAGTGAAATATTTGACAGCTATTTGCGACAGCGACAACTTTTAGAATGCTTATTAAGAAAAAGTTTGGCTTTGTAGAGCGCCGTCTCAGTCACTCGCATCTTGTGACAGTCTCCTTCTTAAGCTCGATGTGTCATAATCACGCCCGGGTATTGTATCCTACGTGCTTGACGGTTGGGCTTTCGTAACGTAAGTTATTGTCATAATAATGGTAGAAAGAAAATATTATTATTTATAAATCAGTTATTGGTTCTTTATTTACAACTTTAAAACGACACTATGAACGTTGAAATTCAACTAAAGACTATTTCAATAAGTTTGTTTAATTTCAATAAATTACAGCGACTTAGTGGAAGCATGGTTAAAGATATTTCTTTTAAGATTTAACTGTTTCATTTTCGTTATTTTATGTATTATACTTGCATATAAATTGACGTTATATTTTGTTTACCATTTCAGAGTATATAGCATCATTAAATGCAAAAAAGCCTCTTAAAAAATAACAATCAGCTGCACATAGTATATGACAAATTTTAAGACAAATTAACAAAGTTGGCAGAAGATGTACTACTGCAACATTCCTATAGCATTGTAGAATGATGAAATGGCGGCTAAAACTCTAATCAATTATAATGCCAAAGGAATGACAAAAATATGACGTTCATTATTTTGAACAATACAAACAATAATAAAACAAGCTTTGTGAATATATATTTTTGTCATTCCTTTGAAGTATGGTGAAGGCTGTCTAAATAAAGAAACATGTTGACCAAAGCACAAACGGTTTGCTGAGTAACAATATATTTTGTAAAGTTATTGTTTATTTTTCTATTCCATATTTTTTTCTAAGGAATAGGTATTTAGTCTCGACTCGCTCGAATTTGTAAATAGTAAACAAAAAATACAAAAATATTGCATGTTAATTTGTTTAAGTGAGTTTATTTTTTGCTAATTTGTTATGTGTAATTAATTTATTTGTAGGCATAAATTAATATTGAGTGAAATGTTATCCAATTTAGTGAAATATTGATTTATTATATTTTTTGTTGGTGAGTTTAAGTAGTAGACGAGGCATGCTATAAAGTTAACAAATTGATACTCGACGCAAAACATATAGAACACAATATTATTTTTATCCGATTCCAAAAAAAGGAGGAGGATGTATGCATTCGGATGGTTATTTTTTATTTTTTATCAAGTTTTATAAATCTTTGCGTCCAGTAAAAATAATATTATTTTTAGATAATTATTTTCTGACCATGTTTTCTTTCTTGTATAGATCTCTTTATTGCATTTGATTTAGAATTGAATCGTAGGTTGTTAGAATGTAGAGGCTTCATACTTTTACGTCTTACCATTATTAAGTAAATAAAATTAATAAAAAAATGGTTACTATTAGTTTGTAATAGCTGAAAGCTTATGCGTGATAGAATTTAAAAAAGGTTTTTGTCTTGATCCATCATCATCTGCCTAGTCTTTTCCCAACTATGTTGGGGTTAGCTTCCAGTCTAACCGGAAAGTCTTTATCTTGACTGTGATTGAAAACTCACAGTATCAAGAGGTTTATATTTCATCCAACTTGACAATCTCAGTTGCCTTTGCTGAGTACTAAGGGAATTTGGACGATTGGAGATGCTATCTTCATAATTATTATTTAATTGCCTTGCGTTGCCTTATTATTTTTAGTTCTTATTTATAAAAATCGAATACAGGTTGCTTTTCCATGCAATAATGAGCCAGGTTATTGTGATTTGCCTCAGGTAAAATAATGTTAGGAATTCAAGATAGTCTCGAGAATAATAAAAAATAAAATATATAAAATAAAACAAGGCTGAAGTTAAACTACAACCATGCAATATAATTTTAGATCCAATTATGATAAGCCATTTCACCCATTCTTTGTAACGATTTTGTTTAAAGTGCAAAAACGACGTGCTAATTCCAATATGTATTATTTTATCTGATCTTTTTACATTGCCTACAGTAACTCTTGATATTGTTTACGCACAATGAAACTGATTTAATCGCACATTCGTTGTTATCAGAGTCTAATAACAAAACATTAATTAAATTGAATATTTGATTTAGAGTTTACCAAAAGTAATAATAAAGTTTAAATTGTTAAATCGAATTATTCTAAATTTTATAAGAACTTTTAAACCAAAGTAAAAAAAGGAATTTCTTTCAAAAATCAAAGATGCCAAATTATTTCCTAATTTATATACCAAATGTAGCAATCCGCTGAATTTTATGTAGTATGCAATAATTTTATATAAATTATATTTATTTACATTAAATGGAAATCGTAAAAAGTTTTGTTTATTTGTCTTATGAGTTAATTATGGTATCGAAACAATAAGTAAAATAATACACGCAGTAAATGAGATTTTTTTTAAATACCTATCCTATAAAATCAAACGCTTGGTTAATATTTTGTTATTGTAGTAAAACAAAGTAACTAATAAAGGAAGGTCGTTGTTCTGAATTCCGGGTTTATATTAATAAAAAATAAAAAAATCCTTAAATATTTATTTATAATCTCATGATGCCAAAAATTACTTATTGAACTTAATGTTTCGATACTCTTCCCATACCTGTACCATCATACTTCAGCATAATACAACTAGCAATGGCTACAAATTGTGGTTGCATGGTACTATCCCTCAATTGATGCGATGGATGGATGTTTATACGAAACTAAACCTTAGGTGAGTGACACAAGTTCGGATACTGTGTGGCACAGGTAGGAAAGGCAAAGAACATTTTTCTTTTAACATTTTTTTATATTTTTGTATGTGTTTTTATTATTTATTTGTAAACGTCTTTTGCCGTGTGTCACACCTTCCCGACTTGTGTCACATTTTATGTAGAAATAAGTTTGGCTATGGCTTTTTATTATAATTATGGCTTTTTAATTTATTATACTATTTTATCTTTTTTATAATACTGAGCATGAATGGGTTTGAGATAACGGGGAACATGGAGAACCTATTATGTTGTCCTAAATCTCATTTTTGTGGATAGGAAGACGCTGAATGAAACGTCTCTTTAGCTTTATGGGCCTGTGGTTCCACTGTTGGAATATCTTTGCAGTAGAACAACAGACCATTACAATATTAAATAAAATTAGCTGCCAAAACTTCATGATTGGTAAGTTAATCTAATTTGACAAAAAACTTAACCATAAACCTTTGGTATTGGTACGATATACCAGTACCCTAATTTCGTAATTTATTTTCGTAAACAATTATGCCTAATTTGTTTCATTTTCAACAACATTCATTGCGTTATTTACGTTGTTGAGCAGATTTTTTCCAACTTATGAAGCAATGGATTAGCAATCTGTTTCAAATCGAAAAAGATTGTGATTGTGTTGTATTACGCAATTAGGTTACTGGTCAAACTAAATTAGTCTGCAAAAAGAGACAAAATAAGTTTAACTATCCACAGAAAACGAGATGAATATCAATGTGTTGTCGTTTGAATCTCTTCGCCTGATTTATTTCAACACTATATGTTAATTTTTTTATATAAACGTAAATACATATATTTGCAGGCGACAACAAGCCCATCTGGCAGGTGGCAGAGGAGCGTGAGGAGAACAAACACTTGCAGAAGGAGAACGCTCCATACGGCGAGTACGGCGGGTGGCATAAGGCTGCCAAGGTATGCTAGACTTTATTTGCTAAACATTAAGAACTTAAATTAGATAACTATGTAGGTATAAAGTAGCAAATGATTGAAATGCTTATACTAAAGGTACAATGCTGTGTACTTTGAAAACAGGCGATTATTCCATTGCGACAGCGCATTGCTTTGACGAGTGTTGACCGCTACCCCGCGTCTTATTCAAGATGTATCTGCAAAGGTAGCCTGCGAAATTAAAATTTTCTAACGATTTTTGTAATTGTGATCAATGTCGGGTTGCATGATCTTGATCAAAATGTGTGACTCGCGACCAAATGTATTTACAGAATTATATTCATTAGAATCATTCATACATCTCTTTAAGTTAGATTTGTTCCATTGAATTTCTTTTTCATAAAATCATAACGTTTGATCAAGATACAAACTGCAAATTGCAAAAAATTTCAAAATTTGAAAATTTTAATTAGCGCTAAAGTGCGCATCTTAAAAGCAATAGTTGCATGATAACACGTTCGTACTTTTTAAATACTTTTATTCGGTGAACCTGACCGCAGGTTGGTCGCGCTGACAGAAGGCGCTTTCCGGTTTTCCGAACAATAAGTGTCATATACACGCGACCGATTGCGTATTCTCGCTATTATCGCTTTTATTTTTACAGACGTCGCGTCGATAGAAAACCTAATTTATGCAAATGACTACAAACGAATACCTTAATAAATACAGTAGAGCCTGTTACGAGCGACGCTTTAACCCCCGATTTTTTTTCAATCACAGAATTATTGAATAGATTTAAAAAAGAAAACATGCTATGCCGATCCCAAATAAATTGGAATAAAGTCAAGACAATGAGGATGATAAAAATATAATATTGGGAATAATAATTAACATAATTTCGTTTCCCCAGGTTGATTCCCCAACAGTAACAACGACATTGAAGAACCTGGGAGCTCTCTACCGGCGTCAGGGCAAGTATGAAGCTGCCGAGACGCTCGAAGACTGCGCCCTCCGCAGCCGAAAGGAGGTAAACACTACTCCAGCTAAAGTTATAGACAAATGAACGACAGGATTACAGGTAGAAAGATGGCGCCTGCTTAACTCGAATATAACTTACAAGCCTCGCATATAAGTTTTATCTCAATTTTAATATTATTTATTTGTGTAACTCATTTTACAAGAGTATCTGTGACTTTTCTTGCTGAGTTTATTCAATAAGATTAAATAAAACCATGCAATTTAATTCTTGGTATATTGCTAGAGCTAATGGTAAGCTAACAAGAGAACTTTTACTACGCAGAATGAATTGCATATAAATAATTTTATGGACTAGTTTGACATTATAAAATCAACTTTATAGTCATGTCCTTAAAGTCGACGTTTCCGGTGTATTTTTCTATTTTGAATCTAAGTTTACATTTTGGTCCAGATAGTGTTGAGTAGGCGACATCTTTCTAAAATCAAATGAGATTGGTACTTTGATGCGATTAAATTAAATCAATCGTTTTCTAAAATAATATTCACTGTGTGCGATTTGATGCACTTGAATTTGTGTAATATGGAAGGGGTGAAACTATTTATGAAGAGACTTATTTTAATTATTCTAACACAGTTTTGTGCACTGCAGTGAGAATTGTTGCACTTATAATCTAGTATTTAGGTTTTAAACATTTGAAATAGCAACACTTCTTTTTGAAAAATGCTAACTTAAGATTATATCGTATCTAATTTTTATATTATACTTATAATTCCTCTATTTCACGGTTTTAATATGCTTACCAACAACACGCACACATAATATTACTATCTATTTTCGTAACGGACTTCGTAATAATGCGCATTTTCCGGAAAATACTGATAATATCCGGGAAATGCTGACATTTTCCGATCAATGTTGACATGTAGCGGACATTGACAGTAAAGCCTGATTTACATGGTGCGATTGTATTGTCTGTGGCATACTAGACATACACATAGTTGAAGGAATAATAAAACTTGCACCATCTAAACAGTGCTTAAACGATGCAAGTCATAATTTTGTTGCTTAAATTTTGTTGTATGCCACAGGCAAGAAACTCGCGTCGTGTAAATGAGGCTTTTTACAAACAATATGGTATGCAGATTGTCCGCAATATAAAAATATATATTTACAACATACTCTAGCACAATTTAACGTACAAATAATTCATTTTGCACGCTGCCTAGCACGTACAGCAAGTAAGTCACAAACAAGAAGCTAATTAACATTTATTGCTTAAAATGTTACGATTTTACAGGTGGCTGATAATTGGCGATTATTTTGTTTCCAAATTGTTATTATTTAGTTATGAATTTAGGAATTCTCTCTCTTTAAATTATTAAGTTTTTTAACTGACAATTAGGACGATCCAATTAAAGATATTAAATAAAACTTGCTCAAAAAATGTTATATTTTCTCGACTTAAGTCATTGTAGTTACCTAACTGTTTATTTTGAGAAAACTTTGAGTGCCGCTATGTTTAATAGACAAGATGATGAAACTCACCTCATACGAGAAAGTTAATGTCAGATCAGGTCTCTCTCAAAATTATTGTCTTGTCCGTTTTTGATCCATAGAAAATTTCTAAAATTCCTAGCAGAAATTGCAAGTTTCAATCCTACCTAATAAACTGGTCACGTGTAGGCTTTGGACATCGTCAAGCAGTCGCGCGCTCGTAGCGGGCGGCCCGGCAGCCGCGAGACCATGGAGCCGCATCAAGACCATCACGTTGAAGAGGTCAGCGCCTGAGCTGTGTCTGTGGCAGGCTTGATAGGAACGCGGTGGCTTGCTTTCATTGGGGAAAAGGGGGAGGGGGTTGTTGCACTTTGAATAAGAATCATTGTTCTATGGGTTTTGTGATCGTCTTTTGATTATATCTTTGGGATTTGCCACTGGATTCTGGGAGTTTAATGCCCGTTTTCACCGACAACTAAGTGACACATAAATGAATCCGTAAATAAAACTGCATTGTTGGATTTTCAACTCTCAGCGCTAAGCCTAGCGTTGAAAATCCAACAGTGCACTTTTATTTAAAGATTTGTTTAAATGTCTCTGTCGGTGAAAACGGGCGTTAGTGTATTCATATTGTTTGTTCAGCGTGTACGTTGATGCTGCGATAGCGTTTCATTCACGCTGCGGGCAAGTTCGATGAACGTCTACGCTTTACCAACGCCAAATGATTTATTAGCATTCAGAATTGGATAAGTAAATTGTTATACATGTTACGTGAAATGTTGGTTAACGAATCTCAACAGATAACATGTGATTTCACAGCACATTTACTCATCAGAACCTCGAATAAGCTTTCAGAAACTGTGGTCAGTGTACCTCAGCGATTATTGCACTTCGTAAAATCATTATTTGGGAATATAAAATAGAGCCTGTAAAAACCTTAGGAAATCAAGCCACCTCACAGCTACATTGGTTGGGTTATCAAAGCACTGGGTTGTCAATGTCGTGATTCGTCCCGCACATCAAATTAAACCTCATTGTTATGGAGCTTAACACTTTGCATGTCCGGCAAATTGTCACGTAGTATGCACCGGTATTTAGGCACAGGACGCGATACTCAACCTGCGGTCTACACGGAGGTTTCATAGAATCATGATGAGCGCGGTTGGGGCATGTAGTTCAATTATGGTATCACCATTTTTTTTTTATTTCAATGTCGACATTGTATGAGACAGCAATACGTGTTCAGATCTATTTCAGTATTTAATTGTTTCGTTCTTTCAACTTATAGGGGCAGAAGCAAGGCTTTCAAAAGCATCGTATTTGTGCAATCACTGTCATTAAAATTACAGCACCCCTTGTTCCAAAGAAAAAAGGTTGAGCATTGTTGTATAATCCTGTGTGCCGTGTATAAACTTACAGTTGTGTTTCCTCAAATATCGGATATGACCGTTCGCGTGATCGTTCCCTTGAATTTATTCCGTTTCCTGATTTTTCATTTGTTATTATAAGTTACTTTTATAATTAATTTGCGGTGCTTTAAACGTTGGTCCCATTTATCTTATAAATGTTGGCTGAATTTAACAGACGAGTTACCGGAGTTTTAGACTTAATTTATGGCAAACAATTTTCGTGGCTGTTTTTGACAACTTTCAAAAGTACAAAGTTTTTTAGCTGAAAGTTAAAATTAAGTAAAATGCCGGTGCTTATTAGGGTTCTAAAATCAATATTATTAGTTTTACGACTTTCTCGGCGGTTCTGATACTTAATTTCAAATGTGTATGTTTTGGTAGGTGCTGGTTTTCAGCATTATATTCACAGCCACCTTCATTCACTCAGGTTACATATGTTGTATACCTCATTGGGCAGCGTTGCAAACATATTGATGCTTTATGTGCTCATCCCACTTTCATTTTTTTTTATATGTGCCTTGCCTTGTTTATGTTATTTCCATTTTATATTTTTATTTTGTTTATTACATGTAATTTATGGGTATAAGAGTTGGTTTTGTATGACTTTACGGTATATGAAACTGATTATTTTTATTATTTCAGTTGTTCTGATTATTATTTTATTTTCTGTTGTTGTTTCCCATTGGTGCACAAAAGCTATAGTTACTTTGAAAGTATCAGTAATTTTGTGAAGCTTGGAATCAATGTATTCCTTATAAACTCGCTTGAAATTAACGATCTCTATTTCGAACGACTCGCGACGACAAAAGAAATATTCTTGAATAAATATGGTGAAATTACCAATCGTTTATTCCACAGCACAATATTCACATACTTTCTTAGTAAGCACACTGTTGGGTTAACACCTGATTCCTTCTTCATTTCTGCAGCTTCTTACACACCACCCATTATTTTTTATTTGCACATTTTATTTTTTTTGTTTGTTTCCGTTATAGGGCGCGAACCAAGCGAGCGAACCACGCATGAACCTAAAGTCAAAACTGTTCAATGCGCTAGGCATCAACACTGGCAGCAATCCGCCTCACCAGTAGCCACGTAGTGTACACTAGGGTTAAGTTGTCACTGCTTTACGCACATGGTCCTTATAAACTAATATGTTATGTAGGCAATGGCTTTGTGGAGTGTAGTCTATGCTTGCTTTTGTGATGCGTAGTTAGAAACGTCACATATTTTTAAAGATGAGATTACTAATGTCATTTCAGATGACCAGTATTAGTTCTGTTTAATATGAGATTATTGCAGCGGATTAAACAGCAGATATTTATAAACATCTTTTATTAATATAACTCTAAATTATATTTCTGATAAGCTTTTATTATGGTGCAAATACAAAACCATTGCTTATGTTTCGTACTCGACTAATGTCCGCTCACTATATTGAGGATCACGTGCGTTCCACACTTAATTTGCCGCCATTTTGAATTTCTTGGTCAACAAACATAATGCAATTTTTCAATGGCCTAAGCCTTAGTTAAGATTAATTAAAATGAAAAGCATTTTTATCACAACAAATTCAAAATGGTCGTGTAGTAGCTTAGTATTATTTATTAGCATGCGATATAATTTTAGTAAAAATAAAAGTTTTTGAAAAAAAAAGAAAGAAATAAAAAAATATAAATTACAAATGAATGTGTGATAGGAGCATGCCAGTGAGCCGTCCTGCTGTATACAATATTTTGTTTATAAATAAATAAGTATCAAGACGGTGTATGTATGCTGTTTTATATGGTGACACTTAGTCATTTGTTGCTGAAATGCATTTTATATAACCAATTCTTTTGATATCATTAGATTCTGTTTTATATTTTGAGAATATTAAATCATTATCTTTATATTTTAACTTTATTGGTGCATATTCTTCACACTCTTGTGATAAACTTACACTACTAGAAATAATTGTCTTAATTCTAAAAAGAACCTAATAGGTATCAAAAATGGCGTTGATTATATAAAATGTACACAAATTTTGAGAATTTATAAGCTGAATTTTGCATTTATAATCATTGAAATATTTATAAATATTATCATTACAATAATTTTTATTTTATTAATAATTAATTTGCGCATGTTTAAACAACGATTTTATTCGCTTACAATATCAATTTTAATTAACTGATTGTATTTTTTATCGATGTATGTCATGTTCTTTGTAAGGAAGAATGCATGGATGTGAATTTTAGTATTGTGAACGTTTAGCTTTACTCAACCTAGGGAAAATACTTGTGTATTTTGAACACAATTTTAGGATATACTAGTTTTAATCAATTAAAGTTGTAATGCGTAAGTATATCATTTTTGAAACACGAGAACGTGAATGCAACTTTTTTTAATCGGTCTAGTGTGTGTGAAAGTCGATGTGATCAACATTTTCTTTCACAAGCTGTACGGTTGAGTATAGCTGTTTTATGTTTTACCAATAGTCATGTTTTATTATTATCATCAGTAATTTTATGCTTAACTTTCATTCCAGTGTTAGCGTATGTCGATCTAAGCTTTATGTGAGAGTAGGTGATAAATATTATTATATAGTATTTTTATATACACTGAACTTCTTTTAAACTATGGGGGTGCTTGAAATGTGGATTTTTTCTATGTACATTAGATTACAATATCGGCATAACTTTAACAGTTTTTTTAAAAGAATCTCCCTTTAACAACCGCCACGTCACAGCAATGAGAATTATTTTTTTATTGTCTCGATATCTACGTCGAATGGTAATTATAAAAATTGTTAATAAATATAATTTATGTAACATTATTTTTGGTTTTATTTATTTTTATTTCGGAAGAAGGTGAGTCTACAGTGTTATGCAATTTATAGCCCACGAAGCAAACAACACGCATGACAAACGAACCAACAGACACACGAACACATGTTTATAACGGCTTTCGCTGTTAGAGTAGATGCATGGTGGCATCTCATTCACTAAATTAATGTTTTGTAAATTTCATAATCACTACTGTCCCACATATTAGTTACACTTCTCTGTCATTATAGTTTTATTTATCTGTGGTTATTTCCCGCTATTTTCGTTCTGATGTTCCTGGCAAAGGTATATATTTCATTCAGCCTAGTTATGAAACTCCTCCGTACTCTTTAAACAATCCCTTTTCAAGTCATAAATCTAAATTTCAAATTTCCTAAAGACGTTCAATCAGACCTTACTTACCATCAACAATCTTTTTTCATATTATTTTGAACAAAATGGAGTGTAAATTGCATAACACGGGGGCAGGATTGTGGCGCGGTGTCTCGGAGCGCGAGTTTCTCAAAACTGCGCGAGTCGCTGAGGCGCTCGTCCGCGCGACTGTTCAGTCGGCTCGCCGGCCGCCACTCCGCCCACTTGCCAACAGACGTAGACTTCACCGACCCTGAAAGGTAACCACGCCACATTGCAGTCAGCATGATGACAAATGACTACTCCAGCATAATGCTGACCCTACACGCGCGCGTATTTGTCAAAATATTCATGGTACTTGGGGTACAAAATGATCACGAATGTTTGCGCAAATGCGTCAACTGCCAGCATAACATAGGTAACGAGTCCCCGAAATGTAGCTTAATCAAAAGCTGAAGAAAAAGAGTAATACGAGTTCGGTGATGGATTTTTTATGCCAGTATTGTGATGAAATTGGTCTTGTCTTGATATGTCTTTGTAAAATATGATCTTTGCAAGCTAAGCTAAATTCTGCTTGCTGTCGCATACCAACCTACGCTTATATTTCGGCTTGATTATTATTATATCTGGTGTATGGTATTTCTATTCAACAAGTTGCAGAAATAAAGCAGTTTCATTAAATATCTGATAACAGGTAATTATAATTTATAATTATTTAAATCAATTGCACTTCCAGTGTGTTGCACTATTCGTGTCAATCATTTTGCAAACACTATGAAATGCAAGACACACCCATGAGCAAGTATTGTATCTAACAAAATGCTATACCTACAATACATTTGCACAAAAATTCGACTTTTTCTGAAAAGTCTACATGTTGCCTGCATATGTCGCTAATTTCTTAATTTTTAATTATTTAAAGTGTCCAAATTAATTTCTTGACATTTTGATTTCAGAACCCTTTTTCTGTTCTCCAAATATAATTTAAAACAAGTAACCAACAAATTAATGATTAAATTTATTTTGTTATTACAATTACAATTTGAGAAACTATTTTCTGTTTTCCATACTTTTCCATAACACAAAACTTAATAAACAGCCTTATTTCGTATACTTTTTATTTGACTGACAATACACTGACGCCATCTTTCTTTCCCTATAGCATGAAGCGCGCAAGCTCCCTGTCCGCGCTCAGTAACTCGAATCCGGCCAGCCCGCGACACTCACAGCAGCGGTAGCTGACAACGGCCGCCAGGACTAAGACCATCATTAGATACACCACTATTACTTTCATCAGGCTACTGACATTACAGTCATGACCTTTGCCTGGTCGAAACAATGGCTGCGTAAACGGTGCGAGTTCCATGCTCTCTGGTTTAAAAAAAGAATTGTACGTAGATGTTGATGTTACTATAAAAAAAAAAACACATAATCTTAATATCGACTTGGTACAAAGAGTTATGGAGTGGTTAATATTATATCAGATTTTGATGACAAGGAATTTTAAACACAAAATTAAAAATTGATATTCTTCACACATTCAATTGTTGCTTATTTTTATGTTTATAAAAAAAAACTGCTAAGTATTTACTTATATAAATTGTACCTACATGTTACATATCCACGTTTTAATTTTATTTTCAATAGTAAAATCTACTAAAGGTATTTACCGATTGCATACCTACAGGCTCGATTCTGAGGGACACGGTTGAAAGTACAGTAACACTAACTTTCTAAGGTTAAAAAAATGTAAAACATAAGTATTAGTTTGTTGTTCAGATCACTCTTACTAACAGTATACCTAATAGGGCACTACGGATGCCAGCTCTTTATTAACCTAACCTAAACAGAACCATATTACTTACATTTATGGAAAAATAAAAATACCATCTAAGTTTTAAAATATCTAAAATAATAATTTGGCTATGGTATGTGCAATACTGCAATCACTAGAGTGGCTTTATTCGTAGATCCTGTACTTAGTAGATAAGCATAATTGAGCATAATTTTTATAAAAAGCGTGAAAAGAGCGGGAAGTGTCTATGAGCCGTCGGAAGACGAAGAAGAAAAGTGTGTAAGAAAATAACCACATGATAGTATTGATTGGGTATTATTAATTAATACTTAAGTTTTATTTCCAGCAAGGTGTCTACTAAGCTTTATTTAGATTGAATTATTCAAAGCTTTTATTGTCTCGGCATTTTAAATAAAGAAGCTTAATTTATTTATCGATATTGTGAAAGTTGCTGTCGGATTACTTTAATATAAAGCCTATTCAGTATTCGTAGGTGCTACTTTTTAATTTGATCATGATTAGGTGTTTTTATTATAGGTACAAAAAAATTGGAAATCCAATTGGCAAAACAAAAGTAAAGTCAAAAGTATCTATTTTGACCGGAAGTTGTAGTGCAAAATCCAAAATGTTGGTTGACCTCCATGCAAAATCATGGTATAAAAAAGCAATTTTGGAGAATAGCATCATTTTCCCCATAAACTACCCGGCAGTAACTTGTAAACATTATTTTTATAAATAAGAATGGCTTCAGCTCAGTGTAATAATCTTATGTGATAAACTTGCAACTGCAAGGGGGCTTATGTAACTTATTGACTAAATATTTTTATTGATATCAGACAGTTGGCGTGACGATTGATTTGAAATAAAAATCATGTTGACAAGTATTTTGTGGTTTCATTAGAAATATCCTCTTTCCCTTTCTATAAAAAATTGTAGTTGAAATATTTAATATTCTTGTAAAATCTTAAAATTAATAGGTAGGTATTTGTAGCGATGACCCAGATATTTCGTCACAGCTATAATAAAGCAATAAGTACAATGAAACAAGTAGTGTCCGAAATAAGACAACACCGATATAATGAAGTGCCGACTATAAATAAAGTGTGTTATGTGTTTAATCGCGTCTGCTAAGCTCATCAGCACCGCAGCCGACATATTCGGTGGTAGGGGTGTGCGGAGCAAGCAAGGCTCGGAACCGGTTTAAAAAATATCGGTGTAAACCGGTTTATTTGGGTTTTACTCCGAACTTTTCTTAAGAACGTGAACGTACCGGTTTATACGACGAGCGGCATGTCGGTAAACGCTTTGCTACTTGTGACTACTTGTGAGGATGCAGCGCTGAATAAAAACTGAACAAAAACTCGGTTAATATTGCTCTAAACCGTTTAATCTGAAAAAACCTTTAAATAATGACTCCTCCAAAACCGGTTTCTACGAGCGAAACCGAATGTAAAGGTTTTTGCCTCAAGTACATAATAACGGTTTGAAAATTTAACCGGTATCCGAGACTTGGGAGCAAGTTTATCACTCGCGACAGTCACTAGCTGTCCCTGCGACTCCGTTCGCCTGGAAGTCAAGAAACCGACAAGTACCGACCGTCACGTCCGTCACCAAGTACCTACTATATTACGACACCTAATCCAATATAAAGCCAACTGGACAAGGAATTATAATTTTGCGACAACAATCAAATTCATAGGTTGGAACAAAAAATTCCTACCTACAATAGGACGATCAATCTAAATTTTCAGAATATTTTGACAATTTGCAACCGGTACAATCAATATTAGTAGAGGTTTAGAGGCATAGAATATAAATTAGTAGGTTTTATATGGTAGAGGCAACCCTTAAAATCATGAACAGGGACACGAAAAGAAATAGTTTGAAATCATTTTATTATTAGCTACTTATGCTGTCTCATTTGGTCACTTCTAAATCTCTGAATCATGAAGTCATCTATTCCATTGCACATGCGATGTAAATATATGAACAAATACATATTTTTTTAAGACTCTTTTCTGCCATAGAGAAAAAGTAACAGCAACGAGATCATAATACCTAAGTAGGTACATAAGAAGCGTCACGCTTAATGCGGGATTACACTACATTGAATCAAGGTCCCTAAACCCTAATAAGAGAGGTATAATAAGAGTGAGGCAGTAGTTAGTAGAGGTTAGTAATTAGTGCTCCCTTAATTCAGGGCCCTGATTCAGTGTAGTGTAATACCCGTTTAAGCCTGTATTTCCTTAAGAGTAGGCAGTAGTGATTATGATTCCCTACACAATACAAACAATTTTTATAATATAGGTAGGTACCTACCTACTATGAGGTACCAAGATGCTATAAGTATTGGTCGAGGTACCGAGGTCTGCTCGGGTGAAAATAAATAAATGCATCATCCAGGTATACCAACGTTATATCGCATTCCCGAGGTTGTGAAAATAGAAAAAAAAAAGAATTTTCCCAGATATGAGACCTAGCTAGATCGATTTTTCACCCCCGTAAACCCCTATATTGCAACTTTCATCAAAATCGTTAGAGCCGTTTTCGAGAACGTGAACAAATATATATAATTATATACAAATATTACTCGTTTAATAGTATACTATTAACCAACCAACGGGGCAACAGAAGAATTCTATAGGATTCTTCTGTTGCCCCGTTGGTGTCGTGGTCTTAAGCGCGACTGCTGAGCGTGGGGTTCTGGGTTCGATTTCCGGGTCGGGCAAAGTGTTGTTGGGTTTTTCCATTAGAAATTTCTTACTAACAGCCCCGAGTTTCCGAGTGTGCGGTACGTTAAGCCGTTGACCCTGCGCCTGATCTCTGTCCGGTCGTGTCGGAGAGCATCTTGTGTCTGCGCACACATTCTTGTGCACTGTAAAATCTTCCGCGCCGAAAGCTGGTCGCCGATGAGATTGCTCGCCATGGCCGAGATTCAGTCTGGAGGACTACCTATTATGAACAATTTCCATAGATAGGTAGTCACCCAAAAAATTTTTTATTCAGTTTGTGTTCCAAAATAGGTACTGTACCTATCAATGTGTACCTGCAATTAAGTGCTCAATGTGTAGGTTATATCTTGTATAGCTTCACACATTGATTACAATATTATGGAACAAAGATTATAGACAATTCTTGTCGATGTAAGTACCTATACATCTTTTTTGAGACTGACTGTGCCTGTTTTCAGAATGACATTCAGCATTTCATCAATAAATTAGACCCAAGAAAGAATCGATAAAAATCAACGTGTCAACACTAACCAATAATTCGTCGATCTGTATTATTATAACGAAGCTAACACAACAACAGGAGGGGCAGTGACTCAGCCCAGTGAGCCATCAGAGGGGCAGTAAAAAGTAACGTAAGAGTCGTCATAAGTTGCTTATCGTGGACGTACGCGCAGCTGCCAAAACATGACATGAAGGGTGCGTGCGCGCAGCGAACAAAAAGAATCAATGATTATTTTGTTTGTCTTTATGTGGTAGGTTCATGTCAATTCGGTTTTGTTTAGAGGAAATATAAAATGGTTTGTTTTTTTTCTTGCTCAGTGTAGCGGTTACACCGCCACATACGAAACTATCTACGTATCAAAAAGACATGACGTCACACAAATGCTGCATCGCGCAAATAGAGTTTACCGCGCGAAAGATATATTTAGGACTATCCAACCACAACTGTGGGGCAGTTGCCCACCTGACACAAAATCCGTCTGGTCGGAGGATCCTCCCTTTTCTATGGTGGATGAGCGAACTTTACACCCTGTTCCTCATGCCCCTAAACTAACTATAGATATCTAGCCGGATACCGATTTAAGATGAGGCCGGTCACCTTACTTTTAGATATCAAAATGGGGGCATTTAAAACTACCCAAGTAAGTATAGGTTCTACATCCTGATGGAAAGTGATACGAAGTCTACAGAAAGTGAAACAAACGCTACTATTCTTCTACAAAAAATATTGGAACGCTTACGAGGTCACAAGTTTTGCCAATCAACAAGTCGTATCTCATAATGAGCGGGAAGTGCAAGCCACCCGTGTTACCATCCCGTCGGACCGTCTTCAGACAACCCGCCTACCGGTACTGCCGCGTCCTACAGTAGTTACTAGCTGATCCATTACAACGATATCTCATCCGTTTTATCGACATCTCCTTACTTATCCACATACATACCCTACGTAGTACTAGCACAAGAATACATTTTTAGTCGTGGTACTAGTACGTACCTACTACGGAAACAGCTGAAGCTAAACATTTGAAATTACCTAAATTAGGGAAGGATGTACAGGGATGAAAAACTTCAAGCAGCTGATAATATACTTCTTATCTTTTCAATCACTCTCTCACTGCTGAGAATCGTGACTCCGTAGCAAATTTTCAACGGTCTTTTTCCATTTGTTACGATCAGTGGCTTGGTGGAGTGCGGCACTGATAGGTATCGTCAAATGCTTGGATATTTGATTCGACCACCTTTTTGGGATTCTGCCTCTAGGTCTTTTTCCCTCTATTTTGCCAGTAACCATTAGACGTTCCATGTTATTGGTATCTCTGCGAGCAATTTGGCCGAAGTATCTCACGACACGTTGCAGGCAGGTTGAATACAGTTGTTGTGCTTTCTATAAATTTTAGTTATTTCAAGATCGAGACATTTGTGCGGTGGGCTGTCCACGGTAATAGGCGGCGCCAGAACCACATTTCGAAGGCTATAATATACTTACAAAGAAGTAATTAAAGATAATAATTAAATCATTTAATATTATGACATGTAAATAGCTCCATGACTCCATGTAAAATACTGGTATTCAGCTGCATCCGGTTGGACTGGAAGCCGACCCCAACATGGTTGGGAAAAGGCTAGACAGATGAAATGATGAAGTAAAGAGCAGAAATTGCTAAGGTGACTGCATTGCAGGCGTTTGATATACTTACGTATATTTCTACTTTAGTAAAACATAAACTTTTAAATAAAATATTATGAAAATTGCTACTTGCAATAATAAGGATTAAACCTACATAGTTAAAGTGCAAAGTTGTAAGATCTTATATAACTTCGACATCTCATCAAATAGAAATAATAATAAGGTAAGAAATTACGATAACTTTAAAAACACATAATAAAGCTATCATCACTTGAACCAGTCTTTAATTACAGCTCACCGTGAGAAACAGAGGGCAGAGAGCTGTCCCTGGGGGCTCACTACTGCCCCATGTTAACAAGAATCTAAGGGCCTGAGGCAGTCGCACCTAAATCATTTAATTATTTGTAAATAGGAAGTATTCGATTAGTGTTAGAAGTTATTGAATTGACTAATTTGTCAGGGTCACTCAGGGTATGTTATGTTTGCATGTCATTCGATCTCGAATGACATATGTACCTTAGGTAACTACACAATCATCAGTTGTACTATATTTATCCTTTCTCCAACTGTGGGAAATACTAGGTACTTAGACTTGTGACAAATCTTTGTAACTGTGCTAGCCAGTTTGTTCAAGCCAGTCTAACCAGACCAGCGGGATAATTGCGTAACACACTATCAGAGTCATGGGCTTCATTTTGACAGTTCAACAACATTCATTGCGTTATTTACGTTGTTGAGTAGACAAATTTTTCGAACATATGTAACAATGGATTAGCAATATACTTCAAAAGTGCAACTAGAATGCAGATGCTGCTGGAAACTGGAAATCAATTAAGTGGCTCTGGCTTCCAATCCGCTTGACTTTAAAAGGCCTAAGTCCAACTGAAAACTTTAGACTTCGTATTCGTACCTACTTGGCCTGTAATGAGGTCTGTAGTAGTAATAGTAGAAGGTGCCTAGAATAGACAAACGAAAGGTATCGTTAAGTTACAAATTATGATATTTGCTAGCCGATTGCCATACCTAAAAGCAGTTTTAAACTAGTTATGTAATCTAAACCAAATAAATGATTGTATTATAACATCTATGTAAAAACGCAATTTGCAGATCATTTCTAGTTAATCATAAAAAATCTCTCATGACAAACAGTGTTGAAATGACAAATTACAGTATCCCACTGCGCAGTCCGAGTCTCCGCCCAAAAGCTAAGCCCCGCCCAGCGTGCGTGTGCGCATCTCAGCTGAGTGTTCAGGAATCATCCGCTGAAACTCGGGTGTGAGCAGACGTGTTACCTTGTGTCTTATATTAAGTTTAATCGTGGGGACGTTATTAAAGTCTTAAAAAGTTCATAGGAACTAACTAAAGAACTTTCAGGATCATCATCATGTTAATCAAAAATCAGTCTGATTAAGCCAAACGGTTTCTCTTTATTTTCGGATTGTTATCCTAAAATCTCATTGATTATTCATTCATCAAATTATCATTGATTATTAAAAAATCATCCAAGACCAATCACCATCAAGAAAAACCCTTCATCATTCATAAAACCATCGAATAATTTCTTAAACACAGACGAATCTTCAAAAACACAATGGATTACTTACGACCGTCCTTCCCTGCACAAACAGAGGAGACGATCAAATATCCAGAGGTCATAGAACCTTCACAGTTCCAGCCTCTCTTAGACCAGGAAGTGCACAGTTCCTCCAGTGAGTTCTTCCACCCAGGGTATCTCCCTTTCTTCTACGATTACCGGGCGGTGGACCGAGGGTTGTGTGAAGAAAGGGAGGCTTGTGAGTGGGAGTGGGGCGAGTGGGAGAACCATGTTGTGGTGAAGGAGGAGAGTGAGGAACAGGCGCGAGGGTTTGCAGAGGAAGGTAAGATAATTTTGTATTTTTATAATGGTTTTTTTGGAGGGTGGTTGGAAGCTTGCGTCTACTTACTTACTAGACGTCTTGGTTTTGATTTCTAGAATTCTATTTGTAGTGGTGGATAGTTACCTAATACGAAATGGTATGAAAGCTTACTATAAGACAACACGAATGTTTAGGTTCTTGCAATCACAAACTTTTTCCCTTTTTGAAATACCGATAGCTGTGATGTTTTTGTAATTATTTTAGCATCTACATAGGCAACAACTACTCTTACTTTAAATTGTGTAATTCAACTTATCAACTACTGCCGTAAATTATGTTGTGGCTATTGCCGTAAATTACTGGGTGTTACCGAAACGTTGCATTTAGTCATTCCCTGTAAGCTTATCTTTAATGGTGTCGATAAAATAATAAAAAGACAAATCTACAAGGAAAGCTACATTAGTTTTCTTGAACAAGGTCTTATTTTCGTGTGGTTAGTGATAACCTGATGTCAGAGTTTTAAAGCCGCCCATGGGCCTCTAGCTTGGCTTTACATGGCGTTGAGAAATATCTCTCAGGCATGCCGGTTTCCTCACGATGTTTCCCTTCACCGTTTTTGAAGCAAGTCATAATATTTATACAATACGCACATAAAACCGAAATGTCAGAGGTGCTGCCTTGGGTTCGAACTCGAGACCTATGACTTAAATTCTTTGCTTGACTTGAATATGGTGATACCTACCTATCTTAGAAAAACCGGCCACGTTCAACTCGGACTCGCACACGAAGGGATCGAAACAACGCCGAAAAAAAAACACGTTTCTTGTATCACCCCCTTTAATTATCAACATTATTTAATTTTTAATATTTGTTCTTATAGCGGCAATTGAAATACACAACCTGTGAAAATTTCAACTGTCTACCTATTACGGGTCATGAGACAGACGACGGACAGCGGAGGCTTAGTCATAGGGTTCAGTTTGGCACTCTTCGGGTACGGAATCCTAAAAATGAACAAGGCACCTATTTTAGGTATTATCATTATTTTGACTTTTGACTTAGGCAGCTATCACCTATCAAAACATTGCTACGACATTCAACGGTTACCACAACATGAGGATGATCCTATCCAAGTAGGCACCTAGGTATATGGTTGCTTCAATAAATTCCCTATCATAAATCACAGCTATAAACTAATAACAATAAACATGACACCTTCCTGTCACACCTCATGGCTCACAGTTTACGAGTGGAAATGCGCAGGATTCGCGACACAAACGATTGTCGGCTATAAACCAATCATAAACAATAACTGTCGGCGCCGGCGCCGTCTTACATCTGCTAGTCGTTAGAACAACGGATGCTATTGGCCATTAATCAGTAGTTCTGTAAGATAAGATTCTGTCTATGAGGTTCTTTAGTAAGAAGGTAAACAAGGTATGAAAGGTACATTAAATTGATAAAATTAGAATATTCATGTCCAGACTTCCATACTACTTTGAGAGGTTTGTGGATAAGTAGGTAGGTAATAACAGCCGCACGGGTCTATTGATCAGGTTAAGCTACGCTTGCCGTGGTTAGGTGACCATATTTACATACCAAGACCTCTCCCTCCGTGCCTCGGAAAGCATGTAAAGCCGTTGGTCCCGGCTATCATTCGTGGATCTTTGACAGTCGTTACGGGTCGTCAGAAGCCCGGAAGACACAACCAGTCTTACCAAGGGGTATCGTATTAATTACCCAATTACTGGGTTATGGAGGTTAGTCGCTCCATACTGGTATTCAGCTGCATCCGGTTAGACTGGAAGCCGACCCCAACATAGCTGGGAAAAGGCTAGGCAGATGATGACTTCCATACTACTTAATAAAAACGTGAAAATAACTCTGTCTGATACCTTTTCACGTCTAATCGCATAAACGACTTTGGATGAAATTTGACATACGGCTGTCATACGGGTCGGGTAGATTATGTTAGGACATTTTTGAAGTAAAAACTTCTTTAGGCGCGTTGGGCATTTTTGATATGAGACTAAACCATTGATTTCGCGACACTGTCACACCAGGTTTTGACGATTTTTTAATCGTCAAAACCTGCACACACACCGCGGTAATCAACGCGTTGATGTCTTTTTAGACATCAACGCGTTGATGTCTTTTTAGACATCAACGCGTTGATTACCGCGGTGTGTGGAGTAAAAGACATCAACGCGTTGATTATCGCGAATCCGATTTTTTTTAAGTTTTCACTTCTGTCAGCATTATATATACCGTTAATTACCGACCACATAATTACCATTTGTGTCTAGTAGGATGAGCAATGGTGGCCCAGTGGTAACGGCTGCAACTTACGAGTTGTATGTAGGTCGTGGGTTCGAACTCTGACAGACGCTTAAACCCACGTTCACACGGACGTAATAAAATCCCTGTGATTTTTTTCGTGAACTTAATTTTCAACGCTCTGCTTACCACCGAGAGTTGAAAATCCAACAGTGTGTTTTTTCAACGCGCTGGGACGAGATTGCGTCCCAGCACGTTGGATTCTCAACGCTCAGCTTAACACCGAGAGTTGAAAAACGCGATAAAATCCCGACACAATTTTATTATGTCCGTGCGAACGACGGCTAACTGTGTTTAAATTATTTCATCACCACTGCTCTCAAAATGATGAAGAAAAACATCGTGAGGAAATCAGTATCTCATAGAAACAAAAACTCAAAGACATGACATTTACCAACCCGCACTGCATGAGCCCGCGTGGTGGATTACGGCCCGCTGCATCTCACAGAGAGGTCTGTGTCCCACCAGTGGGAACATTATAGGCAGAATGTGTAATGCTTATGCTAGAGTAGGTAAGTAAAACCTATTCATGCAGACGTGATCGTAATGTGATGACACTGTTGGCGCTGTGACTGATCGATTGGTTGCTACACTCGCTACGAGACACGGGTTCGATTCTCGCGGCGGAAAAAGTAGCCGTCTCATTACAAATCGAGTTCTAACTCCAAACGTAAATCTTCAAACCAATTTTTGTATGTCGAACCTTATTCCGACTCAAGTAGAGTGCTAAATACAAAATAGTAAGATGTTACATTTCGTTTTTGTATTTAGAATTTTAACTGTGTTGCAATCAAGTTCGAAATTCAAAAATGGCTCGATGGTTTAAAAACTTATGGAATTAGTAAATACCGTAAAACCTTGTTTATGTAATAAGTCCCATGTCCATAGGTGGCTTTTAGGTGTTACTGTTAACCCCCTTGTGCTACAAAAGGGTTCAGTGAATATGCAACGGTTGGGGATCTAACTCATGAACTAATTCCTTTATTTTCCCGATTGTTAACTAGAATAATCTTAACTCAATCCTTTCCATCGTCTACAGATACTCGGTCCCCCAGCGGTAGTCGTAAGGAGCGCACAGCATTCACGAAGGCACAAATCCGAAGCTTGGAGGCCGAGTTCACACGAGCTAACTATCTGACTCGACTGCGACGGTATGAGATAGCCGTGGCATTGCATCTTACTGAACGACAGGTATTTATTGTTTGACTTATAAATTACTGCAATCAACATCTCTTGATCGTTCTAACGCACGGTTTCTGAAACGATAATTATCTGCAAGTCAAGTGATCCGATTGGCTGTTGAAAATTCAGTCAACCAATCATAGCAGGTTACGCGCACTTGATAATTGGCGCTAAGATAGCCCACGAAATTAAAATTTTCTTACGTTTTTTGCAATTTGCAGGCCAGTGTCAGGTTGTATGTTGATTAGAATATTATTTATTTATACAATTATAATCATAAAAATCATCAATACAACTCCGAATGGTACTTCGTTCCAACGTTTCGCGACACCTCTCGATTGTTTTTAATTTGCAATTTGTTTGTTGATTTTCCTTTCAGAAACCGGGCCTTACTTATATTTATTCGGGGAAAAACACGTCATACAAATATTATTTCAGCGGGGGAATCGAACTCGCGATACGTAGTGCAGCACTCGACAACTGCGCGCGCGCCGGTCGTTTCATTTCTCAATGTGCTACTTTGGCATATAATAATTTTATTCTCTACCTAGAGAAAACACGCACACACCTGTGTGTGTGTATTTGACTTCTAGAATTATAGGAAAAACTTTCTTAAATTTTCTGTATTTCTTTATCTTTTTGTTTTCAGGTGAAGGTTTGGTTCCAAAACCGAAGAATGAAGTGGAAGAGAACAAAAGGCGCAAAACATTCCAAGAAAAAGGACATCGCTAATACAAATTAGAATTTTAGATCATTCTAGATTTACTACTAATATTAAGTATTTAGAAAGTTGGACGTTATAGCTGTAGGTGACTAAATTAATAATAAACAAACGGTACGAATAACACCGGTTGAGAAGCTCGTGACTAAGTAATTACCGACGCACGGGTCGATCCATCAGGTTAAGCTACGCTTGCCGGGGTTGGTCCGTGGATGGGTGATCATCTTTACATACCGAGACTCCTGCATGCCTCGGAAAGCATGTTTTAACCCGTTGGTCCTGACTGTCATTCATGGATCTTTGACAATCGTTACGGGTCGTCGGAAGCCCGAAAGTCTGACAACCAGTCTTACCAAGGGGTATCGTATTACCCATTTAGTGTGTTGTGGAGGTCAGATAGGCAGTCGCTCCATGTACAATACTGATATTCAGCTGCATCCGGTTAGACTGGAATCCGACCCCAACATAGCTGGGAAAAGGCTGGGCAGATTGATTGATACAAATAACACCGGTTAGGTAGGTACTGTTACCGCTTAAGACCCATTTGCGCCGCGCGTTAACAGCTGACTCAGGGGGTTAATCCAGCGGCGGTGATCTCTCGCGTCCGGCCCTGGTTCAGGCTATGGTACGGAGCGAGAGGAAATGGGAGGCCGTCACCTCCTTCTGCGAAGCGGTAATGCTCGCGAAGGAGGAGGCGGAACGCGTGAGGGAGAGGCAAATTTCGCGCCCTCACGGCCCTAACCGCCGCAGGAGGAGACGCCCAGGGCGTCGGGAATCGCGGGGCGATTTCCGGCCACCGTAGGCGCGGGCTTGCGGGCGGTGAGCAATGGGTGGCTCACCGTCCGATAAGGACCAGGCCCGGGTCGACGGCGCGTTGTGTTCCACGCGCGCCTCAAAGAGATGTCAGCATAATTGAAGGGGTCCACTAGGACCGATGCCTGCCGGGGTTGCGAAGAAAACCGAAAGGGAGATCGTGGCCCCCGGCGACAGGGCAACCGAAGGAACACGGGTGGGTTTTAGTCAGTAAGAGTCTGACACGCCCTCCCGCTCCGCCCAGAGCGGGAGAAGTTATTTGATGATTTCCCACCCTCAAAAAAAAAAAAAAAGGGGTTAATCCAATAATTCTCTTTGGCCGAGTTAGCTGTTAACTCAGAGTTATTTAGCTAACCCATGAATGCGCAAGTGGACTTAACTTAACTGCAATTAGACTACAGTAGTTTTTATTGGTTAGTTACTTTGTATTTATTGAGGTAGGTACCCATATCTAACAATAAGAATTTCATAAGCCTTTCCTAAGCCTTTCTAATAATTAACTATATATAATTTTTGAAATTCTTATACCAAAGTAAATATTTACATTAGGTTTAACATTAATATGAAGAAAACACAATATTTCAGGAGATAAGATATGTTTATTAGACAACTCATACCTCCGGCACGAGGCGAGGGCGCGTGCCGAACAAATAATAACTAAACATAATAATAATATTGTGAACTATTTCACTATCTTTGGAAGAAACAAAACATCCGGGCTATGGGCGGCTACAATTTGTTCAAACATAAAATGGCTCACGTAAAATTATAATGATTAACAACAGCGGGGGAACTTCCAAATTACTAAAATACTAGCTGTATTCATTATTATAACATTCATTGCGGCGGGCGGCGTCAACAACTTGTGGAAGCAAGCCACATACAGTTTCCAAATTCGAGCAATGCTCATTATTTTATTGGTTTTTCTTGTAGATTTTGGCAGCATTACCAAATGTTTCATCGAGAGGTCTTTATAGGGCTGGTAGAAAAGATATCACAAAGTCTTGATACATAATTAAGTCATAAACTGTCTTGAAAATACGACTCGGCTTCAAGCAAATACATGGAACGATTAAAACTACAAAATTGCAAATTACAGTTACTTAACCTAGAGTAGATATAAAATAGTCGATAGCCAAGACAAATTGGAAGACTACGAAAGATTTTTTACAGAAAATAATCTAAATAAAAAGAGATTCATTTACCAATTTATCGAACAGAAAACTATTCAATCACAATCAAGGAGAATAGCTTCTCTTAAACCTTCAGAAACTGTATGTAACTCAAAGTGAGCAAAATCGTCGTTTGTAACGTCGCCTTAACTCGCGTTAAATTTCCGTGAACACTACGTTTAACATTGGACCTAGCTATATCGTTGGACCAAAATAAAATAGCTAATTTTCAACAATATAGATATATAATTATCATGTTTTAACATACGCCGCTGCGTTTGCCAACGTAGTTTTTTGCAACTATAAGGTTCATACAGCCTGTCACATGAAATTAAATTAACGATTTTAAAACGATATTCTGCATTTTCACATCGTTTGCTGTTGCGTTTTAAATTTCTATAAACCAGATTTTAACGTAACTCTGTTTCACCCTAGCTTTGAAGTTAAAAAAATATACTTTTTACAACATCGAGACTTCGTTGAAAAACGCAGAGGCCACTCAACCATGAGCTTTAATTTTAATATTATATAAAAGTCGTCAGCAACTTTCCTTTTTATCGGCTCCCGTGATATATGTACAATGTGATTATCATACTTTTATATTCATCTGTCAGGCACAAATTTAATCACCAACATTTGTATTTTTTAAGGTTTTAGTTATTTTTATAATGTAATTGTTATGTAGGGACATTTATAATTAGTTTATATAGGATTAAAGTAAATTAGCTAGCGAAACGAGACGTCAGTATCGATATAAAAATAAGAAAAAAAGTTGTTTTTTTAAGTGAAAACTTCTTTAGGCACGTTGGGCATTTTTGAGATGGGACTAAACCATTGATTTCGCGACACCGTGAAGACACCACCTTTTGACCATTAAAGACATCAACGCGGTGATTGCCGCGGTGCGTGGAGTAAAAGACATCAACGCGTTGATTACCGCGGTGCCGATTTTTTTTCAAGTTTTCACTTTTATCGGCACTCCCGGAGTGCCAGTTTTTTTTTTTTGTTCAACGATCACTGGCAGTTTTGTTACTTGAAGTATGAGGTGAGAAAATCTGTTTTATTATGTTTAGACTTCGATACCCATCACGTCTATGAAGTAAACACAAACAAAAAAAAACTGATTTTTTAATCTGTTTTTTCAAGGGTTTTTTCTGTTTTGTCTGTTTTTTCTACACTACGCCGACCTCATCTAGTTTTTAAAATATGATTGACGTGTAAAAGTGTTTGTACAAACCTATTTACAGAAATAAAATCATTTATCATTTACTAACTGTGGTAGAAGACCCAAAAAAAAACTCGTTTTTGTTTGTTCATTTTTAGATATTGATATATCACGTGTGTGAAGTTTAACTAGCTAATTTTATTTGACCCTGTACAAAGGATTTCAATGAGTGTTTGTATGTGTATAGTGGATTCACAAAAATATTGCGTGTATATTCTAGAAAAGATAATGATGAAAAATTGTGTGTAGTTTTATTTCCTGCAAACCAGATAGGTTCCAGCATGTGTTTTATCAATAAATAATAATGACAGATTGTACTTTATTGGTTTCACTAACTGTAAATGTCCCTCTGACTAAATAATGTAGGTACGAATTCAAATCAACAAGTAAAATGTGTATTTATTCAAAAATTATAGTTTTATTTCTACTTAATCGGGTTTAGCTCTAAATGAGTTTCTAATGCTTATATATAATTAACAGTTGGAAAAATATGTTCCGAGTGATATTCTTACAAAGTTATGCTATACATTACTATACATAGATTGCCTAGGTTCATGCGAATGATACGAGGCGATGCGGCGGTCGCGAAGGGTCATTTACCTACTAATGGCGAGCGGATGACATGAAACACGTCTACATGAACCACATGTATTACTGGTAACAGTAAGATTTGAAAGCCTACAACGCTGGATCGCCCTAATCCTGAATAAGCTTACCAACCTGTGATATGGCAGTTTGGTAAGATTGCCACCTAACTGTACCACTAACACAATGTGGCTCTACTATGCGCATACGTCCCTTCAAAACGACATGGAAGGATAAATAAATAAATTATAAATGCATATTCTCACCTGACTAGAGAATTTTGAACGTTTCTCAGCAAGGAACTATATTTTTGTTGATTATAGTCAGGTTTATTTATAAATAGTAACTAATATGTAAGCAGGCCTCTTTGAACTTATGATAAATTAGTAGTTATGAAGTTAATGCAGTTTTTATAGTCACAAACCTAGTTTTCATTGTCTGACTCACAATCTAGCAGACAAAAATGGACCAAGAAAATTAATGGAGCAACTTTTAGATCGTGTAATTACATACTAATGTATTTAATCTAAAAGTTCATAATTAAATTATAAGTTCATCAAACTTTTCAAGTTTCTTGTTCTTTCCATAATTTAGGTCTGTGAACATTTAGCATCGGAAATGATATCTATCCCTAACAACCAGAAGCTTTGCTCAAAACTAACAGGATCAGCACAAACCATCGCATCATTTGCACAAAAGAAAAAAAAAAATAAAAACCTTTCAGAGTAATATATTTAACACATTCCTTGTCACCATTTTCACAGCACAATGTCCGTCACTACACTAATATATACACAGTATAATTATTAAGGCTTTTCGGGTGCTTTCACTTATTGCAAATGTTCGCGAGACGCGTAAAGTTTATGTTAGGAGTGAGTCGGGGGCGCGCGCGGGCGCCACTACACGACCACGTAGATCAGGGTTCGTTATGGACGCTGGCCATCCGCGGCCATGCTGCCTGGCCCAGCGGAGGCCATGCTGCCTGGCCCATTGCCGGCCAGCACCACTCCGGGCGGCAGCACGGTCTGCGGGATCACGGTCAGTGAGCGCGGGATCTTCGGCATCGTCATGTGAGACATCACCGGCAGAGATAACACCGTCTCGCTCATTATAGACACCGAAGGTCCGAGCTGAGGAATCTTGATAGGCGTTGACGTCACCGACAAAGATGACGTCGACATGATAGGTGAGGCGACCGTCTGTGACGTCACCGTGGCAGTTTTCTGAGGGATTGGTGCTATAGTGATATTCTTTAGGCCTACATTCTTGAGAATAGTGGCAGCATTGGAGCTGATTTGTGTCATTTCCGGTAATTCTTTCTTATCTTGCAACTTTTCATCGGGCGCAATGTTTTGTACGACGGAACCTCCGTTGCCGAGCATAGCGCACTGAGCATTAGAAGGCTGTATTTCCGTGACCACAGTGTTCTCTTCTGTGGACTGCCTCTTAGTCTTGTCCCCGTCCTGTATCTGCTGTAGTTTCTCCCGCCTCATGATGCACATTTTGTTGTAGTCTTGCAACGTGATGTGGTATCGTTTGCCGGAAGACATAACTTGGACGAGGCTGGGGAGTGTGCGTCCGTCGACCGCTATTTGTGTCGGCTCACGGGCGATTTTCGCTAGATTCTCCTGTAAAAAACAGTATAATAATGTTAATATTTTACGTGTACTTTAGTTAACTTACTGCTAACTTATATTAGCTGCGCCCCGCGATTTCACCCGCATACGTCTCGATCCCATAAGAGTGTCGGGATGGAAGTATGCTGTGCCCTAATTTAGGTCATGGTCTACTAATGTGCAATAATAAATTTCATCCAAATTTGCTCAGCCGTTTTATCGTGAAAGCGTAACAAACAAACACACTTTTACATTTATAATATCAGACAGAATATTAATTAGGATAATAGAACTAAATATGCTAATTTTAATTCACACATTTACAATTCACACTCTCACCCATTTTTCTATCTATAACACCCATTTATTTTTAGTTTTGTATGTTTACCTTTCAATTGCATATTAATAGATAATGATAAGTGGAAGCGCGGAGTCTCCTAACACAAGCAATTCCTGCTTAAAACGTGATCTCCAAAACATGTACCTAAATGCCCTTTGTAATTGAAAAAAAATTTTTTTTTTTTTGCTGTACCCATTCAATATTGTTTCGTCATTGCATACAAAACATGTGTAACATATTTATTTTACATCAGCATAAACTAATGGCCTTACACTAAATCTTTATTTCGTGTGATAGCAAAAAATAGAAAATTAGGGTTTTTTTTTTTTGGGGTTTTTTGGGATTTCAAGAGGTTGAACTTTTGCATGTGATTAAAAAAAAATTTTTTTGCCACTTTTAGCTATAGTTATATATTATTTAGCTATAATGTAACAAACTTAGGATAAGTCCTCATTACTGTAAGGAAGGCAAACTAGTCTGAAGAAATAGACCATTTTATAGATCCCCTTGGCCATGTATATCAACAGTTTCTTTGCCAATGGTAGTGATTATGGCAATATCTGCATATCCTCTTTGTTCGAGTTTTTAAGCTTGATTCACACTCGTTTACGCTGAATTTTAAATTTTATGGAAATGTTTATATAAATCTTCTTTCTTGTTTTTCATGTGGTTAGTGACTAACCTGGTGTCAGAGTTTTTATATAAATGTAAACTTGTAATTGGTAATCTTCTACATAATGTTTTTGCAGCTGTAGGTTTTCTCAAAAATAAATCTAAACTAATATTAAAAAGAGAAAAAAAAAACTTTTTTTACAAAAAATACATTTCAGAAGTCGGTGTCTAAAAACTAAAATACTGATCCAAAGACACTGACTTCCGAAATTAAAGTTATTTTTGACTTTGTAGTTTTGAAGTTGGTTGTATTTTTTGTAAAAAGGTTTTTTTTTACTTTTTAGTGTGTTGGTTTGTAATTTATCTCAGTTACAATAGCCTAATGTCAACTGCTCATCAAAAATACCCAAATCGCTATAGATGTGCGCATAATATTTGAAGAGGTAATCATCAGATCGTGACCAAATGACAATGGGACCAACTGGAAAGTATACAACAAAAAAAGATTTTTTCAAATCGGTTCATCAGTCTTCTAGTAATCAGGGAACATACATATAAAAAAAAATGAACTGAGAACCTCCTCCTTTTTTTGAAATCGGTTAAAAATATTTCGATTTTTTTGTATGTTTGTTACGCTTTCACGCTAAAACGGTTGAACGCATTTGGATTCGAAATTTGGCACATGGGTAGACATAGGATACTTTTTATCCCGATATTTTCAAGAGATCGAGACTCATGCGGGTGAAACCGCGTGGCGCAGCTCGTAAAATATAAATAGTATTATTTACCTGAGTAATAGGCATAAGCGTGGGCCTCCAGGGCTTGCTGGTAGTCTTAGTTTTCTTAGGAGTGTCCTCTTTCTTCGGAGTATCCTTCTTTTCCTTAGAAGGTACAATGGGAGCCACAGGCGGAGGCGGAGGATCAAACTTCGGAGGAGGAATCGCGGTCACGGTCGCCGCGGGTAACGGCGCAGCTGCGATCTCTGTGGGATCCGACGCAGACACACCTTTGACCAGCTGCTGAATGTTATGTAGCACATTCTGTATTGCTTTACGCCCTTGTGCATTTGGAGTGTTGATCGCAATGAGTTCTGGAGGCAAAGGCTTAGATTTCACCTTCTCTGATTTAGATTTAGGCCTGTGTAACACCCCAGGGGGAGGCGGCATGAATTTTGTAGTCTCTTTGTCACCTTCATTTAGATTAGTTTTTAGCAAACTTTTACCGTTCAGTGAAGGCTTCTTTCTAAATTCTATGAGACTAATCGCCGGCTCGCTGCGCCTGGGCGTATCATTGACTACGTTATCATACGCTCGGAGTCTGCTCTGTACCGAATCGCTGTAATTCGCCGCGTGCGGAGACGCGTTATGAGATAAAACCAAGTCCCCACTTCGGAAGTACTTTTCTAGAAGTATTAAATGACGTAGGAAGGAAGACTGGTTGCCGTAAGGTCGCTGTAACTCATTCCAGAGCTTTTTAGTCTCAACATCGTACTGAATCATTGTGTTACATTTCTCCCATCCTTCGGGAGTGACGCCCTTTACGTTACTAAACTCTATATTACATTGTAAATTCATTTCCTCCTCGCCCGGGAACAATTCTCTGACAGAAATCGAAGGATTTGTTTCCAATCTTTTGACAGGATTCGAGTATTTGACTTCAGATATTTTCTTATGATGTTCCGGTTTATTCTTTGATAGTTCGCTCAGGTTCTTCTTAACTTGTGTGAAACTTTCAGACATTTGCCATTTGTTTTTCAGTGTGTTTATGTCTGCAGGTCGCTTGTTCGGTATGGACTCTATGGTACATTCTTCGTTCAAAGATATGTTCTTCAAAATAGGTATACCATCCTTTATTCTGTCTTCTTCATTATCGCTCCTAGGTTTCTCCTTATGTGATAAAATCTGCCCCAACTTATGTATTCTCTTAGAATTCTTCTCCATAATCCTGTGTTGAGTTGCCGGTTTCTGAATCCCAGACAAGTTATGTACTTTTAGTATATTTCTCTGTTTCGTAGTCAAATTAGGTTTGGGTAGGAACTGTGCGGGGTTGTTCTGTTTTTGGAGGAGGTACTGTAGTTCTGTCTGTTTGTCTAGAGGTAGTGTGGGAGCTTCGGCGTCCTGCATTTCAGGTTCAGAGCCGTCACTTTGATGGTTAGGATCTGTGGATTTCGCGTTGGGTACTAGGATCTTGTTTGAGGAGATGAGGCTCTCTATATCTTCTTCTAGAGGTTGTTCTTTGCTATTACTATCACTGTCTATATCTTTTTTGTCTTTCTCTGGGGTACTCTCGCTCGTTCTCTCAGATCTCTCTGAAGACTCACTGTCCATTTTATCAGGTTCGGTAGATTTTCTTTGCTTGGACTTGGGTCTTTCTCTTTGCTTCTTCTTTAGCTTGCCGTCTTCTTGAGTTATTATGCTGCCATCTTCTGTCTCGTTCTCTGATATCGGTGGTGCTTCTATGTTATATATTTGGAGTAATCTGGAAATGGTTTTATTGAAGAATTAGTTAAACAATTAAAATGCAGGTAGTATTGTATTTTTTTCCTCAAGTTTCATCATCATGTTTGTAGCCTTTTCTCAAGTTTAATTTAGTTTTTATTTTCATCTACTCTTCTTTAGAAGGTAATAGATGCCAAGCGCTTTTGATGATGGCATTCGGTAAAAGTTAAATCTACTTTTGTTGCCGAGCTGTTTCACTAACAAAAGTTTCAAGAAGGTTATAGTTGAGAACTTGCTAATGTTGTTTGAAATTAATACAAAATCGACATCTGCCATTAGACATAGAGTATCAGAGATAAACAGACTGACCGATTTCTCATCATGAAGATCCATTTTATCTTTTAAATACACGAATCCTACAAATAAAACAAAGAGTACTCACTTGCGCCTGTACGCGTGGGCATAGGAGTCGTTATACCCGGGCCGCTGCAGCAACGTGCAGTAGTACCGACATGTCTTGCACAGTACCGGTCGCTCAGTGAACTGGACCGGCACGCTGGCTGCTTTCAGGTATGGGTTCAAGTCCGTGTAACCCTGGGAAGGTAAAATTTCATTAGTATTTATCAACTTTACAATGAGAAGGTATCGAATTCGATTCATAGATAATCAAAAAATGGAGTCTACAGAATAGTACAGAAGGCGCACTCCGCATTTTAGGTATGAAGCTACAAGTAGGCGGCGGGCTCGTCTTGTCGGGCCAATTCAGTGAGCGTAACGTAGTCAGAAGTATAAAAGTAAGAGAGGCAACTTCTAAGTGAATATAACTGTAGGTAATTAGCGCCGTGCGACCTGAATTGCACTTTATTGTGTCGAAGCAAGAGTCGCTTTTTATTTAAATGATTTCGCGGAGTGAACCATTTGAATTAATCTGTTATAACAGTTATAAAAACACTATTAAACGTCAAAATAAATAATGTTTTAAAACTAAATGAGGTTGGTGTTGCCAACCCGACTAATCTGAGAAGAAACACCGAAACAAACTCAGAGGTCATCAGTCTCCTTAACATAACACGCCAGTTTTCTCCGAAGGGTTGGGCAGGGGTGCATAACTTGTCCACTCTGAAATGACGCGTCCCACTACCGCATTTTACGTACTAGTCGCGGCACCGTGTACGTAAAATGCGGTAGTGGGGTGCGTTTCACACCCACATCATTTCGTCAGTTACGTTTGAGTCCCATGTAATAGAGGGCGAGCCTAATGGACACAAATCCAAACTCCGGGCTGCTACTGAGATATTCGTTGGAAAAACCCTATAACACTTTGCCCGATCCGGGAATCGAACCCAGGACCTCATGCTCAGCAGTAGCGGTAGCAGTCTCTATAAGTCCAGAGATAATCTTGGTCAGGTCATAAGGTTTAACAACGAAGTTTATAACTATACTCAGCAGTGAACAGCGGTATAGTATGTGGGCGTAAATATGACACACTGAGCTTTGTCTGGTGCTGGCCTGGTGGTGTGACCGTCAGACTGCAAAGTTATAGGTGTCGAGTTCGAACCCAAGGCACCTCTGACTTTTCGGATTCATGTGCGTGTTGTATAATTATCACTTGCTTAAAAAACGATGAAGGAAAACATTGTGATGAAATTGGCATGTCTCAGAGATATTTCTCGACGGCTCTTCTCTCACCAGGTTAGTCACTAACCACACGGAAACAACAACAACAAGCTTTAGTAGGAGTATCCACAAGATTCGAACGGCCGCTGTGGTATTTCTTAGGCCCTAGGCACTGCCGGACTTAGAGGTCCCCCAGAGCCTAGAGCCCTAAGTCCAGCAATGGGAACGTCTTTCAGCTAAATGATGTTGACGACTGTAAGTGTACTCACGTGGTTTATAAAGTGCACGTTGTGGTGTTTAGTGATGCGCCGCGTGCACAGTACGCACGCCATGAGCGGCGCCAGCGCGCGGTAGTGCTCGCCGCACAGCGGGATCGTGTGCAGTCCGGGGTAGTCGCATTTTAGCTTTAACTGTAAACAAATGAACTTTCATTTATTAAAGACTTAGTTTAATATAACTTACAGTATTATGTTACAACAGTCGCCCGTGGCTTTACTTGCATCCTAAGGAAATTACTATGTGAGCCAGGATAAAAAGTTTATTATAAGTTCATCCCGGACAAATTTGTTTGTCTTTTATTATATTCAACTTAGTGCAGTATTTTCTGCATGACTTATTTAGTAATAAATAGTGTAAGTATCTTCGGAATACTGTGTTAACATTATGATGACACGATACTAAAGCCCGCTAGCACCACTAACGTCTAAGGGCGTTTGCCCACTTATCCGTATTCGGTTCGTATTCGATTCGTGTTCGATACGTGAAAAAGAGGAGACAGAAAGTTAACGTCCTAGCGTTTGCATATTTGATTCGTTTTGTTTGATATACTAGGTTTTGAACCGTTAAAAAAACGACTCGAAGTGAGAATTTACGAATCGAAAACGAACAGCATAGGAACTGTATACGCATGAGTGCACAAACGTCCATACTATTACTACGATGGCCAAAACGGATCAGAAAATAAGATCCGGATACGGATAAGTGCGCAAACGCCCTAAATGCATTTAGCGCAACACGTATTTAAAACAAAAAAACAACATGCTGTCTCTGTAATCTTGAAACAGTTGACAGGAATGGAACGGTCATCGATCGATCATCATTAAATGCATTTGGCACCAACTATACGTTTGGTGCCAAATGCATTTATTGATTTGATGCAAGTGGGCCTAAAAGTGTATAAACCTAAACGTTATGTTTATTAAAGAGGAGAAAAAATAAATACACTGAATAAACTAAATTAACTAACCAACTACTAAAATAAAGAAAGATCGCAGAGAGTGAAACAGAAATCAATAATTTTGGTATATACCTAATAATAATTTATTGATGTTCGAATTAATATTTATGACATTATCAATTATAATATACTATTATTTATGACATACTTACATTCATAATCTGACATTTTTATAAAACTTTATCACTTGAACTGACATAGGTATAACTTTGACATCAATTAAATTATTTATTTATTCCTAGTAATCGATGCATGAGATCTTATTTGTTGTTACTGACTATTTAATTTTCTTATTTTATTTTTGTTCTGAATGCACTTAATTGAAACAATAACTTTTTGCAGATTAAAATTAAATATTTGCACACCATATGTAATGGTAGAATGTAAAGGGGCCATTATAGTTTAAGATCATACTTTGTAAACTTACATTCTGGCAAATAAATAGATTTTGATTTTTGATTTGAATATAATAACCTAACCTAACTATAAACAACGCTGTCGACTGGTATGTACCCAAGAGAGTGGCGGCATTGCCACGTTGTATGGCAATGTTCACCCTCTGGCCAAGGTAAAAGCCAGCTCATGGGAAATATCAACCAGCCGTTTGGAAATTTCATCGAGCAAACCATGAGTACTCGGACCCCACGGCCCGAGGGTTTCAACCCCAAACGGCTCGAAAATATAATTATAGATAAGAATAGAATCAAATCATTTATTACTATGCAAACATGGGTAATTATTAAATTGATGTTTTATTAAGAATGTCCTCCATGTTCTACCGTCACATGGGCATGCAAATCGTGTTAATTTTCACAAATTTAAAGACATTATAATTTTACACAACAATTAGGAAATTATAACAATACATAATACAAATTTATGTCAAATCGTCCAAATTACAGTAAATGTCAAATTAATACAAAAATGTCAAATGTCAACAAGGTTGCAGTAAAAAAAAATGTCTAATGGACATGGACTCTAATGGATTATTAGCATGTCAATCAGTCAGTGATTCATCATTAAGGAAGTCGTCGATTGCGTAATAACTTTTTTCTATTCATATTTCGTTTAGTGCCCTTTTGAATTTGAAAACAGTCATATTTTTAATAACATTAGATAGTTCATTATAAATGCGGGGGGCAATACCAAAAAAACTTTTTTGCATTAGTGCTGTTTTACATTTTACTTGACACAATTCATTTACGAATTGAGTCCATATTGGATTCTTTCCGACTACCGACAAATTGATTGTTTTTTACAAATAAAACCGTTTCCAATATATATAAGGACGGAAATGTTAACATTTTTAAAGATTTAAAATAAGAATGACAGCTATCTGTTGTCTTAAGACCGCACATTGACCTTATGCATCGCTTTTGCATCCTAAATACAAGCTCCTTATCAGTAGACTACCCCCAAAAAATAACACCATACCGTAAAACAGAGGCAACTAGTCCATGCCGTTAAAAGAGCCTGACTGTTTACTTTCTTTGAAAGAGAGCATATGCGGACTTACTCAGTTTCTTACATACTTGAGGTTTTCCACAGCCGCAGCAGCACGCTGAGCCAGGAAGATGAGGTGGAGCAAAAGTGAACCTAAACTAGTTGCGAATTCCCGAAAAATGCATGTGATTTAATAGATAGCTCATCACTCACCAACTTATTAACACTACTCCTCATCTTGATGAGCCACTTGCGTCGTATAGAGTGGTCCGCCACGACGATACATCCCTCAGTATGACACACGGACACTCGGCCCGTGTTCACCGCGGTGCCAGCGGTACCGGCCTCGTCCTCACTATCCTCCTCTAGGGGAGGAGACGCTTGCTTCTCTGTTTGAGTGCTAATAGAAAAGAAAGAATATTAGGTGTAGGAGTAATCATTTTTTTGAATATGTCGTGTGCCCAATGGGATCACCCGTCGACAAAAATGACGAACTTCCATGCAAACTTTCGTACCCTATTTAACCCTTTTAGGGGTTGATTTTTCAAAAATCCTTTCTTAGTGATAATTTTCGTTATATGAGGAACTCTTTTGCAAAATTCCATACTTTTAGACCCAGCGGTTTAGGCTGTGCGTTGTCTGTCAGTGAATGTGTAGCGGCATCTACAACCCCACGTGCAAACTATGCATCAAAGACCTGGCGTCACACAAATCCCGCATCGCGCAAGCAGAGTTTACCGTGCGATCAGTAAATTATATAATTTCTTGACATCAATGGCCACCAGACACGACACCCGTTTGGTCGGAGGATCCTTCCTTTTCTATAGAGGATGGGTGAACTTTACACCCTGTTCCTCATACCTTTATAAATGAATTTAAGATTTTTAGAATAATATTTGTGATATACCAGATAATGTAGACCTATTCTTAAATTTATGAACATCCAATGTATTATTTTTCTGGCAAATAAATCACTTTGAGGAACATTTAAAGATAATATCACGCTTTTATGGGCACAGAGTAAGGCAGTGGTGTTTATTACACCTTGCGGTAAAGGGTCGATTGCAGGAACTAGGCTGCTACTGAGAAATTCTTAATGAAAAACCCTATAACATGCTCAACCTGGGAATCGTACCCAGGACCCCACGGTAAACAATCGCGCTTGCGACCACTATAAACGAGGCATTCGGCAAGTTTGAGTCAACATAAAAAAGACAATGTTTGAAATTGATTAGATTTCACAAGATTTAATTTTGATATTCTTACTGGATCAAACCCATTTTGGGCCTTGCTTGAAGCAGGGTTTAAATAATTAAAAGTTTCTTCAGGAATATGATGGGCTGGCTTCTTATTATAATCAAAATCAATTTTTGTAAACATACAAATGTCAAGAAATGTCACTGACAAAGTGACAAAACATTTTTTTAATGCTAGATCTAACAAGTTCATAAATCAACTGCGAAAAATGAAAAAACGAAACGTATGAAACGTGTTGTGAGAGGTCGATCGAGTATATACAACGAAAAGAACCTCGAAACCAAAAAGCGAAGACAAAAAGGTGATCATTCTATCGTAAGAAATTCTTGTTATTGTTAGGAAAAAATTGTCTCTCTTCTAACTTCTTAATCCTATTAGTTACTGACATAAACACGGTGGCTTTACAAACCAACAGTTTTATGCAGCTGATTGACCACCCAATCCCGGTTCAGAACATTCGAGGTAGACCAGTTATTCATAATAATCATCATCTGCCGAGCCATAATCGGCTTCCAGTGGAACTGGGTACCAGTATTATTAGCGGAAGGCCAGTAAATCCATTTAAAAATACTCACTTGTGCAGCGAGGTGATGGGCGGGTCTATGGGCTGCTTGCCGAGCGGTCGCTTGCGGTAGGACGGGCAGTTTGCGCGCCGGTCCACGTGGCGGTAGCACGCGTCGCACAGGCAGCTGTCTATGGTCAGCTTCTCCTCGTCTGGTGGGGCGGGTAGGGGTTTAGTCTATGGTTTAAGTCTTTACTACAGCAATATCTGGTCTAATTACACTGAATTTGCCACAGATCTGCGAAGCTTCAGCTTTGTAACTTTACAAAAGCTCACTTGTCTTTTATTTCTAGAAATAGTATGAAATCATACACACATACATACAGTAAGCTCGCCTTCCAATGGGGGTAGGCAGAAACCAACAAAAAAATAAAATGCAATCCAATCATTTTATGTATGAAAATGGTTTAATGGCCACCACATTGTAGTTAATTAATTTTCACAGCTTTTAAAGAAAGCTTGTGATACCTCCTTGCTCTCGACGTTTTTACGCACACAGTGGTTATATTTTGTTTAAGAACCCCATATAGTGATAACTCTACAGAAGAGTTTATAAGCTAAAGCTTAGAGTACGGAACGATTCTCAAGCATAATAGTCTTTAAACTCTAAAAGAGATTTAGAGAATTGCAAAAATATAAAAGAGTAGCGGACCCGACAGACGGTGTCCTGTCCGAACAGCGCCACCTACCGGGTCCAATTGTATTTTCAAACCATCCAGGGACCCACTCAAATATACATACAAAATATAATCCAAATCGGTCCAGCCGTTTAGGAGTTAGGTGACAAACACATTTATAGAAGAATTATATAAGATGAACTCACTATCCAAAACTTTCTTCTGTCTTTCGGAGCTCTTAATCTGCGCGATGTGGCACGGCGTATCAAACAGGCCGAACTTTCCCCCACAGTAGAAACACTGGTCCATACACAGCCTTCCCGGGTGAATGCTGAATGAAGATGCCTTCTCTGGGATGACGAGGTTCAGGGTTTCTTTGGGTTCCACTGGCTCGGGGGTTGCTTCTGTGTCTGCGGAGAAGATCTTGCTGATGGGTGGACTTTAGTGGGGAAGAAGGGGGATGAAATTGTGGGCGACGTAGTGTAGTTGCATTTTAAGGGTGGGCGTTTTTGAAGGACTGTCTTTTGTAATTTTGACGTTCGAAAAGTGCTGATTCTCAGCCTAGTTTGAATAAATGACTTTTGGATTTCCAACTGCGCTGGAGTCCAGGAGAGTAAAGTTTTTTATAAGAGTGAATTAATCAATATTAATCTAAAACGAAGATTGATATAAATACAACGCCTTTATTCCGTGTAGGGGGCAGGCAAAGTTGCATAGAAAACCTATTTGGAAATTGAGTGTAGAGTTAATAATATCAAAAGGGTAAGGATTTAAGTGAGTGGGTGTGTCTTTGAAACTAAATGTTGAAAGGTTAAATCATTATCTGCTGAAAATCTTGTTGAGACTAAATTCATTGAATGTAGTTATTTTGGGCAACTAAATTTATTATTATTTTATTTTATTATGTTTGGGTGGCTTTCTAATCACAATAGCTTTAGTTAACAGGAGACTTGATCTGATCATGCTTTCTGACAGTTTAGTTGATTAGTTTAGTTTTTAAAACATCAAATTAAGAGCAATTTCTGTGCAAACTTTCCAATTCTAAAACGACTTCACATACACATAACATGTTACTTATACGATAGTTAAACATGCGTTACTGTACTATATCATGCGATTAAGCTCTTGTGGAGAGACAGTTGGTACAGCCAACCGTACGTAGATGAAGCAATTTGTTATTGACAGCGCCTTTACTTGGAAGTAATAAAGGCGGTTTTCGTGGTTCAAGTGATGCTAGTAACGTGCGGTTGACTGTAGTACTCGTTAGCAAGGTTAGGTCTGTTTACGAAGGCCTATGTCCACGCGATACTTGACTCAATATGTAGTACATTTTTTTTCTTAATTTCATTTAAATACTTATAAATTATATTTTTAAATATTAGAACATGTAAAATATAAAAACATTTAAAAATATAAAAAATAGTAGCCCATCGGTATCGAGAACAGGGTCCAAGCTACCGGCGGTTAGGGCTCTAGAGAGAGGAACCTCCTGACTATGCGAGCCGTGTCCAGGAGTACCGCTTTCTGAATCAAGCCCTTGATCCAGCTGCCCAACGAGAGCCTCCTTAGGTGTTGGTCGAGGCTCTTGGCGATTAAGCCATTGGCTGTCATTTATTATTTATGGTACAATTACTGAAATATATTGTTGACTGATTAAGGTTGGGAAGTTTAATTTACGCTAGACTGATATTGTAGTTTTTGGTTTTTATGTTCTATGTTTAATATTTCCAATAAAATAGAGATTATAGTGATGCATTAATCAATATTAATGCATCACTGTATGTTAATCTAATAGCAAAGGCTAACTAAGTACAAAAACTGATTATTGAAACAGTCAATATAGAAAGGTCAAAGTTATAAGGAAACTTATGTTTCTGTCAGTTTTACATCAAACTTTGTAGTTCGAAGTCTGAAAGATGTTTTATTATATTAATATCTAGCACCTAGTACTAATATCCCGGCACCCACAGCTAATAATATGACCCCTGTAACAGGATGTGCACGATGCGTTCAGTAATTGAGAACTGTGTAGTCGGTAAAGGAAATTCGCGGGGTCATATAGGGAAAAGTATGTTGCATTATACTGTACGAAAAGTTAACATGACATTACGCCTGGATTCAATTGTACAATTGAGAATCTAGCCTGCTAATGTGAATCTCCTAATGGAAAGTGAAAACCGGCCATGTACGAGTCGCAATCGCACACGAAGAGTTCCGTACCGTATTAAGATAGAGCAAAAAACGCCAAAAAAGTTTCAAGTTTCATGGGGGCCCGCTTTAATTTTAAACAAAACTTTAAATTTATTATTTTTTGTTATAGCTGCAATAGATCTACATAATCTGTGAAAATTTCAACTCTCTACTTATTATGGTTCGTAAGATACAGCCCGCTGACACACAGACGGACAGCGGAGGCTTAGTAAAAGGGTCCCGTTGGGCACCCTTCGGGAACGAAACCCTAAAGACTGACATATTATTTGACGAAAATAACCACGCTGATCATAGCTTAGTAGGAGAGTGTAACTTTTTAATGTTGAAAGCAAATGTTTTCCCTGATGGTAAGTGGTCACCATTACTTGGACATCTGCAATAACATATGTATCGATTGCAGGATTGTTACCCTTCTAGTGTAAATGCTGGAATACGTATAGATCTTAGATCCTTCCTCCACAATGTAACTGACTCCAGTGTGACAATTATCAATAAAAGTTTTTGTTTATATTATTTTGTCTACCTGAAGAATAATAATTAGTACCTCTACCTATTAGTAATTCCTACATTCTTTTAAATTCTAAAAATAATCACGCGTGTGTGCTTAAAGTTTGTAATTAAAATACTATTACTAATGTGTATTTCATTTTTGAATATTCAATGAGTCCATGCTTTTAGAAATTGAAAAGTTAATTTGGGTGAGTAAGATTAGAAAAGTCATGCAAAACGTAATGAACTTAGTTTTATTATATTTTAATTAACCTTTGGTCAGTTCTCAACGTTTATATTGAACGTAGCAATGTTCCTTCATTATAAAGTTTGATGCAACTGACAAAAATTCGCTAGTGCACACATGATATCCATTTAAACGATGTGTTTAAGCTATTATACAGTAATAATAACTTACTTCCTGAATTAGTTATATTGAATATAAAAACCATGTTTTGAAAGGAAAAGCTATTTCCTACTATTAGCTATGGACTAACAAAAAAAAATAATTCTGTAACTGAAAAACATTATCCTCCTTGTGGGGCAGTCGGGTAAAAATTACAGTCTCTTGAACAAAGTTTTCGTGCGACAGTAAAATCTGGTCTACTAGAAAAAGTCGCACAACTTTTAATATCATGTGTGCACATAACGACAGTGTGTAGTGGGGTGAATGTATCCACACACCATGGTTGTTAAGACGATTACTGTAATGAGACTTTCTGTGCCCACCGTCAGATGCCGCGCCTGGAGCACCCTGTAGACAAAACAACAAATTTACAATATATATAAGTACCTACCTAGAAAGAAAATAAAAGCTGGAAAAAATAAAACATTTAAAATCGGACTACATGATGCCAACAAAAAATGGGGCTCTCTCTCCGTCTCACTTACACCGACAAGGAACAACTATTGATCACTCTTACTGAACTTAGTTATATCAAAGTTTACCTTTTAATCTGAAAAAGATGCGTAATTATGGAACTAAAACTGTAAGTACGGGAGGCTAATAATTAGACAAGGGGAAAAGTTTTATAGCAAAAGAAATATAACTCTTATGAATATAAACCCTATGTAATTTTTAATTGTCTGATAAGTAAAGCTCAATTTAACTGTAGTGTTCAAAATAACTACAATCAATAATTTATGTAAGTTGATAAAATTATCTTTATAAAAGTTATCAAAGATTTAATTGCAGAGATTTACAATACCCTATAACCAAGTATTCATTCAACTTTTTGGGCTGTATTAAGTTAGTTTAAATTTATGATTAAAGAAAAGCTTTTAAAGTTTTTCTTAAGCTTTCCATTAACACAGATAAAGAATGACAAAATTACTGATTAAAATACAATAACAGAACGATTAGTAATAATCAGTTTATTTTATTTTCTAAAGTGGGATTTATCTAATAAGATATACACTTATAGGAAAAATATTGATATGTTCCCAATTGATACTAATAGATGTTTGCGATGTTATGATGACTAATAGCTGATTCATTAGATTCCATTTCCTTTAAGGAATATAAAGAGAGAACTCCTGTAAGAAGGCGTTTCTAGTTGAGATATAAATTGAGTTCTTATTAGTAACATAGGAGCTTAAAAGCTCTAGGTCCAAACAGTATGGAATTTATGGAAAAGGAAATATTAAAAGTTTCTAAGAAACAAGTCCTGGATTAATGTTAAAAAATATGGTATTTTTTATAAGAACTTGTAGGAAACTTACGACATTAAACTATTCAGACAAACTTATGGAAATGGATTATAAGTTCCCATACGTTAGGGATCTACGGCTCAACTGACTGAAATCTTGGGAGTATGTTAATTTTTCAGCATGCTTCCTTATCAGAAGTGAAACACGATGCTATATGGAATCCACAGTCTCAACTACATACTTTATTTACCATTTAAGAGTTCCATAATTATGACAATCCTTCCAGCTTCTATAGTGTTCTAAAACCTTGAAATTATGTAAAATAAATTAGTGAATAATAAGTGTGTACGCTCACCTCGCGCCGCTCAATGGTGTAGTAGGCATCATCTTCGTTGGCTGCCTCGCCCACCTCCGGCGTCGGCTTCCCTGACCGGTACTTGCTCTTCTGAAACGTCATCTTCAAAGAACTCCTGTGTTTCTTCTTGTCACCTGCCCCTCTGTTCAACTTTATCACAGTTTTCAAAGTCCCTGTGTAGTCACCCTGAGCTTTCGTCGTCTTAGTCTTATTAGATAACATACCACCGTAAGTAGAACCATATATCCTTTCTTTTTCTTTAAGTTTTTCAATTTTCGCCTCTTTGGCAGCCTTGTGAGTGAGTAAGCCAAGAGTTCTCAGCACATTTTCCTTGCGTTTCTGACTCTCAGGCGTTTCGTTCAACGCATTGCTGGGTCCTGCCTGACTCTCAATAGAGTTGCGCGCTGATTTAGGCTTCGGACTCTTTGCTGACTTGACTTCAGGCTCCACAGGCTTCACTTCAACAACTGTCTCAGTCTTTTCTTTTTCTTCTACTACAGGCGTTTCTTTAGTCTCTTCATGCTTTTGTTCAGGAGTTTCTTCAACTTCCAACTTCTCTGGTTCAGCTGGAATTGGAACAATTGGAGCTGTTGGGACCGGAGTTTCAGCCTCTACAACAGGAGTATCAACTTTCAATTCATCTTTCTTAGGAGCTTCAACAACTTTAGTGCTTGCCACTTTAGGGACTTCAGAAGCTGCAATATCTTCAATAGACTTTATTATAGTTTCTATCGGCGGGGGGAGTGCTTCAGTCTCAACAGGCGCCACTTCAGGCGACTTGATAGCAACCGGCGCTGGCGTGATCGACACAGCAGTCGACACGGTCGGATGCGGTGGCGACTTGATCTTCTCGATCGTCGCCATCTTGTCTTCAGTCTCGATCGTAGATTCCGAAGACTTACGAGACATTGATTCCCTTGATTTCCTCTTAGTGATGATTTGAACGTCATTGTTCATCTTTGACTCGACAACGCGAGGCGTTATCGAAACCTGACTGGAATCGAATAGAACGCCGCCGAGGTTCGGACTAGGCGTGTTAGGATGTAGTGTCGCGAATTGATGCAGGTCTATCTGAGTGCCCGAATGAGGCGCTGACTTATCTACAGACTTCCGTATTTCCGTCAGAGTAACGTCCTTGCCGAGTGACTTCTCGAATATACTAATAGCATCGGATTCTTTTGAGTGATTAGAACTCGTGGACTCTTTCCTTGAACTAAAACTATTCCTTTTAATTAGAGTGACTGAGTTAGGCATATCGATATCGGTGGATTTCCTCACTTGATCTCTCTTGACTATTGAAATAGCAGAGTTGTTCTCGAAGCAACTCAGAACATTCTCCTTTTCAAATGTTTTTTCTGGTGATCTTACAGATTGAATGTCTTTTAACGGCTTTATGTCGCCAGACTTCGGTATCAACACCACATCATTAGTCACCATCATTGGTTTGCCACCATCAATGGCTTTGGACTCCATTTGTCTTCTCTTATCAAATTCCTCAAATTCCTTTAGTCTGTCCATGAGCTTGTCAATACTGGCCACAGGGCTACACTTGTAAGGTATCTCGAGCTTGGCGCCATCTATAGGTTTGTCAACCGAATCTTCCTCATAATGCAGCCGTATGTTCTCACCATCGTCATTCTTGGATGGTGTGTTCTCATTACTGATAGGAGATATTATATCCTTGTCTTTTACAGGCGTCTCAGGAGTGGGGACCTTGTCTCCATTGTTGAGAGATTTGGCTAGGCCATAGAATTTAGAAGCAGTCTTTGTCTGCATTTGGTCAGGGGTGCTATCTGTAGTGACTGTACTGTTTGTCTGAGAGACTGTCTCCAGGTCACCATCAATGTTCTGGTCAAGATCGTTAATGAGGTCGTTGATCTCCTTGGTGAGCGTGTCGATGGTCTCTACCTTGTCGTCGGCCGCGTCAGCGGTGATGGTACTGGTGATGCAGTTCTTGGGCGCGGAGGAGGCAGGGACCGGGGCCGGGGTAGCCGCGGGGCCCGGGGAGGGGGCCACGGGCCGAGACAAAGCCATCACCTTGCGCCCTCGACGCGCCTTCCTTATACCCTTTGACATCTTAGAGTTGAATGTCTTGGACATACTAGTCAATATACTACTACGAGCATCAAAAAGCGTATTATCAGTCTTCATTATCATTTTTTCTTCTATTTCATTTGAATTTAAATCATCTAAGTTTATCCTATTACTATTATTGTTGTCAGAGTCTAATGAAGTACTTCTGTTTAAGCTCAGTTTCTTATCTTTTGCATGTATGTTACTACTAGGCTCCGGCGGGTCCAGTTTAGTTTCAGCTAATTTGGAGTCAACAACAAGAGAAGGCACTTTTTCAATAGTCGAGATCTGTACATTATTTTCAATATCTATATCTAGGTCAGTCTTAGATTTATCTAGTTTTTTGTTGAGCTCCTTGCTGTCTGTGTCGTTGAGTGTCTCACTCATGCTCAAGTCAGACTCAGTGTTGTCTGAGCACTTGGATATCTCACTGCCATCACGAGAGCATGAGCGTCCCCTCTTCAACTTCTTACAGTCCTCAGGAGTCTCTGCTGTGTCTGAAGTCTTTGAATCTGAATGCAGTCTACGCCTTTTCTTCTGTTCCTTTATGACAACCTCACTCAGTAAGTTCTTGACTTTCCTTGGTTTCCCACTGCGAAGGTTCTTTCCTTCAAACATTGAGGGACTATTGCTTCTTTCAGAGCGCATTGAATAAGGGCTGGTGCGTGGGCCGAGCACCAGGTTACCTGGAGAGTCACCAAGCATTGTCTTCATCATGGCCAAGTCGGAGCTGAGTCTCTGCCTCCTTCCCGCAGTTCTGGGACTCGAGGACCTTGAGTTGGGTGTAGTATCTTCACCTGGCTCCTTCTTGATTTCAGAAGCAGGTATCAACGGGACGGTTTCTTTGTCTTGGGTCTCCTCAGTATTTATTACCTTCAATGCAGGCTTTCTTCCTCTCTTTGCAGTTTGTTTTATAACATTTTTAACTTTTTCTTTGACAACAATAGCTTTTTTGCTTCTTAAAGTTTTTCTGATACCCAAAGGTCTTTTCTTGACCACAGCTTTAGGTTTACCTACAGGTTTCTTAATTTCTTTGGACGTTTTAGGCTCGTCAGGAGTGGTCTTCTTGTCATCTTCATTAATGTCTGAGGCCTTCTTGCGGGCACGGGTCTTGGGTTCTATTACGGTGTCCTCATCGAGACTCTTGTCTAGTTCCTCCTTAGTTTGTTTGGTTTTCATGTTGGAATGTGTGGTGGGAGATGTCCCCGTTCTTCCGACATCAGGTAGAGGCTGGCAGTCAGCTTTGCTCCTGTTAGTCGATCTGAGCTTGATCGACGAGGTGCCCTGACTCTTTCCTGAATGTTTTTGTTTGCTGGTCTCTGAAGACTGACTCTCACTGTCTGTATCCTGTAGATTGGTGTCAGTTAAGTTCTCTTCAGGGCAAGTATCACAACCACTGTCGTCCTTGTTCAAATTACAAGTAGTTTTCAGTTTCAGTGACTCCTTAATCTTTGTGTTGGGACGACTTTGAGCCATAATACATCTCTATATTGTGCCATCTGGACCTGGAAAGTGATAAGCATTCGTTAATTACCCTTCCTGCCCTATAATTAGTAACGTGGTAATAAAAATCACTTGTTGAACAACATCAGAAATAACTCCTAACTTAAGTTGATTAAAACTGAGATTTTTATATAAATAAGTAGTTGTAACACTAAATGAACGTACTGTGTACTCAATTGTGGTATAATTTGGCACAATTCACATATAAATCGTGTCTACAGATCGTGGTAAACAAAAGCCAACGCGCGCTAATCAACAAGTTCGCGCAATATTATCACATTTATTTCACATATTACGGGCTTATTTATGATTTATTTGGGGACTTTAAACTATAGTCAAGTTAAATAAGAATCAAAATAACTTTTCAAATCTATCAAAACATATAAAATCGCGCCGGAAAATTCATGAAAAACCCGATGTTTTGGTGGCGAGGCCGCGGGTGACACCTAACGCCACCTACAGCTGAGCGAGTGCGTATGCGTCGAGCGAACGAAAGCACCAAATCATTTCCCCAGCCGTGGCGCACCTCTGCAATGTCCTCACAAAATACTCACAATTTATCCAATGAAACCTCCAAAAACCACAATAAACAGTTAATTGGATACACAACGCACCATAATATGCGAAAAAGTTCAATATAAACTCGCGATTAAACTTAGAAAACGATTTTTGAAAAGCCCAAATGACTGCAGGCGTCCGCCATAATGTTTCCTTCGAAACGAATAATATAGTTCTTATTGCTCTTGTAGCAATTCTCTATTCGCTATTCAAAATGGCGACGGTGTGGCGATCGCAGTGCGCGTTTGCGCGACTTTTTGCTGGAAAAACTGGACAAATCCTGAACAACGCAACTGATTTGGGTACAAAACTTGGTCCGGGATCGCAATCGGTAATTATTTAATTATATTTTCACTCGCGTCGAGTCGTAATGTCGCTTTGACCGCGACGTGTGACAGAACTATGGATGTACACCCTTTCTCACAAGTTTCTCGCGGCTTCAATATTTTTTTGTGACATTAATTTATTTTCAGAATGACTTTGATTAATGATCCGTAATGCGAAGTTTAAATATTTTTCTATAAGTTTTAATATCAATTAGATGATTTATGATTTGAGGTTATTATTTTACGTGTGATTCGAAATTTATTTCAGGGAAGGTATTTTTTAAAACTTTTGTATTAACGTTTTTTTCTCTTTTTCAGGTCATATTATCCAGAAAATACTCAAACTTCTCCGATTCTCCGTTCGTAACTAGAATAAAAGAACAATATGACTACGAAATTGTGAAGAATCCTCCGGAATGGGCTTATGTGCAGAGACTTTTACCGTTTGACACAATTCCTGCGGTAATTCCCAAGGAGAGCTATCCTTCTGGTTGGGTTCCGCCTAAAGAAGAAGCTAAAAGTCTCCCTTATTTCTTATTAAGAACAAGAAATCACGAACTGCCAATTTATTTAAATATTACATACAGAGGCATCCGCAAGATAACAAAAATAAAAAGGATTGAAGGTGATATTTGGCTCATGAACGATGAAATTAAAAGTTACTTGAAAGAGAAAAATAATAGATATGTAGAAACTCGTGTTCAAGAAGTTGGTAGGTTTATAGAAGTAAAGGGTGATTATGTTAATCAACTATTAGAATGGGCTCACTCCAAAGGCTTTTAAATAAATATAAACACTGAAATAGATGAAATAAATTGATTTAGTAAATAATAATCGTTTTATTTACCCTATTATAATTTACGATCACCATAGTCATACAAAAATAAAACACAGACGAGTAAAGTAAACACCATACACATGACATCTCACATAAAAAAAGCTACATTTATTTTGATTGATATTCAAACTTATTACTTTTCGAATGATCTTAATAAATGATAAAATGACAACTTTGGATTCCATAGTTCTTGAGAATAATTAGTAAGTACAATGGTGTTGAAAGAAGTAGTTCTTAATGTCATTAGTCATTAGTGCAAGTCATTAGTGAGTAGGTATGCACGCAGGAACAAGGTTTTTGGTTTGATGGGAAATCCCGCTAAGACAAACTGGCATTAAGTATCATTTTTTAAATAAAATAACTTAGTAAGAAAACTTAAATGAACAAGTTTTTGGGTATTTCTGTATTAAAATTTGCCACATTACATTTGAAATGTTATTATTATGATTTGACATCCCATTTTACAATTAAAATGTCATATTATGCAATGTTTACTTTAACTAAACCTAAAACACTCAGTTCTAGCAAAAACCTTTGAACATTAACTACCCCATAATTCCCTAACAAAATAAATAATATAAAAATATATAATCCGGCGAAACCTCGTCCAAACTTGTTGGGAGGGTTGTACACGGCATGAAGTATGATGATGTTCGCCGCCGCTAGGGGCGCTGCGCACGGCGGAAGGTTTTATCTACGTAGCTATATAATATCCGCCCGACACCGATGGGCCTCTCCACGATACATATTTTCGATACGAACCCACTCTTCTTTGTTAAAAACAACTTTTCTGTACATTATATGCGTTTGTAAACGTTACAGTTCGCTTTTCGCGAGTCAAATACTTTACATAACACTTTATAACTTTTAGGTTACTTTTATTGCAATTAACTTTGTTGTTGAACGTTAATTCGTCTCTAAATTCACGTAATTGGGTCTGTTATCGTTAGAAACTTTATTTAAGTTTGCATTTCAAAACATACGAGCTGATCGGGGATCGATATTGAACATTTACGGTTTTTATTACGTAAGAAGATAGGTACAAAGTACCTATGTAACATAGTTATAATGATTTTCAAGGCCAGGCGCTTTCAGAATGACACGTGTACAGTCTAGGCATTCTGATTACACAACAAACTATGATAAATGTGGTCGGGGGGTGGTATTTAATGACCATCGACTACGCCAAAGTTGTATTGCATTAAAAATTTGCATTATTTTATCAATTATTAATGCAAATAGATGTTATTTGCAAGTTTCGTAACCAAAACTGCTTCGTTTTTTGTTTATTTGGAGTTGTATGTATAATTAGGGAGTATGTTAAAACTTTTTTTAGTGTGTTTTAAGGGGCTTCAAAGTACCTACCTACATAACATGAATTTCCATTGCGTCCTTAGATATTCTTCCCAGGAGTACCAGGACAGTAGGAACTAGTATCCTATTTGTCTAATTACGTATCATAGGTACCGTACTACCTACTCATCGAGTCCTCGACTATCTACAAGACCTTACGATAGTGGGTAAATACTTAAGTCCCTATTTCTTATTTTTATGAAAAATATAAATACTGTTTGAGAATTGGCCTTTGACCAGCAGTGGGACAGACTGATATATCTTTCGTCCTCTTTTCGTGTGGTTAGTGACTAACCTGGTATCAGAGTTACAAAGCCGCCCATGGGCCTCTGACTTCGCTTCACATGCCGTCGATGTTTTCCTTCACCGTTTTTGAAGCAAGTGATAATTATACAATACGCACATGAATTCGAAAAGTCAGAGGTGCGTGCCTTGGCATCGAACTCGGGACCTATGACTTGACAGTCAGACGGTCACAACACAAGGCTATCACTGCTGTTTGTATATTACGAATCTTAGTAATTAATTGATAATTTAAAAAAAAAAAATAAATAAATAATGATTAATTAGCTTAGTTCGTTTTGTTCCTAAAGGTAGGAAAATTTACCACACCATATATTTCCGTGGGTGGTCAAGGGTAACTCAAATAGGTAGGTACCTACCCAGGGCCGGAAAATCCACGTAGCGATGCATGTGTATAGAAAGAAATAATACAAATAGCCTAATCCGATACTGGATTTAATTTCCTACCTATTACTTTACCTATGTATAAGCAGTGGGTATTTACCTGACAAATACGTGCACTGACTGGACAGGCCCTCTCAATCTGTGTGATGCTTTCCTCAAAAGACTACTTCAGACACCAATCTACATGGTCTTCACATGATCTGACCAAGATTATGTCTGGACTTTAAAAGAGACTGTGACCTCTGAGTTTGTTTCGGCCTTTCTTCTCAGAGTAGTCAGATAGGAAACGCCAACCTCATCTAGTTTTTAAAATATGATTGACGTGTAAAAGTGTTTGTACAAACCTACTTACAGAAATAAATCATTTACCAAGGATTCTTACAGTTTATTTTCCAAAGATTCGTTGCACATAAGTTAGACCTCCTTATCTGAACAAATAAAGGACCTTCAATAGGTAAGGTATATGAGAATAATGACCAGATTTGTTAGGCACATTCGTAGATCTTTGACAGTCGTTACGGGTAGTCAGAAGCCTAAAAATCTGACAACCAGTCATACCAAGGGGTATCGTCATAGAAATAAAATCGTGTTACCCACTTACTGGGTTATGGAGGTCAGATAGGCAGTCGCTCCATGTAAAATAGGTACTGGTATTCAGCTGCATCTGGTAAGACTGAAAGCCGACCCCAACATAATTGGGAAAAGGCTAGGCAGATTGACTTGATAGGCAGATTGTAAATAGTAGTGAGCTCGTATTGCAAGGACGAAACGAACGAAATCTGCAATCACCAATTATTTCACCAAACGCGGTTATTAATGAGCACAAGACAATTTGTGTGATTTATTATGTCCAGTGCAGTAGATGATTACCTACAGGGTAAGTGATTTCACTTTGTTAACTGTCTTTTGTAATTAAACATGGTGATTTCGGTCTTTTAACACGTTCAGTGCTAGGAGCCTTCGTGGAGGGTTCATCTAGTCGCATATGGGATGCCGGTAACCCTCCCGGAGGGTTAACTTCCAATATGTATGGCAGCACGGCATATGAGTTCTATGAAGAGTGGGTGGAATCGAAAGTGTGGACTTATTGCACTTGGCTGAATTCAGCCGTCTGTCGGTCCCTATCAGAATACCAGCGCTGCGGTATTTGTTTTTCAAATATCGTAGCATTATGCTGAGATAGGAGCCTTTTTGGCCTCGCACAGGTCTTCTTTTTGTTCACACAATTTTCTTTTTTTTAATTTTTGTGTTTTCTGAAATTGTTATTGTTTATAAAATTTTCTTAGTTTTGATGTTGTATTTCCGTGCGTGTCAAAAAAAATATTTCTTTCTTTCTTTAATTAACATAAAAAAAACAACGGACTTCCAGAAAAACACTACAAAGTGAAAAATAACTTTAATTTCTGAAGTCGGTTGTTGGTTTCGAATTTTCGCTTTTTGCCACCGACTTCCGAAATTAAAGTTATTTTTCACTTTGTAGTGTTTTTTTGGAAGCCGGTTGTTTTTTTTTTTTGGAAAAACTATTATTTTTCACTTTTTAGTTGTGGTACCTACCCCACACAAATTCGAATACAACTACCTGCTATGTAAATAACAGTCACAGGAACTTACTTATCATACATCCACGTACTAAGTGGGAAAAAATACGTATTATTGAAGCTAACTCAAAAACTATCCAAGCAAAATTAATAAAAATAAAATTTATATGGAACCACCTTGAGGGCATACCCTTTCAAACAAAAAAGAATTTTCAAAATCGGTCCACAATTGACGGAGAAATCGGCGGATTAAAGTGCGATAGAGACGGAAGTATCAGAACCTTTCTTTTTTCTAATAACTTACTTTTTAGGGGGCTAATTTGCTTAATGGTATTAATTTTGTCTAAATTCAGTATCTAACTTGCCCTAACAGCGCCTTTTAGCCAAGTACAATAAAGGCTAAAAGGCACTGTACCCAGTAACTGGGTTGTGGAAGTCAGAGGGACTCTCTCCATTTAAAATTCTGGTATTCAGTTGCATCCGGTTAGACTGGACGCAACCCCAATTTAACTTACTTAGTTGGGAAAAGGCTAGGCAGATGATGGTGATCATAATTTCAGTTTTATTCTAAACAAAGACATCTCTTCACTTTTATTCCTTACGTAATATAATCTCATTTGCATCCTCATTTTCATTGGTGCAGTCAACCGCACAACAGTGCCAATAATTTGACATGGTTTTTATTCTTTTACGTCGTAGCAGTAAAGGTTATTTTCGAAGTGCAAGTGTTACCACGGATTTGCGGTTGACTGTACTAACCTATCATAAAGACATGGATAGGTAGTACCTTCCCACCATGCTCAACTGTTCCAGAATACTAAGTACCAATTAAGTTATTTATTTATAAACGTTACTTAAAGTTAAGTGACGTTCAAACGTCAAAAATATATGGTTAAACAGTCGCTAACTATATTTGAGTAACGTTTATAAATAAAGCCTCAAATTACTTACTTTTTTGTCCACTAAGGTCGTAAACATACACTGCCTATCAGAAACATCCTGAAAACTGTTACAAAAATGGTCAAATGTAAAATTGTCCTAATCACCAAACCTGGCTGGAAGATTGGTGAGTGGAGTTAGTTATTGCTAGCAGACGGGGGAACTCTGCCTACCCCCTTAGTGCTAAACCTAAGTCGCCTATAATGACACCTACAGAAGACTAAGTAGGTGAGTGTAAAGTACTAGTGTAGTTTCTTGCCCGTTCTTCTCCATAAGAACCTACTACGTGGAATGGGCCACTAGCTTCATCATTCTGACTGACCGACCCCTTGACAGTTGAAAAGTGCCTGTAATTGGTTAAATTGAAACAAATGCTTTAAGTTTGGGTTGGAGTTTGACTTACAAATTTATTTCGAGAACTATGAGGTCCGTATGTCCTAAGTAATCTAGTATTTACTTTTCTGTTGGTACCTACATTATGTATTTATTGAGTTCACGTCTATGAATAAAAACACAGAAAAACTATTCGACTATCGAACTCGTTGTAGATATGTGTTATTTAAATGAGTTTTATGTATTTATAAATGAGTACCTACCTAACTGTTGCCTTTGTTCGCACTCCCTCTTCAAAATCAAATTCAAAAGTCATTAATTCAATCAAGGCTGAGAATCAGTACTTTTCGAACGTCATAATTACATAACACACCCGCCCTTCACCATTTCTGAACAATCGCCGCAGCCGGGTTAAAGTAATCTAACTTCTTACTAATTTACTAGCAACGCCCCGCGGTTTCACCCGCATAAGTCTCGATCCCGTAGGAATATCGGGATATAAAGTATCCTATGTGTTAATTCAGGTTATAAACTACATGTGTGCCAAATTTCATCCAAATCCGTTAAGTAGTTTTTGCGTGAAAAAGTAATAAACCTCCATTCATCCATTCTGACACACTTTCACATTTATAAAATTAGTAGGATTACTAGCAGCGCCCCGCAGTTTTACCCGCTTACGTATCGATCCCGTGGGAATATCGGGATGAAAAGTATTCTACCTGTTAATCCAGGTTATAAACTATCGGTGTGCTAAATTTCATCTAAATTAGTTCAGTCGTTTTTGCGTGAAAGAGTAACAAACATCCATTCATCCTCACAAACTTACACATTTATAATATTATTTTAGTAGGAATAAAGTAGGATAGGAAGGAGGATGTGTTGTTCTACGACATGGTTTATCTATGTGCCACACATCCAAATACGTTCAGCCGTTACGAGTCGTGATTGAGTCACAAACATCTTCTGTTGGTCCTTCTGCAGCGCTTGTTCTCTTCCTCTTTTCATAAAAAGAAGAATTAGCAGTAACATCTATACTATAACTTATTTTAGTGGAGGAAGTTCCGGTTCTTTTTTAGTTAGGTACTAGAACTACGTAGATCTTTGGCAGTCGTTACGGGTAGTCAGAAGCCCAAAAGTCTGACAACCAGTCTGACCATGGGGTATCGTGTTACCCAGTAACTGGGTTATGGAGGTCAGATAGGCAGTCGCTCCATATAAAATATCTACTGGTATTTAGCTGTATCCAGTTACACTGTAAGCCGACCCCAACATAGTTGGGAAAAGGCTTGGCAGATTGATTATGTTAGATAAAAGTATCTCCAATTATTAAAATAATTATTTTTAATTAGCTTCTAACGAATAATTTGACATATTTCTGCAATCTTTGCTTATCACTTACATTCCGCTCGTTTTCTGCGAAGGGGGTAGGCAGGAACGCGGGTAGGTTGTACCACCCACACTAAAACAGTTCCGTCAGTTATGTACCAACGTTATAAGGTTCATGTAAAAGGGGGCAAGATAATAATCTAGTCGGTATTAATGCAGACTCCTGGCTACCACTAAGAGTTTCCTAATGTAAAAACTCAAAATAACACTTTGCCCGATCTACGTAACTTTCCTTATCTGCCCAGGAAAACCACTGATACAATAATCTGATATTTTGCCTTCCAAATCCCATACCTAATAACACTGTTATTTGGAAATATTGTAAAGTCAATTATTTTTTTAAAGAGTAACCGTGGAGTTTCTTGCCGGCTCTTCTCCATAGGAAATAACCGATTGGAACTGTGCGCCTAGCTTCTGACGTTCAATAAGTGTCCTTGTAGGTTTCACAATATTTTGATTTTCGAAAACTGGGTATTCAAATAAGCCCGAATGGGCAAAGTTAGGTACCTACATTTGGCCGATGATGCTATCAATCATAATACTTTTGTCTTTCGAATGATCTCAGTACGAACAAATTTGGAGACGATTGTGGCCTAATAAAAAACTGATGATATTTGTAAAGTTTTTTTAGTGTCTTTCCAGGTATAGTTTCATGTTTTAATCAAAATAAAACCTGGCATGAGACCGACCTGCAAATTGCAAAAAGCGTAAGGAAATTGGAAATTCGCCGGTTATCTTAGGGCATCCCCTTCAAAATATCGAATGTGTGAAAACATTGCTACGCGGTAGCCCGGAGCTGTTCTATTCAACTTTATCCCTTGTGGGTGCACTAAACGAACACCTCTGCCTAACCCTTCGGGAATTACAGGGGGGTTATGTTATGTAATGTTTATCCCTTACAACCAACCCTTAGAGCGGTTACGCACTACGTCCGATCCAAATCCGAGAAATGTCAGTCCGAAGTAGCCATTGTACTATTTTTATGACGGGTTGTGCACTAGAACCTGTGCATGTGCATTTACGTTGTTGAGCAGACAAATTTTACGAACAAATGAATCAATGGATTAGCAAAAGCCTTCAAAATCTTTTAGATTGTGATGAAAGTGTGTTATCCAAATCTAATCAAGGGATGCCTTAATAAAAATATCAGCCAGTCCGCAAAGTGGTATAGCATTGACTGCCCGGAATACTGAACGTGTACCTATTTTGGTATGTACTATAGAAGAAATGCATATCTATACACCGCGGCACCGTAAGGACTATTTCTGCTTGCAGCGCTCGGCCGCTATAGAAATCGGCATTAAACAGATAAAGTCATCGTGTTTATGGGATTTTGTTTTCAAACTGCTTAGATATGCGTTTCTTCGATAGTACCTATTGCCACTGAGAGAGGCTATACTATACATGCATCGAAATTGTCTGTCTACTGTTGCTGTTAATCAGTGATGTGCCGGATCGTTAAATGTGATTCGCGGATATGGATACGGATACGGATCATAAGGCCTTAGATCCGCGAATACGGATACGGATCTCAACTTTCTTCAGGTTCAGCAGAAATTATTTATGATCCTCATCGTAACAGGCTTTTGGGGAACAAAGTTGCCAAGTTACTCTTCTTAAGTTCTTGAATATTACATTGTTTTAATTGATGATAACACCTTTATAAAGAGGTTTGATTTCAGTAGAAATATAATTTAATTACTACCTTATAACTTACTTTACTAGTACTCTACTTTAATTATAGTAAATGTGATTAAAAATGTAAGAAATAAAACTAGTTTGGATTGAAGTCATTGCTAAGTTTTTTAAAAATTTAATATACGTAATCAAAAGTATTAATTTAAATGATCCGTTCAAAATCCGCCAAAAAGTAACGGATACGGATACAGATCATTTTTCTCCCACGGACGTCCGCGGATACGGATACGGATATCTGGCACATCACTGCTGTTAATTTGTTTTTCGCGAATCGGATAGGAGTTTCATAACGAAAGCTGTTTAGTATGAAGGTTAGAATCACCTCCTTGACGAATGCAGGTGACTAAATTACCACCTTGTATAAATGCATCAGCAGACCGATAGCCTGTCTACCAACATAACAAAAAGAACTCCACGATGTAGCGCTACAGAGCCGAGCGGCCGAGTGCTACGTTAATCAGCGCGTGCGCATCGAGTGGGCGGATTGTTTGGTGACGTCATCTCGTGAAGGCCACGTGTAGCAGTATTGTGAGCGCCTTTGTAGCTTATAATTTATTGTGTTTCCGTCATACAGGAAGTATGACGATATGAATTCTTTGGAAGGGTCGGCAAGACGTGTATTTAGTAACCATTGTCCAGGGTGGAGGATCAGTTTGCCACGCTAACTGGTCAGTCCGTAGAAGTTCTCCTAAAGCTAGGATTCCCTAAAACTGTGATAGCCGCCACATAGCGTCCGCAATGTATCATCGAATGAAGTAAGTTGGTGTGTTTCCCTAGAGAGCGTTTTTTGACAGCGTAATGTCAAACTCCGTTGCCAGAATTTTTATGACGGTCGTCATTGTGGTCGTTATAGCTACCGCTGTCGTAGGTAATCAAAGCGTATCTAAAGTTTATATGACCCCCCGTCATTCATAAGTTAAGAACCGTTTATGAAAAAAAAAGTGGTCCATCGTCCGACCGAAACTACCTCCTCTTTTTATCTCTTTTTATATTTTATTACCTATCATTACAGTTTTCCAATTTGATAGTTTTTATAACAGTTAATCACACTTTCCTAGCACATAGATCTGTTTTATTACATAACAGCTTAATTAAATTAGCATAGTTTTAAATTGGAGGGTCATGTGGTCACCTAGTTTCCGACTTGACGATTGTAGGTCATGTGACTTTAAATTAAATTAAAGGATGCTAGGTTTTCCCAGAGAGCCGTATAGCGGGCTCATATAAATTGATATGACGTCATATGAAATTTAATGCCACCGTCCTGTTGTGATGCGCTGTATTGTGTGATACGTCTCATTTGACTTTTGTAGCTTCTGTAGAGTTTTTGTCCGAGTTATAGCCGTAATAAGGGATATCCTACATTTGGGGTGGCTGCTCCTAATGTAGGATATCCCTCTCATTCAGGCTTTGCACAGATTAACTAGCTTTACCAATTTCATATGCGTTCGGACTTCCCGGAAAGGTTTGGTTTAATTAAGAGCCTTGGTCATTTGGATTGTCCCAATAAAATATAGGTACGCATATCTACTTACCTCTCCTTCGGACTGTGGTCGTGCAAGATAATATTTTAAAGCGTAATAAAGTCCGCTTACAATAGCTTAATATCCTGAAAACAAGGAACCTAAATCAATATAATAATGTTCAAAAATCGGTTTCGTGCCAATGCGACCTTTAATAACGCTGAAACTCGTACCTACAAGCAATGATTGAATATAATTCGGACAATGGGTAGTCATTTGACCTGATTCATATCTATAAGGAGATTTGAATAACACCTTAGAATATATGCTAATTAGCTGCGCCCCGCGGTTTCACTCGCATAAGTCTCGATCCCGTGGGAATATTGGGATAAAAGAATCCTATCCTAATCTAGGTCATAGGATACAGCCATGTGCCAAATTTCATCCAATTTCGTTAAGCCGTTTTAGCGTGAAAGCGTGAGACACAAACTCACTTTCGCATGTATAATATTTACCTACTTGGTTGACCGAGCTCTGTTCGGATGAAAATAGATATACATATCGTCCAGGTATACCAACGTTGTATCACATTCCCGAGGCTGTGAAAATAGAGAACACAAATTTTCCCAGATAAAAGGCCGGGGGTGAAAGTTCGATTATTCCCCTATATTACAACTTTCATAGAAATCGTTAGAGCCGTTTTCGAGAACGTGATTACAAAAATATACAAACAAAATACGTTATTATATATATATAAATATTTCTCATTTAATTTTAATAGAATGGGATATATTATTATATTATATAGTTAGGATTTAAAAAAAAAAACCTACTAACGCTTACAGATTATACGGTGCCAGTATGATATCCAATACAATCTACTTAATGCTGCACTGGGAAAACCAAGCCAACCAAATGGTTCCATCACTTGGTTTTCCCAGTGCAGCATGTATGGGCATTCAACCACAAATATTTAACTATTGGGCGGATTGAATCGTCTGACGTCATTATGAAGGTATGATATTGAATGTCATTTTCCTCTTGTGTTCTGTGAAATTACTAATAAAGTAAAATCTTCGAATATAAAAACGATTGTAAGTTTAACAAAAACGAACTCTTGTCTAATTTAAGTAAATATTGTGAAGCTAGAAAATAAAACTGGATTAGAAAGGAAGCTAGATTTACACGGTCCGATTTATTTTCCTGTGGCATACCTACTATAATACCTACTATAATTTCAAGCAACAATAAATAAAAAAATAAAATTCAATTAATTCAGATAACTTAATCCATTCAATTCGAAAAATTCAAATTAAAACATTAAATACAATTCAAATTACCATCTTAACAAAGGATCTTTCTTCATAACGGGAGGAGATCCTATCCGCTACAGTCTTCAGAATTCCGTTGCAGCTGCCACGCATTCTGCTGATCAGGGCTACAGTTTTCTTGCGGATGACGGCATGAAAGCCATCAGTGCGATACAGCACAAACATCCCCGATGTACTACAGAAGCGAGGCAGCCCCAACATCATCCTGAAGATGTTATTATACCGGACGCGCAGGACAGTCAGCCATCTTTTGGAGTGACTGACCCATAAAAAATATTTCCGTGTAAAAGCTTTGACAATACGCCTTAAACAATGTTATAGAAGTTGCACTCAATTTTATGGGATGCTGCGCAAGAAACTTGCATCGTGTAAATGGGGGTTAATCTTTGATTTGTCGGAAAATAATTTAAGATACACACACCTAACCGTATGGTTCAAAACCAACTACATGGTATTAGACCACCCATTCCCATCCAATTACCTAACTTACGCTGGCAAATTTACTGATACCCAGTAATTGGTTCTTTATTTTAAAACAAGATAATATTTACACAATATATATGCTAAGAGACTTAAATTAATACTAATATTATGTACATGTATATAAAAAAATGAGAGCAAAAATTCGTCAACATCGCTGTCAACAGGAAAAGTGATACCTAAAAGGTAAATAATTAGTACAGTAATTGGTTTCTTTATTTGGGACTAACAAACAGTTACACATTAATTAGTATTTATAAACTAACTTACAAAACAAGTACAACACGCAAATGTACATCTCACGCCGTTATCCACGGCATATAGAATGGTAGTCTTGAACAAAAGGAGTATAAAAAAAAAAACAAACAAAATAACCATTAATTTTTTTGTCTATTAAATAATTTTAACATATTTATAAGCTTTATCTGTGCTACCTACGAACCACGGAAAGAGTTCAGTGCAGTAAAATGCAGTTCCATTTAAAGCACAGAAAAGATGCGTACGGTCCATTTTTAAACTGTGAACTGCGTGCCATATTTTAAACTGAATAAAATATTAACTTTACCATATTTTAGAAATGGCAGTGTTTCTAAAGTTGAAACCGAATCGTTTAGACCGCATAGCTGACGTATTTCCACGAAATAGGCGCGATAATAGTAAGCTGTCTCCCTAGTGCGAGAACGACTTTATTATAATATTACCGTGATTTTACTACGCAAAAGTGTCTGCTACATGGCGGCAGTCATTTATAATAAATTGCCGAGGAGATGGAAAGAATTAATCTTAACGTTATTTAAAAAAAAAACTTGAATTTTTTTAGTAGACAAAGCGTATTAGGGGGTGGATTTTTTAATGGAGAAAGGAATTTTTTGATTACTTTTATAATGATTGGAAATTGGAAAAATATGACATTTAATTTTTATTTAATTTACTTCCAATACGAAATAAGTTGACTGCATAAAAATTGTGTATGTATAACTATTGAAGTACTTCATAATTAAATTGTAATTATAGTTAATCAATCTTTATATTCACTCTAGTGTATTTTGTACTTTTGCATGCCCTCTGGTTAAATATGGTTGTTGCTAATTATATTTTTTATGTCACCGCGTTTTGTACCCAAATTTGCAAAATAAATATCTTATCTTATCTAATAAAAATAAAAAATACTACCAACAATAATAACATACAACTTAACTAAATATTTCATACCAACTTTATTTATGCGTCCTAACGTATTTAACAACTTGGTAATTTCGATTTAAATCCCTAAGACTTACTTTATAATTATACAGTTGGTAAGGGCTGAAACAACATCTTATTTTCAAACCGTTATTATGTACTTGCCGCAAAAACCTTTACATTCGGTTTCGTTCGTAGAAACCGGTTTTTACTAACCGGTTTTGGAGGAGACTTTATGTAAAGCTTTTTTCGTATTAAACGGTTTGAACCGGTTTTTTGGTTAGTTTTTATTCAGCACGGCATCCTCACAAGTAGTCACAAGTTGCAACGCGTTTACCGACATGCCGCTCGTCGTATAAACCGGTTAATTTTGGTTAAAATAAAGTTCTTAAAACGTTCACGTTCTTAAGAAAAGTTCGGAGTAAAACCCAAATAAACCGGTTTTCACCGGTATTTTTTAAACCGGGTCCGAGCCTTGGCTTACATGTCGTTGTATTTCGAACCTTTTCCATAATATTTCCTGCTGAAAAATTATCACTAGCCTGAAACTTCATTCATCATAATATTGGTGGGTATTATAAAATGGCCGCCAGCGAACGAATCCAATGACTTGTTATATTTATATTCAGCTGTACAGTTGCGCAACAACCCTTTTATTTTGGTGTCATGTTATTTTAGATACATTGGCATTCAAACTTTCTCATTCAAATTGTAATGGAGCTATTTTGTTAACGAATCCCATTTTGATTCTATTTTAACATTTTTAACTTATAAATAGGTTCAGCACCCTAATTGTGTAAACACTTTGAATTACAATAAGAGAGTTTTTAAGGTTCCTAATCCATTGCTTCACAGGTTTGTAAAATTAGTCTGCTCAACAACGTAAATAATGCAATGGACGTGGGTGAACTGTCAAAATGAAACCCATTGCAATCAATTCTCACTATAGATGTGTTACGCAAGAGGGATGATGCTTAGGTAAAAAAAAACTATTTAATCTGTCAGACAGATATAATAAAATAATATTAGACAAGTATTTCTTGCTTTATCATATTAATAAAAAATGGCATTGATAAAACGCATTAAAGTTGGGAAGTGGAAGTCACTACGTCACAAATAAGTATAAAATCTACATACTTGTGACGTCATGGCACATTTTAACTCAATGTATCGCCGTAATCTTTTGATAACGTAAAAAAAGCAAAAATATGTGTCCAATATTTTTTAATAAGTAATCTAACCGACGAATACAAAAAAAAAATATCATCATCTCCATTACTCCGCTGTTTGTATTAGGTAAATAGGTGTAATTATTTTGTTAGTCACTTCTAGCATTACTGACTCAATCTGCCTAGTATTTTCCTTACTATGTAGGGGTCGGCTTCCAGTCTAACCGGATGCAGCTGGATACTAGTATTTTACATGGAGCGACTGTCTATCTGGTCTCCACAACCCAGTTATTGGGGAGCACGATGCCCCTTGGCAAGACTGGTTGTCAGAGTTTCGGGCTTCTGACTACCTGTAACGACTGTCAAAGATCTACGAATGACAGCTGGGACCAAGTGCGAGGCACGGAGGGTCTCGATAAGTTTTAGCCTTAGTGACTGCGTCATAATCATAATCATTTATTTGTCAGAATATGGTACATTATGGTCTTAAGATTAGTCAATGGTATCATCACATTAGTCAATGGTATCATCACATTCTGCCAATGCATATCTCTGCATATCTTTTACCCTGAATGAATGCCTATAGATATACTACCATCCTTTCCTAGGATGCCGTAAAAAGTTGACCATAAGAGGCAGTGGTATTTCCCAGGTTTTAATGGTAAGATGGCAGTCACCTCATGTTAAGGGTGCCCAGAAAAAAATCACAGCTTTGCTTACTCCTCTCAACGAACACGATGAAAAAAAAAACATAATCCGTTCCCGCCAGCAGTGCTTGAAACTTTTGAGGTAACTTCGTGATGATTTTTTTATCGAGCAAATTTTACTATTTTATGTTTCTGTTCCAAAGAAAGTTTGGAAATATCATAGTTGCTGATATTATTTATTTTATACTTACCTAAGTCTTATCAATTTCATGAAAAATTTAATTTACGATAGGCAATTTTGCTGTCGGCTCCCCTTAGTGATTGATATTATGCTGATTAGACTCAACGCGGGCGGCGGCAGCGTATCATATTAGGTACGAAAAAGGTTAGTCGGTTAAGATGACGACGATTTACAGCAGCATATTTACCCGCGTAGCACTTATTGTAGCGGTTTATTATAGAGCTTCTCGGGCTGAAGATGACTATGTATAAGGTTTCCTTATTGCCATAGTTTAAGGTAAGCAGACTTTTAGCTGAAATGCTTTAAGTCAATATTTAATAACTATAATCATATCCTATTTAAGACGGTCTTTGTCTCTTGTGTCCGTTCTGCCTTCGATTCCTAAACCGTAAGAGTGTTAACGCACTACGTCCGATCCGAATTCGAATTCAAGTTCCGAATTCAATTCGAATTAGGAATGTTCTAAATTTTGACGGACAGAGTTCGGTTCTAGTGCGCAACCCCTCATACAAATAGTACTACAGCTACTTCGGACCGACATTTCTCGGATTCGAATCGGATTGGGATCAGAAGTGCGTAACCGCTGTTAAGGTTAAATGTATGTAACAATGTAATATTTATGCATATATTTATGTAAAATAAAGTCGCTTTTCGTGTACCTATGTCTGTGCGACCGCGTTGTTCTTCTAAACTCCGCAATGAATTCAGATGCGTTACTCACTATTACTTGAGAATTTATTCCTGAAGGTTTATGTGTATAAAACATTTTAAACTTACGTTTTTAATAAAGAAATCTCGATGTTTTATCATGACTTAGTTTAATTCCAATACGAAATAAGTTGACTGCAGAAGAATTGTGTATACCTAATATAAATAACTATTGACGTACTTCATAATCAAATTATTATTATAGTTAATCAATCTTTATGTTGGCATTGTTTATCATTATTATGTACTTAACATCTCTAGTGTATTTTGTAGTTTTGCATGCTTTCTGGTTAAATATGGCTGTTGCTAATTATATTTTCTTATGTCACCGACTTTTGACCCATATTTGTAAAATAAATATCTTAAAATTAAGTACAACAAAAAAATTTAAATCTTTACTGCGATGTTATCCAGTGAAAAGGATGACCATCAACGTGTTTCTATTTTCTATGACGCAATCTCTACGTCCCAATCCAAAAATGAAAAATTTATATTATCATTTGAGCGCATTGTACATACAAGATAAAAGTAGATATACAAAGATCTTTTGGCGCGTAACAGAAATCGGAACAAACGCCTCCATTTTGTTTTTCCTTTTTCGAATACTCGAACTGCACAAGTGTTTACCAACAGCCTGTCAACGTCATTCGAGTGCCAGAAGATCCTTTTAAGGTGAGTATACACTAGAGCATTTACTTGTAACAGAAAATCGAGCATTCGGCGCTTTAAATGTTATACAACCTGATTTAATAAACTAATGAGCGTATTTGTGTAACTTTTATCGAGCACACGAGCGCTGGTGACGAGAAATAAATGTTACAGGTAAATGCTCACTCGCCGTGAGCATTACGTCGAACGCAGCGTCAAGCAGGGACGTTACGTTACATGGAAATGCTTTTTGAAGTGAAAACTTCTTTAGGCACGTTGGGCATTTTTAAGATGGGAAAAACAATTGCACTCGCGATACCGTTACCGACACCACAATTTTGTAAACGCGATTGTGCTCTTTATTTATATTTCGTTACGGATCAATGTTCTATGCAAGTATTTTTACTTTAAAGGTTTGGAAGTATTTTTTTTAGTTGGTCCAGGAGTGCCACTGTTTTTTTAAAATTGAACTTTTGCTTGTATTGTACAATTCATAAGAACGTCATATTAGATGGAAATGCTCGATAAAATGCTCTAGATAGTGTGTACTCACCTTAAGCTAGTTATGCACGAACCAATCACGTGGTCACACATGCAGTGTGCACGGTACTCGTAAGTACAGGCTGCACGGAAGTATCGTTTCCTCTTCAATCTAATCGAGCCAATTTCGCACATCCACCGTCCATTGGATCAGGTTATGCAACAAGTTAAAAAATAACAGTCGATCATGCAATTTCACAACGTTGGTTAATTGTATAAGAAAAACTTGTTTATTTCGTTATAAATGATTCATAGCTCTGAATTTGACTAATTCGATGCTATGAATCATTTAAAACGATATGGAAGGAAAACAATGTTTTATTTTTTGTAACTATTTAAATTATAGAGTTAGCTCTTACCTAATAATTTAAGCCCTTTAATTCTGAATATTTGCGTTGTGGTATTTTCAGTTAGTTTTCAGACTGTCTCTTAGTTCAGTGTGCCTCTTGGCCAGTCTCGGTAAAGGCCTCCCCCAACAAATTCTCTCTCCACTGTTTCCTATCCCTCGCAACTCTTCTCCAATTTGGACCTGCTGTGAGCTATAATCCGTCTTCCCGTTGGGCATTTTTGAGATGGGATTAAACCATTGATTTCGCGACACCATGACGACACCTCATTTTTGTAAACGCGATTGTGCTCTTTATTTATATTACGTTACGGTTACGGATCAATGTTCTATAGGTTTGGGAAGTATTTTTTTTTGTAAACGCGATTGTGCTCTTTATTTAGATAAGGTTACAGACCAATGTTCTATACAAGTAAATTTTCTTCCAACAAGGCGATCTTGCTCCAGTTTTCACTTCTGTCGGCACTCCCGGAGTGCCACCACTTTTTTGTTTATTATTCAAAAAACAAAACTAGTTTACATGATCACAATTTAAACATACCTCACAAACCATCGCTGGTTTAACAGCGGTATGGCCAGACACGGCAACTCGGTGCCATTATTAATTAATTAACAATTTGGTAGGTACATATAGATATATATTTAGATCTCACTGCAATCTAGAAAGTATCTTTTTAATATTTTTGAGCAGTTCTTCGCACTTAATAGATTACAAATTTTCATAGGTAGGTTATTCATATACAATGGTAGCATGCATTCGCACGTCCGCGCTCCATAAGCATTATTAGATTTAGCTTCGATAAAAGTAGGTAAGTATGTCAAGCAACGCAACGACTTTAGTCTTACGTATTTACGAATGTTATGTTATGGTAATTCTCACTTATAGCGCGTCTTCCCCTGTTCCTTTTGCCATCTCTGGGGTACTATTCTGTCATATTCTGTCACAGCGTTCATCTTCTTGATTTCAAATTGGAAAAACATAACGTTGGTATACATCTATTGTTATTACTCAGCATAATTTTTATAAAACACATACACAGCTGTGAATAATAAACAAAAACCCTTTAAATTTTAACAACACTAATTGCGTTGATTTAACTTTATTTATAACTAGCTTCTGCCCGCGACTTCATTCGCTGGGCTATCCAATGCAAAAAGATTTTTTCAAATCCGTCTGGTAGTTCCAGAGATTACCCCCTACATACCAATTAATAAACAAACAAATTTTACCTATTTATAATATCATTAGTAAGGAAATATTATTTGTATATTAGTATTAGTATATTAGTATTAGAATATTAGTATTAGTATAATACATTAGTATTAGAATATTAGTATTAGTTTATTAGTATAGATTACAACGAAGGGTTCTGCCAAAAGCGGTATTTATTGAACCAATAGCAACAACAAAGTATCTACCTACCTTCCTAAATTATGCAGAGTTAAATCATAGTTACCGCGGTAATTTTCTTTGTTTTCTTGTCTGAAATGGTAAGGTTAGAACTGTGTCCACTGGCAACTCTTAAATTTATAGCCCTAGAACTTTGAGCTCAAATCAAAACTTTTATTAAAACAGCTCTTTTCTCAGACTACCTACCAGCACTATATTTACGTAACACACGATCAATCACAATCTGAATCATTTTGAAAGATATTGCTAATCTATTGCTTCATATGTTCGAAATATTTGTCTGCTCAGCAATTTAAATAACGCAATGAATGTTATTGAACTGCCAAAATGAAAAAGATTGTGATTGATCGTGTGTTACGCAATTAGGGTGCAGTTTGACAATCATAAATCTTGCTGGACAGATAAAAACACGGAAAATAACTATAGTAAAAATTTAAAAGGTTAAGTTTTTTTTACTGATGTTAAAAGAATTAATTGGATTGATTTCTTAAAATAATAATTAAAAGTATGTCGCACGCCAAAATTAAAAGCAGAATAAGAGATCTACCTATAATTATCTTTAAAAAGTTTCTGGTACCTTATTGACGCAAATAAATGTATTTGTTTTTGAAACACTTATTCCATCTTATTGAACGAACACCTTAAGTTTGTAGGAAGAGAAATAGATGAAAATTAGGAATCAAGAATTAGGAATCAGACACGGGTTTTTCTACCCAGCGTGTTTTTTTTTTCAAACTCCATTTGTTCACCTTTCTAATTAAATGGAACCTTTGTATGAAATCATCAATTGATAAACGCGTAACGATAGCCTTGTGAAAATTGTAGCATCCCGCTTCGGATGGGTTAGATTTTCTTTCATACACAAATAGGAGTTACTTTGTCGGTTCATGCAGAACAGTTTAATAATTAAGAGTGTAAAAGCGAACGAAGCGAGCGCGAAAATAATTTTAGCACACCGACTCGGATTGGTTAGATTTTTTTTACCATTCAAATTACGAAATGAGGGGGCCTTATTGGATCACGGTGATCTTCCTTCTGCAGCTTAACACATTATACTAAAATCCTTTCCCCGACTGCCTAGGCCTTAGTGACCTAGTAAACCTCTCGGCTCGGACACTAAAAGGTCCCCCAAACACCACGGGCCGTGGTGCCCAGCACCACGTTGAACCTTAGTAGCTACGCCATTGCTTAGAGTAGGTACTACTTAAATATTGCAATCACTGTGTAAAAATTACTTTACATTAACAGTTAAACTCGATCAATGGGTAACCCCATTGTGTGCGTAGACATATAGTCCGATGGGACGGCCATCCGACGCAACCGTAGAGAGATCAGGCGCAATGTATTTAATCTATGATTATTATGGGGTGACAATAAATAAAGAAAACTTTGGAGCGCATGAGATGATGAGACAAGATCTATTAATATCTGATACGTCATCTTAATTAATCACTCGTGCATGTGATTAGTGTGTGATTAGCATACGAGAGACTATGCCATATATTTATAGATTTCGTAGCGCGTTTTTATTGTAGTTACACTAGGGTATTTAATAGTACATTATTGTCGCGGCCTGCAACAAGGGCATTGATGGACGATCGTGAAAATGTGAGCCGAGACCATCAATACTGCAGGTTGCGGCCAAGTCTTGGCCAAGCCAAGGCAAGGTACTTTTCTCAAACAATTCGCGGAAATTCAAACTAAGTAAATAAATTAAAAATTCCCGAATCAATGACGAACAACGATAATTTTTCACGCGCCGATGTGTTTGTTCCAAAGCCAAATCGAAAAAATAAAATCTTTGATAAGGAACCTCCTTGGTTGCCATGTGTTGAAGTAAAACGTTAGTTCCATTTTTAAATAGCACGACAGATATGAGTTTTCATAGTAATTTATTCGGCCGCTAAACATGACAGATATGGATTTTCATACAAACATTCCCGGCCGGGCGCTCGCATGTATTCGACCAGTAGATACAGTAATTTTGATTTATCTCGAAGAAGGTTATCAAAATAATGCTCGAATTTTCAAGCATATTTGAGCAATAGTAGATTGTTATACCAAGGGTCGAAAGGAATCAATTCCCATACGAGGTATTAAGACGCCCGAGCGCAACGAGGGCTATAGTCCGAGTAGGAATTGATGATGACTTTCACCCGTGTTAAACACAACTTTTCATTTCGAATTTATGGAAAGTAAAGAATTGTATTTTTTCTAAAATATTTATTGATAATATTAACATGAGTATTCTAGTACATTTTAGTCTTTTTAAAATTTTAAATATGCAACATACTGCGTCACCGCCGCGGGTCGTCCCGCTTATAGGTATTTTTTAAATTAACATTGGCTGTTTATACACTGACAAGACTTCAGCAATTTTTTTTTAATCGATATTTTTCATAAGGGGTATTACACTATCATATCTATGATCATAGATCTATGATCAAACATATAATGAAATTGTAAGATAAGATTGGGTAATTTGTGAGCTTCGTAAGTATATGATATAATATGATAATGTAATATCCCCCTAAGTAGGATATACCCATAATAAATGTCTATTTTACAATTTCATCATATATTTGATCACAGATATGATACTGTAATACCGCCTTAGGTAAAAAATTTCGTAGCCGACTACCTAACCAAATTTAGTTCTATTTTTTAAATTCATTCCCGCCCTAGAGAGGGAAGCAATTATTATGAGTCTTTCCCGCCCTAGGGTGGGGAGCAGCGTCTTCCACCCGCTGCTTGGATCAAACAAACACTACTTTCCGAGTATGAGAAATGAAAAAGTTATTTTCTTCTCGATAGAAGAAGCAAATAAAGGACAGACAGTACATGGATTTGTCGAATGAATGTAAGAGACGTTTTATTTAAAAAAAAACACAATTTTAGGTAAGACTTGACTCGCTTCGACTGAGTGTCGATTCTTTACGTGACTGGCCTATTTTTAGGTTAAAAAATGAGTATTGCCATTCAACATGGCAATGCTGCCAGCCCTTTGTGCATTTTTCCAGTGACAGTGACGCAGACGAATTTTTTGATGCCCGCTCTTCCCATTTTTTATTTTATCTACTCGCTTCTTGGAAATACATAAGTATACTCGAATTGATAAATACTTTGGAAAAGCCCGTGAGCTGTCAGTTTTCCTCATTAAAAACTGTGTTGGTTAGCAGTGGAGTTTGGCAGCGTAAAAAGCAACAAGAAACAGGAATTTGTAGTGTGTGTAGGAGATAAATAAATAGGAGGCTTGATAAGAGTTCTCGATAACAAGCCGTGAAGGTGCATGGGATTTCCCATCGGAAAAATGGCGAACTTCCATACAAAACGTCATCCTATATTCGATGTTTTTTTTTTGTTACCTGCTTAGTTATTTAAATTCTCTAAATTTTGTAGTTGATTATTTTGGTGCACGGCAAAACTCTAATGAGTTTATGTTGGCACCAACTTAAATGTATAAAATATATGATCATGTACTACTGAATCAATAAATAAATACATAACCCCATTAGGGGGTTATATTTTTCAAAAATTCTTCCTTTTTGCTTAAAATATGAGCAATAAGGAAGATTTTTTGTAAATATTCTACAAAAAATAATAATAATATTTACTATTTAATTATATATTTTTTATTTATTTAATAATATTAATATTTACAAAAATTTCATCAATCAATCATTTATTAATATGGGTACTTACAAAAGAGGTCTTATACAAACAATAGTGCCATTAGCCATATCCTACCATAAGGCTTGCAAATTTACAAATACGCAGGTATCTATGAACAAGAACGTAACAATAAAAATAGATATTTCAAATATCATATGGTTATTATAAATACATTATATAAGTTTGTCCTGTAAATATTCAGTGACAGACTAATATGCTTTTTTTAGTAACAGTGTTTTTGTATTTTTTTTTAATATATTTAAATCACTTATCCCCAGAAGTGAATTTGGTAAATGGTTATTTATATATGCGTGGAGCCATATAATATACTTTTATTTAATAACGCTGTTTTATTGCTTCGTAAACATATATGTAATTTGTATCTTTTGCTTTCCAACTTATTAAAGTAGTTTGTATTTTTCCTAACGAACATTATAACATCTAATATATATAAACATGGTAACTTGAGAATATTTTATTTTAAAATGAAGGTCTGCAGCTGTCAGTTACTTTTATACTAGTTATGGCTCGTATACATTTCTTTCGGGCTTTAAATATTGCTTCTTTGTTAGTTGAATTACCCCTAGACTCAGTGGACTGTGCGTTGTTAGTCAGTGAATTTAAGATTGTTATTAAGTAAATATCTATTATAGCTATTTTAGACTTGCCAAGTTGATTCGACAATTTTGTCCAATCAACTTGAACTACAAAAATGGACAGAAACATGAAAAACTGGTTTTACAAGGTATGTGATAGGTAATAGGTAGGTCGGTATTTCGTATACCTACTTAAAGAAAGAAAAGAAAGAAAATTCATTTATTTGCGGTAAACATGACACAAAGAAAGATAAAAAAAACACGTAAATGACAAATTGTGGAAAAATATCCGTCACATCCACGCAAAACGGCCATCGCTCAGTAAGTATGTTAAAGCTAAAGTTTGATCACAAATGATCTTAAATAATAGTACTTACCTACTTACTTTCAAACACGTAGGTACCTACAGTACTTGTTAAGTGTCATTATTAAAATAATATCAAATATAAAAATCTCGAGGGAACCGATTCTAATTGAAGTAATTTTCACGTCCCACAAAATATTTTTGTGAGTTACCTACCTAGAAAATAACCTGTATATGAAACTAGCTGCGCCCCGCGGTTTCACCCGCATAAATCTCGATCCCGTCGGAATATCGTGATAAAAAGTATTCTATGTCCTAACCCAGGTTATGGTCTACCCATGTGCCAAATTTCATCCAAATCTATTCAGCTGTTTTAGCGTGAAAGCGTAAGAAACAAACAAACAAACTCACTTTTGCATTAAAGTTAGGATAGTTAAGATACCGATCTATTTTAATTTATTTTGATTAAATCAGAGCGTAGGTTGTGGTGGGTAGTCCAATGAATTCGAGAATGGGCGAAAATCTACGTGATGGGCACAACCTTTTCAAAACTTAAATAATAATAAAGATGGAACGGTACTAAGCTAAGATAATTGAGATATATAAACCGTAGGAAACGAAAAGGCAAACTGGGAAAATGGAAACCTATACTTTTTATAATTTTTCTTTTTTTTTTATCAAAAAAGACATGACGTCACACAAATCGTGCATCGCGCAATTATAGTTTACCGCGCGAACAATATAATGTAAGACTTTCCGACATCAACCGTCGGGCAGTTGCCTGCCAGACACGATACCCGTCTTGTCGGAGGATCCTCCCTTTTCTAAAGAGGATGAGTGAACTTAACACCCTGCTCCTCATACCTGTAAAACCTTCTTACTTAGGCACTTACTATTATGGATCAACATTGGTACTAGATTACTGCAAAAGCTGAAGCAGTGAAGTCGCTTCGTTTACAAGTTTAAGCCTAGGCTGGAGACCTTAATATATTAAGGCACCAGAAGAAAGTCCGGTAAAACAACCGATAACCTCCTTCCTAGCTAGGTTTACTATTATTACTATACTATATATATTTTTTTTTTGGTTAGGTCACACTGACGATTTGCCAGCGTGTTTCCAGCGAGGCGATTTGAGAACGTGCTCTCCGCGGTGCGAAGCGACCTAGCCGCGATCACGAGACGTATACGCCGCGTTTTCACAATATTGTACACTCGCTTATCTCGTTCTCTCTTATATATTCACGTCCATTATTGCTCTTGTTTTGCAAACGCGGTGAACACGTGGCGTGTTCGCTACGCACAAGCAGCGAGCGCGTTGAACAATCGCCTCGCTGATAGCTGACTCGCAAGTCGCCAGTGTATGCCTTTTTAACCCCTGACGCAAAAAGAGAGGTGTTATAAGTTTAACCGCTGTGTGTCTGTCTGTGGCACTGTAGCTCTTAAACGGGTGAACCGATTTGAAAGCAGGTTATCAAGCAATGGTTCTTAGACATGTTTGTATCAAAATCGGCTCAGCCGTTTAAAGATTATCAGCTCTTTTCTAATTGATGAATGGATGTGAGTATCTTCCACAGGTCTAATCGATTTTTTAATTCGGTATTCTGTTACTTCAATGATATTATAAGAACATAGCAACCTTGAACTGATGTTGCAGCACCACCTGGAATTTGCAAATTTTAACTGATAACATTGCACTTGATAAATACCTACAAAAAGAAACAAAAGCATTTAGAGTGTAAATGAGTTGTAAAAGCATGCTGATTTCACTGTATTGCTGCATGAGTCAATCGGTACACATCAACTGATCGTGCCTAAACTGCATTTATTTTGGCGAGTGATGTGATGTGAGGTCTTAACTGCCTTTAACTCTGGCTTTTATACCTAAATGTAACTTAAATCTCTGCACGGAAGTAAATTCATTGCTTTCTGGCCGATTACAATTTAGAGTATTTCATTTATTTTCAGTCTCAAGAGCAATCAAGTGGAATGAGTAATTTTTTTTTTAAGCGTACACTCGGGATTTCTCCTATATTGTGGGTGCGTTTACAAACATTAAAACTCACATACACAAACAGCCAGCCCCGGAACTACTACTACTTGTAGGTCATACAAATATTTGTTCCGTAAGTTTTCAGTAGTAGACTTTGGCAAAAAGATTGGCTTTCATTTTGACAGTGCAATGTCTTGTAATAAAGTTGTAGATGTAGAGCACATTATGTAATAAACACTGGACTGCCAAAATGAGAGCTATACCTAACGACACTTACGTAATGCGTTGCTTTGTTTGCGCGTGTGAGTTGTATTTATAGACAGTAACGAAACGAAATAATTTAATTTGATATATGGATATTTTAAACATAACCAACTGTCTTAGGGGTGATCTATAAGTGCACCTCTACTGACCCCTTCGAGAAATATAAGCGTATTATTTAGATGTTTCCGTTAGGAAACCGACATGCTCTAGAACCAAAAAAAAATCGAAGACATGTGACATCTACCAACCCGCATAGGGCCCGTATACAGCCCACTCCCTCTCACCGAGAGGAGGCATGTGTCCCAGCAGTGGGAACATTATAAACAGATTATAATTTACATGTTATGAAAAGGTCATATACAAAGTGCTTAGTTTTATTCTAGCAAAGCGAGCAAAGCCACAAAGAGGCAAAAGCAAACAATTAAAATATAAATCATATTATTCATACATACGCATATAAGAATGTACCTACAACAAATCAGTTAGTAACAGCTACTGCGCCAGTATTCAATGTATTCATGGACAACACAGATAACCTTATTAGCTCCACGTCCTGCTTGATATTTAAATATGCACGTGGTTACAAAACGTGAATAAAAAACTTATACAGGTTGGTGATTTAGGGACCTGCATCCGTCAAGGGGGTGATTCTACCTGTCATCCTGAACAACTTTTGCTATGAAATACATAGAGAAACGAGATTCGTAAAAAAAAAAACAAACGTGTATCGAAATAATCTGTCTACTGTTGTATAGGAACTAGATTTTTTTTTCACGAATCGGATGTGAGTTTCGTGATGAAAGTTGTTTAGTATGACGGGTAGAATCACCCCCATGACGGATGCAGGTGTCTAAATCGTCATCCTGTATAAATGACAAGTTGTGTGAACGACTAAAATGAGGAACTTCCATCATCATCTGTGTAGCCTTTTCACACTATGTTGGGGTTGACTTCCACTCTAACCGGATGCAGTTGAATATCAGTATTTTACATGGAGCGACTGCCTATCTGACCTCCACAACCCAGTAACTGCGTAGCACGATACCCCTTGGTAAGACTGGCTGTCAGACTTTCGGGCTTCTGACGATCCGTAAAAACTGTCAAAGATCTACAAATGACAGCCGAAATGACGAACTTTCATACAAACCTTTATCTCCTATTGAATCCTTGTAGGGAATGATTTTTCAAAAAACCTTCGTAAGTGCTCACCTTCGTTGTTTCAAGGAACTCTTGTGCAAAAGTTCAAGCTTCTAGACCCTGCGGTTTTGGCTGTGCGTTGTTTGTTAGTGAACGTAAGAATATAAGATTTTTTATTTTACGTAGATATACAAAGGTGATATACCGCTTAATAAAAATTCATCACGAATCAACAAGGGTGTTGATCAACGGTACATATAAAATTATTTTTTATTCTTTGCAACTAAATCAACTAACGTTAACTAAAACGTCCTACAATCATTAAGTTCTCTGCTAGTGCTGTGCACTTCTATAAGTGACGAGTTCACAATACCTAAAACTGTATGTGATTTTTGTATGTGTATGTATAAGTGAGTAAGTCGTTGAGGTGCCAAATAAATAAATAAATAAATAAATAAATAAAAAATAAATAAATAAATAAAAAATAAATAAATAAATATAATTAACATTTGTCATTTTAATTCTACGTAATACCTACCTAATTCATTTATATGTATTAATAAATTACTCTGTTAGAACCAGCTATACAAATTTTAACAATATATTAATTACTACCTGTGCCCCACGGTTTCACCCGCATAAGTTTCGATTCCGTGGGAATAAAGGGATAAAAAGTATTTTATGTCCTCACCCAGGTCATGGTCTATCCCTGTTCCAAATTTCATTCAAATCCGTTCAGCCGTTCAAGCGTGAAAGCGTTACAAACAAACTCACTTTCGCATATATAATATTGTAGTTGGGATAGTTAAGATTGATATGTCATAAGTTAAAGCAGAGATATTTTTATTACTTCTAGCGCATCCTGTACCCTGATTGCGTAACTTATTTTCGTAAACAATTTTGCCTAATTTGTTTCATTTCGACAGTTCAATAACATTCATTGCGTTATTTACGTTGTTGAGCAGATTTTTTTTTCCAACTTATTAAGCAATGGATTAGCAATCTGTTTCAAACCGAAACGGATTTTGATTGTATTGTATTACGCAATTAGGGTACTGGTTTTATAATACCAACAGGTTTACGAGGGGTACCAGGTTTTATTTTGTTAGTTTAGAACTGTGAGCACGCGCTAGCCGAGCGAGCGCTACATCCAAGTTTGTCATAGTTTTTTTTTTTAAAGCGTTGCCCCTCACTAGGAATTGCTTCTGTATTTTCACCCACCATACAAAAGGAATTCCTACTGAGGGATTCCCTCTGTATTGTGGGTGCGTTTACAAACATTTAAACTCACATACACAAACAGCCAGACCCGGAACAAATACTTGTAGGTCATACAAATATTTGTTCCGTGCGGGAATCGAACCCGCGACCGCAGCGCAGCAGTCAATCGCTTAACCACTGCGCCAACCGTGCCGTCTAGTTACTTATCTATTAACACTTTGAGGGGCACTAAACGCCCATAGCCGTTATAACAATAAAACGTCTATGGTCTCGTTCAGTGTCAAAGTCAAAGTCAAATAATTTATTTCAAAAAACTTTACACAAAATACAACCGACTTCCAAACTACAAAGTGAAAAATAACTTTAATTTTGGAAGTAGGTGTCTTTGGATCAGTTTTTTAGTTTTTTGCCACCGACTTCAGAAATTAAATTATAAAAAAATATTTAATTAAAAAATTAAATTTTAAAAGAGTAACGGTGGAGTTTCTTGCCCATTCTTCTCCATACGAAAACTACCTTTTGGGAGGGGCGACTAGAATCAATTATATTATTTTTAAATTTTGACGTTCAAAAGTGCCATACATGGGCCTATTTGAAATAAATGATTTGACTTTGACTTTGACTTAAAGTTATTTTTCACTTTGTAGTTTGGAAGTCGGTTTTATTTTTTTGTAAAATGTTTATTTTTTCACTTTTTGTGGGTTGGATTGTAATTTATCTAAGTTAAAATAGCCTAATGTCAACTGATGGCTTTTCCCGATGCAGGGACTTTAATTGTTCAGGAGTTCTCCAGGTACTTCACCATCAGCTCCACTGCACCATATGAATTGTGACGAGCATTCATTTCTTACCAACCATATTAAAGTAATCGAAACGCAACCTGTCAAATACATATTATTGAGTAGTTACGGTTGCCGTCTGTGTCCGTCATCATCAGTTCCACTTTACTAAATGGTGCTTTCCGAAAGCAAATGCACGAGTTACTATAAAAAATACCCAAATTGCTTTGGGTGTGCCTATAATATTTAAAGAGTTCTCTCAATTTCTCTAAGATCCCATCATCAGATCGTTACCAAATGACAATGGGACTACCCTTTCAGTTATATATCAATGCCTTTCATATAAAAAAATATTTTTTCAAATCGGTCCAGCCGTCTTCGAGCAATCGAGGACAAAAATACAAAAAAAAAACGACGAACTGAGATCCTCCTCCTTTTTTGAAGTCGGTTAAATTCAATTCAATAATTTTATTACATACCAAGGGATCCATATAGTATTAGTATGAACTTAGCCTATGTTAGTAAACTCAATAACTTAAAAATACAATAATTATTAATTAAATGGCAAAAAAAGTCACTGACAAATTCTGCGCACTTATTCGGTAGCGGAAATTAAAATGCGCTGGCGCACATCTGGTTCGCAATATAACTTCCGGTAACACGTGAGACACTCAAGGCCAAGGAACCTAAAGTTTAAGGTAAGCCTGACAACATTTATGACAACGATTAGTTGTTGATATTAATTATAATCAGTATTTTTGTTTACCTTGCTTAGTAATCTGTCGATTAAAATTTAAATTAAAGACATAAATATTATTCGCTTAGAGTTTTAACACTGCTTCTTCTCGAAGTAAGTGGGTACCTACTTATTCAATCCGATGTTTCAGATTTTTTGTTTTGTCAGTATTTTCAGGTGGTGTGTAAGTATTTTCAGGCATCCTGTTAAACACTCGGGAGATCGTCACGATCACAGAATGTCGTTACATCTGATTCGACAGCAATATATTACTCACTTTAGGATGATGAACCTTTTTAATACTCGTATGATTTCGATAATTACAACTATGTTAATATTTTGTGTAGATATTCTTTACTCTTAGATTATAGTATGTGTAAGTGTTACGGACCTTCATGGGTATACAAACATACATAAATATTACTTTATAGTAAAACTTCCTTGTGTTGAAGTTATAAAATTAAGTAATCGGCTTTACAACAGCTTTAGACATCAATATAAAACACATTTAAATTATCTATTATAAATTATATTTATAATAATTACTTATAACTACGATTATATTACGCTTACATTTACGTATGTACGTCGTAACTAAATAAACTCCTAAGTTATTTGAAAAATAATATAAAGTCCATTAAATATGTCACTAAATGTAAAGTAACAGCATTTTGGCGTGGTGTTGGTCTATTAATGAGTTGTCCTAATTTTGTCCTGCGGACGAGGTCACCCCCGCCCCTCGGTCTAACCTCGGTACCGGTAACCTACGTTGGGAGCTTATTTACTTAGCTACATGGAGCTATGTAAGACAAATAAAAACCACAATTTTGTCTTGATATGGTAGTCAATATAAAGTTATTTTATATTTAACTTGCTTTTTAGAATTCCGTACCCGAAGAGTGCTAAACGGAATCCGGTCAGCGGGCTATCTTATGAACCGTAATAGGTAGACAGTTAAAATTTTTACAGACTGTGTATTTCTATTGCCACTAGAACAACAAAATATAATAAAAAGAAAATAAAACACCTTTCTATTATATCTTATGTAGTGTTAAATATATAAATATACAGTGGTACGAAACCCTTCGTGTGTGAGTTCGACTCGCACTTGGCCGATTTGTAAATCTATATAAGCTGTGTGCCCGATAAGATTTCTTATCGCCCAAAATGACGAATTTCCATACAAACTTTCATCCCTTATTTAAACCGTTAAAGAGATGAATTTTAAATAATCCTTCCTTAGTGTTCACTTTCCATATTAAAAGAACTCTTGTGCAAAATTTCACGCTTTTAGACCCAATGGTTTGGACTGTGCATTGTCTGTTGAATGAATTTTAGAGTTTTATAGCCTAAACTAGATGCTAACCCATGGATTTTAATTATATGTTAGACCCGCATTTAATACAGAACAATGTTTGCTAACGTAGTTAAATAAAGTAACAAAGTAGAAAACAAATCTGTTTACATGAAGCAGCCTTTAATTTTATGGATTATTTTCATGTAAAAGCGTTCAAAGCCCTTTTAAAATCCTTTGTTACACAGTATCGTTTGAGGTCATAGTGATGTGACCTCCAACGATACTGGGTCTGTGATACACTTTATGAAATAACGAGTAAGTGCTTAGTTAAATAAACAAGTCTATACGGATTTTTGGATTGAAGATGGATTGTATGTTGACTGCAATTGAAACTGAAAGATTTTCGGGTAGGTACTTACTATTTGTAGTCGGATACATACTATCGGATTTGAGTTTCAAGGCGAAAGTTGTTTAGTATGACGGGTAGAATCACCCCCTAGAAGGATGTAGGTCACTAACGGCTGAACCCATTATCCTATTTTCAGTAAAAGACAGATCGCTATTGTTGGTAGATGGTAGAGTATAATTGAATGTCATTCCGTAAGATTCCTTATTCTCTGACAGATTATTAGGACGTTAAAACCTGTCTATCTTGGTCCGTGAATGGGTGACCATTTCTACATACCGAGACTCCTCCGTGCCTCGGAAAACACGTTAAGCCGTTGGTCTCGGCTGTCATTCGTGGATCTTTGACAGTCGTTACGGGTCGTCAGAAGCCCGGAAGTCTGACATCCAGTCTTACCAAGGGGATCGTATTATTTAGTTACCTACTGGGTTGTGGAGATCAGATAGGCAGTCGCTCCATGTAAGATAATGGTATTCATCTGCATCCGGTTAGACTGGAAGCCGACCCCAACATAGTTGGGAAAAGGTTAGACAGATTGATTGGTATTTATGACTATGTTGTAGTTGGGAAAAGGCTAGGCAGGTAGATCGGTTTTTCTATTAGATAGGTTAATCGTTAATTGCCAACCGGTATATCTATAAATATGTAGTATAAAATGAATTCGAATTTTGTGTGCGACTGCTTAGATTTTTTAAACTGCAATTTATTCCGGAAGGTTTGTGGAAGAATTTAAAAAACATCACAAATGATAATGATTTTTTTAAGCCTCAAAACTGCTTTTTCGATCGCTTACTTATATACCTCAATAGTACCCGTTTAAAAAAAGAGTAACCAGGAACTAAATACATGAAAATGGTATCAAAAGATGCGTTACTGGAAGAGTAGCTCTTTCAGTAACGCATCTTTGCTGAAAAAAAAGTATTTTTTTTTTTTATAAAAAAAAAACGCTTCTTTTGGGACTTTTTTCCAAGAATATTAAACGTATCAATAACGAAAAGAGATATGGAAAAATAAAATGATCCTGAAGAATTTAAAGGGCTTCAAAATTATACCATTCTGGTTTCGAAAGGATTATAATTAAGGGTAGATGTTTACCCCTTTAACTCCTCTGATTTTAAAGTGAAATAAAATAAAATAAAATAAAATAAAAAATGAAATAAAGTAATTTTCAATGCGCACCACACTAGGAATTTCTCATGTATTGCTCCTGTATTTCAGTTGCGTTTTAATACGAAGCATAATGTAGTAGCTATGTACTGATTTATATTAACCCAAAATTGATCAGAAAGTCTCTTAGTTGCCTCATATTCCACGAGTTTAGTGTCAAAGTCTAATCATTTATTTCAAATAGGCCCATAAAAGGCACTTTTGAACGTCAAAACTTACAAAAAAAAAATAAAAAAATTGAAAACTAGGTAGTTTGCGTATGGAGAAGAATGGAAAACTCCACCGTTACTCTTTTAAAATGTTTTACAATATTTTGTACATTGTACATACGTTAGTTAAATAATTATATTTGTGAAGACGATGCACCTAGAATAAAATTATTATACCACAATAGGTAAAAATCATTAAAAATGAAACAACGACAGATAAATTAATTATGTGATAGATATATGGTGCTCACATATTTACAAACATTGTAAAAGTGGACGATTTTCCTAAAATTTTACAATTAATAAGTCAGTGTAAGTTATAAAAGGCGGATCTAGCAACGGATCGGTAATCTTATCGACGAAATAGTTGGGATTATATAAACAACTCGAGACCAGTCGAGACTGAACAGAAATGTATAAAATTATATTCATATAAGAAGGCACTTAGAATCGATAAGTTTGTAATTTTTTTTATTACCCTGCGCTGTCTCTCTTCTGGGCAAAGGCCTCCCTCCCCTCTTTAATAATATTACTTTACAATAAGGTATTAAGCTGCTTTACTCGTTTTTACGACTAGACAAAACATCAAGATGTCTTGATTATACGTAGGTAAGTTTAATGTCAACGTAATATGAATATAATCCTTCCGGAATAAAATTTCTAAATGATGATAAAAACCGCATCAAAATCTGTAGTTTTGAACAACAACGTGGTCACACAGACATACACGAACTGTGACTTTAATATTTATGATATGGATATTTAGAAAAAGAAAAAGATATATTATATAAAAAGAGAGATATATATATATATATATATATTATATATAATATACCAAACGTAACATTATTATCAACGTAATAATTATTTCTATGTTAATTATTAATGTAATTGGTATTGTACCGTTTTCATTATCTATAAATAAAAAAAAATCACGCCTGTAATCTCCGAAGGGTAGGCAGAGGTGTATCTAAAGTACACCCACATTTCGCCTGTTATGTTTAAGTCCATGTAATAGGGGGGAGCCTACTCGTTATTGCCATCAGCCGGGCACAAATCCAGACTCCGGGTAGCTACTGATAAATTTCTAGAATAGGAATATCCAATAACACTTCTCCCGAATTGGGAATCCAACCCTCACCCTCAGCAGTAGAATTTGCGACAACTGAAGCAGTATATTATATGCCTATATGAACGTATAGAATTAATATAAATGTTATTAACAAACATTGAAGATAATATTTACATAATTTAAAAGCTATCAGTCTTAAAATAATAATAATATGCACTCTGATTCATTCGTGTTCACATTCATACACCCTCACTCTCACTCACACACTCGCATGCCTACGTGCGTGCTGCATGTTTAGCTTTAATTCTCTCTTTTTTAAAATATTATTATTCCATAATATGTAAATGATATTGAAGAGCGGAGCCTCCTAACATAGGTTTATTTGCTTAAAAGGAGGCTCCAATCACTAGTTGTTAAGGTTTTATTTATTAATTAAAATAATAAACATTTTTTTACATTTTTCTTCCCCCCCTTTTTATTTGAAAAATGAAAAAAAAAATTGGGTAAAGAAACAAGAATAAATAATTTATTGATTCTAACCCCCTGTTGCCCTGCGATTTTATGTATAGATTAAAAATATACTGTCACAAATCGATACGTTAGAAGAAATTGAAAAAAAAAATATGAGTCGTATTGTGTTGTGTTGTATTGTGTTGTCAAAACATTGGCTAACGAATAGGCAGATATTTGCGACCTGCACTCAATGTAGGCCATTGCGTCCTTTTGTGTACTTGCCGCCGGTTTTCAGTAACAGCTTTCGTCTGCAGTTACAATTTGTTGGTATGTCGACTGTATATTTCAGACCGTAAACTTCCATTGGTGAATATTTTGTAGTATATTTTACAGTATACAAAAATACTTGGTTATAAAAACAATCTGTGGAATTACCATTATGAATTCAAATGATTCTATAATTATTTTTCAATTTTCAAGTAAAAAGAATAAGTAGTATATGCATATTTAGTAATATTACTACATACTACGCTAACGTCAATGTGAGTATCACCAATAATAGATTTCTTTAGGTTCCTCCTACGCTAACTTTGCGTGTGACAAGTTTTATATTTCTGCCTAAGAGTCTTCCTTCCCAGACTTAGAAGCGCGTAGCAATATTCATATTTCTGCCCAGGAGTTCTCTTATGCTATCGTCGTAGCGCATAGCAATATACAGACTTGTGTCCAGAACTTTAGGAATTCTCTTAAAGTCCTCTTGTTTGAGAATCCCCTACGCTGACTTTGAAGCGAGTAGCCACATAAATACCTTTTCTGGGATTCTCCCTATGCTGACGTCGTAGCACGTAGCCACATACATATCTTGTCTGGGAATTCCCCTATGCTGACTTTGTAGTACGTAGCATTGTCTGGGAATCGTCCTACGCTAACGTCGTAGCGCGTGGCAACATACATAATGTCTGAGAATCCTCCTATTTTGACTTCGTAGCTCGTAGCAACATAAATATCTTGTCAGGTACTCCCTCTACGCTGACGTCGTATTTTGTAACCACATACATACATACCTTGTCAGGTAATCCCCCTACGCCGAAGTCGTAGCGCGTAGCCAACATACAACATGTAAAAAAAATCCTGTCTTATCCGTGAGGGTGTTGTTAGGTATTGTAGGCGCGGGTTTTCGGACGGTGAGCAATGGGTAGCTCACCGCCCGATAAGGACCAGGCCTGGGTCGACGGCGCGTTGTGTTCCACGCGCGCCTCAAAGAGATGTCAGCAGATTGATGGGGTCCGTTAGGGCCGATGGCTGCCGCGGGTGCGAAGAAAACCCAAAGGGAGATCGTGGCCCCCGGCAACAGGGCAACCGAAGGAACACGGGTGGGTTTGAGTCGGTAAGAGTCTGACACGCCCTCCCGCTCCGCCCAGAGCGGGAGAATTTATTTGATAATTTCCCACCCCAAAAAAATGGTATTGTACTGAGAGTTCATGTGGTAATCATCAGGAATAAGATTTTTTATTATATTTTGGTAAAGTTATTGCAGAACCTATGTGCCTCTTTGGGACCGGACAGGGTTTTTTTTTACATATTGTATATTGTTTGGGAGTCTCCCTACGCTGAATTCGTAGCGCGTAGCAACATAAATACTTGTCTGGGAATCCCCTACGCTGACTTCGTAGTGCGTAGCAACATACATACTTTACTGGGAATCCCCCTACGTTGACTTCATAGCGCGTGGTCACATACATACTTTGTCTCGAAATCCCCATACGCTGACTTCGTAACGCGTAGCAACATAGAAGCTAAAGTAAGTAAGAAAATATTTGACCCAGATTACGCACTTTATCTAGTACAAATAAAGAACATAAAAAGTACACAAACAATGGATAATCTTTAAACTAATATAATAAAGCTTAAGAGTTTGTTTGTTTCATCGTGCTAATATCCAAACTAATAGTCCAATTTGTTTTTTTTTTTAATGCATTGGATAGCCCAATTCTTGAGGAAAGTTATAGGCTATCTTTAACATCACATTACGACCCTAGGAGTCAAGCAAAAATAAAAAAGCCACAAGAAATGTTAAGCGAAAACGAAGCACTAGCGCGGGCGGGCGATGCAATGCGATGCGGTGGATCGGAGGCAGAGGGAGTTTTATAAAAAAATGACTGTTATTTTAGTAAATTGTGTACGATTCCAAGCGAACGAAATCGCGCGCAGAAGTTATACAAATTTTTAAAATAACCACGTTTGGCAGAGGGATTCGTGATTGCAGATTGTTAGTTTTAGGAGACAGGACGTTGGTGGTGGCATCCTCCTGACGTTATCACGTTAAACGTTAAAATATCGCCAAGCGCGGCCTAATATTTCTTTGTTTATTAGAGGAGGAAACAAATTATGATTATACAGTAGTTGATATTGATTTCCTGTAAGTACAATAACTTTTAGGAGCAAAATTAGAAGTTTAACACATTCAAGTCCACCCACTTTTCATAGAGCACATATGCCACCATATATAGTGGACCCTCCAGGAGGGTCACTGGCATTACGTTTACGTTATAGTGAACCCTCTAGGAAGGCTCCCGGCACTGAACGAGTTAACTAAAAAGTCAACCTACTTGCCGCGCCGTTTGTAAAATGTGCTCTAGATGTATGTGGTGTTTCCCACATGAACTAACAGCAGTTATATTATATAATGTTTTACAAATCAAATAACTAACTGTAGTTATTCAATTAAATGTAAAAAGTTCAAAAACTCCGTAAAATAGCCGAATATTCTATTTAGGTAGGTAGGTATATCCATTGAGGAATTCATAAGTAAATTAGCTTTTAGTTCAATTAGAAAATGAAGTACCTAAGTTTTTGCAGATTAATTATAACCAAAATGCAAAATACCTAAAAGTAAAATACTCGAATACATTTAGATAGATAAACTAAGTTTTAAATGAAATAAAAAATTCATTATGTCGAACATTCGCAACTTGACTTTCGTCCGCCATGTTGCTAAAGAGTCATTGACCTCTTTACTGCTAAAACCGTAACACATCACGAACACACACGATTATAAAATAAATAACGTTTCAACTTCAAAATAAAGAAAATAAAATGAGTTTAATAGGTTTACACAATAGCCAATAATGGTCACACTGTGGCCACACTTTACGTAGTATATAAAAACTTATTCTGTAAACCCTCATTTTGAATGTTTCATTAGGACCTCTTGCTGGCTGAATACATTGAAAAAAAAAAAGGTGGCTGCCTTATAATCCTAATACAAAAGAAAAAAGAATTTTATTTTTAATGGTTTTATTGGCTATTGTTATATTTTCTTGACGTGATTTGGCCAGCACAGCACTATTAGGTACCTTTTCTATTTCCTACTAAACTGGGTAAATTATATTTTTTTATTTAATTAGATTTAGAATCTTAATCGACAAAGCTAAATTATTTAAAAATTAAAAAGAACTGAATAATGACCATTACAATTGTAATTTAAACTTTTTGTAAATGTAGTAAAATAGCGATGCTATATAAAATGGAAAAAAAAAGTTTCATATGACAAGGTTGTTAAAATAAATAGTGAGATAAATTAATCATAATTTTAACAAAGTTTTCGTTTAGTTTTTATTTAAGGTGTAGTGATTGAATCAAGCAATTCTAATAGTACTTATAAATAAATAATCATTTCGCAGTAAGTTGTTACTGATTTAAAATGTTATGGCCGGTCTCCAATATGCCAGTGGTTATCTCAGAGCACCCGAAGAAAACACAAACTGCTGCAGAAAATTAATCGGGTAAGTTTAATGTAGAAAGGTGCTTAGTTTTTGTTTTGCATTGTTTATCAAATCTTTTAAAGAGAGCGTTTATTCTGATATGGGCAATGTCGCAAATAGCTGTCAAGTATTTCGCTGTATTGATTAATTTGGCAATATTATTGTATGGAAATAAGAAATATCGCTAACTGGTGAACTAAAATATTGATTATGAAATGCAATAATTAATATCTTAATACCGAATATTTCAATTATTTTAATTTAATTTTATTTTAAACGGTTACAACATTAAATTCAGTGTTCCAATATTTTAGGTCACTAGTGACCTAAAATAGCGATATTTCATATTTCCATACAGATAATGTATTGCCAAATTAATCAAAACGGGTAAACATTTTTGACAGCTATTTGTGACGTTGCCAACTTTTAGAATGAGAGAGCTCCCACTACTTGTAAACTTACTGTGGACTGACATTTTGGTCACAATGGGCAGAAAAGTACCTACTAAAAACTGATTTACCTTGGCACAGATAATAACATACTAAAGTAACCTTAGTACCTATTAAAACTGTAGTACTTACACTCTAGGTTTAGGTTACACATTACATTTTACATCTTTAAGGTAACAAAACTTTAATGATGTTTTTTAGAAGAGATGCAGTTACAATCGTATAGCTTTTTTATCCATTTCAGCGTAGTATATTACCTACTGTTAACGACTGCTGGCAACACCAAGTAGACTGTCGTCGGGTATGCCGTATCATGCATTCGTCTATCACATTTTAGTATTAGGAAATGCTCGAATTGAATCGATTATTTTACATTTACGTTTATATATTTAATTCAGTATCTATGTTATTATAAATTGTAACAGCAAATGAATTTTCACGCCTCCTCCTTAAGGCCTGGGCCAAATATTTTTTGATATTGGGATAGTTCATGACTTAAAAACGGCAGCTCTTATGAAATCATCTTTTATCTCTAAAGAATGTGAATTAAAAATCTAAAAAAATAAAAACATAAATCCGCGACGCGGGTATTCTGGTTAATAACTTTCAATAATTAGTTGATTGTATTTTGACTCAAATCGTAAAGGTATAAATAAAGTAACCGTCATGAGAAGCTATAAATTTTGTAAACAAGTGTTCAGGAGTTCACAACATTTGGACCAACAAAAAAAAATGAATTTGTTTAAGATTTAATAAATTATTAAGTAACAAATATTAATTAACATATATTATTTAAGAATAATTATTCGTCAGATTCAGATGTTTCCATTTCTGTGTCAGAATCAGTGACATGTAGGTATCACGAAGCTGTCTACAGTTTTATCAATCATCTCATCGATTTTGGAATAAAAATTATCGTCTTCCTTGATAACATGCTCCACACAACGCTTCCAATTTTCCGAAGTAATCTGCTGCAGTCCCTCTTGTAATCATTGTTTTACCTCGTCAAATTTAAAATTTGTATTTTGTTTACAATCCCTGCGACGGACGCGTTCCGGTACCAAGAAACACAAACGATAGCGCTTTGCGTCGTTAAAATATGATCCGACTAAATTAAATAGGTTGTTACTTTCATATAACCCGTCTATATTTCATGTCGATTGAATATGGTCAATTTATTATTATCTCGCAGTATAAAATGTTTACTTAGTAAAAGATGTTTGTTTACATAATTTATAGCTTCTCGTGACGGGTACTTTAGGGTAGAACAGAATTCTGACAGTCTTGGAAAATACTTTGATAAGAACTTGACTCTGTTCAAAAATATACCGTTGAGTTAAAAGTATTTACGAATTTTATTCAGCAAAACTCCTGCTTCGTTACACTACATATTGGTCAAGCGATTTACTACCTTGTTTTCGTAGCGAGCGCCCTCATTCCCGATTCCACAAGTCTTACAGACTCATCTAGGATATATAAAATACTCTGAAGTTTTCAAGGCATGCCTTTTCATCCTTGAAAAGCATTAAAAGCTTGAATTTTCTCTGGTATCTTTTCAAAGAGCTTTTCGTAGTTAGCTATTTCAATACGTTTAGATTAGCAAGCAAAACAATCTGTTTTTATGCTTTAGGGATTGCCCATAAAAAGCCTTCCATTTTGACAATGTAAGAAAATTCATTGCGTTATTTACTTTGTTGAGTAGACGAATTTTTAACCATATTAAGCAATGGATTAGGAATTTCCTTCAAAATATTTAGGATCGTGATTGAAAGTGTATTACGTAATGGCTGATTGTCAAAATCTGTTTAAAAGGAATTGTCCAGTAAAGGTTTTCTTCCTGAAAGCTACTAATTGAGGTATTCCTTTAGGAAATAATAATTGATGGTAATCTTGTGGGTTTTACCTTTATTTTTAGTTATGAATTATGTTTATAGCGATGATATTTTTTTTATTTCAATTTTGCATGTTTTATTTAGCGAAAGCACTAAGAAATACGAACTGTTTTTCTAAATTGAAGTAGAATTTCATTAATTTCACGCGCATCTTAAACTTGTCTATAGAGGTCGCCCTTGTCGATGAGGTCGTATGCGGGATGCCGGAAATTTCTGTAAAGCAAGGCCTAGAGCCGGTTTTGGGGAACCGTTTTTATTAGTCGATATGGGAACGATTGCGGTATAGGTACTTACGGAAAATATGCACCGCACGTTTGGCAGTTGCTTTAAAGGTTCTTTTTCATAGGGTGTGAATCTCTGATCTCAGACTTTTATTAGTCATTATCCCGCTTGCGAGGCGACCCCGCATGCTTGAAAATGAGCTTAAAGTTTGAGTGAGCCACATGATTTGTGGTCGTCTAGCCTGGTCTGCATTGACATTAATCATAATTATGATTTCAACAATGTGCTTTTACCCCACGCAATGTTAGTCATGTTCAGACATCTATTTTTTTATCTTTACAGAAGATAGTAAAATTAATGTAACATAAATTATTAAAATTCATTATCGTTTTCTAAAGTTAAAGACAAACAGCCGGACACGACGACATTATAAGGGTTTCGTTTTTGCCGTTTGGCTACAGAACCCTTAATAATTGGTTTAAATTAAAACCTACCTACCTCATAGCAAAAATTTACAAAGAACCTTTATTATTGATGAAAGCGTAGATAAAAAAACTGGTTTGATATTGTTTTTTTTGTATGTATTTTAAATACATACTTAAGTGGAAAAGAGTTTCTAAGAAAAAAAAATCATGAGATTTTCCTGGTGAATTGATTTACTTTATGTTCTTTGTTTCTTGTAGGTATTTATTCAATTATATAAGTTGTTAAAAAATAACTTTAGAAACTTTAAAATCGCGAAAAAAAGCAGCAGTCTTAAAGGCTCTTTCAAACAGACGCGACATGCGACGTTGTCCTTAAGGCTCTTTCAAACAGGCGCGACACGCGACGCGACACAAAGACACCGCTCGTCGCTCGACGAGCGGTGTCTTTGTGTCGCGTCGCGTGTCGCCCCTGTTTGTAGGAACCTTTATACAGTTTAGAACAATAGGTAACTTTAGTATGGAACAGCTAAATTTTTTTTCGCGATTTCAAAGTTGGTCCCATAGTAAAAGTTATTCAGTTCGATGGCCTAAAGCAGCTCTTAAAGTTTCTAAAGTTAATTTTTCACACCTCACATTATAATGAATATTTTCTATGATTGTTTTTATTTATATACCTATATTTAAATACAGTATACAAACTAACACTAAAATATTATATTATGTACAAGTATATGAAGGAAAAAAAAATGAGCATCACAAAATTCGTCCGCATCGCTGCCAGCGGGAAAAGTGCCCAAAAGGCTGGCAGCGTTGCCACGTTGGATGGCGATGCTGATACTTTGGCCTAAAAATAGATCAGCCGCTTGGCGATGTCCCGAAATACTCGTTGAGCACTCGGGCCCCACGGCCCTTGAGTTTCAACCCCAAACGACTCTAAGACATAGCTCCAAATAAGGTTGTTATATTTGCGCCGTTTGAGGTTCTCTGCACCTGCAGCAGCCGCTCCAGCACAACCTGCCGTGCTAGGAAAATGGGATGGCGCGAGGGTGTCGATACAGGCTGTATCCCATACCAAAGGCCTACCGAACTTACAAGGCATTATGGTCATTCCATCTGATCTCTTCCTATCGTTGCTGACACCCCAGCTGTGACAAGAGCCCAACAGATGATGTCATTATTCCTATGAAAATCTATTGTTGCCAATATTTTATAATGAACAAAGTTAAGTTCTTCAATTAGCAGTGAACTTTTTGTGCTTGTTTTTACGTTTTCTTCGTTCGAAAATAATATGACTTGACAACTAAATTACTTTCTAAACAGAGGCTTTTTCAGGCTTCCGGTCTTCCTATAGTGCTTATTTTATTTTTGTCTGGTAGGTTCAACTTTCAAGTCAATTTCGTTGTTTAGCAGAAACGTAATTTAACTAAGTTTTTAAAGCTTAAAGTACACAGAAGAACAGAAGTTTTTTTTCTGAGTAGGTATCAAATTACATTGTATCCTCAATTTTAAGAAAAACGTTGCAAATGATATCATCTTTATGTACACAACTTAGGTAGGAAAATTTATAGAACTTAGTTGACAGTTACCATAACCCATCTGAAGGGTTGAAAATAACATAACATAACATCATGCTTGTAATCTCCGAAGGGGCAGGAAAAAGTATTTTTTTTTAATAAAAAAAATAATTTAGTTCAGAAAAAAACACGGTACAAGTAACATATTACATAAGAGCCTTAGGTGCTAGATTTTTACAAATTCCCTGGATCCCACACTACGATTCCGTGTCATGTAGGAGTACCTATACTGCCCGGCTAAGCCGAAAGGCGATGTATCAATCGGAGTAAGTTTTGAGAAAATTGAGTTTTTGTATTTAAAAATTTGTTATAAAAACTTCCTAGTGGTTTTATTTTTAAGTTAGATAGCGCTATTTGGCTATTATGTTAAAGCATTTGAAGGGTAGAAAAAAAGGGCGTATCTCAGAGATAGCGCCTCTCGGCTTAGCAGGGCAGTATAGTAACACCCACATTTCGTCAGTTACCTTTAAGTCCCATGTAAAATGGGGCGAGGCTATTGCTATCAACCGGGCACAAATCGAAACATATTGCTGCAATTTATTACAATCCTAGGTTCTGCCCGTGACTTCGTTCGCGAGCCTTCTTCAAGAACTAGGCTATCCAATGTAAAATAATTGTTCAATTCCAACTATGTAGTAGTTCCGGAGATTACCCCTTACATACAAACAAACAAATTTTACCTCTTTGTAATATTAGTATAAACATGTATAAACTCACGCCTTCTTCCCATGGGGGTAGGCAGAAACTTCAGAACACCACCTGCAACGATCCTTACTCCTTCCCCTGCAATTTATTGTGCCCTACTAATAAAGTAATCCCGACAGGTTTATCTAAGTCCCTCGTCTTCGTTTGAACAACATGATTGCCTCTGAAGACTCGTCAAGTCACAAAACTTGTATGTCCCTCCTCACCCTTAAGTTTGACCGCGCTTTAGAAGAATATGCAAATTTTATCCCTCGTATGCTACACACCATAAACACTGCTTTATTGATTTTAAAGGACCTTTATTGGGTCACACTTAAACACGCTTTATGCGTTTTATTTGTACTTAACTACAGTAGTTTCATAAACTTGTACCATCTTCACTAAATTGCTTGCAGAAAATGACAGGTTGAATTTTCCGTTGCACCTTCAGCTTCTTAATAAAACTCACTTAATAAGTGGATTCGATGTTCTAAGTACCTTATTAAACGTGAACCCCACCAGTAGGTTATAACAGTTACACCAGAAAAGGTATGCGCTTCGGTAAATTTCGTGTATCCGAATTAGCACAACGTCGCGTCACAGAGTAAAACCCAATAGAGACAAAACTACTTAAAATCAAAGTCAAATTTTTGTACTGCCGCGCTTTTGTACTTTTCTAAACTTCATACAAACCTGTCGTCATTCCACGTTTGTAAGAAGTTTCTCTCCATCGGATTACCTACTCTGGTCGCACTCATCATGTGACACTCAAAAGTTTTTTGAAATTGTATAGAGTTGTTGTTAGATTTTCTAACCTAATACGAAACAGGCAAGTACTTCCGCGGTCGTAACACCTCGATATTGGGATCTCCTGATCACGTGTTCGAATTTCCGAAGAAAGATGATGATTGCCGAAGCGCATACTTTTCCTGGGCGATTTGTAATATATATATTAATTGCGACACTTTTCTCGTTGCGCTGTACTCTAACTTGGGAAAGCTGTCGTTTTTTCACAATCCTTATTCACACAATCCTACTTATAATAGTATAGTTTATATCGTCGAATCCATGTCTCACTTATGTCATGATAAGTATGATGGACTCAATGTGCATTGAGATGCGAACATGGGATTGCATGTGTTGCGTTTTTTAAGGCATATACATACATTCGTGTGTAGTCTGTAAAAGATCAAGATGAAGATCAAGATTCGTGTGTAGTGCAAGATCTTCCGTAAAGAGAAAATTATAACAATTTATTTACTTATCACATTTTTAAAGTTAATCATAAAAATATACTTTGTTACGTAGGTACAGACCTGCAGCATCAGTCTATCTTTACTAATATTATAAAGAGAAAAAATATTTTTGCATTGGATAGCCTTATTCTTGAGGAAGGTCAAAGGCTCGCTGACGAAGTCGCGAGCAGAAGCTAGTCGGTAATAAAAACACGTATGTTACGTGCTACTGGCCCACGGGGGAAACTCGTAGGACAAAATATAGATGCATTTGCATAGAGAATAATTTTTACTAAAATGCATTATTTAACAGCCAAATAACGCTTACTTTAGATCTTCAAGGCTTTGTCTGGAAAATCTTTAGTAACTAATTACTGTTTGTAGTACGATTATTTATTTATTTATTTAACCATTTATGTACACACAAAGACAAGACACAAAGTACAGAAAAATATGTATAAAGGTGGTTGTTTAATGTCTATTCGAAATGTATCAGATGAAAGTGTAAAGAAACCTTGTCCAGGTTAAATCCTTACGCAATCACTCACTAAAAGGAATTAGTAACACATTCATCTGTTTAAAGAAGGTTTCAACTTTATATCTCACTATTTTTTCCATCAATTATTGTTTAAATAACATTATTAAATTGTAATTTAAAAATCATCGATGAAAACTGAGGTTATAACATTAACCTTAACATCTTTAAGATGATTTAAAGTTAGAATTTCGGGTTTAAGTATTCAAATAATCAAATCAAAGCACTCAATGTGTAAGTGGCACTACAAGTTGGCATCCACAGGTACGTTTTCAGATTAATTTGTTTACATTTTCATCAGATACACTTGGAACAGGGCACATTTACCTAAATCTAACCATCTTCTTACTTACTTACTTAACCACTAAACATATCAAAGTTTGTTTGAATAAATCCAAGTGGCATAAAACCATATACTATCAATTCAATTTTCTGGGTAATTTGCTGAGATAACAACGCGATTGAGTATCATTGTAATGGTACGTCAATATGACGGTGTATAAAGAGACCTACTTTGACATTATCCTATACCTTCATAGTATTTGTGTGTTCATAGCATTTGTACGTAATAAATTATTTAAGTGTCCGAATATCTTAGCATTCCCACATTTAATTAATGATAGGTATAGTCGACCTTCTGGCATTCAGCTGCATCCGGTTAGACTGGAAACTGACCCCAACATAAAAATTGTTAAAAGTTGTCGTTGGGAAAAGGCTGTGTTTCGTATTCAGTTGTGCAGTGAATACAGACCGAAAAGTACAAGAGAAAAAGCGAATGTGCGGCCAGTAGTCGTCTCTTTAGTAGTACTACAGGTATTGGCCGCACAGTCGCTTTGTCTCTTTCTAGAGAGTGGTCACTTTTGTGAGGCTAACGCTCAGTCCATTATGTATGTCTATGGTTCGACCTCATCATTGCTTTACCACTTTTAAACCAATTCCGTAAATATAAATAAACTTCTCTAAGGTTGAAACTATGATATAGGCAAATAGACCTTATTGTTTTACGTGAATGTCACTTGCACGTAGCAAGTGACATTCAACCTTAAAAGAAAGAAAGAAAAACATTTATTTGGACACAGTTCATGAAACATCAAATAGCATATTGAAAAGTGAAAATAATGTTATAACAACAATAGTGTGCCTCACGGCTGCGCCAAAAATATTAAAGTGATAAAGCAATTACGAGGTCGACTATATAACTATTGGTTTTGGAATGCAGCACATATATCAACTCGGAAAGGGATCGTCGCCGTATCGCCGCGGTTCATGTGCTTGTCCCGAGGCGAGGCGATTATGTTACGATTCTGATTAGTGTGCGTTGCAGTAGGGAGTTTCATACAAAGAATATTGAATGGCTCGAGTTGATACGATGACGATACCTTTCCGAGTTGATATGTGTGCTATTTCCTTAATTAGTACTGATGCAGCATGAAGTAAATGTGGAAAAGTAGGTTTGTTCCCGATTAATGGCAATAGGATTGATTGATCAGATGGAGATTATTAATATAGGTACATCTCTGTATATTCCTTCGGGTAATAAAAACGTGACGATGTTGTGCATAAGTTTCAATGCAGTATAATATTATCCCCTGCGTTTACCACTGTTTTTATTGCCAGCCACTTGGGGCTAAGCCAAGGTATAATCGTATAATAACTTATTTATACAATGCTATTGTCGCACTTTCAAGGAAATGTTAGTATAAATAAGAGTGTATTTATAACTATGAGTAGTTTCTCGAATTGAGATTATAATAAGTAGGTAGGTCACACAAGAAGTTTTGTGGGATGCTGTAAAGGCGTACGCAGATAGGCGCGACGCGATTCTGATAAAACAATTTCCATCAAGTTTTCATAGAAATTGTTCTACTAGAGTTACCTCGCACCTTTCTGCGCGAGACTAGTCAGTCAAATAGGTACCTATTTATAAACTCCTTTGCAGAAAAAACGGGCCTCTTACAGTCATTGGCTTTTCTACAGATAATATTAATATTTTTAGTATATCATTAGCATAAATAATTTGAAATTTCTCATTATCTGCTGTGACTACACCCGTCTTCCAGCAGCGCTATAATTTTACTAGCTCTTATTGCTTTTTATTTCAATCGACACGAAGATATCTGTTAAGTCACAATAAGGCAGAATTATGCGACAAATATAAATTATTCTACTAAAAATAACGAGAAGTTTGTTTTAGTTGCCTGATAGAGTCTGTCTAATGAAAGCTGAGACTGAAAAAGAGCGGCTGATAAAAAAAAATTACGTTGGGTATCCCTCGATCAACTATAGAAAAACGTATTTGATACTTGAATTTTTTTTTTTTTTTTTACGAATTAATAGGAAAGCATAAGGCAAAAAATTGTGAAGATAAGCTTTTATGATCATAAGGTTGTAAGTTACATCATCATCATTTCAGCCGAAAGACTTCCACGACTGGCCTCCCCCAAGCACCGCCACTTCGACCGAATCTGTGCTTCCCGCAACGGGTTCCTGCGGCCTTCACAAGGTCATCGGTCCACCTAGTGGACATTCTGAGTATAAGGTACGCCACCCTGGTCGACACACTCTCGATCTTCATTACGTTACTCGGTCTTATGGACGATAAACCCGACACCACCTTGGGACTGCTCCTTCTTCCCGGATTTGAGGATTATCGAGTCCTCCCACTCTCTTCGGACTTCAGATAAGTCTACTATACCCCATCGTAACCTGCTCAATTCCTCTTCGAGTTCGATGATCTTCTAGTCGGTCCGAAGTGTACGCGTGTTGTATGTTGCCAGGTCCAGTTTCCGGTGATTGTGGTAGCCGGATCTCTTCCGGGGATTTTTGCACCCCTTGCGTCACCATGACCTTGACAGCTACCGTAGCCAAGGGTAGGTGGGCCGTCGGGCACTAGGGGCAATTTCTTTTTAGTGCTTGTCATTTTTGGGGGGTATGCCATAATCGTCACGCTTGGCAGGCGTATTGGCGATCGCAGTATGGTGTTATAAATGCATAGAGAACGTTGCTGCCCATTGTCTAGTTATTCCCTTAGTAGCTTTTTACGACACCCAGGGGAAGAAATTATTGTTGTATGTTTATTGTCAAAATGAAACACGAAGGACATGTTTGTTGTTTTATAAAACTTAGAGGACGGCCTGGTACCTAAAATTAAATCACAAATTCCGAAAAAAATAATTGAAAAGTTTATTAAACCTTAATTAAATTACAAAAATGGCAATTAACACAAACATTAAAATAAAGGTTTTGCTACAAAAAACACAAAATTAGGACATTTTACAAGAAAATAATAACGTGTGTTTTCACCTCTGGCTCTGATCATCGCCTGCATGCGATTAGGCATGTTCTAGATGATGTTCTTGTTTACTTGAGGAATTTCATCCCAGGCAACCACAAGAGCGGTTTTCAAATCAAGGAGGATCTAAGGAGGGTTGAAACTTTACCGGATTCGCTTTTTATACATGCTCCATGTTCTATGGCATTTATGTTTGGGCTTTTTGCTGGCCACTCCAATTTGGCAATTTAGTTTCCATAGCAGAAAACCTAGGACGTTACAACTGGATTACGTAAATAATAACACAGATTTGTATACTGATGTCACGCGATTTCTCATCGCTATATTCAATTATGAATCCACATTTAAAACTGTTATATTGATGAACCAGGATTAATAAATATAAATCCTGTTTACTTAGTATCAAAACGAATTCAATAGTTTACCAGTAATTTCCGAAATTATTGTAAACAATTGTACTTTTACTTTACCTGTCACTCGGTTGTAATTATTTACCATAGTGTACAACAACTTTCTCGCATTGCTTCTTAAAGTTTTAGGCAAGGTTTTACTTGAAATACGACAAAATATACACAAATTTGTTTTCTTAAGAGATTAATATCTGGATGACCGAGCTATGCTCGTTTTTATTTTTTTTGAACTACGTTTTCTTAAAACGAATCTAGCTAGATCGATTTATCGCCCCCGAAACCCCCCGTATACTAAATTTCATGAAAATCGTTGGAGCCGTTTCCGAGATTCAGATTTTATATATACATATATACAAGAATTGCTCGATTAATGGTATTAATTAGATAGATAAAAACAACAACTGACAAGTGTCACTTGCAGCAGTGTTGTCCATTTATAAAAACGTGAAAAAATCGCTCTCAGCTTTCATTAGACAGACTCTGACCTTTATATCGCAAACCCACGAAAAGTAAGTAAAAAGTCACAAACTGAAAAAGGGAAAACAATAGTTTCTAATTTGGAATCAACTTTTTTCATACCCAAACTCTTTATTAAGTACCAGTAACATAGTTTGGCTATTAAAACCTCTTTAGAACTAAATGATTACCAATAATGTACAAAAATTAAAAGGAGTGTATTTGTTAATTGCAGCCACCTTGAAGCGATGAGATGTGCAATTGTATCGCAGTTGTGCTAGGTATTTAGTATTTATTAGCGACTAGCTTCTGTCCGTGACTTCCGTGCACGTGGAATTCAACTGTACCAAAAAAATATTCTATTGCACTCAGTAGATAATATGTTTGTAACGGCTTTCTATCGGTGCAAGAATTTCTGTTATCTTTTCAGTACTTCCAAAGGTTACCTCACAAACAAACAAACAATTTACCTTTTTAGTATTCATCAAAAATGATCTCAAAACGGTGAAGGAAAACATCGTGAGGAAGCCGGCATGTCCTGGAACCAAAAAGACGTGACATCTACCAACTCGCACTGGGCCCGCGTGGTAGATTACGGCTCACTCCCTTTCACCGAGAGGAGGCCTGTGTCACAGCAGTGGGGACATTATAGTCTGATTATGCTTATGCTAGTATTCAAAATTATGTCTTTACTTTCAAAAGTTATTTATTCAAACTAGGCTGAGAATCAGCACTTTTCAAACGACAAAATTACATAAGACAGTCCCCCAAAACGCCCACCCTTCACCACTTCCTTTGCCTTTAGTTGGGAAGAAGAAATGGCGCAACAAACTCCCCAGCAGCATAGCTCAGTTCAAATTAGAAAAAAGAAATGATTCTATACAATAGTATGCAAAATAATTTACATTATGCAACACAAAAAGTAATTTAAATGATAAATTATTAGCAGTATGTCAGCTAGCACACGCCAACATACCAACCCAAAACATCGAGAACTATACTCAAGCAGACATAAAATAAATAAAAACTAAACGTAAACAGAACTATATATCTAAATAAAGCATCCAGGCATAAAGGGCGTGTCCGCTTACATAATGTTATATTAGGTATAGCTGTTATTGGAAGTTATAAATGATAAACTAGGACCATCGAGGTAAAATAAGTAAACAGTTAATTACTAGTAATAATAACAAAACCAGGATCATCAAGACTACCAGTCACTACAAGCAGGACCCGTTCACGAGCATAACGCAAAGATCAGCCATTACCCCCCTCGCCATATTTGAGGGAAGGGGGCAACCCGACCCCGACGCTACCGCAAGCAGTGACATCTAAGGGAGCATGACGAACTTGCTGCCGGTTGCTCAGACAACAAATAATATTTTCAATTGTCGAGGTCACTAGCTAACCACAAATTGCAATACAACTCATGACAAAAACATTGTGATTATGTCAACAATAAAATAAAATAAAAGTGAATTGACTCATTAAAAAAAAAATGACTTATAAATTCAAATAAAATAAACAATATAACTGTCAGTAGGTAAGCTAATTCTGGATAAAGAACATAAACATTGTCTTGAGTTACTCACAGCAATCAATAAATATATGATCTTTTAATCCGCGTTCGTTACATACCCCATACTTACTCAGCCAGGCAGTCCATTTCAGGACTTCGTCTCGTCCGTCTTGCGCCATAGCATTCATTTCTTAGCTTCCTGCATCCGATTCTTCGGCGCCTGTTTATCAGAGATACGCCCCATAATTCGTAAGTTTCTTTCGTTACTTAGGTTTAAACTTTGTTTCTAGACTAAACCGTTAATCCGATCCAGCCTGTCCCTTACTGTCCTCCCCCAGGGACGCCCTATACCGAGGTCCGTACCCCACAGGGTGCCCTTAGTGTGTAGTCGCTTAGTTTCTAAGTATTATGCCCTGGCTGGAGGCCTTAATTTATTGAGGCAGCCACAGGAAAGTCCGGTTAAGCAGCTGATAACCTCCTAGGTTGACCTGGGAGATGCTAAAGAAAAATCTAGACTAAATTCACATAAAACCCGAACACAGGAGTTTTTACTACGGATCTAAGTTTTATTTATAAACCTACTAATTACTTAGTACCTAGAAACTTTCAAATGAGCTAAATAATTATCGCTCTAAACCAGTACTTATTTGCTCTTTGCTTCGCATTCACAGATGTCTAGAATCCAATTAAGCTAATTAATAGAGACTTTAACTACACGGTATAATAGCCACATCAAGGTCTGTCCATCGTTTAAAGTTTTAACTTGAATTTTATGGTTCAGAAAACGTAGGCGTGGATGCTAATTTGTATTGCCAATTACAAATGGAGTGTTTTGATTTGATTTTTAAATTAATTGAAAGAGGTTTAAATTAAAAAACTGAATTTTTGTTGAGGATTTCAATTAAAAAGAAAAACAATTTAATAATGATAATCAAACAATCCCCCCCATGGTCGTCACGCAGTGGGTTCCTGAAGACGGGCGTCGTCACCGAGGCAGGCCTGAGAAACGCTGGCGCGACGACCTAGACTCTTTCTTGACTGATTGGCCGGAAAAGGTAGCAGACAGAGACATATGGCGAAGTATGGGGGAGACCTTTGTCCAGCAGTGGGACAGTATAGGTAAAAAATAAATGTGATCAAACAATAATTGTTGGATAAAGTGGGGAGATATAAAGCTAAATCCTTCCAAATACAGATGAATGTGTTCCTAATTCCTATTAGTGAATAATTGCGTAAGAATTTACCCTGAACAGGGTTTGTTAACACTTACATTAGATACATTTGGAACAGACATTAGTAGGTAATTTAACACTTCTTCTTTTCGTGTGGCTAGTGACTAACCTGGTGTCAGAGTTTTAAAGCCGCCCATGGGCCTCTGACTTGGCTTCCCATGCCGTTGAGAAATATCTCTCAGGCATGCCAGTTTCCTCACAATGTTTTCCTTCACCGTTTTTGAAGCAAGTGATAATTATACAATACGCACATGAATCTGAAAAGTCAGAGGTGCGTGCCTTGGGTTCGAACTCGAGAGCTATGACTTGGCAGTCCGACGGTCACACCACTAGGCTATCACTGACCACGCTATGGCTATCATTTAACACTAAAGAGATGTTTTGATTCTGCTTAGTTTTAGAAAGTTTTCAATACCTCTTGCGGCCCATGGGGATGCCCCATACACACGTATTGTGCAGGCTCGTGTGGTGCAGTAATTGTATTTAAAGATTTGCAATAGTAATTACACATTATCCCTAAAAATTCTGTTTTTTGTGGGCGCTTTTTCATCTTTGTATTTCATAACTTTAATACTATGCCTTGTATGATTAAAAAAAGGTATCGTTATGAATTATCACTTAACCTTTATGGACTTTTAATGATTTTATACTGAAAATCACGTCTAAACGAGTAGTGTTAATAATTTTGAAAAAATATGTGTTAAATTAGAGCATTTTCTTAATAACTTAATCTGTGAATATTTTAGAATAAGTTTATGTTACATAGTGTAATTAATTTGTAAAGTTACGTCTAACGTGGACAAAAAACTGACTATCACGCAAAAGCTATTAAGCGTATTTTTCTGAAACCTTCATCATTTTAAAGATAATTTATTTATTAATCTTTTTGTATACGTGTTTTATTAAAATACATTTTGTTTTAAGGTAAAATAATTAAAAATAATTAATAATGCGTCTAATTTGGGACAGCGTTCCTTGATGGGCGATTCCTATTACTGGCTGGACGTACGACGCGTTGCGTGAGCTCAGCACAGAACACGCAAGTTAACCACTCAAGGCCATTGTAAAAATTGTATCGGCGTCTTAAATTGAAATGTTAGTAGCTGTGTACAGTGGTTTCACCCCTCAGTTTACTAGTGTAATTTGAGCTCAATAATAAGCAACTGTACATACTACATATATTTATAACTCTGCCTTTAAGCTGGTATCAAAGGGCCAAGGGTCATCTCGTGCCAAAATTAAACCAAAAAATAATCCAGTTCAACGTTTATTATTACTGAAAGTTGATTTACTTAAAATTAGTTCACATATCAGTTTGTCTTGTCAAAAATCATTAACTCAGTACCTCAATGACAAGTCGGGAAAGTCGGTAAAGTCGAACATTTTTAGCAACAATTGACAATTCCTCGTGAATATCTTGATTAACTCCGTGACATAATTCGGTAACGTGTACAAGGGGCGTTTTGTAACCCTATAAAAATAAATTACAATTGTACCTTTAAAACTTACCTGTGGTTGTAAAAACTTACCTGCGGGCCTTACACTAGTCACGTATTTTTTTGTCTTATTTCTCGAAATATCTCGTAAATCATGTCTGTCTAGTGCCTACATATCATCCTTTCAGTGAAAATATATCACTGATGTCTATTACAACATCTTTCTTATACTACGACCATACCTTGGCTACGTTAACCACAGATTAACGCGTTAAAAAAAATGCCTTATTTAACTCGTTACATGGAGTCCAGTTATATACATACCATCAAATCAAATATGGTTTGGTCTTCTCAAATCAAATGGATCATCTCAGTTTGGAGTTTGTTCGCAATACATCACAATTTTTTTTAATTCTTAAGGAAAATAGGAAATCCTCTTATGTTCTAAATGAGACCGTGCTAAAATAACGGATTAAAAGTACTATAGATAATGCAATCCACGAAGACGCGCCCCACTCTTATGCCGCTGTCACACACTCATCGAGTGGCATGGCACTCGTTTATGCCTACTTTCCTCGCTGCTTCTCATGATAGAAAGTATGCAGAAACGTGTGGCAACGTTACTCGTCATGCCCACTGTTCCCTCTTTTGTCGGTTTTAGGGCGCGAGTCAAAGGACGTAGTGCGAAGCGTCGCGATTAATAGCACGAGTAGAGCAGTGTGTCGGCAGAGAGCATAGTGTGGCTGCAGTAATCGCGTTTAGGAAGAAGAGTGGGGCGCGTATTCGTGGATAGCACTATCTACAGGGTGGCAGGGACATCGACATGAAAACTGTTACCATGGATTCAGTACATGATTCTGAAACCCGCAGCGTCGAAAATTTTCGTCTTTATTAAAAAAGAATCGACTGTTTCTTAGAAAAGTGCAATACCTACGCGGTCAAAATGTATGGGACAGCAGATTTTTTTTTAATAACCGACGAAACATTTCAACGCAGGGGGTTTCAGAATCATGTACTGAATCCATGGTAACAGTTTTCGCGGCGATGTCCCTGCCACCCTGTATAGTTGCAGTTGTTTTTGTTAATTTCTACCTTATTTACTTAACATGCCTGAATAAAAAAGAAACGCGTTAAAATCATGACATTAATCATATCCAGGCCGTAGTACCAACGAGATAGCTTGTCACAATCAAAACATCTTCCTCACGATTTTAACCTTACATTACAAAAATATCTAGAAAATTCTCCGTGGACCTAATCAGTACGTTCTAGAACTTTCCTTACGAGCCTCCAGTCTTCCATGATGTCTGCGTCAGGTAGCATGTAGACCACGTAAGGAGGGGCGACTGTCACTTGTCTTCGGCGCCTCTTTCTTCCCCATTCCGGTCCGGTTGACCAGAGGTCCACCGTATGTCGCTCTTCTTCAAGTTTCCTGATCTTTTCTAAGGTTTCTTCTTTCAGATTCTCGTAGGCCAGCCATTTTTCACTCTGTTGACAACAGAAAAAGTTGGTTAAACAACTTGCTCTTTGCTTAAGACCTTTGGGTGGTTTGTTTTAAGGTTTGGGGATTTTACTAGTAGGATCCCCCTTTTAGACTTAATACTTTGATCAGACTGTTTCGAATAGCAGTTAAAGATTTGTTTTGGGTTCCTATAAAGAAACTTTCCAAATTATAAAAATTCATTCAATGAGAGTTAATGCCAGTATCTATATTTTAAATAGTTAACACTTCTAGAATCTGTGTTATGTATTGAAGAAAAAACCTCACAATACTATGAACCACATCAAAAACATTCAATTTTTCATTCCCTCATTCAATTCATTAACTTTCAAGTTAACTTATTCGGACCATCGTTCAACCTCGCCTCGTTTAACATCATAACGTGGGCTGAGCGGCGCGCACGCAGAGCAATTTTCGACCAAACCGGTTTCCGTCCTCGTCATGATGAATTTACCTGACACTATTGAAAAAACACCAGACTATTTGACGGGCCAGTAATTTTTGGGTTTTATTGCAAGTTTCAATTATTGAAGGCGTTTGAATGTAGGTGGAAATGATATGTCTAATGATATGTATATGTAACAGATGATTAATTGAAGTGCTTTTAAATCAGTTTGTAGATACGCAAACGTGTATACTTATTTGTGCTTACTACAAAATCCTAATCGTAACTTAATATTATAAATGTGTTTGTTTGTTTGTTACGCTTTCACGCTAAAACGGCTGAACGGATTTGGATGAAATCTGGCACATGGGTAGACCATGACCTGGGTTAGGACATAGGATACTTTTTATCCCGAAATTCCCACGAGATCGAGACTTATGCGGGTGAAACCGCGGGGCGCAGCTAGTTAATAATATAATTTAAGAATGTTTGTGGCATAACGTAATACTTATACTACGTAGGTATATGTTAAGAGTTAATGAATACATAAACTAATATTTAAGTACTAACAGTATCTTCGAAAACTGTAGCATGAGTAAGTATCCAAAGAAATAGACAAAATCTTGATATAATAAATTCAGTATGATTTGGTAGATTATTAATAAAACCTAATTTTTGGTACAAAAGTAGATTATGCACTCGTGTATAAACTGAAACAGAATTATTTCAGTAAATTACTACTGAAATGAATAGTTTCATGCATTTGTTCAAAGTTTAATTAAACGAGTATTCGAGCTGGATGGAATATATGAGTCGACTTGAGAACCTCCTCCATATTTTTCATCGATTAAAAAAACGATGCTCATCATGTTGTGTGTAGTTTACCTAGCAAATTTAATTTGACCTTGTAGTTATAGAGAATCCCAGTTTTGGAAGAGACTACATAAAAGTACGTAAAATATTAATTACATTTTAATCAACTTTCAACAAAATAGCTTAGCGGTTCGACGACTGCTTTCATAACCTGTGGTCGTAATTTCAATTATTGATATTTTTTTACATTTTGATATCGGTAATATTATATGATAGTTAGTAGAAAGTACACAGAAAAACAAGAAGTTTAGGCGTCTTCTGTCACCTATGGTTATGTATAATTAAAATAAATGTTTACGGTAAGGTGACTGTTAATTAGAAATCACGTGGGTTAACGATCTATTGTTACATTATTATAGTGATAGCTGTTCGTCACAAATAATCTGTAAGAATGCATCAGTCAGGGTATCATTGTTGTGTCATTAGGTTTATTATATGCAGGAATACAGGCGTTCATTAATTCACTTGAAACGAAAAACTTCGCAAGCAATGGGAAATTGCTACTGAGGGCTGCGAGTGTCGACCTCAGGACGAGCTGCTTCTCGCACGGACAACTGTACGTCGCTTGCTCCTGCGTCACCAGTGCTTTCTGTATATTTTGGCGACTGAGATCAAAAATACAAACGTAGTAACTATACAGGAAAGTTCCATAAAAATGTGGCTATTATTTTAGTATATTGTGGTGTCTTACGACGCGCGAACGAAGTCGCGAGCAGAAGCTAGTAATTGTAATAAAATGACTATCAACAACTTCCACCCCACAGTAACATGGTGTACATACCAACATACTAAAAAAAACGGTGAGTACCTGACAATAGTGAGCCGTGGTCTGTTGGGGCACACTCAGGTAGATCGCGATCAATGGCCTGCTAATAATAATATCCGCACATCTGCCCGTGAAGGACGCAGGCGCATGTACTCTTGCACGTATTGAGTTGTTTTATTTGATTTGTATGATATCCTCCTACCCTTGTTCATAAAAAAATATGTCTGGTCTGTACGCGGTGGTCGAAGGAGTAGGTTGTAAACTTAATTGAGTAGTTACCAAGCTATTTGATACACACGCATCAGGTAATTAGCTGCTAGTGTGTCTAACCAAATAATAATAATAGTGCCACATTCCATTTAAAATAGATTAAGGGGCCTCTGCGAGTTGGCTTCGACCCCTCGTAAACCTTCCAAAGGTCCGGGACCCCAGGGTCCTGAGAAACGGCAAAGACTTAAATAATAATAAATAATATTTGGACAAAAAAGGTGATAGTTTATTGATAAACTACGTATGCAACGCTAGAATTGATCGGCAGCCAGTTTGCTGCCAAAAATTATAGGTACTATTAAATAAAAATAAATATTTAGGTACAGGCACTTTTGAATTTTCAATGGAGTCGGTCAGCCAGAACGATAAAGTTAGTTGCCTATTCCAAAACGTAGTAGGTTCCTAGGGAGAAGCACGGGCAAGAAATTATCACTCTTACTGACTGACATTCTTTTAAAGTATGTCTCTAAAACCCAGTAGGTACACGTATTAATTACAGACAGCCCTTAAAAAGGTCCTTCTTTCACGGATTCCTAGTGCTTAAAGATAGAAATGAGTAAATTGAGCAAAAGGATTGTTTATTAGAAAATAAATAAAGCGAAATGTTTCTATTTCCTTGATACCGCACTTTCGTACCTACTTCTTTTTCAGAAAAGATTATATAGGTAAATCACCTAGCTACATCTTTACAATCAACTTGACGCCTGTGTAGGCATATTTTATGGAACTGATAACGTGATAACTAATGTCATTTGTTCAATGTTACTTTTGGACATTGACTCAGCACTCGGCCCGGCTCACGCGCGGCCCAGTTAAAATATTGATTTGGTTGCATTTCACACGTATAAAACACAAAGAATTTATGTAACAGTGTGTGTTAAGAAATTGTAGTATATAAGCTGTAACATATTATTAATAAATCAGATTTGAATTTTATTTTCTTGTTTCATTACCCTTCACTGTGGCCAAGACACCTTTAGCCATCTCTGATCAGTCTCGTGAGTCTGCGGGACTGGCAGTGAGTGTACCCTTCCCGAACCTGGAAATCCTTTCTACTATCCGTCTGTAACCTTAAGTCGCATGGTACAGACATCCTGAAATTATTTATATATTTATCTATCATACTAGGTATATGATAGGTTAGGGCTGTAGGGCTTATAGGGCTTAAAGTAGTAGTAACTACAACTTTTCATATATTGTCACACCCTTAACAGCATGGCGGCCTTACGTGACATTTGTTAAGGGTGGATGTACATTTAAAATTAATTATTAAGGATTCTATAAAAAAGAAAGTACAACTATTAGAGTTGATATTCCTAGAATATCTCGTCTATTTCGAAATAACTAAAAAACTGGCAAAGCTCATAATATACATACTTACCTACTTAATTATTTTGAAAGTACGTTTTTGCTTTCAATAGATAAAAGTTTTGTGAATGTGGCTTTTGACGCACAAGTGCTTAATGTATCAACATTTAAAAATACAGGGTAACAGAAGAGAACAAAAGATAAAAACTTTAACTTTCTTTCGAATTCATTTCTGTTGTTACTTATTTCACATTCACAAGTCACGGAAGACCCTGGAAAGGTCCGTTCCCTCCCTACATAAAAATGTCAAAATTGTGACTTTTACCCTTTCTGGTCAATGTTTTTCTCGCAACACTTATGACTTAACGTTACCTACCTATTTCAAACTTACTTGCATTTTAATGCAATCTGAATATAAAACCATTAAGGTCATTACTTCATGTTAATGACCGCTACACTATTGTTTTATCATAAATCGTATTCGGACAGTTACATAATAAGCATTGTTCGAAAGATTTTTAGTTACGTTGGATTTATTTTGCTCGTTTTGTGGACGGGTTGTGATTTTATTTATAAGAATACAAACGCTGTCTCCACGTATTCATTAAAAGTGAATGTTTTACCCTATACTATAGAATATGTATCGACCAAATACCTAGCTTATTAATCAAAGAATACTTCAGTATAAGGCCTACATTTTTTTTACTCGTATCGATAACCTCCAACAAAATCTTCACTAACACCAAAAATACACGCCATCATGATTTCATATTCACGATCCAACTCAAATGTTCTCTTGCCACGTTCGTTCCCCTATCGCTTGATTACAGCGTATGCGCATGTGTGCGTCACGTTGAGCGTCCCGTGCGCGCTCACAACATGGCGGCCGCGCTGCGCAGTCGCCGTTTCCGGGAAACGCAACGCGCGCCAACCGACGCGACCGCCATCTTGTTTGGTTGCGCGGTAATTTATGTGAGCGTTTAGAAATGAGGTTTTGGAATTTTAAAGAGTGTGTTTTGGTTAAATTAATGTAAAGTTGTCATTTTCGGTAATTTTGGTACCTACAATCTTCAGTCAATTTTAGAATGGATACAAAGTATTAAACTTAAAAAACTGAAACTGAGTCTGATGACTTAGTTTATTTAGCCTATTGTTTAATAGTTATAATTTTGTCTATTAAACATTAACTAGGCATTGCAATACGATTAGCTTCATATTATAATATTAATGAATGATGCATAAATACATAGAGAAAGTCTATTTACTATTTAAGTATGCAATCAAGTAAATTCGTGTCGATCGCAAATTGAATATTCATAACCGTCATAACAATAGCCCAATCCTAAATAGTCATAATCATGATAAAAAGCTTTCAAGTTTTAACTGCTAAAAGAGGGCTCTCCTATTATACAACTATGTAATTGCAAATCGGGAAATTAGAAAGCACCGCGTAGTGCTTGATTTAATTAGCATAGGAAATTCATTCGTCCTTGTTAATACGTAAAAAGGTCTGTTAGGTATTGGTAACCATAAAGGCTCCCGCAGAAAGGCGCGACGCGACGGTACGACACGATTCTTGTAGATCAATTTCCATGAAGTTTTCATAAAAATTGTTCTATTAGAGTCGCGTCTCGTCTGTCTGCGGGAGCCTTAAAATTGGTTTGTGTACATAACAATTCAGTTTAGACTGAAAATGATCTCGTGAAACTTTTGAACAGAGCTGCAGAGTGCAGACTTATAGTATTGGACACAGCAATTATTTGACAGATAATAATTACATTATTTTTACTTACTACATAAAGTCCTTAGAAATGATGTTCTTCAGAATGGTCAGGTGAGTACTGAGCAGTAATCGCAACCCGGCGGCGGCGGCAGCGTGCGTGTATGACCAGTACCCTAATTGCGTAATACAACAAAATCTGTTTAGATTTGAAACAGATTGCTAATCCATTGCTTCATAAGTTGGAAAAAAAATCTGCTCAACAACGTAAATAACGCAATGAATGTTGTTGAACTGTCAAATGAAACAAATTAGGCATAATTGTTTACGAAAATAAGTTACGCAATTAAACGAAGCAAAATGAGTATGTAAGGATTGTATCAGATGGAGTTCTGTAGTTTCTGCCTACCCCCATGGGAAGAAGGCGTGAGTTATCTATATTCACATCTGGTAAGTATAACTAATAAACTAAGCCCCACAAAACCATGACCACCCCCCACCACCCCACCACCCAATGTGATTATAGATATGTATGTATGAATATTAAACGATGTAGAAATCTATTAAGCTTGGCTAGTGAGTTAGCCGATGATAAATTCAATAGATTCTATACAATTTCGTTTTCAGTATATTGCTCATCGCTGACGTATGTCTAGTGAATTTAACCTTCATGTGATGAATGATTAGATGTCACGACGAAAGTTTTGAGTATGAATGTGGATGGTTATAAGACTAGCATGACTGTGAAACAGATACATTTTGAACACTGGTGGCCCAGTGGCCCCGACTTACGAGTTAAAGGTCGTGGCTTCGAACCCAAACAGGCGCTTTACTTTGTGTAAATAATTTCATCACCACTGCTCTCAAAACGATGAAGGAAAACATCGTGAGGAAATCGGCATGTCCTCGAACCAAAAATTCGAATACATGTGACATCTACCAACCCGCACTGGGCCCATGGGGTAGATTACAGTACAGCCCACTCCTTCGCGAAGAGAGAATGTCTGTGTCCCAGCAGTGGGAACATCACAAGCTGATTATGATGACTGTGGTACTACCGAGATAACCACTAAAGAGAAGAATGGAAGAGGAAGACATGTCCGACATGCGCCAATCCCAAATAAATTGCTTTATGGGCAGGAGACTGACGATGATGATTAGGAATCATTTAATTTGACCACAAACTGCCACATATCAAGTCTTTGAAAGAAGAAAATGGTCAAACTCGATAACACACCATATGAAGTTCTCACAATCATATTGACCACATACAGCATGTATCAGAAAAGTATGGTCATGTAAAAATCAAAAGTCATAAAATTTATTCAAGGGAGGATAAGAATCAGCACTTTTCGAACGTCAAAATTACCTAAGACAGTCCAGCAAAACACCCGCCCTTTGCCACTTTCTAGTGCATTAGCTGGGAAGAAGAGTAGCGCAACAAACTCTCCAGCAGCACATGTAAGGGTGTGGTATCGACCAGGGATGTTACGGAGCTTCGGTTCCGGTTCCGAAAGGTCGGAACTTCCGATTAATTTTACACTTCCGATTCCGACTTCGGTTCCGATAATTTTGAATCGGAGTTATACCGAAGGTCGAAACGTAGCGATGCAGGTGACTATAGCGCGTACGGACAAGTTTTAACTCGTCGCCAGGGTAATGTTTGTTAATTTTATACACACACGCGCTCGAAGTCTCAAGTAAATTGTTTTGTTTCTGGATGTTATCGCTGATATTTGACTAATTAAACAGATTAAGAGGCTGAATTATATTTCAATTGTTTCATTAAGCCTTTCTATAACACAAATTTCTTTTACTTCCACCTCCAACTCCGGTACCGGTTTCGTTTCCGATCAATCAAATTTAAAACCTCCGATTCCGGTTCCGGTTAAACGACTTCCGTAACATCCCTGGTATAGACCATCAAAATAACAACTTTCTCAGTGGGACCAACATCCTAATCGGAACAAAAATAGCAACTGTGTCATCAAAACTTGATCGACCCAAACGTATGCCACGGCAGATATTTTTTTCGCGATTATGGTCTTGGTCCCATCGAGAAAGTTGTTCAGTTTGATGCCCTGTAAAAAAAATTACAAAACTTTTGTTATACATGCTGTATAACTAGAGATTACTGCTACAAGTAAATCTGAGCGAAGTTAGAGTCGCACCAGAGTACACAATACACATGACGTCACATACAAACACAGACGACATTGCGATGTATTAACGTCGCAGCAAGTACGGCCATTGTTTGGATAGCTACATTATGTGTTAGACAACACTTGGCAAGGTCAGCAGATTTGACCAGTGGACTGCGCTGAAGTTTACCGGAAATAAATTAAATTTAGTTAGTATCTTTGATCAGAAGAATAACCCTGCCTTTCTTTTTATGGGTTTTGTAAGAGGGTCTTGGGAAGGCGTATCTACCATCTCATTGGGAGAAGTAATAATATTGCTTCAACATAGGACAATAGGTGTACCCAACGCATTTCCTTCAACGGATGAGCGTTTTTTAACACTTAAACAATGAGTATCACCATCTAGTCCGGTTTTGGATTTACAAGACTCTTAAATATTAGAAAAAAAAAGTGTGCGTGTGTCAGCTCCGACGCACTACTGGAGTTTACTCCTTAATACGATTGTTTTTGAATATGCAACAAACGAAGAGACTAAATAAATAAATTTCTTTAACACCCCCCCCCCCCCGTATACTGTATACTACGTATACGGTGCCCCCTCCCCGTATACAAGTACATACATACAGAAAAACGTAACGCTTTTGAGTTAACGCTTGTATGAATTTCATTTCTCACAAAATTTCCATACCGGGGATCGATTCTTAAAAGGAGTAAACTCCAAAAGCTATTCCTAGTAATCAAACTTCTTGTGAAAGAGTTTATCTGAAGAATTATTACTGCAGTATCTTTTTCTCCAAGCATTATTAATAGTAAAATCAAAGGTTCTTCAGATATAACTGTTAAATAATATAAGTCTTTTAAACTTTGTAAAGTTACCAACGCATTACGTGCTATTTTCCATCTAGTACTTAACTGAGACGAAGAAACTTTAATTTGCTTAGTTTTCCCAAGTTCAATGATAAGTAATAACTTTTGTTTTTTGTTTTTGCTAACCTATTTTGTCCCACTGCTGGGCAAAGGTCTCCCCCAATATTTTTCCAGTCTTCCTTATGTTGTGCCTACTCCAGCAAGTCGGTCAGGAACGAGTCCAGATCGTCACGCCAGCGCTTTTTAGGCCTGCACCGGTGGCGACGCTCATCATCAGGCACCCACTGTGTGGCGATTCTGGCCTATCTGTTTTGATGCATCCTATAGGTGTGATCCGCCCAGTCCTATTTCAGGCTCGCAGACTTATCACCAACATCGGCGACACCTGCGCGTGAGCGTATTATGGTGTTGCGAATTTTTTAAATGCTACGCTTCATTGCTCTTTGGCAAACCTTCAGTTTGGATTTCTAATCTTCGGTCAAAGACCAAGTCCGAGTGCCATAGATTAGGATAGGCAGGATACACATGTCGACGAGCTTGTGCTTTAAAGAGATTGGAAGGTCGCTCTTCATTAGTATTCATTAGTAAAACTAATAAATAACGCATATAAATGTAATGAAGTTGTAAGTTAAAGTAAATATGATTGGCAAAATAAATACAGTTACCCTACAATAAATACTAAATGATAGTCACAAGAGCTTAATATTGAAAGCTAGCATACCAGACGTCTTACCGAATTAAGTTAGTTTATGAGGACGTCTTAGCTCAAATTAACGGCTTCTTGTCTATAAATTGTAGTAATCGCACTAATTGAACGCTGGCATAACATTGGAATAAATAGGTTTACGTATTCAAAGCGCTGTAAGATTAAATGAAAATGGCTCGGAAGATGACGTCTAATGTTAATAAAATAACAAATATTAATAGGAGAGCATCGAAACGAAACTATACAGACAGAAGTAGGTGTAGTAATACACCTACTTCTGTCTGTTGTATCTAGGTACGATTTTATTTCTGAAGGTAACAACATTCATTGATAGTAGGTACTTATTGACACACATTAAAAAATATATGAAATCGATACAGTTATCGGTTCCGAACCTACTTTTAGCAATTTAGTTACTCGTTTCATAGACAGATGTTAAGCATTATGAAACATACAGTCTGGGTTTTCTTTCTCTTAAACTATTCTATTCTAGTCTGTACTCTGACGTCACCCACAAAGCGTATATTTTCCGGGAACGATGCATGATGTATAATACCAGGAATCTGAATCACCAGCATATTTTCGCCAAACATCTGAAGGCTTACGACGAAGTATGACTCATGGGATTTATGTGGCCAATCGCGTTGTTGTGAAGTCATCGAATAAGATTGAGAATATGGTCCGAATATGGTTTTGATTAGATATATTGCGTTTTAGAAGCTTAGTAGGTTTGTGATTGTTCCCGGTTGATGTCCATAGACTAACCCTCTATTGCATGGGACTTCGCAAAATGTGGGTGTACTGTCAGTACACATCTGCCTAACACAATGGAAAAATAGTGTTATGTAATTCCTGAAAGAATATCCTTTAAAAAGGTAGTGGACGTCACAGGCGTTTGCTGCATATGAGGAATACTGGTATACCTCCATGGTTTAAAAAAAAATACTGATAACCTCTTCCAGGTGACTTTTGTTCTATAACTTTCGGAAATTCACAAGTAGGTAACCATGTATATGGAAATAATATGTATGGAAATAACGAGCATTGTTTGTATGTTATTGCTTACGTCAGAGACGTTTACGTTTTATGATAGTTTACAGTTCTCGCGACCTCGCTGCGTGAGCAGATTATCAATTTGTTCCCTCGTATCGACACGAACTATTAAATTATAGTTTATTTCTTGGTAACAATATTAGTAAGTCAGCAAGGTGGTAGCAGGTGATGGAATAGTAGTGATAGCCTAGTGGTGTGACCGTTGCACTGCCAAGTCATAGGTGTCGAGTTTGAACCCAAGGCACGCACCTCTGACTTTTCGTATTCATGTGCGTATTGTATAATTATCACTTGCTTAAAAAACGGTGAAGGAAAACATCGTGGGAAAAGCGGCATGTCTGAGCGTTATTTCTCGATGGCATGTGAAGTCAAGTCAGAGGACCATGGATGGCTTTGAAACTCTGACACCAGGTTAGACACTAACCACACGAAAAAAGAGCATAAGCCAGGTAGTAGTGACTACCTAGATGCGCCAGACTGCCTCAATGCTTTAGCGGCTGCAAGAATTGTATCAAGCACCTTTCAAGGATAAAAGAAACCCCAATGTACTTTATGGTAACCTAGCTGATGCCCGCGCGGACCCTAATTCAATATCAATCTGCCTAGCCTTTTCCCAACTATGTTAGGGTCGGCTTCCAGTTTAACCGGATGCAGCTGAACCAGTATTTTATATGGAGCGACTGCCTATCTGACTTCCACAACCTAGTAACTGGATAATACGGATACGACTTGGTAAGACTGGTTGACAGACTTTCGGGCTTCTGACGACCTGTAACAACTGTCAAAGATCCACGAACAACAGCCGGGACCAACGGCTTAACGTGCTTTCCGAGGCACGGAGGAGTCTCGATATGTAGAAATGGTCACGGACCAACCCCGGCAAGCGAAGCTTAACCTGATGGATCGCCCCTGCGGCTATATTACTTAACCACGAGCTCCTCAAAACAATTCAAACAAGTCGGGAGTATCCATGAGAAAACCCGTCATAAACAATCATAAACGTCTATTGTTTATAATAATTTCAATAACACGAGGAACAGTGTGATCTTGTCGCTTATCAGTCACTTATCGGATGCCACACGTGACACGACTGACTTATCTTGTGAATAGTGGCGTCGTAACATATGCCGTACCTACGTACATTGTAATGTATGGAATTGTTTATGAGATGTCGGACTGAATTAAATGGGTCTGTAAATTAGTAACTGTAGGTATAAAGTTACTCTTCTTCTTTTCGTGTGATTACTGACTAACCTGGTGTCAGAGTTTTAAAGCCGCCCATAGGTCTCTGACTTGGCTGCACATGCCGTCGAGAAATATCTATAAAAAAAAAAGGCATGCCGGTTTCCTTCACCGTTTTTTTTAAGCAAGTGATAATTATACAATGAATCCGAAAAATCAGAGGTGCGTGCTTTGGGTTCGAACTCGAGACCTATGATTTGACAGTCTGACCGTTACACCACTAGGCTAACACTGCTTGGAAAGTTACTGAAATAAAAAAAGCAATAGCAGCTAAAATTACCTATTGCCGTTTCTTCTCTAGAGGCAGTTTCTTTTTAAATCCAGCGCTTGGTATTTATGTTTTCCACGATATTCAACGATTGCTGGAATTACACAAACGAGGTGGCGTATACGCAGCTGTGGGTGGAACAAGGCTGCCAATGATGATAATGACAGCTGGATTTATAGTTAAACAAAAAAACGTACCTACAACAATACTAGAAACGTTCTCGTTTATCCTTTTTGGAAGCTTTAATTCATAAAGCCACGCGAGACTCCCGAGAGTAACGTAACAGTACATAATTAATTACTTACGTATGATTAATCAAAACTTGATAGGTTCAAAACAGTACAATAGAGTGCAGATGGATACATATAATAAAGTGTTGTCAGGTGATACCTATCGAGGGATCCGATGGGTTTGGTTTCCAAATTGGTTTATCATTTGACCATCAGCCCCCGCGACCTAAATACAAGGTTCATATATAACATAAACATAACATCACGCCTTGTTTCCCCGAAGGGTTGGGCAGAGGTGTCCCTGTAGCAGGCACACCCACATTTTGCCAGTTATGTTTAAGTCCCATGTAATAGGGTCATATTATATTATCATAATAAATTAACTTTATGGTTATTCGAGATGTTATTGCCATCTTTCAAAATATTTCGTAGGAGAGGGAAAAGGAAATGTATTACTAGCAATATAAGCGATGTGTATGTAATTTTTTTTTTGGACTTGAATAAAACTAGATCAAATTTCTCTTTGGATTTTCCTTACGTGATCGAATCAGAAATGAAGAGATCCGTAGGAGAACCAAGGTAACCGACATAGCCCGAAGAATTGCCAAACTTAAGTAGCAGTGGGCAGCACATTGCTCGCAGAACAGATGGCCGATGGGGCCGAAAAGTTCTGGTGTGGCGAACGCGTACCGGAAGACGTAGCGTTGGAAGGCCCACAAGATGGACCGATGACCTGGTAAAGGCCGCAGGAATCCGCTGGATACGAAAAGCACAGAACCGGTCGATGCTTGGGGGAGGCCTATGTCCAGCAGTGGACGTCTTTCGGCTGAAATGATGATGACTTTTCTTCATAAATTAGCCCATCCATGGGCTAATTTTTATTCACCTTTGATATAAATACTGATTAGTTGTGAAGAGTTATCTTTTACTTCAAAAGTCGATTAATGTAAAAATGTGGAGGTTTTATTTTGTCATCCCCTAAAAATACTGAAAAATACATAGCTTAAAAAAAAGTCATTTATTAGAACTAGGTTGAGAATTAGCACTTCGAACGTCAAAATTACATAAGACAGTCCCCCAAAACGCCCACCCTTCACCATTTCCTAGTGTCTTTAGCTGGGAAGAAGAAGTGGCGCAACAAACTCCCCAGTAGCACAGCTGTTTGTTCAAGTTAGAAAAAATTAAAATAAGTTATTAATCATTAGGGAGGGAGGGGGGGGGGGGGGGGTTAGGGAGTCATGTATTTGCTTATCTAATGTAAAAGATTCTTATTGCAAACGAGGGGATATCTAATTAATTTCAAATGATGAATCTGGTAGCACTAACCCGTTTACGAAAGTGCTATGAATCTTGTGAACTTTTGACATATCGGGGGGCACGGTAGAGCCCCCGCCAAGTCGAGTAAAACAAACACAAACACAAAGGCACAGCCCTACCATCTTTTCTCAAAGCCATTGAAGACATTTTCTACCCCCTGTAACTTCGTTGTGCATAAAGCTAGAAGCCTGAATTTTCAGTGACCAAGACGGCTTAGTATAACTAGGTATATTCCCAAATGATATTCAATTTGGACTAGAAGTTTAAGAATTATTGCAGGTCAAAGTTCCTTAATTTTGTCACTGACTCACTCATTCACCGATCGTCAAAATTTTAAGGTACTTCTAGCAGACACAAGCTTCAAGTTTTGTACCCAATTAGTGTTAAGCCTTTAAAGTAAGGGAAAATTAAAACATACCGCAATTTCAGTCCTTTTAGATGTACGAACTGCATAAGTAACTTTGTAATCGCATATTATTTATATAGGATTACAAAGTTACTTATGCAGTTGTCAATTAAACTGCATTGAAATTGAATGAAGAAGCAACAATAATTAGGTATAACAACCTTTGGGATCTACCTACGATGCCGCAGAGAGACACACAAATCCACACGTTTCATTAAACTGATGTAGGTTCAGTATCGGTATCGGGGTATACAAAAAGAAATGAGATCCAATCAAAAACGTAACATGTAAAAAAATGCAAGTTTCGCAACGCAGTTCTTCTACCGCAAAATGATGCGAGATCTAATGTAAAACCAAGTCTGTTATTTTATTCAGTACCTATATATTTGTCATCTTTATTTCTTTAATAAATATCATTATATTTATTAAAGAAATAAAGACGCAATCGCTCACGGCAATAGAATCTACATTCTATAGACAACAAAATCTACCTAATATTAGCACTGCGCTTTATTTAATTAGGACTATTTAAAATATTAGATTATTCTTATGTGATTATGTTGCCGTGCGATAGCCAAGTCATTCTATTTATTAAAGTAATAAAGATATCAAATAGGTACTGAATAAATTATCGGACTTGGTTTTACATTCGACCTCAAATAATTTTACGGTAGAAGAACTGCGTTGCGATATTTGCATTTTTTTACGTTATATTTTTGATGGGATTATTATTATATTGAGTTTCCATAAACCTATGTATTAAAAATAATCGAATGAAAAATCCCGTTTTTAAATATATTTTTTAAATAAATTGTAATAAAAACTTAATTAACTTTAATATCCACTCCTTTAATAATAAATTATTCAGAAATATAATATAAATATACATAATATACAAGAATACACATGTATATGTAGTACATATTCTATTTCGTAGCACGCCTGGTGCTACGAATTTGCTACGCGCTACGAGGTCACTGATCGATCGGAAAACAGACAACAAAGTCCAGAATCCATTTTTTCACGTACGAAAACCTGCTTTCATTTACTTTAGCAATATTACTTTATTTAGAACCTTATGACGATGCAACAAGATTCAAAATCATGTACTGTATGTTGAACCCAATTTTTTTACCGAGCTTTCATTTGCGTATCTTTTAGAATATGAAAGGTATCTTTCATTACGGTCTTCCCACAGAGGCAATAACATTTGTCATCATTAAATGAGAATATTTCATTTTGAGTGAACTCATTTTATAATGCTATGGCAACATTGTCGCGATAAAGCGAACTATACTTCGCGCGCTCTTCCGCGATCATTCTCCCGCCCTTATCCCAATTAGTCATCTCGGTAGTCACCCCCTTTCTATCCATATCATCTTTCACACAGTCCATCCATCGTTTCTTTGGTCTTCCTCTACTCTTATAGCTATCGACATTCATACTCAGAACTTTCCTCACGACATTTTCCTCAAGCCATGTAGTCACAATGGAAACCAAAAACCTAGTTGATGATGTTCTTGTAATAGTCATCATTAATTATAAGTTGAACTACACCAGAATTTAATTTATAAGTCATTTTTATTTTCTTTTTAATGAGTCAATTCATTTTTATTTTATTTTATGAGTTGTATTGCAATTTGTGGTTAGCTAGCGACCTCAACAATTGAAAATATTATTTTTTGTCTGAGCAACCGGCAGCAAGTTCGTCATGCTCCCTTACATGTCACTGCTTGCGGTAGTGTCGGGGTCGGGTTGCCACCTTCCCTCAAATATAGTGAGGTGGGTAATGGCTGATTTTTGCGTTATGCTCGTGAACGGGTGCTGCTTGTAGTGACTGGTCGTCTTACTGATCATGGTTTTGTTATTGTTACTAGTAATTAACTGTTTATTTATTTTACCTCGATGGTCTTAATTTATCATTTATAACTTTATGTAAGCGGGCACTCCCTTTATGCCTGGAGGCTTTATTTAGATATTTAGTTCTGTTTACGTTTAGTTTTTTTTTTCTGCTTGAGTATATAGTTCTCGATGTTTTTGGTTGTTATATTGGCGTGTGCTAGCTGACATATGGCCAATAATTTATCATTTAAATTATTTTGTGTATTGCATAATGTAAATTATTTTGCATACTATTGTATATAATCATTAGGAGTTTATTGCGCCACTTCTTCTTCCCAGCTAAAGGCACTAAGAAGTGGTGAAGGATGGGCGTTATGGGGACTGTTTTATGTAATTTTGACGTCCGAAAAGTGCTGATTCTCAGCCTAGTTTGAATAAATGACTTTCGAATTTTGAACCTTCTAATTAGATCTTTGGTTCGATGATTCAATTTATACGGGATTCATGTTACTATAACAATGGCTTCATAAAGAATTTCCGTAACTCCTATCAGTGGTAGGTGCTCGCTACATTTAATGATTTTGTTACTATCACCAAAAGGAGGCGCAGGCCTAACTAAGTGGTTTTTTGCTAACCAAATTTGATAATTCGTACTGCATACTTTGTCAGTCACACAGTTCAGAACTGGCTTGGTGACTAAAGACTAATTTTATTTCGACACATAATCATTTCACTCAGTACTTAGACAAGTTACAAAAACCAGTGTATTAAGCCATTTAGTAGTTTATATTTACTTTATTCCCATAATGTGGCTACGTTAATAGCAGCATTAGTGGCGTTCATTAGTTAAAAGGAAAGAAAGAAAGGAAAGAAAGTAAAAAAAAAGACTGAAATTACGTTTATTTCGTTCGTTTGTTAAGTTCCTCCAAAGTGCAGGTGTATGGGCACTTGGGACATTCGAGCATGTAGATTATGTTCTGGATAGCAGCGCGCTTCATTGTGGGTCGGATGGGTCTATAATCCCCAATTCTACCAAGATCTCAAAGGAGTTATCTTTGAGTCGCATTATGAGAAGTATTAAGATGTAGATCAGGGTCAAACAGCATGAATATACCGTACGAATTTATAGCCGTGACGGTATTACATAAAAACGAATCGAAAGATTATATCGGATTTAAGATTACGTTTATCAGTGATTATATTAGATACCTGCACGTTTTGTAGATATTGTGATACGATGCAAGATTATTTGAAATCATATTACATATCGCCCTTTTGAAATTTACGCACTTCCACCAAATGTTAGTTTTAAAAACCGGGGGAATTACGTAGTTAGCTTATAATCTTGTAAACATATTTGATGTGCATTTTGATGCATCTTTCCTTAACACTTTGTATTGAAATCATGACATTTTACAAATTAGGTAAAACCCTTCCTGTCAATGCCATCCGGCTATAAAAAAAATGTTCCAAAACGTTTTTTTTTTTCACAGGAAATAATATACTTAGGTAACTAAAATCAGAGAGGTTTATACAACAGAGTTAAACCCAATATTTACCTATTATAGTTGTAGATCTTTACATAAAAGGTTTCCTAATAACTTTAGGAGTTAAAACGTCTGAGTTCTGATCAGAATTTACTTAGAGTTTTGGAGCTGCCGAAGAAATAATATCAATAATATAGCTCCTCACAGAGAGCTAACGTTACGATTTTGCAATCAGTTTTTCGTAAAAAGGTGACTGACAGGAATATAAAGGACCCGTACCCTAATTGCGTAACTTATTTTCGTAAACAATTTTGCCTAATTTGTTTCATTTCGACAGTTCAACAATATTTATTGCGTTATTTACGTTGTTGAGCAGATTTTTATTTTCCATCTTATGAAGGATTAGTAATCTGTTCAAAATCGAAACAGATTGTGATTGTGTTGTATTACGCAATTAGGGTACTGATTTTAGCCAACTCCAAGTTATTATTAGTATTGAAGTTTACTTTGTCAGTATTACGCACATAAAACCATATGTGTTTACGTCATGATCCGCAATGCGCGTCACTGACAATGTGCAATTTGATAAAAGAGATTTTTAAAATATAGATAGGTTTAATAAAGGTCATATTATTATATTCATAGGTTTATAGTTCGTTTATAGGTTTTGAAAGGGCCTTTGGAAAATTTCAAAATACTTTTATTAAATCTACAACTAAATATTCGGTATTACGATATAAATAATTGCATTTCATAATCAATATTTTAGTTCACTAGTTAGCGAAACTTCATATGTCCATACAGTATCTAATATTGCCAAATTAATCAAAACAGCGAAATATTTGACAGCTATTAGCGACGTTGCCCACTTTCAGAATGCACGCTCTTAACTTATAAACTATTAATGAAGGCTGTAAGGTAAAACCAAGCAGGCTATAGGCTCTTACAGTTGACTGATTATATTAGACAGCGATACTATGACGCAAATGAGATGTTTTGTGCTATTTGCTTATCGACTGTTTATGTCAATACCAACATCAATCTTCGCCAAATCCACAGCATGTAGTTACTAGACTCTTTTGAAAAAGGGCTTATGGATAAATTTTCAACAGATTATTTTAAGTTTTCCACCAGCAAGTATAGCACGACGACCATAGAGACGGGTTTTGTCGACGGAAGAATAAACAAAATGACAGATTGTGAATGTTTATTCTTCCGTCGACAAAACCCGTTACTATTGTGGTCATGCTAAGCTTGCTGGAATTTCTCAGTAGCAGCCAGGAGTCTGGATTTGTGCCCAGTTGATGGCAATAGGCTCGCCCCCTATTACATGGGTTTTAAAAATTAGCGAAATGTGTACTATAGGTACACTTTTCGCCAACCCTTCGGGGACTACAGAACTGATGTTTTGTGTTATTTTAAGTTATTTATTTAAAAAGCTCAAATAGGTAATAACACATTTTTGGAATTCAAGAGCCGGGGATTTATGTTATCAAACTTAGTAAGTTCGGGCTATCAAGATCAATATTTTCCTGCATAATAATTTAATCGCCTTTAAATGACGTTTATTTACCTGGCAACAGATAACAAATTCAATATGTTAACTTAGTCAGGGCCAGGTTTGTATCAAACGATTCAATCCAACACTGTCAACATGTGAATGGTTCATTCAAAATTAATAAATAATATTTTAAACGTCTCAAATTCAATGTATTTAAACTAATATTATAAATGTCATTTTTTGTTTGTTTTAAAGAGATACTTACTTGAATTGTAAATCTTCTTTGACTGATAAAAAGCTGCATTATGTCGAGTGCCATAGGACATCTTTTATGTTAAAACCAGATTTTTCACGCGGGAGAATTCGTGGGTCGAAGCAGTAGTATAAGGTATAATTAATGCCTAAGATTTTTTGAGAGGCATATTATTTTATATTTTGTTTTAGCATCACTTTTATACAAAATACAAATACAAAAATGTTTATTTCGATATTACATGTTGTACATACGTTATACAGTTGGTGGCGTCCCCTTTTAAGCATATAGATGCCTGTGCCAGGAGGCGCCGCTCCTTTATATCTTGCTGTTAGTGTAACATGTTATTAAATATAAGTTATTAAACAAAAGTTAAACAAAAGTTATTATACAAAAGTTAAAAGTAAATGAATTTGAATTTCTTATTTTTATTTAGTCTGTTAGTGTGTGTGTATATGTGTGGAAGCGTGTGTGGAAGCGTGTGTGATTATGTGTATGTGTTTATGTGTATGTGTTTAAGTGTATGTGATTATGTGTATGTATGTGTGTGTGTGGTTATTTTATACGGAAATGGCTTTACCTTCTATCTAGTAGAATATTCTCTACATCATCGTAGCTTAACTTATTTATCCACTTAATCAGCAACGATTTGCATTCTATATATGGTTTAGTATGTATATCTATTTGTTTATTTATTTTATTGTATATGAAAGACGAGTAGTGATGGGCGTAGGATAAATACTCGGAGCATAATAACTCGAGTATTTAACAGGAATGGATAAATACTCGTTTTCACTCAATTTTATCGGATATTTACTCAAAATGACGGATAAATATATTTTTTGCGCATCGGATGGTTATTTGAAAAAAAATATGACTAGTATTGTTACGGTACTCCTCTACAAAATGTCATGCTTCTAGTCTCACCTGTTTAAACTGTGCGTTGTTTTTCAGCTTTTTTACATAATGTTTCGTGGTTTTAGGTATCATGACAAATCGTAAAACAAAAGAATTCAGGAGAAAAGTTAAAGCTACCCTGCATATGTTAAAGAACCTATCTTTAGACTAGAGTCCAACAAGTGTAATGCCCACACAGTGTTTATAATCTTCAAGGATATGAAATCCAAAATGAGCTTCATTTTACCGACTATTACCTACTACGATGAAAATGAAGACAAAAATAAAATTAGTTTAGCAGTGGCAAAAAGGATGAATGACTGCATAAAGCCTTTACATTTATCCGCTTATCTACTTGATCCAAAGACTCAAGGTATCGAGTTAAATCAAGACGAAGAACTGGAAGCCATAGAATTTTTAACGAAATGGCAGATTTGTTGAATGTGGAAGTAAAGCCAGAATTAACTGCATATAAGAACAAGGAAGTTTTTTGGAGATAACTTTTTATTTGGAGCATTTAGTAGTGATAGTAATTGATAAAAAATCATTATAGTGATTGATTTTTTTAAATATTCATAATTGTAGTAAACAAACACTTAATATTGACAGTACCTAATTGACGAAAATGTTCAGAATTGTAGTGAATCCATTGCGATTATAAGATTTTGTTACATTATTGTTACTTTAGTATTTTTCTCATTATTGCAAAGATTTATGTAACTTTGAGAGTAATTGACGAAAATATTCATGATTGAATAAAATCATTGTTATTATAGGGTTTTCGTTATTGTTCAACTGGTTATATACATTTTCAGATTTTCATTTATTTCAATCCTTTTGTTTGTAAAATTAAAAAAAAAATACGTTACATAACGTAACAAAAACTGTAGAGAGTATTTATCCGCTGTTTTGGAAAAATACTCAAGTAAAAACGGATATTTATGAGTATTTATCCATTTTGAGTATTTATCCGGATAAAATCCCAACACTAAAGACGAGCGTTTGTCGTATTGAATATTTGCAAATTCTGTTCTTACAAAAGGGCTGGAAGCAATGTTATGTTTCCTTCTTCTAGCTAATGTATTAGTATCTAAGGGTAGGGTTTTATGTTTTTTTTAATACTATGTGTATAATATATAATTTTCGTACTGATAATAGGTTACTTGTTTGATATAGCTTATGGGTGTGAAATGTTCTTTTTTTGTAGTACATTACTTTTATTAATGTCCGTTGCGCTCTTTCAACATCAAGAAAACGTGTTTTACGCGCGCCCCCCCAAATGGAGATACAATATATTATTACTGATTGAACTAGTGAGATATACACTTCATTTAGAAGGTTTTTTGCCAAGCCACTCTTGGGGACTATGTGTCTCAATGTTTTAAAAATCCAAATAAATTTTCGTATTCTCGCAGTAATTTGTTCAATTTGAGGATACCAGGACAAGCTTTGGTCCAACATTATACCTAAGTACTTGACGTGGTTAACTTTACTGATGGTTGGACAATTGCAGTCATAATGAACCGTCTGACTACACTCATGTATTTTAATGATGAAATTAGACATTTTTATAAATTGAAAAGCAAATAAAATTAGTTTTGCTCGTGTTTTTATACATTAGATAGTTGAATCTAAGTTTCGACAGAGCGTTGGTTCAAATACCTTACTTTAACGTTCATGTACAGTATAGATTTTTTTTAAATGTCGCTCGGTTTAACTTTATGTTTTGCCAGTCGTCGGATTTCTATCAGTCGCCCTTTGCACTTGGTGCAGACCGGACGCTCTTAATCGACTTGGAAGTAAATTAAGTTAATACTCTTTTAACTTAATGTAATTTATTTAAAAATGAGGAAAGCTGCTAAAGTCGCAGGCACGAAAATAGTTTTACAGCTCTTTATAGTTCACACAGAAATCAAAACAACAATAAAGTACTTAGTTCTGAATTCAAATTATTATACATGATAAATCTAATAATAATTGTTGGACATGGAAATTAGCAATCGTTTGTATTCGGAAATGCGATGATTCCCGAGGGACATTAAGAAAATAGTCAGACTGTATATAATTGTTTTGCTCAAATGGACAGTTCAGTCGCTAGGCTTTGTCGTACAAAACTGGATGTGAAAGTCTGAATATTCATAACTTCAATATCATTGATGTCCAATAGATAAAGAAAATTAATTATCTATTCATAACACAACAACGTAAAAACATGCTTATAATCCCTGATGGGTTAGACAGAGCTGTACTTATATTACACCCACATTTTGCCAGTTATGTTTAAGTCCCATGTAATGGGGGGCGACATTACTTATTAATTATTATTTACTTGGAAATAATCAAGATCAATACAAAAAAATCTCCACCAGGTACAAAATAAAATACCTCCTGAAGAACTATCGAGCGCCTTCCGTTCGACTTATTTAGTACATAATCCTTATGTACTGTTTCCGTACGTCACGGCCGCATCGCGTCGTCGTCATGCGCACTACAGCGATCGATTCGACCTTACTGTACACTAATATTATTCTATTTCAAGACTTTATTTAGTAATCATTGAGGGTTTGGGCTATTTCTAGTTATGTATTGGTAAATTTGTTCTTTATTTCGATCGATTCATGAAAATTGTTATTCTGAATTGTTCTTTTGAGATGATTTGTTTTTATAGGATAAAGGAATATTGGTCGATTTCATGCTATTGGTTTTGAGAAGTTTTAAGTCTAATTTTAGAACTTATTTGGTGCCAAAGGGTAGGGAAATAAGTAAAGATATGGAAAATGTAATTCAATACTTTATAGCTTTTTTTGCATTCAATAAATGTCACCTATATACTTGCACAAGAGGTGCTCGATTGTTACTTAGAACATTACCAATTGATTCAATTCCAATTGTTTTTTATTTTGATTTCATCGTTTAACTGTTAAGTAGGTACTTACCTATGTTTAATTTAATTGAGTTCTTCATTCATAATTTCAGCCGACAGACGTCCACTGGTGGATATAGGCCTTCTCCCAAGCATCGCCATAGTGGCGATAATTTTTTAATTCAAAAATATTAAATATTAAGTTAAGAGACTGAAGGATGAAATCACTGCACTGCGGTTGGCGTACGTGTTAGCTGCCCAGCAGTTAAACCTACTTCAACCACTGATAAGTGTGTCATACAATGTGTTTACAGCAATTTTCCTTTATATCCGTAATTTGTAACGAGTTTTAGTACCTATTTAGTGCTTACTAAATTATTTTAGACTCACTTCTTTACTGGAAATCATCAATGTGATGTCGAAAACAGCTTTATTTGGCCAAAACACTGTAATAATTCTGATCACTTTGCACATTATAATAAATATTTAAATGAGATAGTAATTTTATTGACACTAATGACATATTTATTTACAAAACCTAATTTTTACAATATTTTATCAACACCCATGCTATAAAACCTCTATAAAAGTTTCTGAAACAGTTAGCTTATTGCCAACATTAAAACAGCCAGTGTCATAGTAACCATAATATCATCCAAATGAGTGTTATAATGTTGTACTAAATTACATTATGCAACTCGAATTTCAAAAAAAGAACATTGACATGCACACATGTTTCACTACCGTAGCGCCGTAATTAAAAAAAAAACTTGTAGGTAATTCGAATTCACGTCGTATCCCGCCATTTTTGTTTGATAATAGTATTGCTTAATTTTATTACATTGTTGTTTACAAAAATGAATGATACAAGCTTTGATAACACATCGCCAGATATTTCTAATGCAGCAAATAGTTTGTTTGTATTACATACTCAGCAATTAAACTTTCCATGAATTTACATAGAGTTCTTACAACACTGTACAACACCCAATGGTTTCAGAACCCTTTTTAGAGGATTCATATCATGGGTGTAGATCAAGTCTTGTATGCAACATACACTCATGTAATACTATTATCACACTCGGCTTCGGGTCGAAAAAAAAAGCCAGTGGCACTCCAAGAGTGCCGACAGAAGTGAAAACTTGAACAATTTTATTGTACAGCAAATAGTTTTAATGAGGTAACGGTCGGAGGTCGGTAACGGTAACAGTGTCGGGAGTTCAATTGTTTTTTTCCCATCTCAAAAAATGCCCAACGCGTCTAAAAAAGATTTCACTTAACAAAAAAAAAGTTGAATGTTGGATTTTCAACATTAGGCTCAGTGCTGAGAGTTGAAAATCCAACAGTGCACTTTTATTTAGGGATTCAATTGGGGAGGGATTCAGGTGTCACTTAGTTGTAAAAATGGGCATAAGTAACTTTAGTAGCTTTTCGAAAAAGTAGGGCATAGATTTTTCTGCACATTTTCTGATCTATACCTATATATGTATAACACTATGAATATATCGAAGGAAAGAATCGGCACACCTTTAATATCGGACGAGAACGGGTCCGCGCTCCGAGTCGCGCGCACAAACATTCAATCATCATTCCATATGTATTACTTCGCGGAATTACTTTGACATTCTCTCGAATAGGCTATGATTATATACATCCTTTTTTGGAAAACTGATGAGTTACCATGGAATATATACGTAAAGATTTGTATTTATTTATTATAAGGTAGCTTCACAGCTGACAGTAAGTATAACATTATTATAATCCTCAACATTACGCCAATCACGAAGTACACAGAAAAATATGAAATACAGAGAGATGAAGGGGGATGAGGGGGGGGGGATGATGACTGATGTCTCTCTTTATAGTATTGCTTCGTGGGTTTAGTTTAGTGGTTGCAAGCGTGACTGTTAAGCTTGTGGGGGGAGGGTATTGGGTTATATTCCTAGGTTGGGCAAAGTCTTATTGGGTTTTGCCATTAGGAGATGTACAGTAGCAGCTAGAGTCTGGATTAGAGTGTGCTTGGATAGATGCAATAGGCCCGCCGTCTATTACCTACATATTAGGACTTCTACCAGGCGAAATGTGGGTTTATTATACAACTCTGACTGCGAAGAATATATTTAGGAGTATTGTTTCGCTATGTCAGCATTTTGTTGTAAATAAAAATGGTATACATATTAATATAAACTTTGTTTAAAGGATGGATTGTTTCCATTCGATCGCATATCTAAAAGGAGGTTTCGTACGGAACATCAACCTTTTCTCAGTCGATATTATTTTATTTACGGCCTGTGCGGATCCCAGGTAGCCAGGCATCTGGTACAGGCCGTGTTATTGTTTTTTAGATTAACATAAAATTGAAGCTTTATTGAAATAACGTACGTGTAGCTCACATGCTTTTACCAAGGGGTATTTACTTTTCCTTCCATATATTATAGACTAGCTTTGAACGAGTTTGGTTAAGGTGAAGCTAACATATAGTTTAGCTTATTTTTTAAGCCTAACATTTTGTATAACTTCAATAAATCTGCCTACCCTATTTCTCAACTATGTTGAGGTCGGCTTCCAGTCTAACTAGATGCAGCTGAATACCAGTATTTTACATGGAGCGAGTGCCTTTCTGTCCTCTACAAACCAGTTACTTAGTAACATGATACTACTCGGTAAGACTGGTTTGTACAAGGTGTCCTTGAAATAACTGAAAACCTTTTATGGGGTCACTGTCCTCATCGTTTTTAATTTTCTTGATTTCAGGACTGGTTTCAAAGAAAAAGTTGTTTATAATGTTGAATGCAATGATCCCTTATGAGGTTTTCAGTTATTTCAATTATGTATACCTTTGCAGAAGCTCCAAAATACAGGATGGCAGGGACATCGACGACAAAACTGTTACCATGGATTCAATACATGGTTCTGAACCGCCTTGCGTTGAAATTTTTCGTCGGTTATTTTAAAAAATAAAACTGCTGTTTCATAGAAAAGTGCAATACCTACGCGGTTAAAATGTATGGAGCAGCTGGTTTTTTTTTTTTAATAACCGACGAATAATTTCAACGCAGGGGGGTTCAAAATCATGTACTGAATTCATGGTGAAAGTTTTCGCGTCGATGTATCTGCCACCCCGTATATTTTTTAATAAATCCACTATTTTAATTACTTGGTAGGTAACAAGTAATTATAATAGAGATTTGGTGAAGTAGAAAATGAAACATTGTCGTGCCATAGACAAACAAGAATGAAACAGTATCCGGATCTCTTTCTACTTTTTTAAACAGGTCTTTTAAATGTCCTATGCACGGGAAACGCTTTCCCTCCACTTTTCTCTTCCTGCTTCAGCATCATGCTGAGTGGAAGCCTTCTTGTCACAGTCATGACGTGCAACTGTCGACTATTTCTGTTTTATGCTCGTGATTTATTATGTACTTTTTTGTTGTTTTCTGCTTACTCTTGTCTTTTTTATATGCATGTATTTCTGTGACAAATAAAACAATTTTTCTTTATTCCTTTCATACTGTTACTCTTACTTTTGCACAAAAAAGAAACAGCTTTTTATTTCCAGCATATAAAGAGGGAAATGAAAAAATACGAGACTGCAAGCACTTTTTACAATATGTGGTTCATACTCATTCATCATTAAAACGACGCAAAGTGCTACTTTGTAGTATTGTTTGTATTCCCGGTGAGCGAGCAGGAAATATAAATATGCAGTGTTTTTGCAACACAGCCAATAATATGGCTAGCTAATAATAGAATGAACTCCACCAACCTTGCAGGCATGTATAAAAACTGTTGTGTGCAGCGAATTACGTATTAGGTATTGAAGACATGTAGAAATACTAAAATGCTATAATTATATAATTAACCAGAATGATTAGTCTTTTATTACCAAATAAGATAGACCCACGAACCACAGCCTTAGGTACACACACGCAGGCACTGCACAGGACACGACCCCGTGGAAGATTCGCTTTGAAACGTTTTTTTCTCCCCGGTTAAGCAGAAACCAGGTCGGTAGTTGTAAAGGCTTAAACCAAGTTGCAGCACGTAGAGAACATTTAGAGAATTTTAATTTAAAATGTGATGGGGCATTAAATTAAGACTTATTTACGGTTTTGTGTGGGTTCCGGAAATGAGTAAGACACCCGTCCTAGCCCCTGGGTATCGTAAAAGGTGACTAAGATGGACAACAGAGTCTTCCCGTCCTTACTCCCTACCCACGGGTATCGTAAAAGGCACTGAAAATGGACAACAGTCTTTTATGCTAATAACATTGCCATGCGCAGTGTTTATGTGAAATTTCCATACGCACAAAACGATTCGCGAACACTTTCATAGTGCGTACCGCTAAGGAGTGAAATGCCTTGCTCCGTCGTCTGTGCTTACCCTATTGCAAGTGTGGCTAGTGCCACAGAGAACGGAGGCGCCTCGACGGCCGCTACCCGAGACGATTGTGGCGGCATCTTCATCACTACATACGGACTATGCATCACACTGACGCCATGCAAAATCATGCATCGCACAAGCAGAGCTTACTGCGCGACAAGCATATATACAACGTCCCAACAACAATCGTCGGGCAGTAGCCCACCAGACAACACCCTGTTCCTCATTTCTCTATACGGTATTGTCAACATTGTTCATAGGTACAAACGAACCATATCCGTGAATTTCACCGTTTACTAATAGAAACTCGTGAAGTGGTTAAGGCCTCGCCTCACATACACGAGATTATAGGTTCAATCCTGGGCACCAACTGACTCCGATGCCAATGTGACTCACACAAATCATAATCTAATAATCATACTGACATCGGTGAAGGGAAAGCATCGTGAGGGAAACCTGGACATAGTTAAGAGTCCTATTACACTTTTTACGCAAATTCATGATTTTTGACGTTGTAATTTTCAGCAACAGTAATATATTTTAATTATTTGATTATGAATAACGATAGTGCTATTCTCTTTCTTGTAAGTTGGAGTTACACATTTTAATTTTTCTTTTCGTGTAATTTACTATAAATATTTTACGAACTCAGTTTACAAGAAAATCCGTTGGCGATGGAACTTTGACGCTTAAATTCACTTTGTTCCATTCAATTCAAATAAAAGCTAAAATCACTAAAAGATAAGTTAAATGTTTTACTTGTTTATTGGAGTTCTAGAATTTCTTTAAATTTCTTGAGTTTTCACAGAAAAAAACATAAAAAAAAGCAATAAATGTCTTGATTCAGCGTCCATTATATTTCAAATAAACTAAATTTTATCAAATAAACTAATAAGGTATAAAACTTCTATCTACAATGAATACGTTTCATTTGTTTTCGTTTCTCAATATAATAAGAAAAAATTACCATAAATAAAATTAAAGTACTATAATATTCTGCGTCAATTCAGCAAATCACTTGAAAATAATGTGTAACTCCAACTTATAAGAAAGAGAATGGCACTATCGTTATTGTAATTAAATAATTAAAATATCATAATGTTAATGAAAATTACAACGCCAAAAATTACGAATTTCCGTAAAAAAATGTAATAGGACTCTTAATATAAGTCTAAAATCCACAACCCGTTTTGAGCAAGCGTCATGCCTTCTCTATATGAGAAGAGGCCTTTGCACCAAAACAATAGGCTGGTATTATTAAAACAGCATCTGACGGCCATAGCTAAAAAAGCTATGGCGTCTTTAGTCGCTGATGGCACTGCGTGTACTTGCTCTGTGCCAATAGCTATAACACAGCCTTTTGTGCCTTTTTTTCTCCTAGGCAAGCGTGCACTAACGTCGACAGCATCACCATCACGAGAAATCGCGGTAGATCGCGAGCCTATCAATTAAAAAACTGGCCAAGTGCGAGTCGGACTCACGAAGGTTTCTTTACCACCACACAATATTTAGCAAAAACGTCGAAAAAACGTTTCTTTCTTCCTTTCATTTTATCTTTTTTAAGTGAAAACTTCTTTAGGCGCGTTAGGCATTTTTGGGACTAAACCGTTGATTTCGCGACACCGTGATGACACCACCTTTTGACCATTAAAAAGACATCAACGCGTTGATTGCTGCCGTGCATGAAGTAAAAGACATCAACGCGTTGATTACCGCGGTGCAGATTTTTTTTTCAAGTTTTCACTTCTGTCGGCACTCCCGGAATGCCAGTTCTTTTTTTTTTTCGGCGGCATTAGTAATACACAATCTGTGAAAATTTCAACGGTCTACCTATTACAATTCATGAGGTGCAGCCCGCTGACAGACAGACTGACGGACAGCAGACAGTAATGGGTTTCTGTTTAGCATCCTTCTGGTACGGAACACTAAAAACATTTTCCTTGATGATTGTGCCTAGTAACGGGCCCTATCAACCCGTTTCTGAATGAATCTGACAACTTATCAATCTAATAGTAATCCCTTCAATGTAGCCCGCAAAATTAAAAAGAATCTTTGCAAAAACGTAAGAAAACTTACCTTCGCGAGCCACATTAAAGGGAGGGATCACATGAGTTGATGTTAAATTAGAGTTCGATAAGTTTTCAATTTCAAATTCAGAAACCGGGTTTATGTATGTCCAGCAGTGGACATTTATACTTGAGTCATTGTTAAGGTAATGCTCTATGAACTCAGTCGGCTCAAGGAAGTCAAGTTTATTGTAGTCTTACTAGTCCTTTGGGTGTCGTTAGATATTAGAGGGTAGAAAACACTCCCCTAAGTGCTTTATGTCAAAGTAAGGTCATTATTCGTCTGCTAGAGCGTGTTACTTCCAGGACTATATGTAAAAAGATAGCTCATCATAGACTTGTTAATAGTCAGTAATAATACATATAGCTGGCTAATTGGACGCCTAGGCCGTTCGTTAAACGCCGCCGCCGCCGGCATCAACTTGGAAATAGCGCTCACCGGTAGCTGCCACGGCACCACGCGCTTCACTCCCTAGGCTCGCGCGCGGTTGGTCACAGCTCTAACCTATTTCACCCAGTTTAACTAAATGACTGCACGACATTCAGCCATCTGGTGAAACGTTGCGCTGAATGACTTGGCTTGGATGACGGCGTTTAATGAACGGCCTAGGCGATCAATTAGCTGGCTAATTTAACCAGATGGCTGCGATACATACATAATCTGTTGTAGGTTCATTAGTAATTTCTAAATATTATTTAACCTATCAGCTAAAACTTTTATTTTTTTGAATGCATATTTTTCTCGTAAATTATGAAGATACCTATTTTAAGAAAATGACAGAGTTCATTCTGAATACATTATTAAATGGCTTGTTTACAAAATCCATACTAAGGTGTTTTTGCGTTACAAGCAAAACAGTTCTAGTTATGACGTAAATAAGGTAGGATGAAAACTAAAACTAATTTAATCTAATATTACGAATAAGAAAACTAATTTCGCTAAAGTTTTAACAACCTCGTAAAGCAGGTCATAAACAACTTATTTTATTTCATAAAAGCTCAAGAACTTGTCTAGATTTATATCAAACCACATTTTCTTTTACCTTTTTTTGCCTGCGGCTTCGCCCGCATGGATGACGAAAATTATCCCACGGTAAGGTACTACCGGGATAAAAAATATTCTATGTCCTCTAAGGCATGAAAAGGTAACAGACATACAGACAGAGTTACTTCCGCTTTAATTATAGTAGTATAGATGTTTGGAAAATAATAATTTAGGTTGACAATCAGCAACTTTTGATTGTCAAAAGTTACGACGAAAGACTTCCGAAAACGCCAATTCCTAGTGCTTAGTTACCAGCAGGTACCCTTGGTTGATGTCAAATAATTTATAGAAACATCAAATTATTTTATTATTAAAGTTAGAGTGTTCAAATGTGGACATTTTTGAGGTATTTCTTTTGAATGATGTTCACAGTTACAAACTTTTTTTTATTTATAATTTACAAAAAGTATTTTTCATTTACCTACAGTAAAATGAATTAATGCTATAAATCTCTATGCTCTTTGTAGTAGAAAATCGTTGTTTTCCTTGATTATGATAAAACACATAAAAATATAAATATATCACAATACACTACTGCTTGGTTGCCGGCAGAAGTGTACCCGTGTTACACCCACATTCCTAATTAGAAAAGCCAATCCCATCAAAAACATAACATGTAAAAAAATTTTATCTCGCAACGAAATTCTTCTACCGCAAAAAGATGTGAGATCTAATGTAAAACCAAGTCTGTTAATTTATTCAGTACCTATTTATTTGTCATCTTTATTTCTTTAATAAATAGAATGACTTGGCCGTGTCCCCCGATAAAACTTATAGAAACAGCAAATTATTTGAAACTAAAGTTAGAGCATTGAAATATGGACATTTTTGAGGCCTGTGTTTTGTACCAAGGCCGTCGTTCAAAGCCTAATAACATAACACCCCTGTACTCTCACGATCACGCCTGTAATCTCCGGAGGGTTAGGCAGAGGTGTACCAATAGTACACCCACATTTCGCCAGTTATGTTTAAGACCCATTTAATAGGGGGCGAGCCTATTGCCATCAACCGGGCACAAATCCAGACTCCGGGCTGCTGCTGAGAATTCCTAATGGAAAAACCTAATAACACTTCGCCCGGTTTGGGAATCGAACCCAGGAACTCATGCTCAGCAGCAGCGCTTCAAGACCAACGAGACATTCACGAACTCTTATTAATGTAAATGAGTTTTCGAAGTAAAGCTACTCTATTCATTTACAGTAACAAGTACAATTTTAACAGTTCAAATTTTTAAAACTCCCGACACAAACATTTTCTCATTTTTGTTTCCTACTCGATGGAGTAGGAAACAAAAATGAGAAAATGTTTGTGACCAGACCCTGTTCACCATCTATCTATAACCTTTGCATTGTAACCATTCCAATGAGCCCAAACACGATACCTGTCCTGTAAGTTGGTAAGGTTATCCTACAAATTCCAAGTGATGCTGCAACATCAGTTCAAAATGTTCTTCTAATATCATTGAACTAACAGAATACCACATTTTAAATCGATCAGACCTGTGGAAGATACTCACATCCATTCATCAACTAGAAAAAAGCTGATAATCTTCAAACGACTGAACCAATTTTGACAAAACATCTAAGAACCATCGCTAGAACACCTTCAAATTAAAAAAACCGCATTCAAATCGGTTCACCCGTTTAAGGGCTACGGTGCCACAGATACATAAGACCCCTCTTTTTGCGTCGGCGGTTAAAAGTAAGTGCTGTAAATCTTCATGCTCGAAGTAAAACGTAGTAGAAAATCGTTATTTTCCTTGATTTTGATTGCATCTCTCAGGCTGCAATCGGGCCGTTCGTTACAGTGAAACAAATTGGATAAACACACCGGACCAGTCCAGCGAAATTAAACTTTCAGGAGGAAGGACGCTCTTTGCTTTACAAAGTCTACTTTGTAGATAGTTTGGTTTATTCCTCTTTTATTTTTCATTGAAGAGTCTTATAGATATGAAATGGAAAGATTGAAATAACTGATTTTTAACCGACTTCAAAAAAAGGAGGAGGTTTGTCAGTTCGTCGGAATATTTTTGTTTTTTATTCTCTGTGGGAAAACTGTTGCTTTTTATCATTCTTTGAGGTTATTAAATATTCCATGGCATGATAGTATTTTACACGCTCTGTTTATTTTCTGTTCGTTGGATGATTGAGCAGGTTTATCGTGAGATATTTGGTGTTTTTAGCAGGTTAATTTTGATTAATAACTGGTAAAATGAATTTTCGTCGTATCAATTTCTTTGTAGTGTCTGTGTGTATATACAACATGTAAAAAAACCCTGTCCGATACGTGAGGGTGTTGTTAGGATCGTACCGAGAATATCCTACTGAGAATATATTTATGTGGAAATTTTCAGGAATAAAGTAAAAATAAATTCGCTCCAATTTTTTCGATGAGGAATATAACCGGGATATTATAACATTGGGTGCGGGCGGCTTTCGTTTAGCGGGAGTCTAAAAGTCATAACTTATGACCCGTGAAAATTTGCTAATTTTTAATGGATTTGGGTTAACTTTGGTACTAAAAATGTGAACTGTAAATAGCATTTTTTTTTTTACAATATTAAGTGATTTTTAAATTATTTTTGGTAATGTTATTAAAGTACCTATGAGCCCATTTCGGATCGGACAGGGTTTTTTTATATACTGTATATCGCAGCCATCCGGTCAAATTAGCCAGCTACGACAAACCAAGTCTAGTCAAGTCAAAACCAAGTCATTGAGCGCAACGTTTAACCAGATGGCTGAATGTCGTGTAGTCATTTAGTTAAACTGGGTGAATTAGGTTAGGTTAGAACTGTAACCAAATCGCGCGCGAGACGATCGAGCGAAGCGAGCCGTGCCGCGGCAGCAGTCGGCGAGCGCTATAACCAAGTTGCTCGCAGATTTTTTTTCACCATTTGAATCATTTGGCTGAGTCGTGGAAGATGACTGATCTTCAAAGGGCTGACTTTCAATACAACAAGTTGTCGAACGTTGAATGATTCTAGTTCATTTAACTATCGGCCTAGGCGTCGAATTAGCTGCCTAATTTAACCAGATGGCTGCGACATAATATATTATAAGCTGATACCCATCGAAAAACAAAGGTATAGGTATTTAGCGTCGGAACTTCTTACGCAATCGCTCACTATAGGGAATAAGTAACAAATATATCTGTATTTAGAAGATTTTATTTTTATATGTCTTTTACAACTTAGTCCAACATAAACTCACGCTTTCTTATCATGGGCGTATGCAGAGACTATAGAACGCCACCTGCTACGCTCATCACATACTCCTTTTACTTCGCCCAACAATTATAGTTCGAATAGCATAATTAAATTATAATTGAAAAATCATCGAAAAAAGTTGAGTTTATAAAATTAACCTCAAAAGTCAAATAATCAAATCAAAGCATCCATTTTGTAAGTGGCACTACAAATTGGCATCCACAGGTACATTTTCTAATGCATTAGTTTACATTTTGATCAGACACGTTTGGAACAGACTATAACATACATAACATCACGCCTTGTTTCCCCGAAGGGTTGGGCAGAGGTGTCCCTGTAGCTAGCAGGCACACCCACATTTCGCCAGTTATGTTTAAGTCCCATGTAATAGGGGGCGAGCCTATTGCCATCAACCGGGCACAAATCCAGACTCCGAGCTGCTACTGAGAAATTTCAGATAGAAAAACAGACACAGAACAGACTATAATTTGTCCAATAAAATAGTATAGTGATGATAATCAAACTATACCCAAATCGCTTTAGCGTGGCAATAGCATTGACCAATCTACATTTTCTGGCATTCTTTATATAAAAAGATAAATTAAAAAACTGAAAGAAATTCCGGTAACGTTCTGAATCTATCGTGATCTTCAACATGCACCTAATAACTAAAAACCATACATAGGTTATTGTTTGGGTTAGAGATATTAGAGAAAGGGCAATGACCGTTATTGCCACGCTAAAGCGATTCGGGTATAGTATATTAAACCGTGTATTCCAAAAATCTATGTTGCAATATTTCCAAAGAGTCGTTGAACTCTTTTCTACTCTATTTTAGCATTCTCATTTTCAACACTTAGAGTTAATATAAAAACATAATCCTTTTATAATTTAACACTACTTTGACATCACATATTAACTATGCATATTTTATTAGGTGTTACAAGTTTTCGTCGACTGCGTCCCAGTTAATTAGTTAATTTGTTGGTCGTTTGCATGTGACCTACTCAGGCGAAAACCTCGAAAATGGTCAATTGTTTACCTCACCTTGCTTTATTCATTAGATTCAAGACTTGTTTATATGTGCTTAGTTGAGCGTTTGGGGAAAGTAATGTTTTAACTAAACAGATACCCCTTTATTTACAAATGTTGCTTAATTAAGTAACGATTAGAGACTGTTTGCATAATGCATAATCGGCCTAGAATGTACCCACTGCTGGGACACAGGCCTCCTCTCTTCGAGAAGGAATGAGCTGTAATCTACCACGCGGGCCCGGTGCGGTTTGGTAGACGTCTTTGATTTTTTGGTAATAGAACATGCGGTTTTCCTCACGGTGTTTGCCTTCACCGTTTCGAGAGCGGTGGTGATGAAATTATTTACACAAAGTAAAACGCCTGCCTGGGCTCGAACTCACGACTTACAACTCTTTAAGTCGGGACCGTTACCACTGGGCCACCACTGCTCTTAACCAGACATTTTTGACTGTTAAACGTCTTTTAACTTTAAGCAACGTTTATAAATATTCCCCTTAGTTGTGATCTTAGAAAGAAGTACTCAAATGGATGTTTTCTAGTTTACAGTAATGAGAAAAAGAGTTAGTAGCCAAACTCATAATAATCCTGAACTAATCTGCGCAAAAAATCTGTTGTATGTAAGATATTAGTATAATAAATGCTTCAGTTTTCTATAATGAAACGACCGAAAATATTGAATGGATGAATAGCTTACGTTACTATGTCAAGCGGGCAGTAGACTGGTACAGGCTGATGCTAATGATAGCTTACTACCATATAGCAGTTGTGCGTTCTCTACCCTATCTAGCATTTCATCGCTTGCTCGCGACTTCGTCTGCGATCCAGGATGAAAAATAGCGTATGTCCTTACCCAGTTAATGGTATATTTGTGTGACAAATTTAATCCAAATCGGGCCAGTCGTTTTTGCGTGATTCTGTTTGTTTCTTTTGTTTGTCTTAACAAAAATCTAAGATTTGCGACAGACCTCTTACTTTCGAATTAATGATAGTAGAATTCTCACACACAGGTAATAGTCATTAATATTTTTTCAAGTTGTAAACACTTCTAAATACGAATAAGTAATGAAAACATTTTGGTAAAAAAGCGAAATGCCAAAGAATTACCTAGTAACCCAAATAAAACCGTTCACAATTTAATTCTAAACAATGAGTGGTCTAGTTTTTTAGCGTACACTTCAGTAGCAAAGGTAACAAAACAGCCTTGAGTAACTAGGCCAGCGTGTCGGGTGATCCTGCAAGGTGAGCGGTGCTATGTCTACGTACTTGTGTTCTCTTCACTTGTTGGCAACCAATGAGGGACAATTGTGTTTGAAATACGGCCATTACTGGGTCTTGGGAGAATTTTAATTTATAAGTTTACAAGCCATGTGCCCAAAGGGATTTCCCATCGCAAAACCATATAAACTTTAATCCACTATTCAAACCCTTTAGGGGACAAATATTCAAAAATCTACCGTTAGTGCTCACTTTCGTTATATAAGGAAATCTTGTGCAAAATGTCTGAATTGTTTCTAGATCCAGCTGTTTACGCTGTGCGTTTTCTGTCATGAATTAATGAATTTAAGATTTTTATTAAGTATATTTATATAGTTAAAGACGGGAAAATAGAGGCTAAGAGAAAAAGGGGAAGACTGAGAAGAATGCATAGACAAGCTGCAAGAAAAGGCCGACGAGATATTTAAAAAACTTCTTTACAAAAACAAAAAAAAACAACCGACTTCCAAAAAAAACACTACAAAGTGAAAAATAACTTTCATTTCGTAAGTTGGTGGAAAATAACGAAAATGCTAAACCAAACACACTGACTTCCGAAATTTAAATTATTTTTCACTTTGTAGTGTTTTTTTGGAAGTCGGTTGTTATTTTTGTAAAACAGTTTTTATGTCTCGTTTTTTAGTGGGTCTGTTTGTAATTTATCAAAGTTGCAATAGCCTAATGTCAACTGCTCATCACCTTTTATAAAATATTGCTTTTCCCGATGCAGGGACGTTAGTCGTTGAGGAGTTCTCCTGGTACTTCACCATCAGCTCCACTTCTCCATATGCATTGTGAGGAGCATAAATTACTTGGCAACCATATTAAAGTAATCGAATCGCTACCCGTGGAATACTTAGTATTGAGTAGTTCCGGTGGCCTTCTGTGGTCTTCATCATCAGTTCCACTTCACCAAATGGTGCTTTTCGAGAGCAACTGCACGAGTAACTATAAAAAAATACCCAAATTGTTATAGATGTGCTTAAGATAGTTAATTGATTCAGGCGTGACCTTGCGGAAATCAATGATAAAATGATGATGTGGATATATTTAGTAACCTGCTTCGCTTAGCTATTTCTAAAGAGTCTTGAAAAGACCCTGGAAGAAATCGACACGTGTTTCACCTCTCAACGAGGCCTCCTCAGGATGACGATTAACTTGTCGTAAACTCGAACACGGCGTGTTGCCACACCAAGCACCGAGCGCAGACTGCGCAGTCTGCGCAGTCTGCGCAGTCTGCGCTCGTCCTGATGCCTCGTTGAGAGCTGAAACACGTGTCGATTTCTCCCAGGGTCTTTTCAAGACTCTTTAGAAATAGCTAAGCGGATCAGGTTACTAAACATATCCACATCATCATTTTATAGGTGTGCTTATAATATTTGCAGAGTTCCCTCGATTTCTTCAGGATCCCATCATCAGATCCTGACCTGATGACACTGGGACCATCTCGGAAGTATACCCTTTCAAACAAAAAAAGAAATTTGCCTATCCATCTATATAATACGGAGTTATGCCCCAACAAACATAAGAAAAATATAACCTCCACCTTTTAGAAGTAGGTTAAAAAGAATTAGCATTGGATGGAGATGGAGCGGAGTGGAGGTTGTTGCATTTAAGGCGACGATAACCGACTTTTAATGATTTTATACTGAAGATGACGTCTAAACGAGTAGTGTTAATGATTTGGAAAAAATATATGTTAAATAAGAGCATTTTCTTAATAACTTAATATAGAAATATTTTAGATATACGTATTTTTCTGAAACCTTCACTATTTTAAAGATAATTGAATTATTGCCCTTTTAGTATACGCGTTTTATTATTTTTGTGTATAATAAATTAATAATGCGTCTAATTTAAACCGTAATTTGGGACAGCACTCGTTAATGGGCGAGTCCTATTACTGGCTGGACGTACGACGCATTGCGTGAGCTCAGTACAGAACACGCAAGCTAACTACTCTAGGTTACTGGTATATATCTGCGTCTTAAGTTTTGGATGGATGGAATATCCACTGGGCCTTGATAAGATTTAACAGTTAGCAAGGAACACGAGAGTGAGGTATTTTATGGTGTAGATTTCCATACGTACATTTACGTTCACATTCAAAGGACAGTCGCCAAAAAAGTGTTTAATGAATTGGTACTGCGATTTTACGTGATAGTTCGTGATTAGGCCCAAAATGTGAAAACTTCTTCGTGCTTTCCGTTATTTGGGATGTTTTTATTTAATCAGTATTTTTAGCTGTGTCTTTCATGCTGTAAATAAATAAGCGAAGAGATCCATTTCTAATGTCCAATATAGAGATCGATAAACGGTATTTAGTCCGTTGGTGCTATCGATATCTTGATTCTTACATGGATTGGCGTCTACAGTTTGTTCTATTTAGCAGATGGGTCGATGGGAGACAATGTTGAGAATCCTATGTTGGATAATTATTATGATACCTTTTTAATGGGGCTCGCATGTCTTTGCCGGTAATTAGACATAGCACTGCAAACGTGTCCATCCTGTACTTGTTCAATCATTCCCTCATGGCTCTCTATTAATTTTCCTTTGGATGTTATACTGTGCATTCACATTTCGACAGCTCCTCATATGATTCGTTTCTCTAAACAAATAATTTTTAAGTTATATGGGAATCTCCCCAGGCTGGTAATTATGTATGGTTCAAGTTACGTAAACATCCTATGTAACATTTCTTAGTTTTATAGGCGAATTTGATTCTTATATCATTCTACAAAGCACTTGACAATAAAATTCACATCGTGATACTTATCCTCAGCCGACACTTGCTAGTTGGTAGAAACTGGGCAAAGTGTCGTGTAGCGAATGCAACAACGGTGCAACCTACAAAACCGACGATTGTAACTGTTCGCCCCACTCGCCGAGCTGCGACGACCGACAATTGATACTTTACACATTACACTGGTAAGCAGTAGTTTTGTTTTATGAAGTTTCATACCTGATTCTGCCATGCCGGTTCCAAATCTGTTGTCAGTTTTTCTCTAGCAGCTCTAGTTTTTGAAATATTAACATATTAAATTTTTAGCCAAAAATACTCGAATTATAAAAAAAATTGTTTCTCTAACCTAACATGAAAAAAACTTTCTTTTATAAGATTTTTTTGCATGATTCGAAACTACAGCCTTGTTTTGAATGCTCCAGTAGTAATCAGTCATCATATTTGCATTCCAACGCTCTTCCATCGTGCGAATGTCCTGATGAAAGCGATCTCCTTGTTCTTTGCTTAAATCGCCAAAATTTTCTGGGAAGCGGTCTAAATGGCTGAAGATGAAGTGCATCTTGATGCTCATCTTACATCCTAAGTCTTTGAAAGAGGAACATGAGCTGCTCAATTGAATGTAGTCTGGAGACTTTTTATTTCCTAAGAAATTTTGCACAACCCAAACAATTTCAATCCATGCAGATTTTTCTTTATCTGTCATACAGTCATGTCAGTAAAATTTTGATCCTTTATTAGTTCCCTGATTTGAGGACCGTCAAAAATACCAGCTTTTATTTTTTCTGTGCTAGTATATTTAAAAGATTCCCCATCCATGTTGAGAGCTTTTACAAATTGTTTTATCAGACTTAATTTTATATGGAGAGGGGGTAATATAATGGTCTAATAGCTAATTTTAGATTCGGGTAAGTCCATTTGGATCGATTTTTGCGGTTTATTCCGGTAATATTCACAACACAAAAATAACAGTAATCTTGATGATTAGTCGGTTCACGCCAAATCATAGGATTTTTGTACTTCAAAGTAAGTTTTTTTTTTACTAGCCCATAAACGCAATGATGTTACGCAACTACCACATACAAAATTTGGGATCCATGGCTTACAAAACACTTGTAATGGCGTCCCAAAGAAGTCCAAATAGGTCTTTTTTATAAAGTCACAGTCAAGTTTTTTTATAAAGACGCACTTAAACTGCATTATCGAAATATATGTTCACCACAAACAGCATAAAAACTATTATGATCGTTTAAGCAAGTTTTTCTTAATGTAGACATCGATATATTTATGGAATTTACTCATTATTGCACAAAAAAAAAATTAGTAAGCCGCGTAACGAAATTTGAACCTGTATCACAAAAACTAGAGCTGCTAGAAAAAAACTGAGGGTAGATATGAAATCAGCGAACTCAAATTAGTAAGAAGCAGTTTAGAAACTTCATAAAACAAAAAGTTAAATTTTGTTTATCTGTGTTATTTTACTTTATTGTTGGCCTTTATGTGCTGATCTAGGTATTATGGCGAATTTTGAGGACAAGTTTTGTTCTGCAGATTATTTATCAAATAAGAATAACATCCGATCTTTGTCATTTTAATAACGCAGCAATATAAATGAACGAATACGTTTACAATCAAGGTAATATGACTGTATCGGTTACCAGTTGCAGTAGGGGTGGGTCGTTACATGATTTTCACGAAACGTAACGTTACTAGTGACTTCGAAGGCGTCACCGGTTTTGAAAACTAGTGATTTTAGTAACTAGTTATTTTTCAAATTCTGTTCGATGATTTAACACGGTGATTATATCGAAGTATTACAGTTATTTGCGAAACGAACATATAAATTATTACCTACGTAATACGTTACATATCACTAGCTTTAAGTTTTGGAACGAATAAGTTTTTGTAGCCATATGTAGTTACATTATTAACGCGTTCATTATTACGCGCGAAAGAAACAACATGCGCTCGCAACTTACTTTATTTTCGTTTCACTCTTGTCATTCGATCACTGCATTGTGAAGTAACTAGTTACAAAAATCACGTGTTGATGTGTGACTCGAAACTAGTTATTCGGCTATATGCCCCGTAGCCGTGAAATAACGCCCATACCTAAGTTGCAGAGAGTCATAGATGATAGATGCTAGGCTTCAATGCTGTTCTGTTTCTAACGAACATTCAGCTTCATCAAGCTGTACTAAATTCAAACTATAATCAGACCTTACTTACCTAAGCATTTCAGGTCTGATTATTGTTTCTCCAAAACCGTGTCATTGAATATAGAACAAGCAACTCGAGCTCGAGTCGTGGAACAGCGTCTAAAGTTTATCAAACTTTAGACGCTGTTCCACGGCACTCAAATTATTCACTAAAATATGATTTCATGAATGTTAATGAAATCATATTTTAGTGAATTATTTAAGTGTCAAATTAAGGCGGACAACGCGTGCTCTTTTCTAAATAATTTATCCAAATCTATACATGATTTAGAAAAAGGCTATGCGTTTTCCACGTTGATTAGGTCATAAAAACGTAGTTAACCGAACGCAGAAGGTAGCGTTAGTTGGCCTTTTGACAATTAATAACAAATATCAAATATTCAAGTATAAAATAATCCCTTTATTAAGGTATCCATTTATTATGTATGACAGTATTTTTTAGCATTCATATCGTGTTCAACACTGGATCGATTTGAAAAAGACCTTGTCACCAAAAAAATTCCTTGTAATAGACTTGACATTCAAAAAGGCTATAGAGCCTTTTTGAATGTCAAGTTTATTACAAGGCATTTTTTAAGACTTATTTACCATTGTAGTTTTCTTTTGAATGTAATGATAGGACTAGTATAGAAAGGTTTAGGTATAGCCTGAATGAATGACTGTTAATGTGTATCGTGACCATAAACTGCCTCCTTGGCTTGTTATTACAAATACGTAGATGTCTAAATTCAGTTTTTGTTGTGGAAATTGAAATGAAACTAAAGCCAGAAATAGTATGAAAGCCAACTTCTTGCAGTTTTTAACTGAAAAGTGAAAGACCACTATCTTTTCACTTCGTCATAGTCGAATAAATACTTACATTTATAAAAGCATAAATTTAAAATTTAAAAACCACCAACGTTTGTGTTGGTGGTTTTTTATCTTTCCTACTCCATCACCAGACCCTGTTCACTCAATCTATAACCTACTCATTGAGATCATTCCAATGAGCCCAAACACGATACCTGTGCTGTAAGTTGGTAAGGGAGTAGGGTATCCTATAAATTCCAAGTGACGCTGCAGCATCAGTTCAAGGTTACTATGTTCTTCTAATATCATGAACAGTAACAGAATACCAAATTTCTGGTGAGCTGGAAGAGATTTCTTTAGAAATAATCATCAGCTTTGTATTTTTCTGTTCTTCTGCTGGTCTGTTTTTATGTGTGAAATGCATCCTGCCTTGATCTTTGAATCAAGAATGTCGTCAATATAGAAAACTGTCTAAGAATTTGAGGTATATCTGATAAAAGATAACTGAAAATGGCTGATTTCAAGATTTAATTTTCGTAGGAGTTACAATACCTCAACAATAAATCACCCAAAAGAATCGTGTTCATCGTTGTCACTCATTGATTGAGAAAAACCTTTAAATTTTTTGAAGAAATTCTTAATTTTACAAATGTTGTTTTTCTTTTGATTAGTTTCAATAACATTTTCCAAATATTTTAGCTTCGTCTGCCGCTCTTACAAATTTTCAGAGCTTGCAAAAGTTTAGTTTACGAAGAAACCCGTGTACATGTATTCAAGATGTCGAGAGCCGATTATTGTAACTTGCGCAAAGTTTAATTTTGTTTGTATAGAAACTAGGTTAGAGCAAGAACACAACCACGTAAGTACCTGAATAGGAGAGGATTTCTTACTAATACAGTAGGTATTGTAAATTAGAATGTTTGCAAGTTTACTTATACCTGGGCGACCGAGCTCTGCTCTAGAGAATCCCCATTTAATAGTATAGGATAGTTCATACTAATACCATGTATGGTACTTACTAATTCCATGCTGTCATGTCATTATTCATTATCTTGTTCTAAACTTTGGGCGACCGAGCTCTGCTCACCTGCAAGATACGGAGAAAACGAATTTTCCCAGATATGAGACCTAGCTAGACCGATTTTTCGCCCCCATAAGCCCTTATATTGCAACTTTCATTGAAATCGTTAGAGCCATTTTCGAGAACTTGATTACAAATATATATATATATATTGCTCGTTTAATAGAAGTATAGGATTAATAGGATAGGATAGGATATTTTGTATAGAAGGTCCATTAAAATATACTCTTAAAATTTAAGCTCGGCTGCTCAACTGAGCATCAACATTTAAGCTAGGCTGTTTACATGCAAGCGGCCACGAGAGTCCGGAGTTCTAAACATACGTAGGTTCACATTAGGGTAGATATCGCCTATGTTCGGACGCTTAAAGGTACACTAGTCGGTCATTCTTCCACACAAACGTAGTATGGTGATTACTAGTCTGTTTGACAGTGTACGTTCAAAACTAACCGTACAGGGATAGATCATTTATTAAAGGTTCAAATCATTTTATTTTGAGTAGAAAGGCCTGCTCATGAAATTTAACGCACTCATTTTCTTTATAAATCATCGTTTATTTCACTAAATAAAAAGAAATAACTTTATTAAACAGCATGCATATTAGCAACACCACCAACGAGTTCGAGGCGGCAAAAAGCGGGTTCTTAAAGTTAAATTTGTATTTATTTATGCACATGAACGTGGACATTGGCACAAGTAAAGAGAGGCCTATGTCCAGCAGTGGATGAATTCGTGGCCTGACTCTGTACTCTCAGCATCCATTTATTTTAAGATCATAAATTATACATTGGTTGTTTATAACAATATGAAAGTAAAGAAAAACAGGATAATGTTTCTCAAACTACTTAGTTTATTAACCATGAAAACAGCTTCAACACATAAATGAAAAATCTACGAAATAAATATTTTCGTAAGTCTTCAGTTAAGGTTTTCGGTTGACAGCGAGAATATTACGATTCAAAATGGCGGAAATACCATTAAAACTTTGTTATTTTAGGGTAAGTTCTAAGAAATATGATAGTAATGTAAATATTGACATTCCCCTCGCTGTATATCTATGAACTAGCATTAGACATAAGAAATAATATTAAAAATATGGGACGCTAAAAAGTACCAGTCTTGCAAGTACACTTCGTGCAATACGCCAAAGAACGGTTATGTTTGTCAAGAGTGCTTTTTGTATGGGCCCTAAAATATATAATAAATTATCTAATAATATACGTAAAGGAAGAAAATAATTTTATATCATTTAAGAATAGATTAAAGACTTATTTGATTAATAAAGCCATAATTATAGCTGATACAGCGATTGATATAGCGTTAATTATTATTTAAATGATAAATATAATTACAGTTTTAAGATAAGTAATAATAATAAAATTACCCCACCGCCGTATCTCTACGTTGATGTCGTGGTGGGGCTTCCGCACTCCGAACTCTAGGTCTGTGCCAGTAAAGTTTACTTTGCCGAAACAGGTCTAGGGTGAGGAGTTAGACCAAAAGAGATACCCGCAGCAGCATGTGGGCTGTTGGGCGGTAGCGACCCCAGGGACCCTATCTCCCGGGAGAAGTCTTGTTCCTCACATCTGGCTTGCCTTTTATTGGCCGGCTGGAGTGAACACTGACGAGGAACGGGGCTCTTACCTCATCCTTGCCTTAATGCTGGCTTGAGTGGAGATTCGCAAGAGCAATCGTGCTCGGAGGAAGGAAGTATTCCAGTAAGATGCTGGTAGGACCTTGACCGTATTTCCGGGATTGCCTGATAGCAGTGGAATACTTCTCCACTCCTCATAAGCACGTCAGGACAAGTTGCTCCCTTTTTGCTACGACACCTTGTGCTAGCGACCGTTTTCGGGGGCCCATTATTGAGTGTGCAAGTCACCCTCTTCCATTTTATGCGTGTACATATAAACATGGATCAGGCAGGGGCCATAGTCCTTCCATAGTTCAAGGTAACCAGTCCACTTTAGCCACCCAAACTCGTAGTCCAATATTTTTGTTTCCCCAGGGTCCCGAGATATGTCAAAGACATTTAAAATAAAATTATATAATTAATGAATGTCATAAATACCTCAATAATAATATTTACTATAGATAAATGTATGATCAATGTAAGATTAAAAAAAAAAAAAAAGCTAATAATTTGCACACCTATTAAGGTAGGATTTAGTTTAAAGATCTTCTGACCATATTCAAGCAAATAAAAAGGATTGAATTTGAATGTTTCTGTCCTGTCCGTCTGTTCTGTTTGTATCTGTCTGTCTGCGTGTGTTGTCTCTGGTTTTGTAAGCTGACTGTCTGTTATCAGCTTTTCTTTTTCGTCAATATAGCTTATTGTATTTATTTTTGAATTTGAAATGAGTATAATAATATAATATTGTGTTGACTTTAATACTGGTCTAAGGAATTTATAGCATTCCTTTCTTGCTGAAAAAAGTTAAGAAGGCTAAAGGCAACCAGATCCGAACGAGCTTTGACCACCACGTGGGTTTACTTTGTGTTAGTCTATAAAATCGCTATTTTAGACCAAGATAATGTCCTCAACATGATTTCTTTCAACGTTACCTACATAATCATTGTTACTTTCCAAATCAGGTTTCATAGAAGAAGGACCATAAAATTATATTTAGGCTTAAATATATTTCTTGGAAATTCGGAACCCACTTAGTCAATGATCAAATAAGCAATAATCAAATGGAAATCTAATAACGGGAAACGAGCTGAAAAGCTGTCAAACTTATTTCATTCCATTACTTTCTGAATCAGCCGCGTCAATCTTAATTTACCGTGTTTTCAAATCAACTTTCAGCTAAATATCTAACTTAGAAGTAGAAATATCCTATACCTTTCCATTAAAACATTTACTTTTTTATTTTTTAGGGTTCCGTACCTCAAAAGGAAAAAGTTGAACCCTTATAAGAACATTGTATGGAACATTCGTCCGTAAACTTATCTAAATAAAGAGCACAATCGTGTTTAAAAAAAAAAAAACTTCCGAAACCTTTAACGTAAAAATACTTGCATAGAACATTGATCCGTAAAGTAATATAAATAAAGAGCACAGTCGAGTTTACAAAAGCTTTAAGGTAAAAATACTTGCATAGAATATTGATCCGTAAATTAATATAAATAAAGAGCACAATCGCGTTTACAAAAATAAGGTGTCGTCATGGTGCTGCGAAATCAATGGTTTAGTCCCATACAAATCTCAAAAATGCCCAACACGCCTAAAGAAGTTTTCTGTTAAAAAAAATTGACTCAATGAATTGATTTTCTCGCAAGCTTAATTGATTTTTACATTTATTGACGGGCTTTTTTAAAAACTATTTTGATGTAATTTTGTTTCTGCGGCAGTAAATAAATTTTTGAAAAGTACTGTATTAATCTCCAGTAAATTATCTATACAATGGTAAATAAATTAAGTAGGTTCTGGGTACTAGCAGGAGTGTAACAATAAAAACAGTTGCAGAAAGAAAGCAAAACAAATTTTTCGATCGCAGAGCACTCTCTAATGCTTCGCATTATGATTCGTGCAATACTTTTAGAATTGACTTTAGTTAAATACTTCAAGGTTATGTTAAGCTAAACAGACACTAGTAGGTAATCCTACTATTGTCTGCAGTTAGCATAACATCACGCCTGTAGGTATTCCCAGAAGGGTTAGGCAGAGTTGTACGTATAGTGTAATTCGCTAGTTATGTTTATGTCCTATGTATTACGGGGCGGGCCAATGTCAATTAACTCCAGATGGAAAAACCCAATAACACTTTGCTTGACTCGGCAATCGAACCCAGGACATCATGCTCAGCAGTAGCGGTTACAACCACTACACAGTCTAGTGTCTGTTTAGATGATGGCTAAACAGTAACAATTAGAGCTAAAGCACTAATAACAATTAACCTTAGTCCTGTAGGGTTAATTAATGGAATCAGGTTGGTTCAAGTAGCAGTTTCGAGGTTACAGATACGCTAAGAAAAGAGCTTCCGTTTGTTAAACATAAATAATTGAGTAATTGTTATATTACTATAATAATAATTAATATTTAATAATTATAATGCTTTGTAATTCTGCTTACAGGTTTTTTTAATTTTTTTTTTATTTGAATGTTGTGACTTATAACATCGCCTTGGATGAGTCTGTAAAGGTGTTATAATTATAATTTAAATAAATAAATAATAACGTCACTTTGGACATAATATGAAATGAGAGTTAAATGTATAATCTAGGGTCCCCGCTTGCTTCTAGTAATTACTCATTTTTTTGCGGTGACTTTTGCAACTAATACACACATCAAAAGTGTCTATACGTAGGGATCAAGTAAATTTTTAACTATAAAAAAATATCCAATTAATTTTTACCAAATCTAGTCTCCCAGACTAGCTTTCTTACTTTAATGCCTATGTTTAAGTTTATCAACTTATCTCTATATTTTGCAAAAATTAAGAAAAATTGCAATTTTTACAAATTGTGGGAAATTAACCTAAGTTGGTGTCGTCAATTAAATGGCAAAATGTTTATTGTAAAGATAAAAATAAAATGTGTTTCCACCATTGTCACGAATCACTCAATCACAGCGATTTGGCATGCTTAAAATCAGTTCATCAAAATCACTTTGAGGAAAGACCATCCACGTTCTTTCTAACAAGTCAAAAAGTGGTTGTGCTCGGCAGAGCTCTTCTTTGGATCGTATCCCATGCGTGCTCAATTGGGTTGAGGTCTGGTGATTGAGAAGGCCACGGCAGAACGTTGATGCGAGCATCGGCAAGAGTGCGTGTTACGACTCTAGCCGTGTGTGGATATGCATTGTCGTGCATTAGTCGAAACGAATTACCCAACCGGCTTCGCATAGGGATGTTCCCGTCTAAAACTATCCGCATAAATCTGAGCATTGAGGTTGCCCCTGATCCAAATGAGATCGGTTCTTCCAGCGATCCAAATACCGGCCCATACCGTTATTGTTCCCCCTCTATAAGAATCAACTTCCTGACAAAATTTCAAACGTTCTTGACGTTCAGAGATCCTCCAACTCAAGTACGTCTTGTATCCGGCCTCATACCGAAACCACATTCATCGGAAAAGTAAACACAACGCTAGTCTTCTTCCTCTCAATTTCTGTGTTCGCGAGCCCATTGTAAACGGGCCCTACGATTGCAGGACGCTATAGGTGGAACTCTCAGCGGCCTTCGGGAACGCAGACCCACTTCACGTAAACGATTTGGGATGGTTTGGTTTCTTATCAGCAAGTCTGAAGAGCTGTGGAGCCTCGTAGCCAACATCATGGCAGTCATGATCACGGATTCCGTCGAGCAGTATTTTGAATGTACCGGTCCTGTCTGCGAGTGGTGATGCGAGATCATCCTCCATATCGCTCGGCCACGCTGCCCGTGATTACGATAGCGTGTCCAGAAGCAGCTTATGACACTCTGTGTAGTGCCAAGAGCGATAGGCGCAGTACGATGCTTGGAATCAGCTTGCAACATTCCGACGACTCCATAATCTCTTCTCGTGTCAAAAAAATTGCATCGATATGGAGCAACGACACCATTATGTCGTCGCTCCATATCGATGCATTTTTTAGTTTCGATGCAGAAATTGTAATGGTTTAGTACAAATGCTATTTCACACTTTATAAAAATCCTGATTGACAGTTGATTTTCCATTTTTAATTAAAATTTAAAGAAAAATCTTTATTCAAATAAAGAAACTATGACGATCCAAAAAAGTTAAAATAATAATCTTCAATTGCGGCGATACTCTAAAACGTACTTGATCCCTAGATAATTTGATGTGTGTATTTTGTTTTGTTTATTGGCGGATGGGCCTGCTCTTGACCTCGATCTCACTTGGTGGAAAGCAATGGATGATGATGGACAGCTGACGGGTTATTTCCACAATATTAACTGTGGAGGAGAAGTGAAAAAAGTATTGTTTCAACGTGGACGAAGAAAAAGGAGAGGGATCGTTGCACGTGGAGCTCTGTAGTTTCTGCCCACACTCTTGGCAAAAAGTGTGAGTTTAGGTATGAATGTTTAGCGTTACCAGTGCGTATTTTTAGTTAATTGTTTTGTATTTGGGAGGCCCATGTACCTACCTATTAATATGTCCTGAAAAACAACACTATCAAAATAGGCTAAGAAAACTATACATAAAACAAGGCACATAACAGTTCTGAATAATCTAAATAGTAAAATATACTAAAGCAAAGTTTGTTATAAATATAAATGTACAGAAGTGGAGTTGTGTGGGAGGACAGACGGTGACGTCACTCGATGACGTCACACCCACTATCGAATGTAATGGTGTTGGATTGATGAATCTGTGAGCTATTGAAGGTTTTATGTTTATGTGCTAAGGCGTGATGCTCTGAAAAGGGGTAGGCTGAGATGTAGGTTTTTTCACTCAGATTTACCTGAGATCGTACCTATTTGGTATAAAATTTTAAAAGGAAAAGAGATATTAAGGATGCTGTTTTAAAAGGGGAGATTTATCAAACTAAATTTCGATTGTTAGCTATGTTTGCAAGTCATAAAGCATCTTAATTTTAATCGTTTTCCCCATAAAAAATATACGTTCTGTATTTCAAATTCAAGCCCATTTGCAGAAACGGAATTAATTTTATTTTTTTATTTTAATACTTAAATATAAAGTAAGAACCTGTAGGTACCCACTAGAGTAGAAAGTTTTGTAAGAACTCTCGTCTTTTATTTGTTTCTACTAAAAAGCCATTCTAAAGAAAGAATCAAAGTGCAAGCAATGTAGCATTGGGATATTGATTGAATATTCCTTTCAGCGTCCCTTTAAAAAAAGACAATGACGAGTCTCAACGAATTTTTGTACACATTTTGAAACCGGCGACCCCATATGAAAACTTTAACCCTCGACTACTGCAACACAGCACAAAACTCCCCTTACACGCATGAAACGATTCCAAACTCCCTATCATTGAACACCCTAAAAACAAATAGTATTTACACTGCGTTGCAATACGACCCCTGTGCACACAGCGCCATCTATCCGTACCAAGGAGCAGTTTGAACCCACACATAGGCAGAACACAGATTCTGATAAACTACAGACGTAGTTGGTACATAATGATGTTTACTATGTTTTCATAATATGAAATCGTGTCGCTCCGGCGATGAAGAATGTTAATTTTAGTAACATGTCTGCTACATGGACCGTGTGGCTGTGTTCCGTAGAGGTATTTTGTGTGTATGTGTGGGTTCTGTGATGGTTTTACGGGGTTGGTTGAGACATGAGTTGTATTAGAGGGTTGTCATTCGGTCTGTCATCATTATAACAAGAATACTCGTAATAAGATGTGGTTTACATCATTAGTAAGGATGCAGCAATGGACTACAATAATAAAAGATGAATATGCATGAAGTATTATTTAATGAGACAGGAATGGGGCTCAAAATAAACAGCTCGAAATCCTTACTATAATATTATATATGCGAAAGTATGTTTGTTCCGCTTTCACGCTAAAACACCTGAACGGATTTGGATGAAATCGGGCACATGGGTAGACCATGACCTGGTTTAGGAGATAGAATACTTTTATTCTGGTAGTACGCTCCCGTGGTATAATTTCCGATGGTGGGCAAACAAGGATAATCCAGCTACAAGGGTCAAGTTTTATTCACAATATCATAGAAAAAGGTAACTTTGCACCCATGGGGTAACAAAAACGTCTTACTGGAAGCAATAACAATGAACGTCTGAGTTTAAGCAGATGCAATAAAATATCTCGAGGAATCAAATAACTGTTTCAAGAATTATAATTAAAGTGTTCACACACATCAAAAGAAATATGTGACAGATAATCATTTTTACACGCTGCTCAAAAAGGAGTGTCATGTTTTTTAAATTTGTTTCCATGTTTTTCTAAAGTGAATGCCCCTCTTACCACTATAACCTTGGGTTTGGAATTTGAAAAACTGTGGGTGATATCCGCATGGGTGATCTTAAAGTTGGTGATCTAAACGGAATGCCTCATCAAAACGTAAATTTTTGTCATTTGCAATAATAAATGACGAAAATTGAACTTTTGATTTTTGTAAATGATTTCTAGCCTCTACTTAGCATTACTTATTGTATCAGTACGCAAATCATAAGGTTGGTAACATACAAAAAAAAAAAACATTCTGACGTCAGATGTTGATGTTTAATTAATTACTTCAAACGATGTGGTTTACGTGACAAATTTTCGAAAACATTGGCTATATAATGTCAACTTTTGTCATTTTAAAAATGTGTTGTAACATAAATATCACTGGCAGCTAGATAGTTTTTAGCTATGGTAGGTACACTTCGGGAAATAGAAGCTTCTTGTTCTATGGTCCTTCTCCATTGCCATTATATCAACCTTCAGATCGATAAGAACCTAAAATGGTCCTGAACTCCCGAGGGTCGCTTTTTCGTAGGTATGTATGTTGCCCATACAAAAATGATAAAAACGAACAGCATGTCCAACCAATCAGATTTGCGATTCTGTCCACGTAGCTAACGTAACGTAATGCCGCTACGTACGAAATAAAGTTAGCTCTGTAACTTAACTATGAGTGAATGGAAACGTACGTTTACGTTTTTCAGAACTTTTAAAGTAAATTTGAAACGAACGGCACAAAGTTCGTTGGTCAGTATTGTGATGCAATGCTGATGCAACTCATGCAACGTATATATTTATGAGGCAAGGGATACCACAACGAATATTACATAATCTGCAGCAATATCTTTCTATATTATTGGTATTTATTGGGCAATGAAAAATATTTAAATATAATTACGTAGCTTCCAGCGTTTGTCGGGTAAAACAGAAAATATCCCTATCACCACATACTTAATAGTTAATATCTTAAGCGAGTGTAAGTAAGAGGCTATAAAATTTAACTTGATGAGTTTAGCGGAGGTGTTTGATATTACTTCATAATAACACTGATATAATATCGAGTTATATAAAACTTTCAGAAATATATATTTAATTTAATCTATAAGTTTATTTCAGGAACAGCGTCATTGTAAAAGGGAATGTTGAACGGCAGAGAATTGTAATGCAACATAAGTATTATTCTGCCTCCAAATGAGATCAATGCACATGTGACATCCCCAACAGTAATTACAACGGATAAAATAGCCGTGGGCCACGTCCTTTCATTCTATAATTAAATGTATGTAAAATTTCAGTGTGATTTCGTGTCGAATAATCGAAAAACAGACTACCTCGAATCTGTTTAATTTGCTTCGAAGGCAATATGAATACCTACCTATCGATGAATTATTTTTCAAATAAATGATTTATTTACCTATACTTGAAAATAAATTAATTTGAATTTTAAGGGCCTGTTTTATAGTCTACTAGCAGCGCCCCATGGTTTCACCCGCGTAAGTCTTGATCCCGTAGGAATATCGGGATGAAAATTATTCTATGTGTTAATTCAGGTTATAAACTATCGGTGTGCCAAATTTCATCAAAATTCGTTCAGTAGTTTTTGCGTGAAAGAGTAACAAACATCATCCATCCATCCATCTTCAAAAACTTTCGCGTTTATAATATTTTAGTAAAAATACTAATATTATAATATCTATGTATTAAAATTCTCGTGTCACAATGTTAGATGCCAAACTCCTCCGAAACAGCTTGATCGATTTTCATGAAATTTTATATGTATATTCGGTATGTCTGAGAATCGATCGTAATCTATTTTTCATAAGTGATAAGGGTGATCCACCCCAAGCATTTATATGGCAAAACAAGGTTTGCCGGGTCAGCTAGTAATATAATATAAGTAGGATCTATGGTTTAGCACTCTCTACTCTTCGTCTGTCTGTGTGACCGCTTAGTTCCTCTAAACTACACAATGGATTTTGATGCAGGTTACACCACTGGCGCGGGTCACAAGTTAAAAATAAAACAGAATTCATTATGATGAAATAATGTGCTTGAATTAAAGTGGAACTTATTAGGTGAGATTGGCTTTTTAAGTCTCACTTCATCTATAGCTTTGTCTGTGTCTTTGCTTACTATACACAAAGTATACGCTTGGACGTGTGGGAGTTGCGGACCCCAGTTAGATATAAGATATACATAAGTAATACAATTATCATCAGTGCCAGTGGATTCTGCCATCAATCCTCTGATTATGACCCCTTAGTCACCAACCACGGCAAAAGTGGTTTATTCTTTGTTGAGAGTCGCACTGAACGACGAACTTTGCATTATATGCAATTCAAAATACAGACAAGAGTTCAAATGTAAATTCGCTGAATACAGGGAATAATATATTCTAGATAACTACCTACTGCAACATCAATACCTACGTTTAAATCGTTTGATATTCAGAAACATCTTATCCACACAACTCAAAACAAACTCGAATGAATTCTAACAAACTGATAAAGTAGATAATTTAGTCAAGATAGACGGTATTATCATTCAAGGCTTCTCATTCGATACTAATCAGTAACAAATGGCTATCGCTTCGTATTCGTAAATACAAGTACCTAACGCAAAATCTTGTAAAGCCTCAATATTTAATCGGGCATTTCTATTCCCACCACGTCAGTTTCAAGTGGCCGTAATTTAAGCCAAGCGAAGACAACTACATGAGAACAACGTACGACTTTATGTCTCGACCAAGTTAATAATAATAAAGTGAGAAAAAACGCGCTCCCGGCAGCCGAGGGGTTAGCCGTCTTCCGTGAGATAGTGTAAATAGATGGCGACGGACAAAAAACACCATGTGACGGTTAACGCGCACAGTTTTAACTGCGATTTCTCTACTAAATTCAACAGAAAACCCAGACTTTGCTATTGATTTAACTATATATTAATACAAACTTGTATAAAATGTCTCAGAATACAAGTTTGTAAGTGCAGAATTGAACAAAAATCTAAAAACAATAAGTTGAAATACATTCGCTGTATTCAGCGCGCACTCGATATCGCTCGGGTGCGCTCGGCAGTTTCCGCCGTCGTTCGGTTAACGGCTCTTTTCCCCAGCGTGCGCCAGCGCAGACTTTCGCTACAAAAATAAACGCTCCTTGGCATCAAATCAAGGCGAGCCTTCGGTTTTTAACATTATTGAACGCAGTTTATGGGCGGACTGCCATACGAGTTGCGTATTTGTATTGATAAATAATTACAAACTTATTACTAAATATTGTAGATTTTAATTAGATTTAACGATGGGCCCTCTAATTGTTTTGTAATCGCTCAGCAAGCGTGGTTAGGTTGCCCAAGCGCCGATTCTTTGTTACGTAAATGCGTGACAGCTATTTCAATATCGTGTGACAGAGACCTTTGCCCGGCTAATAGGACATTAATTAGTTGTCGAGGGTATATATCAAGTTTATGATACAAACGACGATGCTAAGAAGTTATAACGTTTCTGCTTTGCTCCATATCTATATAGCATTTTGTATTTCCTCTCTGCGAGAATAAATAGGACGCAGATTGCGTTCTATTTATTAGGATTGGAAGCCATGAAAAACGAGGCAATCTTTCACGACCCGGTCCCTGGACAAAGGATTTCGAAATCGTAATAGTATTTGGTATTGTATAACTGGTCCTTTGAAATTACTGAAGGCAATTTTCCTTTATAATGCTTCTGAATAAAGAAAGGATCTTTAAGCTAAGCTATGATCCTTCGTATATCAAAACGTCCTCAACGCTTTAATTTTTTGCGAAGTTGTGAGTGTATATTTGATCTTATTGCGGTTAGTATGAGAATCTGGTAAAAGCCAGTAGGAGTAGAAGAATCCGGGAATTTTGTAAGATTTATCATGTTTAGGAGCAGTTAAACTTGGAAGTTACTGAATGTTTCTTGATCTTCAAAACCTAGTGAATAACTTTGATTAATTACAAAAATATTGATGGATAATTAATAGAAATAAATACTTTATCCTCAAACCAATACCAACTTTGATTCTAAAAACTAACTTATTACGTACTGGCTTACAAATTCAATTTTTATATCTACAAAAGGCTGTTAACAATGATATAATTACAATCTGTTATACATCTGAACGTCGTGGTAACCGTGTTCCCACACTCGGGCGCGTATCCGCGAGAATGTTCGCACCTGTCTCTGTTAGCTCAACAGTTGCTAAATGTAGTAGGTCGTCTTAAAAAGACCATGTTTTATATAATAAGGGCTTTATACTTAATTTTACTGCCGCCACATGTTCGTTTATTCATTTTGCATACCTACATATTTACATTCCTAAATATATCTATGAAAAAATAAAAAATGAAATAAAAAGTAGATTATCAATATCAGGAACAGGGTCAAAGATAGCGATGGCCTTTACAGAAAAGAACCTCCCAAGATAAAATAGGTATATTACCTACTCTTTTTTATACTCTGTCAAAAATAAAAATAAAAATTTTGACTTCACCAACCCGCACTGGGCCTGCGTAGTGGATTACGGCCCACTCACTCTCACAGAGAGGAGGCCTGTGTCCCAACAGTGGGAACATTACAGGCTGATTATGACAGAGTGTGATAATGGGCGGTGCTATTGGATAAAAGCGATATTTTACAGACAACTTTTGGATGGAATTGATAGACTCCAAAAATACACGTTGTGTCTAGGAATAGCTAACCATCGACCGCTTCTGTAGCCTCTGAACCATCTATACACATAGTCTCAGAGTATCTACTTAGATCTCTAATTTAGATTCTTCAGCTCGTCTCAAATTAGCCATATTTAAAGACTTCACGACAAGTAATTTTCTAAAAGAGTTGTTCCTTTTTCAGCTGGTTAAAAGCTTCAGATTATGAGGGAAACTGACCTTATTTGTTAATTGTGTAAGGGTGATTGTTAGTCGTAGAATGACAAGTTAATTTGTAGCAAAACTACGCCTTCAACGACTACAGAATAGATTGGATTTTCAGGAGCGTCACATTTTAGTAAGAAATACCGAACAGAATTTTCGCAAGCATGAAAACCTCGTTTACAGATGAATGAATTTATAGAAGACAAACAGGCACCGCACAGATTTATTCCAGTGATATTTATTTAATTTAAGAAGTATCTAATAAGTAAGTGAAGTGGAGTGGAGTGTAGTTTGTAAGTGTGTATAATTGGATGAATGTTTTATTTAAATGAGTGAATTGTTTTTGGGTTTTATGTATTTTATTTTCACACAGTCTCTACATCTATTTTTCCTTTATTCTCCTATTGTAGGTATGCTGGAATGGATTCTTCAGAAATAAGTATCACCATTGTAGGATTTTTTCTGTTCCTTTCTGTTTATATGTGTGTACGTAACAAGGAAGGACAAATGGAGCAAAATAGTTACCCAGTGGTACAGTCATAGAAAGAGAGGTAGCTAACAGAAAAGGTGGGAGGATGACATCAGACAGGTCACTGGAACAACATAGGGCAGAGTGGCCAGAGACAGACAGGAATGGAGAATGTTGGTGGAGGCCTTTTCCGATTGGCGTACGGACATACACAACATAAACTAACGCTAAATACGAGACAGATTACTACACTTTGTGGTATTTATGACTTTAACGACTAAAAGGATAATAATAATTATCTCAATCAATTAATAGATCTGGTAGTTATAAATAAAAGATAATTAAAAAAATACACAGAACCTCTTTCTTGAGCCGGATCTGATGCCGATGGGCCACTATTTTTTTAAATGTTTTTTTTGAATATATTTAAAAATGTAATTAATATGCAAATGTAATAAAGGAAATAAAGAAATACATAAACTATTAAATAAATAAATATTGACGCAGGAAATGAGGCTTAAATATTAAGCAATGGGGAAATAGGAGCTGCGATAAGATGAATAGATGCCATAAATCTGGTGGCAACTTAGGGTTAAATGTATCGGGGAAATTAATTAAGACCATTTGTAACATCTTTCCTGATTTTGAAGACTTGAAATTTAATTATGTTACTGATAAACGTGGTGAAGAAGTTTTCTTTAGTTTTTAGTAACCAAACTTCATTTTGATTCTTTCATGGACGAAATTAAAAGCTTTACGTACCTATATTGTACTGACAATGGCATGGTTAGAATTTTACCAAAATATTAAATTTTAATTACAGACCAGTTGGTCTATTCTGTAAAAACCTCTTCGTGATAACTTAAGCTGGCCACACCCGTAACTGCAATCATGACAAGCCTGCATGAACAACCATTTAGTCTAAGCGTACACAACTTCCCTATAGGCTTAACACTGTACAAGCAAGCTGGAAGAGCATCAGTTTTTGCTTGAGCGATTAGCGACGACGACGTTCTTGTTTTAGCTGCATTAATTGCGTGCAACTGGCGTGCGTATGATTCCGAAAGCTAAACTTGCATACACACATTCAGTCATGTTTGCACAAGCGTGGCTTGTTCAAGCAGCATAATTAAAATTCTATCAATCTTCATGCCTCTTGCACAAAATCATCGTACAGACGCTCAAACATGCTTACACAAAATGATTGTTCATGCAGGCTTGTCATGCTTGCAGTTACGTGTGTAGCCACAATAAGGTAAAGTGCGCTTTCATGCTTTCCATGCATTTTAGCTTGAAGTGAGCTTTCATTTCACCGGAACCTAGAGATTGACAGTTGACTTTCAGCTAACTTCACCTGACTTTTCACGGTGAGAAAACTGCACTCGCGTGGACGTCAGAAATTATCCCACGAGAACGTACTACCGCAATAGAAAGTATGCTATGTCTTGGTCTGTGTGTGTCAAATTTCATCCAAATCCGTTCAGTCGATTTAGCGTGAAAACTTCATAAACAAACAAATTTCTCTTTTTTATTAAATTTGTCCAGGAAAATAAACAGTTATACATTAAAATCTTATACTAAGTTATAAATATAAGAGTTACATTTTACACAACATATTAAAAGTTATATCTAACAGTGCGCTATTCTAAGCTATTAAAACAGAAACGTAGTTAGTAGTGAACTTAAACATAGACAGGCATGCAAACAACAGAGAAGGAGAGGGGGAGAGAGAATGAGTTAATATTAAACTATTATAATCTAAAATTGTTTTGTAGATAAGACTCTAAATTTTATTAAAGAAGTCGATGTCTTCAAAAATTTTGTTGTATTGATTGACAAGGTGACGTAGGGGTGCACGCAAGCCTGCGTTCTATACATAATATTAGTTGGGATCATCTCAATAAATTTAGGTAGCAGAAAACAATCGGTAATTGCATTGGTTATTTCTTTCTAGACTAACGTGATTTAAACGAAAAGTATTGTGGATCAAACTGAAAGTATTTGTTTCAATTAAACCAATTACAGGCACTTTTTAGTAGTCAAGGAGTCGGTCAGTCGGAAAGATGAAGCTAGTTGCCCAACTGGTCGATAATTTTCGTATAAATGTCAAATCAATATTCTATAAAGTAAACCTAAACAATAAAGGTTATCTCAAGTACCTAAACCCTTCAACGAAACCGAAGTTTTTCTGGGTATTGGATAAGTTACAAAGCTTTTTAGGGCAGTGGGAACTTGTTTTTTGAGAGAACCTCTTAAAGGTCAATTGCTGTTCAGAGGCATAATAAGAGATACTGATTTAATTCATTATTATTACTAAAATCTTTCTGAGTTGCCATTTATCTGACTTGCACAAAATAACGATTTTTCAATTATCCTTCGACATAATATAAATAAATGCCTTTGTCTATCCTATACTGTTAAATGAGCAATATTTGTATTTATATCTAAGTCGTGGCCAGATCTTAGAATTGATAATTTCATGAAGTGTTCGACCTTTTCATGAAATGGTTGCATTTCACGAAATAGAAAATCGACAGCTGCGCTGGTCACATCATGATGTGGTCTACCCAAATCATTGAATACTCAACGTGTGACGATATCAAAAGTTAAACGCACGACTACTTCTGTGGCCAAACGAAATGACTTGGCAGCGTAGAATTTGTATGTACTATACATGGAATTAGTATGAACTTTCCTATACTATTAAATGAGCATTCTCTATTTTCACCAGAGCAGAGCTCGGTCGCCCAGGTACTGTTAATTAAAAGTGCTTTTTCTTCGTCTAATGGTGTACGCTTTTTTAATAAATGAGCCATTAAATACTTTCTGGCTTTTTCTCAAAGTTTGCCACAGTATCTAAGCTAAGATACCCGACCAAATGGGTCAAGCTAGGTTAGAACTGTGATTATCGACCAACGCGCGAGCCGAGTTGGTTACAGCAACTAAGGTAGCGTACCCCAACCAAATAGGTTACGTTACAATATGACTAACGGCGCGCGAGACAACCAGGCGAAGCGAGCGCGGTGCCTTGGTCACAGTTAATTGGCTATTTCGTATTTTTAGGACAACAACAAAATGGGAATTATTTGAGGCTTACAAAAAGAGGCACATTTATTATAAGAGAATGTCAATTCATATTTTTAGGAAAGCAACATGGGAATTTTATTGGGGTTCGATTAAATACAATATTCCAGAAGAAGCGCTATCAAAAGTAAATAAATGTACAAGGAAACACATGAAGATGGAGTTTGACTGGACGTCATAGCGGAAGGACGTCTCGAGCGCTCCGCGTCCCTTTTTTTTTTTGTTTAAATCCGCGTCTTAGTTTTTATTGTACGTTTGGCGCAGCTTGCGCCCGGGCCGCGTTAATGGCCAGTCAACGAAATCGAACAATATTTATTTTGTTTGATGTGGCTGTGAGTTTACGTGTCGACAAATAAATACATTCATATAGTGCAAAAGTGAGGTGTGTTAGGCCTACATGCGTTTCCGATCCCAGGCGCTCGCCTGGAGTGCAAGTGCCGGGGCATACGAGGGTCTAATCGTCTGCCGAAGGTTCCAGGGCAACTGAACATAGCCAGGATAATCCAGTGAGATCATTCCATATCTTTATCTTTCAGGGCGTTGCTTCTCTCTGCAAATACACACCTCGACCTGAGTAGGACTGCATCAACAGATGCACAGAGCTCACTATTTCACAAACTCAATACCTACCAATCATTCAGTAAATCAAATTCCCATATTTCAAACTCAAGGTTAACGTTAACTCCAACGATCGATCCAGATACCAAAACGATTTGCATTTTGAATTGTCTCTAGTAAGTGTAGCGACCAAGAGGACTGAGTTTAATTCTCGACTCTATTTCGATTACGTGACAATAATTCTGTGGTTCGGTATATTATTTGATAGATTAAGGTACAACATCGTGAGCGCGAATCTGTAGTAGCGTAGTGACTGGCAAAGTTGGGAGGTTTGATGTTATGTGCAGAATTAACTTTTACTTTTCAAATACCCATAAACCTATAGAGGTTTATGGGTATTTGAACAGTGTCGGTCCGTACTGATTTCGCACAAAAATATTTTCCATAAAACTTCCTAGCTTGACCTGAGCTATAACCTCTTGCTTGCTGATAATTATAACATCAATCTTAACTCCTACAAACTACTCTTACCATTGACATTTGACAATTTCTTTAGCCCTACAAAACAGTCGCGTCTGAGGCAACCTTTTTGTTTTTTTTATTTTTGTTGAAAAATTTACCCGAGTTTTTGTGCCGAAAGGCACATGAGTAATTAAGCTTAAGTCCATTCAACAAAAGAAAAAACTTCAGAACAAGATACATTTCTATAGAAAAACGAAGAGTGTAACTAATAAATTGCATCAAGCGCACGGCCCTGTCAAAATTGTGTATCTTTGTCTCGAAACGAAATCTGCACATGCGGCTGCAGTGCGGCGTTCTGACTCCCAAACAATAGTTTAACAATGGTAATAAATAGCGCCCATGAACAAAGAAGCCCACCAAATAAAAAATAATGGGCTAAATTTTGACCATGTGTCTGTCCGCCGAGACCTCACTACGCATGTTGCGGATAACTGCGGTGACGCCAGAATTTGCTTAGCACATAGGAATAAATTCAAGATTATATTCCTAACAGCAAGCTTTCTCAGAAACAAATGATTATACAATACATAATTCAAAATCATCCATCATCGATCTATAAAATAGACTGACGGTCACAAAATAATGACATTATGACTAGCTCTATTCTTAAGGTCCAGGATCGGTTTGCGGTAAATAATTTGGTACTAAATGAGAAAAAAAAAAACCAAATGCATAAGATTTAAATTAAGAAGAATGTAAGAAGTAATAAGAATGTGACATCATATTGAATGGAGAGAAGCTGGAATTTAATAATCAAACAGTTTTCCTAGGAATCGCGCTGGACGAGAGATTGTAATGGGGACCTCATATGGCACCTCTTGGGGGCGACAAAAAAAAACATTTAATAAACCCATCATATCGATCCAATTGTATTGCGATATGATATATTGTTGGTCCATATATCATATCGCATCAAGAATCACAGGATGTGCTATCTCTCACACATTTACAGGCGGGGCAACCACACCTGTTACACGCAGCAATCAGTATAAGGCCAAATTCAAGAAAGTAGGCCGTCCTATTTACACATGGAACGACAACCTTAAACGGGACTTGACGTTTGACAAGGAATTCAACTTTTTGATGGACACGGCTGCAGACCGACATAAGATTATGAAGGCTGCTAGCAAGATCTACAAGAAACGTAAGCGATTAGGAAACACGACGACGAATCTGAAATGAAAAAATATGGATAGCTGCGAAGCTTCTGACGAAGACTTAGAAACAGCTAAATGTAACACAGCACAGCAGCAATATAGAAAAGAGCCGAGAAAGCAGCATAACCCCGTCAAAATACTCACCGGTGAAGATGGACCTGAACCAACATAGCGGTGACGTCGCAAAAAGATGCCCATCCATAGATAACACCCGTCTCTCCACTATTCCATTGCTTACTCAAGGATGCATATCCGGTAGGCTCGCAAATCCCTCCTTATCCTAAGGGCACGTCTTCCCTACCATTACCGCGCCACCCGGTCTACTCCTTGATATGCAATGGCCTCTGTAGTCCTATGAAACATGAGGCTTCAGGAGCTAGTGCAAATCTTGGGGTTCATTCGATTTATCGAGTCTGGTTAAACCACGCTGGGATCGGTGCATTTCATTCATTCATTCATTCATTCATTCATTCATTCATTCATTTCATTCATTCATTCATTCATTCAAGGAAACACATGAAGATAAAGTTGGTGTAGCAGCCAGAACTAACGTGCAAGACCAAATTGATGACAAAAGTCAAGATAGAAGTGGAATATGTAAACGATGTACATACAGGGTGGCATGCACATCGACGCGCAACCATGTGTATCTGGGGCAGATTATAGCTGTAAGGAATCAACAACTAAACAGAAGGATATACATATAACACCTGGCAAAGATACTGGTCTCTTAAAGAAATAATGAAAAATAAAACTGTACTCGTTTCAGAAAAAAGGAAGCTATACAAGACCTGCATTCTTCCATGTCTCACGTACCACTATCAGACCTAGCCATTATCACCAAAAAAATATATACAAGCTATGTATATGTGAAAGAGGAATAGAGAGGAGCATGATGAATCTAAGACTGCAAGACAAATGGAAAGCGACGAAAATTTGGAACATCACTAAAGTGGCAGACGTTAGAGTAGTTAGAACACTAAAATGGAAATTGACAGGTCATATGATAATAGCAAAGACGGAAAATATACAAAATAGTCACAGAAAAAAAACGAAGTAAAACGAAAAAAGAAACGAACGTAGAAGACAGGTGAAAAGATGGGAGGATGATCTGCCAAAAGGTTAGCGAAGAACAGCTTTGGACAGGATTATTTTGAAGGAAATAGAGGAGGCCTATGTCGCAAGACAGCCTGACCTGGTGGCTGTTAATTGAGAATGACCGGTTAACGGTATTGTAATGTTATTACTTGTTTATTTATTAGGAAGGTCAGAGGAAATAAGCCTATTTTTATTTTATTTGAATAGGTGTTAAAAGAATCCTGAAACGTGGTAGCTAATAATGGGCCTCATTAGAAGGCTGTAAGGCACCCAAAGAGCAATGGAGAGAGCTATGCTTTGAGATTACCTACGTGATAGAATCAGAAATGAAGAGGTCCGTAGTAGAACCAAGATAAACGATATAGCCCGAAGAATTGCCAAACTTAAGTGGCAATGGGCAGTGCACATTACTCGCAGAAGAGATGACCGATGGGGCCGAAAGGTTCTGGAATGGCGATCGAGTACTGAAAGACGTAGCGTTGGAAGCCTAGGTGGACCGATGACTTGACCAAATCCGGTCGAAGTGGCTGTTTTTGGGGGAGGCCTATGTCCAGTAATGGACATCTTTCGAAAAGTGAGAGGCCACACGGTGCTGATGCCTTGCTACTTCTCATGGACGTCGATCGCATGATCCATAATGAGGATCGGTGGGATGATCGGTTCAGAACAAAATATTAATTTCATCCCCATTCCTAACGAATTCCACGAAATGGGATTGGATCGGAACAAAATGTTAATTTAGTCCACAGTCCTAACGAATCCCATAAAGTGGGACCGGAGTGTGGGATCCGATCGGAATAAGCCGAAATGATTATGATTTAAGTATATAGAACCTTCGCCATTGCTGGTATGTCGTACAATATATATTGTACGACATACGACTACTTATACTAACTTATGTAACTCCACACGTGTCGTGGGTTTACCGATGTGGCAATACCTTTCTATAAGTACCAACTTAGACGTAACTTTTAACGACAAAGGTGCTACACGTGTGTGCACGATATTGAGCTACCTACGTAGTTTATGTATTTTCATAATCATAAAGTTATTACCGTAGTTTTAAGGTAAGAACACTTCATGATAGGGTGTGATTTAGATATATTTTGATAGGATAAAGGGATCATGCTTGTTGCCCCGAAGGAGACAGGCATGCTTGTGCATGGTTTACCCTTATATCGTCATGTTCTAAGTCTCATGCGTCATAGAGGGAATATCTATTGTCATTAACCGATCATAAATCCAATATAATAAAGTGACTAACAAAAGGTATTTACAAGGCAGATGTGAGTGGACACGCCGGGAGAAAACGCCCTAGGAGGACATAATATAGTATATGTGATGTTCTTCAGAAAGATCAGGTGAGTAGTTCTTGCAACCGGCGTGCGTGTATGACCAGATGTATGAACGTAAACGAGGCAAAAAGAGTATGTAAGGATCGTAGCAGGTGGCGTTCTGTAGTTTCTGCCTACCCCCATGGGGAGAAAGTATGAGTTTATGTATGTATGTTATGTAAATCCAATATCGAATTGCCTCTGACAATTTCCTTAAGGAAACCCCGATTTGCTGCCACCCGGGGTTCGAACAGAACCCACGCAGCTATCATATAACATTACGCTTCTTTGATCAGCGGAGGCAGAGGTGTTTATTACATGGAAATTTTATTCTATATATAATTTCCATTACTCCTACCATATCTACTACTCATAGCATACTAGCTTCTGGCCGCGACTTCGTCCACGAGCCTATAAACTTCCTCAAGAATTGAGTTATCCAATGCAAAAATATTTTTTTAAATCCGACTGGTAGTTCCGGAGATTACCCCCTACATTCAAACTTACAAACAAACATACAAGCAATCAAATTTTATCTCTATATAATATTAGTATAGAAACCTTCATGAGAAAATTGCAAACACGAAAAAAAAAACGCAGTCCTCTGAACAAATAAGTAAAATGAAATAGCTTACTCTTTTCATAATAAATAATATGTTTATCCACATAAGAGATACAGCAGCTTTCTAGTTATTTGATGGCGAGTCTAACATTATTACTTCGTGTTATTACGTAAATTGGATTTACTGCGACGCAGCTCAGCCATAATTACATAGAGCGAGCTAGTATTTGTGTTACAATGAAATATACTAAGGTTTGTTTTATTTGAGGTTTGTTTGTTTTGAAATGGAATGTTTCTGTTCATTTTCTGTTGGTTGGTGTGACATATGATTTTAGCAGGGGCCAGAAAAAGGTACTCTACCTATGGCCCTTTTTACATGACACGATTTCTTTAGAGTACGGCGTATAAACCACGCCGTAGAAAAATACGTGTCCGTCAACAAGTTTTCATAGTGATCCATACAACACTGACGACCGTGCCTACACGGCGAATAAACCGTAGTTTTTCACGGCAAGAAAAACGTGCGTACAAAGGGCCTTACTGATACACGTTCTGCATACTTTATACTTTCTATTCGAACCTTATTCGATTGATAAACAAGACAGTGAAATGTATAAAAATATATACTAACAGTATTTTTAATTAATTATAGCCATAAACATATTTAATCAGGCAACCCATTTGCAATATATTTGTAAACATATTTATTATATTTGATAAAATTAAAAAAAAAAAAACTCCGGTAAACAGATGGGTGAAGATCGATCTTAATTCGGATCCTTTACTATAAAACGTATTAGAAATCGATTGTTTAAAAGGACCCATTGCTAAGTTTTGTGTACAGTATCCAAATATGAAAAAAAAAAACCACAAGTTTTCACGTTAGAGCCACGCCTGTAACACCCAAAGGGTTGGGCAGAAGTGTACCTATATTACACCCACATTTCGCCAGTTGTGTTCAAGTCCCATGTAATTGGGGTCTAGTTTATTGGCATCAACTGGGCATAAATTCAGAGTGCGGGCTACCACGTAGTAGCTATTACCAACCTATTATTGTCCCACTGCATGGTACTGGCCTCTTTTCATACAGAGGAGGCACGAGCATTGATCACCATGATTGCTCAAAACGGGTTAGCGATTTCAAAATTCTCTTCTTTAATCGGTCCCTCGTTACTGAGGATCGTGGTCACTAGACCCTTTTAAACGGACAATCTGCCTCTATTGACTCCGGTCCAAAGTTGCCATCACCACCTGCTGAAATTAGCTTGAGGACGTAGCTTCTTTTACTTGGTCGGACCATCTTGTTGGCGGCCGGCCTCGTGCTCTCTTTCTTTCGATATTGCCAACAGTTACGAGCTTTTCAAAGCTGCTGTCTCTTCTTCGCATTATGTGGCCGAAATAGGTGAAAATATGCTGTAGGGTAGACAGTCGGGTCTTGATGTCGAGTTGGGAAAGGATAAACACATTTGTGCGTTTGGTTGTCGATGGAATTCGGAGCATCCGCCTCCAGCAGCACATTTCGAAAGTGTGTATCCTCTGTTTTCTCTTGCTCGGATTGTCCACGTCTCAACTCCAAAATCGGGAAAATGAGTGCTCTGATCAAATTTCAAACTTATATTAACTATAAGTCCAGGTTTCCTCACGATGTTTTTCCTTCACTGATGTCAGTAATGTTCAAGATAAACTCAGAAAGTACATATGAATTGAAAAAGTCACATTGGTACTTGCCCGGATTTGAACCCACAATCTCGTGCATGAGAGGATCCCATCAAGACAACATGCGGGCTGCTACTGGGAAATTCCAGATGGAAAACCCCAATATTTGCGTTTAGTTAAAATAGACTTTTATTTTTATAAATTCATTAGATTCTTTTCTATTTTATTAATGTGAGAACGCTGTAGGCTTAGTGAACTGTAGATTTTTTGACCATTTTCTATTTTGTTAAGTACCTGGTCCTTATTGAAAGATCTACACTGTCCTCCCATATAGGTATGTGACAGTGACAGTAGGCTGTCACTGTTATTTGAAAATATTGTAAAAGGCAATACTTTTTAAAAGAGTAACCGTGGAGTTTCTTGCCGGGTCTTCTCCATAGGAAGCGACCAATTGGAACCGTGCACCTAGTTTCTGACGTTTCATAAGTGTCCATGTAGGTTTATGTGAAATATAATATTTTGAATTGAACTGAATAACACTGCCAGATCTGGAACAGTAGCACTAAACCAACGATACTGAAGAACGACGATGAAGAAATAATGTTGAGAATTTTTCTGCAAACTTTATCACACAAAAATGTTTGCTAAACTTTCCACTTTTCTAAGTTAAAAGGTGTGCATTTCCCCCAGAAGGTAACAAATTGCAACTGAAATAAAGTGTAGACTCTCGAATGCGTTACAAATAAATCGAGTTCGTTTACATGTGTCTGATTTAAAAATAATCGTGACAAATTAATTAGTCGCGTTTATAACGCTGATGTTTTTCTGCATATAAATAAATCACTGTATTTCTTGGCTCCACATCGCAGAGCCGTGTAGTGGTTGCTTGTGCGGTGTTCTATAACGACTAATTGAGGTTACTGAGCTAATAACACTGAATTATAGCCAAAACCGCATGAGGAAGATTGCTATCGTAGAATTAGAACTTTTTCTGTAAAGGAAGATCGTTTTCTGAAATAAGAAACAAGTGTAAGTTTACTAAACATTCACTAAGTAATGATAACCAATTAGTACCGCTACTTGCGTTTTTTGTGGTTTCTGATTCCTATCTACATATTTACTAAAATAATAAAGCTGAACATTTGTTTTTTTTTTGTTTGTACGCGCTAATCTCGAGAACTACAACCCGGATTTGAAAAATTATTTTTGCATTTTATAGCCTTATTCTTTAGGAAGGTTATATGTTTTAAACATCACGCTACGATCCTTAGGAGCCGAGAAAAAAAGAAAAAAAGTCAGAAAGAACGCTATGCGAAAACGAAGTAATAGCGCGAGCGGGCGATGCGATACGACGCGGTGCGACAGGGAACAAGAAGGAAGAAGGTATGAGTAGGTCCTTTAACATGTTCACTGTTCCAAGGTAATTTGATAAAATTCTATCACCATGCGTCCAATAATAATATTGCATAGCGATATTTTATAAGGCCATTTACTAATTCTAGTATAGCGAAAATTCGTCTATCACCCTCAGATTAAGCATTACATATCATTTTCAAAAATGCATGACAAGCAATGCATGGTTGTATCAGCTTCACTTCGAGTTAATAGTGTTGTTTAAAAACGTTAAAACAAACAATAGAAGTGGTCTTATTTTTCAATTTTCGTTAATTTCGTTGGAATCTCAACCATATTTTAAAGAGAAAAGATTTGATTTTTTGTGTGTTTGTTTGTAATGGAGATGCTCAAAAACTACTGGACCGATTTTAAAAATTCTTTCACCAGTAGATTGCTATAATTTATAAAGATATCGGCAGCTAGTATTGGATATTAGATGTAATGCACGGACAGTGAAAGTGTTAATATGCAGGCATCCGTTCACGCAGTAGGCACCTTCGCAGTATATGATTTTATGTGTCTCATCACTTGAGAGTACTTGTATTACACAAATAACAAAAGCGACTGATTCAGAGCAATCTCTGCAATGTAAGTTCCTTAGGTATCAAAAAGGACTCGTTTAGCTTGTTTTTCCTTTCACTGAAATGTTCGTTCATACTAAAGGTTTTCTATATTTCGCAGACATCAACATCTGAGATACAAGTACAGCTACATCGAAAGCAGAAACCCCATGGCTGTGAATACGCAGAGCTACCTGTTGCATTAAACTATACAGTTCAAGTGAAGCCCACACGCTTCACCATTGCATGCTATATCAGCTCCACTTGTCTCAATTACTGGACAATACAGGCTGGATGCCCGTACGCCATTACATATTTGTACACAGTCAGAGTTTAGTGCAACATCGACATAAACATTATTTGGAAATTCAGGGAAATTAATTATGAACCAAATTAACTTTAAACCAGGGCTTGAAATACCGGTATTTTTGGAAAACGGTACCATTGACCGTGGTGTGATACCCGTACCAGAGTAGTACCTGTACTATGGGTACCGGATCCAGAGTAGTACCTGTACTATGGGTACCGGTACTAGACGCAGTACCTGTACTATGGATACCGGTACCAGACGTAGTATCTGTACTATGGATACCGGTACCAGATGCAGTACCTGTACTATGGATACCGGTACCAGACGTAGTACCTGTACTATTGGTATTTCTATTCAGTAACTGTACTGAACCGGTACCAGACGTAGTACCTGTACTATTGGTATTTCTATTCAGTAATTGTACTGAACCGGTACCAAACATATATTTCCATAAGTTAGAGTGAGAAAACTGATACTTATAGTAAGTAAAAAGGATAGTTTATGTTAATAGGCATTAGAAAAATAACATCAAGGTACATATACGACATTTGTGGAAAGTGTCGGCCTGTATTTGGTACCGGTATTCGTTTGGAACCGGTACCTAGGTACCGAAATGGCAAGAACCGCTAAGTTTTGCTACAAAACCTGTACTTAAAGTACCAGTTCCAAGATCTATTATCAACATAAATTGCCCGTAGGTATATTCAAATCATCGTCGTGCTGGGAAAGTTTTATGAAATTCAAACGGCAAATGGATGTAGTGTATCAATTCGATAAAATTATAATTTCCGTGACTCTACATAATGGGGCAGTCGTAATTCACAAATGGTAGTAGAAGTACGTGATGGACCTTCCACAAAGAGCACATAATATGAAATGTAATTACGTACATAAACTCACGCCTTCTTCCCATGGGGTAGGCAGAAACTACAGAAAGCCACCTGCTACGATCCTTACAGACTCCCCAAATATATAAACATCTGTATTATTATCGTGTGGTTAGTGACTAACCTGGTATTAGAGTTTTAAAGCCGCCCATGGGCCCCTGAATTGGCTTCACATGCCGTCGAGAAACTCAGGCATGCCGGTTTCACATCACAAACACGATACAAACTGTAAAAAATGTAATTGGCTCCAATATACAAATGTAATTTTTACTGTAATAACTCGAACTACGTTAAATCTTAAGACTCCTCAATAAAACCTAAGATTTCATATATCCCTTATGTAGCCAGTTTCATCCTACTTTTGTATAGGTACCTACTTACCTAAATATAAAAACTGTTTGAATAGTTAATTTTCATTGTAAGATAAAAATTGCGCATAAATAACAAAAGGATGAAGAGGAAAACCTGCTTGTCATCATAGTTTTTCTTGGCAAATTGACAAACTGCATTTAGAACAAGTGTCATGAATAGCCTTGCTTAACGAATACCATTAGTCTATTTAGCCTCGAGATACTGCATTTTGCTGAATAACAAAACGAGAGTTCTTAGAAAAATATGAATGGACATTCTAATAATATGAATGTGCCTCGTTTTGTGAGCCTCAAATAATTCCCATTTTGTTGTTGTCCTAAAAATAATAAATAGCCAATTAACTGCGACCATGGTACCGCTCGCTTGGCCTGGTCGGCAAACACCAACACTAAACAACTATGCAATATGCTGCACCGGTTAACGTCATCATGTCAACGCCGGCTGCTGCTGTAAACCAGCGCTGGGGCTCTGTCTCGCATAGGGTCGCAGCATTATATTGAGCGATGGCCGTTTTGCGTAGATGTGACGCATATTTTTCCCCAAATTGTTATTTTCGTGTTTTTGTTCTTTCTTTGCGTCATGTTTACCGCAAATAAACGTATTTTCTTTCAACTATAATATATGCCTTTAACTGGTAACCTGAAGGGAGAGGATCTGTTCTCTTCTGAGTTACAAGAAATGCTTTTTAGCGATTTCGATCTAAATAATTCCAAGTTTTCTTCACCAAAATAAAAATCAACTACTTAATATACTATCAAAATATTGGTCTGCGGTATCAGTGACAAAGTAAAGTGTTAGGTACATCGTTATCAGTTGTTATCAGTCTACGCGCCGACACATTCGGTCGCTGCAAGTCGACGCCCGGAATGTGGAATAGCTTTTAAATTACGGAACACGTTATGTCAATAATTACGGCACGAAAATAATATTGTTATTGTAAATAGGATTAATATTATGAGCCGGTTCCTTACTGTTCTGTGCCTGTCAAAAATAGTCCACTTCTCTAGTCTTTTTTAATTAAGACAGTTAAAGCCTCGTAGAGCGGGAGTCTGTGTCCCAGCAGTGGGAAAATTCTAGGGTCTTCTGTGTTCTTCATAATTTCCTTTAAAGAAAACGAGGAAAACTGTTCCACCGAAATACAGTTTGTACTGGTACGGGGAACAGAGTGAATCAGTTCCGTTCCGTCAACCAAAATAAGTACCGATACATACCGAACAAAAATGTTACCTACCTTTACTGCTTATTTGTTACTTAGTTGAATTGTGCAAGGTGGTTACATTGATTTGCCAAACAAAATAACTTTTTTTTGTACCCAGTTTATTCGAACTTAAGCTGTTTCCCCTAGGTACTTAATATTATCATCTATCTTAGAACATTATCAGAAAATCAGTGAAATGATATAATTTCCATTAAATTAATAAGGTGTTCAAAAGCACGTTCACGTGAAGCAATAACGATAATAACATCTTTTATGGTTGTTTCCTTCAGAGGATTTCATTACTTCCGAGCCATTGGAGTGTTGCCTTTCTCATTTGCTACAAGTATTGGAGCTCTTATTCTTATAATACGTTAAGCTGAAGATTTCACAAGTATTATATGTTTAGCTCATTAAAATACACTTTAAGTTTTCCTATACAAATTATCTACGCTTAAAATGACTGCAGGGTTAAAGGAGAGAAGTACAAAATCAAAACTTATTTGTTAAGAAGTACTGAAATTAGCAGTTTTCTCAAGTTTTAAGACTGCCTTCAAAATAGTTAACCAGTACACCACCATTCACAAAGTTATATGTATATTTTTTCAACGATAGTTATTCTTAGACGTAACGAACAGTGGCCTTACCACGAAAAAAAATTTTCTTCGTTCTTTAAAATATAATACCTAACTAAAGATTTCATAAAGGTAGTTATCTAACTAACCCAGGCCCAATGTCAACATTTTCCCAAGAACCTAAACCAGTACCCTAATTGCGTAACTTATTTTCGTAAACGATTATGACTAATTCGTTTCATTTTGACAGTTCAACAACATTCATTACGTTGTTGATTATTACATTTTTTCATGCTATGGATTAGCAATATGTTTCAAATCGAAACAAATTGTGATTGGTCGTGTATTACGCAATTAGGGTACAGGAAAATTAAGAACTTAATTTTTCTAACCAAGGCTTAATAACACCATAACTACTTATAAAAAGACTAAACTAAGTTAGGTAAGTTATTACTATTTAGGGGAATATAAGAATCATTAAACTGAAACTTTGTCGCAGGACGTGACTTGTGGAAGGTTCGGTATTGGCTGGAAATGAAAGTTTCGTAATCTCGTGTGACAATCTACGGGGAGACTGCAATGTTCCTTCCAGTTTGGGGATAAATGATAGTGACAATGATAATGAATAAAGGCCAGTTTACTTGTACGTAAGAATACAAGATAGTGGCAGTGATAATAAAAAATAATAGTCGTGTCGTGGAACACCCGGTTGGAACGGAGTTCCTTTTGCTGTATACCATGTATTAACTAGCTGACGCGGCAAACGTTGTTTTGCCATATAAATGTTTGGGGTGGACCACCCTTATCATTTAGGGGTATGAAAAATAGATTACGACCGATTCTCAGACCTACCGAATATACAAATAAAATTTCATAAAAATCGATCAAGCCATTTCGGAGGAGTATGGTAACTAACATTGTGACACGAGAATTTGATATATGAAACTGAGTTTTCGTGACGATTTCTACCAGTTCACTCCTACCGTAAGCTGCGTTAAGGAACTTTGTTCCAATAAAGGGTAAGGAAGGTTAACGTGTTAGTAACAATAACGTAGCGTAGAATAGTTTCAAAACAGGTAGATTTAGGAGTACAAATATAGTCAAGAAAATTGCTTATCAAACTAACATACTACGTCAATTTGCCGTGATATAGCTATGTCATAAAAATGTCAAAAGATGATAGTTATGATTTGAAAATACCGACAATTTAAGTTGGTAGTCAATTTTGTAACAGTTAATTTCTCTCAACATTTTTTTCACATAAACTCGGGCACTTATGAAACGTCAGAAGCTAGGTGCACGGTTCCAATTGATCGTTTCCTATGGAGAAGAGCCGGCAAGAAACTCTACGGTTACTCCTTTAAAAATAATTGACGTTTACAATATTTTTAAATTACACTGTTAATAGGTATAGGAGGACAGTGTAGGACTCAACAAGTACCAGGTACTTAACAAAATAGAGTCTCTGACTTTACAATGTAGGGTAAAAGCAATTAGCAAAATGGAAAATTTAACTATTTCAAACACTATCATTATACCATTACGTTTGTCGCATTTGTGGTTTGTGGTCATAAAATTAAAAAAGGTAATGTAACATAATGTGTACCTACACAATCACGGATATCAGATATCTATGTACACAATACATTTGCAGCATCCATGGATAACGCGCTTTTTGTATGTAAAACTTTGTGTGCATCAAAAGCCCTTTAAGATGTAAACAACTTAATATGCCTTAATACGGTAGTTGCCTAGGTAAAATAAAAGAAATTCTATTTAGTCCGTCCATATTTCTTGCTTTATCATATTAATCAAAAATAACTTACAAAACACGCGTTAAAGTTTGGGAGTGGGGGCTCGGTACGTCACAACTCGGTATAAAATCTAGCAAGGCGTGACGTCATGCCACATTTTAACTCAATGTATCGCCGTAATTTTTTGATTACGGCAAAAAAGAAAAAAATACGTGTCCAATCCTATTTTTTATTAATCTACTTTTTGGAAAAAAAATGGACACAGGCCTATTGGACGACATAGTCTAAGTTATTTCCTACGATGTATCTACAACTTTATATCCCTCTTTTAATTCGGCAAAGTGTATGTAAGTTATTCGGAAAGAATGATTAAATTGAGTTATTAAAAGTTAGAAGAGATAACTTAATCAATATAAATATGTAAATCATGTTACAGGCCACGAAGCTTGACTATGCGGCCCACTAACTTTATGTGACGTGTGAAACACTTAGCACCTTCTTGCAAACTATAAATCATGAGTAAGATAGAAAAAGCGCTTTATCATGTTAGGTGTGAATGATATAGCTTATTTAAGTAAGTAACCCGAAAACTGAAGTAATTACACAGATATCGGCGGATATAAAATATCGAAAATATATTTACAATGTTTTCCAAGCAGCCAAATTGTGCAGTAGTTGCCACTTTTTCACACTAGTGCATTTTACTTTTCAGTTTTATTTTTTTAAATTTTACTTCGTCGTCAGCGTGACGCAGTTTTTATTATTTGAGAAAAGTTTTACAAATTAGATGATGATGATGATGGCGATGGCGATAACGATGACGATAATGATGATAATGATGAATATTGTTTATATCATAAGTACGTCAGCCAAGATGTCAGATGTTACACATCATATGCGACTACTGTAAGGATCGTTTTCTTTTTTTTTTTCCTCTCATATTGCATAGTAAAACGTATGATACACGTGCTTATTATGATTTTCGACTCTTGTCAACTTATACACTCGTCCGAAATCACCTACTTTCCGCACTTGTAGCATAAATAATTTATATCTGCATGACCGAGCTTTGTTCGGTTTTTCATTTTTTTGGTAGTTTTCTAAAATGAAACCTAGCTAGATCGATTTATCGCCCCCGAAACCTCCTGCATACTAAATTTCATGAAAATCGTTGGAGCCGTTTCCGAGATTAAAATGATATATATGTACATGTATACAAGAATTGCTCGTTTAAAGGTAATAGATTTCAATATTTTATTGACATAGACAGTTTGTAGTTAATGGCTTTATTACACACACAAAGACACAAATCAGTTCTTCAGGTGCATGCTACAGGGAAAGTCAATTCTAAAAAAAATATTTTAATTTAGCTCAGTTTATTCAAATAATACAGGGTCACAGGGACATCGACGCGCAACCTGTTACCACGAATTCAGTACATGATTCACTGAAATTTGTCGTTGGTAATAAAAAAAATTGATGTTTCGTAAAATAATACCTACGCGGTCAAAATGTATGGAACAGCTATCGTTTTTTAATTACCGAAGAAAAATTTAAACGCTGAGTATCCAGAATCATGTACTGAATCCGTTACCATGGATTCAGTACATGATTCTGGTTGCTCGTCTATGTCCCTCCCTGCCACCCTGTATTATCTAGTATATTTGTCTAAATGCACCTCTCATTATGTTATCGACAAATGTGAGGCAACGCATTCATAGTCCCGTTATTTATAAAAACTTGACATTTTTATGTAGTGTTGTCCTTCTCATTTGAATGTCATTAAAGTGAGAAGGCAATAGAATGTTTATAAGATGAATGTGGAAGGAGCAAAATGAGTATGTGAGGACCGTAGCAGGCTTGATTTTATGTATAAGATGTTTATGAATACAGAATTAAACTTCTAAGGAAGGTTATTCTTCTAACCTGATCACTACAACCAATCTTATTCTCCAACGAAAATCGAATAAATTCAAGAGTCGTCTTTTATCAAGATGACCTCAACCTCTGCCCACCCCTGATGAGAGCAGCGTCAATATTTAATTACTCGAATAGAACTACGTATAGAAATAAAGAGCTATTTGTAATGCCAACGATGTCTGCCGATAGATAATGAAACTCCAAGGTCTTGTGTGAAACTATTCGTTTATATATACAATGTTACCAGGTGGAGTTGATTATGCCAGATTCCTAAGTTTTACTAACCGTTATTGGTTAAAATTGACTGACTAAGCTACATCCGCTAATATAAATGCGTAGTCTATTTAGTTAGGCATTAGGCACAGAAGACCTACCAAAAACAAAAAATAGTTTTTTTTATAGCCTACGTTGTCGCACTCCTGGGCAAAGGCCGCCCTCCACACCTTCCACTTTTCACGACCCCGCACGTCCTTCTTGCAGTTTTGACGGAACCTATCCAGCTCATCCCGCCATCTCCTTCGTAGTCTGCCGCGACACCGCCTCTCTGTCTCAGGGCACCAGTTCTGTGCTATTTAGGCGCACAGTTTGTCCAGCATGCGGCAGACATGTCCTGGCCAGTCCCATTTAAGTTTGGCAGCCTTTTGAGCCACGTCAGCTATTTTTGTTTTGGAGCGTTGAGTTTCGAACACGATCCGTTAATTTAACGCCTATACTACGCTGCATTGCTCGTTGGCAGACCTTGAATTTGGGCTCCTGGATGTTAGTCAAAGACCAAGTCTGTGCACCATAGGTTAAGACGGGCAGAATATACATGTCCATGAGCCTTCATTTCAGTGCCATAGGCAACTCACCCTTGAATAGTTCCTTCATGGACCACTAGCTCTTCCAGGTGTTTTCCGTTCGTCTTGTGATTTCTTTATCTTGCCTCGCCTGGAAAGAGATTACTTGGCTCAAGTGTCTGTGGACATGTTGTATTGTCTACCCGTTTACTTTTATGCTTCCTGGTGTTTCGTTGCACATAACTTCGGTCTTCGAAATATTCATTTTCAATCTAACCTCAAGGCTTGCATTACTAAGTTCTTGGAGCATCCGTTCAAGTTCAGTGGCTAGATGACATACCTTGGATAAGTTATAAATACATTTATTTTGGAATTGCAAAACTGGCGAAATGTGGGTGTACCTACTCTACGCTGTAGTCCCCGAAGTATTGGGCCTCTGCTCAACAGTTAGGGGACGACAGACGTTTTATTATTTTAAATTGAGAATTTGAAAATTCTACAAATACACAATAGGTATTCACTGAACTTTTATCAATTTTCAGTACTACCGCTTGCACACAAAAACCAGACAAACCAAATAGAGCAACGAAATCTATTTTGTATGAAAAAGGCTCGCGTAACAAGTCGGTAGCCGGTGTTACGGAAACCGGCCTACTCCTAGTAAAAAAAAGAAACGAAATTCATAAAAGTATTTTTATGAATTTCGTTTTTTTTTTAATCCTCTGAAAATGATTAATGATCCGTGACAAAATACTAAACAACATTCATTGTTGTTCAAAATGTAAATAAATACGTTGTCAATACGAACAACATTGATATCTAACATTTATTTCAAGAACTTGGGGGAGGCCTATGTCCAGCAGTGGACATAATTCGGCTGAATGATGATTTCAAGAACTACTGAACTAAGCATGTACTTTTATTCTGTCTGTGTAAGTAAGTATTCTGTTTCAGTAACATTCGGATCCCATCAAAAACATAACATGTAAAAAAAATGCAAGTCTCGCAACGCAGTTCTTCGACAGCAAAATGATGTGAGATCTAATGTAAAACCAAGTCTGTAGAAGTATTCAGTACAGCTACCTATTTGTCATCTTTATTTCTTTAATAAATAGAATGATTTGGCCATCGCACGGCAACATAATCACATAAGAATAATCTACTATTTTAAATAGTCCCTATTAAATAAAGCGCAGCGCTAATATTAGGTAGATGTTGCTATCTGTAGAATGTCGATTCTATTGCCGTGTGCGATTGCCAAGTCATTATATTTATTCAGGAAATAAAGATGACAAATAAATAGGTACTGAATAAATTAACAGACTTGGTTTTATATTAGATCTCACATCTTTATAAGGTAGAAGAACTGCGTTGCGATACTTGATTTTTTTACATGTTATGTTTTTGATGGGATCTTATTTATTTTTGTAGGTAGATACCCCGATACTGATCCTGAACATACAACAGTTTAATAAAAACGTGTGGATTTGTGTGGGGTTATCTGCGGCATCGTAGGTAGATCCCACAGGTTGTTATACATAATTATTATTGCTTATTAATTCAATTTCAACGCAGTTTAATTGACAACTGATTTAATTTGTTGCCCATTTTATAAGTAGGTATCTTCCGAAGAGACTGATTGTGCCTACCTTTATATTCCATTAGATATGTACACTAGGCACCTAGTCCCTATCTGTGTAAAGAGGGCATAGGTAGCGCAGGTGATGAATGATTTTACAAACTGTTTGTTTATGTATGAAGTTCAATGGGAAACGCCCATTCTTGGCCATTGCTGGGCAAACCCAGCAATGTGGTAAATACAAAAAAATACCCATTAGTAACTAAAATATTATATATAGACACCGTACCTGTTTCTCGCCAAGAACCAGACACGAATATGGAACCTGAATGACACGAACTTACCAGCTTACCACGGAGCCAACAACAGCCTTCGGCACCACAAAAACAAAATGTTTGGCAACGACAAATATGATTGTGTAAACTGTGGTCAATCTTTATTAAGAAAGTACTTTCATCATCTATACCAACGCAAAACAGACACGAGATATATACAAATAAGAACTATAATTGCAGAATGGATTATACCAAAACTATAAATATGTTTTTTATTAACCTTTAATTTATAAAAGACCAACCGAGTTCTATGTAAAAAATAGTGGTTATTTATTTATCTATAATATCAACCCTAATGCCTATAATTTGTTCCTTTAATGGGCGTCACTTAGCCAAAACCTCTTTATCAAATGGGCATTTTCTTTACCTACCTATCTATCTATTGAGGTAGTGTCAGCGACGAAAAATTGCATGAAATGCAAAAGTAAGTAAAAAAACAGTGGCACTCCGGGAGTACTGACAGAAGTGAAAAACTTGAAAAAAAAAAATCGGCACCGCGGTAATCAACGCGTTAATGTCTTTTACTCCACGCACCGCGGTAATCAACGCGTTGATGTCTTTTTAATGGTCAAAAACTGGTCTCGTCACAGTGTCGCGAAATCAATGGTTTAGTCCCATCTCAAAAATGCCAAAAGAAGTTTTCACTTCAAAAATTAAAATATACCGCAATTTCAGTCTCTTTTCTAGATACACGAACTGCATAAGTAACTTTGTAATCTTGTATAAATAATATGCGATTACAAAGTTACTTATGTAGTTCGTATATCTAGAAAATGGGACTGGAATTGCGGTATATTTAAATTTTTCTTTGCTTTTAGGCTAAACACTAATTGTGTTCAAAATTTGAAGCTTGTGTGTCTGCTATAAGTACCTTAGAATTTTGATGATCGGTGGGTGAGTGAGTATGTCAGTGACAAGATTAAGGAAATTTGACCTGCAATAGTTATTTTTTATTCACTAAAAAACTTATTCACTATCTTAAAACTTAATGCTACTGTTCATATTACACAGAAGTAATAACTTTTAACACTACACCCGGACTGTACAAGTCTTCTTGAAAAGTCCACACCCGCTTATGAAACACAGGACAGATGTGATAAAAATATAAATCGAGATCGCGATTCATTCTTGAGCATCGTTATGTAATTATACGGGCCTGAAACATCCCGAATCAGATTGGAAAATCACAAAGAAAACCTAGTTAACAATAATACCGGCTCCATTCTACTAGATCTCAGCACAGGAGTCGAAATAAACAAAGGTAACAAAATGGAAGTGAAGTGCCGGTATCGGTAGATTTAGTCATTTCCTGATATTCTGCCGTCTCCCGCCAAGCCCCAGTTGAGGTGCGAGACGAGGAAAATCTTATTTCAATTTTGCACTTTCATGAAAATGTTCTCCAGTTTCGTATTTAACCCCCGACGCAAAAAGCGGGGTTTTTATAAGTTTGACCGCTGTGGCATTGTAACTTTAAAGCGGGTGAACCGATTTGAATGCGTTTTATTTTATTTGAAGCTATGATGGAAGTTCTATGGATGGTTCTTAGACATTTATTATCAAAATCGGTTCAGCTGTTTGAAGATTATCAGCTCTTTTCTATTTCATGAATGGATGTGAGTATCTTCCACAGGTCTGATCGCTGTGAAATTTGGTATTCTGTTATTTCAATGATATTAGAAGTACATATTAACCTTGAACTGCTGTTGCAGCATTACAGCACAGGTATCGTGTTTGAGCTTTTTGGAATGGTCTCAATGAGGTTATAGATAAATGGTGAACAGGGTACGAAAGAGAAATGAGGAAATGTTTGTGACCGGGGATTTTAAAATTTTAACTGTTAAAATTGTACTTTTCTTCTCAAGTATTAAATGAATGAAGTGATTTGAAGTAAGTGATATCGAGTTTCAGATATCAAAATTTTCAGTATAATAAGCACGTTATGATGAGACGCTTATTTCTGCATTGCTTTTGTAAGATTAAAGTGCGGGAAAGGTTTCTTTTGCAATACATTTATATGAATTAATATGAAAATGTTGACGCAGAAAACACCTAGTAACACCCTTTAAGGATAGAAAGATTATGCCGAGATTCATTTAAAAACATGCCGTGTGCTCGATGGGATCTCCCATCGGCAAAAATTACGAAGTTCCATACAACATTTTATCTCCTATTTAACCCCTTTCTCCTAAAGGGGCGAAATAGGCTATGTATTAAAAAAATGTACCATAGTACTCACGTTCCTTCTAAAAGAAACTCTTGTGCAAAAATTCAAGCTTCTAGATCTAGCGGTTCAGGCTGTGCGTTTTCTGTCAGTGATTTTAAGATTTCACAAGGTAGATGTTATTCGAAATTCCACCCTTCAGCAAGTCAATTGGGATGTTACAGTTTCCATACGAACTAATGCATGATTCCTATAATTTACGAACCGTTATTGTTTAAAGTTAAGACTCTTGTATCTTTACCAATAATGGAGCAAAGACCTCTGCAAAGAGCTTTGCATAGTAGACCCTCCTATATGGAAGTAGCTATCACAGGTAACATTAGCTTACGAATCTATTCATATGCCCAGTTTGGCAAAAAACAAAAAAAAATGTTACCATTGGTAAGCAAAACGATTCGTTTTTATTTATAGGAGCCGAGCATAAGTCGCGAGTCTGGCAACAAAAAATATGACTATAATATATTACAGTGGCATCTTTTTAATCGACTTCAAAAACAGGAGGAGGTTCTCGGTTCGCCGGAATATTTTATTTTTATTTTTTTATAATGTTCCACGGTTACTCGAAGACGGCTGAACCGATTTGAAAAATTATTTTTTTGTTTGAAAGGGTATTATAATACTTTCAGTATGTCGCATTGTCATTTGGTCACGATCTAATGATGGGATCTTGGAGAAATCGAGGGAACTCTTCAAATGTTTCGATTTGGGTATTTTTTATAGTAACTCGTGCATTTGCTCTCGAAAAGCACCATTTGGTAAAGTGGAACTGGTGAATTACAAATCAACACACTAAAAAACGAAAAAAAAATACAAATATACAACCGACTTCCAAACTACATAGTGAAAAATAACTTTAATTTAAAAAACTTAATACTGATCCAAAGACACCGACTTCCGAAATTAAAGTTATTTTTCACTTTGTAGTTTGGAAGTCAGTTGTATTTTTGGTATTTTTTTTTTGACTCCAATATATCCGCATATAAAATCATCACTACATTACATAACGTTAAAAACAAAGCAAAAAGCAATAAAGTTCAGCAAGTTAAAACTTTCTATTTGCTTATAGGAGTGTTGCATAAACTGTATAATGGAGTTAGACTAGCTTGTCTAGTTATAAACTGAGGTAATGGCTGATTTGCATTAGTTTATTACTTCGTCGGATAGCAGGAAGTCAAAGTTTCTCGGATTTTGGGAATACGGGTACAGCATTTACATAACCGTTTAGATAGAAGGTAACTGTATAATTGTGTTCAACGAAACGTTATACTAATGTTAGTTTTAAGTTCTACTGAAGACCATGACATAGTTCACAGGGAGCAACTAGCTGTCCAGAGAAGGAAACCATATGTTTGTTAAGTAAACCTACGCTGCGGCTCTCCGGACCACATAAGAGAAGCTACGGCATCGGAATAGTCGATGGATAGGTGATACTCCACCAAAGTTAACATTTTGGCTCGTCCTGTTTACCAGCGTGATTATTATTAAGTGCGTACTATCAGCATAAATTATTTTTTACTAGCTATTCCGACGCTTAATAAAAAAAAAAAGTTTTGACAATTACCATATTATGTTTCATAGAGCATTATGTTTAACAGCTACACGGGTCGATCTATCTGGTTAAGCTATGCTTGCTGGGGTAGGTCCGTGGAAGGGTGACCATCTTTACATACCGAGACTCCTCCATGCCTCGGAAAGCACATTAAGCCGTTAGTCCAGGCTGTCATTCGTGGATCTTTGACAGTCGTTGCGGGACGTCAGAGGCCGAAAGTCTGACAACCAGTCTTACCAAGAGGTATCGTATTCGTATTACCCAGTTATTAGGTTGTGAAGGTCAGATAGGCAGTCGCTCCATGTAAAATACTGGTATTCAGCTGCATCCAGTTAGACTGGAAGCCGACCCCAACATAGTTGGGAAAAGGCTAGGCAGATTGACATAATCATCTCTATCTATCTATTTATTTATTATAAGGTAGCTTCACAGCTGACAGTAAGTATAACATTATTATTATTCTAAACATTTCGCCAATCACGAAGTACACATAAAAATATGAAATACAGAGAGTGACATAATTATTAATATTTATAGTGTGTGCGGGCGTGTATCTGTGCGGTGTAGGTGTTGTAAATGTGTGTGCAGGTGTGTGTATTTTTGTGTAAGTATGACTAAACTGGCACTACTGAGTTCGCTGTGTATCTGGCGTTTGATGGAGGATGTGGATAATTTCTTTTTAAGTCTGTTCCATGTGGTATTGAAAGGATCTAATGTTGGGAATTTATCATAATATAATGCAGGTAGATGCAAGAATGGTGACATCTTTAGATAATTAGTGGAGGTCGATGGATACGACGATACCTATATACCAGTTTTTAAAGTAATAATTGATCTAGAGAAAAAATATCTTGTGGCTGGATAATATATTTTCTTACTGTGAATACTTATTTTTGACATAAAAACGGAGTAATCTTCATTTTATCTAAAAATCTTTGAATAAAAAAATATTATCCAATAAAAATAAATCGAGCGAAAATGTTATAATTACGTAACTGTCTTGTACATGGAAAGAAAAAAGATCCAATAAATCATACACTAAAGTTCCATTTTGATTGTATGCGTGACTGTTTCAAAAAATTAATGCAAATTAACATACAATTTAGGAAGTCTCCTCTTAAAAGGTAAAGTTAAATTATTATAGTTAAATTATTAGGCCGGGAAACGATGGAAATGCCATCGTTTCCTGGCCTAATAATTAAATAAAATCTACCGGCTTTCCGTCTACCACTAAACAGTTTATTTAATAAATAAAAGGTAATAAACAGTATAACAAGATAGATATTTGAATTTCCTCCGCCCGCCTTCAGTATTTCGTGGGCGGATATTTTCAATTTGTCTAAGATTATCTCCGTAACAATATTATATTCTGGATGTAACTCGAGCTTTACATTAAGAAGTAGCGAAATAAATATTATTTAATAGCTTGGCTTTATTTGACTTGGGCTTACTTTTATAAAAATAAGTAAGGAGATAGGCAAGCATAATTTTGTAAAATTATCTTTAGAAGAGTTTACCAAATTGTTTAAAGATCCCGCCGACATTTTCCTGATACTGATCAGATTTAGCAGCATCTTGTTAGATTGGAAGAGGAACCTAACCTATTTGAGGAAAGACGGAATTTGATGACGATGTTTATTTCTTTCTTTTTGTGATTAGTGACTAATCTGGTGTCAGTTTTTATGCCGCCAATGGGCTTGTGACTTGGCTTCGCATGTAATAGATAAATATCTCTTAGGCATGCTGGTTTCCTTCACCGTTTTTTGAAGCAAGTGATAATTATACAATACGCACATGAATCTGAAATTCAGTGGTGCGTTGCTTTGGATTCGAACTCGCGATCTATGACTTGGCAGTCCGACGGTCATACCGCTAGGCTATTACTACTGCTGGCTCGTGATGATGGTGATTCTGCGATTGAAATGAATGGCCAGTGCTGCCTGGCGATACTGGCAAGAATTTAAGATAGTTACCCGCGTCAGATCGGAATGTCAATTCGGTGGAAATTAAGGTAAAACTTTATTTCAGAATATAAGGTCCATATTCTTGTTAGTATTTCGGTGTTTGTAACAATGGTGCTTAAGGTAGGTTAGTATTGTAAGTTTACATGGATTATTTATTTACGTAGACCTTTGACTGTCCCCACCCAGTATCCTTGAAAGAGACAGTCTGGTCTGGCAGGGATGATTTTAGAATGCTGTTGTCACAACCATGCAGGCGCTATAATAAGGAGGCCGCTTTCTTTCGCATGATGGCATGGAAACCATCTGTGCGAGCCTCCGCGAACATTCCCGAAGCGCTGCAACGCCATGGCAATCGGCAACAGCATCCTAAAAGCATTATTAAATTGAACACGATCAGCGCTTGCTATTTGTGGTTTATAAACAATTTATCCAGACAACAGATATACCACTACTACTTTATGCAGTTATGTTCAGTTTGTTGGTCAAGAGAGGCAAATGTCCGTTATTTGAAAAAGATAAGTTCTTTGAAAACGACTGCCATTAAATGTTATAACGATTAGATTGAAAAGCAACTTCCAGTGAATAACTTTAAAGTCAAAGTCAAATAGTTTATTTCAATGAGGGACATAAAAGGCACTTTGAACGTCAAAATTTACAAAAAAAAAAAAAATGAATTGATTCTAGTCTCCCCTTTCAAAATGTAGTTTTCGTATGGAGAAGAATGGGCAAGGAAACGGTTAATGGTTAAGAATACTTATCCGCCAGCGAAGCTTTATAATTAAGTCTAATAACATCCTTCTTGTAATAATATAAAGTGAAGACCTGGCACATAACCTCTAACTAGTAATTACAATAATGTTTTATATTTTTTAGTAGTCCTTAAAATACAAACTTGAGCATTTAGGTATTTCTAAACATTGAGCCGCTCTAATGTGTGTGTGTGTTTTCATAAACCGAAAAATGAGCGCGATCCTCGTCGCTTTGTTACAACTTGATTTTGCAAACAAAGCGAGTAAAATTTCATCGAGGAAAGACACGAGCGCGGGCGACCTACAGATTTTATTTTATTATATTATATTCGGGAATTTTATTTTATTTTATTTTATTCTCGACATTATATTTTATTTTATTATATTCGGGAAACTTACAGCTAACTTAAACAGTGTTTTTAAATAATATGAAATTGAAGGCCATTTACAAGTTTCCACTGATTACAAAATACCTATTAAACATAAATTAGGAAAAAAAAATAGTACACGATAAATTACAACCTAAAAATCTGATTTTGCTAACAATTACTTTTCCGTTAAAAAGCTTTTTACCAACAAATGTTTAAGCCAAGTGTAAAACTCAGAAGGGAAAAGGTCGAGAATCAAACATGGAATAGATTATAATCAGTATATTTACAAAAAATAACAGAAACATCACTTACACTACTGCACACTCGACGATCGTCAACCAACTGACCACTTGACACTTTTTGACGTTGACATTCGGAACGAATGAATGAGTGTTGGGATCGATATGCTAATCGATACCAACTTGTTAGTCGATTAATATGATTTAAAGTAATAAAATTATATCTCAAAGTGTACTACGTGTTACAATCGGCCATCCTTCACATAACGTGTCCTCACGTTAAATTGACATAATATATTATTATACTTAAAAAAATATTTAATACATGAACTCTGTAACAGAAACTTAAGATCTAGTTATTCAACTAACCGCTATTGTGATGCTGTGCAACAACTCATGGGCGGCACAATGCTTGCCTCTCATGCCCGCTACACAACACACTCTAATGCTTCTATAGTGGTGCGGAGTGAGAGTTACTTCCTTCACAGTCATCCCGCTGCCACTGTGATGCCACGCAACAACTCCTGGGCGGCAAGTTCATATGCCTCTCATGCCCGCTACGTGACATCCGAGGTACTTATCTATAGTGGTGCGGGGCGAGAGCTACTTCCTTCACCTTCACCACGCAACCACTGCGATGCCACGCAACAACTCCTGGGCGGCAAGTTCATATGCCTCTCATGCCCGCTACGTGACATCCGAGGTACTTATCTATAATGGTGCGGGGCGAGAGCTACTTCCTTCACCTTCACCACGCAACCACTGCGATGCCACGCAACAACTCCTGGGCGGCAAGTTCATATGCCTCTCATGCCCGCTACGTGACATCCGAGGTACTTATCTATAATGGTGCGGAGCGAGAGCTACTTCCTTCACCTTCACCACGCAACCATTGCGATGCCACGCAACAACTCCTGGGCGGCAAGTTCATATGCCTCTCATGCCCGCTACGTGACATCCTCACTTGTCACTTGGTAAGTTCTCTTAATGTATTTCTCACTCGTTCATTATAATTTGATATTTAATAACATAAATACTCGTAATCATTTTGCACTTTCAATTGTTTTACTAATTTGTATCTAAGTTATTACATGTTATGTTTTCACTGCTATAACTTTTGATTACATGGTAAATATTGTTTTTACATTATCTACTAATCACGCACATAATTTATATACCTTAATAAATGACATTACATTATTGATTATTATTTTGCTGTTGTTTTATTTATTCAGTCAGTACTTTCACTATCACTGCAATCGCTACTTTCGTGTGAATCACAAGCAGTTTCACCAAAGCTCAACCATGGAAATATTTTGTCAACTGACATGACATTTTCATAACGTTGACCCTTTCTGGTCAACGGGGTATCCTCTACTAAATAGCGATCGTTTGGTAAAACCCTTTTAATCCTGTAAGGCCCTTGGCATTTTGCCTCTAGCTTTTTGGACTGACCGGGGCCAGTCACAACTGCTCTTACTATACGCACTAGATCGCCTTCCTTATATTTCCTACTATCCTTCCTACGTTTATCAAATCTACTCTTATTGATTTGTTGATTCTTCCTTATACGTTCACCTGCCTCAGAACGAATATCATCTAATGCCTCGCTACTCGTACCTTCACCTATATCGTCGACTATATCATTAAGCAAACCTTGTGCTGGGTTACTGACTTTCCTACCTAAAAGAAGCTCGGTCGGAGTTTTCTTAGTGACCTCATGTACAGTGGTATTGATACCAAGTTGTACATCGGGCAACAGTTCGTCCCAAGTATTATTGCCTTTTCCATGAGCCATGGATCCTAAAGAGGCCAAAATCGTGCGGTTGTACCGCTCGACTTGGCCATTTGCCCGGGGAGTGGCCACAGAGTTCAGGATATGCTTAGTTCCGATTGAATTAACAAATGACTTGAATTTTTTGCTTGTAAAACTAGTGCCTCTATCCGTAATAATACGTGTGGGACTGCCAAAGTAACTAAAGAGATTTTTAAACGCTTTAATGGTCTCTTTAGTCTTTGTGCTCTTGACAGGGGTCAAGCTCACGTACTTGGTATATGCATCAACGATAACTAATATATAAACATTACGTCGTTTGCTTCGTGGAAAGGGACCAAGATGATCCGCGTGTAGTGTGTGAAATGGGATCTCGATTTTGGGTATTGGGTGGAGAAACCCTTCTTTCGCTCCTGACGGGAGCTTGTGATGGGCACACTCAAGACACGCGCTGACATATTTTTTTATGAATTTGCGCATTTTGGGAAACCAAAAGAGTGACCTCACTCTTTGCAAGGTTTTATCAAATCCAAAGTGTCCAATGCTGTCATGATTTGCCTTGAGCACTTGCCATCTAACTCCACGAGGTACCAACCATCTTAATGTACCATCACTGAGGATACGGAATACCCGACCATTTTTGATCTTGTATTCCTTGTGAACACCCGCAATCTTCGGGGTTTCAGGATCCTCTAGGATGTCCTTAATTCGTCTTACTTCCTCATCAGACGACTGTACTGTAGCGATCCAATCTTCAGATCCCACAGACAGAATGTCAAGTGTATGTACGGCTTCAGCACGTTCACCTTCTATAGGACCTCTGCTGAGGGCGTCTACATGGGACATTCTTTCGCCTGGTCGATACTCAATATTGCAGTCAAACTCCAAGAACTGTATCCACCACCTGGATATCCGAGGAACTAAGTCTCTCTTTGTGAATGTAGAACGCAGAGCATTGCAGTCCGTGACAATAGTAAACTTAATTCCGATGAGATAAATACGGAACTTATTAAGTGTACTAACGACAGCCAATGTCTCCAGTTCGAATGAATGGAGTTTCATTTCGTCTATGGTGGTCTGCCGACTGAAGTACGCTATTGGGCGCCAAGGGTCATCTCCAGTTCTTTGGAATAATATCCCAGCTACGCCAAATTTGCTGGCGTCAGTGTGTACCTGCGTTTGTGCGCTATGGTTATAAAGAGCTAGCACTGGTCTATTAATTAAACATCTTTTAAGGGTTTCAAAAGCATCAGACTCCGCCTTTTCCCATTTCCACTGTACATCCTTCCTCAAGAGATTTGTCAAAGGTCTCGCTATCATCGCAAATCCCTTGACAAACCTCCTAAAGAAACTGGCTAGTCCAATAAACCGCCTTACTTCGTGCTGATTTCGTGGTTCAGGAAATTTAGCAACAGCCTCAACCTTTTGAATCCCTGGCCTAACACCGTTTCTATCTATTTGAAAGCCGAGGAACTCTATCTGTTCCTGGAAAAAACTACACTTTTCTATTTTTAGAGTAAGTCCAGCTTGTTTAAGGAGGTCAAAAACTTCTTCAAGTCGTAATAAGCCCTCTTCAAAATTTTTGGAGGGGATTAGGATGTCATCCATATATATAATGACGTAACTAATCTTGGATTGACTTAAGATTTTATGGATTGTGCGTTGAAAAACTGCAGGGGCATTCGCCAACCCAAAAGGCATACGAGTATATTCGTACTGCCCATCAGGTGTAACAAATGCCGTTTTCTCACGAGACTGTTCCGCTATAGGTATTTGATGATACCCTGAGGCCAAATCTAAAGACGTGAACAATGATTGTCCTGATAATTGGTCTAGTAAATCCTCTATCCGAGGTAGCGGATAGTGGTCTCGTTTGGTGCGACTATTCAGGGCCCTATAGTCGACACAAAGACGTTTTTCCCCAGACTTCTTCTGTACCAGCACAATTGGGCTGGCATACGGAGAGATTGATTCACGAATGATGCCGTGAGTCAACATCTCACTCACCATATCTCGAACTAATTTTCGCTCAGAGTATGGTAAGCGATAGGGTCTGTACACAACAGGGGTCACGTCTTTAAGACATATTTCCATCTCTGTGACCGTTGTAAATCCCAAATCGTGCATACCATTGGAAAAGCAAGCCTTATACTTAGTTACTAAATCGGTACATTGTTTTAATTGTGTGTCAGTCAATTGCTGGCCATGTTTGATGGTCACGTTTTCAAGAGAACTACTTTCGTCCTTGGAAACTCTATGAACAAACATATCAGATCCTAGATAGCGTGCTCTAGTGATGAGTGTATCTTTTGTGATCACTACAGGTTTACCACCTACATTCTGTAGTAGCAATGAGCAAGTGCCGTTAACTATGTGGTACTCCCCTGGCAAAAGATAATATTCGTTGCCAATACTGCCCCTAACTGTGCCATCTACGTAAATGTTTCCACTCAGATTATCAAGAGATTTGACGGGGATACACTTCATTTGGCCAATATCTATTTCTGTTTCTTCTTTGGATAACAGAAATAGTTTAATTGGTGTTACTGTTACACGTTCGAATTTTAGATCCGTATTTGTCTTAATGATTTGTAAATTTGGCCGTTCAGTGAAACTATGTCCGAGTAGAATGCTATAGCTAATCAATGTGTCATCTACTATAAATACCTCAATTTCCTTTTCTATAATACCTTGAACTTCAATATCTACTTTAGTGCGGCCTCTAGGTAAATATGGGATATTTCCTAGTCCCCTTAAAAATGGACCGTCAACATATTCCCATTGCAAACCTATTTTTTTAGCGTCACTTTCACGCATAACTGTCGCTTCACTACCTAAATCTACCAAACAATCTATAGGGTTCCCGTTGACCTTTATGATAAACTTATACTTGTTACTAGAATCGTTTTGAAGTGAAACCTTCAGGACACTTTTGTCTTTCTCACTTAACTGCTGTTCTTTAATTTTATTCGTACAATTAGAAGACGTGTGGCCCATAAGGTTGCACTTCGTACACTTTATAATTGGTTTAGGGCACTTAAAACTCGGGTGTCCTACCTCCCGACAGTTAAAACAAGTCATAGTCTTTGCCTTTTGACTGTTTCTGTTCGGTGCACTGTCACTAAAGGAATTGTTGGTGTTACTCGATAAGCGAGTGTCACGACTATTTCGTCCTTTTGAATCAGACTGTTCTCGTGAAAAGGACTTAATAGTTTTGAAAAATTGATGTATTTCTTCAGGTTTTTCAAATTTAGCCGCCTGGGCCCCTACTCGAACGCCCCTATCCTCGATCCCATGAACCAAACAGTCCACTGCTTGTTTATGGAAAATCTTACAACGGTTGAGAAGGTTTATTTTTGCAAAATAATAAATTTCTAAGGACTCCCCGGGTCGTGTTCTTCTATTGAGCATTTCCATGAGCAAGTCTGCGTAATTCTCGGTTGCTGGGAAGGATTCTTTGAGCATGACTCTCCATTCGCTCCACGTATGCTTAATAGAAGGCAACCCCTGATACCATGTGCGGGCATGACCAGTGAGTTTAGGCAGGGCATAGTGAATTGTCTGTTTTTCATTCCAGCCGTAGATCTCGGCACATTCCTCAATCTTGTCGAGCCATGCGTTAATGGTTTGTTCCTTGGATAGTGGATCATATTCTGGCACGACATTATTGAGGCTGGAAAGGAACTCACGATCCCCTGACCTACCTTTCAACACATTTAGGAATTCTTCAAAGAATTCTTTAGGTTCTAATCTAGGTTTCTTATGGCTAGGTTCTTCGTCCATATTTGGATGAGAGGAATCCAAACGAACATGCAATTCTGACGTACCTCGCTTGCCCGTTGAAGGACTCCGACGTAAATCACCCAACGCTTGTCGGCGGTGAACCTGGTCTTCTAATAACTTCAGCCGCTTCCTGGTTTCTGACAGTTCTCGTTCCGGGTCACGCAATCTGCGATCTGGCGTGCGATGACTTCTACGGTGAGGCCTATTACGACTTCGGCTGCGCGTCTCTCGGCAACGAGAATGACGGTGGGTATTCCGACTGCAACAACGGCTGCGGCTGCGGCTACGCCTGCTACCATGCCTGGTACGGCTGCGCGATACTCGACTACTTCGCATCTCGTGGTCCGAGTGACGGCACGGTGTAGTCAGCCTCTTTGGTTTATTCGAATTCGCTCCACATTTGTCGCTCATTGTCTGAAACTTACAGGTTTTGATTTTAGGTTGTGACCAATGAATAACTAAATTTACCCGGATTGCTAAAATCTTTCAATTAGGTAGGTGCTAAACGGATAATTCATATAACAAGTTAAAGTACTAAGTAATCTGTTCAATTAATTTCACTATTTTGCATGAATACTAATGTTTGACAAAATAAGGTGGTGGGTCTAAATAAAATTGAATAAAATCCGTTTTCATCCACAAAATCCATAGCCATAATTCTAAATTGACGGTTTTAGGGTATTCAGGGCCATCTGCTTTGTTAAAATAAGTTCATATTTTGATAAAATAAAACTTTATATTACTTCCAAAATGGCAGATTTCTAGGTTTTTTTTTTTTTTTTACTAAAGTTAAATCCAATTACATCCAAAAAATCCTTTGCTATAATTTGATATTAACGGTTTTCGAGAACCGTGGCCTAGTATTTTGTTGATTCGAGTCCATATTTTGACGAAATAATAAGCTGGCAACCGGTTTTTGTAGTGACGGTTTTTCAAACAACCAAAATTAAATTAAATCTATTCGCATCTATCTGATCCTTACTCGAAAGTTAATAATCTACATTCAATTAAAGATGTTGTTTAGTGTTACGCTAAATTTTGGCAATATTTAACGAATCGTTATGATCAAAATGGCCGCGCCGTTATGTTTTCACTATTATGGCGCGTAGGTTATTTATGCAAAAACTATTCGTTTTCACACCGATCCCACTTCTGAGATGTAAAACTCAGAAGGGAAAAGGTCGAGAATCAAACATGGAATAGATTATAATCAGTATATTTACAAAAAATAACAGAAACATCACTTACACTACTGCACACTCGACGATCGTCAACCAACTGACCACTTGACACTTTTTGACGTTGACATTCGGAACGAATGAATGAGTGTTGGGATCGATATGCTAATCGATACCAACTTGTTAGTCGATTAATATGATTTAAAGTAATAAAATTATATCTCAAAGTGTACTACGTGTTACACAAGAAACACTGTTGTTGAATATATCCAAATCATGTTCACCAGACAGTTTATTAAAACTTCTGCTCGCACGGATTAGAAATGGATTCTACCTGTACGCGGACTTGGAATGAGGGACATGCAACAAACTAGGTTTGCGAAACATTTTGCAGTGTGTTACAAATCCTAAACAACCTAACAGCTAAGGGCAATCTATAGTACCATTTGCGATTTTAAATAAATACGTCATATCTGCAATGCGTCTGCGCTCATGCAGTGGTAAGATGTAAAACCTTTTAAATCGCGCTATATAATTTAGATTTCCTAGTTTTGTACTTACTGCAAGAAACGTTTTACCCGTTTCACAACGTTTTTACACATTTTACCAACTATATGAAAAAGCTTTTAAAAGTATTTTTTTCTTTTTTTTTTTACTCTCAGATATCGTATCAGATATCTTATTTTGCTCAGATATCGTGTTTTGAAGTTCTCATATTTTCGTGCACCTGAAAATCAATTCAGACCATAGACGTGATAAAAGATGAGAAATTCAAAACACGATATCTCAGCGAAAACAAAAAATATTTGCGCATACTCAACGGCATTTGAAAGAGGAAGACTTATTCTTTAATATGGTAACATATTTTTTTTTTTTAAAAATTAATTCGTGAGTCTACATAACCTCAAAATCGGGCAAAAACTGTACTTTTTGCACTTGTAGGTTAGGATATCTCAGAAACCTGACGTGTTAGAGCAACTCTGAGGCCAGATTTGGATTCAGCGCATCGAAAACCTTCGGAAATATGTAGTCTGGTTTCTGGTTAAAAATTTTGTCGGCCTGTGTTATTATTAATAGGGGAATTGAAAAAAAAAACAGGCACAGCTTCGGCGCGGGCTGGCACTTTATCGAGCAAGTACAGAACGCCACTTTCTACGATGCTTATATACTAGGAGTATATAAGGTTCGTTACTTCGTATACGTTCATCTATTTCACCGTCTGATCGTTCATAACCATAAGTAACATAGTAATGATAAGCCTATTATAAATACGCATTCCTTATCCCAACAAAACCAGAATTCTTCCAAAAGGATCAATAACTAAACTCCAACAGAGAAATAACTTCAAATCGCTGGATATTGCGACACTATAGCTTACCTGAATAACTGGAGCATTTCCTGATCAATTCAGAGTATTAATGCCGCCCTATATTGTGACTTGACGTTTATGCTTTTATATTTCAACACGGAAATGTAAGGAAGGCTCCATTTCATAATGAATGGGTTTACAGTTACAGTACAGTGAATAACGAATGATCGTTTTTATGTACCTAATGGTAACTATACTTTGCTTAGGTACTATTATTAGAGCTGCTGTTCAAATCATAACAATTTTTTTTTATCTCACATAAACCTACATGGACACATGAAACGTCAGAAGCTAGCACGATTCCAATTGGTCGTTTTCTATGGAGAAGAGCCGGCAAGAAACTACACGGTTACTTTTTAAAAAATAATTGTCTTTTACAATATTTTCAAATAACTGTGTTAATGGGTATGGGACCTACACTGTCCGTAGGCCTTTCAACAAGTACATACCAGGTACTTAACAAAATAGAAAATGGTCAACAAATCAGTTCACTAGGCCTACAATGTCCGCTGTTCTGTTGTTTTTCGTGGCTAAATAATAACAGCCACACGGATCGATCAAAGGTTAAGCTACGCTTGCCGCCGCCGGTTCGTGGATGGGTGACCATACATTACATATCGAGACCCTTTCATGTCACGGAAAGCACGTTAACCCGTTGATTCTTGCTCTCATTCGTAGATCTTTGCTAGTCAAAAGCCCACAACCAGTCTTAGCAAGGGGTATCGTGTTACGCGGTAACTGGATTGTGGAGGTCAGATAGGCATTCGCTCCATGTAAAATATTGGTATACAGCTGCATCCAGTTAGATTGGAAGCCGACCCCAAGATAGTTGTGAAAAAGGCTAGGCATTTAAGATTAAGATTGACCGTTGTATACATATAGAATCCAGTTTTTCTAACTTAACAGATAGATATGTTGCTGGGGAGTTTGTTACGCAACTGCTTCCCAGGTAAAGCACTAGGAAGTGATGAGGGTTGGGCGTTTTGAAGGGTCTTGTGTAATTTTGACGTTCAAAAAGTGCTGATTCTCAGCCCAATTTGAATAAATGACTTAATTTTAAGATTCTTATTTCAAAGACTACTTATTGAATTGGGTGTATTAAAAAGTACGATGACCAGCGCACCCTTATTAGTAACAGACAACCCTGTTAACGTCTTACTGACAGACAAACTAATATTTATAGCAAGGCATGAAAAAAAAAAGAAAATTGAAACACAAACATTCATGCTGACAGGAGGAAGAACTTTTCCTGTTTAATTATATATTCTTTTCCTGTAAAAACCAGCCAAGTGCGTGTAGGACCACACACAATAAACGGGGCCGTAGATGAATTTATCTCAAAATTTTTTTTGCAATCAAATTTTTTTTTTTTGATAATAGGTACAACAATTAACGACTTTCACACTTTCTCCTTTACTTGTGCTAGACCTTGCTTCTTGCCAAATTTCAAGATTCTACCCTACCACTATAGGTTTTGATTTTTTTGCGAGTATCAAAATACGGCGCATAATAAATGGCCGTATTTTTTAATTGCGTTGACTTAGGAAAAATATTTTTTTAGTGCTCTAAGGGACCGCAGACCTAAGTATTTGATATAAATTTCAACTTGATTCCTCCACGCGTTCTTTAGAAAAAGAGTCTTGACAGACTGAAAGACAGACGGACAACGAACGATCTTATAAGGGTTCCATTTATTCTTTTGAGGTACGGAACCCCAAAAAGAGGTCTTTGCCCGGCTGAGGACCATACAGACTTTAGAAACCATAAATAAAAAAATGCGTAGGTAGTTCCTCATAGTCATATTACGGTGGCTTGAAAACAGATTTCAAAAATGAACATTGATATTATTTTACGCTGATTTTATTTTAATTTTATAGGATCACGATGTTCTGGTTTTTCCTTTTTATTTTATTACTTACTCGTCTAAGTAATTAAGCTACTTTATGCTTTAAGGGAGCACTAGCCTTGCGGTCTTTAACCCTGCGGACAATTCTCAGTTACGAGTAATTTCTCCTTTTAGGGATAAACCTAGCATTTCATTGCGATCGCCCAACTTAAGCCTCGTGCAGACTGGCGCGACGGGACACCGGTAATTTTCTACCGTCTTAGAAATTGTTTTGTTAGAGATACGTCGCGCCAGTCTGCGCGCTTTAATTGATTTATACGCTGATTCAGATTCATATTATTAAAATACGTTAATTTGAGCACTCGCGATGTTTTGATACTTCACTTACCTGATTAATAAATGCCAGAAAGAAAATACACAGCCAAACAAAACTTTAATTGAGGTATTCTAAGAACTCAAAAAACGGTTTAGGTGCTGAATAGAAGCATCATCGTTCAGTCACAATACTCGAAGATAAATTCGTGTTGTTCATGGCCGTTTAAACAGACCATTGATTCTATTTTCGTGGGTGCCATTAATGGTGACAGTATTAAAAGTAAGAGCGCTAAATTGGTACGTAATGTGAAGTACAGATCAAGTGAAGTAATATAAACAGTAAAAGGTCGTAGTTTTCCTTAAGATAAATAATTGGCGTTTAATAAATGTGTGGTAAAAAATAATGGTAATGTGTGTAAATGTATGGTGTGGGGAAGATTATCAGCACTTTTCTAGTTGATGAATGGATGTGAGTATCTTTCATAGGTCTGATTTATTTGAAATTTGGTATTCTGTTACTTCAATTATATTAGAAGAACATAGTAATCTTGAACTGATGCTGCAGCATCACCTGGAATTTGCAGGATACCCAACTCCCTTACCAACCTACAGCTCAGGTATCGTGGTTGGGCTCATTGGAATGGTCTCAATTAATAGGTTATAGATAGATGGTGAACAGGGTCTGGTGATGGAGTAGGACAGAGATATAAGGAAATGTTTGTGTCGGGGTTTTTTTTTAAATTATAACTGTTAACATTTTACTTTTGTATCTTCTTTTAGGTTACCAATCAGAAGTATATTTAAGTATTACTACTCGTAGAGACTATAATATTGCTTACTAGTCGTAATTAAAATCAATAAATCGTCTCATTGCATCAACATTGCGAGAAGTCTCAAATAATTTATCAAGAAATCTTACAAGTGAATCACAGCGACACAGTGATGTTATATTGCACCATTCATGCTTTTATTCGGGATTGGGAGACTCCGGATTTGTCAGCATATCGTTTAAGGAGAATGCGTCACGATTGCCAATGAATTCGAGATACACAATTAGTAAAACGGAGCTGAAGGGAAATGGATCAAATGTAATGTATTATATCTGGGTTTGAACTTTTGATTTTTTTAATACGATGTGACATAATGCAAGCGACAAGCTAAGCACTGCTTGTACATATCTTGTGGCACGGCTCAGTTGTAGGTTAGTATATCGAGTTTCATATTACCTATATTATTGTTCGAACCCACAAGACACGCACTTCTGACATTTAGGATTCACGTGCGTATTTTATCATTATCACTTGCTTCAAAAAAACGGCGAAGGAAAACATCGTGAGGAAACCGGCATGCCGGAGAGATATTTCTCAAAGGCATGAGAAGCCAAGTCAGAGGCCCATGGGCGGCTGTATAACTCTGACACCAGGGCCTGAAAATCCGGAAGACTTCTTAATAGCGTTTCGATAACAATCTAAATTAAATTTTAATTTCAATAATTTTTTACAACTCTTGGTGAGATAAAATGGATATAATTTCAAGCATAAATAAAACTCAAATGATAATTATTTAATAAATACAGGCTAAAGAAAAGAAAGATAAGAAAGTTAAATAATGTTTAATGGTTTTGTAAGCCCAAAATATCCCGCCGTCACTAACAGGGTTCCTAAATCTCAATAAAGGACCCCCTCTGTTGGCTCCCCATGGTTCTACAACCGATACTTCCGGTAGCCATTGTTTCTAAACTCGTTGTAGCTAGTTTGGTTGTTGTCACGTTGTTTAGAAATAAACGATATTTAGTTTTAAATGGAACTAATTTATTTTGGATAAATCAGTTGTTCTGGTATTCAGAATTCATCTGCATTCGGTTAGACTCGAAGTCGACCTCTACAAAGTTGGCAAAAGGCTGGGCAGATGATGAGATAAATAAGTAATCTCTCAAGTCAAGTAATCTTTGCCTTATACTTATATTTCTGTGGGAAATACAACGAATAACGATTTAGTAAAGACTAGGATGGTTTGGTCATGTTGACAGGATGGATGAGAGGCGACTAACAAGGTAGATGTGAGAGGAAACGCCAGGAGAGGACGCCCTAGGAGGATATAAATAGTGACCTTATTTGTGGTGTTCTTCAGAAAGGTCAGGTGCGTAGTACTCGGAACCGGCGTGCGTGTATGACCAGATATATGAACGTAAACGAAGCAAAAGGAGTATGTAAGGATCGTAGCAGGTGGCGTTCTGTAGTGTTTGGGTATGTAAAGACAAGGCTAAGTACCAAAAAGCCATTATGCATGTGAAGACTTCAGGCATTCGTACCAGTACCTAAAACCAGTTAGTAATTGTTCAACTTTAAGGGAAAAGCACGTCATATACTTACATAGAAAAAGATCACATAAATTTTGGTTAAATAGGTATATAGAGATATGAGGAACAGGGTGTAAAATTCACACATCCTCTATAGAAAGGGGAGGATCCTCCGACCAGACGGGGGTTGTGTCTTGTGGGCAACTACCCGACGATTTAATGTCGGAACATTGTATTTTTACTCGTCGCGCAGTAAACTCTGCTTGTGGGATGCAGGATTTTGCGTGACGTCAGCGCATATGTACCGCCATAATTACATTCCACGTTTCTTTGCAACTTTTTCCTTTAGTGGTATTTCAACTTAGGTTATCTGACCAAGAAAGTTGGTAACATTCTGACATTGGAAGCTACACGACCATTATTTTTTGTCATATTATTGTTACTCTTGAAATACCAAAAATTATTGAATAGTTTTATTTGTTATTATCCTTTTTGGCGTTGTTTATATTATGTATTAACCATAAATGGTGCATGTTGTGTTAGCCAGTAAGTAATTGTTGCATAAACGTATTATTAAAAAAAAAAAAAATGTATTGTGTAAACAATTGTTGGCTAACCTAAATAAATAAAGGAATTAAAACCAACGAAATTAATATTATCACGCAATTAAAGATGGCGCAATCTATATTTTCAGCGGAAAATATAGTTCGAAATTGGAGGATTAACTTAAGAAACATCGTACTATATCTTGGTATTCTGTGTCACAAGGGGTAGCCTCGGGCTAAATGGACAACAAACAATCCTGGAAACTGATCACGAAAGAAATGATAAGTGTTATTATTATTTATTTGTTTTCCGTAGACGGTAATAAGAGCTTTGTTTTAGTTACGAGATTATATTAAGAAGATGCGGAAATAAAACGATGCTTACATAAGTAGGCATGTGGACCTAATCCATATCTGTTCACCACGATTTTTGAGCTATTATCTTATAGCTCACGTAAAGAAAGAAGAATCTATATCTCAGTCTACGAAACAATTATGTTATAAAGATAATGAAAAAAATTATGTAAATAAAAATGTATACGCAAAAACTTACTCTTACTAAATCTGTAACTGCTAATTACCTGAAAAAAATAAAAACAAATGTTATTAGGTATCCTTCCACATAAATATAACACATAATTAATACCCTATTTATAGGATATAGTAATTATAAGGAAGAACGAAAGATACAATTTCTAAGGAAGACGGAAATTTTGAGGAAAACCTGCTCCAATGACATCAAGCTTCAATTATCAGAACTTAGCAGGCAAATCTTGCATTTCTTTATTAAGTAAAATTTGCCTGCCATTACATTACATCATAACATTATCCCCGAAGAATTAGGCAGAGAAGTAGGTTTATTACACCCACATTTCGCTAGCTACAATTGGTCGAAAAAAGCTTAAACACACAAGCTTATGTACTTATAAACTTGGTTCTAAGTTGAAGTTGCCACAAGTGTCTCCAACGGTACCACGGCTGGTGTTCATTCACCCCGCAACGGGAAAGAGCGTGACAATACACACGTGCAAGAATCTAAGTTACTTTAATTATAATTACTTTGTTTTAATTTACTTAGCTTGGTAAGTTTAAAATTAATTTTAAGGCCTGGGATTCAGTACACCCTAAAAGTAAAGACGAGTTTGAACATGATTTAATAGATTACATTAACTATATACAAAATTAGCTTTTACTATGACTGTCGAATTTTACTTAATTTTGAAGGTTGAAAATTTATTCGCAATAAGCACCTTAGTAAAAATAAGTTTAGTGATGGTTTCATTACATTAATACGAAAAATATAAAGTAGAACAAGGTATTATTTAATTATCTATCTTAAAACAACAATGAACTAACTTTACAGCTTCAAAATAACCTGAAAGCATAAAATTTTTACAAGCCAGACCTGTTTCTTAGTCGGCGTGATAAAATTTTCATAGCGAAGTGCCCCACCCTCAGGTTTACGTGTCAAATGACAAATTATCGCGATCAATCGTAGAACGGGCCGCGTGCTGCCATCTGTCGTCTTTAAGCTGCGCATGCGACGTTTAGAGCACCGTTTATGTTATTATGTACATAGTTATGCTTTTAGGATATCAGATAGCATGGCAATTGTTTTTCAGAATTGTTTTAAGACTGTGCCAATTTTGATAAGCAGGGCACCTATTTCAGAATACCTAATTGTTTCAACCGATTGTAAAATTGATGAATAAGTAGAATTATAAAATTGAAAGAATAATATTTTTAAAATAAGTACAGTAATAGTTTCGATAGATAAGACTGAATAAATCTATTTATTATTGAACCGTAAACGGAAATATCGAATAAAACAACAGTAAAATACAATTTTGGTGTTCCATTTAGTAATTTTTTTTCCATCTATATTAATATAAAAACGTTGTTAACAGATTCCAGCTTTATATAAGTACCAATTATTTACTACCAATTTCGTTTCATTAATTTACACGGCTGTTTCACAACCGTACAATGTAGATATTATGAATAATTCATATAACATTGACGAAACATGAAATCAACTTTCATTATGTAGCCAGCGATAACAAGGATTCCACTTTAAATAACCATAATTATCAAACAAGAACAAAAATATGCATTCAGGAAACTAAATATCATAATATAGGTACGGAAAGAGTCACAACATAATACCGTTTTCCTTCTAAATATCAGCGATTTTCCCCTAAAATTAATGTAGACTTGCAACATACAAAGCTACGTTTTGAAGAATTTGCACGCGCCGATGCAAATCGTGAGTCAGACTACCAAACGGTTCAAGCTACCTTAATATCAGCTATAAATAGAAGTAGCGTCTATGCGATGCACAAACCTTCACAAAACCGTTGCATCTATCAACCAAAACAGAATAATTCAACCGTTACATCCCAAAACGTTCTAGAACATTCAAATTTTCAAACATTCAAAAAGAGAATTCTATGTAAGCGTTGTACATAAAACAAAATGGTGGGTTCGGTTGTCCGCGCCGCCCAATGCACTCGCGTTTATCGCCCGACATATCGAGTGGCGACTTGGCAACGCTGCGGCCGCATTCCTGCAGCCGCACGGCAACGTCGCAATCGCAGCCGCGATCACTACCCGTGCCTTTGTTGATTGCTGTGACGTCGCGAAATGATAAAACGTAAAATGTTCGCAATGTGAAAACTGGTCAAAAATCGTTTGGACGTTAAAGAAAATCGATTTTGTTAGTTTTTTTGTGGGTTTTAATCGGTTAGCTGCGCGTGCGCATGTTTATTTCCAGACAGGGGTGGAAAGTACGCTTTCTCTCGCTACTCGCTTAGAAATCGATGTGCATTGTTGCTTCTAGACACGTCTCGACCATGTTATTCGTATAAATATGTTCTACGTATGCGGATTCTTCGCTCTTTTCGATCTGAGCGTCTCGAATCCTTAGCAACAGTTTGAGTTATAGGCACTTATAGGTTGGTTTGTGTTTGCGATGATAAATACGTTCCGGCGGGGCGTGGTCTTTACTCTAAATACTTCCTAATTGTACTGATAACTTCGTTCGAGAGGCCACATTTAGTCGTCAATAAGACGATGATGTTTTTTATTACGTAGGTAGCATTGTTTCTCAACGTGATAATTGATTTATGACAGTTAGCATAAGCGATGACGTAATTTCAGATGCATATTAAACAAAAGGTTTCTCTTTGGTTATTTTTATAATGTTGGCCATAGTAAAATAGTCTATAAATAGTATCAACGTCAAACCCTTTAAATGCTCACTTGTATTTACGAGCGATATAAAATTTATGAATTTACAACGTTAAGAGTTGTTTATGATAAAACATACTCGTATCGACATTATTATTTTACATTATAGCTTTACGGGTACTAAATAATAGTTCTTGATAATCACAGAGTATGAATAGTTTTGGTGCCAAACTAAATTGGATATTATAATTACGATGTTCATAAAATTATGTGTCCCTTTGGCACCCCTTAAAATAAAACTATTGAAAAGTACTGCAAAAATAATAAGAATATTTATTTAGATAGTTAATTTAACAACACTTTAGACAGATACCTATTCTACCATACATTCTTATTTGATAGGCTATGGTTAGTAGATTTTCAGAGTACCATTCGGATTTAAATATCACGATTATTTAAATCCCGATTTTTTCTCTATTCACCCCTCAATTCCTATTGAACCCATCTGACGGTACTTATCTAAATTAACTTTACATTACTATACATTCCTTTGCTAAAAATGGGCCTCTCATTGACTAGTAGGTAGCGGTTTAATGTAAAATCATCACGGAACAGCGATGGCAAAACAAAAGCAGAAGGTCGCTCCTGCATATGTTCTTCATGGCAACCCTTAGGACCAAATTCTAACATATCTAAGACCTAATAATTACCATAAACAGACGAGTCCTGGCGGACGGTACTGTGGGACGTCTCCGGCTACTTGGACCGACGACCTTAAAAGTTGGCTAGGACAGACTGGATGCGGAAGGTGGAGGAAAGAGTGTTGTGGTGCAGCCTGGGAGAGACCTATGTCCAGCAGTGCACTGCGATAGGCTGAGTTGACTGATTGAATCTAGTGATGTACCGACTAGTGATATTTGTAGTCGGTGACTAGTCGGCCAATTTTTCACTCTTACTAATTTTGCTTAAAAATTGAAAAGACGATGATTGAAATGAAATTGAAATCTTTACTGTTATTATTTTTTATTACAGAATCAGTATTACAGTTTACTATCAGTGCAATCTAGAATAGGATTGGAAATTAGGATAGGTAGGAATAGGAACTTTTCGTTTGGTTCACTAAAGTCCGCCTGGTGACCGGGCGCCGCGCGCCGTCGTAGTTACGAACTTTGCCGATGTCACCCAAATTCAACCGAAAGCAATGATCGGCTTGGCCGACTAGTCGGCCATTTTGCAGCTAGTCGGCCAAAGTCATAGTCGGCCCATCTCTAATTGAATTATTACCAAACAATGGCGTAAAATACTCAAGTACAGCCAGTATGTACATGTTTCTTACCTTAATAAATATAAAAATTGATCTGCAAAACCATAAAAGAGAAAATGATAAGGTATCGGTGATATCATCTCGCGTGCGTGTCGTAAAGTCGTAAGTATGCGTTTCTAAGATATTATGAATATATATTTATATTGATTCATCATATTACGAAAATGATGCCTTACTAGATACACATAAATTAGGATACTTGCGTTTAAGGCGACGATAACCGACTTTTAATGATTTTATACTGAAGATGACGTCTAAACGAGTAGTAGTAATGATTTGGAAAATATATGTATTAGAGCATTTCATTAATATTTTAATATAGGCATATTTTGGATTATGTTTATATTACATAGTAAAATTAATTTCTAAAGTTAGTTCTAACGCGGATAAAAAACTAAGAATCGCGCAAAATCTATCAAGCGTATTTTTCTGAAACCTTCACCATTTTAAAGATAATTTAATTATTGATCTTTAAATATAGGTACGTGTTTTATTAAAATACCTTTTGTTTTATGTATAATAAATTAATAATGCGTTTAATTTGGGACAGCGCTCCTTGATGGGCGAGTCCTATTACTGGCTGGACGTACGACGCGTTGTGTGAGCTCAGTACAGAACACGCAAGCTAACCGCTCAAGGTCACTGTCATATAACTGGGTCTTAAGCGAATTATTTGAAGTACGTTGTGAGTAGACAAGTATTGGCTGACCAACTGTACCTACATATCTATACAAATAAAAAGAATTGAAGTCCGTTTGTAATGTCGATTTTGACATTACAAACAGAGCCTTCAATAAACAGCTTTTTACCAAATGCATAGGAAACTACGAATAATAAAAGTGATATGAAAGTATATACAGTACCTATGACAAGAAACCAATTTTTCTGTCTGTCTGTTCGTCTGTTTGTTCCGGCTAATCTCCGAAACGGCTGAACCGATTTTGACGGGATTTTCATTGGCAGATAGCTAATGTTATAAGGAGTAACTAAATTTATTTTAGAAAAAGGAATTAGGGTCCACGCGAGTAGCAGCTAATTATAAATAAAGTCACTTTTCGTGTCTGTCTTTGTAACAGCGTTGTTCTTCTAAACTACGAAACTCATTTGGATGCAGTTTTCAACATTGTTTAGAGCATTTATTCCGGAAAGTTTATAAGTATAATACAGGCGATAAGGCTCTGCGTTCAGCGCTCGATGTAGCAACACGCTGTATTCGGGTTCGCGACAAGTCAATCGTCATCCTGAGGATGCCTCGTTAAGAGGTGAAACACGTGTCGATTTCTTTTAGGGCTTTTTATGGCTCTTTAGAAATAGCTAAGCGGAACAAGTATATCCACGTCTATCGTATTTTATAATGGATTTCAGCAAGGTCACACCTGAATCAATGTTCTTAAGTATAATACATTCATATTAAAGTTACATAAAATAAAGAAATCTCGATGTTCGTCTAAACCGTATGAAGCAGGGTCAGGTCACTAGTAGGTACTTAGTCAATAATTGGAACAGCAACTTGAGATCTTGAAATGATTGCCATAGCGCCCATAAACGATTATGACGGCCATGATCTATTTATTTATTTATACTTTATTGTACTTAGCAAAAAATAAATTCAATACTACAAAACACACAATGGGCGGCCTTATCGCTTTCTGCGATCTCTTCCAGGCATAATCAAAAAATAAAGAAACTCATTGCTCTGGTGAAAATAAAGAATGGTCATTTTATAGTATAGGATAGTTCATACTATTCTATGTATAGTACCTTTTTATTCCATGCTGCCATGACAGTAGGTACTTACTAATTCCATGCTGCCATGTCATTATTCATTATTTTGTTTTAAATTTTGGGCGACCGAGCTCTGCTCGGGTGAAAATACGGAAACGAATATTCCCAGATATGAGACCTAGCTAGATCGATTTTTCGCTCCCGTAAACCCCTATATTGCAACTTTCATCGAAATCGTTAGAGCCGTTTTCGAGAACGTGAGTACAAATATATATATAAACAAATGTTGCTCATTTAATAGTATAGGATTAATAAATAATATTAACCTGTAAATGTTCCACTGCAGGGCAAATGCTTCTTCTCAAACAGAGAAGGCACGAGCAATCGAGCATTAATCACCGCGCTTGCTCAAGGCGGATTGGCAATTTCTGACGTATATTAATTATAAACCCAGGTTTCCTTCACCGGTGTTAGTGATGTCTAAGATAAATATAAAAAGTACATTTGAATTGAAAACGTCATATTGGTACTTGCCCCCCCCCCCCACACCAGGCAAGTACCAATGAAGCTTAGTTTATTTATAATTAACTTCGAAAGCGCAAACGTATACAAGTTTCAGTACCGTAAGTTAATCTAGTGAGTATATTTGTCTAGATCTAGGGACTGAAGTAAAGTTAGGACCGCGTTACCTGCGTACTTTCAGTTTATTTGAAAGAAAGATAATTTATTTGTCAACATGCGTTTACATAAACTGAGTAATCAGACATGCAAGGTGTTACTGACCCAACAAAGATTAATTAACGATAACTTTTAACAAACTGGTTTCAGTATTATTTAAAGCTTATGTGTAAGGTGACTAAAAATAATTCCTTTGGAAAATTCTCTATGCTGCAAATATTTTAAAGGATGAATATGGATTGTAGGGGAAGTTCAACGAAAAGATAGATGGACTGTGTGAGAGATGATATGGCTAGGGAGGGATGACGACTTATGGAGTACTCCGAAGTATGGAAGAAAGAATACATGATGCAATGACCTCAAATGAATCGGGATAAGAGCAAGAGAATGATGAAATCTGTACAGCTAGGTAGCTCCGGCTTAACTTAATCTCCCACGAAAAAACCCCATAATTTAGGCTGGCTTCACACACGGAGACACACATGAGGCGCTAGAATACTGTTTCATAGTGACGGGGAATAGTCCGTACGCGACCCGCTCCGGGTAAAGCTCGTACAACGCCACTCATAGACGTTCTTAAAGACGTTCTTCTACTCCCTCGTTTCATACCTCGTATCACTGCGGGCGCTACCCGTACGGGGTTCCCGTGTACGGAGGGCCCGTACGGGTTTCCCGTGTACGGACAGCCCGTACGGGTCTCGCGGACAGCTGTGAAACCAACCTCAACTTCGGAAAAATAGCACCAGAGCTTAGAAACACTTAGCAATACTTCATGAACATAGTATAAACGAAGAAGCAGTTCGTAACACTTAACTTAGTGCAAAGGCCACGCATATGAGACACTTAAGACCAATCTGCCTAGCCTTTTCCCAACTATGTTGGGGTCAACTTCCAGTCTAACAGAATGCAGCTGAATACCAGTATTTTACATGGAGCGACTGCCTATCTGATCTCCACAACCCAGTTACTGGGTTATACGATATCCCTTGGTATGACTGGTTGTCAGACTTTCGGCCTTCTGACGACCCATAACGAGTGTCAAAGATCCACGAATGACAGCCGAGACCAACGGCTTAACGTGCTTTCCGAGGCACGGAGGAGTCTTGGCATGTAAAGATGGTCACCCATCCACGGACCAACCCCGGCAAGCGTAGCTTAACCTGTTGACTCGATCCGTACGGCTGTTATTACTTAGCCACGAGCTCCTCATAGGCGACACTTAAGATATGCACGCTTTATTAATGCAATCGAAACGTATATTTAACTTTTATAGTGCCAGCTTGAGTTATTATAAATGTTAATTATGCGTTCGCGAATCGTGATAGATGATTTCACGATTTATAAACAAATTACTTTCTCTTTAGCCATGCTAAGCGATCCCACGACGAATGGAGTGTCGCGTTTATTGTGTCGGTCAACTAAGAACGAAATGACAATATTCACGACATTGAATTGGTATTAAAAGGAACTTGTAAGGACCCAATGAGAACATCAAAATATCCCATCCATACGACTTTCATTTTAACTGTACGCTTGCCCATATGTGAATTTGCCACTATAAGAATTTGCCCATAAGAGAATTTTCCGCTAAAGGGAACAAATGAACATAACACTAGTATTTCTGCAAACAGTAGACCTCACCGAGCACAAACTTTATTAGCAAGAATTAATATACAACTAAAGTTTTTAAGACGAGAAATTGTTTTTTTTTTTTGTCATAATTCTCTTATTTTGTGATTAGAAGGTGGTCCCAGGTGCTCCATCAATCCCTACCTAATAGTGAAAGGGCCGATTCCATTGGTAGAAATCTAAAAGTGAGAAATTTACTGCATTTTTCGAAGCTATTCTGCTCATCACGCCGAAGATCCTCATCAGATCTTCACGAATTTTTTATGAAATCAGCTTAAAGTTACTACCTTTCAAGAATTATCGAAATTGGATCTCATAAGGCTGAGATATCCAGTAACCCCTTTATGGAGGAAGTACCCCAGTTTTAGTAGTACCTATCAAAAACCCCCGACGGCAAAAAAAAAAAGTCGTAAACTCTTTATACCAAGTTTCGTCTAGATTGGTGGTAAAATACGACTTGTAGAGGAGTTCCAACAAGCAGACACACAAAAGCAAATTTTGCTATACTTGAAGTAGAGACGCTTCGCTCGCTCGGTCAATAACATCATGCCACAGATTAATACAGATGGGTCACTCTGCAGTTTAGGTATGAAGCTACAAATACGCGGCGGGCTCGTCTCACTGTGCCAATTCAGCAGGGCTGGGTCGTACATCAATTCAATACTCACGCGTCGCGTCGCGTCGTCCATTCGTCGCAAGATATTAAAACTAAAAGTACTAAAATTAAGGCAACAGCATATTGCATCGCATTTTGCTGCTTAAATAATAATAAGGATCCGAATTTCATCTCACTTCAAAAGGACACCGAAACTAAAGAAATGCACGTCACCTATATGTAATTAGAAAGGAACCTATCTAATGTTTACATTTGTTATTATTTTATAAGTCACCCGTATTTACGTCATTAGAATATTAATTATTATAGTATAGTTAGGTACTTACAAGTTCTGTTTACATAGTCAGGTTCAGGCTTTGATAAGTATAGGTAGGAAAGTACCTATTTAAATAGTATTTTGTTTTAGTGGGTACCAACCACGGGCTTTCTATAACCCTAACTAAATATGATGTAGTAAAATTTTAATTATGTAGACAACAGGGTATTCGTACATATTTTTTATTTGCCCAATTATGTAGGTACATATTCATAAATAATGGAGACTAAACAAATTAAAGTACCGACCGCAGGCGGCAGCAGCAGGCGACGTGACGCCGCGAAACTCTGGTTTCTATTGTATTTCTCAGAAATCGAATCGAATTTCTAAAGTAAAGTAATAGGCACATAACTGGTAATTAAATATTAAGATTAATTATTCTTTAAAAGATGACAACCCTAACGTGGTCAGATATTATAAGAGTTACGCGAAAGAAAGATAGAAAATTTGTAGGTGAATATAACTATAGGTAAGTAGCGCTGTGCGACCTTTTTTTTTGGGTGGGAAATCATCAAATAACTTCTCCCGCTCTGGGCGGAGCGGCAGGGCGTGTCAGACTCTTACTGACTAAAACCCGACCGTGTTCCTTCGGTTGCCCTGTTGCCGGGGGCCACGATCTCCCTCTCGGTTTTCTTCGCAACCCCGGCAGGCATCGACCCTAGCGGACCCCGTCAAAGCGCTGTGCGACCTGAATTGCCTTTTATTGTGTCGTAGCTTGAGTCACTTTTTATTTAAATGATTTTGCGGAGTGTCCCATCTGTATTAATCTGTGATCGCCTGTAATCTCCGAAGGGTTAGGTAGAAGTGTACCTATACACCCACATTTCGCCAGTTATGTTTAGGTCCCATGTAATAGGAGGCGAGCCTATTGGAATAAACCAGACACGAATCTAGACTGCAATCTGTGCTCTAGGCTGCTACTGAGAAATTCTTGACGGAAAATCCCAATAACACTGTGCGAACAGGAATCGAGGCCAGGACCTCATGGTCCTGGCCTCGATTCCTGTTCGCATGCATGTTAGCATGAGCTCAGCAATAGCGCTGCGACCACTAGATCATATTAATAGCCGTGTTATCTATGTATATAATATATATAGTATAATTATATCGTATTATAATCATTAGCACGCCCGTAGATATGCGAATGGTGAACAAATTATCCTGCATCTACATAATATGACAACAAGTAGTCTCGAGTTCCCTTTAAAATAGTTGAGCTGAATGGTGCTAATTCATGCGTCAGGTTCGTGAACATGCGCCGTCAGTAAGGACTGGTCATCTTTTAGCTGCCACGGCTTACTTTATTTTTATTGTTTTTTTTTAATCTTTTTATTACGAAGCCTTTTAACGTTCTGCATCGTTCTCACATGTATAATTTCAACATGAATGATGTAACCAATATTTTATACCATATTTTGATTTAAAAGAGTGTCCGACTGTCCTTAGAGTTTCTTGCCCGTTTTTCTCCATAGGTATCTACTACGCTTTGGAACGGGCAACTTTCTAACTGACCGACCCCTTGACAATTCAAAAGTGCCTGTAATTGGTTTAATTGAAATAAATGCCTTGATTTTGAGTTTGAGTTTCATGAGAGCACAGAAGAGGGTTATATATATCCTGTTGCTGACTTCAGGTGGCTAAATCATCCTTTAATTTCCTTTTATGGAGGATACAATTTTTTCGAATTCAGAATGATTTTATGCAACTCGTAGAAAAATTGTTTTTTTTTTTTGCAGGTATCGTGCGGACCGCAGCGTGTATCGTGTTGCTCCGTGGAGATATGCATTCGCTCCATGTAAAATACTGGTATTCAGCTGCATCCGGTTACACTGGAAGCCGAACCCAACATAGGAAAAGGCTAGGCAGAGAAGATGATAGAGCGGCCCAGCGGTAAATCGTTTTTTTTTTAAACATTACTTCCGATATAGGCGACTAACAAAATGTATTTACAAGGCAGATGTGAAGGGAAAGGCCGGTCGGGGACGCCCTTTTTTTTTTTTTTTTTTTTTTTTTGGGTGGGAAATCATCAAATAACTTCTCCCGCTCTGGGCGGAGCGAGAGGGCGTGTCAGACTCTTACTGACTAAAACCCACCCGTGTTCCTTCGGTTGCCCTGTTGCCGGGGGCCACGATCTCCCTTTCGGTTTTCTTCGCACCCCCGGCAGGCGGTCGGGGACGCCCTAGAAGGACATATACTGACCTTATTGGTGATGTTCTTCAGAAAGGCCAGGTGCGTAGTACTCGCAACCGGCGGGCGTGTATGACCAGATGTATGAACGTAAACGAGGCAAGGCGTATGTAAGGATCGTAGCAGGTGGCGTTCTGTAGTTTCAGCATGCCCCCATGGGAAGAAGGCGTGAGTTTATGTATGTATATATATATGTACATCCGATATTTCCCGAAAGAAACTATTATCTAAACATATAAAAGGAAAAACTGACTGACTGTCTGACATATCAACGCAGAGCCGAAACTACTGGGACTAGGAACGTGAAATTTTGCACACAGCTTCCTTTTATGTAAGGGAGCAATTAGAAGGGGTTTTTGAAAATTTCACCTTTAAGGAGGCGAAAAGGGGGATTCTGTTTGTATTTATTCCTTGAGTAGGTACATTGAAACTTGGCACAAAAAGTACTAGGCTTGCATGAATTCAAGATAGTATTTCAGTCATTATGCTATGCTACCAATAGGATTAAGAAGAGACAGACAGATAGATTATAACCTGGATTAACACATAGGGTGCATTTTATCCCCGTTGTACGTTTCTATGGGATAATTTTCGACTAAGCCGCGGGAAAGAGCTAGTGAAATCATATTAAACTTTAACGGTATAAAACAATAGTGCTCAAACGGCCTACTTATTGATGCAGCCATGTGAGAACGAGCCGTGAAGTTTCGTAGAATTGTGCAACGTACACCGGATCCATTCTTGATATTAGTTCGAACATTGTTTAAGCTGGGCTTCCGACTATGTTATGAATTTATGAGTTTAGAGTTGAATATATAGAATTCTAGGTCTAACGTTAGAGATATTTATTGCGTAAATACTATGTCATTTAGCTTTTAATTGAATATTAATTATTTCTAACCTTTACTTATGGCACAGATTGTCAGTAAGGTACCTACTTAAATTAGGAGTAGTAATCAGTCCAAGTAGGAGCACGATTACGAGTTGTAGGTCGCAGGATCGAACCCAAGTAAGCATTTTACTTTGTGTAAATAATTTCATCTCCACTGCTCTCAAAACGGTGAAGAAAAACATCGTGAGGAAACCGGCATGTCCTAGAACCAAAAATTCGAAGACAGTGAGATCCACCAACCCGCACTGGGCCCACGTGGTGGAATATGACTCACTTCTTCTAACAGAGAGGAGCCCTGTGTCCTAGCAGTGGGAACACTATAGGCTAATTAAGCTGCCTGTCCATTGGAGGGAAGCGAGGCAGCGAAGCGGAGAAATGTGCCAATATTAACCAATAGAATCTAAACTCCGCTTCAGAGCTCCGCTCCCATTGGTTAATATCGGCACAATTCTCCGCTCCAGTGGACAGACAGCCTTATGCTTTTTTTAAGATAAAGTAATGGTTATTAAGCATCTTACAATAATGATAAATAAATAATGCTTGGTTGGGTTACGTCTTCATTTTATCGAAGATGTCGGTTTTTCAAACTGTTTTAGTTGTCCGTTTTCAAGCAACTATAAATAAACTATTCGTCAGTCGATAAAATATGTTTTGAAACGTAATTTTTAAACATTATGCAGTTGATTCCTTTCGGTAGGTATGTTAGTCAGACTTTTTATTTTAAAAAAGTTCTCCTTTTAAACGATATAATGATTAGGAATCCACAAAACAAAACAAAAAAACTGACTAAGTGAGAGTCGGAATCGCACACGAAGAGTTCCGTACCGTATTAAGAGACAATCATACTCATATTGCTTAGCATGGTCCTCCGTTATATTGAAAATACTGCAGCATTAATTTTAAAATGAATATAATTATTATGTTAAAGTTGAGGATTAGACGAAAACAAGATTTAAAAAAAAAACTATAAAAAAATCAAATTTACCTCCAAACCGTACAAGAAACCGCTAATATTTAAAAAAAATCTTCAAATTAGATCATGAAACTTTGCATAGTAAGTGAAACAAAATATAAAGCAGATACTATGTGTTTTATCATTACATACACCGTAAAAAAAATTACGTAAACTATCAGCGCCTTGGAGTCGCCAGCTTCCCACTTAGTCTCGCTCTCACCCAGTCCGTAAGCAGTATGGTGCGAGCGAGATAAAACGTGAATTTGAGCGGAAGTAATATGGACTCTTTAAGATCGAGCACAAAATGCCGAAAAAACACGTTTCTTGTCTTAACTTTATTTAATTTCTATTATTTATTGTTATAGCGGCAATAGAAATACACAATCTGTGAAAATTTCAACCTGTCTACCTTTTACGGTTCATGAGATACAGCCCGCTGATAGACAGACGGACAGCGGAGGCTTAGTAATAGGGTTCCGTTTGGCACCCTTCGGATACGGAACACTAAAAATCACATAATTTTTTTTTTCCTTTAAATATATTGATGTTTATCTTGTTTATCGTATTTATGAAGACTTAATTTTATGTAGGTATTCCTTTTACAGATAGTAAACGGAGATGTAAAACTAAAAAATCTTTGGAGTAAATCCGGAGAAAGCGTTAATGATAAAAAGGATAAATGTACAAAATCACCAAACCTCCTTACATATTATTAAACAAAGTCCCCCGCCGCGTCTGTCTGAATGCAATAAACTCAAAAATTACTGAACGGATCTGATTTTTTTTTTACCAATGGACGGAGTGATTCATGCGGAAGGTTTAAGTGTATAATTTATTAAGGTTTTGTGTAAATTGGCTGCAATTTGACGATTATTGTTGAAGATGTCGGAAAAAATCGTGCCAACTGGGAACTTTAATTGCGTGCGCCGCGGAAATCGTCAAAGTTACATAAAATTTATGTTCTACAGTTTTGTTCATCGTAAAAAGTTCACCAAAAAGCCCGCGATGGCATATGTCTATCTTCTAAGGATGACCCACAATAACCATTTTTATCTTTCAGAATTTGATAAAAAATTTCATTGTTATTTCCGAAGCCATTTTGAACGGTATTATATTAATCCTTATCCAATAAAGTATGTTACTTAAATTGAGCATTTAATTTAGATTAAAATATGCCCTGATATCATTTGATTTAAATGAATCGTTTAAAAGATATCCCAGATTCAAAATTACGCGTGACAAAATAATTGTTGTTGACCGTAACGCGGGCGCAGCGGTAGGAGTCAATGACTTTTTCCTCGGCTTTTAGGTATGTAATCCCGGTATCTTTAGTATGTTCCCGTGGGATATTTTCCGACATGCAAAGGCTAGTAGCAGATAAATTGGAGATTGCAGTAGATATCATCTACCTATGTTGTTATTAATAGAATTTTATTGTATGTTTTTTTAGCTGTCACCGTTATTAGCGTTACGAAGAACATACTTTGAGAAAACGAGCAAGAGGTGTGTTAACGAATACGCTCTTGTAGGTATTAAGCGCCCCCGAAGCGATCAACTATAATATACTAGTTGACATTAATAACTCCATTCGTGGTGGCATAGATATATTTTTGGTTCTGCAGCCTCAGTTAGGACTAAACTTAGTCTTAATTGTATATACACATCAAAAAAGTCTAAGCAACACGCATCATATAAGAAACTGCATGTTTTATTAATTGATACTTAATTGCATATACACTGTCCTCTCATACCTATTAACACTGTAACTTGAAAACATTGTAGAAATATTTAAAAGAGTAACCGTGGAGTTTTTTGCCGGCTCTTCTCCATAGGAAGCCACCAATTGGAACCGTGCACCTAGCTTCTGACGTTTCATAAGTGTTATGTGAAATAAAATGTTTTGAATTCTTTGTTTTTTTTTTTTCTAAACAAAGTAGATTGGTATAGAATCTTTTTGTTCTCGGAAACATACTGGCTGATTTTAAAATAGAAACTTTTCGATTGTATTTTGTTTTCATTCAAATAAAAGCTAATAATTTTTTCCCGATTTTATGTATTTTCGTTGCTCGGTTTTGTTATTTATCTCACTACTATCATTTTGAGATACACAGTGTTTGAAAAAAAAAATGGTGGTGAGTAATTTTCTCGTAACAAGGGGAAAAAATCAGTCCCAGGTATCTCGGCATTTTGGTGTCAATAAGGGCGTGATTTGTCAGTACCCAGGACGCCCAGTTGAGCAGCACCCAGGACGTGGAAGGAGTACAACTGTTCGACAGGACCGATACGTACAACTGACTGCAAGACGTCAGCCGATATTAACCGCCCGGGGCTACAATTCTCAAGCGGTGTTGTTGCTAGTCACCAAACCGTGAGAAATAGGCTGCATGAATACGGCCTACAAGCACGACGACCAATTAGGTGTCCACCTATGCGCCATGGGAATCGCGCCCGTAGAAACGAATGGTGTAGGGAACACTTGACATGGACCCAGGAGCAATGGGATAAAATTTTATTTCGCGAAGAGTCCCGGTTTGTATTTAGGCCTGATACGACAAGGGTAAGAGTGTATCGTCATCCCGGAAATGCTGAACGGCTGAGATGCGTCCAGGAAGTGCACCCTTACAGTGGCTCCACAGTGATGGTATGGGCGGATATTATGAAGTACAGATGAACTGAGCTCGTTTTTGTAGATGGAAATATGAACGCTGAATGTTACGCTGAAGATCTCCTCGGGCCTTATGTTCACCCATTTGCACAAAATCTTGGCTCAGTTTTCTCGCTGATGCATGACGCACAGCTCGGAGGACCGGAGAGTACTTGGCAATGGAAAACATCCGGGTATATTGCCGTGGTCTGCATAATCGCCAGACCTCAATCTCATCGAACATGCATGGGACATGTGCTCCAGAGACTTGTTCTAGAGAACCTGGACAGAGTGTCGACAACTCAAAAACTGAAGACTTGTTAAAATTCCATTAGGAGCGATTGCCCCAGGATCAGATAAACAATCTTATAAATTCAATTAGAAATCGTCGCCGACAAGTTTTAAACAACAGAGGCGGTCACACCAGATGGGGTGCTTGGACAGGAAACCTCCCCGTGTGCCCGTGGGCTGGAGTTCCCTTATGGATGCGTCCGGGGGGAAGGCCAGTTTCCGGGACGGTGCACCCTGGGGTACGGGCAAAGTCTCCCCATTAGGTTCTGTGAGCCTAAGGGGTCTCGTTGTCCGTATGCCAATATCCTGTCGGAGGAACGCTCTAACGTGTACTCTGTAGAGAGCACACGTTGAGCAGCGTTTTTGAGGAGGAGCGGGCTCGGCGTGCACTAACCCTGCCGTCGGGCAGGCAGGAGGAAACCCTTCCTTCTGCCACCGCTGGTCTCGTAGCCCCGGAAAATGTTAAGGTCATGTCTCTGGCATTTGACGGGGGTCGAGGGTCTTGGCTTAACCGCCCGGGCCGCGAGGTAGAAAACCTCTATAAAAAATCACCCCAAACCTCCAAGCGGCGGCGCACCGTGAGGGAGGTTGATAGCTTGACTAATGGGTAGCTTAATTAGTCACTAGTGCGAACCACTATTTTTGAGTAAATGTCAAAGTTCAACACTCGTGGGAACAACTATGGAAATGCACATAAACAACACAAACAAAAAACAGGAGGGGAGTGATGCGGGGTCGGAGTCCGACGCTGCATCAGGCGCGGAGAGCTCGAGCCTGAGCTCGGAGCGCGAAGTGGTGGGGGCTGACGGAATCATCCGGAAGCTCCGGAAGCGCCCCCCATCGGGGGATGCTGGGTGGTCCTCCGCCGAGGACAGGCGGAAGCTGCACACCAGCCGGCGCGGTAGGGCCCGGCAAAAAGGTGTGGGGAGAGGGCTCACCACCAAGAAGGGTGGTGAGCCGAACCGGGCCAGTCCAGCCGAACTTGCCCCACAAGTCGACGGACTCGCCACGGGGGGGCACCACCCTGGAGGGGCCAGCAGCGGGGTGGTCCACTCAGAGGCCGCAGGTGGTGAGCCGGACGCCGCTGGCGGCGGCTCAAACCCGGAGCAGACGGCCAGGTTTGCGGAGGTCGTGGCAGCCGCGATCAGGAGTGTGGCCTTGAAGAGGATTCAGTCCTCTAAAGACAAGGCCATACCCGCGGCCACGGCCTCTATTTTGGCGGCATCGAAGGCCCTTCAGCTTGGGCCTCCGTCGGACGAGATGTCCGAGATGCGGGCGGAGGTTGCCAAGCTGACAGCCGCCATGGAGCTTCTCCGAAAGGAGAACGAGAGGCTCCGAGCAGACCTGGCCGGGCTGCGAGCAGCCGGCTCCCGGGAGTTGCCGCATGGGGGAGAGCAGCATGGGCAGGCACGGCCCGTGCCAGCTGAGGACCGGGTTCTGACCCTGGTGCGGCAGGAGATGGCCTCCCTGCGGAGTAAGTTCTCCGCCCTGGAGGCAATCGTCCTGCGCCCCCCACTAGCGGCGAGCCAACCGGCCTTGGGCCAGCCAAAGGTGGCAAAGGTGGCATCGTATGCCGCCACCGTATCTGCCGCGGCCAAACCGGGCCCGTCAAGGCAGGCCAAGGGCGGAGCGGCTGCGCAGGCGGCGAGGGCCCCGGCCCTGACGGCGAGGGCTCTGGCCCAGGCCCAGGCCCAGGCGGCGGCGAAACGGCCGCCTCCGCCTCCTGAATCTTCTCCTCCGGCCGACGCCGGGTGGCAAGTAGCCGGGGAGAAGAAGAAGGCTGGCAAGGCGACAAGGGCGGCCAAAAGAAGGGCGAGGCGGCAGCGGCGTAAGGAGCGAAGCGTCGCTGCTAGGCTCCGCGCCCCGAAGTCCGCAGCTGTAGTGGTAACACTGCAGCCGGAAGCGGAGAAGAGGGGCGTGTCCTACCAGGACGTGTTCGCCAAAGTGGACGCGGTGATGGACCTACAGGAGATCGGCGCCGCTAAGGGCATCCGGTTGAAGATAACGGCAACCGGGGCCCGGATGCTGGAGGTCCCTGGTGCGGCCAGTGGCCCGGCCGCTGACGCTCTGGCCGAAAAGCTCAGGGCGTCCCTAAATGCGGACGAGGCCCGAGTGTCCAGGCCCACCAAATGCGCTGATCTGCGCATCCAGGGCCTGGACGACTCCGTGACGGTGGAAAAGGTCGTGGCCGCCGTCGCTAAGGCTGGAGGGTGCTCTGCCGAGCAGGTTAGGGCGGGCACCATCCATCCTGACTTCGCGGGGATGCAAGCCATTAGGGTGAGCTGCCCCGTGACGGCGGCCAAAAAGATAGCCGGGGAGGGCCGAAGGCTCTTGGTGGGCTGGGTTTCCGCCCAGGTTAAACTGCTGGAGCCCAGACCTCTGAGGTGTTACCGCTGCCAGGTGGGACACCACGTGGGGGTCAAGTGCACCTCGGAGGTGGACCGCAGCGGCCACTGCTTCCGCTGTGGTCAGCCCGGTCACAAGGCCGGCTCGTGTGACGCCCCGCCGCACTGTGTTGTATGTGCGGCGGCTGGCAAGCCGGCCGATCACCGGGCTGGGAGCAAGGCCTGCGCTCCACCCGCCAAGGCCAAAGGCAGGGGCAAGTCCTCCGCCACCGCCGTCACCGCCGCAGCCGCCGCCACTACAGCCGTAGCCGCTGCCGCCTCTAACGTTGTCGCCGCCGTCGTTCCCACTGCGGCAGTGCCCTCACAGGGGACTCAGGAGGGGGCAGACATGGAGTGCCAATAATGGCCCCATTACGCCTCCTCCAGGCGAACATCAACCACTGCGCCGCCGCTCAGGATCTATTGCTCCAGAGCATGGCGCAGTGGTCGATTAACATCGCCGTGGTCGCTGAGCCGTACTTTGTCCCGCCCAGGGATGACTGGGTGGAGGACCTGAGCGGCTCAGTGACCCTCATTTCGTCGGCCGCCGCCGGAACTCCGTCTCTCGAGTCTGTCAAGAGAGGACGGGGTTGCGTGGCAGCACGGTTCGGGGAGATTGCCGTGGTGGGGGTATACTTCTCCCCGAACCGAACTCTCGCCGAGTTCCACAACTCCCTTGCGGAGTTGAGAGTCGTCGTCGTCGGGTTCTGTTCCCTCCCCGTGCTCGTCCTCGGGGACTTCAATGCCAAGAATCTGGCTTGGGGTTCCCGGTACACGGACACACGGGGCAGGATGGTGGAGGACTGGGCTCTGGAGACAGGCCTAGTCGTCCTAAACCGGGGTTCTGTCCCTACGTGTGTGCGGATGCGGGGTGAATCGGTGGTGGACATTTCGTTCGCCAGCCCCGCTCTGTCACCGCGTGTCATTGACTGGCGCGTCATGGAGGGGGTGGAGACCTATTCCGATCACCGGTACATCCGGTTTGACGTCTCCGCCCAGACCTCGAGCGCGCCGGTCCGACAGGCCCCGAGTGGTCCGCGGTGGGCGCTGAAGCAGCTGGACCGGGAGCTCCTCCTGGAAGCCTCAATCGTGCAGGCCTGGGTGTCATCACCGGACAGGCCTGCTGACATCAACGACGAGGTGGAGTGGTTCCGGGAGGCCATGTCCAATATATGTGACGTGGCTATGCCCCGGGTCCGGCCCGGACGTGCTTTGCGCCAGGTGTACTGGTGGTCGCAGGAGTTAGAGACCCTGCGCAGGGCGTGCGTTACTGCGCGACGCCGGTACGCCAGGTACCGCAGGCTCCGTATCCGCCCTCCGGATACGGAAGCCATTCAGGCGGAGCTGTACGAGGGGTACAGAGCGGCGAAGACCGCCCTCCAAGCGGAGATCCTGCGGGCCAGGGCAGTGGCCCGTGAGGAGTTGCTGGAGACTCTAAACAGGGACCCGTGGGGACGCCCATACAAGATGGTGCGGGAGAAACTCCGCCCATGGGCTCCCCCGCTGACGCAGAGTCTCCGGCCCCAGCTTGTGGGGGACGTGGTGAGCGCTCTGTTCCCCCCAAGAGGGGAACACGCTCCCCCGCCCATGGCTCCGCCTACTGCGGTGCCCGATGCGGACCACACCGCCGACGACGACGACGATGCTCCGGAGGTGACCGAGGTAGAAATGAGAGTGGCGGTACGCAAGATGAATGCGAAAAATACCGCCCCAGGACCCGACGGCATACCTGGAAAAGCCTGGGTCCTGGCCTTGGGGGCTCTCGGGCCTCGACTAAGGGGGCTCCTAAGCGCATGCATGGAGAGGGGCCAGTTCCCACTTCGTTGGAAGACGGGGAAACTGGTCCTCATCAGGAAGCCGGGGCGCCCAGCGGACTCTCCGTCCGCTTATCGGCCCATCGTGCTGCTCGACGAGGTGGGCAAGCTCTTTGAAAGAGTCATTGCAGACCGCCTCGTCGAGCGGCTGGTGCGGGTGGGACCGGATCTGGCGGAGAGCCAGTTTGGCTTCCGCAAGGGGCGCTCTACGGTGGACGCCATCATGCGCGTGCGGGCCCTCACGACGGGGGATGCTGTGGCCCGGGGTGGGGTCGTCTTGGCGGTGTCTCTAGACATCGCCAATGCCTTCAACACCCTGCCCTGGAGTTGCATCAGGGAGGCACTCCGGTATCACCGGATGCCGACCTACCTCTGTCGTGTGGTCGAGGCCTATTTGACGGACAGGGCCGTCATCTACCCCGGTCACCAAGGTGAGTGGAACCGGCGAGAGATGTCGTGCGGTGTCCCACAGGGATCGGTCCTGGGGCCGCATCTGTGGGACATCGGATACGACTGGGTGTTGCGCGCCGACCTCCCTAGCGGCGTCAGCGTCGTCTGCTACGCTGACGACACGTTGGTCCTGGCACAGGGGGGGTCGTACCAGGCGGCGGCCGAACTAGCGACACGCGGGGTTGCGACAATCGTCGACAGGATCCGGCAGCTGGGACTCGAGGTGGCCCTGCACAAGTCCGAGGCCATGGGTTTTCATGGACCTCGGAATGCGCCACCGTCGGGTTCCCAGGTAATGGCGGGAGGGGTTCACATCGGCGTCGAGTCGACGATGAAGTATCTGGGACTTGTCCTCGACAGCCGGTGGAACTTCGTCGAACACTTCCGACGTTTGGCTCCCAGACTGGAGCGGGCCGGGGCTGCGTTGAAGCGGCTCCTGCCCAATCTAGGGGATCCAAACGCCTCCTGCCGGAGGCTCTACGCGGGGGTCGTGCGGTCCATGGCCCTTTACGGGGCACCGGTGTGGGCGCGTTCACTAAGGCTGCGGCCAGCCCGCCGGTTGAACGCGTCCCAGAGGGTCATGGCCATCCGGCTGGCCCGAGGATACCGCACGGTCTCCTGCGAGGCGGCGAGCCTCCTTGCCGGATTACCGCCATGGGATCTGGAGGCAAAGGTCCTCGCGCACATTTGGGAGTGGCGCGAGGAGGCGAAACGCCGGGGCTTAACTCCGCTGCCGCGAGAAATCGCGGCACAGCGGACAGAGCTCCGGCGGGATCTCATGGCGTCATGGAGAGTGCGATTGTCGCAACCCAGCGCTGGGCACGCCACAATTGCGGCGATAAGACCCCTCTTTGAGGAGTGGCTAGAGAGGCGCCACGGCGTCCTCACCTTCCGCCTGACGCAGGTCCTCACCGGACACGGCAGTTTCGGGAGGTTCCTGCACAGGATAAGGCGGGAGGAAACGCCCGGGTGTCACCATTGTGTGGATCGCCCGGAGGACACGGTGGAGCATACGGTGGAGGTCTGCCCAGCTTGGGCGGAGCATCGCCGTGTCCTCGTGGAGGCGATCGGCGGCGGTGATCTCTCGCGTCCGGCCCTGGTTCAGGCCATGGTACGGAGCGAGAGGAAATGGGAGGCCGTCACCTCCTTCTGCGAAGCTGTAATGCTAGCGAAGGAGGAGGCGGAACGCGTGAGGGAGAGGCAAATTTCGCGCCCTCATGCCCCTAACCGCCGCAGGAGGAGACGCCCAGGGCGTCGGGAATCGCGAGGCGATTTCCGGCCACCGTAGGCGCGGGCTTGCGGGCGGTGAGCAATGGGTGGCTCACCGTCCGATAAGGACCAGGCCCGGGTCGACGGCGCGTTGTGTTCCACGCGCGCCTCAAAGAGATGTCAGCAGATTCGAAGGGGTCCACTAGGGCCGATGCCTGCCGGGGTTGCGAAGAAAACCGAAAGGGAGATCGTGGCCCCCGGCAACAGGGCAGCCGAAGGAACACGGGTGGGTTTTAGTCAGTAAGAGTCTGACACGCCCTCCCGCTCCGCCCAGAGCGGGAGAAGTTATTTGATGATTTCCCACCCTCAAAAAAAAAAAAAAAAGAGGCGGTCACACTTTGTTTTGAATTACCAAATAATAAAAAAAAAAATCGTTATTTAATTTTATAAAACATTGAAAGTTTAATTTCGTTTCAACTTTATTTTGTTCTACGTGTTTTACGGTACACATATTGTGATTAAATTAACAATTGAATGAAGGATTTTGTTGCTTTAGTCACTACTGCATCAAAAAATACTTAGTTATTATTTATAAAAGAAATATAAATATATTACAATAGTAAAAATCGTTCAAACTAGGGATGGCGATTCTTTCCGAAAAAGATCGATATTTAAATCGATTCGAATCGTAAGCTGATGTATCGATTCACAAAAAAATCGAGGTCTAAAAGATCGATTTCTAAAAAATCGATTCTCGATTATTTTTTTCAAGTTTGCATTTATAATGTATCCATTTTATGAAAAACAAGACAGATACCATAATAAAATTATCTCTTACCAGTAAAATCAGTTTTTTTTTAGTTCAGGGAATTCGATAATAACAATTATTTTTATTACCATATTAAAGTCAGGTCAGGTATGAAAGAAGACATTTAGTTTCAAAATTTATTTATTACATGAAATCTTGCGAGTTTTTGAGTACTTAATTAACCCTTTAGACAGCAATACCGTAATTTTATGGGTACATTCAACTAATTATAAATAATTTTAAAACAAAAAATTATCGAATGGCGATGTTCAAGGGTGAAATATCGATTCACTGAATCGATTCAGTACTGCATATCGATTTAAAAAATCGATTTTTTTGGGCCTGAAAAATCGATTCTTCGATTAATCGATCTCAGATCGCCATCCCTAGTTTAAACCCGTACATGTTGCTTGGACTTTTTTGATGAGGGACTTATTAAAAAAAAAAAAAAAAACTAGCTTTTGTCAGCGGCTTCGCCCGCGTACTACTAAAAAGTAGTCCATGTCCTATTCCAGGTCACGGTCTACTTGTTTACGTGTAACAAACGAACTGACTTTCGCATTTATATATAAGTTAGGATTTTTGTAGCAAGCACTACTGCTAAACATGAGGTTTTGGGTCCGACTCCCAGGTCGGGCAAAGTATTATTGCGTTTTTCCATCAGGAATTTCTCAGTAGCAGTCCGGAGTCTTGATTTGTGCTCAGGTGATGGCAATAGGTGCGCTACCGCATGGGACTTAAACGTAACTGGCGAAATGTGGGTGTACACCCCCCCTGGTCTTCGGGGATTACAGGCATGATATTTGTTAATGCTCCTCTTTAACTAATTCAACAGAACCGCTGACATTTCTACTAGATTATAATTACAAGGACCAATAAAACGCATTGACATGCACTATCAGGTGTCACATTGACACAGATTAGCTGGAGTGTCATACACTTCACATGACCAGTGTCATAAATCCTTGAGATTTTTACATATCACAACTATCTTGATTGGCGTTAGGCAGCGAGGGTTCTGTGGTAAACATTTAAAATTAAAGTCACGGCTTCCGGGAAACAATTTGGCGCCTATTTTTTTAACATAGGTATTGTGAAAGGCTTCTAATGCCTGATTTCTAAAGTCTTAAAATTGATGTTTTAGCCACTTTAAAAATTACACTTTTAAAATGGTTTACGAAGCGATTTAATATATTGCAAAGGATAAGCGTTTCCGCTAAGCAATGAATGACACATATTTGTTAGGAATTTCTCAGAATTTCTTGATTTTATTTAAGATTAGGTTAAAGAACTAAATGTATTTGTATATGTAAATGTATTCTTTTATGTCATAGTTAAGCTTACTGTTCGTGATGGGCAACTAGTACAGTAAGCAACTGTTCATAAGTAAATAATAGGCTGGAATTTTGTTTAAGATAATGATGTTATCATAACGGATCAAAAAGACAAAAAAAAAATGCATATAAGGAATTTCGCCAGAATCAATGGCAGAAGCATTTTTACTATGATTGAAAACAACATGCAACCCTTAACTTACAGTCATTGAGGTTCTATGTAAACTAGAGCAGACACCGAAAACAAAATTGTTGGGCTACATGTTGTTGTCCGGGACAACAAACGTCTCAGTCTACTCCCTGAATATGCATACACCGCGATTGTGACATTTGACATCCGCGGGACACATCATTAGCTTGTAATTGCTGCTCTAGTTTACATTGAATCTTAATGCTTACATTACAGGAAATTAATCACAACATTTATATCTCAAGACATTTAGAATCAAAAACACATAGAATTTTGAACAAGTTGAATACTTTAAGTATCTTAGACATGGAAAATTACTCATAGCTCAAGGTGTTTATTGACGCTCTTTTCATTTTAAACCAAGGAGTCAATTAATTGATAATTAAGTTACTACCAACTTAAATTGTCCGTATATTCTAATCACACTTGTCATTCATTGACATTTGTATGAAATGGCTATAACACAACAAATTCACGTAGTTTGTCAATTTTATAGACAAACAATACACCTGATTCTACCTATAGAATGACACTTTCGTTGTATTTGAGACTACGCAGGTACGTTTTCTTCTGTTAACTTATCATGCTATTTATATTTAAAAAAAAAAAAAAATATCAAAAATCATGATCAAAAGAACTTGACAATAATCTTCTTACAATCTAACAATTACAAAGGCGTCCCCCAAATGTTTTCAACCGCTATTTAAACGTTTATTCGTCGGTAATCGACTCAAGTGGGCCACACTGGCCACTTACGAGGGGATCATATGAGGGTGTGCTAATTAGACCTGAGTGGGTGTAGAACGTACATTTTCCCCCTATGCAAACGAGACTTCTGTCTATTACTTCATTGGTAAGTATTTTGTTAGGCTGTTCGTTTACAAGTGCATCGATGGATGTAGGGTTTTCAATGTTGGGTCGACTTGGCAAGTTTCCTAATTCGTTTGAAATATTCTCTTATACAAATGAGAGTTCTGTCCATTGCTTCGTTAGTAAGTGCTTTAAAGAACGCCTTTGTATAGAAGTGCGTCAATGGATGTAGCTCTTTCAATGTTGGCTCTACTTAGCAGAGGATGTTACTGAAGAATGCGTTTGAAGTTTTATCCTATATATATATATATATATATCCTTTGCAGGGGTTAGTCGTTTGAAATTTTTCCCTTGTGCAAACTGCTTAATGCTTAGTTACGTACATTCCTTTTTGGTAAGAGATTTGTTGAAGATGTTTTATGCAAATGCATCGATGGATAGTTCTTTAGAATTTTAGATGCTGGGTCAAGTTGCCAGGGGGAAGAAATCACAAATACGTTTGATGTTGCATTCAATGATTCTATTATGCAGCTTAACATTGAACTTGTTGAAAGAAATACTTAAGCTTTTAAGTTTAATCTATGGGGGTATAAATTAAGAGTTAATTATATTTAATTATGTTTTATAACTTTGACAGTTTTCAGAGAAATTAGTACATATATAAGAGGAAGGCTGAAACCGGCATCTGGAGAAATCAGTTATCATGGTATGAGCATGTAATGCGGAGAAATGAGAACAATGTCGTGAGGAAAGTTTTAAGTATGAAGTATCTACATTGAGTAGGAGAAGACTACGGATGATCTGTGTGGAAGATGATATGGGTAGAGAGGGGTTGACTACTGAGATGACAAATAACAGACATTTATGGAAGAAAAAGACCGACCTCAAATAAATTTTGAATACGGCAAGAGAATGATTTTTCACCGGTTTCACTTAACCGAAGCTCTGTCATCCGAAAATAAATTAAGTAGCACCTGAAACCCCAAAAACAGAAATTTTCTGCGAATTTATTTTTAGAGTATTAATTTAATATAGTAGATATACCAACTAGGTTTGAGTAAAAAGGTTACACGTTCCAATCTTTTACATTTACGTAAAACGCGTCAATAATTCAGTGATATCGGTTATTGAATTAATATGAAAAGTGGGTATCTGCAATGCACTTGTAACTAGGTACTGATTGAGAGGGTTTAATAAGCTTAGGAATATAGAGAACTATTTGATTATCTTTATTTAATTTTCCATAACCCTTAAAAGGCTGCGTCTTTTCAGGGTTTTTGAAAGCTGTCGGAGATGTGGCACGACGAATAAAAGCTTTATTTTACTTACGATCATTTCATTATTTATTTATTGTATTTAGAGTCAAAGCGGACGATCGTTTGCAAAGTTAATAGTACCTATAATATGAAACGGTGACAATTTCTGTGAATCTTTATGATCATTAAGAGAAGTTATAAAGCCCAGGAAAAATACAGGAGCACGCAGAATTTGCGTTTTATTTTTAAATAATATTCCAACTAAAACGCCAATGACTCAAAATATTACAGGTCTACTATCTGCATGAAAATCATCTGATGTATGGTTTAAACAAACCCTGCACCCTAATTGCGTAAAACACGATCAATCACAATCGGTTTCATTTTGACAGTTCAACAACATTCATTGCTTTATTTACGTTGTTGAGCAGACGAATTTTTCGAACATAATGAAGAAATGGTGTAGCAATATCCTTCAAAATTATTCAGATTATTTATGATTGAACGTGTGATATGCAATTAGGGTGCTGTTCAGGTATCAATTTTTACCGAAACATTTACAGGTTTCAGCCTTTATATCTCACTACTTTTGTCAAAATAACATTATTTAATTGTAAATGAACGATTACCGACCAAAATTGAGATTATAAAATTAACCTGAATTGTCTAATGAGAAACATTTAGGGGATTTAAAATTAGAATTTCGGGTTTCCTTATTCAAATAATCAAATTAAAGCACTCAATTTGTAAGTGGCACTACAAAATTATCATCCACATATACGTTTTCTGATCTATTTGCTTACATTTTCATCAGATTCTTTTGGAAAACGCCATACGTCAATATCATCAAATATACAGGGTATGAGACAGACGGTTGAACATACAAAAATGGTGGTTCCGTGGTTTTGTTATTTTTAAATGAAATTATTGACGTTTGTAATTTGAGCATAAACATTTTAAGAAAATCCGTGTGGCCTGGGTCTTTTTATTGGGCCTAAACACGTAGCAGACGGCCCCACGGATCCGCCATTTTTGTATTCAACCGTCTGCCTAACACTCTGTATAGGCATTCTATTCGATCTTCCATCCGACATACAAATCCCCGGACGCAGGTAGATCTTTAATTACGTTAATTAATTACAGCCGTCCGTCCTAGTTCGCATACAAACCGGACACCGGTCAGATCTCAGCCTAGACCGTCTCTATTAATTGGATTAACCCCTATTATGGTTAACTATTGCTTAACCAAGCGATGGAAACTCGTTAAGTTATGACTTGGGTTAATGTTGGTTTAGTAGTAAAAAAGGTCGAAGTTTTAACTATTAAGGGTTATGTTAAGTAGATAAAGGGTGGTAAGTGCTGAATAAATATATTTAAAAGAAATCCTTGTTCATGTCTATATGGGCCTAAATTATTTTGAATCTATTATAAACTAATAAGGACCTGGTCGACCGAGCTCTACTCGGTTGAAAATAGATAAACATATCGTCCAGGTATACCAACTTTATATCACATTCCTGAGGCTGTGAAAATAGAGAAAACAAATTTTCCCACATATGAGACCTAGCTAGATCGATTTTTCACCCCTGCAAACCCCTATATATCGAGAACGTGATTACAAATATATATACAAAGAATATTACTCATGTAATAGTATAGGATGCACAAGAATTTGAACAGGAATACTGTAATGAGAATGGTCAACAAGGTTTTCCTGCCCATAATAAAAACAAGCTAAGCACCTACGATCACCAATTCGTTATACATGCGTGCTAATTAGTATACCCAATAGAAGTAAATTGACAGACATCAGACTTCTTTTATAAAACAAATACAAGTAAATAAAATTTTAGTACTAGTTCTAAATGCATATGAAAGTATTATACGGTACTTATAAAAAATAAAAATAAAAATGTGTCTGTTTGTTCCAGCTAATCTCCGAAAAGGCTGGACAAATTTTGACGGGACTTTCACTACTGTTAGTGAAAGTCCCGTCAACATCGTTCATAATAACATCAGCTATCTGTATAGCTGATGTTATTAGGAGTAACAAAGGCTACTTATAATTTTACGATTTTTGTCCACACGGGCTTCGGCAGCAACTATTCTCTTTTAATAAAAATTACGTAGGTATGGCTACACTAAGGAGCAACATAAAAAGCCACTAACTTATTATGAAATATTTCCGAAACCACGCAAAATAGTTTCTTGAACTAAAAAGTAATTTCAAAAACTAAATAAAACCTGACTACTGAAAAATCACGCTCTAAAAAGAATGAAACAAGAAAATATTTCAGACAGAAATCAAGACATAGGTACAAAAATGGTCAAGGTAAAGCCGTGGTCGCATACCATTATAATTTTGTTGGTGTACAGGCAGTGCAGACAACAAATAAGCAAAAACTCTTTTGATTATACCAATACTCAATCCCTTAATTAGACACAAGAATAGTTGATTAGCATCCCCGCTGCACACTATTCCCTCTACAATTCCAACGTTTAACGCTCCGTAAAAGTAACTTAATTTTAAAGCCCCAGGAACCGTATTACGGCGTGTAAGGATAATGGATTAAGCAGTAATACGGGTAGCTAAGTGGTAACTTGAAACGCGTTGAATAAAACATTAGAAAGCGTCTTTCAGGATTCCAGGATATACCATAGCTACTCTAGTTACAGTGAATGGTTGATAGATAAAAAAAAGTATCATTCAATTAAGAAAGATAACATTTATGGTTTTATTACCCATGTGGCTAATATATTTCAGCGTTTACGTATTAGATTTAGCAAAATAGTTTCAGAGTTTTTGATCTCTCTGAATATGAAAAAGAAAAACTGAAAATTACTAGCTAAGACGATACTTTTAAAGCATTTTAAATTCGTACTTCAAAGTTTATTTTAATTCTTTCAAATTATTCAAAGTTTATTATTTAAATCAATTATAAGCACTTTCGAATTGCCAAGGAGTCAGTCAGAAAGAAGAAGCTAGTTGCCCATTCTAAAGCGTAGTAGGTTCCTATGGAGAAGAACGGGCAAGAAACTTCATGGACAAAAATATTTATTACCATTTTTATTTTATCAATAAACTGGAATTAAGAGTGAAGATGAACGCTAACAATTTAGAATCTAAATTGATAACGTTCATATTCATTCTTCAAAAATAATTAAAGGTTTGTGTATCTAAATTTTAGATACACAAACCTTTAATTATTTTTGCGTTAAACCTCTGAAAATCAGCACTTTGGCCTTCATTTATATTTAACTGCGTTATTTCCAAATAATTACTAGGAAATCGTTAAAAAGAACTAACCAATTCAACATGACATTGAGACTAAACTAAACCGTTTTCCTGTTGAAATATGATTACAGCAATATTAATATGAAAAGAAAATCATTTTCAATAACTATGTTGGGGTCGTCCATTCTAACCAGATGCAGCTGAATACCAGTATTTTGCATGGAACGACTGCTTATTTGACTACAAACCCAGTAACTGGGGAATACGATACCTGTGGTAAGACTGGTTGTCTGACTTTCAGGCTTCTGATTACCCGTAACGACTATCAAAGATCTACGAATGACAGCTGGGACCAACGGCTTAGCGTGCTTTCTGAGCTACTGAGAGGTCTCATTATGTAACAATTATGAGGAAAAAGTAAAAAAAGGCCAAACAATTCAGAATGGCATTGAGACTAAACCAAACTGTATAGTTTGCAGAGTAAACAAGCTGAAGTGGCAGTGGGCTGGTCAGGTTTATCGAAGGACCGATGGCCGGTACAGCAGACTAGTCCTGGAGTGGAGACCGCGTATCGGCAAGTGTAGTGTGTGACGCTCGCCGGTGCGATGAACCGATGACCTTCAAACTCAAAAACTCAAACTCAAAGCATTTATTTCAATTAAACCATTTACAGGCACTTTTGAATTGTCAAAGAGTCGGTCAGTTAGTCAGAAAGTTGAAGCTAATTACCCATTCCAAAACGTAGATCTCTATGGAGAAGAACGGGGAAGAAACTCCAAGGACACTCTTTTAAATAAAGATATTACAAAATCCTGGGTACATCATTCTAGTTGCTTCTATATGTGAGAACAATGTACAAAAAATAATCGAAAGCAATGAAAATATAAGATTAAAAATAAGCTCTGGCAGATAAGAGATGACCAGTTTCAACTGACGGCGCCCGTTCACGAACATGACGCGTAGATCTGCACCATCCAGCTCAACAATTTTGTAGGGAAGCGAATGATCCAACACACTCGCCAACATCAGCGAAACATTTAAGTGAGCATGACATATTCTCAACTGCCATGCTCTTTCAACTCAACATACATCCTTAAAGAGGTGACTGGGGTAGGCTAGATACGGAAGGCAGAGGATAGGGAGTTTCGGCGCAAACTGGGTGAGGCCTATGTCCAGCAGTGGACTGTGATAGGCTGAGTTGATTGACTGACATTTAGTTGTCACCCTCATCAACATGGGTGTGTAAAGTTTGAAATAATAAGAAAAGTTCTAATGATCATATAACCTAATTTAAATTAAATGAAATAAAACTTTATTTCAGACTAAGGTCAGGTGTTAGTAACAATGGTGCTTAAATAAGTAGGTTATTATTGTATTTTTTAATATACTATTTTAATAATTTCATTTAATATACTTTTAATTTTTGATATATTTCATTTTACCTATTTTTATATGCTATAATGAACATTTTCTATAATGCACATTTGAATTAATATTCAATTAGTATAATATTCAGTTGCTATACTATTCAAAATCTATACTTAAGTAACGTTTAATATAATTTAGAAACGTCGTCATTTGGGTTAGGTTAGAACAGTGATCTAACCCAAATGGTTTACCAACAATAGAGGGGGTCTCTATTGTTGGTGAATCATTTGGCTTGAATGAGGTTATTCATTACAGAATTTTAGCTGAAAATTAAGTCAACTGAACGTTATAAAAAATGAGCATTATACAAATTGAAAATTATATGAAATGAACGTTATACTAAATGTTATTAGAGCAAAAGATGAAATATAACATTAGATCACATGAAATTAGGTTATTTGTTTTTATAGCATATTAAAATTATATCATGCGGACGTTATTTCAAGTGATATTATACTATCTGTTATTATGTCATATATTACGCACCCCATCAGCATTGCATGAAGCTAGTAAAATTAAACCACAAGTACGTAATAATAATACCGGCCTATTATTGTACCAGTGCAGGGCAAAGGCTTCTTCTCGTACAGAGAAGGTACGAGCATTGATCACCACGCTTACTCAAGACGGGTTGACGATTTCAGACTTATAAAATTAGGGGCATGAGGAACAGGGTTTAAGGTCACTCATCCTCTATAGAAAAGGGAGGCTCCTGACCAGACGGGTGTCGTGTCTGGCAGGCAACTGCCCAACGATTGATGTCGAGGAAGGTATACATGTGGTAGCTCTAATTGCGCGATACAGGATTTGTGTGACGTCAGGATTTTGTGTGACGTCAGGTCTTTGATGCGTAGTTCGCATGTGGCGATGTTGATGCCACCACAGTATTATTAACCTATAAGTCCAGGTTTTCACACGATGTTTTGAAGCAGTACGTAATTTAGCTTACAAATAAATAAAAAAAAATGTTTGTAAGGCAGGTTTGGCGATCACAAACTTATAGTATAAAGTATAAACATTATGTAGAAAAGTCGCGGTTCTGTCTTTGAACAGGACACTCGATTATTTTTGTTTAGTAAAGCAAAACAAGTGCCTGACTGGGTACGAACCTACAACTCGTAAGTCGCGGTCCTTACCTGGCTACCACTGCTTTGAAAACGGTGAAGGAAAACATGCGGAGGAAACCGGCATATCCTAGAATCAAAAATTAAAAGACATGTGACATCCACCAACAGGCACTGGCCCCCCGCGTGGTGGATCGCGGCCACTCCCTCACACAGAGACGTCTGAGTCCCAGCATTGGAAACATTATAAGCTGATTATGCTTATGTTCAAAGGAAAATAAAAAATAAAGCTCTTAGCTAAATCCTCTAGAAAATATTTCAGTCTTTCAGACAACTTTCGAAAGTTTTTCCAACTAGTGCTACGAGATGAAATGTATCCAACCTGTCCGTAAAATGCTTTTAATATTTTTAGAAAGTTTCTGAAAAGCTAAATACCTTTCAGGGAGTGTTTTGATTGAAATAGCAATAAAAACAAACAGTTATAGGGTAAGTACTAACTTAGATATAAAACGTAGGTGTTACGTACACGTGTCGGTACAGTCACGGGCATTTAGATTCAAAACCCATTTTTTATGAAATAACGATTGCGACGTTGAGAAATGACCTAAAATTTCATAATAGTATGGTTTCGGAAAGACTATGTGTGTAACATAAAAAAAATCTTATCAAAATTTCAGTAGAAAATCGCTTTTGAATCTAGCGTATTTGTATGAATTAATGAAATGCAATCGAGTCTGGTCAAACCACGCTGGAATGAACCCAAAGATTCACACTAGCCCCTATAGAGTCATGTGCTTCATGGTACCACAGAGACCATTTCAGACACTAATCTACATGGTCATCATATGGCCTGACCAAGTTTATGTCTAGACTTTAAAAGAGACTGACCTCTGAGTTTGTTTTGGCCTTTCTTCTCAGAGTAGTCAGATAGGAAACGCCGAACTCAACTAGCGTATTTTTAATATGACATGTAAAAGTGTTTCCGATATCCTATTTACAGAATAAACAATTTCATTTCAAGGAGTAGACCGGGGGGTGCGGTAATAACAGGGAAGATGTGCCCTTAGGATATGGAAGGATTTGTGAACCGTACCGGTTATGCATCCTAGAGAAGGCAATGGGCAAGTAGGTATTTTTGCCCGTGACTGTACCTCGTGGGTGAATCGTGTAGGAAGCAGAAATGTTTATTGGAAATTGCGTCATTTCAAGAGTAAATGCCGTGAATGGGTATTTTTAAAAGCAGTGGGAGATAAAGTCTTGAAACGTTCAGAATAGGACTCTTCAATGTCTTTCAGTAAGGTATAAAACAAAGGTAAGGTTTGAACTGGCACTATTTTTTTGTATTGGTGCCTAGACTAATTCGAGAGTTCTTTGATAAATCTTTTCGGCAAAGTAGATACGAATTTTTCTTACGTTCTTGTCAGATGTCTTATGGCCGATTACTATAATTTACGGATCGTTATTGGCTAAAATGAAGACTTGTATCTTTACTAATAATGACGTAAACACCTCATAGCTTTGCTTAGTAGATCCTTCTATATGGAATTAGCTATCACAGGTAAAATTAGCTTACGAATCTATATGCCCAGTTTGGCAATAAAAAATGCAGTGATTTGGTAAACAAAACGATTTGTTTTCGTAAGGTGTAAACAGGCATTTGAACTGCACGCCAGTTGAAAAATTATAGTTTGAATGCTTGTGAGTTGACATAGCTGCATCGAAACTGCCAACCGACTGCGCAGTCCGCTGATATGCAGTCTGTCTGTCTAGACTTCTAGAGCCTTAAATAAGAATCAGATTCGGTCTGCATAATAAGAATTAGAAGAAACATCACAAGATAAAGTTGAAGAATCTCTCGAATTTATTATCTGAATTGGTGAATACAGTCATGTAGTAAAACTCATGGATTAGAGTACATACTGACGCCTTCTTTCCATAGGGGTAGCTAGAAACTAAAGAGCGGCACCTGCTACACTCCTTATGCTTTGCACTCCTCTTTTTACTTCCTTTACGTTCATACATCTAGTCATAAACTAACGCCGGTTGCGAGTACTACGCACCTGACCTTTCTGAAGAACATCACCAATTAGGTCACTATATGTCTTCCTAGGGCGTCCCCTCCCGACGTTTGCACTCACATCTGCCTTGTAAATACCTATTGGATTAGAGTTTGTATATAGGATTGATTTGCAGGAACATTCAGGTTATATAAAGTAGTCTATTAACTAAACATACATAAGTACAAAATTTATTAATACAAAAGAACTTAGAATGTTTACAAAAATAACATAAATGAGAAAACTTTAAGTAGAGCCTCGCCCAGTTTGTGTGCATGGCAAATATTTTACAAAACTGGTATTTCCTTTAGCACGCAATTTGATCTAGGAATTCCATTAGAGCCATAGGACGTTTCTATTACAGGGATAATGAACGAATATGAATTTAAGACACAGTGTGGGTTTTCGTGTTCATTCCGTGAGTTTTTTTTCGCGAAGATTAGTTACAGGAATAATTTTTGTAATGGTAAAGATATAACCCAGTTGGCGAGTTTACCTTCTTGGGGTGGTGTTAAAAAACAAACATGCACCTATGTAACTGACATAATGAATAAGTGTAAACGGTGACTCCTAAGATCGATAACCTGGGGAATTTGAAGCCTACGGGTAATAGGACATCTTATAAACCCAATGTATGCGGCCAACCCAAATGTCCTTTCTTTGGTATTGTTCATCGAATTGATCTCCTTAAGTTCTGAGTTGAGCTCCACGATTACTTACAAATGCGTGCACTGACTGTACAGGTCCACTCAAAAACGTGTGGTTCTTTCCTCAGTCTGGACTTTAAAAGAGACCGCGATCTCTGAGTTTATTTCGGCCTTTCTTCTCAGAGTAGTCAGATAGGAAACGCCGAATTCATCTAGCTTATTTTTAATATGACGTGTAAAAGTGATTCCGATATCCTACTTACAGAATAAACAATTTTCATTTCATTTATTCGGGATTGTGTCATTGTGTTACTTACACAACACTATAAATGTGGCACACCCATACTTCATAGTCCTTTAATTTGTACCAACTTAATTAAATACTGATTCCCTATCAACAGGCATGCCTAATTAGGGAACTCAGTGAGTCAAGTTCTTTTTTGCTACATTAATGGTTCATATGAGCTTGTTCTTGGTGAGAGGACGGAGCATTGCCTAGTTCCTGTAATACAAGTTAATTCCTAGCTCAGAACTGGGTCTTGCCCTGCTCTCCTCTCTAACATGCCTATGTCTCTGTTCTATGTATTGCTGTAGTATACAAGTTATTTTGTACTCAAATGTTTTTTGCTCAATAAATATTATTATTATTTATTATTTACTTACATATACCAAGCACAATTCCTACCCTGAATTAATAACTATAAAGCCCGGTTAGTTGATCAAACCTAGTCTCCGTAAACGGCAGCAAGCCCTGCGTTTAATAGAACAATGATGGAATCTATGCAAAATGCTGCCATCATTGTTCATGATCGTCAAAAGTATGGAAAACATTTAGCTTTTTATAAATACGTCTATTCTTTTGTGCGATTGCGTAACACTACATAGCAATGGCTTTCATTTTGATAGCTCAACAATATTCATTGCATTATTTACGTTATTGAGTAGAAAATTTGTTTGAATAAATGAAGCAATGGATTAGCAATATCCTTCAAAATCATTCAGATTGTGATTGTAAGTGGGTTACGCAATTAGGGTGCTGGTTTGTTGAGATAAACAAAATTTAAATGCCAGTTATTAGCATACAGTTCTTTGTTGACATTCAATTAAATGTAAAGTTTTGATTTAATTGCAATTAGAAAGTAGTAGCTTAATTTATCGTCTACGAAATTTATGATTATATACTTCATGAATAGGTACTCGTTCTTGGAATAATTCTTATGATTCTTATTTAGAAACTAGTAAATAGATTTTATGTAACTTCTTAAAACCGTAATGGTTATCAATACTTACTACAAATGTCCCTTCTCTGTATGAAAGTCTCTCCGTTGCTTTAAAGTGGGTCAGTTACAAGCTGATATTATATTCAACGCCACTGGTTAGCATGCATTCAGTATTTAACTACATGTATTGCACCCAATACGTAGACTGAAAAGGCAGCTTATTTTAGAAATGGGTAGCTGCATATAGAGTGTGAGTCTTCATAATGTGCACATATCGAAATGATCCCGAATCTATGCTTAATTTTATCGACGAAAGAAATACCAGATTTTTGCAAAAAAAAATTATGTTTGTTTTCAATTAAGGGTAGTTATTTTTCACAATGATTTTTTTTTTGCTTGACTTCATCTCATCTGGTCATGGTCTACCGACTGGTTGCATAATCAGCCTAAAATGTACCCAGTGCTGGAACACAGGTCTCCTCTCTTCCACAGGGAGTGGGCTGTAATCAACCACGCGGGCCCAGTGTGGGTTGGTAAATGTCACATGTCTTCGAATTTTTGGTTCTAGGACATGCCGGTTTTCTTACGATGTTTTCCTTCACCTTCACCGTTTTGAGAGCTGTGGTGATGAAATTATTTAAGTACACAAAGTAAAGCATCTGCCTAGGTTCGAACCCACGACCTACAACTCGCAAATCGGAGCCGTTACCACTAGGTCACCACTGTACTCGACTGGTTACAAGACTGCAATTACAAAAACCCAGATATTGGACGTTGGGACGTTGGATTGAATAACAAATACACTCATCCTATTAAAATTTTCCTGTCATGTTCTGGCAGTAAAGGCCTGATGAAGACGATTAATTAACATATCGCTCATTTTGTATAGTCGTTACCCATTTTTTTCCAGTTTAGATTTGCATAATAGAAGACTATAAATCAATGACGAATAATCGATATTCATAAATGATATTTTGCAATGTTTATGAGCACATAATCTCATGGATAGATGTCTAATGACCCGTTAACAGATGACAATCGACAGAGATTTATAATATTGTTTAAATGGCAACAACTAAACAATACACAAAGGCGAAGTGATGATGTAGGTCGAACTAAATATTCTGTTCTGTATTGATCGTAGAAAACTCGTAGACTTTGCCAATACATAGACAGAAGTTGAATTATTATATCAAGTAGGTTCAAATACCCTTATAAATAGGAATACCAATTAAATGTCAATTTGTTACAGCTAATATACGGGATCACCAAAACAACTCCTTAAAAAAAACATTTCAGTGATCAAGGAAGCTGAATCCAAACGGCAATTAGCAAAAAAACCGTCGTTCGTCAGCTATAAAACAAAATTCGCAAATTGGAACAACCTCGTCGCGCCTGCGCAAGTTTGCGAACGTGTGCGCAAGGGTACATCACCTTGACACGAGGCCCCACGGGGTACTATCGCCATCCCTCTCGCACGAATACGTAGACGCAGAGGGAGAGAGAGATGCAGACATCCGTAGACAGACGCTTTCAGAAACGCTACGCGGCTTATTCGTGGCCGCCATTTTGTATGTTCCTTTCGTCGACAGATATTAATTTGAGGACCTTATTTATGAAGCATTATTTTTAAATGGTCATCATTCTACGGTTAATATTTGCGTTTGTTGATCGATGGCAAATGCAATATGCATTTTAAAGTATTTTTAGATGTTGTAGCTGTTGTAACAAAGAGTAAAACAGAATATTTCTCAATTTAGCGTGTTAATCTAATCTGTCTTGACCCGGAATAACGATTCCAACGACCTCGCGTACATCGTATACTTGTTATAGTCTTACTTATCCATGTTCCACCATTTTTTCCGTAAACTAACATTGTTTCATAGGACATAAACAAAGGATGACGTCATTTAAAACTCTTTTACAGAATTCCGATGAAAGCATTTATTGAGATCGAATATAATTAAACGATAATCTAATTACGGGTGACGTATGTTCCATTGTGTAACGCGCATTAGTCGGTAAAGATAAATATAGTTTAGACCACAGTACATATCGTGACATTACAAGAAATTACGCATTTCAATATGGAATAATTGAATATATTATGGCTACGTGTGTCTATATTACAGATAAGATAACGAGAACATTACTACGAAATCAACTTTAAAATCGATTCTATGTTAATTTTCGTACCAAAATAAACATGTTAAGTCTATAAAACGACTATTTCGCAAATAAAGTGTGTTAAAAATACTTTATATAAGCGAAAAAAGTGTCAAAACGTGATTACTGACGTAACCTGAAAACTGTCGCGAGTGTAAAACTTTTCGGTACGCGCAGCGCCATCTATCGGTCAACTTGGCAGTCTGGCGTGATCTTCACAAGGTTGGGCTGTAAGCCCACGAGCTGCGGCTATTTATACAAACACTCAGGTTGTGACACGTGTTTATGATATCTTTTACAATGCTATTAATTCTTTATGTGTTAATAAGGAAAATTGGGGAAATTAAACTGTATTGTTTTGGTTTGCTACGTGTGGCTACGTAGAGGATTTGTCTTTGATTTTCCATAGATTGTTCGAGTTGACGTCACGAGGCGACGTGTTGAAATACATCGTGAAGCGTAATGAGTTTATCAGATATTGTTTATAGAACTTTATGAGCGTTCCATATTGAGGAAAACTTTTACGCACCACTATGCTTGTGTTTGTGGTTAATGAACCATAAAACAGACATGATTTAGAAACCTAACATCTTTTGTTATCTATATATTGTTTGTGGTTATAAAAGAAACAATCAAACCAAAAAAGGCGCTATATCCTTGGATTACAGTCGACAACGTCAGCACACTCAGCACTTAGCACAATGCTGAAAAACGAATACCTACGTATGGTTATGCACGATCACATGACATAGAGATCAGTGGTGGCCAGTGCTAACGCCGCGAATTACGAGTTGTAGGTCATAGGGTCGAACCCAGACAGGCTCTTTAGTTTGTGTAAATAATTTCATCACCACTGCTCTCAAAACGGTGAAGGAAAACATCGTAACGAAACCGGCATGTCCTAGAACCAAAAACTTTGTAGACATGTGACATCTGCCAACCCACACTGGGCCTGCATGGTGGATTACAGCCCACTCCCTCTCACCGAGAGGACACCTGTGTCCCAGAAGTGGGAACATTTTAGGTTGATTATACTTATACTACATGACATACTAAAATACAACAACATTCATAGCAACATAGCATAAGAAGTAGAAATATCGTTAAAAACAATTAAACAACTGCTTTCGTTCTCTAATTTTGTATTTGCTAGAACTAACAAGTAGGTACAATTTTAAAAGATAAAATTTAAAAAAACCCTCGACACAAACATCTCCTCATTTCTCTTTTCTACTCCATCACCAGACCATGTTTACCATCTATCTATAACCTATTCATTGAGACCATTCCAATGAGCCGAAACAAAATACCTGTGCTGTAAGTTGGTAAGGGAATTGGGTATCCTGCAAATTCCAGGTGATGCTGCGGCATCAGTTCAAAGTTACTATTTTCTTCTAATATCATTGAAGTAACAGAATACCAAGTTTTAAATCGATCAGACCTGTAGAAGATACTCACATCCATTCATGAACTAGAAAAGAGCTGAAAATCTTCAAATGGCTGAACTGATTTTAATAAAATATTTGATAGAACCATCGCTAGAAAACCTGCTTTCAAATTAAAAAAAAAACCGCATTCAAATCGGTTCTCCCGTTTAAGAGCTACGGTGCCACAGACAGACACACAAACACACATAGCGGTCAAACTTATAACACCCCTCTTTTTGCATCGCTGTTAAAAACACGGCCGCGAGATTGACATGGCTATGTGAACCTAATGAAGAAAACGTTCAGAATGTAACTTGGTATTTGAGAAATTGACGAAGACGAGGGAGAATTAAACTTCTAGAAATGATTTGAAAGTCTTACAACTGTGTTAGTGGCAAAATATAGGAGTCAGAGGAAAATACTTCTTAATTTTCTTTATTATTCATTATTATCAGCCGTTTGAGTTCAACTACTGGGCAAACGCATCCCTTCCCTCTTCACTTATATCTATCTACTGCTGTTTGTTGCCAATCCGTATGAAAAAAGTCGAGTTCGTCTCACCATCTCCTCCTGGGCCGTTCGTTATTTGTATCTTTTTAACCGACTTCCAAAAGGAGAAGGTTCTCAATTCGTCTGTGTGTTTGTTATGCGATTACTCCGCCAATTATGAATTGATTTTGATGATTCTTTTTTGTTTGGTAGACCATATAAATGAGGTGGTCCCATATAAATTTCATTAACTTTGCTTGAGTAGTTTTTGAGTTAGCCTGAATAAAACGTTTTTTTTTTTCATACTTAGTATGTGGATGATATGATAAGTTCTTGTCACTGTTATTTACACAGCAGGTAGTGGTATTCGAATTTGTGTGAGGTAGGTACCACAACTAAAAAGTGTTCAATATAATATTCAAAAAAAAACAACTGACATCCAAAAAAAGCTATAATTTCGGAAGTCGGTGGCAAAAATTGAAATTTTAAAACCAAAGACACCGACTTCCGAAATTAAAATTATCTTTCACTTTGTAGTTTTTTTTTTTCATGTTTTTATTAGCAAATCATTTCTTCGTAAAGAAGGAATACCAAATATTTATTACAAAAGCCTTGTCGTTGTTTTTAAATATGTATAAAAGCAATCACGTTAGACGTAGGTAGTTGCAAATCATAGCTTAATCGCTTATATCGATCGATCTACAAAGTTACGCCGAACTTGCTATGGTCAAGTCTACTAAGATGGACTGTTTTAAAAAGTCGAGACCCCTCAAGGAACACGTAAAATCCTCTGTACATGTTATAAACTGAAGTCGTTTTTCGTTTCTCTGTGTGACTGCGTCGTTCTTCTAAATCAATCAAGGATTTCGATGCGTTTTTCATCTTCATTTAGGGGATTTGTTCCCGAAGGTTTATGTTTAAGTATAATATTATACACTATGATAATATATTATCGTGTATAATGTATTATTAATAGTATCTGGCCGACCCAGCACTGCTCTGGTGAACACAGAGAATGCTGATTTAATAGTATAGGAAAGTTCATACTAATTCTAAGCTGCCATGTCATTATTCTAAGGTAGCCATCTTGTTCTAAACTTTGGGCGATCGAGCTCTGCTCGAATGAAAATACGAGAAAACGAATTTCCCAGATATGAGATCTAGCTAGATCGATTTTTCGCCTCCGTAAACCCCTATATTGCATCATCGAAATCGTTAGAGCCGTTTTCGAGAACGTGATTACAAATATACAAATGTTGCTCGTTTAATACTATAGGATATTATATATCTCGATGTTTAGTCAAGTCCTAATAATCGTGCAAAGCAGGGGCGGGTCGCTAGAAGGTATTCGATAAAAGACTTATCTGATGATAATAAATGCAGAATCAGGAGTTGACTCGGTTATGTTGATAATATTAGTCCTTCTTTTGTTAAGACCACAAGAGAACAATGAAATTGATGACGTATGTACGCAAATTGCAGTTGTTTGCGCTTTTATAGTTCATGATCGACGATTAATTTTATAGTACCTTTAAAACTTAGGAAACGTTTAAAAAATACTTTTAGCAACAGGAAAGCTTGTAAAAGCAATATTGTTAGAAAAATATTTCTCTTGGTTACCACTTTAACCCTAAGCATGCATTAGCCTGTGGAGCCTCCAAGGGCTAGTGCAAATCTTGGGATTCATTCTTTGAATTTATCTTAAGAACAAACTAAGTAGTTGAGAAAGATGTTGTCCCATACATCGATATACGATCAATTCTCCAAATGTAAGTTTGTAATCGCAATTTTTTATATTTTTATTTGATGAAACGACAAATTATACTTTTTCCTTTATATGTGCTGTGAGACCTTGCTTCCTGCCAAATTTCATGATTCTAGGTCAACGGGAAATACCTTGTAGGTTTTGATTTATTTGCGAGTATCAAAATATGTCACATAAATGGCTGTATTTTTTATTGCGTTGACTTAGAAGCTTTTTAGAGCTCTAAGGGAGCAGATCTACGTATTTGATATTAATTTCAACTTGATACCTCCACGCGTTCTTGAGAAAATGGGTCTTGACAGACTGTCGGACGGACAAGAAGTGATCCTATAAGCGTTCTGTTTTTTCCGTTTGAGGTAAGGAACCCTAAAAACGATTTCATTAATTAAAATATCAAACTTTTCGCTGGCCCTTGTCCCAACAACTTTCTCACACACATTCAAACTGTAATCCTATTGCCAACGTTAGTCCTCAGATTAAATACTGTTTGGTATGCATCGCTTGCAATCGGTAACTGCAAGCGGACTTTTGTCGTCAGACCACTTCATACAACGAGGTACACGAGGGCGACACTGTACACTGTGACGAGAGGCAGGCGGTTCGCATGCAAATTGCCTTATCAGCGGTTTGAGGATTTTCAGTTCAAAAGTTTAAATGCATGCAAATTGTTATCATTTAGCATGCAATTTTGTAACAAGCGCCTTATAATGACCCAGTTTCCATGACCATAGATATCTTTTGAGTTTAAATACTAGTGGTTTATTGACTACTGTATCTAATGGTTACGTATTATAATAAAATACAATAGACGTGGATATATTTCGTAACTTTTCCGCTTAGCTATTTCTAAAGACCCATAAAAAACCCTGAAAGAAATCGATTGATTGAAATTGTTTGATTTCTCGGGGGTTTCTTATTCTATAGTTATTCTAACCATTTTCGAGATAACTATGGTTGATTCACACATGTTCTGAACGCGTATTGGTCGACTCAACTCCACTGTTTTACTTACATAATTTTGATTAAACTAAAATTAATTGCATTAAGGAACGATTAATCATAATATATAAGATATTGGATATTTCAACTACGTATGAAATACCTAATGGACGACTCGCCTACAGTTTATTAATATTGCGCGCTGGATTGATTTCTAAAGTGGTGGGTAGTTACATTGTCAATGTCTTCTGTATTGTCTATAGTATTTTATAATTTTATTGACTAAATATATATTTTTTTTAGTCAGCGTCGTCGGCGAAGCCCCGTCTGGCGGGGATCCTATTTCTGTTTGGTTTAAAAAAAAAAAACACGAACCCGGGTGCTCCAAGTCCCGAGCTCGCTTCGCTCACTCTTGAAAATATCGAAATACAGAGTATCAAATGTCCTAAATATCGTAATAATATAACATTGAATGACATGACTGAAAAATAAATAATTTGATAGATTGATTGATAACTATAGCACAACTTATTGTATTCTTTTCGGAAAACATGTTTTCCCAAAATCTCCTTACTACGTCTAGTAGGCATAGTCTAGACGAGAACGTAATGGGTAGTCTTCTGGACACGGATACAGCTGGTTACAAACGAAGAACCTGGGTTTAACTACTCAAAAACAAAATGTACAGACCGCTGCTGTTATAGGTAATTGATTATGCAATCCCTGTTCAAAGTTATATATACATAATGGAGTAGTACTAAGAGTAGTAATCTTGGTTATAATCGGAATATGCAAATCTATATTAAATACTCTTAAAATACTAACGATTCTTGTTAGAAAAGAACATTTCAAAATGAAAAGGTAACTGAATTAACCAGATACATAAAACTCAGTCTAACCTGTAGACTAATTAAATGCTGAAAGTTTCAGGACTGCAAGCGTAGTTTCCATCAGGGATGTTGCGGATGCAGGTTCTTTTAGATCCGCGGATGCGGATTTTTGGTGGCTCACATCCGTAGTTGCGGATCTCAAGTTTTTTTAAGGGATCCGTCAAGGCGGCAAAGCGATATTCAAAAGCAGCGCTGTTTCGTTGTATGTTGATCATAATTCAATTTGCGACAATTATAATAAAATAATTACTAAATTATTATCATTAAAAAATTTAAGGTATAGATCTCGATATTTTATGTGTTTGATGGATCGTGAAAATGTGACGATTTTGAGCTATATTGATGCTTTAAAAAAAAAAAATTATTATTTTAATTTCCATTTTTAATCGACATCAAAAAAAGGAGGAGGTTCTCAGTTCGTCGGAATCTACCATAAGAAAATTAATATTAATATTATAAAATAATATTAAATTATTAATTAATATTAAATTATTAATTAATATTAAATTAATATTATATTATTAATTAATTCTCTATAAGAATTTTCAAATCGGTCTTCGAGTAATCACTCGAAGACTTGAAAATTCTTATTTTGATTGAATGGGTATACTTTCAAGTTGGTCCCATTTGGTTACGATCCGATGATGGGATCTTGGAGAAATTGAGGGAACTCTTCAAATATTAAAGGCACACCTGTAGCGATTTGGGTATTTTTTATAGTAACTCGTGCATTTGCTCTCGGAAAGCACCATTTGGTAAAGTGGAACTGATGATGAAGGACACAGATGGCCACCGGAACTAATCAATAATATGTAGTTGCGATTCGATTTATTTAATATAGTTGGTAAGCAATTGCTGCTCATCACAATTCATATGGTGCAGTGGACCTGATGGTGAAGTACCTGTAGAACTCCTCAACAATTAAAGTCCCTGCATTGGGAAAAGCAATATTTTGTAACAGGTGATGAGCAGTTCATATTAGACTATTGTAACTTAGATAAATTACAAACCAACCCACTAAAAAGCGAAGTGTAAAAAAGTTTTTTGTTTATTATGATTTTACTTATATTCACCCTTTCGGACCCATATCTGGTCCGCATTGATTATTGCGACAGCGGATGCGCAGGTCTAAATAAATGAATATCCACAACATCCCTGGTTTCTATTACCGTTCCATTAATGTTAAAATCTATTTGCAAGTTTTAAGAGATTTTTTTACTTTCCTTTTTAGTAAGAGGTAAAAAAGTATATAGGTAAAAGGCTGACTACCCATGGACTTCCAAGCGAAGTGAGGGTGGTCAAAAAAGGAAAGCTCTTGCTGTACAGTACGACACAACTTAGATGGAGCATCGGCAAAATTTGTTAAACCGGTCACCATCCGAACTGAGTGCGCCTTCAAAATCGCCAATCTTAATTACTGATTTAGTTGAAAATGATCTTTAAGCAAACGGTATAACTTGTAAAGTCATTAACTAAATACGTTCGAAAAATTGAAATTAATTAATGCAAATTTTCAAATTATAATATATCTGGAGTGTATACAAACTGCATGTTTTTTACTATTCTTTTAAGAATTAAGATTTTCTGTATTTAGTTCTTTGAATTAGATAAGCCGATTACCAATTCGTTACATGTTCCTTCAGCAGCTGTACTTTGAATTCCCTCATTGCTCGCTTACCAGATTTTTAAGGACTTAGGGTCCAACTACCGCAATATGCGTGAGTTTTCTGAGTATTGCAGTTCTCTTCTGGTTTTGTCAAAGAAAAATTAAATAGGTGGTGTGATTAGCTGATGTTGGGTTCATAAAAACAGTCCTAAAGGTGAGGTGATAAAATGATGGCGACTTACGTAGCGTGCTAAATAAAGTACAATTTTTCTTTATCATTTATCATACACTTCTGTTTTCTTAATGTCCAAAACGACCATGAACTTATTTATGACGTATCACGATCAACATAAATGCTGTAACAGTAAATATTGTCCAAATCCACATTCAGAATATAAAGTGGGCATATAACGGGATTGCCAACACTTAATAGTGTGTGTAGATGTGGCTAATATTGTAAATACTTGAATGGACTAAGGTGAAGATAAATGGTTGAAAATGTTTTAGGAATTAAGTAAAATGTTTATAGGGGGTCAGCTATCTCTTTGTTTTTTTATTACGTTTTCTGTGAGACCCAACAAGTATGAAGTCTGGAAAGACGACGTGTCCATCCACATCTTTAATAGAGCTTTTTAGAATACCGTTCGGTTGCTAAGGCTTGAAATCAGATAATTAAGTTCTTAAGATTAACCCTCTAAAGATTCTGGAGGCAATTTTAGCAGGAAAATATACTCAAGGATAAAAAGATCCCAATTTTCATGAAGATCATTGAAATATTTTTATTATTAAACATTTATTTCAGACCAAGTCCATATTCTTGTTAGTAATAATATACTTAAAAACGAATGTCAGTATAAACTGCAACTCAGATTAAACTGCAACATGAAGCAGCACCCATCTACGCAGCATGGGGAACTCCCCCCGATCTGCAAATACTGGGTATATTTATAGAGAATTGGAACTACCACGAACGACCCGCGCCTCAGCAAACATCCCTGAAGCACTGCAACGCCATGGCAGCCCCAACAGCACCCTGAGTGCATTGTTGTATTGGACACGCAGGTCGCTGTATGCCCGCTACGAACAACTGATCCACAGGCTGCAGGTGTAAAAAGATTGAAAATATACGCAATAATGTAATTTTACACAAATAACCATTGTCAAGGCCGTAGGGCATTAAATCTATATATACAGCGATAAAAATAAATTGCCGTGCGTTAGTCTCGCGAAAACGGGTTGATTTTTATTTTGTTCGTCTCAATACTGGGTTGGTATGGGAAAGAAGAAAATTAAGAAAAACCCATAGGAACAGCCGGGAAATAGAAGAGATCGCAATTTTGTGACACGCGGTATAATTAAAAAGTTCATTGCACTGGGTCATGTTTTCTGATATACGAATCAGTGCTTGAGTGAAACCTTTAAAACATTTCAGACCAACGAGTAATATCACTGCTACACCTGCATAGTTGATAGCTAAGTCGTTTTATTTTTTAACAACAAATAAGTAACAAGAAGCAATCTGTTTTCTCATGTTTTCATTGTAGACTAAACAGGATGTTTGTATTTTCATAACAAAATGAAGTTTTATCGAGGCTAAGATGAGAATTTTCGGAGCTTTTTCATTTACAGTCTGATACTGTAACAAATATTATTATATGCTGTTATTAATACAAACACAACCTAACAGAAAGTCTGTAGAATCGATCTCAGGACATCAATTTTTTTTTATTAGGTACTAGCGTCCCGCTACTATGTCGCACGGTTTTCACGACCTGACTAACACCTAGATTCCTTTATTATGTGTAAGTTTAATATTAATGTATTATACAAACTCAAACTCAAAGCATTTGTCTCAATTAAACCATTTACAGGCACTTTTGAATTGTCAAGGAGTCGGTCAGCCAGAAATATGAAGCTAGTTGCCCATTCCGAAGCTTAGTAGGTACCTATGGAGTAGAACTAGCAAGGAACTCCACGGACACTCTTTTAAATAAAAAAAATGGTTTCAAAATATTGGTTACATCATTCATGTTGACATTATACATGAGAGAACAATGCAGAAAGACGTGCACGACAAAGCGTCCGTAATAAAAAAAAAACCAAAACAATTCAAAAATTAAAATAAGAAATGGCAGCTAAGAAATGACCAATCCCTACTGACAGCGCCCGTTCACGAACATGACGCATGGATCAGCACCATTCAGCTCAACTATTTTGAAGGAAGCTAAATGTTCCAACAAACGCGTCAACATATTTCTTTTTTTGGTTGGTAAATTATCAAATAACTTCTCTCGTTCTGGGTGGAGCAGGAGGGCGTGTCAGAAACTTACTGACTAAAACCCACCCGTGTTCAGTTGCCTGTATTGCCAAGGGCCACGGTAACCCTTTCGGACAAAACCGCAACCCCGGCAGACATCAGCGCGCCGTCGACCCGGGCCTGGTCTTTATCGGACGGCGACGTCCGGGGCGTCTCCTGTTGCGGTTAGGGGCGTGATGACGCGAAATTTGCCTCTCCCTCACGCGTTCCGCTTCTTTCTTCGCGAGCAATTCTGCTTCGCAGAAGGAGGTGACGGTCTCCCATGCCCTCTCGCTCCGTACCATGGCCTGGACCAAGACCGGACGCGACCATCATAAATCTTTCGGAATAATTCTCTAAATAATGGTGAAAAGCGCATCAAAATCAGTTGCGTAATTTATAAGAACAACGCAGTCACACAGACACTCACCAAAAGTGACTATGACAAAGCCAGAAGGATAGCTGGCTAAACGACCTAGTCATTTTTATCACCTTACAAATTAGATCTGCTTTTGTTGATCGAAGCCCTACATACATAGTTGAGGTATTTCCCGATGATAAATATCTTTCGTAGACATAAAAGGCACTAGAGCAGTCGTTCCCAAAGTTGACTTGACCGCGACCCACTTAACAAAAACTTCAAAATTAGGGACTCACCTTTGGCTGTCATGGTCAAAAAAGGTACTTAAGTATATGAATGAATGAAGGACTGTTCAAATTAGAAAAAACATTTCAGTTACAATCGAAATTTTGTATACTTAATGAAATACAAGGAGTCTATTTCAATGGGAAGGATGTATTTGTTTCCTATTTATTGTCATTATAGCTTTAACATCCACTTCAATTTTAGTAACTTTTAATCGCAATGAATTTTATACGTCCAATTTATTTCCGTATTTAGTTTAATATTAATCATAGCTGAGATTCAATTTTTCAAGGCCCACCTAATATTTGCTCGCGACCCACCAGTGGGTCGCGACCGTAGTTTGGCAGCCACTGCAGTATAGCATTTTTGAAATGCAATTAGGAAATCTGCAAGAATCCAACTTGTGTATATAGTTTGGATTTAATTTTGTAAACTAAGCTTTTTGGTAAAGCTTCAGGCCATTAGGATCCTCCCGCAGAAAGGAAGAGGCCTGTGTCCCAACAGTGTGAACATTAGTGACTATTACACATTTAGCTCAATTAATTATTTCAATTTATTTTATTTTATCTTGATAGTTCGCTGCCCTTAGTCAGAAATGCATTTCTTACGAAAACAGATCTTGGACTTGGAACTAAGGTTTTTATTAAAAACTCTCTTTGAACGAAAGAGAGTTTTATTATATCATAATTTTTAGGGTTCCATACCTCAAAAGGAAAAAACGGAACCCTTATAGGATCACTTCGTTGTCCGTCCGTCAGTCTGTCAAGACCCATTTTCTCAGGAACGCGTAGAGGTATCACATTGAAATAAATATCAAATACGTAAAGGCTCTTGCAAACAGGCGCGACACGCGACGCGACACAAAGACACCGCTCGTTGCGCGACGAGCGGTGTCTTTGTGTCGCAACGCGTGTCGCGCCTGTTTGAAAGAGCCTTAACGTCGCTTTGAAGCTCTAAAAAAATCAAGTTTCTAAGTCAACGCAATAAAAAATACGGCCATTTATGCGACATGTTTTGACACTCGCAAATAAATCAAAACCTCCAAGGTACTTCCCGTTGACCTAGATTGATAAAATTTGGTAGGAAGCAAGGTCTTACAGCACTAGTAAGAGAAAAAGTCCGAAAATTATGAATTTGTTTTATCCTATATATATATTTTTTTTTTTGCAATTACAAACTTACATTTGCAGTTGGAGAATTGACCGTAACGTATATCGATGTATGGGAGAACATGTTTTTCAACTACAATGTTAAGTTTGTTTTTGGGATAAATTCATTCCAATTACGGAACCCTTCATTGTGCGCGGTCCGTCACGCACTTGGCCGGTATTTTTAGAAGAAGATTTTTAGAAGAGGCCTGTGTCCCAACAGTGTGAACATTAGTGACTATTACACATTTAGCTCAATTAATTATTTCAATTTATTTTATTTTATCTTGATAGTTCGCTGCCCTTAGTCAGAAATGCATTTCTTACGAAAACAGATCTTGGACTTGGAACTAAGGTTTTTATTAAAAACTCTCTTTGAACCAAATAGAGTTTTATTGCTATCATAATTTCAGCCGAAAGACGTCCACTGTTGCACATAGGCCGCCCCCAAGCACCGCACACTTAAGACACTGCAGTATGTGGGATGAGAAGATATTGCGTAGCTTTCCGAACGCTGCCCAGCCGAGTCGGATTCGACTATTGATCTCTTTCTCGAACTTGGACTTACCTAACTGGACAATTTGTCCTAGGTAAACGCACTCGTCCACAACTTCGAGTGTAGCGTCTCTGATCTTCATGAGAGTGGGTGGTACATGGGCATTTGACATGACCTTTATCTTGTCTATGTACTTTTGAAGACCCACTGTTTCAGCATCTCTACTGAGGTCATCGAGTATTGTACTGAGATCCTCCATAGTCGCAGCCATGACAACTACATCGTTGGCAAACTGAAGATGGGTGATGTAATCGCCATTGAAGTTTACATTCCAGTCATTTCCAGTGCAGAACCTTGAAAACATCCTCCAGTGCAGCGGTGAACAGTTTCGGAGAGATAATGTCTGGATTATCATCGAGGTCTGGTCCTGGAGTTGGACTGACATCGTTTTCGTACCGACACTTCAGCACCTCGATGTACCGATAGTCGATCTGGCACCGTTGAAGAGACTGCAGTACAGCCAATGTCTTGATCGAATCGAAAGCTTTCTCTTAAGTCCACAAACGCTAAGCAGAGAGGCACGTTATACTCTTCGGTCTTCTGTACAACCTGCTGCAGCGTATCTACATATTATTATATGGTCCACGGTGCTAAACGGAATCCGGCTTGTTCTGGAGGTTGGAAGTCATCAAACCACCGTTTTATTGTATACCAAAGCTTTAAAGCATTTCTTGTTTGTAAAAACTATTTTATCTTTCAAACTAAGGCCAGTCCAAATAAGCTTAGTCATGAATTTCGTTTAAACTAGATTAATGGTCTGGTTTAGTCTGAACGTCCAGCTAACTTATCTGGCTGATAATTTCGTGGATATTCCGTTTCATTTTTACAAGCTTTTATTTAACTTGCCTTGTTAGTTAGTATGTATGGGCACAGATTAATACAGATGGGACACTCCGCCAAACCATTAAAATAAAAAGCGATTCTTAATACGACTGAATAAAATGCAAATCAGATCGCACAACTCTAATTTACCTACAGTTATATTCACCTACAAGTTGCCTCTCTTTCTATCGCGTAACTCTTAGACGACGTTCACACGGACGTAATAAAATCGCGGCGATTTTTTTTTCGTGCACTGAATTTTCAACGCTCTGCTGAGCGCCGAGAGTTGGAAATCTAACAGTGATTTTCAACGCGTTGGGACGAGAGCGGGTTCCCGAGCGTTGGATTCTCAACGTTCGGCGAAACACCGAGAGTTGAAAATCTAGTTCGCGATAAAATCCCGCCGCGATTTTATTACGTCCGTGCGAACGTCAGCTTATACCTTCTGACCACGTTAGGGTTGTCATCTTTTAGAGAATAATTAATCTGAATATGTAATTACCAGTTTTGTACCTATTACTCTACTTTTCTAAACAAATGACCTTTAAATTAAACCTCGTTACTTACTTTAATTTGTTTAGTCTCCGTTATGTATTTATATGTGCCTACGTAATTGGGCAAATAGTTATATACGAATACCCTGTTGTCTACATAATAATCAAAATCTTACTACATAATATTTAGTTATGGTTATAGTAAGTTCGTGGTAGGTAACCACCAAAACAAAAATACTATTTATTTAAATAGGTACTTTCCTACCTATACTTATCAAATCCTGAACCTGACCTTGTAAACAGACTTGTAAGTACCTAACTATACCTACTATAATAATAATATTTAATATTGTAACTACGTAAATACGGGTGATATAGATAAGAATAACAAAGGTGAAAATTTGGTAGGTAGGTAGGTAGGTAACTACTTAATTACTAACTACTTATAGGTAGACGTGCATTTCTTTAGCATTCGGTGTCCTTTGGAAGTTATAAAAATGTGTGGATCGGATCCTTATTATTATTTAAGCAGCCAATTGCGATGCAATATACTGTTGCTTTCATTTTAGTATTTTTAGTTTTAATATCTTGCGATGAACGGACGACGCGACGCGGCGCGTGAGTCCTGAATTGATGTACGACCCGACGCGGCGGCGGTGCGCGGCAGCCCTACTGAATTGGCACAGTGAGACGAGCCCGCCGCGTACTTGTAGCTTCATACGTAAACTGCGGAGTGTCCCATCTGTTTTAATCTGTGGTATGGGTCAAATCTTGCAACTGAATTTTAAAACAATTATCCCCAACCGATTGAGCTTACAATTTTGCATACATTCTAAATCCAATTGGATGACATCATTCTAAATCCAATATGGCGGACTCCTAAAGACAACTATTGGGCCAATTATTGTCTATGTTCTACCATAATATGGGTATCAAAAGATACGGTTTGCTGAGAGGAATACGAAAAAGCAGTTTTAAAAATATTTTAATTTTTTTATTTATTTGGTAATTAAGTACAGTACTGGTAAGTAATCCTGAATTCTAGACATTATGAAACATCCTTTTGGTTTAAAATCGGGCCGTTTAAAATGGAGATTGATGATTGAACATCGTTCTATTCCAGAATACAAGCTTACATCTTCCAAATTACAAATATCTTAGTATAACTTCTTTAGAATTTCATATAATCACTCTTTAATCATATAATTTCATAGCAATGTGAGGTTGGTGAGGTTTTGGGACCGAGCTACAAGTATAGCATCATTACTGTTGTGCAGCGACCATAAGATTTTTTAGCATAATTGAAATACATAAATCATCATCTGCCTACCTTTTTCCGAAGGTCGGGGTCTTATTCCAGTCTAACTAAACGCATCTGAATACCAGTATGTTACATGGAGCGACTGCCTATCTGACCTCCTCAACCCAGTTACTTAGTAACAGAATACAATTGATAAGACTGATTGTCAAGACATTCGGGCTAAAATATATCTACTTATACAATCACCCTATAATGACCTGGCTGGGACACTTGCATCCTATATGAGAAGGAGTGGGCCGTAATCTACCACGCGGACTCAGTTCGGGTTGGTAGCCACATGTTTTCGAATTTTTGGTTCTAAGACACATGACAATAACATGTTTTCCTGTGTGAAAGTGATGATAAAATAATTACGCTTTACATATACAAAAACTTAAATCCGTACTCTCAATATTTTATTATAATAAGTTCCAAGCCCTTCACATCGTAGCGGTGGCGTCTGAAAACGTACGAGCGTCCGTTGACCCCGCGGGCCGATGAACTTATTTCGGAGCACAGTACTGTTCAGACTAATTTGGGGTCATTTTGTTATACAAGGCCATTAATTGCCGCGGGGCGATTATGTGCGTAAGTGTTTTTGAGATTCATGGTGTTCGGTAGGAAAGAAAGGTTAATGTGAAAGTTGGAAAACTTCAAGCCACGTGTGCTTGGGGAATCGCAGCTAAATTGTTTTTCTGTCATTTTAAATAGCATTTCACAGCCGAGCTTTTCCTATTGCAGGCCATTGAGGTCCGTCCTCGGCTACTGTCATCTATCTAGATAATGTGGAAGAGAATAGTCGAGAAAAGTATATAGACTTCATTTCTTAACCTCAAGCGCAGGTAAATAGGTCGTAAGACTTACAATCATTTCTTCGATCGATCACTTCTCTTCTAAAAAAATATAGATAGCTCATTTGACTGTGATGAACGAATCGATATTGAAACATAGGGTCGATTGAATTCGGATAGTCTCCGTAACATCGATTGCTTGTGTTTTTCGGCACTTTCGAGCTTATCAATATAATAACCAAACATTTTCCAATACTATTAAATGAGCAATATTTATATAAAAACATATATATTTATAATCACGTTCTCGAAAACGGCTCTAAAGATTTCGATGATAGGTGGAAAGGGCTTTACGGGGGCGAAAAATCGATCTAACTAGGTCTCATATCTTGGAAAATTCGTTTTCTCTATTTTCACAGCTCGGGAATGTGATACAACGTCAATATACCTGGACGATATGTTTTTATCTATTTTCACTCGAACAGGGCTCGGTCGACCAGATACTAAAAGTAATATACATAATATACTTTACATAACGCAGATTTTAGACCTTAGCTGATACACTGAAACTTGCCGCTGTTGACTTTTTAGTCCACGTGGAACACAAGCAGCTTTAGTATGTGGATTTCGAAAATTCGTTTAACTCTTTTAATAAAACATCTAAAAATAATATAAAACAAATTCGTTTTTCGTGTTTCTGACCGCATAGTTTTTCTAAACTACACAACGGATTTTGATGCGGTTTTCACTGCGGCGGCATCTACGTCGCCACATGCGAACTACGCATCAAAGACCTGACGTCACACAAATCCTGCATCGCGCAATTAGAGTTCACCGCGCGATCGACATATATACAAGATCCCGACTTCAATCAACCGTTGGGCAGTTGCCCGCCAGACACGATACCCATCTGTTCGGAGGATCCTCTCTTTTCTATAGAGGATGAGTGAACTTTACACCGTTTCTCATGTCTCTAAATCACCACCATTTAGAGAATTTAATCCGGAAAGTTCAGAAACCTCAATGTGGGTTTTAGTGCATAGCTACAAGTGGATACCATAGGTCCTTACGAGGGTAATGTAAATTTATACCTATATCCATAGGTCTGCCTCGTTGGTTTAGTGGCCACACGCGCTGTCGCTGGTTCTGGGTTCGATTCCCAGGTCGGGTTAAGTGTTATTGGGTTTTTCTATCTGGAATTTCTCAATAGCAGCCCGGAGTCTGCATTTGTGCCCGGTTGATGGCAATAGGCTCGCCCCCTAATACAAGGGACTTGAACATTCCTGGTGAAATGTAGGTGCACCTTTGCCAAACCCTTCGGGGATATAGATGTGTGTCAATTGTGTCAAATCTAATTTAGATACTTAAACGGATACAGAGAATATGACACTTATCTTCCTCCGCAAATTCTAAAAATACGCTGAAGAAAACTAGATTCATTTAATAACTACAGAGTTTATTGTGTTTATGAACCTGAAACACACTCAATTGACCGAACGAGCGAAGCGTCTCTGCTTCAAATCTGGCATGATTTTCTTTCGTGTGTCAGTTTGATGGTACTCCTCTACAGGTCATACTTTACAACCGATCTGGACGAAACTTGGTATACTGGTTTTACGACTTTATAGTTTTTTTTTTGTCGTCGGGTATTTTTGATTGGAAGAGTAAGTACTTCCTTCAAAAAGGGGCAATAAGGGGGCTACAGGATACCTCCGCGTTATGAGATCTGATTTCGTTGAGTCTTTTTTATTTGAATGGTAGTAACTTTAAATTGGTCTAATAAAAAAATGGTGAAGATCTGAAGACTATCTTCGGCGTGATGGGCAGAATAGCTCCTCAAAATGCAGTAAATTGCTCACTTTTAGATTTCTACCAATGGAATCGACCCTTTAACTACTAAGTAGTGGTTGATGGAGCACCTGGAACCACCTTCTCATCACAAAACTAGAGAATACTGAAAATAATTTTCTGAATTCTCTAAAACGTTTCACAATATTACTAGATGGCGCTACTGTACACCGCTAGATCGCGCTGTCGTTGTCTCTCACCAAATAGTTAAATCCCGTCGAAAATTTGTGTGACTGAGTCTTGTTGGGTGTAAAGGAGCTTCAAAAGTAAAGTCTCGTGTTTAACAGATAGTAGTTGGGCAGTCGTGGGTTAGTTTATTTCTGTTTAATTATCGTCTTGCCACCATATGCTTTCAATATACTACAGCCGGAGTCAGGTTTTTTTTAAAGTTGGATAAGTATATTAATTATAGGATTTTAAACTGATGTCGGTTTAAAATCCTATATTTTAGTTATGGTTATTTTCACTACTAAAGATATTTAAAACGGGATATTTACCATATTTTTTCAAACAAAAAACATGGTAAATATTCCATTTTAAATAACTTTAGTTGGTATATTAATTGTTGCAATAAAATTTGTGCTCGCGAGGTCTACTGTTCGCAGGACTACTAGTTTAACATTGCCAGTATGCTATTTCAAGACAAAAGTAAAAATCACTTAAGTAAAAATTAGACTTCTTTGTGTTTCAGCTGATTGAGAGCAACTTTTCAGAAGAACATTTTGACAGTCTTGTGAACGTTACATGATTTGTGAAAAATTCCTACGAGGAAATTACTTAATCTTGAATAAAAAAACTATCTAGGCATATATTCTGAACATCTACGCTTTAAGGGGGAAGCGCTAAAGTAGCCCGGGAAGTTAATTTTTTTGCAATTCGCAGGTTAGTATCAGGTTGTCTTTTGATCAGAACATAATTCGCGAGGAGAGCAAAAAATATGTTTTTACAGAATTATAATCATTAGAATCTTCATTGATACTGCAAACCATGTTGTAACGTCATTCTCAACAGCGTGTATCAGAAAGGTGGGATCAAAATTAAGGTGTGCAAAAGACCATCAAACTCTACAACTTTCTTCATGGGACCAACATCGAAATCGCGGAAAAATTATCAGCTGTCCCAAACAAAACTTCAATACCTACTCGATCCAAATGTACCTTTCTGATACATGCTGTGTACTTAAATAGTCTTCATTTGCGGCTAGCGCGGCCATTTTGTTTTTGTAATAATCATACATCTATGTTGACCGCAGTTTCGGCTCTGTGGTCACAGTCCACTGTAGCCGTTTAAGTGCCTGCTACACGGTCGCCAACCGTGTCCCGACAGAGGTGACCTTGGTGGTTTACAACCGTATAGATGGTGGTTTACGATCAAATTTCAAACAGCTCTGCCTGTCGCCAACCAAGGTCAACTCAGTCGGGGACACGGTTGGCAGCCGTGTAGCAGACATTTTAGCCTTATCGTTGTAATAGCTGCCAAGCTATTACAACGATAAGGATAAATTACAACGATTGAAAAGTGGGGGAGTAGTGATCGTTATTACTTTAATCTTATGAAAGTAGAGAGATGTTGAGGTCTTATTGTAACTGAGAGAGAATTGCAGGACTTTGATCTTTTAAGAACACAGCAATGTAACTTGGTAACAGAAATGGTGATCCCTGGAAAAGCCCTTTCAATGTTATAAACCTTATAACTCTAGAAAAAGCCCGTCTAAATATTCCACTTATCCCAAATAACTAGCTACATTGAGTAACTAACACATAACACGTTTCTTAGCTCAACATATTTACAACAACTTTCATCAACAGAAATCCTTCAGCTATCCGTCTGACCCACATCTTTTAACAATAGCAGCGCAATTATCTACGTGTATACGTCACATCCGCGACGCCTGCGCAAACAATATTGTTGCTAAATCGATTTGTAAACGATACTAGAGTAGATTAAATTTACTAATATTATAAACTAGCGACCCGTGCCTACCTTGCACGACTGTAAAGGCAGACAGGTCAAAAAGTTTAATCCTATACTATTAACATAAATCATAACATCACGCCTTGTTTCCCCGAAGGGTTGGGCAGAGGTGTCCCTGTAGCAGGCACACCCACATTTCGCCAGTTATGTTTAAGTCCCATGTAATAGGGGGCGAGCCTATTGCCATCAACCGGGAACAAATCCAGACTCCGAGCTGCTACTGAGAAATTTCAGATAGAAAAACCCAATAACATTTTGCTCGACCCGGGAATCGAACCCAGGACCTCATACTTAGCAGTAGCGCTTGCGACCACTAGACCAACGAGGCCTATACTATTAAACGAGCAATATTTAAGTTACAATAGAGGGGTTTACGGGAGCGAAAAATCGATCTAGCTAGGTCTCATATCAGGGAAAATTCGTTTTCTCCGCATTTTCACCCGAGCAGAGCTCGGTCGCCCAAGGTTTAGAACAAGATGGCTAACTTAGAATAATGACATGGCAGCATGGAATTAGTATGAACTATCCTATACTATTAAATGAGTATTCTCTATTTTCACCGGAGCAGAGCTCGGTCGCCCAGGTACATAAATTTAAGTTTAATATGAATGTATTTTAAAAAAGGTAAAACTTATGGGTCTGTTCCTAAATTATTTAGAAAACCGCATCAAAAGTTCATTGTTTAGTTTAGAAGATCTTAGCGATCACACAGCCAGACACAAAAAGCGTTTTTTTTTACACGATGGGACAAAGTCGCTTGAAAATGATGATACTTAAGGTGGAACTAATTGATATTTTTCCATACAAATTTCGGGGGGGTTTTACTCCACTATTTGACATCCAAAGTTAAACATGACATCGTTTTGTCTCATTATTAATTGTCTGTGCTGAAATAGAATTGTAAAATAAAAAGCCATAAAAAAAGTTAGGAGCCAACAAAATATACATAGTAGATTGTTTGCCAAGGGAGCAAACAACAATTTTTAAGGCGAGTGTTTCTTTGCGTAGCGAGGGAATCAAAATTAGAATCCTGAACGCAGCGAGGGATTCAAGTTACGTCACTCGAGCTTAAAATAGTATTGCTCCCGAGGTGAACCCTCTACTTTTCATCACCGTGAGAAAAAAAAAATGTCTGTGATTTGACCCCCGTCAGGAACGAAGTTCCTTCTCACGTATGATTTAAAAAACAAAATTTGCGCAGCCGCCATCTTGGATTTACATTTTGACCTCACTATCGGTTTTAGCACCCTCGAAAACTATGAAAACAACACCCATAATGAAAAATTTGAAAATTTTTGAAGCCACCACGTTGGATTTTCATTTTGACCTGACTATCGGCTTCAGCACCTTTGAAAACCATGAAAACAATACCCATTATGAAAAATTTGAAAATTTTCAGAGCCGCCATCTTGGATTTACATTTGACCTAACTATCGGCTTTAGCACCCTCAAAAACTATGAAACCGACACCCATGACGAAAAATTTGAAAATTTTCAAAGCCGCTATCTTGGATTTTCATTTTGACTAAATTCACACTTTCTCTCTCGCTCTTGCCAGCCTGTTATTTGTTCATACAATGTTCATGTTTGATCTCTTTGGTAATTGGAACTTTTATTAACAATATACATATTCCAAATTCAAATCACTTTTACTGTCTAGGGTTTAAATAGCTATTTTAGTCCCTGTTTACGACGAATAATCTAGCTTTTTTTGAATAGATGTGATAAAAATTTGTTTTTCTTGCTAATTTTAACGCAACTTAGGGCGTAAAAACCACAGCATAATGTGGTTTTTTCATAAAACTCGATTTTCCAGAGGACTTTTCGGAACGGTGTTTGTGTGCGTGCGAACTAGACGCTGTGCATGTAGATCAGCGTTTAACTGCTCATCACTGATACTATCTCTGTCGGACACGATGCCAGGTGAGACAGCGTTGGGCACGCCACAATTGCGGCGATAAGACCCCTCTTTGAGGAGTGGCTAGAGAGGCGCCACGGCGTCCTCACCTTCCGCCTGACGCAGGTCCTCACCGGACACGGCTGTTTCGGGAGGTTCCTGCACAGGATAAGGCGGGAGGAAACGCCCGGGTGTCACCATTGTGTGGATCGCCCGGAGGACACGGTGGAGCATACGGTGGAGGTCTGCCCAGCTTGGGCGGAGCATCGCCGTGTCCTCGTGGAGGCGATCGGCGGCGGTGATCTCTCGCGTCCGGCCCTGGTTCAGGCCATGGTACGGAGCGAGAGGAAATGGGAGGCCGTCACCTCCTTCTGCGAAGCTGTAATGCTCGCGAAGGAGGAGGCGGAACGCGTGAGGGAAAGGCAAATTTCGCGCCCTCACGCCCCTAACCGTCGCAGGAGGAGACGCCCAGGGCGTCGGGAATCGCGGGACGATTTCCGGCCACCGTAGGCGCGGGCTTGCGGGCGGTGAGCAATGGGTGGCTCACCGTCCGATAAGGACCAGGCCCGGGTCGACGGCGCGTTGTGTTCCACGCGCGCCTCAAAGAGATGTCAGCAGATTTGAAGGGGTCCACTAGGGCCGATGCCTGCCGGGGTTGCGAAGAAAACCGAAAGAGAGTCTGACACGCCCTCCCGCTCCGCCCAGAGCGGGAGAACTTATGTGATGATTTCCCACCCTCAAAAAAAAAAAAAAAAAAAGGTGAGACAGCGTGCTTTTTGGCCTAGCCGATCAGTGAGTTCCAGCTCGCGACTAGTTCAACCTTAAATGTGAAATTTTGTGAAAAAGATCGTGACGCAATCACGCATTAACGGCTAATCCTATCAAACTTCTAGACACATAGCAAATAAAAAACCAAGACATAGCGCTGTGAGCAATACAGTGAAGCATGCCAAAACCACTCTGCATACACGCTCAAACGCACACATTTACAACCATTTACAATGACAATCAAATCAAACTACACCTTACTAAGTACACACATGTTTACGAAACCGGCTTCACATCACTGTTGACAGCACTATGTCTACGATTTTTAATTGGTCTGAGGTTCTAGATTAACACATTAGATACAATTTTTTGCGGTTGCCTGAAGCTTAAGTAAGTACCTACTTTGTTCCCAAGGATGCGAGTGAAGTCGTGGGCAAAAGCTAGTCCATATAAACAGTGTAAAACAATGTCTTCAAAATCAAAGCCTATATCTTCTAAACTTCACAAAAGATTTTGATGTGGTTTTCACTATAATTTTGAGAATTTATTCCAGAATGTTTGTGAATAATTCATTCATATTGAACTTATAGCAGCACATACATATCGATGTTTTTACATGTCTCCACATCGGCAGATTGCACCCGTGCGAAGCAAGGGTCACTTGTTAAGAATAAAAGGGTACTCCTTGATTCATGATTGTTAACCTTAATCCGATCCAGCACCTCCCTTGCTGTCCCCCAGCGACGCCCTCTAAGACAAGGTCCGTACTTCATAAGGGGTGCCCTCAACGTGAAGTTGCTAAATTTAAAGTTCTATGCCCTGGCTGGAGGCTAACTTATTGAGGCACCCACAGGAAAGTCCGGTTACGGCTGTTTAATCGGAATTTTCTTGTGGGAGCCTCAATAAATTATCCTCCCAACCTCGACAATACCAAAAAAAAAAAAAAAACATTGTTGCCCAAAAACATGAAAGCAACTATTGAATGTCCTTGTTCTAGATGAGGAGACGACCGCGTAAGGGATGTGAATCTTCAATAGATGCGGGAGGCAGCCCCCTAAATGCGTAACAGACTTTCAATCGCAATCGGAAGTATTTTGAAGGAAATTACTAATCCATTGCTTCATATGTTTGAAAAATTCGCCTGCTCAACAACGTAAATAACACAATGAATGTTGTTGAACTGTCAAATAGAAAGGCATTGTCATTGTAAGTGGATGATGCAATTACCCTGAAGATCAGATTATTGTGAAAGTCTATAAAAAAGGCATTGCTTAGTGAAAGTCTTCCGGAAAACTCACTCTACAAATTGCACTATGTTTTTTTCTTGAAATTGGTAGGTAATCTTTGCAAGACCATCCTAAATTTTATCATTTGGATAAAAGTTACAGTATAAAAGTTTACAGACATAGGATGAACATCGTCGCTTTTCGGATGGATACACGAACATTAATTTATAATACTGTCTTAGAACGGACCTAATAAATACGATACAACCTTTCACAGAACTAAACTACATTTCTGAACTAGTATTTGCGAAGTCGATCACTAAGAGCGACCACATCACTAATTATATTCACAAATTTATCTCACCAATCAAACATAAAAGGTCACTTAGGACTATGGAATCTATAATGGCATACATGGTCAGTTCTACTTACAGATCCGTTTGACCTCATCAAAACTGTACCGAGTGTGACTGCAATGGCCTCAAGATCTAGGCATCTACGGGCCGGAGCGAACAAGTGACTATGAGTGCACTATGTGCAGTGTGCAAGTGTACCAAAAAAAGGCTAGATAATATCTTCTCTACTGTTTAATATTAAGGCGTTACAAACAACCATACTAGGTACACTACTAAGCCCGTACTCAACAAAGTCCATATGTTTTTTACTCCCATCTGTAAAACAATGTCCCATTTAACGGAAAACACTCAGTGTCTTTCAAAGATTACAGCGTCGGCCTAACTTTTATTTAACTAAGAACAAGTCGACTGCCCCAGTTCGAGCACAACTTTGGGGATTACTTCTCTTTTAATAAGTTCCCAACTTTACACACAACTTAGTCAGGCAAAGAAAATTAAGTTATAAACTTTGATAACGAATGATTTATGGAATATTACTTATGTATGGAACGTATGTGTTGTTGGCAATATGGCCATTGGATTTGAGGTTTTAAAATCGCTTTTCAGATCTTGCAAAAGGCGCCTAATTAAGTTAATAATTCGGCAAAATCGCGAAAAGTCCAGCTTCATAATTTGAATAAGCGTTTTGCAAACCAATCGTAGACTTGGTAAAACTTTAACAGATCCTTTGAAAAACTATAAGTACTTATAAGGTTTCAGAGGTTTTTCAAAGGATCTATTAAGGCGGAAGCATCAGGGTAGCCCGTGAAATTAATTATTTTTCACGTTTTTTTTTTTTTGCAATTTGCAGGTCAGTATCAGGTTGTATGTTGATGTAAATATGATTCGCAGCCGTATCAAATATTTATTTATAGAATTACTAGCGGCCCGCTCCTGCTTTTTACGACTTGACAGAACATTGAGATTTGTTAGGTAAACGTAACTTTAATATTAAACGATAAAACACATAAACCTTTCGGAATAAATTCTCTAAACGATGGTCAAAACCCCATCAAAATCTGTTGCGTAGTTTAGAACAACAACGCGACATTGTTTTATAATATGTATAAATAATCATAAAAACCTGATGCTTTTTAATTATATGAACTTATGATGTAATTGTTTTTTTTTATTTTATTATATGAACTTAGAGACTTGTATTGATATAAAACTCTCTAAGTTCATGTAATCCTATTGAATGACTATTTCATGAAACCATGGCATTTTAGGATTATTCTAACATATGGAATTGTATTGCTGATTCTAATGATTAAAATTCTGTAAAGCCATGTTTGTTACAGTCGTGAATCACTGACCTGCAAATTGCCAAAAACGTAACAAATTTTGAATTTCCCGGGCCAGTTTAACGCATCCCCCTTAAAGTACGAAACTCTTCTAAAGAATTAAAGGAATTTCCATGCTTAGGTAAGAAGACAACGCTTTAATATTAGCAAAGATACGTGATAGTTTTCTGATGACTGATCGTGATAATGTCACGAAGAAATATTAATTACGATACCTAGTGTGATTTGTAAGAAACCACAGTCAGTAAAACATAGGACGGTTCCCACAAGATAAATTGAAGCAGAAACTTTAACATATTCAAATTGTTTATTTGTAAGAAAATACATGATTTACAAGGGAAGATCTGCAGCCTTAAAGTTATCGTATTCTGCCTGCGAGCAAGCGTGCAAATTATTTATGTTTAAATGACACAAAATATTATGCAGATTCTATTAAAAGTACATTATTATCACATAACATCACGCCTGTTATCCCCCCGAAGGGTTGGGCAGAGGTGTACCTATAGTACACCCATATTTCGCCGGTTATGTTTAAGTCCCAGGTAATAGGCGGCGAGCCTATTGCCATTAACCGGGCACAAATCCAGACTTCGGTATGCTATCCCTGACGGAAAAACCTGATTACACTTTTCCCGACCTGGGAATCGAACCCAGGACCTCATGCTCAGCAATAGGGCTTGCGACCACTTGACAAACGAGGCAGTCAAGAAATAGATAGTGGATCGCAAAAAGCTAAAAAGCACTAGTCATAAATAGTACATTATTGTTGCGGCCTGTAACAGGAGCATTGATGGACGAATGCGAAAATGTGGGCCGTAGCGAAGCCGAAACACACATACGTGAGTCCATCAATGCCTGGCTGCGACAAGGCTTGTATAGTAATTTTCTTAAATAATGCGCGAAAATTTAAACTGTAAATTAATTATAAGTTCCAAAATTAATGACGAACAAAGATAATTTTTCACGCGCCAATATGCTAAACAGCTCTTTTTACAAGCCAAATTGGAAAAAAATCTTTGATAAGTAACCTCCTTGGCTGCCATGTGTCGAAGTAAAAAGGTCGTTCCACTTTTAAATTACACGACAGATTTGAGTTAATTTATTCGGCCGGTAGACGCGACAGATATGGATTTTCATATGTAACATTGCCGGCCGCCTACTCGCATATACTTATTTGACCAGTACAGCATTTTCGATTTATCGCGAAGAAGGTTGTCAAAATAAAAAACATTTTCACGTTTCTATTCTCTCCAAAACATAATTAGACGACACCAAATAAATTAACACTACGTAGTTATTACCATACGTATCATATTATGAGGTAAAAGAAACAAAAGCCGCGCTAGAGAAAATAAAGAGAGTGATTAATTTTAGCCCACATCCGCCGGGGCGAGATGTAGATGAATAACGGATAACACCTCGGTTGTGAAAACTATATACACTAAAATGTAGATCAGATTTACATAAAAAATACTGAATAGAAAGGTAATTTAATTTTACAAAAGATTGATTGTTCATCGCGCTGTTTTTAAACCCCGACGGAAAACAGGGGTGTTATAAGTTTAACGTGTGTATCTATCTGTTGTGTCTGTCTGCGCTATCGCAGCTCCCAAACGGCTGAACCGATTGTGTTTCTGTTTCTTTTTTTTTTTTGTAAATGTGACTTGATCGAGAGTGTTCGTCGTTTGAAGAATATCAGCTCTTTTCTAGTTGATAAATGGATGTGAGCATCTTCCACAGGTCTGATCGATTTCAAATTTTGTATTTTGTTACTTCAATGATATTAGAAAAACATAGTAATCTTGAACTGATGCTGCAGCATCAACTGTAATTTGCAGGATACCCAACTCCCTTACCAACCTACAGCTCAGGTATCGTGTTTGGGCGCAATGGAATGGTCTCAATGAATAGGTTATAGATAGATGGTGAACAGGGTCTGGTGATGGAGTAGGAAAGGAAAATGAGGAAATGTTTGTGTCGGGGTTTTTTTTAATGCTTGTTACAGATTATATTTGAAAGAAAGTCACGGGATTCTAGGAACTTCCTACGAAAACTTCTGAAAAACAGCTGAAGCTGCAGGCATAGTTGGTAAATATTAGTGATTGTTGTTAGTGTACCTATTTAGAGGTAAGGATCTGCAAGATTTTACAACTCACTGATGTAACGCTTCATAAAAGACCTTAAGCAGTGTGCTCTAGCAAATGCCCGAAGAGTTTCCATTTATTCCGTTCTAATAACAACAATAAAATAAAATAAACTATGCTAACTCTTACCATATTTCAGTTTCCTTAGGAAAAACTGGTATCTTACAGAAGTAGGAAAAAACCGGCCAAGTGCGTGTTGGACCACGTACATTGAGAGGTTCCGTAGTTGGCATGAATTATCCCAAGAAAAACTTAATATTGTAGTTGAAAAACAATCCCATACATTCCAACTGCAAATGTAAGATTGTACGCACAATATTGAGAGATTTACCATGTTATTTTAAGACCATAGACTTCTTATAGGTTTTCCTGTACCTAATCTATGAGTAAAGAACCACTCTGTGTTTTATTTCAAAATTTTAGGCTCAGTAGTTTCGGAGATAATGGACCCCTCCATTATCTCCGAATGGTCAATTTTCATGTATTTTCTTAAATATCCGTAAATGCATTCATTCTAAAATGATTAATAATAAAACTATTTGAGAGCCCTTTCATTTGATATGTCACACGGGACAGTTTGAAATACTTTTTTTTTCTAATAAAAAAAGGTTTAAAAAAAAGCCCCCGAAAAGTGAAAAAAATATTCAAAATTCATTTATAAATTACGTTACAGATCCGTGTTCGGGTCATAGAAATACCTACATGTGTCCCAAATTTCAACTTAATCGGTCCATTAGGTTCGGAGCGAATTGGCTGTGACAGACGGACAGACAGACACACGAGTGATCCTATAGGGGTTCGGTTTTTAACTTTTTTGATACGGAAACCTAAAGTGTTTTATTACACATGTAGATGTCATTATGTTCTCTGACAGAGCGTTTTCATATTTTCTTTTCAATTGACAGTTTTTAACAGCATATAGACAGCATTTCGCCAGTATTTTTAAACAAATACAAATGAAGCCAGTTTAGAGAAGTCTTCCTGACTTGATGAACTGACTCGGAAACTTGACTCTTGTCTGGAGTCCATAACGAAACTAATACATTTCTTTCCTCTTTAAATTTTTCTCCTTAAATAGAAAAATAAATACATATAGTTCATATAAATCTGACATTTAAAATTTTAAACATAACGACTGGCATCCATACGCTATTACACAAGTATCACAGGAGCCGTGTACAATGCGCGCGCGCACCGGACGTGACGTCATCGCTTCATGAATGGCCCTAGTGTCGATGACACGCCGCATTGTTCGTACATATGTGGCGGTTTATCTCTGTATCACCGTATGTAGGTAGCTATGGAGAACGATTTGTTGTTTGTTAAACTTTTATATTGAGAGGGCAAAGTTCTGTGAGAAGAGAATTAATTGTATTTTGAACTTAGTTTGTTAATGTAGTAGGTAAATACTGTAAAAAGCTTGTAAAAAAAAGAGCAAGTCTTTTTTGGGAGCAAGCCTGAATTTGACTCTTATTGCTAGTCAATTTAATTTAAACCATGCATTCCATAATACGAGTACCTACCTGCGTTTAAACACGAACACAGTAACTGCTCCAAACCCAAGAACCAAAGGACAAGAACTCCGAGCATTGTGCGATGGTCTTATGGAATGGAAATTCGGTCAAAACGACTTAATCTTATACTGTCTGTTCCCTGATTCAAAACAAATCTGCATCGAGTAGGAACTCTACAAAAATGTATGCAACTTCGTAAAGAGAAAAATCGAATACAAGATTCCGCTTTACCCATTTCGGGATCGTATCACCATCGCCTCTCAAAATACTTTATTTAAGCTGAATCAATTAATTATAAAACTGTTTTTATCAAGAGTAATGACCACCTTATTACATAATTGATATAATAAAGGGGTTTCTGTAAAGGGAAGACATAAGCCTACTACTTCCAGGTAAGCTGCGCAGTAAATAGGTTCTACGAACTGTCGCATACCATAAACAACTAGGTACTATTAACTTACTCAGAAAAAAAAAACTAGCTATGGGTACTTGGACATAGTAATTTATTCACTTTTTAACATGCAGTAGAAGGTTTAAAAAAATAATTTGTGATTCAGTTTATGGCTGTAAGATGCCACAAAAAAAAATATGTGTCGTGGGACACCCGGTTGGAACGAAGTTCATTTCGCTGTATAGCATAATCATAGCATAGCCATAGCATAATCATAGCATAATCATACCATAATCATAGCATAATCATAGCTTAATCCTATGATTATAGGCTGATTATACTATCATAATCATAGCATAATCAGCCTATTATGTTTCCACAGCTGGGACACAGGCGTCCTCTGTACGCGAGATTGTGCTGTAATCTACCACGCGGGCCCAGTGCGGTTTTGTAGATGTCACATGTCTTCGAATTTTTGGTTCTAGGACATGCCGATTTACTCACGATGTTTTCCTTCACAATTTCGAGAGCAGTGGTGATGAAATTATGTACACAAAGTAAAGCGCCTGCCTGGGTTCGAACCTTCAACCAACTCGTAAGTCGGGGCCGTTACCACTGGGCCACCACTGCTCTTCACTGTCTATTATGTATTAAGTAACATGGCCACAATTAAATAAATTAACATCGTTTGAGAGTAACTCAATGAAAAAAAAAAACAACGAAAATGTCGTGACGATCAAAATGTTACACTTCTTTTGGTCTAGCTCTCACCAAATGTGCAGAGTATAACGTGCGATAAGGAACCCGTTCCACAAAAGCCATTATTGTACCAAAGTACCTACTTATTTCTAATGAGCAACAACTTATTAATTAATTAAGGATAAAGAAAGAAAGAAACATATTATATTTGGGAGTCGCACAGGAAAAACAAACAGTAAAAAGAGGAGCATTTAAATTTAACAAAAGTAACACATTTTTCGAATAAACGAAAACAAAAATACAGTCTCTAAGGAAAACAACTCCCCATAAGGGTCCCTATAAGTTGCAACTATTGCTTGTATTTCTTTTGAAAAGAGCGCATCTTTCCTTATAAGCTTGTCTAAACTTCTGAAGACTTAATAGGTAAGTACTTCTACGTAAGTACCAGCGTCAGAAAGATTCGGTTTCTTTTATTTCAGACAGAGTTCGTAAGTCTTCAGAAGTTAAGATAAGTTTATAAGAATTTTCAGACAGTAAAATGAGTATGCTGATTGCCATTTCACTGTCTGAAAACACTTCTGAAATAATTTGAAGATGCTGGAGATCTGAAAAGTAATAACACTTCTTTCTGTATTTTCATAAGCAAAGATTATTTCTATACTAATATGATAAAGAGGTCAAATTTGTTTGTTTGTATGTATGTAGGGGGTAATCTCCGGAACTACCAGTCGGATTTGAAAAAATATTTTTGCATTGGATAGCCCTATTCATGAGGAAGGTTATAGGCTATGTGACATTACGCTACGACATTTAGGAGCCGAGCAAAAAGAAAATAAGTGGGGAAAAAACGGTAAGCGAATACGATGGCGGGCGGGCGGGCGGGCGATGGTGGGTTCGGGGGAATTTCTTGCGAACGAAGTCACGGGCAGAAGCAAGTTATTTGTAAAGAGAGAGGGCACACCTATGTTCTTCACTATTATAAAGAAGGACGCATAGTGATAAAGTCCTCCAACGATTATTAGGGCACGCACGGTTAAGTGTCTTCATCATCATGGACCGAGCCTTTTTCCGACTACATATGTTAGGATCGGTTTCCAGTCTAAGTGGATGCAGCTGAACACCATTGTTTAACATGGAGCGACTTTTATCTGACCTCCACAACCCAGTTACTGGGTAACAGGATACCTCTTGGTAAGACTGGTTGTCTTACCAATATTGAACGAATGACAGCTGGCAGGAAGGCTAGGCGCAAGCGAGCAACCGGCCATAGCCACTAGCTGTTCACATGCTTTTTCAATTATTTTTTTTTTATGGATTCGTCGCACACGTGTGCATGCACACAAAAAAAGTCTTATACAAAAATATTTTACAGAAATAATCTAGCATCTTGAAAAAAAAAAATCACAAGAATAAACACGAAACATCTTTTACGCCGCGAAATGCTCAATACTTTAGCGACAACTACTCATATTTTTTAACAATAAAAATAGAAATTTAATCAACTAAAGAAATTTGTAAAAATGTTTTAACATATTGATGTATTTTTTTTAAATTAAATTAAAACTGCTATCTAACTGTCATAATTTATTATTGTTGGCAGATACGAGATTCAACTTAAATCAAATGTATCGCAATTTTCAACAGTATTTGTATAACGCGATGCACTACTGTCGTTTCACCTCCTGCAATAACTAAAGATTTACTTCTGTGTCCTATCGTTTGCGAAATAGTAACTGCAATATTTGCACTCTAGGTATCCTGTATGAAACTCCACTTAGCAATAGCAATCATGTAATTGCGTTTAATTAAAACAGGATTTTATTTTTATTAATTTATATATCTTTTGTATAGATTCTTTTCTATTTTGTGAATGTGAGAACGCTGTAGGCTTAGTGGACCATTTTCTATTTTCTTAAGTACCTGGTACTTATTGAAAGGCCTACACTGTCCTCCCATACCTGGTCACACTGATATTTGAAAGAATTGTAAAAGCCAATTATTTTTAAAAGAGTAACCGTGGAGTTTCATGCCGGCTCTTCTCCATAGGAAACGAACAATTGGAACCGTGCACCTAGCTTCTGACGTTTCATAAGTGTCCTTGTAGGTTTATGTGAAATAAAAATAATTTGAATTTGAATTGACCTGAGCAGGGTTTCTGCTTCGGTCAACCTAATGTTTGTGTGTACCCAAAGATATAGCGAATTAAGTATGACATTATTTAAACTTGGGTTAATGCAGTTCAATTTCTATCAATTACAAAGGTTTGCTCTTATGATTTCAAGTCTTGTGTCTAACAACATAAGAAGCATTATTTAAATTGCATTGACCTACAATCTCATACGTAGCAATCTTCACAATATATAATGTAAACACGATCTATCATCGTCGTTCCTATGTCAGTAAAGTAAAAGTCTATAAAACCATTTTATAAGTACTCGTAAGACGTTTTTAGTTATGGCGAGGAAGGTATGTGAAATAGTTAATTGATTCAGGCGTGACCTTGCGGTACTGTTCCGCTTAGCTATTTCTACAGTCTTAAAAAGACCCTGAAAGAAATCGACACGTGTTTCACCTCTCAACGAGGCATCCTCAGGATGACGATTGACTTGTAGCGAACTCGAACACGCACACAACTGAGCGCAGACTCTGCGCGAACAGGTTTCTGTGTTCTCTCAGCAGAACAGGTTACTATAAATATATCCACATCATCATTTTTTTTAAGTATGTGAAAGTTTACATAAAGCACTGAAAGCATAGGCAGCGGTTTTTCTTACACCCATATTTCGCCAGTTATTTTTTCATTGCCATCAACCGGGCACAAATCTCTGATTCCAAATCTTACCACGTTGCCTGGTGACCAAAGGATGAAACTGAGGACCTGCCAAATTTTCAAACTCGTCTATTGTCAGCGTAAAGATTACTTGACTTTTTCCTTTACTTGTGCTGTGAGACCTTGCTTCTTGCCAAATTTCATAATTCTAGGTCAACGGGAAGTACCCCATAGGTTTTGATTTATTTGCGAGTATCAAAATATGTCGCATTATTTTTTATTGCGTTGACTTAGTAGATTGATATGTTTTTGAGCTCCAAGGGACCGTAGACACATGTATTTAATATTAATTTCAACTTGATACGTCAACGCGTTTCTGAGAAAAAGGGTTTTGTCAGACTGACAGATAGACAGATGGACAACGAAGTGGTCCTATAAGGGTTCCGTGTTTTCCTTATGAGGTACGTAATACTAAAAAGCAGTGTATGAGACCCAGACCTTTTATTCAACATTGGTAAGTAAAAATAAGAAATGGTAGCCAAAGCAGACCAACAAACGTCTATACGTAGCTACCTTTATAATGCCCATATACCGCCTTAGAGGGCGAGGGCTCTTAGCAGCCATTTTCAGACATTCTAATCGCTTCGTATTGACGGATGTTTTCGTAACTCAGTTTAATAGTATAGGATAGTATGAACTATCCTATTCACGTTTTCGAAAACGGCTCTAAAGATTTCGAAGAAAGTTGCAATATAGAGGTTAACGGGGGCGAAAAATCGATCTAGTTAGGTCTCATATCTGGGAAAATTCGTTTGCTCCGTATTTCCACCCGAGCAGAGCTCGGTCGCCCAAGATTTAGAACATGGCAGCATCGAATTAGTATGAACTATCCTATACTATTAAATGAGCATTCTATATTTTCACCCGAGCAGGGCTCGGTCGACCAGGTACTGTAATTATTAATTAACCATGAAGAAAAAATATAATTATGATCTTTCTTGTATAAGTGGGGCATATAAAACGGTTACACAAAGTAAAACCTTCGTATTTCGTGGCACAAGTGTAGGTCGTGCTATTGATTGTATTACCGTAAGCACTGTAGGGCTTCTTTCTGTAGTACTCGCTAACAATAGATCATGTAAGTTCCGATGTTAGGCTTATGATATGTTGCGGGAAAATGTGATAATATAAGGGAGCGTTCAAGTACATCGTAACGAATTTGGGGGAAGGGGGGGGTCTTCTGAAACGTTACGATGCATTACAGGGGAGGGAGGGGGGGGGTTTGAACTACGCGTTACATAACATTGTTTTAACCCTTCAGAACGTTCGCGAAGAGATTTTTTTTCTCACGCATAAACTCAAAATTAGGAGAATGCATGTGAAGAACAATGGCGGATAAAGCAAAAATGTGTTAAGGACAGGGCCAAGTCAGGAAAACGACGCTATTAAATGTATGATTAGCAGTAAAAAATTATTAGGACAAAAAAAAAGAAAAAGAAATAGATATCTGTAGCTTTTACCCAGGTAACGTTTTACTAGGGGGGGGGGGGGGGTAAAGAAAACGCTCCCTAAGGTACCTGAATGGTGGGCAGAGATTTAGGTAGGTACAAAATACAGATTGTTCGCGAAATGTGTGTTTGTAAATTCATCCATGATAAAGATGCAATGATTCAATGCTATACAATATGTAAAAAAAGCCCTGTTCGTTCCGAAAAAGGCACTTATATTCGCCGCGGGCGCGACAGGCAGCGCGAACCGTGACGCGCCCGCGATATCGCGCTGGTCTGTACGAGCCTTTACATTACCAAAAAGCAATAAAAAAACTTAGTATTATTGAAAATAAAAAAGTACTAATGTTGAACCAAAAATGTTGGTACTAAAAATGTGATTTTTAAATAGTAATCACTATTTAAAAATCACATTTTTAGTACCAAAATTACACCAAATCCACAAAAAAAAAACCACAGGCGTTAAGACTTGTAACAAAGGCGCAACAGGCCTTAAGACCTGTAACAGGCGTTTGTAAGACAAGTTAGGACTTGTAATAAACCGATAAAATTCCGCATTGAAAAAAAAAAAAAAAAACGGCGAATTAAACAAAAATCCTGAAAATTTCCACATAAAAGGACTCTAAGTACGATACTCAACAAACCCCTCACGGATCGGACAGAGTTTCTTTTATGTTGTATAATTTTGATTTCATATGGACCTGTACCCTAATTGCGTAATACACGATCAATCACAATTTGTTTCAATTTCAAACAGATTGCTAATCCATTGCTTCATAAGTTAGAAAAAAATCTACTCAACAACGTAAATAACGCAATTAATGTTGTTGAACTGTCAAAATGAAACAAATTAGTCATAATCGTTTACGAAAATAAGTTACGCAATTCAGGTACAGCTTAGTACAACTTTACAAGTTCGCAACCTCGTCCTTAGTATTAGAAGAACTTAATACTGAAAATTGCTTAGCCGGTGAACTCCGACTTAGCTAAACAGAAAACGTCCGTCTGAATTTCGGCAGTTTCTTGAGCTCACTAAGCAAATTGGGTGGATTTTCCCTCTTTTACATTTTTGGATCCTGTTGTGACATTAACTTATCAAACAGAATTTCACTTAAACTATCTACTTAATATATTACACAAATGCGTTGTGACCTCTAGCCCGAAGACGTAGCATTGTATGACGATTTACCTATTCTTATCTGGCCTTCTATTCAGTTCCGAGCTAAGTGCTACGTAATGCTACGTCGCGTGGATTCTTTAGCATTTTATGACTACATGTCTGGTCCGTGGACATATCGAATGAACAGGCATATTTTTCAAACCCCATAGGATGTTTTATACAGCTGAGTTTTTGAGATTAGACGTTAGAAGATTGCATTTTTAATTCTTTGATAAAGTGGGTACCTGGTAGGAGTGGTAGGTGTCCCGCATTATCTCGGAAAAACTAGTCAAATGAGTAACCGTGTGACCAATTCCCATGTGATATTTCAATCGTAAAGCGTATTTTGTATTACAGCCTCCGAAGATAATGATAATCATATAATGGACGAACCCTATAGTCTTGTTGAAGTTTTCCGAAATAATTGTAAAATGTGCTGAAAAAGCTGACAAAATATCTAGAAAGGCTGAAATAGAGTAAGATGCCATCGATATTATAACTAATGTGAAATTGAGACAAAACGATATACTTATATTATTTATTATGTACTTAAATAATGTGCAACAACTCACAAAACGATAAAATTAACCATTTTAAGATGGTTATTAATTATAATATTTCGATGTAGGTCGTTCATTTGGTTTAGTACATGACCCACTACATATTAAACATGTTTTTTTATGTTTTCCTCCTACTCGTACATATTTTTCTGCATTAGGCACAAATAGTGAGTTTAGTAAAATTTTAAATATTATCTGGAGAATTAATCGACATTTCAGACCGATATTTAAAATCAATATGGTTCACCACATATAATACAATTATCTACGTACTTAGCTACTCAATACATTTCATTTTCTTTGTTCTATTCAAATATAAAAATTCAATGAAAATAGAAAAACAATGGCGGAATAGTGCGCGTGTTGCGTTGAAGTCTTTTATGGGGGACCTACGTCATCCATAGAGTTGCCATACTATGCTAGTCATATTGCTATTCTATTCATTATAATCGTATTCGGTATCCGAATGAAGAATATTCGTATTGATAGTCTAATTAGAGCAATAACAAATGTATCCAGAAAGTGTTACATAATGTCACAATTAAATAATCGATTAAACTAATTGTAACAAAAATAGTTAATCAATACCGAAATGAGTTTTAAAGAAACATGCTTTTAACTTCAAGTTGTTAAAAATATGTAAAACAAGACGAGGAATTTAACAACCCCTCCATGTCGTAAAAAGTTATACTCGAATGCATTTCACTGCTGAAATTCAGAACTGCTAACGCCATCTAGTGGTACAAATTGATATCACGTACAAACAGATGTGTGGTATTTATTGAAAACAGCGCCATCTAGTATGATTTTGATTCAACTTTAGAAGAACATGAAGCTGAAAACTGTTTTTATATAAATTATTTCTTCAATTAACTTATTTTCTACTTATTCAGAAACTTAAAAGTGTCCATTATTGCTTTTACGGGTCTTCAATGCTCGAAAACGGGATTATCACTAAATTTCCATGCACTTTTCTCCCATTTTCGTAGAAAAGACAATTTTTTTTTGTTTTTAACTAAGTAACTAAGCTAATCTTACCTTAAAATGCTGGTGTGCTGCTTGTTCCTCCGCCTCGTACTTGTGCTTTATGTTCTCGATACGCATCTGCTTCAGTATGCCCGCTACCTCGATCCTGATACAAGAAAACAAATATTAGTAAAAAAGTATGAAAACTATAGTCAAATTCTGTGTTGAAGACAAAGTAATTTAAACCTACAGGAAGCTATAGTTTATTTTACAACTAACCTATTAAAGTGCGATCTATTCTTTAGAATGAAGAAAATCTTTGATAATAATATTGTCTAGTTATTCAACTTGAATTCTTTTGAACAAACAAATGGTTAATAATATTTTTCCTTTTTATATTTTAATATTATAAATGCGAAAATGAGTTCGATCGTTTGTTACGCTTTCACGCTAAAACGTCTGAACGGATTTGGATGAAATTTGTCACATGGGTAGATCATAACCAGGAAAAGAACATACAACTCTTTGTCCCAATATTCCCATGGGATCGAGACTTATGCGGGTGAAAACGTGGGGCGCAGCTAGTGATTAATAAAAATAAAGCTTGTACAAAGACTTTCAGATAACTTTCAATAAGTATTTTCTAGTTGGTTTCATTCCTAGCTGCACACTATTTTTTGTAGCAGTGTGTGATCCAAACATTTATTCGTTCATTTATAACAAGCTATCAGTTTCAAGAGCAAAACAAATGCCAGTTCCAAAAAATAAGGTATTGGTGATACCTTTTGTTATTGATATAATTTGTCAAAATAGTGATAACTTATTACCACTGTGCAGAATAATTGATATAGTGCAGCAAAAGTACAGTCACAAGCATTTATAATTATGTTACACTTGCACATGATTCTAAAGTAATTTTCTCGTGACTCTATAAATTATTTTCAATGTTTACCTAATCCTCATATTCTCCTGCAATCTCCTTAGAGGCCCGAGATATTCTTGGGAGCGTCCTCCGCGTACTTCAGCTAGCTGGTGGTCTACCTGCTTCACCCTCTCGCAGTACAGCTGTTCACGCAGGACCGAGAACTGTCGCTCCAGGTTAGCTGGAAATATTAACAAAGGTTTAAGTAAAAATGTAATATAATTACAATAAATAAAATTAAGATTATGCTGTTGTAACTATTTTTTAAGACTTTACTGTGATAGAGGTACATCAGAAGGTCTGTTTTATTTTTTATTTTTAACACTATTTTTATCTTTTTTATGGACATTGATTTCTATTGCTATTTGTAATTAATTTATATGATTAAATATGCGATTCTTTATAATTGTTTTATTTTATTTAATTATTGAGACCCTCTGGCATAACATAGCAAACTCTTTATTTTCTATTATTACCATTATTATTGTATCTATGTTAAACAATAGAATAATATAAATAAAAAATAATGAAATTGATTGGAGCAGTATTGGAACACTGATAATGGTTGTGACTCCTTAATGGTTGAGATTTTAAGGCAGTCCTTAAAATACAGAACACTTTTCTTATCAGTATAAGAGAAGTGTTCTGTATGGGTTACTGATAATTATCTATCTCTCAACTGATATCCCATGCAGTACCAATTTTGACAAATAAATAATTAGAATGTGGGTTGTGGTATTCTATGAAGAAGGTAGGCAACACAAAAGTGACCAGGATGCATTATTTGGACGACTATTTCGGAATGTGTGAGCAGTAATGATCAAGATGAGCCATTACAACTTAATCTGCTTTGACAATAACAAAAACAAACAATACAAAAACTAGTGTTTCATGTATATTGGCGATCTGCAGTTCCACAATGATGTGCAAAGACAATACATTCTAAAGGATAGTTTAAGAATTTAAAGCCAAAACAATCTGGGTCAAAAGGTAAAACAACAACTTTATCTGGCCAGAATGCCAACCTATCGCCTATCCCATACTTCAAAAATATTAATAACGGTAATTTTTCTTAGCTAATAAGCAGCTATAACGTTCCACAAGATTCCTTTACAATCAGATAGCGAATAAAAATAAACAATTATCAACAATTCCGCCAAAAACATTGATGTTTTGTAAACATAACCTCAAAACAAAACAAGAGGACTCAAGGGGTACCAACCTAAGTTATCGAGGCACTCGTTCCGTCGCCTCTCACACTCACTCTCGTCCATTTCCGAGGAGTCATCAGAATCTGGCTCATCAGCTTCTTCAGCACTCGAATCCCTATCTGGCCCTCTTGAGGAACCATTGGAACGCTCGGTATCACCCCCCGACATATCCCCATCGCCATCACTGTCACCCTCCACTTTCATGGACGGCATTTTAGCTGGAATCCAATGGTTTGGTGGAGTTTTAAACTGTTGAGAGGAATAATTTACAGTTTGTTGATTTTCGCTCCCTTTAGAAAGTGGAACGTCAGTTGTCACTTGTCAAATAAAAATAATGTCAAAAGTGTCAACGTCAAATTTTGGGCAGCCAGCGTAGAGATGAAATATACTTCTAAAATGTTCTACAATTTTAAGATGAATTTATTCAAATACTTATATGAAATATTGGAGCCGACCCCATATAAATTGGGATTAGGGCAGAAGAATGATGAATACGTATTTGGAGTATTAAAATATTGGTACAGTCAACTCCACATGAGTGGCATCAATTTGACTCTGGTAGCGACTTTATGTCTGACTGTATGTATAACAGTGCTAGTGATATTTATTAGTCAACAAAATTCAAACAAGTTTTTTTTATAAGTAACAACTTCTGTAGGCACGTTGAGCGAATTTTGGTAAACTTATGGATTTGCACTACCGCACGCTGTAGTAGGGTTGCCAACCATACTTTATGATAACGTATCCTACTTTATTTTCGATAAGCATACTTTATACTTTTGCATAAAAATAAAGTATGCAAAAATACTTTATTTCTAATCTTTACTGTGATGCGTTAAACGAAACACTCACAGTGCTACCCATGGCTAATTAGTTACTGAACTATTTGTCGATACCTATATCTAAAAGAAAATCTAATAATATTGATAAAAAATTGACAGAGAAAAACACATTTGACAAATGGCAATGTTAAAAATGGATCTGATTTATTTACTCTCTATTCCCGCCACTTCAGCTTTCACCGAGAAGAGAGACACAGATCGACCAGACAAATAAAAAAAATGAGTTATTTATTTATTTAAATATACATTTTGGTAGTAAAACTAGCTTTGAAACATTAAAAATACAACAAACAATTGTTAGCGTTTACTAAAAGCACCCAAAAAAAAATGTTTTAAAGGGAATAAAAACTTTTGAAAATACTTTTTTTTTGTTCCTGATACTTTTTTTTCTCAAAGAACTTGATACTTACGTTATTTTGCTAAAAAAAAAGTTGGCAACCCTACGCTGTAGTGCTGTAACATATATACAGGATTTTTTTTAACCAGTACGTAAACTTAAACATGATTTTACTCATAATTTTGAACAACCTTTGCTATGGGACCAAACCTGAAATCGTGAAAAAAATAATTAGCAGTTCCCTACATTTTGACGAGTTATGCGAACATAAATGTAGGGAACAGCAGATTATTTTTTTCGCGGTTTATCGATTTCGTGAAAATAACCGTCAACGTCATGACGTCGACCGGTGCAGCATACAATGAGATATAAAAATAAAATAAACATGCAATCATTCTACATGTTCTCTGTCAATTATTCCGTCAGCGCGCATGAATTTAATTCCGGGAGAATTTTGTTTATTTGAAATTCTTTTCGGAAGCCGGGAGATTAAAATTTTCTTATCTGAATTCCGGGAGAGATAGAAAACCCTACCCATAACTGCCTATTTCATTTCAAAAGTATCGCCTTGCACGGATCAATCAGTCTTTCACTCAGGAAACAACTCACGCGTTGCCGGTGGCTTTGAATTTTGAAGTGAAACTTTAGGCGCACTTTGCGCTCTTTCTGAACAGTGAACGAAACTGAATCGTCACGCTCGGGTCGGTGACGCGGAACCGCATAAAGGTACTCGGCTACAGTCGGTTGGTGACGCTGAATCAGTCATAAGTTTTCATTTCTACGGCTTCTACCGTGTGGTCGTAAACGAGTGTGCTTGTCTTTTTAGTAAATATTATTTTATTTGTTGAGTTCAACTGTCACTACCGAGATACAATAGAATTTTTAATTGATATCGCCTTTTAAAAGCCAATAGACAGTTGACTGGTAGAGAAGAAATACCGAAACTAATTCAGAGATCATATTCTCGTTTAAAGCCTATGTGAGGTGTAAGGACTATGTAGGTATTAACTGAAATGGTTCTACCGACTTTTAAGAAAGGAGCTGTGTCTCAATTCGTCTGTATATACATAATTTATATATATATTTAATATATTTTCATCGATATTTTCCTCAACTCTAGACCGGTTTGGAAAAAATTTTTTCGTTTGGTAGAGGAAGCTTGCGCGGTGGTTCTATGTTATCATTTTTTTACTTTGCTTGGGTAGTTTTTGAATTAGCTTCAATAACACTTATTTTTCTCTGTATGTTGATGATGTTATAATACCACCCTGACACTGTTATTTACATAGCAAGTATTCGAATTTGTGTGACAAAAGGTACCACAACCAAAAAGTAAAAATAAAATAAATACTTATTACAAAAATAAAAAATTAGTAGTGATTTAGTACCAAATTGTTCCAGTTGTGAAATAATTTGTACCTCGTGGGATCGCAAGTTATTGCAATAGTTTTATACACTCGCCATTCTGACGTCAGCTTGGCGGGTGTATTTTTGTGTAGCCAAGATTACTGAGAAGTTAGATATAAAACATTAATGGATATTTAGTACCTAATTGGTACCTATCTAAACATACCTTGAGTCAGCGAATTCTTATCGGATTCCTTTATTATATTATATATCCCTTAAAATTTATTTAAAAACTGAATCTATAAACTTGTGGTCTTTTTAATTATAGAACCATTTTATAGAACTGCAAGTGGCATAGAAATGCTAAAAATCATTCTTTTATTCACGTAGGTGAAGCGAGCTGTCATTCCACGTAAGCATTCCGCGGTAATCAGGTGAGGATTGTGGCGAGAAAGGTACACCACGTAATCCTCACCAGGACAATTTTCGAGATTTGGCACAGCGTTATGACTATTTTTTTTATTTAAAACCAAGTCGATACTCTTAGCTGTTTGCTTGCACTGAGGTGAGGATTGTTGGGAGAACGTCTCCACACAATCCTCATCAACTTATAGCTATAACTTCGAAATCATAATGCGACTATTTTTTATCCTAAGTATTCTTTCTTATAGTCAAATATCCCGGGTTTCCTCAACTTGTACCAGAGCCCATGACCAAAATTTTTAACGCATAATTTTATGATCCAAATCGTATAAAATCGTTAGTTTTGTTTATTCTGAATCCAAAACCCTTATTTTCAGAAATTTTCCGCGTCACATTTGACCTGACCGCATTTTCAAATATGTCAAAAAGAAAAACTGAGATGTTTCATAGCAATCTGCCTGATTTTCAGAATGTAGTTAGTTGAACGACAGATTTTAGACACCGAAAACACAATTTTCAGACACCAGTAGCGTCATAAGTATCCAGGAGGATGAGGAATAAACCTATAGCAAACAGTCTGAAAAAATTGGTCAGTTAATGCGATTAAATCATTTTTCAGAAAAAAGTGTGAGCAATTTATGTGTTGAATCCATTTTTAACGTGTTGATTTTTTTTCCCGTACGGTAACGTAGCATTATGTCTGAAAACTGTTGGAAATGATGAAAAAGTTGCCCTTATGTAGAAAAAATTATATCAAACAAATTTTGTGTATCAAGTTAGGTACTCATCAAACAACTTTTCCATGATCAGAAATCATTAAAACAAATCGTATTTTTATCATTATAGTTATCATTATTACATCATTATCATTATTTTTTCCGTTATTTAATTTTTAAGCATATTAATTTCATTTTTAAATATTCATATAAAAAGAAAAAAAATAAACATTTAAAAATATAGAGGATTATTATTATTATCATCATTAAGTTTGAAAAATGCTATTTATTGAATAAAAAAAACCGGCCAAGTGCGAGTCAGACTCGCGTAAGAAGGGTTCCGTACCATTATCTATAAAAACGGCAAAAAAATCACGTTTGTTGTATGGGAGCACCCTTAAATAATTATTTTATTCTGTTTTTTTAGTATTTCTTGTTAAAGCGGCAACAGAAACACATCATCTGTGAAAATTTCAACTGTCTAATAGTTAGACAAGGTTCATGAGATACAGTTTTATATCTTACTTCTCAGTAATTTTGGCTACATAAAAATGCACCCACCAAGCTGACGTCAGCATGGCGGGTGTATAAAACTATTGCAATAACTTGCGATCCCACAAGGTACAAATTATTTCACAAGGGGTACAATTTCGTACTAATTTTTTTAGATATATTTCGGTCATTTCTGAAAAATACACCCGCGAACCAGACATTCACCCACTACCACACCCAGTTGTGCTAGTGCCAATTTACCTCATCTTGTTATAATTATGGAATTGAAATAAACGCTGGGGTATTTCTGTAATGGGCACGCCTGATAACTTCGGCGCTTCGTATAATGTCGGGCTTAACCAAGGTACTTATTGGTATTTTCTGCTAAAAAATTCTCTTTTTTTACTTACATAAATATTTTTTGTTACTTATTAATCTAATGGCACTGTGTTTAACCAAAATAAAACAATCATTTTTATCTGATATTAAATTTAATAGGTATTCTATTATTTACAATAAATTGATCACTATTAACATGTTATTTATTTATATCTTTATCATTTCCTCGATTGTTAATAAATTATATACATGGCTATTTATAAATAAGATAATATCAATACTGTGAAGTTCGACAAATCCACAATTTCGTATTATGAGCATGAAAAATATATGGAAAATTGTTCTTTGATACAATTTAAATAGCTAAGACCACTCCAAACATTATTCTTGCTCATAATAGTTTAACAATAACTTAAAATACACAGAATTATGAAAAAATAAAAACAAATTATAGTTTACAAGTTTTAGCACCTCCACAGGTTACAACTGATTTATATTTTATTCAAATACGAAATAACTTACACAACTAATGCTATTTCTCGATTGATTTGAAAAAAAAAAAAAACTCTTTATGACACAATGTCCCAAAATCAGTACACATAACATGAAATTAGTGGTAATGATGAATACCTACAACATACACATAAAATAACATATTTTAAAATTGTGATTACGTTAAAAATGAATATTAAATCCACAGTTCATCGTGGCCTTATATATTTGGCACTAAATTATTTGGATGCACATGTCTATCTACATAGATATACAAATATTAACGGAACTAATTAATCAGGACATTTAGAATATTGTTGGCGTACGTTAATTTGTATTGCAACTAACTATATCGCAGTGTTTAATCGTAACCAGATAATATTAATACTAGTAACTTTGTACCTAGTATAGTAACAGTTGCGAATTTATTTAAGATACTGTAAATAAATCTATATATATTAATTTATTTTTGTATAGGTTTATTTCCAGTATCGCTGGTAGAATCACTTCACTCTCGATTATTACCCTATGTTATTATTGTCTTGTACAGTTTGAATCGAACTTGTAACTTATTTACTCCGACATATGGAATAAGGTTCCGCGGCTTTCTTCTATTTGAAAATAATTTTGTAATAAATACTTGCTTATAGATGTAAATTATTAATATTTTCTGGTTACACTAACGGAACCATGTAGACGTAGTAGCTGAATAACACTCCCAGTTCGTGAATATTCATTCTAATATTATTTTATCTATAGGTAGTTATACGTTAAATGGGTAAACTTGCCAAAACGAATAATTTATTGGCCGAAAATATTAATTGAAATAGGTATACTATAAAAAACAGATATGTCGTTGTACAGTAGGTAAATTGATTATACGGATATAAAATATTGCTTTTCTACTCACTATAATAGCAGTGTTAATTTTAATCGGTTTTATTGTAACTATTAACGTCCTACCACCGAGCCATTTCTTTATAGAGAAATCCACAAGAAGACTACAGGAGAAATTTTTCAAAAAATCCTATTTTTTTAAAACTACGTACCGTATAAATTTGGCATTTTAGAGAAATATTTTATTGTTTTATCATCGTATTTATTAACTATCTATTTTATTCATCGCAAACTATAAATTCCACTGCATTATTGTTGGTGTAATAGTTTAGAGTTTTTAACAATCTTAATATTTTTAACATGCTTAATATAATTTATCGGACTGGCAATACATGCGAAATAGTTTTATAAGTGTATAATCACAAACATCTTTGACGACGTAGTTTTATAATTGGAATTAAGTTCAAAATTATGCAGTACAGCAAAGAAAAATAATGGTTGTTTATAGCATTGGACAGTCTTCACAATTGCATAATATATTTTTTTTTATAAATATTAATAATACTACTAAAGGAATGTATTCTATAATTACTTTGGAATATATATAGTTTTTTAGTTCAGCAATATATTTGCAAAATTATATTACGTTATTTAAAAATGATTGAAACCAAAAGGTTTTTACCTGGCAATTATATTTTTTTGCCAATGTAGAGAGAGGCAATTATGTAGGTATTTATTTAATTACAAGAAAAAGGAATTCCATGTACATTAATCCATTGTATAAATTATAATATCAAGCAATAAATATAATAATAACATGCCTTTATTCAAAGAGGGGAATTTAGTTTATATTTTATTGGCGCTTAAATACACTCATATTTTTTAGGTTCAAAAGTTTGGGGCGTGCGATGCCGAGTCAGTCAGGACAAAACGTTGAAAATATTATCTCGAATTTTTATATATAAATGTCTAAACTACCGAAGGATTGAATGACTGACTCTCGGGGTCATTTATTATAATAACTATTTCTAAATATTATTAAAATAAGAAACAAAGATAACACTAACCTTCCTTCGTTTCTAATTTTAACAAACAGATTACTTAGAAGTTTAAAATGACATAACATCCACGAATAAGGCAGTATATTTTGTTGAAATTTAAAAATAATCTCGGTATGGATTTAAAAGATAAACTCGCTCTTTTATTGTAATCACTATAATAATGCACAAAACTTAAAACCAGACGATTTCAGTGAATTTATTACCAATATTATTTAGTTCAAAATGAAGAGTCCATCAATTAATACGGATAAAAACGTACGAATTTCGTGGTATATCGATTTTAATTAATAAATATTATTTTATTTCTCTCATTTTGATTTCATAACACCACCTCTACACTCATCTTCATAAGTAAATCGCACCTCACTTGTAACACTTAGGTATAATATTTTTGAAATAAATCCATAACTAAACTAAAGTGATGTTTGAAATGATTATAATAGTACATTCGTTCTGTAAAAATCGACTCGAAAGTACAATCGAGTTACACTAACGTAAAAGATCTCGTATTCTCGCTTTGATTTAAATATTCAATTTCAACTAAACAAGATTTTGGGAACACATTTCTAAATTCTATATTTTCTTCTACATCGTTACGACCTGAGAACGTATCCGTCTCTCTACATGCCTCTCTATCACTACCGAGTACTCTCATATCCGTCTTTTTAAATTTCTTTTTGACGTCGCAAACGTTTAGGAAGTAGAAAAGCAAATGTAAAACCATTTGCGTGATGATATCGAACATCAAGATCAGTTTGGTCATACTGAAGTCCCTGGCGACGTGTACGACGCTGACGGTTCGCTGGTGAGTGTCGCGACAGTGTGGCGCGGGAGGGGGCCGGGGGGTTGCGTGTCGCGCGGGAGGGGGCCGGGCGGTTGCGTGTCGCGCGGGAGGGGGCCGGGCGGTTGCGTGTCGCGCGGGAGGGGGCCGGGCGGTTGCGTGTCGCGCGGGAGGGGGCCGGGCGGTTGCGTGTCGCGCGGGGGGGGGCCGGGCGGTTGCGTGGCGCGCGGGAGGGGGCCGGGCGGTTGCGTGGCGCGCGGGGGGGGGCCGGGCGGTTGCGTGTCGCGCGGGGGGGGGCCGGGCGGTTGCGTGGCGCGCGGGAGGGGGCCGGGCGGTTGCGTGGCGCGCGGGGGGGGGCCGGGCGGTTGCGTGGCGCGCGGGAGGGGGCCGGGCGGTTGCGTGTCGCGCGGGGGGGGGGCCGGGCGGTTGCGTGGCGCGCGGGAGGGGGCCGGGCGGTTGCGTGGCGCGCGGGAGGGGGCCGGGCGGTTGCGTGTCGCGCGGGAGGGGGCCGGGCGGTTGCGTGTCGCGCGGGAGGGGGCCGGGCGGTTGCGTGTCGCGCGGGAGGGGGCCGGGCGGTTGCGTGTCGCGCGGGGGGGGGGCCGGGCGGTTGCGTGGCGCGCAACGCGCGTGTGGCGCTAGGTGTGCTTGAGCCAGTGCGCCGGCACCCACTGCGGCTCTCGCTCCAAGCTGTTGATCTCGTTCAACAGTTGCTGGTAGGCACGTTGGGTATCATTATTTATGATAATCATGTCGAACAAGTGGCCCCATCGCAGTTCCATATCTCGTGCGGTTGCGATTATTTCTTTCAACTCTTCCTCCTGAAAATAAAAATAGTCATAAATTAGAAAAAAATATTCATCAAAGCCACAAAAATATCTGAAATTTGAATTCATATTAAATACTATATGACATCATCCACATACCCGTTTCATTATATAAAAGAACTGCATTTTATTACCAAATAAAAATTGAATTGAAGTTGTAGATCTTATCAGAGAATCTCGGCATTATATATATTTTATTTTTTATTATCATCGCTCAACAATTATTTGATAAAAGCTTTAAAACCTAACATGCTACAAATGCCACAGCAAGCAAATTTTAAAGGCACATTACCTTGAAAGCCTCTCCATTTCTGATCTTCTTTTGCCTGAGTTTCTCCAAGCTGGGTGGTGCAACGAACACGGTGTAAGGCTTCAGGTCGGAGTTGCGGAGGATCTTCAGCGACTGAGGGTGTAGGTTCAGCACGCAGATCTTCCCTGAGTTCACTACTTCACGTATCGCTTCTAGCGATGTACCTGGAAGGTGGATAAAATAAATATTATTTTCTGAACTGCACTATCCGTTTTCAATAATATGATGCTATCAATAGATTTTATTAGTGTCTCGACCAAGATCCACAGCATAGGATATTGAATTATTGGATTTTAGTTTCTCAAATGACATTTGTTTTCTAAATGCTTACCGTAATAAGCTTTCTCGTACTCTCCGTGTTCGACAAACTTTCTATTCAGTATGTCTGCCTCGAACTGCGTGCGCGATATGAAATGGTAGTCCTGGCCGGGCACCTCGTGGTCCTTGCGAGGACGTGAGGTGTCTGTAAAATTAACGAGACAATTAATATTATAAATTGCAATATACCTTGATTTTTTCTAAATAGAGAAAAATATTATTATCTGTTGAGCGGGTGAGCCCATGGTTGGAGATGATTGGGTATGAAAGACCAGTATAATATAATGAGTCTATTAAAATAACAACGGTACTTACGTGGCACAGCAGCAGCGAATCTCGAGCTGTCTTCCATTAATCTCTGCCTCAGCTCGTGTCGGCCGATGTTGGGAGGACCAATTAGGACGATGGGCCGCTTATGTGACGCCCGAGGGTAGTATAGCGCAACCTCTTCGTAAGTCAGGATCTCCTCTTGCTCGTATTCTGGAAGGTTTAATCTCACTAATCTCACTTATAATGCTATTTTGTGGGATAATTTAGTGGGTTGAATTGTCGGTACTAAGGTTCTTGATACTCATTTGGTCATCAAATGTACTTACTTAATTGGGTTTCGTATATTGGAAATAATTATCAACCATTTTTAATTTTAACATAATGAAAAAATTAGATGACAGAAAACCTACATTTTTAGATATTTTGTAACCCAACATTAAAAAGTAGGATACGACCGCTTACACCCAAAAATTACCATTAGTAACCAATTTATTTTATTCGGTCCACTCTGAAACACAAATCTCTCGAAACCATAGATTCTGGATCTCAAGCGTATATTTTTATTATTATGATAATACGTCTTTTAACTTCTTCGTCTATAAAAATATTATTCGGTCCCTAGACGATCATGCGGCATGACATGCAATTCTTTTACATAACCGTTTAGCTGTATTACATGATGTGAATCACATGCAAACTACGTGCTGGCAGTTGATTGACAATTTTTCATCGCAGGATCAGATCGGCATATCATGCAAAAGGATAGATTCTGTGTTATCAACAATGCATGTATTGCACTTTTGGTAGTAAATAATAATTGACGACAATAAAACATATCCATACCGCAGAAGACCTCTTCCCTGTACTATCTATTGACTGAATAATGTTACCAAGCACAAAATTAGTGCAATACAGCAATTGGATTGTAAGAATTGTATGTCATGCCGCATGATCGTCTAGGTACCGCATTACACATCTCTCTATTTCTGGCCAGTACATTATGTGATAATAAGTAACTCACCATCTCCGCCAGACGTAGAATACAGCGGGTATCCAGCTTCACTCGTGGCTTTCTTTCCCTTCTTCTTTCGCGGCGGTTTCTTTGCGCAGAGCAGGGTGCCTCCCTTGCGGGGCTTGTCTCTGGCTGCTACCTCACCAGCTAGGGTTAGCTTCATTGATTCTCGTCTAGAAGGAGAAATAATGTGATAAATTTGCTAGTGTTGTGAAGTCATGACCATCAGATTATCTGCAGCTGCACCTTCGGATAGGTGCCGATTAACTTATACAAACATACTGTTCTATTTTTTAATGTATGGTGTATGGACTGGCTATGGTGCCTAACTAGTAAATGAAACAGGCTTCAAAACTCGCGTAATTATTGGATGATATTATGTTTTGTGATTAAATATTTCCTCTGCTGTACGTATGACATTGGAACTAAAGACATGGTCCTTCATTATTAGTTGCTAAAAACGCTAATAGTGTCAATACTCACTGGTGCTGAAACGCCTGGCTGGGTATGAGCCCGGCGAGGGTCTGGTCTTCCTCTCCTTCACGAAACGCTTGCCACCAGTTCGGGTCCTCGCGGCTTATCACATGAAGGACATCGCCTTTTTGGAAACTTATACCTGGAACACAAAGGTTATAAAAACTGGATTTATAAATTATTGAAATAGAAACCTATTAAAATTGACATAGAAACCTATTGAAACAGATGAATTCTCCACTTAACCCAGGGGGGGGTTAAGTGGAGAATTCATCTGTTTTAAAATTCATCAAGGCAAATGAGTGTCCTGAAGATTTTCATAAGATAAAAAGGGGGTTCCTTGACTTTAACGGGTGATAGGTACTGATAAAATTGACAATAAATTTTTATGATTTTTATGGAGTCGCTTCAAAAGGCTGCCATAATCTTCCATTTTGGCGGTATGAAGAAATGCTACGTTAACTTTTAAGGTTTCACTGATCATGAATTTCTTTTAACTTCACAAATAACAATACAATTTCCACTGAGGAACATTCGCGAATGGATTTTAGACACGAGTGCCCCTGAGTATATCCCCCTCACAAAGGATGAATGAAGGAGATGATGACCAACCTTCAATCATTGGAGAGTCACCAGAAGAAGAAGTATCCACTCACCAAGCTCCCGACAGGGTATATAAACATCATCCTCCGGATCATAATCAAAGTGCGCGCGCACGTGCAGCACGCGGTGCGAGGGAGGCGCGCGTGACGTCACACGGCGCGGCGCCAGCACGACGCACAGCGTGCCCGACAGCGCACCCAGCACCTGGCACACCTCGTGCACTGACTTGCCGCGCATCGCCACGCCGTTAACTTCGAGGAGCTGGTGGGAGAAAGAGATAGAGATAAGGAAATGAACTTATTGGCATAGACCATCATCATGTTCCAGTCTAACTAGATGGAGCTGAATATCAGTATTTTACATCGAGCGACTGCGATACCCCTACCTGGTAAGACAAATAACATGCGGCCAACAGCATGTCTGGTTCATAAGAAGAACCTTAGTGCTGGCCATGGTAACTTTTTCTTATAAAAATAAATTAACAGGGCAACACAGCCAACAACTGGCAGAAATCGAATAAGTACTACATCCTTCGATACGAAAAGATTTTTATAAGTTTTATTGACAAGTTAATACGACGAAGTAATTAATAATATATATTTTTTAATTATTTACATTCATGTTTGTAAAACTCATCTATCCCAAACAAAAACACAATGTACAGTTTTTTGAATATTTAAAAGATGGAGTTAACGACGATGTCTGCGCTAGTATTAACTGTGTGACAGACATCGGCGCCTTCCTCCTACAATCATGATTTCCTATTAGTAATAATTTATTAATACAAATAATTCTCGTATTAATTAAGTTACGCTCATTTTATGTTTAATAAAAATAATAAAAATTGAATTGAATTGAATATAATTAGATTGAAAATAATTTAATTACTTTTATTTTACGGCATGCTAAGAAATACGTGAATGTGTGTGTGAGTGTGTGTGTTTTAGCGCTTAATAGGCCATCTCGCCGTCATATTAATTGATTAGCTGAAGGCTTTATCCGACAAATTTAATTTTCAATGCCAAAAATTGTTATGTAGATTGGTAGTAGTAAAACTTACCTCATCTCCTTCGTGTAATAGTCCAGACTTCTCCGCCGCGCCGCCTCTTACTATCCTGCCGATTATTACGGCCTCACCTTCATTTCTTACAGTAGCACCTGTGGATAGAAAATCACAATGACTATCACTTCAAACTTTTTACATTCTTTGATTCATCTTGGGTCCGATTCGGTTGAACTCAATGCTAATTAATTAGTTGTTACAGTTACCTGTACTTACATTATTATGTGAAATTAGAATTGTATTTGGAAATAGCTTTTATTATCAGTTAACATTATGGCTTACCAAGTGGTTCGTTAGTCTTCTCGATTTTGATAATTTTAATATGTTCGCTGGGGTCGTCGGGCGAGTGCGCCGTCAGCGCTTTGTCGTTCTCACCCTTGTGATTGAAATTGTTACCAGTCTGGAAAATAGCATTATAAAGAATAAGTAAAGATATAATTATAACTCTTTATTGTACACCAATATCAAGAGAGCTACTATAGAAGTATGAGGAACAGCACTCTGTTCCTCATACGTCTGTAGTAGCTCTCTTGCTTTACACTTAAAGTTCACTCATCCTCCATAGAAAAGGGAGGAACCTCCGACCAGACGGGCGCCGACTGGGTGTCGTGTGTGGTGGGTAACTTCCCGACGATTGATTTCGGAACGTTGTATATATATTCGTCGCGCGGTAAACGCTGCTTGCGCGATGCAGGATTTTGCGTGACGTCACTGTGATAGGTCGTTCGCATGTAGCGATGTAGATGCAGCCAGAATACAACCGAAATCAAAATAACACTCAATATGAATGTGCTAACTGACTTGTCGCAGTAAGGAAACTCTGCCAAACATGATTAGCTTAGCTATCGAGCATAGCAGTGAACGAACACGAGAGTGTTCACAGTAACTAGGTACAAAAACTTAAAAGTTTAGTCATTGTTACAAGTTTGAAAGTATTACTTAAGAGAAAAGTTATCGCAGACTACGACGCGCGGTTCGTCAGTTTGGAAATGCTTTGTCGAGTATTTTTAGAATTTATCTTTTAAACTACGGTTTGATCAATATAGTGTCATAGTAGATTTCTATAATGTTTCAAGGTCATAATACCTTCAAATCTGAAATATAATCTTCATAAAATACATCCTATAAATAAAGCAAACGATTGCATTTGCAATGCTATGTCGGTAATTAAACTTAGTAACAATAATCTTGAACAAAATATTCTTATCAAAAGGTTTTACAATTTCTACCGAACGAGAACTTTTCCAAATTGGTCTGGAATGTCCGAATACATAAATAAGTACGGTTTATGAATCTTTCATTAAAACAATTTCTTATTTTCTCAGATTGTTTGTTTTCTTTGCTCTTCAGTTGTTTCAATAAAAAGTTGGAAAGAACTTGAGATTGATGTAAGCATTAAACCTGTGCATTAAACCACCTGAACATACTAAAATTGCTTTTATCTGGCAGAATTAAAATGGTGATCGGATAGTAATTGTAAGTTTGCATGGTTCCAAATGTTTGAAATTGTCCAAAAGACTGATGCAAGATTAACAAAAATGCAAATACTAAACTGAACTGTTTGTGCCTGCATGGTACTCATAGACTGGATCTAACAGATGAGAAATAAAACACTCTATCTAGAGAGACTTAGACGTTACCAACTCTAGAAGTTTCCCTATTGTGTAGTATTGAGCTGTCCATTACACGTTATACCAACTTACTTGTGACGTTGTGATTGACAGCTTATCCTGTTCATCACAAAGGAATTATTTGTACAACTGAGTAGCTAGTAGTTTGATTATGTTCCCAGTATTTAAGAGCTCGTCTGTGCAATGGATGCGATGGAAATCTTGAAAAGTATTGTTTTTATGGTCAAATATATTTTGAACCTATTCGTAGGTAGTTCATTCTCACCTTATGCCTCTTGCCCCTCGTAAAGCACGCAGGATCGAGCAGCGCGGCCGCCTGATCGTGCGCCTGTATCAGGCTCTCGAGCTCCAACCCTCCCAGGATCGACAGCAGTTCAGCCGCTAACGCTGACGACTCAGCGCCTGTCTGCGTATGCGCTCCTAGTACGTCCATGCACTGTTGAGAGAGGTTTGGATTAGAATTTGGGAATAAAATGATGGAAGGACCATATCATTGATCCTTCGAGCCGGATTTTCGCACTGACGCATTTCAAATTTAGTAGACTACGAGATTTTTTTCATTAAAAAATCAAAATGGTGCTCGCTTATGAATTGCGTGCTCGCTTATGAATTTATACGTTGCTTCTTAATTTTTAACTGCTAATGACCTGCCTTCTCCTCTCGTTACTAATTATGTTGAATTGAAAATATATCTCAGGGCCTGGGTCCTGATCTAACCTTGCTCATCTAAGACAGAAGCAGATCTGACTACCCCAGGTTGCACTTGTATCAGACCTAACTTAGTATCATCACTCTCGAGAATCAAATAACTATAAGTATAATTATGTTAATTACTTTGGCCTGGTGCAAAAGAAGTTTTCACTTACGTCTTTCAGTCGATCAGTAGCGCGGTGTGTGTGCGGCGGCGCGAGTCCCGGCCGCTTGTGCCTGACCGCCGTCAGCACAGCGGACCGGGTGGCCAGGGCTGTCCGTAGCGCAGGACATACCAGCGCTCCCGCCGCGCCTGCCACCCGCGCCGCCAGCGCTGACTCCCCGCTCGCACCAAGAGCCTTCTGCACGCGGGTGAGCGCTGCGCATACTTCTTGATAGTCTGGAAATAATAATGTACTAATGAGTTGCTGGACTGGCGCTAGATGAGAGTATAGTTGAGGTTCGAGTTGAATGTTATACGATTTGAGAGGCCTATTTTCAATCCTACGTAGGTACTGGAACCTGGTACCACGACCAACCCGAACGCGTCTGTGTTCAGCGGTCGGTGTGGCAACACGCCGTGTTTGAGTTCGCAACAAGTCAATCGTCATTCTGACGATGCCTCTGTGAGAGGTGAAACTCGTGTCGATTTCTTTCAGGGCTTTTATGGGTCTTTAGAAATAGCTAAGCGGAACAGGTTACTAAATATATCCACGTCTATTGTATTTTATAATGGATTTCTATATATAGTTAATACAGTTATGAATATTATGACAGATTCAATTTTGAATTATATAGCAGTGATAGCCTAGTGTTGTGACCGTCGGACTGCCAAGTCATAGATCTCCAGTTCGAACCTAAGGCACGCTCTGACTTTTCGGATTCATGTGCGTATTGTATAATTTCTCTTGCTTCAAAAACGGTGAAGGAAAACATCGTGACGAAACCGGCAAGCCTGACAGATATTTCTCGACGGCATGTGTATATTCTGAAAGTGGGCAACGTCGCAAAAAAAATTAAATGCAATAATTAATACCCTAACACCGAATATTTAGTTTTAGATGTAAAAAAAAGTATTTAAAAGCTTGCCAAATGCCCTTTTTACACCTAAAACGGTTACAACATCAAATTCAGTGTTATAATTGTAATTCATTATTAATAGTGTAGGTCACTAGTTAGCGATATTTCATATTTCCCTACAGTATTATTGCCAAATTAATCAAAACAGGTAAATATTTGACAGCTTTTCGCGACGTTGCCAACTTTTAGAATGAACGCTCTTAATCATGCAATACACATACTACGGATGCCTTTGCCAACTTGTAGGCGAAAAGGCAAATTGCTTCTGTGTTCTTCGAAATAGTAAAAGAATACTATTAATAATTTTATGACAGATGTCAACTAATAGAGATACTTAGGAACAAGAATAAAAGCCAAACCATTGAAAGCCAACATCATTTCTAACTTCGGAAAACCACCATTGAAAATTTGAAAAAAATCAGGATCAAACTTCAAGCTACTTCGAACTCAAACGTTGCCTTTTCGTCTTTTACGAAGACCAGGATCATCCTTGTTTTATTCATCAAAATAAAGAAGTCCTATTTATTTATAGAAACAAATTGTTTGTTTGCCAAGCAACCCTATCCCATATCCATTACCCCGAATGACCTTCACGACCTTTACAGACTCCTTAAAGATGTTATCAGTATACGGGTGGAAACCGACAGCGACCCTTTGATATACAACCCGATATTGAGTGTTCCTTGTTTGTATAGGTAGGTACTATGTACCTTTGGGAAGAAAAATACAAACTTTGTGATTGGAATTGGTCTTTCGGTACTAAATACATATTAAGTTGACATTTTATTATAAAATTTTTCAGAACATCCTTCAGGCTTCGGCTTTCAAAGTTTTTCAGGTCTCCATAGCACAACAAATTATTACCACTTTTTTGAGTTTAATTTTTTATCTTCTTGATCTTGATTAAACTAACTAACTGGGTGCTTCATTTTATTAAGAACATCTAACGGGCCTTTGCTATTTGGCTTCGGCCCCTCGTACGCATTCCAAAGGTCCGGGAACCCTGGGTCCTGAGAAATGTCAAAACAAAAAACTATAGGTACCTATCTACAATATGTGATTAGCCTTTCATACTAAAAATACCTAAATCCTTGTCTTTTTATAGAACTATAAAATATCCTTCACAATAACAGAAGTCGCGGAAATAAACAATGGTTACTAAAGTTAATCTTCGGAACTCTAAAACTAGGCAAATATTATTCTAATCAGAGCCTTATCTAGTTGATATGAAGCAAGTTTAACCCTTACCCTCGCTGCTCTTACATCAAAGCCGCTAGGGTCAATCAAGGGACCATATTCTGCGTAAACCCTGAACATAAAGGGTGTGTGTTGATATCTAGGAGCGCCCGCAAGTGTGGGGTAGGTCAATAGCCAAGTTTGATGTGTAAGGAATATCTTATGGAATATCTTAAGCTTTGTAACGAGTTTCTACTGATAAGTTGCTGTATTTTTGTAAGTTAAAGTAAAATGGATATTTTTCGTAACAGAAAGAAGGATGTCTGGATTTCGTTGATAATAAAATTTATGCTTATTTTGTTTTACAGTTATCTTAAACATTTTTTTAATACCGTTTTATAAGGAAAGAAATAGAAAACAAGTCTTGTAGAAACGACGACTTTTTCAAACATTTTAGAAAATCCTTTTATCATTTTCTCTGGATGGTCGCCTTTCCCCATAAACGAAGTAAGTGTCTTAACTTCTGACCATACACGCCGAAAACCTTCTTAATACCTTTATCGGTTCATCAGCAGAAGACTTGGCCCAACTTTAGCTGGCTGTTATAATTTATCAGCCATCTCGCCGTCCTAGTTCCCAGATCCCAGTAACGAACGACGAGCGAACTAGCGACATGTGAACCGGAATTAACACGACCCCTGAGTTTGGACGGGAAAGTGACAATATGGGCCAGCGGGGAAAAATATATCGGGGGATTACGGTATGCGCTTTTTTAGTTGTGCAGGATTTTATTCGTAGCTGGGTAGTTTAAAAGTATGTGTCAGTATTTTTAATATTTATAAATAAGACCTACGGCCCCGATGTGAGTTTATTTGCTTTGAAACAAAGATCTCTTATTCCCTTTTATAAATACCGATCAAGATTCTGACATGAGAAGAAGAAGAAGAAATATATGCCAACCTAGATCAGTAAAATCCAAATTTGCCCGAAATTTCTTTTCTTTTCTTGGCCCTTTTCTATACAACAGACTAAATGATTTACTCTCTGTTCATAACATAAACAAAATAGCTTTTAAAAGGAAAATAACTGAATGGCTTATTACATTAGATTATACACAAATTGAAGATCTTTTCAAAACTATTTCATGACACAAAATTCCCTTTGCAACGCATATACAAGCATCCCAAACCACACACACACACTCACTCCACATCACAAAAACTCACCCCACACGCTTTCATATACATTCACATACATCCTCCCTTGCATGTATTCTTAATAAATTACCTCATTTCACGTTTTCTATAAACCAAGCTAAATGAGCACTATTGCAATATTATAATGTGGGAGATATTTATGTAAATATGATATATGAACCCGATGGTCTCCAGTGCAACAAAAATAATGTACAACTTTGATTTGGGGGCCTGGTGACCTGACATACAGGTTTTGTAAAAAACTTAGTTTAGGCACCAGTCTTCCAAAAATTAATTATGAAATTGTGTCTGAAGACTATGTATTACTATCCCTGTAATTTGTGGTAAGAAAATAAATAAATAATTATTATTGTTATTATTTTTTATATTTTTAAAAAATCTCGGGGGCATGGCTCCCGGTCCTTTGGAAGGCATACGAGGGGCCGAAGCCAACTCGCAGAGGCCCCTTAGAAAAATTTATATGGAATGAGACACCAACCGACAATTATCCCTGTTCGCACTATGCAAGTGCACCCAAGGACAACCCCCGGTTGGTGTAAGACTATTGTAAGATATGGAAACAAAAGCTATTGGGCTATGTGTTTGGGTGGCTTAAGTTGATTGGTTACCTGGAACTATGGAAGGACTATGGCCCCTGCCTGATCAATGTTGTTATGTACACGGATAAAATAGCAGGGGGTGACTTGCACACTCAATAATGGGCCCCCGGATACTTTCGCTAGCACATAGTGACGTAGTGACAAAAGGGCAACATATCCTGAGGTGCTTGAGGAGTGGAGAGGTATTCCACGGCTTTCAGAACAATCCCAGAGCCCGGAAGATGGTCAAGATCCCTACGAGCACTTACTGGAATACTTCCTTCCTCCGAGCACGTTTGCTCTTGCGAATCTCCGCTCAAGCCGGCCAATTAAGGCAAGAATGAGGTGGGAGCTCTGTTCCTCGTCAGTGTTCACTCCAGCCGGCCAATAAAGGCAAGCCAGAGGTGAGGAACAAGACTTCTCCCGGGAGATAGGGTCCGAGGGGTCGCTACTACCCAACAGCTCGCCACAAGCTGCCCTGCGGGTTTTTGTATCTCTCTTGGTCTGGTTCCTCATCCCAGACCTGTCCGGCAAAGTAAACTCTACCGACACAGACCTAGAGTTCGGAGCGCGCAAGCCCCACCACGACATCAACGTGAACGAGATACGGCGGTGAGGTTATTATTATTATTATTATTTATTGAACTTTTGAACCTAATGGTTTGCCAAGATTATTGAAGTCATTAATTTTTTACGCAACTGGAATCTATTTATAGCCCAAATCCTTAAAAACCCGACTCCTATTTTATCTTATCTCAACATTAAATTGTTTGGCAGTTTACGTTCTTAAAAAATTACCAATTTGCAAAATAAAAAATGCATTTATTTATCATTTAGCTACTAAAAAGGGTCTCGTATTACCTCACAAGGGTCGTAAGCTCTAAGGGATTATATCAAGAGAATTTGGAGGCATTACCTTGTAAATTAATAACACCATAAAGTAAAAGCATGGTCCCTAGAGGATTGTAAAGGTTGAGCTATATCATGGATGAATATTCATACATCCCTCCATGAATGTATCTGCCTTTTAAGAACCTGTTTAGGCTAGCTGTTGCATAGCACAATTTTTTTTTTTTTGAATTTTGGGAACTAAACAATATCGTATTGTAGGTGTAGGATAAGGTATATTCTATTCATATCTCTGCTGTAAGAGAGGTGAATAAAATTCTTTCCCCGCATGGTACATTTTGATATGGTTCCAGGACAGGATAGTTCAACAGTTTTCCACCTAATAGTGATGATGTTAAGAGTATGGGCGATAGCTGCAGTCACATTGACCATTGTGGAAATAGCTCCATACTCGTAGTTTTTATCGTTACAATCATTAGATTGTATTAAAGCTCGTGCAGACCAGCGCGATATCGCGGCAGCTACCGGCAGCGCGACCCTTGCAGCGCCCGCGATGTTGCACTGGTCTGCACGAGCCTTTAGTCAGATGGAAAATCCATGTTAAGCTAAGCATTCTCCAAATTCGAAGGCGGAAAGGTTTGCAAGCGACAGGGAAAAAAAGATATCACAGCCCCTTAAAAATCCAAAATCCAATACATTTTCATGCAAAGTAATTTCAAGCATCACTGAATTATTTGCTTCACTTGAAATCTCGCTGATCCGCGGGAAAAATTACCGCAAACGGACGTGATCCGAAAATTAGATTGGTTGGATTTTTCTCGAATGTCTTTCAGGAACATTGCTACTTTTTTATCCGAATTCGATTTTAATTAGAAAGACAATAGAATTAAAAATGCAGGGAACCCGTATGAGGTCACAACACCAGAATTTGTCGAAAAGACAGCTGATGAATGCTGATAAAAAACAGTGGCACTCCGCGAGTGCCGACAGAAGTGAAAACTTGAAAAAAATACTTCTAAAACCTTTAAAGTAAAATACTTGCATAGGACATTGATCCGTAATGAGGTGTCGGTAACGGTGTCGCGAGTTCAATTGTTTTTTCCAACGCGCCTAGAGAAGCTTTCACTTCAAAATGATCCTTAGTTTGTAAATTACAAAACCCCAAACAATAAATCCTTTGAAACAACACCAACCTTCCAATGGCATAAGATTTGTAGATATACTCCACGTGCAAGAATTCGCTCATTAGTGTATTAGTACACTATCTTAATGAAGCTTACATGGTTTGCGGTGCTTTTAATTTTGTCTCAAGTTTATGGGTGCGATTTATTTTCCGTGTACAAAAATAAATCAACAAGACAACTTAAAAGGACTTGAACTAAGAGGTTTTTCCAGCAATGTATGTGTCAATCTGTCAGTTGCAGCACACAAATATAACAAAAACATTTGAAACTCACCGACAACGGCATAAAGCTGCGTGGAATCATCGCTGGCATCGTCTTCGTACGCGTCGTTCACGAAGGCAGTGCCTGACGAGGGGGGGTTAGATTCCAAGGCCTGAAGCTTGTGGGACCCTCGCAGTGAGGTGCGCAGGAACTCGTTCTGTGCTGCGATCCTCTCCTCAGCCTCCTTGCGTTGGCGAAGCTGTTCCTGTGGGCGGAAAAGAAGGTGGAGTTAGTGGAAGGTCGTAATTCAGATGTGTTTTCTATTTGTATGACCGTCAAGAGAGAAACGAAGAAACCAATATGGTTCATTTTTAATGACAGGTCGGTTTTCATAAGGGTGCACTGATAGATCAACATACTTGTAGATATAGCTATTTATTTGAAGAATTGTAACAGTGAACTTTTTTTTGAAGTGAAAACTTCTTTAGCGGCGTTGTGCACTTTTTTTTGTAATGGGTAAAAAATGTTAAACTCGCGTCAGGACACGTGACCTGATCGAAAATTCGTAAGATGGTTAAAAAGACATCAACGCGTTGATTACCGCGGTGCCGATTTTTTTTCAAGTTTTCACTTCTGTCGACACTCCCGGAGTGCCACTGTTTTTTTTTTTTTTGACTTTTACCTTAAGCTGTAACTTTCGTGTCAGATCATTCGCTATTTTCTTGTCACTGGATTGTAATTCAATCCTCTCTTGAGTAATCGCTTTACTCTCTCTGATTATCTAATATTAACTGCAATAAGAGATAGAAAAATGGTAGAAATAGAATTAATAATTATTATCATTCCCAGACACGGACATAACATTTGCAATACCTATTTCAAAGAAACTACATAGAGATACTTAATTGTATTAGTTCACAAGTGGTGGCGACTGGTGCTGCAACCGCCTCGATAGTTCACATGGTCAATGCGTCATAGTTAATTGTATGACCTGTGACCGTTCCCACGGCAACACCTTTGGCTAACCACGTAGCCTTATGACACCCGATTAATTTCTCTATAACCTTATCATCATTCAAAACTGTTTACAGAAAAATCGTGCGTTTGCAGTTCCTATGTATTGAAATGAGTGCATTTTTTAAATCTTAGGTTGACAAGTGGCAATCGCTTTCAAAGCGTTTTATATTTCTACGACCTTCAACTAGATTGACATAAGCTTTTCAGTAACTTTGCTATTCAACGCATTTTTGCCTTTTTCATCATTTTTATTGCCGACTAAATGTCCCTCTGGATTATAAAGCAAGAGACTGATGACTTGATGAATCAAATGTCCCTGAAAATTTATATTTATATAATTATCATGATACTCATTTATACATACAATATACATTTAATTATTATAGACTGATATGAACACATTGCACTTGAGGACATGATTCATATTACCAGTCACTTCAATCGTTTATCAAAACCGGGTTTTTTATTGGCCTTAGTAGTACTAAGTTAACAACAGCTGACGCTTGCTCTAACCTCCGGCATCTATGAGCCTGATCTAACCTCTGATCAATACATCTCTGTAAAATCTTAACAGCTGATTCTGATTGGTAGATCGAAGTAACAACAGGCTAATCAAATATAATCACAGAACGACGTGACAATAGTTACAATTGAATAGGTTCTAAAAAACCCGGAGGTAAATTTCCAAATCTTCCTAGAACACCTTTCTTTGGCAAATTTTTGCGAAGCATATCATGATGTGATCATTCTTATTCTTCTGTTTATCCTTTCCATGTTAGAATATTATTTTTATTTATTTTCCTATTATTGTGCACCCGTATGTTGTAGGGACACTATTTTAATTTTTACCAATATTCCATTATTTTCTATTCTACTTCTTTATGTGTCAATAGATCAAATCAGTTTACAGTAAGATAAAAAAAAATATGTGTGATTATATCTGACGTCAACATTTTGTCGCGCCCTCTCATTGCTGCATAAAACCTTATCACATCTATTACTTGTCAATAAATCTGTGTCACTAATATATCAGCTGTCCTGCATAACATGGCATCACCACATAAGGCCGTGCAGCCTTAAAACATGCACCTTGACCGAGTATGTAACAAGCTTATGTAATGTTTACCCATTTATTATGTTTAAATAAGTATTTTCCGTTGCTACCGAGCGGTAGATTTTAGGTATTTAAAGAATTGCTATGCTTGTTGGTTATTCTTTAATGAAATTTTAATGACCTATGCTACTGAGCTGTATGTAAGTAGTTTCTATATTCCGGCCGCTGAGACAATGCGTTCCTGAAATCTGTCAATTTAGTACAAAAGAATACGTGTTTTACGAATTTATACTTTATTTGTTCCCAATCGTGGCCAACTGAGTGGTGTCAAAACCGCATTCTATCGCCGGCCGGAGTTTAGATGCTGCCTATTTTTCAATCAAAAAGTTATTATCAAAGATGCAATAAAAAAAATAAAAAAAAATTATTGCATCTTTGATAATAACTTTGGCAAATCTGCCAAAAAAATATCAGAAAATCTGAGTACATTTCTACAAATGGTCTCCGAGCTGCTTTTTTAGTTCTCTTCGCATTCTTAGTAAAGTTACTTAGTCAAACAACAAGAAAACAGTTCAAGAACATTCACAAAAACATCCTTTCTATTCTACCACTCAGACAATGATTGACTGTAACTGCCTTCCAAAACATTAAGTTCAAACTTAAAACAAAAGACCACTAATTGTTTAGTCAAACGACTGCTTTCATGTCTGCGAATTTGGTTTTCCGAAACATCTGTCCCAGACTCCGAGTTCCAATTTGCTTTTGGTCTGATTTTCGGACCAGCGCGCAGCGGCCTGGGTTCCTTCACGGTGCATCGCACACTCGTCTGGCTGGCTAGACTGTAAGACCAACTAAACTTTAAGAAACTATTCACTTCAATTTAGGCTAACTTCGTCTGGATGAGATAGCTTCACTGTTCTAGCCAAATTACATCCAAGCACCGTGGTAAACCATGGAATTTAGATGACAAACGAAATCATTCCTAAAACCGAAACTAAATTGAAATTAATACTTTGAAACCTGATACAATGAATGATGATAATGAAAAAGTTGTAAAAGCTGATATAAAAGCAAAAGAGAGCGTAGGGACTATGTTCTCTAGTAATATTTTCAGGGAAGAATGGATATTGTTGAACTAATAATAAAGTCAGGCTATAAACCGTAAGCTTACGGCACTCAAACTCGTAAGTGTAGTTGACAATTCAAAGTTCTAACACACATGATGTTAGTATGGTAAAAAAATGTTTAAGCCAAGTATTGTAATTAAGATGTAATGAAAACATAGTTTCTGCTGTCAGCACCATTATTCATGAACTGTACAAATTCAAACAGAGTATTTTGTTGCGAACAATAAGAAAACATTCAAAATTCACGGACCATGACACACAAAGTACAAACTAACCGATATGGTACCATTTGGTCTGCTAAACGTCGCGTTGTTTAACATACAATGGTGGCCACAGAATTATGTATGCCATGTATATTTGCGTGACATCAGCACGTTTACTGATAGCCGTGCTGGACAAACAGATCCGGTCGTGTTATGGGGTCAGGAGATATGCGAGAGAGCAGATTTTCTCATTTTCAAAATTGAGGAAGTTAACGACGACATACATGATATTGAAGAGAATGAAGAGCCAAAAGATATAAAGGATACAGTTAAAATTTGAAAGAAAATAAATAATCTGCTTCTAGTAATAAATCACAAAAGTAAATCCAATTTCATCCCTCTAGTACTTTATTGTTCGTGGCATCGTACCAATATTTAAGAAACCGTAAAGTATACTTAACATAAAAATTCTAAAACATATTTCGTAAAGTTATCTGAGATAATCTAACCGAGGCCAAGTTATCGAACTGGCATTACACTCGGTGGGCCACGGAACGGCCCCCATTCTCCCGCAATATTCGCTGAAAATTTAATAAAAAACACATTCAGTGCTTGCCAAACATTGAGTTATGAACATCAAATCATTTCCTCTGAGTTCTCTCTCAATACTTGGTACCTATAATGTAGGTGCTCCTTCCTTAATTTATTTCCGTCTTTTTAATCTATCGGTGGGATTTGCTTTAGTATAAAACTCTGAAAACAAATCAATGACCTAGTGTTCATTTTATAGATAGCAAAAGATACTTAACTGGATTGAAGACATTATTATAGTCACCACTGTTCCTAAATTAAATGATTTCCCGGAACCTCTAAGAGATTTATTTCAATTGATTTCTAGGAAAACGGAGGAAACATCATTAAGTTCGAGAAATATTCATTATGAAGTGGTGCTAATTGAAATGGAAAATGCAAGTATTAAAACCTCTGTATAAAGTTATCAGTAGGTAGGTATTGTTGGTGAATAAATTGATTCACAACTGTCTGTATTAATTGTTTATTACTTATTAAGTGCAATGCGCATTATTCGGATTTGTGTATTAATTAAAACGTTATATGTTTAATAATTATACATACAGCGTTTTGATAAAATTCTGTGGTTGTCTCAAATAATAGGTCTTTATCCATAGTCCATAATAAAACAAAATATATTCCGTATAATTTGCCAACTGTCCGAATCACAAACTCAAAGTTTTAATCATAAAATGGAATCTTCCATTTCGTTAGGAATATTATGTCTATTAGCCTCGAAGCGGTGCACTTACGAGGAGCAATTTACTTTTGGCAATAGTTTAAAGACTATTCTTTTAAAAATATGTTCAAAAATCACTCGTGCATGAGACGTTTGCGAGCGACGCAAAAATTGATCTATGCTTTTATTATTCGGTGTCTAATTTCCAGTGTAAAAGTTTGGCGAGAATGCACCCATCAATTTTGGCAATAAACAATGATGTTTGTCCAGCTTTAGTTTCTGTACTATTATTACTCTCTAATTCACTGTCAATACCATCATCCTTAACACTATCATCTGCCGCAGCATCCACTTCCTACTTTCATCATTATAATTGATGACAGCTTTCTTAACTTCTCATTAAATTTTTACTCTGTGTACATCATCATTAAAGACGTCCATTTCCTCCACTTCCTTATTAACATCAAACCCACACAAACAACCATTCAAATCACTTACAGCTTTATGCAGGGGAGCTTTTTCAACAAATCTTATCCGTGATATATCATTTTTACTCTCCGGATCTCTCATTGTGCAAGAGAGAAAGTCCCCAGTGTCAAGAGAGATTTATCGCTGACAAACTGTAATAGTTGCTTATAAACATCACTTACTAGATCAAGATATTGAATGGAGCGATTTAATCAATCAATATATCTTTCCTTATAGGTACGGATTCGGATTCGGAGTTATGAATGGGAGGACATAAATGGCAAGAATGGGCAGAGATAAATGAAAGACAATGGTAATTTCAATGTACGCATTACTTTCGTTACTTCGATAGTTTTGATCGTATAAAGTGATGCTAATTTCTAAAAACAGATTACGGTTTGTCAAGTATTTGATAATATGTATTCAAATAAGATGTGTCATCTCGTCTCTCTTTATATTGTTTCAATGAAATAAATCATTTCACCTTGAAAACCCTTGGCCTGGCCTTAATAATCCTCAGATATTTATTCCCTTTCGTAACAATAGCCTCCTCAAAATATCCAGCTTGTAGACGTCACTGGAAGCCATTACTTCTATTTCCACGACGCTGCGCCGTATACGGGCCGGTTCCGAATATCTGTCGCATTTCGCGCCAAACGGCCCGGACATCACGATGTTTTTACGTTCTTACTGAGCCCGGTATGACGTCAGTAAGTAGTACAATAGGATAAGTGAAGGCAGAAGGTAAACGACTTACGAAAAGAGAGAGTAAAACTAGAAAAGAGCGTCCTCATACTATTGAAGATCGTTTTACAACTCAAAGAAACATATTATGACGTCGATTTCAGATATTTGCATTTGTGACAGGAGTATAAACGCTCTCGTTACATCATTTTGAGTTTATGATGCCGGGGCCAAACCAACGGGAAACGCCGTTGATTATCGCGATGATGGATTTTATTCCTACGGGTTAACGTCCATCATTGCGATAATTAACGGCGTTTCCCATTGGTGCGGCCCAAGTATCAGTGATAGTTTAAAAGCAAATAATTTAAACACACTGGTAGGTAAACCATACGTTGAAACAAAATCATGTGTTAGATAAAAATCATGAATCTGAGTGCACACGCACACAAAAGACAAACAAGCAAGCAAACTAATGATTACGAAGCTACTGTTGCTGTAATGCTTAGATATTCTTATGAAGCTAGCTCCTCCGATCCTTAGACCTGCGTATTCTTAAAGTGCAGTGGTCCTTCTGTATCATTTTACTTGGTGCTAACTGCTAGTACGGCTCTTCTACGAGTTTAGTAACAGCTACTATGAATATTTTTATTGAGCAGTTTGTACAATTTCGTTATTTCTGCCCTGTCACGAAAAACAGGTGTACCCTTTACTTTTAGTACGCTAGCTCGCTAGTTGTCAGTGAACTGAAAGTTTTTGCACTTCTAAAAGTTAATTGCTTATATCTTCATATGCACTTTCGTGAACTTAGCGTAATTTTCTTGCTTTTGAATATCTAAAATGGTCCAAACAGTCTTTCTTTTCTTTTAATTTGCGGAATTATTTTCTTACCTTGGGCCCACGTTTATAATATTAAGCAGTTCATATAAAGCTTCTTTTAACCAAAGGTTGTGGTGTATACCTAACGTGACCATTTATTTTTTACTCAAAAAGGGACATCGGTTTATTTACCTCAATTAGTAGGGCTGATTCATAAAGAAAACTCAATTTAGAGAATAGTAGCCTAGGTCCTCATAGAAAAAAAAAAAAAAATCAAAATCAAAATGATTAAATTACTGAAAAGATACGCAAGATAAATTTTCAGTCATTTCTATATTTCTCTGCAGAATAAATTATTGTTTTAACACTGCTGGTGATGAGTTTAAGTAAGAATGATATTAATGGCACGTTTTTTTGATTAGTTATCAACATCGCCATAAGGACCGGAACCTGTAACTGAGTTTTTTAAATACTTTTTCTTTTGGTGCATTGGCAGACAAAATATATCAATTAAAATTCAAAAGTTTTTATGGTTATGGTTTTTGGTGTAAAAGTGTTTCAAAACTTCCACCCAAGGATGGTTTCTGAGAACGGGACAATTTTTCGTCTCCAGATTATTTTCAGGGTCACTGGGACGAAGAACCGAAAAAAGGGACAGTCCCGTTCAAAACGGGACGTATGGTCACCTTATGTATACCACATATCCATTAACTAAATATATCCCGTTCCTAATAATATCATACTTCGTATAGTGGAAGGGCAATCCAAATTATTAATGACATTATACTCAATTAGCAATGCTAATTATATATAAAAATCTTTATGATGAGATGAGAGATGTTGAATGAATTGGTACGTGTGTTTAGTGTTTTAGTGATCTTGACTTGCGCGCGGGTAAAACCATTTTTTTAGATGTTTCACCTTTTTGTCATACTAATAGCTATAATTCTGTTTAACCGCTATTAGGGAATACCAAACCGAAAATCGTGGGTGCAAAAAGAAAGAAAAAATGCCTATTTTAAATACCGAGAAATTAACGCAAGCATTTGCTTAACTATAGTGCAATATTAAGAAAATATAAGGTCATGGAAATATCTCGTATAGATGTTCATTAAGAGTAGAAGCTTAAGAGATATTAAAGAAACATTACACAATGTGTACGAACTTATAAAGTAATATTCATTCCTTATTTTTATAGACATAAACAAGTTAGTAATTATAACGTTACATTGGAAATACAACATTTTGTAGCAACGCTACATTGCTTCGAGTCATTTCAAACTGGAATGTTACTAACATTGCTTAAATTGTTTTTTACAGTTTTCGTTCGAGGCATTTAAGCAAACGTTTAAAAAGTCAAGCATAAACCAGCGAATTAAACGGTTTTGAAAGATAAATGCAAAGAGATAGTAATCCTTACAAATAATGTAAATGAAGAGCTGGGACAAAGTGGAAAAGTAACCATTGAAGAGACACCAAATGGAGTAAACGAAAAGACAGATGTTAGAATATGTAGATGAAAGAAGAGGAATGTTGATCCATTAATTGATACTACATGAGAGCTTTACAACCAACATCATTCAAGTAAATATAGACAAGAAAAAACCAGGGAGTGCAAGAAGAGGGTATTAAAATTACAGCTTAGGAATTAACATGTAAAGATTGATTATTTGATATAGGTTACATGAGTACCAAGTAACTCACGAATAGTAAGAAGTAGCAGCCGAGAATATGGAATTAGGTTGCTTAGTACAGTTCTGTTGTGCTAAAGAATCAGTACCATATCCGGCAATATGTGGGCGTGTAACGAACGGTATACTTCTATCTACCCTTTTTGGGCATACAAGCATGATAGGATTTTTTATTACCATCTTGTTGTTACTCTCTTTAATATCCTGTTTATCGTACGTGACATTATTACCTGTCAATGTAAGTAATATTTTTTCAGATGAAATTATGATAAAATATTCAATACAGATGCCTTATCTTATCTATTCACAAAAGTCACATTTTCATGTGAATGTCGTGTTATCTTTGGATATATAATTTTTGTGTGAGATGAATCCGTAAACCGTTACATTTACCTATTCGTAGGCGGTCAAATGTAGTGCTATTGTATGGTTGCAACCAATCATATTATTATAATGCGTTCGGAGCATTTCAATTTGGAACGATCGACGATGATAGCCGAATGGAAATGCTTATTTAATTTTTGGAACGCTTTGAGTGGCTTGTTCGAACGTTTAATATAGTCAATAAATTTAATGAAGAGGCAAGAGATAAAAATTATTATAATGGCGGAAGACAGGTGAATTTGGGTCTTGTTTATTTCTAGTCGAATTAAAAACAAGCCAATGATATTGATTTTATGGACAATTTTGAATCTATTTATAGAACTAACAGCGAAAAAAGTAGCTCTATTTTTTGTACAAAAAATAAAATATCCTTCTTATTTTGCCAAAACAGCATCAATCACCAACATTATCACGCATTACTTGTATCAACACGCTATAATTACATCGTCACACACTGGGACGCTAAGTGCCTGCCCACGCTCCACTAGCGGGGAGTACTAGTGTCGAGCACTAGCATATACTGTACGAGTTACATGGCATTACGTGAGAAACGTTTTATGCAATGAAGCTGTTGGAACGTTAGGCCGAGCCCTGGGATGGGCCCCTAAACCAGCGACCATCGATGACTGTATTGACTTTTCTATAAACCGAACTAAAGAAGAATAAAGGTTAATAATGATAGTGGATCAGTTAAACTAAATAGATTTCGGTCATTTTCTGGCCAATCAACCAAAGTGTATTGGTTATTTACTAAAAATATAAAATAAGCTTGGAGTTAATGAACACCAAATCGCTTATATGGGTCATTTTAAAAATGTATGTACTTGTTGGTAAAATAAAATAAAACACAGTTCGAAATGTAAACATATAAATCAACATTCAGACTAATTAGCAATAAAATTGCAAGTATCGATTTTTTTAATATGGAAATTGGTTATATTGCTTTAAAAAACTAAATTTAATTCCTGTCATAATTTGTTTGCCATACACAATTGTTATGTTCACAGTCGCGCGTATTTAAAAAATGCAGCAAATAATACATAATGCACGCACTATGTAACCAGATTCAACAATGTTTTGTCAGGTGAAGGGGTAAGATATTAGAAATATACTATAAAACAATGTAATTTTAATAAACCATTTATTTATTTACTAATAAATACGTGTCTCATATTCTATTCCATTGTGTGATACCTTTTTGTAACTTTGTTATTTTTTAATAATAGAAGTAAATTCCAAATTTAGTATGGGAAATCTATGCGTTAAAATAGTTACAACGAGAGGTTGCTAATTTCTTTCGGCTACGCCATTTTGTTTAGTAACTGTGGGTTTCGATTCGTGTGCGTCGTAAACAGGACTTTAATAAATTGTGTTAAAAGTGCCAAATTACGTGAATTTGGTAAGTACTATATTTTACAGTGCAGCATATCAGTATAGTTAATGGCATAATAAAGTCACGAGTAATTCGAGGGTGAAATTACAAAAATATATTTTTTTGAAGGCTAGAGAAACGTTCATTTTGTTCAATTGTGTGACCATTATGTTATTATTTTTGTGTCACGTGACACTTAGGGCTCGTCCCACAAAAATGGAAGGAAGTACAAGAAAAAATTTGATTAGATTCGACTATTTCCTTGTGACTCTGCCCTTATTCTTCAATTGTGTTACTTTAGTGTTACGATAACACAAAAAAATTACATAAATTTTGTAAAAGATCCATATGCATATCACGATTGCTTTTAGTTTGTATAAACTCTACGGTCAGGTTTTTACAAAGGAATATTTTAATTGTATACAAAACCGATCCATGTTATTTCTACAATTAAATTAAAATGAGAAGCCCCACAAAGTTTATTTTTGTTCTATTGAATTATGCAAGTTTATATAGAATGGTGCAACTATGACGCCTACGTCTTGTTGTTCTACATTGTTCCAAATTGAATTACTTACTTGCAAACAAGCTCGTTGCTGACTTACATTGTGAAAACTACCTTGTGCAAATGAAAATAATAAAACTTGTAAGTGTTGAAAATAAATAGTCCTTAGTTCCGTATTCAGATTTTTTGTTGAAATTTCCTTGAAAATTTAATTTAATTGATATCATCAAAGAAAGGTAATAGTGCAATTTTTTCTTTTTGGATTACTTACAATAGGAAACCCGTCTAAACTTTTCGAGCTAGAAACGAGATTTTTTTTAAACACAAAAGCTAATATTTTTGGTAAACGCTATCCTCATGGCCCCAAATCACACGATCACGTACTATTTCAACCAACTTCGCCTAACACTAGCGCACTGGCATTCGCACTATCCTGCGATAGCATTACTAGTGCCAGCAAACAAACCCTGTTTGCATTGATGACTACGTTTACTCTGCAGGTGGCGCCACGGAACAGATTTAGTTCAGAAGGTCCACTTTTACAGCAACCAAAGTTGATAAATGATTAGTGAACTTTTAAAGTATTTCCCCCGATTTTGTTATCATCAGTTTTTTTAATCTCCTCCCACTATGAAAGCAATAAAGACGTATTCACGTCAAAACGCAATTGCATGTTTCAATTTTCATCTTTCACGTAAGTATTCTGTGGATAAGCCGTAACGTTTCCTCAAATTAATATCCTGCACTTTGAAAACCATTTTTTTTTTTTTTTTTTTTTTGAGGGTGGGAAATCATCAAATAACTTCTCCCGCTCTGGGCGGAGCGGGAGGGCGTGTCAGACTCTTACTGACTAAAACCCACCCGTGTTCCTTCGGCTGCCCTGTTGCCGGGGGCCACGATCTCCCTTTCGGTTTTCTTCGCAACCCCGGCAGGCATCGGCCCTAGTGGACCCCTTCGAATCTGCTGACATCTCTTTGAGGCGCGCGTGGAACACAACGCGCCGTCGACCCGGGCCTGGTCCTTATCGGACGGTGAGCCACCCATTGCTCACCGCCCGCAAGCCCGCGCCTACGGTGGCCGGAAATCGCCTCGCGATTCCCGACGCCCTGGGCGTCTCCTCCTGCGGCGGTTAGGGGCATGAGGGCGCGAAATTTGCCTCTCCCTCACGCGTTCCGCCTCCTCCTTCGCGAGCATTACCGCTTCGCAGAAGGAGGTGACGGCCTCCCATTTCCTCTCGCTCCGTACCATGGCCTGAACCAGGGCCGGACGCGAGAGATCACCGCCGCCGATCGCCTCCACGAGGACACGGCGATGCTCCGCCCAAGCTGGGCAGACCTCCACCGTATGCTCCACCGTGTCCTCCGGGCGATCCACACAATGGTGACACCCGGGCGTTTCCTCCCGCCTTATCCTGTGCAGGAACCTCCCGAAACTGCCGTGTCCGGTGAGGACCTGCGTCAGGCGGAAGGTGAGGACGCCGTGGCGCCTCTCTAGCCACTCCTCAAAGAGGGGTCTTATCGCCGCAATTGTGGCGTGCCCAGCGCTGGGTTGCGACAATCGCACTCTCCATGACGCCATGAGATCCCGCCGGAGCTCTGTCCGCTGTGCCGCGATTTCTCGCGGCAGCGGAGTTAAGCCCCGGCGTTTCGCCTCCTCGCGCCACTCCCAAATGTGCGCGAGGACCTTTGCCTCCAGATCCCATGGCGGTAATCCGGCAAGGAGGCTCGCCGCCTCGCAGGAGACCGTGCGGTATCCTCGGGCCAGCCGGATGGCCATGACCCTCTGGGACGCGTTCAACCGGCGGGCTGGCCGCAGCCTTAGTGAACGCGCCCACACCGGTGCCCCGTAAAGGGGCACTTTGAAAACCAGCTTTAATAACTTTCAACTGAAATGAAATGTTGGCAACTTTACATAACATAGAGCAAGAGCTATATTCACTTTAAAGTTCCCATTATTTTCATTATTTGAAAAGCACACCTTTAATTCTTTTTAATTAATTAAATACTGATGAACAAAATAAGCCCTTTTATTCTATTTAAGAACTGCAGGTTTTCTTGGAGGAATATTTAATAATAGTTTAGCGAAGAGCAAAGAAATTGATTGGTGCTATTCACAAAATACGAGCAGTTATGGTATACACGGCTACATATCCAGCTATACATTGCATAGCTTGATATGTAGCCATTTCTACTATACGCTTTGCGTAGGTAGACCAAAAAGGAGCAACGCAAAGGATATCTGATATTGAATAATACACTTTATGATATATCAGTCTAATTAAATATCAGTCAATTTAATTTTGCAATCTTTCCCAATTTCTTGATTATCAAAAACAATTTTTAAATGTGTCTTTTAATTTTGTAGGTTCTGATTATACTTAATTGTAATTTTAGACTTTTATTATACCTTTATTATCTTGACTCTGACTGTTTTATAAATTAACATGACCTATCTAAGAGTTCTGTAACTTAGGACCCACCTACCTCAGACACCTTTCTCTATTAAAGATTTTGCATTTTATTCTAGTGCCTGTTAGATGATGTTGAGATAAATAAAGTTGTAAAGATTTATGATTTTGATTATATTATTAATATTATCGATACAGACATCAAAAGTCTCCTTGGGCGTTCCTCGTTTAAACGTTATGAGGTTTCTGCTTTGCTCTCCTATTTCGACATCAGCAACTGATATTCAGTTGTTCAGTTCAGTGCTCTTAGTGGAAAACCCATTTTAAGGTTTCTCTGTAAGACTGAACCTTCTTTATTTTTTCTACTGGTATCTAAATTTATCAAGAAATAGCCGTTATTTGTCAACCGTTTTGCCGTTGATTGAAATGAATTTAATTTAACGGATAATTCTAGTTTATTGCATTTTTGTTGGTGATTTTCTCCGCTTCACAGAATGGAAAGGAAATAAGGCAAGAAAGTGGAATGCGGAAAGTTTTCGTCATACGAAACTGAAATGCTCCCTTAGGGAAACGAGTTGAAAGGAAATGGCGTTTAGGGAAATCTATCGAATCTAATAACTCCAACAGATAGAAGACTACTTTTTCTATGTATTTGAATCAGAAAATAAAATGACATTTGATAGAAAGATAGAAAATACGTTTATTTCCGATTAACATGACGCAAAAAAAGACCACATACACAAAAAGAACCAGATGGGGAAAATATGCGTCACATCCACGCAAAACGGCCATCGCTCAGCATAATGCAGCGGCCCTATGCGGAACAGAGCCCCAGCGTTGGTTCAGAATCGTTTCAATTAGTAGATAACTATTTCGCAGTTGATTGGAATTGTAAAAGATGCATTAGGCTCTTCATGCCAATTCATAAGCTGAAGAAAGTCTACATTTTTTATCATCGTACATCCAAATTGTACATAATGTTGTAACGCATATCTAACCACTTTGAAAACAAAATCCCGTGCACACGATCCTTTTTTTTCGAAGGTAGGCGTTACTATAGCGGCTGAGCGCTGCAAGCAAGAATAGTCCTTACAGTGTACAGAAATGCGTGTCTTCGATAGTACCTAAGTATTATTATAGAACAAAACATAACGTTTGTTATGTTTAAGTTTCATGTATCCGGGGGCTAGACTATTTTAATTAAAAGTAAAGAAAAAGGAAAATAACTTTTTTAAAGTACATGTGCATTTTTACAGCCGCGTTTAGATTTGAAAGAAAAGAACTACTTAAAGGCTCTTTCAAACAGGCGCGACACGCGACGCGACACAAAGACACCGCACGTCGCGCGACGAGCGGTGTCTTTGTGTCGCGTCGTGTGTCGCGCCTGTTTGAAAGAGCCTTAAGGCGAAAGCATCAGGGTAGCCCGCAAAAATCTTAGGTACGTTTTTTGCAATATGCAGGTCAGTATTGGATTGTATGTTTATCAAAATATGATTCGCGACCGTAACAAATATGTGTTTACAGAATTATAATTATTAGAATCCTCAATACAAGTCTATAAGTTCAAATTACCCTATTTAATGACTAATTCACATTTGAGGCCAATTATAATTTAGTAAGTTGTATTGATGATTCTACGTATAGTGATTATAATTCTGTAAATACATATTTTTTACGGTCGCCAATAATATTTTGATAAACATATAACCTGATACTGACCTGCAAATTGCAAAAAACTTAAGACAATTTGTATTTTGCGGCGTAAGTACCTCGGCATATCCCCCTTAATTAATTCATGATTCCTAACTCTAAATCGATTATAATCGAACAATTTACCATTGATAGGTATTGTTAATTCATATCTCAACAACTCAAACGAAGGTTGACGGTAATCAATTCAACTGGTGGTCATAAATTATGTATATTATCGCTTGAGGCAGTAAATTGTAGCAGTTATTTGTAATTGAGACTATTAGTCTATGAGGCATGTTAATAATATCCGTTATTTATTTCTGGAAACCTTTTTATGCACATAGAAGAAAAATGTGAACATTGGATATGTAGGTAATTATTGTAATCATCAATGAATTTGTTTTAAAAAAATATATATAATCCTTGGATTAGGTACAAAAAGACACAAAATAGAAAGAAAGATAACCTTTTTATACACATAGAAGATAAATTTTAACATTATGTTATTATTCATCAATTAATTTTCACTTGAGTAGCATTTGTTTATTTTATTTTTTTACATTATTTCTGTTGCCTTGAATTAGACAAAAAGTTCAGTGTGTAACAAGACCCTTTACGAACCCGTCGTCTACGCTTTAAGTACATCAAACTAAGTAACTTTGTGGCAAAATAATTCCTGGGAAACGACTTTAGTTTTTGGTGTGAACATTCTCTGTTTACGGTAAAGCAGCAAGTAATGCACGCAAAACATTGTGCATATGGGTGCATGCAACGATACAGGGATCGTGGGAGTATTTAAAGTTAAGTTATAACATTTAAAACTCGATTTCGTAAATAAAGTTTAAACTTTGACCTTCGATATTTCCGTCATCAGAAGGTGCCCAGATCCAGAACAAAAAAAAAAACATAATAACGGGAAGCACAAGTAACTTTGGGCTTCAATAAAGGTATTTTTAAATCCGTTATAAACACGAAATATGAAGGAAGGACATTCGCTTTTCTAGACGCACAAAACACACAGTTCATTCGAAGAATGAAAGACACTAAAGGGCACTAGAGCTGCAATGATCCTTCCGTTCACTTTTATGACCGAAGCATTGACCGAATGTGCATCTTGGGGAAGCACTTTAGTGCCCCGAAGAACTGCAACAAATGTTCACTCAGAAAATTCTTCAGTGGTAAAAGCTATTAGTGTATCTGCAGCTATCAGAAAAAATAATAAGGAAAAAGCTTAAACCCAATTACGACAAAAACGCCAACTAAAAAAGTATAAACAAGACATCGTCATCGTTTTTTTTTTTTTCGGATTTCGTAAAGTCGGAGTCACAAGAAATTTGTACGATTTAAGCGTTAATTAAATGACTTAGCATTTACGTGACTCCGGCTCGTGTGAAGCAGTCACATAGACGGACACAAAATTTATACTATTTATAAAGAAGAAAGAAAAACGATTAGGCATACAGATATTCCAAGTCGATCAAAAACCCTTGCGAAGTGCTTGAGCTTGAGAAGTCACACTCCAGCATCTTTGATCAATTGACCTTCAGCTCTTCTTCTTTATGAATCTATCTCTCAAATCAGCACAGACTTGCTACTGATGCCAATATTCCCATAAATCAGTAGTGAATTCAAATAAGGATATGGCCAATTTCTCTTATTAGCTTGCAAGTTAACAACCTCGGCGGATATTGTGAGTGACCTTACCTCTTCACCTCAGAGGACCTTGAGTGTCGAAACTCGAGAGGTATCACTATTTTCCTCAAATACAAAGGGTTTTACACAAGATTTGTTACAAGAAATTGACGTTTATTAAATCAAATTTTTTACTGTGCCCAGTTCTCTTTTGACATCTGTAAGGAATGGAAGGATGTCAATTTGTACATCGTCGAAATGGTAGCATTATTATCGCGGAAGCTTTTATATGTCTATAAGAGTACCTACATAATGCTACATTATTAAAAATGTAGGTGGCAGATACTGTTTGATTTTACGCCTACAGACTGGATTGATCCGTACTCAAGATCGAGAGGGATGGAAAAAAGGGGAGGCTTTTGCTCAAAGTCTACAGGGGATTAACACAGATTAAAACAATTTGTTTCCGTATAAGAAAAGAGAAAACCGGAATGGCCTAGAGCCGCATATTCGAAGATATGTAACATCCACCAATCCAAACAGAACTTGATTAGTGGAGGTTTTTGTGCCACCAGTGGCAAGGCTGACAGCGCATGCCTATAAAAAAGAAAAACGAAATCAAAAGTAATTTATTCAAACTAGGCTGAGCATCGGCACTTTTCGGACGTCAAAATTACATCAGACCGTCCTCCGAAACGCCCGCCCTTCACTACTTCCTAGTGCTTTAGCTGGGAAGAAGAAGTGGCGTAACAAACTCTCCAGCCAGTGATGAATAATTTCTATGGACGTTGTGATTTTAAACAAATGGGGACTGAAAGATATAACTGGGTTTGGGAGAGTTAGTAAACGCTCACTTGAGTTCTCCCCAATGCGTTTCATGTCACTACTAATGCTTTAAAAGGTCGAAATAGTGTAAACTACACCAAAACAGCCGTTACCAACCTTTTGACAGCATAGCACGTTTACCAACAGCCTTTACCCATAATCGTTGCTCAAACAAAACACAACAAAGCTAGCCGGCTATGTAAATCCGGTTTACATCCGGAAGTGCTGGGAGCAATACAATTCATACAACGGTTCACGTTTCGCCGGAGCCGGTACGGATATCAACCGTTCCGATTGTAAACACTTATGTGCTTACTGACCGGTGATAAATGAAACTAGAGTTAATGTTTAATACATACTATGCATTAGAATTTGCTTTTTCTAGTCTACTTATTCAATATAATTAAATAGAAATAAAATATTAAACAAGTTCACATTAAATTAGCTAGTGAAACGCCACAGTCCTGATAGGTTTTCAGTTCCACATCTAAAAATGGTAAAACAAAAACGAAATGTATTTTTGGGGTCAACGATCGCAGGGAGTTATAGAAGTACATATGTAAGTTTTGTCCCCCTGTTAACTTAGTTTGAGTCTGTATTTAAATGCATCTAAGTAATTATACTGTCAGAAATTGCTACAGGCTTCTCGAGGTTTACAGAAATATGTTTTTTCGGATATAATGTTTTTGATTTCGGGATTTCACCAGAATTTCAGTGTTTAGTCGCAGTTTAGAGAAGAAAATCAAAAACAGTTTTTTTTTTAATACCTCAGAATATGAAAACGCAGTTGCAAACAACATCTGGAGAAAAGTATCTCAATAGTACTTGGGTAGGAACTGATTATCCTTATGAAAGCAGGTGATAAATTAACTCATTGTAAATAAAATGTTTAGAACCAAGAGAAACTCTCTCCTCAGTTGAAAGTAAACATAAACAAATTATACTCACAGAGTAGGCCTTTATTCTTTCTGGGTCGACATCGTGCTGCGAGCGAGCCTGCGCTCGCGGCGATGACGACACCATGATCTATGGATCACGATCTATACGCTCGAGTAACGGTTTATCCAAATTTGAATGTTGAACGCCATATCACATTGCACTTTTAGAAATATTTTTTACTGTCGAACATTGTGTTTCATTTTTTATTTTTCTGGAGAACAAAAATAAATAAATATTTTTTGAAGTTTATATTTTGTGTGTTTTGTTACTAACTTGTTATTTTTAGCGTTTATATGTGAAAATCCGTTCATTGGGTACTACGTTTTATTCGAGAAACATTAAAAAAAATTATACACACGATTTCGTGTCTTCAAAATAAGTGAGTGGGCTAGAATTAAAAAAAAATACATTACAAAATAATCATGTTGGTAATAGTGCGATATTACGGACTCCATGTTACATAATTTTAATAACCTACGATATCTCGATAAATATAAAAAAAAACAACATAACCGCTGTTTAATGTGTATTTTTGTTACTTTATGTCAAATTACGTCACAGTCGTGATAGATGAGCATAGTAACGTAATTATGCTGTAACGAGGACAAGTAGTTGAAGTAGTTGAGCATTACGTTATGCACGCACTAGTTAACATTGTGTACAGATCTACTAGCGGACTGTGACATCGGTAAACAACATCACGCCAGTATTACTCGAAGGGTTACGCAGAGGTGCACCTATAGAACACCCACATTTCGCCAGTTATGTTTTAGTCCCATGTAATAAGGGGGTGAGTTGTGTTCAGAATCCGGGCTGCTAATGAGAAATTCTTGATGGAAAAACCCAATAACATTTTTCCCGGCCTGAGAATCAAACCCAGGACCTCATGCTCAACAGTAGCGCTTGCGACCAGTAGACCAACGAGGCCGTCGGTAAACAACGATTGACGAAAAATTGTTTACTAAATACAGTGAAGTATTTCGCTTTTATTTAATTAATTCCGTACTAGTGTAGTGTAATTCCGTGGTGAGGCATGATTTGCCATTTTAAGCATTTACCGTAAGACTAATGTTATTTCAATTTAACTTAATTGCTATTTAATATGGGTTTCTACGAAAAGACATAGTTGAAATAAGGTTGAGGCCCAGAATTGTGGTTCAGTCACACTGCAACTGACATTCACCACACTCAACTCTAAATGTCAAATTCTCAAAGAGAATGTTCTAACGTGTCCCGTGTGCTGTTAATTCGTTCTCAGTCTAAAACACTTCACAAATACCAAGTCCATAGCTGCTCGTAGCAAAAGTAGCACTCCAAATGTTACGATAAGAGTTCCAAGGTCAGAAATCGATTATGAAACGATTCGACACGATGAATTTAATCGATATTATGGATGTTGAAGTATCAGATGTTTGTGGCGGCAAACTGTTGGATAGTCGATGGTATTCGAATGCATTTTTGATTTTTTTTTGGTTTTGTGCTATAGTCATTAGAAGTTTTATATCTACCATAATTTTAATGCTATCCATCGTAATAATTAATCTTTCAGATCAATAAAAGAAAGTTTAATTGAAAAACTTACGCGGATTTTCTTTTTTTGAGAAAGATAAGTCTATAGATGGAGAAGTTATCTAGTATTTGCAATAGACTTTATTTGACTGCTATAATAATGCAATGTTATCTATCCGTAAAAGATAAAACTGATCTCGTATCGTTTTTCAATGTCAGTGCAAAACGGGCTGCAAAACTGCAATCTGTAAGGCTTAAATCTCACTAGAACACCATGGGTTTCCATCGACCAAAAGCAACCAGGTCGCGCTGCCAGCAAAATAAACTTTCACTGATTTATCTCAAAAGGCATCCGATTGGTTGCGCAACCATACATTTTTTGGCAGTGTGACCATGGTTGCGCCGCCACTGGTGTCCTAGTGAGATAGGCACCTAAGCCTGTAATGTAAAAAAAAAGATAATGAACTATCTGAAGCCCTAATTAAACATTTACCTATCAAGTTAAAGTTTTTCAACAAGTGGTTTGACAAAACCACAGCTATAAAAGTAGACAGCAGATAAGTCCTTGTAGGTCTTACTAAAGTTTTTTTTTTTTAATATACTTGCATTTTTATGAAAAACAACTAATTACGTTTCAAACTATGGCAAGTGCTTAAAAAGCAGAGAAAAGTTACATGCACTGCTTCAAAATGTAGGTTAAAAGGTTTGTTGGGTATGAATCGGTATTTCCACTTTCGTTCAGCTTGTTTTAATATAAAAGTGAATATGTAGCTTCCAAAGGGTGTACAAGACTATTTAATAATCCGTAAGCACAAAGATCGGATAATGCATTCGTATTTTTCTGCTAGATATAAGCTTTTCTTAAGTTGCCTTGTTTACCATCTTGAGATTATCCTAGATTTCGTTGCCACCTAACGGACGATAGGTGGCAAAGGAATCTAGAGTTGAAAGATACTAAATAATACTTAAAGCTATATTCTGATAGAAAAATAAAAATGGGAAAATCTACATCAAACAGACGATCTGTTAAGCAAGATAAAAATCTAAAAAAACTCAATATTGTTGTTAAAAACCACAAACAAGGATGGGCACAAAAATGTTCGGAGGGTTTATCCTAAAAGTTGACAACGTCGTAAACAGCTGCCAAATATTTACCTGTTTTGATTAATTTTCAATATTACTGTATGGAATTAAGAAATGTGGCTAACTAGGGAAGTAAAATATTGATTTTGAAATGCAATAATTAATATCGTAATACCGAATATTTAGTTTTAGATGTAAAAAAAGTATTTGGAAACTTTCCAAATGCCTTTTTTACACCTAAAATTGTTACAACATCAAATTCAGTGTTATAATTGCAATTCATTATTTATATTTTAGTTCGCTAGTTAGCCACATTTCTTATTTCCATACAGTAATATTGCCAAATTAATCAAAACAGCGAAATATTTGATATCTATTAGCGACGTTGCCCACTTTCAGAATAAACGCCTGTAACATTTATATTTGTGTATACAAACATATCTCCCGAAATTCCAGAATGCTTCAGCTTCAGTTGGATGCAAGTCGAAAACTCGGAGTCAGCTAACCAAATGCTATTGTACGGAGAATGCGACTCGATGTTACGTCTCGCCGCTTAGGAAATCAAATAAAGAAGTTTTGAAGTCGCTACGAGAAACTGTGATGTAATATGCCGCGTGTTTTGTGTTTAGAGATTTGCCTGACTGACTGCAATGCGATGATGATTAGATTTTTGCAAATAGCAGGGTCGACCCTCGTTTTTAAGTACATCTTGCCAAACCTATTCTTCTTTTTATACGGTTCCATATCCTTAGGTCTACCGATGATGAAGAAAACCAATCGACATCTTTGCAGAGCTTCGTCGTCGCGAGCGACGTTCGAGCGTCGCGAAGAAGTCCGGAAGGGATATCGTGGCCCCCGATAACATGACAACTGAAGGAACACGGGTGGGTTTTAGTCAGTAAGAGTCTGACATGGCCTCCCGCTCCGCCCAGAGCGGGAGAAGTTATTTGATGATTTCCCACCCAAAAAAAAATGTCTCATACCGCTGATGAAGAAAACCAAACGACATCTTTGCAGAGCTCAAGGCGTCACTCCGCTTTCAAGAGCATAATCAGCCTATTATGGTCCCACTGCTGGGACACAGTCCTTCTCTCGGTGAGATAGATGGTAGATGTCACATGTAATCTTCGAATTTTTGGTTCTGGGACATCTCATCCGGACCTCAGTTTCCTCGCGATGTTTTCCTTCACCGTTTTGAGACAAGAGGTGATGAAATAATTTACACAAAGTAAAGCGCCTGTCTGGGTTCGAACTTACAACTTACAACTCATAAATCACTGGGCCACCACTGGTCTTTAGAGATTTAATTTAAAAAAATCTTATTTATTTGCAAATATGAGTAAACAATATGTAGATATTTTACATTTATTTAACAAAAGTTTATCACAGTCTTGGTTTTGATGTTTATTTAAAAAAAAAAACATACATATAATTGTATTCATTTACAAAGAACTATTCCCTTAACTCCACACAAAATTAAATCCAAAGGAGATCTAGTTAAAAAATGCACCAAGTTAATCCCTTCGTCGCTTTTCGAAGGAATTAACTTTGTAAACTTTTTAAGAATTTAATTTCCGAGACAGTCAATAATAACAGAAATAGAGTACCAAGTGAACAAACGTCTCGACGTTGACAGGCAAATTGAAATATCTTTTGGTAGTGATACGTTGATATTGCTAGAAAGGGGGTAACTACCGAGATGATGACTCACAGAACTAACAAAAATATGAACACCATACCATGTAAAACTATATTCTTACAAATAAATAAATTCTGATTTTGATTCAGAGAATTAAGCAAGAAAAAGATATTTTGCGGTGACCTCTAAATAAATTGAAATAAGAGCAGGAGAATGATAACTATTGCAGATGAGCAGTCAAGTAATGATCAAGACACCAAATTTTATTATGTAATGTAGGTGGTTGTTACTGTGTCACTTACTACTGTGACTGTATACATTGTACGGCCAGCAACAATAGTCGATTAAAACTGCTTCTTTTACACATCATCTAAGACTTTGATTTTAATTAAATATTTAATCGATGATGTACAATTTATTTGGTAATACAGGCTGGTGTAACTACAACATTATAAGATAAAAATAACAAAATTATATACTAATTTAACAAAAATATTCAGAAACTAAATATAGCATCGAAAAATTTATCCACATCGCTGTCGACTGGTGGTAAAGTACTCAAGAGAATGGCCGCACGTTATATGGCAATGCTTAGCCTCTGGCTAAGGTAAAACCCGCCCTTGGGTCACGGGAAGTGTCAAATAGTCCTTTTGAGATTTCACTAAAGAGGTCATGAGCACTCGGATCCCACGGCCTGAAGGTTTCAACTTCTACCGGCTTTAAAATATACATATATATATATATATATATATATGTTGTTCAATAAATAAAATTTGAAAACAGTGTTAATCGACTGTTTTGCTGACTGTTCCTTGCTGCCTGCTATAAAAGATGAAAAAATAAATAAAATGTTTCTTGAAGCATCTATTTTCCTATTCAGTGAGGAACCCAAAACTTTAATTCCCACTAGACAGAACAATTCAAATAATTATCATGGAAATGCTGTAGTAAAGCTCGTGACGAAACAATTTAAAGACTCCACTTCTAAACTCATTTCTTCCTAAAATGAGAAGAAATTAAATAAATGATAGGCACCTTTAAACTCATTGTACGATGATATGAACAATTCTTATTATAACTGAGGAGTTTATTTCAGTTGTTAAGGAAAGAGAGAAAAGAAAAGTTAAAGATTTTACTGAAGTTTTGTTTGCGGTACCTCAAAATTGTTAATTATTTAGAGACGAGGGTGAAGTTACAAGTTCTGGAGCTAGTGAGTATCAATGGGATGCACATTATGATGTTCTACGTATTCTAGATGGGGAAGGAAATATGTTATTAGTTGACTTGGACAATATAAGGAGAATAATAATTAGTCTCCTGCATAGAGAGATAGAGAGAGTGAGAAAAAGAGAAAATATATGTGTTTTTCAAAAAGACACCGCAACTTATCAATATTTTATAAAGCAATTTGAAAAGCTCCGAACGTTACTACACTCGGTCTCTCACAAGTGCATGAAAATTACGCCACTTCAAATCAGAAATTGGAAAAGGTACCTTCCGCAATATCCTTAAAGAATCGAACTCCATAATTAAATAGCAGAATGATTCTCCCAATTTATCTTTAGATCTCAAGGTCGGACAGATGAACTGTGAAATTAGACGTCTTGAGACACCCCAACACTCCTTCCTTCAGTCGCCGCGCATGCGTGCTCCCCAATTCATTCATTACTTACAATTAATATAAATGTTAGCCAAGTTTCCCTGCCTCGAGGACATTTTATCATGCTCCAATTTCCGGTATCGGGTATAGTTGTCACCCCTAATTAAATGTGGGAGGAAATTAATATTTGCGAGAAAATTCTCGATGCGAACTTTTTTTCTATTGACTGTTTATTTTTGAAAATGAAAACTCTTTTGGAAAGTGTCGATTCGTGCTAAAATAACGAAACTGGAGAACATTTAAGAATTAACAATGCGAGATTCTAACAAGGTTAAATTAATATTGATATTGTCTTTATCATCTTCGACCCCATGAATACCAAAACTGTTTAAAAGACCTATGAAAATCCGCTTAACCTCCTACAATCATAAGCATAATTTTATGCCCCTAACATACCTCCCAAACTCCAAGTCAAAGGGTTAAGGGCTTAAAGATAACACCTCAAATGCCAAAAGTCATGACATTACAAAGGGATGGGAACACGGAGTTATTTTTATTGTTCCCTATTTCAACAAATGTTAGTAGGTAGGTACGCGTTACGACATATACGTATATTGCCAGTCTAAGATGACCTCACATCTATACTTTAGGTACTATTTATTATCTACTATACTGTTAAATGAGCAATATTTATATATATAATGTATATATTTGCAATCAAATTCACGAAAACGGCTCTAACGATTTCGTTGAAAGTTGCATTATTGGGGTTTACGGGGCGAAAAATTGATCTAGCTAGGTCTCATATTTGGGAAAATTCGTATCCTCTATTTTCACCCGAGCAGAGCTCAGTCGCCCAAGTACTAATGTTATAAATGCGAAAATAACTCTGTCTGTCTGTTTGTTACCTTTTCATGCCATTATGAAATTTGGCACACATGATAGACCATGACTTGCGTTAGGACATCAGATATTTTTATCCCAGTAAGCAGTACGTTCCCGTAGGATAATTTCTGACATCCACGCGGGTAAAGTCGCTGGCAAAAGCTAGTTGTATATATAGGCTTTCGGCACAGTGCGAGGTCTGCTTATACTGGACTGTATAGCTTGAAGTCACGTCGTGTGTACGAACTTACGAATCTTTTCAAAGCGGTTCATAGATCACATCTAGGGATTGCGTCTGTCGTGGTTACAAGAAGATTTTCTTGTATCCACAATGATAACGAACGCAATGATAATAAATATTGGGAGGCTGTGGTTCAGTTTAATAATTATGTTTTGAGTGGTTTGTCTGTGGAACAGAAATAATAAACGACGATAACCACGATGTTTGATTTTAGATCAGCGGCAGGGGATGTAATAGAGGTCATTTGCAACCAAATTACCCCTGATGACCCCTTTCAAACATCCACTTAATTGATTGCAGACGTATAACCATTAACCCTGTATATCAGGGATAACGGGTACATTTTATATTTTTATTTCATACATTTTAAAATATAAAATGTCTAATTACTCGAAAATGGTTGACATTGGCATAGGGGTCATCAGGAGCCATTTGGTCGCAAATGACCTCTTCTACATCCCCTAATGGATTACCGACCAATAACCTTGTATAATCATGGTCATAATCCAGAACGGATTTTCATATGGTTTTTACCAATGGACGGAGAGATTCATTAAGAAGGTTATAGGGTATTTATTTTAAATCACGCTACAACCCCTAGAATTCTGACAGAAATACAAAAAGTCAGCGCGGGCGGGCGATGCTGCGTAGAGCGTCAGGTGCCCAGGAAGTATAAAAATGTGGCTGTTATTTTAGTAAATTGTCTATTTTACGACTTCCACACGAACGAAATCGCAGGCAGAACCCAGTAAATAAAATAATAGTTTGAAATGTTTCCACCTTGTAATTCAAAACATAGATTGATTTCATAAAACTCAAATACATAATGCTCTACATATGTTTATCTATCAGTATCCGAGAGGCTACAAAATCAAAAATGCGGATCGTTGTTATCGAAAGATAGCGATTGTATCATACTATCTAATATCTCGTATCGATCGACTTCGCTCTAATAATCTTGCTAGAATACCCGCGATGATGTTAGCATAATTTTTTTTTTTAGAAAAAAAATGAAGTACGTAGCATTTTGTCCCGGCTGTCATTCGTAGGTCTTTGACAGTCGTTACGGATAGCCAGGAGCCCAAAAGTCCCAGCAAGGGGTATCGTGTTACCCAGTAACGGGATTGTGGAGGTAAGCTAGGCAGTCGCTCCATGTAAAATAATTGTATTCATCTGCATTCGGCTAGACTGGAATCCAACCCCAACATACTTGGGAAAGGGCTAGGCAGATTGATACCTACATTCCCTAAGAATTGTAGTAAAACAAGCCGTGCCCGATGGTATTTATCATTAGCAAAAATGAAGAACTTCCATACAAACTTTCATTCCCTATTTACCCCTTTTCGGGGATTCATTTTCAAAAATCCTTCCTTAGTGCTAATTTGGCTCATATAAATTTTTGAACTTTTGTGAAAAATTTATTAGATTTAGCAGTTTAGGCTGTGTTGTTTGTCAGTGCAAGAATGAATGAATTTAGATTTTTTTCTGATAAACGATTGACAATCTCATTTAAAACCCAAGATAGAAAGCCATTCTTGTTGCTACCTACTGAACAAAACTGCGATTTATCGAACCAACCATAAAAAAGCATGAAAGCATCTCATAACAATCAACAAATTGTATGAGATTGTATCCAAACGAACGATCACCTTTATGACCCATTAACCTCATTGAATCCTTTACCAGAAAGAGATACACCACATCCATTTACTAAGGAAAAAAATATGAGAAGCCCACTGGTACAAATCATTAAACAAAAGGTAGAAAAAATACCTAAATTTTTCCGATGGGTTCGGAGAAATAATACAGGCAAAAAATATAAAAAATACATGAAAAGGCACGCACGAGTGGACATTTGAGTTGAATTTCAGGAAATTCGCAAAGCTCTGTTGTGGAAAATTACTGAAATAAATGGACGTTACTAACGATCCTGATTGTATAGACGTGACAGCTAGGTTTGACAGTTTATAATATGATAAAAATCATAATAAACAACGGCAAATATGTGGGTCATTGGCCTAAAATATAATAATAGTGTCACACAGCCTAACCAGTGATTGCAATATTCAGGAAAACCGCAACATGTCACATTCAGGATTTCCATTCAATTTGCTGACATTGGTTCAGTGTTTGCATGCGTGTGATTAATTGAATTACTAATCACTTTGACAAATACTGGAATAAAAGCTTAATAAATAAGTTCGACAGTAAATTAATTAAAACCTATTGAAATAGTTATCTGATGACTGTGTACTACGTAGTTTATGAATGTGCGTAGGTAGTGGTAAATACAAGTATCAACAATTCACTTCTGCTATTTTGATAAACAATAGATAATTTTCATAATTATCAGCATTCTATTAGAACACATAATCTAATAAAATATCTACAAAAGCATCAAAGACAAGTATTTTATTTTTATAAACCTCAAACTTTTTGTCCAAACGCAACCTACTTTAGAAGCACTGTTTCTGGTATTAAGCAAAGTGCAATAAATGTATTATTTTTTAGTTTCCTAACTATTCTACATTGAAGACACGCAAGATTAATCTCAATATAAAAGATTCGATTAGGTCTTGACCTTTTGTTAAATATTGCATTAACTCAGAGGAAGGCAAAAAGTGGGTCTAGAAAACTGGTGACACAATTATTTGAACAAATATGTCCATCTAACTACGGCCATGACAATTACTATTGTCATGGCCGTTTTATTTCAAAGCAGAATAATTGTCATTCTTACGATGGTTATTGATTCGCCTAAATGTTTTTCTTTGTTATATTTACATTTTGTTATGTTTTCCACATCATTTAACTATACAATCGACTTCGTCTAAGTATGTAGTTTTTTGAGGTGTAAAAGTGTTTGTAATTATATAAACCTACTTACAGAAATAAATATCATTTTATTATCATCATCTAATTATCATTTAGGTAAGATCTATTACCAACGGTCAACAAATTAATAATCACGAGTTTTCAGGCACAGTATTTATTTTAAATGATTTTATCAATTATGTGAACTTATCACGACAATAATTAAATAAAGTTTCTGAAATAATGTACCTATCTGTTGATTAGTCGGCAATCACGCCCGATTAATAAAGTAATTTGGAGGCTAAATGTTTGATAACGATGACTGTATAAATGAAAACCATAATCGACCTTGTGTCTCTAAATATTGAAGTTATTTTTCATTGACTGATGTCAAAAAATGTTTTAATATGATTCAAACTGCATTTACAAACATGCAGAGAACAAAAGATATATAAAGTCGAAAACAATTATGATTAATTTGCTGAATTTTACACGACTGTTTTCTTTTTCAAACTGAAAAAATATTTTGTTTTTCCTAATGTATTTTTGTAGCTGGCAATAAAAGCGAGAAATCACAAAGAACCTTCTTTTGCGGCCTAAATATGTATGTTCTCACTTTGATTATTGCTGATGGTTAAATACCAATTATCGAGCATAGTAAGTTCTTCATCAACTAATACTAGAAAAACCTGTACCATTACATATAGGTATCAGTAAGCAGGTATCCAGTCCTATAAGGCTTCGATCTATCGAGTCGAATCTCAATAATTATCGAGGTTATTTAGTCACGATCAGCCGAAGGGAAAGTAAAAGCATTTGATCTATAGAAACTGTATAATAAGGTTGACCATATCGTTAAAGGAGACCTTAGCAGCAACTTAGGAAAATGCTAATAAACTGTAAAAAAACGTGTAAGTAGTATTATCTAACCTCAATATCTTTTGACACTCTAAAAACGATGTTATAGGTAATGCTAGAATGAACTACAACAAAAAAGACAGAAAAGTATGCTGTAAGCATCTAAAATAAATAACTATAATCAGTCATGCGGCTCAAAGAATTCTCACGTAGGTAAAGCCAAAATCGTAATGAAAGAAAACGTTTTTTCCCAAAGCGTAATATAATGAAGATGGAGTTATATTTAATATCTATGCTGCTTATTTTCAAGGCACTATCAAGGTTTTATCAGTAAGTATCGCTATAGGTACAATGTATATGGCAACATCCGTAATCTTCCTATGTTAGATCTAGGCTGAGTTTTGGTAAACAATCCTGTCAAATCTTCGTTCAATAATACCTACATCATTATGTAGACACTTAGATCTAAAACGACGAACACATTATTACCTCAAACGCCTCATTATCGCCTTCGTACCTACGGCATAAGCAGAAGTGCTTCAACCTGTCCACACTCATGCAACAGCGCGTTGAGTCCAAAAGGTACGCGTTCAAAGTCTGCAAAACCTTCGCCATTTTGAACTTTAACACTGATCACTGGCAACACTGAGATGAGAAACGTCAAATTGAAAGTGACATAATTTGTTTTTCACATTTTTGGTGATGCAATGAAAACTTTTTTGTGCTAGAGGTGTGCACAGTCGGAAATGTGTGCTAATACTGGCTGTTATCAGAGCAGACTATCTTGAGTTTGTCACGCCAGATATTGTATGTTGTGATGACGATAACGCGAGGGGCGTACTGCCGGTTTTGTTTTCAAAACAAAAATAGATTTTAGTTAGAACTGAGGCTGTATTTTGAGAAAACGTTACGTAAAATAAAGAAGAATAAATTAGATACTTTTTATGATTATGTAAATCTGGATACGGTTTTCATTACTTGTGCGTGAATCGTCATGCTTTTTTACTTGCTTTTAATAACTTGTAGCCATTGTGTAAAAGTAGAAAACAATTAAAGGAACTTGTTATCACTGATTAGCTTTTATCTCTTAGTTCAACTACCTGATTACAAACTCAATTAATTTTATGACAATGGCTATGAATTATACTGGCGCATAATAGTATCATTTTAATATTAATTGCAGCAGCAAATAATTTATAAAGCCTTTTGGTAGGCTCAATGAGTATGATAAATAATAAGCTATTTTTAGCGTTGGCAACACCAGCTGAGGCCGGGTTTCGCAGGTGTTAAAACAGCTGTCAGGAACATCGGCTAGCTATATTCCTTGGTCATATTAGGTAGGTTTGGGCATTTTATTGAATGAGAGACAGACGCAAGTACTTACCTATACGATCTTATCCATCTTAAAAAAATATTATTCTCGCAACAGTCTGTTCCTAAAGATTATAAAGGATCAAGTCCAATCCTCTTTTAAAATGAAAGCACAAATGAAAAACCTTGGTTTAAAAATTTAAAAGTTTTTATTTTTTATTAATGGTTTCTTTTTAGTTTTTGTCATTTACATTCCTTTTTGAGGAACTCCAGTTTCTATTTCTTTAGCCATTTCATCTAAATACCTTCTATTCTGCCTGTGTAGCGGCGTATCTAGGTAAAACGATTGTAACTAGGTCCTAAAGACATCTGGGCTGTCAGGTGTGCTGCCGGCCTTGTCAGTAGCCTTGGCATACAAATCTGTTTTAGTTGCCATCTGCTTTGTTTTGCCGTATTTAATGTTAAACTTTGTTGACCAAATAGGCATTTCAAAGTTTGGTTTTATTCCTTTTTTTTAATATAGGCCAAAGATTTTTTTAAAACTATTGTTGTTTAATAAAAAAATACAAGAGCGTAGTTTTCGCTATTTTTCCCGAAAAATAAACATCTAACAAATGGAATGAAATGCAATTGTTTATTCTGTAAATAGGATATAGGAATCACTTTTACACGGTACGTATCATGTTAGTTGTTTGGTAAAAAAAACTGCTCTGATATTTTGTCTGGTCCAATTTTGTTCGTAATAACATATCGCGCGGAAACATTGTTTTTCCGTAACATGCTTTTTCTAACAAATTATGGAAAAAACAATTTTAATTTTTTTTAGTTTTTAATTTGTTTGCTACGCTCATAAATTTCCACAAAAAGTAAATCACCCAAAACCTTTTATTCTAATTATGTTTATAGCCAAAAAATAGGTACAAGCTTCAGGTAAGCAAAATTTATTCCAGTCAGATGGCCGAATTTTTTGTCGATAAAAAAACTTAGCAATAATAAAAAGGGCCGATATGATGACCTTTAGAGGTACTCTGTGAGGGTACGTAAGTAGTTTATAGGTCTCGTAAATATTGCCCCAACCGAGGAACTAATGTATACGAGTGTAGCCACATTCGGTTTTATGGTCCTACTGGTATATGAAAGTACGGGAGATCTTGATTGAATATGTTATCATTTTTTGCTACTGTATGAAAAGTGCCAGACGCAGTAACACTTAACAGTCATGTAACGTAACGCTCATAGTCCCAAAAAAAGTCAATATTCCATAAAATTCTTTGAGGTTTTCATAACCCCGGCTTAAATCCGTGATAAAATGGTCAACATTTTTAGTTCCACCGTACATGGCACACCCGTCCATTCACAGTTTTTTTTTTTTTTTTTTTGATAAGATTGAAGTAATAATTTTAAGAAACACAGCCCAGCTGATAGTAGTCATTCGAGCCTAGACCCAGCTATTCATTCCTGAACTAATCCCCTAATCGATCACTGTAACCGAGGATTTCCGTTGGAAAACTCTCAGTTATTTATAGTTAGGAAACAGGAAAAGAGTTGAACAAAAGACAAATTGACGAAAAGCTAACGTAGGACCCAATACTGTCATTGGTGAAAATGGGTAAAGAAAAGAAAATCTTAAAGCAAACTTTTACGAACTAATCTCAACATGGTGCCTGAAAGGGATCTAAAAACAGCTGTTTATCAGATTCTGGAAAGAAGTCATAATGGATACTAGAGATATATTTATAAATGAATTCGAGCTTTAGACGACCAAAGTTCAAAATAATCTAATACATATCTTAGGGGGCCCATCGGCTGGGCACGCCACAATTGCGGCGATAAGTCCCCTCTTTGAGGAGTGACTAGAGTGGCGCCACGGCGTCCTCACCTTTCGCCTGACGCAGGTCCTCACCGGACACGGTTATTTCGGGAGGTTCCTGTTCCGGATAAGGCGGGAGGAAACGCCCGGGTGTCATCATTTTGTGGATCGCTCGGAGGACACGGTAAAGCACACGGTGGAGGTCTACCTAGCTTGGTCGGAGCACCGCCGTGTCCTCCTGGAGGCAATCGGCGGCGATGATCTCTTGCAACCAGCCCTGGTCCAGGCCATGGTACGGGGTGAGAGGGCATGGCAGGCCGTCACCTCCTTCTGTGAAGCAGTATTGCTCGCGAAGGAGGAGGTGAAACGCATGAGGGGGAAGCAAATTTCACACCCTCATGCCCCTATCCGCTGCAAGGAGGGACTCGCAGGACAATTCTCGGCTACCGTAGGCACGACTTGCGGGCGGTGAGCAATCGGTAGCTCGCCGTCCGATAAGGACCAGGCCCGGGTCGCCGGCGCGTTGTGTTCCACGCGCGCCTCTAAGAAATGTCAGCAGAACAGACGGGGTCCGCTAGGGCTAATGCCTGCCGGGGTCGCGGGAAAGTCCGAAAGGGATATTGTGGCCCCTGGCAATATACAGGCAACTGAAGGAACATGGGTGGGTTTTAGTTAGTAGGACTAAAACATGACATTTTCATGACACACCCTACCGCTCCCTCCAGAGCGGGAGCAGTTATTTAATAATTTCCCACGCAAAAACAAAAAAAAGTGGGCCCATCGACATGGCATAATAAATCTCATTAGGATAGTTCATCCAAAAACGCTAAATGTAGGTAATTCATGTTTTGGCAAAATAAATGTATCATGAAAGCACAAATATTTGCCCTTAAGTGTGGCCTAAGGCTACAAGCAAATAGAATGTTGTTCTTCCCCAGAATTACTTAAGAAAGCCTTCTAAAATCATCTCGTCTCTCCTTGTGTAGGCTGACAGTGAGTTGAATTTAAATGGCGTCAGTAATTGCTTTCCATGCGTTTACAAAGACGTATTAATTACTAATGTATCAGTTACATTTATTATACGTGTCTGTGGAACGTTTGGTAGGCGTAACATACTGACTCCTTTATCCTTCTAGGATGACTATGACTTTGAAGCCACGTGTGAAATAAGTTACGTCTTTATACAAAGTCACGCTGCAGTGTTTCAAATCCATAAATATTTAGTAGTAGCTAATTTGTTTTACACGTCGTTCTTTATTTATTTTCAGGACTATACAGCAGATTATGTGAAAAAAAATCTGTTATCAGATACAAAACTTCAATACCTACTCGACCCAAATGTAAGCAGATTTTTTTTCGCGATTACAATGTTGGTCCCATGAAGAAAATTATTCAGACATGACCACACATTTCTGATACACGTTGTATAGCTTCGTACTGTAAACCAACTATATCCTGGTAACCTTTTATTCGATTCATCACTAGTCATTACATAGTTAACAGTTTCAATGACAGCTAACAAATTATTGATTGTTCTTATCAACATGGTTATAAAAAATTTCTTCTGTATTTTCTTATATATAAAAATTTTCAAATAACTAAATTACGTAGATCGAAACGCAGAGGGTTAAAATCAGACAATTTTCTTTTAGCCTCCCCAAAAGCAAAGAAAATTCACTGTATTATCCACGTACCTACTGCAGCAAAATTAAATCAGCAACAATGAATGAATCCAATCCAGGCTGCCTTAATAAATGTGTAGCAGAATTAAAAGCGAGTATTTGCAACATTCCCGGAACATGCAATTCAAATACAAATTTATTGGAGGCCGTCCTACACATAGTCTACTCGTACAATCCAAATATACTGAAGGTACTATCAATAGCAGAAACAATTGAACAAATTATATAAAACAAAACATTGGGGTGAAATGACTGGGTTTAATTGACTTTGTTTTGATTTAGGGTTATTTCCAATTATAATATGGAAACTTTTTGAAAATCTTTGGATAGGAAATTGAAATCCGAGTCAATGCGGATGAAGAAGATTCGAGTATAGAAGCAACTTGAAAAGGTCATTGATCCAGCAGAAGACTGTTATAGGCTGAATGTGTTGAATATAGAAAGACTTAGGCGTATCAGTGGAATTTCAGATACTGAGTTTGATTCCTTATGTCAAAGGGGATCTGCAATTAGACATATTTAAACATATATCTTAAAAGTGACCAATGTATGAGCTATTTATGAAAGAATGACTGCAGGACAGTAATGTGAGGTGTTAAAGGTAGAAGGTAGATATTAGTTTGAACCACCTCAACAAAACTAATCACGTATTTAAATTACATAGCTTAAACAATATCGTCAGGCTTAAATGCACCCACTGACATAGAATGTTGCTGACACTCAAAACAGAACCGCGTGACGATACATACATAATTCAAGAAGTTAATTTGAGGACCAAACAAGTTATGTACGTAGTGAATAATAAATAGCCGTACATTGCTCGCTCATTAACTATTAGTAGACACTAAATGGACTCGGGAGCGGTAATAGATAACGACTTGTGCGATTCAGTAAATACTTTTAGAAGCACTTTACGGATGAATGAAATATTTGTACCAAAATAACTGTGAGGCAATCAAAAGGTTATGTTATTTCACATATTCGGGATGGTTGGAGGGATTAATTTACATTTACAACATTTCCAAATTACAAATTTGCCACATCGTGCGTAAACCATTGTTATCTGATAAAATATTGCGATAAAAATTGTTGCCATATAAACTGATATAGATAATAAACCAGAACCATAGTATACAATTTCGCTACGGTAACTTTTTCCATTTCGTAGCCACTGAAAAAGAGTAAATGTAGGGTGTGCATTTTCACTTACTGAAAGAAAGTTACATCGCACAAGGCAGAACGATCAAAAATTCAACTCAGTGATAATGGTTAATTTCATAAGTGCTGCACCGTTATGATCCAGAATATTCCAGAATAGTGTTGGAATAAAGGAAAATTTTTATTGTACCTACCTACACGAAAACTCGGTACAAAACTGCACGGTACGTTTACTTTTATCTCGCAACGATTTTTACCATCTCCAGCAGATTTTTATACATTTCCTCCATTGTATTGTAGTATAGTTCATGAATTTTAGTAGTTTTGCCTCTTTGGAGAGTAGTTTCTAGTTTTATTGTGCATACGAAATTATTATCTAGTTTAGAGTGGCCATTTTAGTTACGAGTAAAGAGGTTGTTATTTTTAGAAGTTATTCAATGGTAACATTTGAACAGAAAATCGACTAAAGATCAAGATTATACCTAGTGTTATGTCACCAGTTTACATTATTGGAGCATGTCGACAAGTTTTTAGTTCGCTCTAATAAGAGTTATAGAGAAAAATTCAGTCAGTGGAAAAAATCTTACTGAGAGAAGTGTGCCTATGCTATTTAGGAACGAATACTGATTTTTGGTTACATCTGGATAGAATGGCTGCAGATCTTAACATAGGTTAAGGAAACGATAAAAGCGATATAAAGGCAGGTAAGAAAAATCATACTTTATGGGTATTAATTGCAAGTATTAATCGCATACTTCAAATAGAGTTGTTACTACACGTGAATGAGTAAAAGAGATTGAAATAATTTTTTACGTTAGTTTAACACAGATTACACTTCGTGTTGCATTTTTTTTTTTTTCTAAATAAGGAGATATTAAAAACTCCCTCGTTAGTTGTAATTATCATTAATCATAAAGACAGGTAAATACCAGCCTTAGATGTCTTAATTAACCTTTATTAATTAATTTTGTTATTTATTGCCTGCGTTTGTTTTGAATTTGATAGCAAGTCTTAATATAAATAAATCAATTAGGAAAGTCTACTTTCACTTAGACCACGTCTTCGCTTTTTATCAGGTGACAATGACTAATACAAAAAGATTTTAACTAATAAGAATACAAATTACTATACCTTTTTAGATAAGGGAAAGATGATTTAGAGATTAACATCTTAATAAAGCATGTATTTTCTTTCGCAATACATGGTCAAAAGAATAAGACAATCGTCCAGATAAACGAAAAGTCTTCACATCCAAAACACATCTATCAGAACACCAAACCAATCACAAGATTAACAAATTCACTTAACCTAACCGAAACTTGGACTGAAACCAATGGGAAGAGCAATTAGCATCCTTCAAGGCAATGTTATTACCCCGATCAACGCTTTTACGAACGTTGCTTCGGTGTGAAAAGTGCCAGATTTGCTCTTCGACCCTCTGGGACCCCCGGGGACTAGGAGACGTGCACTTATTTGTGATTAGCTCTAACTTCTGTGGGACCTTGCTGATGAAGAATTCATTGGGTCTTCGTTAATTGGGAGTGAAGCTAACTACCTTAAATATGTTATTGGATTAGATACTAGTGTTAGACGAAGTAGAAGCAAACTTTTTGGTGCCGCTGTATCGACTAAATTGGATGTTTTCTATCGAGGAGAATAATTTTAAGATCTATTTAAACCATACCATATTTTACACGGGCATTAAAAATCATAGCTTCTTCCTCTAGGTTTCTAATTAAGCTAGTTTACTACTGGAAATAAATAAGGTAGCCAGTTTACTTCATAAAACGACCATCGTTAGCTATAAAATCGACCATCTTCAATAAAAACCAATCCTAACCTGAATATACTCTTATTCAGGTTAGGTACTAAAAAATCCATTCACCTGCATTGAACACGTTGAATGCATTCGATCGCACTATCTCTGTCCTTGTCACATTAGCGGTGAACAATGAGACGGAAGAAAGTAGGGTGTGCATTGATTCAGCAGACGTCGGCACTGTCCGGTGTTGGCAATCGGTTGCCTTGACGACTGTACCTGGTGGTGGGCCTAATGGGGGGCTATGGAATTCGCGGTTGGGGAGACAAAACCTTAACCTTAACTTCATAATGCTTCTGATAATTTTATATTTATGCTCGAAGAATAGTTTCAACAAATATTTCAATAAACACCAATAAAACTGTTTATATATAATACAAACAGAATTCTGTTGAACTGATCGCGAATCTGGATCATCAATATTAATGGTTTCATGTCTGGATCTTGGATGAGTATGTGCTGTGAGAGATGCTATAATCGTGATTTCAATAAATAGATAAATAAAAATGTCTTTATCATAAAATAGAATTGCTGGAAAAATTAAGTACCTACGGTATCTGGTATGGAAGCGAATAATAATTATTTTGATTGATTTGAAGAATAATTATTTTTCTACCTGTTAATGATGTTAGTACCTATTTAGAACCTTAATAATGCCCAGTCATGAACATAAATATCACCATTTAAATATGAGTGGTTTTATAATTAACCATAAAATATCCTTAATTGCCAACATTACATAACATTTGAAAATAACACTAAAGAATTATGCTAATTCAGAAATGAAAAGTTATTTTTATTTTTTATCCGGACGTTCACCTTGTTTGACAATACAAAGACGACTTATTTAAATGTCATCTGAAATTTATGATTTGCACGAAAAGAGACTACTAATAACTAAACAAAGATTCGTGAGTACTGCATATTTACAGAACAGCAACCTTTGGTAGATGACAAAAGAGTAAAGAACTAGACAAAAGATAAACGCTTCGCTATCTTTGCTTCGCTGAACACTGAAATAATTATCACGGTATTCTGTAAAAAGAACCTCTATTTTCACCACAAAGGGACCCCCATTTCATTTTTAACATGTAATCTAATCTCTAGATGTCCAAAAAAGGCTAAAATCCTGACCTCAATTTCTGTCAGTTGCATGCAACCTTTTACGCAGCGCTATTTCTGTCATTCGAAACAAGAATCGCACATCCGAAAGATGTCACCAGAGACAAAAATAGAATGTATTTATAACGCAACGCCCGCGCATTTAAAGGCCTGCCCACAGTTGGCACGTACTTCCCGCTTCCTGCTTTTTATGAATGCTGATACGACCGATGAATGGCTGACTTTATTGAATGCTCACTTTTGCATGGGAAGTCGGAGACAATGGGCAGTGGTCGCGACTAAACTTCACACAATAACTTCGAAACTATTGAATGGCGATATGAAACAATAATGCCACAAGAAGATAATGGTGATAGGCAGAAAGGTACCTTTGAAATGCAAGGTGAATAGTAAAGTTTTAAAAGGTGTCTGATAGAATATTCAACAGTATACGTAACAATGTTTGGAAAAAAAGGTAGAGTCCTTAGAAACATGGGTAGATTGTTTGAAAGGGGATATGACAAGGAAGGAATTTAACGCGGATATGCTGGGTGATAGAGAGAATAGAAACACAAGGCATACATCAATACGTATGCCTTGTGTTTCCATACTCTCCGATATTTATTCATTTATTTGGGATCGGTGCAATCACCGATGCCAAATAAATTGGTATAAGTGCAGAAGGATGACAATGAGTAATATAACACGAAATCGAAAATGCTAAAACAAAAGTGACACAAACAGTTTAAAGAAACAAGAGCTCAAAACATGTTGTATCACTGTTGTACGCTAACGAAAATAATTCATTGTTCGAAGTTAATATTTCATAATCTATTTAGTACCACGTTTACAGTAACAATATTTAACTTTTAACAGTCGCGTTGGAGTATATCACACATTTAAAATGGGTTTTCATGTTTTACAATAGGCACAATGGACAGCTCTTAAAATGAGATCACTTCCTAGAAAATGTAATTGTTCACGAAAAACCCAAGGTTATAATGACAATTTGAAAAAAACACAAAGAGATTACAATATAAAATTTACATCAGATGTACGCAACAAGTCATCATGTATTGAATTATAATTAACGATGAGTCATATTGAATTTGTACCGGCGACCTTCAAATTATGTTGTGGTAAGATAAGTCAATGAATTTGTTACTCAAAGCTAATACGGCAATGATCAATATACTTTCAAGGTGTTAATTTTTAAAAAGATATTTAAGTTTTCATAGATCTGTGTGACAAATGCATTGGCTTATTCAATCTAACTTGAAAGTTGAATATTGAACAACCCTATATATAAAATTTAAATGATACTTTTACTAACTTGTGTTGCTTCTACAGGAAGGCCTGTGCGATGAAACTTTTATTAGCTATTTCATCATCTACACTTGATTATTCTTGCAATTAATCAGAATCACAATATAAAGCGTCTATCACAGGAGTTATATCCATAACTTCCTCATCCCCTACTACAGTTACAGACCATTAGTTGTCAAGCGGAAATCTGTTACAACAAACATGACCACATCACAACCCCCATTAAATTGGCCATAGCAACAAAAGCGTGGTTAGATCGATTATCATACATTGTCTACCACATAGTATGGTGACCCTACAGATATGTATATGCTTACGCGCATAGCGTCACTACTGGTATAGGGCTCTTGCAAACCGGAAAAGCCGGCGTAATGCGAACGTTGCAGTGCTCATTTTGGTGAGACGAATCGACAGTATCGATGGCATTCTCCTCTTTTGATACACTGATGTTGTGGAGGACTTACCGTTGTAATCTTGTGCAATGGGATGGCCTTATGGCAAAATTCTGACTGTTGATTAATTATAGGGCGGGTGCTATCAAAATTACAACTTATTTATTTTATTTTATTTATATATTTATTTACTTCTGAAAATCCAGGCTCAGTTATTAAAAATAATGTTCTGATGCGAATTTTGCATCGTATGTATACGAGACAATCACTTTGAACCGTCAGTCTTTACTATTCAAGAAAAGAATCGTTTGAGGCACGTTCCTTAGATAATGGTCACTTAGAAAGGATAGAAATGTTAGACCCTATTGCTATTCGAAGCAGTTGAAAAATTTGAAACTTGAGGCCACCCAACCAGCAACAAATGCCGAACCTAAATAAAAATACTTCTACACTATCAGATCGGTATCTGGCAAGGTAGGTGTCGGTAGGTAAGCCACATGTACTCGTAACTGGTTGAAACCGGTCCCGAGCTCTCCCCACCGATTGACCTACTCTCAATTATTTTTACAATCACATTGTATTATGATACTAACCGTTTTACACGTGGGTCGCTTATAGTTATATGCCCAGTATATTTGGGGCTATGGCAAAATATACTGGATACCCTAACAGTACAGGTAGTCGATACGACATTCTTAAAATGTTCCATGAGTATAACATCGGTTGAAATTAAAAATGTAAGTAACGGAAAAGTGTTGAATTTGATTGCATGTTTTTCTTTGTAGAAAAACGGTAAATCAGCGCCTGTAGTTGATATTTCATGAAAGGGAGCGATTTGTTTTAGCTTCGTAAACAGAGGGCAGATTTATCCCTATCTACTTAAAACATTTTTACGATTGTAATACCTGAGCTTTGTGCAATTTCCACTTGTTCGTTCTTTTATTTTTCTATCTAATGACCTGCCTCGCAGTCGCAATCTATTTTTAATTTTCTTTCTTTACATACAATTATTTTCCAGGTACTCAGTCATAATCAGAAAGAATTTGGTTCGGGATTATTTCAATACATTGACCGACGAAACATCGTCAACGTGTCTTAAAACGTTGAGAACCGCTTCTATTGTAAGTTTATCACAACAAACATAACATAACATTACACTTGTTTATAGACACGCCTATTATATTTTCTCACGAATTCAACTTGATTTTTTTCTAATCCATGCGTGTTACCCAATATCACCTCATCTTTCTACAAGAGCACATACACATAAACAAAATCAATTTACCCAGAGAACATTTTACACTTCAAAATGAATGAACGTTACTTGATCAAAAGCAAGATAAGCATGGTAGAGCACGTGTCTGCTAACGTTACTCTTAAAGGTAAACCAACGGTATCGCATACCTTGAGGGCTGCACCAGATATGAGATCATAATAGTGCAAACAATAGATCGTTAAACCAAGCCTATCGACTATTATTCTGAAGTTATTACCAGGTGCAACTGGTGCGAAATGATAAGGTGATAACCTGGATATAAGTTCGCTATATTGATGACGTTTATGGAATATATTTCGTTTCTGAGTCGAAAGATGGGCGAATAGCTTGGGTATTAGATAGCGCAATCAAAAAAGGGATTACTGATTTTGATGATGACGAAGATACCTTCTAGCGATCTAATGATTACGGCCTCAGCATTCGCTGGTTTTTCAGGTTGGTTACAGAGCATATACGAGCCCTACTGCTTTGGCATTGACACAGTCTACCAAAGTATGATGTAGATTCTAAAATCTGAATTGATAATAATAAAAAAAAAACAATTGATTGCTATATTCTTTCGGATTCTAGGTAAAAGCTTACATATACGCATAGTTATTGAAGAAGGAAGTACCTGTAATGTAGGTATTTCACCGGGTAGATAAGGTGTAATTTGTTGGTTTTTGATAATCGACCTGATAAAAAAACCGAACTCCCAAACAGTAAACAAGGATATCCCACTGACGTCACTCCTATTGTTATCATGCAAAAATGTACGTTAACTTGGAACGGTATCAAGTAATTCAAATAAAGGATATGTGTGAGAGACTGTCTTACAAAGACAGGAAGGTTTGTATCATACGAAGTAGTCATACGTCCATACGTCGCCAAGAAGAAAAGTTGTGTACATTATGTATATCATACAAATGTAAAGGAATCTGCACGTAGTATTGTAGTAGGACGTTTGCCAATTTATTATTCCCTTGGGAGTAGTAAGTCGATCAAAATCACAGCCCTATGATTTCTCAAAAAATATGTGGAGAGCATGCATTACCTATTGCTACATACATACTGCAATTCTCAAGGTTTCCAGGCATGCTGTTTTTGAAAATCTACATTGTCTCTTCATTTCGACACATACGGACGACCGCTGCTAATCTAACCATATAATGTTGTGTACTAAGCATTTCTGTAATTCCTGTAATCCGTCTAACAAATCTCCCCTCAACGTTACACGCAAAATTCGCAACAACAACATAGAACAAGCAACAGAAGGTAGCTACACCTCTCGCTAGTTAACCCGACTATTTGCATACTTAACTAAACACTAAACAAACGCAAACTGAACAGTTTTTGGTTGTTTATTTACTCTCCTACGAACACGCGACAAGTTGAAGTGAATATAGTGAATAGTGAACGACGGAAATACTGAATCCATTCAATAGATTTTTTAGAATTTCAATAGAGTCATTCGGAGTAGTTTAAAAAGTATTTTTTTTTAATTTAAAATACTGGCAGTTGGTAACAAAAAGAGTTTAAAAAGTAGGTAGATTGAATTCAGGCATGTAAGAGTACATGCCGGTTCCAATTTCGAATCTAAACTTTTGAGATTGGAAGCAAGGCTTAACGGATGATGTAATAACGCATATAAAATGGTTTCAATGAAATCTTAGGTTAGCGATAAAATTATGTATTGCAAGGTAGAAACATATCAATAAGGAAATATTTATTAAAGTTTATTTTTATTAATGTTTTAATGAGTGTGTTTTAGTTTAATTTGTGATTTCCTGTGCGAGTCTCAATAAATACTTTTTCTTTCTTTCTTTCTTTTTTTCTTTCTTTATATAGGACCAACTAAAGTCGTGAAGAGCCAATACCAATATTGCTTTTAGCAGTCTACAAGAATCTTTAATCATAAACTCGATCCTTATAAACTCGAACCTTATAAACTCGTAAAATAAACACAAGCCTAACGCCATAAATACCACGCCTGAGTTGGGGATCGGTGTCCGCAGTGAGCAGAATTTTATAAAAGTTTGAACATGCCTCGTGTTCCAGATTAACATTTTTTTTTTCTCCTAAAATTCTAAAAACTCAAGCAACCTGCCGCTCGGAATACCGCGTTTTCATTCACCATCGGAATAGTTTTGTTGGTGTTTACAACTGTACTGTAGGTTCCTTTGGCAGTCGCTCTGTCATACATTATTACAAAGCGAAATCCTCGAGCAATAAATATAAGGATCTTGGCAAGATGTCAGGATAATACTCCGACGAAAAGAAAAGGCAACTATTTCCTCGATCGCACTTGGTTTAGAGCGAACGCACTCATCTTTATTATAAAGTGTTTTTGGCAGAATCAAAGACGTTGATCTTTTCTTCTCTAGATCTTTTGAAGGTAACCTGAAAGATTTATCTCAGGGATATAACACATTCAACATCAATCGATTCATTCATTACCACTGTACGTGCGATATTATTCCTGTCTGATATATGCAACTTCATTTACATTTTATCGCCTTCCATTGAGATTACTGATTAGAACGAACATGTATGTACGAATAAGAAAAATTTCATTTCTGTTTCGAATTTCTACTATACTTCATCAATTTGAGTAAATTATCACTTAATTTATTTGCTTCATAACTTTTACTAACACATTTCTCAACTCAAAGAAGCTTATCACAGCCTAAACTTTTCCGCCATTTAGATATCAGCTTGCATACCAAAAGCGCCTACAAAAATATTTCCGCCGCTAGCATAGCATAGCTATATCGAACACATGAAAACCTACATTTTCAGTTAACAGAAAATATTCCTCTGGGAGCTGTGACTCGTGTATCATCCACTATTCTTTTAGCTGCAAACGATTCGATGCACAAACGGAACAAGTCTGACACGTTATTTTTCTTTCTGTTCGGAAAATGTGGAACAAAATGAAACAATATCCATGATGCCGAAGAAGTAGGAAATATCAAATATGTTTTACGAATCAACAGTATTGATATTTGTTGTCCTAAGCTTTATGATGAACAATTTATTATTGTACGTCTTGCAGAAGGAAGACATATCAAAGGGAATGGATAAATGGACATAGATAGTATTATTACTGGGCAAATTGTAGTAGAGAAAAGCAAGAAACCTGCCATATTATATAACTCCAAAGGCTAAGTTCTGCGGTACTCAGCAATTTAAAAAAAAGCAGAAAGTGAATTCAGAGCGAAAAATTGACAAAGTTAAACAGAGTTGGACATATTCAATGGAATTCTGGATCACTGACGGTTAATTTAACACGCAGGATCTAACAGCGATCAATCTTTCCGAAGTATCACAGGAAATAGGGATGATGAAGCGATCAACTATTCACGGATTATTGCACTGGCTTTAACATTCGCAGTATTTCTAGAGATTAGGTTATTATTCCCGATTATCCTTTTCGAATTAGATATTATGCAAAAGTTTCATCTGCTTTACTTTTATCAATAACTGTTTTAGCTTGAAAGTTTGCTCGCGTATTATATTTAAGATCTTTAAATTGTCTGGAGCTTTAAATTTCATCTTTATAACTGCTTCCTCTTCCATACTTCTGTCATTTCATGGATTTTGTTTCCTTTAATAGCAAAATTGAAACTCACTATCGTATTCGTAATATCAGAAACTGGGGCCATTCCATATCAATAATGGAAGTAGCGTTAAAATTAAAATACTAGAATTTAGTACAGGAGTGGGTGAATTCTGTCTGGCCAGAATTCTGTTCCTAAAGGAAACCATTTAGTAATTGGTAGCCGACCGTCCGTCAGACAATTTAATTAAATTAGAGAACGAGCATCCACCAAAACTTTACTCTCATACTCGAATTAAAATGGCAACATGTTTTTTAGCCATTAATTTGATTGCTAAAATAAAGCTATTTACACAAACAACGTATATAACGTATTATAGTAGATTATGATTAAATGAGCAACCACGCATATTTCTTACAACAGCACGCGGATCGAAAAAAAATCAGTGGCACTCCGGGAGTGCCGACGAAAAGTGAAATCTTGAAAAAAAAATCGGCACCGTGGTAATCAACGCGTTGATGTCTTTTACTCCACGCACCGCGGCAATCAACGTGCTGACGTCTTTTTAATGATTCAAAAGCTGGTGTCGTCACAGTGTCGCAAAATCAATGGTTTAGTCCGCGCATTTTTAATATGGGAAGTTTTCAGTTCAAAAACTACACAAAAGGTTATTGCATCTAAAAGCAATATATTTTATAGTTTCTATCGCACCCAAACAGATTACCAAGCGTCCGAGCATCCGAACGAGAGCATCCGTATCCACTGTTTCAACATTCCTAAGAAGGTTGACACGTGATGATATAAAGGACATCAAACAATCCATCCTCACGGAATTCATGTCATACCAACATTCAAGTCGTTCACGACTTGAGAAATAGAAATGTTTTTAAACAAAACCTCTTTGCAGTCGTGAAGTTATCACGTGGGGCCAATAAATCCTCTGACGTCCAAATGTCAGGGGTCATCGCGTTAGTATTCAGCCAGCGATGTATGTAGCGTGGGTGTATGGCTACGAAATGGAGTGCCAGCCGGATGAACTGACGAACGTTGGATGTGGAGATAGTTTTAAATCGTTTTTCAGGCATTGTTGGTGGGATGTTATCGGTTTTTGAGTGTTGAACTTATTTCATTAAACTAGCTGAGATTATCACGGCTTATATATTTAGAGTAAGATTTTATGAATCAAATATATTTTTTGGGAAGTCGATCCAATTCTGACTACCAACGCGGAAGACAGCGGCCAACCGAAGGCTTACTTAAAGTTTGGAACTTATCAGATGCCAGTCAGTGAAGAGCCTTCAATATTTCTGTATTGTTCAAACACTTTACGTTCAAAGAAAGATCACGTCAAACTGACGTTACCAGGAAATATATTTGCTAAACTAGTGTCGTTCATGATATCTTCCTATACCATTTATATCTCATCAATTTTCGCGAAAACACTTGCTTTTAAGCAAGCTACTAGTTTCAACAGAATTTTTGAAGTCTTGACTCTTATTAAATTTTCTATCCGTACGTCTGCATAAAGAATATCACATATTTTCTTAACGAAAATCTTTCCTGCAACAATATCTCTACGATTTACTAAGCTTGCTGCATACTGTGAGCCGTAGTCCGTGCCCTACATTTGTTTTAAATTACTAACAAGATTTACAGGCATGCGTCAGTCGGCTATAACAACAACTCGCTATGTTATTTTAAAGCCACTTAAAAATACAACAATTGAAGTTATTTTCTTTTGAAAGAGCGGAACAAAAAGAAGTGCACGCTGTGGATGGTTATCGTTCCACACTAGATTTAAGTCAATACAGAGAACGGAGTTATCTCGTGATGCACCTCCGTTCACAGCTTTGCAGTTTTCATTTTCAAATATTTTTTGTGGAACTACTATGGATACAGAAAAAAGATGCAAAATTGTAACAGAGTTGCTTGCGCTACACAGTTGGCTGCTGTTAATTTCTACTGGAACCAATTATGATAAAATAAGTAAATCAAATATCATTTATAAGTTATTTGCAAATAATTTGCGAGCAGTTTACTTTTCCAATAGAACTGAAGTAAAGCAGAAGAACATAACTTGCACAGGCTTCAATAGAAAACGAATATATGCATTCAAGATTCGCCGACCTGCGTAATATCAAGCGATCGTTCAAAAGAGCATGAATCCTGCTTACCATTCTACCATCCGTATTATGTCTTAACAAAAAGGCAACCAAAAGGCATTCGACCTCCTACATAATTCCAAAACGCCCTGCCCATCTCATGTAGGGTTCCTAATATTAGCTGTCGTCAAACCCCCTTTATCTGGTGAACCTTTTCTATATTTAAGCACATTGTTGGCCTGATTGGTAGTAGAATGGCTCAAGGGAGGGTAGTAATACAAAGTTACGCAACCGACGGATGTCCTCATTCCTCGGACAGAAATATCTGTCGGCTCGTCTCGGCGCAAACTTCGAGTTGCGAGATGTGGCGGTTTCAGTTTTGTAGTGTGTTGGGTGGTTTATTATTGAATTTCTGGTTGACATTTGCAAGTTTGTTTGTGTGGGCTCGAACTAACTCGTAACTCTAATCATGAATACAAGGTTTGGAATATATTTTTAAAGTGGCATCCTGAAGTTAACCTGATTAATTTTGTAACGGAAATACATTGAACATGTTGCCAAGAAAAACAGTCGACAAAACCGAAATCCTATTTTATCGTATCTAACACCATAGTACTTGAGAATTTATGAAACAAACACCAACACGACCATTCTGCCTCGCTACATCCTCTAACAAGCACCATCCAATCCGTATAGGCCGTATAAAAGCCTCTTAACGCGACCGCTGACAGCCGTCCGAAGCCTTGAATGCTCACTCTACGTGCAGCGCTGACATTTCACAATTAACACACACTGACACTGACATTTACTGACACTTGTACATTAAAGTTAAGTTTCTATGTCCGTTAAATATACGGAGAGAAATTAGAAGTTTTCAAAGATTCTTCTATTCATAAAACTTACATAGGATTCTGCCAGATTCTGGAAGTTCAAGAAGGTCAAGTTTCAGTAAAATGCTGACAAATATCATGTTTGCTGTTTTGATTGATTTACCATATTAGTGACAACAATGTGCAACAAGACTTGTGAAGGTTGAACAGGATTTAAAAGCATGATCAATTGTTAGTAATTTTACTCACAAATCTCATGCTAACTTAGTTAGATTAGTTAGATTTGAAGACAGATTTAAATATTCTAGAAAGCAGTATTAGAAAGGCAATTCTTTTAAGCAGTATTCTACATACGGACGGTATCGCTATTTACTACATTTTTAATCGATCTGTCAGAATAGTCCCCATAGACCCTCCGCCCGGTAGAAACTGTCGCTCTCCCAGAATGGAAGTTAGTATTGGGTCCCTAGTGACAGGGGAGAGTTTATTGCCATTTATCGGTGGTGATTCCGATCCCGTCCTACCTACTGATCTAAATATTCAAAGAGAAAAACCCAATTACGTTTTTTATGGCCCAGAAACTTCTGGACACGTAGTAAATTGCATAATAAACCATAAAATATGGGAATCGGGCTCCAGGCCTTAAGGATGCATTGAAAAGCTGCTGATAGTAACAATAGGAACAATCAACATTGCTCCCGTCCTAGCCGACTGGCCAATCATAAGGTCTTATTCTATTAAATCTCATGTCAGTGCCTGAAATATAGCAGTAACCTCCAGGGTTACAGCTGTGGTTGCCCTCAATCAATCAACAGACCGAATTCAAAACAATAACATAAACAAAAACAGTCGTCGGAATCAAATCAACCATTCAGAAATTCGTGCAAAAAACCTGACGTTTGCCATCTGTCATTTGTTTGTCAACTTTGTTCTACCCTGTAAACAGGTTTGAGGAATAGCTATTGCAATATCATCTAAACAAGCTATTGCCCGCGACTTCATCTGCGATCCAGGATGAAAAGTACCAGGAGGAGACGCCCAGGGCGTCGGGAATCGCGGGGCGATTTCCGGCCACAGTAGGCGCGGGCTTGCGGGCGGTGAGCAATGGCTGGCTCACCGTCCGATAAGGACCAGGCCCGGGTCGACGGCGCGTTGTGTTCCACGCGTGCCTCAAAGAGATGTCAGCAGAACTGAAGGGGTCCACTAGGGCCGATGCCTGCCGGGATTGCGAAGAAAACCGAAAGGGAGATCGTGGCCCCCGGCAACAGGGCAACCGAAGAAACACGGGTGGGTTTTAGTCAGTAAGAGTCTGACACGCCCTCCCGCTCCGCCCAGAGCGGGAGAAGTTATTTGATGATTTCCCAGCCACAAAAAAAAAAAAAAAGGATGAAAAGTACAGTACAGTCTATGTCCTTCTCCAAGTCATAGTCTACCCATGTGCCAAATGTTGTCTAAATCCGTTCAGTCGTTTTAGCATGAAAGCGTAACAAAAAAAAAACAAACAACTCACTTTCATACGTATAATATTAGTTAGGAAATGTGTCTCTCTCTTCATTTGTGTTTAAAATATCACCCTATAGTTTATCCTCACTTGCTCTACAAGTTACAGTCATAAGTCAACACGTAGGTTGTCAGTGCCTCGTATCCACTAGGCAACAATTGTCGCGTAACACTTCACGCTCAACATGTTCGGCAACGTTGCACGACAGCGCGCGTCGTTACCAGCTGGCGCGCAAAATGACGCGCGGCTTGTTATTTGCCACACGGATATAACTGAATACAATTTTCTTTATTTTGTAAGTAATTTCTAACACACCAACATGTTTTTTTTTCCTTTATGATGTATTTTTCGATAAAATCATAACCACCACCGCTGAAATCAACACTAATTCTTCTGGCGACATCTTGTCAACGACTGATCATGCATAGACAGACAACATTACTAAATAAAAGTTCCGCGCTAACTTTCAACATGTTGTGTAACATGTCCCGCTCCAAATATTGTCTAGTGGATACGAGGTTTTATACGAACATATTGTCATATTTTTCTAAAGTTTTAATACTGTAAGCTGCAGCCTAGTTGAGTAACACACTTACAATGGCGATGTAAGCTAAGTCGGTCTCTCTGAGGTTGCGGATTATCATTTATTTCTAAGACTGACAGACGATCCAATTGCGATTCGAATTTGTTTTGGAAAACCTTCGAGACACGAAAGACCTATAGGTTATAATTCTCAGAATTGGTTCCTCGAATGTTTGGTTTTGGGTGCCATAAAAGAATATTTCATTGGTTGTCCTTGGAAGCTTAATAATTGGTTCATAGTCTAGACTTGAGAAGAATGTAAACAAAAGTATTTAATTGAAGGTTTATGAATGAATACGTACTTAGACATTTTAAAAAGTTGAAGCTGTTCATTTATCTTTTAACAGCCTTCGAATCACAGGTTGGCAATGATCTGTACCCTGTACCCTCATTGCGTAACTTGTTTTCGTAAACAATTATGCCTAATTTGTTTCATTTTGACAGTTCAACTACGTTCATTGCGTTATTTACGTTGTTGAGCAGATTTTTTTTCCAACTTATGAAGCAATGAATTAGCAATCTGTTTCAAATCGAAGCAGATTATGATTGTATTGTATTACACAATTAGGGTATAGCTATGCTTCGCTTGACGTCTTATCAATGTTTTGTTTGGTTGTATTTGGCAAATTAGTTGCCATGGTTACAGATGGGGGCGTTATAAATAATTCCACTTTTTTTCGTACTCCAGTAAAATAAAACTCCTATAACTGTAATACTTTTTATGAATTAGCATTTTAGTTTGAGAAAATATACATACGAGTGACTTGAAATTCAACTTGTTCAACATTATCGGGTATGCAGCATCCTTAAAACCGGAAATTAATTTTCGAATGTCAATTTAAATAACAAAATAGGTTTTGCAGATGCTATAAAACATGCAACATTTCAATATAGCTACAGATGTAAGCCCCGGTGTATTAATAACGCAAACTTTCTCTTTCCTAACTACTTGGCCGTTAACGACAATGATTTATAGTTAACTAAGAACAAAGTTAATTAACAAATGACCCAATTTCTTACTCATTGTTAATGTAATAAACTAATGAAACGATTTCTATAGAATAGTGGATTGTTCGTTATTATTGCGGAAATTGTTAGGGATCTTGATTTTGGTTAACCTACAGGTTTTACTTCAACCAGTAATTTTCTAGGTGCTAGGGCCAGAACTGAGCATACCCTAGGGCAAGGACATGCTTAGTTGATCTAAGACAAAAAAAATCAATCATCTGCAAATGGATCTCTTGAAACAAAAATCTGAGAAGCTAATAAGCCTTTCGAAGACTTGAAGGCAGAAAAGAGCCATCCTACTAGCCTACTAATCCTACTCCTACTGTCTTATTATACTAATATCATACTTTCTAATATTATTATATTATATTTTTATTATTTATTTTTATATTAATTATGTTATAAATGCGAAAGTTTGTGAAGATGGATAGACGGAAGTTTGTTACTCTTTCACGCAAAAACTACTGAACGGATTTAGATGAAATTTAGCACATAGATAGTTTATAACCTGGATTAATAAGATTAATCCAGGTTATAAACTATTTTATCCCGATGTTCTACATTAAAATACAAGAGGTAGGTTGAATGGAAAAAAAGACCAACAGGAAAGAAAAGAGCCAGGATGAAAATCTAAAAATACAAGCATCTGTCAATGAACAGCATATATATTATATTAATTCTGTGTAACCAAAGAACTTATATTCGATGCAACTCACACTGTAGCTGCAAGCTGCAATACTAATAATGGAGCAAGGCAAATTAAAGCAACTTTTGTCCAAGCACCATTGTAGCACTATATTACTACTAACAAAAGGCTATGAACGTGCATATATTAAGCACAAGAATCGGTGCTCGCTCTGCGCTAGTTATCAAAATTTTTGACAAAGGCGAGCAATAGTTAATTCTGTTTTGCAACAAAAGTGGTTCTTACTTCCTCTTACATATTACATAAAAAAGAGATGAAGCAGAAATTCAAGCTGACAAAGTAGTTGTATATTCAATATTCCCGAGGCGAAAAAGGGAACGAAATTAACACCCTAAGTCACGAACTATTGACTTTAAAACCCCAGCCTTGTAATTAACAATAATTCATTAGTGACCCTGTATTAAAAGCATAATATTACCTTTTATTATCACCCCTAAAATTATATATCGCCCCCAAATATTCTGTTGTGGGTTACTATCATAAGGGCTCGTCCTGATAGGCAAAACTGACTCTAATCAACAAAAGAATTAAATAAACTGACGACTGAAGGAAACTTACCAGTGACATATACTCTTGGATTTGATCTTAAAAAATCTCAAGATCTGATTTTCAAAAATTTCTCGATTAACAAACTCGATGGGTATTTTGTAATGCTTACCTAATTGTTAAGAAGCAGAAGGCAACTTTATGTACAGGGTGATGAATTCGAATGTATACAAATTTAAATTATGATTATGTTTATTACAAACGAACATTACCAGATATTTTGCCATAATTATACAGGCTTGACAATTTTGTATGAAAAATAACATCCGCCAAATCTTCATCTTTTCGCTGGTTTAAAATGCGATCGATTTTCATCGTGTTATTCATAAATTTTCGCACACTTTATTAAGTATTCCACTATCAGAGGCACAAGTATTTAGCTTTTAGTGTTCCAAATTAACCAGGACACGTCTCTGTAGATAACCTCACATTAATAAGTCAGAACCTTTAGAATCTGGTAAATTTGGGTTCAATAAATGTCAACATTTCTTGGAATTTATTGTTTAGGAAACATTTCTCTCAAAGTTACGATTATATTTCGCGCTGCATGGTTTCTGGCTCTATCTTATTGGAACATCGTGTTTTCTAGGTCTAACTAATTGATTTGATCAAATAAAGAAACATAAAACTACTATTGCGAATCAACATCGTCCTGTAGTTTTTTCAAGGAAGTGACTTGCAATTACTCCACTTAACTAAACAGTCAGTAAAAAAAAAAATTAGGGTTCCTTCGTGGGTCTACAAAAGTTGCTCTTCCTCATAAAAGTGTTTATTTTTTCTCTCTGCGTTCACTATTGAATTCAGTTATTGAATTAGGCACTCGTACAGATTCGTTGAAAAAAATTGGGATCTGGGAATTGGGAAATCCGTCTAGGAACTTCGAAATAAAACTACTGATGTTAATGCGGTAATCGTAGTCTTATAAATGGTGCATAACGAATTTGCCACATTTTATCTAATAGTGGATATCACAGAACTGTAAAATTTGACACCAATTGAAAATGGTGGGCAAAAAAAAGTTGTATACATTCGAGTTGGCCGCCCTGTATAAAGCTCCAAATTGATAAAAAATGTGTCTTAATCTTATTTTTATAATAAATCTATTTATCTATATAAATCTAAAGCCTAGCGCTTTAATTTTATTGGCAAAGATAAAATAATGATATTTTTATTAAATAAACGTCAATTTAACACAACACAGGACTTTGAAAAAATTGTTCCATAATTGACAAAGAGTCACTGAAAATGTTTATTTTTCGATACAATTCGTTGAATATTTCGTAATATGAGCACTCATAGTTCGTCTGACATTCTGCCAATTAGGACGACGCCTATGGGCCGAAATGTATCCGGATTTTAGCCATACATACTCAATAATTCAGAATAACCACCGTATTTACGATCATATTACTGCGAAGTGATAAGGGTAAAAATTAGATTATGTAATGAGGTTTCGAAATACATCGTTAGGTTAAGCTACACTATCCAAGGACGGTTATTTGAGCGGTGGTTGTTTACCAATGTTATTAAGGATGGGATGTTACCTTGGGAAGAATATCCTTTTTGCTTTAGGCATCGTTTTTGGAAGCAGTTTTGAGGTGAGAATATTAGGGCTTTTAATTCGTGTTTTGGTTTGTTACTTTGTGGACTGTTTCATAGGACCTATAATAAATAATCTGTGTTAAATCATTGCCTTTATAGCTGTGATTCCACCTATATAAAAAAACATTGTCAGTATGTCTAAGTTGCATATACTGCTATAGCTCATTATAATAATCAAAGAATCTTTATCTAAAACTAGAGTATGCTTGAAATTTTTGACAAAAAAAAACATGTTCATTTGCTAATTATGGACGCAGAATGTAGGACCAAATTTTAGCGTTAAAAGCACTAACGAGGGGTATAACTTACATATGTAAAACAAAATTTCTATGTATGTAGAACATTTGCATGAGATGAAAGTCCACAGGCAGCATGCATGATAAATAAATATTGAAGCACGCGGTTGCAGGCCAAGTCTTATATAAGATTCTAGCTGCGGTCATACATAACGCGCTTGGACGGTTAATGAGGCTTTAACTGAATAATTTAACCACGGATATGAGTTAACCGCGGCTGGAATTAATTACGGCTGTTACTTTATTATTAGGTGAGATAACTTTGTTATGAGCTTGTAGTAACTTCGTTGTAGATTTATATCTATTTAAGACATATGTATCAGAAATGTGTGGTCATAATAAATGCCATTTACCATTTATTAAATGGTGTGCTATACAGACCATGAAACTAGACAACTTTCTTCATGAGACCAATATCACAGAAAAAAATATTCAGCTGTCCCATACAAAGCATAAGCTAAAAATGTTGATCTCAGTAGGTACTTTTTTGGTAGGCTCCATTATTTTTAGGGGCAAATAATGTACTTATTATAAAAGCTTTGTACTATACCCACCACCGCCAAGCCAATATTAAAGCATAATTTTTTTCGACAAACGCGCTAAATTGAACTCGAATTTTCTTTGCAATGAAAAATCCCTTACGGAGGTACCTACTTACTTGAAGATATTTTTAACTACCGTAGACCGTCGAATACTCAAACGCTACTTAACGTTCAGACGTTCTTAAGTCTTTCGGTCACAAAAAATGACAGAGTAACTTAAAATTGATTTGCGTTTGAGTATTTGACCATGAACCTTCGAAATCTAATTTCAAACTTTCGAGTTGAGCTGCACGATTACTGACAAATGCGTGCACTGACTGGACAGGCTCTCTTAATCTGTCTGGTGCTTTCCTCAAAAGACCACTGCAGACACCAATCTGAAGTGGTATTTTGAGGAAAGCAGAGGCCTTCACATGATCTGACCAAGATTATATCTGGACTTTAAAAGAGACTGTGCCCTCTGAGTTTGTTTCGGCCTTTCTTCTCAGAGTAGTCAGATAGGAAACGCCGACCTCATCCAGTTTTAAAATAATATGATTGACATGTAAAAGTGTTTGTACAAACCTACTTACAGAAATAAAATCATTTATCATTTAATATTTCTAAGATTATTTGTGACTACCTCGTTGGTTTCGTGGTCGCAAGCAGTACTGCTGAGCATTAGGTCCTGAGTTCGAATCATAGGTCGGGCAAGTGTCATTTGGGTATTTCCATCAGGAATTTCTCAGTAAGACCTCAGAGTCGGATTGTGCCTGGTTGATGGCAATAAGCTCGCCCCCTATTACATGGGGCATAAACGTAACTGGCGAAATGTGGGTGTACCATAGGTACAGCTCTGACTAACCCTTTGAGGAAGCTATGTAATTGATAAGACGACAGCCTCAACATGAAATAAGGTCCAACATCAACCACAGTCCACAAAGAAACAGTTTGCAGCCATCTCAAATTAAAACCAACATAACTAAAGTCTATTGAAATCCTTGTTTCCAATTGATATTGTTTCCACTTAAAAAAAAAACATCAACTTTATAAATAAAGTCTATTTTAGACTGACTAGTACTGTTGAAGCCATAAAAAATATGAAGTTGTAGCGCAAACTGAACCTTATATGTAGGCATTACAGTAATTGTTCCTAAAACTCGTGTTTGTTTACATGTTTTGCAAATAAATTACGAACGCAGTTTATGTATTAGATTTAAAAACAAGCCAATGAGGAAAATACTGATACAACAGACAAATATTGAATTTGTTGTTTAAGGAACATTTATTTTTAACGTTATCCTTATTTGTAATTGCTTGTAATTATAGTTCAAAGAGCTTAACACGTTCATTAGTGCCGAAAGACGAATTAGAGAAGCCATCATTAGATGAAAATGCATTGATATTAGCAGTGCTGATAACAGCTTAAGTGTTGGTATAGGCTTTTTCTGCTCGGTTTAGTTGGTGGGCTTGTTCCGCCTGGCAAGCTACCATCTTATCTAAGTCTGTCGTCATAACAACAATGTTAACAGCATTGTTGTGTTTCGTTAGTTAGAGGTAAGGTAGCCAGTTCCTCTGTGGGTGAGAATTCCGGGTGCAGCTCGCATCCACCTTCGGCTAAATTCCCCGAGGCATATAAAAAAAATATGAAAAATAACTTGAGTGTCATCTTTTTTTTCAGAGTCCATGATTGTTAGAGATACTATAGATCGTAATATACAGGGACAAATTAAATTAGCTAGAAAAACTCCGCAGAAGATATTTTTTTATGATTTCACACATATATATTTTTTTATTTATTATTTATTCTGTATCTTTTAAACATGATAAAACAAAAAATAAATTAATTTGATGATTTTTTTTTGTATCCCCAACCGCAATTATTGTAGTCACATGAAATATCAGTTTAACACACATTTTTTTTTTGTGTAAACTTCACAGACGTAATAGGTATCGATATCTCAACACGATAAAACAAAAAAAAACAGTGTTACTCAACTCATAGTACAAGTAACAATACTACAAGAGGTTGTTGACCCAAAACAATAAATTCTTTTTATATTTTACTAACTGCGCCCCCGCGGTTTCACCTGCATAAGTCTCGATCCCGTGGGAATATCGGGATAAAAGTATCCTGTGACCTCATCCAGGTCATGGTCTACCCATATGCAAAATTTCATCCAAATCTGTTCAGCCGTTTTAGTGTGAAAGCGTAACAAACAAACAAACTCACTTTCGCATTTATTTATTTATTTAATTATTTATACACAGTAAAATACATAGAGAAACGACATAATTATTATAATTTAGATTTTTTATTTTTATTTATAATATTATTATTATCATCTTCTTTCATTCTTTAGCAACGATAGCCCAGTAGTGTCACCGTCGGATTGCCAAGTCATAGGTCTCGAGATCAAACCCAAGGCACGCACCTCTATCGTTTCGGATTCACGTGCGTATTGTATAATTATCACTTGCTTCTAAACCGGTGAAGGAAAATATCGTGAGGAAACGGTATGACTGAGAGATATTTTTCGATGGCATGTGAAGCCAAGTCAGAGGCCTGTGGGCGGCTTTGAAACTCTGACACTAGGTTATCACTAATCACGCGAAAAAGAAGAAAGAAAATATTAATTGTAGTTAGGATTTGTCGTGTTTAGTTATCCAAACCCAACACGTCTCTGGAGTTTCGCTATTTAATTTAATTTGACCCAGTAGAAGGAAAATGTCTCGTGGTTAGCTTTTAAGTCTAGCAAGACTTGCAAGATTTTTTATAGGTACCATCGCGGTAACACATATTTAACCACTTCGAAAACAAAATTCCGTGCACACGATGATCACATCTGTTTAACGTAACTTTTTTTTTTGGTAAGCGGCGTATAGCGGCCGAGCGCTGCAAGCTGGAATAGTTCTTACGGTGTTCAGATATGGGTGACCGGCGTGACCGCGATAGTACCTACATTGTTAGAGGACACTGAGAAATTTTAAAGCATATTTATTCAAGTAGGTAACAGGCCACTGAAATTATAATATTGATCTTAATTTTAAACAGTCTAGATTCTATAATCCAATAGTAACTTAAGGCATAAAACAACAACCTTAAGTCCTCATTTATGCCCGTTATGTATTTATGACCTCAATGGCTAAGATAAAAGAGTTTTCTTAAACAAACTTCTATTCAACAAGAGTCATACATGCACTCACATGAACTCAAGTAGATACATACATGGGTACTAACTGTCATGACCCGATGACTAATCATTCAAACAATAACTTGTGACAAGGCTTATTAGTTTTTGTTTTTAAGGACATCTTTGTGTGCAATTTTATTTATTGACGATGTGTTAAATGTCTTTGTATTTCAGTATTATGTTATTTGGCTACGCTGTAGTTAGTGAAGAACAAACTGTTTATAGTACATAAGGTCGCATCAGCTGTTTCTTGTTATTATTAATCAATAATAATAACATTAAATTTTTACATTTAACCAACAAATCATCTAAGTAAACGTCTACACTCAAGGTTGTGTGTCAAAGATATAAACCTATTTTTGACAGTTAAGTTTAATTTGTTACCCAAATAGCAGAAAATCAGACAGACTACACTGTTCTAATTGAAACGCCTAATTGCAATAGCTATTTGTAAAAACGCCGAAGTTGAATCCATTAAAAATTCGAAACATCTTCAGCCATTGCAAAACATTAAAACCTGCTACAGTATAAAAAACCTGAAATATCAAGCATAACTGATTACGAGTTATTTTAAAACCTTCAAAGTGACCCATTTACCTTCTGACCCTCGACTTCGCGTCATGAAAGGAAGTAACTAGTACACATTCCCCTTTTACTTGCAAAAGAACTCCAAACCAAAATAACATAATGAATTTATACTTTAAAAGAGCTTTTTATATAAGTCGAGAGCAGTAAATGCGAGCGTCTCCAAGTTAAGACCAATAGAGAATCATTTAGAGTAATAAGTCTGGAATTACCGAGTTATCGCCTCTAATCCTTCACTCTCACTCAAAATTAATAAACTGAATTTAGCATGAGCAGATTCTAAACAGACCTAAATCCAAATAAGAATTAAAGTATTACACAATTCAAACAAAACGAGTGTGAAATGTTTATTTCTGGTTCAAACAGCGAAAATAAATTTTAATTAAACAGACTTCCTTTCATTTCAAAAATCGTTTCGCATTTCGAGAGTGTTTCCAATTTCAAACAAAATTCATTGCTCAATTTCTCGCCACATTTATCTGTGTTTGTATCGAGTCAAAATAAATAAAGCCTAATGTAATAGTAATTAGTAAACATTAATTTATAATAACGATCGCAATTGCCAATCACGTGTTTTATTTATAAATAAATAAAGGTGCTTTTAAACGTTATTTATTGTCATATTGGACAGTATTCTGGACAGTATTTCCAAAAGGACCAATCGTCAAGGCCCTGACAATTAGAGGCGCGAATAATGGAGTTGGGGGCAGCCCCTTTCTATGACGGGTATGGACTGAAATAGTCACGTGTGCCTACTTTTACGAGATCACTAAAGCTTCAAACTTCACTTAAAGTTGCACATTTCGTCGGAACACGTTAGACCACAATTGAGTGGTGAACTGGTGACAGGTTGTCAGACTATCGCCCACCATCAACCACAACAATAACCAGTTTCATTTAAAGCTTATAACTTACAAATCACAAGTGGTGTGATGTTTTTCTTGGATTCTTTGAATCCGTACAACGAAATACACAAGTATGAAGTACCCAATGAACGTTGACGATCACATACAAAACATTAACATAAACACACACACATAAACAATTCACAATTTGAACACACGTCACAGAACAGTTCGTGTTTGGTGTGATATTGTTGACACTCAGGACAGCCGGAACGCGTGGCGTCGCGGCTAAGGCGGGGAGCGGACTGGCGGTTAGCGTGCCTGCTCGGCCGGTCGCCCTAGAAACCAAGCTTACAAAGAGCTCTGTTTTGATAGTGAGCACTGAAGGTGGCAATGTTATTGTTATGATTTCATTGGGTCAGTCAGTGTGCTCTATGTGAGTCTAATTGGGATGGGAATGGAAGCCAAATAGAACAAACTGAAAATGCTTTTGGATGATATTCATCTGTACGCGTACCTCCACCAGAATTGCCATCTGTGTCGCACATAAACGCCAAAAATACTTTCCCCAAAGTTAAAATCATGCAGATGAAAAAATAACCTCTCCTAAACGTAAAATACAATCTTGCCCTCTTTAAGGCTATAGAAGAACACAACAAGGCTAAGCAGCAACATCTACAAGTTAATATTTAATAACACTGTCACTGTGTTACCATCTGCTTTTAAACACAGAGCTCCGAGTAATATTATAATAACATTACCCCGTGGTTCAACAGAGTAATATACTTAGGATAAATCTGAATAAAACAACAGTGAAAGTGGAATATCAATGCGCCACACCGCATTTTATCGCTATCCTTTGCAACACAGAAGGCTTTAAAGGATTGTTAACAATCCTCAAAGCATTGACTTGTTGCTACTCCATTTCAGTTAAGTACTTTGTTTCTTTTACTGACAATCCTTTTTAATGTAACGAACCTTTTTATGGCTGCAAGGTATTCATATGTAAGATTATTTTTATTGGAAAAGCATTCAATGATACAGCATCTGAGAATGTGATCATGTTTACGCTGTATATTTGTATCGATGTCAACATAAGACCGTATAATAATATGTATTTACCATGTCTTCTAGCTAAGAGGAGCTCATGGAGGAGCTCGTGGCTAAGTACTAACAGCCGCACGGGTCGATCCATCAGGTTAAGCCACGATTGCCGAGGTTGGTCCGTGGATGGGTGACCATTTCTCCATACCGAGACTCCGTCGTGCCTCGGAAAGCACGTTAAGCCGTTGGTCCCGGCTGTCATTCGTGGATCTTTGACAGTCGTTACGGGTCGTCAGAAGCCCGAAAGTCTAACAAACAGTCTTACCAAGGGGTATCGTATTACCTAATTACTGGGTTGTGGAGGTCAGATAGGCAGTCGGTCCATATAATATACTGGTATTCAGCTGCATCCGGTTAGACTGGGAGCCGACTCCAACATAGTTGTGAAAAGGCTAGGCAGATTGACGTAGTCTAGCTGAGAACATATCTCGTAGCGGGTCGACTGTATAATAAACGAAGGTAGGTACTACATAGGTGAGTATTAATTGTCTGATGAAAATATATTCGTGAGCTAATAAATAAACTGCTCGGTCACAAACAACGATAGCGCGGATTAAAGGACCACGAAAATCCGGGTCTATTATCCGTGTCCACGTTGCCTGGTTGAAAAAGGTTTTTGTAGAGAAAAGCTTGCTTTCGCAGGTTCAACAAAAAAACTAAATTAAGGTACAAATTACATTAGCATTATTCAGAAACACGTTTTGCGAATCCTAAACCTAATATTTCATATTTAGGTCACAATAGCGAGTATATTTCCTAGAATAGGCAACACGGAATAATTAACAAGTCACATCTCGAGCATAATTTAGTAAATAAATGTAGTTAATTAATATGAGACATTAAAATTATAATTGGTTTATTAAACCGAAATACTGAGAACGTCACAAAGTCACTGGGACTGAGCGACTTTACGTGATGAAAATATAAAACAGCTTTATTTGTTACAAGCTGCTAACCGCGGCTTCGCCCGCATGGGCCCTAATTCTTTTTCTAAAATAAATAATTTACTCCTTATAACATCAGTTATCTGCCAGTGAAAGTCCCGTCAAAATCGGTCCTGCCGTTTCGAAGATTAGCCGGATCAAATAGACAGACATACAATAATTTGAAAATTGTATTTATGTTATAAGTACCGTATATACTTTCATATGGATTTAATCAAAACCTGTTATTTTGACATTACATTACATTACAAGCAGTTCATTCTTTTGTTAAAAAAATAAATTAATAAATAAAGTACCTTCTTATTAGTTTTATAAAATACATAATAGCAGAGGATAAACCAAAAAAAAAATTGTAAATCAAATAAAAACTCAATAAATTCAAGTGCCGCGTCCACGATTTCTAAGCTCATTGCAAATGAATTTTTATTTCATAACGTTGAATGTAACCTGTTGTATTGCTTCAATCTCGTAAACACTGTGTAGTTGTACATTAACCGATTTTTGTATCGAATACTAATTCGCTGCTTGATTTTGATTCAATAAAAAAAACAAAATATAACTGAAAAAGTACAGCGTTTTTTGGTCGAATATACTTGATAAATGTGGTCGCTGTTGCAAATTTTTAGCCTTTTATCTAAAAGATAACTATCTTAATTTGTGCTTCCACCCCAAGAGTTTCTTTAAAAAGCTCTCAGTTTAGAGTAAGATCAAAATACTGACAACTTCACCTGCAGCTGCGATAAACGAGTTTTTGAATTATTTCTAAGACGATGAACATGAGTATCTGAGCGACAAACTAACTTAAGCAACTCTAGTATAAAATTAGACGATGGAAAAAGATCTCAAGTTTTTGACTTCAAAAAACGTTCTAGTATTTAAAAGTGGACTTTAAGTTATTTCAACAATTAATTAGTGAAGGACTGGCTCAAAAGACTAACACAAAGTAGGATAAGTAATAAAACGTAAGAATTACTGTTAAGACCAAAATCTTTTAATTTTGGTCCTTAGAGCGTTAATCTCAACGCTTTCATTGGAGATGAATACGACACAGTAGACACTTAGACTAAAAACCTCATTTATAAGATGGAGTTATAGAGCAATGGTAGCCCAGTGGTAACAGCCCCGACTTACGAGTTGCAGGTCTTGGGTTAACCAAGGCAGGCGCTTTACTTTGTGTAAATAATTTCATCACTACTGCTCTCAAAACAGTGAAGGAAAACATCGTGAGGAAACGGGCATGTCCTAGAAACAAAAAAAAAATAAAGACATGCGACATTTACCAACCCGCACTGGGCCTGCGTGGTAGACTACAGCCGACTCCCTCACGAATAGAGGAGGCCAGGTCCCAGCAGTGGAAACATTACAGGCTAATTATGCATAAGATGGAGGTAGGTAAGAAGGTACCAACATTCAAATCATAAATTGGAAGTCATTTACAAGTATAAAACATAAAAGTACGCAGAAGTATCTCTAAAACGTAATAACAAGCGATATCTCTGTCAGCTTTATTGTTTAATATTCATTGTACAAAAGTGGAACCTATAAATATGGCGGTCCTTTTGCCGGCAGGTATTCTAAACAAAATTAACATAACATAAGCCGTAACGATACTAATTAACATTCTTGAGAAATTAATCACCTTACTTAATGGTGTTCTCTGCGAATTGTCCAGGACAACTTATTAGGAGACTGTCAAGTAGGACTATCACTAGAAGTCAAGTCTGACGTTTTAAAGGACAAACTTCAAAAATAGACCTTGAGCTATGAGAATCACGCTAGTTACTACCAAAATATCGGGCAGAGAAGTATGTTCACTGTCACTGTTCATCAATCAATCTATTGACGAGTTTGTTGCGCCACTTCTTCTTCCCACCTGACATACTAGGAAGTAGTGAAGGGCGGGTGTTTTGAGGGACTGTCTTTTGTTAATTTGTTTATTTTGTTTTGTGTTTTTGTTTTTTGTTGTTGTGTTTTTGATTTGTTTTGTTTTGTTGTTTTTTTGTCTATAATTATTTTTTTTTGTAATTTTTGACGTTTAGAGAGTGCTGATTCTCTAATTATAGAATAAATGACTTTTTATTTTGATTTTGAATACAATGGTTGCCCGGAAGATACATTCTAAGGTTTCCTAAATAAAATTGCCTTGTAAATACTGATCGTGCGTACTTTTTCTCAATCATAATCAGTGGTACATGTATTGTTTGTCATTAAAATAAAAATCTACGAGTACTCGTAGTATGGAAAAATTATCCCTCAGTTTAAAAACAAGTACATGTATGTATCATTTAAAAGTACCAAAACGTTGCAATACAAGCACCATAAGAAACTTTAAACAACTTTCTCTTTTTCAATTCATTACATAATAATCGCGGCCTGTTGACGACCGCAGTTGCTTAAGGGCCCATGCGCCTAAACAATGACCTAACGAATAGGATCAAAATATTGCCTTATTGTCTAGCTAGAGATTTTGATAAATGACTTGACAGAAAATCTTAAAGATCAAAAGATTATGTCGAGGGCGCAAAGCATGTGAAATCCCTTACTCCCGACTCATGGGAGCAGGAAGAACATCGTGGAGTTTTAAGGGTCGTACAAACTGGCGCGATATCGCGGGCGCTACAGGCAGCGCGATCCTTGTAGCACCCGCGATATCGCGCTGGTCTGCACGAGCCTTTAGTCGGTAAAACCCAAAGTCCTTTCCAGACGGAGGGTGATCCCAAAAAAAAAGGTTTCAAAAGAAAAGCGTTGCTTCCATTTTCCATTGACCATAAGGACCAAAAATTCAGTCGTCAGAACATTGAGAAAAGTAGAGGTTACTACTTCTGATCAACAATATATTTTTTATACTTGTTACACAAATATGATATAGAAAATCACAGGATGTCTTGCTCCCAAGGTGTTTAAAACTTGACCTTGACGCCCTAAAAAACTTTTTATGAAAAATTTACAACCGACTTCCAAAAAAATGAATAAATTGCCAAATAACTTTAACTTCGGAAGTCGGTAGCAAAAAAAACTTTTTTACAAAAAAAGTAGAACCGACTTCCAAACTATAAAATAAAAAATAACTTTAATTTCGGAAGTTGGTGTCTTTGGATCAGTATTTTATTTTGAATAAATGACGTTTGAAGTTTTTTAATTTGATTTTTTGTAAAAAAGTTTTTTTTTTGTATTTTATCGTTTTTTAAACAAAATATAACCAGGATGAAAAGAAGCCTAAGTATCTCAGGCTACCTACCTGTAAAATTTCTCACGAACGGTTCAGTGCTTTAGGCATGACAGGTAAGAGGCAGACAGACAGAGTTATGCCCTATTTTAGCTTCTTCTCTTTGTATAAAACTGTACTAAGATCTTGTTTATTTGTGAATAATAAAATAATAAAGTAAACATTTTCCTCGAAAATGAATAATGGTTCTTCGTCTTTCCGTTTTTTTACGTATGTAATTATATTATTTAGGTACACTATACCATGAAAACGTGGTTTAGTCCCATCTCGGCACCTTCCCATCTCGGCACCCATGAATTTATTTATCATGCCCACGAAAAATCCCCATTCTGTCTTAAACAATTTTTAGGTACACATCGTAAAATGAAAACACTAATAATATATATATATCGGAATTTTTCGTGGGCATGATAAATAAATTCATGGGTGCCGAGATGGGACAAAACCGAGAACAAAGGTACTAGCATACGAATTTACTTTCATATTTTATGATTGTTATATCTTCATGCTACGTTAATATCACTTTAATTAACACATCACATACTCTTTGTTGTTTTAAAGCATACATTAATTAACCCCAAGTACTCTGTACGAGATGGTTTACCATATTTTTCATGTTGAATTGAATTATTTAATCTTTTATATGAATAAGGAGAAATTTTATTTGTTTGTGTCTGGGGAACTGAACCAGGGAAAAAAGGTATACTTAGAGCATTATTTATAAAAAAAAAAGGAGATCTATGAAAAGAAAATTATAGCTTAATATTTCCGAACGACGCTGTCATAACGTTACGAAATCTCCAAAAAAAAAAAACACAAATCTATCGATTTTATAGTTTGTTGTAAAGACAGTTTCATTTTTAAATTATAAACGTTCAAAAAACTAGCAGCATAAAATCATTTACTTAAACCTCACAGTTTGCCGGCAAACGATAGAAAATCTTTTGATAGAGCCGCAAAGAAAAACATTTCAATAATAAAAAATTAAAATTATACAAAATTTTGAGTTGACGACATCATTAAAAAAACTAGTTGGCAAATTGCGTCACAGTTATACCGTACTGTAATAGGTTTTCTGAAAGCTGCTGTTTTTATAATTTTTAAAGTGAAATATGGTCTTTTATTTACTGGTTTATTGGTCTGGTGGTTGCAAGCATTATTGCTAAGCGTTAGTTCAATCCTTGGGTAAAGCAAAATATAGGATGTAAAACATCATTAAAAACTTGTTTTGATCCCGGTTAATGGCAATGGAGAGAAACCTACAGTCATGGCCCTTTTTTTTTGGTGGGAAATTATCATATAACTTCTCCCGCTCTGGGTGGAGCGAGAGGGTGTCAGACTCTTACTGACTAAAACCCGCCCGTGTTCCTTCGGTTGCCCTGTTGCCGGGGGCCACGATCTCCCTTTCGGTTTTCTTCGCAACCCCGGCCCTAGGGGACAGAGTCAATTCTGCTGACATCTCTTTGAGGCGCGCGTGGAACACACCGCGCCGTTGACCCGAGCCTGGTCCTTATCGGACGGCGAGCTACCCATTGCTCACCGTCCGCAAGCCCGCGCCTACGATGGCCGGAAATCGGCTCGCGATTCCCGACGCTCAGGGCATCTGCTCCTGCGGCAGTTAGGGCCGTGAGGGCGCGAATTTTGCCTCTCCCTCACGCGTTCGGCCTCCTCCTTCGCGAGCATTACTGCTTCGCAGGAGGAGGTGACGGCCTCCCATTTCCTCGCTCCGTACCATGGCCTGAATCAGGCCCATGACATAGTCATGTCATATCATAGTCATGTCATGACATGTCATAGTCATAGCCCTAGACTATTAATTCATATTTACTCATTTCAATTAATCATTAACTAGTCCGACGGTCATTCTTCTTTTCGTGTGGTTAGTGACTAACTGTGTCAGAGCCTCTGACTTGGCTTCAAATGCCGTCGAGAAATATCTCTCAGGCATGCTGGTTTCCTCACGATGTTTTCCTTCACCGTTTTTGAAGCAAGTGATAATTATACAATACGCACATGAATCCGAAAAGTCAGAAGTGCGTGCCTTGGGTTCGAACTCGAGACCTATGACTTGGCAGTCTGACGGTCACACCATTAGGCATCACTGCTAGTCCGACGGTGATTTGTGAAAATTTCGCATTTGTGAAAATTTAATTATTTATTAATTTGCTACACCAACAGTATTAATCAAGCGGGAAGAAAATACCCAATGAACTTTTCCCAAGACCGACCAAATTATCGTATAAATATATTTATATCTTTACACTTTATTCCAAGGAGTCCAGAATAATAGAAGTTGAAAAGAAAATTCACGATTGTGTTGGAAAAACGTTTAGAAGGTGGATTACAAAAAAACATGTGACAGTCACCTAAACACTTCCAATGGACACAAAGGGAAGTTATTTCTGTAACGTAATTCGTTTTTTTTTTCCAATTTTAGTCCAAAACATGAATGGAAAACTTTCTGGAATCCGGTTAATGTGGCTGGTTTAAATATTAAAGGCTACGCAGTTGCCTTTAATATTTGAGTGCTGCCTTTTTTTTTTGTCGGATGTCCTGACCGACCCTAATACAAACTTTTGAGTGCTAAAAACGAATTCAAAGGCAACTCGGAGTGTCCTCACTAAAAGTTCATATAAAATAAGGTTTGAGTAAAATAAACTAACAAAAATACCACTGTTAAAACTGAACTTTTAGCAAATTGCAAATACCTACGTGATATCTAGTTAAAGTTCAAACTGGCAGTGAAATAAGTTCGAAAACTAAAACAAGCCAAAAATTACAAACTTTTAGTCCAGGACTCGAAACTGATACCGTACCAAACCTCGGTCAAACTTCGATAAAACGTACCCTCATTTTGAGTCTGAATCTCATTTTCTCGTCACAAGTGGTGGCTATACCTAAATGTAGGTAACATCCGCTATCACCTCATTGATCTATATTTATACAATAAATAACAGTTATTTACTAAATATATATGAAAATATATACGGTACCTTAAAAAAAACTCATTTTAAAAATTTTAATCTTTTGTCTGTCCTGTTTGTTACGGCTAATCTCCAAAAGGACTGAACCGATTTTGACGGGACTTTCACTGGCAGATAGCTGATGTTATAAGGAGTACTTAAAACAGGTTGTTTAATATTTTTATCACAGCATGGAGTTATATTCTTCATGCCAATATAGAGACAAGGAGAATATTTTATTAACTTTCTTTCTAACCCCTTCCGTATTTCCAATCGATCTAATAAAGTAGACTTTTATTTCACTTCAGGTTTCTACCAAGCCGTGTGCTCGATGGGATTTCCAATTGGTAAAAATAACGAACTTCCATACAAAACCCTATTAAACCCCTTTAAGGAAGAATTTTCGAAAAAATTCCTTCCGTAGTGCTCACTTTTTGTTTTATAAGGAACTCTTATGTAAAATTTCAGGCTTCCCGACCCAGCTGTTAGCTGTGTGTTGTCTGTCACTGAATTAATTTAAGATTTTTTATTAAGTATATTTCTGTATTACCGACAATTCAGGAAAAGTCTACGAAGAATATATTTTAGTAGCTAGGGCAAATGGATTATTTATAAATTAATTACACACAATAGAGTAGCCTTGAATATTAAATGATACCAACATGAACTAGCTTGAGGTTTTCGAATTCTTAGAATGCTCTAGGTTAATTTCCTGTTAAACGTCGCAAATAGGTGAATAGTGAATAGTTATGGCAATATATTTAAATTAAAACAGAACGTGTAGTTATTACAAGTCTGGTAAATATCAACTCCGATGGAAAATTGGTTGAGTTTTAGGAGCAATGATGCTCGCTGAAATTCAGCCTGTGTTTGAGGCAACTATTTTACCACAAAGTATTCTATTACGTATTAAGGCTGGTTTCACAGCTGTCCGGGAGTACCGTGCGGGCCGCCCGTACGGGCTCCCGGAACGTAGACACACGTGAGGTGCTAGAACATTGTTTCACAGCGACGTGGATTGATTCGTACGCGACCCGCTCCGGCTAGCGCCCGTACAACGCTAGCAACCGTATCGTAATAACTCCCTCGTTTCAGAGCACTGCGGGCGCTACCCGTGCTGGTCTCCCGGACAACTGTGAAACCAGCCTTACTTCATTTAAAATACAAACAGGTACCTAATCTACCTACAGCGGTAATTATTGTCAATAACACAGTTTTATATTTCGTCCATTTTAAATTAGAAAGCTGCAAATATAACAAAAATCAGGAAGTCACCATATTGTATCGGTGTCAAACAATGCGCCCACACATGTCACACGGCGGTCAACCGAGACTGATCATGGGCATGGGTGGGATGAAGTTTTTACTGTTATGATGCTGTTATATTATTATTTACTTTAAATTGTTGTTTTCATGGACATCTAATATGTACCTACATACTTATCTGTTCAATGTTAGCATGTAAAAGGATGAAACCACGGAATAGGTACCTAAATCATTTAATAAAGCAAGTGTTGTTTTCCTTCTTCTTATATTGTTAATGATAGTGTTACTTTTACGGTTTTCCTATTCCATGTATTTACCAGTCTTTTGATTTAAATACTCTTTAATTTAAAAGATACACTCTTTGATTTTAGACATTACTGACACGGAGAAGCATTAAGATACAATCAAAAGATGGAGAATTAGCTTCGTCAGTACTTTGGCCTTCGCTGTTTCAGTCTTTGAATTTTCCGAAGAAGAAACCCGTTTTGGTTTCATTAACCATGATCTGAAAGTCATCTCCACTCTCCACCCCGCGATAGTCGCGCCGTGCTATCAAATCATCGCCGCGATGATATTGCCGTGTGGAGATTGATTAATTAAATTTCAATTAAATTCAATGACATGGCGTGACTATCTTTGCAATTTTCTAGCTATGAAAGGCACCTAAATTGGCAAATATTACGATTCAGAACTTTTAAAACCGCTAAAAATTTGGAAATATAAAATGCCGCAACACACGAATAAAAAAAATTTACAGAGCCTCCATAAGCGATTCTCTAAAAACCGTCTCTAACAGTCGTCGGTAAAGCAAATGGCACTAACCTGATACTTCTTGATGGAGTCCATCTGCTCCTTGCTAACGTTGTCGTGCGCAGGTGGCCGCGGTGGAGCGTCCCGCGCCGTGTCGCGCGGGGGCACCGCCGGCGCCGTCGTCTTCGCTGTGCCATTCACCTGCTGCAGAGATTAGCAGGGTTAGATCGGTGGAGTGGTGGGGTAAGGTTGGATGTGGAGGCAAAGAGCATAGATAATATGTGCCTCTGAAGGTGATCAAGTTGAGAGTTAGGTCAACACTCATTTAGTGATAGTGACAATTAGTAATGGGTTCTATACACGTTACTTTTTTTGGAACACAATCGATCAAAGCAATTAGATAATTTTAGTTAGAAAAGGGTTGCTTACCCATAAAGTAGTGCCAACATCGATTTAATGAAGAGGACACATAGCAAAATTGTATGGAACCACTTTTTATCTAGTGAATTTAATTGTTGCTCTGGGAATCGAACCCAGTTTGTTTTGTGGGCCCAGAAATAATCACTGGTCAATGTTCACGAACATTAATTTTTAAAAGGTAAAATTAATTTTATGCCAGCAAAAAGCAAGAGAAACTAATTAGAAAACAGTGTTTACAAAATTTAGGACCTATAAAATTGCTGGAATCTTTTCAAACATAAAAATAGTATGTACTTACTATTAAATTCCAGACTTAAATTCTAGACCTGATAACTGGCTGAACTAGAAATTGAAATCTCTTTGATAGCACCCAATATAGATACTAGAATTCAAATCTGGAAATTGAACATTACAAATTTTCATCGTTCTATCATTATATTACAACGTAAGAGCCCAGTTTATACACATGCTTTACCCATTTTTCGTAAGTAAGGCTAAGTTCAGATGATTGCATGAAACATTTGACCATTCACATCATAATCGGCCTTTAACATTCCCACTGCTGGGACACAGGACTCCTCTCTTTGAGAGGAACCACGCGGGTTCAGTGCGGGTAAAAGAACATAGATTTTGTTTTAGCAAAACTGTCAATGAAGATAGAGTGCTCATCATACATACTTGCATAGAGTCATCGATCACCATCTGAACCTTTCCTTAAGCGTCAAAATGCAAGCCAACCTTTTCCCAGTTTAAAGGCAATATCAGACATGCATTTTGATCTAAATATTTAACCTAGAGATACATAATATTCTTGACATTTGGACACGAAAGTATACGAGGCAGATTATGAAAACCGAAGAAACGAGAAAAATAAGTAATCTGCTTTGTATACTTGTCTCTAGTTCATAATAATTTATGGCTCAAGTTCTAATATCATTTGTTATATTGCATACACTTTGAACAGTAAATCATTAAACTTATTCAAGTTTTCTAATATTTCGTTTATACGAGACATTTGTGTTAATAAGAAAAACTTTCGACTCCTTTTGGAGATGAACTTTGTAAAATGTTTTGGGTAGGTTCGCAAAAAAGTATTTGTTTTGTTTCAGCTGTAGAAACACAACTACAGAAAACAAAATTAGCATCAAACAATTATAAAATATCCTTGGATAGGCCTTAGCCAAAGAAAGTTAACAAAAAGAGATTGAAAAATATTACTTGAATGAATAATTAGAAATTAAGCCATTGAATTCATATAAATTAACAATCAAGACAATAGTATACAAGAGATTATTTTCTATTCATAATATCAATTTAACCCCAATACAACATGCAAATATTAGAAAATATATTACTACATTATATTTTTTTTTTTTAATATTGACTAAATATTTATTAGCAACCTGAAAAAGAAGAGAGTATTAAGACACACTTTTCTAATAATGTAAAAAAGATTTAAAGATAAATATTTGATTGACAATAGAATTGTTGCCAAATTGGTAAATGGAACAAGCATTTTATTGAATAAACATAATTACTCGATAAAACAGGAAACATTTGTTTTCTAGCTACCTATAAAAATGCTTTTATATATTTATTTAATATTTCTTAGATATACTATATCAGTTAATAGAGAATTCGTAAGTATAGACAACTTTAACAAAATATCGAGAGTAAAAAATATATATTTCATATTATTCGGTCCTTATACTTACACACATAATATTATAATGTTAGAAAAAATATACGCTTAAGCTCTGTAAGAAGGAAATTGATGGCGTATATATTTCAAAGTATTAGGCGACCCTTTGGACGGGATAAAAGCTATCTACGCAGATTATGTCCTCGATTGAATAGAGTACGACCAAGAAAAATAGAGGACGCTTGCCTAGTATTTAGGTATGACATTATTTCTTGGTAGATCCATTAAATTGATAGGGGACCGGAACATATCTACTAATCATTTGCAATATTTTACTGCCAGAAAAAAAAAACTATAAAATCAAAGTCCTCTAAAATATAGCCTGTGGCCGTATCTACGCTTTCACTTTGTTTTTCGAACAATTTAATTAATTAGAGCTTTTCAAAGATTCTAAGAAAACACAAATTAAGTAATAATCCTTCTAATACCAACACCACTGTAATATTCTTCAAATAAATCAAAGTAGATTCCGAAGAAACAGCCAAATGTAAAAATTGACCAGCCAATTTTAAATGTTAACGGCTAAGTGTTCCAAATCAACATGGCCGAATATTTCGCAGACAGCAGAGCGTTTTAGTGCAACAAGCGTGGTTTATGATATGAATGATGAACGTGACACTGATGAAGTGCAAAAAGATATAAAGATTTTTAGATTGTTAGCTACAATTTTCAAAAATATTCTTTTCCGACATAAAATCTAAACTTCCTAATGTAAACTAATATCATAAAATGGTAAAATTGTTTGTTCTTGTGAGGTAATCTCTCGAAGTACTGAACCTATTACAAAAATATTACACTGATAGAAAGCTACATTATTGCCGAGTGCCATAGGATATATTTCATGATATATCTGTGTTTCACTCGGACGAAGTCATGGGGAGAAGCTACTTCTTAATATTCTTTAAATATAAATATATTCATATAATATAATATATATAATATAATATATATATTTAAAGAATATATGAAATATATCATATAGCACTCAGCAATAGTGTAGCTTTCTATCAGCGTAAGATTTATCTTTTTATCGCGGGTTATTTAATAAAATATTTTACCCTGACCGTTTCTAATACAGCAGCATAGCCTGTCTTCGATATTCTGGCTGCTGCAAGCTGTGCCATTCAGCTTGCATATAAATTAAACGCTAATCTATAGAATAAGTTCTACAGTTTTTTATCCCACAACATGGCAAAAGTTGAAATGCTTTTCGAGATTTTCCTTTCAATGCTTGAGGCCAAAAAGTTTTTACTCAATGAAAGTTTTAACATACAGGGTGGCCCATTTTAAATGTTCCGAATTTTTTAGATTTGGTTCGATTTAGTTCAATCACACATAGCAAGTGTGCTGTATGATTTTCTTAAAACTTGGAAATTATTTTATATTTACTATTATGTTTTTTGTGAAATGTGACTTTTGAATAACATTGGTCAGAATGAATGATTTCTTATATTGACATCATGCTTTGCTTATCATGCGTTATTGTTTGAAATTAATTTACAATTATTATTGTCTACAAAAAGTAATTCTTGACTCTGAATAAAATAAACACAACTTTCAATCTAGAGAGGTTTGTACATGACTAAAGTAGAGATTGTAAGACAATTTTAAAAATCACAATCCTTAATATCTAATAAAACAAATTCCCCCGCCACGTCTGTCTAGATTTGGATGTCCAAATGGATTTTCAAACGGTTTTCACCAATGGTCGAAGTGATTCATGATAAAGGTTTTGGTGTATAATGAGTTATGGTTTTGTGTCAATTAGCTGAAATGTAATGATTATTGTTGAAGATGTCGGAAAACATCATGCCGATTGGGAGATTTACGGGCGTGCGCCGCGTAAACCGTGAGAGATAAATAAAAATTATTTTCAACAGGATTGTTCAACTTAAAAAGTTCAATAAAAACATCCGCGATGGCATATGTCTATCTTCTAAGGATGACCCACAGTAACCATTATTATCTTTCAGAATTTGATAAAAATCTAATGGTTATTGACATAGAAGTTAGTTAGATTAAAATATGCCTTGACATCACATCATTTAAATGAATACTTTAAAAGATATCACACATTCAAAATTACGCGTAAACAAATAATTATAGTTAACAGCAACGCAGGCGCAGCCGTAGAAGTCAATGACCTTTTCCTTTGCTATTATAGGTATGTAATCCCAGTAGTACGTTCCCGTGGGATATTTTGAGACATCCACGCGGGCAAAAGCTAGTTATTTCTATACTACTGATTTTCGGGGAACATAAGTTGCGTTTAGATGAATTTATGGTATGTCCGAAACACCAAAAATAAATTGGACCACTATAAATGGGACACCTTGTATAGATTTCTAGAGAATAATCATCTTCTTTTTAGCATGTCGATGGCAAAAATAACTCTTATTTAAATAATAATGATAATTACGTGATAAATAAAAGAAAACCAAGAATTGGAAGATTTATGACAAAGTTTCACTCAGCACATGAAATTAATAATATTGTCGGTACTTTCGTTTTTTATAAACAGTTTAAGAAAAACAGAGAGTAAAACAAACGATAAGATAAGAATATGATAATTGTTTATAACAATGATGTCGTGATTCGCGTATTTACAAAACTAGGTGAAGGTGATAGGAATACGCGTGTGGTTGGTAATTCTGAACCGACTTGCCGATAATTGCCTTATCTTTGTGGCAATGAAGATAAAAAACTATTTTTATTTAACTGCGACGCTCATTCATGAAAGGCTCAGTACCGCCTCAGTACAGCTGAAAAGGTATTTTTTATTTTATTCTCCATTTATTTCGGCATTTTGGAAGAATTGGTTCACAAAGACATTTTTCCCTTTTTACCTATACTGAAGAATGGTCTGCCCAGTTAATCTGTCAGCCTTTTTCAACTATGTTGGCCAGTATTTTACATGGAGCGACTGCCTATCTGACCTCCACAACCCAGTAATTAGGTAATACGATACCCCTTGGTAAGACTATTTGTCAGACTTTCGGGCTTCTGATGACCCGTAACGACTGTCAAAAATTAATAAATGACAGCTAGGACCAACAGCTTAACGTGCTTTCCAAGGCCCGGAGGAGTCTCAGTATGTAAAAATCACCCATCCACGGACCAACCCCGGCAAGTGTAATTACCCTGACGGATTGATCCGTGTGGCTGTTATAACTTAGCCATAAGATCCAAGAATGATCTGCCCAATGCTAGAATATAATATTTCTACTTAAATGCTTCTCCCAATAAGCAAATTAATTAGAAGAAATAATATATTTGCAAGACATTAGGACAGACGCAATATCTACAGAATTGTTGATGGCCTCAATATAGTCACTAACAAATAAGCAAATCAAATGACGTTCGTATCAATAATTGCCCAGAATTGAACAAATACAGAATACACAGTTACGTTTACTTTGAACAGTAACACGTGCCTCATAATCACTTGTAAGGAAAACATCTGAATCGTTGCTAATTGGAACAATTAACTTGATTAGATTCTTATATAAAACATTATGTATAACTCATTCCGAAGAGGATACAGCATTTATTCAATAACGCATATCTGCCCACTGTAAGGACTATTCTTGCATGCAGCGCTCGGTCGCTATAGTATCGTTTACCTACGAAAAAAAGGGTCGTGTGCACGGGATTTTGTTTTAAAATTGATTAGATATGCGTTACCCCGATGATACCTAATTGATGTAGAATAGCGAAAATGTGATGATGATAATGATAATGCCGAAGATTATAATTAAACTAAATTATAATTAAACTACTAATTACCTTACACGATAATGTTAACGATTTTGTTAATAACTACTTAAGACGAATTGGTGTTAGTCATGATAATGTTAAAGCCCCACCAAATACCGACATATATATTGAATATATACTAGATATCATCTCAGTTCCAAATGAATATAATGCCAGTGTTACGGACCCTTTTGACCCTTCAGCCGATTAATGGATCGGAATCAAAATGATTCGTAGCTATATTAATGGCAAGGAAGAGGCTGATTTGATAGTATTTGTCAATTTAGGTCAAATCAAATGAGATATTATATGATATTGGTTTTCTTTATCGTTACTCAAGTCTTCAACATCGTATTCAGGAACTAAGATGCCATTCCTACAAGTACCCATAACTCCAATGTTCCCATGACAACCATGCGTAGCAATGTGCCCATTACCTGAAACACCACGCTCTTTCTGTCCACGGTCGCGGTACCCGGGTATTTAGGAGTCTTTTTCACAATTTGGACAAAAGTGTCGGGAACATCCACGGCCACCTCTCTCCCGAGAAGCACTGGCGTTGTGTCAAAGCCAGGAGGCAGCTTGTACGAAGCGTAGACAGCCTCCCTGATCAAAACAGAATCTGTTCTCGCTGAGTAAGTGACTCCCTCTCTGCAATCTATCAAAGAATCCTCGCCATTTGATATTAGGAGTTGGATTTTGTGATCGCTCAAATTGTGAGTTGTATTCGAAGCTACAGAGTCAGATCTTTCAGAGATGAGATCTCCACATTTGGCTGTTTCCGAGGATCCTTTGCTTTTCTTGCTGCCGAAGCTTCCTGAGCCATCGGAGCTTTGTGGGAGGGAGAGCAGTTCTATGGTGCTGTTGTTCTTGAAGCTGCCTGATGCATCCGAGCTGGGTGCGGAAATGTCGATGGTGTGTAGGACGGTGCTTTGCTTGCTGCCGAAGCTGGTGCCCGAGCCGCCGGAGGAGAGGAGCGGCTCGTCATCCCTGGAGGTCCGAAGGCGTACCTGCGGGGGTCGTGGGGGCGGGTAGCGGGGGGGCGTTTTGTTCCTCGCGATGAAACTGTCCGGAACGTCCACCGCCATCTCGCGGTGAGGACCTGGAAATTAAGATTGTGATGTGAGTATGTGGTAGTGAAACATTATTTCATGTTTGGCTTCATGGAATGTTCATCTGTTCAGGGAAATTGTTTACCAACATAAATTACCAGTATATTCGAATCACTGTTGTCATTTTATGCCAGGTGTTTGAAATGGAATTAACACGGCAAATCGACATAGTGTGTCAAACTTCACACACTACGTCATTTATCAACTGACAAACAATTAATTTCCCTATATTCCCGCTTATTTTTAATTCTAGATATTACTAACTCTATCGGTTTCATCCAGTCTTAGCCAGCCTGTATTGCAATACATGTCACCATATCATGCATTCAATTAACACGTACTACACCGAGCAGCATCTGTCGGAACATATCAGTGTCGCCATCTGGTTGACGAGCAACCAATGACCTGAAAGCAGCCACAGGCACTTACCTATCTTATCTACTAATTATATAAAACACTGGCCTGAAATAGCTCGCGATATTTATTGCCCTTTGTTAGATTATAAAAAGGTATTTATGTTCCATTGAGGTGGGTTATTTTAATTTTTTATTTTAAGGTGTGAGGTGAAAAAACATTTAAACAGTGTTCTTTTTGTAAGTGCTGGGAGTACTGGATTTTCCAATGACTTAACCTAACATCACGACCGTATTCCCTGAAGGGTTGGGCAGAGCTGTACCAATATTACACCCACATTTCGCCAGTTATGTTTAAGTCCCAAGTAATAGGGGGCGAGCCTATTGGCAACGGCACTTTGCCTGATCCGGGAATCGAACCAAGCACCTCATGCGCTTGCGAACACTAGTCCACCGAAGCAGTCATAAGTGTGCAACGCTTCTAGAAGCATTTTTTGGACAATACCAAACTTTCAATTAACGAAATAATCAAATTATTCAATTGAAAGAACTATACCAATGCCATTTACGTTAATTACAAGAATATATCTGTGGCTTCCTTATTTTTTGTTCCATTGTCTAGTTGGAGGCCGTTCGGAAACAAGAACTGATGAAAATAATGTGTCTGTGATGTTTTAGCAAAAAATATAGGAACTATTTTTGGTTGGCTGACTTTTATTTTCTATTTTAGATTTCTTTTGTGATCTTGGTAACATTTTTGGTAACAGTGAATTTGTCTTTTAAAAGTATAAAAGTATAATAAGTAAGTAGTAAATCAATGTAGGTAGTTAAAATTAATAAATCAATTTTACTGGTTAGATTTGATAAGTTAAGACGATGAATGAAAGGCACATGTGAGTGGAAACGCCGGGAGGAGATGCCCTAGAGGACATAAATAATATGGTAACCTTATCGGTGATGTTCTTCAGAAAGGTCAGGTGCGTAGTTCTCGCAACCGGCGTGTGTATGACCAGATGTATGATCGAGGCAAAAGGAGTATGTAAGGATCGTAGCAGGTGGCGTTTTGTTTTTCTGCCTACCCCCTTTGGAAGAAGGCGTGAGTATGTATGTTGTTTGTAATAAATTAATAAGACTTCTGCACATGCCTTGTATGCATAGTTCTCACCAGCAGTATTTCTTTGCATCAAGAACACCATAAAAAGTAGGTACGTATTAATTTTTCATCAAGCCGTAATTTTGCTCTCCATTGAAAAAAAAAAGAAAAAAATGGTTGTTCTAAAATATTCAACTTTCAAATATGGAACGTGAATTTAAACTAACACAGCGGAGAAAATTATTCAGGAATGACACAAAAGCCCGTAATAACACGAATCCAGCGAGTTTTGTCAAAAAATAATGAACGACTGAATTAATATCTGACAAAATTGCGAAGTTCCACTGCTCGTCGGGATTTTTTTAGAAGTTATATTTTTTTCTCTTTTTTCATGGAGTTTAATCTGCCACCGTGTTGGACAAACGGAATATCAATGTATGATAAAAACCTTTTTTTTTTGTCTTTTTGGGACAGTTGAAAGCTTTCTTATTTGAACGCAATTTTTGCATTAGCTAACGAGTAACTGCCATGTAATCGGTGCAACTACAGAAAGGGATAATGAAAATGTAGGTTTTGTTTTTCGTTTGCATTTTCATTACTGAAAATGTAATGACATTTTTAACCGACAAAAAAGGAGGAGGTTCTCATTAATACACATAACATCACATCTGGATTCTCCTAAGGGTTTGGCAGAGGTGTACCTATAGTAACACCCTCGCCAGTTATGATTAACTCTCCTGTCTCAAGTAATAGGGGGCGAGCCCGGCCGATCAACCGGGCACAAATTGAGACTTCGGGTTGCTACTGAGATGTTCCAAAACCCAATTACACTTTGCCCTATCCGGAAATTGAACCCAGGACCTCTTGCTCAGCAGTAGGCTTGCGACCACCAGACAAGATACAAGGTATTATTAAAATAACTGAAAACCTTTTAGGGGTAATTTTAATCATCACTATAAACAATTTTTACTATGGACCAAAAATGAAATCGCGAAAAAAGGAAAGAATCAGCTGTTCCCCACATTTTGACTATAGTCATAAGAAATAATGTGTTTTCAGTTTTAGCTTAGATGTTCCCTTTTTCTTTTGTGGGCAGAGCTGTGTTGTTTACTGGTTCGTTTTTATAAGTGAAGATTTGGAATTGGCTGACCGTTACCCTTACGATTTTTATTCTATTTTATTTGGCTGTCTTCTAAACACTATAAAAAAATTAATAAAATAATTACAATATGTACAGAGCGGTCGATTTTTTTTCAGATACCTCAGCCTGTGGCATGAGTGGTGCCATTCGATGCACCTGCCTCGCGCTGTCTGTACGGACCATAAGATCTTTCAGACATATCTCAAATATTATCTTTATCAATTATTTAGTAGTTTTGAGTCTACTTTATTCTTACCGGTATCAGAAGTGAGCGAAAGCATGGTGAGCATGTCTTTGTCGTCATCCAGCGGCGGTCGCTTCTCCTCTTCGGCACCCAGGACCACTATGCTGGAGCCAGATCGTCGGCGCGGCCTGGAATGTTACATAAACAAAACATAAATAAACGTAGAAAATAAAGAAATTTTGTACCTAAGTGGGAAGGAAAGGTAAGACCTAGAGAAAGACCACAAGCTAATTAATATTTGGTCCAAAGATAATTACAATAATTGTTTAGATAGGCAGCAGTCAAAACACGTCGAAAAAAATTGCGTCCAACTGTTAGCCGCTTAATGCACGCTCACTAGAAAAGCATAATGACAACACAATGACGTGGCGCGAGTGTATGACGTAGCTGTCACGCACACCAGCAAAGTTAGCGTGTTTGTTTTAGTTTTTTTGCAGCGCGACACTCTATCAGACATATAATAATCAAAGATTTGATCCTTCTGAACAAATCGGTGCCCTAAACAATGCTGACGCTATTTTTAATTTTTTTATATCAGATATTGTTTCCTAAACCATAACATATACATACAGATGTTTTGTTTAGCTAAAATAAAGTCGGCACTATTTGATTTAGCAAAGACGAAGTGTCCTGCTTTTCTGTAAATTCCGTCATGGGGATAGATAGTTGATTTTTCTATAACCTTGATAATATCATCTTCATAAAAACTTGTTAGTTAGTACAGCCAAGTTTTTCAGGCATTTCTCTTTAGAAATGCATCCAGCAATGCAAGCCGATTGATATGATTATTCTTACCACGAACAGTAGAGCATTCGAGTAAGTTCCGATTACCGAGCAATTTTGAGAAAAACATGAATCGGTCTGTTGCAGTTATGCGCTTACGCATACCGTTCCGCATATAATCACAATAAATATATTAAACTACCTCCATTATCAACATCGTAAAAAGTCCCTTGAACTATAAAAGAATGTAAATGTTGCATTAAGTCATTTTGGGTTAATAATAACAGCCAAGCAGTCATTAGATTTACATTTCTGGTGATAATGAGGTTTTCTTTAAAGAGAAAGAGTTGTTCTGTTGTTACATAAATTCATTGCCTGTGTCGTCACGGATAGTCCGAAGCCAGAAACTCTGGCAACCAGTGTTCCCAAGGGTTATCATGTTATCCAGTAACTGGATTGTGGAGGCCAAATAGGCAGTCGCTCCATGTAAAATACTGGTATTCAGCTGCATCCGGTTAGACTGGAAGCCGACCCCAACATGGGAAAAGGCTAGGCAGATGATGATTCTTTAATTGTCTGTAGAAGGTGCGACTTAAAAAAACGCATGGTAAATAGACATATGTCACACACACGGACAGTAACTGCAAAGGCATAAGCAGGTACGAACAAGGGTTCGGTGCGATCTACCGAAAATAGATAGACACCAAAAAAATTACAGATTAAATGTAGAAATTTTACATAAGGTACAATGGGCGGTCTTATCGAAAAGCGATATTTTAAAGACAACCTTTGAATAGATTAAGGGAGAAGCAGTCGCAAGACGAGGATTCTGGTAGGTAGTACCTGGGCGACCGGGCTCTGCTCTGGTGAAAATAGAGAATGTTGATTTAATAGTATACTAATCCATCTATAGTACTTACTTATTCCATGCTGCCATGATAGTAGGTACTTATTAATTCCATGCTGCCATGATCATTATTGTCATGTCATTATTCATTATCTTGTTTTAAACTTTGGGCGACCGAGCTCTGCTCGGGTGAAAATACGGAGAAAACAAATTTTCCCAGATATGAGACCTAGCTAGATCGATTTTTCGTCCCGTAAACCTTTATAATGCAACTTTCATCGAAATCGTTAGAACCGATTTCGACAATGTGAATCGGTACAAATATATATATAAATACAAATATTGCTCGTTTAATAGTATAGGATACGATCATCATGAGCTGCTGCAAGTCGGTAGAAGACTGCCAGCTCCCATTAACGAGACGTACCCATGAAAAGTAAATTTAGAGAAACCATCGTCAGTCCCTCTCCGCCGAAACGGAGAATATCTAAGGCGTTAAATTGTTTATTGCAAACAAAATAAAGGAGTTGGAAAACTGTGTTATACAGTTAAGAAAAGGAAGCGCGTCCGGCGAGACTGACGACCTGACGCGACGGACTGACGACGGCAGCAACGGTGTGAAACGTCACGCATTCGTAACTCAACACGCCACGTTACGTAACGGACTGCGACTTGCCAGTAATTACGTGGTTTTGCTCTCGGGGACTAGATGCATGTGCTACGTCTTATATTTATTATATTGTTTGATAAATAGGTTATTGTGTACATGGATTTATGAATAAATACTATTTATATTTATACCGTAAAACTAAGAAATAGCTCCGCTCATTCTACTCAAGAATGTCATTTGCGTCTTTGTAGTTCTTCACTAAACTTTTGGCTGCGTCGTTATGCTGCTAACAATAGTTTTGTTTTCCTTTTTTAACCGACTTTAAAAAAAGGAGGAGGTTTCTCAATTCGACCCTATATATATATATATATATTTTAATGTGTTCGCGGATAACTTCGTCGTTTATGAACCGATTTTGATCATTCTTTTTTAGTTCGAAAGGAGATATCCAAGGGGGGTACCATGATAAGGAAACCAGGATCTGATGATGGGATCTTGGAAAAATAGAGGGAACTCTTCAAATATTATAGGCAAACCCATAGCGATTTGGATATTTTTTACAGTAACTCGTGCAGTTGCTCTTGGAAAGCACCATTTGGTGAAGTGGAACTGATGATGAAGACCACAAATGGCCACCGGAATTACTGAATAATAAGTATTTCACGGGTTGCGATTAGATTACTTTTTTACTTGTCACAATGCATATGGAGAAGTGGAGCTGATGGTGAAGTACCAGAAGAACTCCTCAACAATTAACGTCTCTGCATTAGGAAAAGCAATATTTTGTAAAAAGGTACAGTGGAGATTAGGCTATTGTAACTTAGATAAATTACAAACTACCTACTAAAAAGCGAGAAATAAAAACTTTTTTACAAAACACAAAACAACCGACTTCCAAAAAAACACTACAAAGTTAAAAATAACTTAAATTTCGGAAGTCGGTGGCAAATAACCATAATACAAAACCAAAGACACCGACTTCCGACATTTAAGTAATTTTTCACTTTGCAGTGACTTTTTTTTTAACAGTCATGAGCAAATTAAAACGAGTAAGGAAGTGAAAATTTAAATGCTATTTTCTCTAGCTCTAACAAAAGTTGAGTACGCAAAGACAAAAACTAACCAAGAAATGTAAGAAACTGTCTAAATCGTTTTAACGAGTAGGTAGTAAAAACCGTCTCAACCGAGTAAATTGGCATTCCAAACTAAATATCCTTTCATTTCCAAGTCCGTATCTAAACCCTTCGGCACAGCCGTCGCATAATTAGACTCAGAATCAGCACTTTTCACAAAATAATAATGAAGTCAGCACATTTTGCTAACACCATATTGGGTCTTTCTATTTAAACCTGGGCCACTTAAATCCCAGATTCTTATACCAATCAGAGGCCAAATTATAAATAATAATGGTATGACGCAAAAAAGGCAATTTTCCTCCATTATCGGAATGAAAGCAATTCGGCAATTGTTAGGGTTGGCTTTCATTATCTCTGTGGACGGAGAAAGATTTGGCAAGACTAAATTTGTGATGTTTTTTGATTGGCTTTGAAGTAACAACATGGTGAAATGGTAGGTATCCCTTTGCAAGAGTCAGGCCTGAAGTTCTTTAGTTAAATAAAAAAGAACAGTGCTGGCCTAGTGGTAACAGCCGCGACTTACGAGTTGTACATCGTAGGTTCGAACTAACAGGTGCTTTACTTAATGTAAATTATTCCAACACTACTGCTCTCAAAATGGTGAAGAAAAACATTGTGAGGAAACCGGCACCGGCACCGTCCTAAAACCAAAAAATCGAAGACATGTGACATTTACCAACCCGCACTGGGTCCGCGTGGTGGATTATGGCGCACTCTCTCTCACATAGAGGAGGCCTGTGTCCCAGCAGTGGGAACATTATAAGCTGATTATGCTTATGCTAAATAAAACCCTTTAGGTGCATGCAAAAAGCCTCTACGACTAACGATTTTTCGGGGCAGCTCAGGCCTACTACTAACTATTCTGACTTGCTAACCTTTTCAACACCGCATTAGCTATTCTGGTATAGTTCAAATGGACACAAGAAAAAAACGAATTGCAGTCGTAGATTAGTAGTCGGTCACCGTAGGTTATATCATCCTCCTGCCCCAAAATCAATTTAGTTGGAGTTATTTAATTGATTCAGGCGTGAAATCCAGTATAAAATACAATAGACGTAGATAAATTTAGTCACCTATTCTGCTTAACGATTGACTTGTCGGGGTCGGGACAAGTCAATCGTCATCCTGAGGATGCCTCGTCGAGAGGTGAAACACGGGTCGATTTCTTTCTGGGTTTTTTATGGCTCTTTAGGAATAGTTAAGCGGAACAGGTTACTAAATATAAACGTCTATTATATTTTATTTGGAGTTCTATTAGCCATCTTCTCAGAATTCATCTTTCATACAATCCGTCCGTCTTTTCTTTTCCTTTGCCTCTTCTGATATAGCCAGTGTAGCCACCCACATTAAAATAACGCTTTCATGACACATGCTCCTCATTCCTTTACATCACATCTCTAATTGTCCATCCGTACAATATCCAAGTAAGCACAATAGAAAATAGTTTCCTTAGTATTTTACAAAAATTATGTATTTTAAAAACATTTATTTTTCTCTGAACATAAGTCAAGTGTAAGTTAATTGTTTCTTTGTTTGAAAGACATTGACTAATGGCTGTAGGAAAACATAACGACAAGTAAAGGCTAATTTACTTAAATATTTCTAGTCAGACTGCAATACAGATGTATCGCTCATTGTTGCCAATTTTTCTTTTTGTAAATTCTGTTGGATTCTAATTAAACTTGTGTAAAAAAATTGACTAACATTTTCTATATAAAAGAAGCGATGGAATGGCTTGAAACATATTGATTCTAAGCTTGATATCAATCCAACATATTACTTAGAGATACGTTAATCACATATTACTTGTACTTAAATTGATCAACCATCGAATATTTATCATTTACATTTCTCTGAATTCTCAAAAGCTTATTATTTTCTCAAAATTCTTTCTGTTGCTACGAATATTAAAAATGTAAAATTTCATTCAGTCACTATATCACTGTATAAGGAATATCTTAAACAGTGACAGTGACTGCATAAAATGTTAGATTTTTAACTTGAGTTACAGTTGAGCATTCGACTGTTATTCACTTTCTTTAGACTACTTAGAATATCATCTTGACAGGTTAACCCCCACAATTCTGTATAGGTATGTGACGTAACAGACAGTCTTCAACCCTCACCATGCAGACGAGAATATTGTCAAAAAATGCGAATGATTATTACGGCTAATCCCGTCAGTAAACTGCTTAGTTTTATTGTCTGCCGGGTCGAAGTTGGGAATAAAACGCACGGCCTTGGTTGGTGGTACAAGAGAAATGTAGACGTTGTATTATTGGCTTAATTAATAGGATAATCTACACATTATAGCGAAGAAGCTAGGCTAAGCCAAAGAAGAACCATTTCTGAATTGTAAAAAAAATTGTCATTTGATACGATATCGAATTCCTTACTGTATTTTTGTTTGAGTGGAAAGCCCTATATTCATATCCTAGAGAAATATGTAGTAAAGCATTAGTTTGCTTATCTTTCTCCACGCTCTTTGTGACGATAAAAAGTAAATCACGTGTGTGTGTCACCCACTTAGAGGAATCGACGGGCAAATCTCGTGTTAAAATAGCAAACCTAACAGTTTGTAAATAAGAAAAAAAATCACACACTTGACACAAATTACAATTCTAAACAACAAACACGGTCTTTGGTCCTTAAAGTCGAAAAGTCATTTAACTAGAGAGAAGCCACAGACGATTAAACTAACCTTTTTTTATCTTTAATTCGGTTTTTTGTACTTAATCAAAATCAACATGTTGTCCTATGGAAAACCTGAAAATAGTTCAAGAACCACCTAATAAGCTTATTTATCCCTCGGTCCACACCCGAGGGGCGCAATATTTCCAATTTCAACAGGACCCATAAAATAAAGGCCGAACTAGTGCGACCATCCGTCGCTCCGGCCGGGAATTCTTCACGTAAACTATTAATGTTAGGTCAGTAGTTCAGCGATTTTACCAAAACGGTGTATAGACGATTGTTTTATTTGTTATTGAAACGGTAAAGTGGGTCTGTGTTTTATTTCCTTATTTTTTTCCCTGAGTTATTTATGTGTGAACTACTTTATGGTTTGTTCTATAGTCTTTCATTTTTGGAAGGACGCAAACTACCACCGTCCCTATGTGGTGGCAATAAATCTACACTAATATCATAAAGAGAAAATATTTGTATTTTTGTTTGTAATGAATAAACTCAAAAACTACCGGACCGATTTTAAAAATTATTTTACCTGTAGAACGAATGGTATATTATCACTGAGTAATATAGGCTATAATTTATAAAAATCTCACGCAGATGAACCCGCTGGCGGAAGCTAGTCACGTAGATGTGATGGATATTGATACCTAAACATTATAAAATAAAAAATAAATTAATGTGATGGTTTTTTGAAGGGTTATCGACGGCAGTTAGTGTAGTCACTTGAAATATCAGTTTTTTTTTTTTCATAACTCCACAGACGTGATAGGTTTCGATATCCAAACACGATAAAACAAAAGAAAACTGATTTTCTCAACTCAAACTTCAAGTATCAATCAGCGTTCGTTGAACCCCCAAAAAAAATCTTTTTTTTTTTTTGTCGTGTTTTGATTTCGATACTCATCACGTCTGCAGACTTTTGCTAGCTAATTTTAATTGGCCCTGTATGAAGGTGGTTCTATACCGGCGAGGCGAGGCGTGAATGGGATGGGCGAGAATTGAAATCACGCTTACCCTTTTACAGAGTAAATAAATCTATATGTATCTCTATTCATACAGCAATAAAGTTCAATATTGTTCTAACCAATATTTCAATTCTCGCCTCGGACGTCCTCACGCATCTAGACTTTTTACACCAAAGCTGGGCAGGGTGTGAATAGAAATTTTGCCATATAGATTTCAATTCTCGCCCATCCCATTCACGCCTCGCCTCGCAGGTGTAAAACTACCTTTATTTTTACACCCACATTTCGCCAGTTATGTTTAAGTGCCATTGTCGTTCAAGTGCAGGTAGTACACGTACAAACATACTCAAATAACAAAAAGAAAAACAATTCACACTGGCAACATGGTAACCCGAAGGGGCGCAGCTTCTGTTACCCGGCTCAAAGGATCAGCATGAGATGCAATTATCAAAAGCCTGTCGGCACTCGGTAGTCACGCTCGGCTTCTGTCTAAATAAATAGAAAACTACTGAATTCCCGCGTTCCGCCATTTTCCGCGCGTTTTTATCATGAGAATGTGTTGCATGAGGATTTGAAAATGTGTTTGTATTTTTGAAAAAGAAAACCTTTTATGGTGCTTTGTTGAATGTGAGAAAGTGTTTTTAGATTTTCGTTACAGTTTTGCTGGAATTTTGATTTGTGATCCGTAGTTTATTGAAGAAAGATGATGTAACAGAGTATTCTATACACACTAGGTATCTATATATTATTAAATTGATTCCCTATTTAAAACACAAGCTACTTTGTGCACTTCTAAATTCTCAAAATGATTAAGAAATAACACTTTTAATTCCGCTTTAAAATATTCAAAAATTAATCGAATAATGCAATAAAACTTTTATAATTCAGTGGGATAGTAGGAAACGTTCGATTACGTGCCACCGTAAGACATAACGGTCAATCGAGTGCAGTGCGGAACAATCGGTGGAACCATTCGATTTTATATCGATTTGCGGTTGTCCGATTATGGTGCGGAGTGTTAATGAACTATTGTTGTGCAAGAAAATGTGCTGTATGCTGGAAATATTATAATAATGGTAGTAAATACGTTGCATGATCACTGGTTTGAAGAAGATAAAAGTTTATATAATTTCAAAGAGTCCAGCATTTGTGGGATGATATTTAGATTAATTCCGACTCCAGAACCAAAGACAAATAAAGTATTTGTTATAATATGACAAAACCCTAGGATACGATCTTTCGAACAACTCATGAAACACGAAAAAAAAAGATAACTTCAGTCAAAAGTATCTTTCTCTAAACTGTCCCTTATAGTTATCTCGAATCGCGGGCTATAACAATACCTATCACTGAACAAAGTAAACCTAGTCCGTCACAAACGGCCCCACACAGTATCTTCCGACTTGTCTCCCGCGTGTAGGAAACGGCCTCAATAGTACATTATAACAGGCTGGCCCCGAAGAGAAGCGAGAAGGTATTGTCTAGTGACCTGTTTTATGAACTATCTACGTATAAGGCGATTATCTTGCTGCCTGATAGGAATTGATCGACTTGGCCGTTTAATTACTTAATTTAATTATAGGAGGGTAGTAAAGAATCAAAAACAATTTGAGGTTTTGAAAGTTGTTAAATTGTATTTGCGGATCGGAGGACCAGTACCTACCCTAATTGCGTAATACACGATCCATCACAATCTGTTTCGATTTGAAACATATTGGCAATCTATTGCTTCATAAGTTGCAAAAAAATATCTGCTCAACAACGTAAATAACGCAATGAGTGTTGTTGAACTGTCAAAATAAAACAGATTAGTGTTAATCATTTACGAAACTGTGTTACGCAATTAGATAATAGGTGTAGTTGTAACATCTGGTCCTTCTATTCGCACAGTTAATTTCGGTAGTCAGCGAAAAATTGACATTATTTTCTAAACATATAAAATTTTGAACGTCTTAGTGGAAATAAAAAAGTGATTTTAATTTATGCAGAAGGGCAGAAATTATAGAGTGGGTTGTCCCTCGTAAACGTATCATGAAAGTGAAACCTTTCGAAACAGATCATCCAAATAATGTCCTGAAAGAATATGCACAGTATGTATTTCTGTATAACCAACGAACGTTTGATGGGCATGTTGTATTGTTACCTACAATTTGCTTCAGATCTCAACTATTGTTCATCACCAAAACAGTGCTAAACGTAGTTCTCCTAAAACAAACACTGCCACCCAACTCTACACTATCTAGCACCTTATCTATATCAATTTTATAGTATATAGACATGAAAGCCTTCAGCACAATGCCTACTTACACTGACGTTATGGGCGATAGTGTCGGTTCTGACACGTCCGACGGGCACTCGGGAAATATAAAGATATATATTACCTTCAAGCTTATTGTTAGCGATACATATATCTTATATTGTGTTGTTTAGTGAAGGGGGGTAACTAACGTTGACGGGAGCAATGAAATTGTAGTAAAGATTATTTGGGAGATGGATATGATATTTTGAATGCTTGATTATGGAGGCAGATTGAAGTTATCTAACGATTAGGTGCATGGAAAAGAAATCAATGCCATTGTACTTCTCATTATTGGATAAGTGAAATTAAATCATTACATTAGAGGATTATCATTAGATCATGAATTCTTAGAAACAGGTCCAGAGATAAATTACCTGGCGGTTTAAACACAATTAAAACGTATGTGGGTTTCATTTGTTTGAAAAAAATGCTGCTGTTTCAGCCTAATTCGTCAACTATCATAAAATGATGATGTGGATATATGTAGTAACCTTTTCCGCTTAGCTATTTCCAAAGAGTCTTGTCAACACGGCGTGTTGCCACACCAAGCACCGAGCGCTCGGTGCTTGGTGTGGCAACACGCCGTGTTCGAGTTCACGACAAGTTAATCGTCATCCTGAGGATGCCTCGTTGAGAGGTGAAACACGTGTCGATTTCTTCCAGGGTCTTTTCAAGACTCTTTGGAAATAGCTAAGCGGAAAAGGTTACTACATATATCCACATCATCATTTTATTATGGATTTCCGCAAGGTCACGCCTGAATCAATTAACTGTCAACTATCATGACAACAATCTGTACAACCATTTAACAATAATTTAGTTTTACTAATTAACGTCAAGCATTTTCCGATGATCAAGCAGTACTAATACACACATGCACACTAGTAACACAAGAAAGCAACAATAGCTATTGTATTCATGATCTTGATATACACATGTTTGACATTCCATGCTTATATGTAACGTTGGATCGTCACTATTGTATTGTAAAGTGTTCGAATTGACGGTCTGTATGTCTAAACATTTTGATTGACAGAATGACCGGGAATATCTAGGTAACTTGTTAGTAGTTACAGCTTATGAAACTGGCCATTTTTCAGAATGTAAAACATATTGAGAGAATGGTTTTGCTTCTAAAACCAATGAATTTCATGATTGCTCATCCCTCTTTTGTTTAAACTTTATTGTATGGTTGACAGGCCTACACCATCTTCTCATACATATTAATAACACAGTAATTTGAAAACATTGTAAAACGCAATTATTTTAAAGAAAAGGAACCGTGGAGTTTCTTTCCGGCTTTTCTCCATAGGAATCGACCAATTTGAACAAGTTTTTTAAAATCGGTTGGAATAGATTAAGGACAGACCAATATTTGTCTTTTAATAGACTTAATTCTTATAATGACAAAAAAAAACAGAACTCAAAAAGACATGGAGAATGATGATGATCATGTCAATATTATAGTCTTTCGATACAATATTATTATTGCAGCAACAGAAAAAGTTGATTTTGAAAAGGAAGACACGGCTATCTCTTAGCCACGGACGAGTTCATGACCATCACTGTTAGGAAAACCTTATAAACGACTAAAAAGAGAACTTACTAAAAAATAAATTCTTGATAATAAACTTAACAATAAGGGCAAACATCGTCCTACAGAAACTATTATTAAACTATATATAAATACAGAAGCAAGGGAAACAGATACTGGAATAGTTAGTGGGCCAGTAGGTGTGAGACCTTTATTACGTAAGCAATAAGGGGCAGAGTTATTGGAAAACTGTTTGGAGAACAATGTTCGTTTTCCTCTACAGTTTTTCTCTGAAGTTGCTCGACGGATGCTCCAATTCTACAACCTATTTTCGTGGCGATTAATATGAAACTAACACTCAAGAATGAGATGCATGATAATGGAGATGTTGGCTATTAATGAAGAAACCAGGACCAAAATTAAGCAGTAGGAGAACGTTATAGCATTAAATAACATGCATATCTCGAAATCGGAAGATGTATTAGGCAACGCTTTACTGTTATCGCTAGAAAGTACGGAGAACCTATTCCCAATAGAAAAGATAGAAGATTCTGCGACATGCTGGAATTGAGAAACACAAAAGGACGTGTATAAGAACCTACAGTTTAATGAAAATTATATAAATGATGAAAATAATACCAGGGAAAAGAAAGCGAGCACAGGCATTGACTTAAACTTGGAAGGTTCTCCCATGAAGCTGATCATATTTACAGAATTACAAATCCCAAATCTGGCAATAACCCGAGTGAACAGCTATTTCCTAGTTGTATGTTCATTCAATCATCGTCATGATAATATAAAAATGTTGGAACACTTGAAACACCTTTGATTGGCATGTGAATGTGTTGCCGATTCGTTGCGATGCGTTGTTCCGAAATAATCGGAACATGAACTAACTGATGTTTGTGCTAATGACATTTTTATCGTTCTGTGATAGACTGCCTAGCTGACCTCCACAACCCAGTTACTGGGTAATACGATACCCCCATAATATGTATGTAGATAGTATAGCTGCCGACTAATTTCTGTTTTACGCTCGTGATTTATTATGTTCTTTTTGTTGTTTTCGTTTACTTTTGCCTTTTATGTATGCACGTGTCTCTGTGACAAATAAACCTATTTTTCTTTCTTTCTTTCTTTCTTTCTTTATACTATAGATACTAAATAAAGCACTAATTAAAGGCTCTTTCAAACAGGCGCGACACGCGACGCGACACAAAGACACCGCTCGTCGCGCGACGAGCGGTGTCTTTGTGTCGCGTCGCGTGTCGCGCCTGTTTGAAAGAGCCTTAAAAGTGTAAAGTAATCATTGAAATCATCAAGATTTGGGATAGTATTTATTAGAACGACGATGGTTAGTCACCAACCTGTTTGGTTGTATATAGATCGTTCATTCTTTAACGCTTTAAACCAAGCCTCTAGTTTTAGATTGAACAAAGCCACTCAATAACAAAACAAATATTAGACTCTCAAACTCCTTATGAAAACACATTGAAACAACATGTTACATCTAACCCTTGCAAAAAAATCAATGTTCACACACAGTGTGTGCTAATTCTATTGAATTGAATCCGTTCTTATCTGGCTATAATTCCGGCCACGTTCGGCAGCTCGAACGCCCTCCCTCTATTATTAAAACGCCCACTACCATTGTATAAACCACAGATAATATACTAGTACAGATACCCAATCCCATACAAAGAAATGATACCTCCCTAAGTCTGGCTATTGAGCTGGCTATTTTTCTTCCTCCATTTTTTTAACAGATGGCAGCATCAGCGACTCACAAATTGCCAGAGACTGTAGTTTTATAACGCCATCTAGAAGTCGACTTAGATACTTATGGCATTCACACATCGCACGGTACGTTCAAGGACAAGTATAATAACAATACAACAAACATATCTCGAGTTGGCGGGATAGTTTCATTTTTGTGAGTGAGCTAGCAATTTTCACGCGGCAGTGAATGCCTCTTTATGTATTTTTTTGTATTTCAATGCTAAATCTAGATTTCATCTCCTCGTTACCAAATCTACTATTGCTATTTGCTAATACCCTAAAACTGAAATCACGCGTTCTTCGTCCGAACTTATTTTGACAGTAAGCCAACGTTAGCACTGATGTAATAAAATTGCGGCGATTATTTTTCGTGCACTTGAATTTTAACGCTTTGCCGAGATGCCGAGAGTTGAAAATCCAAGTGTGTTTTTTCAACGCGCTGGGACGAGAGTGCGTCCCAGCGCGTTGGATTCTCAACGCTCGGTTTAACACCGAGAGTTGAAAATCCAGTGCACGATAAAATCCCGCCGCGATTTAATTACGTCCGTGCGAACGACGACTAAATATTTTTAAAAATATCAAATAGAACCGGCCAAGTACGTGTTGGACCACGCATAATGAAGGGTTCCGTAGTTGGTAAGTTGGTATCCCAAGAACAAACTTAACTTCGTAGTTGAAAAACATGTTCTCCCATACAGAATGTATGGAAGAACATGTTTTTGCAACCGCAAATTTAAGTTGGTTGATTATTACTCGTTAACCTATAGAGCCTACTTAGCTGTGATAGAGAGTTTTCCTTTTAATTTCGTTATAAATACTCCTGTGATCTCTTATCACATAAACCAATCGACCAAACAATTTATCTGGCAGGGTGGGGGACACACTTGACTGTAATAAAAACTAGCTTTTTAAAGCTTAATGGTGCCGATTCTCTTGTACACCGAACTAAACTAACTAAACTATCACAAAAAATCCTTGCTTTTGGCTATGAGAATCTTAAACTATTCTGCAAAAAAATCTCTAAATTTAAAAATCATTTTCACACAACCAAAATCGAATTTGACAATCGCGATTCCACGTCTAACCTAACCCATGAATTTTTTTAGAGCCGTATGCGCGCACGTAGGGCAGCCCCGACGTGTTTTTTTTTCACTTTTTGTATGGAAAATATGAAAAATTATTACCAAAATGTTGATAGTTTCATAGAGGGGGTCGAAATTTTCATTATTTTTTCGATAGGACACACCATTTTCGAGATATTATTAAAAGTACAAAAAAAAATTTTTGGCACCTGAAGAATTCACACCAACATCTACAATATTGCTGACAACTTATTTTATTCTACACCTTTTTAATCGCGATTAAAAATAGTCAAATTTTTAGTTAGACAATCAAAATTTTAGGTGAAAAACGTCAAATTCAGAATAGCAAAATTGCCATTTTCACTCAATTAATAACTCGGTGCCATCTTAGTACTGTCAAACTAAAATATAGTTATGTGTCACTTTAGTATAGATACGGAACCCTTCGTCCGCGAGTCCGACTCGCACTTCGCCGGTTTTTTATAGAAAGATTTAGAAAGGTAGGTATTGGTAAAATAAAAAAAAATATAATTAAGAAGTTAGGTAATTGCCAAAAACAAGTTAATAGATTTCTTTCAATTCCTTTATTTCTTTGTAAAGTAGGTACTAAATTATAAAAATATGTTGTTTGATTTTCCTACTAAACGTTTATACAGTATGTGATGACAAATTGAGTAAAACGCCATCTATTGCAAAGAGGTCATGATTAACTTTATCATTCTATGGGTTCGAATTCAAGTAAAAGTTTTCACTTATCATTTTTGTTGGAAATACGTGATTTATGAGTTTAAATGGATAAATCAGCATTAAACAAGGAAGTTTTGATTTTTACTAATCTTACTTCAGCCAAATTCAGACGTTTATCAGTTTTTAGTGATTGTTAATTTCATAATTGTTGCCTATGCTGCCATCTATGAATTTTTTTCAAGACTAATTATAATTTGTTCGAGTTGAGACCCCATGGTATAAACGAAGTTTTCAATATTGCCATTATGTATTCGTAGATTATCTATTGATTTGTGTGTTAGCTAGTGATTTTATTGTGAATTATTTGTGAGTTTTGATTCAGGTTATGCAGTCTGGTTTCTGTAGGACTGGATCCCTATACAAAAATATAATTAAAGAAACTAATTTTCCTGAGCTGTCTGACAACCCACACGCTTCAGGCTACCCACTTTGCGAGTCTAATTCCGAACTCATAATATTCAAAATAGTTAGACTTAAACAAGTGCTTTTTAAACGTTTCGGTTCGCCTAAAAAAACACCCACCGTGGGAGAAAATACATATATTAAATTTCAGGCAGAAATAGAGGCAGAAGTATGCTCTGTTCCAAAAATGTCTCATAAAAGTGTAAACAAACTATTCAAGCTAAATTCTTTCACAATCACTCACTAAAGGAAATTAGTAAATTGTTTATTTATTTAAACTTCTCGCACACAATGAATTACAAAAGCGGACACAATGCCTTGTTTATCTGTATTTAGAAGTTTAACTTTATATCTCGCCATTTTTACCAACAACTATGGTTTTATAATATAATTAAATTTTAATGACAAACCATCGACAAGAAATTAAATTAACCGCAATTGTCAAATGAAAAACATCTTTAAGGTGAAAAGTAGAATTTCAAGTAATCGAATCAAAGCACTTAATTTGTAAGTGGTACACACAGCTACACATCAAGCTATACCTTTCCAGTATAAGCTGACCTCGCATTGTAAGGAAATCCTATATAATGCGAGATCAGCATAAACTGGAAATGTATAGCTTTTTTGATCCGTTTGTTTACATTTTCATCAGATGTTGTTACAGAAATCCCATAAAAAATTCCTTACCTTTTTAAAACCGAGACTTGACAATCCCGTGAGAATACCAGATTAATCCAATGTCGAAGAAAACTAAGCTTAAAAGTGTGAATGTATTATTTAAATGACATTGCCTAAGAAAACAGGTAAGAGCGCCCGTTTTAAGGGAGAGTAACCCTTTTCCCAGAATAATTCTTTAAAAGCAAAATTCGCTCGACTGTTACACTTTTAAGAATTTCGACGAAATACGAAAATTGATATTATTAGTTGACTTGTTAAAACACAAGAAGGAATAACATTTTATTAAATAAATAAATCAAAACTAATGTTATCCTAACTACTAATATTATAAATGCGAAACTGAGTTTGTTTGTTTGTTTGTTACGCTTTCCCGATAAAACAGCTGAACAGATTTGGATGAAATTTGGCACATGCGAAGACCATGACCTGGATTAGAACATAGGATTATTTTAATCCCGATATTCCTACGTGATCGAGACTTACACGGGTGAAACAGCGGGACGCAGTTAGTTATGATCTATATAAAGAAAGAAAGAAAGAAAAAAGAAATATTAATAATTAGCTTCCGCTAGCGGCTTCGCCCGCGTGATATCTTTATAAATTATAGCCTATGTTACTTACTCAGTGATAATATAGCATACTACTGGCGAGAGAATTTTTAAAATTTGTCCAGTATTTTTTGAGTTTATTCATTACAAACAAACATACAAAAAATGAAATCTTTTCTCTTTATAATATTAGTTTGGATGAAAAGGTAAAATTAGTGAGATTGTATGTAGGGGCTTATCTTCGGAACGTCTGATCGGATTCCGAAAATTATTTCACTAATTACAGAAGCTATTGCCGAGTGTCATAAGATAATAGAACTTTCACGCGAACGATGCCACGGGCAGAAGCTAGTATAGAGATAAAATTGTTTGTTTTGCTTGTTTGTAGAAGATAATCTCTGGAGGTACGTAATAATCCGATTACAAAAATTCTTTCACTGATATAAAGCTAGTGTTACCGAGTGCCATAGGAGTATAAGACAACATGCTTCTGCCACGCTGACGAAGTCGCGGACAGAAACTAGTATCTACTATACATTGTAACAGCGAAATTATTTTCACGCCTCCCTCTTAAGACCTAGGCCAAAGATTTTTTGACATTCGGATAGTTCATGACATAAGGAATATGAATTAAAAATCTCGACTAATTAAAATGTTATGCAACAACGCGAAATTTCGCGGGTATTCTCAAAGCAAACGAATCCTAGGAATGGTAAAACCATGGCAATCTTTATTTTAATCGACGATAAAAAGGAGGAGGTTCTCAAGTCGACGCTTATTTGTTTTTCAAGGATTGTTTCATCTCCTTAAGGGTCTTTACTACCTCAAATTGCTCAGCATGATCCTCCGTTATCTCGACAATACCGCAGCAATAATTTTGAAATACAAAATACAATGTCAAAGTTGAGGATTAATGTTAAGTACTATGTTTGACGAAAACACGATTTCAATTTTTTTTTCTCGATAAATTTTTTTTTCAAACTTATCTTTAAACAGAACAATAAACCGCTGGTATTAAAAATACTTCAAATTAGACCATGAAACTTTGCATAGTAACTAAACTAACTATAAAGCAGCGATTATGTTTTTTTTTTTTTATTACTATTATTTTCGCCGTAAAAAGCAATTGCCTAAACTATTGGCGCACAGTGGAACGAATGTATGGGAGCGGTTGGACGTAGACATGTCCGAAAAATAAGAGTAAAATTATGACAAACTAATGATGCCATCTTATTCGATTACTTAATGCCTTCATAAATTGTGGTGATGAATTTCTTCATAACTCCCATATTTCGGGAGTAATTTGAGAAAATGTGAAATTTTACTATGAAAATGAGTGTATTGAGCTCTCTCCCTCCTGATTCCGGGCTTGTTTCAAGTAGCGGTCTCTAATATCGTAATGCTATTACTAAGAGCTATATTTAATACTAAGACACATAGTGCGCCAAATGTGCACTTTCTGGGATAAAAGGAAATGAAAATTTAAAAAAAAAAACGTTTTTTCCCCATTTGTATTTACTTTAAACCGCAGACAGACTTATAAGAGGTCTATAAATATATTATATATATACAGAAATATATATTAACAAAAATATTCACAAGAACTGATGAGAGTATGACTTTTAAGTAAGTTGATAATAAATTACCTAGTTTCATTAAAAGTACAATAAATAATTAAGATGTAAGCTCTAATTTACTAAGTTACACATTTTAAAACAATAACATCATTTAATTATCTTCGTCATCATCATCATCATCAATTAATTCAAATTCAGAATCGATGTCCGCTAAATCATTTATGTTAACAAATTCGATATCACTTTTCTCAGAATCCGTAAGCTCATAAAATTCCTTAAAAGAAGATTTTTTTACAAACTTATTTCCTTTTGGACGGATACTTGTAACAAGTGAATCAGAAGACAGTAAAAGATTGTGCATAATATCTTCATTGCATGAGATACTGCTATGCTTTCGAGAATGCCCCTCTCTATATTTTCTAAAATCTTTATTTCTAGCCTCAGATGCCTCTTCGGATAGAAAACCAATGGGCACAATTGACATGTTCTGAACTATGTCTGGCCCATGCATTAAAATTTTATGAAGTGAAGAAGGCATATAATACCATGGGTATAACTCCACGTAAAGCTTAGCAGTATCAAAGCAGAACTCTCGGAATTTAGTTACGTTGATCTTCTCTCCTGATGAAATACACTGCAAGATCACACAGATTTTTCTTAAAAGCATAGCATCTATTCCGGTCAGTTCAGCAGATTTAGTGTAGTTTTCAAAAAATCTCCTTGCCGAGTTGCCATTGTTGGTGGATCCACTGCCTTGTTTCACAACATCGAGAAGTAAGCCCGTTTCTCTTCTTACAGCCTCTTGAACTCTTTTCTTCCTGTCATCAACTTGCCTTTTTGCTATATCACCCCTTACTTGCCATGATTTTATGTCTAATTTGTAGGAAATGTGTAATAAGCATTCCATTGAGCGAATCCAAGCGTGAAGGGTGCTTAAGCTATATTTATACATGTCCTCGTTTGCGTGTTTATCTTTGATTAACTCTAAATTATTCATTTCTTTAGGACAAGCCTTGCATATGTCACACACTGAAGCTGCTGTATTGGATATAATGGAATGAATTTTACCATCAATCATTGTCAACAGCAGTTGGTGTTTGACACTAATTCCATCAGTGATGGTGGATGGAGTTAAGGCTTCAATCTCTGCTTCGATTTCAGCCATCTCTCTCTGCACATTTTCTTTGGTTTCCTTTATAAACTTAAACAATATTGGCCGGCAAAATGAAGTGGAAGATGGTCGCTCGTTTTCCCAAATTGTTACACCTTTTGAGACGAGCCGCAGTGGTACAAGACTAATCATAAAATTACTAGCAAGATCGATTTGCTCATCTTCACTCGTCCTTTGATGATAAATGCTTTGGCTAGATGATCCGTCAAAACCCCATTTGCTGGTCAATACGAGCTGTTGATTGGGATCAACAGGGGTTTCTAACGACCTAATAAGTCTTCTTGAGGTTAAATCCATCAAGGCTTGTAATTTGATTTTTGCAGAGCTCTCTGTAACTGTGAGATCTTCTTTGGCCGGATAGCACTTAATTTTTTCTTTAACCAACATGTAGTAACTCGGGTATTGAAGAGCTCCTTCTTGAGTGTTGAAATCCCGAAGAGTGTTATAGCGCCATTTCGATAAGTTCATCGATACATAAAGAGTCAATGCCTTCAAAGGGGATATTTCCCGTACCTGAATTGATTTACCTTCAATGAAGGCTTTGATTTTTGAGGCCTCTTCTGGATTCTCCGTCAAGTATTTCATAACATAAGCTGTATCGCTTTGTCCTGCCTTTTGAAGCGCCCTTTCGGCCGAAAACATAATTTCAGCGCTGCTACTGCTGCATGAAAGACTATCTTCAGTGGTGCGTCTTCTTTTTTGCCGGTTACTAAGGTCCTCAAAAGATTTACGAGGACTAGGATGTGTACAAGTTGAAGCATCAGATTTAGCAGGAGAAATTATGGGCTCGATGACGTCACTTATATTTTCTGTAGAAGGTTCCATATTTTCATTCTGTAATTCCGGCCATTGAATTGCAGCCTGTAGCCAAATCTCATGTTTCTTCCGAAACTTATCTGTGCTTCTTCCAGACTGTGTCCATTTTGCATAAATGCGGTAGCAAAATCGACGACACCAGTCTTTTAAACTTGTTTCAGCACTTTCACATAACTGAACACAACTGTTATCTTTTAAAACACTGAACAAATAGTTAAAGTCGCGTAAATCTTTATGTGCGCGTGCGCATAAAGCAACGTGAATATCAAGATTTGTATTAAAATTTGGAAAATACATTGCGAGATTAGCTTGGATACAACGAGGTGTAAATCAACACTGATTTTAAAGTTACTAATAGTGACCTATTTATATAAAATCCAGGTATCCCAGGTATCCTTTGTTAAATATTGCAAGGTAATTAGTTATTGTGATAATTAGTAAATGATGCATGCTAAATTAGTGTATTAAGAGCCATTTAGTAATTAAATAATAGCAATGTTCTTATCAGTAATCATTAGTGCATCAGTTTTATATGTAAACCTTAAGTCCCTAATTATATATCCTAATTAGCTTATATCTTCTCTAATTGGCTGCTCAGAAATGTTATTGTAATAAGGTAAACCTTTAGAAAAACGGTTTTAATCAACAAAATAAACAAAAAATTAAAAAATTGTGTTATAAAATAAACATCACTCTTTATCCCAGAAAGTGCACATTTGGCGCACTATGTGTCTTAGTATTAAATATAGCTCTTAGTATTAGCATTATGATATTAGAGACCGCTACTTGAAACAAGCCCGGAATCAGGAGGGAGAGAGCTCGATACACTCATTTTCATAGTAAAATTTCACATTTTCTCAAATTACTCCCGAAATATGGGAGTTATGAAGAAATTCATCACCACAAGTTATGAAGGCATTAAGTAATCGAATAAGATGGCATCATTAGTTTGGCATAATTTTACTCTTTTTTTTCGGACATGTCTACGTCCAACCGCTCCCATACATTCGTTCCACTGTGTGGCGCCTTGGAGCCACCAGCTCCCCACTCCGTCTCGCTCTCACTCTGTCAGTCCGCGAGCAGTATGGTGCGAGCGAGGTAAAAAGTGAATTTGAGGTGAGGTATTATGGACTCTTAAGTTATTAAAAGGAGCGTATTAGTGAGTAGGTTTAAACATTAACACCTGCACGATCTCGGACCATACATTACATACCGTTCCGTACCGGAAAGCACGTTAAGCCGTTGGTCCCGGCGGCTGTCTTTCGTAGTCAGAAGCCCGAAAGTCTGACAACCAGTCTTGCCAAGGGGTACTTATCGTATTACCCAGGGTTGTGGAGGTCAGATAGGTAATCACTCCATGTAAAACACTGGTATTCAGCTGGATCCGGGTAGACTGGTACCCGACCCCAATATAGTTGGAAAAAGGCTAGGCAGATGATGAAAAGTCTGACTAAATCATGACATCCCTATAAAATGTTAATCTAAGCAAAGTGTTAAGCGATTGTCACTTTTTTCTCCTTCAAGATAATCTGAGTAACGTTGAGAACTAGTGTACTAGCACCCGTATTGTATTATTGTAGGTATATTGTTTAATTTCGTAACGGGCGTGTATTTCATGCGTTTTTGTTGCATTTTTTCTTCACTTCGTAACATCCTGTTTGTAATGGGTTTCATTAACATTGTTGGCGTGAGTGGCGAACTTCGAGATGATAGTGGTTTTATTTATGGTTTAAGGATGAGTTAGTGGATTGTACGGATGTTTTGTGCTTATCAGCGGTTTTTTTACGATGTTGGAGTACATGTTGTTCAAATGCCCACCAGTTAGACGACATGCGTTGGCATAGTTACATTTTTAACCGACTTGAATTTATAAATTACTAGCTAATTAATGCATACGTTACAATGTTTTTTTTATTATTTTTTATTAGGCACCTTCTCCGGTAATAATCCTACTAATATAGTGTGTCTTTATAATGTGCACATATCGAAATGAGGGAAATTAACAATGGAAAAAATATTTTAAAAAATCGAAATATTTTTTTATATTTTTTACGGAATTTAAAAAAAAAATGTAACAAAACGGTGTAACTTTTAAACCAAATGATCTATCGCGATGAAACAAATTCCATAATGATTGGAAGTAATTAGGCGTCCTCATAAAATAAGAATTGTGGTAAAAAAAAACTACCCTCAATTGAAAATAAACATTTTTTTTTTCATTAATTTTCACAATAACCGTAAAATTTCGCAATAAGACACCAAACAGATTTTTTTTTTTTTTTTTGTAAAATTAAGCACAGATTCATGGCATTTTGATATGTGGACATTATAAAGATGCACACTGTATTATAAAGGCGAAAGTTTGTGAGTGTGTGTGTATGTTTGTCTCTCCTTCACGCTCAAACGGTAGGACAGATTTAGATGAAATTTGGCACACAGATAGTTTATAACCTGGATTAACACATAAGATACTTTCTATCTTGATATTCCCACGGGATTGAGACTTATGCGGGTGAAACCGCGGGGCACAGCTAGTAGGATATATTTTATGTTAAAACACGAAATTTCACGTGGACCAAGTCATGGGCATAAGCTAGTCCACGATAATCAAACGCATAGTAACATTAATACTATCAATGGATGCAATAGCATGTCTAACATGGCCTATTATGTAAAGACGCCAATACAGCTATCAACTTTTTAACACGTAATTGCTGCTATTAACCGTGCGTGATGTCAATTGCTATCTGTCTATCTACTGTCAACACACTGCAATAACTACGCCTAGTGGGTAAGTAAATTCGTGTTAATCACCAATAAGCCTGTCGATTCGCTTATCAAGAAAAAATTATATTATTTTAAAAGTGTCGATTCGCCCGTTTTCGACGAGTAAATTCGTGCGAATCACCAATAAGCCAGTTTATCACATACGGTAATAAATTCATCATACGCCTAGCCTTTTCCCAATTATGTTGAAATCGGAGTCCAATCTGTCCGGATGCAGTTGAATGCCAGTATTCTACATGGAGCGACTCCGACCTCCACAACCCAGTTACTGGGTAATACGATACCCCGTAAGACTGGTTGTCAGACTTTTGGGCATATCGACTGTCAAAGATCCACGAATGAAAGCCGGGACCAACGGTTGAACGTGCTTTCCGAGGCACGAAGGTTAGTTTATCATATAATACTCATAATTGCAAAATAACGAATAATTTTATCGAAAATTGGATATTTCTGCTAAATACTCGGTAATACAGTTCCTGGTCCTTTCGTTCTTTAAAAGTGAAATATCATTCTCAACGTGGCAACGCTGCCAGTCATCTGGACACATTTCCGGATGACTGCAATGCGGTCCGCATTCGACACCTAAGTGTCCTTTTGTTTTTGTATTTATTTATTTATGTTGGTTAGTCATTTAATTTAGTGTTAGATTGTATACAGGGTGGCAGGGACATCGACGAAAAATTTCGAACCGACGAAAAATTTCGTCGCAGGGAAGTTCAGCATCATGTATTGAATCCATGGTAACAGATTTCACGTCGATGTACCTGCCACCCTGTATAAGATTTATAAGTTAAGATAAATACTGTATCTATGGATTGGTCTACTATCCTAAGCTTTTGCGAGACCAATTCGCTACAATGGTGAAAATACCTACCAGAATTAGGTTTTATTATTATCACCGATCGAATATGACATATAAATCAAGCTGATCTCTATTTTCTCTCTCTTATTAGCTTATACCTACTGCTAATGATTAACATATTTTTTTAAATATCTATAATATAGCTTAATAAGGCAGTATTAAACAGTCTCATCGCCACTCTTATGTATTCTTTTTCCCTTGGTCTATTTGTCTGGATGTATCGTTGCAGATTGGCGGAAAAGCGGCGGAAAAACGGCTGAAAGGATTTGGCACACAGATAATTTATAACTGGTTTCGCGACACATAGGGTACACTTTTCATTCCGGTTGTACTTTCCCGTGGCATATTTTCCGACATCCACATGAGCGTAGTCGTGGGCAAAAGCTAGTAATGTATAGTTACATCCTATTGACATACACACCATACATTTTCGCCATAGCCGGTCGCTTACACGAGCTGGTGAACTATTTAATCACCCGCATGGCTAATGTATGACTTTCACCAGTTTCTGAGTGATTTTTAAACACCTTATTCACCTTTTATGAGAGCATGTTCCAAAAAACAGTAACAACTGTTATTTTCTAACCCTCTTCTGCGTAGAAAACTGACATTGACAAATTATTAAGCTGGTAGATACTAACTCTACGCTCGATGCATTATGATTTCTATTTGCACCAAAGAAAATTTACAAGTTAAAAAAAAAAACGTAAGTAATTTATTTCATGAATATGTAAACAATTAAATTGAAACTTTTGTTTATGAGTGTGGTTTTCCCATTAATTATTATTTACAAACTTGTTCAAAAAAGCAGCTAGGTACTACGTACACTTAAGATGAGTTTAGTTAGCTTTACATTTATTTTATATATGAAGATATTCGCGTGATTTTTACACCAACAATAATAAAATGTTACTAGTCGAGTCCGAGCGAAAGTAATGTCGCAAGCACCACACACACTATTGTATATAACCTAATAACCTAACTATGTTTCTAGAAATGTTTAAATTAAGTGCTAAAATCTTTACAACCCTTACTCGCTAACCCTCGGATCAAAAGATCAATATGTATTTTATTTTTTATGTAGCTTATTGGTTGATTAGCACGAATTTACTCGCCCGAAACGGGCGAATCGACATATTTAATTAATATAGGAATAGGAAAAGTACACTAACTTTACTGCATAAAATTCAAATAAAAATCATAAAATTCAAAATATGTATTTCTGGAGTGGTGGATTCGTCCCACAAATAAATTAACTTCGTACGGATCGCCTCAAGAAAATATAATATTATTTAAAAACGTCGATTCGCCCATTTCGGGCGAGCAAATTCGTGCGAATCAACCAATGATCCAAAAACCGCGGTCCTTAGGATCACACACATTGCACCAATGCACACAATATAAGTTCCCATTGACTCCAATTCGTTGTAGTACCTACTCAGTTCCGTTCTACATTTAAATAAGCATTTCAAATAGAAAAGAGCAATCGAACGTACTCATAATAAACACAAAGGTACTCATTCTCTACTATCAACTAGTTTTGTATCCCATGTAATGACAGGTATTCGACCAAAACATCGAGTAATACAAGTTACACAGGAAATGGTTGAACAAGCGACTCGTCCACACCTAGGTGCGAGAGAGATGGAAGATATCTACGTCTCCGTCACATAGTATCAGCTGATTGCTGTAATGGCACCTGTTTTTGAGCGACCTTCGAAATGTTGGAGCGTTTCGAAAAAGTTTTGCCTAATTGTTGATTTTCAAATTGTGTTTAATTGTTCATAGGTAATTAAATTGATTTTGTAATGAGCCTAATATTGCGTTGAATACGGTATACGAGGTACGCGACTAACGGGACAAATAAAAATAAAGAATTTAGTGGAAGACCACAACCACAAAATATTGAAAGCGTAATCTGAAATACAGTGAAAATAAAAACTTTAAAGAAAAAAATGTTCACACAAATAAAGAGAACTAAACATTTATAAACTCAACAATTTTTTTGCATATTGAATTGGAAGTCACAAGAAATAAATAGTACAATTTGAAGTCAGCATCCTTTTTTTTTTTTTTTTTTTGAGTGTGGGAAACCATCAAATAACTTCTCCCGCTCTTCCCGCTCTGGGCGGAGCGGGAGGGCGTGTCAGACTCTTACTGACTAAAACCCACCCGTGTTCCTTCGGCTGCCCTGTTGCCGAGGGCCACGATCTCCCTTTCGGTTTTCTTCGCAACCCCGGCAGGCATCGGCCCTAGTGGACCCCTTCGAATCTGCTGACATCTCTTTGAGGCGCGCGTGGAACACAACGCGCCGTCGACCCGGGCCTGGTCCTTATCGGACGGTGAGCCACCCATTGCTCACTGTCCGCAAGCCCGCGCCTACGGTGGCCGGAAATCGCCTCGCGATTCCCGACGCCCTGGGCGTCTCCTCCTGCGGCGGTTAGGGGCATGAGGGCGCGAAATTTGCCTCTCCCTCACGCGTTCCGCTTCCTCCTTCGCGAGCATTACCGCTTCGCAGAAGAAGGTGACGGCCTCCCATTTCCCCTCGCTCCGTACCATGGCCTGAACCAGGGCCGGACGCGAGAGATCACCGCCGCCGATCGCCTCCACGAGGACACGGCGATGCTCCGCCCAAGCTGGGCAGACCTCCACCGTATGCTCCACCGTGTGAAGTCAGCATCCTAACGTGAAAGAAATAAATAAAAGCCACCAAAAGATATAAAATATTTTATGCAGTTCTTCCAATCTTTATGAATTCCACTTTTCTATGACTTGACTCATCCAATTTCCGCGAAGAGATAAGCACCCGTGTACCATTCATTCATTCAATCGTTCAATCTCAGATCACTGCAGAATTCATTTTTATGATTATTTTTGGTTAAGCCAAGTGATTGATTCGCTCTCGTTTTAGCCTTTTATCAATGGAAATCAAGGCCTTTTCTTCTTCTTTTTACAATAAATTCTAATTAATAATAATAGATATGCCATAAAATTATTTATGACTAATTGCCCCGAAGTTTACTCGAAAATCTATTATGGAGTTCATTAGTTTATTGTTGTTGTGTGCTCGTGTATACTCCTGATCTGTTTTATATGTTTATTAGAATAATTTACACAATATATATTTTATATGTACGTATCTGATATGATCATAAATTAACATTTATTTATTTCAAAATTAGAATATTGTAGTATCATAAATTCAAGCTTCGTTTAACTACTCTAAACATTACACCATATTTTTCGTCATTATGCTTTATCTTTTCACTCATAGACACTCATTTCCGTTGTTACACTCATATTTACTTAACAATAAAGAAAACAAAAAACAGCGATAAAATATTTTCGATAAAAAAATGGGTCATTTTTCTGACCCATTTTTTTATCGAAAATATTTTATTGTTACTTTTTAAATTCATCCGTTTACAGATTGATGTCGAGTTTCCATTTTCATCAATGAGATTAAATATTTTATCATAGCTCTTTGTAAAGTAATGTGGTTTTTATCTCGAATAAAAATAATAAATCATCGAGATGTTTCCAGTTCATTTATTGCACCGACATATGCTCATCATCTACAATCTATGTACAGTATCACGTAAGTACCAATATGCTGGAATATCCTATTTTTACAAAACTAAAAAGTTCGTTCGTCTTCCAAAAGATTTACGATAGAAAATAAAACACGCGAATTAATTAAACAAAAAGAAAACAAACAATTATCAGTAATTAGTTCTAGGAGAAGAGACAAATGAAGTAGACAGAATGACAGGTAACATACAAGATATACCATCTTCAAATCATAATCCCACACAAACATCAGAAGAGGAACCAAAGGGTCAAGTGATACAGGAAAACTACAGTACGTAAACCCAGGTCAACGACAAAATAAGGAAACTATTTAGGCAGTAAGTAACTGTATTCATCGTGGACACCTCAAGTGCCACAGACAGTCACAGAACCGGTCCCATTGACTCATGTGTGTTTGAACTTGACGCTCCTCATTATGTCAATTGGATTAGCAAACGTATAATTGGATGCGAAATTCTTAAGCGAAGCCAAACAGTTTGCATCTGACTATAACTTTCTAACTTTTTTGTATGTAGAAAACATCGCAGTGCATCGGAATCGTTTGAGAATATGTTATGAAACCAGATGGTGAGCAATTGGTAAATATGTAGAAACGGAATTAATATTTGATTTCGATGAAAATTTTACCTTGAGATACACAATAGTTAGGTACAGGAAGCCAAACCTTTGCTCCGATTTAGGTGAAGCCGCAAAGAACTCACAAAACAGCACTTTTCGGAACATAGGGCCAACTTCTCAACATTCCCACAAAAACCACTATTTATTTCATTAGATCACTTTTTAAAACTTAGACACAACGAACAACCACTGGCCACAGAAAAAACGAACACTTTAAAAAAAAACGAAGGCTGCTTTCAAAAAATTTAAAAGAAATGGGCGTTCCGTAAAACATTTACGATAAACGAAAATTCAAATTAGGAGCGGGCGCACGTCAGGTAGGTATCGCGGTGACTAATTGCCGGAGCACAGATAACACGCTGATAAACAAAACGCGCCAATAGGTGGGTGTCTATGGCGTGACGTCACGCGCTAATGTAATTTTGCCGGGATTTATACGGCACAACATGTATTGTCCGTTCTATTGATTTTTGTTGACTGTATTTGTATCGGACGTAGTGGGAAAGTGCTAGACATTAAATATTTGTAATTAAATTAATAGTAATTGGTCTACATATTATATTTTGGACATAAATATGAGCCATGCGTATGATCATATCACATCGATACCTTTAAATACAAACACAATGACAAGACTGGGAAGGTTTCATTGGCTGTAGTCAACTTGATCAGCGCTGCTTGGAATACTAGCCTTAAGAGTCCCAGTTGGGCAGGTTCACGTCTTGGTCCTCAGGCTACACATAATATCCTGAATTTCTGCTTTGTTATAAGAAATATTAACGAAAGGTTCTTGAAAACTGAATGACAGAAAAAATACAACAAGAAATCAATCCTTTTCAAAACATGATGCACTTCTTTGCACTTCGGTGATGTTTTGAAAGTGTGAGACGGCTAGGTGTTGGCTATTACCGCAGAAACGAGAAACGTTCAAAGTAAAAGTTTTATTGTTACTATTTGTTATTCATACAAACGCAATATAAGAAATTCCCATGACTGTGTTGTGATATTTGGATATTATCGGTAAAATGAAATTCGAGGCAGAATTCCGTGATACTGCTGTACATTTAATAAAATAGTAACGAAGTCAAAACTGTACATTAAATATTTCTGAAAAAAAGTAATTGCTACGAGGTGTGGGAATGAGTCTGATGTCGAAAATAAAGTATTCAGAATTTTTTTCCGTTTGTCTGGATACATGTTCCGGATTGACGCAAAAACGGCTGAATAGATTTGGGAGAAATTTAGCATACAGGTAGTTTAATAACCTAGGTTTCACGTATGGTACTTTTAATCCCGGTATAGTCCGTTCCCGTTGAATGTTTTCCGACATACACGCGGGCAAAATCTTGTTAAGGATAAGTATATTGTAGTCATCAAGAATTTGCGGTTTGGCTACGTACAGGCTGCCAGGGACTTCGACGCGAAAACGATTACCATGGATTCAGGACATGGTTCTGAACCCAGCTCTGAAAAAAAAAATCTGCAGTTTCATAGAAAAGTGCAATAGCTACGCGGTCAAAATGTATGGAACAGCAGTTTTTTTTTTTTAATTAATCGACGAAATATTTCAACGCCGGGGGTTTCAGAATCTTGTACTGTATCCATGGTAACAGTTTTCGCGTCGATATCCCTGCCACCCTGTGTAATATGTAAAATCGCAGAATTAACGTCGTGAAGTAACTAAACTCCTTCATCACATGATCATTAAAGAATCTATGGGCGATCTTTGGAATCCCTTTGCTTTCAAACTTACTTGTCCTTTCCACGTAGGTCCAATAATCGCAGAGTGGTCCACTCTGATACCAATCTCTACAATGAACTTTGGCTTCCTCATTCCCACTGTGTCCATTTCTATAACAGTATGTATTACAGGTGATTTGCCTCGGTTTTTTTATCGATGATAACCCATAATCTATGTCCGTGGTGGATTTATTATAGTCCATATACTTACCATATGCTTATGGTTAGCTATTTTAAGCGTTCATCGCGTTCGTCATGTCATTGACAGCATCCAATTCCCTAAGCTATTAACTAACCTGTGTCGCGATGGGTGCTTGATCAGATATTATAATAGCCCTCCCCGCCCCTCTGTTATTCTCAACCCCTCAGGTCTGTGCACCAGCACACTTAATTAAATCGCGATATAAACTGCTCTGCGTTTAGCATATAAAATGGCTACATTGTTGAAGAATACGTTATGTTGCAAAACCAGCAGCAACGCATTTGTTGAGCTGGATAACACATTTGTTGAACTGGACAACACATTTGTTGAGTTGGACGACACATTTGTTTGTTTAAACTACACATTTGCGGATGCTATGCGACACAATTGTTTAGAAATTGCCCTAACTTAAATTGCTGTGATTTCGAGTTATACGAGTCTATTCTGGACAAATGTATCAGGATACGTAAATCTGAAATTACTAAGTAAAAACCAAAAAAAAAACAAACCAACCAAATTTAACCTAGTTTAGTAAAGAATATTTATAAGAATATTTAATCAAGCAGATTGTAACTTATGTCAGTTACCAGCAGTGTTGTTGTAATCTCCAGGAGGCTGGTTACTTCAAATATTATATCAGAAATATTTCGCAGTAACGGTGACGTAATAGTAAATAAAAATACTATTGGTCAAATAAATGTAGTTATATTAGTTTCGGTCGATAAGAAAGTAAATAATACTGGTCACTTTTATTTTTAGAATGTATTTAGTTATGCTTTTGTTTAAGAAGCCGTGATACAATCTAGAATCGCAGGTGCATGACATTTATAGTATCAGAAACAATTTCTGAATTTTCAAAAGAGCCAGCAACGAAATCTGCTACAGGGCAGACCAAGAAACGAAGGATGGATGGTGTGAAAGATGATATGGCTAGCAATACATACATAATACTGTATACACAAAGAAACAGATAACGATGAAACATATAATACTTCGCAACCGCCAACCACAAATAAATTGGATAAAGGCGAGAGTATGATTTCCAAGCTACAGAGCTAGATCTTCTGACAAATAACTTGAACCTAAAAGGACATAAAGACAATTATTTTAACAGGTAAGAAACCCGAATTATTAACCTGTATCTAAGAATTTCATATCAAGAAACATTAACCCTGTATCTAAGAATTTCATATCATTGAACTTGATATTACAACATTCTCTCGTTTAAAAAAATCTTTGAACCAAATCTGACGCCACTATGTTTGACTCTAACAGAAAAGAAACAGGCGTCTCTCCACCAGCAATTGTGGCACACGCTCTGACTGCCGTGGAAAGTGGAAAGCATACCAGCATTACAAATTCACCGCGTGTTTCCAAATGGCTGAATCTTGAACTTGGCGCATTATCTACGTCTACTACTGTAATGGCATCTTTGAATATTAATGCTGGTGATAATGTACTGGTTTTCTTCGTTTTGTTTCAATTGTGATAAGAAGGGGTTTAGTGCTTTATAGTGTTTGAAGTTTATTCTACTGTTAGACTAAATATAGTAGTAGTACGCTTACCTAGCTTAGCTAAATAGTTACTTTTCCTCTGCTAGCTGATCTTATTTATTGTTAGAAAAAAGATGCGCATTCTACCGTCGAAACTGAAAAGGAGTGTTTTTAAATAGATTTGTAACAAGAGAGGAATCATGGTTGCTATGTAAGATATTAATGTATTGATCGTTGATGGATGTTACGATTGTAATACAACCGAGTTGACTATTTTATAAACTGGTCTAAGTAGTTGAAATAATACATTGCTAAATATTTTATAAATCACACATTAGTAGACAAAATAAACGCTGTAATTTAATCGATAACAACTTGACTATCGTTCTAATCACACGATTGACTTCTAACGATCACTCGATTTATCCATTCAATTGCTCGATAACCGATTATAGTATCTCGTAGTTAGATTGATTATTACGTTAATCGTCCTCCTTTAATCGAGAGCTGCTTATTGTTTGACATAATTGGTGTCTCCGACGATGATAGACAAAGACTTGCGGTTGCATTGTGGTCCTGATCTGACGATCTGAACCTAATTGAGAAATTTGAAGTTAGTATTGACTTAATTTTAGTGGCCATTTAAGTATGATGGACAAGTTAATTAAGAGGAACTTTTGAATGGTAAAGACTTCAAGACTATTACTAAAATGTATTATTATTAAACAGGTCGTTATAAGCATAGCACTTGTTCTTAAGATAAATCTAGATTGGACTCTAAGCACAAACAAATCTTTGTCAAAGCAAATTCGATATATTCCCCAGATTTAATTTGCAAATATCGGAAAATAACAAACGAATGACATGAAACCAATTTTTCACCCACATCCACTGCGATGAACAAGCCAATACAATCAATGGTGGACTTCAATGGGAACGGCATTTGGCCCACCTCGCCGCATCGGGGCACATCGGAGCACATCGGAGAGCGACGCGTGGGAAGCAGCTGATGCACAATGAGAGGCAGGCTATTGTATGGAAATGTGCTATATACTAGCGAATAGATCTTGGTTCTTTTGTATCTTTAGACAACCATTATAATCGCAATTGACTGATGCTATTACTAATAAACTAACAGTTTTCGATAATTATTATAAATATTGACATTATCCTAATATTGTCAGCGTTTTGTTGAAAGAATGCATCTGTAACGATGATGATGTGATGATATAGCAAAACCATGATTCCTATTCGGAGAATGTTGATTTACATTAAACCACTTAGATTTTGACATACAGTGAAAGAAAGCATGATAATTATGGTGTGAACTTACGACAGAGCAAGCGTGGATATGGATGGCTGGAGTTAAGAGATTAAAGTTACGGTTCATAGTTGCCGCCAGGAAATTATCATGGGACCGTTTGCATGTATAAAGTAAACTACGCGTGTCGGAAAATTTTGAATTTTTAACACGGTTCAGGTTTTGGCGTTCATATCTTGTTACAAACAAACATACATTTCTTCTAACAACAACAATAACAGAGCTATAATGACTGATCAATGATCATGAACTGGTTAGTCTTTTGAAGTACCTAAGTTTTTTGCAGTCCTTGACTTATATGGCAAAGAAACTGATTGAAGATGACAAAGAAATGTAGGTAATGACTTTAGTCTTGGAAAATATGTCATCAGTTCAATTGTTTACGATTCTCGCGAATTGTCGATATTGAATGGCGATAATTATATAATTGATCCGATAGAAAATGTTCTACGAATCGATGATAGCTATCAACCTGCTTTTGTTCTTCTCAAGTAAAAAGATGATGTTGCAAAAATAGGATGCATTACGATTCAACAAGAAGAGTAACTTCTTACAACTGAAGTCGATTAAAGTCAGTATTATTAAAAGCAAAATAAATATAGGACCTAGAAAATGCACACAACTATAATATACAGGATTCTTAGAGAGATAAGGAAAGTAGAGAAACTTGAGCTAAAATTGGAAGCGTAAATGTTAAAATCTGAATTAACAATACAGAATAAACATTTAACTAATAATCTCGAGATAATAAAATGTCAGAGATAAAGGTTTGCAAACTCACCTTAAATTAGACTTTGACCTTTCGATAAATGCCGTCTCTAATAGGTTTCTATTTAGACACTTCCTACCCTCCTACCTGTTTAATTCTAATAACCTAAATCCGTAATTAAATACAGATTAATTCTACAAGAAACGGAAATTTCTTCCTTATTTATATTGTTAACCTTTCCAATAAAATTATGAAGATTAGGATAATTGGTGTAATCCCTAAAAATTATCGTTGGTGAAGCTAATTCGATTAGATAAGGGATACATTTCTGAATACCCTAGTCATTAAATCAAAAACTATACTTATGAAGTGGCTTGTATTACATCTAAATATAAATCATCAAAAAGTTATTTTGACCGTTATACATGTATGTTTATACAATTAAATGCCTTGCAATATCAACGTTTCTTAATTTTTTCTTCAATAACAGTCTTCAGTGCCAAAAACGACCCACAAATCCCCTTACAATTTCTCTATTTCTCGACAATAACTCAAGTTAAACGCTTAGTTATTCGTCTACCTGTCCTTAAGTTCGCAGGTTGGTGAATAAGGTACGGGAAGTAGGGTCGGGATGATCGCCGGTAGCCACCTGACGCATAGCCCCGTATTATTAGATACGGGGTCGGCTGTCGGCTTGCAACTGTTTTATTTATATTTACGGTTCGTTCTTCGAAGCTGAATTTTTCAAGTGATGTAAGTTTAGTTAGATGAAAGGAATTAGCTGTGTGAATTCCTGAATTCCTGTACCTAGGAAAGGTTAAGAGTATAATCTAGTTAGTCTATTAAAACTAGGTTGCAGACTTCCAGTAGACGATTTCAAATAAGATGATTTTGAATGATATTACATAACATCACCTCGCCTGTAAACCCCGAAGGGTTAAGCAAAGGTGCAACTCAAAGACACCCACTTTCGCCAGTTATGTTTTAGTCTCATCATCCCATGTTATAACATGGGATGATGGCCCCTATTGGGGGCGAGCCTATTACCATCAACCGGGAACGAATCCAGGCTCCGGGCTGCTACTAAGAAATTCCAGATGGAAAAACCCAATGACAGTTTGCCCGACCCGGGAATGGAACCCAGAACCTCATTTTCAGCAGTAGCACTTGCTGCGAGGCAGAGGCAGATATATACGTACTACGAATATTGAACAAAAAAAAAATCTACATCCAAAATTGGCTGCTTATAAGCTCAAACAAAAGAAGATCATCACCATTTCACAATGAAAATACCCAAAAACCTTTTATAAACAGCTGTAAACATAAACAATAACAACAAATCTTTACTCAGCACATTCAATTACTACAACGCCTATAGTAAATAACCCAATAGTGCGAAGTAAGAATACTCAAGACGTACCTCCTGATACTAAAGTAAGTCTAACTGTAAACAAGCGTCAAGTTATACGCGATGATGGTATAGAGTTACGTGTTAGAGTCAAGTGACTGGTGGTAAGTTGAGAACGTTCTCACGGTGAGGGACAGGTTCGGTTTCCAACTGACAGCTAATGGCTGAAATATTTTCGAACTGATAGTCTGAAGTCCATTGCCATTATTAGTCAAATAAGCCCCAGGCGTAATATGATAGTGTTGGTAATTTTGGCAATGGACAAAAGTGTAATCAATTTAAAAGTATGAATTTTACTCGAAGACCCGAATGCCTGATGGGATTTCATCGGCAAAAATAACGTAGTTTCATACAAACTTTCATCCCCTTTTAAACCCCTTTTGGGGGTGAATTTTCAAGAATCCTTCCTTGTTGCTCATCTGTTATGTTAGGGCTATGCTGCAAAAGTCATGTTCATAGATACGTATTTTGGGGTGTGTCTGTCTGTAAATGAATGACATGAATGAATTTAAGATTTTCATTATCTAGATAACATACATGTTTTTCAAGTTTTTGTTGGTTTTATATTAAAAGAAAAGAAGTTTTCCAAGAATATACAAATACAATATGAAACCGGCGAAAATGAAATGAATTGCTATACGTGCTCAGAAAAGTCTGAAATTTTACGCTTCGACTTAATATGATACCATTCATTTCGTTATCGTTTTGGGCATGAAATTAAAAGTTCCCACCACGCAAGTATCACGTAGTTTTAAAAGAAAAAATGCGTCTCAAATTATAGATTCTTGAAGTGTTTCCAGTTTCGAAACAATTGCTCATATGCCAGCCGAAGAAAAGTTTAGAAAGTGCTCGAATTAATTCTACAAACATGTTCACTTTCTTTGTATCTTGCGCAGAAGCATCCAACGATAAACTATTACATTTTTGATGTTAATTAACATCACAATTTACGTCTTCTCGTGAAATCATGTAATACTTTCTTTTGATGTTATCTTCTATGGACTTGTATCGGAAAGACATAATCGAATAGAAATTCATATAGTGTGGACTTATGTTGGGCTAAATAATCAAACTCTGTTGCAGACCAGCCACTGCTTCCATTCTTTGTGAATGGAGCAATGCATGGCAAGACATTTTCTAACCCGTCTACGGTTACAAATTCACAGAGTAACAGTAAACTGAACATCTTTGAGTCCAAAACATCGAATTTCTTTTCTTTATGATTCCCATCTCTGATCTAGCAACAAACTCTTAATTCAATAAAACCTGCTACTTTCCTTCCCACCGCTCACGAAACACAAACACTCTCAAATTATTGTAATCAAAGCCATTGTATATCTCCCGCCAGCTAAACAACTGCTGTCAACTCAAAATATTTATGTTAGCACTATAAGAATATGAAAACAAACAATTAATTTATACAACACGAAACAACTGACCACACAGAAGTTCCTACTGGTCTAATCCATAGACAGCATTATAGTAACTTATTAATTTATAATCTTTAACGGATTAAAATGAGTTATTAAAATATTGGGTACAGCATTACATAGGGTTGTTAAGCAACTATTGCTTAACAACCCTATGTAATGCTGTACCCAATATTTATAATCAATAAAGCAATAGTACTTATAATCGTGTTTTTTAATGGGTGTAATATCACTTGCTTAAAAAACGGTGAAGGAAAACATTGTGAGGAAACCGGCATGCATGAGAGATATTTCTCGACGGCATGAGAAGCCAAGTCAGAGGCCCATGGGTGGTTTTAAAATTCTGACACTAGGTTAATCAATAACCACACGAAAAGAAGATCCAAGTGGAGTTCTATATTATGTAAGATAGATCCTATTGGATAGTAACAACCCTACTAATATCTAACATGTTTTATGTCGATAGTTTACTTTTTACTGAACAATAAAGAGATTTTATTCATCTACATTATTCAGGGTATCCGGTAAAGAAAGGATAGCCTTGAAATAGCATATAATAGACCATATGATCGTTTAAAAAAATAATATCCCAAGCAGTACCGAAGAAAAGATATTTTTGAAAAAAAAAAAAACAGTGCAATTTCTAGTCACATTATTTACTGCCTCTGTGTTGGCATAGTCAACGCATATTATCACAACAAAAAATCATTGATGGAATTCATTGGTTTGTGGTCGTGGTGAAGAAGAATCCTACTACCTATGTAATATTATTAATGTGAAAATTTGTGTTTGGCTGTTTGTTACTCAATAACGCAAAAACTATATACGGATTAACATATAGGATACTTTTAATCCCGGTAGTACGTTCCCGTGGGATAATTTCCGACATCCAAAAGCTAGTGTAAGGTAAGGTAAAAAAACTTAGTTAAATATCTTAGGTACTACTTGGGAAACATATTTTTTTTAGAACGGCCTTAAGGTTATCCATTCTTCACCGAACACCTTGTATAATAACTTTTTCTCAACAATATCTTTTATATCTTCAGAATACTTATTTCTTTTATTTCCTTGAAATGCATGAAGCAAGTCAGTTGTCTTACTTTCACTGTTCACCTCTTAACATTGAATCTTATTTTAACAGTTTCCACGGTGGCTTATGCAAGGTAATTTGCCAGCTGACATTTTCCTATGGATGTTGGGTGTTGTAAAAGCGTATAAAACGCTTCAGAGAAATCATTTGCGAGATTGCGAGGTGTCAGTGGTGCTGTTCATAAGAGTCGATGAACATTTTTCTACTTCCTATCCTACTTTATATATATATTATATTATTATATAATACTAATCTTACTAATCCTACTATCCCATCCTATCCTATCCTACTATAATATTATAAATATGAAAGTTTGTGAGGATGGATGGATGTTTGTTACTCTTTCACGCAAAATGTACTGAACGAATTTGAATGAAGTCACAAGACCAGTGAGGCAGTCACAATACCAATGAGGCAGTCAGTATGAGGCAGTCATGATACAAATGAGGCGGTCACAAGACCAATGAGGCAGTCATGATACAAATGAGGCGGTCACAATACCAATGAGGCAGTCATGATACAAATGAGGCGGTTACCAGACCAGTGAGGCAGTCATAAGACCAATGAGGCTGTCACAAGACCAATGAGGCAGTCGCAAGACCAATGAGACAGTCAAAAGACCAGTGAGGCAATCACAACACCAATGAGGCAGTCGCAAGACCAATGAGACAGTCACAATACCAGTGAGGCAATCATTATACCAATGAGGCAGTCATGATACAGATGAGGCCGTCACAAGACCAGTGACGCAGTCACAATACTAATGAGGCAGTCAAAAGACCAATAAGGCAGTCACAAGACCAATAAGGCAGTCGCAAGACCAATGAGACAGTCAGTATGAGGCAGTCATGATACAAATGAGGCGGTCACAAGAACAGTGACGCAGTCAAAATATCAATGAGGCAGTCAGTATGAGGCAGTCATGATACAAATGAAGCGGTCACAAGACCAATGAGGCAGTCATGATACAAATGAGGCAGTCACAATACCAATGAGGCAGTCATGATACAAATGAGGCGGTTACCAGACCAGTGAGGCAGTCATAAGACCAATGAGGCTGTCACAAGACCAATGAGGCAGTCGCAAGACCAATGAGACAGTCAAAAGACCAGTGAGGCAATCACAACACCAATGAGGCAGTCACAACACCAGTGAAGCAGTCATAAGACCAATGAGGCAGTCACAAGACGAGTGAGGCAGTCACAATACCAATGAGGCAGTCAAAAGACCAATGAGGCAGTCACAATACCAATTAGGCAGTCACAATACTAATTAGGCAGTTACAAGACCAATGAGGCAGTCACAAGACCAATGAGGCAGTCACAATACCAATGAGGCAGTCAAAAGACCAGTGAGGCAGTCTCAATACTAATGAGGCAGTCAGTATGAGGCAGTCATGATACAAATGAGGCAGTCACAAGACCAATGAGGCAGTCACAATACCAATGAGGCAGTCACAATACCAGTGAGGCAATCACTATACCAATGAGGCAGTCATGATACAGATGAGGCAGTCACAAGACCAGTGACGCAGTCAAAATACCAATGAGGCAGTCAGTATGAGGCAGTCATGATACAAATGAAGCGGTCACAAGACCAATGAGGCAGTCATGATACAAATGAGGCAGTCACAATACCAATGAGGCAGTCATGATACAAATGAGGCGGTTACCAGACCAGTGAGGCAGTCATAAGACCAATGAGGCTGTCACAAGACCAATGAGGCAGTCGCAAGACCAATGAGACAGTCAAAAGACCAGTGAGGCAGTCACAATACCAATGAGGCAATCAATATACCAGCGAGGCAGTCACAAGACCAATGAGGCAGTCACAATACCAATGAGGCAGTCACAATACCAATGAGGCAGTCAAAAGACCAATGAGGCAGTCACAATACCAATTAGGCAGTCACAATACTAATTAGGCAGTTACAAGACCAATGAGGCAGTCACAAGACCAATGAGGCAGTCACAAGACCAATGAGGCAGTCACAAGACCAATGAGACAGTCAAAAGACCAATGAGGCAGTCACAAGACCAATGAGACAGTCACAATACCAATGAGGCAGTCAAAAGACCAAAGAGGCAGTCACAATACCAATGAGGCAATCAATATACCAGCGAGGCAGTCACAAGACCAATGAGGCAGTCACAAGACCAATGAGGCAGTCACAAGACCAATGAGACAGTCAAAAGACCATCGAGGCAATCACAATACCAATGAGGCAAACACAAGACCAATGAGGCAGTTACAAGACCAATGAGGCAGTCACAAGACCAATGAGACAGTCACAATACCAATGAGACAGTCAAAAGACCAAAGAGGCAGTCACAATACCAATGAGGCAAACACAAGACCAATGAGGCAGTTACAAGACCAATGAGGCAGTCACAAGACCAATGAGACAGTCACAATACCAATGAGGCAGTCAAAAGACCAAAGAGGCAGTCACAATACCAATGAGGCAATCAATATACCAGCGAGGCAGTCACAAGACCAATGAGGCAGTCACAATACCAATGAGGCAGTCACAATACCAATGAGGCAGTTAAAAGACCAGTGAGGCAGTCACAATACCAATGACGCAGTCATAAGACCAATGAGGCAGTCACAATACCAATAAGGCAGTCAAAAGACGAGTGAGGCAGTCACAATACCAATGAGGCAGTCAAAAAACCAGTGAGGCAGTCACAATACCAATGAGGCAAACACAAGACCAATGAGGCAGTCACAATACTAATGAGGCAGTCAAAAGACCAATAAGGCAGTCACAAGACCAATGAGGCAGTCGCAAGACCAATGAGACAGTCAAAAGACCAGTGAGGCAATCACAACACCAATGAGGCAGTCACAACACCAGTGAAGCACTCATAAGACCAATGAGGCAGTCACAAGACCAATGAGGCAGTCACAAGACCAATGAGGCAGTCACAATACCAATGAGGCAGTCACAATACCAATGAAGCAGTCACAAGACCAATGAGGCAGTCACAATACCAATGAGGCAGTTACAAGACCAATAAGCGGTCTATTAACAACAATAACTGCTGTATTCAAAACATCACCAGTGTGCACCAGTAGGTAATAGTGGATATTTATATTATCCTCAGAGGTTACGACTAAGGACTTATATGTTTTCTAGAAAAGTACATTTTGTTTTATATTTCCACAGTACGTATATATTAGGTAGTCCTCGCCTTTCCTTTTCTGAATAAGTAAGATTCCTACACGAAGTAATTTCGCATCGTTTCAAACCACGTGTGGATCATGGCGACTGTATTGGACTGCGTGATAGTGAGATATAGGGATTCATATATTAGTATAAAAGGCTGCTTAGTTATTGAGAAAGAGAAGTTTAAAGGTAACAAACTTATATTGATATAAGATGAGGTAAGCTAAATGCAGAAGGCGGAGAACCTGTATCTCTCGACTGTGACCAACTATTGTCTGGGTTACAAAGAGGTTAATAAGGGGCATAAGTCGACTATTTTCACTTTTCTAGAATATCTTCCTTAGGGCCGTTGGTTCGCTTAAAATGTAAAGGCTTAAGACAAGAGGCAGACCAAAGGTGGATCAACCATGTGAAATATGTCTCTTAAGACAAGGAAGGACGTGAAGACTAAGGAAACAGCTGATATAAAAGTATGGAAGAAAAAAAAACAAATAAATTGAGATAATAGTATCTTAAAATATACGTACATAGACTCCCTAAAGATCTGGGAAAATTTATAAAAGAAAAAGCCTTTGAAGCAATTCTTATCTAACCGAGTTGTAACAGCATGGAATAGGCTCCCGGAGAATGTTGTGACGACTGGACAGATCAAACATCTCCAAGCTATTTGATATACACACATCAAATAATTATCTGCTGTTGTGTCTAACCAAATAATATCTAAAAATAGACCTGTCCAATCAACAACCAACTGTCGGATTGCCGAAAGTGTGTGTTACCTACATATAAATGAAATATGTTGAATGCAGACAAGCTAAGACAAGTCCATTCTAGTTAGCATACAACTACATGCATCGTAGACTAACATCTTCCAGTTTGCACGCAACAATGTAGCCGACAAGCAAGACGAATAGACGGCCATCTTGTGAACGTTAACAACCTCTTACCTTACATGAACTGCAACGTCATTAGTTATTAGGAAACCAACGTTTTATATTAGCTTTCTAAGTTATGGTTGTTGTGAAGAAAACATGGTCTGTAGGTATGCACCGACTGCATGCGAAATATTATTTGTAGTTGTATGCAAGGATCGCGCGACTACGCTCGGAAATCATTGAGTAATAATTTTGGTTACCTTTATTCCTTGACAGAAACTATATATCTACTGTTTGTGGCAGTAGTTCCTGATACAAACAGTACTTATATTTTCTGTGATGTCCCTGTTTTCAGATGTCAAATTAGGTTGATTATATCTTAGTTTATTTTGAACTCAAACAATCAGAAGCCAACCAAGTTCCGCTTGCGATTTTCCCAATTCATTTGCAGTCTTTTACTACCATTCATATCTATGTTCTTCAATTCCTCTTTTGCTTTATCTTTCACACATGTCATTCACAACAAAAAAAAACTGTTTGCCAAATACAAGCAAACTCCTGATTATTTTCGTGAGCAGGAAAACTCTCTTCTATACCACCACTATACAGTTTCGTTCCTCCCTCCTCAAGGAACACGCCACAAATCTTCCTCCTTACCTATCAATAAGTAACAAACTCCAAGTCCCAACTAATATTAAAAGCTTGCAAACATAAAAACTCTCCAAGAATAATGAGCCAGTTCTGAAACTTGGCCAATATAAGGGCAAACGATACTTGGCCAATAAGGGCAAACGATAAATAACGCACGACGCTTAGAAAAGTGTTATTAAGACTACGTCGCCTTAAATATTCCTGGCATTACTCAAGATTAGGGTTGGTGTTGCCAGTTTTTGTATTACCTTTTTTTTGAGGTGTAAATAAAAACTGGTGACTTTTTTGTTGAGAGAAGTGGTGCTGATAATTTTGAACTACTTATTTGTAATATGAAAAGGGAGTGCTTTAGCTGAAAAAGCTGGCAGGGTTTTAATAAGTGTTACCTACATGTTGAGCAAACTCAGCCTGAGACAGTCAAGTCACATGTCATAGCACATAAATTTGAGAATTTAGAGAAACTTTTGAATTGCCAAGAAGACTGTCAGCTAATTTGCTGTACCTTAAGAAGCACGGAAGCGGTCGAAGTGGCGGTGCTTGGGGGAGGCCTATGCTCAGCAGCGGACGTTTTTCGGCTGAAATGATGATGATGATGAAGCTAGCACCTTACCAGTTGCTAAATAAAGCCTAGATTCCTATGGATAATATACACGTAACTTACTCTCACGAGTTCACCCGTTTAACAAATTCCGTGCAACTCGATGCGTTGACGTCTCGTGTCATCCTAATCTACATATCATTTTGGGCTGACAAAGCTCCGTGCTTATGATATTGCACGGAAAACATTTGCGTTCTAAAACAAAATTCATGAATAAATCACCATGGTAAAGGATGAATAACTATTCATCGCATAAAATGAACATTAAACCTGTAAAGCTATCGGTGAAATGCAGCAGAACGGAGGTGATAAAATTAACCATCCCACGATTATCACGTCATCAAAAAAGTTTTTTACAAAAAAAAACAATCGACTTCCAAAATAACACTACAAAGTGAAAAATCACTTAAATTTCGGAAGTCGGTGGCAAATAACTAAAGAACAAAACCAACGACACCGACTTCCTAAATTTGAGTTATTTTTCACTTTGTAGTGTTTTTTTGGAAGTTGGTTGTTTTTTTTTTGTAAAAATAGTTTTTATTTCTCGCTTTTTAGTGGGTAGTTTGTTATTTACCTAAATTACAATAGCCTAATCTCAACTACTCATCACCTTTTACAAAATATTGCTTTTCCCGATGCAGGGACGTTATTCGTTGAGGAGTTCTCCTGGTACTTAACCATCAGCTCCACTTCTCCATATACATTGTGACGAGCATAAATTGCACTGCAACCATATTAAAGTAATCGAATCGCAACCCGTGAAATACTTATTATTAAATAATTCCGATGGCCATTTGTGGTCTTCATCATCAGTTCCACTTCACCAAATGGTGCTTTCCAAGAACAACTGCACGAGTTACTATAAAAAAAGAATCATCGAAATCGGTTGGTGTGATATTGAGTTATTCGTCCGCACATACTTATTGCAAATTTAAGACTTTTATGGTTTTCTCATGGATGCTATTGTCAGACCTGGACCAAATTGAAATGTGACCACACGGGAAGCACCAGCTTTCAAATAAAAAAATAATCATCAAAATCAGTTCACCAAGTCGAAAGTTCTGAGGTAACAACCATTAAAAAAATACAGTCGAATTGAGAACTTCCTCCTTTTTTTTTAGTCGGTTAAAAATTCGAGATGGCATCGCTGCTTCCAAGGACAAGCAGCAAAACGACGACTCACCGTATCCGTATGGCAAGTTATTGTTACCTTCATGGGTTTGAGCAATAGGTACGAGAGCGGGGCCGGGCGGCGGCTGCCGGCGGTGCGAAGAAAAACCGAAAGGGAGATCTTGGCCCCCGGCAAAAGGGCAACCGAAGGAACACGGGTGGGTTTTATTCAGTAAGAGTCTGACATGCCCTCCCGCTCCGCCCAGAGCGGGAGAAGGTATTTGATAATTTCCCACCCAAAGAAAAAAAAGATATGCGCCAAGTCGCCAACCCTATCTAAGACGGATTAGGCAGTGTTCACAAGCACGCTGCAAACAGCTCTTATCGGTCGTCTCCGAGATACTTAACTTATTAGTCACTTAGCTGTTTCTATTAGGGTACTGTATTATAGTTTACCTGTGTCCTTTCTTCCTTACTACATAATTCAGGAAAAAGGTAAGTTTCAGGCGGTTGGAGATGACAAACAGGTCAGTTAGGAAGAGTTTGGATGATTTACTTATTTCTCGGGTTGTTTTATAGGTGAAACACGTATAACAAGTCGAAAATGCTCTTACAGAATTTCGGGAGACAAGAGGTCACAAACATTTCGTACATTGGTTGGACTTGTGTGTCTAGTGTTGAACTTATTTTGCTATACCGAAATAAGGTTAAACATTATTGGACCCTTAGTAATATTAGAAGAATTTTATGTAGTTACCAAACAGCTGTTATCTAGAGTTTAACCGGTTCTTAGTCACCAAGTCAGTTTAACAAACGCTATAAATTACAACATTGTGCTTGGCAGGGATAAAGAAGATAAGTAAAACGCTTATTTGTACTGCAAGATTTAAATGCTATTGCTAAGTTAAAAACATTTGTTACTGAAAAGGATTCCTACTAGTAAGCAATAACTGCACTAATAAATAGACACGGATTAAGATAAAACAGATTACAAAAATGAACCACCCAAAACTTTTACGAAAAAGAACATATTTTAAAAGTAGCTATTTCCAAGTAAAAGTCCTATTAAGTACAATAACAATCAACATCCAATAACACCGGTATACCGGTACACAATAATAAAATAAAAAAAAAGGTTAAAATCCACGTGGCCAAAAGTGGAAACCCCGGACAAAATTCTCACGAAATATTTGGCATAGCATTAAAATGGAACTGAGTAACAAAAGAGGTCCACTCGAAATACAGACACAGTTCGAATTTCGAATGGTTTTGGACGCGGAAAAAATGCAGGTAACAAAATTATGGATGACGTAAGCGGGACCGAAGTCCGGAATAACGTGGTTGTTTCTTTTTTTTTTAGTTATTTTGGTCCAAAGGAAATTGCTGGTTTAATTGTTTTTGTAGTGGAGGCTCTGTGGTATGATATGTTATTGAATGGTTGTGTAATGGATTTAGATGGTGAATATTTTTGAATATATTTGATTTATTTTCAAGAATAGTAATGTTACGGTACGTCTGTTTGTTTGTTATTTTAGTAGTTCATTCAACTTTTCAGCGATTCTTTACTTGAACTTAATCTTAAGAAAGGGGTAACCCACGGAAACATTTTTGGATTTTTATGACCTTACTGATACTAACGACCTTTTCTAAATATATTCAAGTTTAATGACAGTTTCATTACATAATAAGTATCGTAATGTATTACTCATAAGCAGTAAATTACTATTTTTTACACAACCCGAATCAAATAAACATACAGTTAAAGTTATTTCTTACATTCCCAAACTCCCACATTAACGCTAATAGAACTGCCACATTATAAAATTATGATCATATTTAGTTGTAATGATAATTTCATCTGCCTACGTATTACGAAATGACTGGATCACGCATTGCCGACCCACCAAAGCTCTCTTGTAATGGGAATAAACATTAAGAGAAAATACCATAAATTCTCCCGAGCGCACCATTTTAGGGTCCCGTCCGTGATCAGCTTATTTGAATAAGCCACTTATAGGGATAAAAGAATTACAATCCTATGGAAGGGCGGCGGTGTTATTTGATAGTTTTGTTACTTTGACTTAAAATATACAAACCTACCTACAAATATACAAATAGGGATGATGACAAAATATTTTTTTTGTCCGTCAAGTGGATTATTAAAAAATATTGGACACGTATTTTTACTTTTCATTACGGCAATACGTTGAGTTAAAATGTGCCATGACGTCACAAGTATGTAAATTTTATACTTACTTGTGACGTAGCGACCCCCACTTCGTGTGCGATAATACAAAAAATACGTGTCTAATATTTTTTTATTATCTGACTGACAGACTAAATAGAATTTCTTTTTTTTTACCCAGGCATTATTAAAATATAGCCTATGTTACTCGCTCATAATGTAGCTATCCATTGCTGATATAATTTTTCAAATCGTTCCAGTAGTTTTAAAGTTTATTCGTTACATACAAAAATACAAATCTTTCTTCTTTATAATATTATTAGTATAGATATAGATAATTACTTGAATCAAAAATAGTGTTAAATATGTCGATTAACACGCCTAAAGTTCTTTACAGTAATATAGATTTTTATCTATGACTAGTGAGCTGCCCTTGCTTCGCATGGGCGCAAGCTTGGTACTGAGTCGCAAATTAAAACATCGAGATTCCTGAATTATATGTATGTTGAATATTAGCGGTAATTATACAATAAACCTTCTGAAATAAATTCTCTATGTTGGTGAAAACCACATCAAAGTCCATCATGTAGTTTAAAAGCGACTTTGTCTTATACTACATATTTATAGATATTGACCTTAATTCATGAAAATACAGGAAAAACGACGTTCACGGCATATTAATGATTGTCTCAATTTTCTAACAAAAATAAGAAAAAATGTCAATAATACTCTCATAAGGAACCTTCCAAAACCGAAACTTTTTTTTTTCAAATACCTCGGCTGTCTGTAATCGTGACGTACGGTTCAAAACGAAAGCTTAGAGAATTTACCTTAACTTAACGTCACCTATTTTATGAAATCCATTATGAAAACGGGGCGTAGAATTTAGGTAGGTACTATAGTCACCTTATTGGTGATGTTCTTCAACATTATTGTTTCGGTAGTTAGAGGTACGATAGCCAGTTCCTCTGTAGTTGAGGATTCTGGATGAAGCTCGCTTCCACCATCAGCCACATCATCAGGTGAGATGCAGGCCAAGAGCTTCCCGTAGTTAAAAAAAAAGGTCAGGTGCATAATACTCGAAACCGGTGTGCGTGTATAACTAGATGTTCTGAACGTTAACGAAACAAAAGGAGTATCTAGGGTCGGAGCAGTGGCGTTCGTAGTGTCTGCGTACCACCTGCCTGCCTGCCTGCCTACCACAAAGGGTAGAAAGCGTGAGTTTATGTATGTAAGTAGTTACCAATCGTAGCTAGTAGTAACCAATAAATGAAAGAAAGAAAGAAAGAAAAAGTATTTATTGGGACTCGCACAGGACATCACAAATTAAACTAAAACACACTTATTAAAACATTAATAAAAAATTAAAAAAACAAATTTAAAAAATAACAGAAAGTCCTGTACGAGGCCAAGAGGCTCCTATCTCAGCATATGCTGCGAAATTTAAAAAAACAATGTCGCAGCGCTGGTATTCTGATAGGGCCCGCAATGATGTCACGGATAGATAGATACAGTAATAAATATTAAATAAAATATAAAATAAATGTGTGAAATACTTTAAAAATTAAATAGAAGTAGTCCGCGTGTCTGCACCCGACGTAACATCAGTTACTTGTCTATGCCTTTAGTGTCTGCTAAATGGGGTTTAAGAGGATTAATATAAGTTTGAAATCGCCAACCCGTCTTGAGCAAGCGTGGTTATCAATGCTCGTACCTTCTCTGTATGAGAAGAGACATTAGCCCTACAGTGGGACAGTAATAGGCTGGTATTATTTGTATTTATTAGATAATAATTAAAATAATTTATCAGCTGATACTTTTTTCATGGAAATACCAAAAAGTTTATTTTCTTGGATAATCTCAAATCTGGTGTGATTTTAATAAACACTTTTAACAAATATAAAATTATTTAAGATGTACCCGCAATATTTACAGACGATTAAAAATACTAACGTATCATTAGCAAACTCGAATATGTACAGTAAATAAATGCTATAAAAGGTGTTATCTAAAAAATCTGAAGTATCTATATACTTAACTCGCTAGTAATCGGTTAAAAGCATAGATAACGCAAGTTATTCGTTGGTTAACTCACAAAAAACGGTTCCAGTTAAGTACGGCTTAGTAACTGATTTGGAGATGCTTACTTTTTCGAATACTTTCTATAAAATGATATAGTAGAGCTTAGACATTGAGAATTTTAGAGAAAATTGATTGATGAAATATAAATAATAATTTAAGAAAAGGGGTACGATTTGGGTGTTTTTCTGAATTTAAACTTCCATATTCTTATAAGTGGATTATAAACATCTCGTCAATGTAATCACTTCAATTATTTTCTTAGAAAATGGTCTGTGTCTGGATTTCATCATCGGTTTTCACCAATGGGTGAAAACCGATGATGAAATCCAGAAGTTTTTGAAATGACATTAAACGTAGAACAGGGGGCCGATTCTACTAACAAAATTGTTCAAAAATCGCAACAGAACCTCACCTGAATCACGCCATTTAAGCGTTTTCTCATTCTACTAATGAACAACGATCCAACTGCGGTTACGTTTCAGTTGACGCCAACGATCGACCGAAACAATCTCAAAATCTATTCTGTTAACAAAATCGAACATGAGCGTGACGTTTAGCCGTATTCTACTAATATTTTGACACTTGTTAGAATCGAATCAAAGCTGAACTTCGGCAGTTCATCTGTCAAAATTTGCAGTTAAATATAACTTGGTAAAGTGTAACTTTTGCCGCATTAGTCGATTGCTTTCGTTTTCTTCCCTAAAATTGATGATGTTCTATATGGATTTCGTTGAACTTGCCTATGAGGTTGACCTTGGAGAGAGGAGAGGAGAAAGAGGATGAAAATTTATCGACAAGAGTATGCAATAATGCTTTTGACTTTACGCATCGTCAGGTCGTGAAGACGTACCGACTCTCCAAAGACCTCTTAAGAGCTTTGATTGAGGAGATCAGACCTCACATGCCCGTCAATCTTATTAATATTTCAATTCACTCGCTCGCTAACTGTGGTTTTAATGTGAAATTAAACACACAAACTTACTAATTTGTTAAAATTCTCTATTTTTACGACCAAAAAAGTAATTTACAATAAAAATTAATGTTTCATATCAATCTTTATGTTATAGAAGAAATGGAGACATTAACGACCGTCTTGATCAAATCGGTTAACAGGTCATAGCATCCTATAACAATCGTACTTAATTTTAAAACTAATTCCATACTTTTCTAAAAGATAGTGGCATCTGCTTATCATTCAATCGGTCGTAAAAAACAGACGGGAAAAGAAAGGTGACGGTTTGGTTTGAACTTAAAATAGGTACCTCCGTGCCGCCTTTGAAGCTTATAAAACACGGCTTCTTCAATACTGTAGATTTGAATGCAAGTGTATGTCAAACAAAATTATGAAGATACTGATTCATTTTACATTTTATGGACATTTGGCAAAAGCGAGAGATACAAAAAGAACAAGGTGAAAGATACACTATTTCGATCATATATTATATTTTATTAAGATCACAGTCACTACAGCAGGTGCGCCGAATTTTTGAACAAACTTAAAACTATGTCCTCAAACTTTACGTCAAAACAAATTTTTTATAATTTTTGAGTTGTGATTAACGCGACCAATGAATTGATTCAGTGCTTAGACAGTACGAAAACTTTTTAACGCGATTCTGGAAGAACAATATCCATGAAATTTTCATAAAAATTGTTCTACTAGAGTCGCGTCGCGCTGTCCCATCGCGCCTGTCCGTGGTAGCCTTTACGACATACTAAAAATATATAAAAAAATTTCGAGATACAGCTCTCTCAATCAAAACAAAGTTAATTTCACGTCCCTAATTTTTCAATTACACAACACAAAACAAGACAGACGACAATATCCGTTTTATTATATATTATACACGAAACGGCATCCATAACAGTCATTTCCACAAAGGAAATTTGTATCAAAACTTGTCATTGTTTAAGCCTTCGCTTCGCAGTGACGACGTTTCTTAACAGAACCGGCCCGTTTTCATAACTTCACGTCGGCATCCTAACAGTAATGTTTAAGCAAAATGAATTTTATATCTTCAGGGATAAAGTTGCTTATGTTGGCGTCGTTTTCTTATAGGTCGTAATGGAACGGAGGCAGGAGACAATGGGAGTGCTCAGTATTCAAGTGATGTGCGTGTTTCCCGCGATATCGCGTTAATATTCGTATTAGGTATCGGATTATGGTTAAGGAATTCGGATACGCATCGAGTAAACGTTTTTAAACGATGTTTCAACTGACACGGGGATATTTTGCGAGATTGCCCTCCCTTTTTTAAGGTATTAGGTCGGTGGGTAATGTACTGGAGGCAATATGCTCCGGAAATATTATGTCGTTTTTATGAATTAAGTAGATGTTTTTTGTATAAAAAGGGTATGCATAAACAGACTGTTTACCCACCCAATTACGTAATGTTATTTTTGTACGTGTTTGGGAACATTTCCAACACTTTGCCCTGTTGTATAATTCTCAGTAAATGTATTGTAATAATACTATTGCAATCAATGCTTGTTAAAGTTAAAAATCCACAGATATCTGCTATGGAATCCAATAAATCAATAGTACGCTTCGTAACTAAACATCAACAATAACTCCTCTACAATCTCACTGAGCAAACATCACGTATTTACCTAGGAACTATTGAATTATTAAACAAAAAACACGTATAGTTGACAATACATTTCCCACGTCCGTTAATTATCTAGCCAATGTCAAGTTGAAAGGACGAAGAACTGTTATTAGTTTACAATGCTGCCGCAAAAAATGTACGGAACTGTAAAAAATGTATGGAATCTTAAATTTGTTTAATGCTTAAGTTTAAACAAGTGATTACCGCGGCTTTTGCTAATTTTGAAAGATTGAAGAATTTATATACCAAATTTCATAATAACAAAATATTTTTACTGTGTGAAACCAAATGTTTACAAATATTATTTAATTAGCGCTCAAAACTGGGCAATATTAGACTTAATTGACAAGAAAAGCACAACATTATGCAAGAGTTTCTAATAACACCCTGTATAGACAATTTTACGTACAGGGAAATTCTAGTATTTTAGGACTAGGCAAGCTGTTTCAAGGCGTAAGTACGGACAGAAAAAGGTCGTCTAAGCGACATTATATTACAAAAACCTTGAACACCCGTTTTGGCAACTAGTACCAAGCACATGACTGTAATTTCTACCTAAACGAATATAAAAATAAACTACCGCACTATTCTATAAAATTGCCCAGGAAAATATAAAAGAATACCTATGTAATCTATGTTCACTATCTTTATAAGTGATAAGTGTCAGTCTGCGTTTTGAATGAAAACCAAAAGGTACAATAGTACATTACTGTTACGGTCTGCAACTGGGGCATTGGGGGACGATCGTGAAAACACATATTATGTGAGTCCATCAATGCCTGGACCGGCCAAGGCTTGTATAGCACTTTTCTCAAATAATGCGTGGAAATACAAATTGAGTAAATTAATTACAAATTCCAGAATCAAGGACGAACAACGATAATTTTTCACGCGCCAATATATTCATTTGTTTCTTCTTTAAACAGTTCTATTTGCAAGCCAAATCGAAATTTAAATAATTTTTTTGATAAGTTACCTCCTTGGTTCCCATGTGTTGAAGTAAAAAGTTCGTTCCATTTTTAAATAATACGATAGATATGAGTTTTCATTGGCTCTGAGTGGAATACCTCATTTATTTGGCCGCTATTTATTAGACACGAGAGATAAGGATTTTCATACAAACATTGCCGGCCGGGCGCTCGCATGTATTCGATCAATACTGCAATTTCGATTTATCTCAAAGAAGATTTTAAAAATAATGTTTAAAAGTATTGTGCACCTACAGAATTTATAAGGAGATAATTATTAAGGTCTGACACATTTTCACCACATGAACCCGCCACCTGCCCTCGCACTGCTCTGAGCCTATGTGATAAGGGTAAGAAAGAACAGAACTCTAGGGAAATTACCATGATTAAAATAAACAAAAACATAGGCAGAAACACATTCACAATGAAGACAGACAACTCTTATATGATAGGGGCGAAAAGGCTAGGGGAAAAACCGAATGAACAAAAAACACCAACTGATTAGAATAGTCAACAAGCTAGTATTTGGATGACTCTTTCAAAACAACAAAAAAATCTCGTAGCATATCCGCGGACTATCGATTCTAATCTTGAACATCCAAAAAACTAGCAGAACTCGATCCGTGGTCTAAAAGATCATTCCACACGCAACGACACGCGCGATTAAATCGCTCCAATATTAATAGATTCTTAGTAAGCGGTGAGAACGGACGATATACCGCTAGACACGTGTAAACTTACTGTAGAATGTACAAGTGCTTGAAAATTTTACACGCCCGTATTTTTTTAAAGTGTAGCTAACAGAACATTGATTTGATGTAAAATACAAAACAATATTATAAGTACAATCTGAGAATCCATGGATTATGTTAAGTGATGCAAAGAACTTAGTTGACCAACTGAATCAGACACAAGATAGTCAGTTGAAGTTAATCACTCCAGCTTTCATTACAAATAACACATCAATCAAATAAAAAGTTATTGAGAGAACTAGTACAAGACCCAAATGAAATAGATAAGATTGAAGCAACTAATACAAAGAATCGTGAGAAAGGCGTCTTACACGACACACAAGCAATTACTAGTAATATTACCGGCTCCGCCTCAAGGCGTTGTGAGTACCCGTCCTTAATGCACACTTTCTTGGGAAAGTTACAAAAAATAAAGTAGGTGTAAGAAGTTACAAACGAACTCCAGTAAGGATTAATATTGTAGCGCCTGCAGGCAAGAGATGGTTCCTAGAATTTTGAACCGTACATAAGTAAGCCTGTTTAACGGTATATGGGTTCTTCACATTTTAAAGGATTTTTAGATATTGATGAAAGTAACTGAAAGCAAAGTGGATGAAAAAGTAACGGTAAAGTTTCGTGTGCTGAACTGCAGCGGTATCTTTGTCCATTAGAGAACTGTGTTGATTTGATTACAACAGAAATTGAATAGAAAAGGGAAGACGATGCAGTTCTGATTCAATAAAATGATAAAAGTGATTCATAAAATATGTCAGAAATGAAATGAAATGAAAAGTTATATTGAAGAATTTGATACAGGCAGAAAACGATTTGTATTAAGTAGTACGTATAAAATAAAAACTAGCTGTGATGCATGTGTCAAGAGTATTAATGACAATAACAACACACGAGATTCTAATATGGAATTATAATTTTAAATAATTGAGTATTATTTGGGCCATCAACCAAATTCCTCGTAAAACCGCGGTTGCACTTTTATTCCAATGTTATATATAAGTTGCAAGTCATATTTACTTCATGGGTAATTATAAGAATGGCTTGACGTCACGTAGTCAACGTTAAACCGAATCTACCACGTCACGATTTATTGGAATCTTTGGCGTTCCAGTTTCAAGATGAATTGACTTTCAATATGAACAATTTCATATAAGCAGTTTTTGATTTCAATTAAATTATTTTAATGCAATATTATGAGGAGTCGACGCAGCAATGGGAATTATACAGTAATTTTAATTAGAAAGACATGATATTTCCAATATATCTGTGTTGGAAATTATACAGGACCAGCAACTTACGACGTTGAAACAAATAGGTAAGTAAGATAGAAATCGCATATCTACATCTAATGATAAGTAATATTTATGATTTTATTAGACACTAGCAGCCGCCAGCGAATTCGCCCGCGTGATATCTTTTTAAATTGTAGCCTATGTTACTCAGTGATAATATAGTATTCTACTGGTGAAAGAATTTTTATAATCGGTCCAGTAGTTTTGAGTTTATGCTTTACAAACAAACATACAAAAATCAAATCTTATTATACCTTTATAATATTAGTTTAGAAATAGAAAGTTAACCGTTTTTAAGCAAATATATTTTTAATATTTCAGAGGCGACGCTTTAGTAATGAATTAGACGCACATAATGCTCAGAAAATTAGAATTTTTAACTCAAAATTAGTTATTGGTAAAGAATAAAAAGCCAAGTTAATGAATTCAAAAGAACTATACGCAAAAACGATTAACACAAACCATGAGAAAGAAAAAGATAAATAAGCAATTGAAGAATTTAATAGAGAAACAATTAAAGATAATTCCATTAAAATTACAACGATTATTATAGAAGAGAGAACATTTCACTAGCAATTGTAAGTAAATCTGGGACAAGATGGAGCGGTAGTGTTGGCTCACATGGACTGGGAAATACCTGTTCAATATACCTACGTGTCATGTTGAACTACTTAATATAATATCACACTTCACTTGTAACGGATTCAGCTGAGTTAAAATGAATGCCAGAGAACTTGACAGAGTATCTAGAAATATAAAGCAGTTCCGTGAATGATTGATTGGGTGACTGGCTGACAAACAGCCTTAACCAGTGAAGAAAAAAATAATGACAATGGAAGATATTTTCCTTATAGGGACACTAAGGAAGGATCACCCTAGACTCAACCCTTGGGCGGGCGTACAGATAGATTGGCGTAATTTGGCATGTTGGGGTGAGTATTAGTTGCGTTGTGATAACACCTGTCTGAAAACCTTATTAATTTTCCAACTGGTGGTTTTCGGATTTCTAGACTGTCTTCTTGTCTTCAATAAGCTATAAGCTGTCCTATACAGATAATAAGATTTAGTCTATCCTATTTATCTTCATATAAAATTATAATTATAATTTGTACTACCTGAAAAGGATGACATTAATAATATTGCTGGATAATTGTATTAAATTCATTATTATTGACAATTAATTTTTACATAACTATAATTTCTCTATTTAATTGTGCTAATATAAAAGAAAATAATTAAGTAATAGTAATGTTGAATGCATGCTAATTTAGGATGATAATGGCAGGCGAATGATGATAAATAATTGCAATGCTTGTAAGAGGCTGCTAAGTCATAAGTACTAACATAACATTGTACACTTAGTTCGCAATAAACGTTTTTGACTTTGACTTTGACTATGATTCTTGCGAACTTACGGCTACACATCAAGCTATATATTTCCAGTATAAGCTGACCTCTCATTGTACGGAAATCCTATACAACGCGAGGTCAGCATAAACTGGAAATGTATAGCTTGATGTGTAGCCGTGTGTACCGAATATCATCTGAAACTGCCATCCGTTTGTCATTTAGTTTAACAGCAAATATTTTCTCAAATTCAATAAAAAAATGTAACGTCTGACGTTGCTACCATGTTTGCTACATCTCAATAATGTAAGTACACAAATGGAGCACACAGTCTACATCATGCAATGGTTTCTTCATTGTTACAATTACACCATATTTTGTTCCTTACTTTTATTTTTTTAACACCTGTGCAAATCGTCGCTGCTCACGATAGCTGGTAATTTTCAATAATATCTTTAGTTTTCAGAATTTGGACAATAGGACTTGTTCTAAAAGGATTTGGAGCTATTTTGAACAGAATCTTTACGATAATCTTTCGCATGTTTACCGAAAGGATTAGATGATCATTTATTGGGTGCAATAGAATAACTACCACGAATGGCACACAGGTACTTGAAATGTATGTGCGGTGCACCCTGGACAGTCAGTTCCGTCATCATCTTGCTGATGAGCTTATATTTTGACCAAAATATGAGCATTCACCCATACTTATACATATATGTATATATGCACATCTTCACAGATAGTTTGGGTTGAAGAAGATTGTTTCATGCGTTTCTTGCCACATTTTCGTCCCCAATTCATGCACTTAACAACAGAATTTCGAAACAGATGTTTTAACTTAATGTTTCTTGGTTACATTAGCTTAATACCTACTCGTAATTTGCACATCCTGTAAGCGAATATCGTGGGAATCATTTCTGTAATGCCTAGCAATCAAAGAAAATAACTAGTTATCATTATAGTACTTATCAATACTGCTGCGGCCTTAAGTATTTTATAATTACACATATATCGTATTTCAGGAAACGATACTAGAATATTGACCTGAATAACTTTAAAAGGAAATAGGTACCTACTATAAATAACGAAGATATTGACAAGAATATTATGTACCTAGTAACTTGTCATGAATTTGTAAATGAAGTCCCATCGAAGGTATGACAATGACGAAATTAAGTAGTGCCAGTCAAAAATCATACCAAAGATGTTACTGAAGAAATAATGAATACAATGGAAGTAAATAGCCATAACATTACAACATAGATAACAATTAACAATTGTTCATAGCGTAGGTAAATCAAAACAATTCACACTCATAGTAAAATCCAGTCCAGTTTGTAATTTTCCAGATATTCACACTACGCTTATTTAAGTTACCACATAATCCAAGTTTAGTTTACCAGTTTACCATTTGACGCAGGAAACAATGATCTCAAAGGCTGCGTTTAACGACTTGAAAGCTTCGCCCCGGGACTACATCAGAAGTTCACTCAACATTAGTTTGAAACTTACAGAATATAAACAAACAGAAACTTTACCTCTTAAACAATTGCTTGTAATGCATCCTAGGTCCAAACAATACACATCACAACACAAAACAAAACACTAAAGAATTTTAAACATTCACTCAAAAAAACTTGCGTCCAGCGGCGGGTATCACGAAAAAATTCTGAATACAAATAGTAGGATGCGTGGGAGTCGGGACGCGAGCGACAGAAGAGGGGATAATGACAACGTACAGGTGGGGGCAGGTACGCACCCTATCCTTACGAAGTTTACGACAAGTGCTGCTACGGCAAGTGCCGGCGATTGACTGAATCAGACTGATCTACCTGGGTGCGCGGGCGCAGCGCAAGGCTGAGGTCGATCTATTGTTGTGAGCGTAGCGTATAACGGATTAAAGTTTGAATTTTCCCTATGGGATGTGTGGTGGAGTTGTATAATGATGACAGTTTTTGTGGTCAGTCGATATAGTATTTCAATTTGAATGGGTTTATTCGATATTACTCAGAATATTGTTGATGGGTTGGGTACATAATTATGTTTATTGTTATTACTATCAAGAATTGAAGAAACGGATACTAAAACATAAAAATACATACATACACATACATAATCTCACGCCTTCTCCCCATTGGGGTAGGTACATACTCCTTTTGCTTCGTTTACATTCATACATCTGGTCATACACGCACGTCAGTAGCGACAAATAAAAATGTTTGTAGAAAAAAAAATATATAGAATATGGCACAAGTAAATTAATCGACGAAATAATTTTGAGTAAATAATATCTCATTGAGTTTTAACTCTCCAAGAGAGTGAATTATCTCCAAACGTATGGCTTGTGACTTGTTGTGTTGTTTGACACATGCTAACTTGTATAAGTTCAAGCAAAAATTTTGGCACTTTAGTTCCACAATTTATGCAAGTTAAAGAAATACATTTTGGCTAGCATTCATAAGCATCCACAAAACTTTAATTTTTTTTCTTTTAATTTGTTTTGGTTCCATCCACCAAAATTGAGCCCACTTCCCCGATCAATTGGCCACACTTCAATAAATGCCCGAATTATTTCATATCCATTGTGCTAACATTACACACATGAGTTAGATTGAACATTGGAAGGTCTGGTGGCCATTATGTGAAGGTAGACACCATGCATGGCACATAGGGTGGCATGCGACGGTGCGGAACAATGACGATTGGACCGAGACCGGTGGCGTTTTAGATTCATAATATTCACTTGTTTTTAATAAAACATTTAAAAAATTGTGTCTGTCATATTTATAGGTTATTATCTTGGTTTTTGCAGGTTTTTCAAATGATTGTCTTATCTAGTCAAAGGTTGTATTCTCTGGTATAAATATTAGTACCTATGTATAGAAAAAAATTACAATTTTACGACATAATTATTTTTCATTTGATTGTTTTTTTTTTTTTTTTTCAATTTTATTTAAACATACTAGAACATCATACGAGTATTCCCCGATTGATTAGGCAGGAGTACACCCACATTTCGCCAGTTATGATCAATTTAAAGTTTATTTTTATTTTTTTAAATACATAATTTTAATAACTAACAGACTTAAAATAATAAGAAAAATATGTATAAGTATATGAAAAGGGAAGGGGGGGCATTGTCATCACACGACATGATTATTTACCCCCTCCCCTTTTTATATACTTGTACATTTAAAGTTGATTTATAATAATAGTACATTACAATTCTTAATACAGCAGATTCAATTGTACCTAGGATATACATATAAAAACAGCAGATGTAGTACAACAGCATGAGTATTCATCAAAATAGACATTCAAATATCAGGTCATTATCCTTTACTGTCCTTTAGGGAATGACGAAGACGAAATTGGGAAAAACCCTCATGAATTTGCATTAACGATTAATTAAAAGGCAAATTCATGAGCCTTTTTCAATTCAAACAAGTGACCCAGATACCGGGAAGTAGGTACAATATAATAAAAACAATTGCTACAACATTATTTGTAGGATGAAATAAACTTCTATGGGTATCTTTATCAGGAGTTTCAACCTGATCGACCCAGCAGATTGGTTCCAAAATTCAGAATAACACGCTCTAATATCCAACCAGCTCTGTACCATTTATCAGCATCCAGATAACTGCACGTATCCCCGTCCCGTCGCGATTTACAAGCGTTCTAGTATTCGTGCTAGTGCTGCCATCTAGCGGATAATGGCGGAGATAACGCGTCTCATACGTAATTGCCACTAAGTAGTGCGTCTCCGTCAATCAGTGGACAGGAAAATTATCTGGTTGTTTTGGGTTCCTTACGGTTGATATTTTGATAGCCAGTATTAGCTAGACCAAATCTTCTATTAGGTATATAGGTATACCCTCGACTAAGACTATACCTACAAAGGCAGCAAGCTCTATTCTTTGTAATTCGCAATGAAATGGCTGATCACATGCAGGAAGGGCTTTGCCTACCCGTGGAATGATGCAAGCTGACAGTAACCATTAACCTCACATTAAAATACCTTAAAAGAGGGGGTAATATTTAACCAAGGAAATGTCACTGTCTCCTAAACTTAGCATTTAGTCTTTTCTGTTAGTCAAATTCGGTCACACAAAATTTATTTGTTACACTATCATATCTATGATCAAAGATAGAATGAAATAATGTAAAATAGATATTTATTATGGGTAATATTATTTCATATCCCTATTATCCTATATCCCTACTAGTATCTATGAAGCTCGCATTGCCTTTGTACGTATTTTTCTGTTCCTTTCTTCTTGTCTGTTTATATGTGTGTGCATAAATTGTTAAATAAATAAATAAACTTCCCATAATATATTATGTCTGTTAATACAATTTCATATATCTTTGATTATTATAGATCCATGATTATAGATATGATAGTGTAATACCCCCCGAGAAATTAATTTCTACATCGAAGAGATTTCAGCAAAAAACGTCCGCTTTGCAACACTAAAAATGCTGGGATGAAAAGCCATGACTTAAATAATAAAATTTAAGAAAAACTTTTAGTTGCTTTTAGAGCTGAATGGTGCTAATCCATGCGTCATGTTCGTGAACGGGCGCTGTCAGTAGGGACTATGGTAATTTCTGAGCTGCCACGGCTTATTTTAATTTAATTTTTGACTTGATGTTTTTGTTTTATTTATTTTTTTATTACGGACTCTTTTAACGTTCTGCATCATTCTCACATGTATAACTTCAACATTAATGTTGTTACCAATTTTTTGTAACCATATTTTGATTTATAAGAGTGTCCGTGGAGTTTCTTGCCCGTTCTTCTCCATAGGTAATACTACACTTTGGAATGGGCAACTAGCTTCATCTTTCTATTTGACCGACCCCTTGACAAAAGTGCCTGTAATTCGTTTATTTAAAATAAATGCTTTGAGTTTGAGTTATGAGTTTGTGTTTTCCTACGCCACAAGGGCTCAAGTATCGAGTAGAGAGGTTATTTAAACGATCTTATTATCGGCTCATTTGCATCACCTATATTTAGCGCTAAAAGAACTTAAAAAATCTTTTTACCAATCGATTGAAGATGATAAAGACAGGTTTGAAATATTTTTAGCGCTAAAAGCATTTAGTGATTTGTGATGCAAGCGGACCCATGCGTATTTAAGTGCAAAAGGAAGCCATTTAGATTCAAGACTGATACTTACCTACTGAAAAGATCAATACCTCAATGTACAGAACCCACCAGTTCATTAAGAACCTGTATACCAACATAGATACGCAACGACTAGCATCACGCACTCGATACTGACAGATTTGCGCATCACCCAGATCTTATCTTAGCTAATTACGGTATACCATTCATTTACATAGCCAATAGTTAAATATAGGAATAAATATACAATGTAGAAAATAATGTAGAAGTTTCTATTGGCCTCGATTTAGATCGATCTGGATCGGATGCTGACTTTGATAAAAATTGGTGAGGTGGATATAAGTGGGTGGTAATCTCAGTCATTCATTATCAAAATATATATGACGGCTAAACTATACAACTTACAGTCAGCCTCAAAATTATGTATACCATCGACAAGAATTAATTTAACTGGTTACAACCCTACAAGCTTTGTTCCATAATATTATATCAATGTGTACCATTTCTAACCGCTAAACATATGACACCATTGGTATTTAATTGTAGCTATTAATCGATAGATACAGTAATATGAAACACAAATTGTAGACTATCAAAGGAATTATTGTCAATGAATTCTGTTTGAGGCTTACGGTACCTATAAATATATATAAATAAATGTGTAGGTTAATAAACTGAACTAATTTTGTCATGACATGGCAAAACTTTAATAAGTTTAATATCATTTTAAACTGGAAGACGAATACAGGAAAGGTTATAACAATGATTTCGTTACTAATGCTAGCTTAAAACATTGCCTTTTTAAACCTAAAACAGATTTTTTGTCTATCGTGATCAAGAAGCGTCTTCTAAGGTTGCTCATAAGCAAGGACAGAGAAGAGACGTATAAATAAATAACGAAGGAATCCTAGGTCAAGTCTTCACGTGACCAGATGGCTGATCCCTTTTTAGGTCAAAGAATCAGCATTGCCATACAACATGGCAATAATGCCAGCCTTTTGGGAAGTTTTCCAGTTGACAGCGATGCGGACGAATTTTTTTAATGTCCTATGAGTCCTTTCCCTTTCTTTTTTAATCCATATCACTGTTATTATTTTAAGTCTGTTAGCATAAAATAATATATATTACAAAATAACGTGAATGCAAATCTTTAATACAGTATCACTTATTATTGATATATCTAACTCTAGCAGAAGTCACGAATTGCACATAGGCACTTTGAACCACAGTCCAAGGTGTGAATTCTAATAAAAATAAACATGTTTATTACGTACTTATACAACATAATCGCTGACTCTTTTGACTATTTCTTACAATAAGGATGATGCTTGGGTCAAAAAACAGAAATTCTATTTAATCCGTCAGTCAGATAATAAAATAATACATATTAGACACGTATTTTTTGCTTTGTCATATTAATCAAAAATAACTTGTATAAAACGCATTTAATTTGGGGAGTGGGGGTCGCTACGTCACAAGTAAGTATAAAATCTACTTACTCGTGACGTCATGGCCCATTTTAACTCAATGTATCGCAGTAATCTTTTGATAACATAAAAAAAAATATATGTGTACAATATTGTTTAATAATCTACGAGACGGACAAAAATATTTTATTAGTCATCATCCCTATTTAGTCATTTAATTGATGACTCCACTAATCATAGAACAATTGCTGTTTGATGACGTCAATAATTATGGCGTCAGGGATTGCCTAAAACTATAATTAAAAAGTGAATACCTACATGTGAGTAATTATTATCAACCCACTTGCTGCAATATTGCAATCAAGATACAGGTTAAAATCGCGTGCACGAATCTACAGTGATGGAGCTTTATGCAGGTGGTATTAATCGTAGATGAATAATTAAAATTGATGATCAACAGATATTCAGTAGTTAATTCAGCAGGAGACCGTCATGTTGGTCATTTATTGTGGTGTTTATGTTCATCTATCTTTTAAATAAAAATGAAATGCTGTTCGTTGGTAAGCGCATCACTTGAGAATGGTTGGACTGATTTAGCTGTTTTAAAATGTTTGTAATACTCAGAATTACGTTAAACGGAAATAAAATTTTTAAAAGATTCCCGGAAAAATTAAAAAAATCGGGTTAAACTTAACGTCCTTTCCTTATTGGATTTTTGTATGAATTATTGAAAGGAAAGAACGGCTGTCAGGGTCAGCTAGTCTTTAATAAATAAAAATATATCTCGTTTTGCGATAGTTGAAACGAATGTTAACCAAGAACTTCAACTAAGTATCACGTATGCACAATACACGAAATCAAAATGGAAAAAAAAAAACAAACTAACGTTCTTCAAAGGATCATCAGAAAAGATCAGAATGTTCTTTAAAGACACACTATAAAGAAGAGGAAAATTCTATTACAATAATCTTGTAAGTAAGTATCCCACTACCTATGGGAAAAACAGGCTCTCATACAAAACAGTGATCAACATGCTTGTTTACTACGTGTTGTTTTTTCTAGGTAATTGAGTCGAAAAACGAGTAAAAATAAAAAAGAAGTGTCTTGCAGTCATATGGTCACAACAACCAGGTCGTCATGGTCAACATCTATAGGTTGCCAATGAATTGTTATTTATTGTGAATATTTCTCCTATGGACCTATCTTGCGATATCAATCTTCGGATCGCTGAACGCGGAAGATACGTGTATAAAATAATAAATATGGTTACTAATATTTAATAGACATCGTATTTAGATTTGCATACAATTTTACCATCGACATTACATTTAATCGACGGTATATATAAAGGACCACTAATCATAAGATAATAAATAGTACATAGTCAAGGATTGCAAGCCATTAATGTTTGTATGACCTGGTTTGTAACGAACATTCTTACTTAAAACTTGTCAGTAATTAAAGGTAGCGGACCATATTTTGTTAACATTACTTTGATTTTAAAGCCCAAACGGTTTTCATGTAGCTGTCAGACTGCCCTACCATTAAAACAACATGGCGGATACATGGCCTAGCATAAGTATCTGAGCAGGCGACCAAATAAGGGACGAAAAAATATTGACTTTAAGTTGTCGTAACCCATCCATCATTCTCATCATCATCTCTCTGGCTTTATTGATTGATTCATGTATTTGCCTCCTTTCTAGCCATATCATTCTTCACAAAAGAATTCACCATTCGTTTCTTTGGTCTTCCCTAACTCTTTAACATTCTTCATTCATATCACACACAATATTATGTCAAGATATGAAATACCATACTAGTTGTTCCCGCTATAAAATTCGACACATCGTTAAAGTCAAACATCTTCACAAACTGCAAAGACACACAAGGGACCACGAATAAGTAATAACGAAATTAAGAACATAATCAAGATAATGTTACCGTTATAAGGCTGTAAGTTGATAGCTGTGATGTATGTTGAGCTTACAGAGATAGTGTTGACCTTGGACGGTACAGCCAAAGTGCCAATGTTACTGCTTCCTACCTCGGCACTTTCTAAGACAACGCTGTTTTTAGCTAATGTCTGATTGTTCTAAATTTTTTGTGAATGCTAAATAATTGAATCTAGATTTGTATCAACGTCATTATCTTGCCCATAACTAAAATTTGTGGTTGGCGCACATATTTTGTTTTTACATACTTCTCTATTAGTAACCACCTTCCTAGCCAAATTATCTTTCACACTTTTTCCATCGTTTCTTTGATCAACCTACATTCAAATATGTATATCTGCGAATTAATTGTTTTTTAATTAATGTCGTTAGTGTTTGGAATATCAACAATATAACCGTTGGCAATAAGTTGCGCAAAGTAAGTCAAGTTGTACAGGAACAACAAAATGATAAGTATATTTTTTAAATATTAAAACACCTAAATAGAAGTACACCTAATAATATACATAAAAGAAAATTGCTCCTCTGCAATCGAAGTATTTTTGTATGTACATGTAATTAAGAAGTTACAAAAAGTGGGGAAAACAGATTTGCCTTACAATGATAATAATTATTAAAAAAAACAACATCCGTTTATATTTTTGGTCAATTTATGTAAAATGAAGATTGTTGAAGATCGTTGCGCCAAGCCAGTTGTTTTTAACTGACCTTTCAATTTGTAAAATAATAACTCGTAATTTATTATGATTTTCGAGAATAATTTCCATATTTTAACACTGCCATGTATATTTTCAGATACCCCAAATATTGGCTGGCTAACGCTGAAATATTCAATCACAAAATCCTATTCAAAATAAACAGACTTTTTAAGTCTAAGTACCAATCAATCAATCTAGAAAGATTGATTGTTTTGAATCCTTCAGCATCATAAATATCAACGCCTAGATTCTCAAATACAGCTAAAATATATCAAATATCATCTAAAACTCACCGGTTCTCTCCAGGTCCAAGCTTATTGTTCTCAACTATAGCCGTAGCCCTGATCCTATGGTCAGGCTGTTCCCCAATCAGTTTCTCACTCCTACCGTTGTTCAAATGCTCCCTAGCCACACTGTATGCGTCACAAATATCCCTATCAACAACAACACCACTATCACTTTCACAGATCACTTTAACTTTCTCACTCGTGTCAACTTCGTGTTTCTCCGGTTCCACTTTGTCTTCTTCTTTTATTATGTCCTTCTCTTTCTTTTTGTCGATGCCGTTGGCTATGACGGGCGCTGGTTTCGCCTGGAGGGATTTAGGTTGGGCTTTCGGAGAGGATATGGTAGGTTTGCTCTCGATCGCTCCGTTTTCGTTTATTGATGTCACGTAGACGGTCGAGTTTGCTATGTAGCCGTTGAGCTCTTGTCTGTTTTCTGGCTGAGTTCGTTTTCGACGGTTTAGCTGGAACAAAGAAACAAATATAAGTCAAATAATGTCCATGATCAGCAATAGTATACTATCTATAGGACCATATAGACAATTAAGCGAACGACAATATCGTCTTGACCTGATTACGACACAAATGAGATAATACTCGTAAGTTAACTACCATTAGTATGCAAAATTGATGGCATCAAAACCGCATTAGTTATAGGTACTCTAAGTAATCATGTAGGAACAGAATAAGTACATATGTATGACTATGCCTGATCCACTTACCGACTTTATTTGCAATGATGTTGAACTTAACAATCCTAATAAAAACTTTTTCAAACCTGTAGAATTGCAACCGGATACACATAATAAATCAATTGAATTACATTTCAACTTCAATCAAGAGGTATAAAAAAAATATACACAATATATTATTAATGATACAATGTCTGACACACCCCTGACAGAACCTCATAGTAGAATAAAATAAATTAATGACACATTTATAAAACTTATGCTTTAGAATGTACTCAAGGTTTTAAAGATAAGTGAAGATGATACAGCAATAAATGTTATTGAATTATATTATTTAAATAACATCATATCACGCTTTGTTTCTCCGAAGGGTTGGGCAGAGGTGTACCTTTAGTACATCGACATTTCGTCAAAAATGTTTTAATACGTTGTAGTTTTTTTATGTGATAGCAGTACCTACAACCAAATCTATATTCTTTAGATTTGTTGAACACCTAAAATCATTCCAAAACTTCCGAAGAATTAAAAATATGAGAAATTCTGAGAACATCAGACTGCAACGAATTCTATATTCAAGCGTTTCAATTCTGTAATATTCGTTTCTTTAGGAAAACCGTAAATAAAATCTGCAAAAGTCACTTCGTATCTATACTTTTTAGAGTTCCGTAGTAAATAAGGAACCCATATAGTTTCGCCATGTCCGTCTGTCTGTCTGTCCGCGATTTAGCTCAGATAATCTTAGTACCAAAAAGCTGTAATTTGGCATGGGTGTATATTAATTAATCACGCCGACAAAGTGGTAAAATAAAATCATGAAAATATAGTGGCCTATCCACTATAAAAATAATTATGAACAGCATTTATAGGATAATAACATAGGGCAACAGTAGTAGTAGTCTATATCATATCTTTCCTTTGGCTTATAAATATCATTATTTATTTATATCTGAATCTGCCTTTACCAATCTATTTATTATCCCTACATAATTATGTAGGTCAGAGAATTTGAGCAACTTTTCACCAAATCCATTAATTGTAGACTAGAGTTGAGCTGGAGACAATATATTGTGGTCTGTTATGTGGCTGTATAAGAAGTATACATAAGACTATGTATAGTGAATTGTTAGCTGCATGCGAAGATGCGAACCCATCCATGTTCAAGCCATCTGACAGCCACTTATCGCCGTTTGCAGCACATTTAACACGATTATTGGAGTGTGGGTTTCCGTACCGCTTGAAGATGGTGATAAAAAATATACGTACTTAGCTGAGTAAGTTATATCTAAATAAACCGTAGACGGATGTGCAGTAGAAGTTAAAAAAAAAATTGAAGAAAATTAAACCAGCTGGCTAAAGTTATGCCTCAGGTGCCTTGAAGCCGGTTGGAGTGGTAGTAACAAAATCAAGAGTTTTAAAAGAGAAAAATTTGAACAAAGACCGAAAATTATAATAAAAGTCGCAATAAAGGACTATTATGTTGAACAATCTCCTCATAACGCGCACCAGATGACACTGTCATGGTTTTTTATGAAAAATGCTAATGGTCCCGAATAATATGTCACCGCAGTATGCGACCCCAATTAGTAGCAAAAACACCACTTGACTATACGAACGTGTAAAAACGTGAAATGCAACAAGTGGGCCCTTGATGTGCCTATTATTGTTTGGCGCAATCATTTCGTGGGAAAAAATATGAAGTCAAACACAGTCGAATATGTAAGGAATTCATGAGCGAACTTCAGTACTTAAGATTTTTTATTTAAATGGTTGGTTGGATTTACAATAAGTTAATCTTAAATTACCAAATCCCGTAAATCTATCTATTGTCCCCTGCAGAACAAAGGCCTCTCTCTCCATTTTCACGCACAATTCTGTCTTTTGCTAGAGCCGGCCAATCCTTTCGGTAGGAGTCAAGGTCATCCCGCCATCTTCGCCATGGCCTGCCGCAATGTCGTCGTGCATTTAGTGGGACCCATTCGGTGGTTCTTTAACCTTTTTTAACACACCCCAAAAATAACTATGGGACCTTTTAGCCTAGATTTGGAAACAGCCAATTGTATCAATACCGATATTGATAATTAAAATGTCATGGTCGTACCATGACATTTTAACTATCAATAAATAATTAGACAATTGCTTAAGATAGGTTTGTCCCATCAATTGCCAATTATGGGTACATGAAACAAAGATCGGAGTCAACGAATTGATTCAATCAATCTGAATGAAATCATTGATGCAAACATCAAACAGAAAGAAAAAGACTAAAAAACAAATAAACAAAATTGGTTCTCCAGAGGAAAAGTCAAAAGATGTAATAAATTGAAATGAAAAAGGTATAAATCAAAATGAAGAATCCTACTTATAATATTATGAAGTAGACGAAGAAGCTGAAAGAGAGATCTTTTCGCATGTTTTAACTGCAAATGATATATATTGAAATAATGTGAAGCGAGCGAGTGAATCAAGTGCGCTACAACTACGAATGAAGTAACGAATCGTCCGGAGATGACGGTACAAACAATTTGTTGTGTGGGACAAGTTTGAAGCGAAAACAGGTACAATACAATGAAGATATTTTAATAATAAGCCATGGCAGCTAAAAGATACCACCTTAAGATGCTTACCTTTTTAAACAATATAATCAGGTAGTAAGGACAGAATTATATGAGGCAAAAAAAAAAAACTAATTGTATAATGAACTCATTGGATGAACTCTTTCGTTTCGAAAGAGTTTTAGAACTTTAATTTTGTTTTCGACGTGAAGAGTTGATCCAATGAGTTGAGTGAGTGAGCCAAAGGCCAAAATCAACAAAATCATCATCTGCCTAGCCTTTTCCCTACTATGTTGGGGTCGGCTTCCAGTCTAACCCGATACAGCTGAATACCAGTATTTTACATGGAGCGATTGCCTATCTGACCTCCACAACCCAGTTACTGGGTAACACCCTTTGGTAAGACTGGTTGTCAGATTTTCGGGGTTCTGACGACCCGTAACAACTATCAAAGATTAACAAATGACAGCCGGGAGCTAACGGTTTTACGTGCTTTGCGAAGGACAGAGGGGTTTTGGTATGTAAAGATGGTCAGCAATCCACGGACCAACCGCGGCAAGCGCAGCTTAACATGGTTGACCAACCCGCACGGCTATTATTACTTAGCCACAAGCCTTTAAAATCTACTCGGCTTAGACAATTTATTTTAATTGTGTCGCGCAACTTGGGCCATCACATAAGTGGCCTCGTCAAATGGAGTTGGACTGAATGCAGACTAGCTCACTTGTGCGCATTGTCCTAGCCAATCTATTGTACGCTTTCCACTATGTGTGCACGCCATATACACGCTATATCCTCCAACTTGCGCCATCGAGTCGAGTGGCTTCTAGCGGAGTGGTGGTCTGAATGCAGGCCAACTCGCTCACAAACATTGTACTGGCTAATATTTTACATAGTGTTGTATGTATATAATCTAGAACCATATCGTACTATATTTTACAACTTGGGCCTGGAGTCGAGTAGCCTCGACGAGTGGTGGGTTGGACTGAATGCAAGCCAGCTCGCTTGCAAATATCGTCCTTAACCAAACTATTACATATTCTCTATAACGTATTGTTACACGCTGCTAGTCAAAACTCGGGCCTAAAGTCGAGTAGCTTTGCCAATTAGTTCTGAAAACAGGCCAACTCACTCACACACAATGTCCGGGATAATTTATTGTACAACATTCTCTCTAACTTTATGTTTAAGCGCTGTAGCTTACAACTTGGGCCACCGAGTCAAGTGTCCTCGTCGAGTAGAGTGTTGGACTGAATACAGGCCAACTCGCTCGCATACAATGTCCTAGCTAATTTATATTATGTTCTATTTAACTTTATGTACTAAGGATGTAGGACTAAACAACATTAAAGTTTGTCGCAACCGGTGCATTCTAAAATTGGCGAAGAAACCTCGACTGGCGAGAGAAATATGAAAGAGATGATAGATATATCTAATGCCGTTGACTGGCAGCAACATTCCACTTTAAATGATGATTCGTTGTTTACTTTCATAAGGGTGTGCATACATTGCTTTTTATTAATCCATGAACGCGCGTTCAAACTCGCGCGAACCTATCGCGCTCTTTCATTAACATCTTGTTAGCTCGGGGAACAAGAAAAGAGTGGACTGTATTAGGCAATGGTTCAATGACGTCTTATTATGTACAAACTATAAAATCCCGGACAAACAGTTAGTAATTATATAAGAGAGGAATATCGTCCGTCGCGATGGAGTCCGTGGAAGCGAGTGGTCGTCGGGCCAAGCCGTGCCGCCGCCGATGCCGCGCCGATCATGCTGCCTGCACGTGCAGCCCGAGTGCAAGGTGTTGTGTTGGGTTGGATTCCCAACAGTCTCGTATATTAGCACCTTAAGTACCTAAGTAAGGTATCTGCATATATTACGCAAGTAAACAAGACTAGTGCATTAACATGTGGAACATATAGTACCTAAGTCAGTTGGAACATGCCACGTCTAGAGGCCTGATGCGCTTGGACGCTGCAGACGCTGCAGACGCTGGGCACGAAGCCGCTTGGCTAGTAAATCATCTGCTTAGCATTTCAATCAGTTCTTACTTCTACTAATGCTAATAAATACATAAATTAATATTTGATAGACAGATTAGCGACTCACCTACTAAAATTGACGTTATTTGTTTTTTGTTTTTATAGAGTTCTATCAATCTTATTATTATTATTTATAAGTAAATATTAAACGTACAATTCAACAACATGTTTATGGTAACAATTTGGCAGTGACAGCGCCGTAGCAATAACCTTTGCGTGATACAATCCTTAGTAGATATTTTAGTCATGTGAATAAACTTAATCTTTTTGAGTGCTCACAGCTATTGCAGTTGCTGCTACTAGCACATAGAACACTTTAAACATTTAGATTGGAATTTATATAGTTCTTAATTAAGTTTTTTCTGAGCCTTAATTTAATACTTACACACCAGATACCTGGTAAACTTACCATGTATATTGCCAACTTATTATAATCATATTCTTGCAAATAAATACTATTTTTATAATTTGTACATCATTGGTATTGATTCTTACCTCTACAGACAATTTAGACATGTCAACTGGCGTGATCCGCTTGAGCGCTGACAGCCGCTGCAAGCGCTGCCGCGCCTGCTCCTCCACGGCGATGAGGAACGCATCCTGGATTATATTGTGGCCGATGTCTGATACTGTGGACAAGATAACATTGATTAATATGTTTGTTGCTGATCACTCGTTCATTATAATCAGATAGTTGTGTAAGTTGCAGAGGTAAGTACTGGCAATTCTACCTAACTGGGAACGACCTAACTGCTTAAGTAAACCAACGGTAATGATTTTCTTAAAATTATTAAAAATATTCGACGGCATGTGAAGCCAATTCAGAGGCCAATGGGCGGCTTTAAAACTCTAACACCAGTTTAGTCACCGTCTTTATTTTATAACCTTGGTTTTAATAAGATAAAACATGGAAATACATTTTTTAGGTGCTTAAAACTGTGAAAGAGGTACTGGCATTGATTTGACGTGCGTTCGAGGCTAGACCGCTTATGTACTCGCACCCTTATACGCGTTGAATTGACTAATGCAGCCGCACAATGTCCGATAGATTGGATTAAGAGCTTACCTACTTCATTAAGCCGTTTTAAAGTAATCCTTAACATTAAATACATTACTATGACACACAGAGTCGACGGCTATTTGAGTTGATTCATTTATTATTGACACGAAAAAAAGAAGACCGACAGCTACACCCAAATAATAAAGGTATAGGTTAAAGTTACCTATTATATTCCTCTCGGTCTCATCTAAATGCCTATAAATATGCATTTGTTTTGTGTATGTAAACCCAACTCAAGTCAGGAGGAATCCTTGGTAATAGAGCGTATACCGATATCATTATTATGTGCACCTAGGACATAAATTATAAAAACCATAAAAAACTTTATTTTCCGCCTTTATACTATTTTTCCACAATTTTTTTGCAAAAAGGACGGATCAAAAAGTATTTTCCATTAAAATATCAAACGGCAATCTCGTCAAATACTCCTGCGCCACGTGCACTGAGATCGATTGAAACAATTCGCGTGCCGATGGTGCAATTAATATTCCTTCGGCAATCGAGGGCCTCCGAGATGAGTCAGCCATTGTGACTGTGAATATATTAAGGAGTTGGACTGTAGGACTGAAGTCAGTCAGTAGTAGTCAGTACTTAGAATGTTTACGTTAAGACTTAAGTGTAATGCGTTGCAGTGATATTGTTCGGTTATGTAATTGTAGAATCTAGGTATTACCTACTGTAACTTATATACTTTCAACTGAATGCAGTCTGCGGGTGTATAATCATTAGCTAAAATATAAGGTCGTGTCATCAATAGAAGACAAGAATAATAAGCATAGGTACCAAAAATATAGATACTTAAACGTCACGCTTATCCCAAAAGAGATAAAACAGGAATTACAGAAAATCATTTGTTACAAAATACAGACGAAATAATCAAAACAGTGTTTGTAACAAAAGTATGAGAAAGTTATATAAATCATTTCAGTGTTATGAGCGTTCATTCTAAAAGTTGGCAACGCAACGTCGCAAATAGCTGTCAAATATTTACCTGTTTTGATTAATTTAGCAATATTACTGTATGGAAATATGAAATATCGCCAACTAGTGACCTAAAACATTAATAATGAACTTCAATTATAACACTGAATTTGATGTTGTAATCGTTTTAGGTGTAAAAAGCGCACTTGGAAAGTTTCCAAATACTTTTTTTTACATCTAAACCTAATTATTCGGTGTTACAATATGAATTATTGCATTTCATAATCAATATTTTAATTCTCTAGAAAGCGATATTTCATATTTTCAAACAGTTATATTGCCAAATTAATCAAAACGGCAAAATATTTGACAGGTATTTGCAACGTTGCCCACTTTCAGAATGCACGAAAGCGTGCTACGGTAGGTACGTAAGTACACCAAAATGTAAAAGCGAAGAACCGAATACGTACTTGGATTGCACAAAAAAACCTTTGGCAGTCACCCAAATGCCTCTGATGTCGCCATACGGATAACAACACCAACAGTCTAACCAGAAGCTGACCGGAGGAATACCAGTATTTACATGAAGCGACTTCCTATCTGACCTCCACATCCTAGTTACTAAGTAACATTCGAAACTAAATTTCTAAAATATGGCTAAACCCACGCAAAAGTCACTTATAAATTCCCGAAAAAACATACTTTCTGTTACCATCCGGATGAAAAGTAACCCTACGCGATGATCAACCGCACCCTAGAGGTAACTAAGTTATTTACTATGCCTGAAAGTACGCTGTAAGGGGACGACCATAAAAATGAAAAATGTGCCTCCCCATAGCACTTTGGTGTAGGAAAGCACGAAAATTTTAGGGATTTTTGAGTTCTTTAGAAAGGTCATTTTGCTGTAGAATTCCGGGTCGCGTAAGGTACTGTGAACGTGAATGTGGGCTTTGGGATTTGAATCCGAGATGGAGCAAAAGAATTTTGTAAGTAGGTAGATACTTAGAGATAACGTAAAGGATTTCTTTAGTAGGTTTTTTATTGCCGGATTTCCAAATGCTTCTACGGAAGAAACGTCCTCGGTTATTTCATGGGGTAAATGACATGAACTTCTAGTAATATTGACAGTAATACGTTATCCTTGGTTGGCTTGATCATCGCTGAACGTAGATAATTACAGGGTCTATAGCACTTATATAATGATAAAAGATGACTTTGGTACCGGCTGCATTGATATTTTGGAGCGTGACGGCATACAAAATGGTGGCATTTTTTTTAAAGAACTAAATTAAATAGTAGATATTTTTGGTAGGAGCTACTAAAACAATAGAGATTAAATTGAATGTATCAACGTCGAGAAAGCAGTTTAAACTCGCCAAAAGATTTACCGGTGAAGCTGGACATGAACCAACCTGGTGGCGACGTCGTTACAAAATGCCCATCTATAGATAAATATCACTAGTTTCTCCAATAGTCCATTACCTAATCAAGGATGCATATCCGGTATGGCTCGCAAATCCTTCCATATCCTAAGGGCACGTCTTCCCTTCTATTACCGCGCCCCCCGGTCCACTCCTTGATATGCAATGGTCTTTGTAATACCATGAAACATGAAGCTCCAGCAAATCTTTGGGTTCATTTGATTAATAGTCTGGTCAAACCACGCTGGGTTCGGTGCATTTCATTCATTCATACACGTCCTATAAAAATCGGCCACCGATGGATTGCCGCCTGCAAACACTCATAACCTAACACAACCTTCAGCAACACCTCTAACATATAGTTTCTATATAGGTATCAAAGTATTCACACAGGAATAATCGTATGCGTAACTATCGTAAGCTTATCTTCAAAACAGACATCATGCTACAAAATGATCAAATACTGTCTGTGGTACCGTTGTGCCTAAGTTTGTGTGAAACGTTACCAAGTGTCTCGCCATTTACCAGGAAGTGTCTATTTTTGCGTTTTAGTACAAATTGAGAGGTGGTTGAACTCTGATTATATTATATTTAAAAGAATTATATAAAACTGTATTACTTAGGAACTGCGAGCATTTTATGTAAGTTCCTGACAAAAAAAAAAAAACAATCAATCTGCCTAGCCTTTTCCCAAATTCGGCATCTATTCTAACCGGATCCAGCTGAATACCAGTATTTTACATGAATTGATTGCCTATCTGACCTCCACAACCCTGTTACTGGTAACACGATACCCCATTGGTAAGACTGGTTGAGTTTTTTGGTCTTCTGGTTATGCTACGACTGTCAAAGGATTACGAATGACACCCGGAACCAACGGTGTAACGTGCTTTCCGAGGCACGGAGGAGTCTTGATATTTATAATGGATGGTCACTCATCCACGAATCGACCGCGGTAAGCGTAGCTTAACCTCTTCTTCTTCCTCATCGACCCGTGCGGCTGTTATTATTTTGCCATGAGCCCCTGTAAAACCCCTGACAAAATAAACTTAAAAAATAAGAGAGACCTTCATTCACTTATTTCATACAATAAGCTAATAATTTGTTATTTGCAAACCATTGCTGCACAGCAATTGTAAGTGTTCTTTGTGGTATTGAACAACCGCATTATATCCAACATTTGTTTTAAAATTCATCTCTCAAAATATTCTCAAAACTCTTAAAACTAGTCGCGAAAACATATTCAAACATATCAACTCGAAATCATCCATATTCGATAACTATAAAATTCTTCCACAAGCCCTCGATAATGACCTAGCCTTGTTACAGCTTGGTACTTCAAAATGGCAAACAGCGAAGACAACAGATAGCCTCACTATGTCCTTGTATAAAAACTAGACCTCGGAGTCTCGGACCCTAGAACATAGACACAAGTACACATAATAAGTACCGTTCTATCCGTTTGCACTGGAATGTATATTAAAAACTGGTTCCGTACTTAACAGAGTACAAACTGACCAACTTGTTGGACAAAACGACTGATTTTGAACTCTATTTGTCTTGGACTAAGTTTTACTATTCTTTGTGAAAAGTGATGGTCGCTTTCTGATGTCAAAGATAGATGATACATCGTCATTAGTGATGTTTTGAGGGAATCTGATGATCGTGTTTAAGGGTTATAGTTGCTTGGTGGGGTGAGTATTAGATAAAGAATCGAGTTTCTTCATTGTTTCAATAAATAGATGCTATGTTGACGGATGTTTTTCTTCGACGAAGATGCTCTGTGAATTTAGGCAGTAACCTCTTCATTTTAGTTTGATTAGTCTGCCTCATCCCACTACGCAAAGGCCTCTCCAGGTATTTTGGCCAAAAGTAACTCAAAATTTTAAAGAGATGACCTGAGGAATCGTCGCTAATATGAAATACCACTTTATCCAGCCAAAGTGAGTGGCATTCTATCAGCGACAACGATAAGTTATAAATGTATTGGATTGAAATAAGCTACAGAACAGCTAGCTAGGACAGAGTGGATGCGGAAGGCGGTGGCCAGGGTGTTGTGGCGTAGCCTAGGAGAGGCCTATATCCAGTAGTGCGATTGACTGAGTTGAATGAAGCCACGGAAAAGCGTGTGTCAGTCCTGTTGATTGTCGTTGTAGAGAAACAAAATGCTTTGAAAGCCATTCCGAAGCTCAAGCAAACCATATTCTCATATCTCATTTCAACTGTTTTGATTCGTTGACAAAAATAACAAAAACCAATCAAATAAAATATATGACTGAGAAAAAACATAATCCATGTGTTTATCGATACTATTCGATAAGACTCTTGCGTCTCAGGAATCTCGAATCACACATTCGATTTGCATTAATTCGTTCATTCGACATTTATAATGTAAATAATGAAAGGAATCCTACAACCACAGATGTTGCATAATTAAATACTAGTTATGTTGATTGGAATAATTTAAACATTTTGTTAACAGAATCATTTCATAATACTGTAACGCACTGAACACTTCTGTGTTCAAATTATAGCAATAGATAAAGAATGATCGTTCTCTGCCTTAGTCAAAAGTGTGTTCAGTGGTGGCCGAGGTCGCGAGGTCGCTGGAGGTCATGGGTTCGTACCCAGACAGGCACTTTGCGTAATTTATATCTTCACCATGCTATATGAACGGTGAAGAAAAAAATCGTGAGAAAACCGACGTGTCCTAGAACCAAAAAAATTGAACACATGTGACATCCATCAACCCGCACTGGGCCCGTGTGGTGGATTATGGCCCACTCCCTCTCAAAGAGAGGAGGCCTGTGTCCCAGCAGTGGGATTATTATAGGCTGATTATGCTAGTCAAAAGTCAACTCGTAAAAGGTTTGTAGGGACCTATGTCCTCGAGAGAAGAAAGAATGGCCAAGGACAATCTACCCTAGATCATACATGGAGGTATAAACAACTTTTACTATGAGAGCAACTATAAAGTATAAATTACGAAGAAAAAATAAACAGGTGTTCCCAACATTTTGATCGCAAAAGTTTTTAGGGACTTCCTGGTATTTTTTTTTTTTTTGATAATTTCAGGTTTGCTCTCATATTAAAACTTTATCGTAAAAATGAAAGCTGTACCTTGGCAGATGGCAGTTCTGAACGTCAAGCAAAAGTAAATAGTGCATTTGGAAGCGGTCTATGGAGAATTAGTGACCCAACTTTAGTAATCGACAGTGAACATTGAAAAGGCCTTGGGCAAGCAACTTTAGCGTAGGTAAATAGAACTGGCTGAATGTCTGGATTTTAGAAACATCTAAACGTACCATTGACTCGATAGTTGACGTGGTATAGTAGAACTCCTTGTGAAAGGACTCGCGAATGGGAAGTAGGTACTCCCAACATAAATATTTTGTGGGGCTATTTGCCGAAGTAACATCAACACCGTCTAGGGAAATTTTGCATAAAGTTCTTTTAGTCAAAAAATACTGCCGGCCGGTTTTAAAATACTTTGAAAAAAGCATAATTTATAGGCCTGTTTGGATGATTCCAAATTCAAATTTGAAAAAATAAATTAAAAACAAAAGATTTGCGCGGCATAACTTTATCTAAGTTCGAAGGGTTCAATTTACTTACCGCAGTTTTTGATAATTTTTGGTGTCAAAAGTGTAAAGTGTAAAGTTTTAAAACAAGTTTGCAGTTAATTTCGAATTTATGCCACTGTATGCATCATACAGCGACGCCATTAAATAAGAGAGAAAATGTTGTGTTTTGGGCTGGGAATTCGCGTTGGTGGAATAACAGATCTCGTTTGGATCAGAAACACTATAACCGTTGAAAACTACCTTAACCAGGTGCTAGTACCAATAGTCTACCCCCATCGACTTCAAATGAGCCAAGAATTTACGCTCATGCACGATAACGCCCGTCCGCACACAGCGCGACTGGTGACCAGCTGGCTGCAGGAGCACAAAGTATTGGTCTTAGACTAGCCCACGCAATCACCAGACCTAAACCCCATAGAGCACACGTGGGACATGCTCCATAGAAGGGCTTTGAAGAATTTTCCTGCAAAAATTGCGACTGAAGAGCAACTTTTTTGCAAAACACAAAAAAAAAAATGTTTTATTCCGAAATCTAGTCTGATAAATGGGCTTTATACAAACATATACGTGTTGTATATTATTCATAACAAAATTTGAGTAAATTAAGAAAGTCCGAAATATATCTAGACGGTGTTGATGTGTGTATTTTACATGAAAGTATTTCATAAAGGTACTACATTCGGTCACGTTAAAATAATTTTACACAGTTGCACATAAATAAATGGCTAACCCCGTCTCTTTTACAGATACCATCTCTGCACGCATAAAAAACCAAAGTGAAGTGCCGTCTGCCGATTATCCAGATAATGAAACATACTCCGACGCTAGTAACAATGGCGTTTACATTCTTCTTCACACGATTCGGTACAAAGTATACGAGAATTTAAACCGCCGCCAGCTCCTATGCGTCTGTGTCCCAAAACATGCAGTCAAAGTGACCTCTGCGCTGCCACCGAGGACGCCGTGGAAGAGGCGAAAATTTGGGCCAACTAGATCTGAGATACTGTCGTGCCAGCGACACGATGAGGAAGGAGTGAAACGTTTAGGTATTTAGCTAAGCTTGTAGGAGGGATTTATTTCTTTCTTTTTGGTGTGATTAGTGACTAACGTGGTGTCAGAGTTTTATGCCGCCCATGAACTTCTGAAATAGTTTCACATGCCGTCGAGAAATATCACTCAGGCATGCCGGTTTCACCTCCTTCAGCGAAACAGTAATGCTCGCGAAGGAGGAGGTGGAACGCATGAAAGATAGGCAAATTTTGCGCACGCCCTAACGCCCCTAACCGCCGCAAGAGACGCTCTGGGCGTCGGGAGTCGCTGGCCGATTCCCAGCCACCGTAGGCGTGAGCTTGCGGACGGTAAGCAATGGATAGCTCGCCGTCCGATAAGGACCAGGCCCGGGTCAACGGCGCGTTGTGTTCCACGCGCACCTCAAAGAGATGTCAGCACAACTGAAGGGGTCCGCTAGGGCCGATGCCCTGCCGGGGTTGCGGGTTTGTCCGAAAGGGTTACCGTGGCCCCTGGCAATATACAGATAACTGAAGGAACACGGGTGGGTTTTAGTCAGTAAGAGTCTGACACGCCCTCCCGCTCCGCCCAGAGCGGGAGAAGTTATTTGATAATTTCCCGCCAAAAAAAAGGTGTGCCGGTTTCCTCACGATGTTTTCCTTCGCCGTTTTTGAAGCGTGATAATAAGTTCTGCTGCTCCTGCACGACAATGCGCGACATCATACTGCTCAGCGGACGGTCTCCAAGTTACAAGAGCTGGGATTCGAAGTTCTCCGTCATCCACCGTACTCACCAGACCTTGCCCCTACAGACTTCTACTTTTTTCCAGAATTTAACTTCTTGGTGGGGAAAAAAATTCAATAACCGAGAGGCAACTCAAAATGCCTTTGAAGAATTTGTTGCCTCCCATCCAGCAGACTTTTTCAAAAAGGGCGTCAATAAGCTAACATTACGTTGGGAAAAATGCATTGATTGCATGGCTGCATTACTTTGATTAATAAACTTATTTCATGAAAAACGGCAATTTCATAGGTAAAAACCTAATACAATACGCACATGAATCAGAAATGTCAGACGTGCGTGCCTTGGGTTTGAGCTCGAGTCCTACGATAGGTCTTGAGGAAGGAGGGCTGCCAACCAAAGATTTCCGAGACAAAAGGACTATTAGAGTATTGCCAATTTTGAGACTGCTTAATATTATCACCGTGCACGCTTGACCCAGTACACCTTATATCTCCACGCCTATATGCTCCAAAGAGATAAGACAGAGGCTGGTAATATAAGTAAAAATCTTCATTGCACCAAAAATCGTCTTCTACGATATCTTTCTCACCGTTCTGATTTTATTCACTCTTCTTTCTTCGTCCATGCTGTCTTTCTTTGGAATGCGCTCCCTCTGAGCATCATATATGTATCTATGTATTAATATTTATTCGTTTTCGAGTTATCTATCCCTTATGTTGCACCTGCCATGTTTTGTCTCTGCATCACCCTATGGTTGACTGGTAGAAAATGCCTCAGGTATTAAGTCCGCCTTTGTACAGTATTTTTTACTTATGCATAAAGTTTTAATAAATAAATACAGAAGTTATACCGTGTGACAGAGTAATAATGGGTGAAGCTGCTATAGTTCCAAGCTCCAACAGATAAATTTTGTATTAAGGATAAAACTCTTATCAATCTGTGACTCAAACCCACCTGACCTGAGGTGTCCTGTAAGGTCTTTGCGACTTCTAAGCTTATGAAATTATGAAGTTCTATCCATTCTTACAAATAAATCAATTACCCCTCTAGCGACATTACTTAATTCGCTAAGTACAAACAAAACTTTTCTTTTTGAACTAACTTAATATGGCCGAAATGCGAAATCCAGAAAGTTCTCATCACTATCAAATATTAAGTTAGTAACTAAGCCGTAAGTTGGGAAGTAGTCATTAAGATAGTTGATCTGCTGGTTGACATTTGATGTCAGAAAAGATAGCGGAATTCCATTGGGAATAAAATGGATCGACGAGATTATCTGGAAGTTATGGCAGGAACTAACTCTGCTTTTGTTTTTGTTATCTTTCTGAGTTAATATTTATTTTAATTATATTAGTCTGGTATTGTCTCGATGCAGGAAAATTGCTCTTCCCTAACAGAGACGGTAGAAGCGTTGATCGACCCGCTTGTTCATTGCTTGTTTGATAATAAAGAAATAATAAACGTTTATTTGGACTCAATAAAATATAGCATAATACAGTTAGTAGTTACATTCCTAAGAACTACATTATTTGTAACTAGGGTACAAATTATGTGAGTAGACGGCTAAAACTATGTGAACTCTAAATTCCAAACTAGGTAAAAAACCTGTATCCTGGAAATCAGTACTCTTCCGTTCAAATTAGGTGTAAAAATTTACAGATTGGTGCCTTGATGGTTCGCTGTTAGGCGATAGATCAGTTTTAAAATTATTTCAAAGATGTCATAACAAAGGATGGCAAAGGCTCGCCCCATGGGACTTAAACATGACTGGCAAAATGGGTGTACTATAGGTACACCTCTGCCCAACGCTTCGGGAATCACACACATGATGTTATGATAAGGTATATGCTTGCTATGTGATTGATCTGGTTGATGTGAAAAAAAAAACACAATTTGCGATGCAGTCAAGTTAAGAAGTATCACGAAATTACACTTTACATATCAGAAAATAAATCTTAAAAATTTAATACTATTTGAAGATTCCAAGATCTGTGATAGCGATGTAGATTTATAAGAAAAGTTATTTAAAATCAGATACGAAAGAGTCTTGCGTGCATAGGCAGATACAAATCTAAACTTCTAATAAAAACCTCTACTTAGAATAGTTAGAAACGTGATAATATCAATAATTTTAAATGCTCAGTTATACGAGTATACGTGCGTTTATTAGGTAACACCGACGCACTTTGTTGAGTCACCTCTGTGTGGCAATCCTGCGGATAGTCGCGGGATGACGCGATTTGTCGCAATGCACAATGGTATGACAATCCCAATCCGTTTTGATTGAAGGATTGAGAGAGTGGTAAGACTCGTTTGATGTAACTAAACTATAAAAGAGGATGTATTTTGATACATGTATTCATGTCAGTTAACACAATGGATTCTGGAGATTAAAACGAAAGAAAGAGAACTGCTCCAACTAATATGTGGATCTAATTCAAATCAAACAGAAACATAGGTTGACAGAGGTAAGGATGAAAATGGTCCGATAGAACAAAACAGAAGGATTTATACAAAAGAATGAGTAAAACATGTTATCAATGACGTTAGTTACGCCGAATGAAAAAGTCAAATCGTAATCAGTAACAATAGCATTGCACATGTTCGAGCCACGCCTTGCATTTGAGAAAGATAAAGAAGAATTTATTGCTAACATTCCGAGAAAACTACATAATTGGTTCATAATTGATTAACTCTAGCAATTAATTGGTAATTCCAATTACAGGCTGATTGGTTGTGGAGCAATATACGATACCTATTGGAAATGGAAGGATGAAAAGCAATACTAGCAACGATTTATCAGACCAGTATTATATACCACAAAATGACTTATTAGATACCAAGCAAATGGGAGATGGGAGTCCATTGGGCACTGTGTAACTAAATATTAAGAACTAAGGCTGTGATCTATTCTTGTAGGTACTTTAGCTAAGCGTTATTAAGCGTGACTGTCAAACTGTTGCAGATATAGACGGAGAGTCACATTCTAAATGACGTTTATAGATGTCGGCCTAAGATGCGATTACTTTAGTTGTTATGCACCTAACCCTTCTTTTATTTTATTTGTTTGTTTATTTTATCAACTTACATTTACCATTACAGGATCATTACCCAATCCGATAACTGCGCTTATCCTAACTTAATTTAACAATATACTTATCCTAACTTAATTAAAATAATTACACTAATATCTATAACTTATTAAAAACAATGCATTCCTTGTGAATTCACTCAGACAACAACAAAATAAGTCCGTTTCTCGTCCGTTCTTAAAATATTGTAGTCGAAACGGAATTGAAAGGACTCAATTTTTAATTCCCAACATTAACAGTATCATCAAAATTGAGAATTAAAATTCCACGAATTTGTATCGAACTCAATGTTATTTCAACGAGTAAGTAAGTTCTGCGAAATCTGCATCAACTCCTTTAATTCACAACACTCAAATTTTATCGACAAATGATTTTTCCAACAACAGATTTATTTTAGGAATAAATATTGCGGTATTTTTTTTCGTTTATCTGACTATTGAAAAAATCAGCACTAAATGAAAGTTTTTTCAGAAATTATTTTCCTTCACTACTATAATATTATGTTGTACTAGTGACTCGCCCCTGAGTCGCACAGTTTTTACGATTTTACAAAACATCGAGATTTATTTAAGAAATGATACGTAAGGCGTACTTTAATAAGAAAGATTGTATTTTTAAACTTTCCGGGATAAATTCTCTAAATGATGGTAAAAACCTTTGCGAAGTTTAGAAGAACAACATTGTTGAAAACCCTTGTTAATGGTGCTACTGAACAAATTCACCGCAGTTACTGAGATAGAGCCTCAAAAAAACGAAAGACATTGCAAACGTAGTAACGGTCTCATTGGCACTCTTCAGGTTCGAAACCTCTAAAAAACGAACAATCACACGCACCCAACATTTTCGCTAGACAATGAACCACCCACACGTGGCACATAGAAACATAAAATAATCGTCAGCTATCGTGACGTAACGGCAGTGATGCCGGTGTTCAGAACCGTACATTTGTACACGCATGAAGTACAGTACAGAACAGAACAGAAGTTCTAATTCATACAACTTTAAATCCGGAAGCTAGATTTAAAGTATCCCATAGACTATTATAGACGCTAGAATAATGAAACGCGTCAGTGCAGTAATCCGAAACGGAAAAATCAAAAGTGAAAACCATTTCTGTCATTATCAAATCTTCCTCTTCTATCCATTGTATGGTATAATTGTGAAACGAGGAGAAACCAAAAGAGCAGCTCTTATGGTTTCCCTTGCTTACTACGTGTTGACGACTTCAGACCACTTTGTTCTCCTTCCCATCACCATCATTCAACATCGGTGTTTTAGATTAACTTGAAAAGCATACATTCACTGAATGTATGCTTGGTTTTGGCATTTATTCAAATTAGGCTGTAAATCAGCACTTTTGAACATCAAAATTACATAAGATAGTCCCCTGGCACGCACGCCCTTTTTTTTTGAGGGTGGGAAATCATCAAATAACTTCTCCCGCTCTGGGCGGAGCGGGAGGGCGTGTCAGACTCTTACTGACTAAAACCCACCCGTGTTCCTTCGGTTGCCCTGTTGCTAGGGGCCACGATCTCCCTTTCGGTTTTCTTCGCAACTCGGGAAGGCATCGGCCCTAGTGGACCCCTTCAATTCTGCTGACATCTCTTTGAGGCGCGCGTGGAACACAACGCGCCGTCGACCCGGGCCTGGTCACCACTTCCTAGTGCTTTAGCTGTTAGCTGGGAAGAAGAATTGGTGCAACAAACTCCCCAGCAGCACAGCTGTGTGTTAACTTAAAATACTTGATTTTATACAACAGTATGCAAAGTAATTAACATTACGAAACACAAAACATTACATTAAATTATTTGCCATAATGTGGCCAATAATTGAATGTAATGATTAATTATGTCAGCTAGCACACGCGAATATACCAACAAAAACGAACATTGAAAATAACGCACTGGTGTTCATTACTTCAATGCATTAGCTTTTTCAGTTACTTTTACAAGTGAGTCTTCTGCATCTCTCTTTGTAACTCAACCCAGCACTTCACAATTGTCATTACAACGATTCTCAACCGTTACTCGAGCCGGCATTGTTCTCAAGACAATATGTTTAAATAACACGCAATGTAAATCTTTGTACTTTTTCATTTACGGAGCGATTAAGAATGATTATGATATAACATCGTCTACTGATAAGTTATTTAATTTTAAAAATATGTTTTAGAGGGATGACCATTTTCTTTTTTGGGTGGGAAATTATCAAATAACTTTTCCCGCTCTGGAGAATATTTTAGTATGCAGTTGCTGTTGGTTGTCGTTTCGTCTTTACTTTACCATAATTTTCCAGGTTTTCCCCATTTTTTTTTTTCAGTATGGATGAATAATTTTATAATTTTATTTCTACACAACAGGCTAGGTGTAGGTACTTCTCTTTATCAAACTTCAACAAAATCAGTTCGATAATAAACAAACAGACTAAAGGACACACATTCGCATTTCCAACATAAGTAAGGTATAAGGATCGTCATAAACTTTACGAACCCAATCTCCCTAATTCCTAAATCTCGCAAATACCTGCAGAACTCATCTTAAATCATCATGGTATTAGTTAAGGTCCTCGCGCACACACTCAATGGGATAGGGCCGTGTTTTGAGCACATCTTAAGCCAAGGAAGCCGCGTAATGGCACAAAATAATACTGCCTCGTAAACTCTGAAGCCGGTCTAGAGAATATAGCTTGAAGACGAGAAAATAATTTCAGGATAATGTCTCGCTATTTTGGCTGAGTTTTGAGTCTCTTAAAATAATTACTTGACCTAGTTTTTATTCCCGACGATGGATCGCAATTTTTATTTATTTAAAATCTGCATCAGAACTTTACATTTAAGCACGGACTCTATTGAGAAGTCTTAACACCATATTCCAATGCATTTCATTAGATTAGAAAAACATCAGAAAAACGACTATAAAATAATGATTGCTTCAAAGTATGTTGTGAGAATAATTAGCGCCACTGATTACTACATAGGTATGTGAACTATTGCCTCAACTATGATACATCGGATACCTAATCCACTATGATGACTAATTATCGGTTATGTGATATTTATTCGCAAATTACGTCGTATTTCAAGTACATATATGTGTTTCCACATGACATATTCACAAACAGCTTAATCAGCCTGAAAAGCAATTCTCGCGCATCTCACATTCGTTACTGTCGCTCGATTCGTACTTTTTCCTCGTAAAAATCAAGTCGAGCTATTCTCGCGATGTCGATTCGAGCATTTCTCGTAGGAAACCACGCGACATGCCCTGATGGGAACTTTGTGATTAATATAAAGCTGTAATGAAATGAAATGAAATGAAATGAAATTGTTTATTCTGTAAATAGGATATCAGAATCACTTTTACACGTCATATTAAAAAAAAAAAAAATAAGCTAGTTGAGTTCGGCGTTTCCTATCTGACTACTCTGAGAAGAAAGGCCGAAACAAACTCAGAGGTCACAGTCTCTTTTAAAGTCCAGACATAATCTTGGTCAGGCCATATGAGGACCATGTAGATTAGTGTCTGAAATGGTCTTTTGAGGAAAGAACCACACAGATTTGAGTGAACCTGTCCAGTCAGTGCAAGCATTTGTCAGTAATCGTGGAGCTCAACTCAGAACTTAAGGAGCTCAACTCGACGAACAATACCAAAGAAAGGACATTTGGGTAGGCCGCATAAACTACTCAAACTGCCAGACCATAATTAAAACTAACTGAAAAATGAAAATAATAATGATATCCACATAGTCCTCACATTCACAATAATTAAATAAAATAATATAATACTTTACAAAGTAATCATGTCATTTTGAATATAATTTTCAACAATGTCAATGTGTATATAAAACTGGTATATTTTCATGATTTTACAAAATAATTAAAATGTTAAGTTTTATCACAAGGCTTAGCAGAGCGAGCAGTTCAATCCCATGCTTTTTTATCTTCTAAATAATCTGAAATTTTATAATACCCTTTTTTACAAAGTTTAGTTTTAATACAGATTTTAAATCTATTAATGGGTAAGTTTCGAATGTCAATGGGAAGTTTGTTGTAAAAGCGTATACATTGACCCATGAACGAGTTGCCTACTTTGTGGAGACGTGTGCGATGCACAGCAAGATTGTGTTTATTCCTGGTATTTAAACTATGAATATCGGACATTTTCTTAAAATTTGATATATTTTTGTGTACATACAATAGGTTTTCAAAAATATATTGTGAGGCTACAGTCAGAATATTTATTTCTTTGAATTTTTCTCTAAGGGAATCTCTTGGACCTAGGTTGTATATGGCTCGAACAGCCCTTTTCTGTAGAACAAAGATAGTATCAATGTCCGCACAGGTTCCCCAGAGAAGAATCCCATATGACATAAGACTATGAAAATAACTAAAATAAACAATTCTGGCTGTATCCACATCAGTTATCTGTCTAATTTTTTTAACAGCATAGGTGGCCGAACTTAGTCTTCCTGACAATTTTTCTATGTGTGGGCCCCATTGTAATTTACTGTCAATAGTGATTCCAAGAAAAACTGTCGAATCAACAGGGTCCAACTCTGTTCCATTTACTTGAACATTGGTAGATAGCTGCCTGACATCTGTAGACCATTGATACATGTAGATCAACAATACGAAAGGCATTGATAATGTTTCGCCAACCTTACACAAAGTTGACCTACTTTACTTATAGTAAGAGGATCGGCAGAGGAACGACCTTCACCCATCATTTAGTGGATGAAAAGTATTTTATATCAAATTTAGTTTGTTAGAAAATATATCGCGAGTGGATTGGCAAAAAAAAAATCCGAATGTGATTAATAAAAAATTCAAAAATGACTTTTTTAACATTGCAAAATATACACCAATTGAGCTTTTCAAGAAGAACCTTTGCTACTAACTCGAGTTTTGCCAGTTGTTAGTCAATTCAGAGTTAATAACCTACTAAATATATGATGAATGAATAAATTAACTAAATAATGAACTACTAACATACTAAATTTGATATACAATACTTTTTTAATCATATATTTATTAGATTTCATGCAGAAGATGCATGATATAGAAGTCGTGTTATTCTTTCTAAACAGTTCATAAATTTGATTACAGTAGTGCTATTCTATAAAAATCTCACTGAAAAACTTAGGTAGAACTGTGAATAGTGTCAATCCCTAGCATTACGTAGAATAACTATTCACTTCAAGCTCACTTCTTCTCAAGATCGGCAGGTCCAGAAGATAAAGCATGAAGTGTTAAAGCTGTAGATGACACCTACAGCCGAGAAGGTTCATATGCAGAAAATAAAACAAAACATACACATTGTACCTCAATCAGACCCAAAATACGAGAATTATAATGAAACCAGTCAAATAATAAACGATGGAAGGAAGGTCGTCATTGCAGTAGCTATTATAAATGATATATTTGAACTATTCATACTATTCCTCACGACATTGCACGCGGCTTATGACGTCACACGGACAATTATCACTGCATCAATCAGATCGCATATATGTAGACACGACTTTTGAGAAAATGTTTCCTTATAGAAGAATAAAGGACCACTTTTTGCAACACTTAGATAAATGGGAACACCTCAACATGAACGACTAAAGCTGGACAGAGAGCCTTCTCTCTGCCTAGCCTACAGAATACTCTATGTAATTTATAAAGTTTCTAATTATAATTTATACATTGTATAATTATGAAGATTCTTTATCTGCCTATCATGGTTAAGCTGTGGACATAATGATTGCCTTTTACACACCTATGCCCTAAATTAATTATTTAATAGAAGTTGGAAAAGTCCCGGTTGACTTACAAATCGTAGACGGTCGATATAGGGATACCCAGAAACCCGGAAGCCTTACAACCGATGTGACGAAGTTTGGTATTCAAAATAATGGATACGCTCCGCACACAATGACATTCAGAATCATCTGGACTTGTGAGACTGGATTCTAGACCTGGCTGCCAGACATTGTCGGCTAAAGGTTAGTCGGATATATTCATATTCATACAAGTAACACATAACTATACGGCTCATGACTTGGTCTTGGACAAGGTCAGCCAGTTTTTTGCAAGCCGTTTGTTCGGGGGTACGCCAAGGAAGATGAAATCCTTGGAAGAATCTGCCGTCCGTATCTTATAGCACTAATTATTCATCTTAAATTAATATACTCAATGATAAACTTAATTGAACTGACATAACTTTATGTTCTTGCTCATATTTACTAGCGATGAAATTTAAGGTCACTTTATTGTTATGAATTTAAACTGAGTTGTCGGTGTTAAGCTAAAATGCTTAAGATCTTGCCATTACCCACCCATCAGAGATAGATAGAGATGGTTGAATCGAATTGCAGCTATCATATACACTTTTAGCTATTCTCTAGCAAACTAGGCTTCTGTTAGCACTGATTTACTATGAGAATAAACATCGTGAGGAAATCTCGACGTGACAATCCCGAACACGGTTCATTGAGCTATCTTGAATGATTTGCCTTGAAGTGCAAGAATAATACTGGCACCGGAATTAAACTAATCTAAAACGAGTGCATGTAATTTTTTCTAAAAAAGTTGCAGTCACGATGAACTTAAGTAAGGACGACTTATTTCACAGAGACAGAAATTGTATGAAATTAATTGACAAATAAGTTAACCCGAACTTATTCAAATCGAACATCATCAGATCAATCAATCTGCCTAGCCTTTTCCTAAATAGGTTAGGGACGGGTTCCAGTCCAACCGGATGCGGCTTCTGACTTCCAACGACTGTCAAAGATCTTCGAATGACAGCCGCGACCAACGACTTTCCATGTTTTGTTGCTGCGTTGCGGCTGTTATCATTTAGTCACGAGCCCCTCCTCTCCATCTTCAGATCAATGCAAAAATATTAAAGAAATGCAAGAGTAAGTTCAGGAATTTTTGCAACTTCACCTAACGATAACCTCCCTGCGGGATTCAAACTCGAACTTGTCTGAATCGTTTTATTTCCTGCTCGTAACATGAGTACGTGTATCATAAAATATGGAGGTTATAAAATTTAATAAACATAATGCATTATATTATGAGCTATTATGTTACGTATAACAGCCCGAGATATGATAATTTCTAATTCTCACTTTAGTGAAATTCTAGTTAATTATTTCACGAATAAAATATGTGTTTAATACAAAGTATCTAAAAGTGAATATTTATATTACATTACGTCTGTTTATTTCCGGAAGGAGTAGGGACGGTGTACCTATATTATATTGGCTGTGAGCCTCAACCGGGATTTGAGGCCTTCATAGAACAAACTCAGGTCAGAACGCACGCACACCAGTCGGTTGCAACCACTGGACTGATGAACTAGGCAGTCAATACATATCTAGATATTATACATAAGGATGATGATATGCTTTGCATTGCAATTAGACTTCTAGTCAGAAGTCACGTAAAGTAAGTACAAAATATACACATATTTGAACGTACATAGGTATAGAAGGACGTAATTACTTTTTAATAGCTAAACTATTTGAGAAGGTTCCACGACTCTATCAGTGATGTGCAGTTTTTTAACGATGCAATGTGGAACGAGGTCATTACCAAATTCTTTAGTGTATAGGTTATTAAAAGTCCTGTACACTAAGTGTCCTTAAAGTTCACCTTATCCATTGATAAGGTGGTAGTATGTATTTCTGTTTTTTTGCATTTTGAAACAGGGTTTGGTCAAAACTGTGAAAGAGTGCATTTCAAATAGGAGACGAATACGTCTGGTAGGCTCCGAGATTGTTGAGGAGATAATGGAATCAGCAGATCAGCTGGACTCCTAAGGTCCTTAGAGATGGACTCATGATCGTAAAAAAAACGATTGGCAGGCCTGATGTTATGTACAGAATAAGAAAAACTTAATACCACTGGTTCATTTGAAGACATTCGAGCCTGAAAGATATGTAAGATCTAAAGATGAAGCAAGGAGCATTGAACCAATAGCTATCGATCGTTAATACTTAGTGGGGCAGAGACCAAGAAGCAGGGATTCATTTAACGTCTTACGTAAGATATTTCCAAGATATTTATTTTCATACTTCCTGAATTACTGATTGGATTATTGAATATATTTCAAGCAACCAAATGTATGAATGAACTAACTATGAGGTTAATTTTGTCAGTCCATTCACATATACATCACGAGCGCCAGAAACTGTTTTCGCAAGAATTCGTCCGAGTGGTGACCTACCACCCGCACCCTCTGACCTTGGGTTGCCAACCTGTTGCTAACATACTGTTCAATGACGAGGGGTGATAAACAGCTGATAGACCAATTAATTTAAATATTATTTTGTGCTAAACTGTGAATATTTATATGTAGTAAGGTTTTGTTTGCAAAATGAAACAAATATATATATATTGCAGAAGCGTAAAAGACTGAAGAGTCTTTTAAGTACCACAATAAATGATTTACTGAAATTCAATGAAAACCTGACACAGACCAGTTAGGAAATAGTAAATACTTAGATATAGTTAAAGAAATAGAGAGCTGGAATTAGAAACATGGGTTACTTATTCCATCAAATATTATATACCAAGTCTCAGAGGATAGTTAGCTGTTAGCTGCAGTACTGGACATTAGCCCTGATATCATGATGATACAGGCAACAAAAAAGCAAAAAACTATACAGGTATTCAGACCGGATCCGTCAACGGGATGTAAAGACATCCCATACAACAAACCAAGATTCTAATTATATGAATTTAGAATTTCACAAATGAGCCATCTTTGTGGTACAAAAACGTCCAACAATGTTAACACTGACAGTATCGCACAGAAAACGACCATCGACAACTGCGACGGCCACTCCAGAATCCTGAAGCAAAGGGCAAAAGCCTTACTCCGTCTAAGTTCACTCACCTCTGACAACCTCCTTGGTGATACTGTCACTATTTCAACACTGAGCACTAAGTACACCACATATTGTTGAAGGAAACGTATCGGTTCATAACAGGAGATTGTTATTAAATATTATTTGACGATGTTTTAAGTGAACACTACACGTAAGTCGTGAACGCTTACAAACCTGTTACGTTCTTTCTCACTCTAGGCTGTATGGCGTGTTGCCGTGCGCTCAGTTACGTTTTGCCGTAATGTCAGTGAGTCATTGAGTGTCTGGTTTAAAAAAACGTAGCTGTCAAATTGCATTTGAATTTGGAGCGCGTAATATGTTTTTGTTTTGAACGTCCTTCTTTTTATGGGATGCCAGTTGCTTTGTTGGTTATTAAGTTTCCACCAGCTACATAAAAAGTCTGGATTCTATTTAGTTTCTTATTAGAAAAGATAAATTTAAATTTTCTTGTTCATCTGTTTACCTTTCAGGTTTTATCTTCTTACTTTTCTCTGTCTTATCCCCTGTGAATCGTTTATCAATTTTTCCATTGAATATTATGTGGGATCGTATTTCTTATTTGAAATTACAAATCTGCATAGTTGATGTAGAAGATTCAATGTTTTTAGACATCAACACAAACCTATTTATGCATGAGATAAAGATAAGAAAAAGGGAAATAAGTTACCTATTGTTTAAATTTGAATACCTTCCCGACACTTAATATTCTTAATGCCCAAAAAGTGTTAACTCCCAAAGCAGCGCTCTGACGTCAAAGTCGCTTGATTACACTGTTAAAAGTACCCAAGACCGAAGCAATGTCTCTAAATATGGCAACACTAAAAATATAACCTCAAAGGCTGCCATGTCCGAGCGAAAACGCGGCGAGCGCGTTCAAAACCACGATCGAGCAATACAGTTACACGACCGAATGTGACAAGGTGCCATAAAGTCGAAAACTCAACGACATTAGAACCATGTCATAATAACACACATTCGTTGTTTTACGAGGACAATACTGTGGAATGACGTACTGAAACTTATTCGCTGTCGGTCACTAATTACGTAAAGGATTTTGAACTTTAGTGCTTAATAATAAGGTTGTTAGCGAAGTTTGTAGTTTGGATTGCATATTGGTGTAGCTGCAGAAGCCATTCGGACTGGTCGTAATCATATTACTGCAAAGAGAAGTACAATCGCGCTAAACGTGCTGCAGCATACATTAGGAAATATAGTTTCGCTTTCTAGATGGCTTTGTCTTTGATATATGGGTTAAATACGGCTTGCAGCTAGAAGTGTCTAGACATCTTGTTATACGAAGGTAAATGTCATTTATTTACTATCTATTTAATATTATGTCTTGTCTATTTTAATATGATTAATGTTAACATTTCCGGGTCAAGTTTTCAGAACCGATTGAGGAGAATTGCAAAAAATTCTAAACACGTAAGGATGAGGGCGCCCTAGTGTTGACATCGACATGGAATTATCTCTTTCAGACTTCCATGAAGCAGGACTTGGAGTCAATTCCCAATCCATTGCTTCATTTGTTTTAAAAATTCATCTGGTCGACAACGTAAATAACGCAATGAATGATGTCGAATTGTCAAAATGCCTTTGTTAGTGTGTACGCATTCATCCCGCAGTTTGGAACTTACTCGAATGTGTCGTCAAAATGAGACCCACACGTTTTATAAAATTTTGATCATTTATTAGATTATAATATTTTCGTTTTCTACTAATAATATGATGTTAAAAAAAATATAATACCTAATAGCTATTTATCTAAAACTATGATGTAATTCTCGAGGACGCAGCGACGAAGAGTACTTTTAAAAGCTCAACAATAAGATAGACTGTAGTCTTTATGGTTTTCGACCATAATAAATAATAACAAATGGATCCGTATTTTGCTGTCTCTCCTACTCATTTTAAATCATTATTCTTTTTGCATGGTCTACCAGTAGAATAAAAGGTCTATTGCCTACAATTTGTCAGTTTTGCGATTGTTTTTGCCCTCAGGCAATTTTATATGAGTTTCGAACCAAAGCACGGCTGCAAATCTACTTCCCATTAAGAGTGTCGAATTATTCTTTATTTCTTAAGAATAATTCGACACTCTTAATGGAAAGTAGATTTGTAGGTTCAGAAAAGTTCAATCATTAAATGAAAATCTGAAAAACTTTTTCTTTTCCCATTCTTGTCGCATATTTATTACCCACATACATATCTCAACTCTTCCAAGTCCTTTTTCGAAATAGTTTGAAATAGACATAGGTTTCTAATATTTCATTAAACCCAGTCAATGGCTGGATAAATTAGCTAGCGAAACTTGATACTACCAAAGACTATTTCAGACACCAATCTACATGGTCATCACATGATCTGAACAAGATTATGTATGGATTTTAAAATAGACTTTTGCCCCTTGAGTTTTATCGGCCTTTCTTCTCAGAGTAGTCAGATAGGAAACGCCAACTTCATCTAATTAAAAAAAAATATGATTGACGTGTAAAAGTATTTATACAGACCTACTTACAGAAATAAAATCATTTAACATTTATGGATGGAAGGAAGATACGGAAACTACTCCTGAACTGCATTACTTACGTAGAAAATCATACAAAGCCATGAACCGCAATCCACCTATTTCCTATTTCTTTCCGACCAATATTGAGTTAAAAAGTAAGGCTTTCATATCTTCCGCAATATTGAATCTTTGCAAGGAGACCTGTGATTTGGTACTGACAAGTGACAACTATAGCGTTACTTTTTCTTTTCGAAGACCTTTTTCAAAGGTGCCTTTAACCATCCTTTTTGGACATAAATCTTGGGTTTCCTAAGACTGTGGTAAACGCCACATAAAATCCTCAATGTACACTGAAACTATCAATGAAAAGTAAGTTGATGATCCCATAGAGAGCGTTATTGACACCGAAAAGTCACAGGGAGTGCCATCTATTTCATGACAACCATCACTAGCCGCTATGTGGCAGCCACCGCTTTTGTAGGAAACCCATAACTTTAGAACAGGTAAAAAATACGTTGTTGCTTCACAATACGATTTCTTCTGGTTTAAAAAAATACCGATGCCTGAGAATCCTCCTGCATTATTGAACGTCTCATAAAATATTTGTAGTACCGCGCTATTCCACTATCGCTTGATAAAATATGCATCTTCCGCAGGTGGTGCGAACTGAAAGAATCCGAGGTATCTCATATACTTATACCTAGCTAAACCTGAATCGCATCGTCACATGCCTAATAATCTTAGAGCTAATAATAATTGATTGCCATAGGTAGATCAATGAATCATTGCATCACCAATCATCGCAAAGTTTTTTTTAAATCCATTATAGAGATCAGAATGATGGTAGCTGATAAGTTTCGCATTAGTTAACTTTTTATGAAGTTAAAACTTATTTGGGCGCGTTGGGCATTTTTTAAATGGAGAAAAAACAACTGAATTGGCAACACCGTTACCGACACCTCATTTTTGTTAACGCGATTGTGCTCTTAATTTATATCGTAACGAATCAATGTTGTATGCAAGAATTTTTACTTTAAAGGTTTTGGAAGATTTTTTTAAAGTTTTCACTTCTGTCGGCACTCCCTGAATGCCACTGTTGTTTTTTTTTTCTTAGCCTTTATTGTCCCTCTGCTGGGCAAAGGCCTCCCTACTCTTAGTCCACCTGTCTGTGTCGAGAGCTGCCAAGGACCAATCTTTATTAAAGGAGTCCAGCTTATCCCGCCATCACCATCTGGGCCTGCCGCGATGTCGTTGGCCATTAAGCGGGACCTACTGGGTCGTGAGTCTGGCCCATTTTTCCAAAAAACATAATGGATAGAACAAACAAAAAATATTCAGACCTGGATAGCTCTCAATCCATATCCAAAAGATGAGATTAAATCGTAATTGAATTAATTGCCGAAAATGTATACCAATTTTTATTTATACAATTATTTTATTATAAACATCATTATAATTTCCCGCTCTTCATTTGCCAAAATATTGTTACGAGCTGGGTATGGGATAAATTAATTACTACCAATCAGACAATTAAATAACTTTATTAAACTCAAAACACTTAAAACTTAATCACAAATACACTACTGATCACTATTCACTTAGATATCGCACTTATAGTTCACTTCGATTCGCTTCGTTGTATCGCCTAAATCAGACTGACTCATCATGTGTCGGCTCTCTGCTTTTTATACCGCCAATATTCAAGAACATTCCAGCTATGTGTAGAACGGTTCCAGAAAAACATCAACAAATAAACATTACCAGGAAATACAAAAGTAGTAGGTATAAAAAATAATAACCTACTTATACCGAATAAAGAAATAGGTACTTTATGCCCTCGGCGTACGGTCGAAATTATAATGACGAGTCCTAATATTTTTTTATAAGTAGTTACCTACTTAACTTCAAACTAATAATAATGGAATGTTTCTCGAAGTTTTTAGCGCAAACACACTGTAATCCGTGCTTTCTCGAAAGATCTCGTACGTACGACGTAACACTGCCCCCTCCTTAGACATGCTCGTCCCGAGCATCATTAGCACCGTAGTATCGGGCCAATCGGTCTACATGAACAATCTTAGGCGCACCTCGTAGACCCTTCTGTATTCGGTAGGTGACATCGTTGATCCTAGTCACGACTCGGTATGGTCCATCCCAATTTGCTTGCAATTTCGGAGACTTCCCCTTGCTCCGCACTGGGTTATGTAACCACACTAGTGAACCCTCGTCGAAACCCCTACTGTTTGCCTTGCGGTCATAACGGGTCTTCATCTTCTCAGACATCTGTTGGCCGGATTGTCGGATATGCTCATAAACATCATTCAACTTGTTACGCAAATCATTTGCGTAATCTGTTACACTACGTGGAGCATCAGGGGGAGCTCCAGTGATTAAATCTGCAGGCAACCGTAATTCTCTTCCAAAGTTCGCGAAGGCTGGCGTCACAGTCGTACTTTCGTGGACTGCGCTGCGGTAGGACAGCAGAAACGGCTGTATGTGCTTGTCCCAATCCCTCTGCCTGCTTTCCACGACTTTTGCCAGATATCTCTCCAACGTTTGGTTGAATCGTTCCACCATTCCATCAGATTGTGGGTGGTAAGAGGTGGTTCTGGTTTTGTAGGTACCCATCAACCGACAAGTTTCCTGAAATACTTGCGATTCAAAATTCCTTCCTTGATCGCTGTGTATTTCTAAGGGTACTCCAAAACGACAGAAAACTTCCTGAACTAATTTATCTGCGACAGTTGTAGCTTCTTGGTTAGGAATGGCGAAGACTTCTGGCCACTTTGTGAAGTAATCCATGACCACCAGGAAGTACTTGTTTCCGCTCTCACTTTCTGGAAATGGTCCCGCAACGTCTAGTGCTATCCGTTCCCAAGGGGCTCCAACGTTGTACACTTTTAATGCACCTCGGCTGCGTGTGTGGGTCCTTTCACGGCCGCACAACTGGTACATTTGCGACACCAGTCCTCCACATCATCTCGACAGTGGATCCAGTAAAAGCGTTCTCGAATTTTTAGTAGAGTCCTTTTTACCCCCATATGTCCTCCTGAACATCCATCATGGTAGAGCCGTAGAACATCCGGCACCTTAGCTTTAGGGACAACCATTTGTAGATGACAGCTGTCCCCTCGAGCGTTTTCCCATTTACGGCACAAGACTCCATCCTGGATCACCAAGCTGTTCCATTGCGCCCAATAACTCTTCGTGATGGAACTCATCGTAGCCACATCACTCCGCTTAGGTTTAGGAGCACCAGCTTTGACCCACTCGAAGATCGGTTTGATGTCCGAGTCATTTTGCTGAGCCTGCTGTAGGGTTTCCTTCCATTCATCGCTGAGATCTGTTCTAACCATCCTCACGGGCACTACTTCCTTAGTCTCTTGCCTAACACAGTGCTTACAGTCTTCAGGACAAGGTCTTCTTGACAAGGCGTCTGCGTTACCGTGAGTTCTCCCACTGCGATGAAGAACAATCTCTTTCGAGCAGTACACTTTTCCTGATGGTGCACCTTCCATGAAGACTACATCTGAACCACATTTCAATACTCCTTGATCAACGTCGATCTCGCAACGATGTTTCCGCATGAAGTCCAAGCCCAAGATGCAATCGTCCACTATATCGGCCACGATGGCATTGTGCTGGTAAGTTCTATCACCCAATTTTAACTCCACCTTCTTCTTGCCTCGGACAATTATGTGCTGACCAGTAGCTGTTAGTAATCGTATACGGTCGCGGTTATCGACATTGTCCCCAAGAAACCGACTTGCTAGGTGAGAATTGACGACCGTGTGAGAAGCCCCAGTATCCAACGTCAGTTTGCATGGTGTTCCGTTGACTTCGCCTTTGATGGTCAGGCTGTTCCCATCATGTGCTTGCGAGATCAAGATTCTCGGGGCTCTTTCAATACCAGCCAGCACCCGCCCCCCAGTCCTGGCATTTACTCGTTCAGTCACTTCAGCCACCCTTCCATGCTGATCTTCTCTCGGGGTGCTGCGCTTAGGACAGCTTGACCGAAGATGACCCCTTTCTCCGCAAGTGTAGCACCTAGGACTGTACCCTTGCGGCCGGTCGCGTGCAGGTGATGCTACAACCTCCCTGACGCGGTGCGTTCGGTGGTCCTGCCTCACTGCCTCTACTTCTAAGGCATGGGCCAAGGCGTCTTTCAGCGTCTCATGATGCCCAAGTCTCACAGCGGCTCTAACTTCTAGGTCGCGTATTCCATCAACGAACGCTTGTACCAGATTCCCATCGATAAGTGCAGGGGCAGACTGGTATGCTTTCCGAACCAGCTTTTCAACTTCGAGTGCCCACTGCTGTAGGTTCTCGGCACTACGTTGAACACGATCCTTCAACTTAGCACGAAATACGTGCTCCAGGTGCGCGTCGCCGTATCTGGACTCTAACGCCTCCAGCAGCTGCTCGTAGGTTACATTCTTGCCGAGCGCCTCAAGAATGTTTAGGGCCTGGTCTCGGAGGCCCAAGGTGAGCGCGGTCATGGCTTGCGGTTTTGTCCATCCATTCGCCTTCATAACGGCCTCAAATTGAATTTTATAAGCCGACCACGAAGATGTGCCATCGAATGGAGGCACCTTAAAGCCCCGCGCTGAAGGTGCAGCAACTACTGAAGCTACCGTCACGTCTCCAGTCTTCAGTTCCCCCAAAGCCTTCTTCACCCCAGCGATCTGAACTTCGGCTTCTGAGAGGCGATTCTCGTGCTGCTGTACCTGATCCTTCATCACCTTTAGGTCTTTGCCAAAAGTTGCATGAAGATCCTTTATGAGGAGCATCTGCTCGTCTTGGCGGCGGACCTGCTCCTCTTTATCTCGCTGCAACTGCTCTTCCAACCGGCGAGCCTGCTCCTCTTGACGGCGAGACTGCTCATCTTGACGGCGAGACTGCTCCTGTAGCAGCGCCATTAAAGTTGACAAGTCTGGCGCCATTGATGCTGTAGAAACTGCGGATGGGCCAGCGACTGGCACTGACGTAGGCTGGACACCACCCGGTGTCTGTGTTGGAGAATGTCCAAACCGCCTTTGGTCCATGTCCTGCTGTCGCTGACTCCTGGTACGGATACCGTCCGTGTCGTCCTTCGGTAGAATTGGCATAATTTATCCCTCACTTCTGACACCAAATTGTTACGAGCTGGGTATGGGATAAATTAATTACTACCAATCAGACAATTAAATAACTTTATTAAACTCAAAACACTTAAAACTTAATCACAAATACACTACTGATCACTATTCACTTAGATATCGCACTTATAGTTCACTTCGATTCGCTTCGTTGTATCGCCTAAATCAGACTGACTCATCATGTGTCGGCTCTCTGCTTTTTATACCGCCAATATTCAAGAACATTCCAGCTATGTGTAGAACGGTTCCAGAAAAACATCAACAAATAAACATTACCAGGAAATACAAAAGTAGTAGGTATAAAAAATAATAGCCTACTTATACCGAATAAAGAAATAGGTACTTTATGCCCTCGGCGTACGGTCGAAATTATAATGACGAGTCCTAATATTTTTTTATAAGTAGTTACCTACTTAACTTCAAACTAATAATAATGGAATGTTTCTCGAAGTTTTTAGCGCAAACACACTGTATCCGTGCTTTCTCGAAAGATCTCGTACGTACGACGTAACAATATATTCAATACTAATTTTAGCCCTTAATTGTATATACAGCAGAATCCAAACTCTGTTGCGGCCCAGTTTTTAAGAAACCAGATACCTCTACACGGATCTCGGTTTTGGGTCAAATGGACCTCAACCCTAGTATTAAGAAATAACCCGTATCATGAACCAGCAGCTATTAGTCGGAGACATCACAATTAGCAAAAATTATACAGACGGATTCGTTCAGACTTTTGACCGGTTTATGGTTATGGCAGTAGAGCCGCTCAATATTGCATGGGACTTTTAACCTGATTGGTGAAATGTGCTAATATACCTCCCACTATTGAAGAAATCAGACGTATTTTCATTAAGTCTGGTCTGGGATTATTATGAGCTGAAATAAGGTTTCTGAATTCCTGACGTACGGTAACGACGATTGTTTACTTCTTGCTGAAGGAAATTAGAGATCACCGTTTATTTTGCCGAGTGAAGAGATAATAGGAACATATCTCATGTAATCCGCTGCTATTGTGGTTTATTGGAGTTCTTCAGGGGTGGACAGGGTGTAAGGGAAATCGACGCGCGAATAAATACCATGAATTCTAGACACAAGAGTATTGAAATTTTTGTAGATTATTAATTTAAAAAAAAAACATACACATTGATCGAGTACTTTTATATGGAACGGGTGATTTTTTTAAAATAAACGTCGTAAATTTTCTATGCTGGTGCGTCTGCAATCATGTGCTGAATTGATGGTAACATTTTTCCGTGTCAATGTCCCTTACACCGAGTATTTACTGGTTAATGCGATTTATAATGATTCAAAGCAACTCCAGCGCAATTGGACTAACTCTTTATCATAACACAGGGACATATTATTTCTATAAAAACATTTTGAAAATGTAATATAGTAACGGTACTCACATAATTTGGTCTCGCTCCGTCTCTTCACTCGTAGTTTGATGACACACGATGAAATGCACTGCAACAAACAATAATGTTGTTATTTACTGTCTAAATATTAGTAACGATATGCTGTGATGAGGAGAGCACACTCCTGGCTTGAATCAACACAACGATGTTTGTTTATCTCTCTAGCTTTTACATGCTGCTTCGACTGCTTCATTTTGAGTAGCATACGGAATACGGTTACGACGAGGGGCTAGTGGCTAAGTAATAACTACAGCACGGGTCGATTGATCAGGTTAATCTGCACTTGCCGCGGTTGGTCCGTGGATGGGTGACCATCTTTACATACCAAGAACCCACCGTGCCTCAGAAAACACGTTAAGCCGTTGGTCCTGGCTGTCATTTGTAGATCTTTGAGAGGTGTTACGGGTCGTCAGAAGCTCGAAAGTCTGATAACCAGTCTTACCAAAGGGTATCGTGTTGCCCAGTTACTGGGTTGTGGAGGTCAGATAGGCAGTCGCTCTATGAAAAATACTGGTATTCAGCTGCATCCGGTTAGACTAGAAACCAACCTCGACATAGTTGGGAAAACGCTAGGCAGATGATGATAATAAGGGAATACGATTATTGTCATAAGGGTTGATTTACGTAAATTCTCTTGGTGCAACTCTTTCACCTTGATAGGTCACGTTTCTATCTTGATATAAGTAGCCTGTGACTTTGTCTGGTCTTAAATAAAAATATAAGAAGACATGTTAGAGAAAAAGAGCTAATTATAAGATAATTATTAACTAATGACTCCACGAGACAGGCTCGTTCTAGTGTGGGGTTCATAAGCAAAGTACCTACTTCCTTTACGGCTTATAAAAAAAATGTAAACCTAGCTATTAATATAGAGACTAAAGACAAAGCACTGTTTTAGGCAAAAATAATCATAGTGAAAATGAACTCCTTTGCGTACCAATGCACAATTAATCTAAAAGGTCCAAACTACGAAGGCAGATGCTCTATCACTGCGCCACTTACATCGTCATTTATTTAAGTACCCTCCTATTTTCCCTCTGAGGCACCCTCACTGAAGGGCGGAAAAGCGCCGCAATGGCTAGCTCTTTAAAAATATATTGATTCAACGACCAGTGCGTTCTCTTACACACAAAATGTCATTGTGGTTAAAACATAATATTTAACTGTCATTCATTTCAGTCGCTTTATGTAAAATACTGTTATTCAGCTGCATCCGGTTAGACTGGAAGCCGATCCCAACACAGTTGGGAAAAGGCTAGGCAGATTGATTTTTTTGTCATTCAACCTAACCCTTTTTACAGGGATTTCTGCTTTTACAATTATTACTCCCCGTGTTTCTAAAAACGTTATCAAGTTTCTAATCAGAAAATTTTATAATGATAGGCAGCTGAATAAGGATCTGTGTTACAAACTATAGGCTCCTTTCTCCTATCCTGCCCTCTATGCCCCAAAACATGCGGCCGAAATGACCTCTGCTCTGCCACCGATAGCGCTATGGAAGTGGCGAACTTTTTGGCCAACAAAAATGAATAACTTTCGTGTCAGCGTCATGAAGAAAAAGAAGATTATGTTAGTTAGCTGATGATCACATCAGCTAACTAACCTTATCTTTTTTTTTACCACGACGGGGAATTTCTTGGCTTGCATCTCACCTGATGGTAAATAATGATCAGGCTTAAGGTGGAAGCGAGCTTCATCCGGAATCCTCAACCGCAGAGCAACTGACTATCTTACCTCTAACTGCCGAAACAACAATGCTGATAATATTGTTGTTATGGGAACAGTCTTTGATAAGATGGTGGTAGCTAGCCAGGCGGGCTTTGAACAAGCCCTACCACCAACCAAACCGAGATGAAAGTTTTGCACCCACTGGGAATCGAGCAACTGGACCTCTGGGTCTGAGACAAGTGGTCTAACCACTAGGCCACAAAGGCGGTTAAAATCTACTCCTTCTGGCTAACAGAAATGAAGTAGGATATAAAAATAAATAAAAATTTTAAGAGGTAGGACATAAAACACAACAGGCAACTAATGCCACATAATTTTTCTAAAGCCTTTACATGTGTCCGCCGGTGTACCCGTATTGTGAAAACCGCAGGAGTTGAAAAGGTTGGACTTTAAAACAAACAACCTGTGTTTTGTATAATTCTTACAGAGGGATAACATACTACTGTTGCTATGCTTCGTTTTTTTTTTATTGTCTTTTCATTTTAAGCAATTTCGAGCTTTGAAGTAACTTTAAAACTAGATACCTATAGCTAAGCACTTTTTGACAACCCTCTTCGACAACGACGATGCTTAAAATAAAATTAAACATGTTGCTGTTTTTAACAGAAAAATAAGAAAGGGATGACATAGAATAGAAACGAAAATAACTTTTTACCCGACTGCCCCAGAAGGAGGGTAATGTTTTAACTTTTTTTTTCACGCCATATTTCGAGGTGTTGACTGTATCTAGTTTGTACTCCTCTTTATTAATTTCCCGTTATCTTTATTAGTATCTTCTTGCTTTGCTTCGTTTACGTTCATACCTTTGGTCATACGAGCTCGCTGGTTGCGATTTCTACGCATCTGACCGTTCTGAAGAACATCACCAATAACGTCACTATGTCCTTCTAAGGCTTCCACTCCCGGCGTTTCTACTCACATCTACCTTGTAAATACTAATACGTCAATATCCAGAAGTGAACTTCTTTTGGCTGATAAGATGATCATGAAATATTTCCATGGTTACTCACCTCATGTATATGCCCGAGCACCTCCGCCCGAGACATGTCCTCGAGCCGAGTCTCGTTCACGTCCATGATCTCGTCAGCCAGCTCCAAGTTGTCCCAGTTTCCGGCTGATGGTGACCCTGAGAAATAAAAGATATGATAATGGATGGCAAACAAAGCATCAATCTGCTTGATTAAGACAATTGCAATACCAGAGGGATATCAGATACGTTGCCATCTCTGAAACAAAGCTGAAGTCTAATGTCTATGCCTACTGATATTTACGACAAAAGCAACAGGGCCCGCGAAATTCTAATTTCCTTTTTTTTGCAATTTGTAGGTCTGTATCAGGTTTTATATTGATCCAAATATGATTCGCGGCCGTACCAAATATTTATTTATAGAATCATAAAAATCATCACCAACTCTCTAAGTTCATATAACCCTATTGAATGACTATTTCATGAAATGATGACATTTGAGGCCAATTCTAACTTAAAGGACTGATTCTTATTATTTTAATTCTGTAAAGCACAATTGGTTACGTTCGCAAATCTTATTTTAATTAACATACAACTTGACATTGACCTGGAAATTACAAAAACATAAGAAAATCTGAATTCCGTGGGCTATCTTAGCGTATCCCCGTTAAGGCATTGACCCATGATTGGGCAGGAAAAGGGTTAATATAACGAGCAATGTTACCTCCTCTCTGTAAGAGGGAGAGGAACTTAGTCCACCACGCAGGCCCAGTGCGGGTAGGTGAGGAAATTTAATACCTCTACAAAGAACACAACATGAAAGCTTTTGTAATCCAGCCTTTTTTCAACTTTGAAACTCTTTTGAACTTTGTTGCGTAAGTAGCGTTGAAAAGAAATATTTCGAAAAAGGGTGTGTTGCGTGCCTACTCGCCTTAACATCTTCTTTTATTTTAAACTAAGATTCGATATAAATTCACACAAATGAATTACATGTTTCATTCAGTTATCGAATCTTCGTATAGCACTGACGGTATACAGCAGTTTTTTTGAAGTGAAAACTTCATTAGGCGTGTTGGGCATTTTTGAGATAGAGGCCTAAACCATTGATTTCGCGACAGCATGATGACACCACCTTTTGACCATTAAAAAGACATCAACGCGTTGATTACCACGGTGCCGATTTTTTTTCAAGTTTTCACTTCTGTCGGCACTCCCGGAGTGCCACTGTTTTTTTAACGATAAATTTCAGCACTGGTGTTTCTAAAATCAGGCACTGATTCATGGTAACAGTTTGCTCGTGGATGTCCCTTACACCCGTTATAGTATAGTTGATCTTTACTCTGAGTCTTTGACAGGTCGCCAGCCTTAGTAATCTATACTAGAATAACAGTATCCAGTTGCAGTAATTCTAGTGGTGTGACCGTTGAGAGATATTTCTCGACGTCTTGTGAAGCCAAGTCAGAGGCCACATGACATAAAAACTCTGACACCAGGTTAGTGACTAACCACATGAAAAAGAAAGAAGTATCCAAATTCAGTAGCTGTCCCATACTGTCCAAAGATTTTCGGAAGGAATGGCTAATCTACCATTGAATACACGTTAGTTACTTGGCCTGTCTGCTCCGATATTACCAATCTTCCAATAAGGTTAGTTGAATTATTAATTTTGCCTTAGAAAAGTTACCCTTGATTACCTTTTTATATCACGTTCCTATTACAAAACATAACTGGCGAAATGAGGGTGTACTATCGGTACTCCTCTGCCTAACCCTTCGGGGTTAAAGGTGTGATGTTAAGTTGTTGTTGTATTTATTAAGTTCTTGAAATGTAAGAAGATGTGAATCCTGCAATCAATGAAAATAATAATTTCTTACTGGCACGTCTCTACCATTACGGCGCTCCCCGGTCTACTCCTTGATATGCAATGGCTTCTGTAGTCCCATGAAACACGAAGGTCCAGGGGCTAGTGCAAATCTTTGGGTTCATTATTTTATCGAGTCTGATTTAACCACGCTGGGATCGGTGCATTTCATTCATTCATTTATTCAATTAGAATATTTGTACACGAAATATCAGATGTCTTTAATATTTTGAATACTTAAGTACCTATTCCTTCAGACGTGTTGTCCCAACATGTACCTATTTAGAAATCATTCGAAAGGGGATCCCTGGCTCGTAATGGAAAACGATTTACCACTTTACTTGTTATGAAAAAAAAAACGCCGTACTTTTACAGTTCCTGTGCATCTAAATAATAAATGAATTCAACTAGTCTAATGAAATGGCATGGCGTCCGAATCCGGGGGGTGTCTTTGTGAAAGCAATGTAAATAATGAAGTGCTGCGCTAAAGCCTGGTTCGGACTATGTTAGTAATTTAGTCAAGTGGTGAGTAATTTAGTAACAAATATGTCTGAACAACAAAAATGTAGTCGAGTAGTTTAGTAAGTGATTTAGTCGAGTCAATCTGTTTTGTTCTATTTGTGTGCGAGTAGCGCTCATGCGTTTGACCCTATCGAAATTAGTAGAGTTCATTAACTGCCGCAAAAATATCGTTTCGCTGGAGCAAAGAAACAACCTCTTCTAATTCTAAAATAGCCATTACTATAAGCTTCATCAGCTTGTTCACTTTATTGTGCTGTTCATCTTGCAAAATACCACTGAACTCGTTTACTGTACTTGGCAGTAGTGCGAAGGGTTTTCTACGAGTTACTAAACGTTTATTTAAGTACTATATTACTCGCTACCTACTTGACTAAATTACTAACAAGGTCTAAACCAGGATTAACAACCTCTTCCTACTTTCCTAGATAGTCTACAGGAAATGTATAAATCCTTCGCTCTTTATTCTTGGCGCTTAGCCTAGATGTAGAATACCTAGGTCTTTTATCTGATACTTCATGTTGTAAGAAATAAAGTCAGGTAAAGTTATTGTTCGTATACTCAAATCACGACCGTCATTCTTTAAAAGTTGTATCAAATAGCAAATTGACGTAGAACGTCAATTAGCCAAAAAAAAAACCCTGACTGTTTCCTTACTTTCATGAATCTTCAGGTAAAGATTCTGGACTAATGTTTTTAATGGTGTCTCTTAGAATGTTGTCTTTTGTAGTCTCAACAATGTTATTATTTTTATGAAAAGGAGGACATACTACCGATCAAAGATGGAACTAACAAAACTTCGTCTTTCAGTTAGTTGGTAAGTACGGGAAAACCAAATACGGAAGATGTATAGCAACTTTTTAAAGAGAATATTGAGTTATTTGACCATATCCAAGGAATTACATGGAACCTAAACATAACTGACCAAATGTGGGTGTACTGTCGGTACACCTGCCTAACCCTTCGAGGAAACAAGGCTTGATGTTATGATATGTTATCCAAGAACACACGGGTAATTCCTTGGTAATAAAATTACAGCTCCTGCAACATGTAGGTACGGGTGCGTATGCATTACCGCTTTCTAACAAACCTAATCTTATCTATGATCATCAATAATCATCTTTGTTCTGATTAGAGTTCAGCTAATCTATTCCGTAAAAATCTCTACCATGAAAACTTAGACGAAGTGATAGAAGAGAGCTGTCAATAAGTGACAATTCCCAGCATCAGGTAGAATGACAGCTCACTTCTCATAAACATGGTGATGTTTTTACAGAATACATCGGCCGGGTTTGTGATCACACAGTATGCTAATATAATCCTTTCGAACCGACAGGCCTGGTAACTCAGCTCGTGACCTCGCAGCTACTAGAGCCCAGAAAAAAGGGCTCAGCCGAGTACGAAATAAGTCGAGCATGCCTGAAATATGCACATGAGTAAAGCCATATTCACTCATGAACATGTATCTAGGTTATTTATTAGTACTAGAAGACATGGTAGGTCAAAACTGTAAAATTATCATTTCAATGTTAATTACAAAACAAAAGAGGTTTTCAATACCTAGTAGGTAAAGAACTCATTAGGTTTGGTAATATTGTTTTAGGTACATTTTAACATAGAATATATCGAAAAAAAAAATAGATTATATACTTTAGAAGGTGCGTTTGATAATATTTTCGTACTCACGATCGACTGAAAACTAAAACCTGAAGATCATGTATCTATCATGCCACTAGTAAAGATTTATCACTGAAATCACTAGCAAAAATAATATACAGGAATAAAATAGAATTATTACATACATATTTATAGAAATCTTTCGCATTCATGAAAGATTTTGGGACTTAGAACCTCAGGAAAACGCTGTAGAAAATCCTGAAAATGTTTCAGCAAGAGCTACCAAATTCCTTAATTAATTAAATTCACAATGAAAGCTTGTCACTTACCATATAACTTAATTTTATTATCCTTAGTTTGCACTACTATAATAACATAGCCTTCTAGGTCAACAGATTTGCATTTCACCGTTGTCATTTTATCAATCGCATTTATCTGCGTGGTTGGCGCGTTAAAAGTATTCATTTTGCTATATTATTAAATTATTTACTATCTCTAAACACAAAATAGCTATGAAAAAGACCAATTCACGCCCCCGTCGTAAGAATCAATGATTATTTTTTTAATTTCATGCCAACGTTTACGCCAACGCCACTTCAGACACAGCCCACTTTTTGAACAACTATTCATTTTTATTATTTTCCACATTATTTTTTAAATTCTAACCGGGAGATAGTAAATCGGCCATTATTATTTTTGATTCTCACTCGTTACAAACTTAAACACTGCTCGGACATCTAAATAATTATTATCACAATTTATTAAAAGTCTGCGTTAACGTAATTTCACATGATTTCAGCGTATTGTTGAGGTATAGGCGAATTTCAGAGCATTTTCACTGTGACAAGTCACGTTATGGTGTTTAGAGTAAACGCGATCGGTTTATCACACTCCCTAAATGTTTAGTACATTTTATTATTCACGTGTACGTATATTGAAGGTTTTTAGATATTTATTCGGTTATTAATCTAATATTTAAGGCGTATCAACGTGTTTTTGAGAGTGAAAAACCGGTCCCACGTCCGCGGGCTGGGTGGTCGCCGCGAATGGATACGACTATCCCATTTTCGCGCGATCAATAATGCTCCCTACCCAGCATCCCTTCAGACTCCCACAGACTATCGTTCTATTTTCCCCATTTTTATCAATCCGGGTTGCGCCCGTTTTTAGTCATTATAATTATGAAGATTATATTTATACTGACAAAAATGAGAATAAAATAGAAATACATGTTTAAAAAAAACAAAAGTATTTCTAACCCAAGGTCCCACCGAGATTTGAACTCGGATCGCTGGATTCAAAGTCCAGAGTGCTAACCATTACACCATGGGACCGCTTGATGTATATGTGAAATTACTGTAAACTATGTTGCAATTAAAATAATTTGAAAGATTATATAATAAAAAAATATTATTTAAAACTCAACAAAATTTTTAATTACACTTACTTAAAATTGACTCCTGCAGCTCCTTTCTAATGTTCATTCAAAACTACGTAATAGTCACATTAGATGGCGGTACGAAACACTACCGTTGCCTTGATATCATTGTGAACAACGCCATCTCTGGTTTGGCATGAAAACTAAAACTGATCATATGTTTTTGTGAACTTTTAAACGTAATGTTGGGATAGAAATAATCAATAAATTGGTGACCACCATAAAGGCTATATTGCTCACTTTACTTTAAAAATATTAATTGACAAAATAAAATAAATTATTTGTGTAAGGTTTTTTTTATGGCACTATTTTTAGTACTTGCAAGCATGCTATTTGTATATTTAGTACGTAGCAACACTAAATGTCAGTTTGTCACTGACTTCGCTACGGTATGGTTGTCATTTCGTCCGTCTATCAATTATCGTGATAGATGAATGGAAAATAATTAACTTTATCGCAGCGAAGACGCCTCTCGTATCTCCTCGAAACGTAACGTCGCGCGTGCTACAACACATTAGTGATTATAAAAGGGTGCTCGCTTTGATACAACACCGCCATGATCGATGTTAGAAACAAAGATGGCGGAATAATACGGTGATCATAACCAAACGCGTTGTTTTGTCGTGTGTAGCGTTATGTGCTGTGGTGGGCGGAGGCTGCAGCAGTGTCGGGGTGCGTGAGTGAGGAGGAGAGGCGCGATGGGGGCGCGGCCGGGGTGATGCCGCCGCGGCCAGCGGCCGGCCGCGCGGCCATGGCGGCCGACAGCGAACGCCCGCCGCTCGCTCTGTTCACCGCCGTGTACGACTATGTGGCGCAGGGAGAGGACGAGCTCTCCCTGCGCCGCGGCGAGATTGTCGAGGTGCTGTCAAAGGACGCCAACATCTCGGGGGATGAAGGCTGGTGGACGGGAAAGATCGGCGACCGCGTCGGTATATTCCCTGCCGTGTACGTGACGGAAGAAGACCCTCTGGCCGTGGAGCCGCCGCGCGTATCGTTCTCCGAGCTGAAGCTGGAGGAAGTGATCGGTGTGGGCGGCTTCGGGAAAGTGTACCGCGGGTACTGGAACGGTGAGGTGGTTGCGGTGAAGGCGGCGCGTCAGGACGCGAACGAAGACATCGATGTTATAAAAGAGAGTGTGTTGCAAGAGGCGAGACTGTTCTGGGTGCTGCAACATGAGAATATTGTGTCGTTGAAGGGTGTTTGTTTGGGGGAGCCAAACTTTTGCCTGGTGATGGAGTACGCACGCGGCGGGCCGCTGAACCGGGTGCTGTCGGGTCGGAAAATCCGGCCGGACATCCTGGTGGACTGGGCCATCCAGGTGGCGCAGGGTATGGCGTATCTTCACGTTGGTGCGCCAATGTCCCTCATCCACAGAGACCTCAAGAGCTCTAATGGTAAGTTATTTTATAACATCAAATTATAAACAAGCATTTATTATTATTATCTTAAATGCTAAAACTTTGTTCAAACAAACTGTAAGCATCACTGTCTTAGGTTATTTAGTGTTAAGCTACATTGTTTTAGAACTCTTTGCAGCACAGTAAGCTTGTATGTGTGAGCTATCAAAACATCATTAGATTCACTAATCATTATTTTATGCTCTCAAAATGCAGTCTGCTACTTTGTATTGAGAGAATAGGTTGGTCTAACTGGTCGTTCTTATAATTTATAATGAGTAATTGTTTTCTCATAGGGAAATCTTTCACTTATTACTTCCTACCCCTTTTTCTGACTTCTATTCTTCTATTCTGTGGACTATAGGCATAGAGTCAGAATTAGTCTTACACTCTTCATCTGAAAATTCTTAACCCCTGAACTACTCAGCATATTATTTTGTATCAACTTTTTTATACTTTGTTTTGGTGTATTAAAACAAACAAAAAATGCATCCTATTTTGCTATCTTTATAATAATGTCCAAATGTCATTAACCTATATTGTTATCAGTTGCCAAATATGCTTGAATGTAAGCCCAAGGTCACGTTAACAGCTGTGTTATCAAAAAGGAAACCATCCACATTCCAATAGATAAGTCTATTGACTGATTGATAACTTTCCTGACAGCTGTTGTTGCCCAATTTTAAACAATTTTTATCCATTTCGGACAAACCCTTAAGATTATTTTGTTTAGCTATCTGCTTTTGTGTACCCACACATTAGGTCGTGTTGTAAGCTATTATAATATGTAGACAGATTGCTAAATCATTTCTGTTTTATGAACCTGTTACATGCTCATGTGGTGGACTTTGGCCTATCACTACATATTATAAAACAAAGTCCCCCCTTCGCATCTGTCTGTCTAAACACGATAAACTCAAAAACTACTGAATGAATTTTCATATGGGTTTCACCAATGGACGGAGTGATTCATTAAGTTTTTGTGTAAATTGGCTGAAATATGCCAATGATTTTTGAAAATGTTGGCAGAAAAATCATCCCAACAGATCTTTACTGGAGTATGCATTATAGGAGTACTTTTCTGTGTGATAATTTCCGACCTTCAGGCGAGCGAAGGCGCAGGCAAAAGCTAATTGTCTCATACAGAGAAGGATTGGGCCCGGGCTGTTAGAAAATATGCGGACTACATAATTATTTAATTTGTCCCGCTATCTTTTTTTCCAACTTTTTTTGTTATGGTTGGTTGATGAAAAAACCATCATCATCACCAATTTTCGTTATGATCTCAGAACAAGAAAACAAAACAAGGATAAACTTCTGATATCATACCTATATATTTTTTTAAATTCCATCTACACTCCATAGGTTTAGGTAGTTAAATAAAGGTAAACAAAAAAAACCACATGACGAGACAGCTGTTAAGTAACTGGCTAAACATAATACCTGTCACTTCAGTTGTTATGCTACGTCACAGTCATACTTTTCAATTTAGCAATGTTATAATTCGTTGATGTTTAGAGTTTGGGCACTTTACAACAAACAGATTACAAAATTTCTCGGGACCCTAGGATCCCGGACCTTCGGAAAGCGTACGAGGGGCTGAAGCTTTAATTACCTAAACCTATGGAGTACAGGTACTTAGTTGATTAATTAATCCTACAGTATACACCTATTCAGATTGATCTAGGTAGGTAAGTGATTTTCTCTCGGAATATTCATAATTTAAATATTCAATGACCCTTACGCAGGAATTTGACATGACTACCCACATTCTCTTTTTATAAACTCGCCTACATAGCTATGATCATAAACTGGCAAATAATTACACATCCTTGTCTTTTTTCTTATTTTGTGTATGGTGTAATAATTACTTAACACCTGTAATTATTTTCTGCCTTATTAAGTTATAGCTATTCACTATTGTATGCTTTAAATGGCGCCAAAGCAGCAGATGTGAATTTTTCTCACCTTTTTGAGACTGCATAATTGACACTTCTTGAAACGAATTAATTGGACTTTTAATGTATGCCTTTTATTGGTTACTTTAATGAGCTTGTTTAAAAGTGAGGTAATGTTCCTAATTGATGTTAATTGTGAGTAGTATTTGGGGATAATAGCAAATCTTTATGCTTGCAAGCAATTCATTAGGTTTGCTAATCAAGATTTAGGACGGCGCCGCCGTATTGCGCCCCAGTAAGCAATATTTTCAAGCCCATATGCACTGAGATATCTTTAAAATAAAAACCACAGCTAATTCAGATCCAAATCTATATAAATAATTGAGGGAGGTGTCGTTTTACCCGCTCCTCACCATAACTGCCATTATACAATAAAATAAACTTAGTAGGTACTCAATTAAATAGGTACAAACAATTCTTTATCATCTAGTTGAAACTTACCTAACATAGTACATTTAATTACTGAAGTGAACTGGGCCACGAGTGTCATTCCGCCTGCTCTAGGGTCTGTGACCTCTTTTCATATGATTTACACAATTCAACAAATTATATTTGTGCGCAGTTTTTGTCGCGTACACTTACCGGTTAGATTACTGTGCAAGCGTAGTAACACGCTATCTGTTTATCGATTAATTTAAGAACTTTAAACGCAACTAACACCTTTTTTTCATATAAAATTCTATCGAACTGAAATGAATAACTTATACTATAGTATTCTCGGTAGTAATAATTACCAATTATTAAATTCTAACCTTCGATTTGGCATCGGTTCAACGAAGGCGTATACGTAGCTCAAACGTATTTCTAAACGCTGCATCAACGCGACATATTTTCGACACATTCATCTGTACGCTGGCGCAGCGCCTACGCGGCGTGTAATCGACGTCAACACCTACTCTGGACATTGCAAATAACACAGTAAACTTAAGAATCTTGTGATTATAAAGTTCCCAGATGAAACCGTTCCAAATATGGCAAAAAATGCCTTGTAAAAAATTAAAATAGCAGATTTAATTGTCATTTAATTCTTTACTTATTAATCGCACAGACGATGCCCAGGCGCATGCATAGTTACAAGTAGGTAAGTATGTCATTTATAATGCAGTATTGCCATAGAATCAATAATAATTGGTTTGATTTGCGTAAATCCGCAATTTAATTACGTGTACTCAAACTTTCATGTGTGTATTTCATTTGATCCAAGTCTGTCGCCAATATTGAAATAACCTTAAGTTCATCGATCCATGCTTGTAAACAAAGGTTACATTTCAAATGTCACTAACCCTATTAGTAATAAACGACAGGCTCATTATTTACTTACAATATGTATGGCTAAACAGAATTGAGTGTTTTATTAATAAAGGCTTTAATGTTTTCGTTAAAATACTATTTAATCTAATATATAAAAATGAATCCCTATTTCCCTTGGTCACGACATCACGCTAAAACGGCTGAACAGATTTGGATGAAATTTGGGATATGGATAGACCTTGACCCGGAGAAGGACATAGGATACTTTTTATCCCGATATTTTTACGGGATCGAGACTTATGCGGGTGAAACCGCGGGGCGCAGCTAGTTACTTATAAATGCTAATTCTTTGTCTCTCTGCTCTCAAAACGGTGAAGGAAAACATCGTATGGAAACCGGCATGTCCTAGAACCAAAAATTCGAAGACATGTGACATCGACTAAGCCGCACTAACCCCCGCGTGGTAGATTACAGCCCACTCCCTCTCGAAGAGAGGCCTGTATCCCAGCAGTGGGATGATATAGACTGATTATGTATATCTGTTGCTCCACCAAATAAAAAACCAAGACATAGCGCTGCGAAAAATACACTGAAGCATGCAAAACTACGCCTTCGTTCTGTGCATACACGCTCACACGCATACATTTACAATCAAACTACACCTCACTAAGTGCACAGATGTTTACGAAACCACGTCACTGTTGACAGCGCTATGTCTTGGTTTTTTATTTGGTCAGATCTCTTGATGACCGGTACTTAAATAGTGAAAACCTTAATTTCCACAATACATTGAAGCCCGTGACTTAACACAATTCGACGAGGAGTTTAAGAGTTATGAGGGAACACATGAACATACAAACATAGCCTGTTAAAATCATAACCCTCCTTTGGCTTTGCCGTAGTCGGTTAACTAAAGCGATTGTCATTAGGAGCTTGTTCAATTAGGTTGCAGGCCAATCCTTTCTCTTGCTAGTATGGCAACGCTCATATTGTCACAATGTATGCAGTTGACGTACAAAAACGTCGTTCATATGTCAGAGCAGTGACGTTAAATTAAAACATGGCGTCATATCTGATACAAGTTGCATGCATCAGATGTAGCATATTTAAACCACCTTATCGAAACTTTACATGCCTTTTTTTTGTATTATTAACTAGGTTTTGCCTGCTAGGTACTACCTGGATTAAAACTGTGTACCAAATTTCATCTAAATCAGTTCAGCCGTTTTTACATCAGACTCGTTCCGACACCTCGTAGCAATCACTTTTTCAAAAACATTCAATGTAGGTACTTATAGTTTTGACTTCGTTACTATTTTATTATTATATACAGGGTTGGTAAAAATCATGTTGTTTTTTTTTATCGAATAAAGCACTTTTTTAAATCCTAGTTCATCAAGATTTTTTTTATCATACATTTTCTATATTTCTGCGTAAAAAGGAATACATACGCTCTTGGATGTCAGAGAAAAGGGGAATCCCCGCTCAGTGTTTTATAAACTTTGCATGCAATTACCATAGTAAATTAAGAAACCGACTGGGAATTGAAAAGGCTGGAAAACTAGTTTATTTGTTCAACCATTATAATAATTTTAAGGATATTATTTTTCAGATGTAAAAGACCCTAGTCTTTAACATATAATTTCTAAATATGTTTTTTTATGTTGATTTCTGTGAAAGAAAGTAAAATTAATCACATTTGATTAATTCATTGATTTTTTATTGAAAAAATAATTTTATTTAAATCAAAAAGATTTAATCGTGCCAACCCTGATTATATGTATTTAATACTACTATAGATCTACATCTGAAAGCACGTAGAACTAACCTGTTGAATAGGGTTTGTAAGTGCACAATCAACAAATTACTAGCCTACGTTTCTACCTATATAATAGTGCAATGTAAGCTAGCCTACACCTTGTTTTCTCCACTGGAATCTTACTAAGTGTCCGGAATAGAAAACAGCTTCAATAAATAAGGCCTCTTTCAATTTATAACTTTTGACAAGGAAAAAAGAAAACAATTCGCATTTATCAAATTCTATGCGCCTATTTGCGTAACATAACCCAATATCATAACGGTGAGAGCTATAGGAATTCAATAGTCAAGGAATCATTAAAAACCTCTTAATAAGGTGTAAAAATCGCGAAATCAATCCAATAAGTCTTACAGAATCTTTTGAAAATAAAACATGCGAGCTAAATTCCGAGTCGTCGGTTTCATAGCCAAGAAATACTTCAACAATCTGAGAGGTGAAAATTCCAATATTTCAATCACCCCTCAGTGTAGCCCCCACGGATGGGGCGCTAACCCTTTTACACCATCCAATCAGCTGAAAGCTTCCTGTCATCGTAGCTGCCACGTAATTGGACGATATTAAACGTAAATACGGATTTCCACCGTAATCGCACATTTCTGGGCAACATTTTGAACGGATTTTCATTTCCGCTTTTTGATGTTACACGGCGCTTTTGGAAGTTGTTTTACAAATCCAATGTTTGCTTATTTGGTCATCATTAATGCTACGGAAACTATAATAGTAGATAAGGTAGTTTCGCATCTACTAGAGAAAGAAAATAATATTTAAGAATTTTCGGTCTGGATATTTTAATTAGTTACCTGTATTTTTCATAAAAACTGATATTGAAGACCATACACTTACTCGTCATCGTTATCCACAGCCCAACTTTACTTACCCACAAATGGCATAACCCTCTTTCTGCGTGTGGCAATAGAAATGCTCCTGTGCCCGTCTCCTCCAGGTACTATCCGTGATATCACCATTGGAGGTTATCATCTACGAATCAACAAAAACAGTTATCTATTTGCCTCTAATTTCATAAGATAACGCTAATGTTTCTCATTTCTGCATAACCTTGTCTGTATGTCACGGCCTCTTTTCCGTTCAATCTCCTCTGCGTATCCGTTGTTTCACAAGATTCACATCCTTCACCATCAAGCCTTGAGGATTTAAGAAGCACCTTGTTAAGCTAGATACTTCTAATACACGATATGGTACAATCATCATTTTAGCCCCAAATCATCCACAGTGCTGGATATAGGCCTCCCGTGTCTTCTGCCACAATTCCCGGTTCCGTGCCTCTTTCATCCAGGTGTTTCGCGTGACTTTAACGATATCGTCCATTAAGCGACTTGTTGATGAATAAAGAAGTCACGTTGTCAAAGTATAATTTCCTTCAAACCCCGGGTGCTACTGAGCTTCTGTTTCTTCCAATAACAAGTTGTCTGACCTAAAAATTACACCTTGCACGGAAGTTGCGGATGTGACTATCAACAGCAATCATCGATGTCAATGAGAAGGTCAAGTATATTGTCTACAGGCAGATATTTTCGCATCGGTGAGGATTCAAAAACGAATAAGTTTTCCTATAACTAAATGTAGGCTGTATATCTTTTTAATTGCGAAAAGTAACATTGATAACACCTTGAGATTTCTGCAATTCAGACATTCTGTCGACTCTGAAAATAATTCCTTGCTAATTACAAAAACTGTGTTAAACTTTCACTTGTCAAGTTGTTATTGAAATACATAAAGTCGCTTATAATTGATCTTGCCAAATTCAGGCCTACGGTATTTTGTTAAAATAATATTAATTCAGAATGCTCTTTATGGTTTCCGAACCACATGTGGTGTTGAGAGTGACGTGGTAATGATTGAGGGTACAGCTGGTTGTTACGACTCTGACATTTGATGCGACCTGACTTCAATGAGTTTCGTAATGGAGCTGAGACTTGTATTAAAACAATACCGCTTACCGAGTGCGTATCGATTCTCGGTATCGATAGACTTTTTTAACGAAAACTTGGGCATATAATATATATTATTTTATAAGCAGTTAGTTTAGTTGATGCTTAATCTTCTTCTTTTCGTGTGGTTAGAGAGTAACCTGGTGCCAGACTGCTTAATAATAAATTTTAATTACCGTTGTTATTTCTCCAAGCCCCTAATGTAACCCCATATTCCAAGACTTCAAAAGAATTCTTCCACACATTTCCATCCATTGCATAACATAAGTTTAGCACAAGAATGAAAAAAATGGTACCCTTGTTAAACAATGTCCATATTACGTATGCACACGAAATGGGACATCGACGTCTGCGAACTAATTCTTCCACACCTTTCCATCCATTGCCTATCATAAGTTTAGCACTAGATAAAAAAATAATAATGAAGCCTTGTGAAACACTAGTGTCCGTATTACGTATGCATGAAATGGGACATTGACGTCCGCGAACTAAGGCCAAACGTATCCGTTAGTACGCAACGCAACTTAGAACATGTGTGACGCAAACTGCCGCCCCGTAACGGCTTTGGGTTTCTCTAAAGCCTTTATGTGAGGGTATCCGTCATGTCTATTTTATAGTCCATGATCCCTTCCGTCTGGAAGGCTTAGGGGTTTATCGGAAATTTTATTGACATCCTGCGGCAAACGGGTCTCTTTAAAGTGGCTAGACGGCTAAACGCGCACCCAACCTTTGTAGGTACCTACGATTATAGGGGTGATTTTTGTGATAGATTAGAGCCAGTGGTCGGAAAACTCGTTAGTCAATGAGCCAAATATCAATCAATACTATAACGACTAAGATTTCTTATGAGGGCCAATCCTGTCGGTGTGTCCAAACTGTACTCAATTCACCTTAAAACTCCCATCCTCTTTCACTCCACAACGCTTCCTAAACCTAAATTGCTAAGTAAGATGCCTTCATCAATGATGAAGATGTACATAAGTCGACGTAAGTAAGATGCCTTGGAAACCTTTGAAAGGTACAGTAAATTTTCGATGTCCTGTTAATTTTTGGTGAAAATACTTCGGAAATAAATCTTTGAAATATAGTTTGATTTTGAATTACTTTTGATATCTTGTTTAATGATCGAAACCCGACCCCGCACGTATCTACGCTCGCACTCATCGACATTCCTACAGAGCCGCACACTATAGGCCAAAGAGCCACGTGCGGCTCGCGAGCCGCAGTTTGCCGACCACTGGATTAAACCAATATTCATAATTTACCCCCACCTTAGTAATACCAAATTCTTGGGTTTCATTTACCTACACGCTTTTAGCATGACCACAATAGAAACGGGTTTTGTCAACGGAAGAATAGATTATTTTGTCTATTTTTCCGTCGACAAAACCGTAGAAAACCCGTTTCTATGGTTGTCATGCTACGCTTGCTAGTCGGAAATTGTGACATGTTGTCTATGTACTTTTTTTTTTACCCCTCTGAGTTCTGACTCCCAAGGTCCACAAACATTAAGATACAATTCGTTTAATCGTGATATAACTTTTCTCGTCTTTCTCAGAATTACATTTCGTGAACAAACTAAACTTGTCCTCTCTTACTATGTTGACCTCTCGAAAGTTTAAATTGTGTCCGAGACCGTTTATCTTAAAGTTATACGTACCCTGACCCAACACTTTTTCGTAGTCTTTAACTATATTAATGTAAAACTTTCGTATATTCGGGGGTTATTTGATATTGGAGGAAAGAAGCATGGTCATCGAAGTAATCCTATTAGTTACAATAACAGGAAAGTCATGATGGATGGGGCTCCCCTAAACGATTAGGATGTGCTAGATATGACTGGTTGTAAGTTTTCGTAGTAAAGTTAAGCTCTGTAATTTTCTGTTTTTACTTTTCGTGATTTATTACATAGGTTAGTTACACCCAAATTAAATTAGCCAATCTCATTGCCCGTCACCAATTTAGAAAAATATGACGACTTCTATCATACTGCAATATTTCTCCTAAAGTATGTGACTAGCTTTGACTAAAAGCTCATTTATCTTCAAAATGGCGACCATTACCTGCTAAATAACCTTATTTGTGGAATACCGACCGGCGGAAGAAAAGCGGATACCGATCGACTTTCGTTTCACCGTGAGAATATTGTGACATTCTAGCCATTTCTGATTAATTAAAATGCTGATTTTGTAACTCGTATCACCAGTTGGACGCAATCTGTGCCTGCGAATTAACGACGTTAATCTTTATAATCGAAATGTTACCGAAATGAATTTTGTTATTTCGATAATTTAGGTTTGAATAACTGAAATATTTGTTCTTTACTTGAGGCGGTTTCCTGCATGATATTTCCTTATGTTTCTTCTAATAATAAACGTCAAGAAATAACAGGTTGACTCTAATAACACGCCCGCCTGCCGCCTGGCGGCTGCTCCCTTTTAGCGCTTTCAAAGCAGCAATCTCACTTTGTCATTACGGAAACATTAAAGAATATTTTTTTCTTGGGTAATTCTTTTTTGTATTTTACGAAATTTTATAAAATCTAGAGGGGTTTATTTTTACAATTAACTACATTTAAGACGCAGATATATGACAGTGAGCTTGAATGGTTAGCTTACGTGCTCTGTACTAAGCTCGCCCATCAAGGAGCGCTATCCCAAATTAGACTCGTTATTAAATTTATTATACCTAAAACAAAAGGTATTTTACGCGTATACTAAAGTAAATTATCTTTTTATCACACCTGCTCTGAAAATACATACTAATTATACCAATTAGAGGGAAGAAACGCCTTTATCCCGCCCTTCAAATCCTTTCATCCCAAGGTATGGAAGTTTGTATGAAAATCCTTCCGACCCAAGGGTGGGAAGTATGTATGAAATTCCATTACATACCCGGTTTTTCTTTTTTTTTTTAATTTGTCAGCAGTCATACTGCCAAGAGACTTTAACTGTCTACTAATTAAATTTCAAGTAAATTGTAACTCAAGATGTAAACATGTCTCAAAATATCAAGATACACGGACAAAATGTAACATCTTATAATAGCTGCACTTTTAATAATTGTACTTTTAACTAAATATAAACATTTCTATGCATTTATGTCCATAATTTTCCTCGTAGGTGTAATAAAAAGCACTATACATCCCTCAGGATAAAGTACAGTTCCATACCACAAATGGTTTGCGCCCCTCGCAAGCTCGTGGCGCAAATGCCATAATCTCGGTATGGAACTGTCACTTTCTTCCCTCTGAAGTAATGTACTATTACAATGCATGTGCCCGAAAAGAGCGTTTTCCAAGCAGCCAAACTTACTTACTTACTTACTAATAACTAAAATGCAAAACCAAAGACACCGACTTCCGAAATTTAAGTTATTTTTCATTTTGTTGTTTTTTTGGGAGTCGGTTGTTTTTTTTTTGTGAATAAGTTTTTTATCTTTCAGAATTTGATAAAAATTTCATTGTTATATTCGAAGCTATATTAAGTAACCGGTACTATATTAATCCTTATCCAATTAACTTTGTTGCTTAAATTGAGCATTTAATTTAGATTAAAATATGCCTTGGCATCATTTCATTAAAATGAATGGTTTGAAAGATTACAGATTCAAAATTACGCGTAACAAAATACTTATGGTTGACGGCAACGCGGGCGCAGCGTTAGGAGTCAATGACCTTTTTCTCAGCTATTAGGTATGTAATCCCGGTATCGGTAGTACGTTCTCGTGGGTTATTTTCCGACAACGACGCGGGTGAAGCCGCGGGCAAAAGCTAGTAATATAATAAATAATATATGATACTGTAGTCCTTGGCCACAGTAAAAAAGATCGCCCTTTTCAATCTAGCCAACGTTTAATTTGCATAGAAAACACAATAGCAGCCGACCATCACATAATTATATCAATGAAATCGACTAAAACAATACATTGATTGATGGGACAATAAATCAAGATCGAATGAAGCGCGGACTAAAAACAATTCTACCCTCATACAGCCACGGGGTTTTAGTAAGATACCCGCATTGCGGCGTTCACCGTGGCAATGTAATTAAATGGGGCAAGATGAAGGGAAAACTAAAATCGTGGTTAAGATTAATGGGCTATTAACCTAAAATGTTACCGTTAAGTTAATAGCTGGAAACTGAGTTAACTTTGTTAAAATGATATTTTATTGGTACTTAATTTTCTCATGGGAAATGACTAGGAAATTGTTTGTTTGCATCGTTATGCTGTCAAAAGATTAATTATATTTTAGTTCTGTATCCATGATATTATTGGTCGCAAAAATGCAAGCTTTTGTCGTACTTTTGTTACAAAATTTAATTGTATCTTTAAATCATTTGGTAAGGTTGGTTCTTCGGGAATTTCTGGCATACGGCCACATATGCTGAGCGTTCAAAAAAAGGCATTGGTATTCACACAAACTTAAATAGTTAGTTATTCTATAAACTAGTACATTATGCAATCCCCATTGCATTGAATCTTATTCGAAGTTTCCAGCTCTATTCATCGAATACGAAAAAAGATAAAGGTGCATAAAGTAATTGCAGTATTTATTAAATCCATTGATTCACTCTTCCAAGTACAGTCAACCACCCATACATGGTGATAGTTTGACTTTACCAGGTCTTCAATTCCGAACAGTAAGAGCGATTTTCGTAGTCCAGGTGTGGTTGTCCGTACCAGCATTATGAACATTGAACAGCTTTAAGGATCGTGCAAACTGGCGCGATATCGCGGGCACTACAGGCAGCGCGACCCTTGTAGCGCCCGCGATATCGCGCTGGTCTGCACAAGCCTTCAAGAATCGCAATAATTATAAACAGGCCGGTTATTCGAGACATCGTTTTTGACTCGCGCACGCGCCGCCACTCGTGTCAAGTCGTGTCAACCATGTTATTGTAAAACAAGATGTTTTACCAAAAGTGGGCAAAATGAAACCAGTTGTAATGCCACTGTTCTGATTACAGTGCACTGTGGAGTATGTGCGTAATATTAATGCCCGCCATGTTTTTAAAGTTTTGTTCTCTTTGTTATTGTGTTGATTTGTCAAGGTTTGAACAAAGAAAGTGCGCAAGCGTTTGATTCAGGAAATGTCAAAGGATGTATGAATAATGGTCTCGTACTGAATTTTAAAATCTCGTAATGAGTTTGAAAGTCAAATCATTTATTTGTAATAGGCACCGTCAAAATTTAAAACAAAAGAAATAGAATTGATTCTAGTCGCCCGCTTCTAAAAGGTAGTTTCGTATAGAGAAGAATGGACAAGAAACTCCATCGTTTCAATTATTTTCCTTTCTAATAATCCTTTAGCGACCTCATTAATATTCACAAGTCTTAACAACATTTTTCCAGCTTTTATGGGTCATAATTAACAAGCGGCGCACCCAAACGTGGTCACAGTTTCCATGCCGTTAAGCATGGTTAATTATGGTAAAAAGATTAAGTTTTTAAACCGATAATTTTACTCATTAACGGACTTGCGTCACCAGGCCACGCCTGATGCAACATACACTCCTGAACTCCTTAATCAAGCCACTGTGCAATTCCATGTGGCAGGCTTAAAAAATCAAAATAATGATGAGTAAAAGAAATTAAATTTAAATTCGCAACCATTTAAAAAGTACTACTAAAACTTCTTTATACAAAATGTGCAGAGTGGTTCACAAAAAAATGTCTATTGAAAACCACTTAAACGTGACCCAATTCCATTTTATACAGTTGAACCAAAGATTACCGAAAGTTAAACTGTCAAATAGTGGATTAGATATTGTTGAGAGATGACCTCAAAGCCTTGCTTGAAGAGATGTAACATGGTAGGAAATTGACAATTGAGGCAGTCAGTGCAAAGGCGGCCTAACCCATTTTATTTTTTGTTTTTAACCTGACCGTCGCAAACGATTAAAACTAGATAATATTTTAAATTAAAAAAATGTGGGTTAGGCCGCTTTAGCGCTGACTGCCTTAATTCATCTAGTAAACTGATTGGAAAATTTAACGAAATACAAAAACTAACCAACGGCTGTTTCGACAAAAATTAACATCTAGATAAAGACGGAAATCATTGAAACTGCTGTTCAATTTATTTATTTTGTAATCGATGAAAAGATGATCTTGGGCTTGATAACTCAATTCCAAACATATATTAGCTTTTTTCTGGAAACGGGAGGCGCCTGCATTTACTACGATCCCTACAGTACAGCTTGGAAAAAATGAGGGCGCCACTATCACACTTAGGTCACTTCGAAATTTCGAATGGGAAATAAATGTGCAACAAAAAACGCTGTCTGTGGGTGACTTAAATCAAACCTACTAGCACTTGTCGGCAAAGTAGTGCCATCATCAAATATTTAGTTCTAAATGTCACCACGTCAAACTGTTTTATGTCGACCTGTACACACTTATTTTGCTTGGTGATACATCTGACTATACGCGTGTTAGTAGAACGTATGTGTTTTAAAACGATTGAGCAAGTATGTTCTCGTTGTAAATTCCAAAGAAACTGATACGGTGCACTGATAACTGACCGTCGGCCGACTAGATCGTAAAGCAGGTTAATTGTGAAACGCCCAGTAACGAGAGCGTTTAGGTTATACGCCCTTTGTTGACTTTATCACCACGGGTTTACGGCCAGGTGAAAGCTTTAACACTGTTTCTCGCCACATTACCTTTAATCTTTTCAGTTTAACGATACGGAATAAATTGTCAGGTATTAGGGCTTGGCTTCACAGGCTGCACTACCAGTTTCACTGGTTTACCTGAATTTGTGGCTTGTTTTCGCAAAGAGAACGTAGATTTTGTTGGTATTGCCAAAGTTGCTAATAAAAATCCCAGGCCTGTCTCGAAAGTCCGGTCTGTACCTACTGGAATATTGGGCCCCACAGCAATTGGCTTCTAGAAGTCCCTTTTTTTTTTGGATGGGAAATTATCAAATAACTTCTCCCGCTCTGGGTGGAGCGAGAGAGCGTGTCAGACTCTTACTGACTAAAACCCACCCGTGTTCCTTCAGGTGTCCTGTTGCCCGGGGCCACGATCTCCCTTTCGGTTTTCTTCGCAACCCCGGCAGGCATCGGCCCTAGCGGACCCCGTCAATTCTGCTGACATCTCTTTGAGGCGCACGCACGTGGACCAAACGCGCCGTCGACCCGAGCCTGGTCCTTATCGGGCGGTGAGCTACCCATTCCTCAACCTCCGCAAGCCCGCGCCTACGGTGGCCGGAAATCGGCTCGGGATTCCCGACGCCCAGGGCGTCTCCTCCTGCGGCGGTTAGGGGCGTGAGGGCGCGAAATTTGCCTCTCCCTCACGCGTTCGGCCTCCTCCTTCGCGAGCATTACTGCTTCGCAGAAGGAGGTGACGGCCTCCCATTTCCTCTCGCTCCGTACCATGGCCTAAATCAGGGCCGGACGCGAGAGATCACCGCCGCCGATCGCCTCCCCGAGGACACGTCGATGCTCAGCCCAAGCCGGGCAGACCTCCACCGTATGCTCCACCGTGTCCTCCGGGCGATCCACACAATGGCGACACCCGGGCGTTTCCTCCCGCCTTATCCTGTGCAGGAACCTCTCGAAACAGGCTTCTAGAAGTCCTGTGTTTCAAATTATGATGCCAACTCGACTCCAACTACGGAAAAGCGAGTTTGATGAAAAAAGAAAATGTCGGCCCATTGTCACCGTTTAATACACAATAAGTAATAACTTTAATTAACATCCGAGCAATAAAACCAAGCAAAGGGCCGTGGGAAAATATCTCCATTCTCAGTACTGTGTTGTTTTTTCTAAGAAACAAATACGTCACAACTCATAAGTAGCGTTGTCAAGTTGTACCATTATAGATTGATCTCAGACGGCGGCTGTCTCGTTTTCAATGTCATTGTGCTCATAATCTAATGATTCTATAACGACATAGGACATTTTTCAACTGAGGTCAGGTGAATTTTGAGGTTGATTAATGATTCTTGGTTTTTCCTCGTATATGGGTCAGCCCTTCTAGTATACCGGATTATGAAGTCGTAGTAGACGTAGTAAAGCAAGGTCAAGCAACCAGTAATTTGCCAATGTGTGTCTTTATCCTCTTAGGTGAGTAACGTACTAGGTGGTTAAGCTGCGACGACTATACTACCGTTTTGCGACGTATAACGTACGTAGGAACGTCCTCTGCTTGTTCAATGCATGCTTGCAAACCAGACCAGACGGCTGGCTATGAGAAGCTAGCTTTTGAAATAATGCAAAAATGTCTGAGTCTGCAAGCAAGCACAAATGTAAACGCTCTGTTTCGTTCGAGCTTAGTTCACGCAATTGCTGCTTATTCTGGCTCAAGCAAGTTTTATTGACGCCGAGGCCAGACCGCCCAGTGCGTCTACAGCCTAGATTTCAAGCAGTTACAGATTGAGGTATTCTATATTTCTCCATAATTCCAAGAACTCTAAATAACCAGAACCAACTGGTAGCAATAATTCGTCTCGGAACAAGTCTCTACACAATTTAATATATTTTTCCGTAAACGGGTACCTACGTTATTTGCGAAAACAATTGACTAGTTTCAAGTGTTTGAATTGTCGGTTAATTACTATTATGTTCAAAACAATATATAGGTTCAATTGTTTAAGTTTTCCGTAAATGAAAATGAGATGACAGCCGCTGCAGTTTTTACTGTTGTTAAGGCGACACCTAAGCTACTTTTATTGATTTTATTATGCTGATGATCACGTCTAATCGAGTAGTGTGAATGATTTGGAAAAAATATATGTTAAATTAGAGCATTTTCTTAATAACTTAATCTGTGAATATTTTAGATTATGTTTAATTTACAATAGTGTAATTAATTTTGTAAAGTTATGTCTAACGCGGATAAAAAACTGAGAATCACGCAAAAACTATCAAGCTTATTTTTCTGAAACCTTCACCATTTTAAATATAATTTAATGATGAATCTTTTAGTATACGTGTATTTATAAGAATACCTTTTGTTTTACGTATAATAAATTAATGATGCGTCTAATATGGGACAGCGCTACTTGATGGGCGAGTCCTATTACTGGCTTGGACGTACGAAGCGCTGCGTGAGTTTAGCACAGAACGCGCAAGCTAACTACTCAAGGTCCCTGACATATATCGGCGTCTTAAGTTTTGTACATTATGAAAAGAAAAAAATATATACTTAAGACCAGGCACTCCAAAGACAATTTCCACGCAAACCCCGCCCCCATGCACCCCACCACTCCACTATGTGCTAAACACTATCACATCAGTAATAAAGTTGAATATCGCGCGCGCTCTTTGATCGTGTTCGAGCACGGAACTAAATGTCGTAAGTCTCAATTCTTATTTCGTTTATAACTAAAGTAATAATTGATCTAGAGAAAACATATCTTATATCCGTATAATAAACTATAAGTATTTAATTTTTGTCAATAATTATTTCAGACATAAAAGCCAAGTAATCTTGTTTATGTTTTAAAATAATCTTTAAAAAAGACACAATTTTGGAATAAAAAATGAATCGAGCGAAAATGTTCCAATTACATAACTGTCTTATAAAAGAAAAAGATCCAATAAATCATAAAGTTCCATTATGATTGTATGTGTAACGTTTTCATAATATTAATCCACATTAACATACAATTTAGGGAGTCTCCTCTTAATTTACTTTTTTTTTAAATTGTGGTCCAGTCCAAATTAAAAAACAATTATAGACAGTACAAAAGAGACGCTCTGTAACAATTGCTTTACCTGTTGCACACCTTAGTCTCTTATGTTCTCTGTATTTATAAGGACAAACAAAAGTACAAAAGCTTCATTTTACATATCGACAAATTCTATGTAAATCAACCTATTGATATCAAGTACTGATCCTCCACCTAATAATATTGTTTTGCGAATAGAATAGTAATTTACAACAGTTATTCATTTGCCTTATCGTCCACGCTTCCTCAAAACATGTTTAGCATGCGCCAATGTTATGCAAAATGATCGATTATGGGTAAAACCCAGTTTTGTACCGGCAGACGACCGATTGACACAGAGTAACAAAGGTTTGGTACACACGGCAAAAGTGTTGGGTATACCGGTAAATAATGAACTGTCTAAGTTATTCTGGGTGCAATAAATTTTGATGGTATGCAATGGCGAAGACGTAATATGAGTGATGATAAGACTGATAACAGATTTTTACTACTATTTCTGAAAGGCATTAAAATGAGATGCTTTTATTATTTACAATTGAGGGATTTTCTGATGACATCTGGCCGTACGTGACATCTCAGTGCACACAGTTCATGCACAAAGTTATAATGCGTTGCTGTCCAATATGTAGTGTAGGTACTTCTCTTTTACCCACCGTACAAAGGTTACAAGCGACAAGAAACGTATATAAAACATTAGAATTTCAATTATTATTATTAATTAATTAAGTAAATGTGGTTTCAATATTCAAATAGGGAAAATATTTGCATCGCGGAGATTCTTTATGCTTTCCTATGCAACCTTGAGGTAAAAATACTGCACGCGATTATGTACTTAAAATAAAAATGCCAATGAGTTAAGGCTCTTTCAAACAGGCGCGACACGCGACGCGACACACAGACGCCGCTCGTCGCGCGACGAGCGGTGTCTTTGTGTCGCGTCGCGTGTCGCGCCTGTTTGAAAGAGCCTTTATTTCCCTTTCAAACAATTATTCGTACTTACGTAAAAAAATCTAACAAAGAAAGACAATCTTTTCAATGCGATTTCGTTTTAATTTTACAGTACACACTACAAATTAACTTAAACGCCCACATGCCATCACTAGTGGGTGACTGACCCAGTCAGTGTGATTGCTCGCAGAACAATAAAACGCTTAATTACTATGCCGTTAACGTTTCATTTCGTTTGTCACTTAACCGCCCTTCGATTCCTTTCGCGACTCTTCAATACCTTTTCTAAATCAAATAATTCATATCAGATTTCTTTACCAATAAAACAAACAATATTTCTTGACATTGTAAAATAAAACGTAATCTTTTAATCACAAAGTTCAAATTGAAGTAAGCAACAAATATGCTAATTACGACCTAAATATTTGACATAATATTTGACAGGCGACAGCGAATCTTAATTGCCGAAATCAAATACTGTCATGCAACGTTGCAAATGCGATAGAAGGTACCGTGGGATCGGAATACTTGTATCATTAATCCGATTACTATTAATGTTATGGATTGAATGAATATGTATGAGGCTGTGCTTTTACGTACACGGATAATACTGGATTACGAAAGAGATGTTTATCGGCAAGCAGACGAACAGTAATCGGACATAATAATCAAATGCAGAAGGCCTGCTCCTTGGATTTTACTATAACAAGCAGCACTCTAGTTGCGTAACACACTTTCAATCTGCATATGTTCGAAAAAATTGTCTGCTCAACAACTTAAATAACGCAGTGAACGTTTTTGAACTGTCAAAATGAAAGCCATTGCTACTGTGTCTTACGTAATTGCCCCGCTGATTCAAAGCAAACACAACAAAGTAAGCCCAGGTGGCACGGGCGATTTTTTACCGCGGCGATTTTTTTTCGCGCACTGGTTTTTTAACGCTCTGCTTACCGCCGAGGGTTGAAATTCCAACTGTGTCCGCACCAGCCGTTACGGAAGAGTACTTACTGGAATGGAGCTCAAACATCACCAGGTTAAAACAGCTTATTAATGAATCCAGTACTTAAATCCTTTGTGGAACCTCTGATCATTTACTATAGCTGGTCTTGTGTATCCAATTCGTGGTAACATGTTGGATGTAATGCGGATCTGACCGTCTATCACGGATGTGCTAGTCTAGGTCTTCGTTTTGCTTTATTGCCATTCTGCGGTACAACTGTTTGTTACACCAACGCTTCTATCTTTATCGGATAATCAGTTTCTAAACAGTGGGAAGGCTATGTAAGTACCTTCGGACACGTGTTTAAGCTTGAATACATTATGGCGAAATTATTTGCTGTTCCCAATATTATTTATCTCAAGGATGTTTCCAAATTGTGAAGGTTCAATGTCTCCATGTTTCAAATTGACACAAAATTGTTACCGTTAAGATTTTGATGAAGGCGTACGAAGCCGGAGTCGATTAGGTATCATAAAACAGTCTTATATCCTCTGCCTGAAGTTAAATTGGGCGACACAAACAGAAATTGGCGTTGATTAAAAAGTAAACGAGTTCGGGTCCCTAATTGAGTTTTTACGACCTTTTAATGGATCAGAATTTCTTTGGATATTTAAATCCTCGATTTTCCTTGATCATTTGCTAAATTGCGGACCATGTCGTTGTTATGTGATCTTGTTTGGGTCCCGTATCAGCTCATTTTAAGTTCTTATGAAATTTTAACGTGGTAATGATTGTTGGGTACTTATCATGACATTTTTTCCATGTCATTCGTATCATGCATGAGTATCACCCATTCGCCTAATAATTTGCACTCCTCTTCTGGACTAATCCTAATATTTTATTTTCTGTCATGACAACTGCAGGCTCTGGTTTAAAAAACAGATATGGTTACGTCTATCGGCCTTCAGGAGTTAATATTTCTAATCTCCAGACTTCCATATAAGTTCTTGTTTGAAAATTATTAATTTTATAATTCTTATTAACCACAACTAGGAACTGTAGCATCCAGCCACGTACTAAACCCGTGACACATATTCAATTAGCAGTCGTTTGTATAATCTATAAATAACCAGTTAGTGACTACAATCGTACAGGGGCTCAAGTGGTCCAAATGTACGAAACCTGCCTAGCTTGACTGCCTGAGTCACACAGAAAGCGTTGTTTTTAAATCTTGATGATTCATCGCGGAAGAAATCACTTTCGACTGGCCAATCTTGCAAAGTTTGGCCGAGTTGATGCATAGAATTTATAATGTGGTCATGGTTACAAATGTTTTGGAACTCCTTTAGTAGTTTTGTATGGGACATATCACTAGCGATATGAAATGTTGAAACTAAGTACTGTTGTTTGTTTTCACCCAGTTCCGATTAATATGTCACGTATGTTTTAACTACTTAATCCATATTGAATGTCTAAGATCCATTCTACTTAGAAGTAGTGGTATTTTGTATTTTCCAAAGATTGATATAAATTTTATTAAAAATGCAAGTCAGTTCAACGAAGTAATGAGTCAATTTGTCCTTCAGACAAGTCAATCCAGTATCAATTACTTATTTATTATTATCGAATAATACACGTGTTTATATTGATAAGTTACCGTATATTTTTATTGTATTAGTAAATGAATGATAGATAACAATCACAATCTTTATTTCTTTTATCGAGTAAAAATTTACATCATTACGATAATGAGTCCTCCAAACATCGTTATCTTTTCATATTGACCAGAAATATTTGCGCAGTTCACACGGTATCTCTAACTTGTTTACTTCTGTGTATCAAATTCTTAGAATTCTTTACCGTTATATGTGCGAACATCGTACGATTTTAATATCTAACCTTGACTGAGACGAGACGACCTGTAGACGACACCATATAGTTACAGTTTATTATATAGCCTATCCAAACAATTCTACTAGTATTTTAGACAATATAGTATTCTCTCCAAGTGGGAACATATTTCATCGAATTTGGCAGCCTTCATTGCTTTAGAAAAACATTATCTTCATCTTCATCATTATCTTCATGGAATATGGGTCCAAGTTGTAGTAAATACTTCATCTTCAGAATTACTCGCGTAAGAGAAATTAATTACACAATTGCTTTCTATAGTCATGAGGAGGTGAGCTAACGATTATATTAGGAACGTGAGCGGCATCCACTTGACCACTGAAGCATTTTATATGATCATCAGCTCAAATGCCAGAAACAGTCATGCGTTGAAGTGGTCTCTCAGGAAACGTTTTGAGCATTGTGCAATAGTATATGACACTATTCATCAAGCCTTTAGTAGTCCATTGCTGCACATGTAATAATAATAAAAGTCTTTATTTAACAATCTTACATGAAATTAACATTTATCACAAGTTTCATTATCTGACACCTGTACGTAAAGATTGTATTGCTTTCCAGCATAGGCCTCCCCTAGAGCTTTCCACACTGTGCGGTTCTGTGCTTGACTTCTCCAAGTATACCCGCTATTCTTCTAACGTGGACGACGTTAGAAGAATATCCCATCGACGACGCTGTCTCTCTTTCTTTCTTTTGTGTTGTCTTGATCACCACTCTGTTACGTCACTAGACCATGTCTTTTTTATTCCTAATCATATGTCTTGTCCACTACCATTTTAGTTTTTTTATACAGTAAGTAACGTCGGTTATTCTAGTTTTGTTTCTTATATCATATAGTTTTATTGTGTATTGTAAGTGGTCTTTCAGGAAACGTTTTGTGCATTGTGAAACTGTAGATGACACATTATCATCAGCCGTAGTCCACTGAAGGACATGGCCTCTCCAAATGGCATGCCACTGACTGAGCTCACCTGAGCCACTATACGCATTGTATGATGCATCGTACGTTTATCTTATGATATTCCGCTCGTGTGTTTCAAAGGTCAAGTGATTTTTTATACCAATTGTTTATAGGTTTTCCCATATCGAATTTGATTCAATATTCTTCGAGGTCACCGTTAGCTTGTAGACAAACGTTGTTTGTTCACGCGCCTTTGTTTAATTGGCGTACGGCCCAGCTGGTGGTAGAACCGCGTGGTTTCAGATGTGTTCCTGACCGTGAGGTGGAGAGATAGGCGCAGACTTGGAATTCTTGCTTATAATCTTTTATTATTAAAAGATTGAGCTCCAAACAAACACTGAATGTAAATCTTTCGTCTTGTTTGTTATTCAATCACACTATAGCAAGTGAACGGATGCACACAGGTAGACTATAAGTTTGACCTGCAATAAGATGAGATTTTTGATCCCGTTGGGTGGTTTCCAGCTACTAAAGCAGGCGAAAGCTGATACTACCATATACTTACTGTTACTGCTAGCCTGCATCATCCCACTGCTGAGCAAAAGCCTCTCCCCATAACTAATGTGATCTTTTGATCCAGGGCTAATGTGGACCACCCACTGGTCGTTTGTTTTCTCCAGCTCGTCCCGCCATCTTATATGGGGTCTGGCATATATTTAACTTACTTAATTTTAATTTAAGATCTTATTTTAGGAGATATTTTAGGTATATAGTCACGTGCATTTTATCGGGATTCCCCAAATCGTTTCGAACTGGAGCTGATCTGTCGAGGAGGTCGTGAACCGAAATTATTTAGCTGATAATGAAGCCGGGCTTGCAGTATTATTGTTTTTTATTCCTCGCCCAATCAGGAAACCGATCATTGACTGTTAGTAATGCGTAATGAGTTGTGATAAATTGGTTTCCTCTCTTCCATTATCAGCATTTTCTTCCATTATTATTCTCTATCTTTTCCGTATCCTTGATGAAAATATTATTTTTGTTTATTAGAACAAAATCTGGCTATTCCTTTTCTGACATTTTATTTTCTACAATTTTCTTTGCGCTTTCAAAACCTTTTTCTTCAACAACCTCTAAGCTTATAATGATATTACGTAAAGCAGTTCTGTTTAAATAAACACAGTGCCTATTACAAAAACAAGTAATGCATAGCACAGTTTGTTTTACTTATTTCACTTTTCTTTCAAACAGGCTGACATAGCAACACCATTGCGATTTTTTTAACAATAGGCTCTAAAATCAAAGTTTCAAAGTACAGAACATTGCACTCAAACAATTTAAAAAGACTATTCAAAACAGATTATTTACGGTCGGTAAGCTAAAGCCTTATGTCATGATGACTCTCGGTTTTGTAGCACCGGCACCGTTCTGTGTCGTTGGCCTGGCTTCCAAAAACCGTGAGTTATTAGCAAACATTGTTATCAGATGTTACCTTACGTCAACAATTTTCCTTTGCTTTATTTTTTTTATTTACATTGCTTTGTGATTTACATTCCGTCGCGGGGTAGGTCGCCCTCAGGCTAGAGTGTAAACCTTGGCAGGGTGGCTGGTAGCAACTGAATGATAATGTGAACAATATCCTTAGGGTTGTTGATTTTTTCTTTGCTTTGTGAGATTTGGGTGAACATATTTACGATAGCGAGACCGTCGCTGCACCTAGCCCCCGGGCTAGGTGCAGCGACGGTCTTCGCGAGATGGTTGATAGCACCTTGATGGGAGGATCTGAGGTTCGATTTACACGGCGGTGCTATTTGAAAGGCTTATAATGTCGACTGGTCGACATCTGTATGTTGATGATGAAAAATCAAAGCTTTGAGTAGGAAACTAAAGGCAGCATTGCAGTCAATCACTGCTCAATATGTTTTATCTAATGTTTGTGTTGTGTCAAGCTGCTTATCGAGAGCTATCGAAACAGAATTGAATTATCTACATATTGGAGTGCTTAAGTGTCATACTTATAATTGATGTGATACAAAATAATTCTCAATTCTCATGCCTCCTCCAAATCCTCCGTAACATAGTAAATGTATTTTTAATAGCTAGATTTTTTATTGTTTTGTTGTTTTTGTCGTTAAATTCACAACTCGTATTGTAATACTTATTGCTAACTAGTCCATTGCCTGGGTACACCTGTGCTACATTTAAATAATCTAGAACCAGTTAATTTATTCAATATGTTCATTTTATCTTTATCTAGGAATACCTGCACGTCAGAAGATAACTATAATAGCAATTGCCATAAACAACCGGATTGATTTCTGATAAAGTATCGACACGTAGGATTATGTGATCTTATTGATAACGTTGATAACTTATCGTGAATGATATCTGATTTGAGGACTTACAAATGTTTCATAATGTAAAATAAATAAACATGACACAATACATTTAAGATATTCTGTACTTAATTGGTTCATCATTAAACTCGTTCTAGCGAACTTGACGAATTCGAAAAATCGCATTCGTGTCTGATATCTAAGAACCTTTGCAACAAATCAAGTTAGAACTTTACCTATAGAACCACGTATCCTAAGTTATTTATTACTTCCGGAACGACACACAAATTCCGGAAACACTTCCAAGTCATATTCTTTACAACAATCTAATCCTCAATTTCCATACATCTATAACTGAAACGGCGCGAGCGGTAGTCTTGCCACTGCGGTACCAGTAACCTTGGCCGATCGTGCCATGCTCGGGCTGGCACAAGCCGCTGGTGTCAAGCCGGTCCGCGCTAGTAATGTAAAAAAGTCTTCTACTATATAGACTTTTGACACAGCTTGAACGAGGTTCGATATGTTGTGTGTGACAGGCGAAAGTTGTAGGAACGGAATGATATCAATAATGCCTCGGGCCCTGTCTGGTTAGGTAGACAGCATGTTGCTACTAGATGAACTGTAAGTACTGGAATTACTAGCCCCATTTTATGTATTGAAAACTGTAGCTTGGGAAAAAACTTGCAAATTACGTTCTGTCCTCCTAGTCCTATCACTGATGATGACATAGTTCGCGTAACTTGTCTAAACTTTTTCAATCATTAAGTCTCCTTTTCGGTAAAACAGCTTTTAATGGCTTGGCATGTCCAAAGCTTTCATACAGAAACCCAAAGTCAAGTACACCTAGAAAGGGTAAACAATTTACTACAAAAGAACTTTTAAAACAATGTTTTTGTAAAAGTCTTGGAGGCTATTACAGAGAAAAACTCACGAACTAATATTCTTACTCGACACTAGTTGACGTCGTTGTGCCGTGCGAAAATGTCACCGACAGCCACCTGCCGCGAATTTTTTAAATTTCATTCGACGTGTTCATTTTGACTCCAATCTACCAAATTGCTTGAAATTCAATTTTGTTAGTTAATTTAAAACTAGTCGTTTTCTGGGGTTGTTGCGAGCGTGGCATCCCGCCTAATAAACATGCTCTGCTGTTAAAGATCTTGTAGACCGGTGTGATTCCCCATAGATGGAGCGATACATTGTTTGTGATACGCTCGATCAACCGCAATTTTAGCTTTAAAAGGGTACAGTAGCATAATCCTTTGTACGTATTTTTATGACATCTTAATGTATTTCACATTCACTAAAGTTTATTTTTTCTTGTTACAGGTAAGACATCAAAACTTTTCGACCAATCAATTAGCATTACTCAGTAAGATTCCTATATGCAATTTCGTACAAAGGGACCAAGAGCATAAACATCGACTGGCGAATTCTCTTTTATTTTTTACAATACCTACACATCTTAAACTGTTCATAACAGACCAATGACCTGCTCAAAGATTCAAATGTATTCTAAATCAACACTAGAGTTTCAAGTGGGGTATAATGTTCGTAGAGATTTCAACAAACATACTGACAAACTTTTACACACAACAAGACACTTGGACATTCAAACTCACTTAACAAAAACCACTTTCATGGCTGTCCACCGCCACCTTGCCCTACAAATTAATTAGTAAACAATTCTCTAAGATACAATAACTTACGTCGCATCGAAGGGGTCGGACTACTCGGAATGCGTGTTCTTTCGTCATGCACCTATATCATCACAATACAAATACAACCTTGAATGGTGAACAGTAAGATCGATTTTGCATGACTACACATATTGTTTACGTTCTCGGGTGAAACCTGACGAAACGTTGGAGTGCCCCATAAGGTATGTAGGAGACAGGCCTTGTCTAAAGGTGTGTTGACACGATACGGGTGTGCTCGGTCTCGTTTTGAGTTCGCGAGAACAGAACATGGTACCGAATGTTCTAATTCCATTTGTAACGATTAACGATATCCATCGTCGCAAGTTCGCTCGGGTTTTCTGCTTCCACAGTACTACACCCAAATATCAATCCTAATTGAGCGTGTTGTCATTCGTGTCTACTCAGCTTTATGAATTTGAAGATGGCTCCTGCATAATATTAGCTGTTTGAAGGTTCTTCCTTCGTGTGCGTAATTACTTAGTGGAAGATTCAAGCTTGAGCACGTTAAGTTGGGCGAAACTATTAATAGTTCAATGATTTCGTAAGCGTCTTTAATCGGGTTTGGCCAGACACTTTAGGGTTTTCTTGAGTCAATGATTTCTAGAACATAACGTATATAAGCCCCGAAGGGTTAGGGTGAAGTGTACCGATAGTACACCCACATTTCGCGAGTTATATTTAATTCCCATGTAATAGGGGGCAAGCCTATTGCCATCACACAGCGGGCACCAGGCACAAATCCAGACTCCTGGCTAATGATGATTTCCAGAAATATCATGATTATTTTGTTGATAGATCTTGTTCACACACTCTTTACCAAATTAACTTTCATAATCTTATAACTTTTCTGAAGATAAAACCGATCAATATCAGGTAATTGCACACTATAGTCTCATTATCAGCAAGAGCCAGATGAAACGAAATATCTGTTATATGAACACAATTAAGATAAGGCTTCATAGGACCTGTATAAGGCTTAATCGTGGCTCAGCCAGAACTATTAACTTTCGACCGTCGACTATTTATGGCGATTGTAATCACCTCGATGGACTGTCCGGTGATTATTTACCAATTAAGAGGCTATTAACATTTATACGTCTATTTGATGGCCTAAAGAAATGTCTAATGACGTGGTGTATGGCAGAAAAGGTCTGGGGTTTGCGTGCCTAGAACAATTAAAGTAAATGGTACTAATTAATATCTTTAAGCCTGAGACAAAAAATGTCTTAGCCAATAAGTCGAAACAGTAGGAAAAACCCGCTAATACAAGCCCTAGAACGGTTCAAGTATATAAAGCCTTGCCTATCTAGTTACCATAATACATTGTCGAAGATACAGACAGACCCACGATGGTCGACTGATGTATATGTAGACCATTGATCTTATACTCGTTTCTCCAGAAACTCTTAAAACTGGTAACATCTCGGTCTATGCACGTAAACAATTTTTTTCACACGTGATGCCATTTGCGTCTTTTTGCACGCATCGTGTGAGTTCTGTTCGTGTATTGAGGTGGCAGAATTCGTGTTCAAACGAATAAGGTAATGTTATTAAAGCCGTAACTGCCATATTAGATTACTATGCAAGATATTTCCATTTCTGTGAAGTTTTAAAGAGGCGTTTATCGATTTTATGGGCAGTGATTTGGAACGTTGATGCCTATTGCTATTTTGTTAGGTGAATTTATGTCTCAGCGTTTTGTAAACTGTAGAATAGAAGACATATTCATCCTTCTCATCATTTTCTTCTTCAGAAAAACAGCATTTACACTGAAAACTTTTAAAAGACATTTTGCATTTCTTGGGTTTCATAGATAATCCGTGAAGATATCATACATAATGGAAGTGGAGTAGCTGGGAATAGTCGGGAAAAGAAGGCTCTCCCGACTATTCCCAGCCATTTCACTTCTGTCGCAGTTGCAATGAAGAAAAATTGTCCAAGCGGAAAAAAAGCTCCTCAACAGCATTCCGTAATGTATTTAAAGTAGGTTTTTAAAAACAAAGTGAACATTTAAATTCAGATTTCTCAAGATTTAAAAGCAGACACAATTTGCAAGGATTTTTTTAAGTTTCACGGTTTGCTCAAGCGTGGCGAGACAATCGGGAGCGTACGTAAAATTGCTGATGAATGTTATGTTAAGGTAGATTCGGTTCACCACTGAACACATCATTTAAACCCTACAATATACCGATGATCTGGATAATATTATTTTGTGCTTTGCCTAAGGTATTCCGTCTATTTAATTTTGTTCAGCGGTTTTATGCAGCTGTGCAGTGACATTCGCAATCAAAGCGGGCTGACATACGAAAAGTGCAGTAAAGCATTCGTCGACAGCGGCATAGTCAGCATTTCCGTTCTCCATTTTTAAATTGTAAATTCTACGTATGAACACTAAACCATCCCGACAGTTACTGGTATTATAAAATGCGGTAATCGTTTTCCAATATTTTGACGCTCTCTACTCACACCTTACTGAAAACTATGTAGGGTATTGGGAATATAGTTGCGCCGACTAGGAACAGTAACAGTATTAGTAGGCTACGTAGTTGATATTTAAGCCGAAGGATTAACTTGCTTATCTCGGGTCTTAATACGCAGGGCTTATTTGTTAGGTGTTTCTTTTTTATGGTGTACATAATAAATATTAGAGATGCCGCGAATAGTTGTTATAGCGAATTATCGAATACCGACTAATCGCCATTCCCTATGGCGAATAATCGAATACTCGCCATTATTACTAGACATAAAAAAGGAATACATATAAAAATTTTACTAAATCTCAAATAATACACTCATGATACTTCCACATTCGTGTTTTAATACCCCTTATTATAAAACAGTTGCATAAATAACTAAAAGAATAATAAAAGTTTATTCCTTTTTAATTAAGTTGTAGTTTGTAGTTGTAAGATTTTTTTTCTGTTTATTAAAAGTTTATTTTTATTTAGAGACAACTATTCGCCGAATGTCGAATAATAAACATTATTATTCGGTATTCGACGAATAACAAAAAAAAAATGTCGAGTAATACCGAATAACAGCGAGTATTCGCGCTAAAATAGTATTTTATCTATCTATTGTATTGTATAAACGGGCTGGTCCACAACTCCAAGCACGTATTTTACGTACATATTCACAGTTGTTATGGGCAGAACTAGGAACCTGCAACCATTCTCTCCCAGTATTTATGTCAATATGACTCAACATCTCGAATTCCGATTCTGACTACCGGTGCCATTTGCCAGGATTTGTCTTTGAACTACATAATAGTTTACGGTTGTCTTGCTCAGACTTAATCTGGCAAAACACTCGGCTTCCAGTTTAACCGGATGCAGCTAGATACCAGTATTTTATATGGAGCGACTGCCTATCTGACCTCAATTGGTTGTCAGACTTTCGGTAACGGTTGTCAAAGTTGGACAAATGACAGCCGGGAGCAACGGCTTAACGTGCTTTCCGAGGCACGGAGAGATCTCTTTAAGAAATGGATGGTCACCCATCCACGGGCCAACCTCGGCAAGCGTAGCTTAACCTTCAATCGAACCGAGCGGCTGTTATTTATTTAGCCTGTAATTGCCAGAGAAATGCTACTATTGCCTAGAACATTTTTCCACCCACGCCATCTTGGAACCGGTATGCCCGAATATGTTTACGTTTAATAGGCATGTTTACTACTGTTCTAGCGATTATAGAGCTAACGATGACGGGGCAAAGTATACTCGCTCGTAAAACTGCTATCGCTTAGAGTCTTGACGATGCTTTATTTATGATACTATAATGGACTTTGTCATCGACCTGTCTGGGTGTCTGCTGTAGGAAGCTATGTTTTTACCTGAGGAAAAAATTGGATGGAAAGATTTTGATTTCACGAAAATGGTCGATGGAATTTTAGAGTAAAATAGTGGAAAGGCTCTCTTAGCTACATTTGGGCAATTTTGCCGGTTTCACTCATTTGTAGAAAAGGTTATGTCTTTGTCTATTATGGTGTTTTTTTTTTTTATGTTGGAGATACGATTTGGTTAGTGTAATAAAAGCGTCAGTTTTGTATTAAAGGGGTATGAATTAAGATCTATTTCAAATTCAATTACCGCAATGACAACAGAGATTGCCTCTTCAATTGACCACTTAATTCAGACCTACCGAGTATCAAACGGCACCGAAACAACAGAACATAAAGGGAAAACTATTAATTTATTACATTAGAAACCTATTTACATGTACAAAGCTGGGCTATAAATAATAGCGACTTAGTGACAACTGGCTTCGAATTCAATGACCGACAGAACAGAAGCCTGTTTATCCGTCTGTCACCGCTGGCGCCTGATTATAAATACGACTTCGTACAACCCGCGCAAGCGCAGCTATTATTAATAAAGCCCGGTTTTGTTCAGACATCCCGTTATGGCATAAAAAAGTATTTTCTTAGCTTTTACGGCTGTTAATTGGCGGTTGATTCTAGTAGGTGTGTTGTTATAAGTTTTTGTATACAGTTTTTTAAGAGAAATTTATATATTCCCTAGGTCAAAGGTAAACATAAAAGTTTTCGTAAAAATAACATCTTACTTGGCATCGTTACATAATAATGAGTGAATTGGCTCGAAACCTGAATAACATTATAGAATAGGAGAACAAAAATTCAATAGTCCCAGCCATGCTAGTAGGTAAAGTTTTACTGCCAGTACCTAATTCTCAGTTGACTGTTGACCTTAAACTCATTTAAGTAAGTTACGACATAATGCATCGTAGCTCTTATACCATTTAACAGTAGTACTATAAAAATCCTATCAGGATATATTACACACTTTACAACTCGAACACGAATGCTTACATAAAGTCGTAAACGCACAGTGAGCCTCTATTCCCCTGTCATAAAAAAGATCAACGCACAGCCAGCAATTCAGATGTATATCAAACATGTAATATTGTATCGTAGTACAAGTCGTGGGTGGTCTACTAAGGCGCCGCTGCGGTGTAGCCAATGTGGTTGCTACATTTTTGATAAATTGTATCTATTATAGCAATTTTATAGTTATTACTAATACTTTTGTTATTTGGTTTTAATTGTTCTATTTGAACATCTGTTCCTGTTTTGCTTCCTTTGACAGATGGTTAATTTGTTTATTTTATAGCTATTGTTGTTTCACTGTTGCCAAGCCAGAGAAGCATGAAATATGGCAATATGTCTCTGCTTGAGTGGAAACTAATTAAAAGACTTAGTATATATCTTGTTCATTATGGAGTCAAAAACATCGTAATGTGAAAAACATTCCAGCTGAATTGAGGAAAACCATTATTTTCATATTTTGTTATTTTATGGCAAATAAATAAATACCATAGAAATGAAATTTCATACCTTTTCTCACGGTTACACCATAATATTTACATTATGTATGACATTGTATTTTCCTGTAGTATTTTCCGCAACCAACGGCAATCAGCATATTATGGCGACGTCCGTCCGATTCCGTTAGTTTCCTACCCACAATCTATCATTAAGCTTATTTGCATTGCAAGTATGGGTTCCGAGATTTACATGATAAATGTAAGCTTTTATATGTAACGGTTTCATGCATACTAAGATTAACTGTCGTGAAAGGGTCTTAGAACGTCAACGTCAGGTTACAAATTGCTTGCTAGGAAGAACTGGTTTTTAGATGCGTTTTTTAATTACCTCGGTAGAGATTGACGTACCTTTATGTAAATTATAGTTGCTACGAGTATTATCACATGTAGGATCCTCTAACATGACTTAAATACTATCTCACTACTTTTGCTCATCGTGCGCATGATCTTAACATATATTTTACGTCAGATTACTTACAAAAAAAAAAACCAGACGAGTGCGTATCGGGCTACGCACAATGAAGGGTTCCGTAGTTGGGATGAATTTATCGCAAAAACAAACTTGTAACATTGTAGTTGAAAAACATGTTCTCCCACACATGAACATACGTCACGGTCCATTCTGTGTAATGTAAGTTTGTAATCGTTTTTTTTTTTTGTTTGATAAAACTACAAATTAACAATATTCGACCTCTTTCCTTTATTTGTGCTGTGAGACCTTGGTTCCTGCCAAATTTCGTAATTCTAGGTCAACCCTGTAGCTTTTGATTTATTTGTGAGTATCAAAATATGTCGCATAAATGGCCGTATTTTTTTATTGCATTGACTTAAAACTTGATTTTTTAGAGCTGCAAGTGGTCCCTTGCAGCTCTAAAAAATACACCTAAAAAATAAACCTTCGTATATGAAATTAATTTCAACTTGATACCTCCACGCGTTCCTGAGAAAAAGGATATTGATAGATTGACGAACGGGCAACGAAATGATCCTATAAGGGTTCCTTTTTTACCTTTAAAGGTACGGAACCCTAAAAACAGCAATCTTTAATGATATTTTGTACCAATTCTCTTAGATGTAGCTTTACGTAAAAACTAGGTCACATGTGCAATATTTTCAACTTCGAGTCTCCGTTTTCTTAGACGTATATTTGCCTAAACCTTCGGACTTAGTCTGCCTCACGCTCCGAACATTGATATTCGTACAAGCTGGGATCTACAGACTTATTGTCTTTCGAGGCATCCAAAGCCTAGGGAAAAGCTTTGTATTCTGTGTGAAAACAAATTGTATTTTCTTTTTTATAAGACGGATTTAATAAATATATTGAAACATCCGTAACAACCCAGATTAAAACAGAAACCCTAGGGTCACCCAGATCTTTCACAGATGTTCTTTATACAATACAAGTTATAAATTCATAACACCTTGGCTTTAGCAAAGGGGGTGTCATGGCGATGTGAAAAACGACTTCCTAAAAAAAAATTGTGTACGGAAATGTTATTGATGGCAACAATCTTGTGCTATCTTCGTACTTTCCTTATTTGTTCCCTCGAAACCGTTTGTCTGCCGACGGTGTCGAGCTGACCTCCCTCCAGAAGTTAATTAAATCTCCTGGTCAGATTTAATTAACTTCTGGAGGGAGGTCTGCTGGTTGGAATAACCACCAACGGCCGCCATGGCCCACGCACAATTGTCCACTTGAGGCACTAAGTGCAAAGTCAAAGTCAAATAATTTATTTCAAATAGGCCCATGTATGGCACTTTTGAACGTCAAAAACTGGAAAACAAACCCCGTATCATAGAACATAGAACATCCGTAAGAAAAAAACTAAATATTATTTTTTTACTATAGTTAGTAACATTAGTACTTACATTGCAAACATAAATGGCGGATGCTTAGAAATAACGATTAGAAACCTTTAGAAAAATTATCAAGTTCTTCTTCGTCGTTTCGATGTTTTTATTTATCTGTTTTAAATAACCTTCGACCAGAATTGGGCCATTTCGACAACGTTATCGTTGGCCTCGTAAAGGTCTTTCATAGTGCAGGTGTTTTGGCACAGAGAGCACGACAAGAGGTGAGGTATCGTTTGCGATGTGGCTCCTCACATTGTGCTCCATCGAACTTATCAACTAGATCACATATTTCTTACGCTCACTATAGCGCGTCCCTAAGTATTTCTTTTTCCACAACACTACTATATAATTTTTCTGCATATACAAACAAAATCCCTCTAAAAACAAATCTAGCTAGGATCCCTCAAAACAATAGCGTCTGAGATCCAGGCACTGCTCTACAGCTCGTTAATACAAGGGCCCACACTCCCACAGCCTGTTTAATTGAAGACCTCCTCATCTGCACTTGTTTTTGTCTCCCTAGTCTCGCTCCCAGAACTCGGCTCTGAAATATTCCCGCGACATAATTAATGCTGCACTCCCAACATGCTAATTGTGGTAGACGTGTGTTGTTTGCGAATTAATAAGGACTCTATTAGCAACTAAGGACTTGATGTTTAGATAATTAATTAAGTGGAAATGTTTGGTTTAAATTACAAGGTTTAAACATTTTGTGAAAATAGTCTTTGTCGTTTCAAACTCTCGAATAAATCGATTTAACACGATAAGCTTAGGAGTGCCCTTATCAAGTTCAAAAAGGTATTCTTCAAGATTGACTACGTCAGCTTCTACAATATAACCACTTCGCAAAGGAAACCCTTGTAATAGGCAAATGCTACCGGTAATAAAACAAGGATTCAAAGTCCATTTACTGGGTCGGCACCGTCGACAGACAAACGGTTTCGAGGGAACAAATAAGGAAAGTACGAAGATAGCACAAGATTGTTGCCATCAATAACATTTCCGTACACAAGTTTTATTTTAGGAAGTCGTTTGTCAACGTTGCCATGACACCCCCTTTGCTAAAGCCGGTGTTACGAATTTATAACTTGTATCGTATATAGTTTTAGGACTAAAGTAACTCATAACTCGAGTTAACGAGAATTTTATATGCGATCGTTTGGGACTTTAGGACAAACCCTAAAAATTATTTACAACGTTCCATTCCTTTCAGAACGGATTTTATGTAAAAATGTAGGTCAACCTCTCGACGCACGGATAAATTGCCATCAGCGGATATTAGAAACAAATATACGAGGGTGTTCGGTCCCTCAAGGGTTTTACTTTGTCGACAAAATATACCCTGGTTACGCAATAACTTTCCTGTTAAAAACGCAAACGTAACAAATGCGAGGCTAGTATATATAAAATCCTATAGTTTTAACAGAGGAAACGTTTATTTTCTTTAAAAATACTTGCACCGCTACAGAAAAATGCAGTAGAAATCGAATTGTAGCAATTTTCTCCGTTAGCTACTTGTCCAGTTCCAGCAGCTTATACTGCAAAGCGCTGATTAAATTTTCACCTGGATTTAGAAGTTTCTAGCCGTCTCTAAACTTGCGTCCACATATGTTCCTTTGTCCATACCATACCTCCGTTTCGTATCAGCGTCGCGATCCAAAAACTGGACGCAAAGTAACTCGTCTTTGAACGGGGCAAAAAAAAAACGACTCGCAATGGATCGGAGCGTACGTATCCGTATCTAGACGCCGTACCACCGTACCGTACCTAACGGGCGTTCAAACTAGCATTCTTGGATCGCGACGCTGATACGAAACGGAGGTTCGGTACGGACCTCCGGCGGGATCTCATGGCGTCATGGAGAGTGCGATTGTCGCAACCCAGCGCTGGGCACGCCACAATTGCGGCGATAAGACCCCTCTTTGAGGAGTGGCTAGAGAGGCGCTACGGCGTCCTCACCTTCCACCTGACGCAGGTCCTCACCGGACACGGCTTTTTCGGGAGGTTCCTGCACAGGATAAGGCGGGAGGAAACGCCCGGGTGTCATCATTGTGTGGATCGCCCGGAGGACACGGTGGAGCATACGGTGGAGGTCTGCCCAGCTTGGGCGGAGCATCGCCGTGTCCTCGTGGAGGCGATCGGCGGCGGTGATCTCTCGCGTCCGGCCCTGGTTCAGGCCATGGTACGGAGCGAGAGGAAATGGGAGGCCGTCACCTCCTTCTGCGAAGCGGTAATGCTCGCGAAGGAGGAAGCGGAACGCGTGAGGGAGAGGCAAATTTCGCGCCCTCACGCCCCTAACCGCCGCAGGAGGAGACGCCCAGGGCGTCGGGAGTCGCAAGCCGATTTCCGGCCACCGTAGGCGCGGGCTTGCGGACTGTGAGCAATGGGTGGTTCGATAAGGACCAGGCGCGCGTGGAACACAACGCGCCGTCGACCCGGCGGCGCGTTGTGTTCCACGCGCGCCTCAAAGAGATGTCAGCATAATTGACGGGGTCCGCTAGGGCCGATGCCTGCCGGGGTTGCGAAGAAAACCGAAAGGGAGATCGTGGCCCCCGGCAACAGGGCAACCGAAGGAACACGGGTGGGTTTTAGTCAGTAAGAGTCTGACACGCCCTCCCGCTCCGCCCAGAGCGGGAGAAGTTATTTGATGATTTCCCAACCAAAAAAAAAAAAAAGGTTCGGTACGGACAAAAGAACATATCTAGACGCAGCTTAATATGCATTTTATATCTAAGTAACAGTGCTACTGAAAATTTAAGTATCCTTGGTCCCAATTCGTGGAACGAAATAGAATAAAATCGTATCCGAAGAAATTTAAGAATCTCCCGAAGAAATTTAAGAATTAAATTGACTGCAAGACTACAATTCTGTGCACTCTTGTACATAAAAAACTCGAGAGATATCATCGCATTCCGTATTGTCTGCCTCAGTGAGATATTATACCCAACAGACCTAGGTTATGGAAAATATAATAAGACTGCTAACAAAAGATGCGAACGCCAACTACCGTCTGGAAAAAATTCAAATCAGTAAATATTTATTCAGGAACAAGTAGAGAAATAAGTAAAGGCAACACGGCATCGTGTATAAATTTGGCAACCATAAATGTGATGGTTACGTCTGCCGCAGTAATGTGAGCAATAAAAATATTTTTGTAGCAGCCGAATAAAATTTGATTGCGAAGTTACCACAGCTTCCAGCTAGCTACCTATCAGTTTGAAACACGTTTTCCAAAGGGAATGAAAATATTTATGATATATTTGGACGCCGCTGTTCCATTTTACTTTTATCGATCTGTGACTCGAAGTAACTTACTCTCATTTAGAAAACTCCACAGGCAAACTGTTTCTTGCTTATTTTAGATATGAAATACCCAACAAACTTCAAAAGTATTTTGCCAAATAAATTCAACTTTCTCTTAATGTTCGAAACTTTGCAATTAATAATACAGTTTATAGAATATTTGCAAACATTGAAACCACTTCCACTGCGGAGGGCTTCTAAACTTCTTTGTAGGAAGTTCTTTTGAATTATTTTTTATAAAGATTTTTATTTTTTATCAAGACCTGTCACAACTTTTGTATGAAAAATAACCCTTTCCCGTGACTGGCACCGGTTTAACGACGTTTTCAGAAAACTTTTTTTAACATTCTGCGAATGACAAAGTCTTTTGAGGCGTGGAATAATAAGAAAAACCTTACCAGGAGCCCATTAGGGCAGAATGGTCCGGAAGTTTGAAACAAAGCCCTTTATTCTTCCATCGTACGCCCAATTTCACTTCAAACATCCCGAAAACGCCTCTATTTTCATATTATCTACCCTTTCGGTACATAAAATTTGCTCAACGCGTATAAGGTTATACAAACAATGCACTCACCCTCGCTTCCCGCGCCCTTTCCATGTAAATGGCACGGTAAAAGTCCATTTTCGATCCAGCCGACGGGTATTTTAGGGTACAACATTATACCGAACAAATTCTGAAACTCGGCTAGAAATAACACGCTAGGGATTAAACTGCAAGATACCATCCTAAAGTTTTCCGTCTAATCTATTTTACAAATAGGGCAGCGTCTGCCTTTGGGATTATCTTTAAACCGCAATATTCTTCAGCAGTTTTAGAATTGTTTCCTGATGTTTATACATGTAATTCTTCAAAAAAATGTGAAAGATTGGATGTTTGTTACTTAATCACGCTGTTAGGGTTCAAAGGATTTGTATGAAATTGGCAGGCAAGTTAACTAAACTTATAATCGAGGTACATGTAGAAGTTTCCCTAAGATGATGCGAGTGAAACCGTAGGCAACAGCTGGTATTAAAGTAATGTCTTCGTGTTGTTATGGCTTGGTGAAAGAAAACACCGTGTCGGCTGTTAATCATCAAGAGTGGTGTGACTGAGACGCGTGTAGGTTACTAATGGTGCTCATAAGTAGGCTTGTCACGACTTGAGAGTTTTATTAGTTTTGGTGTTATTTTAAGGGTTACTGTTTAAAGATGTTTTTTATTTTGATCTTTCCCAAAACATGGTTAAACTCATTTTGGGCTTGGCCTCTTGAAGAAAGTACCTAACAGAAATGTGTTGTCATTTCTGTCTGAATTATACGTATCTGAAAACAAAATGGCATAGGCCAGGAAAGCATAGCAAAAAAGAGACGAGAGACTTCTCAGCAGAAAACCGAATAAGGCTGTCAATGATGCTGATCTTTATGACAAAGATAACTCAATTATATCGCCCGTAATTAATAATGAACACGCTCAATTCTCAATACAGACCTACTCATAGTAATATACCAAGATTACGTATTCAATCTACGTCAGATAAGTCCGAGTTAAAAATAGACCTTCACTATAATAAGGTAGCCCTTATCTATAACGCCTAAGGTCGCTGCCTAGATATACAACGGCTTTCTGGAACGTAAAAACGTCATGAACTGCCATTGTTCGCCAGAAAGGGAGGGCACGAACTTTAAATACCGTCTCACTCCTCCCTAGAGCATTAACTAAGTCTCCAACCGCAGCCGTGATCTTCGTTCTTATTGGATTATTTAGAAATAGTCGCAAAACATCGTTGTATGGCTTTCTTGTTTTGTCTCCAAGTAAGGATCTACTTGAAAATTATTCTTGAGTTAAAGTTGTAAAATGTAATCTCGAGTGATTGCTGGAACTGTGCAAAGTATTTGATGACTTCCCAGGCGATACCGTCGCCTCGTCTTGCAATAAGTTAATTGACAAACCTTATGCATGATTTTCAGCAATAGACAAACCATGCAAACTCTACAACATTTATGAATTAATAATAATCATTCGCAAAGGAGTTATCCTAGACAGCATTGGCACTTCCCCCATCAAGTTTGTCCCGGGAGCGCAATAAAAGCCAGCAGTTCTTCGCTTGCTTTATAAAAATAAACCAGAATTATAATGTTCACAGCAATATCTCCATTATTTTTGTCGTCGAACCACTTGTGTATTCACTTCGGAGGAAACATTACGTATGCACACAGGTAGACCTTACCGCTTTTTCACGTGTCCCGAATCATTACGTTCACAAATACGATTTTAGTTTATGTCCTAATTTAATATTGCTTCGACTGTATGCTAAGCAGGGTCTGTTTATACCGATATTCGGCTTTGTGCTTATCGGTCTGTGTTTGTGGGTTATGCATTTAATGCAGAGTTATAATTCCGTGTTCACTTACTTTATAATGTTTAGTTTTTAAAGTTAAGTCATTAACTTAATTAAAACTACGTCCATGAACTTTCTGTTGATAATCCGGGCTTCTTCAATCTGGGTCAAATTCTAGTATTGTTCGGATTAAAATACGGCAAGTACTTACATAGTTTTACTTGGAATGCTTCTCGGTCAAATGTCAATGGTCCTTGTTTAGCAATTTACCCAATTGACGGACGTGTGTGACGCAAATTGTGTTTCTTTTTTACCTAGATTCAAGAAATTCAGTTATTTAGTTACTATTTTTCGATTATATTACAGAACTTGTCATTCAAAATGTTAAAAATAATTACGTCTTAAAAATAATTTTAATCCCGCCCAAAGACGATTACATAATCCATTATTACAAAAACCCATAAAACTAAATAAATTTCTTCAAACATCTCCCGTACCCAAGGAACAGAGGAACCGGAACTGTATCCTGCCGGTGGTTCCCGCGCTGAATAATTCATGGCGCGTCGAGTCGCGTGCGCATTGATTGACGGTGGATCGGTGAAACCGATTCTTTGGCCGATGACATCAGAGCTAACGCTATACCGCAGGAAAAAGTTGTGACCGTTACACATGGGGTTAGGAGTGCCTTGAAAACTATAAGTAAAAGGAATTACTAGTAATGATATGACATCAAGATAGATTGTCAGAAGAATTAAATTTTATCAATAATTGAATATTTATATCAACAACAGCCAAATGCAATTTCAGAGAAAAGATATGATACATGTGTTTTTGATATTTAATGGAACTTTGAACACGTCATGAAGTCAAGAATTAAACTGATTCTTTGAACGATGACTGATTTTGGGAGTTCCCAGTTCCTGTCTTGATTATAATCTTCGACCAATCACTGATGAATTGGTGAAGCAATCCAATGCTATCAAAAAAGCCGTCATCGTGTTTGACATTCCGTCTGATAGTGATTCTGATGTTTCCTGTGAAAGAATAGAATCCTAGTATTGGTACTTTCCAAAGATTAACTCTTTGAAAAACTAGACATCGATAAATGCAACTGTGTTGGTTCAAGCTTATACGTAGTGGTAGGTACTGAGAAACAAATTTATTATGAAAAAAGCTTCCAACCACGGAATAATTTATCGGTAAAATCGATTGTTGGAAAGACGACAGTTGTAGGAAAATTGAATTTGAGAATTTGTTTTGACTATGCGTGTGCACTCGAACCATTCATTGGTGGAACTTATTGTTTGAATGCTAGCATTAGAAGGATTAACGATACGACTGTTAATGACGATATCCTGGAAAATAAACATGAGATGATGCAAAATTTCGAATTCTGTATTGACTACTATAGTGGCACTGAAAGATACAGAACTTATAGACTTAACACCCTTAAATATGATAAGGAAAAATATTGAAGTATTTCATTCTACTTGCTTGACGGATTATCACCATCATCATTATGTCAACCAGCAAATAGGACATTAGCTGGACCCATTTACTTGACATAATAATGACTGAACACCGACGGCCACAAACGAATAATGACTACTTAAGCCAAATTATCTTCTGTCAACTCGAACAGAAATATTGCCAGCAATTTATCCGCGAAGCAGCAACAATATCGTCATGTCACCGTTTTCGTACAAATTGTTCATCAAAATATCACCGTTTAATCCTCATTACGGGCTGTTACAATCGACTGTCAGTCTCCTGACAAGCCTGCCTGTCCCTTTGTGAGATGATGGACGTATGAATTGACTGCGCGTTTGCGTGTGTTTGTGTGTGTGTGTGTGAATGTGTTGTGAAATGAATGAGATGTACAATGAATGCTTTTGAGAAATTTGTTGCTGTGAGTAAAGAGATATTTAAGACGTAGATCTTCAGGAGAGTTGTAAGTTACAACTAATAACTGCTTAATGAATCTTGTTCGTTTCATGTTACAATTGTTGTGTCTTCTTTGCTTTTCAATTACCTGTTCCATCTGTTACTTAGAAAATAAAAGTTTTGTCAAAACTGACCATTAATAATGTGTTGACACATTGCATTAATAGTTTCCCATTGGTATCCTTCCGTAAAACCTACTTACCTAGTATTTCTACAATTTTAAGGAAGGATAAAAATTTGTAATTAACATTCGAATTAGGGATATTCCTTTTAACACAAAGGCACCTTTGTGTTAAAAGGAATATCCTAAGAACGTAATTGCTAAGTTTTAGTTATTGTGCGTGCTAAGTAACATGTAACAAATCAAACAAATAATTTTCTTACCCTACTGATTTAACTTTTCAGGCGTTTTTAGGGAATAGCATCTAACTGTGTAGGCCGTAGTCCCGTAAGATCTAGTATACATCGTAACAGCGAATCAATTTTCACGCCTCCGTTTTAGACCTAAGCCAAATATTTTTTTGATATTCGGATAGCTCATGACCTAAAGAGGTGCCATAAATAATATGAATTAAAAATCTCGACTAATTACTAAGTTATGCAACAATGCAAATATTCTGGTAAGACCCAAGTTATTAGTCTACTTTAAATGAATGAATTTTGAACAACAAGTACGAAACAAGTACCAAAGATATTCATTAAAAAAGGGGACATTGAAAAATCTTTCACGACATAATAAATACAACTCAAGTGGTAACAATTAACCATCGTCGGTGCAAGTCTGATGAAACTCGCTCCAAGCACAACTTCGTTCAAGACTAGTCGTTAAGTCTGGGAGGCGTGGTCGGTACCTATATATCATCAGAGGATATAAAGGCTCGGCGACATTTTCTTTAAAAAACTTCGTGTGCTCGTTTTTCAGTTATTGGTACTTAGGCGTGGCTGGTTATTAGTCTAAAGCTCTGTAGTGAAGAGGATTGGCTGTTCCAAGAATATATGTTTCAAGGCTAGTGGCTAAGGGTTATTGAAGTTGAAGGTTACGACTACAAACAAGGTTAGGCTTTAGGGGTCGCGGGAAAGTCCGAAAGGGATACCGTGGCCCCTGCCAAAATACAGGCAATTGAAGGAACACGGGTGGGTTTTAGTCGGTAAGAGTTTGAGACGCCCTTCCGCTCCACCCAGAGCGGGAGAAGTTATTTGATAATTTCCCAACCAGAAAAAAAAGGGGGTCACTCAATACCTTACCAGGAATTACGACGACCTTAAATGGGACTTTATGTGACAAAAAATATGTCGTAGTATATTTACCTACGCTTGTTAGTAAATTCTTGAAGTCGCTCGTTTATTTATACTTTGTCCTTCATTCTTAAGCAGCCTCAATTCGTATATCGATCGGAGTTTTATATAGCATAAGAGGACAGAAAACATACAGCCTTTACTATATTATTATTTAATCAATGTAAAGGGTAAACGATACCCTCATTTTATCGCACAAGTAATAAAATATACGAAATAAAAAGTAAATGTCTAATTTAGGGTGAAAGCTTTCCAAAAAAGCTCACACAGAAATCCAAATGATGCTCTCAAAGTTAAGAATCCGCGTAAAAGCTTTGCGGCCACGTAGCTTTCAAAAAGCACTTATTAACTTATGGTCTTTACTAACAAAATCACCACACCCTTTTTAGGGTTCCATACCTGAAAAGGAAAAAACTGAACCCTTATAGGATCACTTGTGTGTCTGTCTGTCTGTCACAGCCAATTTACTCCGAATCTAATGGACCGATTAAGTTGAATTTTGGTACACATATGTATTTCTGTGACCGAACACGAACACGAACGTGTAACTTTTGGAGGGCAAACAAGAAAATTAAAAAAAAAGTTACGCTAACATTACCGTGTGACATAAAATATCAACTGAAAGTATTTGTTGCGAGGATCTTAAACATATTTTGATATAATTAAAAAAAAATACTTTTAAAGTTGTTTAAGAAATTCGATGGAAATTGACAATTGGAAACTACTGGACCTAAAATTTTGAAAAAAATACATAGTATGGCTCTTTACTCATAGATTAAAGGAAAACCTATAAGAAGTCTATGGTCTTAAAATAACATGGTAAATCTCTCAGGATTGTACGTACAATTGGAATGTATGGGAGAACATGTATATCAACTACCTACAATGTTAAGTTTGTATTTGGGATATATTCATCCCAACTACGGAACCCTTCATTGTGCGTAGTCCGACACGCATTTGGCTGTTTTTTTTATTATCTGATGGTAAAATTGCCCCTGGATGCTAGAACTTGAACTACGCACTCTTACATAGCGGATTTTTTTTTTGTGGCCACACGTAACTGCAAGCATGACAAGCCTGCATTAACAATCATTTTGTGCAAGCTTGTACAATTTTCCTATAGGCTACACACTATACAAGCAAGGTAGAGCAGCATCCGTTTTTGGTTGAGTGATAGCGAGCAGCTAAATAAATAAAATAAAAATATTGTATTCTCAGGCATCAGAGCCCATAGGGCGTTAGTATTACATCTTACTTAAAAACTATATTAGTAACATGCAGGAACAGAAAAAGAAAGAAAATGAAAATCATAATCACAGGAACGTTTAACAAGCTTCGTTGCCAACATGATGTAGCTTGGTAAACCTCCTGATTGTAGGCCCATCCATAAAGCAAGTTGCGCGTGCTTATGATTGCGTAAGCTTAACCTGCATACACACATTCAATCATGCTTCCACAAGCGTGGCTTGTTCGAGCCGCATAATGAAAATTCTACCAATCTTCATGCCGCTTGCACAAGCAAGATGCTTACGCTCAAGCACGCTTACACCAAATGATTGTTCATGCAGGCTTGTCCTGCTTGCAGTTACATGTGTTTTGCCATTTTTAAACGCACATGCTGAAAACATAGTCGTGATGCTAAAAGTATCATAAAACTTACATTATGGGCCTATCCAAACAAAGGTCACATCTTCCCTAGAATACTGTTCCAACCTAATGTCAGAGTACATTTCGGTACCATTCTTTATTACTAACGTACGCATGGCATACAATGTTAATGCACCAGGCGTCTCGCTCTGGAGTCTCAATTTTCAATGAGCTCGTTACGTAGGCACTGCTTATGTTTCTGGTCACGTCTCCCCACACCTTATGAGTATGGTTTGACGGTGTGGCATGGGAAATACGTTGTATGAAGGTCGTCTTATTGAGTCTCTGAATTTTTTCTGATGAAATTTCGGGTTTATAAAGAGGGCGTCTTATGTACAAAGTAGAGGATTCTTTACGAATAGGGGTTTTACAACTCCACGAGTGCCTTTCCTTAATGTACATCTAGTGAACCTTGGGCAATCAGGCTCTGACACGGTAACACAACAAGAACACAGTTCGTGCTGATACAAAAGAAGATCAACGTTTTTCTGATTAGTTTATGACGTGAAATTTTACACGCTCATTCAAAGTTGTACCTACTAATCAATTCGAGGGAATACCTGCAAGCACTCCTAGATAATATTGTTTAGCACTACATAATAAACTTACCTAGATAGCGTAAATGATAGAACAGTGCATGTAATTATGTTATTACAAGAAAATGAAACTACATGTGTATGTCAGGTGATAATTTTATTAAATATGATTTCACAATGCTACTCAACTATATTGCGCACTGCTTGTAAATTATTGAATATTGGACTGTATATAAATCTTTGACTGTCTCTTTGGTGTAGTGGTTGCAAGCGCTACTGCTGAGCATGAGGTCTGGGTTTCGATTCCCAGGTCGGGCAGTGTTATTGGGTTTTTCTATTTAGAATTTCTCAGTAGCAGCCCGGAGTCTGGATTTGTGCCCAGTTGATGGCAATAGGCTCGTCCCCTATGACATGGGACTGAAACATAACTGGCGAAATGTGGGTGTACTATAAGGTGTACCTCTGCCCAACCTTTCAAAGAAACAAGGCGTGATGTTATTATGTTATAAATCATAGCTTTCGTTAAACCTTTATTAAATTATATAATTTGAAATAGTGACCATTATGGCATCGTGAGCGAAAAAATCTCGACTACCAGATTTCAGACTATATTTAGGCCAGAATTTTTACGAACTTTTTGGCGACCTCCACCAAAACTAAAGTTTATTCCACGCTTCAGTTAATTTTTCTTACATTCCGGACTTCCCTTTCTTCCTGTTCTTTATCCGAAACAGGCCAGAACTCGGCGGACGTCCATAAATCAATCGATTCTTGATTTTGGCGCGCTTTATTTTAGCTAGCAGGCGATTGATGCTATTCTTATGGTAATTCTTTTTTACTGGGTCAGGGAATGGAGGAAAAACTACATATTTCAGTTGGATCGCTGCCCTTGATGTCCGTGTTAGCTAAATGAAATGGATCAATGTTATGTTGAAGTTTAAAATGTAATAGTTTTCTTTCATTTTACAATTTTCCTATTTTAGATGCACCTGCCTAGCCTTTTTCCAACTATGTTGGGGTCGGCTTCTAGTCTTACTGCACGCGTAGCGTGACGACCATAGAAACGGGTTTTCTACCCGTATTGTTGACGGAAGAATAGACAAAATTGCAGACTGTGATTGTTTATCTGTCATTTTGTCTATTCTTCCGTCGACAAAACCCGTTTCTATTGTGGTCATGCTACGCGTGCTGGAGACAAAATGTACTTTTGGATCACGCGCAGTGTCGCATTCAACAAAAATTATCATTAATTCATTCGGAATACGTATTGTAATTTTCTTCATTTTGGGTTTTAATATTTTCCATCTTTTGAAATCTTCGTCAAGATAAAGATAGCCTTGTATTATTAAATGCTGTAAAAAATCTGATCACTTAATTGACACTCGCGACGATTGCAGCATTTGTTGCCCAATTATCGATAATTTTGATTGATTTCCGTTGTGAACTTCTCTTAAACAAAATACTTGCATCAACTTTCAGTTGAGTTATAGGTTTTAAAAACTTGAATCAGGATGTTAAATAAACACCGGCCGCACACGAAAGGTTCCGTACCATCGTTTCATGTGTTTATCTATTACGGTTTAAGAGATACAGCGATAGTTAAAGTCGAGTAAATAACGTCGAAAATACAGGTTTTTTGTTTGGGATTGGGGCCTCCTTAATTTTCAATTTCATTTATTTTTTTTATTATTTAATTCTGTTGCTATAGCGAAAATAGAAATACACACTGTGTGAAAATTTCAACTGTCTATCTATTACGGTTCATGAGATACAGCCTAATGACAGACATACGGATGCACAGAAAATCATGCGTGATCTCTCGATTAAACAAACAACTCTGTATTTCATAGACTACTTTTGGACATACACACTTTTTCATATTCTGTCACATCAAATAATAATTACTTCGAATCACATCCGAATGATTGAAGATAGCTAATTATCGTTATAATCACGTCATCAGTGTAAGCACTAAACAATAAAAATGAAGTGCTGATTAATAATGTTTTTTTTTTGTGATCGTAATGACAACCTCAGTTAAATTGTTAATTAGGTTTTTCACTAACTTTTGTCTCCTCGAAATGATTACCTCGCCTAACTAGATTTTTACTGCGATCACTCTTGTCAATGGAAACTTGTTTTGTTATTATTGTCATTAACCTTTTGATTTTTTACCTACTTATAATATTGATGCTTTTTATTATTTGAGACTGAATTTATTACGGGTAAAGATAAATGATTCAAGCAAAACGTGTGAAAGATGACATGGTAACAAAGAGGGAAAGAATACGGAAATGACGATAAATTAGAAGCGTTTTATAAAATGCATAAAACAAGATGTTTAGGGGTCATATACATGGACAAGAGAATCGCAATAATCAAGCTGTGCCTTCAAATTATCTCCGCGATGATATCGCCGTGTGGAGATTGATTCATAGTGTCTAATGCACTTGATGGCACGGCAGCGGCGAGACTATCACTGCGATTTTATCGCCCGTGGAGATGCCGCCTCAGGCATCATAATTCTCTTGCCTTTATCCAAGTGTATCGAACTTAATTCTACTCTATTGTACTTCTCACTACGTCTACCATTCAAGTAATCTAAGCGCCTTCCCAAAACGTACTGAATGTATTTGTGTGGCCCAACTCCGTCTATATTTGGCTTAACACTTATAAAACTCGGCCAGACGACTCGGATAAAGCGGGATCGATTTATGTAGCTTTTGCATGAGAACTACTTTGAACACGAGACGGAATTTGTGGGTAATATACCCAGCCAGAGTGATGGCCCGGTCAAGGGTTGGTTTATTTCGAATCTATGCAAATTTTTAAAGTTTACAGTGGTTATTTCTAATGGTGCCGTGCCGCCGGAAATTGTATTTTATATCATTTCACGTTTAACCGACTTTAAGCTTCTTTCTAGCCGAGTTTTGCCCACATCCAAAAGTAATTAGGGCCAAAGAATATTTACTATTGCACGTGTCGGTTTCTTAATGTAGTCTAAGTATATTTTTTTTTGTGAAAATTACTATTGATAATTAAAATACTCTTTCTCAAATTCCAGTGTTACTAAGCGAGGCCATCCTTCCGGATGACCAGTTGGAGGACAAGACTCTCAAGATCACGGACTTCGGTCTGGCCAGGGAGGTGTACAAGACCACCAGGATGTCTGCCGCGGGGACGTACGCATGGATGCCGCCTGAGGTGAGAGGAACCTAATCTAGAAATCTGTCAACACGAGTTCATTGATGGAATATTCGAAATTAATTCAACTGGCGTTCTTAAGAGGATTAATTTTGAACTATAAAAGAATGGTAAACGCTCTGAATACCTCGAGGTGGCGACGAATGCCCTATATATAAGGCCTTAGACAATATGATATTGTAGTATGGCCACGCTAATTCTGCAATGGAATAAATGGGCAGCCCCAAAAAGTTTCTATATGGTATACTTTTACATCAGTCAGTTTCGGGGTTGTAAGTAGATCTAATGATTATGATATTTTGCGTTTTGATTTTTGCATAATAGATTCTGTAATTAAATATATATCGTACCTATTCTCTACCTTTATACGATGACAAAACTGTATCAAATCCACACTGCATTGTGCTAAAATGACTATTCTTTACCAGGAATAAATCAGAATATAAACAAAATAACCTATCAAAAACAAAAAGACAAACAAAGTATCAAATTATTTTTTCGTACGACAGGATGGTGTTGCCGTCTATAGATTTTCAAATTCCACCATTTTTTTACTTATGCAAACTTAGCGTGGCCAGATTCTATCAGCGATAACAATGACGGAAAAATAAAAAAATATACTGGATTGACATAAGTTACCGAAAAGCTTATGTCAATCCTGTTGGTCGTTATAGAAATACGAAACGCTTTGAAAGGATTGCCACTTGAGTCCACTCAAGGCCCTCTGGAGTAGAACAGAAACTTTAACCACCACTTTGGCATCAGCACAGACAGCGCTGCCGCTTGTTCCGAGATCTACGGACCTTCTGCCTTGTGTCAAAGCCTTAGATACTAATTGAATTGTCTTATATAGGTACCAAAGTGCAGTTAGGCTTATTATGATGTCAGAAACCTAATTACAATAAAACATGTCAGCTCAGTACATGACAAATAACTAAGTTACTTCTACGAAAACCAAGGTGAGACGGGCAGATCGAAATCAATGCCCACACCGCTTGGCCGTGAACTAAAATACGTTACTTATGAATTAATTACTGCCGATACAATATCGATAGTTCTTTTATTGTTCGGTATCGTATGAGGCTTTGTAGTCAAAGAGTTGCTCGTAAGCGGTGCGGAAGGTAGCTTAGCTCCGGCCCCGGAATTACGTGGTAAAACGTAAGTAGGTGGTCCAGGGATCTGATTTGTGAAGCCTTTAATTGTTTAATAGAAGTCGTTCAAATACGGCTTTGTTTCAAGCATTGCTTCTTCGTGTTGGATGGTGCTGTTTCGTGTCCAGGTTCACTAGTATACCTGCAAGCAAGTAATACCGTGTCTCCTGACACATTCGTGGCCATAATATTCTGCAATTTAATATGATGCAAGTATTTATTTAGTAACTAAGGCCCAATAAATGCATTATCATATTTACACGGCATACTTAACCTTTACATCTCACATTCCAGGTGATCAAGCACTCAACATTCTCCCACGCATCAGACGTGTGGTCATACGGCGTATTGCTATGGGAACTGCTCACGGGGGAGACTCCATACAAAGGCATCGACGCGCTAGCAGTAGCCTACGGAGTCGCCGTCAACAAGCTGACGCTGCCCATACCCAGCACATGTCCTGAACCCTGGCGGGTGTTGATGGAAGGTAGGTCTGCAGATGTAAGACGGATGTGTTGCTGTGGGAACTGCTCACGGGAGACTCCGTACAAGGGCATCGACGCTTTAGCAGTCTACGAAGTGAAAACCTGTCCTGAACCATGGAGGGTGTGGATAGATCATGATAGTCTGTAAATTTTAGGGAGGTTGAAATTTCTTGAAGAACCTTGGAAGTGCAGCTTGTAACTGACATGCAGGCGAAGCACATCATGCTATGATACGAATATTTATAAATGAAATGCTTCATGTTGCGACTCGTGCTTAAGGTACCCAAAATTCACCAGTATCTTTATAATTTTCGCGTACAGTCGGTTTAGTGAGCAACATAGGTCTCTCCTCAGCAATAAAGCTGTCCATAAGTTATGCTCGAACTATTTAATTTTCATTTTATTGTATATGACCTTACCATTATGCCTGGACTTAAAAAGACCTCTGGGTTTGTTTCGATCTTTCTTGTCAGAATATAGGGATAAGATACACCGAACTCATCAGTTTTCAAACTCATTTATTTTCACGAATATTTTTTTTTTCCAATTAACAGAAATAAATATTATTTATCATTGAAAGTTAAAGGTGTTCTGTTCTAATCGGGAAGCAACTAACTCGACCTCAAAAGTAAAGCCGGGTTTTTAATTTGTGGAACTAATGTTATTTCTCTTGTTATCATCAATCAATGTGAGCCTTGAGTGTGACACCACTAATCATTTACCCATCTCTTTCTCCACAGCATGTTGGCGCTCAAACCCTCGCGAGAGGCCCCTTTTCCCCGAGATCCTGGAACAGCTGGAGAGGATTAGACAGTCTGAGTTCACGCGCGCCCCCCACGAGTCTTTCCACACCATGCAGGATGGATGGCGGCTGGAGATCGAGGAGGTGCTGCGAGATCTCAGGAGGAAGGAGAAGGTATGGTGAAGAATAGGAGGATTTAGTGTGAGGCGCCATCTTCACGGTAAATTCTCACTGCGATGATATCGCCGTGTGGAGATTGATTTATAGTTTCTATTGAATTTGATATCACGGCGAGACTACAACAGCGATTCTCTCGCCCGTGAAGGTGGTGCCTAAGAGTGGTCAGCGCTGTGAATAGTGCCAGTGATAAGGTAGAAAATAGTTTTTAACCCTTCAACCTCATCAGTTTATAGCAGTCCACTGCTGAACATAGGCTTCTCCGATCACAAGCCATTTAATATAAACTTGCTACACTTGTAAAAATTCTGGCTATAATGACTCACGCCATAACATTTATTAAATTGTCCTTTAAGGCTGGCTGTCTACTGGAGCGGAGAAGAGAGGAGAGGAGCGGAGCTGTGACAATATTAACCAATAGCATCTAAACTCTAGAGCGGAGTTCAGATTCTATTCGTTAGTATTGGCACAGCTCCGCTCCTATCCTCTCTTCTCCGCTCCAGTAGACAGGCAGCCTTAGGCAGGTTTATACGAGCCCAGTAATGTGACATTAAAGTAAGTCAGTCCAGTGCTGACTTCGCACCCTCAAGTCAGTCCAGTCGACTAACCTACCCGTCTATTTTCGGGCCCAGTAGCTAACTTGGCTTTCTTTGACTATAACTTGTTCAAAGCACTGTTAGTACAAGTAGAATCAAATAAAATATGATTCCAATTCGTTTCAAAGTAGGTCTTATTAAAAATAAATTAGAAGATTCGATCGGAGCTTCAAGACGACAAGAGGAGTAAGGTTGTCTGTCCACTGGAGACGAGCGAGGCAGCGGAGCGGAGAAATGTGTCAATATTAACAAATAGAATCAAAACTTCGCTCCTATTGGTTAATATTGGCACATTTGTCCGCTTCAGTGGACAGGCAGCCTTAGGGTGTTACAGATTAAAAATTAAATGGACTCTCAGAAAACGGGGACAAAACTTTCAAAAACGAACATCGCACGAATACACGATCGGTCGCGTGATTATGTCATGTTTCGTGTTATTTCTGAAAATAACAATCTTAACCATGAAGTTATAACATTGCTTGAACTTATTGAATGTTACCGTAACTTTTTACACTGAAATAAAAAATAAATTGAATGAATAAATCCAACACTATTCTTTTGTCTGAATTCTGTATGTCACGTTGTTTTCATAAGTAAATCTGCCTATTTATTTATTTTCTATTTACTGTAGAATAGAACTTACTAACTAACATAGTAATTATTACTAACTATTTTACTCTTATTCTGTCTACTAACTACTAGGTACTAATACAATGTATTTTCTCACAACGCTTGCGCATAGGAACACAAAACTATAGAGGAGGTTAGTGATTGATGTTCTAGTTTGTGTGTGTTGTTGCATATGCAGTATGTTAATTAACGAATGGCGTTCCCGTTAACCTGCAATAGTTTCCACACATTTTTTTTTAATTTTTATATTTACAAAAAAAATAATTAATTGTTACGTAAAAGAAACACTAGAGGTACACGCGCACTCTTTCAACGTGGAAGTGCGCCCGGTTTGGACAACGCCAATATGTTAGAATATACTACTACGCGCTACTATTTTAATTTTAAACAGGATGGAAAGTTTCGAATTTATTGTCATTTAATTTTAAAAAATATTCGGTTTTTTTCATTCATATTTTTCTATGCAAATCTTTGTTTGCCTATTAATGATATAGATTAATGAGTTTAAGGTAAGACCCTCTGTTATTTAACATACTGTATAGTTACAATATTATGTTTTCTATAATGACACAAAACCTGAAGCTTTTTGTATATTATTTATGTATTTTGTTAATAGGTAGCTATACTAGAAACATGTTCGATTCATTCCCTATGTTTATTGCATTACAAACAGCGCATCATTTTTTTGTTTATTTTTTCGCTTTTATAATATTATTCATTTTATGAATGAATACATCAAATAATATGTAGTTTTATTATTATTTATCTTCAAGAAATTGTTGTATTTTGTATCTATCGTATCCCAGTGTGTATTTTATAACCGAATAATATCGAAATATTCAACATACTATAGTGCATCTACAACTGATAAAAATACTGCGGTGCCTGCAGGTTTACCGTATTATATCCTCATGAGTAAATTACTGATTTCTACCCCCCAGTTAGCCCCTACACCCAACCCTCTAACATCATAATCCTCTTCATCCTTCCAGGAACTCCGATGCCGTGAAGAAGAACTAACCCGAGCTCAGCTGCAGCAGCGACTGATGGAACAGAACCTCGCGCAGAAGGAGAGAGAGTTGGAGATGAGAGAGATCGACCTGGTGGCCCGTGAGCTACACATACTGATCTTCGCGAGCAATATGTCCGCGAACCAGCCGCCACAGCCTAACAAACGAAAAGGTATGTAAATATAGTTGGTTACTTTTATCAATCGAAGACCTCGTATGTTAACAGGTCTAGGAAACTAATCATGACCCAAAAAACAGTGGTACTCCGGGAGTGCCGACAGAATTGAAAACTTGAAAAAAAAATCGGCACCGCGGTAATCAACGCGTTGATGTATTTTTAATGGTCAAAAGCTGGTGTCGTCAGTGTCGCGAAATCATTGGTTTAATCCCATCTCAAAAATGCCCAACGCGCCTAAAGAAGTTTTCACTTCAGAAACGAGCGAACCTTACAGTTGTCGCATATGATATAATTGGACATCTTGACTGACAGTACCTATCATCATCATCACCATCATCATGTTTACAACCTCTCGGAAAATGGGTTGGCACCATCTAACGGCCAACACTAACACCGCGCGCGCTGATTGGTCAAATCAAATAGCGCGCGCTTCCCTTGCTTCCTGTTACACACTTCCGTCCCTTTTCACGACATCACTCCCACAGATTGCAGGAAAGCGAGAGGAAAGATGTTACACCTTAAAAATTGCATAACGAAAGTACTCATTTGAAAGATTACAACATAACATTACGCCTTGTTTACCAGAGAGGTTAGGCAGAGGTGTACCCTTATAGTACACCCATATTTCGCCAGTTACGTTAGTCCCATGTAATAGGAGGCGAGCCTATTGCCATCAACCGGGCAGAAATCCAGACTTCGGGCTGCTACGGAGAAATTCTAGATGGAAAAGATGACACTTTGTCCTTCCCGGGAATCGACCCAGACCTCATGCTTAGCGCTCGCGACCACTAGACCAACGAGACAGGCAGGTTTTGAAAGATTAGTAATCGCTAAATGGCTGCTTTTCCTCATTAGAGTTAACTGCTAGACTAAAAGATTTATAGCTTACCAAATTACTTGTAAGACGTAGAAGACTCTTTCTTCTACGTCTTACAAGTAATTTGGTAAGCTATAAATTCTTCTGGTGATTGCTACTATTTCATCTCACCTGGAAATACTTGATTTTTTTATTTTTTCAAAACCACTCCCGGTTTTGAAAAAATCACAAAATTCCACAACGGGGAGAGGGTATAGTGTGATATCACGTGTATTTATTTTTCGTTGAACTCGCGATTTCTAAACCAAAAAGCGGGTATGACTTACTCGCTGTTGCCAGGTACAGATGTTCTATGTCACGAAGTCCGTTTGGCTATGAATGTTGTCAAGCGTGCACATGCACATTGTTTTTGTGTGCGTAACCTCGAAAGCGCTCAGTGTCGATCGGGACACGGTCCGGATCAGTAGTGGTTTTTAGTTCGCGCCAAATTGTTTCACGGAGTAAGGTCAGCATGGCAACAAAACGAAGAAGAGTTGTCCATAGTGAGGTAATATTTATTTATACGTTTTCAAAATTAAAATGTTATACAAAGATACTTAATATAGCAATAGAAGTATTTATAAAATGAATGTTTTTTTGTGTTATAAAATGTTTATATTACTTAATTATTTTGATTACATTTTGTTTTAGGATCGAAACATGATAGCTAGTGTTTATCATTTTCTGCGAGAAGAATATGAATTTACAAAATCATTAATGGAACTCAAAGAACTGTGATTTGTCTCATTTACGAGACATTACACGCCGTACAGCTGAAGCTACGGGTGTGAGCCAAAAAACAGTTCAAAGAATATTAAAAGAAGAGAAGGAATTGCCATCCACTTCATCAAAATTCACTTCACCTATGAAGAAAAGGAGAAAGCGAGATAATAAAGTGGATATAGATAACTTTACAGCCGATGTGGTTCGCAGTACTGTACAAGATTTCCATATTGTCCATAAAAAAATTCCAACATTAGCTAAGTTAAGAACAGCATTGAATGAAAAAATCGGATTCGAAGGTTGTTTAGAAACTGTTCGCAAGTAACTGTTGAAATTAGGTTACAAGTGACGCAAAACAGAGAACAACCGTAAAGTCTTGACGGAGCGTCATGATATACAAATGTGGCGTTTAAAATATTTAAAAAAAATTACAGAGTACCGCTCTCAAAGTCGGCCCATTGTCTACACCGATGAGAGCTACGTCCTTTCGACACACGTGCGAAACAACACCTGGGCAAAAAAAAAGGAAAGAACTCCGTTTTTAAAAAAAATTAGCACAAGCACTCGCTTTATTTTAGTGCACGCGGGAACCAAGGATGGTTTTATTGAAAATGCTTCCTTGGTTTATAAGGCCAACTCAACAGCTGGTGATTATCATTCAAATATGAGCTATGATAACTATGTAAAATGGCTAAATGAAAAGTTGCTACCCAATTTACTTCCGCGCTCTGTCATTGTCTTAGACAATGCATCTTATCACAACACACGGGCTGAACGACTACCGACGCAATCTACAAAGAAAGCCGATATGCAGCAATGGCTCAGGGATAAGGGTATAGCATTTGATGAATCTCTTCTTAAATTGGAATTGTACGATACAATAAAGAAGTACAAAGCCCAACACGTAATCTACAAGATTGACGATTTTATAAAAAGCAAGGGTTTTGATGTCTTACGCCTTCCCCCTTATCACCCAGAATTAAATGCGATTGAAAATATTTGGGGGATCGTTAAAAATTATGTCGCATCTAAAAATATCGAGCAAAACATGACGAATACGGAAAGACTGATCAATGAAAGTTTGGGCCAAGTTAGCAGTGAAACGTGGCAAAAAACTTGTGCTCATGTTGAAAAAATTGAAAAAGACTACTTGAAATATTTTGATCTCGATTTTGAATTTATAATCAATGTACAAGATGATTCTGACGACAGCAAAACGGAATCGGAAATCGAAAATTTATCTGATAGTGATTGAAAATACTGAATAGTCCTACTTGTTTCGTTTCCATTCTGTAACACCAATGCTTAATTAAATGCCTACATATTCTTAATATTTTTGTATTTATTGCAACCTAATCTAATTTATTTACAAAATGTATATACTTTTAAAACCAAAATTTTATTTAGATGATTAAATCTCGACTTGAATATATATCAGATTTTTTTGCTAACGTTACCTACTTTTACACACACAAGCGCGCTTGTCGGGATACGTCACTACTACAATCAAAGCCGAACGGACTTCGTGAAATAGAATATCTGTAGCTGTACGTAAGGAAAAAAAATGCATTTTTTAAGATACTTTGTACCATAAAAATACATTCATACAGTGATTTTGGGGGGGGGAGGTTAGTCTAAAACCTCATCACATATCACCAGGGGGCGGGGGGTTAAAAAGTTGCTAAAAACATCACGTGATTAATGGATAGCCCCCAATATCCACTCATAAAGCTCAGAAATAAATGTGACCTAGACAATTAAATAAATAAAAACTAAGCCTTGGACCAACCCTTACAAGTTACACATTCTTACACCACAACCTTGCATTGCTAACAACCTAACAATATTAGTACTGTGGGTTTTCTCCAAAGGCTCCGGTCGTCATCTCATTGACCCAGTGACATGGTTCGGGGTTCGACGCGACCTTGGTTATGATTTTGTTAGTAGCATTGACGATCACAGTTTGACAGTCATAGTCTGCAGTTATGAAACATTACGTGTGTCACGTATATGGGGTATGGGTTTCATATTTGATGGATGAATGCTCGATTCCTATAAACTAAAATGAATCGTTTTGCTTACAAATATGGTAGCATTTTTATTGCCAAACTTGGCATATAAATAGATTCGTAAGCTTACTTCCATATGGGAGGGTCTACGATGCAAAGCTATGAGGTATTAGCTTCATTATTGGTAGAGATACAAGAGTCTTAATTTTAACCAATAACGGTCCATACATTATAGGAATCGGCTATAAGGCTGGTCATGGTGGTCAATATGTCAAGATTTTAAAAAGACTTTTCATTTCTAGATGGAGTCGGTATTAATAAGTTAATTTATTATCTCTGTAGGGTAGCAGACAATCAATTCATAGCAAAGAATTGAAAAGCCAATTGATGTGACTTTTGGTTAACAAATGATGAAAAAAATAATATTATTGGAACCTTGATTTTGCACTGGCAAGTATCTGAAAAGTTAATAATGTTTTCATCTTCGTCCAAGATGTGAAATGTCCAATAAAATGAAATTAAAATTTCGGAAGTGAATCTGACATATTTATATCAAATCATTTTACACTGAGCTTAATCTCAATAACGATACACAATACAGGGTGTATGAGAAAGATACAATGAAAAATAAATGTAATTTGTAGTCGATCTGGAGTCTAATAGTTTAGACTCTAAATCGACCACGAATTACATTTTACGCTTAGTTTTTTAAGCTTAGTAGCTTGGGCCTGTATTTTAGAACTCCAGCCTCGAATTATAATATACTATAAAGATTGTCAACATGGTATAATTATGAGTGATGGTGTGTGTGTGTGTGTGTCTTGATTTTTTGCAAATACAATATTTCATAAATATTAAAAATAATAAATTAACCTACTGTACTCCTCTCCTCCACCTCAAATACTTTTTTCCGTTTCAGAATAGCTTCGATTAATTAACCATGGTTTAATTTTACCTTACTACCTTTTCCTTGTTCCAGGCAAATTCAGTAAGATAAAGCTCCTGAAGAAGGACACGATCTCGTCTCCGCTGGACTTCCGGCACACGCTGACCGTGCGGCCGTCGGAGGACGAGTCCAGCGTCAAGCAGCTCGTGGCCGTGGCCAAGGACACGCCGCCCGGCTCGCCCGCCATCATGCGCGCTATTGCACGTACGGCCAGCTTTGTTACCAACTAACATTATCCTGTGGCACTCGGAAATACTGTATTGTAGCTTTCTGTTTCTGAGAGATCAGTGAGAGAATCTTTGAAATCGGATAAGAAGTTTCTGAGATTATCTGTTACAAACAAACAAGTTTACCTCTTCATAATATTATAATTAAGACTAGCGACTACTCCTGATTCGCAAGAGTTCAATGTACTCATGTGAGCTCTGGCGACATGTCAAAACATCGTGGTTTCGGCATAAATTCTTTACTTATTATAAAATCAACAATCAAGCCGAAATACAGAGCGTACATATCACACGCTTAATCAAATACTGTCACTATTCAAAATTTTACCAAATCGACTTTTTGTTGCCATCTGTTAGGAAACGTGGAACTACGCGTAATTGCGCTTACACTATTCTCAAAGTAATAGAAATAACTGCTAGATGGCAGTAATAAAAAAATAAAAAATCATTTATTTTGGACCAAACACTTGTTAAAATTTTATAAACCTGCCAAACTGCGTGACAGTTTGGTGGTCCGCTTCGTCACTAAACAAAATATTCCCCATGTCCTCAGAGTAACACTGACCTTTAACGAAAAAGTATGTGTCAAGAACAAAATGGACGATTTTGGAGTGCAAAAGTGTCATTTTAGTGATTAAACCGGTTTTCACTAGTCATGTTGTTAGTAAGTTATGCATTATTTTAATTGAAACTAGCTTTTGCCCGCGGCTTTGCCCGCATGGATGTCAGAAAATATCCCACGGGTACGTAGTACCGATACCGGGATTACATACCTAATAGCCGAGAAAAAGGTCATTGACTCCTAACGCTGCGCCCATGTTGCCGTCAACCATAATTATTTTGAATCTTTGTTATCTTTTAAACAATTCATTTAAATGAAATGATGTCATGAATGAGGCATATTTTAATCTAAATTAAATGCTCAATATAAGTCACATAGTTTATTGGATATGATTAATATAATACCGGTCAAAATAGCTTTGGAAATAATAATGATGAACAATATTGTAGAACATAAATTTTATGTAACTTTTACGATTTCCGTGGTGCACGCCAATAAAGTTCCCAGTCGGCATGATTTTTTCCGACACCTTCAACAATAATCGTCAAATATCAGCCAATTTACACAAAACCTTAACGAATTATACACTAAAACTTTCCACATGAAGAACCCTGTATAAATAATACAAACAATATTCTTCATCATCATGTGTGTGTACGATGTGCCATCGCCATCGCCATCGCCATTGTCATCGCCACTGACACCATCGTCATCACCGTCATCATTATCTAATTTGTAAAACTTTTCTCAAATAATAAAAACTCTTTGCATCGTGCTGACGACGGATTTAAAAAATACAAAAAACAAAATAGAAAAGTAAAAAGCACTAGTAAAAAAGTGACACTTTCCGCCCAGTTTGACTGCTTGGAAAACGCTCTTTTCGAGCACATGCATTGTAAAAATCGTTTTTTGGCTCTCCTGAAAGTCGACTTATTTAAATTTGTGACAGTATTGGTTTAAGCGTGCGATATATTTCGTATTCTGATTAAAAAAGTTAAAACCTACTGAATTCGATTCGCAAATACATGGTAAGATAAAGTTTCTAAACAAGGACATGCTTTCTTCTCCCCTGTACTTCCGGCACATCTTCACCATGTGACCTTCAGAGTATGAGTCCAGCGTCAAAAGCTGGTGTTTTTCCCGCTACGTTCCATCAAATCATTTATCGGGTCGTTGGCGCTGTGGTTAAATGATATGAAGGGGCACATCAGATATTCGTTTTGGGCGATCAAGAAGTCCCTTCATTGTTGCACAGCACAAAGTTCTTGTACTTGGCGTTCATCAGGAAATATCTGAAGCTCGTAGTCTTATAAGTTAACACCGTGGCTCACTTCATGCACAGTTAGGTAATGATTCTTTAGGTAGTCTTTCTACATAGTTCTCACATGTATAATTTCAACTTGAATGATGTCACCAATATTTTGATTTAAAGGGACTGTTCAGGAAGGTTCTTGCCCGTTCTTTCTCCGTTGGAACGTACTACGCTTTGGAATGGGCAACTAGCTTCATCCTTCTGAATAATCGACTCCTTTTGAAAATTCAAAAGTGGCTGTAATTGGTTTAATTGAAATAAATGCCCTGAGTTTGATGTATAAGGTTTTGTTACTTATTCCAGTGCCAGCGGACGGCGTGAAGGGCAAGACGTGGGGCCCGTCCACGGTGCACCAGCGCTCGCGCACGCAGCTGCCGCTGGCGCACGCCGCGCCGCCGCGCCCGCGACACGCGCGCTTCAGCAGCTCCGCGCCCGAACTGCCGCCCGCCCCGCGCCCCGCAGGTAACCCGCCCCGCCTCCCCCTCCCCGCCATCGCCGCGAGCGAACACGTGCCGAGGCATCCCGAGCGCGCGCCCGACCTGCCGCGGAAGCGCAGCGGCAGTCACGACGACCTCCTCTACGAGAACGCGTCGCCGCGACGCAACCGCTTCCTCCTCTGTCCCATGTTCACTTCGACGGCCGACATACCGAATCAGTACGACACCGTGTTCGATGTGCCGCTAGAGCGCGCGCGACGCAAGGGCAGCCATGGCGAGGTCAAGCGCAGCTTTTTAAAAAGTATTCGCTCCAACAGCCTCGCCGGGCTACTCGCCGTTACCGGGAACCTCTCCTCCGAAACGACGGAACTCCTTCGAGACGACTAGTTTGGGCTAAAGTTCGGTTATACGCACCGTCCACGAGACGAACGTTCGAGAAAATACGAAAAAAGAAAAAAAAAGGAAAAATTCCCAATAATAAAATTCGTGGGCGGTGCTGCAGTTTTTTGTTTTCAAAGCGGAAATATTCCAATACTTTTTTTTGCTACTACCTTCTGTGGACAGTACAAAAATGTTGCCATATTAAAGACATATCATTTCTTACTAACACATTCCTCCACATTGCATTTCACAGATTTAATTTCTTTTTTAAAATATGCTTTTTTTTTAAGTGTTATTAGGCAACAAAACTTTACCCCAAACTACAATTTCGATTAACGAGATCGATATGTTATTTCTATACTTCCAAAGTCTTTACGAAAAACGAGTTCACCTAAAATTCGATTATACTTCGACGCGAACTAATTATTTTTTAAAGAGACGAAAATAATCTCGAAAAATAGCCTGATACAATTTTCTATCTGTAAATATGTTACTTATTAGTTATTGAAGTTCCAAGGATTTGATTTAGTACGTAAGTTTAGTTTGTAAGGATTTTAAAAAGACTTATTTTTTTAGTGTGTATTGTTTAGTCGTAATCGTAAATACCAGTGTCTGTCTTCTTTTACGTAAAATTATACGCGTTTTACCGCGGTAAACTACGGTAAAAAAATAAAAAATACGTTTTTCGGTTAATATAAATAAAATTGTAACATATTATGCATTCATTTTGAAAAAAATATAGTTTACCGTGGTAAATAATCCTATTTTACATACAGTACACCGACAATCAAATGATTTTATTTGAGATCTGTTATTTACAGTAATGAATCTATTGTTCAGCATTAGTTTGTTTAAGTTTCGTGTTATTTGGCCAATTAACGTAATTTATTTCATTTTAAATCATCTTATAGCAACTAAACATTGCGATGTTTCAAAATATTCCACATTTCAATCATGTTTTGAAAATAAAATATTTGTTATTCAATTGGAGAGACGAGTGCAGTACGGGTGAAAACATAGGTGCTTTTTTTAAGTTTTACTGGCCAGATAACAAAAACATTTTGAACAGCCAATATCAGCATTTAGAGAAAGGTATAAAACTATAGACAAACTAGTAAATAATTTATCTTGTAGTTAGTAAATTTTTAAGAAACATCTATTTAAATTAAAAGACTACGTTTACTGTAAAATGTTTTGACTGACCGCAAATTTTTTATTTTGGATCTTGCCAAATTGTATGAAAAACGACAATAAATATAACATAAAGAAAAAATATTGCACAAGTACTTTTTCTTTTTGATATATTTGTTGTAAGAAAATGAATAAAAAGATAGCCAATTGTATTAATGTTCTTTTTTAGTAAATTATTTGTTTAACGTCAGCCAATTTGTCTGTTTATTTGCTGCGCTAAAGGAACCTCTCAAGACAACTTGCTCTATCCTTGTGAGTATGTTTTTAATATTCCAAATTTATTAAGAACGCGTTCTAATTAAGTCTCGAATTATTTAATACTATTGAGACTTGCAAGTAACTGCTAAAGCTACAAAATGTTGTCAATCTTCGTTTTTGTAAGTATGTAGTAGTTTTTTGTAGATATTTTTTCTAGTGCTTGAATTTTGTTGTTATTTCGTATGTAGATTTTTTAAACCAAATTTGCATGTTTCATAGTTATTTCGACCTGGCGCAGGTGTGGTCATAAAACGTGGGAGCAAGACGGCACGAGAATCAGAATAGAGTATTTAGAAATCCGTGTGCTACTCGCATATTTTATGACCGCGAGTGCCGAAATCTTAGAGTTTATTGTAGGTTTCCGTTACACAAATATTCTGTGCTATTAGTTGCTAGTCTCATGCCCATTTTTACCTTCACTAAGTGACACTTAAATGAATCCCTAAATGAAAGTGCACTGTTGTATTTTCAACGAAAGGCTTAGCGCTGAGAGTTGAAAATCCAACAATGCACTTTTATTTCGAGATTCATTTAAGTGGCCTTAGTTGTGAAGGTGAAAACGGGCATCAGTTATTAGTCTCGATTAGGACGCGTTCTCTCCATGTCACAAAACCATTGGCAATTGTGGCAAATGTAAGGGAACACTAGTATAAGTTAGTTCGTACTGTTAGGAATTGATTTGATTGTATAATATCGTTGTGTCGAGCGTGTGATACTCAAGTGTGCTAAGTGTAGTCCTTTGTTTATTTTATTATCTGATGACACGGCCGATTGAAGATGAGAATAACCATAGAAATAGTTGGACCCTCTATTAAAAGCAATAGAGGTGTATGCATATTATTTTCGATAAAAGACGGTTACTCTACAATGCAATACGGTTTTTTTTTTGTTCAAATGTTTTTCCATGATTGGCCGTATCATCCCGCACTGTTTGTAATTTTTATAATTACAGTAATCTAGTATCAGTTTTGACATTTTTTATATATATTTTTTTCGTTTGTAAATTGTAAGCATTTGTTTGCTTTCAGCCAAGTTTTTTTTATTAATTTTAAACACGTTATCTATAAGTGCTATGCATGCTTACCAGTTCATAGTATATGCTATATACAGTTTTTAAGGTATATATGTATCTGTTGTACTTACTTATTTGTTAGTTATTATGAATTTCGCTTTTATCACCACGTCATTATGGCACGCTTTCAAATGTTTACAATGATTCCGATTCTAATAACGTGTATTTGGATGACTATATGATTTTTTTGTACGCTGCAGTAGATTTTTTTTTTATTTGAGAATAGATTTTTTTTCGTAGATAGATTTTAGTTTGTTTTTTATTTATTTTTTCTGAGCCGCCATATTAATTTTCGCAATTTTTTTATTTTGTATTTCCTACTCGAAGAACATAATTTAAGAATTCAAATACATACAAAAATATCTCAAAAACTTTATTTTTTAATCATATATTCGTCCAAGTGAAGTAGCGAGTATGTACAGAGTACAAACTGTATCCCCTGTAACAATCAGTAACAATGTTCCTGACGGTGGTGGAATAGTATTACTATACGATATACCTGATCGAGAGGCTCGCGTCGACTGAGACGTCTCGGAGCGACGCTCCGAGCGGTGGTCTGTCTGTATGTCCCGGAAATGGGACATGATGGGAATGGGGAATGAGACATTCGTAACGTCATTGGGACATTCGGTTATGTGTTTTCTTTTCTTAAATGAATCTCAACTTTGTTGATAGGAAAATATCGTTCTGATCCTCAAGAAGTTCATAGAAGAATAATTCAGATAATTGATTCTGACGATTTTTTATAATTTTGCCAGCGTATATAATGAAAATGGGGGTAGTTTTTGAATGAGTCACACACATTTAGTTTTCGTTATATTTCAAGTAAGACGTAGAAATTAAATCGGGACATTTCGTTCATAGTTTTAATAAACCGGGACATACTGCAGCCTTATCCTCGATAATTATAAGACGCTCGAAATACAATTTGTAAAAAAGATTATAGCTCTTCGGTGATCTGGTTCTTTCATAGTTATATAGATTCTTTTTTATATATCAAATAAACCTTTTCCATAAAATCGAAATTGGTGTATTTTTTTTAACATGGGTTTACTAATCATTTAGTTACTAACAAGATCCCCTTAACATTTGAAGAAAAACTGACAAGAGCCATAGAAACAAATACAGATAATGAAAATTAGAACAGATTAAAAATCGGTGTTGGATGACGCGCTTTCGCTTGCTCACTATGGCTAGTATCCTAATTCGGGAAAGGTTGAAAATGATAACAAGTTATTAACAATGATATTTTGATTTGTTATAAGTTAAAAGTGCTATCAAGTATTATTTGCACAATGTAAGTATAATAGATTCTTGTTTTATTTTGTTTGTTATATTTAATAGTGATTTTATTGCTTCATATTGAATGAACTGATTGGCATGTATAGTATGAGACTATTAATTATTTTTCTTGCATGACATTTAAAAAAAGAATAGAGGAAGAATGAAAGGTTCAATACAACTTTTTAGATTATTTTCAGAAATCCTTGAACACTTTGTATTTTTCCTCAATTTTTCATTCAAAATAGTTTATTTATTCATTTTATACACTGTTTACTTCAAACGTCAGTATTAATATAAATAATATGTTTATTTCCTTGTACATGACGGTGTATAAATAGCTATAATGTACGGACTGCGTAGTTTGATGTGAAATCATTGTAGACTTTATTTCATTTGAAATAAGGTTCATTTTCGTTAGTGGTCACATGAGAAATAAATCGGCAGACCTTTAAGATGGTACCAAACATGGTTGTTATTCGTTTACCTTGTAGATTTTTTGTGCCTGTTACCGTCTAGTTTTCCCTATACTTACCATATTAGTTTATAGAAAACATAATATAGAATAGAAAAAAACATATATGATAAAATTAGTAATTTTCAAACACAATTAGAAATCTAATGATGCCAAGATATCCTGGCTAGTAATGCATGGAAAAAAATATCGGTCAAAGGAACACTCTTACAAACAATTTTATTATGGTCTTCAAATACCACCATAGAGATTAAAATTAAATAAAATATAAATAGTTACAGCCTGTTTTTATCTCAGAGCAAATTACCACTTACAACCATTGATTATGGAAGTCTATTTTTACAATATAATTTCACATCGAACCTAACCTTCCGTACACAACCACACGCACGCACATAAACACACTAATACCTATGTTTTCATTCACATAGGTTGTTTTCTTCCTTACACAGACTTCAGTCCGGACGACTGGGGGCCCGAGTTCCCGCTGTCGTCTGCTTCGCGATACTCGGTGCCGATGCCCACCCTGTATAGTACTGAAGGTATGTTGATTTTAGGGGATGGGAGGCATCTGGAACTTTAAATTATCATGAAAGAAAGAAAACAGTTTATTTGGACACAGTTCATCAGTGTAGAATCATGGTGGGTTGGGTACACATAATGTGAATAGGGATGATGACAAAAAATTAATATTTTTTTGTCTGTCAGTTAGGTTATTAAAAAATATTGGACACGTATTTTTTCTTTTTTTACGTTAATAAAAGATTACGGCGATACATTGAGTTAAAATGTGTCATGACGTCACGAGTATGTAGATTTTATACTTGTGACGTAGTGACCCCACGACACCTAATGCGTTTCATCTAAGTCATTTTGTTATTAATATGATAAAGCAAAAAATACGTGTCTAATATTTTTTTATTATCTGACTGTCGGACTAAATAGAATTTCTTTTTTTTTTTTGACCCAGGCGTCCATCTATCCAAGCCCTATTTTTTTTTTTTACTTATATTACAGTTCATGTTACGTTTCACAATGTGTTGCCACTACTAAAGGGTAATGATCTCGGCAATGAGTTCTTAACTCCGTAGTATATGGAAAAAAATCTTATGAATTTCCAACATCCATGAAGAAATCTGTTTAGTTGGATAAAGCCGTTCTAATTGGATTAAATTAAATAATTCATTATTAGGATCACTATTATCATCATTTGAAGACCAAGCCAATTGGTGTTGTTTATGGTCTGGCGCTGCGACCTTTCGAATGAAATGTTTTCTTTCTAGCTTTACTTCAATCAGTTACGTTATTGTGTCGTTATCTAAAACTTCAAACCTTACAGGTTATAAGGTTAAAAAGCCGAGTATAATCGAGCTAGTCCTGTACAACATGGCGGCACTGTTGGGCGGTGTCGCAGCCGGGTATGACGTCAGAGTGTCTAATGTCAGCCCGCTGCATCCCACCTTACAGCCGCACAGGTAAGAGATGTTTTTCTTGTTACATTTTCCACATCACGTCAATAGAGCTTGGGCGAGGTTCAAACTCTGACAACACATCTCGGTCGCCATTGTGACAACCTCGCAACTGGGCTATCCGTAATTCATACACAAAGTCAAACCTACCTTTTCCTGGGGCTCTTAAAATAATTAAAAGCTTCTGAGTTTATAAATTATATAATTTGCAAATACACGTAGTGAATGCAACAAAGGTATTTGATTGATTGCCACTGCACTTGCAGAAATATCCAAAAAGGACCGCATACCATAATATCATCGCATGGTATATATCCCACCATTAACCTACGTTCGCCCGGACGCAAAATTATCGCGGCGGGATTTTTTCGCACATTGGATTCTCAACGCAGCCGAGCGTTGAAAATTCAACAGAGTGCATCCCAGCGCGTCGAAAAAACACAGTTTGATTTTCAACGCTCGGCTTAACACCGAGAGCTGAAAATCCAGTACGCGATAAAATCCCGCCGCGATATTTTTACGTCCGTGCGAACGTTATTATTATAATGGTGGCATTTATACCATGCATGGTCACAGCTAAAATGTTGTTTTAATTCATTTCAGAGCTGAAATAGAACCAGACCCACTGAGTTCTTCTGTGTACGAGGGGTTTGGGTATGCACATAATACGTACCACGGGCCTACGAGACATTTGCGAGCGCCGCTTAACGCCATCACCGGGTCACCTGTAAGTATCCTATGTTTTTGTGCATACAATGTAATTTTGTGTTTATGTCATTGTAATTTCAACCTATTTGAAGTGTAATAAAGTTACAGTGCGATGGAACTATCATGGACATTATCAAAGTGATAGAAAAATACGTTTTGTTTTTATTGTTAGGCAACCGCTTGTCTTCACTAGATTTTCTGTCAAAAAAGTGATGGTCGATCTCGCTGTTTAGTTAACAGATAACGATAATCACTTTCTTATTTCAGATATCGGGTATTCAATCAGACGAACAAAAACCGATCAGGTTCACCGACTCCCCCACTCACTATGCGCACCCATCTTCCTCGTCAGGCTACGGGCATTCAGCGCAGCCTTTATCCGGCACTTCCGGCTTGGGAACAAACTACACCTCTACGCAGCCACCCACGCCATCGCCGAGAAGAACCTCATCATCCACCTCAGACCACCTCGCAGACCTTTACCACAACTACAGAGAGAACTTCCAACCGTCACCCTCCCAAGATAGAGACTACTTCTACCGAGCAGAGCCTTACACCTACGACAGAACAGCCGACTACGTCGTTAAACACCCACCGTACTACGGCTATGACGAGTGCTCCTTCGAATACCGAGAACCTACTCCCGACTACCGACCCTCACCGCAATACCTCACGCACAGAAGAACGCCCTCAAACTCCTCCGCATCCAACTCCCACCCAGAAGAATTCTCCCCCTCCAGACAATACAGAAGTAAAGAGAAGAGAGAAGAATACAGACCCAAGACTGAGTACCCGCGTAAATCTAACGACTATTCCTTACCAAGAGACTTTTACAGACAAGACTCGCAAGAGAAGAGTGAGGTCGAACGACCTGCGAATTTAGGACTAGAATTAGCGCCGACGAAACTGAGATCCAGCTTGAAGAAGTATAATAAGAAGTCGAGTGCATCAGGTGGGAGTTCGGGAGGCGGTACGCCAACGAACCCGACGCCTCCGGACAGCTTGACAAGCGAGACTGACAGTTCTTACGTATCAGCAAGGGATGCTTCAAGCGGCTCGCAGTCCCGGGTGAGGTTCAGTCCAGAGACAATGGAGCCACCCGTGCTAGAGCGCAGGCCCTCGCGGCACACGTAGCGAAGGCTGAAGAAGTTCGACGACTACCTTGTTTGACGCAAACTGTACATACGCTTGCGGGTAGTCCGAACGCTTCGCTTCATAGTTGTTCATTTCAATTGACTGTACGCAGTTCTGATGATAGTGGACGTAGCCAAGGCGGGCTTGTGAGTGTGGTTTGAATTGTAAGGTTGTTTCTGCATTTAGTTGAATTGTTATTTCGAACGCATTTAATATATAAAAAAAAGACAAATGTTTGTACTTATATCAAATTTCTTTGATCACTGGCTCCAATCGTATCCTAATATTTAATACTTACATATCCTCACTAGACAATTTGATATTTCAGAGGATTTTCTTTTCATTAGAACTTTCGTCAATGTATCATGAATGTTGGTCCAACTTAGATGTTGATAGGAGTCTTCGGCTACGAATAACTGCAATAAGCTTATGTATAAACGCGATTGTGTTCATTATTTAATGTATGAGTAGTTTCCATTGTACATTTTGTATGATACGTCGTCATAATGAGATGTATTTAGCTGCCAATGTAAAGCGAATCGCTCTTTCACAGTGCCTATCGCGCGGAAATATTATTATTAATTCCTAATTGCGTGATGTAGTAAAATATGATTATTTCGAGATTTTGTTTAGTTGAGGTAGCTTCTTGAGGCAAGCACGCAATGAAAAACTTTTCTATGCATTGTGGCGGGAGTTCACTAGAGTTCAAAAGTTTTTGCATTGCCTTCATCACATCGAGGTTTCCTTGCACCACATTAGATCTACATTTATCTCGAATTGGTTCAAATTATATTCTGGTTTGATGTTAGCAATGAGTAGTAGAATAGGCACAAACTAAGCATTGTACAAATTGTAAATATCTGATCATAAAGCTGATGTTACGGTCAGCGAGTAACTGTCGTTTACGTGCGAGTTTTTTTACTTTCGTTAAATTTATAAATAGTACAAATGTATTTGTAAGTGTCATCGTGTACGAACGCGTAGCGAAGAAAAAACATATTTTTAATTCAACGTAATCAGTGTATATTTTGAAACTAACAATTAATATATTATGTAACTTATATCACTAAGTTGTATGCATTTTGTACAAATCATTAGATATTTTTACTGAAAAATATCAGTAATATTAGTACCTAGTATTGTGAGCAGCTTTTATATCCCACAATTAAATAATGTAAATTAGGTAAAAAATACTAGTCGGAAGTTTGCGGAAATCCTAAATATTGCATATCCAGCTAAAAATTGATATTATATTCGATATTACGCTTCCCTTACCCGAGAAACACTGGATTACTTTAATTAATCGATCGAGATATACCGTTTTTCCGTTCATATGATGGCCTATAGTCTGGAAGCTTGAAATTATCACTTAAATTAGCGTTTAAATTAAAATTTAAGATGTATATCGGAAAAATTCGAATAATATTAGCTTTGATAATTATTGTTAGCCCGAATCAGTGCCTAATGTTTGCTGGAACGGTACTTAGAGATTAGCCATGGAGTGAAACGATTTTATCAAAACGAATTATTTTTTTTACAATTTATTATGGCCAGTAAAATCATCTTCGACAACTAGAAAGTTATATTTATTTTTTCAATTTTTATTTTCATGTGCAATATGTGAAATTATTTTGCGTCCATATTTAATTATATTATTATTATTATTTATGAAACAAATCGTCGTGAATGTAACAGTATTTAATACAGTATTCGAAGTATTGTATATTCGGAAAAATATATGTATGGTTGTATTTAGTATAATTTATTAAGTTAACTTGAACCAGTGCCAATGTCGTCCAGTGTTTTACATTAATCTTTTATTTCCATTTTAGTACAAACCAAATCCTAACCAAATTATCGTAAGAATCTCTTGTAAAATTAAGTTTCAGTTTAACAAGTCACAAATTCTGAGTCAACGATTAAAAACGATATTATGTAAATATTTATCTGAGATTCACGGCGCGTTTACTTAAAAAAAAAACTCTAGTCCTGAATTTTTTATTTTATTTTAATATCTGGCTTGTAATCGAGTGGTTACGAACGACTGGCGAACGTACTTCGAATGAAAAAATTTAGTTTATTGGGCATTCCTGTGTTTTATATACATTCCATATGTGTTGAAGTGATATTATTGTAATCAGTGATGCGTTTAAGACGAGTGTAAAGGTTTTGTGTGCCAATAACATGAGGTGGGAGGATGCCTTACGTCTGTACGTTGAATCGACAAATAAAAATCTAGATTAAGCTTTTAATGAAGTCTTATTATTCCTTATCCTTTCTAACCCATTCCTAACAATCTGTAGAATAGAATACTAAACAGAAATTAGGGAGGGGTATTTTTCTTACATTTACGCAGGAAGAAATGTAAATTAGCAAGTCAATTATGTAACTATCATTTACATACAAATCTTGTAACAAGAATTCACAAGGCATATACAACTGGATTCTTTCCTGCCTATCAATTCTTTTTAACGCGTTAGACATAGATTCAGTAAAAAATAACTGGTTTGTAACGGTTTAGCAGATTGGGTCAAAAAGCATATTCAAGATGATGTAGACCTAGTTGTTCTTGAGCTGGTTTAAATTTTAATTAATCTTCACATTCCACTAACTTTTTGACCCACGCCCGAAAGTGACGAAGTTTCAATGAATAATTCAGTTGAAAGGCATAACAGTTCCACAAACATGCTACTTCGTCCGTGACTAACGTGTTAAGACGATATATTTTATTCTCATTAAGGAAACACGACTTGTTTCTATAACTGAAGCAAGCATGATGGAAGTTCTCTGTAGTAATAGGAAAATCACTCTCAAACTCTTGTATGATTTTGAGTGTCATCAACAAACCACGTAATTACTTACAATAAGGTGGTGCTGCTGATATAGGCGCCATAAAAGGATAAAATTGATAAAACATTACACAGTTCCGAGCAGTTACATAGGTGCCTACTATTCATTTAATCGCGACTTTGTTTTTCATTTTGCTTGGATATAAAATGTGATGTGCATAATAAATGCAAATACAGCGATAAGCCATATCCGGGTGATTCGGTTTTAAAAGTATCTGAATTCCAGGTGCAGAGCACCCTCAGATATTTTTTGTATATATCAAAACCATAAATTAGGTATTGTATTCAGATGATAGCGTTGGCATAGTAAAAGTAATTGATCAAACTCCAATGAAATAACCTGTGTATACACAGGCATACTTCGCAAATAACCGCTCCATTCAGCAGGTCGTGTTCTTGAACTCTATGGAGCCGATTGTGGCCAATTAAATGTTCATTACACCCACACTTATCACTTTCTCTTATCTTTTGTACAAGGGTAACAAATGAGACGGGGGCTTTATATAAAAACAATTTATTCAATACTGCATAACTAAAATACTATGTCAGTGCGATGTAAAAATATACTTAATTAGTAGTAAATAGTGCTCTTACAAGCTAAAATATTTACAGAATAAAAGCTTCTGTCCACGAAGGTGTATCTTCATACAATTACAACGAAAATTATATGCTATTCTACGGAAAGTAGAAGTGGACCATTTAAAAATAGTTTATTGTTCTCTTTATTGAAGTCTACGGCCGAGTAATGATACGTCCAAGTAGACAGAATACTTTAAACATTTCTGTGGTAAGACGGGAGAGGTGCCTACTGCAAATTAGTCATGAGCACTTTTGACAAATCGATCGCACATTCTCTCTATACAATAGACGGGAAATTTCTTGTTGCTCATTTCTCACGGCACTTGCGTAATTTTCTCCACCCGTTACAGTTTATCTTCAAGTCGAACTTTCGTAAATATTTATCACACAGTAACAGTAGTTACATCGGCAACATTATTTTAATCTCAAATTGAATCAATCTGCAAAAGTGCCATAACTAACTTTGCTCACGAACATCTTAAAAACTGTAAAAGAATTCAGTGAAATTGATATTTCTTAAATTATGCCTTTTCAACAAAATAGTCTTACAAATACAAGAACTATGTTCCATAAATACTCAGGGTAAAGAATTTATAATTCAATCGAATGGAGAAACGTAAAAAAAAATTGTATCAAAAAACACCCTGTGATAATAATCCAATAAGCATTAAAATTTAGGTTTAGAACCAAAGTTCTTATGTCTAAGTACTGGAAATTACCAGAAATATCACAATCAAGTGTCCTTACATCCTTCTAATCTCTATTTCGTCTTATCTCTAGAGAAGTTGAGTCCATTTGACTAGTGGAAAAACTGGTTTATGTTCTTAGAAAAGAAAGATTATTATGTAAGCAGTTAAATATTCCCTCCACTTAGCTTCCGATTCTAAGGACATAAATAATAATTGTTTTGCAAACTCCATTATTTCTACAGACTTTTTTTTTATTTTGCTTACCAATCATCTCTTGCTTCGCAAACTACAGGATTTCATATCTTTCATATTTCAGCTTTGTAATTCTCTCCAAATCATGCTTTCATGTAGCTATCTACAAAACTACAATCAGTCTAGTGAATCAGAAATCGCCAGTAACCATTTTTTTTTTCTTACTGCAATTATACGGCACACATAACTTCTTCAGAAGATGATTTATCGTATAAGCATGCAGAATGTAACATAGTTACATTGAAACTATAAAGTCGTTTTGAAATAATTTTTCGGCCTTGAATAATGCGACATTCGGAGCGCGACTCATGTTTATCTAATACATTAGGTTGCAATAATCTTTAATAATAGTTCACCAGATCGGCGAAAAATCTGCACATTTTCGATAAAAAGTTATCGCACCTTCGAAATATGCTAATGCTCCATCTAAACAACGATTACTATTCTTATTCTGGTCGTAAAATCCTGTTCGCTGGACATGGTAACGATATTATTAAAACATTAATGCTTTCGATCAAGATGAAATAGATATTCTCTATCGTTAAAATATTTACGAAGCTATTTCCTACCTTCTTTCATTCAACCTGTCGTTATGTACATCACTCGTGGCAAGTGGCCAATTATATTACACTCTTATTAGTACATCTGACGTATCATCAAACTGGAAAATTGACATAACACGCCCATCAACGCGATACTCTTAAGAAGTGTTTTATGAAGTACCCAGTAGGTATAGTTTCTATCGCTTCCGGGAAGTTAACATGACTTAATTTGATTACTCAGTAAGGAATAAGTAAAATTAAAAAGCAAAATTAACATTGTTATTTCTTTCTGTATTTCCAGTGTGACTTACGTGCTTTCCGCTGTCTTCTAACCAAGTAAACAATCATGAACAGCTAAACACACATTTTGGTGCGTATTATTTGCCCAATGCTTTGCTTACATTTTCAGTTTCAGAATATCAATGAGTGATATTTATTTTTATCGTCCGTATTGTAGTTTCAACACGATCTAAAACCGGTCTCCCTACACTCGCTCGTTTTTACAATTAAAATCTGGTTTGCGAATAACTACCTATCCGAATCTTAAAAAGTTAGATAGTAGCGCATTTATTTCGTATTATTTCAGAAACGCGTCAGTGTTAGCCTTGACCTTTAGCGTTACATTCATGCGGTTCTATATTGTTTTATGAACATTATAAGCTACTTATCGCTAATTAAATCATATGAAATGAAGTTATCGCTCTGGTCACAAGTTTGTTAAAACTCATAGGTATTAAAACAATTTGTCGTTCATTGTTTAGGTCCTGCAGTCTATTTCGGTGTAGTCGTGGCGTGTGCCCACAACAGCTTCCGCCGCCATAAATCTCGGATAACGGGAACAGGGAACACGTCATAACATTTTAATATCCGAAGCTTGATAGATATCGCCAGAATTTACGAGAATCTGCTGCCTACATTGCAAAATGCGCCACCGTTACACAAAACAAAACTCTGTGTACATACGAAAGTCATTTTTTATTCACTCGACTTTTTGCTTTCGAAATTAATTCCTCAGACAGCAAACGAGCTAACGCAATCAATGAGATTAACTAGACAAGCGCCGACATGAATTGAGATAAATGTAACCACTAAAACCAATAGCAAAGACATTCAATGCAAACAAAAAGGATTTCGGAGCGTGATTTGCTTTTAGAGGAACGTTATTGGCCATACAGTTCGCTTAGAAAGAGTATTCGAGGAAGATAACCTTTTAGGGGTCCGGTTTTATTAACATTATACCGATCATAACCGATGATGAGGAAAAAAACTGGCTCGGCTGTTTTAGCAGACGACTCATTAGCATAATAGAACCTGTGCGATAAACTAAAAAGCGTAAAAACTGCCAGCGTCCATCGTTTCTACGTAAATGCATGACCGCGTGTCAAGTCTAATGTTAACACGGTTCTAAATAATTGTTTTAAAACTGACTCATCGAAACCCATCAACCTAGCAACAATGCGAGGGGCATTTACGTCGACGCACCCATTACGAAAGAATTTAAGGGGATTATTTTGAAATTTGACCCTCAAAAATACGAAGTAAGAAATATACTTTTACGAGTTCCTATTACTTTGCAACGAAAATTTCTCATTACAAAGGTTTCGCGGTTTGAAAAGGCATTTTAAGTTCAAATTTTGAATAAGAAATTCCTAAATCTGAAATGGACTTACTATTTACTATACGTGCGTATCTAATTCTTATTTCACATACGAGTAGGTGTACGGTGTAGCAAAATTGCGTGCACGATTTTAGCAGATGATATAACTTAAGTGCTATATAGCGTAGTGCACGTGATTACAAAAGCGAAAATGAATAAATATTGATCAGAATTTGAGCGGTCTAACAAGAAACATTCTTTACATTTCTTCGTACATTGCCCGACTACTAAGGCACCTACTTACTTAATTTACTGCAAAAAGAACTCGAGTTCTTATAAAAAGTGTGAGACTATGAGGTGGGTCTTTACACTACGGTTATTCAAATCACTACGCGTAACCGCTATAACTCTGGTGTTGCAAACTAAAAATACAAATGACTTGATTAGGGGCATCATCTATCTAGCTTGTCGATAACGGTGGTTGAAATGCAGCACTAAAACTAACATGTTAAATAGCATTAATTAGTTATCTGAATTTGCATAAGCTTCCGCGTTTACAAATATATTTTTGTCGTAATTCTAGTTTTAAAATATTACAAAATCATCATGTCATCAATGTTATTTTATATCTGAGACATATTGTTTGTTTTATTCAACTGCATCCGGTTAGACTGGAAGCCAGTCCCAACATAGGGAAAAGGCTAGGCAGATGATGATTGTTTGTTACTTTATACGATTCTTTATCGTACATATCACAGTCGACTTCGTAATTCATTAGACGCCCTGCGGCGTCGCCAGTCTAATCCTTATGAAAAATCAATACGTACCCAACCCAAAATGCAAAACGAATTTCTTGTTACAAAGTCCGACATTCTTTAAATCCTAAAATAATTTTCAAATGCATCAAACATTGAAATCTAGAATATCAAGTAATTAAGAGTTTTCTAGATTTACATATTTTAAAGTCGGACTAGTCTGGCGTCAGACATGGGAAAAAGGTCGTCGAATATCAAATATTTATATGTATTTTGCCCTTGAAAGGACAAAACCTAAACTCATTGACCGAGAGTTTGCACACATGCGCCTTGCTCGAGACATTTCTACTTATAGGACATTATTTAATGAAGACATGACCCAACAAAACCTATATCTAGGCATCGATTTAGTTTTATTTCGTAGACGACGCAGACGTATTTAGTCGATGTATTTTTATCCTCATACGTTTATTATGATTCAAGGCAGGATCCACCTAGTCAGGACTTTTAGACCGATCTATTTTGGGCAAGGACGATTGTCTACAACAGTATCCTCAATTATTATTGATTTGATTTGTTACCTAATTGGTCTCATATGGTTAACAAGTGTTTGTTAACCATATGAGACCAATTAGGTAACAAATCCTCATTTAGAATTTTCTAGAAACCTTAGTTAAAAAAATCAATCGAGATAAACCAGGCGATACGTTAGGCAAGTTTTCGCATTTCATCTTGTGACGTCAATGATCAGGGAAAATGGCGGGAAAGGCCGTGTGGCCAGAATGTATTAATACCTATGTACACAACACTCAGGGACGATATTATATCAATAGACCACTTAGCTGTCCAGTTTAGTAAGCTTTAATTATCAGTGCATTGGACCGAGTTATCTCTACAAACTAGTCGTACGTAACGTCATGTGGATAACAATATGCGTGTTCAGCGACGGCCTAACTTGCTGAACGTTGTCAGACATTCAAATCTTTGAAGCTCCAATTACTTTAGCAGAAACACGTTTGTGTTTTGGTAACATTTTTATGTGAATTCAATAGTACGACAGTTATGATGAAAAAGAAATCGAAATCAGCAATAACTGAACGATTAATAGTTAAAACAAACTAGGTAATATTCAGGTATGAAATACCTGTGTACAAGAACATCGATAGCAAAATTTAAATAAAATTTAGGTCAACCTTCATGAAGTCCAGAATTGTTAACGATCGATGAGTCAGTTTGGAAGCAATGTAATGCAAAATGTACTGTTGCTTTACTTTTGAAGTTGGGGACGTATGAGTCATGGGTTTATTGATACGAAATGTTACTGATATGGGGCATGGAAGATATTATTTCGACTATGCAATTACAGGATTTTAACAGATTTACCGGCCGCTTTGTTCGGTCATTCAAATAACGAACACGTGCCGAAGTATTTCTTCTAATACAACTTAGGATTTATCGCAAGAAAAGGCATAAAACTTAACAATTTATAGCTGATGGATTATTGTACCTACCCAAAATGTGATAACAGAACACAATCAACATGAAACTACAAAAGTATCAAACTTACATAATTCAAACAACACTAAGCTATCCCTAGCGGACTAGAATTACTTAAGACTGAGAAATACGTTACGTTTAAAAATAATACATCATTACTCACCATCTAGATGTCACGGCGTTATACTTACTTTCTACTTTCTCTCCTAAATCTGTTGTTTGGTACATAATTGTCCCAAGTAAGAGGCACGGAGGGATAGGCACCTAGTGCTTTTACTCTAATTTGTGGCAGTCTATTGTGAGTAGGAAAATTGGTTTGAACCACATCAATGTTGGTATTTCAGTATTATCTTATCGGCGTCCTATGCTCTGGCGCGTCCCGAAAGATAACAATTATCCTTGTCGGTGACGGCCTGCGAGTCCGCGTGCCTGCACGCTCTCTACGCCTACCTACACTACCCTAATGGACCGACTCGAAGCCTTAAAAATGAATAAGAGATTAAAGCTCACTTTTCGTTCGTCCACGACGGTATTAAATAATAAATACATTCACACAGTTTGTAACGTTACATTTTAGAAATTAGAAGGCCTGACTTGCTACTGCGCCAAAAATAATATTGAATAAGTAACTAATGACGGGATAAAACAATAACGGGAACCATAAACCCTGAGGTAACATAAACAAATAAAAACTTATTTCTGATCTCTCACTACGCACACAACATGCAATATTTAAGCGGTTTTACAGAGCCGACCTGCCGCCGACAGACAATACACACATATATTATGTACATGTTAAACTACTGCCACAAATAATTATATTATGTATTATTACGTATATTATGTAAGTAAATAAAGGACACGACAGGGCGGGGATAAGTATATAGAAAAAAAAATAGAGAAATATACAATAAACTCTATTTAAACATGAAATTTATTAAAGATTAAAAAACATACAATGTTTTGTTTTACACAAAATAAAATACCTGGAGGGTTATTGTCGGGCGCCGGGGCGGCATTAGCTGAGGCGGGGCGCGCCCAGGCGCCCGCGGCAGATATACATAGTGCGACAGGTCCATATATAGTCCAATAATATAATACCATAGCATATGATAAAAAGTGTACACATATATGATACTGTCAAGCCAACTAAAACTCACAAAAAGTCATGTCGCGCTCTCGCGAATATAAAACTATGTTAAATCTTACAAAAATACTTATGTGACTAATTTGAAATGCACATATTATAGGATCTCGCTTTCCGTCTACAAAAATAATCTGAAATTGGAATGAAAATCTTTCTTAAGCATTCCGCCTGGGAACGATCACAAAAGTTACGGCGTTCACAACGTCCGTACACATCTTAATTATTTCTCTTCTGAGTCTTAAAGCTAACCGATAGAACCTGTCCGTTGAGCGTGTATCCATTGAGCGCCTGGATGGCCATAGCGGCCTCATCATACTCACGCATATTCACAAATGCAAAGCCTTTGTTTTTCTTTGTCTCAGGATCTTTGATCACTTTTATGGAGTCGATTGCACCATAGGGACCAAAGAGTTGCCATAGAGCCAGCTCCTCGGTGTCCTCACCGATGTTGTATACATACACTGTGGTCTGATGTGGCGCGGGCGCGGCCCCAAGCAGCGGCACAGGGCTGGCGGGCGCGCCCAGCAGCGGCAGCGGCGTGTGGTTGGTCGCGGCCATCGGGTTGAAGCGCTGCTGGCCCTTGTTGATGAACGGCAGCGCCTTGCCCGGCGACGGGAGCAGCGGAGGCGGGGAGGCCTGTGGGAAACCAGGAGCAAAGGCGGCCGGCCGCGCGCCGAACGCCGCGCTGAGGTTGGTGCCGTTGAAGGCGGCGGGCGCGGTGCCGTTGAACACGGCTGTGGCGCCGTTGTACGCCAGCGGCGCAGCACCCACCGCGACGCGGGGCGTCGGCCGCGGCGCGTTCTTATTCGCATTGGGCTTGTTCGCGAACTTGACCACGATGGCGCCAGCGGCCGGTATAGGTGTCTGCCCGTTCATGTGTTTTATTGCTTCTTCAGCCTGTGGCCGCGTCTCGTAGCACACGAACCCGATGCCTTGCGACACTCGACTGTTCGTTATCACACCGAACTGACTGAATAAACTATTTAGACGTTCTAACGTCATGTCTGGAGGTAGATTGCTAATGTAAAGGTTAGATTCCGTGTCAGGTTTATGGCTGACCTTATTTTCGGGGTTGAGTAGTGCGAATGACACTTTCAGAGTCTTGCCTTGCATGAGGAGGCCGTTGAACGCCGCCCGCGCCTTCTCGGCATCCTCGTGTTTCTCGTACTCCACAAAGCCATAACCCCGGTTCGCTATGAGCTTACAACTCTCTATCTTGCCCATGGCGGAAAAGAGCGCGTACATCATGTCCCGCGTCATCAGCTCGGGTATGTAATTGACCATGAGTTTGGTCGGTGACACATTGTTGGCGTCGCCGCCGCCATTCTCCATTTCGTTTTTTATCATTGTTCTTTTATTGTAAAAACTACACTACCGAAAACAAAATACTAATAAACTCACACTATGAATAGTTGTTTACTTCATTTGCGACATCTATAACGAACAAAGAACGAACACAAAAAGTCCCAGTCACACTAAAATGCCACAGCGACGCCGGTTCACAAGTTCATCATCACACGAACGAGTTTGTTTTTGGAATGTTACCAGGTTTTGCCCTTTTTGTTTGGCAACTACGGAATGCAACTAGTAGTTGAATTAATACATTTCACTTCATTTATTTCCGTTATTTGTCCGATTTTTAACGATGATTAATTAATTTGGCACGTGTTTCGATATTTGGTTACTGTCAAATTAATAATTTTATAAAATTTTGATCGCGTGGCACATTTTTATTTTATTGTCTATGATGTAAATTATTAACCGCTAAAAACCTATTACATTCTTAGCATTTACAATAGTAAAAACCACACTAGTGATCAAGGGTTAAAAATGTATTTTTTTTTTTGTTTGAATCTCATATTATAACCACTTAAAAATAGATGAAGCTCGGCGTATTTTCCACTAATTACTTTGTTTCTGTAAACTTTGATCAACTACAACATAAATTCAAAAATCAAATCAATTTTGTGAAATTAAAAAATATTATTCGATCATTTACACTTTCTATTTTTATTTTAACAATAGTTTTAGCTAAAACTACTCTGAAATCGAATGCTTTTTGGTGGTCTATGGTCAAGACAAAAAAATATTGGCATCTTTTTCTTTTTGTGAGACGGGATAGGAAATGCTTACAATCTAACTCGAGAATACTCTATAAAAAAACTAAAGCTCCCAGTGTCCCAATAAGACGTCGAATGAAGATTGCTGATTGGTTGCAGACCTTGAGTCCAGTCAAGCATCAGCTGAGAATGTCAAATGTCAACAGCTGCTATATGACAGATGATTAACATAGATAATACGCTTAATCACTCATCCCGATAGATGACACTGTCGCACAGTTGACAGGTTTTGAATTGCTCTGAATTTTATGGTGTTTTGCACAGGTTTTGTGACTTTATTTCACTAGGTCTCTTAATACAAGAGGATCTAAGACTATAATCATGTTCCTCACGAATATCCTGTTAAAAAAAGCCAAGAGCAAGTTAGTGTTTTACTCACATATCCGTAAGCTTTCCCAATAAAAATAACTCAGCTAACACCATTTCTCATTTTCAGGTTGGTTATGGTGTTAATGGAAAGTGTGGTGTCTGGGCATCAAGTAACGAAGATAAGGGAGCGTTTAGCTGATAAATTGGAGTTAATTCGTTTCGACCCATACAGTGAGTAACTACTGCAAAATCTAATAACCTCTAAATCCTGATATCCAGGTTTTGTTTTTGTAAAACATGTCTGTAGATTACAGCCTTTTATTTAAACTTCCGGGTAGAAGAGACGTTTATCCTCAGCAGTGGGTGAAGTCGGGAGTTGGATGATAATGGTGATTAAAAGTTAATTATCGTTTCTGGATACTGTTACACCATTCCACTGCTGGATAAAAGCCTCTCCCCATGAATTCAAGCTATTGATTTCCTGATTATCTTCTGTAATAAAAATAGGCAAATAGGCAACATTTCATTAATCATACAAACATCCATTGTGGCTTATTGTGAAAATGGTATATAACATTATGCCTTGTTTTCCCAAAGGGTTAGACAGAGGTGTACCTACAGTACACCCACATTTTGATAGGGGGTGAGCCTATTGCCATTGACCGGGCACATTTATTTATGTATACTTTATTGTACACCACAAAAATACATAACAAAAACAAATCAAACACTACACACACAGACACCTCTACACATATCTACTGACTCCAGGCTGCTACTGAGAAATCATAGATAGAAACACCCACTAACACTGCCCAACCTGGGAATCAAATCCAGGATATGATTCGTGCTCAGCATAGCCTTATTAACCACTATCACTACACCAACGAAAATATTATATTTGCTGAACTAAAGTCCTGTCCCAACTGAAGCTATGCATGGCTAATGTGGTCTTCATCTTCCTCCTAACCTTATCCCAATTATTTGTGGTAATCGCAACACATCCCTACTAGCCATTATTTCAGAATTCACTTATACCCAAGCCACAGTGGCCACATCCAGGATTGTCATTGGAAAGGGGCTTGACCCTGCTGAGGATAGGTATTGCCAAAGTAAACACTAAAAAAGCACACAACATTTTACAAGCCTCCTCGGACTACTTTTCGCAAATACTTCAATGACTTTGTTAGGTTGTAGACTTCCAGAGATATCTCCGTAAATATACATGGCGGCCAAACCGGGCAGCGTGATTGGTAGAATGAGTGGTGCGTGGATTTAAAATTCGTCACGTAAACAAAACATCTTATGAAAAAAACTTGAAATTATAATATTTAGTAAGTTAAGGATATTGATGGCAATTGTACAATAGGTAGTGTAAATACTTGGTAAAAAGTTTAATTAGAATAATATCAAGTTCACTTTCAAAATTCATGGAAGAACTCAGACATTTTGGGGGGGCTTGAGCCCCTAAGCTCCCCTCCCGGATCCACTACTGCTAGGCCAAATTATCATGATCCTTTCTTTGATCTGCCTCTTAGGCTATAAAAAAAAATAAGTTTAAGACTTTTCATATTGTTTCATTTGTCATGTGTGTATATTTCTTGTTGGAGATCTAAAACAAATATCACATGCTCCTCTGCCCTCCGCATCATATGTCCATCCATACTTGACCAACACATGTCCATCCATCCCTTAATTGTCACACAAATAATTATAAATATTCTAACTTGTTTCTGCATAGTGAGGTTTTAATTGAACAGCTTTTGTATTAAAAGTATAGGAGAGACCTTTGACCAGCTGTGGGACAACATAGGTTTTTTTTTCTTTTTTTTTCCCTTTCCTACTTTGCCCCACTCTGGGCAAAGCCCTCCCTCCACTCCTATCTTTCGCGTTCCTTAATTTAAACACAGGTTAATAAAAAATGAAAATAAACAATTGAAACACACAAAACGAACAGGCCCCATTCTGATATTTTTTTGAAATTTTACTTTTTGTTTAATTTTCTCTCTATCATCTCCTTGTTAATTTCATGGACAAAACGTAAAAAAATAATTAATAAAATAGGTGAGTAAGTGAGGGGCTCATGGCTAAATAATAATAGGGACTCAAAGTCGATCGAAGGTTAAGCTATGCATGGCCGAGGTTGGTCGAGGAGGGATCAGTATGGATGGTCACTCATCCTACATGAGTGACCATCCATACTGATCCCTCCATGCCTTGGAAAGCATGTTAAGTCCAACAACTTAAATGCTAGCCAGCACAATAATTGCGTAATACACGATCAATCACAATCTGAATCATTTTGAAAGACATTGCTAATCCATTTCATCATAAAATCCAAAAAAAAAAAATCTGCTCAAGAACGTAAATAACTAAATGAACGTTGTTAAACTGTTTAAATGAAACAGATTAGTCTTAATCATTTACGAAAATGTGTTACGCAATTAGATAGCAAGACCAACATCCTAGCTATCATTTGTAGGTTTTTGACAAGGTAAGATAGGCAGTCGCTCCATGAAATAATGGTATTCAGTTGCATCCGTTTAGCTTTAGACTACACGCTAGACTGCACGCTACACGCAAGTTTGTTCTTCACCATATACCATATTCAGAACATAAAGAAATGAAAACTATGCAATTTTGCAATTTGGGAAACTTTTCGACAGATCTTGTTCGTGACAAGTACATAGGTTACTATTTGAAGAATTCGTGTGACCCGCGGCACAAATCGGTCGCATCGGTCTACGCGTGTGTACACCCATCGCATGCGGCCTCGCGAATTTTAGCGTACGCCCTAAGGCTTCTGCCTCGAATCTTGCGGGCAGCTCGAAAGCAGCGGCGCGGGGAGCGAGCGGTTCCATATAAAACTATGCGTTGCCGCGCCGCCGCCGCCGCCGCCCCCCCGCTGCCCGCTGAGTTCGAGTCCGCGGCCTAAGGGTTTCCGCTTCTGCCTTCTGCTCTTACTCGCCTGTGGCGAAACATATTGGTTTTTTTTACCAGGAACCACACGTTCAAGTAAAAAATTGTTGGTTTGGTTGCCTCAAGTCATATTATTTTATTTTCGTTTCAGTTCAACAAGAAAGTTTGTACAAGGAGAGGAAGAAGATCAGGAGCATTAAGTCATCATAGGTAACTTAGTATTTTCTGTGTAGGTATTAGGATTAAATAATATACAACATGTTTTAAATGTTATAATTTAGTTATTGTACTTTAAACAATAAACAAATCTTTGGATATAATGTGTTTCACTATAATCACTAGAAAATTATGAAACCTCTGTAATTAAGTACTGCATGTTACAATTTGCTACCAAATTTAATTGTACAGAGCAGAGTCTAATATATGTTCAATATAATGAGTTTAGAATATATGCTTTACTTTCCAACTTCTTACGGCTAAGTCCGATACTGTATGCAATTGAAAGAATTTCAAAATTACATGTAGTTAGTGCTTCTTTCGTCCAATGTGCCTTATTCAGACCAAAAGTGCTAATAGTGCTAATTAAAATAAATTTACAACATAAAACACCTATTATTTTATAATAATTCGTCACTACTACGTAGGACCCAGCCCAGATAAATCTAACTCTAATAAAATTTTCAAAAGAGAATTCTCAATTTATATAATATAGGCCAAATATTAATTAAATACATAATATTTCTCATATCACAATACAAGAACTAAAAATTTAAAATTTCGTTAATTATAATTTTAATAACTAAAATGTTTTTTTTTTCTACATTCTCATATTTTAATATAAGTTTGAATAATTTAATTATTCTCATTTTTTAATAAAGTGCAATTCCGATAATTTTTCAACATTCAGTTTCCTATAGATGTAAATATTTTTTTCCAATCAATAAACATTTTCAAACACTTATTAATTACTCTCACTGAATTCTTTAAATCTATCTCGAACTTTACTAGAAGGTTAAATATATGACTTACACCCTTAAAATACCTTTCAAGGCTTCTTTAACTATAAGTTCTAATACTGTGGCCACATACACTGCAACCATGATATTATTGAAAATAAAATAATTTGAATGAAATTGACTAGAATGTAACATTAATGTACTTAGGCACCTAAAAGAATCTCTATTATTAAATATTCCAATAATTCAATACAGCTTTTATAAATTTTTGTTTACAATTAAAATATTTATACATATAGATGAAATAATTTTGAAAATTTAATATTGACACCAAAAGAGTCCTTAATTGATTTAAAATCAAATAAAACTTACATTCTACTTACAATAAATGTACAATATGAGGAAATTCTTTGGCTTACGATAGTTTTAAAAAGTATAATTAAGATTAAAAAGATTTGAAATTATAGGAAGTTGGTCCTCTAATGACACTGTAATGGTAGTATAAAATTTTAATGGAATGATATTAATATTTATAATTTCTTTTTAGTTTTATTTTACATACATAAATGTGTCGATGCACCTATCATGAATTACATATGACTGTTTAAAATGCAAACTTGCTTTAAGCTTGAGAACTATTTCTTTCACTGTGTACCTATTCTTAAATGTATTAAATTTCATAGAGATAAAATAGAGCTACAGAGTAGCAATACAGTTATATAGGGAAGACAACATATAGGCACAAATGCACTTCCAAATGTCCTACTTGCTTCTTCAATGTATTGTTTCTATGCACAATATCAGAATTTCTTAGTAAGGAGATTTCTCGCCATAGCCTATACTTATTACCATTTAATTTTATCCTAATCTTAAATGATTCAGATTTAATTTAACAGATAGATACAATAATAACTCTTAGAACAATCGAAGAAAGTATGATTGATCCCATATCAACAATTTGAATTCCAGATAAATACCTAATAGGTATGAAAGTAGACAATACATGTCATGGAATACACAAGAATAATATTAATTAATAGAATAATAATAATAATATAATTGAAAAACATTTACGTATAATGTAATAAATAAAGAAAATATATGATAATAAAAAGTACCTAAACGACTAGATTGTCACTAAAAGGTTACATACATTAATAAAATGACATTGGAAATTGTCTGAAAATTCTTAATAGTGATTATAATATAAATTTCCGCTATTACTTAGAACGATTATTCTGTTCAGTTCAATTTCTAATTTTCCGATATTTTAATCGACTTAACAGCATGTTTAAAAGTTTATTTATTTAGAATATGCCTACATTATCGTAATGTTTACCCGTAAATGTAATTATATGAATGGATACTGACAATTTCATTTTTACCGCCAAAATTTCATAAATTGTACCAAAAACTATGAATTTCTAAGCTCATAATGGATGTTTGTCATTCTACATTTTCTGGTCCTAAATTTCGGTTCGTCTATGATTATGGCAATCAGAATACAAATTGTCAGTTAACCCTCTCACCGCAAATGGTAACTTATTAAATAACTTGGAAACTATAATTTATTAATTTCGAAAGGCCGAAAACTCACTTTCATTTTTTTTCTCGTTAATTTAATCGTTCCAATTTTTCGATAAAATTAATAGATATACAGTACAGCTACCAACTTGGCCCAAAGTGGCCTTGTCAACAATTCCTTTTTTGGTCTGAGACCTAACACCCTCAATTCCACCACATATCTCAATCCACATATCGATAAATATTTGAATCAGTAATAGAATCAATATCTTAATTTTAATAACGGCACGCAATTAAATATGAAAAATATATTCTTAGAGAAGTAAACATGTCGGCTTTCCCGCCAAGCGTGCCGTCAAAAACAATCTTACAATTACTTTTATACATAATTTTATTGATTACATATTTTTGAAAATAAATAATTTTTTCTACATTAAAATCTTATTATCTACATACCAATTTTAATTTAAAATGTTGGATTGAATAGTTTATTCTAGAGAGATCACTTATTCACTCACTTTTCAAGTCATACGCTCTAACAGAGGAGCTATGTCGGGATACTTTCATGCAAAGAACTCCGTTTTTGTTGTCATGTCGAACTCGGACTCCTCCATCTTGTACATCTCAATCAGCTGGAACAAATAAAATTATATTAATTAATTTATTACTTATATTTTATTATAGGGAGTACCTCCGCTACCGGCACCGGCTCCCATTAATAACTTCATTGGGAACCGGCATGACACTACTGTCGGCAACCGAGATTAAAAACATCGGCTGCTGGCACATTACATACTCTGTGGCCGGCACGGCCGGTTCCCATAATGGACACCGGCGACGCGGCGTTTATGGAATCCCTTCCAGTATTCACAACTAGCTAACCCTAACCAAAGTATTTTTTTTGTAGTTTTAGTATATATTCTAGTCGTTTTTTTTTTTTGCGAGTAAAAATATTTAACCCAATCTAACTAGTTCGGTTCCGGGTAGTACTTGATTACTGGAATATGGAAATCATTGATTATGGAAATATAAATACTGTAAAAAATAGTGCTTTATTACATGTTTTTTTTAATTATGCCTACCCCGCCTATCAACTCCAATATGCCAAATTGTCAACTCCGTTATCCGTCTTTTTTTCCAAATTTAGCGCCGGCAGCCAATTTGGGAGCCGGCGCCGGCAGCGGAGGCACTCCCTTTATTATATTAGCGACCTCATAACAGCGTCGCCAGTGCCTACGATACACTTAGGATAGGTAAAAGTTCATTATCGACCGTATGTCCGTACCGTGAATCAATATGTTAAAAGTTGAAAACGATTTTTTTTTTCACAGTGAGCCAAAAACAATTCCATTTAATTTAATCAAAACTCACAACAAGTACGTCGATCCGTTTTTACTAAATATTCTAATAAGCGAACCACAATCATCTTCTCCGAGTCGGTGTATTTAAGAAAAGCTCATGTCGTGGCAGCATTATTATAGTCAGTTAGCAAGTCTATAGCGAGGCTGGCTGCCTTAAATGTCCAAACTTCATACAAATAAGTATCGCCACTCACGAAGGCTTTTTTGATGCACCCCAGTCTGGATTCTAACATAACAGAAACTTTGGTGTAATCTTTCGACAGCAAGTGGGAGAATAAATTGCCAATCAAGTTATACTTACGTTATCAATGTCCTTTGAGAGCTCCTCCATCTGCTTGCCGTGGGTGACCTTCAGCTTTTCCTTCTCGCGATTCTGCTTGATGGTTTGTGTCTAAAAACATTTACATGAGAACAGTGTCAGTAACATAATGTGAGACTTATTTTCATTCAACTATTCCGTTTTTATCGCCTGTATTTTTATAAAATCTCTCACTGTTCCAACTCCAAACAAATTTCATAATAAATCTCTTTCTTTTCTCCCCAACCTATTCTATTCCATATCTGCATAAAGCTCCTAATATAACCATTTCATTTCCATTCTGAACTACGAATTCCCTACTGCGTTCACCCTTGCCTATACATCATTGACTGCGTTCACCTTTGCCCACACATCATTGGGCGGGCAAATGACAAATAATATTCTTCCTCCAAGTGCTAACAAATTAGATCCTAATTTGTTACTTAAAATCTTAAGCTATCATTAATCGGGAATGGCACACTCTTTACAACCTTTTATGGATAATTAGTAAAAATCTGCGAAAAATAATCCCGCAAACAGCGAACGTCCAGTAACATTTGACATTTCTCGAGACCTTCCTAGAAATGTGCAATGCGTGATATTCCATAGAAATATTAGATCTTCACTCAAAGACTGTGTTAACTTCACCATCCGATCGAACACTTATCAAATGACACCAACCTTTCTCTCATCCAAGAACTTCTTGGTGTTGTTTTGCTTCTTCTCTCGCAGGCGCCGATCCTTCTCCTGCTTGGTCTTCAGTGTCTTGTCGTTGGCCACCTCCTTGCTCGTCTCCATGCTGATCTTAGCTTGACGGCCGTTCATTTCTTTTAGTTCCCTGAAATTTGAGATGAATGTTGAATTAGATTTAGGGGTTCTCTCTCAGAATATTGAAAGTATTGGGTATCACGAGACAGAAAGAGAAAGTATTAGTAACTACTATGATGATAGCTTTTATTAGCATTTAGGAGGATGCCACTAGGACAATACTCACTCATACTACAATTTCCACCTTCAATGTCTAAACCATATTTAATTTTATTTATCTAACACCTGCTCTGCACGTGTTTGAGATTTCTTTCAGCCAATCTCAATGGCCTTCTTAATATTCGATTTATGAACAGAGATTTGAGCAAGCTAACAGAAACCAGAGATGTAGATCAGTCACCTATTTTCCTGAACCCAGACCATTAAACAAGAAATAGCTGGCATTCAATCATCGAATGCCCATTAAAATCTGTATCTGACAATCATAAAACATATCCGCTCGAGAAATAAATCAGCAAAAAATTGTTTAGTTATAAGCCCACGTTCGCACGGGCGTGTATTATCGCGCCCTGGATTTTCAACTCTCGGTGTTAAGCAGAGCGTTGAGAATCCAACAGAGTGCATCCCATCGCGTCAAAAAATATACTGTTGGATTTTCAACTCTCGGCGCTAAGCAGTGAGTTGAAAATCCAGTACACAAAAATATCGCCGCGGGAAAAAAAATGTTGAATTTATACACGTCAACTGCAGATCTATTGGACCATTCAATGTTTATGATATGAAATAAATCTTAGAAAAGTGTTCATACATTTACGTTGAGAAGTTAATCGCTGATACTAAACTCTGTTGTACAAGTTTTAAATAAACTGCTGCTTCAGAAATAGCGTGTTACGTCTGTTGAATTATATCTTTTGCGTGTATTAACAATTTTACGAAGCTACCCATAAAAACGACAATACAAAAGTTGATAGTAAAGGTTTCCTTTACTATCAACTTTTGTATTGTCGTTTTTATGGGTAGCTTTAAGCTTTTTAACTTAGTTTAAAGTGAGGTTTAGCTTACTGTTTCCAGTTTCTTCAAGGCTTTTCTTATACTTAATTGTCCAGAATTTATTTTCTGCCTTATTAGGTATTCCAATTCCTATAAAACCAGTTAACTATATCTACACTCACGTCATTATGTCAATAGACTGCTACCTTTATCATAAAGCCACACTGCTCACATAAATACGTCCTATCATATATCCTATTTTAAATTGCATGGGAATGACTTAAATTTATAACTAGCGAAAAATGAGTCTACCTCAGACTACGCTTTCGAGGAGTACCTCCAGGCTTAATGTTCCTGCCCAAAGTTTTCTCAAAAATATCCTCTCCTACCTTTCATGCTTCCCCTCCAGCTGCTTAATCTGCGCCAGCTGGGTGGCCTCCATCATCTTCTTCAGCAGGTCGCGCTGTTCGTTGAGCCGGCTGCGCTCGCTGGTCCACTCCTCCACACGGTGCTTGGCCACCAGCTCGCTCCAGGCGGTGGCTTGCTCGTTGACTAGCTTACGGAAGGCCGCGTCGTTGCTTAGCTGGTCCTTGCTGGAAGATTACGTGGGTTCATGAGAATTTGTGATTTTTGAAGAGATGTTCACATGCATAGATAAGGCGTTAATGTTAACTATAAAAGAAGAGATGCAGAAAAAATGCTGTAGAACACAAACTGCTGGTGGAACAAAGATTCACAGTCCCTGTTTTAATTTAAAAAGAAAAAACATACAAAATTGGTTAATGTATGTATATCTCTCGATGTGAGCTGGTCAACACAGGAAAAACACCTTCTCAGATCTATATATAAAAAAATCAATTGCCATGCGTAAGCTCGAAAGAGGCTCGACGGATTGTGATGAAAATGAAGTTAATGTGTGCGCGCCAGAAAAGGTTAAAAAAAAAATCATGACAAAATAAAGGTAGAAGTAACTTTTATGTTTACAACAAATCCCCTAACTTTTGATCAGTGCGAAAGATTTCTCCGGAAAGTATTTTCGCTTCAATGAACGTAGGTATTTATTTATTTATACTTCTCACACACAATAAGATGTAAAGGCGGACTTAATGCCTAAGTGGTAAACGTTTCTCCTTATTTCGCGTTTACAAACGCTTGTATTTATAAGAAACACGTCAAATGAACACTAAACAGAACTCGTTTTCAAAGATGTATGACGAAAGACAACGTCATGTGTCAGGAATTCCTTAGTTTTACGTTCTATAAATTGTTGGGTTAAACCCAGACCCATATTTTATGCTAGCATCTGTGCGCGACTTCGTCCGCGTGAAATCCTTGTTTTATTTGAACACTAGCTGTGCTGTGTTCACCCGCATAAGTCTCGATCTCGTGGAACATCGGGATAAATAGTATCCTCTGTTCTAACCTCAGTCATGGTCTACCCAACAAACAAAAAATCTTTTCTCTTTACAATATTAGTCTAAATAAAATATATCAAGACACTCGGCAATACTGTAGCTTCCCTTTAGTGAAATAATTTTCGGAATCGGATAAGGAGTTCTGGAGATTACCCTCTACATACAAAATATTATCATAAATTATAAATATGGGTAGTACTAGACTCCTCGCCGCGACTTCGTCCGCGAAGCTTCTTTTCTTTGTTTTTTTTTTATGCCTATAGCCTTCGCGCAATTGCTTACAATAAGCTGACAAACTTTGAAACAAATTGCTTCATAACTTGGAAAAAAAAATTTGCTCAACAACGTAAATAACGTAAATGTTGTTGAACTGTCAACATGAAACAAATTAGTCATAATACTTTACGAAAATAAGTTACGTAATTAGGGTACTGGGTCCTTAGACAAAGTAACATCGCTTCGTAGCGAAACGATACCTAAATTCGTCATCGTCTCTGAGATAACGATAAACATTTCCTAGCCAATGTAACACTATTGTCGCGATCGTTGTGTCGAATTGTTTATTCGTTAAGAAACAAAAATATTGGTTATGGTATCGAAAATTTAGCTGTCAGTGTCTGTCAAGAAGTGTCAAATCGGTTAAAGCCGCGAAAATTTTTGTTGTTTTTAAAGTTTTACGTTAAGAATAAGTGAGTGTTGCATTTAATCGTTTTCAAATTATAATAAAAACAATATTTTGACAGTGGTAAGTGAATAGAGTGTCATTACTTTTAGATAGTCTCCAAAATTTAATGATATTCAAAATAGATTCATTTTTTTATGTGACTGATGACAAACGATGATAGAGTAATCTCATTTTAATTTTTAGTGGTAAAAAACATGGAATCAAGAGTGCGAGCAAGTCCCGAACAATTGTCAACGCTGCTTGAATATAATGGAAAAATTGTCAACGCTGCTTGAATATCCTCAATTGTTTCCAATTGCCGTCGCTGTCTTAATCGCTTTTGGCGCCTCTCCCAGGTGTTCTCATTGTGTGCAGCCCACAATAAACGTAAAGAATGCATGATTTATTCGCAATAATACCTCTAGTACAGAATAAATATCTAAGAGTATGTAATCACTCGTGTCAAAAATCTGCTGCTGAATGAAATCCGGCCGTATTGTTTCAATAACTACAACGTTTAGACATTCGTTTCGTTATCTTTTTTGGCGATCACGATCGAGGCGAAGGCGAACACGGAAAGGGCTGCTTGGCTACGCATTTGTATGTATTAAACATGCTAACAATTTGTTACTCTATGGTTTCGTTACGAAATAGAACATTGTCTACCAACTTGCGATAACGATGTCGATTGACCACGTGACTTAACGCGGCATATGTCAATCCCATACATTTTAGTCTTGTCTAACTTCGTTATCGTTTTTAAATTGTTACTTTGTCTAAGCCCCCTGATTCGTTTGGCGAATTCGATTTCTTCCGTTGTTCTGATTTCAAATTCCTATCGGAAGACCATCTAACAGTAAAGGATTGTTCAGACTGTGTCGCTGGCCATAAACAATTCCTACTGAATTTTTGTTTTTTTTTTAAGTACTTTTATGGGTTTCACGGTGTGTTTTTTTTTCTTAGGTCTGTTTAAAAAACGCACCTTCCTTAATACCAGTTTATTACTGTCCCACTGCAAGGCAAATGTCTTTTCTCATACAGAGAAGGCACGAGCATTGATCTCCATGCTTGCTCAAGACGGGTTGACGATTTTAGATTTATATTAACTGTATACCAGGTTTCCTCACGATATTTTCCAATATCGATGTCAATAATGTCCAAGAGAAACTAAACTGTACTATAAATGACAAACACTTCCACTCACTTCTTTCCCTTAATCATTTTCTCGAGCGCGGAACACTGCGTCTTCTGCAACGCCATCTTCTCCTTGGAGTGGCGCTTCCTCATGGCCTCCAGTTCCTTCTGCTGCTTCCTGTTAGTCTTCACGAAGCCTTTCTCTTGGCGAAGGGATTCCACCGTGATCGGCTCGAACACTAGAGGAGGTTCTAGAAAGGAAATGAAGAGAGATTAAAATATGATATAGGAACACCACTCAAACGGCCTTGTTACAGAACTAGAGTTCTTTAGACAACGGTTTGAACCATCGAACCATTTTTGAATTTCGGACTGTATTCCGAGAACATTAAAGTTCTAAATACAATAAAAAAACTGTAACCCGACTACGGAAAAATAAAAGTAATCTAAAAAGTACAACGAGAACTTTTATTTTTCCGTAGTCGGGTTACAGTTTTTTAAACATTTTTTTTTATTTTCTACTTTTCCGTTTTATTGCTTGATGAACGTTACGGCAACGTAAATAAGACTAATAAAATAGTTCAGTAATAAATATTTTAATCATGCTTTTTATTGTATAATAGGTATTAATTTTACAGCCGCGCCGTAGGTAGGTACGTAACGCAGTCTCACTTTTGCATACAACTTATTCACTTAGACAATATGATATATTTACATATTTGTAATGTGCTCGTCAAGACTTTTCTTTTGATACCAAACAGGTCATTATTATCTCAAAAAAATTTTGGGCTCAAAAATTTACGTGTTAAGTCCACCATATTAAACTTAGGGAAAACTTATGTGTCACCTGGACCATTATTACGAATTTATTGATACCACATTCATCAAAATCGGTTCAGTAGTTTAGGCGCTACGGTGGAACACACGTAAATTCAATCATACATACTTACACACATACATCGATTGCTAAAATTATAACCCTTCCTTTTGGCTTTACCGTAGTCGGGTAAAAAACTGATTTTAAACTTGAGTTTTAGCTGTAAATTTTGTAGTAAGAACTTTATCTTAGTCAGAAAAAGGTTGGAAATACAAAAACTGGCTTAAAGGTTTAATTAAGCTTGGAGCAAAAGTTAGAACTCAGTTTGTAATGAGACGGAATTTGAGAATGAGGTTATTGTCGCGGCCTGCAACAGGGGCATTGATTTATTTATTTTTTTAAATGTTGCCCCCACACTAGGAATTTCTCCTGTATTGTGGGTGCGTTTACAAACATTTAAACTCACATACACAAACAGCCAGACCCGGAACAACTACTTGTAGGTCATACAAATATTTGTCCACCGTGAAAATGAGAGCCGAGGCACACATACGTGGGTCCATCAATGCCTGGTTGCGACCAAGGCTTAATTGTATCGTACTTTTCACAAATAATGCGTGGAAATCCAAACTAAGTAAATTAATGATTAATTCCACAATCAATGATGAACAACGATATTTTTTACACGCCAATATGTTCATTTGTTTCTTCTTTACTTTAAACAACTCTATATGCAAGCCAAATCGTCTTTGATAAGTTATTTCCTTGGTTGCCATGTGTCGAAGTAAAAAGTTCGTTACATTTTTAAATTACACGACGGATATGATTTTCATAGTAATTTATTCGGCCGCTAAAGACAAAATATTATTGATTTTCATACAAACATTGCCGGCCGCCTGCTCGCCTGCATTTGACCAGTACAGCATTTTCAATTTATCTCGAAGAAGGTTGTCAAAATAATGCTCGAATTTTCAAGCATGTTTGAGAAAAGGTTACTTATTTAAAGTTCGGACCTACTTTAAAAACGGAAACTTTCTTAATATGAAGACGACGACAGCAAACTTTGCTATTTTCGCTATACCAAGAACTCGTTTATTGTCATGTAAAAGCTACGCTTATAAATAACGAGGTAATGTACACAGCTGAAATGCATAACATTATTTATGACAGTCAATAATTTAAGAATTTGTATAACTCTGCCAAATGTATTAGTTTATGGAAATCAGATGCACTAGAAATACATTTAAAAGTTTAATCTTAGCTTGGGTGTCAGGTGTATAACTCTGCATTGACCTACAATTTATATGAAAAAATAGTATGTTATACCAAGTGGCATATGTAAAATTGTAATTAAGATATATTTTTCTTTTTATGTAGATCTAACGAATTATTTCTTCCACATTACCATCCGAACTGACCATATTCATTAAAAAAAGGCCAGAAAAATTTACCTACAAAATTAAAAAGTGGCCAAGTGTGAGTCGGACTTACACACGAAGGGTTCAATATTACCGTACAATATTTAACACTACATATTTCTTTAATACATTTATTGTATGGACCCCGTTTAATTTTTAACTTTATTTTATTTGTTGTTATACCGACCATAGTAGTACACATTCTGTGAAAATTTCAAGTGTCTACCTATTATGGTTCAAATGATACAGCCCTGTGACTGACGGACGGACAGCGGTGCCTTAGTAATAATAATACCCTAAAAACAAATTCCTGAAGTATCCGAACAAGACCTATAACAAAAATGCACTTTCTATTTCCCACAAAACAACACTGTTGCACTTTCCAACTGTCACTAAACAAACAAAGGACTCAAAGCTACACAAGTAACAAATATAAACACAACCAATACCTAAACAAAACGACACGGTGCTCATTTCGCTTGGAACGCTCACGCGCAGTCAACTTGAGCGAAACTCAACGTATTGAAGATATCTGATACGAAACATCTGTATCTTGAAATATTTAAGGTAATACGTTTGGTGTGTGGTGTGGGGCACAAGCGGACCGGATTTGCGCAGAATGCAGGTAATTTATTATCGAAGAATGGCCTCAAAAAATAGTGAGACAAAATCTTGGTGGAAACAGGGAAGTTGGAGAACTTGAGTGTCATTTGGCGGCTCTAGGTTGCCAGCAGATTATTTCGATAGAGACTATCTGATACAAATAAAAAAATCTTGGATGTAGATATTTTCGAGAAACTTAGTTTTATTCAACACTTTAAAGTAGGGATGCATCGATATACATCTTGGCCGATATGATACTGATATTTATGAATACGTATCGGTGATACCGATACGGATGGTTAATTAAAAGAACTATTAAAAAACCTAATTATGTAATAAACTTTCAATCACAAAAACTTCCTCAGTTAATAATGAAAATTAACATAAACAAGTTTTTTTTTAATCTTTCTCAAGTTATGCGAAGAAAGGCGACTTCACATGTCCGTTTGAATGAGGCTTGCTGTCTCTCGGATGCGACAGCAATAATTTGGAAACTAAAGTACTTTTGTGACAATTTTTTTACACGTTTACTTAGGTTTGTTAAACGCGCGAAATTTGAAATGTATCAATATATAGGATCTATAAAAAATATCATCGGTATCGGTATCGGATGCACCCCTACTTTAAAGCGATATGCAATTAGCAAAGGTATAGTAGTCACAAATAGTTAAAACTTCTTTTGATTGATGATAGAAAAAATATGACCCCAAAAATAATAATTATGTCCATTCTTTATATACTTTTGCTTTACACATTATGTTCAATGCAAATCCTTTGACGCTTCAAGCGATTAACAACCCGCTTCCTCCTAAACCTTACTCCATACCCCACTATAGAATGATTCTTAAAATATCTGCTGCATGTCATATACTCCGCGTATTAGTTCGGTTAAGCTTCTGCGTAATACAGGTCAGAAATTATGAATCCAAATCTATTTGTAGCACAGTGCAGGTCACGTTAACCTAAACAAGCTGGTAAAAATCGTTTATACCTGACACATCATTTAGTTAAGGAATGTACTGAAAAAGCTAGTTTATACAGAATCCTGGTTTGTTTATGGTATTGAAATGTTTATATTGGGTTGAATGGAATGTCTGAGTAACGGGTTCACTGAAGTTGCTATTTCGTATTGACAGAAAAATTGGCAGTTGATTATTATCTATGCCTATTTTGTGTCTTGTGTGCCAGTTAATAATCGTTTGATTCTCCGGTTAGTGCCGTAATCAAGGGGCATCTGTAGACTTACCGCTTAACTGATACGTTTCCTGAGGTAGCTGCGCGGTGCGGGAGGGGTGACAGCTGTCATAAGTTGACGAATCACTGAGATGTCGCATCACGTCACCACACCCCGCCTGCACCGCGCAGTTAAAAGTGTTTATCCTAAAAGTTGGCAACGTTATAATAGCTGTCACATATTTACCTGTTTTTTTTTTTAATTTGGCAATATTACTGTATGGAATTAACAAATGTGGCTAACTAGGGAACTAAAATATTGATTATGAAAAGCAATCATTGATATCATAACACCGAATATTTAGTTTTAGATATTAAAAAATTATTTGGAAACTTTCCAAATACCTTTCTTACACCTAAAACGGTTACAACATCTAATTCAGTGTTATAATTGCAATTCATTATTAATATTCTAGTTCGCTAGTTAGCCACATTTCTTATTTCTATACAGTAATATTGCCAAATTAATCAAAACAGCGAAATATTTGATATCTATTTGCTACGTTGCCCACTTTTAGAATAAAGGCTATTTATTAAGCGGTTTGGCTATAAATGTTAGAAGGAAATATTATCGTATCCTACTAAAATTATAAAATATTTGAAAGTTTTTTTTTTATCGCGGTAAATGACATGGCGGGCAGAAGCTAGTAAGGGATAAAATCGTGCAAAATATAAATATATAATAATAATAATGTAAGTATTAATATATTATTTATATGTATATATATTAATATTTTTTAGGGAGAAAAATTGGATGCCACACAGAGACAACTAAAGGATTTAAATGGTTAACTTACAATGCTTTTATTTAAATTGTTAGGAATACCTGCACATATTTTATAGTTTTTCTTTATAGGTAATAAAGAAAAACTATAAAATATGTGTTTTACAATCTTACATCACTGTGAAATAACAAAATTCAACATACCTAATATTCTGAATTTGTAACCTAACTCAAGTAAATAAAAATCAAGGTAAACAATAAAGCTTATTTTTACGTCCAGTTCACGTAAACAATGCATCTTCTTTCTTACCAGCATGAAAAGTGCTTACTTTTCTGGTAAAACCCAGATTAATTGTGTATTAAATTAATTCTTTAACATGGGATATATTGAAAAGTTTAAATGTTTAAAGTTTGGTCTTGAAAATGGTGTTGAATCTCATGAGGACATCTTCAAAACCATTTTCAAGAGCAACCCGTATCCGTATGCAATTTTTCTACATTCTAAATTAGATCATATTATGTCACTGTGAAGGTATAATTTTACCTGCTTTCTTCTCCTCGATCTGCACTTTCTTCTCGGGTCCGGTCTCCTCGATGCCCATTTGCTTCACCTTGTCGTTGCGTGCATCAGCTGCGCCCATGAACGCGCGCGGGTCGGACAGGGCAGCCATGAAGTCTGTACGAAACATTCGACATTTTAATTCACTACACAGGCATGGACAAATTGTTATCATTTTTATTTTGTTTGTTTTTTTATTTGCTCGATCGAAATCATTTGACATGAGCTTTCGAATTTCGAAGTCTTCTAAGTTTTCCATCATCAAAAGAAAAATCAGGAAAAAATAGCGATATTTTGCACGTAATATGAAACCTAAAATTAAAAATAAAGGAAAAATTAAACAAATAGGGAAAATATGCATCAGAACAATTTAGCTTTTTGTTTCTCGTAAGTTGCCAAGTATTTTCGAGATTGATGGACCAACAGCCATGTCTAAATATATGTTCAAAGGGATGAGGAAAAAAAAAAATACCGTCTTGTAGATTATTAAAAAATATTGGATTATTTTTATTTATTCGTATTTTCTCTTTTTATACGTTTAACAAAATATTACGGCGATACATTGACTTAAAATGTGTCATGACGTCACGAGTATGTAGATTTTATACTTGTGACGTAGCGACTAACCTACTCCCCAACGCTAATGCGTTTTATCTAAGTAATTTTTTATTAATATGATGACGCAAAAAATACCTGTCTAATATTTTATTATCTGACTGACGGACTAATTTTTTTTTTTTTTGACCCAGTCAGCATCCTTACTGTGGTAGGTAATTAATTATCTTAGACCAATTTCGGTATTAATTTATAAGTGTCTTGTAAGTAAGTATAAACTTAAATACATGACAGCTAACTTAGCTGACTGCCAAATATTATTGACACAATATTTTCAATTCTAATCAAATTTGGTGCCAACTGACTTTTTGTCTACCTTCACAGAAATATAATATGTTTTGTACCTTCAAAGCCATCGGGCACATAGATCTTCAGCTCAATATTACAGAACAGCATGGGCAGCGACATGGGGAAGTTGGCCTCAGTGCGCAGTGAGATGTGTCGGTAGCCGGCCTGCAGCCCGTCCAGCGGCAGGATGCGCTGGCCGAGGAGCTTGCCGTTTTCATCGTACACACCGAAACGGAGGACTGCTAAGTCTGGGAGAACGACCTGGTAGGAAGAAAAATAGATGAATGAGAAATTAATTAACTGTATATTGTATGTTTTATTTACTTGGAAGAAAGGAAGTGGAAGGAATTCATCAGCGGCATGTCAAAAGAGTTTGTATTTCTTAAATATCATGTTAGGATTAATTCTTCCGCAGGACAAAGGCCATTTTTACAATCTGCAAAATATTGTAAAAATGGCCTTTGTCCTGCGATTTTAGACTACTATGACCAGGTCTTTCCACATTCATCGTAGGTAATTACTGTCTTGTCTCAGTAGTGAGCTAGAATAACTCGGAAAATCTATGCGTGCAAACTTTACAGTGAAGTATCAATATGGTTGACAGAACATATTGCAATTTTTTTTTTAGAAACTTAAGTTTTCCGACTGATTTTATACGTAACTCAAAAAAGTTGTGCTGTCCATACCTTTCTGAACAAGAACGCCTCCTCATTATACACCGGGTTGAGTCCGTTAGCCGGCACCATGCGGGTGCGGAACTCCTTGCGGATGGTGTCTGAAGGCAGACCGTACATGTCCACCTCCACATACGTGCCGATCTTCTTGTCTGACAAGAACTGGCCGGCGATGACCTGGGGACAATTGAGAGATGGTTAGAAAATGTTTTGCACAAAGTTATCATGAAAGTGAACTGATTATGATTACTATAACCATATTGTGATTTAAAAGAATCTCCGTGGAGTTTCTTGCCCGTTCTTCTCCATAGGTACCTACTACGCTTTGGAATGGGCAACTAGCTTCATCTTTCTGACTGACCGACTCCTTGATAATTCAAAAGTGCCTGTAATTGGTTTATTTGAAATAAATGCTTTGAGTTTGAGTCTGATTAAAGCATTAGATTTTGAACCAATAAGGTTTTTCTCGGATCGAAAAACAACAATTTTCTATTCTTGCTGTGGCAATCCATGGTGTATCTAAAAGAGTAGGTACAGTATTAACACTGCTACTTTTATACATCTAAATTGACATAAAATTATTCGATACATAGCTAAGCTAAGAGTTATTCTTTTAATTTGACTTCAATTTCGATTTTAATTATTATATTTAACCCAATAATTAAAATTAAAAAATCTGAAGTGATAATCGACTTGTCGGTTACCTACCTTCCGAAAAAAGACAAGACATATTTTTTGTAGCTTGTGATTCCTAAGTGTATAATGTTGAGTAGAATTTCACTTTATTTCTGACGTCCACTGATGGCCTATGTCGCGCAGTCGAAGTATTTCACAAGTTCGGCTCCGTTTAACCAATCAGGCATTCATAAAATGACTCATTTTAACGGACGAGTACCGCGGTTTGACACTGACCCGCGCTTTACGTCATTTTCAACATTTTTTCGGTCTTACCTGTCATTTTTGATTATTTTAGTTATATTTAATGAGAATATCCGTCAGGCCATACAGACGATGTAAGCCAATAATTAACAGAGGTTTATAAATAGAGGTATAATCCGCGTGAGTCGATTGGTTCTTATAAGAACCAGGTGGGGCTTTAACGGTTAAAAAAGTTACATGTCTTTTCAAATTGCTTATGGCCGGCAGAAAAGGACGGAAATTAAAAATAGACAAAAGTGAATACCTGCACCGAACATTGAGCAGCAATAACGCCATCTACCGGCGCATCAGCAAAGGGATCGAAACTCCTGTCAGCTCGCCTCATGAAGTCCGGCTTGAGCAGGTACCCGCAGTTTCCGTTGTACTCGAACTTGCCCTGGTTCAGCTGCATCGGCAGGTCCGACGTCTGGAAGTTCAAGGACACCATCTGGCAGCCCGCATTCCAGAACACCTGGGGAGGGAAGTCTGATTAAAATATATTCGGTACGGTATCGATAAAACGGTCATTACATTTGCATAATTAGGTAGGTGTACTGAACCTAATTAGTGGATAACAAAGAGGCTGATACACCACATAGAAAGCGTGTCCAGCGTTAAGCTCATAGTTGACATGTCCCATAGATCATACATCTGTAATTTCAGCAGTATACCAATATTTTTTATACCGGAAGATGGATTGGAAGACTGGCGGCCTCTGGCGGCAGAAATTTGATTCTAGATTCTTTCTAAAGTTAAACGTATCAACCCTTTTTAAGGTTTAGCATAATCAACCTATAATGTTCCCACTGCTGGGACGCAGGCCTCCTCTCTTTGAGAGAGAGTGGGCTGTAATCTACCACGCGGGCCCAGTGCAGGTTGGTAGATGTCAGATGTCTTCGAATTTTGGTTCTAGGACATGCCGGTTTCCTCACGATGTTTTCCTGCACCGTTTTGAGTAGTGATGAAAATATTTACACAAAGTAAAGCGCCTGCTTGGGTTCGAACCCACGACCTACAACTCGGAAGGCGGGGCCACTGCTCTGGTTCAATACTTTCCCTAATGTAAAGGGACCTATTGGATCGTGAAATTGGCCCATTTTTTGTCTGACATGCGGCAACAGTTTCCAGTTCAATTCCATTTTAGCGTGGTAGCTTTCCGAGGTAACGTTTGATAAAAACAACTTATTATCATTTGACAGCTAATATAATGGGGTTTGGGCGTGCCTTTCTTAGAACGACTGCTGAGATTTACTGATTTACATGTTAGTTATTGTCGAATAGGGATGAAGCCTGGGTAACAAAAAAAGAAATTCTATTTAGTCCGTCAATCAGATAATAAAAAATACTAGACACGTATTTTTTACTTTATCATGTTAATAAAAAATTACTTGGTTAAACGCATTAAAGTTGGTGAGTGGGGGTCGCTACGTCACAAGTATAAAATCTACATACTCGTGACGTCATGACACATTTTAACTCAATGCATCGCCGTAATCTTTTGATTACCGAAAAAGAAGAAAAAAAAAAAATATTTTTTAATAATCTACAAGACGAACATTTTTTTTTTTTGTCATCATCCCTGTTCTCATGGCTAGGCCGCAAAATTATCAGTTCATACCTGGGGCATGTAGTTGGAGGAATCAGCTCGGGTGCCCTTAGGGTAGATGCGGGACATCTGTCGCTTGTTGTAGTTCACGAAGTCGATGGCCTGTGTCTTGAGGTAGTTCATGCCGGTCGTCTCCGCGAATGAGGACATGTTGTGGTAGATGTTCTTTTCTGCAAGTAACAGGTAATTATTTTTAGTACTTACTAGATATTTTCACACAAAAGAGTGAACTTTTGCACTTTGACTTGCCCTCGACTAAATTTTTGTAGGTGGGCTTATACTATCATAGTATAGTGTAAGGATTTCAGAGTCCAATAGTTGGTTATGTGGATGGACAAATCCACCATGACTTATTATAATACCTATCTAAGTACACCCACATTTCGCGACCATTGTTTAAATCCCGGCGAACAACCGGGCTCAAATACAGACTCCGGGCTGCTACTGAGAAATTCCACATGGAAAAACCCAATAACACTTTGTCCGACCCAGAAATCGAACCCAGGACTGTATATTCAGCAGCAGCGCATATGACCACTTGACCAACAAGGCAGTTGATTTGACTTAAGTACTCGATTATTTTTACTTGAAGAGTTTGATTTAGTTAGAAGACTTTAATCAAAGACTCTCTCTATAGGTCTTGTAACGGAGTCAAAGTCTTCATGTCAGATTTGATTTTTAGTGATGCCGACGATCATATAAAGCAATTAATAATAATTAATAAATAAATAAACCAATAGCAAATTTAAGGTAATTTCACTTTACTATGTGACCCCCTTTGGAAATAAAATTAAACATCTAGGGGTTTATTTATAAAAGTTGCTTAAAGTGACATTCAAACGTCAAAAATGTATGGTTAAACAGTCGCTAATCATTGCAACGTTTATAAATAAACCCCTAGATGTTTAATTTTATTTTCAAATAAAATAAAATAAATAATGTACATACTGTCGGCCTCCTCGAAGCCCTGGAACTTGATGGGCTGCGCGTAGTTGACCATGGAGGACAGCCACGGGTGCACGTTGGTGGTGGAGCCCGTGTACGCCACCGGCGGCGGCGCGTCGTCGCCCGCCGTCGCCGCCTCCGCCACTATCTCCTCCGGCTGGGGACAGGGAATAAAGTTATGGGGCGAGTTAAGAGGAGCCTCCCTAAATAGTATGTTGATTTGCATTAATGAATTAAATGAAAAAGTCACGCATACAATCAAAATGGAACTTAAGTATATGATTTATTGTATCTTTTCCTTTCCATATATAAGACGGTTACGTAATTGAATTGAGACATTTTCGCTCGATTAATTTTTTATTCGAAAATCATGTCTTTTTTAAAGAATAAAATATAAAATATAGTAAAATATATAGTTAATATATTTTATTATATTAATATATTATCCAGATATAAGATTTTTTTCTCTTGATCAATTAATACTTTAGTTATAAACGAAATAAGAATCAAGACTTACGAAATTTAGTTCCGTGCTCGAACACGGACCAAAGATCGCACGCGATATTCAACTTTATTATTATGGAAATTGTCTTTGGAGTGCCTGGTCTTAAGTGGAATTATAGGGCTAAAGGAAGAAACGAAAGACTATCAAGATAATTATGGTTAATATAACCCAATTACCTAAGATATTTCGTTTTTATGTACATACTAGCTGCGCCCCACGGTTTTAACCGCATAGGTAACTCTCGATCCCGTGGGAATATCGGGATAAAACGTAACTATCCTATGTCCTAACCTAGGTCGTGGTCTACCCATGTGCCAGATTTCATTCAATTCAATTCAGCCGTTTTAACGTGAAAGCGTAACAAACAAAATAACAAACTCGCTTTCACATTTATAATATTAGTTAGGATAGTTACGATTTCTGCATGTAATTATGGAAAACCATCTTATATAGAAACTTAATCCTGTCAGTAGCCTTTATATGCATCATCACGCTTGAAACAATTGATCTAAATGCATTTGCCAATTCATAAACAATCGTCATTTAGATACACATTTAAATCTTGAAATTTTTAGGTCCATGTTACTTGGAACTTAAACCACTGATGTCTACAATTTTTTAAAATGTTACATTATTCATACCATTTCTGTTATCCAAGACGGGGGATGCCCTTCAAAATTTGCTGGAATAGAGTGAGAATCTGGATGAAATTGAAAACCGACACAAGTTTTGCCGAAACATCTTTGCTAAACTGAAACTGTCTTCTACAATCTACCAACCTTCTTATCCGTTATAACAACCGCCGACGCGTCTTCCTTTTCTTCATCCTCAATCACGAACTGGCCCTGTCGGAACAGCTCTAACTCCTGCTTCTCCACCTCAGGCTTCAAGCGCTTATTCTTGATGAGAATTTTCCGCCTCAGGGCTGAGGGGGGCGGCAGCGGGACTCCAGGCTCCAGCTGGAATTGTTGGGACTTTGTTTGTAGGAACAGGGGGTTGGTATAATTTGAGTAAAATCTTCTTTGATGAAAGAAAAATTGTAGCCAATGGTAGCTAAGTACTTTTTATAGCTGCAGCACTGTATGATGGCGCATGCGATTAGATTACAAATTATAAAAATATAGCTTATCCATTCGATAAATTATAGTGCCAATTACAGCGGTAGGTAGTTATATTATTATTGCAGCCCCTACAACAATGTTGTAAATGGCATCTATTTCCTCACATTTAGCAGTCAATAATACCGGAAATGAACAAAAATGATCAAACGTGACAAGCCACCACACAGTGCCGCCATTTTAAGTGATAAAAAGTGTCAACATTATCTCCAGCCTTTAACAGTTCAGTGCTGAACATAAGGCTCTCCAATTACTTGCCATTGAACTCGATCCTCAGCCACTCTCATTAAGAAATATATTTAAAGACTATTTAGATGCTTAAAAGTGTTAAAAACTATGATCGCCGACTCCTTGGCTGGGTACTGAAGTTACCAATCAGTCAACGATCTGCTATCAAATTAGACAGATTCTAGACCAGTTTTTCTGTAATCAAGCTCCCAAAAATCTTGTACTTTTATCGAAGGACCACTACACCTTCCACATCCTAAAGTTCTTTAAGACTCAAAGCCTCAAAAACTGTCAACACATTAATACTCACAGGGTGTTCCGCCAACTGCTCTTTCAGTAACAAATCCCCGAGGATCTCATCACAATACTTCGCCAGCTTGTACTGTTGGGCCTTGCAGCAATGGTTCTCGAACGACAGGATCACCGGGTAGTCTGATGTCACGAAGGCTGTGTCTCGGAGGGCGTATATAACGTCTTTGAAGAGGATGTCGGTACACATCGCCATGCCGTGGGTGATGATTGGTTCCTCGTCTTCCCCTTTTCCGTCCCAGCAGTCGAGTTCTACGCATCTGGAAGGTGATAGAATTTTGCTTTTGAACTTGTATGTTGGTTGAGTTATTTACGACGAGGATTTAAAATGAAAAGTTTAAAATTAAAGCACTCATCACCTTTTTTTTTCAGTAGATACCTATTGTAACTTTAAATCGGGAAAAAACATCGCAGTTGTTCATCTATATGTATGTTTAGAAATATCTGCTAAAATTGATGAACTAATGTTTTATGAGTCAAATAATGTTATGATTTCGTAAAGATTACCCCTATTTTCCATTTCATATCTGTTCATATGGATAGAAACTTTCAGCTCGTGAAGTAGGTAAGTATAACAACTCTTTTGTTATAATTTTCACTAAGAACAAAGTTTTTTGAAGTTAAAACTTCTTTAGGCACGTTGGACATTTTTGAGATGGGGCTAAACAATTGATTTCGCGACACTGTTACGACACCAGCTTTTGACCATTAAAAAGACATCAACGCGCGATATGTTCTGCATAATAAAATTGTTCAAGTTATCACTTCTTTCGGCACCCGGAGTTTCTTTTTTTTTTCTTCGTTTTCTTAGTGAATCCGCGATCAGTTTTGTACTTTTAGCGGTAGAGTTGGAGGTAAACAGTGGCGGGTAGAGCGTGGGTCCAGTGAGCTATCTACTCCGTATTCGTGCTGAGGTCTAGGTGTGGGTGGACTACACGATGTCTTTTGTTTTAGGTGTGGTGGCATTTACAACGCCACATGCGAACTACGAATCACACTGACGTCAAGCAAAATCCAGCATCGCGCAAGCCGAGTTCACCGCGCGACAAGTATACAGAGAAATTTTTTAACCAGTGCGCAAACTTAAACAGGTGACTTTACTCATCATTATGAACAACTTTTACTATGGGAACTAACCTGAAATCGCAAAAATCTGCTGTTCCCTTCCCTACATTTATGTTCGCAGAATTCGTCAAAATGGAGGGAAAAGTTGATTTTTTTTCGCGATTTCGGGTTTGCTCCGATAGTAAAAGTTGTTCATAATGATGAGTAAAGTCACCTGTTTAAGTTTGCGCATTGGTTAAAAAAAATCCTGTATATACAACATCCTGACACCAATCGTCGGCCAGTTGCCCACCAGACACGACACCCGTCTGGTCGGAGGATCCTCCCTTTTCTATTGAGGACGAGTGAACTTTACACCCTGTTCCTCATACCTCTATATAAGTCATTCCTGTAACTTCTTGTTTTTAGTGCGGGAGTTAGATCGTTGGGGTGCCTTTCCAGTAAGATTCAACATATACATGCGTTAACCGTTAACCAATAAGTACCTACCAGAATTTTCCTCAAGAAAAAGTTAGTAGAACTAAAACTAGAAGTATAGGAAACAATAAGAAAACACTCTCAATCAAAGTCAACACCTTGCGAAAACAGTAAAGCAATTACTTCATCGCAGATTAGGGAAATAACTGAACAAAGTTACTAAACTCACTAATTAATAGAACGCGATTAGTTTGTATGACGCGGACGGATCGCGAGATGAATCCACAGCTGTAGCTATTGTTACTTGATAGGCGAAGAAGAGAACTTTAAACGTAGGTACCGAAGTGAAGTTGATACGAAGTTGATTCTGTTTACGATTTTATGTTTTGATTCTGTAGTATAGTATGTTTTTGATGATTTTTGTTGGTATATTGGCGTGTGCTAACTGACATAATTGGCAAATAATTTAATTCAATATTTTGTGTTGCGTAATGTATTTTTTCTTTTTTGCAAACTGTTGTTAAGAGTCAAGTTTTTCTAACTGAACAGACTGTGCTGCTGGGGAGTTTGTTACGCCACTTCTTCTTCCCAGCTGAAGGCACTAGGAAGTGGTGAAGGGTGGGCGTTTTGGGGGACTGTCTTATGTAATTTTTGACGTTCGAAAAGGGCCATTTCTCAGCCTAGTTTAATGACTTTTGATTTTGATACGGAGTCTGGATTTGTGCCTGTTTGATAGAAATATTAAGCTTGCCCATATTACAAGGGACATATAATACCTACCTATAGCAGGCGAAATGTATCAAAAAGACATGAAACTAATGCCTACCCACAGGGAAATCACTTGAATATATTTTGCAATAAGAAAATATTTAGCAGAAATTCAATTTTTCCACTCGATGCCTTTGTGTATTTTTTTTTTCTCTAGGACAAAACAGTGTTCATCCAGCACCATCGCGAAACATATAATACAAATATATTTCAAGTTGCACCGCCTTGAAAGACCAAGTTACATTGGGTAGATAATAATTGAGTTTCGAAGTTGTTCCTGAGAGCGTGCAAGTGTGAAGACGTCGCGGATAAGCGGAGCTGAAACTTTCAGTAAGCGTTTACTTTTTAAGCTTCGGAAGAGTTTAAAGCGTCAGCGCAATATTCGGTAACGTGTTGGAATTTATTATATTATAAAGAGATCAGTTTCGTAGATTATGAGCACTACTTTTCTAGAAGGTTCTCGAAAATTAAATATAGACTAGCTCCCTAAAAGGCAATAATTATACTAAGAAAAAAGAGGTACCTAAATTTACTTATCCAACATTCAATCTTGATAAAAACGGCTCAATGTTTAGATGTATATGATTACACGTAGTAGGACGACATGTCGTTATTATTGAGGACGAAAAAGAGACAAGGCAAAGAAAATTTGGTTACCTAGCCAAGAGCATCTACAATCCGTTTACCTCTATTTCCTAATAATATAATTGTTTAAAGGTTATTAAGTTGATTTACTGCATAGCTAAGGGAAGAGGGAGAGGTCTACTTCCTCTAGCTGTCATAAAGTGCGGTGAAGTGTTAACTCAAGGGAATTTTTACCAAAAACCTCTGTCTGCTAACACCAACTATTATAACAAAACGTGTAAGGGACAATATTCATATGTCGTAAATATCACAAAGAAATTGAATCGTAAATAAAGGTCAGAAAGTGAAAGCTAGGGTTTTTAAAGAAAACCGCACCCTCATGATAATCTATCATTTCCATGTTTGACAATACGGCGTCAAAAAACTCTCCCTAGGTACTCTCTCGCTCTCTCTCTTTGGCGATCGTTAAATGACAACAACAATTTCTTAGGAAAACCAGGCTATAATCTGCAATGGTTAAATATTGTCAATAGGGAAGTCACATTCTAGACACGTACCTGCACCCAGCCAACAGGACCTGCCGATACATCTCCACAGAACTCTTGCCGCCGAACTGTCGGCCCGACAAGTAGGTGTTGTGTGAGGAGTTTATGTAGTAATGTGCCAGAGGCTGGTCCATATCCATATAGTTGTCCAGACGATCCAGGAATACAGGCGCGTTCTCGTCAGACATCAGGTAGCGGATCAGACCGTCTTTTGTGAGGCATTCTGGAAGGTGAAGAGATGTGTTTAAAAGCTGGTGGAAGAAAAACATAGATTATAAAGGCAATAGAATAGAATAGAATTTTTCTTTATTGGAGTAACCAAGATTCAACAAGATTGTTAGTAAAACTTACGTCTATGTTAGTAAGTACAGACACTAAATAATAACAATGAAAACAATACAAGAAATAAAGGTTGGTCACCGCTGCGACATCCCATGAGAGACGGCACAACAGTGACCCGCGTATACACAGTCCAGGTGACTCGCAACCATGCTTAAGACATTGTTGAAGCCGCCCCACACCTTGCGCACCAGGAAAGCGCACCTTTTACGCATTGTTGCGTAAAAGAAATCTTCATGCGCATCTGCAAACATCCCTGACGCAATAGAAACGGTGGCTGGACATTAGATAATATATTGAGGAAAGGTAATCTTACAATGTTAAAGTAATTTAAAATTTTGGTTTTTTGTTCCTTTCATCCATCAGTTTACATAGGCAATCCTATGTAAAGTGATGGATGGAAGAATCAAATTATAAAGAACTAGCTGCGCCCCGCGATTTCACCCGCATAAATCTCGATCCATTTCCCATATCTGTTCAGCCGTCTTAGCGTGAAAGCGTAACAAACAAACAAACTCACTTTCGTATTTATAATATTACTAGCTTTTGTCCGCGGCTTCGCCCGCGTGGATGTCGGAAAATATCCCACGGATACGTACTACCGATACCGGGATTACATACCTAATAGCCGAGGAAAAGGTCATTGACTCTAACCGCTGCGCCCGCGTTGCCGTCAACCACAATTATTTTGTTACGCGTAATTTTGAATCTGTGATATCTTTTAAACCATTCATTTTAATGAAATGATGTCAAGGCATATTTTAATCTAAATTAAATGCTCAATTTAAGTAATGTAGTTAAATGGGTAAGGATTAATATGATACCGAGTCATATTTTGACTCGGTATCTGGCTTCGAAAATAAAAATGAATTTTTATCAAATTCTGAAAGATAAAAATGGTTATTGTGGGTCATCCTTATAAGATAGACATATGCCATCGCGGACAATTTTTCGCGGAAATTTTATGTAACTTTTAAGATTTCCGCGGCGCACGTCAATAAAGCTCCCAGTCGGCATGATTTTTTCCGACATCTTCAACAATAATCGTCAAATTTCAGCCAATTTACACAAAACCTCAATGAAAAAAAATTATACAGTAAAACCTTTCACCTTTATACAGGAAAACCGTTTGAAAATCCGTTCGGTAGTTTTGAGTTTATCGCGTTCAGACAGACCTCTGTCTGTGAGACGGGGCGGGGGACTTTGTTTTATAATATGTAAGGATAATTAGGATGGTTATCAAAAACCCAAAACTAACTGATAAATGGAAACGTTTACCTACTCTCAGATTACTTAAGTTCAGTGACGATTGTATTGGTAAGTTCAAAATAATCATTGCGTTTTAAACGAAAGTGTACGCAGGATTTTGAAAAAAAATTTACAAATTGACTAGGGTTGTCGCCAAGTCGCAACCAAAAAGCGTTGATATGTATTTTGGCACCTCTACGGAATTCTTTTCGTACCAACTGCCAATTGAATGTTAAGAGCTTTTTAACTTTGCTGTTATTGTTACTTAAGCTGCCAAAATGGTCTAGCTCTAATTAAATGTTTCCATTGTAAAGTTGCCAAAAATGATTTTTTTTGGAAGCCATCCCTTTGCGTTAAAATTCCAAATTTTAACTGCACGACCTAACGAGCAATGAGAAAAATTTGTGGTTGGGTTTAAAAAAAGATTGCAAAATGCGAATTGGTCCTTTAACCCCCTGCCCTCCACCGCACCGAAACATAGATACCTATTTGATGCTTGTTATTTTGTAATGCTTCAGTAGTTAACCCATTCACAGCATTTTATAGTGCAGATTTGTCAAAGACATGGCAACGTCGCGGTTGTGAATCAGTTAAACATGGAACTGTCGCTCACAACTTCACAAGTCGCACAACTTATCTAATATGGTAATAAGAGCCTGTTTCACATAATGTCATTCGGACATCATGTGAAACAAGCTCAGCCACAACTCACCAAATAAATACGACAATGGCATAGATTTTGTGTCATAAATTATCTGCCAATTAGCAGAAACATAATCGTAGGTAAAACAGCGAGATAATTGCGAAACATACTACCAGTAGCATTGTGGATTCATTTTGACAGTTCAACAACATTCATTGCGTTATTTACGTTGTTGACCAGACAAATTTTTCGATCATTATTTATTTATTTATTTGCTCTCATGCACATAACACATTTTACAATATTTACTGTCGGTTTTTGTACATGAACCCTGTCAGGGCACTGCAAAGAACAATGTTGGTTTGCTGTTGAGTTTGTGAACAATTGTCATAAATTTTGTCAAAACTTATAAAAATACAATCAAATACATTTCAGAAATAAAAGTAAAATAAAAATTCATGTCAAGACGTCGATATGATTTCAATTAATATTAACAGTAATAAACAATATAAAATCAAACACAATAACACACATAGTCATATTTAGTCAGATTAATTTAGAATAAAAGAATAATAAGGAATAAGTTAAATATAAAGTAATTTTACAATACAATACAAAATAAAATAGATTAGATTTAATGTCACTGGAATATACAATATGTATGTCCTTGATCAGGCCGGATCTAACAAAAATAAAAAAAATGATGAAGTACCTACATCTAAAAAGTTTTATCCGTCATGAATTCGTTTACTGTGTAATAACATTTCCCTAATAAAAGTAATCTAAGTTTGCTATAGAATGAATTTATATTCTCGTCATCTTTTATGCAATTCGGTAATTTATTATAAATTGTTGCGATTCTATAGTTAGGGCTATTTTTCATTATTTTTAATTTTGGTGTTGGTGTAATCAATTTGTTTTTGTTTCATCGGTTATAATTCTGGTTTGCTTCTATGTTTGATCGAAAGTAATTCCTGTGTTTTTGCACGAACGTAGCTATTTGTAATATGTAAAGGGAGGGTAACGTTAATATTTTATTTTTTATGAAATGTGGTTTACAACTTTCCCATGGCTTAATGTTCATAAGGAAGGAGGTTCTTTTGCATGATGAAAATATCGTTAAAGTCAGTAAGTACTACTAAAGGCATAATATTGTGGGGTGAACCCACAATATTATGCCATAGTTAAACCATACATAAGCATAGGCATAGTATATTGAGAGCGCGCTCTCATAATTTGTGTTACTTTTTAATTTGCATAATGCGTATATAAATTTCGATAATTTAGTCTTCAGATGTTCGACATGCTTTTTCCATGTTAGATTATTGTCCAATGTTAAACCAAGAAGCGTTAGATCGTCTCTTTCTGGGATATTTAATTTATTAATAAGGTTATTTATGTTTAGTGGCTTTCGTTTGTATGTCCTAAATTGTAGTAGATTACTTTTGTTAACATTAATTTGCAAATTGTGCTTCTCTACCCATGATTTATCTATTTCATAAGTATTTTCCATGTTGTAAGTTTCGGTGTTCTGAGTGCTTCTAAACACTAGCGATACGTCATCCGCGAATAGAACGCACTTCGACTCAATTATTTTAGGTAGGTCATTTATATATAGTATAATAAATAATATACACCCCAACACACTGCCTTGTGGAATGGAATGGTTAATAATCTTTGTCCGTGATTTTACAATTTGTATTTCTTTTGTTATTATGAAGCAATTCATTCATTATGAAGCAATGGATAAGCAATATACTTCAAAAGTGTGTTACGCAATTAGGGTGCAGGTCCTAAAGCGAGTCGTCCACCGCCAGCTAAACTAATTTAGTTTAGCTCGCGGTGGACGGCTCGCATAAGGCTATCAACCGTTCCAAATCTCCAAAAAGCAATACTTATAAACATCAAGAAACTCACTATCGCTCTTAGCCTCATCGCACTGCTCATAAGTGTTGATGATCTCCCAAGCTCGCTTCTCATCATACAGCGGGTACAGGATCTCGTTCAGTCGAGGATCTCGCTGCTTCTCGTTCAGGAAGTTCACGAACTGCTCCAGGTTGATACGGTCTGACTTGCCTTGGGTGCTGTGGGGGGAAAGGAAATGCTTAAGACTATTGCTAGATGAATGATTTCTAGGTAATACTCGTATAATGTGTAGACATATGGTTAGAATATGCTCTAGTGTAAGTGCACCACAATTCTTTAATAATAACAAAGACATTGACAACAGAAAATTGAACCACTTTAAAAGCATTAGGTACCTTTAAATAGCTTGTATTATTATTTATGTAAGATAATAAAACTTAAGATTTTTGTATAATCTACTCGTTATTCCTATGATTCCAAGACCATTACCATTAGATACTAACTCCATCATGCAATTAAATCGTAAAACATCCAATCATCTGTAGATTCCTAATCCGTAAATGGCGGAGGGTTTTATCAATAAATAAAGTGCTCACATAAAACAGTTGAAAGTAAGGTAGGTAGATCTTTAAGCTAACCGGGGCCGTGGTCCCTCCGCCTCCCTTGGGAGCGATAAAACAGGACTTAGGGAATCCTATCAAGTGGATGGACATAGAGATGAATTGACTGTTTCTTTTGAATACAGATTTTTTAGTGTCTTTATAATGATATTCTATTTGCGATTACAAAATGTACTTGTAAGTCGGTTTAGTTCTCAGATTTTACGAGTTAAAAGGCAGTTGTAAACTGAATTGAGGCAGGCAATATTATCACCCTAAACGTGGTTTCAGGACAAGGCTCTGAAGACGGATGGAATAACCATCCAATCCAGCTAATGTAAAATTGTGTATAATGGTGAAAAGCCACGCAAGCAGAAAGCTTCACTGGTAAGGAACCTCCTGTATTTGCAATCACTTTCGATTGCCACACTTACCTATACTTTTCTTTACTTTAGGTACAGTAGACCACAAATCCGTGGTGCCACTTTGACCTTGTGCTGGCCTCACGTAGTACGAAGTTACAATAGGATGTGAGGACAGTTTATACTGCAATACCAGTATAAGCTGGCCGCTGACATGCGTCCTACTGTACCTCTCGTCGTGTCCAGTTTCAGAACAGAAACCCTTCGGTTTTCTAAATGTAGGTAGTTAGCGTAAATACTTACAGGTGATAAAGCTCAAAGGTAATTTATATAGTACTTACATAGATCTGAAGAGCTCCTCAATATCATTTCTAGGACATATCTTATGGTACAGTGCGTAAAACTTGTCGAAGGTGAAAGCTTCCTTCTCCATCGCTTCATTCTTCCCTGAAGGCAGTCCAAGTTCTGACAAGCACTGGTAGACCAGTTTCTCTGTCTTGCCTGAGGCGAAGGTCCGGGCTACTACCTTCACGGGAACCTTGCCTCGAGGATCCGTCAGGAAACAGAGGCGCATCCAACTGGAAAAGTGGTAGTGATATGTAGGTTGTAATGGGGGAAGAAAGGTGTGGTTTGATTTGTCGAGAGAGAGAGACTATACTGTCAGAAAACATAAAAAATTGGCAACCTACGTAAATTTGCCGTGTTATAGCCATTTCAAAGAACTGTCAAAGAATGACAGTTAAGTGGTGATTTGATTATACAGACAATTCAAGTTGATAGACAATTAATTGATCTGACTTTACATGAAGTTTAATAAAAAAATAGACCATAACTTTGCTAGAGATCACACGTATCAGCACATCCTGAAGTTCTACAGGTTTTCTTAAGGGGGATGCGCTGAGGTAGCCTGCGAAATTCAAATTTTCTTACGTATTTTGTTGGTCAGCGTCAGATTGTATATTGATTAAAATATGATTCGCGTCCGTCACCAATATGGTTTTACAGAATTATAATCGTTAGAATCAGCAAAACTATTCCCTAAGTTATAATTTGCCTCAATTGTCATGATATGATGAAATAAATAGACATTCAGTACGGTAATATGAACTTAGAGAGTTCAGATACATAGATATATTGCTGATTTTTATGATTTCAGTTCTATAAATAAATATTTGTTACGGCTGCGAATCATATTTAGATCCATATACAACCTGGCATTGACCAGCAAATTAAAAAAAAAAAACGCCCGGTAACTTGAATTTCGCGGGGTATCTTAGCGCATCCCCCTTAAGAGGACAACGTTAGGTTACGTTTTTAAACGAACGACACATATTTAAAGTTAGTAGGTGAAGCTCCCTTTAAAAATCTAGAAGAAAGCACAGCCGATGCACTACCACAACAGATTAATTACCACCTTTAATTTTAACATGCTACAGATTTAAATACCAAACTAACTACCTAATCTACCCTATTCTATCTCCCTAGGCCTAGTTTTTCCCAATTATATTGAAATTCCAGTCAAACAGATGCATCTGAATACCAGTATTTTACATGGGGCGACTGCTATTTGACTTCCACAACCCACTTACACGGTACCACTTGGTAAGACTTGGAAGCATACTTATACAATAATGTAGTTTTTTACCTCTTTATAATATTATTTAGTTAAGATTTACTGAGCGTAAAGTTGCAGTCCTAATAACAGAGATAACTGTATAGAATTTACATTCAAAAGCTCACATATTTCTCTATAAACTCGTAAAATAAAAAGTTCCTCCCTACATATCTAGCGCATCGCAAACGCCAAGTATCCATTGAGCAGCAACGTATTCAAAGCGTTGAATCAAAATGACACTGTATTGAATACAAGCCCTATCTTTCCTCCTCTATTGAATGGCACGACATGTGATGTGAACTCTCTGTTAATTCATAATGGCAACCTACACTGAATACATTGCCTGATGTGCTGTACCTATTGATGAATTGATAACTGCTTTCATGCTGATTTTGTATTTGCGTTCATACCTAGTACCTACGTGTAAAGGATATTAAATTTTCGACATTTATTTCAAGAGGACGTGCTCGCTTTTACGTGCCTATCATGTATCTGTAGTTTGATGAAGACGATCGCCGCATATTCAATTTTGAAACTGATTCAAAATTCGCTCGAGTGTACTATATTATCTATGTTTGAGTGAACCAGTCATTTTTATACCAGCCTGCATGATGCCTTTTGCAGACAAACTTTACAGTACGTACACAATTTGTGTATGGAGCATTAAACGGGTCGAAAGCTCCCGGTGCAGTTAATAGAGTTCAAGTTTTCGTCCCACTTTGAAAGTTTTATTTATTTAACCATTTATTTATTTATTGCAGATAAGTGCCTGCGCCATATTGCATAAGTTGAGTACTCGTCGATTTTCTGGGTTGGTTCCTTTCCGAAGGCCCGCCAGCGAGACCCTGTTGCTAAGTCCATACGCCGTCTGCTGTCAGTCATAATCTACAGGAATCTTTTTAACCGTAAAGGTAGCTGGTTGAATTTGTCACAGAATACGATGTGTTACGTGATAGGTCTCTTTCGTGAAAGCTCCCGCAGAAAGGCACGACTCGACAGTGCGATGCGACTCTAGTAGAACAATTTCTATGAAAACTTCATGGAAATAGTTTTATCAGAATCGCGTTGCACCGTCGCGTCGCGCTTATCTGCGGTGGCGTTGACTAAAAAGTCAAACCACGAGCGGCCCTAATATTAATAGAAAAATAGAAAATAAATGTTTTGTTTTTTCAACGTTTTTCGACCTTACCTTGTGTTTTGAAACTCGAGTAGTGGAGTCGCACTAGTGGAGTCGCACACCGGTTTTCCAATTAAATGTAATAATGCCAGCTTTCAAGGAATTGAATAAACACCACTTGCATGAAAGTTAATGTTTCCATTACGCAAACTTCAGCGGTTTCCCTTCGATGGGTGCATTAGCTTCCCTAATAAAATCAAATAAATGGTCTCTCAACGGAAAATCCGCCAAGGAAAATTGTGCAAAGTACGTTTGAGTAAGTAGGTACATGATCTGTCATAACCACGTTTCGCCTTACATTGAAAGGGCGGGTTATATCACTATTAATATTGCTTAGAGATTAGGATTTTATAAAAAAAAGTTTCTTGATTTATATGAAAACTTTCGTTTAAAAATACTTAGATTATAATTAAAGCCATTAAGCAAATGAAAGTTATGCAAGGATTTAGATTGAACTCAAACACAACGCATTTATTTCAATTAAACCCATTTTGAACACTTTTGTATTGTTAAGGAGTCGGTCTGTCAGAAATATGAAGCTAGTTGCCCCAAAACAACCAATTGCAGCTAATTAACGCGTAGTAAGTACCTATTACTTCACCATGAAATCGTAATATTATATTATAATATCCTGAATATTAATAGAATCGTAGCAAATCAAATCACTTAAAACTAAACGATTTACCTTAACACTAATTAAGTCAAAACCCTAAAACATTTACTTAACGAAATTACCTCCAGAGGGGTGCTTGCGTAACGGACTAACAGTAGCAATGGCTTTCATTTTGACAGTTCAAAAACATTCATTGCGTTATTTACGTTGTTGAGTAGACAAATTTTTCGAACATATAAAGCAATAGATTGAGCAATATCCTTCAAAATCATTGAGATTGTAAATGACAGTCAATGTGCCTAGCCTTTTCCCAAATATGCTGGTTTCGGCTTCCAGTCTAACTGGATGCAGCTGAATACAAAATACCAGTATTTCACATGGAGTGACTGCCTATCTGACCTCCACAATCCAATTTCTGGGTAACACGATACCCATTGATCCAAGAATGACAGCCAGGACTATACCGCATAACGTGCTTTCCAAGGCACGGGGGGGTCTCGGTATGTTAAGATGTTCACCCATCCACGAACAGACCGCGGCTAGCGTAGTTTAACCTGATCGGTCGACCCGTGTAGCTGATATTACTTAGCCACGAGCCCCTCAGAGTGTGTTTTGCAATGGTTCAGTGATAGCTCGACCCGAGTCAACTAAGCCCGAATAATAATACGTCGTCAAAATGCCAAAAAAAGTGGTGTGGCATGAAAAGTATCGACCTCTTAAAAGCAATTAGATTACATTAAAAGCTAGATTCTTCCTCCATTTAATAATCATAAATCAAGTGGTTGACCGATATATCGGTTAATCATAGGAGGGCCATTCTACATAATTTATATCTTCGGTAAGTGTATTACTTGAGCAAATTACTGGTTGAAAGTTAATTTGCGGAATGGCCAATCTATGGGAGTGAGGTTTCCGTGAATCTGGGAGTGTAACTGTAGGCGGGAACCATTTTATTTTAATTAGTGTAAAAGTACGTTATTAATTATTAAGAGAGTAACCAACATTTTTAGGGTTCCGTACCCGAAGGGTGCCAAACTCTATTACTAAACCTAGCGGAGGTTTAGTAATAGAGTTTGGTACCCTTCGGGTGTTCGTTGTCCGTCCGTCTCTCTGTCTGTCAGCGGCATTGGGCTGAATCTCATGAACCGTAATAGATAGGCAGTTGTAATTTTTACAGATTGTGTATTTCTATTGCCGCTATAGTAAGGAAAAATAAAAAGAAATTAAAAAAAAAAGATAGGGGGTGGGACAAGAAACGGGTTTTTTTACTAAAGTATTTAAAAAAAATGTAGTGTTAAATATTATACGGCGGTACGGAACTGTTCATGTGCCGGTCCTAATCGCATTTGCCCGTTTTTTATTTGAAAAGATTCGAGGTATTGGTAAGCTTCTTGCATTTCAAACTTAAATTGGGCACTTCTGCAATAGGTAATTTACTTTTTCCTAATCAAGGAAGAAAAGTGATGTTTTAGAATATGCTATCACACTGTTTAATGAACTAAAAAGTTTGGGGTTCAAAGTTTCCTACAGATATTTTTATTGTGTTTTAAATGTAGGTATGCAGTAGGAATGCCGTACACAACATATCATCTCAAAAAAAAAAGTGACCTTACGAAGCTATTCTTGCAAATTCGCTATAAGTACCTACCTAACCCTAGAAATCGCATAAGTATAGGTAGGTATAACACTAGGACCATCTATCTATCTTTCTTTATTTTTCGTATGGTTAGTGACTAACCTGGTGTCAGAGTTTTTATGCCGCCCATGGGCCTCTGACTTGGCTTCACATGCCGTCGAGAAATATCTCTCAGGCATGCCGATTTCCTCACGATGTTTTCCTTCATCGTTTTTGAAGCAAATGATAATTATACAATACGTATATGAATCCGAAAAGTCTGAGGTGCATGCCATGGTTTCGAACTCGAGACCGATGACTTGGCACGACGGTCACACCGCTAGGCTATCATTGCTGTAGGAACATCAATAACACGGATGTGAGTGGATACATCAAAACTTTGCTAAATAGGACAGCACTAGTTACTGAATATAATTACTGTTGTACCCCACCGGCTGCTCGGTGTGAGTGAATATAAAATGTCGATTATTTTAGCGAAGGGCCTGTAGGAGACACCCTCATAATGTGTTGTGTCGTTAGGTGTTTTTGCTTCTTTTTTGTGAAAGTAATATTATGGTAGATTAGCCTCCGCATTCTAAAAGTTTTTTGAATTAGTGAGATATATGAACTTCGATCGAAGGATATGATCATCTGGCATCGAATATTTTATCAACTTAATTCTATGATTGATTGTTTGTTACTTAGATATTTAAAAAAAAATCAGTGGCGCTCCGGGAGTGCCGACAGAAGCGAAAACTTAAAAAAAATCGGCACCGCGGTAATCAACGCGTTGATGTCTTTTACTCCACGCACCGCGGTAATCATTGCGTTGTTGTCTTTTTAATGGTCAAAAGCTGGTGTCATCACGGTGTCGCGAAATCAATGGTACTAAACCATTGATTTCGCGACACCATGATGACACCAGCTTTTGACCATCTCAAAAATGTCCAACGCTAGGCGCGTTGGGCACTTTTCAGAAGAAGTTTTCACTTCAAAAACAAAAGCAACGCAAGCCAACGGTATCGAAAATGCTGGACCGGTCTTAATTTGAATTATTCTGCGTTCGTAATCCAGTTTCCAAAAAATGTAAACAAATATTAAGAGTATTTGGAAAAATAACACTAATACCTACACATAAGGTTCAAATTGACTACAACTTCAACAAAATTTGCGAATTTTCAGCTTAATTTACACTTGCATAAAGTTGATATTTGTAATAACGTCATTTGGCAACAAGGGTTTAAATGGACTGTAGGATTTAAAAATCTGGGGAACAATCAAATTAAAATAATAAGTCTTTATCTCAAATTCAGAAAAGATCTTTGAGAGTTTTAATCGTTTTCCTCACATCGCATCGCTACATTTTCTGCCTGTTTCCAAAGAACCTTCAACCCAGCTATATTTCGTTGTCGTCTAAAGTAAGAGTAGGTAACTAAGAGCCAGCCATTATTATCACGGACGAGGGTCATTAAGTCATGTTCCGCCTAGTAGAGTCTGAATACGCCACATTGGACAGGAAATGTCTTTCTTTTGCGCCACAAAATAGGGACAGAATTTGGCGCAAAAGTAAAGCAGAAACGTGATAAAAATGCGAAGCACCTAGTCTATATGGGTTCGGTAGATAGGTATTAATTATTCAAATGTCTTTGACACATCTTGGGACCCTGGGGTCCTAGACCTTTGGAAGGCGTACGAGGGGCCGAAGCCAACTCGCAGAGGCCCGTTAGACGTTTTGAATGAAATGAGGCACCAACCGACGATTATCCCCGTTCGCGCTATGCAAGTGCACCCAGGGACAACCCACGGTTGGTGCAAGACTATTGTAGGATATGGCAATTGTTGGATATTGTTAAGAGCGTTTATGCCCTTAAAGTTGGCAATGTCGCAAATAGCTGTCAAATATTTACCTGTTTTAATTAATTTGGCAATATTAATGTATAGAAATATGAAATATCGCTAACTAATGAACTAGAATATTAATATGAATTGCAATTACAACACTGAATCTGATGTTGTAACCATTTTAGGTGTAAAAAAGGCATTTGGAAAGCTTTCAAATACTTTTTTACATCTAAAACTAAAAACATTGTTTTATTTCAAACTTTAAAATACGTGTTTTAAAACAACTTGTTTGTTTTATGGCAACCCTGGTATATAGTGTCGCAGTCTAAACTTAGCTTTAGATTGAAAAAATAACACACGTTCCTTATTCCACTACTGAACCTAAAAAAGCTGTTTATTTTACTGACACAACCTAAAAACATGGTACCTAGAGCTCCATTTGTCATCCTACTTAGCCTTCGAACTTAGCTCAAGTTTATCACCAAAAAACATGGCTGAAAGTAGTAGTTCAAGGCGCCATGTAAGACACCCTGACTCACCGGCGACGAGGAAGCGACTAACTATCAACGATTTTCTCGCTTTAGAAACGTACAACAGATTGTAGGTCGCGTGTAAGTAAAAATACGTACATACAATATGTTAAAAAAAACCCTGTCCGATCCGAAAGGGGCACATAGGTATTGCAATAACATTACCAAAAAGTTTTATTATTATTGAAAATAAAAAAATTATTGCTATTTAAAATTCGACGAACAAAATTTTCAACAGGAGTAATAAGTTATGACTTGTAGACACCCGCTAAACGACGGCCGCCCGCGCCCCATGTAATAAACCGGTAAAAACCCGTCGGCGAGTACTCGTTTCCCGCAGCAACAAGAGCTATCAAAGAGAGTACTCGCTCAGCGACCTCAGAACACTCGCTCACTGAGAGACTCACGCATGGTACATGCCAGCGAGTAATCGCTCGTCGCACACTCGCTTCTCATAATCTTCTCATAATCTCACTACTGGGACACAGGCCTGCTCTCTGTGAGAGGGAGCGGGCGCAATGTGGGTTGGTAGACGTCACATGTCTTAGAATGTTTGGTTTGGTTTTCCTTAAGATGTTTTCCTTCGACGTTTTTGAGAACAGAACACTCGCTGCTCGTTGCTCGCCAACTCGTTTTCGTTGCTAGCTCTACTCTCTTGTAAATTGCCGGGCAGTGGGGCAGATGCCTAATTATAGTTTACCTTTGAACTGGCCACTGGCAAGTTGGCAAGTCACAGTTAAAGTTGCTACTTAACGGACACAATGCGTCGTAAACTAGCGTTTAATGATTATGTTCGTTGATAAGTTTAGATAAGTTGTTATGGGGTCTGTTGATTATCAAAGTTAAGTATGGTTAATGGTGGTCTTAACTTGATTTCATGACTTCAAGAGCGTTTGAGGACGTTTTGAAGAAAATAAAGTTGGCTAAAAGAAAAGAGTTGCTACAAATGATAAAATGGATTTCCTACTACACAGCGTGTATCAGAAATGCGTGGTCATAAGATTTAATAGTAAGACTCAGACCATCAAATTGAACAACTTTCTAAAATAATCAGCTGTCCCATACAAAAGTTCAGTCCTAATCGACCCAAATGTCAACTGATTGATGACAACTGATTATTTTTTGCGATGAAGATATTGGTTCCATGGAGGATGTTGTTAAGTGTGATGGTTCCGGTTCCGAAAGGTCGGAATTTCTGAAAGATAAAATTATTTACACCTCCGAATCCGATTTCGGTTCCGATAATTTTGAATCGGAGTTATACCGAAATTCGAAACGCAGCGATGCACGTGATCATCAAGTGGTGATGCAACTAGAGCGCGTATAAAAAAGTTTTAACTCGTCGCCAATGAAATTTTTAGTTTATTTTATCAACGCTCGAAGTCTCAGTTTATTGTTATGTTTGTGGATGTTATCGCTAATATTTGACTGATTAAAAGACACTTAATTTTATATTTCAATTATTTCATTGAGCCTTCCCATAACGCATCTTTCTTCTACTTCCACCTTCGACTCCGGTTCCGGTTCCGATTCCGATCAATCAAATTTAAAACTTCCGATTCCGGTTCTGGTTCCGGAAAAACAACTACCGTAACATCCCTGGTTAGTATCAATCAATCTGCCTAGTCTTTTCCTAACTAAAGAAAGTGTCGGTGTCACACCCTTAAATATGACCACATATTTCTTATACACGCTGTATAGTCTACATCTACACTATAATATTAGTTGTAAAACTATCTTTGAATGAAAAAAAGAACACTCCGGGAGTGCCGACAGAAGTGAAACTTGAACAATTTTATTGTGCAGGAAATACTTTTAATGAGGTGTCGGTAAGGTAACGGTAACAGTGGCGCGAGTTCAGTTGTTTTTTCCCATGTCAAAAATTCCCAATGCGTCTAAAGAAGTAATCACTTCAAAAAGTATTTATTGAGACTCGCACAGGAAATCCCAAATTAAACTAAAACACTCTCATCATCCTCGCCTTTATATACTTATTGCCTTTTTGTCGTTTAAAATTCAATATAACACTTATTTTCATTGTAATCATTTCCAAGCATCATTCCATCACTTCGTCAGAGATTTTTTTACTCGAATGGATAACCAAATCATCCAAAAGCGCTCGTTAGCGAGTTCAAAACCATTAGGAGGGTGTTTCAACTGAAAACCTTCCGCTTCACTAACCTTATGAACCCAAGAACAGTTAAAGATCACTGAAAGTTAAGCTAGGCTTGTAGATCCATTTGAACAATCTGCGTGATGTCGATGACATTTTGTTGGTAAAAGAAAAAATATGTCCCATCGTGTTCCCAGGACAGAAGGTAGCCTAAATCCATTATCCTACTTATTGTGCTTGTAAGTGATCCTAAAGTTTCTACTACTTTTTTCTGTTTTTACCCGTGAGAACCTGTAATTGGCTCCACGTTTTTTTAACAACTGTTATCCACTTGTTCTTGTTCTTGTTGTTGGTTCTCCTATAAATAAATAAATATCTAATGTTTGTAAATATGTGAGCACCATGTATCTATCACATAATTAATTTATCGGTCGTTGCTTCATTTTTAACTCTTTTTACCTATTGTGGTGCTTAGTAATTATATTCTAGGTGCTTCGTCTTCACATGTAGGGGTTTATTTATAAACGTTGCATAAAATTAAGTAATGATCAGTGACTGTTTAACCATACATTTTTGACGTTTGAATGTCACTTAACTTTAGAAACGTTTATTTTTAAATAAACCCCATAATTATTATTTAACTAATGAGTACCGATACAAAATATTGTGAAACATTTTAAAAGAGTAACGGTGGAGTTTCTTGCCCATTCTTCTCTATACAAAAACTACCTTTTGGAAAAGGCGATTAGAACGAATTCATTTTTTTTTGTAAATTTTGACGTTCAAAAGTGCCTATACAACCTTAGTTTTTGTTTACACTAAACCTCTTAAGGGGTCATTGTACTCATCATTATGAACAAATTTCACTATGCGAGAAACGCTGAAATTGCGAAAAAAAATCAGCTCTTCCCTACATTTATGTTCGCATATCTCGTCAAAATGTAGGGAAAGTTGTTCATAATGATGAGTACATTTAGTGTAAACAAAGATTAAGCTTGTATATACTAGGCCCCTATTTGAAATAAATGATTTTACTTTGACTTGACCTACGTAAAAAAGTCTTTAAAAATCTGCCTCCACGAGTAATGATACTTAAATGTACGTCTGGCGAATCCAGGCTACGACCAGACTGAATGGCTAATATTTTTACTTAGACAAGAGGTTATATCCCTAGGCTTGAGCCCTAACAGAATGATTACCAAGAGACGGTATAAGACCTAATGGTAGACTTAAAACCATACAGGTGGTTGACTCAGGCCACTTTCATGTAGAACGCTGGTAACCGGCGCCGATACGGCAGCGCTTGTCGGCACCGACAAGCGCTGGTTTTCAATTCTGGTCGACACAGGCAGTTTTCATACTTTTTGTCGAATCAGCGCGAACCGGCGCCGACGAATCAGATAGAAACTAGCAAGCGCTGGCATATCGGCGCCGGTTACCAGCGTTGTACATGAATGCGGTTTTATAACAATAAAAAACATCGAAAACTATACTTAAGCAGAAAAATACGAGGGAAGAAGGAGCTATACTTTATGAAAGGAGATAGATGTGTATAAAAAACATCCCTCCAATATCCTAGCAGAACCTAATCGAAATCTAGCAAAAACTACTTTCGTTCAACTTCATATTAAATTGGTCTGTGAAGTCGAACCGCTAACGGCGACTTGGCGACATGTGTGATATTAATTTTTCTACTTCGATGGCGCAGCGTGCAATATCCTGCATTCTTGAAGTGAATCCACATTGCTATGTGAAGTATCCTGTATATGTGTCGCTTACTCTGCGATGGTTCAGAAAAATGTAATGTCAAAGGTGTTATAGAAAATCTTATTTTGCAGGCTTTTACATAGCTCATCTTTTCTTATTCGCAGACTTGGTAAAAATTTGAATCTCAGTATTACTCTCTTTTAAATTATATCTCTCATTTATTTTATTACTAGCAGCGCCCCGCGGTTTTACCAGCATAAGTCTCGATCCCGTGAAAATATCGAGATAAAAGTACCCCTATGTGTTAATCCAGGTTATAAACTATCTGTGTGCCAAATTTCATCCAAATCAGTTCAGTAGTTTTTGCGTGAAAGAGTAACAAACATCCATCCATCCATCCACCCATCGTCACAAACTTTTGCGTTAAAAAATATTTTATTATAGTAGGATGATCTATTTTATTTTGTTTTATTTATTCTAATCGGGAAACTTATAAGTAACTAAAACAATATGTCACTGAAGGCCATTTACAAGTTACCACTGATAAAATATAAGAGGTACCTACTTTTACTGTTCGTTTCTAGCAGGAAAGTTAAATTTCGGGCCTACTAAAGCTTAACCTTTCTAAAGAAAGACATTTTAGGTACGGTCTAATCGCTTACACGAGCGTGCTGGTCAATGCCATACCATTACCTATTTTTATATAAAAAAGAAGCCCTTTACCCTACGGCAGCGGCGAACTAAAAAGGTATGATGTGAAAAACATCTGACTCTTACAGTTTTTAGATTAGGTTTCAAAATGCTAAAATTACAAATTACATCTTGATTAAAAAAATACCTGCACGCGTAGCATGAGCACCGTAGAAACGGGTTTTGTCGACGGAAAATAGTCAAAATGACAGATAAACAGTCACAATCTGTCACTTTGTCTATTCTTCCGTCGACAAAATCCGTTTCTACGGTGGTCATGCTACGCGGGCTGAGAAAATTTGAATAAAAAATAGCTACCTACAATTTCTAACTGATTTTTTAAAACAAAGAGAAAGCTTAGTTGTGCATCTAAGGTAAAAATCTATTTATTAAAACAATGGTAAGTTTGTGCGGTCGCAGTAGTGGAGGTCGCCATTGATTCCCTTTGTGAAGGATTATGATTTAGATTTTTAAAGGTCTTTATTAACAGAAAAAGGTTAATACAAGTTAACAAAAGGATCTTATTCTAAATGTAAACTAACATAATCCGAACTATGGTAAATAGGCTAAATCACCTCTCTCATACAAAATGCTTGAATTGTTAGTGTGTCTACTAATTGAATAGATACATAATTTAAGATTGTGCTACAATAGACGTGGATATATTTAGTAACTTGTTCCGCTTAGCTATTTCTAAAGAGCCATAAAAAAACCCTGAAAGAAATCGACACGTGTTTCACCTCTCAACGAGGCATCCTCAGGATGACGATTGACTTGTCGCGAACTCGAATACGCCATGTTGTTTAACTTTGAATATATTAATTGACTTTTTAATTCGAAGCTGGAAATAAGCTTCATGCAATTTGTCTACTAAGTATAGGTATACCAACCTAATCACTATGGTAAAGTAGATGTCAAAATAATTACAAATTAAAATTCTTCCTATTCACCATAGGGATGATGCCTGGTTCAAAAAAAAGAAATTCTATTTAGTCCATCAGTCAGATAATAAAAAATATTACACAAATATATTTTGCTTTATCATATTAATAAAAAATGACTTAGATAAAACGCATTAAAGTTGGGGAGTGGCTACGTCACAAGTAAGTATAAAATCGACATACTCGTAACGTCATAGCACAGTTTAACTCAATGTGTCGCCGTAATCTTTTGATTAACTAAGAAAAAATAAATACGTGTCCAATATTTTTAATAATCTACTGACGGACAAAAAAAATATGTTTAGTCATCTTCCTACATTATCGTTGCGTGCTTCATACGTTTAAATAATTAGTTGTCTTTGTCGTGTATTAATTGCTTGTCTTGTAGGTATTTTTATCCCAAGGATAGGAAACATTGTAAAATATCCTACCGTAAAAAGCGGCCAAGAGTCGGACTCGCACACGAAGGGTTTCGTACCGTCGTCCTACAATATTAAAAATGCTTTCTAAAAACGCTAAAAAAAAACACGTGTCTTGTAATTGAGAGCCCCTTTATTGTTTTTTAATTGTTATAACACACTCTGTGAAAAATGTCTACTTATTACGAGTCAAAATATACAGGCCCTGTGACTGACAGACGGACAGCGGAGCCTTAGTAATACGGGTACGGAACACCGTTTTTTAACAGTTTCATTAACATTCCGCGCAATACCAAGATGTAGGGTCAGTAATTCAAAATATTCAATTTCCATTATGAAACACGTGCGGTGTATAGTTTAAAGTATCATTAAGTATTATGAACCTAACCGCGTGTACAAGTAGGTAAGTAGAGGTAACCAGTAAGGGCGTAATTCAACGAGAGCCGTAATTCAAAATATTAAATTTCCATTATAAACACGTGTCGGTACTTACTAAACTATCATCTATACATACTTTAGAACAAAGTCGATCTTCGTGTCCGTCTGTGTGACCGCTTATATATTCTAAACTACACAACGGATTTTGATGAGGTTTTTACTATCTTTTAGAATTTTTGAGAATTTATTCCGGAGCAGTGGTGACGCGAGTTGTATATAGGTCGTGATTTGGTACCCAGGCGGGCGCTTTACTTTGTGGTAGTCATTTCATCACCATTGCTCTCAAAACGGTGAAAGAATTAATATCGTGAGGAAACCGGCATGTCCTAGAACTAAAAATTCGAAGGTATGTTACATATACCAACCCGCACTGGTCCACATTTTGTGACAGCGCGAGCGTGGTAAATTACAGCCCACGACCTCTTAAAGATTAGAGGTTGATTATACTATTCTGGAAGGTTTTTGAACATTATTGAACATTAATATACCTAATAAAGAAATTTCGATATTTAGTCAAGTCACAAAAGCGAAGCAGAGCCGAATCGCTAACTAGTTTTAATACAAACTCGTTTTACGTTTCTGACTGTGTGACTGTTTATATCTTCTAAAGCAACAGATTTTGATGCAATTTTATCATTATCATTTAGAGCATTAATTTCAGAAGGTACATGTGTATTAAAAAAAAAATGTTTAATATTTTTCTTTCTTTCTAACACATTGATAATTATTAGCTTCTGCGCGACGCAGGGACTGGTTGCTAGTTAAAATTAAACTGGCCGCTTGTATATACAAACACACGTTATAAAATATTGGTAGAATTACTTTAACATGCTACATTATTTATTTACTATTTTTAGGATTGGGTCGAGCTCCGCTATCGTAAGAAATTTCGGTCTCTGGGGAGTTCGACCACCATTTTTACTTGAGCTTTATGTGGTCAAAATTCCTGTTAAATTAATTTAACAAGTATTATTGCAACTTGCTGAAGTAACACGAAATCTTCTATACAATACAAATAAATAAAATTTAACTGTTTTCCACTAAATGCATATGAAAGTAAGTATAAACTGCACTTACGTATAACAATTATTTTTTCGTTTCTTTGTCTGTCTGCCTGTTTGTTCCGGCTAATTTTGAAAACGGCTGGACCAATTTTGACGGGACTTTCACTGGCAGATAGCAGATTTATTCCAAGTTAGAGCTTTTGTTTAAGTTAAGTAAGTTTACGAGAGCGGTGGTGGCCCACTGGTAACGGTTGCGACTTACGAGTTGTAGGTCGTGGGTTCAAACCCAGGCAGGCGCTTTACTTTGTGTAAATTATCGTGGAAAAAATCGTGAGGAAAACGGCATATCCTAGAAGCAAAACTTCGAAGACATTTGACATCTACCAAACCCCACTGGGCTCGCGTGGTAGATTGCGGCCCAGTCCCTCTTACCAAGAGGAGGGCTGCGTCCCAGCAGTGGGAACATTATAGGCTGATTATGCTAAGTGTTTTATTTACGCCTTTATATAAAGGCTGTTTCTGCCTCCTTTGCTACGTGATTTTTTCATTCAAGCACAAACATTTTCATTTTTATTATAAGCTACAGATTATTATTATTTCGTATCATTTCATGTTACCAACTGGCTCGTAGAAGACGTAAGAGAATGGTTCACGCATCACCCTATACCTAGGTATGTGCCTACACAAATCCGGTATTAAGACCATCCGTATCCGTCGGAAGTTGGTAAGGCTGGATACACACGAGTCACTCGCAGCCTCAAAGGGCTCTAGCCACTAGACGTGTACTTCATTAGTCAAACAGTCTAGTCTGTTTGTATGCACACGTTAGGTTGGCTACAGGTCACCGCATCCACTAAATAACTGAATAACATAGCCCAGAGCTAGAATATGTGGTTACGGCCTAAGCTATATTAGGATCATGTACTTTATGTTTCTGTTTAGAGATGACACTTATATGTATAATCTGTTAATTATAATAATAACTTATTACTTAATTATAATGACAGAGTGACACCACGTTAGAATCTCAGCGAAGCCAAAGGCGAAGCGTTAGACTTGTTAGAATTCTAATTGAACATTGATAAAAATAAAAAAAACATTTGTTTCTTCCATAATCAAATGAAAACCCAATTTAGATGCATATAAATAAAAATACATCACTAAAGCTGCCTGTCCACTGGAGCGGATTGAGGCAGCGGAACGGAGTAATGTGCCAATATTAACCAATAGAATTCAAACTCCGCTCCTATTGATTAATATTGGCACATTTCTCCGCTCCGCTGTCTCGCTCCGCTCCAGTGGCCCAAACTTTGATTTTATCAGTGTTCCAAATAAGAACGTTCTGTTTTTTACCGGAAAAAACAACATTACCTGTTACCACAAACAGTAAAAAATACACCAAGATAAACAACAAAAACACCAATTAAATTAAAACTATTTAGTTAAAAAAGCAAATGATAATAACTACGTACTGTTTCATAAGGTTGGTCCTGGGGCAGGTGTTGCTAATTTTGTTGTTGTGGAATATCTCCCGAATAGCCTCTTTCCATGCCTTTGACAAATAAAGCGAATGAACGAATGAGCATGCATAAACTCGTGCAGAACAGCTTGTGGACTTTCCAGGGGCTTCTTAAATGTTAACTTTAAAAAAGTTTTATGAGTCATGATAGCTTTTTATTTTAACGGCGTGGTTTTAACTGGTCCTCTGCGAAGAAAGTCGGACGTAAAGGCGAATCTAGTAGAACAATGTCCATAAAGTTTTCATAGAAAATGTACGTCGCGCCTGTCTACGGGAACCTTAAGTTGTTGTTTGACTTTATGTGGATAGAATACTCCTTAAAGAAAGTCATGAGGTTTTGTCCCGTCCAGTGACTGAATAACATAATTCGACAAAAATCCACATTTTTTTTTTTTTTGTATTGTCCACTTGCATTCGTCTTGAAAACAATCAGTCATATGACTTGGCTTTCAAAAGCATTTCAAGTAGATTTGTGGATATATTTTTTTTGTGTAAATATGTAGCTTGCAAAATAGCTAATGAATCATTTATCTAAACGAAATGGACCAAAATACGAATTAGATGTAACAATTAATATAAACAATGGTCTATCAAAACTTTTGAGACGTATCCATCACTTTAAATGACGGTTTACAAGATTTCTTTGAAAGCATTCTTCATAATTTTAGCCTAATTAAAAGAGAATTCATTAACTTAAGAATTTATTAGTCTAATCCACATCATAAATATAAAACTTTGGCAATCCAGTAATGAAGATTGAAAACAATTCGTTTTAACTTCGTTAAAAAATAAAATAAATTCGAAAGATAGTAAAATATAAAAATATAACGAAGTTGGAAACCTAAATCATGAACTCAGTCAAAATATTATTTTTCAATGATTTATTGAATTGTTTTTACATTTTAGAAGTAGCGTTGGAAAGTTCACAAGTCATTCACATCAACACGAAAATAATAATTACAACATAATAATATGAAGCCCCAAAGCAAGTTAACCATTAAAAAATTAGTGCATTTTACTGAACTCTGCCCTGTCCGTTAAAGAGGTCATACAATTCAGATTTAAGCGCTTTAGCTGTCTGGGATGTAAGCATTTTGACAGGGCTTTTAACTGTCTTTAACAGCACTGCAACACAGTAGTTAATATTCCAACAAGCGTCCAACTTGCTTCAAAGCCTCTGTCACAGCCTCATTTCCGCTACCTCGAAAAAAGCAATTATTACTTCTAACATTTTAAGACCTATCGAAATAACTCGTTATTTATTTCAGCGGGACAGTGCATTTCTCTCAAATTATACTTCATCTTGCTGAATTCGAGGCAGTGAAAATAAAGTGGTTTAAGTATCTAAAATATTCACCAACACTGATACCACAACATTAATAATTATAATTAAATCGCCATGAATCCAAGTCTATTGAAGCCATGCCTCGTAAGCTTTGCTATGAACTTACTGCTTCTTTAGACATGTCATCGGACAGACGTTGTTTGCTTTGACATTGTGCGTGATCCTCCTGAGTCCTTGCAACCATACCTTTTTGGAAATACATCGATTAATTTTAAACTATCAAAAATTTTGTGACGTCATTTGACGTCTGCCTCGTGAAAAGCAACGCTGATGCCTCGGAGTGAGTCACGTGCACCTTCAGTGAGGCAAGAGTGCAATTGTGGGCTAATGTAGGCCAGTGTTTATGATTTTCTGTTGAATAGGCCTAATTTTGCGTTGCTTGATTTAAATCCTTGATGTTGTAATGACAAAATAAAAACTGCAAATGTGTGTATAGCTTGTTATAAAATAAATTTGATAATGACCCAAAGAGTCAACAAATATCCAGTTCAATCTAGATAAAACGGGTACGATCCGGTTCAAACTGACCTTGGCAGTAGCAGCATCAGGACACACTACATGTTGGTAGTTGATGTTTATGTAATCTGTGCCGCTGCAGATCGTCAAGGACTTTTCTTCTAAATTCTCGCCATGTTTGTTCACCAGGTTCATACTAAGTTTGGAGTCCTGTGAGAAAATAACAATCCATTTAGTTAAGAAAACAAAAGGTACATGTGAGGCTACAGGACCACTAGAAATCGTGTAGAAGATTGAATAAATTATTCAACTCAGCTTAACACAGCCCATTGCAGGACATCGGCATTTCAAAAGTTGCCTCCCAACAGCTAATTCAACGGTCTGTCACCGCCGCCTTTAAAAGATCCCTTTACCTGAACCTCATCTATTGAGCTTGAAATACTTTCGTGAGATGGTATTATGATTGGGATCATGTTTTTTTTTTTTTACTAACATCTCAGTTCATGTTCCACTATTGATCAAAAGGGTCTTTTCCCAGTCCTCCCTATTCTGACCAAAATGGAACCATCTCTTAATCATCTCTATTTACATCCTGCACAAGGTTCCAAATTAATCACTACCCTAAAAACTTTCTCCCCGGGGGATCGTTCTGTTATATTGGTTCCATTTCCGTTTGCTAAAACGCCCTCGGTCAACTAAAACATAGCCTTTTGCCTTGCAATGACGTCAGATGCTAAGGCTCCCGCAGACAGGCGCGGCGGAACAGCGTGACGCGACTCTGGTGATAAAAAATGTAATCGTCACGGGACGCCCGGCAGATGTGAAACATGGCGAGAAGGGCGCATGATGGCATAAGAGAGCGTTACGCTGTTTGCCGTCATGCCAAACGACGCCGTCTCACCCCCAAGACGTGCCAATAGTTCTGTGTTTCACATACAAAGTTCTATGAAATCTCCATGGAAATTGTTATACCGGAGTCGCGTCGCGCCTGTCTACGGGGGCTTTATACGGACGTTCCACTAATATTTGTTTACAATGTTTGTAAACGTGGAACTACAGTCTTTTCGGGCGCTTTAGGCTCGGGTTACATATTGTTTTTTTGGCAAATAAAATGTATTAGGATGTATTTATTTATTGTTTTTCATATATTCTCGTGGAAAAATGTTCGTTGTCGGTAGATTTTTTCTTGGACCATTTCCATTATCCATTAGCTCAATATCCGGGCTAAACTCAATTTTCAACTCAAATTAAGGTAGTATCCCGTCTCCAACTTGGAAAACCTAAAATTGCGTCCCGCGCCATTTATGTCAGTACCTAACTGATTTATTAGGTTAGTCCCACATCAAGCTAGATTTGTTCCGAAAATACTAATGTTCTGTTTCACCACCTCTGCATGAATTCTGGTTAACTTTGGTATATGGTATTTTACTTTGTACGCCATTATCTTTGGTAAAACATTAGGCCATTATTTAAAATCTATCATATACCTATTCTAAAAAGACTCGATTTTGTTCTGTGTACTCATGTTTTAACATTATTTTAAAAATTTAGAAATTCACAGAATTACTGTTCTTCGGAAAAACAATCTAGTAACAGGCCTTCAACCTGCTCAAAATTCAGCTTATCTTCACACAAAGAGTCTTCAACATAATCTTCCACTTAAAGTAATTATAACATTAATAACCTTACCTTAGGCACTCCGCCGGATCTGACGTCACTGACTTGACACAGTTCGACGACGTCACCGTCCTGTAACAACGAACACAGATTATGTTAATTGAGTAATTACTGAAATACGGTGAGTTTCAAAAAGGTAAGGACTTTTAAGATTTCAGAAGGCCAATACTCGTAATTAAAAACGTTCAAAATTTCGTCGCAATCTCATCGCAGCGACAATAAATGTCAAAAACTTGGCGAAAATATAGAGAAGTCAGAAGTCTGTTGTTTTTGACAGATCGAGAATGAGATTAGAATGTGAATGTTCTTAAAAACCGGCCAAGTACGAGTCGGACTCGCACACAAAGGGTTCCGTACCACCGTACAATATTTAGCAAAAACGCCGAAAGAAACACGCGTTTCTTGAATGGGAAGAAAAACCCCCTTTAATTTTTAACTTTATTTTATTTTGACTATTTGTTGTTTGTGAAAATATCAACTGTCAACCTATTACGGTTCATGAGATACAGCCCGCTGACAGACAGACGGACAGCGAGGGCTAAGTAATAGGGTTCCGTATTGCACCCTTTGGGTACGGAATCCTACAAATACGAGCATTGCATTTCAGGGACTGATTTAGTTTCAAATCTAGAATATAGACAAAAACGAAATAAAAATTAAAAAATGCTTCTTCGCTGAAAAATATCAGAGGAAAACCTGCTTTGCCAAGACAGTAATAGAGCTTCAGACCTTTAGAGTAATAGAGTAGCTTTTCTTCTACAACCATGGGAACAATTCAATAATCAATCCTTTTTTTATCAATGTACATAATATTACTGTCATTTTAGATTAGAGATGGTATAAAGTATTTTTTTTTATAAATAAGTTTATTTAACAAAACTAAAAATATGATATCCTAACTTAAGTAAAACTATTAGCACACTAAAATATGGCGTCGAAAAATTCCTCCTCATCCTGTCGACTGGTATGTACCCAAGAGACTAACGGCAATGCCACGTTATATAGCAATGCTTAGCCTCTGACCAAGATAAAAGCCAGCCCTTGGGGTCACGGGAAGTGTCAACCAGTCGTTTGGAGATTTCAAGTGTCTCTATTGAATCAAATAAAATGTAATGCTAACTGATAAGCTTTCTTCAAATTAGTCGAAAGTACAGAAACTCAGTAAGCCAACCGTTCACAAAATCGCTTCATAAATTCATGTGCCGAATTTGTACGAGCGTGAGCCCCACTATTATTTAAATCGTGCATAAATCAAAGTGAATTCCTTCGTTAAATAAGGATCGTACAGGATCGTTCTGATGATGAACAGGTTCTGGCAACTCCAATTTGTTCGGTAAGCTTATTATTACGGCAATTTGCCTTCAGCCGCCAGGATCGTCGCCTGTGGAACTAATTGCCTCATAGTTAGAGGTCTAACGTTCTATATTAGATGGTTTTAGTTACACCTGAGTTATTATGAAAATACGGAGCTTCATTTACATGATTTCAGGCTTAGAGTTTAGTAACGGGGAAAATACAAGCGACTCTTTTTTAACTCAAGGCACTGTAACCACACGCGGCTCTCTTTTCAAGATAGATTTAGTGCACGATACTAGATTAAAATGTGACTAATTAGATATTATTATCTATAAAACCCGCTGTTTCATAAAATTAGTCAAATTTTAGTTTAGTACTAATCGGATAGTCAGTTTATTTTTTTTAAATTTTCTATAGGAGACCCTTTTTCCAACAAGAAAATAGGTAGGTAGGTATCATAAAGTTTCTTATGCAACAAACTACAGAGACAATGATGTCACTCGTTCCCACATAAAGTAGGACAATGCTAATTCGCCATGTTTTCTAGAAAGTTTGCATGAAACCCACGCTCCTAGATTTCCTAGAACAACGCAACTTGTTCAATCGAACATAAATAACGGAGATGTCGATACAATGATTTATAATGGTAGGTAAACATCCATGTTGTAATTACAGTATTTATTACAACGCAGTAGTAAGTAATGCAATTTGTAAAATAGAATTATTATTATTGGTATTGCTACATTTAAAACAAAATAAAATCGTAATGGAAATTATGATCGAACAGAAAGTACCTACGAACCGCAAATGATCTGTATATCGTAGTGAAAAAAAAAAGTAGTGGCACTCCGGGAGTGCCGACACAAGTGAAAACTTGAACAAGATCGTCTTGGTGGAAGAAAAATACTTGTATAGAACATTGATCCATAACCTTATCTAAATAAAGAGCACAAGCGTCTTTACAAAAAAAAAAAACTTCCGAAACCTTTAAAGTAAAAATACTTGCATAGAACATTAATCCGTAACGTAAAATAAATCAAGAGCACAATCGCGTTTACAAAATCTTTAAAGTAAAAATACATGCAGAGAATATTGATCCGTAACGTAACGGAATATAAATAAAGAGCACAATCGCGTAAAAATACAAAAATGAGGTGTCGTCATGGTATCGCGAAATCAATGGTTTAGTCCCATCTCAAAAATTCCCAACGCGCCTAAAGACGTTTTCACTTCAAAAATGACTGAAACTAATATAATAATGGACCAAGCATGATCTGAAATGAAAACGTTAAAATAAAATGAAGAGACTATTAGGTAATTAGTTGTATTTTGTTCATTTTGATGTTTCCTCCACATCAATATCAGTTTCTAAAGGTCTTCTCGGTTTGAAATGTACTTATCTGAGGGTTTATTTACAGAGATGTAAAAATCTGAAGAAGAGACTTAAACAAATATTCTCATTCATAGTCACATCTTTTAAGCATCCAATACAACTTAATCAACAACAATTCCTCCAACAATATCCCACTACCCTTTCACCGCCATAAATCCCCCTTTTCCTGCACACGACACAGAACTCCCCCTAAGCATTTAAATTATAATAACTACCCCTCAGTGCCTCAGAGCTGACCTTCTCACGAGTCTTGAGCACTTGTGCGACAAAGGAAGCGTTTCTCAATGGGAAATGAACTTTCTAACAACGTCCTATTGGCTGTACTAAGTAACTGAGTCTGTGATTGAAAATTTATCCTTGTAAAGGAAATAGACATTTGGTGTGTAAGTGTAAATGTCATTCGTATTCTAAGTCGTTTCATTGAAAATACCTTGATTCTTTTCGAATTACCTGATACTCTTTGACCCCACCACCTCAAGATATTCGAATTTTTTTAAGTGGGTTCCATTTAGCTTCCTTGTACGAGAAGCACAGAACCGGTCGAAGTGGCGGTGCTTGGGGGACGCCTATGTCCAGCAGTGGACGTATCTCGGCTGAAATGATGATAATGATGAGTGGATACCAACATTGTTTTTTAAAGAACTCACTGAATTCTGGGTTAACCGTCCTATTTTTAAAATAGCTGAACACGAGCTGTTTTGGTTTTCAACTATGTAGATAAATTCGTTGCCAATACAAAATCGATCCATTTGGTCTCAATTCATTCACATAAATTTAATCTGTAACAATATCACTAATTCCATTTTTCACTAACGTCATAACAACTAGCAACTTCTGATTAAGAAATGCCTAAGTGGAGGCATAGGTAACTATTAAAAAGTATAGGGTAGGAGAGGAGATAGACCGAGATGGTTCCTAAAGTTAGAGCGACACACCTAACTTTCTAATTGTCAATTTAGGCTACCTATGTCTAGAAATCGGGTTTAAGAGTTAAGACTAGGCTGTAAAGTTCAGGCTTCATAAGTGTAGGTATCTACATAATAGATAGGTAAACACTATCTCATGCAAGTCCGCAGTGAGGGCGCTGTCACTAATGTCAACTGTCAGTTCACCACGAATGGCTGGAAAGAGTTGAAAATGAAGCGGTGCCTGCACGAGGGGCTTGGTGTGGTGATAAACCAGTGTAGTGATATAATCAGCTTAAATCCGGGATCAACAGGATTCTACAATAAGGTTAAAATATAAGTATGTACCTAGTATGATAGTTTGAAATAATGTCCTGGGGGCTAGAGAAAGTGACAAACTATTAGAGATAATTATGCTGGAAAAGTTAAAAATGAATGTGGCTACCGAAAAGCTTATGTCGATCCTGTTGAAAGTATTTGTAGAAATACATAACGCTTTGACACTATTCTTTAGGCACAGTGGTACATTTTCTGGCATAATTTTCGACGTTAAAACCCGGTATCGTTGTTTGAAAGGAAACAGCTGAATAGGAAATTGAGTTCCTAACTAGATCTCACGTAGGATGAATCCGACTCCCGTCAGATATTGCATGCGGCACCATTAGCCACTTAGCTCCTAACTTGTTAGATGGTGCTCTTGTACTCAAGTTTTTTACCGAAATTTGGGGAGATTTTTAGCTGGGTCACATAAAAATTAAAAAGGAACTTCCTATTATAAATTATATTAGAACCATGTTTGGTTGTAATATAATTTATAATAGGAAGTTTTCACCGGAATTTGCGGATAATTATGATGGTATGGATATTTTATTATGTGTCCCCATTACACCTAACAAAATAAATACTATCATATCATTAAAATTATGATAAGAACACATACTAATACGACTAACAATAAAATAAGAAAGAAAGAAAGAAAAAGTATTTATTGAGACTCGCACAGGAAATCATATACTAAACTAAAACACACTCATTAAAACATTAAAATGAAACAAATAAAAAGTAAATTAAAATAAAAGCAGAAAGTCTTGTACAAGGCCAAAAGGCTCCTATAGCATAGCACAGCATATGCTGCGACATTTAAAAAATAAGTTTACGCATATAACTATATTTCTATGTTTTAATTAATACGTAAATAGGAACCATCTTTGTGTATGAGAGGAGTTTTCATCAAGCTACGACAGCTAATCGTGGGAGATATCGGTATTCATATTTCCTGCTATAGTTATTATTCTAAAAAGTTTACCCTGCAAATCAAGAAGGTTCCAAACGATAATAAAATTGGCCGTAACCGCTTACATGATTTTTTTTAAATTTCCACGTTTCCATTAACCCTATGTAATTAATTGCTATGTTTTTAATAGAATAGGCCCTTTCAATGTCAGCTGTGGGTGTTGTAATAAGTGATTAATGGAATAACAACTTCAAAAACATAACACGATGACTGCAGAGAGGGAGAGGATTTCTACCGCATCCTTGGTAATTAACTAAGGTAAAATTTCTTTGGTCGTGAAACAGCAGTCGGTCGTGCATTATTCCACACCCCAAGTAGGTAATGGCTAGCCACTAGCCACCCTCTGCAGCCTATTAATACCAACCGTATGGTCGCAAGAACGGGTCATTCACCTGAGTCAGTTAATACTGCCGTCGCGCGTCGTAAGCAAAAGGGGCGCAACAGAGGAAAAAGAAAAAATAAGTGACCAAAAATACAACCGACTTCGAAACTACAAAGTGAAAAATAAATTTAATTTCGGAAGTCGGTGTCTTTGGATCAATGAGTATTTAAGTTTTTTGCCACCGACTCCGGGATGGCAGACGAGGTCGCGGGCAACAGCTAGTAAAGTCAAAGTCAAATAATTTATTTCAATTAGGCAAAGGCACTTTTGAACGTCAAAATTTACAAAAAATATAATCGATTCTAGTCGCCCCTTCCAAAAGGCAGTTTTCGTATGGAGAAGAATGGGCAAGAAACTCCACCGTTACTCTAGAACGTTAGTCTATTTTACTATCAAATTATACCTACCTAGGCCCAGTTTCACCGCAACTAATTACTCTATTTCAACCATTATTAAACTGTTAAAGAAAGCCCCCAGTTCATTATATATACCCACTAAATCAAACGAAACATACCTTCCTCACGTTTTAGTCCAACTAGGGGTGAAATGGAAATATGATTTATGCATCTGTACGAAATATTTAAGTCGACTCCGGTCAGGTGTTAACAGGGTTGTCCCTGCCCCTTAGAAAAATAACGAAAATACAGAGAATCATAAAAAGATAAACATTTCAAAACATACGTCTTTTTCTTCCTCACGTAAAATCCTCTGAGTTAGAAAGAGTACTCTATATGTTGTACTCTTAGTTCTTACTAAATTTTGGCGGTAGACTATTATTCGGTTTCTGTACTGCATTGTGAGCAGCGGGGTAATTGCGTAACACACTTGCAATGGCAATGCTATTCACTTGACATTTCATTGCGTAATTTTGTGTCGATGCAGATGAATTTTTCAAACATAAATCTGAAGCAATGGATTAGGAATTATCTTGAAAATCCTTCGGATTGTGATTGAGTTACTGCGCACGGAATAAAAAAACTGTGTTTACGTAAGACGATTTTCATATTACTTTTTACTTTAAGGACGCGTTCCCACTATGTCGTGACGATTTATTTATCGTTGGACGACTGTCGTCTCTAACTGTTCCCATTATATAGACTGTTTTTCGTCACTGTGTTTTTGAAATATTTTATCGTAGAACGACTGTCGTATCTAGCTGTTCCCATTGGATCGTGACGACATTTTACTTTTCACAGCAGTCGCATTTATAATATAAATACACGGCTACGATAGATAGTCGCAATAACGACACATGATTTGCCGTCACGATAAGTTGTGACGTTTTTTTATCGTTTTACGACTTTCGTGCTAGCCGTTCCCATTCAAAGTCAAAGTCAAAACATTTATTTCAAATAGGCCCATGTATGGCACTTTTGAACGTCAAAATTTACAAAATAATATAATTGATTCTAGTCGCCCCTTCCAAAAGGTAGTTTTCGTATGGAGAAGAATGGGCAAGAAACTCCACCGTTACTCTTTTAAAATGTTTTACAATAGTTTGTATTAGTACGTACATTACTTAAATAATTATATGTGAAGACGATGCACCTAGAATAAAATTACTATACCACAATAGGTAAAAAGAATTAAAAATGAAGCAACGACCGATAATTTAATTATATGATAGATACATGGTGCTCACATATTTACAAACATAGTAAAAGTAGACGATTTTCCTAATGTTTTTAAAATTAATAAGTCAGTGTGTGAGGCATTAACTTGGCAATCTGTCGTCGATGCAAAAAAAAGTTGCGGACGACAGTTAATTGTGTCGTCCTAAATGTCAACACCTTCATTTAAATACACAAGCCACGACGCTTTAAACGACATGATAATTTGTCGTCACGATCGGTCTCCCACATTAGTATGTCACAAAAAGTTCGAACGATCGTGTATTCGCGCGACGTTTGCTTTTGAACGTGAACGTGTATAAGCGTCCTGTCACCTATAGACGTCCGGAGGATTTTCTAAAAGTGACCCGTAATTTTGTTAGCCAATAAAGTATGGACGATAACTTTTATTACTGTGTATGGCTTTGCTCTCGTGAAATTTTCGGTGATGCGCGAATAGTTTCCGCTCGTGTTTCGAGCGAGGTCAGAAGTCACGAGGTATTAAATAAAAAAAGTCGATTTTAATGTCCTATTCTATTCAAACTTTTCATAATGGACCTATTTTAAGTTAGATATTGAAAAAAAAATTAATTTTAAAAGGAAGAAGGGAGATCAAGAAGATTTTGATTTCGCAACCTTAAAAACCCATACAATTACAAATGTACATATATTATATCTATTCTAACCATTATATCCTATCCTTTGAAATGTAATGGGTTTTATGGACGGACCAACAGCCAAACGGTATCAGCAGGATTTCCCTCGACACCTTTTTGTTACGGAAACCTGAAAATTCATACTCCAAGGATAAGGGTCTTAGCGACCCCATAGCACTCATAAGTGCTTAGTTACATAATGGGGTTATTACGAGTAAAAAGGTATATTAGGTGTTAGTTTTTTATTCCGTTTGACCTTTGAGAATACGAAATGAAACTAAATGGAGTGACTCTTTTAGCCCACACTCAGGGTGACGTATTATCAGGACGTGTTCGCCAAAGTGGACGCGGTGATGGACCTCCAGGAGATCGGCGCCGCTAAGGGCATCCGGTTGAAGATAACGGCAACCGGGGCCCGGATGCTGGAGGTCCCTGGTGCGGCCAGTGGCCCGGCCGCTGACGCTCTGGCCGAAAAGCTCAGGGCGTCCCTAAATGCGGACGAGGCCCGAGTGTCCAGGCCCACCAAATGCGCTGATCTGCGCATCCAGGGCCTGGACGACTCCGTGACGGTGGAAAAGGTCGTGGCCGCCGTCGCTAAGGCTGGAGGGTGCTCTGCCGAGCAGGTTAGGGCGGGCACCATCCATCCTGACTTCGCGGGGATGCAAGCCATTAGGGTGAGCTGCCCCGTGACGGCGGCCAAAAAGATAGCCGGGGAGGGCCGAAGGCTCTTGGTGGGCTGGGTTTCCGCCCAGGTTAAACTGCTGGAGCCCAGACCTCTGAGGTGTTACCGCTGCCAGGTGGGACACCACGTGGGGGTCAAGTGCACCTCGGAGGTGGACCGCAGCGGCCACTGCTTCCGCTGTGGTCAGCCCGGTCACAAGGCCGGCTCGTGTGACGCCCCGCCGCACTGTGTTGTATGTGCGGCGGCTGGCAAGCCGGCCGATCACCGGGCTGGGAGCAAGGCCTGCGCTCCACCCGCCAAGGCCAAAGGCAAGGGCAAGTCCTCCGCCACCGCCGTCACCGCCGCAGCCGCCGCCACTACAGCCGTAGCCGCTGCCGCCTCTAACGTTGTCGCCGCCGTCGTTCCCACTGCGGCAGTGCCCTCACAGGGGACTCAGGAGGGGGCAGACATGGAGTGCCAATAATGGCCCCATTACGCCTCCTCCAGGCGAACATCAACCACTGCGCCGCCGCTCAGGATCTATTGCTCCAGAGCATGGCGCAGTGGTCGATTAACATCGCCGTGGTCGCTGAGCCGTACTTTGTCCCGCCCAGGGATGACTGGGTGGAGGACCTGAGCGGCTCAGTGACCCTCATTTCGTCGGCCGCCGCCGGAACTCCGTCTCTCGAGTCTGTCAAGAGAGGACGGGGTTGCGTGGCAGCACGGTTCGGGGAGATTGCCGTGGTGGGGGTATACTTCTCCCCGAACCGAACTCTCGCCGAGTTCCACAACTCCCTTGCGGAGTTGAGAGTCGTCGTCGTCGGGTTCTGTTCCCTCCCCGTGCTCGTCCTCGGGGACTTCAATGCCAAGAATCTGGCTTGGGGTTCCCGGTACACGGACACACGGGGCAGGATGGTGGAGGACTGGGCTCTGGAGACAGGCCTAGTCGTCCTAAACCGGGGTTCTGTCCCTACGTGTGTGCGGATGCGGGGTGAATCGGTGGTGGACATTTCGTTCGCCAGCCCCGCTCTGTCACCGCGTGTCATTGACTGGCGCGTCATGGAGGGGGTGGAGACCTATTCCGATCACTGGTACATCCGGTTTGACGTCTCCGCCCAGACCTCGAGCGCGCCGGTCCGACAGGCCCCGAGTGGTCCGCGGTGGGCGCTGAAGCAGCTGGACCGGGAGCTCCACCTGGAAGCCTCAATCGTGCAGGCCTGGGTGTCATCACCGGACAGGCCTGCTGACATCAACGACGAGGTGGAGTGGTTCCGGGAGGCCATGTCCAATATATGTGACGTGGCTATGCCCCGGGTCCGGCCCGGACGTGCTTCGCGCCAGGTGTACTGGTGGTCGCAGGAGTTAGAGACCCTGCGCAGGGCGTGCGTTACTGCGCGACGCCGGTACGCCAGGCACCGCAGGCTCCGTATCCGCCCTCCGGATACGGAAGCCATTCAGGCGGAGCTGTACGAGGGGTACAGAGCGGCGAAGACCGCCCTCCAAGCGGAGATCCTGCGGGCCAGGGCAGTGGCCCGTGAGGAGTTGCTGGAGACTCTAAACAGGGACCCGTGGGGACGCCCATACAAGATGGTGCGGGAGAAACTCCGCCCATGGGCTCCCCCGCTGACGCAGAGTCTCCGGCCCCAGCTTGTGGGGGACGTGGTGAGCGCTCTGTTCCCCCCAAGAGGGGAACACGCTCCCCCGCCCATGGCTCCGCCTACTGCGGTGCCCGATGCGGACCACACCGCCGACGACGACGTCGATGCTCCGGAGGTGACCGAGGTAGAAATGAGAGTGGCGGTACGCAAGATGAATGCGAAAAATACCGCCCCAGGACCCGACGGCATACCTGGAAAAGCCTGGGTCCTGGCCTTGGGGGCTCTCGGGCCTCGACTAAGGGGGCTCCTAAGCGCATGCATGGAGAGGGGCCAGTTCCCACTTCGTTGGAAGACGGGGAAACTGGTCCTCATCAGGAAGCCGGGGCGCCCAGCGGACTCTCCGTCCGCTTATCGGCCCATCGTGCTGCTCGACGAGGTGGGCAAGCTCTTTGAAAGAGTCATTGCAGACCGCCTCGTCGAGCGGCTGGTGCGGGTGGGACCGGATCTGGCGGAGAGCCAGTTTGGCTTCCGCAAGGGGCGCTCTACGGTGGATGCCATCATGCGCGTGCGGGCCCTCACGACGGGGGATGCTGTGGCCCGGGGTGGGGTCGTCTTGGCGGTGTCTCTAGACATCGCCAATGCCTTCAACACCCTGCCCTGGAGTTGCATCAGGGAGGCACTCCGGTATCACCGGATGCCGACCTACCTCTGTCGTGTGGTCGAGGCCTATTTGACGGACAGGGCCGTCATCTACCCCGGTCACCAAGGAGAGTGGAACCGGCGAGAGATGTCGTGCGGTGTCCCACAGGGATCGGTCCTGGGGCCGCATCTGTGGGACATCGGATACGACTGGGTGCTGCGCGCCGACCTCCCTAGCGGCGTCAGCGTCGTCTGCTACGCTGACGACACGTTGGTCCTGGCACAGGGGGGGTCGTACCAGGCGGCGGCCGAACTTGCGACACGCGGGGTTGCGACAATCGTCGACAGGATCCGGCAGCTGGGACTCGAGGTGGCCCTGTACAAGTCCGAGGCCATGGGTTTTCATGGACCTCGGAATGCGCCACCGTCGGGTTCCCAGGTAATGGCGGGAGGGGTTCACATCGGCGTCGAGTCGACGATGAAGTATCTGGGACTTGTCCTCGACAGCCGGTGGAACTTCGTCGAACACTTCCGACGTTTGGCTCCCAGACTGGAGCGGGCCGGGGCTGCGTTGAAGCGGCTCCTGCCCAATCTAGGGGATCCAAACGCCTCCTGCCGGAGGCTCTACGCGGGGGTCGTGCGGTCCATGGCCCTTTACGGGGCACCGGTGTGGGCGCGTTCACTAAGGCTGCGGCCAGCCCGCCGGTTGAACGCGTCCCAGAGGGTCATGGCCATCCGGCTGGCCCGAGGATACCGCACGGTCTCCTGCGAGGCGGCGAGCCTCCTTGCCGGATTACCGCCATGGGATCTGGAGGCAAAGGTCCTCGCGCACATTTGGGAGTGGCGCGAGGAGGCGAAACGCCGGGGCTTAACTCCGCTGCCGCGAGAAATCGCGGCACAGCGGACAGAGCTCCGGCGGGATCTCATGGCGTCATGGAGAGTGCGATTGTCGCAACCCAGCGCTGGGCACGCCACAATTGCGGCGATAAGACCCCTCTTTGAGGAGTGGCTAGAGAGGCGCCACGGCGTCCTCACCTTCCGCCTGACGCAGGTCCTCACCGGACACGGCAGTTTCGGGAGGTTCCTGCACAGGATAAGGCGGGAGGAAACGCCCGGGTGTCACCATTGTGTGGATCGCCCGGAGGACACGGTGGAGCATACGGTGGAGGTCTGCCCAGCTTGGGCGGAGCATCGCCGTGTCCTCGTGGAGGCGATCGGCGGCGGTGATCTCTCGCGTCCGGCCCTGGTTCAGGCCATGGTACGGAGCGAGAGGAAATGGGAGGCCGTCACCTCCTTCTGCGAAGCGGTAATGCTCGCGAAGGAGGAGGCGGAACGCGTGAGGGAGAGGCAAATTTCGCGCCCTCATGCCCCTAACCGCCGCAGGAGGAGACGCCCAGGGCGTCGGGAATCGCGAGGCGATTTCCGGCCACCGTAGGCGCGGGCTTGCGGGCGGTGAGCAATGGGTGGCTCACCGTCCGATAAGGACCAGGCCCGGGTCGACGGCGCGTTGTGTTCCACGCGCGCCTCAAAGAGATGTCAGCAGATTCGAAGGGGTCCACTAGGGCCGATGCCTGCCGGGGTTGCGAAGAAAACCGAAAGGGAGATCGTGGCCCCCGGCAACAGGGCAGCCGAAGGAACACGGGTGGGTTTTAGTCAGTAAGAGTCTGACACGCCCTCCCGCTCCGCCCAGAGCGGGAGAAGTTATTTGATGATTTCCCACCCTCAAAAAAAAAAAAAAAAAAAAAAAGGGTGACGTATTATCGCCTTAGATTATATAGTCCTCAAATTTTAAAAATTGAATGCTGCAGTACTTTTGGTACAACAGCCTTTCAGAATTACAACAATACTCGAGGTATTACATACATAAATTCATTCACTGACTGATAAGGCACAGTTTAAGGCGACACTAACCGACTTCTAATGATTTTATACTGAAGATCACGTCTAAACGAGTAGTGTTAATGATTTAGAAAAAATATAATTATGTTAAATTAAAGCATTTTTTTAATAACTTAGTCTTTAAATATTTTAGATTATGTTTAAATTATATAGTGTAATTAATTTGTAAAGTTATGTCTGATGCGGATAAAAAACTGAGATTCACGCATATAAGATCAAGCGTATTTTTTCTGAAACCTTCACCATTTTAAATATAATTTATCTATGTATCTTTTAGAATACGTGTTTTATTAGAATACCTTTTGTTTTACGTATAATAAATTAGATAATAATCCGTCTAATATGGGACAGCGCTCCTTGATGGTCGAGTCCTATATTACTGGCTGGACGTACGACGCGTTGCGTGAGCACAGTACAGAACACGTAAGCTAACTACTCAAGATCACTGATTTTGTCGGTGTTTTAACTGCCGTTGGTTATAGAAGCATGAAGCTTTGCACAAGAGTACCTTATACAACTTAATGCTGATCATGGTGATCACCATGGGACATCTTCAACTTAATAAAAATCTTAAATTCACTGACAGGCAACGCACAACTTAAACTGCTGGGTCTAGAAGCATGAAATTTTGCTCAAGAGTTCGTTTTATAGCGAAAGTGAAAAGTTAAATACGGATGAATATTTGTATGGAAATTCGTTATTTTTGCCGATCAGAAATCCTATCAGGCTTGTCCCGGAATAAATTATAAGTTTTTAATCGATTTAGTAGATAAACTACGACGTACGAATGGCCAGGTGTCTAGGGAAATCTGAAAATCTAGATACAGTTTTAGCTGTTTCCTAGGAACTGTAGTGATGCAGAATTGGGATATGGAAATAAATTGAAGTTTCACTGGAACAGGATTAACCTCCACGCGTTCCTGAGAAAAAGAGTCTTGACAGACTGACAAACAGACGGACAACGAAATGATCCTATTTCGTTTTGTTCCTTTTGAAGTATGGACCCTAAAACAGGAACACAAAAATTTGGTTTTTTTTTTTTGTGGGGTCTGTGGGCGCAATCTTATTTTCGTATCCCGGCGCCCAATATGGTTAAGACAGACCTGTTTCTACGTTCATTTATATAAATGATGCGTAGACAGAGGGAGGTAGATATAAGTAGACAGGCATTAGATAAGAAAGAAGAAATATTTGTTATAGGTAGGTAATTAATAACTGAATATAAAAAAGCTACCCAATTAATCACCTTCCAGAGACGTAAATCTACAAGAATTGCGAGAACAAAATAAATAAAATAGTTCCAACAACAATTATTGTTAAGGCGACGATAACCGACTTTTAATGATTTTATACTGAAGATCACGTTTAAACGAGTAGTGCTCATTGCTCAGTATTCAAATAATATATGTTAAATTAGAGTATGTACTTAATAACTTAACATAGGAATATTTAGAATATGTTTATATTACATAGTGAAATTAATTGGTAAAGTTATGTCTAACGCCGATAAAAAACTGAGAATCACGCAAAATGTATCAAGCATATTTTTCTGAAACCTTTACCATTCTAAAGTTAATTTAATTATAGATCTTTTAGTATACGTGTTGTATTAAAATACTTTTTGTTTTATGTATAATAAATTAATAATGCGTCAAATTGGGGACAGCGCTCCCTGATGGGCGAGTTCTATTACTTGCTGGAAGTACGACGCGTTGCGTGAGCTCAGTACAGAACACACTAGCTAACCAAACAAGGTCACTGGCATATGTCTGCGTCTTAACATAGATTTCTACTTATTTCTCAGGGCTAAAATATCATTAATTATCTGACCCTTACACTAATGAACGTCGCAAGTAACATTTGTTGTAAAAAGGACCAGTGTTAGTAAGGGCTAGTTTTCCTTCAATAGGAAAAATAAGGAAGTTAGAGTGAAGTCCAGTTCATTTATTATTAGTTGCTTTTCTACCGGCTGAGGCTTGTGTAATTAATTTTGGTAGACCCAGGGAAAATGGCGAGACAAGCTTGTCGCCTACAAACAGGATTGGTCCGCAGTGTCCGAGTGGAAAGGAGAATCAGGAAAAAATAAAACTGCAGAGCAGTGGTGGCCCAGTGATAACGGCCGTGAGTTACGAGGTGTAAATCGTAGGTTCGAACTAGGGTTGCAAAATTACGTAATTTTACTGAAAACACTAGTAAAATACGGGTATTTTACGATCATTTAAATAAATTACGGTAAAATTACCGGTGACTTATGAAGTTTTAAATTTGTGCTGTCCTCTGCTCTGCTTTTGTACATAGCTGATGTTATTATAATCCATGACATGGTGTGATTCATATCTTGAATACTGGACTAGAGAATTAAGTTTTAGGGAGTTTTAGTACGCATGAGTCGCACGAGCCGTTTTCTGTTTTTTTTTTAAGTTCCAATACTGCTTATATCTTTGGCAAATTTCATTCAAATTCATATATCAGTAGTGACTTACACATGATACAAACAAAAATACTAACTTCTGTAATTGTAGTGTTTTAGTGTTTATGACTGTATGAGTACGTTTAATACCTTTTTTACCGATAATTACCATATTTTACCGTAAAATACCGTAAACTACATAAAATATTTTTTTTTACCGTATTATTCCAAGGTAATTTTACTGTTCTACATCCACAGTTCGAACCCTGACAGGCGTTTTTATTTGTGTAAATTATTTCATCAATACTTTCAGAATGGTGAATGAAGACATCGTGAGGAAACCGGTATGTCTTAGAACCAATAATTAGACGACATGTGACATCTAGCAACCCGCACTGGGTGTTGGCCCGTGTGGTAGATTACAGCCTTCCTCTCACAGAGAGGAGGTCTATGTCTCAGCAGTGGGAACATTATTGGCTGATTATGCTTAGGCTTAAGAAATAACATGCGTCATTCTTAACTGTTCTGTACTGAGCTCAAGCAACGCGTCGTACGTCCAGCCAGTAATAGGAATCGCCCATCAAGGAGCGCTGTCGCAAATTAGACGCATTTTTTTAATTATTATACATAAAACAAAAGGTATTTTAATAAAACGCGTATACAAGAAACGCGTATACGCGTATAAAAGATCAATAATTAAATTATCTTTAAAATGGTGAAGGTTCCAGAAAAATACGCTTATTAGAGTTTGCGTGATTCTCAGTTTTTAATTCGCGTTAGACAAAACTTTACAAATTAATTTCACTATGTAATAAAAACATAATCCAAAATATACCTATATTAAAATATAGGTTTTAAAATATTAAGAAATGCTCTAATTTAACATATTTCTTTCCATATCATTAACACTACTCGTTTAGACGTCATCTTCAGTATAAAATCATTAAAAGTTGGTTATCGTCGCCTTAAGTCTATTGTACCATAGAATAACTAAGTAGCAGTATTATATCTCGACAGTGACCTTGAAATAATTACCTACGGCCGCTTGGTAGATAAACCTTCCACGTCCGTGCGTAACTGTCGCGCACTCGATACGATTTCGAAGCGCGTCGTTTTGGCCGTTTTCTATGAAGATAGAATTCTGTTACTTTTTTATACTGTTACCACAGATAATATACTAGTATACTAGTACAGATACCCAATCCCATACAAAGAAATGATACCTCCCTAAGTCTGGCTATTGAGCTGGCTATTTTTCTTCCTCCATTTTTTTAACAGATGGCAGCATCAGCGACTCACAAATTGCCAGAGACTGCAATTTTCACGCGGCAGTGAATGCCTCTTTATGTATTTTTTTGTATTTCAATGCTAAATCTAGATTTTCATCTCCTCGTTACCAAATCTACTATTACTAATACCCTAAAACTGAAATCACGCGTTCTTCGTCCGAACTTATTTTGACAGTAAGCCCACGTTCGCACTGATGTAATAAAATTGCGGCGATTATTTTTCGTGCACTTGATTTTTAACGCTTTGCCTAGATACCGAGAGTTGAAAATCCAAGTGTGTTTTTTCAACGCGCTCGCGCTGGGACGAGAGTGCGTCCCAGCGCGTTGGATTCTCAACGCTCGGTTTAACACCGAGAGTTGAAAATCCAGTGTGCGATAAAATCCCGCCGCGATTTAATTACGTCCGTGCGGACGACGACTTAATGTTTTAAAAAATATCAAATAGAACCGGCCAAGTACGTGTTGGACCACGCATAATGAAGGGTTCCGTAGTTGGTAAGTTGGTATCCCAAGAACAAACTTAACTTCGTAGTTGAAAAACATGTTCTCCCATACAGAATGTATGGAAGAACATGTTTTTGCAACCGCCGTTAACTTAAAGAGCCTACTTAGCTGTGATAGAGAGTTTTCCTTTTAATTTTGTTATAAATACTCCTGTGATCTTTTATCACATAAACCAACCATTCAGCTGGCAGGGTGGGGGGACACTTGACTGTAATAAAAATTAGCTTTTTAAAGCTTAATGGTACCGATTCTCTTGTACACCAAACTAAACTATCACAAAAAATCCTTGCTTTTGGCTATGAGAATCATAAACTATTCTGCAAAAAATCTCTAAATTTAAAAATAATTTTCACACAACCAACATCGAATTTGACAATCGCGATTCCACGTCTAACCTAACCCGTGAATTTTTTTAGAGCCATATGCGCGCAGGCAGGGCAGCCTCGACGTGTTTTTTTTTTTTCACTTTTTGTATGGAAAATATGAAAAATTATTACCAAAATGTTGAGTTTAAAGCTTTTATAGAGGGGGTCGAAATTTTCATTATTTTTTCGATAGGACACACCATTTTCGAGATATTAGTAAAAGAACAGAAAAAAAATATTTTTGGTACCTGAAAAATTCACACCAACATCTACAATGTTGCTGACAACTTATTTTATTCTACACCTTTTTAATCGCGATTAAAAATAGTCAAATTTATAGTTAGACAATCAAAATTTTTGGTGAAAAACGTCAAATTCAGAATAGCAAAATTGCCATTTTCACTAAATTAATAACTCGGTGCCATCTTAGTACTGTCAAACTAAAATATAGTTTTGTGTCACTTTAGTATAGATACGGAACCCTTCGTCCGCGAGTCCGACTCGCACTTCGCCGGTTTTTTATAGAAAGTTTTAGAAAGGTATTGGTAAAATAAAAAAAATATAATTAAGAAGGTAGGTATTTGCCAAAAACAAGTTAATAAATTTCTTTCAATTCCTTTATTTCTTTGTAAAGTAGGTACTAAATTATAAAAATATGTTTCCTACTAAATGTTTATACAGTATGTGATGACAAAATGAGTAAAACGCCATCTATTGCAAAGAGCTCATGATTAACTTTATCATTCTATGGGTTCAATTCAAGTAAAAGGTTTCACTTATCGTTTTTGTTGGAAATACGTGATTTATGAGTTTAAAGGGATAAATCAGCATTAAACAAGGAAGTTTTGATTTTTACTAATCTTACTTCAGCCAAATTCAGACGTTTATCAGTTTTTAGTGATTGTGAATTTCATAATTGTTGCCTATGCTGCCATCTATGAAATTTTTTCAAGACTAATTATAATTTGTTCGAGTTGAGACCCCATGCTGTTACTGAACCTCCATCAAAACAAACACAAGTTAGTTCTACTTACTACTATTATGTAACACAAGTACCTACTAGACAAAACATAAAACCTATTCAATTCAACAATAAAGCCCCCTCCCTCTCTGTCATTATTGTATAGAATGCGCGAGCGGGCCCTACTTGCATCGCTGCGTGTATCGGTTCCATCTAGATCGGCTGTCAACTGCACTGGCGACAAGCCTGTGGGGGTGGAGGGGTGGGGGGAGTGGTGGTGGAGAGGTATTGACAGCCTTCAAGTGGACGGTTAAAACGGGCCTTTATGAAAGGGAAAACGGGAGTGACGATGTTATGGCTTCATTGTCTGGTTGTGTTTGTGAGTGGCAACTGGGGCGTTTAATAATGAGTATGATTATAATAAAAACAGTTTTGTAACTCAGATAAATCATTAACTAGTCTTAATAAAATATGAATCTAGTCAGTAGTAGTCTTTCACGGCTAAACGGCTGAACCGATTTTGATGAAATTTGGTGTGGGGATACTTTAAACCCCGGAGAGGACATCAGCTACTTTTTATCGACACTCCTTGCGAGCGAAGTCGCGGGCGGATGCTAGGAATATTTAAATGTAGGTAATCTTTCCGTTAAACAAAATTTAGACTTCATTAATTATTGCGAAATGTAACTATACCTACGTACCAACAGCTCTACCCGACCCTTCGACGAAAACAGGCATGATATTATGTTTTGTTACACTATCAATTATATTTTCCATTCAGGGCTGATCAGTATGGGACTATACCAGTTTCCAAGTTTAGATCACACATGTATCTATTCGTAAAATGACTAATTGAATCAAGTAAAGATTCCATAATGGCAAACTCTAAATTAATAACAATTGCGATGCTCGAGCCAAATCTATATTGTAAATTAGGGCGTTTTATTACTTGACGATTTCCTTAACGTATTCCTAGAACACGTTTATAATTATTTAATAAGCTATTATTAGATGTTATTCGTAGAATTTGTTTAAATTTAATAATGGTTCGTGTCTCTTAGGAATCAGTTTCTGATCCCACTAGTCTTAATAAAATATGAATCTTGTTTATGTACTACTAATATTATCCTGACTATTATAAGTATCGTTTATTTATTTTCTTTTATATATATTTATTTACATTATTAAATATTTCTTGAACTAAAAAGACATAAAAAAACATTCAAGTTCAAACCTAACTAATTTGGTAGGAGTGCCTTAATAGTTATATTACTAGATTGTCCTCGTATCATAGTTATATTCCTAGTATGACAGTTATGAACCGCTTTCATAAAAATTAGGGAGTGCCTCCGCTGCCGGCGCCGGCTCCCAAAAATAACGCCATTGGGAACCGGCATGACATTACTGCCGGCAGCCGAGATTAAAAACATCGGCTGCCGGCACCGCCGACTGCCATAATGGACACCGGCGGCGGCGGCGCGGTGTTTATGGAATCCCTTCCAGTATTAGAACTCCAACTAACTAACCCTAACCAAAGTTTTTTTTTCTATATTCGTCGTTTTAAAACGCCACGAACAGTTCTAACTTAACATAAATAACCTTTGTCCGAGTAAAAATATTTAACCAAATCTAACTATTCCGGTTCCGGGTAATTAGTACTTGATTACTGGAATATGGAAATAATTGATTATGGAAATATAATACTGGAAAAAATAATGCTTTATTACATGTTTCTTTTTAAATTATGCCTTCCCCGCCTATCTACTCCAATATGCCAAATTGCCAATCCCATTTTCGCTTTTTTTTTCCGAACTCAGCACTGGCAGCGAATTCAGCAACCGGCGCCGGCAGCCAATTTGGGAGCCGGCGCCGGCAGCGGTGACACTCCCTAAAAACTAATATGATAAAGTGAAAAGAGTTGATTTTTGTATGTTTAAATGGCTGTTCGGATTTTGATGAAATTTGGCACAAGGGTAAACCATGACCTGGGTTAGTATGCTCTTTATTCCGTTATTCCCACGGGATCGAGACTTATGCAGGTGAAACCGCGGAGCGCAGCTAGTATAACTATATTACGGAAAACCTAGGGATATAAATATGTCACAGCTTTCACCATCTTACTGCGACATTTGAAAGAAGTTTAATTTACTCTCGTATTATCATCTCCACCTTGTAGAAACATACAAATAACCTACTCAAATACAAAGGTGCAGGTCGTGCCATTAAAGTTGAGACTTGACCGCGCCTCCCGCCGCTCTTTCCCCCGCCCCGATGACGCCCCAGCGGGGACCTCATACCGCTAAAGAGACCCATAAATCGTCTACTGCGCAAGTCAAACCACGTGGTACTAAGTCTCATCTTTAATGGCACGACTTGTACTTAACTCGGAAGTCTTCACATCTTACTTTTACGAAGACAAGTACCGGCCCGGTTGGTGGTAAAATGTGGGTGTAACTACAGTTACACCCACATTTCTCCAGTTTTCCCAGGCGCCCTTCGAACCCTTCGAGGAATACAAGCGTGGTTTTATGTTTTCTAAGTTAGTTTAAGTTATGAATTTTCTACGACTTTTTCGTTCATTTAATTTATCAAAATATTTGTGAGTGTATTGTGCCAGCATAACTCCTTCGTAGAAGATTTTCCGAATTCTCCATGATAATTATCATTATTATTTAAAAAATATTCTTATTTTTCTGAAACAATAAAAAAAACTGTTATACAAAGTTACAGTACAACAAGGATCTTTTGACGCTTGAATGACATTGACAGGAGGGCGTTAAAAAAACAAGATGGCCGCGTTAGTTCCGATTTTGGCCACGCGCTATACGATCCTTGTACAAATAGGTATAACGATTATACACTACACGTCTCCTTTCTAAATAAATACAGATCAATCACACGCTCTAATAAAACAACCGTTTATCACAATATAAAGCCCAAAACACATTACAGAGACAAAGCGTCCATCTACCATAAACGGCTATCATGTGACCCATTTCGCATCATTTTACCCATAACAGGCCACAATGGGCCGAAGTCTTCAACAAAGGTACCTAGCACAATAGACTTCCTCAGTGGCACTTCACTGGTACTATGCTAAGTACCTGGTAGTTTCCGTCGAGGGTTTGCAGAGGCATTATCTGCTTCAAGGGTCGGTATTATGCTGTGGGTAGTTTGAGCTAGATAGATAGCTTTGAATTTTGTGTGCCAAGTAGTCATCTAGATTTGACTAGAAATGATTGAGATGTTAAATTTGGTATGAGTTATAAATAGATGCCAGAATATTGTACACATTAACACCACAAAGATATTTTTTATAGATCGCAAAGGTAAAGTAATTACTTTTTTTTAGACAGTATATGTAAGTACAGAATGTAAACCACATGCAAAAGAGTTTATTTAGATTCACACCTAGTCGATGGAAACGAATACTTACGCCTAGAATCCTTAGTAGTTTTATAAAACTACTACTACTAGTAGTTTATTTAGATTAAAACAAAAACAAACTCAATTAAAACTCTTTTGCATGTGGTTTACATTCTGTACTTACATATATACTGTCTTTACATTTTCCAGTCCTAGCCGAATTTCTTTATAGAAACCGACCAAGTGCGTGTCGGACTACACACAATGGAGGTTCCGTAGTTGGATTGAATCCCTGAAACGTAACGTAACAAACAGATCCCTGAATCGAAAAATGGTTTTCACATACCCACAATATTTTTGAACGACCTTTCCAATGACACCCCCCACACCAGCCGAAGATACGAGAAAAAAAGAACATCGCCACATTACGAGGGGGCCCTAAAAAAAAATATGTTACCACTTTGTCCACAAAGCACGTATGTTCGTACGTTCGCGTGTACGTACGTTTGTATGTGGAAAGACCATTGAATATACTAATTTAGCATGGATATACAATGGTCTTGCTCTGCAGACTGGTAGTACTAACAGTCTCTGAGGTAACCCGCCGCGGCAGACAGACAGACAGTCAGACGGACATGGAAAAACTATAAGGGTTCTTTGTTGACTACGGTACGCTGAAAAGTTACCATATCCGCCAGTCATCCCACAAAATCTACCCAAACAAAATTAACAAAATTATCCCCAGTATTTGAACCATTACCTCTAATTGAGTACCTGCCAGGTCACCTGCCTTTCATTAGATCCTCGGAGTAAATAGACTGGCACAATTTAGCTGATAAATTAGTGAATAGGTACAAACAACGCCCCGGTACATTATGTATGTATGAATATGAGATGGGACTCGGTATCGTGTTTTGGGTATGTCTGGGAAGGTTTGTCTAAGAAAATTATGGGTATGGCTCTATACAAAGCTGTGAATAGGAAGACCACAATACATTATGGCTAAAGGGACAAAACTGATAGGTACTACGATACCTGCAAAGCGTTGGACGAATAGAGACTATTCCTTTATACAGGGTGGCAGGGATATCGATGCGAAAACTGTTACCATGGATTCAGTACATGATTCTGAACACCCCTGCAGTGAAATTATTCGTCGATTATTTAAAAAAAAAATCAGCTGTTCCATACATTTTGACTGCGTAGATGCACTTTTCTATGAAACAGCAGATTTTTTTATGTTATGTATATATGTCTGTTCATCTGTTACCTCACAACTTCTAAACTACCGATCATAATTTGACAGATGAGGTATCATTGGAAACGTCTTGATCATCCACTGGTTATAGGCTATGTGACGTTACATTTAATGCAATATGGCGCTCTCTAGAGGACATAAAGTCATGAAATAAAAAATAAAAGAAATATTGTGTCATGTTGGGTATTAAATGAAAGGGCTTGACGAGCACATTACAAATATGTTTATATATAATTTTGTCTAGGTACATAAATATGTTTAAATTGTTAAAAACAAGCAAAAGTGAGACTTTGCTACCTTGAACATTTTTGTACCTGTTTTGATTTCTGTCTGAAATATTTTCTCGTTTCATACTTTTTAGAGTGTGATTTTTCAGTAGTCGGGTTTTAGTTTTTAAACTTACTTTTTATATAATTATGTAATGATACTGTATGTTAAGATTTACGGGCAATTTCCGATTAAGATACCATTACACCTGTTTTTCTCCGAAGGGTTCGGCAGGGTACCTGTGTTTAAATCCCATTGTAAATACATTGCAAACTGTAATTTTGTATAATTTAGAAGCATTTTTATTTTTGTAAATGTGAGACCATGGAGCCGTTTATTTAGTTATTAAGATGTATGTTGACTTGGAAGAGCATGGCAGTTGAGAGTATGTCATGCTCACTTAAATATCTCGCTGATGGTGGCGAGTGTGTCGGATTATTCGGTTCCCTACAAAATGGTTGAGCTGGATGGCGCTAATCCACGCGTCATGTTCGTGAACGGGCGCCGTCAGTTGAAACTGGTCATCTCTTATCTGCCAGAGCTTATTTTTAACCTTATATTTTCAATTGCTTTTAATTTTTTTTTGTAAATTGTTGTCACATATAGAAGCAACAAGAATGATGTACCCAGGATTTTGTAATATGTATATTTAAAAGAGTGTCCTTGGAGTTTCTTGCCCGTTCTTGTCCATAGAGATCTACGTTTTGGAATGGGCAATTAGCTTAAATTTTCTAACTGACAGACTCCTTGACAGTTCAAAAGTGCCTGTAAAATGCTTTGAGTTCAGTTTGAGTTTTGATAATAGGGAGCGAGCTTAGAACTACTACTACATAATTTATCATCGGACTGAACTAACACTGTTATATATGAGTTAGTTATATACATCATAAAACTAAGGAAGTTCAGTTCACTTGAACAATATGAATAAAAGAAATTCTTCAGGAAGTCAGACGGCGGTTCCATAAAAACCCAGACGGCATTATTTATCCCCCGCCACTATGACTGAGCCAAAATAAATATGTTACTTTCTATCAAAACTTTTCGAAAACATCGGATGAAGCCAAAAGTTTGTGTCTCTTCAATGACATTAACGCCCCCTCTCGGTAGATTTTGTCGCCACCTAGAGATGTCAAGGTCAGGGGTACAGGGAACTCTTTGTATGGAAAATATACACGTTTTTATAGGATCTCGTAATCATATGGAGGCAAACAGGAAATTGTATTTGCAGCTACATCAAATAAATTTTCTTCATGTCTTTTATATTTTTAGCGTTGTATCTTAACTCAAGGTGACGAGATTCAAAAGACGGCTTATTTTGTATTCTTCTTAATGTCAAATGATAACAAAATGATTAAGCTTTCATCCCAAGAACCCATTAGCTACCTATTCACAATTTCATGGAAATGGAAAGTAAATTGAACATTCCAATGCTGATAACCAGTACTGTTCAATGCAAAACTCTTTGGCAATATAAGGACGACCACTGACAAGCGGACGTACCTCGATTTATTACACCATAAGTATATCAAACAAATGCCCTAGAAGGACATAATAGGGATGATATCTGGCTGAAAAAAAAAAAGAAATTCTATTTAATCCATCAGCCAGATAATAAAAAAAAATTTAGACACGTATTTTTGCTTTATTATAATTATAAAAAATACTCAGATAAAACGTATCCAAACTCAAAGCATAAATATATTTCAATTATACTATTCACAGGCACTTTTGAATTGTCAAGGAGTCGGTTAGTCAGAAATATAGAGCTAGTTGCCCATTTCAAAGTTGGGGAGTGTTCATTAAAGTTGAGGAGTGAGGGTCGCTACGTCACAAGTATAAAATCTACACACCCGTGACGTCATGGCACATTTTAACTTGTAAAAGAAGAAAAAAATACGTGTCCAATATTTTTTAATAATCTACCTGACGGACAAAAAATAAATTTTTAGTCATCATCCCTATTATTGGTTAAGTTCTTCAGAACGGTCAGGTGCGTAGTACTTGCAACCGGCGTGCGTGTATGACCAGATGTATGAACGTAAACGAAGCAAAAGGAGTAGGTAAGGATCGTAGCAGGTGGCGTTTGGTGCTTGCTAGGCAGCAACCTCCATAGGAAGAAGGCTTGAGTTATGTATGTATAAATCAACCAAGTTTCACAAAGCAGCTTAGTTTGATTCAAGGACACTCACTTAACAACCCTAACCAGTGGCAATTATCAGCAAATAACCCGCAGTTAGTGACACATATTTCAAAAGCCCCATCATCAAAGAAGGTCAGTGTCAGTAATAACTGCTCCCATCAACACCAGGTCATTATAAAGTCCACCATTCACTCTGAAGAGGCCTTTAGACTTAGGCCCATCCCTCACATACTCGACCTTGCACACTTAGCGGTAACGACAACGGAAAGTGGACCCTGTAGCCTTCACCTAAAGTGCTCTTCAGCTTGGGAACTCAAGATGTTTGCAAGCCGACAGGTATTTGAATTTTTGTGAGGTATCTTCTGCCGTGAAATGTGATATTAATTTTGAAGAAAGTCTTTCAGAGGCTTCGCGAAATGCAGATTTAATATCAGGAAGTTTTGTAAGATGAATTTTGTTATGAAATTTTGTTTAAACTGTTTGTAATATTGTAGGTTATCTTTTTGCTTACAGATTTGCGGATGAAATAAGTACTTATTTAACCTGTCTTTTATAACGATTAAAGGATATTGAGTTGCTTTAGAAAATGTTTAGGGGATTTTTTTTACATTAAAGGGTAACAGAAGACCAGACCATGAGTCCCGCCCCACAACAAAGGAAAAAAAAAAAGAGTAAAAATCTTTGGAGCTAAACATCAATAAACTACCTTCAAAGTTATGAGTCCAGACTCTCCACGCACATTGATACCGCATCAAGAACTTCAATAACGAAAACAAACAGAGAAACAAACAGTATCAAAGTAAAATCAAGTCCAATCCATCTTGTAACATCTTTCCAAGTTTATGGCGAATATTCCGAATATAACATTCGCCATTTCGTTACGGTATACAGTTGATATATACATATAGTAGGCGTCAGCTGTTTATCATGCCACGTTTCGCCGAAATTGTTTTATGTACTATTTGAGGCGAAAACAGACGCGTACTAGATATACTTAAGTTTTTTAAGTGAAAACTTCTTTAGGCGCGTTGGGCATTTTTGGATAAAAACAATTGAACTCGCGACAACGTTACCGACACCTCATTTTTGTAAACGCGATTGTGCTCTTTATTTATATTATGTTCCGGATCAATGTTCTATGTAAGTATTTTCTTGTTCAAGTTTTCACTTCTGTCGTCGTGTATACCTCAACATGTACTTAAATTGCCACTTTGTAAAAATCTCACCGCGTGAAAACTGAGGTGAAGTGAGCTGTCATTTCATCTGAGGCTCTAGTGTGTTTCTCTTAACCATTCAAAAACTAAAAACAAAAAAAAAAAAACAGTGGCACTCCGGGAGTGCCGAGAGACGTGAAAACTTAAAAAAAACTCATCACCGCGGTAATAAACGCGTTGATGTCTTTTACTCCACGCACCGCGGTAATCAACGCGTTGATGTCTTTTTAATGGTCAAAACCTGGTGTCATCTCAAAAATGCCCAACGCACCTAAAGAAGTTTAAAAAAAAAACAAAATATTTTATTTCTCATAAATCTACAAGGGCACTTATGAAGGCTCCTGCAGACCAGCGCGATATCGCGAGCACTACAGGCAGCGCGACCCTTGTAGCGCCCGCGATATCGCGCTGGTCTGCACGAGGCTTGAAACTTCAGAAGCTAGGTGCAGGGTTCCAATTGGTCGCTTCCTATGGAGAAGAGCCGGAAAGAAACTCCACGGTTACTTGTTTAAAAATAAATAGTTTCTACAAAGTTTTCAAATTACAGTGTTAATAGGAATGAGAGGCCACTGTAGGCCTATCAAGAAGTACTGAATAAAATAGAAAATGGAATTGACACTATCAACAACTCACTTCACGAAAATTTTCAGTTAGATTTTACAGAATAGATCAACTGTTTTCATAAATAAGAGGTTATTTTCAGCAAATGGGTGCGCTATGGTAAACCTTTTTGAAAATAATTGGTTCTTCGTTCCCAATGGTTAGCCACTTGATCAATGTTGGAAGAAGTAATTAATATTTAACTCCGTAAGAAGTCATTTTTTTATAGTCATTGGTTTATATAAATTAGAGATTATTTCTACTTTTGCTTCCTAATCTTTAAACCAACGTATTGGTTAAAAAACGGTACGGTACGTGTTGGTTGGTTGGTTGGTGTTGGTTTAAATATTCTATTCTATTCTATTCAATTTTTAACTAAATCTCCATTTTACTTCTTGCCAAACAGTCAAAATCTTTCAGTCGGTCCTAATCATTACACTCTACAAACAACCTAGTCGTCGTATTACCATTTCAGGGCAGATTTGCGTACTACCCTCGAACCCAAGTGACCCTAATCACCTTCTAATGGGTACCGACAGCCCTTGATGCGAGGTCACCAGTACAAACACTCCTTGAATCGGTTCACTCAAGGAGTGAACCCTTAGCGAATGACTGAATTAATGCTTGTAGCCAACTGATTTGATTATTTGGTTGGTGAACTCAGAGGGTGTGAGAGGTGAATAAAACATTTAGTTAGCAGGACCCTATTCTATATTATCAGCAATAACTATTAAATGAGCAATATTTGTATACATTAAAAAAATACATACAATAATAAATTTAGAAAAAAGAAAATAAGAAAATTCGTTTCGTTATTTATTTGTAATCACTTTCTCGTCGGCTCTACCGATTTCGATGAAAGTTGCAATATAGGGGTTTTTGGGGAACAAAAATCGATCAAAGCTAGGTCTCATATCTGAGAAAATTCGTTTTCTTCGTATTTTCACCCGAACAGAGCTCGGTCGCCCAAAGTTTAAAACAAGAAGGCATTAGAATTATGACATGGCAGCATGGAATTAGTAAGTACCTACTAACATAACGGCATGGAATTAGTATGTATTTTCCTATACTATTAAAGGAGCTATTCTCTATTTTCACCAGAGCAGAGCTCGGTAGCCCAGGTAGGGACTGCAATTTAAATTGCTATACACGAAGAAGACTGAGTCGTGAATCTCGATATAAAACTAAAATATTTAATGCTGATCTCTACACAAATCTTGGTCTACTGAAATCGAGAGCATCGTTACAGAATATGGTCCTAAAAAAAAGACCTCAATCTGTCTAGCCTTTTGCCAACTATGTTGGGGTTAGCTTCTAGTCTAACCGGATAGAGCTGAATACTAGTATTTTACATGGAGCGACTGCCTATCTGCCTCAGATAAGGACCTATAAAGACCATTTTCCGTAACTAAACCTTTATTACTTTCAGTTCGTAACTTGCTGATAGACAATTGCCTAAATGTGTACAAATGGGCTCATATCAAGGTGACATCATCATAACAGTTGGGCGACCCGCTTAACGACTGTCAAAGATTCACAAATGACAGCCGGGACTAACGGCTTAACGCTCTTCAAGGCACGGAGCGGTCTTGGTATGTAAAGATGGTCACCCATCCACGAACCAACCGCGGCAAGCGTAGCTTCACCTGGTCGATATACCCGTGCGGCTGTTATTACTTCGTTAAGGCAGTGAGCACTTATCACCACATTCATAACCCTGTTATAAACACCACCCTGTTCGTAGTAGAATTTAAGTAGAACTACTAACATAGCATAAGTTAAATTGTTTACTAACATCTAGAACTGTAAGTATTTTTATTTAATTTATTTACTTATTTGGCACCTCAACGACTTACGCACTTGACAAGTGTCTACAGTTTTAGGTATTGTGAAATGGAAGAGGATACAATTTTATTAATTGGCGGCTTGTGTCGCACAGAGGTCTTGAGACTCCAAGTTGGATAAAAGTCTCGTACGGAATTGACGAAAAGGGTTAGAGAAGATGTCGATGCTATTAGTTCGTTTGCGCGTGTGTATTGTGTGTGTATTTTTATAATTGAATATATATCAAGAAAGGGATTAAGAGAAAAGAACAAAAAATAATTTATTCTACATCCAACAAGAAGTCTCTCCCCATTTTACTCTTTATTTAATTTCTGATGTCAGACGACAGCTAGCACAGAAAATTTCGCAGTGTAACTGAAATTGGAAATGAGCCTGACTACTTGACTAGCGTTTGAATTATTTCACGTCCTATTATACTTTTAAATTTTCCGGCGCGACCCTCGAAATGCTTTGGAACTAACACGAACCGTGTAACTAGTTTCATTCCAATGTTAGCTTTAATAAGTATTTGTAATACTAGCAGAAGTTATGCGAACTATCACGACCAGTCTCAGTTACTAAGGAAACTTGTTGAATCCACAATCATTACAATAAAATTGATAGTATACAGTGGATTGTAATACCAAAGTGAAAAGCGACTAATAAAAGGTAAGGCAGATGTCGGTGGAAACGGAGGGATGGGATGCCCTAGGAGGACATATAGTGACCTTATTGGTGACGTTCTTCAGAAAAGTCGGGTGCGTAGTACTCGCAACCGGCGTGCGTGTATGAGTAGATGTGTGAACGTAAGCGAAGCAAAAGGAGTATGTAAGGATCGTAGTAAATTGTAGTAAACAACAGAACGCCACCTAGGCGTTCTGTTGTTTCTGCCTAGCCCCATAGGAAGAAGCATGAGCAATAAATTAAATTAAATAAAAATTTATTTCAGACTAAGGTCCATAATTTAGTTAGTATAGTGGTGTTAGTAACAATGGTGCTTAAATAAGTAGGTTAGTATTGTTATTATTTTTTACAAATTATTTATTTGCGCAGACCAATGACTGTCTCCACCCAGTGTCCCTGAAAGGGGCAGTCCGGTCTGGCAGCGATCATTTTTAGAATGCTGTTGTCACTACCATGCAGGCGCTGTAGTAAGGAGGCCGCTTTTTTTCGCATGATGGCATGGAAACCATCTGTGCGAGCCTCCGCGAACATACCTGAAGCGCTACAACGCCATGGTAGTCCCAACAGCATCCTAAAAGCATTATTAAATTGAACACGCAGGACGTTGTATGCTCGGCGCGTGTATGATACCCACAGGCCACTCGTGTAAAAGGATTGACAGAACGCCTTAAAAAGGGTTACTTTGACGTCTGTAGTACAACGAGCGAACCTGCGGGCAAGCATATTGCTCCTCACAGACAACGCCCTGCGCTCCCTCTCTATATCTACGTCATCTCTTAGGTCGCTCGTGACAATGTGGCCAAGGTACTTAAAACTGTCAACAATTTTCAGAGCTACGCCGTTGAGACTTATGGGCGGAACACTGCGCGGCTGCTGCTTAGGTGCCTTAAATACAAGCAGTTCACTCTTCTTCGAGTTGTAAATTAAGCCATCAGCCTCGCAGGTTGATAACAACGTCTTCAACCCACTCATCGAGGGACTGAGAAGCACCATATCGTCTGCATAGCTTATATTGTTGACACACGTTCCGTCTATGTGGCAGCCGACATGTGTACCGCTCAGTCGCTCGATGAGCTGGTTGATATAGAGGTTAAACAGTAGAGGCGAACTTAACCCCCCTGTCTGACTCCGCATTCCAGCCCGTACTCGTCCGACAGAGTACCCACCCACCTCACCCGGTTCTTTTGGTTAGAGTACCAATATTTGAAAGGGAGGTATACTCCGCCGGCACACCCGCGTGCCTCAACTTGTCCCACAGTACGTCATATGCAACCAGATCAAATGCTTTTGACAAGTCGAGGAAACACGCAAGTACCGGCGTCCTTCTCGCTGAGTAGTACTTAACAGTTCGCTTCAGACTTAGAATAGCGCTCTCTGTTGAGACTCCTGCTTTGAACCCGAACTGGGCATCGTGTAGCTTAACTTGTGCTGTGAGGCGACTATTCAGCAGACTGTCAAGTATCTTGGCTAGTGTGGTAGCGAGTGAGATGGGCCGGTAGTTGCCAATGTCAGACGTATCACCCGTCTTATTCTTAACTATCGCAATGTTTAACGAGCAATATTTGTATATATATATATAATTATATTTGTAATCACGTTTACGAAAATGGCTCTAAGGCCGCTGTCTCGAAATCAGCGGGCAGCGGGACGCGGCGGCAGCAGCGCGAGAGCGGCGCGTTCAAATGCATAGATATCTTTATATGTAACTGGCCTCGAAGGCAGCGGCGTGGGGAGCGAGCAGTTCCATTTAAAACTATGCGTTGCCGCGCCGCCACTACCGCTGCCCCGCTGCCCGCTGACTTCAAGACCGAGGCCTAACGATTTCGATGAAAGTTGCAATATAGGGTTTACGGAGCGAAAAATTGATCTAGCTAGGTCTCATATCTAGGAACATTCTTTTTCTCTGATTTTCATCCGAGCAGAGCTCGGTCGCCCAATGTTTAGAACAAGATGGCTACCTTAGAATAATGACATGGCAGCATGGAATTAGTAAGTAGTATGTACCTACTATCATCGCAGCATGAAATGAAATGAAATGAAATGAAACTGTTTATTCTGTAAATAGGATATCGGAATCACTTTTACACGTCATATTATTTTTTTTTATTAAAAATAAGCTACTTGAGTTCGGCGTTTCCTATCTGACTACTCTGAGAAGAAAGGCTGAAACAAACTCAGAGGTCACAGTCTCTTTTAAAGTCCAGACATAATCTTGGTCAGGCCATATGAGGACCATGTAGATTAGTGTCTGAAATGGTCTGTTGAGGAAAGAACCACACAGATTTGAGTGGACCTGTCCAGTAAGTGCAAGCATTTGCCAGTAATCGTGCAGCTCAACTCAGAACCTAAGGAGCTCAACTCGACGAACAATACCAAAGAAAGGACATTTGGGTAGGCCGCATAAGCTACTCAAACTGCCAGACCATAATTAAAGAAAAATGAAAATAATAATGATATCCACATAGTCCTCACATTCACAATAATTAATTAAAATAATATAATACTTTACAATCTTTACATGGAAGTAGTATAAACTATCCTATACTATTAAATGAGCATTCTCTATTTTGACCCGACCGGTGCTCAGTAGACCAGTACCCTAATTGCGTAATAATACAACACAATCACAATCTGTTCCGATTTGAAACAGATTGCTAATCCATTGCTTCATAAGTTGGAAAAAAAAATCTGCTCAACAACGTAAATAACCCAATGAATGTTGTTGAACTGTTAACATGAAACAAATTAGGCATAATTGTTTACGAAAATAAGTTACGCAATTATATAGGGTACAGGTACTAAGGAATAAATCTAGTCATTACAATTGACAACTAATAATCTTTTAAAAAGCGTCACGTGACACATAAGTAAATGCGTCATGACAGAAATTATAGACGTAATCGTATTTATACGGTTGAAAAATTCAAATGCAAATAGAAAAGTTACAATTAATTTACGTTTTTTCCTGTAGGTAAATGACAGATTTCCTCACGCATCCGTGGGTAAAAACAAGGCACAGGAAAAAAATATAAATAAGTACTTATAATTTAAAATGTAAATACTCGTTGGTCTAGTGCAGTGGTCGGCCAACTCGTTAGTCAATAGAGCCAAATATCAATACTATAACGACTAAGATTTCTTATGAGAGCCAATTTGTGTGTCCAAACTGTCTCAATACACTTTTCTTAATCCTTAAAACTCCCATCCTATTTCACTCTAAAATTAACTTGCTATCATCATATTGGCTGGTAATAATATGATGAAGGTAACCTTGGAAAAATTTGAAAGGTGTTAAATGTTTAATTTCGATGTCCTGTTAATTTTCGGTAAAAATACTTCGGAAATAAATCTTTGGAATATAGTTTGAATTTTGAATAAAACTTGATATCTTGGAATCCCCGACCGCCGCGCGTATCTACGCTCGCACTCATCGACACTTGTACTCTTTAGGCTAAAGAGCCACGTGCGGCTCGCGAGCCGCGATTTGCTGACCACTGATGAGTTCCTGGGTTATATTCTCAGAGTTTTTCTATCAGGAAAATCTCAGTAGCGGCCGGGAGTGTAGATTGGTGCCCGGTTGATGGCAATGGGCTCGCCTCCTATTACTTGGGAAACAAAGGGTGATGGTATGTAGAACTTTAAATGTAAATACTTTTTTATAGTCTTGATAGACAAAGAGCTTCGCTAAAAGAATGAAGTTTGATGAAACACAGTCGGTACATTCTTACGAATGTAATTATAGAAATGAACCCTTAAAAACACAGATTTATAGAGAATTATCGTGTTTATATCCGTCGCCGTTGGTGAGTAAAATGATATACAATAATGGGTTCGTTGACTTATAATATTATTATTGTTTCGACGATAGATGAGAGATAGATGGGCAGTAGGTATAAGGGTTGCCAAAATGTTGGTATCTTCGTTCTTCCGAACTGCATCCAGTAGGGTAGTTGCGTAATAGACTAATAATTGCATTGCCTCTCATGGTATTGGGGTAGGTCGCACAGCAACGAAACGCATTGCAGAAATCCTCCTTCATCACTTTCGTACATTTTCCAACGCTCACTACAGGCGCTGCACCGCACTTTTTTGTACGAAAAAGCGTTGCGTTGCGCCCCGTAGCGGCTGTAATGTGCGCTTGGCTTTATGAGGAGGACACTCGTTCATTAAACTAACCAGAATCACAAATTACACCGAGTGCATTTTCATTCATTCAATTCCACACACTTATTTGAGAATTATTTGCCAATAATTAGTAATCACAGCGAAATTAAAGGGCTCATCAGCTACGTAACCAAATACGGAATTCATTAAAGCAAATAATAGCTCAATATTGGATAGTACTCATAGTTTATTGACAGTACCATTTCAGTTAATAATGATAACATACGGAATGTTATTATTAATAACTGGAATGTTATTGTTTTTTAGGATTAGAGGAAAATCGTATTTATTTATAAATGTTGATGCATAGCGAAATATTGACAACAATGGTACGGCAATTGCTAAAAATTACGACTACGTACGAAAACAACAAATAGAAAATATTTTTTCACCATGATGGATGATGACGACATCTCGTTCGTTTAAGGGAAATCGTTACATACCATGCATAGAAAGCATATAGTAGTTGAGCTCCACGATTACTGACAAATGCATGCAATAATTAAAATAAAGTCATATGTGGGTCATTCCTTTTGTTTTGTTTTTTTTTAATTTATTTTTTTCTGAGTTAGTTTATAATCGTGGTCTTGCAGGTTGATTAATTTATGTGGATCGTTGAACTCCTTAAATTTTGAGTTGAGCTGCACGATAACCGACAAATGCGTGCACTGACTGGACAGGTCTAATCAATCTGTGTGGTTCTTTCCTCAAAAAACTATTTCAGACACCAAACTACATGTTCTTCATATGATCTGACCAAGATTATGTCTGGACTTTTTAAAAGAGACTGTGACCTTTGAGTTAGTTTCGGCTTCTCTGAGTAGTCAGATAGAAAACGCTCTCCTCATCCGCAGTTTTCAAAATATAATTGACGTGTAAAAGTGTTTGTATAAACCTACTTACAGAAATAAAAACATTCTTCATTTATAGAATAGAATCAAGTTCTTCTAGCTGCACAAACAGCTGTGCTGCTGGGGAGTTTGTTGCCACTTCTTCTTCCCAGCAAAAGAACTAGAAAGTGGTGAAGGGCGGGCGTTATGGGGGTCTTATGTAATTTTGACGTTCAAAAAAGCTGATTCTCAGCCCAGTATCTTTTTGTAAACATAATTTGTATCCATACTAATATTATAAATAATTTGTTTGCCACACAGGTAGACGGTAGACCATGACCTGGTTTGGACACAGGATACGTTTTATGTCGGTAGTACGTTCCCGTGGGATAAATTTCAATCTCCACTCGGGCGAAGCCGCCGCGCGGACGAGTTAAAGCTCTTTCAAACAGGCGCGACACGCGACGCGACACAAAGACACCGCTCGTCGCGCGACAAGCGGTGTCTTTGTGTCGCGTCGCGTGTCGCGCCTGTTTGAAAGAGCCTTTAGTTTGTACAAAACATTTTGACCAATAAAATATAGCCTCCAAGTATACCCCGCTGTCACCTTGATGACTTTTGAACATGTTTACTACGGCATCAGCCATCAGCTATTCTCAAAAAGTTCGTGTCGATACTAGAGAAAAGAAGAGAAGAATAATCGTTTACGCAATGTATGGAAATATTTATCTCAATTTTTTTTCAATTTTTTTGGGGTCAGCTTCCAGTCTAACCGCATGTAGCATACCAGTATTTTACATGAACACCATCAGGATTATCAATTTATCAATTTATTATAGTATGGCAATTTTATTCCAAGTATATCGTTTTCACATATAATTAAACTAAATGTATGTGTCACGGCTAAAACCCGAAGTACGGCTACACCTAGTTTTAGCCGGCTACAACTAGGTGCGGCCGGTAGCAGTTGGTTAAATTTAGTTGTAGCAAATGAAAATGGCTGAAAGGTAGGTTAGGTTAGAACTATGACCACATAACACACCGCACGAGACGAGCGGTGCCGCGGCAGCGGCCGGCGAGTGCCAGGGTTCATTTAGGCAAGTTTAACCAACTACTACCGGCCGCACCTAGTTGTAGCCGGCTAAAACTAGGTATAGCCGCACTTCGGGTTTTACCCGTAACATATACAAAATATTGTTAAACATTTTAAAAGAGTAACGGTGGAGTTTGCATTTCTTCTCCATACGAAGCTACCTTTTGGAAGAGGCATTTAGAATTAATTATATTTTCTTGTAAATTACCAGAATAACTCTCCATATTCTTTGTAGCACCTCATTAGGATGTATAAATAGATGACGTTCAAAAGTGCTTATTAATGGCCGACTTGTAATAAACGGTTTGACTTTGAGTCTAAGCTTTGACTGAAGTATTGAGAAGATATATACGCATATATATAATAAGACGGTAACCTGAACATAACATAGAAATCAATATCACATCGCCAAGACTTATTTACTTAGTAATTGAATATATACAAGGGCAAATTTCCCAGGCGATGTTCATATAGATCTAGGAGTAGAAATTGTTAATGTATTAACCATGTTATAGGTACTATCTACTAGTGGTTACCAAGGCCTTGCTGTCCATGGGGAGACGAGGTTCCCTAGTAGTATCGAAATCAATTAGTGTAGCCTTGACTAGGTGAATGATCTGAAATTATTTTGTATATCCTAGGCATTCTGGAGGCTGGCCAGTATATTAAGGTTTTAGTTAAGATTTGATATTTTGACTATACCCAAATCTTTGCCCACATAAAGTTTTCTTCATAATCATCTTAGTCTAAATCAGGGATTCCTAACCGGTGGGGCCCGCCCCCATCGGAGGGCGTAGAGTGCTGACTGCCTATTATCGCCAGTCAGCAAGGTGATAGACGAATCACCAGTGGTTATACCTCCACTACCAAGTGGTAATTCGACACTTATGCAAAATATTGCCAAAGATATGTTAGAATGCTTCTCATAGCTGTGAAATTAGCTAACCATGATGTTGCTAATGACCTCTCCTACATGCCCTGACATATAACCAATATCCCTGTATATCTATGAATACATTTACCAGATGAGGAAACACCAGTTTCAACGGGATATCTATGTGCCTGCCTAAAAAAGACAGATCAAATGCTCTTGTAACCCAACCATGACCCACCTACACACTATACTATCTAAAACCCGAGCTCACGAACTAACCTAAATCTAGTTCTAGGCGATAAATAAACCACGAGCTGGGTCTCCCGGGAAATATTGCCTCATGATAGAAGGCTAGTGGATTTAAATTTGTCATTCCGTCACATTAAGTACGGAGCGAAATTAGTTCCCAACTTGACGTGTTTGCGGTAGACCTATGTCAAAATTGACGGGAGAAAGAAATGTACTTTATTTGAAAGGGGCTTTAGTTACCTGCTGGAAAATGGCGGCAAGTGTCGTTGATCTGGGTGGGTATGGACTTGGAGTTCTTAAAGGTTTAGAGGGTAGTCGAACTCTGTTAAACTAAGCTTCAGATCTGTATTTGAAACGTTATTTAGAATTCATGGAATAAATTTGATCATATCGACTTGAGTCCGTAGTTTGTTTTTTTGTTTGTACTTAGCTATCTAAGTGATAGATTCTGTTATTTCATCGAGACTGTATTAATTATTAAGTTACTCTGTTATAATTTCGATTAAATACAGCTCTCATTTTAGTATAGCATAGAACAATTTTAGTATAGAACAACCTTTTCCTAACATAGGGGTCATTGATCAATATTTTGTATCAGGCTAATTCCATGTTTAATTAAGTATCACCTATCATCTGTGTACTTTTAACATCAAAATAAATATATTATATTATACCTAACAGGCTTCATAATAATTTAAGAGGCCAGCACCCCAACTGCGTACTCTTTCTTTCACAATCCGAAATATTTAGAAATAAATTCCTAATCGATTGCTTCATATGTTTTAAAAATTCGTCTGCTCAACAACATAAATTACGTAATGAATGTTGTTGAACTGTCAAAATGAAAAGCATAACAATTGTAAGTATATTACGCAATTACCCCGCTGTTAGCAGTCGCGAAGTCAAGACACAGCTAGCTTAACTATATTATAGCAATAAAGCCTTTAAAGTCCCTACGTATACGTATGTCCACTGTAACTTTTGCTAAGGGACAGTTTCAAGTTCCGTTACGAGAACTATCCTCGCAAATTAATTAAAACTTCAGAATTGGGATGAACACATCGCAGCCTGGACATAGAGTTCCGTTTAATCCAAAGTTTGTCGTACCTCATATGTGAATGTCCTAATACACACGGTATTTGGGAGCTTTATATATTGTATTTGACTATATACAGGCAACATTTATGTGAATAAAGTCAAAGTGTGAGCTCTTCAAAGGCTGCTGCAGTTCCATCCAATTACTTTGCGTATCGTTGTATTGTGATCCTCAAAGAATTAAAAATGAGGGCTGATAGGACAAAGACACATTTCTAAGCTAAGTCACAGTATAAATAAGTAACAGTAATATATTTAGTAGTGATATAAGTAAATAAAATCTGGTTCTACTATCATCACAGATATAGTGGATAGAAAATTACTAGTTCGGCACATCCTTCGACTTGCCAGTGTGGCATCTATACATGTCCTCGTATACTTTAATCTAATTAGTTCTAAGACTGGACTTACCTTGCCCTCGCTCTTCCAGTATATGAAGAAGCCATACTCGTCGACTTTGAATAGGCAGTTCTGTTCAAACTCTGTGTTGTCCTTCTCTTCTGTCCACCGATCGAAGACGGCACCCTGAGGGGGAAACAAAACTAGTATTTATTACATACAAGAATTACTATTAGGAGTATATACTCAATATTAAGATTTAAAAACTAAAAAAAATCGACTTCAAAAAAAAAACTACAATGTGAAATATTACTTTTATTTCGGATGTCGGTGTCTTCGGTTTTGTATTTTCGTTATTTGCCACAGACTTCCAAAATAGGTAGGTATAAGTTATTTTTCACTTTGTAGTTTTTTTAGAAGTCGGTTGTTTTTTTTTTTTTGTAAAAAGGTTTTTATTTCTCGCTTTTAGTGGGTCAGTTTGTAACTTATCTAAGTTACAATAGCTTAATGTCAACTACTCATCACATTTTTCAAAATATTGCTTATCCCGATGGAAGGACGTTAATCGTTGAGGAGTTCTCTTAATACTTCACCATCAGCTCCACTTCTCCATATGCATTGTGATGAGCATAAATTTCTTGGCAACCATATTAAAGTAATCGAATCGCAACCCGTGAAATACTAATTATTGAGTAGTTCCGGTGGCCATCTGTGGTCTTCATCATCAGTTCCACTTCACCAAATGGTGCTTTCCGAAAGCAACTGCACGAGTTACTATAAAAAAATACCTAAATCGCTATAGCCTATAATATTTGAAGAGTTCCCTCGATTTCTCCAGGATCCCATCATCGGATCCCGACCTGATGACAATGGGACCTCCTCGGAATTATAACTTTTGAAAGAAAAAAGCATTTAGAAAATCCGTCTATATATGACGGAGTTATGTCCGAACATACATTAAAAAATATATATATAAACATCCGAATTGATAACCTCCTTCTTTTAGAAGTCGGTTAAAAAGAATAATGTCCGTGGAGTTTCCTTCATAGGAACCTACTACGCTTTGGAATGGGCAACTAGATTCATCTTTCTGACCGATTAACTAACTCCTTGACAATTCTTTAAAAGAGTGTCCGCTTTGGAATGGGCAACTAGCTTCATATTTCTGACTAATTGATTCTTTGACAATTCAAAAGTGCCTGTAAATGTTTTAATTGAAATAAATGCTTTGAGTTTGAGTTTAAAAAGTGCCTGTAATTGTTTATTTATTTATTTTTATGTTTGTATAATAGCCATTAAATAATGGGATGCTACTAAAACACGGATACTTTTTAATGCTATCTTGCAGGTCAACCTAGGAGGTTGTCGGCTGCTTAACCGGACTTTCCTGTGGCTGCCCCAATAAATTAAGGCCTCCAGCCAGGGCATAAAACTTTGAAACTAAGCGACTATAAGCTCTAAGGCTACAAGCACCCCCTGTAAACATGGATTCTCATAGACCATTGCAATAAATAGTTGCGTAGGAATAGATTAGATGTGGCTATAATGTCCTGTCAGAAAGTATTCTATGTATTTTGTGTCATGGATTGGAAGATAATACTTTCTCTGTCTCGAATTTGTGACCATTTTAAATCCACGGCATAACTTTGGAATGAGAAATATAACCATGAAAAAGTAATAATTATATTATCCGACTCGTCAAATGAAGTATTTGATTTCATTTCAGCCATTTAGGGAGAAAAACGACACTTTTTTCTCCCCACATTTTTATAACAGCATTTTTACGACCCGTTTTATTCTGCATGGCTCTAAAGCGTAGCTTTAACAGCCAATTAAAACCGCGGGTTCCGATAAAGAGTCTATAAAGTTCGAGCCGTTTATTAACTGTGGCCATTTCATCGTGTAAATAACGCTCCTGTCATTGGTTACTTGAGGATCGCAGCAGGAGCCCGTAGCGTTATAAAATGGAGCTATTTGTATATCGTAAACTGGCGTTCTGGTTCCTATTAGTAGCAATTTTTAAACTGACTACTGGAAGTGGACAGTAAAAACTGAGTTAGAATTTATGTTTTTTTCTGTTTTACTTAGTATTATTCAGCTAAATGCTACTTGCGCTTAAGGGTAATTATTATGACATCTTATTAGACACATAATATATAGGGCCTTATTTAAGCTCTATCAACTGTTGAATATAATCTCGTCTTCATTTCATTCTCAATGAGTATGCAATCTTCATAGTAACTCATCTCATCTCAACTTTACCTATCAGCTTTACCAACTCATTTCGGTAACTACTTCCTGCAATTCTAACATTCCGGTATATTAAAGCTACTATATCACCCCTCGTTTAAAGTAACCCAAATGGACTCCTTCACATACCATAATAACTCTTTTCAGGAATCCGCGCTTGCACATACCACAATTTTACCCCGGGTTCACACTCGCGAGTGCGCCTCGTGGAGGCTCTTGCACGAGCCGCGGCAAGCGGAGGCTACACGAGTGCTACCCATCCACACTTTCATTTTATTCAGTTGCCCGCCACGCCTAGGGTTGCCACCTCTTGTTAGTCAAAATCCGGGAGTTTTTTTTTTACTTTTTATTTTATTTTGAATTTATATTTTCCATTTGAACGTACAGACGTATATTATACTTATTACGTATATATACTTATTACTATATATGTACCCTGATTGCGTAACTTATTTTCGTAAACGATTATGACTAATTTGTTTCATTTTGAAAGTTCAACAACATTCATTGCGTTATTTACGTTGCTGAGCAGATTTTTTTTTTCAACTTGTGAAGCAATGGATTAGCGATCTGTTTCAAATCGAAACAGATTGTAATTGATCGTGTATTACGCAATTAGGGTACGGGTCTTGAACTAACTTTAAAAAACTCTTTGCAGTCCATTTTAAAATTGAAAATGTTTGGATTTCTGCCTTGACATGTTCGTCATTTCAGCGGGTTCTTTCTTTTGTCCATAATATCGAATACTATACTATTAAAAACACGCTCACAGGCGGCGTTTGATACAAGTATTGACAAAACGTAGTTGCGAGTGTCCCGAGTTCGCGGCTGCATTGGCCAGTAGCGTGCTACCATACGAGAAAATACGTTTATTTGCGGTAAACATGACGCACAGAAAAAACACAAAACAAAAAAGAACAAATTGGGGGAAAATATGTGTCACATCTACGCAAAATGGCTATCGTTCAGTATAATGCTGCGACCCTATTCGAGACAGAACCCCAGCGCTGGTTTTCAACGACAAACCCGGTTGACATTTTGACGTCGCCGGTGCAGCATACAATGAAATATAAAAATAAAATAAATATATAAGAATTGTACATGGTGTCTGTCAATTATACCGCCAGCGTACGTGATTTCTAAATTCCGGGAGAGTTTTGCTTATTTGAAATTCGTTCCGAGAGCCGGGTGATTTAATTTTTTATCTGACTTCCGGGAGACTCCCGGAATTCCAGGAGAGGTGGGAACCCTAGCCACACCTCGTGTCCGCGTCCTTTGACTTCGATCAAAAAACCGACATGCGAGGCGAGGCGAGACAGGGCGAGAGGAAGCGAGTGCGCCATCCACACTGTCGCTCCCGCTTTACTTCGTTTTGCCTCCTGGAAAGTGTGGACCCGGGGTTACAATCTCTTCTCAATCCAAATTTGACACCGAACCTTAAAGCCAAAAACCCGCACAAATACGCAAACAAAATAAATCAATGGATACCAGTGTACAAATCAAACGGAAAAGACTTTAAACTCGTGATATTTGTGTAGTCAAGCCGGAGCGGAGGTGAGGGGATTATGTGAGCGCACCTCGACTGAGCCGCTTACGATAGGGCGGCGGATAAACACAGACAGTAACTGGGATTGGTGTGGGTGCCAGTGGCAGCGGGGAGCTGATTCATTCTTCTACAGATGCAAGAAAAAACACATGACACCTCACAACATTATACAAGCAAATCTCTGTATCGTGAAATGGCTCGTTCGGGCTCGTCCAGAGATGCCTAACCACCGCTGCGCCAATATTGGTATTGAGAAAATATATTTGTTTTCGGGCAGAATTGTTGTATTGTTGTTCCAAAGGATTGCATGTAGTGGAGAAGACAATGTTGAGATGGATGTGTCGAGTGACGAAAATGGATAAAGTAAGAAATGAATATATAAGGCGAAGTTTAAAAGTGGCGCTAGTGACAGAAAAGTTGAAAGGAAATTTGGCCTGGTATGGGCATGTGATGAGGAGAGAGGAAACGCATGTGACTAACAGAGTGATGAATATAAATGTTGAATGGAGCGGGAGAGAAAGGCCAAAGAAAAGATGGATGGATTTTGTGAAGAATGATATGAAAAAGAAGGGAGTGAATGATAGCGTGACGGTTGACAGGGGAGAGTGGAAAAAGAAAACGTGGTGCGCCGACCCCAAGTAACATGGGACAAGGGCAGGAAGATAATAATGGACATAATTGTTGTTCCGTTGAAATCACAGCCACTTGTGGTTTTGCTATCAGCAATAATCATCCAATGACCAATGTCCTTATACAGCACAGACAAAAATGTAAGTACTAGACCAGTATCGTTATTTAGTTTCGGTTTACCAGTTTAGGCAACACGGACAGACTTTAAAGTTTTTCAGGAAAAAAATAAAACCAGCGATAATGGTCAGCTCTTCTTAAAAAAATCTCCCATATAATATATCTCCCGCTGCCACTAACAACGTACCCTCACGTACGTTCGGTGAGCATTTGTGCGATCGACTCTGATTTACGGCGTGATCGGCACACGGACTGACTAGAAGCAATCTCGCAGGTCTTCACGTAACGGGCACAACAGATTGCGGCGGGATTTACTTCACAGATTATATTATCTCAGATCTTTGGTGCTGATCTAGTGTTGATGAAACTGGTGTTACTTTTCCCTGTTTTTAGGCACAGATTTTATTTAGAATGATGCTTAGTCATGTACCTACTTATTGCTGTTTTAAAACTGGTCGAAAATATCTAATCTGACATTTTAAATCGAGATAACAGTGTATTAAAAAAACCTTTTAAAAAAAAAAAACAACCGACTTCCAAAAAAAAAAACACTACAAAGCAAAAAATAACTTTAATTTCGGAAATCGGTGGCAAAAAACGAAAATTCAAAACCAAAGTCACCGACTTCCGAAATTAAAGTAATTTTTTGCTTTGTAGTGTTTTGTTTTTTTTTGGAAGTCGTTTTTTTTTGTATTTTGTCGTCATAGATAACCTGTGTATTTGACAATACTTCTCAGCCGTTTAAATCTTTGTTTATAAGCAAATGCGTCATTGCTACAAAAAGGGTAGAATAACCCTTTGAATACGGTCAGGGAAATTTATTGTTTATCAAATTAAAAATGTCAATTAGCCGTGATAAAGCCATTTGAAAGAAAGAAAGAAAAATATTTGATTTTGTATGACTGTCATAGAATGACAGTTGTAATTTGAATATAGAATGCTACAACGATCTTTTGGCGCCAAATGACGCCAACAAAAATTCAAAACCAAAGACACCGACTTCCGAAAGTCGGTTTATTTTATTTTGTAAAAAGTTTTTTTTTTCACTTTTTAGTTGTGGTACCTACCCCATACAAATTAGAATATGATAAAAGTGATATGAACTTATCATTCTAAGTGGACATGTGCTAAGTGAAATCACTTCCACATACTAAGTGGGAAAAAAATACGTATTATTGAAGCCAACTCAAAAACTATTCAAGCAAAGTTAATAAAATTTATATGGGAACACCTTGAGCATACCCATTCAAACAAAAAAAAAAATATTCAAAATTAGTCCATAATTGACGGAGGAATCGGTGGAAATACATAAAAAACATACGCTACGAATATATAATCTCCTCCTTTTTGGAAGTCGGTTAATAACGTGATTTAAAACTCCAGGATCCAAGTACCTATACGGTCTTAAGATTCCTCTGATAATAATAACCCATTTATTTTAGGCAATATACCTTTTTTTTCCTATCTCGAAAGCAGTGCTGGCTGATCTACGGATGTTTGATCTACGGATTTTTTCATGTGGAACATCTCGAGTAGGTATTCATTGGAAGGCCAATTCCCGTATTAAAAAACATTCAAAATCTATTCGCAATCCATTAAGGTACTATTAGTGCATAATACCTCAATGTCACAATCTCGTGTCAGCGACAAAAAACTTGTAAAATATGAAGGTACTTAGAGTCCGCGCTACTACTAGGGTTCCCAACCTCTGAATTCAGTAATGAAAATTTAAATCTCCCGGCTCCCGGAAGGAATTAAAAAAAAACAAAATTCTCCCGGAATTCTAAATTCACGCACGCAAGAAATTGCTAGTGGCGATAATTATACGACCGCGTGGTAGAGCGCTACTGGATAATGCAGTCGACAAACTCGCGAGTCACGACTCTCGAAACTACGTTTTGTGCATAACTGTATCAAACACCGCCTGTAAGCGTGTTTTTAAAGTATTCGATTAATGGACAAAAGGAAGGAACCGCTAACGGTGAATCTGCAGTTGCGGGCTACAACTGCGGATGCACCTTAAGTGAAGAACATGTCAAGGCAGAAATATAAACGTTTTTCAATTTTAAAAGAGAGAGTATAAAAAAAAAAATCCATTCTAGATTTTTTAAAGTCTCTACGTTCAAATGGAAAATACAAGTTCAAAATAAAATAAAAAGTTTAAAAAAATGGCTGTATTTTTTTCTCCCGGATTTAGACTGACAAGAGGTGGCAACCCTAGCTACTACTGAAGTCCTTTTGACCCGGCGCTAGTGTCTATGTCATTGCATTACATGCATTGCATAAAAAAAACCGGCCAAGTGCGTGTCGCACAATGAAGGGTTCCGTAGTTGGGATGAATTTATACCAAATACAAACTTAACATTGTAGTTGAAATACATGTACTAATGCTAAGTGCGTACAAAATTTACATTTACAGTTGGAATGTCCCATACATTCCAACTGTAAATGTAAATTTGTACGCACAATATTGAGAGATTTACCATGTTATTTTAAGACCATAGACTTCTTATAGATTTTCCTGTAATCTATGAGTGAAGAACCATTCTACGTATTTTTTTTTTTAATTTTCGGCTTAGTAGTTTAGGAGATAAGGGTGTGTTGGTCAATATTCATCTATTTTCCATTAGATTCGGAGTAAATTGGCTGTGACAGACGGACAGACAGACAGACAGACCGACAGACAGACACACGATTGATCCTATAAGGGTTCAGTTTTTCCTTTTGAGGTACGGAACCCTAAAAATGTAGTTCCAAAATTTTCCGCCGGCCTTCTTTCGTAGCGCTCACGTAATTCAGTTACATACGAGTAAATGGTAAATTAGAAGTATTTTTCTTCAGATTACGGATGCGATTAGAATGTGAAATACGGAAATTGCCCCTCTGGTTTATAACAATATATAAGTAAGTACTAGAAATAAAGTAAAATATTAACCTGAAGCAGCAGTTCAGGGACCGGGATCTGCCAGTTGAACTCAAACTTCTTGGTCATGGTGCTCGCGTTTCAACACCTTCCTCCTCAAAGATTCAGCATGCGGACATCCTTGACGCCCTGTGGACAAGAAGAAAATAAAGGTTGAGTATTTTCTTTACATTTAAAAAGTGAGCATTGGCGTTCGACGTGGTAATGTTGCCAGCCGGGGTAATGTTGCCACGTTACCTGTTAAGGCAAAAAAATGCCAGGGTAGCCCAAAAAAATCAAATATTCTGGTCAGTATAAATTTGTATATTGATCAAAATATGATTCACGACCGTAACAAATATTGTGTTTATATAGAATTATATTAATTAGAACCATCAACACTACTCTAGGATTGTCCCATGATTTAGAATTCTAAGTCTGCTTGTTACATAATCTTAAATTTTAGACGATGTGTCAAACAGACCCTCTTGATTGATGGATAGGTATCATAATTGCTACCTATGTAAATGTTGACAACTCATTAACATGACCCTTACGTCCCAGAAACCGCGACAGATTGATGGCTAGATAATAACGGTTCGCAGGCGTTAATCGACCACTTCGGGTGCAGAGATCCCTGTTTCTGATAGCCTAATAAGAATACTGTTGTTAAACCATATCAGGACAGCCACTTTAGACAGCAAATGTTCTCTCATCAGGGACTTGATCCAGCATACATAAACCAAGTGAAATCTGAGTTCCTTTTATCATATCCAAGCCAGAACTGTATGAGACCTGTTGGAACATGACTATCGTGGGTGGAGGAATGTAAATAAAATTCCAGTGTCCAGGATAAAGGCTACTGACAGATGACCATTAATATTAAGTACTTTGATGCTTCTTACATCACGCAAGTTATTGCCACAACCGGCGCGGAGAAGACGACTGGCCGCAAAATTTTATGCGCGGGGAACATTGCATTTTGCAAAACAAATACGTGCAACATATAGCTAGCCACAAAACTAATACTTACAAATCAGAATGACTCCAGTGAGCCTAGAAAAAGTGATATTCTATCAGGGATAGCCAATACCGATGAAGGGGAAGTAAAAAAATATGGGACTGACATAAGCTATCAAAAAGCCTAATAAATGTCAATCCTGTTGAAACTCGTTGTAGAATTAAGAAACGCTTTAAAAGCGATTACTACTTGTGTAGGCCCCTAGCCCTCAGGATAAAATGGCTTAAAGAAATGCATAGTGGACCAAAAACAAAGCTCCACCATCAAGATAACACAACAACTTACCCTCTCTGAAGGATAGCGTGATGTTATCACATTAAGTGTTTTGTCGGCCTAATGCTAGGCTGCGGATGTCACTTGACAAATTATCTCCGTCTGCTTAGGAGACTTTTTCTTAGAACTAGTTCTTTATGCGTTTTTAAAAGGGTAAAGGGAAACAGACGCGACGCGACACCGATAAAACAATTTCCGAGAAGTTTTCATAGAAATTGTTCCACCAGAGTCGCGTCGCGCCTGTCTGCAAGAGCCTTAAATAGATGCCTGGATATGAAGTGATATGGAGTGTGATGTAGCGGAAAGAGTAAGGGGACCACGTGGCTAAGTTATAACAACCACACAGGTCCATCCATCAGGTTAGGCTACGCTTGCTGGGGTTGATCCGTGGATGGGTGACCATCTTTAGAAACAAGACTCTGCCGTGCTTCGGACCCGGCTGTCATTTGTGGATCTTTAACAGTCATAACGGGTCGTTTGAAGCCCGAAAGTCTGACAAAGAGTGGTTTCATATTACCCAGTTACTGGGTTGTGGAGGTCAGATAGGCAGTCGCTCCATGTAAAATAGAGGTATTTAAAAAGGGAAAAGGTTAGGCAGATTGGTTGATGTAGTTGAAAGCTCTATTTAAATGCATTTTTTCAGAGCTAAACTATCGGTTAGCTCTCCTTTAGGGCAATATTGCCGTTTAATAAGAATGTATGTAAATAGGTAACTATTTCTCTAAGCGGCCAAGGGTAAATCAGAAATAGTGTGCTCTTGCACTCAAATCTTGAGGTTATTTGTAGCGTAGCTAGGTACCTAATTGAAATAATTAATTATGGAAACACTGTATTTCCTGCAATTTTTAAGCGTTTTAAAAAAAGGACAAGATTATGGGTACGGCGAGTTTTTTGTTGAATTACGTGATTCTTTTTGGTAGAGGAAACCCGCGCGGTGGTCAATAAACTAATAAATATAGATTTATTCGTTTATTTGGTACCATTCCTTGAGTAGTTTATAAGTTAGCTTCAATTGATAATTTAAGTTTTTTAATCCACGTCATCTGAGTTGATGATAATATAATATTAGCATAGCAAGTACAACCACTAAAAAGTGAAAAATAGAACCAACAAGGTAGCCCCAAATAAGGTCAGCATACTATACTGCTATATTAAAGGCCTAAATACTATACTTCTAAAGAAAAAATATAGTAAGCGAAATTACTATATTTTCATTTCAATACAAAATGGCGAGATGATCGCAATAGGGTTAGTATTAATGCGCGTGCAAACTGGCGCGATATCACGGGCGCTACAGGCAGCGCGACCCTTGTCGCACACGAGCTTTTAATCTCATAAACGCTGTTTTAATGGTATATAATAAATAAAAAATAAAAAAACTGTTAATAAAGATTCATTGCAGCAAAAAATATGCATTTAAAAAATAAAAAGGTTTTTGAAACATACCTACCATATGTTTTTAATTTTTTGGCCATCTTACTACAATATTATTACAGGCAACGGCTTCGAAAATATTATATTTGATATAAAAAAGTGGCAACCCCACTCATAACATGTTTAAAAGCATGAGTTAGTTGACACAATATAGTTCAACGAATTTGAACTCTTGACCTTAATCGTCAATCAACGCCTTGATGTTGTCGCTAAGCGCCGCGGCCACGACAGAGCAATAGAGAACAGAGATCATAGATTAATCGAGCATAGACTAACGTAGAGCGTAGTGATGGCCTAGCCAGTGATCGTTTTTCATCTGTAGTTCTAGACAAGATCGCTCTTAGTCAAGGATCTGGGGACTCACTTTCCATCACACACCGAAATATTTTGGAAGAAATTCCTAATTCATTGCTTCATATGTTTGAAAAATTGGTCTTCTCGACAATATCAATAATAGAATGAATGTTGTAAAAGCACGCAAGCACATTTAACTGTTGGCCCCAGCTGTCATTTGTGGATCTTTGACAGTTGTTACGAATAGTCAGAAGCCCGAAAGTCGGACAACCAATCTGACTAAGGGGTATCATATTACCCAGTAACTGGTTCGTGGAGGTCAGATAGGCAGTGGGTCCATGTAAAATACTGGTATTAAGCTGAATACCAGTATTCCGACCAAATGCAGCTGCATCTGGTTAGACTGAAGCCGACCCCAACATAGTTGGGAAAAGGCTAGGCAGATTATGGGGACAGTTAGAGGCAGGTGGGAAAAACTAAGCAAAAACGTTGGAAAATTCCTAGAAAAACAAAGACCCGCTGAGAGTTAGGTGTTGAATTAACTTGAAACATAAACACTAACAATCAGTTCCACTGTAATTAGTAAGCTATTTAGTTGCACCATAGTTGAATCAAAGTGAATTAGCTCACGGAATACAACGCAAGGTGCGAGCAGGCACACAAATCACATGTACAAACAAGGTACTGAACCCATGTTTGCAGGCTATACAAATGTTTAATCCAATATAGTGTACGGTATTGCGAGTATGTAGCTATAGTATCTATAGGCTTTATAGTTTTGCTTATTTTATAAGCAAAAATGTGTTCCTGTAATGTATTCCTGTAATCTTTTGATTACGTATGAAAATAAAAATTACGTGTCCAATATTTTGTAATAATCAACCTGAAGGACATAAAAATAATTGACATCGTCCCTATTGCAATTGACTGTTTCGGGAACCCTTTACATTAATTACGCCTAAATTTTTGCACGATAATTTTTTTCACGTTGTCCTGTCTTATTAACAGTGTAATTGGAAAACATTGTAAAAGACAATTATTTTTAAAAGAGTAACGTTAGTAAGTTTCTTGCCGGCTCTTCTCCGTAGGAAACGACCAATTGGAACCGTGCACCTAGCTTCTGATAAGTGCCCATGTAGTTTTATTTATAGGTATAAATAAAAATGAAATGCTATTCGTTGGTAAGCGCATCACTAGAGATGAGAACGGCTGGAACTGCTAGGCTATTTTATGTTTTGAAATGATTATTTATTTCTTTATAAAGGTACACCAACAGGTTTTGTATATAATATATAAAAATGTATAAATGTTCGCAATAGTCCGAATATGTTTTTATGGAATGAAAAATTGGAATAGTTCCCCGAAAATTCTCAATTTCGGGAAAAACTGAACGTTCTTTTGTCAATGGGTTTGATTTGAACAGGACGACGCGCAACGTCCGTCGGGTCAACTAGTGTGAAATAAAATATTTCAATTTTAATTTTGAATAGTGTAATGTCTGGCGGCGAAAATTAAGGCCCCAGTGCAAATACAAAAATCGAAAAAACAAAAACAATAAAAACTCATCGTGTCACAGCACTATTTGGGTCAATGCTACCCAACAACAAGCCGAACCTACTCAAGATATTTCGTCAGTATTTTTTGTCAAGCCAATTTACCCAGATTGTGTTCCACAGTCCTCGTTAACTATCTTATCTAGAGTCCACCGAGGTCGTGCTGACCCTGTATTAAGCTCGCTTACGGCCGAACTTGAGCTCTTCCTAACTAAGGGTGAACAGGAAAAACGTGGGTGTTTGAGAGGCTATGGCTCTGTGGAGTTTTTGCGAAATTCGGGAAGTATTTCGAAAGTTTGTTTCGCTGAAGGAAAAGTTTAGTAAATTTATGAAATTGCGATATTAAGGGGCAGTTTACTAGATTTTGAGGATGAAATTGTATGATTACTGCCCCTCGGTTTTTTAACTCCTAACAATATTAGCTATAGAAATGATGACAAGCGTAATTTTGATCAAATCAAATCATTTATTTGCCTGAATTTGGGTACATGAGGTGATACATACAACAAAGTTCTTTAACCATATCCTACCTAAACCGGTGTGCAAATATCTATTGTAATGAAATATTCCGGACATGATTCATTAATTTAACTATTACAAATATTAATATATTAGATTATTTATGAAATTTATTATTTATTACAGATGTGTTAGCGTTTAGCACATAGTGGAGTGGTGAGGTTCATGGAGGCGGAGTTTGCGTGGAAATTGTCTTTGAGTGGCTGGTCTTAATAATTATGTTATTATTTGCGCATAATGCAGTGCATGCTGTGCTTTTCTATAAGTAATGAGGCGCTTAGACTTAAGTTTACAATGTAATAATTATAGAGTAATAGTGTACTCATTGTTGAAGAGCCTAATACTAAATAAATAAAGCGCCTGCTCGTGTTCGAACCCATACAACTGCTCTTAGTTTCATATTCGTTATTTTACGAAAATTGTAATCCCCTTTACTTGTCACTTTTAAAACACCAAGCGTAACGTTTTATATGTAAACAAAGCAAATGTTTCCAAAAAGCCATAGAAACGTAGGAGTGAACTTTCCCTCGCTTTTTCTATGGTTTCCTGAAGGAACTTGTTTACTTCGCTCACTTTTTATTATACTCCGCTCACGTTTTCTAAATCGTTCAAAAACGTGCCAGAGTTTCAAATGATTTGTTTCAAAGTTGCCAGGTTTAAAAATTAAAATGCTTTTAGTAGTTTTTTAAAGTTAAAATGGGGTATGAAAATGGGTTCCCGGGATATTTGTCAGACGAAAATGAGTTCTTATTGTTGAAGGAGAAATTCTTCGTACTTACTTTTACAAAAGCGGAATATTATAGAAAAAACTGAAATCCTGTGAAGGTACGTACTCATTATTTTGAACAACTTCTTGGTAGACCAAGCCTGCCGTCCGATAAGGACCAGGCCCGGATCGACGGCGCGTTGTGTTCCACGCGCAACTCAAAGAGATGTCAGAAGAACTGACGGGGTCCAATAGGGCCGATGCCTGCCGGGGTTGCGGTTATTGTCCGAAAGGGTTACCATAGCCCCTGGTAATATAGGCAACTGAAGGAACACGGGTGGGATTTAGTCAGTAAAAGTCTGACGCGCCCCCCCGCTCCGCCCAGAGCGGGAGAAGTTATGTGACAAGTTCACATCCAAAAAAAAAAAAACTAAGCCAACCCTGAAATCGCTAGCTAAAAATCATTTTTTTTTTCTAATTTTATTTTGTGATTTATACTTATATGTTGTTTTATTAAGGGAACAGCAGACTTGTTCGTTTTCTTCTGTTTTGAGTTATTTAATTACCTACGTCTTGTACCTTGTAAGTTTCAAAATTAAAGTCTATTAAAATAACCTTTATTTAAACAGAAGATTTTTATGTTCCACCGTAGATAAAATGAATTGTACATTAATAAGTTAATTTATCTTTTCACCTTTCAAAACACACACTAGATAGGTATATTTTTATTCCTTTATTTCATTTAAATACATATAAATTATATTTTTAAATATTAGAACATATAAAATATAAAAACATTTAAAAATATAAAAATAGTAGCCCACCGGTATCGGGAACAGGGTCCAAGCTACTGGCGGTCAGGGCTCCAGAGAGAGGAACCTTCTGACAATGCGAGCCGTGTCCATCAGGAGTAGCGCTTTCTGAATCAAGCCCTTGATCCAGCTGCCCAACGAGAGCCTCCTTAGGTATTGGTCGAGGCTCTTGGCGATTAAGCCATTGGCTGTCACGACTATTTTTTTTTTTTTTTTTTTTTTTTTTTTTTTTTTTTTTTTTTATTATTATTAGCGCACCTGAATGGTGCGTTTAGAGGAATACTTTTGGTGCGCTTCGAGGAATACCCCAGATAGGTACCTACTACACAGAAAACACACGTCTATCAAATACCTACAGAATGTTATCATAAAGGTTATCTCATAATGGCAGCGGGGTCAGCAGAGATCAAAGCGCACATGTACATAATTACGCATCCTTATATTATGTAGATACCCTTATCAGTTATCATCACATAGGCCAAGTCCGTTATGTAAACTTGAATAGGTTTTGTAGGATTGCGATATATTTTTGGTTTTATTGTCTCTTGGGGTATGTATGGCCTTGGGCACGCCACAATTGCGGCGATAAGTCCCCTCTTTGAGGAGTGGCTAGAGAGGCGCCACGGCGTCCTCACCTTCCGCCTGACACAGGTCCTCACCGGACATGGCTGTTTCGGGAGGTTCCTGTTCAGGATAAGACGGGAGGAAACGCCCGGGTGTCACCATTGTGTGGATCGCCCGGAGGACACGGTGGAGCATACGGTGGAGGTCTGCCCGGCTTGGGCGGAGCATCGCCGTGTCCTCGTGGAGGCGATCGGCGGCGGTGATCTCTCGCGTCCGGCCCTGATTAGGGCCATGGTAGGGAGCGAGAGGAAATGGGAGGCCGTCACCTCCTTCTGCGAAGCAGTAATGCTCGCGAAGGAGGAGGCGGAACGCGTGAGGGAGAGGCAAATTTCGCGCCCTCACGCCCCTAACCCTAACCGCCGCAGGAGGAGACGCCCAGGGCGTCGGGAATCGCAGGCCGATTTCCGGCCACCGTAGGCGCGGGCTTGCGGGCGGTGAGCAATGGGTAGCTCGCCGTCCGATAAGGACCAGGTCCGGGTCGACGGCGCGTTGTGTTCCACGCGCGCCTCAAAGAGATGTCAGCAGAATTGACGGGGTCCGTTAGGGCCGATGCCTGCCGGGGGTGCGAAGAAAACCGAAAGGGAGATCGTGGCCCCCGGCAACAGGGCAACCGAAGGAACACGGGTGGGTTTTAGTCAGTAAGAGTCTGACACGCCCTCCCGCTCCGCCCAGAGCGGGAGAAGTTATTTGATGATTTCCCACCCAAAAAAAAAAAAAAAAAGGGTATGTATGGCCTATAACAGGCAATTTGTATATAATGACCATGTCCAATCCGCCGCATGGGACATGGTCATTACAAACAAATTGCCTGTTTGAAAGGTTACATCGGATTAATATAGTTAAACGGTTGCCATATCAATTTACCATTTTCGGTAACTTACTTAGTACTCCTATCTATCAATTTAATCAAGCTGACATAAACTATTTTGAGTGATTGTTATTTTAAACTAGCTTTCGCCTGCGACTTCGCCCGCGTGGAGATGGGAAATTATCCAACAGGAATGTACTACCGGGATAAAAATAATCCTATTTGTTAATCCAGGTTAAAAACAATATATGTGTCAAATTTCATCAAAATCCGCTCAGTCGTTTTGCATGATTGAGTAACAAACACACAAACTTTCACATTTATAATATTATATATAGTAGGATTAGTTATATTAATATGAAGAATTATAATAGCGGCTTAACCACAGATTTATGCCTATATATAGTAATTAAAAGAAATTCGATTAAGTTTTATGAATTGAATTAATAATTATTTTTCATTAGATTTATTTATTTATTTATAGTTAACTAGTTGCGCCCGGCGGCGGTTTCACCCGCATAAGTCTCGATCCCGTTCGAATATCGATATAAAAAGCATCCTATATCCTAACCCAGGTTTTGATCTAATAAATTCGTTCAACCGTTTTAGCGTGAAAACGTAACAAACAAACAAACAGACCCACTTTCACATTTATAACATTATTCATTGGGATTCAAACGGTACAACACCAATTATATTAATTAACTTTTTTTTAATTATAATTTAACTAAAGCTGACACAGAATAGTGAACTCCCTTGCGCATAATATTTTACTCCTTTCATCCGTAAACACATCACATTCAGGGTTGGCAGTCAGAAGGGCGTTGAGCATCTTCAGATGAATGAAGCACAGACTCCTGCACTACACACTCCCACTCCTTAGCTGTACGTAAAATCTTAACTTCTAACTATTATTAGAAATGCGTAAGTGAGTTTGTTTGATTGTAATGCTGCGGCCGCATCTGCGTCTATCGTGACAAAGCAATGCGTGCCGAAGCTTCGTATGTTATCACGCTAATGCGGTGGTCACATTAACGGCTTCGCCATGTTTATTACGTACCGCCACTGGAGCAATAAGTGCTACGCAGGCCGAACTATCGCGACGATAACCGATAATGTTGGTCACATCTGCGTGTATCGTATCACTGTGAAAAGCTTCGTCACGATAGACGCAGATGCGACCGCAGCATTACGTTTTCACGCTAAAACAGCTGAACAGATCTGGATGAAATTTCGCACATGGGCAGACCATGACCTGGAGAAGGACATAGAAGGACAAGGGATACCTTTTATCCCGATATTCCTACGGGATTGAGACTTTGCGGGATAAACCATGGGGCACAACTGGTGAAATAATAAAAATAATAATTTACACTTTATTTTGTAAATCATAAGAATATTATATAGGAGCTTAATTATTTATTGCTTCCAACTATTATCAAATAACTAAACAAATGTTCGTATATTTCGTCTGTGGGTCGCTAATTTCAGGAGACGGATGTAGCGTGAAAATTCCCATTTGTATCAGCCAAATGTTAACAAATGATTCCAAGTTCCCATTTCAATTGATTGACAGTAACAAATGACGGTGCTAATTTGAAATCGTGAATAATCGAGCAGAGCAAGGAAACATCCATTATTGTAGCTTCACTAACTTGTGATATTGAATTTAAAAGATTTTAGTAGTTGACTTTATTACTGTTTAGGACTATTTTTGATCGAAGATAGGTCTTTATTTGCCTTAAAAATGATATAAATTTGTTACTGTTTGGATATGTCCACATATTTAACTGTACAGAATATACTATCAATTGTATCATGCAAAATAATAAATAGGAGGAAATATAATGTTCTTAGCTAATATTAAACAATATATTTACATTTTTGACGACAGATCGGTGAATGGCGATTGCAATTTTTATCAACTTTTAATTTTACCAGATACTGCTTTACAACAGCTTTTTTACACGAATCAACGGCCATTTTCCATCTGTAATTCTATTAATTTATCTTCCTATTGATAATCGGCAAACTATGCTATAAAAGTTCCTCTTAATCCAGCCTCCTAAGTCATAAATTAACTCGTAAATCGTGGAGTGTCGCGAGAGTTATGACACTAAGTGGCAAGTAGCCGCAACTCGGACACCAGTGTCGGACACTAATGGATTGCGGACACAGGCCGCAGTAATGTGGTAATGGCTTAGTTGGTGTAAGAAGATAACTTCGTTAACGAAGTTATAGTGTCGCGTTAGCCTGGAAATCTGTATTCTTTTGCAAGCTGATGGAAACTTGGAATTAATTCCAGGGCGACTTTTTCCAACATTATTTTGTAAAACACAGTTTTACTAAAGCCTTTACGATTCAAAGGAGAAACACGGAATACTGGAAGATAATTATTTTATTCTTGTGTTGTAGAAAAGAACAAAGAATCTATGGAGTTTCTTGTCCATTCTTCGCCATACAAAACTATATTTTGGAAGAGGCACCTAAAAACAATTATATTTTCTTGTGGACGTTCAAAAGTGCCTTTTAATGGCCTACTTGAAATAAATTATTTGACTTTGAATCAAGCACTCCAAAATTAAATGCCTATTTTCCGAATTTCAGGAAGACGAATATTTTAAACATGAACTGTAAGTCACCTTACGACACCTTACCTGTTTCGGAACTATAGGCAACTTCGAACTTAACGGAAAATAGGCATTTAATTTTTGAGTGCTTGATTCAAAGTTAAAGTCAAATAATTTATTTAAGTACACACATTTTGACAAATCTGGTAACTTCTCTGTATCAGAGGCCTTTATATTACAGTAGGGCAAAAATAGGCCGGTTAATTAAACAGAAGATGCAATAATTCGTTTCACAGTTATGTTTAATATATTTAAAAATACCTCTATCTATCTGTAATAAAAAGTTATATAATGTTATATTATTAAAAAAATCAGCATACCTAAGCTGTAAACGTAGTGATCAGAAAAGTATTATTATTTTCTTATCATTACTTAGATATTTATAAACACTACTGGTTTGCATGCCATTTTAAAATATATAAAATATATTTTTTGTATAATGTACAAGTATGATAAATAAATAGTGCCGTGCTTTCCTATAATTTAGATACATGCAAGATCAAGATAGAACAAAAACTTGTGAGTTGATGCTAAATGTATTTAGTTGGAAAGCCTTTATATAAATAAACTAAATCTTGGAAATGACTCGGTCTGTACTGCATTCAAATATTCAAAGTTCATTTTGATCGCTTCTATTCCCAGTGCGTCGAAAAAATACGAGCAATATCTTTTCTAGCTCATAATTTAATTTACTAACATAAGATAACCTTGTCTCCTCTTCTTAATTATTCCATTAATGAATGCAAATATTATGCAACTGCTACATAATATGAGACTGTGATTCGAGAGTAACAGCGTACGTTTCTGTCTACACTTACTATACCTAAATACCAACATGTTTGTTTCTAGCATAACATTATGTGAAGCAATATGTGGTAACTATAGAGGTTAATATTCAACGTCGCAGGTATTAATCATTTGAGACATACTCAAATTCAAACTCAAAGCATTTATATTATATCTAAACTATTAATCGAGCAATATTTGTATGTTTGTTTGTATATACATTTGTACTCACGTTCTCGAAATCGACTATATCGATTTCGATGAAACTTGCAATATAGGGGTTTACGGGGGCGAAAAATCGATCTAGCTAGGTCTCATATCTAGAAAAAATAGTTTTCTCTATTTTCACAGCCCCAACGTTGTATCACATTCGTGTAGTAACGTTGTATCACATTCACTGGCTGTTTAACTGGATGATATGTTTATTTCTACCAGGTACTTACAATTAAACCACTAACAGACACTTTTGAATTTTCATTGTCCTTTCCAAAGAAGAACGGGCAGGAAACTCCATGGACACTCTTTTAAATTACATTGTTACAAAATATTAGTTAAGTACATACATCAATAATGTTGATTTTATAATTATATGTAAAAATGATTTACGAGTATAGGGATAGGTTCGGCTTTTGGGATACAAGCTCTAGAAAGATTTATTGAGAAAATTCAAAGTTAAAGTCAAATAATTTATTTCAAATAGGCCCATGTTTGTTTGCCATGTCACTTCTGAACGTCAAAATTTACAAAATAATATAATTGATTCTAGTCGCTCCTTCCAAAAGATAGTTTTCGTATGGAGAAGAATGGGCAAAAAACACCTCTGTTACTCTTTTAAAATGTTTTATAATAGTTTGTATAAGGGAGGGAAGCTTTGGTCTCCTACAATTCGATTTAATTTTAGGGCTTATAGTGTAAGAACCAAATCAATGAACAGGCTGCCAGACGTGAGATGAGTTATAAATTATTCAATGATATTTTTAGATACAACCCGAATAGTCGTGAATTATCGACATGCCTGCTGCCGCCAAGGATCCTATGGTATGTAGTATCATATGTATATGTACCTATAATTGTCACCGTATAATAATGAACTTCATTAGTCCATAATCTATCCGTATTATTTTCGTTAGATTTACAAACTGTCGGAAAATTGTGAACTGCATCAAAACATTTACAATTTAACGCATTATTTTTCGATAGTTTATAATCTATCCACGGGAAACCGACAAATTGTGGACTGGTATCAAACTTGCTTGCGACGTAAGGCACCTTGCGCTAATACTAAATATCCTGCTTAGCTGTGAGCAGCTTGGAAGTAGCACTCGCCGGTTGCTGCTGCGGCACCGCTAGCTTCGCTTGCTGGGCTCTAACGCGGTTGATCGCAGTCCTAACCTAACCTTACCCATTTCACCCAGTCCACAATTTTTCGATAGTTCATAATCTAACGGAAATAATACCGATAGATTAAAAACTAACGGTTCTCACAATCTTACGGTGACATATTGATATTATATGTATCTATAATATATGTATTTATGGGGTTACCTACTAGAAGTTAAGTATTCTAAGCGTAGGTAATGGCAAACAGCCTGCATTATAAATTCGTTACCCACATCTGAGAGTAAACAACTACATCTAGCTACAACATAGACAAACAGAACACATTACACACCAGTATTCCCTATTCTGCCTACGTACGCTGAGCCTACGTGAGGTACGTCGTAGAAATGGTGCATGTGTTTGTGAATGTATTCAAAGGTTATCCTACCCGTTTTGAGGTAATGACGACAACAGACAGCTGTGCTGCTGGAGAGTTTATTGCGCCACTTCTTCTTCCCAGCCTAAATACTTAGAAAGTGGTGATGGGCGGGAATTTCGGGGACTGTTTCATGTAATTTTCACGTTAAAAAAATGCTGGTTCTCAGCCTAGTTTGCATCAATGACATTTGATTTTATACCCATCTGCATATGAAGGTGTAACGGGATCATAGATGTATCATTAAAACTAGCGTTTTAAAGTACAAGGGGTGAGATGTATTGTCGAATACAAGCATACATGGATTTTTTAACGCGTGGCCAATATTGGAATTAAAACCGCTATCTTGTTTTTTCAATACAGCTTTTGTCACAATTTCACAAATGTTTACCAATTACCAACAACGTCCCCCTGCCCATGTCATTCGGCGCCAAAAGATAGCTGTAGTATTCTATATTCAAATTACATCTGTCATTCTTTGACAGTTATACGAAATCAAATATTTTTTTCTTTCAAATGGCTTTATCACTGCTGATTGACATTTTGTGTCAATTTGATAAACAATGAATTTCCCTGACCGTATTCTACCCTTTTTGTAGCAATGACGTATTTGCTTATAAATAAAGATGTAAAAGGCTGAGATGTATTGTCAAATACGCAGGTTACCTATGACGACACGATACAAAAAGTATTTACAAAAAAAAATCAACCGACTTCAAAATAAAAAACACTACAAAGCAAAAAATTACTTTAATTTCGGAAGTCAGTGACTTTGGTTTTGAATTTTCGTTTACTACGCTTTGGAATGGGCAACTAGCTTCATCTTTCTGACCGACCGACCCTTGACAATTCAAATGTACCTGTAATTGGTTAATTTGAAATAAATGGTTTCAGTTTATTAAACTATATTTCATTGAAGTTAAGGTCGAAGAGTAAGATTCTTTGACCTAAACGACGAAGTATACCAACTAAATCACATCTGCAAGTAAAGCTATATAAGTAATCTTTGCCGTGGGCGGCACTCTCGTGACAAAGAGTGACCGGTACAATTACAAAGGACAAAGGCGTAGTACTTGACTTTCTTACTAATTAACGTAGGTACCTACCTATTTCATTTCAAAAGCATTTCCAGAAGTTGCGAGTTTCTCTCAGAAAGCTTCATCAATGATGTTTTGTTCTGCGGCGAGATCGAATTGTAGCTTTTGTTAACGTTAGTGGGTATAACAATGGTTCTTGTAAGTGGGACAAAGAAAATCTTTAGAAATACTGTGTGACATTCAGGAGAATAATTATGTAATATGGGGTAAAGAATATGGTTAGCAGGTGGGCGTTTCTTTGCTCATGTGATGTGAAGTCGGTCTTATTTAGAAATCAATGAACCTTTTCTAATGTGGGTGTCGTGAAAAACAGCTTATTAGGTACTTTAAGAGTCATGAGGCAGCAGAATCCGCGAACTTCACCTCCTGGGTATATCAGGGCATACTCTTTACTCTTTCTTTGTCTCTCTCAAAGGTGGAATACAGCCAAGACATTTTTTTGTACAAATAAACTTTAAGTCTAGCTTTGTGAAGAGACTATCAATAATTGTTGAATTGACTAAAATCAACAGCTAAAGGTAAACCTCAGTTCAACTGTGATGCACACGTTGTACATCATATTAAGGCTCCCGCAGACAGGCGCGAAACAACTCTGGTAGAACAATTTCTATGAAAACATCACGGAAATTGTTCTACAGATGTTGCGTCGCGCCTGTTTGCAGGAGCCTTTCTAATATTACAAGCCGTGCACCAGATAGGATTTCCCATCGTCAAAAATGACAAACTTCCATACAATCATTTAATCCCTTTAGGGCATGAAATTTCTCAAAATGCTCACTTTCGCACGTTTTAGAGCGCACGAAACGCCTGTAATATTTTTTTAGATAATTATAGCATTCGGTGGTGGTAGGAGTGAATTATCTGTATTTAATTAATCTGTGCTTTCGCTATAAAACGAAGTCTTGAGCAAGATTTCATGCTTCTTCTAGACCTAGCGGCTGAGCTTGTGCGTTGTCTGTGAGTAAATGATTTGTATTAAGTAGAAGATGTCTTTTGCTGATAATGGTCTAGTTCGTGAATTTCCGCCTGAAACATGTATTTGAATGGCCCACAAATGCTTTCAGGTCTACGTGCATGCGACATTATTTTTTTTAAATTTATTATGTTTGTGAACGCACTGAAAATGCAATAGAAATTCCCAGCACGGAGCAACGTTTTTTAAAACCTCCACTACTCGAAAGCATTCCAGTATTTCGCACCTGCTACAACGCTTTGCATACAGAACCAGATCGTAAACTATCAAGCGCTCCAGCTAGTTTATTTACAATGTGACCTGGTTTAACTTGTACTGAGCTGTGGCCTATGCTTTGCTAGCCCTGGGGAAGAATAGCATACTGTGTGTGTTCACGATATTACTGAGTTAAGGGTGAAATTGTGAATTTGTTTAAGTAATTTAGAACAAAACATAACATTATACATTATTAATTTGTTGTTGTGATCTTGTTCTCATTGCTGTAATAATCTGTAGTCGTCATTTATTTTCGCTTTTCGTATAAATATTCTTAATACCTGGGCGACCGAGCTCTGCTCGAATGAAAATACGAAATGAAAATACGAATTTTCCCAGATATAAGACCTAGCTAGATCGATTTTTCGCCCCCGTAAACCCGCAGAAAGCAATAAGGCCACCCATTGTATGTTTCGTTGTGTTAAATTATTTTTTGCCATGTATTTTTTGGTATACAACAACAAATATATAAAAAAAACAGTGGCACTCCGGGAGTGCCGACAGAAGTGAAAACTTGAAAAACAATCGGCACCGCGGTAATCAACGCGTTGATGTCTTTTTAATGGGCAAAAGCTGGTGTCGTCACAGTGTCGCGAAATCAATGGTTTAGTCCCATCTCAAAAATGCCCAACATGCCTAAAGAAGCTTTCACTTGAATAAATATATAAATAAATTATGTCCGTGCCATCAACCCCGCACAAATCCAGACTCCAGTCTGCTGCTACGAAATTCCTGACAGAAACACCTGAAAAACACTTTACCGACCTGGGAATAGAAATCAACATCACTCAATAGTCACAAAACATCAAATACAAAGACGTAATAAAATTAAAATATCTTTGACATATCTCAAGACCCCGGGGTCCCAGATCTTCGGAAGACGTACCAGAGGCCGAAACCAACTCGCAGAGGCCCGTTTGACGCTTTGAATGATACACCAACCGATGATTATCCCTGTTCGCAGTATGCAAAGTGCACCCATGGAAATCCCCCGGTTAGTGCAAGACTATTGCAGGATATGGAAGCAAAAGTATTGGATTATCGGTTTGGGTGGCTAAAGTGAACTGGTTATCTAGAACAATAATTTTATTATTATTGAAAGTTCCAGGTGTTAATGAGTAGAATGGTTGTTTCACTGCATATACCTAGGTAGCTACGTTGTGTACAGAAGAACTAGAAAGCAGGTTTTAATTAAGTTATCGGCTGAACTAATTAAGTAATACACGCGTCCCTATTGATCGGAAGCTGGGCCACGCTAGGCTCTGTCGGGGTTTCTAAGAACTTAATAAAATAACGTAGTAGGCATAGGTTTTCTTTACGTTACAAAGGAAAAGAAACGTAAACATATATAAGAAAAAAATAAAATAGAACGGTAGATTATATTCTTGTAGCGGGACTACGAAATAGGTTCTACTTTTTGAAGTGAAAACTTCTTTAGGCGCGTTGGGCATTTTTGAGATGGGACTAAACCATTGATTTCGCGTCACCGTAACGCAATTTGCCGACACCGTGGAGTAAAAGACATCAACGCGTTGATTACCGCGGCGCCGATTTTTTTTTTATCTTTTCACTTCTGTCGACACTCCCGGAGTGCCACTGTATTTTTTTAATCCTACAATTTTAAGCGCGTGAGTTACATAAATTTAACTAAACTTGCAGCGGGTAGCGAGCAGTGGTGCCCCAGTGGTAACGGCCGCGACTCATAAATTCTAGGTCGCAGGTTTGAACCCAGACAGGCGCTTTACTTTATATAAATTATTTTATCACTGCTACTCTCAAAACGGTGAAGGAAATCATCGTGAATCAAAAATTCGAAGACATGTGACATCTACCAACTCGCACTGGGCCCGAGTGATGGATTACGGCCCGCTCCTTCTCACATAGATGAGGCCTGTTTCCCAGCAGTGGGAACATTATAAGCTGATTATGCTATCCTTATGCTAACTTGCAGCAAGTTATTAAGGCAACTTTACCCGGTTCAACCAAATTGATTCATTTCGATTTAAAGACGCAAAAAATTTGTGTAAAGCTGTCATTGAATTATTATTCACTTTTATATTTAAGCAATTCAATTTGGTTCTTTCATCCAAGTTGAAAAACAAAAAGAATCGTCTAACTCTTGCGTTGCAAAACATCTACGTAATAAACTTTCAAGTATGAAAAAAGCCTTTCAAATCTAATTTTTACAATGACATTAGTGAAGCCAGTCCTCGCTAATGTTATTACAGTATTATGACGCGTTAGGCCCCCGGGTCCCATGTGTGGGCCACGGTAATTGGATTATTTATTAGCAACTCATGCGCAAGGTCAGGGGATTTATCGTTAGGGGTGAACACCCTTGTTGTGTATTTGTAGGACTTAATAGAATGTGGGTGAAAATTGTCAATAGAATTATGTCCATCAGCTCAATTGAGACAGTGATAAATAAGATTATTTAGAGACGACCGAAATAACTGTTGTACGCATATTTTTTGTTTCGGTTGTAACACATAATTTTATTTTTGTGGGGCTTGCTTTTACTATGGAACCAGCTTTCGCTAGCGGCTTCGCCTGCATGATATACTAGGGGCGTTCAATAAAAAATGAAAATGAGGTACAAACTCTTTGGAAGAGTTAAAAGTAAATACTGGCTGGTAAAGCTGACTATCTAAAAAAAATAAAAAATCTTTTGTATTTAAATAATAGAAGTCATTTGTTTGCGGTAGGTTAAAAATTAAAATGGAAAAAATTGAAGTACGCGCGGTTGTTAAGTATCTGTGCTTGAAAAAAAATCCACGGAACAAGTCAATCAAGATTTACGCGGGATACATTAGGAGCAAATGCTCCGCCGTATTCCACAGTTGCGCGTTGGTGCGCCGAAGTCAAACGTGGAAGAACATCCCTACGACAGCAGTGATCGAAGAAATCGTTAAAAAAGTCGATTAAATTGTTTTAGTTGATCGTCGTGTCACGGTACGTTTATTGCTGAAGAAACAAAGATTTCAACAGGTAGTGTGCATAGCATCTTATATGAACGAAATCCGTGAGAAACGGCGAGGCTAACTTGCAAAGATTTACATGTTTCATCAAGATAACGTCCCCCACCACAAGTCCGCCGTTGCGATGGCTGCAATTCGAAATGCTGGCTTTGAAATACTTGAGCATACTCCATATTCACCAGATCTTGCCCCTAGTGATTTCTATGTATTTCTGAGGTTGAAGGATTATTTGAGAGGACAGAAATTTGAAGATGATGAAGCAGTAGTCGCTGCAGTACAGAATTTTTTAGGTGCGCAGGAGGAAGAGTTCTTTAGGAAGGGAATTTTAAGTTTAGAAAAAAGGTAAGTATTCCAAGTGTATTACACTAAAAGATGACTATGTCGAAAAAAAATAAAAAAATAATATAAGTTACTCATTCTCACTTTTTATTGAACGCCGTAGTATTTATAAATTATAGCGTATGTTACTCAGTGATAATATAGTATTCTACTGGTGAAAGAATTTTTAAAATAGGTCTAGTAGATTTTGAGTTTATTCATTACAAACAAAAATACAAACATACAAATATTTCCTCTTTATAATATTATATTGTGCTTAACGTAACATAAAATCACGCTTTGTTTCCCCGAAGGGTTAGGCAGAGGTGAACATATACTACATCCACATTTCGCCAGTTATGTTTAAGTCCCATGTAATAGGGGGCGAGCCTTTTGCCATCAACCGGGCTCAAATCCAGACTCCGAGCTGCTACTCAGAAATTCCATATGGAAAACGCAATCATACTTTGCCCGACCTGGGAATCGAATCCAGGCCCCATGTTCAGCAGTAACACTTATAACTACTACACCAACGAGGTAGTTAGGAAAAATATCTACTATCTTAAAAAAAAACAGCGAGTTTCATAATAATTTAGGTTACTAAAATAAACGACAACAACCGATAACAACGGTGACAAGGTCACGCTCTGGCACTGAGTATGTCACAGTCAGTCACAGACGTTTATAAACGTGTCTGACTATTGCAGGTTTTACTAGAGTAATTCAGGTAATCATTTTAATTTTTTTTCACAACACAAAATTATTTATATTATAATTATAATATGTATTGTATTGTCATTTTTTTATTTGTATAATTTATTAAAATCGAAATCATTTTGGATTGTATTTATAATAATAGATTAGGTAATTGGATTTTGTACTAAACTCACTACTATTACTATTTTGTGATAGATGATACAATTAGGTACAATCAACAAAACACCAGTCTATTAACACTTCCACACTAACACAAAACCATTCGATTAACTTTTCAGCATTTTATATTACAAGTATTAGCTAAGAGTTAAATATTCTTTAAATTTTACTTCTGTTCTATTTTCCTTTTGCTCAATAATTAGTATTAAAAAATGTAAAGTGTTAATCGATTTCTGTTGACCGAACCTACTGACAAAATAAACGACACCAAAAAAGTTTTTGATTTTTGTTATAGTTTTTTTATCCTTTGCTGTCCCACAGCTGGGCAAACGTCTTTCCCATACTTTTCCATTCATCTTTGTCTGTTGTCTTTTCCGGCCAATAATTCAAGAACGAGTAGGTCGTCGTGCCAGCGTTACAGCGACACGTTGGGCGAGCCCGTTGGCCGTGTACGTTTACTGGAGGCTTTAGGCCTGCCTCGGCGACTACACCCATCTTTAGGTACATCAGGAAATAAATAAAATGGAATAATAATAATTTCCAGCCAGTATTTAAAATGCCTAATACTTCTCAATACCGGGAACACAAAAATTAAAACAAATTAATTACCCTTGGTGTTGCACTTCATTATACATTTAGTGTCGGAGCCAATTTAAATGGGTTGCAGTTTTAAGTACGATTTAGCAGTAGACAGTAGTGCAATATTTACGAGTTAAGGCTCTTTCAAACAGGCGCGACACAAAGACACCGCTCGTCGCGCGACGAGCGGCGTCTTTGTGTCGCGTCGCGTGTCGCGCCTGTTTGAAAGACCCTTTATTTGATATTTTAAAGTAACTGAAGGAAATTAATTGGTTGAATTGAAGGATACTGAACGAGACACAATAGAAGTTTTACTGTTATTACCTCTATGGGCGTTTAGTGTCCCTCAAAGTGTTAAGGAAATGAAATATAAAATCTTATAATCCAGCTCTTAACAACTGAACCTATTACGGATTCCGAAAACGAAATGGCAAGTCAGCAAACCCACTCTCCGTAAATTTTGCAACAGGACGGTTTTCAGTTTTTCCTAAAAGAATTGTAAGCAAAGGAAAATTAATTTTTTCAGTTCACCCACTTAATTCCTCTGAATTAACTCCGAAAATGAATCAATTATGTTAACCTGAAACAAAGCTATCATCAGCTTTACACGAAACGCTTTCCACTACCCTACAATAAAATGAAATACACTTAATCACCTTATTATTATGATTGATGAATTTGTGATGGTCCTCAAGTTCTGAGTTGAGCTGCACGATTACTGACAAATGCGTGCACTGACTGGACAGGTCCACTGAAATCTGTGGTTCTTTCCTCAAAAGACCATTTCAGACACCAATCTACATGGTCCTCACATGATTTGACAAATATTATGTCTGGATTTTAAAAGAGACTGTGACCTCTGAGTTTGTTTCGGCCTTTCTTCTCAGAGTAGTCAGATAGGAGACGCGGACCTCTTCTAGTTTTTAGAATATGATTGACGTGTAAAAGTGTTTGTAAAAACCTACTAACAGAAAAAAAAATCATTCATTATTTACCAACATCATACGTAGATTCGCTTGCCTCCCCAACCTGTCCACGTGTGAAAGTAAAATGGCCTTGATACAAAATCACCGATACAAAAATCTGAGTTTGTACATATTTATTTACTCTGAAAAGTATTTCCATGTCACTTCCCAACAGAATGTCACGCTTCGTCACGCTTTTCGTCACGGGACATTTCATCAATACGGTGACAAATGGCTGCGTCACAAATTTAGGCGTGCCGAAATGTATTTACCTGATTCTAGTAAAATTACCGAAGAAAAAAAGTTGGTGTATTGTTTTTTTGTACAGCAGTCTATTAAAAGTATTTTCCAGTAAGTAGCGAGTTTATCTTTTGAACATTACTGACATCGTGAGGAAACCTGATTAACACACTTTCAATCACAATCGAATGATTTTAAGGATATTGCAAATCCATTGCATCATAAGTTCAAAAAAATTATCCGCTCAACAACGTAAATAACGCAATGAATGTTGTTGAACTGTCAAAATACTTTGATGACGGCATTAAATTTAGGAGAGAATATTTCGTCGCAAAGTCGATGTAAAAGGTTCATGTTACAAAACTCGCTGTATCACACGAAAACTGATTTTGCAACGAAGCTCCAAATGGATGAAACCGGGTAAAACGCGCCTTTTCATCTATACAGCCCCTTGTTATTCACTGGTTTTTCTTTTTACACGTTTTATTTGAGCCGTATAAAAATTTCAGGCTGGAATATACGCTGTTTCAGTGTTCTTTATGTACAGATACATAGCTGTACGGTATTTCTATTTTCTTAAAGTCCCTCGGGTATCATCGAATTTCCGAATACAAACGAATGCTAATTTCCATGTCCATTAATTATTAGATTTATCTTGTATATTTGAATTCAGAACTAAGTACTTTATTGTTGTTTTGTTTTTTTAACTATTTTCCTATCTATCGTGCCTGCGACTTTAGCTGCCTTCCTACTATTTTTAAAATAAATTACATTAAGTTAAAAGATTATTAACAACTCTATATACTTCCAAGTCGATTGAGAGCATCCGGTCTGCACCAAATACAAGGTTGCCAGATGTAATTTTGTTATTTCTCCCCTTTGAAATAATTTTTCTCCAAAATATATCTATTTTTCTAAGTTTTACCCAAAGGCCTAGTATTATAATTATCTGTGCCAAAGGCAAAACGTTAGTAGAAAGAGAAAGAAAGAAAAGTATTTATTGAGACTCGCACAGGAAATCACAAATGAATGTGTGCTAGCTTACTTACGGCAAATAATTTAATTAATTTTTTTTTTTTGTAAGTAAGTTAGCACACTATGTATGTGTGTGCTAACTTACTTACAGCAAATAATTAAATTTTTTGTGTTGCGTAATGTTAATTATTTTCAATACTATTGTATGGAATCAAGTTTTTCTAACTGAGCAGACAGCTGTGCTGCTGGGGAGTTTGTTGCGCCTCTTCTTCTTCACAGCTAAAGCACTAGGAAGTGGTGAAGGGCGCGCGTGCCGGGGGACTATATCTTATTGTAATTTCGACGTTTGAAAAGTGCTTGTTCTCAGCCTCGTTTGAACAAATGACTTTTGATTTTAATATGCGAACAAAATGTATATCGGAGTTCAAGTCAAGTTACAATACTTGCAATGTATTTTTGCACATCAATTTAATAACATTATTAACGTATTAACTATTTCCAAACTATCTACTCGATTCGTATTTCAATCCGAGAACGAATTTTATTCAGTCTGAAAGAAAAAATCGATTTGATTTAATCGAGTCTCAACTTAAAGATGTGAACGTAGGAACGTTTATACCTTTTACATCGTAAAAGATTTATCGTAAGGGAGACATATTGGGGATTAGATTTGAATATTACTTGCGATCTGTTACTACTTAGGCATAATTTCGAAGGTTTCCTACGATGGATTGAAAAACATCGTATAAAAACAACCGCAGACAGGCGCGACTCGACTCCAGTAGAACATAATTACTAACAGCGTATGAAGTATACTTGGTAATAATAAAAAAAAAATATATTGTCTGTCTGACTGTCTGTTCCGGCTAATCTCCGAAACAGCTGGGAATGATTCTGACGGGACTTTCACTGGCAGATAACTGATGTTATAAGTATCTACCTAAATTAGGCTAAGTACTTTTATTTTAGAAAAAATAATAGAATTAGCTGGTTTTTATAACTAAAGATCTAATACTAAGATATAATGCAGAATAATGCTAACGAAAAAAAAAAACAATTCACTTTGGATTTCCGTGTTAATCACCCCATATTTATGTTACTTCAGAAACGATCCTTGTGTTCTTGTTACAAGCAGTTGTAATATGAAGTAACACCAATAATATTGACAAATTGTTAATTTATAGCGTGAAGCCATTAGTCATATCATTAAATTTAACACCTCAGTAAAACTTGTAATAGCTGTGTTGACACACTTGAGCTACTGCTACTGTTTTTAGTTAAATTATAATTAGGTACTTATTTTATTTGTAATTCATTATAATTTATACCTTATGGCTCTCACCGACAGTTGCGACACGACAGCACGACACGGCTCTAGTAAAACGATTTCTATAAAAACTTCATGGAAATTGTTCTAACAGAATCGCGTCGCGCCTGTGTGCGGAGTCGTTATTAACGAACCGTCCCTGGTTCACACGGTTTTTACGACTCAACAAAACCTTGAGATTTCTTTATTATATGAACCTTTTTTTCGATGGGAAATTATCAAATAACATCTCCCGCTCTGCGCGGAGCGGGAGGGCGTGTCAGACGCTTACTGACTAAAGCCCACCTGTGTTCCTTCAGTTGCCTGTGTGTTGCCAGGGGCCACGGTAGCCCTTTCGGACTTTCCCGCGACCCCAGCAGGCATCGGGCCGATGCCTGCTGGGGTCGTGGACCCCGTCAGTTGTGCTGACATCTCTTTGAAGCACGCGTGAAACACAACGCGCCGTCGACCCGGGCCTGGCCCTTATCGGACGGCGAGCTACACATTGCTCACCGTCCGCAAGCCCGCGTCTACGGTCGAGAATCGGCCTGGGGTTCCAGACGCCCAGGGCGTCTCCTGCGGCGGCTAGGGGCGTGAGGGCGCGAAATTTGCCTCTCCCTCACGCATTTCACCTCCTCCTTCGCGAGCATTACTGCTTCGCAGAAGAAGGTGACGGCTTCTCATGCCCTCTCGCTCTGTACCATGGCCAGGACCAGGGCCGAACGCGATAGATCACCTCCACGAGGACACGGCGGTGCCCCGCCCAAACCGGACAGAGCTCCACCGTATGCTCCACCGTGTCCTCCGGGCGATCCACACAATGGTGACACGGTCACCTAGGGGCGTTTCCTCCCGCCTTATCCGGAACAGAAACCTACTGAACCAACCGTATCCGGTGAGGATCTGCGTCAGGCGGAAGGTGAAGACGCCGTGGCTCCTCTCTAGCCACTCCTCAAAGAGGGGACTTATCACCACAATACCTAAGTGTAATATTAATGTATTGTACACATACCCCTTCCAGTATAAATTCTCTAAATGATGGTGAAAATGATTCCCGCAAAGAACAACGCCGTCGCACAAACAGACCCGAAAACCGACTTTGTTTTTAACCGACTTCCAAAAAGGTGGAGGTGCTATGTTCGTCGGTATGTTTAAAAAAAAATGTAAGTATCAATGTAGACTGATTTTGAATATTTTTTTTTTTGGTAGCGGAAACTTGCGCGGTGGTATTTTTCACTATGTAGTTTTTTTTGGAAGTCGGTTGTATTGTTTTTGTAAAAATGTTGGCGAGTATTATAAAAGGTCTTACCTACCTATAGATGTTATAAGATTACAATGATATAAGAGTAACATGTAATGCTCTATATATAATAGTACCTACATTATTATAATATTCTTGTTTACTACCGACTTACGTAAATAAATCCTTATAAATGTAAAATAGTACTTTTTACCCGCAGCGTAGCCCGAGTGGAGGTCGGAAATTATCCCACGGGAACGCACTAACGGGATAAAAAGTAAATATCATAAATACGATGTCGCCCATGGGCATATGCCTGCCCGTATTTTTCTGAATATTCATGAAAATTCTCGAATATTAACTTTAAATGGGCCTTTTAAGGTTAGTTTTTGATAATTTTTGGGTAACATGATGTCAATTTAGTGTCATACTGCTTTTCTTGTACCTATGATGTGTTGTTTTGTAGTTAATAGTGCCTGGAGCCTCGATTTCATTGCTTAGTTTAATTATCTATTTTAGTAGTGTTATAGTATCCGTCCACGACAAAATTTGATCTCATTTTTGTATAAACTTAGTCTGTAGTTGTAGTAATGTAATTGCAAACTATATAGTATTAAGTAGTGCTTTATTATTCCTAAATAATTTTATTATTAAATATGGACTAGAAAACTAAAAGTTGTCTGAAATAAAAATTATATTATTGATATTTTTCATGTTATTCTTTTTTTTTATTTTTTGAGTAATGTTTGCCATATGTCATATGTGTGTTATTGGCTCGATTTATTTATTTTCTCGATTTATTTTTGTCAACTTTGCAAAAAAAAAACCGCGGGGAAGACATTTTTTCTAAATAAAATCAGTATTTATTTAAAAAACACAAGTGTAAGTCCATAAAATCATAGGGGGATTTTGAAAAAGAAAAAAAAATAACGACATACCCCCCCCCCTTTTAAAGTAAATTGTCGATAATTTTTCATGAGTATTCAAATAATAAATACGGGCGGTCACATGCCCATGAGTGGCATTGTATAGTCTAACCTAGGTCATGGTCTACTTGTGAAGGTACTGTTCATCCGTTCAAGCATGAAAACGAAATGGAGAGACAGACACAGTTACTTTCGCATTACAGATTGCGTGTCAACTAATTAGGTCAGATCCGATTAGATTTCCACATTGATATAGTAAGGTATACAAGGAGCTCTCAAACGTCTCAATAAGCAATGACAACACCAGCTATTGAATTTGTAATTTAATTGAATTTTGTAACAATATTTTATTTAAAAGAGTGTCCGTGGAGTTTCTTGCCCGTTCTTCTCCGTAGGTACACACGGCTACTCATGAAGCTATACATTTCCAGTTTATGCTGATCTAACATTGTATAGGATTTCCGTACAATGCGAGGTCAGCTTATACTGGGAATGTATAGCTTGATGTGTAGCCGTGTATACTACTACGCTTTGGAATAGGCAACTAGCTTCATATATCTGACTGACAATTCCTTGACAATTCAAAAGTTTAAATGGTTTAATTGAAATAAATGGTTTGAGTTTGAATCAGTTGAGTATAAGCAGTAAATATCGGCATGTATTCAATCGAAGCTATATTGTATTGCACTCCTAAAAATATAATTGAACACTCGTATATAATGGCAACCATTATACAATATGTAATAAAACCCTGTACGATCCGAAAGGGGCTCATAGGTATATAACATTACCAAAAAGTTAAAAAAAAAAAATTGTTGAAAAATAAAAAACCACTTACAGGTGTAATAAGTTATGACCTTAGCTAAACAACGGCAGCCCGCTGCTTTTATTTTTGTTTTTCCTGAAAATTAACACTTTGAAATTGACTCTTAGTACGATACCTAAAACCACCCTCACGTATCGGACTGGGTTTTCTTTTTTACATCAATCGGGTCTTCAATAATATTTAAAGGAACCTCTTTTTGTGAACTTCAAATAATTCATATTTTTTGGTCCTAAAAATAGTATTTAGCCAAGTAATTGCGACCAACTTGTATGAAGCGCACGCCGGTCGCTGCGGTGGCAACTATAGCTTCGCTTGCTCTGCTCGCGCGCGTAGTCACAGTTATAACCTAACCTAACTCATTTGGACGGGGTCCCGTAGCTTAATTACTGCGACCAATTCGGCTCGCACACAGTTCCAACCTAACCTAACCGAACTTTCCAAAAGTGTAATCAGTTAATAAATTAAACCTAAAATAAAGGGAAAAAATAAAGCGAAACAAACAATTCCAAAAAAAAACCTAAAACGAACCCTTTTGTTCAGGATACCTACTCTAGTTTACTTTTGCGACCAACTGTGAGAAAGTTAAAAAGCTCAATTATAAAAAAGTTTTTAGAGAATCTGTTGAATATTACCCATAAATATTTATCAGAATCAACAGATTAATTTCGTCTATAGACGTAGAACGAGGATGTTTTCAATGGAACATTGGCGCTCGAATCTCGATTCATCATTTCAACGCTCAACGGTCCGTCAAGAAAATTTACGTAAAGATAAATTCAATCTCTGATAAATATAAAGAATATATGCGTTTCCTGTGTGTGAAGTAATAAAGAAAAACTTTAATAGCAGGTGAAGTCGCGAGCAAAACTAATCTGTCTATAAAAATAGCATCAAAGAAGTTGCTATCAAAGAAAGATTCGTCCTTGCTGCGACCGCGACTAAAAAACGCAAGTTATAATAAAAACGAAAAACACGAACGCTTATTTTATGAGCCTTTTTGATGTGGTTTTGGGACTTCTTGTGTAAATTGTTACATTATTTTATGGTATTTATTTTAACTTATCTTACCGCTGCGTATGGGTATAAAAAACCGGTGTTTATTCCCATGGTGTATACATATATATTTATTATTTTTTGTAGGTATTAGGACAAAAAAATTCAACACTCAGTGTGAGTGCGGTGCTCCTGAAGAAACCATCTTTCACTTGCTTGATCTTTGATGGCCTAAATAATGCCGCTGATGCCGCAATCAATGTAGCCACATACTGTGCCCAAAAATTAAAAAAAAACAACAAAGAAGACTACCATCGCCACGAAAAGAAGACTAAAAAGGACTAAAAGGGGCCTCTACATTATATAATTTCGTTATTAAAACGTCATGCTTCATTCTAAATTCTGTATTTCCTGAATATTATGTATTTTCCCCAATCTGGGAAAAATACCCGATATTCTTGCCTACTATACTATACTTTTTATCTATTCTGTGGTGTTACCATACACCTCTGTCCAACCATTCGGAGAAAACAGGCGCACTTTTTTTGTGCTGGCAACACTTACTCGTGTCAAAAAACGATCTGTAGGTTAATTAATTTAGAAAAGTAATATGTTTTATTTATGTAAAATTTGTGCAGTGATAATAAAGTGATTTTTGTCGCAAGAACTTAAAAAAAGGGTGTTAAACCGGCCGCTACTCAACGTTATGTTTTATCCCTAGTAGAATATTTTTTTGAAAAATTCATGTAATTGTCCTACTAGATACACTGTCGGGAGCCATCGCGCTAATCTAACATCATCTCAAGAAAATTTATGAGTCACGGCAGCAGATCGCGTTTACAATGCGACATAAATCATTTTACACGTTCAGTTTCACTGCGGCCTTGATACTCAGTTTTTAATAGAAATTATATTAAACAACATAATAAATAATATTTAAAATAGCGCACACATACAGTGTGTACATTTCTTGTGTGTATGTTCGCTGTTTTCTCTCAAGGCGGTTTGTGAGAAAAATATCATGGATAATATTGATATCATCTTCAGGAAATGTGCATTCGTGTAAATATTATCGACTGTGCTGATTGATTAATAGGCTAGAAGTGTTTCAAATCGAAATACAAGGTACAGTACAATTGTCGGGAATCGCGAGGCGATTTCCGGCCACCGTAGGCGCGGGCTTGCGGGCGGTGAGCAATGGGTGGCTCACCGTCCGATAAGGACCAGGCCCGGGTCGACGGCGCGTTGTGCTCCACGCGCGCCTCAAAGAGATGTCAGCAGAATTGAAGGGGTCCATTAGGGCCGATGCCTGCCGGGGTTGCGAAGAAAACCGAAAGGGAGATCGTGGCCCCCGGCGACAGGGCAACCGAAGGAACACGGGTGGGTTTTAGTCAGTAAGAGTCTGACACGCCCTCCCGCTCCGCCCAGAGCGGGAGAAGTTATTTGATGATTTCCCACCCTCAAAAAAAAAAAAAGGTACAGTACAAATATTTTCTTAATGTCCCTCGGCAAACTTCGTGTTTCGTCAGTCGTCGGATTTCTATCAGTTGCCCTTTACACTTGGTGCTGATCAGACGGTCCGGTCTGCACCACCACAGTCTACAACTCATAGAAATCCGACGACTGACGAAACACGAAGTTTGCCGAGGGACATTAAGAAAATAGTTTTACTTTAGGTACATAGCATTTTGATCAACTTATGATGTTATTTTATAACGTAATTTCTCCACATTATAGACGTGTAAACTGATCATATCTTCCTGAAACTTCGTAAAAATTCAATCATTATCATTGGCAGCCATTTTCCACCCAGTACTTAGTTGCCTCTTCCCTTTTGTGCCATGATTCCCTGTGTGCGAGTCTCAACCAGGTCTTAACCTCGGTCTTCTGAATGTAATTCTAACATCTGGCTGTTGGTCTGCCAACTCCTACCGACACTCTGCAACCATTTAATCAGTCAAATACTTTTAACCAACGTCAAAAAAAGGGAGAAGTTCTCAGTTCATTGTAGGTAATCTTTTATTTTTATTTCAAGTAGGCCATTAAAGACACTTTCTAACGTCAAAAATTATAAAAAGAATGAATTGATTCTAGGCGCCCCTCCTTCCAAAGGTTGTTTCGTATGGAGAAGAGTGGTCAACAAACTCTGAATACATTAATTATAATTAAGTATAAATATATGTGAAGACGATGTACCTAGAATAAAATTACTATACTCAATTGGTAAAAATCAATCCAAAAATTCAATCATGTACCTACTTAGTTGACACCTTTTTATCACAAGATAATAAATCGTTCACGTGTAGTTTCAAGGTAAGTTACATAATTATGCTAAATAATAACCTCATTAGAATATCTGGGCTGGAACAACTAAACCAGTATAACTAACAATAGTCTAAGTATTACTAAGTGGTGCGACTGCTGACTGAAGAGCCATTGTGAGAGGTTTGACGTGAAGAAAAATCTTCTTATTACTGATCATTTTAATAAATCAAGAAATCTGTGAAATTGAAAAATTTTAGGAAGAAAAATCATTCATTTAGGCATTCAGTCGGGGTGCCAGCTGTTTTAGAACCCAACGACTTTGGGAATCATTTATTCGAGCTGTTTGGAGTTGAAACACTAAGGCCATGGGGTCAAAGCATAAGCTAAGTAATGTTTATAGATCTCGGCCTGGCCTGAGACCACACGCCGAACTTTGTTTTCAGTCTAAAAGAATGAATTTTGCTCTTAGTTTTTACTAAATAAAAGGCCATTGCGACTTCTTGGTGGATACATTTTGTTTGGAGGGATTGGGCACTGGACAGCATCTGTGTAAGCACTATTCTCAATAATGCAACCACCATTCTTTTTACCAATCGTAGTAGGTGGAGTTAACTACTTACACTAAGCAAGAGAGTCTATTGTGAGTTGAATTTTGAAACTTTAGATTACCCATGAAATGTTATCATAATGAGCACTTATTGTAACATAACATAACATATTATAATTTAATCTATATAACATAACATCACATCTGTATTTCACGAAGGGTTGGACAGAGGTGTACCTAGAGTACACCCACAAGTAATTCTTGGAAAACTATGTTGAAAGTTTTCACTTTTCCAATCACGGAAATCTACTGAATAGGGAAATATCTCAAAGCTGTCTCTCTTGAGAAGATAGATAGATAGAATATTTATTTAAACTTTTCGCATTCAAAATGGTACAAAGGCAGACTTAATATTCTTTATAATGTACACCATAAAAATTACAGACATAAATTTAGAAATGTTACATTTGGTGACACAATGGGCGGTCTTATCGCTAAAAGCGATCTTTTACAGACAACCTTTTGATGGATTTAAATGGAAAAGGCGAGACAATACTACAGGTAGTCAGTGGTGTACCATTTACATAAACAACAGATACATAGATACATAAAGCATATAATTATCTATATATATACATACATAGATATACATAAAATTAAAACGTGAAAAAAGAGCAAGGAACGTAATGTGATGATGATGTTTAAGGAGAGAGGTTTTTCACCAGAATTTTAAAAGTGGACATAGATTAAGCACGCCTTATCAACACGGGCAGGGCATTCCATAACCGAGAAGCTCCTTGCTGTAGGTTTATCTAGCATAATATTAAACCTATGCAATATTTGACGAGTACCAAGCCAAGTAAGCCCAACGGCGTTCGCGCTTTCGAAGACCGATAAAAATGCTGTAGAAATTTTTCAATTTGCAACTTACCGCGCGAGATTGAAATTTTTCTCCTTGAATATTGGCTGGGAGCCGGATTAGTTTGATATTGGAATCATATTTAACCGTCATCTTTGAGGGGCTCATGGCTAAATAGAATGGATTGATGGACTGCGTGGGTGAGCTGCAATATGAAATGAAATTGTTTATTCTGTAAAATAGGATATCGGAATCGCTTTTCACGTCATACTTACTAAAAAATAAGCTAGAAGTCGACATTTCCTATCCGACCTGAGGTGAAATGGCGAAACAAACTCGCAGGGGAATGGTAAGATGTAGTCCGTAGATCCTGATTAACAAATTGTTATTTGTAGCCGGACGGCTAAGGGGCTCAAGCCCCAGAAGCATCTGAGTTCTTCCGTGACAAATCTTAAAGTGAACTTGATATTATTCTAATTAAACTGTTTAGTACCTGGGCGACCTAGCTCTGCTCTGGTGAAAATAGAGAATGCTCATTTAATAGTATAGGAAAGTTCATACTAATCCATGTATAGTACCTACTTATTCTATGCCGCCATGTCATTATTCTAATGTCATTATTAATTATCTTGTTCTATACTTTGGGAGACGGAGCTCTGCTCGGATGAAAATACGGAAAAAACAAATTTTCCCAGATATGAGAAATAGCTAGATCGATTTTTCGCCCCCGTAAACCCGTATATTGCAGCTTTCATTGAAATAGTTAGAGCCGATTTCGAGAACGTGAGTGCAAATATATTTACAAACAAATATAAATACAAACAAATACATATACAAATATTGCTCGTTTAATAGTATAGGATAGGTACAATTGTCATCAATTATCCTTAATAAGTATTATGTTTTCAAGTTTTAAATTTCTTAGTGATGTTTTGTTTACGTGACGAATTTTTTATCAGGGCGCCACTCATTTTGCTACTCAAGCTGCGGCTTGGCCGTCATGATATCTCTGGTAGTCTACAACCTAACGAAGTCATTGAGGAATTTGCGAAAAGTTATCCGAGGAGGCTTGTGCTTTTTTAGTGTTTACTTTGCTAAAACCTACCCTCAGCGGGGCGAAGCCCCTCCCAAACGACAATCCTGGATCCCCCACTATTATTATTATTAGAGTTAGGTATTCAGAAGCTGTAAAATTTGTTAATCTATCAGATTGCCGGGTGCCCACATTAGGTAGACAGTTTTTTGTGACAGAAAATGGAGTAAATGATAGAGTGACGGCTAACGGAAGAGAATGTTAGAAAAAAACGTACTGGGCCGAAATCAATGGGACAAGGGCACGATGATCTCTTGTCTGTTACCACTAAGTAGGTACGTCACCTGATGTTAGACGATGCGGGACAGCGACAATTCGGCTACATCTACTTACAAGAGTCCAAACAAACCGACCCAAGTTAGAAAAGACTTCAGACCACAAGTCAGATGAATTAATCACCACCTATATTCCGGGTTACACATTTAAAGGGCAACGGAACTATCGAACGTATCACTTGACACCTCATACCAGCCCTGCATTCTGATGTTGAACGTACACAGCATTTGTCCTAAGGTTCGCGACCATCAGAATACTAATCCTTATGATACGGAAAGTGAGAAGGGTCCTCTCCTTTCCTGTTGGCAAATTGTTGAAGGATAGTTTGAAGGTGACGTGGAAGTTTCCTAAGGGATAGCAGAAAAGTGTTTTGTATCTGTTCAGTATTTTGGTCGGATACTGTCAATGAATATGAATCTTTCGGAGACGCAACAGGTTGCTACAGATCGCATAGCTCCCATTTTGGGGTTATCGAATTGATGGTATTCATTACCATGGTTCGCTAATGGATATTTGATTGCGGTGTAGATACTAAACTTTATAACTTATCATGACATCTTTCTTCCTTGAAGGGATAAACAGAGGTGTCTCGTTTCGAAATCTGTCAGAATATTATCATAACATAACATTACATCACACCTGTATTCCACGAAGGGTTGAGCAGACCTATAGTACACCCACATTACGCCAGTTATGTTTAAGTCCCATGTAACAGGGGAACAACCGGGCACAAATCCAGACTCCCCAGACTCCGGGATGCTACTGAGAAATTCCAGATGGAAAAAATCAACAATTTTTTTTTTTTTAATGTACCATGTACTGATAAATAAATTACATCTTATCTTACAATTATAGGTAACCTTATAGCGTTTTTAGTTCTTGATTATCATGTTTAATAATTACACCATACTAATGTCTTTTCTTTTACCGTGGATCCCGTTCCCTCTTGTAAATACTGTTAAGGTCTGTGTCCCAGCAGTGGGAACGTTATAGGTCAATTATTATAATGTCTGTTCTACATTTTCAATATACTTACCAAGCTGGGCAAAACCTTTTCAATACCTTTTTGCGGTACGTAACAATTTTTGAATTTTGTCTCTGTATTAAGTTTTCTTTACTACCACAAAGAAAATGCATGAAATCGTAAATGCAGTCTTGTCGCATATAAATTCAATCCTTGTAATGGCCTATGTCTCAAGTTGACATGTTTTACGCTGTTATGCATCAGTAATCTCCGCAAGGCTACTACGTATTATTTCTAGGCATGGGACAAAATATTTTAATATGTATACAGTGTGACTCTTTATAATGTGAACATATCGAAATGAGGTAATCTATGCTTAATTTTATCGACGGTTTTTTTTTTAATCTAAATATTTTTTTAATTGTTTTTGGAATTTAAAGAGAAAAATTAACAAAATGGTGTAACTTTTAAACTAATTGATCTGCCGCGATGAAACAAACTCCATAATGATTAGAAGTAATTAGGCGTCCTCATGAAATCGTCCTCAAAAAAGTGTGGAAAAAAAGCTATCCTCAATTGAAAATATTTTTTTTTTTTTACCAAAAATGTGTTGTTTTTAAGTGAAAACTTTTTTAGGCGCGTTGGACGATAGATGGGGCTAAACCATTGATTTCGCGATACCTTGATGACACCAGCTTTTGACCATTCAAAAGACATCAACGTGTTGATTACCGCGGTGCGTGAAGTAAAAGACATCAACGCGTTGATTACCACGGTGCGGTGCCGACTTTTTTCAAGTTTTCACTTCTGTCGGCACTCTCGGAGTGCCACTGTTTTTTTTTTCATCAATTTTTACAACAACCGTAAAATTTCTCAAAAAAACGCCAAACAGAAAGAAAACCGTCTAAAATTAAGCTCTATGCTAATTTCAGACGGTTTTTTTTTGTTACCCTCATTTCGATATGTGCATTGTGCACATTATAAAGACACACTGTATAATGCTAAACTATTAGTTATTATTGTATCGGGGAGTTTTTCATGTACAGAAATTCAACATCTTTTGCTAAATATAGTTAAATACCAAGTGCCGAAAAGGCTCTCACAAGGTTGCAAAGGACGACAAAAAAAACCACCAAGTGCGAGTAGAACTCGCACAGGGTTTTCCAGGGTTGTTAGGGTCGAAGGGTTTTCCTTACCACCGTACAATATTTATCAAAAAAAACGCCGAGAAAAACAAGCTTCTTGTATCCCTTTAATTTTTAACTTTATTTTATTATTTTTTGTTATAGCAGCAAAAGAAACACCCAATCTGTGAAAATTTTAACTGTCCACCTATTACGGTTCATGAAATACACAGACGCCCGCTGACAGACAGACGGACAGCGGAGGCTTAGTAATAGGGCTCCGTCTGGCACCCTTGGGGTACGGAACCCTAAAAATAAAGAAAAATAGTTTTATTATTATTTGTAAGCACCTATTAGAAAAGCTACAATCAAATCACTTGATATATATAAGATTTGACAACACCTGATATTAAATAAACAAAATGCCATTTTGTGAACCATACCTACATAATTATTAAGAAAAATCATTATTATTAAGTAAGAATTTCTTAGTACGTACTTATGAAAAAATAATAATATTAGCTTGAAATGTTCCTTATTTTATTTCATACTAGCGGACGTCACGCGGTTTCACCCGCGTAGTTCCCGGTCCCGTGGGAGTACGGGGCTAAAATATAGCCTATATTACTCGCTGATAATGTAGCTATCCATTGCTGAAAGATTTTTTCAAATCAGTCCAGTAGTTTTTAAGTTTATTCGTTACATACAAAAATACAAATCTTTCCTCTTTATAATATTAGTATAGATATAGATTAATTAATTAATTTCAAGGCTTTAAATAACAATAAATTAAGTGCATACGCAATATACTGCTCTTCCACGAATTACGGATTTAAAAACTTAATTGAAAATACCCCTGGAAGCGGATTACCGGGTTACTTGATAGTAATTAATAGTTGAATATTCTGAGTAAATATATATTTTCTTCAGTCACAATTTCCCCGGTATCGATGATGTAATAGCCCACAAATAAACTAACAAAGGAATTATCCCACTAACTGTTATCGCAGCTATTAACCTAGCTAAGTACATATTTCCTACGATATTTATTTTAATGTGACTTATTAGGCTCGCCCCCTATTACGTGACTAGCGAAACATGTAACATGTGGACCACAAAACAGAAATAATATTTAAAGAAAATGTGCATAAAAACTTCCCTCCAATTTGTATTTAATATACGAAAATCCGAAGTCAACTTTCAGGAAAATTGCTTTTCATTTATTTTATCTCGGTCGAACATTGCAGCTTGTGGTCCACTCAACGCCACCAACATTCACCAACGATTCCAATTATTAAAATATTTTTGTAAATAGTCTCAGTAATGATGACAGTAATAATACATTCCGAATGATATAATAGTATCCAATAATAATATAATTTGCTTCCTAGCGTAGCGTGACATACATAGCTTATATGCTACGGCAAATTTATCGAAATAATATGAGGGCTATAATGTCCGCTTATATCGCTCGTATCTATTAGTCTTATGGACTTATCATACGGTGGCACGCTTGTTATATGGTTCTGTTATTTATAAATTGCATTTTTCCTGTTATATTTTGTTTTCTAATTTTGAAAAGCGCGATGGAGCGTAGCATTTTGAAATAAAACTCACTCCAACATGCTCCGAGATAGGCATCTTTGATGTTGGCGATAGGGCGAGGCTAAAATGGTACTGGGTGGGTCTACTAAGGGCTATATATAGGATGCATGAGGACAGATGGGCCACGGTCATCACGCAGTGTGTGCCGACAACAGACAAAGTTGAATGGAAAAGTATGGGGGAGACCTTTGCCAAGCAGTGAGATAGCATAGGTTAAAAAAAGCTGAATAGACTTCTGATATGTTTTGATAACGCGTAAATGTGACGTCCAATCGCTAATGTCAATTCTGTCGGAACTTCACTGATGTTTTCATAATTTGGTTATCAATCGATCGATAGTACACACCATTATGGTTCACCGGTGATTTTCACTAAGTTAGTCAAAGCTGTAATAGGATATTGCGGCTTGAGATTAAGTAATTGCCTTGTCTAACAACTGTGGTAGACCACTAAACACTCCTTGTATAATGTACTAATCTATAATGTATAACCTACTAAACAGGTATTACGTTAAATACAGGTGTCATAAAACCAAAGCCCGATTGGACAGAGCACTCGTTTTCCCGATTTTCCTCTAAGGAGTTGAGACGTGGACAATCCGACAAAGAGAAAGACAGAGGATAGACGCTTTCGAAATGTGGTGTTGGAGGCGGATGCTCCGAATTCCATGGACAGCCGAACGCACAAATGTGTTTATCCTTTCCCAACTCGACATCAAGACCCGACTGTCTACAGTGCCTACAGTGTATTTTGACCTATTTCGGCCACATAATGCGAAGGGGAGATAGCAGCCTTGAAAGGCTAGTCATTGTTGGCAATACCGAAGGAAAGAGAGCACGAGGCCGGTCGCTAGCACGATGGTCCGACCAAGTAAAAGAAGCTACGTCCTCAAGCAAATTTCAGCAGGTGGTGATGGCAACTTTAGACCGGAGTCAATGGAGGCAGATTGTCCGTTTAAAGGGGTCCAGTGACCGCGATCCTCAGTAATGAGGGACCGATTGAAGAAGAGTATAGTAATAATACAACACAAATGCAAAATGCAACAAAAGATGCAGTTTCGATGAAGGAAAACAAAGAAGTGTCTCCAGTATGGTGACAATATTTTTTTTAAACAAGAGCTTGAAAAGCTTCTTAAAAAAAAGAAGCTGATATACCGACTTGCTGGGCGCAAGTCAATTTATTTTCATTACAACATACCAACATTATATCGAGAATGTGGTTAGTTAGGGTTGGACAGTATGATTAACATGCCAACAATAAGCCCTGTGATATACTGCGATCGCCAGCCTATCTGCTTATAAAGCATCAGGCGACTTAGAACTACATTTCATAGTATAATCTCTATTTATTGTAACGTCATACTAGAATGTGTCTGCTTATATTACAGTAAATAAATTCTGCTATCTGCAATGATAAATAAATGTCAACTTGTACACACAAAAGCGCTTTGGTGTCGGCCCACAAACTGCGTCGCTAGCAAAGTTACTTATAAAATATTCAACAACCCACGTCAGCATTAAAAAAGAAAATGTTGAAGCTTTCAGCATTCCAGTCAACAAAAGTGTATTAGACCCACCCACTTGTGGAGTCTGCCTTTAAATGAGCCTCGAAACAGGACAATGAAACTGACAGTTCGTGTTTAAGGGAAGTGTCATGGCGGCCGCGTTGGCGGGAAAACGTTCCGGTGACGGCGCCAGCTTGCATTGTTTCGCATGAAAACATCTTTTAATATTACCTTGTGGGAGATACGAATGTACTGAATTGAATATTGTGGGCACAGCGGACATTTTTGCATGTTCTAGGGCCATGCTTAAACTTCCATTGTTACTTTCGTATTAATAATGTGTTGTTTGGCTGTTTTGGCCTCAGCTAAAAATAAACCGTACCTTTTCTTCCCACGCTTTCATAAGAGTAAGTGAACATCTTAAGGCTGTATACTGTATCCACCTACAAGCAAGTTTATGGAGTAGGTCATCAAACAAACTTTTTTCCTTCCACACAATCAACGCCAATAGAAAGGGCTGACTACACAGACGACAGCTAATAGAGAACTATGGGAGAAAAAAAGACATGTTCCGTCGACCACACATACATTGGAAAAAGAGCAAGAGAATAAGGGAGTGCCTCCGCTGCCGGCGCCGGTTGCTGAATTGGCTGCCGGCGCTGTTTGGAAAAAAAATACGGAAAACGGGGTTAACAATTTGGCATATTGGAGTAGATAGGCATAATTAAAAAACATGTAATCATTTTTTCCAGTATTGTATTTCCATAATCAATGATTTCCATATCAAGTCTCAACCCCAGTAATCAACACTTGGAACCGAACTAGTTAGATTAGGTGAAATATTTTTACTCGTAAAAAAAGGTTATTTAGGTTAGGCTAGAACTAAAAACGACTAGAATATATAGAAAAAAAATCCTTAATTAGGGTTAGTTAGGTGGAGTTCTGATTACTGGAAGGGATTCCATAAACGCCGCGCCGCCGCCGGTGTCCGTGATGGGAGCCAGCGATGCCGGCCACAGAGTATGCGATGTGCCGGCAGCCGATGTTTTTAATCTCGGCTGCCGACAGTAATGTCATGCCGGTTCTCAATCGCGTTATTCTTGGGAGCCGGCAGCGGAGGCACTCCCAGAGAATAATGATGATAATGCAATCAACGCCAATACAATATCGGTATTTAATATCCTTGAAATGTATTGCAATAGCCATAAAATTTTGCATTCAAATTATGCAATATAAATTTGCATAAAATAATAAACCGCTTTTAAACAACATTACAGAGCTTCTAGCAAAGTGTAATATCGTTTAATGATAACGTTGCTTCATTTGGCATCAGTTTGCTAGCTCTGTGTACAGTGAACACAGCGAGCCATTTCCTTAATTGACTGGCTCGGCTCAGTAAACAGTTAAACAACTTTGTTGTTACATTAAAGAGCTTTGGAAGTTCCGAGTTAAGCATCGTGCAGACTGACGTGACGCGACACCGGTACCGTGAAGTTTTCTTAGAAATTGTTTTTTTAGAGTCGCGGCGCGCTAGTTTGCGCAAGGCTTTAATCATTTACTTAATAGTACTTTTACAGTATTAAACGTAGCTCATTGTGAGTTAAGGAAATAAGCATCTTATTTTCTTGTGATGCAATTGAAAGTATCGAAAGAATAAGAATTTTGCAGTGGACTACATTCGAACGTCGAGAGACGCTCTTAAATTATTATACAGATTGTTTATTTTCTATTTTCAGTAAGGTTTTCTTTTCTTCGTATCTCATTATTCTGATGATTTGTTTCGATGTGTAAATAATCCCATTACCTTTATATTATTGCAAGATTTCATCAAAGCCTTTCAATGTTACTACTTACTTATCACCTTTTTTTTTTGGGTGGGAAAAAAAAGGTGAAAGTTGAGGTGTGGTTTTAATTACTTATCACCTTTTTTTTGGGTGGGAAATTATCAAATAACTTCTCCCGCTTTGAGCGGAGCGGGACGGAGTGTCAGACTCTACTGACTAAAACCCACCCGTGTCCCTTCAGTTGCCATGTTGCCGGGGGCCACGGTATCCCTTTCGGACTTTCCCGCGACCTCGGCAGGCATCGGCCCTAGCGGACCCGTCAATTCTGCTGACATCTCTTTGAGACGCGCGTGGAATACAACGTGCCGTCGACCCAGGCCTGGTCCTTATCGGACGGCGAGCTACCCATTGCTCACCCTCCGTCATTACTTATCTCCTAACCACACAAGTTAGCTACATGAAGTTAAACGAACCTAAGGCACGCACCTCTGACTTTCCAGATTCATATGTGTATTGTAGAATTATCACTTGCTCCAAAAACGCTGAAGGAAAACATTGTGATGAAACTATACCTGAGAGATATTTCTCGAAGGCTAGTTAAGCCAAGCCAGAGGCCTATAGGCAGCTTTAAAACTCTAACACCAGGTTACTCCCTAATCACACGAAAAAGAAGAAGAAGTAAAAAAAGTATTGAAAACTGTTTTGTATATGTTTTTATGCGCTATTACATACACTTGAATGTTGCTTTTTATTTCATGTGGTTTCGGAAATATTTTATGATAAGTTAATGGATTTTTTATACTGCTTGTCAGTGTTTTTGCTTCAATTAAAGACTTCGTCTAGTTTCCACATGTAGGTCCTAGCGAAGAAACGCATATCTGTACACTGTAATGACTATTCTTGATTGATGCGCTCGGCCGCTATAGAAACGCTTACCTACGAAAAAAAAAGGATCGTGTGCACGGGATTTTGTTTTCAAATTGGTTAGATATGCGTTACCCCAATGGTACCTATTCGCAACGCTCGGAACCGGTTTAAAAAATACCGGTGAAAACCGGTTTATGTGGGTTTTACTCCGAACTTCTCTTAAGAACGTGAACGTTTTAACAACTTTATTTTAACCTAAATTAACCGGTTTATACGACAAATGGCATGTCGGTAAACGCGTTGCAACTTGTTACTACTTGTGAGGATGCTGCGCGGAATAAAACTAAACAAAAAACCGGTTAATATTGCTCTAAACCGTTTAATCCGAAAAAAACCTTTATGTAAACACTCCTCCAAAAGCGGTTTAAAAAAACGTTGCGTCATGTACATAATAAAGGATTGAAAATTTAACCGGTATCCGAGCCTTGCCTACTCGCAGTATGTTGCTGACAGTACAGGAATTTCAGAGATATGTAAACACGCCTAAAGATACCGAAATGTGGAACATTCACAGCGTCTCCTGCTGTGTAAATCATGAAACTGTGTAAGTTATTGTTTAACTTGTAGCTACTACTTGTGTAACCATTCGTTATTTATGTTCTTATAACTTACATGTGCTCGTATTTGCTTAAGTATTATTTCCTATGTTAACGCGTGCATAGCCGGAAACATTGTTGGAGGATACTTCGTAAATTGTATGTACTAATAGTCATATGCATTGGCCGTCAAGCTCAGGCGGAATTATTCGCTATTGTTCATTTTGTTATTTTGAGGAGCTCGTGGCTAACTAATAATAGCCGCACAGGTCGATCCATCAGGTTAAGCTACGCTTGCCGGGGTTGGTCCGTGAATGGATGACCATCTTTACATGCCGAGATTCCTCCGTGCCTCGGAAAGCACATTAAGCCGTTGGTCCCGGCTGTCATTCGTAGATCTTTGACAGTAGTTACAGGTCTTCAGAAGCCCGAAAGTTTGACAACCAGTCTTACCAAGGGGTATCGTATTACCCAGTTACTGGGTTGTGGAGGTCAGATAGGTAGCCACTCCATGTAAAATACTGGTATTCAGCTGCATCCAGTTAGACTGGAGGCCAACCCCAAAAAAAAAAAGTTAATCAATCTATTCATTAAGTTTCTTTCTGATAATATTGTGCATGTGTTTGGGGATTTCACATTTTTCTGTGTCGTTGTTTGGAAAAATAATAAAGTCGTATCTGCTCTAGTAAATAATTTGATATGCCTCTTTTGAGGTACGGAACCCTAAAAACATTGAACTTTGTAGCTATCATAACCAGTCTTATAAAACATATCTAAACCGAATCAATAGTCATAATTTTCTTAAAATAAGTCAAGTGGTTCTAGTAAATGGGTGATAAAAATAGGAAAAGTATTAGATGCATAATAATATAAATACGTTATATCGAGAGTACTGCGCAACACGTTTAGAATAGAGCTCTATTACCCTTCTATTCGCCTCAGCTAGATTCAGGTAAACATCGTAGTAATGAGCGAATTACCCGTACATAAAATACGGAATTTGGGATACCAACTCCGTAACTGTTAGCTATAAAATTTTGATTGTTATTTAACCCTAATTTATTGTATACTAGCTTTTGCCCGCGGCTTCACCCGCTTCGAGGTCGGAAATTATCACACGGCAACGTACTACTGGGATAAAAAGTATCCTATGTCCTAACCACGTTCGTGGTCTACCTATGTGCCAAATTTCATCCAAATCAGTTCAGCCGTTTTAGCGTGACTGAGAAACAAACATCCAAACATACCAACTTTCACATTTATAATATTAATGTAGTAGGATATTTCTAAAATTAACTAATACTACTAAAATAATAAGGATTTGACGCAACATACATACATAACCTACTGACGTCATTGAAAACTGTTTGCTAGGTGTAGATAACGTATTACTTCTACGTCATCAGTGAAATGACGTATGACGTATACTAAATATTGTAAGTGCCGCGGGAGTTGATAGTAACAGGTAGGTACCTAAAGTCTAACCGCTTAAATAGTGCTGCACGCGTAGCATGACCACCGTAGAAATGGGTTTTGTCGACGGAAGAATAGACAAAATGACAGATAAACAATCACAATCTGTCATTTTGGTGTACTCAAACGACTAGAAAATTAAAACAGAAATGTTTGATCTAAATAAACTTAACCTTTAACTTTGATGCATCAAAATAAGATGCAAGGACAATAAATCTATACTATTACTATAATATTACAAAGACGAAACATTTGTATTTTTGCACGAATAAACTTACTAACTACTGGACCGATTTGAAAAATTTTTTCAGCAATGGATAGCTACATTATCAGCGAGTAACATATGCTTTTATCCCCGTACTCCCACGGAAACGGGAACTACGCGGGTAAAACCGCGTGTGGTCCACTAGTAAATAATAAAATCGTTTTATTTCGTAATACTAAAACAATCATAAATTGTTAGTAAACCGGCACTTAAAATACTATTGTTATTTCATAACTTTAAAGACGAACTAATAAAAAGAAAGACCATCCAACAACTAGACACAAGAAAATAAATCTAGGGTATCGGTCTTTGCACAAATTGCCTTATTATAGCCGAAGAAGTATTTATCGCCACAGCGGCAGCGTTCAGGATGCCGGATGTACCTACGTTGGTGGCAGCATGTTATGCAGCACTCGTCTCTCGGTAATTTTCAAAAAGCGCTACTATTTAAGCGGATGGACTGTGCTTAATAAGTGTATATTCCATACATTAACCGCGGTTGCAGTTCGCCTACCGGTATTTAATCTGATTAATGACTAAATAACGTTATTAAGGTAATTAGGCGAATAGGAACGGTGGGACGGGCTTTGTTACTAAAACCAATGAGTAATTTATTTAATTCTACATTTTAAATACCTACTGGCGAAAAGAGGAAAAGCTCTACCAAAATCACCGTAGTTTGACGTCATACCTATTTTAGAGGAATGCGTCATACCTATTTTGCCTATTAATATAAAGTTAACTTTGGTACATTGTCCACGACGCTAATTAAAATTAACGTATATAAACGCAAATCACCAATGATTAGCCAGAATGTCAATGACGGTCGGTACACGACGCGATATGCTAACACGTTATTAACTGCACTCCGGCCGTCGAGATAATGAGTTCTTGACACCTGGCAGTTTCATATTGACGATTATGTGTTTTAAGAATTTAATCCATATTACAACTAGAAACTGTCCATCTGACAGGTGTCAGGAACGCATTCTTTTAACGGCCGGACTGTAGTTTGTGATTGGTTGCGTGCGTCGTTTACGGACCGCCATAGAAATACTAGTGCTGCGTTCCGTTGATGTACGACACGGAGGGGCTCGTATTGATAACAGCCGCACGGGTCGATCGACGGTTAAGCTACGCTTGCCGCGATCGGGTCGTGGGTGGATCCATTAGGTAGGTATACATATATCGAGACCCCTCCATGCTTCCGAAAGCACGTTAAAGCGTTGGTGATCGTCGATCTACGAATGAACTCCACGAATGAACATGATATCCATCAGACTTTTGGGCATCTTTCTACCACTGTAGAAGCCCAAAAGTCTATCGGATATCGTGTTACACAGTAACTGGGTTGTGGAGGTGAGTCGCTCCATGTCAAATACTGGTATTCAGCAACATCCGGTTAGACTGGAAGCCAACTAAAACATAGTTAGGAAAAGGCTAGGCAGTGTCGTGGACGACAGGCCTTAGACCTCCTGACTGACCTTTATTTGACGATGACTTTTCTTTTAAATGTTCACAAATCTGGTTATTACGACACAGTGATTATTTACGTAAGCGTCAGAAAACATGTTATGTCGTCAATAAATTCATATTATTACATTATCTGACGTAAATAATACGTAGTAGCTACTGCTTTGAGCCATTTTATCTGAATCAGAATTTGTTTATATGTCAGAATATAGTTTTACATAAGTACCTAGTAGATACGATGTTAATAATTTTGTAAGTTCTGTACTTACATTCCACCACAACTTATTACGGTGTACAAATTTTATTCAAATGTAATTTTTAACTAAATACCAACTGATAGTTAATTGATTCAGGCGTGACCTTGCGGAAATCCATTATAAAATACAATAGAAGTGGATATATTTAGTAACCTATTCCGCTTAGCTATTTCTAAAGAGTCTTAAAAAAAACTACTGGACAGAAATCGACACGTGTTTCACCTCTCAACGAGGCATCCTCAGGATGACGATTGACTTGCCGCGAACTCGAACACGGCGTGTTGCCACACCAAGCGCTGAACGCAGACTGCGCCTTATCAGTGGCCTTATAAGTGGGTTTGACGGGCGATAAGGCGCAGTCTTTTTAAAAACTCTTTACACTATTTGCGCTGTAGCATGGTGCGGGTGACAGTTTCAGTAACATTTCGTTTCACTCTTGAAAGTTGCCGCGATTTACAATTTATGACTTAATATTTCAGTTGTACCACATTCGTAATATATTAAATAATTAATAACTGTAGTAAATTAAATTAAACCCAACCAGAATGTTCTAATCAAGAAATAAAATCAAATTGAATGAAAAATTAAGCAAAGTGTTATGCGTATAACGTAACGCCATAGACGTATTTAGTGATGGGATGTACTGCTACGATGGATAGTCGATATTTTTTATAATAAAAAACGTATATTGTGCGTAGGTCAATTTTTATTTTTAAAAGGTCTAATTATACAACAGAACATTTATAGGGTAAGGTTGCTTAAAAGGTTGCTAAAAAAAAATACATGTTATTCGTCTAAACTCATATCAGAGTCAGGAACATCTGAATTGTCACTCAATTCATCATCTGAATCTGTGACGGATATTATTAACGATGACTCAATTATGTTGTCAATATGTATGTCACGATCCCAATCAGACATAATGTCCCTTTTTGTTTTATTCACGACCTTCGACCAGTCTTCAGGTTGAACATTGTTGATGGCCTCTTGTAATAGGGCCAACATCTTATTTGCCGTAAATGGCGGCGAAGTATTATTTCTTGCGGCGTAACCTAAAAATAAACGAACTTATAACAAAAAGTATTCAAATAATCATCAATCAGCCTAATCTAGTATCTGGTAATGTTTTTAAACTAGGTACATGCTACGATCGGAAAGCTGATTTTTTTATAAAGCTTCAAAATGGGAATTGAAATTAAAAGCATACCTTTTATTTGGGCCCAAATCAGCTCAATAGCGTTATACTGGCAATGGTAGGGTGGTAGTCGAAGGACCTGGTGGCCTTTTTCTTTTGCCATCTCGTCCAGAGCATAGGTAGGAGTTGGTGGCTTATGGCGTCGGACTAAGGCAATAAGCTCCGTCTTTAACATTTTTATATCTGCTGTAACTCCGTTTTCACTCAGCCACTTCACCAACTCGCTTTTGCGGTTGGATTGGTTTGGGGGTTTATTAACTTGCACCGAATGGTAGGGTGCGTTGTCCATTATTATGGTCATAGGCTCTTTTAAATTGTTTAATAGACCTATGAACCAATCTTTAAATTTTTCGTAATTCATCTCCTCATGATACTCCGTAGTTTTTTTTGACTTAAAAGCCAGCAAACAATCAGGGACGAATCCACTTGCTGTACCTGCGTGACAAATAATAAGGCGTTCGCCTTTGCCTTCCGGCACTTTGGTACACGATTGTGCCGTATCGTCGGTCCAACTTTTACCCACTGTGTGGTTGGCGTTTAGCCACGTTTCATCCAAAAAGACAACTTTGCTCCAATCACTTATGTTTTTGGCCTTCCTTAAAAATCTACATCTTGCTAGGGCAATGTCAGTCCTATCCATAATAATCTTTCTTTTGTTAACTTTTTTGTAAACAAAGCCAATATCTTTTATAACTTGCCGTAGCGAAGTAATACCTCCTTTGAACAAGTCAGCTTCTTTTAATGATTTTAGAAGCTTGAGCAATGTGGGTAGCTCCATTCTTCTATAATAATCATAAATATGATTTCTAATAGCAACCTTAGCAAAATCATCCAAATCTGTGATTGGCTTCACCTTGGTCCGCTTTTTGTTGGGTGTCGATAATTTATTTTCAAACATCCCATCTTGGCCAATTTTCTCACGTGTTATACGCGAAACAGTATTGCGGCCAATATCAAGAGCTTCGGCTACTCGTTCTACAATATGATTCAATGGTAACAACGGTCCATTATTTTGTTGTTCTCTTTCAAAGTAGTCTCGGAGGCGAACAACAAGCTCCCTGGCCTGACTACCCAAAACAGTTTTTTTTGTATGCTTAGGCATGGTAATAACAACAAACTCAACAAACTTATAACAAATAACAATTTAACAAAAATGAAAACAAACAATGAAATCGTAATACGTGTCACATTAAGTCACAATATAACGCGCTTGCACTCGTACTCGCACTCACAGCATCGCACGGGTAAACAACATGGCCGCCGCGCCGATGCACCATAGAGCAAAAATGTTGTCACGAAAAAAAAAACATAAACCCGATTTTGATTATTTTATATAAGTACAAAGATAATTATGTAGCCATAAAACATTTATATTGACAAGTTTATACACGTAGCACACACGTAGTTACACTGCACAACTGAATAATACACTAATTTTCATAACAATATTAAAGAGAACTAGATTCACGCTGCGAGTATCGTTAGCGATAAAAATGAATTGCATAACCTCACATCCCTACGTGGTACTGACAAATGTCAACGTCATACGGGCAACTGTCACCCGCACCATGCTACAGCGCAAATAGTGTAGACATGTCTAAGCGGAACAGGTTACTAAATATATCCACTTCTATTGTATTTTAAATACCTAAAATCAATTTTAAGATTTTATTGTAATAATTTATTTAATTTATTAAAATTTCCCTTACAACTATCATAATAAGCAACAACAATAAGTCCAGTATCGAATAATATTATATTATTAGGTAATCATTACAAAAAACAATATCAGATTAAAAATGTTCATGATTGACATGATTTTCGTTACGAAAACAAACAAATCTGCAACGAAGCCGGGAAGCAGAATATTTCATTTTTGTTTCCATTATTCTTGTAATGCGGTGTTTCCGTCTTTTTCTCTGGTCTTTGATGTTGAGTTTTTTTAACAAAATGACATCTCCCTAATAATTATTTTTCCTTCCTTTACATGAGACGCACATTGTTTATATTTGTGTTGCGATTTTGTGGACAAAAAGGTACAAAAACATTCTGCCTTTGAATCGAGAATCGAGATACATAATGTATTTGAGAATTTTGCTCGGTGTTCTGTAACTCGTGTAACTATAATTACTTACCTATAGGTCTGTACTAATGCTAAGATAAAATGACGATAAATCAATCTGTCTAGCCTTTTCCCAACTATGTTTGGGTCAGCTTCCAGTCTTACCGAATACCAGTATTTTACATGGAACGACTGCCTATCTGAACACAAACCAGTTAGTACTGGGAAACAAGATACCACGTGGTAAGACTGGTTGTCAGACTTTCAGGCTTCGAGCACCCGTAACGACTGTCAAAGATCTACGAATTACAACTGGGACCAACAACTTAATGTGCTTTCCGAGGCACGGAGGAGTCTCCATATTATGTAATCGATGGTCCCACGAACCGACCGCGGCAAGCGCAGATCGACCCGTGCGGCTGTTATTATTTAGCCATGAGCCCCTCTCAATTCTTAAGGTTCCTGCGAGAAACGTCGCCGAAATACAAAAAGTACTAGAGACTCAATGAAAATTCCACCATTAGGTACATAGTTACTTAGTCAACAAAAGGACAAGTACGTAAATTGACAAGGAATTTAATCAGTCCTCAACATAATGATCAAATTGCTTTGCTTTTGTCACAGTGTTTGTGCTGAACCTAAGCTTATCTGCACACTAGATTATGTCGGTTTCCTCTATATTTGAATAGGTGACCGCCTCACCGACCATTTATATGGAGGCTCCAAACCGTCACTGGTAATCCCTCAGGGCCCGAGTCTTAAGCCGAGAATACACACTCGGTATCATCTGAAAGCCGCAAATCGCTATACACGTTTCCACGTTTTCTACCTTGCATAAGATTATCAAGCAAAGAAGGTACCATGTTTGAAAATTCCCTGATTCTTTTGAAGCAAAAACGTTTCCAGACGTGATTTTTTGTACTTAAGTACATAAGTTAGCGGTGGGTGGTAGTTTATTTATATTTTATGTATTTTATTTTCTCTTCTACTCTTACCCACGCTGTCTTCATCTCTCTTTATCTAATTTCCTATCGCAGATCTGAGAGATTTATTTAGAAATATGCATCACCTGGCGACTAGAATGAATTCATTTTTTTTTTTTGTAAATTTTGACATTCAGAAGTGCCTAACTGAATTAAATTACTTGATTTTTAAACTTTTTTTACTCGATTTTTCAGTTTTTTTCGTCTTGTCTGTTTACATATGTAAATGTGCGTACATAAATGGTTGAATAAATAACCCTAAACCTTTATGTTTGAACCAATTTTCTTATCATTTAAAATCAGTTACTACACTGCGTCATTTTATCTTTCATAGAGCATCAGGCCTGGTTAATCATAAATCAACCATAACTTACAGCTTATTCAAGTTCTGACACACGCTACTTTCAGAACCAAACGAATCACCCAACCCTACTGATGGAACCAGCCTGCACATATCAACAAATCATTAAAAGCCTTTGAAGTCAGAACAAAGAAATCTCAGACCCTTACCTACCTACTGACATCAGGGGGTCTAACAAGCGTCAAGCATATAATGCAGGGCCCATCTGAGCTATAAATAATATGATTTTCCCTCGGCCACGCCACATTAGCTAAGATCTTGGGTCAGTACACATTTAGTTTATTTATTAACGATAGAACGCGTATGGGTCACAGGACTTATGCGTTTACGGTCTGACGTCATTGTTATTATTTTAATTTATGTAACGTAAGCTAAGTGTGAGTTTTTATTTTATATCTAGGCTTTGATCTGCTAGTGCTTGAAGGTGCCTAGTGTTAGGCTAGGTTGAAACCTGGTTGGTTAACAGAAATAAAGAGTAGGTTGAAGGTTGATAAAACTGCAATAATAAAAGTCGGATTTTTTAAAATTTTCTTTCAGACCTGACTGAAAACTTTCGTTCGAGTTGATGTTTTCACATCACAATCCTTTCATATGATAAAAAAGTCCCCCGTCGCGTCTGTCTGTCTGTCTGAACGGGATAAACTCAAAAATTACTGAACGGATTTTCAAACAGTTTTTACCAATGGACGGAGTGATTCATGCGGAAGGTTTTATTGCATAATTCATTAAGCCTTTGTGTAAATTGGCTGATATTTGACGATTATTGTTGAAGATGTCGGAAAAAATCATGCCGACTGGGATCTTTAAGGCGTGCGCCGCGGACATCGTAAAAGTTACATAAAATTTATGTTATACAGTATTATGCATCTTAAAAAGTTCAACAAAAAAGTCAGCGATGGCATATGTCTACAATAACCATTTTTATCTTTCAGAATTTGATAAAAAAAATATTGTTATTTCCGAATAAACTATGTTACGTAAATTGAGCATTTAATTTAGATTCAAATATGCCGTGACATCATTTCATATAAATTAATAGTTTATCACAGATTCAAAATTATGCGTAACAAAATAATTCTGGTTGATGGCAACGCGGGCGCAGCGGTAGGAGTCAGCGACCTTTTCCTCGGCTATTACGTATGTAATCCCAGCATCGGTAGTACGTTCCCATGGGATATTTTCCGACATCCACGCGGGCGAAGCCGCGGGCAAAAGCTAGTAATGTAATAATATAACTTAACTGAATTACCTACTATTGACCAGTTAAATAGTCATGACCTAAGAGGTCAGCTATGAGATGCCCTACAGAAAAAAAAGAAAAAAAAATGAATTACCTACGTGGTTTGGGTAAGTAGGTTATTGAGTTAAATTATGATTTAAAGTAGGTATTATTACAAAGGGTAATGATAACCTCTCTATTGTGTATTTGCGTCACATAACCAGCTAATTTTAAATTTAAAGTAATAGCACTAGTAATAGTTAAAATCTCAGTATTTTCTGGAAAATATTGGGTACTTATTTATTTACTATTCTCGTAACGCTCATATGGAAGCTACAATAAATTACCCATAGGTATGGCTATACAGGGTTATTGGTTATATGTCGGCAATCCGTTAAGGGGATGTAGGAGAGGTCATTTACAACCAAATGACCCTAACGACCCCTATGTCAATGTCAACCATTTTCGAGTAATTTCACATTTTATATTTTAAAATGTATGAAATAAAAATATTAAATATCAAACTACTTGAAAATTATTGATGTTTGCATAGGAGTCAAAAGAGGTAATTTGGTTGTAAATGACCTCTCCTACATTCCCTTAATCGATTGCCGACATAGTATTATAACCAATAACCCTGTATAAATAATAACAGCCGCACGTGCCGCTCTGATAGTGACGTGAAATTTGAATAATATGTAAATGATTTTAGACGGTTTCGAGATTAACATTTCCTCAAATTGAATTCTCCTTTAAAACTATTGCAAACAAAACGTTATGCTCATTCAACCGCAAACCGCAATGTTTAGTTAGTTAGACTTTAGATTCGGCTAACAGACTTGGGAAAATCTAGATTTCTCGATCGATGAAACACAAACACATCCATTTGAACCCTATTACTAAGCACCCGCTGTCCATCCGTCCGTCTGTCTCAGGTCTCTGTGTCAGCGGGATGTATCTCATGAACCGTAATAGGAACTCAGACAATTTCAATTTTCACAGATTGTGTATGTCTATTGCCGCTATAACAACAAATAAAACTAAAAAAATAAAGGGGGTCCAAATATAAAAAACGTGTTATTTTTTTCGGTGTTTTTTGCTAAATATTATACGGTGGTACGGAACCCTTAGTGTGCGAGTCCGACTCGCACTTGGCCGGTTTTTTTTTTGTTTTAGTTTTAAAAATATTAAGTTTATAGAAAATGTTTGTATTAACACACACAAATAAAGAAAAAAAAAAACATTTGGCTCCCGAATATACCATTCAATTCAAAATGTTTTTATAAACCTATAAGGGCATTTATGAAACCTCAGAACCTAGGTGCACGGTTCCAATTGGTCGTTTTCTATGGAGAAGAGGGGGCAAGAAACTTCACGGTTACTCTTTTAAAAATAAATTGGCTTTTACAGATTTAGAGTAGAAAATCTGTGGCTTTTACAATATTTTCAAATAACAGTGTTAATAGGTATGGGAGAACAGTGTAGGTGTTTCAACAATTACCAGTACCCTAATTGCGTAACTTATTTTCGTTAACAATTATGACTAATTTGTTTTATTTCAACAATTCAACAACATTCATTGCGTTATTTACGTTGTTGAGCAGATTTTTTTCCAACTTAAGAAGCAATAGATTAGCAATCTATTTCAATCGAAACAAATTTTGATTGATCGTGCATTACGCAATTAAGGTACTGGTACTTAACAAAATAGAAAATGGTTAACAAATCTACAGTCCGCACACAGAACATGACCTGGGTTAGGAAAGGACATGGGATACTTTTTCTCCCGGTAGTATCTACGTTCCCGTGGGATAATTTCCGACAGCCACGTGGACAAAGCCGCGAGCAAAAGCTAATACAACATTTTTCTCTGTTCTCTCTCACTCTCAAACAAAAATGTAAACAAACAAAAATAAAGTGCTCATCAGACGAGATAAACGCCGCGAGACAGTGAAAAATATACGCACTAACATTTGCAAGTCTAGTGCTTACATATCAGCTATTTACATTTCAAATACGTGCTTACCTAACTTGTACAATTATTACACAACTATTTTTTACACTAGATACTTACATGACTAACTATACAAATAAAGGCTCCTACAAACAGGCGCGACACGCGACGCGACACAAAGGGACGTCGCGTCGCGTGACAAGCGGTGTCTTTGTGTCGCGTCGCGTGTCGCGCCTGTTTGTAGGAGCCTTAAATACAAAAACAAAAGGACACTATGTCCGAGATACACGAGGTTAGTTTTTCAAAGCTAGGATAGAGCAAGCTAGTACCTCTGTATACTATCCAATACCTTAATTGCGTAAATACACGATCAATCACAATTTGTTTTGATTTGAAACAGATTGCTAATTCATTGCTTCAGTTGGAAAAAAATCTGCTCAACAACGTAAATAACGCAATGAATGTTGTTGAACTGTCAAAATGAAACAAATTAGGTATAATTGTTTACGAAAATAAGTTACGCAATTAGGATACTGGCTTGGCACATACTAGTGCTGTTTACACGATGCTAGTAAATTTTAAGCCAATAGCATTGCGGTGACTTAGTCCGTAGAGTGAAATGGTTTCTATCTTAGCCGGCCACATGAAGATAGTACCTACTCAAGTCCAGGTAGTAAAATCGGTGGTAGGGGGCGCTACTAGGTCAAAAATAGAACTCCATTCTATTAAACTATCTTAATTACTAGTATACTATTAGAGCAGTGGTGGCCCAGTGTTATCGGCCCCAACTTACCGACTTCCTTGACAATTCAAAAGTGCCTCTAATTGGTTTATTTGAAATAAATGCTTTGAATTTGAGTTTTGAGTTCGAGTTGTTGGTCGTGGGTTCGTACCAGCGTTGCCAGATTTTTTTGCCACGTCTGGATTCTGAAACTTTTTGAGTGAAAAAAGTGGAATTCTTTCGTCGAAAGCGGGACATAGTAAAAAAACCTATATAATCAGAAGTTTTTAAATATTTATCTTTTTATTTCAGTTTTATGTTACGTTTACGTGACAATAGATAGCAACAATAGCCATAGAAAACGTATTTTAATAAAAATATGATATTTAAATCTGATTTACCCTATCGTCAGGTAGTTCAGTCTTCTTAGACTTCTGAAAAAAAAAAACAAAAAGCTAAAATAAGGGGAAAAAAGCGGGACTGAGCATGTCCCGCGCGGGACATTTAATTTTGATTTAAAAATCAGGACGTCTGGCAACGCTGGTTCGAACCCAGGCTGGCGCTTTACTTTTTAAAATATCGTCACGATGTTTTCCTTCACTGTTTAGAAAGCTAAACGGTGAAAGAAAACATCGTGAGGATAACCGACACGTCCTAGAACCACAAATTCAAAAACATGTGAGATCTACCTACCCACACTGGGCCCGCGTGGTAGATTACAGCCGACTCCCTCACGAAGAGAGGAGGCCTGTGTCCCAGCAGTGGAAACATTATAGACTGATTATGACAATCTTACTATCTTTCTCAATTGCTTACTAGCTTAAAAATGAGGATAGTTCTGTAAACTCAAGGCTAGAGTGACTAACTTGCTAGTTTACTAGCACTATCTTGATAGCCTAGCTTCAAAAACTAGCCTCGTATAACCCGGGCATTAGGCATCGAAGTACTCGTCCGCAAGGCTGTCATCCGGAAACGAGCCCAGAAGACTGGCAGGATTGCCACGTTGAATGACACTGCTAATTCTTTGGCCAAAGGCCACAAAACTAAACTGGCAATGCTGCCAGTCTTCTGGGCACGTTTCCGGATGACAGCGACGCGGGCGAATACTTCGAAGCCTATGTGTCCTTTTGTTTTTGTATTTATTTTTACGTAGTTAGTTTAGTTAGTTACCTAGTGTAAATATTTGTGTTAAACATTGTAAAAGATTTTACAAATAAATAAACTTGTAAAGAAATTTTTCTGTTTGTCTGTCATTTTAAAACATTAAAGGGTGTTGCATTGTGGATTTGTGTACGTACATGTGTTACAAGCTATTGTGTCCGTCATCGTGTGAATTGTATGTTTTCTTTCCGTGTATTCAGTTTCAAATAGAATTGATGTTTATAGAAACCTACACCTGTATCTGCTATTTACCTACTAGGTATTCATGTATTACTCATGGGAGTAACATAAACAGCCAGTTTTTTTTGTTAATTTTAGATACTGAAGGAAAACATCTGGGGAAAGCCTGGCGGGTCTCAAATTGGTTCCGCTCAGGGACCGTCTGAGTAAGCGTCGTAATTGCACTTTCTTCCATCGTGAAAAGACCCTTGGTCTGAATATCAATCTGCCTAGCCTTTTCCCAACTATTTTAGAGTCGGCTTCACGTCTAACCGGATGCAGCTGAATACCAGTATTTTACATGGAGCGACTGCTTATCTGACCTCCTCAACCCAGTAACTAGGTAATACGATACCCCTTGTTAAGACTGGTTGTCAGACTTTTCGGCTTCTGAAGACCCGAAACGACTGTCAAAGATCCAGAAATGACAGCCGGGACCAACGGCTTAATGTGCTTTCCGAGGCACGGAGGAGTCTCGGTATGTAGAAATGGTCACCCATCCACGGAGCAACCCCAGCAAGCGTAGCGTAACCTCATGGATCGAGCCGTGCGGCTGTTATGATTTGGCTACGAGCCCCTCAGCAAGATAGGAACAATTCGTCTTTATTATTGGTAATGCTTCACAAACATTTGTTGACAGTTAAGGCCTCCGCATACAGGCGCGACGCGACGGCGCTACGGGCACACCGGGACTCTGGTGGAACAATTTCTATAAAAATATCACGGAATTTTTTCTACCGGTGTCGCGACGCGGCTGTTTGTGGTAGCCTTTACTGTTTACTTGAAAGTCACCAAATCCTTTGTTTATTCAATATTTAATTCAAGGTAATTGATCTAAAACATTTGTATTAAATTCCGTCTTTATTAGCGTTTCTAAAAAACAATGGTTCACAAAGCTTTGATTTGACATCTTTGTCAAAATGAATAAATTGGGGCTGCTGTTCGAAACATCTTGCCAGCATTCCCTGAAGGTCTTGGCAGAGTTCACATTAGTTCACTCACATTTCGTCATTGGAGCCATAAAGCTACTGAGGATATTCACTATCGAATACTATCGATGTAGTAGTAGCAATAATTACCTCAACTCGACCATCGCACAAAAAATCGCAGCTCCAGTGCGGCAAGTCTAAGACCGTGGCTTCACAAACATCGCTCTCCAACTGAGTATGTTGAGCCTGCAGAAAAGCTCCCAGCGGGCCACCAACTACCATGATCCACCTGGAAATCTCTTAACCGACTAAAAAGCCAGATGGGTCGATGCAGGTACAATTAAGTCAGGTTACCCCTACTCCAATAAGCCACAGGGTGACTGTGGAGCCACATCACGAACGAGGCCTCACCTCTTGTCGTGCTCGCTTAGCAATAACACCTGCAGTATGAATTCAGTACCCTAATTACGCATTTTCGTAAACGATTAAGACTAATCTGTTTCATTTTGACAGTTCAACAACATTCATTGCGTTATTTACGTTGTTGAGCAGATTTTTTTTCCAACTTTTGAAGCAATGGATTAGCAATCTGTTTCAAAACGATTCAGATTCTGATTGATCGTGTATTACGCAATTAGGGTAGTCAGAGCTAATTAAAAAATATACAAAAGGAATCATCGATTCGACTAAGATGTAGTTATCTAAATGAAAAATCGAATTTGGCTTTCTGCCTATGTGAAAAATGGGTAATAATAAGGTGGCCTATGTGAAAAGTGCATAATAGTTAATATGTTTCAGCTAATAAAAAAAATATTCTATATATTCATTTTTACTTACATTATTAAATCAAACACGCTATGCATTCATTGAAAAAACAGGAAATAAATTATTTTTAAACTGACCGTAGCTAAGCGTGATTCTGATTACAAAATAATATAACATCCGTCTGTATATACGTACCTACCTTCTGGATTTATTTTAATGTATGACATAAAACGGTTAAAATTTGTCTGTTGCATAAAAAATAATAAAATGTTTATGTGATGGATGTACCTGTTTTTCTTTTTAATTATACCTACAGTTTTCCCGAATACTGCTTCGTATGGTCTACTGACCGCAAGCACTACTGCTGAGCATGAGGTCTTGGGTTTGATTCCCGGGTCGGACAAAGTGTTATTGGGTTTTACCATCTGGAATTTTCAGTAGCAGCCCGGAGTCTGGATTTGTGCCCGGTGATGGCTATAGGTTCGCCCCCGATTACATGGGACTTAAGGCTCTTTCAAACAGGCGCGACACGCGACGCGACACAAAGACACCGCTCGTCGCGCGACGCGACGTACCTTTGTGTCGCGTCGCGTGTCGCGCCTGTTTGTAGGAGCCTTTAAACATAACTGGCGAAATGTGGGTGTACTATAGGAGCACCTTTGAGATCCACTAGGCAGGTAAGTTTTCGGAAAATCTACACATTATTTAATATTTAACATGTTATTACTGTTTTGTTTATTTAATGTTGTACCTAGCCTAACTATTAGCTACTAAGTAATAATTCGTTTATATATATTTTTATTGGGGTTTGATAATATCTGCAAAATAATGTCAGACAAGATTCTTATTTTCTTTTTCAAATGAACTGCCATACTTTTTGTTACTCTCCAAATTACCAGTCTCCATCAGTTCTTAAAAAAAAACTGCAAAATCGGTTCGGTTCACTGACAGAGCAGAGATTTCGCACTTTCTATTGAATTATTTTGAATTTAACTGGCCATAACATCCGACAGATTATTTTTGTTAGAAGTACCAGTTTGGAAAAAAGGCTAATGAGTGGTTATAGACACCCATGACCGTGCAATAATGACCCGGACAATCTGCCAACAATGGTATTGTCGATGTAATGCCGACCATGACCAATGATAAAATAATGACATGAGACTACACAAACATACGAATACACAGTACCCTTTAGCACGGAAAACAGCAGTACCATGTAACGATACTGCGTACCAATAGATTTTCAGCATGACCTAAGTAGTACCTAACAAAAAATCGAAAATATGTGACATCCACCAACCTGTACTGGGTGGATTAGCGCTAGGGTTACTATTCGTCCGGATTATTCCGGCTTTTTGGCCCCCAGTCCAGACTTTGCCCGGCTTTCTTGTTTTGTCTTTTCGGACTTTTCAACCTAAGGGATTTTTTTTTTGAATGGATAATAATATATTTAATACATAAGTACTGAAAAAAATGTAAATGTCCGCTTTTTTGTCAGGACTTTCCAAGGTCTCACATACGGATCTGTGTCCCAGCAACGGGAACTTTATAAGCTGATTGGTTATGCATGCTTTCCCAAAGAGCTGTAGATAATACTAAATACTGATGAACTAATCAATAATTCAATAGACTAGCTTCAGTTTATTTCGTATGTACACACATGAACTGATTGAAACGATAACTGATTTATATCAGACGTAGGGTACTGATTACGTATCGTAGCGTGAAATCAAAACACCGACTACGATCAGTAAACAGTAGGCCAGACTTAAGGGTCCCGCAGACAGGCGCGACGTGACTCTGGTATAATAATTTCTACGTAGTTTTTATAGAAATTCTTCCTTTACACGGTTCACATTCGCCTTTCAATTTGAAAGAAGCAACCAAATTCAATTGTATAAAAAAAGTGAATCATTCAACGTCGGCTTAAAGCCAAGCGCACATTACAGCCGCAAAGCTTTGGTTTCCTATAAAAGTAGTTCAGAGGGCCTACCACCAGCTCAAAAGCAGTATTATTTTATTATTACTTCAGTGGGAAAAAGAGATGGAGCTATACGTCCTGTAGAGCTTCATCTCTTTCCCACACTGAAGTAATATTAAACTAATACTGCTTTATGAGCTGGTGGTAGGCCCCTAGTTATATATTATAACGGCTGTCATGAAAATCTGTAATTGTCACTGGTAATTAACATTAACGTGTCAAAAAATGCTATGTAATTGGACAGCTTCCTAAGAAAGCGAATCTTTTCGGGCTGCAGCGCAACGCATTTTCATACAAAAATCATTTTCATACAGCACGGTGCAGCCCGCCTGTTGCGTGTGTTGGTTCATAGAAAATGTACGAAAGTTATGAAGGAGGATTTTAGTAATGCGCTCCAGTCTGCTTTAGCCTTTACCCTTCCTTGCTGCATTAATTTTGGTTGAACTGTGCAATAATAGACATTAGTCGAAGAAGATAATAAATAACTCAATTAACGCAATCTATTTATAGCTACTTGTAGGGGGGATAAGTTATTGAAACACTACCATGTTGAGGTTCAGCAGGAGCAGGAGCAGGATTCGAATCAAACCCTCCTCGGGTTTCATTTGAATCCTGCTAGGAACAAATATTTGTGTGGCTAGAGAATATTAGTGACAATTGTTTCAGCAGTATAATAGCATGATTTACACGATGCTATTTCATGCCAGTGCCATGCAATAACTTGAAGTGACAGTAAAGGTTGCACCTTGAACAGTGTTTAGACGATGCAACTCCGTTGTTGCTTATTTTGATTTCGCGAAACCATGACGACACCTTATTTTTGTAAACGCGATTGTGCTCTATATTTATATTACGTTACGGATCAATGTTCTATGCAAGTATTTTTACTTTAAAGGTTTCGGAAGTTTTTTTTTTGTTGTAAACGCGATTGTGCTCTTTCTTTAGATAAGGTTACGGACCAATGTTCTATACAAGTATTTTTCTTCCACCAAGGCGATCTTGTTATAACTTTACAAATCAATAAAACATAATCCAAAATATGGCTATATTATTCAGAAAATGCTCTCATTTAACATTTTTTTTTCCAAATCATTAACACTACTTGTTTAGACGTCATCTTCAGTATAAAATCATTAAAAGTCGGTTATCGTCGCCTTAATAGGAAAATGGTGAAAAAACAAAGGTTGAATTAATAAATTATAATGTACATTGTACAGTTATTTCAATCAGTTTAAAGTTAAACCATGACTCGTTAACCACAAATACACAGATTGGTCACACGGTAAACTATGACTAAACGTATTATCACGAGCTTATCAACTGTTATCTACATAACAATGTTGTTTGTGTTGGCCCACTAGGTTTATGTTATTTTCATTTTAGCTATTCATAACTGTACTGTACGTTTCCGTGTCATGGATATATAGAAAAGGCTTGGTTTTTCACATGGTTTTCAGTTGTTCCTCGTCTAGTGGTCGCGCTACTGCTAAGCATGAGGTCCTGGGTTCAACTCCCAGGACGAGCAGTGTTATTCGGTTTTTCCATCTGGAATTTCTCAGTAGCAGCCCGGGAGTCTGGATTTGAGCCGGTTGATGGCAATAGGCTCGCCCCCTATTGAATAGGACTTAAACATAACTGGCGAAATGGGGGATATAGAAAACTCTGCTTATAAACCACACTATTCTATGCCTATACCAACTTAGTTTACTGGTAATACCTAGTCCCCCATAGCAAGGGGAACACCGATTGATTTCCTATGTACGTAAGTAAACACAAGTGCTCAGAGAATCTCCCAATGGACCACGAAGACGACTGATTTTGTTGAGAAACCGCGCGTTTGGTCTATTTTAGCTACTTCCACAGCATTATGTCGTATGGCACTTTTCTGTGGGGTCGGGCTGCTGACATTGAATCCATCTTTATTTTGCAAAAGAGACCTGTCAGAGTCATTTATAATCTACGTCGCCGCGAATCTCTCAGGAAACTATTTTAAAGGATTAATATTATGACGGTACCTTGCCAATATTATGTACGTAAGGAAAAATCCACATTTTTAAATAAAATAAGTGATAGACATAATTTTAATACTAGAAATAAAGATAAACTAGATCAACCATTTTTCAGATTATCTAAAGTACATACATCTTTTATGGGGTACTGTGTTAAATGTTACAACAAAATACCTTGTGACATATTGCAATTAAATGAAAGAAAATTTAAAACTCATATGAAAAGTACCCTTTTTAAACAAGCATATTACAAATTAGAGGATTATATCCAAGATAAGAGAGCTTGGAAACATGCTGGTCCTGCTCCATAGGACAATTTAGCATCAAGAAAATATCAAACAGGTTGCTAAGTTAATTTTGTGTTATATGACATTGATTTTACATTCTGGGATTACTTCCTCACACACTGACTAATTAATTTTAAAAAATTAGGAAAATCGTCTACTTTTACAATGTTTGTAAATATGGAGCACCATGTATCTATCATATAATTAAATTATCTGTCGTTGCTTCATTTTTAATTCTTTTTCCGATTGTGGTATAGTAATTTTATTCTAGGTGCATCGTCTTCATATATAATTATTTAACTAATGTACCTACTTATACAAATTAATGTAAAACATTTCAAAAGAGTAAAGGCTCTTTCAAACAGCCGCGACACGCGACGCGACACAAAGACACCGCTCGTCGCGCGACGAGCGGTGTCTTTGTGTCGCGTCGCGTGTCGCGCCTGTTTGAAAGAGCCTTAACGGTGGAGTTTCTTGCCCATTCTTTTCCATAAGAAAACTACCTTTTGGAAGGGGCGACTAGGTAGAATCAATTATATTATTTTGTAAATTTTAACGTTCAAAAGTGCCATACATGGGCCTATTTGAAATAAATGATTTGACTTTGTTTGGAGCATAAAGGCTTGTGCAGACCAGCGCGATATCGCGGGCACTACAAGGGTCGCGCTGCCTGTAGCGCCCACGATATCGCGCCAGTTTGCACGAGCCTTAAGTAGACCATGGTAGACTGAAGAAAATGAGATCATTATCATATAATGCCTATTTACTTCGACCTCAAATACTAACACTTTTGTGAACTAAACAATTTTTTTTTTTTTTTGAGAATAATCATCTTAATATTGTGTCATGATAAAACCTTGGCTAGCTTTGCACAAGGTTTTTATTAATTCCACATCAATATTTATTGGCATTTACTTAATAGTTCTTCGAACCCAAATGTTTGTTTCACAGCGCTAACAAAACAGAGAATATCGTTAGTAATGGAACAGAAATAGACAAACCTATGAATTTAAATTTTTATCTTCATGCCGTAAATTGGCAGAACATCCAGGTTTTCCTAAAACTGTCTGTTTTAATAGCACTTGATTCTATTTCATAATAACACGCCGATCGTTTCCCGAAGAACATTTTTATCTCGACGAAAATAATAAACAACTTGATTTGATGATTTTCAGCAGATCAGGAAATAGACATGTTGTGGAGTTGTTAGTAAACAATGAACAGTACCCTAATTGCGTAATACATGATCAATCATAATTTGTTGCGATTTGAAACAGATTGCTAATCCATTGCTTCATAAGTTGGAAAAAAAAAACTGCTCCACAACGTAAATAACGCAATGAATGTTGTGGAACTGTCAAAATGACACAAATTAGTCATAATCGTTTACGAAACTAAGTTACGTGATTAGGGTACAGGTCTCTCTTGTTTTCGTGTGGTTACTGACTAACCTAGTGTCAGAGTTTGAAAGCCCATGAGCCTCTGATTTGGCTTCACATGCCGTCGAGAAATATATTTGTCAGGCATTTCCTCACGATGTTCTCCTTCAACGTTTTTTGAAGCAAGTGATAATTTTACAATACCCACTTCTTCTGCCTAGCCTTTTCCCAATTATGTTGGGGTCAGCTTCCAATCTAACGGGATACAGCTGAATTCCAGTATTTCACATGGAGCGACTGCCTATCTGACCTCCACAACTGTTTGTCAGACTTGGGGTCCTAACTACCCGTAACAACTGTCAAAGATCTACAAATGACAGCCGGGACCAACGGCTTAACGTGCTTTCCGAGGCACGGAGGGGTCTTGGTATGTAAGCTACGTTTGCCGCGTTTGGTCCGTGGATGGTTGACCATCTACCCATCCACGGACCAACCGCGGCAAACGGAGCTTAACCTGATCGATCGACCCGTGCGGCTGTGATACTTAGCCACAAGCCCCTCCAATCCAAGTCCAATTTTACAATACCCACATGAATCCGAAAAGTCTGAGGTAATAAATAGGTCTCGAGTTCGAATCCAAGGCGCGTGCCTTGGATTCGAACTCGAGACCTATGACTTGGGAATCCGTCGGTCACACCACTTGGCTATACTGCTATTACAGGTGAACCGGTGTTACATCAGTATTAGTTAAGAAGTAGGGATTGCCTCCGCTGCCGGCGTCGGCTCCTGAAAATAACGCTATTGGGAACCGGCAGCCGAGATTTAAAAATTCTAGTCGTTTTCGGCACTCGCCGGCCGCTGGCGCGGCACCGCTCGCTTTGCTCGCTCGGCTCGTGCGTAGGGGTCACAGTTCTAACCTAACCTAACCTATTTTTTTTGCGAGTAAAAATATTTAACCTAATCAACTAGTTCGGTTCCTGGTACTTAGAACTTTTGAAACTTTGATTACGGGAATATGGAAATCATTGATTATGGAAATATAATACTGGAAAAAATAATGCTTTATTACATGTTTTTTTTTTTAAATTATGCCTACCCCGCTTATCTACTCCAATGTGCCAAATTACCAACCCCGTTTTCCGTTTTTTTTTCCAAACTCAGCAACCGGCGCCGGCAGCGGAGACACTCCCTAAGAAGTGATATCTTGAATCCTTTATGTATTGTTCTACCCAGTAACTGGGGTGTGCAGGTTACATAGGCAGGATAGGCAGTCGCTCCATGTAAAATACTATTCAGCTGCATTCGGTTAAACTGGAAGCCGGCCTCAACATAGTAGGGAAAAGGCTAAGGAGATGATTACCTTGACTCCCAAAAGCGATATAATTTTTGCAGTGCTTTACAGATGGTGCTCACACCTTATTAAAAGATGGGCTCAATCCCCATGATCCCATGAAACTTGTACCTTCAAGAATTTCAGGATAGTTAGTGTAAAGACAACTATCGCGTTGGTCTAGTGCAGTGGTGGGCAAACCCCGACTCGCGAGCCGCATGCGGCTCTTTGGCCTCTAGAGGGCGGCTCAGTAGTCTGTACAAATGTCAATGAGTGCGAGCGTAGATCCGCGCGGAGGTCGACGTTTCGGTCTCTAAGCAAGATATCAAGCTTTATTCAAAATTCAAACTATATTTCAAAGATTTATTTCCGAGGTATTTTCACCAAAAATTAACAGGACATCGAAAATAATCATTTACTGTACCTTTCAAAGTTTTCCAAGATTAACTTGTTAATAAGTAAGATGCATTCATCATATTATTATCAGCCGATATGATGATAATTATGATAAAGGCATCCTACTTCTTAGCAAGTTAATTTTAGGAAACGTTGGGGAGTGAAAGAGGATGGGAGTAAGATTAAGAAAAGTGTATTGAGACGGTTTGGACACACAGAAAGGATTTGCTCTCATAAGAAATCTTAGTCGTTATAGTATTGATATTTGGTTCCAATGGCTGACTAGTTTGCCGATGTCTAGTGGTCGTAAGAGCTACTGCTGAGCATGACGTCCAGTCCTGGGTCAGGCAAAACGTTATTGGGTTTTTCTATCTGGAACTTCTCAGTAACAACCTGGTGTCTGGATTTGTGCCCGGTTGCTGGCAATAGGCTCGCCTCCTATTACATGGGGTGTACCTAATAGGTATAGGTACACCTCTGCCTTTCCCTTCGGGGAAGACAGGCGTGATGGTATGTTATGTTAGGGTAAACAGCATACATGCCGTGTTAAAACGGTTACCAACTCAAGTCTAGGTTTCAGAACTCTCAGAAAAAGATGTGCCAGACGACCTTCTCTTGCACCTAAAGGTAACGAATCTATAAGTTCTTGTATTTTTAATTAATGAGTGAGTGAGGGTTGAGGGTTTCAAATAACACAAAGTACTCTGAAGAAACTTTAATTGGAAAAGGTCTCAGATGTCACCGGAGAAAGGTGTTGGTACTCGTACTTGACTGGGTTCTAATTGAAAACTAGAGAAATTGAAAGTGCTCGATCGGAAACTTTTCTAATTTATCAACTGCAATTTATTGTAGTTGGGAACTTGGGCTTCCAATTCTTTTGTTTATTTAGGTAGTTGCCAATATTTTTACTTTAGATATTTTTGTGGTTTTAGCACGAACATACGTAAGAACGCAGTTGTCGACAGTGGGTTATGATGGCTGTATGTACCAGCTAAAGAAAGACTATAAGACCACGGCCAAGTTTTTTTACCGCGCAATGGATTTTCAACGCACTGCTCAGCGTCGAGAGTTGAAAATCCAACAGTGTGCTTTTTTACGCCCTAGGGTTGGAATGCACTCTGATAAATAATCGGCCGTGCGTACGACGAGTCACATTGTAGACTAAAGCCAAAAAAACAATGCTAGACTTCTTGGTCATATCGATTATTTCAAGTTATATGAGTTTCGACGTCAGCCACGTCTACGTTAGCATTGATCTCGCAAAGATCTTTCATAGTGCAAGTGTTACTGCACAGAGAGTACGACAAGCGGCCATCGTTTGAGTATAGCTCCACGATCGCTTTGTGGCTCATTGGAGTACCCCCATCTAACTAAGGGCGATTTTCAACTTCTTAACCGCGATTATGAGCTGCCAGTGTTAAGGCTCGTGCAGGGTCGCGCTGCCTGTAGCGCCCGCGATATCACGCTGGTCTGCACGAGCCTTTAATATTCCACAAGAATGATGACAGCTCTCGAGCTTACGACGAGGCTTAGATGTGCTGATCACGTTCAGTTTCATTGGTCAATTCAAGGACACTTCACAATAGAAGTTTTATTGTTATAACGCCTGGGCATTTAGTGTCCCTCAATGTGTTAATTAGGTAGACAAAATACCGATGCGTATGATGCTGTATTTTACTGTTTTGCAATATCATAACAAGAAATTGAATCAGGTTTTTGAGCAGTGTCGATACTTGAATATTCAGTAGGTAGGAAATATCGATACCTATCTCTGTAAGAGTATGCTCGATGCTATCAATAAATTCCACCTGTCAAAATAAATCCGATATTTTTTATCCCAAGATACCCAACCGGTTCGTACCGGGTTTCTGTGCACTTCCTAGCCAGATTAAGACTAAGAACGGTTAAGATTGTTATCGAGGGCCGGTTGCTCCGACAACCGGCCCTCGTAACTTCTCTCCTACTCTAAGCAAAAACCTAGCAGTCGCCGCGTTGGGAATTTGAGAAAAAAGGTTACTTAGGTTACCTATCTACTTAAAGTGACAATTTATTAAAAGGCCGCTCTAACCCGTAGGTGACAATTGACACAAGGACGTCAAAAATATTATTTTCGGCTCCTAGGATTATTTTGATCGGAATGCAATTTCAGAGTGCATGAAATTCAGGTGACTTGAAAACTTGTAGTGAGGAACAAAAGGATTTCTAGGTGCTTTTCTTCATTAGTTACTTACGTTTTTTATAATTATTAATTCAATATTATTTATTTTTTCGTCGCTGCTGGTAACGAGCTAATGCTGGCATTATGAAGATATTGATAACAGAAGGATAAATCATGTTGAATATTGTTAAAAGTACTTAACCTATTGTTGCGAAAGTAGGTACCTACTTACCTTCAATTGACAATCAATTGTTACCTATCAGCCGTAAAAATAAATAGCACACATTATAATGTAAATAACGTAGGTAACATTGATTGGTAGCGCTCATTGATGCCTACCATTACGAATTTCTCATGTAACAGGAATGTTTGTATTTCAGTCCAATCAGTTCTAAAATTAGATACTTCTTCATAAAATAATCTACTTTGCGGTTAAAATAGTTTATGGTTACGCTGTTATTTTCGAATTATAAACTCAAAATCGATTTGCTAACTGTCAAAATTTTGACAGTTCGACTTGTGTTTCTCAACCTTTTCTTCATTCATTGCAACTATATATTATTTTTCCTGATAAACACAGTTTTTGTTTACGCCAGAAGGCGTGCCTCACCTAAATACACTGTAGACTAAATAGAGAATTGTTTAGACAAAGAAATCCTTCAGTTCAGATGGAGTTTTAAGTGTAAATCAGGCAGAAAGGCACTCGTTAAAAGACACCATTACCTCTGTGCTGCTGTGCAATAAAAACTAACGATCCACAGTCCGATCGCAACTATACATCAACAAACAGACAGACAAACAAACCGGGTATGGATTGAACCTATTAACAGCGCATTGAATTGTCGAAACGTGACAGCTTAAAAGATTATCGCCATACTAACCTTATGAAAGTGTCGATTCCGTGCTCCGGGGGCCACGACACACACAATAGCAACTGTCAACGTCGCGATACCGACAGGAATAGTATTTATTTGATTTAGGTGAGGTTTTTTGTGTTATCACGCGCTCGCGTTATCCCGCATTCGCGGTGAGAGACGCTGCCGCGGCGGAGCGCTGTCGCGGACTGAGGCCGAACGCCGCCGAAGTGTGGCTGGATGGGTCGGCAGGCCGCGACACCGCGCATGCGCGCCGACCAAGGTCATGCGCGAGAATACCGCTTGTGTACAGGCGCCGTGTTTACACCGACTATGACCACTACTAACCAACAACGCAGCCACCATTGCGCATAAAGTCCCCGCGATCTTTGAATTATGAGATTTATGGCAGGCAGTGTATAGTACGGTACTGTTATGACAAACTGTTACACGTTTCAAGTTATCAGCTGCACTGGGAGGTGACGGTTATAATCACCACGCCCACCGCTGCCAGTGATTACCCCACAGGTCTAAGAGGAAGTCAATCCTCGATGATAAGGCATAGGTACCATATTCCGCGGCAAATATAACTGGTTAATATTTATTAAAACTGGCATGAAACATTGTCTACATTTAAATACATTTGACTCTTCCATAAGTACAGTTACAGTCTATCATTTTATCAATAGTAGGTAATAATAGGTAATTTATACATTGACAAGGTGATACAGAATAAATAGCCTTACTTTGACAAGGACTTTTAAATATGAGGAATTAAATTACCTACAGCAGGTTTAAATTTAAATATAATAAAGTAAACAAAATAATAATTACAATTAGATTTTTATTTAAATACTTACTCTTATAAACAATATAGTTATGCAATACCTTTTTAAAACAGAAATAAAGCAGCAAAGAAGCTAGCAAAATAACTTAAAAAACTAAATAAATGTCAACCTTGATAACTAAAGTTCATGATTACAAAATAGTGATCGTAGAAGAAAAACTATGTACTTATAGGTACTAAGTAGTTTTAATAATGGTATACCTCCACCAAAACCCAATAATTATCAAAAATATCTAACAAAACTTTATAACAACACCTAACATGATTATAAATGTGAAACAAAACAAAAATAACAAAAAAATTGACTAAAATAAATAAATGTTTCTAAAATAAATAAAAAGTTTGAGATCTGCATGTATGAATTTTTTGACCCTATCAGTTCCACTCAACACAAAATAATTTGTGTGCATTGAGTCCATTTTTTAATACTTTGATATATCATCAGCTTAGAAGAACTTTAAACTTACGTAAGTAACAAAAAAGTAAAAATAAACAGTCTCATTATCAGCCTTTTAACAATTAGAAAAAAAAAATGCAATTACTTTAAACTCTAGCCAACAGTTTAAGGATCAACACTTACCCACGTATTAAATACACAGAAAAGTTATTTACTGATTTCAAAATCTAATACCTATCCCAATTTAAGTAACTACCTCCACGCCACAAGAAATACCCGAAACAAATCATGGCCCAGCCATTTTCTATTGATCTTCAATCATTCTCAACTTCGTATACTTCCATCTTAGCGATTTTTTTGCTGGAGGTATGACGGTATTATGTTCCTCCATACAATGTCTCTTTAACTCTGAATACTTCCTAAACCTGGACTCACAGAACAGGCAGTCCACAATCACCTTCCTAGCATTATGAGCTGTCCATTCATGATCCCACTTCTCCTTCAAACTTCTGAAGTACTGACGGCAGAACCTACACCTGAATCTGCTCGTCGTTACCTTAGTATGCGAGCATCTCATATGCTTATTCAGCATAGACTCAAAATGGAACACTTTCTCGCAATATTGACATTTCATAGGCTGAGTTTTGTTGTGGTACTCCATATGCTGTGTGATCATTTTCTTGGAATTGAACTTACGTTGGCACATGTCGCATTGGAAGTAGGTGGTGCCGTGGATTTTTTTGTGCTTTGAAAAGTTACTGGAGTCACTGAAGGATTTGTCGCAAAAGGTACACTTGTAGAGAGTGAGCTTCGCGTGTTCCCTCAAATGGGCTTTGTATCTATCTATTTTTGAAAATACCCGTTCCTGGCAGATCTCGCAGCGGATGTTGAGGACCCCGAACTTGTTCACTGGGTTCTTGGCCAGAGTACTCCTTATTACATGCTCGATGAGATGCCTCTTGAGGTCACCGATGCGGTCGAACTTTTTTAGACACACTTCGCAGGTCTGGAAAAATATTTTTAATATTATTATAGTCCGTTGTATTATGTAATACTTGCGGTCAGAAACTCAGAACAGGTTTTTAAGTTGTATGTGATAGGTGACATTTTTTCATACATTATTCTGCTTGGCGAAATCGTTATTAGGTACCTACAGCGCTGCGGGTAGCGTCGACGCTACTAAGTAGGGAATAACAATGGACAGTTAAGATCACATCAGACCATATAAGTCCACTGCTGAACATGGATTTAATAATACACGGCTGCATTGACCTGCCATCAAGGAAAATGGACAAAACAACTTTTGTAATCATTTGGGGATCTATCACAGATTTACAAAATCTGTGACATCTATCATGATTTTTAAGTGAACAAAGAAAATTATTATTACCTCTTTGACATTATGTAGGTATGCAAATGTGCATACGTGTTATTAAGGCTTCGCACAGGCGGGACGCGACTCTGGTGGAACATTTTCTATGAAAACTTCACGGAAATTGTTCTACCGTTGTTGCGTCGCGCCTGTCTGTGTGGGGCTTAACGCCATCTTTTGTGAAAGGCGCATGGTGAAAGACAGAAAAGACTACTTTTATTTTCTCGTGATGCGTTTAAACCTTGGGTTCAGGATGGAAGACACGATGTAAAAAAATTAACATCTCTGTAACATATGTACAATGACTCAAGTTTAGCATACCTTGTTATACTTCCTCTGTGTCTTGTTCGTCTTGGATTGAGACTGAAATATATTGTTGGACATCACCTTCGCGATAACCGAGTCAGGAGTTTGTAGATGTTCCTCCTCCTCTTGCTTGACTAACTCTTCTGCCACCGAAATATCACTTAGCCCCTCGAAACTCCCCTCAAACACGCCTTCAGCGAATTCAGATTCACTGGAGCTCGTCGAAGAGTTCGAGCAGCTCTTGTTATGAATTATTTGGTGATCTGTTAACTCGGAAGAAGTTTCGCAAACAAACGAACACGCTTCGCACATAAATTTGAAGTGAATTTTTGATGAATGTGCGTGCAATTCCTGCATTGTGGCAAAACTTTTTGCACAATAGCTACAGGGGAACATTCGAGAATGTATCTTACGGTGATTGCGTAAGGTGAATTTTGATGCGAAGACTTTGTGGCACTTGTTACATTCTAGATCTGGGTCGCCGTGACCGAGGCAGTGTTGCTCAAACTTTTCTTGGTTCTTCAAGCTTTTCCCGCATTCTGTGCACATGAACTTGAGGTTGCCGGTGGCGGAGCGCCGGTGGCTGCTGACCACGTGCAGTTTAAAGGCAGACAGTTGGTCAAATATCTGTTTGCATTTGTTGCACTGGTATTTTTTCGCGCGTGGATTGTTTGCAATGTTGGAGTCCCCTGAAATAGAAAAAGGCGAAAGTGAAAAAACAACACTGGCCAAGTGCGTGTCGGACCGCGCACAGTGAAGGGTTCTGCTGATCTGCAGTTAGGATAATATTTACGCACGCACAGTAAAACAACCGCAAAAATAAAAACTATGAAAATCTAAGTTATTACTGCGGTTGTAACCGACAAGGCTCGGATACCTACCGGTTAAATTTTCAAACCGTTATTATGAACTTGAAGCAAAAACCGTTCCATTCGGGTTCGTTCGGAAACCGGTTTTAAATCGTGTTGGAGGAGTCTTTACATAAAGGTTTTTTCGGAATAAATGGTTTAGAGCGATTTTAATCGGTGTTTTGTATAGTTTTTATTCAGCGCGGCATCGGTCACAAGTTATAACGCGTTTACCGATACGCCGCTCGTCGAATAAACAGGTTAATTTAGGCCAGATAAAGATATTAAAACATTCACGTTCTTAAGAAAAGTTTGGAGCAAAACAGAAATAAATCGGTAATAAGCGGTATTTTTATAACCGATTCCGAGCCTTGGTAAACGCCGAAAACATCCTATATGTCACAAATAACTAACTAAAAAGTAACTTAGAGACCTCAGCATGTTTAACTATGGGATCCAATTTTTTTTTTGTTATTACTTTAAATAAAATTGGAAAGAACGTGTATTCTTCGCACCGGGTGCTAAGACTACAACTTCTTTTCAATTTTCATCGACAAACGGACGGACGACGGACAGAGACGGACATGACGAAATTATGCGAACCCTTTTAACAATTGACTACGGAACCCCTATAAGAAAAGCATGAATTGAATTGAAGTGAATATTAAGTTATTATTATGATGAATGATTTTAATGTAAATTAAATGAATGTTTAAGGAATGGAGATTTAAAACAACAGGAAACTTTAAGAGATGTTAATTTACATCAATATTCTGAAAAAGTCACGCATACAATCAAAATGGAACTTTAGTATATGATTTATTGGATCTTTTTTTTTCATAAATAAGACAGTTACGAAATTGGAACATTTTCAATCGATTCATTTTTTAATAGAAAATCATGTCTTTTTTAAAGATTATTTGAAACAAAAACAAGATTACTCTGCTTTTATGTTTAAAATAATTATTGACAGAAAGAAAATATAGTTTATTATCCAGATATAAGATATTTTATCGCTAGATAAATTGAGTTATAAACGAAATAAGAATTGAGACTTACGACATTTAGTTCCGTGCTCGAACACGACCAAAGATCGCACGCGATATTCAACTTTATTACTGATGTGTTAGCGTTTAGCACATAGTGGAGTGGTGGGGTGCATGGGGGCGGGGTTTGCGTGGAAATTGACTTTAGAGTGCCTGGTCTTAAGATGAATGACTAAAACAATATTTGTAGATACTTAGGTACCTACCTAACAAAAAAAAGGAAGCTAAGTGTATGCTTATTTCCAATTAAATAATCAGCCTAATCCCTAATTATAATTAGTTTAAGTTATTATAATTATAGATATATCTACCGTTTAGGTAGTTTTAATTATAGAAAGTAGGTATTGTATATCTTAGTTAGGCACACATAAGTTTAACTGTATCAAATAGATGTACCTATAGCTCTACAGCTAAATGTGAATTTTCATTTTTATGCATCATAAAATCAAATTGGTAACTATTAACAAAGTAAATTAAATAAGCATATATTATAAATAGTTAGGTACTTAAATATTTTAGTTATTGTAAATAACTTATTCAGCAACTTAATGTGCTTTTTATAGACATTTATGAGATTAATATAAATGTTGAATTAGCATTGTAAATATTAATATTAACAAAATGACTTACCTATAGTAAATTCACTCTCCACTTCACCAGCTCCAACGCACTCCAAGGAAGAATCATTGATGGCAATATTCTGTACCGTCTGTCCGGACCCCGAGTCATGACCTAAAAACAATATAGTCTTCTGCTGCCTCGACACAGACTGTATATTTGTAGACATCAGCTGTTTCAACGCTCCATTGTCCGTCTGCAGACCAACAAACTTCCTCTCATCACGTGCCCTGGCATCTTTCTCATTGATTTCTTCAGACAACTGAGACAGGAACACCCCACATTCAAGCTCTTCGTCCTCATACAAGTTATGGATGTCTGAATTCCGAACATTTTCTTGTATCTTCTTGACGGACTTTTGTTCCTCACAGACAGGAGAGTACCGAATAGCTTCATTATAATTATATACATTTTGTGTTATGTATGTGTTGTGTTGCTCAAATGTTATGTGGTTGTCATTACTCTCATGTATGGTGTAAGTCTCAAGAGGCGGTGAGTCACAACGGTTATAGACAAATGGGCTCCTAGCCGGGTCGATCCAAACTTGAGAATCATTGTAAGCAGGTATTGTTAACTGATTAGCTTCAGTCAGAATCACATTTATGTTATCAATGTTTGAGAAACTATTTGGTGATGCGTACCTGATGTTGATATCCCTTCCTTCCATAATCTTTACATCACAGACACCATTGTATATGGCAATCTCATTGCCTTCTGGGTCTGGTGTTGAGATGTTCAAGTGTAATAACAAACGTTCAGACATTTCACTGGTGGAGACCAACGGTGTACACACTCTTGGTATGAACAGTATTGGGTGAGGCACTTCCAAATTCGAGTTACACTCTTCGCCTTCCATTTTCGAAATTTAAACCTAGAAATGACCGAGGAATACATACTTCTGGCAGTTCGTAGATCAAATTAAACCAAATGAAGGTAATTAAGAAAATAATAATCATAAAAAAATGGATTTTTAATCAATTGAAGGCGTCTTACCTCGTGTCGCTTTGGTGCCTGCCAAGGAAAAGGATGATCGTAGGTAGACGTAACAGACGAGTATTTCGAATATATTCAAATCTACCCTCCATTTCTGGCTTTTTATGATTTCTGATAATTTTCATGGGTAAGCTTGACAATTAGTACAGAAGCATTTTTATATTATAAACAAAAGCGATACGTTAAAATAATTTTTAACTGGACAATATAATGATTTTGATTCTAGAATCGCACAAAGTTAAAATTATATGTAAGTAAAGTTTGTTTTGTTTATTTGAATTTGTTTACGTTGGAATACAAACTCATAAATGCTTTATGGATACCACAAAATAACCTTTATTCCGTTGTATTAAGGTATACAAAACCTTTTATCAAGAGTCATATTTAAAAATGTCACATTTGACAAGCGTTGCGCTCGGATATACGCAACAGTGAACATACAGATTAAATAGTATTATTTTTATTAGTTAAAAAGATGACAGATAAAACAGTTGAATAAATATTGAAAATCTATCTATTAAAATAAAACTTTATTGCCCCATGCGTTAGTCTTGCAAAAACTCGAAAATGGCTCGACCGATTTGAATATATTTTTTTAGTTTTGTTCGCCTCAATACTGGGGTGGTTATGGAAAAAAGAAAATTAAGAAAAACCAAAAGGAACAGCCGGAAAATTTGTAAATTAATGTGAAGGTCAGTTTTTATTTTGCTACACAAGCTAATAATACCTCGATATCTTTGGATTAACCAATTTTGGTAGGTATACCTACCTATCGTCGCATTTTTTTTTTGTCTTTTTCGTTGGTGAGATAAAAAAAAAATTGCGTAGCTAACACGCAATTTTTTGTTTATCACAACGACGAAACCCACAGCCAAATAAAAAAAACTTTTAGTTTATAAAATAACAATATTATTTAAGTACTAGCTGCGCTCCGCGGTTTCCAAGTCTCGATCCCGTGGGATTATCAAGATAAAAAGTAATGACCGACCGAAAGTTCGGTTTCGGTTTCGGTTAGGGCCAGTTTCGGCGAAGGAATATAGTTCAGCCTTAGTTTCGGTTTCGGCCAGGAAACTCGAGTGTTCATGAATTTCGTGCATCGTTCGGCGAACTTCGCGGCTAGCTCATGCTCGCTCGTCGCGTCGCCGGCTCAGTTCGCCGCCGTCCATCGTTAATCGCATGGAGTTGAGGTTGTGTTTTGCACATAAATGATTAGGGGTATTTCTTTTGTTTTTACCTTTACTTCTGTTATTAATTATTATTTATTTTATTTCAATGGCAATTATTAGGCATTAAACTTCATTTTGTTGAGTTTTATTTTTAAGCGACCACTTACTAAAGTGATAAATAAGATTTTCAAAAAATAAATATTAGATTTATCTTAAAAATATTGTGAACACAACACGATAATCAAAATATTCAATTGAGAGTTTGTAGTTATGTAGTATATGTCTAAGTCTAACTGAATGTTGTTTTTTAAAACGTTTACTCCCAAAAGTAAGTCTTTACTTCAACATATTTATTTAGTTTATATATTCATGACATAAAAAAATAAAACATATATTTGTTACGTACTTTATGGCCTTTTTACTTTATTCAACACTATTCAACTGTCTGTATGTATAATATACATTGTATATTCAAATAAATGTGTAAAAAACACACCAGATATCTGTATACGATAGAAATTTTAAATATGTTTAACTCAGTTTCGGTTTCGGTTTCGGCCGAAAGTAAGAGCAAGGCCGAAAGTTTGGTTTCGGTTTCGGTTTCGGTTGAAAAACCCGTTTCGGTCGGACACTAATAAAAATTATCCTATGTCCTTCACCAGGTCATGGTCTACCCATGTGCCAAATTTAATCCAAATCCGTTCAGCCGTTTTAGCGAGAACGTACAAACAAACAATCAAACTCACTTTCGTATTTTTTATAATTTATTAGTTAGGATAACAACTTATTTCGTAAACAGTATGAACTCCTTAAATGCACTGATCCTGGCATACATATCGGGTACACCAAGGGCACATGGGAAGGCCCAGGATGCGATACCGATCTGCGAGCCAGTCTTCCTTGACATCAGGGGGCTGCCGGAGTCACCCTAGAAAGGAAGGTATCAGGTATTATTTTTTAAGTTAAGTTTAGTATTGTATAATTTAGAGGTAGGAGGAAAAGGGTGTAAAGTTCACTCACTCTCTATAGAAAATAGTCTTCGATGCGTAGTTCGCATGTCCCGATGTAGATGCCGCCACAAGATCATGTAGAGGTCAGATAGGCTGTCACTCCACGAAAAAGGATTATTTATTTTGTATTAATTATTTATCTGAACAAGTTAACATTAAAGTTTTTCTTTAAGTAGTATTTGAACTATGTTATATTTACAAATTATTTTATTTTAAAATTCCTTGTTGGTTAAGCGCGCTCGCACAGGGCATACTTATTGTAGGTCCTGCAATCGGTCAGATTATTTCACCGAGATTATTTCGCCTAGTTGTATGACCTACGTATTGTACGTGTGCGTTGATGCATTTGATCTCTACTGTTTCATATTGCTCCTAAAAAAAACCGGCCACCTGTCTGCGAACGCTCTAAATCTGTGCCCGCTTATGTGTCCGTACTCATACTCCTTGGCGCACAGTCGGGTCCTATCAGAATTTATCTCGTTTCTTTTTTATATTTCCAATGCCTGTCCCAAATAAAATATCTTTCTTTCTCTATGTAAAATATTGGTATTCAGCTGGATCTAGTCAGACTGGAAGCCGACCCCAAGATAGTTGGGAAAAGGCTAGACGGAAGATGATGAAATATTATAATGTGAACGGGTTAGATATGATTCCTCTGTTGACTGTTGTTTTGATAAGTAAGCATTTTGACGACACAGGCAGTTGTTGTTGACTTGGGTGTCTGTGCACGTTACTTGGGGATGACAGTACCTACCGTACTATAAAAATACATGGCAGGACTCATGGAAGTACACACCCGGTACCAGTACCCTAACTGCGTAACTTATTTTCATAAATAATTATGACTAATTTGTTTCATGTTGACAGTTCAACAACATTCATTGCATTATTTACGTTGTTGAGCAGATTTTTTTTCCAACTTATGAAACAATGGATTAGCAATCTGTTTCCAATCGAAACAAATTGTGATTGATCGTGTATTACGCAATTAGGGTACTAGTCTCTGACTCGAAGCTAAAAATGTAGGTCTATTAAGTAACAAAATTAATTATTCATTCGGTAAAATTCAAAATTACCGCACGACACAATGCAGTATCGATGAATCGCGCGCGCAAGCGGTGTTATCGAGTTTTATCGAGATAAATTTCTACTACTTATCGAAGCCCTCGCCCAATCACTGATATCACGCTACTTATAACTGGCGGCAAGCAGCCTGAAATCGGCGATAAATTCCTCAAGACATACATCATCATCATCATCATTTCAGCCGAAAGACGTCCACTGCTGGACATAGGCCTCCTCCAATTACCACCACTTCGACCGATTCTGTGCTTCCAGCAAGAAGCTGCCGCATACACCGTTGATTAAGTGCGATTTGGCGCTGATATTGGACCCTACGCTTGTAAACGCATCCACGCAGCTTATCAACAGAAGTTCTTTTTCTTTGTGTGCGCAGTAGTTTTTGGTCTGAAACTTTGAGTAGCTTGTACTAGTATTATATTATCTGCGAGCTTGACTCAAAAGCGCTTATCTTCTGAAATCGACTCACATAACATAAACCTGCAAATTCTGTTTCCATTCCACCAGAGTTTAATGAACAGATCTCGAGGGCTGGGTCAACAGTTGGTGCTTGCGGCCACCAGGTGACGCTAGCCTCACGAACTGCATCCACGCAATCCTGAGGAGTTAGGGTGTTCAACTCCAAGATCTGCAGGTTGAAGGGAGTAATGGCTGGCCGGGTCTGGAAAGAAAAACATCCTGATGTTACTGTGAGTAGGTACAAGTTTGTATAGACCCTGTCGTCATCCGAAAATACTTGTACTAAGACGAATGCTGACTTGCATAGCTATTCACAACGCTTCCGTGCCGAATCGAACATCAGTCAATGTTATCTAAGGAGTCATCTAAACGCTGTTCACATATCCGAAATCCGAAAATATTGACAGTTTATACCAAATAGACGACCACTATTCTTCCGACAGGTATAAGCGGTCGGGGACTAGGCAATCGGGTAACCGAAAATATGTTAGTTTCGGTTAAGAAGCCTGCTTAATGGTTTTGAATGCTGCGATTTGCGGTTTGCCAGTTGTCTAATTGTTTTGGATGGTGTTATTATCACTAGTTTTAGGGTATAATTGTGACCTGTGAACTATGATTTGCTATAGAAACGTTTTTTTAAGAATAAAACCTTGGAAAGGTAACAAAAGAAGTCACTTCCGCATCAGATATGTACCTTTCAGGAATGTAATCAGCTTCACATCTCCTTTAGGCCATAAAACATGGCGGAGGTCACCATAACATTCGCATGGCAAGACAGAATAGAGCAGCCATAACTCCTTTTTATGGCTGTAATCTTAATAATACGAAATGAACGTTAAATATTATTTCTAACTGCGCAAATAGCCCTTGGCTTCGCTAACCCAAAGCTAATGTTTGTTCAGCCAAACTTGGAGAAAGATTCTGTTTTGTTACGAAAACCGTTGTTACAAATGTTACAATGGTAATATAATTTTAATTGGGAATCTAGTTTGACCTGAATTTAAGAGTTATTTAAACAGGAGTGTTTTTGTTCGCTGCCCACTTTGAAGGTAGTTTGCCTGGCGGGATTTATTTATACTATATCAAATACTATACTATTTATTTATACTTCTGTATAACTTACCTGCCCAAGAATAAAAAACCTGCAATAGTAGACAGCTAACCGAAAGTAACAAAATCAATACTTTGGAACTAATTGCTAAGTGACCTATGTTTATTTATAAGTGCCTTAAACCCTGTGAACCAACCTCTGTGTCATTTTAGTAAGCTGAAAATATCTAAGGGTAAAGTGTCCTACAAACGTCATCGGTCAGATACAGCGTCATGCGTCACGAGGCTTCGTATAGGAATTTACCTCAGGGGTTCTTTACGTTCAGACCCTCACTGCGGCGTCTGCAGTATATAGAATAGTCTGCGACATTTACGCTGACGCCAGAGGGGCAATAACATTGAGGTAGGTACTAATTTGTGTTTGAGGTTCAATGTAAACTAGAGAAGCTATAAGAAACTGAAGATGTGTCCCCGCGGATGTCAAATGTTACAGCCTCGGTGTGTGCGTATTCAGGTACTTAGCAGTTGGTGCTCCGGACAATAAAAAAGAAAATTCAGGCTTCTAGGTTCATCCACAATGAAGTTAACGGGGTTCGAAAACGAGAAAAGATGGTACGGATGTGCCTTTGTGTTTGTTTTGCTCAACTCGGCTGGGGCACTACTGTGTCCCCCATGTTGCGCAAAAATTTAGTCGGTGTCTGCTTTACTTTACATTGAACCTCAATGGACAATTCCCTTAATTTTAAGAACGTCCATATTCCAGTATCAGTCTCAATCTGTCAAAAAAACCTATTCATTCTATCATTTTTGACAAGTTTTTAATATTAAATATTGTTGAGATGAAAATATAGCTGGAATTTGAAGGACGAGAGACATTACAAAAAAATGTCTTTGAGAAAACTTCGACATAAAGCCGTTCCCATGACACAAAATATTCATTTTATTTATTTGTATAGATGTTTATACATGTATACAAATAAATAAAATTGAAGTGTCAACACAAAATCTAGCGTGGGTCAGCTCGCTTTCCATAACTATTAATGGAAAGCGAGCTGACCCACGCTAGATTTCCACACTTCAATTTTATTTATTTGTGTGTCTGTTTGTAATGTCAAAATAACAGTTTTTTGATAGTATATAGGTACGGAACATAAATAACTTTAAAAAAAAAAGTGTCTTTCGTTTGTCTGTTTGTTCTCCGAAACGGCAGGACTGATTTTAAAGGGACTTTTACTGGCAGATAGCTGATATAATATGTTATAAGGAGTAACTTAACTACTTTTAGGAGTTATTAGGGTCCGCGCGGGCAAACCGCGGTCAACAGCTTAAGGCAACAAAGACTATAATAATTATAAATACTTTTTAATTTAAATACTTACTGCAACTAATCCCCATCCTGTCACAAAACTTGGTTCCTCTCCACCAACCCAGTCGAAGTTCAGAGCCACCAGCTTCACATTCTTGCTAAGCTGTACTTCATCCTTCAGATCAAGGAGAGCAATATCGTTTTTAATATTAACATGGTCCCATTCGGGGTGGATGTGGTAGTCTCCGAACTGGACAGTTATTCCTCCTGATCTGAAGTTGTTGGATCCTACAACTCCGTGGTATGTTCTGGAATTAGAAGAGGAAATGAGTGATGTTGGTGGTGGATGCAAAAGGAATCTTATAAAATAAGGAAGTTATAAGTGCATGTCGGACTACGCACAATGAAGGGTTCCGTAGTTGGGATGAATTTATCCCAAGAACAAACTTAACAGTGTAGTTCAAAAACATGTTCTCCCATACATTCAGCTGCATATGTAAGTTTGTACGCACAATATTGGGAGATTCTCTTGTTATTTTAAAACCATAGACTTTTTATAGCTTTTCCTGTAATCTATGAGTAGAACTATTTTCTATATATTTTTTCAAAATTTTAGGCTCTGTGGTTTGAAAAGAAAAGTCAATTTTCATCTATTTTCTTAAATATCTCTAAAAGTAGTAAGTACTATTTAACAAAAAAAACATTGAAGATCCTCACAATAAGCTCTTTCATTTGATATGTCACACGGTACAGTTTGAAAAACTTTTTTTAAATCTTCCGATTTGCCCCCGAAAAGTGACCCCCATATTCAAAATTCTAGTTACTCGTCCGTATTTCGGTAACAGAAATTTATATGTGTACCAAATTTCAACTAAATTGGTCCTGTAGATTCGGAGCAAATTGGCTGTGACAGACGGACATACAAACACCCAGCCAGACATACGAGTGATCTTATAAGGGTTCCGTTTTTTCCTTTTGAGGTACGCAACCCTAAACACTCCAAAGGCTCAAAAAATATCATCAAATTAATTTATTTTTTGCTATAGATGTCGATACGTCTGTGGAGTTCGCTGCTTATTTAATTTGACCCTATATTGTGGTGAGAAATATAGTACATAACGGCCAGCAATTAGGGCATTGATTGACGATCGTGAAAATGTGGGCGAGGCGAAGCCGAGGCACACATACGTGAGTCCATCAATGCTTGGTTGCGGCCAAGACTTGTATAGTACTTTTCTCAAACAATGCGCGGTAATTCAACCTAAGTAAATTAATTATAAATTCCAGAATCGATGACGAAAAAAGGTTATCACGCGCCAATATGTTCATTTGTTTCTTATTTACTATAAACAGCTCTATTTGCTAAGCCAGTTCGAAATTTAAATAAAATCTTTGATAATAGTTATCTCCTTGGTTGCCATGGGTCGAAGTAAAAAGTTCGTTCCATTTTTAAATAACACGACAGATATGAGTTTTCATAGTACTTAATTTATTTGGCCGCTAAACACAACTGAATATGGATTTTCATAGTAACATTGCCAGCCGCATATTCGCTTGTATTTGACCAGTACAGCAATCGATTTATCTCGAATGATGTCAAAATTATATTCAAATTTCCAAACATGTTTGAGAAAAATCTTTATCTTATATTTTATTTTTTGTCAATCAGAAGCAACACAACACAAATTTCGTTTACTTACTCCATCAAACCCCCTGGAACCTGATATTGGTGGATACAATGTGCTGCAGTGAGGAGCCGATTCGGCCGGAAAATGGATGCTCCACAGACGACCATGATGAACGCATCTCCAATCAGGATCCCTGCCATGTGGGGGGCATAGCCTGGCGGGGCTTCTGCACCTCCTATGATGTGAGGGGTGAAGTAACTGTCCATGTTGGGGGCAGTTTCCATGGGGGCTCCTAGAATTAAAGTATTCGTTTCATGGTGCGTTACGGCACTTCCAAGGAAAAAAACATGAAAGGAGGTGAATAAGGTGCTTTAAAATTCTGGTGCAAGTACAACCAGAGGGCCCAGACAGTGACAGTGATGATGGAAAAGCCAAAAATGTATTGTATTGACATTTAATACGCTGCCGAAAAGCTTATGACAATCCTGTTGAAATTGGTTGTAGAAATTCGAAACAGTTTGAAAGCGATTAGCATTAAATTGTTAAGGCACTCAGAGTTAGCCTTACAAACCCAAATTCAAATAATTTATTTCTATTAAACCAATTACAGGCACTTTTGAATTTTAACACGTTTTGTGCCGGGAGCCCTCCTGGAGGGTTCCCTTAGTCGCTTAGGGGATGCCAGGAGTCTCATTTTAAATGTAGGTTTTCTTAGCGAATACAGCATTATAAACCGTGAAAATAAAATCTCATGTATATTTTAACAAGATTTATTAGTATATGCGTTGGTTTTAAAATCCAAGCATTTTTATTTTAAAAATATTTTTTGTTCAAGGTTACTTACTTAATTAAATATTCTGATTTTTAAAAATGGAAACTACGTATAGCGACAAGATCTCCAGAAAACTCAATTTTACGTCGTTTTACAGTGTGTTATAACACGGTTTTAAACCTAATGCTGTTGACCGTCCGCGATGGTTAACTTTAGAGCAAACCTAGGTAACCCTTCCGGAGGGTTCAGTTTCAATATGTATGGCGGTATGGCGTATGAGTGCTATGAAAAGTGGGTGCAGTCGAAAGTGTATAAGGAAACAGTCAGTCAAAAAGATGAAGTTAGTTGCCCATTCCAAGTAGGTTCCTATGGAATAGAACGGGCAAGAAACTCCACGGACACTCTTTTAAATGCAGCCTGACTGATTGGCTAATTGGCTAATATAAACTTGATTTGAATCTGGCATGATCTATTTTCACATAACTCTTACCAACATAAGGGATAGTTAGTTAGTTAAGTTTTCTACAAGAATTTTATGCTTACCATGAACGCCATGTTTTAGAACAATAAACAGGGTAAACACAATATTGTACTGCATTTTCATAACTGTCAACAAATTACTTTATTTAAGTAATTTCCAAATTTTTAACAAAAAACTTTATTTCAGTAGAATTCAAGAACACCTTACTTATTACAGTTGTAACTGTAGATTGTAACTGACACATAACAGTCAAAATAAATACTATATATAGGTACTCCAAAAAAATATTAGTGCCAAGCTTCAGTCCGTTGACTGATAAACGTAAAAGTAAAATTAGGCAAAGTGTGACTTTGAAACTGTTAATTTGATTTCGTTCAAAACAAGTCGCTTTCCCGGAAGGTTACGGGCGAAGCGATAAAGGATTTACGTTCAAGTTCAAAGCAGTTAAATAACTAAGTAATAGGTACAATTACCTACTTACTTATTATTTCCAGTTTAAGGAATGGAAACTTGCCAAGTTTTACAAGCAATCAGTAGAAACTAGGGGGTTTATTTATAAACGTTGCCTATGATTAAGTGACGTTTGAACGTCAAAAATTTATGGTTAAACAGTCGCTAATCATTACTTAACTTTAAGCAACGTTTATAAATAAACCCCCTCAAGACAAAACCCAATTACGTAACACACTTTTTTCGCAATCTGAAGGATTTTGAAGGAAATCCCTAATCCATTGCTTCATATGTTTAAAATAATTATCTGCTCAACAACGTAAATAACGCAATGAATGTTGATGAACTGTCAAAATGAAGGGCATTGCAATTATTAGTGTGTTACGCAATTACCCCGCTAGTTCCCGCTTTGTGTAAATAGCAATTGGTAAATCTCTATAAGGTTTATTATCTCATCCTCTCTTAATTCTTTGGGGGCGTCTTTTTCTTCCTCAAATTGTCTATCAGACGTCATATCCGAATTCAATTCCTTCCATCTTCCACATAATCTATGCATCTTTTCTGTGGTTCTTTTTACCGAGATTCATCCTTCACTTGGGTAGACTGGCTTATAAGGAGATTAGCTATGGCCCGCGGTTTCCGCCACGTTGAGATCGGAAATTATCCCGCGGAAACGTAATACCGGGATCTTCTTTTTCATTTCTTGTGGTTAGAGACTTACCTGGTGTCAGAGTTATAAAGCCGCCCATGGGCCCCTGACTTGGCTTCACATGCCATCGAGAAATATGTCTCAGGCATGCCGGTTTCCTCACGATGTTTTCCTTCACGGTTTTTGAAGCAAGTGATAATTATATGTACAATACGCACATGAATCCGAAAAGTCAGAAATGCGTGCCTTGGGTTCGAACTCGAGACCTATGACTTGGCAGTCTGACGGTCACACCATTTGTATATCACTGCTTTGTCACTACCGGGATGAAAAATATTTTATGTCCCAAGTCCTTACCCAGATCATTGTGTAGGTACCTGTCGCGCGAAAAGGTAATAGACGGATACACAGAGTTACTTTCAAATTTGTAACAATAAGTATGCGGAAGTAATATAAACACAGTACATATCATTACGTCTGTATTCTCCAAAGGGTTAGGCAGAGGTGTACTTATCGCCAGTTTTGTTTATGTATGGAAGTGAAATATGGATTGATAACCAATGCTCTGATGATTGACCGATCTGGGAGGTAACGTTGAACTGCCACGATTAGTCTGTGGATGAAATAGTAATCCACACTAACTACAGAGAACGCTTATAGGTACAAGTCGTGCCATTAAAGATGAGATTTGACGCACCACGTGGTTTGACTTGCGCAGTAGACGATTTATGGGTCTCTTTAGCGGTATGAATTCTGCGCCGGGGCGTCATCGGAGCGGCGGAAGGAGCGGCGGGAGGCGCGGTCAAGTCTCATCTTTCGTGGCGCGTATTGTACGGTTAAGTATTATTTTGGTTGAACTTTGTTGGCCCAGTTGTACCGGCTGCGACTTACGAACTGTAAGTTCATAGATTTGAACTCAGACAGCGCTTTACTTTATCACCGCTGCTCTCAAAACGATGAAGGAAAACATCGTGAGAAACACGGCATGTCCTAGAATCAAAAATTCGAAGACGTGACATCTACCAACCCGCACTGGGTCTGCGTGGTAGGTCCACTTCCTCTCAGCGAGAGGAGGCCTGTGTCCCAGCAGTGGGAACATTATAGGCTGATTATTCTTAAGTATCATTTTCTGAAACCCGATGTTTACAAACAGAATGCTGCTTCCCATCCATTTGATATAATCGCTGTTATACTCACACAGAGATGTGTAGGGGTTTGTTTCTTTGTCATACTAACAACCTACTCAAATTCTAATTACCTAATTTAATGTGCGTTGTAATGGCGTTGCGTTGTGGTTAGCGAATGCGTGCACCTCATTTTATTTAACGAGTGGTTTTGTTTGTTCTCCCCTAAGGAAAATTAAGGACTATGTCGGGTTGAGAGTTTGGAACTCCTCAAATGAAATAAGTAGTACAATTTGATGGCATATTGATATTTATAGGACCTCAAACAAGTCCTGATCAGTTATTTGAGGCCCTAGTGTGAGTTTATTTTAACCATATTTATGTCGACTCTATGCATCGTCTGCGTTCAGCGCTCCGATTGGCCCTTCACCAGTGGAGGTCAGTGAATGGCCAATCGGAGCGCCAAACGCGGACGATGCGTAGAGTCGAGATGGTTTAAAGAAACTCACACTAGCCTCTGGGCGTCAGCTTGTTTGATTAGCCTTAGTTACACAAACGTCTGGGCTTCTAGAAGAGTTTAAACCCGCACTGGATTGAACTCCATAAACAACTTTTATTTATTTATCTTCTTCATCATCTACCATTAAAGGATAACCCAATGCGATAAATGCGCCTATCTTAACATCATGGCCCATAGTTTACTTCAAGTTCCTCAGTTGTGGTTCTCCGTCTTTAGCATCTGTCATCAAATCCGCTACAAAGACCTCACTCTTCAGGTCAATCACCACTGTGATGGATTAAAACATTACCTAGATTAGGTAAAGTTTGTTTACCTACATTATTACAAATAGTTTCTTCAAATCGGACAAAATTATCGTATCAAGGTTACATATGAAGAAAAGTGCATTCAACGTTGATTACTTATTTTGGCTGCCGGACATTGTACCTACTAGATATGTGGGTCTGTTCTAAAGCTTATGCGTATTTAGCAGACGACAATATAGCGTCATTGACAATGCAAGTTTATGCAAGAGATATCTTTCTGGTTAATCAGACTACATTTATATTTGCAAAAGATATAGATTTTTATTTAGGAACAAAGAATCCATTGAGTGTTAGTAACATAATATTAAAACAACTTATATTTAGTGTTAGTAATCACCATTCGCACGAACTGCTTTATCATTGGAGAGCTGAAGCTATCCGCTACAGTTCCCAGGATGCTGTTGTGACTGTCTCTCACTCTCCTCGGTAGTGAAGCAGTTTTCTTGCGCACAATCGCGTGAAACCATTGCAAATATAATTTTAACAAAAATTAAGTAACGCTACTTATTCTATTGAATAGACTATGTCGCGTTTTTGAAGATTTGTTTAAATTCAAACATGTATGAAACGACTGGATTTGATCTCTTTGTCCCTCACACTAATTGGAAGCCATAAAGGTAGGATTAATTAGTTACGAATTTCCCTTAGTAGACAATCCCACAGCTACACCAGCGTTTCGGCTAGTGACTGAATTAGTACTTATTCATCAGTATGCTTGGCAGATTATGTATGTTACATTAATATTTTATTATTTCCTATTCTTCACCTCGATCTTTGAAGATACGAAGATGCTGCAACCGATCCTCTTGTCAATTAACTCCTAGTTCCCTCTAGCTACTACCAGGGGGCCTACCACCAGCTCATAAAGCAGTATTATTTTTGTGAGGGGGCCCCTGCACGGATGAAGACGAGGTCAATCCTCCAGTACCTAAGCATATCTCGATGAAGGTTCATCTGATTTCTTATATGAAGAACGAATATCTAAAAAAACGTGTTTCGTGTAAATGAACGTTTATTTTCGGAAATATCTTCTTATCAAATTAAGAAATGACAACATTATCATCAAGGTTATGCAAAGTGCAACAAACTGATTACTCACATTTGTTTACTAATTAGATTATTTATTATCTTTAAAATTATAATGAATCGTAATATTTTTGATGTCAAGGCCCAGGCCCTTGCCAAAAAAAAGTTTGAATATAAAAAGGTTATCAGCCAAATATTATCGCTTACAGACTAGAAAATAATATTTTGTATAAATAGTTAATATTTTATTGGGGAGGCATCAGTTGTAATCAGTTTGTTAGGAACTCAAGTTACAGAAGGTGATTTAGTTAAAATGGCGTCTTTGGCTTATGCAGTTTTATTTGGAGTGATAGTGAGAGAGGCATACGGTATGGATCATTCTTATTATATAGATTAATGAACCTAATCTGTGTGAAAACGCAGAGCTTATAAAAAGCTTCGTCACTACCTACTTTGTAGCCCATCTGGTGAGGAAACACATCGCTTCATATGAAGCCATGAAAAGCCCTTCGGCATCTTCAGACTGCTTGATGCAGTTCCTCCCAACCAATCAGCAGATGAGGATTTCACAGTTTTAAATGTCTTTTGATTGCAGGAGTACCCTTGCCACCTTCAGACCTCAAGCCCTTTATCGTTGGTGGGGAGGATGCACCCGAAGCATACGCCCCCTACATGGTTGCCTTGATTTTTGGAGGCCGTGTGAAGTCCCATTGGTGTGGAGCTTCCCTCATCACCACGATGCTTATGCTCAGTGCTGCCCATTGTGTGGAACCGTTCATAGTGGATGACGGTAGTTTGTCAGAGTAAGTGCAAAAAATTATGTTCTTATACGAATACTTTGGAAGACTGTGACCATTTTCGGCTAGAAAGGGGGTGGCTACCGAGATGACGACTATTATTGAAGAATGGAAGAAAAAGACATGGTGTGCTGATCCTATCATCATAATTTCTGCCGAAAGACGTCCACTGCTGGACATAGCTCTCCCCCAAGCACCGCCACTTCGACCGGTTCTGTACTTCTTGCATCCAGCGGATTCCTGCGGCCTTCACAAGGTCATCGGTCCACCTTGTCGGAGGCCTTCCAACGCTAAAAGAGGATAATGATAATGACGAATACTTGTGCTTGCTCCATGCTCTTATTTAGGTATGAGGATGAGTGAACTTTAGTTCATTCGAACCTCTATAGAAAAGGGTGGATCTTCCGACCAGACGGGTGTTGTGTCTGGTGGGTGGGGCAACTGGATTCTCTAACGATTACTTGTATAGAAATATTTAGTAAGTGACGCACCTGTAGTACACCCACATTTCCCCATTTATATTTAAGTCCCATGTAATAGGGTGCGAGCCTAATGCCAGCAATCGGATACGAATCCAGACTCCGGGCTGCTCTGAGAAATTCTTGATGAAAAAACCTAATTATACTTTGCCTGACCTGGGAATCGAATCTAGGACCCATTTCATTTAACTTCTAAGACAGCCTTATTTCCATATTTTTTCCGAAAGACAATAAAAAGAAAGAATACAATATATACGTACTTATTTAGTACCTTCTACAAGAAACACATTTGACATACAAGCACCCGTAGCATGAAAACCATAGAAACGAGTTTTCTACGGGTTTTGTCGACGAAAGAATATACAAAATCACAGATTGTGATTGTTTATCTGTCATTTTGTCTATTCTTCCGTCGACAAAACCCGTTTGTATTGTGGTCACGCTGAGCATGCTGGATGACTTATTTATCCCTAAAAAATAATAATTGAATCTTCTTTCCAGAACCCTCCACGGCCGAGTTGGATCTAACCAATGGAACTCTGGAGGCACTATAGTAAAAATCAAGGACTACTACATGCATCCAAAATGGGATTCCGCGAACATCAAGAATGATTTAGCAGTACTGCTCCCGAGAGAGAAACTGGTACTGACAGAGAAGGTGGCCCTTATCGGGCTAGCATTCGATGTCGTGGCAGACAACGAGAGGTGCTTGGTCACTGGCTGGGGAAGAACCGGTCCTAGGACTGAAGGGAATGTTGTGGTGAGTGTGGCACTGAATATTATAAGGACTATCGCCCTAAATACAAGCCCATTAACGTAAATCAAGTTTCCCAGATTTAATACTCCATTTATAATAATTCTAAGTAATCTAATGACGACTCAAATGTACTGTTCCAGCACCTGCAACCAACGCCTGACGACCTGCAAGTCTTATACACGAGCACTTTAAACCATGAACTGTGCCAGAACCAAATGACCGCGGTGTCGAATGGCCGCGCGCCGGCAATACAGAAAGACGTTGAGATCTGCACCTTCCATTCTCGAGGACATGGCATGTGCTCTGTAAGTTTATAATATAACTAAATGTAGATATTGATATAATGGCAATGCCTAGATTAAGGAAATGCCTTTTCTTAAACGCAGGTTTCAGAAATAGTTTCTTAGAAGAAACAGAGAGAGAGAGAGAGAGAGAGAGTGTTAATCAGATCACGTCGTCACAAATTTAGAGGTATGAGGAACAGGGTGTTAAGTTCACTCATCCAGACGGGTGTCGTGTCTGGCCGACTGCCAGACGATTGATGTCGGATAGTCATATATATGTCGTTCGCGTGGTAAACTCTAATTGCGCGATGAAGGATCTGTGTGACGTCAGGATTTTTGTATGACGTTAGGTCTTTGATGCGTAGTTCATATGTGGCGTAATAGATACTGCCACAGAAGCATTGTCCAAACAGGTGTAAGGGACAATATGAAAAGTTCAGACTTTATAGATATAGTCATACTAGATTTGGAGCCAGTTGAAACAACATTCTTAGTAATAACCTTCTCTTTACACATTGTCGTTTATGCAGTGCCCGTATAGCTTTATGTGAAATCAAATAATTTAATTTGATTTTGATCTTTAGGCGCTTCCATGACGTTGCCAGGAGGGCGCTGTCGGTAAATATTTGTGCAATGGCTTTATGAAATACGTATTTAAATAACGTTTTACAAAAAAAAAAAATCTACTTCCAAAAAAAAACACTTCAAAGTGAAAAATAACTTTAATTTCGGAAGTCGCTGTCTTTGGTTTTGAATTTTCGTTTTATGCCACCGACTTCCGAAATTAAAGTTGAGTTTTTTTTTTGGAAGTCGATTGTTTTTTTTTAATTTTTATAAAAAGCTTTTTATTTTTCACTTTTTAGTTGTGGTATCTACCTCACACAAATTCGAATACCACTACCTGCTATGTAATAACAGTAACAGAAAGTTATCATATCATCCACATATTAAGTTGGAAAAAATACGTAATATTGAAGCTAACTCAAAAACAACCGAGAATCTCCTCCTTTTGGAATTCGGGTAAAAACAAAATGGCGTCGTTCCAACTTTGAACACCCGTAAAAAAAAAAAACCTTTTAGCGCTATAATTTGTAATACTAACACGCTACGGGCCTCCGAGGCCTGAAAAATGAGTTTTTTTTAAATAGATTTCTCCTAATTCCGTTTTTATATCTTCAGGGTGACTCCGGCAGTGCCCTCGTAAAGGAAAGCACCAGGGAACAGATCGGTATCGTTTCCTGGGGCTACAGCTGTGCTTATGGGGCTCCAGATGTCTTCGTCAGGCTAAGCGGCAAAACCATCAGGGAATTTTTGGAGTATTTCCTGAATTTTTTAAAAGACTGATTAAGTTATAGAATGATTTGGCATTGTTGTATAGTTTTAAAAGCTGTTAATAAATGAGAAGTTTATATGGTGTCTTGATTATATTTTACTATTTTATCGATGAAGATGGGTTTGGAATCGAGAGCAATTCTGATCCTGAACACCTGACTAATCTTAATTATAATTTTCTCTAAAAACACAATTAAGTGATCATCATCATCATTCCAGCCGAATGACGTCCACTGCTAGACATAGGCCTCCTGCAAGCACTGATACTTCAACCGGTTCAGTGTTTCCTGCAGTCAGCGGATTCCTGCAACCTTCACAAGGTCATAGGTCTACCTTCTGGGAGGCCTTATAATGCTATGGCCATCTGTTCTGCAAGCAATGAGCCCTGCCCAGTGCCACTTAAGTTTGGCAATTCTTCGGCCATGTCGGTTACCTTGGCTCTCCTGCGAATCTTGCTGCAATGGTCAAAGACGATGGTGCAATTTGCATTGGTCAGACTTTCGTCTTCGAGACACTGCGGTATGTGAAACGAGAAAATATTGTGTACTTTCCGAACGTTGCCCAGCCGAGTCGGATTCGACGATAGACCTCTTTCTCGAAGTTGGACCTATTTAACTGGACAGTTTGTCCTTCTCGGACTTCGAGTGTAGCGTCTCCGACCTTCATGAGGATTTGACAAACCTTTGTCTTATCCAATTTCAATTTAAGACCCACTCTTTCGGAAGCCCTACTGAGATCGTCAAGGTTTGTACTGTCGACGGCGCGTTGTGTTCCACGCGCGCCTCAAAGAGATGTCAGCAGAACTGATGGGGTCCGTTAGGACCGATTCCTGCCCGGGTTGCGAAGAAGTCCGAAAGGGAGATCGTGGCCCCCGGCAACATGGCAACTGAAGGAACACGGGTGGGTTTTAGTCAGTAAGAGTCTGACACGCCCTCTCACTCTGCCCAGAGCGGGAGAAGTTATATGATAATTTCCCCGCAAAAAAAAAATAAACGCTAAGCAGAGAGGCAGGACTCTTCGGTCTTCTGTATAACCTGCCGCAACGTATGTATGTGGTTTACGGAGTTTACAGCCTTTACGGAATTCGCTTGTTCGAGAGGCTGGAAGCCGTCAAACATGCGCGCGAGACGGTTCGTGTTGACCTGAGCCTTTGAAGAATTTGTTGCCTCCCGTCTAGCAGACTTTTCAAAAAGGGCATCAATAAGCCACCACTACGTTGTCAAAAATGCATTGATTGCATGGGTAATTACTTTGATTAATAAAAATAAAAAATATAGAGAAACAAGGGCGTTAACTTATTTCATGAAAAACGGCAATTTCATAGGTAAAGACCTAATATGTAAACACCATGTAGGTATCCATTACATTATTATTTTTTCTGTCATTGCTTCATTTTTAATTATTTTTACCTATTGAGGTATAGTAATCTTATTCCAGGTGCATCGTCTTCACATATAAATATAATTAATGTATACAAAATATTGTAAAACATTTAAAAGAGTAACTAACGGTGGAGTTTCTTGCCCATTCTTCTCCATACGAAACTACCTTTTGGAAGGGGCGACTAGAATTAATTCAATTTTTTGTTCAAAAGTGCCTTTTATGTGCCTAATTGAAATAAATTGACTTTGACTTTGACTCTTGAAAACAGCTTGTAAACATGGCTCAGAAGTGAAATGAGCATGTTGCAATTCTTAAGAAAATACTTAAAGAAAAGTATCACTACACCTCTGTTCCATGCCTGTGGCGCTTTGCCCTCGAGTATAACGGAATCAAACAGCTCCTGGAGGGCATTAATAACGGGTTTTCCGCCAGCCTCTAAGTTTAATAATACAACACACACAAGATGTCTCATTCTAAAAACAAGGGCCTCTCATAGTGCAAAAAATATAGAAAATGTTTAAAATTTCGCCTATAGTTATTGTATTTTAACACCAGAGAATACTGTTTCTAAAATCATAGAGATAAGTATGTGTCACTGAAACAAAGACTGGAATGCAATGCAAGCATAGTTGGTGTTTTCTCACTATGACACAAACATGTAATGTAAAAGAATGAAAACAATATTGAGGTTACGACAAAGCCTGAATACTAATTGATACTTGATAGGTCTTCAAGATAGTAAATCGTTTCCACATAGTAGCAAATTTTTTCCAACATCTTCTCTATCATTAGAAATGAAATAATCAAGTCAACATAACTTTCAAAGTATTTATTTAAAACTCAAAAAAGTATTTACAGCCGAGTCATAAAGTCGCTCTAAGTCCAAATTCAGAAGCAGTCATATCTTGATCATCTGAGGTCGTCCATCTTCAGGTCTTTATACAACATTGGAGGACAACCAGTTCCGGTAAGCACTGATCCTGACGAACATGTCGGGAGCACCTCGGGCGCAGGGGAAACCCCACGACACGATACCGAATTGCTGGCCGTTGTCAACACGTCTCAGAGCACTGCCGGAGTCACCCTGGATGAAGAAAGAATGGTGGTAAGAAAAGGTGTTGTATAAAAAGTATTAGATTTTTACATGGACTGAAGAAAATATGGACGGAAGAAAAGATTAAGAATGAACTGACTTAAACATGGAAGATTGCTAAACATCTATGGAAAAAAAAACCGGCCAAGTGCGTGTCGGACCACGCACAATGAAGGGTTCCGTAGTTGGGACGAATTTATCCCAGATACAAACTTAACATAGTCGTCGAAAAATATGTTCTCCCATACATTCCAACTGCAAAGTTTGTACGCACAATATTGAGTGATTCTAAGACCATAGACTTCTTATAGGTTTTCCTGTAATCTATGGGTAAAGAACCATACTCTGTATTTTTGAATGGCTCAGTAGTTTCGGAGATAATTGGGGGAATGGTCAATTTTCATCTCTTTTCTTAAATATCTTTCAATGTATTTATTTTAAAATTATGAAAAAAGATATTTGAGATCCTCGTAACAAGTCCTTGATATGTCACACTTCACGTCACATTTTTTAAATTTTCTTGTTTGCCAACAAAAGTGACCCCCATATTAAAAATTCATTTATTTAGGGTACACATCCGTATTTGAGTCTTGTACCAAATTTTAACTTAATCAGTCCATTAGATTCGGAGCAAATTGGCTGTGACAGACAGACACACGAGTGATGCTATAGGGCTTCCGTTTTTTCCTTTTGAGCTACGGAACCCTAAAAAGACGTCGATACGAGTACTACCCGGTCTAAAACAAATTAAAAAAGGGCAGAAAGATGATGTTACGACATCACATTAAAGGAAAATTTATAGTCTTAGACTAGAGAGATAATTTTAAATACTGTAGACGAACAAAATACTTACGTTGCAAGTACCGAATCCAGCAGAGTGGAAGGTGCAGACCTCGATATGTGGCTCAACAGGAGGAGCACGTACGTTCAGCTCAACGGAGGCGCGAGCCACGCGAGCCACACAGTCGTTACCTTCGAGGGTGGTAGCTACCAGCTCTAGAAGAGTAGCGGACAAGGCACCGCCAGCCTGAAATGTGAAGAATTATATTGAGACTGAGATGGAAGTTTTTGGAGAATATTTGAATATTTGCTGAAGCTAACTGAATTTCACAAACCATAGCTATACTAACAGTCTGTCATTGAACGCTAAAATTATGTTTATAGTTGCTATCGCTGAATTCATATACTATTTACATGCATACGGCTAAGGGCTGATTTTTCAGAAGTCAGACACTGAGGAAAAAAATATTGTGTTTTGACAGGTTTTGTATGGAAAATATGACAAACTGTCTTATATATTACTCAGTTATAAGTTATATGACTATTGAAAAGTCAGCCCTAAGTCATTTCTTCGGTTGAGTCTTGAATAACTTTTGAGTGAGTAAGTAAGTGACGTGTTCTTAACCCACCCTGATTCTGCCCCATCCAGCGACCCTGGATTGGACTCTCCCACCGATGAAGGAGTATGTGATGGGCACGGTGTTCACAAGGTTGTTGAGGACAACGTTGTTGGAGGTAATGAGGATACCGATGTCGTTCTTGATGGTGGCAGCGACGTAGTTGGGGTGGGTGACATTGCGAGCCAGGGTGTAGGCGGTGCCGCCGGTGTTCCAGCGGTTGGTGCCGACTGTCGCACGCAGAGAGCTATGGAATAAGGTTTTAGATCTCAATCAGTTTTACTACCTTAATACCCTTGGGTATGATATTACCTAGTAATTGGGTCGTGGAGGTCAGCTAGGCAGTCGCTCTATGTAAAATATTGGTATTCTGCTGTATTAGGTGAGACTGGAAGCTGACCCCAAAATAGTTGGGAAAATATTAAGCAGATTATGTTGAGTAAAAAGATTCTCACATGACCTTGTTTCAGCTTCGGTAACTTTAATAACCAAGGAATATTTTTCCGTTGTTTTGAGTATGTTCCTTTTTTTTTCTGTAGATGGATTTAAACTAACCAAACCTTGCATGTATCTTTAAACCTAATTTAGCTTATCATAAGTCAACAGTGCAATTGCATTAATTTGTTCCTTAATTTAAGGTGCATTGATAACACAATGGTACATAATTAGACTTTTTTTATTGCAAGGAATTTTATGGCTGTTGTCATGGGGTCTCAACTCGAACAAATTATAATTAGTCTTGAAAAAAATTCATAGATGGCAGCATAGGCAACAATAATGAAATTAACAATCACTAAAAACTGATAAACGTCTGAATTTGGCTGAAGTAAGATAAGTAAAAATCTAAACATCCTTATTTAATGCTAATTTATTCATTTAAACTCGTAAATCTCGTATTTCCAACAAAAATGATAAGTAAAACCTTTTACTTGAATTCGAACCCATGGAATGATAAAGTTAATCATGAGCTCTTTGCAATAGATGGCGTTTTACTCAATTTGTCATCACATACTGTATAAACGTTTAGTAGGAAAATCAAACAACATATTTTTATAATCTAGTACCTACTTTACAAAGAAATAAAGGAATTGAATGAAATCTATTAACATGTTTTTGGCGAATACCTACCTTCTTAGTTATATTTTTTTTTTTTCATTTTACCAATACCTTTCTAAAACTTTCTATAAAAAACCGGCGAAGTGCGAGTCGGACTCGCGCACGAAGGGTTCCGTATCTATACTTAAGTAACACAAAACTATTTTTAGTTTGACAGTACTAAGATGGCAGCGAGTTATTAATTTAGTGAAAATGGCATTTTTGCTATTCTGAATTTGACGTCTTTCACCTAAAATTTTGATTGTCTAACTATAACTTTGACTATTTTTAATCGCGATTTAAAAAGTGTAGAATCAAATTAGTTGTCATGAACATTATAGATGCATATTCACACCAACATTGGAGATGTTAGTGTGAATTCTTCAGGTGGAAAAAAAAAAAAATTCTGTTCTTTTGCTAATATCTCGAAAATCGTTTGTCCTATCGAAAAAATAATGAAAATTTCGACCCCCTTTATGAAAGCATTTTCCATACAAAAAGTGAAAAAAAAAAAACACGTCGAGGCTGCCCTGCACGCGCGCATTCGGCTCTAAAAAAAATCACGGTTTAGGTTAGACGTGGAATCGCTATTGTCAAATTCGATTTTGGTTGTGTGTGAAAATTATTTTTAAATTTAGAGATTTTTTGCAGAATAGTTTAAGATTCTCATAGCCAAAAGCAAGGAATTTTTGTAATAGTTTAGTAAGTTTAATTCGGTGTACAAGAGAATCGGCACCATTAAGCTTTAAAAAGCTAATTTTTATTACAGTCAAGTGTATGCCAGCTAAATTAAAAGGAAAACTATCACAGCTAAGTAGGCTCTATAAGTTAACGGGTAATAATCAACCAACTTAAATTTGCGGTTGCAAAAACATGTTTTTCCTTACATTCCGTATGGGAGAACATGTTTTTCAACTACAAAGTTAAGTTTGTTCTTGGGATACCAACTTACCAACTACGGAACCCTTCATTATGCGTGGTCCAACACGTACTTGGCCGGTTTTATTTGATATTTTTAAAAACATTAAGCCGTCGTTCGCACGGACGTAATTAAATCGTGGCGAGATTTTATCGCGCACTGGATTTTCAACTCTCAGTGTTAAACCGAGCGCTGAGAATCCAACGCGCTGGGACACACTCGCCACAACGCGTTGAAAAAACACAATTGGATTTTCAGTTCTCGGTATCTCGGCAGAGCGTTGAAAATCAAGTGCACGAAAAATAATCGCCGCAATTTTTTACATCAGCGCGAACGTGGGCTTACTGTCAAAATGAGTTTGGACGAAGAACGCGTGATTTCAGTTTTAGGGTTTTAGCAATAGTAGATTTCGTAATGAGGCAATGAAAATTTAGATTTAGCATTGAAATACAAAAAAAAATACATAAAGAGGCATTCACTGCCGCGTAAAAATTGCTAGCTCACTCACAAAAATGAAACTATTCCGCCAACTCGAGATATTTTTGTTGTATTGTTATCATACTTGTCCTTGAACGTACCGTGCGATGTGTGAATGCCATAAGTATCTATGTCGACTTCTAGATGGCGTTATAAAACTACAGTCTCTGGCAATTTGTGAGTCGCTGATGCTGCCATCTGTTGAAAAAATGGAGGAAAAAAAATAGCCAGCTCAATAGCCAGACTTAGGGAGGTATCATTTCTTTGTATGGGATTGGGTATCTGTACTAGTATTATATCTGTGCTGTTGTTTAATAATTCGAGGTCGCTAATTTCAAATCTACCCTCAATTTTTCTATAACAGCTCTACTTTTTGAGATACAGCTATTGGCCATATTTTAGTACTAGTTACACTTAACTTTCACAAAACCGAGCTGTTTTCTTTTAAAGTATTTTTTGTACAATTTCTTCGTCAAGAAATAGTTGTAAAAACGTTCCCAACTACTTCTGTAACATTTGTGGTGAATTTACATTCAAAAATTGTAGATTGGGTGTGTCGGAGTTCGTAAAACAGGTGTATTTTGATTACTTTGGATTTCGTTTGGACACCCGCGACAAATACTGGGTGCCTAATATTATAATAATATATAAAATTAATAATAAAAAATATGAAATTAATAATATATAAAACATGCGTGGAGTATTTGAGATTAAGAAAAGACCCCATTTCAAGTATCAAACACCAATGATCTGGCGAGAACCTTCAAATCATTAGGATGACTGTTATTCATGCATGGAGAGGGGCCAGTTCCCACTTCGTTGGAAGACGGGGAAACTGGTCCTCATCAGGAAGCCGGGGCGCCCAGCGGACTCTCCGTCCGCTTATCGGCCCATCGTGCTGCTCGACGAGGTGGGCAAGCTCTTTGAAAGAGTCATTGCAGACCGCCTCGTCGAGCGGCTGGTGCGGGTGGGGCCGGATCTGGCGGAGAGCCAGTTTGGCTTCCGCAAGGGGCGCTCTACGGTGGACGCCATCATGCGCGTGCGGGCCCTCACGACGGGGGATGCTGTGGCCCGGGGTGGGGTCGTCTTGGCGGTGTCTCTAGACATCGCCAATGCCTTCAACACCCTGCCCTGGAGTTGCATCAGGGAGGCACTCCGGTATCACCGGATGTCGACCTACCTCTGTCGTGTGGTCGAGGCCTATCTGACGGACAGGGCCGTCATCTACCCCGGTCACCAAGGAGAGTGGAACCGGCGAGAGATGTCGTGCGGTGTTCCACAGGGATCGGTCCTGGGGCCGCATCTGTGGGACATCGGATACAACTGGGTGCTGCGCGCCGACCTCCCTAGCGGCGTCAGCGTCGTCTGCTACGCTGACGACACGTTGGTCCTGGCACAGGGGGGGTCGTACCAGGCGGCGGCCGAACTAGCGACACGCGGGGTTGCGACAATCGTCGACAGGATCCGGCAGCTGGGACTCGAGGTGGCCCTGCACAAGTCCGAGGCCATGGGTTTTCATGGACCTCGGAATGCGCCACCGTCGGGTTCCCAGGTAATGGCGGGAGGGGTTCACATCGGCGTCGAGTCGACGATGAAGTATCTGGGACTTGTCCTCGACAGCCGGTGGAACTTCGTCGAACACTTCCGACGTTTGGCTCCCACACTGGAGCGGGCCGGGGCTGCGTTGAAGCGGCTCCTGCCCAATCTAGGGGATCCAAACGCCTCCTGCCGGAGGCTCTACGCGGGGGTCGTGCGGTCCATGGCCCTTTACGGGGCACCGGTGTGGGCGCGTTCACTAAGGCTGCGGCCAGCCCGCCGGTTGAACGCGTCCCAGAGGGTCATGGCCATCCGGCTGGCCCGAGGATACCGCACGGTCTCCTGCGAGGCGGCGAGCCTCCTTGCCGGATTACCGCCAAGGGATCTGGAGGCAAAGGTCCTCGCGCACATTTGGGAGTGGCGCGAGGAGGCGAAACGCCGGGGCTTAACTCCGCTGCCGCGAGAAATCGCGGCACAGCGGACAGAGCTCCGGCGGGATCTCATGGCGTCATGGAGAGTGCGATTGTCGCAACCCAGCGCTGGGCACGCCACAATTGCGGCGATAAGACCCCTCTTTGAGGAGTGGCTAGAGAGGCGCCACGGCGTCCTCACCTTCCGCCTGACGCAGGTCCTCACCGGACACGGCAGTTTCGGGAGGTTCCTGCACAGGATAAGGCGGGAGGAAACGCCCGGGTGTCACCATTGTGTGGATCGCCCGGAGGACACGGTGGAGCATACGGTGGAGGTCTGCCCAGCTTGGGCGGAGCATCGCCGTGTCCTCGTGGAGGTGATCGGCGGCGGTGATCTCTCGCGTCCGGCCCTGGTTCAGGCCATGGTACGGAGCGAGAGGAAATGGGAGGCCGTCACCTCCTTCTGCGAAGCAGTAATGCTCGCGAAGGAGGAGGCGGAACGCGTGAGGGAGAGGCAAATTTCGCGCCCTCATGCCCCTAACCGCCGCAGGAGGAGACGCCCAGGGCGTCGGGAATCGCGAGGCGATTTCCGGCCACCGTAGGCGCGGGCTTGCGGACGGTGAGCAATGGGTGGCTCACCGTCCGATAAGGACCAGGCCCGGGTTGACGGCGCGTTGTGTTCCACGCGCGCCTCAAAGAGATGTCAGCAGATTCGAAGGGGTCCACTAGGGTCGATGCCTGCCGGGGTTGCGAAGAAAACCGAAAGGGAGATCGTGGCCCCCGGCAACAGGGCAGCCGAAGGAACACGGGTGGGTTTTAGTCAGTAAGAGTCTGACACGCCCTCCCGCTCCGCCCAGAGCGGGAGAAGTTATTTGATGATTTCCCACCCTCAAAAAAAAAAAAAAAAAGGATGACTGTTATTTTTGCGTAGTTAATATAGACGGGATTAACAAAAGAAATCGGTCCGCTTGGATTTACCCCGACTTATTATCTGTTACTCGACCAGTCCTGTACTTCGGCGATGCGTCAGTACCACAAGCATGTTCATTTACACAAAATGATCAAGGCTTAGAAGATAAAAATCTTCTTCGAGTGATGAAAGTGGGACAGCTGATTTTAATCGTGAATATTCTTCGGAGCCCCAGCCCTTTAATCAGGAAGAGCTCAGCACATTAGTCAGAGACCTTGGCGTGTCTAAAAAAACATCAGAGATTCTAGTTTATCGATTAAAGCAAAGAAATCTGTTAACCAAAGAAACAAAAATATCGTACTATCGTAACAGAGAGACAGAATTGCTTTAATTATTTTCTAAAGATAATGAGTTCGTTTATTGTTCAGACATTCCTGGTTTATTGAAAGCAATAGGGTACAAAAATATGATCCGAATGAATGGCGTTTATTTATTGATTTCTCTAAAGGTAGCCTGAAATGTGTGCTTATGTGTACTTATACTTATGGATTACATAGTACTGCCGCATTTGCATATCAAACTAGGGCTCATGAAACAATTTGTCAAAGGTCTGAACAAGGATGGTGATTGTTTTAAATACATCTTTAAAAAGTTCCAAAATTTGAGTACAGAGAAACTGAAAGCCACAATTTTTGATGGGCCACAAATAAGAAGGTTGATAAAGGATAAAGCTTTATTAATTATATGACTGATATTAAGAAAAAGGCCTGGAATGAATTCGTTTGGATTCCACAAAATTTTCTGGGAAACAAAAAGGATGAAAGCTATACAGAGCACATTCAAGAGATGTTGTCAAACTTCCAACTGCTTGGTTGTAATATGAGCATCAAGGTACACTTCCTACACAGCCACTTAGACCGTTTCCCTGAAAATCTTGGTGATTTGAGTGAAGAACAAGGGGAACGGTTCCATATAGATATTCGGACTATGGAGGAGCGGTACCAGGGTCACTGGAATGCCCACACGATGGCGGACTACTCTTGGAGCATTAAAAACAGCCCTCGTGAACCAATTCAAGCAAGAAAATCTTATAAAAATAAAATATTTTTTTTGATAAGTAGTTGTTGTTTTTCTAATGTTTTTTTTTTTTTTTTAACTTAAAGTACCTACTTTTTTCTTGAAAATCGCGTTTTCATTATATCTCAAAAACTAAAGCTGCTACAAAAAATCTTAATTCAGATCTAAAATCGGCACCCCGAAAATGTACAATAATAGTCATTATATTTCATGCAACAAAAATGCTGTTCCCTTGTGTAATAATTGCAAAATCCTCCAAAACAGACGTTCCCTTAAAATAAAAATTTGAAGTCAGCCCGGATTTGATCCAACCTTTCTGACTACCTAACTAATCTTTTACCACTTCAAGAGCCGATTAACAACCAAGCAACACGTATTACATACCTAGTAAGAGAATTGCCACTAAAAACAGCAACAATACAATGGGCAGCAGTTAGGACAGTACGCCGGGTGATCAGAGAACCTCCACAGAGGAAGTTCCTCACCAGTACTCCACTGGACAAGGCCACCATGTGAGGATGGCTGCCGACGGCCGCCTGGCTGCCACCGACGATGCGAGCGTTGGCATCGGTGTGGTCGAACCACATGGACATGTCATTTTCGGGCGTTGGGAGGGCTGGAATTGGAAAATTATAGTTTTGTTAGTTTCTGACTTCTGTCTCTCTACTGTGTGTTTGTGACTTTCTTAGTGGGTGGAGTATGAATAGCCAATTTAAAAAAGTAAATGGTTGAATTGATAAAATGCTTTGAGTTTGAATTTCGTTTGGGTTTGAAAGATCTGTGCGTGTTTGAAAGATGTTTTTTTAGGTAGAAACTGGTTTTTCGCCAGATGGGTTTTTGAGTTTTGTGGCGATAACTGGTTGATAGTGTTTTTTCGGAATCTTAGTTTATTATTACTTAAAAATTTCGATAAAAACGGCACGAGTCTAATCCAATAATCTTTAAGAATAAATCAGATTAAAATATTCTTTATCATCCTAATTGACTCCTAAGTTTATATTCTTATCAGTTAGCTCTAGTGTTAATTATGATAGGCGGGTAATTAATAAAATAAACGCCAGCACGTGAACATAACACATATATTCCCGAAAGGGTTAAGCAGAAGTGTACCTATAGCCCACATTTCGCCAGTTATGTTTAAGTCCCATGTAATAGGGGGCGAGCCTATTGCCATCAACCGGGCATAAATCCAGACTTCGGGCTGCTACTGGAAATTCCTGATGGAAAAACTCATTAACACTTTGCCTGACCCGGGAACCGAACCCAGGACCCTCTGGACACCAGCGAGGCAGTCAACTACTTTTATTGTCCTTATCCTAAGCTCAAAACCCTTAGAACTATGGAAAACGATGAGGAAAGCAGCTGGTAAAGTCAATTTTTCAATAATATTTAGACAATGATTGCAGATAACAATAATACACTGATTTTAGAAGTGATTATATATGAAAAGTAAAACATTATCTCCTAATCTGACATGTCTGTTGAAACCTGACTCAATATACGTAAGCATGATGTGTGATTAGGTTTATATTGAAGGCCGTGGTTGACCAATTTTAATTGTTCTATTTAGATTCATATCAAACTATGAAACTATTGTGAAATCAGTAAGTAGGTCCTGCTGAAATTCGACTTGCTACACTACATGAGCTAATTTTGATCGGAAATTTGCCGATGGAGCTAACTTCAACAAGTAGTGAGGGAATTTTCAGAAACTTAAAAAAAAATTGTAAAGAAACCGAATGGAGAACTCTATTAATAAATTCGTCTTCTCTTTTAAGGTTCGATAGTGAGTAATGAACTCATATTTAACTTTGGTTATCATAGATTAATGCGGTAAAGGAAAACCGCGTCAGTAGATATGTATACAGGGTGGCAGGGACATCAACGCGAAAACAGTTAACATGGATTCAGTACATGATTCTGAACCGACGACGAAAAATTTCAACGCAGGGGTCGTTGAAATTTTTCGTCGGTTATTTAAAAAAAAATATCTGCTGTTCCATACATTATGACCACGTAGATATTGCACTTTTCTTTGAAACAGCTGATTTAAAAAAAAATAACCGACGAAAAATTTCAATGGGTTAAGAATCATGTACTGAATCCATGGTAAAAGTTTTCGCGTCGATCTCCCGACCACATTGTATAGATACCTATCCTGATCTAATAATATTCAGAGATCACCATCACGTAAAAAGGAAGAGATGATGTACCTAACAAATTCTGATTCCTTCTCTTCCAACTTTAGAAGAAAAACAAGCAGTAGTTGCCATTGACTTTGATGACTTTGGGAATCGGTGTATTACAGTTTGCTCTGCTACAATGTCAAATATTATACCAGAGTATATGATTACACATTTGAGAACCTACAGAAGTCCGTGTACTTATCCTTATTTTCTTAAATCATCAGTACTTAATCAGGACATTAGAGTCGTTCATTAATAAGTTAGGAAATACAAACAATGACTGCCTCGTTGGTCTAGTGGTTGCAAGCGCTACTGCCGAGTTGAACGAATCGAACCCAGGATGAGGTCCTGGGCTCGATTCATTCAACTCGTTCCCAGGTCGGGCAAAGTGTTATTGGGCTTTCCCATCTGGAATTTTCCAGTAACAGCCCGGAGTCTGGATTTGTGCCCGGTTGATGGCAATAGGCTCGCCTCCTATTACATGGGACTTAAACATAACTGGCATGAACTGAACAAACAAACATAGCATGGAGAATTCCTAATGTTATCCAATTCAGGGCGGTTGAAAGTGTTTCAAGTGGCAGAAAAGCTATGAACCAACCTGTGATCAAAATACCAATCCGAGATGCGGAGTAATGAGAAACATTTTACGAGAAAAGTAATTAGCATGAATGTGGCAGTTTACAAAAAAAGGGGTAGGCTTAAGCAAAATTAGGTATATTGTGTAGAAGAAGTAAAAGAGGAAAAGAAAACAACGAAAGGAGTCAACACTGAGATGACAGCTAACAGAGATTTAGAAGAAGAATTTATACCGCACCAACCCAAAAGGGAATCGGGCTGAGAGAAAAAAAAATAAAAGAAATGAGTCAGATGCTATTAATGCTTTTTGCTGCAAACCCGAAGCTTTAGAGGTACCTACTTAATATTGTAGAAATATATAATGTTCATAATGTTCTCAAACTTACCAAAGCACCCAACAAGGAGCGTAAACACCAGAAGTCCGGTTTTGATGTCCATGTTTATTAACGCCCGAAGTGAGTTTGATAGTTTTCCGATACATACTCATATTTATAATATTGATTAATGAGATAATCATTAACTCTGATTGATTACCAATGATAAGCTGTTCAAAATAGTACCAATTATGTCTGCTATCGAAGTCTTATCAATGATGGCTTTTGGTGACGATAGAATACAGGTGAATCTACCTAGGAAATCTAATTACTACCAATTTTGATGGTGATACTATTGAGTTCTGAATTGAATAGAAAAAAAAAAAAACTAGCTAATATTACAAGGTAGGTAAAAGGGTAGACAGAACTACAGAAGTAGACAAAGAGAGTCATAAATAGTATGAAGGGGAGTAAGGAAAGAAAGAGTAGGAGGTTGTAACATTAGTAATATATAAAACTTCGAAGATGGTCCAACAGAGAAATTAACTATACCGGATTTTGAATAAAGATCAGAACCTAATTTCTAACGTACTGCCTAAATGAAACTGATAGTTTTGGTTAGAAGTTTTTGATAACTTCTGCTAGGTGCAGAAGTTATCAAAAACATTTTATACAAAACAAAAAACACCACAGATCCTAAATCTGCGAGTTATTTTACCAGCATTATGAATCGGTCACTTACTGCGACTATAAAGCTCCGTGCTTAAATAAGGTGGTTATTATTTTAAGCTGTATGCACAAGATGATAGTGCATTTAACTATGATGAAACTATGACCTGAAATCACATAACAATCTATAATAAGATCATAAAACTTAAGTAATTCTACAACAGCTGCACTCACTCACAATGACTGTTGATTCGTAGGTAATTGAAAAAATACGTAATTGGGAAAACCTACCGACGTTATTTCTATTGAAAATAATCGTAAAACTGCAGATAATGATCAATTGATTAGTTTTTACAATGAATCAGGTTTTTATTATCCAATGATCCTAATTAATATGATAAATGCGAAAGTGAGTTTGTTTTTAGGGTTCCGTACCTCAAAAGGTAATAAACACCCTTACAAGAACTGTCCTTGTGTCATCACCGATTTTCTCAGGAACGGGTGGACCTAGCAAGTTGTATACCATTTATATCAGATACTGAGGTCTATAGCCCCTATTAGGTTTATAAAAATCAAGGTCCTGAGTCAACACGATAAAAATATGTGGGCAAAAATAGATTTTCGCGAAAACTTGCAAGTACCAAAATTTACCTTAATTTTCAACATTATTTATTTTTCGGAATATTCCCTTTACTTGTGCTGTAAGACCTTGTTTTTAATCAAAATTGATAATTCTAGGTCAACCGGAAGTACCCTATAGGTTTTGGGTCGAAAATCTATATGGTAGTTCCCGTTGACTTAGAATCATGAAATTTTGCAAAAAGCAAGGTCTTACAGCACAAATAAAGGAAAAATTCCGAAAAAATAAAAAAGTTGAAAATAAAAGTAAATTTTGGTACTTACACTTTTGATAATTTGGTTTTCGCGAAAATCTAAATTTGTCCATATCTTCTTACCAATAAAAATTATACCAATTTTATTATAGCGGTATAATGGGTAGGTACGGAACCCTCGGTGCGCGAGTCCGACTCGCTCTTAACCGGTTTTTTTTATTTATTAGAGGTTGAACAGATTGGCACATGGGTAGAACATGACCTGGATTAGGACATAATAATAAAACACTCACACACAATCCTACGAAATCGAGGCTTATGCGGGTAAAACCGCGGGGTGCAGCTAATAATGCTATAAAATATATATAGACCAAATAACAATATCTGAACTATCGCACATTCAATGACCGTCAAACGTCATTTATTCAAACTAGGCTAAGAACCAGCACTTTTTGAACGTCAAAATTACATAAGACAGTCCCCCATAACGGAACTTATGGTTTTTGATGCTGGTGTTACTAAAGGGTTTATTCTTTGTCCCACTATTTTCTTGTTGCATATCAACGACCTGCTTCGCCTAGGAGTTCGGAGGACCTGTCCAGTGCAAGAGCCAGTCGGGGGATGTGTGGACTAACCTTAGAACTCAATTAGAAATAGTCAGGCGCTAGCATGGATGAAGTAAAAAAGATAGACAATCTTCGGACGCTTCAAGAGTTTAAGAAAAACGCGTTTGAATAGTGGAGATGAAAACATTATTTAATAAGTAGCCAAATAAAACAAAAAACAAGAGCGTAAACACGTCTGGTGTTTACGTTCCTGTTTTTTTTTTAATATTTGGCTCCAGTTTTGAAATTTTTTCTAACAACGCCCGAAGAGAATTTGGAAGTCTTACAATAATTAAGTTGATATCCATACATACCTACAGATATTTATAGTCAGTTAATTATCTCTCTAGCACTGATTGATTTTGGTGGATAAGCTGAAAGCAAAAACCCCGATTACTGTGACTCTTGTCTGGGTATGTTCAATCCGGATAATGATTTGATAAGTATGCTCTATTGGGGGCAATGTTTATGATGTAGCTAAAAACCGTTTGAAGTAGGTATTTTTAATGGACTTCCAAAAAGAAGGAGGTTCTATGTTCGTCGCGTATATGTATTTTTTTAATGTATTGCCACCTTTTTTTTGTGTGGGAAATTATCAAATAACTTCTCCCGCTCTCGGCGGAGCGGGAGGAAGGAGTAATCTTGTTTTGTACTTTTTAGTTGCAGTCGGGTTTTTTAATAAATTCTAGATTTCATATATGTACTTTCTTACGGTCTAGCTAACATTTTTACTACTGCATGAGCTAAAACATAGTTAGTTCATGCATACAAGAAATGTCTGATAACAATGTTTAGTTTTACTTTATATCACGAAACTTGGCAATATTTCATACATAGTCTTTGTTATAGCAAACACAATTAATTAGACTCAAACTCGAAGCATTTATTTCAAATAAATCAATTACAGGCACTTTTGAATTGTCAAGGAGTCGGTCAGTCAGAAAAATGAGGAAATGCTGAAATTAGATTGAACCTTTGGTATGGGCGAACGTAGATCCTCGCAATCTCGTTATACTGCCGGAACGCGGATCCACGATGATACGACCCTACGTGATTTTTTTCATATATCTATTGTCTTCAGAGATCAATCAGGTCGAGAATCGCTCAAAAATAGCAGTTCCGTGTCGAGTGCTTTCTAAAAACATCAACAAACACGATTTAAAAAAAAACCTGTATTGTTCGGCCACTATTTTTGATGATGATACAAAAAACAAGTTTTCAAAATATTATTAAGTTTATTTTCAAGTTTTCAAGTACAATCCATGAAATAAAGCAAATTGACACACAACGTCAACTTGCCGTGATATAGACATTTTATACAACTGTCAAAGAATGACAGTCGTGGTTTGAAGAAACGGCCAATTTAAGTTGGTAGTCAATTTGCTTAACAATTAATTTCCCTTACTATATTGACCTATGGCGATAATACAAGTGTATCACATTGCTCTTATACATAAGTATAGCCAGAATTACATAACATTATTTAAGGTAAAAAAAAAACTAACATCAGAAACGGAGTTTAATTTACACATTTTACAACGTTTAAGAAGTAAAATTTGGTGGGTAGTGTTACGCTATTACAGTTGCATTAATTTGTAAATATGATTAGGGTTTCTATTTGTAGCAGATAGTAGGGTACCAGAAACGTATGGTCAAATTAAAGATTCTGGTCCCATACAAAATGCGCGTGATATCGCGAGCCGGCGCGAGGCAGCGCTGGCCATCGCGAAATGGCGCAGTATAGCGCTGGACATCTTTCGGTGTAAAAGGGTAAGCGTGATTTCAATTCTCGCCCATCCAAGCTCGCCGGTGTAAAACTACCTTTACATAATGCAGCAGATTTTTTTTCGCGCTTACAATTTTGGTCCCATCGAGAAAGTTGTTCAGTTGGATGGTCTGTACCACAACCTTAAATTTGACCACACCTTTCTGGTACACCCTGTATACTAATGTATTATATTTCAGTTTATTATAATATGGATATTATAGGTTTATCATTCAATAAAAAATCATCATAAAGGGAAGGAGATTATTTAAATGCCCATTTTATTTCAAATCAGCTTCATAACATGGCGTAACGCGTTCAGTAACTATTGTTAGTTACGTAAAGTAACGAACTCTTAATCGTTCCTACGTTTTGTAACCGACCATTTTTAGTTTTAATGACCTCAAAGGCTGACACAGATTTTGGCAGACCGCGCTGCAGCGCATTACAAAAAACCTACTAAATATATTAATTTCGTAGATTTTGTATGAATCATCGCACAATACAGTCGAGCCCCACCGCGCTTTTTTGTATGGAAATGCGGTGCGCTGCAGTCCGCTGTGACTGTAAAGTGCGCTTAGCTTAATGTTCACACCAGTCATGGTAATTTATGCCTTATAACAATGTCCTTAAGTCACATATCACTAGTGGTCGCACCAGTCAGTAACACAGTGTCCGCGACACTGTGAGCGCGTGATGTGTGCGCGAGTGAGTGCGCGGGATCATCTCAACAGCTCCGACACCGCACGGAGAGCTTCTGCTGACACTCCCTCCAGCGCTAGCAGGACTGATAGTTCGTCGTCTCCTGTAAGGTATATAAGAGTATGTTTTAATTCAGAAAAACTTAAATTCATTAACACTTTCGACTCCACCCACTTTTCCATACGTCATGCCGCCATATATATTGGAAGTGAACCTTCCAGGAAGATTGCCGGCATTACATTAAAGTTAACCATCGCAGACGGTCAACGGCATTAGGTTTAAAACCGTGTTATAAAACACTAAAACGAAGTAAAATAGTGTTTTCAGGGGGTCTTGTCACTATACGTAGTTTCAACTCTTTTGATTTTTTTGTGAATATTTGTAAACGAGAACAAAAAAAAAAATGCTTTGATTTTAAAACCAACGCATATACTAATAAATCTTGTTAAAATATGCATCAGATTTTATTTTCATTGTTTATAATGCTGTATTCGCTAAGAAAAACCTACAATTAAATAGAAAGAAAGAAAGAAAAAGTATTTATTGGGACTCGCACAGGACATTACAAATTAAACTAAAACACACTCATTAAAACATTATAAAAAATAAAATAACAGAAAGTCCTGTACGAGGCCAAAAGGCTCCTATCTCAGCATGAAAAAAAAAAAATGCGACTAGATGAACCCTCCAGGAGGGCTCCGGCACTGAACGTGTTAATTAATTCACTGACAGACAACGCACAGCCTCAACCGCTGGGTCTCAAAGCGTGAAATTGCTTGCACAAGAGTTCCTTATACAGCGTCTAATTAAATTAGCTGGAAAAACTCCGCAGACCTGATGATGGGTAACGATCAGGGTTGGCACATGTATTTTAAACAGTGTTTAAAATCACATGATAAAACAAGTTTACGTAATGTTTTAAACATTAAGATAAAAAAAAACATGGTTTTAAATTGCGAATGAATGGAAATAAACGTAGTTATAATTTTTTTGGACTTGAAATAGCTCGAAAGGAAATTAAAAAGGTTAGATAGTTTTATACACTTCGTCGCCGGTCGAAATGAACTATTCAAAACTATTTTGGGGATTCCCCTTATTGAATATATGCCATCCTACCTATGTATATCTATCCTACGGCACTTGTCGAAAAGAGATTATTCCCCGCAATAATTTAGGGGACTTCCCCATATTTAAATATACTTTTAGGTAAGATAAGGTACATTTAAGAACGAAAATCGAAATTCGCAATTCTGAATGTACAGAATGTACTGGGTGCTTCAGTATCTGTGTTACATATTACAAAATATATATATGTTCGCAGATTAGATAGTTTATTAGTTAGTACTAACTAACTATAACTAGTATTAAGTAAGTTGTTGTGATTATTATGTTATTCTGATCGTTTTTTGTTAATGCTTCCCGAGGTTTTTAAATTGTCTAAAGAATGAATTCTATTAGGCCTGATCGATTTGTGTTGATAATAAATTCGATAAAAGGTTCAATAAAAAAAAAAACAGTATTTTTCCAACCCTGGTAACGATATCTAAACATGATAAAAAAAAAATAAAAAAAATGAAATCGGTGTGTTTGGTTTTGAATTTTCGTTTTTTTTTTTTCACTTATTAGTGTTTTTTTTTTTTTTTTAAGTCGGTTATTTTTTTTTGTAAAAATGTTTTTACTTTTCACTTTTAAATTGTGGTACCTACCCTATACAAATTCGAATACCACTACCTGTTTAACCAAATGATAAGTTCCTGTCACTGTTATTTACATAGCAGGTGGTGGCAATAGCAGCAGAGATGATATCATCCACATACTAAGTGGGAAAAAATACGTATCATTGAAGCTAACTCAAAAAGAACCCAAGGAAAGTTAGTAAAATTTATATGGGACCATCTCTGAAGTATCATCTACCAAAAAAAAAATTATCAACGTCAATTCATAATTGGCGGAGTATAATTGCGTAACAAACAAACAAACAAAAGTTTTACATGAAGTATGAGTTGAGAAAATCAGTATTATTCTTGTTATATCACGTTTTGATATCAATACACATTACGTCTTGGAAGTCTGCACAAAAAAACAGGCAATCCGGGAGTACCGACAGAAGTAAAAACTTGAAAAAAAGCGGCATCGCGGTAATCAACGCGTTGATGTCTTTTTAATGACCAAAGGTGGTGTCATCACGGTGCCGCGAAATCAATGGTTTAGTTCCATCTCAAAAATGCCCAACGCGCCTAAAGAAGTTTTCACTTCAAAAACTGTTTTAAGATATTTCAAGCTACCAGCGATCATGAAAATCAATGCTAAGGCGCCATCTTCACGGACGACAAATTATCGCAGTGTGGAGATTGATTCATAGAGTTGCTATTGAATTTGATGGCACGGCGAGACTATGGCCGCGATTTTGTCACCCGTGGAGATGGCGCTTCTTTTCGTGTATTTGTTATTTCTTTGCGTCATGTTTACCGCAAATAAACGAATTTTCTTTCTTTCTAAATTATCAACATAAACGAAAAATTCTTCCTTACCAGCAACATCCTTCAAGGCACCTTTCGGCATATCATGATACACCAGAAATGCACATAAAATCTTCTTAATATCGTCATCACAACTGCTGATCTTCCTACTGCTAGGTAAACCAAGATATTTCCTCAAAAAAGGGGTTAATCTCGCTTCCCAAGTATCAAATATATTGGAAACTTTCTGTTTGATAGCGAGAGTGAATTCGCTAGATATTAGGGGCTCGGTAGAGGTCTCTTGTCCGTCAACTTTCATTTCGTTCATAGAACGTTTGTTGTGGTTCTCGATTTGGGAGAGTAAGAGTTTTATTTGCCAAATGTGGTATGACGAGGGGTCTGGTTTCATTGTTTTTATTATCTGTAAGAAGAAAGGTTTAGTTATTATTGATTAAATATGATTTCCGACGAGTGTTTGAGGAAATAATATGATCATTTAAAGTGGTAGAATAATTAATCTTTAAGATTTCTATAAACTCAGCCTATCGCAGTGATTTGCTGGACATAGGCTCCTACCATGATACGTCATAACGTCCAGTTCTCCATCTTCTAAATTCAGTCTGCAACAGCCACCATTTGGAGATCGAAATAAAATTCTCAGTAATAATCATGAAAGTAAATAAAATTCTCAGTAGTAATCATGATTCGATACAGTTTTATTAACCTTTAAAACTACTGACATCTTCCCAAATTTTTTTTCTTAGCCTAGAAGAAAATGCTGGGAATATTGTGAAGTGGGACACCACTTCTGAGCAAAGGCTCCCAGCTTAATTTACAATAATATATTTCGTAACGTCTCACCTTCAAAAAAGTAGTCCATATCGGCAACGCACACAGTATATCCTTGACAATACACTCATAGGTCACCATACCCAACATCTGCAAATGTTCACTCTCATCCTTAGTATACTTCCTACACTGACACTGTTTATTTAACACGACGTCTTTCAACCCCTTCTTTTTCTTCGATAACACCAAACAATCGGCACAAACATTGGCTTCAACATCTTGCACCAAGTATTGCCTCACGAAATTTCGGATCTTATCGTCGTTGGTAAAGAGGTCAATGTTGTCTGTGGTTGTGGACCAGATGTTGGACTTTTCTAGGGTTAATGTTTGGGCCAATATGGTGAGGAAGCCTTGTGGGTCGTCGCTGTATGAGAGGCAACCGGCGCGTTGTTTTATGTCTATGCACCAGGAATATTCGAGGAATAATCTGAAAAAGTACGGAAACATTATGATAAAGACTGATATCCTCCATTTTTGGAGGCAATTCAGGATAGCTAGCTGTAATAAAAACTTGAGTCATAAATAATTTAAGTACTTAAAATACCGCTTTGTAAATTGACTTTTAGGACCTGTTTCAGGACCTAGAGATAAGATTGGGTTTACTTAACTGACAGATAATAATAATTATTATTATTTTTAAATATTCTTTCTCATAGAAAGAAGTCATAATGTATGACAACAATGATGTGTGATTAGATTAATCATTTGTGAGTCATACTTTTATTGTCATTGTTTAAAAATAGCGCTAGGTTATGTTACACAGAGAAGGTATTTTTTTTCTAGTTTAGAGAAAAAAACGTCTTTCGACAAGATTGTGCGTTCCACGCCTAACTAGGTTATGTTCACAAACGGTAAAAGATATAAATGAGTATATCCTAAAATAGACGCACAGGCGTTATCGTTTAGGCTGTCGTTGAAAATCAGCGCTGGGGCTCTGTCTCGCATGGAGTCGCAGCATTTATGCTGAGCGATGGCCGTTTTGCGTCGATGTGACGCATATTTTCCCCCAATTTGTTATTTCCGTGTTTTTTATTATCTTTCTTTGCGTCATGTTTACCGCAAATAAACGTATTTTCTTTCTTTCTTTCTTTTCTTTCTTTTCTTTCTTTTCTTTCTTTTCTTTCTTTTCTTTCTTTTCTTTCTTTTCTTTCTTTTCTTTCTTTTCTTTCTTTTCTTTCTTTTCTTTCTTTTCTTTCTTATGTTATGTTCTGTTATATCCTAAAATACCTGAATACTTACTTCAACTGATCCCAATTCCGGTCTCTCTGGAAGGTGATAGGCCAGTACCGTGGGTCGTTGATCTTCACTTCTTTCAGCGTGTTGAGTTCCGGTATAATGCAGGGAGCTTTCATCTCTTTTACTCCGTCATTGAGGTCGATCACCTGAGAATAAAATAACGAATTTTATAGTTAATGAAAGTTGTAGTTGTGCATTATATTTATAACTCGTGGGATGTATGACAGGCCCTTTAAGATTAACGACACAAAAACTTTTTAGAAAAAAAAAAAAAAAAAACAACCTACTTCCACAAAAAAAAAAACACTACGAAGTGAAAAATAACTTTAACTTCGGAAGTTGGTGGCAAAAAACGAAAATTAAAAACCAAAGACACCGAAAGTTTTTCTTTTTCTTTTTTGTAAAAAGTTTATATTTTTCACTTTTTAATTGTGGTACCTACGCCACACAAATTCGAATACAATGGCAGGAAATTATCATATCATCCACATACTAAGTGGGAAAAAATACGTATTATGGAAGCTAACTCAAAAACTGCCCAAGCTAAGTTAATACAATTTATATGGGACCACCTTTGAAGTATGACTTACGAAACAAAAAAAATAATTATCTAAATCAATTCATAACTGGCAGAGCAGTTGCGTAACAAACAAAAAGGAACAACTTGAGAACCTCCTACTTTTAGAAGTCGGCTAAAAAGTAGGCTGTGTCTGACATATCTTGGGCAATAAGCCTCACTACCAACTTTCAGACCGGCAAATCTTTTCAATGTCGTGTATTGCTGTATAAAGAACGCTCTCTTGTGGCAATAGACCGCTTTGGTATCGTAACGAAACCACAGATGTGTACAGATGGTTCACTCCGCAAAATCATTTTAGATAAAAAGCGACTCCTTGCTACGACACAATAAAGTGCAATTTAGGTTGCGCAGCGCCAATTACCTACCTACAGTTATATTCACCTATACTCCATAGGTTTAGGTAGTTAAATAAAGGTAAACAAATTGTAAAAAGGGTTTTTATAGATGACACTATCATGTTTAAAAATACGATAAAATCAAATTAAATTTATTTGAGATTTTTACAATAGTTTCGTCTTTTATTAATGTATGTTAAACTTAACCATTTATTCTTAAGGCTCTTACAAACAGGCGCGACACGCGACGTGAATCAAAGACACTGCTCATCGCGCGACGCGACGTACCTTTGTGTCGCGTCGCGTGTCGCGCCTGTTTGTAGGAGCCATTAAACTACTCTTAGTAGATGTAACTGCTTGAGCACATTTTTTTAGTTAGATTTAGAATAATAATATAATATTTTGTAATCTGTCTATTGTAAAGAGCCCAAACTCTAAACGTCAACGAATTATAACGTTGCTAAATTGAAGAGTGCAACTGTGACGTAGCATGACAACTAAGTGACAGGTATTAAGTTTAGTCGGTTACTTGACAGCTGTCTCATCACGTGTTTTTTTTTTGTTTACCTTTATTTAACTACCTAAACCTATGGAGTATAGAAGTTGCCTCTCTTTATATCGTGTAACTCTTACATCTTCTGACTACGTTACACTCACTGAAATGGCCCGACAAGACGAGCCCGCCGCCTACTTGTAGCTTCATACCTAAAATGCGGAGTGCGCCTTCTGTACTATTCTGTGACTAGACTAGCATTATCTATCTCTAGCTGGTAGTGTCGTACCGACAATGTACTGACACTGCACCAGCAGAGCAAATGTATTTCTCTGGAAAAGAGACCATTTTACTCTAACATAATTAAAATCGTAATTACCTGTATGTGTGCATAGCAAAGCTTTTCTGTACTGATATCTCTGGGTAGAATCAATCTTGCTTCAACTGCCAATACGTAGAGGTGCCTGAAGGCTTGCAAATGGTATCTGCAAGTATTGAAGACGAATGTTACATAACATATTTAGAAATGGTTTGTCAGTTTGCAAATCAATAAAATGTTGTGCAATTTCAATCATTTGTTTTAATTTTGGCCTAAATCTAGATCAGCCTGATAAATCAACAAAAAAAAAATCATAATTCAATTTAAGTTAAAACTTAAGTTTGCAAATCGACGAATCAAAAAATGACAAGACTATTTTAAATTATTGTTAAACAGATACCGTCTTAATTTAAAACAAGGTTTATTTTTATAACTGGTTTAAACCATCAAGCCAATTCTTGCATTACGGACCTTATTCCAACTACATTATTCTTACTTATTACAAAAACTAGGTTTAAGTTGTTAGTTTAGTATTAAGACCCTTACTGTACTCAGAAAACAGTAAGAAATACAAAAACTGGCTCGAAAGTTTACGCTCGGACTATAGTTGGAACTTGTTTTGTAAAGCGCCCCCGAGACGGTGAAACGGTTTGATTCAAACTCGTCAATTTTGGTTTGGCTCAAACCATTTTGATTACACAGCTAGTTTGAAAGGTTTATCAAACATTCACGGGTTTGGAGCTTGTTTGATGAAATTTTATATTTTCGTTGTGTCTGACGTCTCGTTTGATCGTCTTCCGACGCGTTTGAACAAAGATGGCTCAGTTTGCTAAGAAAGTTCTTATAATCATCTCGTGCATCAGTTCTAGCACTCTCTATAGATGTTCGTGTGTGAAACGATATCTTAATCTGTATCATTATTTTTCATTTCTTTTTACATTTTAAGCAAGAGATTAATTTAATAAACGCAAGGAAATCGCGATTCTTGTTCGAGGACATTTCACAATTTATCTGCGTCACAAGTCTGATTACGGCGGCGTACAGAGCCAAACAGCGCAGTGCCGTTTGATGAATCAAACATGTAAGTTTGAATCAAACTGTTTGGCCCTTTATATTTTGGATAAATTATTTGAATTCGAGGTACCTATTGTCTTCGCTGTGTGTCGGGAATTTGGGGAAGAAGGCAGCTAACAATGCTGCTACAGCCGTAGGAGACGTGCTCAGCGTGGCCCGACCTCCGCCTAAGAACAGGAGTCCTATCGTGCAGTGGACTGCCATCTGAATGTGGAATAGAAGCAAAATATATAAAGCAAATTATTATACACGATAAATTTAATAATTGATGGACATGGAAATTAGAATTCGTTTGTATTCGGAATTTCGATGATTCCCGAGGGATCTTAAGAAAATAGTAATACTGTAATTAATTATGTTACTTGTAAAAAAAAATACGTTTAATTAATAGTTTGTTTGCATTGTAAATGTCACACGCAACAGAAGCAATCACGGTTGATTTCGCTGTCAATGCAAAGAAGAATTTAATTTTTTATCTCCGAAGATCAGCAGATTTTCACAGGAAAATCAGTTCACCAACTTCATTCATCAAGAGACATTAAGTAACATGCAGTGAAAAATCATACAAATTATCTACATGGTCATAGCCACCTGGCTATTCAACCATAAGCGAAATAATCGGTTAGTATTCAACTGGAGTGGAGTTACTAAAAAGTAAAAAAAAAATCTGTTTCGTTTTTGCGATTTTCTTTTGTGAGTCGTTGCCTACAAGCCTATTTATGCTGGAAGTACTTTAACAGTTATTTGACTTCGGATTTTGCATTAGTCATCATAGTCGTTGCTATAAGGTTGCTGTTATATGTAAAATAACTGTAAAAGGACTGTAGGTGTCGGGAAAGTATTCGCTCATCAAAAGGCGTGTACCTGCGCGCCGTGCGTGAGCGCGGGCGGCGCGTGCGCGCGCGCGTGCGCCGGCGTGCGCGCGCGCAGGCGCCGGCAGCTGCGCAGCACGGCCACGTCGCCGCGCCCGCACATTATCTGCGGAAAGGAATCATGGACTCATGCTACACATTTACTTTTAACAATCTTCTTAAAAGTCGAAGGTCAGGTACGTAGGCGTAAATTCTGTCAACTGTGAAATTAAGGCAAATTTCCTTAGGTGCATTAAAATAGTCTTCTTAAATGATCGTTCGGGCAGCCAGCCCCACTACCACCTAAGAGTCCTATTACACTTTTTACGCAAATTCATGATTTTTGACGTTGTAATTTTCAGGAACAGTAAAATATTTGATTATGAATAACAATAGTGTCATTCTTTTTCTTGTAAGTTGAAGTTACACATTTTAATTTTTCTTTTCGTGTAATTTGCTATAAATATTTTACGAACTCAATTTACAAGAAAATCCGTCGGCGATGGAACTTTGACGCTTAAATTCACATTGTTCTTTTAAATTCTAATAAAGACTAAAATTACTATAAGATAAGTTGTATGTTTCACTTGTTCTAGAATTTCTTTAAATTCCTTGAGTTTTCACGGAAAAAATCATAAAAGAATCATAAATGTCTAAATTCAGCGTCCATTATATTCCAAATAAACTAAAATTTATTAAATAAACTAAAAAGAAATAAAACTTCTATCTACAATGAACACGTTTCATTAATTTTCGTTTCTCAATATAATAAGAAAAAATTACCATAAATAACTATAATTATATTCCGCGTCAATTCAGCAAATCACTTGAAAAGAATGTGTAAATCCAACTTACAAGAAAGAGAATAGCACTATCGTTATTATAACCAAATAATTCAAATATCTCACTGTTGCTGAATATTACAACTTCAAAAATCACGAATTTCCGTAAAAAAAAAAATGTAATAGGACTCTTAAGCCCGTCTTCATTGGGAAACTGACACAGTCAGCATTGTTTCAGTAATATTTTTGTGAGGGGAAACATGTTGCTAGCAACATTTGATGCTGTGAAAAACAATTTTGCGTAACAATTCCAATATAAGATAAAAAAGGATAGCTACCATGCCCGCAGCCAACAGACAGACACACAGACAAGTCTCTAGCGTGGACCGGCCGGCTAATTCGGCCACACTCTTGCCTCCCACAGTTATGAATAGCCGCGCGTAGTGTAAGGCTGTGTCTCGCGCGTCTTCGTCACCGGAGCCCGCAAAACGCAGGCCCATCGCGAAACACGCGCCGGCTATTATGTTACAGTAGGCTTGGCTGGAAGAAAACGTCACAGATAAAAATATTACAATATTACAAAAACTATATGGAAGAAAGATCCACCCCACATCCACTGTATATATCGATGGAATGAAATTAGAAGCAGTTTTTTTTTGTTTTAAATTTGAGCTGCAATATCTCACTTAATATCTATAACTTTTGAACATCGTCTACAACAGTGTAATTTGCATTAGCTTTAATGAAATAAAAAGTGTCTAGCGTTTTTGGCAAGTTTTATGCATTTTTTTCCAATATATTTTACTCTATGATCCGATTATAAATAATACATGTAATTAAGCTTACTTCATAGCTTCATAGTCGATATTGTCCTCAGTGGGTTTGACGAAACAGTACGGCTTTATAGTAGCTGGTACTTGGCTCTCCACCCAGTCTTCAGTCGGCTCTATATCGTCCCATAACACTAAGCCTGAAATAATATGCATGACCTTAGAATATCTAAGCAAGAACACAGGTTTTTTTTACAAAATATTAAACCGTCGAAAAAACAAAGCTGAAATGTGAAAAATAAAAAATAACCTTTAGTGTAACTAAGCTCCTAAACTAATTTAAGTAACAAATTTTGAGTCGGCGGCAAAACAATCACACGCACGCAGCTGCGTTCAGCGTTTTTAGGGTTCGCCACAAGTCAATCGGCATCCTGAAGATGCCTCGTTGAGAGGTGAAACACGTGTCGATTTCTTTTAGAGGTTTTTATGGCTCTTTAGAAATAGCAAAGCGGAACAGGTTACTAAATATATCCACGTCTATTCTATTCCGTACTTCTCTATAAGTCGTCATCTCGGTAGTCACTGTCTTTCTAGCCATATGATCTTTCACACGGTCTATCCATCGTTTCTTTGGTTTTTCCCTACTCGTAAAGCATATTCATACTCAAAACTTTCCTCACATTTTCTTCATTCTGCCGCATCACAGGTCCATAACCCAAATCGGTTTTCATGGTTACCATGACGACCGATTGCCACAGAATTTTCAGTCACTGGTGTCACTTTCAGGCTTCCTCTTATATACTAATTTCTTATTCTATCCAATTTTAATAAATCACATGTTGGATTTGTTGCGATTTAGCATCTCAGAAAAAAAAATCTATAAAAAAAGTATGACGTTTTACAACTTAAGCTACCTTTGCTACTTATCCTAGGGTTTTATACGTTTTCAGGTTTTTGGTTTCTGGGCATACAAAAGACGCTAGTAGACATTTTATTGTTTTACATTCGTTTTAGGTTTTAGCTTTACTTGTATTAAGATAATGCTAGAGTGGATAGTGCACCTCTGGCGATAACCCGCAGCATGAGCAGGTCGGGGCGCACGAAGTCCAGCTGGTAGGCCGTGCGCGGCGGCGCCAGCCAGGCCGCCAGCGCCGCGCTGCGCGAGCGCTGGTACATGAGGCCCAGCGCCAGCGTGGCGCCCGGCGACGTCACGTCCAGGTTCACGGTGGCGCCCTCGCGGATCGCGAACGATCCCTGCTTGTATTTCTCTTTTTGTGAACCTTTAAAACGAGGAGGGTTCTGTTATTGATGATGGCATGGTGGAGGGGAGTTTGTAAATGTACATATTGCATTTTGAACGCCACTTTAGATACAAAAGTCATATCTTAAGTAGTGTTTAACATGCAATAAATATTGAGTTTGTAACAGAAAAAAGAATGCACAAAAATTTCAAGTCAAACCAGATTCGATAAATCTAATAATAAACCCCAAAATTTGCACTAGCCCGTGGAGCCTCATGAAGACGTGCCCTTAGAATGTGGAAGGATTTGCGAGCCGTACCGATATCCGGTACGGTTCGCAAATCCTTGCATCCTAGAGTAGGCAGTGGAATAGTTGAGAGACAGGTGCCATTTATCTATGGATGGGCATTTTTTTACGAAGTGGCGGCCGTGTTAGTTCAGCTTCACCGGTGCATCTGCTCTTTGTAATCCGTTTCCAGTTTCTCGTAAATCTCGCTACGTCTTCTTAATCTTATCTTAGTCTTCAGCCGTGTCCATCCAAAAATAGATTTCCTTGTCGAAGTAAGTAAGTTTCTATTTTTAGGTTGACACGATTGTAAATATTATAATTTAAAGTTATGCACACTCACCCACACTAATAATTAATAAAACTAGATTCCGACAAAAAATCCCGACCCACCCGATAGGGTGTAATGTCGCCTTATTTGACGACGTGCCTACAATGATGTCTCACTTGGCACAACCTCCAAAGCAAAAAATCTAAAGGAATGTTGGTTGGGTTACAGATACCTGAGATAAACACTTGAATCTCGAAATGTCTAAAAATAAAATGTGCGCTCACAAAAACAAACGATTTGAGAACACTAAAACACTGCTATAAATATAATATTATTATAATTGAAACACGTATTATAGTTTAAAGTTAGTTTAACAAATTGTAAATACAGCATATAAGATGTATGAATTTATAATGAGATCCAATAATGACTTTAAGCGGACCTCTTCAGCAGAGCCCTGAAATACATGGAAAGATCTCACCAGATTAGCTTGCACGGGGTCAAGCTATGGCGCTTGGACTAGGTCGTTCGGTAGGCAAGTATTCCCTCGTATGTACTTCAAAAACTCACTTTCATTCAAAATAATCCATGCTCTACTACACACTACACACCGCTCCAAATTAACACGACAGCAGTGGTACGAACACATCGCAGCACATGTTCGCCCCCCGTCGTGCTAATCCTCAACGGTCAAAAAATCTATTCATTTATAAAAAATCATGTTGGGTAGTCGAATGTAATGATAATCGTGTAATGATAATGTCGAATGTAATGATAATCGATTTTTTAATGGCGAAGTTATAGCAACAATTTGTTGAACATTTCGGGAAAAGTCCAAACACTGAAATGTAAAAATTTGATTTTATAACTATTATTTTTGATTCTTTTAAGTTAGAAACTGTTTTCAAAAATCTATTTTATCATTCACATTACTACCAAACTTTCCATAAATTGGTTTTCAAGAATGCTGTACAACTTGTGGCCCCTGTAAGTCGTAGCCCGCGCGCGACTCACCCGAGAGCGGCTGCTTGTCTCCCCCCAGCATGTAGGTGCGCAGCCTGTGCGCCAGCGGCGAGTGCGCGGCGCCGGGCGCCGAGCGCGCCGCGCCCGCCATCACCATGCCCAGCGCCAGCCCCGCGGCCAGCGCGTAGCCCGCGCGCGACTCACCCGAGAGCGGCTGCTTGTCTCCCCCCAGCATGTAGGTGCGCAGCCTGTGCGCCAGCGGCGAGTGCGCGGCGCCGGGCGCCGAGCGCGCCGCGCCCGCCATCACCATGCCCAGCGCCAGCCCCGCGGCCAGCGCGTAGCCCGCGCGCGACTCACCCGAGAGCGGCTGCTTGTCTCCCCCCAGCATGTAGGTGCGCAGCCTGTGCGCCAGCGGCGAGTGCGCGGCGCCGGGCGCCGAGCGCGCCGCGCCCGCCATCACCATGCCCAGCGCCAGCCCCGCGGCCAGCGCGTAGCCCGCGCGCGACTCACCCGAGAGCGGCTGCTTGTCTCCCCCCAGCATGTAGGTGCGCAGCCTGTGCGCCAGCGGCGAGTGCGCGGCGCCGGGCGCCGAGCGCGCCGCGCCCGCCATCACCATGCCCAGCGCCAGCCCCGCGGCCAGCGCGTAGCCCGCGCGCGACTCACCCGAGAGCGGCTGCTTGTCTCCCCCCAGCATGTAGGTGCGCAGCCTGTGCGCCAGCGGCGAGTGCGCGGCGCCGGGCGCCGAGCGCGCCGCGCCCGCCATCACCATGCCCAGCGCCAGCCCCGCGGCCAGCGCGTAGCCCGCGCGCGACTCACCCGAGAGCGGCTGCTTGTCTCCCCCCAGCATGTAGGTGCGCAGCCTGTGCGCCAGCGGCGAGTGCGCGGCGCCGGGCGCCGAGCGCGCCGCGCCCGCCATCACCATGCCCAGCGCCAGCCCCGCGGCCAGCGCGTAGCCCGCGCGCGACTCACCCGAGAGCGGCTGCTTGTCTCCCCCCAGCATGTAGGTGCGCAGCCTGTGCGCCAGCGGCGAGTGCGCGGCGCCGGGCGCCGAGCGCGCCGCGCCCGCCATCACCATGCCCAGCGCCAGCCCCGCGGCCAGCGCGTAGCCCTCGCGCTCCACGCAGTTCTCCATCTCGGGCCCGGGTGGCTTGCCTGGGAGATAGGTGTGAACGTATACTATACGGAGGATTGTATATACAATGTAAACAGAATACTGTTCATTGTTAAAAAAAAAAGAAAAGTCAACTTCTACGCCATGGTCTTCACTGTAAAATGGTGAACAAATAGGCAACCACATTTTCCTGAGCATATAAAAACTACGTAAAAAAGCGGGATTTCTATTTATATTGCAATTGTCAAATTGATCGCATTCGATTTTATAAAATGCGAATCTATTCAGCAAATTCATTCAACCAGAAAAGTAGTTTGCCGGATATCTATCAAAACTAAAATTCTTATGGTTTATAAGCATCTAACTAGTTCAAAAAAAAACCGGCCTAGAGTGTGTCGGACCACGCACAATGAAGGGTTCCATAGTTAGGATAAGTTCATGCCAAGGACAAACTTAACATTGTAGTTGCAAAACATGATCTCCCATACATTCCAACTGTAAATGTAACTTTGTAGGCACAATATCGGGAGATTTACCATGTTATTTTAAGACCACTTCTTATAGGTTTTCCTGTAATCTATAAGTATAGCACTTTTACCTGTATTTATTTCAAAATTGTAGGCTCGGAAGACTCGGCTAAATTTTCTTAAATATTTTTAAAATTATAATTTTTTTATAAAAAAAAAAAATTGTAATCCTCAAAACAAGCCCTTTCATTTGATATGTCATACACTACAGTTTTTTTAAATTTTCTATTTGACGCCGAAAGTGACCCCTATATTCAAAATTAATTTTCGTTACACGTTCATGTTTGTGTCACAGAAATTGATGTGTACCAAATTTCAACTTAATCGGTCCATTAGATTCGGAGAAAATTGTCTGTGACAGACGGACAGACGAACGTTTTTCCCTTTTGAGGTACCGAACCCTAAAAAGTGTCAAAGAGTTATTTCCTTAGAACGTTGAAAGTCCGATCTAAACCGTAGTTTCCTATAGAGAAGATCACCGGATAGTTTCATGTGGAGAAAAACAATTATACAAGGTAAAATTAAAACTAAAGATTATGCAAGCCACTGGTAGTATGAAATGATGACTTTAGAAAATCTTCATTTTTTGTTTTATAGTAGTTAGATATCGATAATTCGGTAAGAGTGATGGGAAGTTTAGCCAGCTAATTTAATGTGACCTTGTATGATAAAAAAATACCTGTGCGGTCGTGGAACCCCGTCAGAAACGAAGTTCCTTCTTTCGTATGATATAAAACAAAAACAAAATATTCGCAGCCGCCACCTTGGATTTACGATTTGACTTCACTATCGGCTTTAGCACCCTCAAAAACTATGAAAACGACACCCATGACGAAAAATTTGAACATTTTCGCAGTCGCCATCTTGGATTTAAATTTTGACCAAGTTCACACTTTCTCTCTCTTTCTCTGGCATGCAGTGTGCTCGGGCCAATATGTTCAATTTTATCCCACGACACTGTAATCACTTTACTCTTTTCTTTTGTTTTTTTTTTTGCCGGTGTTCTCTCTCTCTCTCTCTCTTTCTTTCGAAGACAGTCGCAAGTATTAACAATTTTTAGCGTGACGATTTCTGAAAGATTACAAGCCGCGTTAAAGAACTTCGTTCCAATATCACTTACCGATCTCATTCAACAACACCTGCGCGTAATGCGTGTGCGCAGTGGCCTGGTATATCAGCCCCACGCCTAACAGTGCCGCCACCAGGATGTTCTGCTGGATGTCCAGCTCGATGGATGTGGGTGGAAGCAGGGGTTCCAGGTGGATGCTCATCATTTTAGTTGCTTGGACGTCCATTGTTCCTGAGGAGAGAATAGTGGTATTTAAGAAATGCCTACAACCCAATTTCTAATGACTACTTAGAAGCACCCCATAATTTTAATAGATGCCGTACGTTTCATAAGAGCCAATTAAGGGATTATGTGCAGTGAAGTTTTCTTTAACTGTAACTACAAACAAATAAAAACTCACTCGAGGGGATCAGTGCTGTTAGCCGAAATACAGGTTCCTCCTAGTTCGGCTCCAAATGCTTAAACTTTTGTGTACTTTTGTTTTATCATAGTACTCAACTGTAATGTAATCTAAGTACTTCTTCTATCGAATCTTTATTATTTTGGCATTTCAAAACCATTAAATATTCCAACATACAGGGTGTAAGGGACAGCCCTCCGCAGACTGATAGGGTGAAGTCAGTATATCATATTAAGATGATGATGGATTCCCATAACATTCCTGAAATAATTTAATGTATCGGCATTAAATTATTTCAGGAATGTTATGGGAATCCAATTAACCTGATTTGTTTTATTACCTTATACGCAATGTATCGCTACCGTGGCAAAACGCACGTAGGTAGGTAGGTAGCGAACGGCAGCGCAGTGAGAAATTGAACAGAACAATTGGAGTACTGCGTACAGAGAATGTAATTTTACATTTAAAGAAAGAAATAGTAAATGAAAAAACGCAAAATAAAATGAATTCATTTCATTTTCCTGGGAAATTTTTCGGTGGAATTGCAATTGAATTCAGAATAAGGAGCTGAATGTACCCTGTTAGTTTGCGGAGGGCTGTCTCTTACACCCTGTATAATATCAGGTTATCATCCTAAAATCGATAAAACTGATTGTGTCACTCTTTTTGTTAAATTAAATCATTTATTTGGTTACTAATAAAGAGTATGCTATCTATCCCCTTCTCGTTACCTTTATAAGTAGCAGCCAATCCCAGCAGTAGTCCGACGCTAATCATCTCGTTACATTTCACGAGATATTCATAGATGTTCATGAAAGGCATGTCACGGAGGTGACCGTTCAGTCCTAACGCCATGAGGAAGCCTGCGTGCTCCGTTGACATTTCTGCTGTGCCCTTTTAGAAATAGGAATTGTATAGTTGCACAATATTGTTTCAGTAACATGTTTTTGTACTGCAAGAAATAAGTTGCTGGTAACAGTTTTGCTGGCAATATTTCAAGTCACAGTAAATAATGTTTAGCATTTTTTTTTTCTTTTTTGTTTGCCGTGTATATTAAACTTTCGTTTTTGCGCTTTCTCTGGTAAAAGTAAACGTGTATGTATTTTGAATAATATTAAGTCTGTGGTGTATGTCTTATTATTTTGTTTGTATTATTTGAGCATTTGAGTGGAGATCGATACAGTTTGCTTAAAATAAAACCGATCTTGTGCGAATCATTGATTAGAGTCAATAAAACAATTTATATATTACCGTAATTAAAAAAGCAAATGAAATGCCACTCACCCTCGGCTTATTATAGATGACCCACTCCGAATCAATGGTGAACCCGGAGAGCGGCACGAGCGCGAGGCCGGCGGCGGCGCCGTTGTGGAAGGCGGGCCACGCGCCCGGCGCCGGCGCCGCGTCGCCCGCGCCGCCCGCGCCGCCCGCGCCGCGCCCGCGCCAGCGCCCCCACACGCACACGCGCGGCACCTCCACCGCCTCCGTGGCCGGGCACGGCACGGTGCGCAGGCTCGCCATCCCCCTGACGAAGCAAACCACTCGTTTACCACATAAAAACTACAGAACAGTAATTCTCCTCAACTGCAGTGAGGCTAGTCGATTCGGTCGTTAGACATCAAACAATACGGTCGCTCCGGGAGCGAGCTCGGTCCCAAATTTTTGTTTTACCATACCTTTGGGGCCTTGCACATGTGCGGGTAGCTTGCCGGCAAAATCGAACAGTAATTCTTTCTTTTGATACTGTTGTGACTTTAACAGCCACCAATAATTACATTAAATTAGTGCTAAAGTGAGGTGCCTATCTACGTGCATTCCTGACCTCAGGCGACAATTATGACACTGGTGAGATCTTTCCATATCTTTCAGGAGTTTACTTCCCCCTGTAAAATTGTTATTTAATTGATGAATGGAGGTCATTATAAAATCCATACATCTTATATGCTGTATTTACAATTTGTTCGACTAACTTTAAACTATAATACGTGTGTGATTACGTGCAGTGCAGTGTTCCAAAACTGTTAGGGGTAATTTATTTGCGAGTGCCGTCTTTTTTAGACATTTGTAGTGAATCAAGAGTCGCAAGTAGATGTTAACCTGCAAAGCTATCCTTTTAGATTTTATTGCTCTTGACTCTGACGAACTGAAGCCAAGTGTAATTTTTGTGTTTATTTGGGTGATAAAGTTATTTTTGTGAAACTTTTTTTGTTAAGTTTACATATTTAAATATTTGTGAAGTTTAAGACGGCTGAAAACCGAGATAAGATTAAGAATGCTGCTAGCGAGATTTACAAGAAACATGAAACTGACAGAAGCCAGACGATCACAATGGAAACAGCAACGTGTAGCGTCATAGCAGTGACATAGAAAAGAGTCGAGAAAGCAGTTAACCCCGCCAAAAGATGCACCGCTGGACATGAATTAATCTGGCGACGATGTCGTTAACAGATGCCCATACATAGATATCACCCGTTGTGTGTCCAGGGTTCCAAAATTGTCCTTTAGTTCAAGGGAGTTTTTTTTTTTGTAAGCTGTGAGTGGTGTTTTACTGTCCCGGGCACGCATACCTCAGCTTTGAAAACAAAATTCCGTGCAGCCCCTTTTTGCAATCCGCCAGATGTGTGCCCGCGCTGACCCGTAGGCCGCATAGCAATTGGTATTTTAACTCTTAAGATACTCACTATTTGTGTATATTATGGAAGGCCATGTATCTCAACAAATGTGATGGTAATGATATAATCTGACGGTGAAAGTGTACAGATTGTGCAAAATACGACATACTTTTCATTCGTTTATTATTTTTATTTTTTATTTACTCAAACTGCTGTCTACAGGGCGATTGGTAATTACGTACATTCCTTGGAAAGGGGATATCAAATCGAGTTTTTACGCTGTTAAGGTTTTATGGATACTTTCCGCCTTGTCCAAATACTGCTAATATAAGAAATATACTCAACTCTGGACGCGAATTTCATACCTTTCTGATATCCTGCTCGAACTACGATCGAACGGAGGAAGATATTTATTTTAATTAAAAAAACGCACCACCTTTGCGGGTTTTTTTACGGTCTTTTCCTTTATTATTCTCAAAAACAAGGGTCATAACAAATATCTGATTCTGCAATGCTATTGATTGATGAGCGTAAGTAAGCGTTACTATAGCGGCCGAGCGCTAGCAAGCACGTCAGCTATGCGCAAGCAGGAAGAGTCATTGTGGTTTACAGATATGCGCGCCCGCGATAGTACGAACAGAAAAATAAGGATTCGGGCGACGCGGGTCGGAATTTTTGTCGGTGTCTTATTAATTACTTGTGCCGAGTAGTGTGTATAACTCACAACTATATTATTTGCAATCGCGTCAACCCGAGGTGAACAGCGGCGAGCTACAAGGCGTACTTGTACCGCGTCGGAGCTGGACATAAACAACGAGGAGCCGGCCGATCGTGCCCTGGACATTGCTGTGGACAACTTATCAGAATGAAGAATAGAATCGAGATACGAGTTTGACCTCGCCAAAAGATTCACCAGTGATGCTAGACTTGAACCATTCTACTATAGACAATTATCATGAGAGACTTGATTAACCACGCTAGGAATAAACCAAGACGAAAGAAAATTCATGAAATGTTAGACAGAAAAACCGTAATCAAACGCATCAAGAAACACAGTATGTGCTATCTCGCACATGTTCACAGTCACCGCAAACCACACCCGTACATACATGCAGTACAAGAACAAATCCAAGAAAGCCGGCCTACCTATTTACACATGAAATGATATCCTAAAACAGGACGTGACCTACTTCGACAGGGAATTCACTTTTGGATGGACATGGCTGAAGACCAAGATAAGATTCAAAAGACTGCTAGCGAGATTTACAAGAAACCTGAAAAGGAACCAGCCTAGCGGCGCCGTCGTAAAAAGATGCCCATCCATAGATAAATATCACCCGTCTCTCCACTATTCCATTGCTTACTCAAGGATGCATATCCGGTAGGCTCGCAAATCCCTCCTTATCCTAAGGGCACGCCTTCCCTACCATTACCGCGCCTCCCGGTCTACTTCTTGATATGCAATGGCCTCTGTAACCCTATGAAGCATGAGGCTCCAGCGGCTAGTGTAAATCTCGGGGTTCATTCGATTTATCGAGTCTGGTTAAACCACGCTGGGGTCGGTGCATTTCATTCATTCATTCATTCATTCATTCAACTGCAGAGAGGCTAGTTAAAACATCCTAAAACAAAAATCGCATAAATGAAACTCAAACTCCAAGCATTTATTACAATTAAACCAATTAAAAACACTTTTGAATTGTCAAGGAATAGGTCAGTAAAAAAAATGAACACTCTTTTAAATCAAACATTATTGTACATATTCTTTTAAGGTTAATGTTCCGCCCCTCCGTCCATACATTTTTGAACACCTATATACACTAAACACAGACACTCTTTCTTTAAAACTAATCATTTTATCAATTCTCTACAATGAAATGTGTCCGCGTTCGACCTTTTTAATCAATAACTTACATTATTTACTTAGAAAAACAACAGTGAAATACCGGCAAAATTTGACACTTCTACAGTAGTGTGCGTGACTTTTGACCATAGACATTTAATAAGTATGGACTGGAAATACCTACAAAAAAAAGGTGCATACCTACAACTCAAAATGTCGCATAAAATGGCTGCCAATGCTAGGGTTGTGTCATTCAGGGAACATGGTGTTACTATTTCGAGTATCGATACTAGTACGTAATAGTATTACGAATCTTACTAGATATCACGGTTGAATCATATTTAAAAAAATATTAGCTAATAGTCCGTTGTAACAGAAAAAAACGAGTATTGACAATTTATCACTTCTCAAACAATTTTCCGCATAATTATAATTTCATTTATAGAATTATTACTTAGCAAATAAAGTTTTCACAAATATTTGTAACGCAAACCTAATGTTTGGCAAGTGAACGTTTAAACGAAGCCAAATATTTAGTATCGAGTGAGCATGCAAGTCTTATGCCTGTTTTCACCTTCACTAAGTGACACTTAAATGAATCCCTAATAAAAGTTCACTGTTGGATTTTCAACGGTAGACTCAGCGCTGAGAGTTGAAAAACAGTGCAGTTTTATTTAGGTATTCATTTAAGTGTCACTTAGCTGTCGGTGAAAACGGGCATTAGTGAATTAAATTTTTAACAATTTTATCATAAATGAACATTCGGAATAATACACATCCTTACATATTATAAAACTAAGTACACCGCCGAGTCTGTCTGTTTTTCTGACTGTCTGAACGCGAAAAATTCAAAAACTACTAAACGGATTTTCAATCAATTTTCACTAATGGACGGAGTGATTCATGCGGAAGGTTTTAGTGTATAATTCATTAAAGTTTTGTGTAAATTGGCTGAAATTTGACGATTATTGTTGAAGATGTCGGATAAAATCATGCGGACTGGGATCTTTATTAGCGTGCGCCGCGGAAATCATAAAAGTTACATAAAATGTGTGTTCTACAGTATTGTTCATCTTAAAAACTTCAACAAAAAATCGTATACACTACATAAAACTCTGCGGAACGGTCTCTCGGTGCTATGAACCAAAGAGTACAGTTTGCTGTAAACCACGGGCCGGACCTAGCAATATCATTTCAGCGCAGCGAAGGAACTAGTATCAGAAACTATTACGGAAACGATACAACACTATTCCACCATGACATATCATTGTAAACAAACGAATGAAATTATGAAATAATAAAAAGGTCTGTTGGACGGAAATAAACCCATATATTAAAATTTAAGCCGTATTTAATGATCACCTAGCAATTTTTTCATCGAAAGTTTACCACTTTATGTACTATTGCATGAAAACTGACTACTAACCTGTGCAAAGATAATTGAGGTTGATTTTCCTTCTTTCTTGCACCACACTTCACAATACAACACACAGACATGTTGAATTGGTGTTTTCCAACGTATATATGTAGTTTTAAAGGAAAACTCCACGTAATTTTCTCACAAATCTCAATAAAACAAAAAGTAAACAACCACTTGACAGCAGAACTACCATGAACTTGTCGCATATTATGGCGGATATGGCACTTACCTACAACTGTTACTACGTCTCAACAAAATGTTGCCATTATGAGGAACAACTGAAATATTGTTGTCTCTTTTATCAAATACGATTACCACATTGGAAAGAGTGAAATAACACGATATTTCACATTCTAGTTCGTTTTTCACCCATATTTGTATAAGCAAACTTATGTATAGAATATCGCGGCGCCTCCGTATTTTTACTATCTCAATGCTTTTGACAAGCAATCGAAAGGCGATGTTTAAACATTGACGCGCTAGATGTCGTGCGCGTTCGCGTTCGTTATCTTATAATTCTAATAAATCAAAGTTCTAACTGCAATAATTGAGTAATTTCATTTCCAATCGTTCAAAAATAAATAACATAAAACTAATGACCTTAGAAATCTATGTTTTTTTTTTGTAAACAATTTTATTACTCATTATTGTTGTGTGGCAACTCGTAGCGTGGACCGTGGTCGTAGGTATTGTACACTGACCTCTATTATAATAGAGGTCAGGTGTTATTGTAGGTACTTTTGTTCGGCTCCGTCGTCTCGGCTCGATATAAAATTACATTCTTGATTTCATTGTCACGCGCTATGATTTGCGCGCGGAATTTCTTGTGTTGTGAATTTATTTTTGTATGCTGTGCATTTTAATTGATTCAAATTGCAATATTTCTGTAGTATGCATTTGAGACTATATTGTAATTTATCGTAGGTATAGTAATTAATTATTCTAATAACGCAAATATATTTTCGGTGGGATTAAAAACAACAAATTGGCCCGTGATTTTTCTGAAATATCACCACATTGCTAATCACATCAATCATACACACGTATGACGAAAGTGATTAGTATTCTGGCTAACATTGACTCATCAGTTCATCACTGAAACCAGTGATAAATCAGTGTATCATATTTTAACGTGTTTGAATATTTTTTGAACAACGATATATACAATTATTATAAATCGGTAAACTACCAAAGTAGTCACAAAATTAAACTTGCAAACATTGGCAAAATATGATTTTCCGAATTTTCAGACAGACAGATAATATTATTAGTTTGTTTTATCAAAGTAGGTACCTATACTCTACTCCGTTCACGTCGTCACAGTAATATTCTAATACAGTACTCCAACTTTATACAAACGCACGAAACGCGAGCTATACCTACGCGCCTCGATCTCGCGGTGCGCTTGGGGCGCAGACAGTCATGGTTGTACCGCAGTGTCCAACGGACGGTCTGTTGTTTTTTTAACGATAACCGCGCGATTTTTTCTCTAAAAATCAGTTATTATGACGAGTAGGAAATATTGTGCTGTTTTTGGTTGTATGAATTCGTCAATAACGCATCCAGACATAAGTTTTTTTTTAAATTACCTGGAAACTCTGAAAGGTAAGACTATAAAATAATTTTACTTACTAGTAGGTAGGTACATAATGTGTGTCTTTATGGATAAGTATTTCCTTTTATCTCACGAAAAAAAAGGTGTTTGGATTAATAAATAAAGCGAATAGAGTAACGGAAAGTTATTGAGACGAGTGAAATAGGTAGTTATATGCGGTTCTGAATGAATCATGATACGGTAGGTACCTACCTACTTACGCTTGTGTTAAAACTTCGGTGCATGTGTGTTTTGTTAGTTCAAAGTAAAGACGTGGTATTTTATTATTAATAATATTTGTTTATTATCTGTGTGTATAATTATACTAGAAAAAAAAATTACCGTCTGTGTGTCATTAGATAGTTTTCGAAATTTTCACAAAGTGTTTCTGCTGCTGCTGCAGCTGTGACAACATATACCACTAAAAACTGTTTTTTTTTTCTCGGTATTAACAACAACAGCTAGACTCATATATAATATTTAGATGTTTGAGGGTTGTGATTTTAAAACATTCGTAGTCAGCTGTTCAGCTTTTTAATAATTAATTATTTGATGACCAAAGAATTTTTGTTTTGAGTTGTTGCGAGTTGTAGGTAGGTACCTAATTAATTATAAAAAGGATATTTACAATCACAAAATTAAATAGAAACAGAAAGTAGGCAAATGTAATTAAATGCTGGAGACGGGCATCCCTAACGCATGTTACGTACCGCGCGGCTGTAGGCATTTATTTCTATCATGCGGCCGAGTTACACTACTGTATTATAATATTACCGTGACGTCGTCGAACACTTATGGTGCGTTCAGAAATAAACATAATTCAGTTACTTACAATCCTTTTTTTTGTTCCGTAATTTATTGTTTAAAAATAAATCGCTTATTCTAATACGATTTTTTTTTAATTCTTCGGCCAGTTCTACCAGGTATATAAAAATAACATTGAAATATAAAGATAAGTAAATTTTACTGTTACATTTTATTTTTCTAGATCTTATTTCAGAACGCAACTCAATCAAATAAAAGATTGATCTATGATTCTGACTATCTTATAATCTGCATCCACTTGCGATCTTTCAATATATGGTTGTGACTTACGATATTATTATATTTTATTCAAATACTGAGTGTCTAAAAGGAACTTATTCTTTCGTATTTCATTTGTTTTTCTATATTTCAGATTTAGATTACGTCTACAATGTCTGTTCGAACAAGCAAGGCGTCGTACAGACAACACGAATATTCGCGGTCGCGCAAATCTTTGAAACGAGTTCGAAGTGGAATAAGGAGATATTATGCTGAAAGGAGGTAATTGAACCTGCATAATACGACTAATTCTGTATCCGGCTTCTTCGTAAACACGGCCAAGTTTGGATGTATGGATTTCGCGCTATTTCACGATGACACGAGGTATCTACTTACCTACATTTTCTGTAGGCAAAAGTTTCATTCATATATTGTATTACAGCCGTGTGAAAATTTGGCGTTCTGAAGAAACTAAGAAGAAGCCAGTGAATGAAGAAATCGTCATAGATAACTCTATAATGTATGTATCAATTATGCATGGTTTATTGTTGCTCGTAAAAGGAACACTACGTGTATGTAGGGTCAGTAGGTCGTCATGTGGACTGCTTTAGTCTAAAACCATAAGATGACGTAAAAAAAACCCACGAAATATTGAGAAAGGAGAAAATAGATCTAGGATATAGGTATTATACTTTTATTATGGTCATCACAATTTGTTTTTATTTTTCTTTCAATCCCAGAATACACAACCAAGAACATATGCTCGTGTAAAACCGAAAATCCGCTTAGAGGCCACCTACAGTGCTCCTAGTACTAGCACAGTGACAGCTGAACCTGTGGTTGAACCTTTAGAGATTAATTGGCCTTAGATTGACGGTACTAACATTTTGAAGTGAATGGCAAACAATATTTGTCAAAAAGTAACAAATATACTTAGTACGTTTTCTTTGCAGCACCAGTGTGGCAGTGGTTTCAAGACAGGAAGTTTCAAGGCAGAGAGTGCCGTGGAGGTACCATCAAGCTTTGGAGATTGATGGTACTACCATTTTGAAGTGAATGCCAAACAGTATTTGTCAAAAAGTAACAAATATACTTAGTATGTTTTCTTTGCAGCATCAGTGTAGCAGTGGTTTCAAGACAGGAAGTTTCAAGGCAGAGGGTGAAATCAACATGTCAAATGATTTTTGTTCTAATTGTATTTTGGTAGTAGTTTGTTTAGAATCTACATAACAATTGTATATTTCTTTTTATTTTGTATTTACTGTAAAATCAGAAGGTGAAATAATACTTCATTAGGCATACATGCTTACTAACTAAAAGCGAAACCATATGTTACTATGTTTTACTAAAAGCTTTTGTTGAGTGCGTCGAAATCGGAAATATGTTTTTCACCTTCCTGGTTATTATCACATAATAAATAGTGTTTTAGATTTGTTGTTGTATCTTGTTTATGAATTATTCTTATGTGTTGGTTATGAAATACTTAAATATTGAAATAATTGTTACTGTTACAAATCATTAGTGTTATTAGTTTTGAGTGAATAGGCATGGATCAGCATATGATATGCTACTTCAAATACATGTTTTGATAAAAAAAAAACAATAGTGTAATGTAATAAAATAAAACTGCGTTTTATTGTAATCAATTTTGACATTATTTATTTCCCCAAAATTATTGATCAATAAAATAGTTTACGCCAACAAATATAACTTTTATTTTTATAACAATCGTTCATAATATAAACCGTAGCAGGGTGGCGTTTAGAAGTTCTGACTACCCATACAGAAAAATGGAAAACTTGTTTTTTTACATTCACGCCATCTAGTGTTCAATCTTAGTAAAAATTTGTATACGTCTGTGTGTGTAAACGACCCTGTATGCAATGGCAGATGTTAAAATACATCATTTTACCGAATTGGGTGGATTTTAAGGCCGTGATATGACATATTTCAATAAAATATAATATTCAATAACCGCAAAAACTATTCCTACGACTTAAAAGTTTTCCAATTACGCAAAAACTCAAATAAACTAGAAATTTAGACTTCAGCGCCATCTCGCGAGAGATTGGCTGGGAACAGACCGTAGCAATCGCCTTAAATGAACATTACATTGAATACTAATATCACCACGAATACGTGAGTCGCTGCGAATTATACTCTAACCGACACTGACTGAATAACCCTTTCCGGAAGGACAACATTGCTGGGATACGTTAGAAAGAGATAAAGGACACTATTTTGTTTGGATCATACGTTCGAATCATAATTTTCACAAACCGAAAACAAGTCTTCACCAACATTTACATTTCCAACAATACGGATTAGGAATCGACTGATTGTTTCAGGCTACAGCATCGACTGATTGTTTCATAGTCGTGTTTAACTACTATTGAGAACGGACGTACCGATCGCGCGCGCGTGCTCTAGTTAAGAGTATTTTGCAGACGCATCACAACACCGTCGTCGCGGTGTACGTCGAGCTATCGGGGCCACCGCGATGACCCAGTTACAAGTGCGGAAATCGTCATGAAGTGATTCTTATAATTGTTTAGGTGTCACGTTCGCCTTAAAAGTAAATATGGCTGCAAAACAGTCTATTAAAATAAAAACCGATCTGGAAAGACAGTTGTATGACTGTTACATCCAGGAGAAAACAGACAGAGAAAACCTCCAACAAATGGTACGTCAACTGAACGGCCACATACAAAGCTTGCAGGAACAGGTACAAGATCTGCAAGGTCAATTAAATTGCTTAAAAGCACGAGAAAAAGAAGAACCCTCAGATAAACAGGCCAGTGTGGCCATAACACCAGCTCAGCCTACTATAAGTGAAGTTGAGTACTGCACGGATGAGGATGAACTTGCCAAAGAAACTGGGTGGATTAGGGCTAAAAACAGGAAGAAAAGGAAGTTGAACACCTCTCTTACTCCACCACCGCCACAACATGCTAAAACTAGCGCTCAGCAGCAGCAAGCTAACAGCAAAGAGAAGACAACCACTAAAAAGATTCTAGCGCCGCCGCCGATTGTGGTGGACGGTGTTAAGAATTACCAAACATTCTACGACTTTTTGACTGAATCTCAGCCAGTAGAAACATTTACCGCGAAAATGTTAAGCGGTAATAGTTTGAAAATAAATGCCAAGACTGAAGAGTCCTACAGAGTTATTTCTCGGCGATTAACCGAAAATAACTGCTTTTGGCACTCATACGAGGATAAGCAAAATAGGCCAATAAGAGTTGTGGCAAAAATGTTGCATTCTTCCTGCCAACCGGATCGGATTAAAGATGATTTAACGTCGCAAGGATTCCAGATAGAAAATGCAATTAACAAGCTTAGCTGGAGAACAAAAGAACCGCTGAACATGTTTATTTTATCGTTCAAGAATGACGAAGAACTCAACAAAATATACGGCATTAAATATATCCTAGGCTGTAAAGTGGAGATTCACCCCCTTAAAACGTCAAAAATAATACCGCAGTGTAAGAGATGCCAATCTTATGGTCATACACAGAAGTATTGCGCAAAAGAGCCAAGATGTGTTAAATGTACAGGGAAACACCTCACAGCTGATTGTAAAAAACCAGCACAAGAAAAACCTAAGTGTGTCCACCGTGGCTTACCTCACCCAGCCAACTACAGAGGGTGTTTAGTTGCCAAGGAGATGCAAATGATGAAGAACAAACACGCAAAAAGTAATCCAAGTAGCAACACTGCCGTTAAGCAAATTGTTAGAAACTCAGATAAACAGACAACAAAACAAAGTGCGCAGTTTGCACAGACAACAACAATAACTGCACCTTCATCCAAAAGTGCCTCATATGCACAAGTAGTAAAACCAAGCATACCATCAAGCCTAGACGATAAGCTCAACCAGATCTTGAAGTGCATATCCTCATTTGACAAGAGACTAGAGAAATTAGAATCAAGTACTGTACAAAATCAATAATGAATAACACACTTAAAATAATGGCGTGGAATTCCAACGGACTGCTGCAACACCAACATGAGTTGCTAGTAGTCCTAGACACAGAAAATATTGATGTGTGTTTGATCTCTGAAACACACTTCACTAAGCAGTCTTTTGTACAGTTTAAAGGTTATAAAGTGTATCTCTCGCTGCACCCTAACAACACGGCCCGAGGAGGTAGTGCAGTTATTATTAAAGAAAATATCTGTCATTACGAACAGAGTAAATACGAGGAGCTGGACACGCAAGCTGTGGCGGTATCAATTAAAACAAAAAAGTTTAATGTTACAGTAGCAGCTGCATACTTTCCCCCAAGACACATGATAAACAAAGAACAATATGTGAACTTTCTCAGACTTCTTGGACCAAGATTTATATTGGGCGGGGACTTTAACGCTAAGAACACTCATTGGGGATCGAGACTAACTTCAACTAAAGGAAGACAGCTTTTTAGAGCAGTGAATGACATGCGTTGTGAGGTCATAAGTACTGGAAAACCTACATACTGGCCGACTGACCCCCAGAAACTTCCAGACCTTATCGACTTTTTCATTGTCAAAAATATATCCACCAATTACCTGAGTGTGGAAGAGGGGTATCATATGAACTCCGACCACTCTCCGATATTATTAAAACTGAGTCATAAAATATTACTGAGACAAAACCACCTGACATTGGAAAATAAGTTTACAGATTGGGAGAGTTTTAGCATAGACTTACAAAATATAATTGACCTAAAAACTTCATTAAAAAGCAAAGATCAGCTCGATTTTGAAGTAAACAAGTTTGGCAACGATATCCAACAATGTGCATGGAACAACACACCACAGTCAAATAAAAAATGTAAAGGAAATAACTACCCAAAGGAAATTGTAGACCTATTATATGAAAAAAGAAACCAAAGGAAAATATGGCAGCAAACTAGATTTCCGAAAGACAAAACTCTATTGAATAATCTATCGAAAAGACTACAGAGAACAATAAAAACCTTTCAAGATGAGGCTCTCAACACTAACCTACGGCAGTTAAGCAGTGATCATACAACGCAATACTCTCTTTGGAAAGCAACAAAGTTGTTGAAAAGGCCAGTCACATCAATTCCCCCGATCAGAGATGATAATGGAAAGTGGGCCATAAGCAACGAGCAAAAAGCCCTAAGATTTGCACATCATTTAGAAGAAACCTTTCAGCCAAGTGACGGGTCTGTAGAAAACCTGCAAGTTCCCGATATTCTGCAAGATCAAAGAATTAAGCTTGTGACCCCGAAAGAAGTTGCAAAGGAAATTCAAATGATAAGCCTAAAAAAGAAATCCCCAGGGTATGACCTTATTACGGGTGAAATCCTAAAACATCTCCCTCGTAAAGCTATTGTTAAACTTACAAGGCTCATCAATGCTGCATTCGTACTAAAGCATGTTCCTGAGCCATGGAAAGTTGCTGAAGTGATTATGATTGCAAAGCCCGGCAAACCACCTCACGAAGCATCATCATACAGGCCCATATCCCTGTTGCCGATACTATCAAAGCTGTTTGAAAAAATATTTCTAAAACGCCTAAAACCGATTATAAGCGAGAATAATTTGATCCCTGACCACCAGTTTGGTTTTAGAGAGAAACATTCTACGATAGACCAAGTACATAGAATTACCAACATCATCGAGAGAACGCTTGAAGATAAAAAAGTTTGCTCCACCGTATTCCTAGACGTGGCACAAGCTTTTGATAGAGTTTGGCATGAGGGTTTGATGTGCAAGCTAAGACTAATGCTGCCTAATGATTTTGCCGATATCTTGCAATCATACATTACAAATAGAATGTTTAGAGTAAGGCACGAGGATGCTTTTTCCGAGCTAAAGATAATTAAAGCTGGTGTGCCCCAAGGTAGTGTGCTGGGACCAGTGCTCTATTTGCTGTACACGTATGATATACCAGAGCTCGAAAATAATACAATTGCAACCTTTGCGGACGACACTGCCATCATGGCGACAGGATCATGCCATACGGAAGCAATCGAAAAGGTGCAAATCGCTCTAAATAAAGTTCATGATTGGGCACAAAAATGGAGAATCAAATTGAATGAATCAAAGTCGCTTCATATTGATTTCACCAACAGAAATTGTGACTACCACCCAGTCTTCATAAATGGTCAACGAGTGCCATACGCAAATACAGCCAAATACCTTGGCATAACGCTTGACGCGAAACTGCGCTGGAAAGCGCACGTCAAAAAGAAAAGGCAGGAACTAGACATGCGCTTTAAAAACATGTATTGGTTGATTGGACGGGATTCGTGTCTATCAATACACAACAAAATATTATTATATAAGCATGTTCTTATGCCAATATGGACATATGGCATCCAACTGTGGGGATGTACTAAACCAACCAACATCAAAATCATCCAAACATTCCAGAACAAAGTACTCAGGAGTATAGTTAATGCTCCCTGGTATATAAGAAATGACGACCTCCATCGTGACCTGAACATGGAACCCGTCACCAAGATAATACAAAAATATGCTGAAGCCCATGAACAACGACTCCATCATCATGTGAACATCGAGGCGATTCAGCTGTTAGACCAAACGAATATAGTGCGAAGACTAAAACGAACAAAACCTTTTGATTTAGTGTAGTGTAAAAAGTGTAGAAATAACAGTGACAGTGACACACATAATAACACATGAACAAAGTGTTTATAATATCATCATATCAGACTCTAAGAAAGTGGAACGGACTTGTGTAAAGTACAAAGGACACTATTCTAAGTTTTAAAATAATCATCATTTGTATAAAATTAAGTTAGATTTAAATTGCTTATTAGTCTTATAGACTAGATTGTAATTAATTATTAAGAACGGAGTTCTTTATAATAAAGGATAAAAAAAAGGCTACAGCTATTCGGAACACCATGTTTAAGGGCTTTGGTTTTTAGGCAAAATGTCAATAGATGAGTTTATATCACCATAGACAATTTACTACCTATAACTATATAAGCGTTTTTAATTTATTACTGAAGATGTTAACTAAAAATCATAACAGAACAATATTGACCATTTAAAAATAACAAACTCACCTAGCAATAGGCAATGCCATAGTCCTAGTACTGACAGCAAACAGATACTTCTCTTGTTCTTCAATAAAATCGTGGTCGGACACCTCAGGTCGCTGCGTCAGGTTGATGGTCACAGGGATCGAGGACTGAAGCAAGTTTGTTACTTCTGTCATTCTGAAACGAGACATAATATATTATGTTATGTATTTTTGAGTTACAATGCCATTACGTATGTAAAATGAATATAAAACCTAACAATATGTTTCTTACTGCAACGCGGGAACTTAAATGAAAAACTATGCGAATTTCACCATTGTATAAATTGCTAATTTAAGTTCTATTTTTTTATAAAGGACTGAATCGAAGAATCAGCTAATTGACTACTGTACACAAGCCTAAGATTTGATATTTTTGTGAATAGTAGAGCGCCAGGATGATTTCCAACCTTTGGATCAATAGCGCAAGCGAAACGAAGCGTTATTTCGAAGAAAAGTGGCACGAAGCTATTATCAAGAAGCGTCAAGTACGCCTAAACCCTCCCACACATATACAACAATGCATGCCAAATTTATTGTTCTAGTTACAACCGGATGTTCAAAACTAAACTCGGTCTAACGAGTCATTTAAGGCACAAGGGCACATGCAAGGAATTGATTTCTAACTAAGGGTCGCCATTACATGATCTATGTGCAGAGGCAGAGCAGAGGACAGCAAAAATTAAAATTAAAAACTTCATAAGTCGCCATTAATATTACCGTAATTTATATAAATGACCGTAAAATACCCGTATTTTACCAGCGTTTTCCGTAAAATTACGTAATTTTGCAACCCTACACAGCGCCCCCTGTCAAAGTTATTGAAGCGCCAAAAGATCCTTGTAGCAATATTAAATGTGTCAAATGATCAAAACACCTAACATTCTACCAAACATAATGTATATACGATAAAAGTTTCGATATTGGTAAAGAATTTTCTCTTACCTATGATCCCTCGGATACAGCAGACTCAGTAGCTGTGTGTTCAGATGCTCCAGGCCTGTTATGACGTCAGCATCTTCAGGGTTGCTCCGGGTTGGTTCAGCTGGTCTCTTCGCCAGTGTATACACCGTGTCTTTCTCCAGAACTTCCAGGGCTATGACTGGGGGATATTAATTTTATGTTATGTTTGTGATAACATTGTGGGCACAGACTGCGCTAAGTACAATACTGTATTGTATGAACCTAGCGCAGAGTGATCTTGCGCAGATTAGTAGCAAAGTAATAATAAACATGCTCAACATATCTAAAAATAATTACTATACTGCATTAGACTTGTCATTTGCTAGGAAAGAACCTATATTCAGCATTTACTTATTTGCTAGCTTTTGCCCGCGGTATCGCCCGCTAGTATGTCGGAAATTATCCCACGGGAACGTACGCCGGGATAAAAAGTATTCTATTTCCTAACCCAGGAAATGTCATTATTTCATAGAAATCTGTTCAGCCGTTAAAACGTCAAAGCGAAATAACTCATTTTTGCATTAATAATATTACTAGCAGCGCTGCGTAGTTTCACTTGCATAAGGCTGGACCCCGTGGGAATATCGGGATCGTCTTCTTTTCGTGTGGTTAGTGACTAACCTAATGTCACAGGTTTAAAGCCTCGCGTCTGGCGTCTGACTTGGCTTCACATGCCGTCGAGAAATATCTCTCAGGCATGCCAGTTTCCTCACGATTTTTCCTTCATCTTTTTGAAGCAAGTGATAATTATACAATACGCACATGAATCCGAAAAGTCAGAGGTGCTTGCCTTGGGTTCGGAATCGAGACTGCTCCAAAATCGGGATAAAAAGTATCAAAGGTCTAAACCCAGATCATGGTCTACCCATGTGCCAAATTTCATCCAAATCCGAATGTTTAAATTACAGAAGATGGTCTGGGGTTTACAGCTTTGAACTGTAAAATAGTGTCACTCACACTCCATATAATCCGAGGCAGTCTTCATAGTATGCGCGACCTCGGCCTGGTGCGCCAGGTCCTCCCGCAGCACCAGGGTGTAGGCGGCCGGCGGCCAGTCAGCCGGGGGGGAACTCTTGCAGCGGCTGAACAGCGTGAGGAGCAGCAGGCCTAGAGCGGGGGGGAGGTTGTCGATGTCACGGAGGGTTATACCTGCGAAAGATATTAAGTATTGTTTTAAATACCCAGAAGCTTGAGTGATCTAGTTTAAGGGGTTTATATATCAACGTTGCTTAAAGTTAAGTGACGTTCAAACGTCAAAAATGTATGGTTAAACAGTCGCTAATCATTACATAACTTTAAGCAACTTTTATTTTTTTTTTAACCGCTAAGTGTTTTAACCCTAATTTGAAATAACCACAAAATAGTTTTTTTATTAGACATTTTTATAACCTCAATTATTAAATAAATACAATTTAATAATGTTATTCAACAAATATTCGTTGGAAAAAGTGATGAGACATGAAGCTGTAACCTTCTAAATACCGATGAACGTGTTACTAATTTATTTTATTTAGTGACTGCGTAAGAATTTAACCTGAACAGGTTTGTTTACACTTTCGTCAAAAAGTTTTAGAACAGGGTATAGCTTGGCTTGACTATACCTTTATCACACGCCATAATAACTGCCTGGCAGTAAGGAGAATTGTAGTTGTTATTATCACGTCTCGCGCGTGGAGTACTGCTAGCCGTTACAGTGTCACGACTTGAAATAGTTTGTATACCGGCGCTACGTCCACAGCCAACTGTTGTTAGAATCTGAAAATTAATTACACGACATAATTATATACGCCAGTATTACCCAAGTGTGTAGGCAGAGCAGGTGTTTGTTTAATATGTAATGTGGCTTTTTATGCGATCTTTGTGCAAACTCCAAAAATTTAGTGTTGTAACAAAAAAAGGTTTTACAAACCATACATTTCCAAGGACAAAACAAGGACAAAGCAAATAATCCATTTGCTTGTGTTACTATTTTTTTTTAAATATAGCACACGCATAATGCAAATGTCTTAATTATTGCTCATTGATTGATGTTATATTTGAAGATATGTAGTCGACTCGAGAAACTGTACGAACTAATGGAAAAGAAAAATATACCAAATACATACCTCAATAATATCCCTGGACATATTATTAACCTCAGCCAAATACGGGTAATATCCCACATCCAAATCCTTCAGCATAGAGTTCAAATACGAATACACATTCGGAGGATCCCGACTAAAGTACACAGGCTCACACAAATTCTTCAAACTACCCTCATTTATCTGAGACTCATCTTCATATTCCAAATTCAAATCCGCCGGGAAATCCAGCCAGTAATGATTGACATACGCATCGAGCTTCAAATCTTTCGATATTTGATACAAAAAGGTTGATAGCGGTCTTAAATTACTCCACAAAAGAGTATTTAGCTTTATTTCTTCGTAGACTAAATGAAGAGAATATAACACTTGTTGAATATAAGGAAATAAGACCGAATTTGTATTGAATAAGTTAGGTTTTTCAGTTTCTAAGCTTGTGCGTTTCCCTTTACGATATCCATCGGAGTTAGGTATGGGTAGTTTCAGCATGGTTAAGGAATGTCCTATGGCTTTATGCATTTTGGAGTTTAGGAGATAATCCCAGTCGTCTGGAGTCCCATCGCTAGATGTTCTTTGTTTCTTTGTCGCGACTTCTGCATGGTCTATAACGTCATCGTTCTGTTTCGTGTGTAATCGTTCTACGTCGTAGCCAATGAGCGAGAGGAGAAGATTCGAGAACATCGACCATTCTTGTTCGGGAGTTAGATCTTGAGTGCCAGGGGCGTTGCGGACGCCGTACCATTTTATTATTACCTATACAAGGAATTCATCTTATATTACCGACAATCAAATAAAATCATAATAGAATATTAGCAATCTAGGCCTAGATTGCTCGCCAGAAAATCAGCATACCCGTATTGTAAAAAAAAAGTTACGTCAAAACCTGCTAAATTATAAATAGAATGTAGCTTTTACCATCATATTTAATAAGCTAATTTAATTATAAAATTTATAATTTTGTGTCATATGACATTGATTTTACATTCAGTGATTACTAAATTATCTGTTGTTGCTTTATTTTCAATTCTTTTTACCTATTGTGGTATAGTAATTTTATTCTAGGTGCATCGTCTTCACATATAATTATTTAACTAATGTACGTATTTATACAAACGGTTGTAAGACATTTAAAAAAAGCAACGGTGGAGTTTCTTGCCCATTCTTCTTCATATGAAAACTACCTTTTGGAAGGGGCGACTAGAGTCAATTATATTAATTTGTACATTTTGACGTTCAAAAGTGTCATACATGGGCCTATGTGAAATAAATGATTTGTTTTTGGCATATTTTTAATATAAGTAAGTTTTTTCTTATCATTACTTTATTTTCTGACTTTACTCTCAGTTTGACTGAAAGGGGTTTTTAACGAAACTACCGCTATAGTATAAATCAGTAAACAGCATACCTGCATAGTAACATCTTTAGGCAATATAGCCCGCAGGGCAGTATAGCACCGAGTGACTAGTGTAGAACAAGTCAATGGCGGTAATGATATCCGGTACATTGAACCTGCTTCGAACTGCAGGGTGAGACGTGAACCGGCCGCATCGCAGAGTCCGTATAGACCTGGGAGTTAAAAAATCAAGTGTTAGTTAAACAATTTTGAATCTTATTGTTACAGAACGATCTTGTGTCTTATATACCTAAACATATAAATAACATTTAACTTGTGCTGAGAAAAAAACACGTGCAGTTTTGGAGTAGTGGCAAAGAAGTTTGTTTATATTTACAGCTGGAATGTGCTTGAACAAATATGATCATATTATTCATAATTCGCCTATGTTCAGCAGTGAAATTCTTTCTGATTGATTTATGATGATGATGAGTTATGTTATGACTATATTTTATACTCAAAACTAACTCTCGAATAACTACAGCTTAAGCTTTGTTTTTGTTTTCAAATTTGAAGTCACAATATGCAAGCTAACATTAACCCTATAACACTACGGTTTATTTATCTTTGACCATAATCAAGCTTACATGCTAATGTGCAAGCAAAAAAGACCCATAAAACATCTTACCTAAGCTCTCCTTTTGTTCAATCCTAGCTGCAGCGGAAGTATGAGGCACAGGCGACAGGAGATGTAACGCCGAATCATCGAAGTTGGAGGTTTCATTACATCTGCTTGGTAACAGACTGCTGCGGCGAGGGAATGGGGACTGGAAGGTAGCTCGCTTGGTGTAGGGCGAGTCTATTAGACGGGCTAGGACGCCGCCGACGTGGACCTGGGGAAAATATTTTTCGAATCCATTTTTACAGTCATTTATGTCGCTGTCTTAAAAGTCAAAGTACTTAAGCACAGCTTAATAGCCTATAATGTTCCCACGGCTGGGACACAGACCTCCTCTCTGTGAGAGGCCACGCGGGCACAGTTCAGGTTAGAGGATGCCACATTTCTTTAAATTTTTGGTTCTAGGACATGCCATTTCAAAGTATTTATTTTAAAGGAAAATGTTTGTAGGTGTCTTTTTTTTAATTTCTGAATTTTCGTGGAGTATAGAGTCAGAGTAAGAAAGTTATATTAGTTCTCAGTTTTTAATAATACAAATTACGAACATGCAATAATGAACGAGGCTTTCGGTGTTAGGAGAACAGTTGATCACTTGACTTTATATAAACTTTATATTTAAAGCTGTAAATGATAGCATAGCTTGGGAAACTTTTTTAGAGTAGTGGCATCCGATTACAAGGAAATCTTAATAGAGGTAAAAAAAACACACCAACCTTCCCAACAACATGATTCCCAGACTGCAATATAATATTCCCAGCTTCATCGATCAACGCAATCATATTCAAATGTTCCAACACCACAGCATCTTTAGCCAACACGGTCGAAATTGACCCCACCATAAGATTCGTTTTAGATGTCTGACCGAGAGAGTGAGAACGTTGTAACCTCACTATCTGCAACCTACTTACACCTCCCATTTTCACAATAAAACATAGATAGTTGTGACCAACTAGATCAGTATGGAGGAATGTCTTCATATCACTTGCAGACTCAATAGGATCTCTACGTATAGTTTGAGTATCTGTCCAAATGTGGTCCAAACAAATATCAGGATATAAAGGCAATGATGGAGGGTTCTGCGGACCATTGTTAGCCATCATGGACGTGTAAGATGCTTGACCGATTGAAGCGTGAGGTGATAAACCTTGTTGGTGGAATACATTGGCCATCGGACTGTTGATTCTTGATCGAGACATCGTAGGAGTGTTTGGCATCTTCTTCGATTGGTACGGACTGCCCAATCCAGTTGCCCAGCTGGTGACATTCCTCTGGCTTTGCATTGGGCTTCCAATGTAGTCACAGGATTGACTGAAGACTGCTGTAGTTGAGTTCATATTTGGACACATTGATAAGCACTCATCTCTGACAGTTTTTCTGATCCTCCAAAGCGAATGGGTGCCCAATTTCCAGTCATACAGCAGAATTATACTAGGGTTTGAACTGACGAACATAATTTGCACGTCACCATCATTATAGTACTGAAGCCCTTGTGAGGGCGACTTCATCAAGATAGGAGTAACCTCATCCAATGGATGAGTTAAAGAGAAGCATGTAGGTAAAGAAACATCCTGGTCAAACCCAGACACTGATTCCTGACGTATCTTAGAACTCATGTTAAATGGAAAGTTGGACTTTGACTTAGAAAAAGTACTGTTTTGAGAATCGTTGAATTTCAAAAAGGAGTTTGGTAGTATGGAGTTTTGACTCAATGGTGTTGCTTCCTTTTCTAATAAAACTCCGTATTTCATTGGCCAGACTTTTTTCACTTGGAACGGTATACTAGTAATGTATTCCCGTCCCTCATTCTCATATACTTTCATGCACTTATTATCTATTAATAGAATAGCCGGCATGGTTTTTGTCTGTATATGTTCTGTGGTATCTTCAATCTTTATGTTTTTCTTGACATCTCCTATTTGGGTGTTCAAAGCATCTATGAGCATGGTGTTTTTGATGTCAACGTGGAAGTTGCAGAATGCTGCATGTTTAATGGGGTTCTCTATGGTGTAACAGGCGATGGTTTCTCTGTGCTCTGGGTCCGACAGCTTTGTTGCTGGAGTTGAGATAAGTCCTGAAAAAAAAAAATCGTGTGTACAAAAAAATTATTGTAGAAGCATACATCTTCATAAAAATCTCTAACCCATACAAAACTGTCTGTCTATTTTTAACCCCCGACGGAAACAGAGGGGTGTTATAAGTTTAGTGTGTGTGTATCTGTGTATCTGTCTGTGGCATCGTAGCTCCCAAACGGATGGACCGATTTAGATTTTTTTTTGTTTTGTTTGAAAGGTGACTTGATCGAGAGTGTTCTTAGGTATGATTCAAGAAAATCTATTCAACCGTTTGAAGATTATCAGCTCTTTCTAGTTGATGAATGGATGTGAGCATCTTCTACAGGTCTGATCGAGTCGAAATGTAATATTTTGTTACTTCTATGATATTAGAATAACATATTAACCTTGAACTGATGCTGCAGTATTACCTGGAATTAGCAGGATACCCAAATCCCTCAACATCTTACAGCAGAGGTATCGTGTTTGGCCTTATTGGAATGGTTTCAATGAATAGGTTATAGATAGATGGTAATCAATGTCTGATGATGGACTAGCCAAAAGAAATGAGGGTAAATTACTAATCAACTTTACTGTGGGAAAAATACGTACAGCTGTGCAGATTTAAGCTAGTCAGGTCGATTGTAGCGTGTCTACTAGTTATAAGTATAAGAAGTTTAAAAAGCAGGAAATAAAAGTTAAATTAAAAAGTTAAAAACACAAACCGGACGGCACGGTTGGCGAAGTGGTTAAGCGATTGACTGCTGCACTGCGTGTCGTGGGTTCTATTCCCGCACGGAAAAATTATTTGTATGACCTACAAATTGTAGTTACGGGTCTTGCTGTTTGTGTATGTGAGTTTAAATGTTTGTAAACGCACCCACAATACAGGAGAAATTCCTAAGTTTAAATAAGGTTTAGGTAATATTTTAGAAATAAGCGTCGTAGCTTCGCAGGACGGGGAATAAAAATAGCTTTTCTATTATAGCATGCCACTACATGTACCGCCTCACGTTTCTCCAGAGATATCGCGCGATATCGTACGTCTTCGCACAACATGTCTGATGACATTCATTTTCATGACTTTCGGTGTCTCTGGCTGGAGGCAAGTGTAGAATAGGCAGAATAGAACAACAAAAGCCATATTGTAAGTACTCACTTAGTCACAATACGGTTTGTATTTTTCTATTCTGATTCCTATAGAGAATAAGCGCTAAGAAAGCCCATGGACCTCTTTTTCGACAAGTTATTACGACATGAAGGTACACAGTCTTCTTACCTTTCGACCACACAGCAGTACATCCCTTAACATACAACTCTTCCTCATAAGAGCTATCAGTCTTCGGATTTATCATAGCCTTTGAACTCTTACTCGGCCCAGAAGTCAAGTTAAACTTCTTGGACATATTGCTAGAACTGTTCGCGCTACCACCGCGAGAGGGGCCGGCAGAGTTCAAGCCTTCAGTGTCCATTTTCTTCATCCCGCTGATAAGTTCCGACTTTATGGAAATGTTGAAGTCAGTCTTGAGACGACTTGGTGCACGAAAAGATTCGGAGTTGTATTCGTATTTCGAGTCTTTCGGCTGCTGAGGTTCGTCTTCGAAGTCTGCGAAAGATATTAAACAAATGGTGCATAAAGAAATCCTTTGCTATCTTATGATAATCCAGTACCCTAATTGCGTAACTTATTTTACATTATTACGTTATTTACGTTGTTGAGCAGATTTTGTTTTCCAACTTATGAAGCAATGGATTAGCAATCTGTTTCAAATCAAAACAGATTGTGTTGTATTACGCAATAAGGGAACTGGTATGCATGCACTTTCTTGAAAAATAAATAGAATAATTTTATTTATTTTATTTATTAGGGACAAAGAAACAGTTACATGTTAAGGTTAAAAATTATGAGTCGTAGTCGTAACACAAATAGGTAAACATATAACCCACACCATTGTCCACGAGTTAATAGATGAATAAATCAGGAACGGATAATTATGTATTTACAATATTATCTTAATATGTTTTACGGATTTTAAAAATTATTGATAGGTTAAGATTGTGGTGAAAGAGTATTTATAGCTAGTGTTTTAATTTTTTTACTTGAAAGAGAGAAGACATCTATGTCCATGAAGTGCATGTTATAGGTTTCAACAAGTTGATGAAGAGGCACTTGTGCCCCTGTGTTAGTCCTGCATGAATCTATGTGGAACAGCCGGGACACGGGTGCTGCCCATCTGATAACAGTTCTAGGCACTGTATAGCTTAACTTATTTGTGATTTCAATACAGTCAAATCTATTGTTACACAAACTATGTAGCATCATGGCCACCAAAAGTAATTGCCGAGATTCTAAACTTAAAATATTAAATTGCTGTAATAATGAATTAATTTGCAATGAATGTAGGGATACGGTGAGTTGAGTCCTACCTACTCAAGGAATTGATGTATCTTTTGCTTTGATTCTAACACAATTGCAATTTAAGTTGAACAGTTTCTGCAAGCAAACTAATAGCAATATTGCTGTTATAGTAAATAGCCAGAGCCAAACAGATATTATACAGCCAGTATTCAACAATGCTATGAATGTAACAGCTATCCATGAAACAATCACAGATTTCACATGCAATTGTGCTATAACCTCATGAATAACTGGAATGAAATAAAAGCGTAACTATGGAGTCTCTTGCCCATTCTTCATCATCAATTCTATGTTCTTGTAATTTTGACATTCAATAATAAATCTTTATTCAGAACCAAAATTTGTTAAATGCAAATATGAGTCTTAAATAAATAATGAGAGAATTTTAATAAATTAATGAACCAAAAACTAATCAGATACTTTCAAAACATTACTCTAAAGTACAAACCATCACAACTCTTATAATAAACCTCTCGTATACACCACCACTCCTGCTCCTCGGTCTCCCGTGCTTCCAGCAAACTCTCATCTTTGATGGCAAAGTTAGTGAGCTTGTACAGTAAGGAGTTCTCCGACGCTGAGGTATTGTGCTTGCTGTAGATCTGACCTGGGTGCCTGGCCAGCACTGTTCTGCCATGTGGCACAAACTCCTGGAGATGGAGAACAGGAACTTCTTATTATATATATATTTTTAATGTTCCCTCTGCTGAGCAGAGGCCTTTGTTATACTGTCTTTTCATTTGTTTGTTACAGATTGGAGCAATCTAATTGCATTGTCACAACTTCAATAATGCATTTAGCAATTAAACAGCATGTTATGTCACACCAACCATTTGGAAGTGAAGAATGCTAGGTCTGTTTTTTACTTAAATTTTCATCAGTTATTACACATAGCTGAGAAGTTTTAATGGATTTGGTTTGGCAATTCTAGCAATGTGCAACATACTATGCCATCTTTGATTTTGTTATCCTAAATTGAATTGAATGATGAATTTATTTCAAGTTTACATAAACAGACAGTGGTAGAAAGATGTAAAGTTTTGCTTGTATTTATTGTCATTATCTCTTGGAAGATTTTAAGAGATTCTAATGGATAGAAGTAATATGAAATATGCACTATTTATTAATGAACTGGAATCATGTGGTCGAGTCATGTTGCTTTATCTTTTTCACAATTGTGGGCATAAGATGGTGGTAATATTTCAGTAATATTAAAACTAGAGGAATTAGGCCTCTTAGCAGCACATGTTATAGCAAGTTACTGTTGTATAATGAAAGAAAAATAATAACAATAACATACCAGAGGCTCAGACGCAGCGATCATAGTTTCTTCATCCAGATTTGCAACAATATTTGTAACTACACACACACGTGAGCATAAAATGTTGTTTGGGTTATTTTATAACACACCACAGTAATGAGTTGTTGAATTTATTCGTTAATTTTTAGATTTTTCTAACGAACGAATTCCCATCTTAACAATTTTTGACAGTTGAATGAGTTTGACAGCCGGTAGCGAAGTAGCGCTAGCGGAGTGAAGCGCGTTTCGTTTCAAGTACTAATCGCTCACTTGTTATTTTTTTAATAAAAAAAAGAAAATGAAGTAATAATACTAAAAACATTTAATAAATTATGTATAGTTTCAATTAAATATTTAAAAAGCACAGTGTTTTGTAATGGTCAAGATACAGTCAAATTATTGTATATCAAAGAAATTATTAATTACGATATCTAGTCCTAGACCTAAGGTCTAAGGCCATGATCACTTTTTAGGGAGTACCACGCACCTGCCGGGCGTGCCCTACGATTCATGGGGCAGGGTAGGTGCCTCGTAATGCTCGCGTAGGAGGAGATGGATCGCGTGAGGGAGAGGCAAATTTCGCGCCCTCACGCCCCTAACCGCCGCAGGAGACGCCCTGGGCGTCGGGAATCGCAGGAAGATTTCCGGCTACTGTAGGCGTGGGCTTGCGGACGTTGAGCAATGGGTAGCTCACCGTCCGATAAGGACCAGGCCCGGGTCGACGGCGCGTTGTGTTCCACGCACGCCTCAAAGAGATGTCGGCAGAATAGACGGGATCCGCTAGGGCCGATGCTTGCCGGGGTTGCGAAGAAGTCCGAAAGGGAGATCGTGGCCCCCGGCAATATGGCAACTGAAGGAACACGGGTGGGTTTTGGTCAGTAAGAGTCTGACATGTCCTCCCTCTCCGCCCAGAGCGAGAAAAGTTATTTGATAATTTCCCACCCGAAAAAAAAAGGGCATGTGACTACAATACAAACTTCCCACGGATATACCACATGGAGGGAAAGTACCTTGAATATTGTAGATGGAATATTTTACTGAAAGAAGACATTATTTGAATTTAAAAAACAATTTAAACTGCATTCATAAATATTAAAATAATTACATGGTTGAACCGGGAATCGAAGCCGTTACACGAGAAAAACAATCAAAGCTACAGGGCTTTATCATACCGATCGAAAGGCTTCATCATAAGGATTATTTTTTGCTAAATAACAGTGTCAAAAATAAAAGGAAGACTATGAATTTTAACATTTTATGTGAAATTTTTTCAGAAAAATGAAAAAATATCCTGGGAGTTGGACTATCGGACTGTGTAAGGAAGACAATACACTGCGCGCCAAAACCAAAATCAGGGATGTTTCCGGAAAGCTGCCAATTTTGGAGTGCTATGGGCCGAACGTATCTCCCATATGTCAGATGAGCTGTGGGCGAAGATGGAGGGAAAACCTCGACTCCCACCGAAAGGACTTACCCGCAATGTCAGTGGACAGACGTGTGTGGAAAAGAGAAAGGGAGACCTTTTTACCCAGCGACATTGCGGACTTAATATACTTATAGATAGAAATTCCAAATAGCATCTGGACTCCAGATACCTACCCAGATTTATCAATTCCATGCATTGAGATTTCTACCCATAAAATGAATTAGGTCGATGCGGGAGTAGAACCTGCAACAGTAACTCCTAGTGCAGGAAGCCAAACGCTAAGCCCTATGACTAGTTTGGAGCTATATTCGGATGCCAATGGCCACAGAATGCCATGTCCGAATTAACAAAATATATAGCATAATATCAGCCTATAATGTTCCCACTAATGGGACACAGGCCTCTCGTTGAGTACGGTGGAGGTCTGCCCAGCTTGGGCGGAGCATCGCCGTGTCCTCGTGGAGGCGATCGGCGGCGGTGATCTCTCGCGTCCGGCCCTGGTTCAGGCTATGGTACGGAGCGAGAGGAAATGGGAGGCCGTCACCTCCTTCTGCGAAGCGGTAATGCTCGCGAAGGAGGAGGCGGAACGCGTGAGGGAGAGGCAAATTTCGCGCCCTCACGCCCCTAACCGCCGCAGGAGGAGACGCCCAGGGCGTCGGGAATCGCGGGGCGATTTCCGGCCACCGTAGGCGCGGGCTTGCGGGCGGTGAGCAATGGGTGGCTCACCGTCCGATAAGGACCAGGCCCGGGTCGACGGCGCGTTGTGTTCCACGCGCGCCTCAAAGAGATGTCAGCATAATTGAAGGGGTCCACTAGGACCAATGCCTGCCGGGGTTGCGAAGAAAACCGAAAGGGAGATCGTGGCCCCCGGCGACAGGGCAACCGAAGGAACACGGGTGGGTTTTAGTCAGTAAGAGTCTGACACGCCCTCCCGCTCCGCCCAGAGCGGGAGAAGTTATTTGATGATTTCCCACCCTCAAAAAAAAAAAAAAAAAAAAAAAGGCCTCTCGTTGAGAGAGAATGGGCCGTAATCCACCACGTGGTCCCAGTTTGGCTTGCTAGATGTCACGTATGCGACTTTTTTATTCCAAATTAATATATCTTGGCTAAATCATATTCACTGGGCTGTTTGGATAGTAGCCTTGCCAAACTGACCATCATAGGGCGGAATAGCGATCTCTCTATTTTAGCCCGATGTACAGTATAGCATCATTCGTTACATGTTACGTCACATCGAAACCACTTTGTGAGAGAGCCAAGTTAATAGTTCTGACCAGCAAAGACTATGATTGGAATAACGAATAAAAGATGCTCTAATCAATCCTAAATTCCTAATTATTATTTATATTTAGGTACGGCTACAAATCAAGTTATAAATACGATTCCAGTATAAGTTTACCTCGCATTGTATGGAGATCAGCATAAACTGGAAATGTATAGCTTGATGTGTAGCCGTGTGTACCATTGCGTGATTTCAGTTGGAATAATTACAGCCAGTTAATCGTTACGTAGGTATTGCCTTCATGTATCTATCGTCCATAAGAGAACAATAAAACAAAATCATTGTTAATATGAATAAACTTTATTACTACAATAAAAGGATATAGATTGAACCGCGGTTTGTAACAAAACATTCAACAATATACTTTGGAACCAAACAGGTAAACACTTTGGGTACCGACATATTATGCCCTAACTTATATATAACAGACCAGTGTTTCTCAAACTACATAAAATTTCCCGTACCGATACAAAAACCATCAACAATCAATTTGCGCTAAAACAATGTACTGTTTGTTCAGGATATTTTATATAAATACATAGCACAAAGTGATTGCGATTATCTTAAAAATAACGATAATAATTCTTTACAATACCTACTTTGACTTGCAGTCCTTCGCGAACGCCAAGGCCTGCGTTTCTTAAAATAATTTAATACAGATCTTCCAGCACCATATTTATTTTAATCGGGTCTTACAGGTTTTACTTTAGAGATATCCATTTTAATCTCATCATTTCCGTAAATATATTAGTGAAGGTTAATAATATAATTTTAAAATTGTGTGATTACTTCTAATTCCCTTTTCCGATACTGGCCCCCTCTCAATTTATTAGCCTTAATACTAGATTTTTTCATTTTAAAATAAGGCTCTATCTTGACAAGGCAAAATATATATTTTCATAAGTAATCTGTTATTTATGTAGATATTTATTAATTTATTTTCAGTGATATAGTAAAGCCCTGTAAAGCTCATCATTAAAAATCTCGTATAGGAACCGTCAAAAGCTCTCCTTTCTAATAAAACGTAACAATCAATTAAACTTTACATAAAAATCAACAATATTATTTAGTTTAAAATCTATGTGGAAATAAAAAAAATGTTTGAGAAACAAAAAAAAAATGCAACAAATGAAATAATAAAGAGTAACATGATAATTTCGACATTTGGAATGCCACAATATTGACGAGTTGTTTAGATATTATATTATACATAATATTTTATATATATCACCTATATATTACATATACAATATCTACAGCCTAGCTTTTCTATTCTAAATACATTTGGTCTTTGGATGAGCATGTCACATTATGGCTTGTGTCATCGTTTGTAACTTTAAAAAATATAAGTGCACTTTTCGAATTTCGTACTTGATCTTTTTTTTTTTCATTATAAACTCTAATCTAGACTAGACCTGCAAACGAAATCTTCACGCCGGCAACCTTAACATAGGAGATAGAATAAAATCACAGAAACCCCTTAAAATCCATTACAAAAATAAACAAGAACAAAAATTTGAGAAACACTGTTCTTAAAAACATGTAATCAATCTACTACATTTATATTGAAATTTATTTTACAACTTAAAAATGGTTTCAAAATGATCTTATACATTTTAGTTTTTTTTTGTTGCTTTTTCTCACATGAAATTAGTGAATTTTTTCGATAAACTTCAGGTACCTAATAGGGACAAGATTAATCTAATCAGTGTACGTTTAATCGAAATGATATTTTTTTTTTTCGATTTTTTTGATGAGTAAAACATTTTTCATGACTTTCGATAAATAATAATTATGAAATAATGATGATATATTTTTAAGTTAAAACTAACAACACCTAGTCAAATAGTTTATCACAAAGAAAAGTTAGACGAGTTTGACTCGCGTGATACGGCCGGTATTTTGAGGCCTCATCTGGCAACTATAAAAATTACTATCATCACCTCTTTCGCCAATTGCTCCACCATCTTTATAAATAACATCACGTTTCCTTACTACAAAAGATTTTTCAATACCCAATAGAGTTGTTACTTTATTAAACTTCAGGTAAGTATAAATCTTCAGTAAATCTTCCAAAAAGATAAATATATCTTTTAAATTGATTTTTATTTAGATTGGGACTTTTGTTGAGCTATTGACTATATTTACTAAAATATACGTTCTGTAATAAATATGTACAGGGGATTGCACGGGTACTATATTATGGTTATCTACAATAGCTTTAACAGAGGTCCCAATCCTAGGCTGGAAATAGTTTACCATAAAGTTTGTTATGGTGGCTTGACTCATGATCCAAAGAGGTGGACTGTCAGTCACAAAAGTTTTGGCTTGATGATTCAGATATGGCTCAAAATAGATAACTATCAAATTTGTAACTTTCAAGCTTGCTTCTAAACTAGTTAACAGATCTGGCCTATTTTTTTCATTTGTTTTGGTCTACACGTGGCTAACTAGATTTACTAGAACACGCGAATCTTACGCAGCCAAATATGGAGTCATTATATTTCATCGTATGTTACTACTCACAGTTGGCCACAAGTAATAATAGTAGTGTCAAGCCACAGTTTATTTTAACATTTCATTTAAAGCTACTGATATAATTTATATTATTTCCAGCCTTATTCAAAATGTTACATCATATTTCCTTCCTCCAGTTGCCATAATATTAGTTGTGATAAATTCGCTTTATACAAAAACATGTGACTCCCGCCACTCATGTATAATATAAATATAATATTATATAAATGATAATCATTGCACGGATGCAATTAAACGAGAAATAAGTCACCTTAAAAATGCAATGCAGTCTATGCATGTGGTGTCTTACGTTTTTTTTAATCTCTAAATTATTAAGGCGATTCAAATAACCTAGCTTTACACATAATGAGGTTTACATACAATTATCTTAAAATGACTTATTTGTTTGGCGTTTTATACCGTTATGATGTGATGAAATGGCGTCGACAAATCCCACGACACCTTAAGATATCATAATTGTAATTTATTTGTATCTCTTCTTACTATAAGTAAAATTCATTATGCTTTGTTGTTATTCGTGAGGACATTAATCTATCACTCTTACATTTTCTAGTCCTAACAAAGCAGTATTTAGCAGCCTAAATGACGTCACTAAAATAAGGTATACATATGGTTCTTTTTTTTTCTATTTTCAATATAAATAGTTCTATAGCTACATTATAAAAACTACGTTAAAAGTGTACAATAATATTATTTTTATGCGTACAATGTAAAATTAGATCTATATATAAATATTATCTGATTACAAAGTAAATAATATTTGGAATATTTGTTAAGGCTAGTTGTGTTGGTATCTTATACCATGGAAGCGTGGGAGTCGCTTGCTTTGGCGGTCATGTTCTGTATGATGGAGGAGTCGTCGAGCTTGGACGTGTTGGACGCGACCTCGGCCAGCGTGGCCAGCGCCATGAGGTCCACGCTGTGCTGCGACTGCTTGCAGATGTCCATGTTCTGGACCGCGGTGCGCGGCGCTTCCGTGGCTATCATGATCTCCGGACTAATGTTATGCGTGTTCAAGTTGACGCTCGACACCATGCTGTTGATCTCCAGCCGCGTGATGCTGATCTTCCTCGGCTTCCTCTTCTGGCTGCCGATGACATGGTCGCGCCAATGCTCCACCATCTCCCGCCTGTCGTCCAACATGGACCTAGGAACTGTATTGACTATGTGTGAAGACTCCAGCGCTTTCGGTTTTAAGTTGATGGTTTTCTTCTTGCGTTTGTTTTCGCGTTTCTTTTGTTGGAATTTTTCTAAACTAAGTGAAGGCAGCGCTCTTATTTTAGCGTCTAAGTCGAAGTCGGCAGCCTTGAATGTTTTGTTACCATTATTGTCGGGTTCAGGCGTGTCGGTTGTTTCGATTTTGTGGTCGCTGTCGGCTGGCTTCTCGTTGGTTGGGTTGTGATACTTCGGCTCGTCCTCCGTCGTGTCATCCCGCAAACTGCCAGGGTCCCAGCTACAGGCCGCGCTGTAGTTCTCGTCTGGCTTGTCCGAGTCTCTCTTCTGTCGCTTGTTGACTATGAGCCCCCCAACAGCCATGAACTCCTGGTACCTCTTCCCCTTGCATGATCTTCCAGACCTCATGTTCTTCTCGTCGTCGGAGTAGTTCCTCTGATAACCGTACTCATCGTCTTTAGCAGAGTATCTCTTTTCAACTATTTGGTCTATCACATCTTGGTTAGTGAACTGGTCGTTGGGTACACCGTAGTATACCCCTTTCTTTTCTTCATCAAAGTCTTCCTCGAACAGTCGGGACGTCTCAGTGAGTGCGTTCTGCAGCTCACGTATGCTTTCTTCATTTCGAGGACCTTTCGCCTTGGCCCTCTCTATTAAGTTATGAGATCTGTATTCGTTTGGTGTTGAGATCGCGTTGAACTTAAAGCATGGGGGTGAGTAATAAGGGTTTGTAGTTTGAGTTTCAGTCTTAGTGGCTAGGAGGCTGCTGAGGCCTCCCATTTGGGCTTCGTCGGCGAGCTTGCCGGGGGTGAACATGGAGAGTGGCTTAGCCTCAGCTTCGTCTGATTCGTCTTTAGATTTTTTGTTGAAGTCTACCTTAGTGGAGTTGTTATTTGTTTTCTCGAGTTCGTCGTGATGTTCACTGTTGGGGGACTCTACAGGCTTGTCGTTGGACTCTCTGGGCCGGGAGGAAAGCGTGCGAAGTGGTGGTGCGGGTAGCTTGTACCACTTGAAGTCGGGATTAGCGCTGAAGAAGGCGTCTTTGTACTGGGGTAACAAAAAAATCAAGTATAAGTAAACTAGTGAATTTTTTCCTACCACATATTTTACTAAAAAGTATGTTTTAATATCGAATTTTCAAATATTACCCACCTGTTTAGCAAGACCTGTGTAGCAAGCCTTTTCTTCCTTATCCAAGTTTGCCCACCACTCGCCCAGGATTTTAGTTATGGACCTGTAAGGTAACAAATTACTTTAATAGTTAATTAGTTAGAGTATAAAATCGTGTAAACTCTTGTATCTTATCAGTTTTATCCAATATTATACTTGGAGTGTTTATGTAAATGTTTTTTTTCCTTCATATTCAAAGCCTTTACCATGAAATAAGTTTATTTCAGGCTTCGATCTTCAAAAAGCATAAAGGGTTGTTTATTTTTAAATGGCCCATGTGCTTGAGTGGATCTTGGATATCTCCAAGCAGCGGAGTTGGTTGGATCATCTAAAGAATGATATGAAAGCTAAAATCTCCAACAAAGACATGAAGTTCAGCCAAGTGCTGGTAGAAGGCACTTGTAACATTTTAGCTGAGTCTTAGCCTTTGTCAGTCTTGGTCTGTTTGATTGCCACGCAGTAGAAGGCTTGAAAGAAGATGATATCCAAAACATACCTGTTCTCAAGATTGGGATATTTATCGCGCACGACACTCCTGTGTCGTTTGCAGAAGATGAGGAACGCGTTCATCGGCCGCCGCGCGTGATGCGCCGGCTCACCATCTTGCTCCTGGTCGTGCATGTTAAACTATCTGGAACAAATAAATAAAATAATTAATATCATTCAACTTCAACTTTGGCTTTTGAAGCCGCTCCCTTGCTCACAGGTACTGTACTTCCTAATAATTTATATAAAATACATTTAGGGCTTTAACGTTTACAAGTTATGAATAATGAAACGACATGTATGGCTAGGTAGTAGGTATTTCTATGAATAGAGGAAAAGGCGAAAATAGGAAGACCGACCATAGAGTTATTATCCATCACCAGTCTATTATGTGTACCTATATTGTCATAACAGCCGCTGCAGTGAACGGTCAGAAGGGTAGAGAACTTCATAGGGTGAACAGTGTTCTACCGGAATAAATGAATAGTTGGTATTATTAGTTATAGCTAACATAAGTGAGTGAGTGAGTTTCATTGTAAGTGAGCTTTAGGAACTTTTTGACAATATAAGAAGTTGTTCACAGTTGCCAACGACAGCAGTCAAGAGGCAGAAGTTTTTTACTATACACTTCAGAAATAATTTCTGCCAGATAATATGAGTGTAGAAGAAAGTGTATAGATGTAGCATTCAGGTGGTGTCCTGCAGTTTCTGCCTACATGGGCAAAAGGCATGATTTTATTTTATGTGTAGTTCAATGCTGGACAAGAGCATTGCTGGTATATTTGCACGTCATGCACCTGAGTGTTTTCGATCTACTAAAGTTTCGTCACTCCTAAATTTTCTTTTGCTGACGCTTAAGCTGTAAGTAGGTACTGTAGGTACATACGTTGTAATTTTCTTAGACTGTTTACGAATAGATTTACCGTCACTTTACGTGGGAGTGGGAAAGACTATAAAGGTTGTGTCTATCTTCTCAAAATATAGTCAACAAATGACTGACTAGTCATTGCGATCAATCTGCTTACGAAGCATCAAAGAGAACTATGGGCTATGATCAACAACAGCGGCCAGTCTAATCTAGTAAGTGATGAAACCAGTTAAAGATAACGAGTGACGACAGTGATTTCATATTTACGCTAATAGTAACATTAAGACGCCACTAAATGTCAGTGGCCTTGAGTGGTAAGCTTGCGTGTTCTGTGCTGGACTCACGCAACGCGTCGTACGTCCAGCCAGTAATAGGACTCGCCCATCAGGGAGCGCTGTCCCAAATTAGACGCATTACAAATTTATTATACATAAAACAAAAGGTATTTTAATAAAACACGTATACTATAAGATAAATAATTAAATTATCATTAAAATAGTGAAAATACGCTTTATACACTCGAGAGCAATGAATCCGGGTCACTTAAAGAATGTTAAAAATCTCGGAAACTAAAAATGATAGGTTAATGCAATAAATTGTATTTAATAGACAATGTAAAACTCCTTAAATGAAAGTAAAAAAAATGAGTCACCATACATTTTATTAACACAAAATTACATAAAGAAAAAAACTGCTGATCTCTCCTTAAAACAAAAATAGGAAACATGAAATTTTTGAACTTTATTACGATTTTCTTGAATTTTAATACTTCGTATTGCCTCCACGTGCTTCCATTACTGCGTTTACGCGGTTTGGCATGCTGTACACCAAGTTCCTTATACGATTTTGTGGAATATTCTCCCATTCCTCTGTGAGAGCAATTTTGAGCTCACGAAGCGTGATTGGGGGAGGGTTTCGTTGTTTTACGCATCTGCCTAGCTCGTCCCAAGCATGCTCGATCGGGTTGATATCCGGGCTGCGCGCTGGCCACTCCATACTAGTAATGTTCATCTCTTGAAGGTAGTCATTCACAATCCTACCTGTATGAGGTCGGGCATTGTCATGCATAAATATAGCATCCTCACCTAAATTGACCATAAATGGACCAACGTGATCATTGAGGATTTCTTCCACATATCTTACGCTAGTTAAGAGCCATTTTCTATGATCACCAGCTCTGTGCGACTTTCAGAAGAAATTCCGGCCCACACAAGTACAGACCCACCACCGTAGGCTACTTTTTCTTCGATGCATGCTTGCTTGAATCTTTCCCCTGGTCTTCGATACACTCTGTGTCTTCCATCGTGCTTGTAGAGCATAAATTTTGATTCGTCGGAGAACATAACTTTTGACCAATCTTCAATACTCCAATTTACGTGGCTCTGGGCATATCTTAGTCTTGAAATACGATGCCCACGCTCCAGTTTAGGGCCGTTTGCAGGTCTAAGGGGTTTTAAGTTAGATTCAGCAAGCCGACGTCTTACTGTCCATGCACCCCAAGTGCTCCTCCTTACTTCCTCCGAGGCGTCGAAACTGATTTGTGAGTTCAGTTCCTGTGAGAAAGCGATTTCGAAGCATGGTGTTCACCAAGTATCGGTCTTCTCGTGCTGTGGTACACCTGGTTCTGCCCGTTCCTGGTCTGCGTAGGTTAGAACCAGTTTCTTCGTAACGTCGGAGAACTCTTTGTACTGTTGACAGCGACACACCGACAGTCCTGGCTGTATCGCGCTGAATCCGGCCGGTTTCCAGCATTGTAAGTATTCTGGTGCATTCTTCAGGCGTAAGCGACATAATTTCAGCTTGAATAATGAATATATGATAATATCAACATGGTTTATGTACCCACATAAATGACAGATTACAAACAAAAGCAAAACCAATTGCTGTAATTTCGTAGTTCCATCTTCGAAAGTGGCCCTTTTTCAAATTTGATTTTTTTATGATATAACTTTACAATAACTAAGAAGTTTTAATACCTTCATTTAAGGAGTATTACATTGTCTATTAAATACAATTTATTGCATTAACCTAGCATTTTTAGTTTCCGAGATTTTTTGGATTCTTTAAGTGACCCGGATTCATTGCTCTCGAGTGTAGTTTTTACGCGATTCTCAGTTTTTTATCCGCGTTAGAAATAACTTTACAAATTAATTACACTATGTAAACATAATCTAAAATATTCACAGATTAAGTTATTAAAAAAATGCTCTAATTTAACTTATATTTCTTTTTTCTTAATCATTAATACTACTCGTTTAGACGTGATCTTCAGCATAAAATCATTAAAAGTCGGTTATTGTCGCCTTAAGTGGATGTTAATGTTGCGTTAGTGGTTGTATATAAATTAGTGGTGGAGCAATGGCTGCAATCTGCTAGTAATAGAAATAACAGCGAATTACAGAATTTTGATGGCTTAAGAAGGCAGAGAACCGTCATCCAAATCCAGTCTATTGCTGTGCTGTAGTGAAACTTAGGAGACCGCTGCCCAGCATTTTTTAGAATAATCTACAAGGTTTATCCTCAACCCGATTTTGTCACTGACTGGTGAAACTCTCCAGCTAGCTAGACGGTTTTTTTCGTGGCTATTATTTTAAGTTTTCTATATAAACTTATACAAAACCCATAACACGATTTGCCTATATTAGACCCCTAAAGGATGAATAAAGGTCGTTTATGATAAGACTAAACGAGCGAATGTACATTCTATTACCACTCTACCAAATTATTTTGTGTAAACAACAATTTTTATTAATTAATCAATCTTTTGTATAGATTCTTTTCTATTTTGTGAATGTGAGAACGCTGTAGGCTTAGTGGACTGTTACTGTAGATCTGTTGACCATTTTCTATTTTGGTACTTATTGAAAGACCTACACTGTCCTCCCATACCTAGTAGCACTTATTTGAAAGTATTATAAAAGCCAATTATTATTTTTAAAAGAGTAACCGTGGAGTTTCTTGCCGGCTCTTCTCAATAGGAAACGACCAATTGGAACCGTGCACCTAGCTTCTGACGTTTATTAAGTGCCCATGTAGGTTTATGTGAAATAAAATATTTTTAATTTTGAAAGGACAGAGCATTCTTTCATACTAAAAATTGGTATAACCATACTACAAATTAAAGAATATCAAGAAAATAATGCCTTTGCTCTGGTTCTATAGTAGTTTCCATTATTTATGCGCGTTGAGTCAGTCTAATATCTGAATATTGCTCCTAGAACCTATGTACGGACAGTCTGTTGAAATGGACTATTTCAACGGAAAAAGAAGTTCGTACAAACTCCTGTTACTGTAAGCCTGTACCATCCCACATTCGCACTGATTGGCAAAGGCCCTCTTCCCATGATTTCCAGCTCTTGTGATCCAGGGCTAATGCGGACCACCGGTTGTTTGTTTTGTCCAGCTCCTCCTGCCATCTTAAGACCCCTTCCGCGTCTTTTCGTCCATACAGATTATGACTGATTTGCCTGCCATCTCATAGCATTCTTTGTTCATTAAGAATTTAAGGCGACGATTACCGACTTTTAGTGATTTTATACTGATTGTGTTAATCATTTGTAAATGTTGAATTGGAGCATTTTCATAATATCTTAATATAGGAATATTTTAGACTATGTTTATATTACATAGTGAAATTAATTAGTAAAGTTATGTCTAACGCAGATAAAAACGGAGAATCACACAACATTATCGAGCGTATTTTTGAAACCTTCGCCATTTTAAAGAAAATTTAATTATTGATATTTTAGTATATGTGTTTTATTAAAATACCTTTTGTTTTATGTATAATAAATTAATAATGCGTCGAATTTGGGACAGCGCTCCTCGATGAGCGAGTCCTATTACTGACTGGACGTCCTATTACGACGCGGTTCGTGAGCTCAGTACAGAACACACAAGTTAACCGCTTAAGGTCACTGGCATATATCTGCGTCTTAAGTGTCCACGAAAGTCGTTTTATTCGTTTTGTTGTACTAATTAACTTTCAGTGTTGCATCTCTGAATATCTAAAGCTGTGCAATCAACTACTTGATAAACTTATCATGCAATATCAACATGATAATTAATATGAATCAATGTGTCTCAATTCTCAATTCGTGATAGAAAAACTTTAAAACCAGTTCAGTTTGCCTTAGGTACTTTGTGTTTGGGTTTTACATACATAGGTAGTTCTTTTGGGGAAAACCGGTATTTATGGGTTAAAAAATAAATAAACAACATTGTATATTAATATATGAGACGCATAGATGTAAAGGATAAAGTAGTCTAAGTATAGGCACATTTATAAGGAAAATACAGGATTTATGTTTACGTACTGCATAAAACTTTTACTCTCGCTTTTAAAAATAAATTGGCGGAAATTCTCATACCTTATTAACCTAACATAACAGCACGCCTTGTTTTCCGAAGGGTCTGGCAGAGGTGTACGAATAATACACCCACATTTCGTCAAAAAAAAAAAAACAAAATCTATTTATTTGCCAGAATATAGGTTTACAAAGTATGATCTTAAACTATAATGGCCTCTTCAGCCCCCGTCAGTTATGTTTAAGTCCCATGTAATAGGGGGCGAGCTTTTGCCATCAAACGGAAACAAATCCAGACTACAACTGAAAAATTCCATTAATTTATTATTAATCTTATTACCTACATTCCATTTAACATCCTCGGTCACTGACTAAATTACGAGATTTTTTCTTCAAGGAGCGTTATCCCAAATTAGACGCATTATTTATTTATTATACATAAACCAAAAGGTATTTTAATAAAACACGTATACTAAAAGATCAACAATTAAATTATCTTTAACCTTTATTTTTTCCAAATCATTAACACTACTCGTTTAGACGTGATCTTTATTATAAAATCATTAAAAGTCGGTTATCGTCGCCTTAAGAGAGTATTTATGGAGATTCTTGTCCATTCTTCTCCATACGAAGCTAACTTTTGGTAGGGGCGGGCGTCTAGAATCATTTCTTGTAAATTTTTACGCTCTAAAGTGCCTTCTAACGGCCTACTTGAAATTTTAATTTGTTTTTTGACCTTAAGTTTTTCGGAAAAATCTTTGATAATGACTTCTGTGCCGATAATTTCTTGGACACAGTGAAATGAACCTACTAATGCTCAACATGAATTTCACCACAGCCCGCAAGAGCAAGCGTCAGATCCACACATTGTGCTGGATCAACTGTTATCAGCGATATCATGGTTCTTTGCCAAGTGCAGTTTCCTAGTGATAACGATAACGGGGGTCGATGATCGCTGTAGGTTACTTTGCTAAGTTGTTGTGTATCAGTTTTGTTTTTCGTTGGATGATCTTTAAAATTGAGTTTTTAAGTCATTATGAAGGCAGGTAAAGTAGAATCCCCTTGGCGAGGTCTTTAGTTGCCCAGACAACGGTCTATAGTAGAGGAAAATGCATACATTTCCAGTATAAGCTGATCTCGCATTGTATAGGATTTCCGTACAATGCGAGGTCAGCATAAACTGGAAATGTATAGCTATATGTGTAGCCGTGTGTACCTTGTTATTTTCTTATAAAAAAAAAAAAAATCTTGAAAACCTGTCATGAAAATTATCATCACAAAAGGCATCATTATTACCCATCTTTGTACAAGCAACACCAACATTTAAATCCAACACAACTCCAGAAAAGTCTAACAGCAATTAGGTGTATTTTTTGCATAGATTTTTATCCGGTTTGAAGGACAGCCTCTCAAAGCCACAATGGAGGTTGAGAAGACCCCACTCGATGTCACCAGCCGACATGATAATAAAGCCGCTAGAAGTTTTTATACCGATTTTTTTGATGATGTGAGTTTGGTAGTCTTATTTATCTAGGGTATAAAGACTTGTTTTTAAGGGGGGTGCGTTAATATAGCCCGCGAAATTCGAATATTCTTACTTTTTTTCAATTTGCAGATCAGTGTTGGGTTGTATGTTGATCTAAATATAATTCGAACCGTAAAATATATTTACTTACAGAATTATAATAATTAGAATTATCAATAAAACTCTTTTTGTTCGAAATGGCCTCAAATGTCATGATTTCATGAAATAGTTATTCATTAGGGTAATTTGAAAATCAATTATTCAATTCAATTATTGGCGATGTATCAAGTCGCCTTGATGATGATAAGCCAGAAACAGACAGAATCCTATTTTATTTATCTAGATAATCATTTATACTTTGTCAGAAAGGCAACAAATCAGCAGAATGACCAAAATAGAAACGGGTTTTTTCGACGAAAGAACAGACAAAATGACAGATTCTCACAATCACGATTACATTTTGTCTATTCTTTCGTCGACAAAACCCGTTTCTATGGTGGTCATGCTTACACATGCTGGTGTCAAAACTCAATTTAGCTGATCTGATTGGTCGTCAAAAATGACAACCAATCATTTAGTTCACAGTATCCAACGGCTCACACAATGTCCCTAATAAATCAAAAAATTGCCAGTCATAACTTACTTAGTTGATGTTCAGGGACGTGTGCGCACAAATTAAATCCGGGCGCGAAGAAAAATAAACAAATAACACATTTTTTTATCAGTAGTAAGTACCTATAATATAAACACATGCATTTATCTATTGAGATAAACAAAGCAGGGGGCATCAGACAGAATACATGTGTCTACACAGATTTGTCACAACGTGTATGAAAACGTGATGGCTGAAGGGTTTATGTCCACGCGTAGCATGAAAACCATAGAAACAGGCTATCTAATACGGGTTTTGTCGACGGAAGAATATTGTGATTGTTTATCTGTCATTTTGTCTATTCTTCCGTCGACAAAACCCGTTTTCATTGTGGTCATGCTAAGCGTACAACGGTGTAATTGCGTAACACACATAAAATGACAATTGATCGCAATGGGTTTCATTTTGACAGTTCACCCACGTCCATTGCGTTATTTACGTTGTTGAGCAGATGAATTTCTCAAACCTATGATGCAATGGATTAGCAATATCCTTCAAAACGCTCGGATTGTGATTCAAAGTGTGTTAAATTATTATGCTGGGGCCACACCAAGCGGAAACGCCGTTAATTATCCCGATGATAGACGTTAACTGTAGGTGTAGCCACAACTTATCGCAAGCGAATTTGACAACGACGTTCACATTGGCGTTTGACGTTAGGCGATAAGTCCAGGTACGCACGGGCGGTATTTCCCCGCGGCGATGTTTTTTCGTGGATTTTCAACACTCTGCTTAGCGCCGAGAATTGAAAACCCAAAAGTGTGTTTTTTCAACGTGCTAGGACGCACTCTATTGGATTCTAAGCGTTCATTCGAGTTGAAAATTCAATGCGCGATAAAATCCCGCTGCGATATTTTTACGTTCGTGCGTACGTGGGCTAACTCTGGTGGCGGCAAATGAGTATTGACATTAACCGTTCAAGTGTGCACTCAATTTATCGCTATAATTATGGGAATAATTACCGCGGTGTTTATGGCGATGATGAGCATTGACGTTGACCGTTAGTGTGGCCCCAGCATTAAGGACAAAAAACAGTTACATACATGTTATGCAATTAGGGTGCAAATTAGTTTTCGCTTGATCTTGGCTTCGTGGGGTTGGCGGCAGGAAATAGTTACAGTAACATCACGTCCGTCTTCCCCGGAGGCTTAGGCAGAGGTTTATAAATAGTATAGACGACTTAGTATTTACCACTTTTAGGTGACTTTCATTGGTGATTAGGTAATTACGAGGGCGACTCTAGCTACACCCTCATATCGCCAGTTATGTTTAACTCCCATGTAATAAGTAAGTGAGGATAAGGTTTTGGGTTCGACCAAAGGCCGGGCAAATCTGGTATTTCTCAGTCTGCCTTTGTGCCCAGTTGATGGCAATAGGCTCGCCCCCTATTACACGGGACTTAAAAATAACAGACGAATTGTGGGTGTTCTATAGGTAGGTACACCTCTGCCTAACCTATTGGGGAAAACAGGTGTCATGTTATGTGTAATAGTAAATATTCGTACCTTGTATGTGTAGAATTCTCTCAGTAAGTAAGTAGCATATTGACAGTTGTGTTTGTGAGTATCGAAGGTACCAAAATTAGGTTAATACATCAATGATTCAACACGAGCAGTTTGAAAACGATAACGAGGTATCTAGTAGGGCTGTCAGAGTTAATAAAGAACTGAAGAAAATGTAAGTAAGTACTGGATAGGGCACCCATTTGGATTCCTTGTAGAAAAAAGCCAGAAAGGATAGTTTTCCAGAAGGAAGTCACCTTGCGACCTGTTTATGACACTCAAAAGAGTGACTACAGGGTTTTAATGAATGCGGGTTGCGAAGAAGTCCGAAAGGGTGATCCCGGCAACATGGCAACTGAAGGAACGCGGGTGGGTTTTAGTCAGAAAGAGTCTGACACGCCCTCGCGCTCCACCCAGAGCGGGAGAAGTTATTTTATAATTTCCCACCCAAAGAAAAAGGGTTCTAATGAATAATGGATTTGTGACATTCTAACTTTAAAGTATTAATTTGATTGGGATCGATTTGGAGAATTAATTGTTTCTCTGGACACGAAAACCTCTTGGAGCATACATTAGTAGGTAGGTAGTAGGTACGGTACCAAAAAGAAAAGGACATCTACAACTAAACAATATTCGCCTAACTCTTTGTTTCTGACCTGACAAGGGACAACCCTGCTAACGAGGAATGTGTGTTAATTATGCGTTCACGAGTCTTTTTCCGTGGTGAAGCGAATTAACCAGGATTTTGTTTAAACCCTGACATAAGAGTGAATTGTTTTAATCCATTCTGTTGAACTGACGTCAGATATCCAGCTTAAAAACAACAGATTTATGAAACTGCAAAGTATGGGAATTGAATAAATCCGAAGAAAATAGGTAAAGTTAACTAACAGTCATAAATCATTTTAACGAGAAGTATTAACTGTCCCATAAAAATGGCAATTAATTTTGGTGGCATAAAATAGTTGGCAAAATACTTTAGATTCTAATAAAATAGTCCCATCATGTCCCAAATCAGAAGGTCACGTCCCCACATCATATCAAAATCCCGTCCGCCCAACCTTGACCCAATGAGCTGAAGTATGCCGAGGTTGGTCGAAGGGGCAACGGCCCGTGAAAGTGAAAACTCGTGCGCACCGACCGCAGGTCGCATGCGCAAAGCGAAGCTTTCGACTTTTTAAAGTGAGTGGAATCGCAGGAATTTAGGTTACGTCATTTTGTTGTAGTTTCGTGTAAAAATTGTTAGTTTAGTAAGGAATTTGTATTATTTTTATCTGGCTTCAAAAAAAGTTACTGTACTTAAGTATATTACATTAATTCAGCTGTAAAAATCTCTGAAAAATTGCAACAGTCACCCAAAAGTTAGGTTTCCATATTATATGTACTGTAACGTAAGCGCCAAAGTCATTAATAAATACTTCTAATCATCACTCAATCTACTCGAAGAACATTTACAACTGAAAAGTGCCTCAACGTAGTTTCCTTGCCAGCAAATCTGAAATTTTAGCAACAAATGATTGCATTAATTATGCAAGTAAATATGAACAGGATACATCGCGTTTAACAAGACAATTAGAAACACCTTGCACGCATTAAACAGGTTCGATGTTTCTATCAAAATGTTTCTAAAGGCAAGGTTACCCCCTTTTTTAGTCGCAAGACTGCAGTTACAACTTCACCGTAACAGCAAACGGCTGGCTAGTGTTTGGCTGGCCTGGCTAGTCAACCAATTAACTTGGTTCAAGCTAACCGTATCGCGAATTAATGAGAAGTCAAGTATATACATCGGATGTCTTTAGCAGAGGTAATGGGGGGAGGGGTATAGTAAGTGTTTGGCAATCACAACACGATTTTTATTTGCATCTACTTATTGGCCGAATAACTGTCGATTTTAATTAATTTAGCAATTCGATTATTTATTGTTTCGTCAGGATATTATAATTAAAATCCTACAAAAAAAAGAGGCGAAATTATATTTTCTTAAATGCCAGCCATGAATAAATGTGTATATGGCTGCATGGTTAGCAAAAACAAAATAAAAACAGATTCGACATTTAAAAGTTGATTGGAGGCAAAAAACGATAACAAGCTATTGTTATTCAATGAGAAGTGAGACGACGGTAAATAATATACTAGTTTACATGTGCGAGAAACTTATCATTGCGTCTCTAGGTGGCGCCACGGGCAAAGGGAAAATGTCAAATTCAGTATATCCCATTTTAGTTCCCTACTTCGCCGCGCGCACAAATAATTGTGTCGGTATTTGTATTTTGTAAGGTTTTTTCACATGTTATTTTTGTGTGTGTTCCAGGGTAGTGTGTGCGGAGAGAAATAATAGATGTTGTACGCTATATCAGTCTTTACTAGAGTTGATATTACAGGGTTGTATTTGCGGCGCGTGTATAGCGGATAGCGGTTTCGGGCGAACTGGCTTCGCCGGGCGCTGCGCATGCGAGGAATATAAAACGACTGCGTCAGCGCCCCTACACTATTCCTCCCCTTTTTTTTTTAAAAAACTGTTGGTTTTTTACAATAAAATATGTTACTCTAAAACGTATTATTAATTACATCTATGGCTAAAAGTATTACTTATAAGTTACAATCAGCATTTGGTTTGAATAACAATGTTGTAACCGGATGTCTGGCGTGATCGCGTCACCTGATATTGACGCCTTATACATTGTTATGACTTACATATCTAAGTTTAAATATTTTTACGCTATTATTGCAATGGTATAAGCAGTGTACAATTTATTTGTACGTACAATTGATTCAAAAGGTTGCTATTATTACAAATTCTTACAATGCATTTTTATTTGCTAATGAAATACAAAGTCATTTGGAGGAATAAATCTTATATTTAACAATACTTGATCTTAAGCTAGTGCGGCTACCTGCTTTTAAAGGTGCCGTCTTGACATTGTACTTAATTAATACACATATAAAGTTACGACGTTAAGGGTAGTCACCGTGACGACATGCTCTGCCATAAAAAGAAATTAGCACCCCTGCGGAGTCCACAGCATTCGTCATGGTGACGCCAATTAAAAATACACACATAACATTAATTCACACATTTCGCAAAGTAGCACTTGCACCGTTAAACGTCACTTGGAATTTGGGACCTAAACTTTATGTAATTTGACTTGAATGGACGATGGTTACTGAGGAGCAGGTTATCTTAATAAATGACTTTGGGGTTAGGCGATTCTTGCGGTTTTTGGACCGTTTCTACCCTTATGCTCGGTGTGGCTAACGAACTTGCCACTATTTCCTTTTTCAACCACTTTCGAATGCTTTTGATGATCCTTCGTTTTCCTGCGTAGATTAACAATATGGTGAGTAATATTATGGTAGCTATCATGACACAGCCAATGATATTCAATTTGTTGTCCACTTGTGCAACATTTGATAGGTTTTCGTTAACAATTACTTTTTCTTTTGTCTGATTGGTGCCCATTTTTTTAAATTAATTCGGTGTACGTGGTGTAATTTCGCGACTGTTTTGATTCTTACTATGTTTCAACTGCGATACCTAGTACTTATGTTCAATTAATTGACCTACCTTATAAAAATGCTAATTTCGATATTTAGAGGGTCTTTTGCTTATTCGTCCAGTTCGCGTTGTATATGTTTCGTCACTGGGTTTGCTTGTTTGAAACCTTACTTTTTTCTGTATTTTATTTTGTACCTGTTTGTGTTTTTTATTATCATTTTTTTCTAATATGTTTTTATTTACTTCCTCTGATGGCAATTCATCATCTATCAATATATATGCTGGTTTTAAGCGATCTATAGATATGTTGGCTTGTCTGTCTGGTAACTGTACGCGATACACTTTTTCGTTTCTACTTATGACGCGATATGGTCCATCGTATGGCGATTGTAATGGTTTCCGTACTGCGTCATTTCTAATGAATACATAATCACTGGTTAATAAATCTTTGTGTATGAAAATCTTGCGAGGTGACTTGTTTACTCTAGTGGACGGTTTCAATCCATCTATTACGTCTTTAATTTTTTTAACGAAATTGTTGTCATCATGCAACTGTACATTGCTCAAAGTCGTATTCAGCTGCTGGTGTCCAGTTAATTTTTGTTTTATCTTTGCGTTTTGTATTTCCTAGGTATTTATTCAACTCTGTTTGATGATTAGCCGATTGAGGTATACTTGCCCTATAAAAATTCAACATTCCTAGAAATCTTCTAAGTTCCTCAACTGTTTCCGGTTTTGGGAAGTCTGCAATGGCTTTTACCTTATCTTCTAGAGGTCTAATTCCCTCTGTTGACACTTCATATCCTAAAAATTCTAATTTCTGTTTACCGAAGCTACATTTGGAAAAATTTATAGTTATGCCGTATTCATTGAATCTTTCGAAAACTTTTTCTAAGTGTTGTTTGTGCTCTACTTCGTTATCTGATGCTATGATGACGTCATCTACATAGTTGAATAGGAAATTCAAACCTTGCAATACCGTGTGGTGCATGAAACGTTGAAACGTTTGTGCCGCATTACGTAATCCGAATGGCATGCGCATAAATTCAAATAAGCCAAAAGGTGTTATGACAGCAGTTTTTTCAATGTCATTTTCCGCGACAGGTATACAATTATATGCTCGGTTAATATCTAACTTTGAGAATATTTTCTTATTAGCCAACATATATGTAAAATCATGAAGACGAGGTACAGGGTAGCGATCCGGTTTGGTGATCGCATTTAAACGTCTGTAGTCTCCGCATGGCCTAATATTGCCGTCTTTCTTGGGTACCACGTGCAGAGGACTTGCCCAAGCGCTGTGGCTCGGCCTGCAGATCCCCAGCTCTTGCATGACCCTAAATTCGTTTTTAGCTTTTACGTACCTGTCCGGTGGTAGCTGTCTCGCTCGTGCGTGCACCGGGGTACCTGTTGTTTCTATAAAATGACGAACGCTATGTCTAGGTGTCTCTTTATATGAAACTGGTTTAGTTACCTCGGGGAACTTACATAATAACTCATGATAGGGGCAGTCATCAACAATGGTTTTAACCGTGGGCTCAGTCGAGTCAGAGAGGTTTCCTCTCGCGCCTAAATTTGTTGCCTGGTCGACTAGCCTTCGTCCGTTCAAGTCAATTAGTAAATTATATTTAGCTAAGAAGTCAGCACCTAATATTGGTTGCTGTACGTCCGCTATCGTAAATAACCAACGGAACGCTCGTCTAAGATTTAGGTCTAGTTCTAACATGTGTGTACCGTACGTGGTTATTTCGGTTCCGTTCGCAGCATATAATTTATACCCGGCACTTTGTGCGTTATTTTTCTTGAAAACCACTCTGCGAGGTAGAACTGACACATTTGCACCACTATCTACTAAAAAGTTCAAACCTGAGTTCTTGTCCCGGACGCTTAGACGGTGATTTCCGTGCACGCGGTCGCAGCCACCCGTCGCTGACTGCACCGACACTAGTTTTCCGCTGGCTTCGACTTCTTCCAATTGCACGGATGTTCACACCTCGTCGCCTTGTTACGGAATCGGAAGTGGTACCGGCACAACCAGTTGGGGTCATCACTTGTCATCGCCTTGGTAGACCTGGAGTTCGATCCCGACCTGGATCTGCTTCTTCTAGATCTAAAGTTTCGCGAACGACCTCGGGGTGTACTCTCGAGCCTGCGTAATCTGTCACCAAGTTGTCTTATTTCGGCTATCACTGCGTCATCCTTTTTCGATGGGCTTGACGCTTCTTTTACACTAGCGACACTGTGGACCGGAGTTGCGTTTTCTGCTACATTGTCTGCGATCGACGCTAATTTTTCTAAGTTTGCCTCGTCGGATACTGCCAAAATGCTGCGTATAGACGGTGGTAGTTGGTTCTTCCACATCACCCGGAGTGTTTCGTCTGTCACCCTTCCCCTGGCTAGCTCCCTCATTTTTCGAAGAAGGTGTGATGGCTGCTGGTCTCCCAGCTCCATTCCGCAAACAAGCTTTTTGATTTGACATTCATCCGACTCTCTGTAAACTGAGAGTAACTTTGCCTTCAAGGTCTCGTATTTTTTTTCTTTGGGCGGTTCGAATATAATTGATGCTACTTGTTCTGTGACTTCCTGGTTGAGCTTCGAGACTAATATTCGGTACTTGGAGTCGTCGGACATCTTCTGCGCATTTATAATTGTTTCCGCTTTGGCGAACCATAATTCTGGTGACTTGGTCCAAAAATTTTCTATCTTGTCGGTCACGGACACGGGTGAAAGAACGTATTCTTCAGCGGTCGCTTTTTCTTCCATCTTCAAGCTTGACTTTGTGACTTTTTTTTTCAATAAGCACTGTGGGTTTTCACACTATACCGCGTGGATGTTAGGATGAGTTGCCAGTTCTCGATCAACGCACACACTTTAGGATCACGTCGGGGTCACCAATTTTGTGTGTGTTCCAGGGTAGTGTGTGCGGAGAGAAATAATAGATGTTGTACGCTATATCAGTCTTTACTAGAGTTGATATTACAGGGTTGTATTTGCGGCGCGTGTATAGCGGATAGCGGTTTCGGGCGAACTGGCTTCGCCGGGCGCTGCGCATGCGAGGAATATAAAACGACTGCGTCAGCGCCCCTACATTATCATAATTCAAGGTCAGGCTAGTCAAAATGCTTGCCAAGGTCGAGGTCGTCGGCCATCTTGGCAAAGTTTGCATAGAGAAGGCCATGTTGTTATGAAGTGTAAACGCTAAACTCCAGCGATTAACGCTCTTTGACAAGTGCGTTAATCGCTGGCTTATTGTTTCTATTAGAAAAACACATGGCTCTTATTTTTTTTTTCATACTTTAAGTATGTAAGTTTTAGTTTCGGACAAGATGACGACATGACATGAACTAGTGAGGCTTTGAAGAAAATAAAAAAAATAAAGCTAATCTATAACTACTATTACCACAAACTTTTACCTAATTCGCGACACTTAATTTGTCATTATTATTTTTAATTAGTTATTATTATTAACTACACTCAAATTAAATTAATGAAAACGACAAGCAGCAAGTAAACTAAAACCACCGAATAAAACCGTCTAACAGTTGTCACGCGGAAAAGTTGAGAAATATCTCGGGCTGCGCGTGCGCTTATCAATCAACAAAATACTAAAACAATAAGCAAGTGTGAAGGGTCAACAATCAGCGAACTATGCGGCCCACACTTCCTGCTTGATAACGCTAAACACCAAACTTTGTGGAAAGAAAGTCTAGTTGGTTTAAACAAATTTGCACAATAAATAGTGCACAATGTTCGCAGATTTTGCCCTTTACAGTCCAGTACCCTTTTTTTGGGTGGGAAATTATCAAATAACTTCTCCCGCTCTGGGCGGAGCGAGGTGTGTCAGACTCTTACCGACTAAAACCCACCCGTGTTCCTTCAGTTGCCCTGTTGCCGGGGGCCATGATCTCCTTTTCGGTTTTCTCCGCAACCCCGGCAGGCATCGGCCCTAGCGGACTCCGTCAAACAGTCCAGTACCCTAATTGCGTAACATATTTTCAACACATTCATTGCGTTATTTACGTTGTTGAGCAGATTTTTTTTTTCCTACTTATGAAGCAATGGATTAGCAATCTGTTTGAAATCACTTATCATTTGTCAAAGTGTTGACTGACAGAAGCAATAAGGCAGAAGATAAGGCTGACGTAAGTGTCTAAGAAAGTCAACCGGGTGAAATATTCTGTTCTAATAAAATCTTCCTCAAGACATTATCTGAAAACTGCACCACAGTCATTGCCACCATCAGGGATTTTAATTTTGATATCACAAAACATTTGTCGCTAATTAGTCGAAATTTGTCGCCAAATATCAGAATTTGTCGGTTATTGGTTCTAAAGTTATAAGGGTTTATAGGTGGTCGATCTGGGGAGCATCTCCCGAGCTTGGCCCATTATATCTTCTTGGGAGAAAACAGATCTTCGCTAGGTGCCCCAGCTTTTAAGATTCAACACTGTCCTTAGCAGCTTTAAATGGAGAGAAGTGGAAAGTGAGTAGGACAACACAGGCTTTTAATATTAATAATAGAATAAGTAAGAGATTAGATCATCCATCATCTAAAACATTTCCATTCTACTCCCTTGTCCTTGTCAATAACACTCGTGCACGACGCACGTTGTTTGCCGATCATTCCCACAAACAAACAGAACTTCTAATAAAACCTATTTGCTCAGAACACGTGTACTTTCGTATATTGATTTCAACGCGCCAATAGCGGCTAAACGATATTACTAATACTATGAGCCACGGGAACCGCCGGAGCGGAAGCCTAGCTATGAATAATTGAGTTAAGAATTTGTACGGACTCTCCACCACGGTAATTTAAACTGTAACACCACACTTTTAAGTAGAATTTCTAATGAAAGTGAAAATACATTTATCTTGTTGCATACACAGTTTTATTTCAATCAATTTGGAACTCTATTCCGTTGTTACTGGGTGAAGATTGGCGTTGTGGTATGATGTAATATTTGATGATAGCTATGCAGATTATTTTACTCGTAAAGCTGTAGTTAGAATGTCAGTTTCTGTATTGAACCTTTTGATAGTTGATAATGGCAGGTTCCATTAGAAACGAAAGCCTCAAAAAATGTCCATTGAGCACCTGAATTTGCAATTAAACCAAAGGATAGGAACGTTTGAATGTCTCTTCCTACGGTCCTAATTGCGTTTGAAAACCACCAGCGCATAAAAGTTCATGGGTGATGCAGTTATGGCGAGATTCCAAATTCAAATGAAGCAGCGGCCATGCTGGTTAACTGATCTTAACCTAGACCATACTGATTGCAGTCGACAAGGAGATGGTCACGTGAGATTCGGGATCATCAGTTTTAACAAGTTGATTCTAATTGTCTGAGTTGGGTAAGCTTTGGTGTTCAGGGGCTAGAGTCAAGAAGGGTATATTATGTAAAAGACTGTTTGATAAACAAAAAGGTAAAACTGAATAACCTCTAAACTATCAACCATAATTAATACAAATAAATGGAGCTAAAAGCATGTCAGCAAAGGAAGCGCATATTGAAAAGCGAGATGTAATGTACGCGTATCAATTTTATCGATCTGAAACATTCAGCTAGCCCGGCTATAATTCTAGGAAAAGTCTCGCTCAAAAAGCTCCATATTATGAGCACCTAGATTTCCATGAACTGAGTAAGGTGATATAGGTCACAAGAGAAATACAGATTCTATCGTGATTGATGTAATTGGAACTATTGATTTGGTTGCAGGTCAGGTCACGGTACCTTGTAATAAATAATTAGAGGTAGAAGGTAGAACAGAAGATCTTTAAATATTTGAATGGAATGGAAAAATCTATGTATTCTCATTGCAGTGTTACAAATCCTTCCTAAGCTACTAAATATCTTTACAGAATTTCTATGCTACAAATATTATCTACCTTTACCCTCTAACTAAGGTACAGAAGAATTTACAAGCTTGAAAGCAGATGCTGAATTTAAATAAGCTCATCCTCATCTCTGAGGTTACTCAAGCAATTAATTCTAAGCTTTTTAAACGTACCCATAAGCTCATCATAATAATGACTTTCATGCTTAGCTGGCAGCTAACGATGTTCGGGCGAATAATGATGTTAGTGACAGGCAATACAATAAACATACAATGATACATCGTTATTATGTGATCATAATATCTTCCTAAATTGTTGAATAGTGGACCAGCGATGCTCAAACCTTTTTACAATTAACGTATCATCATCTTTCTGCCCCTGTCCTATGTTACTTGCGGTCGGCACAATATGTTTTCTTCTATGTTTGTTATGTGTATCTTATATGTTTTCTTTCCTGTCAACCGTCACGCTATCCATTCACTGCCTTCTCTTTCATATCATTCCTCACACAATCCACCCATAAAAGGAACGTATACATTATTATAATAAGTACTAATAAATTGGCTAGACAAGTTAACGGGTTACAGCCACACGCTTGCTATATATCAAAATTTACGAGTATGTGCCACAGGTTTCAGAATTAATCAGTAGCAAGGATATTAATGTCTGTCTGGCAGTAGTAACATAACTAAAACAAACAGAACTGGCCTTGACTTAGGCCGTGCTGGATCCACTATGATGGATGACTAAGCACATTCTATACAACATTAGCTAACGATCAACTGCAATTAACTAGTCAGACAACAGCTGAAAGAACACAACATGGCGAAATGACAATTGTATCCTTATCTTGATCGTTTATTAGTTTATTTCCTACAATCAAGACCCATTATCAGTAAACTAACATAGAATTAGCGCTTTACTACAAAGAATCGATAGGGAAGGATATTTCAACGGACTAAAAAACTCCAGGGTCCAAATCCAATATAGAAACTTTTATTTCGTTTTGTTTTCTGTTGAAACCATGTCGTGCATGCTAACTAGGGAATATAGGTCATTCAGAGGCTCTCCGTTAATCCTATAACATTCCTGAATTCCTGATGCTTTTTTTTAAACCACCCACTTATAGAACCGAAGGCCTGATAATTGATATTTATTTCCGTAAAGTGGTTCGAACAAACACTTTTACACGTCAAGAAAATAATATTTTTAGTATTAGATGAGGTCAGTGTTACCATGTTAACAGATTACTCTGAAAAGAAGAATCGAAACTATACTGATAAAGTGTGACAGAAAATTTCACTGGTTCTAATTTAATTTTTCTAATGGTGGGTAGGTGAGTGCGAACATGTATTCAGCTAAATAGTTGACGATACATTTTATATGTAATATTTGATGCGGTAAACGTGCGACCTTTAAAATGGTGAAACTATAAGGACAAATGAATAACTTTCTGTTGTGAATGAACGGTCAGAGTAATCTACAAATATTTATACAGCTCAGCATTGCTGGAACACCTCCATCACATAGCTTATTTCTTCTTCTTACCTTAGTCCTATATTACTTTGGGGTCGGTACAATTGTTATTGTTCTCTTCTTTTCTTCCCGTCACTTCATTCACTTGTTGTTTTAGGACTTTTATGACCTGGATGGTTACTGGGACCTTCTTCATGCCATCATTGATTCCTTTTTCATTCACATCATCCCTTCTTTTCAACCCAACATTACTTATTTAACATACACTAAGAATCTCCAATCCACTACTATTCCGTACGAAGGTAGGTCAACACAATTGTTTTCACATATGTATAAAAGAATACATTATTACTTATCATGCGCGTGCGACTTGTTTACTAACACTCTCTTGGCACATTCGCCATCTTATTTTAGTACCGGTTAAATGAAGGGACGACCATTACTCAGATAATTAATGTCAATTATTTAATTAATTAGTTTTATACTTAGAAACTCATTGTTAATATTGAAGTTAATTGATCTTTTTTGTTGATGGGTAAGCAGAATTGGAAGTGATATTAATATTAGAATGGAGTCCCGTAACTGTCACGCCGCTGCGCCTTGGGGAGTAAGGTAGCGTTCCGTTAACACAATGCGTGTACGCATAAGTTGCCTGTTATTGGCGTACTGTATCTCTGCAGGGAAGACTTTTTTGATGATTTCCGAGCAGGTGCTGGTTCGATTCGATATACGATATTGTCTTTCACGGTAAGTCAGAGGTGACAACAGTAAAATAAGTAATGTCATGGAAAAGACGCTATAGATATTACTTTAATTAGTACTACGGTTGAGAGAGAGACGGTAATAGTATAGGTAAGATATTGTGGCTTATTAAAAAAAAACTTGTTTGATCCAAAAACTAAAATGCTAAAATGTTAAACAAGGCTATTTACAGACCTAGTATTCAGTGTTAACGGTTGTTGGTCGGCTATCTTATGTCATTGCCCCCAGTTAATTAATTTGGTCTGCACTTAATTAATTACAGAATTTATAAACAACATTTTTTTAATACGGTTCCTAAACTAAATTTTTTCAATGCTAAAAATGTGTAGAATTTGAATTATTTTGTAACGAACTCAGGAAGCACTCGAATAATATACATACCCAAGGCACCGTCACTTCAACCGGTTCTGTTCTTCCCGCATCCAGCGGATTCCTGCGGCCTTCACAAGGTTATCGGTCCACCTTGTGGGATGCCTACCAACGCTACGTCTTCCTAAAAGCGTCTTCCTGTGGCTAAGGCTACACTTACGGTTAATCCGATAATTATCGCGTTAATTACAAAGCCATAGAACGGGTGACCTTATTTATTAAGATGCGATTTAATTTAATTGATATATTTTCAATCGATGCCTATTGAAAAACAGTTTTGTCTAATAGCGTCTTTTCATCACGCAATTGCCACGCAAGCAAGAATCTAGCTCGTGTAAAAAAAATGTACTACCGTAGTCATCAACAAAAAGTCATACGTGTATCGATCAAGGTTCAAAAGAAAAAAGTGTATATGGCTAAGCGTATGTTGAGACGAAGGTGACGCAGTACAGCACAGTAAAGATTTTGCAGGGTAGGGCAAGTGAGGCAGACATAGGCTGCGAGCACATGCTACGACGGTGACGCAGCTACATAGACACATTCGCGTCCTAGCTAGTACAAACAATAGAGTTGTCATAATCTGTCATTGCAACAAAATTATGAACTAGTAGTAAAAAACACGTGACGACCTGCACGCGTCACGCAGAAATCTGTCCCGGGACTACAACGAGATGCAGAGCAGGACAGACACATGTCTGCGTCGCACGAGCCTGCGCCGCAGCGTACGCAGCTCTCAGTACGTTCATGCATTACAAAATCTGATCTACCCTGCGCTGAGTGGACCTGCGTCAATTGCGTCTCAGCATACACTTAGCCTAATAGACTCATCATGATATTAAATTTAATAACAATATCACAAGCCATGCCTTTTCCCGTCGACTGTACCTAGAATAATTGAATCGCGGTCGGCATGGGCAACATTCATACCCAGGTACCCAAATGCCAACTTACTTGCATATAAGCTTTGTACCTACACTCGAGAGCAATGAATCCGGGTCACTTAAAGAATCCTAAAAATCTCGGAAACTAAAAATGCTAGGTTAATGCAATAAATTGTATTTAATAGACAATGTAATACTCCTTAAATGAAAGTAAAAAAAATATGAGTCACCATACATTTTATTAACACAAAATTACATAAAGAAAAAAACTGCTGATCTCTCCTTAAAACAAAAATAGGAAACATGAAATTTTTGAACTTTATTACGATTTTCTTGAATTTTAATACTTCGTATTGCCTCCTCGTGCTTCCATTACTGCGTTTACGCGGTTTGGCATGCTGTACACCAAGTTCCTTATACGATTTTGGGGAATATTCTCCCATTCCTCTGTGAGAGCAATTTTGAGCTCACGAAGCGTGATTGGGGGAGGGTTTCGTTGTTTTACGCATCTGCCTAGCTCGTCCCAAGCATGCTCGATCGGGTTGATATCCGGGCTGCGCGCTGGCCTCTCCATACTAGTAATGTTCATCTCTTGAAGGTAGTCATTCACAATCCTACCTGTATGATGTCGGGCATTGTCATGCATAAATATAGCATCCTCACCTAAATTGACCATAAATGGACCAACGTGATCATTGAGGATTTCTTCCACATATCTTACGCTAGTTAAAGAGCCGTTTTCTATGATCACCAGCTCTGTGCGACTTTCAGAAGAAATTCCGGCCCACACAAGTACAGACCCACCACCGTAGACTACTTCTTCTTCGATGCATGCTTGCTTGAATCTTTCCCCTGGTCTTCGATACACTCTGTGTCTTCCATCGTGCTTGTAGAGCATAAATTTTGATTCGTCGGAGAACATAACTTTTGACCAATCTTCAATACTCCAATTTACGTGGCTCTGGGCATATCTTAGTCTTGAAATACGATGCCCACGCTCCAGTTTAGGGCCGTTTGCAGGTCTAAGGGGTTTTAAGTTAGATTCAGCAAGCCGACGTCTTACTGTCCATGCACTTGGGTTACTTCCTCCGAGGCGTCGAAACTGATTTGTGAGTTCAGTTCCTGTGAGAAAGCGATTTCGAAGCATGGTGTTCACCAAGTATCGGTCTTCTCGTGCTGTGGTACACCTGGTTCTGCCCGTAGGAACGTTACGAAGAAACTGGTTCTAACCTACGCAGACCAGGAACGGGCAGAACCAGTTTCTTCGTAACGTCGGAGAACTCTTTGTACTGTTGACAGCGACACACCGACAGTCCTGGCTGTATCGCGCTGACTCCGGCCGGTTTCCAGCATTGTAAGTATTCTGGTGCATTCTTCAGGCGTAAGCGACATAATTTCAGCTTGAATAATGAATATAGAGCACTATCAACATGGTTTATGTACCCACATAAATGACAGATTACAAACAAAAGCATAACCAAATGCTGTAATTTCGTAGTTCCATCTTCGAAAGTCGCCCTTTTTCAAATTTGATTTTTTTATGATATAACTTTACAATAACTAAGAAGTTTTAATACCTTCATTTAAGGAGTATTACATTGTCTATTAAATACAATTTATTGCATTAACCTAGCATTTTTAGTTTCCGAGATTTTTTGGATTCTTTAAGTGACCCGGATTCATTGCTCTCTAGTGTATTTACAAACTTTCATACTTAACGAGTAGGTAATTAGTAAATATTTTCAGAGATTTTTTACAAGATGTCTGTCGACCATGTCGATAGATGAGATTGTGTGATCAATTGCCAAGTTACCTACGTCGTCGTCATAAAGTCGAAGTTTTGGAGATATGAACGCCATCTTTTGATTGTCAATATTACTAATTATTTTTTTACACTTAATTCTAATCAATTGAAAGTAAATGAATTATTGATAATTTTTAATTTAGGATAGTCACACATAAACAGACGCATGAGAAATAAACGTTAATTATTGTTTAAAGCACTTATTCACAAGTGAATTAATTTTTGTCTTGATAACGATTTTAATTTAGGATTGTTACCACACTACACAAATACACAGAGACACAGTTACAACTTTGTTTATTGATTTTATCACATTAAAACTACAATTTATTGATTGTTTATTAATTATTGTAAGTAATGATAAAGTTAGTATACTAAAACTGTCACACACTACACAGACAAAGACACACAAGAGTTCAAAATGACTAAATTATTTTCAACACGCTTAAATTGCAATTATTTGAAAGTTTAGTAATGCATAATTGTCTTGATAACAATTCTACTTTAAGATTGTCACACACTACAGAGAAACAAATACACAAGACTACTAAGCAAGGAATCCAGAATATTCTATAATCTCTATGATCCTGTAGACGTCACGCGGCGCAACAGGAAAGACAACCAGTCAAGCAGAGCGCTGCAATAGACTGACATTTCGATACAGCCTCTATTGCACTTGGAGAGAAAATTTCCAACTACCGTCTATGAAACTAGGTCACATTTTCATTAAAGCACAATATCGATTCGAATTCCATGAAAGAAGATTGGAATATGCTTCCTGGAAACAGCTGCGCGAGGCTTTTGTAAAATATACTGAGAGACCTCAGGCTGTTGCATTGCGTTTCGTTAACTGGCGTTATCCAATCAGGGAGCTTGAACGAGACCGAGTTAACCAATCCGACAGCTTCAGTTGGGCTGCTACTGAATCAGACGTGTCCATGATTTATCCTGACAATGGACGGGATTAACTGATGCCCGTTCCATGTCAATATCGATATTCTTGTTAAATTTCAATTCCAAGCTGTTGGTTTCGTTAGATAAATAAGGATCCAAAAAACGCCTTGCATAAAGATCTGAGATGGAGCTTAAATGTGCGAGCAGTAAACTAAAAGACAGATATTCAAAGAAGAAAAAAAAACACGCTAAAAACATGATTGCACGAGAATTTCTTAGCGGGTTTTCAGCAATAATAACTTCTTTAATGATTTGTTAATTAAATAATCAGTATTTCCATTTTTCTTTCCTATCATGAAGTAGGGTCAAAGATCAAAGAATACAATGTGGGAATAAACCTATGGGATAACCCCACATAGCTTTACGTGGTAGTATTTTCCGTTTTATGCAAAGATCTCCTGACCTCCGCGCGGTTTTGAGCTCAAATACATATTCATTGTCTTTTAAAATTTTCACGCCATTCAAATGGATAGTATACCAGCACAGTAAACTAATTTCGGTAGGGACATAAAAAAGATATTAAAATGGAAAGAAAACGTTGCGTCAACTGCATAGTAAACATTCTCGAGCATATTTCTAGAATTTTCCTGCCTTTGCGTGTAAAAGCGGAACGCTTTTATTATTAATTTCCTTTGCCGGGAAGCTGCTAAAGGCAACAGTTCTGCCCTAGCTGCAAATCTTTGTCATACCACTGGCCACTAGTGTGAAGAAAATTCCACTTTTCCATTAGCTGTAGGAATTTTATCTGCAATTTGATCAAATATGCTAGTTTTTACATCCTGTATCACGCGATGGTAAAATTAGCATAAAGTTGTTAATGAACGAATAATTTTGCCAAAACCTAACAGCGTATGTTATTTAAAACATCATCATTTCTATCATCATCATCTCCCTGCCCTTGTCTCACTACTTGGGGTCGGCGCAATACGTTTTCTTCTTAAAGGCTCTTTCAAACAGGCGCGACACGCGATGCGACACAAAGACACCGCTCGTCGCGCGACGAGCGGTGTCTTTGTGTCGCGCCTGTTTGAAAGACCCTTAATTCTCCCCTGTCAACCGTCACGCTATTCACCATCCATCTTTTCTTTGGCCTTCCTCTCCTATTCAAAATCTATATGCATATTCCCAATATTAGAAATAGTGAAATAAGATTCCAATATGTCCTTTTTAACGGCGTTTTAAAGGAAACAAACAGCAAGGCATAACACTAAGTGTCTCTCAAGGAACTATCTTCGGGCCCAAACCAAATTGAACCAAACACCCAAAGTGATTTCTGTATGAGCTATGACTACTTCAAAGCTAAGAAAGCGTACAAAATAACACTTATTGTAATGTAGCTAATTACATAAGCTTCCGCCCATTGAGTTTTACGAGCGACCGTTTAGAACGGCCACCTTTTGACAAGGAGCATTAATGAAAACAGTCCATGAATCAATTTCCCATTGTTTGAGAAATAAATAAAAGAAAGTGTTTGAATTGTTTGGGTTTGATTGATAAATCATAATATCCTGTTTTTAAATGCAGTGTTTTATAGAGAAGGTAGGTCAGTATTCTTTGTCATCACCTTTGTTACTATACTTACTGCATGTGGATGAAGCACAACATTTTATAATACTAGAAAAACGGAAAAAATACAACTAAGCATTTAACAGACATTCCTTTTCTACTACTTACTATGTATCTTCGTTTATTAAATTAGTGTTGAACAGGAAACGTGTAGTATATACTTCCTCAAGACGCGTGAGTTCAATCTATGTCGAGTGTTCTCTAGTAAACAAAGATTGCTACCAAACGAAGTAATGAAAATGCATTTTCTTACATCAAATAGGTTGTTGATTAGATCAGAAGTTAAGGAACAAGAAATGCAAAAGCTGAAGCAACTCAATAACACTGAGTAGTAATTTAAAACTCAAATTCATATATGTAAATATCACGGTTCCATGCAATATGTTTTTTATAAATATATTGGTTTAAAAAACATATAACTCATATATAGCCAAGATCTCTTGTTAATATGCGATAGAGCATGTAGATACTATCTTTAATGTGTATCGATTCACCTAATACCCTAACGATGAGTTGCTCTTTAGATAAGATAGGAACAAGACTTATTTCAACTCGAAAAGTTTTACCAAAATCTTCAGCAAATTCCTCACATCATTGCACAATGTCTCTTTAATTATATTCCTCATTAAGTAATTGAATTTCTAGATGTTCAGTACGGGAACTCCCAACAACGTCATCGGTAGAATTGCCAATTAAATTACAAAGATCTAATGCTTCGACTTTATTGTGACTGGCTTCCTCAGGTTGAGTCATCGTGTTCGTTGCTGTGATATTATCCTTTTCAATTCTGTTATTTTTTTGAAGATTGTCTGTAGGCTTGGCTTCAGGACTGCCTTTTTATATTTATTTTTGATGCGGCCATTAATTAGGTCAGATACCTATGATTGGAGCTCAGCGGTTCCATAACGCGTGAGTGTCAACCAGACATAACTGCAGAAATTCTGTTGCAATTTCTGGAAACTTTTTCGTTACGAGAACGGTAGGTTGTAGGAAGAATAAATGCATCTAAAACCCGACTATGGGTCATTAGGTTTCCTCTGGTGTATATTTTCATGGAAAATTATAACACATTCCTTTACGTCAATGCAACGATTTCCTCTCCATGTGTCATAATTTTCATTGTATTACACAACATTACGAATGGAATAGAAATTCATCTGTCGTGCCAACATATGCTTAGGGCAGTGAAAGCAGACTGATTAATTTTATAATTTTTAGTATGATATTATAAGTAATTATTATCTTGAATGCAAATATGAATCAGATATCCATTTTTCTCAACTCCCTACATATTTTAGTTAATACAATATTGTGCAATAATCGCACACTATTGTCCTTCAGTTTGTAATTGGGTGAACATTAAATTTGGTACTGGTCCATGGACGCCAAAAACAGTATGAGGAAAATTGATAGATGACGATGATTTGATCTGAAATAAGTCTTGATTACAAATGGTTAAGCTCGTATCTTCTCTGTAGGAGAGGATAATGTTCGCATTGCAGTGGCACAATTACTGTTGGATGTTATTATGAATGTCATAATAATATACTTGTATCGGGATGTAAACCCACGCTGTGATTTCATTTCCGCGCGGTCGTGGCTAAGAATAGAACGGCCTGTCAATTTCCGTCGGTGCTCTAAATCATTTATGATGCGATTGCAGGTAACAGGGCAGTTGGATGGACTGTCGTTGAAGATAGGTCTGTAGTCTTTTGGAGTCCTTTTTTGGGTGGTAGGCCGTGTCAGACTCTCACTGACTAAAACCCACTCATGTTCCTTTAGTTGCCATGTTGCCGGGGGCCACAATATCTCTTTCGGACTTCTTCGCAACCCCGGCAAAGTCTTTTCAAGTCCTAGAAGTCATTGGTAAGAAGAAGGAACTTCCTTTTATGGCTAGTAAGGGGTGACTACTGAGATGACGACAATAGAGAAGTATGGATCAGAGCAAGAGAATGATAAGGAATTATGGAAGGAACTTCCATCTAAGTCTAACATTAAGAAGCCGTGATGGACATGGGCTATTTAGGGATATGCCTTATTAATTATTTCTCGTAAAGATGTAATTCGAAATCAAGATTTTGCACCACATTTAATTGGTTTTTAGGGTTCCGTACCTCAAAAGGAAAAAACGGTACCCTTTTAGGATCATTCGCGTGTCTGTCTGTCTGTCTGTCTGTCACAGCCAATTCAGCCAATTTGTACCAAATAAGTTGAAATTTGGTACACATATGTATTTCTGCGACCCAAACACGAACGTGTTACGTAAATAAATGAATTTTAAATATAGGGGTCACTTTTGGGAGCCAAACAAGAAAATTAAAAAAAAAGTTTTGCTCACAGTACCGTGTGGCATATCAAATGAAAGGGCTTGTTGAGAGGATCTTAAAAATATTTTTTATATAATTTTAAAATACCTAAATACTTTTAAAGATGAAAATTGACCAAATAATATCTCCAAAACTACTGGACCTAAAATTTTGGAAAAAAAATACATAGTATGGCATATAAATAAATACTCATAGATTAACGGAAAATCACAAGTCTGGTCTTAAAATAACATGGTAAAACTCTCAATATTGTGCGTACAATCTTACATTTGCAGTTGGAATGTATGTGAGAATATGATTTTCAACTACAATGTTAAGATTGTTCTTTGGATAAATAAATTCATCTCAATTACGGAACTCTTCATTGTGCTTAGTCCGACACGCATTTGGCCGGTTTTTGTAATTATAATCACCTGATTTCAGACTACGAAATTTTTGATGTTTCATTGATTTGGCCCAGAGTTTCATCGATGGTCACGGATTCGCTAATTTCTCATCTTGTTTGTTGTTTAAGTTCACACTGCCCGTTTTAACAATGACCGAGCCGCTATAATGACGATTATTTAATAGATCGCGATTAGATAATTCGCTTGTTTTCGTATGCAGGAACATTCGAAGGACATACATAATTATATCGAACAATGGCGGTGTACTTGGTCATGAGAAATAGGTTTATAAAACGCATTTTCCAAAAGCCTCAACTCTTTTATCAGTCATTTAAAAAATAAGTGTAGGGTGGCAGGGACATCGACGCGAAAACATTTACCATGGATTCAGTAAGTACATAATTCTGAACACCGCTCGTCAGTTATTAAAAAAAAAATGTTTCATAGAAAAGAGTAATATCTACGCGGTCAAAATGTATGTAACAGCTGATTTTTCAGGGGGGTTCAGAATCGATGGTAACAGTTTTCGCGTCGACGTCCCTGCCACCCTGTATACCTATTTAGATTTTTAAAGGACATATTGTAAACATAGTTGTTCAAGCATAATTAGTATTTTAATTATTGTGAATGTGAAGACTATTTGTGTCATTGTTTGTAGAAAAATATTTTGTAATTGATAAACTGAAAAATCTAAAGACTGCATGATCTGTGTAGTTTACAACGAACACTGTAAATTAATTACAAATTGTCTGAGAAATGGAGCATGGGATAATGGGGAAGTTATAAGCAGCTAAATAAAGTTAAGGACCAGGCAGCCAACTGAATAGTTAATTAATTGTTGTTAATTTCTCTTGCGAAAATACACCTTCATACTGCAGTATGTAGTAAACATAACGTCATTGCTTTAGTCCCCAAAGGGTTTGGTACAAGGTGTACCTATAGTAATCATATTTCGCCAGTTACGTTAATTCCCATGTAATAAGGGGCGAGCCTATTGCCATCAACCGGGCACAAATCCGGAAAATGAGAGCAGTGACGACCCAGTGGTAATGGTCGCGCGAGTTACGAGTTGTAGGTTGTGGGTTCGGCCCGAGGATACCGCACGGTCTCCTGCGAGGCGGCGAGCCTCCTTGCCGGATTACCGCCATGGGATCTGGAGGCAAAGGTCCTCGCGCACATTTGGGAGTGGCGCGAGGAGGCGAGGCGCCGGGGCTTAGCTCCGCTGCCGCGAGAAATCGCGGCTCAGCGGACAGAGCTCCGGCGGGATCTCATGGCGTCATGGAGAGAGCGATTGTCGCAACCCAGCGCTGGGCACGCCACAATTGCGGCGATAAGACCCCTCTTTGAGGAGTGGCTTGAGAGGCGCCACGGCGTCCTCACCTTCCGCCTGACGCAGGTCCTCACCGGACACGGCTGTTTCGGGAGGTTCCTGCACAGGATAAGGCGGGAGGAAGCGCCCGGGTGTCACCATTGTGTGGATCGCCCGGAGGACACGGTGGAGCATACGGTGGAGGTCTGCCCAGCTTGGGCGGAGCATCGCCGTGTCCTCGTGGAGGCGATCGGCGGCGGTGATCTCTCGCGTCCGGCCCTGGTTCAGGCTATGGTACGGAGCGAGAGGAAATGGGAGGCCGTCACCTCCTTCTGCGAAGCGGTAATGCTCGCGAAGGAGGAGGCGGAACGCGTGAGGGAGAGGCAAATTTCGCGCCCTCACGCCCCTAACCGCCGCAGGAGGAGACGCCCAGGGCGTCGGGAATCGCGGGGCGATTTCCGGCCACCGTAGGCGCGGGCTTGCGGGCGGTGAGCAATGGGTGGCTCACCGTCCGATAAGGACCAGGCCCGGGTCGACGGCGCGTTGTGTTCCACGCGCGCCTCAAAGTGATGTCAGCATAATTGAAGGGGTCCACTAGGACCGATGCCTGCCGGGGTTGCGAAGAAAACCGAAAGGGAGATCGAAGGTACACGGGTGGGTTTTAGTCAGTAAGAGTCTGACACGCCCTCCCGCTCCGCCCAGAGCGGGAGAAGTTATTTGATGATTTCCCACCCTCAAAAAAAAAAAAAAAAAAGGTTGTGGGTTCGACCCCTGACAGGCATTTTACTTTGTGTAAATGATTTCATTATCACTGCTCTCAAAACGGTGAAGGAAAACATCGTGCGGAAACCGGCATGTCCTAGAACCTAAATTCAAAGACATGTGCCAACAACGTCGTGGATTATTTATTTATTTATTTGGCACCTCAACGACTAACTCACTTAAACATACACATACAAAAATCACATACAGTTTTAGGTATTGTGAACTCGTCACTTATAGAAGTGCACAGCACTAGCAGAGAACTTAATGATTATAGGACGTTTTAGTTAACATTAGTTGATTTAGTTGCAAAGAATAAAAAATAATTATGTTCACAAATACGATGGAAATTACAGAAATATTTAACTACATAACAAAAAAAAAGACTTAAAAAGATGGAAATGGAAGTGGATAGAATTTTATTAATAGGAGGCTTGTGTCGCACTGAGGTCTTGAGACTCCGAGCTGGTTAAAATTCATTATAGCCCACTCCATCTCACAAAGAGAAGGTCTGTGTCCCAGCAGTGGGAACATTATAGGCTGGTTATGCTATGGGCACATCATCCAGACTAAGGGCTGCTGATGAGAAGTTCCTGATAGAAAACCATAACACTTTGCCGGGCCCGGGATCGGAACCTAGGATCTTATGCCCAACTTAGCGCTTACGACTATCAACTTATGTACCTACTACTGAGATTTAAATGCGAAAGTGTCTGTCTGTATGGAACATTTCCTGTGCTAACCTACCAAATAAATTTTGATGAATTTTGGCAGTTAGTAGTTTGGCACCCGGAGAAGGACATAGGGTACTTTGAAAATTAAAAAACTTTTTGTTATTGTATGGCAAACAAGGCGCAGGCCCCGCTAGGGTATGAGGCTATCGCAAACTGCGGAGATATGCCATCCCAGCAGAGCTTTCGATCATTGATAGTAACTAGTAGTACTCTTGTCTTTGATGTATGCACGTGTCTCTGTGACAAATAAACCTATTTTTCTTTCTTTCTTTCTATTTAATTTAAGGCGACGATAACCGCCATTAATGATTTTATACTAAAGATGACGTCTAAACGAGTAGTGTTAATAATTTGGAAAAAATATAATGTTAAATTAGAGCATTTTCTTAATATTTTAATATAGCCATATTTTGGATTATGTTTATAATACATAGTGAAATTAATTTTTAAAGTTATGTCTAACGCGGATAAAAAACTGAGAATAACGCAAAATCTATCAAGCGTATTTTTCTGAAACCTATTTAAAGATAATTTAATTGTTGATCTTTAAGTATACGTGTTTTCTTAAAATACCTTTTATTTGATGCATAATAAATTGATAATAGGTCTCATTTGGGACAGCGCTCCTTGATGAGCGAGTTCTATTACTGGCTGGACGTACGTCGCCTTGCGTGAGCTCAGTACAGAATACGCAAGCTAACCACTCAAGGTCACTGTCATATAACTGCGTCTTAATCCGAAGCATCGGTATTTAAGATTCCCCGTAGTTTAGATCCACTCAACCATAGGTAAAAGTTGTACTAAAAACTGCAGGGGGACAAGGTTGCGAAATGTCAACGAATGGCTGACTGTCGGCTCAGTCACAATTTTAGCTTTATTAAGTACTGACGTAGGTAAAAAAGTAAATAATATATAATCAGTGTCTATCTACTGCTCTGAATAGGGACGATGACTGATTGTTTTTGTCTTTTACATAGATTATTAAAAAAAAAATTGGACTCGTACTTTTTCTTTTTTTGCGTTAAAAAAGATTACTGCGATACATTGAGTTTAAAATGTGCCATGACGTCACGAGTATGTCGATCTTATACTTACTTGTGACGTAGCGACCCCCACTCCCCATTTTTAAATGCATTTTATTTAAGTATTTTTTTATTAATATGATTAAGCAAAAAATTCGTGTCTAATATTTTTTTATTATCTGACCGAACGGACTAAATAAAGTAGATTTTCTTTTTTTTACCCAGGTATCATCCTTATTGAGGAATTACCTATCCTAACTGGCGAGTCCAAACCATCCTATAAAGTACTATAAATTATATTCAGAGTAGTGTAAAAATAAGCCTGAGGGTCAACATTTCATTAGACAGCGCTGGAGTTTCGAGAGTCACGGTCTTTTCAAGTTCAGACATCGTGCAGCGTGCTCCAGAAGAATTATCAAAACTTCTAACGCGTGTCTGCGGCATTGTCTGGAATGGCTTTTTAGAGGAAAGCCTTTGAGTTGGCCAGTTTTTGGATGGAGTTGATAGCCAACCTTCAGTAAATGGAGAGGCACCAGCAGAGGTAGAATTGGATGGCAAAAAGCCGACTGATGGCAAATATTCCTCGATGCTAATAATCTGTAATACCAGAAGCATTGTAGGTGGTTTTACTTTCCCGAATCCTCACAAAGAGGTCCATTAGTACCGATTGCGGGAACGGCAGCAGGGTGTGGATGTGGGAGTGTGGCGGGCGCAAACTATGTCCCACCTCCTATCCAGCCATCTGTGCCCCAAAAATGCAGCTATAGCGACCTCTGCGCTGCCACCGACGATGCCGTGGAAGCAGACGTTCGCACGGACGTAATAAAATTGCGGCGATTTATTTTCGTGCACTTGATTTTCAACGCTCTGCTTAGTGCCGAGAGTTGAAATCCAACAGTGTATTTTTTCAACGCCCTGGGACGAGAGTGCGTCCCAGCGTGTTGGATTCTCAACGCTCGGCTTAACACCGACAGTTGAAAATCCAGTGCGCGATTTTATTACGTCCATGCCAACGTTGGCGAAGTGGCGAAATTTTGGGGCAACAAAATATAATAACTGTTGTGCCATCGACATGACGAAGACGAAGAATCGTTGTCGTGATTATAGAAGGAAATAAGAAGCCTTTTCCTTAGTTTGTATCCAACTATTACGATATTCTGTCCCTTTTAAAATTTGTCGTATTAATAGTGCCGATGTAAGGTCGGAAGAGCTGACGTCGTGAGAACCGATGCACATGCACCCGTCATGTCGTGACGTGAAGGTTATTAAAATTCACTACTATCAAGGTCATCTCTAATGGATTTGATCGTCACGTCTTTTGGCATAATTTGTATGAAAATTGCAGCAATAAAATAATTTTATACTGAACTAAGGCATGTTGGTTAGTTTTTTGCTAAGTTTGTTTAAAATATTCACTATAAAAAAGAAATACAATTTGCCGAGCGAATAAAAAATATAGGTACTATCTAGATAGGTACTATGCATTTTAGGGTTCCGTACTTCAAAAGGAAAACCTTTAACCTAGAATCAAGAAATTTGACAAGAAGCAAGGTGTCACTCTCACAGCAAAGATAAAGGAAAACGTTCTAAATTAATAGTTTTATCACATTTTTTTTGCGGTTTGAAACGTACATTTGCATTCGGAGTTTTCGGAAAATTGACCGTGACGTAACTATAACGATGTATGGGACAGGGATGTTCCGGATGCAACTTTTTTACATCCGCGGATGAGGATTTTTGGTGACTCACATCCGCGGATACGGATCTCTAGTTTTATTAAGAGATACGTTAAGGCGGCAAGGCGAAATTCAAAATATCTTACGTTTATTGCAAATTGCAGCCTTGTTTCGTTGTACTTATGTTGATCATAATTCGCGGCAATTATAATAAAATAATGACTAAATTATAACCATTTAAAAATCAATATAAGTCTCGAAATCACGTTTGGTGGATATAAGTCTATTTCGTCAAAATGTGGCGATTTAGAGCTATATTGATGATTTAAATGATTATAATTTCCATTTTGCTGATTATAATTTTACTTATATTCACAATAAATGCGGGAGCTCCGCAATTGCGGATGCGAATAATCGCAACATCCCTTGTATGGGAGAACATGTTTTTTAACTACAATATGTTAAGTTTGTTTTTGGGATAAATTCATCCCAACTACGAAACCTTTCATTGTGCGGCACGCACTTGACCGGGTTTTTTTTCTATTACTAGCTTTTTCCTGTTATGCCATGGGTAAATAAATTGTTTTTAAAAAGCGCTCTTTTTCCCGTTAACCAATTAGTATTCTAAATGTATTGAACTAGTTTATTATGGGAAAGTGGCAAACAGTGATTTTAATATTAATTACCACAGAAGTAGGTAGGTACCTAGTATACCTACTCTAAAAATACCTACTTGTGTATTGTTGAGTGACAATTATGAGAGAGTTATCAGAGTTTCATCATGTAGTGAAATATTTACGTAGGTAGTAATATAGTAGGTAGGTACGTGAACTGTTATAAAATGCTAAGAAAACTAGTAATTTCACAGTTTTTAACGACCTGCAACGCTAAGTTGTGGCCAAAATGTTTTTTGTTCACAAATTCACGGCACTTTTGGAGAAGAGAAAGATGCACTTAAGCCAATTCGCGTGCTTGAATAAAATTTCGGGAATAATAAAGAACTTGTTTTGTTATAAAAATGAAAATAATTCACAAGTTCCTCTATCATAAAATTAACATTATGCGCTCACTGTGCACATTAAAACAATATTCATGTCCGACTGTGTACACGAAACCTAAGATTCTGAACATAGACACAAATTAGGTCGTGTGCACAACGACCGCGGTTACTTGGCGGCACGTGATCATAAACTACAATAAAAAAAGTAGGTACCTATTTACACGTCGATGGAATTAAAAATTATGAAGCCGATCGGATACTGCGTCTAATAATAACTGTACCTATCTAATTTATTTATGTATGTACATTTTGTTTACTGTACTTTACACAACGCTTTATCAATATCACATAACCATACATAACAGCGGTTGCATACATACCTCCACAACTAAAAAATAAACTGTGTTATTGAATGCGTGTTGTATGGGGAAGGACCCATACATGTATTCATGGATGTTTGTATGAGTGACGCCCACCTCTAATAAGCGAGCTATACTAACAAGTATTACGCGTAAACACTGCTAATGTAAAAATAGAGAGTAGGGATGTTAAATAATTATTTCCGATTGCATTGGAGATATAAAATATCCAAATGCAGGCATTATATCCATGTTCGCACATTTTTACCTGCATAGATAGCACACAAATGAAAAGAAAAGTGAGAGCAAAATATGTTATTCGTGTATTAAAGGGTTATCGTGCCGATAAACAGATATAAAAACACACACTTTCGATGTTGTAGAACAATACTTTCTATGAGTCTCGAGCGTTCCATTTTTAGTCAAGTCCGCGGACGTTCGTTGCTATGCGAAATGCGAAGCCAATCTTGTCGACAACGAAATAGACAACATCATGAATGGAACTGCGTACTGCTTCTGCTAGAAACATATATACCATCGGCCCAGCAACGACGCGATTTTTGCTGCATAATTTTCAAGGGCATCCATACCCAACACAATCTGACGCGTATGGACAACCGAAGGGGCCCCACGGATTCCTATCGATTCATGAATGAAACAAACAACATGCACTTATGGAAAACTACGCATCATCAACTATAAATTAATGAAATTAACACAGAAATAAAAGAAAATACTTACAAACTCGTCAGCCGCGATACGTGTATAATCACATACATGACGTCATTTGACGCAACACAAACCCGAAAAATCGAGTAAAATATATAGTAACTGCTTCGAAAACAACACCAACATGTAATATGCACGATACTTTATTAAATACAATAAGATAGTTATGTCATTTAGAGCGATTTAGGACATTTTACAATATTTATTTGTTGTCACCGACTCAGAGTTTTGACAAGATGGTCGCACACCGACTGTTTTGCTTTGGTTGTCAGCTGATACGAAAGACTGTTCTACTTCGAACGAAATCGCGACATGCATATTCTCGCTCTAGCGCATGCAATCTGCGCTGCTGTGCGAAAGAGACAAACACCATGACTCTCATATTTGAACAGGACTTCAAATACAACAAACGTCATTTTCTTGTTGCATTTATTATTGCAAAGGAAAAGTCGCAAATAAAACTATTTCTTCCATGTGATGAATTGAAAAGCGGTACGATATCGGTAAAAAGGTGTTTCTATTTCACAAGAACACGTAATCACGCATCAGTCGGTTATATTTGGGCGTGACATATTTTGTTGTTTTTCATATCAGTAGCGCCATCTAGATACGCTTAGTGGATTCATTTTCTATTGGGTTCGGGCAAGGTCATGGTTGCAATTTGTAATATAGCCTGTAATATTTTAAATAAACCACAATAATGTATAAATTGATAAGTTATTAACATTGATAGTCTCCATGCATTGTTCGATGGAGTGATTAAACGGCGCAATTTACTAGAAACATGTAATGTGCAGACTACGTGGTAAGTTTTAAATTCCTTTAAGCTGCAAAGGTTAATGGATAGATGGCAGCACTGACGCGTTTAAAACTTGTTGATGGATTGGATGTGGTAATAATTTCAAGTAATTTGTCGTTTGTGATATTATCATTTTAACATAATGATTTAAATTAAATGATCATCAGTTGAGAGCACTATATATCTAAATAATATAGTGTTTTGCCTTTTGCCAATAAAGTTATGTTATATGTCTAGTCCCATCATATGTAATTGGGGGCATTGCCTTCCCTGCCGGAGAATACTGGCGTGACACCAATACCAATACCTATTCACGAAGGGATCCAAGACGTTACGAACAATTCGTCAAGCAAATTGATTGCGTTTGCGTTAATCCCAAAACTCGACAAGTTACTCAATGATTCATATCAAATTTACAGCACCGTAATCTAAAGAGACGTTTGGAGATGAATATTGTAATACTATAGTTTCAAGATGAAAGATTACTTCGCCCTTCTGAGCCCATGAGTGTCGTCAAAGATGGAGGGGTAATGTCAAGGTAACTAGGTAAGTACCTACCTGTTAAGTAGGCACCAAAGGTGGTAAGTATTGCAATATTAGGTAGCTAGGCAGGTATAGAACCTATGATCATTATAAAGAATCATATCTCTTATCCTATATGACATATATGAAATAGTAGTACCTGGTCGACCGAGCTCTGCTCGGGTGAAAACAGAGAATGCTGATTTAATAGTAGGTATAGGATAGTTCATACTAATTCAATGTATAGTACATACTAATTCCATGCTGCCATGTCATTATTCTAAGATAGCCATCTTGTCCTAAACTTTGGGTGACCGGGCTCTGCTCAGGTGAAACTATGGAGAACACGAATTTTCCCAGATATGAGACCTAGCTAGATCGATTTTTCGCCCCCGTAAACTAGGTTTATTGCAACTTTCATCGAAATCGTTAGAGCCGTTTTCGAGAACGTGATTACTAATAAATATTTTATACCTAGGTGGTTATAAATATTGTCATTGAATAGTATAGGATATACTGTACCGAAGCTCACAAATGATTTATATAATAATTGTGTCTACATACGGCGTGAATTTTTGAGAGGGGGCAGGTACCTTGACTGTCTATCTGTCTTCCACAACCTAGTTACTGCGAAACACGATACCTACCCTTTGGTAAGACTGGTTGTCAGTATTTTGGGCTTCTAACTACTCGTAACGACTGTCAAAGATCTACAAATGACTGAATGTTCTAGACTACCAGAAATATCTCGGTGAATATAAATGGCGGCCAAACCGGGCAGCGTGAGTGATAGCACGTTCAGTGCCTGGAATGGAACCCTTCTGGAGGGTTCACCTAGTCGCATATGGATGCCGAGAGCCCTCGCGGAGGGCTCATTTAAAATTTAGGTTTTTCTTAGCGAATACAGCATTCGAAGCCTTTAAAATAAAACCTGATGTATATTTTAACAAGATTTATTAGTACCTACATGCGTTGGTTATAAATTCAAGCACTAAAAATATTTTTTTGTTCACGGTTTCAAATATTCCCAAAAAAATTAAAAGGTTGAAAACTACTTATAGCGACAAGCCCCCTGAAAATACAATTTTACTTCGTTTTACAGTGTGTTATAACACGGTTTTAAACCTAATGCTGTTGTGACCATCCGCGATGGTTAACTTTAGCGCAAACGTAATGCCGGTAACCCTCCCGGAGGGTTCACTTCCAATATGAATGGTGGCATGGCGTATGACGGTATGAGTTCTATGAAAAGTGGGTGGAGTCGAAAAGATCAAAGTGATGCTGAAAAGAGAAACTGGTTGTCTAGGTCTAGAATATCTACTCTAGATTGTATTGTAGAGATATTTGAAAAGCCCCTAAGCAAAATGAGTCCTTTCATAATATCCTTGGTAGGTATTATAAAACCACGGTTGTTAAAATATTACCAGATCAAGCAGTCTATCAAGAACAATAAAGATGGACAGCATTTTCAACGCCACCGATTCAAAAATAGGATAGTCACCAGCCACATCACACGGCACTACTATTCTATTAAAATTCGTGACGTCGTCATAAGTACATTGAGCCCACGACTTCTGTCACCGACCGCATTCGAAGCCGTCAGTTTCTATACGTCATTCGTGTCGTAGTACGCAGTAATCAGTGACATTCTTGCTTTGTATGGACAGTGTTGTTAATGACGCCTCTAGCAGCGGTCGCCGAGGCGTGTCCTTGTTCTGTAAGATAGCCAGAAACGCTCAAAACAAATCACACATGAAATTAATCATTCCCACATACCCCAACGCCATAATTCAAGAAAACAAACCACACCATTGTTTCTGCGCCTTCAAAATTCGTAAGTAATGATTCTACCGGACCACAATAATAATGGTGGTTCTATGTAAGGACCGCAGAAATGAGGAGCCCTCCCTAAAATCAAAGGGGAGGGCGGGAGGGGGGGGGGCTCGTCCAATTGTACTATCTGATAAAGAAGGTTTCTCTGTGCTATCCTGTGCTAAGATAAAAACATTTGGTTCTTTAATATTAAAATAACATTCTTAGGGAACTCGCTTCAAAGACGGCTGAGAGGCGCAATGTCTTTGGTACCGTCCAGTAAATCTTCGCAATATAAATAATAAATAAAATATTTTTGTAATTTGACTGATTATAAGTAATTTGATCGACTTAGTCAACTCTGTTTCGTGTTTTAAGTGCAGTAAATGGGTAACCCAGAGGAAGACGGGGCCGGAGATTGAAGGGTGTGACCAAAGAAGTTTGCCCACTCCTCCGTCATGGAGTAGTTCCGCGGTCCCCGAATCTATTTACAAGTTAACAAGCTATTGTGGAGAATACTCGCTATCTCACTATTAAGATTATGATTAACGGCAGGCTTGTATAAGGTCTTGAGTCTCGGCTAAACTGATACGAAGGAGATAGGTAGTGGTGCGAGAAAGCACTATAGTTAACTTTTGATGGAGTCTTAAAGTTAATGGAACTCTAATTGCTGATCTTCTTAGAGGATATACGAATAAGAATAACAATAATTTATTTACAGAAAATATAGGTGTTACTAGTTGCAAAAAATGATGTTTTAATGTACAGTCCATATTTTGCCTGGGCATGCAAATTAATTCTACATTAATACATAATAGGAATTTATTTTAAATGTGATATTGGAAATATAAAAAAAAAATACGTATGTTCTAGTACGATTTTTAAATTCAGATAAATTTTAAGGTACAATAAATATAAGTACACACATAACAAAACTTAAAACCTTAAAATAACAATGATTAAATTATCTAATTTCGATATCAAAGCTAGGTAAAAGTAAAGTTATTTAATTGTGATCTTCAACCTCTTTACTTAATTATCTGAAGGAAAACATCGTGCCTGAGAGATATTTCTCGACGGCATGTGAAGCCAAGTCAGAGTTACATAGTGGCTTTAAAACTCTAACACTAGGTTAGTCACTAAACACACGAAAAGAAGCAGAAGAAGAATTCATCATCAGCATCTACAGCCTGCCTTCACTCACTGCTGGAAATAAACTTGTTTCTGCTTGTGGTCTTCGACTTCCTATGGTCTACATGACTCTTCTCACGCATACTTTATGATTACCCAATAATTTCTGGAGCAGGGGCATGTTCTTATGAGGGCATCAGTATCTGTTATTGTAAAACTCTTTCCTGATTATCTATTTACTTCTAATTCACGGTACGGTTGGGGCAGTGGTTAAGCGATTGACTACTGCGCTGCGTGTCGCGGGTTCGATTCCCGCGTGGAACAAATATTTGTATGACCTACATGTAGTTGTTCCGGGTCTGGCTGTTTGTGTAAGTGAGTTTGTAGGTAACGTTTGAACAACAAAAAAAAATTGCCTCGTGGGTTTGTCTAGTGGTCCTGGGTTCGATTCCCAGGTCGGGCAATGTGTTATTGGATTTTCCATCTGGAATATCTCAGTAGCAGCCCAGAGACGAATCTGAAAGTGAGCTTGATATTATTCTAATTAAACTTTTTAGCAAGTATGACACTACCTAATGTACAGTTGTCATCAAAAAAATATCCGTAACTTAATAAGTAAGTATTATGTTTTCAATATTTTATTCTTTATGCTGTTTTATTTGCGTGACGAATATTGAATCCTCGCGACATTCATTTTAAAAGTATGGTTAGGGATTCGACACAGATCCAGATTTTTATACTAGATCATAAATACAACTTTAAATCGATCACAAAACTCCATATGAAACTATGTCAATCTGATATACGACAATCCTCTACAAATTGGTCCAATCAATGGCAATGGCCGAACAATAAAAATTACGCATCGACAAATTACGTTTGGCTTGGTTTTTCGTTTGATTGAAAGCGATTGGCTAATAAATTATATGGATCGTTATGCAGCATAGCTCTACAATTACTGGTTGAAAAATGTTACGAGTAATTGGAAGGGTCTTTGATGAAAGATGTAACAGATTTTTCACGGCAAGATATAATTTGGGAGGAATACATTATGTAGTTACCTAATAATAGTATTTTGTCTTTTATGGGGAGGGGACAGTATTGGGAAAGAAAATGTGGTGCGTAATGCTACTGACACAATTTGACAAACATATTTTTTATAAGGGTTCCGTACACGAAGGGTTGGTACACTTGGTACCTTTCGGGTCAGTTCGGGTACCTAGCGGGACACTTTTACTAAGCCTCCGCTTTCTGTCTGTCTGTCAGCGGGCTGTATCTCATGAACCGTAATATATATATATATATATATTCTATTGCCGCTATAACAATAAATAAAGAAATACGAGAAAGGTGTGTTTTTTGGCGGTTTTTTTGCTGAATATTGTATGGTGGTACGGAACCCTTCGTGTGCGACTTGTGCACTTGGCCTTTTTTTATGCTGGTAAGATTATCATCTGTTTGGAAAGTTAAAACTGACTTCTTCATGATGTGAAGTACTTTTTATTTGTATCGGGAAGAGATTTTTCAGATTTCTGGGAATTGTGACTTTAGTCTATCATCAAGTTGCTGTACTCCAATTTGAAAGTTTTGGCGTTAACTTTTATCGAGCATCTTTGTTGATAAAAAAAAAATTGTTTACTTATTGTAACGCGAATCCGTTTCATATAAAATTAACTTCCGCTAGCGGCTTCGCCCGCGTGATTATAAATTATAGCGTTTGTTACTCAGTGATAATATAGCATTCTACTGGTGAATGATTTTTGTAAATCGGTCCAGTAGTTTTTGAGTTTATTAATTACAAACAAGCATACAAAAAATGAAATCTTTTCTCTTTAAAACATTAGTTTAGATTTAGATTAGTATAGATAACTGCGCCCCGCGGTTTCACCCGCATAAGTCTCGTTTCCGTAAAAATATCGAGATAAAAAGTATTCTTTGTCCTAACCCAGATCATGGTCTACCCATGTGCCAAATTTCATCCAAATCTGTTTAGCTGTTTTAGTGTGAAAGTACAACAAATAAACAAACAAACTCACTTTCGCAATTTATAATATTACTAGCTCTTGCCCGCAGCTTTGCCCGCATGGATGTCAGAAAATATCCCACGGGTACGTACTACCCTGGTAGTACGTACCCGTGGGATATTTTCTGACATCCTCCATCACATACCTAATAGCCGAGGAAAAGGTCATGGACTCCTACCATTGTGCCCGCTTTGTCGTCAGCCATAATTATTCTGTTACGCGTAATTTCGAATCTATGATATCTTTAAAGTATTTATTTTAATGATATGATGTCAATGCATATTTTAATCTAAGTTAAATGCCCAATATACTTTCACACCCAAAATACTTTCGGAAATAACATAATTTTTTTATCAAATTCTGAAAAATAACAATAGTTATTGTGGGTCATCCTTAGCAGATAGACATATGCCCTCGCGGACTTTATTGTTGAACTTTTTAAGATGAACAATGATGTAGAACATAAATTTTATTATATTTTATTTATTAGTCACCATGATTTTTTCCGACATCTTCAACAATAATCGTCAAATTTCAGCCAATTTACACAAAATGCTAATGAGTTATAAACTAAAACCTTCCACATAAATCACTCAACATGGCACGAATTGTCCATTGTTGAAAACCGTTTGAAAATCCGTTCAGTAGTTTTTGAGTTTATCGCGTTCACAGACGGACGCGGCGGCGGACTTTGTTTTATAATATGTAAGGATTTTTTTTTTATTGGCGTTCCTTTTTCAATGAAACTATCGAACGGATTTTCAAACGGTTTTCCCGTTTGAAAATCCGTTCGATATTTTTTGAGTTTATCACGTTCAGACAGACAGATAGACCGACAGACAAATAGACGTGGCGGGGGACTTTGTTTTATAATATGTAAGGAGTAAGGATATTGTTGAAGATCTTTTAATAAAAACACTAAAATACATAATGCACCATTTATTTCAACATCAATAAATACAACTTTATTTTATGTTTTACTAACATTTATACAGATTATATTTACAAGTTAATAAATGGTTATATGTACATCTTTGGCAAGACATCTCTGACTAGAGTATTATAGGCCAGTAGGACTGGCTATTCTATGAAGGATAGTGACTGAAATAATTTAGAGCTGATATCACTTCAACTCAATACAGGGTTTTTGAAAGAACTAAGTTGATTAGCAAGTTCGCAAACGATTTAAATACCTACAAAGATTTAAATCATCAGATTCGCACCACCGTGTCAAAAGATAGTAGCGTTTCTGTTTCGTTTTGACACCTCTGACACACAATGACGCAGTGACTTGACTTGATTGTCATGGAAACGCTATTTAATCATGTGTGAGCTCACTCTTCTCTTTTTATCTTTAAAGTATGTCATAATGTTACTCCATTTCTATACATGTCTTTTAATTTTTGTATATTGGCATCTTGTTTTTATATATATTCATGTTATTTGTTACCATTTAATTGTGCTTATGTGTGTCTTTTGTGTGCACTAAATAAATGTTTTATCTATCTATTTATCTTCTTAGTATGAACACCTTTTCGCGTGGCTAAGAACGGTGCGAGCAAATCATATTTCCATTTTTGTCGCATGTACCTTACACTTGCAAGTTGTGGTAGTCTGAGAAGTGTATTTTAAGACATATTTAGGTACAAGTTTTACGCAACTATTTTTTTTTGCATTTTTTAATAAGTTTCTAATGCGTTAACTGTCTCTTATTGGCAGTAGTACTGGAGCCCGTTAAAGCTGGTTGCCTATAAATAATTTTCAGGTCGTAACATTGTCAAATTCTTGTCTGATCTGAAATCAATATTTTCTTAGAACATTTTCATAGCGCAGTTGTGATTTCAAAATATGTGATTGAAAATTAATTTCCCCAAACGCCTCTTGTGGGATATTGAAGTGATATCAACATTAAAGTCTAAATTGACACTAGGAAAGGGATTATGGACTTTAAAATAGTTCCGAACACAAAGAAATAAAACAGAATTACCGTTCATTTTCTTATTTGTTCGTTTTCATATTAATAAAAAGGTTTTTTCTTTAAATCACTTTGAGAAACAGCAGTGTTGTGCGTATAGTTAATGGCGTAATGTGCTGCAAAAATAATTCTACATTTTGTATGTAAAACATCTATATTATGCGCGCCTTGTGAGTTAGACTGACTCGTATGCCGTGACGACAAGCGGCATGACGCTCTCTTAGGCTGCCTGTCCACTGCTGGAGCGAAGAAGAGAGGAGAGGAGCGGAGCTGTGTAATCTAAGCTCCGCTAAACTCCGGAGCGGAGTTTAGATTCTATTTGTTAATATTGGCGCAACTCCGCTCCTCTCCTCCCTTCTCTGCTCCAGTGGACAGGCAGACTTATGCCGTCATGTCCCCTTCCGCCGTCATTTGCTTTTTGTCTTGCCATAAATTTCAATGTTTCACGTCTACTGGGCGTCCCGTGATGGAACATTTTTGTTCACTTATTAACAATCTCTACTATGCTGAGCATACATATTTCCTTATATTATCTACAATCCAATAAGTTTAAAAGTACCTAATACAGTCGTACATATATAGCTAGTTCATTTATTACTTATATACACAATCATACATTTATTGCTTCACTTTGCTAAAGGAACATCACAACCACAGGATAAAATTAGGCAAAGTTAGAAAATCTAGACATGTTTACATAGGATTCTAACTCTTATCTCGGTACTATAAGCTTCAAACTTTACTGTAGAAATGCAACAGGTAGCGGTAATAAGAACAATAGTTTTAAAGGTCGGAGAGTTTTGTTTCCTTTACCCGGGTTATGTCAACAATTACAACGGTTCGGGTAAGTTGATACACGAAAAGTTTATAGGGCAGTGTGTTGGGGCCCTTATTTTAGTGACAGATACCGTGTAAAATGCATGTAAAGATAATTAATGTAAAATTAAGCTATGTGTTGTTTTGGTTTGGTGTAGAAAATGTATTTACATGTCAAATGTGCAAGAACAAAAAAACACTGAAAACTACGGACTGTTGTTTTTTTTCAAGAAATTTTAGGTGAAGATCTAAATATTGCACAAAACTAATGTTAATTTATTTCAGTTATGTATTTTTATCAAATAAATATGCAGAGTTCCTGGAAGAACTTGGGGGAGGACTTTACCCGGCTGTGGAACAATGAGTAAAAAAAATATGCCATGACATTTTGACATGTAAAGATGATTTTAAACACGCTCTACGAGGGTAGGTATTTACAAATGCATATTTTACAATTACAGCCATAATGGTGACATGGTTATGCATTATTATTGATTAATTTATCCAAATTGACGTTTACATTAGTATAATTTATAAATTTTCTTATTTAAAAACGCTCTATCCTTTCTTATTCGAAAATAGAGCCTTTTACAAACTTTTTTGAATATAATCCTTCTATTAAAAGGGTATCTTTTAGACACAGGTCTATTATCTACTCAGACGGATATGTATCCGTCCGCATACGACGGATAGATGACATAAGAAGAATACAGACTAAAGCGTTCCTTACACAAGAAGTACCATTCGTTAATTAAAAGTACCATTCATCTTACATTATGTACTACGTAGTTATATCAAACTTGAGCTCAGACGATAATTTACAAAAAAAAAAAAAACTATGTACAAATATCGCCATTTTGAAACGGTGATTTTAGAATAATAATCACCGTTTTAAAATGGCGATAAAGTTGACGAGACCTGCATTTATAAAACTACTAGCAATGAGGAGTCAAGTGTTACACTTGATAAGGTACAGGACATAAGCTTCAATACTATAGAGGTTATTATTTAAAAACTATAAAATTAAATGTATATGTTATTCGTTGAGAACATTGTTGGAAAAAAATTGATTGCAAATGGGTCCTTCCGAACTCAACACTGTCAATCCTTCACTTTGTGATTTGAAAATGGCATAGGCCTAACGTCCAATCACAGCCATTTTAGAAGGTCAAAAATTTAATTTACACTTCACCACATCATTGGTATTGGCAAGTACGGTGAAGGCATTTTTGTAAACCGCTTCTGAGTGGTTATCGAGTGGCCTGGCATAGGATGAACTTTCACCGGATGAACATTTGGTTTTGGATGTTGTTCGCAAGAGGTTGGCCTCTAGTGTCATTACGTAACATACATAATTATGATAACAATGGATTATAAAATGTCTTCAAAACCCTTGTATTGTGATTGAAAATGTGTTACGCAATTAGGGAGCTCTTTCGTCTACTTCCAACCTAGTGTCCTCCACCTTCGCGTTGCCATATTTCGTTTTTGTTTGATCAACTGGTAGAAAATTAGGAAGATCTGGCATTTCACTACTACTTAATTAAACAAAAAAAAAAAACACTAAATCTTTGAGCGAGTTCTTTCACAAGTGCTGTCATAAACTACGTAGTAATCTCCTAGCTAGGTGCCGCAATGGAGTATCTTCCTGAACGCCTTCCTGAACTCAGGGTTGAAGATTGTGTAGATGACGGGGTTGAGGAACGAGTTGATATAGCCCAGCCACGTAGTCAAGATGAAGACTGTGACTCCTGGGGAGTACGGGAGCCCGAACTTGGAGCACATGGCGTCGAGGACTGAGCACGTGAAGAATGGCGCCCAGCAAAAAAGGAAGACACCTGGAAGAAAGACGAAGATAATCGTGTTTAATTACTCAAAGTTTTCTTTTGAAATATATATCATCTGTAAAATACTACATATTGAAAATACTGGTGGCTAATGATATCTCCATTGAAACAGAATAGTGTTGGGAGTGGGTACGTTTTCAATTCTACTACGTCGAAATATTTCCCTAAAATTGCAGAAAGCTTAATTGTACTTTTTTTGTTTTTAATGTGCTTTCAAGTAGGGCTTTTGTAGAAAAGCTACATATGTATATTTAGCGGGCTTGGCACTTAATTCTCTTTACATGATATCTTTGTAAGGTTCCCAATGCAAAACGATACAATAGTGATGTAATAAGTATTAGGTATGGCTAACACTTGAAGTGTGACTGGCTAATCTATAGCAGGTTTTTACTAAATGCATATGGAGGTAAATACGGTACTTATAACAAAAAAAAACTTTTTTTTTTGTTTGTTTTCTGTTTGTTCCAGCTAATGTCCGAAACGGCAGGACCGATTTTGACGGGACTTTAACCGGCAGATAGCTGATATTATAAGGAGTAATTAAGGCTACTTTTATTTAGAAAAATAATTAGGGTCAACGTGGGCGAAGCCGCGGGCAGCCGTTAGTCTCCTATAATATCAAGCTATGAGCTGTCCTCGTTTCGTAATCATACAAGAACAGGAGGTTTAAATCATTATTATCTATCTTGAAACTCACCTAAGACAATAGCAAGGGTCTGCGTAGCCTTCTTCTCTTTCTTGGCGAAGGACTTGGCCCTTAGCTTGCCAGCCCTGTTGGCTCTGAAGATGGTGAACCTGGCCGCTGATGCTGCACTTCTGAATCGCCTCCGAGGAGTGGAGATGAGGGAACTGGTGCTTATCCTGCTCAGCTTTTTTCTGGGAAAGGAATGAAGATTTTTAGTTGACGTTGTTTCATGCCATTCTTGTTAAGTTAGTGTCCATGAATATGTTCATTTAGGTGTCTAATTATGATTCATAGTAAAGCCAATTTGATTCGATACAATTTTAATAAGTTGAACGAACCTGCTCTGAATATTAAGCAATTAAATGGGAGTGTGGGACCATTTACGATAGGTACATATGTACGTATACATTTAGTACAATTTTTAATAAAACCATGACACATGTGACGTACCTATGTTATCGTTCCACGTAAATTGATGTACGTGAAAAACATAACAACATGACATAAAAATACAGTTAGTCCACAGTTAACGTAGGCAGTCCAATTTATAAAAATATGTAAGTAACTAGGGCTTTATGGATTTTACTGTAGTTACCAAATAACGAATTTGTTTGCGCTACAAGGGGACTATTTTTAATTTGAATCAACTGATGTGCTCGTCCCTGTTGTTACGGCTCGAGAAATTATGAATGTACAGCATTTTGAGAGCAGTGGTGATGAAATAATTTACACAATGTAAAGCGCTTGTCTGGGTTCGAACCTACGAGCTACAAATCGTAAGTCGCATCAGTTACTACTGGGCCACCATGGCTTACGGTCGAATTTTGAGCGCACACTTTAAATCAATTACAATAACGAATAAACTTTTCTCATATTTCATATCCACATACTGAAAATTTCAAATGTAAACTTAGAGAGTAAAGTGTAAACAAATGCAGCAGTATTACAGCAGTTTGTAAACACAATCCGTGCTGTAACTTTAACTTTGTATTTGCGCCTGGACCTGTAGATACCCAGATGTAGTACAAATTAATTACTTATTTGACTTTAGCTTACACGTGAAACGTTTATGCTTAGTAATTGCTTTAGTTTTGGATTCATATTTCTACTTCGGATTTATTGCTAGCGAATGAATAACTCATATTTGTTCAGCCGTTGAGTAAAAAAAAAAAAACAAATGTATGCTGTTATACTTAGTCTAGTGTGGTTTTCATCTGTGAAACTGAACGCGATCAGAACCGCGTTCAAGAGCTGTCACTGTCATTATTATGTGATGTTGACACTGACAGCTCTTGAACGCAGTCTAGATGTGCTAATCGCGTTCAGATTAATTTGTGAAATTGCCACTTAGTAGTAGCAAATCCAGTGGTAGCCTACTTTAGGAACAAAGATGAAAATAAATACATGTGCCTCCAATTTCACCAGTTATTTTGCACTTCACTGTGGAATACCGGTGAATTACAACTCTTTCAAGGAGTTTATTTATTTATTTGAGAATTGCCAACGAATGGTACACGATTTAAAAAATCATTAAAACTTAGACATCGTGCACATTCACAATAATTGTTATTTGTTGTTTATTTTTTTCTCAGTTTGTTTTTTAACCGCGGTCTGGCAGTTTGATTAATTTATGCAGCCTACCCAATGTTCTTTCTTTGGTATTGTTCGTCGAATCGTTGAGCTCCTTAAGTTCTCGGTTGAACTGCACGATTACTGACAAATGCGTGCACTGACTGGACAGGTCCACTAAATCTGTGTGGCTAAAAGACCATTTCAGACAACAATCTACATGGTCTTCACATGATCTGACCAAGATAATGTCTGGACTTTAAAAGAGACTGTGATGTCTGAGTATTTTTCTGTCTTTTTTCTCAGAGTAGTCAGATAAGAAGCAACGAACTTATAGTTTTAAAACATTAGAGAATTTTTACGTGTAAAAGTGTTTTTTGAACTTATTTACAGAAAAAAATATCACTTAATTCCGTTTCAAATATAATATAAATTAAATTAGTTTTACTACATTACAAACATATTTAACATCTTTGTTATTCTTAGCATAATGGTCGATACCTGCCCATTCTCTTTTCATAATCCCCTACTCGCCTTTCAAAACACGAAGACAAATTACCTATTATTTACTGAGAGTTACTCGTACAAGGCTATCCAAGCCTATTTTAGTACACAATTCGACGAAGTCGGGATCAAAAGGTGTCAACAACGTGAAGAGCCGTGGAGCCAATTTCGCGAAGTTTTTGCCTTAATCACTTGAACGTGACCTTTCACAACGGAAGTAAGCTTTGCCTTGATCATGAAACTTAAAATTTCGGCGGATTCAAGGCATTAACTCGATCAATCAAAATGAGCTTTTGGTAATCCACCTTGCTTTCTGCCGTATTGTATTTTTAAAAATGAAAACGGTGTAACCGAGATAGCTTGCAGAGTTAAGCAACCTGAAGCAGCAGTAGGCCAGATATGTCAAAAAACAGAAGTAATCAGTAAGTATGTGACGCTAGACTGCTGGACGGAACGGTAACGGTTTTTAAATCGGCTGAAAGTTAGACAGACTGGATGCAAAGGCGGAGAACCGGGCAACGTGCAGCAGTGGACTGCAATAAACTGCGTTTACTGCCGCCCATCCTCATAAGGAGATTGCCTTTTAACACAATTGTGCACATAAAATTTTCCTATTCACTTAAATTAAGTTTTACTTAATTAAGTGAACATCAACATGGGTTTCTAAAAGGTCGCTCGACCACATCCAATCTCGTGGTCTGTAGTGACTATCTTACAGAGCACATGTCCAGACGGTCTCAGATCGATGTTATATACACTGACTACAGGAAGTGTTTTGATCGAATTGATCATACGCTTTTTATGCGTAAACTCTTGTTGGTTGGTGTGAGGGGTAATTTGTTCAGATGTTTCTCGTCATAGAGATAATAGGTGCCAGACGGTGGTTCTCAACGGGTATACGTCGAGAGCGATGTGCATTCCGTCGAGAGTTCCCCAAGGATCCTTGTTGGGACCTCTCTTATTTAATATTTTTATAAATGACGTTGCCTCTAGTTGCCTTAACTCTTAAGTCTTATTGTATGCGGATGATATGAATATTTTGGGTCAAGTGTCAACTGTTTTGGACGCACGCTTATTACAGGATGATCTGGACAGGTTGCATGAATACTGCACTAGAAATAGGTTGCCTTTAAATGTATCCAAATGTTATGTATGTACATTTACTTAACTAAGAGCCTCGACCAACAACTGATGATGTTTGAGGTACACTCAATCATCGCCTACCTATCTCCCAAATGATATAAGTCGGTGTAAAAAAAATCAAATTCTGCCTTTACACGAGCGAAGGAAAATTGCAGATCTTGCTTTTTTATTTAGAGTTATGAACGGATCAATTGACGTCCCTGAGTTGGTGGGCAAGATCGGGCTTCATAAAAATGCATTTGTTCGGAAACTACGTCTTCTCCATGTGCCTCAAGCCAGAACTATCTACAGACAGAACTCGTACGTGATAAGAGCTTGTCGTACTTTTAATGTGGTGTGACAGGATGTCGAGTTAGATTTATATTAATTTACTAGTAGCATTAAGGAAGTGAAGAAAAGTTTGAACAATTGTGTTTTCGATGTATAGCCATTTTTTTTCCCTCTATGTTAGTGTTAGTGGAAGCCTGTAATTGGCTACCGTTTACACATTGTACTAAAATGGGAAGCTGTAAGTTTTCCTAAAATTAATAAAATGAAATAAACTTCCGAGAAGTGGGTACATGAAACCAACTTTTCAACCGCTAGATCACGGAAAACCAATAAGTTTCATTGGGGGTCTGTTTAAAAAAATAATATGACTGTCGCGGTCCGGTTGCTGGCCGATTATTAGCAACCAAGATTAAAATATAGAATATTTTTTTATTAAGTAACAAACAAATATCAAATTTTGTAATGAATAAAAATAACAAATTAAGTAGTTAATAGTTATGTGAAAAATTTCATTTTTTGTTTTGAACTGTCTGAAGTGTACAAAGCGCGGGCTAAACATTTTTTTTTTGTTGAATGTCCGCATAAAATATATGCAGGTATACAAAGGCAGTCCGCCATTTGGTGACTCCTGCGCTAGATCATCCCTTCCAATAAAAACAGTAATACACAATAAGATGCTCATCTCTTACCGATATAAACTGTCCCATTTCATAATAACCTTACCGCATAAAGGTCTTATCGATAAGATCTAATATTCTGAATAAGTATACGGTATACGAGTACCCACTTCAAATAGAGGTTGTTAAACCTTTACTGCCATACTCGATAGCCACATTATGTTATTGTTACGGGTTTTCTATTCATTTGGGGATGAAAGTAGGTTTATTATTTGGTTATCCTTGAGAATAGACATTAAAGTAATCGTTGAGCTCTTTGTGAAGGCATTAGTTGCGTGTTGCGGGTTCGATTTCCGCACTGAACAAATATTTGTATGAACAAGTAGATGTTCCGGGTCTGGCTGTTTGTGTATGTGAGTTTAAATGTTTGTAAACGCAACCACAATACAGGAGAAATTCCTGGTGTGGGGCAAGATTTTTTTTTTAAAGAACGGAGCGGAGCTGTGTCAATATTAATCAATAGAATTGCATAAAATCTCCGCTCCACTTCAGTGGACAGGGATTTGCGAACTAGTTTAAACATTCCTACGAAACCGAGAATCGGAGGAAGCCGTTCGCTCAAATTACTTGTCGTGTGAACTTGGCCTAGCTCCGCACAGTCCATAACTCCGCTCTGTATTAATGGTCAGACACAGTCCGCAACTCCGCTTCGCATCACTCCCTCACTCCGCTTCGCTGCCTCGCTCCGCGTCAATGGACAGGCAGCCGTATGGCGGTGTATTACAGTTTAAGGATTATGAGTTAAGGTAAAATTACAGGTGTATGAGATACTGCAATTTTGCCTCTATGGTTTTGAGTAGTTGGGTCACTGGTCACTACCCAAGAAGCGCATTAACCTGTTAAAAAATAAACCCATAAAACCATAACCACAACCCATAACCAACCCACCCTATAACCCAACCCATTCTATTCTATTCTATTCTAAATACCTGTTTACAAATAACAGGAAAAAAGGGCAGGCAGGTATCACCCGCAGTTCTCCAGATAATTTTACGTCTCATGTAATAGGGGGCGAGCATATTGCTAACATCACGTCATTATCATCGCTATTTGTTAAGTCAGGGAAATTAATTGTAACCTAAGCAAATTAATTGTTAGCTAAGCAAAATAATTGTTAGCTAAGCAAATTAATTGTTAGCTGAGCAAATTAATTGTTAGCTAAGGAAATTAATTGTTACCTAAGCAAATCGTCTACCAATTTATGTTGTCCATCTATTTAAATCACTTTGACAGTTGCATGAAATGGACAATGTAACACGGAAAATTGACGTACGGTGTCAATTTGCGTAAGTATTCATACGTTCTCTACGTTCGTTCGTTAATAATTTTCCTGACTGTGCATCTTGTTCTAATACAAGTCTCGCCAGCCACGGAATGTTACGCTACATAGTCCAACTAAGTAAAATCTCTACTATCACTCTATAAGGAGGTTCTACAAGATAGTATCTACATAATCTTCATGTATATTCATAGCTACATGTACAATACAACCGTTAAATCTTAATAACCTATCCCTGGATGGCTCTTACATAATAAAGATAGGTCTTAAGATCCTGTAAGATTTATTAAGTATGGTGCTATATCTTTCACTATTAAATAAGCTATATATATTAAATAAACAAATATATATTTATTTTGTTTGTAATCACGTTCTCGAAAACGGCTCTAACGATTTTGATGAAAGTTGCTATATAGGTGTTTACGGGGGCGAAAAATCGATCTAACTAGGTCTCATATCTGGGAATATTGGTTTTTTCCGTATTTTTACCCGAGTAGAGCTCGGTCGCTCAAAGTTTATAACAAGATGAAAGGCTACCTTAGAATAATGACATGGCAACATGGAATTAGTATATACTATACATGGAATTAGTATGAACTATCCTATACTATTAAATGAGCATTCTCTATTTTCTCTCGAGCAGAGCTCGGTCTGCTAGGAACTATTATGTAATGTGTGCAAGTAACTAAATGTGTGTAAACCATGAGGGTGCGTACTTTGGGAAGTTGAACAGGCCATATTTCCATACCAGAAGGTGTTTGAATTGGCTACTAAGAGATGGGCACTGGGCAGTATATTATGTACTAGTATGTATAGTACACTATATTATGTATAGTATGCAGTATATTATCTAATACTTCCTCAAGAATTGGGCTCTCCAAAGCAAAAATAATTTTTCAAATTCAACTGGTAGTTCTGGAGATTACATACAAACTTACAAACAACCAAAACAAATTTTATCTCATTATCTTTTTCTTTTCGTGTGGTTAGTGGCTAATCTGGTGTCAGAGTTTTAAAGCCGCACATGGGCCTCTGACTTGGCTTCACATGTCGTCGAGAAATTTCTCTCAGGCTTCCTCAAGTTTCTTCACAATGTTTTCCTCTTTATAATATTAGTATAGATATATCTATTGTCTGCTTATCTGAACAAGAGTCTTTAAAGAAATTCTCTAAATTATAAAATAACTTTAACATCACTCCTATAGGGCCACAAAGGCTTAAACTTAAGGTATGCCTTAGAACCACATTTCATCAGTTATGTTTAAGTCCCATGTAACAGGGGGCGAACCTCTCTTGATGACGCAGCCTCCTATTATATATATATGAGGAAATCGTCACGCACGTGCTCTTCGAATACACAGGCGTCACCCAGATTAGAATAGAAACCGTCGGGTCACCCAAATCGTTCACAGATGTTTTGAACAGACCGGGAGATTTATTTAACTTTTGGACCCGTTGCTATTTGGAATAACCACCAACGGCCGCTATGGCCCACGCATAATGGTCCACCTGAGGAACTAAGTGCGGAAACCAAAACCAGAACATATGCAGCCGCCCATATTTGTAAATCAGTCTAGTTAATGCTATTCGTCTTCCAAATATTTTAATAAATAAATACCCACATCTTCTACATCAGTCACTAATAGGCAAGAATGTCATATCATGATAACTCAAACTCAAAGCATTTATTTCAATTAAACCATTTACAATCACTTTTGAATTGTCAGAGTCTGACAGTTAATCAGAAAGTTGAAGCTAGTTGCCCATTCCAAAACGTAGATCTCTATGGAGAAGAACGGGCAAGAAACTCCGAGGACACTCTTTTAAATATAGATATTACAAAATCCTGGGTACATTATTCTTGTTGCTTTTATATGTGAGAACAATGTACAAAAATTAATCAAATGCTTGATTTGAAATTGATAATATAAGATTAAAAATAAGCCCTGGCAGATAAGAGATGACCAGTCTCAACTGACGGCGCCCGTTCACGAACATGACGCGTGGATCAGCACCATCCAGCTCAACCATTTTGTAGGGAACTAAATGAACCATCCATCCCACCCATTCCATTTCATTTCTGCTGTTAATTATATTGTGTACTTTTTGGTCTGTGCTAAATAAATATATTTTCTTTCTTTCTTTTCTTTATATCAGCCATGAGCCATGTAAAACACACGACTCTCCTCATAACCTAGTAAAATCTAGAATACCATACGGTAATCTAGTCTGCCTTTCAGATAAAATATTCCCTCAACGTAATCTACCTGACGGACAATTCGTTAACTACCGTCCAGGGAAGGCTCAGCCATTAGCATTTATATTCGATATCAAAGAGGATTAACATAACAATTGGGCGGTACTAATTGGGTACACCTATCAATGTAATTAAATTGGGCTAGAGACGGGCAGGATTGGTGGATATTTGAAATTTGGAGGTTGGAGAGCGTGAGTACCTAATAAGTCACCCATCCACGGACCAACCCCGGCAAGCGTAGCTTAACCTGATGGATCGACAAGTGCGGCTGTTATTACTTAGCTTCGAGCTCCTTATAGAATCGCCATTACCAATTTAAAACAAAGCATACACATTACTGTAAAATCTGAAAAAAATGTCTAATAATGTCTGTACTTAGGTTTGTAAAGAGAAAGTTTAATATCTCGTAGATTTCAATCAAAACAACCTTTCAACTAAGCGCTGCAAAACTATAATGATTTATTGATTGGTAACTGCTGTTATGTAAGTACAGTGTTCGCTTGCAGGCAAACCACAGCAGCAATTTGCAAAATTATCGGATACGGAATAGCGGAAGCGCGGTTAAGTTTAGGATATCCGATAGATTTGAGATTACGTAAGGTTTACATCACTAGTAACTGAGAAGCGTTTATGCTTGACTACGTTATTATAATAAAGTTTTAACCGCTGTAAGCCTAGCATTTTCCTTCGGATCGACTTTTGATATTGTGTAGCAGTGCGCGCTACGGCGTAGCAACTTGCTACGTCGTAGCTCACATTTTGCTACGATTTCTTAGCTCTCTTCGATTTTCATTTTGAGCTTTCTCATGCCCGGTTTTTGACTTACTCTTATCTAGAATTTATCTATATGATGGTATTATTGGTTCAATATGTTTGTGAACTCTCAGTAATAGGAGACATTCTCACATTTCTTCGAAGTTATTCTTCTACTTTCTCGTTCTTTTCTTTTCTACAAAGACCTATAACGTGGTGGAATCAATTAAGAGTTTATTTGAGTACGTCAGAAACAGGGCATTACGTAGTGTGATATTTATAAAATGAACTTGAAAATGCTAAGCCGAATTATTCAATTGTATTGAATCATTGTAAAGTCAAAATAAAGAAAATATGTTTTTTTGAGGCAAAGAAAAAACACAAACACTAAAAATAAAAGTTGGGGGAAAATGTGCGTCACATCCATAGAAAACGGCCATCGCTCGGCATAATGCTGCGACCCCATGCGAGACAGAGCCCCAGCGATGGCTTCAGCGACAGCCGGCGTTGACGTGATGACGTCAACCGGTGGAGCATAAAATGAGACACAAAATAAGAAATAAAATAAATACACAGCACAAGTTCTAATGTGCCAATAAAATGTATTTCTCACGAATATTGTATTGAATTTGTTACAAAAAGTTGAAATCACACAAATTGGCATTATGTGTGAATTCATGAAGGGAAAAGTTTTAGTCTTTTAACGGGATTTAGAAACGAGTACAACTCATGGAAGTTCCTTTATAAGTAGTTTTAACTTTTAAGGGTTCAATTTGGCTCAATGTCTGTACCATTTAATATGTATAATATAGGGGTAAGTGGCTCGAGGGGCTGTTCGAGATTATGGGTTTAAAGCTTATATGTATTGAGTACGTGAAAATGGTTTTTTTTTTTAGTTTTCTTGCAATTAATACTTTGAAAGACGAATCTCCTGATAGAAAGTGGCTTGCTGGCTACATTTTTAATTCAAAGAAACTCAAAAGTCAAAGCATTTACTTCAGTTAAACCATTTACAGGCACTTTTGAATTGTCAAAGAGTCGGACAGTCAAAAATATGAAGCTAGTAACACTTTCGACTCCACCCATATTTCGCAGAGCTTATACGCCATGCAACCATACATATTATAAATTGACACTAGAAGGGTCACCGGCATTACGTTTGAAATCTTGTTAAAATGTACAACTGATTTTATTTTCACAGTTTATAATGCCGAATTCACAAAGAAAACCCTACATTTAAAATGAGTCCTCCGCAACGGCTCCCTGTATCCCATATGCGACTTGAGTGAACCCTCCAGGAGGGCTCCCGGCACCAGTATTTCTTTCAAGGGCAGGGTGGTATGTATTCCTTTAAAAGTATACACGGGGGTATATATACATAGACATAAATAGGTCCTTGAAAGAATGCTATGTAATCACTATCTTGCCCAAAATATTAAGCTCCTTTTGCCCCAAAGACCTCTAATTTTGGCCAGGATAGTGTCGAATAATGAATATCTATAGCTTATAATTATTACAAGACTCAATGGTTCCCAGTTTCCCGCGGAGTTTTGATGATATTCCTCAACTGACGTTAAACTCAAAATATTAATTATATTTAAGTGCTACATTCATGCTTATACCCTTGCAAGGTAAACAGACATGATGGGATGCCATTCATCAAAACGATGTCAACCGAGTTTAATGTATAGAAATTAAACGAAAAATTATGGAAGGTCTCTACGGTCGGCAAAAAAAGCCTTTGAAAGACACAAAACAAAAAAAATAAAACTTGTAAGTTATTTTTCAACTTTCTGAGCGATCATAGGAAGTCTAATTACTTACAAGAAATTTTCAGGACAGATGGTTTAAATAAAGTTTAATTTTATTTATTTGTATAAATTCATGTCACGCAGAAGACGAGCGTCGTCGCCGAGGGAGGCCGAAAAAACGCTGGCGTGGTAACTTAGAGGAGTTTATGGAAGATTTGCCGGAGAAGGGAACACACAGAGAAGAGTGGTAAGCTTTGGAAAAACCTTTGCGCAGCAGCGGGATAATAAAAGGTTGAAAAATATAATAAAAAAATAATTGCATACGTCAAAGCGTCTGAAATATGTTGCCGACTGTACCAACGAAGTTTACCATTTATCATTGCTCCACCACTGCCTCTTTCTCATCTTTTTAGGCTTTCTTTGTTTGTTTTTAATTAACTGTTCTGTCAAATATTGTTACCCAGCTTCAACACCCCGATTTACTCTCTTGAGGGAATTTTAATAAATCACACTTTCGTGGTCTGGTTCCTTTGCTTTATAAAAATAGCTCAGCTTTTTATGGCGTTGGCATAGTTATTGCAGCTTATTTTCGGTCGTCAAAAAACTGTTAGCTACTTATTTTTGTTTAATTTCAGAGGGGCAACACCCGTATATTGAAGAACGGTCGCATTCTAATCGGTTTCAATTTGTCAAATATACCAACATTTTTTATAAGTTTTTGACATTGACTGTCGCTAAAATTATGAGATTGCGACTAAATTTTGATAATTTTTAAATACGGGAATTTGAATTCAGATTTTTTAGTCTTAAGTTTTAGTTTATTCGAACTGAATTATTAAAAAAAACCGGCCATGTGCGAGTAGGACTCGCACACGAAGGGTTCCTTCCGTAATAAGATTGAGCAAAAAACGCAGCAAAAAAGACGTTTCTTGTATGGGTGCATAAAGTTTTAATAAATAAATAAAGGGGGTCCTTTATTTATTTATTAAAACTTTATGCACAAGTAAGTAATGCCCTTTAACTATTAACTTTATTAAATTTTTATGATACAGCTCTTACCTTTTTCGCGAACTCGTGGTCTGAACTTCAGGTTACTGCTCAAAATGGTTTTAATTCTGCCTTTAACTGGCTTCGATCCCACGCTTTAACACTTAACACATCCAAGACGAAATTGATGACGTTCTCTATCTCACCAATCTCACAACCTGTTAATCCTATCACTTTAAAGTCTCACTCCTGTAGCAGCATACATTCACACACATGTCAAAGTTCACTCATTGACACAGTGGATAATATTAAGTACCTAGGTATAACTTTAGACAGATACCTGAATTATAAAACTCATATTAATTTGGTAACAGGCAGGGTCAGAAAACTAATTTATATTTTTAAAACTCTTCGACACGTCGCTAAGCAGTCTGTTATTCGCAATGTATACTACGCCTTATGTCAATCTATTATTACTTATTGTATTAGCTGCTGGGGCGGCGCCACAAAGACTGCCCTTAAACCTTTGGAAGTGTCCCACAGAGCTATACTGAAAATTGCAACATTTCGACCTATTCTGTTTCCAACCACAGAACTATACAAAAATTGTGGTGTCCTCAACGTAAGACAACATTTCATTCTACAAACCATTTTTCTCCAACACTTAAAAACCCCTCTTACTACTATAGCGAAACGACGAAAAGACATGATTTGTACTGTTCCACAAACTCAGTTTCAATACACTAAGAGATTTTTCTACTATCTTGGCCCTTGCTTGTATAATAAAATTTACGCGTCCTTATATATCCATAATTTACCACACAGCAAATGCAAACTCACCCTCCGTGCATTTCTCCTGAATAAAACCTACGACGAGACTGAAAAGTATTTATTGTCACTTACATAAAGATAACCCACACTCGCTCTCACACACTCATACACACACATACACGCACTCACTCGACTCAGCACATCTACACTCCTTGTTCTACTTTGTTTTATTTAATTTTAACTTTAATTGTATGATTTTATATTTTGTGTTTTGATACTGAAATCTCCAAAAAGCATAAAAACATGATTTTTTGTGACACTCAAATTGGGAGTCGAAACTGTCTCTCCTAAATACAGATTACTCAGTGATCTAGCTAGGAGAGTAGCGATTCACCCAACAATTAATTGTACCTACACCATGTAAATTAATGTATAAAATGATTAATATAAATTAGTGTAGTCTGTGAAATTAAAATAAATATATACACCTTTTTTATTAATTGTTATTATAGCGGCAATAGAAATACACAATCTATGAATTTCGGTTTATGAGATACAGCCCTCTGACAGACAGATAGATGGACGGACGGACGGACAGCGGAGGCTTAGTAATAGGGTTCTGTTTGGCACCCTTAGGGTACGGAATCCTAAAAATAGAATTTTAATATTACGTATATTTTATGGAGCTTTTTCACACGGCTTTGCAAGCATGGAGGTCGGAAATTATCCCACGGGAACGTACTACTGTGATAAAAGTGTCTTACGTCCCAACCCAGGTCATGATGGCAATCGAGATCCGTTCAGCCGTCAAAAGGCGTGAAAAGGTAACAGACAGACATACGGTGTTACTTTTGCATACCTATATAATATTTGTATGGATAGAAAATAGGTGCAGAGATATCTGTTTCACAGTTTTATGTCTGTGTGTCTGAACACATAGTTATTAGTTATGTAGGCTTAACCGTACAAACATTGCTAGTCATTTATCATGTTTCTGATGTCTGTCCTGGCAAGGCTATTTCCAGGGCCTGTCCGATGATATCGCGGCTTATAAATGTGCACTGGTAACGCAGATTTTTTTCAAAAGATAATTATATGTCAACTGTGTTCAAAAGTTAATTTTATGTTAGTACTGAATTTTTTGGAAATTGTTTAATTTGGTTTATTACTTTTTGATATTTTAATGTATTTAAATACCTTTCTGTGATAACACATTAAAAGGAGGTATTCGGTGAAAACCTACCAGCAGTACCTTTCAGCTGCTACGTTGAGGAATTCATTATGTTATTGTATACATTTTTTGTTACCAAATAGCATTCTTTTATTCCAAATTATCATCAAAATCATAACCAGCCCGTGTTTGGGATGTTCCCACTGCTGGGACACAGGCCTCCTCTCTGTGAGAGGGAGCGGGCCGTAATCCACCACGCGGGCCCAGTACGGGTTGGTAGATGTCACATGTCTTCGAATTTTTGGTTCTAGGACATACTGGCTTCCTCATGATGTTTTGCTTCACCGTTTTGAGAGCAGGGGTGATAAAATAATTTACAGATAGTACAGCGCTTGTCAGGGTTCGAACTTACGACTTACAACTCGTAATTCGAGGCCGTTACCACTGGGCCACCACTGTTCGTGTTTAATTTATCTGTCGTTGCTTAATTTTTAATTCTTTTTACTTATTGTGGTATAGTAATTTTATTCTAGGTGCATCGTCTTCACATATAATTATTTAACTAATGTAGGTACCTATACAAAATATTGTAAAACATTTTAAAAGAGTAACGGTGGAGTTTCTTGCCCATTCTTCTGCATACGAAAACTACCTTTTGGAAGGGGCGACTAGAATCAATTCTATTATTTTGTAAATTTTGACGGTCAAAAGTCTCTTATAAGGGCCTATTGGATTTGACTTTGACTTTGATCAACATGATGATAATAACATGACCAAAACAAAATAATGAACAAATATTTCCTGTGACGTACAAATAAACAGTATCCTACTCAAATCTCAAATTTCCCACAACCACATACATTAAGCTTCATCCAAATAAGGATTTATCATTATTACATCCCATCTTATTATCATTAGGCGTTACGAACCGTCAGCTGTGTGCCCCAGTTCAGATCTAGGATCATTTAGTTCATTTTTACGCAGCGCAGTGTTTTAGATAGCCAAGAGTAAGTACTGAGACGTTTAAAGGCTGATTTTACCAAATTCAGAACCTTTTTTTTAAGTTAAGACCAGGCACTCTAAAGACAATTTCCACGCAAGTTCCGCCCCTATGCACCCCGCCACTCTGATATGTGCTAAACGCTAACACTATTTTTTTGTTTTATTATGTTTAGATATCGAAACCGATCACATTTGTCGAGTTTCGCTAACAAATTTTATTTGACCCTGTATAACCATGCCAGCCATGCGACATAATTATTTGTCGATATTTTTTTTTTAATTGGTACATTTTAGTGATAGGTGCTATATCAAAAAGCAGAAAATGTTTGTAAAACTTGTAAAATTGGCGCTTGCTCTACGTCGATTGTTCTACGCCGAATGTTCTACGTCGATTGCTCTACGTTGATTGCTCTACGTCGATTGTTATACATCAATTATTCTACATCGATTGCTCTACGTCGATTGTTCTTCGTCGAATGTTCTACGTCGATTGCTTTATGTTGATTGCTCTACGTCGATTGTTCTACGTCGAATGTTCCACGTCGATTGCTTTACGTTGATTGCTCTACGTCGATTGTTCTACGTCGAATGTTCTAAGTCGATTGCTTTACGTTGATTGCTCTACGTCGATTGTTCTACGTCGAATGTTCTACGTCGATTACTTTACGTTGATTGCTCTACGTCGATTGTTCTACGTCGATTATTCTACGTCGATTATTCTACGTCAATTGCTCTGCGTCGATTGCTCCACGTCGATTGCTTTACGTCGATTGCTACACGTCGATTGTTCTACGTCGATTGCTCTACGTTTACATGGCGGCACATTATAAGGATTTTTACCCGACTGCGGCGAAGTCAAAACAGGAGGGTTATGTACTCACTTTAATTCAGGCTTAGGTTTAGGCACCTCAGTGCCATCTTCCGTCTTCTTCTCCTCCTTAGTGGTTGGGGAGGCTGGTGGTGTGTGCTCCTTGTCAGCCTCCATGTTGGAGGGGGCGTAACCCGAGTCGTTGTTCGTGTTGGGGTCCATCATCGGGATTGGGGAGGCTAGGTTCGCCATTATGCTGTGGGGAAGAGAAGGTGTTAGCGGTATTCGTAATTACAATGAGAAACGTTTGGTATTTATGGTTTAGCAGATATGACTCGGTTTACACAATGACTTGGTAGACTGTTGTTGAGATCATCGTCATTTGGCCAATCTTTTTTCAAAACTATGTTGGGGTCGGCTTCCAGTCTAACCAGATGTAGCTGAATACCAGACGGTGGGTCAGATATGTGTCTATAAAAGCATCTACAATTTAGACGAAATCTATCTATGTGGGGCAAATCTCTTCGTTTTGTAACCTTCCATCTTAAGAAAGTCATTGCTTAACTTTCACATTCCTTTCTGAAAAGAACCGTTAACATCAAGAAGATTCAAGAAGCTTTAGCATTTAGGAGTTTTGGTGGTTAGATGACCCATATCATTTGGCGAACATCCTTTTTTTGTAAAAGGATGTTCGCCAACTGGCATAGTTCATCTTTCAGATCTCGCTCAAAGCACCAAAACTCCTAGAAACTGGCATGAAAGGAGCAAATCATGACTTCAACAAATTAATCGTCTATTCACAGCCCCAAAAATAAGGAAACTCGTCAGAAGTTCAGTAAACACTTATCTATTCCAGAGACGAAGCAATGCCTTCCACAAATCAAGTTAAACAAACTGGTTCAGACTGGATTTACTATCAAAATGAGCACTGATTAATAGCATTGTTTGTTTGCCCTACTGCGGTGAGGAGGTGTAATGATATTGCGTGATTCGTGAATATTTTTCAATAGGAAATGGACCAAAGTATGGTTTACGCAGTTTTTTTCGCTATATTGTAATAATATTTCATAAGTCGAGTGTTGACTGTTTATAGCTGAGTTTGATTCTAAGACAGTAAAAAAAAAAATTGATTAATTGGATTGTGGATCTTTGACTGTTTTTACAGGTCTTCAGAGTCCCGAAAGTTTGACAACCAGTCTTACCAAGCGGTAGCATATTACCCAGTAACTGGGTTGTGCAGGTCAGATAGGCAGTCGCTCCAAGTAACATACTGGTACTCAGCTGCATTCGGTTAGACTGGAAGCCGACCCCAAAATAGTTGGGAAAAGGTTAGACAGATGATGATGAATTTATATTATAATTAATTGTTCATGTGTATATTAGTTTCGAGACTTATATTCATATTCATTTATTTATTGGGTTCTATAAATTATTATAGATGTTACAAAAGGCTTATAGGTACAAATTATGGACCCTGGTACAGCAACAAGATAAAATTAGAAAAAAAAAGTTCTACTATGCTGCTATTGAACTATTGGGGTCAAATTAAATAAACTAGCAAAACTGCAGACGTAATGGGTAACGATATATGAACACGATCAAATAAAATAAAAAATTAGATGTTTCTTTTTTGGGAGTCAACATGTTGTTACTTGAATTAAGAGTTGAGAAAATCTGTTTAATTTTATTTGATCAAAGTCAAATCATTTATTTCAAATAGGCCCTTATACGAGGGACTATTGAACGTCAAATTTACAAAAAAATAGAATTGATTCTAGTGGCCCCTTCCAAAATGTCATTTTCGTATGGAGAAGAATGGGCAAGAAACTGCACCGTTACTCTTTTAAAATGTTTTACAATATTTTGTGAAGGTACATTAGTTAAATAATTGTATGTGATCAGATATTTATGGCCTGGTCGTGTTTTCGTCGTGTTATCGTGTTAAGATATCGATACTCATCACGGCTAATGTTTTAAGAGTGAGGCTTCATTCGGTTGCGTTGCGTCGACGCAACAGATCAACGCATTGTATGTCACTAGTTAATTTTATTCGACACTGTATTGTGTTGTGTAAAAAAATCTGCACAGTTAATCTAAAGTTATACCCTAAAATTTGTTTACCCCATCGCTTAACCTTTCGGAGATCACAAAGACAAGGTCAAAGGTACCACTGAAGTCATTAAAGACTTTTCCAGACTATTGACGTCATAGCAGACTCATAAACCAAGAGTAATTCCTAAGTACACCTGCTACTTTATACAACTGAACGTCTGAAGTGAAATGGGTTCCAATATGGCGATAATTTTTCGTAACCAACGAACCACTTGTGAGCACTCAATTTGCTGAACCATTTCAAATCTTTTGAAGTACTATTTTAGATTTTCTAAGAGAGTTGTGATAAAAGAAATCTCCTGAGTGCAGGTTAATTTGAGGTCTTGATCGCAAGTAATTGAGTTGTTAAAGGGTAAGCTGGGTAAATGTATTAAACGATGCAGTCATTGAGAAAGGTTTAAGAGGTTTTTATCTAGATATTTATTTCGTACTCTCTTTTAAAAGGCAATGCTATTTTATTGTATTCTATTACAATAATAAGTACCTATGGTATTGTACAAAAATTTAAAGGAAGCGAGATACCACTAACACTTCTTTTCATCTGTAAAACAATGAAAATTTCCTAAATTCCATCTACTGAAGAATCTATTCTCTTGCCTTTTTAATTCAAACAAAATATTAGAAATAATGCATGTAAAATCAGGGTACAATGTTAAGTAAATTACTACCAACTTAAATTTTCCGGATATCCAAATCCCAACTGTCATTCTTTGACAGTTTTATGTAAAGGCTATGGCACGGCAAATTGAGGTAGGGTGTCAATTTGCTTACCAATCAATTTTCCTAACCAGGAAAATTTATTGGTGAGTGAGTGAGTGAGAGTATTGAGTGTTCAAAAATACTTACAGGCCAGTCTCTTCCACCACAGCAGCCAGCATAAACCTGGCAGACCTGGAGTTGACTAGCTCCTCGGCATACGCTCCCATCTCTGTCCTCCCGAAGCTGCAAGAACTATATTCTAAAGTTTCAGTCTTTTCTCTTATCGGCACTAACGAGTAGAATTACGCCGTGGTAAAAAAAAGGTGCTCAGCAAGGTGGTACAGTAGCAAGTAGAGGTGTGCAGCGGCGTGCAATGGTTGTCCAGTGGTAGCGGCCGTGAGTTTTAAGTTATAGGTCGTAGGTTTGAACCCAGACAGTCGCTTTACTTTGTATTACTTATCACCACTGCTCTCAAAACGGTGAAGGAAAACATTGCGAGGAAACGAATGTCATAGAAGACATGTGACATTTATTAACCCATACTGGGCCCACGTGGTGGATTACGGCCCCCTCCTTCTCACCGAGAGGACGCCTGTGTCCCAGCAGTGGGAACATTATAGGCTGATTATGGAAGATGGTACAGTCAACCTTTGAAAATCTTTACCATTCTGAAAACCTTCAGGCCTAGACAAGGGCCAATCGCTTTCAAAGCGTTTCGTAATTCTACAACTACATACCACAGGATTGACATATGCTTTTCGGTAGCTTTTATGTCAATCCAATACATTATTGACTTTTCAATCATTGTTATCGCTAATAGAATATCACTGTCTAAGCCCTCTTGTCAGTACTATACTACAGTACTTTCACAGTTTTTTTATAGCGATGATGCCTGGTTAAAGAAAAATAAATTCTATTTAGTTCGTCAGTCAGATAATAAAAATATTAGACACGTAGATTTTACTTTATCGTAATAACAAAAAAATTACTTAGATAAAACGCATTAAAGTTGGGGAATGGGGGTCGCTACGTCACAAGTAAGTATAAAATCTTCCAAGGTGTGATGTCATGCCACATTTTTACACTCATGTATCGCCGAAATCTTTTGATTAAGTAAATAAAAAAAAAAACAATATTATTTAATAACGAACCTGACAAACACAAAAAACAGTTGCACTGCGGGAGTGCCGACAGAAGTAAAAACTTGAACAAGATCGCCTTGGTGGAAGAAAAATACTTGTATAGAACATTGGTCCGTAACGTAATATAAATAAAGACCACAACGGCGTTTACAAAAAAAATAAAAAATACGAAACCTTTAAAGTAAAAATACTTGCATAGAACATTGATCCGTAACTTTATATAAATAAAGAGCACAATCGCGTTTACAAAAATGAGGTGTCGTCATGGAGTCGCGAAATCAATGGTTTAGTCACATCTCAAAAATACCCAACGCACCTAAAGAAGATTTTACTTAAAAAATTTTTTTTTTGCTATACCTATTCTGATTTTGCATCACTTGCAAAATCACAGTGATCTTAATTCGCATTAAAATAATGTTGCTGTTGTGTTACTGATACTGAAGTCCGCCAATAACACACTGATCTTTAATCTCCTTACAATAAGGTTGTTGTTCGGTATACATGTGAAAGGACTGTATACAAAATGGCAACGACAAAATTATGCATCAACGACGTAGTAAATAAGTGTTACAGACCTATAGTACTTTCGGTATGAACTGAGTCGTTAGGCCATAAATGTCAGTAGCAATCAGAATGTGCAACGCCTTGGTAGTTATCGATAGTTTGCTACCTGCTCAGCTTCATAAGTGTAAGCGAGACAGACTAATAACAATGATTTATGGCCCGACGACTCAGTTCTTAACGCTGCGACTAAAGCTGTATATAAGAGCCAAAATTAAGTGGTCCACATTTTTGTAAGTTGACTGTACAGGGGCACAACCATAGGTACATTTAAATGTCACCACACGTGTAGGAACTTACAGTGGAACTTCCAAAGTATTCAGGTGTTCAAAGCTTATGAGTATGAAATGTTTATAGTCATGTTTACTTTCGCAAGTTTTTGTTAGAAAAGTATTAAAGGAACTGATATTCAAGCTCTTGGCAAGGGATATGTTTGTTAGGTAATGTCATATTACGTGTGTAACAATTTCGGAAGTTCTTTCACAGCGTAATGTTAGTCATTTGGCACGTTGCGTACTGATCAAAAAACCGAAATGGTTTTTCTTTAGTTTTTTTTTATCATACAGCTGAAAGGGTTGAATTTGGCCTGATTACACAGGCCGACAACTGACGTGTTAGAGCAATTCTTAGGCCAGATTTGGATTTCTTTCGGTTTCTGAGATATCCTAACCTAGATATCCTTAGAAAAAATAATTCGTGAGTCTACATAACCTCAAAATCGGGCAAAAACGGTAGTTTTTGGACTTTTAGGTTGGGATTTTTCAGAAACCTGACGTGATAGAGCGATTCTGAGGCCAGGTTCGGATTCAACGCATCAAAAACCTTCGGAAATGTACAGTCTAGTTTCTGGTTAAGAAGTTTGGTTAAATTTGGTGGCCTGTGTTATTAAGGGATGATTTGAAGAGTATAACATTCGTCCGGTTCAGCCTGTTGCAGTCTCCCCAGAGATGTGCCCTAACAGGCGTTGCACAGAGGGTTTTCATATCGGTCTTTTGAGAGGTAACGGTACCCCTTCCATGTGCAGATGGTGACCACCAGGATGGTTTTAGTGAGGTAGGAATCCCATACTCCCCGGCGTTATCCCCAAAGCCCGGGCGCTTTTGAAGGTTTCCCCCCGAGAGAAAATGGTTTTCAACATCATAATCATTCTTGTCTGCCGAAAAATGGACACCTCAGTTGGTTATTGGCCTCCCCTAAGCATCTGCAAGTTACGCACCCATCGCACCCATCGGATCTCGTTGTTCACTAGGCGATGGCTAATACGCCAACGACTATATTCATAACGTTCTACCGGTTAATTCTATAACATCGCGAAAACTTGGGTGAACTGCTTCATTCCACCTGATGCTAGAGATTGACATTATTGACAAGTCACTTGAAGCTCATTTTACCTGTTGACAGTGAGATTCTCTCTATAGTATTACTGTAAACTGTGGTGAAATTTTTACAGAATATATCGGTTGGTATGGTATGATTAATATACTTTCGCATCGTAGTTACTGCAGATACTGTAAGGTCTACTTACTTTTCATCATCCTCATCTTCATTGCTCCCTGACGCGGTATTGGTCGGCGCGTCGTTCATAGACCCGTCCAGCCGCTGCGTCTGCGCTACATTCTCTATCACTACTGCGACCGTACCGCTGGATACAGCGGAAGTAAGAGCTGCTGATGTCTTTTTCGCTATTCGCTGCTTTTTCGCTCTTTGTCGTATTGCCTGTTGAGAAACTTAATTATTTTAAAATGTTGCTCTCGACTCCCTTTGATACAATGACGGCGTTTTTAATTAATACGCGCGTTCGACTGCAAGTTTTCTGCCTTGTAACAGCATCGCTAGTTTTGTTTGCAGCGCGTATACGCGGGTCGAAGCCGACGTCGCGTAAGCATAGTGTGCATTTGCCCTAAAGATATTTCTGAATTTCCCTTGAAGGAAACATAGTTATAATTTATAAAATACAGTGAGTGAGCTATATTTTGAAAAAACACGGTTTTGTACTATTTGTACCTAATGTTCTGTTTATAGGCATAGGTATACGTTAGTAACGTATATTAAAATCACATCATCATTATGTATGTAAATGTTATGTCATTTTGACTAGGAGAACACGATTCAAAGGAAAAAGTTTTTTCGTCGTCGGCAAGTGAACAGACATATTATTAAAACTTGTAATAGCGTGGTAGTATATTACTTGATGGTACTAGTAGCAGTTATTAGCTTTATCTATTTTTTGTATTTACATAGTACCTACATATTGCCGTTGAGCGTCGTCTACAAGACAAAGGGACGGTGTATTTGTTTCTAAGCTACCGAGGGTATGTCACTTGAAATAGAAATTGTTTATGGTAGGAAAATAGTTTTCTCTTTGAAACCTATGTATTTTATAGAACGACCGTATGGTTAGAAAACACTTATGTATTGACTTGCAAGCTAATAATGTATACAAGATGTAAATAAACCATGAGACTAATAACCAAAATAATCAGCTGTTCATAAAATCGGACGAGACGAAAATGATAAGAGTTAAGCGAACATAAATGTATGAAGTAGCTGATTTTGTTTTCACGATTTCGGGGTTAGTCCCATATCTAGTAAAAGTTGTTTACAATCATAAGTGCAGTGACCCTTTAAGAGGTTTTCAATTATTTTAATTACCGTTTTTGTATTAAGAAAGAACGAAATAGGTTTATTTATGATAAACATCTAGCAAAGAAAGAACATGAAACACAAAAATGAACATGCAGCATTCGCATTAGACAACTCTGTTCTTGGTTCTTTTATAAGAATTAAAGACTCTCAGAGACTCACCTTAAAAATACTATAATACAGAAACATCATGATGATGCAGGGTATGTAGAAGGATCCCAGTGACGAATATATGACATAGTCCTTGTTATTGAACAGGCAGTCGCCAGGCCGCCTGTCGAACGTGTTGTTCAGCCCCAGGACTATGGGGGAGCCAATGGCGCCGGAGACCAGCCACGCTACGCCAATCATGGACCAGACCCGAGAGTTGCTTTTGTGCTTCGCGTATTTGATTGGTTGAGTCACTGCTATGTATCTGTGGTCAAAGAAAAGAAGAATTAGGTACACTGATAGAAGGATCGCTTGATCGTTGACAGGACGGTGCTAAAGCATTGACAAAATAAGAAGCCGGCGTTAATTCCGATTTTGGCTTCGTGCCAAAATAACCTTGTATCGCTATAACTGGGTAATTCTCACCAAATCACGAAATTCGGCCATTGCAAACTGGCAAATAATAATTGAATTAATTTGTAATTATTTTTTGTGGATTTCGTAGTACTGGTGTACTAAGATTGTAAAAATATAGTGGTCCCCAGAATAAACGTTTTTTATGAGAATTATGAGGATATTAAAAAAATAAAAAGTGAGGGAATGACGACTAAATGGGGGAATGGACCTTATTAACTTAATTACGCTTATTTTATATTATCTTTTATTTAGAAATCAAATATTATTTTCTTACATTAGTAGGAAGTATTATTCAAAAAATCACAAATTATTGCAGTACAATAAAAAATAAAACCTATTTGACAAATAACAAAACAAATAACCTTTTGAACAAAATAAACGTAACACAACTGAAAATCTACTGACATAAAATTCTCTTGTTACCTATTCAGTCTCAAAGTTACCAATACATTCTTAACTCAACTAGTCTATTTCCTTTATGGAATAACATCCGCTTTTGATTAATGTTGGGGCCTTAATCTTCTGCACAATATCTTTCCAGGCATACAACTGTTCGTCCTTGATTATAGGCCATCTCCAAGATTTGGTTCCTTTTTTCATACAGTTCACAAAAGCACCTTCTTAAAGTTTCTCGTCCCATTTGATAAGAACATGATCACCTATCTTATAAGTGGATTTTTGTTCAGTACAAATATCATCATTTTATTTAGATGAATGCCCTACTTTCGGACTTTAATCTGGACATTTTCGCATAAAGTATTCCTCTACGTCTTCTTAGTTGCTGCCTTCTCCAAGTAGCTACTAGGTCTCTAAACTCATTGTTATTTTGATTATTCGGTACTGTCTCGTCTAAAATTCTCTCCAATTCTTACGTACTTTCGCTGTTTTTTCTCTATATGTTTGGCTATTTTTCTTCCAGTTTTTTCTTTTTTGCCGTCTTTCTTTAGAACTCGTAGGATAAATAGGTTTTACTTGGCTTTTTTCTTTTTTTTCAGATATTTCAGTCTTTCTTTTTAGTCTTAGTATTTCAAAACTTACAAGATCGGATTTCATTTTCTCTCTTCGTTACCTATCATATTCTTTCTTTTTTTAATTTCGCTTCTTCTTCGCTTATCTTCTTTTTTCTTGGCATTATTTGACTCTACAATAAGACAGAAGTGGTAAATTCAAGAGTTAAGAAAACAGTTATTAAAAAATTAAGCTGACCTCAATCAAAAATCATTCCCTCACAAATCATCATTCCCTCACTACAAATTAATATGAGGGAATGACGGTGAGGAAATGACGAAACAAAGCATATCTAAAAAAAACTCGCGACATAACCTTACTTTAAAAAAAAATTATTGTACAAGTTACATCACTGCCAAAGGTCTACTTCGCTGTGTATTTAATAACTATTAAAGTATTTACCTCTTGTTTTTGCAGGATGTGATGGAATGACTGTCAAAAATGTAATCTTATAAAAATAGTAATGCAACCCATTTTTCATTGCAAACTCCAAGACGCTCCCGTAAAATTCGCCATATTTATGAATTGTCAGTACTGCCAATTATCAAAAACTAATCGCAGCGTTCATGTTTGATTAAAAATGCGTTCATGGTTTGATTGTCAGTAAAATGTGAGGGAATGATTTAATTTTATGAGACACGTAATATATATATATATATTTAAAAATGGTTCTTTACTTTATAATCCAAAATAGTTTTTTTCATTAATGTATTTTATTTTGAATTGATCGGAAAAACTTGCAAGGCTTTAATTTTTTGTATGTTTAATAATGTAAAGTTATTTCAATTTGGAGCTTGGGACATAGTGAGGGAATGATTTTAGGAGCATTTTATAGTAAGTATTTTTTTTATTTATACGTATAGTTCCAAAACGATGCGTGTAACTTTTAGCCACATTAGTATAGATTGCAAGGGAATTTTGATTACCGGTAAATATTTGTTACATTTTTGTTAAAACTTAAAGGACAAGAATTTCGGATTTTCGTGAGAATTACCCAACTACAGTGTGGAGTAGTTTTGACCTAGAGGTAACGGCGATTTACGAGTTTGTAGGTCATGGGTTCAAACCCAAGCATGCACTTTGCTTTGTGTAAATGATTTCATCACCACTGCTCTCAAAACGGTGAAGGATAAATATTGTGAGGAAACCGGCATGTCCTAGAACTAAAAATTCGATGAGATGTGACATCTACCAACCTGCTCTGGGCCCACGTGGTGGATTATATCCTACTCCCTCTCACAGAGAAGAGGCCTATGTCCCAGTAGTGGGACCATTTTAGTCTGATTATACTTATGCGTATACTATAACTACTTACAAAGGTTTTCGCTGAAGAATTCGTCTGGGATAGTGGTAACGGTAGGCCGCAGTGGTAACAAAACCGGTATAACTAGGCCCCTTATTCTATTAAAACTCCACATCACGCTAGGCCAGTTCCAGGTCAAAATGTTACCCTTGACCCCCTCTTACGTACGGCTTATTGTAACATCACGTTTCCTTCACCAAGCATTGCTGAGTTCCAGAGATGGCACGCAGTTATACATATGCGCTATAATGGGAGGACGTGCGGTCATGGAATCGGTCGCACTTGGTGATGTGGCTCCCTAGCATGGCGGGCTGATACCAGTCAGGGACTGCGGCGAATGTACAAGTATCTCCCGGGCTCCCGACTTATGGTACTACAATTGGGGTTTTAGTCGGTGGGAGTAAGACAAAACCTCCATATTCCCCAGACGGAGGATACCCATGAGGATTTCCCCTCAGAAAAATAAAGGATATCGGGGTGTCTTAAATTCCAGCCATATTGGATCACGAAAGTTGGTAACGTATCGACAAAAGCCTTCAATGATGCTACGGTGTCTTCCATAATAGAAGGTAATAACTAATTTTCAATTTGAGTCTACTTGACAATAATTGAGCTCTCAGCATTGAAATAACCTGACTGCCCTTGATTTTGAAATCGATTTGAAGCTGTTCAATTAAATTTCACGGAATTTTAGATCAATAGCAATAAATTAAAATACCCATATTATTTGTACACAACAAGGTTGAACTACTAGCAGCATCTCCTTGTACTAAGAAGTTATGAAACATTCCTATAACATTTAAGTACCACTAACTTATTACGACTATCACAACAAGCTGTTTCCCTAAGTTAACATCGTAATCATTAAGTTGCCCAGAAAACATCACTAAACCTGCCTTATTAAGACAATTTGTATGTGCCTTAATCAGCATGTTCCACTGTTTTGGGTAACATTTAATAGTGTTTTAGTTATGTAGACAGTTTGGACGGGTTTTGGAATATCATCGTGGCTGAGGTTAATCGCACTATGGTGTTAATACTACACAGGTTAATAGTGCCTGTTAGTATGATGTCCCATAGTTTGAAGATTTGTATGGAAACTACGTATATGGGAAGGGCTTGTGGCTAAGTAATTACAGCCGCACGGGTCGATCGTTCAAGTTAAGCCATGCTTGCCGCGATTAGTCCGTGGGTACGTGACCATCTTTACATACCAAGACCCCTCCATGCCTCAGAAAGCACGTTAAGCAGTTGGTACCGACTTTCATTCGTATATCTTTGACAGTCATTACGGGGTAGTCAGAAGCCCTAAAGTCTGACAACCAGTCTTACAAAGGGGTATCGTATTATCCAATAACTGGGTTGTGGAGGACAGATAGGCAGTCGCTCCATGTAAAAGACTGGTATTCAGCTGCATCCAGTTAGACTGGAAGCCGACCCCAACATAGTTGGGAGAAGGCTAGGTAGATGATGTATGGGAACTACGGGAAGAGAAAGGGGAGGAAAAGGCTCATTTGTCATTTTGATGACATTTACTGACTGGCAAAACGTGGGTGTAATATAGGTACAGCTCCTACCTATAGGTACAGTTCAACCTATCCCTTTGGGGAAACAATGCGTGATGCTGTGTTCATATATCATTAATTTTCGATATCATACAGGTAAGTACAACACACTCACACATACACAAAAAACACAACACACACACACGCACACAAACCACTCAAGAGCGTGCATGCACTAGATTGCCTTAATTTTACGTTATTTTATTGCACAAATGTTCAAAAAACGGGTGAAGACACTGATTTCTGTAACACAGGTACCATTTAGATCAGGAGCCAGGCTTCAAATTAAAATTTAAGATCATTATAAGTCAATAAAACATTTTATTATTATATTATTAAGTGTGAGTGATGTCTGAACATCATTCGCGAATATTTTTATAGTCAATGCTACTGATTGCCATTATTGATTGCCTGTATCCAATAGCGTTTTGAAATATCACATGCATGAGGTATGGAAGTTGTTTCAAATCAATCATTTTCTGTAGTTGTTAAGCCGCAAGGCTTACCGAAAGACGCAGACATCTTGCTGTATTTATGAAAAATATATTCCATAAAACAGTGTTTCTTTAATATTTGTGATCCTCACTAGAAGTGTGTGACCTGCGTTTTTCACAGGATAACTCAGTATATCTTTACACATAATATTATAATAATGTCAGGCACATAGCTGGCTGAATGGCTACAAATGAGGCGTGCGCTCTATGCTATCACTCTCGAACCAGTGGCTCGAACTACCAGTTTATATAATAACGGATTAATTTAGGTCCACAATATATTCAGAAGGATTAACGAAGGATGTGTAATACTGCTGGTAATTGGAAGGGGTGATCGAATTGAGGATCAAATTCGAGCGGTAGGAATAATGTAAGCAGGAAGGCGATAAAGGGTTGATTGTGACAAAAATTCAGTGAAACGCTTTGTCTGGATATCTGATGAGGTTGTGAAGTATTTTTCTTGTACAGCAACGAAAAAAGAAGAGAGAGAGCTGATCAATCAATCTGCCTGGTCTTTTCCCAAGTATGTCGGGGTCGGCTGTCTACCAGTATTTTACATGGAGCGACTGCCTATCTAACCTCCACAACCCAGAAACCGGGTAATACGATAACTCTTGGTAAGACTGGTTGTCAGACTTTCGGGCTTCTTACAACCCGTAACGACTGTCAAGGATCCACGAATGACAGCTGAGTCTCGGTCATGTAAAGATGGTCACCTATCCACGGAGCAACCCCGGCAAGCGTAGCATAACCTGATGGATCGACCCGTACGGCTGTTGTTACTTAGCCACGACCTCCACACACTAGAGAGAGAGAGCTGATATAGGTACCGTACTTAAATGTGCGACCAAGACAATAATCGCTCGCTAATACCACCTGCTGAAAGGCTGATGTTTTCACTATGGCCTGAGCTATTTTCATAAAGAGAGTCTTTGCCGGTACAAAAGAATTTACACAGTTAAAGTAGACATTTCCATAATAAACATAAAATAACATTAAAATTCACGCCAGTATTCTCCGAAGGATTAGGCAGATGTCGTGCGGTCCATGGCCCTTTACGGGGCACCGGTGGGGGCGCGTTCCTTAAGGTGACAGCCAGCCCAGCGGTTAAACGCATCCCAAAGAGTCATGGCCATTCGGCTGATCCGGGGATACCGCACGGTCTCCGGTGAAGCAGCCAGCCTCCTTGCCGGATTGCCGCCACGGGATCTTAAGGCAAAATTTCTCGCGCACATTTGGGAGTGGCGCGAGGAGATGAAACGCCGGAGCGTAACTTCGCTGCTGCGAAAAATCACGGTACAGCGGACAGAGCTCCGGCAGGATCTCGTGGTATCTTGGAGAGTGATTATCGCAACACCGTGCTGGGCACGCCATAATTACGGTAAGAAGTCCTCTCTTTGAAGAGTGGCTAGAGAGGCGCCACGGTGTCCTCAACGGACACGGTTGTTTCGGGAGATTCCAGTTCCGGATAAGGCGGGAGGCAACGCTCGGGTGTCACCATTGTGTGGATCGCCCGGAGGACACGGTGGAGCATACGGTGGAGGTCTGCCTGGATTGGGCGGGGCACCGCCGTGTCCTCGTGCAGACGATCGGCGGCAGTGATCTATCGCGTCCGGCCCTGGTCCAGGCCATGGTACGGAGCAAGAGGGCATGGGAGGCCGTCACCTCCTTCAGCGAAGCAGTAATGCTTGCGAAGGAGGAGGCGGAACGCGTGAAGGAGAGACAAATTTTGCGCCGTCACGCTCCTAGCCACCGCAGGAGACGCCCTTGGCGTCGGGAATCCCAGGAAAATTCCCGGCCAACGTAGGTGCGGGCTTGCGGACGGTGAGCAATGGGTAGCTCGCCGTCCGTAAAAGACTAGTATCGGGTCGACGGCGCGTTGTGTTCCACGCGCGCCTCAAAGAGATTTCAGCAGAATTGACGGGGTCCGTTAGGGCCGATGCCTGCTGAAGTCGCGGGAAAGTCCGAAAGGGATACCGTGGCCCCTGGTAACATAAAGGCAATTGAAGGAACACGGTAGGGTTTTAGTCAGTAAAAGTCTGACACACCCTTCCGCTCCGCCCAGAGCAGGAGAAGTTATTTGATGATTACCACAGCAAAAAAAAAATGGCAGGGTTAGGTACGCATTTCAATAATCAACACGTTTAATAGACGAATATAGAAAGAAAGAAAGAAAGAAAGAAAATATTTTATTTGGGACACGCACAGGAAATACAAAACATAATAAAAAAAAGGTACAAACATTAACAAAAATAAAAAAGGAGCATTCTAGACTAACAAAAAAAAGGAAAATACGACCTGTGCGAGGCCAAAAAGGCTCCTATCTCAGCATGATGCTGCGATATTTAAAAATAAATAAATACCGCAGCGCTGGTATTCTGATAGGGCCCGCTGTGATGTCACGGACATACCTACGACCTATAAATCCCAGGGGATTACAAAATAAAAATAAAACAATAAAAATAATAATATAAAACAAATAAAAAAGGAAAACAAAAACATTGTTTGATAAATTAAAATAATCACCGCACACCCGACACGACGTTCCAACATCACTTGTCCACGGTATGGACTATTATATATAATCCATTGTGACAAGCGAAGGGACGCGCGCAGGAGTGTATAGTCTATGGCACAAATCTGCGATGGAATTGGCTGTCAATTTTAGTGTGCAAAATATTTTTGGAGTAAATAAAGAAAATAAATAATATTGATTAAAAAAAAATATACCACTGTTTACAAGAGGTATTAATAAAAATAAAGCAGTGAGTGAATAATATAAAATATGATTGTAGTTAGTACTTTATGACACTGCTGCGCTCTTGCTCTTGACAAATTACCATAATTACCTTTAGTGACAGTCACTCACAGTAAAGTAAGTTCTTTGTCGGAAACCACACCACCACAGGAATCTAATTATCTAAACACATACATTTTAATTAACTCATAGGCACGTGGATGCATAACTTGCGATCATGTATGGGCTTTTAATTAAGCTTAGTAGTTAAGACCAGAAATAGTTGTGCAAAATAGAGACAATAGGCTGATGTGTTGATAGGCTATCGAAAGGTCAGGGGTTCATAGACAGTGCGGTGAACTATTATCAAATTATCTATAAAGGTTTTCAGAATTGTTTTAATCAAATCTGAAGATAGTGATATTGTTGAATGGATCAAAGACTGTTTTAATTATTACCATAGTCTTTGAGTTTTAAAATAGTGTTGTAGATATTATTATATATACTGTCTAAGCTTTGTAACTTTGCTTTGTTGTAGGTAGCTATATAGTAATTCTGATAAATTAACTTGATTATAATCTAAATATAATTGAAGTGAACTCAAATATAGTCTCATGATTAATATCTTTCTAGGCCAAAAACAATCATATTTAGAAGCAAACGGAGTAATAGACTGTAGAATGTAGACTTAATAGACTGTAGATTTGTAGAACGTTTTCTATTTTTTTAAGTACCTGGTACTTGTTGACGCCCTACACTGTCCTCCCATTCCTATTAACCGCAGACGTCTGTCCTCGTCTCTTTCGGTAGGAGGCAAGTTTAACCCTCCTTCTTCATCTTGGTCTGCCGCGATGTCGCCTAGCATATACACACAACGTGTAATGCTACAAAAAAGCAACATTCAACGTATTTTTTATCATAATAATTATAAATGTGATATGTAAAAAAAATACGACAATTTGAGGATACACGCATTTTTGTAGCCTGTATCAGACGTAGGTACTTCTTACTAATCCCTGTTTGATTTATAATGGGAAAACCAACTAAACCTCCCTGCATTACCAGCAAGCAAGTGTGACACTTAGCGAATCTTATGACGGAAATTTTCATTACGGTTTTCTTTACGACTTATACATTTTAGCACTACAAGGTTATTTTGGCGCGTGGCCAAAATCGGAACTAATGCCGCCATCTTGTTTTTTTAAAATACATTTCAAGTGACATTTCACAAAACAATAATTGTTTTGTGAAATTGCACAAATGTTTACCGACAGCGCCTGTCAACGTCATTCGAGCGCCAGATGAACAATAATTTCCTTACAAGATCTCTTTGCGTCTTTATACTTACGTATGTTTTTTTTTATTCGCTACACGTGAGCATAAATTGTGCCTCGTTTAACAAGTCATACTATATAAATGAAAAAAGGATCTGTCTCGCACAAATTCCCACGAAAACTAAGGGAATGTAGGAAAGACTGATTAAATAGGTGTCGGACTAAATTGAACGACGAAGGACCGACAGTAAGACTTTTCATTTGATTGAAACGCCTGATTCTGTAAATAGATTTCAGAAATAGGAAACTGAATTTGACTTGGTGAGAAGTGGTTGAAATGTATGTGGATGTGTCAAATATAAGCGGTGTGTTTTTTAAAATGAGTAAGTAGAAAATTTGGTATTGAGAGAAAGTGGCATTGACCACCCAAAAGCGCTGACAACTATGCCAAGCTTGAAATTAGAGCTGCAAAATTATGACTTCTTATTTCACTCAGAACATAAACCCTTTTAACAGAAACGTAACTATGCACAATTCTGTCTCTCAAAATAAGTTTCAGATAATTTATAACTTGGTAGGTATATCATACCATCGGAAACAGTGAAACTTACCCTCAGTGTCGAAAACGTACTTTAAAGACAGAAATGAAATAAAAGAACATATCAGGTGTAACAAGACTCTTCACGAAATCGTCAATTCTGTACACCAAAATAAGAGCATAACTTGGTGCGAAAACAATTGCTGGAAATTGACTGATAATTTTGGTGTGAAAATTTGCTGTTTAAGGTAGTGTGCAATGTAACGCATGGAATAATTGTGTTTATGGGTGCATTCAGGGAACGTAGGAGTATTTAAGACGCAGATATATGACAGTGACCTTGAGTGCTTAGCTTGCGTGTTCTGTACTGAGCGCACGCAACGCGTCGAATGTCCAGCCAGAAAAAGGAATCGTCCATCAAGGAGCGCTGTCCCAAATTAGACGCTTTATTAATTTATTGAACATAAAACAAAAAGTATCTAAATAAAACGCGTAAACTAAAAGATCAATAATTAAATTATCTTTTAAATGGTTTCAGAAAAATACGCTTAATAGATTTTGCGTGATTCTCAGTTAATAATCCGCGTTAGACATAACTTTAGAAATTAATTTCACTATGTAATAAAAATATAAGCCAAAATATGCCTATATTAAAATATTTAAAAGAATGCTCTTATTTACTATATATTTTTTCCAAATAATTAACACTATTCGTTTAGACGTCATCTTCAGTATAAAATCATTAAAAGTCGGTTATCGTCGCTTATAACATTTAAAACTGTTTTTCGTAAAAAAACATTTGAAAAAGTTTAAACTTTGATATTTCAGATTTTCGTAACCAGAAGGTTCCTAGGTATGGTCCAGTACAAAAAAGAACATAATACCGGGAAGAACAAGGTACTCTCGGCTTCTTTAAGGGTATTTTTACACCCGTTGTTCCGCACTGGTAACTGGTAACACTGGTGTTATCCTTCTGGTTACGATCATATTCTACCAAGATAAGTTATGAAACCTTTTGTGTCTTTTAAATAAAAATTAAATTCACAAAACACTTTAGCCATACGTACTAACATTTCTATTAGCCCAGGTTCGCACGGGCGATTTTATTCCCCGGGGCGATTTTTTTCCTGCACTGAATTTTGAACGCTCTGCTTAGCGCCGAGAGTTAAAAATCCAACAGTGTGTTTTTTCAACGAGAGTGCGTCCCAGCGCATTGGATTCTCAACGTTCGCCTTAACACCGAGAGTTGAAAATCTAGTGCGCGATAAAATCCCGCCGCGATATTTTCACGTCCGTGCTAACGTGGGCTAACTAAGTAAAAATTGAGCAGCATTATTTTTCTAACCTCAAACAAGAATGTTATGTTAAAGTGTCGTTACTTACATTTTTAAGAGGTACTTACAATCCCATTTACTCGGACTCAACGTGATAATAAATTGCCGACATAAACCAGGCGTAGTTTACTTGAAACAGATGCCAATAATTAAGAAGGTTCAGCCAGATGGGGCTAGTAATCAACGTTAGTAGGCTTACTGTTTAGGGAAATACCCGACTGTTAAAAGTAATCAGAATCAAGTAGGAAAGGATTTGTAGTCATTTGGGTAGGACGACATAGAAGGACGATTTTTTAAATTTTACGAGGATCTTTTTTAGTGAGAAAAATACGTAAAGATAGAAGAGCACAAAGGTACTGCTTATTTAATTAGTTGCTTCCAGCACACCTGCGACAGGAGAGTTAGATGAAAGACGTAGACACAGTGTGAAAATAGATAATGCAGGAAAAAGAGTGTTTAATTTACATCCGAGTGGAAGCTACACTTGGGAAATGATTCGTTTATCAAACTGACAGACCACGCTAATTTGCCGTACAGTCAGTTGTGATTTGATTATACGGACAATAACTGAAGTTTAGTAGTGAATTTGCTAAACAATTATTATTCCCTTACTTTACACTAAACCCTAAAACCAAGCAAAAGAATATCTTTAATTTGAAAACATATATATCGGCAGAAGTTACTGTATACAGACGACAGACGTTCCATAAAATATAAGGGTAGTAAATAAACTTGAATCAGAATTAGCCAAGCCAAAGACAAATATTGGAAAATTTAAAGAAGAGTTGACTGCCTCGTTGGTCTAGTGGTCGCAAGCGCTACTGCTAAGTATGAGGTCCTGGGTTCGATTCCCGGGTCGGGCAAAGTGTTATTGGGTATTTCTATCTGAAAATTCTCAGTTGCAGCCTGGAGTCTGGATTTGTGCCCGGTTGATGGCAATAGGCTCGCCCCCTATTACATGGGTCTTAAAACATAACTGGCGAAATGTGGGTGAACCTGCTACAGGGACACCTCTGCCCAACCCTTCGGGGAAACAAGGCGTGATGTTATGTTATGTTAAAGAAGAGTTTTTTTTACTTGTAGTGTTATAATTACAACAAAAACAGAGAATTTATCAGAAGAATTTGCTTTAGCCAAGGTTCAGAAAATAGATATTCAAGGAAAAATGCAGAGATAAGATTTTAAACGTACTTCACTTTCGCTGCCAGGGACAAGAGGAAAAGGTGCCCCTGGGATTATGTTCAGTAAATGGACAGTAGACTATATTCAAATCAGTTCCCAAAAGGTTTTCTAGAAATCGGAACGGTTCTGTGCGAATAAAGAACTATTCTATTCTATCCTAAGGCTAGAAAGTGTGTTAATGTAAAAAGGGGTAGGCATGGATGTATTGTAGTATATTTACAATATGTAAAAAAAACCCTGTCCTGTCCTGTTAATTCTTTAAAAATTAGCAATGTTTCAAACATAAGTTATGACTTGTAGACACCCGCTAAACAACGGCCGCCCGCGCCTCATGTAATAACCCGTTAGAATTTCCCATTGAAAAAGTGGCAATTTGTTTTTTTCTTTTTCCTGTAAATTACCACATAAATAGTCTCTCAATACGATACGTAACAACACCCTCACGGAACGGACAGAGTTTTTTTGCATGATGTATATATATCGGTACATCCACAGTTATGTAAAATTATTAATAAAGAAAGATTACATAAAACTGCCTCGTTAGTCCTAGTAGTCACAAGAGTGTGAGGTTTTGATTCCTAGGTCAGGCAAAGTGTTATTCGATTTTATCATCAGGAATTTAGTAGCAGCCCGGGCTTGTGCCCGGTAGATGGTAATAGCCTTGGTCCCTATTACATGGAACTTAAGGCGATGATAACCGACTTTTAATAATTTTATACTGATTAATTTTATATTATTGACTTGGAAAATTTATTTTAAATTAGAGCATTTTATTAATAACTTAATATATGAATATTTTAGATTATGTTTATATTGCATAGTGAAATTAATTTGTAAAGTTATGTCTAACGCTGATAAAAAACTGAGAATCTCGCAAAATCTATCAAGCTTATTTTTCTAAAACCTTGACCATTTTAAAGATTTAACTATTGATCTTTAGTATTACGTGTTTTTATTAAGATACCTTTGTTTTATGTATAATAAATTAATAATGCGTCTAATTTGGGACAGCGCTCCTTTATGGGCGAGACCTATTATTGGCTGGAGATACGACGCGTTGCGTGAGCTCAGTACAGAACACGCAAGATAACCACTCAAGGTCACCGGCATTTATCTGCGTCTTAAACATAATTGTCAAAAATAAATGTGGGTGTTCTATAGATACATCTCTGCCTAAACCTTCGGGGAAAACAGGCGTGATGTTATGTTAATTACATTAAAAAAAATCAGTTAAAACAATAATACGGAGAGTAAAAGCTTTCAACAACAAATTGATGAATATTTACGAAGTGGAAACTGGCGAGACAGTGTTTATGTCACGTATACTACTAATTACGCACAATTAGCAGTTTAAGCACGTGTAGTTCTGTTCAGCTTTGCGATGATTATCAACAAGTCACAGAGGCCGACACCGAAGGCTGAAGGCTGCGGGTGTCGACCTCAGCACAAGCTGTTTCCCACACGGACAACTGTACGTCACTTGCTCCCGAGTCATCATTCCTGACTCTGTATATTTTTGCTGTTGAGAATAAAACTACAAACGTAGTATACAGGGAAGTTTTATATAAATATGGCTGTTATTGTAGTATATTGTCGTGTCTTACGACTTCCATGCGAACGAAGTCACGGGCAGAAGCTAGTGAATATATAAAAGCTAAAACAGTTGTTAAATAGTAGATAACTGGCCGCCTCGCTCACTGTCTGCCCCGGAAGGGTTCATACGTGTCATGAAAGTCCGAAGTAGCCATATTGGGTCTAGGGGCGGGTTCCGGCAAATTTTAGCAACTTCGGAAGTAAACCCGTAGATAAGTGAGAATACGGTTATTGAGATGTCTGGAGTAAGTAGGGTTGAAAACTAACCGAGCTAGATTAGTACTGTTACCCTGACCTTGGAAATTTTTTTGGTGGTTTCTCAATAGGGTTGTTTAAGTTCGTTGGTTTTTGTATAAGAATAGGGTTTTTTAAGACCGCTTATCCTTAAAGTTGGGAAAGTTGCAAATACCTATCAAATATTTACCTGTTTTGATTCATTTGGCAATATTACTGTATGGAAATATGAAATATGGCTAATTAGTGAACTAAAATATTGATTATGTAATGCAATAATTAATATCCTAACACCGAATAATTAGTTTTTGATGTAAAAAAGTATTTGAAAACTTTCCAAATACCTTTTTTACACCTAAAACGGTTACAACATCAAATTCAGTATTATAATTGCAATTCATTAATAATATTCTAGTTCACTAGTTATCCATATTTCATATTTCCATATATTAATATTGCCAAATTAATCAAAACAGCGAAATATTTGAAATCTATTTGTGACGTTGCCCACTTTCAGAATACACGCTCTTAAGTTTGATTAGGTGAGGTGTACCTAATAGTCACTCACATTTTGCCAGTTATGTTTAAGTGCCATTTTTTTGGGTGGGAAATTATCAAATAACTTATCCCGCTCTGGGTGGAGCGGGAGGGCGTGTCACGATTTCCCTTTCGGACTTCTTCGCAATACCGGCAGGCATCGGCCCTAGCGGACCCCGTCAATTCTGCTGACATCTCTTTGAGGCGCGTGTGGATCACAACGCGCCGTCAACCTGGGCCAGGTCCTTATCGGACGGTGAGCTACCCATTTGTCACCGTCCGCAAGCCCGCGCCTACGGTGGCCGGAAATCGGCCTGCGATTCCAAAGCTCTTCTCTTCCTACGGCGGTTAGGGGCTCGAAGGCGCGAAATTTGCCTCTTCCTCACGCGTTCCGCTTCCTCCTTCGCGAGCATTACCGCTTCGCAGAAGGAGGTGACGGCCTCCCATTTCCTCTCGCTCCGTACCATGGCCTGAACCAGGGCCGGACGCGAGAGATCACCGCCGCCGATCGCCTCCACGAGGACACGGCGATGCTCCGCCCAAGCTGGGCAGACCTCCACCGTATGCTCCACCGTGTCCTCCGGGCGATCCACACAATGATGACACCCGGGCGTTTCCTCCCGCCTTATCCTGTGCAGGAACCTCCCGAAAAAGCCGTGTCCGGTGAGGACCTGCTTCATACGGAAGGTGAGGACGCCGTGGCGCCTCTCTAGCCACTCTTCAAAGAGGGGACTTATCGCCGCAATTGTGGCGTGCCCAATGTTTAAGTGCCTTTGGGGGTTATTTCATTATTCTTGATATTCATACCATTCCGACTGTTCTTGTAGGCCATGTATCCCACAAACAGACGTAAATTGACACTTTTAGTAGACACTTTTAGTAGTTTTAAACTTTAGATAGTAAGATCTAGCGACTGCTTGATCTAGGATACATGAATTTAAAGTATCCTACTGCAAAATATACCAAGCATGAATAGCTCAGCATAAACAAAACATCTTTCAAGAGCTAGAGTTATATTATTCTAACATTTTTCTCAACAAACACTTTGTTTTTATCTCACAAAGAGTATGAAAGTAAATTCGTCGGAAATGTGTATTTACATCGGTTTGCGTCAAAGTGGCGTTTAAACGTTTTCTTTGAAAATGACAATGTTTAAAAGGCGTTTATTTAATTAACCTTAGGTTTACTGTAGAAAAATATGACAAAACTTAGCTATTCTTCAAGCGCTGTAAGAATAAGATTTAAGACTTCCATCTTGACGAGAGTTAAAAGTTTCGTCACTCCAAAGTTTTTATTGATGCAAGCCATAACTACCCAGTTTTATCGACTGGTGTGGTAAGAAAGAAAGAAAGCATTTATTTGCACTAAAAACAGAAACAAAAAATACAAAATTGTGCCTGCAGCACCAAAAGGGCCGTTAAGCCCAAAAAGTTGTTTCCGAGAAAATAACAAAAAACGTGAGAATCGTTGATTCTTAAAAACTATGATACTTAGATTAACGATTGTTGGACACATCAATTGTTATTTCTTTCTGTTTATTCTAAAGAGTCCCTTCTGTCCAGAAAATCTTATTACTTACTTTTCAAATTCATTTTTCTTATTTCGTTAAGAAAAACTGTTAGTAAACATTTTCTTTTGAAAAGAAAGAAAGAAAGAAAAAGTATTTATTATGGAAATCACAATTTACACTTTCAAAGGAAAATAATATGATTTTAACTACATTTTACACTTGAAATGTTTGTAACATTAAAAACGTTACAAACATTACAAACGTTAGAACATTACAGTACAAATATAATAAAAAAATGTTTTATTTTTCAGTAGTGTCAACATTATTTACACACACGTATTTACATGATTAATAAAAAACAAATATATTCAAGTTTTTTTCTCATGTTATATGAAAAAAGCTAGAACACTTGCTTGTTTTAAAATAAGAGGAACTCACCTGTCAACAGAAATGGCGACTAAGTTGAATATGCTAGAGGTCGAGCAGATGACATCGATAGCGATGTAACAGTCGCACACCACTGGCGGGAGACCCCACACGCCGTGATTGAACTGGAACCATGGAAATATAAAAATTAAACCAGATAGTTATAGGATAGTTGCATTTCCGATAGTTTAATTGCATAGCACATGTGTGAGTACTATGTACCTACTATCAAGCCACCATTTACTGGGTACCTACGTCTTTAATGAAAGAGGTAGGTACCCAGTGAATGGTGGATGGACTTGAATGTACCCTGACGGCTTAGAGTATGTCATGCTCACTCTAAAGTCTCCTGATGGTGGCGCGTGTGTTGGATCATTTAGCTCCCTTCAAAATGGTTGAGCTGAATGGTGCTGATCCATGTTCGTGAACGGGCGCCGTCAGTAGGGACTGGTCAAGTCTTAGCTGCCTTATTTTAATTTTTGAATTGTGTTTCTTTTAAACCGACTTCAAAAAAGGAGGAGGTTCTCAATTCGACTGTATTTTTTTTATGTTTGTTACCTCAGAACTTTCGACTTGGTGAACCGATTTTGATGATTCTTTTTTTATTAAAAAGCTGGTATATCTCGGTCCCATTTCAATTTGGTCTAGTTCTGATAATGGCATCCATGAGAAAACCATATAAGTCTTAAATTTGCATTAAGTATGTGCGCGACAAATGGACGAATAACTCAATATCGCGCCAACCGATTTCGATGATTCTTTTTTATAGTAACTCATGCAATTTTTCTTGGAAAGCACCATTTGGTGAAGTGGAACTGATGATGAAGACCACAAATGGCCAACGGAAATACTCAATAATAAGTATTTCACGGGTTGCGATTCGATTACTTTAATATGGCTGCAATGCAATTTATGCTCGTCACAATTCATATGGAGAAGTGGAGCTGATGGTTAAGTACCAGGAGAACTCCTCAACGATTAACGTCCCTTTATCGGGAAAAGCAATATTTTGTAAAAGGTGATGTGCAGTTGAGATTAGGCTGTTGTAACTTAGGTAAATTACAAACTACCCACTAAAAAGCGAGAAATAAAAAACTAAAAAATGAACTTATATACAAAAAAAAAAACAGCCGACTTCCAAAAAAACACTGCAAAGTGAAAAATAACTTAAATTTCGGAAGTCGGTGTCTTTTGTTTTAGTTATTTGCCACCGACTTCCGAAATTTAAGTTATTTTTCACTTTGTAGTGTTTTTTTGGAAGTCAGTTGTTTTGTTTTTTGTATAAAAGTTTTTTATATTTTATTACGGACGCTTTTAACGTTCTGCATTGTTCTCACATGTATAACTTCAACATAAATGATGCAACCAAGATTTTTTTAACCATATTTTGATTTGAAAGAGTGTCCGTGGAGTTTCTTGCCCGTTCTTCCCCATAGGTAACTACGCTTTGGAATGGGCAACTAGCTTCATCTTTCTGACTAACCGACCGCGCGACCCCCTCACAACTAAAAAGTGCCTGTAATTGGCTTTTTTAGGGTTCCGTACCTCAAAAAGAACGAAACCCTTATAGGATCACTTGTGTGTCTGTCTGTCTGTCTATCCGTCTGTCACAGCCAATTTGCTCCGAATCGAATGCACCGATTAAGTTGAAATTTGTTACACATATGTATTTCTGTGAGCCAAACACGAACGTGTAACGTAAATAAATGAATTTTGAACATAGGGGTCACGTTAGGGAAGAAAACAAAAAAATAAAAAATAAAGTTTTGCTAACATATCAAAGGGCTTGTTGCGAGGATTTTAAGCATATTTTTTTCTATAATTTTTAAATAAATACTTTTGAAGATATTTAAGAAATTCGATGAAAATTGAATATTCCCCCCTTATATCCGAAACTACATAAAAAGTTGAAAAAAAAAAAATAAGTATGGCACTTTCCTCATAGATTACAGGAAAACCTATAAGAAGTTTATGGTCTTAAAATAACATGGTAAATCTCTCAATATTGTGCGTACATGCTTACAATTGCAGTTGAATGTATAGGAGAACATATTTTCAACTACTATGTTAAGTATGTTCTTGGTATAAATAAATTCATCTCAACTACGGAACCCTTCATTGTGCGTAGTCCGACATGCACTTGGCCGGTTTTTTTAAATTAATGCTTTGACTTTGAGTAACTTTGATGCATTCGTGCTAGCCCTTCTGGTGATTGCCTCAGTGAAAGCTCGACAGATGTTCCCCCCCTTACTACTTGAACTTAACTGGCGAAATGTTCGTGTACTATTCAGTATACCTCTGCCTAGCCCTTCGAGGGAATTTATGCATTATCATGTTTATGTTAATATTTGACAAACACAACGTATTTAAAAACTATAAAGTATTGAATTTGTAGATATACAAACTCCATAAAGTTCAAATCAAACTTTAATTATTTCTGCCTAGATTTTTAAGGGCATTGTTACACATGTTAGCAATTTGTTTCAATTAGCTGAATAGAATTCATTAGGTCTGAATAATGGGCGCCTTACAATAGGGCACTAAGGCTCACCTAGTTGTAGAGGCCGAGACTCGAACCGCGTTCTATTGTCAAGTGTTCCAAGACACCTTTGTGACCTTAATGGAAGGTCGAGGTGACTTAAATTTATCTTTAGTTAATTTACAAAGAACTCTATTTAAATAGTTGTAATTGTCATATTATTTGAAACAAATATTATTAATTGTCAATGATTTAAATATTAATAATTAGAGACATCGCTATAAAAGTAGTAAAGAAAACAAGGGTCTTTTTTTCCTATTTTCTTGGTTCTTCCTAAGCTTATACTTAATTAAGCGCTTTTATAATTATTAACGTGACGATATTCTCGTGGACGGTTTAAAAGCGTTTTCATATAACTATTTCCATACATTTTACTTCCCTGTGTTATTGTGATGCCGTGACGTGGACGTGGACGTCCACGATATATCGTCACGTTAAAAATTATAAAAGCGCACATTATATACCACTGACTTAAGATGAAGGAAATATCGTAGGTAAGGAAGCAAGCACTTCTAACAACAACAATGTTTTTTATGTTTTGTTTGAAAGAAGACTTGTTTTGTTTTAGAAGATTTTTATATTTTGTGTTTTTATTTTTGGTATGTACAATTAGTTTTTATTTTGATATTAAACTGTAAGCTTTCTGAAGAATAAATAAATAAATTTCAGCACGCAGTAAGCAAGCGTAGTGATCACATCAATACTTATTTATTTTCAGTAAGTATAAAAAGAGGCCTCAGACTAACGTCATTATAGACTAATGAAAATATTCTTCAACTAGGTCACAATATCTTGAAAGACGTTCTTTGACCTCTAAATATAATATTATTTGTCCAAAGTACGGACTTAAGGAAGTTAACCTCTCGTTGTCAAGATTACAAGACCTTTTTCCGGATTACAAGAAATAAGCAAAAACATGACCTTTCTGTGTCAAGGTTGAGGTCAAGGTCAACATTGGGTAAATATGGTAACTTTAGAATAAATTGGGCCGACATAACATAATATTTTTTTGTAGGGTTCCGTAGCTATATGTTAAAAATGGAGCCCTTATATTCATGTCCGTCTGACAGACGTTCGTCTCGTCATCTGTTCGTCTGTACGGATGTGACTCAGCCCATTTTACTCGGAGACTATTAGCACTGTGGTAATGAAAATTGGAAAAAGGTGTATTCTGTGCACCGCTAAACAATGGTGTATAGTGAAATTTTAGGAACTCCCCATATATTTAACCGAGAGAGAAAAAAAAAACAATGCACATGAATGAGCACGGGTACGTAAAATAAGATATAATTATAAAATCTCTAATATTTACAAGATATGACAACTGAATCTATAATTTTATTTGATACAATGATCAGTTAATATAAAAAACGATTGATACAATTTTAAAACAACTAATTTTTATAAGCAAAACATTAATTGAGTATAAAATCGTTCGATATACCTACCACTCAAAAGACATAAAACCTGTTTAGTCTAATATGATTAAAACCGCCTAGTAAAAAAACAAAAGTAAAATTGCATACATACACATTATAACTTAGTCTGATTATTGATAAGTTGTAGCCTGTTGGCAGCTTCATTAACAAATATCATTGTTAGTTGTCACTTTGTGTACATTATCTTACTCAGTTAAATAATAATTTATTTCTTTAAAAGTGGCTCCTCTGCCTTCTAATTTAAACGTAAAAAATAATAACTTTGAGTATTATAAATAATTTAAAGTTTTTTTTTAAATATTTCTATCATAGTCGCCTTCGCGCGTAAATGGTCGCTAACCTAACCCAAATGATTCACCAACAATAGAGAGGATCTGGCACTCGGCGGCCGCTCCCGAGGGTACGCTCGCTTCGCTCGCTCGCCTTCGCGCGTTAATGGTCACTGTTCTAACCTAAATTAACTCGAATGATTTACCAACAATAGAGGGGATTTGCCGCTTAGCCTTCTAACCTAACCTATCCGATTCGGATTGCTCTGAATCGGGGTGTTAACCATAATGATGGTATCAATATATATTTTAAACGATTGACCTAATGATTTTAGATTAAATAAATGTTATATCCAATAACGTTACATGAAATAAGTTTTAGAGTATTTAAATGTTATATGTAAAGAAATTATATCAACAGTTGGTATATCTCACGTTTATTACATCTTGTGAACGGTATTGAAATAACTTTTTATGATAGGAGACGCACCCAATAAGCATGTGGGTATCGTTAGACCCCATATTGAAAAAAAAGGGTAAAAAAGTTTCTAAGTAACTTAGCTATATAAGTCAATCATTTTTAAGATATGGGATATTATCGGTAACAACCGCAGATATAATTTTATTTCGGTTTCCATAGTATTTCTTCGAGAAATAAAAATTTAATTTTTGCTTTGATAAAATCAATATTCTGCATGCGTAAATATTCATCCCGAACACGGAATCTTTCACTGAGCTGGTCCGCTACGCACTTGGCCGGCTTTTTTATCAAAAGTTCGGAATATGATTGTCATTTACATTTTAGCTTCGGTCATATTATTTTATGCCTTGAGGCATGACTGTCGTTAGTATAATATTATTTTAGGCCATGGAGGAAGTGAAGTATACAAACATTAATTGATTACATAGAAGCACTTGTTGAGTGTTTTAGTATAAATGACAGGAGTTACGAAATATTTCTTACTAGCTGACCCGACACACATTGTTCTATTCAAAAGTTTATACAACAATCTCATAAAAAGGACGTTCAGATTTTCCCGAATCCGAAAAATTTTTAAAAAAATTTCTTCAAAAACCTAATTCGGACTATTACAAAAAATTTTAAATAAAAAATTGGCAAATCGGTCCACCGTTCTAAAGTGATGCGCTTACCAACGAAAAGCATTTCATTTTTATTTGTATGTATTTTTAATTTTTTATTTCAATGTATTTGTATCCGGGGAATCGACCCCGGATACAAATACATTGTTCACCAAATTAGTAAAAAATAGTATTATTAGTAAGTAATTATTAAAATTAGTTTTAGCCGAAAACCATTTCGGTAATTCCTTCTGCGAAATCAAAATACACAATGTAGATTCGTAATAATGTAAATAATCAAAATAAATTAGTAATGTTTGACGATATAAAGTAAAAAGCATAAAGAACACAAACTAGGTAAATCGACGTCAGTCCGACAAATGGCCGGAATTATTCTTAATCAATAGATGAATAGGAATTATCATATAACTTGTGATCTAACTCATCACGGTGGATCATCCAGCATAATGCTATCATCTGTATGCCAGGTCTGAGCTATTGTATCTCATCATTTCTTTCATCTGCGGGAATTATGTTTGTGATTTTGACTTCTTTGTTTTGTTTAACCTCACGCTTTGTTTCTTGAAGGTATGGTTAGGAGAACAAAGAAATAAAGCGTCAGAGTATGTTATTTATCTATGGTAGACTGATTTTAGGTGAACGCACACATTACCGAGCCGAATAAACCGAATAAGCCGAACGAAACGAATTTTGAATTATTTTTATGAAATTCTATGAAACCTCGCACACCTGCCCGCGTCGAATCGTCTGAATCTGGAAGACCGTTCCTAGCGTTCTTGTTGACTTCAATTCGTTCGACGCGTTCGGCTCGGTAAGTGTGCGCTCATCTTAATAAAGCGTTTTGTAGTGATAATACACCTCATTGTAATATTGGTTAAATTATGCTCAACCAAGATAAATGATTTATTTCCTGGTTGGGAAAATATGTGTTTCCTTTGGAATTGTTATAATTTGAAAGTCCTTCCTAAGCCCAGTCTTAATTATTATTATACTAGCTTCTGCCCATGACTTCGTCTGCGTGAAGTTCAGACTTGGGTAAGAAGAAAAAAAAAGAAATGAAAAATGCAAATGGTTATATAGCGTTGGTACAATTTAATAGACCTTTTTAAGATGAATAATTCCGTAATACATGGTTTTTACGTAACTATTGATTTACGCAGCGCACGCCTGTAAAGCTTCCAGTCGGCATAATTTTTTCCGAGATCTTCAACAATCATCGTCATATTTCAGCCAAGTTGCACAAAACCTTAATAAAACAATTTAACCTTCCTCGAGGATCACTCCGTCCTTTGGTGAAAACCGTATGTAAATTTGTTCCGTAGTTTTTGAGTTTATCGCGTTCAAACAGAAGGACAAACGTGGCGGGGGGACTTTGTTTTATAATATGTAAGTATGAAGTGATTATCTACTACAAATTACTGTAAGACTTGCACATCAGTTATTGTGAGCACATAATTAATATTACATATTTTTTATAGCATAAACTTAGTAATTCCACATACGATTCTTACATTCCTATTCATTATTCCACAACTATCTTTTCATATCCACAAATCGCAAGTTTTATTCAACCATAAATTGAGAAGCAACTCTCTGCCGAGGCCTATATTCAGCACACAAAGTCCCTTGTTGGTAGTCATTTATACAATTTGTGCCTTAGGCCCGGACTCCATCAAAGCGGAGAGGAGAAGAGATGTGTTTTAAACAACTAATATAATTTTCGTTACTCACACATCACGTCTTCACTCAGCTTCAGTGGAGACTACTGAGCGGAGATGTATCATATTTGTATGGCGCGATCGAAGCGGAGATGGGAGCTGTGTCTCGTTGAGATTGAGCTGGGTGGTGGTACAAAGCGGAAGTGTGAGCTGTGTCTCGCAAGCTGGCGACGCTGACGGTGCGCAGCGGACACGAGAAGAGATGTGAGCGGTGTGCAGTGAGTGGTCAACATTCAACGCTCGCTGCACGCAGCTCAGTTCCGCTATAGCCAGCATACATCACCGCTCCAGTCTGGGTAGTACGTATCTCCGCACGGCTTCGGGGGATACACCCTAGCTGAAAAACATCTCTTCTCGTCTCCACTTCGGACATTTCTGCATATCTCCGCTTTGGTGGAGTCCGGGCCCTAGAACCGGCGATATTCAGACAGACAGACCTCGTTACCAACCATTATTCCGGACGCTTAGGAGATTACTACCGGACATAGGTGTTCACCATATGGTCAGACGGAACAAAGGGCTTTCAGGCTAGTTATTTAATAGACAGAGGAATGATTATGTTTTGGGTTTAAAATATTACCAATTTGTAGTCATCTTTTATTTTGAGTGATAAGTTCATGTAGTAAAGTTACTTTTTACTAGATATTTAAGATAGCAAAAGGTCATTGGTAGGTTTGCTATTTGGCAGGTATGTTAAAACTGTTTGTACTCCCCGTCACTTGTCCTTTTAAGGGTTCATTAGAAAACCAGCGTCAGAAGCTGAAATGAACCTTTTTGGTGCAGCCGTGAGACACACTATCGTTGTTAAAAAAATATTTTTCCTTTTAATTTTGTTAATTTTGTTTTGTGTTTCACGAACTGTGTCCAAATAAATGCTTTTTTTATTTCTTTCTTTTTCTTTCAGAATTGTCTGAATTTGTCTATATATGGAAAATTTGTGGTAAAATTTTTATGCAACAGCGTAAACCAACAAAATAAATAAAAACATCCCCAAAGTCATACGATATTCAAATCACAAATCAAAACAAGTAGCTGCTACCCACTCCTCATTCAAAATTAACCCCGATATACCCTTATAGGGTCATAAAAACTCGTATCGTAACATTTCCGACATTAATCTCATTAGGAGGCCATTTTGACCTCCCAAATGTAATAGTTACAAAGTCATACACTGCAGGAAACTGATAGTACTATCTAAACAGACTTATTTCACCCATTTTGGGGGTGTGTATATGTTAATTATGGGCAACCAAGTTTTGGGAAAGGTGAGATTTTGTGGCAAGAAATGGGTGAAAAGCTGTGTACATATGTGTGGGAGACGATTTCAACGGATTTGAAAAAAAAAAGCGGCCAAGTGCGTGTCGGATTACGCACAATGAAGGGTTTCGTAATTGGGATGAATTTATCCCAAATACAAACTTAACGTTGTAGTTGAAATACATGTTCTCCCATACACTCCAACTGCAAATATAAGTTTGTACGCACAATATTGATATATTTACCATGTTATTTTAAGACCATAGACACTTATAGGTTTTTCTGAAATTTATGAGTGAAGAACCATTCCGTTTTTTTTTTAATTTTATGCTCCGGAGATAAGGGGGGAATGGTCAAGTGTCATCTATTTTCTTAATTATCTTTGAATGTATTTATTTTAAAACTATAACAAGCCCTTTCATTATTTTGATATGTCACACGAAATAGTTTTAAAAACTTTTTTACTTTTCTTGTTTGCCCCCCAAAAGTGACCCCCATATTCAAAATTAATTTATTTACGTTACACGTCCGTGTTTGGGTCACAGAAATATGTGTGTTTTTCTTAATCGCTCCAAAGAGGTAATGTCTTTAAATTCTTCAAGATAAATAAGCACAAAGATTAAGTAAGAAGTGAATAGCATCCCACTACTTTAGGTTGTTTTTCCAATGTGATACCAAAAATAAACGTTATTTTCGCAATGAATTTGCAAGTTCATGGATTCAAAAGAGCTTTCTAACGTTCAATGGAACAAAAATATTATTATGTAGAACGGATGACGTTACCGGAACATAATACCTCGATTTCTGAAGACTTTGTTCTGCATTGAAATGAGCTGATTCATTACTGATTATGCTGATATAGTGGCCATGAAAAACATAGGTCAAGTTTTTTATCTTTGCACACTATGATCAAGTCTTTTCCCAACTATGTTGGAGTTGCCTTCCAGTCTAACCAGATGCAGCTTTATCTTTCAAACCAGAACATTATTAAATCAAGGAAAACCTTTTTAAATAATGCCCCTCAATACTACCTATATCTATATCATTATTTTATTTATAACCTATGTTCGTTAGTGTTTAATTCTCAAAGAGACAAACAAAGTAGCCAGTTTCCCATAGGTACAAATATTTTCTGTACAAAAGAATTGACCACCGGTCCAAGAACAATTTAGAACTTTGCACTACCTTGTGCGAAACTTCCGATCATTTTTAGGGTTCCGTACGTTCGAAAGAAAAACGGAACCCTTATAGGATCACTCGTGTGTTTGTCTGGCTGTCTGTCTGTTCGTCTGTCACAGCCAATTTGCTTAGAATCTAATGGACCGATTAAGTTGAAATTTGGTACTCATTTGAATTTCTGTAACCACAAAAACGGACGTGTAACGTAAATAAATGAATTTTGAATATGGGCTTCACTTTTGAAAGGCAAATAAGAAAAAAAAAAGTTTTGCAACGTGTGGTATTAAAGGGCTTACTGTGAGAGTAGCAATAATTAAAAAAAAATTACAATAAATAGTTTTATAGTTATTTAAGAAAATGGTTGAAAATTGACCCTTTATCTCCGCCACTACTGTACCTAAAAAATACAGAAAATAGTTCTATACTTCTAGATTACAGGATAATTTATGAGAAGTCTATAGCTTTAAAATACCATGGTAAATCTGTCAATATTGTGCGTACAAACTTACATTTGCAGTTGGAATGAATGGGGGGCCATGTTTTTGAACTACAATATTCAGTTTGTTCTTGGGATATATTCATTCTAAATATGGAACCCTTCATTGAGCGTGGTCCCACATGCACTTAACCGGTTTTTTATCTAAATAAAAAAAAAATATATATAAAAAAATCAGGACCAAAATCCCTTTTTAACCTCGAAACGTGTCATTATGCCATTTGGTTATCAATGTTCCCTCTTTCCACCTGTTCCCGGCTTCGCAGTCCCCAACCTCCCTTAATTCCTAGTTCCCCAGTCCCCGAATATCCTGCCTAATCTCCAGGTTATGACGATGTGACGTAGTCATTAGGGTTTATACACATGCTGGCACGCATATACAACGTACGTGCAAACGAGTTTGGTTGATTGATTAATTACTTAATTAATGAAGCCTAGGTTTGATGAAAGTGCTAAGTTGAGATAGGGTTAATAGATGATGAAGGTATTGAGGTTGGGTTTTACGTCTGTGGGACTTGTGACATGTGAGCCAGAGGCCGGAAAATTATAGATGAATTAAAATTAAAGGTAGAGAAGGAATATTTTCTGTTGTAAATTAATCAATCTGGCTAGCCTTTTCATTACTATTCTGGGGTCAGCTTCCAGTTTAACCAGATGCAGCTGAATACCAGTATTTTACATCTGACCTTCACAACCCAGTTTCTGGATAACATGATAACTTGGTAAGACTGGTTGACAGACTTCTGGGCTTCTGTAACAACTGCCAAAGATCTATGAAGGACCGCCAGGACTAGCGGCTTAACGTGCTTTCCGAGGCACGGAGAGGTTTCGATATGTAATAGATGGTCACCTATCCACGAACCGACCGCAGCAAGCGTAGCTTTACTTCTGACCGACCCGTGCGGCTGTTATTATTTAGCCACGAGCTATGTCGTAAAGAAGATAGCAATATATACTGGATTTTTTATTGACATTTTTCATGCTGATATTATTAGAACGGTTGCTGCTTTATTGATTAATCTTGACATTTTACAAAAAAAGTCCTTTTCTATACTTTTTGACTACACCCTGCTTTTCTTCATGCCTCTCAACTGGTGACCCCGACGTGATCATCATACCTCTATACAGTCTATACATTACTATAAAATGCTACAGTAAAGTTTCTTTGCAGTAGTCGGATTCAGTTAGTGTTATTGTAAGTATACCGCCTGGTATTTTGCGGATAAGCTGGAGGATCTAGGTAATGTGTAGCTTAAATACACAAATCATACGTGTACAAATACCTTGACTCGGAATAATTATCGCTAATAATACCAGCCTATTATTGTCTCATTGCTGGGTAAAGGCTTTTTCTCATACACAGAAGATGACGAAGAAGACGGGTTGGCAATTTCAGACTTAAATTAACTATACGTAAAAGTTTCCTCACGATGTTAGTAATGTTCAAGATAAATTCAGAAAGTATATATGAATTGCAAAAGTCACATTGGTACTTGCTCGGATTTGAACCCACAACCTCGTGTATGAGAGGCGAGGTCGTAACCACTGGGCGTTAAAAATATTTCTCTCGTATAAGAATCGTACCTGCTGCAGTGAAGCCCTCTCTCAGACACTGACATATCCATTATTAAGACAACACATTCTAATAAATGCCATGGCATTATAATATAAATTCCAAGCACCAGCACAACCAACCACCTCTATACACCACTATCATTTCACGCATAGGTCATTCCATACAAAGTTCCGCGACACATGAATGGTTCTATTCAACGCACGTTCCAATGGCACATGTAAATAAATAACTACAGACGAAGGACAGCCGACAACTATGTGTTAGGGGTACTACACACATGTTCGGGTCGGTACCTTTAATTCGGCCGAACCCAAGCAATTATTAGACATCTGCATTCATTCGGCTTGTGGCGATTGGCAAATTTTGTTCGGCATTTACTCTCGCTGAATTATGTTCGAGTCGGGTCGGAACAATAAAAAAAAAAAAACTAAAATATACATTAAGAAAGTTCCCCAAAACGCCAGCCCTTCACCACTTCCTAGTGCTTTAGCTGGGAAGAAGAAGTGGTACAAAACACGCCCCAGCAGCAATGAGGGTTTCAAGAAAATTCATGTCACTAGTTAGCGCCACTTTCACAAGAGGTCAATTTCGACAAGGAATATAAAATATATGATGGCGTTCATTGTTTCATTCATTCGTTCACCATTCAGTAACGACTAAAGATAATATAAGCGCTTTGACACTTTTGACAGGTGCCAGGACCTCCAGGACCTGACATCTCAGTGCTACCACGTAGTGAACGTCATTTCAGAAAACCCTCTTTCGTCTTGAGTTAGAGGTGACCTTTTGACGTTAATTCGTGTGTTTTGAGTTTACACTTTAGATCGACAACTTTGTTCTATTGACACGCTCTAGACTTCAACTTCTAAACAGTCAACTTTATCACTTGACACATCAGTATATACACTAAGTAGAAAGGACCTATAATGACTAGGTAGGTACGTACATGCCAAGAATGGCCGAGTGGCATTTTTAGGAGTCATTCAAAGCGACTAAGGGCATGAAGAAAAATTTTAATTCGCCTGTAGTAGGACAATGGTGAGCAGCGTTTTTGCCACTTAACAAATAAATCTTGAGAGTTCATTGTAGCTTTTATTAGGAAACTTATCTCCAGGCTGACATAAAAAGCAATAAATTCCGATTTATCAGAAAAATGTTGTGAAAAATTTAACTTTCTGCCCGTTCTTCTCCATAGACACCTATTGCGCTTTGAAATGGGCAACTAGCTACATCTTTCTGACTGACCGACTCCTTGATAATTCAAAAGTGCCTGTAATTGCGAAAGTAGTGTCGAAAGTGTTTGTTTATTTGTTTGTTACGCTTTTACGCTAAAACGACAGAACGGGTTTGGATGAAATTTGGCACATGGGTAAATCATGACTTGGGTTAGGACATAGGATACCTTCTATTCCGATATTCCCACGGGATCGACACTTATGCGGGTAAAACCGCGGGGCGCAGTTAGTTTGAAATAAATGGTTGAGTTTGTGTTAGAACTTCTTGCATGCGTCAGAAGCTATCAGAAAAGATCACAATTATCATAGTTGTATTCAAGTCTTAATATTTCCTCTAAATTCAATCAAAATATCAAAATTATTTATCATCATTGTAAACAAGCCCTAACACATTCCTATAGGCAGACAGTAGTGAACTGGCGAGCGATAGGCATCGCAAAACACTCCGCCTCCAATCCTGTCTCAACGATCAATACATGAGCTTACGGGCTAGCCACCTAGCTAGGTGGAAATGAAGTGGCGATGAGCTTCACGAGTGAAATATTGAGGCTGATACTAAGGCTTTATGGAAAACTAGCATTAGTGAGCAGTTTCACTAGCATTCTAAGGAAACTACTGTCCATATCATATGACCAAATGTCTTTTCTTTGGTATTGTTGGTCGAATCGTTGAGCTCCATAAATTCTGAGTTGAGCTGCACGATTACTGACAAATGCGTGCACTGACTGGACAGGTACACTCAATCTGTGTGGTTCTTTTCTCAAAAGACCATTTTAGACGCCAATCTACATGACCTTCTCATGATCTGACCAAGATTATGTCTGAAAAGAGCCGGCCGCTGAGTTTGTTTCGGCCTTTCTTTCTAGAGTAGAAAACGGATAGAAAACGGCGACCACATCTAGTTTAAACAAATATGATTAGGGTCAATTTCAAACTAACCGTAAAAAGTGGGTTTATGAAATTCCTTTAATATTTTTGGAATACGCGTAATTCCTGTTTAAAGCGATGCTTAATCTTAATATTGTACAGTTAGAAATATTAAACTATCACATTTAATATTCGAGATAATTATTTAAAAAAAAAACTATCCATTTTTTCATTTGTGTCACTGGTAATTTTCCGGATTTTTCAACAAAACTTTAATTATAAAAAAAAAACTACTCTGGTAAATTGTATTTTTTAAAATTCTGCTTATACATTAGTAACCATAAACTCAAGTTATGCTGATAGTTTTAATTGAATACAAAATATACCTAATACGATTTCGCTGTGTTTTATTTTGCGATCACTTTTTTCAATCATTAGTGTCGACTAAATAAACGTCCGTAATTAAGAACACCCCAGGTGCGTTATCGCAATTCCCACTTCTACGCTGCGTAAAGGGACTGAGTGGCACGTGAATATTTTGGTGATAGCAGACGCGCGCTTCATTATTCTGGAAGAAATTGCATTTTAATTGTATTTCTATGTTTAATTCGAAAATTGAATCATTCGTGTTTTTCATGGTGTGATAATAAGTGTTTGAACAATTAATTCTTTATCAAGCACGTAGATTAGCAACAAATAATCGGGATATTTTGTGGCCTTCTAATGGCGTCTAGAATATTCTACGATACAATCAATTTGATTATAAGTTGAAAATTTCATTCATGTCACTTCATTAGTGTCATTTTTTCGAGCAACACTAATGAAATTCCATTCTCCGCCAATGAACGGTTTATTACTTGACTACGAAAAAAGAGGGTTATAATTCTTTGCTGGTTTTAGCTTTACGTCGTCGTCAAATTTTGGTTTTAAACCTTATTTTTATTTGCAATATTTTTAATTTTTTATTTGAAATAAGTGTCCAACAGCATATAGTATATTGTACATTGAATATTAAAACAATCTCAAATCAATCAATCTTCAAGAGTTTTCTCTCATTGATGTGTGTGAAATTCAGTTGTTCTCGTGGCTCGATGATCGCTGGATGTTTATCTGTTACCTCGGACTATAACAGTATTACGTGTCATCTCGTGTTTGGCACTGCGCCTATTTATTTCCCACTAGCTTGTACCCGCGGTTTCGCCCGCATTGAGGTCTGAAATTGTCTCACGGGAACGTATTACCGGTATGTAAAGTATCCTGTGTCCTAACCCATGTCATAGTCTAACTGTATGCAAATTTAATCGTCATCTTTTCAGCCGTTAAGCCGTAAAAAGGTCACAGACAGACACAGACAGAGTTACTTTTTGAAAGCATAATAATTAGCCTACAATGTTCCCACTGCTGGGACACAGGCGTACTCTCTTTTGAGAGGCATTGGGAGTAATTTAGTATATTAGTGCAAAATGGATGTTTTTTTCTAGCATATTAAAATGTTTTGCTCTCATAGAAGTGTCTATCAACACTCCTTACAGTATTATTTCACCTCTTTGCCTAAGGTTCCTGAATCCAATGTGTAATACGACCCCATCGTTCATTATTATGCAAGGTAAAAAGAAGTGTCGATGGGTTTCGTACGTGAGATATGAGAGTGGAAGCGGTATTAAGGTCATTTGGAGGAAAAGAGGGTAATTTGTAACCAGGTATTATGAACTTTGGAGAACGTGCGTGGTGTATCGCCAGCTTCCGTTTATTCTTACCTTATGAGATTTTGTAACCTTATATTATGCTTTACTAACGTAACGGTTACAAAATTGATATAAAGTACAATCATCTTTATCACCTGTTTATATTAAGTTTTGGGTTTTTCCATTAGGAATTTCTTTGTGGCAGTTTGGAAGTTGGCGATGTGATACCCCCGTGCCTCGGAAAGCAGTTTAAGCCATTGGCTTTGCGCCTGATCTCTCTTCAGTCGTGTCGGATGCCGACCGATCGAACTATGAGAGTGAGGGAAGAGAGAGTGCACCTGTGTCTACAAAAACACTTTTGCACTATAATATGCTGGTCTCGGCTGAGATTAGTCGCCATTAGCGAAATTCGTTCTGGAGGACTATTATTATAATAGCTTATTAGATGAAGTAGTGATTATTATTAGCAAACGATAGACACTCGCTTGCACATTCTCTTAACCTAATACATAAAATGTCTTTAACAACTCCCAACAATGTGACAGACATAGTATTTTTTTTTTCTAAACGAATAGAGCACATAAAAATAATGATTACTTCCGATATCATTCATTCACACAGAAACCCCGAAATCTCAGAACCCCAAATCTTCATAAAATTTATACGCTTGATTACACCATTGATCAATGAACTGGTCACCATTGAATCATAGCTATTAGTCGGAGGAACCCTTTTTATCGCGGTGTTGAAGACAAGTCACTCGGAGCATTCATTTTATTCTTGACATTACTTAGACGAGCGCATTTATTTTTAAATGTCGCAGCATCATGCTGAGATAGGTGCCTTTTGGCCTCGTACAGGACTTTCTGCTTTTATTTTGATTTTACTTTGTTATTTTATTGTTTTATTTTTTAATTTTTTATTTATGTTTCTACGAGTGTGTTTTTAATTTGTGATCTCCTGTGCGAGTCTCAATAAATACTTTTTCTTTCTTTCTTTCTTTCGAAAGCAATTTTTGGGCTATTCTGTTCATTTCTGTGTATTATACTATACTATACTATTATTACTTATTTTAATGTGTTTGACATATCTTGGGATCGTGGGGTCCCGGATCTTTGGAAGGCGTACGACGGGCCGCAGCCAACTCGCAGAGGCCCCTTAGACATTTTTAAGTGTTGAGGCACCAACCGACGATTATCCCTGTATGCACTATACAAGTGCACCCAAGGACAACCCCCCGGTTGGTGTAGGACTATTGCAGAACACGGAAACAAAACATATTGGGCTATGGATTTCGGTGGCTATAATGGATTAGTTACCTGGAACTATGGGAATACTATGTCCCCTGCCTGATCAATGTTGTGTAATACACGGATAAAATGGCAGGGGGTGACTTGCACACTCAATAATGGTTTCGGAAAGGGTCGCTAGCAAATAGTGTCATAACGACAAGGGGACAATACTTCTTGAGCTGCTTGAGGAGTGGAGAGGTATTCCACGGCTATCAGGACAATCCCGGAAGTACGGTCAAGATCCCTACCAGCATCTTACTGGAATATTTCCTTCCTCCGAGCACGTTTGCTCTTGCGAATCTCCACTCAGGCTGGCCAATTAAGTCAAGAATGAGGTGGGAGCTCCATTCTTCATCAGTGTTCACTCCAGCCGGCCAATAAAGGCAAGCCAGAGGTGAGGAACAAGATTTCTCCGGGAAGATAGGGTCCGTGGGGTTGCTACTGCCCAAAAGCTCGCCACTTGCTGCCCTGCGGATTTATGGTTCTCTCTTGGTCTGGCTCCTCACCCTAGACCTGTTTTGGCAAAGTAAACTCTATCGACACAGACCCAAAGTTCAGGAGCGTGCAAGCCCCACCTCGACATCAACGTAGAGATACGACGGTGGGTTATTATTACTACTATTATTATACGTGTTTCTTTTGTTCCATTTTTAGGTAAATTTCACAGACGTGATGGATATCGATATTTAAACACGATTACACAAAAAAAACAGATTTCTCAACTCATACATCAAGTAACAACACTAAAAAAGGTGGTTGACCAAAAAACAAAAAATGTATCACATCATTTTTATTTTGTCGTGTTTAGATATTGATATTCATCATATCTATGGAGTTTCGATGGTAAATTTTATTTGATCCTGTTAATACAGAGTCAAATAAAATTAAAAATAAATAGGTAAATAGGTGATAAATAGACGCACAGGACATTTTATAATTAAAATTCCTGTGCGTCTATTTATTACCTATTTACCATGTGAAGAAATCTGGAAACTTTGGTTCCACATTTTTGTGGCCCCGATTCAACAAAATAAAATTCTTAGAAATTGGCCCTGTAAATATTAAGAAATCTATTACATCGAAAACAGAACTTTGGATTAAAATTTATGTAGTTAGTAATTTAATAAGTACCTAGTTTAATAATAGTACCTTGTTTAATTACTAGTAGTATAGTTTAAATTAATATAAGTTTTCAGATGAAACATATTATTTTACGAAGTTAATTATAAAGAACATTGGACATGAACTTGCACATTATAAAAATGACGAGTATTTTCTTGAAAACCGAGTTCATTGTTGACTGCCATTTTCAGTATTGTAAGGTCATCACTAAAGTTTACATAGTCAGATCTACTGCGAAGACAATAAAATCTTTTTATCTTTTTCAATCTGCAAGCAATTACAAATTCTTGGAGTTAGTTGCATCGTCTCACAAAGTTTTATCCAATAGGACATAGATCAGTGACCTATCTTAATGGAAACTAGCTTATCGGATGCATGTGCGTATTGTATAATTATCACTTGCTTCAAAAACGGTGAAGGAAAATACCGTGAGGAAACCGGCATGTCTGAGAGATATTTCTCGACGGTATGTGATGCCGAGTCAGATGCTCATGGGCGGCATAAAAACTCTGACACCATGTTAGTCACTAACCACACGAGAAAGAAGAAGATGTTAACTAGCTAATAGGTCCTTCATTCTAGATTTTTGTAAAGAGGCATAGAAAATACCACTCGAGTTACATCGTTTTTAATTGACTTTTCAAAAAGAAGGAGGTAGCGGATGCTTTTTTTTAATGTAAATTAAATTAACGGCCGATTAAAAAAAAAATTATGTGGTGGTCCCATATAATTATTTTTTTTAATAGGCCTTTTAACTACCTAACTTTGCTTGGATAGTTTTTGAGTTAGCTTCAATAATACGTATTTTGTCCCCACTTAGTATGTGGACGATATGATAAGTTCCTCTCACTGTTATTTACATAGCAGGTAGTGGTATACGAATTTGTGTGGGTTACCCTACCACAACAAAAAAGTGAAAAATAAAAACTTTAACGAAAAAAAAACCGTCTTCAAAAAAAAAAACACACTGCAAAGTGAAAAATAACTTTGATTTCGGAAGTCGGTGGCAAAAAACGAAAATTCAAAACCAAAGACACCGACTTCCGAAATTAAAGTTATTTTTCACTTTGTAGTGTTTTTTTTCGAAGTCGGTTGTTATCTTTAAAGAAATTATAATTCTGTTTTCCGCCATTAATCGTAAAATCTTTCCAAATTACTCAAATTGTATGTATGGCTTTGTTGTTACGGAGTATCACTGCCTCCTTAGTCACAGAAACCTACTCCTAGTTTAGGAGTCAGAGTACCTATTAAATATTGACCTTTGTGTTAAGGCTTCTAATGTATTAGTCATAACGATGTTGTTAAAAGGGTTTTTTGGTGAAATAAATAATTTATTTACCTGTAATCATAATTATTACTGTCCAAATGCAGCGCAAAGGCTTCCTCTTATATAGAGAGGGCACAAGCATTGATCATCACGCTCGCTAATGACGGATTGACGATTTCACACTTATATTAACTAGTTCCAGGTTTTCTCACAATGTTTTCCTTCACCGATATCAGTAATGTACAAGATAAACTGAGAATGTATATAATACTAGCTGCGCCCCGCGGTTTCACCCGCATAAGTCTCGATCCCGTAAAAATATCGGGATAAAAAGTATCCTATGTCCTTCTCCGGGTCAAGGTCTATTCATATCCCAAATTTCATCCAAATCCGTTCAGCCGTTTTAGCGTGATGTCGTGACCAAGGGAAATAGGGATTCATTTTTATATATATAGATGAATCAAGTCATATTGGTACTTGCCTGGATTTGAACCCACAACTGGGTCATCACGACACTACTGAGTGTCACACCTGTGTGTTTTATAAATATAATAATATAATAATAATAATATATTTATTTTGTACGAAAATATGCAGCGAGAGTACAGAGCAGTGTCTTAAGGGTAAGTTGTACAACAGTGACAAAAGTTCTAGGTCGAACGTCTGACTTCTAAACTAGGCAATAAGCCTGTGTCTTAGAAGCCAATGTTCCCCGAAATAACAATAACATACAACTATTTATATGATACACGTGCAAGTACTTCTGTGATATTAATAAAAATAGAAAACAATCGTAAGCGTATACAGCATTTAGGTATTTAGATGTCAATTTTTAGAAGATTTTCAGTTTCGTCGTATGATAACTTTTGCAACCACTTGGTGAGAATATTCTTAACCTCGTATTTTGTGCGAATATAGATAGACAAAGTTTTGTTTATTTTATTATAAAGTCGAGAGCTTGTAGCGAGAAACTGTCGACTAGCGAGTGCGGTACGACATTTGACAGTGTCACTGACAGGGAATTGCTTACGTCTTAAGAGAACACTTGGCGTAATAGGTAGCATGGAGTGTCTACGCAGAACGGCACGAAGAATATAGAGCTGCCTAACTGTCAAAACTTGTGCCTCGGAATACAGTTGGGCTGAAGAGAAGTCTTTACGTTTAAAATACATCAGCTTTAGGATAGTTCGTTGAGAACGTTCTACGGTAAGTAAAGGTGTTTTGTAGGTTCCACCCCAGGCTGAGATACAGTACGAGATAAGGGACTGACAAAGACTCTGATATACTAAAAGCATTAATTCTCGATCAGCAGAATGCCTAAGTTCCTTGAAGATATAAATCAGCTTCCTGATCCGGGTACATAAGGCTTCAATATGGGGTTTCCAGCTTAGTCTATAGTCTATGAAAACTCCCAGATATTTTATATCATGAACCAGAGATAGGGCTGGACAGTTGCAGCCACTACTACTGTCTGCGCAAGTATGAGCTATAACTATTCCCGACTCTGGGGGAGGACTAGTAGTGTTAGGTAATGAAAAGCGAATAATTTTTGTTTTTGCGATATTAAGTGTCAAGAGATTTTCTGAAAGCCATTCCATTACCGAGCGAAGCGCACATTCAGCTCTTTGTTTTGCCTTAATCCAATCGACGTCGTGAACTATCAATGCCGTGTCGTCAGCATAAGTAAATATATCGCAGTTAGGAACCTGAGCTTGACACAGATCGTTGATGTATAGAAGGAAGAGCGTGGGCCCAAGTATGCTTCCCTGTGGGACACCGAAATTGATAGTTTTATGATCACTTGTTAAAGATTCGATTTTTACACACTGCGTACGATTGGATAAATAGTCCCTAAAGATATTCAAGGTCGATCCACGCACTCCTATTTTCTCTAGCTTCGTGACAAGAGCGGGAACAGATACCGTATCGAATGCTTTGGATAGGTCAAGGAAAATGCCGTAGCATTTCATTTTCCCATCCAATTTATCAACCAGAGTTTTTGTAACGTCAACTACTGCATCCTCAGTTGATATACCAGCTCTGAATCCATATTGGTTACACGCAATAAGTTTGTGCTTATTCAGGAAATTTATTAACCTAATATAATTAACATGTAAAGTTTAAGGGATAAGCAGCAGCGTCCTTCTCTCTGATTTTAAATAATAAACTCTTCTTCTATCATAATATTAGTTTCTTATCAGGGATGACCAATCTACCTTTCAATTAATTATCTCGTTTTGTCTATGACCTGTGTAGTAATCGTAGTGAGATAGATATTAAAAGAACTGGCTGTTAATACCTATAAATTCTTTCTACCTTCACTTAACTGTTCAAGGAATAAATGGTAAGGTTCCAAAGGCAATAAATGATAACAGGAATGCGAGGATACTGATTTAGTGGTTCCAAGCCATCGAACTTGAGGTCCACAGACAAATTCTAGGAAGGAAAAATTAAAGTTTTCTTGTCAGATTTTCGTAGCTACAGCCTTGAGTGTAGAATTCGGGTTAAGCCTTCAGGCATTGCAAACATGAAAGGCATTTAACATGATACAGTTTCAGTATAACATGTTCTTAAAGTATACATGGTAAACAGAGGGTACCTATGTGGCTTTATGTAGCCACACTTGTACTTACATATTTGTTATATATTCGAAACTCTGGTTTAATATTTCATACGTTTTTGCGGCTATACTACATAGTTTATTACTGACAATTTTTCATCTGTGAGAACCACAATTTTAATGAATGAATGGAATAAATAAATGAATGAATGGTTTATTTGCTAGAATATTGGTACATTAATAACATATGGTTTCACAATACTCCACTTTTCAGTCGTGTAAATGTTTAATTTACATGCATAATACAAATTGATTGTAGTCTGGGTCGTGGTCATAATTAGAATTGTATATTTTCTGTTTCAGTCAGGTCCTTATGAATAAAGATTCAGTTGGTGTCTGTTAACTACTCAAGAAAAACCTCTGGACACGACTTTGAGGTCTTGGGTTAATTGTCAAAGAAGGTAAAAATGTTAAATATTCCTCTCTGTAAATCTCTGTAGTCTAGAGCTTAGGATTTTACCTTGACAGTGAGGACAAAAAGTTTGTTCCTTTCATATTAAAATGTACTAATATAGCGCAACATTAGTAAAAAAAAAAACCCGGCCAAGTGCGAGTAGGAATCGCAAACGAAGGGTTCTGTACCACCATACATTATTTTAGCAAATAAATGTAAATACTAAACGAAGAATTGTATTATTTTATAACTCAACTTTAAAAAATCGCTACTATGATACTATGAATTACAGAGTTATTTTTTGCAGTTGCAGAAAATCACCCATATGTTTTTATAAAATACCTAATAAATCGGCGTTTTTAGTATTTGTTTATTATACACAGTATTTGGTACGTGATATACATAAGTTTTAAATTCCTAACATGTTCATTTGTAGAGATAGAGCTCGTACAAAAATGGTCTAAAACGGCTCCCGGATATTTCATCATTTTTTTAAGATAAACATAAAAATATTTGTTCTCTACTCGATGACTTCTAGACAATGACACCCCACATGTCAGGCTTAGATTATTTTTTTGTATGAAAACCTTTAATTTTTAATTTAATTATTTTATTTGTTATAGCGGCAATAGAAATTCAACTGTCTACCTATTACGGTTCATGAGATACAGCTTTCTGACAGACAGAGAGACAGACGGACAGCGGAGGCTTAATAATAGGGTTCCGTTTGGCACCCTTCGGGTACGGAATCCTAAAAACAAACATTATTTTGTACGTACTCCTTGTCACAGTTGTAAGTTCTCAATGTTTGGCCATAGGGAACTTACAGGTGTAACAAATTCAAGAAATAATAACTTTTCATAATTACCATACCTATTCAGACACCCTCACCCATTTCCCTAAATGTTACAGTTACGCCATTACGACGGACCCCAATTTCAAGGCAGTTTAAAGTTTTTATCACTTCCTAAAATCTTATTTCATTACAGTTTTCAGGCCAAATCTGTTCTTTCGTTTAATAGATTAGAGATTCGGGGCAAGAAGACAGGTGAGACGTTCAGATTATAAAAGAGATTCTTCTTGAATGTATTGTTTGATTTTTATATGCACACCTACCGATAACGAATGGCAATTCGTCCATATCCTATGCTAAGCATGGTATACTTTCAAGTTCACAGCTGAATATTCAAGGACTGTTTAATAAACAGTGAAAGAGGTTGTTTATACCAACAGCAGATTTCCCTACTTGTATTCGACTGGAACATCTTTTAAGTTTCGTTACATTAAAACATACTAAGCAACAGATTAAGAATCGGATACAATTTTACATAATTTACACTTCTTTACTTTGGTTTTTAATTTCTTTAACCAACTATAATAGTATAGTATCATAGCTTTAATAAAGCAACTCATAGTCCAGGCAAATGACAAATGGAATATCTAAAAAAAAAAGTGCTCTCTAATGCTCCTTTAATATATATAATAATAGATCAAAACGTGAGGTGAGCTGTTCAAGGAGAATATCTCATAGAAATAAAAGGCATTCCACGAATAATAGAAATGAACTCTATTCATGAGAAAAATGGTTCCTAATGGAGGGAGGAAACTTCATGATGTAGCCTGTCGGGTCTAAGCCTTTGTCAATTGAAATTCAATCATTTACTGTGTAGGCTTGTGAAGATGTGTGAAGTCAATTTCACATTAACAATATGGAATAGACTATTTGAATATAGAATATATAGAATATTTTGATTGAATGGTTTTTGAATTCACGACGACTTACTTGCCGGACTAAATTCTTTAGAAATACTATAATTTACAGGGCGTAAATATTATTACAGTGCGTGGGTAGGTGCTATTTCGTAGATAATTTAAGAAATACCGATAATTTGTTTATAATATATCGGTATTATTTCCGTTAGATTATAACCTGTCGAAAAATTGTGAACTCGGTGAAATGGGTTAAGAGTTTAGTTACGAAATCTTTTCAAGAATTAAACAAAATAATACTTTAGTTATTTATGCTACAAGTGCGCAAAGTAGGTGATTTACGACGAGTGGCATTTTTATTCACGTGCGAGCGAATTGAGTGTGTGTTTAATTCGACACGAATCGGAAATTATCTTATGCTCGTGTATCATACGTTTTACTATGCATTGTGCGAGGAAATAAAAAACAATATATTGAAATAGGGGTTTAATTATGAATTAAAATTAAAGGTTATATATGTACAATTTTCGAAGCTAAAACTCATTGGTTTTCCATTTGTAAAATTTTCTTAAATTATAAAATCTCTTTGCATCATCGGGCTGACGACGGAGTTGTAAATAAAAAATAAAAAACTGAAAAGTAAAAAGCACTAGTAATAAAAAAGTGGCACTTTCCGCACAATTTGTCTGCTTGGAACACGCTTTTTTCGAGCGCATGCATTGTAAAATATTTGTTTTACATTTCTTGATTAAGACTTAACAAGTGAATAAAGAAGAATGTTTATTGATCACCTTCCAGTAATTGATGTGACAATAACATGAATAACACATGCTAACAAAATTTAACGCCATTTTTGCCGTTGAGTTTGCTCAAATATTAAAAAAATATTTGAGCAAACTCGGCATTTGAAAGAAGAAGACTTGTTCTTTAATATTATTTTTTTTTAGAAAAATTAATTCGTGAGTCTATATAACCTCAAACTCGGGCAAAAACGGTACTTTTTGTATTTATAGGTTAGAATATCTCAGAAACCTGACGTGATAGAGCGATTCTGAGGCCAGATTCGGATTCAACGCATCGAAAACCTTCGGAAATATATAGTCTGGTTTCTAGTTAAACATTTTGTCGGCCTGTGTTATTAATTTCGTTCAAGGGGATGCTATTGTTTTTAACAATACCTACTATAGGAAATCGTACATTTACTATAACTAGTATTCATTTACTTGATGTATTGTTAAGATAGTAGCTAATATACCTCTCACCGCGATCTAGAAAGGAACTTAGTTTGTGTCTACATTGTTAGTAATGCCTGTAATTTACTTAATTGAATTCCTTAGGTAAATATTATGTCGTAATTATGTTCTATTATTAGTAACTGTGTTGTTTGACGTTTAGTTGGTATCGTGTGGTTTTGTGCGCACCCTAGGCTGTTAATCCTATCTGCCACCTTGCTGAGTTAACATTGTTACTATGAGCTGTCCTTATAGTTGAAAGAAGGGAGAGAAAAGAAGAAGAATGTGTGATCTTTCATTCTCTGTTTAAGATGCTTTTGCCCTGCAATGGAGCAATTACCAAAAAGAGGTTTGTGTGATTAGAGCCATCTGGATTAGTTATCTGTTATAGCATAATCAGTCTATAATGTTCCCACTGCTGGGACAAAGGCTTCCTCTCAGAGAGAGGGAGTGGGCCGTAATCTACCACGTGGGCCCAGTGCGGGTTGGTAGATGTCACAAGTATTCGAATTTTTGGTTCTAGGACATGCTGGTTTCGTCACGATGTTTTCTTTCATCGTTTTGAGAGCAGTGGTGATGAAATTATTTATACAAAGTAAAGCGCCTGTCCTGAGTTCGAACTCGTGCGCTTCAACTCGTAAGTCGGGGCCGTCACCACTGACTGGGGCCACCACTGCCCAATCTGTTATAGCTGACTTATATTTGCATTAGTTAAGTAGCGAGTTACATAGTAAGTTAATGATTATGTAGAAAAAACCGGCAAAGTGCATGTCGGACTACGCACAATGAAGGGTTCTGTAGTTGAGATGAATTTATCCCAAATACAAACATAGTATTGTAGTTGAAATACATGTACTGTGTCCCATACATTCCAACTGTAAATGTAAATCTGTACGCACAATATTGAGAGATTTACCATGTTATTTTAAGACCATAGACTTCTTATAGCTTTTCCTGTAATCTATGAGTGAAGAACCATTCTCTATATTTTTCCCAAAATTTTAGGCTCAGTAGTTTCGAAGATAAGGGATGGGATGTTCAATTTTCATAAATTTTATTAAATATCATTAAATGTATTTATTTTAAAATTATTAAAAAATAAAAATAAAGATTCTCGCAATAAGCCCTTACATTTGATGTCACACAATACAGTTTGATATTTTTTTAAATTTTCTTGTTTTCCCCCCAAAAGTGACCTTCGTATTAAAAAATCATTTATTTACGTTACACGTCCGTGGTTGGGTCACAGAAATAAATGTGTGTACTTTTGAGGTACGTAACCCAAAAAATGGAAACGGGTTCGTTTCTTTCGGCGAGTCAAGTGCAGGTACAACCCGCCGGCGCGTCTCCCTCACTCCGCCAGAAACTTGCCGTCTCTACGTGTCACTTGTCAAACTAAACTAACTATACCGAGTTCCTTTAGTTTGACAAGTAATCGAAATATTGCAGAGGTGGAAAACATTTCCATTTATTTACTGGCTACGTCTCGCGGTTTCACCCACATAAGTCTCGATCCCGTGAGAATAACAGGGTTAAAAACCTTTGTCCTAACCCAGATATGATTTCATCTAAATCCATTCAGGCGTTTAAGTGTGAAAGCGTAACAAACAAACATACAAAAAATCTAATCTTTTCTCTTTATTATAATATTAGTTTAGACAAGCACTTTAACTTTGCCCCTAAAGTCCATAAACCTTCCCGCAGCCTGTGATTACTAAATGACCACATGATCAAAACTCATCTGCAGTTAACCAACACCCAACTAACGTAACGTGACAATACGCCTTTTCATCAAACATTAACCCTTATCTCGTCGAAACAACGTAATTGTTTGAACCAACAACCCGCTGATAAATTCTAATTGTTGGTCTAAACGACCGCTTGTGATTAGTGGGGTTAAATAATGAAGGTACTGTTTGACCAGTGACGGTGAGGGTTGGGTGATTAGCACATCTGTGAGGCGTTCTGAGGTCGTTTTTAATTGACTTGAGCTAATTGACTGACTGACTGAGTTAACTATAGAGGATGTTGTCCTTGAGTTTCGTGTCTACACGAGACTAAAAGATAAGTTTTAAATAGTCAAACTATAATGGTTCATTATCACTTAGCTCAGTTTAATAAATAATGTTGAATAAGAATTGGTTGGATTTGATTTCCAAAGTTCAACATATTTTATGTGTGATAACCAAAAATGATAGAAAAGTGATATTATTATATGAGAAGAGAGAGAATATATTTTACAAAGATAACGTAAAATGTTCTAAAAATATGAAGACTTTAACGGTGATTGTAGCACAGTGCGTGCTACGCCGTAGCACAATGCAAGCTACGCCGTAGCATAGCGCTACGTAAAGCTTAAACAGTGGCATATCGTTGAAGTAATAATAAAAGTTGCAAAACAAGTCATTTGTTGCTTCAATTTTATTAATGCCCATAGGCAAGAACTTTGCATCGTGTAAATAAAGCTTTGGTTTATGTTTTGGGAAATTGCCTGCACGAGTAATCACCAGATTTTGTACCCGTTTCAGGAAGAAAACAATGCTCATAATTGATTATCAATGCAGAATACTTAAACATCGTCTGTTACAAAACAGAGCTTATGAGCCTATGAGTTATAATTACGCCTATTATGACTTTTAATGGCCCAATGTATCTATTATGTCGATTGAATGGACATCTGTGCCATTAGAATACTAAATGTTCATTGGTAAATGTCCGGTGTATGGATTTTTAATGTGTTTGTTCGTAGTTATAAGACAACGGTGTGATTTAAAAGAAGATGTAGTGACAAAAATTGAAAAGGATATGCTGAGATGGTTTGGGCATGTTGAGAGGATGAATGAAAGGTGAGTAACAAAATGTATTTACAAGGCAGATGTGAAGGGAAAGGCCAGGCGGGGACGCTCTAGGAGGACATAAATGTATTGACCTTATTGGTGATGTTCTTCAGAAAGGTCAGGTGCGTAGTACTCGCAACCGGCGAGCGTGTATGACCAGATGTATGAACACATATTATTGCTCGAGATTTTACATATTTACTAACCACTGTGTTATTTTTAACTCTATAAATCTCCACAAAAAGGTCTTCACTTAAAAACAGCAACAAAAAAGGTCTTCATTTAACAACAACAACAAAAAAGGTCTTCCTATAATAAGTATCGAGCCCATATAAACCAATAACCGAACATTACATTCGTAGCAACCCACCCGGACATATCGCGCGTTCCTTTGTCACTTGCGTATTGTTATTGCTGAGTGCGGACTACGATACGCTGTTGTTTGCCGGATCAGACGCTAATTAACTTCACTTGAGTTGTCTAAGTGTACACGACTACAGTGGATGGTGTTTTTACATTTATTTAGTGGGAAGAATGATGGAAGTAATTAGATATTTTTTTCATGTCTATGTAGGATTTTCTCGTTATTAAAGTATGGGTTAAAAAATGTATGTACTGCTCGAAGGGCGTAGTATGTTCCTTGGTCACTTGCGTATTGTTATTGCTGAGTGCGGACTGCGATACGCTGTTGTTTGCCGGATCAGACGCTAATTAACTTCACTTGAGTTGTCTAAGTGTACACGACTACAGTGGATGGTGTTTTTACATTTATTTAGTGGGAAGAATGATGGAAGTAATTAGATAATTTTTTCATGTCTATGTAGGATTTTCTCGTTTTTAAAGTATGGCTTAAAAAAATGTATGTACTGCTCGAAGGGCGTAGTATGTTCCTTGGTCACTTGCGTATTGTTATTGTTGAGTGCGGACTGCGATTGCGTGATAGATCATACGTTAATTAATTTCACTTGACTTATCTATGTTTACTGTTGAAGAGAGTGTTTTAAATTACTTTTTTAGCTTGAGCGCTTCGAGCTATTTAATCTACTTCATATTATAGGGTCTATTCATAATCTTATTGATGTTTAAGCGTGTCGATAACAAAATAAAAATAACAGAAACTATGTACCGCTGTTCGGGCGTAGTACGATCCTTTGTCACTCGCGTATTTTTATTGCTGAAGGTGGACTGCGATTCGCAGATTGTAGTGAAATGTGTTTCAGTAAACTCAAAAAATAAATTTCTTATCTTGTTCAAAGTAAAACTCGGTAATTTAAAGGTAAAAGAGTTCTTGTGTAAAAATCAGAGAAAGCTTCTGATAAAAGTTTAATTGCAAAAGTTCTTTTGGCTCAAACGTACTTAGAACTTCTTTTTATCTATGTGTATTCATTGATAATGTAGTCAATTGAAAAAAAAAAGAATTCTCTTAGTACATTTAAGTTATCTGGCAAATAAAAGTGACCATTCTTTTATACTCTATCCAATTTATACTGTTCTGAACGGGACACATGAATATTAAACGAACAGTCGCATAAATAGTTAATTTATTATAATCAATCGGGCAATATTCACTTGCCCGCCTTAATAATTAGGTAATTAAGATAAATGATGTACTGTTTCGCAATGATTAAATTATTACTCAGCACTTTGGAGTAAATAATTTATCTTAATTTAAAATAAAAACCGTGATAATAAATAATAACAAGTCTTTATCCATGACCTTGATTTAGGCATCGTTTAGTTAAAAAAATATAATTTTAAAGAAAACGATTTATTCTTGCAAAAAAAATAGCACTTTATAAATACATTCATGCGCTTTATGCCTTATCTACTTTAGTTTTTTTAAAATCTTATTATAACCAAATAAAAAATAATAATACGATAGTGGCATTAATCCATTATAGAGGAAATCCGTTCCTTTGTGAAGCGCGTATTGTTATTGCAGAGTGGTAGACTGGGATACTCGCTGTTGTGTACCAGATTATACGGTAATTAGTGTAGACTAGTGACGGACTTGTAGGTTTGGGAGGCGAGTTTAGTGTGTTATTGAGTCTTTAATCAAATGCAATTTAGTTATGTGTAGTGTGTGATTTTAGTTTTGTAGTTTAGCTCATAAAAGTAAGGTAATTATCGTAGCCTATTTTGAATATTATATGATTTTTCGATGAGTTCTTATCGTTTATTTTTTGTCTTAAAAAGTTAAACATGATATTCACTTGAGATCTATCCCCTAACTAACTTATAATCACTGCTTGAAATCATGAATAAGGTCAGTGTAACCATATCTTTATTTTTTAACGTTTCAATTTGTCTTAACTTTAAGCAACGATTTGCAGAATTGTACTTGCTAATTCATAAAAGGTTGATTTGATAAAAACATTCACGAGTCGAATAGCAAAAGAGAATGAAAGAGATTTGAAAGAATTGTTTCTATTAGTGATCCATTTAGTAATTTAGATTCTGAATAAAAAGATCATTTGTCTGGTGTCTGGGCCACATTGTCAATTACTTATTCAAGGAGTAATTAAATCAATTTAGACCCAATATGTTTTTCTAAATGAAATCTTTTCATAGTACTAAAGGTCCATTTGGCCTTTATTAAAACTTGTTATTTTGTTAATAAGTTTTTTTTAAATTCTTGCATCTTTTATACAAAACGCAAGTACTAAGTATTCGGATTAAGATAAACGATTACTAAGTAATAAAAAAAAATCTAATTACTCACCAAATAATAAACTCCAAACGGCATTACAACCACAGCTACAAGTAAGTCAGCAACAGCTAAACTGACTATAAAATAGTTCGTTGCTGTTTGCAAACTCCTTTCTCTCGAAACACTAAGTATCACTAAAACATTACCAAATAAAGTCAACAAAGGAAACACTAATAACGACAGCGCCCAAAAATTATAGTCCACATCACTACACGTTCCATTTTGGAACGTACAATTCGAATCACTGAACGTTTCGTTGAAATAGTCGATGTTGAATTCCGGATCGGAACTGTTCGAATCGATGTAATGATGGTAGAAGAACGTAGTGTTGGGATCGGGAGGCTTCACTTCGAAAGATATTTTCGATGAGTTCTGACATTCGTTTGCGCTGCATAGTTTCGGTATTGTCATGTTTTTTATTAGCTCTTCTTGGTGATTCATTTTAGAGCTCAATTGGAAGCTCTAAAAGACGACGTTGTTTTTCTACATTGTCCAGATATTTGTAATTTGATGTTGTTTTCCTGTTTCTTGTTTGCTTACTTTTGTATTATGAATTCATTTCTCCATACCCAATCCTCTCGCACGATTAACTTATCCATAAATCTTTCCATTCTGTCATTTGTATTTCATTTACATTCTGTTAAACATTTTATTTCCATTCAGCCGCTGTGTTCGGCTGCAGAGTCGTTTCATTGTCTGTACCTGAAACAAAACTGTTTTTCATTATAGATGAAACATTTTTGAAATGAAATGTTAGCGAAAGAACAAAGGTAGTGATTTTCGTTACTCCCAGGTTGATCGGCATTGGGATTTTATTAAAATACCTTTGCATATATATGGATTTTGAAATTGAAAATTTGAGGCTGGAGTTGATATTGAATCCTTTCGTCAGTGGTGGACTAAGCCTATCCGGGGCCCGGGCCGGCAAACTAAATGGGGGCTCCCCCGCCCAGGTATGTAGAAAACTTTGAGAACTAGAAAGAAGAACGTTGAAAATAAGAGCGAGCGAATTGAGTTCGAAATTTTAGCACACTACCTTGAAAAGGTTAGTTTTTTTTGGACCATTCATACGGAAATAAGACATACTCTGTCGACTTATACATATAAGTTGGAGCATTAAACGAATACAGGATTCTAGAGCGAGCAAAGCGAGCTCAACAAAGACTGTCTTTTACTTACTGAACATATTTTGGCCTAGTTTGAGATTTCATTATAAAGTATTTTAAAGATTTAGGGGCCCTCAGGACCGGGGGCCCGGGGCGGACCGCACCTGCGGCCCTTAGTTCGTTAGTAACTTTCGTATATCTAATTAAGTAGACTACTCGTGCGGAATATCAGGAAGATTTTAAGTAATATTTGTTCTACGTTTCTTTGAGTACAGACGCTTAAAAGGAACATTTATTAAATCGTTTTGCTTAGCTTGGGATTCGATAAGTTCCACATAAATCAAAAATTAATGTAATAACGTACAGTTATCTGATAAATTATTGTCTTTAATAACATTCTGACTCGATAAGTGTACAATATTATAATTATGACTGTATAAATAAAATAATCCATAGGTAAAAACGAATCCGTTCATCGCATTTAGCGATTTTTTTTTTAAATTTTAAAGCATGGTAAACTTAAACTTATACAATGATCTCATAATTTTACAAATATGCCAGTCAAGGGATCTCGTGCACTAGGCGGCCACGAATCCGGCCAGTTGGGGCCGTGTAGTGGTATTGTATTTTCTACGGCTAGTTGGCCGTTGCGACCAAATGTGCAATTCGTATTTTCTATAGTTTACCTGGTCCCTGCGACCACTAGTCGTGGTCGTGGTCGACTTAAACTTTTCTAATGCTTTTCTTTTCTGGTGGGAAATAGTAAAGGGCGGGCGTCTTGGGAGACTGTCATTATGTTATTTTGCTGACCAAAACGTGCAGATTCTCAGCCTAGTTTGAATATTCATATTTTTATTTCGATTTTAATACCTACAAACAAGTACCTAACAACAAATTCGTTCAACCTAATGATAAATGATTTTATTTTAAATAGTAAGTGGGTTTGTACAAACACTTCAATCATTTTTTTTAAACTAGCTCGGCGTTTCCTATCTGACTACTCTGAGAAGAAAGGCAAACACAATAACAAACTCAGACGTTACAGTCTCTTTTAAAGTCCAGACATAATCTTGGTCAGATCATGCGAAGACCATGTAGATTGGTGTCTGAAATGGTCTTTTGAGGAAAGAACCGCACAGATTGAGAGGATCTGTTCAGTAAATGCATGCATTTGTCAGTTATTGTGCAGTTCAACTCAAAATTTAAGGAGCTCAACTCGACGAACAATACCAAAGAAAGGACATTTGCGTAGGCCACATAAAGATTATGATCATTAAAAGTACCTAAATGAGAAAGAGATAAATAAATATAGGTATATATGATTACTTAGCTAATTAGTAGCATATCTACGAGTATTGTACCGAACAACTCTCCTTCAGTTACTGTCGCGTGTTGAGACTCAATAAAAAACTAGGTTTCCTTGCCTTGCCTGTGAGAACCTTCACACTGGGAAATAATGAAGACAGACCTGCTTTGTTTTGAAATTGTAACCTTAATTAATAATATTGTAATACTGTGTCTTACTCTTATGTGTAAGTACAATAAAGCAGATTCTATCGATCTATTTTTTATTAAGGGGCTGACAACAGCTCAAGGTAAAGTGCAGTCACTGTAGGACTGCATAGAAAATATAGAGAAGCGCGATGACACAACGCTGGTAATTTATGGCAAAATATGAAGCAATTATTTATTTACAAAAAATCTATTGATTGAACAAAATATTAAAATACTATTATGTTAATGTGTTGCTTGTAGAATAATTTAAAAAAATTAGAATGATTAGATGTATATATATATGATCGCATGTATGTATGTAAATGGGTTTTAATCGATAAAATAAATTGTTTGAGATATCTTTGTAATTTTTTCTATCGCATCAAATTAGTTGTATTATGTTTTCAACACACTATCTAACTAGCATATATCCTGAAGAATATCATATATTTTTCTGATTTTGTTTACTGCAGTGGATTTACTTTTATAAGATAAGATAAGATAAGATATATTTATTTGCTCAAACATGTGTACACATACAATAATATAAATGCATGCAGGATAACATAAAAAGGAAAGGATCAGTCATGTTTGCCACCTAATATGGCGTGCAAATATTATGAATGATTAATTTGAAGTCAAAAACATTATTAGTAAACAACAAAATAAATTATAAACATCAATATTAGAAAAAAAGATAATGTTGCATCAAAGTTTATGTCAATATAAATTCTTCTGTCAGAAATTCGTTAATATTGTAGTAAGCTTTGTCCATTAGATATGATTTCAGTTTATTCGTCAAATGTAAATTATTTAGCTCCCTCCAACTTTTGGGTAACTTGTTATAAATAATGGGAGCCATGCAAAAAACACTTTTGCGCATAAGTGCCGTCCTACTCCTATGCATACAGAGCTGACTTTGATCACGCCTGTTTCTTGGAAACTTATTTGCCATTCGCGAAAATAAATTAAAATTACCTCTAACAAACATTACTGTTTCCAGAATATAAAGTGATGCCAATGTCAAAATTTTATAACGAATAAAATAGGGCTTACAACTATCGGTGGTTTTTAACTTAAACATGGCTCTGAGACATCTCTTTTGTGCTTTAAATGCAGATTCTTTATTAGTTGAGTTACCCCAAAAGATAACACCGTATCTGAGAACAGATTCAACTAGCCAGTAGTAAGCCGTTAATAACGCATCTATGTTAACAGTGCGTGACAGAATATACAAGGCGTACGCACTGCTTAGCCTTTTAGTCAGAGCCTCTACATGCACCTTCCAATTTAAATTTCGATCTATTATAAGTCCTAGAAACTTAGTTGTATTAACTGTGTCAATTTTAATGTCATTGTATGTTATGTCAAGATTAGAAAAGGTCAAGGCGCGCTGGCTAAAATGCATTATTACAGTTTTATTTAAATTAATTTTTAAATTATTATTGTCTAACCATTCTATAGTTTCTTTTAATGTATTATTTATGTCATCTTTATAAAAATCTCTTTGATTACACGGTATCGTTATTGTACTGTCATCCGCGAATAGTGTCATCGGATGTTTGATTGCCTTTGGAAAGTCATTAATATAAAGAGTAAAAAGCGGTGGTCCTAGTATACTTCCTTTTGGAACTCCGTACATAACGTTATGCTCTATAAAACTTGCGTTCAGCTCCGGTACTCCCCTTAATACATGGTAGGTACAATTTATTACTATAATGCATTTTTCCCTTGTCGCTATGGTTCTCCTCCAGCGACGCTTTGTTTTCTATGCTCTCTCAATAAATGTATTGTACCGAGCGTACGCAGGCTTATATTTAATTGTCCAATGAACTCTGTTAAAAATATACTAATGGATAATGCAATTAGTAGAAAAAAAAAATCTAAATGAAAGTAGATTATATCCGATCCAATTAAAACGTAATATGTTACCAAATTAAGGCAGTGGCTATACACTAAACATATTATTGATGTTTGTTTTCTCATAATGTTTTTTTTGGAACGTACTTCCCAGGAGCCACGTTACGGCGCCGCACCACAAAGATTTCGCCGCATTTGGCGGTCACACAAGCGCAGCCGCGCCGTTGTCAAACACAGATAATCTGTCAAATATCTGTGTTTGACAATGCACAAACAACTGAGCGGTGCCGCTCCGGTAACCCCGGCAACACGTATCCCTCCCCGCATCGTGTCGCGGGCTGCAAGTCCGGTGTGACGCCGGAGCCGTGTGGCATACTATGGATATTTGTATATAGGACTCCGCAGCGACACCGCTCCAGCGCGGCGCTGCGCCGCCGCCATAACGCCGCCGCAACGCTTCATGGGCACAGGCTCTTAATGTGGATCCGAAAAGGTAGCACGCGAAATTCAAATTTTCTTACGTTTTTCGCAATTGGCAGATCAGTGTCAACCATATTTTGTCATCTTGATCAAAATATGATTAGCGAACATAAAATAAATGTATTTCCATAATTATAATCATTAATACATCTCTTTAAGTCAGATTACTAAGTTAAATACGTCTGACGCACCTTAAGCGAGAAATCAGCCCCACTACCACATTGCTGACTGGTAAATTTTTGAAGTGAAAACTTCTTTAGGCGCGTTGGGCGTTTTTGAGATGGGAGTAAACCATTGATTTCACGTCCTTGTGACGACACCAGCTTGTGACCATTAAAAAGACATCAACGCGTTGATTCCGCGGTGCCTATTTTTTTTCAAGGTTTCACTTCTGTTTTTTTTTTCCGCGAAATAAACTATTATTTTAAAATTCATGCCAATAAGAAGTATCAGATAGGGACATGCTTGACCCATGGCTACTTGATAAACAACGATACATCAATAAAACCATATCCTTTATTCACACATTCGTTATACTCTCCTTAAATCGCAATCGATTGAAATGATGATGCCAGCTGCGCAAAATTTAATTGAAGTGGTATCGGATTGATGTGTGGCACCCATTATGGCCGGTAATTGGATCGCTCCGCACGCATGTTCGGACTCTTATTTAGTGGCGCCGGGAGAGGGGTTGGACGGTTTTGGGTTCAATTTATATGCATTGGTAGTAATTCTGAGCTTATAACTTAGAGGTTAAGTATAAAAAGTTGAGGCCAATCGTGGGGATTTTCAAAAACAATAAGTTGCTCTCGAGCCCAATATTGTTTTAACTTGAAATTCTCAATAGAATCCTTGTCTGGATTTGTTATGGACAATATATTCGCCCCCTATTACGTACCTAATGAATCAAATAAATGTGGGAGCAATACACCGCTGCCTACACCTTTGCGGACTTCAAGCTTTTTGACTTAATTGTCAAATCATAAACTCGTTTCCAGGTTTTCATTTTTTATTATTCAGAACATTTCACATTTCAGCCATTTGCGAATAAAATCGTTTTTCAACAGTTTGTTTTACTGTTCAAACTGATGTCTATTTAGATTGTGTGAATGAAAAATGTTAGCTTTCAAATCTCAGTTACCTACGTCATACATTATCATTTCCTCACTGAAGTAAAATATGTATGTTGGGAATTAAAGTTACATATTTGATTTGGTTTACTCATTAATAAATTAATACCCGACTCCATAGTATAGTGGCCGCAAGGCCGCTGCTTTGATTGTGATGTTCCAAGTTCGATTAAAGTATAAAAATGTTTAATTCATTTAGTGACAGATAAAGCACAGCCTAAACCACTGGGTCTTGAAGCATGAAATTATGCACAAGAGTTACTTATACAGGGTGACGATTTAAAGACCTGCATCCGTCAAGGGGGTGACACACACATGTATTAGATTCGTAAAAAATAAAAATAAATATTTATGTCTATCGAAATAGTATGTCTACTGTTGTGTAGGGATTAGATTTTTTTTTTCACGGATCGGATGTGAGTTTCATGGTGAAATTTGTTTAGTATGACAGGTAAAAGAACCTACTTGACGGATGTAGGTGTCTAAATTGCCACCCTATATAACGAAGGTGAGCTCTAAGATTTCTATAAATGCGGATTTAAAGAAACCATGAAAATGATGAGCATCCCTACAAACCGTTATGGGGATAACAGTTTGTATGGATGTTCATCATTGTGGCTAATGGCAAATCCCATTTGGTTGTATCATAGGAATCGAGAAAATATTAGCAAGCCAGCAAATTTTAGCGGGACTGATGCTAAACTTCGTTACGTCGTAGATGTACTTCTAATGAGTTCAATCTATATTACTTAAAATATCTGAATTAAATCCCTAAAGTTCTGACTTAATAACCGAACAAACATTTAAGTAAAAAGTTCGTAAAGATGAATTTCGCTCAAACAAGTGTCATTTCATTAAACAAAATAAATGAAGATTTACGGTGTTGTGGAAAGCAAAATAATATTCTTACATTGTTCTGACTTCTTAAAAAAATACTTTCATACTTAGTTCGGACAGAGGGTTAAAACTTAAACAGTTAGACAGGCACCGATCTAAAAACTTCTCATTTTCTCGACGGTCAGTTTGTATATAGGGAGAAATCTTCGGAACTACCAGTCGAATTAGAAAAAATAATTTTGCATTGGATAGCACAATTCTTGACGAAGGTTTATAGCCTCACGGACAAAGTCGCGTACAGAATAATCACATTCCTGACATACTCACAAGCGTCGTTAAGAGATCTATCAGTAGTCGTGACCCCACAAAACAAACACTCCAACTACATAATTTACTAGACCTTGATTACGACAAACCTGCTGAGTAATCACACAAACACGTTGCGTGAAAGAATTTCACGACACATTCGTATTCATTATGCACACCATTACCACAAAATACTACCCTTATGACAAGGTCAGTCAACCTTGACCTCATCCTTGACATTGTTGAGGGTGTAAAAGTAGCAAAAAACCACCAATCGTAACTTCCTTCCTTAACTAATAAATACGAAAGTGAGTTTGTTTGTTTGTTTCGCTTTCACGCTAAAACCGCTGAACGGTTTTGGATGAAATTTAGCACATGAGTAGACCAGGACCTGAGTTAGGACATAGGATACTTTGTATCCCGATATTTGCACGGAATTCAGACTTATGCGGGTGAAACCGCGGGGCGCAGCTAGTTCAAAATATTGTCACCAAAGTGCCACCAATCGTAGCCAACAGACAATCCTCGTATTTTTTAAGAATGTTCGCATTCTAATCTGTGTCAATCTGTCACATTACTACATGGACGGGCACGTTATAACGTTATTGTGGACAGAAAATTAAAAGCATCTTCATTTATTTCCATAAATTTTACTTCCCTGTGTTATCGTGACACCGTGCTCGTCAAGTTAGTTATTATAAAAGCGCAGAATATGACAAAAATACGTCACGTAAGAACAACTTTTTGACATTGATTGTTCATGTGAGATTGTGACTAGATTTTGAAAGTTTTTAAATACTGGAGGTATTGTCAATAATTTAAGGTAACTCCGACTGGCGGAATGATCTCTGATATTGTCACATTAATAAGTCCATAAATCATTCCAAGAAAGATGACATTTGTAAAGAAAATTCTCGCCTTCTTTAGTATGATTAGTTTTGTTTTTAAAGGTCAAGTCAAATGACGTTTTAGTTTATGTCCTTCAAAAGGTCAGGCAAGTAATTTCAATCGAAGAATTGCAGGAAGAAGTGGATGTTAACAAGTGTGTATGTAAATAAGCCCGATTCCGGTTGTTTTATCCATAGGTCACGGGGCGTACTGAAAGCGTAGATGTATTTGCTTTAGCGTCCCGCAGTGTGCACACCTTTTACTGATATCAACGAAGCTAGTAAATTAAAACATCTACCTTTTACTTTGGGGTCAGCTTCCAGTCTAACCGGATGCAGCTAAATACTAGTATTTTACTCGGAGCGACTGCATAACTGACCTCCACAACACAGTTACTGGGTAACGAAACACTAGTAAATATATAATAAATTAAAAACGCCGGTAGCGTCACTCCTTTAATATTTCCCGAAGGGTTAGACAGAGCTGTACCCACAGAACACCCACACTTTGCCAGTTGTTTAAGTCCTATGTAATAAAGGCGAGCCTGCAGCCTAACCAGCCAGCCAGGCCAGCCATGTATATAATAATAAGTACCTACCTATAATAATAATCGCTCGCGAGTTTATCAACATGTGGGAAGTGGACTTAGCGATCAATGTGCCAATAGTCGTATCAGCCAATGGCTTATTTGCCAAGACCCTCGACCAACACCTAAGGAGGCTCTCGTTGGGCAGCTGGATCAAGGGCTTGATTCAGAGAGCGGTACTTCTGGACACGGCTCCCATTGTCAGGAAGTTCCTCTCTTTGGAGCCCTGACCGCCGGTAGCTTGGAAGGGTCCAACTATTTACCGTAGAACAGATAGTAATATAAATAATAATAGTTTAAAAAACTAAAAAACATGCTTTATATGGAAAACCAAACTAAAAAATAGAAAATTAATTTATAAAATTTGAATAAAGAATTTTTTACAAATTCTAATAAATATAAATTAATAATAGTGTGAATAAGAAAAAAATGTTTTATTTCAAAAAAATCGTGGGGTGCATGGTGTCAATAGTTATAAATAGTTTATTGACAGATATGAGAAGAAGGATTATCATTTCGATAATATCTTAAAAAGCACCCCACGCTTTTTTTAAATAATTTTTTTTTTCTTACTTACACTATTATTAATTTATATTTATTAGAATTTTTTACACTGTCCTTAATTCAAATTTTATAAATTTATTTTCTATTTTTTAGTTTGGCGTGCGTGTATGACCGGATGTATGAACGTAAACGAGGCAAAAGGAGTATGTAAGGATCGTAGCAGGTGGCGTTCTGTAGTTTCTGCCTACCCCCATGGGAAGAAGTCGTGAGTTTAAGCATGTATGTAATCATCATCATTATCTTTTTTTAATAATTTTAAAATATACTAAGCGAACTAAGTAAGTTCTCTATGCAAATTCAGAAATATTTCGTCTTCAACAATTACATAGATCGTAGTCGTGCAGATCTTCCGTTTGAACGGACATTCCCCTCTGACTGAACATTTGAAATGCTATTCGAATGATTCCTGTTTATCGATTTAATTCACTCGATTCTTGTTGACCACTCAGTCGTCTATGACGTCGGTAAGACTTAGTTCGAAAAGACGATTAATTTAATTCGGGGTCTCATATTTATTCGTGGAACTCTTTAGGAAGGGACTTGACTCATTTGCTTAACACAGAAATCAATCGACTGAAGACACTTTTTTTACCAGGAAATATTTCACTTTATGTGATTTTTTACATCATATACCTACTAATAGGTAGTGTGTGTGTATTTGCGTGTGGTGTGCTAATTGCAAATGGCGAGATGCTTCGCCATTTGCATTTTGCTTTATTTACCACGTTCTATTTTATTTTACGTTTTTGTAAAGTACCTGGTACACACGGCTACACATCAAGCTATACATTACCAGTATAAGCTGACCTCGCATTGTACGGAAATCCTTTATAATGCGAGATCAGCATAAACTGGAAATGTGTAGGTTGATGTGTAGCCGTGTGTACTTGTTGACAGGTCTACACTGTTCTCTCATACCTATTAAGTTTGTTATGTAAAAACATTGTAAACGCCAATTAAAATATTGTTTTAAAAGAGTAACCGTGGAGTTTTTTGACGGCTCTTCTCCATAGGAAACGACCATTTAGAATAGTGCGCCTAGCTACATAAGCATAGTATTTGTGTGAGATATAATATATTGAATTTGAATTTGATGATCAATCAGTACCTACGATATTTTACGGTAAATAGTTGGGGTCAAACGTCAATATCCCAGTGTGCATTACGGTTAAAAACAAATGCAGCATGAAACTGCCGTGTGATTCCAAAAGTGCAGTAAAACAGTAGTCATTAGTCATTTATTCGTTTCTGAATTTAAAAAAATAAATAAAAAACAGACAACGATTACACAAAATTAATTCATTTTTTAGATCATACAATAATTCTAAATAATACAATTATCAGATAGGAACTACAAATTGAATGATTGATCGATTGTTTATCTGATTTGATGAATTGAATTCATTGATTGATTTTTGGCTCCTGAAATACAGGTACTCTAACCTAGATCTGGAACCAGGGTCTCAAATTTTTCTGTAATATTTTTATGGCAATAAAGAATTTATTTATTTTATTTTATTTAAATGTTCAATGTTAATTAAAATGACCAATAGGTTTTTTTTAGTTTTGTATTAAAAGAACTAGTGCGATTGTTGCCGTGTGAACGTGGCCTGTAATACTTATAACTACATATTTATCCATAGAGTAGAGCAAACAAAATCTCGTTAATAAATTGTACCATATTATAACTGACGTAAAAGACATCCAATTAATTATAGCATGACCCATAAAACATAACATGTATCACAAGCAAGCATATACCAATTACGTAGTGCGAACTCACTTATTAAAACGAAATTTGCACAGTGAGTCACATTCTGACACAGCTGTTCAAAATTGGGATGCTAGCAATTGCCTGGGTACGTCAGAAAGGACGAAAAAAATTAATACGAAAATTGAGTTATCCAATCGCCTGTTTCAAATGACCTTTCAACATTTTCTAGAAAATCGAGTAGATTTTGATTTTTGAAAATTCCTGATTAATTCACTTTAAAAAAAAAACATTATTTACATAATTTAAAAGTTTTGACTTAAAATAATAATAATAAAATGAACAAAGTATATAAAAAAGGAAGGTAATAATTATAGAGCATCAAAAATCTTTTTTCCGCATCGCTGTCAACATGAAAAGTGCCCAAAAGGCTGGCAGCATTGCCATGTGGTATGGCAATCCCTCTGGTCACGTGAAGAGTCGACAAACGGCTTGGCGATGTCCCGAAATACTCGATGGGCACTCCTAGCCCACGGCCCTAGTGTTCCAACCCCAAATGGCTCAAAAATATAGCTATTCCCGTTTTTTTTTTTTTAGTTTTATTTTTGAAAGGTTATGATAATAATCTTTCAATAATAAAACTAACAATACAAATGTTTTTTGATAATAAACAGTTTTTGATAATAAAAACCGGTATTGTCGTGGCTGACGACCGTTCAAAAAAGACGAGAAAACTCGATTATTTAAAAAATAAAAATAAGTTTTTATTTTTTAAATAATCGAGTTTTCTTCATATTTTATCAAGGATCAGGCTGTGATTTTTTTGTTTAACACTGGTTATAGCACTGGTTATAAACTTTAAAAGACACTTTGAACCCAGATTTTATTTCACCATTTCTTCACAGGGGTAGTCAGATCCTGCCGGGGTTGCGAAGAAGTCCGAAAGGGAGATCGTGGCCCTGGCAACATGGTAAATGAAGGAACACGGGTGGGTTTTAGTCAGTAAGAGTCTGACACACCCTCCCGCTCCGCCCAGAGCGGGTGAAGTTATTTGATAATTTCCAAAAAAAAAAAAAAGTGTTAGTCAGATAGAAATTGTCGATTCCATCTAGCTTATTTAAAAAAAATATAACGTGTAAAAGTGATTCCGATAATTATCCTATTTACAGAATAAACAATTTCATTCCATTCTTCAAAAAATATTTTGTATAATTATAATAATGGATAGGATCCATAAGGATCCATAAAGTATGTGGCATAGTAACAAGTGTAATAACAATACAGACCATTTATCAGTAACGAAACATATATCTGAGACCTAAATAATTATTGCCAGTACCATAGATAAATACAGTCCTTTGTGGGTATTTTGACTTACTTTTCTATCCATTGGTCTCGTTCCTTTGTAGTAGAAGGGCTTATAGATAATGTCTGGTGGAGAGAGAAATAGTATCTTCCTGTGCACTGAACCTTAAAGACTTCTTACGAGAAACTATTGAATTTCACACATGGCCACATCCTTTGTAAGTCCTAGAAATGTCACATCATATTCTGATTACTCACTGATCTTAACTTCTTCCATTATTAAATAAAGTGTTCTTATTTATTTCACTTGCTTAACAAAAGACGGTGATTCTGCTTCAATTTTTATTTCAACTCTGTCTTTGAATTTTTGTAGAACCTTGCCTGAAGCAATCCTAGTTGACTCAACACTGCACTTAAAATAGTCTCTATCATCGCTTTAATCAAGCCAATTGCAGTTTATGACACTTCGCACGCACTGATTCATATTGTGCAAATTGCTCATTGTTCTGAACATGATTATTATTACACATGCAAATTTTAGAATTTCTAGGCCGTTTCGTACATCTCCTGAAGAATCAACCAAATCAACAGGTTTCACTTTTACACACACAAACACACACACATGTACGAGTTTTAGTCTTAGTAGGTACCAATCAACAATCATCAATCTTTTCACACTTCCTTACTGGATACTGGGCAGTGGAAATTCTTCGTCCTGTATGTTATTAGTTTGGCCTTTTGTCTAGTCCCCTGTTCCGGTCAAATGAGTTCAGTTTATTTTCTCATCTTCATTAGTCCATAAAATATAAATTTCATTTTTTTTTCTTTATAGAATTTGCGTTTTGTCTCCGAGAGGTTGTCTCAGAAGGTTTCTTCATTGGGACGATATTTTGCCTTGTAGCTAGTGCACTAGGCTTTTGAACTCAATTGCCTCAATATTACTATAGGTCAGTAACCGCAAGGTAACTCTTGTGTCAAAAACTTGCATTTACTTTATGGTACTTTTCTGTAACTTTTACGTGATTTTTTCACAATTGATGTTAGTTCTTCTTCTTATTTTTGTATGGTTTGTGACTAACCTGGTGTCAGAGTTTTTAAAACCGTCCATGGGCCTCTGATTTGGCTACACATGTCTTCAAGAAATATCTCTCAGTTATGCTGGTTTCCACAGGATGTTTTCCTTCACCGTTTTTGAAGCAAGTGATAATTATACAATATGCACATGAATCCGAAAAGCCAGAGGTGCGTGCCTTGGGTTCGAACCCGAGACCTATGACTTGGCAGACTGACGGTCACACCACTAGGCTATCACTGCTCTCATCATCTGCAACACTGCTCTTGTTAATTCTAAATATGAACTTCTACATTTTAGTCTCTATAGTTTCTCTCAGTAATATGGTTTCCGATCAATAAAACTTTAAACACAACTAATATGACGATCACACGGAACTATTTCACAGAATCTATTTTCTGTCCGTGCATATTTAATATTTAATCAGGGTCTACCACTAGGAGAGGTAAAAAACTGTGCGCGCCGGGGTCTCCCGTACAATTGAATTACCTCTACTGAGACACTCGTAATGGAATACTGTCAGGATTGGTACAGCTGAGTGGACAAGTATTAGAAAAAAAAAATGTGACACAGAGGACTCGTTCTCTTTTTATTTTTCTTTATTTTATGCAATGTTTTGATGGTTTATTTATAAAAGGTTCGATCCATGAATAATATTAATACTACTACTACATTTATAATGAGCCAATTAAAAAAAATATCTACCTACGTTTATAATTGGCTGGAACCAGACATTTAATTTTGCTGCCAAGCAGACTCTCTTGAAGGTTAGATTGTAACAATAATTTCCAATAACTAAGATAATCTTGTCATTATTTTGTATTTTACTTAGTTAATTAAACTATCCAATGTAAATTAGGCTAACTTTGTTTTTCGTAAACAGACTACCAGGATGTAATTTAGTAGCGTACAATTTGCATATTTTATTAGCGTTGTAGGAAAAAATTGGGCTGTGTGATCTAGGGTAGGTCAAGTAAAATATTTTGCATAGGTAGATACTGCATTCTCAATTGCTTCATGTCAAGATCATGGGAGAGCCGTCACCTTACTACATCTATTTAACACATATAATAAAATAGTAACAAAGGCAAAACTGTGCATTTTTTTTTGTATTGCTTCGTAGGAACGAGTCTGATGCCGAAAATATAGTTTTTAGAATTTTTGTGTATGTCCCGGCTTAACGCAAAAACGGCTAAACGGATTTGGTTGAAATTTGGCACACAGATAGTTTATAACCTGGACCACATAGTATACTTTTAATAACGCACGATCTATAGCTGCTGGCAAATTCAATTATGGTGACCGAACTCTAAAAAAACGAATACCATATCTATTGAACAGTCTCCCAGCAGTCAGCAGTCAGCAGTCATAAGGAGTGAATTGATCAAAACTATTATTTAGAAACGTGTAAAGTATAGTAAGTTTATACTAAGTAAGTTTATGCTACCTATAAGTAACAATTAGTTTTTAGTACAAACCATTATCACGGTTTTGTAGGGCCTAGTTTATTAGTTATACTTACCAGATGTGAATACAGATAAATAAATAAATACCTAATAACAATTCCGCTAGTATGTTCCCGTGGGATATTTTCCGACATTCACGCGGGATAAGCCGCAGCCACTAGCTTAAAGATATAACCAACATGCATACAATATAGCACAAATTAACACGTTCAATCTGGCCTACATAACCACGTGACATGCGGCTGTCAGTGACGTCGTAGATCCCATGCCGAGATACCGGAGTTTGCACAACTGATTGCATTGATAAAAGTTACTGATATTAATCGTTGACTGATGTTGTTTGTTTTTTTACTTTATGCAATTAATCATGTTTGATCGTCGTTATTATTTCACTATAGCTAGTTCTAGCAAGAAAAAAAACGCCTCCTCCTATTAACTCCTATTAACTAATCATATTGCTGGAAAAAGTCCTCTTCTCACTAACTCCTTACTACCAACACTATATTTAAATAATCCTTAATACAGCATACATTCTGCACAGCGTGTTTGTACATTTGGTTACCACAAGTAAAGCGCGCGTCGGTTTGTTTGATAAAAATACTGTTTCTGTATACTGTTTTGTTTCACTACGTTTTAGTCTCTTCAGACTAAAATAAAACGAACACCTTGAGCAGTAAAAAGTAAATACTAATTAAAAACTATGTTGTTTTATTTCTTCTACCTTGTTAGCTGTAAAAAAGTAACAGTAAAAAACGATAGTTACATGTAAATAAAAATTTAATTAAACGCTAAAAGGAAGCGCAAATTAGGAGCTTAATGAAGTGAAAGAAAGTGTTGGTAATTTTCTGTTTCATATTTTTATTTTTATTCACCGTTGCCACAGATAATATAATACTAGTTTGCTGCTAACGTTGACGTTTTTTTTGCACTTGCAATGATGAACTTGTTTGAGATTTCTGCTTATCGCTTTAGAGCACCTTTGAAAGAGGAACTTATTTATTAATTTCAATTTTTATTTTCCCCCAACTTGTTCTTTTTATGTATGTGTTCTATTTTTTGCTCATAAATTTAAGTTTGTTAACGGCAGCTGGCGGTTATGTGATCGCAGGTTCAGTAAAACCCTTACTTAATGGTTGCCGGGAGACGATACGAGTGTTGGCAGACCAACAGCCAGATGGGTCGATGACATGAATCAGAAGATTGCGGGTAAGATCTGACCCGCACAGATCATGAAAGCATGGTACAAAAGATAGGGTGCCTTTACTCAGCGGTAGTTTGAACGAGGCTGCGACTGATAATGGTGGATGCCAGATTTTGAATTATGTTTGTTAAAAATTTCAAGCTTCGTTAAATCAAAAGCATACTCAGCCCACAACGTTCCCTGCTGGGACACATACCTCCTCTTAGAGAGTGAAATAATATTGTTTTTTATTTAACTACTAGCTGCGCCCCGCGGTTTCACCAGCATAAGTCTCGATCCCCCGATCTCGATGGCGCGAAGCGAAAAGATTTTTTTTTGTTTTCAAGCGACTTATTTGTATTATTGGTCCTAAGATATATGTTATAAAGTAATGAACACTAATTTTTAACCATGCAATAATTATGATAGTAATTTCGCCAACAACTTACTTAATGGTTGCCGGGAGACGATACGAGTGTTGGCAGACCAACAGCCAGATGGGTCGATGACATGAATCAGAAGATTGCGGGTAAGATCTGACCCGCACAGATCATGAAAGCATGGTACAAAAGATAGGGGGCCTTTACTCAGCGGTAGTTTGAACGAGGCTGCGACTGATAATGGTGGATGCCAGATTTTGAATTATGTTTGTTAAAAATTTCAAGCATCGTTAAATCAAAAGCATACTCAGCCCACAACGTTCCCTGCTGGGACACATACCTCCTCTTAGAGAGTGAAATAATATTGTTTTTTATTTAACTACTAGCTGCGCCCCGCGGTTTCACCAGCATAAGTCTCGATCCCCCGATCTCGATGGCGCGAAGCGAAAAGATTTTTTTTTGTTTTCAAGCGACTTATTTGTATTATTGGTCCTAAGATATATGTTATAAAGTAATGAACACTAATTTTTAACCATGCAATAATTATGATAGTAATTTCGCCAACAAAAACGCAAAAGTGTTTGTTTTCGTGTACAGGGAGGAGTTTAGAACCATTTGTCATGTCGTCCATTATAACAACACATGAATACATCGTGCTTTGCAAAAATATGGTGATAGATGATTTATAAAGTATTTTAAATTATATACCTCTGTTCAAGGTCAATATAATACAAAGGAAAACATTTAATTCTAGGTTTTAGACTTTGCTTGTAATGTCTGTTGAAGGTCTACTGCAAGTTGAAGAAAAATAAACCTTGAGTTAAGAAGGTTAAAGTAGTAATTTGCGTAAAAAGGTTAAAGGAAAGGAGTACAAAGTGTTGAGTTATAAAACGTTTAAATCATAAGAATAATTTATCAACAAGTTGCTTTTAATACTTATAGGTATAAAATTTTGACTTTCACAAAAATATGGCGGCCAGTAGCGGTCGACACATGCCTTTAAACATCAGCACAGCTATTCACAACCATTCGACAGTTTATCAAATCGAAAATGACACATTTTCAATGACTAATTTGCTTTGCTAGAGAATGGCGGTTGTCTATTTGATTTAAACTGACAACATTTTCGGATAGTTAATTGATTCAGGCGTGACCTTGCGGAAATCCATTATAAAATGCAATAGAAGTGAATATATTTAGTAACCTGTTCCGCTTAGCTATTTCTAAAGAGTCTTAAAAAACCGGGCGACAAGGCTCAGTCTGCGCTCTGTGCTTGGTGTGGCAACACGCCGTGTTCGAGTTCACGAAAAGTCAATCGTCATCCTGAGGATGCCTCGTTGAGAGGTAAAACATGGTGTTGATTTCTTTCAGGGTTTTCTAAGATTCTTTAGAAATAGCTAAGCGGAACAGGTTACTAAATATATCCACTACTATTGCATTTTAAAATTTTCGGGTTTTGGACATGTGAACAGCCTGTTTAATTTGTAAAACGGCATTTGTAAAACGAGACTGAACGAGATAACTATACTAATCAGGGAAATTAATTACTAACATCTTAAATTGTCCGTCTATTCAAATCACAACTATCATTTTTTGATAGTTCAATGAAATGGCTATAACACGACAAATTGACGTAGGGTGTCAATTTGCTTAACAATTAATTTCTGCGGCTTTACATCGCAGTACAAACTACAAATATTCGTTTGAACGCTATATTTATTGCTCTGTTACACGCCCCGCGCTCAGTCTGTCACGAATTACGCCCTTACAAAATCACCCAGACAAAAACTATTAACACTCCATTGTCAAAGTGGCATCGCTTGTTTTTTAAACACTGCTTAGTTTTTCTTTCAGTTTTTCTAGCAGTAAACTGTTAAAGTTATTCTCTCCGCGGCGAAATTAAATTCCTCTTTTTGTCAGTATTTTGTGTGCGAGCGTACGAACAATTGAGGTTGCCTTGCATGATTTAGTATACTTCATTGAGAATGTTACGGGCCAAATAACTCCAATGTTTTTCTGAATTGCAATCGTTCTACTGATTATTGTGAACTGATTTCGTATTTAAGAACTATTCTTTCTACAGATAGGTATAATTCTGCAACTTGCTTTTACAGGAAATAAAAACTGTGCAAGTCGCAGTGCACTAGAGGGCACTGGACCACGCAAACTTTGGCAGTTTACCTTTCTTATTGTTACTTGCCTGCTAAAGATTATAGTAACACGAATTCAATACGAAAATAGTATACAGGGAAGTTTTATAAGAATGTGGCTGTTATTGTAGTATATTATGGTGTCTTACGGTTTCCACACGAACGAAGTCGCAGGCAGAAGCTAGTATTAAATATAACTAAGAATACTTACATAAATAACTGTGTATATCATATTTATATTCCTCGCTTTAATTAACGCTAACTTTGCAAGTTGGCAGCGTGTGGTGATGTTGTTATGCCGCAAAAGGAAAACGCTGCTGTCTGATTTACATTTCTTTAACATTTAAATCATTTATTTACTTTTTACTCATGTTTCCGCGGTACAAAGAAAGACGAGAAAATTTGAAATGCAAAAAATACACGGCCATTATGAAAACATAGCAGTTTCTAAAAGCTTGCTGCATTTAAAAAATCCTATCATAAAGATTTTAATTATTTGTTTAATGACTATTTATATATCGCAAACAACAGATAAAAGAAACAAGAATATTAGAAAGATTGAGTTGTCTTCTATTTCTTAATGAAATTAATTAAGGAATACAAACGACAAGAACAGCAACATCACAAAAAGCTCAGTAGGTTGTCCGGATGTTGAAGCACTTTTTAAGTAATGTAAGTACTAACCAAGTATCCTAACATGAAGGTTACACATATTTTATGAAAACATTATTTCAACTTTTCTAGTACAACGGCACAGCATAGTTCTTAAAAAAAAATCGAAAGGATAGGCTTGTAACACAGTGTGAACATGTAAATTATGGTATTTGCACCGAATCGAATGGACCAATTATGTTAAACTTTGGTACATATATGGATTTCTGTGACCCAAACATAGAAGTGTAACGTAAATAAATGAACTTTGAATATGGGAGGCCAATAAGTAAATAAAAAAAAAGCGTTTGTTTGTGAGACGCCGTTTTGGAATGAAGTTCTTTAACGTGGCTTGTAAACTTTCAGAAATCGTCACGCTAAAAAGTGTTAATACTTGGGACTGTCTTCTCTAATTCAAAGAGAAAGAAAGAGAGAGAGAGAGAACGCCGGCAGAAAAAAACAAAAGAAGTGATTACTGATTACAGTGTCGTGGGATAAAATTGTACACATCGGCCCGAGTACACTGTATAGAGAGATAAAGAGAAAGTGTGAATTTGGTCAAAATGAAAATCCAAAATGGCGGCTGCAAAAACTTTGTTTTTGTTTTAAATCATACGTCAGAAAGAACTTCGCTCCTGACGGGGGTCCCCCGACCGCACACGTTTTTTTTTGTTTTCCTTATTCTATTACGTAGGTATAACGTGTGTCCCCTACACTGTCTAATAAACCTTATACTACGTCCTCTCGAAAGAAAATACGAAACAGTTCAAGTCATTTTATTATAAATTCTCCGTCTTCTAACAACTCCGTGCACGAGCGTACTCACAATTGAGCTAGCATCTCCTCTGATTGGGCCTGTCTAGTAGCCGGTAGATATTGATGAATGGTACTTACATTACTACCGCCACAGCTTCCTGGCTGTGACGTGAGAAGTAGTGGACATTTATTTAAATTAATATGTTGAAATAAATGTTATTCACCTGTGATATCTTTGTTAACGTGTTACTTCTGATTGCTGGTTTGACGTCATATTATGTTGTTGACTGACAACAAGTTGAACCTTCTGAACCCTCTGAACCCGTGTCCCCTACATACCGTGAATCCCTCCTTTGATATTACAGAAAGGGGGAATTGGATTTCTTTCTTTGCCCGGTTTGATAAGACAGGACGGTTCTAGGTAGGTACCCAAAGTAATTCAGTCCGTCTGTTACCTTTTCGGGCCTTAACAGCTGACCGGATTTGGATGTGTCACATGGACAGACCATGCCCTGGTTTGAGGACATAGGATACTTTCATTCTGAAAGTCCGATCCCGTGGGATAATTTCCGATATCCACGCGGGCGAAGCCGCAAACAAAAGCTAGTTTTCTATAAATCTGGGAGCAGTTTTACTGATAAACCCATATCAGTAATAAATAAATATGTAAATTAAAGCAGTGTTAGTATTTACCCGACTACGGCAAAGTCAAAGGAGGGTAATGTTGATTTCAATAAGCTATGTATGTATGTTCATATATTCCAACATAACTCCTATACTAGTCGTCATATTTTGATAAACGTATCGTTGGAAGCGTCATGTTGTTCCGCGGGTAATAAGCTATAAGACGTCACATAAAATCCAAAATGGCGGCTTGTTTTACACATTCAGAGTCAAATATTAGGTATAACTAAATAATTATGTCTTGTAAGTAAGGTATAAATCATACTGATTACGTGTGACTCCCGTTATACGAAAACCGAAACCGATTTTATTTTGTTACTGCTTATTTAGTTACCTTTTTAGTTGGCGTTTTTGTCGTAGTTCAGCTTAGATTTTAATTTAACTATCTTACTTAATTTAACTTTTTTTTTGTGAAAATTTGACATTTTCTTGCTGACTGTATTATGTTTCAAAAGTTAAGGACAATCTTGTAGTGACAACGGTTAAGGTACCTATCCTGTCCTTATAACCTCATCCCAAAAATCCACCCTATTTATTAGTATATGTCATGATTGACTGTTTAGCTCCATAAAGGTATAGGGTGATGATAATCATTTAAAAGGTTAATTCTGTAAATTAATATCAAGTCATTTATTCAAACTAGGCTGAGAATCAGCACTTTTCGAACGTCAAAACTGCAATATTCCGGTTAACTATAGAATAATGCAAACATATTGCAATATTGCTCATCCCCCATAGCAAATAGCGTGATAATGTAGCCTACAGACTGACCGACTTATAAGGAATATCTATGCCAAATTTGAAAAAAATCTATCCGCTAGTATTAGCGGTGATGCTGGAATATACATTCCGACAGACAAAAATTCTAAAACTATATTTTCGGCATTAGAATCGTTCCCAGACCTCGTAGCAATTACTTTTTTTTCAAAAATAAGCAACGTAATTTTGACTCCATCATGATTTTATTATATGTATGTATAGATTATTACTATTTAAATACAGTTATTTTTAAACTCACCAAAGATAAATCAAAGTCACCTCGTCCTTCTAAGTCAAAAAGGTGTCTTGAATCACTTGACAATAGAACGCGGTTCGAGTCCCGAGCCTCTAAAGCTACGTAAGCCTTAGTGCCCTATTGTAAGGCGCCTATTATTCGGACCTAATAAATTCTATTCAGGTAATTGAAACAAGCTGCTAACATGTGTAACAATGCCCGTAGAAATCTAGGCAGAAATAATTAGAGTTAGATTTCAACTTTATAAAGGTTGTATATTTACGATGTCAATCCTTCCTAGTTTTGAAATACGTTGTGTTTGCCAAATATTAATATAAACATGGCTTCACGCCTAAATTCCCTCGAAGGACTAGGCAGAGGTATATGGACATTTCGCACGTTAAGTTCAAGTAGTAAGGGCTGTCGAGCTTGCGACCACTTGACCAATGAGACAGTCACCAGAAGGCCTTCCACGAATGCACCGAAGCAATTGTATTCGATCCCACTCGATTTTTTTATCGGAAATACAACTATCCCGTAGCATTTTAGTTTATTTTTTGGCGACAAACACAATAAGTGACTACAGATAGTACAAATAAGTAGCAGTATTATATCTTCATAGAAACAACGTGCTTCGAAATCTTAGTGTACCTAAATCAGTACGCAACAGTCTTCGAGTGCGCGGTGGTTACGCACGAACGTAGAAGTATTATCTACCGAGCGGCCGTAGGTAATTATTTCAAGGTCACTAACGAGACATAATATTGTTAGGTATTATACAATATGTTATGAAAACCTTGTCGGATCTGAAAAGGGCACATATGTAGGTACCTACTGCTATAACATTATCAAAAAATAATAGAAAAACTTATTATTATTGAAAATAGAAAAGTTATTGCTATTTAAAATTCACATTTTTTTTACCAAAAGTTACACCAAATCCATTAAAAATTAGTAAATTTTCAACGGGAGTCATAAATCATGACTTGTAGACACCCAGTAAACGACGGCCACCCACGCCTCATGTAATGACCCGGTAAATTTCCCCATTGAAAAAAGATGTGGCGATTTTTTTTCTCTTTTCTGAAAATTCCCACATACATAAATAGACTCTCAGTGCGATACTTAACAACACCCTCACGGATCGGACAGGGTTTTTTTACATGTTGTATTATACTGTGCCACAGATATGAATCAAGTGCAAAACGAGTATTATCAATTTTAAAATCGTTCGACTTTGAATTGACGTTACGTTTATTTTGCGCTTTCGTGCTGGGCCTTGGTAAAAAAGAGAATTTGTGTGGAGCATACCTTTGTAATATATGTCGGAGTTGATTGTGAATAATAATTGTGGGTAGTCAACACTTTGGTATGACTTGATTTTCTTATTAATTTATGTGATTTTTACTATCAGTTATTGTCTAATAAATCGCAACATAATTTATTGAGTACTCGATGTACGCACTAATTGATATTTGGCAACTTATTTCGATAATTATAATCGATGGTTTTGTTCAAAACAATTAATGACATGTTACTTTAATTTGTGAATTCACTATTGTTTATTTACGACAATTATTATTGTATTATTTGATAACTTTATAATGTCAGTCTTATTAGATTTAGCACATTTAAGTGTTTTGTATCAAGTAAACACGTGACGCACTTCCGTGCGCCATCGGACAGACTTGTCGTAGTGGGATTGCAAGGTGGGGGCATCGTGTTATAAAAGAACGTGCACTCGTTATGTGAGTCAGGATATCTTCGAATTTAACTCAATAAAGAGCCCTGCTCCCGACAAAACTGTCGATTTATCTGGTACAGCACTGCTGCATATTCACATAGCTGTATTGGCTTGCTGATAGCGAGCGATACACTTTTTCATTGGGTGGCTTGGCCACTATACGAACTGAGACCCTAAAAATCTGTTTGATTGTTACTACCTATTCACCTACTTTATCTTGTTATTAACCGGTTCAATGCCGTAATTACAGAAACAATTAAAAAGCCATTGTGTCTCGCGTGGATCCACTTACCGGGCATACGAAGGGTTAATTACCATTTGTATTGTGTTTTGCCTTATATAATGTAACTAGTACCTACTATATTAAAAACCCTGTAATTGTTTATTCAGTATTGTTAATCCCATTGAAATAGGAACTCCAAACCCTGACGAAATACCTCTCGGCACTCCTGATCCTACATATATATATATATTTTATGTGGTAGATAAATATTACTGGTGCTTGGGTAGTCAACGCCCATGCGTGGTCCTCGGTCTTTCTATTGTACAAAACTCAGACTTCAGTCAGAAAGTTTCCGATTCCGTATATTTAAAATAACTAAAAAACATTAAACTTAGGCTCCCATTACACGGTCATTCTCGATTGCGATCTACTTCTTCTCAAAATGAAAAGTTATAGCACCGGCGAAAATTTGTTAAGTTTTCATCATGGGTATTATTTTCATGGTTTTCAAGGGCGCTGAAAACGATAGTGAGATCAAAATTGAAACCCAAGATGGCGGCTCCGAAAATTTTCTCATTTTTGGCCATGTGTGACGTTTTCATGGTTTTTACCTTTACACTTATTATATAAGACGAAGGATTGAGGCGAAATCTATGGGTGTAGTGTAGAAGTATTTATTTTTCAAGCAACATCTCTGTATACTAAGAACCTCTTGCGGATGCTGTACTCATGTTTATGCTCCAGAATCAGTACGTTCGCTTGCACCAGTACACAATCTGACCTCATTAACGACCTCATTATAATCGGCTACCGGATTAGTGTTCAAATGTTAATTAAATTGTTTATTCACTTGTCCACGTGTTATTTGCAGTTTGTGAGGTATTTAATTTTAATTTTTAGGTTTTATTGATAAAATGGCGAATATTTTCTGACTGGTTTGGTTGTTAAAAAACTTGATTCGATTGACTAAACGAAGCATAATATGCAAGAATTTGTGAAATTTGTAAAATTATTTCAGTGTGGAAATGTCGATTTTAATTTTTAGGTTTGATTTAGAAGTCAATTTTAGTATTGATTTTAATTTTATGTGATTTGAATTTTTGTTTGAAATTCAATTATAGATTTTAAATTGGATTTTTTTTGAAAAAATATTATGTTCGGAGAGTATAAAAACTCATCTAATTTTAAGTAGGCTCTAACAAATAAGTAATGCTTGATGTGCTTAAGTTTATTGCATGTATCCATATCTTTGTATCGGTGTATTCAATTGTTGGTGAGCCAAATAAATAAAATAAAAATTGATTAAAAATTGTTTGAGGTGCACTTTTGTGGCCACCGTTTATGTGAACATCATCCTGTATACAATATGTGAAAAAAAAACCCTGTCCGATCCGAAACGGGCACATGGGTACTGCAATAACATTATCAAAGAATCATAAAAAATGTTATTAATAGTGAAAATAAAACAATAACTACTATTTAAAAATCACATTTTTAATAGGTACCACAATTACCCAATAATTAGCAAATTTTCAACCACAATAATCCGGTATGATTCCCGAATGAAAAAAAAAAAATTGAGAATTTTTCTTTTGACTCTCAATACGATACTTAACAACACCCTCACGGATCGGACAGGGTTTTTTTTACATGTTGTATACGTCATTGCGAAATAAGTGCAGTAAGAGTAGAGGCAGACCAAAGTAACGTTGGATGGACTGTGTGAAAGATGATATGGCTAGAAAGGGGGAGACTACCGAGATGAGGACGAGGTAATACCTATAGAAGTATGGAAGCACAAGACATGATGCACCGACCACAAATAAATCTGGATAAGGTGAAGTGAATGATGAAGTTCGGTCTACACTGGGTCAGACTGCTTGTGTTAGTATGTAAGATAATTAAAATATTGTGTTTGTAAGTATGTGCACAATGAAGGGTTCCGTAGTTGGAATGAATTCATCTCAAGGACAAAATTTGACATTGTAATTGAAATACACGTTCTTCCATATTCCAACTGCAAATGTTACTTTGTACGCGCTATATTGGGAGATTTACCATGTTATTTTAAGACCATAGAATTCTTATAGGTTTTCCTGTAAACTATAAGTATATAAATATTTATATACATTTTAGGCTCAGTGGTTTCGGAGCTAAAGGGAGGGAACAGTTAATTTTCGTCTATTTTCTTAAATATCTTTAAAAGTTTTTTTTTTATTAAAAGTAAATTAAAAAAAAATTGTGATCCCCTTTCATGATATGTCACGCAGTACAGTTAGCAAAACGTTTTTTTTCTTTCTTTCTTTCTTTCAAATTTCAACTAAATCGGTCCATAAGATTCGAAGACAATTAATTGGTGTGACAGACGGACAGACAGACATGAGTGATCCTATAATGATTCCGTTTTTCCTTTTGAGGTACCCTAAAAACATACAAAAACAAGAAATCAATGGTAACACAGAAATTCATATCGAGCATGCAATCGAAGAGCTATCCCTTTCTCGGTGTTTTATTACGACCCGTTATTGGTAAGGTAAACGAGAAGTTATTGGAAAATGCTGAAGAAAAATCACAGGTTTTAAATTACGTGGAGGTAATAATGTTGGAGTGGACGATATTGCCATGGATTGAGTTATCCGGTTTCAGTACCTGATTGCTGATTTTATTGAAAGGGAGAAAGTTTGTTGAAATAATAGGCTTTTCAATTATACATAGTGTTGTTTAGACCCCTCATGTTCCATAATACCTCAGCTCGCGGAAAGAGTGAAAGTGAGACTGAATAGCGGAGAGAAGGCTCCAAGGCGCCGATAGTTTAGATAATTTCTTTTAAGATGAAAAAAAGCTTTTTGTGTACCTAAGTACATACACATTTCGGCAGCTGTTATGTTTTAGGCCCATGTTATATGTTTAGGCATGTCTGTAGGTAAAACTATTTTGTAGAAGTGGATCTTTTACAAGCAGTCGATTTAGTTACCTGCATCTGTTAGTTAAGAGGTGATTCTTTAGTACATTATAATTGCTGTGTTTTTGAATTGCTCGTGCCTTAATAATAACAGCTGCACTGGACGATCAAAGGTTAAGCTACGCTTTCCGCGGTCGGTTCGTGGCCATCCATTACATATCGAGACCTCTCCGTGCCTCGGAAATCACGTTAAGCCGTTGGTCCTGGCTGTCATTCGTAGATCTTCGATAGTCGTTACGGGTAATTAGAAGCCCAAATGTCTGACAACCAGTCTTATCATGTTACCCAGTAACTGAGTTGTGGAGATCCGATAGGCAGTCGCTCCATGTAAAATACAGGTATTCAGCTGCATCCGGTTAGACTGGAAGCTGATCCCAACATAGTTGAGAAGAGGCTAGGCAGATTGATTTCTACTGTAAAGTAATAGGTTATTCTTTATTACATTATTGCTGTTTTTTTTAATTGGTATTACAAACGACTATTTAAGTTATATTAAAACACTTCAGTGGATTTAGGGATTTAAGAATGACGTCAAAGCACGATAAACCTGTTTAATTTCTCGTTTGATGGTAAATTTTCCTGAACAATAAGAGGGTCGATATCGGTCGAGTGCTATGATCGATAGTATCAAAATATCGACTTTGAATTAATTTGATATCATTATGTAATAATCCGATTTTAATTTTATTCTCCTTTTAGATAAGGTGTTGTGTGTGTTGAATGAAAAAACCAGGATTGTATTAGCAGTAGGTATACCTATTTTGAAATTATGTTCTTCAACGAAATAAAATGATGTGAAATTATGTTTATTTCTGTAATAGATCTTTTACGACACTTTTACCTACAAGCCAATTTTTTGGTCAATATTTTAAAGCTAGATGGCGCCGGCTTTTCCTGGCTGACCGATTTCTGAGAAGAAATGCTGAAACAATCATAGTCTCTTTATGTTATTATTATTATTTTATGTGAGTCTAACAATGCAGGGCCATGTGTGAAAGGGCTTTTTGGAGAAAGAGCCATTGCAGCTTCCCGTTTGCCTTTGTATTCTACTTCCCACATCTTGCTGAGATCCAGTTTGAAGGGTATGTTCCCAGTTTCACAGCAGACCTTGGTGTTGTTGATAGCTATTTCAATTTAGGTTTATTAATTCCTTTTGTCCCGTTTAACGGGGACAACGGGAATATACGATTTTTACAACATAATTCATGCCTGTATGCTCAGAAGGGTCAGGCAGAGGTCCCCTCAACCCGGGGAATATGTCGGCGCATTACATAATGCGCGTGATTCAGTGCGGGGAAAGCGCGGGGTGTCGGGGTACCGAACCTGCTACCAATCAACGCTCGCTGCGTGCCTGCCACACCACTCAGTAGAGATGGGTAGCTCACTCATTTCAAATGAGGATTGTGCGAGGCACTCATTTTACAAAGTGTGCTAGCACACTGTGCTACCACGAATGAGGCGAGGCTACGGAGACCTGTGAGCACGTACGTGCTGTGTGTGTCAGTGAGGCGCATGACTCGCGAGTGTGGTGTGTGGCTACAACAACACGACACGGTACACATATACAGTAGAGTAGGCACACGCGGTGATTATTCGGTTAAGCGCGTTAAATTAAACTTAGACCTTAAATCCTTTACTTAGAGTCGTAAATGGACTTGCAGTTTAGTGAATGACTCGTTTCGTTCAATAATCGCAATACGAGTACAAAATGTTCTGTGTAGGTAATCTGTGCCCTGTGGTGTGTGCTAGCACATCAAATTCAAAAGAGTGAGTGACTCTTTTGATTCAAGTGAGTCGCTACAACTGTGCTAGCACATGTGCTGAGTTACCCAACACTACCACTCAGCTCGCAGACGCGCTTCACTACGGACTACGGGCATTCCTTTGTACCTACTGTTCTAAATGATGCAATAGACGTTTTCTCATGTGAATTATACCTATTTTAATACAGTCCACTAATCTTTTATTATAAATTCCCGTTTGAGCCCATTCAATGTACCCACATTTCGCCAATTATATTTGAAGTCCCATGTAATAGGGGGCGAGTCTATTGCCATCAACTGGGTACTCAAGAGTCCGGGCTGCTACTGAGAAATTCTAGACGGAAAACCCACTAACAATTAGCCCGACCGGAAATCGTAGCCAGGACCTCAGGCTCAGCTGTAGCGCTCATTAGACGAACGAGCTATTTTTAAATTCTATACTTAAAAATGATAAGAAAAAGTTGCTCAAGCTCATGCGTCCTCTTAAAGTAGGCATGTAAGGTATTTTGTCAATAACCCTATCCTGCCGAGTTGAAACAGAAAACATGAAGAATATTCTTCGCTTCGAAATAGGTTGTCGAAATTCATTCGCCAGATCATAAATTGGGATGTAGATATCAGATATGAATGTCAAAGGAAATATTAAACGTGTACGTCATACGAGCACGGAACCAATTTAACGGATCATTGACGATTGCGTATTTATATAAAAAAAATATGCCGTCTGTTACGAGTTTCTAAAGGTCGAAGTATTTTAGAGTTAAGATATTGCTTTGACGAGGGCTAAAAATAACCGAAAATTAACTAGACAAGAAATGTAGGTACCTGTTACGTAGTATGAAGCCTTTTGAAGTTCACGATGAAAACAGAATTCATTAAGGATCGATTTTTAATACTAATATTATTAATTGTTTGTTATTCAATCACACAAAAATGGCTGAACGGATTTGGATAAAGTTTGGCACACGGGTAGACCATGAGCTAGATAACGACATAGAATACTTTCATCATGGTAGCACGTTGCCGTAGGATAATTTCCAACTTTCACATGGGCGAAGCCACTGGCAAAATCTAGTAAAATTATAAATATTGTAAAGGTTTCCTTGTTTATAACTCAATAACCCATAAACGGATGAATAGATTTTTATTAATATCGGCACACAGTTTGACAATTTCTCGTATTAACACATATTATTTTCTTGTCCTCATGGTACTTCTTGCTTGCGGGTGAAACCGCGAACAAAAGCTATGTTCAATAAAATACACACAATCTTCATAATAATTTCAATCACAAGTCATCATTCGTGCCAAATTAGCATCAAATTACCAAAAGTAATCATATTTTTTTACGACAACCATAAAACCTGCAGCAAAACTGAATACTTTTGTAATATTTCTAGCCTTGCCTCAAAGTCAGCTGGGACAATAATATTGCACTTAAGTGTAAAGTACTTTTTGAACGTCAAAAATTCATCGAAAGAAAATTCATATTTCTTATTAGAAGTCACGTTTTGTATATTTTTATAAGCTCTCGTCAATTTTAGAGCTTTGTAAAAGCGACGAGAGTCAAATTATACGAATTAGTATAATTATAGCAGTCTTGAGAGATCGCCATAATGGTTGGTCGTTAATATTCAATTTATTTTATGCTGATAAAGATTACTTGGGAGTTGAAGGACATCATTAAAAAAAGAAGGCTAAATAATAAAAATAAATAATTTGGTTGTTAAGATCAGCGCAGGCTTTACTTGCTTTCTCCGTGTATACGCTCTTAGGCATTAGGGGTTGAAATCAATAAAATATGGGTAGGTATTAGAAAATGTCCAACAGCACCGGTTGTAGGTTTTCAGTCGAGTTTTGAACGTGACCTAAGTTTGGTTTCCATTTTTATCCCAAAAACAGCACCAGTACGTTCAATGGTGTAACCAGAGCTCCTTTGCATGGCCTGAAGACGATCAACGTGTAGAAAAGAAAACGTAAACTTAAAAAAGAAGATAGAATAGATAGGATAGAAGCGTAAAATTTCAACGGCCAACGGTACCGGTTCAGGTGTAATAAAACTACACTTAGTCCTGTCATTTGTGGTTAGATATGAGAGCTATAACTATTCCCCAAACGACATAATGACAACAATCTAGCACAAACAATCACGACTTATGGTTATTCCTTATTTCCTGTCTCCATTCTTCCTTATCCTCATTGCTTCTTCTCCAGAATAATTCTCGAAGTTTCGCCAATAAAACGGAGTGTTCTCTAAAGATATCTTTACGGTTAAAAGACGCAATTGAACTCCTCACAAGTATCAACCCTTTGAACAATAAATCACTGCTGAGCGAGGCGTCAAAACATGTTGATACTTCATACCATTGACTAGATAATTGCAGAAGTTCACGAGCACAGACAGGACTCCAGGATTCATTAAACAGTTTTGTGTCTAAAAAAAGTTCAAGCATAACGAAGCTTCGGGATTCAGTTTTCTCTTTCATTATATCGAGGTTTGAAAAGCAAGACTTAAAAAATGGTAAGCACCAAACATGTACGAGACACGAAGGCGTTTTAACTAACAGCAGTTTCCTAACTCGCTTACCAAGTGTTAATAATCGATGACAGAATTTGATTCACTGATCAAAATCTCTTCTTTACGTCTTATACTACAAGATGAGTTGACGTAGGATCCCTTGGATAAATAAATTCATGATGAATTCATGATGAAACGATGACCTACCTATTAAGTGGCTTAGCTTCAAATCATGTGTGCAGTCTATCGTGTGGCATCACGGTTTGAAGTCGGACTTCTGTGGCTCTTTGCTATGTATCCAATCTGACCTACTGACCTGTCAGAGTATTTTCCTTACTCTTTGATTCTCGCACGATGTTTGCCACGTGACGTTGAGATGGAAATTATAGTTATTCTCTTGTTGATGTCGAGGTGAAGGGGCATTGGCTTGTTGGGGATAATAAACTTTTTTTTATGACGCTTTTGATAGGTACACTTTTGTGCATTATTTTTTGTTTTGATGAAGGAAAAACACTCGTAAAAAATATAAAAGGGGTTAAGGCTCGTACAGATCAGCGCGATATCGCGGGCGCTACAAGGGTCGCGCTGCCTGTAGCGCCCGCGATATCGCTCTGGTCTGCACAAGCCTTTAATTTTCTATTTATATAGCTGCACTATAAAAGTCACCTATTATATATTTTTAATAAACATAGACGCTAGTAATACCCGGTTTTTGACGGTCAGGTAAAGGCTCTAATTATTATAAAATCCGCTCTCAAATCTTTATGAAAAATATTATTATTTGTTCGTCAAACAATTACAAGATAAATATTTGTTTACTCTATAGGGTAACAAAACCTATCCATTCACAGAAACTCGAATCACAGTTTCCAAAATAAAAACACCATTACACCATCAACCCACTATGATAATATTATTATCTCCTGAACTTGTCTGCAAAGAACATCCTATTGAACTTGTCTGAACAACAAACAAGACAGTAGTAAATAAGAACAATGTGCCCGATAAAAGTGATACTCTAAGAACACGTAGGCACTAAGCAACAAAATGTTGCTAGCGTGGTGCTTGAGGTATGGTATGTATTCGATACGAAATTCTATGTTCATTTGATACAGAGCTACGTTTTTAATATTCAAATTTTTCCCAGAACCTACGTCAGTTTATTTATGACAAAGTATTTTTGTTTATATGTATTGTATGTATTTATTATTATTATTCCGTTTTTATTTAGTTTTTCTGTTCTATTACACATTTCAAATTTTATCTCGATAGGTAAGTGCTGAATGAAAAACCTGAAAATCTTTAGGTAGACTGGTAGATATGTAAAGGCAACAAGTCCGCCTTTGTACATTTTTTTTTTTTACATACACATTGCCTTTTAATAAATTAATAAGTACACACGGCTACATATCAAGCTATACGTCTCCAGTATAAGCTGACCTCGCATCGTACGGAAATCCTATACAATGCGAGATCAGCATAAACTGGAAATGTATAGCTTGATGTGTAGCCGTGTGTACAACCGGAAACAAGATTCTAAAGAAGTCAAAGTCACGGGGTGAGCAGAAATTGAAAATTCAAAGAAGGAGGACTGAATTTAAATTCAAATTTAAAAGTCATTTATTCAAACTAGGCTGAGAATCAGCACTTTTCGAACGTCAAAATTACATAAGACCGTCCCCCAAATACGCCCACCCTTCACCACTTCCTAGTGCCTTTAGCTGGGAAGAAGAACTGGCGCAACAAACTCCCCCGCAGCACAGCTGTCTGTTCAAGTTAGAAAAAAATGATTCTATACAATAGTTTGGAAAATAATTTAAATTACGCAACACAAAACATAATTTAAATCATAAATTATTGGCCATATGTCAGCTAGCACACGCCAATATACCAACCAAAACATCAAGCAACTCAAGCAGAAATAAAAACTAAATGTAAACAGAACTAAATAAAAGCCTCCAGGCATAAAGGGCGTGCCCGCTAACATAACGCTATATAAAGCTGTAATTCGAAGTTATAAATGATAAAATATGACCATCGAAGTAAAATAAATAACCAGTTAAATACTAGTAACAATAACAAAACCATGATCAGCAAGAAGATCAGTCACCACAAGCGTTCCGTGCAAGATCAGTCACTACCCCCCTCGCCATATCTTAGGGTAAAATCTCTGGTTTGGCAAATTATAATCTGCAACTTGTTCATCTATGTTCTTGCGTTTGTTGTTTGTTATTATCGTTTCTGTAATAAAAGTTGGAGTTTTCTTGGAATCTGTATTTATCTTATCAACATAAGCATTATAGTTAATTGATTCAGGCGTGATCTTGCGGAAATCCATTATAAAATACATTAGACGTTGACATATTTTGTAACCTGTTCCGCTTAATTATTTCTAAAGAGCCATAAAAAACCGTGAATGAAATCGACACGTGTTTCACCTCTCAACGAGGCATCCTCGGCGTGTTGCTACACCGTGTTCGGGTTCGCGACAAGTCAATCGTCATACTGTTTTTTTATTGCTCTTTAGGAATAGTTAAGAAGAACAGGTTACTAAATATGTCAACGTCTATTGTATTTTATAAGCGTATCTCTATAAATTGCAGATCTAGGTAGATAACGTTTTGATGCAAGCAAATTGTGCTGTCTAACATTTAGCTACCTAGTGAGCAGCCAGCCTTACCCCAACACCTTAGAACAAACGTTCAGTTTCTTCAAGTAAACGAAAAACTTTGAGTTGATTCCTTGAAATATTACTTCGGAAACTTTAATATTGTTAGTGTTCGTGTCAAGAACTGAGAAATGCACTGTTGTGGTTCTTTTAGAGATAGTAGTGACTTCACGTTAGAACTTTAAACTGTGCTCAATTAATCTTGTCCTCAGAACAGGGACAAGATTCATTGAGCACATTTTGATTTTACTTTGCTTAGGAAGCGTTTTCATACGAATATGAAACGTATCTGTACGCAAATAATGATAATTTTTGTATACCTAAGTGAATGTGAGCAAGCGTCGCATACGAATATGAACGTTAACTTTTTTCAAATAATGTTCATATTCGAATTCGACGCTTACTTTACTGAGCAAAGTAAAGTTAAAGTGCTATTTAGAAATATTGCCCTAATAGTCTGAGGAAACGGGAAAATCTAAAAGTTTGCAGACGATAGAAGACAATATAAGAAACTATGACTATTTTCAAAAATCCTGCCCATTTTCAGTAACTACAGTTTAAGCTAAATAACGATTTTCTCACCTATCTGGTATTAAAACAGCTAGAAACAACCGCAGAAAACAATGACAAACACTAGACTAAGGAAAAGAGTACCCAGTAATTAAACTAAATAAACGAACATTTGCACTGAAGTAAACAGCTTTAATACTCTTTGTTTTTCTTTTTTCCTATTTTAGATCTAGATAAAAAGTGCTCTGGATCACGCAATAACATTACACCTCCTCGCCACAGTACGGCAAACAAACAATGCTATTAATCAGTACTCCTGTTGATAGTAAATCCAGTCTTAACCGGTTTGTTTAACTTGATTTGTGGCCGCCATCTTGGTTCGAGTAGATTAGTGTTTACTGGATCCCATAGGTGGCGTGTGGTTCTGAATTAAGTACCCTATTAGTTCTTATGAGAGTCTTGAGGTAACGAGGTTGTTTCCGTTTCATTACGAAGCTTTACTACAGCATCTGTCGGTGCGGTAATTAGAACGCGGTGTCGTAACGAACTGGGTTTGCTGTTCTCGGCCATAAATTGTTTTGTCATTAATTTGGGACAAGTTCTTTACAGTTTGTTGAAGTCATCCTCTGAAACTTAGAGCTGTATCTAAATGAATGGCTTAGGTAGCATAATAGCATAATCTGCCTATACTGTTCCCACTGCTGGGACACAGGCCTTCACTTGGTGAGAGGGAATGGGCACATGAGAGGTCACATGTTTTTGAATTTTAGGTTCTAGGATATGCCAGTTTCCTCACGATGTTTTCCTTCACCGTTTTGAGAGCAGTGATGATGAAATAATTTACACAAAGCGCCTGTTTGGGTTTAAACCTACGACTAGGACAATCGCGGTCGATACCACTGTGCCACCACTGTTGCAATGGCTTAGGTAATATGTATAAAAAAAACGCCAGACGTCTAGGTAGGTATTACTTTTACTAGGTACTACGCTTTTTGTCCGTGAGGACATAAAAAAAGACCCTAACAATAAGTTCATAACTGCGAAGATTTTCATCGTAGGGGACATAAAAGACCCAGTTTCAATTTTCTAATTACGGCCTTTTATTTTGATTAAAATCCGGATTTCAATATCTTATAAAAGCCGTATGAGAACCCATAACCATTTTGACAAGCATTTTCTCCGAATACCCAATATACGCGAACCCTCATCGCCACATACTTCCGTTCGACCCCGAAGATATTACAGCGACCACACTGCTGACCCCAGAATCAGAGCGTGAAAATAAAACATTTTCTCACGCCACAAGAGCCTTTTAAGGGGGATGCGTTCAGATGCAAAGTTCATTTTTTGTAAAAAAATATCGCAAAATGTATTATATCGTAAGTTGGTTGATCCACCTGTGATCTGCGGCAGTCAAAAATCATGTGAATATTTCTGTTTGTTATATTTCTTGGTAAATCTCATGTTTTCTATGAATAGCATAGCATGTCAGCCTACAATATTCTCATTAATGGGACACAGGCCTCTTCTTTGTGAGAAGGAACGGGCCAGTGCGGATTGGTGGATGACTCATGGCGTCTAATTTTTCGATTTTTTCCATGTAATTGACAATATTTCCCAGCAAATACGATACCTATAGAGCAGTGGTGGTCCAGTGGTAACGGCCCTGATTTACGAGTTGTAGGTCGTGGGTTCGAACCCAGGCAGGCGATTTACTTTGTTTATTTAATTTAGTAATCACTGCTCTCAAAATAGTGAAGGAAAACATCGTGAAGAAACCGGCATGTCCTAGAACCAACAAATCCGAAGACATGTGACATCTACCAACACTGGGCCGCGTGGTAGTTTACAGCCCACTCCCTCTCACAGAGAGGAGGCATGTGTCCCAGCAGTGGGAACATTTTAAGCTGATTATGATGACGTTACCTATAGGACTACCTTAGGTTAAAGAAAAAAGAAAGAAAAAAATACATTTATTTAACACAGACTAACGTAGAAACAAAAAATTCTGCAAATTAAAAAATCTTATAAAGTTTAAAGTGCGTTATAAGAAATTAAAAATATGTGCCTCACTGCTGCGCCAAATAAATTCATTTTTTTTTCTCTTCACAAGCAATGGCATCATATAATTAAGACAAACTTGAAAAACTGTGACAATAGTTTGTGAGAGACTGGTGTCTGCACTAGGAATTCCTGTATAGCAGATCACCAGGGTCACACCACACGGTATGTAAACATAATCAGTTAGTTAGTAAATGTGAAGGGATAGGGCATAACATAAAAATCAATTATAGACTCAAAGATTTAAACAATATAAAACAAAATTATATAGAATTATAAACAAAAAAAAAGGCCCAGTGCAGCAAAAATCCCAGACCACTTGCTTGCGATGGTTTTCAACTGAACCAAGTGGAAGCTGACGGATTTAAATCAGTTTTATACTTCAATGTGTGTGTGCATAATTCAATAAAAAAAAGTGTGATAATAACAATAACAAATATGTACATAATTAGTACCTACGATACGCTTTCTGTCAAAATCACACAAAACATGCCAATATTTTGAAAGATTGAAGCGTAATTTTCATCTTTGTATCTTATCCTTAAAGTACTCCTTAAAGCGAGGCGTGTCTGAAAAGCTTTGTATTTAATATCTCTTCCGCAGAAACTTTGTGTTTGTTCCCAGAGTAAATGTGAGCTTAAGTTAGATATTAAACCTTCACCTGGCGTGGCTCGTGGCTCGACCTCTTGAAGTATTGCAAGTTTACATTGAAAGGGCTTAGTACCTACTGTTGTTATTTGAACAGTGGTACCTACGTTTGAGTGGGTACAGACGTTGCCGTGGTACAGACTATTCGATGAAAGCTGAGATAACTAATTGAATTAGAACTATTATAATTGGTAAGGAATTTGCGTCTTGATCTAAATGAAGATAGTGGGAAATTGGAAGTTTGTAGGTTCTTAAACAGGGGCTGACCGGAACAGGTACCTACTAGTTCATTTTTACAATCTACTCTCTTTCAAACAGTAACCAACAATAAAAAAAGATTTAAATTAAAATATAAATCTATATCTATGCTAATATAAAAAATTAAACTTTATAAAGCGGTAAAATTTGTTTGTTTGTTTGTAAGTTTGTATGTGGTAATCTCCGGAACTGCAAGTCAGATCTGAAATGTTTGCATTGGATAGCCCAATTCTTGAGGAAGGTTATAGGCTATGTAGCATCACGCTACGAACCTAAGGAGCCGAGCAAAAAGAAAAAAGTCATAAACAACGCTAAGCGAAAACGAACTAATAGCGGGGGCCGAAATTTCACGTGGCCGAAGTCCCGGGTAGAAGCTAGTTTTTGCCATAAATTCATCCCAACTACGGAACCCTTCATTGTGCGTGGTCCAACACGAACTTGGCCGGTTTTTTAAAGACACTATGCATTGTCAAAAAGAGTCAATAAACACAAATAATATGTAATTTGACTCTTCTCACGACTATTTTTGCCAAATAATAATTGATTGCCCTGGAAAAGGATGCATGGAAGGATTTGAGGGAGGTCTTTGCTCAGCAGTGGGACAGTGTAGACTAATAAAAAAACTTATAACGAAACCAGGTCGGCAATTTGTACGCTACATACGTAACAATACCCATTTGCACAAAGAAAAAATTTAATAAGAAGCAATTATCGCGTCGACTCAGCGTTATTTAGCTCTGAGCCACAGATTAATATATATTCACGCGAGGAAGGCTCTTATGAAATCATTTTTGAAAGGGAAATCTTGCCAGAGGAGGCTTACTCAAGGAGGCAATAAATTTATTGGTTAGGCAGAATTTGATAAGGTATTAAAATGTTTTATGGTGATGTCGTACTTGCCGTATTTAATTTGATAAATTTTCCACGTAATAGTACTTCTTATGTTGTATTTACACGATGTATACTTACAAAGATTTGTTAAATGAGAAATAGAATTAAGACTACTAATAAAAAAATACGTTTCGAAAATAAAATGTCGGCAGTATTTGTTCAGATACAAAAAAAAACATTTGGTTCCATTCACATATTTCTTTCTGCTCAGTCGCACTTCAACCTCCAAGATAAAAGCCCTGATTAGTTTGGGGCTCGACGGTGACATCAAGACATTGTGACGTACAAACTTGTGCTAAATGTAAGCTTACTGTCTGTCATCATCACCGTTTATTTTTTCCAATTAAGCTTTTGTATTATTTTTAGGGTTCCGTACCTCAAAAGGAAAATATGGAACCCTTATCGGTATACTCGTGTGTTCGTCTGTCCGTCTGTTACAGCCAATTTGAAGAATCTAATAAAAACTTAATGAATCTTATTTCCGAATCTAATGGACCGATTAAGTTGAAATTTGGTACACATCATTTTTTGTGACCCAAATTAAAATTCATTTATTTCAGGTACAACATAACCCATATTATAAAGAATTTTTAAATTATTCAAAATAAATACATAATCACGCATAAATAAAAACAAACGAATAAATACGATATAAATACAACAAACACGAGCGTGTTACGTAAATAAATGAATTTTGAATAATTATGTGGGTCACTTTTCGGGTGCAAATAGAAAAATAATAGGGTGGCTTAAAATTTGAAAAAAAAATAAGATTGGTTCTTTACATAGAGTTTACTGAAAAACATAAGAAATCATAGCTTTAAATTAACGTGGTAGATCTCTAAATATTGTGCGTACAAACTTACATGTGCAATTGGAATGTATGGGAGAACATGTTTTTCAACTACAATGTCAAGTTTGTTCTTGCGATAAAAACATGGTAGAAAACATATTTATCGTACGGAACCCTCATTTTTTATAGTATTTCTTTATATCAGAAAAAAAATCGGCACAATGGTGTAGGTACTATAGTACATAGAAATTGTCTATATGATAAAACAATAATAATTTTATGGGCTCCTAATATCACTATTTATTTGTAGGTAATATTGTCCTGGCAAATTTTCCGAAATCAGTCCAAAAATTTTCAAAATTAACGCAAACACCACGAACGAAAACAAGGTAACTTAATTTCCTCATTCCTGACTCCTGATAAGAACAGAGCCGACATAAAATAACGAATTATCCAACACTCTACCTGGGCCCAACTACGGCCTACCTGTTATTTCATTATATTTGGGTCCTCACATTACGAGGGGTCCAAACAGGCCCCTGCTGTAATTGTTAGGGTACCTTTTCGATCCCTTTGTAACGGAAGGGGTTAATTCCTTGCCTGCGGCTGTAGAATGATTATTTCATAATCTGGAGAAATGTGGCAGGTGTTTTTGTTGTTTTTCACTGATTCTCGTGGTTAAATGAAAAGGTTTATTTTGGCCTCCGTTTATTTTTAGTTATATGAGATGTGACGTGTTAAATCCTTTGGCGAGATATGGAAGTTCGCATAGAATAATATTAGTTATCTGTCAATCTGACTTTTATTATATGCTAGCTTTTGCCCCCGCCTTCGCCCGCATGGATGTCGGAAAATATCCCACAGGAACGTGCTACCGGAATTTAGAGTATCCTATGTACCCAGCTTATGGCCTATCCGTATGCTTTTGATCTAAATACGTTCAGCCGTTACGGCATGAAATGTAACCGGTAGATAATAAATCTGTTTTCGGGTTCCGGACTCAAAATGAAAAATTGATACCGTTAAAGGATGACTTCGTTGTCTGTCAAGCCCCTCTTTCTCAACGCGTGGAGGCGTCAAGTTGAAATAGATATCAAAAACTTAGATCTACGGTCCTTTGGAGCTGTAAAGAAAATCACACAATCGCTGACTGGCAAATAAAATATTTTTAAAACTTTTTTAATTCGATACGAAGGTTTAGAAGAACTGCCATGAAGAGTACCTACAGATAGATGATTAAATTGCGTTATGCTTTTGTTTATTTATACTACCCAAGTTAATTGGACAATGGTGCCGATTCTATTGTCACAAATGCCTCTAAACTAGACTAAAAATCACCAAAATTTAGCTTATTCCTGTCAAACGATGATTTCCCATTCTGAAATAGACTAAAGTGACACAACTTACCTATATTTTAGTTTGATTGAGTACAAAGATGGCACTGACTTATTAATTTAGGGAAAATGGCAATTTTGCTATTCAAAATTTGACGTTTTTCACCTACAATTTTGATTGTCTTATTAAATCTGTCTATTTATAATCGCGATTAAAATTCACAACAACACTTCGACTTCAGGTGCTAAAACAGTACTGTATCTTTTTTTTTTCTATTGCTTATATCTCGAAAATGGTGTGTCCTATCGCAAAAATAATGAAAATTTCAATCCCTTTTATGAAACCAATAAACCCCTATAACTCAACATGTAGGTAATATTAAAATTCCATATAAAACACGTCGAGGTTGAGAAAAAAATCACGGGGTAGGGCAAACGAGTACCACATGGAGTCGCGATTGTCAAATTCGATTTTAGTTGTGTCAAAATTATTTTTAAATTTAGAGATTTTTTTTTGCAGAATAGCTTTAAGATTCTCATAGCCAAAAAGTAAGGAATTTTAGTGACAGTTTGGTTAGTTTAGTTCGATGTACAAGAGAATCGGCACCAGTATATACTAAAAATCATAGTGCAAGATCTGCTTCCTACGTAGGTGGCACTCGTATTATTATAAAACTGGTAACGTATGTGTTGAGTGCTGCACTAACAAGCTGTCAGTGTAATGCACTGAGATCTTTAAACCTGACACTTTATTTTCTAAACCCGGTGTGAACCCCATTTTATACGGATTGCGTATGTTGTGACACTGAAAAACTAGAAGTGGTTGCAGTGTTGTGAACGGTTATAAAAAACCGGCCAAGTGCGTGTTGGACCACTTACAATGAAGGGTTCCATAGTTGGCATTAATTTGTCCCAAAAACCAACTTAATATTGTTGTTGAAAACCATACATACAAAGATAAACGTCTTGGTCAATTCTCCAACTGAAAATGTAAATTTGTAACATCACGCCTTGTTTCCCCGAAGGGTTAGGCAGAGGTGTCCCTGTAGCAGGTTCATCCACATTTCGCCAGTTATGTTTTAAGTCCAAGTGTTGTTATGTAAATTTGTAATCAGATAATAATATTTTTTATGTGATATAACTACAAATTAACGATTATCGGACTTTTTCTTTTACTTTCACTGTGAGACCTTGCTTCTTGCCAAATTTCATGATTCTAAGTCAACGGCAAGTACAGGTTTTGATTTATTTGCGAGTATCAAAATATGTCACATAGATGGCAGTATTTTTTATTGCGTTGACTTAGAAGATTGAATTTTTTAGAGTTCCAAGGTACCGTAGAGCTACGTATTTAATATTAATTTCAAATTGATGCTTCCACGCGTTCCTGAGAAAAAGGGTCTCGACAGAGTAACAGACAGACAGATAGACAGACAGACAGGCAATGAAGTGATCCTATAAGGGTTCCGTTTTTTCCTTTTGAGGTAAGGAACCATAAAAAGGGGAAGAATTCATTGGGTATTCAAAATTCGTCCGCATCGATGTCAATGGGAAAGGTGTCCAAAAAACTGACAGCATTGCCTTTAGAAAGATTGATTCTTGACTGATTGGAATTATTAAAAGTTTAACAGCAGTATATTATGTATTTTGTAGTGGTGGTGGTTACCGGTAGCTTGCGACCTGCTGCAGTGTAATATATTCAATGTAATATCATTATATTTGTTTCTATGAAATATTCACATGTTTATTTAGCTCTTAAGGTGAAGTTAGCTGGAAGTGTTTTTTAGAGGTATCAAGGTGTCAATTTCACTCATTCTCTATAGAAAAGGGAGGATCCTCCGACCAGATGGGTGTTGCGTCTGGTGGGCAACTGGTGTGTGTTGAACATAACCTGGGTTTTATCCAAGTTAATCCGGAGACCAATGCGTACATAAGAATTCACTAGGACGTCCAGCATCTGCTGCAAGTCCTGCAGCGAGTCTGTCTGCTGCAAGTTATGGTTCATTACCAAACTGAATATGAAGATATTTCGTAACGAAATAAAAATCTATTCATAACGTGCAAAGCATTTTTTATTCTGGATAAATAAAAATATAATGTAGACCCATAAATGTGAGTAAGTATGAATTACGTGTACGCTGAAATATTCTTGACATTAGTTTCAACAAAAGACACTAGCGGCTCGTATCAATATTCAAGAAAAGCTTTCAATAAAACACAGTGTTAGTGAGATCATCAAACGAGGCACGTTCGCACGTAAACAGTAAACTATTGTGGCGACGCTTTTGTTTTGTGGTCTGTTCACATGATGTTAGTTAGTATACTAGTAGATTAATTTTGGTGACAGAATTAAAACGATTCTATTCTAGTTTTTTACAGCAAAATACTGGGATAAAGGCAAGCTAGCCTAAGCATAATCAGCATATAATGTTCCCACTGCTGGGGCACAGATCGTGGGTAAGCTAGAATAAAACATTATTGTTAATGAAATAAAGTCTTGAGATCGTTTCCCGGTTGGGATAATACGAGTATATGGTATATTTTCAAAAATTCTGAAGCATCTAATCGTACTTATGGCAAATTTGACGTAAATTTCTGTCCCCTATTGTATGGTAGAATTGCAGACAAAAGTAAATGTAAAAAAGGCGCAATTCTTTTTGATATTTCCTATCACAGCGACATAAAGGTTAAGATGGTAATAAATAACAGTGTATTAGGAATTACAAGTAAACAGAACACAACAAATTAGATAAAGGAACAGCCATTTTGCGGTGTAATTTAGTGAAATAAATGAAGTTAATTCAATTTTTCGTTGAGAAGCGCCTTCCGCTTCCATAATGACTAAACGATTTGGAGTAGAAACTAAGTAAACGTATACGAAACTACAGAAAGTAAAGGAAAATATTAAAGTTACTTTTTTTTGGGAAGCAGTTGTGGCCTAGTGGTAATAGCCGCGATTTACGAGTTGTAGGTCGTAGGTTCGAGCCCCGTTAGGCGCTTAACTTTGTGTAGATTATACTCTCAAAACGGTGAAGGAAAACGTCTTGAAATAACCGGCATGTCCTGGAACCGAAAATTTGAAGACATGTGACATCTACCATCCCGCACTGGGCCTGTGTGGTGGATTACGGCCTAATCCCTCTCACAGAGAAGAGCCTTGTGTCCCAGCAGTGGGAACATTATAGGCTGATTATGCTATGCTATCTTTGAGTAAATTTCTGTAAATGGGTAAGGAATAGGAAAATATTCTTAAAAGCCTAGATGTGATTTGTTTCTCACATCTTAAGCGTTTGCAAAAAAGGCCTTGATAGTAAATGAGAACTAATGTTCTTGTTCTGCTTTTCGTGTGGTTTGTGACGAACTTGGTGTAAGAGTTTTAAAGCCGCCTATGGGCCTCAAACTTGGCTTCACATGCCGTCGAGAAATATTTCTCATTAGGCATGCCGCCAGCTTTCTCACGATATTTTTCTTCACCATTTTTGAAGCAAGTGATAATTATACAATTTGTACATGAATCCGAAAAGTCAGAGGTGCGTGCCTTGGGTTCGAACTCGAGACCTAATAGGACTTGGCAGTCCGACGGTCACACCACTAGGCTAAGGGCGTGTCAGACTCTTACTGACTAAAACCCACCCGTGTTCCTTCAATTGCCTGTATGTTGCCAGGGGCCACGATATCCCTTTCGGAAAAAACCGCTACCCCAGCAGGCATCGGCCCTATCGGACCCCGTCAGTTCTGCTGACATCTCTTTGAAGCGCGCGTGGAACACAATGTGCTGTCGACCCAGGCCTGGTCCTTACCGGACGGTGAGCTGCCCATTGTTCACCGTCCGCAAGCCCGCGCCTACGATGGCCGGGAATTGGCCTGCGATTACCGACGCCCAGGGCGTCTCCGGCGGCGGTTAAGGGCCTGAGTATGTTGCCAATCAATGTGAATTTTAATATGTTCTCTGCTTCATAAAATATATAGATAAAGATACAATTTATTTATCTTTACTTTAATGACTCTGAATTATGCTGCTGCACAAAAAAATAATCATTTAATATGAATAGCAGCAGCATAATTTAAAATCATTAAAGTAGATAGGAATAATTAATTATAGCTATACAGGTTCACGTAGAAATAATAAATAATAATACGAATGGTAATCATTATTAACAGCACAATATGATATGCAATAATGCATTCAATTGAATGCAGATTTTCCTGTAAATAAATGGATAAGTAATCAAGCGGCTGGCACAAGTACTCGCCTGAAACATTCACACAATCTGTACAAGTACTGTGTTACGGATTGATAATAGCGTAACGTATCGAATGTTTATTGGGTTACGGGTTAGTATTTTGTGTACGATCGTCACATGTTTTTATTTACGTGAAGGTAAGTTTATGCATTTTTGTCTCATGTCCATGATATGATCCTATAATAGTGGTAATGGTGATTTTCCGTGTAGAAACAAAAATTATTGAAGTGTCAAGGGATGAAACGGAATTTTAGAAAATTTAGCATTTTATGAATGGCATGTCGTCAGCAAGGTTGGCAATACGTACGTACCTTCTACGCAGTTTTCGCATTTAATTTGTGCAGAATAAATTATTCGTCTTTCCTTTTTTCGAAGTATTGTGGCTCTATGATTGGATTTCACTGATATCATTCAGCTGTTAGTAGGAAGATATTTGGGGCTTGCCCGTCTATCTACCGTATGTTTCCAAATTCCGATTCCCAGCGATCCCACCGATGGTTTACGGTCGTTTCAGGCCTTTTAAATTATTCAAAATGCGTCACCACCCCCAAATTCCTATTACTTTGCATTATTCTCCACTGAGAGCACTCTTAAGGGTCTGAAATTGGATTTTCGTTAGCTAGGCGTTGCTCCTAGCTGGTTAAGAAAATTTCGTTTTGGAATTGCGTTTGATTAGCGCATTTTTGAATAAGTTGGGCTAGTGATGGAATAGAATATACAGGGTCAAATGAAATTAGCTAGCAAAACTCCGTAAACGTGATGGATATCCATATCTAAACATGACCAAACAAAAAATAAGTTAATTAGATTAAGTTTTTTTTTTGAGGTCATCAGTGTAGTGTACTCACTTAAAATATCACTTTATAAAAATCTTTTTTTTTTGGGTAAACTTCATAAACGTGATGATTTGGATTCTTTGTGTTTGTAATTTTTATGGTGTATTAAATAATATTCTATATATTCTATCTATCTATCTTAACACGATAAAACAAAAACAAATTTTCTCAACTCATACTTCATGGCTTGTATTTAATCGAACCCGTAATAATTCCCATTTAGCACTCTTAAAATTTTATTGAACACTCTAATATGATTGCGCAATTTTTTTTGTGAACCGATTACTATCAACCGAGCACACATCCAGACTTCGGATTGATAATGAAAAATTCCAGATGAAAAAACCAATAACACCTCCCGACCCGGTAATCGACCCCATGACCTTATGCTTAGCAGTAGGTAGTGCTTGCGATCACTAGACCTAGACCAGGCAGTCAAATATTGCTTTAAGTACTGGGTAAAACCGTACAAATATTCACGAGGTGATAGTGGTTTAAGGCATTAGGAACCGGGTGTCAAGTTCACTCATCCTATATAGAAAAGGGAGGATCCTCCGACCAGACGGGTTGCGTGTCTTGCGGGCAACTGCCCAACGATTGAAGCCTGGGTAGTTGTTGTTGTGTGTTGTATGTCGTTCGCGTGGTAAACTCAAATTGCGCGGTGCAGGATTTGTGTGACGTCAGGTCTTTGATGCCTAGTTTGCATGTGGCGATGTAGATGTCGCCACAGTGATGACAACTGACTTTCAACCTAGAGTATTTAACTCCCACGGGTCACACAGTCTCACAGTTTCTATTTCTTGCAACTCCATAGAATTATTTTAAGCAAATGCAAACAAAAACTGTAAAAGTTTAACGGTCACACTTTGTAGCACTTTATTTCCTTGCTCCCCAACCAGAGAAAGCGGCGTTAAAATTTTATAGCTTCTTCAAATAATAACTTTTTAAAAGCTCGCTAATTGAGGAAGCTTTTAATCAAGCACTTGTTATTTTAAGAACTTTTTAAGAGCAATGGGAATAAATTGGCTTTTTTATAAGTAATTACTATTTTTACTCGTGTTATTTTTGACTTGTTGCTGAGGTCAACGACTGTTTTTTTTCGTTTTGCTTCCAAGGCCGATGATTATACTTTTTTAATTAAAATTTGATTTGATCGACAGTATCTATACATGCAAAAACGTACGCCATCTGCTACGATTCTTACATACGCCTTTTGCTTCGTTTACGTTCATACATCTGCACCCTAATTGCGTAACACACGATCAATTATAACCTGAATCATTTTGTAGGAAATTGCTAATCCATTGCTTCATATGTTCGAAAAATTTGTCTGCTCAACAACTTAAATAACGGAATTAATGTTGTTGAACTATCAAAACGAAACAAATTGTGATTAATCGAGTGTAACTCAATTAGGGTGCTGGTCATACACGCACGCCAGTTGCAATCAACAGTACAGCCAGTACTAATTAAACATTTCACGTTCATACTTAAGTTAACCCCTACCAGCTTATCTCAAAGCCAACTGGGGATCTGTGGTACTTTGGTCGTGAACTTCTTCAGTAACTATGACATTTCAGGGCTTCACTATAATCGAACAGAGCTAGATGTGCAGACCTATTAAATTCGAATAATACAGACCAATGTTCTCAAGTGAAAAATTATAGACGTAAAATTATAGTAACCCAACTCATTTAAACATTCCCTTTATTTCATCCACAATTTATTTATTTAAGTATTAAAACTTTCTGCACAAGTAAAAAAAAATACTCTACAAAGGCGGATTTAATCCCTGAAGCATTTTTTACCAGTCAACCATATGGTGATGCAGAGACGAAACATGGCAGGTGCAATATAAGGTATAACTCGAAAATAATTACAAAATACAAGAATAAATACATACATACATACATATAAACATAATAATCTTTGTCAGGAGAAATAACGATCGGTAGAGGAGAAAACGAATCCAGCAAATTAATTCAATCATATCATAATTAATATTTTGACAGAACAGTGCAGATTCCCATCCGATAAAATAATTACGGAGATTGGCTAAACAATAGGGTAACAAATCTTTTCTTCTTCCTTAACATTATTTCACTGTTTGTCGATCGAAAAACCGTAATCCCATTTTTCAACCTCAGGCTGACGAGATAATTGGAAAAAAGGCTTAGAGCCGAGGCTATGATGTAAGATGAGCGGAGGTATTTCTAGCTTAGTTCAAGTGTACAGTCCGGCGGATGAGAGAATGCGTTCTTGACACCTATTAGTTTCATACTAACGAATACGTGTTTTGTGAAACTGACAGGTGTCAGGAACGCATTCTTTCGACGGCCGGAGTTGATAAATCACGAACGAAACACTCAATAAAAAGGTAAAGGACTAACCTACTGTAAATGTGTGGTGGTATCTACTTCTTCGAAAGAAAATAATGTCGTTTGTCCTTTTGTAAATGAAAATGAATCACAGCATACCTAATAAATACCACCATTATGTTGGTATTTTTGCAATACTTAAAATAAGTCTCAAGCTACTATCAAATCGGAATATTTTTATTGAAAATAGTTTAATATACTGCCTTAAAGTTTTCAGAAATAACAGTGTTTTTAAAGGATTTCCTTCTATTTGGCAGAATCTTCTTTACACAAACACTCTTATGGCATAAAAATAATTTAGTGTAATTATTTATTGTTTGGTCGAATGTTTATACGTCCGAATTTACAATGGCATAGTCGTCATCAAATGGCAGAATTTTATTTCGAAATTTTGCCATTTCTATAAAATAGGATTTTTAACCTTAAATTAAAATAGGTTGTACGTTGTTTTATAGCTTTTATTTTCACAGAATTTCGTTTCACATATTTTTTTTCTCATTTTATCATTTCACGGAATAATCAGTACGCAGAATACTTACTTTCAATAAATTTAAATCATCGATTTTTGTTACAAATAAAATTTTATGTTTCGATTTTCATCTCATAGAATATCAAATCAAATATTCTTTATCCTCTTATTGTTTAGTTAATATAAAACTTATCACTAAGAAAAACATTTTATCAAGTGACCTTTGGCAAATAGTCAATAGTCTATAGTATTTTTATAATTTTATGGGGTAAATATAATTTTTTCTGACCTAACCTAACCTGTCCGAGTCGGGGTGCTCCAAGTCCCGAGCTCGCTTCGCTCGCTCTTGCAGCCTAAGTTCTCATTCGACTTTAATTCGACGCTTAATTTTCGATATTTTATCATTTTATAGGGTAAAAATTTTTTTAGTCAGCGTAAATTATGATTATAAAATTCATTGAATTGTGTTTTTGTGAAATATGTGTAATTAAAGTAAATAGTCTTTAAAATAATAATATTCGAAATAAACATACAAAGACCAAAATATTATATGAACCATTTTCTGCGAAATGAAATTCTATGAGATTTCTGTCTGCGATACAAGGGAACACCATTAAAATATTAAAAAGTCTTAAAAAGTCAATATATTGGCGAAGATTGTATGATTCGTCATTTTGAACTGGGTGACTGGGTGGTTAGGTTAAAACTGTGACCAACCGCGCGCGAGCCAAGTGAGCGTAGCGATCGGTGACGCGGCAGCGGCCGGCGAGCGCTACTTCCAAGTTGCCCACAGAAATGTTTTTATTATTGTCTAATTATCTAGCCTTGCTTCCATGCTGTATGCTTGCTGCATGCATGGTGCATGCTTGGCTAGTTGCCTATTCTAAAACGTAGACCTATGGAGAAGAATTGACAAGAAACTACATGGACACTCTTTTAATCGAAATTAAAAATTTAAAAAATATCTTGCGCGCTCTTCTAACGATGGGACCTCGCCCTAACATAATGAAAAGACCCAATCGTTTGGGATAGTGGAGGTCTTATCAGGGACAAGGCCGAAACCAGCCAGTTTGGTCTTGATTAATGTAATGAAGTGAATATTGCTGTTAAACCTGGTGATAAAGGGTTAATCTGTGAATGGGTCGGTACCCTATATTTGGTTAGGGTCGGTAATAGGATGTATTGTTTTTGGTTCATTTGTTATTAATGCCCTAAAAAAATACAGTGTAAAAAAAATCTGCTGTTCCCTACATTTTGACCGTGTAGGTACAGTACCGACCAAAATACCATAGGCAATCGCACAAAGCAATAGACTGACGCTTCGGTTTGACTTACGACCTTCTTCTATAAGATGTTACAATACTATAGATACACACACACTCACTTTGTCTGCAACTCATAGTACTTCATAATTTCAATCAATATAGAATACGGCGTGCTAGCTCAGTGGATAACGTGCTTTGGTATGTGCGATTATGGCGAGCCGAGCGAGGGTTCAAATCCCATCTGTGGTTTGCTTGTAATTTTTAATAATTACATTCATAGTTTTTGTTAATTTTTAATAATTATTATTCATAGTTTTTGTAATTTTTTAATAATGACTAGTTCAATAATCATTCGTTTTTTGTTTCGGTCGTCTTGTTCACATAAATATTAAGGTTTAGCAGGTAGACCACAGAAAACTAAGTAAATCATTTCGATTTCTGTGGGGTAGACAGACGCAGTTCGTTACGCGTATTCGCGATTGCTACGGTCTGTTCCCAGCCAATCTCAAAACTTTGTTGGTTCGTGGTTATTGTTGGTGACGAGTATTTAAGTATTAGCGGTGTTGTGGTTATTGTTTTCAAAATGCAGTCAAATATAAATATTGAAGGGAGATCAAATATTATTGCGCTGCGTAAAAGTGAATGTAATTTAGACAAATATCTAATGAGACCGGACTAAGTGTGAGTGTTATCATTTAAATATTTCATATTTTACTAAACATAAATCTTAATCAAAGGTATTGTTGATAGAACAGAGGTATTGTTGAGACAGAAGATGACTTTAAAATTTTAAATTCATTATGAGGTTTAATTCGATTAGTGAATGATAAATAATTATTATGTGTAATAAATACAATGTTATTCTTTGTTCTAGAGAAATACTGTGAGGGTTAAGAGGAATGAGGAAGAGGCTTATTATCGAGCAGTAGCGACGTCAAATGATGGAGGAATATGAAACAAATGGTTTCATACCAACGAGATATTTTGCTGAATTATTAAACACGTCATTATGAACCGTTCGCTGTGCACTCTGAAGACTTGTATCACTGAAGACCAGCTAGGAAGCCGTTTTCGACAGAAAGGCATAAACAAGAACGTTTAAGTTTCGCACGATAATATTAAGACTTCAAGTGGGACACTGCTATATTTTAACCTTAAAATATTTACCGTACCAACTTAATAAACAACAGATTCGTTATTGCATGAATTTGTGGTAACGATTTTTTAAGCAAGTTACAATATGTTGTTTGTCGTATTTCTCGCAGATAGACCGAAAATGTTTAAGATTATTTTAGTAATATTATTATTTTAGGATTACAATTTGAGGTTAAGTTTCAATCTTCTTTTCGTAAAGAAAATGAATACTTAAGCTATAACCTCAATACCAACCAATATTTACTAAAGCCAAATAAAATGTAAAATAAATAATGTAAACAAACTGCCCATACTTTACCTTAAAATCACCTATTTTGTAAGTAGTTTTTTTTACATTTTGATTACTTCTTACTATTACTTCGACCATGATCAAAGCTAACTAATAATAAGCTAGCTAATATTTATGGTGAAAAAATCAATTTAAAATTTAAAACATTTCATAATACAAATATGTCAAAATAATATAAATTACTTCTAAGTTTTTTGACATCTATTTCACATCTTATTGAGCTGACGTAATGACAAATAATTGTAGCAATATATTATCTCATAAGTAAAATAAATATAACGAATACAATTTTTTAATTTTGCTATCACATATTACGCATTTTTAATTCTAAACCCTTTATTGCAATAACAGCATTAATAAAAAAGGCAGCAATAGTTAAGATATAATATTATTGCAAACAAAAATATTAATATTTGCAAAAACTGTACTGTGCTTGACGAGGTTGGAACCTAAGCCAGTTTGCATCTCAGACCAATGCTTAACGCGTTCTGCTATCTGCACACGCAAGTTTGGTTTGAATTTTAGCATTGCCATAAACTGGCCAAGGTCAAGCGCATGATGCGTGTTGTCTAACAAAAGCGACGGAAATATATATTTGTTTCGGTAGTGAGGCGCAAGTACGCGACGATACGACAGTGTGTAAAGCGCAATACTGCGTTCTCTGTGGTGTGTGTGCCGTGTTGTTTACACATACAGATATACGGACTATACCGCGTGTTCACAGCAATATGATTCTTAACGTGCTTATGCACTTTTGAACGCTTACTGTACATTACACTTAAAATGTGCTTAATGTATGAAAGATAGTAAAACAAAAACGACGAAATGGTCTAGAATCATGTTCTGAATTCATGGTATCAGTTACGCTTCGATGTCTTACATCCTGTATGTATAGGTTTTAGAAGTTAACTTTTTATCTATTTTAAGTTGAATGACCAATATAATCTCTGATTAAAAAAATTGACTTTAGAAGTTCCATACAATTTGTAAGTAGATACAATAGTTTTAATTCATGTTATATTTAATCATCCACGTAATGATCATGATCTTACTAGACTGCCTAAATCAATGTTTCCATGACATTTTGAGTGGGTACAAGTAAACCTACTCGGAGTCCTCGATCCCCTGTTCTAAAAAATACAGGAAAATTTTAGCTCATTCACTACAGTTGGTTGAAAGAATTCGTTATTGACACCTGTAAGTTTCATGCTAACGAATACGTGTTTTGCGAATTTGATCCTTATTACTACTAGAAATTGTCCAGCTGACAGGTGTCAGGAACGCATTCTTTCGACGGCCGGACTGTAGTTGGGTGAATCAGAGAGTAATTAAAGTGATGTCAACTCCTGAAGTATCAACTCCTTGCACAAATACAGTACAAAAGAGGGTCCTATAACCCATCCCTCACGAGAAAATTCTTTAGTCCCTTTTATAGCCCAAAGTAAACGCATATAAACCAACTTTCAGGGGAATAGAATCGTAAAAGATAGACGCATTTTACGAGTCCTACGAAAAAAGATAAAAGAAACTAACAATATCAATAGTAAGTTACAACACTTACATAAGTTCTGAAGATATTTTGTTTGATCTTTCGTCTTAATGCCCGACGGGGACAAAGTTTTTACGTACTTACGTTCATAGAGGTCAAACGATAATTGAATTACAATATCTTTCTATTATTATAATTAATGATATCTCACTAATATTACGAAAATGTTAACTTCATATGTCTTTCTTAATAATAATTAACGTAGCTGTACGTTCGGCGTAGATGTTCGATCATAATTATATTTTACCGATAATAATCAGGGTTTATCAAGTAAAGGCTCTTTCAAACAGGCGCGACACGTCTCGTCGACACCGCTCGTCGCGCGACGAGCGGTGTCTTTGTGTCGCGTCGCGTGTCGCGCCTGTTTGAAAGAGCCTTAATGTGTTAAATAGAAAATGCGTTAATTTTTTGATAACCAAATAACGTACCTACTTGGGCAATATAATTATTGTCCACGGCACCGATAAAATAAAAATAATATACAAATTAGTGCCTATTGAATCGTAGTGAATTCAATAAAACCTATACTGATGGAAATCAACCAGAACTGTTAATATTAAATAATAATAATAAATGCAAAAAGATTCTCTCCGGCGGGGAATCGAACCCCGGTCTCCCGCGTGACAGGCGGGGATACTTACCACTATACTACCGAAGACTTGCTAAAGACATGCGAAATGCCGGTTTTGCTTTAACAAATAATATAATATATCTCATGGTACGTGTCACATAATGTTGGAAAGATAAAATTCATTGATATCAACTGTGATTATAAATAACACGATTGTGTGACCTACCTTGTTTGTGTAAGCCACATTTTTTTTAATGTACTGCGTAGGTACCGATTTTGAGTTACAACTTATGGTAGGTATTAGAATTTCTTGATTACAATTCAAATCTCGATAAAAAGCAATAACATTAGCCTTTAAAACATTGACTGAGGCACTCTAAACAAAGAAAAAATAACAAGAATAAATACTACCTACTTATTCGTTTTCTGCAAATAATACTTGTCTTCTAAGTTCTACTTTTAACAAAGATCTTTTAACTTGTTACTCTCAACAAGAATACTTTTGTTTGCACTAAACTGCAATTAACGTACTAAGAGTAAACTAATTAAACGGAACCTTTGTTACAAAGTTGCTACTCCATATTGTTGAACAAAACATTGCAGTCTTATAGAAACTAAGCTAAAACTAACTTGCTGCATTTAAGATCTAGGTAATCCCTGTTGTATCATATTTCCTTTGTAACTGCTGAGTTTGTTGTAATTAAACGTTCTACGGGGAAACTACTCGATTAAAAAACCGGCCACGCGGGAGTCGGATGCACACGAAGGTTTCCGTACCTTACTGTATTAAGATCGAGGAAAACACGCCGAAAAAAACATTTTTTGTAAGCTGCGATATTTATTCTGCCCTGCTAAGCCCAAAGGCGGTATCTCTGAGATCGACACTTTTAGAATTTTTTATACCATTCAATAGCTTTAACAATTTCGCATCTAATGGTATAAGCGAAAAAGCGCTATCTAATTTAAAACATTAAAAAAAAACACAAGTTTTTTATATCTCCATGTTTCCTTAAATTTCAATTTATAAAAAGTCAGTTTTCTCAAAACTTACTCCGGTTGAGATACCGCGTTTGTGCTTAGCAAGGCAGTATTCTTCTTATAAAAATAACGGATTATTGAAAAATTTGTCCTAAAGCTTACATCATCGAAGGGCTTATTAGCGGCCTTAGGCTTCCTGTAGTGAAATGACGCCGGAGCCGCACTAGGGCCGGACTGAATGTTTCGCTGGCAATGTTTTACTGAACTGTGATCGCTGTTTTACTCGGCATCAATGCCAGTGGTCATGCATGCGGTTTCGTTGCAGCGGACAGCGTATATGCGATATTTATTCGTGCACACAAACTTGTGGTCCGGCGTCATGTATAGGAAGAGTAATGAAAAAATAAAATTCCCATTTGTGTCTCGCGCAAATCTGCGGTCTATACACAAAACGGGTTAAAAAAAAACTGTGTTAGTGTTACACAGTTATATTACGACCTGGGATCGCTTTAAGCAGTAGGTATTGTTTTATACTTCCTTCTGTAAAAAGGAAAGGTAAGGTAAGGTATGCTGGAAGAGATTTCTTTAGAAATAAGCATTGCCTTTGTACGTATTTTTCTGTTCCTTTCTTCTTGTCTGTTTATATGTATGTGCATAAATGGTTAAATAATAAATAAATAATAATAAGGAAAGTATAGTCTAGAAAAGAGATGGAGCTAGATGTACTGTATATTTCTATGTCTTTTCTATAGTTAAGTAAGATTAAAATAATACTGCTTTATGAGGTAGTGATGAGTCCACTGTAAATACAACTGTCACTCTCTCGCAGCCGGAACCGAGCGATACCGACGGCTTGTCGGCTTCATGTTCTCCGAGACTAGTGGCACGGAGGTGTCGTGATGTTTATCACCTGAACAAACTTACTTAACCTCGACGATTCAAGTCATTGTTAATTTATTACAGTGTGAAATTATAACGTTTGCTCTTTAAAAAGCACTTATTATTTATTTGTATTTCAGATAGAAAGATTTTGTTAGTAAAATAGTGCTTAAAACTTGGCATATTGGGTCACACATACACGCATACAATGTTTGAAGAACGGACAGTCATACCTGTTCGCTAACACATTCAGGATGCTGTTGCTACTCACACGCACTCTGTGCAGCAGTGACGCTGCTTTCCTGCAACGAAACCATCTGAGCGTGACTCCATGAGCGTGTCAGCATGGCGGGCACGCTGCATAACGCAGGGAATCTGAGCAGCATCCTGAATGCGTTATTGTATTGATTGAACCCGCAGAGCATTGTCAGCCCTTTGCGTAAATGCTGTCCGGAGGCTGCTGGAGTAAAACGCCAATATATTTGAAATAATATTCGTTCTCTGTCATTTTGAAACGATTGACAGAAACAGAATTATGTTTTTAATACGTTTAGCACTATACACGTTTAATGATTTGTGGTTCAATCGCACCTCACATATATTATAACATTAATGTTTCACACTCAAGAACCTGCTGCAAACTGAGATATGGGCTATTTCAATTTATGTGGTGTCGACGATGTATGTCTTTAGACGCATGTCTGTTATGCAAAAAAAAACTGCAGTTATTAACAATAAGCGCTGTTTCAAAGTCAAATCATTTATTTACAATAGCACATAAAATGCACTTGCCACTTCCAAAAGGTACTTTCGTATAGAGAAGAATGGGCAAGAAACTCGACCGTTACTCTTTTAAAATGTTTTACATTATAATAATTATGTGAAGATGAAGACGATGCACCTAAAACAAAATTACTATACTAGAATAGAAAAATAAATACAAATAAAGCAATAATAACAGGTTAATTTATTATGTGATAGATACATGGTGCTCATATGGTGAAGAGCTCATGGCTAAGTAATAACAGTCGCCCGGGTCGATCCACCAGGTTAAGCTACGCTTGCCGGGGTTGGTCCGTGGATGGGTGACCATCTGCACATACTGAGACTCCTTAGTGCCTCGGAAACTACGTTAAGCCGTTGGTTCCGGCTCTCATTCGTGGATCTTTGACAGTCGTTACGGGTTGTCAGAAGCCCGAAAGTCTGACAACCAGTCTTACCCAGGGGTTTCGTATTATCCAGTTAATGGGTTGTGGAGGTGAGATGGGTAGTCGCTCCATATAAAATACTGGTATTCAGCTGCATCTGGTTAGACTGGAAGCCGACCCCAACATAGTTGGGAAAAGGCTAGGTTGATTGAACATGGTAAAAGCAGATGATTTTCCTAAAATAACAAGTAAAAAGTCAGTGTTCCATAGAAAATCCGAACCAACCTCTCCTTAACCCTACGGAACCGTCACAAAAAACCGTTCATATTCCAAAATCGAATCACCAGTTTCCTAACACCACATAAAAACAGTCACACATGATTGGACGTACTTATTACATCAAAGTTATTATGGGGGACATTTTCCCCCGTAAAATTATACCCCTAAGCTAGTACCGACGGTCATGGTCAGTTTTTATGGTTAGCCGTAGAGGGGACATTGACACCAGTGAAGTTACGAAGATGGTGTAATATATTTTTTGCCTTGGGATATAAATTGGGTAATAGAGTGGAAGGATATTGAAGGGTCCTTGGGTAAAAGTCAGGGTCAGGGGTAAGGAGATTTCCTCGTGAAAGGATAGATGAATTGTGTGTACACTGATACAGTAAATACTCGTATACATACTATGTTATGTCCATGCTATGTTCTTTAGATGGAACGATAGTGCATTATACTTTTTCTGTGGTTTTGGTAAATGGACCAATTCGTATTTTTAGGTATTATTAGATCTTGTTTTTATTTCTCTGGGTGGGCACCATATTGTAGAAAATAGAAAAGTGAAATGGAATTTGGAAATAATTCGCAAGATAAGTAAACCGAAAAAAATATATCCGTAGATCCACCACTTATATACAAATTAATGAAATTAATTGTGGTTAATTTATATTCAAAGGTACCAATGTACTACTATTTGGAAACTTCTGCAGTATTGAGAAAACTTTGGTACGTACCAAGTCAAGATCTTAAACAAATTCTTTCGTCACCATTTTTTAGGGTTCCGTACCCAAAGGGTAAAACGGGACCCTATAACTAAGACTCCGCTGTGTGTCCGTTTGTCTGTCCGTCTGTCACCAGGCTGTATCTCAAGAACCGTGACAGTTAGACAGTTGAAATTTTCACAGATGATGTATTTCTGTTGCCGCTATAACAACAAAGACGTCACGTTTCTTGTATGGGAGCCCCATACAAGAAACGTGTTTTTTTTGCCGTTTTTATAGATAATGGTACGGAACACTTCGTGCGCGAGCCTGACTCGCACCTGGCCGGTTTTTTATATTTACCTACTGGTCAATAGTACCCATAACCAAGCTGTTAACCTTTCGAAAACGATTATTACCTAATAAATCGTATGAACCGTTTCCGAAGCAATTGTACAAACAATTTACCGTACACACGACTATAGTCTATCAGTTAAAACAATCTTATCGTCAGAAGCACTTCATAAAACGATATTTATGAACCTAAGTATTGTCGACTATTTTTCTGGAGTGAATGGCCTCTGTAATCGTTCCCTAGAGGCGTAGGAAGGAAAAATAAGAAAGAAAGAATGTATTCTTGGTTATTTGGGGTTGTTTTCTGAATCTAAACTGCCACTTATGGTGTTGTGTAAGAGACAAGTGACAGCCTCATACATAGTATTGGGAGCAAGTTCTGTGGTGCAAATTGGGAGAGGGCTATTTTTGTGCAAGAAAGTTTGCCGTATTTCGATTAATGGATTTGTGTGCTTTATCTTTACAGGTTTTTTTTTTTAACTAGGTTCGGCTGTTATGTTTCATAATAAATTTATTCCGGTAGTTGATCCCATGTTCTAGTACCTAATATTGCTGTGTTTCGGGTTGAGAGAAGTGGGTGTCGGTGAAATTCGAGTAACATGTAACACCTCAGCTTTGGTTCTATGATAATTGATTTTATTCAAATTCAAATTTAAAATATTTTATTTCACATAAACCTACAAGGGCACTTATGAAACGTCAGAAGCTTGGTGCACGGTTCCAATTGGTCGCTTCCAATGGAAAAGAGCCGCAAGAAAATTCACGGTTACTCTTTCAAAAATAAATGGTTTCTACAATGTTTTCAAATTACAGTGTTAATAGGTATGAGAGATTAGTGTAGGCCTATCAACAAGTACCAGGTATTTAATAAAATAGAAAATGGTCCACAAGTCTACAGCCTACAACGTTCTCACATTCACAAAATCTAAAAGCAAAGAATTTACATAAAAGATTAAAAAAATAATAAAAATAAGGACCTATTTCTGTAAGTAGGTTTGTACATACAATTACACGTCAATCATATTTTAAAAACTAGATGTGGTCGGCGTTTTTTAATCTAAGTGGCCGAAAACTCCGTGGTCACAGTGTCTTTTAAAGTCCAGACATAATCTTGGTCAGATCAAATGAAGACCATGTAGTGGTATCTGAAATGGTCTTTTGAGAAAAGAACCCCACAGATTGAGTGGACCTGTCTAGTCAGTGCACGCATTTGTCAGTAATCGTGCAGTTCAAAATTTGACAATCGGTTTATCAGATGTCTAAAGTATTTCTATTTTCTTAATGTCCAATGAGAATCATCGCATTTCCGAATACAAACAAATGCTAATTTCCATGTTCATCAATTATTAGATTTATCGTGTACAATAATTTGAATTTAGAACTAAGTACTTTATTGTTGTTTTGTTTTGATTTCCGTGTGAACTATATAGAGCTGTAAAACTATTTTCCTATCTGTCGTGTGTGCAACTTTAGCAGCTTTCCTCCCATTTTAAAATAAATTACATTAAGTTAAAAGAGCATTAACAACTCTATATACTTCCAAGTCAATTGAGAGCGTCCGGTCTGCACCAAGTGCAACGGGCAACTGATCCGACGACTAATGAAACACGAAGTTTTCCGAGGGATATTAAGAAAATAAAAACACTGTAGATGTTTCGAACTGTAAAAATCTTGCTTAGTTACAGTAGGCCAATGTTTTGTTTATCCTCTTTATTTTATTTCACACTATTTCCAGTTTTATCTAGATTTTTAACTTTATCCCTATCATCTCAATTACACCCAGATGCCATCCTACTCTGTACAGAAACGTACTTAACATACACACGCCGACATTTCCCTAGGCCAGCAGTTTTCAATTCACATGTATGAGCCTTGGTTTTCCCGTAATTCCCCTGGGACCATATTGTAAACGTTTTTCTTTAGTTTTTTAATTTAGTTATTGTTACTTGGTTAGAATATCATGGTGGTGGTGAGATTCAGAATTGAATTCGTGAAGTAGGGATGCAAGAAGTACTAACCAAAAAGTATCGATACATATTATTATTGTATCGATATTTTAAAAAAAGATATATCAGTGAAATTTTCTAAAAAGTTTTTTGTTTTATAATTTCTTCAACAAAGATTACACGAAAGTTTATCATTATTTATACTGTTGAAAAAGTTCCATTTAACACTAGACAAGATTCACAAATTTCATGAACAGTTTGTATTTTAATACGTTAACGAATGCCGGTTGCGTTGGGTTTTATGTTAGCCTAAATAGGCCCACATACTATTTTTTTCGACCAAGCAGTCACAGCTCTGAATTCCAGCGGTTTTAGTTACTGCCGACAACGGTGTTATTATTGGAAATATAGCGTATTTGATACATTTTCGATACTTGATATTTTATATCGATTTATCGAAATAATAAATATCGCCTAAAAATATCGATATAGCGAACAGAAAATATAGATATAGCAAACAGAAAATATCGATACATCGATATTTTTTCTGCAAGCCTACCGTGAAGTAGTTTGGTGGAAACAACTGGTTTGCTAAAAAAAAAACAGAACATTTTCTTAAAGTTTGAAGCGATTTTGAACTATGGACTATGTTGGCGACATTTTCTTTGATATAGGGAAAATGCTGTAAATAGACCTTTACGATGATAGGTACGTAGATAAGTATTTATGTCTAGTGCAAGTCAAACGTCTCTTGTCTCCCAGAGAAGAAATATCTACGGATATCCATGTTTGCTAGTTGGCGATTTCAAACTAATCATGACAATTCTTAGTTCTTCATACGGTCTTTATTCGCTAAAACTCAATGGTGTTTTTAAATAATATATCCAGTCCATTTAAGACATTGCAAACACAAAAGTCACTTTATTGAACACGAGCCTAATTAATATTTCTTTAATTAAAACTCAAGTGTGATAAGTAAACGATTACTGAAGAGCTACTAACCATTTTATACCACTTAACTTAGATTTAACGCGCGCAATTAGAACTTGGTTTTATTGAGGGGAGTTAAAGGTCGTTAATCTTTAACGAGATATATCAAGTTTATACGATGTGGAGATTAAAGAATACATTGTTTCAGGTAAGTGCGGTCTTTTTGTAGGAATACCTCTTTCTGTACTGTAAGAGCGTTTATACATGGTGCCGCAGCGGCAGCGTTTATCGCCGCCGCAGTATCAACATTCGCCGCCGGCGGCGGCGGCGCGCGGCGCTTTGAGTAAGGATCAAGGTTCATACAAATCCATGGGTGACTGGCGGAGACGACTGGCGTTATAAAAGAGTTAGGCCGGCGGCACTACGGCACGGAGCTGCCGCCGTATATGCCGTGTCTTTCAATAAACTTCCATAATCATCCATACAGCACTGATGACTGTACTTACACTCCGCGAATCAACCGTAATTTTTCACGGCAAAAAAACGTGTGTACAAACGGCCTTTTTTTTTTTTTTTTGAGGGTGGGAAATCGTCAAATAACTTCTCCCGCTCTGGGCGGAGCGGGAGGGCGTGTCAGACTCTTATTGACTAAAACCCACCCGTGTTCCTTCGGTTGCCCTGTCGCCGGGGGCCACGATCTCCCTTTCGGTTGTCTTCGCAACCCCGGCAGGTATCGGCCCTAGTGGACCCCTTCAATTCTGCTGACATCTCTTTGAGGCACGCGTGGAACACAACGCGCCGTCGACCCGGGCCTGATTCTTATCGGACGGTGAGCCACCCATTGCTCACCACCCGCAAGCCCGCGCCTACGGTGGCCGGAAATCGCCTCGCGATTCCCGACGCCCTGGGCGTCTCCTCCTGCGGCGGTTAGGGGCGTGAGGGCGCGAAATTTGCCTCTCCCTCACGCGTTCCGCCTCCTCCTTCGCGAGCATTACCGCTTCGCAGAAGGAGGTGACGGCCTCCCATTTCCTCTCGCTCCGTACCATGGCCTGAACCAGGGCCGGACGCGATAGATCACCGCCGCCGATCGCCTCCACGAGGACACGGCGATGCTCCGCCCAAGCTGGGCAGACCTCCACCGTATGCTCCACCGTGTCCTCCGAGCGATCCACACAATGGTGACACCCGGGCGTTTCCTCCTGCCTTATCCTGTGCAGGAACCTCCCGAAACAGCCGTGTCCGGTGAGGACCTGCGTTAGGCGGAAGGTGAGGACGCCGTGGCGCCTCTCTAGCTACTCCTCAAAGAGGGGTCTTATCGCCGCAATTGTGGCGCGCCCAGCGCTGGGTTGCGACAATCGCACTCTCCATGACGCTATGAGATCCCGCCGGAGCTCTGTCCGCTGTGCCGCGATGTCTCGCGGCAGCGGAGCTAAGCCCCGGCGCCTCACCTCCTCGCGCCACTCCCAAATGTGCGCGAGGACCCCTGCCTCCAGATCCCATGGCGGTGATCCGGCAAGGAGGCTCGCCGCCTCGCAGGAGACCGTGCGGTATCCTCGGGCCAGCCGGATGGCCATGACCCTCTGGGACGCGTTCAACCGGCGGGCTGGCCGCAGCCTTATTGAACGCGCCCACACCGGCGCCCCGTAAAGAGTCATCGACCGCACGACCCCCGCGTAGAGCCTCCGGCAGGAGGCGTTTGGATCCTCTAGATTGGGCAGGAGCCGCTTCAACGCAGCCCCGGCCCGCTCCAGTCTGGGAGTCAAACGTCGGAAGTGTTCGACGAAGTTCCACCGGCTGTCGAGGACAAGTCCCAGATACTTCATCGTCGACTCGACGCCGAACCCTTCCCGCCATTACCTGGGAACCCGACGGTGGCGCATTCCGAGGTCCATGAAAACCCAGTGTACAAACGGCCTTACTAGGGAATTGGGCAGTTTTCTACTAAGTGTAAAGTGTTAATTGTACAAACAAAATAAATTCTTAAAAAAAAATGAGCGAGCCTTACAGCAGTCGCATATGATGTGTAACATTTGACATCTCACCTTGGGTATAAGCAACATTACGGTAATAAGCAACATTAACGAGGCGGCCTCGTCAAAGTCGTCTCTGATGGTCACTTCTATCACCGCGCGCGCTTCTCCGGCTACCAGTGACACATTTCCGTTCCTTTTCAAGAAATTACACCCACAGATTTGATTATTTAGATTTTAATTTAGGTTGCAAGAAAACAAGGTTATACATTAAAAAAAAAAAAAGAAACTCCGCGAATCTACCAGAAATAAAAGATGCAAACATAAAAATTACGAGAATTCGCAAAACAAATGGCGCGCTCCTGTTTTTGTGATACGTCATACCTACGTGTTGCACTTTTTAAGCAACTTCTCAGTTCTTCAGATTTTTTTTAATGTATGTTCCTCTATTACTCGAAGACGGCTGGACCGATTTGAAAAGTTCTTTTTTTGTTTGATCTTTGAGAAATCGAGGGAACTCTTGAAATATTATAGGCACATCTATAGCGATTTGGGTATTTTTGATGAGCATTTGACATTAGGCCATTGTAACTTAGATAAATTACCAACCAACCCACAAAAATGGAAAAAAAAAAACTTATTACATAAAATACAACCCACAAAATCTATACTGATTCAAAGACATCGACTTCTAAATTAAAGTTATTTTTCACTTTGTAGTTTGGAAGTCGGTTGTATTTTCTGTAAAAAGTTTATTTTTTCACTTTTTTTATACACATAAACTAATAAAAACAGTTTATGAGAACTACAACAAAATCATGATGATTAGGACATAAATTAAATCTGGTAGAATTTTTCAGTGTCTTGGTGAACAATTCGTTCAGAACACGTTCTCTAGTAATGTTATAAAGCAGTCATATTTATATTATCTGTGGCCAAGTGGTGTGACCGTTGGACTACCAACACATGACTAATGCCAAGTCATAGGTCTCGAGTTCGAACCCAAAGCACGCATCTCTGACTTTTCGGATTCATGTGCGTATTGTATAATTATCACTTGCTTTAAAAACGGTGAAGGAAAACATCGTGAGGAAACGGGCATGCCTGACAGATATTACTCGACGGCTTTAAAACTCTGACACCTTAGTTACACGAAAAAGATATAGAGAAATAAACCCGTAATTTGTGTGAAAATTAAATAATATTTCAGTGACATTAGGTCACGTATTCCAGCTATATTTTGACAAGTTTGTTTTATTAGGCCTCTGAAGCCCTTACGAAGAAAGGTCTCAACAGTATGATGTTATTATCCTACACATTCACGTGATATTATTTCATAGTCTACGTTTACGACGCTCGAGGGATTGTTGTGTACACACAGCGACATAGCAAGTTATACAGTTCTTGTATTAAATGACCTCGCATATACAATGCGTAACAAACATGCTTTCCCGTTCGAAAAAAATATACTAACCACATGAATAGACTCTTAGCACGATATATAAAAACACCCTCAAAGATTGAACAGGATTTTTTACATAGGTACTGTAAGTATAAGTTTTTCGTACAGTGAGAGGTCAGCTTAAACTGGAGCTGTATAGATAAATATGTCGTCGTGCGTACATTGCGCGTTTTTTATGACTGACTGAGGTGTGCTCATTGTGGCCGCATTAGACTTGTAACTGGCTTATTCTGTGGTTATGAGTATTATATATACTCTTAATTTATTTATCTCCAGAGGTTTCTATGCTTGAGAATTATTTTTTTGAGACAAGAAAAAATATTGGGTTAAGTTTGTTTCTCGTCTTTTCTAATTTGTTTATTACTGACTATTCATGACATAAACTTGACTCTTTTGTGTACCTATATTAAATCCTTCCCACGGGAAAAGACTCTTCAAGATTTTTATTGGTATTTTCAGATCTATGGTTAAAAAAAGTATCAAAATTGGTAAAAATACTACAAGGACCACAGTTGTTTTTCTTAACAGTATTATTTGAATAATTTGGATTCCACGATGAAAGTTGCCATCAAGTTACTACGTAGTGTTGGTAACTATCTTTGATGGATCTTAATCATAAGCTCCGTCATTTCTCTTTACCAATTAGTAATAATAGTTAGAACTGTACAATTGTACACCCAAAACAGCTATAAATTTTGCAGACAGTATCATAAAGAAAACCCGTTTGGACCAGACAACACTACAAGGTGCAAGAGAACCCAGAAAGACCATTTAGTGCTGATGTAGGTATCAAAGATTTTTGGATGTATATTAAAACTGAAATATTTGCTGTAGCACGTAGGTATCTGTCTAGAATGATGGTAAATCGTTTCACCTATGGATTCTAGCCATCCATCAGTTTTTGAACAAATCAATCAGTTTTAGAAAATGTCAGTATTTAAGGATTCTGACAACTCGGGAAGACTGCTTATTGAATTTCTGAATAGAGACAGAAATCAAAGCACTGCTTGTTTTTATTTGGTAGGAATAGGTCAGTATCTAGAACCCGCTTGTGCAAGTCAGTCGAATAATTTGGTGCTATTTTTTTTTGAGCCAAAGATCTATTCAAATCTTGACTGAAGCATCTGCCATCTTGTAGAGTCGACCGCTCGTCAGAGGTAAGACGTTGACCTTGAGCTGGTCTAGCGTATTACGGAGCTTCAACAGATTGCGAGGCCAGCTTACACTGGTTTATTACCACAGATGTGCTGACACGTTCGATTATAGTGGCTACTTTTCTGCCCCAAACTCATTCAGTTTCAGAAGTGGTACTTCTAAACTTATCCTTCATTATCACTACATAGTTTCGGACATGTTTATACTTGTTTAATTAGTTGCTCTTGCTTGCTCGCAGTTAAATGGCCTTGCTCATGTTATGTTATGACATGTCTGGAGGGGATTTTGCAATGTTTGGGGAATAAAAGGTAAAAGTTTCAGCTCAAATCTTTTGAGCAGACTTGGGTAATAGTGGAGTGCCTGGGGGTTTTGACCTCGGATTTTTGTTTCGAATGAATTTTTAAGATCGAGGTGGGATTTTGTTTTTTATACTATAAATTGCAATGTTTACTCAATTTTTTTCTGCCTTTGAGTTTTAGCATTGAAAATGGTTTTTCAATGCTAAAGCTTCAGTAGAGTACCCGTTTCCAAGAAAAGTGCGACCCCCCGGCTAGCATGCTCAATCGTCAAGATAGAGAAATGAAAATGATATCAAAAGATGCGTTGCTCATAGGGCCATAATACTCCAAAAAAAAAATTGTAATTATGCACACACATATACAGATGGAAGATAGGAACAGAAAAATACGTACAAAGGCAATGCTTATTTCTACAGAAATCTGAATTAATTTTAATAAAAAAAATATGATTTATTTTTTTATTTTTTTTAAGAAAACTAGTCTCCAAAAGGTGTCTCTGAAAGGGGTAACCATCTACCCGGAATTATAATCTTATCAAAACCACAATGGTATAATTTGAAAGCCCTTTAAATTCTCCAGGACCTAATTTTTTTACTTTTTCTATATCTCTTTTCGTTTTGTTTAAGATTCTTTGAAAAAAGACCCAAAAGAAACAGTAAAAAATCGGCGTTTTTTTAAATAAAAAAATATATAAATACATTTTACCAAAAAATATTGCAATATTGCAGTATTGTATTGTTTTGTATTGTATCGTGTAGCCCTTTCATTAACGCATCTTTTGATATCATTTTTATTTCTCTATCTTAATAATTGAGGACGCTAGCCAGAAATATTCGTTTCAATAATCCACCTTATCATTCAAATAAATGAAGTCTAAGAAAATATTTGATATAGACGATAAATATACATCTATATTTATCGTTTATATTAAATATTTTAAAATAATTGTCTAAATAAGCAAATATTTTATTAATAACTTTCTTCTTAATTTAATTTTCCTTAATTAACTTCTTTTTACCGATTACTAATCTCTATATAAATGAATACGTTAACTTAATTTTGGTATACAAAAATATGCTACAACCTAATATATATTAAAGTATGTGAATTGTTCCAAAATATTTTCTTTTTATTGAAAATCAAGATCACAATTTTTTAAACAGGTAAACTTTTTTTTATATATTATTGGCTAAACATTCCATTTTGAATTTTTAAATTTCATTCGCTGTAACAGAAATCCGAGGTTTTCATGTTTTCAACGCTCCAGTCACTCCACTATAAGGCTTATTTTTAATTATATTTTTGCAAACCAGCTGTTTTTGTACCAAATATTAATTATGGTGTTAACATAAAATTTTAAAGCACTAACACGCGTATAGTTACAAATGGAAGAAACTGAAGACAAAATGAGCGATTGCAGAATAATGTCTACGGCACGATGTCAAAAATGAAGAATAAAATGTCACTTTGGATAGAAATAGCTTTTATTATACTTTTCTTCGTAGAGTAGATATATAAGTGGTAATGCTACATGTTCAATGCATATGTAACTATCATTTATTTATTTAGAAAGAAAAATTGGTTTATCACAGAAACACGTGCATATACAATAAAAGACAAGAGTAATCTCAACACAACAAAAACTAAATAATAAATTACGAGCATAAAACAGAAATTAGTTGTTAATTTAGTATTTTTAAACAGTACTGGTTTCGAAAAAACAAAAAGCAAACTCACAAAAGCTGACTACCTAATATCGTCTCATATAAATCAGTCACTTTGCTTACTAACTAAACTACACCAGCAAACTTCCTGAACTCTTGAAAACATTCGCAAATATGAGGACTCTCCATTCTAAGCCAACTTGTAGCCGAACTTGGCAAAATTACCCGCCCTAAGGTCCAGAGTCATGAAGTTTGTGGTCTGTCTAATAAATTACCCTTTAGAGGCCCTTTCGGCCTCTGAAAGGACCACAAAGGACCAAAAGCTTCAGTTTTGATATTCATAAGTGCGTTCAAAATATTTTTGATAAAGTCATGTGGGGAGTCCCTTTTCTATGCAGTTGAATCATTTCATGAAAAATGTCTTTTGTTAGTGACCCTCTTTGGGTTGATGACAATAGTTTTACTGTGGAGTAGTTTCTTTTGTATTTTGGGCTAATGAGCGACTGTGCATTAAGGGTTCGAATCAAAGGGTCACCCAATTGGATCACTTAGTAAACAATCGTTGTAGTTTAAAATCTAGCACACTAATGTCGCATAGCGCCACAGCGTGGTGCGGCCGACCTGTAGTGTGCGATGATAAATACAAGTATATCAATAAAATATTGTAAGACAGCTTTGGATTAAATTGATGTAAAAAGGAAATAAAACTACATAATAAACTGACAGTTTGCAAGTTTAACAAACTTCCACTAAGTGGAATTTTACGACTTCGGGTGAAATATTTAGAAATTCATCATTGTGAGGAGGACGGAAACTTTCTTGCGTCACGAATGCGGTTTTGCACCATGAAGTGCGAAACTGTGATTTTGGTTCGTTTTCCTTTCCTAAAACTAGGAAATTTAAAACTAGGGAATTTAGGATATTATGAACTGAAATTTTTGACATGATGATTCTTCTCCTTCTTTTCGTGTGGTTACTGACTCACCTGGTATCAGAGTTTTTATGCCGCTCATCGACTTCTATTGTGGATTTATATGCCGTCGAGAAATATCTCTCAGGCATGCCGGTTTCCTTACGATATTTTCCTTCACCGTTTTTGAAGCAAGTGATAATTATACAATACGCACATGAATCCGAAAAGTCAGAGGAGACCTATGACTTGGTAGTTCGGTGGTCACACCACTAGGCTATCACTGCTACGACATGATGATGGAGTTTCAAGACTTAGATCGTCACCGAAGGAAGTCTTTGAAACATTGGCCTGGCTGCTTGGATGAATTCATAAAAGATGAGCAAGAAAAGAAAGATGTAGAAGTATTTGGGACAAACCGTAGCCCAGCAGTAGAACAGTACCTATAGGTTGAAAAAATTTATCATATATCTCTGTACGTAGCAAACCGAATATGATATGTAGCTGTATCAGTGAGAATACGTTGTCGATTCGTTTTCAGTATAATTATACAATGTGGGAAGGGCTCATTGCTCGTAGAACAGATGGCCGATAGGGCCAAAAGGTTCTGGAGTGACGACTACGTATTGAATTAGAGTTGGAAGGCCTCCCACAAGGTGGGCGAATGACCTGGTCAAGGCTTTTGGAATCCGCTGGATGCGAAAAGCACAGAACTGGTCGAAGTGGCGGTGCTTGGGAAGGCGTATGTCCAGCAGTGGACGTCTTTTGGCTGAAATGATGAGGACATGATTAGGATGGAAGCACATAAGTCAAGTAGGTATTGCTATTCATTGGTATTAGTCTGACTTCTCTTGCTAAGCGATGTTGAGTGAATTTTCAGTGGAATGACTCCTTGATTTGTAACTTCGGTTGTTTTGAATAGTGACAAAAATTATCCCCCATTATTTGCATTTAATTTTATGGAAAAAAAAAAAAGATAACATGACACCTATTCTCCGAAGGTTTACGCAGAGGTGTTCCTCAGAGGGGAGTATTGGGAGTTTTCAGAGTTTTTTGAAGTCCCATGTCCATGGAAGAGCCTATTGCTATCAAGCGGGTACGTATCCAGGCTACGGACTGCTACTGAGAAATTCCTGTTCGAAAAACACAAACTAATAATGAAATAAAATAAAACTAAGTATACTCAGTGGAAACGGCCGCGACTTACGAGTAATAAGTTCGAATCCCGACAGGCTCTTTTCTTTGTAAATTATTTCATCACCACTGCTCTCAAAACGGTGAAGGAAAACATCGTGAGGAAACAGGGATGTCCTAGAACCAAAAATTCGAAGACATGTGACATTTACCAACCCACACTGGTCCCGCTTGATGGATTACGGCCCGCTCCCTCATCGAGACGAGGCCTGTGGCCCAGCGGTGGGAACATTACAGGCTAGTTATACTTATGTTCATAATCTAATTTGGCACCTAGTCCACTACCAAACCATTCTCATTAGAGTATCCCAACAAAAGCTTTCGAATAATCAATGGTCTTATTACCTTTGTCCCTTAAAAATCTTACGAGGTTTGAGTACCTCGTTAAAACGTTAGGTATGGTCAAACGCACGTCAGTGAGAATTCTTGAAATAAGAAACCCGCTCTCTTATCTTCTACGATATAAAGGCCTTTTCAAAGTGCAGGTGCGGTCGGCTGTACCACAAAAGCACTATTGAACTAATGGGGGTAGAATTTCTTTTCCCATTAAGACATAGTAGTCTTCGTTACCTGATAATGGTGGTTACCGGCGGCACTAACTACTGATTTAATGACCAGTAATTGTAGTTAAATCGGGTTTATGGTCTGGAACGAGCTTTTGCAATTAAGAATGGTAACTGCGAAGTTGGTTGTTGATCCTAATTTAGAAAAGCTATTTCAGTTTTAGATATCTAACTATACATAGCTAGCTATACCTACTCAGAACGACATCATTCAAAATAAGTAGGTATGGAACATCCGAGCATGCAACCGGATTTAAAAGAATTTCGTTCAAAATTAGTTTTAGGTTCCTTTCTATTCTTACAAATTAATAATGGGCAAGTGTTGTTAAAAATTATAATATTATGGTAGCATTTCAAAAGAATTTAAGTGTTATCTTAATCGTGTAAGGTAGTTAATGCAACAAATCAAAACCAGTTATGGTTTCTTTGCTGTTCAGATAATTTTCCATTACATATCCTTCCTAGATATCACCAAATATTTGGTACGGTCATAGCCAAAAATGACGCACTAGCATCGAAAATACAAAAGGAAGTCAATATCCCAAATTGATGAAAATCAGAGGTGTATCTGTGTAACATTCTATTTAGCTTACTGGGTTCTAGCGCTAACCCGGGTCGCCAGAGGTCGATTGGATTCTAATGAGGATAGGTACTGAGCGTTTGAGTGCTAAATCTAGGTTCTAGGTGGTTATGTAATGGTATGTTTGTGTAGGTTGTAAATTACAGGTTCACACCCGCTTGACGGCAATATGCTCACCCCTTATAGCATGGGACTTAAATATAGCTAGACAGTGTACTAGTCACCTGTGGCAGGTGGCTCGTGTGCGCTTACCCTAACTGTTAATTTTCGGGTGCCGACCTTAAAGGTAAACGGAAAAAATCTAAAATGATCTCTTTGGTCCGTCTGTGACAGAGGTTTTTTTCTTAAGATTTAAAACAACGTAGGAATTTTTTTATTTTTCTCCTTTCTATTAATTGGAATGCCCGATTTTATTGTTACCTGACTTGTTGTTTAACAACAAGAGTATAAAACATGAGGCGCAAGTGAAAATTAAATCAATTATTTCAATAATCCTACAATACATCCAGTAGTGTTATTCTTTAAATATCACTTCATTTGTACGATTTCGAAGAGTGAATCCGCGCCTTTTTACACGAGCAGCTTGTAGGCTAGATTTAGGCAAAGATCGTCGTACAACGCGCTCCGCGTTCAATCTTCCGCGTTAGGATATGCTGATGGGGCTGCCCCCGCTTCTGTAGTGCATCGGAGATGTTCGCGGATGCGCATGTAGATTGTTTCTACACAATCTTGAGCAAAAGGTGCGCTTCCATGGTGCGCAGGGTGTGGTGCAGCTCCAACAGTATCCTAAGCATGATTTCAAGTCGCCTAGACTGTGTTTTCGTGGGTCGCTGTTGTGCCATCTCACATTAGTTGCTACAGCGGTGATCCGCTACTATTTGTATGAGTTTTCTTACTAATATAGTTGTTAGTCTTATTAATCATTTGCGAGTCATACGATACTTGAATAAAGATAAAATAATTCTATTCTATTCTATAAAAACAAGTGAGTTCGCTTTCGTACTGTGTTCGGTCAAGGTTTCGAATGAACTTTGCAGAATAGAAAACTCTGAACTGAGAAAACCTTGAACTGAGTTGTCATTCAATTTCTTAGATGTTAGGGATTGAAAAAATTTACAGCTCACTTCACCGTTTTCACTTTTCGATTTAAACAGAATATATTGGTAGGTAATCTTATACTGCTTCGGTCAAAGCTAAAAATTTTCCAGAGCAGTGTTCATGATATTCAATTATGCATTTCATCTGTCTGCACATAAGCACCAGCCTTCTACACCAACAGGATTCTTCTGAAATTTAGCAAAGGTTAGGGCTGATTGTAGTATCCATTTTTTATTATTTTAAGTTTGAAAATCCAAGATACTTTCTTCGTTTAAGGTTCCTCTTTATATCCTATTTTTATTTGTTATTTTTTCCAAATTACTTGTTATTTATTTTGAATAATTTTTAATACTATTATATTCACTTTACAAAACATGTTATTTTAAGAAAATACAAGAATGTGTTCTGAACTGCAATTTATCATCATTATTATTCTTTGCTTTAACGACACACCTGGGACATAGGATGGCACATTCTTATCAACAACGAAGTTTTACGTCCTGCTTTGTATTTTCATAAAGTACTGCCAGCATTGTTGTGCAAATAAAGGAAAAGATTTTAAAAGACAAAGCAATGGAAATGGAACGAAAAGATAAAGCCGCAAAAAATGTAATTCACATTCAAATCTGTGTAGGACTAGGATATATGCGGCCAGACTTTTGAAATATAGAGGAGCAAAGATAATAAAGAGAAAAGCCAATTCTTTATCTGAGAAACTTTATTGTTTTTAGGCCTTGGCAACTGAATAGCACTCACAAGCTATTTCATTTGGTAGTTGAACAGTCAAGTTGATTGAGAAAGTTTTGAGATATGAGATTCAATGAACATTGTTGAATGTCAAAATGAAACTGTGATTGCTATAGAATTGTGAGCTATAATTTTATTTACTTACGTAGGTACTGAATAGTGATGCAACAGCTGTTTTTTTTAATGCAAGATAATAGATAAAACTTTAGGAAATTATTATATAAGATACAAATTAGATAATCTTATAAGCAGTTTCAGTACACTGAACTTTACACATCTCTCCACAATAACAGATTCAATATTGGCAATGTTAGGTACCAACAACATTCATTTCACTTGTTCTATATTAATGAGACTTTGTAAAATACTCGGGGAAACACAGAAGGTATAATCTCTGCTTAGCACATCTGAAAATAAAGGCGTGATTTTATATTTCGACTTCGTTTTTTATGGCTTCGTCTCGTTTCACTGATTTCGTTATTGAGATGCCAATCAAAACATTATGGTGCAATGAACATTATTGTTTTTAACCCCCGATGCAAAAAAAGCGGTGTTATAAGTTTGACCGCTATGTGTGTGACTGGCTGTGGCACTGTAGCTCTTAAATAGGTGAACCGATTTGAATACGGTTTTTTTATTTGAAAGTAGGTCTTCCTGCGATGGTTTTTGTATATGTCTTATCAAAACCGGTTCAGCCGTTTCAAGATTCAGCTCTTTTTTAGTTGATGAATGGGGGTATCATCCAGAGGTCTGATAGATTTGAAATTTGGTATTTTGTTACTTTAATGATATTAAAAGAACATAGTAACCTTGGACTGATGCTGCAGCATCACCTGGAATTTGCAGGATACCCACTCCCTTACTTAACTTACAGCACAGGTATCGTGTTTGGGCTCTCATTGGAATGGTCTCAATGAATAGGTTATAGATAGATGGTGAACAGGGTCTGGTGGTGAGTAGCAAAGAGAAATGAGTAAATGTTTGTGTTGGAGGTTTTTTAATTTTAACTGTTAAAATTGGACTTGTGTACTATGAAAAACAAAACACAGTAGCAGTAGTACAAAACACAGAAGGTCAGCTCATTACGAGCGAAAATGATCGCACAAATAGACACGGCTTCATGAACAGCGGGTGCAAGCAGAACTGCGACTGTCATTTGTTTGAGATCCTTGTGCCCGTACGCCTGTTTTCATGGACCCGATCTTCTGTACTAATGTGGGTCAGAAGATAGATGTGATCGGTCGAGTATGATCGGCTATATTTGATTAGGCCTATGAGAAAACAAATAGATCGATCTCAAACCTCTGTCAGGATAATGTAAAGCCGGTTTATTTCGATACTAGAACCCTATACTGTTTCTAGGCTTAGATGTGACTTACATTTCCTTAGCGTAAAAATGGTGGTATTCTGACCGTCTTACATATTTATGAGATTAGTATTTTGCAGCCTGTTCTGGGATTAAATTAGCTTGATTAAATATACACTGAGATTTGGGGTACTGGCTGGCATTATTTTTTAAGAGATTTTCTTTTGTTTTTTGATTGTTCCTTATAATTTTGTATGAACTTTGCTGTTACTAATTATAATATTTTTAAAGATTTTTTTTAAGTAACCTTTTAATTCATGCACACATTTTGTTAATTTAAACTACTGTGTATTAAGTCAATTTATTGTTACTAATGCTTAATAATACTGGCTATATGGAATTTACTTACCTCTGCAGTTACAGAGTTTAATTTACGACTACATCATTATCATCATTTGAGCCGAAAGACGTCCACTGCTGGACATAGGCCTCAGCTTAAGCATCGCCACTTTGACCGGTTCTGTGCTTCCCATATCCAGCGGATTCCTACGGCCTTCACAAGGCCTTTAGTCCACCTTGTGGTAGGCCTTCCAAAGCTACGTCTTCCAGTACGCGGTCGCCACTATTTTACGATAAATTAGTCTTTGTCCAATAACTCTGAGTATTCCGGCCATGAACTAAAATAATAGGCCGAAACTATGATATATGATGCCATTTAATATAGTTTCATAATCCGCTGTCTGTTAGATATTGGGCTATTTTATTATGTAGTCAGATAAAAGAGCGACAATTCGCAAGTCTAAAAGTTTGTGAATAACTTACGAGTACCAAAAAACATAACGCCGGAAAACTGAATGAAAAAAAAAGGGTCTGCCATTAACAACGTAGTATTTCCCCCAAAATTGTTTTGACCTAGATCAAAAATAAGAATAATATACAGCCGTGCTAAATATAAAATGTAAACTAGAATAAAAATGCCCCAAAATAATTAACATTTCTACAAAAATAACAAACAAAGCAGACACGATATTTGACCTTCAATAAAAAAATGTTAAGAACACGTCGCTTTTTTAAAACGTTAACAAAACAAAATTATACCCTAAACCCGACCGCCTGGTCACATTTGACTGACATTGAATTTGATAAGGCTGTGCGTAGACTTGAGTCAAAACTGTTTTGTCTGAAGTAGACAAAACATTTTTCCTTTTTTATAGGTATGATTGGGTAGCAATCAAGCAGGCGGCCTTCCTAAAGGTCATCGCTGCCTAAGGACATAACAGCTGCGTAATCTAGAGTATCAAACTGGTTGCTAATTTAATTGTATTATTTTTATGACATTGATTTTAGATTCTGTGATTACTATAACTCACACATTGACTTATTACAGGATTTTTTTTTCAATTTATTTGTCGTTGCTTAATTTTTAATTCTTTTTACCTATTGTGGTATAGTAATTTCATTCCAGGTGCATCGTCTTTACATATCATTATAATTAATGTGTACAAAATATTATAAAACATTTTAAAAGAGAGTGGTGGAGTTTTTTTCCCATTATTCTCCTTCTATTTTTTTTTGTAAATTTTGACGTTCAAAAGTGCCTTTTATGTGCATAATTGAAATAAATTAAATGACTTTCGATTTGACTTTGAGACAAAACTGATATGTCTTATGTGTTTGTTATTACCTACTTAATAAAACGGCCAGCTTTATAACCAGAACACGGCAATGCTGCTTGGTTTTTAAGTAGATTTTGAACAAGTTTGACTGTCTGTGAGATTGTCTATCATTGATTTAAATAGCGATAAACTGTCTTAAAATAAACCATGACTCGATCTGCACCCAGCCTTAGTGGGCAAGTTTTACCCTTTTCTAAATACACACGGAGGAGATAACACGCCGGAGACCGGTAACACGGTTCCTTTCCGACGATAAATGGAATAAAATCGGATAAGCCCAGTGACTGATCAAATATTTATAAGAGGTTTCGTAGATTTTATAGATATTACGTTGATTTTTCTCCCGATTTTATTTGTCTTTTTGGTTTGTGTATGGTAATTTTGTTGATGGAGGATAAACTTGTATTTTTTGGACGATTTACCTACTGTAGAAAGAATTAGGGGAAAGAAATCACAAGAAAAAAGGCGGCTATCGTTAATGCTAATAATTTATTTTATTTATTTCTACAAAGATTGTATAAGCTTAGGTATAATTTAATAAATTAGCAACGCATTATTGTGCTGTCAATGTCAATTTATACATACTTACTCAAAGACTTTAACGTTCTGAAATCACAAGAAAGCAGTGAGCAAGCGTAGTAAATGAGATGAATATTCGTAAGTACCTACTCTGAAAAATAAGAAATCTTTCAATATAGCACTAACGATGCAGTGCGTCTGACATTCGAATGTCAATATTAACGAATGTGAATATCGGTTTACTTTAACCGATATCGTTGGCTTTTACTCGACTACGGCAAAGCCAAAAGGAAGGGTTATGTTTTTAGAAGTCTATGTATGTTTGTATAACACGTCTATGTTCCATCGTATAGCACTTAAACTACTCATCCGATTTTGATGAATGAGGTGTCAATCGATTCATTATTATGGTCCGGGTAGAGCATAAGTCATAGGTCTCGAGTTCAAACCCAAGGCTCTGACTTTTCCGATTTATGTGCGTATTGTATAATTATCACTTGCTTCAAAAACGGTGAAGGAAAACATCGTGAGGAAACCTGCATGCCTTTTTTTGGGTGAGAAATTATCAAATAACTTGTCCCGCCGCTCTGGGCGGAGCGGGAGGGCGTGTCAAACTCTTACTGATTAAAACCCACCCGTGTTCTTTCGGTTGCCATGTTGAAAAACGGTGAAGGAAAAAATCGTGAGAAAACGGCATGCCTGAGAGATATTTATCGACGGCATGTGAAGCCAAATCAGAGGCCCATGGACGGCTTTATAACTCTGACACCGGGTTACTCACTAACCACACGAAAAGAAGAAGATGGTCCGGGTGGCATAGGCTTCATTTTATTACATCCAAAAAAGTAAGGTTCTCTGTTTTTTTGTTTTTGTATAGAATGGGATGTCAAATCCGACTCCGGTTATACAAAAACCGATGTCATTATTGATTTGTCTGCCTGTGATGCAAGCTGATGTCTTATTTATACCTTTTAAGTTGGCGTTTTTGTCATAGTTGGGTTTCAATTTTTATTAATTTTCTTTTTCATGATCATTATAATACGTTTATTAATCCTTGTATAAACGTAAATATGATACATAACTTTAGGTTATAGTTAACGCGGCGTCGTTTCGTGTAGGGCTTTGCTCACGTAAAATTGAGTCCGAAATAGCAAATTATTTCGACCCATGAATTTAACACGCACGATAACATTACATACATTGCCTTTGTTCTCTACAAAATAACATTTTTAGTTTTTTCAATAAGTATTTTATCAAATAAAGGATTAAATACTTATATTACAAATTCATTTTTATTTTAATAAAAATTCTAAGAAAGGCTTTTTACTTCAATAAAAATTAGTTTACTAAACATTGTCATTGTCATTCGTTGTCGATATGTGGGATGTGGACTCGGCGATCATTGTGCCGATATTTGTAACAGCTACCTCAATTTACACCTGAGGAAGCTCGCATTGGGCAGCTGGATTTAGGGCTTGCTTCAGAAACCGATTTTTTCTGGACACGGTTCGTTTTTTATATTTTTATATGGTTTTATATTCTAATATTTCAAAATCTAAACGTGTAAAGTAAAAAACTTATTCCAAAAAAAAAAGTCTACCGACTTCCAAAAAATCTCTACTAAGTGAAAAATAACTTTAATTTCGGAAATCGGTGGCAAAAAACGAAAATTTAAAACCAAAGACACCGAATTTCGATTGTTTTTTATTTTTGTAAAAAGTTTTTATTTTTCACTTTTTAGTTGTGGTACATACCTACCCCACACAAATTCGAATATCAACTGCTATGTAATTATCAGTGACAGGAAATTATCATATCATCCACATACGAAGACGGAAAAATACGTATTATTGAAGCTAACTCAAAAATTATAAATTTATAAAAATTTATGTGGGGCCTCGAGATACCCTTTCAAACAAAAAATTCCAAATCGGTCCTCTATTGACGGAGAAATCGGTGGACATACATAAAAACAAAACATACATACGCTACGAATATATAACCTCCTCCTTTTTGGAAGTCGGTCAAAAATATAGGAAATAATATGTTTACTAAAAAACCTAGAAATTTTTCTACAGCGAATATAAAAGTCAGATTCAAATAAAATATTTCCAAATGTACAATAATTAATATTTTTCATAGGTACTAACAATTTCCCACTCATTTTTCTACGCTTAGCAAAATGTAGGTACGCATGTAAATGAAGAAAACATTATAAACTATTAGAAACATTTTCACAAAAAACCGGCCAAGTGCGAGTCGAACTCGGACACGAACGGTTCTGTACCACCGTACAATATTTAGCATTACTTTTTTATATTATTTGTTGTTATTGGGGCCACACATACAAACATACTCTGTAAATTTCAAGTGTCTACCTATTACGGTTCAAAAGATATAGGCCTGTGACAAACGCCACCCTTTGGGTACCGAGCCCTAAAAAGTAGATATGTATGTATATTAGATATAAACGAATATTTTAGAAATATACAGAATAATCTAAAAGTAAATTGCGATTTCTAATCCCCAGGTAACTTTCTGCACAGTATACACAAACGCAAAATGTACCCATGTCAAAAACGAAAATACGATTGACTTTTAGAAAACATTTTCAATAAAAAATATGTAATTTGATTCAAAGCAATATACCACAAAAAAAAGACAGGACAATAATATTAACTCAAGAGAAAATCGCCATTTATGATAACAACAATAAATAACAGTTTTTTTTTTACAGTATCAATTTCTTGTAGCGGTGTCAAAGTGGCCTAGGCTGGGTTTCGAGGTCCGTCGTAAATCAGATAGAAGGGTAAAATAAGTAATCGAGTTTCTGTAGGTATTACTACAAGAATACATATTGTGCTATTACTTTTTTGGGAAGTTACAAATAAAATCATCTAAGAAATTACTTTTTTTTTTTTTTTAATAGAGTGTCTAAGGGTAAGTTCGGCGCTGGGATAAGACCGTACCAATGAAATTCCCGGCTATATTAAATAAAACTATGTCTTGTCGTTGCACACGTACTAAGCATTTGAGCCATATTTTTTCAATAATTTGAAGTATATTGATGACGAAGTTACGTTAGTTTAGTGACGAGAAAACACTTTCAACTAGTCGACAATCCGTCGATTTTTAATCAATCATTAATATCAACCATTCTAAGAAAATACACTAATTCCCGTTTTCACCGACAATTAAGTGACACTTAAATGAATCCTTAAATAAAAGTGCATTGTTGGATTTTCAATTCTCAGCGCTAAGCCTAACGTTGAAAATCCAACAATGCACTTTTAATTAGGGATTCATTTAAGTGTCATTTAGTGAAGGTGAATACGGACATTAGGCCCTTTGCACGGTTGCCTTACGGCAGCAGCGGCAGCGTATAAACCGCGCCGTAGAAAAACGTGTCTGTTAACAAGCTTCCATAGTAATCCATACAACACTGCAGACCGTGCCTACACACGGCTAATAATTCGTAGTTTTTCACGGAAAAAATGTGATTATTAAGGGCCTTAAGATATGATATCAAGAACTTTAAAACAAAAAGACTTAATCATAAAAATCTAACTCTAAATAAAATAAAAAAAATAAAATAAACTAATCAAATTATTGAAATCTCCCAGATAGCAGATTAAAACTGAAGTCCCCGACTTTGAGAGCTATGTCTTTGACTCTGCTACCCATTCAATCACTTTTAATCCACAATTCCAATAAATCCTTACCTTAAATTGGAACCAAGAATCCCCGCCATTACTATTGAATTAAATCCTGCAACTGCTTAAGTAATAATACCCCACAATAATTATGAGCTGCAGAAGGGAAACTTGGTACAAATAAATATAAAAAAATGAAATTTTTCCTCGGCAAAGATTTTTTAGGAAGAGTTATACAACTCTGCCGAGCCTTGCGGGGAAAACAGGCGTGATATTACATAATGAATTGCAGTTCTTCTTTGATGCGAAATATGTAAAGCAAGAACAAATTAGTTCAAGCTTTAAAAATAACTAAGTTACGACTACGTGGCCGTAGCGAAAGTTTGTGTTATCTGTGCTACGGGCGTAGCACGCTACGAGCTACGCGTACTATTGTGTAAGCTCCATTTTTTCGTCATCTAAAAATTGTAGTAGACGTTCGCTGTGTGATAATTATTTTAGCACGGTTTATTATAATTGTATTGTTAAGCATACGCGCGAAAGACACGGTGTTGTTTTAAGCACTCGTATACTTTGTTTACAAAACGCAAAATTTTCGCTTCTACCATTCGACATCGTAACCTATTAATAATACGTTCTCATTTCTATGTATCTTGTTCTCTCCTTCTTTTTTCAATTTTTGACCTTCTGCTCTCCTATCTACATCGCGTCACTACCGAGAAATAGCCTTTCTGCTCCTTCCAGCTGAGTAGAATCGCTATTCTAATAGGATTATGAATTGCATTCAAATTCTACGATCTATTTATAAAAATCTGCTCGTAAGCGCTTAGCATGTGCGCTTCGGAAAGCGGCGGGATTTTCTTTTATTATACTCTTGAAATGCGAGGTTTCAACTGTAGCTTTTCTCGCGTATCGTTGGATTTACGGTCCACAAGTGTCCGTATCGGTATACCAAGGTATTTTTCAAGCCAAATGTCAAGATCTAAGTATATGTTCTATCTTATAATTTTTTTTTTTTTGCATTATTTAAGTAGGGTTATATTTATTATTTTAGAGTGGCTAAGTTATAACAGCCGCACGGGTCGATATATCAGATTAAGCTACGCTTGCCGGGGTTGGTCCGTGGATGGGTGACCATTTCTACATACCGAGATTTCTTCGTACCTTGGAAAGCACGTTAAGCCGTTGGTCCCAGCTGTCATGTGGGAATCTTTGACAGTCATTAGAAGCCCGAAAGTCTGTCAACCAGTCTTATCAAGGGGTATCGTGTTATCTAGTTATTAGGTTGTGAAGGTCAGAAAGGCAGTCGCTCCATATAAAATACTGGTATTCAGCTGCATTCGATTAGACTGGAAGCCGACCCCAACATAGTTGAGAAAAGTCTAGGCAGATTGATTTTTATTTATTATTTTAGTTTAATTGGTTGTTTGATTCGATTTTGGGTCGAAATTGCTAGCGCGATGAAAATAGGTTTTTGTGCTATAAATTAAATTTATTCGGAACAGTACCATGTATATTTTGTAGTCGCAACAAAATATCTATGCTACTATTTCCGAATAAATTCAATCTTAATTTCATCTAAACTCTCATCATCCAAAGGGTAAAACGCTCATTATTTAGCTTCTGAAAATGAATAGCAGTTGCGAACAGCAATATGTCTGAAAACTAAAACCCTTATAATTATAACAAGCCCGTTTTGTGAGAGATTTCATGAAAATCTGTCGACTTATTCAGAGCTCCTTTCGGCATACATTATGTGGGTATATAAGTAAGTATTTAGTACTTAGTTCACACTGTTTAACTTTGATTTCCATGTAGTCTGTTGAATAGAGGTGAGCTATGAAATTGTAATGTGAAAATGATATTCTATTTACCTAAGATTATTGTATTGTCTGTTTCTTTGTTCATAGGCATACTATTATATCAATGACTACTTAACCGATTCACAGTTTAATGAACCATATGTGGTCTGTTCAATTGTTTTAACTATTGTGTCTGCATATGGGACAGTGAACCTGTTAAACGATAAGAATAGTTGGTCGCTGTGATAAACTCAAGACAATGTTTATGTTCTTTCTCTAGAAGGAACTTACCTCCTGACTTATAAATATATATATAAATCTTTATTTTCAGACCAGAGATCCATAACATAAGTAATACTAGTTGCGGGGGGGTTTAGTCAGTAAGGACAGTGGCCCCTGGCAGTATAGGCAAATTAAGGAACACGGGTGGGGTTTAGTCAGTAAGAGTCTGACACAAAGAGCGGGAGAAGTCATTTGATCATTTCCCACCCAAAATATATCTGAATGACGGTCTGTGTGCCGCCATCCAGTTTTTGCTGTGTTCAACTAGTGACATATTATTTTTCCATCCACCCTGCTGGCAGTAGCCACGAGGCTGTTGGGGCTGTCGCACACCCGACGCATCAGCGATGCGATTCGCAGACGCAGCAGGGAACCGAAATCCAGAACGTGTGCATCCGCGAACATCGCCGACGCACTACAGAAGCGCGGCAGCCTTAGCATTATCCGGAACTCGTTATTATATTGGACTCTTAGAGCATTGTACGAGCCCTGTGTATAACTGACCGACAGACTGACGTGAACAGCGACTGGCAGTAGGCCCTGAACATTGTTATTTTAACCTCTCGCGTACACCGTGCAAACCTGTGGACCAGCATGTTACACCTGACAGCCAATGCTCTACGTTCCCTCTCTAAATCAGTGTCATCCGACAGCCTATCGGTGACCCAGTGCCAGGTATTTAAAACGAGTGACCCTTTTCAGCGGAACTGCCTTATGTAATTTTGACGTTTTAAGTTTTTAATTTTGTAATACTGATGCTCAGGCAGCACTTTGAATAAAAGATTTTTGAATTTAATTTTATGTCTATCTCAAATCGGGGCCAGGGATTGTGTTAAGTACTATTTTGGTAGAAAAAGTGTTGCTATTTAAAAAAAAACTTTAAAATATACCCATTTTGTATTGGCAAATGGTTTGCATAATTGCACAAATTCACAGCATACGCATCATGATTCAAAATTGATCCAAGCTAGGATAGTTAAAAAGAGTTATATTAATGTATCCAATCCATTCTAGTATACCATCTTATATATAAGAGATTCACTTTATCTCATAAAGTGAATTCATAATAACTTCCAAAGCAGTTTGAAGATTTAAACAGTGAAGTTTGCAGTCACTATCTAGATGAAAACTCTTTTAATAAAACTATGAGAGCTTTGTATGACAGTGACTTAAGGTTTCTTTTCTTTAAGAACAATTTCTGTGATTAAAATAACCACTTTGCTTGGTAAATACTGTTTGGAAAGAAAGGGTAAGGTAAGCGTACCGTGTAAATAAAGACGGGATATACGAGTAGGTACCCTTTAACGGACTTCAAAAAAGGAGGAGGTTGTATGTTCGTCTGTATGCTTTTTAAATGTATATTTATCGATATTTTCGTCATTAGTAGACCTATTTTGAGAATTCTGGTCTTTAATCTGGTAGAGGAAACTTGCGCGGTGGTCCTATATAATTTTTTTTACTTTGCTTGGGTAGTTTTTGAGCTATCTTCAATAATACGTACCTACTTAATCCACTTTGTGTATCTTGATGATGTTATAATACTTCCTGTTACTATTGCATAGCAAATAGTGGTATATTAATTGGTGTGGGGTAGGTACCATAAAGTGAAAATATTCCAAAAAACTAAACACTACCTACGAAGTGAAACATTAATTTAATTTCGGAAGTCAGTGGCATAAAACTAAACTATAGATCCAAAAACTTCCGAAATTATAGTTATTTTTCACATTGCAGATTTTTTTTTGGAATTCGGTTTGTTTTTTTTTTGTAAAAAAATTATTTTGCTCAAAGTTTCTTAATGTTAGTCATGTTTCCATCGTGTATTTATATTGTCTGTCTGCGTTGATTACCAAATCATACGTACGTACTGCTAGGGATTTAGAAAATAAAATGCTTTTTGTAAGTTTCATTCGAAGCAGGTTTCAATGTAAGTACAAAATCCATACCGATAAGATCAAGACGCTCATTCTCAAGTTTTGAGAATAATTCGTATGTCATGAATACGGTACTAAGATCGGTTTAGTACCGAACCTACTTTTGAACCAATAACCGGCCAAGTGCATGTCGGACCAAGTACAATGAAGGGTTCCGAAGTTAAAATATTCTTCCATACATCGATACGTCACGGTAAATTTTCCAACTGCGTAAATTATAATCGCAATAAATATTTTTTCAAATGATATAATTACAAATTAACGACGGCCTTTTTCCTTTACTTGTGTTGTGAGATTTTTCTTTTTGCTTTTCATCACACGATTCTAGGTCAACGGGAAGTACCCTATAAGGTTTTATTTGGGAGTATCAAAATATGTCGCATAAATGGCAGTATTTTTTTATTGCGTCGTTTTAGAAGCTTGGATTTTTTTTTTGGCTCCAAGGGACCACAGACCTACGTATTTTATATTAATTTCAAATTGATACCTCGCGCGTTCCTGAGAAGAAGGGTCTTGACAGAAACACAGACGGACAATGAAGTGATCCTATAAGGGATCCGTTTTTTCCTTTTGAGGTACGAAACCCTAAAAAGACCTATGTTATGAGATACTTCAATTCTCGTGCATGAAGTGCAAAATGACTATAGTACATCGCACCCAAAGCAGTCCCTCTCAAGTCACCGATTACTTTCCTAACACGTCCATTACATCACTCCTACAAAAACACATTCCCAGGGCCTTGCACTCAAAACTAATGCATTCAGAATCATCCATCTTCCTTTCAAGTAACTGAAATACGTAGACATTGCAATGCAACGCTTGCACTTGTATTAAAGTTTCATTTGGTACGCTTTCACGAAGGTTTCGCGAGTAGTAGAACGTAATGGCGCCGGTCCTAGTGCGGCTTTTTAATTAGGAAATTAATTGTTTAATTTAAAGTGGTAACATTTCTGAGAATGGTATGAAAGAGATTATTATGTACTACACTAAAAAAATCTAAATTACAAAAACTGTTGAGCTATAGTGAACATAGCTAAACTTTGATAACTCACAACCAAAGTTGGCTTAAATGCAAGCCAACTGCTTCAGTTACATCGTGTAAAACGAGTTTTGTTATTTGAGTCATGTTACTTTTTACAAAACTTTATGTTATTGGTTGTAAGAGTCAGAAGGTCAAAGGTATATATTTTTAAAGGTTAAACATAAATATGTAGGCGTACTTTCCAATAAATCAAACACTTAACATCCTACATCATCATTTTTATCGAAACGCTATAAAACCGTAAATGTCAAGATTTCCAGTCGTATTTCATTCTTCAATTGAATTCCCATAAAAAAAGCAGTAAAATGCAAAGAGAATGGTAAGCAGGTGTTAACGCCCTCATAAACTGGCGACTGTTGAGAGAAAAGGTCATGTTTTGAAGACGAAACGTCTGAGTTTATTATTTTATTGTTTTTTTTTTTACATTTGTTGAGATTATGTTTATTTTGTAAGGGGCGGAATGAGAAGTAGCATAAACATAGCAAAATCATAGTGCGAGTTGGTGGATGTCACATGTCTTTTTGGTTCTAGAACAAGCCGGTTTCTAAACGATGTTCCCTTCACCATTTTAGTGATGAAATTAATTACTTAAAAGAAAAGTTGGGTTCGAACCCGACTGGGCAGTAGATACTTTAGGTTAAATCATCATTAATATTAATCTCATGGACAAATTCTTAACCCAAAGTTCGTAATTATTTCCTTGTGGATAAACAAAACAATGTTTTAACTCTGTTATGAGCACAACAGGAAAAAGTTTGCCTATTTGTATCTATGTCTCTACAAAATCCATTCCTTTCCTAGCTCCAAAATATTTTCCTACAATAAACCCATGTATAGAGCAATACCCTAATAATGTGTTTACACGCAGATCATGGCAGTTGTACATTATAATGGATGTTTTTCTATTATTGGTACGTTGACTTCAAGTTGTTGACAGCCGATTGCGTTAATTAAATTGTTTGCAACATTGCTAGTTAGTCATGTAATCAGTAATTGTGGAGTTTGAATGCGTTAATAATCGTTTGTTATTGTTTGGTAAGGGCCAAAGTTATTCCCTAGTTCTAGATAACCAGTTCACTTTAGATGCCTAAACCCATTAAAGGTACAATTCCGTAACAGACCGCAGGCGGCAACTGCAGGCGACTTGTCGCCGCGACACGACTGCTTTTTATGTAATCTTAAGTATTTCTAAGAAGGCGAAGTGTCGCTAGCTACGGAAGTTATTTCATAAAACTTCATAGAAACCAGTCGTGTCACGCCACGCCGTCGTCTGCAGTTGCCACCTGCGGTCGGCTACGGAATGAAACCTTAATCGTGAAATTTGGCAAGAAGCAAGGTCTCACAGCAAAGGAAAAAAAGTCCAAAAATCGTTAAATTGTAGTGTACAATTTAACGATTTTTGGACAGTTTTTTGGACAATAAAAAAAATAAAACGTGTGCAGTCGGTGGACCCCCTTCAGGAACGAAGTTTTTTCTCACGTATGACTACAGTTTTTTACAGTCGCCATCTTGAATTTACATTTCGATCCTACTATCGGCTTTAACACCCTTGAAAACCACGAAAACACTACCCATGATGAAAAATTTGAAAATTTTCGGAGTCGTCATCTGGGATTTACATTTTGACAAAATTCACACTTTCTCTCTCTATTCGGCATGCAGTGTAATCGGGCCGATGTGTACAATCTTATTTATTTATTTATAGTTAATTAAAATGATACAACACCAATACAATTAATTAACATGGATACAATTACAATCTTGATATTAATTTAATTTAAAACTAACATGGAACAGTGGACTCCCTAGCATACTTTCTCTCACAGAACAGCAGACATATACGCATAATTTTACTCAATTCATCCGCAAACACATCACATTCAGGGTTTGTAGTCAGAAGGGCATTTAACAGCTTTAGGGTATGACAAATTACATTTTGACAATCTTATCCCACGACTCTGTATTCACTTTACTCTTTTCTTTTTTTTTCTGCCGGCGCTCTCTCTCTCTCTCTCTCTCTTTCTTACTCTTTGAATTAGAAGAAGACAATCGCAAGTATTAACACTTTTTAGCGTGACGATTTCTGAAAGTTTACAAGCCGCGTTAAAGAACTTCGTTCCAAAAAATGTGATTACAAACTTACTTTTGTAGTCAGAGTATAGACCATGACGTATATCGAAGTATAGGAGAACATTGTTTCAACTACAAAGTTTAGATTGTTCTTGGGATAAATTCATTCCAACTGCGGAACTTCATTGTGCGTGGTCCGACACACACTTAGCCGGTTCTTTTTTTAATAATTGAGCTTATTTTATCTTTCTGACCGTTTCTCACAGTCGCGTAACTAAGCTAGGGCACCCGACCAAATGAGTAGGTCAGGTAAGATCTGAAACCAACCGCGTTTTTACATTCTTTATTGCAGTTACTTGGCTATTTAGTACGTTTAGGTCCTCATGCAAATTAGAATTATTAGAGGTTCACAAAAAGAGACACATTTATTATATTAGAGTGTTTGTGGCAGCATCTACATCGATACGAACTATGTTTCACAACGACGTCACGCAAAATTCTGTATCGCGCAAGCAGGGTTTACCGCGCGTCTGGCTGGGGATATACAAAGTCCCGACATGAATCGTCGGGCTGTAGCCCACCGGACACAACACCCGTCTGGTCCGTCCGATCCCATCTTTTCTATGGAGGATGAGTGAACTTTACACCCTGTATAACTCTATATATTCAATAATATTTTTAGGCGCGCAAAATGGGAATTATTAGAGCTTCGATTAAATGCATGACTTTACAAATAGATTCTTGGAATCGAATATTCATACCAACAAGCTGATTGATAAGATCCATAACTGCCTTTTTCCTGTACCAGCAAATATCGAAAACTATGTAACACCTGTTTGAATTCCCTATAGTAATAAATACAGATATATTTCAAATATTTATGAAACAATTTGGAAAGCAAGAATATCTGGCACTCAGGTTCCAGTATGATAGCACTAACTCAAACGGCTGGCACTCAGCTGGCAGATGGTATTGTATTGAATCCCAGCGGACGAATATAGGCTAAAAGGAAACATAATATTCGCTGAACGTCTAGATAAATTCAAGCATGAGAATCAGGCGAGCTTATATTCTAGACTAAGGTTTCTCGCGCACTAAACGGCCACGACTCCGGCCAGTTGTGGCCGACTAGTGGTATTGTATGGCCGTTGCGACCAAGTGAGCGATTCGTATCGGTTTTTATAGTTTAAATGGTAGCTGCGACCACTGGTCGGGTCGTGGTCGTCTAGTACGCGAGATCCCTTAGTATTTCAGGTTCAGCTTTCAGTGTAACCATTTGCGGTTCAGTATCTAACATCCAGAAAATATCATGATGGCCCAGTGGTTAATGCTACGCTTTCCATGCACGTGAAATCTGGGCAAGTACCAATGTGACTTTTTCAATTCATATGTACTTTCTGAGTTTACTTTGGACATAACTGACATTGGAGAAGGAAACCATCGTGAGGGAACCTGGACTTATAGTTAATATAAGTCTAAAATCGCCAACCCGTCTTGAGCAAGCGTGATGATCAATGCTCGTGCCTTCTCTTTATGAGAAGAGGCATTTGACCTGCGGTGGGACAATAACCAAACAATTCGATGGCTGGATAAAAAAATTGCCTCAAAAGTGTGTTCACACAGTACGCCAATTTGCCGTTCTCCAGTAATTTCATTCAACTGTCAAGGAATGACATTTGTGATTAGTATATACGGACAACTTAAGTTGGTAGTCAATTTTATAAACAATTTACTTCAATGACTTATGATATACCGAATAGTATGACTTGAAATGTAACATTTCAGATTCGATTTCGAGCATTATTGCGAACTGAAATGCTTGGTTCGCCTCCCTCATTGATGTAATGCTCGAATTGTATCATTACAGGTTGCGAACTGCAATGCTCGGTTCTCCTTCCACACTGATGAAGGTTACATTACTGGTGAATGCTCGCGGTGAGGGAGCACCTTTATCTGAATAAATATTAAAACTGAAGAAAACCCGAGATATAAATGTAACCTACCTAACATTAACGTGACAACAACGTCTAAAAAAAATGAGAATTAGCAACACCGCCCTATTTTTGTTAGCAAAACACGTTATTGCGTTGTTTTGAGGCAAAGTAATCTACTGTTAACTGGGGATATGGGGTGAAAGAAAAACATACAAGTGTCTGGTTTTTGTAAGGATGTTATACTTAATTATAATCAATAGATAGTAAGCCTAGGGCATAAAAAACCTCGTCCGCATCGCTGTCAACAAGAAAAGTGCCCAAAAGGCTGGCAGCATTGCCACGTTGTATGGCAATGCTGATTTTTTGCCCAAAAAAGATTATTTACCCCCTTTTTTATATACTTGTACATTTATTATTTCTATTTTAAGTCTGTTAGTTTTTAAATTATGTAAATACGTGTCTATAAATAAATAAATAGATAGATAGTAAGAAATCTGTACCCCATGAATTTGCCTCTGACTGGTCTTATTCCAACTATGCTGGGGTCGTCTAACCGAATTCTGCTTGAAACCAGTAATTTACATGGAGTGACTGAAAACCTGAACTCTACAGCCCAGTTATTGGGTAACACGATACCCCTTAGTAAGTTTACCCCGTGAATCCGTCAGATTTAAATAAAAATCTTGACAACAATCTGGAATTTGGAAAGTGTCCTATATTTGGTTCAAACCGCTTCAGGCGCCCCTTACGGAATGAATATCGTACTTGAGTAACTGTGAAGGACACTTCTGCTTACCCCTCTATAGGTATATCCATAGATATACATTTATATTGAAAAATATTTCTACCTGAAGTGTGCACTTGGCCATATCGTTTGCAGTACAAAAAGCGAGCACCCGATCCAATTTATTTTTTATCTAAAAATGGAAACTGGAAAATGTTACAATGTTTCTAAACATTTTTGAAATTGAAGAAAGATTTCTCGTTTTTGCATTTTCAAGAGTTTAGGCTATATGCAATTACTGTAAAGGATTTTTAGAGAACTTCGCTTTTATTAAAATACATTTAAAAGTTATACTACGCAAAGTAATGCAAATTTTTCTTTTTCTTTTAGTTTTTATTGAAAAAACGTCTTTACTACTTTCGAAAAGTAATGAAAGTACAACATCTTAAATTAAAAATGTTTTGTTTGTTGATCATAGAATAGTGCTTTATACACATTTTAATTAATTGGCTAAGTTTTTCATTCGACCTCAACAAATCATTTAATACCTAATAAGTTGCCAGCGAAAATAAAACGAAGAAAAGTATTCATATTACAAAACATGGCTTGCAAAACAATATTATAAATATTGCAATGCTTTCAAGCTATCTCATGTTTTGTATTTTTCTTCCAGGATCAAAGTATGATGTTTTGAAGATGAACAGTGAGTAAAATAAATTCTTTGAAAATAATAGATTATAAATTGTTTGGTAGGTACACAAAATTTAAATAATATTCATAATATTTTCTATGATATATAATTTTGTCTGCAGTATGTCACTGTCTATGAAAGGAGTCTTAGAATTTTGAGTAGAATACGGTTGTATAAAAAAAAAAATCGTTGATTTTTAATCTTTTGGCTGCCATCTTGGATCCGCTATTTTGAATTACTTTTTCTGCCACTCGAATTTAAAAAGCTTATATTTCAACAAAAAATTTGAGCCTGAAATGAATTTTTTACGTTGCGTCAAATTTTGGCGATTTAGGTGGCCCGGTGGACGCGTTTTGTCCCATATATATTTATGTATTTTTTTTAAATAATAAAAAATAATTATCTACATTATAGTGCACCCGTTCGGTAGATAACTTGTTTTTCTGATAGGTGCAGTCAGCCTCAAAAAGACAATTCATTTAATTAATAATGATTAATAATTAATTTGATAAGCAACAATTAATTACCCAATGAGTAACATGTTTTGTGGCTTCACCAAATTGATAAAATATTATGGAACAAAACTTGTAGAAAATTAAATTAATTCTTGTCAATGTAAACATCTTTTTGAGGCTGACTGTACATCGATGAAAAGTTATTATTGTTATGCCGTAATCATGATTACGTTATGAAGATGTCCTTATTTTCCTTTAGTATAATTTTAAGTCTACATCATATCCCCAATGAAAAGTATTCCCTAGGCTGAAGTTCTACGTCAATTTCCCTTGAAATTGCTTCTGTAGATAAAGTGTCAAATAGTAACAAACAAACAGACACAATTTCAGATTCAAAATGTTAGTCTGGATTGTGTGCGTTCTCAGTTTAATATTTGGCAACAAACACCACTGAAAACATAATATATACGAGGCATTTAGCGGTATTGTAGTGTATAATATTTCAGCTTTAAGTAATGACTAAGTGCTTTCCAAGCTGTATGAAGGATGAGGGTCGTTAACACATGCTCCATTATTAAAACATGACTCTGTGACGGTACAGGGTACAGCCAGGTTACATACTTGCCAGGGGTTGGAAGGGTCAGTGACCTGAGTGCTTAAATAATAGTCTAAATAGGTTATCTTGACTTTAAATAACTACTTTTGGGAATAGCTACCATTATTGGCCTTGGTGCGATACCGGTACCAGAGTAGTATCTGTCCGGAAGGCACTGTACCAGTAACAAAACCGGTACCAAACAAATATTTCTGTAAGTTAGAGAGAGAGAAAACAGTAAGAGTAACTAAAAAGCCTGTTGGTTGCCTGGAAGAGATCGCGGAAAGCGATAAGGCCGCCCATTGTATATTTTGTAGTGTTTGATAATTTTTTTGTTATGTAATTTTGTGGTGTACAATAAAGTATATATAAATAAATAAAGGATAGTTAATAGGCAAATAACTTCAAGGTTGCCAACTATACGCGGTTCCTCGTACAAATACTAGATTTGTCGTATGCGGCGGGTACTTGAATTTGGTACCGGTACTTGTTAGGTGCAGTACCGGTACCCGTCTGGAACCGATACCCATCTGGAACCGTAACCCAGTTTCCGAAATGGCTCACAATCAGGGCTTGGAACCGCTACCAAAAGTGCAGGTTCTGTATCGGTACTTAACGGTTCTTGCATCAAATAATAGCATGGATTATAATAGTGTGGCATTTATAAAACACTAGCTGCGCCCCGTGGTTTCACCCGTTTAAGTCTCGATCCCGTAAGTAAAAGTATTCTTTGTCCTAACACAGGTCATGGTCTACCCGTGTACAAAATTTCATCCAAATTCTTTCAGCCGTTTTAGCGTGAAAGCGAAACAAATAAATAAACAAACAATCTCACTTTCGCATTTATTATAATTAAATAAAACTTTATTTCTGACTAAGGTCCATAATTTTGTTAGTATAGTGGTTTTAGTAACAATGGTGCTTAAATAAGTAGGTTAGTATTGTTATTATTATTTTCTTTATTCCATTTAAATACTTATTAATTACATTTTTAAATATTAAAACATATTATTATTATTATTATTTATTACAAATTATTTATTTGCGCAGACCTATGACTGTCTCCACCCAGTGTCCCTGAAAGGGACAGTCCGGTCTGGCAGCGATCATTTTTAGAATGCTGTTGTCACTACCATGCAGGCGCTGTAGTAAGGAGGCCGCTTTCTTTCGCATGATGGCATGGAAACCATCTGTGCGAGCCTCCGCGAACATTCCCGAAGCGCTACAACGCCATGGCAGCCCCAACAGCATCCTAAAAGCATTATTAAATTGAACACGCAGGACGTTGTATGCTCGGCGCGTGTATGATACCCACAGGCCACTCGTGTAAAAGGATTGACAGAACCCCTTAAAAAGGGTTACTTTGACGTCTGTAGTACAACGAGCGAACCTGCGGGCAAGCATATTGCTCCTCACAGACAACGCCCTGCGCTCCCTCTCTATATCTACGTCATCTCTTAGGTCGCTCGTGACAATGTGGCCAAGGTACTTAAAACTGTCAACAATTTTCAGAGCTACCCCGTTCAGACTTATGGGCGGAACACTGCGCGGCTGCTGCTTAGGTGCAAATAATAATAATAAATAATAATAGTTAATAATAGTTAGGATAGTTATAATTTGTGCATTGTACCTGTCTAACATACAATTTATAGTCGACCTCGTAATTGCATTGTCACTCTGAGGTTGAATGTCACTTACACGTCACAATACGACATTGTTATATTTGTCTATGTGACAGTTAGATAGTTTCAACATTAGTGAAGTTCCAATAATTTTGCTGGGAATTGTTGTCAAAACGATAAAGCAATTACGAGGGCGACTATACCTAACTAAGTAAAAAAACTTCAGACTGTCTTGTTAGTCATCTCTGGTATCAACGGTGGTATTAGACATCTCTGCCCACACGCCTAATGTTTTTGGAATTGCAGTTTAGAAATTGTCACGTAAGGAAAAAGCGTTATGACGTCAGTGGGACTTTCTCTCTCTCTGTCTCTTTTTATTATATACGAGTGTGTGTGTGTGTGCATGCTAGTATCGCATAAAGATCTTCGTTCCTAACGGGGCTCCCTGACCGCAAAGGTTTTTTTTTAGGACATCTTTTTTTTGGTATTAATTTATCAAATAACTTCTCCCGCTCTGGGCGGAGCGGGAGGGCGTACTAACTAAAACCCACCCGTGTTTCTTCAGTTACCCTGTTGCCGGGGGTCACGATCTTCCTTTCGGTTTTCTTCGCAACCCCGGTAGGCATCGGCCCTAGCGGACCCCGTCAATTCTGCTGACATCTCTTTGAGGTGCACGTGGAACACAACGCGCCGTCGACCCGGGCCTGGTCCTTATCGGACGGCGAGCTACTCATTGCTTACCGTCCGCAATCCCGCGCCTACGGTGGCCGGAAATCGGCTCGCGATTCCCGACGCCCAGGGCGTCTCCTCTTGCGGTTAGGGGCGCGAGGGCGCGAATTTTGCCTCTCCCTCACGCGTTCCGCCTCCTCCTTCGCGAGCATTACTGCTTCGCAGAAGGAGGCGACGGCCATTACCTCGTTTTGTTTTAAGCAATGACTACCGTAAGAGTTGCAAAAAAAACCTCAAAAGTAACAACCGATTTAAGGCTAAGCGAAAAGGCTCAGCTTGGAGTACGGATGGCAACAGGTCGGTATTACGTTGAAAAGAAGAGAATTGGTTGAAAAGATTCCGTTGGAGCCTTGGAGCGGACGATCTTAGTGAACATTCACAATAAACATTATGGCTGATAAGATTTTTATTTTGCCATGAAGTGAGAATAACTGAATTTTTTTTTTCGGAATTTGTTAATGTTATTGTTAATTCTCACTTTCTTGTTTTAATTATTGGCATTACCTGCTCATATTTGTTTGTCTTGTTTTGGTAACTACAAAGACTTTTGTCACTGTGGAGTTGTGGAGTCTTTTAACTTAGTTCCATTTTTATTAAGAGCAATTTCTAAAACTGACTCGTTTTTTCCGCTATTATTAAATTTAATTATTCTCCTAAACACGCTTTTAGTCTCAGACACATAAAAGTTATTCACCTAAAACAGCTGGGAACAATAACTTACGGTATAAAAGTACAAAAAAACTAGAAAATTTTCGGATAAAATAATGTTATCGCAGTTCTGGAGAAAAATATACTGGAATCTGAAGCAGCTTGTAGCAGAGCTGAAAGTTTCAACATTGATTTGCTGTGGTTCAAGTTACTAAATCGCCACAGAGTAATGAGAAGCAGCAGATCAACGTAGTGTAAGCTTCAGTATGAAATTTTATTACATGATTTAAAAGCAATTTTGGCTTTCATCAGCTATGCAGTCTGTGCCGATGCATTTATTATACTTTAAAAGATTTGGAGGGGCAGAGATAGAGAGATATGGAAATCTTCAGAGGAGGCCTTTGTCGAAAGAAAAACTGTTTAAAAAAGAGTGTACCGAACGTCCATATTGAAAGAAATTAGTTTTTATAACATAATAACAGGCTTATTTAATTAATTCATTTTATGCTTTCATGAACAAAACTCCTGTAGTTTTGCAAGCGTGATTATAGAGCTAATAATTTGCATGAATCCTTTGCCGTGATATGTAAAGGCTGAGATCCACTGAGGACTTTTATTATTTTTGCCACCGATTCTCAATTCCAAATCCGTAAAAGTAAAATATGTAAGCGCCTTCAAAAGACTTCTTCTTTGTTCACCCTTCTCGAAATTGCCCTTTATTATGTTTACCTACTGTGTGTTTATACTGTGGCGTCTGTGGCACAATATCAGTTCATGTTCACTACTTGTAGCTATGTGTAGTGTCACTGAATTCATTTGAGGACCTCGCTCCATATGGTAATATTACTTGCTTGCCAACTTCTAGTTTTTGATATAAACCACTTTTTCGTAAATTCGGAATAAGTGGCATTGTAGCAGGGAGTTTTACAAGCCACAAGTGACTTTCATTTTGGGATCAGTTTTGAGTTTAAAAAATATTCAATACCGAACTTCATCATCTTCCTGTCCTTGTCCCTTTCTTACTTGGGGTCGGCGTCACACGTTTTCTTCGTCCATTCTCCCTTGCCAACCGTCACGCTATTATTCACTCCCGTTTCTTTCATATCATTCCTCTCCTCCATCCATTAAAAAAAAAACAATGCTGAACCTAATGGTATTGATTTTTCTTATGATTGAAAACAGAACGTACCCGTGGCAGATCCTATGAGATTCACCAATCGGTCGTTCTGGAAGACATAAAAATTTTACGACACGGGAAACTATAAAGAAATACGATCCTCTTTTAGTTCAATCTTGTAATTGAATTGTAATATTTTATAGCTGCGCCTGCGGCTCCTTGTACGCGGAGGAAAATAATTCTATGCGTTTATTAACAAAATATGTTAGTTTTGTTAGATTTAAATGTTTGTATTTCCCATGTGCGTGTCCCAAATAAAATATGTTTCTTTCTTTCTTTTCTTTTCTTTCTTTAATACTTGAAGAAGTCCCTAGAATTATTTTCCACCACGTGTTTGATGGACGATAATAATTGCAGCAGCAAAAAATTATCGTCTTTAACAAAAAATACTCGTATCAGGGTATCATCATATAAAAAAAATTACTTCTTCTCTATTGATAATATCATAGAAGTAATTTTTTATCAACCTGTATTGTCCAATTGCTGGGCAAAGGTCTCCACAATAACTTTCCAATGTTCCTTGTGTGTTGCCTCCTCCGGCGGATCTCATCTAGTTCATCACGCCAGCGTTTCCTTGGCCTCCCTCGGCGACGACGCCGTCTTCTCGCACAAACTGCGCGACAATTCTGGCCCATCGGTCTCGATGCATCCTACATACATGGCCCAACCAATCTCACTTCAGCCTAGCACGCTTGTTGCCCACATCGGCGATTCTTGTTTTGGAACGAAGAAGTTTATTCAACTTTTTAATCCGCATTTAAACGAGATATCAGATTTACGGGCACACACATTAAACATATTAAAACTCCACTGTTACAGACGGAAAAATCACAAAGAGAAAATTCCTTTAAAAATGTATAACACACTTACATACGTTACCCGTACGGAACACTGTGTACCATCAACAAAAAAAGTTGATTAAAAGTTTTTTTTTTTAAACAACAATGTCTGACTGAAATTTTACATTAGGTAGATTGTTTTATAAACGAGTTTCGATAAGTGCGAGTCGGACTCACACACGAAGGGTTTCATACCACCATACAATATTAAACACTACTTTTTTATACTGTAGTCGGAAATTGTGTACCTAATAAATAGTATGAGTCTATTGTTACTTGATAATGAATAAATAATAATTATTTAGGAAAAACCATGTGTCTTGTGAAAATTAAAGGACCATGGTAATACACACGCTGAAAATTTCAAGTGTTTCCCCATTACTGTTCAGCCCTTTGACAAACGGACATCGAAATCTTAGTAATAAGGTCCCGTTGGTACAATTTGGGTACGGAACCCTAAAAAATGGCGAACGTTTTATTTAATCCTTTATCTGTTTGCGATACGATTAGGAATTTGTGTTCGTGGTCAGATTTCCTAATAAATCTTGTTTTTGGATCGAGTTTTGTATCGCACTATTTGTACGGAATAATACAATTTGTTTTGGGATGAATTATTTATTTGTTTCTGTAAGTAAGAAAAATAAAAGTGGAAGTGCTTTTTATTTCTATTCATGTTTTCAATACAGGAATTTCATTGTACGATTTTAAGGATTGCTTTGAAAGTAAATAACAAGAGATGGAACATCACTTTCATTAAGCATCACTAATATTAAGAGAAAGTAACAAAACAATCACGACACTGCCTAAAGAAACAGCAGAGCAAAGCTCTTTACAAAAAAATCAGCCAAGTGCGAGTCGGACTCGCGCAGGAAGGGTTCCGTACCATTATATATAAAAACGAGCAAAAAAATCACGTTTGTTGTATGTGAGCCCCCTTGAATATTTATTTTATTCCATTTTTTAGTATTTGTTGTTATAGCAGCAACAGAAACACATTATCTGTAAAAATTTCAACTGTCTAACTATCACAATTCATGAGGTACGGCCTGGTGACAGACGGAAGGATAGCGGAGTCATAGCAATAGGGTCCCGTTTTACCCTTTTGGTATGGAACAATAAAAAACCCCACGATGCATTAAGAATAATTCCTATGTCAACGGTATAAAAGGGAATTTTTGCTTTTCGAACAAAAAAGTTGGTTAGTCCCGGGGACTGAAGTTCGTCGTATGTGTGTGTGACAAAGGCTTTACAGTACTTTGTTGGTGCTGTGCCACCATGTCTGTGCGTTTGTGACGCTTTCTGAATGAGTATGTAACGAGAATGGAATGTATTATTATTATTATTATATATTAAGGGGTTACGTTATGATTCTGTTATTTTTAGTTTTATTTATGAAAATATTTCCAGAAATCAAGCATGTTTTAGCTGACTTGCAAACAGGGAAAACATATACAATAAATATAGATTTTATAGTCTGTCATCGTAAGGCAAGAGAGAACAAGTAATGTGATTATTTGTGATCAATGCCTGTGTGATCTATATATGAGAATCAAAATGCTAGCAATGTGTTACAGGATGGTTTATGTTGCAATTTGATGCTAAGCGGGCGTTTTCCAGACTGCTATGAAAAGCTCTTTTTATTTAGCGGAAAATGTCCCAATATAGGGCTAAGGTACACAACAGTTACATATGCATGTTGATCACCACACTTTGCTGCATAATTAGCTTTTAATGTTTCCAATGCTGGGATACACGCCTTCTCTCAGTGATAGGGCATGGGCCGTAATCCACCATGCGGGCCCAGTACGGGTTGGTGGACGTCACATGTCTTAAAATTTAGAAAGTAAAGCGCTTATATATCTGAGTTCGAACTTACGACCTACACAACTCGTAAGTCGCAGCCGTTACCACTGGGCCCCCACTGCCACTTTGCTGCATTATGCCTTAAATGGGTACTAAGGTACCAAAATGAAGCAAAGAAAAATGTCGCCATCTTCCTTGCCTCTGATTTGTCCGGCTCAATAATACTAGCTTACGTAGCTAAGTACCTTCGTCTCAGTTTTATCGAAACCCAATAACAGACAAACAAGGGTTCTTGGATGCGTGGGTTTGGGACAATACCTTCACAAAATAAAAGGAATGTATGGCCGATTTTTCACGGTTTATATTCTTAGTAACAACGTTTTTTTTTGACAGAAAATGCCACATTGCAAGCAATGATCATCAATCACCTGCGTAGGCTTTTACTATGCGGGTAAGTTGGTATTATATACCTATACACAGACAAGGTGCATGCTGCAGGAATCCCCTGGATATGGGAAGCACAGAACCGGATGGAGTAGCGGTGCTTGGGGGAAGCCTATGTCCAGAAGTGGACGTCTTTCGGCTGAAATGATGATGATGATGATACAGGCAAGGATTCAATGCCAGCGAAATAACCCAAGCCTGTAACTACTCCGCTCCAAGGCAAATGTCTTTTTTTTACATAAGATATAGAGGAGGATGAAAGGACCTGTCATCCAGCCGGAGGTTTTCAGTTATATAAGCCACACGGCATGTTTCTATGCCTCTGTGCAGTTGTGCCCATCGATTAATTTATTGGTATCCACAAATTGGTTACGATGCTGTAGGTACCTTAGTCCGTACCCCGAATTATGTGCTGTCTATTTTAACTTAGTTTTAGACAATTTGAAGTGTAAAACTCACAATGTGTCGTTAAAGAAAATAATAGTTTTTGCTTTGCTTGTGATGTTGTCATCTCCGCCTAAGTTACAAAGTTAGCTAAGGTTCGTGTGTTTCACGAAAACGCTGCCTTTCATTAGTAACGAAATACAATTAAAACTTCTAACTACGAAAATTTCCAACAGCTGTCTTATTAGTGGTAATTTTAAGCGAAATGTTCAATAAAACTTACCGATTATTTCGCGCATTCTTCGAGCTATCTAGTTCGTATAAGACTAAGTAGGTGGGTATACTAGTAACGTTTTATGAAGCGATTAAAAAATCTAGAATTCTACTCGTGAGTAATCAAAAGTCAATAAATTGCTTGCTATAAAATATTAAACCTACATAATCTTACCTCCAGTTGAAGCTCGCAAATTCGAAACGATTATTTTGCCCATTCTTCGAACTATCTAGTTCATATAAAAATGTCGAAACATTCCTCCGACGTGAAACCGGAAACATTTAAAGCCTTTTGTCATTGCCATCGTTAGACAGAGAATGTAGAGAAATACACGCTCCAGTCATTTCAATATGTTGAAGAACGCTGTCGAAAAAATGGCGAACATTACGATGTCAGGATGGGGAAAAGGTGAAATAAAAATTAGAAACAAGAGTATCTTTCTTGGTTCTAAAGTAGTTTATTTAAAATTTTCGCGCTGCACAATGTTTGGTCGAAACGCGGGAAGTTTAAGTGTCTGGTAGACTGGTTAGTTAGATAGGTAGCCTTTTCCGAACTTGGCTTGGCACATTGCCTTTATACCATGCCCGAATGGGCGCGGGCGGCCCATCTCAAAGTTATACAGTCAGCATTTTATTTTAGATTTCTTATGTCCCTTCAAACTAAGTAGGTAGGTATAATAACGTTTTATGAAGCGATAAAAAAAAATTGAATTCTACTCGTAAGTAATCAAAAGTCAATAAATTGCCTGCTATTTACTTAAAAACAAAAATTAAACCATATATTACTTCTAGTTGAAGCTCACAAATTACCTACATCAATATCACACAAAAACATTCGAATACTCACGATTTTCCGTGAGCCGCATATCCAATAGCGAATGTTTACAGCCTGTAATGGAAGCTAAACAATTTGTTGGTAAAGTATGTAGATAAAAATTCCGTGAGTCAATAAGCCTCGAGCCGAGACGTTCCGACGTGCCTGTTCGATCAGCAGCATGCCAAATGTTCTGCGCTCATGGTTAACTATGGCGTAGGGATGGGGGGGCTTGGGTCCGCGGATATTAGTTTTTGGTACTTATAAATAAGGTTTTTATAGTATTTGGCGTTAGTAGTTAAGGTTTCATGGATGAATAAAACGAATTATAAAATTATAAGGATTCAATAATGTATGAAATAATAGAATGGAAAAAAATTGTTGAAGCTCTCGAAAAAGTTTTCGTTTTAGATCGATAAAAGAAAGTGATTCATGTCTCTAACCTAAGATCCTCATCAAGGAAACTTAAAATAAAAATCATAATAACACAAAATTTCCTGAAATCATAACTTGACTAACTTGATTTGCCTCTGGTTCCCGTTTAAGTTCCAAAATATTAGGCTTTAGGTTATTTTCATGGCGGATAAGTTGACAACCCTACGTCAGCCCATTGCTAATAAACAGCAGGATTATTAATAGCAAACATGGATGATAGCTTTAGTATTCCTCGATTAAATACAGAGTACGTTACTGTTTACGTTAATGTTCAATTCAGACCATCCATAAATTTATCCAGGGATCTGAAGTATAGAGTTTATTGCCAATTCTGTATGAATTAAAGGTTTTTTTTGTGGGTTTGTTGTCAAAGTCGAAGTCAAAGTCAAAGATTTATTTGCAGATAAATATGGTTACAAAAGTTCTTAAAATGGTAGGTAAATGGTTGATTCACATAGTATATATATACATGTAGAAAATAAAAGTAAACTGGTATAAGTTTAACGTTTTCATAATTTTTTTGGAGGTCGACTTTCAATCTGAATGTAAAATCAATTTTAAAATTAATAAATCTAAAAAATACATTTTGTGAATTCTGATAAATCAGAATGTTTACGTCGTTTTGTAAATTTTACACAGAGAGTATTCTGGGAATACAAGTTGAGTAATAAATACATTAGATATTATTATCGTAAATGAACGTAAATGTGAGCAAAACTCTCTAGATGTCGTCATGAACTGTTCAAATTCTTTTAAGTTATCTTATAAAACCGGGTTGGCTATTTCAGACTTATATTAAGTTATAAGTCCATGTATAAGTGACATCCAAGATAAAAAAAAATGAATTGTAAAACTCACATTGGTACTTCTCTGGATTTGAACCCACAACCTCTTCTATGAGAGGCGCGGTTTTAACCATTGAGTCATCACGACATCTTAAGGCAGCAGTGATTTCTATTTTCTTAATTCAGAAAAACCTCAGTTTCTTAGCTCTGAAAATTTCCCGCAACGTTCAGCATTCACGTGAAAAACATCGAATAAATAAAGCTCTTGAAGCAGAACGCGCCATATTACTGGAAACGTAAAGAGCCTTTTATTCTTCATCTAATAGATTCGGTCGTAGAAGGTAAAGATTTGGGAGCGAGCGAATAAGGGCTTGGGAGATGGTATATGAGGAGTGGTGGCGGAAATTGGAGGGTTTATTAAAGTTTGCCACAAAATCTTATTGAACCATGACTTTGAAGCAGGGAAGTTAGGATATTTGTTAGACAAATTCGAGAGCAATTTGGAAAAGTTAGTTATCCAGTAGTAAACGAAAGAGACTAAGGGCTCATCCATAGTCAAAATTTTTAATAGGTATATGTGTATCTTTTATATTTAAAACTAGCTTTTACCCTACTTTAAAATTACCCCATGTTATATACTATAACTATCCAGGTTATCTGTGTGACAAATTTCATCCAAATCTGGTCAGCGGTTTTTGCGCCAATCCAGAAAATACATCCAGACAAAGAGACAAACAGACAAAGATTTTTAAAACTGTATTTTTAGCATTAGACTCGTTCCCTCTTACTATTGTTGTCGTTGACTTTGTTACTATTTTTGTATGTATGTATGTTAGGTACTATTTATTCAATTTTTTTTCAAAATTGCACTTACCACTGTTTGTCTCTGCAGCACCCACAGGTTGACAACTGATTTACTATCTGTGACTACTGGTAGAAAATTCATATGAAATTAAATAAAAAAAAAATAAAAAAATTATACTTCAAGCACAGAAATTCTGTACATTTCCGTGCTTGAAGTATTAAATGAATAAATAAAAGACAATACATGAAGGAATAAAACTATGTGCTAGAATCGGAAGCTGAAACTGGTTAAATTAATTATATTAAAGCCATTTTCATTAAGCTACGTTTAAAGAAAAAATGTTTTTCATTGCGATATTTCTATAGGTAACCTACATTTATACGAATTACCGAAAAATAAAAACAAAACAATACAATGAACGGTCATTGAACAAACGTTCGAAAGGACAACGTTTTTGCCTCTTGTCTTAATGGTCACGTTTCATTTCACGACATCCACAGGAAGCCAAACAAAACTATTTTCTTTTGGTCAACTATAAAATACTTGTTTCGCCCGATAAATCCGTTGTCAGAAACGGATACAATGTACGTTGCATTTTTATTTCTGCTGGAAAGGAACATGTATTTTGGCGATCAGCCCAGCTGGGTTCTTCGCAGGCCCCGGTTTCTGATTCAACTTTTTTTATTAAACTGGCCAAGTCGTCGAGCAATGGTTCGGTCTGTATGTTTGTTTCGTGTTTAAAAATTGATAAAGTTTCGTCCGGCTTTCTGACGCTTCCGCCGATGTGGTCTGCATTCAATTTTATTTGCTGTCACGTCGACCTAAGTAGATTGTCATTTTGATCATGACGTAAAAGTCAAACTCACCGAAAATTGTAAAATAAAAGTTGTGCTAAGTTTTAGGTAAGTAAGAATACGAGTAGGTTGACCAATCATGCACTTGTAATTACACGATCCGTGTTAGTGGTACGGTCAGCAATAAAAGTCGAATAACACTTCAGTTTTTCAATCTTAATTATTGAGCAGAATATGAATAACTAGCGGACGTCACGCGGTTTCACCCGCATAGTTCCCGTTCCCGGGGGAGTACAGGGATAAAATATAGCTTATGTTACTCGCTGATAATGTAGCTATCCATTGCTGAAATAATTTTTCAAATCGTTCCAGTAGTTTTTAAGTTTATTCGTTACATACAAAAATACAAATCTTTCCTCTTTATAATATTAGTATAGAAGTATAGATTAGTATAGACATAGATAAATAATACACATATTGTTTAACGGATATAAAATTTTAAGAGTATTAATTAACTCGTAGCCATTATATGAAATGCTGAAAAGCAATGTATAAAATCATTTTGTATCAATTTAGGTGATATTTATGAACTGTTGCTGACCATTCGCTTTATATCTTCTATGATATTCAAGTATTTTCAATTTTCGCCAGTGTTCATTTTCTGTCTGATATTATCAGAAGCGGTTTGTGTTTTAGAAATTAAACTGATGGACGCATTATGAATCAGGCAGTGCCCACTAAAAGCCTACCTCAATTTAAACACACATTTCATTTGCGTCTCTGTAGAAATCCATTTTGGAAATAGTCTCTAAGAGCAACGCAAACACGTTACAGTAACATTACATTTTCAAATGAAGCTGCTCTTGAGTTGCTATTTCCACCATTCAAAGCATTTAGAACTCTTTTTTCTCGGCAGTAAAACGCTTTTTACGACTGCTCTAGATAAGAGTTACGACTAACAAAAAACAAACTACCTACGCTGTTTATACGTTTTTAAGGCCTCCTCCTACCTCAGTTCTTAAAAAATGACGTTTTTATGTCACAGGGTTTTTGAATCTGATACTTTACCAGTCTCAAAAATTGAAATATGTTCAAAAGAAATCCACTATGATTGTCTATTTTACTACCTTTCCATTTTATCTTAGAATCATTATCAATAGTAATGATTTGATGATTTGTTAATTAGTTTTAATATTAATTAATTTTACACTTTTAAACTCTCTATCGAATAAACATCTCTAAATGGTGATCAAAACCGCATCGAAGTCCGTTGCGTAGTTTGGAAGAACAATGCGGTCACATTGAAACACGAAAAGCGACTTTAATTCATAATAATATGTACACCGCTTTTCCTCGGTTGGTGAATGAGTCAAATCAATTTGCCTAGCCTTTTCCCAACTATGTTGGGGTCGGCCTCCAGTCCAACCGGTTGCAGCTGAATACCAGGATTTTACATGGAGCGACTGCCTATCTGACCTCCACAACCCAGTAAGTAACTAGGTAATACGATCCCCTTGGTAAGACTGGATGTCAGACTTTCGGTATTCTGACGACTCATAACGACTGTTAAAGATCCACGAATGACAGATGGTCACACATCCACGGACCAACCCCAGCAAGCGTAGCTTAACCTGATGGATCGACCCGTGCGGCTGTTATTACTCAGCCACGAGCTGAACCACGCTGTTGAATGAGTGCGGTAGTCAAATGATCTTCCCCTTGGCTCCAACAGGTAGATAAATCTGATTCAGACAGACAGCAGAAACAACTTTTCTCAGAATTATCGAAAACCAAAATTCATGGAATAAGCAATTTGTCAATTTATGAGAAAGGCTTTATTTAACTCTGAATTTACGTGATGTGACTTCTAATGAAGACATGTCAATCTATTTTTAGATGATTCCTTACAATGCTCCAGGGGGCCTAAAATGGCCGCTTTGGCAGAATCATAAATATGATAATATTATGAATCACGCCAACTGTCACAAACTGACAATTCATTATGAATTGTCAGTTTTTTTTTGTCATTATCTGCGTTCAATTCATATTAGGCAATTCATCTGATTGACAGTTTTGTATTAAAATGAAATAACATTTAAAATGTAGAAATAGAAAATAAAAATATCATTTGATTTATAAAAACTGTAAAGAAATATGATCCATTAAAATTACGGTTACACCAAATATCAATTGAATTGAATATTCAGTTAAAATATGTGTCACCATAGAGGAATTGCTGGGAATTCAGAAAATGAAATGCTTTTAGAGGAATTGCTCAATGTGGCCATTTTTGAGCCCCAGTTGTCATGTTTAGAGTTTTAGGGAAAAGGAAAGAAAGAAAAACATAAATATAACATCACGCCTTGTTTCCCCGAAGGGTTGGGCAGAGGTGTCCCTGTAGCAGGTTCAAAGAAAGAAACAAGAAGATAATTCGGAAGATCTCAAAAGGTTTTTATCGCAGAAATTATCGTAAATACAATAAGTTTCTAAGAACCTTTCAAGACAGGAGTTCTGATTTTTGGCGTTATAAATCGTCATAAGCCAGCGTTATTTGGAAACATTTTATCATTGCTTAATATAACATCATGTTTCGAAGAGAGAAGATAAAAAAAATGGAAGAGTTATATTTATTGTTTTTTTTTTTAAAGTCAATTGGAGTGTCGCTGTTTTCTGCTAAAAATAAAGCCTTGGTAAATGATCATTTAGGCGATTACGTCTATAAAATAAACGTTGGTGATTTTTTCTTTTCGCTTTTTCTTATTTAGTTTCATCCAAAATAAATTCTGTTTCATTCAAAAATCCTTTTATTAATGCTTACTCCAATCTACGAAAAACAAAAAAAAAACACAGTGTGCCATTCATTCTTGGAAATTATATAGTGTCATTTATTGTATAGATGTCATTCATTGCCCTCCACATTTTACAAAAAACACGGGAAAAGTGATTCATTTGAATCCGGTAATAATCACTCAAAGAAATACCCCCAAAAAAAGCCGTTTCCATAATCTTTAAACATAAATAAACTAAGACAATTTATCATGTCTTTTTCCCTCACAAATAACGTGAGGCAGATGGAGTCTCCTAAAAAACATTTACGTAACGTGACAGGACCGGTTTCAAAATGTGCACAAAACGTCACCTGCCGTGGTTTATGTTTAGGTACGAGGATGCGAGTTTCGGATTGAGGTGTACATATGCTGCCTACGTATATTGTTTTCTGTTACGCCTCTGAAATTGAGTCATCGCAATTTATTTGCCGATGCTAGATATTTTGGAAAATTGGTTCTAGGGTGGAAATGTTCGAGATTTCACATAAGGCAATATTGCAACTATTGGAACGCTTGTGTAAGAATGACAACAGCAATCAAAAACAAAAAAGGCTACCTTCAGTGATTTCCACCTGGGTTGGTACTCGATTCGTCCGCAGTTATTCCTGCACCGAAAATTGAGTGTGACCAAATTGCTATCCCGTCCGAAAATATTTTCGGAACAAAAAACGAACTCGTTCACAGACACCGGAATCAACAAAGAGGATACCTTTGAACGGGCTGGATACATTCGAGGGTGCACATAGACTTTGTATACATACATGATGTATATAGTAAGTAATTCTACGTTCCTTTGATACCTGTGATCAAAACTTACTTTGACGATGGCATGAAATAGGATTAGGAAGGCAAGCGGCAACTATGTTAGGAACAACAAAACTCTTGTATATTTTGGCTATCTTGATAAGGGCATTTGACGACTTTACAGTGTAATCACATGCCTACCACCCTTCAATTTTGGTCATAGGTACAGAGAACGGAATTGCCGCGTCCGGCAGCCTCCAGAGGCGCTTTGAAGCTGTCAGTTTTTGATGTGTTACATCTTTCCTCTCCCTTTCCTGCAATCTGTGAGAGTGATTTCGTGAAAAGGGACGGAAGTGTGTAACAGTAAGTCGGAGAAGCGCGCACTATTTGATTTGACCAATGAGCGCGCGCGAAGCTAAAGTTGGCCATCAGATGGTACCAAACCGTTTTCCGAGAGGTTGGTACTGTCAGCCAAGATTTCAAATGTTACACATCATAAGCGACTACGGTAAGGCTCGCTCGTTTCTTTTACACGTCATTTGTGTCAGAGTGCGACTACAGTACGTTCATAATAACTAGTCCCGTGACGCGATTGGTAGCATTGAATTTTGCAGTCTTAGTTTGAATACTAACAGAGTTCAAAATGGCGCCTAACAGAATAGTACTACCAATCACAAGGCTGCAAAATTCAGTGCTACCGCACATATTAATGCACTGTAAACGATTGTTTGGTGTGTATAGAAAGTATTGATAATGCCGCCTAGAGCAGTGGCCGTCATGGTGTCTTCATGATCTGTGGTCATTTTTATCGCATTTTTTTCCACTAAGAGAGGTTTTTCTACCAGGAATTGCTCAGTTGCGAGGCAAAAGGAGTATGTAAGGATCGTAGCAGGTGGCGTTCTGAAGTGTCTGCCTACCCCCATGGGAAGAAAGCGTTAGTTTATGTATGTATGTGTGTGAATTTCCCAGTAGCAGCTCGGAGTTTGGATTTGTGTCCGGTTGTTAGCTAGCCACCTATTACATGGGACTTAAATATATCTACAACGATACAATACGTACAACAATATTATGAGTAAAAAGAGGTAGACGCAAGTGGCAGGTCAAAACTTGACTAATTAGCCTAGTTACGTCTCGTCTTGGCTCTTTTTCACTACCAATAATTACGACATGCCATCCTACTTCCACGTGATAACTAATAGTATGACATTGTGCCGTTTTCGAAGATCGTTTACTTATAATATTACTAGCTGTGCCCCGCGGTTTCACCCGCATAAGTCTCGATCCCGTTCAAATATCGGGATAGAAAGTATTCTATGTCCTAATCCAGGTCATGGTCTGGTACCAAATTTCATCCAAATCTGTTCAGCCGTTTTAGTGTGAAAGCGTAACAAACCAACTCACTTTTGCATTTTAATATTAGTTAGGATTGGGGTAGTTAAGAAGTTGGGATTGGTCAAAATGTTGTTGAATTTCTGCCTACTCCTACAGAATACGAGGATTAGAAGCGTGATGTTATTTAATATAGTGGATGATATTATTAACAATAAGAAGGAATACGGAAAAGAACTCGTCACACGCAACCAATAGTCTACCTAATAAAGTGTTGACCTACACACACTATTCTCTATTCCTTGCCCCTTCGTATTTTCCCTATAATTTGCCATTATTAATAAAGTTCTCATAAGGGTCAGCATTATCCGGTTCGGAAGAATAGCTTTTATTGCAGAACTTATAAATCGACGGTACGTTCAAATTGCCGTTGAGGGAAACAAGTTAATTACACTGAACGATACAGGTGAAGTTGAAGAAGTAGCGCAGCGAGGAATGGGTAAAAATGTGCCAGTAATGGGCTAAGATAGGTAGATAAGAAATAACAAAAGAGAAATTAAGCAAGAATAAGTGTAAAAACAGTTTGTTACTTAAGTACAAGATCTTCGTAGATATTGCGATTCATGAATGAGATAGCACTTTTAAATGTAATATTTAGGCTTGGAGAAAAAATGGTACGGCTGTGCCTATTTTTTCTCGACTTTGCCCCCAGATAAACGCAACTTAAACATTATGCTGTACGATATAACACCATTGAAAACATTTTACTTAATTACATTATGTAGTGTTATGTTATTTTGGTTTTGTGACTTATCAGGGTCTTAGATGCTGCCTTTTGTTGCAGCACAGGGCAAAACAGTACTGCTTTTATTTTTACCACTAAGTTATGTGTAAGAAACAAATTTTTCGAAAGAGGGGGAAAGAGAGTAGGGAGGCCCTTTGCCCACCAGTGTGACCATAATAGCTAAAAAAAATATAGTGGCACTCCGGGAGTGCCGACAGAAGTGAAAACTTGAAAAAAAATCGGCACCTCGGTAATCAACGCGTTGATGTCTTTTTAACCGTCTTACGAATTTTCGATCAGGTCACGTGTCCTGACGCGAGTTTAATATTTTTTACCCATTACAAAAAAGTGCAAAACGCCGGTCAAGAAGTTTTTACTTCAAAAAAAAAAAAAAAACGGCGTACTATGGATGACCTTCACTGCTCTTACCGAAACAAGTTCTTTGGAAGTCGCACTTTGCGAATTTAAGAAGAAATGGGTCAGAATTTACCCCTTACGTAAATAAACCTACATTGACAGACTAATAAAAGTTGGTCTACAAAATAAATTACATTAGACCTGTCACCAATTACAGATTGTCAGACGAAAAGATTAGATTAAGTTCTGATTACATTACATCCTAAAAACATGGTAAGAATCAGGAAAAGTAATTTCACTAAGGTACTTACGTACGTACTACGATCTTAGGACCGGTTCATTAGTTACAAAGAGAATTAGGGAGAATGGTGAGATAGTAGGTACTTACATTAGAAAGATGATGTGATTGTAAGAATTCTCCTGTACCTGTAATAAGAAAAAGAGTTTCATAAGTAATATTGATCATCGATATTCAGTCATCAACTATCATCAAACAAAAGACGTACACTGCTGGACATAGGCCTCTCTCAATCACCGCCACTTCTACTGGTTCTGTGCTTCTCACATCCAGCGGATTCCTGCGGTTTTCACCAAGTCAACGATATTGATAGTGAAAAAAACTAATAAACTGAAAAGAGATTGATGAAATAATGTTCATATAACAGAAAACATTTGGAATATAAGATTCGAAAATGTTCAAATTTTAATCGTTGATAAAATAAGTGAAATATTTACGCTTCTTTCCTAGGAATGTGTAACCAAGTAATTCGAAACATAAGATGTCATGCTATGTAATGCATGTTTGTGATGAATATCACACTACTGCCCAAGCTTATGCTGCCAACAGCTAATACGAATATATCCAGCTCCAAACCTAAAATATTTGGTTCCGGAGCTAAGCGAGCTTTAACTCAGCTCAGCTCACGTTACTTGGCTCCAAACTTTAACGGTTTAATTAAACAACAAGCGATTACTTGCAAAGTTTTACAGATTTACATAATGTTTACGTGGGCAGTAGACGTTGTAATTATTTTAGGACTGTTTTCTGTTTGTTCAGCTCGATTGTTTGTTAGGCTGTCACTGTATGAGAGAGTTTCGGCGGAATGTATTTGTCTCAAGAAAAATGTCACTATAACCAAGATGGATAGTTATTTGATAAACTAGAAAATTGGCTATGACTAGGCTAAAAATTAAAAGGACATGACTCAGATAAGGCGCCGCAAGTATTTTTACATTTAATTTACTAAGACTACTATATTTAATACTAATATTTAAGATTACTACATTTAATACTTAAACTTTTTTTTTTAATGTATAAAGTAAAAATATAAAATATACCTAATAACCCTGATATACAGGGTTAATGGTTATACGTAACCATTTTCAAGTAATTTAACATTTTATATTTTAAAATGTATGAAATAAAAATGTAAAATGTAACCAATAACCCTGATATACAGGGTTAATGGTTATACGTAGGCAATACATTAAGGGGATGTAGGAGGCGTCATTTACACTTCCTCTCTCCTTAAACATCATCATTACATGTAGTTCCTTGCTCTTGTTTCATGTTTATAATTTTCTGTATATCTATTATTTATCTAATACAGGTATATATTTATGTAGGTAAGTATATGCTTTATGTATCTGTGTATCTATTGTATATGTAAATGGTTCACCACTACCTGCAGTATTGTCTCTCTTTATCCATTTAAATCCATCCAAAGGTTGACTGTAAAAGATAAGATCGTCCATTGTGTCACCCAATGTAAAATTTCTAAATTTATGTCTATAATTTTTATGGTGTACATTATAAAGAATATTCTATCTATTTATTTACAACCAAATGACGCCGATCGACTCCTATGCAAATTTCCACAATATTCGCGTAATTTGACATTTTATATTATTCTCGAAAATGGTTGACATTGGCATAGGGGTCATCAGCGGTAATTTGGTTACAAATGACCTCTCGTACATCCCCTTAACGGATTGTCGGCGTAACCAATAACCCTGTATATGGTATAAGCTACTAGAAAATATCACGACAGATTACTAAATCGATGGTTTTGCCAATCTAAATCTGTGGTATGAACCCTGAAGAATTTATTTGTCAAGGTCTCCAGCGATAAAATTGTAAGTATCATATTTACATAAAAATTTAAAGCCTTCTGTGGATCTATCGTCAACATTTTTATATTTTTAGAGACACATACTGTAATAAAGTTTCTGAAATAGGTTTCAAATTTTTTCGACGCTCCCCGGTGTGGTTTGTTTCGTTTGTAAAACGTTTCATGTTTATTAAAGAGTTTGTAATGAAAACATATTTGTAAATTTTTGGAGCGGGTGCCACTGATGAGTTGAGGTTAGACGACTTTTTATTTTATGCAGGTGATGGGGATAATGTAGACGGTTAACTGGTCAAAGTTGTGAATAAATATTGCACAGCATTTTTTGGCACATCGGTATTCAGCTGCATACGGTTAGATTGGAAGCCTACCCCGATATAGTTAGGAAAAGGCTAGGCATGCTGATTTTTGACACATGAGAGGTCTCTCATAGTATAGACAAGTGTTTGTGTATGAGAGATGAATGCCTTTAAGATATTTAATTCCAACTTTATACCTTACTAGTGGACGTCACGCGGTTTCACCCGCGTAGTTCCCGTTCCCGCGGGAGTACGGGGATAAAATATAGCCTATGTTACTCGCTGATAATGTAACTATCTATTGCTGAAAGTATTTTTTAAATCGGTCCAGTAGTTTTTGAGTTTATTCGTACAAAAAACAAAAATACAAATCTTTACTCTTTATAATATTAGTATAGTATTATAGTATATAGTATAGACATTGACACATTCACAATTAATTCGACCATGGCATTTGAGATTTTATTGAATCTCTGAATCGTGTTAAATAGCTAGTGTATCATGAGTAGTATTTAAAATGAATCCTTTAATGCTATAGCTTAGCTAAATTCCAAAATAACGCTTTTAATCTTCGAATGGTTAGGTAGAGATGTACTGATAGTACAATAATTGTAACTGTATTTTTAATGTACATTTTCATTTTGTAAAGTTACCATAGGTACTTTGTCTTAAAACGAACACACCTACTTAATTATCCCTGTAAAAACACTACCCCAAAATATTATCTTAGGTACATCCATCACTAAACTTCGAAGTGACAGACTCATAAAACGACACACGCGCCCTCCTCCCTTCCCCACCACATTATGCTCCATTACCCCAACACAAACTGTCAGTCACATCGTAACCATTCCAGTCGACGGTAAATCCTTGTCATTTGCGTGGGAGTGCGTCTAAATACCGTATAAACGTGTGCCGAAATTAAGCAGAGAGCTTTCTGTCTTTAATTTTATGGAATGATGTTAATGTACAAGTTTTTAATGAAGGGAAACGACATGTCTGGTGAAGGGAAGTTTTAATGTAGTGGGGTTTTATAATGGGTACCTTTGTACTCTGTCTCCTATTGGCTTTCGGAATTGCTATTAGCAAGATGAGATAGTAGTCAAACGCGAGCTTATAAATACAATAACAAAAAAAAAACCGGGAGCTGTCTTGACTTGGCCTTCTTGTCCACTCGTACTGAGGTATAATTATTTGTACCTATTAATATCGTGGTTAAGTCGAGTCTCGATTACACAGCGAAGGACTGACCATGGACTAATAGTTAAGTATGAAACAGTTATCTGCTACTGACAGTCGATAATGTTACTAGGCAATAAAAACGAGGAAGTAATTTGAAACTCTATTTGTATATACAGAAAGAAATAAAAAGTATTTTTTGTATGTACGGGGATTTTTCCCCCCATTTTAAGTTATCTCCATTCGTCATCCTCCCTCTACTTGACTTTCATCTTAAGAAAGATAAGCCGATAACTCATTTAATCTTTCTTTCATTCCGAAAATCAAATAAAAGTAATCATACTTTTAAAGGGAATTTACGTAATATTTTGAATTCTCTCTGAATCTGTCCGATGTAATTTACATTTGATTTATGCATGAAAAAGTATTTATTTGGGAAGGCTGTCCGATTCTTCTCATCTTTAATTTATTTGCACACATCAATATGACTTGATTTTTTTTCGAATAAATTGCAGTGAAAATTCTTTTGAACAATTTAATCCAGAAACGAGTAAACAAACATACATCCAGGCCGATATCTGTAAACTAATTTATTATTCGGTAACGAGAAATCTTAATTGTATCACATGTCATTATAGAAAGTGTTTTTAAGGTTCCGTAGTCGAACTAGAAACCCTTTATACTTTTCATATCAATATGTTGCAATAAAATGAAAGTATTCCTGTCCCACAAGTAGGTCCATCAGGGGTTTCCATCAAGAAAGTGGGAAAATTGTCATCCTGAAGGTATTCGATTCCTAGAAGGGAAAGTCCAAGAGAACTCGGCACTAAATTGATGACAGGCCAAATTCGAAAATAGTGCGTTCTTACGATTTTGACTACAGTCAAGTTCAGAAGTATTTTTTAGAAATTCGTAAGATCGAGAGTGTAAAACTGAAATAAAATGGCTCGTATACTTGAGTTCTGGCAGGCCTTCTTCAATTTGGATGATATTGAATTTCTTGTCTACTTGTTAGATGTTTGTGTCATTCCGTTGTCATTGTAAAAATTTCCAAGCAATCTTTTTTGTGTTATTCTAACAATACGAAATAAGTTTTTTAATTAGTTAAAGTGCTGACAGTGGATCCTAGAAAATTTTGAAACATTGCTTTTAATTTTATTATGAAAGTTTATTATTTTGATTACCTCTAATGCCAAAGTTACCTCCAAAGACCTTTAAAGAAGAATTGACTTACAAGCACACACTAGTAAAAAGACAAGCCGATCAGTTCTGTAAAAATAACAGTGATTTGGGTGAAATGAGCTGGAAGTGAGCTGTACCTCGCAACAACAGGTAATAACAGCTTACTTCAACTACCTTTTCACGGTGAGATTTTTATTGAATAGACCGGTTGAAAACGTTACTAACAACTCTATAGTACCTCCACCACATCAAGAAAAAAAAAAAAAAAGCTGCCTCTTCCAAGCAAAATACACATCTCTCCATGTTTCCAGATAACAACACCAGAACTAGCCCTTATCCTATAATCAAACTCAACTAGGTACATCGCTATCCTTGGTATCCAATATTCTACAACAAGCATTCCCTTCGAGACGGTCCAATAAAGGCGGTACTGCTAGCATACCAAAGATCGACAACATCGTTTAGTTTCAGCACAACACTGCTCTTTATTTCACAGGAATTGCATTTAGTTTGCGATGTTTAACGAGCCAGTCAGGTCATGTTTTGCCTTCGTAGCTAATTCTGTGAGGGCGTTAAACTTTAATGGTGCTAAAGGGAGGGTCCTATCTACATTTTGTATAGATCAAAATAATAAAACATTTATTTGTATGTAATCAACAAGTAACATAGGCTCACTGCTTAAGGCCCTATACTATCTCAAATGGCTTAGCATGATCCTCCGTTATATCGAAAATACTGCAGCATTAATTATGAAATAAATATATGTTAAAGTTAAGAATTAATGTTAAGTGCTATGTTAGACGAAAACACGATTCCATAAAATTTTCTCGATAGAAAAAAAAATCCAAAGTTACCTCCAAACAGAACAATAAATCGCTGGTATTAAGAAAATACTACAAACCATAATAACTGAAACAACTATAAAGCAGCGACTATGTTTTTTATTTTTTTTAATTACCGTTATTTTCGCTGTAAAAAGCAATTACCTAAATTATTGGCGCCACGGAGCCGCAAGCAACCAACTCCATCTCGCTTTCACTCAGTCCGCGAGCAGTATGGTGCGAGCGAGATGAAAAGTGAATTTGAGCTGAGGTAGTATGAGCTCTTAACGTAACACTGCCATATATTCAAATTCAATTCAAAATATTTTATTTTACATAAACCTACATGGGCACTTATGAAACGTCTGAAGCTAGGTGCAAGGTCCGGCAAGAAACTCGACGGTTACTCTTTTAAAAATAAATGGTTTTTATAATGTTTACAAATTACAGTGTTAATAGGTTTGAGAGGGCAATGTATGCCTATCAAAAGTACCAGGTACTTAGCAAAATAGAAAATGGTCCACAAGTCTACAAAAATATATAGATGAGATGTAAGAATGCTGGAAGCTCAACACCGATGTAAGAAGCTTGCAGCGGCGATTCACACAGAAGCAGTACAGTCTGCTCGCCATACTCAGTATACTCAGGGAAATCATCAAATAACTTCTCCCGCTCTGGGCGGAGCGAGAGGGCGTGTCAGACTCTTACTGACTAAAACCCACCCGTGTTCCTTCGGTTGCCCTGTTGCCGGGGGCCACGATCTCCCTTTCGGTTTTCTTCGCAACCCCGGCAGGCATCGGCCCTAGTGGACCCCTTCAATTCTGCTGACATCTCTTTGAGGTGCGCGTGGAACACAACGCGCCGTCGACCCGGGCCTGGTCCTTATCGGACGGTGAGCCACCCATTGCTCACCGCCCGCAAGCCCGCACCTACGGTGGCCGGAAATCGCCTCGCGATTCCCGACGCCCTGGGCGTCTCCTCCTGCGGCGGTTAGGGGCGTGAGGGCGCGAAATTTGCCTCTCCCTCACGCGTTCCGCCTCCTCCTTCGCGAGCATTACCGCTTCGCAGAAGGAGGTGACGGCCTCCCATTTCCTCTCGCTCCGTACCATGGCCTGAACCAGGGCCGGACGCGAGAGATCACCGCCGCCGATCGCCTCCACGAGGACACGGCGGTGCTCCGCCCAAGCTGGGCAGACCTCCACCGTATGCTCCACCGTGTCCTCCGGGCGATCCACACAATGGTGACTGACACCCGGGCGTTTCCGCTGGCCCGCACCTAACGCACCAGGGAGGCGCATCTTTTTAGCATTTTCCAGTAGAAGCAAACGACATGAGCTTCAGCAAACATCCCAGATGCGCTACAGAAGGGGAACGGCCCCATCAACGCCCGGAACATATTACTGAATGCGAATTATGAACACGCAAATATAGTGTAAATATTTGTGCCCAGTTGACGGCAATAGGCTCACCCCCTATTACACGGGACTTAAATATAACTGGCGAAATGTGGGTGTACTAACAGGTACACCTCTGCCTAATACATCAGGGAATACAAGCGTGATGTTAAGTTACCTTCACAAATAAAAAAGTAGCTGTCAAGAATTAAATACATCTAAACTAAGCTTAAGCAACGACTCTTCAAAACTTAAATTTGATACCGACATTGTTCTTCTAAAGTCACCAAAGTAATCTTCAAAGAGATTAATAAAAAAAACTCTCCAAGCTTTGCAAGTACGAGTTTATAGCCCATAGAATCTCCAAAGTGTGTCTTTGTAAATTAATTGTCAAAATTTCAGCTTCTACCATATCTTGGGAAGAGGAGGCGGTAATTAGTGTCTTTATTGCTATTGCAGATGGCTTTATTGTAGAGGCAACGTTGTATCTTTAAAGTTTATTGTGTTTTATAGGTTGAGTAAGGAGACGACTGTTTTGTCGGGATTATGGAATGAAGAGTATGGATACGTAGGTACTTGCTTTTAGAAAGAATGGTTAATCTTCTTCTTTTAGAGTCGACGACAACAGTCATCTAGTTAACTATATTTTGCCCGTGACCGCCGTTCAGCGCCTTAAGAATGTGCGGCGAGGCGGGGGGCAGCGTTGACCAATGAGCGGCGGGACCGCGTGAGCGTTGACGGATGAGCGTACTATCCCGCCTCGCCGAGCATTCTTAAGGCGCTGAACGGCGGTTACGGGCAAAATATAGTTAACTAGATGACTGTTGTCGTCACCTCGCCGTGCACATACCTAAAGCGTAGAGCAGCGGTCTCTGTCAAACTATAGCTTACCTGGCCACGTCGATCGCGGAGGGTTCAGTAGCGTCCTTTTATGGCAAACAACAGCCTATCCATATGCCTCCGGAATTTTTCAATGAAATAGCCCTAAATCAGTTTCAAGCTTTTAAATATCTGGGTCACATTGTGACAAGTGACCTCAGAGACGATGAGGATATTGAGCGGGAGCGCAGGGCTCTGGCGGTGAGAGCTATGCTCACACGCAGGTTCGCACAATGCACGAGAGAACTGAAGGTTACGATATTCAAAGCTTATTGCCAGTCCTTCTACTCGAGCGGCCTGTGGGTGAGATATACACAGCGAGCCTACAGAGCCCTGCGCACTCAGTATTATAATAATACGTTCAGGATGTTGTTGGGTCTGCCGTGACGATGCAGTGCGTCTGGGATGTTTGCTGAAGCGCGCACTGATGGTTTCCAGGCCACCATGCGCAATAAGGCAGCTTCCCTGCTGGCCTGTATACGGGGTAGCAACAACGGCATTCTGAACACAATAGCTGTACGTTTGGACTGCCCTTTCAGAATCAATGGGTCATGTCTTGTGTAGGAGTGGCAAGTCATGGCAAATAAAAATATGTACTAGGTTAAGGTTTCTATGTGGCTATGCCACCCGAAATAAAGTTTTATTGTATATTATTATTATTTACGTCCTCACATGTGCAGGACTAGGGTTTAAACTTGGTTAGGTCTAGGTAATGTTAATTGCGACAGCGTTTAGATGTGTGCCAAGCATTTTTGTACCTTCAAAATAAGTAGCGACCATGGTGTCAAGTCATTATATACTTATTATAATAATATATAGCTTATGCTTATGCTAGAGGTATTTTTCGACGGCATGTGAAGTCAAGTCAGAGGCCCTTGGGCGGCTTTAAAACTCTGACACCAGGTTAGTCACTAACCACACGAAAATAAGAAGATAATAATATGACTGCCCCGTTGGTCTAGTGGTCGTAAGCGCTACTGCTGAGTATAAGTTCCTGGTTTCGATTCCTGGGACGGGCAAAGTGTTATTGGGTTTTTCCATCTGGAATTTCTCAGTAGCAGCCCGGAGTCTGGATAAGTGCCCGGTTGATGGCAATAAGCTCGCCCCTTATTACATGGGACTTAAACATAACTGGCGAAATGTAGGTGTGCTATAGGTACACCTCTGCCTAACCCTTCAGGAATTATAGGCGTGATGTTATATAGCATGAGTCTTAATTTATTCATGTTAAAAAGAAGTCACCAAATATAGTCAATATAGTTTGATGTTATTATCCTCCTGTCTTTAAAGATGAGCTTACTAAATAATTACCCATTTAAAAGATGACCATTTCTTAGGCAAAGATAAATAAGGCTAGCTTCAGTTTCGACTAAATTAAACCTCCTACAAAAATAATATTCTGCTCAGTTACCCTCGAAAACACAAAAACTGCTTCCATAAATACTTCCCCTAAAAAGGCAAAGACGATTACGTTCCGTTTTACAAAATCATTTCCTTGCCGTCTCAAGACAAAACGGTTCACAATTTATGTTAAGATAATTTACCCGCTGTATTGTACCGAGTTCTTTTCTCTGCAAGACGGGATTCATATCTTAAGATTGATCGTATGATAATGAGAAGTTATGGATGGTGGATTTTTTAAAAGAAGTTTATTTTCTGGTAAGTTTACCTATGTAGAAAATACTTTTGGTATAAAATGACGGTATAGGTGCATAAGTTTAAGCGGAAAAAAAGTTTTGATGAAAAAAGTTTTGCGTCTTCACATAAAAATCAAGACGATTGTTAAAACTGCCTTTGAAGACATTTTCGAAATATAAAAAGTGTGAAAGCATACAACAATTTGTGGTAGAATAATCAAGTTATAAAAAAAATCCTAGTAAGTAAACTATTTCAAATCAAGCATCTATTTGTATGTTACAAAAGGTGAAACTCTACCAGCATCCGTCTGAATTGATCCCATTATAGCAAATCTATTGAAGCTCCTACAAAGTTCGTGATTGGTGCTCACTAGCTCAGCACGACAGAGTTTCATCTTTAAGTGAATATATGGAGCAGACACGGTGTTAATATGCATGGATAGACTTGTGTTTGGTAGATATTTCGATTTATTTAGCAGCTGATAAACGCACAAATAAACTAGTTATTGCTTGTGCAGTTTAGTTTGCATATTTCATTTAGCTCTACCTTTCCCTTTTCCATTGAGTCCTCTTGGTCACTGAAAATTCAGGCTTCTAGCTTTTTGCTCACTAAGGTTAGAGGAGCGTTGAAAATGTACTGAATGGCTTCGAGAAAAGGATACTTAAAAAATCGAGCCTTAGATATCTACAACAGTTTTTGTTTAAAACTCTTGTTTTCCCAATAGAATTAAGGAATTTTCAATCCTTTTCAGCATTTAAGGTAAATAAGCTTCAAAGTCTTTTCTTGGAACTGATTAAGTGTTACTTTATTTTACTAATGATTGAAATCCTTAACTGAACTTTCATAATATAAATATGAAAGTAGGTTCGTTTGTTTGTTTACGCTTTCACGCTAAAACGGCTGAACGAATTTGAATGAAATTTGGCACATTGGTATACCTTGACCTGGGTAAGGATATAGAATACTTTTTATCCCGGTAATACGTTTCCGTGGGATGATTTTGGACCTCCACGCGGTCAAAGACGCGGGCAAAAGCTAGTACATTATAATTAGGAGTAAGACGAATTAAACAAATGGAGCGTTTTTCCTACTGTGATTTTTTTTTCACAGTTAGGTATATTATTAATAAGCTACCTTCTATTCCTAAACATTATCTACAGACCAGAAAAGCGAAGCAACAATAAAATATCGCGAACGTACAAATATGAAGATAATAATTTATCCAACCCGCAGGGATTTCATATAAATCTTATAACTTCTAACAGAGGTTCTGTTTTCCTTTAATTTCGTCTTTGAGATAAATTATATTCTCTAAGGTGTAGGTTCGGTATATGTTCAAGATATCTTGTTTTTATTTTGTAAGGAGTAGATACAGTATTTATATTAAAACGTGAAGGAGGTTTTGAAAATTCTGTAAGAATAGTCGAGGAAAATGATGTAAGAAGAAATTGGGTTTGTGTTCAAACCTATATCGGGTAATACCAGACGAAATTCTTTTATATATACTCTACGCCATTATACATCATTCAGAAAATAGTAACTGATTCGTTCAAATGTTTTTCACGAAATTGTTTTATTTTTCTACCTTGCAGCCTCAACCTGGCGAAGCTGACTACCATATTCTTAATAGGTTCGTGATAAATTTAAGAATTGGGACGAAAAATTCATGCTATTTTTATCGGCTCACCCTGTACAGGGGTGTGTAATATATGGCATAATAACAGATAGTTTAATATGACTTGATATAACGTTCACATAAAAACAAATAACCTAATTCATATGATCTAATGTTATATTTCTTTTAACCTTCTTTTGCTCTAATAACATTTAGTATAAAGTTCATTTCATATAATTTTCAATTTGTATAAAGCTCTTTTTTCGTAACGTTCAGTTGACCTAATTTTCATATTTACTCTTTTTTTTTTTTTTTTAAATATATAAGTAGTAAGTAATATTAGGAAACATGACACTGTTCTAACCTAACCTAACCCAAATGATGATGATTTTAAATATTTATATCTAGTAACTGAATATTACAATAATTGAATATTAATTTAAATGGGCATTATAGAAAATGTTCATTATACCATTTAAAATAAGGTAAAATTAAATTATATCAATAATTCATTATATCATTTCATCGTTATATTAAAAAAAGGATAATAAATGAAATTAGGTTATATGATCATTAAAACTTTTGTTATTATTTCAAACGTTACAGTTTGGTAGTGGGCCTACTGTACAGAGGGGTGCCCCTGTACAGTAGGCCTCACTACCAAACTCACAGACTTACTAATTTTTTCATCAATGCCTGAGTTATTATTGTAAAATTCTGCGTGACAAAAGAGAAGCAAACCTAAATCCTAAAATTAATAATAGAAGACGATACGAATATAATGTGAATGTCTAGAAATATAGGCCGAATATTTTCTAGATACTGCCACTTTGAACTAATAGTCGCAAGCGCTATTGCTAAGCCCGCGGTCCTGGGTTTAATTCCCTATTCGGGCAAAGTGTTATTGGGTTTTTCTATCAGGAATTTCTCAGTAGCAGCCCGGAGTCTGAATTTGTCCCGATTGTGGCATAGGCTCGCCTCCTATTACATGGGACTTAAATATAACTAGCAAAATGTGCATGTCCACATGTGTGTGTGTGGTATATACATGTTTGCCTAACATTTCGAGGATTACAGGTGTGGTGCTATAATATAATAATATCCTAATCACAGGTCACTTCACATATTTTCGTTATGTGATGTCCTAGAGATATTTGATACTTATTGTTCTCCAAATTAGATTCTAATTATACAGATTTTAGCAGTTAATTCCACTCTAAACTCGTCTTAATGAAATATGAGATAAGTAACTACGGAAGTTAGTATAAAGTTAAAATATTGGCAGAGCATATTTGTTATTGTCTAATTTATGTTAACTGCGGTACATAGTGGTGCTAAGTTTGGCAATACGTATTAGTTAATATGTAAAGTTTCAAATACATACGAATATAATGTAGTTTTGCGACATATTAAGTTTGCTAGTTTAGTATTTTGGGTTATTTTAGCATGCTATACGAATGATTTTACTTACAGATTAATAAAAGTAAAATATGTACTAGCTATTTCGCGATAACTTTGTTGGTTTGATAGACTGTTAATTATTTTTATAGTTACAAGCCAAAGGAGCCTAAAAGAAGGGTAGTTAATGTTTTTGTTTGGTACATAAGCATGTTGTGTCTCTATGTTCCCTCCTAGAGGACAACAACAAGTAAATCGATTTTAACCAATGAGGTGTTTTGTTTACTTCATACAACGTGTAACTATAAGGCCAAGCGTATGCTGAAACGCAGGTGATGCAGCACAGCACAGTACAGATTTTGCAGGGTAAGGCAGGTGAGGTAGACATAGGCCGCGAGCGCATGCTGCGACGGAGCTATACAGACACGTTCGGGTCCTAGCTATTACAAACAATAGACGATTGTAACAAAAATAAAAATCTGAGGTAAAAAAGCAAGTGACGACCTGCAAGCGTCGCGCAGAAATCTGAGCGTTAAGGTGATTTCCGAAGCACGGACAGGTCTCGGCAAGCGTGGCTGAACCTGATCGATCGACCCGTGCGGCTGTTATTACTTAGCCACGAGATCACCAAACTATACCCGATCGAATTAAATTGTGCAGAAAGCTTTCTTTCTGACTAGTAAAAGTTATGAGTTCTTCATGAAAGTTTTAAACATTATTTTTAAACGGCAGATTAAGTTTAATAGTAGCTACGCCAATCTTGGCACAACAATACCTATATTTCTTGTGTGCAGGTGTTCGAGATGTAATGATCAAGTTTAAAACAAAAGGTTTTCTTGAAACGCTATTTAGAGAGAATGCACGATATTTGAAACACCTGTTTGAACGAAATGCTTTTCGAAAATAACTGAGTTACAAATTATGCTGTACGAACTGTAAGCTTCGCGTCGGAACACTAGTACGAGTACCTATTGTAGAAGTACTGTTGCTATTTTGCAGTTTATATTTAAAAGGTATATCCGATACTATTAAACGAGCAATATTTATATATATATATATATATATATATACATATTTGTACTCACGTTCTCGAAAACGGCTCTAACGATTTCGATGAAAGTTGTATAGGGGTTTTACGATATCTGGGAATTTTCACCCGAGCAGAGCTCGGTCGCCCAAAAGTTTAGAACAAAATAATGAATTATTAATTTTAATACTAAACTTAGGCTAAGTTATACTACTACTAACATTATATGGACGTTTATCTGAAATAAAATATTTGAATTTGAATAACTCATTACTTTTTATACGCTCATATGAAAAGAACAAGGCTATATCATAATAATTAAACGTTGTACCTAAATGTCTAGTTTCAAGTATAATCCCTAGAGTTTATTTCTCCTATCCCTTAGATAGCATAAAGTTAAACATAATATTCCAATAGTAATAATGTCTTTAGTGTCCCTAAAGCAAACAAAATGGTTTATTTGCGAATAGAAGTGTCCTAAACTCATGACACTACGCATAAATCGCGAACTATATACTAAAAGCTTTCGTTATATAAGATTTATTTATCGCGAAACTTGGGCTATCACTGTTTTTATATCGGCGATAGAAAGGCGGATTTTATGTCCGAGGGTACGAGAAATATTCACGTCACTATACCCTTTTAGGAACAGAAATGGCAAGTGGGATTATAAATCTGGAGAAACAACATTTTCCTACATGGTCACTAACGGGATTTCTTTCGTAAGTGCTAGAGCAACCTGTGCGTCAAGTCGCTGCAACAAGACGCAGTTTTCGTTTGCATCTGCGTCTTGCCGTTGTAACTAGATGTAGAGCTGTTGTATGCCTCTGCGACTAGTTATTACGACAGACTTCGTGCAGGAAGCGATCATTATCTTTGAGTATTCGAGAGAGACGGTGTTGGTCCTCTAGTTGCACTTGCGTTAGTGTTTACGGCGAAGGCGCAATATAAACGCAGGTGCATCTTCCTCAGCGCTCACAGCAAGACTGACGCTGCCCTGTCACATGCGACCGTTGTTAGGTGTATGCGAGCACCCTGCGTCTAATTGCAGTGACAAGTAGCGAGATCATGCAACTCTCCTAGCCTGTCGTTGCGACTCTGCAACTTGACGCCAAGTGTGAGGAGCATTGGACAAAATATATAAAAATTGGTCATCCATAGCATGCCGTTATGTCTAGTCGCCAAGCTGTCGCAGACGCATGTCACATAGTGTGTGCTATCTCTAGAATGAGGTCCCGATTTCAGTCAGTGACAATTAATATAATAATATGATACTGATCTTTTTGCTAAGATTTCGTAGTCTGATTTTACGTTACAAGATATCAACGGCATACTACGCAGGCTCTATAATAATTTTAAAAGAAAATGTCACGAAAATTAGCTTCGTTGTCCATCTTCAGCTGTTTAGGAAAACTATAAAGAAATGCTATGTAAATTATGTATGATTATGACTGTAGATAGAAAAAGGTCTGTAGGTCTTCAGTGAAAAAGTACTTTTACATCTTTTAATCTTAATCATTGCCACGTTTTCGCCCAGTGTTGTCGACGACACGCTAACCACAATGTTATTTTGTTGGCAAAAAGGTAGCCACATACCTGATGGAAAATGGTTATCGCTGCCTTTGAAAACCTGTAACATCAAAGGGGTGATCCGTTTTATGTCGCAGCCTGTGTTGTATTTTCCTGGAAAAGTTGAAAAGTTTCATGTGGGTGAGATACCTGTCGCACCCATGTCCTTCAAATAGGAGTATAGATTTTTTTTTGATGGCAGAATAGGTGTGTAATGTTGAAAGGTCTCATGTAGTGATATGCCTATCATTTTCCTATCACCAACAATCTGGCAACCCTTCAAATCGAAGATATAATCTATTCTTTGGTAAGTCAGAAGAATATTAAGTCTTGTGAGCGAAGCCGCGGGCACAGCTTGTAGTATATTAAATCGATTTAATGGCAGAAAAATATAGGTACCTTTTGACATCTTCTACTATATAAAAATAAGTCGGGTTTTCCTTCCTGACGCTATAACTCCAGAACGCACGAACCGATTTCCACGGTTTTGCATTCGTTGGAAAGGTCTCGGGCTCCGTGAGGTTTATAGAAAATTCAGGGTAGGTAGGTAGGACAGGTAGGGTAGGTAGGGTAGGTAGGGTAAGTAGGGTAGGTAGGTAGGGTAGGACGGTAGGATAGGTAGGGTAGGTAGAGTAAGTAGGGTAGGTAGGTAGGATAGGTAGGGTAGGTAGGGTAAGTAGGGTAGGTAGGTAGGGTAGGTAGGTAGGATAGGTAGGGTAGGTAGGTAGGATAGGTAGGGTAGGTAGGTAGGATAGGTAGGGTAGGTAGGGTAAGTAGGGTAAGTAGGGTAGGTAGGCTAGGTAGGGTAGGTAGGGTAGGTAGGGTAGGTAGGGTAGGTAGGGTAGGTAGGGTAGGTAGGGTAGGTAGGGTAGGTAGGGTAGGTAGGGTAGGTAGGGTAGGTAGTTAGGTGCGCCGTAAATAAGTTCTTAATACTACCCGTGCGAAGCCGGGCCGGGCAGCTAGTATGTTATCCAACCGAAACGTATACGATTGGTTGGTGTTAATTTGTTTGCGTCGAAGGTAATCCGTGACAGGATTAAATAATAATAATAATTATTGCTTCAAAAACGGTGAAGGAAAACATCGTGAGGAAACGGCATGCCCGACCGATATTTCTCGACGGCATGTGAAGCTAAGTCAGAGGACCATGTGCGGCATAATGAAATTAAATTGTATATTTTGTAAATATGATACCGAAATCACTTTTACACGACATATTAAAACGTAGTTAATTGATTCAGGCGTGACCTTGCGGAAATCCATTATAAAATATAATAGAAGTGGATATTAAAACGTATTAACAATAAGCTAGATGAGGTCGGCGTTTCGTATCTGGCTACTCTGAAAAGAAAGGCTGAAACTAACTCAAAGGTCGCGGTTTCTTTTAAATTCCATACATAATCCTGGTCAGGCCATATGAGGACCATATAGATTAGTTTCTGAAATGGTCATTTAAAGAAACTCTGACACCAGGTTAGTCACTAACCACCCGAAAAAGAAAGAAAGAATCATATGATTAAAGCTAAGAATTTAACTTAATTAATAATTAAACAACAGGAACATACTTATTCCTCACAAAATCTAACTTCAACTATCTCTTAATCCAATAAAACATTAGGTTATAAGATCGCCGCAGTATTCGCATTAAGACGATGTACGAGCAATCAATTAGTTGCTGAAGTAAGTTAGTGCAATGCGGTCATTAGGACCAATGGTCAATATTACTGACAGTATTTATTGTTCCTACTGTGTGGAATACGCTCAGCCCGTTAGACAGATTTATCTAATGTTGAATTACATAAAACGATTGGTAGTTAATTGATTCAGGCGTGACCTTGCGGAAATCCATTATAAAATACAATAGATGGATATATTTAGTAACCTGTTCCGCTTAGCTATTTCTAAAGAGTCCTAAAAAAAAACCTGCAAGAAATCGACACGTGTTTCATCTCTCAATGAGGCATCCTCAGGATGACGATTGACTTGTCGTGAACTCGAATACAGCGTCGCCGTGTTTTTTTTTAAGACTCTTTAGAAATAGTTAAGTGGAACACGTTACTAAATATATCCACTTCTATTGTTTTTTTTTTTACTGGATCTAATTTAATATAAAAACGTTGCTCAACTGTAAGAAAAAGTTGATTCTAAGGAAAGGTAAGTTTTTAAGGAATTATCTTAGAAGGAGCTAATAATTATCTAACGTGATCTTCACACTGCAAAATGATGAAATCCTACTTTATGCTACTGGTTTATTTCATATCATAAATGTGAAATTTTCCGAGTATGGATGGATGGCTGTTTGCTACTCTTTCACGCAAAAACGGATCACGGAACGGATTTGGATGAAATTTGGCGCACAGATAGTTTATATTCTGGATTAACACATAGGATACACATAGGATTTTTATCCCGATATTCCCACGGAATCGCGAATATGCGGGTGCAACCGCGGGGCGCTGCTAGTAATTCATAAACTGACAATCCATACTAATATTATAAAAATACTAAAGTTATAGCCTGGTGGTGTGATCGTCGGACTGCCAAGTCATAGGTCTCGAGTTCGAACCCAAGGCACACACCTCTGACTTTCCGGATTCATGTGCGTATTGTATAATTATCAATTGCTTCAAAAACGGTGAAGGAAAACATCGTAGCGAAACTGGCATGAAGGAAAACATCGTAAGGAAACTGGCATACCTGAGAGATGTTTCTCGACGCCAAGGCATAAACACTCTGACACCAAGTTACTCATTAACAGCACTTTGAACAAAACTAACTCTGTCTGTCTGTATTCAACAAAACGAACTCTGTCCGTCTGTTACCTTTTCTCGCCTAAACAGATTAATGAATTTCAATTAAATTTGGCCGAGCATGAGGCAGACCATGATCTAGGTTCAGACATAAATATGATGCTCTTATCTCGGTAGTACATACGATCCCGCGGGATAAGTTCCGATCTCCGCATGGGCGAAGAAACGGATAAGAGCTTCATATAAAATAGATAAAAATACATTCGATACTTTTTAGGGTACCGTACCAGAAGGGTGCCACACGGAACCCTATTACTAAGCCTCCACTGAAGTCCGCTATCGGTCCGTCCGTCTGCCTGCCAGCGGGCTGTATCTCATGAACCATAATTGGTAGACAATTGAATTTTCTCCGATTGTGTATTTCTATTATCGCTATAACAGGAAAAAAATAAATTAAGTAAAAAATTAAAGGGGGACCTTAATCTTTTACTTTATTTTATTTTTATAGACACAATAAACGTGTTTTATTTTTAAAACGAAAGTATTTAAAAATGATGTAGTTTTAAATAATGTATGGTGGTACGGAACCCTTCGTGTGCGAGTCCGACTCGCACTTGACCGGTTTTTTGTGGTGCCGAACTGACATAAGAAATCGCAAGAACAAAATAGACACCAGATACCGAATTAAAACTTGGTCCTTCTTACTACCTACAACTTTTACTATGTAACGAAAGACCAGCGACCTTTGCAAAATGAAGCTACCTAAACTGAATAAGACTTATACATATACAGCTAGGAGTACAAGAAAGATCCCCAAGAGAAATTTCATATAATTAGTAAAGAATGAGCTAGCTTAGGACAGTGTCCCCTTACCTTTTAATTAAATTCATTTAATGTAGAACCTTGGTGTTCGAACTAATTTTAGCAGTCGAAGACTGAAATATGTAATAATACGATAATAATAGAAGATGATAATAGTTACGATATATGAAAAAGAAAAAAATAAGGTAGAAATAATGGATCTAAAATCTAATTTCGTATGGAGAAAAATCGACAAAACACAAAACTCTTAAAAAAAATATTGTATTACTATAATTTTTGTTTACATTTATTTATTCATATGTGAAGAGGATTTTCTAGAAAAAAATGAACTTACTACGTATATAATACGATAGATATTTGCAAACTAAGATAACAGATATACCAATACCCACATATTAACTATGTGGGTATTCATTTTTCCTTTTCTGAAAGAACAATTTTACATGGAGCTCCATGTTATTCTGTTAGCCTTCACCCTGATGGTTAATGTTGACCTTCAAAGAATTTAGATGTTGTTAAGTTTCCTTTTACACCCGTTTTCAGTAGAACACTTCATGTTTTTCTTTATCCCGTTTTACACCCAAAGACCTTTTAGTACAGCGAATTTTGTTTAAAATTTTATTCTTCCGACATTTGTCCCGGTTTATCTTTTTTTTTCTTCTTTATCCTTTAGCCTCATGATCACAAATAGACTTTTTCCTTCAACAAAAGCAATTCGCAAATTACTTTTGGGAGATTAACTAGAATCCTTTATTTGCAAGGTTTATTAAAAGTAAATAATTATTATTATGTTAATCCCGATTTAGAAGGACTTCATTGACGTAAGGATTTAGGCATTATAGTAATGAGTTTATTTCATTTCGTAGATTGCATAACCAAAGACCACATTAATTACGTAATTGATTTAACTAAGACCTCATTTGTCTAAATAGGTTCGATTCCCAGGTTAGGCCGACTGTTTTCCATTAAGAACTTATCTGAATCAGCTCGGAGTATAGAGTCTTGCCAAGTTTAAGACAAAAGCTTGTCCTCTACATTACTTAAAACATTACTGACGAAATACGTGTGTATTAACCTCTGTTAATTCCTTTGGGGAATACAGGCATCATATTCATTAAATAAAAATAATAACGTTCCAATTAATGAACCTTCTAAATTCATACGTTACGCCTCAACTATTAGAAAGCGTCCTCAAGAGAGCTATTCAGTTATTCTTAGTGTGTTCAGTATGTTGTGTCCCCCTAGGATTTCTCGGCGTTAAACTAGTGTGGCAACATTTAACCAGTGGCTTAGCTGAGTTTAGTGTCATTCACCCTTGCCCTGTTGCCGTAAATTTTCGTTTGCACATCATCACGTATTTTAAAATTGGATTTAAAACTGTTTCAGCCTGGAGTAATGCGACTTGTGACGCGATTTGCGTCAAGTGACACGCCCACGCGTCCCCTGTTTCCGTCTTTCATTCCGCTAATCGTGTCTCGGTGACTCGTGACATGCTCTAAACAACTTTTTTCATTTGTTTTCCCCGTAGTCGCTGTCGTAAAAAAAATTTGATACATTTTAAGCTAGTAGTATTGTCAAACTACTAATAGGTACATTTGCCAGTCCTCTGATTATTCTCATCCTCATATTTAGGACTCATTATTCACCACACGAACTCCAACTCTGTTTGAGTTGTAATCACACATTTGTGATTGTTTGAGTTGGAGTTCGTGAGTTATTGCCATTGCAATAACTCACTTCTCCAAGTTGTGACGTACGAATATTTCACACGTCACAATAACACGAATATACCACGTACTGTGTGCAAAAGAGAGGTTAATTTATAAAGTTGTTTATTAATCTACACAAGTTATGTACATTATGCTAATCTTTGAAAGTAGTGTACGAACTGAAAACTAACTTTGTAACATACTGGTGCTTGAGGTTGGTTTACCTATATCAAAAACCATAGATATAAGATAAAAACATTTAGGTATTTACAGGTCACATAGACAATATGTAACATTAATAGCGCTCGAACGCAGATTGTAATTAGCCCTACAGGGCTCAGGCCTAATATCATAGAGATAGGAAGAGCAATAATCACCACGGTAGCTCAGTGCTAGTGGGATATAATACCTATTTTTGATTTGTGAAGTTAAGGTAAAAAATTCTAGGTTGGTGTTGTTATTGTTTTGTCATGGTGTACTTGTAATGTATGAGAATGCATTTTTTACATATTTTTTATACATTTAATTAGTAAATAGGTAACAATGGACTCAATATGTTAGTAACAATATATCTTAACAATTATGTTAGTAAACTTAACCAACCCACTTAACCTAACACTGCCCTATAGTTATGAGAATCCTCAATATGAGAAGCTCAAGGTAGTGTTACGTGTTATGGTTGAGACTAAACTTGAAACCATAATTGTTGCCTTCCGTGTTACCTCGGTAGCTTTTACTTGCAAGTTGGATTGGTATTAGTCACAGAAAAAAGGAGAACTAAAGGTTAATTGGTCCTTGACTGCCTCGTTGGTCCAGTGCTTGCACTGCTGAGCATGAGGTTCTGGGTTCGGTTCCCGTGTCGGACAAAGTGTTATTAGGTTTTTCGATCTGGAATTACTCAGTAGCAGTAATGAGTCTACATTTTTACCTGGTTGATAGCAATAGGCTCGCCTCCTATTACATGAGACTCAAACATAACTGGCGGAATATAGATGTACCTACTATAGGTATGCCTACCTCTGCCTAACCTTTCGAGAAATACAGGTGTGATAATAAATTGTGTTGGTCCTTTGGTAACAAAAGCTTTTGGAGTCAAAAGCGTTTGGAGTCAAAAGCGTTTGAAGTCAAAAGCGTTTTTAAAAGTACATACCAAAGAATTTGTATGTGTTTCAGATAAAGATCTTTCGGCTATGGGCCATGAGGCTAATAGCCATTAGAAAAGGCCGTTTATCTAAACACTTACTAATGGGCCATGGGATATAGGAATGATATTGCATAAAACCTTATAATGTTTATCGAGAATATAACCCTCGAGAAAATTTCCTTTTTTTCCTTTATTACAAAAGTTCCGCTGTCCGTCCATCTGTCATTGGACTGTATATTTTAAACCGAAATAGGTAGACACTTGAAATTTTCACAGTGTGTACATCTATGGCAGCTATAACAATAAATAAAAAAACATTTAAAAAACAGTGGCAGTCCGGGAGTACCGACAGAAGTGAAAACTTGAACAAGAAAATACTTGCATAGAACATTGATCCGTAACGTAATATAAATAAAGAGCATAATCGCGTTTATAAAAATGAGGTGTCGGTAACGGTGTCGCGAGTTCAATTGTTTTTCCCATCTTAAGAATGCACAACGCGCCTAAAGAAGTTTGCACTTCAATAAAGTAAAAACTGAAAGGGACGCCGAAAAAACAAGAAACGTGTTTTTTTTCGACGTTTTTTATTAACTAAAGTTTTTAAATTATATATATAGTATTAAAAATTGTACGGTGGTGGGAAACCGACTAGCACTTGGCCGCTTTTCAACTAAGTAGTCAGTTTTACTTACTTAATTTAAAAGTTTAAAAACAAAAGTTTTAGATTGTAATACTGCCCATATCTTACACCTCAAGCCACATCTGCTCCTTACGGCATAATTCACGTCCCTCCAACATGAAAGCCCAAAGAAAAGTCGTAGTAAGATTACAATCAAAACAATAAACTAACTCTAATACCTTGAACTTTACTACATTGAATACCTTATCGTGTTTCTAAATCTATTAGACTTATTACTGTTTGGATGTAACTTTTTATTTTATGTAGGGCAAAACTAAACGTAATAAGAAAAGAAAGAAAGAAAGAAAAAGAAAGAAAGAAAAAGAAAGAAAGAAAGAAAGAATATTTTTTAATTTATTTCATTTACCTACAGTCCGCACGCCGAGAGAATGCGTTCTTGACACCTGTATGTGTTTTGCGAATTTGATCTGGCCGATATTTTTTTTTTTACCATAAACACTATGTACAAAATTTAGAGTATTTTAAAGATAGAGTTAATGACGATGTCTGTGTTAGCATTAACTGTGTGACAGATATCGGCGCCTTCCTCCTACAATCATGATTTGCTATTTGTTATAATATAATTATACACATAGTTCTCGTACAAATTAAGTTATGCCAATTTTAAGTATTAAAATAATAAAAAAATGAACTGAATTTAATTAGATTGAAAATAATTTAATTTATTTACTTTTATTTTAAGGCATGCAAGGAAATGTGTGTGTGTGTGTGTTGGGGTGCGTGTGTTTTAGCGCTTATTATTTATGAATTCCTGGCGAACAATCTTTCAGTGTCATCGTCAGTAAGACCGTGAAGGTATTCGCTTACTACGGTCTTACACTTGTATTTTGGAAGGGGATAAATGTTACATGTTTTCTTAATTACATTATAACGGCGGCCACTCAGACTCAAATACTTTCGACTTGCCAGGGCAGTTTTGATTCTAACAGGAGGGCAAACCAGGTCTTCACGACGTTTATTTATAAGCAATTGTGAGTCAAAAGTAAGAGAGGAATGCTTACGTAGGATTATATTGAGTGCACAGAGTTGCCTGCAAGTGAGTACAGACATGTCCTTGTATAATTGGGTTTAGAGTAGCGATACGGTTTGTGAAGCATTCTCTTCGAAACGGCCCTCTGCGCCCTCTCAAGGCGAAGCATAAAAGTCTTAAAAGTGCCCAAACTAAGATGCAATAGGTTAGTAGTAACTGAGCCAAAGCATAATAAATAGTTTTGAACAGCGTGAAAGCAACCACATTTCTGAGCTTTTTCATTGGAAACATAAGCTTTTGTACCCGAGATACTGTTACGTCTAAATGTTTATTCCAACTTAGTGTACAATCAATGTGCACCCCTAGATACTTCACGCAAGATGTTCTTTGAATAGGAGGGCTCTGCCTAATCGGTAGATGTTACAATTTGAGGGTATCCATTAACGTTTTCTTTATAAAATTAATCCATACCCTCAATAAGCTATAAATATAATTTTAAGTGAACGTATACATCAAACGTTGTAGCGTTTGATGTATACGTTCACTTAAAATTATTATTTATTTCTAGCGCTTCCTATTTTATCGTTTGCGTTAGTAGGATGTCACTTGTCTAGGGACCCGTTTGTGTCGGTTGGCAAAATATGTTATCATAATATTATGTATATTATGATAACTGTAAATTATCAAATCAAATTGTAAAATATAAATCTTTCTATTAAAATAAGATCAAAGTTTTGTTAAATAATAGCAATAATATAATAATATTTTATTTAAACATACGTATTTACATGATTTTTAAAACTAAGACTTAATAATAATAATATGTACAAGTATATAAAAAAGGGGGGGGGGGGAATAATCATAAGGCTTCAAAAAATTCGTCCGCATCGCTATCAATAGGAAAAGTGCCCAAAAGGCTGGCAGCATTACCACGTTGTATGGCAATGCTGATTCTTTGGCCAAAGAATAGGCCAGCCCTCTGGTCACGTGAAGAGTCGACCAGTCGCTTGGCAATATCTTGAAAAATTAGGTGGGCACTCGGACCCCATGGTTCCATTAAATTATTTAATAATATTAAAATATATTATTAAATAATTTAATACACTTAAAACATAACTGGCGTAATGTGGGTGTGCCTGTGCTACAGGGACACCTCTGCCCAACCCTTCGGGGAAACAAGGCGTGATGTTATGTGTGTGTGTTAATTTTCTGGATTTTTTAATTATTTATAAATATTACTAAGACAAAATAGAAAAATACTACTAAAAATACAATGAATTACAAAGCACATTTCTTGCCTAGGATTTGAAACATCTATCTTATGCACGGCAAGCGATCTTGAAACCTCCGGTCTATTTAGACGTTGATTAACTTTTTGTAAATGTTAACCTTATTCGCTAAAACAATACATTAATTATAATAAAATGTTTTTGCAACATCCTAAGAGCAACTTGGGCCTATTATGGATTTGAACGCACATATCTTTTGGGGGGGGGGGGAACTACTTAATGGAGCTGCTGTATGTACTACCGGGTTTAAAAGTACCCTATGTGTTAATCCAGGTAAACAATGTATTAAGACGCAGATATATGTCTGTGACCTTGAGTGGTTGGCTTGCGTGTTCTGTATTGAGCTCACGCAACGCGTCGTACGTCCAACCAGTAATAGGACTCGCCCATCAAGGAGTGCCGTCCCAAATTAGACGCATTACATAAATAAAGGTATTTCAATAAAACACGTACACTTAAAGATCAATAATTAAATTATCTTTAAAATGGTGAAGGTTTCAGAAAAATACGCTTGATAGATTTTGCGTGATTCTCAGTTTTTTATTGGAGTTAGACATAAATTTACAAATTAATTTCACTATGTAATATAAACATAATCTAATATATTCCTATATTAAGTTATTAAAAAAATGCTCTAATTCAACATATATTTTTGTCTAATCATTAACGCTACTCGTGATTGAGACAGACGTGATCATCAGTACAAAATCATGAAAAGTCGGTTTTTTGTCGCCTTAATTCCGTAATACATTGTTGCTTTCATATACCTCTGTTGGTTTACGCGGCGCAAGCTAATTAAGCTCCCAGTCTGCATGATTTTTTCCGAGATCTCCAACAATCATCGTCATATTTCAGCCAATTTACAAAAACTTTAATGAAATATACACCTAAACCTTCCTCATGAATTACTCCGTCCAATGGTGAAAATCGTATGAAAATCCGTTCGACAGTTTTAGAGTTTATCGCGTTCAGACAGACAGACGCGGTGGGGGACTTTGTTTTATAAAATAGGGATATGTTTAAAAAAATTGCATCTGCTATGATATTTCTTCATCGAGCTATCCATGACTGATGACAGTACCTTGCCTACTAAAGCTACGTAAAATTAAAATTAAAATACTACAAAGAAAAAACAATTGCAAATTGAAGTAAAGGAAGTACGAACGGTAATATTCTTTTGCCTGTGTAAAAAGTAAATGCCAGGCGGATATCGTAAAAAGAAATTGTAACAGAGTACAATAATATTATTATTATCATTGTGAAAATCTCTAAAATGGCGCATTCACAATCTTCTGTTTTGATTACATTATTTTTAAAATAATACGAAATTGTTCTATAATATTTTGGCGTATTTCTGCTAAACGACCGCCAAATTGAAATGGAAGAAGGCGGGAAACATCTGACGCATTATGGGCGCATTTTATATTGACAAATTGGAATGTCACAGATAGGAAACAGCATTACGACAGACTACGCTAAAGTTGGCACAAATAAAATAACGACAATTAATTACCAACAACATCAGCTGCAGTTACAAGGCCTTAGCTAGGCGTATCATACGTGCGTATTAGATCCCATTCATCAGTTCAGCCGAAAGACGTCCACTGTTGGACATAGGCTCCCCTAAGCATCGCCAATTTGACCGGTTCTGTGCTTCTCGCATCCAGCGAATTCCTGCGGCCTTCACATGGTCATCGGTCCACCTTGTGGGGCCTTCCAACGCTACATCTTCGGATACGCTGGCGCCACTTCAGAATCTTTTGGCCCCATCGGCCAACTGTTCTGTGAATAATGTGCCCTGCCTACTGCCACTTAAGTTTGACAATTCTTCGGACTATGTCGGTTACCTCGATTCTTCTACGGATCTCTTCAATTCTGATTCGGTCAGGTAGGGAAATATCCCAATACAGTTGGGTAGTAGCAAGATTTCAACGCGATCGGAGCGGAAGTACGGTTTCAATGCAGTTTTCACTTTTTCTACGTGTTAAACAAAAATATTTTACTAATTAATAAAAAACTATATTCTAATCCAAAAACTTGCCTGGACAAAATAACTTACACATAATTTAACCTTCAACTCAGCAGTAACTATGAACGAAACGGTTTGTATAAATCAAACAGATTCATTACATCGTCTTGTTAACTTTATAACCTAGTTTAAGGGGAAGGAATAAACGTTTTATGCCTTATTATCGTCAATAGCTAGACAAGAACTGTTAGTTTTTGGATAATTTTGAAATAGCTTTACGCTCAAGTGGTCTGAGGTATAAAAGTATATGTTTATCTTACTGCAACTGCTAGGTGATAGCATAATCAGCCTATAATATTCGCACAGCTGGGAAACAGACCTCCTCTCTGTGAGCCGTAATCCACCACGCAGGCCCAGCGCGTGTTGGTAGATGTCGCATTTTTGGTGCTAGGACATGTCGATTTTCTCACCATGTTTTCCTTCACCGTTTTGAGAGCAGTGGTGATGAAATAATTTACACAAAGTAAAGTGCCTGCCTGGGTTCGAACCTACGACTGACAAATCGTCAGTCACCGCCGTTACCACTGGGCCACCACTGCTCTAGAGGTGGCAGATTTTCATTATATCATACATTAAATGGGATCTCCTGGGCATTGGCTTCTCTTTGTTTAGCAACCTTCACGCTCCTGTGTTAGTTTCATCCAAGTTACTATCAAATTTGCTAAAGTTGATAGTAGATATAATTTCCTAATACAGAATGTATTTTAGAAGTTGATATAAAACTAACTTAGTTCATAAACTATCTAAATCTAACTAGCGTGTATTGTCCCACTGCAGCGCAAAGGCCTCCCTCTCCCTTTTCCACACAATTCTGTCTATTGCTAGTGTCGGCCAGTCCTTTCGGTAGGAGTTAAGCTCGTCCCGTCATCTTCGGCTCGGTCACCCGCGGTGTCGGCGTGCGTTTAGTGGAAACCAATAGGTGGTTCTTTTAGCCCATTTATCGTCTGACATGCGGCAGACATGTCTGGCCCAGTCCCACTTAAGCTTAGCGGCTTTCTGGGTAACGTCCGTGACCTTGGTTTTGGCGCGCAGTGTTATGTTCCTTATACGGTTCGAAATTCGAAGCCTCAGTATACTGCGTTCCAAACCTCGAGCTTGGACCTCTGCTGAAGTGTCAAAGACCAGGTTTGAGCACAGCAGGTTTGAGCAAAGCATAGCTCTGTCATAATAAATTAGTAAAAAAATAAATAACAGAACCTATTATTGTTAATCATTAGGTATCGCCGCATTGAATCACTCTTCGGTGATCAGTTTTATGGCTACCACAAAGGTCCAAAATACAAAGTTTTTGCACCAACTAATAATAGTATCTACCTACTTGAAAAACGTTGAAAATTTCTATAATAGTCGCACATTTATCAATAAACGCACCAGTTACTTTAGAAAAAACCTTCCACGTGTCCAAGCTGTTAAACGATCAGACTTCGGTCATTTTTTAAAAACAAAAGTAAGGAAATATCACGTGTTCCAAGAATAAACTCCCTTGAGCACTACATTGAAAAAGAAACCCTTTGAGAAACTTATCGGTGTGTCGTTTACACGAGTTCCTTTTAAAAGTGACGAAATTGGAACTGAACTTGTAAAGTACCTTTATATTGTCAAGACAAGAAAACACCAGGGCATAGAATTTATAATACCTACCATCTAGCACATTGCCAGCGAGTTCGTCCGCCGTATATTTCCAATTTTGTGGGAATATCGAAAAATTCGGCCATATTCCTTTTCTACAACATAAAGGATACCTCTGTGCAAAATTTCAGCTTTCTAGATTCAAGGGTTTGGGTTGTGCGTTGGTCAGTAACTGAATGAGTCCAAAATTTTTATTTTTATATATATTGTTTTGCTAGTCTTAAAATTATGAGCATTGGTGGTTCTTCGTCATCATCATCCACAGACAGGCCGACTTGGAAAAGTCGGCCTGTCTCTCTACTGAACATTTACCCCTCGTTACTTCTGCCCGTCGTAGTATTGGTTTGCTGGTACAGACTTATTCTGTAACTGGGTTGTGAAGGTCAGATAGGCAGTCGCTCTGTAGCGGCATGCATCCTCAAAAACCTGACGTCACACAAATTTTACATCGCGTAACTAGAATTTACCGCGCGAACGATTTATAATGACTATCCGACCGATCGTTGGGCAGTTGCCCGCCAGATACAACACCCATCTGGTCGGAGGATCCTCCTTTTTCAATAGAGGATGAGTGAACTTTACATCTTGTTCCTCATACCTCTAAAGCTCCATGTAAAATGCTTGGACACTTGCAACGTAGATGGGAAGAAGCTACGCAGATGTTGATTTCCAACTGGCCTCAGTACTCCGAAAATGGGCTAATAGTGTCACCCGACACCCGGCTCTTAAATAATCATAAGTTTGGTTTTCTTTACCAAAATAAAGCGATAAATCTGTCTGGAGCCTGTATAGATATTTATGAGTCTTCAAAGTTTCGACTACTTTAACTTGTTGCTTCGTACGGTATTAATAACTTCAATCATTTTATATTAGTGTCAGTTTAAGTTCCATTTATTTTCTTATTTATCTTCCACTTGAAGTTCTCCCCGTTTATGAACATACCGACCAGAAGCATCGCAGAAACGTTGTTATACCAGAGACAAAGCTGTCATGGGATGTGTGCTTCCAATTACACTGACTGAAACCCATTCTTTAAATCAGAATCTAGCAATATTCTGCAAACGGCAGCAAAAGATAACTATGATAGCATTTTCAGTAGGGTATCAACTAATCTAAGCCAAATAAATCAACATTACGTTTTACCAAAAAGAAATATATCACTTCAAAATCCAAGTCAAAACGCTTCCTCTAAAATTGAAATCCTACCAACATTCAAATTCGCGCCGTAATAAGTAAATACCTTCCATTTCTCTTACCTCCGAAACTTTACATTTTTCATCCCAATAACATTTGTAAATGTCGCTTTTACACTCGTATTTGAAGGTACGAAAATGAATGAAATTCTTGATCAAAATTCCCATAATGTTCCAAAAATACTCTGTGATTAAATCCTGTTTTTGTCTGCTTTGAAATGTTTCGTTTTGTCTACGATTTCGTTTTGAGTTTGCTGCTTGCTGCAGAAAATAATGGTGGACAGGGTGAGCTGCATGTACATTTTAATTATATATCAATAGGTTGCGCCGCATAAGTCTCGATCCCGTAGGAATAGAGGGATATGTCCATGTAAATTCGTTCAGCCGTTTTAGTGTGAAAGCGTAACCAACAAACAAATAAACAAACAAATTCACTTTCGCATTCATAATATTAGTTAGGATCAGGATTTTATAAATAGATGGGATATATATATTTTCTTAAACTTTGGATCACTGAAGAAAACATTTTATTTTAAAATTTCATCAACCTTATGAAGAAAACCCATCTAGCAAAACAGTCGAATAACTAATTCGTTATTCGGGTACAGATCGAATAAATGTTGAGTAGTTGCTACGTAGTAACCAAAATGTAGTGTAAAAGCGTTTATTACGTCTTTTTTGGCTTTTTTATGCTGTTAAGTGCTTTAACCGTATCGTATAGACGTTTACTCGATATTCTTATAGTGCATTTATTCAATATTCATATACGTAGCTACCATTTCTAGTTTATACTACATGTGATGCAGTAATAGCGCTATTAGAGTTTTCGATTCCAAAGTTACACGTTTAAAAAGCTACTATATGGCTGCTACTCGATATTACTATATTAGAGCGAATTCGCTGAATAAAATCTGCCTATTTACTGAAAAGTATCTTAATATCTGTATTAGTATGCTAAATCGATTAGACACATATAAGTGTTTATATTGCAGTTACTGATGTTGAATTGTTATGAATGCTGGTTTAACACATTTATTGAATTAGGTATTGTGTAACTGATTGTTAATTATTTTACAAGCTGTATAATATTTCATCCAGCGCACCAGTATTTATTGTCTATACATGGCTGCATTATGTCCTATAAATGAGACAAAATTATACAATTATTCAACTAATATTTCTAGATTTATAACAAAGCTAAGCTTAGGCATTTTGCTCAGGATTCACTGTTCCGTCCCTTTGAGTAGCTCGTTTGTCTTTGTGTCCGTCACAGACGGGAATGAAAATCGAAGTCTTTGGGAAAATAAAGTTCTGTACTTGATCTGTATCTATTTTTAGCCTAAAATGTCAGCTTTTTAAAAATGGAGTTTGAAGAATTTTGTGTTGGACTGACACAATTGAGTAAACGTTTACTCCCTTTTTATACGACTTATTACATCTACATTATTGAACTATGAGCTGAAACAGAAACGTGGTTTTTGCCAGTTAGGAATACCTGGTTCACTTAAGAATTACGCCGGTGGTTGCCAACAAAATGAGAAAAGCATACTATTAGGAAGATCATGTTCTTACAAATAAAATACGTTATTTACCACGAAAGCGTTTACCACCAACCTCTTCTTATTGTGAAACAGTTTAATCCACCGCACCGTTGAGACAAACATGCCATAAGAACAGACCGCTAAGCCACACTTGAGGTCCTCTCAACAATATAATCCATCTCATGTCTTTGTAAGAGTCTTGAGAACCGTTTGAGGGATTCCATTGTGTGGATGAGCTGTAGATTTTAATTATATAGTTTTGTAGGATTTCGTGTACTTTTGCTATTTACCGGAAGGTGGTTATAAAATGTCTGTATTACTTTGATGAGTAAGTAGATCAACTTCTGAACTGAACTGTAAAGTTTTGAAATATGATATAGAACTGGCATATAGCAAAGTGTAAATACAAAGTGTTTGATTGCAGGATGAGGAGCTGGGATGAGATATTTATTAATTAAAATTTTATGCACAAGTAAAAAAATACGGTACAAATGCGGACATAATGCCTGAGGCGTTTTCTACAAGTCAATGCCGAGACAAAACATGGCAGGTGCAACATAATTGATTGATAACTCGAAAAAGAATAAATACTAATGTATAATTACATACAAATATACATATAAACAAAATAAACTTAGGAGAAATAACGATAGGAGGAGAAAAAGAGTCCAGCATATCAGCGCTAGGATAATTCTGCCAACTTCTTACGAATATGTTCATGTGCCTTCAATTCAAAAGATAACCGGCTGGTTGCCATCCTGATGCTCAGAGGAAGCGCATTCCAAAGAAACACGCCTGGATGAAGAAAGAAGAGTGAATGAAAGATATGGATAAGTTTTAGTATAGTTTTGTGAGATGCTGGAACTACTTCCTGCGATGATTGGCTTATCCAAGAGTGATTAAAGATAAATAATTTAGCGGAAGGTGCGTAAGTGTTGCAAAATACACGATTGCTGAATTAAGGATGATGGTTGGGTGAAGATTATTTAGCTTGATATTACCTACATTACATGCCTGGAAACTTTTTTAGGTAATCCAACACAAAATTCTTCACGCTCCATTTTTTAAAAACCTGATATTTTAGGCTAAAAATAGATACAGATCAAGTACCTACAGAACTTTATTTTCCTAAAGCTAGAATTCGATTTTGATTCCCGTCTGTGACGGACACAAAGACAAACGAGCTACTCAAAGGGACGGAAAATGCCTAAGCTTAGCTTTGTTATAAATCTAGAAATAGAGAAACTCATTTTTACGTCTAGAAACACGAAAACCCGTCGATTTTTGTAGTAAGTACCTACTTATTTATTTTAATTATTCAATAATAAGTACATATCATAAAAGTTTTTGCAAGCATTTTAATTATTTTTAGAGTAGGTAAATGGGGTTAAAGGAGTATAAAATTGGGCTTTTAAAAATAATTTTTCTGCGTTTTACTATCACTAGGTTCATTTAAATACTGAAAGATTTATGCACAATTTCTCATTATTAAGATTTCACTTCCTTAAGTTACTCTTAGGTTGTAAGTTATTTTGTGTTTTGATATAACAATTTCATAACAAACACAATATTGAAGGCAAAATGTTGACCTCATTGTCCGAAATATTTCATTTATACCCTCCGTACCCTTTGCATTAAGCTGCCCCACATTATGCACAGCCTTTGTGGGCAAGATAACCGAGGCCAGGTCAAGTTATCATTGCCGGCTGAGGTCATAGGCCACGCCAGGGTCACAAACCATAAATTATTAGAGATAATTTAAAATTAATGCGCTCTAATTTCAAAATTTATCTCAAACTTTCCAAGAACCGAACTCTTCATTCTTAAAATTGGAATTCTGATTTATGATCGGAATATGAATCAACTAAATTCTGTTCGGTTCAAGACTAAATTAATTGAATTTAATTAAATAATTTGGTGGGTTTGCACTTTTGTTCTCTAAATGCGGTTTTATAATAAATTGAATAAGTATTGAGTTTTGTTTACCGTGGCTTGCTTTAATACATTTAAAAGCGTTGTGTTCTAGTGGTCACCTGCTGTTTCCGTAGTTTATTTTGTTTTACAACTTGCTCAGTAAGAAGCAAGTGATAACTTTGTTTTGTGTATTCTTTTAAGACTGATCTATGTATCTTTCTTTTGTTTTCTTTATGTTGAGTAAACACTTCTTAGATAAGTTGCCGGACTTTGCAAAGTTATTTATAAGTTACAAGTATTAGCGAAATCTTCCTATTACTGTGTTCAATAGGCAAAGTTTTATAGACTTTTGGATCCCTACGAGTAAGTGTAGATATGTTTCAGGTTTAAAGATATATATTCTGGACAAAGACAACGTCACTTACATGAGAACAATGCTTAAAATAAATTTAATTATAAATGTAAAGTTCGTTGCAGACGTCACGGTAGCAATTATGTATGATAAAGGTACCCATCCAATGCATTCAACTTTTAGGAAGGGTGTTATTTGTGATTAAATATTCAGCTAATTGTGTTTTGAATGCATTAAATGAGTGTAATTTTTTTATACATAAGGGTATTTTGTTGTATAACTGTGCTCCTATAATTGTGTATAATTATGTATTTTTTGATCTAATGGTATAATATTCTTTCAAGTGTCAATACATTTTTACTTCGGATCTTATGATTACTTATGAACCAAGTTAAATTCCACCAACAGATTTAGTAATTCTGCAGATAAACAAAAAAAAAACAAACAGTTTCACGATAAACAAAAGATATTTTGTATTAAAAAGTTAGGTACGCAAATAAACGGTGAACCTTTTTTTATGTAGGAATGCTTTTAACCGCGCACGTGGCTGTGGAAATAAGGCTCTACTTATCGCAAACATCAAATTTTCTCCACATGCAGTAAGTATCCTATGTCCCGTATTTGTAACAACTGACTGTTGCTTGTGTTTAATTTTGCATACAAACTTTATTTCAAACACTCTGGGGATTATAAAAATGCATACTTACATTCTTAGTGAAACTCTACACATTCAAAGTAAAAAAAAAAAAACAGAGGAAGCTACAGAATTGCAGAAACTTACTTAGTTTTATGTACTATAGAATTAGATGACTGCTTCGTGATGGGTCTTTTTCCCTCTGTATTTAAAATAACATAACATCAAGCCTTGTTTTCCCGAAAGGCTGAGCAGAGGTGTAACAATAGTACACCCACATGGTAGAGTCATGCTACTACCGCGTGATAGTTCAATATGTGAATATAATGAGGAAATGACACCTAAAAGCGTCACTTGAAAGGATCGCTCCTTTACGCGCGCGATATTAACGTCAAAGAGCAATGTAAAGACAGGACATATTTTATTTTTAATGGACATTGGTCAACTAAGCGACTTTAGAAAACACAACTTAACTTTAAATATTCCTATTAATTGTTTATCTGTATTAAATTCTAGTTATTAAATATATTAAATAACTAGTTTTTTTTTAGATTGCCGATAACGCGATTTTAAAAAACGCAACTTAACTTTAAATATTTCTTTTATTATTATATTCAATTATTTAATTCTAGTTATTAAATATTAAATTACAAGTTTTTTTTTTTACATTGGCGACTACGCGACTCTTTAATAATCCTATTATTTATTATATCAAATATATTAAATTCTAGTTATTAAATAACATGAACTTTTTTTAGATTGGCGTAATAACTTTTGAGCGATGAGCGCTAACACATAACATAACATCACGCCTGTAATACACAAAGGGTTAGGCAGAGATGTATCTATAGCTACTCACATTTCAACAGTTATGTTTCGAAAGATATCATGTCTTAAATTAAAAAAAAAACATATAAAATATTAAATACAATTTTTAAAATCTTGCAGTTCCCAAGGCGTAACTTAGATGGTATTAAATTATTTTTTAGTCATACTGAGCACCGAAAAATTCGTACAAGATAGAATAACAGCACTGTATAATTGATGGCAACGAGAATACTTATAATATTAAATAAATCGACTTACAAACGACCACCTAAGTCACATTAATAATACTAACAACTTTTACTTGAACGCTAGCGAAAAACCAACAACACATTATTTACAACAACATTCACTAACTTATGACGCCTAATAAACAACAAAAAGTGGCCAAATGCGAGTCGAAGGGCTCTGTATCACCGTACAATATTTAAAACTATAAATTATATCTTTACTTTGGTAAAACACAAGACACCTAAAAAAACACGTTTCTAGTACGGTCCCCTTTAATTTTAACTTATTTATTATGTCTTTTGACATTTCTCGGGACCCTGGAAACCCGGACCTTTGGAAGGCGTACGAGGGGCCGAAGCCAACTCCGAAGTTAAACGTTTAGACGAGGCCCGTTAGACGTTTTAATTAAATGAGGCATCAACCGACGATTATCCCTGTTTGCACAATACAAGTGCACCCAAGGATAACCCCCGGTTGGTGTAGGACTATTGCAGAACATGGAAACAAAACATATTGGGCTATGGATTTGGGTGGCTATAATGGATTAGTTACCTGGAACTATGGAAGTACTATGTCCCCTGCCTGATCAATGATAATAAGTAATTCACTGATAAAATGGCAAGGGGTGACTTGCACACTCAATAATGGGCCTCCAAAAATGGTCGCTAGCACATAGTGCCATATTGCAATTAAATGAAAGAAAATTTAAAACTCAGATTAAAAGTACACTTTGTAAACAAGCATATTACAAATTAGAGGATTATATCCAAGATAAGAGTGCTTGGAAACATGCTGGTCCTGCTCCATAGGACAATTTAGAATCAAGACAAAATCAAACAGGTTGCTAATGTAATCGTTAAATTTATAATTTTGTATTATATGACATTGATTTTACATTCTGTGATTACTTCCTCACACACCGACTTATTAATTTTAAAAACATTAGGAAAATCGTCTACTTTTACTATGTTTGTAAATATGTGAGCACCATGTATCTATCATATAATTAAATTATCTGTCGTTGCTTCATTTTTAATTCTTTTTACCTATTGTGGTATAGTAATTTTATTCTAGGTGCATCGTCTTCACATATAATTATTTAACTAATGTACGTACTAATACAAACTATTGTAAAACATTTTAAAAGAGTAACGGTGGAGTTTCTTGCCCATTCTTCTCCATACGAAAACTACCTTTTGGAAGGGGCGACTAGAATCAATTATATTATTCTGTAAATTTTGACGTTCAAAAGTGCCATACATGGGCCTATTTGAAATAAATGTTTTGACTTTGACTTTGACTTTGACTTTAGTGACGTAGTGACAAGGGGCAACACTTCCTGAGGTGCTTGAGGAGTGGAGAAGTATTCCACGGCTATCAGGACAATCCCGGAAGTACGGTCAAGATCCCTACCAGCATCTTACTGGAATACTACCTTCCTCCGAGCACGGTTGCTCTTGCGAGTCTCCACTCAAGGCAGCCAATAAAGGCAAGAATGAGGTAGAAGCTCTATTCCTCGTCATTTTTCACTCCAGCCGGCCAATAAAGGCAAGCCAGAGGTGAGGAACAAGACTTCTCCCGGGACATAGGGTCCGTGGGGTCGCTACTGCCCAGCAGTTAGCCACATGCTGCTCTGCGGGTTTATGTATCTCTCTTAGTCTGGCTCCTCACCCTAGACCTGTTTTGGTAAAGTACACTCTACTGACACAGACCCAGAGTCCAGGACCGCGAAAGCATACGGCGGTGTAGTTATTATTATTTAAAATTTCAAGTGTAGGGTTTTCATCTATTATGGTTCAAAAGACAGCCCTACACAGACGGACGGACGGAGAGCGGATCCTTAGTAATAGGATCCCGTTGGCAGCCTTAGGGTTTGGAACCCTAAAAATTATCACGAACATCAAATTCTCATATTCCCTGCCAAACCCAGGGAATTTATCGCGTGCTTTCTCACAAAAACACATTACTACCATCATGTAGGCAATAAAGTATCACGCGATATAATCTCATCTCATTTGTTCCATAATCTTTGCCTACCTTGGTAATAGGCATTTGTGATTGAACTGGTGTCCATACAAATTGGGGTATGGCGGTAATGCGTTACGATAAAAATCTTGTACTATATGTATACGCGAGTTTATGTATGTATGTATAAGTTTTGCAGTGGATGGTTTAGACTAACATAATATTAAAGTCTGTACAAATCCTTGTTTCCAATTTTATTGATGTTATTTCCATTTAAACAAATGTCAACCATACGAGAGTGTAAATTGTAGCATATTGAACTGTGGACCGATGACCTTGTGAAGGCCGTAGGAATCCGCTGGTTGCGGGAAGCACAGAGTCAGTCAAAGTGGCGGTGCTTCGTCCCGGGAGGCATATGTCCAGCAGTGGATGTCTTTCAGCTGAAATGATGATAATGATAAATTGAACTATATGTGTAGGTATTAAAGTAATTTTTCCAAAAGCTCATATTTGTTTAGATGTTTGGAAACTAAATTATGTTCGCAGATTGATTATATTACTTCCTAACATAGAAGACGTCGTCAAAGAAGTGATACTGAAGTGTAATTAAGAACTTTTTGAATTCCATACAAGTAACAGAGAGACAGACAGAAATCATATCTTCTTCCTCATTATTATTTCTTAAAGCGAAATAATATTTTCTCATAAACATTTCTATGCATCGTGGGATCCTCTTACAGATTTATAATATTAAGCAATAAGGAACCGAGTCAAATGAACCGTAACTCCGCTGAGAGGTCCGGGTTTCCTTCATAATAATATTATACGTACATTTAAAGTACACAGTAAGTCGTTCATGATGTTTCCAGATGGGACTGCATCTGCAGCTACATGAATTAGATGGAAGTGGTTGAAGGAAGCTTTATTTTGGAGTTAAGTAATTAATTTATTTGGGTTATTCAAATACTCGATGTAACCAAAAAAATCAAAGTTGAAGGTTTTTGCAAGAAATCCTAACTCTAATATTATGAATGCGAAAATGAGTTTGTTTGTTTGTTACGCTTTCACGCTAAAACGGCTAAACAGATTTGGATGAAATTTGGCACATGGGTAGACCATGAACTGGATTAAGATATATAATACTTTTAATCCCGATATTCCCACGGGTTGGAGACTTTTGCGGGTGAAACCATGGTGCTCTGCTAGCATAGAATATAACTAGTTTCCGCCAGCGGCTTCGCCTGCGTGATATATTTATAAATTATAGCCTATACTCAGTAATAATATAGCATTCTGCTGTTGAAAGAATTTGTAAAATCGATGCAGTCATTTTTGTGTTCATTCATTACAAACAAACAAACAAATATACAAACATGCAAAAAATCTAAACTTTTCACTTTATAAGATTAGTTTAGATAAATGCAAAAGTGAATTTTTTTATTTGTTACTCTTTCACGTTAAAACGGCTGAACGAATTTGGATGAAATTTAGCACACGGGTAGACCATGACCTGGAACAGGACAAAGGATACTTTTATCCTGGTAGTACGGTTCTATCTGACTGGGATAATTTCCGACACGCACGCGGGCAAAGGTGATGACAAAAGCTAGTAAAAAAAAAAAAACAGTGGCACTCCAGGAGTGCCGACAGAAGTGAAAACTTGAACAAGAAAATACTTGCATAGAACATTGATCCGTAACATGATATAAATAAAGTGCACAATGGCGTTTACAAAAATGAGGTGTCGGTAACGGTATCGCGAGTTGAATTGTTCCCATCTCAAAAATGCCCAAAGCGCCCAAAGAAGTTTTCACTTCAATAATATAATTATTGTACTCGGCGAACTTGTTGAAAATTAACGTATTCTATAAACCAGTGTTACACATAATGCAAATCAAATTTAAATAAAGGGTCAATGATATCAAATTACTGGCCTAGACAAAGTGTCATTCTATCAGCGATGATGGAAAAGTGAAAAATGTATGAATGTGATATTCATATTCGACCTCCAAGCTTATGACAATCCTGTTGAAAGTCTTTGTAGAAATGCAAAAAGCTTTGAAAATAATTTCCAATTGTAAAAACTCCACCAAATACATGTTTGATACTTAATTTAAGACGGTTCCCCGAGTCCCAAGTCAGTCCCGACTTCCGTCGCATGTAGTTCGAAGTCTGGAAGTCCGACCAGCAGTCTAGCTTAAAATATAATACCCACTAATTAGTTAGCTGAGGTCAGGTTGATGTCGTTCGGAGTAATACTATAATTTGGATGCATTACACTGAAACTCGACGGTCGAGTCCAACGTAGTTAAGAGAAAGTTTACTAATAGGTACGTGTAGGTACGGACGACAGAAAAAGTCGAAAGATATTTCAGTTTTTGAAATTAATGTCGTTACTTAGTCTATACAACATGTAAAAAAAAAAACCTGTCTGATTAGGTATCGTACTGAGAGTCTATTTATGTGGTGTATTTCAGGAAAAAAGAATTTTTTTTTTTTTTTGCGGAATTTACCGGGCTTATTACATGGGGCACAGGCGGCCGTCGTTTAGCGAGTGTCAACAAGTCATAACTTATGACCCCTGTTGAAAATTTTCTATTTTTTTTTATGGATTTGGGGTAAAGGCTCTTTCAAGCAGGCGCGACACGCGACGCGACACAAAGACACCGCTCGTCGCGCGACGCGACGTACCTTTGTGTCACGTCGCGTGTAGCGCCTGTTTTTAGGACCCTTAATTTTGGTGCTAAAAATGTGAATTTTTTTAAACTTTTTTTTTTCAGAAATAATAAAAATAAAACCTTTTTGGTAATGTTATTCGGACAGGGTTTTTCTCACATATTGTATAATAGTTAAGTGTAGGTACACTGCTTATATATTTGTATGGGGTACATTTGAACGATAAGTAACATAGATATTTTTATTAGTAGGATATTTTTTAAGAGGTTAGCTGTATTAAATATTTTTTTTTTCTAAAACGTTTTTTTTGTCCAACCGTGTTTCCGCCCACAAATTAAATAGGTTATAACAATAAAAAAAAAATGGGAGGCTCTTCTCGCGCCTTAATTCGGCACGTTTACTTTTTGGTAAATACATTATTTAAATCATTACCATAATTTCAGATGAAAGACGTCCACTGCTGGACATAGACCTCCCGTTATTTTTGCACCGCCACATTATTTTAGTATTCTATTATTACTGCACCTTCTAAAAACAAGAGAACGGGCTGAAATATTACCCTTTCATTCAGTGGTTTTAGAAAACTAAAGGTATTTTTATAAGAGCACCTTTCCAATGATGTTCTCCAGCAGATATTTTTATTTAAAATATTAGTACGAGGAGGATAAGTTTTATGTTACATATATAGTACACGGAGTGTGTTACAGTTTGAGAGCTAAATTGTAGATGCAATAATAATATGTATAGTGAGTATTTTCTTTATACAGTTATGGTTATGTTACACGCCTGTATCCCAGAAGGTTTAGACAGAGGTGTACCCATAGAACACCCAGATTTCGCCAGTTATGTTTACGGGTATGGTCTTGTTATTATATAATTATGTGAATAAATAATTAGTCCATACCCGTAATTTATCTATCAATTTTATGGACACTGTAATATTTTTAAATTTGAAAGATTTGGTTACCATGCAGGGTGGCAGGGACATTGATGCGCAAACTGTTACCATGGATACAGTACATGATTCTGAAAGCCCCTGCGTTGAAATTTTTCGTCGGTTATTTAAAAAAAATCTGCTGTTTCATAGTAAAGCGCAATACCTACGCGGTCAAAATGTATGGAACAGCAGATAACCGACGAAAAATTTCAACGCAGTGGGTTTCCAAATCATGTATTGAATACATGGTAACAGTTTTCGCGTCGATATCCCTGTCACCCTGTATAATAAACAGTTAATTATCTTTCCTAATAGGTAGTAATAAATAGGTACATAACTGTGTGTAAATAGTCATAAAATTACAGGTAGCTTGGGCCTCGTATACCAACTACCTACAAAGACATTTCATTAGAACCATTGAACACGATCTTTTAAGGTAACTATAGGTCCACGTTCGTACGAACGTAATAAAATCGCGGCGATTGTTTTTCGTGCACTTTATTTTCAACGCTCTGCTTAGCGCCGAGAGTTAAAAATCCAACAGTGTGTTTTTTCAACGCGCTCGGACGAGAGTGCGTCCCAGCGCGTTGGATTCTCAATGCTCGGCTTAACACCGAGAGTTGAAAATCCAATGCGCGATAAAATCCCGCCGTGATTTTATTACGTCCGTGCAAACGCCGGCTAACAGAACCTCTATCTACTTCTATTTATAGGTATGAATTCGGTTCCAGTTTAGGTTCGCGAACAATTTTTAATCAAACTACAGTTTGATTAAAAGTTAAAAATTCAATTAGGCAGTATGCGGACGGCAATTCTGGCTCCATCGCCGTTTTACAACTGAAATGTGAAAAAAGTGCTGATTAGTTCAGCAGATTAATAATTCAGTTCTGTATAAATTCTACTTTACGGGCGCGGTATCATTAGTCCGTAACAGTCCACTGCTGGACTTTGGACTCCCCAATGGTATGTCAATGAGCTAGCTTCATCTTTTTGACCAGTTTCATCCATCCCATAAGACATATCTAGAGAAGATCTATTTTTTAATCGATGCGTACCACCCAGTTCGAGTCAGGGTGTGGAAGTGCCTTCCTACGACTAGGGATGCAACCTGGAGTCAGGATTGGCAACTCGAGATCTCGCGTGCTAAGTCTGATGTCGAGATGTATCAATCAAAATCTCGCCCAGCAATCAGGATTTCGCGAGATATGGAGTCTTCTTTCGACTGATATTGCATCATCAATCACTGATCTGTCGAACAACCGTACCTTCCCAGTAATTTTACCAAAGAATCTTTGACCCCGGATAGACATCTATGTCTATTTTCAACAATGTATTTTTACAGGCAGTTAAACAGAAGAAGACTTAAAGCAAACTTACATCGGAGTATCCCAAGACCTTCATTTGAATACTTCAATACACAGCACACATTAATTTCCCAAAACAAATTCAATCCGGAATAATAACTAAACTTAACCATTCCACATTCTACACTCAAGAAATCTTACAAGAATGTTTCATCAATATTTCAAACGAACATTAACATTACGACAAAAGTTTGAAACAAGTTTCGTAAACATTTTGTTTGGTATTGCAATAAACAAAACGTTTGAGTTTAAGTTGTCTCATGTGGATGTTGTAAGTAAAAAGTTGGACAATGTTTGCAAATGTTTTGGCACTTCGATATTCGTTTTTGAACATGAAAATAATTTGTATATCTTGTCTGATTGCCAGTTTTATAATGGGAAGACTTTTATTGATCCTGTAAAACTTAACGATTTTCTAATGATGTACGCGTCTAAGAGCTCCCGCAGACATACAATTTTGTTGTTAGCCGACTATCAAACGTTTACCTTGCGTACTTTTATAATTTAATCGTTAAATTTTTTTATTGTTTGTCAGCCGCAGACTTGTTCCATTTTGTCGGTGACATTGTTGCTAGCGCGGTGCGTGTGCTTGAAAATGTGGAAAAAAAACGCTCTAATTGCTACATTTAAAAAGAAGACGAAAACAAAAAAGAACATTTTGGGTGCATCCTATATTAAGTGACAGATTAGAATATGGAAACACCATAAAGTCAAAGTCAAATCATTTATTTCAAATAGGCCCATGTATGGCACTTTTGAACGTCAAAATTTACAAAATAATAGAATTGATTCTAGTCGTCCCTTCCAAAAGGTAGTTTTCGTATGGAGAAGAATGGGCAAGGAACTCCACCATTACTCATTTTAAATGTTTTACAATAGTTTGTATAAGTACGTACATTCGTTAAATAATTATATGTGAAGACAACTTTTTAATTGTGCGTTATCTCAATTCTGATACGATCGGTGTCCAATTAATTACTTGGACGATTTAGTGGGACAAGATGTGCGCCCTAGCATATGTCGCTTAACTATTGGTATACTTTGGGATTTAGTTGGCCAACAACAAAATTGTGTCTGCGGGAACTCTAAAAACTTATTGATCATTGCTCATTTAACAAAATGAGCTGCTTTTTAACTATCTGGCCTTTTCTAAAAGTCGGTCGCAGTAACTAAGCTACGGTACACCGCACAAATGGGTTAGGTTAGGTTAGAACTGTGACCAACTGCTATATCCTAGTTGGTGTCAGTTAAACTCTTAAGTATTTTTAGAATATTAAAATGGGTATTGTTTGAGGCTCACTAAGAGGCCATATTAGAGTGTCCATTATTTTTTTAGGTCTAAATGAGAAATCGAAATGGCAATTAAGCATGCCTTTTATAATCAATACTTACTTTGTTTTTTTTATTTTGCCACATAGCGGGATTGTATTCTGCCTCAGTAATAAGAAGTTATTGGCACGTTATACATTTCAACTTGCCCCGCCAGTATAATTTTGTTTAACTAATAATAAATATATTCCAACTATTTAATTTATATTGCACACAGCAATATCGCCAAAGTTTTGCAATTTCGAAATTGAGGATAGTTAAATGTATTGAAAAGTTTCATTTAAACTCCAACACACCTGAGTTTGATACATAATGTGTCGCCAAATTGCTATTTTGAGCAATTAAAAGTTTCACATTCGCTGGTCGTTAGTGTTTCGTGGTGTAGATTTTATAGGCAAGCGCTAATAGAATTGTGAAACTATTTTCTAGTGTAAATTCTACAAAATAGAATGACATGATAAATTAATTACCTATTATGTACACCAAGGCCCTTTGCACACACACGTTTTTAGTTAAGCACAAGTGTATAAGCACGGTAGTCAGTGATGTATGGATCACTATGGAAGCTTGTTGATAGACAGAAAGAAAGAAACCGTGTTGTGTACAAAGTGCCTAATGGGGACTAAAAGAAAATTCTGACAAATTATTTCCAAAAGCGGCCCGGCCCTATTTCTATGGAATCGTCCATTTACATGTTTGTTTTTAGTATGCACACAGATGGATAAAATATTATAATTATGCTTTATTATAAACCATGCCAATATTTTGCAGTTACCCGGCAAAAACATCTTCTGATAATGAGAAGGAATGAGCATGCATCACTTTTTTTGTTATGGAGTACGATGGCTTGTTTACGATGTCCAATCATAGGTTCCAGATTCCTTACGACGTGTTCCTTAAGTAAAAGTCATTGGTACTGGTAATACCTGCCATATTTTAATGTTACATTCTTTTTTCCCCATTTAGACAAAATTATTTATCGACCTACCATTTCAAGCCTCATTACACAAGGCAAAATTAAATTACCCGGAAGATTTCCTAAGGTTTATCCACATAATTTAATGCTATAGTCATCGCTCATAAGGCTGGCCCATGTGCCGTTATCGAGACAATCATAAAAGTATCACGTTTGATAAGAAAATGTGTGGGAATTGGCTATGTGACAGAAATTGTACGTGCTGAAATTGAGATAGTGTTTGAAGAGAAAAGCAGAAAAATAATAACAGTCACAGCCCAAATAAAAAATCAAAACATAGCGCTGTCAACAGTGACGTGAAGCCGGTTTCGTAAACATGTGTACATTGTGAGGTGTAGTTTGGGTGTAGTGGCATTGTAAATGGTTGTAAAAGTGTGCGTGTGAGCGTATATGTAAAGAGTGGAGGTGTAGTTTTGGCATGCTTCAATGTATTGTCCGCAGCTCTGTCTTGGTTTTTCATTTGGTATGAGGGTAGTTAGTGGTAAATGGCGAAGTATTGAAGAAAGAAAATTACGTAAGGGAGTGATCTGGAGACAAATTTTGGGAAGAGGAGCTCTTTTAGAACATTCTAACTTGTGTAGGGTTTTTGATTACTCTATTAGTTAAGAGTTTTTTAATTATACTTAACTTTGCTTTGTCATGGGGAAATAAGATGGGAATATAAAATCTTATACGATTGCACAGTAGACTGCGTAGCGTAATCGATTCAGGACACTTGACTAAGGCTCTACATAGGAAAAATATGGACTTTAGTTGATAGTAGTCCGATTTAACTCCTTATCTTCCCCTAGTGATTCGTAAAACAGGAAACTTTGCGATGTATACATGCACATAAACAAAGAAAAAAAAGAACGATCAAAATGACGTACTAAGTAAAGAATCCACGATTATAACTTCCAAGAAAAATAAAGTAAATATAACAATCCCCGAAAAGAAACAGTTTCTACATGGAAACTTTCAGAACTATCGTATGTAGATCAAACTTTATTTGGGGCTATCATGTACACAAACCGTTAATAATACATATTATAGGGTTGAGCGGCCCTACTAGCCGGTATGCTCAATCCATGTATTACAACCCCGTATTAGTGTAATCTATCCATATCAACACAAAGAAAACAAAGTCGGTTGTTGAGTGTCCATTTGCCGCTTAGATCTTCTAAATTACACCATTAATTTTGATGTGGTTTTCATCATAATTTAGTTAGAGCATTTATTATGGAAGCTTTGTGTATAAAACTATAATATTTTATTAATCAGCCTATACTGTTTCCGCTGCTGGGACCTCTCTATGAGAGGGAATATTTTACTGATAAATATTTAACTCGGAATTCTCGATGTTCTGACACGTCGCCATTGTACCCACGCGAAGTAGAGACCTGCCTCTACTACTACGCTAGTTTGGGAATCATTAAGTACTAAGGAAACGGTGTAAGCAGTTAATTACATACTTCCCATGGGGTATGTAGAAATTACAGAACGCTACCTGCTACGATCCTTACATACTCTTTCTGCTTCCTCTACGTTCATACATCAGGTCAGGTACATGCATGGTTGCGAATACAACTGACCTTTCTGGAGAACATCACCAGTAATTTTCTTCATGGGTGTCGTTTCCACTCACATTTGCCTTTTAAATAAATACATTTTGATATTCGACTTTCATTCATCCTCTCAAATTAACCAAACCATCTAAGCACTACTCTTTTCAATTTTTGTAACTACATCTTCTTCTAGACCACAGCTATGCCTTGTGATATCATAAATAATTGAATTATACACGATTTATTGACAATCAAAATCAGTGGTGAGTAAGCAAGTCTAAAGTAGGACGAAAGTCAACACTGAAAACGATTATATGGACAAATAATATTGATTATGTCAGCTATGTTTTAATAGCGTTCATTCTTAGAAAATATAACTATCAAAACTGATATGTTCTTTCCTCATATTATATTATGTTTTAGGCTTTCCAATATCCAATTCCTTTTACTTATTAGAAACAAAACTATTTCCCAAAACTATCACATGTAGGTATGATCTACTCGTAGAAGTAGAAACTAACTGTATTAGTGCTGTCACGTTCAGCAAGATACTGAAGTACTTACCTACCGAGATGGGTACGTGTTACGTGAAATTCGGGAATTACTCGGTTCCAAGGAGGCTGTGGTTAGCACGTTATACAAACATATGGCAGGTACGAAGTTGTGCCTTATGCATAAAGTTTGTGGTTTCAAAACCAGGTATTTGTACGTTCTTAGTTAATACAAGGTACGATTGACTAAGGCTATTATTTTAATTTAAGAAAACCTAAACTTGAAATTGTAATCCTACATGATAACAATTTGAGTAAGTAGTTTGGAAATTGCTTGAATAAAAAGGCGTGTAATAACAAAAGCAGTTTTATTAATACACGAGATCTTTTTTCTCTATATGAGGAGAATTGATAATTATACGTAGGTTATATTTTAAGCCATTTGATTCAACTGTTAAAGAATGACACAGGTTGTTAGTTAATTTGCTAAATTATTACTTTCCCTGACTTTACCTACAATTTTTAGGTAGGTACTTGTAAATTAAGACCGGAAGACGTAGCGTTCAAAGGCCACCCAAAAGGTGGACCGATGACCTTGTAATGGCCGCAGGAATTTGCTAGATGCGGGAAGCACATAACCGGTCGAAGGGGCGGTGTTTGGGGGAGGCCTATGTCAGTGGAGGCCAGCAGTGGACGTCTTTCGGCTGAAATGATGATGAATTGTCAAAAGAATAGAATACTCTTTAAATGCAATGACATTTTTTGCATGTGTAAAATCTGTAAATGTTATGTGCATTGAAAATCTTTCGTACTTTGTGCAGTAGGTGTGGTATAGAACTAAGTGATGCTGACATTATCTGTAATGAGTGCGAGCACTCGTTACATTGCGCATTGTAGAATTTCTCGTGAAGATACAAAGAATATTTTGTAGTAAAAGAAAGTCGTAGTGTATGTATGTTACTTTATCATCAAGTATATATGTCCTCTAGGCATTACTAGTGTGAGAAATGTATGTATAATCAAATTATTTATTACCTTATCACTCGGTTGAATATCATTTGCATGTCATTAAATGACAAGATCTATTTGACAATGTGATAGTTAGATTATTTTCAACCTTAAAGTATTAATTTAATAGGTATTGTAGGTAATTGCTACAATAGCCATATATTATAATATAGTCTGTATGTTGATAGAATGCGATCACTATCAGTTTGGCAGTACTTAGGTCTACTTACCCAACACCTTTTTTTTTTTTTGAGGGTGGGAAATCATCAAATAACTTCTCCCGCTCTGGGCGGAGCGGGAGGGCGTGTCAGACTCTTACTGACTAAAACCCACCCGTGTTCCTTCGGTTGCCCTGTCGCCGGGGGCCACGATCTCCCTTTCGGTTTTCTTCGCAACCCCGGCAGGCATCGGCCCTAGTGGACCCCTTCAATTCTGCTGACATCTCTTTGAGGCGCGCGTGGAACACAACGCGCCGTTGACCCGGGCCTGGTCCTTATCGGACGGTGAGCCACCCATTGCTCACCGCCCGCAAGCCCGCGCCTACGGTGGCCGGAAATCGCCTCGCGATTCCCGACGCCCTGGGCGTCACCTCCTGCGGCGGTTAGGGGCGTGAGGGCGCGAAATTTGCCTCTCCCTCACGCGTTCCGCCTCCTCCTTCGCGAGCATTACCGCTTCGCAGAAGGAGGTGACGGCCTCCCATTTCCTCTCGCTCCGTACCATGGCCTGAACCAGGACCGGACGCGAGAGATCACCGCCGCCGATCGCCTCCACGAGGACACGGCGATGCTCCGCCCAAGCTGGGCAGACCTCCACCGTATGCTCCACCGTGTCCTCCGGGCGATCCACACAATGGTGAAACCCGGGCGTTTCCTCCCGCCTTATCCTGTGCAGGAACTTCCCGAAACAGCCGTGTCCGGTGAGGACCTGCGTCAGGCGGAAGGTGAGGACGCCGTGGCGCCTCTCAAGCCACTCCTCAAAGAGGGGTCTTATCGCCGCAATTGTGGCGTGCCCAGCGCTGGGTTGCGACAATCGCACTCTCCATGACGCCATGAGAACCCGCCGGAGCTCCGTCCGCTGTGCCGCGATTTCTCGCGGCAGCGGAGTTAAGCCCCGGCGTTTCGCCTCCTCGCGCCACTCCCAAATGTGCACTTACCCAACACCTCAATAGGTTTCTATGTAAGTAAGTAAATTCGTTCCTCACAAAAAAAGCGGCCAAGTGCGAGTCGAACTCGCTCACGGAGGATTCCGTACTACCGTACAATATTTAACGCTACAAATTTTTTTAACACGTTTTTTGTATGGTGTCCTTTAATTTTAAACTTTATTTTATTTTTATTATTTGCTGTTATAGCGGCGCCAGCGGGGGTGTTACACACTCGGTAAAAATTTCAAGTGTCTACCTACTACGGTTCAAAAGATACAGCCCTGGCAGACGGATAGATAGCGGAGCTTTAGTAATAGGACCCGGTTGACATCCTTTGGGTACGGAACACTAAAAACAATTGATCAAATAAGAAACTCTTCTAAGCTAATTTACTGCCTAAAACAACTTTTAGATAAAAAGATAACAAAGTGACAATATACCCAAAAAGTATCAATACATAGAAAGTTTGCAACTATCGGCTGAGCTAAGAACTTTGTTAGGGGTGACACGCGCGCGATCCCTTCCAAGTACGTGCTTGAGTCGGGAATAATTCGGTACAACTGTGGCTGTTTAATAGTAGCTGTACATAAGGTGGTGGACAACCTTGCTACTGAATAATACAGGCTGTATCAGAAATTGAAAGGTGTGGTTACATACCATCTAACTGAACAACTTGGGACCAACAAAAATGTATAAATTGCCCCATACAAAACTTCAATACTACAAGATATAATAATACTTGTATATTCGAAGCCGATTTCGGCAAGGGTGACTATGTTTCGCTAATGCTAATGTAACCTATCTTGACTATGCTACCTACATACAGGGCGGCAGGGACATCGACGCGTAAACTAAAACCATTGTTTCAGTAAATGATTCTGAGTAACACCCCGCGTTTAAATTTTTCGTCAGTTTTTTTTTTTTAAATCAGCTGTTCCATATATTTTGACCGCGTAGGTATTGCACTTTTCTATGAAACAGCTGATTCTTTTTTAACTATGAAAAAGTTGATTTTTTTTAATAACCGTCGAAATATTTTAACGCTGGAGGGTTCAGAATCATGCACTGAATCCATGGTAACAGTTTTCGCGTCGATGTCCCTGTCTCCCTGTATACACCAAGAATATTATTAGACAGGAATACAATGACTAGATATTGCGGTGTAACATAAAGTGTATTTACCCGATTAGGGTAACAGCTAAAGGAAGAGTTATGAAACTTTCAGGCCCGGCGGTATACTCTCTCTCTCTACGTTGTTGTCTTGTAACTACAGCCCGCAGTAAATTGGTACTTTCTTTTTTTATCTGGGACTAGTGACCCGCCCCTTCTAAAGGTTTTTATGATTTGACAAATAATTGAGATTTCCAAAACATAATATGAGTTTAATGTTATTGTATTGCACACATTAACCGTCTGGAATAAATTATCTAAAATATGGTTAAAACCGGATTAAAATCCGTTGATTAGTTCAGAAGAACAAGGCGTCCTCACCGACATACACGAGAAACGACTTTAGTATAATATGTTTAGATTATAGAAGTGATCCTGTTTAAGAAATCGTACAGGAATTCGACATCATTATTTACTCTTAAACTTCATGATATAATGTAATCTAATGTTATACTAAATTCTCCTTTTGACAATAAACTATTATTTACAGTACCCTATTTCCCTCTAATAAAAACATATCTCACCCACATCCAACGCGACAAAAGACAAAAATGTCTCGCTTATAAAAGTTACATCACACAGCTGCAGCGCCTTAAAGCGATTTCAACACGATATTTTTCAGCTTCTCTCCGTCGCATTCACAAAGGGATTGTGTTTCCTCGTAAGGCTTGTGAGCCCGACAGCCGTGTTGTATGGCTATGCATAGGATTCCTTTTAGGCTGAACATTCCTGGAGATAGCGTAGTTATTAAATCATTTTTTGGATTATCTTGTCTCTTTGAAGCGTAAGGACTTATGTCAACAAAATGATAATAATAACTTCGTTTTAAAACTGGTTTTTGTGGGCGGAAGGTTTTGTTTTATCTTACTTTAATTAGAAGCGCCTAAATGGGCACCCAAAATACCTACCTAATAACTCTAATTCTTAGTGAAACTGTATAAATAACTCCCTTATTCTAAAGCCTTATTTAGGATACACTTTTTTCCCTTTAGTTTTTATTTTAATTTACTTGCTTTTAATTTTATAACTTTGAATTTGTACGTAAATATATACACAATAGGCATTGTTGGACACAGGTAGAAAATCTAATAAAACCTGAATTGCGGTCAGAAAGGTAGATCAAATTTAAAGGAATGGCCGAACATTCTGTATGAATCCTAAACCGAAAGACGGGTCGTCTCCGCGGTCGCCTTTGTTTGAAATACTCTTTAGAACAAATGAAAACGATGTGGAAATTATATGACAGGGTCTGGAGTATCAGCCAAGATGTGTAAATATGTACTTATTTTAATTTTAAAGCAATTGCTTTTATTTCATTTGATACTAAAAGGTACACGACTATACTAATTAAGTTGAAGCCATTTTAGTTTTATCAACTAGTGACTCACTCCAGTTTCGCAAGTATGTAATCTACAGTATGTGGCGAAATGTCAGAACATCGAGATTTCTGTGTTGTACCTATCTAAGTTAATATTTTTTTATTAATGTCAATATATTATACACATATTTCTTCCGGCATATATTCTCTAAATTATTGTAAAATCGTGTAGTTTGAAGAACAGAGCGCTCACACAAATGATGCAGAATAGACAATGCGACATGGATTTTCCATGACTTTTTCTTCACAAGCATTAGCTTGCTAATAGTAATTTTCTGGTTTAACACATGATAATAAAACTAGGACTTTTGTGCTCATTACGTAGGTATATTATACGCATTGAGCACAGAAGAGATCATAGAATAAAAAAGCCAGGTACAAAAATGGTCAAGGTAAAGCCGTCGACCACGGCTTTACCTTGACCATTTTTATGCGTGTTGATTTCTGTTTGAAATATTTTCTTGTTTCGTACTTTTTAGATCACTTTTATTTTTCCGTAGTTGGGTTACAGTTTTTTAAACTTATTTTTTTATTTTCTCCTTTTCAGTTTTAACGCTTGATAAACGTTACGACGACGTAAATAAAAGTAATAAAATAGTTCAGTAATAACTATTTTAATCATGCTTTTTATTGTATAATAGGTATTAATTTTACAGCCGCGCCGCGGCGTACGTAGCACAGTCTCACTTTTGCTTGTTTTTGAACATTTAAAAATATTTATTCACTTAGACAATATGATATATATACACGTTTGAATGCGCTCGTCAAGACCTTTCTTTTGATACATACAAACATATTTTATTTCCTTTGTCTGAATTTACATACATACATACATACATAAACTCACGCCTTCTTCCCATGGCCATGGCCATGGCTTTCAATTTTACCTGTAAAATTAAATTTAGGAAAAATTGATATAGCCTATGTCACTCGGACTATTATAATAAATCTATTGATACCTCATTCATCAAAATTGGTTCAGTGGTTTAAGCGCTACGGTGGAACACACGTAAATGAAAACATACATATTTACACACATACATATACTGCTAATATCATAACCTTTCGTTTTGGCTTTGCCGTAGTTGGGTAAAAAGCATGAACCATCACATCTACCTGAGCTTAAAACAAGCTGAAACTTTTTTCCCAAAATATCCTAAAAGCTTGTCAATTTCAAAAACCCAGTTCACACTATCTTCTAGCTTGGCATATAACCTCCATTTCTTTTTAGTCGGGTTTTCAGAACAGCGGTTTGTGTGCAAATGCATATCAGTAAAATCTACCTCTCTGGGAGGTGGGTGTTGTGCTGTGTTGGCTTTATTTGAATTCCAACTCTTCCTATATTTTTGCATCCGTTGTTTTGTTCAGATATCAAGCTTCTGGTGTAAATATAGGAGAATGTAGAATAGACATTATTTTATAGATTCACCGGTGAAGAGCAGCCCGAACCAATACAGCGGCGACGTCCTAAAAAGGTGTCCATCCATAGATGAATATCATCCGTCTCTCCACTAGTCCATTGCCTACTCAAGGATGCATATCCGGTACGGCTCGCAAATCCTTCCTTATCCTGAGGGCACGTCTTCCCACCATTACCGCGCCACCCGGTCTACTCCCTGATATGCAATGGCCTATGTAGTACCATGAAAACGTGAGGCTCCAGGGGCTAATGTAAATCTTGGGGTTCATTCGATTTATCGACTCTGGTTAAACCACGCTGGAATCGGTGCATTTCATTCGTTCATTCACGGAAACAAAACCCATCAAAACTGCATATTACCTTTAATCAATATTATTTTCACACGATCACACATGCTATGAGGCAAAAAACTGTATTAATTAAAGTAGGTATAGACAAAAAATTGGCAACTAACTTTGAATGTTTTTCAGTTAAACTTAATTTCGATCGGCAGTACCTATAACCTATTTTTTCACAAATTCTTTAACAACATTTTCTTTGCCTTCCAGAAAAAGGAAGCATAATACACCCATTTCTTACCCAAGACCCCATTTTGACCTGAGCCCAAAATGTACGGACAGTGGGCCCACAAAATATTTTTTTGTACCTACACAATCTTTGTAGCAGGTAGCCTTACCTTTGTTAAGAGCCCTAAGTAGGTCATTTATTGACCCTAATTAGTTGGCAAAACGAACAAGGGTTGAGGTCGGGCATAACCTTGCTCATATCTTATTTAATTTGACTACTTTTGGTTAGATGTAAGACTGGGGGATGGAAATGAATGTATCTCTGCAAGTAATGACGCAAACATAGTGTTGTAAAGATGATAATATAGAATTTAGGCATTTTTTTTTCCGACTACAGCGAACCTAAAAGTAAGGGTTAAGTATGCATTTAGTGAATGCAGTTGTCTTTACTTAGCCCGTTGCATAATTATCAACCTTAGCATTTAGTAAGAACAAGAGGCAAAACGTTTATAATACTTAGATCCCTTGCAGTTTAGAATGATAAAGCAATACCAATAAATATTTCAAAGTATCGTAAAATGCACAGCACCGTTTTTGCACAAGCTACGCTAAATAAAATGCGCTACACAGCGTAGCATACGCGTAGCCAAGTGCTACGAATGTGTCTTGCTACGACAATATAATGTAATATTTTTTTTTGTTTATTACTATTTTTAGAACTAGATTATTGTTTTATTTATTGTATTCATGCATGAATGATATTTGTTCCATCCATCCACTGTACTTTGTTTATATACTTTTGTTTTTTGTTCAACTGAGTGGATCTAGAAACTTATATACCTACTTATTACCTTTGCATGCCGTAAGGTAGAATGTGGAAGAGCTATTTGTTAAAATGTGAACACCTTGTTTTGTACCCACAGTCTTTGCAAAATAAATGATTTCTGATTTCTGATTTCTGACAACAACAAAAATAATAATCATTCCATTTTGACAATTATTTAGGGACACTTATATTTGATTAATTACATCCAGCTAACTGCCGAAAACTCAAAAACTTTATTAACAACAAACGGAACATAACGTAATGCCTCTACTGTATTCCCCAAAGGATTAGGCAGAGGTGTTATTACACCCACATTTCGCCACTTTCATCAATTACTAAACAGACACTCTAATTAAATCTAAAATCCCAATGCTTCATTTGTAACAATTAAAATCAACAGGCTAATGCCATCGTTTGCCCACGTTGTCCAAACGCCCACTGTGGCGCACGAACGGCCAATCCTAGCACTGAGTGTCGTGCCAATACGCCGCGTTCGAGCGGTACACTCGCCATGGATCCAATTATTTTATGGACAGTAATGAAGGGTTGAAATAACGCATATAGTTATATCACAAATAAAAGGAGTATGTAAGGATCGAAGCAGGTGGCGGTCTATAGTTTCTGTCTTTCTCCATGGGAAAAGGTGTGGATTTATGTATGATAAGTATGTATGTGACTATAATATTATGTCTAGTGATTTATTACGCGAACAGTTATATTACATCTAAAATCCCGAAGCTTCAATTGTGCCAATTATTAACAGGCTAACACAGTAATTTGTCCACGTTGTCCAAACGCCCATTTTCACACACACACACACACAGGCAGTTAATCCTAGCACTGAGTGTCGTGCAAATACGCCGCGTTTGATCGGTAGGTACACTCGCCATGGATTATTCAGAACTGTAGTCAAAGGCTGTTGTGTAATCAACAAATTAGTGTGAATTATTAATTGGTATTAATTATGAATTCTTGTAATAATTACAGTACAGTACGTACCGATCTGATAAAGACAAAGAAATTTATTCGTAGGATAGATATAACGCTGTTAGGTATAAGTATAATCGTGCAAAGACGTATACGTCCTTAATTATTATTTTTCATCGATAGAATCAACTTATTTATTTTATTTATATCATTATTTCAGTGTATATTAATTATAAGGTACTTGATATATTTTTGTTCGAGAATAAAAGGTTCCAGAGAAATATTTGGTTCGTCATATCTGGATGGTACCTATGACTTATGAGACACTTCACACTCGACTGAAGGTTAACTTTTGTTTCATTTCATTCCACGTTCTAACGACACCGATAAAATTATATGGGTAAGAACGTTCGTCCGCTCCCTTCATTTCAGTTTTCGTTAATTTGATAGGTAAGTGAATGATGCCGAAATCTAGCATCGTTGGATCGGTTCAATGCTACATTAATTTTTCAATTTTATTTAATTTTGTGTTCAGACAGTGAAAAATGACGAATGAAAGGCAAAAATGAATGAAAAGTGAAGCGTCTGATATCGGCTTTAATAAATTTTGTAGAAGGTTCTGAATTTTTTATAATAATATTATGCATTCGTATTATATTCTATTCTATTCTGTTTGCTTATGTAGTAGAAGCCTGTAAGGTAGCTTTGCAATCTACATGCTTGATGTTATACTGAATAATAAAGGAATAATTAACGTGCTGCAAAGTGGTTACCGCCACCTAACTATGAATAGCTATATATAAATGGCTACGGAACTCCTGAACGTTGTTGATGCCAACCTTGCATTACAAGAGTTCAATTGCCCTTGCATGACGAGTAATTTCAATTGATTTGTTCTGCAAAACTGAATATGTTTGTTTTTTTTTTTGTTAAAAGACATAACAAGATAACAATGCTTTTGTGGGCGGCAAAACAAAATATAAATCTTCGAAAAATATGGTTCACCATTTCCTTATAATTTCGAATAAAATGAACATACATTACCTACCAAAGTTTGAACATCGACCGACTTAAAGCTCCTTAATAAATTGTGTAACGCCAAATATTCTTATCAGGTGTTTGCGGGTAAATCTGATTTATAGGCAATTCATAATTAAAAGATATTGGTTTTGGGTCGGGGTATTATCATTGTATGATTAAAATTAGGGCGAGACTTAACAAAATAGCGCTTTCCTTAAAAAAAAAAAATAGTCTTATGAAAATATGCAAAAAGCCAAGAAAATCTCAACAAACAAAATTATTCACGTTTCCTCGTCTTTATAATAATTTACAGACACAGCGTGTAGTCGGTAAACCTGATTTATTGTTCGAAATTAATTAAATTATCAGGATTTGGATTCAGTACACAGGACTTGTTCGTTATAACTCAAAGCGTTAATGTTGGATTCCAATGGGGATTGTAAACAACGCTATTTATGTAAGCTGTTGTTTTACTTTTGGAGAGATAAACTGCAATTCTTGGGATACTTTTTAATTCTAATAGAATGTTAGTTTCTTGTAAACAAATCTAGCCTTAGGTTGAAGGATACCCTAAAATTTTAGACTTGAGCTGATGTTTATCTACTGGCATAGTATTATATCTGAATGACAATATCAAGCACCTATCGAATAATTTGACATGAGATTGAACAACATTTTATGTATAATTATTACATTAGTGACCAAGAGCACATAACTTTATGAAAATGTATCATTCAAAACTTTAAGCAGAATTTTTTGAAAAATGAACTGCTTTGCCCTAATTCCGAAAGTTTCCATTTAAATTAATCTACGTCCTACATGAGTGTGCTCTGTTAACTTGTATCACGGTAACTTTACCCATCGTAAGCGCTGTTACCCGCTAACTTTCAAGCTTTATGTGAAATTTCCTAATTAGTTGCAAAGCCGCCAAATATGCATCGCGTTCCATTTATACAGGAATATGAAGTGTTCATGTTGTATATGGAACCAATTGTTTCAATTAATGACTAACTTATTTAGGTAGATAGGTACTGGCCATTATTAATTTTAACGAATATTTTCGTATTTTTGCAAATATCGAAGTGCAGTGCTCGTGGATACAGGGTCTCGTGGCTAAATTATAACAGCCACACGGGTCGATCGAAGTTTAAGCTACACTAGCTTCGGTCGGTTCGTAGATGGGTGACCATCCATTCGACCCTTCCGTATCTCAGAAAGAACGATAAGCCGTTGATCCCGGCTGTCATTTGTAGATCTTTGACAGTCGTTACTGATAGTCAGAAGCCCGAAAGTCTGACTACCAGTCTTACCAAGGGGTATCGTGCTACCCAGTAACTGGATTGTGAAGGTCGTCGCTTTATGTAAAATACTGGTATTCAGCTGCCTACCAGCTGACTACCAATTTTACCAAGGGGTATTGTACCCAGTATTTGGGTTGTAGCGGTTAAGATAGGCAGTCGCTCCATATAAAATACTGGTATTTATCTGCATCCGGTTAGACTGGATGCTGACCCCAACATAGTTGAGAAAAGGCTAGGTAGATGGAAATGCACCCCCTACTGTTGAACCTCTTGCTTCCAAAGTCTACGTTTTAGGAATTAATTTATTTATTTATACTTTATGCACAAGTAAAAATAACCGTAAAAAAGCGAACCCAATTCACTGAAATTCATATAATTCCTAGGATTTAAATAAGCTCAAAGGTATCTTTAAAACAGGATGTCACCGTACTTTATCGGAAAACTGTAACGAAACTTTTCATCGCGCAATGAATGAATGAATGCGGGCTGAATTTTCCCGAACGTATCGGGTTGAACTGACAGATAGAGAAATATCGAGTACCCATTGTGAGTGCACGCTGATCTGTTTTTCAAATTCCCAATTGAAATCTATCGAAGTTTATAAATCAATACATAACCTCACATCATGTCTGTTTCCTCTGAAAGGGTAGGCAGAGGTAGAACATGATTGTTTCTGTTTTTAGTAACTCTATGGTAAAGAGATTTCCAGTAATATTCATTGGGAAATTCTCAGTAGTCTGGAGTCTAGATTTCTGTTCTGTTAAGGGTCGGCTATAGAAAATTGAATTATGGGTTTTGGATAAGTTTATGTAGAAAACTTAAAATAGTAAAAAAACGTCTGGCTTGCTGAAGAGTTTCACCAGTCATTGAAAAATCGGATTGATGATATACCTTGTAGACGATTGTTAAAAAAGGACTAAAATCGTGCTAAAAGCACTGCCGTAATTTCAACACGATTTCTTATAGCAGACCCTTAAAAAGGTAATCCCATATAGACAGAATTTACATAATTACTAACCCAGTATGAGTATAATCGGTATTCCTACCTTAGAGGCATACAGACGGTATGTAGGTGTATGCCTTTGATTATTGATTAAATACGTAGTAAGTAAACGTCTATTTTCGATCCCCTGTAATGAATGGCTTTGGGGAAAATCAATATTTATACCTCTAAGGCTAACCTACTGCAAATCAATGTGTAATGTTCAATTTGTATTGTTTTAGTAGAGAACAGGACGCTGCTGATCCCCATGATCTACAATTCACCTTACAGACACTATTTTACTATCTATGATAAGACAGTGAACAGGTACCTTAGGGCAAATGAACATATATTCAGAATGAACATATATTCAGAACAAAAGCAAGAGCATTATTTTCTTGATATTCTTAACATTTTAGTACCTTTGTATAGATCTACGAAATAATGAGCATTTTTTCGGGACTGAGCAGTCCTTGAATAAACTTAAAGAATTTGGTCGAGTGGAGATGGAATGTGCATTCGCTCTTTTGGTCTTTACGACCCCTTCATGACGCACATAGATAGAGAGAATATTTATGGTTTATTCTTTACCAATTATAGGTACGTTTTTACCATATTTTACATACCTTTCTTTGCTGCCACAGTAAATCACAAGATCTAGTATAAGGATCAGTTAATGTGCGCACGGAAAAGCGTGATTTATTATTTTCTTTTGATGCTTCTAAGTTATTGGGCAGGTGGGGTAAATGGCGATGGGTTACAGCAATTGAGAACCTGAACGTAAGATTTAGATTGGAATAGATATCCGTCGTCTAGGAATAAGACGGTAAACAGGTGGAAATATATAAGATTCAATTACCTGTGAAACCGTACTTATTATGCCTTTGTTAAGGTTTTGGTAAAAAGTGACTGTATGATATAACAACATGCCTGTTTTCCCCGAAGGGTTAGCCAGAGATGTACCTATTGTTCGCCCACATGTCGCCTGTTATGTTTAAGTCCCATGTAACAGGGGGCGAGGTTATTGCCATCAACCAGACACAAGTCCACACTTCGGGCTGCTACTGATAATTTCTAGGTGGTAAACACTTTGCTCGACCTGGGAAGTGAAAGAAAGAAAGAAAGAAAAATAGGTTTATTTGTCACACAGACACGTGCATACCTAAAAGACAAGAGTAAACGAAAACAACAAAAGGACATAATAAATCACGAGCGTAAAACATAAATTAATCGGCAGCTGCACGACATGACTGTGACAAGAAGGCTTCCACTCAGCATGATGCAGTGCTATGATCGTTCAACTACTGACGCCGGTGTTGATCTTTTAGGTCACATTTATAATGCAAGGGAAGATAAATGTGATGCCTTGGGCATCTTTTGTGATTTGTCCAAGGCATTTGATTGCGTTTTTCATGACACGTTAATCAGGAAACTCCGCCACTATGGGATCCGGAACAGCGCTCTGGATCTTCTTACTTCATACTTGAGTAATAGGATTCAGAGCGTTGACGTTAATGGAAAAAGATCTCCTGGATCTTTAGTAACAATGGGAGTCCCACAGGGCTCAATTCTTGGTCCTTTCTTGTTTCTTATTTATATTAATGACTTGCCTTACCTCATAAAGGATAACCATGATATAGTGTTGTTTGCGGATGACACTTCACTTTTGTTTAAACTTAAACGTCAGCAGCTAGTTACTGACGATGTAAATACCGCAATCTCAAAAGTAGTTCACTGGTTCAATGTTAAAAATTTACTTCTGAATGAAAAAAAAACTAAGTGCATTAAGTTTACCCTACCTCATGTTAGGCAGGTGAAAACTAAATTGTTGATAAAGGGCGAAGAATTGAATCCTGAAGATAGCACAGTATTCTTGGGCTTAACTTTGGATGCTAAGCTTCAGTGGGGCCCACATATAGATAAATTGTCAAAAAAGCTAAGCTCCGCAGCATAGAGACAGCCCGTTTAGTGTACTTTAGTTATTTTCATAGTGTAATGTCGTACGGTATTCTGTTGTGGGGAAATGCCGCCGACATTCAAACTATCTTTGTTTTGCAGAAAAGAGCTGTTCGATCTATTTATTAAATGAAGTCCGAGACACTCTCTCAGAGATATATTTAAGGAGATAAATGTAATGACTGTGCCTTCTCAGTATATTTTTGATAATCTTCTATATGCCCATAAAAACATAAAATTGTTTAAAAAATACAGTGATATCCATAACATAAATACTAGGAACAAACACAAATTTGTTGTACCTACATCAAGGCTCAAGAAAATAGGTAGCTCCTTTAGTATACGCTTTTATAATAAACTTCCAAGCCACGTACAAGATCTAAGCCTTAATAAATTCAAATCATTTACTAAACGCAAGTTGTGCCAGAAGGCTTTTTATGCCGTTAAAGATTACATTGAGGACAAAAAGGCATGGGATTGAGCTGCTCCAGTTTTATTATTTTTTTATGTTTTACTTTCGGAACTTTGTTTTTTTTTTTGCTAACTTTAAAATTATATACACAATGACATGAATATTTACTTTGTGAAGTATAATATTTTTTTATTATTTTTTATTATTGTGAATGTGAGGACTATGTGGGTCATATATATATATATATATATATTTATTTTTTTCAGTTACTTTTAATGATCATCTGGCAGTTGTGAATACTTTATGCAGCCTACCCAAATGTCCTTTCTTTGGTATTGTTCGTCGAATCATTGAGCTCCTTTTAAGTTCTGAGTTGAGCTACACGATTACTGACAAATGCGTGCATGGAATGGACAGGTCCACTCACATCTGTATGGTTCTTTCCTCAAAAGACCATTTCAGACACAAATCTACATGGTCCTCAAATGAAATGCTCTGACCAAGATTATTTCCTGGTTTTTATATACACATTGACATTAATGAATTTTATATACTTTTAAAGTATTATATTATTTAAATTATTGTGAATATGAAGACTATGTGGGTCATTCCTTTTTCTTTTTGTTTTTAATTTTTTCTCACTTAGTTCTAATTATAGTCTGACAGTTTGAGTAATTTATGCGGCCTACCCAAATGTCCTTTCTTTGGTATTGTTCGTCGAATAGCTGAGCTCCTTAATTCTGAGTTGAACTGCACGATAACTGACAAATGCGTGCACTGACTGGACAGGCCCTCTCAATCTGTGTGATGCTTTCCTCAAAAGACCACTCCAGACACCAATCTACATGGTCTTCACATGATCTGACCAAGATTATGTCTGGACTTTAAAAGAGACTGTGACCTCTGAGTTTGTTTCGGCCTTTCTTCTCAGAGTAGTCAGATAGGAAACGCCGACCTCATCTAGTTTTTAAAATATGATTGACGTGTAAAAGTGTTTGTACAAACCTATTTACAGAAATAAAATCATTTATCATTTATCATTTATGGGAAACCCACAGCACAGCGCTGATTTTCAGTGAACCCAGGACATTATGCTCAACAGTAACATTTGCGACGACTAGACCTACGAGTATGTTTTTGTTTCACCAGATTATTTGTTTTTATTATTTCATATTCCATTTATTATGATGTCCTTCAGCTCCCAAGTAACTGTTGTCAGCATAAAATAAATTACAAACTCTTCGACATTTAGATTTGAACATCAAACAATATGGCGATCTCTCAAAACTGCCATTATCTCACTTTACCCTTGTACTTACTTTAAGTGTTTTACTCATCGTGAGATGTTTCTCGACGGCATGTGAAACCAAGTCAGAAGCTCAATGGGCGGCTTTAAAACTCTGACACCAGGTAAGTCACTAACCACACGAAAAGAAGAAGAAATTGATGTTACTTGTGCAATGGATGACCTTATGACTGCGATAGTGAGTGCAGTTCGCGTAGGTGAATTTCGGGCCCGAACGGGAACTTTGTGCCATCAATATGCTTAGTAGAATAACTTGTTGAACAGTTGCAACTATGTAAAGGTTTAAGTTCTCCAAAACCTATCATTATTCACTTAATACTTGACATATTATTGGAAAGATTGAAATCGTAAAGAGATCCTTCAATAAATGTGTCATCTCTTTAACAATCAACACATGAATATTGACATATTGCCTTAGTCGAAGTTACTTTTGACCAGAAAATTCGATGAATTGTTGGATAAAATGAGATGTTTTTTCACGAAAATTGAAAAGTAGTTTCACTGTGAGGGTCTTCTGTGCTACACACGTTTGATTTTCGCAGTGAATAAATATTTGTAGGTATGGCTTACACAGAACTAGCTTTTGCCCGCGGCTTCGCCCGCGTAAAGTTCGGAAATTATTCCACAGGAACGTACTACCGGGATTCATAGAATCATATAACCTAAACCAGGCCATGGGATTTTCTATATAATCTTTCATCTAACTCTGTTCAGCCGTTACGACATGAAAAGTTAACAGACAAACAGGCAAATAATAAATTTCAATAATGCTTTTTAGGGTTCCGTGCCACAAAATGAAAAACTGGAACCCTCATAAAATGACTTCGTTATCTGTCATAACTCTTTTTCTCAGGAATGCGTGGAGGTATCAAGTTGAAATAGATATCAAAAACTTAGAGCTCTTGGGCTGTAAAGAAACTCGGGCCCTTGGAGCTGTAAAGAAAATCAAACTTCAAAGTCGCCGCAATAAAAAAATACGGCCATTTATGCCGCATATATTGTCACTCACAAATAATCCAAAGCCATATAAGGTACTTCCTGTTGACTTAGCAGCATGAAGTTAGGCAAGAAGCAAGGTTTTACAGTTCTAGATAAGAGAAAAACCCAATAATTGCTAATTTATTGTTATATTATATCAACTGGAAAATTAAGTTTGCCCTTCAATCCGGGATTGGGAATTTGGGCCGCCGAGCGAGCACAGCTTTGAGACGGAACCCTCATGGCGCAAGTCCTACTCACACTTGTTTGGTTTAAAAAAAAAAGAAAGAAAACAAGGTGCCAAAGCGGCACGGTTGACGGCACGGTTGGCGTAGTGGTTAAGCGATTGACTGCTGTGCTGCGTGTCGAGGGTTCGATTCCCGCACGGAACAAATATTTGTATGACCTACAAGTAGTTGTTCCGAGTCTGGCTGTTTGTGTATGTGAGTTTAAATGTTTGTAAATGCACCCACAATACAGGAGAAATTCCTAGTGTAGGGCAACGTTTTTTTAAAAAAAAAAAAAACACTATTACAAAAGGCAACGGTTGCTTTTTGTTATAGTGTTTTTTTTTTTCAATCATAGACAATTAAACATAATTGACTTTATTGGTAGCGAATGTATGCATTAAATAAATAAATAAAATGATCTTATTATTATCAATTACAAAACTATGTCCAAAACCAACGAAAAGTTTGAAACAAATCTCGATAATTTTACTGTAGTAGACTTGTTTGAAACTTCGACACAAACTTAATTGTAAGGATTACTGCACTGGAATACACACCATATCTTTTTTTTAATAGAGATTGAATTGGATAAGCAAAAACATCTTTAATATACAGGAAGAAGCCCCAGGAGGGTAATGTTTTTCGAGAGTATGTATGTATGTATATCAATTTCTTTAGCACGCTCTGCACCCTAAACAGCTTGATGGATTTTAAAATATGAGGTGTCGTTAGATTTGTCTTAATTCTGGGAGTAACATAGGTTATATAATATTTATATATTGCATCTGCAAATACAAAAAAAGTAGGTTAGATTTAAAAAAAAAAAACATACTACATCATTGGTATCAAATACAAGCTGATAATGAGTCAATATATATATATGTTTTAATAAAACTAAAAAGCCTGATATAAAGCAAATTATTTAATTAAAAAACGAAAAGCCCGACTGCAAAAAACACAACACTGAAAAGAGAAAAACAAGCATCATAATCTATAGAATTTTGGTATTGCAGACGGGACAAACAAAATGTACACCATAATTTCAGGTTATTAGTTCGAATCGCATCGCTAGTACAACTCGTGCATTCAAATTCTAAGAACAAGTGAAAATTCGTGACAATTGAAATACGTATCGTCGCTCCAGGCCTACATCGCATCAATTAAGGTATTGTGCTCCTGTTTCCATGTACAAACTGTCGCATAACATCCAATCTCTCTCCAAGCAGTGATTGTAGTTCCATTGTTTTGCAAACCCAACTTTTCAAAAATCTATCGTTAGTTATCGCATAATAGCGCAAACACGATATGTGATTTCGATTCTCGTAAATCTTGATTCAGTTTGTTTCTCATAAATTCTGAGTAAACTCCGATTCTTGTAAATTCTAGTTTTGTTTTGCCAGACAGGAGGAAACGGAAGCTATTTTCCATGCATCACATGATAATGCGTTCTCTGTAAATGATGTTGTAAATATTTAGAGGGAGGTAGTTTATTTTCTGTTTGGTTTTCATGTCTTCCTTATCGTCTTATTCTGCAAAGTTTTATGGATCCTTGTTCATGGGGAGTTTTTCTACAGTTACATTGTCATATATTTTTATAGAACTTCCTATGATAGCATGCTGAAATAGTGCGGGTTGCATTTGACAACTTTTGGGAGCATTACTAGCAGTTGCCTAGGACTTTGTCTGCATGTATATTGAATATCCAGGATGAAAAAATATCGTACATCCTTCTCCAGGTTCCAAGCTACGTAGCATCTGTTGGCTGTCACGGCTTATTTAATTATTATATACAGTGTGTGTGAGTCTTTATAATGTGCACATATCAAAATGAGGGAATCTATGTTTAATTTTGTCGACGGAAAAAATAAAATCTATATATTTTTTATGGAAAAAAATAAATAACAAAAAGTTTAAAAGTTATTAAACTTAATGATCTATCGCAATGAAACAAACTCCATAATGATTGGAAGTAATAAGGCGTCCCCATAAAATCAAAATTCTGAAAAAAAAAACTTCGCTCAATTCAAAATAAACAGTCATGTTTTTTTAGCAAAATATTTGATTTTTTAAATATTTTTTTCGTCGTCGACCTTACTGCTCGACCGCCACCGAGAAACTGAATTTAACACCGGTCGAGCGTTATGTTGTAGACTCTGTCAAGCGCCGCTAGACGGCGCTGGCGCCCCGATTAGTCAAATCAGTGACGTATTTCCGACATATTGATTTAAAATTGTGTCCATGGAGTTTCTTGTCCGTTCTTCTCCATACCCATTTAAGTACTAAGCTTTAGAATGGGCAAGTGGCTTCACGTTTCAGACCGACTCCTTGACAATTCAAAAGTGTCTTTAAATGGTTTAATTCAAATAAATGCTTGAGTTTGAGCATAACAGCCTTTATACCGGTCGTTTAGTGGTTTAAGCGTAAAAATGTAACTTACAGCCAGACATACACAGTTACTCTCGGATTTATGATATTACGTAGTATAGATTTAGCATTAGATAATAACAGATCACTTAATAAGTATCGCTGCTATAGCAACAACTGATTTAATATAACCTTGAAATTATGTAACAATTCGTTTAGGCTTTAAGGCATCTGTCACACTGCTGGCGAATAATGAGAAGGTAGTAGAGCTAGCAAAAGCGAGCAAGGAGTTCGCGACGGCGACAAGCGATTCCTCGCTGGTGAGTCTGTCAGCAGCAATGGTGGCTTTGCTTTGTGTAAATTATTTCGTCACCACTGCTCTCAAAACGGTGAATGAGTACATCGTGAGGAAACTGGCATGTCCTAGAACCAAAAATTCGAACACATGTGACATTTACCAACCAGCACTTGGCCCGCGTGGTGGATTGCGGCTCGCTCCCTCTCCAAGAGAGGAGGCCTGTGTCCCAGCAGTGGGAAAATTTAAGGCTGAATATGTGAGTCTCTCAGCGAGTTTTCTGCTCGCCAAACGAGCGTCACTGAGCGAGTACTCACCGGTGAACAGTCAGCGATGAACTATTAATATTTATGTTGCTCTTTTACTCACGCGGGACTTTTACAATTATTTGTAGGTTTCTTGAGCCAGAAAATCGTTGATAGATAGTCGCTTCCTCGTCGGCGGTAGGACTGGTGCCTATAGCGAAAATAAACTTAAAACCGATTAAAATTCGCCTAGCATGACTAAAACGAAAACTCTACATGAATAAGAAATTATCGATCATGATGAAGAGACATGTTATACAAACTGAGTTCATAAAACAACAACGAAGAAATTACAAAAGCGAGTACGGTCAACCGCACTTGATATACGAAAAACACCCTTATAACCACGAAATAAAGGTGTTATCAATGTCAAATTGGAGCCATGGACGAGCAGCTCTGTATTTTAGGATCAAGTTTTCAATTTAACAGAGGCGTTAACCAAATTAAGTAAACCACACAACTTAACTGAACTTTTAACCCTCTACTATGACAGTGTTGGTAAGTAACTTCTTCATAATTTAGCCGACGGCGCAGAACGAGGTTGTGTCAAACTTCTGTGTTATCGTGTTATGATGATGATTAACGAGTTTGGTTTTAAACTTTGATGACACGATTAGGTGAGGAAGGATGAAATGAGGAGGAAGAAAAGAAGGCTTTTGTGTTGTCTTTGGAACTTGCTCTTAGATAATGAAGCTTTTTTGTATATCTACAGTAGCTATTGTTAACTTGAATATAAGTGAAATCAATCTATGTGATGGATTTTTTATCTTGCCTAACTTGAAACATTAGTAACAATTTTTTTTTTTCTTAGTTTGTTGACGGCAAAAATAGCCGATGTGCTCGTGGTTAAGTAATGCCAGCCGCACGGGTTGATCCAATAGATTTAGTTACGCTTGCCGGTATTGGTCCGTAGATGGGTGACCATCTTTACAAATCGAGACTCCCCCGTGCCTCGGAAAGCACGTTAAGCCGTTGGTCCCGGCTGTCATTTGTAGATCTTTGACAGTTATTACGGATCGTCAGAAGCTGAAACTCTGACAGCGTCTTATCAAAAGGGTATCGTATTACCCAGTACTTATCTGGGTTGTGCAGGTCAGATAGGTAGTCGTTCCATGTAAAATACTGGTATTCAGCTGCATCCGGTTAGACTGGACGCCGACCCCTACATAGTTAGTAGAAAAGGCTAGGCAAATGATGATGTTGACGGCAAAAATAACAGGTTTTTTTTTTAATTAGATTTTTTATTTATTTGGCTCGAAATTCAGCAACGCGAATACGGTTTGCCGACGCAGCCATTTGGTCCTCACGTGTGCAGGTGGCAGAACATGCGGTGCAAGATGGGAGGTGAGCCATTTTCTGTGGCCGTGTCAAACGCCGCAGATCTGAGCCGTCCATGAACCCCAACTTGTGGAGGTTGTCCTTTCTTGGGTACTTGGATTAGCATCAACTGTAAATAGTTTTGTCTTTTTGAGGAGAAAAGATTTTTATAAAAAATGAAAAACTTTTCCATAATTGAAATATTTTTCGTCAATGTATTGGAAGCCAATATCTAAGTATAAACTATATCACAGCAGAGATGCATCGTTTTTGTTTAGTTATATTAATTATATTAATATTTAATGGTACACTTTATGACTTTTATGGAATCAAACAGAAGAAAATGCATATACAAAAATTAGATACACCGTGTACGCTCATTAGCAAACGGTTTCTTCTTGCAAGTTACTACGAGTTCTTTGTCTGTATACTTATGTCAGAACCAAAATTAGGTTTTGTTTATTTTTCAGAAAGTTGTTTTACGTATCATGATGTTTGATACTTAATTCCCGGCTGTCATTTGTAGATTGACAGTTGTTAGGGGTTGTCAGAAGCTCGAAAGTCTGACAACCATTGTTACCAAGTGGTATCGTGTTACCCAGTAACCGGGTTGTGGAGGTCAGATAGGCAGTCACGTATTTAGCTGCATTCGGTTAGACTAGAAGCGGACCCCAACATAGTTGGGAAAAGACTAGGCAGTTTGATTGATTTTTTTATGTTAATGTCAATGGGTACATTCTATTACAACATGGTGTACGAATGTTATGCTGTAAGGACAGTCAACCTATTTTTTTTTTATAACGATGTTTTCTTGAAGAAAATTACAATCTTTGTTTTTGCTCGACTTGGCGGGGACACTACCGTGCCCCCAGATAAATATGTTGTCCCTTGAACTAAAAAAAAATTCCATGTGATGTTTCTGCGTTAGATAAATATATATTTAAAGCTTCGGTTGGGCTTTATCGTTTCAATTAAAAAACCAGCTGTTTCAAACGAAACTTTCTCACAATTATAACGAAACCAATCTCAGTAGCTATCTAGTTATCGGCGGAAAGGAGAAGAAAGATATTGATAATTATAGCATAGTGTGCCAAAAGTACCCCAGTTCCTCTGCCATTTCGGTTATCAAAATTCATAGGACTAACTACATCCAATCGACTCACCCAATCATGAATATTTAATAGTCATTATCGAGTCGGGTGCAAATTCAAATCGATTCTGATAACATTTTTAATGAAAATCATGACTTTTAATTAAAATCGACTCATTATGTAGTCCAAACTCATTCACAAGGAAAACGTTTTAACAGAAGTGAAAACTTGAACAAGAAAATATTTGCATAGAACATTGATCCGTAACGTAATATAAATAAAGAGCACAATCGCGTTTACAAAAATGAGGTGTCGGTAACAGTGTCGCGAGTTCAATTGTTTTTTCCATCTCAAAAACGCCCAACGCGCTTAAAGAAGTTTTCACTTTAAAAATTTTTTTTTCATTGTGGTTTTGTCTGAGGTAGCTTTTGTTAGTTAAAGTTATCGCTTTAATTATCTAGATATTGTTTTTAGGGAATTTACTTTCAAAAGATTTTATAACATTATTCCTTCTTTTGTGATTTCAGACAAAGAATCCAAATAGCCTTTATCCAGAAGTAGGTTTTTTTTAATCATGCCTGAAGGAGTAGGTATGATCACTAAAATTAATCAGAGAGTTTATCAAATTTACATTCTACCATAGATGAAATGGTTTACTGATGGTTTACTCCGCAAAATAATTTCAATAAAAAGCGACTCCTGCTACGACACAATAAAGTGGAATTCAGGTTGCTTCTCTTTCTATCGCGTAAGTCTTAGATTTTCTGACTAAGTAATACTGAATTGGCCTAACAAGTCGAGCCCGCCGCGTACTTGTACCTTCATACCTAAAATGCAGAGTGGACCATCTGTATTCATGTGTGATTCTACATACATTTTCTAGTATCATTAATAGCCAAGGAGCCTAAATCTATACACATATTATACATTAAAGTCACTGTTCGTGTCTGTCTGTTTGTCCATGTTGTTCTTTTAAACTACACAACCGGATTTTGATGCGCTTTCCTCCATCATTAAAAGAATTAATTCTGAAAGATGTATGGGTATAATACGTAAATAATTTACTAATATATATATATAAGAAATCTCGATGTTTTGTCAAGTCTATTCTATTCTATTCTATTATGTCCTTTATTTCATATACATACTTATAAATTATATTTTTAAATATTAGAACATATAAAAAATATAAAAACATTTAAAAATATAAAAAATAGTAGCCCACCGGTATCGGGAACAGGGTCCAAGCTACCGGCGGTCAGGGCTCCAGAGAGAGGAACCTTCTGACAATGCGAGCCGTGTCCAGGAGTACCGCTTTCTGAACCAAGCCCTTGATCCAGCTGCCCAACGAGAGCCTCCTTAGGTGTTGGTCGAGGCTCTTGGCGATTAAGCCATTGGCTGTCACGACTATCGGCACAATGATTGCTGAATCCACATCCCACATGTCGACAACCTCGCGAGCCAAGTCAAGATACTTGATTTGTTTATCTTTCTCAGCTTTCACGAGGTTCTCGTCATGCGGGACCGTTATGTCAATAATCATTGCGCTCCGCTCTCCTCGATCCACCACCACTATATCAGGCTTATTGGCAACAATAGTTCTGTCAGTGATGATGGATCGATCCCAGTACAATGTGATATTTCCATTTTCGAGAACTGGGTCGGGCACATACCTATAGTACGGCACTTCCGATTCCACAAGGCTGTACTTCAGAGCAAGTTGCTGGTGGATAATCCTGGCTACAAGGTTGTGTCTATGCAAGTACTCTTCATTAGCTAGACGAGAACACCCGGAGATAATATGTCGGATTGATTCTCCCGGACGGTGGCATGCCCGACAGATGTCAACCGTGCCGTCCTTCACAATGAATCTCCGGTAATTGTTCGTCATCATAACTTCGTCCATAATTGCACAGACAAAACCTTCGGTTTCCCCAAAGAGGTCACCACAACGCAGCCAGGCTACGGACGCTGGTAAATCTACATCGGGCCCATGCAGGGCCCGGAAGTAGCGTCCGTGAAGCTCCTTACTCTGCCATATCTCCATGCGGTTCTTAGTGTCAAGCACTACAGGCTTGCGCCAGTTCTCTTTAGCCAAGGAGAGCGGGGTGAGGCCCTTGTCCACCACGACCACATCTCGATGCATCCCCACGTCGGCTTCTAGGAAATATTCCCTGAGACTGCATATCTCGCGATTGTGGAGGGTCTTAGCGTTTAAAAAGCCTCGACCACCACACTTTCGCGGGATATACAATCTCATTACTGATGACCGTGGGTGATGCATTCGATATGCAGTCAGCAACGTACGGACCCTCCTATCCAAGGCGTCGAGTTCGGTCTGACTCCATTTGAGTATGCCGAAAGAGTACATCAAAACCGGCATAACCCAACCGTTGAAGGCGCGCACCTTGTTTCCGCCTGATAGAAGACTATTTAATACTTTTTTCAGGCGGCCAAAGAAGCGCTCCTTCAACGATTGCTTCATGTCAGTAACATTGATGCCCAACGCTTCCGACATACCCAAATACTTATAGGTTTCGGATGCGGAGAGGGCTCTAAGGTTTATGGAATCCGAGAGTTGGGTTCCCACGGATTCCATAATCTTCCCTCGCTTTACATGCATGACCGCACATTTGTCCACACCAAATTCCATCCTGATGGCGCTACTAAAAGTTTCAGTTACTTTCATTAGCTCCATCAGTTGCAAGTTGTTGGGGGCAAAGAGTTTTAGGTCGTCCATGTAGAGGAGGTGAGATATAACCTGACCACCTCTCCTCAACCGATAGCCAAGACCTGAAGCCTCCAGCAGTGTGCTTAGAGGATTCAGGGCTAAGCAGAACCAGAGCGGACTCAAACTGTCGCCCTGAAATATGCCTCGCTCGATCCTTATCGGCTCGCTATTCCTCTGGATATTTCGACATCCTGGATAGCGAAGGACCGTCCTCCATTGCCCCATACACGACATCAGGAAAGTGCGCAGAGTTATATCTACTTTATACAACTCCAGCACCCTCATGAGCCATGTATGTGGCACCGAGTCATAGGCCTTCTTATAATCTATCCAGCATGTCGACAGATCCTTTCGGGAACGGCGAACCTGTTGGCTAATGGCCATATCAATAAGGAGTAGCTCCTTAGTACCGCGGGACCCGTTCCTACATCCATTTTGAGAGGCAGACATGATGGAGTTGGTGTCAATATGTTTGTTAATTTTAGCTCTCAAAACGGATGTAAGAACTTTATAGACCGTCGGTAAACACGTGATCGGTCTATAATTTTTGGGTTCCGCGGTGCTACCAGATTTATGGAGCAGGTGGGTAACTCCTGTCGTTAGGAACTGGGGTAGCGAACCAGACTCCAAAGCAGTCTGGTACTGAGCCGCCAAGCGAGCATGCGATCTTACGAACCATTTGATCCAGAAGTTGTGCAGCCCGTCCGGCCCTGGAGACTTCCAGTTAGGTAACGGACGGACTGCACGAGCTACATCTTGGGGGCAGATAGTAATAGCCCCCATTTCTGGTATTGAATCGCAGGCTCGCTCGACTTCCCGAGTCCAATCACCTTCGGTGTGACTGACAGGTACCGACCAGATGCTGCGCCAGAAAGAGCACATGGCATCTTCATCCGGTAGATGCGTGTCAGTCACACCTTGGTTTGGTCGCTCCCAAGCCCTATAAACCCACCTTTCATCGCTCTGGAAGGTGCGATTCTGAGTGTATCGTTCTACTCGCCGCTTATACCTACGAATACGGTTCGCCCATGCATACACTTTCTGCTTCAGGAAGTCGATGCGCTCTGTGACACGGGTCATATAGTCCTGAGGGCTGATATCAGTCCCTAAGAACGCCCGCCTCACAAAGCGCATCACTCTAGGGCGAGTATTGCCCTCCCTGAAGCAGATTAGTTTGCCAATGAGCGTTCTGGCCCCACAAATACGGCGCTCAATTCTGCACTGCCAAGCTGGTACGGCTGGTTTTGGTCGTGTAGCTCTAGAGTCATTAGAAAATTTGACGTGAGCTACACGACATACCGCTACAGCCGCGCAGTACAGAATTGAATGTGTATCAGTGAGGTCTTCGCAGTCATCAAAATAGTTTGACAACTGCGAATCCAGAGCCGCCACCAGCGCCCTATTTTTGTTATGCATGGGCAAACGAGGTAAACGTGGTCTAAGTTCGGGCGACATAAACCGATATTCGTGAATCGCACCCTCCAAAGCACTCCTCAATTCTTCATTGCACTGGGTACTTACATTTGTAGCCCTGTCATCAATCCTCTCGTCAGCTTGACTTGTAATAATCTGTGATGGTACTATAACACTCCGCACCGGGGGGGCGATGACATGGCTACTTTGCATTTCACTTCGCAGGCGATCAAGTACAGTGTCATCCAACATATGATTACGCTGGATGACCCGCACCTGATCCGACAGTCGTTGTGCCGAAACGTTGACAGCTGGCTCAAGCACCTGGAAAAGAGAGAGCATCCGAACACGGTACGCGGTCAGATTGTTTCCCCCCTCTGTAGCCCCATAGTATGAGCGCATGACGTTTTCGTTAATGGATCGTGTCCATCTCATGCGCTGCACACTTCCGCCGGGAGCTGGGACCCTATCAGAGGCCGGTGGGCCTCGAGGTCCTAAACCGTCCGGCGGCCGGCGTCTTCCCCGTCGGCGAGCAGGTGGCGGCGTCGTGGGCGGGGAAAAATACTCGTCGCTCGAGCTCGACGCAACTGCCGCGGCCGGTGTCATCACAGCATTCACAGTGGGGCTGAGTACCGGCGGCGACGAGGCGGAGCTGAGCGGTGAGTCCGGAGGTGGTAGGCGTGCACGTCGAGCTGCTGATCGTGTCAACATTAATTCTTCATTTTCCCGTTCATTGTTTTATCGGAGGTGACATCTGTCATGTCACCTCCGATTCGGCAGTTTTTAGAATAATTCTATTTCATTTTGGTCAGTTTGAACTCTTTACTAGTTTTTTGTGTAGTTTTCAGGATCCAGGTTCGGTTTGTACGGAAAAACTATTGTAAAAGTGAGTGAAAATTTATTATTGTTAAAATTACGAGATATTAAGAGGTTTTGTTGACACGGTGTTGCCAGCTATTCTATTTTTTGTTATGGCAAGCAAAGCCGAAGTCGACCATTCTGCCAATGCCTAAATGAATTGGAAAAGCAAGGGCATATTCCAAAAAAAAAAATCTTCGGTGATACAATTGAACTGTAAAATTTTGTCAAACCGTAAAATACAAGGTAGGACAAAAGTAATGTCATAATGTGAATATGCCAATAATTTTTGCAATTGGCGTCATAATGTCATTGTGGTTTGACACTTATATTGTAGACACATAGACCACAAACCTTGCAAGTCTTGAAAGCCAACATTGAATAAGAAATCACCAAATTGGAGCCAAAAGAGAAAGATAAATTCAAAATACTGTAAAACGACCACAAATTAATGTGCAACAATTCAAAAGGTGATCATTCGATCGATATAATTTTTTAAACTTAATTTCATCCATTTTACACAGACCTTTCCGTGAGATCTTTCTGTGAGAACAGGCCTAATTTTTTTTAAATTATTCACAAATTATCACATTATGACATTGGTTTTGCCCCACCTTGTAATTTTATTTCTATGCTTATAGCCATTTCAAACAAGTTTCAAACAAATTACAGTTGTTATTTGTGTAAAGTACAGACAATTTAAGTTGGTAATCAATTTGGTACACAATTAATTTCCCTGACTTTAAGTACATACTTAATGAGCATGGACAGTACTGAAATGTTCTTGATACTTATAAAAAGCAATTTATTACGGTAAGTTTATAACATGGTTTTCTTATATAATTCTTATCACAGAAACCCTAAATCCTCCATCAAAATGGTCACAAATCTTAGTCCTTTTTGCATCAAATTTTCCGTAAAAAGGGAGATTATGAAATTTTGCTCAATGGGTTTAATCATTTTCGTTCCGTACCCGAGACGGGACAGATGGACCGAATTGCTTCGTCAAAACGGTTTCCGTTTTCCATAAATTCGGTTTCAGCAGTTTGACTTTATTTTATGTATATTTTAATCTGTGAAGATTGTTAAGTTAAGGAGTCTTGAGAACATGATACGGTGACTATGAGACTTTTAACTGAGTTTAACAACCTTTCAAGTAAACATTGATTTGTAAAGATGTCGAGGATTAGGCCCCAAATGAGGACATGTTAAGGACTTTCATGTAACTAAATAAAAATAAACCGTTTATTTTATTTAAAACCACTGTTTAATTAAATCTTTAAACGGCTGGTTGACAGTTTCCGTGACCCAAGGGCTGGTTTTTACCTTAGCCAGAGGGCATTGCCATACAACGTGGAAATGTTGCCTGTCTCTTGAGTAGGTACGTCAACAGCGATGCGCAGGAATTCACTCTACTACGCCATAGTTTAGTTTGTTAATAGTTTTAATTGTGTTAGAATATTATATTTTTATTCTCACCAAATAAAAAAAACCAAGACATAGCGCTGCAAACAATACAGTGAAACATGCCAAAACTGCACCTCCGCGCTATGCATACACGCTCGCACGCACACTTTTACAACCATTTACAATCAAACTACACCTTTCTTAGTGCACACATGTTTACGAAACCGGCTTCACGTCACTGTTGACAGATGTCTTGGTTTATTTGTTCTGAGTTTATATTTTATAAATTAATTAGGTATAAGTTGTTATGTAAATTTTATTATAATTGAATAAATATTTGTTTTAGTAAAACTATTGTATTTAAACTCTTAACATAGATGTAAAAAAAAATAATTTGGCCGCTCCTAAATCTGCTCAAAATAATAGGACAAATTTTCAGTTTATTAAAAAGAAAACCGAGGTTATACTAATTACCTTTCGAGATGAGAATCAAAACAAAGAAATTCCGTATTAGGTAGATGATATAGTATTGTCTTACAACAAACGAAACAATAACTTGCCAAATGGGCCATCGAGCTAAAAGAAACATCGTAACATATCATAATTTGTCTCGAGCACAAATTAATGTAATGATTAATGAGCACCGATGGGAAAGACGCCATTTTTCCGTACTCGATGTTCTTTGTTCCGACATTCGATCAGAATCGATCATGAAGGAAAGTTTTCGTCGAAAACTAGGGCGGATAGATGGGTCAATCGTTTCGTATGAGGAAATTTTTCTTGCTACAGAAGTATTGGTTCATTTGATTATTATTCTTTTATATACTTTTGCAAGAGAAGTTGATAATAGTAAAGTAAGTAAGTTATTAATTAATAGCAAGCCTAGTATCGATTGTTTTATAATAAACATAACAGAACATCACACATGTAATCGCCGAAGGGAGCAAGCAGAGGTGTAAGTACCCTAAAATACACAGTACAGTAATAATTAGTCTATACGACTAACAAATGAATGTTTAGTAAATCCTTTATAATTTGCTTGTACATAATCCTTATACTTACATCCTTACATATTATAAAACAAAGTCCTCCGCCGCGTTTGTGTCTGTCTTTCTCAACGCGATAAACTCAAAAACTACTAAACGGATTTTCAAACAGTTTTCAGTAATAGACGGAGTGATTCATGTGAAAGGTGTTAATGTATAATTCATTAAGGTTTTGTGTAAATTGTCTGAAATTTGACGATTATTGTTGAAGATGTCGGAAAAAATCTTGCCGACTGGGAGCCTTATTGGCGTGCGTCGCGGAAATCGTAAAAGTTACATACAACTTATATTCTACAGTAATGTTCATCTTAAAAAGTTCAACAAAAAAATCCGCAATGGCATATGTCTATCTTCTAACTATGACCCACAATAACATTTTTGTCTTTCAAATTTGATAAAAATTTCATTGTTATTTCCGAAACTATTTTGACCGGTTTTATATTAATCCTTATCCAATGAACTATGGTACTTAAATTGAGCATTTAATTTAGACTAAAATATTAATTCATTTAAATGAATAGTTTAAAAGAAATCACAGATTCAAAATTACGCGTGACAAAGTAATTATGGTTGACCGTAACGCTGGCGCAGCGGTAGGAGTCAATGACCTGTTCCTCGGCTTTTTGGTATGTAATCCCGGTATCGGTAGTACGTCCGCGTCCCCGTGAGATATTTTCCGACATTCACGCAGGCGAAACCGCGGGCAAAAGCTAGTTATATATATTTTAGTGCTAGATTGTGTATTATATTATTTATGATTATGTATAATAAATGCTGAAACATTTTAGGTAAAAGGTGTTTAAATATGACGCAAACTTGAAGAATGATCGTATACCTTACTTTATTCGCAGTAACAGTTTAAGATCGTCAATATGCAGCTGCCGTTTTTCCCAGTAACTTAACAAACTGTAAAAAGATTAACAGCTACGCTGCGTTTTCTTTGAAAAACAAAGACTTTCAAAGGCTCTCTTTTACAAACAATACTATTCCGGAATTGATCGGAACTGTAATTAAAAGGATTTGTTGCGCGGATGCAAATTGGTATACCGTAGTCAAGGAGGAAAAACGGGATTGTTTCTAAACAATTAGTACCTAAGACCGCGTCCTAACCGAAAGCAATAGACGCGTTAGTACGCGATCGCCGCGCTTTTTTATATAAATTAGACGTAAGTACTCGCGTGGTAAATCCAGTGGCGTTTATAATAATAATAATCCCACCATCGTGTCTCTACGTTGACGTCATGGTGGGGCTTGCGCGCTTCAAACTCTAGGCAGGAGATACAAGAACCCGCAGGGCAGCATGTGGCGAGCTGTTGGGCAGTAGCGACCCCTTCTTGTCGTCTTGTTCCTCACCTCTGGCTTGCCTTTATTGGCCGGCTGGAGTAAACAATGACGAGACACAGAGCTCCCACCTCATCTTTGCCTTTATTGGCCGGTGTGAGTGGAGATTCGCAAGGGTAAACGTGCTCGGAGGGAGGAAGTATTCCAGTAAAATGCAGGTAGGAATCTTGACCGTACTTCCGAGATTATCCCGATAGCCGAGGAATACCTCTCCACTCCTCATAAGCACCTCAGCACATGTTGTCTCCTTGTCGCTACGACACTTTGTGCTAGCGACCGTTTTCAGGGGCCCATTATTGAGTGTGTAAGTCACCCCCTGCCATTTTCCTGTGTATTTTATATAAAATACTGGTCAGGCAGGGCCATTGTCTTCCTATAGTTCTAGATAACTTGTTTGCTTAGCGACCGAAACCCATAATTCGATATCTTTGTTTCCATATCCTGCAATAGTCCAGCATAGTGCGAACAGGGATAATCGTCGGTTGGTGGCTCATTTAATTTTAAAAACGTCTAAGTGAGTTGGCTTCGGGCCCTCGTACGCCTTCTAAAGGTCCGGAACCACAAGTTCCGGGTCGGGTCGGGGTCCCGAAATATTGTGTAAAAGACGTAAAAAATAATAAAAATACCATTTATTTCAGGTGACACAGGCTCATAGAAAAATACCTTAACCTAAACATACATATTTAAATAAATTCAAAACAAAAACAAAACAAATCTTGAAAACTTGCGTACTTGTGTTTGTAATTCATACAAACGATCGCATCGATCGTGTACTCGCGCGACAGTCACTTTCAGTTGGGACACGGGGTATGACGCAAAACTTTACACTTTTTCTTTTACTTCAGGATTCCCTACATTTGGAGTTTGGAACTAGTCGGGCAAACTGGAAATAAAGTGAGCAGTACCGTAAAAACTTAATTTTTATTCCAAGATACGGTATTATAGACAATAATCGATGAAGATACGTTCCTAGTGACAATATTTGTTAAACAATTTGACCCTTGAGACAGAATACGTACCTCCAATTTCTGATTAGTCTCGGTAAACTTTTGCATCTTACCCTGTAGTTTGAAGTTTGGTATTAGGTCTCATAGGACCTATCAGTTAGGTCTTTGCTTTGCAAGAAAAAGCCAAATTACTAGATTTGGGTTCTTGCGAAAAAATTTAAAATCAAAATGATCTTAAGGGGAATGACTAGAGAAATGATATATGGATCTTGAATGAATGATGTTATGGCTAAAAAGGGGTTACTGTCTTCTTCTTTTCGTGTGGTTAGTGACTAAGCTGTACCCTAATTGCGTAACTTATTTTCGTAAACAATTATGCCTAATTTGTTTCATTTGACAGTTCAACAACATTCATTGCGTTATTTATGTTGTTGAGCAGCCTTTTTTCCAACTTATGAAGCAATGGATTAGCAATCTGTTTCAAATCGAATTAGGGTGCTGGTTTAGGAGTTTTAGCCCCCCATGAGCCTCTGACTTGATTACACATGCCGCCAAGAAATATTTCTCAGGTATGCCGATTTCCTCACGATATTTTCCTTCACCGTTTACTTACTTTGCCGACCCCAAATGAAGTGGGATAAGAGGAATCGGTTGACGATGACTCTCAAATGGTGAATAAGTCTACGAAACAAATATACGTTCATAGATAGATTCAAAGACTCACGTCTTTTTCCCACGGCTGTAGCCAGAACGCCTCTCGCTACGACCCATGGACACTCCTTTTTCAATTAGAAATTTTATCAAAGTATTTCCCATGCTTTGCTGTTAACTTGATAGTAACTACGGAACACTAAATACGCAAGCCTGGCTTGTAATTAACGGTTTTTGTATCGGAAGCTTGTCTGCAAAGAAACAGCAAAAACTCTTTGCATTGCGCAGAAAATGATCGCTTTTCTTTAAGTCTTAGCTTCCGAGACGGTAATGGAATAAATGCAGCGGTATTTTAGATGCAGGATGTGAAGTAAACTGTGTTTAAAAACATAATGCTTTCAAAGAGAACTGCAGGAATAAGAACAGTGAGTTTATAGAGAAGCTTATACATTATGCATCACTATTTTCATGGATTTTCAATGCTCGGCTCAGCGCTGAAAGTTGAAAATCTAACAATGCGCATTCATGTAGGTGTCAGCTAGTGTTAGTAAACCCATACTGCTTGTGTGGATCGCCCGGGGACACGGTGGAGCATACGGTGGAGGTCTGGCCGGCTTGGATGGGGCACCGCCGAGTCCTCGTGGAGGCGATCGGTGGCGGTTATCTCTCGCGTCCAGCCCTGGTTCAGGCCATGGTACTGAGCAAGAGGGCATGGCAGGCCGTCACCTCCTTCTGCGAAGCAGTAATGTTTGCGAAGGAGGAGGCGGAACGCATGAGGGAGAGGCAAATTTCGCGCCATCACGCCCCGAACCACCGCAGGAGACGCCCTGGGCGTCGGGAATCGCAGGCCGATTCCCGGCCACCGTAGGCGCGGGCTTGCAGACAGTGAACAATGGGTAGCTCGCGTCCGATAAGGGCCAGCCCGGGTCGTCGGCGCGTTCTGTTCCACGCGTGTCTCAAAGAGATGTCAGCAGAACGAATGGGGTCCGTTAGGGCCGATGCCTGCTGGGGTTGCGGGAAAGTCCGAAAGGGATACCGTGGCCCTTGGCAACATACAAGCAACTGAAGGAACACGGGTGGGTTTTAGTCAGTAAGAGTCTGACACGACCTGGGGGAACGCCAGCGGGTGAAGTTATTTGATAATTTCCTACCCTAGAAATAAGGCTTTCTACTACTAGGTAGAAAGCCTTTCCGTACCACCATACAATATTAACACTACATATTTCATTTCTTTTTATACATTAGGAAAGTAAATACGTTTCTTGTGAAACACTTTTTAATTTATAACTTCATTTTATTTTTATTATTTGTTGTATAACAACAAATAATAAAAATAAAATGAAGTTGTATGCGGCCATAGTAGTACGACACTGACTTTAAGTGTCTACCTATTACGGATCAAAGATAAAACCTTTTGACGGACAGACGGGCGGACGGACTGACAGCGGAACATTATTAATAGGGTCCCGTTGGCACCCTTTGGGTAAGGAACCCTAAAAATGGTATCACGGAGCAAACTGCTTATTTTGAGTAGTTACATAAAAAGCAAGTAAAATTAAAACCTTCATCTTCTTTTAGTATTGCAGCAAGTAACTATTACATTGTAAATGTTTTAACATTTATTTCAATAAATAAAAGTTGTTTTTTTCTTAGAGCATTTCCCTCACAACCGAATCATCCCACTTCTTTTCTTTGAACGTAACTAACACGATTACTAATATTTATTTATTTAAATCGCAATTATAACACCTTAACAGACTCATCCAAGGCGATGTTATAAGTCAAAACAATAATAATAATAATAATGATTTGTAAGCATACAACCAGTTTATAATACCATACCTCTTTCAATTATTATGAGTAAATATTATTAATATGGGTTCGATTTCCTCGTCGGGAAATGATTTTTTTTATTCTGTAAGTAGAATATCGGAATCAATTTTACACGTCATATTAAAAAAATATTAAAAATAAGCTAGATGAGTTTGGCGTTTCCTATCTGACTTCTCTGAGAAGAAAGGCCGAAACAAACTAAGAGTTGGCAGTCTCTTTTAAAGTCCAGACATAATCTTGGGTAAAGTGTTATTCGGTTTTTCCATCAGGAATTTCGCAGTAGTAGCCCGGAGTCTGGATTTGTGGCCGGTTGATGGCAATAGACTCGCCTCCTATTAGATGGGACTTAAAATCGAATCCATCTGTATATTATATGATAGGTACACCTCTGCCAAACCCTTCGGTGATTACAGGAGTTATGTTACTAATATGATTGAGAAAATAAAGTGAATAAGTTCAGCTAGTAGCAATCGGGTAGTACTTATATCGACAAACTCAAAAACTCAAAACTCAAAGCATTTATTTCAATTAAACCATTTACAGGCACTTTTGAATTGTCAAAGAGTCGGTCAGTTAGTCAGAAAGTTGAAGCTAATTGCCCATTCCAAAACGTAGATCTCTATGGAGAAGAACGGGCAAGAATCTCCAAGGACACTCTTTTAAATATAGATATTACAAAATCCTGGGTACATCATTCTTGTTGCTTCTATATGTGAGAACAATGTACAAAAAATAATCAAAAGCAATTGAAAATATAAGAATAAAAATAAGCCCTGGCAGATAAGAGATGACCTGTTTCAACTGACGGCGCCCGTTCACGAACATGACGCGTGGATCAGCACCATCCAGCTCAACCATTTTGTAGGGAACCGAATGATCCAACACACTCGCCACCGTCAGCAAGACATTTAAGTGAGCATGACATATTCTCAACTGCCATGCTATTTCAAGTCAACATACATCTTAATAAGTTAATAAACGGCTCCATGGTCTCACATTTACAAAAATAAAAATCCTTCTTAATTATACAAAACTATAGTTTGCAATGTATCTAAAAAAATAAAAGAATTTAACCACCAAAAAGAAAGAAAATCATTACTTAATTGGAGCATTCAACAATTAAGTTGGTAAAACAAAAATGAACATTAAGTTCCTACGAGTAATGTCAAAATATACATACATACATACATAAACTCACGCCTTCTTCCCATGGGGGTAGGCAGAAATTACAGAACGCCACCTGCTACGATCCTTACATACTCCTTTTGCCTCGTTTACGTTCATACATGTTTTTTAAAAAGGGGAAGCAACTCTTCCAAATATTAAAATTTTAACTAGTGAGCCCAAGCGGCTGTGGAGCAGGACCAGCATTAAGCCAAGCATTTTTATCTACGATATAATCATCTAACTTATAATATGCTTGTCTACATAGTGTGCGTTTAATGCATGTTTTAAATTTCTTCTCATTTAGTTGAAGAATATCGAGTGGTATTTTATTATAACATTTTACACAGTACCCCATAAAAGAAGTGTGTACTTTAGACAATCTAAAACGTGGTTGATCTAATTTGTTCCTATTTCTAGTGTTAAAATTATGCCTGTCACTTATCTTACTAAAAAGATGGAGATTTTTTCGAACATACATAATGTTCTCATATATATACTGACAAGGTACCGTCATGATGTTAATTTTCTTAAACAGTTCCCTTAGAGACTCGTGTCTGCGGAGGTTGTAGATGGCTCTGACGGCCCTCTTTTGCAGAATAAAGATAGACAATAATTCATTTGATTGTCTACAATTTGTCTTCTATAATACTGTATCAATATGTACAATAATAAGCTCCCTAAGTGTAATTATGTATTATGGCTGTACATTGATACAGTATTATGAAAAGAAAAATTGTAAATAATCAAATGAATTTAGATCAAAACACAAATTAATTCATGTCGATGTACAGGTACATCTTTTTGAGGCTGACTGTACTATAATTCCAAGTCTAGGATAACTATTTTCAGTTCATTGCACGAACATAACAATTCCTCAGGAATTAATTAGTACGAAGCACGTTGAGAGCCAAACTTCCTTGTAATAGGACCCAAACTCCTGAACATCAGCTAAGTTCATCGAACTTCGACAAGCTACGTAAAATGCCTGATGTATGGGAATCAGACTTCGCTTTTGTGGAAAACTCTTTTGTTGGTGCAACTGTCAACCTTGAATTTTTGGAGGTAGAGTTGAAATTTAATTGGAGATTGTTATGTCCGTGTTAAGATGATGTATGGCACTGCCCAGGGTAATGTATTGGAAGTAATTACAAAGTTATTGTACAACTTATGGAGTTAAGATTTTTGTAAGGGAATAAAATAACCATAGTTCCCTTGCGACTTAATTTTCATTATTTTATAGGTGTATACGCATACAAGGATTTTTGGCACTTGAATGACGTCGACAGTGTCTATTAACAGTTGTCGTTGTCGGTAAACAGTTGTGCAATGCTTTGTGAAATGTATTTAAAAGAAAGAAAGAGAAATAAATGTATTCGTCACAAAAACAAGTGCATACAAAAAGATAAGATAACTTGCATAAAAACATAAGAACAAAACAGATTAATACTTATGAACACAGAATATCAATAGTCGCTAGCTGCACGCCGTGACTGTGACAAGAAGTCTTGCACTCAGCATGATGTTGTGCTATGGTGGGCCTACATGTCGCTGATTTTCAGTCTTCTGAAAACGACGCCGACGCGACGTACGGAAACAAAGTCTGGTTTACTATTTTTTACAGATAAGATAAAAATAGGTAGGTAATAATAATAAAGTATTTTAAAATAAACAGTACTTAGAACAAGCAAAAAAGAAGCTCGCGGGGTTAGTTCTGGTTTTGGTCACGCGCTAGAATAACTTTGAAGCGCTATCTATACTTTTATTTGTTCATAGGAAAGATCAAAATATACCAGTTTTATATACTCATTGACATCGTTGAAAATTATATTAAAAATGACATGATTAATTTGTAAAGTATTATATTATTTTAATTATTGAAACAAATTCACATTCAAACTGCCAGACCATCATTAAAACTAGTTGAGAAATAAAAATAATAGTAATAGCCACACTGTGTGGATAAATTACTATTACGAGTAGTTTATGCGGCCTACCCAAATGTCCTTTCTTTGGTATTGTTCGTCGAGTTGAGCTCCACGATTACTGACAAATGCTTGCACTGACTGGACAGGTCCAATCAAATCTGTGTGGTTCTTTCCTCAAAAGACCATTTCAGACACTAACCTACGTGGTCCTCATATGGCCTGACCAAGATTATGTCTGGACAGTAAAAGAGACTGTGACCTCTGAGTTTGTTTCGGCCTTTCTTCTCAGATAGAGAACGCCGAACTCATCAAGCTTATTTTTAATATTTTTTAGGGTTCCGTACCTCAAAAGGAAAAAAACGGAACCCTTATAGGATCACTCGTGTGTCTGTCTGTCTGTCTGACTGTCTGTCTGTCCATCTGTCACAGCCAATTTGCTCCGAATCTAATGAACCGATTAAGTTGAAATTTGGTACACATGTGTATTTCTGTGACCTAAACACGAACGTGTAACGTAAATAAATAAATTTGAATATAGGGGTCACTTTTGGGGAGCAAGCATGAAAAAAAAAAAGAGTTTTGCTAACAGTGCCGTGGGACATAACAAATGAAAGGGCTTGTTGCGAGGATCTTAAACATATTTTTATATAATTTTAAAATAAATACTTTTAAAGATATTTAAGAAATTCGATGAAAATTCCCCCCTTATATCCGAAACTACAAGACCAAAAATTTTGAAAAATTATATAGTATAGCTCTTTACTCATATATTATAGGAAAACCTATAAGAAGTCTATGGTATTAAAATAACATGGTCTCAATATTGTGCGTACAAACTTACATTTGCAATTGGAATGTATGGGAGAACATGTTTTTCAAATACAATGTTAAGTTTGTTCTTGGGATAAATAAAATCATCTCAACTACGGAACCCTTCATTGTGCGTAGTCTGACACGCCTTTGGCCGGTTTTTTTAATAAGATGTGTAAAAGTGATTCCGACATGCTATTTACAGAATAAACAATTTCATTTCGATCTGTAACACGATTGGGGTGAATTCAAAATAATATAACTTGTTTACAAATTGTAAATGGAGATAGCTCCATTGATGAAAATAAAGGTAAACCTTCTGTGTGCCTAGTCAAAGAGGTTTATACGCTAAATGGTAATGTAACTATCCAATTTTCCAGCCCTATTAATCTCAAAGCTCTGTGACTATGTCACTGGTTTGAATATGCTTGGCGTGAAGAATATGGTTTTGTTCTCAAGAGTTGGCTACTAAGGTTCCGATATGTATTAAGGCCACATATGCATAGTGTATGTGTTAAAATAAACATAACACCTGAATTCTCCACAAGATAGGCAGAGCTGTATTTATAGTTCAGATTCGCCAGTTAGGTATGTTTAAGTTGGATGTAATAGGGGGCGAGCCTATTGCCGTCAACCGTGCAATCTCGACAATTTATTGTCATCTATTTGTTTATATATTTCATTCAGCAAATCACGAAAATTGTAACGTGGAATAGGTACATGACCTCCAGTGTGGGAAAATTGTGTCCACTTTTTCGCCTTTTTTTTGTTTGTTTTGTTTTACCCGAATTCCATAAAAACATATTTAGCTCTATATTTTAACATATTTTATTATAGTCGCCGCGTTAAGAACTGAGACATCGGGTTATAAATAATTGTTATTAGTCTGTCTCGCTTGCACTTAGGGAGCTTATGGACATAGTTGTGTTCGTTTGCTAGTTTGCGTTGCACATTCTTATTGCTACTGACATTAATGGCCTGAAGACTCAGTTCATAACACGATTAATATAACTTCCGCCCTCGACTTCTGTCCGCGCGGAATTCAACTATACCATAAAACATATCATTCTTATAGCATTCAGTATTGCCGAGTGCCAAATGGTAGCTTTCTGTGAAATTTTTGTAATTGGATCAGTACCTACTTCCACAGATTACCTCCATACATACAAACAATTTTACCTCATTATCATATAGTTTAGATGTTTAGCTTTAGATAGATTAGTTAATACAAGCAAAAACTAAAGCTTAAGGTGTTCCACAATATATTGTATCAAAGAATATTCTTTATCATTTTCGCAAAACCTCCGCCATCTTGGATCTTGACACCTAAAATCCATTTATCATAAGCTCCCGTAAGTGTTTTATAAAAAGACGATATTATTTTAAACATGAAGCTTCACTTTTTGTTCGTTCGACTGTGAAGTCATGTTATTGATAACGTAAATATTTATCAAGCTTTTTTGCAGTAGAAGCACAGGAGAAGACAAGAGAATTTTGTTTCTCAAACATGCTTGGAAATTCGAGCATTATTTTGACAATCTTCTTCGAGATAAATCGAAATTGCTGTACTGGCCGAATACATGCCAGAGCCCGGCCGGCATTGTTCGTGTGAAAATCCATATCTGTCGTGTTTGGCGGCCGAATAAATTACTATGAAAACCCATATCTGTCGTATCATTTAAAAAACCGGCCAAGTGCGTGTCGGACCGCGCACAATGAAGGGTTCCGTAGTTGGGATGAATTTATCCCAAAAACAAAGTTAACTTTATAGTTGAAAAACATGTTCTCCCATACATGTTTTTGCAACTGCAAATATAAGTTGGTTGATTAGTATTCGTTAACTTGTAGAGCCTACTTAGCTGTGATAGTTTTCCTTTAAATTTTGTTATAAACTACTGCTGTGATTTTTTTCACACACCCAAAACCAACCATTTAGCTAACATGGGCGGAGACACTTGACTCTAACAAAAATTAGCACTTTAAAGCTTAATATTTCGCAAACGGATCCCTGAATCCAAAAATGGTTTCGACATTCTCACAATGTTTTTGAAGGACCTTTTCAACGATACCCCATACGATGGGATAAAAAAAAACATCACCACTTTACGTGTAGGGGAGGTACCCTAATTATTTTTTAAATCTTAATTTTATTTTACCACTTTGTTAGCGTGATTAATATGTATACCCCTGCCAAATTACAGCTTTCTAGTACTAAGAGTCTCGGAGCTAGACTGTGGACAGACAGACAGACAGACGAACATGGCGAAACTATAAGGGTTCCTTGTTTACTACGAAACCCTAGTAATGGAACGATAGTTTTTACGTCAATACATGGCAACCAAGGAGGCAACTTATCAAATGTTTTAAAGTAAAGAAGAAATAAATGAACATAGTGGCGTGTGAAATATTATCGTTGTTCATCATTTATTCTGGAATTTTTAATTAGATTACTTACTTTGAATTTCTGCGCATTGTTTGAGACAAGCACTATATAGCCTTGGCCACAACCAGGCGTTGATGGACTCACGTATGTGTGCCTCGGTGTCGCCTCGGCCCACATTTTCACGATCGTCTATCAATGCCCCAGTTGCAGAATGCGATACTAGTGTACTATATTTTTGCTCCTAGATCAATAAGAAAGAATACAAGAATACTAACTAGTTTTATAAATAATAATTAATTACTATTTCACCTTAGTTTATATACAAAACAAAAAAAAAAACTTTTCAAAAACTCGAATTTCTGGAAAAATCACAGTTTTTTAACTCAGAATTTCCGAATCTTCAATATCATCAAAATTTACGAAATATTATAAAATTGATATTTTCATAAGTCTAAAAGTTTTGGTTATAGTTTGTGTCTGAACATCAATCAAATAGCTAGATGATTGATTATTCTTAAATTCGGTATTAATACACTAAATAAATCCTTTTATAATATCTAGGTATTTAGTTTAATCAAATTTTGGAAAGTCATCTCCATCTGGAGTCAAGCAAATTTATCACCGAAGAAGATTAGTTTTTTTTTTCTGATCGTTTGTATTGCCAGTCCATTGAATATTTTCATTACTAGAACTTTTTTTACCCTTGTTCTAGTCAACCTATAAGCAAAATATGTATTTGTCATGAATGTAGATAGGTTTTTCTCTGTAGGTAGATAAATATTACAATTTATGTTTAGCCGACTGGAAAGAAAGGTTATGTTTTTATGCAAAGACGAATGTAGCTAGTACATTTATTTACATAGTACCATAAATCGCAGATTACGATGAGGCCGCCCATGGTATAAGTATTTTGTAGAGTTTGATTTATTTTTTGTTATTTACTTATTTATACCGTATTTTATAAAGAATATATAAATAAATAAATAATAGCGCACATAATAGTATTTTTTACTAATTTTTCTTTATTAAATCCGTTTTTTTGTGACTATTTGTGGTCTGCTGTACAATTCCGCAATCAGGCTGTGGTCACGGAATGTCCGAAGCAATAATTTGCTGTAAATTGTTTTAAAACCGTTAATGTAATTAGTTACAAACATTTAATTTTTATCATATTATAGATAGTATTTAATAATGGTACATAATTATACTATGCCATGATTACTTGAATACCTACATATTTAGGGACTGTGCATGATAAAAAAGTTTTGATCGTTTCATGTTTGTTAGAACTTCGAATTTTTATCTGAGTATTGTGTGACGACGGTGCAAAGGTATTCTTACCCAATCTTCTTTAGGGATTTTTTTTCATTATAGCTTGTATTAAAATTGATACACCTCAAGCTTTGGTGGCATAAGCTATTCTTGGGTTTTAAATCTTACCGATGCTCGAAAATGTAATGTGTATGTGTGTGTGTGTGTGTTTTATCTCCAAAAAAAGCTAAGCAGACCATAAAGTTAACTCATTAAATAAACCCAAATGAACAACTCCGCAGTTATAAATAATTATACATTCTAGTCTACAAGGTTTTAATGGCGTTCCTAATCAAATATGCATTAGGTCCACTTTGTCGTGCGGACGTGCGGTTTGGTCTGGTCGCTCTAAAATTTATACAGGGGCAAATTAAATTAACTAGCAAAACTCCGCAGAATTGATGAGTTATTAAAAGAAAAAGATTTGATAACAAAAATTGGGGTTGTTACTTGAATATGGATTGAGTAATCTGAATTGAAGTGCAAACTTCTTTACGCGCGTTGGGCATTATTGAGATGGGACTAAACCATTGATTTCACGACAGCATGACGACACCTCATTTTTGGAAACGCGATTGTGCTCTTTATTTATATTTTGTTACGGATCAATGTTATATGCAAGTATTTTTACTTTAAAGGTTTTGTAAACGCGATTATGCTCTTCATTTATGCATTACGGATCAATGTTCTATGCAAGTATTTTTACTTTAAAGGTTTCTGAAGTATTTTTTTTTGTAAACGCGATTGTGGTCTTTATTTAGATAAAGTTACGGACCAATGTTCTATACAAGTATTTTTCTTCCAGCAAAGCGATCTTGTTCAAGTTTTCACTTCTGTCGGCACTCCTGCAGCACCACCACTTTTTTTTTGTTTTTATCATGTTTAGATATCGATACCCATCACGTCTGTAAGTTTCGCTGGCCAATTTTATTTGACCCTGTATAGAGTGCCTGAGTCCGGTGTAACCCATGTAGTATCATTTATAACGTACTAGCAGCGCCCCGCGGTTTCACCCGCATAGGTCTCGATCCCGTAAGAATATCGGGATTAAAAGCATCATATGTGTTAATTCAAGTTATAAACTATCTGTGTGCCAAATGCCCTAATCCCTAGTGGGATTTATAGGTCTGTAGGTATGTCCGTGGCATCACAGCGGGCTCTTTCAGAATACCAGCGCTGCGGTATTTATTTTTAAATATCACAGCATCATGCTGAGATAGGAGCCTTTTTGGTCTCGCACAGGTCGTATTTTTTCTTTTTTTTTTGTTAGTCTAGAATGCTCCTTTTTATTTTTGTTAATGTTTGTTCCTTTTTTTTATTATGTTTTGTATTTCCTGTGCGTGTCCCAAATAAAATATTTTCTCTCTTTCTAATAATATAATCTGTTCACTATTTTTTGTGTGAAACAGTAACAAACATCCATCCATTCTCACACAGCTTTCGCGTTTATAATATTATTTATTTTATTTATATATATTTTATTATAAGTAGGATAGTAGAATCATCATGTCTGTAGTCCCCGAAGGACACAGATGTTAAGTACACTCACATTGTACCAGTAATTATTAAAACCCTAGTAATAGGAGTGAAGCGTAAGGCGGAGAAATACCGAATGCAAAAAATACAATGACACTTTTTCCAACTGGTGCAATAGGTTTGAACCCAGGACACCACGTTTGCCAGTAACACTTGTATCTACAAGAATAACCAGTACTATGTACTATAATTCTCTGTAATGACTTTAAAATAGTTTCATGTCATTTTAGTGAATAGTCTGGGATATCATAATGCTCAGGAATTCCATTAGACACGCTTTGCGGTCAGTTCTCTGAAATGTCAGCATCAAAAGGCCCGAATAATTCATAGAATTGTTATTATCAGGCATTATAACTGAACGTTACATCTACAATACTAGCTCAGCTTTTAGCTGTCCCACTAGATTGAATTTATAATAATCTCGCAGAGTGTTGATACTAAAATGTACCTACGTCCAATGCACCCTGGATAATTTAGTCCACTACACATTTGTTAGCTGGCTAACATTAATATTATTTGCACGCAATTTTTTTAAAAATTCGTTATTGCACGTTATAATTATATACTCTGCAGTCTGCAAACATGGCACATTTGCCATGTTTGCAGACTGTCTAACTCTCATTAGAGTTAGACCGAAAAAAGTGTAATATTTTGACCGTTAGGACACTTTTACTATAGAATGTGTATACAAGCGTGATACGCATCGGTGTAACAGGAGGAATGCTGACGTTAACTGACACCAATACTGCGCAGCGCAACCGCGGCCGACACATGCCGCAGACACAGTAATCACTATATCGCGCCTTTTTTTTTTCGCAATCATTTCCTGTAGTTGTAAATAATTATGCTTATAAAATTATATTCATTCTTGGTACATACCTACATCGACCAATTATCATTACTTTAGATTGTACTCAATATTGTAATTATTTTATTAATTAAAATTGTCCTAAGAAAAATTTTTTTTTTTGCATCCTGCGGCTCTAGTTCATGTACATGTTCGTATGTCTATGTATTAATAGGTATATAACTGTAGGAAGCGCATCAGCTGTAGGGATTCGTTTTTTTTTCTTTTTTTTTTACATATTATACAGTGAAAGAACTTTGCTCCAACCGGGTGTCCCACGGCACCTCGCAACATTTAAAATTTTATTTTATTGAAAAGTAAGTTAAGTGGCGTTGCACAGAAAGAAGACACTAGGTAAACATTTTCTAGCGCTCTTTATTTTAGCGATTTATCAAAAAGTGCAATGCAGCGCACTAGTGTCTTGGTGACATTTTCATTCATAATGTCCGCTGTTGTGGAAAACACCACCTGCTTTCAACAAAAAACAAAATGTAGACAGACAAAAACATAGGCTTTCAATGTACGAACTTTAAAACCTTAAACTTAAATAAGTTGGTATAAAACTTAACTCGATCTAAAATAACCGTCTGTACGTCATACATACAAAACATTTGTTTTGTGATCCAGCCAGAACGAAAAACCAATCATTTTGCTAACAATTCAATAGAACCTACAATCGATTTAAAATTGCGAGTGATTAAAAATTGCGATTACAAATTGATTAAAAACCGAGTCCGCTTTTGTTTCTTAATTATCGTTTTTAATAATATTTTCATCATTATCTTACTTCTATTCCAATTCCGGGTCGATGCAACATGCCTTCGTCTGACATACTTATCTATTCGTCGTCATCTCAGTAGTCACCCCCTTTCTAGCCATCATCTTTCACATAGTCCATCCATCGTTTTTTTGGTCTTCCCCTACTTAGTCTTATATCCACATTCATACTCAAAACTTTCTTGACGACATGTTAAACACATATTATTATCACACTTTTTCCAAGTTAGAGACGTATAAAGTACGCCTAGATTTCGTTAGGTACAGTGGCGTTTCATCAGACTAACAGAGCAACTACTATTTACCGGGAAGTTTCAAACTCCCGGCAGATCCGCGCAGTCCAATTTCATGTAGTTTGAAACACACACATCGTTCAAAACAATGCACAGTAGAGCAACACGCTATTTTATAACATTATACAATAAAACAAGTTCACTGACCCAATAAAACCTAACGTAGCTGTACCTACTAACATTCACCAGTCTATTCTAACCTATTGTTTCAAAGTAGGTGCCCATCAATTTGTACTGCTATGATACAATATGCAGGGATACAGGTTTACAGCTCAGAATACAGAATTAACCAGAAGGCGCAAAAGCGTATGGCACGAAGGGTACAGAGATTACTCTTAGTTAGACATTTTGTTGAACTCTTTTTTTTTGTAGCAATCGGTGTTTTGTATTAATTTCTGTAACTAAAAATGATCCTAAGCTAGCCAAATTACGCATGTCACGAGAAAAGAATTTATTGGGTATGTTTCGTTTTTGTACACAGTCTTCATCTTTTCGACTCGATGTCGACATGTATTATGTTAAACGAGTTAGGCTCAGTAGGTGGCTATACCAATCACGTCATCAGTGGCATTTTTTAGGTCGTTAGAAGTGCAGGCATGTGGACACTTTTGAAACTGCAACATTATGGGACATGGTTTGCTCAGGAGCACCGCATTCGACCGGGTATCGGTGCGATCTATTATCTGCCATTTTGCTAGATTGTGCTTGCAGCGGCCTACCAGGGTTCGCAGTGGACATAGTGCGCGGCATGAAATTATGTTCGTATGCGCCTTCTGGTTTGTTCTGTATTCAGAGGCAAACAGGTGAGAATGTTGTGTATTCCTCTGTTGTACATAACCGTTTGAACTGATAGTAGTGAGAACAACCATTCGAGCTGAATCGGTGGGTATTAAACACGCTGTATATGCCGTAGTCAACCTACCTAAGGTGTGTAATATCATACAATATTTTGTAAGTTTGTTTAGTAGATAAGTTTTTACAAGTAATCATTTTACCGAAACAGTACCAAAACAAGCCAAGTGTCCGGTTTTCTCATCGGCAAAAAATCCATACAAACTGTCATCGCCTATTAAACCCTTTAGGGACTGAATTTTCAAAAATCCTCGCATAGTGCTCACTTTCGTTATACAACGAACTCTTGCGCAAAATTACATACTTCTAGACGCAGCAGTTTAGGCTGTGCGATGTCTGTCAGTGACTTTAATATTTTTATTCAGTAATATATTCATGTCCGTGAGGGTGTTGTTAGGTATCGTACTGAGAGTCTATTTATGTGGTAATTTTCAGGAAAAAAAAAACACATTTTTTTTCAATGGTAAATTTTATTACGTGGGGCGCGGGCGGCCATCGTTTAGCAAGTCTACAAATCATAACGTGTGACACCTGTTGAAAATTTCTAATTTTTAATAGATTTGGGGTAATTTTGGTACTAAACATGTGAATTTTAAATAGTAATAACTTTTTTTATTTTCACTAATAATAAAAAAAAATCCGTTTGCTAATGTTATTGCAGTACCTTTCTGCCCCTTTCGGATCGAACAGGGTTTTTTTACATATTGTATAGATCGTTTAAGCTTTCCATGTTGTGCCCACAGAATCTTTGACATTTACAAATTGTGGTATTACACTAGTCCAGTTTTTTTTGTTATAAGAAAAAAAAAACTATAACTAAAAACTCCAAAAAAAATCTGAATCAAACGATCAAATGATAAGCAGAAAATATCTTTAGCAATAATTCTGATAGCAAGTATATTACATATTCATCAGTTACAGCTCACACGCGAATCGTAACCGCTTCATTTCGGAAATGTACGGTTTATTTCAGTGTAGGCGGATTCCAAAGTGCATTGACACATCACTATATTTAGTTATCTATCTATACTAGATAGTGTTGTACTCGGGAACATAGCGGGAATTGTGGTTCACCGCAAATTAAATTAATACAAAACGGGAACCGGTATAGAATTAGAATTTGTAATTCCTAGTACAGTGTCATGGTAATGAAAAATTTAATTAGGCCCAGTTACGCAACAATGACTAAGTATAATTAGTGCCAAAGATTAATATTACATTATTGTATTCTGAGAATTGAGATTTGATAGAGACTGAATCATGTTTTAATTAAGTTTCGAGCAAATTTTATTAAGAGTAAGATTTGAAATGGAACAATAGAGGAAAAGTCAATAGTTGTATTATTATTAAAAGTAGAGAAAAGTAGGTAGGTACTTGAATATTTTTAAGACAGAAAGAAAGAAAAAGTATTTATTCGGACTAGCACAGGAGATCACTAATTAAACTTATCTTATTTATAACAACTAAGTAAACAAAAATAAAATTAAAAAAAAAAAAATCAAAGCAGAAAGTCCTGTACGAGACCAAAAGGCTCAGTATGATGCTGCGACATTTAAAAATAAGTGTCACAGCGCTGGTATTCCATTACAGTGAATAATACAATGAAAACTGGTAATCAGTTAGCGGCATTTGGATAGATGAAGAAAAACAAAGTGCCATAAAAGAGCCATTAGATTACTAATCAATAACCTGTCTTGTAAGCTTTAGTTAGCCAAGCAGTGGGACAATATGAGGCTGGTATTATTTTATTTTTATTAAACTTTAAAATATTCGCTAAGATTCGAACCCCTACAACAAAATCATGTATTTTGAAACTATCATAGGTATTTATTTCAATAAGTTCGAAAACGCATTAGCTGGGTAAACATCCGGAATTGAATTAATCGGATGTAAAACCGGAATCGAACTCAAATAGAACTCGTGCGGTTTTATGGTAGCCAGGCAGCATGTAAACCACATTTACCAACAAACGCACAACGTCGAACCTACTATTGGATGCGGCGTTCACTATGCGACATGCGACTGCAATAATTCAGCGACTAAGCGCAACGACAGGCTGCGGCCGACAGTTTTTATGTATTTTGTTCAAAGCTCTGCACAGTTGCAGAGTTGCAACGACAGGCTGGGGGAGCTGCACTCTCTCGGTACTTGTCGCAGCGTTCAGTTGCACGGTGCACGCGCACGTCACATGCGACAGGTCAGCGTCTTGTCGTCGAGCTGTCGCAGTCACATGTTGCATAGTGTGCGAGGTGGTTATGACAGAAAATTCCAAGGCTTGGAAACGGTTAAAAAAATACCGGTTGATACAGTTTCTTTTCGGTTTTGTTCAGAAATTTTCTTATGTACGTGAACGTTATCAGAACTTTATCTTTACCTAAATTAACCGGTTTATTCGACGAGCGGCGTATCGGTAAAACATTGCAACTTTGACTACTTGTGAGGATGCCGCGCTGAGTAAACTATACAAAAAACTTTTTATTGATCTAAACCGTTTAATCCGAAAAAACCTTTATGTAAAGACTCCTCCAAAAACAAGTTTGAAAAATCCGGTTCCGAACGAAACCGAATGTAAAGGTTTTTGCGTCAAGTACATAATAACGGTTTTAAAATTTAACCGGTATCCGATTCTTGGAAAATTCAGGAAACATCACAATTATATAACCTGATGTAAATGCATTTTATTCCGAAATTTATTTTGATTAATTACGACACAAATTGTCATACTCATCACGACTTCGATCAAATAGGTGTTTGCATGGTTTTGAATAGAATACGTTAGTCTTAAAAGATGCAGAGGGCGTAGACAAAGTCAAATTCTATGTGTGATAATGATGATGTAAAAGTCAAATATGTATGGGACTGACTTAAACTATCAAATAGCTAATGTCAATCCTGTTGAAATTCGTAGTAGAAAAACAAAAGTATTTCCCACTTGTCTAGGCCTTTAGTAAACTGTAAATATATTCCATAGGATATAGGATAGCTTTCAGCGTCCCCATGCACTGAATCGACTAGTTAGCACAAAACCACAAATTATTGTTTGCTACGACAGCGTAGCAGTGACGTATGTGCTACGACGAGGCGTAGCACCTGATTTTTCCTATGAGTTATCCTGCGTTTTACGCACTTGTTACGCTTGGTTATATTGGAATTTTATTTACCAGCTGTATTTTTCATTCCTTCAAGTAGAAAAGCAGCATGCTGACTTGTGGTAATAATACTTTGGAAGAACACTTTCACTAGAAGCCGTAATTATCATCCTACTCATGCTCCTATCTCAATTTATTGAGGGTCGGCGTAACATGTCCTCTCTTTAAATACTTCTCTTTAGTCGTCATCTCGGAAGTTACCCTCTTTCTAGCCATACCATATTTCATACAGTCCATCCATCGGTCTTCCCTCTTCTCCTATAGTCAAAACTTTCCTCATTCCTTCGCATCACTTCACATCAAGAAGCCGTATTTCTTTTAAATATTTACAGCCTTTTAGTCATTATGGGCAACATTATCTACAAAATATAAACGCGCTCCAGTTGCGCGTAGCAGCAGTGATATTTACCATTACACACGACTAACCTCTAATGCATCAGGTGAACAGGCTACACTCACTGAGTTGAGGTTAACGATTTAATAATGAAGGTTTTTGTCAAGGTTAATTTACGATACATTGAATTTTAATCGCAAATTTTTAAACCCCGTAACGTTTACGTTAGAGATGGCTATCGATAAGATTATTGAGATTGTCTTTCTAAAAAATAATTGCTAGGACACTACTGTTATTTTTGGTGTGAAAATTAGCCATAAGAATAAATCTCTAATAGAAAAGATTTTATGGAACAAATCTAACTCAGAGAGATGTGTTAATGATTCTAATGATTACAATTCTATGAATACATATATGTTATACTCGCGAATCATATTTTGATTAAGATACAACCTGCAACTGACCTGCAAATTGCAAAAAACGTAAGAAAATAAAAATTTCGTGGACTCCAACTGCGGATCCACCTGAACTGACACTATTCTAAAGTTGTGAACTTTGTGTGTGTACCCGTAACTAGCTTAATCAAATATGCATTAGTCGAAAAGGACGACCAAATTTTTCTGGAACCATAAGAAACAACGGTCTTGTAAAGATACGAGTTTATGGAACCTTCTTACTAAGAAGTAATCTTTCAATAAAGTTGTCAGGCCTATATCCTTCGATCATACTTTCTGACGTACCTAGATACGTCACTAAGTATTTATGTTCAAAGCGTCCGGCGTCAGAGTCTTATCATGATTGATGATCTTTCGAAGTTCCTCTGACTCAATGTTGATTGGTGTGCGTTCATTGAGGACATTGAAAGGTACTTTATATGGGACAAAATTAATATAGTCTCTGCATAAAAAGACCTTCATGGTATTTCTAACTAATTTGTTTTTAACTTAAAACACTATAGACAACTGAAAATCTGAATCTGAGAATCTATGAATTTAATTACTTTAACTGTTAAAAAATTATACTTCAATATTTACTACCCATAAATTTTGCACAGACAGAAGATTAACTTAATTTTTATGCACATTCTAGCCTGAAGCACAGATTCAGGCAAATAAGCAACTGTGATCTATTTTAATCGTTAAGGCATTTGTTGTAAACGTGCTCCTTTTATAAATAAACTAGACTATACTATATTATATTACTAGCTGCGCCCCGCGGTTTCACCCGCATGTCTCGATCTCGTGAGAATATCAGGATAAAAAATATTCTATCTGCTAAACCAGGTCATGGTCATGGTCAATATTAGTTAGGATACTATTCTCAAACTTTAGTCTTTGTTTTAAATTTTCATATATACTGTTATAATTTTTATGAATTACCAATTAATTCGACAAGCGTTATTGAAGTTGATTATGAAAAAAATACAGGTACCTACAGATCGAAGATCATTATTATTTTAATTTCTCAGATAGTTTTAATTATGGTTTGGCAGTTTGAGTAGTTTATGCGGCCTACCCAAATGTCCTTTCTTTGGTATTGTTCGTCGAGTTAAGCTCCTTAAGTTCCAAGTTGAGCTCCACGCTTACTGACAAATGCTTGCACTGACTGGACAGGTCCACTCAAATCTGTGTTGTTCTTTCCTCAAAAGACCATTTCAGACACTAATCTACATGGTCCTCATATGGCCTGACCAAGATTATGTCTGGACTTTAAAAGAGACTGTGACCTCTGAGTTTGTTTCGGCCTTTCTTCTCAGAGTAGTCAGATAGGAAACGCCGAACTCAACTAGCTTATTTTTAATTTCGTTTTTTTTAAATATGACGTGTAAAAGTGATTCCGATATCCTATTTACAGAATAAACAATTTCATTTCATTTCAGATGGTATAAGCCTGGGGTTTTTGCCAAAGAAAAAAAAATACATGTGTATTCGCAGCACAAGGCATAAATTTAAACCAATAGTCAAGTTATTCCGACTTTGACGATGGAGCAGCCCTACCTAGACAACACTGATATGCATGTGGCCGATGAACTGAGAAGACGTCGATTGTAATAAATCGCGATACATAAATGAGCTTATGTTATGTAATGTTATGTTCCGATATGTAAACAAATTTGGGTAGATGCGAGAAAAAAAAAAATACATGTTGATATCAGCATTTACAATTAAACCTGGACAGGCAGCTTATCATCATACCATTCTCTGAAGCAATATTCTCAACGTTCAAAGAAGAATAAGTTTACAAATCAAAATAGAATTATTCATGGTAGCCAGTTTATATAATCTGGCTATAAAACACAACTAACAGCTATCATCCCTCATGACTTCTCGCTTCACAAAGCGTTATTTGCTAACCAATCAGTTAATAAATAATGTGTTAGTACACAGAATGCATTGGACCGACGGATGGCGTTTAGTTCATGTCGGTATCTGTCTACCCAGCCTTTCCCGAATATGTTGGAGTCGGCTTCCAGTCTAACTGGATGCAGGTGAAGTATTATACATGGAGCGACTGCTTATCTGACCTGCACAACAACACGATACCCTTTGGTGAGTCTTGTCAGACTTCCGGGTTACTGACGACCCATAACAACTGTCAAAGATCTACGAATGATAGCTGAGACTAACGGTTTAATGTGCCTTCTGAGATACGGATGCATGGTCACCCATCCAGGAAACGACCGCGGCAAGCGTAGCTTAACCTTCGGTAGACCCGTGCAGCTGTTATTATTTAGCTAAAAGCCCCAGTTCATGTTTGATGGTAAAGACTAGTTCATAATATGAACAATAAGAAGAGGAAGAAGAAGTCTATTCATAAGAAGTTGGCTGAATCATCCCAGCGCTGATTTGCTTGATTCGTTTTATCCTCTACCTATCGTTAATTCTCCTGACTAAGTTTATTTTGTTTATATGTATCTATGTATTAGTATTTATTGTTTTTTGAGTTATCTATCAATTATATTGCACCTGCCATGTTTTGTCTCTGCATCACCCTAAGGTTGACATGTAGAAAATGCCTCAGGCGTTAAGTCCGCTTTTGTACAGTATTTTTTTTTTAACTTGTGCATAAAGTTTTAATAAATAATAAATATGAAAAATTGTGCACTTTTCATTGATATAAACAGAATTTTGAATGTGTATTTATTTATACAAAGGATAATTAAGATTAATGTTATTTAATGAGGATTGAATTATATCATTCCGCTGGATTTCATTTTACATACCGTATCGTTAATTAATATAAAGTACTGCGAGGTAGGTTATTATTTTTGACTCAAAATTAGTAATTTTTGTTGTCTATTTTAAATTTAAGCCTTAGGGTTGCCAGACAAGTGCGAGTGAATTATTTTATCATTATTCGAAAATTATCATACCAGATTAAATATGTCGTACAACAACTGCCAGAGGCCCACGGAACGCGTAGCTAGTTCGCAAAACTCGAAATAATATTGGAATTTTTGGCGGTTGTGAAATGTGAAAGAAAGTAAAAAAAGTTACATAATTTTTTTAGATGCTTTAAAACCATAACTGCATTCTTTTGATTAAGTTTTTACGCATGAAGGCTCTTTCAAACAGGCGCGACACGCGACGCGACACAAAGACACCGCTCGTCGCGCGACGGGCGGTGTCTTTGTGTCGCGTCGCGTGTCGCGCCTGTTTGAAAGACCCTTTACGCTGAAAGTGAAGCCCTTTTAATAGTTTTTGTTGCATTCTTGGTTTCATTACATTATTTTTCGTTGTTTTACCCCATTTCGGAGGAGGGTTACAATTTATCGTTTTTTTTTTTGAGTACGATAATACATATTGGACATCGTACTGGTGTCGAAATTATCGTACAAGTACAATAATCATCCCATGAAATACATTCAAAGAGTTACGAACACTGTTTAAAACAGTTTTGTCACAGTGGTCCAGCAATCGCAAGTGCGACCGCTGAACATGTAGTTCCAGGTTCGATTCCCACGTGGGGTAGAGTTACTGGGTTTCATCATCAAACTTCTAACAGCGGGTTTTGCTAAGTTAATGGCACTATGCTCACCTTGTGTTAAATGGTACTTAAAACAAACTGCCAAAATATGGCTTACACTTTACACTACAGCCAAACCCTTCGAGGAACTCAGGCGTGAATTTATGTAACGTATGTAATATTATTACACCAGTCATACATCAAACCATAGACACGTCATGTTGCAACCAGGACTTCAGGCAAATCAAATCAGGCTCACACGAAGGCCTGGCGCGTTCTGCCTAGGTACGGAATCTACATAATTGCCTTAGGCACAGCAGCCTATGTCTGACGTCGTCAACTGTGGCTGGAATGTATACTTGAAATGCTTACTGGAATACTAATTTACGCGTATTGATAATTCTATGTGTAAATCTTGGAAATACAGTGGTTCGTGGAACATTGGATTAATTTTAGTGGGGTAGAGTACGATTTTGTGGTCTTAGATTTGGATCCGAGGAATGTTATATTTGAATTCCAATAAAAGGGTCAAAACCGTCAATAGAGAGTGCGAGGTCATGAGGCCGAACCGCACTTGTTGAACCATTCACAGTGACTTAATTCAATTGCAAACTTGTAAATTCTAAGAGCGTTAGTTACGAACTAACTTCCATTACAAATTTAACAATTTTAGGAATAATTATAAGTAATTTACAATTCATATTCCCGTTTTATAAAAATACATTACAGTTAATATACATAAAGTCACACCTTCCTTTCAGGGAATGCAGAATTTACAGATCTTCACCTGCATACCTACTCCTTTTGCTTCGTTGACGATCATACATCTGATCATACACGCACGCCCGGTTGTGAGTACTACGCACCTGAGCTTTCTGAATAATATTACCAATAAGGGCAATGTTTGACTTTCTAGGGTGTGCCGTTCCGGCGTTTCCACTCACACACTGCTACTTTTTGTAAGTCAAGTTTCATTCATTCTCTCAATGTGACCAAACCATCTAAGCATACTCTTTTCAGTGTCACGACATCAAGCTCTCAAAACCACTTATACTATAAAAATAGGAAGTCTTAAGTGCTTCTTGCTCTCAAGTTAAGTGGATCATATATCTAGTTATAATGATCGTGGCTCGATGAATAGCCTCGATGCTTACTAGAATACTTGAATCTAGGAAATATAGAGTACCTACCTACACTTTTAGCATTTAGGGAAGGCTAGGTTCAATGTTATTTATTAATAAAACTATTGCAAGCTGAAAAGTATGTGAAATTATTTTGTTTGTAATGCTTTCAGTCCTCAATGTCTGAGGTAATATACGAAATCATATAGATATTCGAGGCAATTGACCTGTATACTGAGAGAATCTGTTTACAAATTAACTCCAAAGTTTATGTCGGTATTTTTTTCTTTCTTATGTGTGAGTATCGAATCTTCCAATTACAGCGCAGTAGCCAATCAATCTGTCAAAAATCTTTAATTCTGTTAAATATTTTTGACAAAAACAGCTGCTAACAATTATTTCCCAAATACCTCCAAAGTTAACATCAAAGTCAAATGTTTATTTGGGGTAAACATGACGCAAATAATGAAATAAAACACAAAAATAACAATTTGGGGGAAATATGGCATAATGCAGCGCTGGTTTTCAGCGACAGAAATTGAATAATTCAATTGGATATTAAAAACACTTTTGAACAAAAAAAAATAACAAGAATAAAGCAGAATTGAATCTAGTCGTCCTTTTCAAAAGGAAGTTGCGTAAGACGAAGAATGGGCAAGTAACCTCCCCATCTTCAAACCCTACTTACCCCTTTACAAAAAGACAAACTAACAATTTAAATTCGTCGCCAAAAGAGCAACCTAGAATGATTTATCTGCCTTCATCAACAGCTGATGCGTGAAATTTGATATTGCACAGTGGACCGATCCAGATCTGCTTACGGACGTGGACAGAATTGGAAAACCGAATTTATTTTCGTATCTTTTTTTATGTAGTTGAATTTTTTATACCGTTTGATACAATTTGTTAATAAAATATGTAGTGTGTATGAGTTTTTTAATTGTATTTTGAAAAGCCAATTATTACTCGCAGGCACAAATGTCGATGAGAGTTAATAAAGTGACCATGTTTAATAAATATTTAAACAGTAAATATATATATATTTTGAGTGGGATTAGTTAATTTTCATTATATAATGGAATTCAATAATATACCTAATAAAGAAAAATATTTTTAAAACATTTAAATGTTTTCTGTAGATGACAAATATTATAGACTATACAAATAAATACAAAAACAAAAGGACACTTCGCGTCGAAGTACTGTTTCGCATCGCTGTCATCCGGAAACGGCAGTTTAAAGGTAAAGAACGAGCCAGCCTTCTGGTCACGTGAAGTGTCGACAAGTCGGCGAGAAATTTCCTAATGTGTTAATGTTTTTTAAAAATAAACCATCCGCTCCATTCCAAAATGTGAAGCAACTATCAACATGACACAAGACAATTTAAATTCTGAAAGCTTGGAAAACTTTCACGGACACAACCGCAAGCATAACTTGCAGTCATATCTACAAGAGACACTTAATAAAACTTACAATTTAACCGCTCATGTACCCTTAACTTTGATACTAACGCTGTGATGTTCCAGTAATTGACCACAAACTTTAAACCGTAAACAAGTTTTAAAAGCATTTTACTGTCAATGTTCGAGAAATTGTTTTATTATGATGAGGTGAAGGACAATTTCTACGCTTTACTACAAGGAATGGAGAGGACTTCGAAAACAACATTAAAAATAAATACTTTTTGGAAGGCGGCTGTTTTTTTTTTTTAATTTTTTGAAGTAAAAACTTCTTTAGGCGCGTTGGGAATTTTTGAGATGGTAGTAAACCATTGATTTCGCGATATAGTATCGACACCTCATTTTTGTAAACGCGATTGTGCTCTTTCTTTAGATACGGTTACGGACCAATGTTGTATACAAGTATTTTTCTTTCACCAAAGCGATCATGTTCAAGTTTTTTTTTATTTTTTTTTATTTTTTCTTTTTTATTGTGGTACCTACCCCACACAAATTCGAATACTACTTACTACCCGCTATGTAAATAACAGTGACAGGAACTTATCATATCATCCCCATACTAAGTGAGAAAAAATACGTATTATTGAAAGCTAACTCAAAAACTACCCAAGCAAAGTTAATAAAATTTATATTATTATGGGAACACTTCTGAGGTATGAATATGAACATGAAAAAAAAATCAATATCAATTCATATTTGGTGGAGTAATCGCGTAACAAACATACAAATAAAAAAGTATACAGTCGCATTGAGAACCTCCTCCTTTTTGAAGTTGATTAAAAAGTCACCTTTACGAACGAATTATATTTTTTAAAGAAAGACGAATGACCTAATGAAGGAGCTTGTGGCTAAATAGTAAGAGCCACATGTGGATGGGTGACCATCCATTAGGGACAACCAAGACACCTCTGTACCTCGGTTAGTTGTTAAGCCGTTCGAACCGGCTGTCATTCTGTAGATCTTTGACAGTCGTAACGAGTTGTCAGAAGTCCGAAAGTCTGACAACCAGTCTTGCCAAGGGTATCGTGTTTCCCAGTTACTGGATTGTGGAGGTCAGATAGGCAGTCGCTCCATGTAAAATTCAGCTGCATTCAGTTAGACTGGAAGCCAGCCCCAACAGAGTTGGAAATGGGCTAGTCTAGGATAATGGATGACCTACTGAAGATCGCGGTAATCCACTAGATGAGGCACAGTCATGACCGATCATGCGGCTCCCGTAACTATGTCCACTGCTGGACATAGGCTTATGTCCAGGATTAGAGTGTCTTTGGGCTGATTAATGACGATAACGATTTATAATGATACTAGCGACACGCCCCTGCTTTGCCCGGTTTTTACGACTTGACAAAACATCGAGAATTCCTTGCTATATCTAAGTTAAATTTATTTTCCAAAAAAAAACCTTTCGGAATAAATTAGTCCCGGAAAAAACCGCTTCAAATCCGTTGCGTGGGATAGAAGAATAACGCGGTCACACAGACAGACGAATAGTGACTTATACAGTTGTTAAATAACAGAGTGCGGTCTCGTTAACTCGTTAATTTATATCATTAATTGATTAAACTAAAAATATCAGCGTAGAAAAATAAGTATTAAAAAATCCGAATAAAAAAATAATTAATCACAAAAAAAAGGAAAAGTTTGTGAGTGTGTGTTTATGCTTGTCTCTTCTTCACGCTCAAACTGCTGGACAGATTTAGATTAAATTTGGCACACAGATAGTTTACCTGGATAACACATAGGATACTTTTTATCCCGATATTCCCACTGGATTGAGACTTATGCGGGTGAAACCGCGGGGCGCAGCTAGTTAATAATAAATTCGAAACGTCCTGTTTATAATCAGAATAGTAGCATGGAATAGTACTGAGTGTATCGACGTTGCCCAAACCCAGCTGTACTTCCACGGTGAAAGAAAAGTACAGTACAGTACTTTTACATATGAGATTAATATTTTTTGTGAATATTTTATTATTATTAAATAAATGCATCTTTGGACGCTATATATACTATTGCGAACAGCTTTCGTTAATTAACATACTGTATATAGATGAATAACGTATTTTTCTTCTACGCTCCCACACAAGCTATATGAGAATAGCTCATGACGCGGTGAAGAGATTAGCTCGACGAGGTTGCTGCGAGGCTAGCTAACAACTTAACATTATTTATTTAACCCATGAATGAAACACACAGACCTTGCTCTATTTGTCCTCTGTAGTTTTAAATAAACAACGCCTTTCTATAACGAAATTATTGTAGAAGGACTTCATGAAAATCATCGCCATCATTCTCCTGTAATTATCCTATTTGTGGTCATAGAAGCCGGTTCTTTTTTCCTCATCTCAGAATTCACTTAATTTCTAGCCATTTCATTTTTCACCCAAGTCACCTATGCTTTCTTTACGCTATCTCTTTTCCACAAGCGTCAAAATTATTTTATTTTTAAAAGATTAAAATTACAAAATCATCTCGTTCAACGATTTTAGCTCCAATGACTCAAAATCATTGGAGTTAAAATCGTTGAACAAGATGATTTTGTAATTTTAATCCTTTTAAAATAAAATCGTTTATAAGGGGTTATTGTATTCTCCCGGGGTTGCGAAGAAAACCGAAAGGGAGATCGTGGCCCCCGGCAACAGGGCAACCGAAGGAACACGGGTGGGTTTTAGTCAGTAAGAGTCTGACACGCCCTCCCGCTCCGCCCAGAGCGGGAGAAGTTATTTGATGATTTCCCAACCTCAAAAAAAGGGGTTATTGTATTGTATTATAAGGGGTTATTGTTTTACCCAGAAACTGGGTTGTGGAGGTCAGATAGGATACAGCACATAAAATACTGGTATTCAGCTGTATACGGTTAGACTGTAAGCCGACCCCAGCATAGTTGCGAAAAGGCTAGGCAGATGATGATGACTATCAGTAAGAGAGCATAATTGTCTTCTGTTAATTGAAGCCTTCTGCTCAAATTCAAACATGTTTTTTTCTGATTATTGCTCATTGGCTAATTATTCACGCGTGCAAATGACGCGCTTTCCCACTCGTTCACGACTCGTTGTGTTTCTGACGGATCACTGCAGTAGACACGACGTGGTTTGAGGCTGTGTCACAATCACTTATCATACTACCATGCCAAGCTAATGGTCAGTAAGTTAGCATTAATTATGCCATGTAATCATTTACATGACACATGCAAGATAAATGTTTATGGTTGGTTCAAAATTTATGAAACAAATAATAATTATTATTTAATTAATTCTTAGCCATAGCTTTAAATTCAGCATTGATTGACTCGAGCTTTTTTAAATCTCTTGGTTTTAACAATACAACTAACACAGTACTATATTTTCAGTTTTAGTTTAGATACAATTGTCAGTTATTTGAAATGTGGTATCTATTGCTTTATCGCCGCCAATTAATGTTGTCCGTGGTAAGTTTTGTTTAGAGAGGTTTATGTTCTAAGGGGTTTTAAGTCCAGGAAGAGCATACAAGATACAACCCAGTATTAGTGATACCAGGGATAACCTGTGATTTTGTAGAAGCTCTTACAGAATAATGTGAAAATTTAACATTAACTTTTTGGACTTCCTGTCCTCGGTTTCAACATAAGATTAATACCAACAATAGAGGACAAGATGCACCACATTTCCATGTATTTCTCCCTTCAACCACCATTTTCGTAACCTATGTAGGTTACGGAATTACTAACACATCAATAGCCACTCCGTGGATAATTTTTCATACTTTCGACAATGTCCAATATTGTGGACATCAATCACGGTACCAAACAATGCCTGAATGCCATGAAATATGGGAGGATGCGCCTTGTTACGTTTTCAGGAACGAAAGGATAGAAAAGGGTATGGTGGATCGCTTTTGTAGCAAGAGTTATTTGATGAGAGAGAGGTTAGCATTTATAAAAGGGTCTTGATTGTACTGAAGTGGTGAATTGATATTAAAAATCCATACTTAATATTATAAATCCGAGGCATGGAGAGGCTTGTGGCTAAGTAACAACAGCCGCACGGGTCGATTGATCAGGTTAAGCTACGCTTGCCGGTTGGTCCGTGGATGGGTGACCATCTTTATATACCAAGACCCCTCGGAAAGCACGTTAAGCCGTTGGTCCCGGCAGTCATTTGTAGATCTTTTACAGTCGTTACGAGTCAGAAGCTCGACAGTCTGACAACCAGTCCTACCGAGGGATATCGTATTAGCCAGTTACTGGGTTGTGGAGGTCAGATAGGCAGTCGCTCTATGTAAAATTCAGCTGCATTCAGTTAGACTGGAACCCAGCCCCACCATAGTTGGGAAAAGGATATTAGGCAGATGACTTAATATTAAAAATGCGAGAGTAATTCGGTCTATGTATCACCTTTTCGCACCAAAATCATTGAACTGATCAGTTTTTTGAGGCTATTAAGTAGCCAAAGACCTGCAGAAACTCATAGACTACTTTTCATCTTAGACATTTCTATTAAAAAAATGATGGCATACGTAGCACACTGACAAAGTCACAGGTTATAAATTTTTAAATAGAAGACAAGTGACCATTTTTTTTTTCTATTTTTATAGTTTTAAGGTGTATTTTTCTGTTGTCATGCCAATAAACGCATTTTTCTTTCTTTCTTTTAATGCTAAAACACTGGCGATGGAACAAAGTTACAGGCTTTACTTAGTAACAATATGTAAAACAAATGAATGCATTTAGTATTAAGTACAATTCCTTGTTCTATTTTGTGAAATTACATATTTCGAACAGCTTATCAGAAATAATAATTTCTGTAGTTTTAGATAAACACGGTATGACCGACATTATTAAAGTGTGAGTCATAGAAATAATGAGTGATCAAAGTAGGTTGTATTAGTCGTGGCCAGAACTTGCATTTTTAAAGCAACATGTTTTAAAAATGTTTGAATTGTAAGTTTTTTCCAATTGTTAACTTCATTTAAGTTTTATCACTCAGCGAAAACGTTGCTTAATCTAATAAAATAATGATTGAATTTTCCTCATAAAAGTGAATAATTATATTCTTTTTGAGTGAAACAAAGTATCTTAAATTGTATTTTATTCCTACAATACCTGGATGACCGAGCTCTGCACAGGTGAAAATAGAAAAACAAATTTTCCCATATACGAGACTTAGTTATATCGATTTTTGGCCCCCGTAAACCCCTACAGTGCAACTTTCATCAAAATTGTTAGAGACGTTTTCTATAACGTGATTACAAATATATATATATAAATATTGCTCATTTAGTAGTATAGGATACGTGAACAGTAGATTGGCTCGCAGAACTGGCTTACATTATATTTGTAATTTTAAATATACAAATATACATATGGTTTGTACATTTTTGTAGTACCTACGTATAAATACCACTCGTATTGACAATTTTGTCTTATTTCTCGATTTTAGGTAGATATTCCCCGAGCTGATGTATAATAAAAATACGTTGTAAATATTTGACCTCGAGTGGAATTGAAACAATGCATTTTTAACTAAAAAAGTTAAAATTTTGGAGAACTGTATTTTCTGCCTTTGGTTCCAAATACATTATTAAAACTGTTAGACTGGAAGTCGGGCTAAATATATGAACGTAAAAGCGGCTAGGATGAGAACTAAAGAAAGAGTATAATTTATGAGAAAAACTCTCTGAAAAGAATGCTGATGCTTTTCAAATCTTCATTCCTTCCAGTAAATAAAAATACTTGACTGGAAGTATGACAATGCACTTTCAAGATTTTAAAAACAAAGAAAACGGATTTCTTAAGAAATAAGCAGTTCCTTTGTACTCAAATGTTGTCGTATCTCTATCTATTTTATTGTGTGTACATCCTAACTAAATATAATAATATTATAAATAAATACGATAGTGAGTTTGCTTGTTTGTTATGCTTTCACGCTAAAACAGCTACACGGATTTGGATAAAATTTGGCAAATTGGTAGATCAAGACCTAGGTTAGAACATAAAATACTTTTTTATTCCGATATAAGTAAACAATACAATAAATAAAACGTGTAACGTTGAATTATTTTCTTGCAATAGAAAGTCACAGTCACGATTATTTTGAGTAAAATTAACTCAATAAATGGTAATTACGTACTGACTGGAAAAAATGTAAACAAAACTTTAAATAAATTAAACATAAAAAAAAACTTTCTTACAAAAAATACAATCGACTTCCAAACTACGAACTGAAAAATAACTTTTAAAAATAAGTTTTTTTTCACTTTTTAGTGGGTTAGTTTGTAATTTAAGATAAATAACAAACTAACCACAGGTAAAATCGCCTAATGTCAACTGCTCATCAAAAATACCCAAATCGCTGTAGATGTGCCTATAATATTTGAAGATTTCCCTCGATTTCTCCAAGTTCCCATCATCAGATTGTGACTAAATGACAATGGGACCAACTTGAAAGTATACCCTTTCAAACGAAAAAAGAATTTTTCCATTCGGTCCAGCCGTCTTCGAGTAATCGGTGAACATACATAAAAATAAAAATAAAATATTCCGACGAACTGAGAACCTTCTCCTTTTTTTTTGAAGTCGGTTAAATATAAAAACAGCTTTATTTTAGATCACGTATTTTCGATAGAATCTTTTTTACGCTTCTCATTTATTACCAATCTGACATTTATTATTATGCTGTTCAAATTGGTATTGGTTTATTAGACCACCATATATTTTTGTTTCGATCAGGTTTCTTCCTATGGGAGTCATAATATCGGGTGAATGGACTGCGTGTTTACCTGGATCCGGATAGCATTGGAAAATGGAATATTGGGTTACATTATTATAGTCCCTAGGGGTTCTAGGTTAAATAGTGGTTGACCTACATGGTAGTATTGGTGTGGTTTTATTGGTATTTTTTTGTAAAGATATCCAGGTCCTTTGATATTACTGTAGAGTTTCTTGCCGGCTCTTCTTCATAAAAAACGACTAATTTGAACCGTGCAATCAGCTTATAACGTTACTCAAAATATTTTATTTCACATAAACCCTTACATTTATTGTAAGGGTTTATGTGAAATAAAATATTTTGAGTTTGGATTAGGTGACACACTGAAAATATGAGAGAAACTGGGATTGATTGATTTTGCGACAAAAATATCGCTGATCTATAAAACCAACGAAAAGCATGAGAATGCAATACGAAAACAGGAAAAAATATGTATAAAATCCGAACTGTTCCGCCTACCACAGTACTGTTCTCTAATAATTCATAATAGTCGTGTTTTTATGCTATTTGAATTATTCGCTTCTTTTCACAGAGATACAAACATTTGTGATGAGAAAACGGATCTTTTCACGTAGAACTTCAATAAAATTCTCACAAACGGGACCTCCTCAAAGCCAACCAAAATTTAAAGCCTATACAATAGACACAAGGTTGAACTTACCTTGACTAAAATGTATGACACTGACAAGTAGTTACGAAATAGTTCAAAAGGTGACGTAGAGTTTCAAGTATTTGTCAGGTCTCGATAAAGTTGGGCCATATTTGCATATAATGTATGAGAAATGTACGCAATATGAGACATTTTAGTAATTTATGAGTCCTTAGTTATATTCCGTGTTGTTGTTAAATAGTGATACAAGTTTGTAGTTTCGAGTTCCATACATCTTAGTTGAAGCTTAATTGAGAATAGATTAAGGGCTGACAATAATATTAGAGAAAACTTTCGATACATAAACAAAGTCATAACCGTACGAGAAACCAGCATATCATCCTATAACGTCCCCACTGCTGAGAGACAAGCCTCCCCTCTGTGGGAACGGGCCGTAATCCACCACGCGTGCCCAGTGAGGGTTGATAGATGTCACATGTGTTCGAATTTTTGGTTCTAGGACATGCCGGTTTCCTCACGATGTTTTCCTTCACCGTTTTGAGAGCAGTGGTGGTGAAATTATTTACTCAAAGTGCCTAACTAGGTTCGAACCCAAGACGTAGGTCTCTCGTTATTCGCAGCCGATTCCACTGGGCCACCACTATACGAAAGTAACTCTGTCTGTCTGTTACCCTTTCATGCTTTTAAACGGCTGGACTAATTTCTATGAAAGACACACCTATATTAGGACATAGGATACTTTTTATCCCGTATTAAGTTCTCGTGGAATAATTTCCGATCTTTACGCGGTCGCAGATGCGTGCAAAAGCTAGTATGAAATAAACCAAATAAAAAAAGTTTGTCGAAAATTTCGTAGTCGAATGTTTTCTAAGAATTGGTAGACCATATCAAGCTTATTCTTCGTATTTTACTCGAAAAAACGTTAAAGTTATGAACAGATGAAAGAACTTTGGGCAGTGAAATGAAGGTAATTCTTGGAAGGTCAAAAAGGCAAATTATGACTTTGATCCCTAAGCAGCGTAACTACAACATAAAAAATAGGTAACGACCTAAAACATTGACTAAAAAGTAAAGTAAAAGTAGTCAAGGTAAAGCCGTGGTCGCATGCCATTATAATTTTGCAGATATACAGGTTTCACCTTGACCATTTTTGTACCTATGTCTTGATTTCTGTCTGAAATATTTTCTTGTTTCATACTTCTTTGGAGCGTGATTTTTCAGTAGTCGGGTTTTAGTTTTTGAACTTACTTTTTATTTAAATTATTTTGGGGTTATAATTTCATGATAAAGTATTTTTAGAGCAGCTTTAATTTTTTTGTCTGGATTTTATTGTATAATAGGTATTAGTATTAATTATACAGCCGCGCCATACGTAGCACAGTCTCACTTTTGCTTGTTTTTAACATTTTTTAAACATATTTATTTACATAAACAATATGATATATATACATATTTGTAATTTCATTTGATACCAAACCTGGCTCAATATATTTTTTTATGCCATGAGTTTATGCCCTCTAGAGGGAGCCATATTGCATTTAATGTGACGTCACATAGCCTATAACCAGCGGACAATCATGACGCTTTCAATGATACTTCATTTGTTAAATTATGATCGGTTTTTTAGTATTCATGAGGTAACAGATGAGCATACATACACACATACCGGTCAAAATCATAACCCTCTTTTTTGCTTCGCCGTAGTCGAGTGAAAAGTGAACATGATGCTTAGGATTTTCTTTTTAAAACCACCCTACAACTAATGTGTATAAGCGTTTCATACTAGGGAAGTATTCACTATTCTTTAAATTATTCAGAATTAAAATGAAATGTCCATAAATATCAACTCATACCCAATTAATCAAAATTAAAAATATATAATAGGTATCCTAACTTAACTAAAACTATTTAAAAAAAAAATATGGCGTTGAAAAATTCCTCCGCATCGCTGTCGACTGGTAATACACAAGAGACTGGCGGCATTGCCACGTTGTATGGCAATGCTTAGCTTCTGGCCTATAAATTATTATATTAATCTCCTAGCTCGGAAAAAACAAAATGCTCAGTCAGCAAATTAAAATAAACAATGGTATTAATGCCACTAGCAAGGTTCAAACTTACAACCTAACTTTCTACTTAGATAGAACATCTATGCCATTGGACTAATACCTCCCGCTTTTATTGCATTTAATTAATTCGCTCAATAATTCCTTTGTTCCAAGAACAGCATAATAATTCAAATAAAACTAATAAAAAAGTTAAAATGTGAAGTGTCTTCTGAACGAAGTAAAATTTACATTCAAGAGACAAAAGAAGAAGAAATTAAATAAAAATTAATATAAATTAAATAAAGTATTTAATAAATCTGTGTAATACTGATTAAAAAAATGTTTTGATAGACAGAAAAGTAGTTTATTCTGCATAAAGTATTCTATCTAGCCGGCTGTAATGTCCCACTGCTGGGCTGCTCCCTGTCCATTGTCCACAAATATGTGGCTTCTATCATTAGTCTGTGATGAAGGGCGGGCGTTTTGGAGGACTGTCTTATGTCATTTGAATATTCGAAAAGTGCTGATTCTCAGCTTAATTAGCCTAAATGACTTTTGATTTTGATTGCGGGCTAGTCCTTTCGGTAGGAGTCAAGTTCGTCCCTCCATCTTCCCTTTCTTTTCTTCTTAATTATATTGTTCTTAATATATTATACACATGTTATAAAAAGTCAGGTTTACCGATAATAGTATTGAAGTGGTTGTAAAATTTAGAAGCTTCTGAATACTCGTTAAAAGGGTCTGATCGGAAAACTTTAAACCATCGTGTTAATGCCCCTAAAACTATTAATTATTATTTGCGGTGAACAGGACTTTTATTAGATTTGGTTTTATCGTAATCCCCATCTAAAAAATCAACGCCTACGAACATAACCTACAGCCCGAATATAGGCCACTCTACTTCCTAATACGACATGTATTCGGAAGTAGAGTGGCCTCAAATAAAATGCACTTTCTAAAAGTTATACCTGCTGAATAATAGCATAAGCATAGTATGATCAGCCTATAATGTTTCCACTGCTGGGACACAGGCCACCTCTCTGTGAAAGGGAGTGGCCGTAATCCACCACGCAGACCCAGTGCGAGTTGCCTGGTTTAAATATTAGGTGAATGCGAGGTTGACTGCCCAGCAAGATGCACCACACGTACATTTACGTATCGCCACACGTAGATACCTATTTTTCATGTGAAGAACCTAAGTCAAAAGCCCTATTTTCGAAAAACATAAAAAGATTTGAAGTTAAAAAGTTTTGCATTCTATTTGTTTTATAGAAAGAAATAACTCAATAAATAAAATACGTTTATTTGCGGTAAACATGACGCAGAGAAAGAACAAAAAACAAAAAAGAACAAGTTGGGGGAAAATATGCGTCACACTACGCAAAATGGCCATCGCTCAGCATAATGCTGCAGCCCACATCATCACTCTACATCATTTAACTTACTTACTAGGTTTACCTATCGTAATCGTAATGTTGGTTTAAGTTATTGCATGAATCAATGTGGTTACTTTCTCAGCAAAACTACATTTATGGTAACGACATTAAAATAATTCGTAAGACTTACCTTATAAGCAAGCAAGCGTGGCATTTGCCTTACAGTGAAACTATTACGGCAAACTACAGAACGCCACCTGCTACGATCCTTACATACTCCTTTTACCTCGTTTACGTTCATACATCTAGTCATACACGCACGCCGTTTGCGAGTACTACGCACCTGGCCTTTCTGAAGAACATCACCAAATTCATCCTCTCAACATGCCCAAACCATTTCAGCATATCCTTTTCAATTTTAGTCATTACATTTTCATTTAAATGACACCGCTATCCTATCACATTATTCCTCAGTCTATCATTCATAATCAGACCACACATGCTTCGCAAGGAACGCATTTCCACAGCATTTATTCTACTTTCAGACTTCGGCACGGGGAAAGGCGTGAGTTTATCTATGTATGTATGAAACTATTGTATTATGCATCTATCTATGTAGCTTGTAATGTCCCACTGCTGGGTAAAGGCCTCCCTCTCCGTTGTCCACAAACGTCTGTCTTCTGACGTTGGTTAGTGGTGAAGAGCGGGCATTTTGGGAGACTGTTATGTAATTTTGTTCGAAAAGTGATGATTCTCAGCCTAATTTGAATAAATGAATTTTGATTCCGATTGCGGTTCAGTCCTTTCGGCAGGAGTCTAGTTCGTCCCCCTATCCGCTCTCTGTCTCCTTCTTTTTTTTCTATTGTTCTTAAAATATATAATACCTACACATGTTTTCATGAAAAGGTCAGGTTTACCGATAACAGTTTTGAAGTGGTTGTAAAGTTTAGAAGCTTCTCGAAACTCGTTAAAAGGGTTTGATCGGAAAACTTTAACCTTTTCGTGTTAATGTCCCTAAAACTATGAATTATTATTTGAAGCGAACTTTAATTAGATGCGGTTTTAGGTACTTAATTAACCCTTACTTTGTTAATATGGATAATATTATAACAATACGGCATCTATTTAATCGAATTTCAAATAACGCCCATTTTACTTTCCTAAAAATGTTATTGGACACTCTAATATTATGAAAAATGGGAATTATTTGAAATTCACAAAACGATGCGCTCTTTTTGAGAATCTCAAATAATTCTCATTTTGGGGATTTCAAAAAATACAAAATACAACACACTAACCTAACCAAACCCATTTGATCGGGGTGCCCTAGCAATTGTGAGAAAAGGCCATACAATTAAAAAGTATATATATATCAATTATTTAAAAAAGTGTGCATAATTAAAAGCGCAAAAAGTGTTGAATTGTTCTATATAAGAAAGCGTCCGTCACTAGAAGCATTATAAGTTTTTAGAGCTTAAATATTTCCATAATCTAACTGCCCGTAAACGTCCACTTCTGAAAATATGCCTCTCAATTTTTGAATGAATAGTTTCGAATGTGACTATTAAAATTCGAAAGTTCCATAGTCACCATGCTTGAAAAATCAGTGATCGCAGTTTGTTACCTCCTTGATATACATGGTACCCATCCTCTTGACATGAATTATCGTTTAATTTTCTTTCCAGCATTAAAGAGTCAGCCTTTAAAACTGTATTGGGATTGACATATTCGTTTATTCACTATTCTTATTTTTATGTCTCCCACAGCTGAGCAAAGACCGAATGACTTTTCTTCCAAAATCCACTATTTAGAAAGTTCATTTACGTTGGATATTCAGTTAATTTTTTTGGGAAGGACGAAAATATTAATTTCATTACTTAACTAATAACTTGATTTATAACAGAAACTATGTACAAAAGTACATAGTGTCTGTTATTAATCAAGTTATCATAATTATCTCCGTTTACACTTCTATAAATTAACTGTACTTCAATTAAAATATCTATCTGAAAAGTAAACGTTTGCTGACTACTTACAGCTGTAATGTAAATATTTTCTAAGTTGGCCTAGTTAATTTAATCGAATAATCGCTTAAAATAAACCCCGTTGATGAGAATAATAATTGAATAAGCTTTCAATTTAATTAAAAGCTTTAGAAGTATTAAATTAAGTAAGTATAGTAAGTTAAGTATTAAAATAAATTTGGTAATAAATACGAAGAATATTTTTAAAAAATGTGTTAACATCGCTTAAATAAGATTTTTTTTGTAGAGAGTAATAGTGGAGTTAAAATCCTCTCATTACTAATGTGTCCAAATTCAATATCATCATTATTAATTAATCTTGAATAAATCGATGTATTTTATTACGCCGAATCCGTACAAAATCAAACCATTTTCGATAGTTATTCCTTTCAACATATACTTCGAAACATAAAAAAAAAACTCTTGAACTCTTGTGAAAATTCTTCAAGATAAATATAAAAAAACAACTTTATACATACCTTACACCAAACAACTTCACACAACACAACAACAGATCACAATAAAACACTTTAGAACCACTGAATAAAACTTGGAAAAATTGTTGTTTTCAACGCGAACTTTTTGGGCGGGCGGCTATGGTAGCGCGGCTGATTCGCGCTACTCCTGAAACCGACTGAAGCCTGAAGGCTGTGTTGTAAGCTCGGAACGCACGCGCGCACTGATATGTAAGTTGGGCGGATGATAGTACATAATATTTAAGTTTTTTTACTGAAATGTGTCGGTGAAAGATTGTTTTTAAAGTAGTATTTCGTGAACAACTAATTGTTTGAAAAAATAAAATAAGGGAAGCCTTTCATATTTGTTTTTCAGATAATTAAGTGAAGCATTTTTCCTTCTTTTGTCAAAGTATTTGACATTTTATTTTATCTTTTAACAGCATACATTTATCTTTCCTTATAGATTAAGAACAGATAAAAGGTTCTTTATTATGCTGCTGGAATATTTGTGTTTTTTTTATTAAATAAATAAATACATTATTGGGGAAAACATTATATAAAAGAAAGTAATTAGTTATTGTAATGGTCAGTAATACCGTTACACAAACTCTTTCCATTTTAAAAATGTTTTAAGTTTTTGAAGATTTTAAATGCTTTTTAAGATTTTTAGTGCTTAGTAATTTATAATACGTAAGTCTGCAATGGAACAAGGTGGATTATATTATAAGAGAATGCATGCAGAAAAGTGTACTTTTTACATAAATTGAGGGACCTTTATGAAAGGATCTCACCGACAAAGTGGGCCAAGGATACGATTTGGACGCTTTTAACAAATTGCCCAAAGATGGTAATAAATTATGAGATGTGCAGGAATAAGGGGAAATCGCTACCAATTTTTTATACAAATGACTTTTAACTTTTATTTGTTTTTGAAATGTAAATTTTTTCTCTCTGCTCAGTCTGTCATGTTCGGTGCAAATCATGTATTTGCTTTCTTTGTTTAATAAAAGATTATTCGAATAAAAGTAAAAGCTAGATACCATACTTTTATTTTCATACTAAAGAGGTACCTATTCCATCTCTTCATAGCTCAAAAGGTGTCCTCCTGTCGTAACTTGAACGTAAAGTTAGTAAAAGTTGTTCTAAACCAATTTCCTGAATTGAGGAGCAGGTTGCAGGAGCAACTATCGTAAATTGACATCCAGGTAGAGTAGTTGGTCAACTGAGGCTGACTAATTACATTAGTAGCTAGTGGAGGTATAAGATATCTTATTAGTATTGTTAATCTCTCGTCGTCGTTAATCGTCTATCCACTGGTTATTACTGCTAACTGGTTTTTATTTACACACACATATTTACATAATTTTAGGAACTAACAGACTTAAAATAATAATATGTACAAGTATATAAAAAAGGGGTTGGGGGAAATAGTCATAGGGCATCAAAAAATTCGACCGCATCGCTGTCAACAGAAAAAGTGCCTAAAAGGCTGGCAGCATTGCCACGTTGTATGGCGATGCTGATTCTTTGGCCAAAGAATAGGCTAGTCCTCTCGTCTCGTGAAGAGTCGACTAATCGTTTGGCGAAACTAAGTGGGCACTCAAACCCCATGGTCCTAGTGTTTCAACCCCATAGGCTCAAAAATATAAGTCCCAATAAGATTGGAGTATTTGCGCCGTTTGAGGTTTTCCGCACTTGAAGCATGCTGACTTTAATTTTTACCTGCCTGTAGATTTTTTGTATATCGGTGAGCCTATTAAACTCAGTGTAGTTAATTAGGTATCTTGGGGTGTAACTTAGTATTGTTGGTGCATCTTAGGTAACAAAGGCCTCGTAACTGTAGGTACGTATGCAGCTCCTGTGTTAAAAAGTTACACAATATTCTAAATGATAAACTTTAAAATATTTGCTACGAAACCAAGCTATATGTCAGTTTTGTTAAACCAATTGGAATTTGACATAACGAAATCAAGCCAATCAGGCTACAAACTAGAACCCCCTAAGGGTTTGGGGTTATTTTATTAACCTCGCAGCTACTCTTTCATAATTGATTTCCAGGGCATTTGTCTTATTGAAACCTAAAAATAAGCCAATATAATTATATTTGTATACATAAACTGACGCTCTATTCCGATGGAGTAGACAGAAACTACGGAACGCTATCAGTCGTTACATTCCTAACATACTCCATTTGCTTCGTTTACGTTCATACATCTGGTCATACACGCACGCCGGTCGCGAATGCTACGCACCTGACCTTTCTGAAGAACATCACCAATAAAGGTATAAGTAAGTATATCCTTCTAGGGCTGGAGTTTCCACTCACATCTGCCTTGTAAACCTTTTGTTAGTCGCCTTTCACTTATCCTCTCAGCATGACCAAACCTAATTAAAATATAATTATGTTTGTATATATAAATGCCGCTTCGCAAAATGTTAACCTCAACACGAGCGAAGCCGCGAGCATAAAGTAGTGATAATATCAAGCGGTACATATTATTAATAATTCACTTTGTTATCATTAATAACATTATTGACAATGAATGCAAAATTGATCCTGAGCGTGAAATCACAAACATTTTAGTATTCAAATCAAAATGTAAATACGATTAACGTTAAATTATGTCATATTTGACATTATCAATAAACCCTAATATTAATTTTGTAGCAAACAATAACAGTTAATGACTGGCGCTTTCGAGATAGTTAACTGAGCTGTGAAACACTTTACGGTTAATGATAATTAATGACAGAATTTGCCTAATTTTGTAGTAAAATATCATGGGCAGCGGGAAAACTGTTTTGTCTTAAAGAAAAGACGGATTTATTGTCTGCCGTTCAAAGAATTCCCATTTTGGACCTATTTTATTATCAGAGTAAAGGATTCTCAGAGTAATTATTATAAACCTAAACCAAGCAAGTCCGTGTAATTAGTGCATTTTTACGGTTCCGTAGCCTATTGCGTAAAAACGAAACTATTATAATTTAGTCATGTCCGTCTGTCCGTCCGTCCAAATGACACATAGGCCATTTCACTCGGAGACTATCGGCACTATATCGATAATTTGTAAACTGTGCACCTAACTATGCTCTACATTTATGTTTGACATTCCTTGAGTACTTTTGTTTTTCATACCTATAATAATAATAAATGTATGTTTAGTTATTCAATTTAATACCCAGTGAAGATAAATAGTTATATAATAATTTATTATAGCTGACTATTAACTAAACAAATTTTTAAGAACAGATGCCTAACTGTTTTGTATAAGACTTTTAGTGTAGATTTACAGAATAATGAGTTTTTCAACAGTCCAACTCTAAAAAAAGCCCAACTAATAAGTCAGTCCCCGGTACGTTAAGGCTCCTGCTGACAGCGCGACGCGACGGAAATTGTCCCACCATAGTCGCGTCGCGCAGTCGCGTTGGGCCTGTCTGTTCAAGCCTTAAAACCAATTGAGATACGTTGGTAAATTCCTAGGATCCTTTCGATTACTCTAGCCTGCCAGTAAATTAGTTAGGGATGCCAAATGAAGAGAACAGTCTGGGCCTTTGCTTAATAATTGATACTTATTTAATTACTTTTGATCACCGAATCAATCTGTGGGAGTAATTTCATTTTGTTATTGAGTACGTTCATGATTGATGAGCTTTTGAGGGTTTGTCGTTGCAGAAGGTATTGGTTTTTTTTTTTTTTTAAAAGGGCTTTATTGCCTTTGTACTGGTACAAGATACCTTTCTACTTAATATCTTGAATGCCAGGTTAGTAGTTTCAACTTAAATGTTTCTTCTTCTCGAATTGATTATACCTACTTCTATGTTATTAGATACTTCTGCCGTCATAACTAAGAATGCAGTAATCGCAAAATGGCGGTAACGAGATAAACGCAAAAAACATATTTCATACCATCTGAGCAAGATGTTCGTATTTTATTGGTCATAATATATATCGAAAAATTCGGAAAAAAATCAAGCTTTTACAAGATAATTTTCCTTTATTTAATTTACTAATAAATGCAATTATAATACGTATTACTGCGTTTCGGTTTAGTATCAAGTCGTTTCCGAGTCACAGGATACTAAAACTAAATGCAGCACTTGCGCGTATTACTGCATTATGTCTTAGCACAAGTCGATTACTGCATTATTTTTTAGTAATTATTGCCATTATTATATGCTCGGAACTAAGTTGAAGTGTACTTAAGTATCTTCTCAAGGACTTATTATATAGGTGCATTTTAAGGTTAAGGTTTCTATCTCTTAGCTACGACCTAAGTTTTTACATTGTGGAATGCAAATAAAGTATTAAGTAAACTATACGGATGTTAAAAACTTACTGCATGTTCTTATAATATGCAGCATTAGGGTGCAATAAGAAAAAACATGTTTTTGTAAATTTAGTTTTAATAATAATAACTAAAAATAAAAAAAAATCAGTCAGACTGTTAATTAACATTCATTAAGTAGGTACAATATTGGCATCATCTACGAACCATTTAGCGCTTTCTTAATTTCTAAATTAAATAAGAGTCTTTCAACCTAATTCTAATATTGAGTCTTTGTTTTCATTGGCATGACTTAGTAGCAAAAACTAGTTAACTATTTACTTATCACATTCCAATAAGGCAGATCAATACATGCGCCTGCATGTTCTTAATATAAAAACCTTAAACAACATTTTTAAAACGTTGAAAATATTATTTAAATACAAGCTATCAAACAAAATCTAACATAACAACTTAAAAAAAACATCCAAACAAAAAATCCTATAAAAAAAAGTTATATAAATATTCATTCTGCTGACTCTCTATTTGCAATGAGATCTACAGAGGCATCGTTTACAGGCAGATTTTGCCAAAACAGCAGTCTGTTTTCAGGTATTAAGTTAGCTAGTTTTTTAAGTATACCAGTCTTTCTTTCCAAAGTAATTCCTCGCGGCTTTTGATTTCTTACTGGCTCAGGTACAGCAGATTGTTTTATTAATTGACTTTTCAGAAAATCTATTTCCAACATATTTCCATCATGACTTGTCTTAGCAAGTAGTGTCATACTATTTCTTTGTACTTCGACACAAACAATATCTTTTATATAGGTTCTTTCTTCACACTTTTTTAATTTATACTGAGATGAGTGATCTTTGTATTGAAAAAAATCGGAAACTTCCATGGGCTTTACATTAACTTTACCTGAATTTGCTAACTGTACGCAATCAACAAAATCGGCAAAATCATACACTTTTTTTGCTTTTTGAAGCTGATTTTCAACTTGATGATGGAAATTGTCTGCAGACATAAACGTGTGTCCCGGTTCGAAATATTTAATAATAATTTTCGTTGCGCTGATTAAATGGCTATTAATAATTTGTACCAGAAATGTAAAAAATGCCCAATTTTTATTTTGACTGGTGCAATTGTCGGTCCAAACAACAATTTCATTGCAATCACGTTTACTTTCAAAAAAAGCTCTGTATTTACTAATTATGTCCTCTTGTTTTCTACCAGATACTGCTTCATGCCATACCGCTGCAAAAGGTTTTCCCTTACTGGAGCCCAAAGGAACAAAGCTTTCGTTAAATGCAATTATTCTCGGGCAGAACATAACGACTTTAAACATGTCTAACCTTGGTAGCATAATTACTTTTTGTAAATCAGCTGAGTAGTAACATTTTGAGGATTCTGGTCCTTTTAAAGATTCCGTTGCATCGTGTTGGTAATGAATTCGTGCTTTTTCGTATTTTTCACGATGGTTACGATATGAAGTACAATCGGTACAATGCTCTGTATTTTTGCATGAAATTTGATGCAGTCTATAACTCTCACATTGCTCACACTCTTCATTACCTAACTGGGCAAAAGATATGTTCATATCTTTCTTTAAGAATTTCCTGTAGAGATCATAAGAAACTATAAAGTTTGGATTCTTTTCAATAAAATCAGTATGCATCATGGTTGCGTTTAAATCACTGGGTAGATATCTTCTATTAGGAGCATGTGCTCGTCTGTAATGTGCAATGGCCGGTCTAAAACTTTCAATATGCTCTTTGAGCTTTTCTCTGTCCAATTTTTTTGAAATATCATGCTTCCCACGTCGATCTTTTTGAGCACTTGAAAGCTTTTTCAAAATATCAAGCACACGCCTATCATTATTTTTATGGTATCCCAGAGTCGTCAGAAAGAATGTCTTACAAACTTCCTTCTTCTTACTGTCGATTTGAAAAGAATAGACATAAGGTCTTCCGCATCTGCTGGCTATTCTTAATACGTCTATAAACTTCTTTTTCTGTAACCAGGGACTTGACAAACAAACCTTGAGCTTCATAACTAAACTCCCAAAATAATTCATTTAAACGTTTGCGTTCTAATTCCGTAAAATTTAACATGCATTTTTTAGTACACGTTTCGTTACATCCAGGTTTCACCGCCATTTTCTCCAATTTTAATTTTTTCTTCTCTTCTAACCGTGTTTCTACAGATTTCTCAAATTTACGCCTGATTCTTGGTTTGCCAGATTTTGTTTTTCCGTTTGTAGGATCGTGATCGACATCAATTTCTGGCTCTATATATCCAACATTCTGCAAACTGGATTCAGTTTCAATTGTATCGTGGTTCAAGTTATTATATTGGGGCTCTTGATTTAACGAATTCTGTGAATTAGATGCGATAGCAATCATGTTTTAGTTTAAATTATCTTCCGTTTGCTGTGTATTTTCCATTGATGCTAAGCTGTTCACCGATTCATCTAATCCTAATGTTATATCTGTAAATGTTAAATCCATCAAAGAACTTGGGAACGTTTCATCACATAACAAAGAAAATGACTCTGTTTCGTTGACTGGAAAAACTTCAACATTTGAAGCAGACGGTAGTCCCGTGACTTCAACATTTGAAGCAGAAGGTAATTCCGTGACTTGAACATTTGAAGCAGAAGGCAGTTCCGTGACTTTAACATTTGAAGCAGAAGGTGGTTCAGTTACTTCATTCGATTTTCCCAGCACCATGTCTAACATGCTTCGACTGCGGAAGTTTTTGGTACTCATTGTCAAAACAATGATCTGAAATATAAGACATCTATTAGATACTAATTAAGCAAGAACTAGCATAAAACTATAAAAGACACTGCTCACTGTCGAAATCGATACTAAGTTAGTGTATTGCTTAGGAAGTTTCGTTTATTGATCGAAAAATAACAAAATTAAAACATCCGCACTTCGTAACACTGATTTATAGATACAGATTGATTTATTAAATATTGCATATGGATTAAATAAGAATTGATAGGAATAATTTTAAGGAAGAATTATGAAGAAGGCACAAAAAAAAAATTGGTACGTTGTCAAATTCGTTTATGTAGGTACTTCACTTTTCATACCCTACTAACCTACGCACGGCACCAAGCGCTCGCGCTAGTGATGTTGAATCCGCAAGTACACCTACCCACCCGCATTGCAAAAATCTTATCCTCCAATATTAAAACCAATTAACTTATAATATTAACAAACTATTACAACACAAAAAGTTTACAGAATAAAAACATAAATCAAATTGTAGGTACATTTGACCATTTGTTCTTTAAATACAAGACCCTTAATAACTTTAAAACAGATTGCTCTATTTACATAACTCTTTTTGCCCTATCGTTTGTATATCTAAACCAATCAAATAACACTAAAACCAAAACAATGTATACTTAAACAAAAAATCATGTTTTCAACTTACGTAATATTTGGTGGCGCAAATGAACTAATTGTAGTGGCTTAAAGAAGTCGGTTGAAAACGATAATTCGCAACCGTCCACTAAATACTTAGTTAGAATTTTATTTTTGTTGCTAAATTTTTGCATTACAAAGTTCAGATAAATAAATATCTTGGGACTATTTAGATAGTACCTACGAGTAGTAGATTGAATTCTGTATCTACCTATAACTTTCCTGGTATTAATATCAAACTAATGTAAATGTCATTAAATTGCTGTAAACTACTCGATCGAAGTTAGAGTAGACTATCATAATTAGGTAAAAACTCACCCTAACTTCGTTGCGTCGAAAAAACAACAAGAGGCGCACCGGAGCCCCGCTCGTGGCGCACGTATTACTCCACCGAATGACGTCGTCGAACTGATTTACTAAGACAAAACGCGGCAATGGATCGCACTGCTACGACTTCGCAAGCCTTTACTACACATAAATGCAGTAATGTGGAGTACTGCGTTTTAATTTAGCAATTTGTCTACTGAATTTAAAACAAAATAATACAGTAGTGGATATTACTGCATTCTGTTTTAGGGTTTGCAAGTACTGCATTCTTTCTTAGGTCATGTTTAATACTGCGTTTTTTCTTATCATTGAAGCAGTTTTTGTGCAAATACGGCGAAAATCATTACATAAAAAAACATACTCCGAGTGAATTTTTTAATGAAAATAATTTTTTTTCATGTACGTGAACCTCTTGAGATGCCATTTCTGGAAAAAAGTGAAAATCTCAAAAATGTCGATTACTGCATTCTTTGTTATCAGGGCAGACTTGCGCCCGGTCGATGGCTACAATAAATCATTGCATTATTTTATTCTTCGAATATGAATATGAATATTTATTTGTTAAACAAAGGTTGCGTTGGTCTTCAGTAAAAATTCAGTTGACTATGTTTTGCCAGTGGCTTACAAATTTATAGCTACAGTAGGTAAAATAATATTAAAAATAAATTCTAATGATTATATTAAGTATTTACAAATTCAAAGTACTTATTTTATATTAATTAAAATGAACTTCAATAAAAAAATCACACAAAATACAACAAAATTACAAAATTCATTACTTAGTCAAATTATATTAATGTTATTGTCATTAAGAAAAAGATTAAATAATTAATTATTGTCATTAATTCATTCTGCAGTGTCATAAATGGATTACAAACATTGATAATTTCTTCTTGAAGCTCGTAATCTTTAGTTGCTTCAAGGAGTCAGGTAACTTATTATATAATATATTCCGGGTGCTATTCCCAGTAAGCTTTTGCGCATCAAAGCTGTCTTATATTTCCTTGCACATAAAACGTGTTGATATTGAGCACGTATAGGACCTCTCGAAAGAGTAGGCAAACAGGCCTGCAGGGGATACTTTGAATATTCCAACAAGAAAGGGCATGGTAGGAATTAGTCAGTTAGGTACTCAAGCACAGAATAGTACAGAAGGCGCACTCCGCATTTTAAGAATGAAGCTACAAGTACGCGGCGGGCTCGTCTTGTCGGGACATTTCAGTGAGCGTAACGTAGTCAGAAGTATAATAGTTACGCGATAGTAAGAGAGGCAACTTCTAAGTGAATATAACAGTAGTTTATTAGCGCTGTGTGACCTCGATTGAACTTTATTGTGTCGTAGCAAGAGTCGCTTTTTATTCAAATGATTTTTCGGAGTGAACTATCTGTATTAATATATGGTGGCAGTCCGGAATGTGGATTTGTGGCCGGTTGCTGACAATTGGCTCGCCTCCTATTACATTGAACTTAAACATAATTGGGTGGTTGGGTGTACTGCATAGGTACCACTGCCTTGCCTTTCGAGGTTTATAGGTGTGGTGTAATGTTATGTTATGTAAATTAATACTTTATAATTATTGCGTTCTAAAAAACATGATGGAACATAGACAATTAAAAGTTAAAAAACTTCCCAAACAAAGAGGGCGAAACAGCCTCAGATTTATGCAATAATTATTTAAATATATTGTGTTTATTTTAGGTATAACTGAAGGTCAAGGTCGAAGGACCATGTTCAATCCTGATCACGAAACCTTTGCAGCGAATTAATTATCTTCTCGCGTGCTAAGGTTAAAACAAACATAGCTGTAATTTAGGTTAAATATTGTTTATTTTTATTTTGGGTAAGGTTTGTTAGGATCGAAACATCAGCAATTTTTTTTTTCAACTGATTTATGTATGATAGAATCCCGTTATAGTTAACCTATGAGCTCTAAAAATACCACCTATTATTGTTAACAGCTGGTAAACTGTTTGTTAACCAATCTCCCTAGCCTTTTCCCAACTAAGTCAGGATCCGCTTCCAGTCTAACGGAATGCAGCTGAATACCAGTATTTTACATGGAGCGACTGCTTGTCTGACTTCCACAACCCAAGATTTATAACACGATACCCCTTGGTAAGACTGGTTGTTAGACTTCTGGGCTTCTGACTACACGTAACTGGCAAAGATCTACGAATGACAGCCGGTACCTCGATATGTGATGGATGGTCACACACCACCGCGGCAAGCAGTATCCTTCGATCGACTCGTGCGACTGTCATCTTTTAGCCATGAGCCTTTCCTAACTGTTTATCATTAACTTTTTGTGTAACTTTAATGTATTTGTGTCTCAATTACAAATGTACGTAAATAAAGGCACATTCTTATCTTTTAAGTCGGCCAGGCAGTGAATTCTGCCTTTTTGCAGAACTAACAACATAAATAAAAGGAAAAAACCTAGTAGTTACGTATGACTGCCTCTTTGGTCTAGTGGTCACAAGCGCTACTGCTGTGCATGAGGTCCTGGGTTCGTTTCCCAGGTTAGGTAAAGTGTTATTGGGTTTTTCTGTCTGGAATTTCTCAGTAGTAGCCCGGAGTCTAGATTTGTGCCCGGTTGTTGGCAATAGGCTCGCCCCCTATTACAGGAGACTTAAACATAACTGGCGAAGTGTGGATGTACCTGCTATAGCTACACCTCTGCCCAACCCTTCCGGGAGACAAGGCGTGATGTTATGATTATGTTATATAAAGTATTATTAAGTACCTACTTTAATTATTGTGAATATGAGGACTATGTACCCATTTTTTTTTTTCTTTCTCATTTAGTTTTAATGAAGATCTGTCAGTTTGATTACTTTATGCGGCCTGTCCTAATGTCCTTTCTTTGGTATTGATCGTCGAGGCGTTGAGCTCCTTAAATTCTGAGTTGAGCTACACGAGTACACCTACTGCCAAATGCTCGCAGTGACTGGACAGTCTCAAGCAAATATATGTGGTTCTTTCTTCAGAAGACTATTTCAGACCCTAATATACATGAGCCTCACATGATCTGACGAAGATTATGGCTAGTCTTTAAAGAGTCTGAACTCTGAGTTTGTTTCGGTCTTTCTTCTCAGAGTCGTCCGATCAGAAACGTCGAACTCATCTAACTTATTTTTTTTTGTAACTTGTAAAAATGATTCCGATATCTTATTTACAGAATAAATAATTTCATTTAATTTCATTTCAAATAATTACATGGCATAAATTAATGCTAACTTACCGACCATTAGCTTGGCATAGTAGTATGATAAGTGATTGTGACACAGCCTCAAAGCACGTCGTGTCTAGTGCAGTGATCCGTCAGAAACACGACGAGTCGTGAACGAGTGGGAACGCGCGTCATTTGCACGCGTGAATAAACTAGCCAGTGAGCAATAAGCTGAAAAAAGCATGTTAGAATTTGAGCAGAAGGCTTCAATTAACAGAAGACAATTATGCTCTCTTGCTGTTAGTCGTCATCATCTGCCTAGCCTTTTCCCAACTATGTTGGGGTCGGCTTACAGTCTAGCCTGATGCAGCTGAATACCAGTATTTTATGTGCAGTAACTGCCTATCTGACCATCTAGTTTTTTTAAATATGATTGACGTGTAAAAGTTTATGTAAAAACCTACATAAAAAAAATAATTTTTCCTTAAATGTAAATTTGGATTTTGCAGCCCTTCAAAGTATTCTCTAAATAGAACTTAGCTTAGGAGAATGTGTCAGGGTACCCGTGAAATTCATTTTTTTTTTTGTAATTTGCAAGCCAATCAGTTTGTATGTTAATCTTTCGCGGTTGTATCAAATATTTATTAATTTATTTAATACTTCAAGCACAGAAATGTACATAGGAGGACTTAAGGCCATTAATAAAAGCCACCAGCCAGCCAGCTATTTAGCTTCTTTAAGCCATTTGTAGATTGGTTTTTTCATGAAATCATGACATTTGACGCCAATTCCAACTTAAGGAGTTGTATTGCTGATTCTAATAATAATAACGGTCGCAAACCATATTATTTTAATCAACATACAACCTCACACAAACCTGCAAAATGAAAAAAAAACTTATGAAAATTTGAATTTCGTGGACTACCTTAGCGCATCCCCTTAAATAAAGTTTACAACGCTTAAAGAAATAAAAGGTTCTGTAAACCGCAAAATTATAAATTAAGAACAATTTACCAAAGTTCCTCGTTACGTAAGTAATTAATATTTTAACGCACATAAAAAAGTTTCTTACAATCTTTGCAATTCAATGTTAAAAAAAATCCTGCAAAAAGTGGCTTGGAAATATTCAAGTGCGGCCTCGAATGTCTGGCCATAGATATAGAGGAAAATGGATACGGTAAGCAACGGAGTTCCTACTTTTCTGGAGGATTCTTACTTTTTCCTGAAGACAAGTTACTTAACTCCAAAGCTACTTAGTGAAAACACAAGAGTTTTTTTTAATACCAATCTGTTTCACTGCTTGGTTACCTTTAAAACTTAATAATGGTGCTGCCAGTTTCCGTAACAAGCATAATTATTCTTACTTTGTCGCATACAACTACGAAGTTATGGCATGAAAATCAATCCTACAAGCTTATCCAATAAGTTACTAAGTAGTCATTCCAAAAATTCACAAAATTCAAGATCGAGCGAAAAACTTAGGCATTTACCTCCAGTAACTCGCAATCACGGACAGCTTGCACCATCAATAGTTGTACATCTGTGACTCATACTCATACTTTTACCGAGCCCTTAATTACAATAAAATTTGCATACTTCAGAAGTTTCTTAATTTCATAAATATATTCATGGTGATGTCTTTTTATTAAATTATTGTGACCTACCCTCGCAATTTAGTAGCGTTATCAAGTGCTTGGGTTACCTGTGATTTATAATCTCGTTGTGTAATGTCAAAAGGTGAGCAATGTTTTTATTCAGAGTACCTAATATGTGAATAATTAAAGTTATGATTATGAAACGAAATATGATGACCGGTGGCCTTTTTCTTTGTTACTACTTCATTAAATACAGTGTGCAATACAGTTAGGTACCTCTCTAACTATTTAGAAACATTTCAATTTATACTGTAACCTGTGTACCCGCGTGTTTGGGGTCGAAACGCTCGGGTCACGGGGCCCGAGCGGGCGTCATCATTTTAAAATGCAGATATATGGCAGTGACCTTAAGTGAAGTTAAGCGGTTAGCTTGCGTGTTCTGTAATGAGCTCATGCAACGTCTCGTATGTCCAGCCAGTAAAAGGACTCGCCGATCAAGGAGCGCTGTCCCAAATAAGACCCATTATTAATTTATTATACATAAAACAAAGGGTATTTTAATAAAACACGTACCTATACTAAAATATAAATAATTAAATTATCTTTAAGATGGTGAAGGTTTCAGAAAAACACATTCATAGATTTTGCGTGATTCTCAATTTTTTATCCGCGTTAGACATAACTTTACAAATTAATTTTACTATGTAATATAAACATAATCGAAAATATTAAATTATTTTAAAATGGTCTAATTATTATTTTTTTCTAATCATTAACACTAGTCGGTTAGACATGATCTTCAGTATAAAATCATTTATAGTCGGTTATCGTCGCCTTAAGGAAATTTCTCGACACTTCACGTGACCAGAGGAAAAAAAAATGCTGAAATGCTGTCAGTCTACTATACGTTTCCGGATGCGGACAGCGATGCGGACGAGTACTTTGACGCCTAAGTGTCCGTTTGTTTTGCATTTATTTGTATAGTTCGTTAGTTGTCTTTTAATGTCTTTTAATTTGGTAAGTACCTAGTGTAAATACTTAGTTACTTCTGTTATATATTGTATATAATAATTTTAATATACCTCTAAAAAATATGAGGATTTCATCTTATGAGGCTTACAGGTATTTCATGTGTTTTAATACGGGTGTGTAACGTTTGAAATAATAACTAAAGTTCTAATGATCATATGACCTAATTCCATTTATACTTTTTTTTTAATATAACGACGAAATGATATAATTAATTATTGATATAATTTCATGTGACCTAATTTTATATGATATAATGAACATTTTCTATAATGCACATTTGAATTAATATTCAATTAGTATAATATTCAGTTATTATAATATTCAAAATCTATAAGTGAAGTTAATATAATTTAGAAACGTCTACTTATATTTGTATATTTTTGCAAAAAAACTGATTAGATTTTAAACGCCTGCCGTTTAGGTTATGCTAGTTGGGTTTGGGTTGGGTAGCATTTATGTTAGGTTTAGTGACCAGATCCCCACTATTGTTAGGTTGTGAGGTTATCACATAACGATGTTTCCTGACATTTACTTATTCATTACAGAATTTTGTCTGAAAATGAGTAAATATGAAAATTGGGTCAACTGAACGTTATAACAAAAGAGCATTTTACAAATTGAAAATTATATGAAATGAACGTTTTACTAAATGTTATTATAGCAAAAGAAGGTTATATGAAATATAACATTAGATCATATGAAATTAGGTTATATGTTTTTATAGCATATGAAAATTATATCACGTGAACGTTATTTCAAGTGATATTAAAGAAAATGTTCATTATGCCATATATTACACACCCGTTGTAATACACACAGTACAGGACGTAATGTCCAACGAAGTTGCACACAATTTTGTATGTTCTTACAAACTGCCAAAACCGAGAAGTAGGTACCTATTATTTTAATCTTACTTGGATAATAATATTATTGTTTCACTGTAATTATGTGTATTATGCTTAAATTATTTTTAAGAGTGTGTTCTCAATAATGTTTTTCCACAAAATTAATTTTTTTATATCATCGAACCTTTATTAATGATTTACTAAGTCACACTTTCATTTGTTCAGAGCTAAGAATAACCTACTTACTACCCGGAGTGCAAGTCAAGGCAACAGAGGATTTATATCATGTGCATGGGAAACATGCACCAGCAAAAGGGACTACAGAATGTGAAAATATAGTTTTCCAAAGGATTGGGGTCAGCCGTTGTTGCTCTGGACCAGAAACTCGCCAACATGGATAGACGTAAATCTATATTTGACTAGAATTATAGCAGTGGAGTTATTGTGATAGAATTCGTTCGGAATGGTAGGTACAGTATTTTAGTCTGGAAACCAGCTATGCTTGTTCCGGTATCGGACTTCATTGTATTTTATGTTAAACTTGCTGCGTCCGGCGGTTTCACCCACATAAGTCTCGATCTCGTTGGAATATCGGAATAAAGAGTATCCTATGTCCTGATCCAGGGCATGGTCTACTCATGTGCCAAATTTCATCTAAGTCTGTTCAGCTGTTTTAGTGTGAAAGCGTAACAAAGAAATAAAGAAACAAACTTAATTTCGCATTTGTAATATTATTATAAGTTAAGTTAGGTTAATAGAATATTCTGACTTATTTCAGATATCACCGAGGTTAGTCAGAATATTCCATTTTTCAACTTGAATTTGAAAAATGTAATATTCATTATATATTCATATTCATTATCCATCGTTCGGACATAAAAAAATTGACATCTTCGCTATAAACATGATCAGTTTATTTGTAGAAAGTGAAACATGTTATGTAATTTTTTATTCGTTGAACTATTGAATCTTTGATTTATTGACGTGAATATTCCTTGTATGAACAGCGATTGAATATACCGGTCTGTATTCAGAAGTGGTAGAAGTACCTACATCAAGACAATTTCCATCGAAAAAACGCTTTTAAATTAGATAATCATGGAGGAGACTGTCATGCTGAATCAAATCCGCCTCACCCACTTGCCATACCACAATCACATATAACATTAATTAAATTAAGCTTGAACATTGCGTGTTTCTGAACATTCCTGGGTATGTTCGACCTTGTATACCATATTAGCTGTAAGTTATAAACGTCGCGGCGACACGCGATAACTAGTTGAAAGTATTTATTGTTTTAAAAGTAGTTGAATAGTTCTTTAAATTATGACAAATTGTTGCGGAGGAAAAGACAAATAGTTGGAGTTTTGTAAGCAGGCGATGGATTCTTTCAGTTATTCTTGGTTTTGTTGGCAAAGACAATTGGATAATTAGATTAAGCTTCAGGGTGCCCTTCTTTTGACTGCCTCGTTGGTCTAGTGGTCGCAAGCGCTACTGCTGAACATGAGGTCCTGGGTTCGATTCCCAGGTCGGGCAAAGTGTTATTGAGTTTTTCTATCTGAAATTTCTCAGTAGCAGCCTGGAGTCTGGATTTGTGCCCGGTTGATGGTAATAGGCTCGCCCCCTATTACATGGGACTTAAAACATAACTGGCGAAATGTGGGTGAACCTGTTACAGACCACCTCTGCCCAACCCGTCGGGGAAACAAGGCGTGATGTTATGTTATGTGCCCTTCTTTTCAGACTGAAATGGAGGGCCACCCCAAGACTTACTTACAACCAGCATTAATGAGCTGTAGTATCGATCGGATGTATATAGTGGCTTCGTACCGTGTAAGATCAGTAACCATCATCTACCTATTGCTGAAAGTTCCAGGACAGATTGCATTAGCACCTCAGGTTTCACGTTCATCTTAGTAGGTACCGTAAAAGTTCGTGAAATATTTGCGAATGACCTCACCATTGATAGTGCTGTCGAACTAAGAAGAGGTTAAAGTATTGTTTAATTTGATCTGCTAAACTTTAAAACCTAAACCAAGTTCTATCATCGGGGGTATGACGAATTTGTTACAGGCCCCGCGCTGGCTTAAACAGAAGGAGATAAAAAAACCTTAAGTATTTATTAACTGCATACTTTACATATTTACTTAACAGATAGAACATGCTTTAGCTCAGCGTGTCTTCCCTTTATGAGCCTGTAAATGTCCCAATGCAGGGCTATGAGTCTGACCTTAATTGGTCATGAATTTGTGATTTCAGATTGATAATTTTGTGTATATATAAGTCGGAAATACGTTACTGAGTTGACTAATCGGGACGCCAGCGCCGCCTAGTGGCGTTCGACAAAGTCTGAACATAATGCTCGGACCGGCCGAATCGGAGCTGCAGCAGAATTCATCGGTGGCGGTCAAGCTGTGAAGACGTTTAGAAACTGTCGCGCATTCCGAATAATCGTGTCGTGTACCTGCGTGTGAATTACTAGTGTGATTAATTTGATAGTAAATTATAATTTGATGCTGCAAACGGTTTTTCTATTACGCAATAACTAACATTACCCACAGTACGCCCACAGTAGTTAAAATATCGCTGATGATAACGAAAGAGTCCCATACTTGTCTCCGACATATATATATATTTATTATTATTATTGAGTTGAGCTCATGATTCTTAGACAATTGGTATTGTTTGGAAGAAAATAATTGACCTCCTTATCTGGTGCTTAAAAATCGTATCGTATCGTATTTGCAAGGTTTACTGCATTGAAACATCGTAAACCGCTCCAGCCTACATAATTAATAACCGTCTCGTTAAAATTTCACCGTCACCGCGACGTCCGGGGTTCGATCCCAGGAGACATTATACCTTCGCGTGTAATTTTACATGTAAGGCAAAATAATAATAAGATTAAAAAGTAATAAATCAATCATTGTTTGAAGGGTAAGTAAGTTATTTGTTTTTGGATACTGAAAGTAAATAGACTTATTGCGGTATGTTATGTATTTCCGACTATGACTGACTTGAATGTGTGTTGGTTTTGCTTCCCAGTGGGACTTATATCATCATCATCTGCCTAGCCTTTTCCCAACTATGTTGAGGTCAGCTTCCAGTCTAACTGGATGCAGCTGAATACCAGTATTTTACATGGAACGACTGTCTATCTGACCTCCACAACCCAGTTACTGAGTAATACGATATGCCTAAGCAAGACTGGTTGTCAGACTTTCGGGCTTCTGACGACCCGTAACGACTGTCAAAGATCCACGAATGATAGCCAGGACCAACGGCTTAACGTGCTTTCCGAGGAACGGAGGGGATTTGGTATGTACAGATGGTCACCCATCCACGGACGAACAGTAGCAAGTGGCGCCCGTGCGGCTGTTTTTCCTTAGCCACAAGCCCAGTGTAAAATTGAAATTTTTATGTTACAGGTTTTCAAATAGAAATGACACACAGACTGAACCATCAGTATTGTGACTGTTGCTGTATGTAACTCACATGTAACTCCACCAGCCTTCAAAAGAAGACAGAGCCAAGTTGAAGAATGTATGGTGGTAGTAGAAGTATTGCATGAAAAATTATCAATAAATATGTAGAAATGGGGCTTTAGTAAACAAACAGTATTAAAGTATTTCCAGGTTAGCCCAGAAAAGCTAATTTACAAGGAGCTCTAGTAATGTCCTATTTGACATGCGTCATTTTAATGGTAGCACACCTTTTCTGCATAAAATAAGCTCACTTCAAAAGCCTTCCTTTAACTCCGCGGTCTCGTATTGTTTCCTGCTATTGTAATAAACATGAAAGTGTTTTGCATAGGAGCTTAAGGTCAGGTGCGCCGTAAAACCAAGCCTGCATGGCGTTTGTTGATACTTGCCTTATATTTCTGTCAAGGGTAGTGCTACTGTCAATTTAAGTTCATAGCTTGATAAAAATGTAAAATGATGGGGTGTCGCGTTTCTTTACCTAATTGGGTGGTTTGTTATAGTACTTGTGTATAATACGGATGAAGCTATTAAAAAAATTTAAAACTGCATTGACCTTCTAACAACAATCAAATTGATATTAACTAAGAAAAGAAGTATTTACCAAGCGCAATTATAGTAGTTTATATTATTCATAGTATGAATATTATAAGATAATAGCTCTTGCCCGCGGCTTCGCCAACGGTGATGGCGGAAAATATCCTACGGGAACGCATATACGGAAACATATTATCAAGCTATACATTTCCAGTATAGACTGACCTCTCATTACCAGTATCAGCTGATCTCACCAACCTTTATGAGCTTGATGTGTAGCCGTGTGTACTACCGGGATAAAACCTAACCTAACCAACCGTGTGTGTATAATCCAGGTCATAAACTATTTGTGTGCCTTTTATGCAAATCCATTCAATTGAAATCCCTAAATACAATATGCCCTAAATTTGTTTGCCATAAATATTACAATCAGTAATATACAAAAGACTTAAAACCGTTTTCAATAAAAGTTTGAAGTCCTAAATTCAAATTATAATTAAAATTAAACCCATGTATCTGCCCGCATAGACCGAGTGAAAAGGAACAGAGATATTTTGTATTAGGATGTCTCATTTTTGATTACTTAACTAGCTCTTGCTGATGTATTATTGCTTACTAGCATCCTAACTATAATATTATTATTATTATAAATGCAAAAGTGAGTTTGCTTGTTTGTTTATTTATTTGTTTGTTACGCATTCACACTAAAACGGCTGAAAAGATTTTGATGAAATTAGGCACATGGGTAGACCTTGACCTGCATTAGGATATAGAATACTTTTTATCCCGATATTCCCACGGGACTTATGCGCGTGCAACCGCGGGGTGAAACTAGTTGTTTTCTGATAAAGAGTTACCTGTTAACCTCCAAAAGTGCCTTCAGAGAGTGATCATAATTATCTCTCTATTTTATTTGAAGACTTCAAGAGCACTCCATTAACATCAAATTATTTCTACCTCACTGCCACGTCGTCGAGTCGATCTCGTCTACATTCACAGGTTAGTGATAAAATCTAATGGGCGAGTCCATTATATTTTATTAGGAACGTGTAAATTTCCTTACGATAATATAATATCTTCGTTCTGCAGTGTAGGGTTTATTGGGGATTGAAATATTTTGTGAAAAATATCGAGGTGGTTACCCACGTGACACCACCACTCTCTAAAGATAGGTAGGTAGCATATGTTAATACGTACATTGTGGGTACGAGTGATGTCATAAGATTTAATAGAGTACGCCATATTGGAACCTTAATATCAATCAAGTACAAGTATTACTTTAGTGCAATTGCATGCATGAAAATGCATTTTTTTTATTTTAGCTTACCGTACCAGTTGGATAGTTAATTTATTAGTCATTTCGGTCAAAATTTTTAAGAATTACCAATAAAAAGTAAAGAGAGATACTTAATTTACTAAAGAAAATTATTTTCGTAGAAAAAACTGAAATCCCATAGTTTTTGACACTAAAAGTAGGTACTTTTCTTTTAATAGCCTTTAGTTACACGCCTGTACACACTCCAAAAAAGGAAACAAACTATCCATGCAACTGAAGGATCATAAATCTCGACCAAAACCCTTACATGCATGCTATTTTATGGCTCATCCTCTTATGTTGTGATATCTTCCTATAAATCGTAGCAGAACTTATGGGATATGAATTATGCTGTAATGTGGATGACGTTAAAGGATATGTATCGGAGGAAGTTTTCTTTTAGGTCAAGCTTTGTCAGAGGCTTCTGTATTGAAAAATTGACATCACATGTCATACTGTCATGCCCGATGAGGATTATGTTGAATTAGAAGTCACTCCGTAATGCTTTTAGTAAGTAACCTACAATACTTACAGACAAAACTAAAATGTCCGTGTGTAAAATAACACATTCCATAATTCTTTTATACACCTACATCAGGAATCGCATGAAAATATGCAATTTTATATAAAATAACTAGCATACATTCACGCAATTTCTGCCATAGCAAAATGCATTGTAAAAACCTAGTATAATTATATGCTTTCTACAAACACTTTTTTTCCTAATTGGCGTAGTGAAAGAAAATGTCAAGAACACAGTTAATGTACAAGTAAATCTCACTAAATAGCAGTGTCGTGTTAGTTAAAAGTTAAAACGTTAGTGTCGTAGTTAAAAGAGAGGTAATAGGTTCAACAAGCCAGGCAGTTACGTTTTTTTTAAACGTTGCCCCACACTTGGAATTTCTCCTGTATTGTGGGTGCGTTTACAAACATTTAAACTCAAAGACACAAACAGCCAGACCCGGAAAAACTACATGAAGGTCATACAAATATTTGTTCCGTGCGGGAATCGAACCCGCGACAAGCAGCGCACCAGTCAATCGCTTAACCACTGCACCAACCGTGTCGTCTTCGGGAGATAGATTCCGCTAATTAAAAAAATAAACACAAACACAACACAAACATAAACAAAAAAACAAACTAGAAAAATAAACATTTTTTTTTCTTTTTAGTCACTTCAGTCTCTCAATTTGTACCTATGAATTCCAAACCACATCCTTAATTAAGACAATTTGTTTTTAACGATAGCTGTAGGTTGCAAAAATCTAACAATGTTTTGTGACAAAATACAGCGCGAATTTACAGCGTTGTAGAACAAAAACAAAACAGAACGCGTTTAAAAATACGCCACTCTGAAATAATACGCTGCGATGAAACGCGACGATGCGATGGTACTTTCAGTACCGGGTGGCCGGCAACCATAAAATTGCATTATAATGGATGAACTTTGTATTTTTATGGTTGCTTCACAGCGACGAAAATTAAACTAGTTTCACTCTCGTAAAAGTGGAATATTATAGAAGATGTACGCATATTGCTAATTTAAGTATGATGTAAATATGATGTTCATGTTAGATTTGAATAGGTATTTGTTATTAAATTGAACAAAATGATTTCATGTAGTTTTGACTTATCCCTTTTTATAGAAACGAGCAGCTTGTGGTTTTCCAAACTGACTGAGAATTTAATTTTTCTAAGTGAAAGAAGAAAGAAAATATTTTGTTTGGGACACGCACATGAAATACATTCAAAATAACAAAAGTGGAAAAATAATCTCAAATCATTTCACAGGTTTCATGTTATAGTACCTAATGAAATTTATTTTTTTATCGATTTTATGATTTACGATCGGACTAAATTGCGAGTAACAAAGTCTACGTGTCCCATTAGATACTCGTCTAAGACTTTGTGTCATTGCAACGTCTCTAGCAAAGTATTATATAAAACTGACAATGTAAGAGAGTTTACTGTCACATTAGTTAACAAACTGCCGTCCGGTAACTTTATTATGGGCAAACATAAATTTAAGTGGGATCTAGGTAGACGGGAGTATTAACGGTAGAACCGTTTGCTAAGTTTTATTTGTAAAAAATAAAATAAAAAAATATTTAACACACTTGGTTTTCGGAGAAGAATTTAATATACGTCCTTCACAAATACGCCATTTTGAAAAAAAAAAAAGTTCGGAAATAGCTTCAGCATAGTTGCCGATTTCACAGAAGTACCGCGATAATGTTTATTTAAAAAAAAAAACCCGACCGAGATAATGTTTATTTATAAAAAATAAAATAAAAAATTATTTAACACACTTGGTTTTCGGAGAAGAATTTAATATACGTCCTTATCTATGGTTATAACTTCACAAATACGCCATTTTGAAAAAAAAAAGTTCGAAAATAGCTTCAGCTTAATTGCCGATTTCACAGACGTACCGAGATAGTGTTTATTTTTAGTAACTGGCATAATTAATTTATTGAAGTAGCAAGTTATTGAAGCTTTTAGGTTTCCTAAGCTACAACTACAACACAAACAGGGAGTACTGAACTATATGAGAGGGCCTTCAATAAGATAACGATCTCAAAGACTTAAGATGTCTGAAGGATTTGCAAGAATTGATACGATGATGCTGCTGACGTATGTATTAATTTTGTTACGATCCGGTATAGGAGTACGAATAGTACGATAGTACAATTTAGTAAGTACAATCACGAGCATAAATACGTTATTTTGACCATTTTTTCATAAAGTGTTGATAGTACCTATGGTGTTACGAACCTAGCATTTTCGAAACCATGCTATTATGACCTAAATTTTTTCTCAATATTGTGTGCGTGCGTGTTGTGTGTGTGTTTATGTTGTGTTGTTGTTGTTCAGTAGATTATATTAATATTTTATACTGTACCAGCTGCGCCCCACGGTCTCGATCCCGTGAGAATATCGGGATGAAAGGTATCCTATGTCCTTTTCCAGGTCATGGCCTACCCATGTGCCAAATTTAATCTAAATTCGTTCATCCGTTTTAGCGTGAAAGCGTAACAAACTCACTTTCACATTTATAATTTTACTTAGGATTTAAATTAAGGCATTGTTTGTTGTTTTCTTTAAGTACTTGTATGACACTCAGTACCAGTTGTATGTCAATACCTGGAGAATCTTGGCTCCTGAACACAGGCTTTTGGCCTAAGTACCTTAGGAAACATCAGTTCGTCCTTTATTGTAACTCTATTGTACCATATTTCTATAGTCCTTGTGTAATTATGTATGTTCTTTTAAGTGTACAAATAAACATTTTATATTTATTTTTTTATAATATCTAACTAAGTAAGTATCGCAAATGTTTATGCTCGTGACTGTCAATTACATCATGACATGGTACGCCAATGGAAATAATACTTGCCATTTAGAAAGGATGATATTGGGGAGAAAAGACCATGGTGCGCCAGTCGTATCTAAAAATAGTCAATCGCGAATGTTTGTTAGTTGAAGAAGCACAAAAAAGCGGCCAAGTGCGAGTCAGACCTGCACACAAAGGGTTTCGTACCATCGTACAATATAAAACGCCGAAAAAAACACGTTTCTTATATGGGGAATATCAACAAACACACAAAACAAATGCACACAATGATTTAAACTTTATTTTATTTTTTTCTCGTTTGTCATTATAGCGGCCCTAGTAGTACCCACTGTGAAAATTTCAAGCGTCTACCTATTACGGTTCAAAAGGTAACCTGTGACAGACGGACGGATAGCGGAACCTTAGTAATAGTGTCCCGTTGGCACCCTTTGGGTACGTTAACACTAAAAACGAGTTAAATGAACAAGTCTCAAGCCCGAAAGTAAAAACTAGAAGGACAAAGAAAACTCACGAAAAATTACTATCAATACAGCTCTTAATAAAACGGATAGCGCAAAACCAATCAAAAGCTTATTCCAATTGATTCAATGGAGATAAAGTTTACTTAGTTCAAGTTAGTTACAAGTTTTGCGGCTCTTGTTACTAGCTAAGCTAACAACTGTACAATCGTAGATTAAGATCTAACGAAGTCTCCCGATCTTAGTCTGGAACGTGAAGTGATTTCTTGGGCAGATTATAATTGGTTTAAGTATCTGATCCTTCGTTAAACGAGGGACAAGGACATTGGACATGTTCGCAAAGAGTAGGCAAATAGTTATTTATGCAACTGTTGTATAATAATGGGTATTAAAACACGAATGTGGGTTTACCACATGAGTCTTTTAATACTTAACTATGTACAACTGTATACAACACTTTATTTACACCCATGATATGAATCCTTTATAAAAGGTTCTGAAACCATTGGGTGTTTGTAATTCAAGATCAAGAATTTTAAAAATCCCACGAAATTCAGTACAAGTGCACATATGAGTGTCGCCTGCAGCACCACATCCCCGCGCATGCGTGCAGCGGGTACTGCTGCCCCCGCTTCAACGTTCCATTACAAAAGTTGATGGAAACAAGGAGTTGCATACATGACAATGTTCTTTTTTTGAAATTCGAATTGCATAATGAAATTTAGTATCTACAACATTATAACACTCATTTGGATGATATTATGGTTACTATGACACTGGCTGTTTTAATGTTGGCAATAAGCTAACTGTTTCCGAAAATTGTATAGATGTTTTATAGCATGGGTGTAGATAAAATATTTTAATCTTGCCTTAGGAGAGGCGTAAATAAGGAAAGTTGGTCATCACCTACCTGCCTACTTTATAGACGAAATAAATAAAATATTAGCTGCGCACCGCAGTTGCACCCGCATAAGTCTCGATTCCGCCTGCAATAAATTCCAGCTAAGTATATAAGATTAGTTCCTGCCATCATAAAAATATTTGCCAATCAGCAAGGTGTAATTATTCATTGTTTCTACAGTGAACTATGTTCTTAATGTCCCTCGGCAAACCTCGTGTTTCGTCAGTCGTCGGATTTCTATCAGTTGCCCTTTGCACTTGGTGCAGACCGGACGCTCTCAATCGACTTGGAAGTATATAGAGTTGTTAATACTCTTTTAACTCAATGTCAGCATGACTGATAGGAAAATAATTTTACAGGTAATATATAGTTTACACGAAAATCAAAACAAAACAACAATAAAGTACTTAGTTCTGAATTCAAATTATTATACAAAATAAATCTAATAATTGATGGAAATGGAAATTAGCATTCGCTGTATTCGGAAATGCGATGATTCCCGAGGAATATTAAAAAAATAGAAATATTGTACAATAGTTTGACCTGAATACTATTGCGAACCGAATTTAAAATAGATCTTTGTTAACCGGTGTATATTTTTTAAAAGTGTGGTAATCGATATTTTCATAAATTGTGGGCCGATTTTGAAAATACTTTTTCTTTTAGTAGAAGAAGCTTCAGCCCATATGAATTTTATTACGTTTGCTTTGGCAGTTTTTGAGTCATATTTCCACTAATCCATAATCCACTTTGCTTATGTTGATGATGTTATAAAACTTTCTGTCGCTGTTGTTTAGTCTATGTCTTCGGTTTCGTATTTAAATTTTTGCCACCGACTTTTTCGGAAAATGGTTCTTCTTTTTTTTTTGGAAAAAGTTTTTATTTTTCACTTTTTAGCTACCGTCCCTCTCCACACAAATTCGTACACAATTTCTTGCTATGTAACAGTGACAGGAAGTTTTATAACATTATCAACATAGTATCTACACAAAGAGGAGTTTTTTTTGTAAAGTTGTTTATACAAAGTGCATTTTTTTTAAATACACAACGAGAGCAAGTTAGCTTATCCTTTATTTTATGCTCGCTTGTTGTTAGCATTTCACTGGACTGCCGTCTTAATTGTTTTTACGAAAATACGTTACGCAATTAGGGTACTGGAAGCAAAAGGGACAAAGCAATTAGAATATTGTTTTAATCGTGGTTAAGATATTATAATTATTACGAATCCTTTGTAACTTACTTACCTTTGCAAAAAAGTCCAACCAGCGCAGCGGGGTAATTGCGTAATACACAAGAAAAGGCTTTAATTTTGACAGTTCAACAACATTTATTGCGTTATTTACGTTGTTGAACATACAAATTTTTAGAACATAAGTAATTATGAAGCAATTGATAAGCAATATCTTTCATTCTTTAATTCAGATTGTGAATAAAAGTTTGTTACTTATAAACTCAATTTTTTATTGTGTACTTTATCTTCCGTCACAACTTTACCTACTTTGCATATATTTTCATAATTCGTGCATTTCGGCTCAAAACGTCAAACTTTCGTTTTGCTCACCTCTCTTGCGAAGGTAACAAAAATGAAAGATCCTGCAATCCGTCGCCGGGTACTTTGTGACTGTATAAAAGGGTTTTCCAAGGTTTTAACGACAGCTTGCAATGAAAATTTATATTCTGTAAGTTTTAGACAAAGTTTTGACTCCCCTAAGGCTTTGGCTTAAAGCACGGAAAAGATAAAAAAGTTAATTGCATTGTTTTTATATATTGTCTTGCTAAAAGTAGGGATTAATTATTGAAAAAAAAAACGAAGCATTCTTGAGTCAAATTGTGTGGCCATTTTTTATTTATCATAAGTGACTTTCCTTCATGGCTAGAACTTTTTATAAATTGAGAAATATAGTCTTCAACAAACTTCTATCCATCTATATATACTAATAAATTAAAGTCGCTTTTCATATCAACGGATGTCGATGCGGTTTTCACCATCATTTAAAGAATTTATTTCGGAAAGTATATACTTATACTTACGAGATTTCTTTATTATATGTAAGTACATATAATAAAAAAAACTCGGTTCGCTAGTAAACATCAAAAAAGATTACTAAAACCTCATCAAAATACGACCTAGAAAACAACCCAACATGTTAACAAATGAGACAGACTAAATTAAATCATCCTTCCAAATTAACAAGCACCACTTAGCCCTTACCACTAATTCAACCACACACGACAATTTCAAAACATATCGCTTTACTTAATTCAATTGAACTTTGAAAGCCGACATAATTTGATTGATAATATTAATGTATTTCTGCCACCGTCAAGTTCCGGAGTGACGCCATCGTTCGTAATTGAATCCATTCAGAATGCTTCTGTTTGATGTACGCCAGTGTTTCTCAATGAAGTATGGAGCTTGTCTCGATGTGTAATACTTATTTCCGACACGACACATCGATCCATAGAAACAGACTGTCACACAAGAGAAAAGACGCTATACAAGGCCAAATTTTTATTTTTTTCTTGCATGTCTCGTTTAGTAAATATTACGCCAAATAATCAGCAGGTTTCACATCAATTACACAGTTTAAGTTAAGTATGAACGTCATGATCTTTGTAATAAAGAAATACATTACAATGGTATACATAACATCAAAAACTGCTTGAAATTATTCATTGAAACACATTCTTTAATCAGCTTAGTACGCCATAACAACGTAAAGAAAACACACACTTCACTTCGACATGACTCCCTGAAGGACCCCTCTAATAAAGTCAAGTTTGTTTGCTTGAATCATCATTAAGAACAAAATGAGGCTTGAGTTTTCAGGAGTAAGATTTAGGTAAATATTTTGAAGACAAAGGAGGAATATTTGAGGGATATGTTCATGAGGTAAACAAAGCTAAGCCAAAGTGTCGTCTATTTTGAATTCTGCCTTATTCATTTTCTTGATGAAGTGCCAGTTTACTGTGCTTAAAATGAATTGTAGAGTAATTTTCTTAACAACATACGAAGAACGGTGTCGAATTGTAAACCCTCGATGATTATCTACAACAAAAAATACAGAACCTCCTTTTTTGAAATCGGAAAAACGATTGAATTATTTCGAATTTTCTTTTCGGTCACTTGAGTGAGTGAGGTCCAAATGAATCTTACGGCATATGACTACTAATCAATAATAGAATTAATTAAAATCTCTATTAATATATCACATTTTAATAATCTATCACATTCTCAGTCAACAAAAGTTTATTTCAAAGTTGCGAAGCGTTTACATAATGAATTTACGATGTTGACCATACAGCAATTTACCTGTCCTCACATGGGACCACTTACCTTACAGCAAAAGCAATTAAAACTTCTCTAATATATTTAACATTATATGAACACAAAAGAGTAACAACTGGACTCGTAATTAATTATCATTGTTGGCCAGACGTTATGTGTTAAGGTATGTATTCAAATAATGTTTTTAAATTCATATAATTGTCATAGCGTTCATGTTTATGCGGTTTATTTAAAAAATACTTTGTGGCGGCATCTACATCGCCTCATGCGAACTAGGTACGTATCAAAGACATGACGTCACACAAATCCTGCATCGCGCAATTATAGTTTACCGCGCGAACGACATATCTGACATCAATCGTTGGGCAGTTGCCCGTCGGACGATCCTCTCTTTTCTATATACGATGAGTGAACTTTTAACTCTGTTCCTCATACCTCTAAAGTTGCAACAGGCGTTAGGTCATTTATTAAGATGTCGATGAACACAGTAACTTTGGATTGTATTCTTTTTAAACAATATTGGTAGTTTCCTTACATACATACCACACACACAGTTTCACATCACACACACTCGCACTTAAACCTGTTTATTATTTCAAAATTGTATTTAATTACTCTTACTTTTTTACTCATCATCTCCCTGCCCTTCTCCCATGTTACTTGGGGTCAGCGCAATGCGTTTTCTCTTTCCATCCTCCCCTGTCAACCGTCACGCTATCGCTCATCCTTTTCTCTTTCTTATATTCATATAAAAGAGATGGGAGAGAGCATCCTAAGATGATACGCAGTGATGAGGTTAGTTCCTCCCTCTGAAGACTCGTAACATGCGCGCATGACGTTCTCGTTTATAGACTGAGTCCTTCTCATGCGCTGCACACAACGACCGGCAGCTTCTCGGTGCCAGCCTCTCTCCAGCCGATGTACAGGTGTTGACGACGTCGCGTCGGCGGGTAAAAGTACTCGTCGCTCGAGCTCGACGTTTCATTCCTCACACACCCCCCACGTTCCTCTTTTACTAATATAATTAATTCCTTTTTACCTTCCTCTTTTACTATATTTTAATAGTATAATTTATTCCTTTTTAAGGACGCCGACTGGTCGACACTGTACGCGACCAGAGGGCTGGCTAATCTTTCGCCAAAAAATTAGTATTGCCATTTAGCGTAGCAATGCAGCCAGTTTTCTGGACACGTTTCTGGATGTCAGCGATGCGGACGGATACTTCGACGCCTAAGCGTCCTTTTGTTATTGTACTAATTGTATAGTTAGTTATTCTTTTAATTTAAAATGTTAGTTTTTAAATAGTTGCGTTAAATATTGTAAAAGAAATAAGGTTTTGTGGCTTTTATTAATAGTTTAACAGTTTAAAAAAAAGACCAAGGGAAGTAGCGAAGCATAAATCACACATAATCCATACATTTGGTACTTTAACAATAATATTAAAAATTCGAACGTAACTTTGTCTGTCTGTCTGTTACCTGTTCACGATAACGGCTGGCCTAATTTGGATGAAATTTGTCACTAACGTAGACCATAACCCGGGGTAGGAGTTTAGAACATAGGATGCCTATTCACGCCTTAACGACTGAACAGATTACGATGAGATTTGGCACACAAGTAGATCATGGCCAGGGTTAGTACGTAGGATAACTTCTTTTTACTAATAATTTCTACTTGGGATAATTTCCGACCTCCGGATGAAGCCGCGGGCAAAAGCTCACAGTAATATTATAGCAGTTGAAACTACGAAACTACAACTGACACCCAATTAAGAATTTATAAAAGGGTAAAACTTTGACAAACTCGGCCGGTTTACATCTACATTACATGAAATTTTGAACTAACTTCAAATAGGAGGCTTGTATAACTAGCCTGTTTGATATGCCGCTGACGAGGCCTGAGTTACACAATTAACTAATTATGCAGACTAATTTTAATGTTAAGGGGTGTTACACGCATGTTCGGGTCGGCATGATTCGGCCATAGCCGGGCGGCAACATTGTGTTCGGGGAAACGCCGCTTGTCTTAGCTCGAATTGTGTCAAGCCGACCCGAACATGATTCAGCGTGAATAGAAAGCTTTGTTGTTCAACAAATATTGCCGAATCGTATGTGCCGACCCGGATATGTGTAGCACCCCCAAACAGAACTCATAATTATTATATATTAAACATTCCTGAGTAGATAGGTACTTATCTAAGTATCTACTCTATGTTTGAATTATTGCCTGAGAAATTGACAGCACTTTGATGTTGTTAGCAGTGATAGCCAAGTGGTGTGACCGTCGGACTACCAAGTCATAGGTCTCGAGTCTGAACCCAAGTTACGCACCTCTGACATTTCGGATTCATGTGCGTATTATACCTATAATTATCATTTGCTTCAAAAACGGTGAAGGAAAACTTCATGAGGAAACCGGCTTGCCTGAGAGATATTTCTCGACGGCATGTGATGCCAAGTCACAGGCCCATGGGCGGCTTTAAAACTCTGACACCAGGTTGGTCACTAACGAGATGAAAAGAAGAAGCAGAAGAGTAATCAGTAAGCTAAGGACGTGTTATGCTGAAATTCTTTGAAGCTACTTTAGCACATTACTTAGGTAGGTTTGTTAGTAAAGTTTACAGGCCAAAAACCTTAAATGAATTATACACTAAAATCTTCTGCATGAATCACTCCGTCTATTGGTGAAAACTGTTTAAAAATCCGTTCAGTAGTTTTTAAGTTTATCGCGTTCAGACAGACAGACGCGGCGGGGGACTTTGTTTTATAATGTAAGGATTTCCTCATTTAGGTTCACAAACAATGCAATGTATAGAAAAAGACCAAGCGTGCCTTTTAATTTGCATTTATAGTATTTTTCATTCAATGCAGCTTATCCATTAAACACGTTTATTTCATTCATTAATTGTAATTTTACTATCTTCTCAACGTATACTATCACAAACACACATTCACACTTAACCCCACTGACCCACATACACACACACATACACACCGACTTACTCTCGTCTACTCCACAACTCGGTAAAGTGTAATCGATCAATTTATATATTTAAAAATACTGTTTAACAATAAATATTCTGCAAGATTTAACAAAATTGTAAATATTTGCAAAATATTTTCCAGTCTATTATCATCAGAGAGGTATGGCGCTGTATGCCCGATATACAGGTTTTTCACCTAGTTCAGCTGTAAATGCTACCATGTTGTATTATTTTCATTATAGCTTACAAATTTATTTTAAAAGAAGAATTTATTTTTACGCAATATGGTTATTATATAGTGTTTTAATATTTTTGGTGTCAATAAATAAAATAATAATTATCTCTTATTGGTTTCAGGTAGGTATTTTTTGCGTCGAAACCGGTGTATAAATAATGACGGCTAACAATAACCGACCTCAACTATGCAAACTAACCGATCGGCCCGTATATTGACAGTATGCTAATCACTGACCTATCTGCTCACTAGATGTGTAGACTATTTTGATATGCTTTTGTATTAAAACCGTTCGAAAGCTGTATGTGTTATAAGTTATAAATGAAATATAGGCGATGGGGTTAATTGGAAACGTGCTAAAATAAAAATTAAACCAGGGTGGTTTATCATTATGAGTCTGTGTTTAGCGAAAGAACAAAGGAGATTGGGCTAATCTGCCCCAACCCCCAATAGCGTTAAGCTATACCAATGTATAGATCTCTTAAAGGGGAATATTTATTGTGATGACAACTTCTCTCAATTGTTAGTACGTTTGGAGAGACAGAGACCTAATGTGACTAATTAAATATTCACGAGTTATCGTAGAAGTAATATTCTTCTTGAATCCTTATCACTATATAAATTAATAATATGTTACTAAATTATAAAATTAATTATCTAAGGAAGTTCTAGCAAGCTGCATAAAGTCCAAAGTACTGCATATGATGCATAATTTATGGAGATATAAATTAGTACACAGAAAGCTGAAGTATTTCCTAAAATTATTAAGAAACTGGCAACTATTAAAAACCAACTAGTTTCTTGTATAATTTTCAAAAAAATATTTATTTACCAGCTTCGTTTCATCTTAACCAAGTTAAATCTAAACCAATGATAAACAGATAAAATTATTTGTTTTATGTTTGTAAAAGGTAATCTCTAGAACTACTGGACCAATTACAAAAAAATCTTGCACTGTTTGAAGCCAAGTATCTAAATGATGGTAGGTACATAAATTAGTATTGAGATTCCTGTAATCCGTCAGCCAAAATAAAAAGGAACAGAATTATTAGAAAGCATTTCATCTTCGAGGACTATTCAAGATTGCGTATCACTGAATTAATGACTTATTATTAACTTGAAACCTATACCTATATGCATACATAAATGTATTTTTAATCAGACTTATATTTTCCCTTTCTTAATCAAGCCATTTAGGTACAGTTATCGAGAGGCTATAATTATGAAAAACAAACAATAAAATTACGATACAATTAAAGTAATAATTATTTGATTGTAGCCTTGTGATATACAGGACTTAAAAGTTATTTTTAAATATCTTGACAATCTGATATGTTCATAAAAATATTGTTTTCCTTTTTTTCTGCTTGGAAAGTGTTTAAATTCTTTGTCAGGGGTACATTTCTTCGGGTCGGCACATTCAATTAGCAGTATTTGTTGAACAACAAAATCGAGTCTAAGCAATTAATATATTACCTATACTCGAATCGTGCTGATCAGCGAACTCCGTTTGGCATCTGCCTTCTTTGAAGAAGCATGATCTCTCGAACATACATATTATTTTTTTCGCGCGGCTCGGCCGATTAATACCAACTCGAACAAGTATGAAGCACGCCTTAGACTCCCGTAACTATAGATTTTCACAAAAATCATTCATCTTTGAAGGACCGAGGTCGATCACACGTATCCCCAGGTAATCTAGATCCTTAAAAATAACCTGTGGGTTAAAACAAAAACGTAAGTACATATTTGCACGCCGAGTCATAAGTCACCATCATTTTGTTTTTGAGCTCAAAAACTATTATGATTTAGGTTCATCGCACATTTTGGTGCGTGTTGCCTGTGATACCCTATGGCACTGAACCGTGGTCGCTCACAATAGGCCTTATGAAACGGCTAAAAGTCACCCAAAGGGCAAGCGAGAGGGCTTGGAGTTTCCCTACGTGATCGAATTGCTAAACTTAACTGGCAGTGGTCAGGGCACATTGCTCGCAGAACTGATGGCCGATGAGGCCCAAAGGTTCTGGAGAGGCGACCGCGTACCGGAAGACGATGCGTTGGAAGGTTTCCCACAAGGTGAACCGATGACCTTGTGAAGGCCGCGGAAATCCGCTGGATGCGGGACGCATAGCACCGGTCAAAGCGGTGGTGCTTGGGGAGACCTATGTCCAGCACTCTCTTTCAGCTGAAATGATGATGATGTGTCGCAAAACCTTTGAAAACAAAAAAAAAATACAAAAACTATCTGAATCAACACATACGATCTTGTCTTTAATTATTCCAAATTAAACAAATGTGTAATCATTTTACCTAGAAGATAAAATAGTATACATATTGAATTATAGTGTTCATAAAAACTGAGACAAAACACGCTGTACCAAAGGATGTCGAAATACTAATCTAACAGTTGGATTGAAACTCCTTGTATTGTAAAATAGCTCACAGATAGTGGCTAGGAAACTGTTCGTCGTCGTGAACCGTGTTTTGAAAAGTAATGTTAGTACTAAGAGTGAAAGAGATAATGTGGATATCAAAGAGGCTCTCGATTTGACCGGTGAGTTATAAGTGAGTGACATAAATTCGAGTTGTGAAAAACTTCGAGATCGGAATAAAATTTTGTGATATTGTGTGTTTTTTAAATGGATATCATTATGTGTGTTGTTCCTTGCAAATTCATGTATCGAAGGTTGGTCAGCATATCAATTTATTATTTACTATTTTTTCTTCGGGAGATCATCGTGGGCAAAGCACATTGGTTTTAAACTTGATGCTAGCATTAATTGTTTATCTGAATCCCTAGACAACTTAAATTTTCATCGCAGCTATAAACTATTATTTTATCGTTGTCTCGTTGTGCCGTTCTCTGTTAATTTAGGATTATTCACGAGTAATACAAAACTAAACAAAAATGGCGAAATGTGGGTGTGCTGAAAGGTATACCTCTGCCTAACCCTTCGGGGATTCTAGGCGTGAAGTTTTATTATGTTAGGATACAAAACTATTCGCTAATTATAAATAGATTCCACATTGGAGTTCGGAATCACACTGTTGTAAACGTTTCCATTAAAATTCTTGGATCCGTTATTTGGAAAGCAATTGTTACGTTATTGTTCATTTGTATCAATACGAGGTTGGATTTTTGAGAATACGTTTTCTTTTCTGCCAGTCTAAGATGCGTATGTTTTCTTTTATTTATTGATGTTACCGTTGTTTGTTTGCTCGTCTGGTATTTAGCTGCTTGCGGTTAGACTGGAAACGGACCGGACCCCAACATAGATGGGAAAAGGTTAGGCAGATAATGATGATTGTTCTTTGTTTTCCCTTTTACTGCATCGGCGATAGAAGCATGCTGATACTTACAATACTATGTTAATGTATTATCTACATTGAAACTGCGACTTTAAAACCTCAACAAAAACGTTTTGACTTTCGCTCTGGACTTTACATATGTGTTTTAGGACCTTTTTCACATTCTTATTCATTCACTATTCACAGAAATATATACTTTAATGTACACAAACAAATAGTTTGCGTGGATATTAAATGCACACTGGCGAGCGTCATTATTCATGTGATTTTTAAAATTAATTATTAATATTACAGGTCGTAGTTGCTATGACCTTCTCTTACTCTTCACCTGCTGCATCATCCACTTTGGGGCTGTCATGGACATGCTTGGCTACAGTCTGGTGGTACTTGCTGCCAGCTGTGATCTACAGCTGAGCTTGGAAGACAGTGGCATGCTGACTTCGGTGTCTTTTGCAGGTAATCTATAGCAACTATTCTTCTTCTCTTTTATCGACACTGCTAGGACCACCACCACCTTGCTAAGGGAAAATTACACTATCATAATATATCTAGGATTATATAAACAATCGTATATTTTATCCTATTTGAAATATAAGACATAATGTACACCCCGTCGGTCTCTCTTGAGAGACAAAACGTCAAACCCATTTTATCTCATGAGAGACAACTCATACATAATGCGCTAGATATTCCGTAGCTCACAAAATATGAATCATAATTATGTCCATCTAATATCGTCAATTATTTTTATGACTATGTCTCAGAGATCCTAGATATATTATAAGATAATATTAGGTTTTTCGGTGCATCCAGCAGTCAGCCCCTGTGCACTGACTGCCCAGGTTGCGGACATACATTTAAGTGCTCCTATCCTATAAAGTTAAGCCTCAAAACATTAGGCAGTTCAAGGCGATTTTATTTCAAGCGACACGCGTCTTGCGACAGGCGACAGCGGAGAAAACAAATGAAAGTAGTTGTTTAGAGCATGCCACGAGTCAACCCTACGCGACTTGCAGAGCGACCGACGGAAACAGTGCGCGTGCCGCTTAGCGCTAATCGTATCGCAGGTCGCATCGTGCGAGGTCGTGAACGGGTCCTAAATGTTTTCATAAACGTAACTACGTTAGAGTTGTAATTCTTTGCCCCAAACATTTTTATTTAGTAAAAGTATTACCTAGGACAAACTGTTCAGCTAGGTAGGCCCAACTTCGAGAAAAAGGTCAATCATCGAATCCGACTCGGCTGGGCAGCGTTCGGGAAGTTACGCAATATCTTCTCGTCCCACATACCACAGTGTCTCAAGACGAAAGTCTTTAACCAGTGCGTGTTGCCAGTGATGACCTATGGTACTGATACGTGGTCGCTCACAATGGGCCTTATTAGAAGACTAAGTCACCCAAAGGGCAATGGAGAGGGCTATGCTTGGAGTTTCCCTACGTAATCGAATCAGAATTGAAGAGATCCGCAGGAGAACCAAGGTAACCGACATAGCCCGAAGACTTGCCGTACTTAAATGGTAATGGGCAGGGTACATTGCTAGCAGAACGGTTGGCCGATGGGGCCGAAGGGTTCTGGAGTGGCGACCGTGTACCGAAAGACGTAGCGTTGGAAGGCCTTCCACAAGATGTACCAATGACCTTGTGAAGGCCGCAGGAATCCGCTGGATGGGGAAAGTACAGGATCGGTCGAAGTGGCGGCGCTTGGGGGAGCCCTATGTCCAGCAGTGTACGTCTTTCGCCTGAAATGATGATGATGATGATGAAAAGTATTACCTTATTGGATTTTCACACTTTATGTTCCAGGATTCATGTTCGCGTTACCCTGGGGTTACACAGCTGACAGGCATGGCTGGAAGAAAGCTCTTCTCGTCTCCTCTTCTCTCGTCTTCATAATCTCCATTCTCTTCAGCTTCTCCATCAGTTTTTACATGATACTGTTGCTCAAGTTCTTGGCTACCAGCTTGTAAGCAATCTCTTTAAAAATCTCATTATAAAAAACATTTTTGTAAGGAAGGAAGCCAACGATTATTTTATCAGTGTCATGAAGTTGGTTTAGCTACATTTGTACCGCCGGACTGGTCATTTTATAATATTCACCTAATATTTATAAAGTGCTGTCTATTAGAAATTCTGCTCTTATAAGGTCCCATAATTACGAGACTCTTTTGTCCGGTAGTAGAATATTAATGGCTAGTCAAAAAAAGGTCACATATTATGTAACACAACTTTATTTGAATCTTCTATCCTAGAATAAAATTCATGATGCACACTATTAATCTCACATTCTCTCAACATGTTTTCAGTTCGACAACATCAATAACTTTAACGATCACATTCCTGGGGGAGTGCACGTCAAAGAGACGCAGAAACAAATACGTGTTCACACAGTACGTGTTCAGTCTAGCCGCTGACTTTGTCGGCTTTGGTGAGAAATTTCAATTGTTTTGCATTTCGATCAATATTGTCTGGTCTGACTTTAAAGCTGCATTTACACGATGCAAGTTTCTTGCATATGGCATACAATAAAATTGAAGCGAAAAATGAGTTTCTATCGTCTAAATACCGTTTAGATGGTACAACTTTTATTGTTGCTTCATCTTAAATGGTATGCTACAGGGCAGCAGCAAGGGCAGGAGTATGGATTGTGAAGTTCCGATAGGCAGTTGCTCCATGTAAAATACTGGTATTCAGTTGTATCCGGTTAGATTAGAAGCTGACGCCAACACATTTGGGATAAGGCTATGCAGATGACGATAAACTTATGGTATGTCACAGGAAATTAATTCACATCGAGTAAATCAGGCTTTGGCGTTGCGTTGGTTGAATTGTTAGGAATGAATGTTGATAGAATAGATGCTAGATAATATTGGGTTTAGTTAACACAATATTTTTCAAGTCGGAAATTATTCTATTTACATAAATGATAAGCTTCTTAAACAGAGTTTTAGCGTTTAGGTTGGTGCAGGAGGTTTTATTGAAAAGTGCACGTATGTAACAAAAATAACTTATAAAGTGGATTTGATGCCAAAGTACATGTGAGGAGAGAAATCCTAGAGTGAACAAGAAGTCGGGAATGTTTTCTATAAGGAAAAATATTCAGACGAACTCATAATACACTACTCAACAAAGTCTTAATAATTCAGTAATTATTTTAATTACAACACTTTTACATATTTTATATCAATACAAGCGTCCACATTTTAATTGTTTAATTCAATAAAAGAAAAAAAAAAGAAAAACATCGTGAAACTCTAAAAAGAAAATATCAATTTTTTGTAGATACCTAAAAAAAAAATAACGCCCGTCTATCATTAAATAAAAAAAAAACATTCCAAGCAATTTTTTAATAATCTGTTGAACCTCCCAAGGCATCAGCAACGGCTTTACGTCAACGTGGCATGGTATCAGGTTGCCTATTTTCACCTGTGGAATATCGCTCCATAATCTGAAAAGGTGTGCAAAAAACTGTTCTTCCGTATTAAAATGTTGGGAAAGCTATTCTCCCGAGCAAATCCCACGCATTCTCTATCGCATTGAGATCAGCGGACTAAGCAGGCCACTCTAATAGCATGATATTGTTCTCGCAGAGCTCATTCATCACCTGCCTTGCGGTGTGTACACGGACATTATCTTGCTTGAACAAGAAATCCTGGCCATACTGCTGTCGGTGAGGAATGACCATAGGTTGCACAATCTCGTCACAGTATTGTTTCGGTTTTAAATTGCTTCGTATAAAAACGAGGTCCATTTTTCTATGCAGGTGAATTATTCCAGCCCACACCATAATCGTTCCGCTTTGGTACGAATGAACTTCTTCAGGATTCTGGAGTTGACTCTGGTGACCAGGAAAACTAATATGGGAAAAACGGACAAGGCTTTAGAAGTTTTGACAGCTATGTATGAGGATAGTCATGGAAAAGACAGTGTTTATCCTGTAAGTATTATCAGTAATAATAACGTCATCCAAATACATTTTGCTTGGCACTAGTAAAAAATTTCGCAAAAAAAAAATCTTTAACCGTGCACGAAATCGAAATTGATTTTAATCAATTTTGTTCATTTGTTGAGAAAGGGAAAAATAATTTAAAAAAGACTATTTGTTTTGTATGTGGCTGAAAGGGATTTTTCAAATAACTTAAGTATTCATGGAAAATCACTAATAGTCGCAACAAGTTTTCAGAAAAATGACGTTTGATCATTTTGTTACATGAAACTACTTTTGATTTTGAACCACTGAACCACTTTTTTCAACTTTCATACAAAATATACCTTTTTTTTAAACAGTCAGTAATGTATTTTTTCCTATTATTTAGCAATGCATATCAGGAAATTTCAAAATCAGACATTAGCCTTCAGCTATTCTTGAGATAACCGTATGAACTTAATTCGATAAGCAGTTACTCTTTTTTACATGGACAAAGCATCTTCATAGGAAGTTTTTTGATTTTAGGTAAAATCTCTAATGAAAGTAGATAAACCTGACAACACCATATCATTCTAGGATACGGTGGTAAAACAAACGGTACCGATATTTAAACCCCCGCTGCTGTGGAGGTCATTGCAACTACTTTTATTGTTTTCAATCTGCTGCAGTCCGTAAGTAATGGTAATTGTAATTAGCATATGCATTATCAAAACAAGCCTTTATTGTTCCCACTGCTCGGACACTGATCACCTCTCTTTGAGAGGGAGTGGGCTGTAATCTGCCATGCGGGCCCGGAATTGTAATTAATTAATTAATTAATATTTCTACATTATTTAATATTTTCTCTCAACATCTCTCATTATTTCTTTTTCTGGTGACCACTGAAAATCAGCGCTGTGCTGTGGGTCCCCATAGCACAGCACCATGCTGAGTCTGCCGGGGTTGCGAAGAAAACCGAAAGGGAGATCGTGGTCCCCGGCAACAGGGCAACCGAAGGAACACGAGTGGGTTTTAGCCAGTAAGAGTCTGACACGCCCTCCCGCTCCGCCCAGAGCGGGAGAAGTTATTTGATGATTTCCCACCCACAAAAAAATAGTGTTTTATTTTATTGTTCTACTTGAGTAATTATCATTTTTTATGCATGTGTTTTTATGACAAATAAACTTATTTTTATTTCTATTCTTTCTTATATGGGTATATAATAACGCTACTGCTGATACTGAAGACCTGGAGTCGATTTCCAGGTCAGTCAAATTGTTGTTGTGTTTTTCCATCAGGCATTTCTCGGTAGCAGCCCAAAATCTACATTTGTGCCCGGTTGGTGACAATAGGCTCGCCATCTATTACATGGGACTTAACCCTTCGTTCGAACGTGGATCCACGCGAGATACAACGGATTTTTAATTGCTTCTGTAATTACAAGCCATACGGAGGGTTAAACGTCTGCCTAACCCTTCGAGGAATCCAGGCGTGATGTTATGTTATGTAACAAATTAAACAGAAAAAATTAGGGTAATTTCTCAAAGGTAGATGAAATGAATGACGATAAAATATGGCCGTTAAGCTGAGAAGCATCATTTCTCTTAATTTATCGTTCGTTCGGAGATCTTTTCATTATGCAATAAATAAGATTGATTGCAGGAAAGCAATCAAGTACAATGTAAATATTTATTTTTCTTACCTTTCCTTTATTTCATAACCATAGTTATATTCATTTAATCAACGCAAATCAAATTGCTTCGTCTGAAAATCCTACTTGAAAGCGATGAAAATTTAATTCACAAACTTCAACAGGTACTATGACTCTTCAATCTCCTTAAAGCCAATTCAGAAGTCATGGATTCAAAATACACTTACATTAAATACCATTTAGATACTGTAAACATTTTATTCTCCATTTAGCATAATATCGATACAAATTGAGAGCAAAAGGGCTCTTTGTGCCCTGTTTGAAGAGTAAACAATACAGAATTGAAGTGAAATTAGCAATATGCTGTAGGCAATGAGATTTAACAGTCTGTAATTATTTAGTACTGTTGGATACTACGATACTACTAGCATTATTTCAAATTGAAAAAATATTTAATGTCACATAAACCTTTATGGACTCTTGTGAATTAATGTTAGATGCTTGGTGCTTGAATTCGGAATCTCTTTATTATTTTGAAAAATAAATGAAAATGTAAGTGACATTTTACTTACTTTTTTATGCAGTGTGTACAATTGTGTAAAATGGGTTTGTAGTATTGTTAATAGTAACGAGAACGTAGTACACTTTCGATATAGACGTAGTTTTTGACGTAGTTTTTTTAATTTTTACTTGCGACTCTTCTTTTTATTTTCTAGATGCACCCAAGTCACACATTCTATCCTATAATATTAAATGAGCAATATTTGTGTAAACGGTAACAGTGCATAAATCCATACATTCGAGGCCAGACAGATTAAGGAAAAAAAGGCCAAAGATGGCCTTTTCAAAAAAAAAAAAAAAAATTCTGATACTTCAATAAATAATTATGTATGTATAAGTATTATTAAAATAACATTACTTCATAAAAAAAATGAATTTTCATTTGCAACAGAAAATATGGCCAGACTAGTTATATGTATTTGTATTCACGTTCTCGAAAACTGCTCTAACGATTACAATGAAAGTTGCAGTATAGGGGTTTACGGGGGTGAATAATCGATCTAGCTAGTCTAACATCAGGGAAAATTCGTTTTCTCTATTTTCACAGCCTCGGGAATGTGATACAAAGTTGGTATACTTGGACGATACGTTTATTTATATTCACCCGAGCAGAGTTCGGTCGACCAGGTACTCTTAATAATAGGAAAAAAATACTAACACACATTTCAAAACCCTATCCACAAAAAAATCTTAGTTAAAAGACTAACCGGAACGATAATTTTATTACAGCAATAACGTATTCTTCATGTGGTTTCCGACGATGGTGAACTCTTTGTTCACGACCATATCGGAAGATACCAGTTTTTGTGAGAAGATCGTCGTTAACATCACTTCTGTTCAACTTAATGTGAGGAAAATGTACCTATATTTACTTGAAGTAAACACCTCTTCCCAAAGTAAAAATAATGCTTTTATTCATTTTCATATTCTAAGCAATATTATGAAAATGTATTCTGCTGACATGTTAGTTCCAAGAATCAGCCTTTTGATTTCGAAACCGAACTCCTAATCTAAAGCGATCGTCGTCGTGAGAGTACGCGATCGACGCGTTCGTCGATCGCGTACTCTCACGACGACGACGACGTTTGTATAATTATGACGTACAAACGCGACTTGATTTATCGCTCGAGTACATCATATTCATATAAAAGAGCACAACGCTTTCGGTTAAGACGCGGCCTGAGGGTCAAAATAATTTGTACAATATTTTGACAAGTGTTGGATCAATTTTACATTATATATACATATAATCACCCAGACCTGGTTGACTGCCTCGTTGGTCTAGTGGGCGCAAAGCGCTACTGCTGAGTATGAGGTCCTGGGTTCGATTCCCGGGTCGGGCAAGATGTTATTGAGTTTTTCCATCTGGAATTTCTCAGTAGCAGCCCGGAGTTTGGATTTGTGCCTGGTTGATGGCAATAGACTCTTCCCCTATTACATAGGACTTAAACATAACTGGCGAAATGTGTACTATAGGTACACCTCTACCTTCGGGGAATACAGGCGTGATGTTATGTTATGTTAATATGTTATATATATATAATCAGCCTATAATGTTCCCACTGCTAAGACACAGGCCACCTCTCGGTGAGAGGTAATGGGCCTTAATACATCACGCGGGCCCAGTGCGGGTTGGTAGATGTCACAAATGTCTTCGAAGTTTTGGTTCTAGGACATGCTGGTTTCCTCATGATGTTTTCCTTCACCGTTTTTGAGAGAAGTGGCGATAAAATAATTAGCACAAAGTAAAGCACCTGTCCGGGTTTGAACCTACGACTTACAACTCGTAAGTCACGGCCATTATCACTGGTGTACACCACTGCTGTACATTACAGCCTATGAAACAACGCTATCTTCACTTACCTCATAATATCAATATTTTTCTATTTCTAGGAAACCTGCGTAGATACAAACCCCATGAACACCATCTTCTCTGGCTTAGTCTTCTCTCTTTTCCTTACAATCGTCAACATCATCACCTTCGCCGTGTCTAATAGGAGGAGGACCCTCATGATAGTCACCTTCATCATCTGAGGGGCTGCTGTATCCTGGTGAATATGGTGCGCCAGCCTGCAGCCAGCATGGTGATCTTCATTGCCATCCAGCTGAAAGGCATCTGTATCGAGAATGTGGGGTCTTATCATGTTGATTTGTTTCTTACCTCTTACAGGTGAGTATTTTATATATAATTCCATATATTTTTTTGGCTATCACAAATATTTTTGTGGTAACTTACCTGATGATAAGTGCCTGAATGTACACCGTCTCCTATACTATTTGGTGGCAAAAGAAGGAATAGTGGTAGTACTCCCCAGGGCGAGCACTTTCACAAAGATTTACGTGAAAAGATTAGGGATATCAAAGAGCTGATTGACAAGGAATAGTTATAAATAATTAGAGGCTTTAAGTCTCTTAACTGGTGGAAAATATCTATCTTCTTTAGGTCACACTGCCAAAAAAAATATACTTAATTAATTTGTGTAGAAGAAGTTCCAAAGAAAAACGATTTAATTGCAGATTTATTTTGACATAAGTTGTAAGCGTCAGCTTTAGGATATCTGAAGACTCAGTTGGTAAGTTGTCAACCTATCAAAATTACTTAAAAATAGTACTTACAATTTGTAAAACTTTTATCTGTTTAGAAATGTCTGGTAACTGTTTTCTTATCTTTTGGCTGTTCAAGGATTTAAGTTGTCTGGCTGAGATTGTTGACTATGATAAGGCCAGTTAAAACTTCTTAAGAATTTCTCTTTACTTTTCTTTAATTTATTTAGATGAATCTACTAATGGATGGATTAATTTTTTGTAATATAATTTCTGGTGAACAATAAAGTATATATGATAAATATAAACATGACATGAAATGAAATAAAAGGAAGTTTATTCTAGTAGAACTTCTAAAAGAGATACTTTTACAAATTATTTTGGTCTATATTTTAAAACTAGATGGTGCCGGCATTTCTTAGCAGACTGATCCCTAAAGGTGTGTCCAAACATTGAGCGGCAATCGTGCGCGGAGGCAGCACGCGGCCTGCCGCGCTGTGTTTGGATGATTGCCGCGCGCGAACATTTTTAAGAAATATTCGTCACTAATTGTGTCTGGACGTATTTCTGCGGACGTATTAAAGGATAGGTAGATTGATATTGCCAACTGAGGCGTGTGGCGTGGGTCGTGCCGCGCAGTACTGCCGCGCAAGCATTCGTCGGTTTAGTCCTAACTAGAGCGCGGCAGAAATGTGTCCTGCAAACGCCGCGTGTTGCTGCAGCGCTCTTGCCGCCCAAAGAAATGTTTATTTTAAAGTCCGAACATTATATTATTAAGTGACGACCTTAAGAGGGTAATCAGTAGATACCAGCTGCATGACAGCCTAATATGCACTTATAAATAATTTGTTATTAATGACAATTAACAGAAACGGCTTCAATCTCGGGTAGGTATTGCAAAAGATAACGGAAAAATGTTCAAATTCAAGTGGCAATCTCATTGCAGCGACAACCAGTCTCAAAAAATAAAAAAATAAGAGATTTTGACAGATTGAGAAATTAGAAATTAGAATACGAACGTTCTTATGAGCGTGTAGGCAACGTCGCAAATAGATGTCAAATATTTTGCTGTGACGTTGCACACTTTCTCTATAAACGCTCTCAAGAGCGTGCATTCTGAAAGTTGCTGATACGTTGTCGCTGTTTTGATTAATTTGGCAATATTACGGTAATATGATATATCGCTAATGAACTAAAATATTGATTATCAAAAGCAATAATTAATATCGTAACACCGAATATTTAGTTTAAGATGTAAAAAGTTTTTGGAAATTTTCCAAATGCTCTTTTTACTCCTAAAACGGTTACAACATCAAATTCATCATTTTTCATTTCATTTCAGTGTTATAATTGCAATTCAATATTAATATTTTAGGGTCATTAGTTAGTCCATAGTAATATTTTCAAATTAATAAAAAAAAATTACAGCTATTTGTGACGTTGCCAACTTTTAGAATAAACGCTCTTAAAAATATGGAATTTCCTCTCTCTGGTGAAAATAGAACCTAACTCACGTTTTCTTGTTACAGGATAGATATTAGCAGCATTATTGCTTCCATCGGAGGCAAAGGAAAAGAATTAGGCTGTGAGAGTAATTTATTTTCTGGATTAAGTAATTTTTTATGAAATATTGTTACGACCAGGAAATTGTTTCCCTTCTTCGCTAGATTTTATTTTAAATCTATCTTTCAAAAAATGTATATGAGACCAACAAATTTTAAATCCATCTTTCAAAAAAAAATTATATGAGACCAACAAAAATAATACTTTTACTGTGATTTAATTATTTCCTAAAGTATGAACCACAATACCTTTTTTTTAATTCGTATTAATTTATTCAGCTGGTACTATTCATGTAGATTTGTATTTTTATACGGTTACAATTAGATAGTAAAATATATTATTAAAAAAAGAAAAGATTAGGTACTTTTTAATTTATTTATTAATTCAGTGGTAACATTAATTTGTAGTTTTGTATTTTTTATACTGTCTAATTTTACTATTTAATAGTACCTAATTAGATAGTAAAATACCAGTACTTATTTATATACCTGTTATGTTGTTAAGATTTTGTGTGATGTGTCAATGACCCCTACTTTCAGCGGTTGCCCGGAAAATACCCTTTTGCATCCTTCAAGCATGTTTATTATAGGTCACGTTATACATTATTACTTAGGTTACATTCACCTGACCACCCTTTTAGGTGCCGTCAAATTTTAATATAACTGCAAAAATATTCTGAAGAGAGAGCTATCTTGAAAACGTTATGGCTGAAATTTAAGTAAAGTAGGTACTGAAATATGATTATGTTCAAGGATGTTTTGTGGAGTTACGAAAGAGTTGTGGTACATAATTTATGAATTATGCAAGTTTAATATGCACACGGTATTAATTCTCAAATGACAATAAAAATCGCATCAAAATCTGTTGCGTGATTTTGAAAAACAACGCGGTTTTACAGACGCGAAAAGTGACTTTAATTTATTTATAATTGTATTGAATATGAAAGCAAACATCGTGACAAAACCTGGACTTATAGTCAATATAAGTCTGAAATCGTCCTTACCCATCACGAGCAAGCATGCAGATCAATGCTCGTGCCTTCTCTGTATAAGAAGAGGTCTTTTCCCAGTAGTGGGAGAGTAATTGACTGGTATAACATACATAAATCATCTTATCCTATACTATTAAATGAGCAATATTTGTATATATATATTTGTAATCACGTTCTGGAAAACGACTCTAATGATTTCGATTAAAGTTGCAAAATAGGGGCTTACAGGGGTGAAAAATCGATCTAGCTAGGTCTCATATCTGGGTAAATTCGGTTTCTTCGTATTTTCCCAAGCAGAAATCGATCGCCCAAAGTTTAGAACAACACGGCTACTTTAGAATAATGACATGGCAGCATGAAATTAGTATGAACTATCCTATACTATTAAATGAGTATTCTCTATTTTCACCAGAGCAGAGCTCAGTCGACCAGGTACTTTACATTTACTTATGTCTGTAGTTTTTATGGTGTAAATAATAAAGAGTATTCTATGTATCTATTTTTATTATTGATCTGATACATGATCAGCTTGCTGTACTTAACCGCCATATTATGAGTCTCATCTTACAGCGTAAAGTGAGTCTTGATTGCCTGTTTTACAACTCTTATAACAGTCCCGCCTTGCATGCAGACACATTTCCTTGTTCGACTTAACTTGTACTTGATGGGGAAACTTCACGTCATCTTGTTCTGTCTCGTGTGGAAAGTAGAATTGCAATCCTGAAGTTTTGTAATTGTGTACTTCTGTCTTGAATCGTAATATTCAGGTACAATTTCACAAAGACGTTTTGGCGCTTCATTTATTTATTTTATTTATTTACACTTTTTATTTTATTCGCTACCATTGCAGTCTCCTAATTCGGTAGTGTGTAGTTAATTATCAATTAATGAAATAATACAACATAAGATTTACAAATTAAAAACATAACACGTATAACGTTACCCTTGCGAACTCGCTCAGTAAACATGGGAAAAGATCTATTCTGTCGGCAACATTTAGTGTGCGCATTGTTCGCGTCAGAGGGACATTGGTGCCGATTCTCTTGTCACAAATGTCCCTAAATTAGACAAAAAACCACTAAAATTTAGTTTATTCCTGTCAAACGACGATTTTCCATTCTGAAATAAGACTAAAGTGACACAACTTAACTAAATTTTAGTTTGGCAGCACTAAGAAGATAGCACTGAGATATTAATTTAGTAGAAATAGTAATTTTGCTATTCTGAATTTGACGTTTTTCACCTAAAATTTCAATTTTTTCAACTAGATCTGACTATTTCTAATCGGGATTAAAAAGGTGTGGAATAAAAAATGAACTAAAATTCGCAGCAACACCTCGACTTCAAGTACAAAAACAGTACGGTATTTTTTTTTTGCTTGTATCTCGAAAATGGTGTGTCCAATCGCAAAAATAATGATAATTTCGATCTCTTTTATAAAAACCCTAAACCCCTAACACTCATCATGTAGGTAATATTTTTTCTTATTTTCAGTACAAAAACTGAAAAATTCCATATAAAACACGTCGAGGCTGTCTCGCCTGTGCGCCTCCGGCTCTAAAAAAATTTCACGGGGTAGGGCAAACAAGTACCACGTGGATTCGCGATTGTCAAATACGATTTTTGTGTCAAAATTATATTTTAATTTCGATAATTTTTGTTGCGGAATAGCTTTAAGATTCTCATAGACAAAAGTACGGAATGTTAGTGATAGTTTAGTTAGTTCAGTTCGGTGTAGAAGAGAATCGGCACCATTGTAAAACAGTTTAGTTCATCGGCGCTGCACTTACCCATCTGGTACACACAAGCCTATCCCCTGTAGCACACTCGGATTATTTATGTTACCCCGGAACACTCCAAGCAAATACGACGCCAGTGCTAGATCCCTCCTTATTTCCTACTTTATGACATTGACAGGGGGCCGTTATTGGTAAACATTTGTCAAATTGTATGAAGGTGGCGTTAGTTCCAGCTTTGGCCACGAGCCAAAAGATTTTTGTTCAGCTATAAAAAAAAACTAAAACCCAATTATGACAAAAATACCAACTTAAAAAAAAAAAAACAAGACATCACATATACTATAACTTTTATTAATATTTAAATTATTTTGGGGATTTAATAGTTTTTTTTTTTAATGTGCTAATTACGCCCTTTCATTTGCTACCCAACATGGCATCATAATTTTTTTTTTTACTTTATGTCCTCTAGAGGGTGCCATAATATTTATTCAATTTAATGTGACGTCACATAGCCAGTGAATCATCAAAATGCTTCCAAGGATACCTCATTTATCAAATTATGATAAGTAATTTAGAAATTATGAGAGAATAGATGAACATACATACATACATACCCGTCAAAATCCTTACCCTCCTTTTTGCTTCGCCGTGTAGTCGGGTAAAAAGAAAATGACAGGGATCATACCTATCCATGGAATTAGTATGTACTATACCGGTGAGGTGCATTGAGGTGCAACTGTCCTTGAATTCAGTACATGATTCTGCGTTGAAATTTTTCGTCAGTTGTAAATAAAATTACTGTTTTATATATTTTTTTCATTCAAAATTGTAGTTTTGTATGGAACGTCTGTTTTTTTTTTTATTAACGACGAAAAATTTCAGCGCGAGTGAGTCCAGAACCATGTTCTGAATCCATGATACGCAATCTGTTACCACATTGCGTGGCTCATCCCGTATAGTACGACTAAGGGCCATGTAGCCATCACACCTCACCAACTCCTACAGACGATTCAAGTAGGTAATAAAACAAATGCAACCTTTCCACATGAAAACGTAAACGAGTGTATAAAAACCAGCATGAAAGATTGAAAAGAATTTCATATATTCAGTGCTTTAAATGGAAAGCACTGCCGATACTCCACTCGGTACAAAATTTCTGAAGCTATTTTCAAAATATAAATATTTTATATTTCTCACGTCGCACGTCACGCCAAAGAATTCGTAAAAAGAAGTGACTGTAAAATATTTGTGACAAATATTTTAGCAGAAGCGTTAGTTGGGCGTGTCTTCGAAAAATTAAGGTGTAATTTTGTCTTTTTGAAGTGTTTTCCTTTACTTTGTTGTTTATTCTGAATGGCTTTTTTTTGAAGATTGAAATCGCATCTATGCTATCCATCCTAATTCCTACTGATATTATTGATGTGGCAGTTTGTATATTTGGATGTTTGTTACTCCATCACGCAAAAACGGCTGAATGGATTTAGATGGAATTTAGCATACAGATAGTTTATAACCTGGATTAACACAATTATAATCTATCCCGGTAAACCGACATCTAGTGGGGCGAGGGCGCGGGTAAAAGCAAATTTTCTGTAAAAGGAATGTTTGATTATTTCATTTACGTTCTCCGAACTGTAGCGACTTGATCATTGGGTCTATGAAGGGACTTCCTATTTACACCGGCAATGAACAGTGAATAATCGTTTTGATCTATTAAGTAGTAATATTTATAACGAAAGGGTTGGTCATCCCTTTACACAAATACACGTTCTTTTCTACTCTGTGTTTGTCACTGAGGTATTAGCTTTTTATGCTCCTCCCGACCGATTTTCTGCCACGGTGGCCAATCTCAACGGATATTAAACAAGTACGCAGGAGATATTATAGTGCAAAAGTATGTGCGCAAGCACAGGTGGACTCTTTGTTCCTCAACTCTGGTAGTCAGATCCCCAATCGTGTTAGATTTACTACCTAGGAGGTATGAATGTCTTGTCAAGAAAAAGCACAAGTTTTACACAGTTCTGAATATTATTGGTACATATTTATACTTTTCCCAAGAGTTAAGGGGTCCTCGAGAAGGATTGAAGTGAAGTTGAACAAACAATGATTAGTACGAAACAACAATGTTACTAACTTAATATCAACTTGAAGTAACTTAGGTAAGTCGTTCAAAACTCTCAACGTTTATTACTTATAATTTTCTGTCCCGTTATTATTGTTAGATGCTTGTAACACCTTTAACGGTTTCTGTTAAACACTTGGTAACCATAAACATAGCATAATCAGCTTATATTGCTCCCACTACTGGGACACAGGCCTCTTCGCTATGAGAAGGAGTAGGCCGTAATCCACCACGCGGTCCTAATGCGGGTTGGTAGATGTCACATGTATTTGAATTTTTGGGTCTAGGACATGCCGATTTCCTGACGATGTATCCCTTCACCGTTTTGAGAGCAGTGGTGATGAAATTAATTACCCAAAGTAAAACGCCTGTCTGGGTTCTAACCCACGACAACTCGTAAGTCGGGGCCGATACCACTGAGCCACCATTGCTCTCCGTACTCCGTAACTCTTGGTAAGGATTTGATTAATAATTCACCATTTTAACAGCTTCAAAGTCGTCATCATTATGATCTTCCTGTCCTTGTCCCATGTTCCTTGGGGTCAACACAAAGTTTCACAAGTTTCCTACTCCCATTTTTCCCTGTCAACACCACGCTACCATTCACTTCCTTCTTTATATCATTAGTTGCTTGGCTGTTTTTAAATTCTTAAAGACCAATGTAATGCGATTTTTTAAGAGTGTATCTAAGCAATATACTTTTTACAATTCTCCGTCGGGACTCACGATTGAAATTAAGTCACTTTGAAGGAGGGTAGGTACTGCTTTCCTGGTTCAACAAAAAAAATATACGTGTCGACTTGAGAACCTCCTCCTTATTTTCGTCGGTTAAAAAAATCGGCATAACACACAAAAAATGGCAATCGATCGCAGTTTTGACAGGTCAGTGTGTTCATTGCATTATTTACGTTGTTGAGCAGACGAATTTCAAAACTATGAAGCAATTTCCTTCAAATCCTTTAAATTGTGATTTAAAGTGTGTTATGCAATCAGGGTGCTGAATAGTCTAGATGACAACTACAGAGCTTAAAATATTTCTTTAAAAAAAATCTGATAAATATTCTAGATCGAACGATGTTGAACTACTGAAACACAAGTACAATACAAGTACTTCCCAGCACAATATAAAGTTTGCATAAATTGCATTCATGAATGGAATGTCAATTTTCAACGAGCTTAGTATGGTGTCCATGAGTTCTGTAGAAAACAAGGAAAGTCAAAGAAATATTTTTTGTATGTTGTTAATTAACTTTAAGGACGAAAATAACTGTTTAAAAAAATATCTTTTTCCGCAAAAAATGCTATCATCAAACTAGCTTTCCCCGAAGGTGTTGGCATGAAAATGTATTTCGCCAGTTATTTATGTTAAAGAAACAAGAATACATGATCTATAAATAATAATAAAGTTGAAGAGTTTGTTTATTTAAGCGCGCTAATCCCTGGAACCACCAGTCGTATTTGCAAAAAACTTATTGCATTTCATAGCCCAATTCTTGAGAAAGGTTATAAGCTATTTAACATCACGCTATGCCCCTTAGGGCACTTAGGGGACGAGTAAAAGGAAGAAAAAAAAAAAAGGAAAAATGCTAAGCGTAAACGAAGTAATTGCGCGGGCGGGCGATGCGACATGGTGGGTCGGGGGACCAAGAAATATATATAAACAAATTATTTGCCAAAACGATTTTAAATGAATAATAAAATCCTCAGTGCATTAATTAGTATCCAGCGAAGTCTGTAATAAATGATAAAGTTGAATTTAATTCATATTCATAGTTTCAGTTTTTTTTTTTAACTTTTTATTCATACTTTGGAATTCTGTATTATTTTCATTAAACACTTTGTTAATAATTAGGCATTACCGTTCATGTTTTCTAAATAATTTTTAATGTTAGCGTGTGAATTGGGGATATTGTAATTATTTCATCTTAATTAAAGTCATATTTATTACTGTTTCGTTACAAACAAGGGCAGAGATTTGGGTAAAACGAAAAATCTACAATAAGGAATCCTAAACGAATACGGAAAGCAGCATTTCATTTTCAAAGCTATAAAGGTGTTCAAAACGCTTTGAGAGTATATAAGTTCAAATGAAATACTCGAGTAAATTCAGAAAAATATCAATGAAGTGTGAAATCAAAGGAAGTTCATTGCTTTCGGAGACAAATAATCGATATTGGAAATCTGTTCAAGATGTGATGAGACTTTTTTTTGTTACAGCGTCTTTGTACAAATGCAGGATGAATTACAAAGAGAAGCAACATTTATTTTGTTAGGGTGAATGAGACAAAGTTTGTTTTATTATTGTAGTAGAAAATTATACAGCACAATGTTGCCACATTGTGCTGTATAATTTTCCTTTCTGCCGAAAGGTGGTATATTTAAAAATATGTGGTACAGACCAAATTAAATAACTTTCCCGATGGGATCCACATCGTAATCGCAAAAAAAAAATCAACTGTCCCATATAAAACTTCAATAACAACTTGAAAAGTATCAGCTGTCCCAAATGTATGGGACAGCTGATACTTTTTTTGCGATTACGATGTTTATCTCATAGAGAAAGTTCTTCAGTTTGATAATCTGTACCACGCCCACACCTTTCTGATACATACTGTATTAAATGAACCGACAATCTGTTCTGAATCATGTAATATATGGCAGCTGTAAATAATAGCCAATTCATTAATTATTTAATCACTGACACAAATCTTAACGATATGAATCGATCATACGCACGTCGCACGCACACTTTACTTAAATATATTAAGTATTATTATAATAATAAGTAATGATAGGTTATATGAAAATAATAGTTGTAGTTAAATGATGTTAGAATACAATAGAAAAGTAATGTTGGTATTTTGATGTCATGTCTTTAGTGACACTCACAAGATTAAGACAAATCGATTGACGTTAGAATCATCAAAATCAGCCAATGCGTTTGGTCTCTAGAGCGCCACAAAGGTACAAAAATACATACATATACAACATGTAATGTAAAAAAAACCCTGTGCGCTCCGTGAGGGTGTTGTTAGATATGGTACTGAGAGTCTATTTATGTGGTAAATTTCAGGAAAAAAGAACTTCGCCCCATTTTTTTCAATGGGGAATTTTAACGGGTGATTACATGGCGCGCGGGTGGTCGTCGTTTAGCGGGTGTCTACAAGTCATATAACTTATGACCCCTGTTGAAAACTTTCAAATTTTTTATGGATTTGGGGTAATTTTGTTACTAAAGTGTGAATTTTAAATAGCAATAACGTTTTTTTTTCCGTAATAACAAAAATAAAAAATCTTTTTGGTAATGTTATTGCCTATGTGCCCCTTTAGCATCGGACAGGGTTTTTTTTTTACATATTGTATGGGCTGATAAACAAATTACCCTCCTTTGCGTCGCGCAGTCGAATAAAAAACACAGAACAGAAAAAAAATGTTATAGAACAAAACATAATTCTATCAAAACCTGGTCTCCCCTAAATATGTATAGGACGTCGCTTAAAACTGTTTGTCGTATGTATTACATCTATGAAACTACAACTCAGTCCCCCTTTTTTTGTGAAACATGTTGTACTTCATTCAGGCTTCGATATTTTCAGTAGGTTTTGACGTAGAATATTCTGACATATGCGCTGTTTCAAAACAGAATTATTCAAGTACGTAAAATGTACCTAGTTGAGAAAATATCGAGTCTATAGCTGTCTTTTTTTTCACTTTCTAGCTACGTCAAAGTATTTCTTATAGCTTCTGCCATTTTTGTTTTAAATGACTTGCTTAGAAAGGCTTTCGTCAAGGACGTTTTTGGGAAACCATTTTGAAGTCGAAACAGTTATTTTATTGTCAGTGGGTGCTTATTAATGTGTCACATCAAGATGGTGCTAGATTTTGCATCCTGGGTAGCCAACCCTGCTGCACTGCCTTGGTTACTAGCTAATTATAGAGAGTAAGTTATAGAGTCATTAAAGAAAGTCAGTTATTCATTATATAAAGTTTATACCTAGCAATACCTACTAAAGGACATCCTTCTAAGTAACAATATACTTAGAAGTTATATGAACAATAAAGTGGTCAGTAAACCCAGGTCACGTCTAGCCCAAGAAGAACTTAAAGTACAACTGTAAAGTTTCTATTAAAGTAATGCAAACCCACTTGAGTTGAAAATTACAGGAGAAAGTGAATCAGTTTTATCATTATACATACTGCATTATTACACATTCGTCACCTAGGAAATGTTTTCACCCAAATTTTTCAAAAGACTTTAGTTTTTAGGTACCATTTGATCATTACCTAAACTTGTAAGGGTTGTCTCTTCGTGTGTCTTAGATCTTTCTTCTATTCTAGCTTAGATATTTAAATAAAATACACATCCGGAGTGATTTAACGTGCCGTTACAGTGGCGACATTAATTTAACACACGGGTAGGATTACTTGCCAGTAATCATAAAAATGTAAAAATGATTCGTTAGTTAAAAAATTAAAATTTTCAAACTCTCGCCGACATAGGGCTCTCTCTCCCTTTCCTTCAATTCGCCTTCTCTTTGCACGTTTTTATTTTTTCATTCTCAGTGATGCGATGTTATGATCCGTGATCTCAGTAAATTACCTACAGTTGTTAAGTATAGGTTGCACCAAGATGCTATTTAAAAAACTGACAATAAATCAATAAATAATAAGGTTTAATGAAATTAAAATATCTTCATAAAAATGAAACGCTAATCCGTATACGTGTGTTAAATGAATGTCACCATTAAAGGGCCACGCCATTATTTTTCCTACAATTCAATTTAGTATTCCCTCTGGAATTCATGAATACAATATATTAAAGGGTTCCACTGTATTCCACAGTTATTGGTTATTCGCATCATAAATCACATATTTTGTTATTGAATCAATTCCCTCGTATTGGTCCCTGAAAGGTTTCAATTTCAGTACAATATTTTTACAGTTCATCGAAGTTATTTTTTGTTTGATATTGGTTTGTTATTTATTCTTGTATGTAGGTACACAAAACGTTTAATAGGGATAATACACAAAAGTACTGCTTATTTTAACAGTTTCTTCCAGCAGAGCTACGAGAGGAGAGTTGGTTTTGACGGGTGTCAAGTTATTTGAAATTCTTTTGTACAAAATCCATGAAATACATACCTATTGTATTGCCTATTATCCTTTTTTTTTCGGTTGTACTACTTTTATGATACTACCACGTATAGTCTGTTCTAAAAGTAACTAATCAAAGTGAAAACAAACCCTGTTCAGGAAAAAATCTCGAAAAATATTTTCAAGTATTTTGAAACTCGAAAATATTTCGAGTTAGTTGTTTTCGAGTTTGATGTTTCGAGTTATGTTTCGAGTTTTCGTGAGGGTTTTGTTTTTTGAATAACATTATTAAATAGTAATTGAAAGATCATCGACGAAAATTTAGGTTATAGAATTAATCTCAATCAAAAAACATTTTTAAGGTGATTTAGAATTAAAATATCGTGTTTAAGTATTCAAATAACCAAATCAAGGCACTCAATTTGTTAGTGGTACTACTAATTGGCATTTACAGGTAAGTTTTCTAATCCATTTGTTTACGATTTCATTAAATTCTTTAGGAACAGATCATATATTTTTTTGTGGAGGCGAAATAGCAAGTCTACCTAATAAATGAACTTGTCGATAAAGTTTCTGATATAACGAGTAACGAAACTTTTGGCCATTACAAGGTTACTTTTCAATCGTAAGTAAGTAGTTACCTAACTGTCGGAATCAAGGTAGTTTTCAAATACCCTTAGGTACATACAGCTGTTGAAGAAAACTTCAAAAGAATAAATTGTTGAAGGGAAAGTTACTAGAAGTATGGAATTTTCTGCGAAGAAAACTAAAGATATTGTTGGAAACTAGGTATATATTTTTGATGTTTCGTTTAGTAAGTACGTTACAGACGAAGCTGATCAGCTCCTCTGTACATGATATGAACAGGTTTTAAAGACCAACTTTTTTGCTAGTCAGACCGGTTTTGCTAGTCATCAGAGAGCTCACGAAAGGAATAAAAATTTGTCTGGGTCGCTGTTGCTGGATTGGTGAAGAGAACTTATTATATTAGTTACAGACGCTCTCTATTCAAGAGCTAGTCTCATGAATATCTATAATTATACCTTTTCTTCTCTACACGAGAATGAACCTGGGACGGAGTGGCGACTGCATACCGGAAGACGTAGCGTTGGCAGGCTTCCCATAAGGTGGACCGATCCACAAGGTCTTGTGGAGGCAGCAGGAATCCGCTGGACGCGAGAACCACAGAACCGGTCGAAGTAGTAGTGCTTGGGGGAGGTATATGTCCAGCAGTAGATGTCTTTCGGCTGAAATGATGATGATGATGATGATTCCTTTTCTGCTGTTACGATTTAAAAAAGGGTATGTCTTTGTTATTATAGACACAATAAGACTAGCTTTTTTTTTTAAATGGCAACGCTTCGGCGATGCCTCTGATATACTTGACTTTGCATAATGGCCATACAATAACAAAAAAAAAAAAAAAACTATTTTGTAAAAAAACTATACCTACTTACATTTTGTTTATGAATGGCCAAGTTACAAGTTAATATACACTGACTAGCAATTTAAATAAGGCCACTAACTTGTCATGAAATATTTCCGAAACGACGTAAGATAGCTTCTTGAAGTAAAAAGCAACATTCAAGTGTATTTAAAATAGCGCATAAAAAACATCTATAAAACTGTTTTCAAGATTTTTGTTACTACAACTAGTGTAATTTAGGAGATATTTAGAGTTTTTGGCACTTTGCTGGCAAGTGGATTTTTTATATTGTTCGTCAGTGTAGTAGTGTATTTAACTAGCACTATGACAAGTACTACCACCTTTGCCAAATATTAAGTCATGCACTTAATACAGCACCCAGGAATTAAACCTTACCTGTGAAACTGCTTACATCTTCAGTGAGAACAAGCGTGAAACAGGCTAATTTTTCATCACGGTAGGTACAGTCGTACTGAAACCCTTCCTGTGGTCGACTGTAGTTGTACCTACAAGAACACTTCACAAAACTGAATAATGCCATTTCTACTTGCACAAGTAGTCTCTATACTCCATTTTGGTTAGCTTCTACCGCAAGTAGTTTTCCTCATTGTCATTACTACAATACTCTGAGTTTGTCGCGTGTGTTACTTTTTATAGCGCGGCCGCCACTTTAGTGCCACGATCACGTACCGGACGGCTTCTGTGGTACTTTTAGTGTTCGTACTATAGTGTTACGCTGAAAAAGGTTTATTTTCGTGACGTTGTTCAGATTTATGTGCCAGGAAAGGATATGAGGATGTTTGTGTATTGAGAAGAGACATTAATGTTCGGGCAAAATGTATTTATGGAAAGGGTTGTGATTTCGTGAGGTTGTTATATTGTTAGCTACACCTATCTTACAATGAGTTACATAACACCACGCCTGATTATTTTATTCGTTTGTTATTTTACCCAATAACAGAAAGACAAAAGGGTAGATTAATTTCCGGCAAAACACACAAGTATGTGGGCAACTGTACAGTGGCTTGCCAACATTTTATTTAATAGTAGTAGTACAGTAGTGTTTTCTTAAAATGGACATAGTGAGTTTCAAATTAAGTACATTTTCAATTTTCATTTAAGGAAGATAAAGGATCTCCGAATAATTTCGCCTTCAATCTTTTATCTAAGAAATGAAACAAAAAATACTTTCGTTCTATCTGCGGGAAACCATAATTAGATCCAAGTATCAGCCCCAGTGCTAACAAAGAGTCCTTTTTACGACTGAAACTGAAAATTCCTTTGAGCTCAAGATGTTCAGAACTTCAGATTACACCCTATTGTGATCGATCGTGAGGTCAATTCGTTCAGGTGGCACACCAAATGATGCATTCTGTGGAGTAGAATAAATTTACGTAGTGTGGCAACCTTTGTGGGAATATATTGAGATGAAATATGTTAAAGGAAAAAGGGTTTTTGAATAACGTATGAAGGTTTCTGAAAGAGTATTTTTGTTGGAGAGTTATTACAGTAAGTGAATTTTGTTTTCTGAGAAGTGGGTACGTGGTAATTGGGCATGTTAAAGGTTTTTGAGAAACTAAATAAGTTTTTTATTAGACAAAACTTCAGTTGTTTGGTTTCAGGTTTTCTTGGGTGGGTTTCGCGCACCTAGTTACTTTACTTGGGCACTCTTATTTTTGTGAATAGTGACATGATATTCGAAATGGGTCGACAGGCCTTCAAAACAAAAGTTTTTGTTCGGTTATCTGTGGTATTACTTTCCTGGGGAGTAGAATTCCTCAGGTTCTAAAGGTCAGTTTTAGTTAAATTAATTGTTAAGCAAATTACGACCCTACATAAAGTTCTGTGCTATAGTCATAAAACTGTCAAGTAATGACAGTCGTGATTTGAATACACGGACAATTTGAATTGGTAGTCAATTTGCGTAACAATTAATTTTTTGATTTTATTTCGAACCAGAAACCTTGCTTGTAAAATATTCAATCCTAAACATAGTCTAAAGACGAATCCTATCAAATCCACAAAGACCAAAAATACCCTTTATTAAATTAAAGATTATATTTAAAAACCCTATTTAGGGTAAAGTCAACAATTACGCTCTGTAAGCAGGTTTACATAATTATTTGTGTAAAACAAACTGCCCCCGGGTAAAGACGACGGTTATTCTACGTATTTGCTAATTAAGGTAGGCACAGATTGTGTTTGAGTTTTTTTTCTTCTTTGGCACCTGTCCCACCGAAGCAACTAGCTATCGAATATCTATTCGTTCAAGAAACGTACAAAATATTGTAGGTCCCGTTTCAGTAGAACTCGTTTTTAGTTAGTGAGCTCTACATCGCCGGATAGATGCTATAGTAGGTTCACATTTTCGCTTTCAAATGTGTTTTCTTTATTAGATTTTTGAGTAGCCTATCTTTTTATCCTCTTTTTTGTTGTTATATAAAATAAAGTCGGTTTTCTGTCTGTCTATGTGACCGCTTAGTTCACCTAAACTATTTGATGAATTCGTTGCGGTTTATAATATAATTTAGAAAATTTATTCCGGAAAGTTTATCTGATAACTACAACCAATTAATATTAAACATTGCACTGAAATCTCAATGTTTTAATATGTCGACACATTTGTAAATTGTACTCGTAAATAGTAGGTATTTATTTATTTATTGGTCTATTGAAAATTGTTACACTGTTCAACCAATTGAAAAAAACCAACATACAAACCAAGTGTATATTATTAAGCGAGACACGCATGCAAAAACATTATTCCATTAAAAAAAAAAAAACTTGTTGTTAATAAAGTTTAAGTTAATTCGTTTGGATTATTGCATAATTTTCTTTCTAATATTATTTAGCTACGGGTCTCTAAAATGTTAAAGTATTTTAGTGCATTAGGAACATTATTATAATACTACGATGCTTTCAAAACAATAACGGATAATGGCTTTAAGGTTTTATTTATTAATGGTAATCTGTGAACAGCGCTGTGGGCTACATTATTACTTAAGTTATTTATATTTTTCTATGTGTAATATTGCATAATGTAGCTGTTTGGTGTTCCTATTAAATAAAATAAAATAAAATAAAATAAAAATAACACTGACGCGATTTCGCATTAAGTTCAACATAGTTAACAGTGATTGGCCAAAAGACTGCCCAGAAGAGTAGTACAACGTACGACATGTCGCGAGTATCAATCTGCCTAGCCTTTTCTCAACTATTTTGGTCGGCTTCCAGTTTAACCGGTTGCAGCTGAATATTAGTATTATACATGGAACGACTGCCTATCAGACCTCCACAACCCAGTAACTGGGTAATACGATACCTCTTGCTAAGACTGGATACGAGTCCACTATAATATCTAGAAATAAGGTTATAAGTTTATATAATTCAATGGAAATAACCCAAACATTGCTCATCCAATGAAGACTCAACTGCAAATGGCGTTATGATAACATTAATTAATGAAATAGCGCCCCGGAGACAGATTCTTGATCACAGTAAGCAAAAATTGATCTTCAGTTTCTCCTTCATATAAGGGCATTTGTCCACCGCCAACGGGACGTCAACGAGAACAAGATGACGGCGCTGTAGTAGCGCTACATACGTTTACTATGGCCGCGTGCGTGTCCACCGCACGTCCGTCACCCGAGAGCCGGGATCCCGAATTTTCGAGTAGTTCGGCGCGACCGCAAGAACTCAGCCCGAGGTCGGGACGTGCCGATGTGCCGGTGACGGCTGCGGTGGACAAACGCCGTTCGTCCCCTTTGACGACGTAATTTGTGATCTACCCACTAAACTACCAAACAACTACTTTCCCAATGCGTGATCCGCGCTTTAATCTGAAAAGGCTTTAAAAGCTCTCACAACGATCTCAAATTAGATGTATGAAAATGAGAAACGTGTGTGACGTTGGACATTTAAATTAGAACGCGATTTATTTACGCTTGTACCTTAGGCCATGATCAGACTAGTACTTAAGAAGTTTAATTTTTTTCTTATTCTACTTCCGATATTGCAAAACGCAATATCAGAATTTACGTCATGAGAGAATTTAAAATAAGAATTAAGATAACTTGAAGATTTTTTTTTTAATTTTCCTAATTGTTTCGGATTCTAACATGAGCTGTCATTTTTAATCCACAGCAATTTGGAACATTTTTAATCATACACACAAGCACAGGGGAATAACTGCTTTTTTCACATTAAGGTTTTGTGAAGACTAGCTTTGTGAAGTCTATAAAAAAAACAGTGGCACTCCGGGAGTGCCGACAGAAGTGAAAACTTGAAAAAAAAAATCGGTACCGCGGTAATCAACGCGTTGATGTCTTTATAACCGTCTTACGAATTTTCGATCAGGTCACGTGTCCTGACGCGAGTTAAACATTTTTTACCCATTACAAAAAAAGTGCACAACGCCGCTAAAGAAGTTTTCACTTCAAAAAAATGAAGTTAACAGCTAAGCCGTAAACTGTGATAATAAGAGCACAGCTTAGCTAAAAGTGCCACACAAAAGTTTTATAAGGTTTAGTTTTAATGAATTATGCTCTTCAGTAATATTAATCAGTGGCTGATTTCGTGAAAACCGCACAATTTTAAATTCTGCGGATTCAGAATTTCCCAGAAATTGCATTTTATTAAAGTGGTCGCTGGTCTCTACCGGTCCTTTTTAATCTGGCTTCATAATTAAAATTTTACCAGGCAGCGGTTTCCTTCATACTGCGTAGGTACACAGAAATTCAGTATGAATGGCATTTGATGTAAAATTTAATTCGTTGCATGCACCCGCAGTGTGATAGCTGTTTAATTAAGTTTAGTCTTTTTAAATATTTTTTTCCTATTTGTGAGTTTTTCAGTGATAAACGCATAGGTATATTGAACAAGTCTTTATCATTATAGCTTAAACTGTTTGCATGCCTTAGTTAAAGCAGTTAGTATAAGGATCATTTTAAATTTAACATCTGTAACTTGTGCAAATAAACAACTATTCTATTCTATAATCCATTATGCTGGGTTGGACGGATTAGATTACCAGCGGAATGACAGCTTACTTTAAGATCACTTTGCCTCAGTTTTCTAGTTGTGTTTCATACAGAATAGACGTGAGACATAAGATTACCTACGTAGGGATTCAAATCTAGATGACTTCTTTTTTTTCTACCCAACTTTTAGTTATACATTTTTGCGTCACATACGTTTTAAGGTAGCCCAGATCTTTTCAGGAACAGAACTTACCACACAGTAACTTATTCCTGCCTGCCTCGAAGGTCTAGTGGTCGCAAGCGCTAGGTATTGCTGAGCATGAGGTCCTAGGAGGGTTCTATTCCCGGATCGCGTATGTGTTATTTTTCCATCTGAAATTTCTCAGTTACAGCTCGGAGTCAGGATTTGTGCCCGGTTGATGACAATAGCTGTGACCTCTATTACGTGGGACTTAAAAATAGTTGACGAAATGTGGATGTACTATAGGTGCACTTGTGTGTAACCATTCGGGGAACAATAGCGTAATGTTACGTTACATAACTTATTCCATACAAACGCAGCCTTATCCGGGCATATCCTCAGAGCGCACTAATAGCGTTAGCTCACTTGTGCACCTGATTGCGTTATCCAGATTTAATTGTTCCATGATTCAATTGTCTCACTTCATAGTTCCTAGCACGTGGAGCTCAGTTTAGCGCACATGTTGAGGGTGTAGGCATCAATTACACTAACTGTTGTACTGTATACTGCGTGTGCAGATAGTTCAGTTCTGTGGTGACATTTATAGGGACTGTAGAATTTATTTGCATAAATATACTATATAGATTTATAATTTTATAGATTTACAAAATAAAAGTCGCTCCACGACATTTTATTAGAGTTAAGGTTTCAAGGACCCGGAAATAGATAAAGAGAAATAATAAATTAAATACCATTATTATATATTAGAAACAATAAATTAAAAACCGTTATAAGAAAATAGTGATAACTGATATTTATTTCTATAAATTGGTTAAAAATAAATATATATCAACACATATAACAAATATATCACTTTTAAGTAAAGTATCTCTAATAACTTAATCAAACAGAATAAATTATAAATCCATAGGTTTAGGTAGATAAGTAAAGGAAAACAAAAAAAAAAAGTGTTGGCACTCCGGGAATGCCGACAGAAGTAAAAACTTGAACAAGATCGCTTTGGTGGAAAAAAATACTAATATAAGTAGAACATTAGTCCGTAACGTAATATAAATAAAGAGCATAATTGCGTCTACAAAATCGTTAAAGTAAAAATACTTGCATAGAACATTGATCCGCAACATAGTATGAATAAAGAGCACAATCGCGTTTACAAAAATGAGGTGTCATCACAGTGTCGCGAAACAATGGTTTAGTCCGATCCAACGAAGTTTTCACTTCAAATCACGTGACGAGACAGCTGTCAAGTAACCGACTGAACGTAATACCTGTCTCTTCAGTTGTCCTGCTACATCAAAGTTGTACTCTTCAATTTAGCAACGTTATAATTCGTTGACGTTTATAGTTTGGGCTCTTTTCGATAGACAGATTACAAAATAATATATTTATTATTAATCTAAAATAAATTTAATTTGGTTGTATCGTATGTTTAAACAAGAAAATGTCATCTATACGATATGACCTTTTCACGATTTGTTTACCTTTCTTTAACTACCTAAACATATGGAGTTTAGAAACTTATTGACCTTCAAATGGAAATCTTTGTACTTACATTTATATAGGGAAAATTTTTAACCAGTGCGCAAACTTAAACACGTGACTTTACTCATCATTATGAACAACTTTTACTATGGGATCAAACCTAAAATCGCGAAAAAAACAGCTGTTCGCTACATTTATGGTCGCATAACTTGTTAAAATGTAGGGAACAGCTGATGTTTTTTGAACGAAGTACCTTATTGCACGTTATATATACGTATACTCTGCACACTTGGCGAATGAGACAGCTAGACTGGAAAAAGTGTAACACTTTTTTTGGTCTAGCTCACATTCGCCAAGTGTGTAAAAGTAAAAGAACATCGATCCAACCGAGTGTCACACGACACCTCTCGACTGTTTTTGCTACCGCCAAGGTAGCTAGACATTTAGAAGAAAATAAAACTATACAAAAGCAAAATGTTGTCATGAACGGAGTATAACAGGGATCACTAAATAGTTACATTAGGGGTCCGTCTTTAATAATAATATGACTGTTACGATCCGTTTGGTAGACAATTTCTAGCAAGATTAAAATAACAATTAAGATTTAAAACGAAAAGAAAACTGAGTATTTTTTTTTATTAATTAATAAACAATTACTATATTAATAACAAAAATTACAAACTAAATAGTAAATATTATTATGAAAAACGTCATTTTTAGGGTTCCGTAGTAAATCATGGAATTTTGTTTTTGTGATACGTCCCCTGCACGTAAAGTGGGGATGTTTTCTTTTTCTCTTCCATCCAATGGTGTGGAGTATCTTTAGAAAGGTCGTTTAAAAGTATTGCGAGTGTCTAAAAACCATTTTTGTATTCAGGGATTCGTTTGCGGAATATTAAGCTTGAAGTGCAAATTTTGTGACTCAAGTACCCCCTAGCTAAATGGTTGGATTTGGATGTGTGAAAAAATTCACCGCAGTAGTAATATAATGAAATTATAAGAAAAACTATCAAGCTAAGTACAACAAGTTAATGAGTAGGTAATAATTGACTAACTTACTTTTGCAGTTGCAAAAACATGTTCTCCATTACATTCCGTATGGGAGAACATATTTTAACTTAAATGTTAAGTTTGTTCTTGGGATAATTCAACATCTCAACTACGGAACCTTTTATTGTGGGTGGTCAGACACGCCCTTGGCTGGTTTTTACTTTAGTTCAAAGTAAAAAAATGACATTCATCCGTCTGAAGTCGTAAAGTTGGTGCAAGCTATTGACATTATCCCGAGCTTTAATTTTAATATTTTTAGATTAAGTTTTAGTGATAGATTTTACTGTTTACTTGAAGTCCTCACAAAATTGGGATCCGGACTGCGGTCCACCATTTGGTGACTCTTGGTGTATAAGGTATAGGTAGGTGAATATGTAAATAAATTAAAATTAAAGCCACAAACATTTTCCAGTAAATATATTTTTTTTTTTCAAAATTTGCTTGTTTACAAGAAAAACACGTCAGCAAAAATTTTGAACGAATCATAATTTGCAAATATATTCAATTTGATACCTGCCAGAGAACAGGTGTTGGCAACTATCCAGATTGGCAACATTGTCAATATTACCAACTCTTTCCTGCCAGCGATGCAATATTGTAAATTTGCAATGCACGCCGCTAAACTTTATCGGTGCAGTTTTACAGAGACCGATAAACCGGTTCCCTGAATAGGTATTTAGTTTATAAATCCATCTAAGTATTATCCTTAAAATACATATTATTATACAATATACCTTAGAATTATGTGTTAGGATCTTATCAAACTGCAAAATTTTATTGAGTGTGTGTGTGTGTGTGTGATCGTAACCCTTGAACAGAAAGATGTGATCTTTGGCAAGAATTGCTTAAGCTTCCTGATTTCTTCATCAAACCATCAGAGAACCTCCCAAATTATCAGAGAGCCTCCCATCCGGGCACAAGTTACTGTGGCCTCCTTGGAAAACCTTAAATAGACATCGTACCCAAGTGGCTCACAGCAAGGACAACCTCCATAAGTGGGGGTTCATGGATGACTCAGATCTCCGGTGGGTATGCGGTATCTCTCCACAGAAATTGCTCACCTCCCAACTTGTTCCACCTGTACATGTGAGGACCTAATGGCTGCGTCAGCGAACGGTATTCACGTTGCTAAGTTTTAGGCCAAACAAATTTAAAAAACATTGAACATATATTTTTTTGTGTTATTTTTTGTCATCGACACTAAGAAGATCAAGGCTGCAAAATTCGTTTGGTAATCTAAATATAGGAAAAAAAAGAGGGTGTCTGCTTACGACCACAATTTAGAAGTGAAAACTTACGACTGAAACAGATAATACGCAATGTTCCGGGTCTGGCTGTTTGTGTATGTGAGTTTTAAATGTTTGTAAACGCACCCACAATACAGGAGAAATACCTAGTGTGGGGCAACGTTTAAAAAAAAAAATCCGCGCCAAGTATATGCGATTTAGCGTCACCGACCGACTGGAGCCGAGTACTTCCGATTCAGCTTCACCGACCCGAGCGTGACAGTTCAGTTTCGTTCCCGTTTCAGAAAAAGCGCAAAGTGCGCCTTATGAAGTTTTATACACCGTGACATTTGAATCACAGTTTTGCTAGAACAAATGTTGTTCAGACCATGGTCTACTACCATTCTTTACCATCAAATATGTTATAATATTATACATTTGTTATAATATGTTTTCAAATAAGTCCTAAGCTATTCAAACGTGTTCAAAAATGAACCGTAACATCAAAGTACTCATTGCGGTAGCGATATGGCATTCAAAAGAGTTATGAGGAGTCCATATGGACTACAAGGATGTCCGGCCAATGCGGGCCGAAATGCAAAGAAATCATTAGCCACCTTACCGCGCCGTCCGTCGTCGCGTCGGCGTCGGTACGGTGCATGGCGTCGTGCAACCGTGCATAGGCAGAAAATACCTACCAAAGTTTACCATAGCCAAAGCCGAACCATAAAAATCTGTTCTAAAGTAGCTACTTATCAGTGATAAAATACCTTCCGAAATTAACTTTTAATTTTGGTATTTTCAAGTAAGACGTACAAAAATAAGTTCTTACTCAATTTCGTTTATAGAGGTACATTTCCTTGTAGACAATGCCGTGTCCCGTGCGTGAGCCGCGCGCCGCGCCGCGCCGTAACTACTATGATACACGAGCGCCGCAGTGTCTGTGTTGTAGGGAGTAACGATAATCTCGACTTTTTAAACTTTGTCTTTTTTGTGTTTTTTTTATTTTATTTTATTGGATGCTACCTATAGAACGGTAGTAGACCATGGTCTGAAAAACGTTTGTTCTAGCAAAACTGTGATTCAAATGCGACGCGACTTTGATGGAACGATTTCTATTAAAACTTCACGGAAATTGTTCTACTGGTGCGCGGTGTGGCGTCGTGCCTGTCTGCAGGAGCCTTGTCAGCTGTCCAAATACAGAGCGTCTTGTGAAAATTCATGACGGCCGTTTTAATAAGTGACGGAACCGTTTTCCAAGGAAACCAAAGCTTTCTTTTTAAATACACAAATAAAGTCCGCACAGGGAAATCAGTTGCAAGGCCTTCTAAAATAGTCAAAGTAATTCTCTGAAAAGAAAAGTCTAATGCAACGTTAAAAACAAGGAAGTTCAAATGGAGGTCGCAATTATGGACCATTACGGAGGTAAAACCTAGCAAGGGTAGGTACTACTTACGAATTTACCTGTTAGCTTCCCCTAGAGTAGTAATTACTTGGCCTTGATTAGTTGATTAGGCAACGGCGCACAACATTACAAAGATTGACATGCAAACGTCAGATTAGTTTACCACTTATTGGTAAGAATAAAAAAATTGTTTATAGTTAAGGCGGGGTTACCCGGATAAACAACGTTTTCTATTGGGTTTTCACACAACTGGGTTTTCACACAACAGGAATTTCAGTTTCTCTTTCCAAGTAATGTAGCATGAATTGGCACTAAATAGACAATTTATAAAGTTTTCCTTTAATACGATAAAATATACATTGGATAAACTTCAGAAACTAAATTAACTAAAAAAACTAATATTTTAGCTACTAGTCTTTTTCTTCCATAATTCTCTATTATCTTTCGCGCAGGCCATCTATCGTTTCTTTCGTTTTCTTCTTGGCCTTGTCTACTTTTTTAACAATCCTCATTCATACAAAAAGCTTTTCCCACAACATTTTATAACATAACTGAAAAAAATATGAAACAATAAAAAAAATCCTAACTTAACTAAATCTACACTAAAATAAAGTATAAAGTCAGATCTACAATTCTGTCTAAAACTGAAGCTAGATCTTTCTCAACATCTGTCACACACAATGTCAAAGTTGCTTATCTATAATCTAACTCAAGGACGTAGGCTTCAGACAGACGCGACGAGACTCTAGTAGAACAATGTCTATGAAAACTCCATGGAAATTGTTCTACCAGAATCGCGTCACACGGTCGCGTGGCACCTGTCTGAGCCTTCAAACGGTACCCAGATACGTCCACTAAATAATTAGCAAGTGATCTGAACGGGACTCGAACCAAAGTCCTTACCGCCAGATGTACACCTGTACCAAACTTTGATGAATAATCAACGGGACTGTCCCGATGTTTCGAAAGGCGGAGGCAGCCTTCGCTTGCATTATTAACGCAATTTCATCCGGCATTGTTGATAATCAAATCAAATAGTATTTATTTTAAATATGTAGGTAATAAGAGTAGTAGTTGTGTACTGAGCTTTAATGAAGTATCTTTCCTGGGTAAAAAGAAAAATATTTGTTGTTTTTTTAAAGATTTTATTTCAAAAAAGATTTTTATCCTCCTGTTGTACATCTGAACTGATAAAAAATATAAGGATTTACTAAGTTATGAAATGCTGAAAAGCAATAATATCTGTCGAATCACTTTGTATCAATTTAGATGGTAGGTAAAAGTGACAGTATTAAGCCTCGTGCAGACAGGGACGACGCGATGGCGCGACCCGACATCGGTCATTTTTCTACCATGAAGTTTTCTTAGAAATTGTTTTGTGATGCTGGGGCCACACCAACGGGAAACGCTGTTGATTATCGCAATGATGGACTTCCTACGGGTTAACGTCCGTCATCGCGATAATCAACGGTGTTTCCCGTTAATGTGACCCCAGAGTTAGAGTCGCGTCGCGCCAGTCTGCACGTGGCTTTAATCGACTGACTGACTGACTGACTGCATCTACCGATTTATCATTTTCTTATTTATTTATTTATTTAACCATTTATGTACACACATAATATATAAACAGACTAGAAGAAAAATACGTAAAAAGGTGATGCTTTATAATTTTAAAATGAGGCTTGTAATTTTTTTTTTGTGTAAGGGTCCTTAGTTTTTATAACAATTTTTTGCCGGTGTCGGCGTCTGCGTCTCTTTACTTGTCACAACGATGCCTAGTGTACCACAGACACTAAAGGCATAGACAAGTAACTGATGTTACGTTGGGTGCAGACACGCGGACTACTTCTATTTAATTTTTAAAGTATTTCACACATATATTTTATTTAGTATTTATTTACATCTATTTTATATTTTATTTAATATTTATTTCTGTATCTATCTATCCGTGACATCACTGCGGGCCCTATCAGAATACCAGCGCTGCGACATTTTTTTTAAATGTCGCAACATATGCTGAGATAGGAGCCTTTTGGCCTCGTACAGGACTTTCTGTTATTTTTTTTTTTTCATTTGTTTTTTTAATTTTTTATAATGTTTTAATGAGTGTGTTTTAGTTTAATTTGTAATGTCCTCTGCGAGTCCCAATAAATACTTTTTCTTTTCTTTTCTTTCTTTTCTTAGTACTCGCAAACGGCGTGCGTGTATGACCAGATGTAAACGAAACAAAAGGTGTATGTAAGGATCGTAGCAGGTGCTTTTCTGTAGTTTCTGCCTAGCCCCATGGAAAAGAAAGCGTGAGTTTATTTACCTATATTTGTACTACCAATTTTAAAAGGACTACTACTTATGTCGCAATGCTACGCCTTGTCCTCCCTTATCTGCTGGAGCTTTAAATATTTTAAGATTTAACACTATCTCAAGCTACGTCCCACAGGATCGCTAACTAAAGAATTCAATTGCGCGGAGACGAGCAATTGTAAAGCAGGTAATAAAAAAGTTTTAAATTATTACCCACCGTGTAATGTGCCCTGCATAAGACTGGTGTACCTATACAGGGTTCAATTAAATTAGTTGAGGAACTACACGTGGGAAAAGAGTTCCTGGAAGGATTTGAGGGGGGCCTTTCCCCAGCAGTGGAACAGTATAGGCTAAATAAAAAGAAAAACGAGCGAGCCTCACAGTAGTCGCATATGATGTGTAACATCTAACATCTTGACTTACAGTACCAACCTCTCAGAAAATGGGTTGCCATCATCTGTCGGCCAACTCTAGCACCGCGCGCCCTCATTGGTCAAATCAAATAGTTCAAACTCAAACTCAAAGCATTTATTTGACAAAGAGTCGGTCAGTTAGTCAGAAAGTTGAGTTTTGATATGAAGGGGTAGCTAGTTGCTCATTCCAAAACGTAAATCTCCATGGAGAAGAATGGGCAAAAAACTCCAAGGACACTCTTTTAAATATAGATGTTATAAAATCCTACGTACATTATTCTTGTAGCTTCTATATGTGAGAACAATGTACAAAAAATTATCAAAAGCAATTGAAAATATAAGATTAAAAATAAGCCCTGGCAGATAAGAGATGACCAGTCTCAACTGACGACGCCTGTTCACGAACATGAACTGTCTATTCCAAGGTTGCCTGGAAAAGATCGCGGAAAGCGATGAGGCCGCCCATTGTATATTTTGTAGTGTTTGATTTATTTTTTTGTTATGTATTTTTGTGGTGAACAATAAAGTATTTATAAATCAATAAATAAATGACGCGTGAATCAGCACCATCCAGCTCAACCATTTTATAGGGAACCGAATGATCCAACTCTCACCTGCCATGCTCTTTCAAGTCAACATACATCTTAATAACATAATAAACGCGCGCGCGCTTCCCCGGCTTCCTGTTTCCGTTTTACACTTCCGTCCTTTTTCACGAAATCACTCCCACAGATTGCAGGACAGCAAGGCAAAAGACGAGGTGGAGGAGGACTACACTACTAGCGGTCTTTGACTCCATCGAATCTGCGGGATTTCGTCAGTTTATACCATCTACTCAAAAATAAATGATTTTCTATTCTACATAATCAAATTTAATTTGAACTTGTTGACCCGTTTGTCCTAAAACGTGCCCATGACTACAGTTTGTTTTAATGGTGCTGCAGTAGTACTAAGTAGTTACTTCGTCTACGAATCCCTTTTAAGATACAGACCGGTTTCAGACTGGCTACAGTAAACTCATCTTTCATGGGGTGCTGTTTAAAATGTTATAATAAAATACCTCCCCACATACTCCAACTAAACGAAACGAAATTTAAATCCTGTATAAAACGCACGCAATGCTACCAAGCATATAATACTTTAGTTGAGGGATTACATCACTGATAAAAATGCTTGACTCGGTGCTGGTCCAGCTCCACAAGAGCGCATAAACTAATTAGATTAGCATTCGAAAGTATCGTTGCAGCTGCTGAAGATTGTAAAAACTATCTTTGCTTTGTATAAATTCAATCTCTGTGTATTGTATAATTGCATATCACATGTGTGAGCACTGTGACCATGTTCATTCCATAAAGATATCATTTACTAGGTACGTCTTTCATTGATTTAAATGTGCCCTGGCGGCTGAGAGAATGTCATGCTCACTCAAATGTCTCGCTGATGGTGGCGTGTGTGTTGGATGATTAAATTCCCTTCAAAATGGTTGAGCTAAATGGTGCTGATGCATGCGTTATGTTCATGAACGGGCGCCGTCAGTAGGAACTGGTCATCTCATAGCTGTCACGGTTTATTTTAATTTTTGAATAGTTTTTGTTTTTTATATTTTGATTACGGATTCTTTTAACGGGCACATCTTTCTACATTACTCTCACTTGTATAATTTCAACATGAATGATGTAACCAATTCTTTGTAACAATATTTTGTATAAAAAAAGTGTCTGTGGAGTTTCATGCCCGTTCTTCTCCATAGGTACCTACTACGCTTTGGAATGGGCAACTAGCTTCATCTTTCTGACTGACCGACCCCTTGACCTGTAATTGGTTTATTTCAAAAAAATACTTTGAGTTTGAGTTTGAGTTTGATACTTTCAGATAGGTCAGGAATAGTCGATTAAAATCAAAATCAATACTCATATATTTAAATTAGGCTGAGAATTTGCACTTTTTGAAGATCAAAATTACACAAAACAGTCCCCCAAAACGCTCATCCTTCACAATTACCTAGTGTTTTAAATTGGAAGAATGATTCAATAGCATGCATAGTAATTAATGTTATAAAACAAAGAAACACAAAATATTATATTAAAATGATTTGCCATTACATATCTTTGCAAATTAAGGCCTTCGGTCTTATTCACTTTTGCAAATGGATAAGACCTTGGTCCTTAATGTAGTTCATTCAAAACTCAAAAAAATGTTTTCTTGTGGCATTGAATGAAAACAGGAAGGGGATAGTTTACATTTAAGTTTTACCTGTCATTGCCGATAAAAGGATGAAGCTCTATTTGCGTACAGTGCGTGCCATTAAAGATGAGACTTGACGCACCACGTGGTTCGTCTTGCGCAGTAGACGATTTATGGGTATCTTTAGCGGTATGAGGTCCCCGCTGAAGCGTCATCGGGGCGGGGGAAAGAGCGGCGGGAGGCGCGGTCAAGTCTCATCTTTAATGGCACGATCTGTACATTTTCTCTATTTTAAGTAAGAAGTCTTTTTTAAAGGGTACAAGTATCGCCATCTAGTGAGTTTTCCACAAACCCATCTGACAGTCACAGACCTCAAGTCTGCAAGAACGTGTGAAAGTTATGCTACACTACTGCCATCTAGTAAACGACATAGGAAACTGGCTTCGGGACTGTTCAACCAAGTTCTTTGTTGGGTGATCGAGATCAAGTCAAAAGATGGTTAGTTTCAAAATGTTCATGAACAAAGTGTAGCTTGTTTTCAGTAGATGGCAGTAACTGAAATTGAGGTATTTAATATATTTTTAAGAAATCGAGACTCGAGATCGAGATATTTCACAAACAATTTACAGCACTTTTTCCCTAACTTTAAAAAAGAAAGCTTTTAAGAAAACTTTTAAAGAAAGCTTTTCTTTTCGATATTATATGATAAAAAGTCGGAATCACACCTCATGGGGTGATGTGTGATTCTGTTCATACTAAAATCATACATTAGCTATCTATCGTATTCTGAACGGGTCCTAAGGGGTATGTATGTATGGATGCAATTACTGTTAGATAAATAAATAAACCAATTGGTGCACCCGGAAGAAATAGCACAACACACAAAAGCACAATTAAACCATAACAAATTAGGTAGGTGAATATAAAAAAAATACAAGGTGCCAATATACAAATAAAAAAACTCCTTGTAAAGGGTTTGCTACACGGCTGCCAACTGCGTCCCAACAGAGGTGACCTTGGTGGTTTACAACCGTGTAGTTGGTAGTTTACGACCAAATTTCAAACAGCTCTGAGTGTCGTCAACCAAGGTCACCTCTGTTGAGAACGCGGTTGGCAGCCGTGTAGCAAGCACTTTATAAAGAAATAAAGTGACACTAATGAGACACACTTTAAATAAAATAACGAACATACAAAGTGCGGGGAGAGAGGAGATTTTAACTTCACCCCCCAAAGTGTAGATGGGAATTTTTTTTGTTGCATCATCTCTATATCATGGCCAAATCTCGCATCAAGCCTACTCGTTGATATCAAACGAAAATAAATAAACAACTTTGCCAACCGATACCATAAACAAAATGAAGAAACTTAAGTGAAATGATCACTTACACCATTATAGGGGGAGGAGGAACAAAAAAATATTAATTACGAGCTTAATCTTTCCTAATTTATTTACTGGGTTTCCGTTTGAAGTTCCCTAATTAATGAAATGTTTGGATTTTACAAAACTTTTAATGGGGTATCCGTTGCCTTTGATGTAAAAATAATTTAGTTTAGTTAGTTAATAACATGATTACTCTTGGATTAGTGATCTGATGTAAGGTAGAGTTTAAAACATCAAGTTTCATAGAATGGCGTGCATTCAAATAGCCTCTACGAGTGACGATACTTTTTAGTGATTCGTACCTGAAGGTTGCCTAACCGAATTAATAAGCATCCTCTGTCCGTTCGCCCGTCCGTCTGTCTGTCAGCGGGCTGTATCTCATGAACCGTAATAGGTAGACAGTTGAAGTTTTCACAGATTGTGTATTTCTGTTGCCTCTATAACAATATTGCATGCATTTTCTTTTCACTTCATCAATGGAAGACGGTGATATAAACCCAAGAAAAAAGTATTTAAAGTCAAACTCAGCTACTGCTTGTTGCTCCAAAAAAATATTTAACACCAACTATTTTCTACTCCATTTAAAACGTCCGTTATCGTCGCTACCATGATGTGACGTCATTTTCCATATTACATCTTGCTTCGGTTACATCATGGTGACATTTTTTTTTCAAATATATAAAGTCAAAATAAATTGTTTTTTATTCAAGCTGAAGGCCCTTTAGTGAAGTTTCAAGCAGTTTGCTAAAAATAGATGTTTATTAACGTGGTGTTTTACGTTACTTCCAATATAGTTGCAAACGACGCGTTTCGAGTTTGAGTTCCATTCCACCAACAAAAGGAACAAACATTCTGAATTGTAAAATAAGTAATCTAAACTAATATTATATAGAGAAAATATTTGATTTGTTGTACGTTTGTTTGTAATAGAATAGAATTTCTTTATTCGAGTAACCAAGACTCAACAAGATTGTTAGTAAAGTAATGGATAAACTCAAAAATGACTGGACCGATTTAAAAAATTCTTTGATCAGTATTACCTATACTATATTATCACTGAGTAGCATAGGAAATACTAGAAAAAAAAAACAAAACATGTTTGTTTCTTGACTCCTATACAATAGATAATCTTTAAATAATGAAAAAGTTTTGAATTACCTTCTTGGATATTCCCTAATAGTTTGCACAGTGTCCTGTTATTCCGCTAGATTTGTGGATAAGACACCAATTTAAAAAAAATATCTTTAATCTTTTGATCATCCTAGTCAATATTGTTTCCTTTTTAGTTAATGAAGGTTTTTTTTTTTTAAGAATTCTGTTTCATTATTAAATAAACTGTTACATGCTATTGATACAATAATCACCACAGTACGTTTACTTTTGAAAATGTTTGTTTGTCCTGCTATTTTACTAGAGTCGTGAATGTAATCCCAATTAAAGTGCTTTCTCTTGTCAACTGTCTCTAGTGTCACAAGAGTACCAAGTGCCAACACTATAGGTATCTATGTTGAACTACGATTGTCAAGTGTGTTCTATGCACTTACGAACGCAACACCTCATTGCAAATTATGGTTTAGTATGGCCGAATAGATTATAAAAAACTGGTGCGCGCCCGCGACTTCGTCCGCGTCGAATTATATCCCTAGCCGAATTATAGCCCGCGCTATTTCCCTTAGCCTTAGCGTTCTTTCTTTTTTCTCGGCTCCTAAGGGTCGCAGCGTGATTTTAAATAGCCTATAATCTTCCTCAAGAATAGGGCTATCAAATAGAAGTTCGAAAGATTAGCGCATTCAATCAAGCAAAAGCAAAACACCCTTCAGCTTTATAATACTGAATATATCAATATAGATTTGAATGTCAAATATCATTTTTCAGGTGGGTATTTAATGATAAAACATACGCACTATACCTTTCCTTCTGATTTGTTTCTACTTCTAGAAACTATTGGGGCCCAGCTAACTTTAGGTAAGTAAGTATGTACGAAAAGTTTTTCCCTAGGTACTGCTTGTTTTTAACTGACAAAAGTGTACCTCAAGATTGACGAAGCACAAAATGTTAGTACTAAAAAAATTAAACTGTGCATTTATTTGACGGATTTTTGAGTTTTTTTTTTTAAATTCAGAATAACGACAAATATAATATTTATTAGATAAAATCTGACCTTAAAAATTCTTGAAGTAAACTTGTTTTTACTCTGAATAAAATTAACAATGCTTTAAATTATTTTCGGTCAGCTGTAACATTAAATAAAAAATTGTGACGCTGAAAGAATTATTTTTTTGAAAACTAACATGACAGGATTTGTCAACCAGAATGTAATGCTGCCTCTTCTGACCAATGAGTACCGAATATAGACTTACAGGTAAACTTCATTTTAGACTAGCAATATTAATAATTTGATTATTTCTTTATTTACACTTCAAGATAAACAAAACATCTATGTACCTCTTGTACTAGGAGTTTCTGTATCACAAGAGCCATAGTGTGATAGGTAATCACGAAGTAAATAAATCTTAATCCGATCTCAAATAATCCACGGGAAAGCCCATGAATGCCTTACGTCATATTTAAAAAATAGAGAACAAGTAGTTGAAATCGAATACTTTAACCAAAATAGTAGAGAAATTGAAAAAAAAATCGATCTAAAAGCAAAATAACCAATGCTTCCATCCCTCAAGAAAGTGTCATAGGTTGCCTATTTATTCCTCGTTTACATCAACAACTTACCGAAAACCATAGAGCGGCCATTCGCGGATAACATACTTATCTTTATTAGTCTCATGTCAAAACAACACAAACTAGAAGAAAAACTCAGTTCCACACTCATAAAAACATGTAACTGGATGACCTTACATAATCTAGAAATTAATTATACTAAAACTAAATTAATGACTTTCTACCCTTATCAAAAAGCTCCTCTACACTTAAATTTCAACTTCAACGGCTCAAAATTGGAAACTGTTGATGAATTTACATTATTTGGACTAACAATAGATAAACATATTAACTGGAAAACACAAATACAAAAAACTCGTTCAAAAATTTCAAAATTCTCATACGCTGTCCGCGAAATAAATAAAAAAAACGTAATAAAAAAACGTATGCCAATGCATGGCTTAGCTACGGCATGACCCTCTGGGGAAATAGTACAGATGCACTGACACTCTTTACCTTACAAAATATACAGGGTGTAAGGGACAGCCCTCCGCAGACTGATAGGGTGAAGTCAGTATATCATACTAAGATGACCGGTACATGAAATTATTTCAGGAATATTATGGGAATCCAATTAACCTGATTTGTTTTTTTACCTTACACGCAATGAATCGCTACAGTGGCAAAACGCACGTAGGTAGGTAGTGAACGGCAGCGCAGCGAGAAATTGAACAGCTGATTTCACGCGTCGTTTGTTCAACATCCATTGCTGTTTTTTCTGTTTTACCTGTTATATTTACATTAATGGAGTACTGCGTACAGATTATGTAATTTTACATTGAAAGAAAGAAATAGTAAATGAAAAAACGCAAAAAAAAAAAATCCTGGGAAAATTTTCGGTGGAATATGATTCAGAATAAGGAGCTGAATGTACCCTGTTAGTTTGCGGAGGGCTATCCCTTACACCCTGTATTACTTAGAATCTTGGTTTAACATTGATCAAACTGACAGCTGCAAACCCTGTTTTCTAAAACATATTATTCTAACCCTCCCCAGTATATACATTTTAGAAATATGTAAATTTGTCCGTAAGCATCAAGAGTTCTACACAAAACGCGAAGATATCCAATAAACATAATAGTAGTAGTAGGATTAATATAATGATGATAATCACGCAATTTACAGGTATGTTTAAAATATATTAATGATACGGTAATCTTTAATAAATAATATAATAATAAGCACCTGAAAAAGAAAGAGCTACCGGACACGGAACGCGGTCAGATTGTTTCCCCTTTATATGTTCTGTGGTTTCCCCCCTCTGTAGGCCCATAATATGAGCGCATGACGTTTTCGTTATTAGGTCGTGTCCATCTTATGCGCTGCACACTTCCGCCAGGAGCTGGGACCCTATCAGAAGCCGGTGGGCCTCGAGGTCCTACACCGTCTGGCGGCACGAGATTTTCTATCTGGATCTTCTCAGTAGCAGCGGAAGCCCGGAATTGTGCCTGGTTGATGGAAATTGGCTCGCACCTTATTACATGGGACTTAAACATAACTGGCGAAAAGTGGGAGTTATTGTAGGTGCATCTCTGCCTAACCCTTTGGGGATTCCAGGCGTGATTTTATTCTGCCGGGGTTGCGAAAAAATCCGAAAGGGAGATCGTGGCCCCCGGCAACATGGCAACTGAAGGAACACGGGTGGGTTTTAGTCAGTAAGAGTCTGACACACCTTCCCGCTCCGCCCAAAGCGGGAGATGTTATTTGATAATTTCCCACCCAAAAAAAAAGGCGAGATGTAATGTTTTGGTATGTTGTGTTTGTGCCGTTGTAAAAATATTAATCAGTCAGGAAGGTGGTAGCTGCCTGCCATAATTACATTCTAAAGAACAGTTATTTACATACTCTTGAAGCCTTATTTTAATACATAATGTTTACTAACTGCCGCACTCAGAGACGCCCCTAAGAATAATCAAACATTTACTTTTATTGACCAGCATTAACACAGACAAGTCAACACAAAGGAATTGTACTCAATCAGCTGACTTATAAATAAAAATGGTTATCCATACGTCAGCGCAGAGAGTTGAGGGCTCTGTCTATGTTGTATTCTATACTCGACAAACCCACTTCTCCTTCTTAGCTGACTTCCCATGTTCAATACTTATGCTCTGCCCACAGTAAAAATCTTTGTTCTACCAACAATCATCTTTAACTATGTCCTATTCACTGTTCTTTCTTTGTCCAATCGATATTTCTTTGGAATGCGCTCCCTACAAACATCAGGATGGCAACCAGTCGGTTATCTTTCAAAGTGAAGGCACGTTGAACATATTTGTGAAAGTTGGCAGAATCTTTGCAGCGCTCGCGCTGATATGCTGGATTTGTTTTCTCCTCTACCTACCGTTATTTCTCCTGACAAAGTTTATTCGATTTATATGTATGTATCTATGTATTAGTATGTATTCATTTTCAAGTTATCTATCACTTATGTTGCACCTGCCATGTTTTGTCTCTGCATCACCCTATGGTTGATTTGTAGAAAATGCTTCAGGTATTAAGTCCGCCTTTGTACATTATTTTTTACTTGTGCATAAGGTTTTAATAAATTAATAATATAATTATACTTGCTTCTGCCCGCTCCGTCCGCGTGGAGGTCAGGAATTATCCCACGGGAACGTACTACCCGGATAAATAGTATCTTATGTTTTAATCCAGATTATAAACTAGCTGTGTGCCTTTCATCCAAATCCATTGAGCCGTTTTTGCGTGATTGAGTAACGAACATCCAAACACAGAAACTTTCACATTATTAATCTATATATATAAAAATGAATCCCTATTTCCCTTGGTCACGACATCACGCTAAAACGGCTGAACGGATTTGGATGAAATTTGGGATATGGATAGACCTTGACCCGGAGAAGGACAAAGGATACTTTTTATCCCGATATTTTTACGGGATCGAGACTTATGCGGGTGAAACCGCGGGGCGCAGCTAGTATTATTATATTATAGTAGAATTTGAACGAAAGCATTCCCATTTATGATGATCTATGATGGTGATATTATTTTTAAGTGACGTCTCTGAGTACCGGCCTAAGACAACGAAAAGCCGCATTAGTACCATTGTGATAATGATGTAAATATAACTTGTTATAAAAATCAATTATCATTCATTTGTATAAAATACAAGTGATAAAATAAAAACGTGATGGGTGTTATTTAAATGTATTTGAATACCGTTTCTGCTGTCCTCAAAGTAAGCACTTAAATTAATGTTTTATAGACAGCATGGGATCCTAAAGTTCCTATTTTAGTTTTAACAGATTTTTCATTTGCTCTTTGTTTTACAAAGAGAAAAAAAAAAGATTTTTTTGTTTGTTTGTTTAGGTACTTGTTTTTATGAATAAAGTCAAAAACTACTGGGCCGATTTTAAGTTTTTTTTTTTTTCTTTTCAACTTTAGTACAATTCGTTTCTGTTTATTATGGCCATTAAAACGTGTGAGTGTTTTACGTTAAAAGAGCGACATATTAATTTGTGTTAAAAAAAAACGTGGCTACAAAGTCAGCTATATTTTCTTATTAAAAGCTGCTGCATGCTGCAACTGAATGTCAAACTTGTCACCCTAATGACCCAGTCCCCGCGCGCCCCGGACTTATCAAAACGTGCGGATCCAAGACGACTCCTTGGCAATTCGAAAGTTGGCTGTAAATCGTGGCTAGGATATTCCAAGCATTGTCTGAAAAAGATGATGAGTTTGACGTAACTAATTACAAGCTTTATTTTATAACTCGTACTTACCCAGCAAAAGTTAACTCTATAAAAAATAGGGAACATAGTAACAGAAATTTTTGTGAATTAGACGCATTATAATCGCGTGTTTCAGGATTTTCATGAACAATATACATGGCTGCGAAAGAACGGTCATTTGCGAAAATAGAGCATTTCGGTATCAGTAGAAATGGCATAAGTACATTTTTAATTTGAAAAATCTCATTCGGCTTTATAAGGGCTTATTCACTCACAGCAATATGTTTATTATTGAAATATAATAAGTGTGTACTGTTGATTATTTGGGATAAGTTTATTTGGGATTATTTCACCAGTAAATTCCCTAGTTTTTTGTCACGGAATGACTGATACCAAGAATTACAGAAATGAACAACGTCGGCAATAACTTCATGGGAGTACCCAGGGGGGGGGGGGCAGGGGAGGGCAGATCCCCTGGATTTTGTATGCTTAAGTACCTACTGTTGTCGATAAAAGTTATGTTAGACTCACGTTAAGACTTACTTTACATTTACAATATATCATGCATAATTTTATGAAAAAATCGAATGAATCATGCAAAATATGTGAACGTAGCTACGTTCGCAGGACACAGTTTATTTATTTGACTATCTATAAAGCAGAATTTCCTGTACACACTACATACACCTACCTCAAGTTTCGTGTAGTTACGGGGTAAGTCCGCCTTTGTACCGTTTTGAGTGTGAAAAGTTTAAATAAATAAATAATAAATAAAACATGTGCAGGGAACCCGGCTTAAGAAATTTCTAATTTGCCTCCCCCTGGGCCAAAAACTGGGTACACCCATGAATAACTTTGCTCACCATACAAATAAATAACGAAATTAAATACGTTTAATTAAAAATATACCTACAGTAATTGATAGAAGATGTTTTGTGAACTCTGGGCTAACATTAAGCTTAAATAATAATCTTCTGAACAAACCCTTACTGTACGCGCCACAGTGAAAAGTACGACCGATCCTGCAATCCCGCACGTTTGCCTTTTATTTTTTTGCAGGCGGTATTGCCCGAACAGCGGTGATTTTTCGCTTTGTGAGCCTGATGCTAATCGTGTGGCGAATCTGCCTTATATTAAACAGGTTTGTAGTTTATTCACGACCGTTTTTCACTTTTCCACGGGTTTATGGGGTAGGCAGATTTTGAAAGGAGATGATATAAAGTACCCACAAATTTTGTTTGATAAAATCGGTAAAAAAAAAAGGTAGAGCATTTCAACCTATTTGCATTTACTTCAAAATGAGAATCTATTCCTTTTAACAAGAATAAAAGTAAAACTAAAAAAAAAAAACAGAATAATGAATTACCTACCGCATTTCTCTTAGCAATGGATTATGTTTCTACGTATTGTTGCTAACAATAACATTTCCTTTGAGTACGGTAATTATTTCATGCAGCTTTGTGTGGGTAATAAAAGTTATGATAACTCCGAGTTGCTTACTTATTCGTTTGAAGGCATTATGTGAAGATCTAGTTTATTGTATACTGTGATACATAGGTAGGTATTCCATTATAAATCCTTGTTTCCAATTGAAGTTATTTCCTTTTAAACAAATAACCTTTATTTGGAGGCACCAACTGGCCTGTAAGTGTGGGTGTGAGGTATGTTTTGCAAAAACACATACCTAGACCTATAGTAGAGGATCCTACTTAGGATTTAGGAACCTTGACCCATTTGTTTAATGGATGAAAAGTATTTTGAATAAAATTTTGTATGTTAAAAAATATCTCGCGAGTGGGTTAGCTAAGAGCTTGTGAATAATATATTTTTTTTAAAACATTGTCATATATACACCAATGGAAAAAGTTTTTCAAGGAGAACCTTTGCTACCCACTCGACCTTTGCCAATTGTTTGTCACTTCAGAGTTAATGACCTAATTATGTGACTACTTTGGTCACCTAAGTTTAGAAATGTTCTTTGCTTGCTTTGCTTTAGCCAAAGTGATATAATCAATGGATGGTGCTTTTTAAGAGAAACTTTTGTTACTAAAATGAATTAATCATTAAACGAATGAGTGAAATATTAGAAATAAAATCAATTTTTAATTAATCAAAATCTGACTAGGATCTTTTTTGTCAACCCACTCGCAATATATTTTTTAACATATTAAATCTAAAACCGAAAATAAAGAATACCGTGTATCAAGGTTTTTCGGAAACACCATCTCCTCCCCCCTGACGGGATGAAAAGGGTTAAAATATTTTATTTGCATGGCACTGACCTATCAAGATACACGCAACGACATCATTTTTTTGGAATTTACTATTGATAATTGGGCCCGATAGGTAGCGCTGCAATCGAGGTTCAAGGCGGTATTATGTTCACGACACGTACACAATTTCTGAGCAGTAGCCTAACAAAAAGTACCTACTAGGCTTGCATGAATTCACGGTAGTATTCAATCATGTGTATAATAATATATTATGCTACCAATAGGATTTAAACAGATGGATGAAGGTCGTCTCTAGATCGTATCTTAAAAAAAAAAGATTTATTTCAGGTCCTAGACCCATATCTATTAAATACAAAAACAATACACAAATTAGTCAATTTTATAAGTGTCACTATTTGAGTAACAGGTAAATGTCAGATCAAATCAATTAATGTCAAAAGTACACAGCAAAATAAAAAATATAAAAAATAAATAGAACAATGAATTAAATTAAGTAAATGAAGTTATGTCAGAAGCAAAAAAATAAAATAAAATTCATAACATTTAATAAAATGACAAATTAAGCACCAGCAATAATGCCTGCTACAACAATGCTCAACGTAGGGGCAATCCAGTCGCTGAGCAATCATCGCCAGGACAGTGTTGGAGCCCGCACCCTGCGCACCAAGGCCGCGCACCGCTTGCGCTACTATAATTTAAGCTATCTTAGGCTACTATTTTTTAAGTAAAAAAAATCTCTATTGACATATTGTTTGAAAACTGATGATAACTATGCCACAGTATAATAAAGTAATTATACTGTGACTATTCGGAGCGGGTGTAGTTCATAGATCTATTCTGTGGTGATCACATTTGACAAACGAGGAACGTAATTCTTTTATTAGTGAAACTGGCATGAGAATGACGATGTTCGGTGGTGCGATGGTTCGAATCCAAGTCGAAACAATGAACTCTTTTTGAAGTCTTTTATTATATTAGGTAGGGTTAATGAGCTTACCTTTTATTAACAATATTATCGATCATACATACATTAGACATTCACTGTTAGACTGGCGTCGCCCGAAACAGCTAAAACGTACCTAATTCTAATCTAATAGACCTTTGCTAAGCTTAAATGGCTCGAAATAATAACTTGATTGTAATATAAAACTTGTTTCGAAGTATACGATCTTACAGATAATAAGACTTGTAAAAATATCAAAGTTTTCTTTGTAAAGTGGCATTATCATTGCATGCGAGATACAAATGTCTGTTTTATTTTTAACTTAGAAGTTAATAATCAGACTATATTTATTTTGTTTACAAGTAAAGAGAGGCATAGCTGGGGGTAAAGTCGGATTGTGATGATGTACGAGTTTACGACTATTGTAGAAGTTTATCTTCGTAGGGGAGAAATGCCTCTAAATTAATTATGTAACTCAATCCCAATCTGATCTCAAATTCGACTGCTTAATTGTTATAAGTCTGTGTTGTCCCACTCTATAGCAAAGTACTCCCTCCCCTCTTTCCATTTTTTCCATTCTACTGCGATTGCGGGCCAATCCTTTAAGAGGAAGTCCAGTTCATCCCGCCACCTCTTCCTGGGCCTGCCGCGTAGTCGTTTCCTAGTCGTTTCCTACTGATTATTCTAAATACACTATTTTCCAGCTTATCTAAAAATATTCTCAAAATTCCCTTTCCGCTATCAACTGTCACTTAACAAAAAATCCTGTGGGACATCTCAAAAAACTTCCGATATTCAAAGTTCCAAAAAGTGCTATAAAGCGCCGCTGCTTACCCACACCCCATTTAGCATCCAACCCTTATTGAATAATACATATATTTTTCACCAAACATATATATTTCTACATCTGTTTAATAATTCATGTATGGAAATACTGTTGACATACTGTGGGAGTTTTAAGGCGTCACTGCTTAAGTTCAGAATGTTTTGTGTTGTGACCTTTTAAAAAAAAAGGTAGTACCTACGTTAACTCCACACTTCACAATGTTGGGGCATAGACCGCTGACCATTGACCAATGAATACTGTGGGATCGTGTCAGGTGGGGGTACTCCGATGAGCTATAGTGCAATAGTGGAGCCACATCGTAATAGCTGCCTCACCTCGTGTTGTGCTCCCATTTAAAACATATATATGGGAGCACAACATCGATACGGCGAAGAAGAAGTATAAAACTCGTACTGAGTAATAATTATTTCATAATTAATTCCTAGAAATAAAACTAATTTTTAATATCCCGTCTGCTGTCAGCTATCCGAACTGACGCTCCCATCTTTTCCTAAATTTAAAATAGTGTTTAAATTAATCTCTAAAAACGCTATTAATTTTTCAAATATTACTGGAGTTTGGATGAAAAAGCCATCCAGGTCTCTACAACACGCCCGGGTGTCACCATTGTGTGGATCGCCCGGAGGACACGGTGGAGCATACGGTGGAGGTCTGCCCAGCTTGGGCGGAGCATCGCCGTGTCCTCGTGGAGGCGATCGGCGGCGGTGATCTCTCGCGTCCGGCCCTGATTAGGGCCATGGTAGGGAGCGAGAGGAAATGGGAGGCCGTCACCTCCTTCTGCGAAGTAGTAATGCTCGCGAAGGAGGAGGCGGAACGCGTGAGGGACAAATTTCGCGCCCTCACGCCCCTAACCGCCGCAGGAGGAGACGCCCTGGGCGTCGGGAATCGCAGGCCAATTTCCGGCCACCGTAGGCGCGGGCTTGCGGACGTTGAGCATGGGTAGCTCGCCGTCTGATAAGGACCAGGCCCGGGTCGACGGCGCGTTGTGTTCCACGCGCGCCTCAAAGAGATGTCAGCAGAATTGACGGGGTCCGTTAGGGCCGATGCCTGCCGGGGGTGCGAAGAAAACCGAAAGGGAGATCGTGGCCCCCGGCAACAGGGCAACCGAAGGAACACGGGTGGGTTTTAGTCAGTAAGAGTCTGACACGCCCTCCCGCTCCGCCCAGAGCGGGAGAAGTTATTTGATGATTTCCCACCCAAAAAAGGTCTCTACAACAATTCCATACTCGATAACAATATTATTTGACTTTAGACTAGCTGTAGCTAAATGAGAAATGAGGTAAATGTCGTGAGGAAAGTTTTGAGTACCAATGAATATGATGGAGAATAGGGGAAGACCAAAGAAACGATGGATGGACGATGTGAAAGATGGTATGGCTAGAAAGGGGGTGACCATTGAGGTGCTGACTAATATAAAAGTATGGCAGAGGAAGGCAGGTTGCGCCGAACACAAATAAAATGGTAGGAGGGCTTGAGAATGAAGTCGATGACTAGCAACGTGGGACTTTAAATGCTAGACTGGGACCGCTTTTCATCTAGAAAAATATTCAAGAAACTTAGTTCTTAATGGATAAAAGAAGAATCATGGATGGACAGATTCCTCTAGTGAGCAATGTAAGACTTGCGTAGTCAGCACGATACTGTTCTTGATAATAATCTTTCTTTTTCTTGTTCTTGATAATCTTCTTACCAGAACATGAGCTGTTCTCGTAAAGCTCTTGCCGTGATGACCATGTCTCTCGTGTTTTTTATGAGAAAAACGAAGTGGTGGATGATGAACACTGGTATGAGAAGATAAAGTTTTCCATATTCAAATCCTTGTTTCCACATAAGCGAATATGAACTTTATTTTGTGTAAATTAAGTTGATTTCATGAATGATTTGTACTTTTAAAATAGTCATAAAATAAATAGATTTTAAGTCGTACCGAAGTGTGCATTAGAGCTGTTTTTTCAAAAATGCATGTTTGTTTACATGTTTGGAAACTAAATCGCGAACGCTGTTTAGGTACTAATTCTCATTGTTTTATATTTCGAAACTTTTTTAAATGGGCAACCGGTACTAATGACTACTTATCCGATTATTTGGGGTTGATGCATCATTATCTTCTTCTCCAATACTTTTCTATTAGTCGTCACCCCTTCCTAGCCACCCGAACGACTACATCGGAACGTAAATTCTAAATTGGTATTATAAAAATCCTAGTAGCTACACAAAATAAAAAAGCTTACGCTATAGGTACACTGCAGCATTTACATACAATTTAGAGTCTTTTAAGCCCACTTGAACCCAACAATAACGAAAGAGACACAATAAAAAGAAGTCGATTAATTACTTTTTTCTAAAAGCAATTGCTTTTTTTATAAAACACTGCTGCTTGGCACAAGTTTCATGTTACTTTTGGTATAAAGTGAACACCAAAGGAAACGAATCCTCTGGTAATTTTTCTTTTCTTTTCTTGTTAGGTACTCGTGTAGAAAATTAATTTCTTTAGCTTCTTAGAATCATTTTTGTTCCGGAATGGAATACGGCTGTTGAAGGAATAGAAAATTATCGGGGCTTTCCATGATTAAAATGGCAAATGAAATTAAATTGTTTATTCTGTAAATAGGATATCGGAATCACTTTTAACGAATGATTTTACGATAAAGTAGGTATGTTCAGATGAAAAAAGAGTGGTCTATTCTCCATTCAAATAAAAGCAGGAAGTCGATTTTAACAAGTATTTTATTTAGATATTTACAAAGACTCTCAGGCAATATTTCGTTGTACAAAAGTTGCAGCAAGCTTTAGCTTACTACGTTGTATATAATCAATCAATAGACTGGGTTAAAGTACCCCAAACAATAGTATTTAAATATCACAAAAACTTCCCAATATCGATCACAGATTAAAAAGGTTAAATATAAATTCAAAAACCCAAAGGTCCATTGCTTCGAGTATTTAAAAAATATAAGTTGAATAAAAAATCAAAAATTTGAACACAATTTGGATCGCGAGGTCAGTTTAGTGATGTCCGTAGTATCCGACACCGCCGTATCCGCCGAGGCCATGGCCGCCGTATCCGAGTCCGTGTCCTCCGTATCCGGCGTATCCCCCGTATCCTCCGTAGCCGACCTGGTTAGCGTAGCTGACCGCAGGGGCGCTGTAGTAACCTCCATGACCACCGTAGCCTGGAGAAAAATATACTCAATTATTTTTTAGCTCCCTAGAATGTAAAAATAGTGATGATTAAATAAACAGCAGATTTACCAATGCTGTTGATTTACCAAAGTAAAGAATAAATCGGATAAGCTATAAAATGTTGAAGGAACACATGATGAGGTTACCGACATGTCCTAGAACCGAAAATTCAATGGCTTGACATCAGCACTTGGCTCACGTGGTGGATTACAGGCCACTCTCTTTCTTAGAGAGGATGCCTGCGTCAAACCAGTGGGAACACTAAAGCCTGATTATACTTGGCTTCCACAAAACACCTTCCTCATTTTATAAACACCGACGCTAAACTCCTGCAGAAACTTACGCAGAACCCGCTAATAAGACCACAAGCTAATTAGTAATACATTGCTCTTCAAGAACTGTTACATGTTTACATGTTCTGTTGCGGAACTAAGTCTCACGTTATGAAATTGAAACAACGGCTCACTACAAACATGTTATGGAGAACTATTGATATTATTGTTGTTAGGAACAATACTGGCATTGTATTTAAGATAAAAATCTCCATTATTTGAAAACAATTTTACACCTGATTCGTGTTCCCACGGTTTTAGGGTTACGTTGTGATAATTAATGCAACATATTATAATTATGACCTTTTTTTTGGCTCATCATTCTTTGTCATGTAATGTATTTACGCACTTGTAACTTTACAAATGTATTGTTTTATGAAATATCGGATCAAAGACGATCATAATTCAATAAACACATGGGTCAATACAATTCCTGCTGACATTACTTAATATTATACTCATTACTTAATTATTTTGCCTTGTGTCTCTGTATAATGACTACGGTACTAAAAATGCACGAGATCAACACTTTAAACTTACCCAGACCGCCGCCATAACCGCTAAGGCCGCTGTATCCGCCAAGGCCGCTGTATCCGCCATATCCGCCGTATCCGCCGTAGCCTCCGTAGCCGCCGCCGTGCGCGGTGGTGTACGCAACCTTGCTGACCGCTACTGGTGCAGCTGGAGACAAAGAAACAGACGGTTGAGACAACTTAGATTTTTAAGGAGAAGTTGGAGTTTATTTAGTTTTAGAAATAAGACTCAAGTATTAGAGAATTGTAGAACTACCTTACCTACTTATTAAAAATTGTTAGAAGTCTTAAAAATATTTTAAAAAATCTTTGGGACAGCAAAACATCTATAGAAGTATTCTTGTTTTTTTTTTTTACTTGTATTCTCGACCCTCTTTCTAGAAGAGCAAAATCCATTGTTATTCTAACAATAAAACACTTTATTAAAGTAGCCCCATTTTAACAAAAATAAATTATTGCATTACAACATTGTCACCATGAATGAGTACAAAAACAAAACAAAACACGATCTACTAATTAGGTTGCCCAACCCCTTACGTTACGGTCAGTAACGGAAACGCAAAATTGTACGTTAATACTATAGGTTGTACTACAGTATGCCAAGGACCGGAGTTTCTCACACACTTGTGACATTGGTGACTAACAATAGATGACAATTGTGGACATTTACTTTGTCTCAACTTGATTATATTGAGGTGGAGCTGATTGAGGATCAATTAGGCGATAATTTTCGTTAATTACTGGTGTATGTTTATGTAAATTTAGCCATTTCTAAACGTGCATGGCAAGTCTAGAGATTATTTAGGTTCATTAGCGTTCATGCATCTCTGAAAATCTCATTTTCCTGTAAGATAAGCGATTCTTTTGACAAAAAATCTTAGAAAACCATTTTTTTTTATTTACTTCCCACTTAATTTACATTTTACATCTACAGTTACTAAATGTTAAATATTATATTTTATGAAATAAACTAGTTTGCTAACAGTGGCCAGTTAATTACTGTGCTACAGTTTTAATGTGAGAATAAAATATTAAAGCCACATTTTTATTTCTGTGAAAAAGTAATTTTAAAACACAAGTTTGTGTTTTTAATGATGTATTTGTTTCTTGTGATTTTGAATAAAAAACATATGCTACGTATTTGGATGTACAAAATGGCGCCAAATAATACATCACTTTCATATTATATCCTTAATTCCCAACACCCAACCATCAACATGAATTACGAACAAGCCACATCCGCAAACATCCTCTGGGATTTCTGCACACATAGGTACTACAGTATGCTGTGCAAAACGAACGTGATATTATGGTAGACAGTTTGCAAATCACATCTGCAGTAGTTTGATATACTGTGGCGAAGCTAGGAGCAATCCTGTGCTGTCAGGAGTTTCTTCAGGATTTAATGTGACAGTGGACGTCATGGAAAGATGGTAAGAATATGTGCATGAAATTATTCATGGCATCACATTAAATTTTAGAATGAATTGAGGAGGAATATTGAGCTTGTAGTGGTCGTTCTCTTTATTTGGAAGGTGTGTTGAAATCAGTTTGAGATACTTTTTTATCTTAAGAAGTAAGTAAATTAAATTAAATGTTAATGTAAAGTCCTAAAGCATGGCTGTTATAATCTAGTCACCACTTTAGCCTTTAGCTAGGTAGGCTTGATCTGAGTCTCGTCTTTGCCAGATGTAGCTGAATATCAATGACTTTGCAGAACTACTATACCCGCATCGATTTACCGTTGCAATAGCGGTCATTACCCTTTACCTAATATTTCTCCATATGAACCCAAATAATAAACTATGTATGGTTTTTCGTTATTGGAACATGTTAAAGATCACGATAGATATTGATTCAGGACGTGAACGGACCTTATTTCAGTTTTTGAAATAATGAATGCTAGAAAATGTAGGTGGGTCAATGACTGCTATTGCCGCGCTACAAGGATTTGGGTATACTAGGTATTATATAATATTTTTTATCAAGCCATTTTGTGTTGATTTTCAAATGAACGACCACTATAAAAACTAGATGATTCATACAATCACAATCGCTAGTCATGCGAACAAGACAATTATTATAAAATTTAAAAGTTACGCTAGTTTTTTATCTCATTGACAATTCTGTGGCCTTTACATTGAAACGATTATCCATTCTGTTCACAACAAAATATCTTCGACAAAAAGATTAATATCCTTGCCCGGATGTTGGGGCATTGATTTCTGCCTGATTTTTTTATTTTTAATAATTAGGTACTCGTGCGTTATGAAAAAGGCAAAGATTAAGTAAAAACAATAGTAACACACTTTTTCAGAATTTGGTCTAAACTTTAACATAACATCACTGTACTTATTAGTAGGTACACCCACAATGCGCGGGGCGAGCTATTGCCATTAACTGGGCACAAATCCAAGCTCCGGGCTGCTACTGAGAAGTTCCTAAAGGAAAAATTCAATAACACTGCTCGACTAGGGAATCGAACTCAGGACTTCATGCTCAGGAGTAGCGCTTACGACCGCTAGACCAACGAGATAGTCAGGATAAATCTTTATTTGAGTTCAATAGTTTTTTTCTATTTAGTCTACTATGCTAAGTTGTTAGTCATAAGACTATATTAGCATGAATTATTAGTCACAAATTAATAAACAATCAATGGTTTGAAAATCACAGAAAATTATATACCGAGTAAGCGAATAATGACAGAGTAATAAGTTAGAGTGAATTGATCGAAACAGGGTCTAATGTTAGGCGTTGGCAATTTATTCCTACTCAAAGGCACTCGTTCTTAACCTTAAAAATCATGTACTTACAAGCTAATTTCCTAAACAAGTTCCTACAAAATGCATTGTAATCACGACGAAATAGGACTGAATTAGTCACGAACAGAACAATATACTTTAGCACTTTAAAACATTGCAATGCTATAGTCAGCTGTAAGTAAATCCAGATAAGATTCGAAATCCTTTTTAACACATCTAATGAGTTCTAAAAAGAGCACTTATTCCTACTATTAATCTCTTAGGAACTATAGCGCTGTTGCGCTGCTTTATAGGTCGTCTAAGGGCCATTAATTGAGCGCGCAATTTGCTCAGCGCTTTGCGCTTTAAAATTTATAGACATTTCTAATGAGGAACTAATCGATCCATTGGATTTTATTTTATCTTTCTGTGATAGTCTTTATTTGTTTGCATTTAAGGTTCAAAGATGGTTCAAAGAATCTTTTAAATATCGTAGAAAAGTAGGAAAATGTTGTGTAATTCCGTGAAATTTCCCAAAGGGAAAACTGTGATTTTGAGAGATACAACTTAACAATAACGACAAACTGTGACAAATGACCAAGATCCCAAAAAAACTCGTCGAATGCTCAACCTCCTCCTTTTATAGAAGTCGTTAAAAAAGATACTGCATCGTCATACACGACTCAAGAAAAAAACTGTCACCAAAAACTCTTCCAACAGTATTATTAAAACGTTCTAAAACGAGGACATCAGGGCCAAGTACTTGGTGCCCCCGTCACGTCCCCCAGATGTAAGGCTCTTGGCCAATTTAAACTTGGGCAGACAACTTGGCTGCGGTCGATTGTTTGAAATTTCCTCTAAATCTTGGTATTAAGAATTTCTAGGCTTAAATGTGAGCAGTCGAGTTGAGTTTGAGTGTAACTATGTGGGAAAAGTATGTTAGGTGTGACCGAGAATAGGTTTCTAGACTTTGTACAGCACAATGATATTGTTAAAAGAGTTTTTATTCTATCTGGGTCTAGCTGGAAAACCCAGGCTATTGACCGGACTATTATCTGAAAAACTAGTCATGCGATTATTTCGCTAGAACACAATGACTGCTCAATCAATGTGAGGATAACAACATCAGTAGTATTTGGTACTGAATTCATTGATTTGGCAGTTCAAAACACAGTGAACTTCTTTGAACGAGTCTGAATTTACACTACGCAATTGTCATTTTACATACAGCATTGTTTGATCCTCTTAATCTTCCCTATTTTTATTTTCAGAATAATCCGTCATGACACTTACCGTATCCGCCATATCCGACTCCACCGTATCCGTGACCGCCATATCCGAGTCCTCCATCATATCCGACACCGCTGTATCCGAGGCCTCCATAGCCGAGGCTTGAGAGGCCTCGCTTTTCCGTCTTCTTCTCGGCTTCCTCAGCGGAGGCTGCCACCATGGCTACGGCGAGGACAATCTGGAGATAGGAAAAATTAAATTTAATATTTTGTAGAATAATAAGACATTCATTTTTATTTACTTATTGACAGTGAAACTCAAATATAATATTTGTTTATAAAAGGAGAAGACCATAAAGGGCGTCATAAAATTCGTCTACATCACTATCATAGTGGAAAGAGATATCAAGGAAGATGATTCCTTGGTCTAAAAATATACCAGATTTCTGTTCGAGTTGTCCAACCGCTTGACGATGTCCCGAAATACTCAATGAGCACTCGGACCCATGGCCCTAGTGTTTCAATCCTGAACGGCTCAAACATGTAGCTCTCAATAAACTTATTCATGTGGGAAGTTTTTAGTGCAGTACCTGCAGTGCGTGAACTACATTCAAAATCGTGACCAGGTTTTGAAAGAGTTTCTAGAAAGATCAAATTGTTTTTTAATTTGCTACTCGACGACAATTTTTTAAATCAAAATGTAAGTGAGCTTTTGACACAACCTTCATTGTTTTAGCGAATGGAGACCCTCTACAGAATAAACTATTTATTTATTAAAACTTTATGCCCAAGTAAAAATACCGTACAAAGGCGGACTTAATGCCTGAGGCATTTTCTACCATTCATGCCTTTACTATTATACTTGTTTTATTTTAAAACAGACCCTTACCCTTTTACCTTACTGTTCAAATGAAGTGCCTTTTAGTATATTAAACGTAAAATATCTCTAAATAAAACATGAATGGGAATGAAACAATCCACATTCATACAATCCTTTTGTCTTTGCAGGAAATCCTAAGTTACGACACTTCGTTTATCGCGGAGACATAAGTGTACATTTATCGGGCACCCATTGTCGTATTATCGCGATAATTATCAGGTTGGGTAAGCAGGGTGGGGGTCCTTGTTGTGGTAGTTTATGGAGTCTATTGTTATGATTACAAGCCCAATTTAAAACTAAGAGGTTTTTTATTCGACTCGTTTCTCTGAGATTTCTTGTTTTCAGAAAATCCAACTTATTGATTTTCATTATGACAGCAGAATGTTGATCATGAAATTTTATTAATATCTCTAAAAATAAGGTCAGGCAAAATCTTATTACATTTGTGGTATAAAAATTTTTAGTATAGCTACAATTACAATTAGTTATCACCAGGACTTTTCACCAAAGATATTTTATAGTTCAAAGTTAAAAGGAATAAATATAATGATTTCTATCCGGCACAATTCCAAGCCTTGGGCTACTGCTAAGAATTTTTATACCAAAAATGCAATAAGATTTTGCCTGACATTACTTTTGATCAAGATTGCCAAGCTATTTGATAATATAAAAATTGATTTATAAAAATATAATTTATTCTAGTCTTTTTGATTCTGTCCGGAAATAGATACTTTATTTTTCCTCCAAAATTTGTTAATTAACACCGTACTTAATTGATTGGGGAAGCCAAATTAAAATTTTCGACCGCCGCCAAAAATTTGCATTTTAAAAGCAATTTGTGAACGGAAATATTAAATTATAATTAGTGAATAAATATAACTAACATAAAAGTATGCCGAACAAAAAATATTACGGTAGCCTTCTTTAAAAATTTAACGTGTTTCAGAATTAAGTGTTTAGTGGGAATGTAAAAAAAAGACTACAAAAGAGAGCAAAAATTGTAACTCCTACCTACCACTGCAGTCAGCACTTAAATCAGAAAATATTTTTGCAGACTACTGAACCTATTAACCACAAAACAAGCGAAAAACACTAAAATAAGTTGACAAATAATTTGTAAATACCTACACAAAAGTCTAATTATCATCCATACATAGAAAATTTAAAAAAAAAGCAGAAAAGGAAACAAAGATGATAACTGTCCGAATCCGATCGTTATCAACCATCATCAATTTGAGTAATGATGTCTAGCCACACCCCAAGTTGTAGCTAAGTTATAATTATTCTGATTATCATTAACACTACGTTTACTTACTCCACAATCAAGTTTATTAAGATTGTTATGATTCCCACGTTGAATAATTTGTTCATTAGCAAGATTTTTTGGTTAGATATTAATTGAAGCAAGCAAGTCTAAGAGTCAGTTACCAAAGTATGAGTAAGTAACTATTTAAGTACTATTTACAAAATCTAATTAGTTATTAAAAATCCGTATAAAATTATAATAACAGCCTATTATTTGTCCCACAGCGGGGCAAAGGCCTCTTCCTATTCTGAGACAAGTTAACTTCAAAAATGAATTTTTACAGTGCTATCCTTAAAGTCAAAAAACTGTTTACTCAAGCAGTGAATTTACTAGTCAATCATTCTCGAGATCTACACCGACCTTTCCTATATAATGTGCTCTTATTTACATTGCATTTGCCCAAAGGTGAAGGTGTGCATTGGCGATCGAAAGGATCGTGAACTATTGTGGTTTTAGGGCAAGCACATTAAGTTAATTTTGAAAGGTTTAAAATGAGTTTGCACTACATGTTACTAGGGAACATTTTTATCCAAATCACCAGGAAAATCACAAATATTCAGCAGAAAATTAAATGTACATTGACAAAGTAATTTATCTACTAAGTGTAATTGCTAGAAAGATAGCACATGCAAGCAACTTCAAACAGAAATGAAAAAGAAAAGCCAATCACTAAAACATTAACATCACATCACGCCTTTAGTAATCCCCAAAGGGTTAGGTTAGGTGTGTACCATAGCACACCCACATTTCGCCAGTTATGTTTAAGTCCAACGTAATAGGGGGCGAGCCTATTGCCATCAACCGGGCACAAATCCAGACTCCGGGCTACTACTGAGAAATTCCTGATAGAAAAATCCAGTAACACTGCCCTACCTGGGAATCGAACCCAGAACCTCATGCTCAGCTCGCTTGCGATCACTAAAACTACTTATAGGTAACTACTAACTATATCAAAGCAACTTTTCACAAAGCACAACTAAATTTTCCTCTAATACCCAAGCACAAACAAATATCAACACCAATAATGACAAGTAACATACTATGATTTGTTGCAACGCTAAATATCAACAATCGTACTATGAATCATTTCCTATGTATTGAAGTAAGGTATAATTTGCTATGGGTGATCTAGGGCGAACTGTGCAATATCCTATAGCAATGTAACTATGGATGCTACGGTAGAGGCTTGAAGTGAATTGGTGTTTGGAATTAAGCAGCTTGTTTTAATGTTACTATGCTCTTAATTTGTAGGTCTGTACCTACAAACGAATATTATAGTAACATAGTAATGATTGTATGTAGGTATTAAGATTTGATAGTAAGTGATAAGCTGCTGTTTTTGAGATTGATTCATTGCTCAAAATATTTGCATCCACTTCTTTCGTGATTATTGTCTGTGCGATTGTGCAAAAGGTCATGTAAAAAACAAAAGTATTAGGTGCAAGAAAGTGGTTTGAAAATTGATTGCTAATAAATTGGCTAAGCTACCTTTAATAAATTCATGCAGATAACTTAAAGTAGGTATGTGGTTAAGGTATAAGTTTATGCATTAAAATTTAAATTTCAAACAGCTGTAAGTAATTAGTTTAGAATATTATTATAACGGTAAAATATTTTTTTGAAAAGTGAATGAGAGCTTTTTAGAATATTCAAAATAAATTTAAGGTTTTCAGGTGAAACATACTGAAATTGTTGTAAGATTTTTTACCACTGCATAATGATTATTAAATAGAAATTCTAGTAAAAATATTATTGCTATATATTATTTATTCATTTGCAAAACACTTGTTTTTTTTTTCGTTAAAATTTTTCACTTTATGAAGTAACACTTTATTTACAATATTAAGCCCCCCAAAATAATAATAAAGCTCCCTTACCAAGAATTTCATGTTGGCTAGAATATTACACTGCGACGACTGATGACCGACTCCCGCGCCGGCCGCTTATATACCGAACTGAGTCGAACCAAGTACAAACGTACTTCAATTATTTACCATTTTTTCTACTGCCAAGGATACGATACGTAGGGGTGAAGAATTATGAAACACTTCGCATTTGCGAAGGTGAATGAGATACTTCAAACTTAACAGTCTTTTGTTTAGAACTCACATTTGTGTGAAAGATGAAGAGGATTATACTGGGTTACGGAGATCAGGGGTCTTTTTATTAATAAACTTCTACGGATGACAATTCGACAATCTCAAAAATTTCTTCCGTGTTTTAATAATAAACACAGAACGGCAAAATTTGTAAATTTTGTATTTTTTTGACTAATTACGTCGCATGATCAGTTATATTAATTAAGGCCCTAGCATCGATCTTCTCCAATTATTAAGTACCTATTATAAATAAGCAAAAAAAAAAATGTTTTTGACTTTTGTTTTTGAATTTATTTTTATAGTTAGTTAGCCATGTAATTTAGTATCTAGTGTAAATTGTTAATTGCGTTAAATATTGTAAAATAAATATATTATAATTAAATTAGGACGCAGAGTTAAATCCGTTTTTCAGACTTGGTCCGTAGCAAAGTTGTATATAAAGTTATATAGAGTCCCTGTCACCCTTCAAAATTCAAGCCTGCTCGCAAGGTTGTAGTGGGGCTGTCAGTCTAGGGCCCTATACCACAAAACATTAGAATTACAATTTATAAGTTACAACTTACAAATGCGCGGGCTTAAATTTTACAAGTGCGCGTACCAAAAAACTACGCCACACAATTGTAACGGAAAAACCTTACAAATATGTAAATTGTAGTGACAAGTCTATAATTTATACATAGCCCTCATGCTTTGTGTTACGCTTTTAAAAATACGTAAGAATTGTAGACTTGTAGTATTGTGGTATAGGGCCCTGGGCGCGTAGGAGGCTGTTTTTTATTGACAATGTATAGAATAGAATAATTATTTATTTGCATAGAAAGTAAGTACAAAAAATGCAGATGTTTTATAATAAATTAATTTCAATAATTGTTTACAGTTGTACAATTAATGTCTTAGACGTTAAATTTTCTTTTTACAAATGAATAAAAAATCTGCAGCCGAACAAGGTTCATTTCGGCTATCAGCGCCAATCCTCAAATAATAAAAATTATAAATAGCCAACAAGCATGGACTGAAATTTTATTCATCAACTTAACTGATGTATTTTGTTAATTTATTTGTTTTTTTTTTTCCAAGATAGTTTGTATTATTTTTTGGACATACAGTGTGAGTGTTTATAATGTGCACATATCGAAATGAGGGAATCTATGCTTAATTATATAGAAAGAAAAAGATTTTAAAAAATCTAAATAGGTATTTTTATGTTTTTTATGGAATTAAAAAAAATGTAACAAAACAGTGTAACTTTTAAACTAAATGATCTATAGCCATGAAATAAACTCCATAACGATTGGAAGTAATAAGGCATTCGCATAAAATTTTTGGAAAAAAACTACCCTTAATTGAAAGTTAACTTTTTAGCAAAAATCTGTATTTTTTCATATCTTTTTACAATAATCGTAAAATTTCTCAATGTATTTTTTCCTGATTATTTTATTTTTGTTTCTCCATCTCCATCTAACCCGAGTTTAGGAAATAAAGCAATAGAATTTTAATGGCTGGATGGATTGTGGGTTGGGTTGTAAGGGTTAGATAGGCAGTCGTTCAATGTAAAATACTGGTATTCAGCTGCATCCGGTTAGACTGACGGAAGCCGACCCCAACATAGTTGGGAAAATTTAGGCTGGGCAGATTGATTGACTGGTTCGATTCCTAGGAATAATCGATGCAGAAAGATCTAGTACTTAATTCTCCATATTATATCACCTTGTAAAGGCTAAACCAATTGGTGGTGAAGACAGGATATATCTACAATGGGTTATTCCAACTTTTCAAGGTGTACGTTCTAATTCATTTCACAGCGTGTCAATTGGTATAATAATAAAGTGATTGATGACTAGTCTGATTAAACCCATGGATTCATGAACTCTTTAATCATTCACGTCATTCTGGTTATTATGCAGAAGTCATAATATCAACCGTAATTAAGTAAATTGTAATGTAAACAAATATTTGACATTATAATCATAATAATAAGAATTATATAATTGTTGGCTTAATAATCAAAACTGTTTTGCGGTGTAACTACCGTGGAAGAGGCACTCAGAGGGTTAAAAATCGTTTTATAGATCTTATTTTCATTGCGACTCCAGGAAGGTGGAGGATCCTCAGAGCCTAAATTGTGTTATAATGTAGTAGCGAACCAAATTATCATCATTTAATTAAAGACTAGGTTCTGCCAGCGGCTTCGCCCGCGTGATATCTTTACAAATAATAGCCTATGTTACTCAGTGATAATATATAATTCTACTGTTGAAAGAATTTTTAAAATCGGTCCAGAAGTTTATTCGTTACCAACAAAAATACAAATCTTTTCTCGTTTTATAATTAGTATAGATAAGCTTCTGATGAAAATTATGATTTGATTGAGATTTCTTTGTCAGAAGATAATACTCAGGGAAACTGTTGTTTGAATGTAAAGCGTTATTAAAAATAAATCTAGGAATTCTAGGGCATTAGCATACTCTACATTTGAGCCAAATTACGTTCAAATATTTGCTGCTAAAGACATGATTCAATAACTGACACCCGTACATTCTCACATAAGATTTAATTAATAGCAGGTATTCAGAACACAAACCCTTCATATTCTTAATTAGCAGTCGTCTGTCACAGTCAATGAGCCAGTAATTATTTCACACTCGAGACTCGCTATTGCATCGTACGGTTAACAAAATGTCGAGATCTGTAGTCAAAACTTTTCGGAATAAATAACTTAATTGCGAATTTCACCAATAAAACTGAACGCGATCAGCACATCTACACCGTGTTCAAGAATTGTCAGTGTTAGTATTCCACAGAGAATAAATGATACTCACAGGCCTTAAACGTGGTTATTATGTGTTCAGTTTCATTGGTGAAATTAGCCTTAAATGATGTTGCAAACCGCATCAGAATCTGTCGCATGGTTTAGAAGAACAGCGCAGTTACGCAGACAGACACGAAAAGCGGCTTTAAATTCAATATGTTTAGATTATTAAGATTGTGTTGTAGGTATAGAGTCATGAGCATGACAAATGAATCAAATAAGGAACAGTATTGTACAATGTACAGCCTATATAAGAAGTAGGTTTACTTGCCCGTTGATCAGTGGTCGCATTTGCGATTACTTAGCATGGGTCCCTGGTCTGGCAAATTGTAAGAAAGTCAGAATGCGGCTCGGTTAGTAGCAAAAGGCTTGCTCCTATTACAGGGGCTGTACCATAAAATGGTACAGTCCCCTGTAATAATCTGGGTATACCACCTAACCTAACCTAACTGGTTGGAATGTAGGCGTGACGTGATTAGAAAATAATATGAGGATTCTCCCCATTTTTCTATCACAAATTTCCCGCTTACTTTACCGTTACTGAGACTTGAGACTATACAATAGAATGACTGAATCCGGGTATACCACCACTGCCTAATCCTTCGGGAAATACGGGCGTGATGTAAAGTGTTATGTAGTTAGTCAATTAGGTGTGTGATTATTAAGTGCAACGGTAAGTGCTTGTCATTCCAAGCAATAGTAGCCTAAGGGCGAAGGCGGTAACTGGCAACCAAATAGTCGTGAATTTAAACTTACCCTGTCAAACTTAAGAGCATATTGTATGTAAGCTAGCGTTTACAAACGTATCGGTTTAAGTTACCGGAGCTATACAGAAGTGCTTAAACTTTTACATAGGGTAGTATTGTTAATATCATTATTATTTGACACATCAATCAATCTGATTCTCTGCCTTTTCCCAACTGTGTTGGGATCGGCTTCCAGTATAAACGGATGCTGCTGAATCCCAGTATTTTATATGGAGTGACTGCCTATCTGACATTCACAACACAGTAACTGAGTATTATTTGACACACATATATTAGGTCCTTACCTATGAAATTGCCGTTTTTCATGAAATAAGTTAACGCCCTTGTTTCTCTATATTTTTTATTTTTATTAATCAAAGCAATTACCCATGTAATCAATGCATTTTTGCCAACGTAGTGGTAGCTTTTTGATGCCCTTTTTGAAAAAATCTGCTGGACGGGAGGCAGCAAATTCTTCAAAGGCATTTTAAACTGCATCTCGGTTATTTAATTTTTTCCCCGACAAGAAGTTATCCAAATTCTGGAAAAAGTAGAAGTCTGTAGGGGCAAAGTTTGGTGAGTACGGTGGATGACGGAGAACTTCCAACCCCAGCTGACTAGGAGACTGTCTGTTGTGCAGTATGAGGTCGCGCGTTGTCGTGCAGGAGTAGCGGAGCCGAACGATTGACCAAAGCTGGTTGGAGATGTGCGAGCTTCTCCATCATTATGTTCAGTTCTTCACAGTACACAGCTGCAGTAATGCTTATCCCGTTTGGTAAGAAGCTGTGATGAATGACTTCGGCGCTAGATCACCAAACAGTGACCATCACTTTTTTAGAGGTCAGTTTTCGTTTGGGGCATTGTTTAGGTGCTGAACCAGGATCTAACCAACTTGCTGAGCGCTTGCCATTGTCGAACATAATCCATTTTTCGTCCCAAATAACAATGCTATTCAATATGCCTTCGTTTGTGTGCCTGTTGAGCAGTGCAAGGCTCAACTCGACGCGCGCTTCGCGCTGGCGATCATTCAATTCGTGGGGCATCCATTTGTCAAGCTTTTTTATCTTGCCAATTCGACGCAAATGGACCAATATTGTTTTGATGCTAACATCGAAAGCTGCAGCTAATTCAGCTGTAGATTGAGAATCATCAGCTTCCACAATCGCCTTTAATTCGTCATTGTCAACTAATTTTTTTTCGGTCTACAACGGGGTTAATTTCTTAGGTCGAAATTTCCAGAACGGAAGCGGGCAAACCAATAACAGGTGGTGCGATTGTTAGTAGTGTTCGCTCCGTATACGTCGTTGATGTTGCGTGCCGCTTCTGCCGTTTTGCTGCCACGACGGTACTCATACTCCGGAATCACTCGAATTTTTAACGTATTCATGGTGACGAAAAACGTACAAATGCGATGAAAACAGAAAGCTACCTATTAAACAAATGACAAATTTTCAGAAAAGAATTCCATAATATAAAAATAATTTGAACTTAGACTTTTTAGCGAAAAAAGAAAAAAATGTACTTGAAACAGCCAGTACGGCAGAACGGCAATGTCATAGGTAAAGACCTATTAGATTTATTTTAGACTTAGTTTAGATGCAAACTCCCAGTTCACAGACAAATAATGCTGATGGTTCCATTTAATTTTAAAGTACGCTCACCGCGCCCAAGGCATTAAGTTCCGTTACCATTTTGTAGATTAGCTATTCGTTTTACCTCGATATGAACAATCCTCGTATTGCTCTCGCTAATAAGATAGGACTATTATCCTATTATTAAAGAGATACTTTTCTCCCATATCAACCTTTCTATTTTACGGTACGATTATCGTTTTCCATCCGTTTTTTGTAAAACGAATGTGGATTGTAACAAAAGAAACTATTTATAGAAGCTTTCATTGTAGTTTTTCAGAGACCTTGACTAAATTACTTGCATGAGTAACGTAACGAGATTAACCTTACTTCTTAAATGAATTTGTTTTTATATTATTTTTTGGGTACTTGTCTTTTTTGGGCATATTTAGACATCATGTTTTTTTCTCTCTCCTGGATTGTACTTATCACCAATCCTCATTTCTCAATTTTAGGGAACGTTTTTACATCAGCTCATGAGCTCGTGGCTAATTAATAACAGCCGCATGGGTCGATTCATCAGGTTAAGCTACGCTTGCCGGGGTTGGTCTGTGGATGAGTGACTATCTTTACATATTGAGACTCTTCCGTGCCTCAGAAAGCACGCTAAGCCGATGGTCCCGGCTGTCATTCGTGGATCTTTGACAGTTGTTACGGGTCGTAAGAAGCCCGAAAGTCCGACAACCAGTCTTACCAAGTGGTATCGTATTACCCAGTTACTGGGTTGTGGAGGTCAAATAGGCAGTCGCTCCATGTGATATACTGGTATTCAGCTGAATCCGGTAAGACTAAAAGCCGACCCCAATATAGTTGGGAAAAGGTTAGGCAGATTGACATACATTGCTGAACATAGACCATCGCTATGATGAACATCTTGGGATGCTTCCTTGGAAGGGAGTTCCCCTGCTACAGACGAGGCAACAAAACTTTTTTTCCCTTCATCTTAGCCGGAATCTACTTTGTAAAATGTATGGTAGGTTGTTATTAGATCTGAGAAGGATGTTGCTAACAATTTTGAGTTGCTACCCAGTTTGAGTTTCTAGCCATTTTTGGTTGCTACCTATTTTGAGTTGCAGCATCATTTTCTCTACCACTTCTTGATCTTATCTAGAACCGTTTCATAGGAGCTAACAGAAACGACACAATCATTATAATATTTTCACTAGATCCAAATGCAGTTTTAACAAAACTAGACTAAAGGAACCTTTAGTCTAGTTTGAAGCAGATAGGAGTGACGAGAGATTATTTTATTAGAAACGGGGTGCGCTGTCGCGTCGCGCCTGGCTGCGTGACCTTTAAGTGACACCGGTTCGTTCAACTATGTATCTTCTAGTTCACACGTCCATATATTAATAATTTGCAGTTGTGAAGAGATCACACATAACCACATAGAACCGCTTATACTCCAGCCTTTCTCAATAACTTCACTATCGACGCTTCAATAGCAGATGAATCAACGTTCACGTAATATTTGCAACACAAGGCTCTAACTATAATTCTGGACCGTATCGGCTAATTGCATCTAAGGTTTTGTAATTAAAACAATGAATGTATTGTACGCATGTATGTTTACAGGTGTTCCATTCAAAACTGCTTTATGTTTGGCCAACGGCTAACGAAAAAGTGTTTACAAAGCCAATGGACATTTTTAGGACATTGTTACGTAGATTAAAGTCATGTCGTGCCTGTAATTCCCCTTCACCTGGAAATTAAACTAGATCTTTACCGTAACAGGCATTTCTATCATGCCATGCCTCTTGATATGATAGAGGTGACCTGCGAGTAAGTAGAATCAAGATTATTAAATCTACATATTATTATATACAAATACGTAAAAGTCAAAACTGTAACCGAAAAACCGAGGAAGTAAACTATCTTGGGATCAACCTCCTCGATCACCACTGTCAAGGTCAAGAACCCCATTAGGTTATGTTTTCGATATGATGGTCCGACTGATGCAAAGTCTAAGCGATTGGTGGCTTTCTGCATTAAGGGACACGGGGATACTTTCGTGTTGTTCGCTAAGACACTAAAGAAATCAAGCAGCCACGCTCGTGCATATTCTTATTTTTATTTTATTTAAAACGACATCATAATGATGTCGAAAAAGTTTTATAATTTGATTTAAAATAAAATCAGCCTGTATCATTTCAATCCTACAAGTAAAGTTTTACTGCATTAATTTCTGCGTACATGAGATGATTTTAGTTTCGTAACTAGATCTAGATTATTAGTTCATTCTGTGATTGTCTCAGTTCTCTATTTGGTTATTTTAGGATTGAACTAGGGCATGTTATGCCATATAGGGTGATTATGCAATAATTTTTACGGTGATTTTCTGTTAAATTTTAAAACAATGTTGAGCTAGAAAAATGTAACATTATTGGGACAGTAACAATGTAATAGGATATAAAAAAAGGGACATTATTTATAAAAGAAAAGGCAATGTTGTATAATCTGATATTATAATTTTTACTAAGGTACGTATTTTCACTTTAATTTTTTTCTCAGAATGTACCTACCCTATTTGTTTGAGAAAAGTTCTCAACTTCGCCACGCACATAGTACCTACCCACTTATCAATTTGCCAAAGACCCTTCACAACAGGACATCCGCTACTGCAAATTCTGAGTAATTATTTCGAAATTGAACAATTTTTATTGCTACATCTAGACTTATTACAAGCAACATTACTAGTGAAGTATGTAGAATTGTTTTTGGGTCATAACTCAGTAAATAGTTGTCGGTTCGTTGGCAAATTTTGCACTTACCCACTTATTTAGAACGTGGTATGATCTAGTGTGAATTATGTAGTGTATAAAGGTATTGTTTTTTCGTAATGCATCGTTTGTTGAATGGAGCAAGGCTTCATTATTTATTGAAAAGTTAAGCTGAGTATTCATCCGTATCTTTATGTACATACGAACCTACTTATTACAAAATGCAACGTCTCTTTGTTTGATTATCTGTTAGCGCGCTTAACACCTAAATGTTCCGGACTCCTAAATCGTGCCACCCTGCCTGCACTTTTTTGAATAGAATTAAAATTAAATGGGCGTGACTTCAAATTTGGAACACCAAAATGATGGCCACTATGTCGGTTTTAAAATTGCATAAAAACATTTTTGTGACCCATCTTTATTTTGATGTTCTAGGCTTTCTTACATGGAAATGCACGGTCGCTCGATTTTGGAGTCCGGGAGTGTAGTTTCCGCAAACACTCTTCGGGAAAAAATCAATGTTCAGAATTTGGAAGTATTTATTATTTCAATGAATCACCTAGACCAGCGTGGAAACTGTAGGATAGTTTTTTCATAAAGGCCAGGTACGGTTGCTGTGTGTGATGTGTCATTATACATTACCCTGTATATTACTATTAAGAACTAGCGACCCGCCTCTGCTTCGCACTGCTTCTCCGACCTGACAAAACATCGAAATTTCTTCATTCAAATAATTATGTAAGTTTAATATTAATGTGGTTTACACATAAACCTTTCAGAATAACTTCTCTAAATGATGGTTAAAACCGCATCATAAGCCGTTGCGTAGTTTTAAAGAACAATGCGGACACACAGACATACATGAAAAACGACTTTAAGTTAAAATGTGTATACTCGTAGAATAGTTGTTGCCAGGGACCCAAATACAAGATTGCCCAACACTTCTCTTCGCACCATTTTTTCGTGCATTTTTGTCACACGAAGGCGCTCAACTCAGCGTGTGTTGCAATGTCGTGTGACATTTTTTATTTCGAAGTGATGTTGTAGGTCACCCATCAGTGAACCAAAGTTGTCCTACAGTAGACTGCTATCGGCTGATGTGGTTAAGTGTATACCATAATTAATTAACAACTTGAAATCACAGGGTTGTCAAATTAAATTGTTTGGTCACAGGGTTGACGAAAACTGTTTTTTAGGGTTCCGTACCGTAAAAGGAAAAATAGAACCCTTATAGAATCACTTCGTTGTTCGTCTATCTTCTATCAAGACCCTTTTTCTCTGGAACGCGTGAAGGTACCAAGTTGACATTAATATCAAATACGTAATTCTACGGTTCCTTGGAGCTCTAAAGAAATCAACCTTCTAAGTCAACGCAATAAAACAATACAGACATATTTTGATACACACAAATAAATCAAAACCTATAGGGTACTTCTCGTTGACCTAGAATCATGTTTTTTTTTAAATGTTTTTTTTTTTTTTATTTTTTTTTAAACTATGCCCCACACTAGGAATTTCTCCTGTATTGTGACAACTCACATACACAAACAGCCAGACCCGGAACAACTACTTGTAGGTCGTACAAATATTTGTTCCGTGCGGGAATCAAACCCGCGACGCCCAGCGCAGCAGTCAATCGCTTAACCACTGCGCCAACCGTGCCAATTCGTTATTTTGTAATTTTATCACACTAAAAAATGTATTTTTGTAATTGCAAACTTACATTTGCAGTTGCAGAATTGACCGTGACGTTTAACGATGAATTGAACGACGGTTTCTGAAAGTAGGACAATTTTGCGTCCCCAGGTTTTTTCGGGGACACTGGGACGAAAAACTAAAAAAGGGACGGTCCTCTTCAAAACGGGACGTATGGTCACGTTAATCATACAGCATAGGTATTACAATGAAGGTTACTTACGAAGATATTGAAAGGTAAAAGACTAATAATTAAAATCTCCTTCAGAATAAAACATCCTTCGGAATACAATATGGAAGATGCCGTAAATCAAGCAGAAATATGACAATATTTTGCATAAAATAATAAAGAATTTCGAGTAAATAAATTGTAAACTGGTCTTGAAGAAAAAATACATGAAGTTAATCATACCTCACAAGTTGACGACGTTGTTTGTGGAGGAAGTTTTATAAATGAACTCGCGACCTTGCTTCACATGAATTTTAAGGCTTGAAAAATGAATATAAGTGTAATATTAATGTATTACCTTCCGGAATAAATTCTGTAAATGATGGCAAAAATCGCATCAAAATTCGTTGCGTAATTTAGAAGAACGACGCGGTCACAGAAACAGACACGAAAAGCGACATTAATTTATATTATGTATAGATTTACAAGAAAACTATAAGTAAGATCCGATTAGTCACCAAAATACTCCAGAAAAGAAGTTTTGCCTAGTAATCTCAAACTATTAGTAAGTAGATGACTATAACAAGACTGTGATATACAAATTATTACATTAAGTAAAACATCTGCACATTGTTTACCCATATTTGCAAATAAATGAGTTTTTGTCGCAGTAAACTTTCAACATTTAAGAACCATACCAAGCGTTGCAGTAATTATCACAATTCAAGTTCATTACTCAGCTATGTGACTCAAAATCTAGTTTGAAAATAATAAAAGTAACCATTAAGAGACTAAGTATTTATGTAATGTTTTAACACAATATTTTAAGTGCAATTAACATGTGGGGCGACGTCCGTTTCCTTTGCTTTTTTTTAAATATTTATTTTTATGTTCCAATGACACCTGACACATTGACGAGGAAGCTGAAATGTTTGTAGTCTATGGTACTCAATTAAGACTTTGTTTACTTCATTGGGTAATTGATCATCATGTGCTTTGTGGATTAAAGGAGCTGTTTAGGGACTGAAATAGCAATAGGATCTAACTGTGAAACTGTCGTATAGTTTTTGGCCAATTCTTATAATTTACGAACCGTTATTGGTTAAAATTAAGATTCTCGTATCTTTACCAATAATGAAGCAACGACGTCATGGCTTTGCATAATAGAGCTTGGGAATATGGAAGTAGTCATCACAGGTAAAATTAGCTTACGAATCTATTTATATGCCCAGCTTGGCAATAAAAAATGCTACCATTGGTAAGTAAATTGGTACGTTTTTTTTTTTTTTAAATGAACCGAGCATTAGTGGATAGAATTTTGACAACCTTTTGATAATAACAACCTATCCCGGGCCCAGACGAGTTGGTTAAAACCATAGATGTATTAATATATCTATGGTTAAAACACACTTAAAAAAGAAATGCATTCTCGAATTAATGAAGACACAAAAATTGCTGGGAAAAAAACGTTAATTATTTGACGCAATATATTGTTGCTCCATTTTCCTAAATGCTATTTTTACGAAAAATTATATCTCATTATAATTTTTAATGTTCGTGAATATTATTTGTAATTTTCGCAAGGAGCTATATAATATAACAATAATAATTTTGTTAACAAGGCTATGTGCATAACTAGTGCAGTCATAAAATGTGCAATTTTTTATTGAAGTAATAGTCTGTAGTCATTGCTATAATTGCTGTAAATGCCAAGCCAACATTGGTTGTTGGGTACCTAGTCAATGTTGGCCAGGAGTTCGGAGCAGACTTCTGCCTAAAAGTAGATTGAGATAGGATTGGATAAAAGGAGAGGGAACAAAAAAAAAAGTTGGCCAAACCTTTTGCGCCAAAATTTAAATACTTAACATAAAAATCGAGGGAGGTAATAAGTTCTAAGATTTAAAAATAAATTTTGGGAGTTACAAAATAAAAGTTTTTTATCGTAGAATTTAAAACAACAATTTAAAATTATCTTCGGCATTTGAATGATATAGTCAGAAGCAGGTCTCTGGTGAATAAAGCAAAAGATCAAAAGATTCATGATTACAGTAATATTTATAAAGTTCATAAACTACTCTGAGCCTTCAATCGTAAATAACCGATTTTTTATTCCCTCCTGACTTTCGGTTGACGCTCGAATCAAGAATCAAATCAAAATGTTTCACAAATTCATATTTCGTTGCTGTGGGACTCACTTGATGGTTTCAAAAGCAAAATTGTGGATCGTATAAATAACATAACATTTCACACGCGTGTTGAGTTGTCAAGGGTTGAGCAGAGGTACACCTCTGCTCAACCCTTTGGGGAGTACACGTCGTACCTACTTAGTACACCCCTATTTTGAAGTTATGTTTAAGTCCTACGTTACAGGGGGCGAGCTTATTGGCATCAACTGGGCACAAGACTCCGAGCTGCTACTTAGAAAATCCTGATGGGAAAACCTAATACCACTGTCTTACCTGGAAATTGAACCAAGGACTTCATGCAACAAACAAAAACAACAAAGCAATGAATAAATAAAGAAAATAAAGCAAAAAGTGCAGAAGATCGCTACCGAATACACGGATCAGTGATTCTATAAGGATAGGCAAAGTTCATCAAAAATGGCTTCCCGAGTAATGGGTTTTCCAATGTTCATTCTAATTTGGTAAAGAATATTATCGTTCAATTGATATTTACAGCAGCCGTATCTAACAGTGGTGGCCCAGTGGTAACGACCTCGACTTACGAGTTGTAGGTGGTGGGTTCGAACCCAAGCAGGCGCTTTACTTTGTGTAAATAATTTCATCACCAACACTCTCAAAACGGTGAAGGAATACATCGTGACGAAACTGGCATGTAATGGAACCAAAAATTTGAAGACATGTGATATCTACCAACCTGCCCTGGGCCCGCGTGGTAAATTACACTCCATCTCGGAAAGAGGAAGCCTGTGTCCCAGCCGTTGGAACATTATAGGCTGATTATGCTATTAAGCTATTGATATCTTAAGCCATACGCTTTTATAGATAAAATGTATAAGTAGCGGAAAGGAATACACTGCATTGCTGCTGCTCATCCGTTGAAAATAATCCCATAGACACTCACTAGTGCAAAAGAGGAGGTCTACAGTAGCTTCTGGTTTTCAACAAAGTGTAGGACATTCGACATACCATGACTGAATTAACGACACACCGCGACGATGTCACACATGCATTCAACATCTTTCCCATATAATTACGATATAATTCTAAAAGACACCATTGTTAAAAGAAAAATTTAATTAGCAGCGACAGCACATCTGTCCATACCTTATTGTTGGAGGTTTTCCCACAAAAAAGTATCGCTTCGTCCACTGTGAGGTCGCTCCAATTACGACCAAGTACGTTACATGTTTGTTTTTGTGAGTTTAACTGCTAAACTGATGCAAGGTTTTGAGTGAAACTTTGTTTAACCACAGAAAAGGTGGAGTTGTTATTTTTTTACTTATGTTTAAACAATAGGCCGTAGTGCCTTTACGTGTTTTTAGTTGCGCTGTTTTCATGTCCTTTCGGGGACTCGAAACTTGGTCGAATCTGCTAAAATTATATCTGTGATACTTTCGCAGCATAACTGTTATTATTATTGGCATCTGTAGTGGTCGTGGTCGCTAGTCGAGAAATAAAACCTTTACTTTTATCATTCATATGGGTGCCATCCATATTTTGTCAGTTTGAAATTTTAATTTAACGCCGAATTCTAATAAAACAACAAAACTCTCTCATACAAATTCTCGCTCAAAGTTAGCATGTAAAAATTCGTTCAGATCTCTTCATTACATCACGGAGATATACGGCAAGGATGGCACCATAATAAACGGGCCCATTCATTCACAGGTGACGGGTCCCGGAAACGGTACAGTCCGACCCGTTTTGATGCGAATTGATCTGCGGTTTAGAGATCTGATAAATTGGAAGGGCTTTCATGTGTGTGTGTACAGTCGGGAAAATAATTCTATGGGTAAATGAAGTTTGACGTATAATTTATTTAATTGTTTTTTTATTTATTGACTGTGGTCAATTTCTAATGTCTTCTCAATGATTTTGGGTAGTAATAGTTTGATTTTCATGTGATATCATTTATTTATCAACTAACAATATTTCAATAAAAACTCGTCACAAGTCATTTAGAGATAATTTTTTCGAGCTACAGTATTATTTTCTTGAATTTGTATTTGCATACCTACAGGTACTTTGCATTTCATTTAATGACATCGGTCTTTTACCTCGTTCTTTGATCGTAGTTCTGTTAGCCATATAAAAGTAGTTGTAACGTTGTAAATTGACAACACAATTTATCAGAGCTCAATCTAGCTTCCATCTTGAAATTAAATTAAATTATGGCTCCCTGTCTGCACATCTAAGGTAATCTTGAAAGCTTATTTTCACCTTTAGCGAACTTGAACTGGAAACTTATTTTATTTCCATTAGGAAATTAAATACCTAAGATAATTAAGTGACATTGTACAATACAATATTAAATCTGTTATTTATTTTCTTAGATTCCTAGTCATAGTATTATGATCATGAAATGGCTGTAGTCTTTCATAAATACGGGTTTGAATCTTACCAATTTAGCTTGTTCTCCACAAGGAATTGTCTCAGCACAGAATCAGTTTTTCGATTGGAATTACGGATACCACAGATCGACAGCAGATGTACACTCAAAGAAATCAATTGTTAAGCAAATTTACACCCTACGTCAATTTGCGCCTTTTCATACAACTGTCATTTGTGATTTGAACATACGGACAATTTAAGTAGGTAGTAAATTTTCTTGATAGTATATTCCCCCTAATTTTAATAACGAAACGTCTAACTCATACGTCAAACACCTCGGTTTTTGATTGATAAAAGCAAGTATTTTTCTTCACAATTCCTCTACTTACAATATGCTGAAAAATCCATTTCAGGAAACTAATACCTACCACCAACAAATCCTCACAAAAAGCAGTCAAACTAAGCTATAATCGTTTTTTGATTAAACTCTCACATGCGCAAGTTGCAGGTAAGCCCCTGATTTATAACGTGAGCCGCCGATGCATCGGAGGTTCAGTCGAGGGGTATATACTCGAGGGTATATATCAGAATGACGAAGATTTATGTTTTTTCTGTATTTAAGAGAGAAATCAGTTCCTTATTTATCCTATTTGGTTTTTCAATATTCCATATCATTTTACTTTCCTTACGTAAAATAAAATCGGGTGGATTTAATATATTTTTAAGTGCAATATGTGCAGGTGTAAAAGCAGGCCCATGAGACATTGTAGCTTTGTCTCAATAATTACTCACTTGCGATGCATAATATGGTATTGTAAATGTTAAATGGCGAACGTTCCAGGTTGGCCACCAGCTTAAATGCCGCCCAATAACAATGCAAGTCAAACAATGCAGCCTTTTAAAAATTTGTTCACATGCTTCGCTAAGATCACTCAGATTTTCCCTTAAATGTCACATTTAAACCTGTCGCAACAATAATTCAATAAACACCAACATTAAATTACAAACAATTATCTGGATTCATACATTTTATAAAAGTAATGCGACACCGTGCCATAATTTTAATCGTTTCTTCATTATGTCATATGACATCATTCGTTACGTCGTGTGACATTCGACGAAAGAAACATAAGAAAGGAAAGGTTCAGTTTTCAAACACGTTATATTCCTTTACCTCATAACAGGCATATTATTATATCAATTATATCATTTTTTCAAACTATAACTTTTGCTTTCCTAATGGATGGTACCTACATAGTCGAAAATATGCCTCATACTGAATGAGTAAATATGACTGTACAGGTGCTTAACATGAGCATTTCACCCCTCGAATGTACATATTTACCTACGATAAATCTATCTTTACCAAAAAGTAATTAAGCCCCACTCACAAAGGATTCCTTTCAAAACGCATGTGACTGTACAAAAAGCACGTTAAGCCGTTGATATATCGCGATCGCAGCGAGCCGCGCAATATTATCGGGATCTCGGGGATCGCGTGCGCTGATACCTGCACGTACTATTTGTTGCTTTGATTCAGTTTTGCGGAAATCAGATGAAGGGGTTTATCCTGTAATTAGGGTAATATTAGTAGTAGAGGAGGTACAAGTAGTTACTTGGATATCAAAGGACAAAGTAGGTGGTACAAAGTCCCTTATGTCGTCTCGACTCTAGCAAATCCAGGAGGCAGGGTTGAACTTTTATTGATGCCAATCTGGGTCTGTGTTTGCGTATTATGAAAGATGATACAAACCTAATGGGGATACCGCAAGGAAATTCTGAGTCACAGTTTCTTTATTTGAAATGCAGACACCATGAGCTTCTATGCCAGTGGTACTAAGATGAGATGAACCTTGCAAGTAACTTTCGGAAAGAGAGAGTTTCCAAAACCTTACACACTCAACCACTGTCTGTAGCAAGGCAAAAATCTACAGTGTGGAAGCTTATAGATAATCCGAATGGCAGTATCCACATCATCCACATTTGAATAGATTCGAGTTTTCATAGTAACGGTCCTAGTAGAGAAATGTTACCCCTTTTTAAAAGTGCGCTTTATATTTGCTGTCGCGGCTTACTCGCGGCACACTAACGGCACACTGGCGGCACACTGGCAGCATACTTGCGGCACAGTTGCGGCACAATCGTGGCGCGCGGTCAACATAATACGCTACATTTTTAACATCCACAACGTTTTCGTTAGTCAAAATGGAGAAGGAAAATATAGACATGTTGTTATTTTTGTTTGTGCAGCTTGAGGCAGTTGTTACAGGTCTTACAGGAAGGCTCTACTCGGGGTTTCAAATGTTTATTTGGGAAGGAGTAATCGTTATCTCCGTCATGAGTTTCGACTATCCAAATGATACTTTGTTAGCCTGTTTCGGGTGTAGGTACTTATAAACGACTGTCGTTTGCCGTTTTTATCAAGTGTCTTTCAAAATATAGCCCGGGAACCGAACATCTATAATATAATATAATCTATGTCGTAATAAAATGATTAGATAACATTCTGTTCATTTTCTAGTCATGAGGGTTAGAATAATTTTGTGGAAGCTTTCAGTATTAGGTAGATTGCTAAATCAGTTTGCATTTCGCAAACATTTTTAGTATACGCGGAATCTATTGGAGGTTTCATCTGCTCTAATTTTAATGATTCATTGTTATGTGCAATGGCAATGAATAGTGAAAAAGCAAGACTAGACTAATTAGGGCTAGTTATATCGTTCTTGCCGCTATATCAAATAGTAGTAAGACAAGCGTGTACTTGTTTGAGCTTCGATCCTTCCAAATCAAGATCGCATAATTTTAAAGGTTCGTAACGGTTCTTTTATAATTTTGTGTTTGACCATAAAACCTGTTTCGTCTAAAAGTATCATTGCTCTTTCGGTGAAATTACAAAAGCATGAGGTATTCTTAACCGTGTAAGTAATTGTGTGAACGACGCAACACATGAGGTATATTTTAAGTGGTTTACGAGGGTTTGTCCAAATTACAAAACAACGGTTATAGTTGATGAGTCGCAGGCTAATCCGATTTTGAAACAATCTTGCTTTTCCGTTACAAGTTATGGTCGCAAATACGGGAATAGGTGGGAGGTTGCTCCTCACTTTTTTTTAAGGGGGGTTTCATCGGTTTATTAGAGAGCCGCAGTAAGAAATCACCTGCGAATTTAGAGCTTCTTTCTCATCACCACGACCTCTAATAAGAGTACGCGTAATTATCATCATGATCATTATCTACCTAACCTTTTCCCAAGAATGTTGGGGTCCGCTTCCAGTATAACAGTATGCGGCTGAATACCAGTGTTTTACATGGAGCGACTGCTTATTTGACCTCCATAAGCTTTTTTTTTAGGTAGGTCATCTCGTAGTTGACCTCTGAGATCATGACTACTTAACCGGACTTTCCTGTGGGTGCCTTAAGCTACTTACTACACTTAAAACCTCCAACCAGGGGTTATTCAAGTATGCTAATTAAAACTAGGTGAACGCTCGCTAAGGGCACCCCCTGTGGGGTACGAACCTCGACTTAGGGCGTCAACCGGAGAGAGGACATCAAGGATGGGACGGGCTGGACCTCCATAACCCAGTTATGGGGTAACACTATACCCCTTGGCAAAACTAGTGGTCAGATTGAGTATCGAACTGACTACCCGTAACGACTAAAAAGCAATATGTTGAACTACTTTGACACAAAGTATTCACATACATCTTTGATGCGTGCACATGCCTGATAAGTTTTGATAAGTTAAACGATGCAAAGTAGGTACTTAACTAATTAACTCAAGGCAGTTCATTGTAGTATACAGTTGTAGCTAGTAAATAAACGAGTAAATTAATTAAAAATATCGCAATAGGAACGTAAGATAACATTTATTTTAATTTATGATAATGAACATTTTTTTAAGGTGAGGAAACAAGGTGGAAATATTCGGGTTATTTGAAGCGTCGTTATTTTTTGTGACGTTTTGGCTAACTGTATAACTTAATTTAATACTGACCTGATTTCTGAAGTCCTTACATAAGGAACCTCGGTCCATATGACTAGGAGTGAAGAAAAACAATGAGTTACTCGATAAAATATCAAACTACATTATGTATTGCATAAAAATACATAACCTTCCGACTTCTTTCCACGGGGGTAGCCCGAAACTACAGATCGCCACCTGCTCGATCCTTACTTATGTAGATACCTTTTCCTTCCTTTACGTTCACACATCTGGTCATACAAGCACGCCAGTTGTGAGACTAGACACCTGACCTTTCTGAAGAACACCACCAATAAGGCCACTATATGTCCTTCTAGGACTTCCCCTATAAGTACTACCCGGCGCCGACGCCTAACACGCTAAAACCCCGTCTGCAACCTTTAGGGCAGGCGGGAATTAGGGATCACGGACGCTTAGAGTGGGGACTCTGTCCGCCCACTGAGTGACCTCGGGTAGACGGCGCACAGTGGTCACGTGCTGCCTTGCACAGTTGCACAGATAGGTTTCGGGGACCCCTTTACAGTCTCTCCAGAGATGTGCCATAACAGGCGCTGCACAGAGGGGGTTCCGGATTGGCCTTTTGAGAGGTAACGGTACCCCTTCCATGTGCAGATGGTGACCACCGGGGTGGTTTTAGTGAGGTAAAAATCCCACACTCCCCGGTCTTATCCCCAAAGCCCGGGCGCCTTTTGAAGGTTTCCCCCCGAAAACAAAAAAACAAAAGTACTACCCGGCGAACTCTTGTTCGATATTTATTCTTACTTCGTACCTCTGATTACGAAATGTGATAACGATGAAGACTAAACGAAAACAACAACATAATCAAATTAACAAATAATAGTAATTTTAAGAGAAGCCGGAAAGAGGCGGTTATTAAAAATAAGATCGGATACAGATACTTTGCATATTTTATAATTATGTGCCTTGTAACTTATCGTAGTACTTAATTATAATTCTGTAGGCAAATAATTAAGATAACATCTTCTAATTATTTAATTAAGTGTGTATCTCTTCAAGCCCTTCCAAATTGTAGGACCTTGAAGATTCATGAAAAAAACCCTTTGACTTTGACAAATTAAGAAACATAAATTAAGAAAAAAAATTAATTAATGATGACTTTATCAAAAAAGACATCATTATAACATCGTACGCAAACTGTAATTAAAACAATTAAAATGAAATAATTGAGTTTTTTACAATGAACAGGTCTTAGTAATACTTTTTTCAGTTCACTGTAGTAAACGGGGTCAAAGAACCATCAATTTGCTCTTAGGTGTAGAGAATTCTTAACTATGTAGAAAAATAAATTATTGTATCATGTGCCAGTTCCATTAATATTTTTCCCCCAAAATTAACCAATGTAAATATTATCACAACCGGTATAGAGTAAATTAGATATAGCACTTTTCCTTAGCTGTCAATCTAGGCAAAGACTGCAAACTCTCACGGCCCTGAGACTTGCTCATATCCTCTAAACCAATTATTATTGACCAACTAATTTATTCACAAACTTAATTCTACAACCTAGGTATTAGAAAGGAAAGGATTGCACCATGTACATAAGCATGCGTAATGATAATTATAGCCAAAATATGTCTACTGCTAAATAAAGACCTTCCCCAAAGCTTTCTAAAACGACCGGACCGCAACCAGTCCCTTTTCGGCTTCATCATCCATCCATTCTGCGAGCCATATAGGTTTACATTTTTGTCAAAACGTTGTTAATTCTTTTTTCGATTACCTTGGGTCACCTGCGAATTTAATCATTTTTGCAACTACCTACAACGCTTATATTCCTTAGCAAAGTTCCCACCGGAAATTATCACCAATTATCGCCAATTAATACCAGAAGTAAGCAAAGCTCAAACGCTAAATCGAATCTTCATGGCAAGCATGTCAAGGGTAAGCAGTGACCATCAACAATAGCTAGGAACAAAGCCTTTGTGTCATTTCAGTAGAAATCGTAACTATGTGAACCATGTATGAAGTCTTTGCCATTTTTGGTAGGTTAACAAACAAACAGACGACCCTGAAGGAAAGTGGTTTCACTTGAATATCTGACACCTGCGCAGCTCCAAAAGGGATGCTGATGAAAGCCACAGCATCCTTTTTTGTGCTGCGCCTCTGACTGCACCTCTTAATGCCACTGACTAAGATCAGTGGTATAAAGAAGTGCAATCTTCCTTCACTCTCATAGTCGATAGATGGCACAGCAATCTGACACGATCGGGGAAAGATGAGGCGCAGGCCCCACGAGTCATTATATTTGCTGAAGACTATTTCAAATACGACGATTTGAAGCAAATATAATTTAGAGAACAATTAAAAGTTAATAATTTAGTAATTATTTTATCATTATTTACGCGTAATGAATTTTTATCAACATACAACGTAAAACAGTGCCGCAAATTGCAAAAAACGTATGACATTTTCAATTTTACGTGTTAATTTCAAAACTTCAACAGTCATATTATTTTAATTTAAAAAACAGAAGCCTATAAATAAATAATTCAACTTCATTTATTTGCCATTTTGCACAGACGCTATCCTGATATTGTTATCATGCACAAAGCATATTCTGCACACATACCTAGACAAAAACACCCAAAACCACAAACTGCTAAGTCATAAAACGCAATATTATGTATCATGAACCATTACGAATATGCTTCACACATAAATAACTAGGTATGATACGTGCGTTGTAATGTGGTGTAATAGTTAAGGTAGCTACGCATTATAGTGTAACTAGCGACTGCCCGCTTCACACAGTTTTTAAAATTTGACCAAACATCAAGATTTCTTTAATTGTAAGTTTAATATTAATATATTGTACAAATAAACTTTCCGGAGTTAATTCTTTGAATGATGGTGAAAACGGAATCAAAATCTGTTGCACAGTTTAAAAGAACAACGCGGTTACACAGAAGCGACTTTAATTTATAATATGTACATTATATGTATTCATTATTTTAATCTGCAAAAAATTGTTACGACTAGAACTGTCACGTTATTTTCCAGTAGATATTATTATTATAAAATATTTGGTGTTAGAATTGGTCAAATTAATATTGCAAATAATTACGATTACGTTGTGATTTTTCTAATAGAAAAAGATTCCTCTTTACCATATAAGAAAAATAAAAGGTTTGAATTCAATTAAATCGTATATATCTATTAATTTAATTGTCGTGAAATCTTCGCGATTCTTTTATTAATATTTTTGTAGCACACATACACAAAATAACTAAAACGATATTTCAATCCCCTTACCTAAGGCTTATCGCAGTAAAAGCCTCCGTATATGGGCACTCTAGTCTCTAAGATTTATTTTACGATATCGCCCGCGATAAATCATAAACGGGCTTATTATTTGCATAAGGTTCTATTACACCTTAGAAAAAGCTAGATATTTTTTTCTAAGTTTTCGCATTCATGACACTTTGGCTATTTTAGAATGTAAATCTAAGCAACTATACGTAAATATCTCTAGATTTAGGAAACTAATTCAATTCGTCGTTGATAAGTTGTTTTTACTGGTTATAGCTTGCCGATAAATAGGGAAGGGTACTTATAAATATAATGTAAAAATATGTTTTATTATAAATAACGATTACAAACATAATGTAAATTGTTTGTGAATAAATTGAATTGAATTGAATGTAAAGTCAAGAAGTCAGAATCTCTCTGTTTGTCATTTATATTTCTTTAATAAATATAATGACTTGATGAAATAAGCTAGAATGAAAGAAATAAAGATGAGTAAGATAGGTTGATACTGAATAAATTTACAGATTTGGTTTTACATTAGATCTCAAATCTTTTTGCGGTAGAAGAATTGCGTTACGAGACTTGCATTTTTTTACATGATATGTTTTTGATGGGATCTCATTTCTTTTTGTATACCCCGATACTGATACTGAACCTACATCAGTTTTATTAAAACGTGTGAATTTGTGTGTCATATGCGGCATCGTAGGTAGATCCCAAAGGTTGTTATACCTAATTATTGTTGCTTCTTCATTCAATTTCAATGCAGTTTAATTTTGACAACTGCATAAGTAACTTTGTAATCCTATATAAATAATATGCGATTACAAAGTTACTTATGACTGACGGACTGAAATAGAGGTATATTTAAATTTTTCCTTGCTTTTTAAACACTAATTGTGTTCAAAATGTGAAGCTTGTGAGTCTGGTAGAAGTACCTTAGAATTTTGATGATCGGTGAGTGAGTGAGTCAGTGACAATATTAAGGAACTTTGACCTGCAATAGTTCTTAAACTACTGGTTCAAATTGAATGTAATTTGGGAATATACCAAGTTATATTAAGCCCTCTTGGTCACTGAAAATTCAGGCTTTATCCAGAACGCAATTACAGGGGGTTAAAAAATCCTGAATGGCTTCGAGAAATATTACATGGCCGTGCCTTCGTATTTTTTGCTCAATTTGGCGGGGGCACTGCCGTGCCCCTCGATTGAATCAGTCCCTAGTGTTACCGTATGTACGAATGAAGTTAACATACATCAAAATTCAGTGCACCTATACACGTTTGTTACACTTCAGTATACGCGCACCTCAACATAACTTGGTAAACTCACGCCCTACTTTGTAGTGAGTCACTGTGCCACTACACCAGCAGGTACTTTGTCTGGCACTTATTACACCGAAGGTGACAATGATTATTACTTCTGGTCATTAGCCAGAAGGGCCTGGGAAAATCTGCTGGACAAGGAAAAATATAAATGGCCAGTTGGGTCTGCGGCTTCGCCCGCGTGGAGGTCGAAAATGATCCTACTGGGATAGAGCGTATCCTATGTTTTGACCTAGGGTATGATCTACCTGTGTGCCAAATTTTATCGATATCTGCTCAGTGTTAAGGCGTGATGAGGTAACAGACCGATAGACCGACAGTTACTTTTGTATTTAATTATAGTACCGTTTCGTTCATTTCACTCGTTCGTAGTGAAATGAACGAAGCTTGTGGTTAAATAATAACAGCCGCACGGGTCGATTGAAGGTTCAGCTATGCTTGCCGCAGCCGGTTCGTGGATGGGTGACCATCTATTACATATCGAGACTCCTCCGTGCCTCGGAAAGCACGTTTAACCCGTTGGTCCCAGGTGTCATCCGTAGATCTTTGACAGTCGTTACGGGTAGTCAGAAGCCCAAAAGTCTCGACAACCAGTCTTACCAAGGGTTATTTTGTTACCCAGTAATTGGGTTGTGGAGGTCAGGGGGCCTAAAACGGCCGCTTTGGCAAAATCATAATATGATAATATTATGAATCACACAAACTGTCACAAACTGACAATTCATAATATTATCTGCGCATATTACGCAATTCATCTGTTTGACAGTTTTGTAATATAATAAAATAACATTTAAACTGTAGAAATAAAAAATAAAAAACTCATTTGATAAATAAAAACTGTAAAGAAAAATTATCCGGTAAAATTACGGTCTTAATTTTTTCATGCGGCAATTGTAATTTGAATTGAATATAATTCAACTGAAATATGTGTCACCATAGAGGAATTGCTGGGAATTCAGTAAATGAATTGCTTTTAAAGGAATTGCTTAATATGGCCCTTTTACACCCGCTGATGGGCAGTTGCTCCATGTAAAATACTGATATTCAGCTGTTGAAAATGCTAACCATTCTCATACGTCTGTTTCCTAACAACTAATGCCGTTAATTTAATACCACATTTAAGCCACTCGTATTTCAATAAGCGTTAAGTTAAATAAGTTAGCCAATTTGACTAGTATGTATTGAAAGTTACTAGCAAAACAGAACAGTTTTGTACACCACAAAAGCTGATGTAGGTCGGCTAAACATGTCATATTGTGTGTTTGTTTGACACAAACGGATGGTTTTCACGCGTATTCGTCACTTGGTTGTAGAGAGTTGGGACTAGGGACATATTTTTAAATTGCATTTGGATTTTACTGTTCAATAAGTTCTATATCAGAATGAATAGGCTTAGTATTCAATAGGTGGTCCTTATTTCTGTTAAAATCTACGTAAAGAAAACGGCATATTCGTTGGAGGTACTTCATGATAATATTGTTTACAGTTTACACTGGTTGATTTTCAAAGTGCTCTGATTAGCTACGGTGCACAAGACTGAACTCTTACATAAAAGACTGCAAAAAGTTCTAGGTACCTACATCAATTTGCAAAATAATATAATATAATATTGAGCGGTGACAGTTCCGCAAAATATATGTTACCAAGAATTAGAATCATCTTCTTAGCCAGATAAAGACTTTTAGCAAGAAACATAATCACTGAAAGCCAGAGAGCTCAAAGCTATTTGAAGGAAAATATGATGATTGTAAATGACTGTAAAACGTAAGAGAGTAGACTCAGTGTTAATGACCATGACTTACGTGTTGTAGGCCGTAGGTTCGAACCCTGAGAAGCGCTTTACTTTATGTAAATTATTTCATCACCACTGCTCTCAAAACTTTGAAGGAAAACATCATGATGAAACCGACATGTCCTAGAACCAAAAATTCGCAGACATGTGACATCTACCATCCCGCACTGGGCCAACGTGGTGGATTACGGTCCACTTCCTCTCACATAGCGGAGGCCTGTGTCTCAGCAGTGGGAACATTATATTTTGATATACTTAACAAAGAAGAGCATCAATAATGTCCAAAGTCCCCAGGATCAGTACCACAAATTCTCTCAAACCAAAATCCCAGATCACACAACATTACGAAATTAGTTATGCCACTGGAAACACGTGCCTTGTATGATTATTAATATATTTTTACGTGATAGATAAGGAAGGACAGGTAATCGTCCATGGTTGTGAGCAACCTTGGTTGCTGATGCGTAACCGTAGGTTTTTATTTAAAGGTAGACGTGGTAAGAGCTAGCGGTAAAAACGAAACTGAAATTGGTGTTTTTTTACCATGGCCTTGATGAAATTGTCAGGTAATTAGGGTTATTATGGCATATTACTATAGTCATTTGGCTTTGTTAGTGGGTTAGTGGTTCAACTACTGAATTACGTAAGACATTCTTACAATACCAACTGTTTTTTTGGTATCATCACCAAAGTGGTTAGTTACCTAACCACTTTTTGGTTGGTGTCTATATACTATTAAAATCTGAAATTGGAAATCCGAAGCCAACAAAGAAAACAGTCTGCAATCTCCACATATAGCAAACATAATAAAAATATGAATAATATTATTGTATACTATATTGGCGATAAGCCTGACAAAAGTCAACAAAAAAGCTACTGCACATTAGGGTGCTACTGACTGTCCTAATCTAATAATTGTCACTTTCAAATTATTTACGATACCCACGCGATAAGGTAATTTGTGTCCAGGAACATCGAAGTACTCTTATTCAATACCTACTCAATGACTGTTATGCATCGTATTGCTTAAAGGTAACAACAAAAAAGTTTGTCAGTGAACTTGACAATAACCAGTTGAAGGCCGCCGTTCCGCCTCACTGCACACGATGCTCTGATTCATCTTTAAAACACGTTCTCTGTTAGTGGAACGGCTTTTATGAATAAAATATCATCAACATCATCGACATAGGCCTGTTTTTCATGCCTTCCACACCAACACGTACTGTTTTTCCCATCCAGCAGATTCCCGCAACTTTCACCAGGTTGTCGGTTCATTTTGTGGGGGCACGCTACACGTTGTTTTTAAAAATATCATATAAAACAATAATAATTTGAATATTCGCGTGTTACACCCTAAGAGGATCATAATATGGATAGGTTGGGACTACCGAGTATGTTAGTACTCGGTACTCCCAACTCTATCCTGGCAACGAAGATGACTGTAATACCAATAGGAGGGACCTCAATTCCGAATCGCTAACAAAAATTAAAGATATAAATAAATAGAAATAGATAATAAATAAAGAGCGCACTCTAAATAGTAGAATCATCTTTAGCAATATTTTTATTATTGCTAACATTTTTTGTTTGAAGGCAGCTTAAGTTTATATTGAATAGATTGATTCAGTGGCCAATTTTATATTTTTTCTTGGTAAACTGGCATGGGCAGTATGGTTTTTGTGCTTTCTGTGTGAATGGCACTAAACCAAACACATATTAATATTTTTTACTCTAGCGGCGAAAACTGGAACTAAATTGAATTCTGAATAATTTGCTAATGATAAAATTATAGTGTCGCCGTGACTTTAATGCTCTGTTCCAATGAGACCATGCTTAATATTCATTCATTTACACGGATTCCCGTCGTTCGGCTTCAAGCTATAGCTAATGCACAATCTGTTGCTTTTATTATATTTATTAATAGTTTATAAAGCACAATCTGTTGCTTTTATTATATTTATTAATAGTTTATAAATGGCCAAAAACAGCGTCAGTTATTCGACTCGAGTCTCTGCGATAGTTGAGAATCGAGCGAGCGGATTGTAATCACTGGGATCATATCCTTAATCATCACTCACTGTTCAGTCGAGTCAGTTAAGACCCTCCTGATGGCAACTTGAACAGCGTTCGCCGGCGGTAGTCATGTTTCCGCGGTAACGAAACCATAGCGAGATCTAACTCGATCCCAACGCCATCTATCGAGCTAAGGGTCACTTTTTTCCAATTTTAGTTAACCCGTCTGCCGCTGTGATATTATTATTTTATGTTTTTTATTATTATTTCAGTTTTAGAGTGTAATGAAATGATGTGTATTATTAATAACATATTTTTCGACACCCAATTCATAATAAGAAAGTAATATTTAAAAAAAAAACAGCGTTCAATCAAGATTTTATACCACTTATTTTAAAAGATAATTGCTGAAAAAGTACTGAAGTTAATAAATAAAACAATCTATTAGTATCTTTACAAGTTAAATAAAATATTTTAGATTATCTTTGAATTGTTTTGTTAATTTGCTACTATTTAATTAATAATGCTGATTGTGACTTTACAGATAAGTTTAAAAATAGGTATTACCTACTTATGGCAGTCGGCCAGTTACCCATTTTTTTCAACATATATACTGAACATAGTGGTCATAAAATAATTATTGTAACTAATTGAAATATAAGCGTTTAAGACTTCTTGAAAAATATTTCTGTATCGTTTTTTTCCATAACAATGTTTTTTTTTTTAAATCACATTAGTGTACATAATTTGTTTTTATAAATAATTATAAAACTACTACGCTATAAATATTTATTAGTTCATAAAGAATAATAAGCGGAAATAGCAAAATTCGCTACGCTGCCTTGTGGCGACATCTATGTTTTAGTGTTTGAACTAAACCACTTAGGTATAATTTTAGACTAGACATTCTTATTACATTTTCACTTACTTTGTACACAAGCATATAGTGCTAGTAGTAGTAGAAATAATGCATTAATTTGTCTCCAGCCCACCTTCATGTCGAGGCTAACTATACTTACTCCATTTAAAATAAGATTAGACATTTAAAAACTTTTGACAGCCCGTTCAACCGATTTTAACTTTTATATCGTAGGCATAAGAATGGCATTAAAAGCAAAAATGTGGTTACAATACCAACTGATTACTGCAGCTGTCATTTATTATGCCACCAACACAAAAGAAGTCAAAATCGGTTGAACAGACTGTAAAAAAGATTTATTTAAATGTCTAATCTTATTATAAATGGAGTATAGGTAGGTAGTACCTGCTTTTGCAAACAACGACAGGAAACGCTGATGATTTTCAACGGAAGTACTAAATGAAAAGATAATTAAACTTATCAAAGAGGCACTATTCTTGCGCATAGGCAGTGTGGAAGGTTGCCAAATATTAACATAATGCTGCTTACATACCTACTAAATATATATGCCTCGATAATATACAAATAACTGTATCTTCAATATTTTTCTAGAGGGCTTTATGAAATTACTAAATAAGCTCCTTTATTTTGGCGGATTTTTTATACGAAATTACTTATTATTAAAGACAAAATATGGAGCACTTAAATAAGAATACCGTCTCAAATCCCCAAAGAAACCCTCTGTAATTTACTCGCCAAATAACAAAAAAATTGTATCAATAAAAATGTAGTACAAAATATATTTATTTTTTCTAATTGTGATCCATATCTCTCTATGATTGGATTGTATGGCCAGGGATTTATTTAAGCCAAGACATCAGCACAAGGATTCAGTGGATTTAGATAAAATATAATATTTCTCCCGTCATAATAATACATATGTCTATCAAGTTGTATGAATCGGTTTCTAGATAGTAGATTACATTTTTGTGCAAGACAAGTTCCATTAGCTGACACAAACAGGGCATCAGAAGTCTGTTTTTTAAAGTAACATTAATAAATAACATTGCATATTGTTGTTTCACGAATTAAATACTGTACCTATTGTGTATTATTATAATAGTTTTTATTTGTCACACTGCAGTGGAAGGGTTGACAAAAATATTTTAAAATATACGTATTTGTAGTTTTACGTAAGTGTACTTTGTGATTTGAAACTAATTCATAAGATAACCAAAAATTAACTACTAATAATGCACAATAATCAGGAAGAGTACATAAATGATTAAAATAGTTTTTCTATAATTATCTTCTATATAAATAAAAATTAAATTCTGTTAATTTGTAAGCACATCACTTGAGAACGGCTGGACAGAATTGCCCAAGAAATTGGAAAATTAGGAAAAACTAAAATTGTTTATTTCTAAGGGATTTTTGTATTTATTGGGACAGGACAGTCTGTCGGTTCTGCTACTAAGAAAAGTTACATGCTGAACTAACCTCTTGTCGAATTCAACAGTAATAACAAGCAGGAAGTCCAATTCATGTTTAGTTATAAATTCCAAAATCTGGATTTGCGACTTCAAATCACATTTTCAAAACATCGTCGTACACGGCTACTTCAATACCAAAGTCCTTACCTTCCCTTCCTGCTAAACCGTCAATGTATGCTATCCATCTCACACTAGCTGTTAATGAATATTTTAGTTTAGGTTATAGAGAATATTTCCTGGTACGAGTAAAACCGGATGTGAGTGCAAATTGGTATCAAAAACCGGAAATAGCGTACATCATATGCTTTGTTTCGCGGAATGCTCTCGGGTAGTTTTATTTTGCGCTTATTTTAGTTCGTTTTACATTCATCTAAAATTTTGTTTGACCATTTAATTTGTGAGTAATCTGTATCTTTTGTTTTTATCCATATGGTTTATTGTTTGTTTCTATTGATAGAGGTGCAATTTAATTAGTCTAGAATAGTGATATTTATTGGGCCAATGGAAAAAAAAAATTGAATACCTACTTGAAATAGCGGTTTTATTTGTAAAGGCAATTTATAGAAGATAGAATTTATAGATTTTATTTTTATGGTGATGATCCATTTTTTGTTAAAAACATAAACGCCTTTTTCTATCGGGGTAGGCAGAAAGCAGCTACAGAACGCTAACCTGCTACGATCCTTGCATACGCGTTTCATTAATGGAATTAATGATTAAAACCGCCAATAAATTAAGTCAGAAGTAATTCTAGATGCCCTTTACATACAAGATAATGCAGGTCCTATAAAACAAAACATTACTGTATTTTTTTGTAGAATCGTGATGTGAAACAAAGTTATTTCCTGGTCCAAATTATTTCATTGTAGATTTAATCAAACACCGAATCAAGGTCAAAGATAACGCCCACCATTATTAGAAGTATTTTTAGATAAAGAAAAATGACTGTGTTCTCCGAGTATTATATCAAGTAATATATGTTATCTTCTAGCACTCTACCGAAGTTTTAAATTTTTTGCCTCCACCAGACATTAATTAAATTAATACTTCTCTCGCGTTGGCACAAGACAAACGAAAAATAATTAAAATTAATTAAAATTTTATAACTACTCGTTTATTAAATAAACTACTGGCCTACTTGCAATACAAAATATAGCGAATTATTAAATAAGCAATAATAGTTATAATAACCCTACCGCCGTATCTCTACGTTGACGCCGTGGTGGGGTTTGCGCGCTCCGAACTCTAGGTCTGTGCCGGTAGAGTTTACTTTGCCTCAGGTCTGGGATGAGGAGCCAGACCAAGAGAGATACAAAAACCTGCAGGGCAGCATGTGGCGGGCTGTTGAGCAGTAGCGACCCCACGGCCCTATCTCCCGGGAGAAGTGTTGTTCCTCACCTCTGGCTTGCCTTTATTGGTCGGCTGGAGTGAACACTGATGAGGAACGGAGCTCCCACCTCATTCTTGCCTTAATTGGCCGGCTTGAGTGGAAATTCGCAAGAGCAAACGTGCTCGGAGGAAGGAAGTATTCCAGTAAGTGCTCGTAGAGATCTTGACCATATTCCGGGCTCTGGGATTGTTCTGAAAGCCGTGGAGTACCTCTCCAGTCTTCAAGCACCTCAGGACATGTTGCCCCCTTGTCACTACGTCACTATGTGCTAGCGACCGTTTCCGGGGGCCCATTATTGAGTGTGCCAGTCACCCCCTGCCATTTTATCCGTGTAAATATAAAACTTTGATCAGGCAGGGGCTATAGTCCTACCATAGTTCCAGGTCACCAGTCAACTTTAGCCACCCAAACCCATAGTCCAATATCTTTGTTTCCATATCCTGCAATAGTTCTACACCAACCGGGGGTTGTCCTTGGGTGCACTTGCATAGTACATACAGGGATAATCGTCGGTTGGTGCCTCATTTAATTAAAAATATCTAACAGGCCTCTGCGAGTTGGCTTCGGCCCCTCGTACGCCTTCCAAAAGTCCGGGACCCCAGGGTCCCGAGAAATGTCAAAGACCTTTTAAATAATAATAATAATATTCATTTAATTCAGATAAGTATCCATAGAGTTAAGACTTACATACATTTGTTAGCTTACGGTAACTAATCTAATTATCACACTATCATGAGATCACAAGTTACATTATAAGCAATATAAATTTTATACCTACATAAATTCAACAAAACAAATCCAATGCGAAAGCCCCAGAGGTTACCGTTCCATTTTAAATTGTCTAAGGGGCCTCTGCGAGTTGGCTTCGGCCCCTCGTACGCCTTCCAAAGGTCTGGGATATGGGGCCTAGGGTCCCGAGAAATATCAAAAATGTGATAATAATTCATCTAATACATTTAAAATTTATTAAATAGATTGACCTACACATATTATAATCAGATAATAAATAAATGAGTTATGATACAAATATAATAACTAATATGGTTGTAAGAAAACAGAGAGTTAAGAAATAATTTAAAAAAATATTCAGTAAAAAGCTTCCTCTCTCCTGCTCAATAAAAATTGAAATGCTGTGTCCTACAGGGTCAATAATTGTTTGAATTTATTTATTTATACTTATTACCTATATGTGCATTGATACCACCTGTGCATTATTACATTATGGATTGCAATAAAAATTAATTGAATTAAATAGAAAATCCCAAGTCGCGGTAAAACATTTGGACAGTCTGTTAGCAAAGCTCCAAAGATGCACTACAATTGCAAAGAATCGTCACTCAACATGGATGGTATATAAATGCAAGAAGTTTAATTAGGAAGTTTAGTTATAAAAAAAAAAAAAACGAAACATGTCGCACGGTGGCTGCCATATTCTGGTAAAAAAGTCTCAATTATGTTTCCCATTCATTTCCTAGTCGGCCTGTGTTATTATTTTATTAGAATGTGATTTACTGTGGTTAATATCAAGGACTGCCCGAAGGCAGTAATTTGTTACAAAGAATAGATGTAGATATTAATATCTTTCTGCAATCTTATGCTTTGGTCTGTAATCCGGGTTCAAGGTTTTAATCCCGAATTAGGATAATTATACCATCATTTAGATAGCTTAATAAAATAAGCCTCGTAATGGATATTATCTGTAACTTATTTTCTGTAAGATATTAGGTATGTTACCTTTAAAGAACCTTTAGGTACCATCATCATCAGCCTAGCCTTTTCACAACTATTTTAGGGTTGGTTTCAGTCTTAAGCTGCGGTTTCCTAGAATAGCGATGACCGCTACATAGCGTCTGCAATTCAATTCAAAATTATTGGTTAGTCTAGCGTCTGCAATTTACCGGTGAATGACGGCACTGAAATTATATGAACGTAAGTTGGTGTGTTTTCCTAGAGAGCATGATTGAACACCGTGAAGTCAAACACTTTTGCCATCATTTTCGCCACTACGGCTGTTATATGGCGGCCACCGTTTTACCGGATGCACGTAATAACCCGTTTTTTTTTTAACATAAAATCTAAAATCACAAACCAACAAAATCCTGAAAACAATTCGTACTTTCAATTTCAAATTAGAAGTTATTCTCGTTTAATTGCTTCTTTTTAATAGGATTGATTATTTTTTGTAAGAATGAGGTGGAAAATTTGTAATTAATTTAAACAAAGGACTGGAAAGACCTTCACTTCCATTGTTCATGTTGGCTCAATTTTAAACCGTTTGTATTTACTTGTAGGTAAGCGTGTTCTTTGGCGTAAGAATTTAATTAGGAGTACAAAATTAAAATATTTACCAAAATGTTTGGAGAACTTTCTGTTCATTTCAAAGTTTTGACTACTTTGCAAGTATTAATTAACAATTTACAAGAGTCTTTATAAAAATTAAAAAATCCTTATTTTTGCGTTTTTTTGCCATTTCATTGACGACATTAACTTAGGTTAATTTTAATTTTGCATCCTATTATAATTACAGAATCTAGTTCTTCCAACTAAATAAACAATAGTGCTGCTGTGGAGTTTGTTGCGCCAGTTTTTCTTCCCACCTAAAGCACTAGAAAGTGGTGAATGGTGCTGGTGTTTTGGGGGACTGTCTTGTGTAATATTCACGTTAAAAAAGTTTTGATTCTCAGCCTAATTTGAGTAAATTACTTTTATTTTGATTTTAAATCACCCTGAATCGATCCATATTGCTACTACAGATCGTAACCTCATCATTTAAAGTCCACTCGATCGATAACTATCCGTTCCACCTTACCAGTTCCACCTTATCACTCATACTAAGTACGCCGCCACCACGTATTACAGGTAAGTATAACTTACGATCGCAAGTAGTGTCGATAAGTATCAATTTGTGGGCTATAATCATAGGTCGGGGTCTTAACATTTCAATGTTTTGCTCCGGTACACTTTGACATTTGTATACAAAGGAAATTATGAAGTGGTTCGTTATATAGGAACTGGACTGGTCTTGAGGTGATTTTTGCAATGATTTGGCTTTAAGTGGCATGTGCATAATACTTATAAAATAATTTTGCTCGAATAAGTGATACGAAACATTACAAATCTATAATTACGAACACAGATCCGAAATAGTCGGTAGGTGTATGTCGTGGTTGTGACAAGACGTTTTCACTCAGCCTGATGCTGTCCTGTGGGGGACTCACTGATCGCTGAGGATTATCTCGCAAGGATGTGTTATGTGTTGCAGCGTCCTCCTGTCTGCTTAGTAACCTACAATCATCAATCACTGATGCATATTTAAAGCATGGTGATTAGTTCAATATTTGTATACCGTTTAACGATTCCCTGTAGCAGCTACTTAATGGGAAGTTCACACCCAATGTTTTGCGTTTACGGGCTGGGCTCTTCTTTTTATAGGGATCTCCCACAATTCCAGTGTTTGTGTAGGTATCTAATACCTTTAAACGAGCAAGTCTTGTATATATATATATATGTATGTATGTCTGAATCTCGGAAACGGCTCCAACGATTTTCATAAAATTTTGTATACAGGGGGTTTCGGGGGCGATAAATCAATCTAGCTAGGTTTCATTTTTAGAAAACTACAAAAAAAAAAAGCATGCAAAGCTCGATCATCCAGATATTGTATTGTATCTATGTATAAGCCATGCCCCCAATAGGGGATGAATTACATTGATGGTACAGCAGTGATAGTCTAGTCGTGTAACTGTCGGACTATCAAGTCATCGATCTCGAGTTCGAACTCAAGGCACGCACCTCTGACTTTTCGGATTCATGTGCGTATTGTATAATTATCTTATACTAAAAAAATACTGAAGTAAAACATTGTGAGGAAATCTGCATACCGCAGATATATTTTTCGACGGCATGTGAAGTCAAGTCAGAGGCCCATGGGTGGCATTATAACTCTGACACCAGGTTAGTCACTAACCACACGAAAAAGAAAAAGAGGATGAATTTACAAAAATTGTTCCTTGGTGCTCACCTTCGTTGTATAAGGAACTCTTGCGCAAAATTTCAAGCTTCTAGACCCAGCAAAGTAGGCTGTGTGTTGTCTGTCACTGAATTAAAAAAAATTGTTAGTTAGATTCTACCTTCATGCAAATTAATAACTCTATTCTGTAGTAGGCAGTGATTAATTAAATTTATGACATCCACTTAGCTATTATTACAAACTAGTTTTTTTTTTTTATTACGAGAATTAACACATAATTGACTATTATCTCATACAGGCACCGTGTCTTTGAACGTGTTAATGAAAACAAAAAAAAACCTCATAACCGTGAATGCCTGATGTCTTGAGAAAAGATAAGTAAGGTAGGAAACACACTTACAACACACGTTGTTCGAGTCGGTACATGCAACCGTATTTGATGAACATTAAAGTCGACCCGAAGCAATTACTACATAATATGTAGGTACCTATTAGGCATTTATTCGGCCCATGCCAATCAACAAACTTCGTTCGGCATCTACCCTCGCTAAATCATGTTCGGGTCGATTCGGCACAGTTATTGCTAAGCCGAGCGGCTTTTTCTTGAACATAGTTTCCACATACTAGCTGCTGCCCGCGGCTTCGCCCACGTACCTTAATATTTTTTTTTTTTATATAAAAGTAACCTAAGTTACTCCTTATAACATCAGCTATCTGCCATTGAAAGTCCCGTCAAAATCGTTACAGCTATTTCGGAGATTAGCCGGACAAATAGACAGACAGTAAGAACCGTATAGAGGGTGGCATCCCGACATCGACGTGAAAACTGAAACCATAGATTCTGTACATGATTCTGAACCCCATGCGTTGAAATTTTTCGTCTGTTATTTAAAAAAAAAAGTCTGCTGTTTCATAGAAAAGTGCAATACCTACGCGGTCAAAATGTATAGCTATAATACTTTCATATTATTATGCATTTAGTAAAAAGCTGTCATTTTGAGATTACAAACAGACTCTTCAAGTTTATTTATATATATATTTTTATGTATACATAACACAAATAAAAAATGTAAATAAAATTCTACAATCTATACATATATATATTATATGTATAGATTTTTTCTGACTAGGTATGCCGACTTATGCCGACCCGAACAAGTGTGTAAGCAGCACGCCTATTTTTGAGGCATTTCATTTCGTGGCTACAAAACACTGTCTTCTTGTAACGATCCTCATGGATACCCAGGGTGAGTATCCATTTCTGGGACCAACGGAGAGCTATATTTCAATATTTTACTGACAAAACAAACCTCCTGCTATCGTATGAGTCAAAAGGTGTGTCGTTATAAGCGCCAAATCTTTTCGTTCGTTTAAATTAAATTCGTTAAATCTTTCACTAGGTAACTGACGCCAAAAGCCTTCAAGAGCCCCTTAAACACATCCAAAAGCCAGCAAAAGTAGGTTGTTTAATAAATTCGGCCCTTTCTATCGCGTCTTATTGTAAATTCAATATTTGACGCCTTCCATTGAATTCTGATGCATTGTTGAGAGCACAATATAGAGCGGCGTAGTGCCTTCAATCTGAGGCATGATCGTATTCTATGATATTTATTTATTTGACGATTATAAAATGGCTGTGTTATAGTATTTTTCAAAGAGGTAAATAATTATCCGTAATTATTAGAACATACACACCTTGGGAAGTCTATTATATAAGGATGTCTAACAATAGTATTATACAAATATTTATGTATCATGCATATAGTTTTAACCGTTGTAGTTATAATGGGCAATTTTACCAAAAAAAAAATTGTGCCAAACGACCCTGCTTTTTACAAGGATTATTAACTATCGGACTAAGATTGGAGTTGGACTGAGGTTTGAGTACTAGAAAAGTCAGAAATCGCAAAAAGCTTTTCCCTTAAACAACTTCAGTTTTTTTTTCGTAGGTAATTATACTCCCAACTTACTTTTTTATGATGTTATAGACTGGCCTCAAAAATCCACCCTGTACCTATAGGTAATTAATTAGGAAATAAGCGACTGACCCTGATGCAAAATGGTTGTGTAACCTGGCTATTCACATCTTTGAAACCAAGGGCCCAAGGCTTTGCCAACCTTAGAGACAAAGAAGTGTCACATGTGTCAATTGTTTTTAATTAGTTATTTAGGTAGTACCTACTAGCGACTGGCCTCCACTTCGCATCATGGTTTTTATGACTTGGCCAAGCGTTTCTTTATTTTATTTAAGACGCAGGTATATGCTAGTGACCTTGCGTGTTCTGTACTAAGCTCATGCAACGCGTCGGTATATCCAGTAAGTAATAGAACGCGCCCATAAAGGAGCGCTGTCCAAAATTAGACGTAATATTAATTTACTGTACATAAAAAAGGTATTTTAATAGAACACGAATACTAAAAGATTAATAATAAAATTTTCTTTAAAATGGTGAAGGTTTCAGAAAAATACGCTTGATAGATTTTGCATCATTCTCATTTTTTAACCGCGTTAGACATAACTTTACAAATTAATTTCACATAGTCAAAAATATTCATATATGTAATTATTACAAAAATGCTCTAACTTAACATATTGTTTTCTAAATCATTAACATTACTCATTTAGACGTGATCTTCAGTACTAAATCATTAAAAGTCGGTTATCATCGCCTTAAGTTTATTATGAAATCACATAAATCTTCCGGAATTAATTATATAAATGATACGAACTTTAATATAAAAATGTACAGAAATAGAATTGTATTAAGTAATGAAATTCTTGTGTTTTTGTCTGTTCAGCTTTCTTGCCATATATTTTGTAAAACTATTGGCTTTTATCCTCCCTAGAAAATAGAATACATAACATTGTCTATAACACTCAGATAATTACAGATTAGAGTAGTCTTTTATTCGAGCATTCATGGCTCTAATTATAGGTTTACTATATTTACGACTACCCACACAGGGTGTGGTAATTGTACCGATTAGTTGCTTCAACGTATACTTAACATTAAGTGTTCACACCCTTTACTTTGCCGCTTTGGTAAATGACTCTTAAGTAGAACTTATGTTTATGAGAGGTTAAAACATAGTACCTACCTACTTTTAGATTTTACATACATTTATTATGAAAGGATGTGCAACTTATGATAGTTTTTTAAATTTTCCTTTTGTCTGTCCTGCATTTTAGTCTAATTCAGGGTCTGGATTTATTCTCTAAGATTTCTGATCAGTTCTTCCTTTTTTGTGTGTTGTTGTGATTTTAGACTATTTGCATAATATACATAGCACCTAGGCGACCGAGCTCTGCTCTAGTGAAAATAGAGAATGCTCATTTAATAGTATAGGAAAGTTCATACTAATTCCATGTATTACTTATTAATTCCATGCCGCCATGTCATTATTCTAAGGTCTCTATTCTATCTTGTTCTAAACTTTGGGTGAAAATACGGAGAAAACGAACTGTCCCAGATATGAGACCTAGCTAGATTGATTTTTCGCTCCTGTAAACCCCCATATTGCAACTTTCATCAAAATCGTTAGAGCCATTTTCCAGAACGTGATTTTACAATACTGCTTGTTTAATAATATAGGATGATTTTTAGTTAATCAGTTATCATGCCATCGTCTCGCTCGCATTCTATTTGATTATACATTTTGAAAACCGTTAGCAGGCATGGAAGTACACCATCGATCACACAAGACAGGAAGCATTGCATTTGCACCGATACCCATTACCTTGTAAATCATGTTATGCAGCGTGCTACCAAAATCCTACACGGCTACGCCATTATGGGTTGTTAAATAAGGATGTATGAGCAACACCAGTAATATCCTTGTGATGGTCAAAAAGATTCTGCATTCAGATGGAGTTTTGCAAGCTGAAAATGTAGAAGTAAAATTGAGCAGAGGCCTTAGCATTAAATATCAGGCATAATATGGATAAGGTCTTAAAACCAAATAAATATTATGTGCGATACGAGAATTATCTAATTTAAAGTGCACTTAAGTACGTTACGTTTACGCCGCGCGTTCCTGGTAGGCCCCATTGAACACAAAATGAAATTGTTATTGGAATCTCGGACATTTTCATGAGTGTGCCTGATGATTTTCGAGTTAATAATATGCGTTTCTTCAAGTTTAAATTAATCATCACTACCAGCCCTTGTGTACATTCAGGGACCACCGCCATCGTAATGCCATTTCGATGTAAAATAATAATAAAAATTAAAACATTTTTTGGAAAGTAGGTCTCAAGTCGTTTATTTTCATAGTTCAGATGACACTTATCAACATATTACCTACATAACAATGTACAAACACAAGCCCCACACAATTTATTATTAATTAATTATCGCATTCACCGATAGATGGCGCTACCGCACGAACTTTCTCTTCTTAGTTTGCCGAAGCTTTACCTAGTTCACAACTATCGCGGCATGAAGGCGCCGCTCCACAGCAACCCACGGCTAAGCTACGCAAATGTTCTTAGATTCGTTTTATATGAAAATGTAGATCATCCATTGCGCACCACGCCACTACACTACGCACAGATGCCTGGCTGGCAAACAATTAAACCACGCAGTTAACGTGCCAAGCCTCTTTATACATTCTATGTAGTAGCGAACGGTCGACTTTATTTTGTATGGTTGCACAGGACACGTTATTTACACCTCAACCATTTACGTAAAGTTCGAATTAATTTTTGATGTGTACCATCTCTCCTCTCGCTTTCCTGCAATCTGTGGGAGTGATTACTCTTTCCTCTCGCTTTCTTGCAATATATGGGAGTGATTTCGTGAAAAGGGACAAAAGTGTGTAACAAGAAGCCAGGGAAGCGCGCGCTATTTGATTTGACCAACGAGCACGCGCGATGCTGGAATTGGCCGTAAAAAACAACCTTGATGAGGCTCCGCTCCTTTAATGTTGCTTATTAGGTACTTTAATGTTAATTATTAACAAAATGAGATGTCAGATGTTACACATCATATGCGACAACTATAAGGCTCGTTTTTTTTTTTCTTGTGTATCGTGATTTTAGACAATAAAGCTCAGTCAGTGGCTTTATCCGAGAACAAAATTAAATTAGTTTTTTTTTTCTTCAATCTTTCCATTTATAGGCACTTTTGAAAATTTTCAAAGCGTCGGTTAGTCAGAAATATGAAGCTAGTTGACCATTCCAAAGCGTAGTAGGCACCTATAGAGAAGAAGTAGAAGTAAATTAAGTTTTGGGGTATTTTAAAAACATTTAAAAAAAAACCCAAAACACAAATGATTGATTTGCACAAGATTTGCCTTATGCATACACATGGAAGAAAACAAGCTCTCTCATCAGTTTCAAGTCGCATTCGCTTAAAATAAGGTAAGTAAATACAGGTAAATCTTTCTTCTAAACTTTAAGGCTTTCAAATAATGGCAACTAACATAAAATTAAGATCCTGCACACGTAACCTAAGCAACAGCAACTTCAGCGTAATTTAATAACCGCACACCGCCAATAGATGGTGCCACAAACTTTAGGCGGCTTCAAGTTCGGCAAACTATTGCGCTTAACATGCAAACCTGCATATTATTCACGCCGCGGCCGCTTTCATTTAATTTGGATGCAAGATAATGAGGAATTTGTGGAGTTGAGAAAGAACTGCGAAGACTGTGTGAATAATGTGTGTACATAGGATACGATACTTAAGTGATGGCTGTGAAGGAAGAACGAGCTTTACTGCGAGCGAAAGAGGTTTTTGCAACATTGGTCCATTTGTATGTTTTGGTCAACTTTTCACTGCAGTTTATTGATATCGATGTGGCGACGCTTGAGGGAGGACTATATCCAGCAGTGGACGTCTTTCGTCTGAAATGATGATCGCATTGCACCAAAGATCAGGCTTTTAAAATCCAGCAGTGGTCCTTAAAAAGCGCAAACCAAAATTATGACCATCGTGGTCATCATTTTGGTGAGGAAAATAAATCAAAGATCTACTATTTTTAAAGACCACACAAATTACACCAAATTATCTTCTCAATCCAAAAACAAGGCTATTAAATCTACTTCGGACCAATTACCTATTGATACAATATCGAATCTATTTCGTAAATATTGACTTTGAGAATTTGCCATTGACAGTAGTTCGACAAATCGAATGCGCCCGTTGGGAAATTAGAGCACTGAGTTCAGTACAAAACGTAGTATCTACTCATGGAATATTGGAGTGACTGTAGTTTTAAATTAGATGAATTTTATAATACCTTCTAAAATTCCCTACTACGGAATAAAGCTGGATTTGAGATGTGTTGTTAAACTTTAATAGCGTCAGATAAGTAAAGCTATGGGGGCTATATATAACAAGGAAAGGGGTCCAGACTAGTGATGTAAAACGGTAAAATTACCCTGGTACAATACGGTAAAAAATGTAATTTTACGTAATTTACGGTAAAATATGGTAATTTTCGGTACAAATACGGAAGTGAAACTAGTTCTCCAAATCTCGGGGTTGATGAGGTGACGTTTAGGTAGATGCGTATCTCTATGCTTCTGCATATTCTTTGATTGTCGTTTTGTCGTAGCCCGCGCCGCCGCGCGCGCGTTCCAAATTCTTAATAAGAATGAGGGTACGCGGGAGTAGTGTGTTTAGCTCCGCCCAGATGCGCAAGGTGAGTGGCGAATCTATACGCCTTAAAAGGAGATAATGAAGTACAATTACTATTAGGTCATTTTATATCCACACCAATTAATATGTGATTTTGGGGCAAAGGTAAAAAGGTGTAAGGTTTTGTTGCATTAATTTCTCCACTTGCCAACTTTGATAATGCAAGTTCAAAGTTTAAGTCTATGTAGTTCAGTTCGTTTCAGAGCCGATCTGAAAGTGTAATGGCGAAATGAGCGAGCTATTATTTGAGTTGTAGTTCAAAAAGAGGCTCTCTTGTCTTGAAACAATTTCTTACCATTAGTTGATTGGTTTTTGATTCGAGAATTTTATGAGATGATTACGTGGAAGTTATTGTAAAAAAATGTATTGTGTATGTAACGTGTTCTTTTTTTTTGGGTGGGAAATTATTAAATAACAGAGTATGACAGACTGACTAAAACCCACCCGTGTTGCTTCAGTTGGCTGTGTGTTGCCAGGGGCCACGGTAACACTTTCGGACTTTCCTGCAGTGTTCAGGTTTTTAAGAGACTTTTTGCTGGTGAAATGACATGCCCCAGAGACTTTTTGACTTCATCCCTTAGGCTAGGAACTTATCAGTTTTGAGTTTGCATGTGCTTAAAAGCGGCAGTGTTTCCATCGACAACAAACTGTTGGTTAGTTAAAGGAGTAGACAGCGATGAACCTATCCATAGGTACGCCAACCATTTCGCCAGTAGTGTTAAGTCAAATGCAATATAAGGGTGATGTTACTGCCAGTAACCGGGTACAAATCCACACGCTGCTAGGATTTTTTTAGTCATTATCCCCTTTAACCCTTTACTGGATCGCAGGATGGTTCAGTAGAGGCAGGATCTAGGCAGACAAAAAAATCATACATTCATACATACTCAACATCACGCCTGTATTTCCTGAAGGGTTAGGCAAAAACTCTGTAAAAACTTTCAACTCACATATAACTCACTTTCGATCTACAATTGGTAGAAAGTCCTACGAACTCAATCCGCTACTTAGTATTTGAGTTACCTACCTGGTGTAAATACAGCCGGAGTTTTGACACGAAAAGCCTTTCCAAATTAGATTTAAAGAGTAACTCGAGTACTTTAGAGTACAATGGAGGAAAGTGTACGAATTCCCGAAGAATTGACGGTTTTGTTAGGTTCCACGTACATTTTATACGTGAATAGTGGTTTTATATTGAGCCCTATTGTTACTTGAGTGTTCATATTGTAGCTATTGGTAAGGCTGTAACGTAGAAGTGACTAAATTTACGATGTATAGAATTAGGTTAAGTCTATTTATAATTAAGTACTTTAATGGTTATTATTCATTTAATTCCAAAACAGCCTATTTTATTTTACAATCGGTTTAGCAGCACAACGAAAACGTCTCAGGGTTTATCTGTGTGAAGGCAAGCCGTTCATTTTTACATTAACAAATATAATACTTTTATGATGAACATAATAATTTATTTAAAAAATAAATTGTATGGTAACTTTGTACCGATCTGCTTATAACTTTTCGAACTCGTAGCTACTAGCTTAGTAGCACTTATTTATTTTATTTTTACTCCATTCGAAAAAAAAAAAAAAAACTAATATCTATCCACATACTATCATCATTCATCCATTTGTATTCGAAGTAAACTTTTATTGAGTTGAAAAGAAAACGCCTGTTAAAATAAGTATAGCAACACTGACATGTTGCTAGTCTTCATTTATTTTAACGACCATGCCGATAACAAGAATATTGTATGCTCATCACGTCATACACAAAACTAAACTCAGCCTTCATTAGTTATTACTCATTCATATAATTGATTTATCTATGTCAGAGTGAAAATCAGCCAGCACGCGTAGTCATTAGATTAATCAATCATTTTGCATGGTTAAAATTAGATGATCCATCACTTAGTAAGCCCAAAATGCTAATGTGTAGTATATCAATAGATTAAGAATAAGGGTATTGACAATTTTAGGAATGAAAGGTTTCTGAGAAATGATAGTTAAACGCTTTGGAAGGGTTGACTGTGAAAAAATACATAAACACACTCCGAGAAATAGATGCTATGACATAATATCAGGCGTTGTTCCTGATGAGACAGAAATGCAAATAGAAGTATAAACTAACTAGTTTTTGCCCGCGGCTTCGGCCGCGTGGATGTATGATACTGGGATTACATACCTAAAAGCCGAGGAAAAGGTAATTGACTCCCACTGCTGCGCCCGCGTTACGGTCAACCACAATTATTTTGTCACGAGTAATAATGAATCTGTGATATCTTTTAAACTATTCATTTAAATAAAATGATGTCAAGGTATATTTTAATCTAAATTAAATGCTCAATTTAAGTAACATAGTTTATTGGATAAGGATTTATATAATACCGGTCAAAATAGCTTCAGAAATAACAATTAATTTTTTATCAAATTCTGAAAGATGATAAAAATGATTATTGTGGGTCATCCTAAGATAGACATATGCCATCGCGGACTTTTTTGTTGAACTTTTTAAGATGAACAATACTGTAGAAAATATTTTTTTCACAAACATGCATGGAAATATTGTCATTATTTTCGAAAAAAGAACACGCGAAGTATCGAATTTACGGTCAAAGAAAATCAAATCCATTGCTGGAGCGTTTTTTTTTAATTCGGAACATTACAACGCTCCAGCAATGTTGTATGAAACGGCGTGCTGGGGTTATTAAATACTCTTTGATTGGATCTCTTTTATCATTCTTGGCATACCAAAGCAAGTCCCTTTGCTTAGTACAAATTGCGTTCACTTGGCTTTATAGCCATAAATGGGTTTGTCTTTCGGCACAGATGATTAATAGAAAATTGGCGGTAAAGCTAAAAATTCGTCTTGATTTGTTATTTACATACATAATAAAAAGTATGTTTTACTTCTCCGCATTCTTATGAGAAAAGCACTACTATGCCTCGGCGGAAATGGCAATTTCCTGTCTCGTATTAGTACAATAATCGTATTAGTAAAAACCCGTATTAAACTCATATTTGACCTGACCATTTTTCCACATAGGATGTATAAGGAGCTCGTGGCTAAGTAGTAACAGCCTAACGGGTCGATCCATCAGGTTAAGCTATACTTACAGCTGCACCACTCCACTTCTTTCTTCCCAGCTAAAGTACTAGAAAGTGGTGAAGAGTTTTGGGGAAAAGTGCTGATTGTCAGCATAGTTTCAATAGGTAAATCTTTTGATTTTGAAACAGAAACTACGTCAATCGAATGACAACCAGTTTCCCCCTGCCTACCCTTGTTAGTAAATAAAATTTTCAAAGCGTGGTTATAGAAGATCTTAATTGCCCTTTGACAGTTCATGAGACCGGTCATTCGGAAGCCCATATATTTGCCATGGACGTTTAATTCGAAATTTCTATTCTAAGATCGCCATCCGTCCCTATCCTCGCAGATATCATACCTGGCATGATCATTTAATTCCTTTGTGTCCCAAGCCTAAGTAATATCTCAAAACTCAAACTTTTGAACGTGATTTTTTTATACAAACCATTCTCGACCTTATTTCTTTGAGCTAAGTTTCGCCAACTTGATTTATTTTGCGCTTCAGAAGTACTTTTCTATTGTTACTGAGTGTATTGAAGTTATTTCAACTACCATTCGGCATTCGGTCTGGTATAGATATTCAGGTCCTGTTCTTGATATAAGGCCTTGTATTCACTGGGCGACGAATCTCTCATGACATTGCAGAATGTTATAGGGACAAACTAAAAATGCAGATTTCCGTGCATTTTCGATATAATCGAACTTCATTGGTCTAGTTTAGAGCAACAGGTAGTCTAGTATGAGGTCCAGGTTTAATTCGCAGTTCGGGCAGTGTTATTGCGTTTTTTTATCAGGATTTTCTTAACAGCAGCCTAGAGTCTCTATTCCAGTTGATTGCAATAACCTCACCTTCTATTACATGGGACTAAACATAACTGACGAAATGTGGGTGAACACCTCTGCTGAATCCTTTAGGGAAACAGGCGAGATATTATGTCATTTTATCACCTCAAATAGCTTGACTTCAGGAAGCTTACCTGTAATAAACTGCCAACATAGAATTGTATGTAAGTAGATACAGAAATATCACAAGGCCGTTTGAGCGTATTTGAAAATATTATATAAATTTGAGATGCGAGTGATTGCAATAACGTTACGGAGATCCTAAACAGATAGAGGGAAAGTAATGCTTAGCAATGTTGTGGGATGTTTCGCTGGTGCTCAAAATTAGTCGCCTAGAGTGAATACCAAGCTTTAGACGTTATGTGAATTGTTTGTATTATGTCTGTGTTTTTAGGAAGACTTTATTTATAGTTCTGGCATTGATACGGGTTGAGAATAAAGTGTTTCTGTTATTTATTTTTATTTCATTTGTAAGTTTTCTATGTTGCTAATACACGACTAATTAAAACCTTACTCTTTGCTAGCAGAGATTTAGCAGAGGTGGAGAAACTTATAAGAGGCATTAGCTTTGCGAAAGAAAAATAATTGAAGGAGCCTATCCCATTAAATTTAAAAATGTTACAACTCGAGATCAGTTCATCTCAGACAGCTCTAGGTCAGTTCATACCAGACTATCTCCCTGGGGTGTATTCAAATGCGGCTGAGGTATAACGCCAGGACTATAGACAACAAGAACAATACCTGCACAACGACGACCGATCCATAGGATACACGAGGTCAGTAGTTGCTAAATTCAGTGTATCGCAGTCACAGGTAGGTTCACAAACAGGCTGACTAATGGTTAAAGTTGTTCTGAGTTCATTCACCTCCTGAAGTAATAATATAATAATAATACCAGCCTATTATTGTCCCATGGCAGGGAAAATGCCTCTTCTCATACAGAGAAGGCATAGGCATTGATCACCACGCTTGCTATTCGGTTCGCGATGTCAAACTTATTTAAGTTCAGTACTCGAATTACATAACACACTTTCAGTCAGGATCCAAGGATTTTGGAGGAAATTTCTAATCCATTGCTTTAGAGGTTTGAAAATTTTGTCTGCTGATCAACGTAAATAACGCAATAAACGTGTCTCAAATGTCAATATTGAAGGAATTGCCATCAATTGTAATTTCATGTGTGTTATGCAATTATCCTTACGAACTTTTTCTTCACCGATGATGTCAGAAAAACACAGTGGTACTTGCCTTGAACCACAGATAATATACTATTCTTGAACCAATTACCTCGTGCATGAGAGGCGAGGATTTAACCACTAGGCCACCACGACATAGTATTGCCATTAGTCTCCTGAACTACAGCCATTGAATTCAATAAGTAAGTATGTAATCCTCAGAACTTGATAAAAAACAATTCTGAAATAAATTGTTTTGAAATAAAAAGAAATGAAATTATCTACTGGACCTATGAATAAAAAGTGATTTTGAATGCAAAGATGTTATCTAAAACTATAACAGAATATTACCTATTTACATAGGTAAAGGGGTAATTTAAACAGAAAGTATAATGTTATCTTTATGCTTGGAAAGAGAATAGTCTACATTTTGCATAGATAAGAATACCTATAACAGCATGCAGCATCTCCTATTTACATTTTTACAAAAGCTAATTCTACCATTATGATATTACTAACTGAAGTTGCAGTAAAAATTGCAATTAATATCATGAGGTTTAACTGACAAATCTGCCTAGGCTTTTCCCAACTATTTTAGGTTCGGCTTCCAGTCGTACCGGATGCAGCTGAATACCAGTATTTTACATGGAGCGCATGCATAACTAACCTTCAGAACCCAGTTTTTGGGTAACACGATACACCTTCGTACGATTGGTTGTCAGGCTTTTGGGCCGTAACGGCTGTCAAAGATCTACAAATGACAGCCGGGACCAACGGCTTAACGTGCTTTCCAAGGCATGGGTTTCGATAGGTAATGCATGGTCACCCATCCACGAACCAATCGCGGCAAGCGTAGCTTTACCTTCGATCGACCCGTACGGCTGTTATCATTTACCCACGAGCTAAACTGTAAAATACAGTTTTTCGTCAGTTTAATGGATTTTCCTTACAATATAAGCGCCATAATTTGAAAACCCTTCCAGATTCGTATTTCACTATCTACCATTTCTCATAAAACCAAGAATAACAATATCTCTACCGAATGCTATGAGTATAAATTCATCACAATTTGGGCCCGACTGTCACAGGCCGTATTTATTGAGTCACCCTCTTCAAACTAAACCTTTTGTTTAATATTTGCCTGAACAGTCAAAGCCTTTGCAATGAGCGCCATTCCTTTTTATATAGTTAGCTTTCTTTGACATACAAATATGTCGGTAATTTTTTGCTGAAGTATTTGTTTTTTGTGAGCTGAAGCTATTTTGTTGGAACAGAAGTTGCTGGAGTAATGCTAGTGTGCGGAGGAAGTATTAAGCAATTTTTGCTTTGTGGAGTCCCCAGTAGGTACAAATTATGTCTCGGAAAATCTGATAATTTCGCCATAAATCTTTATATCATAGAATACTGTGAGGTTAAGTGGGATTTTAAACGAATTTTGGAGCGGTAGTTTTTCTTCAATACTTCTTATACAAATAGATAATGACATGTCTTTTAGAACTTTCAGTAAAAAAGACGCTGTAATGGTACGTTTAGAATGATAATCTACTAGAAGGCTTACCAGTTTAGATTTATTATTTGGCTGGAATTAAAACACACTTAATTACGGTCCGCTTTAGGCTATGTTTCGCCAATTGCTGATCCCTTAACCTAAACCACGGAATTAGAGAAAGAAAGTCATTTCATAGCTTTTCAGTGACGAGCGATGAACACAGATACGCTGAAGAATCATCGCCATGGCTTGGGGTGCCCCTGAGCTACCACATATCACACTACATTAAGACTCCTGCAGACACGCGTGACGGGAGCTTTTACTCTTAGCACAATGTGATTTTGAAAAAGGCCTTAATATATATTTATTTTCCTTCCTTAACAACCAATAAATTGTTAGATGGAGCCTTTCATTTATTTTATCATTAATTTATTTCATAATGAGCTACTCTCAAATTGAGTAGCTGTGCGATTTGACACCAATCAAAAATTTATTAAATCTGGCAGCTACCATAACAGCTAATTGCTACAATTTAAGTTTCAGTCTTAAATTATAAGTTGTTAAACAAAATCGGTTCTTCTATTTTATGGTTCCACATATTCTTTCGTAGTATTAGTAAAAGGTTTCAAAAAAGGGAAAGCTAGAAACTTTTTGAGTCTGAGTAAATACGTCTCTATATTTTCAAGATTTTTCATCTGTTAGTTCAGGCTTCGTGTGAAAACTGCTGAATAAACCCAGTGTAGTACACCATTTTAACATTTTGATTCTAGCTGAAACCTTGCGTAGCCTGGAGTGGTTAAAGTTAGTTTTATGTGGACTTCTGTGGGTCTAAAACGGCCTCATTAGCAATTCCTCTAAAAGCAATTTATTTTCTGAATATCCCGCAATTCGTCTATGGTGACACAAATATTTGAGCTGAATCATATTCAATTCAATTCAAATCAGAATAATTTTTGGTGTAAATATTGTCGCATGAAAAAATTAAGACCGTAATTTTACCGCATAATTTTTCTTTACAGTTTTTATTAATCAAATGAGATTTTTATTCTTTATTTCTACAGTTTAAATGTTATTTCATTATATTACAAAACTATGAAACAGATGAATTGCGTAATATGAATTGAACGCAGATAATATTATGAATTGTTAGTTTGTGACAGTTTCTGTGATTATTAATATTACCATATTATGATTCTGCCAAACCGGCCGTTTTAGGCCCCTGTACAGTGTCCAGGATCTTTGAAATTGTCGTTAAATCGAAACGCCAAATACGAATAGTTTATATTCGAAACCCAATGCATTTATTTCAAATTAAACCATTTACAAGCACTTTTGAACTGTGAAGGGGTCTGTCAGTCAGAAAGACGAAGCTAGTTGCCTATTCCAAAGCCTAGTTCTTAGGTTCCTACGGAGAAGAATGGGCAACAATTTCTTACCACGAACACTTTTTTAAATAAAAAATATCGCTAGGAGTAGGTATTATGACGCTTCTTTTAGTCATTTTACAGTTTTGTGAGGTCAGTGCACATTGTGCTAGATTTTCATAATTTAGTAAATAAGAAGACAAGACAAACCACATAACCTATAAAATACTTCAGCAAAAATTACCGACATAGTAACCTAACCAAATGTTGGGAATCAAACCCAACACATTGCGTGCGGTCTGAATGAGCAAGCGGCGTGATTAAGGTGGAAGCGTCAGGGGGCTTCGTCCATACCCATCCCCAGTTCTCAACTCACCCGGTTCGTATATATATCTAACAGTTCGAACTGGGGATGAGTATGGACGAAGCTCGTCAGAGTAGCCTGCGAAATTCAAATTCCCTGACGTTTTTTTGCAATTTGTAGGTCAGTGTAAGGTTGTATGTTGAATAAAATATGATTCGAGACCGTAGCAAATATTTTAACTCAATAATAATGTATGGTTTGTCCGAGGCAGTATACATTTGTTAAGATTAGACTGTTAATAAACCATTGCCTTTTCCATAAAGTCCATTCTTTTATTACAACCCGTTATCCGAGCTAACACCAAACACTAAAATCTCAACGCAAAAATTTCCTTCCATATAACAGCCAACAAGCATATGAACCAATTAGTAAGGTAATTTAATTAAAGAGAACATAATGAATTCAAATTATATGGGTGCTAGCGTACGCCTCGCGATCTCTTTGATTACCATATTACATAGACGCAGTTGAGCACGGATTTTTGTCGAACAATCACGACTTTGAATGAAAATGAAAATGTTGATAGGTAAGGAGGTAGTTAGTTTTTGTAGGAAGTGAGGCCCGGACTCCACCAAAGCGGAGATGTGCGGAGATGTCCGAAGTGGAGTCGAGATGTTTTTCAGCTAGGGTGCAACCACCGAAGCTGTGCGGAGATGCATACTGCGCTAGAGCGAAACTGAGCTGCGTGCGGCGAGCGTAGGATTTTAACGAAATTATGACACCGCTCACTGCACGCCGCTCACACACCGGTCAAGTGCAAGTCGGACTCGCACACGAAAGGTTTCGTACCTTATTTAGATCGAGCAAAAAGCGCCGAAAAAAACACGTTGCTTGTAACCTTAAATTACTAACTTTATTTAATTTGTATTATATACACACGACCTCTACAACTCAGTTACTGGGTAACATGATACCCCTTGACAGGACTGGTTTTGAGACTTTCGGACTTCTGACGACCCGGAACGATTGTCAAAGATCTAAGAATGACAGCTAGGACTAACGCCGTGCTTTCCAAAGCACGGAGGGGTCTCGGTTTGTAATGAATGGTTGCTTATCCTTGAAAATCGACCTGTGACACTGTTATTATTGAGCCACGAGTCTCATAATAATAACAACCCAACAGCTTAAATATTGTCCCAAAATAATTAATCACTCCTAAACGCCACAAATACAGAAAATCTTATTAGAATCCATTAACACTGGGCCAGTTCATTACGGCCCATTATTGAAAGTCAGTGGGATTAGAGCCAGACCCTCGTATCCCTTAGTACATTACACTTTCATAATATTATACAAAAGCTCATGTCTTAGAACAGTTGGCTCTTCTAATTGGTCTACTCCCGTCTAATAACTGTGAGGCTGTTTACAGATGACGACTTATTTTTGGAACAAACGTATGGTTTAAGTAAGTTTCTTTACTTAAGGAGGCTGTACGTAAATTTTTGAAACATGAAGTTACTGCTCTTTTGGATGTACGTTCTATCACAGATTATAATGGTTCTAAAAAACGTGACGAGTCTTTCATTCGGTTCCCCAGTTCTCAGTTTTGATAGGAGTATACCTAGTGCTGTCCATGTTATAGAATATTATCTGAAATTTAAATAAACAGCAAATTAATACAGTCAACAACACCAGCAGTGCCACTCGCGCGTTGCGTTGCCGTTATACAATGAACAAATAACTAAACTTCCAGACTATGGTTACAGCTAAGGTTCCAGATATGTCTATTATTTAGTTTAGGTAAGTTTTTACTTTAAAAAACTAAATAAAATGTAACTATTTAGAGGCATACCTCATCATGAGTGAACTTTACACCCTGTTCCTCATAAGGAACAGGGTGTAAAGTTCACTCATCCTCTATTGAAAAGGAAGGATCATCCGACCAGACGGGGGTCGTGTCTGGTAAGGGCAACTGCCCAACGATTGCTGTCGGATAGTCTTATATAATTATGTCGATCGCGCGGTAAACTCTAACCGTGCGATGCAGGATTTCTGTGGCGTCACAATTTTGTGTGACGTCAGGTCTTTGATGCGTAGTTCACATGTGGTGAAGTAGATGCTGTCACATCACTCCCCTCCGGAGACTAGAGGTCGATAGTGGGCTGAATCTTGTATCTTGCGATGCTTCACAGTGCCAGATGAGGTTCCAGTGAGTCGGAACCGGGTGCCGCATAGTACGCGGTGAGTGGGAACTGTCTGAGGTGATTCCCCACGCGGACGTAACTACAAGTACTTACCACACAAGTACTTATATCACGTGGACTTAGTGCTTAATTTATGTTGATGTTGAAACCGTATTATGATGATGGTTGTTCTGGAGATCACGAGTTAACGTGTGTCTTCTGATTTTTTCCACAGAACGGTTACAAAGTAAACACACCCTGTGGTGTGGTTGATACATTGTTCAGGACAAAAGCACTTGGAAACTCCGCCTTGGATAAAGTATAGCACTACGATAGTCTAAATGAAAGCCAGATCAACGAATGATGATACGAAAGTCCATGTAAAGCCGAGTCGTTAAAAAGAATGGATAAAACTCAGGATAAAACAAAAATATTTACACACAATATTTTTGATTTCAAAGCAGTGCAGTTACTATTGGATCTTGCTATATTTACTGCAAACCTATAATTTCGGTTATTTTTTCTTATCAAATATTTTCTACAAACTAACTTATTATGTCAAGCAATGAAGCGGATTTGACATTGACATAGCGAATTCAATTTTTTTTATTGAATAAAACATAGTTAAATAAATTTAAAACTAAACTAACTAAAACATAGATCTTTAATAATTTTATGAAAGCTTTAAGAAGGACGTTCACGCCTCAAGATTTTAAGATAATATTATCTATGTTTACGTAAGTATTGTTTAAGTCAAGGAAAATGTCCGAAAATCGTTAATTTGTAATTTAATCATAATATTATTTTTTTTTCAATTAGAAACTTACATTTGCAGTTGGAGCATTGACCGTGACGTATATCGATGTATGGAAGAACATTTTTTCAATTACAAACTTAAGTTTTTTCTCAGGATAAATTCATTCAAACTACGCAACCCTTTATTGTGCGTAGTCTGACGCGCAAGTTGGCCGGTTTTATTTTTAAAGAAATCAAATCGTATCGTCCCCGTCTCGAAAGATGTAACCAGGCTCAGAATCTCATTAACAGCAGGGCGTATCCATGTGACGTGTTCACTACGAGATCTTATTATTGGACATAACCACTTAATTCGCTTACTTGATTGCTCCGACGATACTGTTAGCAGATGTGTGGAACTGCTTTGCAGAATATAGTGTTATGTCGTTATTATAACTATTGGTTGTTGGAAAATAGGATCTTCAAGTTATGTGACAGAAACGGATAGTAAATGTAAAGAACCGGGAAGAGACTAACATAGTAGACGGAGTTTGGAACAAGTAAGAAGATGCCAATGACTAGCAGTGGGTAAAGGTGAGTGGTGAATGATGTTGACGATGAAGTATTGAGCACTTGCACCAATTCGGGTGCGTAGATGCACGCCGCCGCTCCGCTCTGTTAAGACGTGCCAGCGGCTAGGACTAACCTACTCAAGTTTACCCCTATGTCACAAGCCGCACGTATTATTACAATAATATTATTGCGATAACAGAAGATATATTTGGGAAAAAAACTGCCGAAATTTATTCAAATGGCACAGTGCAAAAGGTTTTATAGTATAAAAAATGTCATGTTTATAATAATTCTTATAATACATATTATTATAATTATATTTTTTTATGGGGTACAGGTTTTTTTTTTAATTTGTGTAAGCTTTGTAACTTATAACATCCCCTTAGATGAGTCTGTAAAGGTCTTATAATTGTGATTTATATAGATAAATAAATCATTTTTCTTTTGAGAGCAACACATCTTATTTGGTAAGTATGTGTTTCTACGACTCGATATTATGTTAAGTTGGGTTTCGATTTGACCACTGCTTTGATCGAGGCTACAGATAATCTAGTAGTGCAACTACTTGAAGTAAAAAATCATCAAGGCCTTATTAGAGGATATTACGAATATATTATGACTTACGTTCCCGTTAACTTATATGCCAATTGAATACACAGCGACCATAATAAACGAATGCTTCTCTTACTCAAGAAAAAAAATATTTTAAATGTAATCATCATCACTTACTTACCTACATCATGGTTAAGCAAACGAGTGGTTCGCCTTGAGGATGAGTGGCAGTTAGCCATGATAGCCAGAGGCTGCCCCCAAGGAGGGGTGCTGTCCCCTTTCTATGGAATCTGGTAATTAATGACCTCATCACCAAACTCAACGCCAACCGCTATTACACAATAGCGTCTCATCATCTATATTGTCAGTGACACCAAGGCGTTGTTGGCCTTTTTTGAGGAACTGGGGTGGATCGAATAATCGATTTTCCCACCCGTGCCAAAATACGCGCTTTGATGTGGATTTGCGGATACCGTATTACCTACATCATATGGAATCGCAATCAAACGCAAGCAATCAACGAACGTTCAAAAATCAAAACCAATCAAAATATTTTCATTGACTTTTTGATCCTTAGGCTTAAAAAGGAAAACTAATAAGGGTTCCGTAACCGAGGGGTACCAAACGGAACCCTATTACTAAGCCATCGCTGTCTGTCTGTTTATTTGCGGGCTGTATCTCATGTACTGTAATAAGTCAACACTTGAAATTTGCACAGATTGTGTATTTATATTGCCGCTACAACAATCAAAAACAAAAACAAAATTGAGTTAAAAAATTCCATTCCACAAAAAAAAAACGTGTCTTGTTCGGGATCTTTTTGCTAAATATTCAACAATGATACGGAACACTACGTGTGCGAGTCCGACTAGCACTTGGCCCGTTTTTAAACTCACTTTTCACATCATAACCAATCAAATAACACCATACGGTGCCCCCATAAACTGTCGACCTACAAACGTTATATCCAAGAAAACCTTAGCTTCTTGAACCATTTTCTTAGTGGCGTGGACAAACGGTTATAATAAATTACAGGACTAACGTCCGGAGGATATATCCCTGTAAATATACATGACGTTTTAGTGTCAATTTTATATCCGTAACACAAAAATTATTTTAGATTCATGTGGGAATAATAAAATAACAAACTTATAACCTGCAGTGCATTCTTACTGTTGACTAAAGAGGTACTATATCTTTACTAAAGAAAAACAACAAATATTAACTGGCCATAAAATAAAACAAAAAACCTTGACAAATAATTGTCACTATCATGGACAATGGTCATGTCACGAAACAATGTTACGATTCCCCTATTTACTAAGTTTGTTATTATGTATCGAATTATCATTTTGTTATAACTATATAGACGAAGTTACAAAACACAAAATTAATCATTTGGAACGAAATTTAAGAAACGAAAAAGCCAGATGGGCGAGAAGGCAAAATGTACGGAAGAATCCTATACGTCAAGAAGAAGATTATGACAGAAGTCCAGTTGAGTTTGATGTGGCGAGTTTCATACAGCCTGATGAAGCTATTGGCTTGGACTCGGAAACAAATCAAGCGGTTATGAGACATAGGTCTAATAGACGGTAAGTTTTGTGATTAATAAATTAAGGGCGACCAATGTATTAATAAAAGTGATATGACGCCACCAATATGATCCGGAAAGGCAGATAATCTATTGAACACTTCGAGGGACACTAAAGCCCATATGCGTTATAACAATAAAACTTCTTCAATTCCTCTCATTCAAAGTCATTCAGCCGATTAATAAAAATCTTTTATTTTATTCAATCACTGACAGATAACGCTTAAACTAAACCACTTCGGCAATTATTGAAATGCACCGCGCTCTGTTGTGTAGCGCGGGGCGGCAGATTGTTATCAGTTTGTATAGAAAACACAATTTTGTCGCCACAGCTCATTAGGGAGGGCTCATGCTTCCATACTCAACATTGTAGATGATGTGTTTGGTTGATTTTAGGTTGATTGTTGTGTTCGTTTCTCTTCATTCTGATTGTTAATGTCCAGATTTTCCGCAGTGAAAACATTTCACTAAATTTGGCTGTGTCTTCTGACGCTTTTCAAATACCTTGGTTGAATCTTGCTCTCTGTTCATTACAATTCAAATCAAAATATTTTTATTTCACATAAACCTACATGGGCACTTATGAAACGTCAGAAGCTAGGTGCACGGTTCAAATTGGTCCTGTTCGTTTCATATAGGATAATGATATGATTCCGAAAAACACCGCACGCGGCATTGCAGCGGTGGTATTCCTAGCTGGCTTTTGACATGATATTCCATAACAATGAAAATTTGAAAAAAAAAAAATGATCGAAAAGGAGAAAGGGAATCACCAGTTTCGACTAAGCGTGGACAAGATACTCGGTAAAAAATAATTTTACTAAATAAGATTATAAATTCCGAAAGAAATATTTTTGCACATCACATAGCAGCCAGGTACACGTACAAAAAGTCGAAATAAAGAGTCATTAAACTGTATCCACCAGTTTAAAAGCATAATAGCCATATTTTGAAGCAGTGTCCAGCACGGAAATAAAACATCAATTTAAGTCTGTAATCGATTAGATATAATTAATTTATTTCGCTCTGAGTATATATAATCGCTTTTAATTAATATTCTTTTAAATGTTTGCCTTTAATTCCATTCAATTTCTTACTATGGCAAACAAAGTCCCGTTTCTACTTAAACAATTCTGTCAACGTCAGTAGTGATTGAGAAGCGTGTTTATGGAAAATAACGGCCCGCCTTAATAGTATTTTTCCTGAGATTTTCATTTTTTCTTATTTAACTAAACACATGTGTGGCGGCATCTACATGGCCACATGCGAACTACGCATCAAAGACATGACGTCACATAAAACCCTGACGTCAAACAAATCCTGCATCGCGCAATTAGAGTTTACCGCGCAACATAATACATATGTATATGACTATCGAACATCAATCGTTGGGCAGTTGCACGCCAGACACAACACCCGTTTGGTCGGAGGATACCCTCTTTTTTATAGAGAATGAGTGAACTTTACACCCTGTTCCACATACCTCTAAACATGTACTGTAACCTCTGCAATTTTACAGTACGATTGGACAGTAATACGATTTTTTGAAACGATCCATGAAACGATCCATACTACTCGTACATATTGTTGAATCGATGTGAAAATCAATCAAATTCCATTGTATCGACCCACTTGAATATTGATACTTGTCGAACATCCCTAACGTCTAGTGACATGACATCTGACAACAATGAAAAAAACTATTCGGTTTGCTTTCGTGCACTGTGGACGTTATTTTGTTTACTCGCTGCTTCCAACGTTTGTTTTTCTTACCATGGACTATACCGCTCCTCATGATGACCCGGCCCTACCCTCGGACACTGAATCTACACCTCACGTTGAACCTGGCGCTATTATGGACCTCGAGTCGGCTTAAAATAAAAAAACAACCACAAAAATGACAACCACGGAACGAACTTGAGATTCCTCTACTACACGAACTTCGGATTCCTTTGCTACAACATTCTTCGAGTGAGAATGAGGAACCAATGGTATGTGTAAATTGTGGCCTTGATGTAATGCATCCCAGAAGACACGTTGTAGCTATTAAAAAGATATTTCCCGGAAAGGTTTCAATTTTTCATATACCAGTCGAAGCATGTTCTTGTATTTTGCTACAACTTTATTATAATATTTGCTTTCCTACAGATAGGTAGTTTTTAAATGCAAATCTTTTATTAACAAAGATCTTGTCCACGCTTACCCAGATCATCCTAACAAACTGTGCAATTCCCTTTACGTTCGAGTGATACAAAGTCGAAATTTTCGAGTCAACTTTTTTGTGTTACTGTGCAAGCCTACATTCCGCCTAGGTTTTGAAATGATTTAAGAAACCAGGTAGGATTTAAAAAAAAAAATAGTTTCGACTCTGTATCACTCGAACGTGAACCCCTTCTTTTCGATCAATTTTATTTTGCAATCTTCATTATTATGGAATATCACGTCAATGAAAATTGCAAAAACAGAATATGAAAAAGCCGTGTAAAAATAAAGAAAGAATTTATTTATAGCAAATATATTTTTTTAAGTAGATATATAAAAAAATCTTATTATAACTTGAAAACTACTAAGAATCGCGGAAAATACATACAAATAAATACATGGGGTATTTTCGGATACCTCCGGGCATGAGGAAACAATTTTTTTTTAACGTCACTATTTGAACCACTCTGTATAAATTATATTTCATTTTTCAGAACATGGACTTCAAAACCCTTCGATCTGGGCTCCGTGCTGAAAAGCGACGACAGCAACAACAAAATGGAAAAGACTCCAGATTACATGAGTATGGGTGCCAATCTTCCAGAATTGAACATGAGTCCACCTCTCTCCAAGGATTTAATGAGCGCAAAACACTTTGTTTATAACCCACTGGAAGACCTAAATGGTGGAGAATATGGACAGGAGAAATTCAGAAATATTTACAAAGACGATCTGCTTATGAATCAGAACAACGCAGTTCACAATCAAGAGAAAAAATGGTAAGCATTGAGTTGCAATTGATAGTTCAGCCTGCTTAATACGGTGCGATTTATTTTCCTGTAGCATACCAGAAGCTGAAGCAGCTATAAAAAGTAGCATTATCTAAACAGTATCAAGTCATTTTGTTGCTTCAATTTTGAATTATGAAACTTGCATCAACTAAATGAGCTTTCGTGTGAAGATCGCAGAGTACGAAATCGCCGGCAGCGTATGCAGACGGCATTCTTAATATTTGTGGTGCTGTAAGTGCATAAGGTTGCCTGTCCACTGGAGCGGAGAACCGATAAGAGGAGCGGAGCTGTGCTAATATTAACCGATAGAATCTGACGGTAGACGGCTTGCTTTTAGCTGTGCGTCGCATCTGTGCGAGAACAGGTCGTTGCTCAGCAAAATGCCATGACTTCGGATGAACCTATTGTTAACAGCGTTGATTTTCTGGCCAATACAAAGGAATGCTCCTTCAGTAAAAAAAAAAAAAAAAAATATCCAATTCGGTGCTTATGCGGTCTCCCCGCGTAAGCACCGAATTGGATAATTTATAAGCACCGAATTAATAAATTTAAATTATAATCATTATGCAAACAAATTGAGAATCTCATCTGTTTTGAAGACGGTTAAAAATAGCCATTTCCATGTTTCAGCAGCTCTCTGAAAACTATAAAGTTCCCGTTTTTTTCCCATAACAAATCAGAGACGTTAAAGCCAAAGAAAACAAAAAAGAGGAAGCTTTTCTTCTTTAAGAAACCAGCGGACAAATTTGATTTTAACAAGATGAACGATGACACAACGACATTCTACAGGATGAGACGATCTTACGAACAGAGGCTGTGTCCGGCTTGCAAGAAGATCTTCCTAGCCATCATGGATTATGATAGACCCAAGAAAAGTCCCACTAAAATAATTCACAATAGCAGACAGTTCTATCAAAGTACTTTACCCGATGCAACATTAAAAGAGGAAACCAAGGATTTTAGAACAAACAAAATATCTTATTCTCATGATAGATACAGGAAGAAAAGAGAATATGATAGCGACCGGCAGTTGAAAGAGCTGGAGGAAGTCCAGAAGAAAATAGATGCTGTGGAAATTCAACTCCCTCATTTTGAAAAACATGCTGACAAGAATATGATGTATAAAAGCCCAGTGACCCCAGTTACCATAGCTTAGTTGTGTAATGTGTTCGTTTATGCAAATTTTAGATTTTAGATTAGCCGTATTTTACATTTTAATAAAAGTTATTTTTCATAATATTTTTGTTTCATTTCAGTAGTAGAGATATGTATGACTTGCTGAAATTTTTAATAATTTCTTATACATAAGTACATAAACTCATACTTTGTTCCCATGGGGCTAGGCAGAAACTACAGAACGCCACCTGCTACGATCCTTACATACTCCTTTTGCTTCGTTTACGTTTATATATCTGGTCATACACGCACGCCGGTTGCGCATACTTCGCATCTGACCTTTCTGAAGAACATCGCCAATAAGGTTAGTATTATATTCCTTCTAAGGCGTCCCATCTACATCCGCTTTGAGTTCAGGTTGCCTGGAAGAGATCGCGGAAGGCGATAAGGCTGCCCATTGTATATTTTGTAGTGTTTAATGTATTTTTGTGGTGTACAATAAAGTATATATAAAAAATAAATAAATAAGTTAGTTTTACACCAGCGAGGCGAGGCGTGGATGAGATGGGCGAGAATTGTAATTTGTATGGAAAAAAAATTATCCACGCCCTGCCCATCTTTGGTGTAAAAGGTCTAGATGCGCAAGGATGTGCGAGGCGAGAATTGAAATATTTGTTCGTACAATATTGAACTTTATTGCTGTACGAATAGAGCATTTATTTACTTTGTAAAACGGATATACAAATCTCGCACCGGCCATCGAGAACACGTACGGTCTCTCTTTGTCAAGCGCTGACTCGCGATGTCTCGTTCTGGCACGCGCTGGCACGCGCAGGCTCGCTCCGAACATCATGAGACATCTCTTCATACTATATTCTCGGCTGACCGGCGCCCCAGACATGGCTAGCCGGGTGGCGCGTGATAGCGCGAGCCGGCGCGTAACATCGCGAGCCGGGGCGAGGCAGCGTTGGCCATCGCCAGACAGTGCGGTAAAGCGCTGGACATCTTTCGGTGTAAAAGGTAAGCGTGATTTCAATTCTCGCCCACCTCATCCACGCCTCGCCTCGCCGGTATAAAACCACCTTTAGACTCCTTTCATTCGAACTCCCAACATGACCAAACATACTCTATAAGCATACTCTTTTAAATTATTGCCACTACATCTTCTCTGTCCAGTTAGGTAGGTCCAACTTCGAAAACCCGGTCAAGTGCGCGTCGGACCACGCATAATGAAGGGTGCCGTAGTTGGGATGAATTTATCCCGAGACCAAACTTAACCTCACAGCAAGTGAGACTCCTATACATTCCAACTGCAAAATTAAATGTAAGTTTGTACGCACAATATTGAGAGATTTACCATGTTATTTTAAGACCATAGACTTCTCAATAGGTTTTCCTGTAATCTATGGGTAATCTCTGTATTTTTTCATATTTTAGGCTCGATAGTTTCGGAGATAAGGGGAAGGTAAATTTTCATCATTTTCTTAAATATCTTTAAAACAATTTATTTTAAAATTTATTTTAAAATTTGTTTTAAAATTTATTTTAAAATTTATTTTAATATTTATTTTATTAGACATGTTACAAGGTACAGCGAGCAAAACCTTTTTTTTTAATTTTCTAATTTGCCCTCGAAAAGTGTCCCCCATATTCAACCAAAAATGGTCCAGTAGATTCGAAGCAAATTGGCTGTGACAGATGACAGCTAGCCAGACATCTAATGGACCGATTAAGTTGAAATTTGAAGATGAAGAATCAGAAATGAAGTGATCCATAGGAGAACCAAGATGACCGTTATAGCCGAGGGAATTGCACAACTTAAGTGGCAGCTGTGGGCGGGGGCACATTACTCGCAGATCAGATGGCCGATGGGGCCAAAAGATTCTGGAGTGGCGACCGCGTACCGGGAGACGTAACATTGGAAGGCTTCCTACAAGGTGGACCGATGGCCTTGTGAAGGCCGCAGGAATCCGCTAGGTGCGAGAAGCACAGAACCGGTCGGTTGTTTGGAGGAGGCGTATGTCCGGCAGTGGACGTCTTTCGGCTGAAACAATGATGATGATGGCATGTTTTTTAAACCACAACGACCGCAATTTTTTAAATAATGTGGATGTATCATTCGCAATAATTTTATTTGCAAAATTTGGCGGATTTTTTTCCTGAACCATAATCCTAATGACCATTGTCTATAGTGGGTTTGTTTGTTGGTTTGCTTGTTTGTTAATTTGTTTGTTACTCTTTCACGCTGAAACGGCTGAACGGATATGGATGAAAATAGCACATAGGTAGACCATGACTTGAAATAGGACATAGGATACTTTTTATCCCGATATTCCTACGGGATCGAGACTTGTGTGGGGAACCGCGAGGTCCTGCTAGTTATTACATAATTATATCAAGTCGATAAACTTTCACTTATTCATATTCTTTGTATATATTTTAAACGAGCAATAAAATATATTTACTACAGTGTATATTCCAGAAAGTAGGAGGAAGTCTTAGTAAAATGAGAAACGGCGCGCAATTTCCCGATGCAATATATCGGGCCTCTTCGTCATTGTCTCGGATGGGAATATGATTTTTCCATCGCCTCAACTATTCTCGCAATATGCATAGTTTTTAAAAATATTTTAAAAAGGCTTCACTTGTAGGAAACAAGTTTAGTGTAAAAAACATTTCACCTGTCTCATATTTTTTTTGATATCTTGAGTCTCATTTTAAATCTGCAGTTTTATAATTTTTACGTTATGTTCTTGCATTGAACTTCCACATATTTTCTGGTTTCCTTTAAAATAATAGTGAAAATGCTAATGTTTAAATGCTTAGTTATATTTTATTGTGGATAATATTTTTATTATCATCACAAATTAATAAACTTGAATATACTAAGAACGTTAAATATCAATTTAATTGAATTTAAAATCTTCAGTCTTCGTTTTACACGCTAGACATATTTGTTCAGTTGTATAAGGACCATCTGTAAGACAAATCAAGCATTAATACACATAAAAAAACATGTTTTCTTAAATACCTGTAAATAAAATTAAAATAACATGCCTGCTTTTAAATACCAATAATGTTTTTATTGATAATACATCATTTACATTGGTCATAAAAAAGAAACTAACATTTATGTTCTGTGTTCATAAATAAGTATAAATAAATCTGTTTCGTTTTTTTGTTTTTTATTCGAGTTATCTTTTTATACGCACGTGTTTCTGTACAAAAAAAAAAACTATTTTTTTTTCTTTCTTATAATAAATCACTGAATTGTAATTCAGAACAAACAAGTTTATATTGCGTTTCCTCTCCGTTTTTCAACTTTGATGGATTCTCAGCCGAAGTATTTTAAACAAGCCAAGCAAGTCTTTATTTTATTTTAATGTATAAATAACAAACAACAAACCTCATCCCTGCCTTCCCCGTGATGTAGACAGTTATGCAATAAATATATTATTATCTTAAATGTATTTTCTTTCTTTCTTTTCTTTTTATCCCGATGGGGTAGGCAGAGGTGCAGAAGTACATCCCTATTTCGCCAGTTATGTTTAGGCCTGTACGCACGAACTAACAAGACATGGTGAACACGAACATCGAACACGGAACATTTGGTTCGTACATGTGGACGTAAATTAGCAAAGAGAGCACGAACGCCAAATGCACACAGTTCGGCTTGTGTTCGCGCTCAACCGCCCCCACTCTCTTTAGTAACCATGGATTCGCCAATGTTCGCAATGTTGCATCAAATTACTCCGAACACCGTCCACACAGAACAACGAAATTGGATCGCCACGTTCGTTTTTGACGAACACAGGTTTTAATGTTCGTTAGTGGTACGCACATGCGAACAGTGTTCGTGGCGTTCCAATTTCGAATCCATGGCTACTAAAGAGAGCGGGGCGGTTGAGCGCAAATACAAGTCGAACTGTGTTCGTATGGTGTTCGATGTTCGTGTTCACCATGTTTTATTCGCTCGCGCGTACACGTCTTTTAAGTCCCATGTAATAAAGGACGAGCCCGTTGACATTAACTGGGTACAAAAATTAACAAATAATAAGTAGATGCATAACAACTTACCAATAGTGAACCACTTAGTGCTAGGTAGACCAGATTCCTGCCTTGCTGACACTATGGCTTCTCTCATTGCTATGGGTATCGAGACTGACATGCATGTGGGAGGCTCACTGCATACTGGCAAATAAATAAATGACCGTGTTGAGAGTACCTACTATCGTTTAGTTGACCTCGTAATTGCTTTTACACTTTTGACAGAAACTCGTAAATTGAAACTTCATTAAAGACAAGTTTATACGAGCCCAGTAATGTGACAGTACAGTTAGTCAGTCCAGCGCAACTGGGCTCGTGTAGACACTAGTTACCTCAAGCTAGTCCAGTTGGCTAAGCTATCCGTCTATTTTCAGGCCCAGTAGCTTTCCCCACCTGACTGCCGATATCGTCTACATAAATCCACTGACTGAGTCCGAAATTCCGAAATTCCCGAGTCACTGGGTCCAGTCACTGCCATTGTATAAACCAGGCATTAGGTTGAAACTAACTGTCACGTTGGTCTTAAAGCAAAAATGGAACTTGGCGTTTTATATAATACTTGCAAGTGACAAGACTGACATTCAACCTTAGCGTGGTAAAGCAGTTACGAGATTCACTATACATATATTGAGTATAATTATAACCTACTTTTTTTTTGAAGTCTACTAAAAGAAGTATTTCATCGACTATAGTCTCTACCTTTCGATCCAAATATAGCCTTGGTTGAATAAGACTTCTTCCTCAAATAGACCCTGAAGTCTTGTGGTATGTCTAGCGCTTGTGGTACATAGTAGTTCCAAGTGCGATCGGTAAGAAGTTCTCCTGTATTGGTATCGTAAACCAGATTCTCACAGGTCCAGTAACCGAGACCCATGACGAAAGCACCCTCGACCTGAAAATAAAAACAAATAGTTATATTCCTTACTGGATTTACAAAAACCAAACCAAAAACTTGTGAGGGCGCGAATGTAAAAACAATTTAATTACCGTCATGTGTTCGATGTCTGTCGCATTAGTCACGCCATTAGTACTAAATAATCCTAATAAACCGGAGGTGCTTAAGATAAAAACTAACCTGACCAACATCAAGCTCAGGATTGACACTTTGTCCCGTATCTTGTAACACGTCGACTCTCAAAATTTCTGTTTCTCCGGTCAGCACATCTATTTCAACTTCTGCCACTGTCACGCCATAAATCTCATAATTCTGCACATCGTTCTGACCAGCAAACCCATGAGCTTGCAGGTCTACATACATTTCGAAACTCTTTTGTATCAATTGCTCCCAAGTTGGGTTTTTCAACTGTCTTTTAATCGGCTCCAGCCTTGCTAGTAACTGTTCACAGCATTTTTCGACTGCAATAATTATATTCTGTGTAGTAAGACTGCCCCCTGTTACAGCAGCGTTAGGAGATGAAATTGTGTTGTTTTCTTTAATAATAATCTTTTGCATAGGAATGTTTAACATGGAAGCAGCTACTTGAGTTGCTTTAGTGTTTATGCCTTGGCCTATTTCAACTCCACCGTGACTTATCGCGACTGTTCCATCTGCTTGGTAAACTGCTAGGTTTACGTCGAAATATCTTGCGTATATGTGTTCCCATCTAAGCAATACAACCCTAAGACCACGTTTCTTCCATCTGTTTTCAGCATTAAATTTGCTAACGGCATTTCTTCTTGTTGCATATTCTGATGTAGTCAGTATTGTTTGTGTCATTTCCTTCAGGTCGTTGTATTGAGGGTCTAGGTTTGCTAAGCGCAACTGTATCGGGTCTACTGATAGTTCATATGCTATTTGTTCCATCATCAGTTCAGCCATTGCTATATTTTCTAAGGTTCCTGGAAATATGTAAGATTCTTTAATTAATTTGAGAACAATATGTGAGTATTTAATTGAAAAATGTGCACCAGCATCCATCGTGACATTATTATGACATTTTTATCTCGGTTTTTGAGCAAAAAATTATTAATAGAAGTATTTCATACCAGGTGAACGAAACCAAGTATTCTTAGCAGTATCAGTGAGAGTATTGATACACTTGTAGTTCCATGTTGCAGTATTATAGCAGTTATTGTACACGTTGACACCGAACTGGGCTAAATTTTCGTTGACGGCATAACCGTTATCTTCGTACAAACTGTAGTTGATGTATTGAAAAACGCCTGACTTGTTTACGCCTACCTGTAAAATATTGTAGATGACATCCGCCATGTATTTAATTTGTGGCTTTTCAGGGTAAGGTAGTATGTAAATAAGTAGTTAAGTCTCAGAATATGACAAGACCTGTAAGCGCCATTGGCCATGAATGGTTTAATAAAGAAAATCTCCTGACAATTTTAACCAATAAGTTTTCTATGCATACTAAAACATTTACCTCAAAATCAGTAGAGCACGGAAACCTCTTCCCCATTGCTCTCGTATTCGTTTCCATTCTTTGTATAATTCTGCAGGGACGGTTCAACTTCATGGCTACTAGGCTCGAAGCCACCGCTGTTTGTATAGTGCGCGATATCTTGATGCCGTATGACCCACCGAGACGACGGACGTGGACGTCGATTCTGAAATACAGAAACATACTTTCGATTGCTATCAGAAATCAGATTTGAGACCCAATTGTGAGAGATTTATAGGTGGAAACTATCTCATAGTTAATTAAGTCAATGCATTCACAGTATCAATTAAAAGTAACGTTCAAATGTACAGTATCAATATTATTTACTTGCTTTGGTCCATTTTTAATGCACGTGATATCAGCACCTGCATAGCCCCCGTCCATTGCGCTGTCGCATACACTGCCAACCCCTCTTCTACCGGCTTGGTCACACTAACCAATGTTTCTATAGGAAAATGATACTGTCCCTTGATTGTGTTCCCCCCTTTTATTACTTTTGCTACATCCTGTCCTCTAGCAGTTGCTTTAATTTCTCGAAAGAGAGTATTTCTTTTTAGGTCTTTCTTAGCTGTTTTTATGTCAGTGACTGGTTTTTCAACGTTAGCATATTTTACTTTGACTAGATTAACGGCTTTGTCAGCAGTGTCTTGTGTATCAGCAACTATTAAACCTAGAGGTTGGTTGTAGTATTTCACTTGGCCACTGCAGAAGACTTCTTCGTTTATTGAGTAAACTGGATCATCTGCTGGTGTGAAAGAGTTTAATCCAGGAATGTCTTTTGCTGAATAGAATGCTATTACACCTGGGTAGCTCTGAAATTAGGAAACAGACCAAATGTTTTACATAATCCAACACAATTCACTTAAAGGAACGATATTAGTGATTATTCTCAAATTTACTAAATACTTTACTTACAAGTGCAGCTGAAGCATCTATCAATACCATGTGACCCTTTGGAACAGTGCTCAAAACAAACGCACCGTGGACTTCTTTGGGAAATGTTGGGATGTCATCTGTATACAGCGCTTCTCCTGCACATTGTATCTAAAAAATAAGCACATATTTTACAAATGGAAACATTATTTGTTCTCTTATTTCAATGGGCAAAACACATACGATTCTGCCATTAATTTTACTTCAATGCTTACAACTTTTACAAATTACGGAGTTAAATGTTTTTCAAAATCGATCAGCTTCTTCCTAGCAGCGGTTTACTAGCTACCTTATTACAAGTACTTACCAAACCTTCAATCTTTGGTATGGGCTGGTTGATAGGCCATAAAGTAGGGTTTGTGTCAAATATCTGGCGACCATCAGACACAGGCCGAGATTCATCCAATTTTATTGCTCCTGATTTGTACCGTGGATTAACTAACGAGTTTGGACATAATGTTAGTAGACCCTACAATTAGAAAGGTTGCTTAATTTTCTTATCTTACATTTGTTTATATTTTTATTGTTATCAATCAAGAGAAAACAATAGTTTTGATGCAATAAACGCTTTTGATTTCCCAAATTATTTTTGTTGAAGTAACTTACCTTTTTATATCGACTTAGTTAAAAATTCTATTAACACTTCGTATTAATTGAATAAAATATCTATGTAATCTCTTTACCTTATAAAACAGCCCCAAAGCCAACTGTCGTCTATAAACAGCAGATGGTTCCGGTGGATCTTCAGTTACCACCAATTCGGCTCTCAGAATCTGTACTGCATCGTGCAAAGTCTCATTCCTGAACAATGACTTTCCTACTAAGAAACACTCAGTGGCTGCAGCTCTGATGAAACCCGGTGATAGACCACCAATTACTATTCTTGTTTGTAAAACAAAATTGTCTGGAGTGAGTTTGTATAGAAAACCGGAGTGGACTATAGCATGTGCATTTTGGGATCGAGGCATCACCTGAAAATAATGTTGATGGGAGTTCATTGTGTTTCAAATTCGGGTCAGTGACAGCTAAGTCTGAGTCAACTCAACCCGAATAATAATACCAGAGGGGCAATTCCCGCATTTTTCAAAGAATGTTCGCATTCTAATCTTATTCGCAATCTGTCAACAATACATTCAATTGACCATCATTTTTGACGAGTTTGACAGATTGCGACTTGAATGTGAACATCTATTGGCCTTTAGATATTTCACTCCCGTGATTTGTACGTTCAGTCAGAAAATTGATATTTTAAAATAAACCATTACGAATTTAATTTTGGTTTTTATTTACATACAAAGCAGAAAAACATAATTATCTACAACGACGCCTATTTCAATTATGATACCTATATAGGTGGCCAAAGTTCATCAGTTTTTAAATTGACTGGACTAAAAACGAAAAGCGTTCCTTTGTTAAGAAAAGATTCGTAGACACTTAGGCTGAACTCTGTCCAACACAGTCAAAGCACCTTTGTTGCAGGGAATGAAAAGAAAGGATCCGTAGTCCCGAACACTCTGAATGAAAGCATTGCATACCAGTTTCATGCTGTAGGGATGTGTACCCCACCAGATACCGGCGAGCACTTTTAATACGGAAATAATAAATATCTTACACACATCGTAGAAAAGAATTCTATCTCAGTCTTGCAAATCAAATTTACAATAGTCTAATACATAAAAGACAAGAGGGCAAGTTCTGCGATTCTGATTTCTGCTTATATGCATAAGTATTTAAATAAAACAGTCATTGTTGCAATACAATAGGCTTGTTTCATAAAAAAAATTTTTTAGTCCGGAAGGTAGATTAATAAAAATATAGGACACGTATTTTTCATATTTTGACGTAATCAAAAGATTACGGCGATACATTGAGTTAAAATGTGGCATGACGTCACTGCTTGCTAGATTTTATACTGATTTGTGACGTTGCGAGCCCCCACTCCCCAACTTTAATGCGTGTTTGCTAAGTTATTTTTTAATAATATGATTAAGGAAAAAATACGTGTCTAATATTTTTTTATTATCTGAAAGACGGACTAAATAGAATTTCTTTTTTTTATCTAGGCAACTACCGTATTTCATAGGATTCAAATTAATTTAAAATTATTTTATTTACTAAATTTATTTATAAAAATAAAAATATCAATACAAAATATCAATAAAAATTTTAAATACCTATCAATAAATTTAAAACATCTTCAATATTTTAAGAGGTCGATACTTTTCATGCCGACAGTACCTACACACCACTTTTTTCGACGTTTTGACGACGTGGTGTCTGGTATTATTATTCGGGTTAAGTTGACTCGGGCCGAGCTGTCATTGACCCTCGAATTCGATACAAAAGTTGTATTAATTTTAATAGTCTTTTTAACATAAACTGTGTACTTATATTAAAGTAATAAATATGATGTAATCGGCAGGTATGCTCTGTCGAAAGCCACTTAAATAAGAATCAGAATTACATTTGTCTTCAAGATAAATGACTAACGGAATTACTTTTTGAATTTGATTCACACAATTCAGATTTTTTAAATAAGCCTGTTTCACTTTGGAATATACTAAAGTTAAGCGGATTTCCGGCTACCGTAGGCGCAGGCTTGCGGACGGTGAGCAATGGGTGGCTCGCCCTCCGATAAGGACCAGGCCCGGGTCGAAGTCGCGTTGCGTTCCACCCGCGCCTCAAAGAGATGTCAGCAGAATTGAAGGGATCCGCTAGGGCCGATGCCTGCCGGGGTTGCGAACAAAACCGAAAAAGAGATCGTGGCCCCCGGCAACAGGGCAACTGAAGGAACACGGGTGGTTTTTTGTCAGTAAGAGTCTGACACGCCCTCCCGCTCCGCCCAGAGCGGGAGAAGTTATTTGATAATTTCCCACACAAAAAAAAAGCCCACTCCCTCTCTGAGAGAGGAGACCTGTGTCCCAACAGTGGGAACATTATAGGCTGATTATGCATATGCTTATAGGTATTTAATAATGATGATTTACTGATGAAACGAATGAAAGATATACCATACCTTGAAAGTGACAAGCTTGTACTGTTTATTTAGAGGTGGCAACATCACATTCGAAATCACCTTTCCTTTCATATCAAGTTTAAGAAATTGCTGCATCGTTACTATTTGAATCAAACTAGTTGGAGACACTGAAAACATAGGTTTTATTTAGTGTGTACTACCGGTTGAGCTGCAAGTATTAGGTTAAGGCCAAACTGAAGCGAGCCAGCGAGCGGGATGTGGGACAAAACTCGCTCGCACTAAATTGTGTCAACTTTCTTGTATAAACTAGCGCGAATAGTTGCCTGATTTCCTAGTCATTAAAACAATCGACTCGCTTCAGTTTGGCCGGAGCCATTTGTGTAAAAGAAAAAGTCAAAATTACTCCCAGACATGCCGATGATTGCGGTTTGAATTGAAACTAATTGATCTAGACCGAAGTCTGGATACTTTCAAAAGCTCACACGTCATTTGTAACAGTTTCAGCAAAAAGTAATAACGCAACTGATGCGATAGTAGCTCTGGCGAAACAATAAAAAAGTAAGATAATAATTTTGATTTTGATTATTTTGCGAATGAGCCGTCTTGTAGTCATTAACTATAACATTACTTTTATAATGATGTCTAGACACGTACTAGATTGACATTATTTTATGCTGCAACCAGAACATTGCCGAGGTGGCAGGTAATTATATTGTTAGCGACTGAAAAAAGCTTATAACAAAATTAAAGTAAAACGTAGATAATAATAATTATTATTTTAATCCAATTGTTGAATGTGTGTGCTGTTGGTGTTCTTTAATAAATAAATAAATAAAATTATTAAGAGAATTTAATCAACGTTACTTAGCACGTGCTCCGGCTAAGCATTATTCCAATTGCTGTCGCACAAATTTTAAACTACAAGTGCAAGATAAAGACGGGAAATATCTAAGTCAAAACATGTGCTAAATAACCGTTATTAACCTCGGCCTTAAACTTACTGATGGTCAGCTGTGCCCCAATTGTTTCGAACAACAGAAACAAATCAGATTGGAAGTCGTTGTGTCTGTGTTTTATCATCAAGTTGCCTGCTATTGACCCTACCTGAAAATATAAACAAAAAAAAAAAAATAAGTTGCGTACCGTGAATCTTTTTGAAATTTGAAATTCTCTAAAGTCGAAAGACAAAAGGATTGATGACGGCGAAATTGACTCAATTTCACAGCATACTCGTTGAACAGTCAAATTAGAGTATAAAAACGGGCCTGTGCGTGTTCGATCACGCACAATTAAAGGATCCATAGTTAGGATAAATTTTTCCCAATAACAAACATAACATTGTAGTTAAAATACATGTTCTCCCAAACATCGAAATACTTCACGGTCAATTATCCAACTACAAAATGTAAGTTAGAAATCGCAAAAAAAAAATGTGGTAAAACTACAAATTAACGATTTTCTGACTTTTTCCTTTATTTGCGCTGAGAGACCTTGTTTCTTGCCAAATTTCATGATTCGATGAGGTCAACGAAAGTACCCTATAGGTTTGGATTTTATTTGTGAGTATCAAAATATGTCACATAAATATCCGTATTTTTTATTTATGGCGTCGATGTAGAAGCTTGATTTTTGGAACGAAGTTCTTTAACGCGGCTAGTAAACTTTAAAAAATCGTCACGCTAAAAAATCTTAATACACACATCAAAAGTGTCTAGGGATCAACATATATTTTTGCAATAACTTTTCTCCTGATTGATATTAATTAAAATTTTCTTTAAGGATTCATCAAATAAAGTGTTTTCGTTTGTCACAGTAACGATAAACCAAGTCACCTTTGCATTAATAAAGAAATTTGCCATTTTCCTAATAAAGGGATTTTTGACATTTGAACCACTAACATTAAAGTTCGAAAAAAAGACTGAAATAACAGTTTTCTTTAAAATTTTATTGGGTAACTTAAACAATTAATAATCCGTGTTTCTACCGCGAACACTAACAACACAAGAACATCGGTTTGGCATACTCAAAATGAGTTCATCCAAATCACGCTGTGGAATGGCCGCCCATGTTCGTTGCAACAACAAAAAAAGGTCTTCTTGCGACTGGATACCCTCCATATTCGGCAGAGCTCTTCTCTGTAGCATATCCCATGCATGCTCAATCGGGTTCAAGTCTGGCGACTGAGCAGGCCAGAGCAGGACATTGATGTTAGCTGCGGCGAGAGTCTGTCTTACAACTCTTGCGGTGTGCGGTCGTGCATTATCATGCATTAACTGAAATAAGGGACCGATTTGCACTTGTAGAGGAACGATGACGTCAGATACAATCGTCTCAGCATAAATTTGAGCGTTGAGGTTGCCTCTGATTCAAATCAACTCAGTTCTTCCGCCGATCCAAATACCCGCCCATACCATGATGGTTCCACCACTATAAGGATGGACTTCCTGGCAGGATTTTAATCGCTGTTGGCGTCCAGGGGTTCTCCAGTGTCGTATACGTCTTGTATCCGGTCTCATACCAAAACGAGACTCATCAGAAAAGCACACGAAACGCCATTGTTCTTCTGCCCAATTTCTGTGTTCAAGAGCCCATTGATATCGAATCCTACGATTGTGCATTGCTATAGGTGGTACCCGTAGCGGTCTTCGGGAATGAAGGTTCACTTCATGCAAGCGGTTTCTGACTGTTTGGTCGCTAATTAAGTTCCCTGAAGAGTGATGAAGCCTCACGGCTAACATCATGGCGGTTATTGTTGGAGCTCTTCGAGTTAAGATTTGAATGTATCGGTCTTGTCTTCGTGTGGTGCAGCGATACCGTCCTCCATGGCGCTCAGCCACGGTACCAGTGCTTCGGTAACGTGTCCAAAGTCGACTGATAACACTCTGACTTGTATTCAGAGCTAAAGCCACAGTACGTTGCCGGGAACCAGCTTCTATCATTCCCACGGCTCTGAGCATTTCTTCCCTGCTTAAATGACGTCGCCGCTCCATAATAACGTTGGTTTTAATCAGTAGTAGGGAAACAGTAGCACTAATAATGTCTTCAATGCGTTGTATGTTTTTATAGGGAAAATATTGACAGCTGATTTTCATCTTTTACTCGAATTTGATTAACAGTTCCGGTTTCAAATTATGAAATGCACCAAAAAGGATCCATATAAATTTATATAATCATAAATTTATTACAAAGCCACATCTCAATCTCAAGAAATCCGCATAAAAATGCTTGATCCCTAGACACTTTTGATGTGTGTACTTGCGACTTTATCCTTCTAAATCAAAGAGAAAGAAAGAGAGAGAGAGATAACGCCGGCGGGAATGGGTATAGTTTTCATTGTTTTCAAGGGTGCAAAAGCCGATAGTGAGGTCAAAATGTAAATCCAAGATGGCAGCTCTGAAAATTTTCAGTTTTTTCGTGATGGATATCGTTTTCATGGTTTGCGAGGGTGTTAAAGCCGATAGTGGGGTCGAAATGTTAATCCAAGATGGCGCCTGCAAACATTCTGTTTTTGTTTTAAATACGTGCAAAAGAACTTCGTTCCTGACGGGGCTCCGCCGACCGCATACTTTTTTTAGAGCTCAAAGGGTTTTAATGCCTCTTTGCGTTCCTGAGAAAACGGGTCTTGATAGACTGCCAGACAGACAGACGGATAACGAAGTGATTCTATAAGGGTTTTGTTATGACACCCTAAAAATGGGCAGGATGTAATTTATCCCTTGTTCTAAATAAAATAATAAGACAAAAACTTACATTTCTCACAGCTATATGGGCCACTAGTAAGATATGGTCATACAATATCTTCAAATAGCCGAAATACTCCTTTGCGGAAACTATTTGTAACATCCCAAGTAAATTGGTGAGAGTTGTTTCACCACCTATGACCAGGTTTTGGTCTACAAGGTATCCAATCAATTCTTGGACTTGGCTTATATCTATGAGAACCCGAGCATTGTCTATTATTTCATCTTCTGGATAGACACCTAAAACAAGATCTTGGTCAGTGCAATAGGGTATTCAATTTATTTACGCGCTGACAACAAGCAAACGGTAAAAGTAGGGTTGACTTAAACAAAAAATTGCCAAATCTATACGTAGTCTGTGGTAGCGGAAAAAAAAATGTATTAATCTTGAACATATTTCTCAAAATAGGTTGTTACCAAAACTCGTTAAAAAAAAAAAAATGTTTATACAAATGAACGGTAAACTAACCTTTTACCTTGAGTTCTTTTCCAAAATATCGGTATTAAATATCAACGTACGTTGTTATTTTAATAAATAACAAGAACGTCTTATTGGAATGCAGAATTTGTTTTTTTTTTTGTTGTTTTTGGTTACTCAACTTATTTTTGAGTAAATCGATGATTGCTTCATATTTTGCAATAAATTACAAACGTTGTCTCATCGCGCTTCTCTTTCTTTTGTATGCAGTCCGACAGCGACCGCGGTTAAGTTGTTGTCAGCGTCTTAACAAATACTAATAATTTTCTTAAATTTTCGGTGATTGGTGAGTCGTTGAGTGATTTACTTTTCTTTATTTTTCAGTATAAACAAAAATCTTACCTTTAGATGTATTTCCACAAATCAATTTATACGAATCATAACCCTCAGTGTTCAGTACAGTGAATATATCAGCAACTCTATTAGCTTTGTACCACGTTTTGCCATCTTTTAAATGAATCTTAATTAAACCATTGTTAATACTAAGATCACTAATTGAAAGCATACACCAGTCTTCGTCTTCGCAAGCATTGTTACAAGATTGGTCACTTTTATTGCAAATTCTCAAGTCTTCTATATCTGGTATTTTGATAGTTTCAGGTGCATCTGTAGCGAATTTCTTGAAAGCTTCCAGAATTGGTCTGTAGCCTGTACACCTGCATATATTGCTCGCAAATGACTTCTCAATTTCTAGCATGGTTAAGTCCTTTTTGCTTTGGAGCAGGCTGTAACAAATTGTTATAGTGGGTATGAAGAGTCTTCTTTTATAATGAAACAATAAGTACGTAAAAGTAATTATTATACTGATAATCTTGAGTTGCAATATAATTTTGTCAACCAAATATTGATGTACTGTCAAACTCATCCTATACTATTGAACGCGCAATAGTTATTTGTATATATAGATATATATATATATATATATATAAGTATATATATTACTCACGTTCTCGAAATCGGCTCTAACGATTTCGATGAAAGTTGGAATATAGTTCACGGGGGCGATAAATCGACCTAGCCAGGTCTCATATCTGGGAAAATTTGTTTTCTCCGTATTTTCACCTGAGCAGAGACTCAAAGCTTAGAACAAGATATTGAATGAAAATAACATGAGAATAATAACATGGGAGCATGGATTAGTATGAACTTTCCTATACTATTAAATGAGCATTTTCTATTTTCTCCAAAGCAGAGCTTGGTCGCCTAGGTGGTACTATGCTATTATCAGAATCTGATGATAATTATAACAGTTCATTTTATGAAATGGTAATTCGTTTCTTTCCATACCTGTACATAGCCATAACCCAACCAGGAGAACAGTACCCACACTGTGACCCATTGTGTTGAGCGAGCGTGGTCTGCACTGGGTGGTATCCTTTCTTTCTGTTACCCACTGCTTCAATGGTGGTAATCTCCAGGCCGTGGCAAGTAGTGATTGGCAGGATACACTGCAACAAGAACATGAGTGATGACATTGTTGTCTATATCTATCTGCCCTTCATAAAAATCACGATTGAATATTATGAATATCCTGATAGCTTCTTTTATGCAAACGTTTATGAAAGTTAGTAGATTTTACGAGTATGTGGGATTGCTACTATCTAAGACGCCATTTTATGACTCGCAGACACGACACAAAAATAATATATAGATTCCTGTCCAAAGAAAACATCTACAGTTACGTCATCAAAGATTTTGATTAGAAAACTTAATAAGACCAGTATTATTGTTCCACTTTAGGGCAAAGGCCTCTTCTCATACAAAGAAGGCACGAACATTGATTACCATACTTGCTTCGGATTCCTCACGTTATGAAATTATCGTGACTTCGGTATGTCAGTGATGTCCAAGATAAAATATAGAAAGTATATTATGAATTGAAAAAGTAAAGTCACAATGGTAGGTAATAAGTACCTACTAGCCCGGATTTAAACTCATAACCTCTTGCATGAGAGGTGGGGCGATCACGATCAAAACTTAATCAGTTACCTACCGCATTGACAGCATATGGTAGACCCGGTGGTCGTCGTGCAGTGACCACACATGCACCACAGCCAGCTTGGCGGCACATATACTTGGTGCCTCGTAACTCCAGGTATTCTCGGATGTAGTCCAGGAGCATCACACTGGAGCTGACCTCGCATCCCACTGGAATGAAACAGAGTAAGTAAAACGAAATTACATTATTTAGTGACTAACTAAATTTATGCAACTATAAATTATGCCAAAACAAATTAGACCAAATGACAGTTATGCTAACCTTTGCATTATGCCAAAGTATTATTATGCTAATAAAAGCTATGCGAAAACGTTATGCCAAACAATATAATGCCTAAAAATTGTATACCAAGAGGGGGATTCCCGTCGTAATATCGTGATTCTTAGGAACGCTTATGTTCAGAAGTGGTCGTTATTGACAGATAAATTATAATGACACATAGATAACACATAAACTACGCCTTGTTCTCATGGGGGTAGGCAGAAACTATAGAACTCTACGATCTTTACTTAATTCTATAGAGGTATGAGGAACAGGGTGTAAAGTTCACTAATCCTTCATGGAAAAGGGAAGATCCTCCGCCGAGACGGGTGTGTGGTGGGCAACTGCCCAACGATTGATGTGATGTGACGGGACGTTGTCTATACAGGGTTATTGGTTATATGTCGGCAATTTATTAAGGGGATGTAGGAGGGGTCATTTTCAACCGAATGACCCTATGCAAATGTCAACAATTTTCGAATCATTTGAAATTTTATTATTTTATTTAATTCATTTTATAATATCAAATGTCAAATTACTCGAAAATGGTTGACATTGGCATAGGGGTCATGAAGAGTCATTGCCGACATATAACCAATAGCCCTGTCACCTATATAATCGTCACGCGGTAAACCCTGCTTGCGAGATGCAGGATTTTGAGTGACGTCAGTGTCTTGCGTAATTCGCATGTGGCGTTGTAGATGCCAGCCGCCACACTCCTTCTACTTCGTTTAGGTTCATACATCTGGTCATACACGCACACCTTCGCCCGCGTGGATGTCGGCAAATAGCCCACGGGAACGTACTACCAGGGTTAAAGTACCCTACGTTTATCCAGATTATAAGGTATCTGTGTTTTAATATTGGTAGCTCGTATTAGTTTACGCGGCGCACGTCAGTAAAACTCCCAGACGGCATGATTTTTTTTAACATCTTCAACAATCTTCGTCATATTTTAGCCAATTTACACTAAACCATAATAAATCATACACTTAAACCTTCCTCATGAGTCATTCCATCGATTGGTGAAAACCCTATGAAAATCCGGTCTTCAGCTTTTGAGTTTATCGCGTTCAGACAGACAGACGCGGCGGGTAATTTCGTTTTTTAACAATTTATCTGCCAGCCTTTTCCCAACTATGTTGGGGTCGGCTTCCAGTCTAAACGGATGCAGGTGAATACCAATATTTTACATGAAGCGAATGCCTATCTGACCTCCACAAACCAGTAACTGGGTAATCCGATACCCCCAGGTAAGACTGATTGTCAGACTTTCAAGCTTCTGACCACCCATAACAACTGTCAAAAATCCACGAATGACAGTCGGGACAAACGGCTTAACGTGCTTTCCGAAGCACGGGATGGATTTGTTTTATAACATGTTTTTGAAATGAGATAATTGTTTCAAAACTGTTAGTTAACACTGCAAAAAATAACACCTTAATTATGTGTGTGACGTCACACACATAATTAAGGTGTTATTTTTTGCAGTGTGGATTCGGTAATTAACAGAAAAACCAAAGCAACCAAAAAACCATCAAAATATCAAAGTAGGTACCTATACCTTCACCTATTTATTTGCTGCATAAAAGACAGCACTAGACTAAGCAATAATATTAACTATAAGGTTTATCGTACATGACGCCAGAGCCGAACCGGCGCCGGACCGCATGTTTGTGTATACGAATGAATATCGCAAATGCGCCGCACCGCCGGCGCCGCTGCACCGGAACCGCGTATACTGTGTTCAGTAAAGCATTGCCAACAAAACATGCGGTTCGGCGCCGGTGCGGCTCTGGGGTCATGTACCTACTAGAAGCCTTATAGGTAGAATGTCATGGATTCCTCACAACTAACACCTGAAACAATTGATTTTTATACCTTATTTTTTTGCAAATGAATAAATTTCTTTATTTTTATTGATTTTATTTTTATTTTCAATGTAATAAGTATAAAATAGTATAATGTGTCATGCATTTGCAATAAAATTGCAGTGACGTCAATTAAGTAAATTATAGTCACGATATTATAAAAGAACTTGATCACTTGCACATGTCATGCTATCGTAGATAAAAAAACATTTTTTTATTATTATTCCAGTGTATTCACATTAAATCGCATCAGAAATGGATAATTATTTACACAGGTGTTAATTTTCTGAAAGCAACCAATGCACATTTATGATAAGGCATTATTAATATGCTCAGTTGATATGGTATATCATTTTAATAATTAAGTATTTATTTTTCATAGCTCTGAATGCATTCACGAGACAAATAATGATGCCCATTGCACAGCACTGTCGGTAGCGACAAAAAGGAAGGTAATTACATAAAAAGGGCTGAATCGTTTTGATTCTGGGTCGGTTTGCTAATAGGACGATTTGCTTTTAGGACGTTTTGATACGGAGGAAAATAACCACTTTTCAAACGTCTAAATCTGTATGCAACAGGGTTGTTATTTCGCTGGCTGCCATCAAACTCAAGGTATTTATTTCAATTAAAACATTTACATACACTTCTGAACTATCAAGGAGTGCTCAGTCAGGAAGATTTAGCAAATTATCCATTCTAAACCGTTAAGGTGGTTTTATACTGGCGAGGCGAAACGTGGCTGGAATGGGCGAGAATTGAAATCACGCTTACCTTTTTACACCGAAAGATATCCAGCACTATACTGCACCGTCTACCGATGGCCAACGCTGCCTAGCACCGACTCGCGATGTCACGCGCCGGTCATCGCTACCTAGCGCCGCCCGGACAGCCGAGAATATAGTACACCTTTTACACCAAAGATGGGCAGGGCGTGGATAGAAATTTTGCCATACTAATTTAGATTCTCGCCCATCTCATCTACGCCTCGCCTGGCAGGTGTAAAATCACCTTAATCTCGCGACAATCTAAGAAGCCCGATTTGATACCAATCAATATAATTTGTGTAGAGACGGGTAAAAAAAAAATCAGATGCTTTAAAAACCGATTCTCGAGACCTTCTTTATCGATTTATACTTAAGTTTTTAATCGACAATAATTAATCAACATTGATTAAAACTGATTCTTGAGGTATATCGTTTTAATAATTGATTGATTGATTTTTAAAGGTTAACAGAAAAATCTTATTCTAAATGTAAACTAACATGATCCGAACAATATTAAATAGGCTAAAACACCCACAGAACCTCTCTTAACATACAACATGTATGATTGTTAGTGTCACTACTAATTTAATAGATGTACATAATATAAGATTGTGCTGTTATGTAGGGTTTGCAGACCCACATTTTTAAATTTAAGTTACCCAGGCCATTCATTTTAAATTATTTTGAAATGATTAAATTGTTCCATTATTAAGTAGGTATTGTAAAAAATAAATAAAAATAAAACGACAAAATAAAAGCATATAATCATAATGTTGTACATATTACTGTGTAAGGTGAAACCAATCACGCTGGACAGCTGGTAAGCTAGCCAACGTTAATCCACCAAGAAATGGTGATGAGGCAGTTTGTACTGTTATAAGTTCTGGCATAAGGTGATCGGGTTAACCTACTCTTACTAATGTGTGAGACTAGAGTATTGCGATGATGTGGATTATTAAAGAGGTAGAATTTTCGGGATACTTTCAGAATTAAATCTTTTAGAGTTGGAAACTTGATATCATTATGTAGTTTAAGGTTAAGGTTTGTGTTACATGCTATTTTGAGTGCTTTGTTTTGAACGACCTTGAGTTTTTTGTAATTAGTGTAACTAATACTACTCCAGACAGGGGATATCGTTTTATTACAGGTCATCAGCCTATAGCAGTTCACTGCTGGATAGTCCTTTCTAATTGCACGGCATTCAACTCGATTCTCGGCAACTCTCATCCAGCTTCTCCAGACCCTGCAAAGATCGTCGCTCCACCTAGCCTGAGGGACCTTACGTTTGCCGATTTGCGGCCTACACTCAAGAACACGAGAGTAAAATTAACCGAAATTAAGTGTGGTTGGGTCTGGTAAATAAATAAACTTACTAAATTTATAAAAAAAAAATATTTACTTTCGGCACTAGATGATCCAGAAAAATTATTATCAGTTGAACTGTCTTCGTCCATTACCCTTATAATAAATTAATTTTCAATCATATTGTTAATGAGTTTATACGATATAAACCAAATCCAACCAAACCATGTAATGCGTAATCAAAGTTCGGAATTAGCAAACCAAGGAATTAGCAAGCGAATATAACAAAAACAGTCCAAAAGTAATAGCCAAGTCAGAAAATATTACAATAACCTATAACACAAAAACTTCCAAGATTGCGAGAGACTACGCGGAGCATTGACGAATCAGTGACGTGAGAGAAAAATTTGACGTTAAATATTTTTTTTCTAATATCATGGCACCCCATGAAATGGAAATGGTTTGGTTAAAAAGGTTGGCTGGTTGGATAATTGACATTATAAATATCAAAATAAAGCTACAAATATAATATGTGATCAGAATTTGTTTTTTTCTTTATGGTTAAACAAAGTAAAGTTAAAGTTTTTATCACTTACCAGAGTAATCAACTCCATTAATTTTAAAACTGACTCTGTCCATGATTGCACGAAGTCTTCCTCCATTGAGTGCCACTGTGGAAGTGTTGCACTCCAGCAACTGAAGTAAGAACTGAAAACTTAAAAACACACGGCGTTGTATTGCCGACGTGTACGTGACTGTTGAATGCGGTTTATACGTTAGGTATTGTCCCTGTGTGTAGGTTTCGTTACTACGTTCTGAACCCTACCTTACCTTATTTTGACATACATAGTATAAGATCCGCTTGTACTACAAATCACTAAATGTTTTTAGCGCTACACATGATTTAAAACATCAATAAGTTTCTGTCATCTTCAAAAGATTGACAGAAACAGAACAATGTTTTAGAGCATAGCGCTAACGTATAAACGTATTTAGAGTTTTGTCGATCAAACGGGCCTAAAAATAATAGTATCATATTACATAACATCACGCCTTGTTTCCCCGAAGGGTAGGGCAGAGGTGTCCCTGTAGCAGGTTCACCCACATTTCGCCAATTATGTTTTTAAGTCCCATGTAATAGGGGGCGAGCCTATTGCCATCAACCGGCGAAATGTGGGTGAACCTGCTACAAGGACACCTCTGCCCAACCCTTCGGGGAAACAAGGCGTATTGTTAGTATCATATTATTAGTATTTTGACCGCCTCTGTGGTCACAGACCCGGAGGTCCCGGGTTCAATTCCCAGTGAGTACAAATTATTCTGCTTGGTTTGGTTGGTGGTACAGCTTGTTCTAAGTCCGCCTGGCTAGCTACCACCATCTTATCGAAGTCTGTCACCACAACAACAATGTTAACAGCATTGTTGTGTTTCGGCAGTTAGAGGTAAGATAGCCAGTTCCACTGTGGTTATAGATTCCGGGTGGAGCTCGCTTCCGCCTTTGGCCTGATCATGACTTACCATGAGGTGAGATGCAGACCAAGAGCTTCCATGTTGCGGTTACAAAAAAACATTGGTATAAAAACCTCTCTTCATGGACTTATAAAAAAAAAAATCTCTTTCGTTCACATTTAGAAAACATTTTTGTAAAGTAAGTGTTGATGGTCACAACTGTAATTAGTTTTTAGAACAAAACTAGCTGCCCGGCCCGGCTTCGCACGGGTAGCATTAAGAATTTATTTACGGCGCACCTAACTACCTACCCTACCTACCCTACCTACCCTACCTACCCTACTTACCCTACCTACCCTACCTATCCTACCTACCTACCCTACCTACCTACCCTACCTACCCTACCTACCCTACCTACCCTACCTACCCTACCTACCCTACCTACCCTACCTACCCTACCTACCCTACCTACCCTACCTACCCTACCTACCCTACCTACCCTACCTACCCTACCTACCCTACCTACCCTACCTACCCTACCTACCCTACCTACCCTACCTACCCTACCTACCCTACCTACCCTTTTTACCCTACCTCCCCTACCTATCCTACCTACCTACCCACCCTACCTATCCTACCTACCTACCCTACCTACCAACCCTACTTACCCTACCTACCCTACCTATCCTACATACCTACCCTACCTACCTACCCTAATTACCCTACCTATCCTACCTACCTACCCTACCTATCCTACCTACCTACCCTACCTATCATACCTACCTACCCTACCTACCTACCCTACCTATCATACCTACCTACCCTACCTACCTACCCTACTTACCCTACCTACCCTACCTATCCTACCTACCTACCCTACCTAAAACCTCACGGAGCCCGAGACGTTTCCAACGAATGCAAAACCGTGGAAATCGGTTCGTGCGTTCTGGAGTTATAGCGTCAGGAAGGAAAACCCGACTTATTTTTATATAGTAGATAAACAGGTACCTAGTTACTTGAAAGAAAATGTCCAACATTTAATATACCTTTACTAGGTTAGTTGCGTTGAATAGGTACTTCCGCGTTTAAAAGATAACAAATATTTTCTGATTGCATACTCAACAATTTTGATAACCACGCCGTCTGCTAATTAATTATACATAACATAACATCACGCCTTGTTTCCCCGAAGGGTTGGGCAGAGGTGTCCCTGTAGCAGGTTCACCCACATTTCACCAGTTATGTTTTAAGTCCCATATAATAGGGGGCGAGCCTATTGCAATCAACCGGGCACAAATCCAGACTCCAGGCTGCTACTGAGAAAATTCAGATAGAAAAACCCAATAACACTTTGCCCTACCTGGGAATCGAACCCAGGACCTCATGCTCAGCAGTAGCACTTGCGACCACTAGACCAACGAGGCAGTCCTAATATCAATAAATTACACAAACTCGGACGTGTTACAACGAAACCTTTCATTCAAAACTCAGTACTTTACAAAAAGCAGCGTTTGTAAACGCAGTCTCGTCCCGTATGAGATACGATGTATATATAATCTCGAAAATATGGATGCAGAGATAAACAGTGGTAGGTGCAATATCGAAAATTGTGGAATAAATATTTATTTAAATATAAGGAGATATATATACCTATTAAAACAATATATATAATATACTAAATAGTAGTTTTTTAGTACTAGTTTTGGCATGCTTCACTGTACTGTTTGCAGCGCTTTCTTGATTTTTGAGTTTATTTATTCATTAAAACTTTATGCATAAGTAAAAATACCGTACAAAGGCGGACTTAAAGGCGGACTTCGGCGGAGTTTATGCATTACAAAAAAACATACAAAGAAATCAAATCTTTTCTCTTTGTATTTAGAAGAAGAAGATTCGATCAATTTGAAATGAGAGAGTTGTATTGATGATTTAAAAATTATACTTACGGTATTACCTTTTTTTATTACAATATGACCTGATACATACTGAGTAAGTATTGACCAGAAAATTGCAAGAAACGCAAGAGAATTTGAATGTCGGACGACTCTAGCGTATCATTATGCGGTTAGGAAACACCGACCACATCTAGTTTGAAATATGATCAATACGTAAATCAATTATGTTTTTTTAATTAGTATAATATTTCTCATGTAAGTGAAATTTCTTATGGGAAATAAAAATATCTCAAACGTAATCAATTCTTTTGAAGTGTTTTAGAACCAATTTATAGAAATAAAATATCATTTATCATTAACATAAAATATTAACAACAAGGTATCTAATTAACAATGCTGACGCATTTCGTTGTCGATTATAAAAAAAATGTTAACCGATTTTTAGTAATTTTTTAGTTTTGTAACATGTTGCTGAATTATTTTGTGATAAGGATAATCCTTCATGCATTTCGTTTTTGTAGGTACGTAAGTACTTACGTAGACAGCTATTATAATAATAATAAATTCATTTATTTCAGGTAAATTACACCCATTGCCAAACATAAATTGATACAAATTTTACAAATAAAATAAAATAATGTCAAATAAAATAAAATCAATTAAAATCAAATCAAATTAAATTGCATCAAATTAATTAAAATTAAATAATGTCATTTTTACAATCAAATCAATAACATCTATCCGACACTGGTACAGCAACATGTCTGCTGGAACAATGCTGGATGAAGGGGCAGTCCAGCCTTCCCGCAATCATCGCCAGTACGATAATATAATGGATAGTGACAGCTAATTCTGACAGTAGTAAAAGTAAAACGCAGAACAGTAGCGACATCTGAAGTTATCAAATGGTAGTTTTTATCCCCATTCAAGTGACATTTCACAAAACAATTACACAGATGTTTACAAACGAGAACGTCATTCGTGCGCCAAAAGTTTAATGTACAGCGTATGCAGTATGTTAACCAGCAAAACATTAGAGGACCCATCACAATCTATGAAACTGCACCCATTCCATACCCAAAATGTTCAAAATTCTAAAACATAACGCATATAAACGTTATGGCAACATAATCGTAACTACTAGCAGCCCAAACGCCTTCCTATCCAATCTCGGAGTGCATTCAATCCGTGTAATGTATTGACGTTCATATTCCTTCATCGCTGAGCCGATGCATGGTGAAGCGACGATCAGAGGTCGGGAGTATTGGTTACTGGATTGACGTTTCTTCTGGATAACTGTTTGTATTGAGATACAGGTGTAAACGGCTGCTAAAGGAAAGGGAAAACATTCATCAATAGTAGAAAATATAAAAGTATTTTTTAGGTATTTATTTTGTAAAGTTGCTAACAAATTAATGTCGAATAAAGTCAATTACAGAAATTCCTTACAAGTAAAACATTATTACAAACATTAAACATTATTACAAGTATTTTAGATAACCTTTTTTTGTTACAAGGAATCGATTATTCAACTCGGCCTATCGCAGTCCACTACTAGACATGGGTCTCTCCCAGGCTGCGTCACAATACCCTGTCCTCCACCTTCCGCATCCAGTCTGTCCCAGCCACCTTTTTAAAAAGTCGTCGTTCCATCTACCCGGGGGCATCCCACTCTACGGTTGCCAATACGCGGTCGCCACTCCAGCACTTGTCTGCTCAACCGGCCATCAGTTTCGACAAACATGGCCAAGCCACTGCCACTTCAGCTTGCTTACTCTGCAAGGTACATCGGTAACTCCGATTCTTTTCTCGATAACTTTATTTCTGAATTTAGCATTCAAAGAAACTCCGAAGATAACCCGCTCCATAGCGCGCTGGGTGACCTTAAATTAAATAGTTTCTGGAAAATAAGCTATTTATATTTATATAAAAAGGTTTTCCAACAGCTTCTGCACGATACAAATGTTGATTTCTTGCCATCTCATACATGTAGATAATAAATTACAACTAGTTATGACTTATCTTGATGACAATTATGATTGATGGCCTGAAACACAGGTTTTCATAAACCTAGATCAGGCAGGTCTACATTACAGTTAGAATAAAATTTTCCTCGATTGTAATTAATGTAAATCATAATTTTACTTTATAATTGAATAAAATTGTATTTATTTATTTTATTTTATCTTGGTAATCATAGAAAAAGGCAAATTAAAATACTTAAAAAAAAGCATTAAAATTATTACCGATACTTTGGGTGAATCACCAAAATACTAACGAACCATTTCTAATAAAATAAAAAAGAAAATGCAAAAATTGATTTCATATTCAGTCTATTTCAACCAAAAAAGTAATAATATTAGTGAACTGTTTTTATTAACTGTCACTTTTCGAGATGGAAATATTACATAAAATTTGGTTTGAGTTTTTTAAACCATTTTTTAGCTTCGCTTGCGTCTCAAAATCGATTTTAGGCTGCCTGTCCACTGGACCAGAGCAAGGCAGCAGAGCGGAGAAATGTGCCAATATTAACCAATAGGAGCGGAGCTCTGAGGCGGAGTTTAGATTCTATTGGTTAATGTTTGCACATTTCTCCGCTCCGCTGCGCGCTGCCTCGCTCCGCTCCAGTGGACAGGCAGCCTTAAAGTGCCCTAATTATGATTGTGCCCATTTTCCTTAAGCTTCTTTATAAGAAAAAAGTTACGAATAAAGCAAAGCGCAAATTATAGCCGCAGCAGGAGGGCGTGTCAGACTCTTACTGACTAAAACCCACCCGTGTTCCTTCGGTTGCCCTGTTGCCGGGGGCCATGATCTCCCTCTCGGTTTTCTTCGCAACCCCGGCAGGTCGCAACCCCGCAACGTAACACATTACAAAATGCGCCTTAAAGGTGTAAACATAATGAATAAAAAACATACGAGTATTAGAAAACACTGAACATACGTTTGTACATTTATGAAATTTAAGAATTTGAGTTGGATATAAAAATAAATCACGATATACTATTCAATATCTTTCGGAAAGTTATTTATTAGTCATTTCTACATAATTTATATTTAAAAAAATTACAATAGTCGCGGAAAATATATAAAAATAAAAAAACATAATTATTGTTACAGTTTCTTCGAAATCTAATATTTTAACAATTACAGTAAATTCTTTTATACTATTTTTATATAATCCTACATTTTTTCAATGTTAATTGCCAGTAAAGAGATAAAGCATCCGAAAAGGTAATTACTGCAATTATTTTAATTTTATTAAAAGAAAGTCAAATGTTTTCGTTTGACTAATCTGTCTGTCACTTGAAAGTTACTGACATCGTTTTTAATAATGGATCTACATAAATTAATTGTTTAAGTTATTCGTCAAGCAAGCCGTATGCAAGCTGATGAAGCAACTTTATTCACGGCCACCATACTTTAAGTACATAGATGCCTCTTTGCGTATATATTATGAAGTAATTCCTTCATAAAACGATGGACTCCACCCTGCATTCACAACGTTTTGGAAAAACTTCTTTACAGCCCATACATAAAGTTCTATTTGCTACAACTTCAAACATTTTATGACATTTCAATAGTTCTAGTCATTCTGAAATCAACTTAATTTACACTTTCATAAAGTTGATATTCATTTAAGCGTAATAAACATTAATTGGAAACAAGGATTTGAATAGACTTTAAATAAGTATTTCTTCATCTTCACACTCTTTATATCAAACACTTTGCATGTGTACCTATGAGTATGAACAAGCTGATATAACTATAAGATATAGAAAACTTATCATCTTAATAAAATTTAAAATCTTTTGTGTTGGTGTTGATTGCTAAACAAATGTTTTCGGTCGAGCTTGGTCCATCTGAAAAAGAAAATTCACGTTAAAAAAGGTTCTATACAGGAAGAAATTCTATACACCAACCAAAGTAGCTAAATACTGGCTCAAACGTAAGAGTGCACTTCAGCTCAGCCTTTAGCAATCATCTCCTGTACATAGGCCTATCCTAAGTTGAACCACGACACTCGGTTCTCCGCCTTCTGCATCCAGTCTGTCCCTGCCACCTTTTTAAGGTCGTCGGTCCATCTAGCCGGGGAACGTCTCACGCTAAGCTTGCCGATACGCGGATATACAATGTACTTACCAATATTAAACCACTGTGTGGTGGGTATCCCGGACTCTTGTCGTGCTTGAACAATGGCTTCTCTGATGGCAAACGCTACCACCACTGTCGCACATGTTGCTGGTTCTCCGGTTCCTGTAAATAAAAATATTTTTTCATAAAATCTACAAATTCAGCGAAAAGTTATTTCAATCATACAAACAAAGCCATCAAAGTAAATTCGAAAACAGCTATCAGTTGTGAGTTATTCACAAATATTTTGAGTAACTTTACTGTACTAAGACGGATGAGAGTCCTGAGATGGTAAAAAGGCGACAAAGCCGCTTTCAACTCTGTTATCTAACTATCCTGCTGGTTGTACCTTTCAAATTTCACCCTTACCTTTAGATCCAAGTATAAGATCATTGCTGAAAGAATTCTTCTTGAAATATACCCTGAAGTCTTGAGGTATATCCCTCGCTTCAGGTATGTGATAATCCCAGGTTCTGTCTGTGAGGATTGCACCAGATTCGGCGTAGGTGAGTTTTTCGCAAGTCCAATATCCTAATCCCATGATGAAGGAGCCTTCAACCTAAACAGAAATGGATAAATTTTGATTTATATGATAATAAAAAAAAAAATCTTATTATACAAAGAAAATACTGAGAAAACAATAAACATTGAAGCAGTAAGTTTTCCACACTAAATAAATGCGCGGGTAAAGTAAGCTAATTTGAACAGTGATTACTTACTTGTCCAACATCCACCTCTGGGCTAACACTCAAACCCACATCTTGCAACATATCCACTCTCAACACCTCAGATTCCCCCGTCAGCACATCTATTTCAACTTCACACAACGCCATACCATACACATTGTAAACTTGCGCATCAGCAACACTAGCGAACCCGTGAGCCTGAAGATCCACATTGGCATCAAATGCTGCCTTTATTAGTTGCTCCCAAGTTGGATCAGTCAATGTAGCCCTAATAGGGGCCAATCGTGCATTCAGTTCATCACAACATCTTCTCAAAGCAATAATAATACTCTGTGTTGAAAGACTTCCTCCAGAGATAAAGCTGTTAGGAGCAATTATTGTGTTGTTTCCTTTGATCTGAATCTTTTCTACAGGTATTTTTAGAAAGAAAGCAGCCACTTGAGCTGCCTTCGTGTTTATGCCTTGTCCCATTTCGACACCAGCGTGGGTGATGACAACAGTACCGTCTCCTTGGAAGACTGATAGGTTTACATCGAACCGTTGTGCACCAGCAGGAGACCATCTTGCGAATGCCCACCTCATGCCTCGTTTTTTCCATCTATTCTGTGTGTTGAAAGAATCTACTGCAGCTCTTCTAGTACTGTATTCAGCATTTGCTTTAAGGGTCTCTACCATACCTGACATTTCGTCGAATTTGGCTCTGTCTAGATTTGCTAGACGGACTGCTACCGGGTCTAGAGATAGTTCATAGGAAATTCTTTCCATTATGTGTTCCATGCAAGCTATAGCTTCTAATGTACCTGAAGGAGGAAAACATATCGGTATTTTAATAATAATTAGTTAGAAGATTCGTAAAAAAAGAATCATAGCAGTTACAACATGGAGTTACACTTACCTGGTGATCTACACCACGTATTTTTAGCTGTATCAGTAACTGTATCAAAAGACTTGAAATTGATGCGAGTGGCATCGTAGCAATTGTAATACACGTCAGCACCAAGAGCTGTCAACGTTTCATTGACCAGGAAGCCATTGTCTTCATAAATTGTCGAGTCTAAGCGTTGGATCACTCCAGCTCTATTCACCCTAATCTGGAAAAGGTATTGTTTTTAACATCTTATGATAATCGGGGTTTCAAGTAAATTGATTAATGAAAGAAGAACATAGGTAGTTTATACAGTTTAATTAATAAAGTTTACCATTTACAATCTAAATACTAACAACACCTTAATAACTATAAATCTACATTGATTGAAAACAGCCGTATTGGACAATTAATTGTTACAACGACAAATAAACTAAAAGTAAACATCATGCAGATAAATAAAAAAAAATACCTTGAACATTGAAAAAGAAAATCTTCAAGCTGGGATCGAACCAGAGGACTAGAAACCCTAACCCACCCGTTCCTATTTCGCAATGAATCAATAAAGTCAAGGTCAAAGTCAAAGACATAATATATTATGTCGATGGAAGCTAAGGGCGTTTCCGCAAGCTGAGGACAAAATTAGAACAGTGCCTTGCAAAACATCTCCAATTATTCTACCTACACTTTGATAAGAGCGTTCATTCTGAAAGTGAGCAACGTCGCAAATAGATGCCAATTATTTCACTGTTTTGATTAATTTGGCAATATTACCGTATGGAAATATGAAATATGGCTAACTGGTGAACTAAAATATTGATTAATAAATGCAATAATTAATATCGGATCACCGAATATTTAGTTTTAGATGTATAAGTGTATTTGGAAACTTACCAAATACTTTTTTACGAAAGTAAAAAACATTATCTTTTTACCTTGAGCGCTTACGCAACTTTAATGGGCAAAAAGAACATGTTAGCCACTGGATTCGGCAATTATGACAACTGAGAATAACTATATTAATTTTTATCTAAAATCTGGGATTTAAAATTTTTACGCCAGACCTGGGTTTTTTTCGTATGGGCCGTGGTCTTTCTCCAATTTTAACTACTGTGACGAGCCTAGTAACGCCATCTAGCATTGGACTCGATAACTAAATTATCGATCATTACAATATAAATTATAGATTAATACAAATTTTGGTCAACTATTCAACTGTCTTTTTACTGTGTAGAAGTTTCGGAGTACCGTTATAAAAAAAAAAAACAATACCTACAGGAACAAAATAAGAATTCAAATGCACTACATAAATATTTCAAAACCAGTTACTAAATAAAATAGGTACCTCATAATCATTGGCACAAGGCAATCTCTTGCCAACTGCTCTGAAGTTCGTGGTCAGAGGTTGAATGAACCTGCACGGACGGTTCAACTTCTGTACGACAAGACTGCATGCAACAGCACACTGGATACTGCGGGATATCTTCATGCCATATCCACCACCAATACGGCGGACGTAACAATCGATTCTAGAAGAATAATAAAATAGATTACTAAAAGATGTCGAGTGGTTTCTTTCTACCTGAAAATAATAGGTACTTTAACCGAAATCGTCTGAGCAAACTAAATACGTAAATGACAATATAACCACGATGGTAAAATAATTGCTTGTGAATTTAAGGACGGCGTTCAATCAGTCATTCAAATCAGAGCAGTGGTGGCCGCGACTTAAGAGTTGTAGGTCGTAGGTTCGAACCCAGCAGGTGCTTTACTTTGTGTAAATAGTTACCCGACTACGGCGAAGCAAAAAGGAGGGTTATGATTTTGACCGGTATGTATTTAAGTATGTATATATGTATGTGTGTTCATCTGTGACCTCATAACTTCTAAACTACCGATCATAATTTGAAAAATGAGGTATCATTGTAAGCGTCTTGATTGTTAGCTGGTTCGTCACATTAAATGCAATATAGCGCCCTCTAGAAGACATAAAGTCATGAACTAAAAAAAAAATTGTGCCGTGTGTATCTAAGTGGGTATCCAAGTATTTATATAATATATATCATATTGTCTAAGTTAACAAATCTCTTTAAATAGTTAAAAAAACAAGCAAAAGTGAGACTGTGCTAAGTTCGGCGCGGCTGTAAAATTAATCCCTATTGTACAATAAAACCCTAACAAAAAAAATTATAAAGCTGCTCTGCAAATATTTAATCACGAAAAGTTCAAAAACAATCAGATTCTTTAGTAGTCCTAATGCCCGATGTTTTGGTATCTGTAAGCTTATGTTTATTAGAGCCAAGCTTGTCAGCAGTATTATTCAAAAAACATTGTAACACGTACTTATTTTCATCCATCTTCAATGCCCTCGAAATCATAACATGTGTTCCATCAAGCCACTGAGTAGCTGTATGCACTTCTAGTCCTTCTTCCGTAGGTTTGACTACGCATAGCAGAGTCTCCATAGTAAAATGATACTGTCCATACATGGCGGTACTTCCAGTTATCGTCTTATATACATCTGTGCCAGTATTTGTAGCATCTACTGATAAAAACAATGTGTTTCTAGTAGTATCAGTTTTAGCTACTTTGATGTCTATAACAGGTTTTCTAACATTGCTATAAGTAATTTTGACTAATTTCGTGGCTCTGTCAGCAATATATCGAGTTTCTGCTACAATGATGCCGATTGGCTGATGGTAATATTTTACAGTACCATCGCATAACACTTCTTCGTTGGCTTGGTATAGTAAACTGTCTGCTGGCGTGAAAGAATTTAATCCTGGTATGTCTTTGACTGTGTAGAAGGCTATAACACCTGGGCATGCCTGAAATAATAAAAATGATTATTTTTGAAGAACGCTGATAATGAACATAAATTTTATATACGGGTACGAGTGACTACAAACGTAGCGTGGGAAACTCCTTAGATAAATTAGTCAACAAACTTAGAAACGTGGCCGGGACTCACGGAGAAGAAGAAGGTTGAGGATCAGAATATATATCGATAACCACTGTTCATAAATTAAGTAATCGCTTATCCAAAGAAGATAGACTCACCAATGCAGCACTGGGATCAATCTTGGTAATAACACCCAAAGCTACTGTGCTGAGCACGAAGGCACCAAACACTTCGTGAGGTAAACTGGGAATGTCATCTGTGTACTGAGCTTCACCAGCACATTGAATCTAGAGAGAAAAACAGGGTTCTATTAGTAAGTTTTCATACAGTTGGTTTTAAGTCCGATATACACTCCCGGACTCCTAAATCAAGCTATCGTGCATTTTCACATCAAAATAATGATAAGTCTAAAACAAAGTTTTTACGCAGTTTAGAAGCTGATATACTCGCCATCATTTCGGTATCACCATTGTTCCAAATTTGAAGTCAATTATTTGAAAAAGAGAAGAAAATCGGAGTTTGGTCATATTAGCAGCAAGCTTTGGTTAGAGCATCTATAAGTCAATCGTTATTTCATTATTTATTTAGTTTTATATAAAAAGAGTATCGAAATTGTTTTTCTTTATTATTTACTCCATTATGTCGTTCAAATTATGGACATTGCACCTGAAGTTGCCGCGCAAGCTGTGGCACTTCTACAGCCTGGCTTCTGTCAGCGAAACGTAAGTATACAACTTCATGTAATCCGTTCTGCCGTTTAAAGAATTTGCCATCGATACCTGGAGACTGGTGACTTCGTACGCCGTTTGGGAGGACCACTAAACCGGGTCACTAAAGCACGACTAGATTGGTGTATTTTTACTATCAGCCTGCGTAATCGTCACCTTACTACAGTATAGGTCTCAAGGACACTCGAAGAATGTGGCCTGAAACCTCATAAGCCAGCCAAATGGACCCAAACTGACACCAGCTCACAAAGGCGCGCCTACAGTTGACATGCTAACATTTGCATTGGACTCAACGTCTATGAAGCCAGATTTTTATAGGGATGAAACCTAGATTATTCTGTATGCCTATGATGGACGTTGGGCAATTTAATATATTTAATTCTAGGCCATAATTTAATTCGAACCGCATGACGGCCGTCGTAATTACTCTTGGAGGTAACACAAGTTACTAAATAAACATTTAGTCTATGTAAACCATTGTTTTCTTCATAAATGCCACGCTAGTTTTGCCCCTGAGAAACGCAATAAGACGATTTATTGCAATTGAAACTGTTTTTTTTTTTTAGTATTCCTATTTCATATTTGGAAAAATGAGAAAGTGAAACAATAATGAGTGACTGGCTTCAAAACTATATAAGTTTTCGCTTTGTACTACCCTTATTTAAAAAAAAAATAGAGAATTTTAAACAAAAATATTCGATGTCCGGGAGTGTATTTTAATAAAAAACAATATGTAAATCAAATCATCATTCTCCTGCCCTTAAATCCCAATTTATTTGGGGTCGGTGCAACATGTCCCATTCTTCCATACTTTATTATTAGTCGTCATCTCGGTAGTCACTCCCTTTCTGGCCATATCGTCTTTCACATAATCCATCCATCGTTTCTTTGTCCTTTTTGTACTCTTATAGCCATGAACATTCATACTCAAACTTTCCTCATTCCTCCGCATCACATGCCCATACCATGACAATACAAAAAAACGGTACATCAAATAAATTTGAATTTGAAAGAGTATGAATAGGGCAGTGTCCAGTTAAATGAAGACATATTCCATACAAAAAAATGATTGTATCCGAGACTTGGGGAAAAAGCTGTCAACTTCATGCAGTTTAATTTAGCCCAACCCTTTTAGTCTTTACTTACCAATGCTTCCACTTTAGCAATAGGTTGGTTCAAAGGCCACATCTTTGGATCGGTAGTGAAGATCTGTCGCGCATCTGAGACTGGTCTGGAAGCGTGTAGGTGGATAGTACCAGACTCAAAGCGTGGGCTCCTGATGTTTGGTGGACAGAGTGTTAGAAGACCCTGAAATAGAGTTGTATAAACTAAGGTAAAAGAAGTTTTGCTGTAAATTATATGACTTTACTCCCATTTTCTTGAAATTTCTTAATGGTAAAACATTATTCCATTAATGAAGTGATCATAAGAGTTATACACTTGATAAAAATATGGACAATATGAACAGTTAAATCCTTATGACTATTAATCTGTAATTGATTAGGAAAATGGTAGTTGTTCGTGAGATTGGCCAGTTACAACATGATACACAGAACAAAACTAAATAAAGCTTATCTTCAGGTTATTTTATAAAACTATCTTAGTTTTAAAACAACTGAGTCTAGACAGGAAATTCTACGGAGATAGAAACAAGAAGTTTAATGGTTTCACGTTGTTAGTGCATTTTCGCGTTTCTGTACGAAGTAATCACGGAATTAGAGCATGTTTCTCGATTTTCTAGATAGAAACAGAGATTAAAAAATAAAGATACAATGGACGCAACATGCAACACAATAAGTTGTGTAGGTACTGCAAATATTTTAGATTTTTAGGAGAACTGATAATAGGTAAGTTGCTACGTAAGTTACTAATTATGATATTTCTTGCAAGTTAGGTATTTATTATGATATTTCTTGCATTCTTCTTCATAAAGTTGTGCATGTCAACTTTATCAGAAGTTCATATTTTACCCACGACTATTTTGCCAACAGGTATATTTGTCAGAGATCATAAATGTTTACTTATTTTGAACAAGTACATAGTTCGGTCCGAGTTCATAATTGAAGGTCAGTTGTCAAAAATATTCTTGGGAAATAAAAAAAACTTACCTTGAAGAACAATGCCTTTGCAACATATCGCCGATACGCCACAGAAGCTTCCGGTGGATTATCATCAACAATCATCTCTCCATCTAATACCTGTAGAGCTGCTTGTAAGGTTTCATTGGTGAATAAGGGCTTTCCAATGAGAAACGTTTCAGTAGCTGACGCCCTCAGGAACCTGGTAGATAGACCACCATATACGATTCTTGCTCTTTCAACTATATTATTTGCATTCAATTTGTAGAGACAACCTGTGTTGACTATAGCATGGGCACTTTGAGATCTTGGCATTAGCTGGAAGAGGAAAAATAATATATTATTAGATTTTTTTGTTGAGAAAATATTCGCAAGCTTGCGCTGGTTTTCCCCTTAAAAAACGAATTAGCAATTTGTAGTGCCTACCGGTATTAGGTCCCAGACCATAACCCGTAACCAAGTTAAATGCAAGACGCTAACTGAAAAAATCATGAAAATGTGAATGGAAATATAGTGAATAACTAATATGCTCATAAACTTCCTTAATCTGGGTTGCAATATAGCATGCTGGTTTCCATTGCTGGGATGTAGTTATATTTTCTGCATTCTCATATTGACTTATTTCCTGAGAATCTTGGTGCCGTATGTGATGAACCAGGTGAGCGCTTCCACCAAGATGTTAAGATTATGGAGACCAGATAGCTGGGACGCAAACATGATGACTACTGCTGATTGTTGAAGAGAGATAAACCGGATAGAAAGCATGAGAGAAAAATATTGAACAGGAGTTTTGAAGGAAGTAGAAAAAAATACCATAAGTCTTTTTGATTTACTTTGTCTCTAGCATTATTTTTAACTAACACGGTTATAAAAGAAAAAAAAAATAAAATTGATTTATTTTTATTTAATCATGAAAATTGTTAAACATTATAAAATATGCTGCAATATACTATGTGCTAGAAAAAAAAGCCTAGGTACCTAGTTATTTTCAAAAAAAAAATTGGAAGGATAAAAATAGTTAAATTTCGCAGGCCCGTGTTATGGTTGTTGTTTTTTATTTACTTTTGTGTTCAACTTTCTCTAGTAACGCTTTCTTCTAATTAGCATAATAAATTTATGTATTATGTTACCTTGTAAGAAAAGAATTTATATTCATTGCTCAGCGGTGGCAACATCACATTCAGAATCACTTTTCCCGTCATGTTTGTTCTTAAGAAGATCTCCATCGTTACTATTTGTACTGTTCTATTGATGTCAACTGTAAAAGAAATCAGATATATCGTAGCACGTATTCTAACGTGGCGTAAGGAACATTTTGCTCAAAATGCGTTTAGAATGCAATCCGTTACAGTTTTTTGCGCTCGTTCGAATGGCGTAAGTAACATCGTCGTAGCTTGAAGATTCATGTTTCTAAATATTTTTTTAAACAAAATTATGATGCATCGGACAAATGTAAAAATACGATTGACATTAATATTTCATATTAGATTGGCGTAAAAGACATACTTCGGAATAACTATCCCTTACGTCAATATGCTGCAAGTGAAATTGACAAAATTATCCCTTACAAATTTAATTTTTCATATTATGACTTTCTAGATAGTAAAATCCGTCTCATTTTAGCGCACGGCTGAAAGAAACAGAACCGTATACCATTATTCACCATGCTTAAAAGTAAAACTTACAATAGGTAAGTAATTGAATCTTCGGCAGTGTTTATTTTTATTTTTTTGTGTTTGAACTGATATGACATATATGACATTCGTCATTATCAGATTGTCAGCTTATAAGCTTACACGTTTGTTTTAATTACGGAAGATAACAGTAAAGTTAATGTGGACTTTGTCATGGCTCGCCGTAACAAATTATTACAAAACACAGAATAAATTCTTATTACACAAAGAACGGAATCGTTGCAGTACCTACCTACCTACTTATTTGTTTATTTGTGATGTTCTTACTTATGTTAACTTATTGCACCCTTTTTCGTTAGTAATTATTGAATCTCAATTGAAGAAGTGAGTTTTAACTAATTTTAGACCTGTATTTAATTAAACCCTGGCTGAAGTGTTAATTTGACGTAACGTACAATTCGAATTTTAATGTTTTTTTTTCCATGCAGAAGAATGGCAGACGTGATAAAGATATTTTTTAAAATTTTATTTTGAAGGGAAAATAAATGGAATTTGATTGTTTTATGTTGTTTTGACCGGTATGTGTGGAGGCGGCGACGCCCGCCCCTGCTTGCTGTGCCTGCAGCCAGGACCAACCTACTGGCGAGAATTCCTCTCACTAGAGCCATGCGAGTGGTAAACGAGGTTCCCGAGAGGGTTGATGTATTGTGGTGCAACTTGAGTGAATTCGCAAAAGTTACATTACATATAATATGTTATGTAGATGTAGGTTAAGATTTATTATATAGTATGTAATTTTATAGGATGTAAATTAAGGATTTAGCATGTAAGGCCACTCTATCGCATTGGATCGCAGATCTATAATGGTAGTTTTAGGTAAGATTTTCATAAATAAATATTATGTTAATGTTAAACATAATAATTTGTTAAAATTAAAATTATAGAAGTTTTTTGTATTGATTCAAAAGGTGATTTTGAGTTAAAAATATTAATATAACAATTTTAATTTTTAATTTTTTCTCATTACCCTTTTTTTAATATGTTTACCAGTATTAATATATATAACGTAACGGACATGCTTTCTTTGTAATTAAAGGTTTAATGCGTAAATAGATTATATCAAGTATAAGAGGCCAAAAAGTTAAACAGAACCATGAAAGCCACTTAAATATAACCTTAAAAATAAAAAAGATATAACGACATTTCACGAAAAAAAAAAACATTTTTTTGGCTCTCCTGAAAAATAGCTATTCATCCCTTACGCCAAGTTAGATTACGGTCGACGATATCATTAAAAAAAAAAGGTAATGTCCTTTCATGTCTCTAACTGTATTTGTAATTGATAAAGGCGCTATTTTGACCAACTAGGTACAAGAAATGAAGACAAAGCAAAGACTCTGGATATCATAGCTAAATATTTTTTTAAATGTTCTTGAATACTTACCAATAGTTAGCTGGGCGCCTATAGTAGTCAACAGCAGGAAAATATCAGACGGAAAGGTTGGATTTTGGTGCTTAATCATCAAATTGCCTGCGATTGTACCTACCTGAAATTAGATAAAACATTATCTTAGAGATTTCTAAGTTATTACTTTCACCAGAATCGAACTGAAAATAAATCTAAAAGGCTTTAGACTCAAAATTTTCAAATATTCTTTCCCTGTCAAACGTTGTGATTTAGATTTGTATGGCTCTAATCGGGCGGTATCATTTATCTATTTATCATCAAAACAAATACTTACATTTCTAACAGGTATATGTGCAACCAAATCTACATGAAAATGAATTTTCGAGAGATATCCAAAGTATTCATGTGCAGATGCACCCTTCAGAATTTCAAGAAATTCTGACAAAGTTGTTCCGGCTCCAACTACCAGGTTCTGGTCGTATGTAACGGTTTTCAGCTCCTGAAGTGCACTTACGTCTATCAGGACACGGGGGTAGTCATCAATTGGGACTGCTCCTTTAATGTAAAGAGAATTAGTATTAACAATAAAATAAAGAGGATGTAATGCATGACTTAAACTTTACTAAATGATTTTTCGATCTTACAGTCGACATACGAATCATTTTCTGGACCGTACTATACCCAATACAAATATATTGACTACGTTTCTTAGATACATATAGATTAGCAAAAATATTATTAGGTACCTTTAGCAGTATTTCCGGCTACCAGCATATATGAACCAACACCCTCGTGAAATAATATATTAAAAACATCTTGAAGTACTCTAGGCTTGAACCATATTCTACCATCCTTCAGTATGATCCTTTTGACTTGATTGTCATGTACGTCATCGTCACCAATCACGCACCAATCATCATCATCATCACATGCAGATTTATTGCATGGCTTTCCTGACTTCTTGCAGATTTGCAGGTCTTCTATATCCAAGATCCTGTGTTCTTTTGGAGCGTCTTTGGCAAATCTTTTGAAGGCTTCAAGGATTGGTCTGTAGCCGGTACAGCGGCAGACATTGCTGCCAAATGATTGTTCTACTTCCAACATTGTGACACTCTTTTTGCTTTCCAAGAGACTGAAATATTATCCAAATTGATTGGTGTTATTTACCGTTATAAAAGTGGCCAAAGATTGAAGTATATGTTTATTTATGACAAAAGCAAGTGAATGATTACAATTATGATTTTGGTAATAGGTAAGCATTTTAGAACAAAACATTCTTTGCTTGCGTACCCATGCATAGCCATGACCCATCCAGAGGTGCAATATCCACACTGGGATCCATGGTGTTCTGCCAATGTTTTCTGCAGCTTATGGTATCCTATCTTCCTGTTTCCCAGACCCTCGATGGTCCTGATGTCCCAGCTATCGCAAGATGTGATTGACACTAAGCACTGTTAGACAAAATTAAAGATTTATATCGTTTTTAGGATGTAGGAAGTCTGTTTTATACATTATAGCAATTTCTGTAGATGAGTTTAGATTTCAACTAATTAAAGTACCTTTACCTAACAGAAAGATATAAGCAGGAACCGAAAACTTTTATAAATTACGGTACGGGTATAAAAGAATTTTGGTTACTTCTACTAACCGCTATTAAAACCCTAAACCTTAGTGGTTTAGGGTTTTAATACCGGTTACCTAAAAATAACCTTGCTACGAGTAGGGAACAGAATATTGCAATGCCGACAATTTGATGGCATCAGCAAAAATATTATAAGTATCGATCGCGATATTTTTCCAATCTGGCAATTATTGAGTAAAATCTTAGAATAATCACCAAACAGCATTTTTTTGCGTTCGTTGTTTCTTTCAGGACAATTATTATATTTTTCTTAAATAAAATGTATCCATGTATAACTGGTTTATGAAAAATTACGGTATTATTAAATTGTAAACCTACTTAAGGTGGATCTGCAGCTGTAGCCCACGAAATTCACATTTTGTTACGTTTTCTGCAAATCAGTGTGTATCTTGATCAAAATATGAGTCGTGACTATAAGAGATATATATTTACAGAATTTTAATTATTAATAAATAGTCAAGATACAATCTGACCTGCAGATTGCAAAAATCGTAAGAAAATTTGAATTGCGCGGCCTGCAATTGCGGATCCACCTTAATTTTTTTGCAAAATCTCACGGTGTTATTGGCACAAGTGTTAAGACTTATTTTTTCTTTTGAATTTCATTTCAATACTTTCATATTTCCATTACATCCAAAAAAAATCTGTAATTGTTATATATAATTATTAAATTAATTATAAGTCATTTCAATGATATTAAATTAATCATGATCAACATTAATTTTGTTTTGTGAGTTATCAGTGACAGATGAGAGAACTGGTTCAGATTAACTACAATTCTACAGCTTATATGAATTTTCATTGTCGGGACTACTCATGACACGCCCTTTTCATGTCCCTCATGCTTATTGCCTAACCCTAGCCGTAAACTATATTATTAGCTATGTATGTTAATGTTGTATAGAGGGCCGATCCTTGAGTAAGTACTTGAATTTGTGCACCAATTAAAACATCTATATAGTATTGTCTTAAAATAATAATATATGCTAATAGTAAAGTCAAAGTCAAATCATTTATTTCAGTTAGGCTAATAAAGGCACTTTTGAATGTCAAAATTAACATGAAAATTGAATTATTGATATTAGTTTCCCTATCAAAACATAGTTTTTCATGGAGTAAAATGAGTAAGAAACTCCATATAATATGTCTTTCATATTCTGTTTTACAATTATAATATGTGAAGACAATCTCATCATCATGAGTGAACCCACTGCTGAGCATTTTCTTCTCTTTTTATTTACCAATCCTGACTCTCCTGTACCAGCCGTATCCAGGTTCTACCCGCGATGGTAAAAATGACGTCTGCCCATTTCCCCGTCAGATGACCGAAACTTCGTCTTCAAAAAGTGCAGTAGACTCTTTGTGCTTTGTTGCCGTCGATAGAAAAACTACTCACAGCATTGATGGCAATATGAGGAGCCCCTAAGCATTTGGAGGCTGTGACCATGCAGGCTCCGCAGCCACCCTCGCGACACATGTACTTGGTGCCGCGCAGCTGCAGGTAGTTGCGGAGGTAGTCCACCATCGTCACGTCTGAGCTCACATCGCTGCCAACTGAGGAAGAAACATTTGGCGATATAGCATAAAATATAATGTATCAAACTAATTGTGCTTGCGGCTCCCGAAAAGTTCCGAAAACACAGTGAACAGGAATCCAAGAAACCTAATTATCAGTCAGCCAAAATATCCTTAGAAACTGCTGCAAGTCCCGAAAAAGATTGAAGTCAGGAAGAATGAATTTCGATGGACGAGAAAACTGTATCGTGCCTCACGCCAAGTTTGTTGTGAAATACCGACTATGTCACTGGAGAAAATGATAGCGTAGTAGGTACAGTATGCGTCTTTTACAAGCGTGCGGCAAAATCCCAAATGCGTCAAAAGAATTTGCTCATGAATTATCTATTTGCCAAAATGTTATAAAAAAAAAACGAAGAAATTGTTAAAAATATAATTTCTATTCGATCTTAAAAGAATAAAAATTGCAGTGTATATGTAATTTCAATAACCAACATTTTGCTGTCCCCGGCGAATAAAATGGTAATGTGCTACTATGATAGTTTAAGGTTATTGCATTTTAGATATTAAGAGGCTCGATTACACTCTGTAAATTTTTTTCATTCATTTCCTACGGTTATTTCAGAAGTTACAAGATTTTAAGGTGTATTGTTATGAATGTATTTTTTTTTATATTTGAACAATTCCGCTATGTTAATTAAAAAAATTAAATAACATTTTCACAAAAAACTGTTTTTAATTTTTTCTGAAAAATTTGGTTTTTACGATCACCATTTTATTCGCCGGGGAAAGCGATTTATCTTTAAAAGTTTTTCTCCACAACAAATTATTTTTATTCACTTTTATTAATTCTGAAAGGATCTTCAGCTGACGATGAATGATCCATAAAAGAACCATTTTTATACCAAGACAAACAGGTTTTGCAACCGGTACGTTATGCTCTAGAATCTAGACTGCAGGTAGATAAATATCTATAGATGTTCAATTGGAAGCCATTCATTTATGACGTAGTTCATGTAATAAAACTCAATTATAGCCGTAATGGGATAATGAAACTGATTCATTATTTTTCGATTTCTCTTAGGTACATGATTCGCTATAGTATTAATTCGGTACCAATTTAAAAACATAAATGTAGGTCTTTTTTAAGTAGGTTCGTAAGTATGCTTTAGAACGCGATTTTTTGCTACACCGGTCAAATAAATATGAAACTGCGCCTCTTAGCCAATCAAGAGTGATGGAGCAAAAACAGTAATAGGGTTTTTTATTCATATTTTGTCTTGTTCTAAGATTTCTCCCGCACGTTGGTTTCGAAACACAGTCATGCAAGAAAAGGAAGAGATGGATCGATTACTCAAATATTAATTTGTTACAGTTAGAAGTCGTACCAGCGTGCACCGCAGCCCAGAAGCTAATCGCTTAGCTACTGCGCCATCGTACCAGCACCCTCATTGCGTACACACTTTCAGTCTCAATTTGAATGATTTTGCTAATCCATTGCTTCATAGTTTATGTTCGAAAAAACTGTCTGCTCAACAATGTAAATAACGCAATGAATTTTGTTGAACTGTCAAAATGAAAGCCATTGCTACCCGGGTCATCTTGCCAGTTTCAAATTAAGTATTATCTAAAATGTAGGTTTTTTTTTAATCGCAGTGATTAACTAGCCAATATTTCGCCAAATATGAAATGAAAGTAAATAAAAAATGTTTTATCTTTTTAGTTTATGTTCGAAAAAACTGTCTGCTCAACAATGTAAATAACGCAATGAATTTTGTTGAACTGTCAAAATGAAAGCCATTGCTACCCGGGTCATCTTGCCAGTTTCAAATTAAGTATTATCTAAAATGTAGGTTTTTTTTTAATCGCAGTGATTAACTAGCCAATATTTCGCCAAATATGAAATGAAAGGAAATAAAAAATGTTTTATCTTTTATAATAAATCTCTTTCAACAAACTCAATGCGTAGCGAAAGTAAGTTGTAACGGTCAGCTATGACTATGCGTTTAATTTAAAAACTAACAGTTTTTTTTTAACTAAAATATAAGTACTTAAATGGTGTGTGTGTTTTGTATTTGCAAATTCAGTTCAAAACCTCAACGTTGCTTTTTTAAATCTAGCAAATAGACAAATGACTTGTTTCAATGCTTTCGAAGCACACCACTGGAACTCGACTTCTAGGGAAGAATAACATCATGAAGAAACCCGGATTTTGTTGTACGGACAACACATAGTTAGCAGTTCAGAAGAACTTAATACTGTGCCATAGCATGCAACATGTGCATAGCGACACAATATTAACCATCTTGTTCCATATAAAACAGTTTCTCCTTGCTACAAACGTACCCATACCTACATGCATATCACTTGCATTCATTCGGATCAGGTTTTGCCGTCCAAAAGTGAAATTTTGGTCACACGATGACATTTATAGACCCTAAAGGCAGTTCACGGTCTTCATCGGAATTGCGGTTAATGGAGCGGTTCGTGGCTCTGACGTCATGAGTAAATTTGGTGCAGCAGAAGTAGCATTGAATATGCATGTCGACAAATTAATTAAATCGAATGTTTTATTTTTTTGTTTTTGTTCTACGATACAAAAAATCCGGAATTATTTTATGAACCGTTAACCGTTACCGGTATTTTTTTATTCAATTACCTGCATTACTACTTATTATTTTCATATTAATTTGAAAGTAAAACATTTGAATGAATTGAATGAATCACAGTATCCTTCACGTAAGTATCTACATAATATCATTGTTTACCAGCTGTTTATAGCCTGATGCAGATCAGCGCGACGTGACACCGGTAATTGTTCTAATTGTGTGAAGTTTTCTTAGAAATTGTTTTGTTAGAGTTGTGTCGCGCTGTCGCGTCGCGCCAATCTGCACGAGGCTTAACACACATTTATTTTTAGTATTCCTGTCTCAGTTTAGTTCCCAATTAAATTCTATGAGATTTAACACGTTCTGACAGCGAAAATCGTTCTACGAAGTCTTTTTTAGCGTCTTTCAAAGACTAACATTATGATTATATCTAAACTGTAACCTAATCTCAATAAATTGTAACTGCACTCGCTGCAGGCTGCTACTCTTAGAAAGTAATAACAACTGTTACACATAGAACTGGTTATCGTTATCTCGTTGCTCGCATTAGGCACCTGTTCCACAGCCAGCGAGGAAGCGACTAGCTATCGACTATTAGTTGTAGCTATATCGGTCAAGAAACGTACAAAAATTGTAGGCGATTTAGACCTAACCGCGAACAACATCTGTCAAAGAAAGAAAGAAAGAAAGAAAGAAAGAAAGAAAGAAAGAAAGAAAGAAAGAAAAATATTTTATTTGGGACACGCACAGGAAATACAAAACATAATAAAAAAGGATAGACATAAGAAAAAAGGAACAAACATTAACAAAAATAAAAAGGAGCATTAGATTAAAAAAAATACGACCTGTGCGAGGCCAAAAAGGCCACTATCTCAGCCATACTAAACAACTTTCGCTGTATCCGTAACGAGAAAAAACATTTAAAAAACTTTTCAACCGTAGACATTGCATAAAGAAGTTTTTTTACGACTTCATGTATATGAGTTTAATAGTGAAAGTTAATAGTTGATCTCTGACTGTTCACACCACCGGTTTTTTTTTTTTTTTTTAAACATGACATCTCGTAGTTTTGACCACTAAGGTCTTGGCTGCTTATCCGGACTTTCCTGTGGGTGCCTTAAACTGCTACACTCAAAGCCTCCAGCCAGGGGAAAAAAACTAAACTAAAATTAAAACTAGGCGAACGCTCGCTAAGGGCACCCCCTGTGGGGTACGGACCTCGGCTTAGGGCGTCACACCACCGGCAAACAACTCGTTTTTACATAGTTGCTAGCTCCACTCGCTAATCGCTAATCGCCGACGGTGGGACAGATGCCTTACTATGTTGGTTTACCTTTTGTTTTTTATCTACTGCGTATGACCCGATAATTTTGTTTGATCGATAGTTGAATTTGACACTGATTTGCTGTATGGCAACTTTCGAGTAAGTTTTTTCATCTTAATCTGCAGTTTTTGTAAGTGAATGGCTAAGAACTTTAATCTATTTGGAGTTTTTTAATATATTTGAAAAAGTGTTTTATTTATGTCCCAATAGTAAAACACGACTAGGTATTTTTCTGTTGCACTTCATAAAATAAAATAAAGATTTTTCTTACCGAAGCGTTTACGTAAGTGCAAAAAGCAGGTAAGTCAAATTGTGATATTAAACCGTATCATTTGCATAAATTAACTTTAATAGCTCTACATTGAGATTTGTGAAGATTATTGTCTAACTGTTACTTAACGTATACATCAATACTATTCGAGATTTTTTGAATCTTCTCTCATGTCACCAGTCTGCAGGGAGATATAAATAATTCGCTATTTAAGACTATGATGAGAATTTCCAGCGATCCTTTGGTATAGGCCCTATTAAAACTACGGTCATAATAATACCTAATTACAAAACGAACAATGCATAATATAATAACATAAACATGTATTTATTTATTCACCTACCATTGACATGAATATTTACTTTGTAAAGTATTATATTATTTTAATTATTGTGAATGTAAAGACTATGTGGGTCATTGTTTTTTTTTTTTATCATGGTCTGGCAGTTTGAGTTTATGCAGCTTATCCAAATGTCCTTTCTGTGTATTATTCGTCGAGTCGTTGAGCTCCTTAAGTTCCGAGTTGAGCTGCACGCCTGAATGCGTGCAGCTCGATATCAATCTACATGGTCTTCACATGATCTGACCAAGATTATGTCAGGACTTTAAAAGAGACTGTGATCTCCCAGTTTGTTTCGGCCTTTCTTCTCAGAGTAGTCAGATAGGAAGCGCCGACCTCACCTAGTTTTAAAAATATGATTGACGTGTAAGTGTTTGTACAAACCTACTTACAGAAATAAAAAATCATTTCATTACAGGATAATTCAATACGATAATAGCACCCAACTTAATTTAATCCATACTAACATCTTTTTCTTACTCAATATAAATAATGCATTACTGTGAATTCACTCAGATGTTAAATAATTATTATTATAATCATTACCTACATATAGATAATATTGTTTATTTTGTACAAGTTTCTCGATAACAATGCGTAACCAACAAATTAATAGGAACGCGTATTTTTAAGGTTACGAACTTAAAAGAAAAAAAAAAAACAGAAGCTTTTTATCATCAGTTTTTTGTCCGTCTGTCACAGAGGTTTTTCTTGAGATCTCGAGTTGCCGAGAATCGAGTTGAATGGCTTGCAATTAGAGAGGCCTATGTGGTAGTGTGCCTGCTGTAGACTGATTAGGATGATTACGTTTAGGTCACGGTGATGCGCACATAGATCGCTGTTAGAGATTTTTCTTTAAAAGTTTATTTGGGTTTCATCTTAGGAAAAAAAGCTTTAATTAACAAATCCTGTTTGGTATCGTTTATAAGGATTCTAAAATCTAAATAAATATATTTCAAATAATGTTTGGTTTGAGCTATATATCAAAATTTTAAATTTGTCGCCCTCCTCCCTCATCGCTTTGGTTACTAAAGCTACAATTTTAATTTTAATGGAGTCATTACAATTTTATTTGCGTATTGCGACACTGTAACAATTGCTGAAAAAATAATAGGAGCGCAGGCCTTTTGTCCTTCATCTCCTTCTGCGAAGCAGTAATGCTCGCGAAGGAGGAGGAGGAACGCGCGGAAAAAAAATGCAATTAAGAAGACTTCACATAAATGTATAATATACAAACAAATAACAGAAAAAAACCTTGGCGTCCGACCTGGATGTTTGATAACAAATCTGTTCTGCGTGTGAACCTGTTTATTATTTATTTAATTAGTACTTAGTTGTCTACCTTCCAGTGACTTCGTACTTGCGTTGTCTTCCATTACGATATAATGCTACTCAAGTCACCCATTGCATAACCCTTTGAGTAGTATTGCATTTCTACGTAGGCCGTTATCATAATTCTAACTAATATTATAAATGCAAAAGTGTGTTTGTTTATTTGTATGTTACGCTTTCATGCTAAAAAGGCTGAACGGATTTAGATGAAATTTGGCACATGAGTAGACCATGACCTAGGTTAGGACATAGGATACTTTATTCCGATATTCCCACGGATTCAAGACTTCTGCGGGTGAAACCAAGGGGTGAAGCTACTATGCATCAAATACGTGCATTTCATAAAGAAGAACAGCAGCCGATCTATTCGGTAAAATCTTACCATGAAAACTTAGGTGAAGTGAGCTGTTAATGTAATGTCAATCCCTAGCATCAGTTGGAATGATAGCTCACTTCAAGCTCACTTTACCTTATAAGTAACCTTACCTTATAACCTTATTTACTTTACCTTATAAGTAACTTATAAGGTAAAGTGACAACAGTGATAACTTTTAGCTTATAAGGTCTCCATCCCAGCTAGTAAAATACCCTTACATACAAAAGTTTGTAAGAGCTATGATTTCATACAAGGTTTATACGTGTTCTGATTAAGCCAGAAACTCTAATAGTGCTATTTTATAAGTCTATTTAAGTTTTAAGATCATTCATACTTGTAACATATTCTTATATAAGTATATAAGAATGCGTTATATAATATTAATAAGAGCAGTGGCATTATAAGCGCCTTTTATAAGTCTAATTGCCTTTGATTCTTAATTAATACTTATAAATACATTTAATAAGTACATTCGATCTTAGAAGTGACTTTACTTAATGTTTTATTAGACTTCTCTCAAATTGTATTTTAAAAGTGTGATTTATCTCACCTAACATATATTAAAGAGTAGTAGCACTTCAAAATTCCTACAATTTTACTGTCTTAAACAATTTTCTTTTAAGGATGTTTTTTTTTTTTTTTTTTGTTGTGTCTAAGTCCTGAAATTGTTATAAAATCAGGTAATTAGACCATTTTAATATTTAGTACATAGTTTCATTAAGTTTATATTATATCCTTCAGAGAGCTTGCTTGCTTTTACTCATTAAGGAACTTGACGGGTGGGTTGTAAAGCGCTCCCAAATCCACACTTGTAAGTGTGATATAAGACTGAAAAAAGCATGGTCTTGGGATATTTGTAAGATTATTTTTTTGCTAGCTGGGATGTATCTTGGTGTCCATCATTTAGACTTCGTGGAAATTCGTACAAATACTCTTTAGAGAGAAATCCGAAATAAGGACTCTTTCAAACACACACACACTCTTACAAACACAAAGACACCGCTCGTCGCGCGACGAGCGGTGTCTTTGTGTCGCGTCGCGTGTCGCGCCTGTTTGAAAGAGCCTTTAAGCGACAGAAATGCCATACTGCTTTAATTTAAATGACAAAATTGACTGTGTTAGTAATCTTTTGTCTTGGGGTAACTTTTTGGGTCCACTTCCGAAAATTCTTTCGCCAATGGAAAGCTACATATTGCCGAGTGTCATAGGATATATTATTTTATGTTAGAACAATACATTTACGCGGGTGATGAAATTAGACGGTTATGCGACTAGTTATTACGTTAATGAAGGTGTATTTAAAGCAAACCTTACAATAGTCACATATGAAGTGTAATATCTGACATCTTGGCTGACAGTACCAACCCCTGCGAAAAGGGTTCGCACTCACTCGACCCACTTAGACTCGACCCGAAGAATAATATCTGGATATTTCTGTTTTGATAGGCGTAAAAACGTCGATGTATAGTCCAACAGACAGAAAGTGTAAAATTTAAATAATCTTTGGAATAATAAATCAATAATCAAACAAGTAAGTACTTATCCTTTTTAATATAGTGTATGCTTTTTATACTTTGTAGTAAAAATCACAGATGATTATTACTTATAATTTCAATCGTACAGCTAGTGGCACGGTGGTATTTATTGAATCAGTCTCGATACCTGATTATAATTAATAGGTTATCAAGTAGATACTAACTTTAAAATAAAATAAAAGATTGTGTAAATTACCTTTAAAAATAAACATTAGGTATCTTAAAGAATACAGAACTAGGTAGGAACAACACAATTAAATGATTAAAGATTTTGGTTGTTTGTTTTGTTTTGTTGTCACTTTGCATGACTGTACAATAGCACTGAATTGGTAGTAAAACATCAGGTATTATTCTTCGAGTCGAGTCTAAGCGGGTCGAGTGGGCACGGACCCTCGGAAAATGGGTTGGTACCACCTGACGTCCAACTCTAGCACCGCACGCGTTCATTGGTCAAACCAATGAGAGTAACGGAAGTGTGTAACGGGTCTCTTTTCACGAAATCACTCCCTCAGATCAGAGGAAAGTAAGAGGAAAGACGTTAAACATAGAGTATCTCACCGTAATTGACCTTTAAAACATAGATTTAAAAATAATGATTGGGTCAAGCGCCCTTCAAAAGAAACCTTGTGATTTCCACATAATACCAGTTAGTAATTGCCATCGTATTGTCACCATTGTTCATTTTACCATTTTCCCCATTTTCTATAGGTATAATTACTAGCTATAGTGACATTAAGTTAAGTAATTAATTTTATTTTTAACCGGTAGTTAATGAGTTTTGAAGCTTTTATCTTAACCTTTAAATGTCGACAGTTCTTTCCAAGAATTTTACACTGAAATCTGAAATTTGTGATTCTTTTTTTATATGTTCCTGTTCCAATTTTTACTTAGGTGGTTTTACGAAGATTTCAAAATGTCAAAGAGCGAGTTAGGTCGTTTGAAATAAAATTAGTTTGAATTTAAAAAAAAACTTACTTTGCTCTACATTCAATGTAGGCATAATTATATTGAAACTGGCAGAAATTCAAGATAAAGTTTTAACTACTTACCTACATTAATGATTTAAAATGAATAAAGTGTGAAAAATAATACATTTTCATTGTAAAATAAACAGCTCATTATTGTCCCACTGCAGGGCAAATGCCTCTTCTCATACAGAGAAGGCACGAGCATTGATCACCACGCTTGCTCAAGACGGGTTGGTGATTTCAAAAGTCCAGGTTTCCTAACGAAGTTTTCATTCGCAGATATCAGTAAATTCAATAATAAACTCAGAAAGTAAATATGATTTTTAAAAGTTACATTGGTACTTAACCCACAAACTCGCACATGAGAGGCGAAGCCTTAACCACTGAGTAATTACATTTTTTTTTGTCAAAATATTTGTATTAAAGTTTAGGAAACACAGGTAATTAAAATTTTCTATAGGCAAGGTATTCGGGATTTGGTACTTGGCAGGTAGCTAAGTACAAAATCCCGAATGCATACCACACACACATAGATCTTTGAAAAATCCGGTTTTATAAATTACGCGCTCAGGAATTAATACCAAGTTGTATGTACCTACTCAAAGTTGAATTTTATACAAAATGTAGCAAATAATTAACCCGATGGTTTAGATTACTTACGTCTTTATAAATACTTTACTATTATATTGAAAAAAAATACTAAACTAGTTTCAGACCATGATAAAAATAACTCTAAAACAAAATTCAAGTCAGATATCAAAAGTTTTGTTGTTTTAAAACATTTATATAAATTATAATGGTAAAGGTTTTATCTGTTCCAGAGATGCACACAACTATTAATCTTAGCATATTCTAATTCGATTAAATTCAATTGCAATCAACTCAATAAGGTATTGTAATTGTAATCGTTTTGCAGTAAATCAAAAGGACCTCTAACTTAGATGAAATTATGACTAGATTTTAAACGTTTTTAATAAAGGGAAATAATTGGTCTTCAGATTCAAGTGAGTAATTTAAATTTTATTAAGATTCCTTTTTAAAAATGTGAAAAAGTAGGTAAGTAGGTACCTACTAGACGTACACAGGTATATTACTTTAGTAAGACATGATGGTAAGTATGCGGAGAGCGTAAGAACTGGTGCAGTGTTGTAGCTTGGGCGAGGCATGACATGTGGCTAGTTTATTATTTTTCACCCGTGAAATAGTATAGAGCTAGCAACAAAATAACGAAATAATTATCATGTAGCTCAGAGCAAAAACACAAACACATTACTAGCACTTGCTAGTAGTAGTATTTCTATGATTCCTGCCATTTCTATCCATTTCTATGTTTTTTGGGAGTAAAGACAAGTCTAGGCTGTGCCTCGGAAAACGCGTTAAGCCTTTCAGTACCGTTCCGTCAGAAATCCAAAAAGTGTGACAATTAGTAAGACTGGTTGTCAGACTATTTGGGTTTTCTCTTTGGTAATACCAAGGGGTATCGAGTAACTGGGTTATGGAAGTCAGATTGACCGATGCTCCATGTAAAATACTGGTATTCAGCGGCATCCGAATAGACTGTAAGCGGACTCCGACATACTTGGGAAAAGGCTAGGTAGAAATAACAAGACACTATCTCATCCGAAAAATATCAGAAGAGCAGACTACTACAATAATTTTCTCAAAATCAAAATCTTGTAGCATGCGGGAATCGAATCTCTAACCAACCAAAGCCCACAGCCACTGCGCCAAACATGTCAGCTGTTGTAATGAATCAATTTTGTTCGCTTGTTGGATGAAGACGTATTCAACATAACAAGCTAACAACAATGCCCGGATAATAACAACAAATCGTTCAGAGAAATAAGAGTTGTAAACAGCATGTTTGTAGTTCATGTCACCATTGGTCAATGTTGATACACGTTGTTTAAACCATAAACAATGAAATAGGGCTGCAATTATGTTCAAGGAAATAATTTTTGTAGTCACACCCAGTGTGCTTCAAAATAGGTTCCACGACTGATCTGCTTTTACCCGACTACGGTAAAACTAAAGGTTATGTTTATAACAGGTTATGTATTTCAGTGGGTACACCATTGAAAAACATCCACAGTTTCAGATGACGGATTTATTTGTTAAAACAGTCTAGTATTCTAGCTTTAACTTTTAGTGAATTCTAAGATTGATTCTAAGTTTTTATGTATTTACTTTCTTCAAGATAATATTTAAGTAAGTACATAATTTAAAAACTTAAAGACTTTAAATAATAATATATACAAGTCGTTAAAAAAATATATTTTAATACCGTATTCTAACTAATTATAAATAATCTATTTGTGATTACTAAAGTTCAGATGATAATACCCTTTAAAAACACCATTTACCTATTATTTCTTGGGGACCTCTACCTTTTTTAATACAAAAGACGGTCAAAATTGCATGCAGCGATGACAAACAAATAAATCATTGGATAGAAATGCACGATTTAGAACTAACAACTTCGTGACACATGATATTTATCACTATTTATTAAGTACTCATCTATTAATATCCTGAAACAATCAACACAACTATGTGAAACTTTATTAATTTTACAGAAAGGAGAAAAACAAAAAATTTAAATAAATTCGCTAACCTGAGCACTGATATCCGTTGACCTTAAACTTGATGCGGTCCATGACTGTATCTTACGGGTACATGCAACAAACTGACAGACGGACCGTATTCTTCAAGCAGGAGTAGGTAGGTATTGGTAAAAAGTGTGTGAACATACGGCGTGATTTTTTGAGCGCGTGCGGCCATTACTGCCAGTGTAATGACGCTTGGTGCAAAATAGCAAATAAATCGAGATCTACGTAATTTCACGCCCATATTCCCCGAAGGGTTAGGCAGAGTTGTACTATCTTTATACAATAGTATACCCATATTTCCCTTTTTTATTGTTTTTTTTTAAGTTCCAGGCGGGCGATGCGGACGATCAAGAAATTTCACGCGGACGAATTCGCGGGTAGATGCTAGTTTTATTTATTTATTTGCTCTCATGCACATAACACATTTTACAATATTTACTGTCGGTTTTTGTACATGAACCCTGTCAGGGCACTGCAAAGAACAATGTTGGTTTGCTGTTGAGTTTGTGAACAATTGTCATAAATTAATTTAATTAAATTAATTTACATAAATCAAAGCTTATTTATTTCGATAACACGCTGCTAGGAACTCTTGCGTCGGTGTGAAAAATGTCACAAGAAACTTCGTCTTGGTCAGCAATCTAGTGCTATAACAGTACCTAAATAATATTGCTCTGTAGGTTTACTAGTGGAGCGAGTTTTCACCGGCGGTGTGAACGTGATCAACTATTAATATATGCATCTCATTTGTTTCATTTGTTTGTTGTTCTCAGTCAAGACCGAGAAAATAGCCAATAGTTAGTCGCTTCCTCGTCTTATAATGATTGAAAACTAGTAGGTAATCAAGATAATTGTGCATTTGAGTCGACGACCGTTAAGGTAGTTTTATATCGGCGAGGCGAGGCGTGGATGGGATGGGCGAGAATAAAAATAAAGCTTACTCTTTTACACCGAAAGATGTCGAGGGCTATACCGCGCTGTCTTGCAATAGCCAGCGCTGCCTCGCGCCGGCTCGCGATGTCACGCGCCGGCCATCGCTACCTAGCGCCAGCTCGCGCTATCACGCGCCGCCCGGCCAGCCGTGTCTGGCGCGCCGGCCAGCCGAGAATATAGTATGCAGAGATGTCTAGCGATGGTCGGAGCGAGCCGGCATGTGCCAGCGCGAGACATTGCGAGACACTGCGAGTCAGCGCGAGTCAGCGCTTGACGGAGAGAGACCGTGCGGGTCCTCGATGGCCGTTGCGAGATTTGTATATCCGTTTTACAAACTAAATAAATACTCTATTCAAACAGCAATAAATTTCAATATTGTACTAACAAATATTTTAATTCTTGCCTCGCACATCCTCGCACATCTAGACCTTTTACAGCAAAAATGGGCAGGGCGTGGATAGAAATTTTGCCATAAAAATTTCAATTCTCGCACATCCCATCATTCCTTAGGTGGCGGTGGGACAACTGTCTTATCGCTACGTTCTGCTATTTTTATTTCACCAAGTATCATCCAGTAAAAGTCATTTTCAGTATCATTTTCCTATCCTTTTTAGGGATCAATAACCAAAGGTTGCCGGATCCTATTAGGTACAAAACTTATATATACTGTTTGTATATTTGTCACAAGGCTGCTGATCTTTTTAACCTCAACATAGAGACATTTGAAATTTTCATAGATATACGTGTATCCTATATCTAATTATGGCTTATACAGTGTGTCCCTGGATAAAGTGCAACCCCAAAAGGAGGTGAACTTGATAAAAAATTACAGACAAAAGAAAGTGGGACACTATGTACCAAAAAAAACAATTTCTTCCAAAGTATTTTGAGCATTAAAATAAAAACAATAACACTTTATGCAGGGACACACTGTATATCATGGCAAAAGATTAAATGAAAGAAAACAAACAAACAGAAAACCTTGAAAAAGTTAAGCTTTTTATGCAGTGTTATCATCAACACAATATCCTAGATAAAGACCATTCTCTACAAACATAATTTTAATACTTTAAGCATAGGGCATGCGTTCGTGCATGAGGAGCTCGTGGCTCAGTAATAACAGCCACAAAGGTCGATCTATAAGATTAAGTTACGCTTGCCGGGGTTATTCCGTGGATGGGTGACCATCTTTACATACCGAGACTCCTCCGTGTCGTAACGTAACGTAACGTAATATAAATAAAGAGCACAATCGCGTTTACAAAAATGAGGTGTCCCCATGGTGTCGCGAAAACAATGGTTTAGTCCCATCTCAAAAATGCCCAACGCGCCTAAAGAAGTTTTCCCTTCAAATCATGTTTGCACGAAGAAGAAAATCTCCACAAATAAAATGACAGCGGTAAGATGGGTAAATACTGCTAACGTAAACGCACAAAGATTCGGACCGTATGTTTTCATAATATACTCATAAGATTTATAAACAAAGATTATTACCTACTCTCGTTTTGGCAAATAGAATGTTAAAGAAGTGTAATCAAATTTTAAATGACCAAAACATTTTGATAGTTTACACAATTTTAGAGTTACAAAGGAAACTGAGCCTTATTGTTAGGCTTTGATGTTTGCTTATTGCATGATCAAAGAGAAAGTCTTAGGCTGAAATCAGATTAGCAGATGTCCAATTACGTATGTGTTCAATTATCAATTAATTATGTACATGTGTGAAAAGAAAGCTTTTGAATGTGTGAGTACCTAGATTATTTTCTTGCATAGGATATCTAAGTAAATTCAAGGAAATTAATTTCAAAGCAACTTGCCTACCAAACGAATTTGTCCGTATATTAAAATCACAACTGTCATTCTATGACAGTTATATGAAATGGCTACACAGCCGATTGACGTAGGGTGTCAATTTGCTTAATAATTAATTTCCCTGACTGTATTATGAATATATGTGAAGATGAAGAAAGCGGAGAACTGGGTGTTGTGGCGCAACTTCTGAAAAACCTTCCTTCGGCAGTGTCCTAACTGCGTCGGAGTCGTGCACTCGCCTCGAATCTCAGTCCACTGCTGGATATGTTAGGTTAGAATCTTAGTAAATATTGAAGAAACCGTCAGCTGTAAACCCCACTTTCAGGAACTAAAATTATTAACCTTACCCTGTCTCTATATCTTCGAAATATGTAAAATTGTTCGCAAATACCCGGAATTCTATCGTAAATGAGAAAATATACAAACTAGAATTACACTTAAACAAAAAACAGAGTAAACATACCAACTTCGTGACTAAAAATGCATTCCTCCAGTACTTTTGTCATGTCTATAAAAATATACAACACGTTACCAGAACCCATTAAAGAAATAAATAAAGATAACAGTTTTATGAATAAATTAAAACTCTTTCTATTGGCAAAAAAGCTATTATAGTATAAAATAAAATTTAAATGATAAATTATAATTTACAAAAAATGACTTACCTAACTAAAAATGTACATTTAAAATACATATAAAATACATAATTAAACAAATAAAACAATTAATATCTAAATTTCAATCCATAATAAATATATTAAATACAATGCAATAACTTATTTTCAATTAACATTAATTTCAAGTAATTAATAAATAAATAATCGTGTTCAAATCAAATAAATTCAGTATAATAACCAAATATCGTATGTAATTTATACAAATACCTACTGAACAATAGGAACAACTAACTAAAACTATATCGGTATAACATAACAAAGACGTACTTACTCAAGCAGGTACTATTTATAAGATACCGAAATAAAGCGAAAATATTTAAGAAAAAGTAGTAATACCAGAAGACATACTTAAATAATATAAACGCTCTTCAAATAAACGCTCTCCTACTATGCTGTGCCCGACAGAGTTCATAATTGTTTCAATAATTTTAAGCTTACCAACTGTTTTACCAACATTATGGAATGCAAATAAAGAATTGAGAATTGAATGAATCCAAGCAGCTCTTTCATTCACAGATAGAAGGGTATCAAATCAATTCGACTAGGTTGATCAAATGTGGGGCTTTTCCTTCGAAGGAAAAATCTTCAGAATCGCTAGCAGCAGATTTAATTTCGACGTCACTTTCATTGTCATCATCTAGAGTATTTTGACTCGCGCCACTACCAGCACCGGGGTTAATTGGATATGGAAGGTCTTTAGAATGCAATATAGGCTTAGTAACAAATGGAATATGCGGCATACACAATACCCGACTAAGGTTTTTTATTATAACCTGAAATCTTCGTAACACAAAAGTAACAGTAATTTTCGTGATTACGTAGTAAGGAAGGAAGGTTGGGTGAGGAAGGTGTGCATTTTCGTCGGATGACCATTGCAGTAAAAAAATGACGATTATCAACTATTTTACAACAGGTCTTTCCTTTTTTGAAAATATAAATTGTTCACAAACGTAACAAAAGCGATCAGAACTTTGTTTACACTTACTACTCGACATTTTGTTTAAGTTAAACAAAGATATCTCATACAAAAGAAGTCAATGAACACTGAACCTAAGCAACTATGTATGATTATATTGAAAAAAAAAAAAAAAAAACAATTTGGGATTTTTTGAAAAAAAAAATTGACGTGATCGAATTTTTATGTAGACACTTTTAGAATATAGGAATGTAGTACTGACATAAATTTCGTGATAGGTAAATAAAAAAATATTTTTTTTTATTTAATAGTGTAATGTAACTAGTGTAATCGATTACATCGCAAACTGTACAGTAGGACGTACGTCAGTGCCAATAGTTTGACCTTTGAGCTGGCGTAGCGTGGTACGGAGATTTCAACCAGCTTAAGCAGGGCATCCACGATTAGTTAAACTGATCAGTTGAACTGACGTACATCCAAAAATTGACCGTGAGTGTGAAACCTTAAGTTGAAATATTTTAACTAACGGCAACCCACGGAATTTTCCGGGCACACCGTAATCCGTTGGCTTCAGTTCGTTTGCATCACGCCAAACTGACTGTGAGTGCGCGTGCTTTCATCCGTTTGCCGTCAGTCGGAGCTTCACCGCGATGGATGGCGTCTCGTCAGAGATTGGCTAGCCAGATACTGCGTGCGGCCCCGTAGATCAAGAAATGAAGGCCGGTTTTAAGCCAGTGAGTTGGGAAATCGTTTTGGCTTACATCCGTTTTAGCTGATCCGTTAATAACTGATGTATTTAACTGACCGTACTTACCCTGTATAAACAGGGTGGGTAAAAAATCGTGGATCAAACGAAACAGGGCGATAGTTGGGGTTATTTGCAGTAAAAAAAAATATCTGTGGCAGAGCCCTAACTTGATCTCCTTAAAAGTTACGACTATTTGTACCTGTAATACCTATTACAATTTCATGTAGCTTGTTTTCTGTATGATACGTACCTACTCGCAAATACCGTTAGTATAATGAAAATAATACTGTTTATTCTCATGCAAAAGAAAAATCGTGTAGTAAATAGCCTCAAATAGGTACTGAAGAACGGTATCACATTACAATACCTAGTTGTAAAACTATTTATTAGTTACAAAAGGAAGTAAAGTATCCATACCTACTAATAATATGATAAATGCGATTGTAACTCTGTCTGTCTATTAGTCTTTTACCGTTACACGCCTAAACGGTACTACGGATTTGGATGAAATTTGGCACACAGATAGACCATGACCTAGGCTAGGACATTAGAATACTTACTTTTTATCCCGGCAGTATCTACCTACTTTCCCGTGGGGATAGTTTCCGGAGGGAGAAGCCGCCGGCAAAACCTAGTAGAAAATTAAACGTCATATGGACCAGACTCCAGAGGTAAATAATTGAATAGGCGCGCTAATTACTAGTCCGGGTCGGCATATGGCGGCATTACATCGCCACATGAGAACTACGCATCAAAGACCTGACGTCACACAAAATCCTGACGTCACACACCTGTCCCTTGCTGTCCTCTACCAGTGACGCCCTAAGTCAAGGTTCGTACCCCACAGAGTGTTGCGAAATCAATAGTTTAGTCGCATCTTAAAAATGCCCAACGCGCCTAGAGAAGTTTTCACTTCAAAAAATATTTGAGCGAATGCCCGCCAGGCATAAGACGCGTCTGGTCGGAGGATCCTCCCTTTTTTATAAAGGATGAATGAACTTTGCACCCTGTTCCTCAAACCTCTTAATTCATTCGGCATTCCATTCGATTCCCCAACATTAATTTGTTGAACAACAAAGATGACCTAAAGAAATCACTACATGCCGATTTTGCCGCCGCCGAACCAGTGTGTAGCGCACCTTACATGGCTACTTCACGTCAAGTTAAGGGTCTTTCAAACAGGCGCGACACGCGACGCGACACAAAGACACCGCTCGTCGCGCGACGAGCGGTGTCTTTGTGTCGCGTCGCGTGTCGCGCCTGTTTGAAAGAGCCTTTAGTCGTTATTATGATGATTATGAGTTGACCCATGTTAAAGGATTAATACAACAAGATACGTTTATCACACCATAAAATATTGACCGAAAAAACGTACATTATTAACTTCTTCGTTGGCTTTATCTCATTACTTTTTCACAAGTAACTGAAATAAAAATGAGTTAGGTAGTAAATGAAAAATAGTGTAAGGGTTAAGTAATGGTTGTGGAAACCGCGTTTTTGTGTAACGCAATTTTAATAGTGCTAAGAAGCAAACGCACTGTGATCTTGAATTCCATTATCCACAGCAACAATTGCAAATACTAATAAATTATAGTTAAACTTAAAACACATTTCTATTACCTATTAAGTATAATTGATAGGCTTCTATTTGACCAGTATCTCACTGTATCTCTCTTTGTTTATTTTATAAAAAAATATAATAGCCATGTCACTTTATAAACAAAAAAAAACTAAATAAATATAGAATTAATCCATTAAACGACATGCCTCAGCAAATTGCTAGCGAGAAACCAATAGGCACGCTCGGTCCAATAAACCTTACTTAAATAAGTAAGCATTATTGTGATAGCTGTTTAAAATGAGTATAAGCAAAAAATATACCCATGATATACCTGTATCTAATAAGCTCCGGATATCGTTTGACCCATTGCTTACATACATAATTAGCCTATACTGTTCCCACTGCTGGGACAAAGGCCTCTGTAAAAAATTAAATTCAGCTGTTTTTCTGACTATTTAATGAATTCAGCTGTTGCATGTCACTGAATCCATAACCACTAGTCATTATTGATTTAGTTGCAAAAGCGATTAAACAAAATGATAATTATGTAGGTACTACCTACTTAAACTCGTAAAAAAATAAAAGGTGAAACCAGAAAAAAAAACTGTTAAGCTGCAGGGCAAGGCCTCATCTCATACAGAGAGGGCACGAGCATTGATCACCACGCTTGCTCAAGACGGGTTGGTTATTTCAGACTTATATTAAATAAGTTCAGATTTTCTCACGATGTTTTCCTTCACCGATATCAGTAATGTCCAAGATAAACTCAGAAAGTACATAAGAACTGAAACAGTTACATTGGTACCCCCACGAGGTTGTGAGTTCAAATCCGAGCAAGCACGCATGAGAGGCTAGGCTTTAAGTGACGATAACCGACTTTTAATGATTTTATACTGAAGATGACGTCTAAACGAGTTGTGGTTAATGATTTGGAAAAAATATATGTTAAATTAGAGCATTTTTTTATATTTTATTATAGACATATTTTGGGTTATGTTTATATTACATAGTGAAATTAATTTGTAAAGTTAGGTCTAACGCGGATAAAAAACTGAGAATCGCACGAAATCTATCAAGCGTATTTTTCTGAAACCTTCACCATTTTAAAGATAATTGAATTATTGATATTTTAGTACGAGTTTTATAATAAAAAACGTTTAATTTGGGACAGCGCTCCTTGATGGGCGAGTCCTATTACTGGCTGGACGTACGACGCGTTGCGTGAGCTCAGTACAGAACACGCAAGCTAACCACTCAAGGTCACTGTAATATATCTGCGTCTTAACCACTGAGCCATCACGACATTCTCGATAATGTAACTAGATGCATTCCAATTATATTTTCCGCCTTCCAATAATGACTTGTAACCTCTTGTAACACAAAATGACAAGCACTTTTCATTTCGTTCAGTCAATATTTAAAATGTGTTGTTATTCGCTACGTGAATTAATTTTATTAATTTTACTGAATTGGTTAGCTGTTGAAACAAGTTTCATTTTCAATAAACTTCGAGCAGGGTTGAAAAATGATTAATTTTAATAATTATTATTGATGTATTTTCGCCATATTATTCGATGATGTTCACAGACACACACCGCTCACCAAAGAGCCTGCACATTTGTGAATTGAAAGAGGTAAAACGAAAAGACAATGAGATTCCGGTACCAAGTTAGGCGACAACAAGTACGGTTGAGATGAGACTATGCTTGTTATTGATCACTAGCGACCCGCCCCAGCTTCCCCAGCACGGTTTTTACGACTTAAAAAAGCATAAAGTTTTTTTTAAATAAATATGCAAGTTTAATTGACCGAACGAGCGGGCGTAGCGAGCGAAGCGTCTCTGGATCAAGTCTGGCAAAATTTGCTTTCGTGTGTCAGTTTGTACGTACTCCTCTATAGATCACAATACAACCGATCTGGACTGCCTCATTGGTCTAGTGGTCGCAAAGCGCTACTGCTGACTAAGAGGTCCTGGGTTCGATTCCCGGGTCGGGCAAGGTGTTATTGGGTTTTTCCATCTGGAACTTCTCAGTAGCACCCCGGAGTCTGGATTTGTGCCCGGTTGATGGCAATAGGCTCGTCCCCTATTACATGGGACTTAAACATGACTGGCGAAATGTGGGTGTACTGTAGGTACACTTCTGCCTAACCCTTCGGGGAATACAGGCGTGATGTTATGTTATGTTATCTGGACGAAATTTGGTGTACAGGTTTGACGATTTTTTTGTAATTTTTAGCCGTCGGGGATTTTTTATTGGAGGGCTACTTCCTCTAAAGGGGGCTCACTATTTAAACCTATTAGTATTTTTTCTAGCTGGCCTAAAAATTTTTACTCATAATTTTTCTGGTTTTTAGGGTTCTGTAGTCAACAAGGAACCGATATAGTTTCGCTATGTCCATCTGACTGTCTGTCTGTCTATCCACGGCTTAATTCAGAGAATCTTAGTACTAGAAACCCGTGATTTGGCATTGGCCTATACATATTAATAACGCCGACAAAATAGTAAATTAAAATCATGATAAATATTTGTTTTAAGGGTACCTCCCCTTCCTATAAGTAGAGTGGGGATAATTTCCTATGTTATGGGGTGTCATGTGGGGGTGTTAAAACAATTTTTTGTCTCAGGAATCCGTTTGCGAAATATTAAGCTTTAAAGTGCTTATTTTCCCCCCTGCAAGCTAAATGGTTGTTTTTGGATATGTGAATAAAATCACGGCACTAGTATATAATATATAAGGAAGTTAAAAGGAACACTATCACAACTAAGTATGCTTTACAAGTTAACGAGTAATAATCGGCCCACTTACATTTGCAGTTGGAATGTATGGGAGAACATGTTTTTCAACTACATACAATGTTAAAGTTTGTTCTTGGGATAAATTGATCCCAACTACGGAACCCTTCATTGTCCGTGGCCCATGTACTTGGCCGGTTTTTAAATTTGAATTTGACGTACTGAACGATGTTATGTTTTATTGATAGGAAAAAAAAAAGTAGGTCATCGTCGTCGAATCCTAGAAGTGCGTTGGTAACATCAAATATTTTCTAACACTAAAACTAAAGGCGTTCATGGTTATCTTCCTGCAGGTCTACTCTCTAAACACTTAACCCGAAGATTCGGTCGAAGTTACGTGCGGATTAGTTTGGGGCCCGATCTAAGAATGAATGACAACACGATTTGACAGTTTGTTGTCCTTACATCCAATGTCTTATTTGCCCGTACAAAAAAGTTCATTATTCCGGTGTACACGCTGGTTAAGGGCTAGAGCGGCCGATCGCGGCGCAGCCACAACAAACACCGTACCACTCCTGCAAGCAAGGATTTTTGAGCTGCAGTGCTCACCATCCTCATGCATATTTCCCGGTTGGACCCACAGATATCGAGAGAAAAACAGCCAAGGTCTAATCAGTGCCGAAGGAAGAGCGTTGCAGTGGAGTGAGACTATAAATTTTAATTCCGACATCTTCCAGGTACCCACGCTGCAAAAGGCCAGCCCAGAATTTTGGCCGGCTGGTGTTTAGATGTTACAGAGGGGCATGACCAAAACTAAACGCCCATGTGTGCTGTCATAATATGTTTTTGTTGTTTATACTTGGGTGTATACTGAATTTATTTGTGTCTGTAAGGTATTTATGTAAAGGTTCTTTTATCACTAGAAATAAATTATATGCCTACTCGCCTATTATTATTGTACCACCAACATGATGCAGTGTTTCAAAAGCTTTAAAAAAAACGAATTTCAAATGTTTTTATTTTTATTTTTTCAATGTAAATCTTATATAACAAAAAAAAATACTATACGTAAACATTATACATAGTATTCACAAGTTTACACGAATCGGTCATGTATCGCGCGCTGTCCGCGAGCTTAGGAATCACCATTTCACCTCTCGCCCAAAATATTCATGAATTTCGACAGATGTTTGTACACACGGCTACACATCAAGCTATACATTTCCAGTTTATGCTGATCTCGCATCGTATATAATGTCAATGGAAGGTCAGCTAATACTAGAAATGTATAGCTTTATGTGTAGGCATGTATACTTAAGTACAGAAGCGTCGTTAGAATAGCAGGACGGTCCGGTTGGTGCAGTACCCAATATCGTACTCTTTACGAAAACGACACTTCCTCTTCTTTTTCTAGATCTTGATAACCCTTGACGTTATTGTGGTAGTCATCAGTTCACTTATAATAGCATTGTTATTTTAGTCATTCTTTTTTTGTATAATTACTTAATTCATGCAGATAGTCAAAGTAAACAAACAATCGTTGACATTGACAATTAATAAGCATCAGCCATGCATTACACTGTAGCAAATATGTACCAAGGAGAACTAAATTCGATGTTAATAATAATAAATAATATGACGAACAATTACCGGAGATTCATTGTGAAGGACGGTACGGTTGACATTTGTCAGGCATGCCACCGTCCGGGAGAATCAATTCGACATATTATTTCCGGATGTTCTCGTCTAGCTATCGAAGAGTACTTGAACAGACACAACCTTGTAGCCAGGATTATCCATCAGCAACTTGCTCTGAAATACAGCCTTGTGGAATCGGAAGTGCCGTACTACAAATATGTGCCCTACCCAGTTCTTGAAAATGGAAATATCACATTGTACTGGGATCGATTCATCATCACTGACAGGACTATTGTTGCCAATAAACCTGATATAGTGGTGGTGGATTGAGTAGAGCGGCGTATAATGATTATAGCTATAATGGTCCCGCATAACGGGAACCTCGTGAAAGCCGAGAAAGATAAACAAATCAAGTATCTTGACTTGGCTCGCGAGGTTGTCGACGTGTGGGATGTGGACTCAGCGATCATTGTACCGATAGTTGTGACAGCCAATGGTTTAATCGCCAAGAGCCTCGACCAACACCTAAGGAGGCTCTCGTTGGGCAGCTGGATCAAGGGCTTGATTCAGAAAGTGGTATTCCTGGACACGGCTCGCATTGTAAGGAGTGTCCTCTCTGGGGCCCTAACCGTCAGTAGCTTGGACCCTGTTCCCGATACCGGTGGGCTACTATTTTTTTATATTTTTAAATGTTTTTATACTTTATATGTTCTAATATTTAAATATATAATTTATAAGTATTTAAATTAAATAAAGGAAATAAATAAAATATAAATGGAGTTACGATCAATAATGATGATAATATTAATATCTACATATTTATGAAAGACATAAAATGTTGCTCAAAACCACCTTTAATACGCTTAACAGTCATTTTTAATACACTTTTCATCTTTGGTTGCGTTTAAACGTAGCATCGTTATGCGGAATTAATTGCTTCGCGCGACGTAAATGGCAACATTTTTGTCCTTTGACTCGTGATGTATACGAACGACTTTAAGCAGTGAGAATACAGGAAACTGGATAATGCCACCGTTCTAAAAGCGACATAGGGAGACGAGCGGCATTGACGAATGCGACAAGTACGAGTGTAAACGCGAGAATTGGCCTCCAGGGACCACCTTCTTTGGGCACGCCACAATTGCGGCGATAAGACCCCTCTTTGAGGAGTGGCTGGAGAGGCGCCACGGCGTCCTCACCTTCCGCCTGACGCAGGTCCTCACCCGACCCGGCTGTTTCGGGAGGTTCCTGCACAGGATAAGGCGGGAGGACACGCCCGGGTGTCATCATTGTGTGGATCGCCCGGAGGACACGGTGGAGCATACGGTGGAGGTCTGCCCAGCTTGGGCGGAGCATCGCCGTGTCCTAGTGGAGGCGATCGGCGGCGGTGATCTCTCGCGTCCGGCCCTGGTTCAGGCCATGGTATGGAGCGAGAGGAAATGGGAGGCCGTCACCTCCTTCTGCGAAGCGGTAATGCTCGCGAAGGAGGAGGCGGAGCGCGTGAGGGAGAGGCAAATTTCGCGCCCTCACGCCCCTAACCGCCGCAGGAGGAGACGCCCAGGGCGTCGGGAATCGCGAGGCGATTTCCGGCCACCGTAGGCGCGGGTTTGCGGGCGGTGAGCAATGGGTAGCTCACCGTCCGATAAGGACCAGGCCCGGGTCGACGGCGCGTTGTGTTCCACGCGCGCCTCAAAGAGATGTCAGCAGAATCGACGGGGTCCGCTAGGGCCAATGCCTGCCGGGGTTGCGAAGAAAACCGAGAGGGAGATCATGGCCCCCGGCAACAGGGCAACGGAAGGAACACGGGTGGGTTTTATTCAGTAAGAGTCTGACACGCTCTCCCGCTCCGCCCAGAGCGGGAGAAGTTATTTGATGATTTCCCACCCACAAAAAAAAAAAAAGGGACCACCTTCTTATCACAAAACTAGAGAATTCTGAAAATAATTTTCAGAAATCTCTAAAACGTTTTACAATAAGGTCACCAGATGGGGCTACTGTACACTGCTAGATCGTGTTGTCGTTGTCGCTTGCCATACGGTTAGGTCCCGTCAAGATTTTGTGTGACTGAGTTTTGTTAGGTGTAAAGTAGCTTCAAAAGTAAAGTCTCGTGTTTAACAGATAGTAGTTGGTTAGTTTATTTCTGTTTTATTATCGTCTTGCCACCACATGCTTTTTAGTGACCTACAGGTGCAGTCGGGTTTTTTTAAGTTGGATAGGTATATTAATTATAGGATTTTAAACTGACATGGTTATTTTTAATACTAAAGTCCTTTAAAACGGGATACTTATCATGTACTTAGTTTTTTTTTTACAAAATATCCTGTTTTAAACAAAAAACGTGGTAAATATCCCGTTTTAAATAACTTTAGTGGTATATAAATTGTTGTAAAAAAGTTTGTGCCCGCGAGGTCTACTGTTCGCAGAAATACTAGTATTAATATTAATGTATTTATACACATAATCTGCCTAACTTTTTCCCAAATATTTTGGGGTCGGCTTCCATTTAAACCGGATACAGCTGTATATCAATATTTTACATCTGACCTCCACAACCCAGTTACCAAACAACCAGCCAGTCACCCATCCCATCGTGTTACCCATAACACAATACCCCTTTGGTAAGACTGGTTGTCAGACTTTTGAGCTTCTGACTACCCGTAACGACTAAAATACATAGGTATTATATCAACATTTCGGAATAAATTCTCTAAATGACGGTGGAACCCGCATTGAAATCCATTGCGAATTTTAGAAAAACAATGCGATCACACGCTGGTTGCATTTCATGAAATAGAACATCGACTGCGGGCCACATCATGATGTGGTCTGACCAGATCATTGAATACTAAACGTTTGACGATATGAACAGTTAAACGCACGAGTACTTCATGAAGTGGCCAAACATTAGTAATCATATCGTAAAACAGTTGATAAATCCACCGGTAGAGGCGTTGATGTCGCTTCGTTTTTGTTGTGCATCATGGCGGTGGACAATAATTTGATTGGAAAAGCAATTATAAATATGCAAATAGAAGATAAAAGTATGAAGTCGAAATAATTTCGTTCTGAAGGAGGTTTTTGAGGTTTTTTAGAGCTAGGTACAAAATAGTACGTTTAAGGTACATTTGTTATTGGTATAATTTGATTCGCTATGGTACACACGCCATTTTGACTCTCATCGCATCATTTCCCTATTATAATTTAAGTGCATGATAAAATGATAGAGATACGTAATTAGTAGGTACCTGGTTGTATGCAACAAATCGAGCCGTATCCTGAGCCGAAAGATGCGTAAATTATTTTGTCCATCGCAATGCGGCTGGCTAATTATAAAGAAATAATTCAAAAAGAATAAAAGTTTGAAAATGGATTGAAACTTTTATTCTTTTGTTTATGTGATTTTCATTGTAGGAATTTTGCATTGTATTGTGATTTTTATAACCATGGCGTATCAAAATAATTTTGATTTAATAAAAGCATACTTTTTGAACCACAAAAACATAACATTAGCCTTACAATGGCACCGCGAAAGATATCTTGATAGAAATACACTATCTCGATTTATTATGAAACGGTTGGTGGATAATCTGCAAAATTTGGGACGTTTCGATCATCGCTTATCATAACCGCGGCACCAAATGATAAACACTGACGATGAACTCGAAATTTTGATATACTTTGAGGCAAATCCTAAAAGTCCAGTGAGGGAAGGTGAAGAAGTAATCGGAATTTCGAAAAGCAAAATACACCGTGTACTAAAGAAATACAAATTCAAAAGTTACATTGAAAGGCGATTAGTACAAAAATTACCGCCCGGTGATGCTGAAAGACGACTTATTTTCTGCCATTAAATCAAGAGGATCATCCTAGAGGATCAGTATTTTCTAAATAATATTATCTGGTCAGACGAGACAAACTTCAGCAATAATGGTATGTGCAACCGACACAATAATCGCATTTGGTCCAGGGAGAATTATTTACGTATCCGCGAGACGGATACGTAAGGGATTCTCAAGTGCGTTTTTAGTTCAACTGTTGGCGTGGGATTGTAAAAAACCGGGTCTTCTTAGTACATTTTTACGGAGAGCATTTGAATACGGAAAGGTATTTAGAAATACTTGAGATTTTGCGAAATGATATAAATAATCTTCCGGCTTCAGAACGACAAAACCTTACTTTTCAGCAAGATGGGGCTCCGGCTTATAACAGTCTCAGAACAAGGGACTATCTCAATGAAGACTACACACAACCCCGGTGGATTTTTTTTATGGGGTTATGTAAAAAATTAGTTTACAAGAACCAGTATGAAAGTGTCCACGAGCTACAAGCAGAACTTAGACGTATTATTCTAAATATCCACCACAACAAGATCAAGAAAACAACAGGGAGCGAAATAATCAAAAGAGTGCGACTTTGTATTCAACAGGAAGGGACTCATTTTGAGCATTTGATAAATTGATTAATTTTGTATTGAAAATGTCAAAATTAATGGTATTCCTTTTATTTTCGACACTATGTTATTCAGCAAAATATTATCTATATGATGAAGCCTTTCGATTGGTATGATAAAGCTACAAGGTGATTATTTTTCTCGTGTAACGGGTTCGATTATCGGTTCAAACATGTAATTATTTAAATATCTATGAATGCAGTTTAAATTATTTTTTAAATTCAAATAATGTCTTCTTTCAGTAAAATGTTCCATCTACAATATTCAAGGTACTTTCCCTCTATGTGGCACATCCGTGAGACGCCCTGTATACTTCTAAATAAAAATAATAAAGTAAGACCAAAAACAAAATACAATAGACGTGGATATATTTAGTAACCTGTTCCGCTTAGCTTTTTTTAAAGAGCCATAAAAAGCCCCTGAAAGGAAACGACACGTGTTTCACCTCTCAACAAGCCATCCTCAGGATGACGATTGACTTGTCCCGAACACGATGTGTTGCCACACCAAGCAGAGTCTACGTTCAAGAAGAAACGTGAAGTCAATCGTCATCCTGAGGATGCCTCGTTGAGAGGTGAAACACGTGTCATTTTGTTTCAGGGGATTTTTTGGCTCTTTAGAAATAGCGGAACAGGTTACTAAATATATCCACGTCTATTGTATTTTTTAATGGATTTCCGCAAGGTCACGCCTGAATCAATTAGGTAACTAAAGTAAGACCATTGACATCAAATAGTATAACATTTTAAAGTAAAAAAAAAAACAACGAATCAAATTGGTAAAGTTCTACTGAAGTTTATCATACAGACAACCCTAAAAAAAAAAGACATTTCATGCACACTGTTTACCTGAACACCACATTAATATGCAAAAAAGGAAAACACTTGTTTTCACGGAAGCTTATATAGAGTGGACATACTTTCACCTCAACCTTCCGCTATAGGAGTCAGTTAGCGGCAAGGAACCATACTATACAGCCATGGGCCTCTTGAAGTTTAAAGTAAATGGAGTTCAGCATACAGGTTAGATATACTTACTTTCATAATTGTTATATTTAAACAAATACCGGGTAAAAAACGTAATTTTTAAACATTATTTATATTCTTAATAAAACAGTAAACGTAACAATTTGAATATGTTTGTAGACACGATGGTTCGAAAATGTTATTTGTGCCAAAGATCTTTAAAACAAAATCTATCTGAATAAGAAAGTGCTAGAGACTCAAATAACCAAGCTTTAAAATGTTTTTCGGAATAAATTTTGACGATATACATATTTGAACAGTAAATAATTTTACGAGAAGTTAAAATCACCGTTCATAATGCATTAAAATCCGATAAACAAAATTCATCAAGAAATTCATCATTCAATCCATTTCAAGAATATAGTAATACATAAGAGGGCTCAAAGAGCTAGTTTGTGGCATTCCATTTCGAATCCACTTCGATACAATTTAATTTAAATAACGTTTGGTCTTTTTGTTGCTTATCCTTAGTTGTAAGCTCTTAACACTATGAAATTTTTATAATTTTCAACCCACAATGATGATTTTCTATTCGTAAGATTACCTTGATCCCATCGAAAGGCAAAGATAAATTTTATTTAAAGTAAACCCAGTATGGTGATTTTAAAGACTTAGAGAATTAAGAATTGAAAGATTAGATTAGACTTAAAATTTACAAAAAAATAAAAATATTCTAATCGATAGTTTTCCTGAAACGATGACTCCGTTTCAGGAAAACTATCGATTACGGAGTAGAAAGGTAAATATTTCATTATGTGATGATGTTATGGAGAAAAACGGTACCCCTTTTTTTTTTTGAGGGTGGGAAATCATCAAATAACTTCTCCCGCTCTAGGCGGAGCGGGAGGGCGTGTCAGACTCTTACTGACTAAAACCCACCCGTGTTCCTTCGGTTGCCCTGTCGCCGGGGGCCACGATCTCCCTTTCGGTTTTCTTCGCAGCCCCGGCAGGCATCGGCCCTAGTGGACCCCTTCAAAAAACGGTGCCCCTAACAATATTCTTACAAAATTATGGTAAATATTCCATAATATTTATCGTAATTTTCTTTTCTTTACACTTTTGTCTCGTAAATCATAATTAATTTACTACCGTACATTAATTAATGTCTTTTTCCTCAGTGGGCAGCGATGTGTGCTCAGATACGATGTTGCTGGACTACCTCCGCAACTACCTGCAGCTGCGCGGCACTAAATACATGTGTCGTGAGGGTGGCTGCGGAGCCTGTATGGTCACAGCCTCTAAGACCCCAGGAGCACCGTACATCGCTATCAATTCTGTAAGTACCCAATAGGCTTAGTAACTTACAATTAATTGCAAAGAACCTTGAACTCGTCTAGGGAAAGCTTGACCACCCGCTCAAGACAATTTGTGTCATTGTTATCGGCAATTCGGTATTCTATAGCATACCAAGACATTCTATAGAATGCCTATATCGTTTAAGCAAAGTATGAAATATAATTTATTCTATACTTTGCGTGCATTATATACAATACCGAACATTCAACCGGTTATGTGTTGAATTAAAAAACATTACATTCGAGGCAGCGGTCATAGTCATTTATTCATAAACAATACGGTTTTACACAAAACCGTACAGATCATCAATAATAATAATCTTTAAAAATCTTTATAAATCTTTTTATTTATAATATTGATAATTATCCATCATCGTATTACAGTCAGTTTGTCCAGATATTTTTGACGCTGACTGTATATTGTACATATGTATCGGACGAGTTGGGATTGACTCGAAATAAAGCATGAAACGAATTAAGAAAACTGACTAGATGCACAAGGTGACGTATTAGTGAATGTGACCTATTCGGGATAGCGACGAAATTGCGAATGTGACGAATGGTCATTATATCCGTCATCAGAATGTCCTTAATAAAGATGACGTCCCTAGCTAAGATACGACACTCCGTTCAGTTCAGTTAAGTTGCACAGTCTATGGACACATGTCAAAGATTTGTGAAATATAGTTTCAAACTGCATTGCAATACTCAGAGGTGCAGCGTTAAAAATAATTACATCAAAATGTCATAATAGTTCTTAATGTAAGAACAGATAAATACCAACCATTTTTATTTGAACATTTTTGTTCAGTACAAAGTTACTTAACAAAAAAACTTGGTCCCTAATGCTACTCAAAGTTTTATTCTTATACGTTTAGTACCTCCCTATTACCATTAAAAACAAAGTTCTATTTGTTACCTAAAATATTATTACTCGTATTTTCTAATGTTTCACAAAAAGCGGTGCAATTCGGACTCGCACACGAAGGGTTCCGTACCACAGTCCAATATTTTACACTACATATTTTTTACCCCACTATTTTTTTACCCCTTTAATTAATGAATTAATTTTGTGTTTATTATTATTTAATAAAGCGGCCATACACAGTCTGTGAAATTATCAGATATCTACTTATTACCTACGGTTAAAAAAATACAGCCCTGTGACAGACAGACGGACTGACTCATGACAGACGGACGAACGTTCGGACACCGGAGCCTTAGTAATAGGGTCCCGTTGGCACCATTTGAGTATGGAACCCGAAAAATGAATCCAAAAACGGGAAGAAGTCACTTTTAGCTCCGTTAAGCGATTTTTTACAGCCGTTATAATTGAATTATCACATCGGATGTGCAGTTATAAGGAATAATAATTGTAACGCTTTCAATAGTAACAATGAAAAACTTGTATCAATATAAAAGAGATAATATCAATATTAAGAAAAAATAATTCTAGATCAAACATTACTTGAAAAAACGTCTGAAGCGGTTATTATTACGTGGAATTTTCTTCATCGATATTTTTTTTATTGATTTTGCTAGAGCTGTTTGCATGGACAAGTCACTGTGACATACATTTTCATTTAACAGTGCCTGACTTCTATCATGTCATGTCACGGCTGGGACATCAGGACCATAGAAGGTTTGGGCAACAGGAAAGATGGGTACCACGATTTGCAGACGACGCTAGCTGAAAATAATGCAACCCAGTGCGGGTACTGCACACCAGGGATGGTGATGAATATGCATGGGTATACTGATCTTTTAACTATACTAACTGTTCCATTTCCATGTTACACGTAGACGTTATCTGCGTCGTAAATATCCCTTGTTACCTATACTTAAAAAAGACCGGCCATATGCGTGTAGGACCACGCACAAAGGAGGGTTCCGCAGTTGGGATGAATTTATCTCAAATACAAACTTAACATTGTAGTTGAAATACATGTTCTCCGATACATTCCAACTGCAAATGTAAGTTTGTACGCACAATATTGAGAGATTTAACATGTTATTTTAAAACCTTCTACTTCATATAAGCAAACTTCATATAAGTTTTCTTGTAATTTGTGAGTAAAGAACCATTCTACGTATTGTTTTCTTTTTTGTTAAATTGCGCCCAGTAGTTTCGGAGATAAGGTGGGGGAATGGTAAATTTTCATCGATTTTCTTAAATATCGCAAAAATCTTTTCATTTGATGTGTCACATGGTACTGTTTGCAAAACTTTTGTTTTTAATTTTCTTATTTACCCCCCAAAAGCGACCCCATATTCAAAATTCATTTATTTACGTTACACGTCCATGTTTGGGTCATAGATACATATGTGTGACAAATTTAAACTCAATCAGTCCATTAGATTCTGAGAAAATTGGTTGTGACAGACGGACAGACAGACAGACAAACAGACTGACAGACAGTCACACTAGTGATCCTATAAGAGTTCCGTTTTTCCTTTTGAGGTAAGGAACCTCAAAAATCAGCTGTTCCCTGTATTTACGTTCGCATAGCTCGTCAAAATGTATCCCTACATTTTGACGAGCTATGCGATCATAAATTTTTAATGATTTTTTTTTCGCGATTTTTCTGTTGGTGCTGACTGACACACAGACAGACAGACGGACAAAGAAGTGATCCTATAGGGTTTAGTTCTTTTCCCTTTTGAGGTACGGGACCCTAAAAAATTTAAAATATTGTTTTTTATAGACTCCTGGAAAAAAATAAGAATATGACTATGTTGGAAATAGAAAAATCAATCTCTAGCAATCTTTGCCGCTGCACCGGCTATAGGCCCATCCTATCTGCTTTGAAAAAGTTTGCGATAGACGCTCCCAAGGAAGAGAGGATCATGGATGTTAAAAATGTGAGCACCTGCAAGTCTTCAGGGAATTGTTGCCAAACCTCGAATACTGCAAGGGAAGATGGTTGGTGCATGGTGCGTCATGATGATTATCAGGAAGAGAAGATGATTACCATCAAACTGAAAGATGGTAAAACATGGTACAGGCCTACCACTCTCGCACAAGTTATGAAATTAACGGAGAAGCATTCTGAGTCTTATGTGCTCGTTGGTGGAAATACTTCTAAAGGTAACTAAAGTGTTATTGGTAGGTACTTTAATAATGCAGCAGAATGCATATCAATGTGGCTTGATATTCAAGTATGTATAATTTTTCCAGACGTTTTAAATGTTAAGTCACTAGCAAAATAATTAAAGTCTTTAGTCTCAACAGTACTCTTATAACCAGCTATTATATAAATATTTTTTTAATATTTTATCTTCGTTGAATTCCAGGAGCTTATCCAATATCAGAATACGCTGACGCAATGATAGCTGTTAACCATCTTGAAGAACTTAAACTGAATATATTGGATCAAAACCTCATAGTAGGAGCTGGGTGGACATTGGGAGAATTTATGGACATCCTGAAGACTCGTGCTACCCAAGAAGGCTTCGGCTATTTGACGAAATTATATGAACATGTGGATTTGGTAGCTCATATACCTATTAGAAATGCAAGTTTTTCATTCTTTTTCTTTCTTTAATTCGACCATATATCTTCTTTTCTTAAAATTAAATTCGGTTATATATTTATTATTATTAGGTAGCTACTATTGCTGGTAACCTGATGATCAAACACACATACAATGGGTTCCAATCAGACATATATCTCACTTTCGACACTGTAGGTGCTCGACTTACCATCAGTAAGTAACTTTCAAAAATATTTACTAATTTATAAAGAACCGTAATTTTCTTATTCTTATGTTTTTTTTTTTACATTATAGTGGATTATCATGGAGTCGAAGTAACAGTTACAATGCCAGAATTCTTAAAATTAAACATGAAAGGAAAAATAATCGTGAAAATATTGTTTCCGCCATTGACAAGTGCATGCAAACTTTTTACTTACAAGGTAAGTTTATTTATAACACAATACAACAAATGTTTTCTGTAATATGTATGATTATTCAAAAATAAACCTACATGTTGTTTTATTGTAGCTAATGCCAAGAGCCCAAAGTTCCCATGCCATAGTCAATTTTGGTTTCCTTTGCAAACTAGATGACTCCAACGTGGTTGAAGAAGTCAGAATTACGTTCGGAGCTCTTTCAATAAAGTTTGATAGGGCAGTATTAACTGAAAAGTATCTAATTGGAAAGCCCTTGTTTACCAACGAAACCCTGCAAGGGGCTATTAGGGTGTTAGAAGGAGAGATCCAGGTAGATGCTCATCCACCTGAACCAGGTGTTGAATTTAGAAGATATATCGCAAAGGCGCTGCTGTATAAGGTAAGTGACTATGATTATTTTGGATCTATTGCCACGGTTCATACTCTCTCAGTATTTTTTTTACGATTATAATTATTTAGGTTTTTGTCACTTTCCTTGCTATATCAATTTGTCATGTACAGGAAATCTTATTGCATGTCATCAGACATTTAATTTTACCCAAAACTACATTTCCTGATTTCCAGCTCACGAAATCCAGGGCTATTGTGAACCATTGGTCGTTTGTCTTGTCCAGCTCGTCCCACCATCTTCTACGGGGTCATGGGTAGGTCGTGGCCTTTGCCTAGCAGTGGGATGAAACAGGCTAACAGTAACAGTAACATTTTCCAACGAACTTCAATAGGTCATTCTAATGTTCAATTTCTATTTCAGGCTTTTCTGGCTCTCTGTCCTAAACGAGCAGCACGGTATGAATCTGCCATCGTTGACTTACACCTGACGAGACCTTGCTCGAGTGGAAAACAGACGTTTAGTACTGATTCTTCGCTATGGCCTATGAACAAGCCCATGCCTAAGTTAGAAGCAACGGTAAGTAATTATCGGTTCTTGTAGCGATATTGTAATAGCTTACAAACTTCTTTTGAAATGAATTATGATCTAATAAAAGCATAATTTGTTTTTATCAAAAAGAGTAATTTTGAACACAATTATATTGACCTGCATGGTAATTTTAATTCTTGATAAAAATGTTAATGATGTTTTTTTTTATATTTTTATTTGGGACAAAAACATCATTTACAAAAAAAAGTTATATTACAGTCGAAAAAACGTATAACCCACACTATTATCCACGAAGTGACATCGGGGTATCAAAGTCAATAAAGTTAAAGTCAAATAATTTATTTCAATTAAAGGCACTTTTGAACGTCAAAATTTACAAAAAATAGAATTGATTCTAGTCGCCCCTTCCAAAGGGTAGTTTTCGTATGGAGAAGAAGAGGCAAGAAACTCCACCGTTACGCTTTTATGAGAACGAACGCATGTTAAATAAAAAAAAAATTGCCTGACTAACTTTCTTACGCCTATAATGAACTTAAGTATTCTATTGTTCTTGCTCAGTTATTAAAATATTTTAAAAGTGTCTAAAAGTCATGATTGTCTAACACAAGAAATTACCTGAAGCTCAATTTCATCTTTCAGATCCAATGTGCTGGAGAAGCTCAGTATACCGATGACATCCCCTCGTTCCCCAACGAGGTGTTTGCTGCCTTTGTACTCAGCACTGTTGGTAGAGGAACAATTACGAAGATAGATCCCAGTATTCCACTGGTTAGTTCATTTTTATTGCCTGTCTTATTATTAATAGCATATTATCTTCTGCCTAGCCTTTTCCCAGCTATGTTGGGGTCGGCTTGCAGTCTAACCAGATGCAGCTGAATACCACATAACCCCCAATATTTTACATGGCGCGACTGCCTATCTCCACAACCCAGTTAATGGGTAACACGATACCCCTTGGTAAGACTGGTTGTCAGACTTTTGAGGTTTGGACGACCCGTAACGACTGTTAAAGACCTACAAATGACGGCCGGGACTAATTCCGAGGCATGGAGGGGTCTTAGTACGTAAAAAGGGTCGGTCACTCCTCCAATCTGGTCGATCAACCCATGCGGTTGTTATTACTTAACCACACGCCCGTCTATTAATAGCATAAGGATTCTAAAATTCTGAAATGAATGTGGACGAGTTCCAATTTAATTTGACCAAATTAAATAAACCAATTTTTTTTTATTTATTAATTCCATACTGATATTACATTTTGATAGTTGTACAATGTTGTACAATGTTTTTTACTGTTTCAGGCAATGGATGGTGTAATAGCTTTTTACACATACAAAGATATACCGGGTCTGAACTCTTTCACGCCTGCCGACAGTGGAGTCTCTACAGCCAACGAGGAGGTTCTTTGTGAAGGCAATATCAAATATTGCGGTCAACCTATTGGTATTATCGTAGCAGAGACTCAGAACTTAGCAGACAGAGCCTCCCAGCTTGTAAGAGTGAAATATAGCAACGTTACTACACCTGTGACCGATATAAATAAAGCTAAAGAAGATAGCACAAGGAATACTCTATTTGTGTCAGTAGATGCCAAAGCTCCTGGCACAGATACTGTTTACAAGACCATGGCTGGAAGTAATATTTTACACGGGCAGTATCATTGTCCAATGGAGACCATGGTTTGTGTAGCCAAACCTACGGAAGAAGGATTGGAAGTTCACATGGCATCGCAGTGGCTTGATGGACCCCATACTATGATATCGAGAGCATTGAATATAGACCAAAATAAGTAAGTTTCATTTTATGGAGAGTTTTGAGTTAAAGCTTGAGTTTAGAATTTCTTTTGATTTCTTGGACAAACCTCTTTTATATGAATCTTTGCACATATTTTGTGGTAGGTGCTTAAAAACATTCATGATTTATTTGAGTACCCACAGCTAATTTACTGCTTTCTTTAGGATTGATTTGTGCATTAGTCGCGTCGGCGGCTCATATGGTCTGAAGATATCCCGCAGTATCCAGGGTGCTGTCGCATGCAGTCTTGTCAGTCACAAGCTGAACCGTCCATGCAGGTTCATCCAGCCATTGATCACCAACCTCAAAGCTTTTGGTAAAAGGATGCCGAGCGTTCATGATTACAAGGTACGCGTTTAGTATTAAATACGTGCGAGCATTGATGTCAATAAAATAATATTATTGTACCACTTGTCGCCTCGTATTAGGTGGCTTGTACGATTTAGACTACCTATTTTTTTTTTCGAAACAAATGTATTCAAGCTGATTGGCTTGAATAAGACATAACCACTGTTCGATGGTTACTCGGTTAGTGCTTAAGCGACTTAGGGCGGCCTAATATTCGACGGCACTTAGTTAAATCTTCATAAAAATATAAATATATATATATATCTCTGGTTGATACAAAATAATTAAAAATTACAGGTAACCGTCAACAAGTCCGGAGTCATTCAAAACTTAAACATTACCAATTACACAGACAACGGTTGGTTGGTAAATGAACCCGTGATTGCCTACGGCTTCGATGTGTACCACAATGTCTACGATGTCAATAAAATTGACTATACAGCTTACAATGGCAGAACCGATACAAGTAGTAACACTTTCTGCAGATCACCAGGTAAATAATTCCTATTACTAAATATACAGTTGTATACAAAAATGTGGCTGTTATTTTAGTATATTACGGCATTTTACGACTTCCACGCGAACGAAGTCGTGGGCAGAAGCTAGTATTTATAAATAAAAATGTAACGCTGTTCGTTGGTAAGCGCATCACTTGAGAACGACTGGACCGATTTGGCTATTTTTTGTTTCAAAATGTTCGTAATATTTCGAAATAGGTTTACAAAAAAATACTTTGATCTCTGGATCACTCTGGATACCTTGATCCATATGATGTTAGTAATACACACTACATAATAATCTATGTTAGTAACAAAATAATGTAATACAACATTATAATTCATATATTTGTTGCACTCACCTGACACACCGTGTACATGCACATATACTTGTACCCAATGCGCATAATGGTGCAACATGGCTTATCACTGATGATCTTCAGAATGTCGTTGTTGTTCCCACGCACTCTGCGCATCATCGACGCATTCCTTTTTCGCAGAATAGTATTGAAACCATCAGTATGTGCTTCGGCTAACATTCTTGATGCATTGCAGTAACATGGAAGCCCCAACACTCTGAAGGCAATAATGTTATGCTAAACTCTGAGGGCGTTGTAGGCCCTTTGCAAATATCGAACCCATAGACTGCACGTGTACAAAGATTGGCAACAAGCCTTAAAAACAGTTACTTTTACATCATTTTAATCCGTTTACTTTAGAGGAAAGAGAATTTAAAAAAAAAATACGGAAAGTATACAAATCCGGGAGAAACTGAATGTCCCCTTTGTCTATGGGTTTCTTAAATTTGTATAGAACAACGACTGTTGGATCAACTAGAAAAATATTAACGACAAACAAACGAAACGATTAACAATAATAAAATAGTAACGAAGAATTTTTGCCCGTTTGTCTGAATGTATGTTCCGGATTGGCGCAAACACGGCTGAAAGGATTCGGATGAAATTTGGGACACATAGTTAACCTATTCTGGTTATAAGTTCAAACCTCGATTAACACACGGTACTTTTAATACTGGTAGTACATTCCCGTGGGATATTTTTCGACATCTACACGGGCGAAACCGCGGGCAAAAGCTAATAAAATATGGATTAATAAGTACTTAAACTATTATGATTGTTTGTTTGTTTGTAAGTTTGTATGTAGGGGGTAATCTTCGGAACTAGATACCAGTCGGATTTGTAAAATTCTTTTTGCATTGGATAGCCCAATTTTTGAGGAAGGTTATAGGCTCGCGGACGAAGTCGTGGGAATCTAGTTAGTTAATATTTAAGCTATTAATCTTTTAAAATTAATGGATTTATTCTACCTATTTTGTTTCCGAACAGGTTCATTAGAAGCTATCGCTAACATTGAAAACATTATGGAGAGAATTTCCTACGAACTATCTATGGACCCAATCACTGTGCGTCTAAATAATCTAGATAAAACCAAGTACGGTGGTATATCAGAATTAATAGAAAAATTATACACAAGTTCTGAATTCATTAGCCGTAAAGCTGCAGTGGACTCCTTCAACACGCAAAATAGATGGAAGAAACGAGGAATACGGTGCTCTGTGTGTAGATGGCCTCCTGTAGGCGGCTTATACGTTGATGTAAACTTAGCAGTGTACCATTCAGATGGGTCTGTAATCATCACACACGGTGGGATTGAAATGGGACAGGGTCTCGACACTAAAGTAGCTCAACTTGCTGCGTACCTCTTGCAGATCCCCTTGGAAAAAATACAAATTAAAAGAAACAACACTACTACTTCACCAAATTCTTTCGTAACTGGTGGAAGTGTTTCGACTGATGCTATATTAATTGCATTAAAGAGATGTATCGAGCAGCTGCAGGCAAGATTGGAGACTGTTAAAGTCACGTTGACTGATCCAACTTGGTCTCAGACAATAACTGCTGCATATGCTGCTAATGTAGATCTTCAAGTTCATGGTTTCGTCTGTTCTGCTGATGCGCAGTCGTACAACATCTTTGGTGTGGCTTGTTGTGAAGTAGAAGTTGACGTCCTTACAGGGGAATATGAAATTTTGAGAGTAGACATACTGCAAGATGTAGGTGTTAGTATCAGCCCTGATATTGATATTGGACAAGTAAGTAATGATTTTAATAACTACGCAATTATTTGTTACGACATAACGAAATGGCAATTTTGAGCTATTTTCTGTGTCTAAGTTTATTTATTTATTTGGTACATCAACAGCAGTACATACAAAGAGTTAAAAGAGAAAAATAATAATAAAATATATTTTATATGGAAAAAAATGTATAAATAAACGAAATAAAAGTACTGGTAAATATGCCTATTTTCTTCTTTTCGTGTGGTTAAAGACTAACCTAGTGACAGTTAGTGAGTTTTAAAGCCACCCATGGGCCTCTGACTTATATTGCCTGAATATGTCTATTATAGGTGTTCACAACAGTCACTATAACGAAATAACGTAGGTATTTTTTTAAGAAAACAAAATTAATATCAATATATAAATAATAAAAAAATAAAGTGGATATTCACATAGATATGACGATATCAAGGTTTAATATGTACAAGAAATTGTGGCTGCTAGTTACGTACATATAGGAAATTATCAAAAAAAATTGGTATTAATTTTTTGGTAAGTTTATGGAATTGCGTACTTCAGAAGCTGATTTTCTAAACTTGGCGAGTGATACACCGTATAAATCGGTTTCTGGTGATTTACAATGACTGTTGTAATTTCTACACATTCAGAATAAGAGAGTATTCCCCGACTACGTACCATAATGTTGAACAAGACTATTCTGGTCTTTGGCACTTGGAAGTCCTGAGTGTTCCGTTTTACAAAACCCAGCATCTGTGCCAACTTCCTAACAAAGTCGTTGATGTGTGACTCAAAACTAAGTTCATGTTTGACAAGTTCCATTGCACTTGCTTGTACTCCGGTAATTTGTCTGTTATATTTTTTATTCCTTAATTTTGTACATATTTAATCAGATTGAAGGAGCTTTTATGATGGGTGTTGGGTACCACACTTGTGAGGAGCTAGTTTACGACCCTGAAACAGGTGCAGTGCTCACAGACAGGATTTGGGACTACCACTTACTTCAAGCCAGGGATATACCTCAGTCTTTCAATATAACACTCTGGAACGACTACAGCAATAGCCTTTTATTGGGATCTAAGGGTAAGTCATGTAGCTAGTTTAAACAAGAACCGGCATTTATTTATGAATGGATAGAGAAGTTAAATCACAAATCCAACTGCATACTTAGCATGATTGATAAAAAAAATAGTTTCCCAAGTTTGTTATACTATGTCCCCATCAAAAATGTTATCGGCGGAAAGTCCGTGAAACTGAAAATAATCAAATGTTTTTTATAACCATTTTTTTTTTATCAACAGCCGTTGGAGAGCCGCCATCTTGTTTGGCGGTGGTCGTAAGTTTTGCACTTAGAGCAGCCATTGTGCAGGCACGTCAAGATTGCGGAATACCCACCACTGAATGGTTTGATATCGGTAAGTTCATCAAGGGTCCTTCCACCATCTTTAATACTAAAATAACAACCAAATTTTTATTTATAAAACTTTAAATATTAGAATCTAAAAAAATATGAATATTTAACATCGAATTTACAACCACAGCTTTACAGAGCAGTAGTCAAACCGCTAAACTATTTACTTTGTTAAATATTGACTAAAATAGCCGTTCTTATAATTATAATGTCATGACTGACTGCATAATTTCTTGTAGGTATAGCATATTAATTTCAGAGGTTTTAGCGGGTGTCTACAAGTAATAACTTATGACCCCTGTTGAAAATTTCTTAGTTTTTAATGGATTTGGGAATGGATGAATGAATTATTGCACCGTGTTAGTCATTCTCGCAGTGGAATATTATTTGACTCTTCTGACTTTATAATGTCGCCCAAGTTCAGACTTTTCATTTTGATCAGAGGTGTTTCTGCTATGAATGCTTAGGCCGTTTGTCCACCGCCACGTCAACGGGACGTCAACGAGAACGAGATGACGGCGCCGAAGTAGCGACAGTACATTTACACCCGTATTCAAGAATTACCGTATTAAGAAACTATGAAGTCTTACAGGGCACACCAACGGTAAATCCGATTAATAAACAATATTGAAGTGATGTGCAACGCTATTCGTTTACTTAGAAGGTCATTTACGTAAAGTAGCTGGACAGCTATTTTAACCAACGCATAGTGTAGCTTAGTATCAAAAATGTTCTGTGTAAAATGTAAATGTGGTTGTTTCTGTTTGTTTTTAATCCATTTGTGGTAGTTTATTTTATTATTCATTTAAACGCGATGGATTACAGCAGCAAAGTAATAATAATAATAACATTTGATAATTATGTCAATGGTGTGTAAAACAAACGAAGAACAAAAACTACAAGAAAAGTAATACGGGATTTTTTATTTATTTTTCGGTTACTACAATGAAGATGATTAAGATTAATTCACAGCTGACACGTTTACAGGTTATTAGGTTATATTTATTTCATCCACAAATCTGCCAAACTTTAAAGAGAAACGAACCATTCACAGATCTATAATCGACACATTGCGTTTGCATAGTAAAGTGTCGCTTGAGTATTGTTTGTGAATTAAATGGCCTGCCGTCACGAACGCAGTGAGAAATCCCTTACTTAGCATAGTGTTGTTGCCATACTTATATGTGTAACGTTCTTGAATATGGGTGTTAAAATGGCCGCATGTCCACCGCATATCCGTCAACCGAGCGCTGGAGTCCCGGCCCCGGAATTTTCAAATAGTTTGGCGCGACCGACGCACCGGGGCGCCGCCGTTGGCCCAGCTTTTGTTTCGTTTATAGAACTCTAGAAGACAGATGTTATAAATGCAATTTTAGAAATTTATCAGAAGAGCAATTTAAAGAAAGTTGAACGTGTAACACGTTATTACACAGAAATGTGCAGTGATGGTGTGTTTATTATATTGAAACATTATTTTAGAGTACTATCTGTGTTATCATTTCGAAATCTGCACATATAACATCTGACTTCTACACCACCGATATACTGGCCAGGTGCAGTCACCATGGCCGCCCCGGCACGATTATAACGAGATAAGAATGAGCGATGTGATCCTACAAGAAGTTCACATACGCGAAGGAGATAGAGGAAATAATATCTCGTTTACTCTCACTACTCGGATCTAATAAGTGCGCCCTTGTCTCATTTTGTTTTTTATTTAGTGAATTGTCTATAGCTATTTTATTTCAACGGCTGAGAAGGAGTCAAAATGTCACACGACTAATTTGACATTAGCCTTCTAGTTGCGGTGGAGTTGTACATTATGTACCTCAAAGTCACAACCAACATTTCAGTTCGTGGTAATGCATGTCTTATTTTCAGTTCGTATTTTGTAGTATGATACAGTTTGAAATACGATTTAAGATAAAATTGAACGTAGTCGTGGAAATCCAAAAGTAGTTAAAAAAACTTCTTGTCATACTGCCGCAACTTGTCGCGAAGAACATAAAACGCTCCGGTGATCTATCATTAATGTTGGATGTATCCAAAATGCTTTGCACCGCCTACGCATTGGAACGTCCAAAAGCAGAAGAAAAAGTTGTCGCCGGTTCAACCGAGGCATCCTCCTAGTTTGTTTATTTCTACGAAAACGCACTTGCCCCGCACGACAGAGGCATCGAGCTGAGCCGCCGACTTCGGTCGCGGTGGACAAACGATCGCCGTCAACGGGATGTCATGTTCGATTCGAATAATCTCGTTTCTCGTTGACGTGCGGTGGACAAACAGAGATAATGCTACTAGTATTTAAAATATAAGTTAATTTATAGAATTTGATAATAATATGCAGTACCTAATTAGTTTACCTTAGTAAGCGTTATTTTACTTCCTTCATTATGCCATTCATTCAGCTCTATATACGTGGTTCTTCTGTAGTTTTTAACATAATGACCTGTTTCAATATTTTTTTTATTTGTTGAATTGAACATTTTCAGCTGGAGCGTTCACCACTGAAAAGATCTGCATGGCGATGAAAACGAACCCAGAGGATTTTAAACTAATCTAGGTTGGTTTAAAGTAGCCGCAATAACAAAAAGACCCACTGACATTGTTATCAACGAAAATCTTTTTATTTGTGTTTGCCTATCCTATGTTTGTGTTTCTGTAATAGCGATCCTAGACTATGCTGCAGCTGCCGCTTTGATTTTTCTAAATAGTAAATAATCATCTTTCTAAACAACGTTGGTTATACAAAACTTGTTATTTTCTTTTTCATTTTCTATTTCCATTGTTTTAAATAAATATTGGCTACATGTTTTTTTTTATTTAATAGTTTTTTGCTCTTTATTGGTGTTCAGTTAAATTTTAATAAATCTATATAACATTATATTCTATCATTTATTTTATTTTTTCATCTTGTTAGAGCATTTATTATTAATCTTTAAACATATTGTGTTATGTTTTTAATACTTTATTTTTGTGACGGTAATCAATGAGTTTATTAAACATCTTCGACATTTTATGTTTTCTTTTTTTTTCTTCCCCTTTTCCGTTTTTCTAATTTAACTTAGGGTGCCTACTGCCAGTCTGTGTCTGAGTGTTTGTAATTTTCGGCCGCATTAGAATTTGATTGGACTGGAAGCCAATCCCAGTGATAAACTATAATGTTCTATAGTGGACAAGGGAAGAGTTTATTTCTTTCGCCAATCAAAGTAGACGCCAGTGCACTATGATCTAAAGGCTCGTGCAAACTGGCGCAATATCGCGGGCGCTACAGGCAGCGCGACCCTTGTAGCGCCCGCATATCGCGCTGGTCCTTAATAAGGAGCGACCTGCGGGGTCCGTCAAAATGGAGGGACCAAGTCTTGGATTTCAAATCAGCCTACATAAAAGTACTACTGTAAATCTACTAAGTATTTGCTACCTATGAAATAATTTATCTACCTCAATCCCATGTATACGTAGCTATTTAACAAAATCCTTAGTTCAATAGTTAACTGAAGTTTAATTTTACAAAAGAACAATTTTTTTTCTTACTTATTTGTCTATAAGGTGTAATTGAAATACCTAATTTAAAATAAAAAATTAACTCAAATTTATGAACAACTTTCACAATGGAACCAAATCGAAATTAGCAAAAAAAAAAAAAAAATTGCTAAACACTTTGTCAATGACATTTGAAAATAAATGTAGGGAACCGCAGATATTTTTTTCTCAGTTTAGCAGTTAGAAAACAAGGGGCTTTTATTTCTTTTGATATATATATATTTTTATAGGCTCTAATTCTATTGTCGTTGAAATAAATCAGCATGGTATATCAATATGCAACATAAATTTATTCATTTCATTATAATGGACTTAGAGCAGATCCAAAAGTGCCCTTTTAATTAAAGGTTAGTAGGGTATTTCAGTTTTTATTCCATTACATTCAGGTATTCTATACGAATCATATTATTATTTGAAGGAAGTCTCAGTAGAAGCTTTAACGCTCCAATGACTCGTTTTTTAACAATATTTATATCTGAAGGAATAAAACCACATTTCCTTGCGAGATCACAGTTCGAACAAGACTATGTCTGCGCTGTTCAATACATTACTGACGACATTTTCTACAATATATGCCATATTGCATTCGCATTGTATTTATTCTCGGTTTCCAACAGTCGTCGACTTATAGTGAATCTTCAGTATTTTATTTCGTATTTAATGAACATCATTGCGTTTCGTATTATTCATCATCATCATCATTTCAGCCAAAAGATGTCCACTGCTGGACATAAGTCTCCCCCAAGCACCGCCACTTCGACCGGTTCTGTGCTTCCCGCATCTAGCGGATTCCTGCGACCTTCACAAGGTCATCGGTCCATCTTGTGGAAAGCCCTCCGCTACGTCTTCCGGTGCGGGGTCGCCACTCCAGAACCTTTCGGCCCCATCGGCCATCCGTTCTGCGAGCAATGTGCCCTGCCCATTGCCACTTAAGTTTGGCAATTCTTCAGGCTATGTCGGTTACCTTGATTCGCCTTTTTTTTTTTTATGGGTGGGAAATCATCAAATAACTTCTCCCGCTCTGGGTGGAGCGGGAGGGCGTGTCAGACTCTTACTGACTAAAACCCACCCGTGTTCCTTCGGTTGCCCTGTTGCCGGGGGCCACGATCTCCCTTTCGGTTTTCTTCGCAAACCTTGATTCGCCTGCGGATCTCTTCATTTTCGATTCGATCACGTAGAGAAACTCCAAGCATAACCAAAGAAGGCTAAAAGTCACCCAAAAAGCAATGGAGCACCATTGCCTTTTGGGTGACTTTTAGCTTCATGATTACTTGAAAGCTTTTTGAATAAAATCAAAGTAAATATTATCCATTTTAACATACAGCTGAAACGTGATGTTGAATTATAAAATTATCGACTCTTAATTTATGCGATTTGGTATTTTTATACGTATAAAAGTGTTTTGGGACTTAAACATAACTGGCGAAATGTTACTGTGCCTGTACTACAGGGACACCTCTGCCCAACCAACCTTCGGGGAAACAAGGCGTGATGTTATGTGATGTTATGTGATAAAAGTGTTTTGATGTTTTTAAAGTAACTCGACATTTGAGGATGTGGCAGCTGTCATGACTGTCATAAACATTCTTGATAATATTAGACCAAAGGGGCAATTGACTAATGACGTTCAACAAGGTATAAATTATTATTGAGAAGTAATACAAATTGTCTGTGCTATTGAAGTCCTCATTCATCAAATCATTTATATAATAAGCCTCTCTTTATCAATGTCATTTAACCATCTAATTCTTTTTCCTTCAGATTTTGTGTACTCTTCCTCTCCATAATTTTCTTCTTCTTCCCGATTCTTTAATAAAACAGAAAAAACATCCGACTCTTTTATATCACCATTTTAATGTTCATTTACTTACAAAATGAATGATGACGATGACGTTCTGTTCACTTGCAAAGTCTTCTCGACATGTCAGTATCTTTTATAATCTCTGCTTTGCTTCTTCGCTATTTGTTAATTTTCCTTTTTAATCGCAACCAGCAAAAGCTAAGCACAAAGTGACCACATATTTTGTTACCCGTTGAACTGCTTCATATTCTTCTATTTGTTTAATATCTTGGAAACATTTAACATAAAATAATTTCACTCTATGATCAACGTTCTTGAAACATGACAAGATAAATATTATAAATATTCTGACTGTAGCCTCACAATATATTTTTGAAAACCTATTGTATGTACACAAAAATATATCAAATTTTAAGAAAATGTCCGATATTCATAGTTTAAATACCAGGAATAAACACAGTCTTGCTGTACATCGCACACGTCTCCACAAAGTAAGCAACTCGTTCATGGGTCAATGTATACGCTTTTACAACAAACTTCCCATTGACATTCGAAACTTACCCATTAATAGATTTAAAATCTGTATTAAAACCAAACTTTGTAAAAAAGGGTATTATAACATTTCAGATTATTTAGAAGATAAAAAAGCATGGGATTAAACTGCTCGCTCTGCTAAGCCTTGTGATAAAACTTAACATTTTAATTATTTTGTAAACTCATCAAAATATACCAGTTTTATATACACATTGACATTGTTGAAAATTATATTCAATATGACATGATTACTTTGTACAGTATTATATTATTTTAATTAATTATTGTGAATGTGAGGACTATGTGGATATCATTACTATTTTCATTTTTCAGTTAGTTTTAATTATGGTCTGGCAGTTTGAGTAGTTTATGCGGCCTACCCAAATGTCCTTTCTTTGGTATTGTTCGTCGAGTTGAGGTCCTTAAGTTCTGAGTTGAGCTCCACGATTACTGACAAATGCTTGCACTGACTGGACAGGTCCACTCAAATCTGTGTGGTTCTTTCCTCAAAAGACCATTTCAGACACTAATCTACATGGTCCTCATATGGCCTGACCAAGATTATGTCTGGACTTTAAAAGAGACTGTGACCTCTGAGTTTGTTTCGGCCTTTCTTCTCAGAGTAGTCAGATAGGAAACGCCGAACTCAACTAGCTTATTTTTTTTTTTTTTAATATGACGTGTAAAAGTGATTCCGATATCCTATTTACAGAATAAACAATTTCATTTCATTTCATTTCATTTCATTTTATTACAAATTGCACAACATTTTGACGGAATTACTCGTATCAATCCTTATAATGTGTAGGTTCTGAGATAGGTGTGTTTTCCGTTATTTAAGATTTCAAAGGATCGATCAAGGTATTCCCTAGTTGATTCACAATCTGTGAATGCTAATAACTGAGGCTTTAATAAGTGTAGAAGAATCGCCACAGACTGCCTAGTCTGGGGGTGGTTTCTTCTGAGACTAGGTTTCAAGCCATTTGACAATAGTCTCCATGGTGTAACTTTCTGATATCATGTAGAACAGGGGAACGCTGCTTTGTCCGGGTAACGTCTGTATAATGCAAACATAGTTGGGAAAATATAGAGGATAATGAGGGCTTCCAAATCAGTAGCATCAGTTTTCATTGACCGACCACAATTATTGAAAAGTACCTGTTGAAATGTATGCTTTGAGTATGAGTTTTTTTTTTATTCGTAGCTTAAATAAGCACAACACTGATATTTTTCAGAGATAAGATTGTAGTAGGTTGTAGGGCTACTTTATTTCGATTCTTACACGTGAAAAAGTTTTTGTAGGTCACAATCTAATCGGAGGGAGTAAGTCCGTAAATGTTATTTGAACTCCCGGCAGGGCTTCAAAAAGAGAAACCAAAGTGCTTAAATGTAAAAGAAAAATGCAATTAAAGTTTTGTAAGTGAATATTGTGAGACATGATTATAATTTTTATGGGGTAAGTTTCATTATCTTCTTTCTAGTTCATGTCGAACATTATTAGCATCGGTGAAGGAAAACACCATGAAGAAACTAGGACTTATAGTTAATATAAGTTTGAAATCGCCAACCCGTCTTGAGTGAGCGTGATGATCAATGTTCATGCCTTCTCTGTATGAGAAGAGGCATTTGCCCTGCAATGGGACAGTAATACAGAGTGGTATTACTATTAAAGATTATAATCGGAGGTAACACGTAATTGTTATTTATAAGTTTAGTATCGACTGTTATGGACTGTAGCTACCATAACACTATCAATGCAGCATGAATGTATATGTACCTATGTGAGAATGTTTTATAGATTCGATCCAACTAGCCTCATAATCACAATCGTTATCTATACCAATTGATGCAGTCCAAACTATTGCAGTTAGTACCACTCCATCCAATTTGCCAGCAACTAAAACTCAATTTTCCCTTTACCAAAAATCCACTAACTTCTCTAACAAACTCTAAAACTAACTGCAAACATACGAAGCGTAAGTTTAGTATATGAGGTATGTAAGAGTGGTAGCATTTACTAACACTCCAGCCGGTTGGTAACATAAACGGACTGAAGCCGGTTGACTCTTAGAATCCGGTTTATCCGATGCAGTCAGAAATTTAGAGATAACTTTAAATTTTAATGGTTAGTTGTGGAATGAAAAGCAAGTTTAAATTGTTTGAGAAGCTTTAGAATATGAGAGTTTTTGTTAACGCTGGGCGCGCCATCCGTACTGGAACCTTCCGCTCAACTATCGGTTTGCCTTTAGAAGTCAATAACAATAAAAATTATATTGTGTCTCATTAGTGACAATTAAACTCCTATGAGGCAGGCGCTACGTACGAAAAGAAGAAGCAATTTTGAGTTTTTAACCGACTTCAAAAAAGGAGGACTCCATCATATATAGACGGATTTTATGAAAGGGTATGCTGTCAAGATGGTGCCATAAAATTTTTATTAACTTAGTTTAGGTACTTTTTGAATTAGCTTCAATAATACGTACTTATTTTTCCCACTTAGCCTATTTATGGATGATGCTATAATAACTTCCTCTCACTGTTATTTACATAGCAGGTAGTGATATTCAAATTTGTGTGGGGTAGGTACCACAACTAAAAAGTGAAATATAAATAGTTTTTACATAGCTTTATTTCGGAAGTCGCTGGCATAAAAACGAAAATTCAAAACCAAAGACACTCCAAAATAAACTATTTTTTCACTATGTAGTGTTTTCAGGGTTCCGTACTTCAAAAGTAAAAACGGAAACCTTATAGGATCACTTGTGTGTCTGTCTGTTTGTCTGTCCGTCTGTCACAGCCAATTTTCTCCGAATCTAATGAACCGATTAAGTTTAAATTTGGTACACACATGTATTTCTGTGACCCAAATACGAACGTGTAACGTAAATAAATGAATTTCGAATATAAGGGTCACTTTTGGAGGCAAACTTAAAGAAAATTTTAAAAAAAATTACTAACAGTACCGTGTTGCATATCAAATGAAAGACCTTAAAGATATTGTTTTAGAAATTCGATGAAAATTGACCATTTCCCTCCTTATCTCCGAAACTACTGGACCTAAAATTTTGAAATAATACTTAATAAATACTTAATATGGCTCTTTACTCATAGAATACAGAAAAATCTATAAAAAGTCAATGGTCTTAAAATAACATGGTAAGTCTCTATCTCAATATTGTGCGTACAAACTTACATTTTGCAGTTGGAATGTATGGGAGAACGTGTATTTTAACTACAATATTAAGTTTGTACTTGGGATAGATTCAACCCAACTCTTCATTGTGCGTAGTCCGACACGCACGTGGCCGTTTTTTTTTTCTGTTTATTTTAAGAGGGCGTGCTCACTTTTACCCGCTTATCACATTATCTTATATCTGTTGTTTCTTGAAATACAATTTTAAAAACGAATTCTTAAATGATCGAATGCAATCAAAGTGAAATATATCAGGAACGAGATTATCCGAAATAGGACCGGAATTACCGACAGGGCTTGCAAAGTAAGTAAGCTGAAGTGGCAGTGGGTTGGCCATGTTCGTCGAAGGACCGATGGCCGCTGGAGCAGACGACCTTATAAGGTGACTGGGACAAACTGGATACAGAAGGCTGACGACAAAATGTTGGGGCACAGCCTGGGCGAGGCCTATGTCCAGTACTGTGATAGACTAAGTTGATTGAACCAGAGTCAGTTCTCTATTAAATATATTGTACAAATGGCTCTCTACTAATAGTTTTTACAGTGTTAAGGAGTTCCTGGAATATAAAATCGCATGATGATAGATTGTTTTGTTACGCATGTATTTGCAAATTTGCACGCTTATATCTATTAAGCAAAACATGTTCGTTCACATTATTAACATTACCATCTTTAATACCATGTTTTTAGCAAATAAATGATTTTGATTTTTTTTTTTGATGGGCTATAATCTAACACGCGGGCCCAGTGTAACTACTTGTTGCCGCGCTGAATAAAAACTAAACAAAAAACCGGTTAATAGCGCTCTAAACCATTTTATCCGAAAAAAACCTGTATGTAAAGACTCCTCCAAAACCGGTTAACAAATACCGGTTTCTACGAGCGAAACCGAATGTAAAAGTTTTTGCGTCAAGTACATAATAACGGTTTGAAAATTTAACCGGTATCCGAGCCTTGCCTGCCTGGGTTCGAACCTTTGACCTTCTCGACTCGTGATAGTCGTGGACCACCACTGCTCTCTACCGAGTGTCACCTATTTATTTTCATTAAGCTAGACTTGAACTGCAAAGTATACCGACTTTAACCCCGGTTTTTTAAAGGCCTGGAGAAGAACATAGGGTACTTTTTGATTCAAAGATATAGGGGATGAAAGATTGTATGGAAAATCAATTATTTCTTAAATTAGGGATATGAAAATTCAAATTTATGATTGTTAAGAAATAAAGAATTACGCATTTCATTCTTTTTGTACAATCGTCCCCTAAAGGGGTAAAAATAGGGGATAATTTTAAAATTCACATGTTATATTGTATTTTGTTGTGTTTTATTTTCGAGATATTTAAGGGATTGGAAACATAGTCATAGCCTGTATCTTGAATTGTCATTTAGTCTTTATTTCGTTAAAATCGGCTCTTTCTGTCAAAAGTTATTACAATTTAAAATTACTTTAAATTGTAATAACTTTTTAAACTAAACATTCTAAGATCTAGGTGTTACGTGGTCAATAGCGGCACTAGAGTCGGTATTACACATTAATGTTGATAATAATAATAAAGTGAATAATTAGTATTTTAAGTAAGGCATTTAGAATCACATAAACCTGTTTTAGTTATTTTTTTAAACCGGACAAGTGTAAGTAGGACTTGCACCCTGAGGACTCCGTCGCAAAGCTGTGCTTTCTCGGCTGACAAATTTCCAAATCTGGATTTAAGGAAAAACTTAACTTTTTAGTTGAAAAAGAACTTTGAATAGAGTAATGTAATACAGACTAAATGTTACTTCAAGGCATGGCCTATGATTTTTTGATCCCAGATTGAAGAACAAACTTATCTTTGTAGTTCATTTATAACTGTAAATGATCAATTTTCGAATATTCCTATTTACTTGACCTTGCTTCTCGCAAAATTTCATACTGCTGGGCTAACGGGAACTCAAAATATTCCGCAGAATTGGCAGTATTTTTCTATTGCGTTGACTCGGAAGTTTGATTTTCGTTAAAACTTCAAGGGACCGTGGAGCTAAGTTTTTGATACCTATCTATTTCAACTTGATGCCTCCACGCGTTCCGGATAGGTAGGATAACCTGATTTAGGATATAGGATACTCTGAATCGGTAGTGGGTACGTTCCTGTGGAATGTTTTCCGACCTTTACGGGGGCGAAGCCGCGGGCAAAAGCAAGTATATATAGAAATAAATTATTGAGTATTGAGGTGAATAAAACAAATTAAAAAAAAACAACTCAAAAGAGCCATTTTCGAGTCTGCGAGACTAACGCACGGCGCATTCGTCTCGCAGACTCGAAAATGGCTCTTGTGAGCTGTTTTTTTTTTGTTGTTTTATTCACCTCAATACTGCAGTTGTTTAGAAAAAAGAAAATTAGGTAAAACCCAGAGGAACAGCCAAAAATATAAATTTTGTCTCATGTGGTCCGAAGTACACCAGGTGTTTAGGGTGACCTACTTCTTCTTAGCGTGTCTTAAGCAACTTAGCCCAGAACTTAGCCACGATTTCAAAACCCGTTAATATTCTTAATGCAAAATAATGTTGATGGAGACTTGATAGATGCTGTATTGCATCCTAACATTCTCCCAGGCAACATAAAAAAGATGATGTGTAAGAGTGGGTCATGAGTTAGTTAGTAGTAATGTCCAAGTGACAGTAACTATTCGAATGACACTCGTTAGAACTGAGTCGAGTGCCTCGTTAGGTCGTGTTAGAACATTTGCATGTTGGGCTGTTGGGGCCACGAGATTAGCGATGAGGCGAAGGCCGAATTAAAAACTAGAAAAAAAAAAACACATGGAAAAAAGTTGCCACTAAAACAGAAGGTCAATCGTCAGTAGTCTAAAAATTAATTAGTATTTGTAACTCGGGGACTATTTAATCTTATCAATCTAAAATACTTGTGTGTTCAACTATTAGCGACTAGTGCAACTCTGGAAGTAGGTACTTACATTCTACGTATTTTTCTGTTCTTTTCTTCTTGTCTATTTGTATGTGTGTTCATAAACTGTTAAATAAATAAACAGTATTTTCTAAAGTTATCTAGTTCTAATTTATCAATTTTTCGCGGCACACTTCAGCACACTTCAAAAGTTAATTTATTAAAAACTAGCTGCTGCCCGCGGCTTCACCTGCGTGGACCCTAATTATTTTTCTTTATTTAAAATAGTAGCCTAAGTTATTCATTATAACATCAGCTATCTTTTAGTGAAAGTCCCATCAAAATTGGACTACCCGTTTCAGAGATAAGCCGGAACAAATAGATAGACAGACAAAAATTTAAAAATTGTGATTTCGTTATATGTATGTACCGTATGTACTGTCATTTTGACTGACAAAAACTGTTATTTTGACATTACAAACAGACACTTCAATTTTATTTATTTGTATAGTTTATGTATATAGACTAGCTATTGCCCGCGACTTCGTCTGCGATCCAGGATGAAAAGTAGCCTTTGTCTTTTTCCGGATAGTCCTATGTGCCAAATTTCATCCAAATGCGTTCAGCCGTTTTAGCGTGACAGCGTAACAAACAAATTCACTTTCGAATTTATAATATTACTAGAAGCGCCCCGTGGTTTCATCCGCATAAGTCTCGATTCCGTGGAAATATCAGGATAAAAAGTATTATATGTGTTAAAACAAGTTATAAACTATTTGTGTGCCAAATCAAACCCAAATCAGTTTAGTAGTTTTGCGAGTTTTGCGTGAAAGAGTAACAAACATCCATCCATCCTCACAAACTTCAATTTTTAATATTAGTAGGATAGTAGGATTAATTAATTCAATAATAAATTAAAAGTAAGATAATAGTTAGGATTGGATGAAGATGATTCCTTTTTGAAGATCATGCAATGAATCTGAATGACAAGGTATTTGGTGAAAAGATTTACATTATACTCTTAGATTTCTTGCGCTTATTTGGCGGCCCACACTGAGATGGGCCGCACGTGCTCTGAAAGCCAGCCTCAATGAAAAGGGGGTGATGATTTAAGAAAACTACACTCGGAGAGACAAGGCGATCCATTTAGCTTTTAATTTTAATGGCATAATGTCAGTTAGACACACATCAAAAGTGTCTAGGGATCAAGTACGTTTTAGAGTATCGCCGTAATTGAGGATTATTATTTTAAAATTTTCGGATCGTTATTTATTATTTTTACTGAATTTTGCTATTTGAATAAAATTTAATTTTAAAGGACATGACCAGTGAGGCTATGGGCGGCCGCCTAAGTATCACAATGAATGTGCAACAACAATTTTGTTTTATTTTTGCAATCGTTGTATTCTATAATTAACAGATAAAAAAGTTTCACGAGTCTAAAAGGTCAGAAAACAGAAAAAGGGAGATAAGTTTTCACTAAATAAATCTGCTTTTCGATATGAGACGAGACTAGGCTTTGAGATTATCGAGTTTAAGAATGATTTACTACTATTCGACACGCCATCGAGGCTTTAGGTTTTTTTATACGATCAAGGGGGCAAACGCCTATCCTATCTAGCCATTTGTAGGGATAAACATAGTAGATTGAGTATTCCTAGGCCTGGGGTCATTTAAACCACCAAATAAACGCTTTACTGGCTCACATGTAATCAAACCGCTGTGTTAGACTTGATTGCTGACTTATGGCTAAATTTAATTATTTAATTGTAGTATAAGTACATACCTGATTGATCAACCATCGGGCAAGTCTCGCAGCCTAGCAGGGGTAAGGTTACCATTGATATAATAATGCCTTTGAACCCATCTTACAGATATGCCACAGTTTAGGAACCTCATCATAATATCCATTTAACCGAATCGTAGAGCAAAACAGATGAATCCTTTATATCCAATGGTATTCGGGTTTTGAAGATGTCAGTCCGTAAAGAATAGCAATGGTCATTACACACAATAATCGCATAGTACACAACGAACGCATAAACAATGTCGAGAACTGCAAAGAGACCTGACGTGACGCCAAGATCGGATGTGCAAGTAGGGATGGTGAATGGCGATCTGAGAATATTGTTAATTGTTTTTTTCTGGAACCTAACACACTAGAATCGAAATCGTTTGACTGCCTCGTTAACCCAGGACCTCATGCATGCATGAGGTCCTGGGTTCGATTCCCGGGTCGGGCAAAGTGTTATTTGGTTTTTCCATCTAGAATTTTTCAGTAGCAGCCCGGAATCTGGATTTGTGCCCAGTTGATTACAATGTTATAGGCTCACCTCCTATTATACGGGACTTAAACATAACTGGTGAAATGAGGGTGTGCCATAGTTACACCTCTGCCTAAACATTCGGGAATTACAGGTGTGATGGTTTGTTATGGTATTATTAATCAAACACAGTTCAAAACGTTAAAATAAATAATCAATTCAAAAATCGTTTTTTTTTTTTGTGAATCGATTTTTCCTTCTTGTGACTCGAATCGATTGAATTATTATTTATCGATGTTATGAAAAAGATTGTTACCTCTTAAGTCCCTTTACAGGTGTCCGCTAGTAATGTCAGATACATTGTCAAAGAAATAATACTCCTTTAGACGCAGCAGTGATTAATTTAAAAAAAGAATGGTATTCGATCTTAATACGTTTCAATAAAAATCTAACCTAACCTGTGGACTAAAATAAAACACGCATATTCCATGTCATTAAAATTCACTTGATTGAAAATACATAACTCGTTCATAATTTATTTTTCCCACACTATGTGTAGCTTATTAAGGTTACTGGATAATTAAGGATACAACGGAACGTCAAAATCAGGAAGTAAATAGAAGAAATAAGCGGAAGCAATTAATATACTGTTTTTTCAGATATTTTAACCTGGGATTTCGTCGGAATAATATAGCCATGATAAATTAGATATTTATTTTTAAATCTTAGTGTGAAAATTGTAATCCTGCACATGTTTCCGAATTTGAAGGCAGGAACTGGTCATGTCCTCTTGATTAAAAATATAATATCTACCGTCATTCAGGATTGCTATAAAAGTGTATAATAAATAAAACCATTGTAATTTCTGAATCGCAACTGAAAAATTAAAAAATTGCACTGATATGGATGGACCGACGATATCATTTGAGACGAGAAGACGTGATGAGAGCCGTCGGAATGTTGCAAGCTGGTTCTAGGCAACGTACTGTGGCTGTCATTCTTGGCACTACACAGAGCGTCACAAGCCGTCGCTGAACACGCTATCGTATCACGGGCAGCGTGCTGAGCGACATGGAGGACGATTTCGCATCAACACTTGCAGACAGAAACGGGACCTTCCAAAATACTGCTCGACGGAATCGTACCATAACCGCCATGACACCTTGGCTACGAGGCTCCACAGCTCTTCAGGCTTGCTGATAAGCAACTAAACCATCCAAAATCGTTTACGTGAAGTGGGTCTGCGTACCCGAAGGTCGCTGAGAGTTCCATCTATAGCACCCCGCAATCGTAGGGCCCGTTTGCAAAGGTTAATATCCCACAATTTGCAATAATTGCAATTGTTCTTAATTCCATAAAATATAGGGATAAGTTGTTAACTTAAACATAGGAATTAAAGTAAGAAACCAGTCTGGAAGATTTGGTAAATATTAATAGGGAAATATAAATATTTTTTACTTGATCCCTAGACACTTTTGATGTGTGTTTTATGTAGATGTTTGGATATAATAAATATCTTTATTTATGTTTAGCTAGTTGAAAATGTGAAGAACTGTTTGCAGTAGGATTTTTGTAGGAATTGAACGGATTTTTTTTTGTTTTGAAATGTTTGACATTCGTCGAGTTAAGAAAGTATTTGATAGACGACAAAATACAGTGTAGTAATAAAATTAATCATCGCAAAAAGCAACCTTCAGTCTCAGAGCAAATAAAAAAGCAAGACATAGCGCTGTCAACAGTGACGTGAGGTCGCGGCGGTTTCGGAAACATGTGTGCACTTAGTGAGGTTTAGTTTGATTGTAAATATGTGCGTGTGAGCGAATATGCACAGAGCGGAGGTGCAGTTTTGACATATTTCACTGTATTTTTCGCAGCTTGCGAAGTGTAAAGCGAAAAAACCAAGACTGATAGTCTTGGTTTTTTATTTGGTCTGAGCCTTTATTAATTTTATTGTCACTTTCTATTCAACATTTGCTTTAGTAAAAAGAGCTTTTAACAAAAAAAAAAAAAAAAACTGACGGAAGTCGGTGGCAAAAAAAATTCGAAATTACAAAACCACAGAACACCAACTTCCGAATTTCAAGTAATTTTTCATTATGTAGTGTTATTTTTGGACTTTTTTTTTTTCTGTCGGATGTACCAACACTATCTGCATAATTATAGCTTAAATATAGGTAACAATAGTCTCGGACTTACACAGTCGCCAATTCAAATAAAAGTGATATCCCAAAAAAAAAATAAGAACTACGTGATAACTTTTGACCAAAAAATAAGGATTCCGAAAATTCCTTTGATCCAAACATAATCCTTAAGAACTTCAGTCGTAACCAAAGTACGTAGCAGTGAATATGAAGAAGAAGAACATATAAATCCTTGGAGCTGGATCCGTTGCTCAAAGCCGAAGCCCCGCAAGTCCCGATGGCCTGGCGTGCGAATTGCATGGTCCAACGGTAATGTGATGGAAATATGTCTGGATTCGGGTGGGTAGGATTAGAGGTAGCTTTGAAAGATATACTAAAAAGTAAGATCAATAAAATTAAATAAAATATCTGAGTTTGAAGATTTTGTCCGATTCATAATTATGTTACAGCCTCCCTAGTCTTCACGAATATGAGCTTAACAACAAGACATTCATGAACGATTAAACTATGCTGTATTGAAATACTAGCTGCGCCCCGCGGTTTCTACCGCATAAGTCTCGATTCGGAATAAAAAGTATCTTATGTTCTAACCCAGGTGCCAATTTTCAACCAAATCTGTTCAACTGTTCATTTATAATATTAGTTTTTAAGATGACGTTCGTCATCTTAATATCCCACACAAAAAAAAAAAGATGACGTTTGTATACACTTTACCTAAATGAATTAGTATTGATATTGTCATAATAACCACTTGATAGCCAGCAGGAGGATGCTATGCGGTTCATCATTCGTAGGTCACCTTTTGATACCTTTTTGTACTTCTTTAGGTAACCTTTTTTGCACTTCTTTGCTTTTTTTTGTGGATGGCAGCTGTAAAATTGCTGATGTAGTTTAGCATTCATTTCCACTTTCCCCAGGTTTTTTACAAAAAAGGTAAATTCGAACATTTAGAAAATTAAGAGAAGACCATGCCCGTATCTGATTTCATTAAACAACTTCCACATTTACCACAGAAATACATAAATAATGAAATATTTTCAATATCACATTATGATCCTACTAATTTTCGATATATACCATAACGTCAATCAGATAAGTCTCTTAAGAGTGCACTAAGCACTCAGAGTATCGGTCGGGAGGCCTCGAAAATACAGCGACAGATGAGATTGGAGGTCGAAGGTCTAACCTCACTGGAGAGGATTCCGTAAGCTGACAGTAATACCTCTAAGAGGACTAAGTGTCATTGAAGGATTTTTTTGTAGAAAAGTTTTTGATTTTCGTTAGAAGTTATGTCTGAGCGGTGTTAAGAAATATGAATCTGGAAACTGATTACTTTCCTGAAGTAAAGAACTAGAGTTAGTTAAAAATAATTCACTGACTGATTTAACATAAAACGAAAAAAAAAATTGAGCAAGTTCTCAAACCGCACTAATTTTAAAGTTTTTCTGTTGCTACAACACACCATGATATATGTCAACATAAGAATTACGGATGTATCAAGCTTTTAGTAAAATAATTAATTATTAATAAATCTTAAATATTTTAAATCCACCAACTCGCACTGGGCCCGCGTGGTCCCTCTCACAGATAAGAAGCCTGTGTCCCAGCAGTGGGAACATTATAGGATTATACAATACAAATAGGGATAGCTATCATTAAATTAAATGTGAACGCCTTAAAAACTAAACTTCTGGCTATTATTCTTCTTCTTCTAGAACTTGTGTTAGTAACTAATACGCGAGAGGGACCACGCGCGCCCAGTAACAGAGACTAACAGTTAGTACTTACCAGATTAGTTACAAAAGTCAACTGTGTCCCATTAATTGCTAATAGCAGGCAATATATTTACTCTCAAAGATATTAGTAGTGTAAGATTAGATGCTAATGGACATGTAGGAATTAATACGATAACGAAATAGTTAATTATGTCTGTGTGCTAAAATCTGAGCAATAATAGATTTTCTTCTTTTCGTGTAGATGGTACTCTCCTTCATTGTTTTTATATTGTTTCAGCCCAGTAGGTTTCTTGTTGACATGCATGATAGGAGCTTCCCCGAGCGGCGTTAATATAAATCGGATATTGTGATTCATAACGCCCGGCGCACATTGGACATCTAGCAATCGGTAACGCAGAGTCTAGCTGACCAATCGTTTAACCACGATGGTATATTTAAATCATAGGTATTTTATAAGTATTTTGGGTTAGTTCGCAAATTTTCCTAGTAGGTAACTAACGTTGGGAAACGAAAAACATTCGCAACATAATTAGATTATTTTTCTCCAATAAATACTCTTGCGATTTATAAAGCCAGCCAGTCCACGTAAATACAGATTCCTGAAAACAACTTGATCAGAAAATGTCTCAAATGAATGTGATTTGTCCTTCGCATCCTTCGAGTGTTAATTCCAAACAAAGCCGTTGACAAAACCTAGTATCCACTTACTGAATTAACAAGACATTTTCGGCCAATAATCCCAACAATTAGTACCAGTACATGTACCCGATAACCACTCCAGTATGGTCGTTAGAAAGTGACCTAAATCAACAGAGACGTTGACGGTGCGTGATCGCCTGTAGGGATCCACCACATTAAGTAAGTATTAAGTTACGCGGACTGCTTCACTGGTCTAGTAGTCGTGAGACAAGTGTTGAGGGCAAAAAATATTGAGTTTACATCAGGGTTTTTTTAATGTCACTAGCACTTTGCCGGAGATTTCGTCCACCATATATTATATTCTCTATCTCGTGAGAATTTCGGGAAATCTAACCTTACTTCTTTTCTATATCATAAAAGGAAACCTAAAAGCAAAAAAAAAAACAGATTTCTAGATCCAAGGGTTAGGGCTGGGCTTTGATGAGTCAGTCAGTGAGTGAGTGTCAATAGACACTTTTCTTTATATATGTAGGTACCAATTGATAATGCTCGCACCCAAATACATGGGACAACACTGGCGGAATGTGGGAGGTACGCCTCGTCTACCTGTTCGGGGAATGTAGTCGTGATGTTCTTCTTGCAAGGCTCACTACATAATTTTTTACAACGAATTTTTTACTGATAATAATGATAATATTATAGTAAATAGTCATTAAAGATGTTTTATTTTTATTTAGATTAAAATGCTGCAAATGTACTTTTATTTTTTTCTTTCTGCATGTTTACTGCTGCTCTTAATTTAAAGAAACACGGCAGGAAATACATAGCTAGGGTCACTAACTTGTGGTCTGGATTCATGGATTCATCATGATGGTATTCCTTGCTTACAAAAAAAAGTCGATGATTGTAAAATAAAATATTATTTTCTGTCACCATTACCGAAAACTTGTTGAGATATATTGCTAAAGAAAAAACAAACCACTGCAAAACTTCGAACTAAAACTTGTTTTGTTTAAATAACTTAATACGATTTTATGATAAACTTTTTAAACTGAAAATAAAAGATATAGATTTTTAACAAAAGAGAATGCTTATGGAATAAAGAACCTAGAAAAATACACTCTTTTGCAAAAAAAACGGGCACCTAAGGAAATTTACGTTCTAAGGTCGATTTGAGTTGATTAAATGAAATTTATTTCTTTGACGTAGTCTATGTATACTTATAATCGTGTAAATTAATGCGCGTGAAGTGAATTGGGGCAATTAAAAGAAAAAAAACGATGGATTCTTTAAAACCGATGTACATGCCCAAACAATAAGAAGTGGTCGGCAATAAAGACAAGATTTTTTTTTTTACTTTTTTTAATTAAATAAAGTTACAAATGTAAAAACCTAATAACAAGTGTGACCTCCTCTTGCCAAAATCACAGCTTGAATCCTTCTGGGCATGCTTCCCACGATGTTTTTAATAACGTTTTGAGGAATACGTTCCCACTCTTCTGCAATGACTCTTTTTAGCTCCCTGATGTTTTGTGGAGCAGGTTGCACTGATCTTACCCGTCTCTTTAGAACATCCCAGACATGCTTAATTGGATTGAGGTCAGGACTTCGAGCTGGCCAATCTAAACGACGGATCCCAACTTCTTGCATGTAAGCTTCCACGTCGCCAGAACGGTGCGGGCAAGCATTGTCGTCCATAAAAATGGAATCTTCCCCAAGTGCAGTCAATGTGGGTTGTGCGTATGGAATTAGGACTTCCATGATGTACCGGTGTGCATTTAATGTTCCATTTTCTATGAAAACTAACTCCGTACGCTCCGTCGAATTAATTGCTGCCCAAAACATAACGGAGCCTCCGCCATAAGGAGTGATTTCTTCGAAACACACTTCCGCATAGCGTTCCCGTGGTCTTCGCAGCACTCGCCGGCGTCGGTCCTCTCCACACAAAGAGATTCTAGCTTCATCAGAAAACAATACTTTATTCCAGTCCTCCAGAGTCCATGAAGCACAGTTCCGAGCAAGCTGAAGTCGAGCAACACGGTGCTCACGGAGTAATTTAGGGCCCCGAGCCAGGCGGTAATTCCTGATATTGGCAGCCAAAAGCCTCCTCCTGACCGTCCACAAGCTAACTTCTACTCCTCTTACTTCTTCAAGGCTCTTCTTCAGGTCCTCACTAGACGCCTTACGATTCCGCAACGCCTGACTCACCAAAAAGCGGTCATCTCTTGGTTCTGTGCATCGTTTTCTTACCGAACCGGGTCTTCTTTTGACCGAACCAGTCTCTTGATACCGTTGCCAAGTCCTCTGGACAGTTGAACGACTCACATTTAGCCGCTGAGACACATAAGATTGCGAACAACCTTCTTCAAGTAGGGCTATAATTTTACCGGCCCTTATCGCTTTATCACTCATATCAAAAAGTGGTATTTAATGTAAAAAAAAGATTAAATTGTTTAATTTTCAGAAAATATCCAAAAAGTTTTAAAATATCGTAATCAGTTAAAACTCGTTTCAGCAATTCGCGCCATTAGTAATGCAATATTAGAATAATCCACAATAATCATTATTTTTCTTTTATTAATTTCAAATTTTAAATTTGGAACGTAAAGAATCATGCCAGATTGCTTCAAATAACATGCTAATACATCGTCAAATTAATAAAACCTATTTCTTGTTCTTCTTCATTGAAGTAGAGAAAAATATCTAAAGTGTCCGTTTTTTTTGCAAAAGAGTTTAGTTGAATGATTGCACACTCAACTATTTTTGCACTAGGTACCTATCTACAAAATTCAATAACTAACTAAGTAACTTTATGTACGGTGCCAGCCCACACGTACTATAATTTTTATTAAATCTAAAAAGGTACAATAATTTATTAATGAGTTATCGTATAATAATTACATAATTTAAAGGCTAACAGTCTTAAAATAATAGTAATAACCCCGCCGCCTTATCTCTACGTTGACGTCGTGGATTGCGCGTTCCTATGTACTCTAGGTCTATTCTAGTAGAGTTGGCTTTGCTGAAACAGGTCGGAGTGCCAGAGCCAGACCAAGAGAGACAAAAATCCCGCAGCTCAGCAGACGCAACGGAAAGTATTTTTAAAGATTTTGGGACTTCTTCAAATATGATTCTAACGGTTTCTAGTCTATCGGGATGCAGCTATATACCAGTATTTTACTGGATTGACTGCCTATTTGACCTCCACAAGTCAGTTACTGGGTAATACAGTACCACTCGGTAAGGCTTCTAAACATCTGTCCGGCTATAAGAGAATCAGTACAGTCAAGAAGCAATAATGTTAAGCAATTTTCAAACAAAATTTCCCACATAGCAGACGCATTCTTCAACTAAATGAAAAGAAATTTAAAACATGCATTAAACGCACACTATGTAGACAAGCATATTGTAAGTTGGATGATTATATCCAAGATAAAAATGCTTGGCTTAATGCTGGTCCTCCTCCACAGCCACTTGGGCTCACTAGTTAAAATTTTAATATTTGGAAGAGTTGCTTCCCCTTTAATTTTTTAAAATTTTGTTTTTGACATTACGAACTTAATGTTTATTTTTGTTTTACCAAGTAAATTGTTGAATGCTCCAACTAGTAATGATTTTCTATCTTTTGGTGGTAAAATTGTATTAATTTCTTAAATACATTGCAAACTATAGTTTTGTATAATTTAGAAGCATTTTTATTTTTGTAAATGTGAGACTATGGAGCCGTTTATTAAGTTATTAAGATGTATGTTGACTTGAAAGAGCATGGCAGTTGAAAATATGTCATGCTCACTTAAATGTCTCGTTGATGGTGGCGAGTGTGTTGGATCATTCGGTTCCCTACAAAATGGTTGAGCTGGATGGTGCTGATCCACGCGTCATGTTCGTGAACGGGCCCCGTCAGTTGAAACTGGTCATCTCTTATCTGCCAGGGCTTATTTTTAATCTTATATTTTCAATTGCTTTTGACTATTTTTTGTACATTGTTCTCACATATAGAAGCAACTAGAATGATGTACCCAGAATTTTGTAATATCTTTATTTAAAAGTGTCCTTGGAGTTTCTTGCCCGTTCTTCTCCATAGAGATCTACGTTTTGGAATGGGCAATCAGCTTCAACTTTCTGACTAACTGACCGACTCTTTGACAATTCAAAAGTGCCTGTAAATGGTTTAATTTAATGTCATCTTTAATTATTTTTTTTTTTTAATAATTTTTATGCAAAATGACGGAGTCGAAAAAAGAATCAGGTGCTAGGAATAGTAATGAAGAGTAGGTATTCTACCTATGCATATATCATAAGGTACTTAACTTACTTATTACTTACTACCTACTAAGTTATAGTCACTAGTCAGAACCATGTCGAGGCGGCACTCGACACCCCAGTGTGACATGGCGCTAATTAGCCGGCACCCCACTAATTGTATGCTAGACGTGCTCTGGTGCCTGCGTTTGTTTCCACTGGGATGAGTTGTTTGAAATTTAAAGACCTATAGTGCTAAGTTCTTATAGCTTATTATTCTCTTTCTGCAAGGCAAAGATCTCTTCTCACACAGAGAACGCATGAGCATTACCAACAAAATAAAAACCCAAAACAAACAAATTATATATTGATAACATGAAATTGGTGATTATTTTTAAACTTAAAATATTGATCATCATTCGCATGTTATGGACAGTCAGATCATTATTTTAAAACCAGGTTTATTTATTATAAAAAAAAATATACGTTAATTTTATAAAATAAAATTATAAATATTAACTGGCCAGAAAATACAACACGGATGACAGGCTTTGTGGAGATATCAGCTTATTTTTAACAGTGGAAAATCATAAACAATACGTACATTAAAAACATATGTACATAAAATACACATGTACAAAAGTAGCCAAAACCCAAATTCAATCAATGAAAGTTTGGCAATGTAGTTAACAAAAAAAAAAAAAAAAAAAATGTAAGACAAATGTGGACGAAAAGAAAAAGTAACATCACACTTATGTAAGATTTCTCTGAATCAGCTCCTCTGCGTTTTGTAGTATCTTCGTACCGGCTACCCCATGAGACAATGGGATGAATTTATGCATGACCTTCATCAATCTTTATCTTATAATCAGTGCAGTTGAACTTCCGAGACTAAGCGCCTTTTGGACGAAAAACTGATGAGTTTTCTCGATTTCTCGCTTAACTTAGGAACCTCAAGTTTACGACTTTTGAATATTCATTAAGGCACTGACACAGTAACTTAAGTCTACGCTTTTTTTTAGTTTACGGTTGACTGGCTTTAGATAATCTTAAGTTACCCTAGCCAATCAGAGGTTTTTTATTCTCGAATATAATTTCCATTACCTGATTATTATATGATGCTTTTCAGTTACAGTTAAGCAATCTTGCGGATCCCATCAAATATTGATTTAGACTAATAATTATATTAAAGCTGTTCTGAATGGGAACTATCTATGTGAGACTTTTAAGTACTTCCCTTCTTTTTAAGATTCCGCACTTTAAAAGAAAAAAACTGAACCTGTTCGTCTGTCACAGATTTTTTTTTTTTTTTTTGATCAGGCTCAATTTAATATTCTTTTCACAATCTAGTCTTCTACAGAATAATATAAAGTGACACTTTTATTCTTTCACCTATTTAATAATCGCCCAGAAGTAGTCAAAATCACGGAACAAAACACCAATACCAAAGGCATGTAAGTCCTTGACGATGTCCCCGGAGGAGCCGCGTAATATCAAAATCCGTTGCACATTATAAAGCATGAGATATCAACATAATAATATAATATGTGCTGAAGCAGGGTACACTCATGAATAAAAAGATGCAATCCGCGTCGAATACCAGCAGTTATTGCCAAATAGGATGGCTTTGTAGCAGCTATTTTAGCTCGATAAGCTTAGACTAGGGAGCTGGGATCGTGTATGAAATAAATTATGTTGACAACTTAGTTTCCTTGTCCGAGAAAGAGATATTGACGGCAAAAGCTTCCTTTTTCTAGCTTCTAACACCTGAACATTACTGACCAAAAATGCATTTTTGGGTTAGTTGTCAGTAAAAGCGTGAGCGCAACAACCACCCCAATAACAAGAAATTTTTATTGCAAACTAAGTGTAGTTACAAATATTGGTCTTATGCTATCTATTATGATTATGTTGGTACATATAACTTAGCAGCCTTTTGCAAGCATTGCTCAGCAGTTTTTTTGCATGCATTATTCATTACCGTCATTAATAAACCTTAGAGGAACTTGAGACGGGCTTGTGGCTAAGTAATAACAGCCGCAATGGGTTGATCGACCAGGTTAAGCTACGCTTGCCGTGGTTGGTCCGTGGATGGGTGACCATCTTTACCAAGACCCCTCCGTGCCTCGGAAAGCACGTTAAGCCGTTGGTCCCGGCTTATATATCTTCGACAGTCGTTACGGGTAATCAGAAGCCTAAAAGTCTGACAACCAAGAGGTATCGTGTTACCTAGTAACTAGATTGTGGAGGTCAGATAAGAAGTCGCTCCATGTAAAATACTGGTATTCAGCTTTATCCGGTTAGACTGGAAGCCGACCCCAACATAGCTGGGAAAAGGCTAGGCAGATAATGATGTTAATAAACCTTAAAACGGTAGATTAACCCAGGACCTTCTAAACATGCATTGAAAAAAATGACCCAAAAAGATGATTGCTAGTCATAAACACGAAAGAAAACTTTTCTAATCATTCGAGCATTCAACCCCAACCCCCCTAGTTTCCCACGTCAAATAACTAAATGTCCTTTACAACCGTATACTCTAAATAACGAATCATCTCGGTCACTAACAGTCCATTGATCTAAAAACTTTTACTCGTAAACAACATAACGAGATATTTTAAGGACAACATCAAAATACGGCTCACTAAACCCACTTAGTAATACTTCAGATCGTAGAAATATGGATGAAAAGAGATATGGATATGGCTTTGATGTATGTTTAATAGCTGATGCATTTTGAAATAACTACATGAGATTGATGTGACAGAATATAGAATAAATAACACTACATAGAATCATGTATTCCATATCAGCACAGCTTTATTCTCTAAAGAAAAGGTGCGTATAAAACACCTACTTATTATTTCACCACCTATAATAATAATAATAATTCAGCCACGTAAAAACACAAGCCTATTTCCATCAACAGTGTAGTCGGCCTCCTAGATTTTAGATTTAATCTAAAATCCGGGAGGCTGACTGATTTCGTATATCGTATAAAAAAATCGTCAGAACCGAGGATCGAACCTAGGCCCCATGTTCAGTAGTCACAATTATTGCGACAGCTCGACTGACTTCTGACTTTTTAAAACTTTTATATTTAAAAAAATTACATTTATTAGGTAATCTAATACATTTTTTCGTTTTCAAACACAATGAATTTACATCGATACCAAAATTAACATACATAGGCATTCACTCTTCTTGTTTTCATGTTCCGATGACAATACAAACAAAATTATTGGAGACATAGTTAAGAAAATAGAATTATGTGAGACAATTGTTTGCCAGCAGGAAATTGAACACCGACCTTCGACGTACTTCGTCTGAATTGAGAGGACCAACTTGATTTACTGTGGATTTATGATCACGGTTGTTTTGTTTACGTGGGTGGCCAGTATTTCAATGAAATCTGGCATTTTCTGAAAAAATATTGAGTGATCCGTTAAAAATGTAAAATTTCTTCCAGAATCGTATCAAAGGACCAATTTCATATTCGGTAAGTAATACTCTCTCTTTAACTTAACCTATGGAACTGGCCATTATATTGTGTTTAGGTGCTTGAGCCACGATAATACAACACACCCACGACACTTGAACTGCGATGAAAGTAGTTTTTTTTAACAATTTGTTTTTAAATCCATAAAACCAAGCCGCATTGGAACCGCGTGGTGGATTACGGCTCACTCCCTCTCACAGAGTGAAGGTCTGTGTCCCAGCAGTGGGACCTTTATAGGCTGATTATGCTATTAAAAGGCTATATCGATAAATATGCTTATATATATTTTTTGTAATCCGCACACAAATTCACACTATCTTAATAGAAAACTCTTTGAAGTTCGCTTTTGTCATACTAAATCACTCGTAGAAACATATTTATTGAGCCCATGGAGCCTATAAAATTCGTTTACAGAACATTGACCTTCCATACAATCCAATAGATCGTACATCGCATGCATATTAATGATTAACAATCATTATATACAATGCCACTCATTTTATTACTCACATAAAATAAAATTACAATACGTTATTAATTTACTACACTGATAAAGTTACTGGTAGGCAGTAACTTGTATTTTATTGTATTGCTTACATTTTTTATTACAAAAAGTATTGATAAATAATGTATTCAATCGAACGATATATTTTCAGTAAGGGCTTTGATTGAGATGCTAAATAACCTATGCCATAAATCGAAAACAAAATAAATAAGTTCGTTTTCATGAATTCACAACAGAAATAAGCTGCCCACTAACTAATAAATAACATCACTCCTATAATATTCCCCGAAGGCTGGGGCAGTGTATCAGCTTACATTTCGTCAGTTATATTCTAGACATAATTATATCATCTTTATATGACATAATTATATTTAGACGCGGGGCAGCTACTGAAAAATTCCTAATGGAAAAACCCAATAATACTCGTACTTTGCATGATTTGGGAGTCGAACCCAGACCCTAAAGCTGAGCGCTTGCGTCCATTTTCTAGATATGTATACCAACATTAGGCGAAAAACATTCTGCCGGGGTTGCGAAGAAAACCGAAAGGGAGATCGTGGCCCCCGGCAACAGGGCAACTGAAGGAACACGGGTGGGTTTTAGTCAGTAAGAGTCTGACACGCCCTCCCGCTCCGCTCAGAGCGGGAGAAGTTATTTGATAATTTAAAAAAGGCGAAAAACATTATTATCACACTACCTCAACAATTCGCAAAATATTAAGCTCACGAGAGCTCCAGTCAACATTTTTCATGTCCCACCTCAACCTCTAGATATTATCCTTCAAAAAACTTCATGTTACAAGGAAAATTTTCACAATAACTTTGTAAAATAACATTCTTTGGACATAAAAGGCACAATGTACGGGCACAAAAGAAACTAATATAGAATGCCATCAAAATTATGAACGGGGAACAGAGTTTATGTGCCTCAATTGTAAACTTTTTGTAATAAAATGTGGCGTGTTTTTGTACCTGGGCTAGCAAATAAAAGGGGAGGTCTGTTGCCGTATACTAGGTACCTAGGTATTTCGTGTATCGACCGACGTAATTAATAGTTTTGGGACGTGATAATGTAAAATCCATTCTTTAGCTACGAATTAATAATCGAAATAGGGTCCTATTTCAATACAGTGTTAGAACTATGCCCCTGACTTTAAATGTCGAATTGAATCAACTTAATACCTATTTAGGTACTCACAGGGTACTGGGGTAGGTACATCATCAAAAGTTTGGACATTACCAGTGGTGCCAAAATCTATTTCCCAAACGGTACTTACTAAGGACTTATTAAGGACTGGAAGGCAAAGTCGTACGGCGGCTAGGTCAGGTGGAGATATTAGGGACCCGGGACGATATTGATAGCATCGTGGGAAGAAACTGGATGAGGCTGGCACAGGAGATTGGCACAAGAAAAGAGAGGCATATGCTCAACAGTGGGTAAAGTCGGGGTGCAAATGATGACGATGACTTATTAACCCTCCGGAACACACTCGATGTGTTGCTAATTCCAACAAAGTTGCGCAATTAGACTTTAGGCATAAGCAAAACGAAAAAGTTTCGACCATAAACAACTTTAACCTTCAGTTGCTACTGCAACATTATAACGACAATGTCCACACTTGCACTAAAACACTAAAACAAACTACGCCACCAATTTGCGCTTCTCTCCCAAACGGCTCATAAGCGCTTAGTGCTAACAATACTGGACATTATAGTCTAGACCAGAACAATTATAGTCTGAAAACATTAATAGTTATGCTAACAAGATCGTTCTAACTTTAAACGATTTCATTCAATGTCTGTGTAGAAAGTTAAGGTTGCTGTAGAAATAATTTAGAGTCAATTCAGGATTATAATTGCCTACTAAAGAAATACCAGTTACTTGTAACAGAAACTGTAAACTGTATTTTCTTTTTTTGTTGATTATATGATTTCAGCAAGGACAGCCATCTCTGACTATACCGTGATTGCAATCAAAGAGCACCAAAAGCAGGGCACAGAAGATGTCCGTTGGGGTCTTGCTCTCTGCTAATAACTACAATAAATTAAGCAATATTTTCAATGAGTGGACAATGAATGCGTAAACAGTAGCGATGAAAAAAAAACTTGGAGTTACGAAATACATGCACGGTTGGCGCAGTGGTTAAGCAATTGACTACTGCGCTGCATGTCGCGGGTTCGATTCCCGCACGGAACAAATATTTGTATGACCTACAAGTAGTTGTTCCGGGTCTGGCTGTTTGTGTATGTGAGTTTAAATGTTTGTTAACGTACCCACAATACAGGAGAAATTCCTAGTGTGGGGCAACGTTTAAAAAAAAAACAAAAAAAAAACATTTTTAATTTCATACTCATAAAACGTCAAAAAAGTTGACTGGTTAAAATTGCCTAATAGACACGAAAAGTTCATAAAACTTCAAACACTATTTCAGGAATAAGTAAATGACGCCAAAAAATACCAATAAAGTACTATCTTACCAAAAATTGCCCTCAAACAGCCTTCGCATAGAAATAGCGAAAGGACTTTCGAAGGACCCAAAATAGTTGAACCACCTGACGTACTCCTTATAACGCATGCGTGAAAACTTCGCCCGCCTTGTTTCGTACTTGGGAGTCAGTGTCGTATGCCGCGCCGCGTATCACCCGCGTGTCGAACCAATCACGGGTTGACCGCGTATCAATCGCGCGTATCGTAGTGTTGTGACTCGAATGATAGTGTTGTTTTATTGATTGAGTGATGTGTGATGAGTGAAAAAGGTGAGTTTTTTTAATTTACAATAACTTTTTTTTTTTTTTTGGAAAATTGTTCGACAAAGCTGTTGACAAAATGAGCGTTATAATTATATTTGATGGCGTAATTTTAATTGTTCTGCTTATCATGAGCGCCCCATATTTTAATGATGTTCAAACTTTTCTGGAGTCTTTTAATTAATTTAGGAGAAGAACAAGATAATTGTTATTCATGGGGCTGTCGTGCCGGGGTTTAATTGTTGTTGAAAGAACGAGGATGTTTTAATTTTATTTTTAGTAGATGCCTAGAGTTCTTCTGTTTTCATGTTTTTTTTTATAAAAGCAATTCTTAGTGATAATAGACTGGTACACAATTATCGCTTTATCTGCACGTGTTGCGTTAATCCATCATAATTATTTGTAAATTGGCATATCATAGAAACTCTGTAAAAATGTTATAAATAGGATATAATATTCAATTATGTAGTCCAAGAATAATATTATTATTTAATCAACTTTTTCTACTCAATTAAATAAAACTGAATAACATTTCACCCTTATCATAATACATCAATGTTTAACACAAAACAAAATAATGTCTGAATTTAAAATGAAAACGTAATTTAATAAAATATTAATATTCTGTTGACATGGGCATTGTGTGGTTAGCATGGGCATTGTGTGGTTAGCCCAACATTTTGACGCGTGACACGTTAATTTATATTGTATTTATAATTTAATTTACGGAGAAAACGTAATTTATGACATAATATTTATTACATTAATTCTCCCACACTAACTTATGCCTCTTAAGTCACACAAAGAATAAATTAAAATGCGTTTTCTTGGTTCACCTTAAAACGTTGATCACTTTTGAACTTTGGCTCATTAAACTCGTTACAAGTCAATTGATATTGCCATGGCGATTATAGAACCACCCACCAAATGACAAGCACTAAAGACCACACTTAGGGGAGGCCTATGTCCAGCAGTGGAAGTTTTTCGGCTAAAATTTTGATGATGATTTCAATCGATGTAATTTGACGTCGCTATATTTTGCTTCGTAGGTACACCTATCTATAATTATTAGGTACCAAGTACGTTTGAAGTTATTGTAATTCAATCGTACATTAAGTGACTGTTTTTAGTCTGACCACAAATGCTGTTAGAAATGCCTGAATTTATTACAGAGTGACTGTCATCACGCCTCCCTTACTCAATTTGGGGGGTGAGGAAACTATGCTCAGAACATGCTTTTGACAATCATGATGATTTGGGACCATCACCTGTCGTCAACGACCAGATCATCTCTTGACATAAGGGGTTTATTTATAAATGTTGCCAAGGCCGTCTTGGGGCAAGGCGGGGCCCCTAGGCACACAAGAATGGGGGCCCCATTGGATAGTAAAAAAAAAATTTGACAAAAAATAATTTTTTTGTTATGATTTATATTTACTATGGGTAATTGGTACAAATCCAATATTACGAAATTTTGGTAGATACGTTATTAAATAAAACGCTGCAGCTTTGAGTTGGTTTCAAAAAGATAATGGTTTCTTTCGGGATTACTGTTCTGCAAAATCTTCTATTAAATGGTCAATATTTTTTTAAGTATATCACGTTCTATGTACACAATTGCACATAATTGACAAATTTGTTAGTCGTTCTTGTAACAATGTCGTTCGTAATTCATTTATTATCCTCTTTCGTTCTGAAAATATGCTCTCTTCGCTACAATTGGTAATCATCAAGTAAAGGAATATTCTTGTAGCAACTTTAACATTTGGAAAAGTTTCTTCTTATTTATCGAATTTTGCAAGGTTGAGATACTCAAATCCACTGATTCTTTTGATGAAAACATTCTGATTTAAGCTCAAAAGCATTAATATCTTTTGCTAATTCAATGCAATTTTTTGTCATCTGGTCAGAATCGATTGTTATTATTTTATTAACTGAGAAAGAAAACTAAAACTTTTGACAGTAAAATAAAAGAACTATTTCTAAATCTTATCTGGTGCCCGATTAATATTTGAATTTAGAAATGTTAACGGAACGGTTGTGAGTATCTACCTAAAAATAGAAGAAAAAACGCTTTTGAGTGCAAGCGTTGTATCGGGCTTCCGGGGCCTCTGTTAGGTCGGGAGCCCTGGGCCCCCTGTGCCGTTATGGTAAAGACGGCACTGAACGTTGCTTAAAGTTAATAAATGATTAACTCCCACTAACTTGCTCCCACAAAGTCATTCCTCGTTCTTAAAATGTTCAATATTCAGTTATGATCTAATATTTCGAATGTCAATGAAAATGAAATACAATTTGCTTAGATGACGGTAAAACGTAAGAAATAAAAAATAAAATTGTACTTGGGTACTTAAAAATCTCTTTTTGTATCCGTTAGAGTAATTCCTGCTGAAATGACAGTATTGAACTTTACGTAATAAAAAAAACTTATCAAAATTATTCAGTACCATTACCATTTTGCTCTACGTGGGAATTGAACTCGAACCCTCAAGGCTATGTTCAATGCCACTAGGTCAAACAAACATACAAGTGATTACTGAACCACGAAGATATTTGTATTTGTGATATTTGTTCATAGAAACCGATTGTGATAATCACTGAACATATTTATTTAAGTAGCATAATCGAGTGAGTCAAAACATTTTCGGTGATTTGATAATTTACATGTTAGCGGTAATGTCTTAAAAGTAAATTTACATACCTTTACATAAGTTATGCGATCGAAAATTTAATGTGATTTGAGGTTTTGTGGAAGGCCGATTCTTGATTCAAAATCATGGAATGATGGCTGATAAAAACGCTCAGTCGGGTTTTATGAACCATTTTTGCTGTTTTGGTGAACTCTAAAAACGACGACCGACGATGGTTATATAAAACTTTATTTACCTCTAATTCTTTCAGAATTGTCTATAGACACTGCACTGACTTATTACAACGGATCATTCGGTAAATTGATCATGTATTTTAAACTGGACTAAAAATTAAACTTTTATTTTAAACGGTAAAGGAAAACATCGTAAGGAAACCGGTATGCTCTAAAACCAAAAATACGAAGACATCCATATTTCTGCTCTGGGCCCGTGTGATCGATTATGGCCCACTCTTTCTCTCAGAGAGGAGGCCTACGTACCAGTAATGTGAACATTATAGGCTCATTATGTATATCGTTAGAATTCAAAAATAAACAAATGTATTTCAAATTCTATTTTCTCACTCAACCAACGACAATTTCGAAACACTCGTGCTTAGCTTAGCCAGTAATAACTAAGCGGTTAGATAATCTCATTGAAACTGATACATCGATGTCAAGCTATATTCAATCCTAGTTCACTACAAGGTTATACATATTGAGGGGTAGGAAACTAGTGGACATTGAATATTGCAGTGCAATAAATGAATGGTGCTAGTGTTTGTAGATCACATCATCGTATTTATTCAAAATCACACTATTTATATATCTTTTGAACCGTAATATGTAGACACTTGAAATTTTACGGAGTGAGCCATGGCCGCTATAACAACATATAATTTTAAAAAAAAAGTGTTAAATACAGTGCGGTGGCAAGGAACCCTTCGTGTGCGAGTTCGACTCGAACTAGCCCGCTTTTTCAAAAGAACTGGATCTATTAGCGCTGTATTAAAAGGTATATTGGTTTACTATCGTTTTTTACTTGTCATAATAATAAGCATTAGCAAAGTGTTATTGGGTTTTTTCACCTGGAATTTCTCAGTAGCAAGCCCGCAGTCTGGCTTAAAGGCTTGTGCAGACCAACGCGATATCGCGGGGGCTACAAGGGTCGCGCTGCCTGTAGCGCCCGCGATATCGCGCTAGTTTGCACGAGCCTTTATGCCCGGTTGATGGCAATAGCCTCGCCCCCTATTACATGGGATTCAAACATAACTGGCGAAATGTGGGTGTACTGTAAGTACATCTCTGTCCGACCCTTCAGGCAATACAGGCGTGATGTTATGTAATAAGCACTGATAGTGTGGTAACGAAGCTAAACTAGTTAAACAATAATAGGGCAGTTAGTTCACTTAGGCAAAACATGAACACATTGTTGTTAACCACCCAATTAGGCATCTAGGTTTATATCTAAAGCCAACAGAACTACTTAGTAATCTCTAAGTGCGCTAATACACTGGGACGCCATGGCGACGTCGCTAGCTACGTAACCATGGCTACCTCTGGCTACATCCCGTAGCCAAATGAGGTTGCCAAATAAGTAGCCCGTAACACGCGGGCGGCCGTCCTGGCGATCAGTTGGCCACTGGGTGAGGGAGGCGTAACTTACTTGTATACAAAATACAGGCGACTTGGCTACGCGTCGCCAGGTCACAGAGTATCCAGTCTCCATGTAGCAGCCAAACTGGCGACGTCGCCAATCCGTAGCCAAGTGAGTTAACTGTCATACATTTCAATACAAAGTCGACGTCGCCATGGTTTTCCAGTGTGTTAGAGCTCTTATTCAAAGAACTGTAGAATAGAACTGGTGTGGATATATACATGTAACTTCATACTATCTGAAGCCAGATAATACACTGCGTGTATATGAAAGCAAATTAAAAGTGTTAACCGACACATAAAGGGTGTAAGTGCAAAACCTATACGGTCAAAATGTATAGAACGACATATTTTTTATGGTTCCGTACTTCAAAAGGAAAAACGGAACACTCGAAATTAAAAAAAATGGCACGGATCACTTCGTTGTCCGTCTATCTGTCTGTCAGTCTGTCAAGACCCTTTTTCTTAAGAACGCGTGGAGGTATCAAGTTGAAATTAATATCAAATACGAAGGTATAGGGCTGAAAAAAATAAAACAAATTTCCAAGTTAACGCAATAAATAATACGACCATTTATGCGACTTAATTATTTTGATACTCGCAAATAAATCAAAACCTATGGGGTAATACTTTCTGTTGACCTAGAATCATGAAAGTAATAAGCAAGGTTCACAGCATAAGTAAAGGAAAAAATTCGAAAATCGTTAAGTAATTTGTAGTTTTATCACGTAATTTTTTTTTTGCGATTACAAACATACATTTGAGGTTGGAGAATTGACCGCGACGTTTATCGGTATATTAAGATTTTACCATTTTGAAAAAATTAAAATTGATTTTGGGATAAAGTCATCCCAACTACGGAACCCGTCCCTTTGTGCGTGGTCCGACACGCACTTGGCCATTTGGACATTTCAACGCTGATGAGTCTAGAAACATGTACTGAATCAGATAACAGTTTGCGAATCGATATCCCCTATACCGTGTAGGTACTTACATTACGTACACGACGTGCGGAAAATGGCATTGCTCTCCATTTTTGAGGAGACCTACACTACACTAAGCATGGGATACGGGTTCCAGAAGAGAGAAATGAGATAGGTATGAAAACAACTGAAATACCATCGGGATACCGATAACCTTAGAGACCGAGCAGAATTATATCAATATCCTGACATGTATGAAGTAATTATTAAATTACTAACAATCTTACCACCAATTAGTTCTACGGTAATTAATCCAATATCTAGACTCTGTAATATTCTAAAAACGATTATACCTACTTACTTACTAAACTCGTCTTTTGAGCTTAGCCATTTTCAAAACTTATATGATGAACACTTCAAACAAATGAACGTATAATGGAGACTCCATTACACGTTTATTTAATTTTTCAAACAAAGTAATTAATAAATTAATTAAGATTTAATTTACGTATCTTAATTAAACACGAATCTATGTACCGAGACATTTAATCACGTTAAATGTTTCGGTAAATACTTAACAATGGTACTAGTAATTAAGTTCTAAAATGACTTATTGTGTGTGAATAATGTACTCTGTCTTGAGGAATAAGTAGAATTTGAACACATTTTAGAGGCTTTTACAAGAAATCTTTCAGCATTTTAAGTTTCATTTGCATGATTATACCTATTTTAACAAATAGTCTTCACTCTACTAGAATATATGCAAATGTTACAAAAATCTTACATTATTATTGGTATTCTCAGGTTTGAACTGTTAAATTATGATTTTAAGTTGTACGAAGACTAAAAATTACATACCTAGCAATTGTTTGGTTAGCAAAAAGTGCACCAAGTTTTGAGTTATAATCACATTTTCATTTCTATAACATTAACATAACATCACGCTTGTATACCCCAAAGGATTAGGCAGAGGTGTACACCCACATTTCGTCAGTTATGTTTAAGTCCCATGTAACGGGAGCGAGTCTATTGCCATCAACCGGGCACAAATCCAGACTCCGGGCTGCTATTGAGAAATTTCAGATGGAAAAACCCATTAACACTTTGCCCGACTCGAGAATCGAACTCAGGATCCTATGCCCAGCAGTAGCGCTTGCGTCTATTAGGCCAACGAGAAATTTGTTTTTTTTTTCTCAGTTTTAAATGTCTATTGTTTTTAGGGTTTCGTACCCGAAGCGTGCCAAACGGAACCCTATTACTAAGCCTCCGCTGTCCGTCCATCTGTCTGTCAGCGGGGGGCTATATCTCATGAACAGTAATAGGGAGACAGTTGAAATTTTCATAGAAAGTGTATTTCTATAGCAGCTATAAAAAAATAAAAATAAAAGTTACTAATTAAAGGGGGAATAACAGGAAAAATGTTTTCTTCTGCGTTTTTAGCTCGACTAATACGGGACAGAATCCTTCGTGTTCGAGTCCAACTCGCACTTGGCCGGTTTTTTAGAGAACTTCTGATAATTTTTTGATGGTTATAGTTCGTGCCTTGAATGAAAGACCCCAGCATAAAGATAATGATAGGCTGAAGAAAATACTACCAATAGGCATTACAATTCATCATCACAATCACCATGAAAATCCAACAAATGCAAGTTTGTTAAAAAAACAGAGCTAATTAAAATAAATGAAAGGCAGACGGACACCCCTACAGGCTATTACAAAGGGTTTTTAATCATGCCACCCTGATAACCCGGGTAATGACAATTAAAATGTACGCTTCCCGTTATTATTGGCCGGTCATCGCGGACAAAGTTCAGTCATTATGACCCGGTATTTCGGGAAAGAAGTTTTTACGAAAAACAAACTACTTATTTGCTGAAGTGATTTATGACTCTGGCTTTTTTATTATTTGACATTTTAAATGCCGCGGTGTCTGCAGGAAAATATTGTGAGGAAACCTGCACTTAGTATAGTAAGATAAGATAAGATTTCAATAATTTTTTAATTTACAAGCTTTTGACACTTAGCTCTAGACGTAAACAATTAGAAGCAATGACATTGTATAACATTGTTAATGGCAATTTTGACTGTATAGATTTAAATAATGTATTATGCTACGCAGTCCCCAGAACTGTCCAGAGACGGCGGGTGCGTGCAGGCAAACTCTTTGCAGTAGGTACTTGCCGATCTAACACTGGTCTACGTTCACCAGTTCGGCGAATTGCAGCAACCTATAATGAAGCATTCGAACACATCGACATATTTACATGCTCTTTGAATAGGTTTCGTAGCCTTTTGTATGAGACACTTGAACTCTCAGACTAATTGTTTGTTGTTGTGTTTTTATTATACTTGTTTGTTCTGTTTTTATAATATTAGAGTAACTGTCATGCATGAACAGTTCACCTCCTAGTGGCTTTAAGGTTTTATTTATTAATGGAAATCTGTGAACAGCGCTGTGGGCTACATTATTACTTAAGTTATTTATATTTTTCTATGTGTAATATTGCATAATGTAGCTGTTTGTTGTTCCTATTAAATAAAATAAAATAAGGTTAATAGTTAAAATAATGATCTTCGACGGTTGCAAATTCTGCCCTAAGACTATTTAAGTAAAGGTACAACATCAAGGTTTAACATCGTCTGTAGCCGCCTGCAGCCAGCAGCAGCAGGCGACACTACTGGTTTCTAATATTTCTATGAAATATCGTGTCGCTGGCTACGGAAGGTACCTTGTACCTTTATTAAGTATATAATCGATGTCTCTGGCCCAACACCTACGCACATTTGCTTTAATGAAACCTTTTCTATCACACCATCTATTCTTAACTTTTCATCAACATTAAAAACAAATTTTTCACCATCAAAAACGTTTCGCCCATACTCAGAACCAACATCAAATAAACACCAATCTTTTAAAACCATGCAACAAATGTAAGCAATGTTTCACACAGTACTCATTAAGAGGAGTGCGTCCTTACAGCCGATAAGCCTTTACAATTTGTCATATACGCGAACTGATGATCACTTGTCACGTTATTGCGTGAATATGTCGCGTGTGGCACTGGAAATTATAATGAGGTACTCAATCAGAATTGTAATACTTTGTTTTAATGTCTTTTAAAGAATTGACTGAAACAGGTCCTTAAAGGTGCTGGAAATGGCCCATTACCTGTTATTGTTGTTCTCTTCAGTAGGTTCCGTAAAACATGTCGTAAGAATTTTGTCAAGAGGATGCAATATTTGCAAGTATTAAGATAACCGGCCAAGTGCCTGTCGGACTACGCACGATGAAGGGATGAATTTATCCCAAGAACAAACTTAACATTGTAGTTGTAAAACACGTTCTCCCATACATTCCAACTGTAAATATATGTTTGTTCATACAAAATTGAAAGATTTACCATGTTATTTTAAGACTATAGACTTCTTATAGGTTTTCCTGTAATCTATGAGTGAAGTTAGCTCAGTAGTTTCGGAGATAAGGGGGTAATGGTAAATTTTCATCTATTTTCTTAAATATCTCTTAAAATTATTTATATAAAATATATATAAAATTATAAAAAATATATACTGGAAATCCTCACAATAAGCCCTTTCATTTGATATGTCACACAGTACAGTTTGCAAAACATTTTTTTTTTAATTTCCAACTGCCCCCGAAAAGTGACCCCCATATTTAAAATTCATTTTATTAAAGTAACATGTCCGTGTTTGGGTCTCAGAAATATATATGTGTATCAAATTTCAACTTAATAGGTTCATTAGATTCGGAGTAAATTGGCTGTGACAGACAGACAGAGAGACACAAGAGTGATCCTTTAGGGGTTCCGTTTTTTCCTTTTGAGGTACAGAACCCTAAAAACCACTTATGGCCATTCATTAAAGGGTAAGTGGAAGGTTAATTTTCAGTACATATCAAGTCACTGTATCCAGAAAAAAGTCCAGAAATCACAGTTTGAAACTACCTTATTGAAGTGACAAAAAAAGTTTTCTTCCTTATGGATTGCCAAAAAGAAACGCAACAAAGAGGCTTAAAAAATAAAACAAATGTTTATAACCTTTTGTTCCCGCTTAACCCACTTAAGACCAATTCATAATTTTATGTAAGTAAGCGAAAATCCCCCACGAGCCTAAAATCAGCTGAAAGTCCCCAATAACGAGGCCTATCTATTTTTCTATTACTTTTACATGTAAAGCTACATAATACAATTTCCTGTATATGCAAATGGGAGACAATAATGCGGTCGGTCCCAGGATCGAAGCTCTTTGACTCTTGGACCCTGGAGAACCCAAAATCGCTTTATATTTTTATGGTAATGATCTCTACGGACCCTTAGATAAAGGGTTAGGGCCGTTTTAACATCGTCTTTGAGGAAATTCCCTTTGCCTTGTATCGCTTAATTTTTTATATTAGGGGAAAATTGTGTTTTTATATTAGTAAGCGTGTATATACTTGTTGTTTGTCACGTTGTTTTTACCCGACTACGGCGAAGCAAAATGGAGGGTTATGATTTTGACCGGTATGTATGTATGTTCATCTGTTCTCTCATAACTTCTAAATTTCTAATTATAATTTGACATATGAGGTATCGTCGGAAGCGCCTTGATCGTCCGCTGGTTATAGATAGGCTATGTGACGTCACATTAAATAATGAACATTGAAGAATTAGAATTGAATATGGCGCTCTATAGAGGACATAAAGTAATGAACTAATAAAAAAAAGTTTAATTATTTTGGGTATCAAATGAAAGGGATTAATTAATACATTTCAAAAATGTATAATATATATTATAAACCCAAAATAATTTAAATACAAATAAAAGTTATAAAAATATAAAACCCATGTACGACAAAAAAGCCAACTAAAAAGGTATAAACAAGACATCACAAACAGACAAATTAAAAATCTGGAGTCACACGTAGTCTGTTCGACTTATGCCCTAACCACGTGTGACTCCTGATTTTTAATTTGTCTGTCTGTGATGTCTTGTTTATACTTTTTTAGTTAGCTTTTAGCAGTGAAAGCCTAGTGGTGAGACCGTCGGACTGCCAAGTGTGATTACACTCAGAGTGGGGTCCTAGGCTCTATCTTCGGATCGAACAATGTCTTATTGGGTTTTTAAATTACGACATTTTTTATAACTACCCGGAGTATGGATTTGTGCCCAGTTTACTACAAGCACGCATAAAGTAATAGGATAATCAAGTAGGATATTTAAACACAGATATTGACGTCTACCCTTTCAAGCAATACAAGTGTGATGATATGTTATTCCTTTAATATTTCTAGGATCTAAACATGATTATCAAAACCATTTTGTTTTAACACAAGACTGAGCGACCGCAGTATTCTGCCAAAAATATTAGTAAGTGTATATTTTACCTTTTAATTTTCAGAAGGCAGTTTATTTAGGGCTGAAACCTTTGCTAGAGCTTGTCTGACTGCAAAGTGCCGATGTTTTTACTATTTTGGTATTATTCGATATTATTATTATAACCCTATGTTGCCTCTTCCCATTTTTCCCGGTCCACTGCAATTGCTGGCCAATCCTTAAGGAGTCCAGCTTAGCTCATTATGGTGTCAGGCAAATATCATTACTATGAATTAGGGTAATTATTATTAATGGTGAATTAGTTTTCGTTGACGTAGGTTAGTTTTTAATTTTCTTTTTTAGGGTTGAAGGAATGCGAGTGTTATTCATGGAATTTTAGAAAGTGGTTAAGATATTAATGCTAGTTTGTGGCTGTTTTTAATTTCTATGTGGCAATACATTTTATGTAACTATTCATTTAAAATGTTGAACACGTTTGACATAATAGCCAAACGTGAGCGTAACCAATTAACATCAATTAAAAACCATTAACTAGGAAAATAATATTACTTGCAAACGTATGTAACAATATTTTTAGTTCAATAAATCAATGATCCTAAATTTAATATTAAATGCGAAAGTGAGTTTGTTTGTTTGTTACGCTGTCACGCTCAAACGGCTGTACGAATTTAGATGAAATTTGGCACATGGGTACATCATGATCTGGGTCAGGACATAAGATACTTTTTATCCCGATATTTCCACAGAATTGAGATTTATATGTGCAACCGTGGGGCACAGCTAGTTTAAAACAACACGCAAAATGTAATTACTAGTTGAAACAATTTTAGCTAGTTAAAATTGTTTCAACCAGTTATTACGTTTTGCGCTGTTGAATTTGAAAATATCATGTAGGTGTTATGAATGCCAAATAAATATAATAACTACACAAATAAAACTTAATTGAACAAGTATTTTGTGGAAACATGGGTGCCAATTTACATTTGCAATGAAAAATAAAAAGCTGATTGTTCGAACATTTTAGTTTCAAATTCGATCGGCCATATTAGCCGGGATATAAAAAAACTATAGCCCATTTAGCCAGTTTAGGTACGTCTTTGTTTTCTCAAAAATTTGGTGAGAAAAGGCTGATGGGTAGCTTTCAAGAGAAATGGAAGGACAGGGAGAGGCCCTTGCTCAAAAGTGAACCAGTATAACCAAACAGCTTTGTAAAATTGAATAATTTCAATATTTGGGGCAGCTGAAAAAGAGATATCCATTGAGTAATTGACGTAAGACATAATAATAGGTATATATGAACAGCTTCAATCCAGCACCTTACGTCAATTTGCCGTGTTATAGCCATTTCATACAACTTTCACAGAATGACAGTTGTGATTTGAATACGGAAAATTTAAGATGGTATTCAATTTGCATAACAATTAATTTCGATGACTTAACAATGAATTCAATGAATAGAAGGTATTATTGTCCTAATTTAAATATCCTATGAATAACCATTTAATTGCCAAGAAATTATCTAAAACCTAAAGGATCTTCAGAAACTAACAGGCTATTGTGACCTACTACGGCTCTCAAGCGTCGGAATAATAACCTATAACTATTTATGAGGCTTTAACCTCTTCACGTATTATACCTTTGAGTGCTTTTGATACCTTTTTAATCTCTCTTTAATACGAAAACGCTTGAAAGGTATTTTAAGTGAAATTCTAAAACTATTTATAGTTACCCGTAACCGCAAAAAGCCAACATAGTTTTAGTCGAATTTATGAAGAGAAGCGTAGGTACATTCATGTGTTTAGCAGAATCAGAATCAAATAAATAAATCATTTATTTGATTCAGCCAGGCTTAATTGTCTGCAACTAGTTGTTCTTGGGCTCGATTCCCAGTAGGGGGCAAACTTTTTGCTCGGTTTGGTTTGTGGTAGGGCTTGTTCTGAGTCAGCCTGGCTAGCTACCACCATCTTATCTAAGTCTGTCACCATAACAACAATGTTAGCAGCATTGTTGTATTTCGGCAGTTAAGGCTAAGATAGCCAGTTACTCTGTGGTTGAGAATTCCGGGTGAAGCTCCGTTCCACCTTAGGTTTGATCATCATTCACCTGATGAGGTGAGATGCAGGCCAACAGATTTCACATAATGCACAAAAAAACTTAAAAAAAAAACTGCCTCGTTTGTCTAGTCGCGCTACTGCTGAGCATGAGGTCCTGAGTTGGATTCCCAGGTCGGAATAAGTGTTATTAGCTTTTTTCATCAGGTATTTCTCAATAGCAGCCCGGAGTTTGGATTTGTGTCCGGTTGATGGCAATAGACTCACGCCCTATTATAATGACACTTAAAAATAATTGGCCAAATGTGGGTGTACTATAGGTACGCCTTCAACAGAGGCGTACCTATAGTACACCCACATTTGGTCCATCGAGAATTAAATGCGTGAATATGATAAATTGCTTGCCTACCGTGTTTCTATCTTCAGTAGTCTGGAAGCCAGTCAGTCAGAAAATAAGTTAGCAAACAAGATCACCGAAAACTGTAGCAAAATTCAGTGTAACAAACCAGTTTATAAGTCGAGACTGGAATAGTTCAGTGTTAACAACATTAGACCTCGTTTACACTACCTATATATTCTGTGAAATCTGCGGGCTGTAGTCCGCCAGACGGTAACTAATACAGACTAATACTGTTACCGCGAACTGTGAGTTCAACAGTTAGTCTGCGTAACTCTGGGATGGGTGGCTCTTGTACTACGAAACAATACCGGTTTGAATGAATGAAAGGATGATTCGTACTCTTTTACATGGCTCGTAAATCGATACTGTCGTTTGATTTGACATCAAACGTTGAGGTTTACTTTATTTAGTTGAGAAAAGCTCAACTATTTCGACCCATAAACTCAAAAGGTAACCATTCAGCCCCAGTCTCCTTCCTTTTTTCGGGGAAAATGTAACACATTACGGACGTGTTTCATTGTTGCTTTCTTATAACTCTGTTCTTCAGCTGTCGTCACTACGAGATCATCCAAAGCTCTATAAGAAAAGTAATTTTAAAGTTTTTAAGCATTGCTCACAGAATGTGAAGCTATTTCTTACTTTTAAGTTGTGTAACAAGCAATAGTGGCGGCGCCTTATGTTTTGCTTTTTTTTTGAAACTTTTATATTTAGGTATAATATTCTTGGTCGCTGGTACGACTATATTTTAGATGTTGTTGGTCCAAAACTTTGCCACTTCCACGGCTTCGTCGGTGGCAACGCATAGGTCACTTTAACTGCATGTTTAGGGACACAGAGGGTGGGATAGGAAGAAGGTAGAGTATGGTTTGTAAACATAGCTCCACAAGTTTGCTGCCGTTCCGTTCCATAATTTATAATTATTTACTTACATGTAGTACCTAAATTCTGACTGAAGGTTCAAATAATAACTCTGATGTTAAAGAAACCTTATTACCATAAATTAACTAAGTTAAATATCAACGGTTTTCTAATCCTAAAATAACACGCTATATTACTAGAGTATATATTCGCTGTCTATCGAAACATATTACATTTATATTTCGGCCGTGCCAAACATGTTACAGTCCGTGACATAGTCAGAACTCGTCATCTGTCAATAAATTGTATATTGTAACTAAGTTTGGGGCGTGTGCAAACGAGCGAATAAATTGTTTGATGAGTCTCTGGCGCGGGTAGGATTATTTTGATCGTTACGGGGGATATGCTATAGTAATTTGCAGTAGACTGTCAAAGTCAATGATGGTTACAAAAGTTCTTACAATGGTAGTACGATAGCAGCTTAACATATTTAATCAACATAATGACATGCAAATTTTTGAGTACTTCCACTTTGCCCGACCAAGCCGCCCCACTGGTGGGGCAAAATGGAATGCCTAAAATTTTGCAGTGGAATCTGCCCCACTGGTTCGACTTCCACTAGTTTTAAATCTTGTGAATTCTATCCCACTAGGGTTGGCACCTTAGAATTTGTGTAGGTGCTCGTATTTTATATGTGTTTAGGAAAGAAAGAAATGTATATCCAAATAAAAATCTAACTAGGACTGGTGACGTTAGACTTATTACATACCTAGGTAGTGTTTTTAAATAAAAGTACAAAAAATATTGTTTGGTAATTTTTATTTAGGTAAGTACTATCGGGTTGTAAATCACAGATTAATAATAACAAGATTTGTAACGAATAACATACAATCTTAGTGACTACACTAAAGTAAACCTTTAAAATCACAGATATACAATAATTTGTTCTTACTGATTCATTAATGTTTTTCGTACTAAGTTCAAAATCACAAATTGAGCATGATTTGTCCCCATAACTAGATAACGAAATATATATAATATTCCTTACAGCCAATAAATCAGTTTAGTGGCTGTTTGTATATAGTTAAGTTGTTTCTTATTTATATGGTAATCAAAGGACTGTATTTCTTCATGGCAAATAATGACTAGTCTGTGATTATAGTTGATTTTATTCCTCACAGCCAGTAAGGTAGTTCAGTGGCTGTTTTTTTGTATGTAGTTAAGTCGTTTCTTTGTGATTTTAGTAGTTAGAATAATTAATGTAGGTAACTTTGTTTTCTATTTATGGGGACAAATCATACTTAATTTGTGATTTTGAACTTAGTATGAAAAACATTAATGAAAATTAAATTAAATTAATTAAATTTAAAATAAGAACCAATTATTGTATTTTTGTGATTTTAAAGATTACTTTATTTATTTAACCATTTATACACACACATATAAACAGACAAGAAGAAAGGATCAGAAAATATGTACAAAGGCAATGCTTATTTCTAAAGAAATCTCTTCCAGCATACAGCATGATGAAGTAGCAAAATAGTGTTCTTTCACTCTTCGTTTAAATGCTTCAACAGTTTGACAGTCCCTAATGTCAGGTGGAAGTGAATTCCACAACCGAACCGCATGCACAGTGAAGGAGTAGGAATAGAAGTTGGTTGAGTGGAGAGGGGATTTAAGGAGGTTTTTAACGTGCGACCTGCAAGGTGCATCAAAAGGACGGGCGTAGGAAAAGCGTTCCCGCAGATGGGATGGGGTTTTAGGGTTGTGAAGGATGTTGAATAGCAGACAAAGTATCCGAGTGTTCCTGCGAAATCGAATAGGGAGATAATTGAGTATCTTGCGAAAGTTAGAAACGTGATCATACTTTTTAAGGTTAAAAACAAAACGAATATAGATTTCTTGCAAACGCTCAAGTTTATTTAAAAGCTCCTCGGTGGCATCCAAATAACAGGCATCAGCGTAGTCTATGATGGGCTGAATGAAAGTTTTAGCAAGGGAGATTTTGGTGTTCAAGGGCAAGAAGCTCTGGAGGCACTTCAACGAATGGAACGTGTAGTGCACCTTGCGACTGACTTGAGCAACATGGGCAGTCCACGATAAGTGAGAGTCCATGGTCACCCCCAGGTTTTTAACCGTATTTGCGTATTCAATCTGAACACCATTCAGACAGAGTGGGGACAGCGCCGCAAGATCGAGTCTAGTCTGCATATACTTGTGTGTATTTACTAAGATTTTATTTGTTACAAATCGTATTATTATTAATCTGTAATTTACAACCTGATTCCTTCCAGAAACAAATAGTACTTACCTAAATAAAAATTACCAAAAAATTATTTTTGTACTTTTACTTAAATACACTACCTAGGTATGTACTAAGTCTAACATCACCAGGCCTAGTTACATTTTTACTTAGATATACATTTCTTTATTTTCTAAACAAATATCAAATACGAGCACCTACATAAATTCTAAGGTGCCAACCCTAGTGGGATAGAATTCCGAAGATTTAAAACTAGTGGAAGTCGAACCAGTGGGGCAGATTCCACTGCAAAATTTTAGGCATTCCATTTTACCCCACCAGTGGGCGGCTTGCTGGGGCAAAGTGGAAGTACTCAAATTTTTGGTATACAATTCGATCATTTTAATTTAAACTTAAGGAATTATTTTATAGTGTAGAAGGAATTCTCAATTAACCAACTGAGTAAAGCCCTTCTGAAGCTGACCATTGGGAGTTCTTTAATTTGGTTTGGAATCTAGTTATAAATCTGAATACACATAGGATAGCAACTTCGCCCATATATGTTGTTCCGTTTTCATTCTAGGAGTAATTAAACTATTAGGATATCTAGTTTTGAACTTACAATTATCTCCCAGTTTTTCAAACATTTCAGGGTGAGATTTGAAAAATTTAAATACTTGCCCAATATAAATACCAGTTAATGTAAGTATCCTAAGTTTACTAAACAGTGCTTTACAGTAAGTAAGTGGGTCTACATTACAAATCGCACGTATACGCAAACGCAATAGAAGTCAAAATCGATTGAACGGACTGTAAAAAAGGTTTGTTTAAATGTCTAATCTTATTTCAAATAAAGTATAGATTTTTTATTCCCAGACTCAGACGTATCTCTCAAATTATTCTTCTAGTTTCTTTCCGTCTAAGCTATATGTACAAGAATTATGCTCGACTTGTCACTGTTCCGATTGGTCACTAAAATAAAATGATTATTTTACTTATGCTGTGGTGGATATATTGTCCAATCAACTATAGCCTTTTGATAGTTATTGAGATACTTGTTCTATGTCAATTGAAATTGTGGTGGAATCTACCAATGAGATCTGGCTGCTTTGTGGTTATACGCTAAGATCAATATAAGATCAAAAGGACCAGAAACACAAATAAAACCCTAAAATCAAACAATATGTTATCCGATCACAAAGCATTTATTACAGTACAAGGAACGGCTACATTTATAATATATTTACGCTTTTGTCTGAGCCGGCACTCGAACTTTGTACCTCATTACTTATGCAGAGGCTTGTGAATGTTCAGTTATAATGTTGGAGATAAAAATAATTTATAATGTATTGATCGTAGCGTGAATGGATTATAATAATACCGGCTTGTAATTATCTCATTGTTGGTTTGGCAAAGCTCTTACAAAAAAAGGAAAAAGCATCGGTCACCGTGCTGGCTCACCGGTAAGTAGACGATTTTATACCCCTAACACGAAAAAATTGATCCATGTTATGTATAGTAACGAGTTTGTCATATTGCCGTAATCATATTCTCCCGTGATATCAAATTGTTAAGTTCCAAAAACGTTCTCACTCTAGAACTTCGTTAGTTACTGTAGGTAGTTACCTCATGTTTTCTTTCACCAATATTTTTGTAGCTCAGAGATCCACAATGGTACCAGTAGATACATTATGCTATTTAGTAAAGTTCAGTTTAAACTTTACTCAAGTGACCGCACACAATTCTAAAATCAAATCACTTGTTTTTACAGTAAATCAATGTGGAATCACATCGTAGCATCGCTCGAATTTTGAAGTGATATTTATACAATAACAACACACTGCGGATACGGAACTAACAACAACAAAGATCATTATAACAATGATTAATGTGAGGCATGAATCAATTCCAATCAGTGGCGCTATGAGTGTGAGTGAATCAAAGAGAAATAAGTTAAATACTCGTATTTGGTAGGCGGTACTGTTGCCACGGCAGTTCGTTACTTGTGTGTTTCGTCTTGAGACGTTCAGCTTACATAACTGCATTAATGTGTTTATTAGTTGTTTATGTGGTTTTAGTGGTAGCGGTACTATACCAATATTTTTGATAAATACACAAATTATCATCTTAACATTCAGCCGATAGACCACCAAGAGTTGTGAGAGAAGAATCACTGTAGACACTTTTCACATTTTTGTATTTTGTAGTAGACTGAGTGATTCGCCTTTGCATTGCACAACTTAACAAAACATTAAGAATTCTCTATTATATATAAGTTTAATATAAACGCGATACTTTACACATAAATACCTTCCGGAATCAATTCTCTAAATGGTGGGGAAAACTGCATCAAAATTCGTTGCTATGTTTAGAAGAACAATGCGATTATACAGATAGACACGAAGAGCGACTTTAATTTATAAATAATTATGTACATATAGAAAAAGAAAATCTCAAAGAAACTCTACAGTTTTTCATATATTAAGAAACAAAATATATGTAACCATAAAACCAGGCCTTTAATAATATAAAAGGTTAAAGAATTTAATTCCATCAAAGTTCTAATAGTTGAATGGCTAGACTACTAAAATTACTCCGTAATCTGTGGAGCATACAATTAAAATTAATTAAGATTGTCGCCGACACTATGAAATTGAGATTTACCCAGCAAATCTAGATTTTCGGGTAGGTACCTAACTATTAAAGAACTAGGTAGTAATTGTTATGAAATATTGTAATAAGTCGCTTTGTTCATCATTTCAGCCGAGAGGTCCACTGCTGGACATAGGCCTCCCCCAAGCACAGCCACTTCGACCGGTTCTGTGCTTTTCGCATCCTGCGGATTCCTGCGGCCTACACAAGGTTGTCGGTCTAACTTGTGGGAGGCCTTCCAACGCTATGTCCTTCGTTACGCGGTTGCCACTCCCGAACCTTCGGCCCCATCGGCCGTCTATTCTGCGAGCAATGTGCCCTGCCCATTCTTCGGGCTATGTCGGTTACCTTGGTTTTCCTATGGATCTCTTCATTTCTGATTACATTACATAGAAAAACTCGAAGCATAGCCCTTTCTATTCCTCTTTGGATTACTTTTAGCCTTCTAATGAGTGACCACGTTGCAGTGCCATAGGTCATCGCTGGCAACATGCACTTGTCTAAGAGTATCGTCTTGAGAAACTGTGTTATGTGAGATGAGAAGATATTACGTAGCTGTGTTCATAAAAAAGTACAAATAAACCATCTGTCTATAATCGCTAGCACAGCGCCCCCAACATCTTATTACTGCCACGTCGCGGTTTGAATAATATCAAGACGATGTAGCGGAAAAGCGATGTTCAATGTTCAGACAGTTCCAGCTAAATTACTTGACAAATACTCCACTAACTTGCTTACAGCATGTGACGTCACGGATGTATGAGAATGCTTGGCGTTTGATAACGGTACGAACAATTGAACAACGTCATTGGTATTAGAATAATTTATTGTTTGGGATGGGATGACAAGAGCCTTACGTATATATGGTTATACTTCTTAGTTGAACAAAACATGTTTTGGTGTTTGATTTAACTTCTTCTATTCTAGTTTTTTTTTAATGGCAAGTAAAAGGGATGGCGACCATTCTGCCAATCTCTAAGTGAATTGAAAAAGCAAGTGTGTATTGCTAAAAATTAAATAATAAAAATCTTCGATGATACAGTTGCACTTAATGTTGAACTTGTGGGGTTAGTACTGGGCTGAAACAAACAAGAAGATAAAATTACATAGATTCTTAGAACATTAAATATACATAATTACCACATCCACACACACAGAATATTTTAGGAAACAAATAATAATTTTATATTATTGTGACGGATGAAAATAATCAGCGCGACAAGCAGTTCTGGAGAGGAATATGTTAAAAGGGAGGGATTTAACTTCTTGATACTAAGGCCCGCTTGTACATCATTCATACCATGTCAACTTCAAACGTTTGACAGAAATGGAACGATATTGTAAATGTTTTGTGCCAAATGCATAAAAGGTGCAAGCGAGCATTAGTGTCTAGGTCAAGGGTACTTACTACTGAGCTTTGATGATATTTTATATTACACAGGGCTCAATTTAAAAACATGATTATCTATATATATAATTTCATTATACCAATCGAATTGCTTTGTTTCACTTTGAAAGATATGGGTGATGACAATTTGTACATTTGTGTAAGCGGATTGTGGGGATGATACCCTCAGTGGAAAGTGGTTCAAGCCAGAAATACTCGTTTTGAGAAATTTAATATAAATAAAAAGTTAGGCATTTTTAAATGGTTTAATAACTGCGTTTATTTTTGACATTTTGATTTCTTATGTGTAAAATGTTATAATTTAAATTATATTATTTATAACTTTTCACCAAAGGTATGTAAACCTGTTTGCAAAACTATTTAATAAAAATTATTTTACTTCGGTAATGTAGTAATATATTGCCCTTAAAGTTACGAATACATACCTACCAATTACATAATGTTTGTTCAACCCGCGTGGGTGTAGATTTCAACTTTAGTTCGCTTGAAAATCTATGTAATTAAACGTATATACAATCACATTTGGATCAAAGAACGTGATATTCGTTACGTAAATTAAACTTTAATCAGATTAATTTAATATTACACATAACATAACATCACGTCTTGTTTCCCCGAAGGGTTGGGCAGAGGTGTCCCTGTACACCCACATTTAATTTAATATTAAATATTGGTAAAGGCGTATAAGCCGACTTATTTTTAGTTAATGTCAACTCTCGTGAACTCGATTTTTTGTTGTACGTTTATTCTGCAAATAAATGAATAAGTAAACGAAAACAGTCTTGAAGTCCACTGGTACGTGGGATGTGTACGGAGAGATTTTGTCATGCGGTTTTGCGAGCGACAGGATTCACGAGACATTTGTTGAATCGTGAATACGAGGCTTATAAAGAAAATTGAATAAGTACTCCAGTCAGAAGTTTTATGGTAGTTTTAATAGTAAAATTGGCGTAATCTTAATACATAATCTAATAATCACTAATTACTAGTTTCCTGAACGAAACATTACATTCCGTGTTTAATAACCATTTCGTAACTTCCGTCTCAAGAAAGGAAATAAATAATTACCTACATAGAATTTAAAAGCTTAGTTTTTAATTTCTTGGTCAATTTTGATTTTCTTTTATTTATAGGGTGGAAAGGAAAGAGGGTGGACAGCAATGGTGGTCCAGTGGTAATGGCCGAAACTTACGAGTTGTAAGGTCGTAGGTTTAAACTCTGATAGGTGATTTACTTTGTGTACATTTTTTTATCACTGGTCTCAAAACGGTGAAGGAAAACATTGTGAGGAAACCGGCATGTCCTAGAACCAAAAAATTCGAAGACATGTGACATCAACCCGCGCTGGGCCCGCGTGGTGGATTACGGCCCACTCCCTGTCACACAGAGGAAGCCTGTGTCCCAGCAGTGGGAACATTATAGGCTAATTATATTTATTTATTTATTTAACCATTCATGTACTCACATATATAAATAGGCAAGAAGAAAATAACAGAAAAATACATACAAACGTGGTGCTTATTTCTAAAGAAATCTCTTCCAGCATACCTGCGACAGGAAAGTAGATAAAGAGATGTAGACACCGTGTTCATGTGTACATGTACTAGCTTTTGCCTGCGGCTTCGCCCGCGTAAAGGTCGAAAATTATCCCACAGGAACGTACTACCAGGATTCATAGTATCCTATGTCCTAACCCAGATCATGGCCTATCCGCATACCTTTCATCTAAATCTGTTCAGTCGTTACTGCATGAAACGGTCAAATACAAACATACAGGTAGATAATAAATTCAAATAATCTTTTTTAGCGTTTCGTACCCGAAAATGAAAAATTGAAAGCCATAAAGGATGACGATGATGATGAGGTTGTCTGTCAAGACCCTTTTTCTCAGGAACGCAGATATCAAAAACTTAGATCTACGGTCCCTTGGAGCTGTAAAGAAAATACAAACTTGCAAGTCAACGCAATAAGAAAATACGGCCATTTAAGTATACCTCATATTTATGTCGACACTCGAAATTAAAACAAAGCCTATATGGTACTTACCGTTGACCTAGCAGCATGAAGTTTGGCGAGGAGTAAGGTTTTACAGTTAAAATAAAGAGAAAAATCTGTCAATTCATGATTGAATACTTAGAGCTCCATAAAAGTAACTATCTGTTACATTCGTTCCCTATTCAGCCCAGTGAAGTATTGGAATATTTCAACTGTTGTATAGTGGAATGAAATGAAATGAAATTGTTTATTCTGTAAATAGGATATCGGAATCACTTTTACACGTCATAGAAAAAATAAAAAAATAAAAATAAGCTAGTTGAGTTCGGCGTTTCCTATCTGACTACTCTGAGAAGAAAGGCCGAAACAAACTCAGAGGTATATTATGGTATATTATGTTCATATAAATAACAGTAAGTACATTCTCAAGTGCACTCTCATAGTCATCAGAAAGTTATTTCATCATACAAAGGTATATTGGGTTCTATCTTCTCTCATTTCCTACGAAATATATGGGAAGTTTTTTTTGCAATTTCTGACTTTTCTCGTACTCAAACCTCAGTTGACTTGCTAAAGTTTTTTGATCCTAATAATAAGAAATATGATCAACTGGCATCAAAAAGTTTTTGTGAAAATTGACCGTTTTCTTGCTGTCTGTACAATTATTTCAAAATCTGTGAATGCAGATCAACATGTTTCAAAAAGTTAAGGACAGTCTCCTAAGACTGTTTTCATGTAGCGACAAAGCCCTTATTGCTCCATCTCAGAATCCACCCTGTATATGTTATGATTGACTGCTTAGATCCATAAAGCTACAGCGTGATGATAATCTTTTAGAAGGTTAAATCCGTAACTATCTGCAATATTCTAACCTTTGGCTAGCGTTTTTACAATTTGCGGTAAACTATAGAAGAATACGAACTTATTGTAATATTGCTCATCCCCCATATCAAATAGCGTCATAATCATTTTTGAAAAGTCTATTGTGACTTTTCCATTTACCAATTTTCTAGTTAATCAAGCCACACAGTAAAGTCTTCAACTGTAAAAAAGAATACTTCGTTTCACACCGTTAGTGGTAGATTTCAAAATATCCTGGCATAAGTTTTTATTTATCTTCAGTTTTAATTATAAATACTGAGTTTCGAGTTAATCAGACCGCTCGTTAAAAAGTTCCAAACAAACGTTGACACCCCCCAATCCTCCTTTAGAAGGTAATTTAGAAAAACTAAATATGGCAAACTTTATAATTTACATAGATAAGTATTCTATCCAAGTTTTAAGTTTATTAACTCAAGGAATAAGATTTTTCATACAAAAAAAATCCCCCCTGTTCACCCCCTTAAATGTCAAATTTCCAAAAATCCATTCTTAGCAGACGTCTATTAACTATAAACTACCTTCCTGCCAAGTTTCATCTTTATACGTCAAGCGGTTTTCGATATTTCGTGATGAATGAGTGAGTGAGTGACCTTTCGCTTTTATATATTTATAGAAGATTGAGTGGAAAAAAGCAATGAAAATATAAATTAATTGGTAAAAAATGGGAATCCAACATAATTATTATTTACCTTGCAAAAACATACGATGCTTATAAAAAAATAAATCCCTTATTTTAAATCCGAAAGCCAACCTAGAGGCTAAGATTGCATGATAAGATTCATATCTGTGCCTTATTGTTTACGACTATTAAATAATAAACAGTCTGACCTTCAAGAAATATACCGTAATAAACAATTTCACCCACCGAATTACAAACACTGAAACAACAGCAACACGACTTAAATTGCTGGAAAACCAATCAGCAACTTGGCAGATTAAATTTCCCCAATATGTCTTTTTCTGGCAAACATTTAATTAGATTAAACACCGTAGTCGGCAAGTTAACGACCTCGATTGGGTCTAAAGTCTAACTAATTTCATTAATTGCTGAAATTTTGCCCGAGCAAGCATAAATATTTGAAACTTATCCTACTTCGGGTTCGGTCAGCATAAAACGTGTTGGTTTAAGTAATATTTTGTTTTTATTTGTTTTGTAAATAGGGACTTTAATTTATTGTAGTTGTTTTTCTAAAACTGGTTAAATAACAAAAAAGTGTTAAAGGGCTTTACTGCAAAATCTAACTATAATCTCTTACATATAATGTGTACCTATTAATGAAATATTGAAAACTCAATATCTTCAGCCGAAAATAAATCTGAGCATTAAATGTAGCAAAAACGTAATGTAACGTAAAAGTAATAAAAAATCGACGAAAATCAGCATTTCCAACCATTTCATATTTAAGACCCCTCACTTACAGATCCGAAAAAGGGATTTGACCTCACACCCGAATGAATCACATCAAAAACGTGAAGAACTCTCATTTAAAACATATAATTTGAACGTAAGCTCAAATAAAAATCGATTACGATGAAAAAACCGTTACCCGACTTTCGTAAATCGTTTTGTGGGCCATTAAACTTTTACTAAGAAGAGAAGTTTGATATTTTTAATTTTGGTGAAACAATTTTGTTTCAAGATTTAGAAAATGCAATGATTTATTAATAAACTTCTGGTCTAAGGTCGGGTAGCAGCAGTTTTGAATATCCGGGTTGCTCGATTTCCAAGTTAGAAATTATCGGGCGCTTTGATAATAATTCTTAATTCAATATTTACACAGGATGAATTATTTTGCTTGATAATATTCTAAGCCCGCAGAGAAAAATAGTACGTAACATAACATAACATCACTCCAAGAATGTTAGCAATAAGCATAATTTTCTTTAAAAAATTGAAGACTTATTTTTAATAGGTTCTATTCTATACATAGGTATGATAAAATAGTAACGAAGTCAAACTGTACATTGAATATTAAAAAAAAGTAATTGCTACGAGGCGTTGGAACAAGTTTGATGCCGAAAATATAGTTTTTAGAATTTTTGTCCATTTGTCTGTTTATGTGGATGTATGAACCGGATTGGCGCAAAAATGGCTGAATGGATTAGGATGAAATTTGGCACACTTACAGTTTACAACCTGGATTAACACATAAGTTACTTTCAATCCCGGTAGTACGTTTCCGTGGAATATTGTCCAATATTAAAGCGGGTGAAGCCGCGAGTAAAAGCTAGAAAAAATAATAATTTAGTACTAATTCATCATTTTACTATACCTATGTATCTTACACGTTCGCACTTTTAATATTTCGTCGCTGACCTCATCAATCACAGCTTTATTGATCCCGAGAAAAGCCTATTACCTACTTTTCTTCATCCGAGCGCTTTTCCGTTATTAACTGCTACAGTATGTGTACCTACATTTTCCTTGAAAATACATAAATGATAATCTGGTGATTTTAATTGAGTGCACCACTGGTACTAAATCTAAGATGAGGATTCTTTCAAGTTAATATTCTAAAACCAGGGTCTTTGTTTATTTTATTTTATTATTTTCAGACATTATTATAGAGGCATTAGGAACAGGGTGTAAAGTTCACTCATCCTCGGGACGGGTGTCGTGTCTGGTGCGCAACTGCCCGACGATTGATGTCGGGAAATTATACAATGTCGCCCATCGGCATGTGCCCCCCGTATTTTTCTAAATATTCGTGAAAAATTATCGAAAAATAACTAAAAGGGTATCTTTGATATTTTCCATGTTATTCAATTTTTTTATTTTTTGAGTTGCGTTTGCCATATGTCCGATGTTATTGGCTCGATTTGGATTCTGTTTATCATTTCTAAAAGTTTATGAGTAATTTTATTGACATTAAAATTAGTCGACAATGCAAAAAAAAATCCGTGTTTTAAAAAAAACCACAAGTGTGAGTTCATAAAATCATAGGAGCATTTGGAAAAAAAAAAAGTGGTAGCACTCCAAATTTGAACAAGATCGCCTTGGTGGAAGAAAAATACTTGTACAGTCAAAGTAAGTGCTAAGGAACGTTTATCAACTTCAGCCTTAGAGCCAGATTTTAAGAATGTTTTGAATTAATATTCCTACATTTAAAGTATGAGCACTATAAAATCGAATTTCGAACACCAGTATTTGGGTCTGCCTAAATATAACGACATTTTTACGGTAAATTGGAAGCCAACCCCATTCAAAAATATAACTTGTATAAGTACTCAGACACGAATCACTATTAACTTTTTAATAGCTATCCACTTTTTTCATCCCTAAATGAAACACATCAGGGGCACGCAAAAATTAATTTAGATTCCGTCCCCCAGACCATCCGACGATCCCAATAATTACTAGAACACCGTCCGAAACAAATTTTTTGGTGGAAAAACATTAAATGTCAGGCTTTAATTACTCTTAATTGATAATATCAATTATTTTGTTTACACGGAGGTTAATTTAAAAATGCTGGGTTCGCTTTTGTGGTGGGCGTTAGAATAAATTGGATTATTTGAATTTGGGTCCATACCTACACCTTCGTTTTATTTATTAAACAATTTATCAATTTTATGTTTTTTTTTGGAATTGAATTGAAAAAGTTTTTTTGTCGATACTTTTTACACATCTGAAATACTCGTGGGTATCATTGTAATTTATTATTTTTGCCTTTATCAAATTCGGTTCATAATCTACATACACAAGCTTATGAACCCAACTTATTTCAAATAAAAATTGATAATAATGAAATGCAACATAATATTAATTTGAATTTTCCCTCACTATATGGAAATCATGATACTACAGTATTCAAGATAATAATAATTATAATCCGACCGCTAACTATTACCATGCTTTCAGTACATGATTTTAGAATCCCTGTTTCCTGCGTGTTGCAATACCTACACGGTTAAAATGTATGGAACAGCGGTTTTTATTAATAACCCATGTACAATACGCAGGGGGTCTAGAATTATTGTGCTGAATTCATGGTAACATTTTGCGAGTCCATCGGGAGGTTGACGCGCTAAATGCATAACACCGTGTACATAATAATTATAACTTATTTCCATTTACTTCCCTTATCCTGCTTTTCCGAAAACATACTGTAAAATGATGAGATAGAGAATCCCATTAGCATAAAATAAACATGAAAGAAGAAGAAATAAAGAAAAAACGTTTATTTACGGTAAACATGACACAAAAAAAAGTTTAAAATACAAAAATGAGAAATGGTTGAGGGTAAGTATGCGTCACATCCACGCAAATCGGCTATCGCTCAGCATTATGCTACGACCCTATGCAAGACAGAGCCCCAGCGTTAGTTTTCAGCGACAGCCGGCGGCGCCGAGATAATGACGTCGACAGGTGCAGCAAACAAATATTTAGACGCTGTACCAGTACAGCGTACTTAAAGAAAAATAATTTATTAAAATTAAAATGTGATTCAATATATTAAATAGATGTAAAAAAGAAATAGACATACTTTATTCGAAGTCAACAAATAAACATCCAATGGCTGCAGTATCCTTCCAGAACAAATCATAACTTATCACCTTATCATCACTAGAACTTGAACTTCATTGTTTGAGTAGAACACGCAACATTTAGCCAGAATCTGCTCCAAACTCCTTCAAGTTTCAACAGTGTTGTATTGAAGTTCACCCTGATATTATCTTGTATTGTAGGAAGATTATCGTGATACTGTGTTACATCATGTCTGCTTTCTTCAAAGGTTTGTAGGCAATGTTTTCGATTCATGAAATCTCAAGTATCTATCCAAATGAATAGATATTGTGCAAGTTTCTTGTGATTTCTACTGTAAAGAAACATCAAATTCTTAAAAACAGTTTCATTTTGCCAGTTCTTTGAATTGAACATAAAGAAGACCCTAGTCTGTTATTCGATAATGACACATTATTTTATTTTAAATTGAGTCACTAGAAAGGTCAGAGCAGCTACTTAAATACCCATCACAGTTTTTATTATTGTGAAAAGATGCTAATTTCAAGTTCATACATAATCTATGCTGCAATAAAAAAAATTGATGTCAAATTCACCGAAATATTGCTCCAGAATTTCTTAAGAAGCTAGTGGAATGTTAGCTCGCTTTACACTCAGCTCGCTTTTGTTGAAATTTCGAGGCCAAGCGACTGCAGTATGACCTCTGAAGTTCTCTGGGGAAATTACATGTTCATAGTAAGATTCTATCAGTTCACAGGTGGTAAGTGCTGTCAATCCAACTGATTTATTTTCTTCCGTCCTATTCTTGGGAGCTAGTGGCAAGATTAATTCAAGTAGTAGTTTCGAGATTTTTGTGAAATGTATTCTCCGGAAAGTACTTATAGTCAACCTCATTATTGCTTTATCAATTTGAACTTCCTACCTAATATCTTTCTTTTGCTGTGCCCGACAGGGTCCACGATTGTTTCTTAAGCAAATGTTTACGACCTAAGCACATACATTGTGGAATGCAATAAAGTACTGAGTATTGAGTAACTTTCTCCGTAAATTGAAACTTCACTAAGATAGATAATTATATGGAATAGGTACTCTTTATTGAAAATAACTAACCGTCGCATAGAGAAATAGATCTTGTCGTTTTTTGACGTGCAAAACTTTGATATTTAATATTAGGTTGCTAAAGCTATAAGGAGATCGGCTATAGAATACCTAATACTAATATGGGATTTCTATAGTATATCATTGTTTTGAGTGTCTGTATGGGTCAGCAACATAGCTAATCTTGTCAGAAATACCTGAGACCTTACAATATTTTCGAATAACAGTGTTAACTAATAGGTATGAGAGGACAGTGTAGGCCTGTCAACAAGTACCCGGTTCTTAACAAAATAGAAAATAGTCTACAAATCTAGACGTTCTCACTCACAGAATCTATATAAAAGATAAATAAAATAATGATCAGAATTAATATCCTGTCCACAAAAGCCACTTATAAATGGTTGATATTAGAATTGTAGGTATTATAATGTCAAATAATGAAAAGATTATGTCAAGGAAGAAAGAAAAAAAGAAAACCTCGTAATATCGGAACAGTTAACATAGACATTAACATAGTTACGCCATTAATGAGGGATCAGGGAAGCCACATGAACAAAAGGAATTATTGCCAAACATCCTAGTCTATGAAGCTTTGAAACTGATTATCACTAGGACCTTTATCTGTACAAGATAGATACGAAGCTGGAAAGAATAGCATTATAGGCAGTTTGGCAAAAAAGCGATAGAAGATGATATATAGATGATGCAGATAATTTGATGATGATTGCTATGTTACGGTTTAAAGAGGGCGTAAAATAACAAGCACTTCAGTCAAGCGTGTCACAGGTCTTTAATGCGTCAGCCAATACAAAGCCTCGAAAGAAAGAAACATAATCACCACTATTTTAAATCATGTTTTTCGACGGCCTGTTTTCCAACCGATAACATAAAAAACGATTTACGAAGAAGTGCCTATAGACGACATAAACTTAAATGGAGAGGAGGACGCCATCTATCACTTGGACATGATAGAAAATCTTTTGGGAAACATTCCATTACATTGCGTATTTTGAACAGATCAGGATTCTACATGTGGTGGAGGCAAAGTAATGTACGATAGGGAGTTTGAGATTTCGTCTCTTGTTTTGTTTTCGTAGTACAGTCTATATGCTAAATAAGTGAGGCGTTACATTGGGTATCCATTTTAGTAGTTCAATCATTCCGAAATAAACTTTCCTCGTGTTTCAAATAAGGCCATACTGTTACACGTTCCTTTAAATATTTTTCGTGGGAATTTTCTTAGAGCTTCGAAAAACAATCTTTTTTCTTTGTACGAGACTGGAAGAATGTCTGGTTCCCATTTTTGGGTAAAGAAAATTAGTTTTATAAAGCGTTTCATACTCAGTTCACATCAATTACTTACAAACTATCGCAGTAACCCGCAGGCCGTATTTTTTATGCCTCTTAGAAAAGGAGGTACTGTGTGTGTATTTTAAGAAATTCAGGATAAATTTTAAATTAATTTTGACGTCACTATGGAAAATTGCTGAACCACTGACTGGCTTATCTAAAGCTACTGTTAGCTATAAAATTCCTAAATAACCTAATGGATCCTGTTTATGACTATATTAATGTCATCTCTAGTTAAACTCCATACTAAATAAATTTATAATGTTCAAGCTAAATATGTCAAAAACGATAATACTTAACGCTCAATTTAAACATCGTGCACTAAATTAATAGTCATCGCTTAGAACAATGCACTCCCCAAGGGAACATCAAGCGATATATTTATCGAACGCTTTAGGGTGTCAACACCAATTACTGTCCGCGCGCACAGGCCAGCCCTGGGGGATATTAATACCCCATTATTGTGTACATTAGTCGGATTATTTACTCATTTTAGTGACTTATTCGGTTACGGTGTAAGCTGAGCGGTAGATAATGTTATCTTTGTTGGAGAACTTGAGAAAAATTGTTGACCTCATCATTTAGGTACAGCAAAATAATCATTGTCAGTCATTGAAAATTCAATTATATTATTTAGAGATGCAAATAACGTACATTTTTATAACAAACGAGTAACACAGATTCAGCATAATTATCATACTTTGCATAGGGCCCATTGTGTAGGAATCAAACAAACTACCCCTCAAGAACCACATTCCAAATCTCCGAACCAGAGGTTTAAAACAGTACACCAAACAAAATTCTAGCCATATACTGAAACTAAGCACTATTTCCCGAGATCAAACAAACAGTTACACAATCCGTATGAATTCTTTATCACGTTCACGTCACGGTGGTGCTCGATAATAGATCTGTCTGTGCACGACATCGTGACGGCTCTGAAACGACTGTGTCTGTGACAGTGTAGCAGACGTGTGTGAATAGTCACGCGTCTCGAAAGATTCGTTTTGCCTATATTTGTTACCTATTCGTGGCTGAATGGTGACGAGGTTTATTCTAGATAACTTTTATTTATTTATTTACAAACAAAACAGATAAGAGAAAAAAATACATAAAGATGGAAGAGCACAAAAGTATTGCTTATTTATGCTTCTTTCCTTTATTTTTTGGTTCCTGGATTGGTGATAAGACAGACAGGTTATCTTTCTTTGGATTCTGAAGGGTGGAACAGCGATCTAGTGTTCATTGCAATCAAAAGACATCTACTGCCTCCCTCAGTGTCGCCGATTCAGTGTCTCGATCGATCCTGTGCTTCTTGTATACCTATAGCGAATCTTATGTTCATCTTAAACTATTATTGGTGATACTTGTATTGTATTGTAAATACGCAGTTGGACGTGGAGTTGCAGACACTAGCCCGTTATACAATACAATACCACTAACCCATGACAATCTCCTGCTACCATAAATTACATTAGCCCTATTTACACGATGCAACTTGTTTGCCTGTGGTATATAATACAATTGACGCAACAATTGACTTGCACCGATGCAAATTTTACTGTTGCTTCAACGTTTATTAAAAAAAGGCAATTCAATAGCACCGTATTCATCAGGTCCTGTATTATCGTTTGTACGATTAGTGGATAGAATTTTTGTTGTTTAAAATGACATGACTGAAATATTTTAATAAAATAATAAAAACTTACCCATTCCATTCTTTTTATAATCATAATTATAATCTTTTATTTGAGGAAGTCGTGGCTGAGTAATAACAGCCGCACGGGTCGATCCACTAGGTTAAGCTATGCTTGCCGAAGTTGGTCCGTAAATGGGTGACCATCTTTGCATACCGAGACTCCTCTGTGCCTAGGAGCGCGTTAAGCCGTTGGTCCCGGCTGTCATTCGTGGATCTTTGACGGTCGTTAAGGGCAGTCAGAAGCCTGAAAGTCTGACAACCAGTCTTACCAAGGGGGTGTGTTATTACCCAGGTACTGGGTTGTAGAGGTCAGATAAATCAGTCGCTCCATATAAAATAGTATTCAGCTGCATCCGGTTAGACTGGAAGCCGACCCCAATATAGTTGGGAAAAGGCTAGGCAGATTACTTGAATTATAATCGACAATAATAAGGTACAATTTACGTCTTAGGCAATGGAGTAAATTTTCCTAATTATGTATATAGTCCGTTTGCATGCAAACTAAATACATAGTATGTAAAATATAAATGAGACTATACAATGTCTCAGTATGCTAGTGGTTCTAACAAATTCTTTCCAAATTAATGACATCTACACTCTAAAACACTTATAGCGAGCCGAGTCTTTTTTCTTTGAATTTGCTAAGCTTAAAAGGAAAGTGGGATTTTATCAGTTTTCTAGGTACTTTATGAATTCCAAGAGTTGTATGAGTTTCTAGAAATATGTTAAGTGTCATTGCTTGTTAAAAGTCACAGGATGACAGTAGAGGCTTCCCGAGAAAATAATAATAATGTGAATAATTATGTCTTCAGCTCTACACAGCTTCTCGAAGTTTACGATCGGATTGCATATGCAAAGGATGTAGGTGTTCCAACAAAAACTACCCAAAAAGATAAACTGTGTGATCTAATTTAAGCCAGCCTCCCCACCACCACTAATTGACGTACAACAAAAGTAGATATTTACCATCAAAATGATCCATTTAATGGCCGCATCTCACGCGGCTTATTTTTATACAGTGGTCGTAAAAACAGATCTGTTCAACTATACCGCTGAGCAGTAGAATAAATATAATACTTTTAGCATCAGTGATATAGACGCTTTTCAGACGTTCAATTTAATAATTGCGACCGATCGCAAAAAAATTGGCAGATCGCGATGCAGCATTGAGGCTTCTGCCTCGAATTCCGCCGCTGCTGCCCCGCAGCCCGCAAGATTCGAGGCAGAAGGCTGACGCAGTCGACAAAACGATTACCGATGCTAAACGTGTGGCGTCTGCTAATGCCACCATGATAATATCGCCTATCACCTTTACCTTGCTTGCTTACGTTTCATAATCGCTGTTCATGTCTCTGCAAAAACTAGCCGTATGTACGCCGTATAAGTAATGCCGCTTAACCATCGGTGATATACGGCTTAATTAAGGCGCTATTGATCCAATATCGCAATAATCAGCTGTTAATAAGGTTTATTATGAGGTAGCGAAAGGGGATTACTTGGTTTTCATAATAAGCTTTGGTAAATTATTGCAATGGCACATATTTTCATAATAATGGAAAAGTTTGAAAGAAAATTAAATACTACGGGCAGCAGAGTTATTATTTAAATAATAGTTATTTATGCAACTGTTGTATAATAAGGGCTGTTAAAACAATGTTGGTTTAACAAACATCACATGAGTATTTTAATACCTAATTATGTACAGTTGCATACAAGCATTTATCTACACCCATGATATGAATCCTCTATAAAAGGTTCTGAAACCATAGGATGTTGTACAATATTGTTTTCTCGAATTTTCTAGTAATAATTGGTTAGAAATGTCCTTTGCTGCATTAGAAATATCTAGTGGTGTATTATCAAAGCTTGTATCACTCTTTTATGTAAACAACAAAGTAATAAAATTTGCAATACTATTATCGAATAAAAATGGCGGGATACGCCGTGAATTCGAATAACCTATAAGTTTTTTTTTTCTTTAATTACGGCGCTGTGGTGGTGAAACGCGCGTGCATGACCAATGATCTTTTTTAAAATTCTAGTTGCATAATTACATTTAGTACAACATTAATAACACTCGTTTTAATGATATTATGGTTACTATGACACTGGCTGTTTTAATGTTGGCAATAAGCTAACTGTTTCAGAAACTTTTAAAGAGATTTTATAGCATGGGTGTAGATATAATTTATTAAGGTACTTGTAGAAATGCTGTAGGGAATCAAATGCCTATTATCCTATAGTATCTTGGAGTACAATAAAGCATATTCTATCTATCTTTTGCTTTGTCATAATTACATATTATTATAAACTAGGCGAGAATCACCATCATCTCAGTCGTAAGACGTCTACTGACCTAGATCTCCATACCTATTGCCACAATGACTGGTCTTGTGATTCCCGTATCTAGAGGATTCCCATGACCTTCACAAGGTATCGGTCCATATAGTAGTGACTAGTGGCTACTCACGCTGTGCCATCCCGTACGCGGATAATAAGAAAAGCCCAGTCATGGTCAAAAACATTATTAATATACAATTCAAAAATCAAAATCGAAATAATTTATTTGCATAAATAAAATACAAAAAGTTCTTAAGATAATTAGATCTATCACATATTATGCCATTAATTTCGGCGTGAAAATTTTACATAGGACTTAAATATTATTTTATTTAAGAAATTAATTAATGAATGCGATTAGTAAATTATATTAAATTCAATTAAGTTTGGTCACAATTAATTCATAAATTACAATAAATACTACAATTCACAACTTACTACACTAAAAGGGAATAAATCAATAAGTATTTTTGTATACAATTAAATTTAAAAAAGTAAGTGTTCAAGTTACTTGGAATTTTATTATATACAATTTGATGTACATGATATAACTGGTCTTGGATGTGAGTGTAAGATTCGTCTTAAGTTGATACAGCTTGTTAATATATATTTTGAGACCGAGGGGGTTATTACAACAAATTGGTATGATGACACAGAAAAAAAATTACGAGTAAGATATTACTTTTTTGTTCCTAGCGACTGATATTAGTACAGTTCACCTAATAACTATTTATGTGGATTCTGGCTTCTACGTATAACCTTTTTTTGGTATTAATTGAAGATCATGTAGTAATTACTTAATTACAGACATTGCCATCGTAATTAATTTGTGCTTGTTTACTTGTATGTATCAGAAATGTTTTTGTCCTGTAAATGACAGGCTGATATTAATATTTCAGGTTTGGTATGGCACGAACTAAATATAACTATCCGCTTTTATGTTTTAGACTTTACAATAGTACAATAATAGCCAAAATAACTATACCGTAAACAAAATTTTACAATAATCTCATTACAATTGGTGCAAACAGATTCGTGAATATAAAAAAACTCGACTGCAACAAAAAAGTTCAAAACAAGCTCACTTTTTAATCAGTTTTTTTTTGTTGTTTATTTTTATGTTCAATCTTTTAGTGTTACGTCCCTCAACAATTTTTTTGGACGAAACAGTCCAGAGATACCAGAGATAACTACCGTAGTAGAAACGCTCACAGTATCTAATTGCCTATCCAGTGCGATAACAATACAATTATATCTTATCAACCCTAAATTAATTAATTAACAATAACAATTGAATCTAAATTAATCACCTGTTCCGCTCCTTTCAACGGTCTAATCCAGTCCAGTTCTTAGTCTGTTCTATCTATCGTTTCAACCATTCCAGGCTATGTCCACCGGAGTGTAGTGTTTTGTTTATGCCCATTGTGTCTGAAGTATTTAGTTTTCATTGAAGAGTAAGCCTGTGGTGAAACTAAACCGTATTTTAATACACTCATCTTTATTTTGTTTGAAGGATAAAGTGGGGGACATGGTTTGTTTGTTTCGAGTTTTTTTTTTTTTATGCTGTGGCCGCATCTGCGTCTATCGTGACGAAACTTCGCACATTGATACGATACACGCAGATATGACCAACCATTATCGGTTATCGTCGCGATAGTTCGGGCGCGTGGTCGGACTAGCGTTGGTCATTTCAACTGGCTTCCAGACTGCGTAGACGCTCTGTCGAATTAATGGAGAACCATCTTGGATTATTGCACGATAATTCGTTAAAATTATGGAACCACTAATATGACCACCGCATTAGCGTGATAATTTTTTAGCGAGTAAAACATACGAAGCTTCGGCACACATTGCTTTGTCACGATAAACGCAGGTGCGGCCCCACGGTTAGTATGGAAATCTAATGTATTTTTGTGTGTTTTAATAATAATACCATTTATTGCAGGCGATACAGGCCCATAGAAAAATACCGTAACACAAACATACATATTCTAATACAAACAACGCTTGTGTTAAAAATAAGGCTTAGACTATGTTAGTAGCACTTCACTTTGAACTAGCTTGACTTGGAACTTGTCCGCGGAAGCGACGGAACACCACGTCCTGCGGACAAAAGTCTTCTTGCATGACGAGGGGCAGATAAAAGTTCGGTACACGTTCGACGAGCGCCTTGAAGTTAACGTTGCGATTCTAATAACTGCACCCTCGGCACGTACCTCGTCTTTTGGCGCACGTACTCTACGATTTCCGACTGAAGGCGGACTTAGTGGTGTAGTGCAGGCGGGAGATGTACACCGGGGTGTTCCGGTCCCGTAGGAGCTTTGCCGCAGCGGTTCTTGTTCGTTCACGCCAAATGTCCTTTCTTTGATATTGTTCGTCGAATCGTTAAGCTCCTTAATTCTGAGTTTAGCTCCTTAATGCTGAGTTGAGCTGCACGATAACTGACAAATGCGTGCACTGACTGGACAGGCCTTCTCAATCTGTGTGATGCTTTCCTCAAAAGACCACTTCAGACACCAATCTACATGGTCTTCACATGATCTGACCAAGATTATGTCTGGACTTTAAAAGAGACTGTGACCTCTGAATTTGTTTCGGCCTTTCTTCTCAGAGTAGTCAGATAGGAAACGCCGACCTCATCTAGTTTTTAAAATATGAATGACGTGTAAAAGTGTTTGTACAAACCTATTTACAGAAATAAAATCATTTATCATTTATCACGATCGGCGCTTCCTCTTTTGCACCATCACGAAACCGTCATCATTATCAGCCATATTCGGCGCCTTCTCATACATGGGCTTGATACTAGGAGTGCCAGGGGCACTCGCGGGGACACTAGCAAAATCCCTTTGTATGGGTTTCGCCAGGGTTGCAGATACTGGCAGCGTGATGGGGCGAGGGGCTTGGGCGGCGGTACACGGAGGAGCCGCGTTGACGAGCACGGGGCTGCGGGACGCGCCGGTGGGGCGGTCTGCAAGCTCAGCAATCGACGGATGTGCTGGCGACGAAACTGCTGACGCGGAGGTCATCGACAGGTGACCTAATAACCACCACACTGTTGCGCAAATCACTAACTTCATAACGCAAATCAGTGACGGTGTTTTGGGATGCGTCAAATTTCGTCAGCACATCCACAAGGCGGGCCTTCAGAAAGACAATGTCCTTCAGAAGGCTGGTTACATCAACATGGTCAAAGGTGACGGGAGGAAGCTTATGTAGCTCCTTTACCACAAACGTCGGCACGTCGTCAGGGTCGGTCTCCTTGAACAGCATGATTATATCCTGCAGGCTCCTCTTGGTCCCGTCACGCCGGCGGGACACCATCTGGTCGCGCTTGTTCAGCACACTGTACAACAACAGTTTGGCAGCAGCTATGTCATCCACGCTGAAGTCCGTTGCGCAGATCTGGACAGCGGACACCTCGTCCATCACATCCAGCTTCTGCTGCAGGAACGCCAGCAGCTCATTCGCCACTAGTTCACTACTCATGGGGTAAAATACGAGCGACAGCTTGCGCTGTGCTAATCGAAATAAAGAAAACTCAAACGCGTCCGCATCGGAACAAGGCACAACCGAGACTGACTGTTTTGTAGGTAAAATCTTAATAGGTGTTAATATGATCGTTCGAGGGGTAAGAAATAGATGTAGTACTATAGTAGACATAATTATCTACAGTTAAATGTTGAATTAAAATAAATTAAACGCTAAAGTCCTGCTAATATGACTCAACTTTAATTGTACGGCTCATCACCCCAAAAATCTCCAACAAACCAAGAACAAAACCGTCCAAAACGCATACCAGCTAAGTCCGTAAGTTCGGCGGGGATGCATGCGGCATACCGGCCCGCTAGGCTTCACGCCCCACTAGACCACGCTTTGATTTTCCACATGACAGCGACCGCTTCAAATAAACCACACCAGACAGAGATGGCTATATAGCCTGTTTTATTAGGCCGATACTTTATGATTGGAACATGTATGGTAGGCCGAATTTTATGATAGTAGGTAGGTGGTATTTGCGGAACGAAATTGGCTGTTAGTGAAAGGCGGTGGGAATATTTGGGGTGAGAATGAAGAAAAATTTATATATACCGAACCGACGTTGGTAACGGCTGTCATTTGTAGATCTTTAACAGTCGGTACGAGTAGTCAGAAGTCCAAAAGTCTGAGAGCCAGTCTTACCAAGGGGTATTGTGCTACCCAGTGACTGGGTTGTGAAGGTCGTCGCTTCATGTAAAATACTGGTATTCAGCTGCACCCACTTTAGACTAGAAGCCGACCCCAATATAGCTGGGCAGATGATGAATGTAGAGAAATATTAATGTAGATGTAGAAATCGTGGTAGGTTTCAAAATACATATATACATTAATAAACTGACCCTTTCGTCTATGGACAGAGGGAGATACTGCAATTAGCCATCCACGTTAATATAATTATATTTGGTTATGCTCGCGTGCAGTTTGCCAGTTGGTTTTAAAGCACCTCTTTAAAGGACACAACCAACTTAGGGTTTCTGCTCCAGACGTTTGCAGTAGATAACATGCGTCTTATAAACTAGCCTTAGTTGTGGAGAGAAATGGACTGTTAATAAAACGTAACGATAGTATTTGTAGGTAGGCAAGTAGAGATGGTTATGTATGAATAAACTTGTAATGAATTCCAAAAACTGGGTGTGAAGTTTTAAGCAAATGCTGGCGACGTGCCAAAAGATAAAATAATCAGACAGAACCAAAACATTAGCGTGAGTTGAAGTCTTGATTCTGTCTTAATGTAAAAGTAAATTAGTGCTTATTTCATTTTTCGTATTTCTAGAGGAAAAAAACCTCTTTAATGGATCCAGTTAATGACGAGTTCGAAATTCAAAATTCAATATATGTGTGAAATTCCTATGAAATGTATTGCTTTCAACTGTTTACAATCATGGTTGTAATGCGAATAGGTAACTAAGTATCGTTGTGGGCAGTTATCAGCAGTCGCTGCACGCCCTTAAATTATAAAAATCACTTTGTTAAATATAAGTATATATAAGACAGAAAAAAGTTAGGCGGATAATGAATCTAGTTATATAATAAGACCATAATAAGATACCTTCGTCTTTAGTACCCATAAAAAGCAGACGGTATAGCTTAATAAATACTCATGTATCTAGAGCATTCTCGTACAACCAGAAAATTTAATCTGAGCACTAACTTGCCACCCACATACCAAATGGCTATATACCTGTACGTAGGAACAGAATGGTTCACGTTTTATCGCTTCATAGTACTCAGTATTTACCGAAATTAAGAAGAGTACATTCACATGATTGCTCTTGCGATAAGAGTTATAAATATAAAATTTTATATACAACATGTACTAAAAAGGTGTGGTCAAATTAAAGGTTGTGGTACTGATAATCAAATTGAACAACTTTTTCTATGGGACCAACATCGTTAGCGCGAAAAATTTATCAACATACAAAACTTCAATACCTACTCGAACCTATTGTACGGGACGGCTTATAATTTTTCTCGATTATGATGTTGGTCCCTTGAAGCATGCTGATCAGTTTGATACTCTGTACCACACCCTTAAATTTTACTACACCTTTTTAATACACACTGTTTCCGGAGCACTTTTTTAATTTAATAGAAATAAGGATTTTTAATTGCCAATTTTTATCAGAGTCTAGAAGTTAAAACTCAACTAAGTCTAAGATTAGAGCAAGATTTCACCAAAAATTTAAATTATTTATTAAAATTAATTAGTAAAAATCATAATTTAGATTGAAGGATTGAAACTATATGCCCGCTTAAGCGGATAGTCAATAAATCTGGCTTTGATTGAAATTGGTTGTCTTTTATCAAATTGGTCTGGTAATCTGTTGTAGAATTACTAACCATAGAGTCGTAACCTTAGTACACTCAACTGTTTGTACAAAGTTAAAGAAGCCCTCCTCAGAGGATGATACCCGTGACGTTTATGTAGATAATAAAATCAAAATCATTAAAAGCGACAGAGTAGAATTGACATTTTAAGCTAATTAAGCGCTGTAAGCAGTGTAATCTCTCTTAATTGCGGGTAATAAACATGTTACACTGCTGTATTAAGCGCTTTATTAATGTGCTTAATTTATAAACGACCGGCCATGTAATAAGGGCTGAGCGTCTGTATGGTAGATTTAGACGCACCTTACTATTTTAAGTTGCTAAGTATTTATGGAGGTCTTTTGAGGGACTTCCGTAAGTTTAAATTAGATACTATTTTCTTCTCGAACTTATTATGTGGGATAATTTGTATGGTTGTATTATTAAATATACCTATAACTATAAGGCTATACAAATAATCCCGATGCGCAAGCGAATTGCTTTACCCGGTGTAAAGCAGTTCTCTTTAGTAGAAATTCGCTATTTAATGAACAGACATTATTATATTTTTTCCATGAAGCTAGATCTACAGTTACCGCATCAACCAATGTACTGGTTCCATTCAAAATCTTTTTAACTGGGAAAAAATGGGAAATTAAAATAAACAAGCTGCTAATTTCTCATTCTCATCACACCTTTGTCTCTTCCTTCCCAATTCGTCTTTCTTTTGCCTTTTCATTCATAAAATTGACTTTTCAATCAAGTCTCACAGCAATTAAATAATCACTTTTGCCAGTTCAGAGTTCTGATTAACGTCTAAAGATAAAGATGTATAAATTCAGCTATTATAACACTCAGGTAATTTCAAAAAGCATTTCGCTTATTCGGTGAGAAACGCTTTCAACTTTACTGAAATTATTACACAATAAGAAATCTAGAACCTTGGTCCAACTCAGACAGACCTAAGTTTGAGCGATTTACAAGAACTTATTTCAAACCAACCGTAATTTAAAATTATGTAAGTGAGCCATTTTTTCGAAAAGTTTGACAGCTGAATGCTTGTAATAAATGTATTTTTTTTTGTTTCAAACCAAGTTTTGGTTTTGACGGCCCGTTTACAGTGTAATTGCAATTTACGTGATTGACATTTTTCGTTTTATTTTTTTATTCTGTTAAATTGTATTTTAACTGACTTCAAAAAAGGAGTAGGTTCTCATTTCGTCTGTTATTATTGTTTAATAAAAATACAAACCTAAGACCGAAGACAAAGAAATTAAAGTTATTTTGTACATTTTAGGGTTTTTTTTGGAAGTTTGTTCTTTTTTTTTGGAAGAAACTTTTTTTTTAAACATTTACAAAAAGTATTTAACCTAGAAGGTAGCTTTAGAAATAACTCGTTCATTGTAAACGAGTTGTCTGTCGAATCGTTTAAACTTTTTTGAATAGAGGATCCCGTACTGTGATCAAAGTCAAATACACTAGACTTTGACTCACCGAATTGAAATAAAACAAAGTGCACTCCACCTCACGACCTGGGAATTGAAGAAAAATATAGAGTGTATGAGTTTCCTTCGATCTGGGAAAAGAAAAATAGTATTGAAACATACTCGAAGAAACTTTCAGATAAAGCTGGGGAAAACGATTCAGGTATCCTCTTTATTCCCTTGAGCTTCAATTTTAACCTTACTTTATTTTATATGGACTTACTTTTGGCAACTCACTTGATGCAGTCAACGGATAATCTTACTTTCCTATGAACCTTATTGTTGAAGCAGAATTCTTTCGTCATTCACAAGAAGGAAAATAAAAATAATTCTTTTCAATGTGACCATACTGATGAAATTCTAGAGCATTTTTTTATCACAATCTTTCTTTGGCATAATTACCAAAACCAGACAAATACGTTTTTTCAACTGACATTTAAAAACACCAAAGGACTTCAATCTCAAACCCATAAATTATAATCCGACTGTACTCACCTACTCCCCACAAATAATCTCCCATCTTATTCTGAGCTCACCAAAATATTCTGTGAACTCGTAAACATCGTGCCAGGGTCTCATATTTCCCCTGAGGTTGGCTGCGGGTATATTTTTTCACCGAGTTACCCTGGAAGGTTATGGCCCACAAATCCGCTAGGGTCTGCCTGGGCGAACAAATCTTCGGACCCTTACATTTTGCATGAGTTGCTACTGATCGGCTAATGGGACGGTTTCGGGCTGTTTTGATGTTTAGATTTTTGGGTAATTCGATAAGTGTCTTTGGCTGGCGAGGGGTTTGACGTTGGTATGTGATTAGTTTGAATAATTATTTATATTTGTAGATTCAACTGTTTGATGTGTTTAGGTGTACGTAATTGTCACTTGGTATGGTTAAATCCAGGGACCTTCCATGTAATGTACGGATTATTTCTGACAAATTTTCAATTGGCAATTCTGAAAAAACAAACCGCTAGGATTAGGTTCGGATCGGTCCAGCTGATAACACTCAAAATGAAATTAGACCAACTGTAACCTTTTAAAAAGATTACAGCTAGAAACCCAAGGCCTATTCTCACATAAAAAGCAAAATTATGTTATCCAAAGGATGCCCTCTAAACAATCTGGAATCCGGGTGTAAATGAGTTTTGAAAACGGAAGCGAAAAAAACGTCCACGCAAAGGTCGGTTTGATATTATGCAAAATAATAATATATTATGTCGGGTTAATCCATTTAAATCAGTGAGACTCGACAAATGCTGGCCCCGGCGCTAAATATGTTTTATCATGTTTATTCAGCGACTAATAACAAGAGTTACACGAGACATAATACCTTTATTTTGTTTTCAGTAATATAACATTTTTTGAAAAGCTTGGATTATGCTAAACTTTCTTCTGTGACTTTTCCTGGTATATTTTTGCTTTTATTTTAATAACTGCTAAAGTGCTGACACTATATTTAATCATCGTTGTGTATTTCCCACACGAACTCAACCTTTGCAATAGACTGTTGACAGTTTTTTTCTTCAACTTAACCCATGTTTAATTTCTATCATTCAGACCAGAATAATAATGTTTTTAACATAATTCAAAATAATATCCCAGGAATTTTCCTTTCAGATGTGAATTAAAAGTTAGCTGTTATCGAATCAAATCGTTTCAATGTTACTTGTTATTTTTATTAGGAATATGGAACGAAATAAATGTCTTCGGTATAAGAATACCGAAGCTTAAAAATGGCTTACACATTTTTAAGTTTCTCTTTCAAGAGAAAGAGAAACTTAAAAATGTTTAAAGTGAAACTTCTTTCTTAGGCGGCGATTCAATAATTTGACGGGCACTGAGAGTGCAATTTCAGGGACACATCACGTTTAGGCGTATTTCGTAACATGAGAGAGAAGAAAGACATAACTCTCTCTTTCTGACTCTCACACTAAATCTGTCTTATTCTTATTTTTTAAGAAGTATCACTTTTATATAAGTGGTATCCAAACCTGGTCTTTGACATTTCAGCATAGGTTCAAGCTCGAGTTGCCAGCGAGTCACGGAGCGCAGTATCCTGGGGGTTGAATTTCGAACCGTATAAGGAACAACCCTGCGCGCCAAACCCAAGATCACAGTTACGTTACCCATAAAGTAGTAAAGCTTAAGTGGGACTGGGCCGGACATGTCTGCCGCATGTTAGATAACAAATGGGCTAAGAGAATCACCGATTGGATCCCACTAAACGCACGACGACATCGCGGCAGGCCGAGATGAAGACGGCAGGGCGAGCTTAACTCCTACCGAAAGGATTGGCCGACACTATCAAAATATAGAATTGTGTGGACTTTGCGCTGAAGTGGGACAGTACAGGCTAGTTAGATTAGATTAGATAGATAACGAGATTGCATCAAAATAACAAACTTGTTCCAATCTTAACAGACATTCTACCTCACACAATTCATCAACTCCCGGTTTAACCTTGGCAGAATTAGTGATTCCAATTAGAGAGAAACTTGGGGCTCTCTGTATCAAGCCCCAATCAGTTTGCGATATCTATCAAGTTTGGGCCGCCACAATGGCAGTAGTAATTAGCTGATTTATATTGTTATCAATTCGTGAGCCTGTCGATCTTGTTTTAAAGTTATAGAGGTCAAGGATTACTGGTTAAGATTAAACTAATGTTCTGGTTCTGGTGCTTGGACCGTAGAGGCGTAAAGGGAAGTGATTTTGACTTTATGGTAAGAGACTGTGAGACTGCAATCACCATGCGTATTGTCTGCTATGTGGAGATCATGAAATTCTTTCGACCAACCATAATTGGGGTTATTCACCAATTCTAATGGAGTTTTGTTCTTTCCTTGGTACTTATTATTGATAAGAACTTAACATAAAACCTATTGCTTTGTTGTAATATATATTATTTTGTAATAAAGTTGTTACATGTTTATTGAATTGAATTTGTAATCTGTTGTAAATTTTATATGGGTGTACACCTGAATTAAAAATTATTTGAATTTGAATTTAAATAAAATCACACCTAGGTCGTAATCACTGAAGGGTTAGGCGGAGGCCAGGACATTTTGCCAATTATGTTTTTGTTGTGTTCTCAGCAAGATAAGAAGGACCTGTAATCCTTAGTAGCCTTTGAGAAATTAAAGGTTATCATTTTACGGTGGATGGAAGAGCTCGTGGCTAAGTAAGAACAGCCGCATAGGTCGATTCATCCGGTTAAGCTACGCTTGCCGGGGTTGGTCTGTAGATGGGTGACAATCTTTACACACCGAGACTCTGCCCGTGCCTCGGAAAACACGTTAAACCGTTGGTCCCGGCTGTCATTCGTGGACACTCGTTACGGGTCGTCAAAAACCCGAAAGCCTGACAACAAGTCTTACCAAAGTGTTTCGTGTTACCCAGTTACTGGGTTGTGGAGGTCAGATAGGTAGTCGCTCTATGTAAAATACTAGTATTCAGCTGCATCCGGTTAGACTGGAAGCCGACCTAAATATAGTTGGGAAAAGGCTAGGCAGGTTGTATGATTTTACGATGGATTCTGTATTTTATCAAACAAGTTCAATCACAAAGTTAACATCCATTTTTACACCAATATATTTAAGTTAAAAACTATTAATTGCATCGCTTCAAAACTTGGTAACTGGACAAAGATTGAAATTTCCGGGTCAGGGCGTCCGTGCGCGGTTAACGCTTACGGCCCGGTGAGCCGGCTAAGTTCGGAGCACTGTTGATATCATACGTTGAAGGGTAAGCAGAGTTCGTAGTTGTGTCTGTGACATGAGTTTGTGTCGGTATGTTTGGGGTTAGTAGAGTGTGAAAAGGTTTGTCCGGTGAAGTGCGTGATTCGGTGTTTAGAGATTAATTGGACTAGAGTAGACTACATTTATTAGACTTTTCAAAATATTCACGATTGCCTAGGGTGCTAAGAAAACAACAACAACTGCATCATTTGAGAACATTTTGGACAAACTCTACTTAACCCAATGCAAACTTGAGTTTTATACCTGTTTAACTGAAGAAAACATGAATGCAGAAAATACTCATTGGAAAAGTAATAAAATAGATCCGGACCACGAAAGTAAAAAGTTTACACATAATAAATTCTTTAAAATTGTATAAAATACCTTTAGCTGCCTAAATTTTCATATAAAATGAAGAAAATATCGGGAGGAAATTCATAAATATTCCTCTGTATCGTGGGAAATGGTCCAGAAAGATGATAAGTACCTGCCTAAATATAGGTCGCATACCAAATTCTTTCTGGTTGAAAATTAAATTGATAAATCTTTTTTATTATCTTCCACACGATAGCCCAATTGTTTTTTTTTTTATATTAAAAAACCGCCAAGTACGTGTCGGACAACGCACAATGGCGGGCAATGGGCGACTAGAATCAATTATATTATTTTGTATATTTTGACGTTCTAAAGTGCCATACATGGGCCTATTTGAAATAAATGATTTGACTTTGACTTTGACTTTAACAATGAAGGGTTTCGTAGTAGTTTATGGAATAAAGGGTTTTTTTTACATTTTAATCTAACGAATTCATCCAAAAACATGTGCAGACTGAAAAACATATTCATAGTTGTTTTATGTGTTCGGGACTGGTAGAAATATAATTATTTTCACTACTTAGCATGAAGCTCATAATAGAAAAGTAGATCGAAATAGGAAATTTATCGCAAATACAAACTTCACATTGTAGTTGAAAAAATGTTCTCCCATACATTCCAACTGTAAATGTAAGTTTGTACGCATAATATTGATAGATTTACTATGTTATTTAAAGACCATAGACTTTTTATAGGTTTGCCTATAATTTATGAGTAAAGAACCTTGCTCTGTATTTGTTTCAAAATTTTAGGTTCTGTAGTTTCGGATATAAAGAGGATGGTCAATTTTCATCTATTTTCTGAAATATCTTTATTTAATAATTATAAAATAAAAATATTTGAGATATTAGCAAGCCCTTTTATTTGATGTCTTACGGTACTGTTAGCAAAACATTTTTTTTTAATTTTCTTATTTTCCCTTAAAGTGGCCAAAGTGATATTCAAAATTCATTTATTTACGTTACACGTTCATGTTTGGATCACAGAAATACATATATGTACCATTAGATTCGAAGCACATTGGCTGTGACAGACGAATGATCCCATAAGGGTTCTGTTTTTTACTTTAGAGGTACGGAACCCAAAGAAAGGGTTTTTTATAACAAAGTAAAAGTTGCACAAGTGCCAATAAAAAGTTTCCTTCTGAACCTATAATAATCCTTCTTCGAATTCAACTCCTTAGGGCATAAGCAACTCATAGGCTTAACAAACAAATAACTAGATATATTGAAAGTTTCCGATCAAAATACTTAGTAAAGTGGTACCTAAATCGATACTTCTGAGTTCGACAAAAGACGTATTAAGTAGTTTGAACAAGGCGTCAATTTATTCGTCATTATCTGGCTTGTTAATTGCAAAAGGTATACGTTCACTTCATTTTCTACTTAGTCTGTAAGTAAGTTGACGTAAAAATTCAAATGTATGTTTTAAATAATTTGCAAGCTTTTGTTTTATAGTGAAATGTGTCCTGCATTAAAAATATCTGTAACATTCTATATGTATAGTAATCACATTTTTATGCTTCTATCTAGCCTATAATATCCCAATGCAGGGCAAAAGCCTCCACTCCTCGTCCCACACACTTGTGCTCTATGCTATTGCGGGTCGATCTTTTCGGTACGAGTCAAGCTCGTTCCGCCATCTTCGTCTAGGTCTACCGAGGTGTCGACCCAGTCAATGGTCTTTTTAGCCCATATCATATTTTTCCAAGTGACCTGACAAAAATGGATTAAAAAATAGTCAAAATAACACTTTGACAAGACTAAATCAATGTCATGGTTACTGGTTAGTTCATTCAACTACAATGAATAAGGCAGCAAAGTTATATGTAGTTCTATGTAGCTGATCTGGGTCTAGATGTCTGATAAAACCTATTTAGTGTTACATAATCTAACCTACTTTATTTAGCGTGTAAATTCTGGGGTATTTTGTGAACGAACAGCTACGGTTTTTCTATCAGAAATATGATAGTTCATAATTTTCACTTGTCGGTGTCGTAAAAAGCGACCCAAAAATGCTATCAGAGGACCCCAGCATTCCTTGTTCGGAGTGTTAGGTAAGTTATTCTACAAAGCTGGTTGTTTCAGTTGTAGAATATTTTTTAGAAGTAAAAACTTCTTTAGGCGCGTTGGGCGTTTTTGAGATGAGACTAAACCATTGATTTCGCGACACTGTGATGTCACCAACTTTTGACCATTAAAAAGACATCAACGCATTGATTACCGCGGTGCCGTTTTTATTTTTTTCAAGTTTTCATTTCTGTCGGCACTCCCGGAGTGCCACTATTTTTTCCTTTTGGTCAGAAAGTTAAACTTAAAGAGTCCTTGTCTGGTGTTATCAATTTTTGTATTAACACGTCCTCTAACTACCAACCACTTTTCTTTACGGTCCTTTAGATCATCCAAGCAATGCAGTTTGATGATTAAAATGAAAAACTGTCTTTTCTAAAAATACACCTTCACGAATCTTATAATTCTAATCTTTTTAACTGATTTCTAAAAGGAGTGTTACGTGATTACTCCGCCAATCATGAATTGGTTTTGATGATTCTTTTTTTGTTTGGTAGATTATACTTCAGAGGTGTCTCATATAAATTTTATGAACTTTGCTTTGTTAGTTTTTGAGTTAGCTTCAATAATACGTATTTTTCCCATTTAGGCTATGTGAATGATATTATAATAAGTTCCTGTCATTGTTACATATCAGGTTTTCAGGGTATTCGAATTTGTGTGGGGTAGGTACCACAACTAAAAAGCGAAAAATATTTTTTTTTACAAAAAAAGACAATTGGTTTCCAAAACAAATACTACAAAGTGAAAATAACTTTAATTTCGGAAGTCGGTGGCAAAGAACTAAAATTCAAAACCAAATACTTCCGAAGTTAAAGTTATTTTTCACTTTGTAGTGATTTTCTTGGAAGTCGGTTGTTTTTATCTTTTCAGATGTAAATTCTAAATGCATTCCAAAAGCTCTTGTTACCGTTATTGCCATAACTTTACTGTCCCATTTATACACATCCTGTATAGAAAACTGTCTTCAATATAACCTCCCTGTAGACGAAAGAGACAGTAGTAAAAGTTTATTACTATACACGGAACCGTAAAACAAGGCACGTGACGATATCTTAAAACATAATATCAACGTTAATTACCATAGAACATACTGAGTCAGAGTTCAAGAGAGAAGCGTGTTTTAATTCATATTTGCTACTTTTGATTTAATTAAGCTCAAATCGAACAGTAGGTATAATATATTTTTACTATACCATCTATACTCATGTAATAAATAAAGATTATGGGTTTGTTTGTTTGTTTGAACACGCTAATCTCTGAAACTACCAATCGTGTTAGCAAAATCTTTTTTTTGTATTTGATAACCCAATTCAAGAATTTGGGGGAATTTGGGGGCCTTCCTCAAGAGGAAGGCTATTTAACATGCTATGACCCTTGGGAGCCGAGCAAAATAAAAAAAGTCAGAAAAAACGCTAATCGAAAACGAAGCGCCGATGCGATGCAACGCGGTGACTCGGGGCCGAAATTTCACGCGGACGAAGTCTAGACTAGTAGACGAGTAATGAATAATTATGAATTTGATGCAAAAAGTTACTTTAGCACCATAAAAAAACCGGCAAAGAGTTCCCTAAAATTTTGAAGGTGATTTTTTTTTTTCACTTTGTTTGGTTCCAACTTTGAGGTATACCCAATGCAACAAAAAAGAATCAGTTAAAATTGGACCACTCTTTAAAAAGTTAGGAGTGGCCTTATATAAAAAAAACTGGATGTGGTAAGCGAAGGACAAGGTATTTTGGCGCATCCTGGGAGAGGCCTATGTCCAGCAGTGGACTGCGATAGGCTGGGTTTATTATTGATTGATATATAAAAAATATAATAATGACTTGAGAAGGACGTCCAATTTTTCGTCGGTGAAAAAACATGAAGAAACAATCTTTTATTTTTCTTTTTTGGACTGCTTTTGAGACAAAAACCTTATTGAAGAACTTATTCGTTCACGGTTAGATTTAAAATAACTCAAATGTAGTCAACTCGAATAGGCTACCCGCGACTAATCGCACCTCAACCATAATAAAACGTAACAATATTCAAATACGCGGCTCTAAGCAAGGGTTGTATCCTCGCTATGTAATTTATTCGTATTTCTGACTCGCCCTGCTTCATCCCCTAAAATTATAATTAACTTGTTATATTGTTTAATATATGAATTACAATTTGCGAGTTTGCGACTGTTGTTTACATATATAATTGAGGCCTCAAATACAGTAAAAAAAAATTATGAAGGAAGAATATATTAGTTTTTTCATTCTGTCCTGCAGGAACAAAAATAAATATTTGAATACCTAGTAATTCCTTTATTAATACAGAAAGTTTTTAAACCTGAACAACAAGAAAACTCATGTAAAAGTTTTCTGAATAAAACCAGTTCGATAAAACCATCGATTTTCTTTTCACAAAATCAAAACACGTCTTCAATATTCCTAGAAATCTTCTAGTCTATTTCAAGTTACTTTAAACTAACCAGAAACTTAATCCAACCAATAATAGGAAACATTGATACAAATTTAATCAAACTTCAACCTACAAACTAAATCGTAACTCGATACAAACTAAGTTCTCGTTCGAAAAACAAGCCGTATCCCTCAGGACTTAGCATCAAAGACTAAACCACTGCCCACTGAAGGTATTGTTGAGATCTACTTAAAGGCTACCTTTTCGATAGAGCAGTTAGTTTAGATACGAGGTTATTAAGGCACCTTTGATCGGCTCGAAAGTTTTCGAGTGTGCCAAATATGGTACTTTCTGTGTTTTCTGTGGTCGGTTGTGGTTGTTATAGGAGCGGGATAGACTCTTGAATACTGGTCTTAAATAGTTTGGGTGTGAAAGGGAAATGCAGTGGTGTTAGCTTTGCCAAAGGTTGATAGAGCCTTGTCACAAGCCTCATTCGGATCTTGTACCAGAAACATTTCTGTTCAATCTGTTTGCCATTTATTGGTACGCGAAGTTTGAATTTTGCGCCGAGATCTTAGGCCAAAAGTATTTTTGCCGATACAAAGTGCTTCACAAGCCTTGATACATTTTTAATGACAATGATTTGGCTATCCAGCCATTGACTGCCTAAATATTCTTAGCTGGTGAAAAGGTTGGCCAATAAGCTACAAACGAAAGTATTTTGGTGTGGTAACCAATCGCAATAATTTTCATTTTGTCGGCCCAAGAATTTTGCTTTAATATAGAGCCGTGGGAAGGGATGAAATTCATAACACTTTCGGTTTATTTGAGGTTTCATTCAACGTCGCCATGATTGTAATTTTCTGGTTCCATTGGTATGTGAGTCTCCTTTAATTAGGAAAATTGTCGTGTGCTCATTAACAGAATGTTCCCTTTATCAATTGACGTTTGAATTTTATATATTTCTTGGAAATACGTTTTTACTGATGATATTTCATCACGCTGTTTGTTAGCTGCATCATTGTTTAGTAAAAAATAAGGTAGTATTTCAGATAAATAAAGAGGGTAGAGTAGTAATAGTCACAAAATTTCATTTAACACTAAACTTAGTGCATGCCAAGATGATGACACATATGTTTTCCGAATTGACGGTACCATATTTAGCGTCGGAGAATTGTAAACCCATAAATTTAACAATGGGATTGAAAACATTAAATTGAAAACAATACAAGTCGTTTGGATGGCATGCGATGATGTCAGCTGAATATCATTCACTACACTAAGCTAGTGGCAAATATTATGTCACCAAGAAAGAGGCCAGGAAAGTTGTGATCGTTTTTGGCTCATTTTAATCGCTCGATAACTCAGTCGATAAACAGCATGCGGATCTCCCCGCAGGCGGGGTAGTGACTAATAAAAGACATAAGTTGATAACGCGGTCGGTACACCATCTGCGGGTAATCCCCGTAGCTGGTGTACCGACTAATAAAATTCATTGGTCGCTGAAAAGCGTGCGGAGACTCACACCCAATGAAAATGAGCCTTCAAAGTAACTGCTAAACGTGCGGTGCCACAATCGCGCTTTATCGACCAATGAAAACGGTTCCCCGAATACGGGCCCTATGGCATGCTTTACAGAAATCTCCAGCACCCCACATACGAGCCGTATCGACCAATGAAAATGAGCCTTAAAAACTAATCTCATTTGTTCTCCACTACATAAAGGTTTTAAGATACACGTATATACACTATCTGTTTACACTAGAACCCCAAACTAACACCTGTGTCTTCCAACCCGAAACTATAAACCTTCAAAGAAAGCCGGCAAATCAGATTAAAATCCACACACCCAGAACTTTCTCTGTACATCTTACCTGAAAAGTTCGGGATCCACGTATTGGGATTTAGAAGGTAAACCAAGGTAATAAAGTAGATTTAGATACACGTGGTAAGGTTTAGGATCCAATAATTTGGAAAGTAGATTAGAAGATATCCTATTTCATCTGGTATTCTAGATACACTGACCTTTGAAGAATGGCCGAGAAAAGTTAGAGGTGAGACTTTGTCGGCAAGTGGAAAAGAGAATGGTTTTTAGGGTTCCGTACATTCAAATGAAAAATCGAAACCTATAGAATAACTTGTGTGATTGTCTGTCTGTCTGTTCGTGTGTCACATCCAATTTGCTCCGAATCTAATAGACCGATTAAATTGAAATTTGGTACACATTATGAAATTCTGAGTACCAAACACGGACGCGTGTATGTTTAACGAAAATAAATGAATTTTAAATATGGGATCGTCAATAACAAAATTTAAAAAAATACTTTTACCAACTGTACCGTGTGACTTACTGTAAAGGTAAAATTTATTTTTTATTAATTTTATAATGTTTTCAGTACATATCAGTATGTTTTTGCAAGTCTGCACCTTATATATTTGGCAAAAATTGCTGGAATCAAAAATACATGTAACATCTACTGTATCTTTCCTCATTCGATCAAATAAATGTTTAAATTTAAAAGTACCTACGCGGTCATTCAATAGGATGCTAACAAAAAATACATCGAAAAAATAAATGGAGTGTTAGAAAAAGGTTTAAGGTAAAGCTTTGTGGAGTGTCCTTTTTGCCACAGACACTTGTGTGACCGTCTCTTTCTAAAACTAAGTATGTTGATAATTTCAATTTCACCAAAATTGAGACGCAAAGCCGCTAAACGAAAACAAAAAACTCAAAACTGCCACCGCAGCGAAAAAACCAATATAAAATTTTATCACTTCAACGTTTCGCATTTTCATAAAATTTTATCTTTGGCCAACATTTTGCTGACAAACGAATCCCATATTCAAAGACGATGAAGTCCCAGTAGCAGCAGCAGTAGTGTCAGTAACGTGAGTATCGTGAGTGAAAAACTTGCAGAATCCTGTCGACCCTCGTCATGCGATATCAAACGAAGCGCTGCGTCTAGACCGCTGCGCTGGAAAACTATGAAACATGTTGAAACTACTCAACTTTAGAGTCCATACACACATTAGTAACGTGTTGTTAGACTAGCATAGGGTTGTGATGATCACTTTGTGAAGTTTAGTTGAATTAACTTTGTGCTCACGGAATCTTTTGGAGAGGAAAGGTAAAATATTTTATTAAGTAACAGGCGTAAACGTTAAAACCGAATATTATGTAGTAGGTAATTTCATCGAGTCGGTTTTTTTTTATCAACAAAAGCTGGCGAATCGAATGATCAGACCTAACCAAGTGTGTAGCACACCTAATGACCAGTTTCAGCTTAATTTATGGATGGTGGATAGAGAAAAAAAAAATTGTAAAGCTGTACCCGTTTCTAGTAACCAATCATCTGTTCTCTACCTTCCCATGAGAATTGCTTGCAATTCTTCTCGAGCCGTTAGGAACTAAACGAAAAAAGCTCATGCCATGGTTAGGAATTAGGAAACCAGCATGGTATATTTTAGAGCTCTTTCCATGTTTTGCAAGCCGTATGTATGGTCTGTGCTAAAAGTACCTATCTGGTAAAAACGTAAACAAATGGACCAGAAAACATAAGTGTACCTATAGATGCCAATTTGTAGTGTCACTTGCAAATTGAGTGCTTTGATTTGATTTTTGAATACTTAAACGTGACATTCTAATTTTAAATCACCCAGATGTTTTTCATTCGATAACTGCGATTAATTTTTAACCGGCTTCCAAAAAGGAGAAGGTTATATGTTCGTAACGTATGTTTTTCCTTTAATATTTTTGAAATGTATGTCTACCGATTTCTCCGTCAATTATATACCGATGCTGATTTTTTTTTTATTTGATAGGGTATGCTCTCAAGGTGGCCATATAAATTTTATTAACTTTGCTAGGATAGTTTTTGAGTTGGGTTCAATAATACGTATTTTTTTCCCACTTAGAAAAAAAGAAAAAAAAACGAAAAATAAAAAAAAAATTACAAAAAAAAAATCAACAGACTTAAAAAAAAAAACACTACAAAGCGAAAGATAACTTTAATTTCGGAAGTCGGTGGCAAAAAATGAAAATTCAAAACCAAGTACACCGACTTCCGAAATTAAAGTTATTTTTCGCTTTGTAGTGTTTTTTTTTTGTTAAGTCGGTTGATTTTTTTTTCTGTAAAAAGTTTTTATAACCTCCTTTTTCGTCCATAATTTTTTAAACACAATTTATTTTTGTTATTCAAACAATAATTCCAATAACCTTCTAAATACAAATTTATCCCTTTAGTGATTGATTCGTGCATATGAATTGAACTGTAACTGAACAGGGTTTGTTTACATTTTTACCAGATACTGTTAGAAGAGGCTATAGCAATCTTGCGACGCGGATTCTTTGCGTCGCAAGATTGCTATAGCCTGTTTTTCCTAGTAAAATTACAATTAACACAGCCTAGATGAATTTAAACGATAGATTTCACCATCAAATTGGTATATCTACTGCACAAATGTTCGCGACTACGAAAATAGATAGTAGTTTGTGCATCCAGGCATCACCATCAAGTTTAATTTTAATAACTAGAGGCAAGATATGCGCGGCACACGTTAATTTATTACGAACCCGCGACTTGGTTCGCGCTCAATTTACTTTGATTTTCATGAATTTATTCAACAGTTTGGGGGTCTTATATTATGAATATTATGAAGCTTAAGGAGGCAGAACGTGATCTTACACGTTACACAACAGTTTCATTATGATCTGGTTTTTAGCAGAGACTACTTAATCACTGTGTTAATATCATTTGCGGTTTTTATATAACGTTTAAAATAATTTGAAACAAATCAAAGTTTGTTAGTCAACATTTTCCATAATATTGCTAACCCGATTTAATTAAAGACACCTCTGATTTACACATTTACAAATAACTGAATAGAACTTATAACACCCTTTAGTATAACCAAATTCATTTATGAATAAACAAATTCATTTATGAATAAACTATCGAATAATTCAATCAATTAAATGCGGTCTACCACCAACCGTCCACACAGAATAATAAACAGCTGAACATTCACACAACAAAAACAATAAAAACCACCATATCATTTAACGTGCGCAATTAGTAGCAGTCGCCACAATTTGTACTTTTTGCGACTGCTGGCAAGCAGTCGCACAACGTCATAAAACGACCCAAAACGCCCTTACTTCGGAATTCTGGTCGCGTCACGTTCGACAAAGCCGCAATTAGTAGCCGAACTGACCATCATGGTCTATTTGTGAAATTTTATCGACAATTTTACAATATGAATTTTAAGCTCTTGGAATGAGCTTTTAGGACGGAAGCTAGAAAAAACTCAGAGGGGGAAAGTTTTTTTCTTTGAAGTAGTTTTGGAATCGTTTTGTAGAGGAATGAGTAGTGCTTTTGATTAGACCAGAGCCTGCAAAAGTTGCGGGATTTGATAGACAGTCTAATAGATACGTACAGGGATAGGACAGGTTTGATTTCATAATTCTAAACTAATGTAATTCTATAAATCGGTCTTATAATTCCATCGCTGTCAAACTCAAACTCAAAGCATTTATTTTAATTAAACCATTTACAGGCACTTTTGAACTGTCAAGGAAACGGTCAGTCAGAAATATGAAGCTAGTTGCCTATTCTAAATCGTAGTAAGTAGTTATCTATGGAGAAGAACGGGCAAGATACTCTACCGACAATCTTTTAAATAAAAAATTGTTACAAAATATTAGTTACATCATTTATGTTGAAATTATATATGTGAGAACAATTTAGAAAGACGTGCACGTTAGAAGCGTCCGTAATAAAAAGATAAAACAACAACAATAAAAAAATAAGCCATGGCAGCTAAGAGATGACCAGTCCCAACTGACGGCGCCCGTTCACGAACATGACGCGTGGATCAGCACCATCCAGCTCAACCATTTTGAAGGGAGCTAAATGATCCAACACATACGCCACCATTAGCGAAACATTTGAGTGAGCATAGCATACTCACAGCCGCCATAGCACATTCAAGTCAATGCAAGACATATAACCCGGTGAACGATAATTCTTTAGTACATATTGCTCACACCTGTGCTATGCAATTTTACAATACAACGGAGATTAAGTTTATACAATGCAAAGATGGTATTACAATCTTCAACAGCTTAGCAAAGATTAACATTTGCAAATACTGTTGGTATTTGCAAATCTTAATCAATTAGTTGTGGTTGTGTAGCAGGGCCAGCATTGAGCCAAGCATTTTTATCAACGATGTAATCCCCCAACTTATAATATGCCTGCTGCATAGTGTGCGTTTTATACAAGATTTGAATTTCATCTCCTTCAGTAGAAATATGTGGGGAGGGATTTTATTGTAACATTTTGAGTTAAGTTAAACAAGTTACTTATAAGATACTGACATGTTTCCAGGAACAAAGAAAAGCTGAGAAAATATTCTCGAGAAGGCCTTTTTAAAACTCAAACTACACATTGAAAATTTTAAGTTGAACATGATACTGTAACGTGCTTGCTGTAATGCACGTACAATTGTTACTGCCTGGCGCTCTGCCCATCCGAAACATATTATATCTTCGGAATACTGGGGCAGGAGACTAAGGAGACTAGAGGAAGAACGAGATCTTTTAATTTTTGAGCCATATTTGTAAGGAAATGGGACAAGGTGATGAGCCGTTTTTTATTTGTGTTGGTTTTCCCTCGAATTAATTAATTATAGACAGCGTCATTAGCTGGAACCTCCCACCTAAACTAGACAAAGGAACACCCGTTTAATTGACTGTTTAATTCTAAAAAGACTTATCATTATTGTACTTATACCAAACCATTACCCGCTTATTAATAAAAACGGAGTAAAGTGACAACCAGTATAAGTTTCAGATTTGTTATAAATTTTTGGAGATTAAAGTTTGCCATGGCATAATTTTACTCCGCGTTTATTAATAACGAAATTAAAGTTTTGAAGACACTTTTAAGAAATCAACTTAATACCTATTTAATTTCTATGTCAGTAATGTAAAAGAGAACAAATCTGCTTATCCTACGTTTTACAAATCGTATTTCCATCAAAAGCTTGCTCAAACAAATTACAATAAAAATCCTACAGCGTCTTTTACATCGAAAAGCTATCCATATCTTAGTCTAAGCTTGACTTAGAAGATGGATCACCTAAATCTATCTCACGTACTCATTGTAATAAAATAAGAATTCAACCAGTATGTAAAAGTCTGGAAGACTTATGGAAAATATTCTAATTTATTTAGTGTCTTTGGAAATGTAAAATGGTCTATAAAGTATTTGGCAATCAAGTTGATTTATTAAAGCTGTTTATGGTTGGTACAAGTGACTTGGATTTACGTGTGGCGTCAAAAGTGGAAACCCGCCATCGTTTCCATAATCCATACTATGACTGACTAAAAAGCTGACATCACACTGGATTTTTTCTAGCTTGGTGATTCTGGCTACAAGTTCATTCTTGTCATTGAACGCACTCCTGCCCTCCTCTGCAACTCGTGCCTCAAAGGCACAACAACTGTTATACTAGGGTTCATTATTCATTACAACCTGTCTTCATTCGAGTCTTTTTACTGTCAAAGTCAAAGTCAAATCATTTATTTCAAATAGGCCCATGTATGGCGCTTTTGTACGTCAAAATTTACAAAATAATATTATTGATTCTAGTCGCCCCTTCCAAAAGGTAGTTTTCGTATGGAGACGACTGGGCAATAAACTCCACCGTCACTTGGGACTGTACGGTATTACAACGATTCCACTAGAACAGACACACTATGAATTTTGTCGATATAAAAAGGATTCAGCAATATTGGTAGCTAAGCTTTTTCATGCATCCTACAAACATAGTTCAAATAAATATCCACAATTCTGCAAATAAACAAACAACTTAATCTTATACTTTACAAAACAAAACTGAATTGTTGAGAAGTCTAGATAAAGAGTCGTTTCTCAAAAAGCGACGCTGTTTATCTCCACAAACAGATCTTTGCCTCGACTCGAAATAACCTAGAAATATCTTCTCCTTTTTCCTGTATCGATAAGGAAGCAAATCGATTTTGCATTTAGAATAATCGCTGTTTGATACGTTTATTTTATTTGTATTCGGATGTTTTATATTTCTGTTTTGTGTTTTTTTTTTACCTTTCGTAAGACATTCTTCTCTATTGTTTATGGGTTAACATTGTATCGTGATTATCCGACTAAAGTCTGTTTTTTAATCTCGTAGACTAATTTGACATTTCAAGTGATTGTTGTTTGTTTTTTCAATTTGGAGATTGACATTTGCACCTGTCAAATTAGTCTACGAGATTAAAAAATAGACCTTAGTTTCTGTTTATCTTAATGCTAAGTTTCAAGTTACATTACTACAAATAGTTTTCGAAGTATTACATTACCTCTTTGTCTCTTCATTGGTAAATATTGTAAAATTGTTTCCCAAGGATGTTCTGCAGAATTGCTAATATTATACTGTATTTGGCACTTATTCGTTTTTTAGTGTGCTGAGTTCGACTAATATTTATTGTGATAAAAGGGCCATGCTTCGTATACCTACCACAATTTTCACCTCGATACGATTTTCAAAACCTCATCATACTCCTTTTAATCCGACGCTCAACGATCACGCTGACAGCCGTTCGCTAATTATTCCAATATTATCTCTTTACTATGGTTATTATAATAACGTTCTATTGGTGGGGGGTCGATTAAACCCACAGAAAGGACTTCCTAAAATTAACAGACACGTCCGGGATGAAATGGCAGCAATTCATTGAGACACCCTTCGCGATAAGCTTAATTATTTGCTGTAATTGGATTACTGATGAATTTTCATCTAATCAGCCTGTATATGTCTTTTGCTGAACATAGAACACTTTCATAGGTCGTTAAATAGAATGGTCTCGAGGGAATTTTGTAATTATCACTACGCTTGGAAAGTTGATAATGATTTTCAGTCAGTGACGTGCGACAGGTATGTACCCAATATTTTAATAGAAATATGAATGTGTGTTTGAGTAGATTAAAAGGTCTTGTAAGAAGCTTAAATATTTGTAAAAACATTTGTTATGTTTGAAGAAATCGGTTACGATCAATGAGATATAACACAGCATGACTTAAGGTTAATAAACCACGCGATATATTATGTTGCAAAGAAATTTTGAATTTCGTGAACTACATTGGAGGAATCATCTTATGTATTTAATACTAAGTCGCGTTTTACAATGTTCTCAACTCCAAGTTCTCTTTTAAAAAACCAGGTGGTAGGTTATCGAGAATGAGGTAAGTACAGGTACATACACAAAGTTTTGACATGATTCTCAACTTCAGTCTTTCACGTTAAGTTATTAGCAGTGCTAAATTACTAAAGCTTACCTATTTATATTTTACAACAATTTACTACACTACCTGCCCAGTTAACCAGGATGTAGGCGTGAATGCCATTAGAGAAGTAACTCAAATATATCGTTACATCACCCGAAAGTTACCAAGCCGACATATTTCGCTCTTATTGTACAGAAGTAAGTTGTAGGCGTTACTAGTAAATTGGAACTTCCAAGTTTATGTCCCTTACTACGAGTAGTGAAGCGAAGGAATTTAGTGTTTTTTATTGACAACTTCAAGATTACAGACACATGAATATTCAAAGTTTTCTAAGTTACACAAAAATGACACGTAAAAATACAAAATCCATTTTTCTGTTAGTGTTTTAAGTTTTAGACTAATTTCAATAACGTAGAGAAGTCTTACAAAGATTCTGCAGTTAAAGTCAACACTGATAGTGACTGAATAATAACAGTGAACACTTTTGCAAATCATTGGGCTATGCTCACTAAACATAAGTAAAGTCGACAAAGATATTTTTCATAATATATTTTTCAGATATAAACATAAGTGGTATCTGCTAACCCATTCTTACGCGAGCATAACTTACGGTACACCTCACAAGCGCGGTATATAGGGGGAGCTACCCTACGTTCCCCATAGTCACGGAGATCAAATAAATATCATCGTGGTATGAATATTTTTGGTTCATTGCCTTTTTCTACCTTCGGAGTGTTTTTTCAGAATTGTGAGAGATGGTTACTTGATTATGGGACAAGAATTGAATAAGAATTGATGGAAAAACAATTTCTAGTTCTGTGGGTGTCATTTTCACACACAAATCATATTCACAGACACATTAGGGTCAGAATAAAATGCCTAGAAATACATAAGTTGTGAACCGAAACGTGAACGGAAAAAACTGACCTCTACTTTAGCTTTCGTATAATTTATTGAAATCTGGTACAATGTTTGGAATACATACCTAAAAAGTTAATTTACACGCTGGAATATTGTGAACATAACCTCTGATTTAACAATTATTTCAAAAAAATGCGATCAGTCGTTTGATCGTTGAAAATAATAAATTAAAATACTTGCCAATCATTCGCTTGACGTGATATTTGACGACATATTATATTGAATACTATAAATATTATTGGCATACGGAAATCGGGTGTAATATTCTGGAGCCAAGGGTGTGAAGCAAAAATATATCATTACGTAGATGTAAAATGTTTTTTGGTATTCTTCATCTTTTTATAGATATTCTTAGGAATAAAAAAAACGGCCAAGTGCGAGTCGGATTCGCACACAAAATGTTCCGTACCGTATTAAGATCGAACAAAAAACACGTTTCTTATATGGGGACCCCCTTTAATTATTAACTTTATTTAATTTTTATTATTTGTTGTTATAGTGGCAATAGAAATACATAATCTGTGAAATGTCAACTTTCTACCTATTACGGTTCATAAGATACATCCCACTGACAGACAGACGGACGGAGGGACGGACAGCGGAGGCTTAGTAATAGGGTTCCGTTTGGCACCCTTCGGGTACTGAACCCTAAAAAGTTACGGCAAGTTTATAAAATATTATAATGGGCAATTTTACAAAGAATTAAGTCGTACCAATAGTAGGGCCTCCTCTCAAATTCATCCTACCATAATGTTTCAGATAATAGCTTTTATAAGTTGAGCACAACTTCTAAATACGTTTACAACAAGGCCGGCCCCGGTGTGGGCGGTGAAAGCCGGTATACAAATAAACTGTATTCATAAGTCGTTGGCACACTGCTAAAGTGTTTGAAGTAATACATTTACATTTTCTACACTGTGGTCGCGTATTGTTGATGTGCATTTTTAATTTCCGTTGCTATCGTGGTGAGAGAATGCTGTTTGCAAAACTTTATCTTCCTGTGTATAGTTAAAGTTTGTGGTTGAAGAAATGGGAGTAAATTTTACTGCTTCATATTTTTCCGGTTTACTTTATCGAGATCCACTTTTTCTTTAAGTAGATGCCTACATTATGTCTAGTGCTTGTTACTTGTTTTTCATAATAGACATCCACAAAAGACTCTACTGTGTTCTATCTTAGGATAGCATGTATTTTTCGGCCCTGCCGGCCAATGCCTGCTGGGGCCGCGGGAAAATCCGAAAGGGATACCGTAACCCTGGCAACATGGCAACTGAAGGAACACGGGTGGGTTTTAGTCAGTAAGAGTCTGACACACCCTGCCACTCCGCCCTGAGCGGGACAAATTATTTGATAATGTCCCACCCAAAAAAAAAAAATTATAGCGTGATTGTACGACGAAAGAATAGACTAAATGACAGATAAGTCATTTAGCCTATTCTTACGTCGACAAAACTCGATCTCGATCTATTGTGTTCATGCTAAGAGTGCTGTCTAAATAACGCCATTTCTTTTATGAACCTTTTTTGATAAAGAATTGTTAGGTGTGTCTTCTTTCTTCTTGTTTACGCACACAACTGCAGCTATAAGCCAAAATATAGCCAGAGTAATGGCGTTGGCAAAGGGAATGAGGAAAATATCCCCAAACGCAGGGCCGGGCCTTATTGAATGATATTATATTATAAATCCCGATGGACCAGATCTCTTCCGATTTCCGAACGATATTGATTTGAGGAGACTCAGGAATGGATACCCGTATGGAAATGTTGCGAGCCCCTGTTATAATGAAATATGTTCGTGTTGCTTATCTGTCAGGGGTAGTGAAGGTTTGGGTAGATTCATACATAGGTATGGGGTACACAATAGCCCCAATAGTTTATTGTTGAGTATCCATATAGTATGTTGTGTGAGAAGTGGTCCTTGAAGTGTGTCTTTAAGCTACAAGGTTGTAGGTGCTATATATAATAGATTATATAATTATGAGTACTACATACATTATAGGCTGGGATAGGTTACTCGTAATATACACCGCCTAAAGATTCTTTAAAATATTTTTTATAGAAAATCATTTTTTTTTTACGTGGGTAAGTAAAATCTTGGAGGGTAATTATTAAAAAATATTACCACCGTTCCGGTGATAGAAAATAATTTACGATTCAGAAATGTAATTTAATAGAATCAAATCCAATTATTTCCACATCAGCGGTCATATTTCAATTAAGGAAAAACAACGTAAAACATTATAAGCTTCTTGCCATGTTTATTTTCACCTTAATCTTGAGTGACAACCTCAGGGGTTTAGATCAGCCTCCTGCCGTAGGCTCTACGCGGGGGTCGTGCGGTCCATGGCCCTTTACGGGGCGCCGGTGTGGGCGCGTTCAATAAGGCTGCGGCCAGCCCGCCGTTTGAACACGTCCCAGAGGGGCATGGCCATCCGGCTGGCCCGAGGATACCGCACGGTCTCCTGCGAGGCGGCGAGCCTCCTTGCCGGATTACCGCCATGGGATCTGGAGGTAAAGGTCCTCGCGCACATTTGGGAGTGGCGCGAGGAGGCGAGGCGCCGGGGCTTAGCTCCGCTGCCGCGAGAAATCGCGGCTCAGCGGACAGAGCTCCGGCGGGATCTCATGGCGTCATGGAGAGTGCGATTGTCGCAACCCAGCGCTGGGCACGCCACAATTGCGGCGATAAGACCCCTCTTTGAGGAGTGGCTTGAGAGGCGCCACGGCGTCCTCACCTTCCGCCTGACGCAGGTCCTCACCGGACACGGCTGTTTCGGGAGGTTCCTGCACAGGATAAGGCGGGAGGAAACGCCCGGGTGTCACCATTGTGTGGATCGCCCGGAGGACACGGTGGAGCATACGGTGGAGGTCTGCCCAGCTTGGGCGGAGCATCGCCGTGTCCTCGTGGAGGCGATCGGCGGCGGTGATCTCTCGCGTCCGGCCCTGGTCCAGGCCATGGTACGGAGCGAGAGGAAATGGGAGGCCGTCACCTCCTTCTGCGAAGCGGTAATGCTCGCGAAGGAGGAGGCGGAACGTGTGAGGGAGAGGCAAATTTCGCGCCCTCACGCCCCTAACCGCCGCAGGAGGAGACGCCCAGGGCGTCGGGAATCGCGAGGCGATTTCCGGCCACCGTAGGCGCGGGCTTGCGGGCGGTGAGCAATGGGTGGCTCACCGTCCGATAAGGACCAGGCCCGGGTCGACGGCGCGTTGTGTTCCACGCGTGCCTCAAAGAGATGTCAGCATAATTGAAGGGGTCCACTAGGACCGATGCCTGCCGGGGTTGCGAAGAAAACCGAAAGGGAGATCGTGGCCCCCGGTGACAGGGCAACCGAAGGAACACGGGTGGGTTTTAGTCAGTAAGAGTCTGACACGCCCTCCCGCTCCGCCCAGAGCGGGAGAAGTTATTTGATGATTTCCCACCCTCAAAAAAAAAAAAAAAAGGGGTTTAGATCAACCCGGAAGTCGACTGGATTAAAAAGTAATGTTTGTAATACAATTGAACAGCTATTAGGTAGGTAGGTTCGAAAACGCCATTATGTCAGTCTGACTCCAAGACCAGACCTCGAAACTTATCCTTCTGCAGCGAGGTGTGAGACAGGGAGACGTTATCTCACCGAAATTGTTCACCGCTGCACTGGAGGATGTCTTCAAGGTTCTGGATTGGAATGCACTAGGCATCAACATCAATTGCGAGTATATCACTAACCTTCGGTTTGCCGACAACATAGTTATCATGGCTGAGACCATTGAGGACCTCAGTACAATGCTCGATGACCTCAGTAGAGCCCCCGAAAGAGTGGGTCTTAAAGTGAACATGAACAAGACGAAGGTCATGTCAAATACCCATGTGACACCCACCCTCATGAAGATCGGAGACGCTACGCTCGAAATTGTGGGCGAGTATGAAACCTAGGACAAACTGTCCAGCTAGGCAGGTCCAACATCGAGAAAGAGGTCAATCGTCGAATCCGACTCGGGTGAGCGTTCGGGAAGCTACGCAATATCTTCTCGTCCCACATACCACAGAGTCTCAAGACGAAATTCTTTGACCAGTGCGTATTGCCAGTGATGATCTATGCTACTGAAACGTGGTGGCTCACAATGGGCCTTATCAGAAGGCTAAAAGTCACCCAAAGGGCAATGGAGAGAGCTATGCTTGGAGTTTGATCGAATCAGAAATGAAGAGATCCGCAGAAGAACCAAGGTAACCGACATAGCCCGAAGAATTGCCAAACTTAAGTGGCAATGGGCAGGGCCCATTGCTCGCAGAATGAATGGCCATGAGGCCGAAAGGTTCAAGAGCGGCGACCGCGTACCAGAAAACGTAGCGTTGGAAGGCCTCCCAAAAGATTGACCGATGACCTTGTGAAGGCCGCAGGAAGCCGCTGGATGCGGAAAGCACAGAACCGGTCGAAGTGGCGGTGCTTGTGGGGAGGCCTATGTCCAGCAGTGGACGTCTTTCGGCTGACATGATGATGATGATGAGGTAGGTAGGTAGCTTAAGGAGGATCCGCATTGGGAGCCCGTGAAATTCCAATCTCATATGGAAAAGTTCATAAGGAACAAATCTAACTTAGAGAGATGTATTAATAATTCTAATGATTATAAACAATTAAATACAATGCGGATAAACCTTACTGAGAAATTTATAAAGGATGACAAGGTCGAAAAAAAAAGTCGATTATAGTTACGCATAACGTGTCAAGCCAATGGTTGAACCATTCGAAATCATAAATGGTAAAGGCGATTATAAAAATTTACTGTAAATTAATTACTTCATGAACATGATTCTTTTAACGGCCCCAACGATTGAGTTGTAGGTCGTTGGTTCGAACCCAGATCAGCTTTACTTTGTATAAATAATTTCATCACCACTGCTCTCAAAACTTTGAAGGAAAACATCGTGAGGAAACCGGCATGTCCTAGAACCAAAAAAATTGAATACATGCGACATCTACCAACCCGTAGATTACAGCTCACTCCCTTTCAAATAGAGGAGGCCTGTGTCCCATCAGTGAGGACGTTATATGCATTTCATGAAGTGCGATAAGCTCTGGTGATGAATATAATAAAATAAACTGTTAATTTTTTACTAATCACATATGCAAAGCGTGATGACCTGAAAAGAAAGCGCTCCAATTTTGTACTGCAGTAAACATCTATGATCAAACATGATTTGAACAACACAGAAGTCTCAAAAACTTACATAATACAAAACTTTCCCACATCCAATTCAACAAAAATTCGATTCCAATATAACACAAGACAAGACAACTTCATAAAGACATAGGGACATCCATCACATAACACAAAAAGTATGCTCATTCCTAGATGTCTTACATTTCAGCGAGAAAACGTCTTGTCGCATGCCGCCTGAACTTCATCAAACAACGCTCGAAGTTTATAGTTGACCTTTATTGTCGGGGGATAGGGTGCAAGATTGAGTGGTGAGCGAGAAATGGGACAGATGCTGTGGAATTAATGATACTGGAAGTTACTTTTTATTCAAAAGTAACTATTCCTGCAACCATCTTACAAGTTACTCAAGTTCACTATACAATGTTTTTTTATGTTACTGCATTATTTTTCAGACGATAGGTACACACGTATACGACATTGGTTTTTTGCGTTTTATAGAAACCTTATGCCCAGATTCCTTCTTATTTATAAGCTTCTACTGTTCCAATGTAGATTAGATTCATTTTTGAAAGACTATTTTGCAATCAAGTGATTATCTTTTTTTTGGTTCGGAAATTATCAAATAACTTCTCCCGCTCTGGGCGGAGTGGGACTGTCAGACTCTTACTGATTAAAACCCACCCGTGTTCCTTCGGTTGCCCTGTTGCCGGGGGACACGATCTCCCTTTCGGTTTTTTTCGCACCGGCCGGTGGCCGGATATCTGCCTGCGATTCCCGACGCCCAGGGCGTGTCCTCCTGCGGCGGTTAGGGGTGTGAGGGCGCAAAATTTGCTTCTCCCTCACGCGTTCCGCCTCCTCCTTCGCGAGCATTACCGCTTCGCAGATGGAGGTGACGGCCTCCCATTTGCATTTCCTCTCGCTCCGTACCATGGCCTGAACCAGGGCTGGACGCAAGAGACCACTCAAGTGATTGTCTGATGTTTATTTAGTGTATTATGGTACTCCATCCATACATTAATATTATGACCTCTAAAGTTGGTTTCAGCATGTTTGTTTATTTTTCAGTGGTCCAGATGCAGTGCTTCGAAACCACTCTTCTGATACATGTCAGAAGTTCAAAACTAACATCGCAATTCAAATAGACTGAAAAAACACTAACAGTAATATTCTACACACTGGAAAACGTATCAATGTTTATGCAAAAGTTACACAGCTTAGCGTGGAATATGACTAATGTTTTGCTCACTTCCATTTATCTTTCAAAGCTTACAAAAAAGATAAACCGTAATGTTTTCACTTACATATACTTCACTGAATACAGAACAGATTTCATATTAAATCCGTGCTTTAGACTTGAACCTATTTTTCAATGTAATAACAATAGATAAAGCGGATTTCTTTGCATTTGTTTAGGGTATATTTAAAAAAAAACGCATTTTGCGATTATTATTAAGCCCGAAAAGCGTGGGTTAAGTTTAAGAAGACTTTAAAGATTGTAATATACCTTAAAATTAATTACTATCATTAACTTTGGGTTAAATATAAAAGGGAACCCCTTTTATATTTGTAGTTACTTTATTTTATAGTATCTAAAAAAGCTTTAATGCTAAACATTACAGTTTTTTAGATCAGATTTATCGTTAAGGTTAAGTAAGGTTGGTTGGATTTTTTCTAAGAATAAAGTCATTACTTCGTTAAAGCACGTTTACTGTTATTCTTATTACTGTAATAACGGTACCATAATAATTCCTTATAAAATGTAAATGATAAAATTGACAATACAGCAGCTGTTACCTTATCTGTTAATCGAATCACATGACCTCACACTAAAATATACTTAAACTTACAATGAAACCCCTTTGGCAGTTCTTACTATCTAAAACCGTATCTCTTGAATGCGGTTAAAAACCTGAATTCTTTTGTTTTAATTCAAAGTCGCTTCCAGTAACGTTAACTCTGTGTAAAATAAAGTGTATTAGAGCTGGGTTGAAGGCGCTCTTACAGCAGGAAATGTGTCTCATCGATTAGCACGTTAGTGCGGGTTCGGTGCCTGCGCGAGTACCACGCTTTGAACCTGACGTAACAGCCTGTCGTTTTAACAGACACTTTTTTGGAGAGATAATTTTAGACGTATTAGGGTAAAAAGTATTTTATGTTGAACGATTTATGTTAGTATAAAATTGGTACTTTTTTAACGATTTAATATAGTTTCACATCCGACTAACTGTCCAACTAACCGTCGAATTTGTGTCCGATTTTTAATCCAGTTTCAGTAATTCAATTATACTGTAATTTTGCACACACGTGTATGTCATGATTTCCAATTATTAATAATGTTTGTAGTGATTTTTAACACTAAATATAAAATTAAAAGTATATGATTTACCTCAAATGATTTTTGTATCAGTGTAATCATGAAGTTTAAAAGTAGGTATCATTCATGTAATCATGAAGTTTAAATGAGATCATTTACAGCTACCGAAAAAGTACTGATTTTCTAACGGAACGGAAACAAAACTTGATGTTTGGAGCGTTGCTTAGCTTCTGAGTTAGATCGGTTCGAGCTTCGATACCTAAAGGTATCTTCAAGAAGTCTAACATCAATAACGTTATTATATTGAGTACCTAATTGTTAAATATTGCTAAAATTATATCAAGTTTGTATGTGTGCAAAAATATAATTACAGAAATACCATTAGTAACGAAATCATCGATACAATTTTATGAAGAAAAGGAAAACGAAAAAAAAATTCCTACTTCGTTAGTTCGTTTACATATGTATTCGTAATTTTCACTTATGGCCAAAAAATCTAGATTCGAAACTATTCTTGTCATGCAATTACGATTTTTTCCGGAATAGACTTTACCTGTACCGTGAAGTAAAATAACCATCGCAAAAAACTGCTCTTTTAATAATTCTTCACCGAAACTCGTTAATTGAGAGAAATAATCAATGCTAGAACCTACTATGCTATGCTTCTGACCTTTGCCTAGAACAGTAACAGTTGTTGGAACAGTCGTGCCACTCTGAATTTAATTAAGAGTAAGTACGTAGTAATAAATTAGTAGGTAGAGGCTGTTAATGCATCTAAGATTTGCACCCACCATTCCCATTGCCCAGTCTATGCAAGAATTTCCCGAGTTATGCGAGTATATTAAACGCCAGCTTTGCATATTAACGACTCGTATGTCGCCTAGTAATACCTGGGCCTGACCTATAACTAACGTGCAAGTCGATCCGTAGGTAGAACACTTCGTACGGACATGCTCTTAGCAGTTATTCATGTTATGCTAATGTTTTTAAGCATTATTATTCTTGAGCGAAGGTACTCTATTCTCCTTATTTTCTCTTAAGATCTCAATTGAATGATCTTGCTTTTGGAGACAAATTGTGTTTAGAGATGCAATGACTCCAATTTTGGAAAACTCGTCAAAGCTTTGCTGTTATAATTTATACATAGTGAATGACACGAATAAATATTGAAAGGCAAATATTTTCAGTGTTCATTGAACACGTCACTGTTCCTTAAATTTTCTAATTTCTTGACGAGATCTATGAAGAGTTTTAGACTTGTGTCTCTTTAAACCTTCATTTCCATATTTTAGTTCAGGCACCATACTGCCAAGAATTAAGACTACGTAGTACACTCTCTTTTGTAAATCTATATCTATACATTATTATCTATAATACTAATACTAATCTATACTTAAAATTATAAAGAGGTAAAATCTGTTTATTTATTTGTTTGTAAGTTTGTATGAGGGGTTAATAATCTCGGGAACTACTAGTCGAATTTGAAAAATTTGCGTTGGATAGCCCAATTCTTGAGAAAGATTATAGGCTCGCGAATGGAGTCGCGGGTAGAAGCCAGCACATTATATTTTTTAAAGTCTATCTGTGAGACCGCGTTGTTCTTTTAAACTACACAACGAGATTTGATGCGGAATTCACCATTATTAATTAAATTTATTCCGGAAGGTTTATGTGTAAAAACATTAATATTAAACTTAACTTGGTATGACTTAACATATAGTAAAGAAATTGAGATGTTTTGTCAAGTATTAAAAACAATGCGAAAAAAATTATATTAAAATTATATTAGTAACAAATTATACACAAAATAATTGCCACTATGCTCCATGTGCTTACATTTGGCCATTTGCCATTACTTATGCACTGACTATCTGATGTAGTTTATACACTCAACACGTTTCAGCTCAAAACGAGGTTAGATACTAGATATTTTTGTCTCAAGAGACGCGTCCAGTAAATTACGTTATTATAGCTGGTATGTCATGCTTATTTTATGTGTTGGAAGCTTGTAAAGCTGTAACAGCTAAGTTAGATCATTTATAACCCATAATTTATTCCGATGTGATTTTGGTTAGATACTTTATTGATGTCAGATTTCTGGGGATTTTTCACTTTGGATATTAAAGAGTAATAAATTTTGTGATAACAGTCATACGAGTTCTTATCATTTAAAAAAACTACCTAGGTATAATTTATTGTAATTGTTTAATCACCCCAAGGTTGAATGTCGCTTGCACCCCATAAAACGATCACACGATCTATTCGTCCATATGAAAGTTAAGTATTTTGAGCAATTATCGAGGTCGAAGATACGACACTTTGTTGTTTAAACTACGCTTAAAAATGTCAGCTTTGCCAGTACTGCTAGACTTCATCTATCTTTGATGACAAGTTGGAATGTTAGTACTGATTAGTATTATAATTCACGATTGTTAAAAGACGGATACATTATGGGGTTTATTTATAAACGTTGCTTAATGTCAAGTAATAATTAGCGACTGTTTAACCATACATTTTTGACGTTTGAATGTCACTTAACTTTAAGCAACGTTTATAAATAAAAAAAATATAAAAAATCCATATTTACGCTTCAATCGAGAGAAGAACCCAAATTCTTTTTTAAACACCAAGGAACATGACATGTAGGTAACGAAAAAGAGCCTGAATACGTAAGAACCTAATTTACTTAATGTTCTTAAATTAAATGGTACGCTTAATGATTATTAATTAATTCCTTACAGGGGACTTGCGTTACCAAGACATTTTCATTTACGACCCTCCCCTCCCCTCCATTCGTCTTTACTTTCCTTCTTTGAGTAATTTCTGTCAGAAACCGCTCATAAGCCTTCTAAAATTAAAAGTTATATACTTTATTTCGTTCTTATTGGTTGGTTTGCAGCCTTTATTTTATCTTTTGATGTAAATGTGCTTAATGAAGATTGATCATAATTTGAGACAGAATTGATAAATTAGATTTATTTCTCTTTTGTTTTTTGTTGGTGTTTATTTTATTTTTTATTTTAAGTAAAGCAGAGTGTGATTGTCTGCCATTTGCTCCTATTTAATAACAAAATATTATATTTATTTTAAAATCGGCACATGGTTCGGGCTTCTCAGAAACACATTAAATCTATATTTTATGGTCTGACAGTTTGACACGTTACCCTAATTAATAACAAAATATCCTTTTACTTTAAAATTGAAAAAGATATTGAACCTCTTAGAAACCTATTCATTTATACTTTATGGGTAACAACCCTGCTAATTCTAAGAACTGAGACCAAGGCAGAGATAAACAACACGCGGTTCTCAAAGTGCGAGCAAGCGTAGTCTTGCATGAATATAATAAAAAGTAAGGAATGGAAATCAACTAACAAATAGAAATCTAGAGTCATACTTGATATTTAAAACAACAACTTATGAGTCAGATTCAAACAAACTTTCAAAAGGCATAATAAATTGATAAGCCATTAATGCTACTATTTAATATCCGATAACTGTAGTTATATTATTAGATTAATTATTTTATTATTCTAGCGGCTAGCTAGAATCATTGCTACTCTGATCGACTTTGCGCTAAAACATAATTGAATGTTTAGTAATGGAAAATATATAAATTGTAACTCTTGGCTATACCGTCTCAAAGGTTGGCAATCCCTAGACTCGAAGCAACGGACATTATTGCAGCCACATCTGCAAATCATAAAACCTCGAGAGTCGACCTATTCACGCTATTAAGTAACAATTAAGTCAAAGCAAGCAAAAAGCGTTTTAAGTCTTTGTGAGAAACACTCAGAAAAGGGGCTGGGATAAACGTGGTGTTTTAAAGAATTTAGAAAGATTGGTAAATACAAGAGCCAATTGAGTTTAGAGCACGATAGAGTACGGACGTCCGAACTAGGCTAGTTAAATGAGTAGACTTGGTGAATACCAAGAGGCCATGTCCGAGTGGGCTGTCGCGAGGTATTAGTTATTAAGTTACATATAGTTGGGTTAAGGCCCAGATTAGACTAATTTAGTAATTAATGTAATATGTGTGTGTGTGTGTGTGTATGTTGGTGCGACTGGGTGAGTCTTTCATTATAATAATTATCCAAGGCTGGTAATATATTTGAAGTTCTTGTAACTAAACAGACAGAGACGTGTTGCTGGGGAGTTTGTTGCGCCACTTCTTCTCCCCAGCTCAAACACTAGGAAGTGGTGAAGGGAGGGCGCTTTGGGAACTAACTATAGATGTTCAGGAGAGTTGATCCACAACTCTATTAATTAATGATTCTTGAATTATGATTCTCTACTCTATTATCTAGTACCTAAATCTTGGATTATGTATCCATTGCCTCTGACCAATTAAAAGGGCTTTAATAGAGATTATCCAAAACTCTATTAAATAAATAATGATTCTTGAGTTTCGATTCTCAACTCTATTAGGTAGTAATTCTTGAATGTTGTATTCCATATCTCAGACCAATAATTCGGTCAGACTGACATGGACGCGTGCCTTGCAGATGTGCTTGTTGTGCAAAGGGCGACCTTCCAGGGGATTGGGTGAACACATCTATCTTATATTCAGTCCAAGGACTGATAGGGACCATGTCTCCTTAAGAGCATGATGCCGACGCATGCCGCTGGAACTAGCCGCCCGTTGTAGACAAGGACGGTCACACGTTGCCGCAGGGAAAGCCGCTGCGTCACGTTTATCAGTTCGAAAGAACTGCTAGGGACCATGTCTCCAAAAGAGCATGATGCCGACGCAATGCGTCACTTATGGAAGTGTTGCTCTGAGCATTCCGAGTGCAGATGTGAGGTATCGTGTGAGTAATGACTGACCAAATACCTGTTACGCTAACGTAAAGGTTACTCACAAGTTTATATTATTATAACGACATACTTTGCATCCCTCTATTATTTTTAAATAGCTTTCTAAAATCACATCCAATGTATTTTCATAACTATGAATTCCTGTCTTATTTACAATCTCCTTCAATCCTTTCCTTGCCTTATTAATGGGACAAGGTATCGGAGTTCTTCTTATTTAGGAATTCATTTCTTATATCGGTGGGAGAGTGACCAGTCTGGAGACGAGCTCTACAGGGCCGTACGGGGTGGAGTGCGGCCCTTCCCCTAAGGGGGGAACCGACCTAACCACTAATATTAGCATAATTAGGAAAAACGAAAATTTTATCAGCCTAGGGTAATTCAGGTACAGTCACATGTGGTGCCGTGACCAGGATTCTCGTCATTAAATGTACTGATTCACTTCAGTACAACGAGAAAGAACAACTTATGGGTTACTACAATAAAAACACAACGTAATTTTATGGTCCTATTAATTGTTAGAAACGGCAGGAGTATACAACGTTACAATAACTTGATGTTTAATTATCTACGGTTTGATGATGATGTTTGAATTCTTCAACTACTGATAGCGGGTTCAACTCCTGCATAATTTCTTAATGTGTTTATATTTGTGTAAACGAATCTTGGGTTCGATTCCCGCCTGATGAATTGATTTATAAGTGCTTGAATTCCTTTGTCACGGCTTGTGGGTTCAATTCCCGCATGCATAGTTGATTGTAGGGCATTGGTTCCGATGCTACTGATAGTGGGTTCGATTCCCAGATGCACGGATGTAATTTTAAGTAGGTTATGGTATGATTGTTGCTTGGGTTCTTGTGTTACTATTATAATGGGTTCGACTCCCTGCAAACGTGACCTTTGTGTCTAAGGTTTGTGAATATGAAATGTGTTTGTGCGTTTAAGAGTTATATGTGTGTGTGGAGTGAGTTTAGGTATAAGACACTCTTATTTTATGGGTAAACCTAATATTATTAGTAAGTAAGACCTACGAAGTGTGAAGCTTATAAATTCACAGTTAATTTACCAGCAAGGTACATTTATTATCGTCATAGTACGTAAACAAATCTGTCTAACTCTGCAATCAGCAGCCTTTGCTTTATAATTGAATAGATACTCGTGTGGCCTTATTTCAAATTCCAGGATATTTAAGTCTCCACTTGGCTGCGCCTACGCTATGCCTTAACCTTTGGGTTATGCGTTGCGATTGGTTTAAAGTTTCCTCAAAATCAGCCGACATCGGTTGACTTCAACAGCAGTTGCTGTAGCGTGCCTCCAGTTACGAAGCTAAGTTTCATTTTTATCAGACACTTCAGTTATGAAGCTAAGTTTCACTTTTATCAGACACTTCAGTTACTCTTAGCTAAGTGGTATGATTTTGTTATCTCACCTAATATAATAGGTTTATATGTTTTAGGGTTATGGTACTATAGTTATCATTTCAAAAATATATCATAGATTGTTCTTGTCAACATTTTATAATCTGAGGGGATAGTTAATAGCATTGTGTACTATTAAGTTAATAATTGTTTGGACAATCTAGAATGCCTATATTTTCTAATCAGTAAAACTTTCCAACTCTTATTAGATTTCAAAAGGTACTCTAACCTCTTAGAATCAGAGGGGGGCGACCAATTGGAATACAATCTAATATGTTCATGTGCGGACTATTTCAGCTACTCCTGGATACGAATGCGGGCAGCTGATTAAGCAGACTCAGCATCGAGCTGCATAAGGAGAGGCCTCTGTCCACCGGGAACTCCGATAGGCTGAGTTTAGAACGAGGGAGCACTGTAGGTAGCGTGCCACGCAAACACAAATACTCTTAAAAGAGACCCTGGTATGTAAAACAACATTATAAGCATGCACAGGTTTCCTGAACTTAACTGAGGCGCGGTAATGTTATTTAAATTATCATGAAAAGAGTATTTGTAAGAACAATAATAGTTCAAATATTATAGTGCAATTGTATCTGTATCGATTGAAGATGCTTCTGCAAAACAGTATTAAATTATAACAGACATTGCATCTTATTAAGATCTTATTGGATTCGTAATCCAACTAGAATAACAATTATTATTGGATCGATGACCATATCAGATAGCTATGGGTATATATATTTTATATCGCTTTCATTGAAAGGCAGAGTCCATCCTATTATGAAAGCTCATCCGCTGTACTGGCGTCACGCGTCTGATTTTCAGAGGGGGGAATGTGATTGTCTGCCATTTGCTCCTATTTAATAACAAAATATTATATTTATTTTAAAATCGGCACATGGTTCGGGCTTCTCAGAAACACATTAAATCTATATTTTATGGTCTGACAGTTTGACACGTTACCCTAATTAATAACAAAATATCCTTTTACTTTAAAATTGAAAAAGATATTGAACCTCTTAGAAACCTATTCATTTATACTTTATGGGTAACAACCCTGCTAATTCTAAGAACTGAGACCAAGGCAGAGATAAACAACACGCGGTTCTCAAAGTGCGAGCAAGCGTAGTCTTGCATGAATATAATAAAAAGTAAGGAATGGAAATCAACTAACAAATAGAAATCTAGAGTCATACTTGATATTTAAAACAACAACTTATGAGTCAGATTCAAACAAACTTTCAAAAGGCATAATAAATTGATAAGCCATTAATGCTACTATTTAATATCCGATAACTGTAGTTATATTATTAGATTAATTATTTTATTATTCTAGCGGCTAGCTAGAATCATTGCTACTCTGATCGACTTTGCGCTAAAACATAATTGAATGTTTAGTAATGGAAAATATATAAATTGTAACTCTTGGCTATACCGTCTCAAAGGTTGGCAATCCCTAGACTCGAAGCAACGGACATTATTGCAGCCACATCTGCAAATCATAAAACCTCGAGAGTCGACCTATTCACGCTATTAAGTAACAATTAAGTCAAAGCAAGCAAAAAGCGTTTTAAGTCTTTGTGAGAAACACTCAGAAAAGGGGCTGGGATAAACGTGGTGTTTTAAAGAATTTAGAAAGATTGGTAAATACAAGAGCCAATTGAGTTTAGAGCACGATAGAGTACGGACGTCCGAACTAGGCTAGTTAAATGAGTAGACTTGGTGAATACCAAGAGGCCATGTCCGAGTGGGCTGTCGCGAGGTATTAGTTATTAAGTTACATATAGTTGGGTTAAGGCCCAGATTAGACTAATTTAGTAATTAATGTAATATGTGTGTGTGTGTGTGTGTATGTTGGTGCGACTGGGTGAGTCTTTCATTATAATAATTATCCAAGGCTGGTAATATATTTGAAGTTCTTGTAACTAAACAGACAGAGACGTGTTGCTGGGGAGTTTGTTGCGCCACTTCTTCTCCCCAGCTCAAACACTAGGAAGTGGTGAAGGGAGGGCGCTTTGGGAACTAACTATAGATGTTCAGGAGAGTTGATCCACAACTCTATTAATTAATGATTCTTGAATTATGATTCTCTACTCTATTATCTAGTACCTAAATCTTGGATTATGTATCCATTGCCTCTGACCAATTAAAAGGGCTTTAATAGAGATTATCCAAAACTCTATTAAATAAATAATGATTCTTGAGTTTCGATTCTCAACTCTATTAGGTAGTAATTCTTGAATGTTGTATTCCATATCTCAGACCAATAATTCGGTCAGACTGACATGGACGCGTGCCTTGCAGATGTGCTTGTTGTGCAAAGGGCGACCTTCCAGGGGATTGGGTGAACACATCTATCTTATATTCAGTCCAAGGACTGATAGGGACCATGTCTCCTTAAGAGCATGATGCCGACGCATGCCGCTGGAACTAGCCGCCCGTTGTAGACAAGGACGGTCACACGTTGCCGCAGGGAAAGCCGCTGCGTCACGTTTATCAGTTCGAAAGAACTGCTAGGGACCATGTCTCCAAAAGAGCATGATGCCGACGCAATGCGTCACTTATGGAAGTGTTGCTCTGAGCATTCCGAGTGCAGATGTGAGGTATCGTGTGAGTAATGACTGACCAAATACCTGTTACGCTAACGTAAAGGTTACTCACAAGTTTATATTATTATAACGACATACTTTGCATCCCTCTATTATTTTTAAATAGCTTTCTAAAATCACATCCAATGTATTTTCATAACTATGAATTCCTGTCTTATTTACAATCTCCTTCAATCCTTTCCTTGCCTTATTAATGGGACAAGGTATCGGAGTTCTTCTTATTTAGGAATTCATTTCTTATATCGGTGGGAGAGTGACCAGTCTGGAGACGAGCTCTACAGGGCCGTACGGGGTGGAGTGCGGCCCTTCCCCTAAGGGGGGAACCGACCTAACCACTAATATTAGCATAATTAGGAAAAACGAAAATTTTATCAGCCTAGGGTAATTCAGGTACAGTCACAAGAGGATAATGATGAAGTAGAGTAGCAGGTATGGCATGCCATCAAAGAGATAGTTTAACTGAAATGAAATGAAATTGTTTATTCTGTAAATAGGATATCGGAATCACTTTTACACGTCATATTAAAAAAAATAAGCTAGGTGAGGTCGGCGTTTCTTCTGAGTAGAAAGGCCGAAACAAAGTCGGAGGTCACAGTCTCTTTTAAAGTCCAGACATAAATCTTAGTCAGACCATGTAAAGACCATGTCTGAAATGGTCTCTAGAGGAAAGAACCACATAGATTTAAGTGAACCTGTCCAGTCAGTGCAATTATTTGTTACAAACTAACACATGTTATGAGATTGAATTAGAAATTAAGTCATGATTGTGACGTAGTGGCTTCTGCATATTAGAGAAAGGCTGTGTGTTGCGTATAAGTGCTAGCAATTAATTTCAACTCAATAATAATACATGTAAAAGACAAATTTATCTAACTTTATAGCACAATAAACCCCACCTACTTCCTCATTACTAACCAAACTAATTTATTTAAATCTTAAAACAACAGCATAAAGAAAATATCCGTAACATAGAACTATTGTCACTCCAGCGTATCACGCGAGTGACGCTTTGTCCTGCGCCGTCACTCCGCGTGTTGGCGCGTGATAAAACGACGATGATGTACGAACCGTTACGATGACGCACGAACGAGAATTAGCATTTGTGACGACAGGCTGTCGGAAGCGAGAGACGAGCTGAGAAAGTTTTAGTACTTAATGCAGTTCTGTTGGGGATTTTAACACCCGGGTTTCTGAAAGCTTGATGCAGTCTGTTTTAAGTAAAGATGTCTAGTGTTAGCTGTAAAGATATGAGGAAACCGGATTTTCAGCTCAACCATAAAGCAGCTGATACAGCATAATACTGATAAAATTATATTGTTGTTTCAGGTAAATTCGAGATTATTCTTTCGAGAGAAAGCTTCAACTTCTACTTTTCATAGCAATACAGTATCATTTCCCATATCTGATTACAATATAACCTCTTTCCCTCACCTACCCAAATTATCATAGGCAATACCCAAAACACAATACAAACAAATACCTAAACATCTCTATTGAGCTATTCCCATAAATGGAAACCCATTTCCACCCATATGCATACATGCCTATTAAAGCTAAATGTACCTCTGAAGTTCTCCGTTCTGTGAAAATTTGCGTCGATTTCTAAGTTGCGTTGGGATGCTTTGAGTGTTGGTATCTCTTCGTTCCGGGTCGCGTAAATACAAAGGCGGATGCAACACAAACACTGCATTATCTCGAGAATGGCTTAAAAGTATTAAGCGGTCTGTTGTACAGCCGGATTTCTTTCATGAAAAGAAAGACACCCATAGTATTGAATTATTTCCATTAGATTATAAACTGTTGAAAAATCGTGAACTGGATGAAATGGGTTAGGGTAGATTAGAACTGTGACCAACCGCGCGCGAGCCGAACGAGCGCTACTTCCAACTTGCTCGCAGCTAGGCAGGCTATTTAGTATTAGCGCCAGGGGCGTTACATTGCAAGCAAGTTTTATACCTGCAGTGTAGACAGAGCGAGTACTAATAAGCTGTATTGCAGTCGTTTTTGTTAAAACAATATCTTTCGGAGCCGATCACATTGCAGACAGTTTTTAAATATCTGTGGTGTATTAGTGTTTGTAATACTTTAATCATACAGACGTGGCTACGTTACAGAACAACTACTGTCTGTGTTGCATCCGCTTTTGTATTTTCGCTTCCGGGTCAGTGCGAGGCACATCACGCGGGTTGCCGATTTTCAGTAGACGACTGAATATGGCTGAGTTTTATCGTAGAGTTTAGAAATTGAGACTTGGAGCATTTTAAATTATCTTCCGGTTAATATTTTCAGATTTGTAACCCATGATGATGATGATGATAGTGGTAGTTTCTAGGTTAATATTGATGTGTTGTGAATAAAATTATTTAGAAACTGTCTCTTGGCTATCCCTTCTTCAGTCTTTAATCGAGTATGGGGATTAGGAATATTAGCGTTAGTCATATAAAGTGTAGTCGTACATATTATAAGAAGGAGGAGATAAAGATTGGAAGAGAACATCTTTTACCCCTGTTTATACCATAAGTCGAAGCATAAAACACACAGATACACATATAATATAAATTAAAGTCTATAAATATTATAAATTAAAGTCGTTTTTCGTGTCTTTCTGAACTACTCAACAGATTGTTATACTATTTACATGATCAGAATTTATTCCGGAAGATTTCTTTCTATATTTGTGTAACTTCTTATAATACATTCATATTAAACTTACACATAATAAAGAAATCTCGATATTTTATCAAGTCGTAAAAACCGTGCGAAGCAGAGGCGGATCGTCTTATACTGTGTCGAGTTATGTCGAGACGCGCGATACACTAACGAAACGAATCAGTTCAGGACTACGTCAAATCACAAAGAGTTTTAAACCCCCGACGCAAAAAGAGTAGTGTTATAAGTTGGACCAGCCGTTTTTGTTGTAATTGGCTAAAACTGCATCAGAAGGCGTCACGACACGACACAACACAGTAATATAAATCCGGCTTTAGATAAACTTTAATAATGTTAATGGAGAGCTTAGAATAACAGTAATACGACATCCTCAAGTCCACCATCCAACAACAACCACTCTCCCCTATAAACCCAACACTTCCAATACAAACAGGTAATACCGAGTTATGACTGTGTCAGTATATTAGCTTGTCACAAGTGGTCACAAGCGGATGCCATACTTGTTATCGTCACTCATAACACAAGTCGTATTGACTTTATTGAGACAATATAACCAAATTTGACGGTGTCTGGTAAATCTGTGGCATAATAAGAGACGTGGCTGTAGTTATTGGTTCCTTCAATTTCCTGGCATAAGTTTTTATGTCCTTTACAGGAGATATCACTTTTAATATCGTTACGTATGGAGTATTGATACAATTAACTGTCATGATAACCGACTTTCAGGCTGCTTGGGAGTTTGTTATGATAATTAACATAAGTTTTAAGATGAGCTTGTCCTCTTGTCTGTCGTTTATGGTCCACATTGTACTGCTGTCGGCTTTTCTCGTATTCAATCTCAATGTTCACTCTTGTTTATTATTATTGGTCTACAGAGTCTGTAATCTGTAATAATCAGACTAATTAGTGTGCCTAGTAGTCTACTGGATGGGTTATAATTCAGACTCTTACAAAACAGTACATATTTTATTATTTTAAAGGTTGATCCAATTTCAATCATTATTCCTAACTCTCAGTCGATTTTATGAGTGTCTTGTGAAGTCATAAAATAACAGTTGACTTTATGGTTTCAAATCAGATCAGAAATCTAGGTAACAAAATGTAACAGTAAGTACTTTGTTAATCTTAAGACATTGTATGTATTTTATTGTTTCAGACAACTGCTGTTTATTTTATTTGCAAGGTAAACAAGATTGAGTTGTTAAATTGAGCCAGGAACTGAGGTAGTTTATTACTGTCTGAATCACTATCAGTTCTATGGTCTGAATACTTGCATCGAGTTAACAATGTAACTTTAATTTAATATAGGTTGGTCAAAATTCGCAATGAGTTTTTTTTTTGGGTGGGCAATTATCAAATAACTTCTCCCACTCTGGGTGGAGCGAGAGGTTGTGTCAGACGCTTACTGACTAAAACCCACCAGATTTCCTTCAGGTGCCCTGTTGCCGGGGGCCACGATCTCCCTTTCGGTTTTCTTCGCAACCCCGGCAGACAGCGGCCCTAGCGGACCCCGTCAATTCTGCTGACATCTCTTTGAGGCGCGCATGGAAAACAACGCGCCGTCGACCCGAGCCTGCAGTGCTATTCTCTAAAAGACAATTTCATGGCTGTAAGCTGCGACGAGCTCGTCGTCGAGACAGCCTTGAGATCGACCGAGCGTGCAGCGCTGATTCAAACCGTATTCTCTAACGTAGTTGTGCTCGTCGACGAACCCCAGGCTGTTCCCTCCCGTCGCTGTTTCGTAGACGAACTAAGGGCTTGACACAAATTCTTTAAATTATAATCGATAAATCTCGACTGAGAGTTTTATGGGTTTATAATATATATTAGAGGTTTATCATTAAGTATTTTAGGGAATTGAGTAAAACTACAAACAAATATCATTATATTTTATGAGTTTGTAGATTTATTATTACATTTTGAGGCTGAATGACGATTCCTTTGCCTAATACGAGGAACGCCCGACGATGAATAAAAAAACAACAATCACAAACGACGCGACGCTATCGAAAACACTTGAACTTCTATTTGGTTTGAAACAGTTTGAAAACTTTTTGGTGCCTAAGTTAATTGTATAATAATTATTTGTATCAGCGAGTCTGTGACTAAGAGTATAAAATAATATACCTACGTACTGAAATGTGAGTATTATGATATTTTCATTACATGGATACCTATTAATAATGTGTCAAATAATATTGTATGATAGATATTAATAAAATTATGTAAATTACCAACTATTGTTTTATAATAGAGTATATAATGTAAGGTAGTATGTACCTTTATTGTTGTAACGTAACGTTGTGTATTTTAAGCATGCCAAGAAGTACGATCCCATCCCGTGCGCAAGTAGAGATGCTAATAGAGAGCTTGGAAGAGCGACGTTGGCTTGCCACAGGGCACCCTCGGACATCACATGCCCGAGATCGCACACAAGCAGCATGGCAAGAAGTAGCTGCCAAGCTAAATAGTGATGGAAGTGGCTGCATAAAAAGTTGGAAGCAATGGTCAAAGGTTTGTTAACAGCCTATGTATTATATTACTGTGGTGTGTGTCGTTAGCTTGTATAGGTATGCATGCGTACTTTGACTGTTTGTTTCATAAGAAAAAAGTTAAAATCCAGTAAGTACTTACCTATATAGGGTGAGCTGCATCAATTGGGTACCCAATTGATGCAGCGCATTGTACATTGGCTATAATATAACGTGAAACATAATTATTGTATATTACATGTTATGATTCTAGATATTTAGACATTGGATATTTTTTTTAGTATTGGAAGGATAAGAAATCAGCTATTAGAAAAAAAGCTAGTCAAATACGGATGGCTAGGCAACGAACAGGTGGTGGTGAATTAGAGGAAGGGTTTCTCTCTACAATTGAAGAAAGAATAATAGCAATAATGGGTGGCGAAAGCTTTGTTACTGGTGATAGGGAGCTAGAAATCGACCTTCATGTATTTTTGTTTTTTTAGTTATGCTTGTTTTAATAAGTGCATAAAATATATAGTAAGATATTTCCTGAAAAATATGATATTTTTATTATTATTATTTATATGATATTTTCTGATGAATCAAATTTTCAATCATTTAATTTTTAGCCTGCTAATGAACCTGGGCCAAGTTTTAATTTGACTCCTGAAGTGCCAAATCCTGAAGTATCCGATGATATGCTCTTGGTATGTTTAGTGAAATATTATTCAACACATAAGTCCCTATATTACTTCCCAATGCATTGTAAGTCAAAAATTTGTTTGCAGAGTATACAAGATGTTACAGGAGAGCAAAATACAACACATACAACGGTCAGAGAGCATACTTCAGGTATTACTAGATTTAAATTACTTACATTAATAAATTAATATGAAAACTGTATACTGTGAAGTTATAATTTTCTAATTTAATTTTGTAGAGTCATGTGCTCCAAGTAGAACATACTACTGCAGGCACGCTCCAGACTGAGCAGTCCACACCTTCAATACCAGTATGTTAATTCTATTATAATATAACATTGTGATGATGTTAAATTCTAAATTAGGCTGATGATTCTGATTACAAAAAAATATATATTTACAGGATGTACAACCAGGCCCATCTTGGCATAGGGACAATATGCCAATGGAAAACCAGCCTAATACGGAACAAATGGTAAGGTTTTAAATGAAAGTCCTACAATGTTATAATGGACATTTAGATAACTTTTTTTTTGTATTACAGTTTGAGGCTAGATCACCACCTGCAGTGCGTCATAGGAGTAATGCCCCAATCGCCACTTCATGTAAGGTTAACTTAATTATAATTTGGTTAAGTAGTGGTCTCACTTTTGATTCCCAGGTTGGGCCAATTTGTTGGGATTTTCCGTAGGTTTTTCTTACAGCAGCCCTTATTCAATCAACATGATTGTATACTTCATCTAATATGTATACTACATTGTAATATCTATTCCTTCAGAGAGAGTGATGTGATGCTGTTATACTTATATAATGGTTGTATATTTGTTTTACCTCTAGTTACTTAGTTGTTGCATTTTTTCTATTCGTAGCACCTCGTAGGCGTCGGACAGTACGACGCCGTTTGATTCAGCGCTCACCACCTTCCCAAAGGCAGTCACAAATGGCGAGCCTGACTGAACGCTTTGTGGCCATTGAAGAGAGGCGTTTGGAGAATGAAAGACTCCTTATTGAAACTTTTAAGGAAATAAGTGAGTCATGGTCAAGGCAGACCCAGGCACTGCAGGATTTATGTGCATCCATCAGACGAGGGAATTGAATCCCCGAAATATGGATCTACTATAATTTTAATTTAAGTTTATGATAGATGTTAAGAATTTTAAGTGTTTTTTTGTATGTTAATGTTTGTTAGAGAGCACGCCCTTTATGCCTGGAGGTTTTTATTTAGGTTCTTATTTAGTTTTGTGTAATTTTTTTTTTGCTTGGGTTGTTTTCTTTGTATTTGTTGGTATATTGGCATGTTCTAGCTGACTTATGGCAAATAATTTAATGTTGTAATGTTAATTACTTTACATACCTACTATTGTATAGAATCAAATTTTTCTAACTGAACAGAGAGCTTTGCTGCTGGGGAGTTTGTTGCGCCACCTCTTCCCAGCTAAAGCACTAGGAAGTGGTGAAGGATGGGCGTTTTGGGGGACTGTTTTATGTAATTTTGGCGTTAGAAAGTGCTGATTCTCAGCCTAATTTGAATAAATTACCATTGATTTGATATTGTTTTTAATGGTAAATAAAATAAAAAACATATTAATAAGTACGTATCTATTTCATTTCTCATGCCCCATACTGTGTGCACATTTTAAAATTTAGTAAAAATAAAGACAAAGGTATAAATATATACTTAGTCTAATAATTTTTATAATATAATATACCTATCATATACACCACACCTTAAATATATGACATAATTGAAATTGTTTATCTAAAGAAGCTAATAATACTGGTTAATCTATGCACTTATATCTACATTAACATTCACAAATTATACTTTCATTACTTAAAAATTTAAATACCTATTTAGTCTACCATGATTATCTAATCAATTATGGTGATTACATCCTATCTAAAAATGTTTTCCACATTTGGAAATAAAGGAAAGCATATTTAGAATTTTATATATGACGTGCTCGCCATAATTGATTAACTAAATCTCGCCTACTTATCTGCCCACTCATTAAATCATCATGTGTTGGAGCCTGATGTGTCAGGATTCCAAGTAACCTAGATTCTTCATCTAAGTCACATTGGTCTAACCTAGGAGCTGGTAGCCCAGCACGATTACACATGTTGTGTAAAACACAGCAAGCTATCACTATTTTTCCCACCATATAGGATCATAGTGCAATACCCTGTGAACTAATAGACATCTGAAACGCCCTTTCAGTATTCCAATAGCTCTCTCCACACTGTTCCGCGCACTGCTGTGCAAATTGTTGTAATAGCTCTCCGGAGTTCCAGTTTCTGGATTACTAAAGGGAGTCATTAAAAAAGGCCTTTGAGGATATCCCGAGTCTCCTGAAATAAATGAATAAAGCTGGAATTAAGTGCAATCTTGACTTGTGTTTAAGTATCATTGTATTGTAAATAATAACTTACCAAGTAAGTACACTATTTCTCCATTATTATTTAAATTTTCCAAGTGCTCCTTTACTCTAGTGTTTGAAAAAACAAAACTATCATGTGTTGCACCACCAAAAGTCACATCCACATGCAAGATGTTAAGATCAGCATCATTAATCTGAAATAAGTATAATAATTACAATAAATTCTATAAAATTCTACATTATTATATTTAGGAAAAACCACCAGTTTACCTACAATTAAAACATTCCTGGCATGATAGCCTTTTCGGCAATAATATCTCTCCTCATATTCCTTAGGACGTACCATTGAAATCAGGGTGCCATCAACACAACCTAGCACCCCTGGAATTTTGAATTTCTCATAAAACCTGTAAGTAAAAGCATTCAAATTTTAAACAATGGCCTTGTTTAGACAAATCTAATAAGAAAATGTTGGTACTTTTGATACTTGCCTTGACTTGAGCACTTGTCGATCATTGTGGTTTTGCGGAAATCTAATGTATTTACTAATGATGCTCTTATTATTCAGAGCATCAACAACTTCGTGGATTGCCCTAGAGGCAGAAGTCTGTGATATATAGGTGTCTATATTCTTGCCCACGATTTTTTGGTAACTTCCATTAGCCAAAAATGATAAAGTGCATAATATCTGAAACATCAGGAATTCAATAAGCTTTTGTTGGTGTGTGGTTAGGTACCCATCATATCTCAAGAAACTTAATTGTAAACAAACCTTTAGCCTCTTGGTTAAACCACTGGAACGAATTCGCGGACGCATATAAGGAGTTAAATCACTTTCCAATATATTAATTAAATCCTCAGAAAGCCTGTAAATATGGATAAACTCTGTATCACGGGATATTGTTTTAAACTTTCTTATTAGTTTCGCCTGTCGAGCTTTCTTCAAATTATCACTTTTCTTTGCTTCTTCTAATAAATGTATCTTTATAATTAACCGAGCTGCCATTTTTTTTAAATAAGTTTCTAATTAGTACAGTTTGTATATAATTTTGTCAAAACTCCGCGCAAATATTGTAGCTTTTGTATTTGACAGTTAGAAGCGAGGCTGCGGGCGTGGCTGTGGGCGACTTCGTCGCTGTTTTTTCTTAGGGAATACCAAAATGTATGAAGAACTGTCAATATTGCCCTCCGTAACCTCCGTTGGGTAGTTTTAACTCACGGCCGTCACAGCCTTGGGCGCTAGTGTAGCTTTATACAGCTTAGTGAATACCAAACTGAGTTTCACCGCTGCGGTAGCGCTGCACCACAAGGCTGTATCCTTAGAGAATAGCATGGCTGGTATCGGACGGCAAGCTACCCATTGCTCACCGTCCGCAAGCCCGCGCCTACGATGGAAATCGGCTCGCGATCCTGCTTCCAATTTCAATTAAATTTACTATTGGTCAATACATTCTAACCTATTTTATAGGGCAACTATTTAAGCCAACAACTGTCTCAAAACAAGATGAACCTATTTAAACATCGATGCTTAGCAAACGATGCATTTTAAAGACAGAACAAGCCTTTTAATAGCTATTCACTAAAATACATAATTATGTTTAACCCCAATAAGTAAAATTCAGTAATCTTAACTTAAAATCTATGAGCTAAACTGAAAGATGCGCGATAGGCAGCGCCTAGTGCATCGCTAGGCAACAAGTTAACCCTACTTCCTGTATTAACCCGTCCATCTCGTGCGGAAGTCGTCGACATATTTAATCTACATAAGTAGAACAGTTTGATCGTATAGTGGGTAAGTGTGCATAAATTGGCTGAACAAATCGGTTTAAGAGTTGGTGCTTGGGTGTTCCAGTTAAAAAATCGCTTTGAACATTAATTGTTTTTTTTTTTAAGATTTCTTTTATAAGATTTGAGAGACGCGACACAAAGGTACGTCGCGTCGCGCGACGAGCAGTGTCTTTGTGTCGCGTTGCGTGTCGCGCCTGTTTGAAAGAGCCTTTATAAGGAACTGAACGATAGTGAAATTTTTGCAATACGATGATGATCATCATAAGTATTTAAGTTTCTTTGTAAAGTTAATGACTGTTAAGTACGTCTTTTTCCTTTCGAGTCGATGTTACAACATTCGTAGAGTTAACTACACTCGAGAGCAATGAATCCGGGTCACTTAAAGAATGTTAAAAATCTCGGAAACTAAAAATGATAGGTTAATGCAATAAATTGTATTTAATAGACAATGTAATACTCCTTAAATGAAAGTAAAAAAAATATGAGTCACCATACATTTTATTAACACAAAATTACATAAAGAAAAAAACTGCTGATCTCTCGTTAAAACAAAAATAGGAAACATGAAATTTTTGAACTTTATTACGATTTTCTTGAATTTTAATACTTCGTATTGCCTCCTCGTGCTTCCATTACTGCGTTTACGCGGTTTGGCATGCTGTACACCAAGTTCCTTATACGATTTTGGGGAATATTCTCCCATTCCTCTGTGAGAGCAATTTTGAGCTCACGAAGCGTGATTGGGGGAGGGTTTCGTTGTTTTACGCATCTGCCTAGCTCGTCCCAAGCATGCTCGATCGGGTTGATATCCGGGCTGCGCGCTGGCCACTCCATACTAGTAATGTTCATCTCTTGAAGGTAGTCATTCACAATCCTACCTGTATGAGGTCGGGCATTGTCATGCATAAATATAGCATCCTCACCTAAATTGACCATAAATGGACCAACGTGATCATTAAGGATTTCTTCCATATATCTTACGCTAGTTAAAGAGCCGTTTTCTATGATCACCAGCTCTGTGCGACTTTCAGAAGAAATTCCGGCCCACACAAGTACAGACCCACCACCGTAGGCTACTTTTTCTTCGATGCATGCTTGCTTGAATCTTTCCCCTGGTCTTCGATACACTCTGTGTCTTCCATCGTGCTTGTAGAGCATACATTTTGATTCGTCGGAGAACATAACTTTTGACCAATCTTCAATACTCCAATTTACGTGGCTCTGGGCATATCTTAGTCTTGAAATACGATGCCCACGCTCCAGTTTAGGGCCGTTTGCAGGTCTAAGGGGTTTTAAGTTAGATTCAGCAAGCCGACGTCTTACTGTCCATGCACTTGGGTTACTTCCTCCGAGGCGTCGAAACTGATTTGTGAGTTCAGTTCCTGTGAGAAAGCGATTTCGAAGCATGGTGTTCACCAAGTATCGGTCTTCTCGTGCTGTGGTACACCTGGTTCTGCCCGTTCCTGGTCTGCGTAGGTTAGAACCAGTTTCTTCGTAACGTCGGAGAACTCTTTGTACTGTTGACAGCGACACACCGACAGTCCTGGCTGTATCGCGCTGACTCCGGCCGGTTTCCAGCATTGTAAGTATTCTGGTGCATTCTTCAGGCGTAAGCGACATAATTTCAGCTTGAATAATGAATATAGAGCACTATCAACATGGTGTATGTACCCACATAAATGACAGATTACAAACAAAAGCAAAACCAAATGCTGTAATTTCGTAGTTCCATCTTCGAAAGTGGCCCTTTTTCAAATTTGATTTTTTTATGATATAACTTTACAATAACTAAGAAGTTTTAATACCTTCATTTAAGGAATATTACATTGTCTATTAAATACAATTTATTGCATTAACCTAGCATTTTTAGTTTCCGAGATTTTTAGGATTCTTTAAGTGACCCGGATTCATTGCTCTCGAGTGTATATTACTTAAGACATTATTAAATTATAAAAAACTTTATTTCAGACTAAGGTCCATAATTTTGTTAGTATTTTGGTGTTAGTAACAATGGTGCTTAAATAAGTAGGTTGGTATTGTTATTTTTTTATAAATTATTTATTTACGTAGACCTATGACTGTCCCCACCCAGTGTCCCTGAAAGGGACAGTCTGGTCTGGCAGCGACCATTTTTAGAATGCTGTTGTCACTACCATGCAGGCGCTTTAGTAAGGAGGCCGCTTTCTTTAACATGATGGCACGGAAACCATCTGTGCGAGCCTTCGCGAACATTCTTAAAGCGCTACAAGGCCATGGCAGCCCCAACAGCATCCTAAAAGCATGATTAAATTGAACACGCAGAACGTTGTAAGCTCGGTGCGTGTATGACACCCACAGGATTATAAAGATCATTATTAAGTAAAAGTTAGATAATACATATTATAAAGATGTTACTTATAACATCATGCTTGTATTCCCCAAAAGGGGTAAGCCGTAGTGTTTAGCCCAGTCTTGTTTATGACCCACAAGCTTCTGCCCGCGACTTCGCGACGTCCATAACCTTCCTCAAGAATTGGGCTATATAATTCAAAAACAAAATTCAAATCCGACTAGTAGTTCCAGAGATTACCCCCTACATACAAACTTACATACAATCAAACAAATTTTACCTTGTTACAATATTAGTATAGAAGTATAGATAAGATAGAGGGCATGCCTGGTCTTTAACTATTAGACTGGCTTTATTGTTAACGAAATACTATATCTTTCTAACAAGATTTCACTTGCGATACCAATCAGCTGTTGTACTTAAATACTTTACTTCCAGATCAGTACAAAATGGGAACACAAGCCAGCATTTTGTGTAGGGTATAAAAAAAACGTAAATTATAGAGTAGTGTAATAAAATAGAGACGTAAACGGTTCTTCTCGCTCCGCTTTTATCGTAGAGAGGCACTTAGGGATGCCACAGATTTCTTTTCCCTACGAATATTTTTTTAATAAATTGAAAATCTTTTCGATTCACAGGTAGTTACACACTGTGGATTTTCGATATTCGTTTTAGTGGATTTGTATCAGATTACTATGATAAAGAATAATATTGATACCTTTTGGCTTTCTGGTTCACAGTCATGGTTTTGTATCAAGTTTACTTCGAACATGGACAGCGAGATACTTCAATATTTGGTAAAGGTTATAAATATAACCAGATTTCAAGTCTTGGTACCTCCTGGAAATTGTCACGATATAATTATCTGAGTTTTTGTACGTTTACCAGTAAAACAATTCTCACTTCATTGAAAGTAACCCGACGCACGGACGTAATCGCGGCGCGTTTTTATCGCGCACTGGATTTTCAACTCTCGGTGTTAATCCGGGCGTTGAGAATCTAACGCGCTGGGACGAGAGTGCGTTGAAGAAACACACTGTTGGATTTCAACTCTCGGCGCTAAGCAGAGCGTTGAAAATCAAGTGCAATATTTTTTTTATTTTGCAAAAAAAAAAATATTACGTCCGTGCGTTACGTAGGCCGAACTCAATGTTTACGAAAGTCCGAAAGTACAATAGTCCGATACAGAATAGATTATGTATTAGTATGGGTTTATAAAAACCCAATCTCTAATAGGCATTAAACATTACACAAATTAATTATTATTATCATGTGTTATTTACCCGCCACCCCTATTCGCGTTACACTCTTGTTCTATTTATTTAACATGTGCTGTTGTCCCTCCGTGCACCGTGTAGTATATGCACATATGACAATATCGCTCGCCATACTACCCTCAACTCCCTTTTTTGTAACCACAATATTTGCTGCTGTTGCATTTCATGGAAACTGAAAGAAAGGAAGGCAAATTGAAATTATGAATTTTCATTTTGCGTTTAGTCCGCCTATATTTTTTTATTCGCCCGGTATTATTCGGGTTGAGTTGACTCAGGCTGATCTGTCACCGTCCTCTTCGCATACAAGTGCAATGTACCTTACTGCTGTGACTGCATGTAAAAACATCGAGATTTCTATGCTTGATCTGAATTAAATTCGTCAGCTTTTACAAATAAATCTTCCAGAATAAATTCTCAAAATGATGGTAAAACCCGCATCAAAATCCATTGTATAGTTTAGAAGAAATAATAATAAGTCACTTTTCGTGTCTGTCTGTGTGGCCGCTTTATTTTATACTAGTTCGTGGAGACTGAGCTCTGCTCTGGTGAAAATAGAGAATGCTAATTTAATAGTATAAGATGTAAGTAGGCACTTACTAATTCCATGCTGTGATGATCATTCTTCTACTGTCAATAATATCATGTCATTATTCATTATCTTCTTCTAAACGTTGGGCGACCGAGCTCTATTCGGGTGAAAATACGGATAAAACTAATTTTCCCAGATATGAAACCTATCTAGATGAATTTTTCGCCCCCGTAAACCCCTATATTGTACCGATTTCGAGAACGTGAGTAGAAATCTATATACAGACATTTTTTTTTCTGAAGGGCATATCATAGCTGACCTCTGAGGTCATGACTATTTAACCGGTCAATAATATATATATACAAATATTGATCGTAGTATAGGATGTATATACTCCATTTGAAATAAGATTAAACGTTTTTACAAACCTTTTTAAGAGTCCGTTCAACCGGCATTAAAAATTAAAAAAATGGTTACTATACCAACTGTTTACTGCAGCTGCCATTTGTCACGCCACCAACGCCATAGGGGTAAAATCGGTTAAATGGACTATTCAAATGGTTTATTTAAATGTATAATCTTAATTCAAATGGAGTATAAATAGGTATAGATGATTCAGTAGGTAGTACATACCTACCTTCTTTTTAGTTTTCCGATCGTCTGGTAAAAATATTACCATCCCTTTACTTTTTTCTAAGAAGTTATTTTTACGAATTGGTCAATGACATACGACATTAGGCCAATGCGATACCCTTGCAAAATGGTGAACTGACGCAGAATATTTCACGATATAAATAAAATTCCTTCTTGAGTACCTATCTATAGTCCTAAACTATAATTTTAAATGCGAAAGTGAGTTTGTTTATTTGTTACGGTTTCACGCTAAAACGGCTGAACGGATTTACATGAAATTTGGCACTTGGGTATATCATGACCTGAGTTAGGACATAGGATACTTTTTATCCCGATATTCTTACGGGATTGTAACTTATGCGGGTGAAACTTCGGTGCGCAGCTAGTGCATACATAAAAAATAGGTAATTAATGTTACAGAGCATGAAGTTAATAGAAGACAAGTGAAAAGTAGTATCTACTAAAAACTTATTATCTTTTACAGAAAAAAAATAAAATTACTATTTTACGAGTTGCTAGTTACAGTTTGGAAATGATTGAAATTAATTAAAATCACAATCAATTCACCGCTAAGATGCTACAGACAGACATAACCTTCGTATTCATAATATTTATTTCGCACTCGCCTACGGGGAAAGATGCCATAAATTTCCCGATTACCGCCAAATAAATACGACTTCCAATATAATTCAAGCTCACGAGAACCTCGCTGAATTTCAGGCGACTCTTAACAGTTACACATAATGTGATTTTCACAGTCCGATGGATACAAATTTGAAAGGTCTTGAAAATGCGAGCTGCCTATTTATCATTGTTGGCTTATTAAATAAAGTTATTGATAACACTTCTAAGACCGGGCTGTGGAGAAAAGGTTAAATTCTGCTTTATATTTTATTTTGAAGAATTGCTGTGGTTTCTTGAGTAGTGATGTTTTGATGGTCATTTGGAAATTTTAGGTATTGAATAATGTCACTGAGATAGCTGGACAGAAATAAAACATTATTTTGGTTTCTAGACGTGTTTTACTTAATGGGAACAATAATAATTGAGATTTACCAATATCTGACTAACCGTTCACTCTTAAGTAATTTGGTAACGATTAACTATGTACAGGTTAGGTAGGACGAGTCATTTCAAATCTTAATCAATCAGAGAACACATTTGCTATTATTAAGATTATCTTTTAGTGGTCGATCCCCGAAGAAATTTTGATTGCTTAGCATTGCAAGTCGTCATAAATCGAGACCAAACAAGCGTTTTGGAAAAACATTTTAACGCTGCCAAAAATATAATATTAAAAAAAAATACCACAATCAGAAGCGAAGAATTTAACGAAATAAAAAATCACGGACCCATTTCAGTGACATTAAACGGTAAATACAGGGACATTACAAATAATGCTTCCAGAGTAAATAGGGAGGCGAACCCGAACACGTAATTTATAAGGAGTTTTTTAATAGAAAATATTTGGTGACTTGGTTTAAATTACGAGTATCACCTACATTACACAGGCAGACAAAAACTCTTGGGTATTATTTCTGAACAGACATTTCAAGTGGAATGAGAATACTTTTGAAGGTCAGCTGTTTTGATATTCACTAGGGAATAAGGAAAATTTGAAAGTGGAGAAGAATTTTAGTTTTGTTCTAGCTCAGTGTGTCAACTAACAGACAACTAACAGATTTCTACAACTACTGACTATCGTTAATTATAACAACAAATTCACAACGAAATTAGACTAAACTTATTTCCAGCATTGTCCTGGGTGTTTTTTATTTAATCACCAGAATTAGATATTTCTCCATATAAAACATCTTCATCATCCAAATGTTTTAATCCTGCCATCAATTCTATTCTCTCAGTGAATTAATTACAAACCACGGAGTTTATCTCCTCAATTTCCTTCTTCAGAGTACCTTTAAAATATCTTACGGTCTCTAAAAACTTTATTTTTTCATCAGTACATTCATTAGCATAACTGCGTTGCTTCTGGTTAATCTCGAGCCTCTTGCTCAGTGTCGGCAAAATGAACATTTTATAGTCCATCGCTAATCTTCAGTCATTATGATAAAACCTACCTATCTGTAAAAACTGGGGGTTCCAACCTGACTTTTTAAAACTGCATAACGTTTATGTTGTCTATAAAATATTTAATTATAAGTCTTGTTAGCTTCCTTAAATGTTTTATGTGTTTTTCTTTCTTTATATTAGTTGTTCCGTGGTTTCATTTAGAGGTTTGGTTTGTTGGGCTAGATTAGTTTGCAATTCTAAATTGCTAACTTTCGACTTTTTAGCTTGTTAAACTTTCGACTTTTGGGTCTAATAATCAAATTCTTTTGGAGCCCAAACTTGAACTTTAAAATAGTTAAATTACTCTCTGAAAGCTCCTACTCTAACAAAAAACAGGTTAAACGATAGGATTCTCCTATCAGTAACTTGGACTACAAAACTTTTCCCAGCACCACTTATAAATTCTTGCGTAGCCTTTAAAATATTCTAAGGTCAAGGCAAGAAACTTTCTGGAAACAATATGTTTACTATTTAAAATAGTAATCAAACATTTGTAAGTCATATTGTATGAATATTAAGAGGGCTACCTATCGGCTGACATGACAGCGAAGGTTCATCAATTATTTAGCAAAAGACGAACGACTTTTGTTATTAACGGTTCCAGATGGTTTGTATAATTTATAAAATTGACATTGGATTGGGTTTTGCTTTTAAGGGTTGGGTTTCTAAAGGTTTTGGAAGCTCGAATAGCAAGACATTGTAAAAAATAAATAGAAGGTAAATACGACTATCAATTTAACGAAAGGAAGATGTGTGGTTTACCAATTAATTTATTTTAACCACTAGGTATAACACAAGTTCTGATGTTAGTCCCATTGATCTCAAAACGATGAAGGAAAATATCGTGAAAAAATCAACATGTCTTAGAAGCAAAAACTCCAGTGAAATCAACTAGCCCGCATTGGACCCGCGTTGTAGATTACGGCCTTCACCCCTCACAAAGAGGATGCCTGTGTCCCAGCAGAGGTAATTATAGGCCGATTATGCTTTTGCTGCGCAAGTCCTAAGGGTAATTAATGCTATCTCTGATGGCTAATCACATGTTAGCTGTAATTTTCAACACAGTTTGCAGTTATGCGTTACCAACATAACTGCAAAATATAAACCACCTGGAGCAAGATTTGATAATACGTTCATTTGTGTAATCAAATCATTCTCCCTGTGTTATGAATCACAGTAGGCACTACTTCAACATCCATTACTTCATTTACCCGGAAAGTTTCAGTAACATTATTAGTAAAAGCATTAAAGCACGTCGAAACTTCACCAGTAATACGTACCAGCATCTAATAATATTATTCCAATATTTGAACCTCACTTTTTACATGCAAAATCTTTTTTACCTCCGATGTTTCACGCCAGGTGGCGCCACGTATCACAGTTCTCAGAACATTACCCACACGTTACGATTTATTATTTAGCGCGTGGTTTCTTTGCGAAGTTTCCCTTCACAGTTTAAAAGCGATACAAATGTAAATATGTTTATATAACATTGTTGTTATGGAAAATGCTGTAGTTTGATATGTTCTATGGTTATACTGAATTGTGAATTCAAGAGGAAAATCACAACAAGTTTTTTTTAACGCTTGAGCGAGCCGTCCACCGTGAGCTAAATTAAGTAAGTTTGCAGTTAGTTTAGTTTAGCTCGCCAATTCTTCATACATGTGGTTGGACGCACGTAGCAAGGGGTATCGTGATACCCAGTAACTGAGTTATGGAGATCAGATAGGCAGTCGCTCCATGTCAAATACTGGTATTCAGCTGCATTCGGTTGGATTAGAAGCCGACCCCAACATAAAAGTTGGGATAAGGCTAGGCAGATTGATTGCTAAAGGATTGCCAACTCTGCATTCCTTATGCACCAGCTTTTCTTATATATACTACAATTATACTAAGATAATATTGCAACCGACTGGCAGCAAGGTGAATACTTGATCTCATGCAGAGAAAGAACATTCTCACTACGTATTGGCCGTTCTAAGCCATTAAGTCCAGATTTCTTTACGAATATTTTCTTTATATTTACCTAGGGCTTAGATTGATTTATGATTCATCTATCATTGAAAAGGTTACCTTGTTTCACGCCAGCTTCTAAATTAAGGCACGGTTGATTTAAATTACCCGAAATTTATAAATGGCCGCAGCAATAAATCCAATTAAAAGTTTTGCTAAAACAGTCAATCACTGCCTATAAAAAGACGTTCCATTTGTGCATCGAATAAGAGAAGTCGTTACACCAACAGGTGCAAACAAAGTTGTAGTATAAATCTTGCGCTCCGTGATTTACCGAGCAACTTCGGGGCTCCGGGTCCTACGTTCAATGCTTCGGCAAAACGTATGGCAGTTCCGACTTGTCTTTTTTATCGTGTTGTGGGTAATTGGAAAAAAAATCGCTAAAGAAGAGTTGTTGGGGATTATATTTATTTATGTGGTTTTGGAGTTCTGGTATTGATTGGATATAAGAGGGAGTCGTGACAATGACTTAGGGGTGAACGATCTCTACTAATAGGTGGTGACGCTTCAGTGGTTCAGAAAACACATTACTTCCCCTAATAAATTAATATGATACGAACACAATGTGATATTCCCTACGTGTAGAATATATCTGGAAATCTGTCAACTTGATTACGTTATTTTCACGATTTGGTTCGCTGAGGTGAGATAGCAGTTATATTCTATAATCTGCCTAGCCTCGGGTTGGCTTTCAGTCTAACCGGATGCAACTGAATTTTTACATGGAGCGACTGCCTATCTGACCTCCACAACCGAGTTACTGGGTAACTCAATACCCCTTGGTAAGATTGACACGTGCAGTTCTAGCCACGTGTTCTTCCCGTAGTCAAAATCAAATCACTATTTCGTAAGAAACTCTTAATTAAAAGCTTTTTATCAGTGAAAACATTTATATTCACTGATTTTTCTAAATCGTATAACATCAAGAAGAAAAAACCTAAATCCTCACCAACAAATCTTTAACAATGTTCAAAAAATAATTTTAAAGTTCTACCTGCTGTAACGCTGATAATAATTGATCAAATCAGCTTCAGGCACGTCACCTCAGTTCTATTCAACCTCGGGTCTTTAACTCGACCTCAACTAATGAATTTAGACAACTATTAAATTCTCGCTGATTGAAGATTACAATTGAACTGATTTATTTTAACTTTTTCAATGTGAAAATTTTAATTATTTGATCGTCGAGCTTTAATTTCAGTAGGAGCGTTGGAATGAGAAAGTTTGAGGTTTGTAGGTATTCATTTATTACTAATTTTAGAAAATTCTTCAAACACCTAATAAGTTGGTTGTAGAAACAATATACTGAAACCAGTTTAACAAACTTTTGATTATGTATGAGTTTATACATATAGCATGCAACATAGTTTAGGTATGTTTTTACCTCTGATCAAAGTTGTTACTTATAATTAACAACAATTTTCATCCACTCCTAATTAAAGCTATAATTTGAAAGTATGTTGTTATTATCTAGTATACCAGAAATTCTACTGGTTGCGTTTGGTAAAATCTCTAAAATGCGCTAAGGTAGCCCGCGAAATTCAAATTTTCATCCGTTTTTTGCAATTTGCAGGTCAGTGTCAGGTTGTATGTTGATTAAAATATGATTCGCGACCGTCACCAATATGGCTTTACAGAATTATAATAATAAAAATCAGCAATACAACTTCTTAAGTTAGCATAATCCTCAAATGCCATGATTTCATGAAATAGTTATTTAATAGGATTACACGAACTTAGACAGTTGTATTGATGAATTTTATGATTATAATTCTACAAATAAACATTTGGTACGGCCGCCGATCATATTTAGATGAACATACAACCTGATACTGACCTGAAAATTGCAAAAAAAAAAAAGTAAAAAAATTTGAATTTCGCGGGCTGCCTTGACGCTTTCGCCTTAACTGATTTTAAATTAACATTTTACCAATTACCTATTTTACAGAGAGAATGAACTTACATAGCGTGAACTAAGCTGAAAACGACTTGGCCATAAGCAGCACCTTTACAAATGTGTTAAATATACTTACACTTGAAGCCTACTCCCAAACGAAGCATAACTCAGACACTTTACAAAGCAACGCCACAAGAAACACATAAGTGGCACTTCTAACATTGCGTTCACACAAAAAGTACATTAAAACTAAGAAAGTGGCACGCGAAGAGCTTTAAAACAAAAAGATCGTGGACAAACAGTAAATCTCGAGGTAAGTAGAGCGGTACCTGGCAAACTTTCACTGTAATGGCACTTGGCGATGTTGGTGACAAATGTTTGGATCGGTATTGGTTTTGAATGTTTTGGGGGATTAGGATTTTGGGTCGCTAGGTACTGCTTCAACTTTCAGACGGTCGCACAGAAAATAAAATTTTCTAAATCGGAGAAAGAAATGTTTGTTTTTGGAGACTTTACCGAAGAGGTGCTTCCGAGTCGCCCTGGGTACGTACCGCGACAGCTGAAGAGAGGTGGCATGGATAAAAGAGTTCCGGGAAGGACTTGGGGAAATCCTCGTTCAGCAGTGGGACAGTCAGTCAAGGCTGGGAAGACAGATAAGGCCGAGCCGAGAAAAAAAAAACAAAGGGGCTCGTAATTAATATGCAATGTAATATAACATCTCTTGATCGTCTCACTAAAGTACGTAGAAGGTTAGGTACTTGTTCTTTGTCAACATTTTACGGCAAATCTGCATCTTTAAGAAATAAAATAATTCAGTTACTATAAGGCCGCGGACTCGAACTCAGCGGGCAGCGGGGCGGCGGTGGCGGCGGCGCGGCAACGCATAGTTTTATATGGAACCGCTCGCTCCCCGCGCCGCTGCTTTCAAGGCCAGTTACATATAAATCTATGCATTTGAACGCGCCGCTGCCGCCGCCGCCCCGCTGCCCGCAAGATTCGAGGCTTACATAACAAGCCGCAAGTCACAGCGCCTTTATAGTCCCACGTGCCTACAACTGCCCCCAAAATGTAGTAATAACAGAAACACAAGCTTCTCTAAGTTAGTTCGGGAGTCCGGGCCCAATTAGAGGTCTTAATGCTACGACCTCAGGGCAAGTACAGGTCAAATATAGTTGAGGAGCCGCAGCTTTGTAAAAAAATGATTTTGTTACGGATGGTGAGGTAATTCTTGATAGTATTGGCCTATTTCACTGAATCTGAATAGACACTAAGAATAAAACCTGATTTACGATTTAATTGCCTGAGGTATACCATAAATTGAAGCAACAATAAAAGTGGCATCGTATAAACGTTTAGATTATGCAAGTAATTTTTAACATGGAATCCATAGGTACCTATGTAATGACCGTTACGTTTCAAATTTACTTTCGGCCTACCACTATCTCACGAACAGCTTAACCGCCTCTAGGCTTTGTCTGCGTGAGGGTATTTTTACGCCAAATTTTTTAAGTTGCTTCACTAAACCTTAAATAAATCGAGAACTACAAGTCCGATCAGTCGAGTTGCAAAATCTCGACCTAAAAATCGCAATCTCGAACCAAAAATTTCAAACCATGAATGTGTATGAAACTGCCTGATGGGTTTACCCAAAATTTACTCGCAGGTGGTAAAGGATGACTTAAATATTTAAGACTTTCGACGGAGAATTGCGAGACACCAATGACATGCTTAGAATTGCCATTTAGTATAGTAGGTACAGGTAGTAAAGGAATTGCCAAGGAAGAATGGTCCAAGAATAATCAAAGCAAAATTTATGGCGACAGGTCGAATTTAGATCGGATGTAGGTAGTGTAGATACGTCCATACAAGTAGTAGGTAAGTACAACTAGGTCAGATTTTCATGAATTCGGTTTCAGAGCAAAGCCCAAGTGCTCACACAAATAACATTGAACTGTGAAATCTGGTTTTGATAGGTCTTGCAGAATATAGCACTCACTTCAAGTAAAAAGTTCTCGAAAACGAAACAATATTTCCAAGGTTAATCCAGTTTTAGGCCATAAATATTCACCAAAACCCAACGAATGTTTAACAGCTTGCAAAATTTCAGCGTCGAAACGTAAAAACTTCAATACAGTTCAGCTATAAATCTAGTTTTAAACCATTTTCGGTTAGTGTCAATACCCAGTTATCGTATATTGAGCATTTTATAGGTATTTAAGTAGCTGACGACAGCTTTACAATGGGCGTAGATTTTATTTAGTGGCGCTTTTGAGTGGCGTATCAGGTTTATGAATAGCTGTGATAAAATGAAGTTTTAAGGTCGATCGATGGATACTTTATCGTCGTTCGGTACTTTGGTGATATAATGTCGTTTTATGTCTGCGGTGATTGGATCGGAGATTTGTTTCAGCGATATTAATATCGAGTATTAATTTAATGATTATGTCTTCGTAGTTACAGTTTTTAAGCTTTCAATCTGATTTCCCAAGTTTACCATTATGTCATGACTACAAAGGAGAGTATTAAGCTTCCTTGTTCAACAAATTTTCAATAACGCGGCCATTAGGAATCCAACTCCCAGCAGTGGATGTTATAGACTGATTTTATAATAACTCCACTGAATATTTTAATAATTATCATAATAAATAGACAAAAAGAACGAATTCCGCATTGGTAACAGCTGTCGTCATCGTTATACAATATCCATCAACGCATGCAGACGGCAACTTATTAAATAAAAGTGCAAAAAAACCATGATGGATTGGAAATTGGGCTCCAGTGCAAATTAATATTAATATCTGTATTCTTTCGATTTGATTCGATTCTAATGAAGACGATGATATTTGCTCGATGAAATTGCAATTGTTTTAAGTATTATTTCCTATACTCTGTTATCTAAGGCCCTTTCCTCACTGGTCGGTACGTCAGCGGTGCGGGATCAGCATGCTCGGTATGCTCGATACTGAAACCTTACCGAGCGCCTATATTTCAATGAGCGTTTCCTGATGGGCTCGGTATACGCGGGAGTGGGGCGGGATTGTTTCGATTTACCGCGTCTCGGTAGAAGCATCCAGTGCGGTACCCGCTCACGTCACGCGTTTAACAGCATGCTCGATATAGTCGGTACTGAAAGCTTATCGACCGCTTATAGTTCAATGAAAGCGGTACTGCACAAATTATACCGAAAACATTACGTCAGGTCCGTAAATAAATGAATTTGCAGAGCATACTATATCGAAACGATACCGCACCGACCAATGAGTAAATGCTTTAACACAGAACTGCGAGACTAATGTTCAGTTATTGAAGAAATATCTTTTGATTAATTAAAATTGAAAAATACCTAGATGATTATGGACAAGACTAAGAGAGAGGCAACAGTCTTTAAAAATTAACTTAAAATTAAAAAGTATAAAAACGATTTTCAACGACGGTGAAAATCGAAGCAAAGCCGAAGAATGTCTGAATAATAAAGTGTGATCATGCGGAAGGAACAAGTGGGAGGCGATTACTTAAGATCAATTAACAATTTACAGCTGAAATGTAAGTGATGGCTCTTGGGAACACTCCAATAATACGATATTTCCACTTTGATATTGGGGCTGCCCTTTTCAAAAGGTCAGATGGTAGGTACTTATAATTTGACAACCAATCAAGAAGCATGATTTTATAATAATCAAAGATATTTTGAATGAATATGCCATGACAATAAGCTTACAATCTGAGACGTAAAACTTGGCACAGAATCTGGGAGTAACCCTTTGCATAGAAGAGATAAGCTCTAGGTTCACGCCATTATACTTTGGTTTAGTCTACCAAGAAATACCCTCGCACAAGCTTATGGACACAACAAGAAAGCCACAAAATCATCAACTATCCACTCCAACCATTATTAATGGATTCAACAACAATGTCAACATAAATTTGCAACAAACTATGAACCAAAGACACTGGAAACTTAGATAATCAGTGTTGGACACTACGAAGACCGCTGACACAAAGTTTCAGCACAAAAACATGGTCTCGCCACAAGTTGTCGCGACTTTGGTCCAGAAGTAGAAGTGGATAGGTTTAAATCAATAGATGTTGTGTAAGGAAACGTAAACTCTGCTATGAACTTTCTTTCATTGGTTTGGTTTGTTGGAAATTGATTTCTTGCAGCACCTATTTTATTAAAATTGGACTACCTTTCATTACTTTTTCTGTGACATAACATTCATAGGCTCGAATTTAAGGGTTTCACAATCCAGATTGTGATGGGCTGATTTCATAGAGGCTAACTTTGTGCTTAAGATTTATAACATTCGTTATACAGCCAAAAGACGCCCACTGCTGGACTTACGGTAATCACAAACATCGCTACATCAACCGGTCCAGTGGTTACAAACAGCAGATCTCCGTAACCTTAACCAAGCCCTTATATCCAATACTTATTATAATCATTCGGCGTTTGTAACCTTTTCCATATACTTCTTAACATTAATGGGAATACTTTCCCAATTTATCTACTCCTTCACCATTTACCGAGTGATACACTGTGTAACTACAGCATCTGCTCGAAACAAGTCAGGAACAGTTACAAACCGCGACATGTTGGCATTACTACCTGCCACAGTGCGCGTGACTCGAATATATTAACACAGTTACAAACGCATTTCGATTTAAATTTTGGGTGTTTTGAAACGTGACGTACATTAATTTTCTAATCTTTTCTTCCTTTGTTTATTTTTGGACTTACAGGTACTGGTTCGACTGGTTTTGATGCTGATTAAAAAGGGACTTTAATTTCTTTACGGGGCCTTTATTTCTTTATGACTGTGTAAATTATTCTTAAGACCAATAGTAAAATAAAATCACTGCAATCAGAGAAGATTTTAAACGTGCTGCGATATAAAATCTGATTAGGTACTGCTAGCACCTCAAAAACGGTTTAAAAGATTAACTTTTTTTGAAGGCAAAACGTTCATAATGTTTAAAGAATAACACTAAAATGCAGTTTAACTACTAACTTCATGTACTAAATAAGTATGCTAACCGCTGCAACTACTGTGAGGAAACTCTGTGGTTCGTGAAAATACTTACATCTACGCGACTCTCAGGCAAACTGAAATTGAAAAAGTAGATAATTTTATGTTTGTTTAAGAATATTTTGAATGCATGCAAAATGAATGTAGAAGATCTATTTTAAGGAACCAGAACAGGCAGAATAGTATAGGATCCGCAGAGGAACGACCTTCACCTATCTGTTTAATGGATAAAAGTATTTTAAATCAAATTTAGAGTGTTATAAAATATATCGCGAGTGGGCTGGCAAAAAAAATGCCAGACTGTGATTAATAAAACAATCGAAAATTACTTTTTTTAAACATTGCAAGATATATACCAATTTAAAGAGCTTCTCAATGAGATCCTTTGCTCGAGTTTTGCTAATTGTTAGTCAATTCAGAGTTATTGATCTAAATAGGTGACTACTTGGCGAACTAAGTTTAGGAATATTCTTGGGTTTAGGTATTATAATACCTAAGTTTATTCTAACTATTTTCAATGTAACTATGGTCAAAAGACCTACCGTTTAAAATACCTAAAGATCGTTTTACCGATTTTTGTAATAACTAATGAACGAAATCCATAAAGGAGAATTCATCTTCGGTTTATTCAACTACAATTAATTCACCTAAGATTGATTAAACTAACGGACGATTCAGCTACTGTTGATTTATCTGTGGTCAATATTTCTAATTATTTTAGTTACAAAAGTTTTAGTTACAAAAAAATATATTTACCCAATAAAATTTTAAAATATTATAGACAATACAGAAGACATTGACATTGTAACTACCCACCACTTTAGAAATCAATCCAGCGCGCAGTATTAATAAACTGTAGACGAGTCGTCCATTAGGTATTTTACACGAAGTTGAAATATCCAATATCTTAAAAAATCATTAGATTAATCGTTCGTTAGTGCGATTAATTTTAGTTTAATCAAAATTATGTAAATAAAACAGTAGTTGAGCCGACCAATATGCGTTCAGAACATATGTGAATCAATCGTAGTTTTCTCGAAAACTTTAATTATTTATAATACGTAACCATTCTTGGCGCTCAATAGACATAAGTGATATATCAATGGATAGTGCTTTTTAAGAGAAACATTTGTTACTGAAACGAAATAATCGTTAAACGAATGAGTGTAATAAAAAGTCATTGTTTTATTTTTACTAATCGTAGTCTGGCCAGGATTTTTTTAGCCAACTTACTTGCGATATATTTAATAACATACTAAAAATATGAAATACTTTTCATTATTTAACCAGCTGAAGGTCGTTCCGCTGCAGATCTTAGACCAGAAGAAAACGTCTCTGAAGTTAGAGTTGGATCCTAAGCTAGTGTTTATCAAGCCATTCGTCTGCCTAGCCTTTTCCTAACTAAGTACAATTCTAGTCCGGCGGGGTGTTGTTAGCTGCGATACAGTTAATACTTTTGCAGCTATCATAGATAGTTTTACTAGTTGTACTTAGTCTTGTGTTATTTGTTCGGAAATAAACTTTAATTATTTTATTTATTATTAACTGGATGCATCTGACCTACACAACCCAGTTAAAAGTATAAAAGAATCATAACAGTAATAAAGGCAATTAATAAAATAATAATCTATTAACTTACCTATAGTTACTTATATTTCATTCACTTACTAATAGTGTTAGTAATTGGATGAATAGATAAGCTACTTATAAATGCATCAGTCTTCATTGTACCCCTTATAATAATCTGCTTACCCCTGTAAAATTCCGACTCATCAGAAACACAATTTATTTTATTCAAATACAATGACAAAGGAAATTAATTTCGCCGATGTTTGTAAGGTCTTCACGTTCGTCAACTGCCCCTTTTAAATAAACAATCAGCATAGACTAGGAGAGAGAGTGCTCTGAATTTATTGAATCTTTTCATAAAATAATCATTTTACGTTTATCACAGGGAAATGGAAATAAATTACAAAAATCTTAAAATAAATTATAGATGGAAGGATGACGATGACTTGAGATAACATAAAAGAAAAACATAATCTTATTGCTACTAGTGGTCGCCCAGTGGTCGAAATTTGACCATAATTCATTTAAATTTTAAGTTTGATAAGATAGTTTAGGATGGTTCATACTAATTCTATGTATAGTATGTACTAGGCAATTCTATGTTGCTATGTCATTATTCTAACATCTTTAACCATAAACAAAAGAGTGTGTGTGTGTCAAACGCATGGTAGTGTGTGTAATGTTTTCTTAAATAATTTAATTTATTTCTAATGCTTATATAAAAATATTAGCTTTCTGCACTTCTTCTCCATATAAACTTGAATTGTGCCATATTTCATACTCCTCCGTCCGCATATTTTTTGTAAAAAGGGGTACATAAATTTTGCTTCACGTATTTTAATATAAATTATTTGTTATAATGAAAATGATGTTCCGATAAGGATGAAGCTCTCTTAATATAATTGAAGTCGTTTCAAAATATACATAAGGACATTTAAACTTAAAGCCTTCAAAAATAAACGATTTTTGACTGCAGGAAAATTTTTCATCAAGTTTTCAAATTTCGGTCAAATCTACACCCTAGGTGATTGTCTAAAATCATTTATTTATCGTACACGATGGTCGTTCTGACGTTAATAATGTAGCAATGGCGTCACGGTCAGTCACTTTAACTGTTGATACACAACAAGCTGTAGACGCCAAGGGTATTGAAATAAACAAAACTTCATAGAAGGTTAATCCTGAGCTAAAGGCTAAGACAAATCATAATAAATTCTGTCTTTGACAAGTACCTACAAACCAGCAATGTTCTTATTATTAGAATATCTAATATTAGGAGGATCTTTAGGAGGTTTATTTATAAACGTTGCTTAAAGTTGAGTAATGATTATTATATTTATAACATCTGCTTAGCCATTTTTTTTTATAAACCCCTAGGCCTTAAAAAGAATATCAATTGATATGACAAACTTACCTTTTTAGTACCTAGTTATTAATATATTTACGGTTATTCTAAGAGCTCCGTTTGATTCTAGAACGAGTTGGGCTAACCCAAAATAAATACTTAAATACTTAAATGTTAATATGTATTTTAGAAGATCATAAAAAGGCAATAAGTAAGACGGTATTATTTTTTCCTCGAACTTGGATTACGAAGATTTTTGGAAGGGTGTGACCAACAACTAATACTTTAATACCAAGTTCACTGTTAACGATTCTTATAGAATTTCCTTGAATAATAATTGGTCAATATAAACGAAACAGAAAGAAAATGACTTAAAATTAAAACCTTTTACTTTTAAGATGCTGATAGTGACGTAGTTTTTAGTGAAATGCTGACAATTTCACTCCACATAACAATAACACTTAGAATTTGGGCCACCGTAAAAGAAAATTGTCTCCTTTTAGTCGCTATCTTTTTTTTATTTTTCACATTTATCTACCTGAAAAACGAATAATTAGAATGGGCCAATTGGCTTCCATATCGTGAAACTACGCTTCAATATTATGACACATCGAGTATAAAACAGTTCTGTGTAGACTGCCATCCCTGTCACTCGTATTTGTATCTCTCTGTGTCTCTTCCTAAAGGGTCCCCGAAATGATCAACTGCAATTGATTATATTATATTGACAATAGAATTGTAGTAATATTGACAATTGCTTCAATTGCATTTGGTAGTTGATCAATTTGCGCATCAATGTGTATCAACCACGTAAAAGTTGACAATTGCAATTGATCGTTTCTGGTACCCTTATAACTCATTGTGTCATATTATCGCCTGCAATGTAAAAATGTTCATTGCAGGAATAAAACTAGTTTGAAATTCTCGTTGAGTAGTTCCACTTCTAATGCAAATAGTGTGCGGGAATGTTTCCACGTGTTCAAGTTAAGCTCAGTGGCATTTCATTTCCTGTGTGTACTAGTGAATACTGAATGATACAATTTGTGTTAAAAAGTTAGTACTAAGTGGGAAAATGGCAGCAGTAGGTTTTGATAGATTTCTTCTTTACTTTTTTGTCTAATTTTTGAGAAAAGCACAGAGAAGTAATTTTGAAAAATCTAGGAAATCAAATACCACACAAGAGTAGCTTTGAACTAGCACTCAATATAGATAAGTGGAAGCTGCTGCTCAGATAAGAGAAATCCGTCGTAAATTGAAGAAGGATTGCTATTGTACCTACCGTTATACTCTGAAATTGAAGTAAAGCTAGCAATTTTGAAACAAAACACAGTCGTTTTTTTTACCTCTTACCTAACTACCCAAAGTCACACATAAATTGTGTCCCACCCACAACACGACATAAATAAAAATTAATATTTTCAGGCCGTAAACATAAGTAGGCTTTTACATAAAGATATGTCATAACACCCAGACTGGGACTTATTTTTGTACCTTCACCTTCGAACAGTGACCTTGAATCGTAGAGCGGATGACCTTGAAGACGATTCTTTGATTGATTTAGGTCTGTTACGCGGGTGACAGATACAAATATTTGGCTTGCTCGGTGCTGAAGTAAGAGGAGTCGGATTTAAGAGGAAATTTTTTAAGTTATGGTGATATTCCTGTTTGTGTAGTCATGTTCTTTTTGTGTGCAAAAGTGCAAATCAGCAGCAATTTATTATCTATACATACGTACATACAAATAAATAAAATTGAAGTGTCTGTTTGTAATGTCAAAATAACAGCATTTTACTAAATGCATATGAAAGTATATACGATACATACAATGAAAACATAATTTTAAAAAAATGTTTATCTGTCTGTTTGTTCCGAATAATCTCCGAAACGGCTGGTCCGATTTTGACGAGACTTTCACTGGAAGATAGCTGGTGTTACAACAAATAACTTAGTCTAATTTTATCATAGACAAAGAAATAGGGTCCACGCGGGCGAAGCTACGAGCAACAGCTAGTATGTAATAAATAAAGTTTAGGTACTTGATGACGGTGTCTGGACTTTTTCATTACATGGGGCTCAAACATCACCAGTATAATGTGGATTCACTAAATATAAGCCTCTGCTTTCAATGCAGGCGATATCTAGGTGTGAATGTGTTACCTAAGTAAATATTTACAAAGTTTTTTATCAGTACTAACCTGCTATAGAAACTTTCAAGTAATCCACCTCAAAGATCGGAATTTAAATGGGATTAGAAGTCACTGAAAGCGATCCTGTTTCATACAGCGTGGGATCATATCGGTAGCATCTGTGCGAACTACGGGCCTTTGTGTTGTCTGCAGCGTTGCAAGATTCTATGTCTTATTGTAACCAAAGGAAACATTAAATCTTGGTCGCCAACATTTTTGCCTGAAAAAAAATTACAGAGTAGAAACAACAATGAATTTCAGACATTACTAAAGAAAACTTCTTCCTAAACTTTGGAATATTGAACGTGAAGCTTTCTCATTATTTTGTTATAAATAATAAGAGCTATAATCCATCCATCTGTCATAATTCTTTTCCCATTCCTCACTTCTCAAAACAGCCTTCTCTCAGAAACAATACAACAAAACTAGAACACAATATCCCTCCTAATCCTGTCCACTCCACACTTTATGAAAAAATCCCTCACCATACAAAAAATATCTCTGACGCTAACGAACAATCTCTCACAAACGCAGCACGTAGTTGACAGACAGACATAATTATTATAATATTATTAACGGCGGAAGAACATGTCGTTACACGTATAGTGAGTTAGTTAGCCGTCAGCTTAGGACTTATTGCATGATTTATTTTCGTGTTGAAATTAAATACCGGTTGAACATAGTTGTGAATTTTTTAATGGCCTTTATTCAATTATCATTTCCACTTGTTTTGTCAAGTTTGCTTTGCCTTAGTGTGTATTCTATATCCTAATCTTTTGATCCAACCACAATCCAAATCATGCATTAATATTAAGAGCTATATTTTCTAGTTTAGTCTCTGGTGAGGCCGAAAAGATTACAATATTTTCAGAAACCTTAACAGAAAGTAAACATATGTTAGATGTTATTAAAGCTAACATCTGGAATGAGAGGGTTAATATAATAAGTAATAATATAGCTCAGTTAGAAAGCAGAGAATGTCACAGAATTCACCGAACTAAGATAGGGTCTTAAATATTCCCACTATGTAGTGTTGGTATTCACATACTTGCTTTGACAGCTCCTAATATAGACAGCTTAAAAATATATAAAAATAGTACTTAGACAGACGTCTCAGCTTCAAATAAAGGGTTGTGACAAATTGTGACAAGACTAGGGACTGGCTGTTTCATTACCGACGTTTCTCGACGAATAAAGAATGAGTTATGTGACATATCTCTGAGGAGGGCTTGTGAAATATTTATTTTTCCATGATATAGTGCTTTAGTAGTGGCATGAATATGTTGAATGTGCTGTTTAAGAAGCCTTTTTGGCGCTGTGAAAGCGAATTTAGTGAACTGAGATTTGACGACATTTTTCTTTGAAATTATCACAACATCTTTCGAATTACTTTTTTATGAGAAACGTTATGAATTAAATGAATTTATGAGAGTTAGTGGGAAAGGTAACACAGAAAGATTATAAGGAAGTCAGAGTACGGGATACCTCGAATTGAAAAACGCTAGGTCATTGAAGCGACAATCTTGCTAAGGTAGCTGGTAACAGCTGGATAAAAAATACCAAGGGTAGAGCCGAATAGCGTGCGCTTTAAGAGGCTAGAAGCTAGGAGGAGAGATTTTTAATAAATTTAAATAAACTAAAAAACACTCATGACTGACTATTGATTAGTTAAAGGTCTAACACCGAAATGATAGGTGGCCAGGTTGAGGCTAACATTGGAACATCCACCTTTCCGTTAAATGACGATAAATACTGCTGTAACCCTTTTGTTAACGTGCTAATATATATTTAGGGCATTTATAATGCCGTTGGGTGTTCGGCGATAAGTAAGGTGCAGCTTTTGTTCGGATACGTGTGCTTAATTTGATATTTTATAGAGATTTTATTTAAGGTTATTTGGGGTAAAGTGTGATTTAGGACACATAACATTGATATAGAAAAACCCTATATCAATTACACATAACTAATTATTACAGATTCCGCAACTTTATTATTCGAGTGTAAAAGGCACTTAAAAATTTGATGAACTGATTCTAAGAATTACTCACCAAATACTGGCAACACAGAAAAAATATTTTCATTTAGTTTACTTTCCTATTTCAGAGTGAAACATTGGAGTTAATTAATTGTTTTTTTTAAGAAAACGTTAAAATTAAAGATCAATAATTGTTAAATGAGATTATAATTATTTACAGATCCAGTTCTATTGGAATTAGTTGATTGCAGTGAATCAATTAATTTAAGTGTCTCATTTAATTCAAAATAGCTTAAGTATTTTTGATTAGTTGATTATAGGACATACCCAACTGGATGACTAGAATACCTTGGATGTGGTTATTTATTTATTTACTTATTGTTCAAATTTACCCTAGTAGGTACTTATAAACTTATAATTAAGTATCCAATCTAATTCAGATGATAGAAGGAATAAAAATCAAGAATACTAGAGTAGCCCTTACCTTTATGGTATTCCCATTTAGTATTTTAATCTTGACCTGTTGAAGGTCACACACACAACATCTCTGAGTTGATAATTTGCACACGTCATTGAAAACGAACGTGAATGTAACGCATAATTATTTCCCTCCATTTCTTTTTCATTTTGAATTGTCATTATTTATTTCTACACCTAGGCACTATATTATATATTACATTATTAATTGACGTTTATGCAAAAAAAAAAAAATTTTTTTATATTTTATACAACAGATTTTTTAATTTTGACCAGCTTTATTTGGTCCTAATTATACCAGTAGCAACAAAAATACTATAATCTCCATTGTAAACTTCTAAATATTCTAGACTTCATATTGTAATGTCGTAATATCGAGCGTTGCCTGTTGAACTTAAAAAAATAAAAAATAATGCCTGATTTGCGAAGTAGGGAAAGTTAAATTGCACCATAAATTCACATCAACTGCATCATTAACTTTTGAATTGAAAACAACGAAATTACCTTCGAACAAACAGTTTGTATTTCTCCAACAAAACCGAAACTTTAAAACCTAATTTTCAACTTTAAAGCCTCCTTTTAAAGCCATTTATAACGTCCAAACTAATTACCCAACTAGAACTACGCCTTCGTGTGTCAGTGTATAAATTGGCTAAGATAAATGAGTTCTGCCGGTTCCCCTGGCTTAATGGCGTGATCTATCATCTATCACGGGTGTCGAGGAACTGCTGCTACTGTCCACTTAACGGTCTTAAGTTTTTGAGCGATTCTTCGTCGAAGAAAGGTGGTGCATCTGCATGTAATTACATTGTGGAAAGTCGGGAGAAAATTAAAGTTTGTGTTCAGGTTTGAAGGATGCCGGTGTAATTAGGATCGACAGATTTTAACTGGGTAAAATCACTTTGTTTGTTTTAGGCGGGCAACGCATTGCGATGGCGAATTATGTTTTTGGTGCAGTTCAATTTTACCATAAAGTAGCAATCAAATCTTTAATTTTCAGTCTTTACTTTTCTTTCGTTTTCTTCTTTTTTGTCTTTGGACATAAGTTTGAAGAAAACACTCGAAAAAGGTAACAATCAGGATTTTCAGAAGTTATTTACTCTCTTTTGTGATACCTACTAAAGATCCTTCTCAGAAGACTTCGTACGAGCGAGGCTCACTTTATGTTTGCCTCCAGACTATTTTCGAAACTTTTCCTCAAAGGCAATTGATTGACACACACTTATCATTAATTCCTATTACCACCAAAATGACCACGAGAAAATCAATAGTGCCGAAAATTGAGTTCCCCAGTTTCATGATGAAGAGCATTATGGTAATGTCCCGTCCCGGGATTTGACGGATCCCGGCCTCTCGTACAATTTATTGCTTATTGTTGTGCACACACAAAGCACCGGGACTTTCTGGCGGACCAACGTGTATAATTGATGAGGTAATGTTTTTTGGAATCATCAAAAATCAGGTGGTTCAAAAGAAAATGCGGACAGTTTGTTTATTTAGAAAGGAAAATATAAAAATAGCATTCTGATGATATAAACAAGTGAATATGAAACTGATAACAGGTGAATATGAAACTGATAGTATATAATTATATAGTTGCTTGCTTGCATTTCAACATGACGGCATTCAATGACGCGTAACAAAACATAACAGAATACCAAACAAAATACAAACTCTCTTAATTTGGTGAGTACACAACTGTGCTTAGCCAAAATTGGACGTAAAACTAAGATAAAAACTAAACTAAGCTGAAATAAGTACAGTCTGCAAATACAAACGTAGAACAACAAACAAACTGCCAAAAACAAGACGTGCTCCTTCTAAGTCCATTAAAACACGAACTCAGATAACAAACACATTTTTCTGCTGACGACACAACAATTTAGATTTTCATCGCGAAAACATTCTAGAAACGCGTTATCACGTGAAATGCTAATAAGAAAGCTGTCATTGTGTCAGTCATACCGTTGTCATGCGAGTGAACTTAATTAGAGCTTAATGGTGTCTAAAACGGGTGAGCAGGATTGGTACTGCCAGTCATTATGGTGGGAACCTGACATGATGTTGCCATTTCACAGTTCATTTTCAGGGTGATTGGAAACATTGTCTGTTCAAACCTTGAAGACGTGCAAGCTATTTTAAACTGTTTAATTAGACTTAACATTTACATTCAAATGACAAACATTAAGATTAGTTGTAATAACCATTTAAGCTCATCTACTTTTGTTGGAGCTGATTATCAAGAGGACGAGGCTATGAATATTAATCCGTACCTATTTGATAATCGTTGCAAATTGAGTCGCTGTAGCTAAGGAGACATTGTAGGCACATTTCCACTCAATGTTATACGTACTTTACTTATCTATAAAATTACTGTTCCTTCTAATTCCTTCTTTCAAAAAACACTTAAGGAACCAGCAATTAAAGCAGCACTTAACGGAAACTTAAGGATAATCTATCATCTCGATAACCACTCCTGATTTTTCTCGAATCAATCATTTTAAATTGACTTGGAGAATTATAAAAAAGATTGCGGATGAGTGCCTCAATCGACGTCCTTGAGCTTTGATTGATGAGTTCAATCCTGTGATTTGCGAGCTCTAAATGGGCTTTGTTCATTTAGATGATAACGTCGATGATTTTTTTGTCGTGAACGTTTTCGTGTCGTTTTGTTTCATGAAGATTCAAATGAGATTTTTGTATTTCCTTCAGCTTCTGTTCAATTTACTCATAACAGCGTGTACCTATACTCTTGTTTCATAGAAAGAACAAAATTGATCTTTTATCGACAATTTTGCCATTTTTATATCAAGAAAAAACTACCATTTGATCAACATGCAATATCCTTTCCAAGCGAAAGTTTCCCGGAGCTGTTTATTTTAGATTATTATGCTGATCTACAAAATAATCACAAACCAAAAGAAAATAGTTAAACGCAAGCTGGCTCAGATAATAAATCGTGTCACCCATTACAGTATAAAAATTTTAAATCTTCCCAGCTTTGAATAATAACTCGATTTAGTAAAACATTAATCAAGTTTTTTCTATGTTGCAGATGCGACGCGTCAACTAGCACAAATGGACGCGACGGGCGCGCGGGAGAATGACGCTGACGGCTCATCGCTCGGCCCCGAGCACTGAAGCTACGATGAGCACTACTCTACTGCCATACCACAACAACACACATTACACAACGTACCTCTACCCCTCGAAAAGGCCGCCAGACGTTAGGAATGCTACCGTCAAAGTCGAAGTCAGAGACGCAAACACTAGCGGTGACTTTATGAGGCTAGTCGAAGACTTTAGTGATTATTTCTATGGTAATACGTCCCATGACTTTACTACCAACTCTAGTCTAGATTTGGCAGACGTATACGGTTACACAAACTGTAGTTTTAACGGTACATTCAATATATCATGTTTTAACAGACAAGTGGACGATGCTGATCAGAACCTGTGGGCGCTGCTGCTGCTGATTTTTCCTTTCTTCACGCTGTTCGGCAATGTATTAGTGATAATGAGTGTAGTGCGGGAGAGGACGCTGCAGACTGTGACTAATTATTTTATAGTGAGTTTGGCTGTTGCTGATCTACTTGTAGCAGTCGTCGTGATGCCGTTTGGAGTTTATTATTTGGTAAGTTCTAAATTAATATGTAGTTTCCTGCCATTCACACGATTATCTCTCGATTATCCTTCAAAACTGTAAGAAGAGACCTTATGCTCAATTTAATGTTTCCTCCGTCAAACATTTCATTAAGTCGTTTTCTATTCAGGAAACTTTTAACAAATAAACACAACATTTACCTTCTGAGACTAGATATATTTTTAACAACCTCCGATTCATTTATACACAATCATGTGACACGTGGAGGTGACAAGAAGTTCTCTCGTGTTTAAGAGTGTCAACAACTTTTATTATCGGCTAAACTATGGTTTTTATAAAGATGGATTTTACTCATAAGATTTAAAAAAATTGTTGTGATCGTCAACATTTACTGTAATATTCGAATTAATGGATGAATGATTGTTAATGAGTGTTACCGAACTATTTATTAAGAGGACTTGAAACGTAGAAAAACAACATTGGTCCCAATATAAAAGTTTTTGTGGTAGTCCTTAATTTTGTGTCCTTTTTTAACTGTCGCTATTCCTTAAAAGATTTGAATGAGTACAGCGAATGGGACTAAAGAATATAGTAACAAGATATTTTGTTAATGATTATTTAGGTAATCTACTATTTAGGTATCAAAAAAGATTACCCAAAACAAAACCTTCAACAAATACCGTTGCTTATAATAACATCTCATACGTAACATATACTGTAACTGTAACATTCATAAAAGCAAGTTGGAATCCTCTGGAATTCCAACGTGGGAGGCAGTTGCTAGTTTTCAGACAGTTCCAGCTAACTAATAAACAAAAGGATTAAATTAAATTGCGATTGGTCGTACGTTGCACATACATGTGTCGAAGTCTAGTTTGAGTCTATGAAATTAATAAAGAAGTGTGTTGACGAAATTTTTAAATAACAGTGTTATGTTTCGTTTTCGTATATCAGAGGATCTTTATTTTTGAAATGCTCAGTTTTGAGAAATTATAACATAGAATGGAGAGTTAAATAAAAAGACAATTAGCGAAGGTGTAGATTTCATAAACTTTAGAAGATTTTAATAAAATTCTACCCATTGATCATGTGCGAAATAATTTAATTTACCTATGCATCATTATGACGTATGAATCTCTTTTATTAAAAATAATGAAATAAAATACTATTCGTTATTCCTGCGCTCCCCAAAAAGGAACTAGAGCGTGAAGATAAACTAAATAAGAGCTGAAAACATCCTAAATTCCTCACTAAACCTCTTACTATAACTCTAAGTCACATCGTCGATCCGAAATAAGACGTATACAATAAAAAAATAGTCTGCGATTTTACAGCTACCCTCGCGCATGATCCGTTTTATGTGATACACCCCCGATACAGACGGTAAGGCGTAAAAATTTTAGGGTGCCACCATGAATTTCAGTTCGCCATACAAGATACAAGATACAAGATATTTATTTTGTAAAACATGAGTGTAGAATTGTACAGGTCTTAAAAATAATAAGAGGTAGCTACATGTTTTGCCAATCATGGCGTACAAAATTAGTCGCACTAAGACAACTATTACAAAAAGATAATTATAAAATCGTTAGTAATAAATTAAAACAATGACTTACAAAAAAAAAAATAAAAAAAACATAGGATTAAATTAAAATGTCAACAATTTAAATTCAATTTAAGTAAAATACAGATTAGAAAAATAATAACACAGGTAAACATTCCAAATTCTATTGCAGAAGATTATCATTTAAAAAGTCATCTACGCTGTAATAGCACTTTTCCAGTAAAAACCCTTGAACGGACTTTTTAAATTTGGTTAAAGGTAAACATTTAACAGCATCAGGTATTTTATTATAGATAATGGGTGCCCTACCAAAGAAGCTCTTTTTCAGTAAGGCAGTTTTGCACTTGATTGGACACAACAAATTCTGATATTGAGAACGAATTGGGGTTCTTTTCACGTCAGAAAATTTATGAAAAAATTGCGGATTTGCTTTTACGAAAAGTGCAGTTTCTAAAATGTACAAAGATGGTAAAGTTAGAATTTTTGATTGTCTAAAGTAATTTATGCAACTATCCGTTGTTCTTAGACCAAACATTGCTCGTATACATCTTTTTTGCATCCTGAATATAAGTTCTTTATTAGTTGACTGTCCCCAAAAAATAACACCATATCTTAAAGTAGAAGCGATCAATCCATGATAGGCTGTTAAAAGAGTGTCAGTATTTACTTTCCTTGACAATTGGAATAATAAATATGCAGATTTACTAAGGCGCTTGCAGATCTCCTCTGTGTGATGTTTCCAAGTTAGTTCACTATCTATAGTGATACCTAAGAATTTTGCATGTGTAACTTCTTCTATCACAGAGTTTTTGTAGGCAATGTTAACTGGTGAATGCTTTCGGCGCTGGTGAAAGTGAATAACTTTTGTTTTATTTAAATTAATTATAAGGTTATTTTTGTCAAGCCAATTTATAATGTCACTCAGAGAATTATTTATGTCATTTTGATAATTATTAGGATTCGTACATTCCACAATGGCCGTGCTGTCATCTGCGAATAGTACCATTTTATGATCTATAGTTTTAGGGAGATCATTAATATATATTAAGAATAGTGGTGGTCCCAGTATGCTACCTTGAGGTACACCATATTTTATATATCTTGGTTTAGACACATATTTTATCTCCAATTTAGTAATAGGACAGATTCTAGCAATTTCTGTACATTGAGTTCTGTCACTCAAATATGATTCTAAGAGTTTCAAGACGTTTCCTCTTATGCCATACCCATGTAATTTTTGCAGCAGAATTTGATGGTTCACGAAATCAAATGCTTTGGTCATATCTGTTAGAATAGCGCACACAGGATTGCCTTTATCTACAGATGTCATTGCACTAGATAGCAGGTCAAATAAAGCCATATTAATGTTAGTATTTTTCCTGAAACCTTTTTGTTGACTGCAAAGAAGTTTGAAATTTTCTAAGTAAGAATAAATTGAATTATAAATTACCTTCTCGATTATTTTTGAAAATATCGATATCTTAGCAATAGGTCTATAGTTTTGAACATCACTTTTATCATTTTTTTTATATAGCGGTTTAATAATGACATTTTTTAGGCTACTTGGGAAAACACCATCTGAAATACAAAGATTAATTATATGAGCCAATACAGGCGCTATAATTTCCTTAACGTATTTAATTACTTTAGTTGATATGCCATCAAATCCTACCGTGTTTGTATTTTTCAGGCTGCTAATTATTTTGATTATATCAGAATATGAAACAGGTAGCATAAATAGTGATTGAGAATTCGAATTTTCAATGTTATAACTATTATTAAAAGTTCCCTTAGTTTTAATATTATTTTCAATGGCCTCTATAAAATAATTATTAAATTCATTTGCAATACTCAAAGGATGTGTAAGAGTCAAATTATCTTTCTCAATTGACAGTATTGGTTCTTGAGGTAAATTAAATTTAGATTTGTTAATGACTTGCCAAGCAGCTTTTGATTTAAGTTTTGAGGTATTAATGAAGTGGTTATTTTGAGCTTTTTGAGTTAATGTTATTATTTTTCTATAAATTGAAGAGTATTTTTTAAACGCAAGTCTATTTTTCGTGTTAGGATTGAATCTATATGTCCAAAGTAACTGCCGTTGCTTTTGACTGCAAATTTTTATTCCACGAGATATCCACTTATTTCTTTTATTGGTATACACAGTAACAATTTTATTCGGAAAGCATAAATTGTATAGCAAAGAAAAGTCATCCATAAAAAGATCATAAGATTCATTGGCGTCTTTGGCTTTATATACTTGTGAGAAAGATAAGCATTTAAGATGGTTTTTAAATTTTTCTAAATTGTCTGGTGAGATATCATGTTTATTTGTTTTCCAGTATTTTAATATACAAGTTTTTTTAACAGGAATCCTCAATACTTGTGACGTATGATCCGAAAGAACTAAGTCCATTACTTCAGCTTTACAGTTTTTGTGGTAGGTGTGAGCAAAATTATCTATGCAGGAGTTACTACTTAGCCTAGTCGGTTCACATAGTTCCAACTGTAGATGGTATTGCAAAAGAAAGTTTTCGAATTCTAATGTTATTTTATTTCTTTTTAACACATCTATATTAAAGTCTCCAGCTAAGATAATATTTTTATTACCGAATGAACAATATTTTCGTAGAATATAGTCTAGTCTCTCATAAAATATGTTGTAATTATATTTAGGTATTCTATATATACATATAATAATGACATTAGAAGATGTCAGTTCTACACCGCAACACTCAAAAGTACCTGTCACAGATTGCTTAGCAACATCCAACAGTTCACGATACTGCAGTCCTGTTCTAACAAAAATGCAAGCGCCACCACGTTTAACATTTCTAGTGAAGAAGGCAGCTGGGCAGAAATTAGGTATATGTAATACATTCTCGTTGCCTGTCGCAATGAAATGCTCTGTAATACAAATCACATCCACTCTGGTTCCGTTACTTTGAAGCTCATCTAGTTTTACAATCAGCAAATCCGTTTTATTTATAAGTCCTGCAATGTTTTGATGAAGAATATCAAGATAATTATTACAGAAAAAACTGAGATGTGTTTTGTGTTATTTCAGGTTGTTCTTTCCGGGAACAATCAACTATTGATTGCACGGTATTTACGTAGTCAAGATCCAAGATGAGGTCTTGCAAGTCAGATATTACGATACTAAAACCTTTATTATTGAGATTACCCTGCCAATGGTTGTAAGTATCATGTGTGTAAGGGAGATTCAGATTCGAGTCTAAGATAAACGCATAGCTGAAAGTTTGAACGTCCATGTAGATTAAACTATTAAAAGTATCGATCCTGCTATTGAACATAATATTAGAATTATCCATGTATTTAAATGTAGGTAGACATATAATAAAATTGGTATGATTTAATTGCAACAATTTTTCACGAATTAATGTCACCAGTTCTATATACTTATTTGTTTTTTTAAAATCCTCCTCACCAATAATAATAATACAGTAATCCGAGCTAGTAAAGTTACGGACTTTACTTTCAAGATTTTTTAAGATATACTCAATTCCACATTTAGGCGTACGATAATGACACATATTATAATTACGTAGATGTGTGCCTTCACTCATTGAATATATTCTATTGGACAATTCGCTGCTCACGACACACATGTTACGTTTCAAATAAGTGGAAGATGTACTAGGACTATTTTTACAAATTTGTGACGGTATTTTTTTAGTACTTTCAGTATCAATATCAATAATTTGAGGAGTACTTTTTATATTTTTATTAATATTTGTGAAAGTTGAAGAAGTTGGAGTCTTTTTTGTTTGATGGTTCGTTAATGTATTCTTCTTTGGAGTTCTGATTTTGTTCTTGACTGGACTGCTACAAACGACTTTATATGTTTTATTTAATTCTAATAATTCAGCATTGCTTTGCTTCAAGTTTCCATTCTCTAGAGACAATTTATCTATTTCTTTGTGAGCGCTTTGTAATTCAGTTTTTAGACTTTCTATCTCTTTCTTTAGTATGTTTAAAGTTTCAACGTCTTCATCCTCAGACATATTTGGCAGGGAATTTGTGGTACAATCCAATGTTTGCGACGTCACATTATGACTATCATTATTGTCAACATTTGAATCCGATTGAGTGCGAGTACGTCGGAATGTAATATTTTCCAAGAAGTTCATGGTGGCGTATTGATTTATTTTAACATTGATTGTGTGAACTCAAAATAAATCCTAAAAGTATTACTCACTCGGCGGGATTCGAACGCACCTCTCCTCGGTCACGTATTCATAGGTAGGCCCCTTAACCACCAAACCAATTGCTCAGTTATAACATGGACTAAAATTGTGATCTGATGTAGTTACGTTGTAGTGATCTTTTCCATGTAGTTCTTCCTCCAAACAATAGATGTCACTTTCATCAATGTTAAAAAACAATTAGAGCTTTAATAGTCTGACAACACTATTGTAAGTTTGGTCACACAAAATATTTCGTTGTTTGTATGTTTGGTACTAGATGGCGCTTTAGACAGAAATTTTCAAATGTTATGATGAAAAAAAACGACTTTTTTGCGTCCAAAGTTAAAAAAAAAAGTCACTAGCACTTAATTATATTGCTAATTATGGTGAGTGTATTGCACTTCAGCTTAGATATTTGCACAGCGAAATACCTGTCACTCAGAAGTTCTTGAGTAATAGAATGTCAAACAAGTTTCGAAAATTCACTGATCACTGTTTTAAAGTTCGTTATTGAAGTAGTCACTCACTAGAATTTACTTATAACACTGTCACTACTGTTCCGCAAGTCAGGCTTAATAATTATTTACTTTAAGCATAGAAATTCTGACTGTCTATAGTTTTAAATATTTTTTTTGTTGGAGCACAACTTATTGCAATGTTTACTTAACAGCGCCACCTGGCGCAACCCTATAAAATATATAATAAAATTATATTTCGTGATACAGACGATTGAGTTTTTTTGTATGCTATTGGTATGTTCTTTGACTTGGAATGTTTTATTGAGGCTTAAGTAATAGAAATCCAAGGATATAGAATCCTTGGATTTCTATTACTTAAGCCTGATGGAGAGACTACATTTACAATCGGATTTTTTGTCACAAGTTGAATTATTGATATGGCATTGTATGGTCACACTCTTTCTACTTTGTTCTCTTATATCAGTATAAACTATGTATATGAAAAGCACGTGTCATGGTACAATATTTGCAAGTCATCACGGTGGCTGCGAGCTTTATTGCTCAGGGTGCAGTCAACTTACATTTAAGTATCAGAACCCAGTCGAGTAATTTTAATGCATGAAATATTTTAACGGATGTAAAAATCGCCTTTACGATGCTGAGAGTCACTTGTTCTTCCCGTTATTCGTTTTTAGTTTTTTTTTGTACTGGACCATACCGGGCACCTTCTGGTTACGGAGATATTGAAAGTGCAAAGTTCCAACATTTTATTAGTGTTTTTTTTTTTTTACTAAAATAAGTTTAAATGTTTTAACTAAACTTTTTAATCATAACCGTAAATGGTTTGCGCGCGTTACATTGCGTACTGCCGTTAAAACCGAATTTTCACACCAAAAATAAAAGTCGTTTCTCAGCAATTATTTTTGCACAAAGTTACTTAGTGTGATGTACAGAATACGTAGATGCGGATTCGTGAAGAGTCCTGTTACACCCTGTAAACTACTCTGATTAAAGGAATGCAATGTTATGCACAAAAGCACAATTTTTAAACAGACTCTGATCTCAATCGACACCAAATGATAGATCTATTTCCAGTTTTCGAAGTCGAAGGATCGAAGTCAAACGATTTCGTCAGACGTCGATTGGGTTTACCTCATGTCCTTCTTCATGTCAGGCAGTTTGCTGCGGTGTCGAATGTCGATCGAAGTTATACGACTGCACTTGTTATGTCTTTTGTCGACGTCGATCACATGTCGATTGCAGCTTCCTAACGAGTATTATATTGCGTTCATTCTTTTTTGGATCTTAACATATTCATAATGAAATGAAAAAGAGTTTGAACTGTTTCAATATTTTACTATCTTACAAATACTGAGTAGTACTTTAGGATTTATGATTTGTAAAACTTAAAATTGTAAACTTCAGCTTCAAAGTGAACTTTTTATAGAATAAGTAATTTAGCGTTGATAAATTTCGTCCTTATATAACAATAGAAAACATTCTGTTACTAAGTAATTTTGGAATTACTTAATAACAGATTTTTTTGTTATTTTGGATATCTGCCTACTTCATTGATATTTGTACACCCTCACCAGAAAAACAATAATCTTTATATAAATTTTATTTACAATTCCTGTTTTACAAATAAAATCTTTAACTTTGACTTTAACTTCAGGTGTTCATACATAATGACCTTTATCACTCTCCAAGCTTCTTTGCTTAGGTTTTCCATGCCAAAAAAATATTTAGTTGTACTAGTAGTTAAACTAGTTTCATCCAATTGCTCATCAGTTGGCTTTAAACTAGTTTTATGTGATGCTTGAGTGTTGAGTGAGGTTCTGTAATACGGGCTTTAGGTAATTGTAGATAGCATAAAATAATAGACACAACATTTAATTGGTACAGGCTCTAAAAACTCAACAGTTGAAACAGATCTCAAACAACAATAAATCCGACCACTATAAACCAGAAATCGTATCCATAGTGCAATATCTTGTAAGTTCCCCTTCCGAATCTTCGGATCAAAAGTATTGACTCAGTAGAATCTCTCGCGACACATATTATTATTGTTCGTTCGACTTGTGTATTGAATATGTTTTATTTATACTCCGTTAGCCTCGTAGGAGGTATTTGTGGATCAATCAGTATAAATCTGTTGCTTATGTTCTTTGGGGATCCATTTTTTTACGTGTGACCTATTTTTGTGATTGTTTTATTTACATGCTCAAAAGCGTGATATTTTTTAAACTAATTGAGTGAATGAGTAAACTAATTGATAAAAAAATCCTTTTTTTTTTGCTTACAAGTTAGTGTTGGTTGACATGAAAAAAAATTTCCTTCTGCATTTCATACACGTAGTGTCAGAAACCCATAATTATGTAAAGCATTTATAGACCTCGTTTTTTTTTAGCTAGAAAACTCAAACATGATAGTAAAAAAATAAACTACTGATCACGTTATGTGCTACAGCTGTAATGAAAACGGAAGTACATTTCCGCCATTAACGAAAGACTGATAATAATTATTTCAATCTTTGATCTCGCAATAGTCGAAGCAACATAATTTCATTTGATGAGGGTTGTTTTGGGGTGAAATTGACCTTGAACAAAAAGTTTTACTTTCTCCACCGTTTCCCAAAAGTGCTTAAAATTATATTCAAATCAAAACTTTTAAGAAATAAATGGTTTTAGAAATATTTAACCAGAATCACGAAAAGATAAATTCAAGATTAATATAAATACCGAAGGGCCCGGTCGCCTCATGTTCCGGAAAATTTAGTTAGATGTCCGCTAAAGTTTTAGGTAAAATTATTAAATAAAACCAAGGGCGATTTTTATTCACGAATAGCTTTATTAATTTGAATTTATTGATTTGAATCTTACATTTTTTACGAAATAAAATTCTTAAATTCATTCTTTTATTCACTGACAGAAAACGCATAGCTTAGACCGCTGGATCCAGAAACTAGAAATTTTACGCAAGAGTGCGTTTTATAACAAGGGTATCCCCTACCGGGGTAAAAAGGGGATGAAAGTTTCTTTGGAAATTTTCATTTTTGCCAATAAGAATGCCATTGGGGCAGTCAACTTGTTCTCTTATGAAATATATACCTCTTTTCATCCCAACAAGGGATGAAAAATATGTCAGTATCTTATCCATTGTCAACTTTAGATGATTAACTTATTAAAAATCTTGTTTTGATAAAGGTTTAAGCTATAAAAACACACTCCTACGCTCTAACAGCTTTGAACATTTGCGGACAAAAATAGGCAAAAACGGTACTATTGGGCAATTTCTGTGTAGGGGTTCCTAATGGCACTTTATTGGGACCGATTTGCTGTTGTAACAACCCGACGGTTTCCAAATGATTTGAACTTTGGCGCGACTGATTTGAATGGCGGGTGGGGTGCCAATTCCGTGTTTTTCTTTTTTAAAATAAAATTTTTAGGTTAAAACTTTGGTCAATTAGTAGAGTGTTCCTAATTTTGGCAAAGATATTTTACCGACTACTGCTAACCAATTAGTTCACAAACTTATACCTCCAAGATGAAATATATCCAATATCCACCATCATGGGATTATATATAACTTTAATGGGTTTAATTTTTTACTTTTCTGAAAAATTTATTAGTAAATGATTAAAGACAATACTACCTACCTTCAATAATATTCGCCATCTGACCAAAACTTGCTTGGCCAACATCGCATTAACCACATATTTTTCTTCCTGGATCAACTGCAAATTCCGACCATACAAAGAAAATATTCAAATAAGAAAGATTAAAGCAACATCTGTGAAATTCCCTTTGTATATTCATAATGGGATCGTACGAAAACTTTTCTTTGTAAGTGAATAAGTAATGTGCGTTTACGTTTTCTAATTCATAATAAATATAATATTTTGTTCGATGCTTATTTTTGCCGGCTTTGTAATTCTGAAAGGAAGGGTTCTCGGCATGTTGTGTGTGTTTCTACCTGTTTCAGGTCCTATTGTCTCGGTTTTAGCAAATGTGTTATCATTTTTGCTACAATCTCGTTGTTTTGGATTATATTTATCTTATGTTGCCCTTTTTAACCATATGGATAAAGCACCTACATAAGTATAGTACCTACTTGACTGGAAGAATGTTACCTTTTTTAATTCAACAAAATTTTGCTGTAACTTGATATCCTCCATAGACGATCATAACTAAAGTGTTTTAATGTGGATTGCAAATATTTAGTAGCTGTATTTGAATCTCCCGAACCCCATACAATGGAGGCCTTTCCCAACAATGGGATAACCTGTGATGTTAAAGATACCGCAATGACCAGTTATGACGTAAAAATAATAAGGATCCATTGATAAAAGCAGAGGCAGATTTACATGTTGTAATTCATATAGCTCCGGAATATATTATTGCTTGAGTATATTTTTAAATCTAGTGGCATTCGAGGCATTTCTTTACCGATCTTTTGACAAAAACTTCTCTCTGAATTATAACTCGAAGTTCTTAGCGCCAGCAAAAGTGCTTCATAGACTACGCTAGGCGAATCTACCGGATTTACACCTCATTTTCTGGAAAATGAAATTTAAAGAAAACTTTATTGTTATTGAATTTTATTTTAATCTGAAATTAGATGAAGAAATACAGTACAAACATGATTTATTCATTGTGCTTTTATTAACATTTTAATTTTATGCATGTGTAACATATTCAATGTCTGCTTTACCTGATAATATGAAAATTTTACTAAACCTTTTCTACTTATACAATATTATAATGTCTATAACTCATTGTGTTAAAAATTAAGGTTAATTTTATATGTTCTCGAAGATATTCTTAACCCAAGCTTAATAATCACTAATCCACTCAGCGCCTAATGTATAATCCTTCCATAAAATCTTGTAAAACAAATCGAGGGCTACAAGCCATGACCCGTGTCCATCGCAAATAAACGACGTCGCATTATCAAAGTCTGATGGATTACATCTGCTTAGCTGACGGTCCATTTAACATCAGGTGAGCAAAAAAGAGACGTCATTAATCATTGGTGCAAACGATGCGTGGAACTAAAGGATACAGAGTACGAAACGAATTTATTTGAAGGTAGAAGGTAGGGGTTTTAAAAATTAGGAAGCCATTTAATTTAAGCTGAACGTTTAAATAACAGACACATTAAGTATTAGTCTCAGTTCTAACCTAACCTGTCTTACCGGTGAAAGTACAACCGAGCTTTAATAATAATAATAATATGCGAAACGATATGAGACGAAATCTTTTTTGTATTATAGGTAGGCTTTTGTAAATAACATCTTACGGTACTACCGTATCCATGATATTTGCTTGATACTGGACTTAGTAGGCGCATTACATTCCTTATGAAGTAACCTTTCTCCGTATGTGCTGTTTTTCACTTCTGATTCACGGCCGATATGAGACGACATCTGAAATTATTTTGCTATTATCAACTTCAAATACATTTTTAACCCTATTTCGGTCAATATTTCTGTTGTTTCTCTTTAGGTTCTGTTAGTGCTTTGTAAATTTTTGACAATGTAAGAATCACCGTTCTAGCTAAACATGTTTTAGTGCTATACGAATTGGAATTTCGACACGTTATATTAAGACGTTTTCACGTCAAAATTGATTCTGATAAAAACTGATTCTATGATTCTGATCTCTTAATTTTTAAGCAAAAATTTTATATTAGTAGTTAATTTATCTTGCTGTTTTTATTGTCTACCTACTCTTACAACCTTTAATAATTTCTTGGGATTTGGTCTTCTACCTACCTTTTGTTTTTTAGACTTGCCACTCATAACAAAGATAATCATAATTTGTTTTAATGTGTATCTACTTATCTTGAATTTTATAAAAATTGACGACTACTGGGTCCTTTTTGATGAGTAATAGTATGTACAAATATGACCGATACTGGTACAAATCGCCCTTTTTTTACTATTACTTAAATTAGTATTTATTATAAATGAAAGTTATAGAAATGAATAAGTTACTTAGATTAATGGATAAATTTTCTATTAAGCTACGCAAAAAGTTGTTTTCTAAATGAAATACTTTTCACACAGCAGTTCTTTAAAGTCAGTCAATATTAAAACCCGACGAGTATTGGTACGTTCACCTTACCTCTGCTGTCAGCTGGTGAGGGATTTGGATATCCTGCAAATTCCAGGTAATGCTGCAGCATCAGTTCAAGGTTACTATGTTATTTTAATATCGTTGAAGTAACAGAATACCAAATTTCGACTCAATCAGACCTGTGGAAGATGTTCAGATCCATCCATCAACTAGAAAAGAGCTGATAATCTTCAAACAACTGATCACATTTTCTTGAATCATAGCTAAGAACACTCTCTTACAAGTCACCTTTTAAAGGAGACAAAAAAAAAAAAATTGGTCCATTCGTTTGGGAGCTACGATGCCACAGACAGATACACAGATACACTCGTTAAACTTATAACACCCCTCTGTTTCCGTTGGAGGTTAAAAAAGGAGCTTTGTCTGCCAACAAACTGCTTTGCAGTAGGTAAATATAATCTTGTTAAAAAAAACTGTGAATAAACATTTTTTCATTTTCATTTTTTGGTTCGTGTGTCTTAAAACGAAGAGGAATAGCAAAATTCGAGTAATTCCAAATTACTCGAAGACAATCATCACCGATTAATAACTTAGGGCGGATTTTAGCAGTGAAACTGGATACGATCAGCACATCTAAAATGCGATCAAAATATATCAGTGTCATCATTGTTGTAGAATGTTGATCAAATAGGTACTGAATAATTTTAAAAGACAGTTTAAAAACGTCAATGTCAGTTCAAGCTTTCAGTCAGTATTTCAAATTATCTGAACACAACATTGAAAACTATAATGAATAATTGAATAAGCATAAAATCTTTGACTAAGAGCCATAATATGCACAACACCGTTAAAGAACTTTTATAAGCCACGCCTGTAATATATGATAAAAACTAGGAAGACAACAAACAATATCACGTTAACAATCATCGTTCTGCCATATTATCTGCGTCCATTTGACGCGGCTGGATGTCAACAAAGCGCATTCCGCGGTCGCGTCGCTGTGGGCCACGCGTGCTACGTCACCACAAATGTCATAAGCGTACAATTTAGTATCCTGTATGGTGTTTAGCTATGCGGTAGATGCTATTATTGATCTATGGCTTATCACTGTACTTAGATGTGGAATTGTTAATCGAATGCGACGGTCGAAATTTGGATACGACGCCTTCAATGGTATTCTTTGTCTTCAATCAGTTACACAACTTGAAACATCACTACAGACTGTTTAGTGTTAGCTTTATATAGCTTTTTGTTTACTCTATGATTATTCTTAAGGAATCTATATTTTTCTTTATTTCAGAAATTTTGTCATTTTTATTGAATATTCGTTACACTAAATCAAAGTTACATTAATGTATGACTACTGTAACCCTATCTATTTTCGTACAAAATACCAATAAATCTTATCATTACACATCAAAACTTTATAATGGTAAACTTTAACAGTTAACATCTGCCATAATTTATAGCAAGAATCTGACATTTCACTAATATCTCAAGTTCACTACGCAATAGTAATTATAAACTCCCGAATTTAACAAAGTAAACATGGAAATCAAATTCCAAATTACATACTGATTCACAGTTAACTAACATACAAACAGACATATCACGGTTTATGACTGAAAATTCAAAGTTATCTTAGGAAGCTTATTACTTCAATTTATATCCTATCCCCTAAATTCTAATGTCTAATTTTAATTGGAAATTGTGGAAATATCTTTAAATTTGCTTCTGAAATCTGAACTCTATTTCAAAAGGGTGAAGTTTAAATTTCAGCGACAATAGTATGTCATTCCATAAATTGGGATCTGATTAGGAGAGACCGGATTTTCGGACGTGTGGTTTTCATGGTACAGTCCAATCTGAAATTGTTTATTATTATGGTTAGCTTGTGGTCGGTATTAGGCGTTTTCCTAGCGTAGGGAAACCAATCCGGTATAGCAGTCGTAGAAGAAAATGTAGGTTTAAACCAAGCTAATATCTAGGAAATTGGGGATCAGATTGTCCACACAATTATTAGTGAAAGCTATAAAACTGCAAGTGTCCTCAAGAAATTTTATAAAATTAGATGTCATATGATAAGAAAATAATATTGAAAATACTACGGCATTCCTACTATACCGATTTTCGTAACTTTAAGTTCGCCGTTCAATAGACTTATCTAAATCCTATTGCCAACTCGAACTTGGAGGAAATTGTATTGAACAATCAGTAAAGGATTCGGTCGACAAAGTTTCTTGAACGTTCACATTTTTCTTTTAGCAAGACAAACTGTTTTTTCAATGCCTGCTGATGTAAATTGAGAATCAAATACAATCATTCCTATTGTTTCTGAAAACAAAAATATTTAAAGTATCGGTAATCATATTAGAAGTAAAGATGATATCAATCCAAAAACAATACAAATAAGACATACCATACAATAACACACTACTGATAGTGACATCAATACTAAAATAACCCAAAATTAAATTAAATGAAAAGTAATTACAGCCAATTACATATAAGACCATGGAAACATATGTAGCTATATGTACTAAAGGGCGTTGGAACACTTTATCATTTGCTCGCTGGCTTTAATTTGATTACAATGTGGAGCCCGGTCGACCCGATCCAATACCAATAAGCAATTCAAATAGTTGATGTATTAATTAAGAGATTTACGTGTACGTTTAAATGATTTGACTAATGTTTTTGAAGATGCAGTATATTTAGATTTGTTACTATAAGCTATTGATGATATCTGTTTGAGTCAAGGGTTCCTCTTGAGTTCAAAACCAGTGTGTGATTTAAAAGAATAGTATAATTCAATGATGTTATGACACAAACATTATATAGTTTGTAAGTCTGTAAGCGTGTTTTCGTTAATACTTTCAAAAGTTTGACCGCAATATTAAAATCTATAAGCGTCTACTAACAACAAGTTATCTCCCAAAAAATCTTCACGTTATTTAAACTGATTAATCAAGTTCATTGAACAAGAAATTGGCGTGCAATCCAAGCGAAATGTCAAGGAGCACAGCCTTCTGCATAAGTGCCCGAAGCCACCCTTCTCCATGCTCACAGGGAGGAATTATCGCTAATAATTATATTACAAGAGAATCAAAGTGCTCTTACATGCTGTCGCCATATGTGATTTCTTCGTTATTTAAAATCTAGCCGTTTATGAGGATTCTTAAAATAATTTTATTAAACGGAACATTTTATTGGCGAATTAAAAAAGAATATATTGAGATCCATATAGTGACTGAGTGGGTATATTTCTTGAGTTCAAAAACAGAAGCATTATATTTTCTGACAATTGAGTAACATATCAAAAGTGTTGACGACTTTATATCTAACTAAGTATAGTTCGTGGGTTTCTAAAAACTTGAATTTAGCAACAATAACATCATCCAAATACATTATTATAACCCGGCGAACATTATGTTTGCCGAATGGTAATGTTGCTGGCCTCTTTTAAATTTATAGTCGCTCGGGAAGCGTATCGATATTATACGTAAATAATATACGCAATATCAAAATGTGCTATTGCGTAAATAACAAGTAGGTGGGTATTTGATAAAACGTTTACATAAGGTCAACCTTGGTCAGCAAAATGACAAAAACGCTGTAATCATGTCCCAATACAAACAATTTATTGTAGTAGTAGGGTAAAGTATCGTAACTGAATTGATTTATAAAATTGGGTTTCAAGACGGAGTAAATATTCAAAATAAAATAATTGAAAACGGCGATAAAGCAGCAAATAAATAACCATCGTTCGTTTAGTTTTCATGTGAAAAAAATTACATGACGTATTAATTCATGCGAGTTGTCTTCTAATGTATTTTTTAACACATTTGAAAAGTTTTTCAAGAACAAATTATTTATGAAGAAGACGAACTAATGCTATAAGTAATCTCTCTTCTTTTCGTGTGGTTGGTGACTAACTTGGTGTCAGAGTTCATATTGCTGATACAGATGCTTACAGTTAATTACTAAATCATCAGCCTATAGCCCATATCCCATTTATTCGGAGTCGACACAGCATGTCTTCTTCCATACATTTCTCCGCCGTCAGCAAGTATTCACCCTTATTCTAAACCATATCGTCATTCACACACCTCATCCATCGTTTCGCTTTCCTCTATTCCTACACCACGGTATACTTACCATACGAAGTCATGGGGAAATAAAGCCTACTTACATGCATTCATTACCCCAGCACACCGCAAAGCAGAGTCGCGACTTTCTCACTCAAAAGAACATGGAAAAAAAGCCTTTGATAGTATCCTAATTAGCATACTTCTTGCCATCTTTTGCATCGTAGCTTTCAATATTAAGTTCATTAAAACAAGTTGCCTTCTCATTATTTTTCGCCGTTCGCGCCTGAAAATTTAATTATGCGTCAGGCTCCCACTTTTTAGCTTTTCTAGGATACATTTTTCTATTAAAATTGAGATGGCAAATCTCAAAACTTTCTACGTTGTTTAAGTTTTACTCTGTTTCATTTCTTTTTCTTATAGATTTACAAAAAAAAAATCTGTATTTTATAGTTTGTATGTTTTCTAATAACCCAAGAATATTTTCTAAAATCCGATTAAATCAAAAATTCCGGAACAAATCCACCGTTTCGGTAATTCCCAAACAGTCCGTTTGAGTGAAGTTTTTGATACTATTTAATTAACGTTTATCTTCACACTCTTTGCGAGAGGGAGACAGAACTATCGCAGTTTAAGTTTGTTTCACAAACAAGAAGTCGACACTTTATTAATTAGGACTTTGAGTTGCAGTCAGCAACTGAATACTGAATGTTGTTGAAGTTTTAACTTTTTATGCAACAGCTGTGTAATCCCAACATTTACGTTTTTCTCTGTACGTAAATGTTGGGACGCACTGCACTTAATGCCTTATTATTTTTATGTGGTCATTAACGTCTACGCCTTTGACCTGTTATTTCGGTGATATTTTTCTTTCATTATTCCAGATTAAATTTCACCAAAACCCAGGCATGAAACTATTCCACGATCCTAAAATAACTTTACGATAATACACGAAAATGGAGAGCAAAGGATGCAGAAGCATTTTTGATATTACCAAGAGACAGAAACATAAAAAATGTTCTCGATTTTTTTTTTCTTATATTCGTTTATCAATCATTCAAAGTTCAGTTATAAATAGTAAATAGGTGCTCTTTGATCAAATATAAAGGGACGTTACAAAGGGGTAATTGAAAGAACTATTGAAGTAGAGATAAGGAGCTCAGAACCCTTTGATCTCTTAAAATAAGTTTACGTACTTATAGTTCAATGCTTCAATATGTCTGACTTATTACCAAGGTGAAATTACATAGTGAGAACTTGCTTTAAGTGTTGAAGTAACAAGTAATTTTTTCTTTATTCATTCATTCATTTTTGAGACTCTAAAACAGAGTCACCAAATGGCGGACCGCAACCGCGCTATCCGGATCCGGACCGCCGATGAACATCTCCAAGATTTAATGGCAATAGCTTGCACCAACTTTACTTCAGACTTCAGATAGATAGTTCAAAGTAAACATATCATTTTTCACATTAATATTAATGGTTCCTTTTCGTTTTATTTCTTAATTGATATTTTTAGTCTAGGTTGTAGTAATCGTTTACCAAACGGACCGCGATTATTTAAAAAAAAATGACCCCCAATGAAACGAATTGGTGGGTTAAAAGTATCTATGAAAGAGAAAGTAGGGCTGATAAGTACAGAGCAGTTTTTTTTTTTTAATCAATTTTTTACAATTTATTTTAAAATGGCGCTGTAATTTTATAATTATCTGTATCTGCCGTCAACTCCGTCGTTCTTTTCTTCCCAGCCACAAATATGGCTCATTCACTCAAGTTATGGAGTAATGTATATAAACTAGTTGTCGGTTGGATGTAAAATCGATATAAAATATAGCATTCCGGTTCGTTATAATGTAACTGGATGTCCCTGATCGGTCCCATTGAAATACGAGGCTTAAAGTTACGTATGCATATGTAAGCAAGCTAATAAATACGTCCAATAGACGTATTTATTAGCTTGCTTACATACCTACATCTGGTAACTATTCGAAATAGCTCTATATGAATAGTTTGAAGTATACCACTGTGGGTAATCAGAAATTACTGTAAGTAATAGTTAGTTTTGTTATAAATTGTATATAAGCATTTTTAAGTTTATTAAAAGTGAGTTTGTTTGTTATGCTTTCACGCTATAACGGCTAAACAGGTTTGGATTAATTTGGCACATGGGTAGACTATGACCTAAATTAGGACATGGGATATCTTTTATTCCGATATTCCCACGGGATCGAAACTTGTGCGGGTGAAACCGCGGGGCGCTGCTAGTAATAAAATAAGCACAGGTTACTAAGTGGAAAAGAAAACTAAGTTTTATTATTGAACGTTAGTTGAAAGATGAAAATTCTGTATGATATCAAACGAAAATACCTTTTGTTAACAGTTCCCACAGTTTACCGCACCTTTGCAAAAAGTGCCCACCTTTCAGGGAACGCCCACCACCACCCATGATGATTACCTGGGTTTGTTTTAATTACTTGTTTAATTAGATACACGTGAAACAATTAATGTTAACCTCAGCAAGGAAAGCATTACAGGATAGTTGATGAGGCTGACTACAATATTTTATATATATGATCAATGTAAAGTCAGGTAAATAAATTGTTAACCAAATGCACAACCAACTTAAATTGCCCGCATATTCCGATCACAACTGTCATTCTTTAACAGTTGTATGAGACTGCTATAACATGACACAACAATTTACTTAAAAATAAACTTCCCTGACTGTACGTACTTTCTTCTAAAATATTTTTTCCGTCAAGCTATTTTTTTTTCAGACCGGCATAAAAATTATTTCATAAAGTCAGATTTTATGAACGAAACATGGCACGTCGTCTACATCAGCAAAATGTCGTTAAAAGCCTAAAAATATTAGTAATCCAGATTCGTTCACGGCTCATTTGGCTCTGTGTTTAGGTCTTTTGGCTGAAACGCTATCTAACCTAGGCTGAGTTGCAAATAAATTGATGTATGTTCACATAAATCTCTGGATTCTTTGTTGAGTGACAGATGTCGCTGCGGTTGTCACAAAGGCAGTCTTTTAGAAAACAATTAAATTGCTTTTGTTAAGAGTATTATTATAGACGCAGTTTAGTGAGCCTTACAAGTTCAAGCTTTTTTTATATATATACGGCATGGTACGGATAGGATTATAGTAGGCCACCTAAATCAATGCCAGGACTTTATTCTCAGCTGCAGTCTTAGTCTCATTAGCTCGGGTTTGAGATATCTTTAGTTGCAATAAGAAATTTCACTTACATGAGAAATATTTAACTAAATAAAAAATATATGTATATTAACGTACAGTTTTGGCAAAAAAAAAAAAAAAATATACAAAAATATTCTAAAAGTGTAAAGTAATCCCTAATACACGGAATTCGCGCAACTAGATGTGGTATGTAAGGTGCGCTCGCTTTATTTTCATTAAACATATGTCATTTTAAGCGTTTCTTAAATGTTGACATCGATTTTATTTTTTGATGTTTTTTGGTAGTTTAGCAGCACCTATCGTACATCACATTTTTTTTTGCCGTAGCTGGTGCATGGTGAGTATAATTGTATCACATTTGCATTTTTGAGCCTATTTTTTTTTATACACAAATACATTTTACAAAGAAACATCAATTCTTTATAAAATGTATTTGTGTGTGAATGTTTTTATTAAGTATTTTCTTATTAAGATGTAAGTATTACATATGTATGTGTGTGATATGATTAATATCTTAATTTTATTGCATATTATTTGTGTTGGTGTACAGTGATCATAATGGAAGAATGTCTTTATTAACTTATTTTGTGATCTGTAGCTAATTACTTATACCTATCTGCTGTTAGACACTTGAAGGTCACCAGACTGCCACTAAAGGAAAAATAATACGTACTACCTAGGCTATATTTACTTAATCATGACATATAAGAGAAAAAACAGATTTTACATTGAGAAAAAACAAATACAAATAATTAGACATGTAAAACTTAATATTACTTTCTATACGAATAATGGCTATAATTAGTTTCTACCAAAAGACTAATGTATTAAAGTAACGAAAAAATCGGAGCTAAGTTATTATGTATATAATAGCCTGACTGATTGTGTGTGATTTTCATAACGACTAGAATTTCGGTACAATATCTGTAGCTATAAAGAGTTAAGGATTAAGGGTCTTTCAAACAGGCGCGACACGCGACGCGACACAAAGACACCGCTCGTCGCGCGACGTGCGTCTTTGTGTCGCGTCGCGTGTCGCTCCTGTTTGAAGGAGCCTTTAATGTAGGTGCTCAAAGAACATAAGAAGCTGTTATTGTACTTTTGTAATATTGAGAGCCCAACTAGGCTAGGCTTGAAATAAATAAGATAGCACTCACATCAACATCTTTTTTTTTTTTTTGAGGGTGGGAAATCATCAAATAACTTCTCCCGCTCTGGGCGGAGCGGGAGGGCGTGTCAGACTCTTACTGACTAAAACCCACCCGTGTTCCTTCGGTTGCCCTGTCGCCGGGGGCCACGATCTCCCTTTCGGTTTTCTTCGCAACCCCGGCAGGCATCGGCCCTAGTGGAACCCTTCAATTCTGCTGACATCTCTTTGAGGCGCGCGTGGAACACAACGCGCCGTCGACCCGGGCCTGGTCCTTATCGGACGGTGAGCCACCCATTGCTCACCGCCCGCAAGCCCGCGCCTACGGTGGCCGGAAATCGCCTCGCGATTCCCGACGCCCTGGGCGTCTCCTCCTGCGGCGGTTAGGGGCGTGAGGGCGCGAAATTTGCCTCTCCCTCACGCGTTCCGCCTCCTCCTTTGCGAGCATTACCGCTTCGCAGAAGGAGGTGACGGCCTCCCATTTCCTCTCGCTCCGTACCATGGCCTGAACCAGGGCCGGACGCGAGAGATCACCGCCGCCGATCGCCTCCACGAGGACACGGCGATGCTCCGCCCAAGCTGGGCAGACCTCCACCGTATGCTCCACCGTGTCCTCCGGGCGATCCACACAATGGTGACACCCGGGCGTTTCCTCCCGCCTTATCCTGTGCAGGAACCTCCCGAAACAGCCGTGTCCGGTGAGGACCTGCGTCAGGCGGAAGGTGAGGACGCCGTGGCGCCTCTCTAGCCACTCCTCAAAGAGGGGTCTTATCGCCGCAATTGTGGCGTGCCCAGCGCTGGGTTGCGACAATCGCACTCTCCATGACGCCATGAGATCCCGCCGGAGCTCCGTCCGCTGTGCCGCGATTTCTCGCGGCAGCGGAGTTAAGCCCCGGCGTTTCGCCTCCTCGCGCCACTCCCAAATGTGCGCGAGGACCTTTGCCTCCAGATCCCATGGCGGTAATCCGGCAAGGAGGCTCGCCGCCTCGCAGGAGACCGTGCGGTATCCTCGGGCCAGCCGGATGGCCATGACCCTCTGGGACGCGTTCAACCGGCGGGCTGGCCGCAGCCTTATTGAACGCGCCCACACCGGCGCCCCGTAAAGGGCCATGGACCGCACACTCACATCAACATCTATTATATTGAATAAAAATCTGCCAATTTTTTTTTCAGTCTTCTTTTTTAATGGTTTCATAATGGCTGGACCATCGAGATAAGTGGGAGAAGGTAGGGGCAGCTTTTGCGCTACAATCGAACACAAAATGCTGATAATAATACTATACATAAAACAGTATATACTAAGTAAAAATGCACCGAATCAAATTCAGATCAAAAAGGACTCACCGTCGATGCCCGAATATTATCTAAAAACACACGATACTTCAAGATAGGCACACGATTTTTCGATCACCTCGCAACCAAAATAGGCAAAGATATTTTTACTTTTACTATTTTACTGACCAACGGAGTAAAAACTTCGCTGGCCACATCCATTATAACGTCTGACGACAATAATAATTTTAGTGACGTCGTAAAAACTCCATTTGGCCACGATGTTAGGTGGAGCATTCACGCGGAAAATGTTGTGGGACATGGTACGGGCGTGATGTGTCCCGTGTTGCAAGTTAGCTCGTCTATGGATGGCAACAATTTTGTGAATAATTAAAGGGAAAAATTAATGTTGGTACAGTTTTTGAGATACGTATTTTTATAATGGGAATGATTTTTTTAGACAACGCAACAGTTTTTTTTTTAAATAATATATTTTAGATTAAAATTTTTGCCACACACAGACACAGCGTCAGCTAAAATTTCAATACCCAAGCCCGTATACCTGATAACATAAATCACACATGCCATAATCTTCACAATTTAACCCCAAAACATTTAACAAAGTTATCATAAAACATTTTTATCAACCGCTGAAATTCCTGAACGCACTCGCTTTCAATAAAATTTGATTTATATTACGCTTTGTTGTTTTATCTACACGCCGACTCGCTCGGTGACGGAAGTGAACGGAACGATTAATTCAACTGTTGTTTTGTTATAGATATTCGAATATTATGAGGGTTTATAACCAACGCTTTCAGAAAAAAATGGCGAGATTTATAACGGTATTAAACGCTCAACAATTGTTTTACTTGGTTAAAATTGTGCGGAATTGTGAGAGCCATCAACTCGGGTACCGAACCTAAATCACCGGAAGCTGCGTATTAATTACAAGTCTTAAATACTGGAAGGTTATACTGTTGCTGTTAGGTTAATGCTGTTCTCTAAACAAGAAAAAAGACTGAAGAATGGGAGTTGTTATTTTTGGTTCCCCTATACATGCAAATGGCACTACGAGTACCTAACTCCTTAGTCGAAATAAGCGTGTTAGAAATATATACCACACCTTATGCATCTAGTCAGTTTCTGCTGACTAGATGCATAAAGTGTCGTACCTATATGTGAATAGGACCCATCAGGGATAACGAAATAGTCACATTGACGAATGGTCATCAGATCCATTCAAAGTTACATAGTTACGACTCTGCTAGTACCTAAGCGCTTGCTAAGTTGAAAGTGTGGTTTTTTATTTACACTTTACATAGTTGTAAGTATTCATCTTATTCCAGACATATTCAAACTTCCAACGATCAAACGGCGCAATATTATCCTCTACAAACTAAATTCGCGTTATACGGTTAACATCAAAGAGTCTCTTTACATTGCGCGGCTATATCCCGACTCGTAACTTAAACTTAGTGACACTTGCAAGCAAGCTAGCCTCTCGCAAACGTTGGACGATTTGCAATGCAAAATTGTTTGCGTCTTGCGAAGCGATGCAGTTTACGTAAACCCTTCGTGTTGCTCGTTTGGGCATTATTCCTTTATCTACATGATGATAAACGATAAGTGGTATTTAATTTCTTTATAATAGGTTTAAAAACACTTTTACGCATCAAAAACCAATAACAATGTTTTAAAACTAGATGAGGTCGGTGTGTCCTAATCGACTACTCTGAGAAGATCCACCGAAGCTAACTCAGAGACTCAGAGGTCACAGTCGCTGTTAAAGTCCTACATTATCTTGGTTTGATTATTTGTGGACCATACATATTACTCCCCGAGATGATTTTTTTGAGGAAAGAACCACACAGGTTTGAGTGTACCTGTCCAGGCAGAGTACGAGTAACCAACGGTTTCTAAAAGTTTAATCGGTTTGATCAAGAAAAAGAAAGATTGGATTAGCCTAGGAAATTCTTAAAGAAAAAAAAAACTCCAAATGTAATTAAAAAACTGGGCTCGTCCGGGATTTGAACCCGGGACCTCTCGCACCCTAAGCGAAAATCATACCCCTAGACCAACGAGCCATCTGATAGAATTATCAAAATATACGTACAAATTAAAAATTGTGATGTCTTTCACTGAACATGTTGCAATGTGATACCTAGGTATCTGATAATTTAATTTTTTATTACATCGTAATGTAGGTACCAATCAATATTATTATTTAGTATTGAAATGATTATGTTTTAAATTATTATAAATCTCAAAGATCCATTTTCATATAAAATAACTTACTAACATGGTATTTACATAGCCCAAAGAATTGCCAAACTTAAGTGGCAATGGGCAGGGCCCATTGTTCGCAGAACAGATGGCCGATGGGGCCAAAAGGTTCTGGAGTGGCAACGGCGTACCGGAAGACAGTCGGAAGGTCTCCCACAAGATGGACCGATGGCCTGGTGAAGGCCGCAGGAATCCGTTGTATGCGGGAAGCACAGAACCGGTCGAAGTGGCGGTGCTTGGGGGAGACCTATGTCCAGCAGTGGACGTCTTTCCGCTGAAATGATGATGATGATGAACATGTTATTTATATTATGTGACGCAAATGGTGAATCTCTTGAGCCGGGTATTATGCCCGAAGCCTTAGAGTTACTCAACTCTTGGTAGGGGCTCTTTTGATATTTTTTTCAACCACGTTGGCCTTCATATAATCAGCATAGCATTGATTCCGTTTGATTGACGTTCATACCATGTTACTTCACGAGTAGACGTGTTAATTGCATGTTCTTTCTCAAAATAGCAACATTAATTTACTAAAAACATCCGGATTTTACATGACACACGTATTTCTAACATCAGGTGTTCACCCCTGCTCCTGTTCACACAAAAAGTACGGACATCGCAGTGCACGATATTGCTTGTCGAGTACTACGTTTGTTTTAGCCGGGTTACAGACGATGCGACATTTGTCGCGCTATTAGACGAATTATGTCATCTAGTTAATGAGAATAGAGAAATGTATGTAGGCGTGTAAAAACTATTAGATATGATGAAGATAAGCGGTTTTAACTTCTTTGGGCGCGTTGGGCATTTTTGAGATGTGACTAAACCATTCATTTCGCGACACCATGACGACACCTCATTTTTGTAAACGTGATTGTGCTCTTTATTTATATTACGTTACGGATCAATGATCTATGCATGTATTTTTACTTTAAAGGTTTTGTAAACGCGATCATGCTCTTTATTTATATTGCGTTACGGATCAAAGTTCTATGTAAGTATTTTTCTTCCACCAAGGCGATCTTGTCCAAGTTTTCACTTCTGTCGATTTTGTCACCATTTTTTTTAATTTATGATTTCTTTTTTGATCAGCAATTACCCAGATATGATTAAACTATTAATAGGATAATATTAGCAACCCTACGACGAATTGAATTAGAGGAGATCCCTATAGTCTGCAACTGACGTCAAACTGATGTAATAATATTCGAAACTACTATTAAAGTGATCAAGTAATACGTTAATCTTTATTGCTACATAATGTTGTCGGTGAAAGGCATCGCAATCTGTACTGTGAACGTATATTTTGATAGTTCTATCAGTTGGCTCGTTGGTCTAGGGGTATGATTTTCGCTTAGGGTGCGAGAGGTCCCGGGTTCAAATCCCGGACGAGCCCAATTTTTTAATATATTTATAGTATTTTTTTTAAATGACTAAAACTATAATAGGTAAATATCTGATAAGAATCTAATTGCAAATAATAAGCCGATGAAAATACATATTATGCTGCCTAATATTAAAAACGACGCTAATCCCTTGTCGACGTTTAAAAACATTTTTTCCTATCCCCATTCAAAAACTTAACGCAAAATAAGCTTTTCACTTAATCCCCATGGCGCGTTCGGATCCAATCCCATGTGTAAACCGCCTTATCCACCATATTTGCTTTCAAAGATACAGGGATCGCGCATCGTCTCTCAATATTACAATATTTGTTTAGATTGAGCTCCACTATTGAATATTATTTGCACTTGAATGTGTTTCAAACTGTATTTGTATCAATAGTTTGTGTATTTAAATGTAATATTAAGATGTTATTGGATTTCTTATTGTGATGCCCCAGGGGTACAATGGACCCGCTGCCTCAGGTTGTGGCTTTACATAATATGATGTATTTGGCTTGTGTTAATAGGTTCAGCAGCGGTGGCCCAGTGGTAACGACCGCGACTTATGAGTTGTTGTAGGTCGTGGGGTTGAACCACAAGTAGGCACTTTACTTTGTTTGAATTATTTCATCACCACTGGTTTCAAAACGGTGAAGGAAAAGATCGTAAGATAACCAGCATGTCCTAGAAAAAAATATTAGAAGACATGTGACATCCGCCAACCCACACGGGCCCCGCGTGGTGGACTACGGATCACTCCCTCTCGCAGAGAGGAGGCCTGTGTCCCAGCAGTGGGGACATTGTAGGCTGATTATACTGATAGGTTAAACAGCTAAACAATTATAGATATAACAAAAACAAAATAATAAATTAATGAAAATTACAAATTGTCTTTTAAATCTATTCATTATTTAGGTAGGTACAGTTAGGGAAATTAATTATTTATCAAATTTACACACCACAGTCGTATAGCGATTTCATGCAACTGTCAAAGAATGACAGTTGTGATTTGAATACACGGACAATTTAAATCGGTTGTCAATTTGCTTAATAATTAATTTCCCAAACTTTGCCATAAAATATGTTACTCCGAACACTACTTGGCAGCAATGAGCTATTATATACTTTTCTCTTTGAGAAAATTAGCTTTCCTTGTTGCATTTACGGTCTGAAAATATTATGTGTGCTTATTTGTGTTTTATTGTCGATATTCTAGCAAATGTTCGATCTAACAGGTTCGCCTTATAGCGGCCCAATAGCGAGCTGGATCAAAACTAAGCTGGTAGTATCGAATCTCCTAACATCGGCTAAGCTTCCGAAATCCGAAATTACGACCAGAGGTATCCTAAGTGTGTATAGGATATTCTGAAACCGGAATCGTAAGTTGTTTTTCCGCCCTAGATAGAACGTTCGTAGAACCATAAAATAATTTATAGCATGTACCTTTATTGCGCTTTGAAAATACCAATCCTAGCCTCGATTTTAACGGTAAGTAGAAAATTACGAAAAATTCTGAATTTGCAAAAGTTTTCTAGATTAGTCTGAAAATAAGTGAAACTCATTTTGGACTTGAAAATAAATTAATTTTTATGGAAAATTAATAATTATCCAGTAACAAAATCGTTCCGGAGTTTGCTTGTATTTGTTGCATTTGTCAAAAGCTGCCATCCAATTTCAAAGTAGTCTTTTCTATAAAATGATATTTGATAGAACTTTTGAAGCTCTGTACGAACTACATCTTACAGATGTTCAAAGGCAAACACAAATACATACACAAATATTAGCTTCCATATCTCGATATGTTCTATGATACAGCATATTGAGAGTATTCCATGTCAAGATATTTACTCTTGCAGCATTATTTCATATTTGTCGAATGTTGCACCCGTATGAAAGACATTTGGAATTCATGATATTATTTGGTGAATATTTTATAAATAAAATAGTTATTTAATAATTATTTTGTTTGCGTTTTCAATATTTTGATTTTCCATAGAAAAAGTCTAGTAAGGTAAGTAGTCCCTATAATATTACTATTTTTTTTTTAATGTACTTTTACGGCCACTTGCATAGTTTGTATGAATCTTAGAATTCAAGCCGTCTATAATATCTATAATTAACAAAAGATTTGGGCTCGTCCGGGATTTGAACCCGGGACCTCTCGCACCCTAAGCGAAAATCATACCCCTAGACCAACGAGCCGACTGATTACCGAGTTGAATTTAACGCCACAAGATCATTCACTAACAATACCGTTTCAATTTAAAGCAGCTGTGACGTAATTATCTTGTAGAAAGTCACGTATTGTCTGTATGTGCGTGCTTCTTAAAAATATTGCTCAAATGTGTGGTAAGCAGATTTAGAAGTGATGTTAAGAAATGTGAATCAATCAGTACAGATGTGCAGAACCTAAACATTAACATCATCTATGTTTCCAATAATGTATTATTTTGTTGTTTTTAATTAATTTAAAGATTTTAATGTTCTTTTTTTAATTATTATTGATGATTTTAAACATTTTAGTAATTTAGAGATGATTGTGATGTTGTTTGTATGAGTAATGTAGTCTGATATTTAATCTTAGTAATAATAATATGATTTTGTTGTGTATTTAAATACTAACATAATTCTTAAGTACCTATACTAACAAAAATATGGATCATAGTGTCTGAATTATCCTAACCTTAGCATAAATCTTTGTTTTCCGTACGTACAATTCGACAATTAAATTGTGACACTGATTAGAAGAAATAAGAAAAGAGTAATTTGATTAGCATAGATTATGTTTGCAAAAAGTCCAACTGCAAGAAGTAAGTATGTGTATTTTCTTTCCAAGAAGTATGCAGGAACTCTTTAAAATACCTGGATTAAAAAATTTGGGCTCGTCCGGGATTTGAACCCGGGACCTCTCGCACCCTAAGCGAAAATCATACCCCTAGACCAACGAGCCACCTTACTAACACGTCGAAACACAAGACAACAACCAACGTGTATCAAACGTGTTGCAGGATCATTAAGTTTAGTCATTATAATTACATATTAACAACCGAAATTAAAACTGTTAGCTGAAGCCTAGCTACTCCTACTGATGATAATGTGGTTACGTAGATTCATTCCTCATAGAGAACCAAGGAGGTTCGGTATCATGCCTAAGTCTGAATGTCTTCCACAAAAAGATTTGGGCTCGTCCGGGATTTGAACATGGGACCTGTCGCACCCTAAGCGAAAATCATACCCCTAACTAGACCAATGAACCGCCACTTATTAAGTTTTCAATTGGCTACCACATCGTGTTTCTTAACACCTCGTTGAGAATAGTATACATAACATTTTAACATGTTGATACTTTCTATATTAAAACACGTTTTGTGACGTCTTCACGGTTGCAGAATGCGTAAACGCATACATGTAGGTCACGTTTCAATACGCGAGTTCGATATTGATCACCAATTTCGAACGGTCTTACAGTTGGCTCGTTGGTCTAGGGGTATGATTTTCGCTTAGGGTGCGAGAGGTCCCGGGTTCAAATCCCGGACGAGCCCAAATCTTTTTGTGATGTAAAAAATATAAAGTAGGTATCATAATGATTGACGTTTTGAGTACTAAAAAACAATGCATAGTTTAAAGTTGTATGAACCATCTTTTTTGTTGTTTCAAGTGTTTTTTTTTGTTAACTTATGTAATTTATCAGAAGATATCACAGTTATAAAGATTATTCAATATATATATATATATATACATTTACAGTAAATAATAGCTGCCATAATATAGTTGTATTGATAAAAGATGCAATAAATTAAAACTGATAAATATCTTCGATAACAACTATTTATTGCCTGCAAATTTATTTACTTACAACTAATAAACCGTATTCTAATTCAGCTGTTTAATACTGTTCCGTCGTTTATTAATTCGAAGTCCTAAAACGAATCTATACTTAATAATTATTATTATAATGGGGTAGAATTTGTTTGTTTGTAATTTTGTATTTACCAGGTAATCTCCGGAACTACTAGTCAGATTTGAAAAAATCTTTTTGCATTCACTTGCTTAATTCTTGAGGTATAGGTTTATGGGTCGCGGTCGCGGACGAAGTCGCGAGCAGAAGCTAGTCGTGTTATAATACCAAAAGTTTTATGAAGTTATAAACCTTTGTACACTTAAACTTGGTAAATATAAAGCTGTTTAATATTGCTGGAAATACAAGAGTTTTATTTTAGGGAAAGATTCACAGATCGCACTTTGTTTCACTTTGCGTCATATACGAATATGAAATTTATTTATATCAAATTAATGTCGGTACATCGTATGACACTCTTGTTTACATACGATTTTACGAATATGAAAACATTATACGTATTAGAAGAATGTTAAAATATTATAGGACTGCAGAATATCAGCAATCAATAAAATGGATCATAAAACTTCATATTCTTATGACCGATGTCTTGAGGGTGGCCAACCAGGCGTTGGAAATAATTAGGAAAGGCTTAAATCCAACATAATTAGCCTATAATGTTCCCACTGTTGGGACACAGGCCTCCTCCCAGTAAGAGGGAACGGCCGTAATCCACGCGGGTCCAGTGCGGGTTGGTAGATGTCACATGTCTTCGAATTTTGGTTCTAGATCATGCGGGTTTCCTCACGATGTTTTCTTTAACCTTTTTAAGAACAATGGGCTGCAATAGGCTTATTTGATTAATGGAAACTTCAAATTATCATATTTATTGAACTAACGCACCAAATTAGAAGCAAATCAAGCCGATTGTTTACACTGATGACCTCAGTTGATTCATCTGAACACCACTTGAGCCTATTTACATATTATACCAACGTTGTTAGCTTTATTAAGTGGCTAAATATGGCTGAATACAGCAGCTGAATTTATATGGATAGATATTTGGTAAACTGTAATGGTTAGTTTATAACTAAACTACACCCTAATTGCATAATACAATCACATTTTTTTTCGATTTGAAACAGATTGCTAATCCATTGCTTCATAAGTTGGAATAAAAAATCTGCTCAACAGCGTAATTAAAGCAATGAATGTTGTTGAAGTGTCAAAATGAAACAAATTAGTCATAATCGTTTACGAAAATAACTTACGCAATGAGGGTACTGGATAATCTGTCAATTAAAAAAGTATTCAAGCTGATTTAAGGTTTGTTTAAGATAAATCAATCAAAGTCGATGTTAATTCTTATGAAATAAGATAGATGAATACTTACTAAATTTTTGAATTGCATAAGATAGCATTGTATAAGATATCATTATATATAGTACTGGGACCGAGGATTGATCCGTATGGTGCTTTTACGCATGCGATTTACTTCAAATACCTACTAATCACTTAACAGGCATGCACTGCATATCAATCAAAGTACGAAAATGGGTCTCCCACAATATATATATAATTATATATAGATCCTAGAATCTACATAGCACAATAACAGTAAACACATACTGTAATTATTAATCTATTCACATAACGTGTTAATTATTAATATTTCCTTACACAATAATCCAACAAAATCCCAATACTTTAATATTTCAGCCACTAACGTTAACATGCTAAAATAGGAAAATGGAAATTCAAATCCGCTGAGCTACCATCGCCGCTCGTTAGAAAACTAAAGCCTAAGGCCCGTCGTCTACGACGCTTCCCAAAAGTAAATAGTTACCTTAAGCTCAAGTTACCAATGAGAATCAAGAATGTCACAGAGCTAGAATTTTAATGGTGGTCCTATACACGCCGCAATTCATCGAACTAGCGCCAGGATACCCCGCGAAATTCAAATTTCCTTAGGTTTTTTGGTATTAGCAGGTCAGCGTCAGGTTGTATGTTGATCAAAATATGATTTGAAAATCGTAACAAATTGTATTTACAGAATTATAATCATTAGAAAGAATCATTAGGTAATACATCTCTCTAAGTTAGATTTGATCCATAAAAACTTTTCCATAAGAGATTTGTGCAAATCATATTTTGATCAAAATACAACCTGACACTGACCTGCAAATTGCAAAAACCTAAGAAAATTTGAATTTCGTGGGCTGCCACTACGGATTCATCATCGTGTAGTCACCGCCATTAAAATATTAGTGCTGTGACGTTCTGGCTACTCATTGGTGATTTGAGTTAGTAACACGTTACTTCTGAGTAGCGTCGTGGACGACGGGCCTAACAAATTCGTGACGAAGTGAAAGGTAGCGCGGTGAGATATCATTAGCTATACAATATAAAATTTTAACACATTGCACAGTCGGCTCGTTGGTCTAGGGGTATGATTTTCGCTTAGGGTGCGAGAGGTCCCGGGTTCAAATCCCGGACGAGCCCAATATTTTTTATGTTACATTATTTATTTTAAGAAATAAGAATGTTTGTGTATTAATTTTGTTTTACTACTATTTGGTACACATAATGACGTGTCTTGCTCATAAATTATTTAATCAACATAACCATTTAGGTTCCACGAATAAGTGTTTAAAATCATAATTGGTATTAAGTCCCTATGCATTACCTATTTACTGAGTATACAAATAATGAGTTATTTAAATTTCTTAGCTGCTTCCGACTCTCAAAGAAAAGACTTCCCGACGTGTTCGATGTCAGCACTTTAGCATCTGATTGGGAGCGACCTAGATTATAGGCACGATAATTATACAGGGTGGCGTGGGTGATGTGTCATCGACGCAAAAATTGTTACCATGGATTCAGGACACGATTCTGAACCCCGCTGCGTTGAAATTATTCGTCAGTTAAATTTTTTAATCTGCTTTTTCATAGAAAAGTGCAATACCTACACAGTCAAAATGTATGGAACAGCTTAAAAAAAAATACTGACGAAAAATTTCACCATGTATTACTTTTGGGTGTGTAACGTTTGAAATAATAACAAAAGCTCTAATGATCATGTGACCTAATTTCATTTAATATACTTTTTTCAATATAACGATATAGTAAGTATAAAAGATATAGTACATTTTTGATATAATTTCATTTTACCTAATTTTATATAGTGTATTGAACATTTTCTATAATGCACATTTAAATTAATATTCAATTAGTATAATATTCAGTTAATCTTTAAGTAACGTTTTATATCATTTAGAAACGTCGTCATTTCGGTTAGGTTAGGTTAGGTTAGATCGTTAACTAGATCCCCCCTTTATTGGTGAATCATTTGGGTTAGATGAGGTTATTCATTACAGAATTATAGTTGAAAATTTATAAATATGAAAATTAGGTCAACTGAACGTTATAAAAAAGAGCATTATACAAATTGAAATTTATATGAAACGAACGTTATACTAAATGTTATTAGAGCAAAAGAAGGTTATATGAAGTACAACATTCGATCTCATGAAATTAGGTTATTTGTTTTTATAGCATATGAAAATTATATCATGTGAACGTTATTTCAAGTGATATTATTGTCCAGTGATCGCAAGCGCTACTGCTGAGCATAAGGTCCTGGGTTCGATTCACAGGTCAGGGAAAGTGTTATTGGGTTTTTCTATTTGAAATTTCTCAGTAACAGCCTGGAGTCTGGATTTGTGCCCGGTTGATGGCAATAGGCTCGCCCCCTATTACATGGGACTTAAAACATAACTGGCGAAATGTGGGTGAACCTGCTACAGGGACACCTCTGCCCAACCCTTCGGGGAAACAAGGCGTGATGTTATGTTATGTTATTATACTATCTGTTATTATGTCATATATTACACACCATTACGTTTACACTTTCTTCTACCATTGTAGCAAAATTGTGCAGACACATATATAAACTACAGAGTATTGTAGACAATAAGTAGATCATTCGCCTTTAATTATCATACACAACATAATATCACGCCTGCTTCCCAAGGGGGTAAGCAGAAACTACAGACCGCCACCTGCTACCATCCTTAGATACTCTTCCTTTTTTATCATAGAGGTAATTAAATTGCATCGCATGTGACTAAAAGAGTGATGAATATTAATTTTGATGGATGGAGAGGGAGACGAAGGCCAAAGAATAGATGGATTGTGTGAGTAATGATATGAAAGAGAAGGGAGTGAATGATAGCGTGACGATTGACAGGAGAGAATGAAAGAAGAAAAAAACATATTGTGCCGACCGCAAGTAACATGGGACAAGGACGGGAAGATGAAGATGATAGTGGTAATATAATTGTTTTGAATTACCATCACCATTACCATCTACGTATTATCATCGCGATATTACTCTATCGTTGATTTTGATGATTTTTTAAAATAACCTTTGTATTTTGAACCTAGTTATCTTTTCTTTACTTTTGGGCTATGCCACTGTGGCGTATTAATGAATAGTTTGTGTTGTTTTTCTGGTAGATGTAAGTACTAACATGTAGATGCAACTATCTTTATTAAAATATTTAAATTAAAATGTTAATTGGCATAAAAATCGTCTTTGATATCGGCTGGCTCGTTGGTATGATTTTCGGTTAGGGTGGTAGAGGTCCCGGGTTAAAATCCCGGACGAGCCCAAACTTATACTCGATAGCTTTTTAACGAGTTTAAAAGGTCGGAACAAATAGAGTTTATTGAAAAAGGTTGCCTTTATTTGCCCTTTATCGATCTGTGACTTCGAATTGGTTTGGGTGTGCTTGTACATGTAACGTTTTGAGTTGAATTAATGAAATTTTGTATCCACAACACCTATGGGTACCTAATAATATGCGTACGTCAATTAGTCTCCTTCTGTCTGTCTCCTCTATCTGTCTGTCTCCTTGTTTTTTATTTTATTCAGTACATCTTCGAGAAAAAGTACTTAAGAAAGAGAAAGAAAGAAAGAAAATTCATTTATTTAGCACAACTAAAAAGCATACAATATATTCTGCAAATAAAAAGTGCAAAGTGCGTTGTAAAAGCTGAAATGTGTATCTAGAGAAATAGCTTAGTTTTAAGTCAAAAAAAAGATTTTAAGATTACTTAAAGAACATAGGATGCCCATCCTATGTTCTTTAAGTAATCTTAAAATCTTTTAACCTGAGTAGCTTGTTTACTCGCAATGTACAAGATAAAGAGACTTTTCATACTTCGATTCTCACTGCGAACTATGAACCGAAGTACGCATTAGCTTCGTATCGGTTCGTTCTCAGTGTAGCCTGCGCTTAAGTTTGTTGTCTAAATTCAACATAAACTGTTTATTATTCTAACATAGAAGCCGATCGGTAGCAATTTGTCATAACCTACGCTTTAATACCTAATTATATCTCATTAGTCATCAGCTCTGATAATTAGTTTATGTAAATTAGCTTATAATTACTCATTCACCTGATTGATGTTAAGTGGCAATTTTAGCTTAAGACAATATTGTCATACCTCATAGGGTCACGGCCATCTGGGATAACCCCTAAATTGTAAAAGCATTAAGGCTCTTTCAAACAGGCGCGACACGCGACGCGACACAAAGACACCGCTCGTCGCGCGACGAGCGGTGTCTTTGTGTCGCGTCGCGTGTCGCGCCTGTTTGAAAGAGCCTTTACGCTTGTTGTTTGATCCTTTTAATAATAGTTGCAAACCAGCATAGTCACATCTGATGGTTAGTTGTCATCTCCGTCTGAACAATATATAATGTAGGTAACTGTAATTATAAAATGTTGATTTAAAAAAAAATATTTAAAAAAAATATTTGATGTCCTTATATTGAAATGTTTGTATGTTGCTTAGTAGCAGGAAAACTTATAATGAGCACTTTCCTTAAATAAATGAGCTCTACTTTTAATATTACATTATTTAAATAAAAATTCTGTAGAATAGAAGTCGATGTTTTATCCTTCGATTTTTATATTCCTTTGTGAAAATGAATTTCATACACAAAGTCATTACAAAAAGTTGTTTATCAAAACGAAGAAAAAGTCAAGATTTTCTTTCCTTATAACTTTAAAGTTACTCTAAAAACTTTTCTGCACATCAAGATAAGTTTAATAACATAATTATAAATAAACTATTCGCTAACGAGAACCGCGAAATGTCAATTAGAAACCGAAAATAATTAGCGCATATGTTTCCATCATCCGGTGACCGTGTAATTAGCCGAATTATCCGAAAACTTGATTAAAATCAAATTGGCAAACGGTACCAGGAACAGAGCTAACATCAGACACTAATTAACGGGAGTAATTAAACAGATTTAGAGCCAATTGTCGGGATGTAGGATTGTAGGATGAATCGGACGGATCTCTGAGGCTGACAACTAGGTACTGTTTGTGTCAATTATGAAGCCCAGAATAGAATTGTTTTTAGGATATGATTTCAAAATTTCTCAGATAGGTTTTTTTCATTAAACATAGGTAACAGGTTTAGTGGTCCTGTTCGGTGCCAAAATACAATTAGAAAACTCTTCAGCATGTAAGTCCGAACATCATAAGATCAATTTAGTATGAGATTTGTGTTGACGCAGCATTCATTAAATCGATTTGTCAACATTTAACAATAACTTACAGTTAATCGCTACTTACGCAATCTATTGCAATCGCGGAAGTAACAATTTGGTAACTACCATAATAATTATTATTTAACCGCCTCCGTGGTCTATTGGTAAGATCACATGTCTCAGACCCAGAGGACCCCGGTTCGATTCCCAGTGGGGGCAAAATTTTGTGTTCGCTTTGGTTCGTGGGCTTGTTCTAAGTCTACACTAGTTCTCTTATCTACTCTTTGTTCTACACTATCTTATCTGAGTCTGTCGCCATAACAACAATCTTAAGAATATAGCAATACTCAGAGACTTAAAGGATCTGGTTATCTTACCTCTTACTGCCGAAACACCAGTATTTCGGAAGGTGGAAGCTCGCTTCCGCCTTCGGCCTGATCATCACTTACCATCAGGTGAGATGCTACCAAGAGATGCTACGTTTGCTTAAAAAAATTGGATATTATAAAGCCGATTGTAAAGTATGTCGCAAAGTAACCAATACAGACTTCCTGCACATAAATTAGCCATAATATTATATAAACATCTTGGCTCCTGAATTAAATAGCGACATCATTGGCACCTGCATAGAAATAAGATCTGTGCATACACTTGTTTAAAACATACACAGGTTGGCAGTGCCAACTCATAAAATGCACAATATTTAAACGATGCTAACATACTTTCCTTTTTTGTTGAATGTACCTACGTGCTTACAACAATTAATTTTACTTACTCGGGATTAACAACACGATGTATAAGTAAAACAAAACGTAACAGACAAATAATTAATTAATGTGAACACAAAAATACACAATTCTTCGGTATTGTGTGTTTTTTTGGGACACCAGAATAACATACCATTGTGCCAAAAAAACAAACACATTGAACCATTTTTACTTCGATCGAACAACGCTTACGGTGGTTCTTTGATTTACAATGCTTATCAATGATAAAACAAATTATATGGGTCAATTTGCTGAAACAAATCAATGTTTAAATTGAATTTCAGTAGTTTGTCTTATATTTTGTTTGAGAAATCCTTGTGAAATCTTTAAATGCGAGTCATATTACTAATAACCGAAAACACTGTTTGGTTCTTATACCTAACCTTGACTAACCTTAAGAACCTTACAAAAAGGCCCATCGCATTACTATCTCCAGCCCGTCTTTATTGTTCCCAGAATGCTAAGGTCCATCGCCCACGAGTCTATACAAAACTAATCAGTTACTAACTTAAATCAGCCAGAATTTCTAAGCACTATATTTCAATGGCGGTCCGTACGCGTCACAAGATGTTAGTAAATCGTGTCTATGATTTGCTATAAATTGGTTGATACTTTATAATTTATGTTTGCATGGCATTTTACAAAAGTTTTTTTTTTTTTAATCTGAATAATGTTTTCATGCTGGATTATATTCGAACGCAATGTGAATTGTTACTTAATAAATTGAATTGAATTGTATAGTGTAGTAAGTCGTCGTAAATGTGGTGACGATGATGCTTACAAAGAATTGACAAAATATCAATGATTTATAAGTCTTGGTTTTTATTATGAATCGTACGTAACTTTAACTATTTACAATTTGCAACAGTTACTGTAAAGCCTGATTACACAGTGCTATTTAATTGCGTGTGGCATACCATAAAAACTGAACCGTCAAAGTCAACAGTGCTTAACTGTGACTTACGATGGAAGTCATTTGTTGCTTCAATTTTATTGTATGCCACAGACAAGAAACTTGCATCGTGTAAATGGGACTTATTTCATGAAAAAATATTGCTGCCTACCTCTTTCCATTACTGTTCAAAGACATGTGCGATACATCATAGTACTTTGGATCTTGTTTTCCTTTGCGTGATAAACAAACATACGTTATAACAATCCACTGTCTATTCCGATGATTGACGTTCAATGTTGCCACGCCGATAGCGAATGCATCAGCCGTTCGATTTATATGAACACGAACAAACGATTTGTCTTTTCTACTCATACCACGAGTTATAACCATCTCTAGACGTTAAAAGGTAACGTATATCTGCGAAACATAAATAGTTTCAGTGGATCAAAAGAAAAAAAAAACAGCGGCACTCCGAGAGTGCCGACAGAAGTGAAAACTTGAAAAAAAATCGGCACCGCGGCAATCAACGCGTTGATGTCTGTTACTCCACGCACCGCAGTAATCAACGCGTTGATGTCTTTTTAATGGCTGGTGTCACAATGTCGTGAAATCAATGGTTTAGGCGATTCGCACACTGTACCGCATCACGCTGCGTGGTCCGGGGCAGCCATAGCAAATAATCTGCGCGCGGGAACGCGTCACGCAAACAGATTGTGTTTTCTATACAAACTGGTACTATGTTAAATCTGCTGCCCCGCGCCACGCTGCGTGATGCGGTGCAGTGTGCCAATCGCCTTAGTCCCATCTCAAAAATGCCCAACGCGCCTAAAGAAGTTTTCACTCCAATGAAATAGTTAGTCAAATATTAAAATAGTTTCAAAGTTTGAGAAGCAATTTAGCAGATATGAAGGTCAGGCGTACAAATGCGATCCAAAAATACACGTAGCTATCTATGTAATAACTTACCAATACCAAATCCATTTAAAAATCCACTTGTACAGTAAGCGTTCAAAAGTGCATAAGCACGTTAAGAATCATATTGCTGTGAACACGCGGTATAGTGCGTTGATCTGTATGTGTAAACAACACGGCACACACACCACAGAGAACGCAGTATTGAGCTTTACACACTGTCGTATCGTCGCGTACTTGCGCCTCACTACCGAAACAAATATATATTTCCGTCGCTTTTGTTAGACTACACGCATCATGCGCTTGACCTTGGCCAGTTTATGGCAATGCTAAAATTCTAACCTAACTTACGTGTGCAGATAGCAGAACGCGTTAAGCATTGGTTTGAGATGCAAACTGGCTTAGGTTCCAACCTCGTCAAGCACAGTGCAGTTTTTGCAAATATTAATATTTTTGTTAGCAATAATATTATATTTTAACTATTGCTGCCTTTTTTATTAATGCTGTTATTGCAATAAAGGGTTTAGGATTAAAAATGCGTAATATGTGATAGCAAAATTAAAAAATTGTATTCGTTATATTTATTTTACTTATAGATAATATATTGCTACAATTATTTGTCATTACGTCAGCTCAATAAGATGTGAAATAGATGTCAAGAAATTTAGAAGTAATTTATATTATTTTGACATATTTGTATTATGAAATGTTTTAAATTTTAAATTGATTTTTTCACCATAAATATTAGCTAGCTTATTATTAGTTAGCTTTGATCATGGTCGAAGTAATTAAGCAATAAATAAGAATATAAGACTAATCAAAATGTAAAAAAAAACGACTTACAAAAGAGGTGATTTTAAGGTAAAGTATGGGCAGTTTGATTACATTATTTATTTTACATTTTATTTGGCTTTAGTAAATATTGGTTGGTATTGAGGTTATAGCTTAAGTATTCATTTTCTTTACGAAAAGAAGATTGAAACTTAACCTCAAATTGTAATCCTAAAATAATAATATTACTAAAATAACCTTAAACATTTTCGGTCTATCTGCGAGAAATACGACAAACAACATATTGTAACTTGCTTAAAAAATCGTTACCACAAATTCATGCAATAACGAATCTGTTGTTTATTAAGTTGGTACGGTAAATATTTTAAGGTTAAAATATAGCAGTGTCCCACTTGAAGTCTTAATATTATCGTGCGAAACTTAAACGTTCTTGTTTATGCCTTTCTGTCGAAAACGGCTTCCTAGCTGGTCTTCAGTGATACAAGTCTTCAGAGTGCACAGCGAACGGTTCATAATGACGTGTTTAATAATTCAGCAAAATATCTCGTTGGTATGAAACCATTTGTTTCATATTCCTCCATCATTTGACGTCGCTACTGCTCGATAATAAGCCTCTTCCTCATTCCTCTTAACCCTCACAGTATTTCTCTAGAACAAAGAATAACATTGTATTTATTACACATAATAATTATTTATCATTCACTAATCGAATTAAACCTCATAATGAATTTAAAATTTTAAAGGCATCTTCTGTCTCAACAATACCTCTGTTCTATCAACAATACCTTTGATTAAGATTTATGAATAGTAAAATATGAAATATTTAAATGATAACACTCACACTTAGTCCGGTCTCATTAGATATTTGTGTAAATTACATTCACTTTTACGCAGCGCAATAATATTTGATCTCCCTTCAATATTTATATTTGACTGCATTTTGAAAACAATAACCACAACACCGCTAATACTTAAATACTCGTCACCAACAATAACCACGAACCAACAAAGTTTTGAGATTGGCTGGGAACAGACCGTAGCAATCGCGAATACGCGTAACGAACTGCGTCTGTCTACCCCACAGAAATCGAAATGATTTACTTAGTTTTTTGTGGTCTACCTGCTAAACTTTAATATTTATGTGAACAAGACGACCGAAACAAAAAACGAATGATTATTGAACTAGTCATTATTAAAAAATAACAAAAACTATGAATAATAATTATTAAAAAATAACAAAAACTATGAATGTAATTATTAAAAATTACAAGCAAACCACAGATGAGATTTGAACCCTCGCTCGGCTCGCCATAATCGCACATATCAAAGCACGTTATCCACTGAGCTAGCACGCCGTATTCTATATTGATTGAAATTATGAACTACTATGAGTTGCAGACAAAGTGAGTGTGTGTGTATCTATAGTATTGTAACATCTTATAGAAGAAGGTCGTAAGTCAAACTGAAGCGTCAGTCTATTGCTTTGTGCGATTGCCTATGGACTTTTGGTCGGTACTGTACAATGTATCAGATACAGCGAAGAAATAGATTAAACAAAATCGTATATGCAGAGCTCTGTACACAGTATCGAGCTTCGTCGAGGGCAAATTAAACAGGACCCGATTCGCGACCAAACAATTATTATGTACTACCATCTGCCGGCGGGTTTGCCCGGTAATTTACTGCTTATCGCAGTTTATCTACTGCTACTTAAATATAGGCCAATTGATATATGGATCGGCCTGTAATTATTCCATTACAGGGTAAAGGGTGATTTAGAAAAGGAAGGGGGAACTCAAGAACTCTTATTGATCAATGCACTTGCTCAATTTGAGTTGGCGATTTTAGACTTCTTTGCCAAAGTTGACAGCTAGATGGACCGACAACCTTAAAAATATGCATGGTATAGACTGGACGCGGAAACCCTCTCTTAGTTTGCACCACAACACTTGGTCTCCGGGTGCGGTTGTGTAAATTGGGAGCAGTCTATGTCGAATTCTATACTGCTAAAAACCAGTATGATTAATATTGATTGCTCCAAATTGTGAAGTTGATGTCATTTTCATCGTAAGTTATTTGGGTAGAGGAAATTAAGAGCATACAACAAGTATCTACAAAGGAAGTAAATAGACCACCTGAGACACCTTAAATACCTGTAGATTTAAATCCTAGGGGTTAAAATTGTTATGAAGCGGTAATGTTCGCGAAGGAGGAGGCGGAACGCGTGAGGGAGAGGCAAATTTCGCGCCCTCATGTCCCTAACCGCCGTAGGAGGAGACGCCCTGGGCATCGGGAATTGCAGGCCGATTTCCGGCCACCGTAGGCGCGGGCTTGCGGACGGTGCGCAACGGGTAGCTCACCGTCCGATAAGGACCAGGCCCGGGTCGACGGGACGTTGTATTCCACGCGCGCCTCAAAGAGATGTCAGCAGAATTGACGGGGTCCGCTGGGGCCAAATCATTACCATCCCGAAGTCATATAAAAATAAACAATTTTACTCGTTAAAATAAAATACTTACCTATATCGACGCCCTGCAGTGAGCAAGAAAACATTTTAATTGAAAAACTTGCGCGCCCTCATTAGCGACGCTCATAATTAATTATTTATTGTGCCTCCGCTGGATTGCCGGATCCGTGTTTTTTCGTAACGATTATACAGAAAACTTTTTGAAAAAAATATTTAAGAATCTTTTTTCTTACTTATTATTATTTCTCTAAGAGTTTATTACGTTGGAATACACAAATACCAGCGGAAGGGAAATTGTCGGAAAAGCGGAAAATGCGTTTTTCTTACACCTGGTACAGTACCTAATTTAAAGAAACATAGCCTCATGGTAGTCTGACCCAACCATCCATTCTCTCTAAACAGAATTTTCCTCGTGAACCACTTAAACAAAGAAGTACTCAAAAATAGTACGTAGTAGTAAATTTATTACACAAAAAAGCGTATCACAGCAAAATTCTCGTGAACTTCAGCAAAAATATTGCCCTGAAACCAAGTTTCATAAAATATATTCCTCTTGCTAGTAAAATAACACTTTTCGCTGAATATGCTGACTCGCAGGTTTTAATAGGTGTAAACTTCACACGAGTGGATATTATACAGGGTACGCCAAGTTGCCGGCAAGCTTGGCAAAGCTCTCTCATTGTAGTGCCATGTGCTTTGGACAGGTTTTTCTTTTATAAGTTCAGGTAACATTGAAGCGATATTATAAAGGTGTTAAAAGGCTAGATTTTTTTTCTATAGCATATTATTTTGTTTGTAAAATGCTTTGTCGTCATTTATATATGGTTTTCAATACTTACCTGCGTTACCTAAAGCTTGCTATTTTAACCGAGTTCAAAAAGGAGGAGGTTCTCAATTTGAATATTTGTATTTTTTTTGTATGTTTGTTACGCGATTACTCCACCAATTATAAATTGATTTTGATGATTCTTTTTTGTTTGTAGGTCATACTTCAAAGGTCTTATAAATTTGATTATCTTTGCTTGGGTATTTTGAGTTAGCTTCAATAACACGTATTTTTTGCACTTAATCTATGTGGATGATGTTATAATAACTTCATTTCACTGTTATTTATAAGTCATAGTGGTATTCAAATCTGTGTGGGGTAGGTACCAGAACCGAAAAGTAAAAACAAAAACTTTTTACAAAAAAAAAAAAATACTATTAACTTCCAAAAAACACAAATTGAAAAATAACTTTAATTTCGGAAGTCGGTGGCAAAAAACAAAAATCAAAACCAAAGATATCGACATCCGAAATTAAAGTAATTTCTCACTTTATAAGGTTTTGTTATATCTTCCTTTTTACAGTTGAAACTCGTGGGCGCTATTGATAATATTCAAAAATTACGGATAGCAAAGTTCCGGGCTGACCAAATTTAGATTACCATCGTCCATCTGAGAAATTAATCATTGTTTGTCGAGTACAGATATTGAAAACCTACATCATGGAGGGATTATTAGGAACTGTAGCACAGGTAGAATAGGTTCTAGCGTGCTACGGTTCCAGATAATCCCTCCAAATTACCAAAAAACATTATGTAAAAGCTACTAATTCAAAACACTGTAAGCTAAGAAACTAAGCCACAAGAGGTTATTAGCCCCAGCGGGACGTGCCAAGTCTCTACAAACTTGACACTCGCCACTAATTGTGACGCATTGTCAAGGTGAAACTGGGGGGACAGCGGTACAGGGGGATAGGGGGATAACTTACGATACGGGACCAGGATGGAAGCGGAATTTAATACGGTGTATGGGTTAGATAGTACATTGTATCTTGTCTGTTAGCCGTCGTAACTTGTCTTGAGACAAGATACTGCTTCTAAGACATCGTGTCAAAGAACACGTATACTATTTCATTTAAGTTAATGTAACGGCGGATGTCTAATTTAGAAGCTAAACTAATTGGCACTCGTTCAGGAGCAATAATGTTAGGTAATTTTCAAAGAAATTCCTTTCCCACATAGTGGGCGCTTGACACCTTTTCGAACAGTCATTTTCATTCTAAATGTTGACAATGCAGTAGTTGGGTAAATAAAAACGTGCAAGTAAAAATTAACCTTAAGTTTGAGCCCCTTAAAGTTAATTTTTAACAATATCACTATGTATGTATTCCTTGACAGTTCTTTCGTAACAAAACTATAGTTTAAAATTAGAATATGCCGAACAACAGCATACATATGGCTACCGTAAAGAACAATGCAACTAGCACTATATCACATAAAATAATCGGGGAAATCATGTTACCCTGTAACTGGGATATAGAAGTCAGATACACAGTCGCACCATGTAAAATACTGGTAGTCAGCTGCATTCGGTAAGACTGGAAGCCAACCCAGCACAGTTGGGAAAAGGCTAGGCAGATAATGAATTGGTGAAAAAGACGCTGAGGTTATTTCTCTTTTGGTTACGTGATAATCGTGAAATCTAGTGATTCAAAAGTTGAAAATCAACTTTCAATATTTACCAACCATGAAAATTTCGATAATTACACAAATCACTTAATGTGATTTTATATTTAATTTTGATCGATAGCCGATCACTGAGCTCATTGGCAAAGCTATAAATTTATTGTATAAATACGTTAATCACGTATTAATTTTATATTAACCCTGATTGAACTGGAATAAATAGTTTCAGCTTATCTTCAGGCGCAAATTAATTAGGTACGTAAAACGAATTTAAATTATTCAAGAGTAATATTTTGTAATGGTAATAATTTACACTGAAAATATTTATCTTTCAGAATATTATTACTTCCCTAGAGGTATCCTTAACTTGAATGTGAAAATGGAGTACTGACGAAAATGAATATCTTTGTGAAAATTAAGGTATTAGATAGATAAATCATTTATTAGGTACAACACAGAAGAAAACAAAAGATTTAAACTGGTACTTGTTACCTAACTGGACAAAACAATGCATGTTAGGTAGAACAACGTTCAAGTGTAACAACGAAGGAACGTTTATAAGTTAGAACAGAAACCCTTATATCACAGAAATTATTAGAAATGCCCTTCAATCCTGTCTTCCTTTTATTGTGAAATGCCGCTTGGCGTTCAAAACCGGGAAAATAACATCGTTTTTAATTCAAGGAATATCTAACAAAATGACATTAACATCACTGAAAATAAAAACCACTTTATTATCACTTCTCAAGAACGTGCCTACCTGATATCACCTAACGCATGCTCCCAATTCACAAGGCCACGACACAATAATTACCCACCTCCAAATGACCTTGACCCAACCCTTGTTACCCTTATCTATAAAAGCGAAGCGATAAATCTGAAAGCATTTTAATATCGATCCTGTACCCATAAATTTAGTGACCACGAAGGCTAGGAGGAACTTCCTCGCATAAATCTGTCAGCAGCACTTGATTGCACGGGTGTACTTGACCGCTGACATTGGCCTTTTATTGTACACTGGTGCACGCAAGTTTTGCATTAAATGGGTTGATGGTAATTATATGGTGTAAATTGGTGGCGAGTGTGAAGTGGTTTATTGAATACAAGCGCTTTGCTCGCGACTTCATCCGTGTGTATTTTGGATTTTCTCATACAAACTTCAACAACCTGTTTCAATCCCTACCTTAATGTTCAGCATAACCCTGAAAATGTGACAGAGAGACACCTTCACAGGAATAACTCATAAACTGAACCACCCAGTACACTCTGTACGTTCAGAATTGCGAATTCCGATTTTTGATCTCAGATATACCTTATCTAAGAGTATATTTGAGTATGGGGAAGTCCCCAAAATTATTGCGGAGAATTACCTCTTTTCGACAAAAGACGAAGTGTATAAAACAATCTAACCTTTTTAATTTCTTTTTGAGCAATTTCAAGTCCTAAAAATTTATAACTTTCATTTATTTCCATTCATTCGCGATTAATAAAGCCATGTTTTTTGTTTCTTCATGTTTAAAACATTATTTTAAACACTTAATAAAAAACCTTGTTTAAATTTCAAACTGTTTTAAACACTGATTAAAATACCTACGGGTTTTAAAACAACTTGTTTGTTATAAGCCAACCCTGATCCTGCATAACTATTTCTTCTGTTTAATAAGAACCTATAAAAATGTGATGCATCATATTAGAAGGTTGTGAGTTCCAAATCCATCTCGTGCATTTATGGTAAACACGAATACGCATAATGCTTCTAACTAAATAGCATAAAGTTTAATGTGCCATATAGTTATACCAAGCCAACTAATTAGTATTTTGTTAGTGTTTTCCACAGATTGTTACGGTAGTTTAGTAGGTTACGAGTACAGTCAGGGCAATTAAATGTTAAGCAAATTGATAACTGATCAGCATTTGGTCGCGACTCACCAAAAGCAATAACATTGATCTTGCCTGGGAATTGAACGCGATATCTACGTGTCACTGATTAAATACGCACTAAATAGGATACACGTATTATCACACCCAGTTTTACATCCTGTACGTTCTAAACTTTTAAAGATATTATTATATTTAATGATAAAAGCGAAAACTGGAATGGATTTTGAATTTTTACAAACGTCAAATGACCGATATCCTTTTTTGACTTGTCTAAATTTATCTTGTCATTAAAATGCCAGTGATTGACATTGATAGTATCGACTATTTCTTCAAGGAGTATTTAATATTCTTATTGAAAAAAAAAAAAAACAATTGAATATATTTATAATTATTATACCAGACTGACAACAATCGTGTTTTTTGTCTAGGATTTTCAAGATGCTGTTGGAGCTAGTCCGCGGTAAAGATGCGGTCTTTTTTCCTTATTACATAATGTCGTAGATTTGTAGGTAATTATAGATTGTATTTATATCTTGTTCGTTTTCACGGTTTAACATAAGAATATATTTCAATGGAATTGTTTTTGATTTGAAAGTTACTCAATATAAAAAACACACTTCTAAAAAAATCGTAACATCGATACCACCGAAACTTAAAGCTCATACTACCGCATCACTAAACCATAGACTATTTTGAGCGGCCATTGTTGTTTACATCTTTAGCAAATTTTGAAACGCCAGACCTTACGTCTATGTGCCGTGTTATAACCATAATATACAACTGTCAAAGAATGACTTGTTGGGATTAAAATATACCTACGAACAATTTAAGTTGGTAGTCACTGCTACACAATTAATTTCCCTGACTTTATAAACGTCTAAAACCAACTATAAAGTTGAATTACCATCACAAAATGTTTAATCGATAAATTATAACGGTCCACGCAAACGATACTGTCATCCAAAACCTAATTTACATAAACCCATTAACAACAGTATTAGGTATATCTTCAAACCTCTTGTAATATTATATTAATTTACAATTATGCCATAACGAAGTTATTTATCAATAGTTCCCCGGCATATAAACTTAATGAGATTCTCTTCTATTAATTATTATTGATATTTAGTTAAGATTCCACAAACGTATCCGATAGCTTGTATCGAGTAAATCTATTGTATTCTGTAATTTCATATTAAATTTCTTCATAACCGTGGTTGTAAAGTTTTCGAATTTTGGTGGAAGTTTGAATGTTTGTTTTAGTTTGTAAGATTAAGAATAGATTATCTGAAATGTTACTGTGTGGTAACTTAACAGAATAAGTTCTTGTTTCTGCACGAGATATACGAGAATAGATCATTTCGACAGACAGTCAGCAAAAAAACTACAGTAATCAGATATCCTGTGTATAAGAGAGAGTTAGCCATAACTCACAAAGGTATAAAGCAAATAGTGCGACAAGAGCTTTAATAATTATAAGTTTAATTTTTAGGGTTCCGTACCAAAATGGTAAAAAGGAACCCTTATGGTGCGACTCAGTCTGTATTTCCGTCTGTCTGTCTGTCACAGCTGGGTATCTCAAGAACTGCTAATGCTATCAACCTGTAAATTCGGAATAGCTTAGATGACGTTTGCTCAACTAGTTTGCAAATAAGAAGGAAATACATTTTTTTTCTTTTTTGCAACCGGGACTGACGAGGGTCTTAAAAATTTCAAGCGGGGCTACTAGGGATTGTGGAGTATTATATCAAAGAGCGCTATTTGCACATTCTCAAACATTTTTCTTTTTTTTAGGTCGCATATTTTTTGACTTCGTTTGCATAGAGAAAAATCTGAAATTATTCTATGTGATAGAAGTTTATGTAAATATTATAGAAAAAGTAAAACGATGTCTCTAAATAGCATGCTTTTTCAGAAATCATCAACAAAAATTACATTAGTTCCACTATCGGTCAAGAGACGGCGCTGATCTAAAACTGCAACATTCTACACAGCAGTGTTAAAATTCTCTGACGAAAATAGGCCTTGCCGATGAAAATTTTGGCTTGCGGACTATGAGCAACGGGTAGCTCGCCGTCCAATAAGGACCAGGCCCGGGTTGACGGCGCGTTGTATTCCACGCGCGCCTCAAAGATATGTCAGCAGAATTGGCGGGGTCCGCTAGGTCCGATGCCTGCCGGGTTTGCAAAGAAGTCCGAAAGGGAGATCGTGGCCCCGGCAACATGGCAACTGAAGGAACACGGGTGGGTTTTAGTCAGTAAGAGCCTGACATGTTAGAAGAGAAGATATTTGATAATTTCTCAACAAAAAACAAGGGTAGGGCAGACAAGACTACGTGAAGTCAGTTTTGCAGCTATTCGTTTCTGTCACTAACTTATGTAACACAATATTTACAATTTTTAAGACAGTATGTTAATTTTAATTTAAGGTTAAAAATGCTATTTTATAAAAAATATGCCTAATTAAATTAAATTCTGCCATCTTCATAGTATGTCAAGTGAGATAGTACCAAATTATCGCCATTATACCAAATAAACGTTATTCTAAACGTAATTATGCGGAATTTTAACTTTGCCAAAAGTAAATTATGCCATCTTTATGGTATGCCAAGTGAGATAGTACCAAATTATCACCATTGTACCAAATAAACGTTATTCTAAACCAAAATTATGCGGAATTTTTACTTTGCCAAAGGTAATTATGCCAAATAAAATTCTGCCATCTTAAAAGTATGCCATTGTAAATTCGGACATATAAACATTCGGCCAAACAATAATGATATTAAATCATTTTATACCTTAACAATATTCGTTTATAGAAGATTGTGCCAACAATGTAATGCCAAATAAATTTCGGAGCATCAAGATTCTGCCAGATAGAGGGAACCCGTTTCTCACCAACCAAGAAACTAGTTAACATCACTTTCCTATTCTAATTAATTTTCTTGCGGACCCCGCCGCGGTCCCAAGACTAATGCAGCTGAATCCCGACCAATGCTATTGTTTCACAATTTCCATCGATTTCGCGTTAATCCTTGTGCTGGCAATTAAAATAGGATTTCAACTGTTTTGTTTTGTTGTGTCGGGTAAGACACGGATTTGGGAATCCGTAATTTTGGTTATTTGAATCGGTAATTGATTTTTAAAGGGTTCAACAATTGAGTTCAACAAATTGTACAAAAAGGGGTTCAACAATTTGGAGCAATCAATATTAATCGTATTGTTCAATAGCAGTGCAGAATTCGACATAGACCACTCCCAATTTACACCACCGCACCCGGAGACCAAGTGCTGTGGTGCAAACTGAGAGAGGTTTTCTGCGTCCAGTCTATACCATCCGTATTTTTAAGGTTGTCAGTCCATCTAGCTGTCAACCTTGGCAAAGAAGTCTAAAATCGCCTACTCAAATTGAGCAAGTGCGTTGATCAATTAGAGTTCTTGAGTTCCCCCTTCCTTTTCTAAATCACCTTTTGCCCTGTACTGGAATAATTACGGGCCGATCCATATATCAGTTGGCCTATATTTAAGTAGCAGTAGATTGCGATAGGCAGTAAATTGCCAGTCAAACCCACCGGCAGATGATAGTACCTACATAATAATTGTTTGGTCGCGAATCGGGTCCTGTTTAATTTGCCCTCGACGAAGCTCGATACTGTGTACAGAGCTCTGCATATACGATTTTGTTTAATCTATTTCTTCGCTGTATCTGATACATTGTACAAGTGGATTTTTAAATGTATTTGGTATTGGCAAGTTATTACATACTATATACTACATACTACGTGTATTTTTGGATCGTAATAAGAGCTTCTTCGTATTGACGAAGGCAAACTAATTGAATCTAAAACCTTATTTGAATTGTTCGTTGGTTAGTCATTTAGTTTAGTACTTAGTGTTAATAATTAGGTCTAAAATAATTTACTATTGTGTATGTATAAGCATAGTACAGTTATAAACACAGAGTGAGAAGGAAGATATTATAAGGAAACCTGATATTGTTAATTAATTAATTAATTAATTAATTAACAATATCATAATTGTCTAGATAAATCCTTCTCTTGTTTGTTTGGGAAGACGCCAGCAGTGCGACAATAATTAAAACTAGATTTTACATTAGCGCGTGTATAACATACCTTTCGCAATAAACTGCTCCATATCGCTTCACCCTAGGCTCTAGATCACAAACTTTACCCGGCAGGTGGCCAGGGTTCGTAAATTGTTAACTTTCCCTTTATGCCTAAATCCAGCCCTTTTATATTATATCGCTTTATTTCAGGTTTGATTTTTGCCACCCTCGGGACACTGAGGGTGTAAATTGATTACATGACTGTTCTTTTGTTTCATTAAACGAGGATTGTAAAATATATTTTCGGGTTAAATTGGAATTTATTCGGGTCAGTAAGTTTGTTTTGAATAAAATGATTATAATCATAACTAATACTTACTCAGTTTACTCTGAAATATTGACCTTTCTGAATAAGAATTTACTGCTTAATTCGAACAACCTATTTTAGTTGTAAATAAAAATAAGACAGAATTCCAACCGAGCTAAAAGCTTGTTTTGTGCAGGATTAGTGCTTAGATATAACACTTAAGAGACAAGGTTGTGACAGTTTCGAAGTGGTGGCATTCCTTGAAAGCACGAAGTGGAGGAAATAGTGGGAAATATTTTGACAGCAATTACCTTGGAATCTGGCAGGATTACAAGAAATGAAGTTTAGGGAATGGTTATACTTTCAGAAGTTAAGAACTTTTAGACATTTCCGTTAATTCAAAACTCATAGCTAAATTCTGGGCGGATACAATTTCGATACCCAGAAACACGTAATAGGAAGAAGAGGAAGTTAAACGGGCTAAACCTCCTGACTGGAGGCTTTGAGTGTAAGGCAGCCGTAGAAAAGCTCGGTAAAGTAGTCATGATCTCAGAGGTCAACTACGAGATGCCCTACCTAAATAAAAATAAACAAGCTAAACAAAATCTCAACACCACAAATCCTTTTGTTTCCTCAGTACCTATAACTTCACAGCCAAAACCATTCCATTAAACTGTCCCAAAACTTGGCACCCGTGATCCAACGTCTTCGGGACAAACACAAGGTGTCAAAGTTGTAGCATAAAATCAATTTGGCCTCGACCACATGTTGCAATAACGTGGGCCTGTAATAGTGCTCTTATGGCCAAACTTGACAGATTTGGGCTCCTGCTAGCAAATTGTTAGGAGGCAGTTTCGCATGTTATCATTTAATTATGTTATTGTTGTGGTTACCGGGCCGTACTGCTTCTGTTTCATAGTTTGAATAGATGTCATAATTACGTAGCCAAAAAGGTCGGGTTAAATAATATTTTCCTTGTAACAGTTTCTGTTCTGTGGACTAAATTTAAGACTCGGGTTGGAATCTGCATTTATCTAGAATTTGCTATGTAAAGTTGACCGTATTAAAGTACATTTCTACAAAGGAAACACGTGAATGAAGGGCGTTTGGCACCGGTAAGAATGGCAAAAAGGAAAGGAGGTACTTTTAGGTATACCCAGGCATAGGTGATTGCAGACTGAAATGATGATGATTTTAGTTGATTTATGGAAAAAAAAAGACAAAATATATTAGAAAATCGGTACTCAATCAGTTTGTCCAAAGATGGTGTTACATCTTATTTTATGTAGGTACCTATTACAATCTATGCAAATAAATATTACTTTACTAAGGAATAAAAGTAACCTGCCATCAAAACTATTTCATCGCTCAGTTATATATTTTTCTTCACCGAGTGTTATCCAGAAAGTTTTTACGGACATGAGATACAAGGAACACATTTTGTGTCTGTCAGATCCAGACACGTCGTTGTAATTAATGGATGGCACCTATTGAGGATATTCCCCCCTGTCTAGACCTTCATTTTCACCTTCACGCTTATTTGGTAACTGACTCATAATAATACTTCCTATATGTATTGCTGGATTAGTAAATCTAACATTGATTATAAGAACGCTTTTGTGATCTTTTAAAGGTGGTGAGAATTGTGATCACATCAGTAGGCTAGTGATTGAAGAAGAGGCAAATCCAAAAATCATTAGTGGTCTTTTTATAAAAATATTTCCTGAATTCTGATTGAATTGAAAATGCTTTTAGAAATCGGCAGTTATGTATATCAAGAGAACTTTCTGTCACATGGCTGTAGTATTACAATAGTTTTTTTTTATCAAATTCACATTAAAATAGCAGGTTGACATGAGCGTACAGGAGGTTGCGTTTAGTAAAGTTAACAAGAAGCTTCATTACGGCGCGGGGATCCAGTGATTATCGTTAACATTATCGTGCGCCGACCGCCGTTCTTGTGCTAGCTCCTATAGAGATGTAGTGCGTATTATATTACTATCGATAACGTTATAGTGAAATTGTTGAAATTAAAAGATAATTTTCATAAAAAACTGAATAAGTCAAGCTAAGGAAAGAAAGAAAATGTTCTCTATTAGCTACCTAAATATCTATTATATTTTATGGTTCTACAGTTATGAAAAATTTTAAATTGTTCACTGTTACAAAGGAATAGAATGATAATAATTAGTTCACTCATAATTCCACATACAATTAGCGTCCTTTGCCCTTTTTTTTTCTTTTTACGTACCTACAATACCTACACTGTATGTGTGTTATAAGCAAGCTTGAATTTAGAATCGTTTATGCTAATGTAATTGAATGTAACCGTAAGGTATTTGAAAATTCTGCGCAATTTAATTTTACCCCTATATTTTCAAACAAATTTTATCGATACTTGCCCATCTCTAGCGCCTGTATTCGCAATCTAGTGTAACGATCTGCTATTAAGAGGTAGGTAAAAGTGGGTAAGACGTGTTATACGTAACGAACGAACGCTCCTAGATGTTACACGTACCCGTATTAGCATTGAATGCCTGTACTAAGCTACAATGCAAGTACCTGCCTACCTACAGCGGTTAATGTAATTGAAGCAGGGTTGTTGGCCCGTTAGTGATTCGTTTTGGCAGAAAGTTTTCGAACTTGGTTCAAAATTGACATTAATACAGGAGCCAAACCAGGATCCAAGTTGGCTGCAGATAGTGCCATCTACGAAGACGCGCCCCACTCCGTGATTATTGTACTGTAAGCTGTACTTTAGTACGGAGTGGGGCGGAGTGTGGTCCTTCTTCGTGGATGGCACTATTTATACTTGGCTATTTAATATTACTAGGACCCCAAAATATGAATTATTAGAGGTTCACAAAAGAGGCACATTTATATTATCAGTCTCTGCATCCAGCGCTTGGTGTGGCAACACGCCGTGTTTGGGTTCACGACAAGTCAATCGTCATCCTGAGGATGCCTTTGTGAAACACGTTTCGATTTCTTACAGGGTTCGTTCTTATGGCTCTTTAGTAATAGTTAAGTATTTTATATCGGACTGATCAATAATACTTTTAGGAAAGCAAAATGGGAATTATTTAAGTTTCGATTAAAAATATCCGAAAGTTAACTCTAAGAATCACTTCACTCTAAGAAGAACTTGCAGTTTCTTGCAAAAAATACCCATCCTATTTATTTTAATAGCCCCATTCTCAAAATACATAACTTGAAACTGAACATATAATGTCCAAACTGCCGGTCCCATTACCCTAGCCTTTTATACGAGCAGTTCTGTTTTCGTTAGGATAGGGGTTTCATACTACCACAGAGTAGATAAGTATAGAAGGCTACCTCTATATAACGAGTGAATACAATCGTACACACACAGACGCAAACGAACAGTGATCTGAAACTGTGTCATGAGGATATTCGCAATTAAATCAGTTCTGCATAGATAGCAGTTTAAGTTAAGTTAAAAGTTAAGCTGCCAATAAAGTTCCTTACTGAAAATTTCATTACATGATGGCGCTAAGTGTTTTGCATTCTAGCCAATTGGTCGATTTTGGTTCAAGATAATTTTGACAAAGTGACAAACACTCAGCGATTTGTCCCGGCGAAGCTTCCAGCAAGCAAGTCCACTGTGGCTGCATTTGCAGAACATAAACGTAAATCTTTATGTGCGTGCATTTTCGCTCGTTTTATGGACCGGACCTTCTGTACGTTTTTATTCTGTGGTACCCCGTACTAACCCTAACGAGCAATTTAACAACACACATCGCTATTAAAAATGAATCAGGGTGCAGGTATTACCCCAATTTATTTTAGGGGTAGTTTACTAAGATATTTTTATGTGGGAGTGTGTGAAATTGAGATATGCTATGGGAATGGTTTCAAGGGATTATTTAAGGATGGAAATTATTTTGATATTTGTGGTGCACTAACAGGGCTTTTTGAAGCACATGCCATTATGATTCAAATTATGCTTATCAGTTAAGTTTGTCTATTACAGGTGCAATTTACTGCTAGGGTTGACTTTGGTACTTATTCAGATGAACACTTCAGAGGTCTTCTGGAAAAAAACCCTTCCTCTCTCTTTTTAAGTTACAAAGTATATTTTTACAAAACTATATTTTCTCAACAAAAAAAGATCTTAAACATGTTATTCGGCCTATAAAAGTACAATAAAAAACAATTATATCTACACATACATAGAAGGGAGGGGATGGTTTGTTTTCGTCGTAAATATAAGTTTGAATCGGAGATCGACCGAGGGTGGTTACGATCTATTTACTAGCTAGTTTGTGTGTGAGATGGGGATGTAACGAGCGCATGGATCATTTCACTGTCATTTATGGCACACTAGCAGACTCTACTGTTGCCCACGATTTCGTCTGCGATTCAAGATGGAAAGTAGCCTGTGTCCTTCTCCAGGATCCAGGGTACCTATGAAATGACGGGGTCCGCTAGGGACGATGCCTGCCGGGGTGGCGAAGAAGTCAGAAAGGGAGATCGTGCCCCCTTTTAGTCAGTAAGAGTCTGACACGCCCTCCCGCTCCGCCCAGAGCGGGAGAAGTTATTTGATAATTTCTCACCCAAAAACAAAAAAAGGTACCTATTTGACAAGGTTTAGGCGTGAAAAGGTCACAGACAGACTGCACACAGGCTACAGACTGTGTTACTTTCACATTTATAATATCAATAATACAGTATATTATGGATGGATACAGACAAAACCCACAAAATATTTAAATGAAAAAAAAAAAAAAAAAAAAAAGGAAGCAAGCTATTCATTTTTTTTTGTTACTAATTTTTTCTATAGGTCTCGTCTATTGCCATAATAATTGCTATTTATTATTTGTATATAGTTATCCATTCTTGAACAAAATAAACAATTATCTAATGCAGTTAATTTATGTTCAACCCAATTAATTTAAAAAATAAATATCCAACTAATTCGATTCTAGATAATACGAAAAAATTATAATTCCTAACGTCTTCATCAAGAAAATAAATAAATGTTTATAACTCATTATTGAATATCTTATATTTCTTTTGAAAAAAGATTGAATATTAATTCGCCATAATTGAATAACAATCATTTAGTAGAAATCCTTTACATGTTTAATGGAATGTTAAATTAACTGTAAATTATTTGTTATTATTGTGCAAAACATTTAGTTATTTCATCAAGTCATACTCGCCGATCCAATTTAAAATTATTTTACTACACGAAAACTAATAAATAATAACTTGAATTGGGATACCATGAGGCACTTTTTGGTCACAGAATTAGTTGTTTTTGTAGATGTAGGCGTTGTTGGAAATTACTAGTTAATTTATACTGAAATACCATAAATTATTAGTTTTTGGTAGTACCTAGTTCTTTAAAAACATGGGTACAGCTACTTACAAAAAGATGTACCAAACTGAATACCTTATAAACCTACAATAATGCATCGTTTCAAACTTGCGAGGGCCAATTTTTCAGTCGACTTACATCTCAAAATTCCTTAATTTCGCAACTAGGCCATTTACGATCTCGTCAATGGCAGACCCCGGTGCGTTCCAAACCTATTGATAAAATTGGGGAGTCGCGTGTATAAGTAGGTCAATCTTCTGTTAACTACGGATCTATTTAGAGCCTCCGAATGATGCCAGCCGGCTTCTGTTGTTACAAATTGTATTATCAATCATTTTGAGAGAAATTGCTGAAGTAGGTACTACTCGTTATTGTTTCAGTATTCGATAATATTCTCGATATTGTTTCAGTAAATACATACGTTTAGCAGTAGTTCGTTGAGAAAAAGAATTGTGTCATATGAGCATGATTATTTACCATTATTAAGTATATATAGATGAAGTGTGGAGTGACGAAAATGGATAAAGTAAGAAATAAGTATACATATGCCAGCGACAGAAAAGTTTAAAAGGAAATCGTTTGGCCTGTGGGCATGTGATGAGGAGAGAGGAAATGCATGTGACTAACAGAGTGAAGAATATAAAATGTTGATGGATGGAGCGGGAGAGGAAGGACAAAGAAAAGATGGATGGATTGTGTGAGGAATTATATGAAAGAGAAGGAAGTGAATGAAAGCGTGACGATTAAGAGTGGAAAAAGAAAACATGTTGCACCGGCCCCAAGTAACATGGAAGAAGAGCAAGAAGATGATGATGAAGAAATCATTTCTTAAATCGAAATTGCACTTTCTGTCACACTACGTTTTAGTAAATTAGTGATCTTCGTTTTCACAAAACAACAAAGAACTTCAGAGGGCCTAAACAGAGCGACATTTTATCAGCGCTAACGAAGATGTAAAAGTCAAAAATTTATTAAAATTGACATTATGCTTTTCGGTGGCTTATGACAATCCAAAACATTTGTATTGAAAGTTGCTGACGAAATAAGAAACGCTTTAAAAGCAATTGCCACTAGTTTAGGCCTTCCGATGAATCAAAAAATCATATAAAATATGAAAGCTTACCAGAGAATAAAGCCTACTTATAACCCGTGACGTAACTAGTTGTCAAAAAAGAAAATCCAGACTAAACGGTCCAATTTTCCGCTACCACACGTTTCAGTCGACGATGCAACAAGATTCCTAGAATACATAAAATGAAACTGACTCGTCTCGAACCCGACCTAAGTGCGTTTATGTCCAAATCTGTTCGTCTCTGAACTGGGTCACTTGGCGGTAACGGTACTAGAGTGTGCGTGTGCAGACGTGCCCATATCAGAGCGATAAAATGTTGACGAGGTTAGCATTCTATTTCTCCTCCTTTTTTTCTCCTTTGACGCATGAGTCGAAGTAGTAGCTACCTACTACGCAGCACTGTTGCTGGCTACTACGACGACCAGGAGAAAATTGCGTCTCTGCTTGCTAACCAGCCGCAGTGCAGTATGTACTACAGTTGCAGTCGCGGCCTATATGTTTTTCTGGTCATATCGACGACATCACGACAACCTCACCACGACAATGCAGTTTGGGCTTACTAATTCAAACAGCTGCAGACCTGCAGTACGGAGTCACTCCATGTACAATACTGGTTCAGCTGCATCCAGTTAGACTGGAACCCGACCACATCATAGTTGGAAAAAAGTTAGGCAGATGATGATAACTTCAAACAGCTGCAGAGACAACACCATCAAACACCCGGCGAAATTTTGGCCGCTGTGGTGTGGTTGTCGATGTCGCACGTCTGTACAATACCTTATGGTGTTATACGACTCTTTACGGTGCCATAGTAAGGCAGGGTGCATACTTATGTGTTTACGACGCAATGGGGGACTGTATCTGTTGTTTATGGGGGACAGGTATAAACTTGATGTCGCCGCGAATTGGATTGGTTTATGAGGTTAATGGAAGGGAAACAGCGTAGCATGGGAATCGTAGTGCTCTTGTTACGGGTTAAGTTAAAACAAACAGTTGATGGTCTATTTTAGTTTACCTACCAAAGTAACATGGATAAGAAAAACGTGGGTGAAGTTGACAGTGACCCAGAAGACGTCAAATTATCTAAAAAACATCAATATCTTTTTTACAAAACATATTTAAGATAACACATTGCCCAATTAAAATAACAACCCTGAGTTTTAACTGTAATAGGGTTTGAAATATTTTACTTGAAAGGTGTGTCCCACAATTTTTTTTGCAAGTTTATCTGCTCTATGTGAAACTCTGCACGTAGTTTTATATTTTAATTTTTGAAACTTCAGTGCGGTCTACGGTAAGTCCGATTGTTTGATGAATAAATTGAGTTAATTGAAATTTTGAACACTTTTATCTTATAAGTTTTTTTTTTTCGAATGTGACATTTATTGGTACCTTAAAATCCCTGCTTGACCCAGAACTCGTCATTTTAATTACTATTGTAACGATTACTGTGCTGTATACATTTGTGTCAAGAGTGTGCTCGCTTCGTTCGTAGTATCGTGAGAGCGGTCGCTTTGTTTGGTCATCTGGTGGGTAAGCGCGCTGCACTCGCTCGGCTGGTAAACAGTATTCTCAATTCTAACCCGACCTGCCTTACCCAGGAAGGTATAACCGATCTTTAATAATACCTGGCTAATCGGTGCTAGCTTTTCACCAGTAACTGCCGCGGTATGCTCGCTTCGTTCACTCAGATCGAGTGCGGATGTTACAGTTCTAATGAAACTCTTACCTAGAGGCGTCTCTGCCATTGAAACCTCCTAATGTTTTCGTAATATGCACGCATACTTGTTGTAATAACATGATGTAAGTAAGTAAGTATTTATTTGCATAAAACATGGTATACATGGTTCACATTGGTGGTACATGATTGTTGATGACTTTTTTAAGTATTCAGGTATTACCCTAGCTTTTATATTCGCTCACAACTAGATTTTTTGGCTTATTGTGTACCTTATGAAGTAAACTTTCCTCGATTGTCGTTTGAATTTACAATTTAAGCAGATTTATAGCCGATATGAGACGAAATCTTTTTTTTACTTTATAGGCTTTTGCAAAAACATCTTACGGTTTTTAATGATGCCGTAGCCATTGTACTTGCTCAACACTGGAGTTAGTAAGCTCATTGTATTCCTTATAAAGTAACTTTTCATCGTATGTCATAATTTTCAGTGTTCAGTTTTTTACGGCCAATATAAGACGACATCTTATACTCGCTGCAGATTTTCTTTCGGTTTCTGATACTGCCGTAGCTACTGTATTTGCCGCGGAACTTTTGAGGCTCATTGCTTTTCTTATGATGCACGCTTACTTTTATTGAGACTGTTTTCATTTCTGGCTAGATTTACGGCCGATATGATACGTCATCTGAAATTATTTTGCTATTGTGAACTTCAAATGCATCTTTAACCCTATTTTGGGCAAGATTTCTGTTGTTTCTCTTAAAGTGATAGTGCTTTGTCAAATATTGACAATGGCACTAGAATCATCGTTCTAGCTAAACATGTTTTTGCGCTACTCGAAATGGAATTGCGACGCATAGTGAAAAATAGAGTGTAGCGCGCATGCACATGTATTCGCGATGTGACGCCATAGGCAAATTATACCCTGCCTCAAAATTAGTACATTGAAATTCTCATAGTTATTAGCGGTTTAAGTCATACATGTTTTTGACGGTCAGAAATATTGTACTTACCACCGGTACACCGAGCGAAAACTCGTTTTCACAAATCGCCCTTTTCTACATTTGCTTAAATAAGTATTTATTAGCGCTCATAATTATAATTAAAAACAAACTATTTACGAAGAATGGATAAATTTTCTATTTAGTCATGCAAAAAGTTTCATTCTAAATGAAATAATTTTCACACAGCAGTTCTTTAAAGTCAGTGAATATCAAAACCAGACGAGTATTGGTACGTTTACCCTACACGATTAATGACGGCTATGCTTGCAAAGGGTAGAGAGAGCGTTCAGGGCGAAGAACATAATATTAAGGTGCTTCGTGCTTACCTATGAGTGTCAATGTTTGATTCGATTAACAAATTAATAATAGTAGGAATGTCGTTGGTAATTTAGTAGTTACCTATATTTACATTGATCCAAACCATAAATTATTTATGATAGATACGAAAAATGCATCTGATAATGAAAACGTTAACTTATCCTGGGATTAGACTTTATCTTTGAAGTTAATTTATTGCTGCCAATTAAATAATATTATATATGTTGTTATTGTATGTCTGTCGCAAATTGAGCACACTCACCAGGTGGCTCGTTGGTCTAGGGGTATGATTTTCGCTTAGGGTGCGAGAGGTCCCGGGTTCAAATCCCGGACGAGCCCAATTTTTTTATAATTTTTCCTCAAAATTCTCTGATTAATCCGGTCGAAATTAATACCTATATTCCCCGGGCCATTACAGCTCCGGTATGATATTTGAAGCGTGGTATTTTAATGATGCAAATTATTTAATTGGTCGATTATATTGAAGAAAAATAGGAATTAAATTCTTCGCCGTCGGGCGCTCATTAACAACCACTCTACGCTCATTTGTGTTATTTTGACAGAATTTCCCAGTCATTCTCGAAAACACACAGTGTATTCCTGTAGGTGTCGTAAAGAGCTACTAGGGGATTACGTCGAAAGAATTGTCTGCTTCAATCAGTTCGATTACCTATCCGTCTACCAAGTATGGTTATTTTGGGCATTCATGGAGGAGTTAATATTCTGCAGTGGACCATATATGGTTTGAGACTGCATAAATATAATCAGCCTATAATGTTCCCACTGCTGGGACACAGGCCCTTTTCTCGGTAAGAGGGAGCGGGCCGTAATCCAGCACGCGGACTCAGTGGGAGTTGGTACATGTCACATGTCTTCGAATTTTTGGTTCTAGGTTCATGCCGGTTTCCTCAAGATGTTTTCCTTTACCGTTTTCAGAACCGTAGTGATGAAATAATTTACACAAAGTAAAACGCCTGTCGGGTTCGAACCCTCACGACCGTTACCACTGGGCCACCACTGCTCTTCTGAGTCTGCATGGTGTGTTCAATTTTACACTTGCATCGATCAACCTCAACAAAAAACTAAGTCAAGCTCCACACCAGTCAATGATAGCGATGAATGACAATCGACCACAATCTAGCACCTTTAACTACATCTCTGCTCACACGTTCGTTGATCTTTGAAGCAAAATTAACTTTCCCTACTCAAACCAGCGAAATTAAATTCAGCATCCTATCTAGTTCTCCAAACCCCCCGTAGATGGCGCCACTTTACATAACGCTTCTCTATTACCCAAAATAAACATGATATTAGAGTCAATGAACCCCGGAGCTGGTATAATCAGGCAAATTGCGGCGCGTAGCGGTGACAATGTTGTTATACCGTCCTTCCCTCCTCTCCCCCTTTCCCTCCTGTAAACTCTGTCCCCTCAGGCTCAAGGCACCGTGTGAGTACACAAAATAAAATTAAACGCCAGCGTTTTTATATGACATGCCGCTGTACGGTATGTAGCGGGGTGGTGGCGAAATTAGAGATAAAATGTAAATGGTTGATGTTTTTCGATGTAATATGTAGCTAGCTGTGGATGAAGCAATAAAATTAAATTTAAATTTTAGGTACTGCATACTTGTTTAGATTTTGAGAATAAACAATTACTATTTGGCTTGGCTCTAAACGATTCCCAGAATCAAATGATTATGCACCAATAAATAAATTAACTGTTGACACATCTCTATTTGCGAGTCGATAATTGATTAATCATTATTAAGACCAAGCACTCCACTATGTGCTAACACATCAGTAATAAATAGAGTTAAATATCGCGTATGCTCTTTGGTTGTGTTCGAGCATGGAACTAAATGTCATAAGTCTCAATGCTTATTTCGTTTTTAACGAAAGTAAAAATTGATCTAGAGAAAAAATATCTTATATTTGGATAATAAACTATATTTCCTTACTGTCAATAATTATTTTAGACATAAAAGCCGAGTAATCTTGTTTTTGTTTCAAATAATCTTTAAAAAGAAATGGATCGAACGAAAATGTTCCAATTACGTAACTGGCTTATATTTTGAAAGAAAAAGATCCAATAAATCATATACTGAAGTTCCATTTTGATTGTATGCATGACTTTTTCAGAATATTAATGCAAAATAACATACAATTTAGGAAGCTTCCTCTTAACCAATCTTTTCCCAAGAGCTGTCAATAGAATAACGTCCGGTATTTACACAAGGGTTAAATCGCTCAGTTATTATTGATACTATCGATGCAGGCTGTATTTCCGGCTCTTATTAGGCCAGTCCATTACTTCTCGAGGGATTTATTTTCATAATTAATCATTTTAATCACGAGTACGGACGGCCACATTCATCTATCTCGATCCTAATAGAACAATTTGTACAGTGATATCAATATTTTTGCATTATTAAAAAACTATTGGACATATTCTCGCCCTTTCAAATTACCACCATAACCACTGAAAAAGGTCTTCAATTTAACATAATTAAAAACGAGAAAAGTAAAAATTAATTTAAAATACTCTATATATTTAGAAAAATAACGTCAAAATATATCTAAACCTGCAACCAATAACATCTCACACGGCATCCCAGAGTTTGTGTGAAAATTGAATTGTTTTGTTTAACGCTCCCGGAAGGGGGAAGCACATACGGAACCTCTTCGAGGAGGCCATACATATATGTATCACGTATTTATTTGTGGAGCCATTTCAATTGCTGATCGAGGAGTAAGAGGAGATAGACAGTTTGGCGTCTCTAAATAACGTTTTTAACTTTGTTTATTTACTAAGAGGTGATTCTTATATGGAAATCATCATGGATTTCTACATCCCGTCAACACACGAGTGGAAGAATTCTAACGGGTTTTACCACACGATGAACTTCGGGTTGGAATTTTGTCTTCCAGATTTTTTGGACTTTGATTTCTCCAGCATAATCAGTCTATAATATCCCACTGCTGGGACACAGGCCTTTTCTCTGTGAGAAGGAGTCGACCATATCCACCACACGAATATACAGTATGTTAAATAACAGAGGGCGTTCCCTTAAACGCGTTAATCTATATCATTAATACATTGAAATAAAAATATCAGCATAGAAAAATAAGTATAAAAAAACCGAATAAAAAAATAAAATAAATGAAAATAAATTTGAAACGTCCTGTTTAAAATCAAAATAGTAGCGCGGTAAAGTACCTAGCGTATTCGCGCTGCCCAAACCGGCAACGTCGCTATTTTTAGTTCCGAATAAAATAAGGTGGATATTGGGGGGCGGGGGCGGGGCTAGGCGCATCAATAGATCGCCGCACACGCGAGTCGTCATTCATAAGTTTGTTGCGACATTGCCATACTTCCACATTGAAATACAAATGTGCGTGTACAGATGTTTCTTTTACGTATCAATTTAATATTTTTTGTGAATATTTTATTACAAAAACAATATAAAAACATTTTGTTTTTGAATGGTAATATTTTTTTTAGCATGTATGGATGCTATACTGTTGCGGGTAAACGAGAACGCCTTTTGTTAATTAACATACTGTATATGTTTAAAAATGTTTGGTTCTAGGCCATCTCGGTTTCCTTGCGATGTTTTCTTTCATCGTTGATATCAGTGGTGATGAAATAATTTACGCAAAGTAAAGTGCCTATCTGGGTTTCCACTGGGCCTCCTAACTACTCTCTGATAGCATCGCTTGACGTTTATCAGACTTTGGAAATAGCAAAGTCTAATCAAAGTTCAATAATTTATTTCAAATAGGCCCGTGTATGGCACTTTTGAACGTCAAAATTTATAAAATAATAAAATTGATTCTAGTCGCCCCTTCCAAAGGGTAGTTTTCGTATGGAGAAGAATGGGCAAGAAACTCCACCGTTACTCTTTTAAAATGTTTTACAATAGTTTGTATAAGTACGTACATTAGTTAAATAATTATATGTGAAGACGATGTACCTAAAATAAAATTACTATACCACAATAGGTAAAAAGAATTTAAAATGAAGCAACGACAGATAATTTAATTATGTGATAGATACATGGTGCTCACATATTTACAAAAATTGTAAAAGTAGACGATTTTCCTATTTTTTTTTTAAATTGAGAGTTATCTAGATAGGTGGCATGTGACCAATAATATTAATGAGCTTCAAATGACGAAGGTTTCTTTGGATTTCTGTCGATGTAAAAAGTGACTGATATATAAAAAAATTAAAAGTAATAAAAAAGCTGACTGCAAAAATGCATAACACAAAAGAGAATAAAAACAAGTATTTCTATAGAACTTTGGTGTTTAAATGTTTTTCTTTCATTCTTCACTTTGATAAACTCGATAGGTTTGGAGTTTTTTTTTTAAACATACATTTTTGCGGCAAAATCCACCATTTTGATTTTTAACTTGAATATACACAGTGACACTCGCGCAATAAAGACGAATCTAACGAGATATCATTAATCGAAATCGATTCAGCCGTTTAGTCGTTACGAAGGAACATAGAGACAAACATACAAACAGGTCAAACACAATAACCCTCCTTTTTGGCTTCTTCACAGTCGGGTAATAAAGGTCATTTACAACTCAATCTCAAATCTTCCAGTTTAAAGATCAAACAAAGATCTTTTCTTTGGCTATCATTCGGAAAACGTTTTAAATGAACGCCGTTTAATTCGTATATTCTCCAAACTACAAAAAAAACGACTTTGATCTTAAAATAGTTTTAGCGGAATAATTCAAATGGTTCCCTTTCCTTTTACTTTTCTTTAGAGCGCCTTAATTCCACCGGTTGAATAAAGTTTCCTTTTGCAATAAGTGGTGCGACTGCTTCTTTAATTATTTTTTTCAGAAAGAATAGCACAAACACTTTCTCTTAGTTATGGGCTATAAAACGTTTAATTATTTTTAATTTGTTTTACGTTTTCGACTACGTGAACAGATTTTTAAACGACATGTTTTCTTTTGTTTTGTGTGACTGTTGTGTTAGTCCCATAATGTATTCGTTTGCTATCTTGTTTTGATCAGGTTCAGGATTCAATTTCCCTCACAGTGCATTATTTGTTTACTGTTGTAGTTATACAAATAAAAGTGTTTATGCGTTTTCTATAGTTTATTTTATTTATTTATTCATCTTTAATTTAGGTACATTACTCATAATTTGTTAGTATTACTTAACTGTTTTAATATGATTAATTAGACAAACATAAACAATTAAAACAATAACAATAATGCAACACAACTTAAAGAACACTTCTTAATATCTATTATGCCATCTTGTGGCAACACCTGGCAACAATACATGCGCATACAGGTGCCCCATCAGGTGGCCTTCAGTCTTCCTAGCAACAATGCTCAGGAGACTGCTGTCACTGTCTCGCATCCAATGCAATAGTGATGGGGTTGTGTTGTTTATACTCTACCCTACTGTTTTTGCTTACATCTACCGAACACTCAAAATACTACATGCATCGTATTTATGACATAATTCTGTATTTTCACCATAAGACCCTAATAAAATAACTCCCTATTTTCGATACTTCACGTCTTTTTATATGTAGAAGCTGACATTTCCGTTTTATGGCTCCAAAATAGGTCATTATGTCACTACTAAGGAGGTTGTGGAGGGTTTGCAACGAGAGGGAACACTCCTTATTGGCGAACGACTTGGAACAATCCAGAAAGAAGTTTATTGACAAGATTGGTCTCTGTTTGGTACAGTAGATTTTCTGGTCTGTCGATGATTAGATTTTGATTTTGTACGTCGTTTCTTCGTTTCGTTTTTGTTTATGTTTTTGTTATTTTTACTTGCCTATCTATAGTTAATTTATTATTTTTGCTTTCTGATCTTAGACTAATGATCCTTTTCTCTAAAAAAAATCAAGAGACACGAAGGTACTGTCGTAGGTATCTGATTCTCGCATTTAATTTTGTCGAATCTCACAGCGTCTTAAAATACTTCAAGTAGGTTACCAGGAAAAATAATTTTAACTAGTAAATACATGCCTAGATAGCTAAGTTACATCAAAACAAAACTCCTTGCTTACATTTCCCTTCAAAATAATTATTTCAGCGCTATAAGTAGTCTCTGAAATATGGCGTTGTACAAACAAAGGGTGAGCTTCGTAAATCTAATTTGAACGCCAATAATCGTATTAATCTGATTCCGGTAATGTTTGATTTTATACCGGAGCTCAATATCGGTGTTCTTTAAAAGGAGTTTAACTTTGATACGGTCTACTTCCTATTGAAGTTTTGATAAAACCGGAGATTTGTTGCAAATGAGCCCTCACATATACTTTTGTCGTTTGTTCGTTATGTTTACGCTGTAGTTTGCAAGAGGTATTAATTTACTGTACTCTACACAAACGCATACAACCTTCTTGTTAACCCGTATACCGCTGAATTCAAACTCCAACCCTTAAATATTATAGAAGTTCAGTGATGGTTAAAATTCTGCATCAGAATTTAATAAATAGAAATCTTTTTATCAGTCCTAAAAATCTTAAAAATCTGGAGTATTTTTGCACAGATAACCATGTGTTGTTGTTTTTAAATTTCTACGGTAAGAAGATAGCCTTGGTGAAAAAATTACTGATAAATTTATGATCAAATACGTCTACACATCTTACTTGTAGATACCGTTACAAATTAAGAGTAGACAGCTATCTGGGTTACGCGTTTGCCCGAAAATAACAATATTTTTTGAACATTGATTGTTTACAATTCTGTAAACCAATATGTACCAAATCACTCACAAAACAAACTGTTGTGTATAAATTGGAAACAAAACAATCTATCAAGTTTACTTAATGAGTGTACTATCGTTCAAATCGGTAGTCGTTACCGAGAGTGCCGACGATGTTTCCAATTTACTTGATTGCACAAAAGTTGCGGTTGGCTTAAAATGAATCGGAATTGTTTAGCTCCAACTTTTGGCAAGATTTCATGTAATTTTGGACATTTGGTCGAAGATTGAACGCTTTGTATTGTAGATATAGACTGTGATTTAGAGCATTTCAAAAATAAGATTTAGCGAATTTTCTTTTTGTTATTCAATTTTACGATGCCAATTCTTTTGAGAAAATGATCGTTTGTAAGTTTGTAAAGATTTTTCGTTGAAGAGGAATATCATAAGCGGTTTTTTCGAAGCAGCCAGAGCTTCTACAACTTGTTCTACAGTGTTTTAATTTCGAGACTTTCAACTTTTCATTTCAATTAGAAAATTGTATACTTTTAGAGTAGTTTGTAATATTTTCTTTACTAAAACTTTAATTTCGTTTACGAATGTAAATGGGAATGACAATGGAAATCTCTCGCCAATTTAGTTCCAAGTTGGTGGACAGTTGAAATCTGTGTAACGCCTCCTCTGGCGTTTTAGACGCTGAATTAATGTTAGAGATAACAGGACACGGATTTATTTATAGCTGACAAGAAGAATACTTACAATGCCTACAATACTGATTTTAATAGATATATGGCGGCACCGGCATCGCCACATGCGAACTACGCATCACAATGACGTCACAAAAATCCTGCATCGCGCAAGCAGGGTTTACCGCGCGACTGGCATATATACAACGTCCCAACAACAATCGTCGGACAGTTGCCCACCAGACACAACACCACTCTGGTCGGAGGATCCTGCCTTTTCTACAGAAGATGAGTGAACTTTAAACTCTGTTCCTCATACCTCTATTGATACTTACATTTTATTTTTATCGTGACCTGTCTGGATTTTCATATCGTATTTTTTAGGGTTCCGTACCTCAAAAGGAAAAACGGAACCCATAGGATCACTCGTGGCTGTCTGTCCGTCTGTCACAGCCAACTTGTTCCGAATCTAATGGACCGATTAAGTCGAAATTTGGTACACATATGTATTTTTATGACTCAAACACGAACGTGTAACGTAAATTAATTAATTATGATTATAGGGGTCACTTTTGGGGGAGAACAAGAAAATTAAAAAAAAAAAATCCTAATAGTACCGTGTGACATATCAAATGAAAGGGCTTGTTGCGAAGATCTTAAACATATTTTGTATATAATTTTAAAATAAATACTTTTAAAGATATTTAATAAATTCGATGAAAATTGACCATATATCTCCGAAACAGCTGGACCAAAAATTTTGAAAAAAAAAAAACTTAGTAAATCTCTCAATATTGTGCATATAAACTGACATTTGCAGTTGGAATGTATGGGATTCATCTCAACTACGGAACCCTTTATTGAGAGTAGTGGGAGAGGCACCTGGCCAGTTCTTTTTTAATAATGTACGCATTATTGCGTGGAATGATTCATACACAATAGTAGCCTTTCTTTAATAATTAATGGTCCTTAAATTCTAGTATGGCTAATTTTCTTCGAATTTTTTCTTTAAGATTTGTCATTAAATCGTATAGCACATCGTATTAATGATTATTATCATTTTTAATTAGTAGTCACAGAATATATGGACATTGCAGGAACTGGTAGAACCGTCGTGGGTAGAACACAGATGCGTAAAGTAAGTTACCAATCGACGAAATAGCTTGTTGTGGTTTTGCAATACGTCAATTTCCCCAAACCTTCCGTTTACATGTAACTGAATAGTAATTGGGTCATGCCAGTTAAGTTAAGACTAATCGTTGAAGTAAACCTCGTTTAATTGCAATCTCACCGAAACGCCAACAAGACAGATTACGAACGTAAACTTGATGGTAAACGTTAGGATTTGAATTGGTAATTGGTACTGTCTCATTGTTTAAATTATTCATTAATTTGTGTGTTAAAGACTTCCGCGTTATGGTTTGAGGGTGTTTGGATAAAGAGTTTAGTGTTAACGGTGTTAGCTGTGCGTTGATCCGCTTAAGTTGTAAACTGTCGGCTAAGTTAACCCCAAGTTTCTGTACGCCTGTTTAATGTAATCTGTTGTCGAATTTCATGTCAACGTGTATTACGTTAATAGTCAAAATCTAACGAAGGACTTGACAACGGGTTCACTGATTAGAAATTTGATGATAATGTTTCTAGATACCGGGAGTTAATAAACGAGACTATCTTGTGACAACTGTCGTCATGAGTATCAATTTACAATTAAACAAATATTTTTGCTGAAAATATAAAATCTATTTTCAGTGATAGTACTGAATTAAGTATTTTTATGAGCTGATGCTGAATGATAAAAATATTGCTTGTTAGCCCAGAGGGAATTAGCTAATAGCGAGTTATTTCAAGTGAATTTTCCAATCAATATAACAGGAATGAATTTCTCTGTCGCCACAAACTTTACTTTTAGAGAATTCGTTTTTAAATTTATTATGCTTAAGTCAAAATGCTTCAATTTAGCATCCAAAGAAACACATCCCATTCTCACAGAACACTAATGAGACTCTAAAGAAAACCACGAATCAATTATAGACGACATCCCAGAATAGTATAAAAATACAGATAGGTCCTCTAGTCACCTCACTTAGCATACCTACTAAATAGTTAAAAATTGTGTCCTCCTCGTATTGCAATGTACACAGTGTTGATCGAACATGCCTCAAGACTTAAATGGATATTACAGAGGATCGATCTTGGATACATTACCCACACCACGTCTGGAGACTGTAAGCGTACGGGAGGGTATGTTGTGGTGGGCAGGCGGTGCGCGGCGGGCAGGCGGCGGGTTTCCGGACGGGTTGACGTTGAGAAATTTTGTTAATAGAGTTGTGGTGAGATGTGTATTTTGTAACTAATATGTATTCTATGTTTATCGGTAATTTATTTATGTGAAGACTAGATAAAACAAGATGAATGAAAGCGAAGATTTGTATGGATTTAATTTTGTCAAATTATCCAAATGATCCAAATGATTTGAGGAATATCCAAATCTATTTTTTTTATTCTTTGTGCCTAATATAACATAAACTCGCGTAACTACCAAAACAAAATAAAAAAAGTAGTACAATATCTAAGACAGAAATAAGAGAACGCTCACTCAACGTGTACGAACACAATATCAGCCCGTAATATGAATTCGCCAACGGAACCCTCCAAATGAAAATTTTTCATCTCAAATCCATCGAGATAACATAAAGAGGGATCTTATATTCGCACTGAAAGCTTAGATACAAGTTCTGAATAAAAGTTATTTCTTACATCTTCATTTTATTTTCTTGGGAGATAAAATATGGGCCGGAGCAGCTGCACTTAGTAGATGTGTATAATGAAAAGAGTTCAGTAAAATGGTAGACTAGCTTATGAGAATGGGCTCCAATTGAGCCTAACACAAGCCGTGAAACGTTGATGAAATGGATATCAGCAAAGTCTATGATATACTATATCTTCGTCTCAAACCTCGTTGAAATGGATATCGGAGAAGCCCAATAATATACTACATTTTTTTTTGTAAATACAGTTTCTTAGGTTGATTCTTAGGACTTTACATACCACGTACTTCGGCTAAGGCCCTTTCCTCACTGGTCGGTACGTCTGCGGTGCGGGATCGTTTCGGTACCGCGTGACGTCACGCGTTTTACTGCATTGGTACCGAAAGCTTACCGAGTGCCTTATATATATATATACAATTATAATTTTATATATATATATAAAATTATAATTGTGAAAGTGAGTTTGTATGTTTGTTTGTTTGTTCATCTTTTACGCTAAAATAGCTGAACGGATTTGGATGAAATTTGGCACATGGGTTGACCATGGCCTTGAAACACACAGGACAACACATACAAAGCACGCACACACACATACAAACACATAAACAGGACACACAGGATATAGGGAGGGGGGAGGATATGGGGTACATAGGATACTTTTTATCCTGATAGTACGTTCCCGTGGGATAATTTTCGATATACACGTGGGCGAAGCCGCTCGCAAAACCTAGTTAATTATATAGTACGAGAGCCCACGACCTTTACCGTAAAACAATGTGACATGGTTTTCCATGTCACATTGTTTTACGGCCAAAACCGTATAAAATCGTTAGTTTTGATGATTCTGAACACGACTGGGTGGGCAGTACCGGTCAGAAACATCACAGTTTTATGGGAGCCCATTACTGCTATGTCAAAAAAATTGGCGGACGGTTTTATCACAATATGACAAATGTGGCATGAGCACAAATTCAAAAATGTCAAAAAAATAAACCAATCTGTATCATTGCAATCTGGTTCAATTTTTTTTAAATCTCTTTTTATTTACCGGGGTTACTTAAAAACTGTTTTCAGAATTTTTAAATGTCATCTATAATTCCAAAAACCAAAACAACGTTTTGGAGCCGCCCGACAAACGCGCGGTACTTGTTACGCTCCTATTCCTCAGGACACCGAAGATGAGTCCAACAATGATTAAAAGCAATGATTTTTTTTTTTCAATAAACATTATTTCTCAAACGTATATCCTAGTTTCACTTTGTCCATTTATGAAAAAAAAAAAAAAATTCTTCGATAGTTTCGGGTAAGCTCTTTATTAATTGTATATAAAAACGCCGTAATATGATTGATTAATACTTTTTGATTTTTTTTTTTTTTTTAATAATAATAATTTATTTCTCTCAAAAAGGTACAAATTTGGTACATGGTATTTATGTTACAGGCAGAATTCAGACCTTTGTGAGAGCTGGAGTCTATACTGGGTTCGGGACCTGTATGACAGATCTCCAGGCTCACACACCCTTAAAATTACAACAATTAATTTGCACTTACGTACTACAATACAAAATTGGAAAGCTCCAATTACTGAGAGGAAGGGAAATTAATATACAAAACAAAAGGAGATGTGCTATGAGTGTCTTTGGGGAGTGTTGTGTGTCCGTGAGTGCAATATAAGTCCTCGAACCCAGCACCCACGAAGGGCACTGGGCGCGGGCACCTACATGCCCGAGAGTGTGTGTGTGTCTGTGTGTGGTTAACAAGATGAAACGCGATTAAATATTAATTTGAGTAGGTGCATATTCACGGTAGTCGAAATTATTTTAAAATATTTAGTAAATGTTCAGTCTCAGCGTAATCCAAGTCAAGTAGCCATTGTGTAACAGTTTTTTTACATTTTGATCTGCACATAGGGTGTATATTTAAAATTTTATTAACCTTGTTATAGACGTAGCTACTAAGGAAAGGGAAACTACGTTGGGCCGAACGACAATTTGTGCGGATGGAGGGACAAACAGTATGTTTACGTCGTTGGGAGACAATTTTGCACGGAGCGTAGGTAGTTTGAGAGTGTGTAGTTAAAACAAGGTTAAGGATAAATAATTTTCGAACAGAGAGAACCGTACTTGTTTTGTAAAGATCGATGGTAGGAAAGCGGTAAGGTAACCGCCATCCTACTTTCAGGAGCGCCCTTTGGGCACGTTCCAATTTAAGCAGGTGAGTTTTTGCTGATCCACCCCAAGTAATTATGCAATATTGTAAAAGTGATTGACAGAGGGAGAGATATACAAGTCGTAGCACCGCAGGGTCCGCAGCGTGACGCAGGGACTTAAAAATGTAAATCAACCTGCGCAGTCGTGAAGTAAGTGTGTTTATGTGTGTAGAGAATGACAGGCAATCATCAATTTGTACGCCGAGATATTTGACAAAACTGAGGCGAGAAAGACAGGGGCAATTACAAACAGTGAGGTGAGGTGAAATACAAGAGTGGGCAATCAAGGAATAAAGAGAGGAAGGAGGTTTCCCAGCGGCAGTAAAAGAAAAGGTTAGGTAATTAGTTTTGTCAGCATTTAAAGTAAGCAAGTTTTGAGCCAACCAGACAGTGACAAGGTTAAGTCCGGATTGTGCATGCCGGAAAACCAGCTCCCATGAGTTTCCGTGGAATAGTAGGGCAGTATCATCGGCATAGGTGAAGATGGATGCATTGGGAAGCATTAGCCGGCAGAGCTCATTTATATAAATGAGAAAAAGGGTTGGGCCGATAATACTACCCTGAGGGACCCCGAATGATATGGGGAGCTCGTGGCTTGTCCAATCACCGATCCTGACGCACTGCCGCCTACCTGTGAGGTAACTCTCGAAGAGAGCAAGTTGAATGCCTCTAATGCCGATCCTTTCAAGTTTAGCAATTAGATTGGGGACAGATATCGTATCGAAGGCTTTAGCCAGATCTAAGAAAATACCAACTACTTTCTGCTTTTTATCCAGGTTGGAGAAGATGTTAGTGGTTAGGTCTAGCACAGCATTATTTGTGGAGATTCCGGAACAGAAACCATATTGTGAAGAAGAAAGAAGATGATTTTGCTCTAGGTACTTAACCAATCTGTTATTCATAAGCCTCTCAACTAATTTGGAAAGTGTAGGCAGAATTGATATGGGTCTGTAATTATTTGATCGATCTCTGTCCCCACTCTTATGCACAGGATGCACTACTGCCAGCTTAAGTGCATCTGGAAAGATGCCGGAATTAAATGCCAAATTACATATATGAGTCAGATGGGGGCTGAGAAGATATTTAAATTTCTTAAGGAACGAGCCCGATATGTCATCAGAACCTACCGCACAATCGCTTCTCAACTTTCCGATCAAAATATCCAATTCAGATTCGTCAGTTTCTAGCATGACAAAACTGTTGTGGTACGGGGGGATATCACTGGTTTGTGGAGGTAAGCATGCTGAGACGAATGGTACGTTTTCAGCTAATGTACGTCCAATGTTAGCAAAGTACGAATTCACTTCATTTACAGAACGCTCTGGATCGGAGGGTGACAGAAGAGCGTAAGGATGTGTTTTAACTTTAGATGTATAGGTGATAGATTTTATAGCAGCCCAGAGTTTTTTATTATTATTTTGTGAGTTAGTTATAAGGGCTTTATCATCTTTATCATTGTATCTTAGAGCAATAATTCCTGTATCTTTTAAAAGTTGTTTGTAGTATTTTATTTTCCGGATTTTTTTTAAATTTCATATGCATATTATCTCGATTTCGGAGGCATCTAAGGAGCCCTGGTGTCATCCAGGGCTTACTTAGCCTTTTACGGTTGGACACAACTTTCAAAATAGAGTTTTGGGCTATGATAAGGTTAAGGGTGTTGATAAAGAAGTCAATAGCCTCATTAACATCTGGGGTGGTATAAACGGGGCTAAAATCGGTCCGTAGTAGGTCCAGTTCAATTTTGTCAAAATCCAAAACCCGGGTCTGTCTAGCTTTTTTCAGTGAAATATTGGAAGGGATATCGGTCTCCATAAATAATAACACAGTGTCATGATCAGTTACCGAAGTATTGGCGATGAAACAAAAAGCAGCTCTTCTCGTTTTTAAAATTAGGTGGTCGAGACAGGTGTTACTTTGTCGCGTAGGAAGAGTGTGTGCTGGTAGCATACCGTGATAGGCAAGCATTGTCAGATACTCAGTTGCACGTGAATCATTACTGTTAACGGAAATGTTAATGTTTATGTCACCGGTTATTATTATGTTCTTGTAGGAAGATACAGATTTTAGTAACACATCCAAAGAGTCCACGAACGCAGAGACATTTCGAACAGCAGGCGGGCGATAGATTGCAATCAAGGCGGTATCATTGTTAAGAATTAACAACAAACAGTTGGCATCCTGGACCAGGGGCTCCGTAACGGTAACTTGAAGGTGGGAACGGAAAAATACCACCACACCCTCATTCTGCGAACTATGTCGATTGGTAGTGGTGCGGGTATATTCATTGATTGAAGGTAGGGGAGGAGAGTTGAAAAGCCAGCATTCCGTAAGAATAATGAAGTCCCAGGATGTATTACTTCTTTTCAAAAGCATTGTCAAGCCATCGAAGTTCTTAATTATGCTACGAATATTTTGACAGAGAAGTGAGAGAGCATTTTTGTGCAAAATAGCAATATCATTGCAGTCCTCAATCATACAAGTAGCAGACTCAGCTACTGAAATACTGTCCAGGTCAGTCTGTATGTCATTTAAGTTATCGAATTTTATAACAGAGATAAAACATCAAGATAATGCGGCAGTGATAAAAAATGGTGACATGAACAATATCAGAAAAGTGTGACTTATTATTCAGATAGCTTTGCGAATTACGTGCGTGCATAATTAAAGCCAAAAAAGTGCAGAACCAGCTGACGTCAATTGGTACATTTTGGGAATCGAAAGTGAAACAGGTTGCGTATGTCCTTGAGTAGTGTTGTGTGGAGTGTGATATTACAATATAATATATAATAATATTATCGAATACTTGTCTGATTAGTAACGTGAGACACTAAATTTGTCTGATATAATTTTTGTCTACATCTGCACCACCTTTTTCATTATGTCCAACAGTTTTCAAACAAAATGCTATGTCACCGATTGCAAAAATGTTCCAACAAGTTCAAAATAGTTTCAACACATATTATGTCACATTTTCTTCTGAAAAATGATTTATTCACATCAACTGACCAATGTTAAAACAAGATTTTTAGACGGGATGCTATGGGTTTTATCTTTTGGCTCATTTTTAATTTTCTCAAATTATGGTCTCCTGGATACGTGTGACGCTGGTTTCTGAAAATTGTGTTTTCGGAACCTAAAATCTATCTTTCAACTACATTCTGAAAATCAGACAGATTACTATAAAACAGTTCGGTATTTTTTTTTATATTTAAATATGCGGTCAGGTCAGACGTGACGCGGAAATTTTCTAAAATTAGTATTTTTGAATTTCAGAATAACCAAATAACGATTCTAGAATGAAATATAATGAAATATCGACTTTGTTCGTAAAACGATAAAGCAAAAATTTTGGTCATGAGCTCTCGTGCCAATAGAATTAATTTGAATTTGGAATTCTAAAGAATTCTTAGCGCGCGCGTGCGGTACCGTTTCGGTACAGAGTGCTTACCGACCAATGAGGAAACATAAGTTGTACCGAAACGGTACAGAAACGGTACCGAAACGATACCGTACCGGTGTTATTCCTGTCACTGTCGACCTATTGTCTAACTACAATTGCAAAATAAATACGGGAAAATGTCTAAAGTAAAGCACATGTGCTAAGTAGGGAGCAGGTTCCTAGTTGTCTCAAAATTTAAATAAACATTTTTAATTGAGAGAAATAAAACAAAACTACCGATTTTTCTTCATTAATCATATATTTGGTATTTCAGCCTTCATTAATTGCTCTTACATCTTAAAAAATAACAAAATTTGTACGAAAAATTTGAGAATGAAATAATAAAGTCGAGTGGGACAAATTACCCCCGACATGGGGTAGGTTGTCTCAGATGAACGTCCTCGTTGTCACAGATCACTGTTAACATCACTGTCATCGTCTGAGGCACAATTTGGGCAGCAATAAAATAAATGTTTGTTCCCACCACATTTTTCATGCACCCACATTTTGCATTTTGTGCACTGAACCCATCCTTCATTGGGCTTGCTGCTTGACCAGGTTTCATAACATATCAAACATGACGTATCATCCAAATCGTCATCTTCTTCGCTACTCACTTGCTTTTGTTTCTTATTTTTCTTCTTCGTAGGTACCTTTGGTTTGGTTTTTCTCATTTTTTGTTGCTCTGCTAACGCATTCTTAACCGGGGTTTCTGTCAAAATTGCGGTAGTCCTTTTTCTTCGATTGGAAGTCGTTTTCTTAGCTGGAGCTTTCGGAAATGGTCGTAAAATTTCAGGCGTTGGTAAATTTAAAGTTTGAGGAGTAGTTGCACTGGTTCCAGGAGTTGGGGAGGGTGTCCTACAAGATGCTGGGGTATGTTCCGCGTTTGGACTAACAACGTCTTCGCTCTGTATAGCCTGATCGATTTCCTGGTCAACTTCAGGCCTATCGGTTACATAAGATGGTGCAAAGTCTATGTCAGTGAAGATATTACGATTATAGGGCCATATGCCACTCACAGAAAAGCCAGACATTATGTTCTGGGGAGTTATGGCTGGTGGTAAACTAATTTTGACGATAGCAGGAATATCATAAATCGTCATTGTTTTCCCAGGATGATTCTTGATCCAGTCATCACAAGCAACATTGACATACCTCTTCAAGGGTCCATAAACACTACGGTCTAACGGTTGTAGTTTATGAGAACAATGAGGCGGGAATGACAACACCACAACTCCGTGTTCCTTGCAATAATCCAATGTTTTAATAGAAAGGTGAGAATCGTGGTTATCCAACAATAAGAGCAGTGGGCGGTCAGAAGTGCAGCGAGTGTATCGCACAAATTGTTGAATAAATACATAAAAACAGTCTTCGTTCATCCAGCCGGATGGATTGGCGCTACCAGTTGATCCTGTTGGTCCACTGTTAACAAAATGGTCTTTGAAATTTTTTCGGGGAAACACGAAAAAAGGCGGTATGCTATTCCCTGCAGCTGACACTGCAACAGCTAATGTTACCAAAGTACCTCGCTCGGCTGAAGTCAGGGCGCCTATCTGTTTCATGCCTCTTCGAGCAAAAATTTTTTGGGGCTTTTGGACAGTAGTGATTCCTGTCTCATCCACATTCCATATATCTTGCCCTTCAAACTTGTACTTTTCTAAAACTTTTCCTAGGTTATCGAAGAATAAATTAACATTATGAGAATTGAAGCTAGTTGCTCGGGCAAGGCTAGTCGCCTCAGGTTTTCTAACGCTTAGCTCTTGATGTCGCCGCATGAAGCCTTTCAACCATTCTTCGCCAGCCATGGCATTATTTTCCCAAGTTTCAGGAAATTTACGGTCTAAAGCGACAGCATATTGATAGGCTAATTTACGAACTTCAAGAGGAGTCAGTCCAAAATATATATCTGCAGCTCTTTGTAAATATTTTGACAAGTTTTCTTCTTCATCATCTTTGAAAACTTGTCTTACTTTTACATACCCTACAGATAACGGATGAGAGTTCTCATTATCTTTATATTTTTTATAATATCTTGCGAGTGTCCTATAGTTAATATTAAAATCTTTGGCAACACTTCTTATAGAATTGCTGGGACCCACAGCACTCACCGCCTCCATCATGACTTCTGCGCTCGTCCGGCCACGATCAGTGAGTCTTCTGCGATTTCTAGGCATACTTTCTATAAGAAACAAAAAATATAATATTTGTTAGAATAATTAAATGTTTACCGGGGTTTGTTGTCACAGTGACAACTAGCCCCAAAAACATTGAGACAACATGTACCAGAGATAAAAAATATAAACACACAAATAATAACCTCTAAATTTTTACAAATGAAAACACTTCTCGAATTTACATTAAAATTGACTATTTTCTTAGTAAAAATATATGAGAAAAACATAAATACATAACTAAACATAGTCAATAACTAAGTTCAAAGTATAGAGTAAAATTTACTCACCAAACGTATTTTTATAAATTTCACAACACACGGCGATGCAGGAGACTAGTGGCCATGACACTTTCTAATGTTGGTAGCACTGGGGTGCGTTCCAGTTTGTCAATATTCGCGTTCCTTAAATACTTTTACTTTATTAAATATTAGACTTGTGACAACTAGTACTTGAGACAACGAGGACACTCTTCCCCTAACATATACAGGGTGTATCAGAAAGGTGTGATCAAACTGAATCACTTTTTCCATGGGATCAATATCGTAATCGCAAACAAATTATCAGGTATCCAATGCAAAACTTCAATACTAGGTACTCGACGCAAATGTATAAGGAATTTTTTTTTGCGATTACGATGTTGGTTCCATGGAATAAATTGTCCAGATTGATGGTCTGTACCACACCGTTCATTTTGAGCACACTTTTCATACACCCCGCATAGATCTCGGCTTGAGAGTGCCGATACTTTATTATTTACAATTGCATCCGTGAGTCTCCCTACCACCAAGTAAATGGCAAATAATATTGTTACTGCGCATAAAGGTACGAAAGAAGACAAGTGCCAAAATGCGAATCAAATAAGTACCTAGTCATCGTTGGATATAAGTCAATCATTTGACGTAACTTACAGAAATCTATGGCTTCTCTCGTCTTCTTGATAGTTGCCCCTTAGTTAGTCACAACTAGGAGGCGATCCATAAGTTCTCCAATACGTAGCGAAGGCCTCGTCTGCTCCAACATACGTGGTCCTTCATCAAACATGGCAATACTATGACAAGTTGAAACTTCTTGAGTACACTTTTAGTTTCCAGTCAACTGTGTGTACTTCCGCACATACAAATGACTGGAACACAAGATATCCTGAAATTTACAAAATGAACTCGATTAGCTAAAACCTTTGTTTATTTATTACTAGCTAAAACTAGCTGTTACTACTAAAATGAAAAGTTTTATTTTCACACAAGGCTGCAAAATTTTTTTGAACGTCAACGACATAACAAAACATTGTTTCATTCTCAACATTGTTCGTTATATTAAGTAAGTTTAATATTAAATTATCAAACACACAAACCTTCGAGAATAAATTCTCTAAATAATGGTCAAAACCGCATAAAAATGTGTGTCACTGAGACAGTCACGAGAAGCGACTTTAATTTATAATAATATGTATAGATACATATAGGTTGGCGTTTATTTATTTTTGTATCAAATCAAATTAAATTAAAAAGTATCGGAACAGAACGCTAAATTGCGTTTCAATTGTCACTTCCGAAAAAGTAATAAATGAAAATCGATTTGGAATGACAATCGATTCCCATTATTGTCACTTCTCACAATAAGGAAAATAGAATCCAAAAGGGTTTCAGTTGAAATAATGGGGACTCAATCCTTTTTAATAATCCAGTCAATCCCTCATTCGCAACCTAAAATTAGACGTAACGTATTTTTTTTTCTTGTGGTCAAGGCCTTGCCTCTTATGCACGAGTTTGTGGGTCGAAATGTACATTAAAATAATTTTATCTTAGACATCACTGACATCTTTGAAGGAAAACATCGTGAGGAAAACTGGACTTAGAATAATAAAATTATAAGTCTAAAATCCCCAACCCGTCGTGAGCAAGCGTGGTGATCAATGCGCGTGTCTTCCCTGTATGAGATGAGGCCTTTGGCCTGCAGTGGGGCAATAATAGACTGGAATTATTATTATTTTACATTAACTCAATTGTTTTAATTAAATCAGCTGCTAGAACTCTTTCCAACAAGAAAGGTGTAAAAGTCAAGAAGATTGAGCTGGTGCGATTCAAACCTAAAGCGACAGTACAAAAATACACACGTACACCGGAACGAAGCTAAGCAGGATTTATGACGTCATGTGTCGTTGTGACAGCCGACGGCAATGCAGGGCTGTCACGGAACATTTTTTTTTTTTTTCATCATTTTCAAAAAAGTTAAGTAGAAATTGGCAGTCGAGAATTGTTGCTTGTTTGATTTTTTTCTATTATCTGGTGAAGAAGAGGAGAATTTTCAATTTTCAGTTTTGTTAAAATTAGTATTCATAAACACAAAAGTAATTAAGGAAAACCAAAGTGGAGGAGAAAAAAAAAGTCTAAAGCATGCATTTTCGTTATAAAGAGAAATGTAAACTCAACATTAAACATGCTAACCCTAACAAAAACCATTAGCATAACATGCTCAATTTAAAAGCTACATGTTGCTATGGTTAACCGAGATTTACATGGTAAATAAATATTCATACAGTGACAGTTCACACGTTAGTGGTTCCAAAAAATACATTTGAATTTGTGACCATAATAAACATGCACGCAGCATGTAAATATCATATCTATATATATAAAAATGAATCCCTATTTCCCTTGGTCACGGCATCACACTAAAACGGCTGAACTGATTTGGATGAAATTTGGTACATGGATAGCCCATAACCCAGAGAAGGATATAGGATACTTTTTATCCCGATATTCTCACGGGCTCGAGACTTATGTGGGTGAAACCCCGGGGCGTAGCTAGTCTATATTAAATACTTTTTATTATTTTTCTTATCATCAAATTTCATGCACATTTTTATACCGGTTCTAAAATCCGTTCATCTTTTCTTTGCCAACCCTACCAAGTCCGTAAAGCGTGACTTATCTGGCCTAGAAGTGTTCGCCAAGCAAACAGGCTGTTGGCCTCACATTCAGCCTGAAGGCCCATTGTGGCCTCCACTTATTCTGCAGGAATGATCTTCAAATTCGCTTTGTAGACGATATTGGCTGATTCTGTTATGTAAATGTGATAAATTGATTGTGTTTTTCCTTTTTTTCGTTTATTTCGGTTTAGGAAGAGCAGAATTTTGAGTTATTTTATAAAAGTGACGAGACTTGACAGTCGAGATAAAAGGAATGTTTTAGTAAAGTTCTGATAGTGACCATCAAACTTGCGAGTCGTATAACAAGTTTAAGAAATGAAAACTTTCTGAGCCATTTATGCAGAACATTCTCTTTACTTCATTAATAAAATCATGGACATGTCCATGCAAATATTTGACATCTTATGGTAATGAAACTTCCACTCAAATCACGTTGTTTTCCTTGTTATCTGCATCTTCTTTCTACGAGTTTCACTTCAAACTATTCTTCTATTCTCTCTTACATATTAAAACATGTTATTCTTCCATTTTCTTACTAACATGGAACTATTTCATAACAAAAACTCCACATACGAACTCATTTGTTTAACAAACATCTCTTTTTCTTCGTAAATAAAGCCTTAAGTGCACCTCGACCTACTAGTCTGTGATTACAAAAATAATAAACTAGACTGCGAAACAAAAGACCGAAGAGTTTTATTCATTACTTGACAGTTGGGACTCCTATTTGTCGTATCGTAAAAGTTAATCAGTTTTTGGGTTAAGTTTCATCTGGAAGTGTCTCTTGTGAAATATTTTGGAGCAAATTCGTGTTTAATTATCTGAGTTTGATAGATATCTTTTTGGAATGGGAGCAGCAAATTTTGGCTGCAATGGCAGTTCAATGCAACGATGTCTTTGAAAAACTCGTCGAATTAGCGATAACAGTGTATTTAATATCTCTCGGTTGGTATTTACTTTAGAATAAATTCAAACTCGTTGATTTAAATATTTTGAATGGAAGTTCAACTATAAGTATATTTTACATAAATACGCTCATCGTTTTTTCCTATGGGGTGGGCAGAAACCACAGAACGCCACCTGCTATGATCCTTACTTTCTCCATTGTATATTTTAGGCCTCCGATAAAGTCTAAGGCGATAGAAATCAGGTTAATTACCATGACTAAAACAATGATAACTCTTTTGAAGAAACACCAAATTATGATTTCACACCCAACCCAACAAAATAATGATTTGCTGCTAAGAATTAAATGCCAGAAACCCAAACAAGCAAACTTTTTCAAAATATTTTTCTATTTAGATCTCAAACACTTGTTCGAGTTCCGAACACTTGAGGACTTATAAAATAAATGTTGTCGAAAGAGGCCAATCCTTGATCCAGTTAGAGTTATGGCTCCCAAAAACAAGTTAAGTTCAACAATAAAATTAATTCAGAGAACTCGAATCTGTGTGTTATGTTCACAAAACGACGAGCATTCAGCTTCGTTTACATAAAGATGTTATTATTTCACTTTGGGAATTGCTTCTATTGGAATTTTGCTATTTAGGAATGAGGAATGAGGTTTCCGCATGGTAATCTGGGGAGAAATATAGTGGTAAATTATTACATTCCCCGCATTTCGTACCTTAGAATAGTGCTGCACCAACACGATAACGATTTGCTGCGATATCTCGGTCTAAAATGCAACGAAGGTACTCCGAGAATGGCCACTTCGGTAGAATTTCCCAAAATTCAAAGGTGTAGAATTTTATTTTCCAGGCAGTGGAATTTGACCTGTCTAGGAACAATTTATGCAGTAGCTTAGTGTCACCTGCTGCTTTTGCAAACGTGAATGTAACTGAAGCAGTTTTGGCTTGAGGAAAATATCTGTCGTAAGTATTATAACTCTTATGGGAAAGTCATTTATTTATTTAATATAATACAGCCATGGCCAAATACATTAGTTAAAGATAAAAACAACATAAAATGTACAAGTAGGTATTCGACAGACATGCGTCTCACAATACTTCAGACAAACTGACAAGATCTTCCATGCATCCGCGAACACATCACAGTCAGGCTTAGCATCCAAGAGAACGTTGAGAGCAGAGATTGTGCGAGGCACAGGAGACTGGGCACGAGTAACGCGACGGTTTGACTCCGAGGCACAGCGAACAATAGGAGATTTTCCAATGACAATTTAGAATAACGGTTAAACATTATCTTTTACTATAGAGCTAAAAATAATGTTTATTAATGGGACTTTTGAACTAGCGAAATGTGGGTGTACACTTCTACATAACCCTTCGAGGATTACAAGCGTGATGTTATATTATGTTAATGACATTAAACTAGCCTTGATAACTATTGATACGGACAGAATGTTCCAAAAGATATAACATTTATGTTTTAAACATCTTTGAACAATTTGTCGGGTGGATGGTTGCTTTCATGTTCAATGTAAACAATTGTTTGTTATTGTTTGTTTTGCTCTTTTTATTATGTCTTGTTTGTCGGAGTATAGTGATGAGATGTTGACAAAGTTTGCAATCACTTGTGAAGATATTTGTGCGAGTGGCGAAGTGTTTTGATGTTTTTCCAGACAGTGAAAGCATTTAGAAATTGAAACTTGATTTACACACAACTTTGTCAGAGTTACTATTGGTAGGTACTGTGTTAAAGAAATATTGATGCTTTTGAAACGAAGAAAGAAAATAGACATTGATTTGACGCAAAAGGACATACAGGGTTGACTCCTAAAACAAGTTATACATACATAGCTAGTGAAGTTCATAACGCTTCCTGTCTGCGGTATGCCAGTAAAAAAAAAACGGCCAAGAGCCAGTCGGACTCGCGCACCGAGGCCGAGGGTTCCGTACCTACCCATTATACCTCCATAATAAAATTGGTATCATTTTTATTATTGGTAAAAAGGGAGGCTTGTTTTAGACTTCCCGTTGACCTAGAATCACGAAATTTGGCAAAAAGCAAGGTCTTACAGCACAAGTAAAGGGAAAATTCCGAAAAATAAAAAAGGGTAAATTTTGGTACTTACATGTTTTCGCAAAAAAACTAATTTGCCTATATTTTTTTATTATGTTGACTCAGGACCTTTATTTTTATACACCTAATAGGGACTATAAACTTTAGTATTTGGTATAAATTTCAACTTGCTAGGTCTACCCGTTCCTGAGAAAATTGGTGGTGACACATGGACAGCGGGACAAGAGAGTGATCTTATAAGGGTTTTTTTTTAATGTTTTTATGCATGTTTAGTCGGCATGGGACCCTAAAAAGGGTAACGTTTGCCCAAAAAGAGGTGGTGGGATGACCTGGACGGGTACCGTGAGTTTCTGGAAGGATTTGGGGATGCCCTTACCCAGCAGTGGGACAGCAAAGGCTACTTTAAAAAATAAAATTGCCTCATGAATGTTTCAAACAGGTCCATCACTACATTGAATAATCTCAAAATCTAACTGGATCATTGTCTCATCAATCAAAAAATTTAACACGGGAATCGAATTCAGGACCAACTACGTTATAGGCGTTCTTGTTCAATCTACACCGATATTTTATTATATGGCGAGTGTTCTGAAACGAAGTACGTTGTTGACACCATTTGTAGGCCCTCGACGTAAAATAATACCGTACTCGAGTAAAAAAATGCGAAGCCATGAAATACTGGCTCAAAACAACGTCGGCACTTGTTATTATTATTATTGTATTATTTTTATTACTACCTATTACATACCTAAATGATCTTAAGGATTTGGACTTTGTCTTAAAATTAAAGAAAATCAATCAAAAAGTAAAGTAAGATAATTACTACAAATAAGTTAACTTTGATGAAAGTAGATTTTTTTTTCATTCAGAAAAAAATATCAGAGTGGTTGATACTTTTTTATTGTTAACATTTCCAAATTGCTCATTAAATCAGCTTTCCGATCATAGTTTTTGTTTCAACAATATATTAATAGTTTGCGAAATATAAGCATTTCTCTATCGCGAGGCCGTCCGGGTGGCGCGGGCCGTCTCGCTATCGTGTCTCACAGGCGCGGACTGATGGGAATAGTTTTTGTTTCATACACGAACTGTCAAGTTGCCAATATCAATGGAGGTTTAGACGGAATTTTTGATGATCTTAATTCAGCTTTTAGAGGAAGGAAATCCTATAAAATACGATCCTATAAGCTGTTCTTTCAAACGTTGTGGATAATATAGTGGAATATTGTTGATAGCTAACTAACCGAAATATGAGAGGTAACATAAATAATCAGAAAATTTGCTTTTCATGCAATAAAACTACTAAAAAATCTTATAATAACTAGGGCCAGAACTACCTGCTCGTTTTGCAAATCTAATTACAAGACAAGAGTGTATCGTAGTTGAACTTCTCTAAGCAAGATATTTACGGTACTTGTATGCAATAACAAGAAAGTTGGAAAACAAACAGGAAAACCAACTATCCGTGACTGCGTGCCTGATATACTTCAAAACTACTGTATTAGTATTTATACTGTATATAAAATATACTGCAATTTGTTTTTATTGACTTAACTTGCCCAACTAGTCACACATGAAAAGAGTCTTGGAGTACCTATCAAGACTCTAAAGGCTCTTACAAACAGCCACGACACGCGACGCGACACAAAGGTACGTCGCGTCGCGCGACGAGCGGTGTCTTTGTGTCGCGTCGCGTGTCGCGCCTGTTTGTAGGAGCCTTAATGCTATTAGTAATAGCATTAATAGTCAAATAATTTCTAAATTGTGAATTAATTTCTGCTTCATATACGCAATATTAGGTACTATAGGTACTAGCTACTGCCCGCGACATTGTCCACGAGTCTATAAACCTTCTATTGATGTTGTTATCTTTTTTTAAATAGCCGAAGCCTGTAGTCAATTATACACAATTATAAACAAAACACGCTATCAAAACCAATGAAGAAGACTCGTTAAAATGATCCAATATGAATCTCGAAGTTGGACCTCCATTATCGGAGTCAGTCAGGTATTTTTAACTTTCCATACAGAACTACGAATAAAAAAAATAATGTATGCAATAAGGCGAAGTTGTCAAATAACAAGGAACAACGGCGCTGCAACTTTGCCGGAATCTGTTATTAAATTTCTTATCGAAGTACTTTTTATTGGGGGCGAATACTTCCTCTTACGGCCGCCATTTTTGTTGTTGGTTTTTGAGAAAGGAGGCCAAAATCGAATGGTAGGCTAGTCCTATGATACAGCGATATATATAGTATGACATCATGCCTGTATTCCCCAAAAGGTTAGGTAGAGGTGTACCTAAGGTACGACCTATATTTCGCCAGTTATGTTTAAGTCCAATGTAATAGGGGGTCAGACAATTGCCATCAACCGGGCAAAAAAATCCAGACTCCGGGCTGCTACTGAGAAATTCCAGATAGAAAAACCCTATAACACTTTACCCGACCAGAGAATTGAACCAAGGACCTCATGCTCGGCAGGACCACTGGACCAACGAGGCATACATGCATGCACGCATGGCATGATACACTAATGTTTAGCGGTAACCGATGATTGGTATTCCTACTACTAATAACAAAGCTTGGTGATGGAAGTACGTATACGTTTGCTGCCTCTATTATAGATTTAAAAGGATATAAGATACAATTTACAAACTGGGTTAAGATAAGTTCGCTTCGCTGAACCCAGTTCGTTCCAAAATAGTAAATTCTGCCAATTTTGCTCTAAATGACAAGATTAGGACATCGTAAAACTTCTTTTCTGCAGACCAATTTTAGACCTGTTTACACTTTTTTTATATTATAAGGCGTTTTGAAAAGCAATCGTTGCCTAAGACTTTACTTTTTGTAAAGTAACTACTAAATTACTGATGAGGTCAGCTTTGATTAAAGGAGTTAATTAATAATGGTTTGGTAATTACGGCACAGTCAAACTTGGGGTACATACTTGAGAAACTTTTTTTTACGGGTTACTCTTTTACCTCTGTAAAAAATCTCAAAGGTTTCATGCCAAAGGCACATAGGGGGCGTGGGCGGCAATAACTGCGCTGAAAAAAAGTTTCTGTCACATTGTGCATAGCAAAGAGTTTTGCTTTTAACAAAAACAAAAAGCGTAGATTGTGTTAAACAAATGTAACCCTAAATTACAAGAAACACATTAACTCTTATTCTAATCTCTCTCGAACACAAAATATACGTGAGTCTGTAAGCAAAATGTTTTCAAACAAAGTTGTGAACTTTAAATTATTTTATAATTTATACCGTGCGAAGTTATTGAGTTAAGTTGTAAGCAAGGATTCGAGCCTTGTTTCGTTACTTTGTTTTTAAATAATTATGCGTGTGAAACAAATATGCTGATATTAAGATTAATGTATGGAAGTATTTTGAGGAATGAGATCTTAAGGTAATTTTAATTAAAGTATTTTTTTGTATTCAATAAGTAGAATAACAATGACGATTTTGTAATGATAGGTACTACATTTTAAGGATATAGAAACTTAACCGGTGTTTAGTGAACATATAATTAACAATATTCATAAATTGTTTTTGCTAGCAAATAACAAACATTAAAAAAACACAAAATACAACCGAATTGAGAACCCCTCCTTTTTGCGAAGTAGGTTTTTTTAATTCTGACATGACTGTTATTATTACATACTTACTTTAAAACAAAAATGCCATGTTGTACATTATCCTAGCTTGTTCCGATAAGGAAAAAGCCAGGTTAGCGTTACAGTCTCCAATGTCGTAATTGTTTGTTGGACCAAGTAAATTAAATCGCAAAGCCTCATCCGCACACACTCCATCAAAACATGTTGCACATCTTCGACTACTCCAAATTCTTCACAGTTGGGTGACGTAACCTTTTTAATCAGAAAACCAAACTTTCCCGATGCAATATTATGTGACTGGAACGAAGCCTTAATGCCATAACTAAATCACTTCTGCTAAATAAATTTTGATCGATCCAATTATACAATGGAAGCTGTGGTTGGATGATCTTGTACCAAATTCCCTTTTCTGTTGACCTCTGGTTAAAGTATTCACTCCTTAAAATAACGAATTTAAAAATAAAGTTATGTGTACCAGACCATTTGACAACAAAACGAACCTAGAAGATCAGACTGCGCTAGCCGCAGTAAGTCCGAGGATAGGTGACCATTTCTCTAATATTGAAACCCTCTTTGCAGCACACTTCAAACTTGCTACACAACACGGTTAGTTAAAAGGTCACAAATATGTCAAACTGGCCTAGAGCTATCTCGACATTGCTCTCTAATACGATTGTGTAAATGTCAAATAAAGACTGCAGTCACATTACTACTCTTCACACGTATCTGAAAAATATACTGAAAGCCAACCCTGACCTGGTTGGGAAAGGCTAGCCGGGTAAGCCGTAGAAAACAATAGAAGTAGAAGACATGATCCTATATTTATCTTCCATCCCGCAAGTATAACAGTAACTAGAAAGGAAATTAGCACTTTTTTTAATTTCTGAACTCCAATGTTAACTCAAGAAACAGCTCGGCGTGGAAATTACATTTTACTTCTATTTTTACAGATTTTATGAAGTCGGTTAACTTGGTAGATGGAATAATAATAGCTGCTGGTCAGCGCCAACTATCGAGGGAAGTTGTGGAATTTATATGTGACTGACTAAAAGACATGAAATAATTCGAAAGTAAAAATTACTTAATATCGGTAAAATTAAGCGCACATTACAGCCGCATCACATTTGAATACATAAAAGCGTGGTGGCATGTATAGAGGGCGATGGTTCATACAGAATGTACAAATGAGAAGTAGGAAATTTTTTGCGTTGCAGTACCAGTTTGAATTATTTTAACCGTTTTTATAGAGATACACAAAATAAACCCAAAGTCAAATACCTGTCTAGATCATAGCTGAACAAATGAAATACAATACAACTTAAGACTTAGGCTCTTTGTTAACGATGATACTCAAAAGTAACACGTTACAAACTCAAATCACCTATAAGTAGTCAGAATGTCACAGCACTATAGTATTTTAGTGGTGGTCCGTAATACACGACGCAAATTCTAATCACAAACTAGTTAATAACGTAAGTAAATCGCGTCTTGTACGGACCGCCATTGAAATGTTTACTAGTGCTGTATGTGACAATCTGACTACTAATTGGTGAATGAGTTCGGAACACGTTATTTTCGAGTTCCGTCGTCGACAATAAGCCTTAGATATTTAAAACAACAGTGCCACCTACTCCCACCACAGTCACTCATAAAAAACATGAGTTTTTATTGAAAAAACACGTATGTACGACCATTCCTAATAACACACATAAAAATAAAAAGCTCAAATAAAAAGCCCTTTCAAAACAAGATGAAATAACATCACTATCTTCATATTTGTGACGTCCAAACTAAATAAACCGAGTTTATGACTCATCAAGCTTTATGTTTCAAATTAAATCCAAAACGTAAAAAGTCCTAACGGTAAAGAAAATGGCGGAAGAGAAGTAGTAAGTTAGTCCCTAGCTAATAAAAAAGTCTCGTGTAATGCTAATAAAATCATTGGTGTTAGACATCCATCCATAATATCCATTGTTAATATTATAAAAATGCGAAAGTACCTCCATTAAGATGAAATTTGGCATGCAGATAGACCATGACCTGGGTTAGGATTAAGAGTTTTAGCCTGGTCGTTCGCCCCATGGGATAATTTCTGACCTCCTCGCGTGCAATACCATGGGCAAAAGCTAATATAGCCATAAAAACATTATTCTTGCTATACTTCTTATTGATGGAAAATCCAAAGTCAATGGAAAGTGCGACCCATCTTTGACTATAGCTTGATCTGTAATTAAGTAAATATAGTAAAAAAAAGCAAAAACTTCACGGTAATAGGAATCAATACAGATAAAGAGCATTCTTCTTTGTGCCCCTTTCCGATCCAGATGACCCCATTACACTCCTCCAAGAGAAGAAAAGGGCCACCAGTACAGTGCACAAACACAGACGTCCCGTCAGTCCGACGTCCCCGCCGAGATCCTTTGCGATCGCGACCGTGTCCCCGAGTAAATGATACTCATCCCCGACCCTTGCTCGAAAACGAGGTGCCAGCAGTTGTTGCAGCTGAGCACTTAGATTTAAATATCCCGCTTAATAATCATGATTATAACCAAATTTTCTGTTCCTCTTTGCTGTCCTCCCCCCAGCGACGTCCTAAGCCGAGATTCGTACCCCACAGGGGGTGCCTTTAGCGAACGTTCGCTTAATTTTAACTTAGAATAGTTTTACTTGCTCCTGGCTGGAGGCTCTAAGTGTAGTAGTTTAAGGCACCCACAGGAAAGTCCGGTTAAGCAGCCAAGACCTTAGTGGTCAAAACTGTGAGATGCCATTTAAAAAAAAAAAACTTTGTGCCAAATTTCCATTTTTACCGATTTCTGCGAAGCCAGTGTCCAGATAGTCAAAGCTAACTATTAAGTCCTTCCAGGAATATTTTGCACTCCAATCATATTGGGGATCCTCATATTAGTCTTCATTCTTGTGAAATACTCTATCTTACCAACAATAAAGCAGACAAATAGTTTTGACAATGATGACAATGACAATTTTGATAACTTTGAACTAAAATCTTTTAAGCGCTGTATTTTAAAAGTTGGCAGCGTCGGAAATAGCTGTCATATATTTAGCTATTTTGATAATTTTATCAATGCTACTAAATTAAATTATGGATTATCGCTAGTAAAATAAAATATTGATAATAAAGAGACCGAGGGGATTCGAAACAAAGGTGATATGAAACAGTACCGATTTCTCGGAACTTAAAACCGTTAGCAAGTTGGCAACGTCGCTTTTCAACCACTTCTCACCGCACGCTGACGTTTCGTATAAGTCGCGCGGTTATGGAGTTCTACGTGCCATATGACAAAAATCGTAAGAAATACGTTATTAACGTTTTTTTACTATGCTTATATTTTTGTATCACACAGCAGTCAATAAACAGGCACAAAAAAGTTTTTCTTTTTTGTTGATTTAATTTTGTTAATTTTATTTCAGAATGCCTACTGATTATAAAAGAAAGACTGACAGAGGTATCGCGAGTCGCGAAGTATATGATCTCACAGCAGAACTACTTTAGGAGTTGATTATTTGTATTAGACCTGTAGTTAAATACTTAACTGATACATCAGTACAAGATATTAATAAAAAGTTTGCTTCGTACTTGAAAAGTTTAATTTGAATAAATACCTTTAAATTATATCATCATTTTTGTTTTACAGCCCTTAATACTTCTCAACTTTCTTCTTCTCTCTTCTTCTTAATGTTTCAACTCTCCTCGACCCCTGTTTCATATTACCTTGGTATGAGGGGAGTTGACTTATTACGGTTAAGTCAATTTTTCACTACAATATTTAACGCTTACAATTTCTTTATGCTAGTCATTCGCAAGTGAAAACAATGGCCTATCGATTGGTACTAATATCATACGATTTCTGTCTATAGTATTTGGTGTATAAAACAAAATGTGAAAATTGTTTCAACTCCCCTCATACCGAGGTAAGATGAAACAGGGGTCGAGGAGAGTTAAAACATATGATTTTTGAGACATATTAAGGGCTGTAATGTAAAAATGAACCTTTAAATTATATCTTAAAGGTATTTATTAAAATTGTGTTATAGAAGTAAAAATAACATTTTGAATGTTTTGAATGTGTGCTTTTTACAGATATGAGTTATTGCATTTCATAATCAATATTTTAGTGTACTTACTATATAGCGATATTTTATTCGGTAATTTTGATAAATTATTCAAAACAGCGAAATATTTGACAGCTATTAGACGTTGGTAACTAAACACTGAAAACCTTATCGTGTTCATGTTTATGTTTACCAACAATTGCTGACACTGGATTAATGCTTAAAGTAACGTGCAAAAATGTATATGCAACAGTGCAACAATCACAGGTAAACTCCACATGCGTAAAGGACTTGTACAAAAATGGATAATAATTTTAACTAGTTTTGAATTACCTATCCAAAAGTCTTTAAACTTAATAATAACAATATACTATACTATTTTATACTTATTATATATGTAATCACATTTCCTTTCAAGTGATATAATGAAAGGTTGATCTATTTAGGAATGTGCTTATGAAAATTGGCTTCCAATTTGCCCATTTGTTGTTTGTGGATAATGACGACGAAATAAAACATCTCCCAAAGCCTAGATTATTAAACAACTACGTTACTCCAGTAAAACTGTGTACATAAGCAAACATACATTCACACAACTTTTATAACTCATCAAAGTTTATTCAGCGAATTAACTCAGCTGTAGGTAAAAAACATAAAAGGTGTCTCGTACAGCATATTTTGACTTTAATTCTGTCATAAAGTCACTGTTTCATTATACTTTGTATGTTAGGTATTATCTCAAGGGTCTAGAGGATGATACTCCTGTTTCCAAGTACACAAGTACAATAATTAGGTTTAAGTTGACAACGTGAAGTGTTCTAAAGAACTGCAATAAATGTGTCAGTTGTAGTATAATATGTGTCATTTCATAACTTTTTACTGTAGATTGTTGTGTATTAGATCCAGTTTTTCATTCGCTGTTTTCCTGTAAGATTAATATTGAGATTCTTGTAAGAAGTCTGTGATTGAATAAGGAAATTTTGATATAATCCACAACAATTGTACCTATCTACCTGCTAGGCTCCGAAATCACACTGTTAAAGAACCTTCTGCGGACTAGATTCAGGAAAATGTTATCTTCCTGAACTTCCTGTTAATATTCCTAATTAATTCCTCCCCATAACTTTCAAAATAAAATATTTTACAGGCGTCCTCACCTCATCTCCGCTGCGACATTTCATTCGCATTTCATATGAGCTGTCAAAACTTTACTGTCAAATGTGTAATAAAGTCTTATTCGGATAACCGACTTTATGCATGTAAATGTGCTTTTATTAACACTTTATGTTCTACGACCCTAATATTGCTAAGGTCTATTAGATCTTTTGCTTTTACACCTCAACATTACATAAAGTTATAGGTAAGCTTTATTTTTATGTACAAACATAACGGTAAATACGAAAGAATTTCTGTATTTTTACTCACGATTTGTGGAATCCATTATTATTTTTGTGAAAGTTTTTCAGCAACCTCTTGAAGTGTTATGTAAAAGAATAATTTTAGACTGAAACGTTTCAGGGCTAACAAAATTGTACCATTTTATTCCGAGTGTTTTGAGGCTAATTTGTGAAATTGGGTTTTGTAAACGAGAAACAACAGTTTTGTATTTTATCTGTGTTTTCATTTGGGCTTGTCACGTGATGAAAAAAAATTGTCTCGACACTAAGTGTAGGATTTTCGTAAATGATAAACAGTGTGGATTTTTGAGATGGGGTAATAATGGTAGGTACTTTAATCGTTGTTGCTACAGGAAAACGGGTCACTCAACTTCACAGTTTTCTTTAAATGCAAGCAAAACAAAAGGGAAAGTTTTCACAAAAAAAAATGTTTGTGGCAATCGATTCTGTTTCTTATAAAGATTATAAAACTCTATTAGACCAACTGAGGTTTAAGTACTAGATAAGTCAGAAATCCAAAAAGTTTTCCCATATATTTCGTAGGAAATGAAATTCCTAACTTACTTTTTGAATGATGAATAAATAAAGACAGACTGCTAAGACCGTTTTTCTGTAACTACGACGGTTATTGTACCAACTCTTACTACCGCGGCACAAAAATTCATCCTGTGTAATGCCTTTTTAGCATCGTAATTTAATATAAGAAGAGATGATTGGGTTCAACACCTTGTTCTTGAATAAAAATCTTTATCCTGTATTGAAAAGCTTTAAATAAATCAACAAGGTCGTAACTCATAAGTAATTATTCACGTAACCGCACCCTTCTAAGCGCAAAAACGTTTATCTAATTTTAGGACATTATGTTCCCAAAGCGTTCAAGCATCAAGTACTTCGACACTAATTTCAACTCTAATTAATCCGTCTGAGACCCTCAACGTGATTTTACGTGTGTATTTAACCCTTCACTGCTCACTTTCAATTAAATCGCTTTCATTGCACTAAAACCAATTAATGGTCTTAATAGCAATCAAATGAGATGCTGGAAGGACATTTAATACAGCGACGCAATCTCACTGGTGTACACTTTATTGCATCTATTAGGTTTAATGCAGTGAATGAAGATTGAAGGGCAGGTGGTGTGTTATTGATTAATTGCGATGAATGAACATAGTTTTGGACTTTAGGAGATTAGGTGAAAGAAAAATTATGTAGTTGAAAGAGATTGCAGATGCAGGGTGGATATTGGTGGCCGTGAATAAAATAATAACACTTTCTTCAGAGTACACAATATATAATCACACAAAATAGATACACTTTAAATCAGTTACAACACGAAACTAGCTGACGCACGAGAAAAGTCTAACGATACTAAGAACGAAGTCTAGGAATATAAAAACTCCCGAAACACTAACTTATTAACATATTCCTAAATCTTAACTTTACCTACAATACGTACGGAGGTGGAGCGCGTTATAGGAAACGGTTTCATACGACGGAGACAACAGAAACACACGATTCGTGTTGCCCAAAAGGAGACTGAACTTATTTCTTACAAGAAATTGAACGGAAACTTGGATTATTCGGCGGACTACGAAACTTGCATTTTTTTTTCTCTAGGGCATCTCATAGGTGTCATGACTATTTAACGGGTCGATGAAACTTGTATTTTTTTTTTATGGCATCTTGCAGGTCACCCTAGGAGGTTGTCGGCTGCTTAACCGAACTTTCCTGTGGCTGCTTCTATAAATTAAGGCCTCCAGCCATGGCATAAAACTTAGAAACTAAGCGACTACACGCTAAGGGCACGGACCTCGGCTTAGGGCGTCGCTGGTGGAGGACGGAAATGGACAGGCTGGATTGGATTAAGACGAAACTTGTAATGGAAGCGATACCTTACGTAGTTTTGCACCATACAACACTTGCTCTGTGGGTAGCGTACGCCGCTAATATGATTTTCCTATTGGAAACGAGAGATTCAAGGTGAGGGGCGCAGTACGCGAGAGGGGATTGCGGGGTACGCCAATATTTGGGTGTACGTATCTATTTCACCATTTACATGGTATATAAGGGAAATCTCTCTACTTTTACTAATTATAACTACAAATATAGCTAGGTTACTTCACACGAGGGTAATAAAGTTAGGCAACAAACAAATAACTTCACTATGGCTTAACTAGATTGGTGTAAAGTACCTAACATATATTGATTTAGATCGCTGTGCTTTTCAACAGTTGTAGACAGCTGCAAATGATCGGATGCATGGTTGGTGGATGGATCTACGATTGAAAAGAAAAAATTGACGACCCAATAGAATCTTTAATAGTATATAACATTATTTGAAATAAACCAGCGTATCTTTCAATAGGTAAGTTCAAAGCAGCGTCTGGAAAAATAGAAAAAAAACCTCGACGAATTTCAGTCTACCCGCACGTTCTTTTGAAGTCATTCCGATTCATTGATTCCAATATACGAGTATACCTCACTTTTAAATAAATAAAAGTACTGTCTGAAAATTCTTCTACAGTAAAAAATTACACATTTCTTTTTCTCATTTCAGGTAAGTATTGACTTTCAGAAAAAATCCTGTAACGAATTTAGGTGAGTTAACTTTATTATTTTCAGGCTAAATTAAATTCGGGACATAGATCGCATTTGGGGACTCACAACAAATCGTGAGGTGTATCTTCGTAACTTAATAAAAAACGGCGAATCGGATCGTGCGTCCTTCGAAATTTGATAACGTGTATCTTGGGTACAATTACTGTGTTATGACGGTATTTTGGACCCATATGTCGTTGTAAGAGGGTTGTTTTTTGGAAGAGAGATTTATACATATATATATACTTTTTGTTATAGGTTGTTGATAAAGGTGCAATTTGATTATGAATTGTGTTTTTTACATTTTTGCTGGTAACGATAATTTCGTTTTCCAAGATATTTAAAATATAATTGTATCAAACTATAATCGTAAAAATATTTCGGTTGGTATTCTATAATATTGAATCAAGTCAGCATATAATATTATACGAAAAATAATATCCTCACAAAATCAAGATGTGTGGATCGAACGACCATTGCTCGATTTATATCATTTATATACTTTGTTCACTGCACAAAATCCTAAACAATTTATTCATACATACAAAGACAAGTAACCAACATCGCATTGTTTAGAATATCCAAAGAAAAATTTACGTAACATTTTTCCCACACACCGATCAACATCGAAAAAGGAGCCTATAAATTTTACAGACAAACACGACACGCCTCTTGCTCAACCGTAAATAAATCCGGCCACAGCTCACCGATCTCCCGACAAAAAAGCGAAAATAAAAAAATGATTTAAAAAAGTCGCATCAGCTCGCCCGCGTGAAACCTGTCAGTCGCATAAAGTCATGTTTTCGCGTTCAGACTCTCTGTTCGCGAGTATACCTCACGGTAACTGACGGCCTAAACCGCTAAGCCTCCCCACGGTTTTTCGTAAAGGTATTTAAAAATACAAATACCTTTTTTTGACAATATATATCTACGCAGTGTTAGCTACATTTATTTTGTTTTATTGGACAACTGACACAGAAATACGTGTACTGGTTGAATTTTTTTAGCTGTCGAAGGTATGTTTCGACTTGCCAATGTATAGATTGGGAATTTCAACCGTGAAAAGTCAGTTTTGAAAATGTTCGGTATTGTAACTAAAACAGAATTTGTGTCATTTAACCTATTTTGCTGTACACACTTAAGTATTTCTTTAAAACTTACAACCTACAATGTATTAAACGAGCTTTCAATAAAACTAGTTATATTTAATATTTTAATCATGGGTCTCAAGAAAGTTATAGAGTATTCTCGAAATAAATTTACGAAACGAAAATTTTGTTACGAAATATTGTTCCAAAATAATTCTAGAGTAACTAAATAGTAAACGTAAAACTACATATTATTAAACATTCACTCCCAAATTTGTAACAATTTTTAAGAATTTGGCAGTGATTGTAAAGTTTGCTTAAACTAGTTGTAACCGTATACACCTAGATCTATATTTTTATTTTCGTAACGTATCGAAATTCATAGAAAACGTTATGAAATTATAATAAGAATTAGATAAATAAGAATTAGACAAAATAGGGTTCTAAGAAGTCGACGGTGTCTGAAACCTGAAACTGTAAATACATATATAAGCTTAAATGGTTGTACCATGCGTATTACAGTAGTATATAAATCAAGACTTACCGTAATGAGAAAAAATGTTTTTTTTATTTCTTGTAGTGAAAAAGTAGGACCTCACTTACACAACACGTTCATCACTGATTTTCACAAAAAAAAATATGGCGGTGACGCCAGATCAACAACCCATCAGAAAGAAGCTAGTGTAGTCTGTCTTAAAATTTAACGGAGTCGTTCAGTGCGAGTGTAAATAAAACGTAACTTAAGAGTAGTTACTAAAAACTACGTTACTAGATACGACTCATTTTGTTTTCCGCAATTTTTATTATGAAACTCCATAGAAAATCCCTTTAATAAATAAACTAAATTTAATCAAGATCTATTAATTAAATGCAATACACAAAAATGCACAATGTTAACGTGACATAACGTATTTTATTAAGTTCAACGAGTATGAGGTACCTACCTCATTTAATTTATTAATTTAAAATCAATTACTACCAATTATTATTATTATTATCGATTTTATATGGAGGGGAAAAAACATGGTTTTAAAAAACTTTATTAAAACGAGATTAAGATTATTATATTTACTTCACAATTACGTCTTTTTTTTTGGTATAGTAACTATTTTGAGGCACACTTTTTTTCCACGGATGCACACTTTTTTTTTTAGAATTACTCTATAGTTAAAAGTTGAATAGATTTACCTCCTTGCATTCTTTATAAACGTAAATGTATTTTAATGTACTTTCATTTCCAACGCCTGCGGCGCGCGGCGCGGCGTCTTGTCTGTTAATCCACCTGTCTGTCGTTACAATTTTTCTTCTAAGTATTAAATATTATCTCACTATTAAACCGATTTAAAAAGCAAAATCATTGTTACACAAATACAACTTAATTTCTTTCCTAAGTGATTTGTTTAAGTGATCTTTCCTCATCGTTTGACGTTCTCAAATGCCAATATCATCAGTGATTGGTACGAATATGAAGATGAAAAAAAAAAACATACAAGGACAATTTTGAAAAGCTTTTATCACATTAACACAATTGTATAATATTCCATCTCTGTGAGGTGTCACACTGAGCTTACAGTCTGGTCACGTTAGCACGCTTGTGACGCGAGACCGCTTACCGACGCGCGGTGTCGCGGCCGTGACGCGGATTATGTCTGGCAGTGAGTGCGCCGCTTTGTGTGGGCTTACGTCGTGAGTGTGCTCGAGGTTGGGTGGTGAAAGTCCTTTTATTAAAAGAAGGATATTAAAGATTGGTTTAAGTTATTGTTTGGTACGTAACTTACGATAGCAGCGGCATAGTTTTTTCTAACTGAACAGACAGTGTTACTGGGGAGTTTGTTGCGCCACTTCTGCCCAGCTAAAGCACTAGCATCTGGCGAAGGGTGGGCGTTTTGGGGAAAAGTCTTATGAAATTTTAATGTTCGAAAAGTGTTGATTCTCAGCCTAGTATGAATAAATGGCTTTTGATTTAGAAATTGTTACTAATGAAACACTTGTTAGCAGAAATCAAATGGGACGCCTTTTCCTTTTAACGAAATTTCCGAGACGCCTTGTACTATGTACGAGTGTTGAATAAAGTGTACGAAAAAAAAACGTGTACGTGTAAAGTGTAAGTTTTGACCGGGAACCATACATAAAAGAAAGAAAATAAATAATCATGCGATTCAAACGCACCCAATTCTAAATTATGATATTTTTCCTTTACATCAACCCATTTTATGAGCCATGCCCAAATGGAATTTATACAGATAACACCTTCATACCCAATTTATTTATATCAAGCAGGCCGCATATGTTTTACCCTAAAACGACCATATAAAAACTCTTACCATAACGCCTAACAGCATAATTAGGTAACCTTACTTTACCTTACCGGTACGATCGATCGTAAAAATTGCAATCAGAACTCGAATCGTAAATAAAAAAAATAAAAACAAATGGTTGGGAAGAGTCGATAAATTATATCGAGAATCGTCGTTTAGTGATAGGCAATAAACATGGAAGCTTAAGTGCGGAGGACACGCTATAAATGGCTATAAATTCGCGCTTACTCTAGCCCGGGTGGTTGTTGATGACGATTGACAAGCTGCAATTTATGACGTCGATGTCGTAGACATGTTTTTGAATGGTTAAGCCAAGGGTATAAATAGGTGACCATGTTTGATCTATAATGACGGTACATTAAAGGGGTTTTGGCCTGAGTTGTAGTATCAGCATTTCTATCCTTTCCGATTTGACATCGTTATCGCACAAAGCTCTGAAATCAGAGTCGTAAATTGTTTGAAAAAGCTCCACTAACGTTACAAATCAATTTGGAAATAAAGTACAAAATTACATTCAATTTGCAAGTAAAATAATAATATGTAAAAGTATATCAAAAAGTGGGGGGGAATAATCATAGGGCATCAAAATGTTCATCCGCATCGCTGTCAATAGGAAATGTGCCCAAAAAGCTGGCAGCCTCCTTGGCCAAAGAATAGGCCAGCCCTCTGGTTACGTGAAGAGTCGACCAACCGCTTGGCGATGTCTTGAAAAACTAGGTGGGCACTCGGACTCCATGGTCCTAGTGTTTCAACCCCAAACGGCTCATGCATATAAGTCCCAATAAGATTGGAATATTTGCGCCGTTTGAGGTTTTCCGCACCTGCAGCAGCAGCTCCAGCATAGCCCGCCGTGCTAGAAAGATGGGATGGCGCAAGGGTGTCGACACACGTTGCATGCCACACCAAAGGCCTACTACCTATTACCTTCCAAGGGATCATGGTCATTCCGTCTGGTCTCTTCCCATCGTCGTGTGCCAAACCATTGGGTTCTAAAACAGTTGGCACTCCGGCGGTGACAAGAGCACGACGGATGATGTCATTGATGCTGGCGTGCCGTGCTATCCGGCCTGCGCTCTAACTGCAGGATAGGCCATGGTGTCCGAGACAGTCGACACGCCTCTTCCTCTTTTCTAATTTTGCTGTGCCCGACAGGGTCAGCATATTGATCTTTTACTTTAATAAACCATCTATGTTATACATATGGAATGCAATAAAGTATTGAATATTGAGTAAAGTGCCTATGTTGGGTGACGATAGCGCCTGAAGCCAGAGGCCCGACTCCCACTCACCCTCAGCCAGTGGCTAATAATAATACATTCACCAATACTGCTGAGCGTAGCCAGCTCTGCTGCAGAGCGGCCTGCAGAGCGGCTCATCCCACTGCCTCTGGGAAGGTGGGTTCACTGGCCGATCTGTATTCGGACAAGTCACTTTCCAGGCGTTTTCCAAATCGGTCAAGCACGGCACTTCAGAATTAACCAGGCAGGGGGCTAAAATTTTCCCGGTCAACTTTTCAGTGCTGTGGACAGAGGACAGGAACGCGAGTAAGCTAATCCTGGTAATTTTGCGGATGCCGAGGCCACCAAAACGGATGGGTAGTGTGGCTTGCAGCCACGCTCGGTCGTCCAGGGCCACATTTAAAATGGATGTTATTGTGCTGCGAATAATTTGGTCAATTTTGTCCAAGAGGTGTAACTGCTTCCATAAGGGGGAAGAGCGTAGAAAACATATAAAATTTGGACCAAATCAACAGTCTAATTAGGGTGAATGCCGAATGTAAATTAATTTTGGAGAGTCTGTCCGAAATGTCGTTGAAGTTTTTGATTTTTTCGTTGATGAAAGGAGAAAAACTGCCTTTTAAAATTGGAGAACCTAGGAGCTGAAGTGAACTGTTTTCTAAAATTTTGAGATGTGGGGCTATTCCATTAAATTTCTCAAGGGTCAATTGTCTGTTGGGAATGTCAGAAAGGCAATAATAATTTAATAATAATAATAATCCATCAAAAACTAGCACCCAAACACAGCCATATACAAAACACTAACACTCCCTACTATAAGTACGCGCCACAAACTATCCTAGAAAATGACACACAAACTGTATTACGATCGCGCCATACTTACAAATAGGACCATCCACTATAATAGACCAGACATAACTCTTCAGGATACATTAAGAAAAACCACTTACCTCATAGACATTGCAGTCCCCAATACGCATAACCAACAAAAAACAATCACTGAAAAAATAAGCAAATATGCTGAGCTTAAAGAAGAAGTTACAAGAATCTGGTGGCAAGAAAAAGTTTATGTTGTTCCTATAGTTCTCTCCACGCAGGTGTTATTCCCAACCATTTCCTCCAAAGCTTGCAATTAATAGATCTAGAAGAATCCCTTTACATCAATCTGCAGAAAGCAGCCATCCTTAACACATGCAGAATCGTTAGGAAATTTATGCAGCTAGAACAAAGTACACCCCATCTTAATTACACACCACACGCTGCATTTACTTGGCTTTGGCCAGTAAATGTAGCTAAAACCAGTCCAAGATCTGAGAAAAAAAAATCACTCCCGATAATAATAATAACCATAACCATATTACCATCCATAACCCCACCATCATATCTCTACGTTGACGTCGTGGTGGGGCTTGCGCGCTCCTGAACTCTGGGTCTATTTCGGCAGAGTTTACTTTGCCAAAACAGGTCTAGGGTGAGCAGCCAGACTAAGAAAGATACATAAACCTGTCGGGCAGCATGTGGCGAGCTGTTGGGCAGTAGTGATCCCACGGACCCTATCTCTCGAGAGAAGTCTTGTTCCTCACCTTTGGCTTGCCTTTATAGGCCGGCTGGAGTAAACACTGACAAGGAACAGAGCTCCCACCTCATTTTTGCCTTTATTGGTCGGCTTGAGTGGAGATTCGCAAAAGCAAACGTGCTCTGGGGAAGGAAGTATTCCAGTAAGATACTGGTAGGGATCTTCCGGGATTATTCTGATAGCCGTGGAATACATCTCCACTCCTCTTAAGCACCTCAAGACATGTTGCCCCCTTGTCGCTACGACACTTTGGGCTAGCGACCGTTTTCGGGGGACCATTATTGAGTGTGCAAGTCACCCCCTTTTATCCATATACATATAAACATTGATCAGGCAGGGGCCATAGTCCTTCCATAGTTCCAGGTAACCAGTCCACTTTAGCCACCCAAACCCATAGTCCAATATCTTTGTTTCCATATCCTGCAATAGTCCTACACCAACCGGTGGTTCTCTTTGAGTGCCCTTGCATAGTGTGAACAAGTATCACTGAAAAAATAAGCAAATATGCTGAGCTTAAAGAAGAAGTTACAAGAATCTGGTGGCAAGAAAAAGTTTATGTTGTTCCTATAGTTCTCTCCACGCAGGTGTTATTCCCAACCATTTCCTCCAAAGCTTGCAATTAATAGATCTAGAAGAATCCCTTTACATCAATCTGCAGAAAGCAGCCATCCTTAACACATGCAGAATCGTTAGGAAATTTATGCAGCTAGAACAAAGTACACCCCATCTTAATTACACACCACACGCTGCATTTACTTGGCTTTGGCCAGTAAATGTAGCTAAAACCAGTCCAAGATCTGAGAAAAAAAAATCACTCCCGATAATAATAATAACCATAACCATATTACCATCCATAACCCCACCATCATATCTCTACGTTGACGTCGTGGTGGGGCTTGCGCGCTCCTGAACTCTGGGTCTATTTCGGCAGAGTTTACTTTGCCAAAACAGGTCTAGGGTGAGCAGCCAGACTAAGAAAGATACATAAACCTGTCGGGCAGCATGTGGCGAGCTGTTGGGCAGTAGTGATCCCACGGACCCTATCTCTCGAGAGAAGTCTTGTTCCTCACCTTTGGCTTGCCTTTATAGGCCGGCTGGAGTAAACACTGACAAGGAACAGAGCTCCCACCTCATTTTTGCCTTTATTGGTCGGCTTGAGTGGAGATTCGCAAAAGCAAACGTGCTCTGGGGAAGGAAGTATTCCAGTAAGATACTGGTAGGGATCTTCCGGGATTATTCTGATAGCCGTGGAATACATCTCCACTCCTCTTAAGCACCTCAAGACATGTTGCCCCCTTGTCGCTACGACACTTTGGGCTAGCGACCGTTTTCGGGGGACCATTATTGAGTGTGCAAGTCACCCCCTTTTATCCATATACATATAAACATTGATCAGGCAGGGGCCATAGTCCTTCCATAGTTCCAGGTAACCAGTCCACTTTAGCCACCCAAACCCATAGTCCAATATCTTTGTTTCCATATCCTGCAATAGTCCTACACCAACCGGTGGTTCTCTTTGAGTGCCCTTGCATAGTGTGAACAAGTATGACCGTCAAGGGGCCTCTGCAAGTTGGCATCGGCCCCGCGTACCCCTTTCAAAGGTCCGAGACCCCAGGGTCTCGAGATATGTCAAAGACATTTAAATAATTATTATTATTATAATTTCCTATGTGTTTACATATCTCGGGACTAGGGGGTCCCGGTCTTTTGGAAGGCGTACGAGGGGCCGAAGCCAACTCGCAGAGGCCCCTTGGACAAATTTAAATGAAATGAGGCATCAACCGACGATTATCCCCGTACGCACTGTGCAAGTGCACAAAAGGACAATCCCCTGTTGATGTAGGAATATTGCATTTATAATTTCCTTATTATTATTATTTTAAGTCTTAGTTTTTAAATCATGTAAATATGTGTGTGTAAATAAAGTTTTGAGTACTTGGCAAAAAAAAAAATTGCATGTTTGTAAAACATTACAATAATTACCCTCGCTTCCATATTAAACTGACAGAAATGCATCCTTCTAACTCACAAATATATGCATTATACAGTGTATCTATCAAATCTACGTCAAACATCGCCGACCGACTGCCTAACTTTAGATTACCATCCATCAAGATAGAGCTTCTACTGTATCTTGCAGTACAATAAAATAAATCCTCATATTATTTCAGTTCAATGGGTTTTACGTGATCCAAGTGCCAATGGACTGATCAGGCTTATCTTCTAGCTTGCATTGACGTAGAGTTGACGAGATTTACTGTCAATGAACTTTTGACTTAATTTTGGTTTTAGAAAAAGGCTGTGATGGCAGAAGGCTATATATAGATCGGTTGTTATAGTGCAACTTGGGAAAGGCATCTTTCTTTGTACTTGAAGGTTGATTGAATTGTAAGATATTGTTCTTTGTTTTCTTGCTAACGGTAATTTTTATTATCAGTAGTTATAGCATTGCATTGGCACATTTTAGCTGTAATTGTGTTATTTACGTACTTAATTATAACTATATAAAATAAATCAATATTAATCGTTCACTCCTTAGCGATGTTTTTATAGAAAAATAAATTAGACACAATATTATTGTATACTTTGATATTGATTTGAGGAAAAGGAAAAAAATTTTAAGAAATGTGAATTCTTGATGATAGCTTACAAATAATAATGATTTGCGCCAATTAGGTGCCTAATGGATTTTCTTATCTGTGTATTTTCTGTGTATTTTCTTTCTTTGTCGAGTCTTTACAAATGAGTCAACTGCTGTCATAAAAAAAAATGTGCCCATTTCTAAGTTAAATTAAATATTTTATTTCAGACCCTTTATAGTCCATTTGGTTAGTATACGCACGACTTAGAAACTAATGTTGTACTTACATCTACCAGAAAAAAAAACACAAACTATACATTAATACGCCACAGAGTGGCGTGTAGGAGTATCCAATGTCCCAGTATGGGGCTGTCCCACCTATCAGCTATAGTTTTCAGGATGTTGCTGGGGTTGGCGCGTACCCTGCGCATAATGGAAGCACAACGCTTACGCATGATGGCGTGAAAGCCATCGATTCTCGATTCTAAAGGTAACCGTAGGTGATACAAAACTTATTTTAATGAGCGTATTCCACCGAAATCATAGTAAGCTATGTCAAATTCGTAACTATCAAGAATAAGATCTCCTGTAATTGTGTTATAAATATATTAAATTATAATTTACCACGAAATATATTCAGCCAAAGAATATCGACTAATGACGAAAACAAAATACCCATTCAAAGAGAGACCTCACAAGTTCCATCTTTGATGTCCGTTATTTGATATTTTGTGCCCATTCAATACAACGCAGTAATTAATTTGAGCCACAAAAGATTTATAAAGACACAAAGGTATCAATAAATAGAAGGGAAAGTAGTGTAATGGATATTCCTGTTATGTCTTTGTGTAGGTATCTATTTCTATCGAAAATGTGGGGATATAATTGAAACGAGCCTCCACAAAAGCGACTATATTTGAGTACCTCCAGGACAAACTACGTATAGGTTGGTAACCTACCTTGAAGATAGACAAAGAGTCACTATATCAAGTCATTGTCTCAATAAGCTTTGTCGAATTCGTAACTATCATGAATTAGCAGTTAGTACAAACAACTAATGTGTTTTCGATTCGATCATCAATATGTTACAATGTGTGCAGAATCAAAAGAAGCTGAAATTCTGTTTCCTTTTTATTTCAATTCATCTTGGAGAAACGTTAGCAGTACTTTTTCACATCATATTTCATTCGCGCCCAAGAAAAAAAAAACGGCGAATTCCTTTTTCAAACTTACGTGTCATTTCTTGCTTAGTATTCAGCGCGCGCGGACTTGCGGCTGACTGTCACGTGTACCGATACCTTTTATTTATTTGATACTGGAAACTTTTGTAACAAAATATAAATTGAATGTTCGGGTTGATTATATATGTTTATGTGCTTGATTACAAGTTTGAGCTATTTCATTTAAGCTTTCTTGTAGTACATGCCTGTACTTTCAGCAGAATTTATTTTCAAACGATTTTGTTTCACAACTCTTTTGGAACTTGAAATATTTAACTTTAAAACAAAACAATGGTTAGTACCAAAACACTTAAGATTATTACTCAAAGGGTCTTACTAATAACTAAATAATCTTGAACAAAATAATATTTAACTACCTCGTCACTGAAAATGTACCAGCATTCTTAAATACCTCTCCACAGCTGGGAATCTAACAAAGTTCATTCACGCAACTAGCTTATTTTTAATAAATAAAAATTAATATGATGTGTAAAAGTGATTCCGATATCCTATTTACAGAATAAACAATTTCATTTCATTTCAACACCAGGAGTTACTAAGTGTGTGGTTTTATGTTCTGAAGATACAAGCGGCCCTCGAGAAGAGGGGAGGAGGAATATTGTAGCAAAATTACTTTAGTACGTTGAATGTTGTTAACTATATATTATATGCTTGCTTTCTAGTGTGCAACTACTGTAGAAAAACAGGAAGTGGAAATCTGTAATAGTTGGAAAAGCGATTCAAAGTTACTACTTTGAATCGCTATAATACTCAGTACTATTATTTATTCTGTGGTCGTGCCATTTTCATCTCAATTTAATGTAATCACAATACACTTTTAACCATATCTTTTTAGAACCAATTAAAAAATCTTCCCATTTCATAACTTTCCATCACCCAAAAATATCAAAAAGCATTATTTATGAAAATTCAATTCGATCACTCCATGGCACTTTTTTCATACAATATTCACTTTGTACAATCTCCAGTTTCAGCTGTCACGAACATAGCTCAATAATAACTCAACAGAGCTCAACATTTGTTCGTCAATTGTATTTTGTTTCGAACTTATCTATCGTAAACCGATCCCTTCGTTTTATGGAGCTCCCCTACAAAAGATACCCGCCATCGTATGCCTTGTCACGGCCGTAAAATGTTGTATTATACAACGTTTATTATATACAAAAGAGGTTAGATAGGTGAATGCGGTATCTGATTAAATAAAGAGTATGATTTATACGGAATTTGTAACATGGGTAGCACATTACAGGCTACCAGAGCTGAAATATTATACTTATGCTGTGAGACTGTCACGGTTGGAGAATCAAACTCACTACCTCGCGAATACCACCTTTGGCGTTGAATTTAGTAGGTAATAAAGTAATAATAAATAATTAAATGACAAATGGAAATAATCAGTAATATCAGTCATAAATCGGTGACCGTAATTCGGTGGCGTTTCCACTTTATTAGGATCCTTAATAGCCATGCGTGGGATAGGAGACGCCTGAATATTGTATGACGTAACTGAAAATGAGAAATTTATTTAAACAATATTGTAAGGGAATTTTGAAGGACTTGTTTACAAAACAACACTGAACATTTACCGAATAACTTACTCGAGCATAAAATGAACAGCTGTGAAAACATCTTACAATGATAATAATATCAACGGCTCCTACATTGGTTATGGTTGACACTCCCGATTAAAATTAATCCATTTGAAAGGCGAGTCGCTTGTGCCAGCCATTTGTAACAGAACGCCTTTGGTATTGATAGCTCTGTGACTGGCAGACATTTTTGTTAAAAAGGCTTCACATTCATTCGATTGTAGGCTGTTGATGTTTTGGGTACAATAGACTCTTTGAGCGAGGTTCTTCAAGTAGTAAAGTTAGTGCAGTTTGAGGCCTAACTTATAACAGTCTAGACTTATAAACCTAACTAACTAACTAGTAACTTTCAGTGTCTACGGCGTAGATGATGGCTTCTACGACGTAGCAACAACGTGGAAGACATCATCTACGCCGTAGCACCTTAGAACCGTATGCGTAGGACGGGGTTTTTCTTACACGTACGATTTTTTTTTTAATGACTTGCAGTCTGTGTTATTAAATATCTAAATTCCCATAAACTTTGCAAATTTCAGCAATTTAAAAAAAAAACCTTCGCGAGACATATAAATAAAAATAAAACAGGTAATATACGATGTTCAGTTCACATACCAAATAATCTATAAGTTCATGCAACTTGCCCTAGATGTGCGCCAAATGGCAGTGCAGGCAGGAAATATGACGATATCGCTTTGATTTGTACTATCTGGTAGTATTGCCAACGTTATCTATGATACTTCCGTCTAGGTTCATAATTATTTGTGAAGATAAGAAAATATCTTAACAAATAATTAAAAAAGACTTGTCCGATTCTCAACCAGACAAGTTTTTATTTATTAGTGGCATTAATTTATGTCCTAAAACATATTTAGCTTTTTATGTCACTTATGCCCAATATAATGACAACTCCCACAACCCAGGAAAGGAGACAAAAAAAGAACTGCATATTTAATAAAATGATTGACGATTTTATTAAATATGCAGTTTTTGTTTTTTTTTTCTTGGTACAACACGAAGATATACAATACAGGGTACTCCCTTTTTTCTCCTAAAATTGTTTGTCCAAAAATCATTATCACGTACCTATATATTACACGTTTGCTATAAACTTCAATAACCATAATGTTCAAAAATTTGAAATTTTGTTTTACATAACTATCTTTACTTCTAAAACTATTATGTCATATTATCGAGTACTATAATAATTGAATCTCCAAATTTTACATGAAATAAAGTCATATGGCTTGAGTATTGTATTATATAATGTGCATTATTCTAAATGTTCATTTATAATAAAATTGTTAGTCCTAAAACATTTGCTAAAGATTAGGTTTTAGAGACAGAAACGAATCGCTGTAAATCCGACTCCACGCAGTCTTGTCTGCCCTACCTCTAGAGTGTAACTTAGAATCGCGTAGGCGCGGAGGGTCGAGGCGGCCCGCGAGTTGAGGAGCAGTAGGTGGTTGTAACGCTCGCCACCGCGTCTGAGGCAAGACGAAGCTGCGGTGGTAATATTTTTTGGTAATATAATTGTAATATTTGTTGGTAATATTTATCACAAACAAATTTAGGACATAGTGAAAAAATGATGATTAGGACAAAAAAAAATGACACTTTAGATTATGGATAAAAAACTTAAGGAACACAATAGAAAACCACAATACAGTCTTGTGTTGTAACCAGAACGAAAAATAATGACTAGAAGATAATGCCCGGCCCTAGCTTAAATAAAATGGTTAAAATACTTTATTTTAACCATTTAAAATATTTTATTAAAATTCAAATACTTATACATCACACTATCCTCCCATACCTATTGAAACTGTTATTTGAAAATATTGTAAAAGCCAATTATTTTAAAAAGAGTAACCGTGGTGTTTGTTGCCGGCTTTTCTCCATGGGAAACGACTAATTGGAACCGTGCACCTAGCTTCTAATGTTTCATAAGTGCGCAAGTAGTTTTCTGTGAAATAAAATATTTTGATTTTAACTTCAAACCCTCAAATTAATTTCTCCGTCTCCCAAGTACACCAAACGACTTTTATATACCACCACTCAAACTACCCGTTAAACTGAAAACGTACGGAAATGGGAGAAATGGGAGCGAAATATAGTTTTCTAAAGACATCTAGTTAAAGAGACCCGTCGCTTCGTTTCAGACAGATCTACAACCTTAACTTTCATAGAAAGTAATTGAACCCGACTTTTAGAAATGTTTAGTACCACCTTTAACGTATTTTGCGTCCATCTTTTTTGGCTCGCAATCGATCTCGGAAGCGATATGCAAACGCATAAATTGGCAGGCGCGCCAACGTGGCTTGAACTATAATTGTTTTGAAAAAATAAAACATGCTTATTGAAATCACGGTCCAGAGTGACATCTCCGTTCAAGAAAAAGAGAGTGTGAGCTTATGACCACACGATATAAGTGAAACTTACAACTGAAGCGGAGTATACGCGATTTAGCGCCGAGTATATGCGAGTCAACGCCGGTTATACAAGATTCAACGTCACCGACCAACTAGAGCCGAGTGTACCCGATACAGCGTCATCGACCGACTGGAGCCGAGTATACCCGATTCAGTTTCACCGGCCGACTGGAGCCGAGTATACCCGATTCAGTGTCATCGGCACGACTGGAGCCGAGTATACCCGATTCAGCGTCAGCGGCACGACTAGACCCGAGTATACCCGATTCAGCGCCAGCGGCACGACTGGAGCCGAGTATACCCGATTCAGCGTCATCGGCACGCCTGGAGCCGAGTATACCCGATTCAGCGTCAGCGGCACGACTAGACCCGAGTATACCCGATTCAGCGTCAGCGGCACGACTGGAGCCGAGTATACCCGATTCAGCGTCAGCGGCACGACTGGAACCGAGTATACCCGATTCAGTTTCACCGACCGACTGGAGCCGAGTATACCAGATTCAGCGTCATCGGCACGACTGAAGCCGAGTATACCCGATTCAGCGTCACCGACTGACTGGAGCCGAGTATGCCCGATTCAGTGTCACCAACCGACTGGAGCCGAGTATACCCGATTCAGCTTCACCGACCGACTGGAGCCGAGTGAACCCGATTCAGCGTCACCGACCGACTGGAGCCGAGTGAACCCGATTCAGCGTCACCGACCCGAGCGTGACAGTTCAGTTTCGTTCACTGTTCGGAAGGAGCGCAAAGTGCTCTTAAAGAAGTTTTTACTTCAAAAGATACTGAATAGTACTAAATACTTCTCTATGATGAGTTACTAACATATATTATGTACCTCCCTATCTTAGCAACCATAATGTTCCCACTGCTGGGACACAGGCCTCCTCTCTGTGAGAGGGAGTGGGCCGTAATCTACCACGCGAGCCCAGTGCGGGTTGGTAGATGTCACATGTCCTTTTTTGATTCTTTGACATGCCGGTTTCCTCACGATGGTTTCCTTCACCGTTTTGAGAGCAGACGAAATAATTTACACAAAGTAAAGCGCCTGTCAGGGTTCGAACCTACGACCTACAACGCGGTCGTTGCACTGGGCCACCACTGCTCCCGGGTTAAGTAATAACACTAAGCAATAATTTTAATTAGGTATTTGTGTCGTTGGTTTCAAATATGTATTCTTTATTTTTTTGTAATAGAAACTCTGTTTGTATAAAAGTTTTACTTTAGGGAATACGACAGAAAACACAATGAATGTTCGGTGATTCAATTGAGAAAAAACTATAAAGTTACAATAAATTAATAGTTTCTACAACTATTTCGTAGAAGTTAATAACTACTTATAATATACTCGTAATAAAAAACGGTGTACTACATTATTTTACGAGTATGTCAAACTAATCTTCGTAAGCAAGTAACTGAAACATATTAATTTGTTAACCTTTATTTATAACAACAAAACGTAGATAAATGTACCAAGATGTGAATCTCGTACCTGAAATACTTAAAAACAAGTATCTTTCACAAAATGAGCTCGCAGTGAACATGAAATCCAGCACTTAAAGCTATTATCTTAATGTAAGATAGTTTTAAGCACACCGGCACTCTAGAGAGACTTGAGATCTCCGTTCACATTAAAGAAATTAAAATTTCATTTTCAGGGAATTTCTAAAAAGCTTTCTTTTATGTATTTTTGAGCGACTGAGTGAGGCAACATGTTTTTTTTTATGTTAAAGCTGTCATGGAGTACATAAAAAGTGTGCTAAAACTGGCCCTAAGACTTTGGTGTAAGTGTCGAATGAACTAGCCAGAAGATAAAAAAATTGTAATAAAATTACAGAAAAAGGACTAAACTCGTTCATAACGACTCAATGCGTAGCGATGTGCTACGACAGCGGAGCACGCGTAGCAGTAATAGCGTAGCTCTGTTGCTTCGTAGCACGTAGCAATGTCGCCTGTTATTGCCCTTGGAGGTCAAACGTAGTGTCTTTAGAATTATTTTTATCTGCCACAAATATAATTACATATACGTAGTATAAAACAAAGTCACTTGTCGTGTCTGTCTGTGTGACCGTCTAGATCTTTAAAACTAAACAATGGATTTTGATGCGATATTCACCATCATTTAGAGAATTTATTCCGGAAGGTATATATTGTGGATTTATTACATTTAACATTAACATTTAAAATATGTAACATAGATAAAGCACAGAATCCTCAATATTTTGACATGTTGTCACATTTGCAAATTCCAACTGTGCGAAGCATAAACATATAACTTAGATCTAGCAAAGAAATGTCGATGTATTGGCAAGTCGCCCGGCACCAGTGCGGAATAGGATCGGGTCGCTAAAACATTATTTTTCAATATTTTGTAATACTTTAATCTGTTTGCCTAAAAACAGAGTTTGTTTCCTGTACGTTTTTCTTTTATTTTATCTGTTGTGACAACACGCGTGGGTTTTACCCTCACATCAAAACAAACTTTTGTAAACAACAGGTTACAGATATAGGCAACACCGGCTCGGTTGTTTTTGCGTGGGTTGCACATGTTGCGCCATTTGTGCAAAAAAACCTTTTTCAGGGATTAAAACGACTATGAATTAAATATCATAGAATCGCACTAAAACTATTTAATCAAATCGAATCCCTCCTCTTATACACAATTTAATGTAATTAAGGGGTAATTTATGTAAATGAAAAAAATACATTATTCAATATAACGTTTAATAAATGAACGAGATCTGGAGTGGAAACTGCGTATCGGCAACCATTGTGTCTGCCCCCAGCTAGATGGACTGGCGACCTTAAAAATGTGGTTAGGACAGACTGGATGCGGAAGGCGGAGGGCAGAGTATTATGGCGCAGCCTGGGAGAAGCCTATTTCTCGCAGTAGACTGCGGTAGGCTGAGTTGAATGGTATTTTTTTTTAATTCTTATTTATTATTCCATGAAACGAGTTTAATATTTATTTAAGACATCACTTCATCTTAAAATCATGAATTATTCATTAGATCTTTTAAACTTAATACATCAACAAACGCCTCATTATTTATTCACAGCGACGGGAGAATTTCCCATCGGATTCCCACAGTCGTGTGCGCCTCTAAGACATTCCACGGTTTCAAATATCGAGATATTAAGCCCCCACCTGCTTGACGTTTATGGGGGAGTAAAATTAATGGTGTTCTAAACACCATCCATCTTTTACTTTATGGGAGATAAAGTTGTTTTATTCCTGGCTCATTTTTCGTCGAAATACTTTTTGATAGATACTTTAATTACATGGCTTATGTAAATAAGTAGATACCGTGAAATATGTATGGGTATTGTGGTCTTGTAACTATGCTTAGCGTGAAAGGTAAAGACATAGATATTGTAATTACTTTTATAAGAGTATGGATACCTATCAATATTTCCACCAATTATTGCATTTTACACACATTATTTCAAACCCAGAACCTCCTCCTTTTTTGTCGGAAAAAAAAACCCCCACAGTTATTTTTTAAACTCAGGTGCCGTTCGTGAAATGAAAATTATATTATTATACTGTTCCACTGAACTGCACTGATGAAAATATAATTTCATTACGGATATTGGAAAAGCTTAGGTGCCATTCGGTCCGGTGCCGTTGAAATCAGTGCTCTGATTGAAATTTCTCAGGTTGATAACCCAGCCCAAAAAGTTGAACTTTCACGGAAATTCCTTTTACATCATTATTACGTATTTGGAACTAGTAGATTACTATTTAAGTATGATCGATCGATCGTTTTTGTGATCACGATTAATACTTTCCTCTCACAAAATAAAACAACAAATGAAACCCAATAGTCTCCACAAACATACTGTAGGACCAATAATAATTACGCTAAGCTTCCTAAGCGAGCATTATCTTCGAAGATATCCTTCGAGCCCAATACTGACAGGGAAGGTAATCACAAGACGGCTTTGAACGTAAGCGAAGCATTAAGGAAAAATATTGTTTCCGACGAATTGATTACGACTTTCCGTTTAAGGGAAGTAATAATAAATAAAGCCATTTGGATGATAGTTAGTGTCCATTTTAAGTGCAATTGATTTTAGTATTGCTATTTTTAGACTATCAGCAAATTTAACTGCGTGCTGACCGCCCAGGGTGCGCCGGAGTAAACTTTCTATTCTGTTCTGTAACCAAAAAACTGCAAGAGTCTTTTTGTCTTTATTATGTAAAATAATAGAAGTCGATTTTGATAGGTAGCTGAAGACAATGAACTGTCTAATGTGTTTAAATAGACAGGGATCTCTGTATCTTTCTAGAAGACTATTTTCTAGAGAAGACTATTTTCTTAATTATATCACGCTTAGGTTTTTGTGTTGTTTTTTTTTAATAATATTTAACACAACTGACAGCTAATTACACTAGGTACTAAATTAAATGACTAACTAACTATCTATAAAAATAAAGGTGATTTAATTTACTAATTTGATGTGTCTATGTTATTCTTAGTATTACCTTTATAAATAAGTGGAGTGCATTAAAATATGCTATAAGAGCGATACAAATTGAAGGTAACATACAATATTGCGTTAGAGATACTCGCAATAAATCACACACGCTCTTCCTTAAGCCGATTTTTATTATACTTTCATATTATAGAATAGAAAAGAATATTCTTTATTATGTACACCATAAAAATTACAGACATAAATGTTACATTGGGTGACACAATGGGCGGTCTTATCGCTAAAAGCGATCTCTTACAGACAACCTTTGGATGGATTTAAATGGAAAAGGAGAGACAATACTGCAGTGAGTCAGTATTACATATATTTTCACGATACAAGTTTCTTGCCATTGGCATACAAAGAGGTATTGATGCAACAAACAACTTGCATCATCTAAACCCTTTTTAGGCGGTACAACTTTTATTGTTGCTTCAACTTATCGCATGCCACAGGCAATTAAATCGCGCCGTTTCAATAATCAATTCACTAGTTGACGTTCTGTCAATCTATCAGCGCCATTTTTACAGCCGACAATGGCCTGTAAACATGGTGGAGTTGCTAACAACTGCAACTAAGTGTAATGGCAATGGCTACCTAGTTCAGCTGGTCATTTTTAGTGGGGGATTTGTTACCTAATAATGGGAAGTTGTGACGTTATGATAAAAAAGATTGCGAAGTTTCACATGATTTCCATGTTTTGGAACGTTTGAATGGAAACTAATATAAATTTAAGGAGTTGAAAATGCAAATAGGTTGCTACGAGTACGGATAATGTTAATGATATAGCAAAAGGGTGATGTAAGAATTAAAAATAATACATTATTGCAAAGACCGTAAAATGAGCAATTGTAGGTCGAGTATGAGTTTGAAGGCCGAACCGTAGATGAGGACTTCACTAATACGAGACAGACAATTGCTATTTCCACCGAGGCATGTATAGTGCTTTTCTCAAAAGAATGCAGGGAAATAAAACAAACTTTTTATATTATACATTTAATTTAATTAATACTAAAAGTTACATTACTCATATTGGGGCAATTACTAAAAGAAAATGTTATTATTATGTATGGAAATAACAAATCAAGACGAATTTTCAGCTTTGCCACCAATTTTCTATTTATCATCTGTGCCGAAAGGCAAACACATTTAGGGCTGCAGCCACATGAACGTAATTCGTACTAAGCAAAGAGACTTACTTTGGTATGCCAAGAATGATAAAAGAGATCCAATCAAAGAGTATTTAATAACCCCAGCACGCCGTTTCATACAACATTGCTGGAGCGTTGTAATGTTCCGAATTCAAAAAACGCTCCTGCAATGGATTTGATTTTCTTTAACCGTAAATTCTATACTACGCGTGTTCTTTTTTTGAAAATATTGACAATATTTCCATGCATGTTTGAGAAAAATCATGTAAGTACTAAAACCCCAAAAGAATATTGAGTGCTCTATTTTTATCGCTTACTTACTATGAAGATCAACTAAAACATTGTGCTGATGACTGATTTATGTTTATCTATTCTTAGATGTAAATTATTCTATGTAATTAGTGCAGTGAACTTAAAACAACCAAGTCTTAGCTCCTCCTAAACTAATCTATTACTTGCACCACAGAAAAAGCACAAATCATACTGGCCACACACAATACACGGAATATAAGATAAATGCTAGAATTGGCGTGCACTTTAGACCAAAGAGTTGGAAACTACTTCATTGTGTGAAGCGCGCGAAATATCTTAAACGGAGCCTTCAGAACGGATGCGTGGCCTGATTGGACGGATATCAGGGGTGGCCACGAATAGTCGCTGATTTTTGGCGGTAGCTTTATAAGTGATCGTGATGTGTGACTTTGCTGCTTGCAAAAGCTTGAAATATTATTTTCGTTTAGGAAAATTGTGGATGTAAGATGGCAGGGATAGCTTGAATTATCATATAATAGTCTTAAAAACGTTTATATAACTGCATTATAAGATTGACCTTTGGCTTAAACTTATTAACTTAACGAGACACATAGACATAAAATCAACGTGTCAAAATTAAACTCATATCATGTCAAGTGATCTGATTGTTGATAATTTAGGCAACCATCACAGCATTTACATACGATAGATAAATACCAGCTAACTTTTGTGTTCATGTTCGTTCCAGAAACCGGATATTAATATATACTTCTATACTAATATTATAAGGAGGTAAATTTGTTTGTTTTATGGTGGCGGTGATCTACTACCAGTCGGATTTAAAAAAATACTTTTGCATTGGATAGCCCATTGGATAGCTAGTTAAATAATATGATGTTCTTACACAGAAATGAGAACATGTTGTGACCGTACATAATATAGTCTTTTAATCATCATGTTTCTTTTTATGATAAAATATCTTCAAAGACAATATCATAAACATCCTCAAAAATATTACGAAAACCATCCTAAATTCCATATTTGACCAGCCCTTAATGCCGCGGTAGCCCGTTCCGCATTCGCCGGCATTGTTCAAATTCCTTTTCAAACACTGAAAGAACCTTTATCTAGCGTCTTCTGAAATTTCTGCACGCGACACAGTATCAGTCTGAAGAGATGCTTTGTTGATTGGGCTGATACGATTGCGAGTTTAATTAGTATACTTGTTCATTGTTTCGAAGCGATTTCCTATTTTGTGAGAGAACAGTTTTGTGTCGTAGTTTTAAAAAGAAATTGGTTTTACAATCATTCAACCAAAACCAGTTCTTTTAAATCAAATCAAATCAAAAATATTTTTGCTAGAATATGGTAAATACGGAGTTACAGTAAATTTGTTTCAGCATATCCTGCCATAACATGGCGGACGAATGTATTCACAATCAACGTTATCAATTAATGTAACTTACAAATTACAGATTCTATTGATGTGTCTTCTAAATAGTCTTTAATGGTATAATATCTTTTAAATAGTAATAGTTTGAAAAGTATTGTTTTATACATTGTCAGCGCTAAGTCTTGAAAACTATTTGGTAAATGATTGTAAATAATAAGCGACATGCAGTATACATTTTTCTTAAATAATTTTAGTTTTATTGGAGGCAGCCGAAGTCTATCTTTATATCGTGTTCGGCTACTTGGTCTGTCAGTGCTAGTTTTAACATTAGAATTAAGAACCGACATGGAACAAACTTACGACATAATAACAAAAGTAATTCGAATAGAAAGTCATGACACTTTTACACATGGTAGGACCACTACCAACGGGTAGAACCTACTTACATACACTTTTATTTCACCGCAGAAAATACCTGAAGTAAACTTTTTTATTTATCACTGGGTTATTTACATAAGCACCTAGGCATAGCGGGAAATTGCCCCGAAAACGCGCTCAAAGCAAGCTGAAAGGTACAAACGCAATCATTTATGTAACACTCACACTAACATGAACTAAAAACTGGCTTAATTTGAGTATTCGCTCTAATTTGAAAAAAAAAAGTTACCGTAAATTCAGCAAATTAGAAATTTTGCATAAAACGTAACAATAATATTATAATCGCCGCGTACACGTAATAAATAATTCCCTCAAAAAACACATCGACCTTCCTAATTAGAACTCATTTAAATAAATAAGCAATAATCCCGCCATTTTGTGTGGCCGCCATCTTGGAAAGCAATGTGACATTCCTGGTTATACGAGGGTCGAATTTTATGTGCAATCCCACCAATTTAAGATAATGTTGTATTAAATTAACAGATATAAAGTATTCTGTGAATTCGTTTAAGAACGTTGTTTTATTTTCTGTTAATTTCAATGCTGGCTAAGGGTTTTAGCATAAAATGAATAAGTTAATAGTAAATACGAATCTACTTGACTAGACAAACTAGAATAGTTTGCTTAATAATTCTAGAGAATACTTTTGTTATTTTCAAATATTTAATTGAATCAAGTTTTGCTTGTAACTATTAATAATTCGTTGGGAAAACTCATAAGAAAAACAATGGTAACCATTATAAAGTAATTATGACAACTTTACTATGAAAATTCTATTCAAACATTTTTAATTAAAATACACAGCTTAGGACATAAAATCTTCTACGTGTTTGATAAAATGAGACATTATTTAATTTAAACTAATTGCTTTTAAGTTAAATCCTATTTCGCTCAACAAGCTTGTTTTGTACGGTTGAAGATCCTTTAAGTATTTAAATTAATTACAGAAACACATAGTGTAAGTATTTTATTGACAAACTTACAACAACAGATTTTTGTTTTGCTCTCACGTAACTTATCACTTTCAGTCAGTTGCACCCGAACTGAGCAGAAAATAAAGTGCTAGGAATAGGTATTGATGCGCGCAGAAGTTACGCAAGTAGGTAATCTGTGCCAAAAGAATCGCTTTTGCAAATGGCGACGGCAGTATCAGATAGAAGACGATGTAACTCTGTTGGCAACTGTTGGTGAAAATGACGTATTTTGATATTTGTCAAGATAACCCATTTTTATGATTTGGCTACATTTACGTACGAAATGTAAACAAAACATTTTAGCCTAAAAATAAATATTAAGTAGGCCTCTTCCATTCAAAAATAGAACTCCACAATCCACCCTAATTAACCTCTTAGCACCCACACCGATTTATTTTTAGAAATATCGACAATTAGCCCAAAAAACAAAGCAATACGACAAATAAGTTGGTGAAAAGTTGACCCTTATCACAGGGGCCGCTGTCACCCGCATAATGCTTCGCGTAATCGAATTAATTACGGCAAATAAAGCCGGACATTCATGCCGCGACGCGTGCGACGGAGAACTGCGACACGCCCGAGAGTTACATTATTCATCACGCATTGTGGTATTGACAATTACTTGTATAGAGCAGGGTTCTATTCAGCCTGTATCGGTTTTCAATGCCTGTGAATGGGAACGTGTTCGGGGTTTTGTCTGGTAGGCTTAGGCAGTATGTTTTTATAGCATTGATCGTTTGGTAACTAATGGTTGTATTCTTGAGACGTAAGTTTTTATCGATACAGTATCAAAAGGTCTTTGTCAGCAACAATGAAGCTAGATCGTGTTTCATAACATTATCTTTTTGTTAATGGAATATGCTTCAAAACGCGATGAAATGCCCAAGATTTCTAAACCTACTTCATTTTGTTTTTATCCAGTACAGAAAGTCCGGAATTCTCTGTGAAACTAACTGGACTCTTCTTTGTCTACAAGGCCCTCTGGGAAAATCATTATAATTCTAAACGCAGTTTCGAATCCGCTTCTGTAGCGCATTGGGGATGTTTACTGATGCTCGTGTCGATTGCTTCTACGCTACGATGCGAAAAAGATGCGCTTCCCTGATGCGCCGAGTGCGGGCCAGTCCCAACATCGGATCGCTGTGTCGATGTATGGAACACTTTTTAACCTAAGAGATCCCCGACTGCAATGACAATTTTATTTATCTGTTTAGTCAGCGAGTAAATGAGTGACCTTTCGCTTTGTGTATACAGATTTACTAATGTAAACAACTTGTTTTGTACTTTTTAGTTCGTTTTTTGGCAGGGCAGTTGTGTTTTTTTTATTATTTTTTTCCGTAGCAAGTCTGCTTTTAACAACAAGGTTTACGTTTAAAAAAAAATAGTTTGCTTAATTATAGGAATAAGATATCATCACGCCTGCAACCCTCGAGGGCTTGGGCAAAGGTGTACCTGTAATACATCCATATTTCGCTAGTTATGTTTGAATCCCATGTAATAGGGGGCGAGCCTATTGCCATCAATCCCGCAAATATCCAAACTCCAGGCTGCTGCTGAGGAATTCCACAAGGAAAAATCCATTTTCCCGACCCGGGAATCGAACCCAAGTCCTCATGGTCAGCAGTAATGCTTGCGACCACTAAACCAACGAAGCAGTTATACGAATATTGCTAAGTAATTTTTCATGTCATATTGTACGTGTAGGGGCGTAGACTTCAAAATGTTGCTTGATCAATTACAATTTTTTACCTGATCGATCGGCAAAAGGTTTGAAAGGCACTTTCCTGCTTCTATAATGTCGCATGTTTCACAGCCTCTCTCGACAAAGACCCTGATTTCAGAGGGACCTATAAATCCTTTTACAACCAGGTAATAAAAGGTGGCAATAATTAGATTGTTTGGAAACAGTACTTACCTATCAGTGAATTTGAATCTATTAGATTACGTCCTTTATGCCACTAGTTTTAGTGTCCTGAAGATGTAGGTCTGTAATGTCTGAGTAGGGAAAGAGATTTTAGTTAATATGACACGTCCCACACTGACGTGGAGGTACCTCACGTGTTTTATGTGGTAAGTAAGCTAGGGTGTTTAACCACCCTTGGGAGTCGTAAAAAGGACGGAATTATGTCAAGAGGATCAGCAGCGTCTTCTCGTCTGACAAATTAGGATCGATATAGTCCGGCTTACAACATTGATGATTTCTTCTATCATATCATAATGGGTTATAAAAGAGTACAGCGTCAACGATTAGTTCGTGTCATGATGAAATGAGACGGCCAGCAGAAAAAACATTAGCAAATTGAACAGTCAAAATAAATGACAGTAGGTAGTAACTGACAAATTGTCTCTCGGGTATCTAAATTGGGTAGGTATTCAATTAAACACGACTACCCAATTTAGATTATTAGGAGGCCAATTTAGGGCAACCCTTGCCCTGCAATAAGACAGTAACAAATTAACATAACATAGCTGGACACGGCACAATCACTTGACAGCAATAGAATGCCGGGATTAGATCCCACGATAATACAGCTTGGATTAATCAACAGTAATTAAAATCAACAGGTGGGGAATGATTCGCATAGCCACGTCAAGTCTCCATCACTCGGCTGAGCGTTGATTTGGAATGACAAATGTACATAATTAGCTGTCTGACAGGCTCTATGTTTGCTGTAATCATCCGTTATTCAGTTAATTGGAATATTACGGATTATTATAATAGTATTTGTAAGGTGAATTAATTATGGTTCTACTAAATGCGGATAATATAGTCAAGTCAATCGCAACTTTTTGATCTTGAGCTCGTCTAGCGTGGTACGAAGTTACAATAAGATTCGAGGCCAGCTTATACTGATTTTTTAACCAACTTCCAAAAAGGAGGAGGTTATATGTTCGTAGCTAAGGTTTTTTTTTATGTATGTCCACCGATTTCTCCGTCAGTTATGGACTGATTTTGATAATTCTTTTTGTTTGAAAGGGTATACTCTCATGGTGGTCCCACATAAATTTTATTAACTTTGCTTGTATATTTTTTGAGTTGGCTTAAATAATACGTATTTTTCCCACTTATATATATTAAGATATTGACTTTGATATGATAAGTTCATGTCACTGTTATTTACATAGCAGGTAGTAGTATTCGAATTTGTGTGGCCCAGGAACCACAACAAAAAAGTGAAAAATAAAAACTTTTTACAAAAATAAATCAAACGACTTCCGAAAAAAAAACACTACAAAGCAAAAAAAAACTTCAATTTCAGAAGTCGGTGGCAAAAATCCAAACGCCAAAACCAAAGACACTGACTTCCAAAATTAAAGTTACTTTTTGCTTTCTAGTGTTTTTTTTTTTACCATTAACGTGTGGCTTACCGTACATACAAGACTGGTTGTTGTTGCAGCGATGCTTGAAGCAGCTTTATAAATATCCAACAGTGAACGTCTTTCAGCTGAATGACGATGTTTATGGTAATTAAACAATGATTTGTTGACTGAAACATTGGTTTTGTGGTCGCAAATGTGACTGCTAAGCGGTTGGATCTCTGAGATGGGTAGTTTTTTTGAGTTTTTAGGAAATCCCCGGAATTTCGATTTGTGCCTTGATGGCAACAGTCTCTTGACACCGCCTCTGTGGTCTAGTGGTCTCACACCTAGAGGTGCCGGGTTCAATTCCTAGTGAGGAAACTTTCTGCTCGGTTTGGTTGGTGGTAGTTGTTCTAGTCCGCCTGGCTAGCTACCACCATCTTATCTAAGTTTGTCGCCATAACAACAATGTTTACAGTATTGTTGTGTTTCGGAAGTTAGAGGTAAGATAGCCAATTCGTCTGTGGTTGAGGATTCCAGGTGAAGCTCGCTTCCACCTTCGGCCTGATCATCACTTACTATGAGGTGAGATAAAGGCCAAGAACTTTCCTGTTATGGTTAAAAGAATAAAAATTCTCGCCCCAACTATATGTGACAAAAGAACATAACCAGAGAAACAATAACATGGGTTTGGGCGAAATGTTTAGATATCTTAAGCTGTATTTATTTTTTCTAAAAAACCTTTTTCTGTTTCCGTTTTCCAGTCTCAGTGTCAGACCGCCTGGCAGTCCCATCTCAAAAACTCGCCTTGCATAACATTATACTTTTCGTAAAAAAAGACATTTTCTTTCTTTTTTCTTTTACAATAAATGGAATCGCCAGCCATTATAATTAATGCCATTTTTTGCCGAGACCCAGTGAAAATGGTAATTTCTTACGGATTGCTACTAAATTAGCTCCCGGGAAGACCTTGCTGTATTAATTACGAAGCCACTTCAGTAAATTAAAACTTTTTAGTATTCCGTATTAATTGAGAAAAAGATAATAAGTGTAGGGACCCATTTATTGTTGTACTATGGAAATAGCGGGTAGGTATACGTATTTATGGAATCCGCTGCTTGTTGTTATTATCAGACCAGAGGACGCTGCTGCTCATGTGTTTACTACTCCTTTAGTAGGCATATCTTGATTAGACGTTTAGTAAATAATTATGATTCACTTATCTCTTCTCTAGACATGTGCCCAATGTGTAAATAAACCAAGTAAGGCTTGGTTTATTTAGCGACGTGTAGGTTATTTATTTATAATGTATTGGGCTGATATCTTATAATCCACCTTGAGTACCTTTATGTAGGGCATTAAAGATTCATAAATATCATAATGTTCAGTTTACCTTTTAGTTTAAATATGTTTTTTTATTTAAATTCGCGTTTAGGAGCGCCTCATAAATGTAAACTCCAATAGATATTTGGTTTTATTTATATTCATAAAAACTCGTAAAAACACGAAAAATAAATTATAAATAAAGGTTCCCAAGCCAACTACTATTGTACTGTAAACCCTGTAAGGTGATCACATACAATCTCCTTACAGGGTTAAATATTTACAAATATAATTTAGTACTTACCAAATTGAAAGCTGTGGGCAGTTATTTTAAGTTTAGTGAATACATATTGTTACGTCGAACGTACGAGATCTTTCGAGAAATTATTGAATTGTCTGATTGGTAGTAATTAATTTATCCCATACCCAGCTCGTAACAATATTTTCAATACCTATGTTTTATCTTCACAATATCCCAGTATTTTTATTTCGACGTGAATAAAGAAATAATTAACAAAGGACGATTGACATTACATTCTAATGACAACGACTGATCATGACTATTTGACTTTATCCAGAACTAGCTTTGCCCGCGGCTTCGCCCGCGTGGAGGTTGGTAATCCCCCGGGAACGTACTACTGTGATAAAAATATCTTATGTCCTGACTCAGGACACGGTCTACCCTTGTACCTAATTTCATCCAAATCTGTTCAGCCATTTTAGCGTGAAAGTGTAACAAACTCACTTTTACATTTATAATATTAGCTAAGATTAGGATGTTGGTTGGTATACCTAACCTACCTACAAATTAGTTGCATAGTTGGTTACAGCAGTCCAAAATATGAATAACTAACTGCATATCCTATGGTCGGTCAATTTGCAGTTTACCATGAAGTAGGTAATAGGCACAATTGGTAAGTGAAAGACACCACCTTGGGCGTAGGTACATTTGAATATAGGTACCCTGCAAAATTGCCACGTCTGTCGTGCCAAAGAAATATAGTGTAATTAGCGACCTCTCCTTTCGGTCGAGTTGGTTTTGTTATGGAAATTACATTGGGACCCAAGAGTATAAATAAGAGCTATAAACCTCGGATACGTGATTCATATGGAGCATACATAACAAACAATGTAGCTAAGAGTTTTAGACATTTCATTTAATACAAAACTTGAGCTTTTGCGCAAATTTATACTATGCGTTAAGAAATAGGGAGTGCCTCCGCTGCCGGTGCCGCCTCCTAAAAATAACGCCATTGAGAACCGGCATGACATTACTGCCGGCAGCCGAGATTAAAAACATCGGCTACTGGCACATTACATACTTTGTACCTGGCAACGCCGGCTTCAATAATGGACACCGGCGGCGCGGCGTTTATGGAAACCTTTCCAGTATTCAGAACTCCAACTAACTAACCCTAACTAGTGTATTTTTTTTTCTATATATTCTAGTCGTTTTTGGCATTCGCCAGCCACTGCCGCGGCACCGCTCGCTTCGCTCGCTCGGCTCGTGCGTAGGGGGTCACAGTTCTAACCTAACCTAACCTAATATTTTTTGCTAGTAAAAATATTTAACCTAATCTAACTAGTTCGTTCGTTACGGGTACTTACTTGGTACTTGATTACTGGAGTATGGAAATCAATCAAAATACTGAAAAAAGTAATGCTTTATTACATGTCTTTTTAATTAGCCTACCCCGCCTATCTACTCCAATATGTCAAATTGCTAACCCCGTTTTCCGCTTTTTTTTTTCCTAATTCAGCGCAAGTCTTTTTTTATAAGGCATTATAAGATTTCTTCAGTATTCTAGACGAGTGTTCACAATAAAAAATCCCACAACCCAGACTGGGTTGTGGACAGAAATTGTAATATCGTAATATTTGATTACGATATTACAACTTCTGTTCGGAAACATGATCTATTAGCTACTTATATGTAGCATCAAATTAATCAGTGCCAGTGTCATTTCTATCATAATTAGATAATCCGCAGTAAAAATTGGTATACTACAACAGCTTGATCAGTTATCACTTGTATTGCAATGGAGTCCTCATGTAACATCTCTTGCAGGAAGACTAAGTTCAGCAGCATATGCTATGCTACCGCGAGGCTAGTTTATTTCAGTTACTTTCATAGTATCATGTCCTACGGTATTTTACTACGGGGACGCGCTGCAGATATCGAGTCTATTTTTATTCTGCGGAAAATAGCCATCAGATCAATATATGGCCTCCACAGGCGCGATTCCTTAAAGGCTCGTGCAAACCGGCGCGATATCGCGGGCGCTACAAGCAGTGCGACCCTTGTAGCGTCCGCGATATCGCGCTCATCTGCACGAGCGTTAAGGGAATTGTTTAAAAATATAACATAATGACGATACTTTGTCAATATATCTATGAAAACATCATGTACGTAAGGAAAAATCTTAATCTCTTCAGTAAAAGAGACACAATTATAGTACTAGAAATAGGGACCAATTAGTTCAACCTGGTTTCAGACTGGCTAAAGTAGACTCATCCTTTATGAGGTACCGGTTGGAGGAACAGGTTAAAATATTACAATAAAATACCTCCCCACATACTCAAACGAAATTTAAATATTGTTTAAAACGCACACTATGCTGCCAAGCATATTATAAATTGCGGGATTATATCGCGGATAAAAATGCTTGGCTCAACGCTGGTCCAGCTCCACAAGGGCTCATAATTGATTAGCATTCGAAAATATTGTTGAAGCTGCTGAACATTGCAAAAACTATCTTTACATTGTATAAATTCAATCTGTTAGTATTGTATAAATGCACAGCAAATGTGAGCACTGTGACCATGTACCTTCTATAAAGCTACCATTTACTGGGTACGTCTATCATTGACTTGAATGTGCCCGTGCGGCTGAGAGTATGTCATGCTCATTTAAATGTCTCTCTGGTGGTGGCGTGTGTGTTGGGTCATTAAGTTCCCTTCAAAATGGTTGAACTACATGGTGCTGATCCATGCATTATGTTCGTGAACGGTCGCCGTCAGTAGGGACTGGTCATCTCTTAACTGCCACGGCTTATTTTAATTTTTGTTTTTTTTTTAATCTTTTTATTACGGACGCTTTTAACGTGCAGGTATTTCTACATTATTTTCACATGTATAATTTCAACACGAATAATGTAACTAATGTTTTGAAACAATATTATTATTTAATAGAGTGTCCGTGGAGTTCCTTGCCTGTTCTTCTCCATAGGAATACCTACTACGCTTTGGAATGGGCAACAAGCTTCATATTTCTGACTGATTGTTCCCTTGATAATTCAAAAGTGCCTGTAAATGGTAAAATTGAAACAAATACTCTTTGAGTTTGATTCAGATACCAGCTATCATAAACGCGATCCACTCCTCATTCATACCCCAAGGTCTTTACGTAAGAAAGGGGAGCCTACCGGTTCCTAAATAAATGGCGGTCTTAATATATTATATGACACAGGGTCACGGCTTAGTTTCGCGAGGGTATCGGGTCCTTCCGGGGTATTATAGCACTGAAATATGTAGCTTGAAGTGAGGGTTCTGTAATTTTAGGTGAATTTCAAAGGGTGAAAGAATAAAATATGGGATGGTTGGCGCAGTGGTTGAGGCATTCGTTTTTGCGTTGTCTGGCCCAGGTTCGATACTTTCACTGACGCCCTAATGGAAGATTGTTCAGAATAGGCTACTCATATAAAAGGAAAAGGCTTTGGTAAAGACCTAAACAGATTAAAGAAAACAGGAATAACATAATATCACGGCCTGTATTTCCCCCAAGGGTAAGGCAGAGGTGTACCTATAGTATGTACGCACACTTCGCCAGTTAAAAGCAGAAATCTTAATAAACACCCAGACCTGAAACAATCATCATTCTGTGGACTATGCAAATATTTAATTTCACGCGGGAATCGAACCTGCGATACAAAACATAGTAAGTACCTACTACCCAATTATTATTAAGCCATCACGCTAATAGTGCCATATAATTTAGGTTCATGTTTAATTGACTAATAATAACACTTCCTTCAATCACTCCGCACCAATTAAATGATACGATTCCAGATAGCATTAATTTTGAACAATTGATTTAATTGAAGACGCTGATTTATGACGGTGATGTAATCAATAGTTAGCGGCGGCTAATAGTTCACTGATAAGGGGTGATAATGAAGGGTGATGTGGTGCGACATGTAATTAGTAACATAATAATATTACGGTAGCAGAATTTAATTAAGAGCTGATGTGAGTCAGGATAGTTATGACAATTTCCGAGCTTTGTGATCGTTCAAAGATATAAGTTAGCGGAAAATATAGTAACTGGATAGTGAATACTATCGCTTTGTGCAGCCTTGTGTTGATCAGTCCATTGAAAGCAGTTCAATGGACTGATCAACATGATGACTCCGCGACAAAAGATGAAGCCGTCTATGGGGCTGTCTATGCATTTGTAGGATTGTTTTTATTTTTTCCGTTAAATTCATACAAAAATTCTTTATTAAGCCTTCGTGCACGAAAAAACCCTCTTTCGTCAATAACTTAAATAATTTTAAGAAAGCTTGAAATAATTGAAACATTAAGTTTGTGTAAGTATGAAAGTACAGTTTTCGTGGTGCTAAACCATTCGTGTCAGTCACAGCACCTGTTAATAGTTGCATCACTTTTGTGCTCTCGAAAATATGGTTTATTTCGCCTTTGATTTACTTAATGAAGATATAGTATAATCATAAAATAAAATTTTGATTTTATTTCAAGGATAGCTGAAGACTAATGTGGGATTTTTTAATTTCTTTATATAGTTTGCTAAATAATAGGAAAAAATACATTACTGACAGGGTTTAAAAAAAATGGATATTTCAACATTCTTTTTTCTGCTATATTTTGTATGGAAGTTGAAAAAAGAGGTTCCCTATGTACAAGTAGACCATATAATGATGTTGATGATATTTTTGAATTTTCAAAATCAATACTGATTTCTTCTAACGAAACGATCAAACATCAGTCTCGCGTAATTTTTTGGAAAACTTGTTGCAAATTTTAATGATTTTCCACGAATCCTTAATTTATTTGAAAAGTCCTTTTCCACTATGTATAAGACAAACAATTGGACTTTTCAAATCACAAATAATTTTGTTTAAATTCTGTTTCCCTGTCTCACCACTAATTAATAAAATTGATCAAAATCTGTTGATTTCGTGCACAGCCGTTTAAAGCACAATATTTTTACCAAAATATTAATAGGCGTTCCCTTCCATCAAACTATTTAATAGAAACATTCTTTTACGAAGCAAACAAACTGACAAAACATAAAAACAATACCTGCCATCACCACCAAAACAAAATCATAGTACACGTCATATTCCCTCAATCATCCCATCTCAAACACGTTTGTTTCACAAATTCACACGTCACTGCTTTGACCGTCAATACTGCCCATCCTTGTCATCCCGTCAATAGGCGGCCATCCTCCGTCACCGAACGGGTATGGCCGTCAGTTTGACGGAGGTAGGTGTCATCGTTCAATGACGTCACTGTAATAAGGCCTAACCCGATTTGTCGCGATCTGTTTGGTGTTTAGGTAGATGTTGATTTATTCCTTAATGACGTATTTCTTAGTGTAAATCTTTGGGAATGCGTCACCTAAGCAAGCACAATGTTCAATGAATTTGAGCCCTAACAGTAAGCTTATAAAAACTAAACCATACCAAAAAAATTATTGGTTCCTTTAAAACAAATACAACCAAAAATAATTATGACAATTTTGTGGTAAAATTAACTGGCAATGGGTTTAGAGGACACTTCAGTGACAAGATGCATGCAAACGTATTGTTAGTTAAGAATGTAAGCACTCTAAAGAACTCTTTAGTTTTTAAAATACTTAAAGAGGTTCTAATTTGCAGGGCAGTCAAATATCAGGCACAAAAAACCCGCCGAATGCATAACTTCCTCATTTTTTTAGTCAAAGCCGGTTAAAAACTGAACACCGCCAATCCTCTGAGGGTGTATTTATTCGGTAACCTCTTTCATTAAGACCCATTGACCCAACATTTAACATAAATAAATACCTTAATTGAATTGTTTTAATCTTTCAATTCACCTAAAGAGTTCTCGGAAATAATTAAGTTTCTTTCCGTCCCTTGTTTCAATATTACTGTTCATTCTACCGTTTTTGGCTCACAGTTAAAAATCACTCGTGCCGACGACTGCTGAGATGCCGTCGAATTTATTACAATCAAGTCAAGTCAACTACCAGTAATAGAATTCTAAGAATTTTTACCCGCAATTTGTTCCATCTTCCGTATCCATATGTATATGACGTAGAGGGTAGTTGTCTCTTCGTTATTAGCAGCTATATTTTAATTACTGTGGGCGTACTGTGGGTAGTGTTGGTTATTGCGCAACAGAAAAGCTGTTTACATCCAATTACTTCAGATCAAATTATAATTTACTATCAAATTAATCACACTAGCAATTCACACACTGTAGGTACACGACACGACTATTCGGAATGCGCGACAGTTTCTAAACGTCTTCAATGCTTGACCGCCACCGATGAACTCTGCTTATCCCCCGGTCTAGCGTTATGTTGTAACTCTGTCGAACGCCGCTGGGCGGTGCTGGCGTCACGATTAGTCAACTCAGTAACGTATTTCCATGACATGTCTATTTGTCCGCATAGTTCTTTTAAACTACGCAACGGATTTCGATGCGGTATTCGCCATCATTTAGAGAATTTATTCCGTAAGGTTTTAAGAAATCTCGATGTTTCGTCAAGTTGTAAAAGCGTGCAAAGCACGGGCGAGTCGCTAGTCTAGTGTTTAATGCATCAAAAATAGCTTATTTCTTTGACTTATCGTTATTTTTTTAATAAACTAGTGATTATTTTTTTGTAGTCACAAAAATGATAAATTTGCAAATTATTAAAAAAGTAGTACCACAGACTACCAAAATCTTACTTACAGTTTATAAATTACCTTATTTTATTTTATAAGAACCCGGCCCAGGTCGGCCCGGTAAGGCCCGGGTTGACGGCGCGTTGTGTTCCACGCGCGCCTCAAAGAGATGTCAGCAGAATTGACGGAGTCCGCTAGAGCCGATGCCTGCCGGGGTTGCGAAGAAAACCGAAAGGGAGATCGTGGCCCCCGGCAACAGGGCAACCAAAGGAACACGGGTGGGTTTTAGTCAGTAAGAGTCTGACACGCCCTCCCGCTCCGCCCAGAGCGGGAAAATTATTTGATATTTTCCCACCCAAAAAAAAAGGAAAGCAGTCCACTTTCTTGAACTTTATATATATTTTTAAACCACTCAGACTATAGTGTCACACTGCAGGCCAAAGGCTTCTCCTCATGCAGAAAAGGCATGAGCATTGATCACCACGTTTATCAAGATCGATTTAAACCTTAGTACCTGTACCCTAATTGCGGAACTTATTTTCGTAAACGATTATGACTAATTTGTTTCATTTTGACAGTTCTTTACGTTATTCACGTTGTTGAACAGACTTGTTTTTCGGCTTCATTTATTCAGACAATAAACTTGTAACAATAAGTGTAAAATCTCTTAAAAACTTACACAATATCATCACAGGGCCATTAAAGATTCTTGCAAGTCACGGCAAGATCCTAGTTACTTCATGTATGCTAAAATGAACCGAGTAATTAGACGCGTGATGAAGTACATTTGACAAAAAGAATACGCTAGCACGTGGAGGATGCGGTTATAGTGGCGCGATAAAGGCGAGAGAGTAAACGGTAGAAGGAGAATAAAACTTCACTTCAATTAGTCAAGATGGCCGAAAGAGAGGTCCGATATTGCTGTCATCATTAATAGTCGTGATCGTCAAATTGATTTTAGGCGAAACACATAGCACCGCGTAGCGCGGGGTGGCAGGTTTAACATTGTAACAGTTTTTATAGAAAACACAATCAATTGTCTATTATTGCTTTATGTGCAGTGTGATAATCGCGTAGTCTGCGAATAGTCTTAGTGTGCGTAGTTTAATATCTGACTGAACGCCAACCGCGAGGGCTTCTAAGAGGTGGCGTCGGAATACAGTTCTTTTTTTAAAGTGTAATAATGTTCCCGCCATAGATTACACATTCAAAAGTACCCACGAATTAGTTGTCACGTATCCATCTCGCTAGCTTAGTTGCGATTTTGCTAATGCTTCAAGCCAGCTGGTTTATAAAACGTTTTTTAATTCTACAAGATTCTGGAAGGTTTCCTACGCGTTAACTGAATTGCCCTACATGTGTATGAACTACATAGTTTGAAGTTATTTTAAAGTTCTCGTCAACCCGTAACCGCTCCCGCCCCTACTATGTCCGCTTGCTCTTACAAATTAGGATGTTCTAATTGACTTACCCGGCACACGAACCCCGTGTGGTTTAACTTAAGTTTCAAACAGAATTTTATGTTTAATTGGACCTACTTAACGATGATATATGTGCGAATGTAGCAAGTGAGAGATTTGTATGTGGAAGAAGAATATTATGTGAATAAGTTTGGATGTCGGTATGCAATGTGGGTAAACGGAATGGAGAAATACTGCTGTACTTATCCTTACACAGGCGATAAGAAAAGTTATTGTGGATTTAAAGCCAGTTATCTTACTAGAACTCATCATCTACCTAGCCTTTTCCGAACTATGCTGGGGTAGGCTTCCAATTTAACCGGATGCAGCTGAATACCAGTTTTAACATGGAACGACTGCTTATCTCCACAACCCAGTTGAACTATCTCATAATTATAAATTCACGAAAAAAAATGTAAAAAAAACACCAGAACTACAGCAAAATGAATAAAAGACAGCAAAGAATTCACTCGTTCGCGGACTTCGTGGAGGTGCCTATGAGAGCCTGGCCATAAATACATTTTGTAAAAATCGGCGCTGGTGCTTGTATTATACCTCAAACTGTAGCTAAGAAGTTAATCTACTATACTATACATAAATTATGTATGTGACTGGTACTGGTTTATAGCAAAGAGCATCTAAATATGATGATTCAAAAATTATCACAAAAACATTTTAATTTATATTTTTTCAGGATTATTTTCTGGTAAGCTAGCAATAAAAACTATACAAGTATTATACCATTCCAGAAAGCTTATAATATATAGTTTCGTTTGGTATACATAAATGTGCTATATATTTATTAGAAATATTTATCTCATGACAAGTTTTGACAGTTGGCAAAATTTGCCGAAGGTCTATTGATGACTGATGTTATTTGATAGTAAATTTAATAATTAAAAAGAAAGAAAAAAAGTTGCAACTTCATTGCACAACATAATTATGTTAATCTATTATAACATGAAATAGTAAAAATTTCTTACTAAAAGTGTACATAACTTCCTACCTACTCGCAATGAGTGAATTCATCTGTATGTATTAGACGCGACCTATGTCTTGTTTTAATTGAAAGAGACGGGAATTATGTTGGTGCTTTAACACGTTTCATACGGGATAATTCTATCAACTTCCGAGACAAATATCGTTAAGATTGTCGCAAGTGTACAAAAAAAAATCTTTCGTCAACGCTACACTAAATTTGGCAGAAATAAGGATTAAAAAAACCAGAATAGCGTGTGGTTGAACGTCATGTTCACTGTAAATCTGGAAGATCCTAATTGTGAATTTGAACCTTCGACATCGACGGGGAAGCGAGGACGCCTTTTTAAAACCTACGAAGACAGTTCCGATAGAACACAAAGACGAAAAAACAAGGAGTTCCTTGAAATCATCTTGATTTTATACCCAATTCATATCTTCGGACCCTTACATAACAAGTTTAAGAAAACCTTCCAATAAAAAGTCTATGGAACTTATAGATGAAGCTTTGGAGCTAGAAGAATAATACACTTAAATGTTTTATTTTTTTTGGTTTTTTCTAATTTTATTCATAATTAATAACAGTTATTTTAAAAGTTTATTTTGTATTAATTATAACATTTTAGGTCACATTATTTAAAGATAGTCGTTAGTTTCTGATCATTTTTAAATATTTCATATTTAGTATTTTTATGACTATTCAATATATATCTATAAACTATATAATATTTTAAAGTATATTTATTTTGGATTATCTTAAAAACATCGGCTATATATCTATAAAAACATGGAAGTTATGGATTTATGACCCTAAACCGACTCAAGCTCCACATAGTGCGCCCTAGGCGACAAAAGTGAACCAACTAGCGACGGGTCCGTTATTCCGTCCGTCTGTACGTCTGTATCTAAGGCCATTCATTCGTTGCGCTGATAAATGTAAGTATGCATTTTGTTAGGCTGTGGCATAGATTTTTTAAAGATACAATACTTGAGCTATTGTTTATTTTCAAGAAAATTTAAACTATGATAAACTAATTAATCTAATTACCTTCCTTCCTTCTTAGTGGTGTCTGAACTTTACAGGTAGTCATCCTCTACGGAGCGTTCCAAGGTTTCAAAATGCATGTACTGTTTCCATTTTAGTCTCTAAAAACTATAAAATTGTACATTATTATAACTTCATCAGACTTTAATCGGTCAGAAAAAGATTTAGTATGTCGTAGTGGCATGCATCTTATCTGATCCGAATCTTACGCCCGAAGTTGCGAGTTCAAACCCGGCAAGTACTTTTTCAAAGTTATACGTACTTTCTAAGTTGCTTATTTTTTTTTTTACATCACTGATTGATGGTGAAAGGAAACATTGTGAGGAAACCCTGAACTTTCGGTCTGAAATTACCAAACCGCACTGAGCGAGCGTGATAATCAAACTCATTCCTTCTCTGCATGAGCTAGATACCCGGGATATAACAGACAAAAAAAAATGTACATTAATTACTGTTTTTACAAACAGCTTTTCTCAATTTTGGACCTGACGCAAAACGTAAGCATGTTTTTGTTAACTATGCAAACACCAAATTATAAATTAATGCTGTTTACCTGTAAGTTTGAATTCATTACCTACGGGTGTAGGTATTGTGTTCAACGTTTTAAGGCTCTTTCAAACAGGCGCGACACGCGACGCGACACAAAGACACCGCTCGTCGCGCGACGCGCGGTGTCTTCGTGTCGCGTCGCGTGTCGCGGCTGTTTGAAAGAGCCTTTACCCAGTTTCCGTGCAATACCTAATACTTGTTAAAACTAGTCAGTAGGTAAGTAAAGAAAAGCATGAATACTTCAAGTGTAAAGTTTCTCTGCTGTGCAATTTTAAATGAGCATAGCAACAGGTGGACGACAGGTGGTTCCAAAGCCGGCTTATAAAGGTATCTGCTTGTGTAACACACACTGTGTACCTTTGTTGTTGTGGAGAAATGAAAGAACAACACTGTCTTGTTGGAGTGTGAAGACAATGTCTTGTGGGGATTATTTGCGTCTTCCTCAATCCATAAAGGTATTTTAATTCACGCAGTTACTGAACAATTGAATTTTGCGCTATTGCCTACAGGTTCGAATACCGTACATGAATAATTCTTTAAGTAATAACTTCACTAATTACATCCCAACATTGATATCCAAATCGCCTGGTAATTTGAGAGCGCAGAAAGTGAAGCTTCTCTCGCTTTCCAGTGACAGCTCGCTCAGCCTAGTCGCTCAGTCAAGCAGGGTGATGTATGACCCTGCTTGTAGGGTTGGGATTGGATATGCGATATTCAGAATTCCGCCGGTTATCATTATGTGTTGGTATAGCAAACATTTTTTACCAAAAATATAACCGACTTCCAAACTACAAAGTGAAAAATAAATTTAATTTCGGAAGTCGGTGTCTTTGGATCAGTATTTAAGTTTTTTGCCACCGACTTCCGAATTTAAAGTTATTTTTTACTTTATACTTTGGAAGTCGGTTGTATTTTTGGTAAAAAAAAAAAAAAAATTTGGGTATGTTTGTAATACCAAATGGTGCTTTTCAAGAGTAAATGCATGAATTACTATAAAAAAATCCCAAATCGCTATAGGTGCGCCTATAATATTTGAAGACTTCCCTCGATTTTTCCAAGATCCTATTATCAGATCGTGACCAAATGACAATGAGACCAACTTGGAAGTATATATTACCCATTCAAACAAAAACAGATTTTTTTAAATAGGTTCAGCCGTCTTCGAGTAATCGGGACATACATAAAATATATATATATATATATATTCCGACCAACTGAGAACCACCTCCTTTTTTGAAGTCGGTTAAAAAGTAGTTTCAATTTGGTTGGAAGTTGACATTGTAGTTGATTGAAATAAAGCGTCACGTGTAAATTTATAATTATTATCACGTGAAAGTATCAATAACTTTGCGCAACTAGTTTTGTAATGTAATTCGGCTTAATAAGACAAGCGGTTCAGGGAACCATAATTCTAAAGCAAGATGTAACATAGGAAAAATATTGAACCTACAGTTACTGTTAGTTCCTCCACTTTCTTTCTTGTAAATGTAGTGAAAGAAAACTCAGGCAAAGTTTGAATGTTACTGTGCACTGCACATGGAAATCTTTATCGAATTTCTCGAGTTGCAATGGGACGCAGAGACCAAACTTTATATTATTATATTGCTTGCTGGTTTGAAATTCAAAGACAACTGCTGAATCATGTGTTTGTGACTCGTAAAACTTCATTGTTACTTCTTTTTTTCTGATTGGACACCACCCGGTGTATTCTGTTAAATTCTCATCGTGAAAACTTAGGTGAAACGAGCTGGAAGTGAGCTGCCAATCCACGTAATGCAAGGGATTATCAGTTATTGAAAGTTCACTTCATGCCCACTTCACCTAATAAGATTTTTAGAGGATAGATCAGCAGATTATTCTAGAAAAGCTGCTATAGTTTAAATGCAGTATATACTTGGGTACCTGCTTATTTCGGTCTAATAAAGCTATTTCTATTTTTGTTTCAGGTAAGTTACGTTCGAACCGAGTATACAGAACCACTCCTGCCAGGTACTTATAGTTCGTCTATGTAGATGTTATGATGCTACAACAACAACACATCTGCGTCAAGATAGAAAAGCATTCGATCAAATAATCACGGTAATTAATTTCATAGATTTTGTGAACGTTATTTGATAATTAATTATATTAACTATCTCTCTCTCTGATATGCTCTCGCCTATAACTATGACAAAACCAATATGAGTGACACGGTTAAACAAGCATTTGATCACTTAAACCTGTGACTTCAACCCTACTTTTATATTACCCTTTACGGTTATAACGATTAGAGGGCCAATTCCCGTAATTTTTTGAACGTTCACAGTCTGATCTCAGTCTTAATCTGTCAAAATACCTCTATATTTCCCATTTTTTTTTTACAAATTTTGACATTCATTGTCGCTGAGATGAGATGAGATGAGTGACTAGATTTTGAAAGTTTTTAATTATGGAAATCGATCATATATATTCGTAGGTATTTTTTCCATACATTTAAACGTCTTGATTCTAAAGCCGTAGTACTACTTCCAACACCACACTACGTCACACTGGTAGTATTTATAATATGAGTGGTGTACTCACTCCGGGTGGACGCGCCGCAATTTCCTGTCTCCTTTGTGTCAGCTTTCAGGAAACGGGCTCAGATTCACTCGTAGTCTTATACGAGGCGGTTTTTAATAGGACAACTTATGGTTTAGATTTGAACGGTTTGTATTCAAAGTGACCAACAAAACAGATGTTTAATTAGGTACAGTCAGGGAAAGTTGTTAAGCTAATTGAGACACTACGTAAATTGTCCGTTTTTATACAATCATTTCATAGAATCTCAAGGAATGACAGTTCTGACAAGAATATACGGACAATTTAATTTGGTACCTAGTAGATTGGCTTAATAATTAATTTTGCTTTATAATTATTTTAATTTACAAACACTTACGGCTTAGATGCTACCAATTTCGATTGATTGATAACAATAACAAACGACGGTGGTAACATTTTGATAGCGGTAGATTTAGGTACTTTTTCAACAAGCTATATAGTGACTATTATTGACCCACATTTAAAACTCCAGACCGACAGGCCAAAACTCACTAAAAACAAATTATAATATGAGTTTTTTATTTCGTTCACCTGAATATTCACACGACTGCTTACCCCGCTGTCATAATTTACAGTTTTGCACATCACTAGTCACATCACATCACACCACTATTCCTTTTGAACGCGTCTTGATAACGTACTAATTAACAACACGATCTCACGAAGTTTCACACTTTTCAATTGAAAAAAAAAAAACAAGCCTCAGAGTATTAGGTTTGGACACGAGTATTTTGAGCCAGTTGACCGCGCCAATAAATTGGATTCGCCGGTATGAGTGACGGGTGTTGACGTGATCTACTCCAGAATGAGCACCCTGCGAAAAAATGGGTATCCATTTTTTGTACTTGCCTTACCATCGTTGTACATATACGAAACAAATATATTCGTCAAATCCAACATTTCATCATACAAAATAGCTGCTAAAAGTTCCTACAGAAAATTACGCGATAAAAATAAGTCAGAACTCGAAGTGACTTATGGCAAAACTGCACTTATGAATAAAAGCACATTCTGTATGGCCAAAAAAATATTTAATAAACTGCCCGAAAAAATTAAAATGTTAAATGTGGACAAATTCAAAAAAGAACTATTTAGAATTTTGACTAATAAATGCTATTACTCAATAAAGGACTATTTCAACGACAATTCTATAATTACTGCCTTAGAACACCCTACCTGACCTGTTTTAATGACCTTGAATTTTGTTCGACATTATCATTATTGATTATGGCATGTAATTGAACCATTTGACATTTATTTAGAAATTGATTGTATGTTTATTTTTCTTTTGATATGCTATGCCTATTTAAACTGATTTTATTACTGACGTGAAAGTTGACAGAATTTCACCAATTTGTTATTTTTAAACTTAAACAATTATATTTGTACGCCTCTGGGCAAAACATGGAGGATCTACCTATTTATAACACCTCACACTATGTGTAACTTGACCTGTGTTCACAAATAAAGCTTTCTGATTTCTGATTTCTGTACAACACGGATTAGATCAGAGGTGGATTAATAAAAAAAATATCAGGGTGGGTAGGTAAGTATTTAAAATGTACTTATGTGTTACCAGTTAGTGGGAATAATGACAATTATTTAAAAAAACAAGTTTTAATTTTAAAAGAATAAAAGTACTGCAAAAAACAACGGTATTAATAACTTCTCTTATTATCTAAATATTTAATTTAAAAAATAAAAAATATGAAGCACCTCTTCTTCTGTCAACACTCAAGAGTTCAACTACCTACCCATTTTATATAAATTTTATTCTTCAATTCCATTTTAATATTAGTGTTATTTTTCATGATAAACACTTTCAACAAAATGTTTATTTTAATCTGGTAACTGTGTTCATGATGAAATTTAAACACTGATACGCGTATCCGAGAAGTGTTTGAAAATCAAATAATTGAGGGTATAATTCGTAATTTCACCACCAAAGTACAATTTAGTGAATTCGTTTATAAAAATATATTGAAAACAGCTGTGATTTATTTAAGTTGATTGTTTTTTTTTTTTTCTAAGTGGTGTACAATGGAACCACAATGACTCCGTCGGTTGAGGTAAGTACAATGAATAAATTCATGTTTTCTATAAATATAATTTCACTGTGTGTAACTGTAAGTAGTGCTGGATATGGAGGACAGTGAAAATGATCATGTCAATCAAAGTTATTCCTCATATTAGTTAAAAGTAAACATTTTAAGTAGCTAATATGTAGTATTGCGACTAAAATATAAAAAGCAGCGCTCACTTTTGGATGCGTTTTCGTACGAACTACAGTTGTGCATACACGTACGACCTTGGTCGTGCGAATTGAGTTCGCACACTGGATACGTTTTTCTTTGCCAAATAGAACAAATCCCAACAAGTTCGGAATGTTTTTGGCCGTCGGAACTACACGTACCTACGTATTTGTACCTATAGGTACGGCTAAGGCGCACCCCGTCTGCGCGCTCCCTTTGTACTTGGAAGGTCAGAATCGTTCCTGCGTATTCGTACGGGTACGCACGAGTGAAATTCGTACGAGAATGTATCCAAAATGCGGGCGGCCTTAGGGCAGCAGAACGATGATGATAAAATGATGATGGTAGTTAACTATTTTGATGAGCCACGTAATGTAAACATAATACATGTTCCGGAGATCATCATAAACAAGGATTTTCAGTATAGGTATTTTCCTTTTTTAAACAACTAGCATTTTACCGGTGTTGGCCAAAGACGATTTAACAGTTGAATTTAAAACATTAAATAAGCACCTAATTAGGGAAATTTAAAGAAGTTTAGTGTAATATTGAATTAATGTGGTCTTACATTATTTCTACATAGTGCTTGGTGAATTTAGAAGATTTTCAGGCGATCCAAATTATGTAACGTGTCATTATAAAAACGTATCCCATATAAGCAAATATACAAAAACATTCCTATTAAACTAATAAACGGCACAACATAATAAATACAACAATTTCCGATACATCGTTTTACAGCAAACAATAGCAAAATAAAAAAAGCGTTGAAAGTTAATCTTAATTGCATCTGTATCGCTCCGTTCAGTTGAGCGATCCCGTGGGAATACTTTCATCCGGGATCCCGGCATCGATGGACATCACTGTTTAGTTATTAATCTACTATCAATTGCAAACTGACAGGAGATACACTATCCATATAAAATGCACAGTTATTTTAGGATTGTGAACTTAACGGTGTTTTGTGGAGAATATAAAAGTATTTACCTATTTGTAAAATTGAAATAAAAGTTATTTGATGTCACATTGGGCAATTAAACTTTTGTGTGTCACCGTATGTTAACTTTGATGTTCTTGTCATTTCTAGAAATTAACTTGCGAATATACCTTGTAACTATATATAGATTTCAACTGCTTTGGCGGTGAGCCAAAACGGTTGAAATCTACAGGTATTATCGCAAAGTATATGCTAGATAACTTGATTTAGTTCGGAAATTACATCAAGGATAAGTTACCCAACCTACTTACGCAAGAAGAAGAAAAATATAAAGGCTTTAATTTATTCCTACCTACCTCCACACACATCCCTTCGTGCTCACATTACCGCTAACAAGCAAGTACTACACACATCAAAATCCTCATATACCTTAACCCCTTCCATGCGACGGTACCTCTACCTATATCACATACTATGTCGTACCTCCATGTTACGGTACCTCTATGAACACGTATCTCCAATATGATTACCTGTTTGATCCCCGCCGAGACATTCCGCGACAACATGTCAAAACATTTGGAGCTTACCTACTTACTGTGTGGCATGAAAAGGGTAAAACTGTAGGTATTTACTTACCTGTGTATTATGTATCAATTTGTCAGGTGTTTGTATGAAGCCTTTTGCGGGTTTCGTAAAGTCTGTAACATATTAGGTATTATGCTAAACGAATTATTGAAACTTTAGAACGAATAAATGGTTGATTTTAAAGGGCAATCGTTTACAAATAATACTGCAATAGTTTTAAAAGCATACCTGAAATTTAAGCATTGAAGCATGAGCATGGGCTATCAATGAGAACCTATGACATATAAAGTGGGACCACAGGACCTCGTTTCCTCTCCAAAGAATAACTTCTCAAACTTAAAACTTTAGTAAAAACTTCCACCGACCTTATGCCACTATACACTAAAATATCCTTAACTACACATACGTCCTTATTCCCCTCAGTAGCCTTGGCCGCATGTAGCACACATTTGGTTGGTAATACGGTTGGTCGGAACACGCTTTCGCTTTTTGCTAAGCCGGCCCGGCACGTACCGACGACTGCGTAGTTCACAGTTATGCTGCCTCGGAAATGTACTCGGACTTGTGACTTAGTTGGACTTTCAACTTAGTGTAGCTTTGGTCTTGTGATCTTTAAATTATGTTAGTTTGTAGTTCTGTTTGAGTATTTTGATGTTTATGGACGGTAGGATTTTCCTGCAGTGTGGATGTACATAGATAAACACTCGGACTTCTAACACTTGTTGTGTATATTACGTTCAGGAACTTAGCTTTATTTACACGATGCAAGTTTCTTGCCTACAATAAAATCGAAGCAACAAATGACTTTTAACTTTTATAGTTGCTTGTTCTTCTTCTTTTCGTGTGGTTAGTGACTAACCTAGTGTCAGAGGTTTAAAGCCGCCCATGGGCCTCTGACTTAGTTTCACATGCCGTCGAGAAATATCTCTCACGCATGCCGGTTTCCTTACGATGTTTTCCTTCATCGTTTCTGAAGCAAGTGATAATTACACAATACGCACATGAATCCGAAAAGTCAGAGATGCGTGCGTGTGAGTGTGTGTGATTGTTACTTCAAATTATGGTAAGATACAGGCATGTAAATCTCACTGTGAAAATCAGGATTAGTTCAATATGTAATTGAATATAATATATTCTCTGCAGCGTTGTAATAAGTAGCATTCTTAGACCATTACAAGATAGATTACTTTTTTGCTTATAAGTCATAGCCTAAGTACTGAGATTTTACCATTTATCATAACCATTTAGCGAAGTCTTGTCTAGTTTTTATGCCGTTTTTAGTAACCAGATACTTATTACTTTATTCAGGAAGGTGTTTCTTCTTTGAAGTCCAGTTAGATACTTAAGTATCGTTAGTAGAATATTGTGAAGACATGTCTGTTTAATAGTGACAAAAAAAAAACACTATTAAACAGAGAGCAAGAATTCAACTGGACCCTTTGTAAATTAGCAAATACCCCTTAATCTTACTCAAATCATCAACAATCTAATTCTAGACTATCATGATACCAATCAGTATACTCGTATCAGATGATCGTGGCTTAGTAGCTGACTGTCGGCAATCAGGTCAACAACGCAATTAGAACCGCAAACACATGCAGACGATGCAGCCTCTAATTAGCGACAGATAAGGAAATAGTTTCCCAGTAGATCGGAATTTGTCGATAACTGAGTGGAAGTTGGAATGACAAATTGGAGGAGATTTGAATGAAGATGTTAAATGAAAGAGAAAATTAGAATGTTCGATTTAAGTTTTGGGGGTAGATCAAAGATGCGACTTCAAATAATATTTAGATTCCACTATTATTTTAAACTAATTTCCAAATACTGAGACTGTTTAATTGCTATTGTATCTGATTACTGTCAGCCCGCTTTATCCCACCGCAACAGCGCGTTCCCCACGACTTCCATCGATAATAACTGATAATTAAGCTTAATTAATTTTATTTTTATAAATTGACAGTACTCAAATAATAATAGGCTGATATTATAATGAATTTCTGTAAACACTACAACTAATATTTTTACGAAAATTAATATCCAGTTGAATTTAAATTTAATTTCATACCAGGTCTGCAATGTTATATTTCAACGATTTCAATTGATTTTTTGATTTCGATTTAAATATTTTGATGTGAAGCTTTTAATTGTTTATCATTCATAAGTTGAATCCCCATTTTCAGGTACGTTGCATAGTGTGCCAATTCGTTTTCTGCTGCGCTGATTGTCGTCGAAGACACGAGCGAGTGACCCACGGCCTCACATACGACTGTCCTATATGCCGAGGATTCCAGTTCCTCTGCAGACCAGAACAACTCAACCAAGATTTCATAAGACACCTAACTAACGAACATACTCCATTACACTGTAGAAAGTGCAACAAGATTTTCTACAAAATGGAGGACTTCTTAAACATAGATAAATGTACTAGTATATCCGAATTAGTTGGCGAAGAAGCTGAAGTTAGTAGTACTAAAATGAAAGAATTAGATGAAAAGTTTGATTCAATTTATGAAAAAGCTGATAAATATGGCGACAACTTTGAAGGCATTATCTCTGTTAATAAGAATAGTAAAACTGCTATTATAACACCGATCGTTAGGAAGAAATATCTAGTAGATTACGATTCTAGTGGAAGTGAAGATGAAAATAAGGTAGAAAGTATGACTACTCATCCAAAGATTGCTCCAAAAACTCCAAGATTGAAGAGACAGAGGGTGGCTACTCCTCACACAAAGAAATTGCTGAGTATGATGAGGCAAAAGCAAGTAGTAGAATATGAAGAAACGATTGGTGATGACATTTTCGATGGCTCTCCGAAGACTACACCAATAAGAACGGAGTGTAATCTAGGTAAATAATTTTACGACAATATCTGAACAAATAAAACAAATATTTGCCAAACATAAAATTACACTGTACGTTTTATAAATGATCAAAACGCATGTCGTTGTCTGTATGGCGCATGGTATGTTCATTTTTGGAATGGAATTTGCATTTTTTTGTTCGAATTAGTTAAGTATTGTGTGATTGCTGTTTGTATATACCTATAAATAAACCAACCTGATACATCCTCATTAGTTTCAGACCCACAAAATGAAATGACGACCCCCACAACCCACTTGCCGCACCTACTCAAGCTGGCTCAGATCGTCACCACCAGCACTCCCACACATCCTGCTGGTAACGGCTGGCCACTGTTCGCTGACCAGGGAGCTGAGTCTCCACTCTCAGAGATTGAGACAACCGAGAGTGCTGCTCAGAGCATGAATATTGAAGTAGGAGCTTTATTTTACTGTTCAATATTCTGGACTGCAAAAAAGACTAAACACAAGTAGAAAACCTCACACTATGTGTGTGTATGTATCCTAAAAGTATTTCCGAACTGTATTCGACAAACTTAATAAATATCGTTCCAATTATAAACTGCTCAATGTGCTCAAAGACTTGAGTCGATGATAATGATCAATAGTTCGTTCCGATCATATTAATAATACATCAATAGTTCCGATATAACAGAATAACTAACTATGTATTTTATTTATTCAAAATCCATTTATTTATTTTCACAGCCATCAAAATCCGATCAAGAATCAGTGCCCAAGTTGAAGAGTATCATAGTCACAGGTAGCAAAATTCGCATCGGGAGTCAGGATAGTACGGAGAAACATGTCACCTTTCAGGATTCGAATGAAGGCTCCATAAAAACTAAGAAGGTCAAGTTTGCTGACGATACTGTGTTTGAACAACCCAAGGTTCAACGAGGTAAGAAAGAATTAATATAACCAATGTCAAAATTTAGATAGGCTACCCCATAATATAATTTAAAATGATGGAAACAATATTTAGTGTAAAACTAGCAGTATTTTGAATATACATATATGCACATTGCTAGGTACTTTCCAGAATCCAGATCAAGACATTACTCTCGTGATGTAAAAGTTAAATGAGTTGGTGTAGAATATTATCACATCAATCCCTAAAATGATTAAAGCTGTTGTAAGTTTTAATGTTCACTGTTCAGCTGATACTTCGGTGATTGCCCTCTTCATTGCACAACCGCTTAACAAAGCCAAACAAAGCAAAAACACTTTGCATATTCACAAAATGCCCCTAAATAATTATCAAAGCTTAGAACTTTTTTCAATAAACTTTCTTGAATCCTTTTCATGTTTAATAATTTTTTCAGTGTTCAGAAAACCGAAAAGAATGCTAACCCCCGGGCCACAGAAACCAAGATCCGGTTACAACCCTCGCTTTCAAGCGTTAATTAACCGTTTTGAAAACAAAGGCATAACCATGGCAAGAACTCCGAAAACAAGGGAAAAAACTGCCAACAATCAGGAAAATACCCCGCCTGTCGGGGAGCCCTCAACCATGCCCGCACGAGCCATAAACTTTAAAGAAGATAGTCCCCAAATCGAATTAGAATACTCAAAAGAATCGAATGAATTATTCAAAACGTGTATCGATACTCCAGAAGTAGGTATGAACGCAATATCAGCATTAACAACGAACATAGCCGGGACGCTGCAGAACTGCCTTTCATCAGTTTTAATGAACACGGAAGAAGAAACAGAGATTCAGTTCAAGTTTGTTATAACGAAAAGAAAAGTTAGCGTCAAGAGACTTGTGGAGCAATGTGAAGGCAAGACTGATGAGAAATCGAGTGTAATCGAGAAGAATCTGGAATCGATTAAAGAGAACATCTGGTCGAGCGTGGCGCGAGCTGTGAAAAATGTGTTTTGGGGTGAGCAGAGCGGTAATTTTGGTGAGTTTATTGGTTTCCTTTCTATTAATAGGGATCTTTACTTGTTTACTTTTGTGGTCGACCGCAGTTAGTGGTTCTGTTCGCCATAACTTTATTGGCATGTATTAATTTTCACTGTCATTTGAGGAAGTAAGGAAAATGTTTTGTTCTTTCTTAATGGAGTGGAAATCAATAAATTGGAGTTAACGAGCTTTTTAACTATTGTATGTATTGCCAGTTCATTGCCTATGTAATGGTAGTAGATTTATTCTCATTTCACCAATAAATTGCACAATAACTGCATACATACATATTATAAAACGCAGTCCCCAGCCGCGTCTGTCTGTCTGAACGTGATAAACTCAAAAATACTCGTAGTAATAAATATACCGAACGGATTTTCATACAATTTTTACCAATGAACGGAACGGTTGATGAGGAAGGTTTAAGTGTAAAATTTTATTAAGGTTCTGTGTAAATTGGCTGAGATATGACGATGATTGTTGAAGATATCGGAAAAAAGCATGCCAACTGAGAGTTTTACTAGCGTGCGATGCCGACCAATAGAGCCAATAGAGTTATGTAAAAACAATGTATTACAGAATTATAGAGTACTTACAATCCCGGTAGTACGTTCCCGTGGAATATTTTCCGACATCCACGCGGACGAAGCCATCGGCTAAAGCTAGTTTACAAGTAATTAAATTAAATTAATTCAATCTTTTATTCAGACCCATAAATAGTCCATTAATAAGTAAGTAAGTAGTACCTAATACTTTTGCCCTATCTTTAAAATTTTCAAACTTAGAAAATGCAGTCTCGAATTCAGTCTCCACTAGATGAAATCCTCAGGCTATTCTGATAAAACCCACATCAAATTTCCCACCAATTTTCATATTGCTTGAAATTTTCCAATAATTATTTTCTAAAATCAACGTATTAACTCACCCTCGCTGCGAACGGCAAACACTGCGCGCAAATATTGACAACCTCATCATGTTTCACGATCAAAACTTCTTAACTTAAAATGTGTATTGAAAAATAGACCTTATTTCAAGGGTAATAAATTTAAATTGCTAAAGGTTAGGTATTAAAAGGCTTAAAGAATTTTGGGACAGTAGGGTTAAACATACCTATGACATTTTAATTTTGCGTTATAATTTGATATAATTAAATTCTTTTACAACAGTAATTCGATAGTGACACTTCATAATTCTATTTAGCAAAATCAGCATATAATGTTCCAACTGCTGGGACACACGCCTTCACTCTTCGTAAGGGAGTGGGCTGTAATCTACCATACGGGCCCAGTGGGGGTTGGTAGATATGTCACGTCTTCGAATTTTTGATTCTAGGACATGCCGGTTTCCTCACGATGTTTTCCTGCACCGTATAGAGAGCAGTGGTGATGAAATTATTTATACAAAGTACATGCCTGAGTTCTAACCCACAATTTGACCTACAACTCCTAAGTCGGAGCGGTTACCATCGGGCCACCACTGCTCTCCGCTCCTTCAATTCTACATAGAACGCTAAATTTAGACTGACCTTTGCCCTGTGGAATCCGGTTTTATTTTTGTGATCAAATATTGAACATTTACAATCATGGAAGTCTTTATTCAATTATTATCTGTTTGTAAACGAAACGGAGTAACTAAATAAAGAAAATCAAATTTAAGGTAGTACGAACAACTAAATGTAGCATGTGAAAAGTTTTATTAAATCGACAAATTTTCTATTTTTGGATTAGTCAAAACACGTTTTGGTTGTTTATTTTTACCTTTACATCTGTAACAATGTTATTGTTGTCATTTTCTTTAGTATCCGGAAATAAACTTCCCTTCGAAGAAACAAGCCTTTGTCAGAATCAAGCAACAGTACCGAATTGTTCGGCATTTACTTCTAAACTCCGCGTCTATTTTCATTCTTATTCGGAAATAAAAGACGGATATAAGCCATCTGTCTCTTAGAAATAAAAATTTCAAGCAAACAAAATTATACTTTGACATTAAGATGACAAAAAACCGGCTAAGTGCGAGTCGGACTCGCACACTAAGGGTTACGTACCACCACATCATTTAGCAAATAAATGAAAATACTAAACGAAGAATATTATAATATTTCATCTTAAATTTAAAAAAATCGATTGAATTTATCTTTGCGAAATAATTTTGAATTTGAATGATACTATGAATTACAAAATTATTTTTGCAGTTGCAGAAAATCACCCATACATAAATAAAAACCTTTTGAATCGGCGTTTTTAGTATTTTTGCTTATACAGGGTGACAGGACAGAAACATCGACGCGAAAATTGTCACCATGGATTCAGTACATGATTCTAAACACCATTGAAATTTTTCGTCGGTTATTAAAAAAATCTGCTGTTCCATACATTTTGACCGCGTAGGAATTGCACTTTTCTAAGAAAGAACTGTTTTTAAAATACCTATAATACATACATTTAATTTAGATAAAGCACAGAAATCTCGATGTATTGAAATGTCGCCACATCAATGCATTGCACCCGTGCGGGGCAGGGGCAAGTCGCTAGTAGGTTATAAAGAATTATAAGTTCAGCGACGATATGGACTCATGGAATCTACTTAGAACCAACAAGCATTAGCTTTGACGTATCGAAGTCGTACGTTCGATAGCTCTTACGATTTAAATATTGCATAAAATGAAGTTCAAAAGCTCAATTGCAGAAGTAAGTTATTTGCACCGAATCTGAATTAGCTACACAAGATGGAAAAACTTACCGCAGTACAAACGAGACAAATAATAATGCGTCACAATAATGATAACGAACCATATCTAGCTGTTGCTAATTGAAGCATGTTGACCAAACACGTTATTGGCATAGTTACATGAGCTAGCACATACAATATAGACATAGTTACATTCATTGCGGTAGTATCAGTTCCAGTTATCGATACTCGCAGTAAAAGTTTAATTGTCACGTCAGAAATCTAATCAAGATAAACAGAACTGCCTGCTTTCTGAATTAGGCGTCTTGCTGATGTCAACCATGATATTATGATAAAACTGCTGTTTATTTTCCAATCTTTAGAAGTTTTTTTCTTGACCTTATTAGATACTAACGCTTCAATCACTATGATCGAAACCCTAACGACTGTAATGCCCGTTTACTGCCTCATTTTACTTCGTGTTCAGTTATAAATCCTTGCTCTTACAATACTCCCTACGTTTCTTTGAGATAAGCAAAAATTGTCTAAAAAACATTTTCTCAACCCCAGTTTTATTACCAGCTCCCAAACTGAAGACGACTGGATATCGTCCAAAAACTTTATAAGAACGTCAGAAAGCTATTTCTGGAGTGAAAAAATTACCGGCGGATTGAATTCAAATCGTAAATTTTGCAACGGCCCGTAATTCCGTTCCGTGTCAAGTGGCAGGCAATATTGCATTTTTCTATTCATGAGGAGGCTCGCTTCAATCATATTGCGAGACGGCGGCGCCTTATTATTATTTTTTTCTTGCGTTCTCAAATCTTTTTCTTTTAAATTTATTACTTTCCGCTCTTCTACTTCGGAAATTGTTGCTTAGATTTTTTGTCCCTTGACTTTTAGATTGATGGTGACGGTTTAATCATGTAATTTTGTAGCTCGTCACTTAAGAATTTATTCATCTGACTGTAATTGTTGCCTTATCAAGATGATTAATGTTGTTAATTGGACCCTGTTAAGCAGATTAAATCCAACCAACATTTTGTTAGTTTTGAGTAAATCCGATTTGAAGTTTAGAAGTGAAAACAAAAATATCAGGCCAAGTTATAATCATCTGGTAAGTTATTAGTATAAGGATACAAAATTCTGAACATTTTAAAAGTGGTTTTACCTAATTTCAGCATATATTTTTCTGTAATTCATGAAAAACTACCTGTGGATCCTTTATGCAAAATCCATAGATAAATATTTTTTTTTAGGTACATTTGTGACAGGGCGAGTTAAATGAAAATCTGAAGTAGTTTTAAAGAATTTATTGACATAATGTAAAAAAACATAGTAGGATATGTTTTATTTATTCAGTTACGTTAACCATGCAGTCATCTTCGTTTTCAATCTCAAATTCAGGTACTCCTGTAAATCCGTCTGCATCATCTTGTACAGTGTTGTCAGTCGTGAGATTATTATAAAACGTTTGAGCAACTCGTGGGATCAAGTGCATGAGGCTTTTGATATCGTAGAGCTTAGCTACTGGAATAGGTTTCCCATTTGGCCTCCTAAATGATTGGAAGGATTGGGAAAATCTATTTTGCAAAAAGCATCCAATCTGCTTGGTTTAACAACTATGGCCGTAATTTTTTTATTCTTTATTGAACCACGCCACTTGGATCTTTTGAAAAAAATGTTTTTTATCATTTTCCGTGCTTGGCATCATGGTACGTTTTTGCAATATTCAGAAATCGTGACCTAGGCGATGGTATACTAGCACAGTAAAAGTTTTGCTAGGGCAATATCATCAGACCGCCAGAATCTTTTGTGCAAATATAAAATTCGATGTGTAGATTCTCGTCATGTACAGTAACTTAATTTCATAAAAATTGTTGGTTGGATCTATTCTGCTTAACAGGGTCCAATTGTATGATTTATTCTATCATAACCTACACAATATTATCATTAATTAAAAACATTTTGTTCAAAATTGTTCTCTCTTTTAAGCACTATTTCGTGTATCGAACTCTTTACTCCTTTTTCAAAATTTAATTCATCTATCCTATGTTTTTCAGCGACAGTAACACCGCACAGATCATTCTCGTTCAACTCCACGTCATCGTCATCTAAACGCAAATGTGACGAGCTCTCTGACTCCGAGAGTCCTGTGAACCATAAGAGGCACAAGTATGAAGGAAGGATTCGAGGAAGACCACCTTTGAGGAGAAGCAAGACTTGTGTGGCAAGTCTGAGGACTTCCATGTCAGCTGAACAGAAGTCATTGATCAATGAACTGACCATGAATGTGGATGAAAATATTAATTTGAGTTTTTAAAGAATTTTTGCTCGAGAGTGTTCTAAAAATTAATAAAGAACTTTTTGTTAATATTTTTGATTTGAGGAAAAAGGGATCGGTTTAATCTAACCCTTTTGGGTATTAGTATAATGAGAATTTTAAAGGTAAGTTTAAAAATATGTGATCATAATTTGTAATCGGTAAGTAAGTATTAATTATTTTATTTAAAATGTGAAGTTCGAAAGCTTCTAGTCTGATTTGTTAGTAACAGTTAAATATGAGAAAGTATTTTGTTTTTTAACTTTCTGTTTTATTTAGTTTAAAAAGTGAAAGGTATCTTTAATACCAAATTAACGTTCATCACATAGGTACAACATCATAATAAATAAAAACATTTCCATCGATATCGTACCATCGACACAATTTAATTCAACCCTACCATTATTATCCACACAAGCCATGACTCCATACAAATAAATCACCAAAATCACCAACACATGTAACTCGAAGCAAGATAACTTAATAACTCGTGCAATAACACAGCCGGGTACGAATGACCACGCATTATTCGGATACGTTACCCTACATAATATCCGAAACCCTCCGACGTGTGCTGAATTCAGCCCAGAGAACAACCCTAATGTTATCGTTTAGGCTAAATCAATCAGCGGGCTGGTTCGATAAAATGGTCAGTTGATCGTGTTGGGTTATGATTTCAATTGTTAGTTGTGGGTATAAATTGGGGGAAAGGGGGTAGTGGTGCAGGGCTTGTCGCTATTTGTATGATTGTTATTATGGGATAAGTGACATGGATTGGTTGTAGTTGTTTCATATATATGACAATAAAAGCTGCTAATATTAAGTTTTGTAAGGTACCCATTTCGATTTAAATTTAATTACCTATGCTTTTAAGAAGCCGTGCGGGCTTGTGATCCTTTACACACTTTGAGCTAATCAGACTTGTAATCCTTTATTTTCGGGAATAAAATATATACATTTGCGAGTAAAAGTATGGAGTCACCTACTTTTTACTTGTTCCGAGCGATTTTAAAAACTAAATAATGAATGAAAATTTATGAAAATGCTACCATTTTAAAGGCTATATACTATAAACTTGAAATTTGTGCCACATGTGCATTGAAATTAAATCCATATTTCAAGAACTTTCCTACTTTGAGTGGAGGAGTTAGAAAAAATGAGGGAATAGGGAAAATAATCAACAAATATTAATATAAAATTCTTTATTTGGCCTTTTTAAATTAAATATCAATATTTTGTATAACCTCCCCTAGCCCTAACTACAGCTCAAAGACGATTCTTCATGGATCTAATTAGCTTCTTAATTGATTCTTGCGGGATACTTTACCACTCCTCTATCAAAGCCAATTTCAGCTCATCAAGACTTAAAGGAGCAGGATTTCTGGATCGAACCCTTCTCTTCAGTTCATCCCACACGTACTCAATGGGATTCAAGTCAGGGCTGAGCGCTGGCCAGTCCAATATGGTGATACCGACTTCACCAAGGTATTCAGCTGTGGCAAGGGAAGTGTGACGAGTGTTATCGTGCATGAGGATGAAATCATCACAAAATTCCAATACCACGTGCTTTTATAGGGGATCAATATGGCGCAACTCGCGGCGTATCGAGAAATTGAAACGTCTTTTTCTTACTCCTCGACTCAAAGTAGGAAAGCTTGAAATATAGGTTTAATTTAAATAGCGTCATAAATTTCACGTTCACAGTATAGCCTTTAAAATGGTTTTTTCATCAGTTATTTAGTTTTTAAAATCGCTCGGAACAAGTAACAAGTAAGTGATTCCATACTTTTGCTCGCAACTGTATATTTACAATATGTAAAAAAAGAACCCTGTCCGATCCGTAAGGAGCTCATAGGTACTGCAAAACTAAAAAGTTATTGCTATTTATAATTCACATTTTTAATTACTCCAAATCCATTCAAAATTAGCAAATTTTCAACAGAGATCATAAATTATGCCCGTACACGACCCGCTTAAAGACGGCCGCCCGCGCCCAAAGTAAAAACTCGGTACAATTCCCTATTGAAAAAAAATTACGCGATTTTTTTTTCTTTATCCTTATAATTTCCGCATAAATACACTCTCAGTACGATACTTAACAACACCCTCACGGATCGGACGGGGTTTTTTTTACATGTTGTATTATAGGATCTTAGATCGTCGGTACCTACGTTTGAAAATACTTCCTTAAATTTTCCACAAAACAGCTTTGGTGTTTTGTACCTAGTATGTAGCTATTTTTGGAAATTAAATAATTGAGTTTCTATTGTAATTTAGTTGTATAACTTAATTATAGGCACTAATTGATTAATTTTCGTTCCTGACTAGAAACATCAAAGCTGTTTTCACAAACTTTCATTTTTGTTCTAGACTCTAATTAAATTGACCTTTTGTCGTTCTGGACGTATTGTTATGACTCAAACGAATTTCTTTTACTAACTTTTGGTTAACAAAATAACATTCTAAAAATGTTCAGAAAAATCGCCCTCAAAAGTTACTTTACCGTGGCATTATATTGTTTGGTGTCTAAGAGAAATGATAAAACTTTTTATTTATTTACTTATTAGGAACACCAAATACATATTTAAATTACATTATACGTTTAATTTTACATAGGATTTTCGTTCAAAAACAAATCTAGAATCCAAATACAGACAGAGAAGAAGCCCGAGTTCCGAAAAAAGGGAACAGTACAGGATGATGCCAATATATCCATCAGCTACGCCACGCATATGCTATGCCAATCAATATGTCATCACATCACATTTGCGGTCCATTGCGTACAAATTGACAAGTTGAATAGACATCTGCTTTTGTTGAAATTAGCTTCAGCGTGTAGCTGTGTTAATTATTATATTAACATTGTTCTGGAGTGGCGACCGCGAACCGGAAGATGTAGCGTTGGAAGGCCTCCCACAAGGTGGACCGATGACCTGGTGAAGGCAGCAGGAATCCGCTGGATGCGAGAAGCACAGGACCAGTCAAAGAGGCTGTGGTCCTTGGGGATGGCCTATGTACAGCAATGGACATATTTCCGCTGAAATTATGATGATGATGAATCCGCCTATAATGTTCCCACTGCTGGGATTCTTTTGTTTTTGTTTTTTTTTTGTGATACTTAACCCGCCCCTAAGCTATGGTACGCGATTTAATTAACATTCTGTGAAAGGAACAATAATAATACAATAATACCAGTCTGTATAATTATCACATCCCATTTTGTGGACCGTGGAGGAATGTATCAGCCAAGTTATGGATTTTGATGGTGACTAAATGTGAGTAAAAGGAAACGATTGGTTGTGTTGCTATGCTGTTTCATCGTCATTATGTATTCTATATACTTTGTTTGTTTGTAAGTTTGTATGTAGGGGGTAATATCTGGAACTACTTGTCGGATTTGAAAAATTATTTTTGCATTGGATAGCCCCATTCTTGAGGAAGTTAGGCTTGCGGACGGAGACGGAGAAGCTAGTCATACATATTATTAGAACAGCGGTGGTTCAGTGGTAACTGCCCAGTACTAACGGCCCCGACTTACGAGTTGTAGGTCATGGGTTAGAATCCAGGCAGTCGCTTTACTTTGTGTAAACATCACAAACATTTTAAGGAAACTGGCATATCCTAGAACCAAAAATTCGAAGTCGTGACATCTACCAACCCGCACTGGGTCCGCGTGGTAGATTATAGCCCACTTCCTCTCGAAGAAACCAGGCCTGTGTCGCAATAGTGGGAACATTACATTATACGCTAATTATCTGAATTATCCCACTACAAGGGAAAGGTTTCTTCTCATTCAGAGAACAATGAAGCATTGATCACGACGATTTGACGATGAGTGTTTGTGATTTCAGGCAGTCCATATGTTAGAAGAATGACACAAAATAAGCTTTCAAGCAAATTAAGGTTGAAACTCGTATGTACATCAAGAAGCGGATTTATGAATCTCCGCGATACCAGGAGATAAATAACGTGAAAATACCCTTAAAGAAGCCGAGAGTTCCCGTTGTTATGTTATTTTTTGTACTGGACCATACCTGGGAATCTTCTGGTTATGGAGATGCTGATGTTTTTTTAGGAAAACAAGTTTTAAATGTTATAACTTAACTTTAATACTCCCAGGATCCCTGTACCGTTGCTCAATGTTTTACGAGCGTTACAAGGTGCGCTAGGTACCGTAAACAGCAAATTTTCACACCAAAAAGTTGTTTCCTTGCAATTATTTTTGAACAAAGTTACTTAGTTTGATATACAGAATGTGTATATGACGGCTTCGTGAAGGGTCTTGTAAACCCCTGATATAAAAATAAGACATTTCCCATAATATTATGAACACATACAATACACATTACATAACTTACGCATAACAAAGGGAGAGTAAAAATAATAAATTTCCTGCAAAGTATCAAAAGACACTAAAAATTCGAAGCCTGTCCTAACCAGTGAGATTTACGTGGCAGGCCCAACTTCGATCATATTACACGATAAACTTTATTCCACAAAATGTCGCAGATATAAGAACACATTGGTTTTGGAATTGGTTCAGGGTTTTCAGAAAATCTGAATAATGATAATATCCGCAAAATTCTATCAACATTAGGTCCCATACTTAAATTAAGATTATATTATTGTTTCCTGTTTACTTATCATACATTTATAAAAATAATCGGCCAAATCCTACTCCAGCCTTTATAAAGGAGTAGGATTTGGCCGATTCTGTTTAAGTCTCATGTGATAGGGGCGAGTCTAATACCGTTAACCGGTCACAAATCCAGACGGGCTGCTGCGAATTGTCTATATCAATGTCCTTTTATTTGCAAAGGCACGAATGATAGCAGTTCACAGAATTTCTGAAGACGGTTCGACGCCGCCGCATCTACATAAGTAAGAACTATTGCATAATTTGCATGCCCGAGGCAATTCCTTATAAGTATTCCGCTTACACGCTACATTGCCGAACACAACAATTTTCAATCCCTTACTTGACAAATATGCAACCCTTCCCGTATCCTAGTAACCGCAACCTTATCTGAAATGTGGCAAAATATCCGCGTACTCTCAGCCCTAGCCGCGATATTCCGATCACGATCACACCACGTGACGGTATTATTTCAAATTCAAAGGGTAAAAAGGAGGCTGTATTAAAAAGGATAGCCTTCTTGTAACAGAAGCCTGGCGTAGAGCGGTTCTACTTCACCACGATTGGCTGTCACAGTGGGAACACTTTAACAAACTTTGTTATTCAGCCTTCGTAAATCTTACCCTATCGATTATAGAGTCCTAACTCGCTTGGGGGAAGTTGAAGAGAAGTTTGTGCAACCCGCTCTGGGAATAACGGCAGTTGAATATGAAAAAATCTTAAGTGATATAACAGTGCGGTAGGGAGCTCCAAGTTAGTAGCTCTCGCCATTTTAAAGGTTGAATAAAAGTTGTTTTGTATTCAAAGTTAGTCCTAGATGGCCGCGTCTGAGAAGAATAAAGTATTTAGAATTTTGACTGTATTTCTTGTAATGTTAACCTTTGTACGTGAAAATATTATTTTCGTATCAACAGGCCATCGCATACCGTCGTAATTCCTTTACAATAAGCATTGCTTGTGTGCTTTTCTCTTCAATTATTTTTATTTCATGTTTTTTTCTGTAGTGTACAGAAACACAAAGCTACCGATGACACGTAATTGACGTAAATCATGAAAGAATGATGGAAGCACTTCTATTGACATTTCCAATAAATCGTGAGGCCGCCAAAACAAACCGTAACATCGACCTATAAACAACATAAGCAATGACACACACAATCTATCAGCGATAATCCTCGGCCACTCGTTGGCGACATATCCCGTCGTTGTATGGGGCGGAAATACCCGGGCAGAGATACGGGCGCTCAGGCAAACTAGGGCTGGTCCCAGGATGAGAGAGTAAATTAAAAAAGTTCATCAGGGTTGACAAATCGGTTTCTTGTACGACCTAAAGTTTTGGTGACGAATTGAAACCGTGACAAATTGAGATTAACTCATCAGTACCATGAAAGTACTACCAATAGAGCTAGTTTGTAAAGTTAACTTCAAATCTCACTCAAGAAGTTAAATTATACGTAATTTTTTGTTAAGTTATTTTTATCTTTCGATTTTAAAGCATACGGATGGCCCATTTTTGAAGTGCCTCTGCTTTACATTACCCGAGCAAGTATTTCAGTCGTAAACAACCTGATATAAATAGTTGACCAAACTACTAACAAATAAGTTCAAACAACCAACAAACTCAACAAAGAACTAACTACTATAGAAGAAGTGTGTATGCGTATAGATATGTGTGTCAGCTCCGATGCACGACTGGAGTTTACTCCTTAATACAATTGTCTTTGAATATACAATAGACAAAGAGTTAACGCTTTTATATATTTCACTTCTCATAAAATTTCCATACCCTCCGGTATGGAAATTTTATGAAAATCGATTCTTAAGGAGTGAACTTCAAAATATTATCTTTACACAAAACAAAATAAACAAATAAAATTGAATAGGCTATCATTATAGATACGAAGGATTAAACTCATTAACAGCATAACCGCTTACCGTTCATCGACAAAAACCAAAATTACCATAATCTCAAATACAATCCCGTTAAAACTCGGCTACATCCGTTACCCACAATAAGAAGGATCGAGGTCAACTCATCCAACCTTTAACTGGGCGCAGTTAACCGCAGGATGTCCACCCACGTGCGAGTATACATGGGCATATGTACAGTGTGTGTAGAACGATCCTAAGTAAACGCATAGCAGACGCGATAAGTACGTCATAGCTAGCTGAGCTCCTGTTGGACATGGTTTCAAGGCTTTTGTGGGGTCTGGAGGGGTTTATGAGGAAAAATATGGGGTTTTGATAGTAACTGACTGTGAGTAAAAGGAATTATTGGTTGTCTTGCTATGCTGTTCCATTTTCATTATGTATTAGGTATCAAACATATCTAATACCTTTAAACGAGCAAATCTTGTCTATATATGTGTATATATTATCTAAATCTCGGAAACAGCTTCTACGATTTTGATGAAATTTAGTATGCAGGGGGTTTCAGGGGCGATAAATCGATCTAGCTAGGTTTCATTTTTAGAAAACGTCGTTAAAAAAAAACAGGTCATCCAGATATTATTATTAATTTGACATAAATAAGATGATGGCGTCTACGAAGGACGTTAGGTTTCCGTATTAGAGAAACAATATTGATAAAATTTATGTAAAGGTTAATTTACAAGGTGCGGTTTAATTGCCTGTGGTATACCATAAGTTGAAGCACCAATAAAAATTGAACATTGTTACATAAATGTTATTGTGTATGTGCTACAGGCAAGAAACTTGCATCGTGTAAATGTGGTTTTAGTGATTGTAGTAGATGAGTATTTCATTGAGATGTCGTTTGTTAGCATGCACACACATGAAAAATTTATGAAAATCTAAAATTTCCTTACGTACGACAAACCTTGTTATTTTTTTATGCAACATCTATACACAGTGTTTTGCTAAGTATCACAGCAATAAAGCAAACGAGTTTGTTTCGTATCAAAATAGAAAAAATATCCTTTGTGAATGAAGGTTTTGTTACAGAATGTAATATTACATAATAGGTGGATATTGTACACGAATAATACGACTCCAGCATTCATCGAAATAGTTTTCTGTCTTCTGTCGTGATATTATGTTATATTATGAACAAATAATGGTCTGGAAAATATACTTTCAACGTCACTGAAAACATTTATTTTTTATGTTTCAAATACTTGTTAACAATACTGATAACTGTACCTGCACTCAGAAATTGTTCATCAAATTGATATAAGACATTTTCATTTGCATAACATTTGACACACTACCTACGCCAATTTGCCATGTTTTAACCATTTCATACATAATATATGGACAATTTATGTTGATAACAAAGCTAAACAATTAATTTCCCTTCACATCAAATTATTTTTACACGATCACTTTCAAACTAAAATATCCAACCGGACATGATTTTCCGTGACAACAGCAATCAACAACGGACCAAGGTCTACACATAACCACAGTATAATAAACTAACAGTATTATGTCTCGGCAGTGATCTTGAAATAATTACCTACAGCCGTTGGGTAGATAAACCTTCCGCGTCCATGCGTAACTGACGCGCACTCAACACTGTTGCGTACTGATATACACTGAGATTTTGAAGCGCGTCGTTTCGGCCGTTTTCTATGAACACATAATACTGTTACTTATTTATACTGTGACATAACAGAGGCAGCCCTACTAACCCAAACGGACTGATAAACGCGCGATTATTCCGTAACCGAGTGTCTACGGCCGATACTTTTGTGCACGATCTCCTTTGTTTTGCTATATTTTTCCTCGAGGCCCGTTTATAGGACGTAAAGCGAGTATGAGTGAGCGTAAATTTAGAAGCCTCGCTTTTTATGGTATTACTGCCTGTAAGCGGTTTGTTATCGGGACAGTTGTGTTGTATCTATTTATGGTGTTCATTTTGATTTAAGAATTCTTGCCATGTTCATCAAACTAGTTCATTTTCTAAGGTTGACTCGATATTAACGTTTTTATATTAAGAATAGTCGACGATATACAGCATAAATAAATACATTACACTTATGCAAGAATCAAAAGCGATTTTCTCCTTAAGTAGGTATTTGATAGATATTTTATAATGTTGCTGTATTTTTTATCGTAAAAAATCTGTTGGATTGCTCTTATTTTGACCAGTGGGCTGTAATCTACCATGCGGGTGCGTGTTGGTAGGTACATGTCCCAGCTAGCAAAAAATAATCTTACAAATATCCCAAGACCATATTTTTTTCAGTCTTATATCACACTTATAAGTGTCCATTTGGGCGCGCTTTATAAGTATATTCACCCTTTTCTTTTTTTTGGCTGGGAAATTATCAAATAACTTCTCCCGCTCTGGGCGGAGCGGGACGGCGTGGGAGACTCTTACTGACAAAAACCCACCCGTGTTCCTTCAGTTGCCATGTTGCCGGGGGCCACGGTATCCGTTTCGGACTTCCCCGCAATCCCGACAGGCATCGGCCCTAGCGGACCCGGTCAATTCTACTGACATCTCTTTGTGGCGCGCGTGGAACACAACGCACCGTTGACCCGGGCCTGGTCCTTTTCGGACGGCAAGCTACCAATTACTCACCGTCCGCAAGCCCAAGCCTACGTGGGCCAAAGTATATTCACCCTTGCAATTGCCTTTTAATAGTCTCGCGAAGAGTATTTTCAAACTTGCCAAAAAACTCTTGCCGATACTTTTATAATGACAAACAAACTAACAAGTGAATTGAGGCATGCTTTAAGGGCCAATAACCTTATAATCCTCTTACTAATACTATTTTAAGATGTAATATCGCTAATAATCCTCTTTGTCTAATAAGAGTGTAATCACAAACCGTCGTGAGGTTGCGAAGTGGTTTGAAACTTTTGCGAAAATAAATGTATTTTATTTCACTTTCCTACAAAACGATAGTGTGTATATTTTCTAATTTCTTATTAATGTGTTTGTCACGCACTTGTGATTATTATGTTGCGAAGTAGATTTTCTCGATTATTTTGAAATTTGAGTAACAATATTTTCACGGGCCTTTTCAATATTAATTATTTGTGAAATAATCTCAAAATGTCGCGGTTACGACCAACCGCGACTCATAAGTGCTTTATCAGAACAATATAACTCCAGTACTCTTGTGTAAGGTTTATATCGCACTCGTAAAAGTCAAATTAAACCATTGTCTACACGGCCTTGTTGTGCTCATAATTTTAGGGTTCCTTAATAAGTAAAAGCAAGCAAGCAATCTGAAGGATATAATAGAAACTTAATGATAATATGAACTAAATATTAAAATGGTCTCATAACTGATTTTGAGAGCAGTGGTGATGAAATTATTTACACAAAGTAAAGCACCTGCCTGACTTCGAACTCACGACCGACAATATGTAAATCGGGGCCGTTACCACTGGACCACCACCTACCTTGATAGATATTTTATGCTGAGAAATTAAAAATTATTATGAAGTAGATCTTTTCAAAAAATTGCAATTTTTATTTCTTTTGGATTTTCTCGGACTAGAGACTATACCTTTAAATTTTGCTTCTAGTAGCGGCGAACCAAAGTTTTTCAAATCGGCATGTCAAATGTAATCTGGATAAGATCATGCACCCAGTTAGCAGAGATGATAGTAGAGCGTACGATCCTGTGTGCATCGACCCTGCTCAAGCATCATCAGGCATTACAAAGTCGGTATAAAAGCCAAGACCAATATGAAATTATTAATATCACGTAGGGCTGCAAAATTACGTAATTTTACGGAAAACACTGGTAAAATACGGGTATCTTACGGTCATTTACATAAATTACAGTTAAATTACCGGCGACTTATGAAGTTTTAAATTTTAATTTGTTCTGTCTTCTGCTCTGCCTCTGCACATAGATGATATTATTATAATCCATGACATGGTGTGATTCATATCTTGAATTCTTGACATTAGAATAAAGTTTTAAGGATTTTTAGTACGCATCAGTCTCACGAGCCCAGTTTTTTTTTTTCCTATATTGCTTATATCTGGAAAATGTAATTCAAATCCATTTATCCGTTAATATTAAAGTAGTGACATACACATGATACACACAAACATACTCACTTCCGTATTTTTAGTGTTTTAGTAGGTATGACTTATGAGTACGTTTAATACGTTTTTTACCAAAACTTATCATATTTTACCGTAAATTACATAAAATATCATTTTTAACGGTATTATACCAGGGTAATTTTACCGTTTTACATCCCTAATATCACGGCAAAAAGTAGGAAGTGCTCAACGTAAACCATTAACTCGCATTATGAAAGATCAAGTTACTATAGCCCTATAGCTCTACCACTAGACTATTATTATGAAGAAGTGTTGACCGAAGCATATCGCGTTCCGATTTCGGGGAAAGCTAATGCGCCCAACGCCAACCAACCAACTTGAACCAACTTTGAAATTATGATGGACTTGAAGATAATGCCCATTTTCATTGACGTCCTAATCAAAATTAACTTTATTTATTTTGAAACAAGTAATTCCCAAAGTAGTGTACAAAAGTAGTGGAAAGCTTTATTTCAGGCCCGCTTGCACTAGAAATCAGTAAATACTTTAGTATTAAGCTTATTTAAAACAAAGCTGCATTTTTGTCAATCATTTGAAGTTGACAGGGACAGAATGATGTTTTTAATACAATAACGCTAAACGCATTTAATGAGTAGCGTTGCAAACGGACGTAAGTGTTAATTTGATCGAGTGAACAGGAATATAATTGGTAGCTTTATGTAGTTTGTTAAACTACATACTTAGACCAATAATTGCTCACGACACTTTTTGTAGTTGTAACCCTCATTCAATTCTTACGACACTAAAGGCGTAGACAAGTAACTGATGTTACGTCGGGTGCAGACACGCGGACTACTTCTATTTAATTTTTTAAAGTATTTCATACATCTATTTTATATTTTATTTTATTTAATATTTATTTCTGTATCTATCTATCCGTGACATCACTGCGAGCCCTATCAAAATACCAGCGCTGCGACATTTATTTTTTTATGTCGCTGCATATGCCTTTTAGCCTCGTACAGGACTTTCTGTAATTTTTTTCATTTGTTTTTATTTTTTTATTAATGATTTAATGAGTGTGTTTTAGTTTAATTTGTGTTTTCCTGTGCGAGTCTCAATAAATACTTTTTCTTTCTTCTTCTTTCTAAATAGTTCAAGACAAATTCCTAATATATGGTTCATTTTCATTATTAATAGGCTTATCATAAGGGGAAACAGATGCCGCATCAAATATAATCCGGCGCCCAGCCGAGTCCCCACGAAAACACATTACGTTCATCTAGTGTCATTTATAACGGAAGGAGGTCACATACCTACCCTATATTAGAAACTCGGAGCCTGGATTCAGCGAGTTATATTAAAAGCCTTAGCAAACAAACGTAAGAAGGTTTGTTAAGGCTTGTCTGCTAAGGTTTCCAAAACAGAGTATCTTTTTAAAGTTTATTGTATTTGTTTGGATTTCCTGATTAAGTAGTTTTAACTCGAACTGAGCCTTTATTGATGAGCGAATCAAATAGTTAAAGTGGTATGTATGGTTTCTTTCTTAGTTAATTTGTTTTTTCTTGACACTCGACTCGCTATAAATTCTTGCTTTTTAACCGACTTCAAAAAAGGAGGAGGTTTCTTAAATCGATTTTTTTTAAATGTGTGTTAGCGGATAACTTCGTCGTTTATGAACCGATTTTGATGATTCTTTTTTTTTAGAAAGGAAATATCTCAAGGGTGGTGTCATGATAAGGAAATCAGGATCTTTTGTTTTTTTTTTATATATCTTTATTTATTAACGAGGGTTTGCTCAAATAGTGAACATGCCACCCTCATAGGAACTCCTTTGAAATCCCTAATCCTCCCTAAATTGACTAATTTATACTATAATATTCTAGTGGCTTTGGATGCTGGAAAAGCTAAAATAATATGACATTCTCCTACTTGACAAATATTCATATTAAATTGGACTCTAATCAAATATCTTTCCGCTTCGTTCCGAACACACTCCACCATAATATGAAAAACGTCTTCGACCACATTGCATTCCGTGCAGTTGGGAGATGTAACTTTGCCCATTAGTGCGGCAAAATTGTTCAATGGGATGTATCCGGAACAAAGTCTCAAACTTGTCATGATTTCTTATCTACTCATATCGGCATTATCAAACTAAGGATAGTTCTGAATGGTTGGTTGCATTGTCCGATACCAAATACCTTTTGTTAATGACTTCCCATCGAAGTATTCTTTCCAAAGTTCATAACATTTCAATCTAACTACACTTAAAATGTCTGTCCAGTAAGGTTTATACGTCATCGGAACACCCTCTAAGCGCTAAATGATCAACTTCTTCGTTTTCTTCAATGCCGATGTGAGAAGGCACCCATTGTAAAACAATCTTTTTATTTTTATCCCTTAACCTACTAATAGAATCTAGTATTTTGTATGCTATCGGATAGCCACGAAAATTTCCCAAACACCTCGTCAAATGTTGGAGTGCGCTTTTACAGTCAGAATAGACTACGGAATTTTGAAAATCTCCCGATTGAAGATATGAAATGGCTTTGAAGATAGCAATCAACTCGGAATACATGACAGAAATTTTTGAATTTAACTTGAACTTAAAGGAAGTATTACTTTGAGGGACAAAAAACGCAGCTCCAACATTATCTCGAACCTTAGATACATCCGTATAAATCCTTTAATATCCAGAATAGCTCCTGCCAAAATTCCTACTACATGTAGTTCGGAGTTCATAGTGATCGTACTGAAATCAGGATTTGATGATGGGATCCTGGAGAAATCGACGGAACTCTTCAAATATTATAGGCAAACCTATGGCGATTTGGGAATATTTAATAGTAACTCATGCAGTTGCTCTTAGAAAGCACCATTTGGTGAAGTGGAACTGAAGTGGAGATGAAGATCACAAATGGCCGCCGGAATTACTCAATAATAAGTATTTGACGGGTTGCGTTTCAATTACTTTAATATGGTTGCAATGCAAATTATGCTCGTCACAATGCATATGGAGAAGTGGAGCTGATGGTGAAGTACCAGGAGAACTCATCAACGATGAACGTCCCTGCATCAGGAAATGGCTATTATAACTTAGATAAATTACAAACTGCCCACTAAAAAGCGAGAAATAAAAACTTTTTTCCAAAAAAATAACTAAAATAAAAAAAACAAAGACACCGACTTCCGAAATTTAAGTTATTTTTCACTTTGTAGTGTTTTTTTGGAAGTCGGCTGTTTTTTTTTTTACTATTTACCGTGTTTACTTTTTGCAATTGCTTCAATTCCTAAGATCAAAACCAAAAGACGTTTATTCAAACTAGGCTGAGAATCATCACTCTTCTAACGTCAAAATTACATAAGACAGTCCTCCAAAACGCCCTCCCTTTCTAGTCCTTTAGAGTCCGTCCACGGCTGGTCTGACAAAGTTTTATTTTGCTTCTCGGCATCCACTCCACCAAATTCGTACTTCATCTGCCATCAATCCATGATCAGCAATGAAAGAGTAATGCTCTTATTACTTAATTCATTTTCTGACTTAGATAAACAACTTATTCTAAAATGTTGCGTAAAACTGTCCGGTGTGTCTTGTTTGAAAGTTTTCACCTAAAAAGCTTGTAAAAACAGAAACCTCTTCTTCGTTGAAGGTATGTTTTCCTTGTACCCTTGGCTCTGCAGTGCTACTAATAGCGTAGTGCTTAAGAAAACACATTGGTCCTGCTTGCCCGCACGGCCGTTTATAATGTGCAACGAGGGACCCTGTATCAGATGTGCGCTTATTAAATATTTATACCGTACGATTTATTTGTATGATCTGTATTTATTATTAATTTAATCTATTTTATTATAGGTACCACCACGCAACCTGTTATTCAAATGATATTACCAAAAAAAAATAATTGCTGGTTCAGTTAAACAATTACCATGAATCATGTAAAATAACAAGGAAAGTGTTTACATTTATTAAAAAGTGTAGGAATGCAATTTTCCTGTAGAATGCAAAGCCGTTTAATTATCGCAATACTAACAATAAAAAATCGCTTTTACAGACTAACGACCTAATCTAGATAATTTAAGCTCATGTAAAGTAAAACAAAAAAGCTAGTCGCATCGTCCTCGTGTCGTGTTCTCTAAAGCCATAAAGCTCACTCCAGATCTAACTTAGAGAGGACAAACTAATAAAACGGGGGACAAGACAGAGGTCGGAGACAACGGCGAACATCGGACGCACGTTATGTTCACCGGGTGGAGGACACGGGCCGGAAGTGGGATGACGTCACGAAGTAATAAGGGTTTTGGAATTAATAAAGCTGTTTGAAGGTTTCTTTTGTTTTATTATAAATCTTGAAATTGTAACTTCCTGACACTGATGCCTGGACGCCTGATATTCCGAAATATTTTGTGTGTTGCATTTGTACCGGAGGGACGTAAACTCAATAGAATTTTATTTTTGACAAACCTACGTATAAGTTAATTTGCAAACTATTTAAAATAATTAATTTTTAACGTATTTTGTAGATTATATTGTCCTACCACCATGTATTCATAATTTGATATTTTATAAATAATCTTTAAATTGTTTTAGTTATTTGATGTAAGAATTGGTAATGAAATGAATGAATCTGTCAGGATTCCTATCCGAATCATATCAGCATAATAACCAGAAGAAGGCTAAGAATTTGATTAAGGTACTAACTGACTAAACTGAAAATATTATAGTCAGTGACACAATTCGAATTCATCACCTTCTTGGAATCTTCTTAAACCTCATTCTTAGCCCAAGAACTTCCTAAAACAACCATCGAAATTCTCACAGCAACACATTCTTTCCCCGACCACATAGTGACGTAGCTTACATCGGCGTGCGGTCGGTACACAGTTCGATGCCTGCGCATGAATATTCATGATATTGATGCGGTGTTGATCCATGTGATCAGGTTGCGGGGGCTGGCAAATTGGAAAAGTTACATGTGTATGTGTTTGTAATGTTATTGATATTGTAACACGTGTCGGGGTTTTTTGGTGCGGAAAAGTAGACTTACAAGTTAGGAAAACTAGAGGTAATATGAACAGCCGGCTCATGAAAACCTTAACCACTAAGAACTTTTTCTGAAAGAAAAATAAGAAAGAAAGAATTGTTTAAATTCTGCACCAATAAAACGCACATTATAAAACAAACATACCATACAAAGTAGCCAAAAGCCTATTCTGACATCGATAAAAATAGCAACATCATGGATCATTATTTGCATATTGATTTTCGAGTTAAATGTGATAAGATCCAGAAACGATCAACGTTTCCCTAAGGTGAACAGAGGTGCAATCAACATACGTGTAGCTTAAAAAAAACATGCAAACCTACACCAATATTTCGCATGTGTCATGGTTGTGTTTAAGGACCCTAATACAACATGTCAAAAAACCCTATACGACCCGTAAGGGTGTTGTTAGGTATCGTACTTAGAATCTATATAATGTGGTAATTTTAAGGAAAACCAAAAAAAAAGTCCGTTACCTTTTTTTTTTCAATGCGGAATTTTACCGGGTGATTATATGGGGCGCGGGCGGCCTTCATTTAGTAGGTGTCTACAAGTCATAACTTATGACCCCTGTTGAAAATTCGCAATTTTTTATGGATTTGGGGTAATTTTGGTACTAAAAACGTAATTTTTAAATAGCAATAACATTTTTATTTTCAATAATAATAAGATTTTTTATTATTTTTAGGTAATGTTATTGCAGTACCTATGTGCCCCTTTCGGATCGGACAGGTTTTCTTTACATACTGTAAGTGCACAAATATTGGATTAAGGTAAAAAGCACACATTCATGTTAAGCTATTCCAAATAGGATCCCCACGTAATCTGTTGTCACTCCTAGTGCGTACTTGACACGCTGCATCACGTCCCTCGCATAAATCACGCAGCGTGACAGATGTTCACATTTGTTATATCATGCCGAACTGGAAATACGATACTGATATCATACTGTAAACACGTTTTGTTTAATCTAAATTAAATATCGGCCTGGAGCCGCTTATTTCTGAATTTGGGACACTCTTGTGATTGTGTTTAATCTTGGGATGCGATCTGGTTTCCTGGTCCGTATTATCTGGTTTTTGAATCGTGATTTTCTTGTTTGTTTTAGTCGTTATCTTAAAATAAATAAGTTAGGTAATAGGATCCAAGGCAATTACAATGTTAACTTAACAAGTCTTCAGTCGAAACCTTAAGCATATTCTCTAAATTCGTGTCGAAGAGAAAACACCAATTCAATATGAACCAATATGATGGATGGTGGTCTACACTGGCTCATTATTTATTGTTGTTATGCTATAACGTGGCCTTCGTGGTCAAGACAACAGTTTAAGAATAAAATACTACCGTTTACTAAAACTGGTAACTTCCAATTTTAATGAGAGCCAAAAACCTAACTACTATGTTGTTGTTTCAGGTAAACGGCTCGTGGGGTCTGCCTGCCTTCGTGTGTGACGTGTACATTGCCATGGACGTCACTTCCTCCACGTCCAGCATATTTAACCTCGTCGCCATATCTGTTGATAGGTAAGTTATCACCTGTCGGTGACCGCTAAAATTAATTTTGTCAAGTCGATAAATGGAAGGACCTATGTTTATAATTTATCCCTTATTTATCGGATGGAGACAATAGTAGGGTCAAGTTTAGGACTCATTCAATATTTGTGTAGCCAAAAGGTTACAAGTAGCAATACCCATGTCTTGATGCTTGATATAAATTGTTTAGTTTGACACAAGCGTTCTCTGTAATTATGTATACGTATGCTGTCGAGTAATACCCGATAACTCATCAAAAATTACTCTCACCAGGTACATAGCAGTAACTCAACCAATAAAATACGCGAAACACAAGAACAACCGGCGGGTGTGGTTCACCATCGTGCTGGTGTGGCTGATCTCGGCAGCCATTGGCGCTCCAATCGTCCTGGGGCTCAACGACACGCCCGACAGAAACTTTGACGAGTGCCTCTTCAACAGTCAGAACTACGTCATCTATTCTTCACTAGGATCCTTCTACATCCCCTGCATCATGATGATGTTCCTTTATTACAATATTTTTAAGGTGAGTATTTTTTTTCTTTTGCATTGTCTTCTTAGCTCTCATCTGAGGATGGTTCAGACCGCTTCTCACTATCTGTATCATCGTAATGAACCAAAATAACGCATTTGGGAAAAAAGGCATAATAATGTAGCACAAAGAAGCCAATAGTGACTCAAAGTTATAGATATGTATTTACACATTTCTAAACCCAATACATCAAATATAACTTCAAAATAGGTCTGTAAACTATCTTAGTACAATGTTCCATTATGTAACATGTAGGAATACCAAACCACTCCTCAGATTACTATTAACAAGGTTGCCATTCCAGTTTCAATTAGAGCCGAAATATGTGACCTCTAAGTTGGCATTAGGGTTTAAATCGGAGAGCATTTCAATTGAAATGTCTAGACTCCCAGAAATAAAATATTCGGAATACTGACGTATCTTCATGAGACAAACCAATGGATAATGTATGAGGACGTGAATTTATCCATTAAATCTTTTGGCCAAAACCGCGGTTTTAAGATGAATGAGACCGACATTTTACGGCTGGCGTAGCGTGTTCTAACATGTGAATTGATTCGGATTTTAACAAATATTCCCCAGCGCTTTTAAATCAAGAAGGGTGGGCAGAGGAATATTAATCACATTTTACTTTACCTGATATAGGAACTATTTGTATTTGATGTGGTCCAGGAACTCGCATTCCCTGTGCTTTAGCATGGCATGCAGAAATGTAATTAGTGAAATGAAGTTGCTCATAAATAAATATTAACAGTCACTTTAATATAAAAAAACGCTGATAAATTATTTTGTTAATACTACTAGGTATATTTCCAACCTCCGAGCTGCTACTAAGATTTTCGTACCAGTGAAAATAATCCCAATATCATTTTGCCCAAAAAATAAGTAACTTTCACCGAGCAAAGTTTTACATATTCCATAGCTAGCCTAGTGTACTAGCCAGCACATGTTCTGGACACCTTTTGGCACATACCCGGTTTTGTTGGTCGTGAACAACATAGTAGGACTTGTACACGTTACTGTTGTTTCGATTTTTTGCAAGCTGGCAAGCTTTATGGGTGGAAGTCGTAACACGTGCGAGATTTAACGACTGAACTCTTTGGAACAGGTAGACATTCAGATTGTTATATGTTTTAGTTTAAAAAAGAATAAAAAACAAAATAAAAGCAACAACAGTGGATGCCATCTAAACAATGGTTCTTTAAGTCAGAGCAGTGCTAATCCACATACTTTATTTTTTTGTTAGATTTACAATTAATTATTTTGTTGCCTCAAATCAACCTGACCCTTTTTCCCAGGCGTTAAGAATACGAGCAAAAAAGCAGAGAGCAGCCAAAAAGCCTCCTGTATCTGGGGACCCCAATACAGGAGTCACCACTGCTGTGGTTATAGAAAACGTAGCGCAGACCAGAAGGCTGGCAGAGACTGCACTACATGATGACAGACCTACCAACACGGGGTCTGGGAGCAATGAGGAAGATCATGAAGACAGGTGAGAACTAAGAATAAAGGTAATGCAGAGTATAGGGTACCTACATAAAGAATCATAATCTGAAATAGGCTCACGGTTAAAATTAGATTTTGTGGCAATAAGGATTCCTAGATAAATCGATACATGAATTAAAAATGATCCCAAAATTAAAGATATAAGTAGAGAAGACTTGGGTTAGATGACCGACGCGACAAAACTGGCTTAAATGATTTAAAATACTATAAAATAAGAGACCGTGCCAACACAGTTCCGTCACTTAGAATCATGCAAGACTAGACGTAGTAATAGTTTATATACTTAGCAAAAATCCGACCATGAGATAGATTACTTTTAGAACTAGATAGAAAATAATGTAGAACATGTTGAAACTCCGCCAAAAGCCGGGAGCGCCAAATTGCGTTCAGTACGATGTAGAGTGTAACATAATTATTTTCTTAAGTCTCGGAATAACCTGTGGCACACGTGTTGAGGGTAAACGAAGCGGAATACACCAGTAAAGCTGAGATCTTAATTACAAAGGATTATGTTTGTTTTGCTGTTATTGTTGTGTATTGTGTACATCTAACCGAATACTTGAAGGTAAACAAACAGAGTTTGAAAATATAAACAATGATTTGAAATCGAGGTAATAAAATATTGACTTTATGATGATTAATTGGACACGAGGCTTTTGCCCTACAGTGAGACAACACTGGCTGATTTACTTACTTATTGGAACACGTGCGGAGGTTGGTGACCAGTCATAAGTGAAATAAATAACAACTTATTTTTCTGGTGACACAACAATAAAATAACTGTGTAAGATTGGCCTTTATTTCTGGAGTCAGGCCGAATTTAAACGTTCACTAAGGCTGCGGCCAGCCCGCCGGTTGAACGTGTCCCAGAGGGTCATGGCCATCCGGCTGGCCTGAGGATACCGCACGGTCTCCTGCGAGGCGGCGAACCTCCTTGCCGGATTACCGCCATGGGATCTGGAAGCAAAGCTCCTCGTGCACATTTGGGAGTGGCGCAAGGAGGCGAAACGCCGGGGCTTAACTCCGCTGCCGCGACAAATCGCGGCACAGCGGACAGAGCTCCGGCGGGATCTCATGGCGTCATGAAGAGTGCGATTGTCGCAACCCAGCGCTGGGCACGCCACAATTGCGACGATTAGACCCCTCTTTGAGGAGTGGCTAGAGAGGCGCCACGGCGTCCTCACCTTCCGCCTGACACATCCTCACCGGACACGGCTGTTTCGGGAGGTTCCTGCATAGGATAAGGCGGGAGGAAACGCCCGGGTGTCACCATTGTGTGGATCGCCCGGAGGACACGGTGGAGCATACGGTGGAGGTCTGCCCAGCTTGGGCGGAGCATCGCCGTGTCCTCGTGGAGGCGATCGGCGGCGGTGATCTCTCGCGTCCGGCCCTGGTTCGGGCCATGGTACATAGCGAGAGGAAATGGGAGGCCGTCACCTCCTTCTGCGAAGCAGTAATGCTCGCGAAGGAGGAGGCGGAACGCGTGAGGGAGAGGCAAATTTCGCGCCCTCACGCCCCTAACCGCCGCAGGAGGAGGCGCCCAGGGCGTCGCGAATCGCGAGGCGATTTCCGGCCACCGTAGGCGCGGGCTTGCGGACGGTGAGCAATGGGTGGCTCACCGTCCGATAAGGACCAGGCCCGGGTCGACGGCGCGTTGTGTTCCACGCGCGCCTCAAAGAGATGTCAGCAGAATTAAAGGGGTCCACTAGGGCCGATGCCTGCTGGGGTTGCGAAGAAAACCGAAAGGGATATCGTGGCCCCCGGCAACAGGGCAACCGAAGGAACACGGGTGGGTTTTAGTCAGTAAGAGTCTGACACGCCCTCCCGCTCCGCCCAGAGCGGGAGAAGTTATTTGATGATTTCCCACCCAAAAAAAAAAGGCCGAATTTAAAATGATCAAATCGTTTTTATTTCTTTCGTTGCCAGAAACTTCATATTAATGCTCATTTAGAAAATATTTTTTCAACACACTTGCTCGTTAAGTGGCGCTTATTGAACCGCTTTTAGGTTCACAATGCAGTGTATTAAAGACGCTTGCTTTTTCTTTGTATTATCGTACTAGTGCTATAATGCAACAGATAAGTAATCTGAATTTGGCTGCGACTCGCCAAAAGCAATAACATTGAACTTGCCTGGGAATTGAACGCGATATCTACGTGTCACTGGTTAAATACGCTCTTAATAGGATAGACGTATTAACACACCTACTTTTAAATCCTATGCGTTTCTTAACTTTTATTTAAACTATTATATTTAACAATAAAAGCGAAAACTGGGATGGATTTTGAATTTTTACAAACGTCAAACGACCAACTATAATAATAGGCGACCGACATCCTTTTTATCTCATCATAATTTATCTTGTGTTTGAAATGCCAGTGATTGACATAAAAACTATCGACTGTTTGTTCAAGGAGCATTTAATAGTCCTTTATTGAAAAAGAAACCAATTTAATGTATTTAAAATTATTATACTGACAACAATCTTGTTTTTCGGCTAGGATTTTCAAGATGCTGTTGGAGCTAGCCCGCGTTTAAAGATGCGGTCTTTTTTACTTATTGAATAATATCGTAGGTCTATAGGTAACATGTTTTCAAGTTTTAGAATATTATAATGCTTGAACACTGATTTTGTTACGGCTCATAACGAATACCTTCAAAAACAGCAAGAGTTGGCATGAATTCGAACCAACGTATTGCCCAACGTCGTCATTCCATACCGAATGTCAAAAGGAAGACTGTTTCTAGGAATTGAAACTCCAATCATATCCGCTTCAACTGGTCTTAAATCCTCCGAGCTAACTAGACGAATACAATATATCGTTACCTACTTGTCGAAATACTCATAAAAAAATGTTTTTGTCCGTGACATTTAGCATGTCTGAGGGAACAAGCTGAGAATATGAGCTACAGCAGGAATCACAAATAAGTTTTATTCAGGGCTCATAAAAAAAAAATATGACTCGTGGTCCGTTTGGAAGACGCTACCTACTAGCAACCAAGAATAAAAGATATTGAAGGACGTTGTATAGTGACTACCTCGCCGTATTACCCCCGAAAACTGTTGTAGCTTCATGCGGCTTGCGTCTCACGTCGTCCGTTGTCTTGTCGACGGCAGAAAATACAAAGTTTGGGCTTAATTCAATTACTCAAAATTTTTAGATTAGGTTTTTGTTATAAATTTAACTGTTTAGGTACTTAAAGTCCGTACAAAATAGATCGACGTATCGGATCCGGACCGCGGTCCGCCATTTGGTGACTCCTGAGCTACACCATCTGTAAGCTAGTTTCGTATTATTTGTTAGGTAGGTATTTGGTTAGCATAAGCAATTTTTTTATAATCTCTGACATACCAAACGTACGTAGGTATCCGTGCGTGATAATGTTTTTTAAGTCTTCAATATTTTTATCAAATTTATTTCGATTATAGTTTGTGACTACGCATTTTGCAACGATTGCAAATTTTGATTGCTTTCATATCTTGTTCGTTTTCACAGTTTAATATAGGCACATGTTTCAATGGATTTGTTTTTTATTTGAAAGTTACTCAATATAAATAATACTGATGAATCTCTACTAAAAGAATTGTAACATCGATAGCACCAAAACATAAAGTTGTTCTTTATGTTTTGGTGCTATCGATGTTACGATTTTTTCACGTATCGCATCACTAAAACCATAGACGATTTCTAGCGGCCATTGTTGTTTGGCAAATTTTGAAACACGACATGGCAATTAGTAAGTACTATCATGGCAGCATGGAATTTATATTTAATAGAAATTGACTTTGAATACACGGCACTAGTGTGAACTATCATAAACTATTAAATGAGCATTCTCTATTTTCACCCGAGCACAGATTTGCGTCTTTTTTAATCTCATCAAAGAGATTTCATGCCTTTTTATGCCTAATGTGAAAATAAATAAAATATGATAAATTAACACAATATTTAATCAAATTATATACTTTTCACTACATATTAATCTTAAATATAAACATCACAAAAAAATTATATAATCGTAAATTGTAAAATCGTAATCGTAAATTGTTATTTTGTGTTTATTATATTTTTTATATAGGCTGTTCAGAAGTTTTGCCAGTGCCTTTATTTACAACTGCTGCGCGCGCATTGCTAGCGGAAAAAACAAAACCAGCGCGTCATTTTCCATAAATATTTTGTTTACGTTTTCGTTGTGTGATTAGATTAATTATTAACAAAAATACGAAATCTAAAGTAGGTATTGTTACCAACTGACGTAGAATAGTTTTTAAAAGAAGCTCTGGATATTCAGTACCTGGCAATAAATGTGGGTAACAACCAACACAGAACACTTGTATCATAATGTACTATTGTATGTGTATTGTGTAGTTGAGTTCCTCGATTATTATAATAAGACAGAAGGTACTTTTGTATTTATTTGAAGTTTCAGACTTTAACCACAATTTCGAGACAATAATCTGAAAATGAAATTAAGTTCTTGGAATTAATTTCAAGCAAAGTAAAATGTTGATATTTACAACCTTGATCTATTCTGGTGAGACAACAATTGAACGATTTCTAGGAATTCATCGCAGTTGTGTAACCTAGACATCTCAATTTACTCGGAAGATTCTGTTTCAATTACCACAACCTTAATAATTAATGTTGCTTATCTAGGATACTCATCTGATGTTGTAATTTGGTAAAAAGTTTCTATTTATTTCAACGTGTATTCAACGTGTTGAGCCTTGAGCGCTTATTTCCTACCGATGGCACTGGTGCCAATTGCTTTGCTTGAATAGCGTTTTATTTAAATGAAAAGGTCAGTTTTACTAATATTACTATGTCCAATGTTATTTAGTTTGATTTTTATAGGTTACTGCCTTACCCATTAAAGGTCAAAGGCGTCCAGTTAAGTGCTAGTTTTGGTGGTATCCGGGGATGAAGATTTTGTCTACTAAATAAAATATACGAAATCTTACGGAGTTCCTAACTTTTGTTTTTCTGAAACAGTTTCGACAAGAGATCGGCAGACTTGGAGGCGGACGCGGATGACTGCCACGTCATTCCCAACGACAAGTCCACGGAGTTCATGCTGGCAACTGTTGCAGAAGAGACAGCCAAGTAAGAAAAATCAAAAACTAAAGTCATTTATACAAACTAGAATGACACGACTTACGACTGACGACACCAAAAAATCTTGAGGTCGTCACGTCGCCACGACGTGCTGAATTCAGGATTTTTGTGTGACGTCAGGTTTTTTGATGAGTAGTTCGCATGTGGCAATATAGATGCCGCCACACTAGGACTATCGAAGTAAAATAGGTAAATAAACATAACTAGAAGAGAATATAACTAGGAACTAAGAATATAATTAGAACAATAACTGCCTATTATTGTACAGTAGGTATAGTCTCCTAGTACTGCTAGGTTGAAGTGACATCAGGACGTAATCGGATAGGCTAGAGTCGTCATGTCACGCAAGTGGTGCCTATATAGACGGACACCGTCGATGCAGGCCTAGAAAACGTAGGCATGGTGATAAATCAAATAAGTGGATGGCGAATTGGCCAGGAAAGGTGGCGTAGAATGATTTCCACATCATTTTAGGGGAGACTACGGGGGATGAATTTGGCCAAAAGCGTGACTGGACGTATCGTACGTGTGAGCCTAAAATTAAAGAAATAACAATATGTATGTATTGGAAACATCCACTTGGTATCATCAATAATTAGGACACGGCGCGTAGGTGCAAACCCGTGTAGACTCTTCAAGTGAATGACTCGTAAATATCGAAGTATTCATAATTAAACAACTGTAGACGGTAATTTAAGTCCCTTATATACGGTACAAGGGACTTAAATTACGGTACCGGTGTACCGTATATTAGTCTAGCCAATTATAATTTACCAAAAAAATTACGATTTATTTTACTTTACTTACTTTAAACGCAAGTCCAAGAGAGAATTTACGAATACTTATGAAATCATTTTCACGACTGTTGTGGACATTTTTCATTACGCCCATCGTTATTTAAATGATCAGTCATTAATCATCCAGCAGTCCATTTATTATTGTTCCAAGTAACGCCAACATTTCATCACTTTCAAAAGGATTGCAAATGAAAGCAGTTATCTGTTTTATGTTGATTTCATTATGTGTCTACGCAAAATTAATTTTCTTGCCAAAATTATATTTCAGAGATTGTACGAATGAGTATGTGGCTTTTTGTGTAATTAGGTTATTGTAATCAATATTGTTGTTAAATTTCAAGTTGCTTTGAATGTAATATTTACTGATGAACAATTACAGACAAACAAAGGCACAAGATCCCTAGAATCTGATAATGTAAGCACTAAAGTTTCAAAGACCTTTATTTACCTAATATGTCTGTGGTTCTATTCTAATCAAGACGTTAATTAGAAATTATTTTCTCGTACGCATAAGCACGGGACCAGTAGAAAATTTATCGATGTTAATAACAGACCTAACCCGAGGTAAAATACGTGCAGTTTTATCTGCCGTAGATGATAACTTTATAAAGGGCAACAGCCAAAAGAAAACCATTTAAAATTCATCTGAAACAAACTTGCAAAAGGAAAATTCTTCAGGAAAACAGATTATCAACCGCCTCCCAGTCATTCCCATCGACAACAAAATCATTGTAACCCATTAAATAGCAACTAAATATGGCTCATACTGAACCAATTCTAATTCAACTTTCTTCCACCAGCACTCCAAAAAGAAAAATCAAAGTCCAACCAATTCCGGACCCGAACGGAAACAATGACTCGGGGTACGCGCCGTCCAACGTTGAGGACACGATCAGAGAGCACGTGTCCCCGCCCGGCTCGCCTGGCTTGAAAGACGCCACGGTGCTCAAGAACATGGCCTGCGATGGCTCCAAGTGGAAGAAGAATGGAAAGACTTCTAAGTTGGCGGCAGATTCGAGGTATTAAAAATGATGTTATGATTTTCATTTCATAGAATGTCCTACAGCTCTTTGCTATATTAGTCTCGTAGTTGACGTATTTAGCTGCATTGTTTTTTGACAACTATGTCAGAGTCGACTTCATTCTAACCAGATGCAGCTGAATAAGTACCAGTATTTTACATGGAACGACTACCTTCATAACCCTGCTCCTGGTTAAAGGGATACCCCTTGGATACTAAAATACGTAAGCTCACTTATAATACGAGACAATGGGTAGATAAAGTAATGTAATCTTAACAACACACAGAACATTTTGCTACTTGGCGATACAGCTTTGCAGAATACCATTTTAGTGATCACCATTCAAGTTAGATAAAACTATTTCCACTTCATAATTCAGTCTAGTTACGTTAAAGGAAGTACCAAGCTGGTAGTAAACACTGCGTAACAACGGGTACAATTTAAAAAAATAAAGTACTGTTGAGAACTGTAGTAGTTACAAACTGTGTTGTAGTTTTCAGCGCACCTCCGGAAGTTTTACGAATTTTTTCCGGTACACAGTTTTTGTACCAAGTTTTTTTATATTTATTCGGAACAACTAGCGTTTTTTGTTGTTTTTGCTTGTAGTTTAGAGCTGTGCGAAAATTGGATGCGGCAAGAAATCCCTATAACTTAACTGTATCTCTTCTTATTGCTTGTTATACTCCTTTTGCTTTACGCCAACAATGCTAAACATGCATCATAATAATATTTAGTAAGACGTGTTAAGTCTTAAGATAATCATCTTCTTGTTCTAGAAACGTCTCCCTAGCTCTGCGGGCAGACGACGAAGTTACAGCCAGTCAGTTCGACCTTCGAGACGGGTCCAGCTCCAAGAAAGAAAGAAAAGCAAGTGCAGCAACCGCTCGCTTCACAATATACAAAGCGAATAAAGCAAGCAAGAAAAAGCGGGAGAAGTCTTCTGCAAAGAAGGAGAGAAAGGCCACTAAGACGCTGGCGATAGTTTTAGGTGAGTTTATGAGCTATAAATGATATGTAGTAGGTAAAAAAATATTTTGGTAAAAGAAAATATCAAGCCCGTAAGACTTGCATAAGATAAATAAGGAACAAGCAATAAGCATATTAAACAAAGCAGAAATTAAAGGAGGAGATGAAGCGTTCTCTTTACCATCAATGTAAAAAGATTAATAGCCCACAACTAGCTAGTTACATGTAGCTTACTTATCTAAGTTTTCCTAAAGAATGAAGCGCTTTTTAAAGACAACTAAAGACCCTTTAAGAAGTAAGTTCGAAAAATATTTGACCGAATTTCATTTCACCTAAAACTTGTCAACTATTTTTTTTTACTTCATCGAAGTCACGTCTGCCACTGTACCAGTTGACCTATTATCAATTCGATTTTTATAGTTACTCTGACATTTCATTTAGTCGAAAAACTTTTTACCGAAGTTACACTTAGCCGAAATAACATTTGTTCGAAGTATTATGTTTCCGAACATTTAAACGACCTAGGTACTATTAAATTAATAAATTAATTATTGAAATGTAATGGCACTTAACAAAACAATTGATTATGAACAAAAGTGGTTTTAAGTGGTCCCAGAAAGAAGCATGCAAACAAGGATGCTTGCTTCAAGCATGCAGAATGCAAGCAGGCATGCAGCATGCAAGCAAGCATGCAACGTGCAAACAAGCATGCAACATGCAAGCAGGCAAGCAACATGCAGCAACCATTGTTTCTGTCACAGCTTTGGCACTGTGGGGTTTGGGCGGCCCCACGCGATCTTATAGTTGCAAATGGTTTTAACGCTCACCACCGCAGCTTCGGCTTGCTGGCCGGTTTTGCCAGCCAACCTCAGCCGCGGCGGCGGGCCTTCAAACCACCCGTTTCTCCGCTCGCGGGCCGACCCACCCCTGCGCGCCTACGTGGGCTTAAATTACACTCTAGGAGTAGGGCAGACAAAACTGCGTGAAGTCGGTTTTGCAGCGATTCGTTTCTATCACTAAATTTTGTAGCGCTCAGTTTTGTTGACTTTTTATGACACTATGTTTTAATTTAATATTGAAAATGCTACTAAGTAATCGGCTATATATTTGTGACCAAATAATATTCCGTTAAATGTTGTTTCGGTGTGGTGAAAATATGGCAAATAAATCTTTTGGCAAATTAAAAAAGTTCAAAAGAGGCTTCCGCAAATAGCAAAAAGTTATTTTGTAAATCGGCGAAATATAGGTCGGTAAAATAATACCTATAACACATGATATTTCGTTAATCTAAAAATATGTGAAATATGGTATATAGCAAAAAAGACGTCGGTTCTATTGTTTTCGGTAAAATGAAATTCGAACAAAAAAAAATCGGAAACGTGATCGGTTCCCCCTTTCTACATATCGTTAGACTCGTAAGCTATGATCATTAACCCAGCTCAATCTTTCTAGGTGTCTTCCTCTTCTGCTGGGCGCCATTCTTCACGTGCTCAGTCCTCGGCGCCATCTGCGACAAGATCGGCCTCTCCTTCGACCCTGGAGTGACCGTGTTCATCTTGACCACATGGCTGGGCTATATTAACTCGTTCCTCAACCCTGTCATCTACACCATCTTCAACCCTGAGTTCAGGAAGGCGTTTAGGAAGATACTCCATTGCGGCACCTAGCCCGCAGACTATTTGGTCGTCTTCACTCAGTAGATTTCGTTTTGTTGGGGAGATTTTTGGATACATATTAAAAAATTTGGAAGTTGATAAAGAGTCTTGAATAGAATAGCAATATCGATCTACCAGTCTAAACTTTGTTGGAAAGCTAGAGCTGACCCGAACGTGGTAGGAAAAGGCTGTGTTATTGATTTGTCATTCATGATGAACTCAAAAGGATTGCACTAGCTAGGACAACCTGCAATGACAGACATGTGAGCTGACTTCGAAAAGATTTTCGATTACAAATTCAAATAGCTAAAGTTAGTTAAAATTGGTGTCTGGCAGCCTTAATGTGCCAAATGTGGACGAACTTTCCAAAATAATGTGTATCAAAAAATCTACAACAAAATCTATGTTCTTCTCAATGATATTTCTAAGAGATCTACTGGACGACCAAATTGTACAAAGTACACTCACATACAAGATTATGTTCATATTTAATGTGATAAACCAATAAATAAAACGTGTCGTGTGTTAGCCGTAGAAACATAGCATATCAAATGTATTTAAAATAATTGTAATTTATAAAATTATAACTTAGTTATTGTAAAAATGTATTAATATTGTAAAGCTTGCTTATAGCTCATGATATTCTAGTCATCAGTATTATATGCCAAAGAACTTTAGAAGCGATATTACTAAGCTTTAGTTAATTTTAGGGTTGTGATTATTTTAATTTTCAATTTTATCGTACTCGTTTTTCTTCAAACATAGCGTAAATGTACAATCAACAAAAGAAGTATTAGTTGTATTTAAATAATGAGAAGCCATGTATCTATAGCACAAAGAAGACAAAGTAGTGAAATAATTAAGAAAACCAAAGATTTAATTTCGAGCTCATTAATGAAAATAAGTGTGTATAAAATATTAATGCAAAGTCTATTCCTCATTACTTGCGAGTGTCACATTACTCAAAACGTTGCTTACTTTTTAATAAAAATTGAAAGAAAAGAAATTAATCTAATACTCAAAACTATTTCTCTTTACAAAATATTTTTCTTGCCTTTTCCGTCCACGCGTTTATTCAATTTTCTCACCCTTCCTAGTTATTTAGTTGTAATAGATATATTGATAAAATTAGATAATCTTAGCTGTACGAATGACAATGTCGAAGGAAGACAATGCACTGCGAGATTTGACGAGGTAGTATGTAAATAACTTGCCAAATAATATATGAAAATATTAGGACAATTGTAGCAAAAAGTAATGATGGAGCCAAAATGGAAATAGTACAAAGATCACCTACGTGTTGTGTTTAGCACCCTAATTGCGTAACACACTTTCAATCACAATCTGAATTATTTTGAAGGATATTGCTAATCCATTACTTCAAATGTTCGAAAAAAAAATCTGCTCGCCAACGTAAATAAGGCAATGAATGTTGTTGGACTGTCAAAACAAAAGCCATTGTACTGTAAAGGGGCCTGCACAGAGTGGCGGACAAGACGGCAGAGGATTTAAAAATCGATGGAATTTAATACTTATCCCATCGAAATAAGGTATATATTTCAATGCTCGGTGATCGACCTTGGAGCATTACAGCACAGTTTTCTCTGGAGCATAGAAGAGCACACTGGAGGATATCGCGGCGAGAGGCGGCGGTATGCGCCGTCATGCGCCGGAGACTGCCAGTCTGCCACACTCTTTCAAAAGCAACTTTTCAACTGCGTAGTCGCTAGTGGAGTAATCAAATCCCGGTGAGCGATGGCTACTCAGTGGGTTCTGTGGCATTCCGGCGGATGCTCCGGTAAGCTGGCGAACGCTCGCGGTATCGCAGAGATTTTCTTGTCAGTGTGCGCTGGTGGCAAGAGAAATCCTGCTCGATGCTCTCCTCTTCCGTCTACCAGTGTGCGCAGGCCTTTAGTATGTTAAGCAATTATCCCGCTGAACAAAAATGGAAGAACTAAAATTCCAGATAAATTACTGTAAAGTAACCAAACATGGAGAAGGTCCCAAAGATTGGTATTTAAAATAAAATAAAATATATTGTACATTTAAAAGCTCAATCGTTACTTATTTGCTTCAAATATAACACACTTTAATATCATATCAAAAGTTGTTTTGTAGGTGATAACTAGCTCATTATTTTGTATATTAAGTAATCAACAGTACACATAGAAATATATGTGGTAATCAATGATCTTCCAAGAAACTATTTTGAAGGGCTTATACTTTAGTTTCCAAAGATCAAAGAATTAATCCTTTAATAATAAAAGCTCTCATGAGTAGTTTAAATTTATAATAATATTAGTAATGTCAAGGAGTTAAAAAGTAACCTTTATGAACATTTTTCCAGGCTATAAATATTATTAAGGTTTTCTTTTTAGCGGGTTTGAGGTTCTCTAATTTTAATTTCCTGAATTTTATTAATTGGAAATATTTTCTGCATAAGATAAAACTGTGGTGCCATAAAGCAAATAAAATTGAATTCACGATTTATACATTCACAAAGCAACTACAATAGGCAACAATCTTAGTATATCACCAGGTTCACTCGGTTCATGGGGCATTATGAGAATCCAACAATTTCGAAGTCGTTCAACAAATCATTAATTAATAATAATATGCACTCTCTTTAGGTCGTTTCGTACTCCCAAGCTCAAAAGGGATTATTCCACTAATCCCCATTCAAATTCCCCATCAATGGGGATTTGTGAACTTTCTTCAACAAATCCATCTTTCATGTTTCCCAGAGCTCATAATAGGATTAGTGGAATAATCCTCCAAAAGTGTTAAGTTTCGATAGATATTACATATTAATTTACAATCCTAAGATACATTTAAGATTCTTGCTCACCTATTCAGTTCTAAGTCATAGATCTCAGTAAGATATTATTTTATTTAGGGAAGTAAACAATTTTCAATGCATACTTATCACGTGTCTTGCACTCAAGCTGTGAGGCAACTTGATATAATTATTTAATATTTTACCGATAAGATCTCGTTATTTTGAGGCATGTTTATGTTGCTCCTATTCTCTAGAAAAATAATATTTTGATTGGTACAGAAAGTTTTAAGATTTTCTCGCTAAAGTTACCTCGATGAGTTTGTCTCCGTCAAAAACTTTACCTAGATTAAATTGTACCAAAAATAAAACTTGTATGTAAGTTGCAAATTGATTTCTTCGTAAAATAAATTCACGGGTGAAAAATAGAACAAAGTATAAAGTAATTTTAAGTTGCTCAAGTAAAGTCTTGTGTCTGTCGGCTCAATGTAAATTTGTTTAAGCAATACTCATAAATAACGAAACAATAATATTAGATGTCTGTCTATTGTAATCTATCTATATCATAAATTGTAAAATTGTATATAAAAACAACAGGGTTCCTAAGAATCCATGTATTTAATCGTTTTATCATATTGTTAATTAAAAACTTTAAAAATAATTTAATGATATTATATAAGACGTTTTGTCTATAGTCTATCTGTAAAATAGATAGAAGGATATTTATAAATAATGAAATGTTATCCAAAGTCGGGCTTAATAGAACGTTTTAGTACTTGCTAAGTAGGCGGTATTCTATTAAACCAATATCTTTTTCCTTAAAACAGTTCCCTATATTAAAAGAATCTATGTTACGTTGATCTGTAAATATTGCAATAAGTATTAGTGTTTTTTTTTTTTAAACGTTTTTGTTGGTCTAGTTTTATCCGCAATGCGGGTGGAGTCAATAACAATATTAAGATAATTCTTATTTGAAAAACATTGCACGATTTTTTTGTAAATTCCACGCTAAATTACGTTACGACCAAAATGAGAATAGAAATAACTTTTTAAAGCCATAATATTGTCACGTTCAAGCTGTCAAATTAACTTGATTTGAATTGGGTCTCATAAAAAAAAAGTTTGCATAAAATTTTGGTCTTGGGCTTTTTCTTCTATTCTTATTTTGATCGTAACTTAAAAAGTCTTAAAGATACTTGTAAATAAAATAAGCATTCGATATTTTACTCGTAAGCTAAATTATAAAATACGTAGCAGATAGTTTAATGAAGCAATAATACAAGTTATTAAAAGATTGATAGTTAATTATATTGTTATTGACTGTACCCGGAGTGAAGTCTATGTATTTCATGGGACACGTCCCGTGAGGTAGCGTTTTATCTTTCTATGCGAAAATGTGATGATGATTTAAATATATTCTGTTTTTACATTATTTTGTTTCATTTTATGCAAGATTTACTCCTAAAAATAGTCCTGTCAATAGAATCGCCCAATAACGCTTGGATTTTTGTGTAAAATCCCTGAAAATATAGTCAAAAAATCTGTTACTATCAGACAGATAAAGGCATACATAACCTAATTACTGAATACATGTGCATAGTAGGTAATTTGTATGTAATACACAGTATTCTTTCGGCAAACTAATGAATCCTTGCTAGGAAGGAAAACAAAGAAAGCATATTATTCGTGTCACAATATCTTACATTAGGACCAACATAAACATTGACAAACCGTATAAGAATATTCGTGTGTAATTATATACCACCCCTGCTCAGCCCTTTGGGAATAACAAGCATGGCAATTATTATATTAAATGAATGAAAAAACAAAAATTCACCCAAAAATTCTTATACTAAATCACAATCTACGGAATTCCCAAGACTATCATAAATCGAAAGAATAATGTAAGATTCGTGACAAACTGACAACCCCAGTTATTTCTTTGAACTAAAGTAAATGAGTCTCTGAGGTGCTTCAAAATCTTCAGATGAAGCTAAAGTTGTACTTTGATATCTAAATTCTATTCCCGAAATATACATCTGTTATAATTATGGCGTAGTGATGACAAGTCGTGTCTAAGAGCTGACGGACATGCCTGGAGACTTTATTTCAAAGACATTAGAAAAGTTGCTCGTAGTAATAAATTAACACCACGACTGTGTTCCCGGAAGGGATTTGCAGAGGCGTATAGAAACGTAAAATTGCACGCCATTCAACTCAATACCTGGCAACTTTCATCCAGATGCTACCAGCCACTCTGCGAACATCGTCGCTCTACCTAGCCTGAGGGCGTCATACGGCTAATATGGCCGGCCCGTTGTCACTTAAGCTTGCTTATTCTTTGAGCTATGTCGATATGTTGTGTTCTCTGTCGGATCACTTCGTTCCGGATTCGGTCCCTCAAAAACTTACGAAAAATTCCAAGCATAGCCCGTTCCGTAACTCACTGAACGACCTTGAATTTATGGATCAACCGTATCGTAAATATCCACGTTCTGGCTCCGTAAATTATAACAGGCAGCACTGATAGAAGACCTTAAACTCCGGGCTTCTACTAAGAAATTCGTAATAGAAATATCAGGGAAATCTGACCTGGGGAACCCAAGAGCGTACGCTCAGCAGTCACACTTGGGACATGAAAATCGGTTGGTAGTTGCAAAAACGGATCAGATAAAGACAAGAAAACCCATTTTCACATTTCCAACGATACTCTCGTTATTGGCAAGAACAACATTAGTCTGAAAGTCACTTTCAAGAAAGTCTAGAAACTTAAACAAGTATTATATAAGTACTTATTTTAGGCAACATTGATCACTGATCAGTCACTCGAAGCTAATCGTTTATTAGCTTTTTCTCCTTCATTTAGTAGTCGAGAGCCGAGTGTTGTGAAGTCATCACTTTCTGATCTATTACTCATTAAACTGCCAGATTGATCACACAATCTACTAGATATATACTTTTTATGTGGGACTAGGGAAGGTCGCACATTATTGATAGTAAATAGACACAATTTATGTAGGCTCATGATCAGGTTTATTGGTACTTACGAATTTAATATTATGGATTTATTGAGCTTTAGGGATTATTGAAATAGGATGGGCGGTGAAATTATTTTTAAATTGAGCTCTAGTGACAGGTTAGACATGTTTCACACACAGATGTCCGTATATATTAATATAATACCTTTAAACGAGCAATCCATGTATATATGTATATTTATACTGAATCTCGGAAACGGCTCCGACGTTTCGGGGGCGATAAATCGATCTAGCTAGGTTTCATTTTAGAAAACTACAAAAAAAAATATTGTCATCCAGATATTTTACTAAAATATAACGAGAATTTGTCATATTATGCCATCATCACATTATTTTCCATGTTTGAATGACTTGCTAACGACTCGGACACAATATATTCGGACACTGTCCGAATCCGATTTTTTTTCACTGATGATTCGGACACCAATAAAAAAAGCCGTTTCGTACAGTCAGATAAAAAACTTCCAACGAAACCTTAATTGTAAAAATCCATCCTCCAGTTTGTAACCGGATTTTAACGAAAGCAGTTAGTTTGTAATAAATAATGTTACCAACCCACATACATAGATACGCGATTTTTTATGTGATTATACTGCAGATTAATATAAACCAATATTTACACGATATTGATTTTTATACAAAAAATACGTTAGGAGTGTTTTTTTTTTCAGTTTGTATGTAATATAGTCTAATGTAGAGACTTACAGTGATACACGTCCACAAAGCAATAAAAATTACCAAAAGATGCCGCCTTATTAAAGCCACCCTAAAATAGTTTTGCTAACGCTTTTAACGTAGGTATATATTTTGAACCTTTTTTATCTGACTGTATCTACTAAACAGCTGCAATAATTTGATGGTGTCCGAATTGTAATTGAAGAAAATATTTAAATTAAAACATGTCAATTTGGACACTGTGTCCAAATATATTGTTTCCGAGTCGTCAGCAAGACGTTTGAATGTGTAGCCAGTGTGCCAAGATCCCTACATCGTCGTGAAAATGTAAACATCAATAAAAAATATATTGATTGTTATTGGCATTAGGTACCATTTGCAATCTTAAACTAGGTAATAAAGACGAGTGACAATTACCATCAGCGTAAGATATGGCACAGTTTCCATGTTATTATTTACCCGACTAAAAGGATTGAGAAAAATCCTATCTGGAAGATACTGTTAACATTGTGATAAAAATCCTTACACAGCAAACTTTTTCCTTTTCGTCGCGATGTTAATCCCCTAAACAGCTACAATAGAACTGTAATAGCAAATGTATGTGATTGCGCAGGTGTAATACGAGGGTAGGCAGAGAGTCGGCGGCTAATACACCGCAGCATTGTACGAGACACAAAGCGCCTCGCACCACTAACACACTTTTATATTTTATGGTGGTGCAAATTGCAGGCGTAAGCGGGAAAACGCCTTTGAGGAAATATTAACAGCAATATAGTCATAAATTCCATATGTTTTGAAAAAGTTAAGTAGGGCACTTAGCTAGCAGGTAAGTCACTAATGCCTTACAGCTTATTTTAAAGAAAGAAAGAAAGAAAGAAAATTATTATATTGAGACTCGCACAGGAAATCACAAATTAAACTAAAACACACTCATTAAAATTAAAAAAGTATGACACTCTTACATTATTGTGGTCGGGCATCATGAGGCATCTAACCAACAATGCAATGGCAATATATTCTAGCAACATTGGGTAATAGTTTTCCTGCGATTTATGATCAACATATTCACCCGTTGATTTTCACTACATCTCAATTTATATATTATTATTTAGCTGTAAGCAGGTAAATAATAATATATAACGTCAGTATTTAAGGCCTCAAATATAACACCCCTCCACCACCCCTCCTCCCTCCTCTCGTAAAACTGGAAATGCAATTTCTATAAACTCCTTCCATTGTTATCATATTGTTTCTTCTTTTTCCAAAATATAATCCTAGCCACCAAAATTCTCCCGCAGTCCGCTAGTTCCTCGCGCCACACCACCGCACGGATAATGGTCGAGTTGTCTCGAATCCCGAAGTCAATTCCCGGCATATTGTCCCGGGTCCTGGCAGAAAGGGCCGATCCGATCCCCCGGGATGGCCGCTAAATGTACTTTTAGACAATTTTATTAGAAAATGTCTTCAAGTGCCTCTATTTAACTTTGGAGTGATATAGTTCGGAAGCAGGCGTGCTTTTTGAACTTGTATACCTTATATTTTTTAGATGGACGTAGAAGTCGTATTTTGAAGAGTAAAAAAGATTTTAAGAGAAAGGTGTAACTACTAAAATCTATTATGATTGGATGGGTTGAAATTGGAAAAATGTAGGTAATGAGCGTACGATACAACGGCATTATCAAATGACCCAAGATTTTTCAGTAACATAAGAATGCTTTTAAAAGAAAAAATATTGACAATTTACAGCTATAATTTCCTTCATAATGATCATTATGATGAGCCCCTATAAACAAGCTGATGATTCAATTATGGGATCTTTAAAACTCTTTATTCCAGCAATCGTAAAAGATGCATTAAATTCCGCTTAGTTGTTTTTAACTATCAACACATAAACAAACAAAATTGGGCCTTTTTCAGTTTATTAGAATGGTGCATTTACCGATGATCTTTTACGTTTATATACCAGCTAAAGAAACTTAACTGGGTAACTAAGACAGCTCCTATTATGAACCCTTTTACGTTTTATATCTTCACTTTATTCAGGCTAATAGGTTTGTTATTATTCTTAGTTAGTCTTGTTTTAAAAGCTTTATTAATTCGAGATCGCAAGTTTATAATTAAGTATTGGAAAAACTGAAAACCAAACTTCATTCTTCCTAACAATTTGCGTTAAAGAAATTCAAACATTTCTTCCATCAACAAAAAAACAATGATAAAATTCAAGCGGAAACTAAATCATAGAGCGCTCCTTAAAATATCCAACCATAACTATTCCTGTATAAGAAAAAAAACATTGCATTGTCACCACAGACTCAACTTTCCACAAATTTAACTTTCATTCACTTTCAGTGAACATTCGAAATAAAGCGCGCTTATTCAACGGAGATGCAATTTAAAGTACTGCACAATTCCTTTCAACTATTCTTCAACTCCCATCACGAGAACAATCGTATCTGCTATAACCACTTCCATTGCTGCCACTCCATCTAAAGCTCGCCTCGCCGTTCGTAATGAACGCGCAATAGATACTGTGCTACACTTTCCAGTCGAGTTATGAGTTAAATGGGCAGAAGTGCCAGTTTCACGGCACGTAGGTATAAAACGAAGGAGCCACAGAATAAACTCGGAGTTAAATCGCCCTAAGAATAAGTGGGCAAAGAATAAAATTAAGTTATAGTCCTGAATAAAATTGTTGGTTTAAGTGGACGTAAACTTGAAGAAGTACTGGGCTTATACGTTTTTCTTATTATTGCGGTACGCTGGAGTCTGGACTGTTTTCTTAGCAAAGATTCAAAGTATTAAAAGTGCACTGTATTCTTCTTAATGGAAATGCAAGTTTGCGTAAATCGAAATGTCTACAAGCTTCGTTCGTACTTTTCCAACTAAAACTTCTATAAACACAGAACTACTGATTAAATTGGGTTACATGGGCGACATAACTGGCGAAATGTGTTTATACTATAGGTAAACTTCTGCCGAACCGTTGGAGAAAAACAAGCGTTATGTTATGTGTAATTTTATTAATCGACCACTCTTCATAATAGATACACACGTATCTTATATCATTCAATTGAAATTCTCCTAGAGGAGCCACAGCAATAGGCACAAAAATCAATTCCGCACCATATTCCATCTATCTACGACAATGCGCCTTCAACAAAGAAGTATGAAAGGGGCGCATCTCCGCTTGATTTGAACCGAGGCGCTGGAGAATTGCGCCTTTCTTCAACTGTGCAGATAATAATCAGTATTGAATGCTTTTGAATTTCAACTGCCTTTTTAAAGTTCTTCCGTTTGTTTGGTGGAGACTGGTTTAATTGTGGATCTTCATGACGCGTGTTTTCTTTTGAATTTTGGTAAGTATTGCAGTTTCATAAGTTGTGGTCAGTTTCAATATATTGAAAGTATGATTACGTTTCGGCTAAAAATATATTAGGTCTTACACACATCCAACGTCTTGAAAATACGTAAAACTTAATGGATAGTTATTTGGTGAAAGTACGACTATTTTATGAAAACATGTCACCAGCATAATATGATTATGACTTAGAGAAAATATGTTGATCGATTTCAATGATTAGGTAATTATGAATTACACTTTCATCCTTTCGCGGATCACATACACAACAAAAGATCTACAGGGCTGTTATTAGCATAAAACGAGAAAAACATTAGGAATTCGCGGGTTTAAAATTAAAATAACAACATTAAGGTCTCGTCCACTGGTGCTGCTGCTATATATCACTGCCGTCAATTCGTCGCGCGCTCCGCAATCCTTGTGAAATACTGCGCAATGTTCGCGAACATTCCAGGGTTATAATTCGTGCATTAACATAGACTGCCGTGTATGTGGTGTGATGGATGTGTCTGCGCTGATTGGGTGAGAGAAAGGTCTCGTAGAGGGTATACTTAACAAATATTTAGGGAGTTTAGTATTGTCAAGAGTTATTATTATTTAAATCTCTATAAATATTTATTTTATTCAAACTCAAAAAAAACTCAAACTCAAAGCATTTATTTCAATTAAACCATTTACAGGCACTTTTGAATTGTCAAAGAGTCGGTCAGTTAGTCAGAAAGTTGAAGCTAATTGCCCATTCCAAAACGTAGATCTCTATGGAGAAGAACGGGCAAGAAACTCCAAGGACACTCTTTTAAACATTGATATTACAAAATCCTGGGTACATCATTCTTGTTGCTTCTATATGTGAGAACAATGTACAAAAAATAATCAAAAGCAATTGAAAATATAAGATTAAAAATAAGCCCTGGCAGATAAGAGATGACCAGTTTCAACTGACGGCGCCCGTTCACGAACATGACGCGTGGATCAGCACCATCCAGCTCAACCATTTTGTAGGGAACCGAATGATCCAACACACTCGCCACCATCAGCGAGACATTTAAGTGAGCATGACATATTCTCAACTGCCATGCTATTTCAAGTCAACATACATCTTAATAAGTTAATAAACGGCTCCATGGTCTCACATTTACAAAAATAAAAATGCTTCTAAATTATACAAAACTATAGTTTGCAATGTATCTAAAAAAATAAAAGAATTTAACCACCAAAAAGAAAGAAAATCATTACTTAATTGGAGCATTCAACAATTAAGTTGGTAAAACAAAAATGAACATTAAGTTCCTAATGTCAAAATATATTTTTTTAAAAAAGGGGAAGCAACTCTTCCAAATATTAAAATTTTAACTAGTGAGCCCAAGCGGCTGTGGAGCAGGACCAGCATTAAGCCAAGTATTTTTATCTACGATATAATCATCTAACTTATAATATGCTTGTCTACATAGTGTGCGTTTAATGCATGTTTTAAATTTCTTCTCATTTAGTTGAAGAATATCGAGTGGTATTTTATTATAACATTTTACACAGTACCCCATAAAAGAAGTGTGTACTTTAGACAATCTAAAACGTGGTTGATCTAATTTGTTCCTATTTCTAGTGTTAAAATTATGCCTGTCACTTATCTTACTAAAAAGATGGAGATTTTTTCGAACATACATAATGTTCTCATATATATACTGACAAGGTACCGTCATGATGTTGATTTTCTTAAACAGTTCCCTTAGAGACTCGCGTCTGCGGAGGTTGTAGATGGCTCTGACGGCCCTCTTTTGCAGAATAAAGATAGAATTAATATCTGCAGCCCGTCCCCACAGCAAAATACCGTAAGACATGATGCTATGAAAGTAACTAAAATAGACCAGTCTCGCAGAATCTACGTCTGTTAGTTGGCGGATTTTCCAAACAGCGTAAGCGGCTGAACTTAGCCGATGCCTTAGCAAGTGATGTTAAGTGAGGACCCCACTGTAGTTTAGAGTCAAGTCTATCTAATACATTTAAACGAGCAATCTTTGTATACATGTATATATATAATCTGGATCTCGGAAACGGCTTCAATAATTTTCATGAAATTTTGTACCCCCTGCGTTTTAATTTTAATATAACTAACTTTAAATGATGATTTTGAAACTGAAACTTTGCTGGATTCCTTTATCTTGTTGTAAGTAGTGATGCATAGAATAGTCCCGGTGGCACTGAATGCCGTATTATGCGAAAAATTCATTAGGCTTAAGTGGATAGCAGATTCCGTCTGTCACCTTAATCGAGGAGTGGAAGAAAATCGTGTAAAAAGAATAAAAAAATGGGAAAGACTGGGACGTATTACTACGTTAGGGTTGGAGGTCACAGTTTAAATGGAGTTTTTTAGTTTGTACCTACCTAACTGTTCTGTTTATGATAATAAGTTTTTCTAGCTGCAGCAGTAATTTTTTATTTATGTTGAAAATAGAAATTACAATACATTTTATAACAAATTTTAACATATTTTTGTGTTACGCATGAAAACTTTCGTACCTACCTACCAGTACCCTACCTACTAGTAAATTGGTTCATCGTTTAAAACTATACTGTTATAATATGTAATAATGGTAATTGTGTCCTAATATATAGATAAAATCTAAAAAAAGTGTCTAATGCCCGGTTTCTGAGTCACTTTTAACGGTGGTTTATCTATTAAATAGCGCTATTGGTTCGATAACTCGTGAAAGTGCATTTCCGAACACCGCAATGTAAGATAAACTCCGTTTAAACTTAGGTTAACTTAACTGACCAATGTGTGCCGTTTATCGGTTCCATAACTATATTTTTGACGTTTCATTTCTTTAGACTACATCAACTTTTAGGTTATTTAACGAATATTAATTAAATAAATTGCCATTGAAAGCTAAATAGGATATTAAAAATTATTAAAAGGAGAAATGAGTGTTCTTCTTCTTTATCCACTTCGATAAGAAGCATCTTCTCTCTTTTAGTAAAATTTTTACTGCATTTTCCAGATTCCATTATGTTATTAAAGAATGGATAAAGCACAAACGATTGGAAAGTCAAATAGACTTTTAACTTAAAATCAAACGGCAAAGCAAAAATACTACGCGAAATGAAACAATGAAGATAAATTGAAGTTAAACTTAGACAGATGGTGAAATTAGACAGATGTTTAGTTTAAAAAAATTGACAATGATGTCGTTCATACAACCGCCTATAAATAAAAACTTATCATATTTTTGAACTAAAATAGTGTTAAGCCATTTATCTAATCTTAAAAAAAAATTAGCATAAATAAAAGGCGTATGTATTAAAGACGAATAAAAATAAAAATAAATTTTTTTAGATGCGATCTCTTATACAGAGACCCATCTAGCAGCAACTAAGGAACTAGTTATCGGTTTCATAGTTATTGAATGGTTAGTTGAGTATTCAGAAACGCAGTGACAGTTAATCAACGTTTATGCTAAGCATAACTTTAATGAATCAATAGTTATTGAGAGTTTATCTGGGGACTTCAGAAACCGGGCATAAGTAGGTATGAATGATAGAAATGTCTTCGTTTTTTGTTGAATAAGCAATACAAAAGTAATATATTTCTGAGAGACACTGAAAGTTAAGCTCAGCTTTTTTGTAACAACGAAATGACAAAATGCGAGCATAAAATCGCTGTCTCAATCCTTAACATTTTCAGTTTTTTCCAATGAAATAAAATTTCAATTCAATAATCTCCTGTCACATCAAATGTAGCAGGTTCTGCTCGTGAGGATTAAATCAATTTTGTTCGTGTCAAATGCTAAAGAGATGTGTTTGAACGAAATCTGTTACTGAGGTTGAATTTTGACATACAAGATTATGTAAATTTAAGTAAGTATGCGTTTTCGTGAATACTTGTAAGCGTTTACCAGCAAATTGGTGTCGTAAAAAAACGAAACGAAAACGAATGTAAAGGATTACGTCACCAGTACTTAAGTAAAAACACTGTCCTCTGCTAATAAAGCCAAGAATTCGCTTCCAGTAACTTGCACGAAATAAAGCAAGTAGTTTGCATGCCAGTGTGCCATTGGTAAAGCATTACGTGTACGTTACGTCACACTGGCACATTATATTATACAACGGTTCAAGATTCATTTGGCGTGTGGCCGAAATCGAATCGAATAGAATTGATCTTGATTTTTCAATACAATTTCTGCCCCAACTGTCAACAAAGCCCTCCTGCCAATGTCGTTAAGTCACCAATAGACCTTTGTAGCTATCATATAATAACATTTAAAATATCCATTATTTAACAAAAACCATGATTCTGCCCACACAACTCAAATAAATGTCATAATGAATGAGTAATGAGCGCCATATCTATTTAGAGCCCCATTTTGTACCCAAGAGAGTTAATGGGTCGTCAAGTAAAGTTATAAAACTAACTTTTAGAATGGTGTGGGATTTTAATCGGTTTTAATGGCGAACTAATTGTGGATATGAAATATTTGACAAGCAAAAGGATCTGTGATATAAAATACGAACATTATCAAAACTTGTCAAAATCCAACAGAAATTTCTCAGCAGCAACCTGGAGTCTGTATTTGTGCCTGATTTTTTTTTACCACTGCGGGAACCTCTTGGCCTTCATCTAACCTGATGGAATATGATGATCAGGCCGAATCAGGCAGGATCAGGTGGAAGCGAGCTTTACCCGGAATCCTCAACCACAGATGAACTGGCTATCTTACCTCTAACTGCCGAAACACAACAATGCTGTTAACATTGTTGTTATGGCGACAGATTTTGATAAGATGGTGGTACACAGAACACTGCTTAACCCTTCAGAGAATACAGGGGTGATGTTATATAGTATGTAAAAAAACCCTGTCCAATCCGAAAGGGGCACATAGCCTACTGCAATAACATTACCAAAAAGTAAAAAAATCTGATAATTATTGAAAATAAATAATATATATTGCTATTTAAAATTCACATTTACCAAAATAAAGTACCAAAATTACTACAAATACATTAAAAAAAAAAACTATAAAATTTTCAACAGGGGTCACGACTTAAAAAAAAGGTTAAATTCCCTATAGAAAAAAAAGAGGCGATTTTTTTTTTATTTTTTCCTGAATACTACATACCACTAAATAGACTCTCAGTATGATGCTTAAATACACCTTCACGAATCCAACTGGATTCTTTTTCACCTGAAGTAGACCGATTAACGGTGCTAGTACATGTGCTTTTAATTTCTGACTTGCCCTGACCAGTTTACAGTTTTCACTAGGTACTAAAAATAGAATTGTTTACAGTCGTGCAACGCCTAATATCTGTACATACTTCACCACAACCATGCAACAGGTGGGACTCAAACTCACAAAAACCTTTTAACGATACCATTTAGCTGTTGAGTCACATAAACATGATAAGTACGTCCTGATCCCTTAATACCAGCTCCTTCTTGCATTTAATTCACCCGGGATCATCCCTGAATATATCTGCGTAATATTTTACCAGGAAAGCAAGCAAGGATATTTTCAAAGCTATACATATATTTATGTATATAAATATTTTGGAGAAGCCCACTCGTTTCGTCCATTATGAATTCCAACTAGGCTCTTACATAAATTATGAATATTTCTGTAGAAACCCTCTGCCCATTATCGAAGGGAGGTCAATTTTGTAGGTTTTGTTTGCCAACAAGCCTATGTCTTATTCCCAAAGAATTTTATATTTTGTTTAATGTACGTTTGAAACATTTTTACATGAAACTTTCCTTGTGGTATGAGGAAAACCAAAAAAAAAAATACAGACGTGTCAGCTGACTGTGAAATTAGTGGTTCTTTACACTCAAACAATTAACATTTTCCCTTGAAATGAAAAGTAAAAATGAAATTTCCTTGTGCCTGAAAACCCATCATTGGCATTGGTGCTGAACAGAACAAGGAGGCATACTGACATCATCATTATCAATTTCGTGTCCGTATGCATAATATCGCCCAGGACTTTGCTGTTCATTGGCTAAACTTTTTCCGTTGTAAAGAAATTCTTCATTACGTCACGTGTAAGAGTGTTATGATTCTTTCGGAGACCCACTACCCATATAGGTCTTGCTACCCATTTTCATAATTTAAATCAAGATTTATGAAAACTATGCTCAAAAAAACTAGCATATCTATTGTCGGAGTTCACGTGCTATGACTAAATTATTTTATAATCTCGAGTAAAATCTATAAGACTGGCATTGAGCGTTTGTCAGCTGGGATTAAATGCATTCGCAGCTGGAACTATCGCAGATTGCCCAGTGAGCACGCGTTTCCCACGGACGTGAGAATGAAACGTATGCGCTCATTTGGAAGATACGTTTTTTGGGTTGTTCTTATAGACAGTAGACGAATAATAAATACATACGAATTACAAGGCACCGTAGCATCTTGTTTAACTCTTAAATTTGATTGCATCCAATTTTATAAAATGTTTTTATATTTACTTGACCCCTCTTCTTTTCTTTCAATTTTCTGCAATATCGAAGCGTATAGAAATGCAAATTGCAGAAAATGAAAAAAAAACAACAATGTAGGTACATAATGGTACAAATTACCTTTACTGCAAAACAAGGAAGGAAAGCCACGAGTTTTCATGGTTCGGTCATAATTGCTGGTTTGCTTTATATTAAACTAGCTGCGCCCCGCGGTTTCACCCGCATAAGTCTCGATCCCGTGGAAATATCGGGATAAAAAGTATCCTATGTCCTAAGGTCTATCCATATCCCAAATTTCATCCAAATCCGTTTAGCCGTTTTAGCGTGATGCCGTGACAAAGGGAAATAGGGATTCATTTTTATATATATAGATGCCACATCCGACCATCGTACCTCCCGTGCCCATCAGTGACGAGAGTGACGCCATCTTGCGTTCAGTCGGGCACAATTTATTCTTCCCGGGCAGCTACTATAAGTAGGATTTTCTTCGCTATGAGATCTACGATTACATAATCGGTTTTACTTGCGAAGAGGTTATGAACAAATGCTACTGTTGGAGAATCGTTTGAACGTAAAATTCAGTTTTATTTGTGTGGATAAGGAATTATATTTATGTACACTACTCAATAAACTCTAGGGAACGAGGGTATATTATTTTAATTTTAACACTTTTTATGTAACACACGCTGTGTTCATTTTGTTTATTTAAATAAAAGGGTTGAAAGTGAAAAAAAAACGAAAACAGCACTTTTTGTTGATTAAAAAAACAACATTACAGAGCCATAAAAGATACAAGAAAGCAACGAAATTTTTTTCACAAGAAAAAAAAACTGACTGTGGCAGTAATCCCTAAAGTTATTGCGTTTCAAAACGCCGTACGCTGCGATAAAGTGAAGTTGTCCTCCTTATTCGCTTTTGCTTTTAGTTGTTTTTTTATTTTTATTTCCTTCATTTATTTAATGCAGGTTCAACCAAAATTTATAAAATTTTGTTGCCAGTACTTCTACTAAAGAGTTTTCTTAAATAAGTTGATATAGTTGGCTCGTTCCCTAGACTTTGTTGAGTAGTGTATTTTCATGTGCAGGTCTAAAAGTAAACTTCATCAGAACCTTATAGTTGGTAGTTGTATGTATATATAAATATAATATGCTGTATTTCAAACCAACATTTTAACAACAGGCATTGTTCGTTTATGTATTCATGAAAGTTGTTATAAAATCTGGGTTCATAAACAGGGCTAAAAGGAAAGTCTCTGCGAAAATACTCAGATCCGTTTAAATCCTTAGCCTATCAGTTACCTTTACCTTTCTCACAAGAATCTGAAGAATTTGTTGTGAAATGAAAACGTCACTTAACTTTCTTGAGATAATTATGTTTTTGCTTGAAGCCAATGTCTAAAAATGAATTTTAAGAATACATAAGAGCGTGCACCCTAAAAGTGGGCAACGTCGCAAATAGATGTCAAATATTTTGCTGTTTTGATTAATTTGGCAATATTACTGTATAGAAATATGAAATATGGCTAACTAGTTAACTAAATAAAATATGAATTATGAAATGCAATAATTAATATCGTAACACCGAATATTTAGTTATAGATGTAAAAAAAAAGTATTTGGAATCTTTCAATGCCTTTTTTACATCTAAAACGGTTACAACATCAAATTCAGTGTTATAATTGCAAATCATTATTATTATTCTAGTTCACTAGTTAGCGATATTTCATACCTATATCTATACAGTAATATTGCCAAATTAATCAAAACAAGTAAATATTTGCCGGCTATTTGCGACGTTGCCAACTTTTAGAATGAACGCTCTTAAAACTATCATAATTATATTAATAAAAACCGGGCCATCTTTACTCAAACTGAAAGAGAATATTTGCTTGGACTTACCGTAGCAGTAGATTACAGGAAAAAAAAACACCACAAAAATAGCTTTCCTCAGCAAATCTAGAACCCCTGCGGGCACGAACCTTCTTCCTTTTCATTATCAATTACTGAGCCAAAGGGAGATTACACAGCCTCCTTAGGGAGGTCTAAACAAACCAGTTTGGCCAAGTGTGCGCTAAATTACTGAGGAGTGACCCTTCAGTATATTACATGCAAAGGGAGGCACGATTGAATTTTTCTTTTTTATAAACGGATGGGCTTTTATGGGGCTTTGCTTAGTATCGAAATGTATCTTGCCATGTTTTTGTAAAAAGTGTTTCGGTGGATTTGCATTTTATTTGAGGCCGTTCTGAATTCGATTTGGATTAAGCGACACTTGAATATACTTGAGCCTCACTAGTCCTAAGAGATATTGATTGATCCACAATTAAAGTATATAAAATTTTCGTTTTGGTTTAGGTTTAAAGATATTTATTCTCAAAAAAGACACAAAGTCACTTACATGAAAATCATGTTTCTAAGATAATTTTAGCTATAAAGTTCGTCACAATCGTTACTGCATCAATTATGCCGCACTCATCTAATGCATTTAGTTTTTAGGAAGGGTGCTATTTGCGATTAAATATTCAGTAAATTGAGTTTTTAATGCATTGAATTACTGTAAGTTTTTATACATGAGGGTTTTTAATTGCATAATTGTGCTCCTTCAAAAGTTTATTTTTATGTTGAAAATTAATTCTCATTTTTGGTAAAATCAGAAAACTAGCTTGCCGATTGCTACGTTGGGTCACTTTAACGATGGATATTTATCATTATTTCAACTTTACGCAAGAATTTCTTCAGGTATGAAGAAAAGGTTTATTCTGAATAATAATAAAAAATACTCCAATAAATTTGTCTGTCCGTAAAAAGTGAGTTTTAGTGTTTATTATTAATTCAAACTTCATATTTTGTGCATTTGTGCAGCGCATCAAACTCTCCAGCATATCCAACTACTCCAAAAGAAATAAAAATGAAAAGAACTTTCCTAAGATTATTCTCAGAAGATGAGAAACTTAGCGAAGTGTTGTGCCCTGAACCGTCCAGGACAAATTCCCGGAAGCGGTTCGTGCTCCGTGTCCCGGGACCGGAAATTTAGTTGCTCCTATAAATATTGTACGGCTTTCGCTTATACGGTAGTCGGCATGGAAGAACTTGATTTGTTTTCTGAATTGTAGAGACAAAAAATATTATGTTTGTTGTTTTGAAGGAAGACTTGTTGATTTTAAATGACAACTACAAAAATGAAGCTATGAGGCTTCGTTAAGGTTTTATGCCTGTTTTGGGGAATTAGCATTATCTTTTAGGCAGAATAAAGTAAAATTGACAGCTGCTAGCAACATCGTTCATCATTTGCCTAGCTTTTTCCCAACTATGTTGGGGTCGGCTTCCAGTCTAATCGGATGCAGCTGAATACCAGTATTTTACATGGAGCTACTGCCTATCTGACCTCCACAACCCAGTTACTGGGTAATACAATAAACATCTTTAAATGAGCTATATTTCCAAGATCGGCTCTTTTCAATAATTAGGTTAGGAAGACAAACAGTATTTTTCCGTTTACAACATTCTGCAATTATAAATAACATTTGTATAGTTTTGCCAACTTGATGGTTACAACGGCTAGCTGGCAAAGGAAGACACTGCGGGCATAATCATGATGTTGTGGAGTTTTAAGTAGAGTATTCATGTAGCTGGATACTGACGTCTTTTTAAGGAGCACTAAAATATCCTTTCAGTTAAAAGGAAACACAAAACGTTGCGTTCAAAATGTTTTCAACAGGACTATTTCTATACATGTATCCACATAATAATCCATTAGAATCGCAGGGTATTTTACGACTTACAAATACTTTACTCGTTTTGTTACTATTCGATCGCTAAATTTTTGTCGAAAAAGCATGTCATGCGCAAAGACAATATATTATGCTCGACTTTTTAAAAACTATAACATATAACTAAATCGGAATTCGCCTGAACGTGGGTGCCATATAATGTCGGGAATATTCTAAACAGGTATTTTGGCCTGCAAAAAACTTTTTGTGGTATCGTGATATTTTTGTAAAAATAAAGTGTATTTACAGCACACACAACTCAACGACTTTACTGCAGAGTCGCGTTTTTTTCTGTTATTCTGTAACTATAAGCAGCGCACGCTTTACTCGTATTCTTTTTAAAATTATACTTTTTATGATAACGAGATTTTGGGCGCGACACCCGTATAAATATAAATAGGTACTACGCACTGCGAAATACTTGTATAAATATGCAAAATACTGCGAAATTAGGCGTTACGCAGAAAACGAGATTTGAATAAAAAACTTAAAAAATATGTACAAAATATTATTTTTATGGCACGTACTACGTGTAATGGTTGAATATATAAAAGTATTTCTTAGGTTAAGCTACGTTGGATAGTTTGTTCTTCATTCTACATCTTTTGATAGACAACTGAAACAAGCAACAGTTTAAAAATATTGCCGTGCATCGTGCATGGCTTGTCCAAATAATGAAGGTAAGTTGGCACAATAATGGAAGAATTAAATAAACAAAATATGTAAGTATAAATGTTAATTTCTTTGTAATCTTGTCGGTTTCGGGTGAACGTGAAATGAAACAAAAATGAACATTCACTGGAGTAAACCATTCGCTCGTGTGTAGCGTCTGGTATCAGGTTTAGCGCTCTCACTAGGGAAGTAAGCACAATGTAAGCATAGTTCCATGCTTAATCGAGCAAGCCTACACATTCAATAACCCAATACATTCACTTACGATCCTTTAACACATTAAACCGCTCATGTATTACAGCAGTAAATAGCATTAATCGCCTGAACCGGGCAATTAGCGCACAAAAATGACGGTAACAAAGCACATCTGATCTGTTATGCAGATTGCGCTCTGCATTTTTGAAGCGGACGGGGACGCTTTACGGCGGTCGTGAAAAACTGTGCAACTGTTCGCGACAATAGTTACAGTTTTTACGATTTTTTAAAAGTTGTGGTTGAATGTCGTGATGTTGGTAATAAGAGGAATTGTGGGTTTTTAATGACTGATTCATCTTTTAGAAAGTCTACGTTCCGACGTTGATTTTTATGGGTCATTAAGATTATGTTAATAGCCTTTATTGGAATACTTCATAATATCTTAGTTTAAGACCCTCAAAGTTGAAACTTTCAGCGGTTCTTTAGACCTAACTTTGTCTACTTAACATAATTCCATCAATACTTAAGGTGTTTTTTTTCCTTCTGTTCTCATTCAACCGCTCTATTTGAAACAAATTAATTTCATCCTCAATTTCATTATTGCTAAAAATCTACATAAGAACGGTTATTCGTCGTCACAAACAAATCTTTAATGTCACCATAATAAACCCACCAATGATACCTACCTAAAAACGACCAATATTTTAACTCTTAACTAGAGTCTGTCTATTGAAAGCTGAGAGTGAAAAAGAACGGCAAATTTAAAAAAAAATCAGATATAGAAAAACGTTTTTGATACTTGAATATTTATTTTTGTTTTTACAGATTAATAGCATAAAGCAAAAAATTGTGTTGATAAGCTTTTATGATCATAAGGTTATAAGTCACATCATCTTCATCATCATTTCAGCCGAAAGACGTCCACTGCTGGACATAAGCTTCCTCCAAGCACCGCCCCTTCGACCGGTTCTATGCTTCCCGCATTTAGCGGATTCCTACGGCCTTCACAAGGTCATCGGTCCACCTTGTGGACATTCTGAGTATAGGGTACGCCACCATGGTCGACACACTCTCGATCTTCACCACGTTACTCACAAGGGACTTATGGACGACAAACCCGATACCACGTTGGGACTGCTGGTCGCCCTCCCGGAAATAGAGCAAGTTCCTGGATTTGAGGATTATCGAGTCCTCCCCCTCCCTTCGGACTTCGGATAACCCTACTATACCCCATCGTAATCTAGTCAATTCTTCTTCGAGTTCAATGAGCTTCTCATCGGTCCAGTGGTTACGCGAGTTGTATGTTGCCAGGTCCAGTTTCCAGTGATTGTGGTAGCTGGATCTCTTCCGGGGATTCTTCACACTCCTTGCCTCACCGTGGCCTTGACCGCTACCGTAGCCAAAGGTAGGTGGGCCGCCGAGCACTAGGGGCCATTTCTTTTTGGTGCTCGTCATTTTTGGGGGTATGCCATAATCGCCACGCTTGCCAGGCAGGTTTGCGAACGCAGTATGGTGTTAAAAATGCACAGGGAACGTTGCTGCCCATTCTCTAGTAAATTCCTTAGTCGCCTTTTACGAGACCCATGTGAAGAAGGAAATATTTTTTAAATATTTTATTAGTAAATATGATTCTAGGTACACTCAGCGGCATGAAATTTGGTCTTTTTTTTGTTGGGTGGAAAATTATCAAATAACTTCTCCCGCTCTGGGTGGAGCAAGAGGGTGTGTCAGACTCTTACTGACTAAAACCCACCCGTGTTTCTTTAGATGCCCTGTTGCCGGGGGCCACGATCTCCCTTTAAGTTTTCTTCACAACCCCGGCAGGCATCGGCCCTAGCGGACCCGTCAATTTTGCTGACATCTCTTTGAGGCGCGCGTGGAACACAACGCGCCCTCGACACGAGTCTGGTCCTTATCGGACGGCGAGCTACCCATTGCTCACCGTCCGCAAGCCCGCGCCTACGGTGGCCGAAAATCGACTCGCGATTCCTGACGCCCAGGGCGTCTCCTCCTGCGGCGGATAGGGGCGTGAGGGCGCGAATTTTGCCTCTCCCTTACGCGGTCGGCCTCCTCCTTTGCTAGCATTACTGCTTCGCAGAAGCAGGTGACAGCCTCCTATTTCCTCTCGCTCCGTACCATGGCCTGAATCAGGGCCGGACGCGAGAGATCACCGCCGCCGATCGCCTCCACGTGGGCACGGCGATGCTCAGCTCAAGCCGGGCAGACCTCCACCGTATGCTCTACCGTGTCCTCCGGGCGATCCACACAATGGTGACACCCGGGTGTTTCCTCCCACCTTATCCTGAACAGGAACCTCCCGAAACAGCCGTGTTCGGTGAGGACCTGCATCAGGCGGAAGGTGAGGACGCCGTGGCGCCTCTTTAGCCACTCCTCAAAGAGGGGACTTATCGCCGCAATTGTGGCTTACCCGACAAAATTTGGTCTAAGCCTATTATGTAGTTTACTGTCAAAATGAAACACAAAGGATGTGTTTGTTGTTTTATAAAACTTAGAGGATGGTCTGATACTTTAATTTAAATCACAAATTCCGAGAAAAAAGAAATGAAAACTTTATTAAACCTTAATAAGTTACAAAAATAACATTAAAACTAAGGTGTTGTTACAAAAAAACACAAAATAAGGACATTGTAGTAAAAATTAATAACGTGTGTTTCCACCTCTGGCTCTGATCACCGCCTGCTTGTGATCAGGCATACTTTGGGCGATGTTCTTAATGTTTACTTGAGGAATTTCGTCCCAAGCATTGCCGTGTCCTCGTGGAGGCGATCGGCGGCGGAGATCTCTTGCGTCCGGCCCTGATTAGGGCCATGGTACGAAGCGAGAGGATATGGGTGGCCGTCACCTCCTTCTGCGAAGCAGTAATGCTAGCAAAGGAGGAGGCCGAACGCGTAAGGGAGAGGCGAAAAAAAAAAGGCAACCACCAGAGCGGTTTTCAAATCGTATAGGGTCTAAGGAGGGTTGAGACTTTACCGGATGCGCTTTTTAAGCATGTCCCATGTTCTATGAGATTCATATCTGGGATTTTTGCTGGCCACTCCAATTTGGCAATTTAGGTTCCATTGCAGAAAACCTAGGATGTTAAACTGGATTACATATATAATAACACAGATTTGTATACTGATTTCATCACTATATTCAATTATGATTCCACATTTAAAACTGTTACATTGATGGACCAGGTCTAATAAATATAAATCCTGTTAACTTAGTATCAAAAGGAATTCAATAGTTTACCAGTAATTTTCGAAATTATTGTAAACAATTGTACTTTTTTGTTAAATGCATCCTCGCGTTCGTTTTCTCGCACTGCTTCTTAAAAGTTTTAGGCATTGTTGTAATTGAAATACGACAAAATATAAAATAATATGTTTTCGTAAAAGGTTATAAAAACAATAACTGACAACAAGTGACACTTGCAGCAGTGTTGTCAATTTATGAAAACGTGAAAAAAACAATCTCAGCTTTCATTAGACAGACTCTAACTCCCTAATTAAAAAGTAGGTACAATTCGCCCCCATTGCAGTACCACCGACATAATGCATGGCGTAAAACGTTATCACCACGCGCAGGGGCACAAAGATTAGCATATACAACGCGAAAAACGGTGTTTGTAACCCAGCCGGAGAGTTCTGTTCCACCTGGAGGGATCTGTTCCAACGTGGAGGGGTTTAAACGATAATGCAGCTAGTTTCAAACAATGTTATCCCACGGTTTAAGATGTCTTGTGCGAGAGAAGAGAGAGAATGGTTTCGAAATTAAATATAAAGGTGTGGGTTTTATGTTTTGATTGTTGAAGTCTGGACAGTGGATAGGTAAAGGTATCTATGTACGGTGATAGATAGATATAAGTTCAGTGGGCTGCATCAAGTTTAATACAACTGGGGTACCAAGCTTGCCATTGATGGAATATAAAAGGGTGTTACTGTAAGGCAGTCCCATGTCTATCAAATAGTGAGTCTCGATGATTTGTGACCAAATGGAGAGGTTAGGCTCTCAGAGTACGGACACTTGGTATGTAAGATTGACAGTTGACAAACTTAAACCCTCTCAGCCCCAATACCGATCTAGCAGAGTACGAGAGTGACTTATCTTTTCGCCAAAGCCCGAACAAAGTCGACACGTACACTGTTACGTAAGATGTACACGGAGAGGTGTGCCACCTTACCTGCGAGGTTTATTTGTATGCCAGCATTTGTATGGTGCATAGCGTATCCGTGGGCCGCTGTGGAGCAGCATCTCTATTCTTCTACACTTCACGCAACAAAAGAGAAGAGCCCACTTCAGACCAATATTAATTTCAGTCGAAAACCAGCGTTAAAATAACACCGTCATATTAAAATAAATACAAAGTTGTCCGTCACGCCAGTTAATTAGTCTGTGAAAACAAACTATGAACTCAATTTACTGTCTTAATTAATATGAATTTTATTCACGTTGGGGCGTGACGGAAAAATGTCGTCCGACGCACGAAATAATGAAGAGAAAATATGGGTCATAATGAGTTTAGAGTACTTCTGTTTTTAGAAGGAGGGAGAGTTTAATTCAACATGGACTAAAAACACGGGTATTTTTTGGTTAAGTAGGCCAGCTCACAACAGAGAGATTCTCGTTAGTAAATATTTCCAAAGGTTTCAGTCTTATATTAATCTTATTTACTGACTGAAGCAAAGGAATATGTGCGGATCGTAATAGGTGTTGTAGTTTCTGCCTACCAACATGGCAGCAGTAATTGACGCATCGTCCAATTAATAGAATATCTACAGAAAAACTTTCTTATCGGCAGACACAAGTAGTAGTGGGCCAGAACTTAGCTAAGCATGTCTAGAGAAACTCAAAATATCTCGCAGATTACAAACCAAATTGAATCATACAAAAACTTTTATAGTAATCCAATTAAATCTATCAATCAATGAAGCCATATTGTATAACATAATAAAATATATAAAAGATAAGCTGCTGTAGGAACCAAAATACTTCATCGTTCATTTTTATTACGGCACAACTTCGAGATCCGACCCGTATTTATTTCATTTATGAAATAACTTTGAGCTGGCCACACTTAAAGTAAATATAAAGTTTGATGGCAACATTTATTTAAATTCTTGTGCTCTTTGCAGGCAGTTGAGTTCATTCGTGTAGATAAAACTCAGCTGGTAATTTTATAATCGAACGAATGAATTTTACATTTTAGCGAATAACTGCAAATAAAATCTAATAGTCTAATGAAATCCCATTCGCTATTCTAGAGCCTATTTACCCTAAAAGTCGTGATAGGAGAAAATATTGGTGATTGCTGTACATTTCGACATTTAATATCTGAGGAGTAATTCCCGTATTTTTCGAATGTTCGCATTGTCTCTCTCGTAATCTGTCAAAAATAAGGGTAGTGAGGTAGGTACCTCTAATTTGCATCTCGTATAGGCTCACTCAGGTACTGACCGGGCATGGTTGCTTTGGTGAGTACCTGAACAGGATTGGGCGAGAGGTCACGGCAAATTGCCATCATTGCGGAGGTGGCATAGATTCTGCACAGCACACGCTCGAGGAGTGCCCTGCGTGGGCTGCTGAAAGACGGGTCCTGGTCGCCAGGATCGGGCGAGACTTGTCTCTGCCAGCAGTAGTTAAGTCTATGCTGGCGGTGTCGCAGAACTAGCGAGAAATGGCCTCCTTCTGTGAGACCGTGATGGTTCAGAAGGAGGCTGCCGAGCGGGATCGTGAGAGGGCTAATCCCGCTCGTAGAAGAAGGCGTCGGGAAGGCAACCGCCTCGACGCCTAACACGCCGAAACCCCCTCTGCAACCTTTAGGGCAGGCGGGAATTAGGGGTCACGGGCGCTTAGAGTGGGGACTCTGTCCGCCCAGAGTGACCTCAGGGTAGACGGCGCACAGTGGTCACGTGCCGCCTTGCACAGTTGCACAAACGGTTTCGGGGAGAACTCTTTACAGTCTCCCCAGAGATGTGCCATAACTGGCGCTGCACAGAGGGGGTGCCGGATTGGTCTTTTGAGAGGTAACGGTGCCCCTTCCATGTGCAGATGGTGACCACCGGGGTGGTTTTATTTAACAAAAAAAAAAAAGGTACCTCTAATTTACCTAAATTTTTGACTAGAATTTGAATATTTTTAATTTATTTAATTATTTATTTCTTAAAAAGGGTGGTCTTTTACAATAAATATAATTAAACAATTTACGGATAAATCGAAAAGAGAGTAACAACTAACAGAATATTGAATCCGGCGTCCTAGATAGGTTACATGGTAAACTGTAATTACAAGAATTGACCTTCTGTTAATTAAACTATTATGGTGTAAATAATAAAAAGTATTCTATTCTATTCTTTTCTTCCTAATTTAGTTATGTACTTCGCTTACCAGACAAATGCAGATACTCATGCTTTCAGCATCGATCCTCAGCCCTTTTAAGGTCAAGGGGCAGAAACCTTTCAGCTTCAACTAAGTGCGGTATTTCAGTTCCCAAACATTATTCTGTACACCTCGCTTTGCTTACTTAGAATATAAATATAACATGGGTATTCAACAGTATTGCCAAAGCGAATGCAAAGTATTTGACAGCAATGCTAATGAAGCTGTGTCCGAGAGTGGCTATTGCATTAATATTCCGAATTTATTTAGCCTTCATAATATGAATATTCAAGAATAGGGCCGAGGTCATATCTGTGCGCAACCTGTATAGTTGGTGGGATGGTTTTTGGGTTTAAAAAGGGATGATATTTAAGAGAGTTTCTCTGGGGGATTTATTAAAGGTTGTCTTTTCTAGAGTGGGTCGTCTTTCAAGAACGTTGTAAAGCTCCCTTGGGAATATTTATAAAAATATTAAGAAAATCCTTACGCAGTCAGTGGTTTAACATTTTACCTATCCATCAACACCCAAATCTTTCTAAATCGGATGGCGATGTCAGAAAATTCTTCCTATCATTTTAATAAATTACCCAGATGGAAAAAAGGGAGTGTAATTTTCATTATATAATTTTACAATTATATAATTTTTATATCTTGGGTATAGTTATATCCAAGATATTCTCGAAATTCTGTGTTTCATCAACCTCAGATTGATAAAATAGGAACGGACCTATTATAGAACCCAACTCCACTCCTATTTTTCAAAGTATTCAGAAGGTAAAAACCAATACTTCAATTATTTTCAGTCAATCTCACAATTCATCATCATCGTCAGGCTATAGCAGTCCACTGCTGGCCATACGCCTCTCCCATTGCACGCCATTTAACTCGATTTCCGGCAACTCTTATCCAGTTGCTACCCACCCTGTGAAGATCGTCACTCCGCCTAGCAGTGACGGAGCGTGGTAAAACGACGGAGGTAAGGTACAGGAGTAATAAAAATAAAAATAAAATTTCAGACTGTCGTCGTGGTCGCGAAAAGTTACTTATTGTTTACCTATCAAAATAACGGTGTCAACGAACGGTTTCATTAAATTGCTATTTCAATCTACTTTTTTATTATCAGCTTCATGCAAATTAGTGATAATAATACTATTCCTACCAGTCTCGAACTCATAAAATAGCTACGTATATGTTTTTCAGTTTGTACATCTTTTTTGCTGAATTCGTCAGATTAAAATGAAAAAAAAAAAACCTTTTATTCCATAAACTACTACAATCTAAGAAAACTAAACACGGGGACAATACATTTTATTTAATTTACGACTGCCAGTCAGTCATTGATATTTATCGTAAAGGGGATAATTTAAGAGTCCTATTACATTTTTTTACGGAAATATATGATTTTTGAAGCTGTAATTATAAGCAGCAGTAAGATATTTTAATTATTTGATTATAATAAGGATAGTGCCATTCTCTTTCTTGTAAGTTGGAGTTACACATTATTTTCAAGTGATTTGCTGAATTGATAATGGACGCTAAATCAAGACATTTATTGCTTTTCTTTATGACTTTTTCCGTGAAAACTTAAGGAATTTAAAGAAATTCTAAAACGCCAGTAAACAAGTAAAACATTCAATTTATCTTTTAGTAATTTTAGCTTTTATTAGAATCGAATGGAACAATGTGAATTTGAACGTCAAAGTTCCATCGCCGACAGATTTTCTTGTAGACTGAGTTCGTAAAATATTTATAGTAAATTACACGAAAAGAAAAATTAAAATGTGTAACTCCAACTTACAAGAAAGAGAATAGCACTATCGTGATTCATAATAAAATAATTAAAATATATTACTGTTGCTGAAAATTACAAGGTCAAAAATCATGAATTTGCGTAAAAAGTGTAATAGGACTCTTAAAATATTTGAAAAAACCATCACGTCGTTTATAATTTATAGTCATACCTGGGCGAGCACGGCCTAAATTAGTTGTGTTTCATATTTTCAAAACTTAACCTTGAAAAGCACGTTTCCTCACAAAGTAAATAATCTGTCAATAAACAAGCCACCATTCCTAATGCTTCCAATAGTAGTAATTACTTTTCAAATCTACTCTAAATAAGTAATTTCAACGTAATAAACTATCTACTTACCCCAAATACCCAACGTACTTTCACATTCATTAAACTCAATACACTTAAAAATCACTATCTTAATCACAATAATCACTCCGCTCATTGTGGCACCCAATGTAAGATTTCTAAATTTATGTCTGTAATTTTTATGGTGTTGTACATAATAAAGAATATTCTATATATCCACATTGTCTACAAACAAATATTACTACTACTAGTAATGATAAACTAATGAATTCAATGAATACTGAGCGAACAAAATGCAAATTAATATGGTTCTAATGCGATTACGTCAAAAAACAACCGCACATTGTCAACCGAATTAAAAAATGTTTACGAACTCCCAGCCCAACGCATTACGAAATTCAACGAAAACTACCGAATCAAATGCGTGTGCCAGAAAGAGATGGTGCAATAGCAATAATTCCTTCTCGCTCCCGCGTGCACGTTTCTGTTACTGGGTAATCTTAACTTGTTGCAGATCGGCTTACCCGGCTGCTAAGAAACCGCGGTGTCACGTGACCGAAGTGACGTCATGATGTACTTTATTTTGGAAGGAAATTGAATTCACGATAAGCCGGATGCGCTTACGAGCTATTTTAGCGCAAAGTGTTTTGTTTTTGGGATATTAAGACAAAAAAAAATGAATGCAGGCGTTTTGTAATGTTTTAATTTTATGGTGTATCAAATACTTATAGTTTGATTATTCAATGACTATAATAGAGTGGTTGTGTTCCGAATTTCCGAAGGGATGTCGTTAGGAATCGGGTTGTATGGACTCGCCGCCCCTGCCACCTAGCCTGCGGGCGTCCTGTCTTACGTTTACCAATTCGCGATCTCCACTCAAGAACACGTCTACCCCAACGGTTATCGTTTCTACGGCTGATTTGGCCGGCACATTGCCACTTCAGCTTGCTTATTCTTAACTTTGGTTTTCTGTGGGATCACCTCGTTGCGTATTCGATCGCTCAGAGAGACTTTTATCCGTTATCTCACAATTACTCCTCCATTAAGGCATCACTCTGTTCTTAATAACATGTTCTGCTCATTAATGCCCAGTTTATTCTCCTGCAATTAAGACTCGACTCATGAAACGTATCTCCGAGCCAGTGAGCAGAGAGCTAAGTGAGCTTGCTGCTATTTATTAAGCTGGCTCCAACTTAATAAGGTTCTGAAATACTTGTTTGTCTTCAAGCTGTTAAAATGCTACGGAGTGGGCTGTGTTTTAAGTATGAGTTGTATTCATTGTGAATCCATAAGACAGACAATGTAGCCGGTTAATCTCAGTTTTAGTTTGTTGAATAGTTTTGACAGCAAAAGTCTAGACTGAATGTGAGAAGAAAAATATCCAAAGTATCATGCTCACAAGAGGCGACATTTTGTAAGTCGATTAGGTATTTATAAAATATTTCAAGTTACATTTATTATGAAAACATGTTGATCCGACTTTTATCTCTACTAATGTCAGTAGGTATCTACACTGAGCTTCAGATATCTTTCTGCTTACTACCCAGCTATATTGTAATATTCATAACATATTTGACTCTAACATTATTTTATATTATATTTGTCATCTCCTGAATTTCATTTTTACTCATCAAATATTCAATGTCGCATAGGTAAACTTGCAGGCAACCCCTAGTCCTAATAATGAAGCTACCAAGCTGGTATTAGGCGAAATAACCGACAGAATTACTGAAATATCTGCCATAGACCAGTCACCGCAACTATTTCGTCGTGGCTTGGCTAGGAAGCGCCAACATTGTGACGGGATTGGCTGTAAATTATCCGATTATAATATTATACCTGGAAAGGTCGTGTCATGTTGGTTAGTTACGGTAGCTTGTGACCAGAATAATTTGTTTTAATTACTAGTTGAATGTACATAAGGATGTGATAGGGGCAAAGTGGGACAATGTGAGGCAATTTTTAAACAGGTCGCTATATTAAAAGTTTACGAACATACACCATATATTCTGAAAATTACTTTATGGAAATGTAGCTGCTAAGCAGCTAATGCTTACGGGATGAGTCTGTCAGAGAAATTCGAACCATACAATGCCCGAAAATTTCTTCTTAAGCTTCGGTTTACTAAGAAAGCAATAAACAGTCACACAATATCGACTGTCCAGTACAGAGCGTTTTTTGACACCTTTGTCAAATATTGGTGATAATGATAGATTGTCATGACGGCATGACGGTAGTTATAATATAACGGAACCGTTTTCCTAGGAAACCAAAGCTGAACCAAAAATGAACAACCTAAGGATCAAGGCCTGCTCTTATCTAAACTGCCACTATGATCTTATTCGTAATAACACAAAGAACAGCCTATAATGTTCCCACTGCTGGGACAGAGGCCTCCTCTATGTGAGAAGGAGTGGGCCGTAATCTACCACGCGGGCCCAGTGTGTGTTGATAGATGTCACGTCTTCGAATTTTTGGTTCTAGAACATGCCGATTTCCTCACGATGTTTTCCTTTACCGTTTTGAGAGCAGTGGTGATGAAATGATTTATACAAAATAAAATGCCTGTCAGAGTTTGAGCCTACGACTCTTAAGTCGCGTTACCATTTGGTCACCACTGCTCTCATAAAATCGGTTTCCAACTATCAGAACATTAAAACCGTAACCTAAAGGGACAAAATTTATCAATATAATTAAGCGATTATAAAAGTGCGATCATCAAATCTCTTAGCAGATTAACCAACTAAAATAAAACGAAGACTTGGCTAACACGACGCATTATGATGCTCTAAACGTTACTTACAACGCATTTTACAAGGAAATATCAACTCTCTGAGTACATTAAAAAGTCTAATTTACCTTGTTAGTGTAAGTTAAGTGGCTTTTACAGTAAAAGAGCTTTTATTACATCAATATAAATACTACAGTCGCGTGCAAGTCGAGAGTAAAAGCAAGTAAAGTTTTATTCACGAAAAGGTAGTCGGTGAACACTGCCAAATACGTGAGGTATAAAACTTTGATGGGACTACGTTTGTTCTATACGATTATTTAATATTACATTCATGGCTAAAGTAGGGGCTTTTTGGGAGCGGCAATCTGTACGGTAAGCCTTAAATATGAGCATTTTCTTGCCCTAATCCTTGAGTTAATATTTATCATCATTATAGTGTTCAGGGTTAATCCCAATTCTGCTAATTAAAACACTTTGCAATATTAATTGCTGGATTAAAATAATAACGAAAACAGACTGTAACGATTCTTTCGAACAGTTTTAGGTACTGTTATGCACCTGTAAATTATTTCTGTCAAGAAAACTTTCCCTGAAATTGATGAGAATTGAAATTCAGAATTATCAAAGTCTTCCCGCTCTTCTTACTATGTTGAATGCTTACCAAAAGCAAAAAAAAACGATAATTTCATACTCAAATAACTTACGTGTTTGTAAACAGCTCTACTCACGTAAAAATTCGTCGAGTCACGTCGCGGTAGTATTACGCCTATTATTTAATTTACGTCACGCGTAAAACAACAGGCACCCTAAATCCGTCAAACATAAAAAGATCCCTCAGTAAATGACGTTATCCCACTGACCCCGGAACTAATAGTGACATTTTGACACGAGCCCACTCATAATTTACATGAAACTATCTAACTTTTGTTTGCGATATCGTTGCGTAACGTTCTCGAATGTTTGTAAACAAAACTGCATCCCTATTGAGAAAACTATAATTGATATTATGTGAAGGAAAACAAAACCACATTTAAACAAAAGTTGTTATGAAATATGAAAATAGATTGGCACCAAATGTGTAAAGTTTGAACAAATTGCTCTTTCAAACTTATTTGAGGGTATAGGATAGAATAATCTTAAGACCCTTCACTTAATTCGATAGCTTTATAAGCCTTGTCTAAACTTTTGACTTTTCATCGTAAAACAGTAGTAATGATGCCTACAGAAACTACTCATAAAAACATGCAAGACACATTTTCCAAAATCCTTTTCCCAAAATCCCAAAAGTATTTTTCCTACACCAGTGAATCAATCTGAGTTTTACAAAATAATTCATACATTAAGAAATACGAAGTCGGCTTGTTACGATGACTTAAGCACTAAAGTGTTAAAAATATGTGCAACGAGCTTAGTTTCCCCTTTAACCAACATAATAAACCTGTCCTTAACAGAAGGAGTATTCCCAAAACAACTTAAAAAGTCAATTGTTAAACATGTGTTTAAGAAAGGTATAAATGAGAAAGTCATGTATATTAAGTTCAAAAACTTAAACCCGACTACTGAAAACTCACGCTCTAAAAAGTATGAAACAACACCTAAAAAATTATAATGGCAGGCCACCACGGCTTGGGCACGCCACAATTGCGGCGATAAGACCCCTCTTTGAGGAGTGGCTAGAGAGGCGCTACGGCGTCCTCACCTTCCGCCTGACGCAGGTCCTCACCGAACACAGCTGTTTCGGGAGGTTCCTGCACAGGATAAGGCGGGAGGAAACGCCCGGGTGTCATCATTGTGTGGATCGCCCGGAGGACACGGTAGAGCATACGGTGGAGGTCTGCCCAGCTTGGGCGGAGCATCGCCGTATCCTCGTGGAGGCGATCGGCGGCGGTGATCTCTCGCGTCCGGCCCTGGTTCAGGCCATGGTACGGAGCGAGAGGAAATGGGAGGCCGTCACCTCCTTCTGCGAAGCGGTAATGCTCGCGAAGGAGGAGGCGGAACGCGTGAGGGAGAGGCAAATTTCGCGCCCTAACGCCCCTAACCGCCGCAGAAGGAGACGCCCAGGGCGTCGGGAGTCGCAAACCGATTTCCGGCCACCGTAGGCGCGGGCTTGCGGACTGTGAGCAATGGCTAGCTCACCGTCCGATAAGGACCAGGCCCGGGTCGACGGCGCGTTGTGTTCCACGCGCGCCTCAAAGAGATGTCAGCAGAATCGACGGGGTCCGCTAGGGCCGATGCCTGCCGGAGTTGCGAAGAAAACCGGAGATAGTGGCCCCCGGCAACAGGACAACCGAAGGAACACGGGTGGGTTTTAGTCAGTAAGAGTCTGACACAAAGCGGGAGAAGTTATTAGACCCACCCAAAAAAAAAAAAAAAGGCTACCACGGCTTTACCTTGACCATTTTTGTACCCATGACTCGATTTCTGTCTGAAATATTTTCTTGCTTCACACTTTTTAGAGCGTGATTTTTTTAGTAGTCGGGTTTTAGGTTTTGAACTTACTTTTTATTTAAATTATTTTGGGGTGTTAATTTCGTGATAAGCTATTTGCGAACAGCTTAATTTTTTTTTTTGGATATACAATATGTATTAATTACGCCGTACGTAGCAGTCTCACTTTTCCTTGTTTTTAACGATTTAAACATATTTATTTACTTATACAATATGATATAAATACATATTTGTAATGTGCTTGTCAAGCCCTTTCATTTGATACCCAACATGGCACTTTTTTTTTTAGTTCATTGCATTATGTCCTCTAGAGGACGCCATATTGCATTTAATGTGATATCACAGAGCCTATAACCAGCGAACAATCAAGACGCTTCCAATGATACCTAATTATTGTCAAAATATGATTGGTAGTTTAGAAGTTACGAGGTAACAGATGAACATACATACATACCGGTCAAAATTATAACCCTCTTTTTTGCTTCGCCGTAGTCGGGTAAAAGACAAGAGTCTTTCAGGTTTTTTGATTGTAACTACTAATATAACTAGATGACCCATCTTTATTATAACTGCTACTTAGTACTCGAGAGTATTTTCAGTTGAATTTATTCTTTCACTTCATTGTTTTTGTAGCCTGTTTTATACCTTCAAATTAGCACCATAAGATCACTGCTTAGCTAAAAATTCATTGACCATTTGACCAAGTCCTTCAACTTAGGTAACCACTTCTAGAATTAAATCCAAAACATCATTGCACAACAACCCTACACAAGAATCAAGAATCTAAAGAACATACAGCTACTCTCTAGTAACTTCTCCTGCTATCAGTATATTAGTATAAATCTAACCGCAGCAGTATCGAAGTCACTAAGTATAACTTAGTACGATCGTTAACGACCCCTTTTTTTTGGTTGGGATAACTTCCCCGTGTCAGCCTCTTACTAAATAAAACCCAGTCGTATTCCTTCAGTTGCCATGTTGCCAGGGGCCACGGTATCCCTTCCGGACTTTTCCACGACCCCGGCAGGCATCGGCCCTAGCGGACCGCGTCAGTTCTGCTGACATCTCTTTGAGGCGCGCGTGGAACACAACGCGCCGTCGACCCGGGCCTAGTCCTTATTGGACGGCGAGCTACCCATTGCTCACCGTCCGCAAATCTGTGCCTACGGTGGCCGAAAATCGGCCCGCGATTCCGGACGCCCAGGGCGTCTCCTCCTGCGGCGGTTAGGGGCGTGAGAGCCAGAATTTTGTATCTCCCTCACGCGTTCCGCCTCCTCCTTCGCGAGCATTACTGCTTCGCAGAAGGAGGTGACGGCCACCCATTTCCTCTCGCTCTGTACCATGGCTTGGACCAGGGCCGGACCCGAGAGATCACCGCTACCAATGGCCTCCACGAGGACACGGCGATTCTCTGCCTACGACGGGCAGAACTCCCCCGTATGGTCCACTGTGTCTTCCTCTTGGTGACACCCGAGCGTTTCGTCCCGCCTTATCCGGTACAGGAACCTCCCGCTACAATCGTGTCCGGTGAGAACCTGCGTCAGGCGGAAGCTAAAGACGCCGTAGCGCCTCTCTAACCACTCCTCAAAGAGGGGACTTATAGCCGTGGCGTGCTCAATCGATAATGACTCCTACAGTACATGCGGGCTCATCGCGTATGCGCATGAGTATCATGTAATTTGAATAGATGCGCCTGAACAGGCTTAATTAAACAAAGGATAATCAACCGTAAGCGATAAACAAACGGGTTTCGTACACAACGTTATTGGAAAGAAATAATGTAAGTAGTTTACCTGGGTGTTATTATAATTGTGACATTATGTGCTCGATAGCACCTTAGAGACAACTTTGCTGATACCTAATACTGAGCTGTTGTCTTACTTGTTGCAACCATGATACTTCCCCAAATATATTATCCAATCAGATACTTTTTTTTTATTAGACAGTGCTGTCCTGGCCAATCCCCTGCTACCGTTTCTTACACTTTTTCCTAATCATTACATATTATAAAAAATCACGCTCTAAAAGGTACGCGACCACGGCTTTACCTTAACCATTTTTGTACCTCTGTCTTGATTTCTGTTTGAAATATTTTCTTGTTTCATACTTTTTACCCGACTGCCCCAGAAGCAGGGTAATGTTTTTCCAGAGTATGTATGTATGTCTATTTCTTTGGCACGCTCTGTAGCCTAAACGGCTTGATGGATTTTAACATGTGTGGTGTCTTTAGATTTATCTTAATTGTGGGAGTGACGTAGGCTATATACTATTTATATAATGCATCTACGAATACAAAAAAAAATGGGGTAGGTTTAAAAAAAAACTACATAAAACTAAATCTTGAAATAAAGCAAATTATTTAATTACAAAACAAAAAACCCGACTGCAAAAACACATAACTGAAAAACATGCATTATAATCTATAGAATTAAGGTATTGAAATTATGGTATAAATTTCGTTTGTCCCCCAAACAAAATTTACACCATAATTTCAGGTTATAGGTTTGTCTCGCCTGCAATACCAAAATTTTATAGATTATACCCCACTGGTATCGCCTGTTCCCGATACCGGTGGGGTACTATTTTTTTTTTTTTAATGTTTTTATGCTTTCTATATTCTGATATTTAAAAAACGTAATTTATAAGTATTTAAATGAAATAAAGGAGATAATAATAACTTTATAATTGACATGAAATTTATTTGCACGCCATAATAGGATGTGCTGAAACCAAAGTGTCTATAATATCTATTGTACCATATTCTAGCAAAAAAATATTTTTGATTTGATTTGATTTACATTTTGAACAAGATCAATACATACTTTGGATACTCAAATAGGTATAAAGAGAAATCAGACTGTCAAAATAAACCATCTATTACTATAATACAATTGTAGAGGTCAAAATATCTTTACATTGTAGAATAACTAGAAAATTCAAAATAAAAACATCAGCAATTCTATATGCGAATAGTAACCACAAAATCGGATTCAAAATCCATGCGAGCCTGTTTCGTCCTTTTAAACTCAACGAAACTAATTTAAAACAAACTCTCAGTATAGAACAGTGTAGAATTACTTAGTCGTATCCCAGTTCAATGCCGCCAGAACGATAGAACGTGCCGAGACTAACCATCGACTCATTTCGCTTTTCTTTCAATGAGAATGAAAATCAAATAAATTCCAATCCAGGTTGGCCTTGGGACGATCCTTCGCAAATCAAATTCATCAAAATAATAAGGCCGTTTTAAATGTGGGTGTATTGGTTTTTTGAAGGTCACGATACTTTCTGATTATGATTTAGCTGCAGAAACTTTGGTTATTCTTATGCTTTTTTCCTACTGAAAACCAATTATTTTGGTGTCAATGACCCTTTTTAGTACAAAATTATGAAATGTCAAAATTTTTTATTGTAAATTATAAATGAGTCATCCCCATAGGAAAGGTCTATTCTCAGAAGACTGAATGATCAAATGATTAAATGGCCCAAATAAATGAGATAAATTTTATAAATCATAAAAAAAAAACAAAGAATTGGCAAACCCGATCAAAAACTCCTTTATTAACAAACTAAAACATACAGGTGTTTCCATAACATATAGGGGAATTAATAAACGTTGCTTAAAGTTAAGTAATGATTAGCGACCGTTTAGCCATACATTTTTGATGTTTGAACGTTACTAAACTTTAAGCAACGTTTATAAATAAACCCCGAATTCTTTATAAAATTGTGGGTAATTGTGCATTCGAAAGCTATTATTTTAAACCATTTTAAAAATGAATCAGAAGGACAGTTCTCATAAGTAATTCAAAAACATTCAAATTCCAGTCGCAAACTCATCTCAGCGACAATCCATGTTAAAAGCTTAATGTAGGTCAATCAGAAGGTTTTTTTGACAGATTGAGACTGAAATTAGAATGCGTAGGGAATTTCTTAAAAATACGGGAATTGCCCGCCCAGGCATCTCTACATATTATCCAAAAAACAGTAGGTACTTACGGTACCTAGGCATGTAACAAAAAACTAAATTAAAGTAAAATATACCCAAAGCCCCTATGACCTAGTAAGATATTCAATTAAAGGACTCAATAATTTTATTATATTGACGTCTAATTAAATTTGAAATCTGCTGAGTTCGTGGACATAAGCAAAGCATTTCTTGCAACGGTGTAGGGCCCATCTGTAAATAAAAAGTAATGTTTAGTTATCGTAGGGATTAAACCTGCGTAATCACATAAACAAGAAAATCGAAATAATAATGAACAACTTTTAAAGCAACCAACCCTGTACCTAAACACGAAAAAAAATCTGCTGTTCACATTTATATGAACATAAATGTACGAAACAGCTTTTTTTTCATGTGTGACGCAAAAAATAACAATATATTTTTTGTTCCGTTGCTCTGCTCACCTTCTGGGTACCATTGCGATTTAGGAATGCCTGACTCCAGCCTAGCTGCAGTGATGGCTTCCCTCAATGCGAAGGCTACGGCCACTGCCATGCATATTGGAGGCTCACCGATACCTGTTGACAGACATTAAAAATACTATAAGGACAGCAAATGTTTAACTATTGTATTTTAAGAAATTTTAAAGTTTATGAAAGTTGTATAATATAAAAGAACTGCTTATAGCGATTAAAAGTTATTATAGACAGACTTCTTTAAACTATTTCCGAACAGAGATATTTGGTTATATGTGGATCATTAAAAATCGAAAAAGTTATAATAATTTAATGCTCTATTTCAGTTTTTGGCATATTTTTCAAAATTCAAAGTAAAACAAACCTAAATGTAATGCCTCGTCAATAAAAGGGTGCGTTTCCACTGAAGCGTTGACGAACCGAGCTAAGCGGAAACTTGCAGAAATCGACCAATCACAATGGTTGAAATCCCCATCGCGTCTCTCGTCTCGTCTGTGATTGGACGATTCCTGCAGGTCTCCGCTTAGCTCCACTCGTCTTCGCTTCATTGGAAACGTACTCTTATACTCTTACGAGACAATAAGTTTAGTGGAGGAGTATGAGGGCCAAAACTGTTCGAAAATACAAAATCTGACCGCCGTCCTACCGTCCTCGCCGCCGAGGCCCACCGCTACGCCCCAAACAAAGCCCGCCCCGACTCTTGCTCGACCCAGCCTGCGCCGAGGAGCCTCTAGCTTTAAATTCCTCCTAAATTAACCTAAATCCGATCCCGCCTGTCTCTTGCTGCCCACCCCTGGCGACGCCCTAAGCTGAGGTCCGTACTCCAGAGGGTGTACCCTTAGCATGTAGTCGTTTAGTTTTAAGTTTTATGCCCTGGCTGGGCCTTGAGGCACCCACAGGCAAGCCCGGTTAAGCAGCCGACAAACTTCTAGGGTGACTTGCTAGATGTCATAATTATATAAAATATATATGTATGTTGTTAATACGTGTGTGTGTGTGTTTTGTGTGTTTATTTTATTAACTGTAGCTAATAAATTAAATAAATAAGGTAAAACTGTATAATTACAATGTAATACAGTACAATACTGTTTTTTTTTTCCTATAAGAGGCATGGACGCATTGACTATAACGAATCCATTATGTCCAAATTCAAAATCCTGATAGTGGTTCATGAATAAATTGCGTCCACCCCAAACAGCGGGGAAAATGGCAGGAAGATTTTTTAAAATTTAATATGAACATTTCTTTTACTTATTATTACTCGAAATAACCATAAAAATAAGGCTATTTTCAACATAAAAACAGTGGCACTCCGGGAGTGCCGACAGAAGTGAAAACTAGAAAAAAAATCGGCACCGCGGTAATGTCTTTTACTCCACGCACCGCGGCAATCAACGCTTTGATGTCTTTTTATTTATCAAAAGCTGGTGTCATCATAATGTCGCGAAATAAATGGTTTCGTCCCATCTCAATAATACCCAACGCGCCTAAAAAAGTATTCACTTCAAAAATGACGCCATACTAAGTTACTCAAACTACTTTATAAAACAATCAAACGAATATTATTTAACAAAATACGAATTGAAATAACACTCACACTTAGTTCCTAAAATGATGTCAGCACTAAAGGAATTCTTCCTAAAGTAGACCCTCCAGTCTTGAGGAATGTCCCTGCATAACGGCACATGGTAGTTCCAGCTCCGGTCTGTGAGGAGTTCTCCCGATGGAGCGTAGACCAGATTTTCGCACGTCCAATAGCCTAGACCCATGATGAAGGCTCCTTCTACCTGTTAGTGCAATGAGGACCAATAAAAAGTGTTGATTGTTGTTTTCCTGTAACTGAATGCAAATTCCAGAGTCATATGCCACCTGACTCAGCAAACAGAATTTCGTAGATGAGAATGAGAAACAGAATATTTTCCTAATATTACAAATTCAGGACAAAAAAGGCACTTATTTAAAGCGGCAGTTGTATATAGTAGTTTTGTTAAGTAAAAAATTACAAATTACATGTTTATTAACAAGTTCGGCGGTGAAGATTTAGCAGTAAAGTAAACAAAAATGAGTCGTAAAAAATAATAAAATGGATCATTTAATAATTAATACTGAGCAGAGAAATAATTAAATGGCCAGTTGACAAATCGGAATTAGTCGGTAAGAAATCTCATTCGAAGCAGTTCTATAAGCAACGTTCTAACCTAACCCAAGTGATTCACCAACAATCTGGAGCTCGGCGGCCGCTCACGCCGCACGCTCGCCTTCGCGCTTTAATGATCACAATTTTATTCTAACCTAACCTAACCCCAAATGATTCACCAACAATAGAGTCACCAAGAATAGAGGAGAATTTCAATCGGTTCAGTTTCGGGTGTCTCCGCTTCCTGTAAACTGCCGAACTATTTATCTAACTGGTGATTCCATAATTTTACTGGCCATTTATTTATTAGTCTGCTTACGTATTTTTAGTACTGACATTGTAAGACGAAATAACCGGCCGATTGTCTTTTAATTACTGTCTATGTTTTACTGTCGCACAAATGTACCAATTGCCGATAAAAAATAAATAACTGCCCATAATTTTTTCAACTGATCATAATAAGCTCTCGAATGTTTAAATAACAGTTCAAAAATTTGTTAAAAAAAAAAAAAAAAAAATGATATTTTACACCAAAATCAAATAATAATGGAACGACACCCTGGAATAAAATAAATGTAAATACTGCTAGACTAACAAGGCGGTCTCTTCCTTGCGGAATCGTATGTGCCCGGAATACCCTCGGGCCACGAGACCAGCCATAAAATGTAAATGAACTCGATTTCTTATTCATTTTGGCTAACTTTAAATTAAGGGAAGACAGTATTATAATAATTATCACTACCATTTTTAACACTTGCCTTGATAACATAATATTGTTAAATTAAATCTACAGTTTTTCAGCAATACTTACTTGACCGATATCGATTTCGGGACTAACACTCTGTCCGACATCTTCACAGAGATCTACTCTCAGCAAGTCAAACTGTCCAGTCAACACATCTAGTTCTACTTCAGCTAAAGTAACTCCAAAAACAGCAAAGGGATATTCCTCATCAGTCCTCGTGAACCCATGGGCTTGCAAGTCCACATTGTCATTATAAGCTTTTATTATCAACTCTTCCCAAGTAGGATTATCCATTTGCTCTCTGATTGGCCTCAATCTATCCAAGAGTTGTTGGCAAGCTCTTCTCACTCCTACAATGACGTCCTGATTCACAATGCTACCTCCCGATAATGAGCAGTTTGGAGCTATCACCGTGTTGTTTCCTTTCACTACTATTTTTTCAACTGGAATGTTTAGCATATAAGCTGCTACTTGAGTAGCTTTTGTGTTTATTCCTTGCCCAATTTCTATGCCTCCGTGGGTTATAGCTACAGAACCATCTCCACGGTATACTGATAGATTTACGTAAAAATTGAGGCCTCCTATGGGAGTCCATCTCAGAATACTGAATCTCATACCTCGCTTCTTCCATCTGTTTTCAGCATTAAATTTATTGACAATCTCTCGTCTCTTTATATAATCAGATTTTATAATCACATAGTCAAGCATTTCTTTCATATCACTAGCATATGCTGCATCTAAGTTGGCTAGTCTGACGTCAAGAGGATCTAAATTCATCTCGTATGAGATCTGTTCCATCACTAATTCTCCCATTGCCACGTGTTCTAATGTACCTGTCGGGAACACATTTTTAATTTTGTTACTGGATATGGCGTAGCCAGATCTTAGAATTGATAATTTCAAGAAATGAACATCTACCGCTGGTCACATTATACACATACTAACCCACTCAAGTTTACCCCTATATCACGAGCCGCACAAATTTTTTATGTTATTACGGTATCGAAGGATTTAATTGCACAAAACCTGCCGAAATACATTGAAATGGCACAAATAATGATTGAAAGAGGTATGATAGTATATAAAAGTTGTCATATATATAATAATTGTCATATTAATTAGTATGTATAAAATTCTTTAGAATTTTGCTTGCAGGTCATTCTATTTTATTTTATCTTTGTAAATTTGTGTTGACATTGTAATTTATAACATCGCCTTGGATGTTTCTGTAGAGGTGTTTTAATTGTGATTTAAATAAATAATAATAAATCATGATGTGGTCTGGCTAATTCATTGAATACTTATCGTTTGACGATAATTAAAATAAAAATTATTTCATTTCTCATAAGCCTACAAGGGCACTTATGAAACGTCAGAAGCTAGGTGCACGGTTCCAATTGGTCGTTTCCTATGGAGAAGAGCCGGCAAGAAACTCCACGGTTACTCTTTTAAAAATAAACGGTTTTTACAATGTTTTCAAATTACAGTGTTAATGGAAATGAGAGGACAGTGCAGGCCTATGAAAAGATTATCTCAAGGAAGTATGTAAAAAAAGTAAAATAAAATAATCATCATAATGTGGGAGCACTTAATAGACATTTACATAGTTATGCCGTTAATCAGGTACCAGGGAAGCCACATGTGCAGAAGGAATTATGGCCAAGCTTCCTTGTCTTCAACGTAGTTTTTAATCTTATAATAACCTTTTTTGATAAGGACACATTTCATGTGGGTTTTGAACTTTCCATCGCTTAGTTTTGTAACCAACTTTAGCAACTTGTTATAAAAGCGTATACTGCTTATAAGAAATGACTTGCTTGTTTTAGTTAATCTAAATTTGGATATCACAATTTCATGTTTACGAGTACTACGTGAATTTATATTATGGAAATTGCTCCTTATTTTGAAAAGTCTTAAGTTTTTCCGAACATATAAAATACTTCTTAAGATATAAAGAGAAGGCAGAGTCAATATATCTATTTCTTTGAATTTATTTCTAAGGGACTCACGAGGACTCATTTTGTAGATTGCGCGAATAGCCCTCTTTTGAAAAATGAAAATTGAATCTACGTCAGCTGCCGATCCCCACAGCAGAACGCCATAAGACATAATACTGTAGAAATAAGCAAAATACACTAACCTAGCTGTGGCTACATCAGTCAACAAATTAGCCATCATGATATGAACAGATAAACGCACGACTACTTCATGAAGTGGCCAAACATTAGTGATCATATCGTAAAATAGTTAGATTATCCACTGGTAGAGGCATTGATGTCGCTTTGTTTTTGTTGTGCATCATGGCGGTGGCATACAACAAATGAAACAAAGTAGGAGTGACCACGCAAAAAAAGTCGGTGGACTTTTATTGGGTTTCCAAATATGATATTATGGAAAGCGATCAACATAGAAGTAGCGCTCGCCGGCTGCCTGCCGCGACGTGAAATGCAACGTAGCACTCAAAAGTAGTTAAAAAAAAAAATGTACGCCGGTTATATGGCATCCCGACCAAATGAGTTAAGTGTGTTTAGAACTGCAACCAGCCGCGAGCGAGCCGAACGAGCGCTACATCCAAGTTAGTCGCAGTTACTTGGCAATTTTTACTACACCTTAAACCATGGATACCCTACGTTAATGATATGGCCAAACGTCGATTGACGTATCATTACACGTTGAGGTTTAAACGATATGGTTCATTTTAGCTGGCAATTTCATGAAATGGTAAATTCTAAGATCTGACCACGACAGATACATGTTCATTTGAAGTGCCCAGTCAAGAGTTTTTTTTTGGACTTGTGGCGACACCTATATCGCCACATGCGAACTACGCATCAAAGACCTGACGTCACACAAAAATCCTGACGTCATACAAATACTGCATCGCGCAATTAGACTTTACCGCGCGAACAACATAATTTATAAGTTCCCCGACATTAATCGTTGGACAGTTGCCTGCCAAACACAACACCCGTCTGGTCGGACGATCCTCCCTTTTCTATAGGGTATGAGTGAACTTTACACCCTGGTCCTCATGCCTCTAAAGACTAATGAAATGCACATTTATAGCATAATTTCTGTTTTTGTTTAATGACGTAGATAAACTGACATTATCATAGTAGTGTTGCGTAGAAGTACCCATTGCTTAGTACAGTTTTAAGAAAAACAATAACAATACTTTCGGTGTCCTTCCATTTCAGAATCTAGACTTACCTGGCGCTCTCACCCAAGTATTCTTGGCCGAATCAGTTACAGAATTCAAATTCTTATAATTCCAACGGGATCTGTTATAAGCATTGTTGTATTGCCCGAGGCCCAGCAAATTAATTAATTGCCCATTTACCATGTACCCAGCGTCTTGATATACGCTATAGTTAATGTACTGAATCGTTCCAGAATTGTTCACACCGGCCTGAAACAAATACGTGATAGTTCAACGAAATCAGTAAATAATTGGAATGTTTTTAATGAAATTTGTTTTTTTCATAGTTCAACATTGGGCGTTCAAAAACACAAAAAATATACCTCAAATTCAGTAATACAAGGTAGCCTCTTGCCAATGGCTCTAGTATTAGTGGTCAATGATTGAACGATACGGCAAGGTCTGTTTAGTTTCTTCACTACCAACGAGGCTGCGATTGCTCCCTGAATACAGCGAGATAGTTTGATGCCATATGCACCTCCAACAAGACGAATATGCAGGTCAATTCTAGAAACGTTCCATATTGTTTTTATCAATGTTCAAGTGCTACAAAGCCATAACGAAAATTTGCTATTAAAAAATAACAAAAATATGCCTAAAAACCGCCCAAACTCATATAAAAGTACAACGAAAACCGTATAAATCAGCTTTAAAATAATAATACTACTAACCGGTTTTGTTCCATTCCCAAAGCCCTCGAAATCATCAACTGTGCACCTTCCATCCATTGCGTTGCACAGTACACATCGAGTCCTTCATCAGACGGCCTGACGACGGTAGTTAGAGTTTCCAACATAAAAGTGTACTGTCCATTAATCGAATTCTTCCCAGTAATTACTCGATCGACATCTTTTCCCCTGTCTGTAGCCGCCACTTCTATAAATGTTGACGTTCTACTTGAATCATTTATTACCTCTTTTAATTCTAAAATTGGTTCTTTGATATTCGTATATGTAGCTTTTACTAATTTAGCAGCTCTATCTGCAATATAACGGGTTGTAGCTACAACTATGCCGATTGGCTGGTTGTAAAATTTGACGGCTGTACTAGCTAAAACTTCCTCGTTGGTAGTGTATATGATGGAGTCTGGTGGAGTGGAGGAGTTGATTCCTGGTATGTCTTTTGCTGTATAAAAGGCGATGACACCTGGATATGCCTACAAAAGAGTAAACGTTATAGATGGTTAAACGGTTGATTCAGAGCTTTCAAGAGTTTTTATATCTTGTTACAAATGTTCTCGTTCGCTTACCATAGCTTCACTAGCATCAATAGACACGATATCGCCCCTCGCGACTGTGCTTAGTGCTAATGCACAGAACACCTCGTCAGGTTGCAGTGGCGTGTCTTCAGTATAGAAAGCCTCTCCCGCACATTGTATCTATGACAAAGAAAATATTTATTTTATTGTACTTTTATTATTCTTAACACATAACAATCGTTCTTTAAAAATTATTAGTATATCAAAACTTTCTGTAATTCGTTAGAGGTATCATATCGTTTTACTTACCAAAGCCTCTCGTTTCGGTATAGGTTGTGTCACGGGCCACAATGTTTGGTTAGTTTCAAACACCTGAGCCCCTCTGGACACTGGACGGGTATCCGACAAGACAGTAGCTCCAGATCTGTAGCGAGTGTGAAGATTCGTCTCTGGACATAGCGTCAATAGACCCTGGTGTTAGTTAAATTATTTTTATTAAAAAACGTAAATGTTATGAGACATGTTCCGTTGACCCCAAATAAATTGGTATAAGTCTTAGAGTATATGTCACTGTAGAAGCCTTACCAACACTTCCCCTTTGTAAAAGTAACACGGTCATAAAAACTATTTTCAAATCGATTCGAACGCACAACGTTTATCGTTTTCGAGTCGCGGGGTTCTCATCAGTGCTCCGTGAAAATGCCTAGTTGTGCTGTTAAAACATGTAAAAAGCTTTCAAATACGCCATACTTAAATAAAGACGGAATAACCTTCCATGTGTAAGTATTTTTTTTATATCTAGTCATGTTTTAGTGAAATTCGAAATCCTAACCTCATAATACATTTTGACTTTTCATTCGATTCAAGCATGATTCAACATAAAACAAGGCATGAATCGAGTATTTTTCTCGCATTGCTTTTGTGACGTCACCATGTCTTGCTACACCTCGTTTTTATGTTCATAGGTTCAAAATATTTTTTGTGCATTACGAGAATGTACGTCAAATTAGCTTTTACATGCACTTGCCAAGTGATTGTCTTCTAGCAAAAATACGTAGAGACTACCGTAGGGTCATGTATGAAACCAAATTTGACATATCGATAATTTCTTAGGGCGAATTAGTATTTTTTGTTGTTTAAGAAAATTGTTTTTGAAAGAAGTTCTTTAACGTGGCGTGCGGTAGGAGTAAACTGGCAGAAAAGTCACGTGAAAAAGCATTTATACTTCCAACTGTCTTCTTCTAATTCGATCGAGAGAGAGAGAGAGAGAAAGAAAGTCAAAATCAAAATCCAAGATGACGGTTTCATAGTTTTTAAGGCTGCTAAAGCCGATAGTGAGGTTAAAATGTAAATCCAAGATGTCGGATGCGATTTTTTAAAATTTTTAGTCATGGATGTCTTTTTCATAATTTTCGAGGGTGCTAAAGTCGATAGTGACGTCAAAATATAAATCCAAGGTGGTGGATGCGAAAATTTTGTTTTTGTTGAAAATCATAATTGAGAAGGAGCTTTATTCCTGATGGGGGTCCACCGAACGCACTCGTTTTTTTCTTTTTTTTTAATGTTCTGTTTTATATTTCCATTCTAACGGTTTTATAATTTGAAAATCATTATTATTAGCCACAAAACCAAATATACAAATATATAAATATATTTATATAATTTATAAATATATTTTTTTTTACTTCTTTTTAATAGTTGTTATTATTAAAATTAAAATTTTCTATGCATCAGCTGTTTTTTATCTGGGTTCAAGCAAAATTCCGAATGATTATCGATTTCGAAAAAAAAAAGAAGAAAATCGGTGGCACTGACTTTTCTTTGCGGGCTCGAAAAAAACAATAGCTATCATTCTTTTTCGTAGAAGCTACCGCGTCCCCCGCCAAAAGTGACGGACTTTTTTGTTCGGAATATTGCGCTTGTGGCTTCTCCAGTGATATATACTCTAAGGTGCTAGAGAAAGATGATGGATTCTGTGAAAAACTGAGGTTACTATTATTTTGAATATTCAACCATTTTAAACCTTAATAAGAACGGTTGATAGAATTATTCTTGAAACTGTTGTTACAGAATCCTACTAATATTATAAATGCGAAAGTTTGTGAGGATTTCTTCACGAAAAAACTACTGGACGGATTTGGATGAAACTTTACAGTAATATAGGTAGAATAACACATAGGCTACAATTTATAATGATTTTATGTAATTTTGGTCATAATATAACGATACGTGTCAATTAAGTCGGAAAAAAATCTTCCATCTGAGAGCTATCTTGGCGTGCGCTGCCTAAACCAATGGAGTTACATAATGATGATGTACCGCAGGATTATTTGTCTTAAGTAGATCTAAATAAAAGTCCGCGACAGCATATATCTACCTTTAATGTGCAAGCCAGTACGACCAAAATTGTGAACCATAAATTTAATTAAATTTGGTACTATTTTACAATGCACATATTAGTATATAATTATCAAACTCTTATCAAAATGAATACATTTCTCGCATTAAGTATTTAATGTAGATAAACTTTGTCTTTCACACTAAGTAATTTGGCCGAATAGTTTAAAAGTTATCACGATAATATGATTGACTTGAACGGAGCGCCTAACGGCGGCGGCAGCACGGGCGGAGCGCGATGAGGGCGTCGCGGTCGCGGGGGAGGGGATAGCAATGCAATCCAAGCAATGGCGAGGCATCGCCGAGTGCGCGACCCGAACGCGGGTAGACGCGTGAGGGCAGACGTTATTGATGGTTGTGTTCTGTATGCATTTTTATTGTCATGTCATTTAGGCCTCCCCCACATTAGGCGCGCGCGTTTCTCGGGCGTGTGAGCGACGCGGGCACTCTCCACATACGCCATAGGGCAGCAAAACGCGACGCTCACGCAGCGCGCTCGCGGCGCGCGCCCGGCACCCGCGCTACTCACACGCCCGAGGATCGCACACGCCTAATGTGGGGTCAGCCTTATTCTTCGTCATTTATCCTAGATAGCGATTAATTACGCCCGATTGTGCCCGATTGATGGCAATAGGCTCGCCCCCTATTACATGGGACTTAAACATAACTGGCGTAATGTGGGTGTACTATAGGTACACCTCTGCCTAACCCTTCGGGGAATACAGGCGTGATGTTATGTAAGTAGCAAATAAAAATAGATTCGGTACTTACCTACTTTTAATTTTCGTTACATTATCCAGTTTTATACCACATAATTCTTTACTTATTACAAAATCTATTAAAAAAACCGCATCAAAATCCGTTGCGTAGTTTTAAAAATTTAAGCATACATAGGGACATAGGGACAAAGAAAGCTGCTTTGTTTTATACTATGTAGTGATTAAATGCAAGTAACATTGGTCCGACCTGTTTATTAGTCAGTGTTTAGTAATCCGTTTGTGCTGGATAGGATAATCTCAAGCCCGGGGAAGGACATAGGGCTACTTTTTATAAACACACCATACAGGTAAAGATTGATGAAGAAACCACTGGACTTAGCATTTTGAAATTTGCAAAGTTCTATTATAGCTTAAAATAATGAGCACTTAGAAAGGAATTCAGATAATTCCACCCTCAAGAGATTCCCTCTAAATATTAGATATAGGAGTTCAAAGATTGTATGGAAACTAATTTTGAAGTAAGAAATCTGGGATATACGATTTGAAGTTACATTAAAAAAATATAAGTATTTAAAAAAAATGTCACGTAACTTAATGTGGCAGACCAAATTCTACGCGAGCGAAGCCGCGGGCAAAAGCTAGTATTTCTATAATGTTATATAATAAACATGTCCTAACTTTGTAAAACAGTCCCAGAGCAGTTATCTTCCTATACTCCACTGATGGTGCTGGTGGATTATCTTCAATCACCAGTTCTTCCCTCAATATCTTCAACGCTGACCTCAGGGTCTCATTAGTGAACAGATTTTTCTCAATGAGGAACCGCTCCGTTGAGTAAGCCCGACTAAATGATGGCGAAAGAGCTCCAAAGACTATTCTAGCGCATTTCACAACATTGTTGGGACCCAGTTTGTACAAAAATCCCGCATTTATTAAAGCTGCAGCATTTTGGGAGCGTGGCATCACCTAAAAATACATCTCTATTTATTATTTGTGCCGATGTCATAAATGCAATAATATAATAATAATAATAAAATACAATTAAGCTAATGTTATAACGTATTATACTGCTGTATGTGTACTTATTAAATAAATAAATATACACAAAATTTTATTTCTTTAACAGAAAAATCTCTGACTTAAACATTAAAGTCTGTATTTGCATAATTGTTTCGCGCCTTAAAACATATTTTACTTGTGTTTACCTTAAAAGTGATCACGTGATCATCTTTACACATTGGCGGTAATATCACATTCCAAATGACGCTTCCTCTCATATTCACTTTGAGAAACTGTTGCATCGTCAGCGTTCGCTTTCCACTCAATCTATTCTCTATAACAGAAAGATTGCTACTGGTGTCATTTTTCACATTACTGATTTAGTAATGAACATAATTATTTATTAACTATTACCATTATTCAATTTCAACATTATTAACAAAAAAATAAATAAACTTACGTATAGTGACTTGTGCCCCAATCATTTCTAAAAGCAAGAAAATATCAGACGCATACCAGTGGTGCTTGTTCTTGATCATGAGGTTCCCTGCAATTGACGCCACCTACAAATACATTATTCAAATAAATATGATGCAGCTACTGTAAAACTCTATAGACTCAGATATCTTAATCACAAGTTCAGCACAAATATCCATCAGGGGAAGTCGCACCAGGCGGAGGCCGATCTAGCGACACACGAGGCTATATATTTTCGGGAGAGGTTCACGTTGGCGTTGAGACGACTATGAAGTATTTGGGACTCTTCCTCGACAGCCGATGGAACTTCGTGGAGAATTTCCGACGTTTGGCTCCCAGTCTGGAGCGGGCCGGGGCTGCCTTGAAGCGGCTCCTGCCCAATCTAGCGGATCTAAATGCCTCATGCCGGAGGCTCTACGCGGGGGTCGTGCAGTCCATTGCCCTTTACGAGGCACCAGTGTGGGCACGTTCGCTGAGGTGGCGGCCAGCTCGAACGCGTCTCAAAGGGTCTTGGCCATCCGGCTAGCGCGAGGATACCACACGGTCTCCTGTGAGATGGTGTACTTCCTTGCCGGATTACCACCATGGGATCAGGAGGCAAAAGTCCTCATGCACATTTGGGAGTGGCGCGAGGAGGCAAAACTCCCCGGTGCTTAACTCCGCTGCCGCGAGAAATCACGGGACAGCGGAGAGAACTCCAACGGGACATGCCGTCATGGAGACTGCGATTGTCGCAACCCAGTGCTGGACACGCCACAATTGCAGTGATAAGTCCTCTCTTTGAGGACTTCTTTACTTTGACGCAGGTCCTCATCGGACACGGTTGTTTCGGGAGGTTCCTGTTCAGGATAAGACAGGAGGAAAGGCCCGGGTGTCACTATTATGTGGATCGCTCCGAGAACACGTCGATGCTACGCCCAAGCCGGGCGCTTCGCCGTATCTTCGTGGAGGTGATTGGCGGCGGTGATCTCTCGCGTCCGGCCCTGGTCCAGGCCATGATACAGAGCGAGAGGACATGGGAGGCCGTCACCTCCTTCTGTGAAGCAATAATGCTCGTAAAGGAGGAGGCGGAATGCGTGAGTGAGAGGCAAATTTCGCGCCCTCACGCCCCTAACCGCCGTAGGAGTCACCCTGGTCGTCGGGAATCGCAAGTTGATTCGCGCGCGCCTCAAAGAGATGTCAGCAGAACTGACTGGATCCACTAGGGCCGATGCCTACCGGGGTCGCGGGAAAGTCCGAAAGGGATACCGTGGGCCCTGGCAACATGGGGCAGCTGAAGGAACATGGGTGGGTTTTAGTCACTAAGAGTCTGACATGCCCTCCCGCTCTGCCCAGAGCGGGAGAAGCTATTTGATCATTTCCAACCAAAAAAATAAATAAAGCACAAATATCCATAACTTACATTTCTTATAGGAATGTGTGCAACATTTAGAATATGGTCGTATAACTTCTTCAGATATCTAAAGTCTTCTTCGTTAGCTACTGTTTTTAGTATCTTCAAAAACTCTGTAAGAGTCGTTCCTGCATTTACTATACAGTTCTGGTCAATTATGTACCCTTTAAGTTCTTGAACTCCCCTTATGTCTATAAGGATCCGAGGGTTGTCTTCTAGGGGATATACTCCTGCAACACAAATTCGCTGATGAATTTTCATCATGTTTTCTTAAGTTCTTTGTACACTTCCATTCTCATTAAACAAATGTTCGTTTTGTTTGTTTGTTAAAAAAATTACCAACTATTAATATTTAATTATTTATAAGGTACCCAAAAAATAAATATACTGACCTCTTGCAGTATTACCGCTGACAAGCATATAAGAATCATCGCCTTCCCTTTCCAAAATCGTAAATATATCCTTCACTTCTTGTACTCGAACCCAAAGTCTGTTATCTTTTAATTTTAACTCCATAATGTGACCTTTTCCAAATTCTTGATCTACGAAGCACCACTCAGTATCCTCACAATTATTTTTATCACAGGGTTCACCAGTTTTCTTGCAGATTTGAAGATCTTCAATATCATGGAGCTTGATTTGTCTTGGAGCATCTTTGGCAAACTTTTTGAAAGCATCCATGATTGGTCTATAGCCGGTACAGCGACAAACGTTGCTAGCTAATGACTTTTCAACTTCTAGCATTGTAATATTAGGATTTCCTTGAAGGAGACTGCAAATTATAGAATTCAATAAAAAAAGGAATCGCATATTTCCAAATAAAGCGAACTAGTTTTTGCCAATTCTTACGATTATGAATGACAAAAAAAAATACAAAACACATTGTTTTTCTGCTTTTAAAATAACAAGATGAAATCGTTATCTTTTATGTAGGTATATAATTTATCACTTTCCATGGAAAACGTTATTCTACCATTAAAAAGAAACATGCAAATTCTGTTTTTTGTTAATTAACCCCTTAACATTTTTCTTTTTTTTTCTTTTACGTGATACTTAATAACTTTTTCAACGTTACAACCCTTACAACCTAACTAGTTAAAAATAAAAATAATTTAAACATTTATTTATTTTCCTTACCCATACATCGACATAACCCACGCAGGTGAACAGTATCCACACTGAGAACCATTTTCGCTAGCCAAAGTTCTCTGCAGCTCGTGATAGCCCTTCTGCCTGTTGCCCAACCCTTCGATGGTAGTAATCTCCAAACCGTGGCATGATGTTACTGGCATCATGCACTATCAAACAAAATAATAATTACACAACGCCCAGTAGCGATACATATTCTTACCAAAACAACCTGGGGTATCACAAAACTTTACAAGTCTACAATTCTACAAAATTGTTAAATTGTAGAAAAAAATACATATCACAGAAATTACAAATATGTATCAGTTACAATTCCTAATCTACAATTCTTTCACAATTATAAAAGCATATCAAAAAGCATGAAGACTTTGTATAAATTGTAGATTTGTCACTACAATTTACATATTTGTAAGGTTTTTCCATTACAACTGTGTGGCTTAGAGTTTTGTGGTACCGACACGGACTTGTAAAATCTACAAACTGGTAAATTGTAACTTGTTAATTGTAACTATAAAGTTTTGTGGTATAAGGCCTTGAAATGATCTTAGATCAAATCTTACAATGAACAACTCCGTTAACAGATTTTTCTTCTAAAGATTATATTTTAAATATTTTATATAAATATTTTAAAATATCGATTGGCCATAAATTGAGGCACAACAAATATCACAAGCAAGGATCAACTCTAGTGTCTTGCAGTTAAAGTGCCCTTTATCCAGCAGCTGACAGTTAGGCTCACTTGGAACACAAAGGCTGATGATAATGGTGATGATGAATATGCATAGCTAGCTTGATTACTAACCGCGTTGACAGCGTACGGCGTGCAAGAGGGGCGATGGACGCTGACGATGCAGGCTCCACAGCCACCTTCACGACACATATACTTGGTGCCATGGAGCCCTATGTACAGCCGTAAGTAGTCCAGTAGCGTCGTATACGAGCTTACATCGCATTCCGATACTAGCACAAAAATATTTGGACGATTCATTAGTATTCCCAGCAAGGTGATGACGATTGTTGAATAATCCACAAGAAAAGTGATATTTAGTCTTGATATTCAATGAAGAATAATAGTAGTTTATGAAATTGTTGCATAATGAGGGTATTAAAACACGAGAGTGTGTTTAAAAATCTAGCCGGATTTAAATGTATTACCCAAGTGTTTTAATAACTAGTTATGTGCAGTTTCATATACTACTTTATCAACTCATACATTGGGATTGAACCTACTAAGTAAATATAAAAACTTTTTCATAAAAAAGACAACCAACTTCCACTTTAAAGTGAAAAATAATAATAAATTAATAGTTTAAAAAACACTTAAAAACACGCTTTTATAGGTGCACGTAAAAGTCAAAAATTGCTAATGGCATATTTTAAACATTTATTTTAAATAGACGAATGAGCCCGCATCCTCTCCATCTCCGCCAGTGCGTCTGTATTGCAAGGTGTCTTACCTGTCAGCTTAGAATAATCTAGCTCTTCAATCTGGAGACCACTAAGTGATTTTACTCGACTTAGCGCCACATATGCCTGTCCATCCGCAAAAGTACGGGACCCTAAGTACACCACGGCGTGGTCTACCGTACAGCCTTGCATCTTGTGCACGGTAGATGCCCAACTTAAAATCACTGGGAGCATGCGCCTTTCCACCGTACCGTAGCTGTACTTGGCCGGGAATTGGATGCCTATAGGCTGAATTAGGTGCTCGCCATCGTTACCGAAATTAGCTTTGATGGACGGGATGTCGGTTTCATACATTTGGTCGCGTCTAAAGTGTGGCTCTGGACATCGTCTGCGATGTCCGTGATAAAACCGATACTTCCATTCACGAGCCCCTTCTCTACGTTTATATTGGAACGCAACATGATTTAAGCTCCTTTGAAAATTCTTAATATACTCGGTAGTCCACCCGTTTTATTTATATCGCTGGGAACGATAGACTCCAATGAAGTATTTCCAAGGTTACGAGTCGCGTCGATAAGTTGGTCTTGAGCCTTTATATTGTACATTCGAGTACCTTTTCTTTCGTAAAATTCAAGAACTTCATTGTTTTGCTTCTGTACTTGGGCGTTTGTTGGAAAGATACGCAGTGCTTTTTCAAGCGCTAACTCGCCGGTAGCATTTGATGAGACCTTCGTCAGCAATACTGCGCGATGCTCGCTGTTCAGCTCTCCGACCCTCAAGGCGTTCAAAATGTCGGTGAAAGTCGTGTCTCCTCGCTGGCGCATGTTTTGTCTCAGTTCGACTAATGTGAAAAGCTGCCATAAATGATTTGCTGGTCTCATGTGGTCCGGCTGTTGAAACACCTGTTTCCCACCCATTCAGGCCTCGGCACGTTTCTCACCTTGGCTTGGGTGGGATCTTTAACAAGCTACTACCCCATTTACACGTCAATATACATCGTATGCTAATATCCATCATGAAGTTCCAGTTCAAATCTTCCGGCTCCATCATCAGATCAGCTCGATAGTACCATATTATTGTATTCAGACCTTGAAACCTAATCGTGGTCAAAGTTCATTTCGTGGTCAAAGTTCATTACAAGACTTTTCTAACAAGTCCAACCACGTCTATAATACGATCATCCATCATGAAGTTTCAGTTCATATCTTCCGGCTCCATCATCAGATCAGCTCGATAGTACCATATTATTGTATTCAGACCTTGGACCTTGAAACCTAATCGTGGTCAAAGTTCATTTCGTGGTCAAAGTTCATTACAAGACCTTTCTAACAAGTCCAAACACGGCTATAATACGATCATCCATCATGAAGTTCCAGTTCATATCTTCCGGCTCCATCATCAGATCAGCTCGACAGTACCATATTATTGTATTCAGACCTTAAAACCTAATCGTGGTCAAAGTTCATTACAAAACCTTTCTAACAAGTCCAAACACGGCTATGATACGATATTTCATCATGGAATGCTAGTGCCTATCTTCCGGCTTCATCATCAGACATTGAAACCTAATCATGGTCAACGTTCATGACAAGACCTTTCTAACAAGTCCAAACACGGCTATGATACGATATTTCATCATGGAATGCTAGTGCCTATCTTCCGGCTTCATCATCAGACATTGAAACCTAATCATGGTCAACGTTCATTACAAGACCTTTCTAACAAGTCCAAACACGGCTATGATACGATATTTCATCATGGAATGCTAGTGCCTATCTTCCGGCTTCATCATCAGACCTTGAAACCTAATCATGGTCAACGTTCATTATAAGACCTTTCTAACAAGTCCAAACACGGCTATGATACGATCATCCATCATGAAGTTTCAGTTCATATCTTCCGGCTCCATCATCAGATCAGCTCGACAGTACCATGTTATTGTATTGTCATCAAAAGCACATACAACTGCCAATTTTCATAAAGCTACGATCTTTAGAAGATGGTTAAATTAGTTTTCTTAGATTTGATTACATAGTTACATACATACAGGTCGACCTAATAAAAGCGTGTTAATATTTTAGAACTATTCTAAACATAACCTTTCTTGTGACATCTTTCTTATTATTGTAACTGTGATTGTGTCAAACGTCCCCTTCCGTCCGTTCAAGACTTTGTGCGACTGTGTTTATTTAGTTTCAATAATTAATCCCATGGTAATCTCTAACCTCTATAAACCTATCTTTTTCTGCCCAAATATCCAACAAGGTAGCAGAGCGTGATTAATAACACTCGAAAACGCTCATATTTTGGAGAGATTGACGAAGAAAAATCGGTAATAATTTAGGAGTATCACACCACTGGCAAACATTGCAAAATGGCTTCTTCATACTTCATACATGAATTCCATTAAGAAACTCAAGGGGTCAGAAACTTATTCAACTTGGAAGTTCTCGATGCGAATGCTGTTAATCCATGAAGACCTATGGGAATTTGTTGAGAATGACGTGAACGATGATAAACAAAAAAAGGCGGAAAAGGCGTTGGCACAAATTGCCCTGTTAGTTCAACCAGCAGTAATTCCATACATTTGCTCGGCAAAAACTGCTTACGAAGCATGAAATAACCTGAAGAAGGTGTATAAGGTCGCGGACTGTGTAGAAGACTAGGTCTTCTCAGAAGTTTGTTTGGCACAAAACTATGTGATAGTAGCTGGATGGAGGAATCTCAACAAAATTAAGGAAGCCTAACATCAGTTGAGTGAAATTGAGTCACCACTAGATGATGAATTCGTAGCTGTTATAATGTTAAGTGGTCTAACTGAGAATAACTAAGACTTTGATTCGCTGATTATGGCCATTGATAATGCTGGTACAAAATTATGTACTGAACTTGTCTCGGTCAAACTATTGGAAGAGCCACAGAGACGAGAGGACAAGCACTCGGAAGCAACCCAAATGTTTCAAGTGTAAGCGTACTGGTCATTTCTTAAAAAATGTCCCGATAAACAAATTACAGGACAACCTGCAGCAGAAAAAGAGACACAGAGTTACGGTCATGGTCGAGATAGGAACAAGCCGAAGACAATACCAAGGTTCTTGTCGCTGCACTGCCTGTCTAGGTGAACAGTGATGTATGGTATATAGACTTCGGAGCCACAAACCATATGTGCAATAATGAAAAACTAATGGTTAACAAGAGTTCTAATAAAACTGTTGAAGTGAGTATTGCAAATGGAGAAAAATTATTAACTGCTGGAATAGGACAAGTGAAAGTTCATTTTAAAAAGGTGTAAAGACAATAAGTGATGCATATTATGTACTTAATTTATATACAAATTTATTGTCCGTCAGTACTATAACCAAAAAGGGTTATATAGTTACGTTTGATAGGAATTCATGCACTGTTTATGATGGTTCTGATGTTTCAGCTACTGGTACTCAAGTTAATGGTTTGTCTCAACTCGACACTGTGTCAGACAATAGCTGTGCTGAGGATAAGGAAATTCATACGTCAAGAGCAGCAGCAGCAGTAGCTAGCGGGCTTAATATCCCAAGAAATGTGGCACAGACGACTATGACACCTCAATTCAAGGAGTGTGAAGCTTCTACAGTCAGGTATGGCAACTGATATTAATTATAGTGCATCTGAATATAAACAGTATATACCATGCATTGAAGGAAAGCAGTCTAGATTGCCTGTCCCTAAGAAATCATATACTAGAGCTACAGATGTGTTTTGTTTAGTCCATACAGACCTATGTGGCCCTATTCAAACTCCATCTCTAAGTGGTGCTAAGTATGTATTGAGTTTCATTGAGAACTATACAAGAAAATATTTTACTTATTTTCTAAAAACCAAAGTTTTTTGTAGAAAATTAAACTTGAAACAAATTAAATATACTTAGAAGTGATAGAGGAAGAGAATATATAAGTTCAAAATTTCAAGATTTCCTCATGATTAATGGAATTAAACATCAGAAAACTATACTTGATTCTCCACAACAAAATTTTGCTGCTGAACGCGCTAATAGAACTATCATGGAAAAGGTCAGGTGTATGAAATTCTGGGCTGAAGCAGTAAATACTGCTGTCTATCTGAAAAACCAAAGTCCAACTAAAGCAGTTCCTGGTACAACTCCAGAAGAAAAATGAAGCGGAATAAAGGTAAAACTTGACCATTTAAGAATTTTTGGTTGTATTACTTATGTCATGGTGAGAAATAGAAAGAAACTTGATGTAAAAGGTATTTATGGGATATAATGAAAAATCTAAAGGATATGCTCTCATTAATCCAGATAATCCTAGGAATTGTGTCAATTTTCGTGATGTTATTTTCATAGAAAATAAATTTTAAAAGAAAGAAATGTGACATGATGAAAAAGGTGATCAATAAATGCTTGTTGATCTAAATTTGAATCAAAATGTAAGTCGACCATCAGAATCACCCATTGAAAGTTCTGATATATCTCATAAGAATATCACAAAATACTTAACAAAGAATAAGCACAATCGCACTAGATGATTCCGACAGTGAAAGAACAAATGATGAATCAGATGATCGCTGAGATCCAATTTACTTTCCAGTAGAAGATTCTGAGACAGAGTCTCCAGAAGACTGCAACTTCGTAACTGTAATGATCCTGATGAACTTCAAACTGCAGCCAAGGCATTAAATGGACCAGAATCAGATAGTTGTTGTAAGGCGATGACTGATGAGTATAATTATTTTATTAAAAATAAGTTTGAATTCTGACAGAACGAGAACAGCATCATAAGCGTGTTTCGTGGAAGCGGATATTGTTGTGATATTGTGTTGAAATATAAAGCTCGTTTAGTAGCCAGAGGTTACACCTTAAAAATATGTTGTTAATTATATAAAACATTTTCCCCTGTCGTGAAATACTCCACAGTGTCGTGGTGTAACTGATCGCTTCAGCAGCAGAATATGACATGAGTATTGAGCACTTGGATGTTAAAACGACATTTCTGAATGCAGACCTGGAAGAAACGGTTTTCATCCAGCAACCACAGGGTTTTGAAGTTAAAAGGAGTGAGAATATGGTATGCAAGCTCAACAAAGCTGTTTATGGCCTTAAACAGGCATCAAAATCTTGGTACGATAAAATTAATAAGTTATTATTCGATAAGTTGAACTTCTGTCGTTTAACTTCTGAACGATGCGTTTACTATAGGTCTCAAAACCAATCGACGATACTTATAGCGCTTTATGTCGATGATTTGATCATATTTTGCTTTCAGAAATTCCAAGGAAAAGACAAAATTAAAGCGAAATTGCAGCAAGAATTTGATATCACGGATCTAGAGCCAGCCCAACAGATTCTTGGTATGAAGCTGTATAGAAAAGGTAATGAAATCTCTCTTAATCAGTCAAACTATATTCTAAAATTGCTAAAGTAATTTCGGATGGAGGATTGCAAACCTTTAGGAACACCAATAGAGACTGGTCTGAAGTTTCCCAAAGAAACTCAAAAGGATGATACTTTTTACTATAGAGGTTTGGTAGGGTCGCTTATGTACATAGCAGTTTATACAAGACCGGACATCAGTTATGCAGTAAGTTACCTGAGTCAATTTAACAACTGCTTTAGTGAAATTCATTGGAAGGCCGTCAAGAGAGTTTTACGATATCAAAATGGTACACTGAATTTGGATCAAATTTTTACTAATAGTAGTATGGATATTAGAGCCGATGCAGGTTGGGCATCAAACAATATAGATCTTCGGTCGTATACGGTCAATGTCTTCTTTCTAGGGAAGTCTGCTGTCTCTTGGGAGAGTTACTCTTGAGATAAGGCAACGTACTGTTGCATTATCTAGTACTGAGATAATGCAACAGTGCGTTGCATTATCTCAGTCATTATATACTGACTGACAATGCCATGTACTGCAGAGTACATGGCGTTATCTGACACGTGTAAAGAAGCTTTGTTCATAAGAAAACTTATTTGAGATCCTTGGTACTATAACTAAAGTTATCACATATTTAAAGGTAATCAATCTGCTATAAAACTTTGTAAAACCTTTATGTTCCATTCCAGGATGATACACATCGATATTCGTCGTCATTTTATAAGACAAATTGTTAATAATGGTATCGTTGAAGTAAAATACTTTTCAACTAATGTATGTTGGCTGATGTATTAACAAAATCACTTTGTAAAGAAAAACATTGTGAGTTGACAAATTTAATGTTAACTGTGTAGGTATGTCTGTGTATATGTTGTGAATTTATTATTAAAGTTTTGTAGAAGAAAAATATTGTTTTAGTTTGCGTTTAAGGGCCAGTGTTAGAATTATTCTAAACGCAATCTTTTTTGTGATATCTGTCTTATGATTCTGACAGACGTCCCCTTCAGTCCCTTCAAGACTTTGTACGACAGTGTTTATTTGATTTCAATAATAAATCCCACAGTAATCTCTAGAAACCTTTCTTTTTATGCCCAAATACCCAATAAAAAAAAAAAAAATTGGTGGCCAAAAACGAAAATATAAAACCAACGACACGGATATTCGTTATTTGCCATCGACTTCCGAAATGTTTGTTTATTTTTCACTTTATAGAGGAAGTCAATTGTCTTTTTTGTGAAAAAGTTTTTATTTCTCGCTTTATAGTGGGTCGGTTTGTAATTTATCTAAGTTACAATAGCCTAATGTCAACTTATCACCTTTTACAAAATATTGCTTTTCCCGATGCAGGGACGTTAATTGTTGAGGAGTTCTCCTAGTACTTCGCCATCAGCTCCACTTCACCCTATGCATTGTGACGAGCATAAATTGCTTGGCAACCATATTAAAGTAATCAAATCGCAACCCGTGAGATACTTATTATTGAGTAGTTCCGGTGACCGTCCTGTGGTCTTCATCACCAGTTCCACTTCACCAAATGGTGCTTCCCTAGAGCAAATGCACGAGTTACTACGAAAAATACCCAAATCGCTATAGGTGTGCCTTTATTGGAGAGTTCTCTCGATTTCCTCAGGATCCCATTATCAGATCCTGACCTGATGACAATGGGACCACCTAGGAGGTAACACTTTTCAAACAAAAAAAAAAAGTTACCCACCGTCTTCGGGTAATCGGGGAACATACATAAAAAAAAAATTCGGACAATCTGAGAACCTCCTTCTTTTTTTAAGTTGGTTAAAAATGAGTTCTTCCAGTCACAAAAATGAGACACTAGCTCCGGAATCATTTCGTTCTAAAGCAGCAATTATAGATACTACCATTTATATTCTCGCAGTAAATGGTAAAAAGTAGAGTAGGTACACAATTCGAAAAAAAAAAACATCTCAGTCCTTGTATGCCTCACTCCGTTTTTTTACAATAAATTCAACCGACTTCCAAACTACAAAGTGAAAAATAACTTTAATTTCGGAAGTCGGTGGCAAAAAACTAATATACTTATCCAAAGACACCGAATTCCGAAATTAAAAAGTTCTTTTTCACTTTGTAGTTTGGAAGTCGGTTGAATTAATTGTAAAAAACTTTTTTATTATAATTATGTTGATAGATTTTCTAATGTCATAAAACAACCACGCTAACAGATAGAAAAGAACCTAACTAAAATTGACGGGATATTTTTTTTTTATATTTAATTGTAAATCTCTATGGCATAGCTCCATTTAAACAGTCAGTACCAGTAGTTTCAGCACGTTTTATTTATTTTTAGGGTTCCGTACCTCAAAAAGACAAAACGGATCCCTGATAGGATCACTTCGTTGTCCATCCGTCTGTCTGTCAGTTTGTCAAAATCATTTTTCTCAGGAACGCGTGGAGGTATCAAGTTGAAATAATATAGGTAACGTAGGTCAACAAATACATAGGTCTATGGTCTTTTGGAACTCTAAAGAGATAAAGTAGAAGCTTGATCTCTTTATAGTCAACGCAATAAAAAATACGGCCTTTTATGCGAAATATTTTGATAGCCGCAAATAATCAAAACCTACAGGGTACTTCACGTTGACCTAGAATCACGAAATTTGACAAGAAACAAGGTCTCACAGCACATATAAAGGATATAGTCCGAAAATCATTAATTTATAGTTTTATCACCATCCGAACCATCTTTGCTTTAACAAGTGTAAGTTACATAAAAAATTATATGGACCATCTATAAAATTAAAGTTCTATTAAAAAAAGTATATAATAACTCTAGTTTCGACGTAAACTTTTATTTAAAGGGGTTGCGCTGCAGAGTATCCTTCCCAGCGAAACCACCATGATATATCTATTACTATACATAGTATAAGCAAATATATAGTATCAAATAATTCTATATTGAACTACACTATTTGCGCTGTAGCATGGTGCGGGTGACAGTTTCAGTAACATTTCGTTTCACTCTTGAAAGTTGCCGCGATTTACAATTTATGACTTAATATTTCAGTTGTACCACATTCGTAATATATTAAATAATTAATAACTGTAGTAAATTAAATTAAACCCAACCAGAATGTTCTAATCAAGAAATAAAATCAAATTGAATGAAAAATTAAGCAAAGTGTTATGCGTATAACGTAACGCCATAGACGTATTTAGTGATGGGATGTACTGCTACGATGGATAGTCGATATTTTTTATAATAAAAAACGTATATTGTGCGTAGGTCAATTTTTATTTTTAAAAGGTCTAATTATACTACAGAACATTTATAGGGTAAGGTTGCTTAAAAGGTTGCTAAAAAAAAATACATGTTATTCGTCTAAACTCATATCAGAGTCAGGAACATCTGAATTGTCACTCAATTCATCATCTGAATCTGTGACGGATATTATTAACGATGACTCAATTATGTTGTCAATATGTATGTCACGATCCCAATCAGACATAATGTCCCTTTTTGTTTTATTCACGACCTTCGACCAGTCTTCAGGTTGAACATTGTTGATGGCCTCTTGTAATAGGGCCAACATCTTATTTGCCGTAAATGGCGGCGAAGTATTATTTCTTGCGGCGTAACCTAAAAATAAACGAACTTATAAAAAAAAGTATTCAAATAATCATCAATCAGCCTAATCTAGTATCTGGTAATGTTTTTAAACTAGGTACATGCTACGATCGGAAAGCTGATTTTTTTATAAAGCTTCAAAATGGGAATTGAAATTAAAAGCATACCTTTTATTTGGGCCCAAATCAGCTCAATAGCGTTATACTGGCAATGGTAGGGTGGTAGTCGAAGGACCTGGTGGCCTTTTTCTTTTGCCATCTCGTCCAGAGCATAGGTAGGAGTTGGTGGCTTATGGCGTCGGACTAAGGCAATAAGCTCCGTCTTTAACATTTTTATATCTGCTGTAACTCCGTTTTCACTCAGCCACTTCACCAACTCGCTTTTGCGGTTGGATTGGTTTGGGGGTTTATTAACTTGCACCGAATGGTAGGGTGCGTTGTCCATTATTATGGTCATAGGCTCTTTTAAATTGTTTAATAGACCTATGAACCAATCTTTAAATTTTTCGTAATTCATCTCCTCATGATACTCCGTAGTTTTTTTTGACTTAAAAGCCAGCAAACAATCAGGGACGAATCCACTTGCTGTACCTGCGTGACAAATAATAAGGCGTTCGCCTTTGCCTTCCGGCACTTTGGTACACGATTGTGCCGTATCGTCGGTCCAACTTTTACCCACTGTGTGGTTGGCGTTTAGCCACGTTTCATCCAAAAAGACAACTTTGCTCCAATCACTTATGTTTTTGGCCTTCCTTAAAAATCTACATCTTGCTAGGGCAATGTCAGTCCTATCCATAATAATCTTTCTTTTGTTAACTTTTTTGTAAACAAAGCCAATATCTTTTATAACTTGCCGTAGCGAAGTAATACCTCCTTTGAACAAGTCAGCTTCTTTTAATGATTTTAGAAGCTTGAGCAATGTGGGTAGCTCCATTCTTCTATAATAATCATAAATATGATTTCTAATAGCAACCTTAGCAAAATCATCCAAATCTGTGATTGGCTTCACCTTGGTCCGCTTTTTGTTGGGTGTCGATAATTTATTTTCAAACATCCCATCTTGGCCAATTTTCTCACGTGTTATACGCGAAACAGTATTGCGGCCAATATCAAGAGCTTCGGCTACTCGTTCTACAATATGATTCAATGGTAACAACGGTCCATTATTTTGTTGTTCTCTTTCAAAGTAGTCTCGGAGGCGAACAACAAGCTCCCTGGCCTGACTACCCAAAACAGTTTTTTTTGTATGCTTAGGCATGGTAATAACAACAAACTCAACAAACTTATAACAAATAACAATTTAACAAAAATGAAAACAAACAATGAAATCGTAATACGTGTCACATTAAGTCACAATATAACGCGCTTGCACTCGTACTCGCACTCACAGCATCGCACGGGTAAACAACATGGCCGCCGCGCCGATGCACCATAGAGCAAAAATGTTGTCACGAAAAAAAAAACATAAACCCGATTTTGATTATTTTATATAAGTACAAAGATAATTATGTAGCCATAAAACATTTATATTGACAAGTTTATACACGTAGCACACACGTAGTTACACTGCACAACTGAATAATACACTAATTTTCATAACAATATTAAAGAGAACTAGATTCACGCTGCGAGTATCGTTAGCGATAAAAATGAATTGCATAACCTCACATCCCTACGTGGTACTGACAAATGTCAACGTCATACGGGCAACTGTCACCCGCACCATGCTACAGCGCAAATAGTGTAGTACCCCCAAATCCAACTTACAATTTGATTTTATGTTCCTATTTCTATGTAGTTATTTATTTTAGTTATAGTAATTATTATTGTGGCATGTATTTTAATCTTTGTTTACTAACGTAATTTTTAATTAGGTATACTAACATAAATATGGATCACCGTATCTGAGACGAATAAATAAATAAAATAAATATGAAAATCCTCAAACTATGTTAAATAAGTATAAGAATTTACGACACCATAATCTTTTTCGTAAAAATGGTAATTGAGCACCTGAAATAACAAAAAAGGAAAGACTCAAGTTTTCCTTAAATTAATAAGAGGTTGTTTTAGTTCAGGCGTTACTACTTAAATAGACTTGACGGCGCAAGAGAATTGGTTCAGTGACGCCAAATCTTCTGATTATGATTGTCAGTTTCAGAACGAAGTGTCAACTGTCTATTTTGACGTAACACCAAGTACTGGGGTGGCGGCCTGTGGGACGAGACACAAAAAAAACGTCAGGGGATAGATCCATCAATCGAAAAGAAGTTATTGATTTCTGGCATTGTGATTATTGTGTTAGATATCCAGCAATGTGTGTGTAATATTTCTCACAGATATATATTTTTTTTAAACACAAACCTTACTGTTGTCTCTGATTTTGTAATTAAAACTGCAAAGCATGTTTTTTTTTTTCGAGTAAATTTGGAAAAAGTTGGAGGTACCGTTTTGTTCGTATATTTAAATTAGATTGAGGATTTGGGGGTACTAGTTCAATATAGAATTATTTGATACTATATATTTGCTTACACTATGTATAGTAATAAATATATCATGGTGGTTTTGCCGAGAAGGATACTCCGCAGCGCAACCACTTTAAATTTATTTAAAATGGTTGCGCTGCGGAGTATCCTAAACTTTTAAGTTTACGTCGATATAATTTTTAACTAGAGATATATATATATATATTTTAATAGGACTAAAGTCTATGGACTGCCTATAAAATTCTTTTTATAGGCAGTCCATAGACTTTTTTATGTAACTTATACTTGCTAAAGCAAAGGTGGTTCCGCCAGGGTGCAGGACTTTTTATTTTTGGTTGCTCCGTGGATGTGTGACCATATTTACATACCAAGACCCCTCCGAGCCTCGGAAAGCACGTTAAGCCGTTAGTCCCGGCTGTCATTTGTACATCTTTTAGAGTCGGTACGGGTAGAAGATAGAAGCCTAAAAGTCTGACAACCTGTCTTACCAAGGGGTATCGTGGTACCTAGTAACTAAGTAGTAACTAACTAAGGCTACGCAGATGGTGATGAGTGAATAAAAGAGAGTTTTATTCACTGATATCGATGAATCAATGCCTTTTTCGAGTGACAATGATAAAAAAAATTAAACTTTTTTTTTTTCTTAACTTATTATACTTTTTATTTTACATACCACAATACTCCACGTCGTTCACTTTAAATTTTATAGCTCCCATAATTGAACATCGACTTACTTAATTGGCACGATTTGAAGTAATAACACAGCTATCCTAGATAGCTACATTTTGTATCGACAAATAAACGTAGGTACCTGCATTATTTATTTGATAAACATTTATTTGAATTTCCTAAGTGAATTTCGACTATCTTAACGACTTTAATAGTACCACCTGATGTATAACTTAAAAAAGACGTCGAGGGAAATTTAGATAAATAACCAGTCAAATTCTAGGTAGTTGCCAAACAGGGTTATAATTACATAGTGGATGATTACTAAATTAACCTACTGCCTGTAGCTTTTGTACCTGACTAACTAACGGATTATTGTTGTCTAAACAATGATCCGTTAGTTAGTCAGGTACAAAAACTTAAAAGCTATGTTAGTGTGTTATTATCAGTGATCGGAGCAGGTAGAGCAATTTTTTGTACTTGCGATCATCATCATCATCATTTCATCCAAAAGATGTCCACTGCTGGACATAGGCCTCCCCCAAGCACCGCCACTTCGACCGATCCTGTGCTTCCTGCATCCAGCGGATTCCTGCGGCCTCCACAAAGTCATCGGTCCATCTTATTCCTTGCTACGCTACGTCTTCCGGTACGCGGTCGCCACTCCAGAACCTTTCGGCCCCATCGGCCTTCTGTTCTGCGAGCAATGTGCCCTGCCCATTGCCACTTAAGTTTGGCAATTCGGGCTATGTCGGTTACCTTGGCTCTCCTACGAGTCTCTTCATCGATCACGTTGGGAAACTCCAAGCATAGCCCTCTCCATTGCTCTTTAGGTGATAAGGCCTTCTGATAAGGCCCATTGTAAGCGACCACGTTTCAGTACCATAGGTCATCACTGGCGATACGCACTGGTCAAAGACTTTCGTCTTGAGACTCTGTGGTATGTGGGACGCGAAGATATTGCGTAGATTCCCGAACGCTGCCCAGCCGACTCGATTTCGACGATTGACCTCTTTCTCGAAGTTGGACAGTTTGTTCTAGGTAAACTAAAGAAAATACGTTTATTTGCGGTAAACATGTCGCAAAAAAAGGTTTAAAAAAAAACACGTAAATAACAAATTGGAGGAAAATATGCGTCACATACACGCAAAACGGCCATCGCTCACCTTAATGCTGCGACCCCATGCGAGACAGAGCCCCAGCGCTGGTTACTGAATACTCGTTCACAGCTTCGAGCGTAGCGTCTCCGATCTTCATGACAATAGGTGTTACATGGGCATTTGACATAACCTTTGTCTTGTCCATGTTCATTTTAAGATCCACTCTTTCGGAGGCTCTACTGAGGTCATCGAGCATGTCTTAATATGGACACTCCAGGAATCCCGGGAAATTACTTTGTAAAAAGCTATACAGTCTTAAGGAAGTATGAGCGATCACATATCCTCCTCCGACGGGTAAGATAAGACGATCAAAGGCGGAATAAGACGATCACGTTTCAGGTTAAAGAAATACATAAACTTTATTTTTTAAATATGTAATATATTTATTTTATTTTATGTAACAATTTTGTATAGATAAGTATCAATAGCCATTACAAACTCATTCTAAAGTTCTACAAGATCATATTGCCTTATAAATTGTTTGTTCCTTCGATATTAAAGATACATTAGAAAGGAAAAAACTATTTTTAAAATTTAAAATAAAATCGGTATTAACACGAATAAATAAATTAGCAACGCGTCGCTGATGTTACTTTGACAACGTCGTGCACTCACTGCCAATGCCAATACATAAGACAAGCTTTATTTTATCCTTGTTAATAAAAAATCAATTCATTTTTTCGAATCCCGGAGTTTCAGTTACAATCCCGAGGAATGTTTATATTAACGATTTCAACGTTTGCAATCATTGAATCAAAATAGCTCTACCTATTCCGATCACTGGTTAATATAAATAGGTAAGTATTAAAGAGTTTAAAAGAAGCATTAGAATGCTAATAGTTGATTAAGTTTTTGCACTCAGAAAGTAGTGTAACGAATTATAAACACCTGGTAAAGAGTTTGTAGTCATTGAAACAAGAAACAAAGACAACAGGGTAGAAGATGAGTATGGTGGTTCGTTCACATCGTCGGAAAGTATTGACGAAAGTATAGTGAAAGAAAAATTAATGCAAGAGAAAGGAAAGACCACTATATATTTTCGATTATTGCAAAGTCACAGCATTAGGGACAGCAAACACAGATTTTCATTCCATCACCGTAGTATTCCTATCCAACTTACAAAAAACCCGACTGCGGCTGTAGGTTACTAAAAAGTAGCGCCATCTAGTGACCTTATTTATTGTAAAACATTTTGGATAATTTTGAAAAGTATTCTAGTTTTGTGATGAGAAGGTGGTTCCAGGTAATAGTTAAAAGGGCCGATTCCACTGGTGGAAATCAATAGTGAGCTATTTACTGCATTATGAGAAGCGATTCTGCTCATCATGCCGAAGATCCTCACCTGATTTTCACCAATTTTTTATGAAACCAACTTAAAGTTACTACTACCTCTCAAATAAAAAAGAACCATCGACATCAAATCTCATAAGACTGAGATATCCAGTCGCCACCTCACAGTCCTTCTTGCCACTTTTTGGAGGAAGTACCCCTTCGATCAAAAATTCCCGACGATAAAGATTCTATAAAATCATAAAACCTGTATACCAAGTTTCGTTCAGATCAGTTGTAAATACGACCTGTAGAGGAGTAACAACAAACTGACACACGAAAGCAAATTTTGCCAGACTTCAATCAGAGACGCTTCGCTTACTTGGCCAATTAATAATATGTAATAACTAGCTTTTGCCCGCGGCTTCACCAAAGTGGATGTCGGAAAATATCCCACGGGAACGTACTACCGATACCGGGATTACATACCTAAAAGCCGAGGAACAGGTCATTGACTCTTACCGCTGCACCTGCTTTACGGTCAACCACAATTATTTTGTCACGCGTAATTTTGAATCTGTGATATCTTTTAAACTATTCATTTAAATGAAATGATGTCAAGGCATATTTAGGATCTAAATTAAATACTCAATTTAAGTAACATAGTTTATTGGATATGGATTAATATAATACCGGTCAAAATAGCTTCTAAGTGTAACAATGAAATTTTTATCAAATTCTGAAAGATAAAAATAGTTATTGTGGGTCTTCCTTAGAATATAGATATATACCATCGCAAACTTTTTTGTTGAACTTTTTAAGGTGAACAATACTGTACAACATAAATTTTATGTAACTTTTACGATGTCCGCGGCACACGCCAATAAAGTTCCCAGTCGGCATGATCTTTTCCGACATCTTCAACAATAATTGTCAAATTTCAGCTAATTTACACAAAACCTTAATGAATTATACACTAAAACCTTCCGCATGAATCACTCCGTCCATTGGTGAAAACTTTTTGTTAATCCGTTCAGTAGTTTTTGAGTTTATCGCATTCAGACAGATAGACAGATGCGGCGGAGGACTTTGTTTTGTAATATGTAAGACTATATTTGCAATATTTTGTGTCAAGTAGGTATAATAACCTAGTGATAAATTAAATGTTCCTACTTGCTGCGCCCGAAGAGGGTCATGTACTCATAAGTTTAGCTTATATTCATAGCCTGTAAATGTGTGCAATATTTGTATGTATAAATAACATAACACAATCCCCTAGAAAATTTTGCTTTTGACTATGAAATGGAAATACTTGAAGAGCAATGTGTGCAATGAGCAACGAGCGAGCTCGGAAAATTTAGTCAGTCAGCCCCAGATCATTGTGGCTGTGATGAAAATCAAGATTTAGATAATCTTAAGTCTTGTTGTTCATGTCTGCTGCTGTTTATCTAACAACAGGCAAACATACATACAGGAGAAACCATGCTCGCCAGTTCATGTTTGCCCAGTGGTATTGTTCTTGTAAAACTGACAATTTATCTTGTTTTTAAATAACTTTTGTCCATATTTTGATCTAATACCAATCTAAATCTTATTAAGGCTCGTGCAGACCAGCGCGATATCGCGGGCGCGACCATCAGCGCGACCCGTGTCGCGCCCGCGATATCGCGCTGGTTGTACGAGCCTTCAACTAAAACACATTTCAATGGAAAATAAAAATATGAAACATAATGATTAATTCATTTATAATTAAAGTGCATAGTTATAATCTTCCCCATAACATAAATGCTTATCTAAACAGTACAATTTGCAAAGGACAGCTGATAATAACATGTTTTTATTATTCGCTGTAAGTGTAATTTATTGAATGAAAATAAAAAGAATTTGAAGTAATTTCTAGGTGCAGTGCAGAGCAGCATTGAAAAGGAATAATTTTAAGTTATTCGAAACCAACAAAGAAACAATCGTAATGTGACTAATTGAACTTGAAATCCGCAGGATTCGTCGACGATAGTAGATAATTTCTTTCAACGGTGTAGGGCCCATCTGGAACAATAAAAAAATGTTAATCATCTTTATAAAGTACGTATGGCTATCATTGAAAAAGGTTAAAATATCAGTTGAAAACGTTTTATGGAATGGCATACGTTACGGTGCAAATGAATTAAAACATCCAAGTCATAATATAATTTTGAAAATGGTTATCTGTGTACCTTCTTGGTACCACTGTGTTGTAGGAATGCCCGACTCAAGGCGAGTAGCAACAATAGCTTCCCTCATGGCAAATGCTACAGCCACAGCCATGCACATTGGAGGCTCACCGATACCTGAGCAGAGATAAAATAATAATATAAATAAATATTCTTGCTTGAAGAATAACGTGAATAATTGCATTGCGTACATTCATCAAATCTCACTTACATTTAGATCCGAAGACAATATTTTCAGTAAAAGAGTTTTTCCTAAAGTAAAGCCACCACTCCCGAGGAATGTCCCTGGCTAACGGCACATGGTAGTCCCAGGTACGGTCAGTTAAAAGTTCACCAGTCGCAGCGTAGACAAGATGCTCACAAGTCCAGTAGCCCATTCCCATTATGAAGGCTCCTTCTACCTAAGTGGGTATAACATTTATGAGATGCAGAAAGAAGAAAGTAAGTTTATAACATTACTCTTTCTTTATTCTTTGAGTTTGGTTATCTAAATCAAATCATTGCTAAATACTTACATACATACATAACATCACGCCTTGTTTCCCCGAAGGGTTGGGCAGAGGTGACCCTGTAGCAGGCACACCCACATTTCGCCAGTTATGTTTAAGTCCCATGTAATGGACGAGCCTTTTGCTATAAACCGGGCACAAATCCAGACTCCGAGCTGCTACTGAGAAATTTCAGATAGAAAAATTCAATAACACTGCCCGACCCGGGAATCGAACCCAGGTCCTCTTGCTCAGCAGTAGCGCTTGCGACCACTAGACCAACGAGGCAGAAATACTTACTTGGCCAATATCAATTTCAGGACTAACACTCTGTCCAGCATCTTCAGAAAGATCTACCCTCAGCAACTCAAACTGTCCGGTAAGTACATCTAATTCTACTTCAGCTAAAGTAACTCCAAAAACATCAAAGGGATATTCCTCATCAGTCCTCGTGAACCCATGGGCTTGCAAGTCCACATTGTCATTATAAGCTTTTGTTATCAACTCTTCCCAAGTAGGGTTATCCATCTGCTCTCTGATTGGTCTCAATCTATCCAAGAGTTGTTGGCAAGCTCTTCTAACACCGACAATTACATTTTGATTTATAATACTTCCTCCACCAAGAGAACAGTTTGGTGCAATTACAGTATTATTTTCTTTAATAATGATTTTGTCCACAGGGATATTAAGCAAATAGGCTGCTACTTGAACTGCTTTAGTATTAATACCTTGACCCATTTCTACGGCGCCATGTGTTATTACTACAGAACCATCTCCACGATATACTGATAGATTTATGTAAAAATTTAGTCCTCCAATTGGAGTCCATCTTAGGAAAGCGAATCTCAGTCCTCTTTTCTTCCATCTATTTTCATGGTTGAATTTGTTGACAATTTCTCGTCGTTTCATATAATCAGACTTTATGACAATGTTGTCAACCATTTCTTTTAGGTCACTGCTATATTGCGCGTCTAGGTTGGCTAGTCTTACATCTAAAGGATCCAGGTTCAACTCATATGCGGTCTGTTCCATCACAAGTTCTGCCATAGCGACGTGCTCTAGTGTTCCTGTTGGAATTTAGAATTCGTAAGTAAACAAAATATGAGGAATGCTTGTTGAGGAGATCATAAGTAGTTGATAACATAGCCTTACCTGGTGATCTAGCCCAAGTATTCTTAGCCGTATCAGTTGTACTATTAAAGCTGGTATAGTTCCATCGAGCTCTGTTGTAAGCGTTATTGAATTGACCGACGCCAAGCAAAGTGAGTTGTTCGTTTGTTTTATATCCATTGTCTTCAAATACCCTGTAGTTGATGTACTGAATTACTCCGGATCTGTTCACGCCAGCCTAGAAGCAGAATGTAATATGAAAAAAAAGTGGTGTCTTTAACTGGCAGAAAAGCATTAAAGAATGAGATTAAACTTAGGTAAATGAAACTATTATTCAGCATGAAACGATGCACAGTATCTGTGAGAGGGCGTTGTATACTTCTTGTTAGTTGTCAGCCAATCACAGCTCTCGTGACGTCACATCCATGACCAATCAGTACCGAGTTCCGGTAGTCACGTGGTGCCAGGTGGTGTGTTTGCTAATGCCGGACCTTTACCTCATAGTAGTCTCTCACCAGGAGACCTTGAACGATGCTGTGCATCGTCTCTGCTTAAAAACACAAGTTTTATTTTCATGTAAAACTTGCACTATTTTATACCTCAAATTCAGAACAGCAGGGAAGTCTCTTGCCCACGGCTCTCGTATTAGTAGTCAAGGATTGGATGAACCGACAAGGTCTGTTAAGTTTCTTCACTGCAAGTGCGGCGGCAATCGCCCCTTGAATATTGCGGGACAATTTCAGGCCATACGAGCCTCCGACACGACGGGTGTGCACGTCAATCCTAAGATTTTAAAAACATTTCATAGGTAAGTCATCGACAGAACTATCTAAGTCTATGATTGTTGTATGTACCAAAATCAACAAACCTGTTTTGATCCATATTCAAAGCCCTCGATATCATCAATTGCGCGCCTTCCATCCATTGTGTTGAGCAGTACACGTCCAGTCCCTCATCAGAGGGCTTGACGATAGTAGTCAGAGTTTCCAAAGTAAAATGGTATTGGCCATATATTGAATTAACTCCTTTTATTTCTTTAGCTACAAAATCTGTGCCTCTGTCAGTAGCTTCTATTGCAATAAATTGGGTGCTTCTACTTGAGTTATTTATAGTTTGTCTTACATCTAAGAGTGGTTCTCTAAGATTTGTGTATGTAGCTTCGACTAGTTTCGCAGCCCTGTCTGCAATATAACGAGTCTCAGCCACAACTATGCCGATTGGCTGGTTGAAATATTTGACGGTACCACTAGCTAAGACTTCTTCATTGGCAGAGTATAAAAACGAGTCGGGTGGAGTAAAAGAGTTTATTCCTGGGATGTCTTCTGCCGTATAGAACGCTATTACGCCTGGGAAAGCCTGTTCAAAAATAGCTAATTTTGTAAAAAAATTGTTAGGTCTAGACTTTTACATTGAATATGATAAATTCTTACCAAAGCTTTGCTGGCATCAATGGACACAATTTCACCCAAAGCGACTGTACTTAATGCCAAGGCACAGAATACCTCGTTGGGAAAATTAGGTAAATCATCAGCGTAGAAAGCCTCTCCCGCACATTGTATCTAAAACCAACGTATAAACGATAAAACAGAGAAACTTTGTAGTTTGTCTGTGTGTGAGTTTGTCGAAAAAAAAAATTATGTTTGAACAAATTATTCACATTATTCGAGTTTTTCTCACCAAAGCTTCCACTTTCATAATAGGTTGTGTCACGGGCCATACAGATCGGTTAGTTTCAAACACCTGAACACCTCTGGACACTGGACGGGTATCCGATAAGACTGTCGCTCCAGATTTGTAGCGAGCGTGCAGATTTGTATCAGGAGATAGCGACAATAAACCCTGCGATTGTAGAAAATTGATAATTTCAGTTTGTTGAGCAGTGTTTCATGCAAAGTTAATTGACAAAATTATTACTGCTCATTACTAACAACAGTAATAATAGTTACGCCGATTAACTCATTATAAAAATTTAACTAGAAAATTAAATGTAATTTGAAATATTAAAAAATGTAACAGAACTTTTTTTCTGTTTGGAGATTCTTATCTTAGTTAATTGATTCCTTGGCGTGATTCTTATCTTAACTAGAAACAAATTGTCATCATTGAAAATTGGCGATAAATTTCATTTTCTCTGTGATATGATTCACAAGCAGAACTTGCTCATAGAACATAAAATATAATAATAATGCCGGCTCACTTTATAAAATAATTCTCACTTTAATACTTAATACTCACTTTATAAAACAATCCCAGAGCCACTTTCTTCCTATACTCCACTGAAGGATCGGGCGGGTTATCCTCAACCACCAGCTCAGCTTCCATTATCTTAAGTGATGACGTCAGAGTGTCATTGGTGAAGAGCTTTTTCCCAACTAAGAACTTCTCTGTCGCAGTAGCCCTGATGAATTTTGGGGAGAGAGCTCCGATGACTATCCTTGCAGACTTGACTATGTTGCCAGTTGCCATTTTGTACAGAAATCCTGCATGAACTAAAGCATGGGCATTTTGAGAGCGTGGCATCACCTGTAATTATTATAAAGTACTCTATTAAACTTCCTTTTTATACAATCAAAGGAATCCCAGTTGTTCCATTAATTTCTGCTTTGAAAGATATCTCTAAATAATTATAAAAAAGATGTACAGTTCATTAAGGGTTCAGTAGGGTTTTTTTTGTTTGTTTCTTTGGGGTAGGAAATTATCAAATAACTTCTTCCGCTCTGGGCGGAGCGGGAGGGCGTGCCAGACTCTTACTGACTAAAACCCACCCGTGTTCCTTCAGTTGCCATGTTGCCGGGGGCCACGATCTCCCTTTCGGACTTCTTCGCAACCCCGGCAGGCATCGGCCCTAGCAGACCCCGTGAACTCTGCTGACATCTCTTTGAGGTGCGCGTGGAACACAACGCGCTGTTGACCCGGGCCTGGTCCTTATCGGACGGCTAGCTACCTATTGCTCACCGTCCACAAGCCGGCGTCTATGGTGGCCGGAAATCGGTCTGCGATTGCCGACGCCCAGGGCGTCTCCTGCGGCGGTCAGGAGCGTGAGGGCGCGAAATTTGCCTCTCCCTCACGCGTTCCGCCTCCTCGCGAGCATTCTGAACACCCCTGTGTTATTTTTCGTCGGTTATTAAAAAAAAATCATGGTTTCAGTTTTCGCGTCGATGTCCCTGCCACCCTGTATATTTTTAACCTCCCGAAACAGCCGTGTCCGGTGAGGATCTGCGTCAGGCGGAAGGTTTGGACGCCGTGGCGCCTCTTTAGCCACTGTTCAAAGAGGGGACTTATCGCCGCAATCGTGGCATGCCCAAAGCTATTCACTTACGATCATAAAAAATAACCGTTTTCCAAAAAGGAGAAGGTTCTTTGTTCGTCTGTTTGTTTTATTTAATTTTTTATTTATGTCCATCGATATTTTCTTCAGTTGTAGATCGATTATAAAAAATATTTTTTTCATTTCGTAGAAGAAGCTTGCGCGGTGGGCCCATATAAATTTTATTAACTTTGCTTGGGCAGTTTTTAAGTTAGCTTCAATAATACGTATTTTTTGCACTTAGTCAAAGTCAAAGTCAAAGTCAAAACATTTATTTCAAATAAGCCCATGTATGGCACTTTTGAACGTCAAAATTTACAGAATAATATAATTGATTCTAGTCGCCCCTTCCAAAAGGTAGTTTTCGTATGGAGAAGAATGGGCAAGAAACTCCACCGTTACTCTTTTAAAATGTTTTACAATAGTTTGTACTAGTACGTACATTAGTTAAATAATTATATGTGAAGACGATGCACCTAGAATAAAATTACTATACCACAATAGGTAAAAAGAATTAAAAATGAAGCAACGACAGATAATTTAATTATATGATAGATACATGGTGCTCACATATTTACAAACATAGTAAAAGTAGACGATTTTCCTAATGTTTTTAAAATTAATAAGTCGGTGTGTGAGGAAGTAATCACAGAATGTAAAATCAATGTCATATAATACAAAATTATAAATTTAACAATTAAATTAGCAACCTGTTTGATTTTGTCTTGATTCTAAATTGTCCTATGGAGCAGGACCAGCATGTTTCCAAGCACTCTTATCTTGGATATAATCCTCTAATTTGTAATATGCTTGTTTACAAAGTGTACTTTTAATCTGAGTTTTAAATTTTCTTTCATTTAATTGCAATATGTCACAAGGTATTTTGTTGTAACATTTAACACAGTACCCCATAAAAGATGTATGTACTTTAGATAATCTGAAAAATGGTTGATCTAGTTTATCTTTATTTCTAGTATTAAAATTATGTCTATCACTTATTTTATTAAAAAGATGTGGATTTTTCCTTACATACATAATATTTTCATAAATGAATTGGCAAGGTACCGTCATAATATTAATCCTTTTAAATAGTTTCCTGAGAGATTCGCGGCGACGTAGATTATAAATGGCTCTGACAGCTCTCTTTTGTAAAATAAAGATGGATTCAATGTCAGCAGCCCGACCCCACAGTAAAATGCCATACGACATAATGCTGTGGAAGTAGCTAAAATAGACCAATCGCGCGGTTTCTACATCTGTTAACTGTCTTATCTTTCTAACAGCATAAGCGGCCGAGCTTAGCCGCCCCGCAAGAGATGTTATATGAGGTCCCCATTGTAATTTCTCGTCTAGCGTGATTCCTAGGAAAACCGTTTGATTAATAAATTCCAGTTTTTCCCCATTCAATATGATGTCACATTCGCTACTTCTAACATTAGGTAATTTAAATCTAATGCATTTGGTTTTTGTTTTATTTAGTACCAAATTGTTTACCGTAAACTAATCTTGGACTTGTAGAATAGAGCTATTAACGTCTTCAAGATTTTGTGACCGTCGGTTTATTTTAAAGATTAATGATGTGTCATCTGCAAATAACACCATCTTCGGTTGATTTTGAAATAATTGGGGTAAATCATTAATGTAAACTAAAAAGAGGAATGGACCCAATATCGAACCTTGGGGAACGCCCATTGCCATTTCAGACCCTAATGAGTTTACGCCGTTTACCTGAACTTTAACCTTTCTATCTTTCAGGTATGATCTAAGTAAATCAAGAGCTGCATTCCTAATCCCATAGTGCTCTAGTTTCAGCAGAAGTGTCTCATGGTCTACACAATCGAAAGCCTTCGAGAGGTCGCAAAAGATTCCAATGGCATCTTGTGCTTCTTCCCAGGCATTAAAAATGTTCTTTATTAGAGTGACACCGGCGTCAGTGGTACAACGCCCTTTGGTGAAACCGTACTGTTGTTCATGAAAGATGGAATTTTTATTAAAGTGAGGTAACATTTGATTGAGCATCAACTTTTCAAACACCTTACTGAGCACTGGTAGAATTGATACAGGCCTATAATTGTTGGGTTCTTTACTATCACCAGATTTGAACAATGGAACTACTTTACTGTGTTTCATGAGATCCGGAAAGACTCCTTGGTCTATACTGGTGTTAAATATGTAAGCTAAATAGGGCGCAATGGTTTCGATTATAGATCTACAGACTTTTACAGACATTCCCCAGAGATCTTCTGTTGATTTAATTTTAAGATCTTTAAAATCTTTTATAACAGCCTGGGGGTTTGTATGCTGAAACCTAAACTCCAAAGGGCAAGCCTTCACATTCTGTCTAAGTAAGGCAGCAGAAAGCGCGGGTGAGGAATTTAAAGCTTGAGTAGTTTTAAGGGGAATATTAGCAAAAAAGGATTCAAATTCTTGAGCTATTTCTATATCTGAGTTAATGGGGCCATGTGCAGTCTCTAAATTAAATTCAGTATTTCGCTGTTTTTTCCTACCTGTTTCATTATTTATTATTTGCCAGGTAGTTTTTATTTTATCATCAGCTGATTTTATTTTATTGCTAATATAAAGAGCTTTGGCTATTTTGCACACACTTTTAAAAGTTTTTGAATATTTTGCAACATACTTATGAAAGCTTGTATTATTCATATGTTGCTTTAGGCCATAAAGTTCAAATAGTTTTTCCCTGCTTTTACGAATACCTGGAGTCGCCCAATCACTAAATAAGAACTTTGTGTAAATACTTTTAGTCTTTTGTGGAAAAGTGTCATTAAATTGCGTGTTTAATAGTGAAAAGAACTCGGCGTAGAACTCATTTGGGTCATCTATATTATTAAAACTCTGAACACATAATTTATTGGCCAAAGAATTATTTAATTTCTCTAAACTTTTACATGTAATTGGCCTAAACCTTATTTGAATTTTTTGTAAAGGTATGTAGGAGCAAAATGTTATTGTTTGTCCACTGTGATCTGATGGCAACTTATTTACAATTTGTTTGTGTAGGTAATCACAGTTACAAAAAATATTATCTATACAAGTGGCAGAAGAAGCTGTCACTCGGGTTGGTTCAATAAAAACATTTGACAAATCAAATGACCTAAAAAGACTTAATAATCTGACAGTGTTCGAGTTATTTTCTAATAAGTTAATATTAAAATCACCACATATGATTTTTGACTTACTACTAGTACAATTTGGATGACGTTATAATAACTTTCTGTCACTGTTATTTACATAGCAGGTAGTGGGAGATAATCGAATCTGTATGGAGTAGCTACCAGAACTAAAAAGTGAAAATTATAAACTTTACAAAAAAAACAACCGACTTGCAAAAAACACACTACAAAGTGAAAAATAACTTTAATTTTGGAAGTCGGTGTCTTTCTTTCGTTTTAGCCACCGACTTCCGAAATTAAAGTTATTTTTTATGTTTTTGATTTTTTTGGAAGTTGGTTATTTTTGTTGTAATAAGTTTTATTTTATAGATATAACACATGCAATGTCGTCACGTCTGCCTTTGTTAAACAACCAGGCATTATTATTGTCATTTTAGCGGTTTTAACTTTTATTATTGGTACAATTAAAATTACTAAAATTTCGTGAAACAGTTTTTTTTTAATTTGATTAATCTGGATCTAAATTACAAGATTGAATAAAACAAATAGGAATTTTCTAGTTTACCTTATAGGTAACCAAACGATGGTCATTACATAGCGGAGGTAGCATAATGTTCCAAATAACACTTCCTCTCATGTTCACTCTGAGAAACTGTTGCATCGTCAGCGTTTCCTTTGCACACAAACTGTTCTCTAAAATTAATAGATTGTGGGTGTACATAAAATGTAACTTCTATAAATAAGAAAATCTTTATATTAACATTCAGGTCAAGTTTTAGGATTATTATTTTTTTACTCGAAATGCTTTCAATTCTTAATCTCCATATTTGAAATCCAAAGAACAAAACCAAAACCATAAATAATCAATCAAAGTATACTTACGTATAGTGACTTGTGCCCCAACTGTTTCTAAAAGCAAGAAAATATCTGACGCGAACCAGTGGTGCTTGTTCTTGATCATTAAGTTCCCGGCAATCGATGCCACCTGCAGACACGAATATTTTAATTATAACCTAATCAACAATGATATAGATATGACTATACTAGGGACTATTATAGGATAATCCACTAACGTTTCTTATCGGAATGTGAGCAACATTTAGTACGTGATCGTAAATCTTCTGCAAATATCCAAAGTATTCTTCTTTAGACACAGTTAGTAGTATCTCCAGAAACTCTGTGAGTGTCGTCCCAGCATTAACTATTAAGTTTTGGTCAAGTGTATATCCTTTGAGTTCTTTGACACCACTTAAGTCTATAAGGACACGAGGATACTCATCTATAGGATATACTCCTGCAAACATAAACTTTAGTAAATCTCCTTCTATTTTTATAGCGACGATAATTATTACTAACGAAAAATTCTACCAACCTCTTGCAGTATTACCACTAATAAGCATATAAGAATCATCGCCCTCTCTATCCAAAATCGTAAATATATCTTTTACTTCTTGCACACGATACCAAAGCCTTTTATCTTTCAGTTTGATCTCAATGGTGCATTCTTTTCCATTTTCTTGATCTATGAAGCACCACTCACTATCCTCGCAATTACTTTTATCACAAGCTTCACCAGTTTTCTTACAGATTTGAAGATCTTCAATGTCTCGAAGCTTGATCTGCCTTGGAGCATCGATGGCAAACTTTTTGAAGGCTTCAAGGATTGGCCTGTAGCCGGTACAGCGGCAAACGTTGCTAGCTAATGACTTTTCTATTTCTAGCATTGTAATGTTAGGATTGGTTTTAAGCAGGCTGCAAATAAAATAACAAGTCCAGATGACTAATTGATATTTTTGGTCCTATAAAGCGGATGATGCCTGAAAGATGCCAACTTTTTTGACAAATTCATTACTCGAGAAGAAATTATAGTTATTTATTTGCCTTACCTATACATCGACATTACCCAAGATGGTGAACAATATCCACACTGAGAACCATTTTCTCTAGCCAGTGTAGTCTGTAGCTCCTGGTAGCCTATCTTCCTGTTGCCCAACCCCTCGATGGTGGTGATCTCCAATCCATGGCATGCTGTTACTGGTTTCATGCACTACCAGATGAAACAATGTTGTTTTTAATACCAAGTATCGCTCCAGTAGTCGTGAATACAAACAATCAAACAGTGAATAATATTTTTGGAACAGAAATAAAAGGATATTATTCGTAAATTTCAACAGTTCGTCAAAATGACGCGCTGATTAGCCGGCAAGTATAAGTCTGAGTGAAAACATTAGTACCATATTCCTGGCGATTACTGGCTATAGGTAGTATAATCAAACATCTTTTATGAATCATACTACAGGAAAACTATGAAAACTAGATACGTGACTGAGGCCTACAACCGGCCAAATAAGTAAGATACCAGGATAATGTACCTAGCCCGTTTTACTCCATAGAGACTGTTCTCCGCTAGCTTCAACTTTTTGACTAACTGACCGACAAGAAAAGAAAAAATGGTTTAATTGAAATAAATGCTTTGAGTTTGAATTTGATCGATGCACTACCAACTAAATGTTTCCATTCGTTTTTAGAAGAAGTTCTATTGCCGATTGATTTACTAACCGAGTTGATAGCATACGGCTTGATATTGGCTCGATGTACGCTGACGATACAGGCTCCGCAGCCGCCTTCGCGACACATGTACTTGGTGCCATGGAGCCCTATGCACAGCCGCAAGTAGTCCACCAGCATCACGTCTGAGCTCACATCGCACCCCACTAGTAAAAATGTATTTGGACGATATAATAAAATTCTTAAGTAGGTCATTTATTCTATCATCTTTCGTGACATTTAAAAGATTTTTTATCTGATATACAAACACATAATATTAATTTTCAACACTTAATTACTTTCTTTTATTTGTTTGTTTTTTTATATCCAGAAAACTATTAAATAGATCAAAAAACATAACAACATGGGTCTTTTCACCCAATAGCATTGTAAGCTTATCTAGTTGAATTAGACATAAGTTTGTGCATTGCAGTGGTGTTAAGATCTATTGAGTAATGTTCTAAGCGTCACGACTTATTTTATCTCTGTACTCTAAAATATCAATGCTATTTATTGTCGTAATATATTATTATAAACTTATTTAACATCATATGTTAAGAAGAAATTGAATGGTCAGGATTGATTGTGTCATTGTATCATTAAACGTCGAATGTCGAATTTGATTAAATAAAGCCTAAATACGGGTATATTTTTACTACAGTTTATTAAACAAAATAGAAAAATTTCTACGACCGTTTCGACCGAGACCCGTCCTCAAGACAAGATTTGTTCCCTCAGTGGACACATTGGAAAAAGCACATTTGAAAATGTTCTGATAGTTATAACTACGAAGGAGAAAACTATTGCAAATGAAACTAAATTTCGATTACCAACTAATCATTTGTCCCCTACGACTTTTGTGCGCATACAGGATTGCACTGATTACGATATTGCTGTAAAGAGACTTGATGCCTTAGATGAATAATTGGTCTCTGAAGCCACCTAACGAAATATATTCCAGGCACAGATTAGCAAAACGAGCGCAACAACCAGGTGAGTCCATCGACCAGTATCTACAAGCCTTGAAATTGCTCTCAAAAGAATGCAATTTTAAACAAGTGACCGCTGAACAAAATGAAAGATATTTTATTAGAGACGCTTTCATATCCGGAAATTTGTCGTCCATAGTCCGTCAAAGCCTGTTGGAAAATAGCACTCTCACACTAGACGACGCATTCAAGCAGGCCCGCGCTCTAGAGATGGCGCGAATACAGTGATGATTACCAGCAACCTAATACGTAGTACCTTTGTCAATGCGATCCACATTAACAATCAGCGGACACACATCCGAGAACTATGCTATTTCTCTGGAAACAAGAGACATGCACGGAAAAACTGTCCGGCTGCTGGTACAACCTGCCTCAAATGTGGAAAAAGGGGGCATTTTGCAAAAGTGTGCAAGAGTGCAGTGACTGCGCCACTACAACAAAATGCTTTTACTGGTGCTATAGATGAACCAAACAAACATAATATGGAAAATGGAGAGTCGCAGAAATTGTTATCATATATCATGGCCACTACAAGGGATCTCGATAAAGCTATGAAACCGATACAAATAAATGGATTATTTGTAGCCAGACCATTGAATGATTCAAAGAATACTGCTAGTTTTATAGACAGTTGACTAGTTCGTCAATATAATATACAAAAGGGCGATGAAATATCATGCTACCAAAAAGTCAGCATGGCAGCCTCAAATCTAAATACAAAGGTAGATGCACTGTGCTCCGTCAATATTGATCTGCAAAGTCATAGGTTTCAAGTAAAACTATTAATAATGGAGAACTTATGTACGGATGTCATAATTGATATTCATGATATTCTTACGAGATGTTAAATAATAATACATTAGAAATGCATTTCGGCGGATCTGGAGCTCCATCGAAATTATTTGCACTATCTTTTAAGCCAATATCGATCCAATCTGCTTATTCCCGAATCTCTTACCAGACTGCAAGCCAATACCTGTTAAGTCACGAAGATACTCAGATAGTAACACGCAATTTATTCGTACTGAATTAAGAAAATTACTAGCTGAAGGGATTATAGAATCCAGCTCGTTACCATGGGCAGCACAAGTGCTTGTAACTACAAATTAAAATCTTAAAAAAGGAAAGTGTATAGACTACTCTCAAACAGTAAATAGATACATGCAACTAGACGCTTACCCCTTACCAAGTATTGAACAAATAGTTTCTCCGGTGAGCATTGGGATTATTTGCTCACTATTCCAAATATGTGCCAAGATTCTCTCATACAATTCAGTCCCTCGTTTTGCAAGGCACATTTCTTCTCGATTCAGAAGCAGTAAACGCTTTTAACGCTCTAAAGCAAGAGATAGACAAATTGACGAATAACGCCAGTAGCCAAAAGACGACAAATTGTAGATTGTCAAACATACACGTTTGTTGTTGAAACAGACGCTTCAGACTATGTTATTGCGAGAACTCTGTCACAAGAAGGTATACCTGTTACGTTTTTCTCGAGAAGCCTTCACAGTAGCGAGCGGAATCACCCAGCCATAGAGAAGGAGGCCGCAGCTATAGTCGAATGCGGACGAGAGACGGCTATAGTCGAACTGATAACTGACCAAAAATCGATCGCATTCATGTTCAATCAGCAGCATTCGTCAAGAATTAAAAATGACAACATACAACATTGAACGTCGCACAGTGTTATTATTGCCCCGAAAAACGGACATCCCCTTTTTATTAACTTATTCGATAGAACAGGTTATTTTTAAAGTAAGAGTAAAATACCCGTGTGGCAATTTTGTCCCAATATGGAGATATAATTTTTTTTTTCTTTTTTCTATGGTTTCCATAAAAACCATAGAAATCGCAATTACTTTAGATCCAATGCGTTTTTGTTATGTTATTGATCGCAATTAATTGATGCTTTATATTAAGTAAATTACTAAGCAAACGCTCAAATTTTATCGTTGACATGTTGTGAGTAACATTGAATTTTATATATTTTCGATTTTATTTTTTTATGGGCTTATTTCATGTTATTTGGATTCAACATCGAGACAAAATGTTGCTTTGGTACTAAGAAGCACCGATTCAAAATATCATATCCAAATCTTATGGTGTTTAGAACTTACAGGATTTTGAAATTTAGGCTCTAGGGTTGGCAGAAGTATTTTTTAAGATGTTTTTTTTTATTGAATTTTTATGTTAAGTAATATTTAAAAACGTAAAATGTGTTTAAAATAAACAAAGGACATAATAACGTGGCCATGGTTATCTGAAAGAAGTTACACTATCATTGATTTTCACATTATTGTATAAATAAATAAAAAGTGAATTAAATTAAAATGAATAAACGGAATTATAATGCTAGTAATCCTACTAGTTTTATAATTGTACAATTTTTTTTAGCCGTTTAGGTATTTGTTTAGATATTTGTAAGTTTACGACGCGCGACGTTAAATACGTTTGATGTACAACATACAATAAACGAATTAAACTTCGTTTATCCAATGAAGGGCAATTTGTGGTACGGGGAAGGGGTCCGCCCTCGTTAGGCTTTAGTCAAAACCCTGTACCTATACATATTGCCTGGAGGAATGGGGGTGAGGCACCATGGAGCCGCAAAAGACCCATGGCGCCACTTCGCCTCAACAGGACTTGACCCGACCTGTTGAGGGATGTCTGTCCGGGCTCCGACCGGCTGACTTATTGCGAGGAGGGCGTGAGGGCGCCAACCCTCATGTTGGTCCACGAGTGGCAGTTTATGAAGCTGTGGATAACGCCACAGCCGGTGCTCTTCAGCCTCCAGGAGTATCCGCAAATACACAAGGAGAATTCACCAGATTAGAAGCATTTAATTTACTGACGAAACTAGCCAAGGAAGAAGGTAGTAAATTCCGCCCTATTGACGTAGATTTGACCAAAAGAACTGTTGCTATTTTAAGAGCGCTGAATATGCCACTATCGTATACAGATAATAAAGAAGTCAAAATTGTGATTTCCAATTTTACTGCCAGATGTGAAAACCTGTACAAAAAATGTAAATATTCCATGAAATTTTTCACCAAAAAACACCATAAATGGTTGAATGAAAACTTTAAAAGCGATTTTCCCAAAAATATTGTATCAGAAATGGAACAGGTCGATTTAGGTACTCTTCCAAATATACCTAGACTTTTAGCTGAACCTCACGATTCTGACTCCAATATTGAAACTTCTCAAGATTCCGCTACAATCTCCATTTCAGAGGCTATTCGTGCACCCGAATCTATTCTGGAACAAAATCTAACTACTCCGAAGCCTATTCCCAAGCCTGACGTTGTTTTTGAACCTGAGGTTATTCCCGAAACGAAGCCCCTTTCTGAACCTGAAACTATACTCAATACTACTGACCTTGTTTCCGAGTTTGAGGCTTACGAAACTGAGCCTTATTTTGAACTTGACTCTTTTCCTGAACCTAACCTTATTTCGGATTCTGAAACTATTTCCGAACTTGTGCCTATTTGCGAACCTAACCCTAATCCCGAACTTGACCTTATTTCAATATCTGAGCCTATTACCGAACTTGAACCTATTCCCGAACCTGGGTTTATTACAGAGCCAGAAGATATTATTGAATCTGAACTTATGCCTATATCTGAGCCTGGTCCCAGTTCAAAGTATAATATTCTGTGTGAAAGACAAAAGCGTAGATTACGAAGATCTCTTCAAGACTCCCTTGATATAGAGCCACAACCAAAACTAGTCAAAGTTTTTTCAAGTATCGTGGAAGCAGGTGGGCATAAATTACAGACGAGTGCATCAAAAAACCTTCAATTTGTGATTAACACTTGCCTAAAAAGTCCAACAAAGTCGACCAAAATAGCCACTCAAATACGGAACCATAAGCCTCACCCATATACCCCTGAAGAAGCATTAGCAATTTATATTGACAGAAAATTTACAGTTGAAACATATCACTTTCTTCAACAAGATTTAAAATCGAGGGGGTACCCCGCGTTTCCACCATATCAGCAAGTACATGTAGCAAAAAAATTATGTTACCCAACACCTCCAGTACAAGTGTCTGAAAGAGAGGCTTTTGTAACGTTGTATGGTCTGCTCTCCCACACTTTTTCAAGGCTCGTTATTTTATGTGAAGATGTTATTTCTTTACAATGTTCCCAAAGAAATACACAAAAATTAAACTGTACTTTAGAAGGATCTTGGGGATTTGACGGGAGCACAGGTCAATCATTTTATAAACAAAGCTTTTCCGAAGACCGAGAAGACGAAAACAGCCTGTTTGCCACCACATTTATTCCTTTACGAATAACTACAGATAACGGTCAGATTTTGTGGATGAACCCTACACCTCAGTCTTACAGATTTTGTCGCCCGTTACATATCCAGTACCGTAAAGAGAGTAAACATTTAATACTTGCTGAAAAAAAATGGGTAGAAGACCAAATAAAAGAAATAGACAGCATTTGTGTAAAATCATCAAAAAACCTTACATTAACAGCAAAAATTCAACTTTACTTGACCATTATAGACGGTAAAGTGCTCAATACAATCACTAACACTTCGTCACAACTAAGATGCCCATTTTGTAAGGCGACTTCCTCTCAATTTAATAAATTAGACATTGTGCTTTCTCAAGCCTCAGATGAATCGCTTATGAAGTACGGATTAAGTCCTTTGCACGCGTGGATACGTGTCTTAGAATTCTTGCTTCATCTAGGATACAAGATGCAAGTAAAAAAATGGAGGATACCTCACAATTCCCCGGAGCATATCATTGTGGAAGAAACTAAAAAAAAGGTGCAACAAGAAGTAAGAGAAAAAATGGGGCTTCTGGTTGATGTGGTGCGGCCCAATGCAGGCACCACCAACGATGGTAATACTGCTCGCATAGCATTGTCTAACAAAAACCGTGGAACGTTTGCAGAGATATTAAACATTCCTCAATGGCTTCTTGATGATTTATTTACAATATTAGTAGTTTTATCTTGTGGGCTACCAGTTGATACCGAAAAATTTGGGGATTTTTGTATGTCACTGGCTATTAAGTACGTCCAAAATTTTGAATGGCATCCTATGACAGTCACCTTGCACAAAATTTTAGTCCATGGTAAAGACATCATGCGAAACTCTGCAATGCCTGTGGGTTTACTCTCAGAACAAGCGGGAGAAGCAAGAAACAAGTTTTGGAGGTCTGACAGAGAGCATCATACTCGAAAGTTTGATAGAGTTACAACCATGACTGATTTGTTTAACCGGGCACTACTCACTTCAGATCCATTCATTTCAAATGTCAGATTAAAGCAAAGGCAAGCAAAATTGAGAAAGATGCCATTACCACCTGCCGTTCTCCAGTTATTAAAACCGTACGAAATACCAAAGGAAGATGTTTCGGCCCAAGATAACGACAGCTTAAGTGACGAAGAAGACGTTATGCAAAATCTTATAGAAGGGTGGAATGACAATAGCACTGAAGTTTTACCTACGGAAAATGATAATTAAAGAAGGTACTTAAGCAACTGAACTCTGTAAATATTTAGTATTTTACTTTAAAAATTTCAAGTTTTTCGACCAAGTGTTTCAGGCTGTGCGATAATAAGTAAAAAATGAACTTCGTCCCACCAAAAACATATATATAAAATAAGGGCCGAGTTCGGTACAAAGTACCTACACGATAATAAAATGGAAACCTAAATGAGTACCAAGTTCTAAGGAGGTAAAAAATAGTTTATTAAGTTCCTTGCTACTGATTATGCAATTTGGCAAGTATTCAAAGTATTTGTTTGTTGAGAGTTTTGCTTTAACGAAGGTAGGTTTAATAGTTTTAGGTGGTCTAAAGTAGCTCGAAATGGTTCGTGTAAGGTGTACTTCACCCTGTTTATCTCTGAACTTGGCTTGACATGCAATAAAGCATGAACAAATTATAAGTATGTAATTAACTTTTCAATACACTTCCTCGAAAACTGGTCCATAACGCACTACGATTAGGTATAACATGCAATGTATTTCACACGTGTGCGTTTTTTTTCCATTTTCCCGCACGTGTGTGGGAATGAAAATTGCCACAGATAACTATACCTATACTTAGTTCAAATTGGTTCAATGCTTAATCTCAGGTGAATGTTTTTTTTTTAATTTTGGCAAAGCACTACGCGTCTTTACGCGTCTTGACGCATGTTTATAAATAGAATATCATAGATAAACATGATTATTAGAAACTATTAGTTACTTTAGTTGTGTTTAACAAATTAATATTTATTTGTGTACTGAATTCAAAAACATAAAATTAATCTATTTTTTATATTAGGCTGTTTAACGGCTTCATACCTTTGCCTCTCCTTCAAACTGGCGAATGCAAAGCTCGAAAAAAAAAAAGAAAATTAAAATCATAGTTTCTTAATTCATGACAAAAATATTTTTCGTTATTTTATTTTATTTCTTCAAAAGTGTATTGAAAAACGTCGTTTGATACACGTGGACATTTGTTATTGCAGTTCTCGGCTCGAAAACATTCATTATAATTCCGCCTCGAATACAATAACAAACTTTCTCCACTTGTATCAAAATGTACTATTATTTGTATGTTTGTCCGATGTAAAAATAATAATAAGATTTAAGAATATTATTTGTAAAATTTTGTGGGAGTGGGCGTAAATATGTATATGTGTATTATTCTATGATATAAATAAAATTCAACATAAAATTATAACCTATAAACAAAAATAATGTTTTTTGTGAAGTGATGACCCTAAAATCAAAATTATCAGAATAAAATTTAGAAGTGAATAACTCTTAAACACCGCGAGATTTGGATGAGTTTTTTTTTTAAGTGATTGGTTGGGGTCTAAACATGATTTACAATAAATATTGAATCCAACTAAGCAAAGATACAACCATGATAAATCAAAATCTAAAAACACAAAAAAATCATATTCCTTTACATCTGTACTAGTTAGTACCCTTTTGTATTTTTTTTCACATATCTTTAACATAGTATTATTACACATAATAAAGAAAGGGGTAAAATAATGCGTATTTTTTTTCAAATTAATTAATTTAGAAAAAGTAAAAAAAAAAAACAAAATTTTTTTACTCGTGTTTGGTGTAAAATTGGCACACGGGTATTTTACTCTTACTTTCTAAATAATCTGTTCTATCGGATTAGTTAATAAAAAGGGGATGTCCGTTTTTCGGGGCAATAATAACGCTGTGCGTCGGTTAGAACTTTCTGAATACAATTTTGATATAGTTTATCGCCCTGGAAAGGAAAATATAGCAGCTGATGGTTTATCAAGAGCCAATGCACGATTAGTAGCCTCTGTAGACAGTTCAGAAAATGCACTCAAAGAACTGCATAAAACCTTGTGTCATCCTGGAATAACAAGAATGCTTCATTGGGTTCAAAGAAAAAATTTAGCTTACTCCACAGAAGAGATAAAACGTATTGTTCTATATGTGCAGAAGTAAAGCCTCGTTTTCAATAAAACATGGGAAAACTAATAAAAGCGATGGCCCCATTCGAAAGAATATCGATAGATTTTAAAGGTCCACGTCCCTCAGATGGCACTGGGAACAATCGATATATCCTTACAATTGTGGACAAATATTCTCGATTTCCATTTGCATATCCCTGCCCAGACACCAAATCAAATATGGTAATTAATAAACTGACCGATTTATTTTCTATATTTGGAATGCCAACTTACTTACACTCACAGATCGTGTTACTTCTTTTCTTTCAAAAGAGATGAAAGACTCAAGAGCATTGCTATGAGCTACACTTCACCATACAATCCTCAGGGTAATGGACGAACGGAGAGATACAACGGAATTATTTGGCGAACAGTACAATTGGATCTGAGAAGCCGTGATCTGTCTATATAATTTTGTTAAATAAAGCCTAAATACGGCTATATTTTTACAACATTTATATTTTTACTGTAATAGATAAGCATAGTAATATTTACCGCAATATTCCACGCCATTAACTTTAAACTTAATAACTCCCATGATTGACGACTTACTTCACCGGCTCGGTTTTCAGTACTAACACAGCAATATTGACGGATCAATTTCCATCAGTAAAGTATTGTTGCCGCACCCACCACAAACACCGATAACCCTTAATTAAGGAGTTAAAAAAGTAGAACATTATCTTGACGCAAATGTTGAACTCGTTTTCATCGTTTTGACGTAAGTTCCAGTGATAAATATATTCAATACTTATGTACATAGCGTAGGTAGACGATTAGTATGGAAATTCCTTTCCACTTGATTGTAATAACGCAACAATAAGGTAGTAGATGATCCATGAGACAATCCCTTAAACAAATCTTGTAATCTTCCTAGTGCATATAAACCAGAAGTCAGATATCTTTTAAAAATTCTGAAAGAATACTTTAGTGTAAAAAACCTCATGCTACTCAATGATGTTTTGTGCTATCAGTATTTTTTTTTTTGCTTCTACTAGTCTGAAAAAGTAATAATTTAGTACAGATTTTTTCATTTATTTTAAAAAATAACAAGTAATCTCTGTTGTCAAAACATACTGTTAAGAGTCAAACTGGTACAATGAACTGGTACAAAAAAGAAAACTCATCCAAAACTTATTTTCTGAAAAATTACACACTGAACAAAATATTTTACTGTAATATTAATTAACGCATATAAATCCCCATGGTATTCTTATCTAAGTCATAAACGGATAAATAATATTAAAAATGTATTTATTTGAAAATATTCTGCCAAATAAAACTACAAAGATATTTTTATATCGTCCTCTTTCCAAGCATTACCACAATAAACGGTCTAGATACTCTAAGATTCACAATCTTATGGCTAATTAAACTTAAAATCTGCAGTATTTGTCGACGACAACAAAAAGTTCCTTTCAACCGTGTATGGTCCGTCTGTAATATAAAAAAAACGTTGGTTTTAAAAAAAAAACATTCCATCACATTTGTCTTTCCTATTTTTCTTATGTAAGGGTGCAAACTGTCATCACGTCATAAACAATCTCAAATTTGTTTAACTCACACACATCAATTGTTATTTTTAAGAGGCCGTGCACGAAATAGACTGATTTTGATCAATTGTGTTCATTAGTTGTGAGAAAGGGAAAAGAATTAAAAAAAAACTATTTGTGATTTGAAAAGTCGAGTTCTTTGTTTTGCATGTGGCTGAAAGGGATTTTTCAAATAATTTAAGTGTTCATGGAAAATCACAAGTTTTCCAAAAAATGACGCGTGCAAAACTGACGTTTGATCACTTTTTCAAGAAACTACTTTTGATTTTTAATATTTAAAATTTTCTTCAACATCGTCATATGGTTAACTTTGCATGTGGCTGAACCATTTTTTTTTAACTTCTATACAAAATATAGCAGAAAAATAATGCTGCAAAATCTTTGTTTTTTTAATCTAGTAATATATTTTTTTCCTATTATTTAGCAAACCATATCAAGAAATTGAAAAATCACACATTAGTCTCCACCTATCCTTAAATTAAAATCTTTTTTTTAAAATGATTATACAATATCTTCATTAAGTAAATCAAAAGCAAAATAAACCATATTTTCGAGAGCGCAAATGTGATGCAACTATTAACAGGTGCTGTGACTGACACGAATGGTTTAGCACCACGAAAACTGTACTTTTAAACTTACTTAGACTTAATGTTTTAATTATTTCAAGCTTTTACAATTAGATAAGTTATTGACGAAAAAGGGTTTAGTTATTGACGAAAAAGGGTTTTTTTCGTGCACGGACCCTTATCCAATTGGGAACCTTCTCTGTACTTGAATATAGACACTGCTTACCTTCCGCAAACCACTGCGTTGTAGGGATGGCTGAATCAAGTCTAGCTGCAGTAATTGCTTCCCTCATGGCAAAGGCTACGACCACTGCCATGCATATTGGAGGCTCACCGATACCTGTTCATAGAAACATACATTATAATGACAAGGCCGATGATGTGTGTAGATAATAGAATAATACATATTTGAATATATCATGAACATAGTTTTGAATGTCTGATATCTATAATTTCCGAAGCAAAATGTTTAACCGTTCAAAATTTGCAATCCAAATACAGAGATAGAATGACATTACATAAGAATACAGAAACTGCCATGAAGAACATAAAATGCGAATAATAGTCTCATAATGGAGACCAATGATAAGAGTTACCCACGGAAATAAATTCCTACAGCTATCGCAGACAATGGCCAATCATTTATATACATACAATCGTAATGCTAATGCTCCAAATAAATGGGCAAAAAATACAATTATTACGAGTTTGCTTGTAAATTGCCAAACCCTGTTCGGTTAATTTAAATTAATTAAGTAGTAAAAGTTTGATTAAATATCCAAAGTTTGAGTTTTTACAGTAGTTTTTTGTTTTAATATTCAGGAAGTCAAAAGCGTTTGGCCACTTAGCAATGTTGATGATTTATTTTGTCACATACCCAATATTTACAGTGTTTTTATGACTATAAAAATGGTAAAACTAGCGTTTTTTTTTTTTCAGACAATCCTGATAATAACGTATTCTTTAGAAGAACAGATGTCTTATACCATATAATTATGTGGCTGTTACAAACAAACAAATAGAGAACAATGCACCAACGTACACTTAGATCCAAAAACGGAATCATCACTGTAGGAATTCTTCCTAAAGTAGACCCTCCAGTCCTGAGGAATGTCCCTGGCTAACGGAACATAGTAATTCCAGGATCGATTGGTAAGGAGTTCACCCGACGGAGCATAGACCAGATTCTCACAAGTCCAATAGCCAACACCCATCATAAAGGCTCCTTCTACCTAAAAGAGAATAAGGATAATTTTGAAAAGAATTTCCCTAGATTAAAAATAATATTAATAATTAAATACTTTTAGATGTTTCTGAAAGTCTTACTTGACCAATATCAATTTCAGGACTAACACTCTGTCCAACATCTTCACAAAGGTCCACCCTCAGCAACTGAGACTGTCCAGTGAGTATATCGACTTCTACCTCTGCTAAAGTAACTCCATAAACAACAAATGGATATTCCTCATCAGTTCTCGTAAACCCATGGGCTTGCAAGTCCACATTGTCATTATAAGCTTTTGTTATCAGCTCTTCCCAAGTAGGGTTGTCCATGCCATCTCTGATAGGCTTCAGTCTCTCTAGGAGTTGCTGACAAGCTCGTTTTACTCCTAATATTACATTCTGATTCATAATACTACCGCCAGATAAAGAACAGTTTGGTGCTATCACAGTGTTGTTTTCCTTCACTATGATTTTTTCAACAGGAATCTTCAGCAAATAAGCTGCTACTTGGACTGCTTTTGTGTTTATTCCTTGACCCATTTCTATAGCACCGTGTGTTATTACTACAGAACCATCTCCACGGTATACTGATAAATTAATGTAAAGATTGATTCCTCCAATGGGAGTCCATCTTAGAAAAGCGAATCTGAGTCCCCTTTTCTTCCATCTGTTTTCAGTGTTGAATTTGTTGACTGCTTCTCGTCTCTTGGGATAATCGGATTGTATCATTACATAGTCCATCATTTCTTTCATGTCAGTGCTATATTGTGCATCTAAATTGGCTAGCCTTACGTCTAAAGGATCTAGGTTCATCTCATATGCTATCTGTTCCATTATAAATTCTGACATTGCGACATGTTCTAACGTTCCTGTAGGAAAAGCAATTACGGATTTGATTTAATGAAATCATGTCCAAAATCATCAAAGAAGTTGCATCTCTTTCGAGTTTTTGTACTATTGAATTTTCTATTTATTTACCCCCCCCCCCCACAATCCCCGAAACCCCTAGACACGTACCTGGTGCTCTTGCCCAAGTATTCTTAGCAGTATCAGTTATAGAATCAAAACTCGTGTAAGTCCATCGATTCCTGTTGTAGGCGTTATTAAATTGGCCGACACCAAGCAAAGTAAATTGTTCGTTGGTTTTGTATCCATTGTCTTCAAATACTCTGTAGTTTATGTATTGTATAGCGCCAGTTCTACTCACGCCAGCCTGAAAATTTATTAATTCTAGTAAAACGTCACGACGAGCATCAACACAGTGATACGATAAGATACTTTGGTCGAAAATAGAAACATGATTATTGTGGTCAGTAGACTATGGAATATAAACACAAACTTACCTCAAAATCTGAACAGCAAGGCAGTCTCTTACCCAGAGCCTTAGTATTGGTAGTCAATGACTGAATAAATCGACACGGTCTGTTTAATTTCGTCACCACCAATGCAGCGGCGATTGCTCCTTGCGAGCTGCGGGACAATTTGATGCCATACCCACCTCCAATTCGACGGGTGTGTACGTCAACCCTAGGAATAGAAAATTGTCATAAGATTTTCGTCTTCGATTATGTTTTGATTGTTAGTGTGACCGGATATAGCTTGAAGTGAGCAGTTAATAGCGAAATGATAGCTCACTTCGAGCCCACTTCACTTATGTTTTCACGGAGAGAATTTAACAGGATAGATCGGCTGGTACAATGGTCTTCAAGGGGCTTCATACTTCTACAACTTAATCAACAATGATAAGAACGATTTTTAAGACGATCTAAGTGAAAGTTATAACAACTTACTGGTTCTGATTAATCTTCAAAGCTCTTGATATCATCAACTGCACACCTTCCATCCACTGCGTTGCGCAATACACGTCCAGTCCCTCATCAGATGGCTTTACGACGGTAGTCAGAGTTTCCATAGTATAATGGTACTGACCATGAATTGTATTAAGCCCTGTTATTATTTTATCTACATTTGTACCTTTGTCAGTCGCAACAACGCTTTGAAATTGAACACTTCTGTTTGGAATGTCTATAGTCTTTTTTACATCAATGAGTGGATCTTTGACGTTTTTGTATGTAGCTTCTACTAACTTAGCAGCTCTGTCAGCAATATATCGGCTTTCAGCCACAACTATACCGATTGGTTGGTTGAAATATTTGACAGTACCACTGGCTAGGACTTCTTCGTTGGCAGAATACAAGAAAGAGTCTGGTGGAGTAAAGGAATTTATTCCTGGTATGTCTTCTGCTTTGTAGAAAGCTATGACTCCTGGCAGTGCCTTTAAAAAAAAATATTGAAATGTCAATGGTAAAACCCGCAAAGAGCGAGTCAGGCTCACACTATTAAAGTTCTGAACCAAACTGTTTGAAACGGTTGCTGGCTTATTTTACGAAATAAATAAACATGCGCTAGCTCCTAAACTATAAATCTAAATTACAAAGTGTCCAGAAAAGACATGATTAGCATATTTATTTCATCCAGCTAAGTTATATATTTTCTTTGGTAACAATTAATACTACATAGGTTGAAAGGCCTTCGTAAGTGTTTTTTTTTTTTTGTTCAGCAATTCTCCCAGTGTCGCAAACCGCTATATTTTTTTCCTATAAAATATACTTGATCAATTTCTAATAACTATTAAAATAAATTAAAAATATTGCCTCATAACGCTCATTCAAAACAGAAAAAATATTAAACGACTTTTCATGAAATGTGTTTTGACTGCTTTTTTACCCATCAATATGGGTAAAACTCACCTCGCAATCTTACGTACTGTCAAAGACTATTTAGGTTTGATTTGTTGGTTGCTAGGCAACGGAAGAATGTCGACGTTGGAAAGAGATATATTATATTTATAATAGTTACTATTTAAATTAATTATAATTAAACTACTTTGAATAAAAGAGTTAAATTGACAAAAATTTAATTAATTGAGAGAATCGAATCTATCAAAAAAATTTGACTCAATTAATTGATTTTCTCGCAAGCTACAATGTTTTCAGATTTCGTACATTAAATGAAGGGATTAAAAAAAACTATTTTGATGTTTTTTCGTTTCTGCGGCATTAATTTTTTTTTTTGATAAGTAAATACCTATTGATATCCACTAAATTATCTATACAATGGTATATAAATTAAGTAGGTTATGTGTACTAGCACGAGTGTAACAATAAAAACAGTTGCAGAAAGGAGGCAAACAAATTTTTCGATCGCAAAGCACTCTCTAATGCTTACGCATTATGTGTCGTGCAATTCGTTATAAACCTAGGTGATAAGGGAAAGGTAATTTTTTTTCAAATTTTAACTAGGCTTAACCTGATATTATATGAAATATATTTTTCGAATCCTTAAATTAAGCTTACGGTACCTAGCACGAAATAACTTCTTTTTTAAGATCGAACTGACCCTCCAAATAAATATAAACCAGTCTTCGACTGGTGGTCTGACTAATTTGACAAACAAGTAAATGAGATTCTACAGGTTTCATTTATTCGTAACCTTAAAAACTATTTTGTAGTTAATAAGGTGTAACAAATTCTTACCAAGGCTTTGCTAGCATCAATAGACACAATATCTCCCAACGCAACTGTACTAAGTGCTAAAGCACAGAATACTTCGTTTGGGAAATGAGGTAGATCTTCAGTGTAGAAAGCCTCTCCTGCACATTGTATCTAGAATCAAAGAACACAGTTGTAAAACAGAAAACTCAAGTTATTTAAACTTAATGAGTATATATTTTTGTTCATATTTCTAGCCGTATAAGTCATTTACTATTCCTTACCAAAGCTTCCACTTTCTGTATGGGTTGATTCAGGGGCCACACTGTTTGGTTGGTATCAAACACTTGCATAGCTCTGGACACTGGACGGGTATCAGCCAAGTTAGTGGCTCCCGATTTGTAACGAGCGTGAACATTCGTCTCCGGTGATAACGATAGCAGACCCTGGGTTTAAACAAAAGATGTTTCAGTTTGTTAATTTATTAACAACATAATATAATTTTATTTTTATGTTTCAGTCCTATAAAAAAATCCTTGAAAGTATTGAGAAAAATCTTGAAAGATTATAGATTCAACTATAATCTTTTAATATTATAGTGTCGTCAAAAACGTACCTACTCCCTTTTTGTTTTCATCTTCTTCATTTAAATTCTAATAGAGCAATTTCATCTGCTACAGCTTAGTACGAGCGACCAAAAAGCAATAGAAGCAATTCACGGAAGCTATGTCGATTAACTTGTTCAACTTGCTGCGAAAATTGAAATTTCGAATTGTTCAGGCTTTTTTAGGCTAAGTCAGGCGTTCCGAGCCGATTTAAAAAAAAAATCTTTATTGAACTGACAGAATACTCCCAGTGAATGCCATAGCTTGCCGTACTTTAACCATATTTGTTCTCCGACTATCGAAGAGTTTATTCTTAAAACTACAAGGAAATCCTTACTTTGTAAAACAATCCCAGGGCAACCTTCTTCCTATACTCCACTGAAGGATCCGGTGGATTGACCTCAACCACCAGCTCTTCTTCCATGATCTTAAGTGCTGAAGACAGAGTCTCATTGGTGAACAGATTCTTCCCAACCAGGAACTGCTCCGTGGCACCAGCCCTTATGAATGATGGTGAAAGAGCTCCGACGACTATTCTTGCACTTTCCACCACGTTGTTAGTTTTCAGTTTATACAAAAATCCTGCATTTACTAAGGCATGGGCGTTTTCGGAACGTGGCATCACCTGTAACATTTACATTGTTCTTAGTATGTCTATTTTATACAATGTATCATCTCTGAAACCCACTAAGTCTTGCTGATGTATAAGCTATTTCGTTTTTTGTTTGGTGTGATCTTAATAAGTGTGAAATGAAATGAAATGAAATGAAATTGTTTATTCTGTAAATAGGATATCAGAATCACTTTTACACGTCATATTAAAAAAAAAAAAATAAGCTTGTTGAGTTCGGCGTTTCCTATCTGACTACTCTGAGAAGAAAGTCCGAAACAAACTCAGAGGTCACAGTCTCTTTTAAAGTCCAGACATAATCTTGGTCAGGCCATATGAGGACCATGTAGATTAGTGTCTGAAATGGTCTTTTGAGGAAAGAACCACACAGATTTGAGTGAACCTGTCCAGTCAGTGCAAGCATTTGTCAGTAATCGTGGAGCTCAACTCAGAACTTAAGGAGCTCAACTCGACGAACAATACCAAAGAAAGGACATTTGGGTAGGCCGCATAAACTACTCAAACTGCCAGACCATAATTAAAACTAACTGAAAAATGAAAATAATAATGATATCCACATAGTCCTCACATTCACAATAATTAAATAAAATAATATAATACTTTACAAAGTAATCATGTCATTTTGAATATAATTTTCAACAATGTCAATGTGTATATAAAACTGGTATATTTTCATGATTGTACAAAATAATTAAAATGTTAAGTTTTATCACAAGGCTTAGCAGAGCGAGCAGTTCATTCCCATGCTTTTTTATCTTCTAAATAATCTGAAATTTTATAATACCCTTTTTTACAAAGTTTAGTTTTAATACAGATTTTAAATCTATTAATGGGTAAGTTTCGAATGTCAATGGGAAGTTTGTTGTAAAAGCGTATACATTGACCCATGAACGAGTTGCCTACTTTGTGGAGACGTGTACGATGCACAGCAAGATTGTGTTTATTCCTGGTATTTAAACTATGAATATCGGACATTTTTTTTAAAATTTGATATATTTTTGTGTACATACAATAGGTTTTCAAAAATATATTGTGAGGCTACAGTCAGAATATTTATTTCTTTGAATTTTTCTCTAAGGGAATCTCTTGGACCTAGGTTGTATATGGCTCGAACAGCCCTTTTCTGTAGAACAAAGATAGTATCAATGTCCGCACAGGTTCCCCAGAGAAGAATCCCATATGACATAAGACTATGAAAATAACTAAAATAAACAATTCTGGCTGTATCCACATCAGTTATCTGTCTAATTTTTTTAACAGCATAGGCGGCCGAACTTAGTCTTCCTGACAATTTTTCTATGTGTGGGCCCCATTGTAATTTACTGTCAATAGTGATTCCAAGAAAAACTGTCGAATCAACAGGATCCAACTCTGTTCCATTTACTTGAACATTGGTAGATAGTTGCCTGACATTTGGCATTGAAAATTTAATGAGTTTAGTCTTTTTTTCGTTCAGTAGAAGATTATTTACATTAAACCAATGCACTACTTTAGAGAGTGCATCGTTAACTTGTTTAAAGTTGACTAACTGACGTTTGATTTTAAAAATGAGCGAAGTGTCATCTGCGAATAATACTATCTTGTGATTATCCCTTATGTGATAAGGTAAATCATTTACATAAATTAGAAATAAGAAAGTGTTATGGAATAAGCCTTATTTTGTCACAATTTTATCAACGTCCTATGATCCATTCCGATCGTCCATTTGTTTTATCTAGTTGTGGTGGATCTTCAACTGAATTGACCAGAATATACTTTTAATTAATTAAAGTAGCAAAAACACATTGCAAAATATTTACTTTCAGTTTACATTTTTCACTGTATTGTCCATACAAAAACAGCGAATTTGCATTAACATCGTTACGTCTGGTGATACTTCATCGTCATAAAGTCTGACTTTTATCTAAATGTTTATAATTTTATGCTTTTTGCTCCGACGTTTTGCAAATTTTAATTAAGTTTTAACAGTGAGTTTAGTTAATTAGTTTCTGTTGCTTTTAAAACTTAATTACATATACTCGTAAAACTTTGATTGCATAATTATTATGTAGATGATTTATAACTTTGAAACGAAAATGTTAATATAATTATGTTTTTTTGGTGATATTGATTGCATATTTTTTTAGCTTGCTAGCTTTATTGTACAGTCATATCTAAATATGTTCGTTAGCATAATTTCTATTTTTGTGTGCTCATTTCTCAATAGAATCTGCTTTACCGACTCAGCATTTTATATATGTTGCGTCGTAATGTCAAAACAGCAGAATTAAATACAACTTCTTTACATGTTAGACCGAATAAAAAATTTGACACTGCCAAACTCTAAAAATTATGAGCGAGCATTCTGAAAGTATACAACGTTGCAAATAGATGTCAAATATTCCGCTGTTTTGATTAGATTGGCAAAATTACTATATGGAAATATGCCAAAAAAGCGCCTTAAAGTTCCTTTTATGTGACTAATTGAAATAAATTATTTGCCTTTGACTTTTTATGGCTAACTAGTGAACTAAAATATTGATTATGAATTGCAATCATTATTATCGTAACACCGAATATTTCGTTTTAGATGTAAAAAAGTATCGTGATTTGATAAAGGTAAAAATTCAAAAACTGACGAAGATATAAAAGACTTGATTGTACATCTACACTTTATAAAACTCATGCTATATTTTTTATATGATAATCAAAAAAAATGCTTACCTTATAAGTAAAAATGTGACAGTCTGCACTTAGTGGCGGTAACATCACGTTCCAAATGACGGCTCCTTTCATGTTCACTTTGAGAAACTGTTGCATCGTCAGCGTTTCTTTAGCACACAATCTCTTCTCTAAATGAAAAATTATATTGTTCGTTAAAAAAAAAATCTGTACCTATATGGCATAGTTAACTTATCAAAGTTTACTTACGTATAGTCACTTGTGCCCCAATCATTTCTAAAAGCAGAAATATATCTGACGCGAACCATTTGTTTTGGTTCTTGATCATAAGGTTCCCTGCAATCGACGCCACCTACAAATACATTAAACATATCAGAGCTGCAATCCTCTCAGGCTCCCCGCTATTCAAATAACTTCACATCTAAATTACAAAACAGGCCAAATGTAAGGCAAACTTCTGTTAAGAGATTTCCATGCTGTAACTTTTTGCTATGACAAATAGTTTAAGATCTTTTAGTGTTAGAATCTGACTCTTAAAACCCGACTACTGAAAAATCACGCTCTAAAAAGTATGAAACAGGAAAATATTTCAGACAGAAATCAAGACAAAGGTAAAGCCGCATGCCGCAAGGTACAATTTTACAGCCGCGCCATACGTAGCAGTCTCACTTTTGCTTGTTTTTAACAATTTAAACATATTTATTTACTTAGACAATATGATATATATGTAATTTGTAATGTGCTCTGCCCTTTCATTTGATACCCAACAAGGCACATGTATTTTTTTTTTAGTTCATGAATTTATGTCCTCCAGAGGGCGCCATATTGCATTTAATGTGATGTTATAGCCTATAACCAGCGGACAATCAAGACGCTTCGAATGATACCTCATTTATCAAATTATAATCGGCAGTTTAGAAGTTATGAGATAACAGATGAACATACATATATACATACATACATACCGGTCAAAATCCTTAAAAAATCCCGGTAAAAATAACCCTACGTTTTGCTTCACCGTAGTTGGGAAAAAATAGAAGGATGATGATGATTCTAGATGATAATATCGGGGACATTGTTTGAATAATTAAGTCTGCCTTAGGTAACCTGATCATTCTTTATCCATGATCGACCTTTTTTTTTAGAAGCTAGGCAACACAACGAAGCTGTTCTTAGAAGTTTAACGAAAGTATGTATCTTAACTAACATTTCTAAGTGGAATATGTGCAACTTTTTGTATATGATCGGAAATCTTTTGTAGATATCCGAAGTATTCTTCTTTAGATACAGTTTGTAGTATCTCCAGAAACTCCGTGAGTGTCGTCCCAGCGTTCACTATTAAGTTCTGGTCAAGTGTGTATCCTTTCAGTTCTTTGACCCCACTGATGTCTATAAGGACACGAGGGAAATCTTCTATTGGATGTACTCCTGCAAACATAAACTTTATCATTTCTTTCTATATCCAGTTAGTATCTGAAGTTAAAACTTTAAAATCAAATATAAAATATGTTTAGACTGCAACAACGAAATCCACTGCCAGAGATTGGATCATTGCCAGTTTCAAAATCGAAATTTTGAGTTGTCTTGTGCCAAATGTTTAAAATTCTGCTTACTTACAGTTTTCGTGAAAGCCACTTTAATGTCAAAGAAATATATTTTGAACTCCAAAAAGTAAAGTATTAAATAGTTTGTCAATAATGTGTTGTTTCTTTACCTTTTGCAGTATTCCCACAAACAAGCATATACGAATCATCTCCTTCCCTTCCCAAAATCCTAAATATATCATTGACTTCTAGCGCTCGAATCCAAAGTTTGTCATCTTTTAGTTTAATTTCAATAATATCTTCTTTAACATCTTCTTCACCTACAATGCACCACTCACTATCCTCACAATTACTTTCATCACAAACTCCGCTATTCTTCTTACAAATGTGAAGATCTTCAATATCTTGGATTTTGATCTGTCTTGGAGCGTCTTTGGCAAAACTTTTGAAGGCTTCAAGGATTGGTCTGTAGCCGGTACAGCGGCAGGTCTGACTGCCTAGAGACTTTTCTACTTCAAGCATTGTGATGTTTGAATTGGCTTGGAGGAGACTACAAAAATATCAAGAATGATACACCACTGGTATTTTTGGACATGGCGTCTATATTTTTAAAATATTGTATCTTTATTATTGAGACTGCTGTTCCAAGGGAGTTTTTTAGACATACTCATAAAATCAAAAGTTATTTATTCAAATTAATCTGAATCAGCATTTTATGAACGCCAAATCACAAAGAGCAAAACAAAAAAAAGATTATTTGCTCAGCAAAATATTCACAGTGACAAAATAATGATGTTTATACAGGTGTATGAAACCTAAAATTAAATTCTTATTATTTGTTTTGTACACTTTGCAGAGGCCCGCATGTGAAATTAAATCGTTATGAGTTCGGCACTCATAACGATTTAATATCACATGCGGGCCATAATAATCCCAAAATCTTAGCTAATTTTGTGTGCGTTTCCTTACCTGTACATCGCCATAACCCAGGAAGGTGAACAATATCCACACTGGGAGCCATTTTTCTCTGCTAGTGTAATCTGCATTGGATGGTAGCCTTTCTGCCTATTGCCCAACCCTTCGATGGTCGTGATCTCCCAACCATGGCAGGATGTTACTGGTCTCATACACTGTGACAGAAATGAAAACATGTGTGTTGTTTGCTAATGCTATTATCATAATCAGCCTATATGTTCCCACTGCTGGGATACAGGCCTCCTCTCGGTGAGAGGGAATGGGCCGTAATCCACCACGCGAGCCCAGTGCGGATTGGTGGGTGGCACGTTTTCGGATTTTCGGTTTTAGGACATACCGATTTCCTCACGATGTTTTCCTTTACCGTTTTGCGAGCAGTGGTGTTATGAAATATTTTACACAAAGTAAAGCGCCTGTCTGGGTTCAAACCTACGACTCGTAAGTAAGAGTACTCGTAAAAAGAGCGGTGGTGTCCCAACTGTAACGGCCGAAACTTACGGCCGTTACAGTTGGGACACCACCGCTCTTTATGCTATTAGGATTGACTGCAAATAGATAGATACACCAAAATTGACAATCAATCTGAGTACAAACAGCACATTTTTTTCTTCAAATGGCAGGAAGACATCAAGTTTTATTTGCTATCTATTGTCCATTTCATGTGGTTTCTAAGATCTTCCGTGGTAACTACTGGCAGAGAAAGAGGGCCTATGCATACTTTGTTTTTGGCACCCTCTGGGAGAAACAAAGTCAGGGCTTCGGGTTAACATTAAAATATTGCAAAAGGACTTTCGCCTTCAACTTCTTTATTGAGATACGATGATTATGATTATGATCTCATGATGATTATGATAGATGCTGATGATAATGATCATTACCGAGTTGATAGCATACGGCGCGGCAGAAGGTGACTTCGCGCTGACGACGCACCCCCCACAGCCGCCTTCTCGACACATGTACTTGGTACCTCGGAGTCCTATGCGATCTCGTACATAATCGAGCAGCGTCATGTCAGAGCTCACATCACATCCCACTGGGGAACATAGATTTAGATAAAAGGACAGAAACATTATACTTGCTCTTCAAATAATCAGACTTAATAAATTAGGTATGTATGAACAGCAACATAAGGAGACAGTTCTCAGGTAGCTACACCGCGTGTTTGGTGGCATTAATTATTATTCATTGGTGATTGAATTTCGAAAGCAAAGAGTTTATCTAGGTACCTAATTCTTATTCGTCTATGATAAAACATAGCATTACTAATACATAATATATTAGGTAGGTGTAGGTACGATGGGCTTCATCAGCACCCACTGTGCGTACTGCACGTAGGTAATAATTACCTACGTACAGTAAATAACGGAATAACGATAAACCCAAAAACAAAAATATCGATGCTACTGTACACCATATCAAGAGTCACGATTTTTTCACTGCATTAAATTTAAATCTATATTATTGATTGTTATATGAAAAGATTTTTATTTACCGCAGTATTCCACGCCATTGACTTTAAACTTGATCTGTCCCATGACTGAGTATCCACTTACTTCAGCGACTGCCACAAAAGTAATAACACAGCTAGGTATGTCATACAGTAACAGTCAAATTAATATCAGTAAATAAAATGAAATATGGTTTATTTAGTGATGTCATTGCTTATTATTAAAATTACAATGGTGAGATGAATAATTAATAAAAACTCGTATTCAAAATTACGTTGGATCCAAAGAAAATTGTATTGGGTTTTAGTTGATGAGTCTATCAAACAGCTTTCTATCATAAGTAGCATAAGCATAATCAGCCTTTGTAGCTATTCCCACTGCTGGGACACAGGCCTCCTTTCTGCGAGAGGCAGTGGGCTGTAATTCAGCACGCGAGCCCAGTGCGTGTTGGTAGATGTCACAATATGTTTTCGAAATTTTTGGTTCTAGGACATGCGGGTTTCCTCGATGTTTTCCTTCACCATTTTGAGAGCATTATAAATAATGTTATTTTCTTATTAATAAAAAATAATTAATAGATAGGTAATAAAGTAGTTAGGTATGTAATTTATCCTTATAATCACAAAAAATAATGTTTCAGTAAAAGACCGTATGGGTTCAAAGTTACAGCTACCTTGTGAGCCCATTGAAAAGTTTTCCCATCAAGATTTAGCAATATCATCAATTATTCTCAAACGAAATTAAACTTTTCGGCTTCTGGTAAGAAAAACATAGCATGAAAAACCATGGTGAATGTGCACATTGCGCACATTACCAAGTGTCCATAAAATTACTCCAAATTACTATGCATCTTAGATTACAAATTAAAACCAGTTTTTTAGCAGCGTTATCAACATGTTCTATTAATTAACCTTTTTACTTCGAACAATAAAGTAATTGTAGCAAGATGTGCATGCAATAGTCATGTTGGTATTGTAAACAGATGAGCATGATCAAATCAAAACTCATTTATTCAAATTAGGCTGAGAATTAGTACTTTTTGACAGTCAAAATCGCATTAGACCGTCCCTCTAAACGCCCGCCCTATTCTTCCAACATTTTGGAAATTAGATTGGCGCAGCCGTGAGGTATACAATACTGCAGGGGCGGCGAGTCCATAATACCCAATTCCTACCGGCTTCCCATTGGAAATTCGGAACACAACCACTATCGTCATTCAATAATCAAACTATAAGTATTTGATACACCATAAAATTAAAACATTACAAAACGCCTACATACATAAAAAATTGTCTTAATATCCCAACAACAAAACACTTTGCGCTAAAATAACTTGTAGGCGCGTCCGGCTTATCGTGAATTCAATTTCCGTACAAAATAAAGTCTATCATGACGTCACTTCCGTCACGTGACACCGCGGTTTCTTAGCAGTAAGCCGATCTGCAAAGAGTTACGATAGGGAAACATTAGCAGAAATGTGCGCGCAGGAGCGAGAAGGAAAAATTGCTATTGCACCACCTCTTTCTGACACAAGCATTTGATTCGGTAGTTTTCGTTAAATTTCGTAATGCGTTCGGCTGGGAGTTTGTAAGCATTTCTTCTTTCGATTGACAGTATGTGGTTGTTTTTTGACGTAATCGCATTAGAACCATATTAATTTGCGTTTTGTTCGCTCAGTATTCATTGAATTCATTAGTTTATCATTACTAATAGTAGTAATATTTGTTTGTAGACAGTGATTATTATGATTATGATAGTGTTTTTTAAGTGTATTGAGTTTAGTGAATGTGAAAGTAAAGTACGTTGTAATTAGGTATTTGGGGTATGTTTATTATGTTGAAATTTCTTATTTAGATTTGAAAGTAATTAGTACGATAGGAAGGATTTGGAATGGCGGCTTGTTTATTGATAGATTATTTACTTAGTGAAGAAACATGCTTTTCACGGTTAAGTTTTGAAAATATGAAACACATAACTAAGTTAGGCCGTGCTCGTGCAGGTATGACTATAAATTACAAACGACGTGATGGTTTTTTCAAACATTTTAATGTTTCCCTTTACGATAAATATCAATTACTGAATTAAATATAGTCATAAATTAAATAAAATGAATTATCCCCGTGTTTAGTTTTCTTAGATTCTATAATCTTTTTACATTTTAGTTTATGGAATAGATATTTTTTTTAGATTTTAATCTGAGGAATTCATCAAAAAAGATGTGTAGACTGAAAAACATATTAGTAGCTGTTTTATGAGTTCGGGACTGGTAGGAATAGTATTATTAACCAACTTAAAAAAAAAGGAGGAGGTTCTAGTTCGTCGTAATATATATATATTTAATGTATGTTTCCCGATTACTAGAAGACGGCTGAACCGATTTGAAAAATTCTTTTTTTTGTTTGAAAGGGTATACTTCCAAATTGGTTCCATTGTCGTTTGGTCATGATCTGATGATAGGATCTTGGAAAAATCGAGGGAACTCTTCAAATGTTATATTCACAATTATAGCGATTTGGGTTTTTTTATAGTAACTTGTGCATTTGCACTCGAAAAGCACCATTTGATAAAGTGGAACTGATGAATTACCAATCAACACACTAAAAATGAAAAAAAAAATGTTTTTACCAAAAATACAACCGACTTCCAAACTATAAAGTGAAAAATAACTTTAAAGTCGGTAGCAAAAAACTTAAATACTGATTGATCCAAAAACACCGACTTCCGAAATTAAAATTATTTTTCACTTTGTAGTTTGGAAGTCGGTTGTATTTTTGGTAAAAAATAAATTTTCACTAATTTGCATGAAGCTAATAGAAAAGTAGATCGAAATAGGAATTTAATGAAACCGTTAAATGAAACCGTTTATTAACACCGTTATTTTGATAGGTAAACAAGAAGTAGCTTTTCGCGGCCACGACGAAAATCTGAAGAAATTTATTTATTTTCTTGTTACTACGGCTTACCTCTGTCGTTTTACCGCGCTCCGCCACTGCTATACTGTCAATATAACTGTTTTATATGTGTTTTCTTTTATTGCGTGCCTAAATCTTGATCAAATTTTAAAATAATCTTCCAAAAAAGACGAACGTTTTTTTTTGCTTCAATTAAATTCAATACCTAAAATGAAACTATTTGATTTAGTTCAGCATAATTCCAGTTGCTAGTTTTCAACATAACTGTTCCAAACATATGTGACTTGTGAATACTTGTGATTCACTGATTTAAATCAGTTTGAAATAAATACAAAAACACTAAAGGAGAATTAGAACGGCAATCCTATCCCATGTGTCCAAAAACGGATTAAAAAGGAAAGGAAATAGTAATACGGTAAGCAAGTAAGTACATAGATTAAACACAGGATGAGACAACATAACATAAGTAGCTTAAAATATATTTTAAGCTACTCATGTAGCTTAAAATATATCCTAAGCTCCGTTACAAGGTAATATCTGCCAGTGAGCCCCAAACTAAACAGTGAGTCTGTATCCTGATGCAGGCAAAGATCATGGTGTCTGTCCCTCTAAAATTATGATTGTGATAACATAAATATATTATATTCTGCGATTGTGAACAATACTTGTTAGCCACGATACATACGAATGTCTCTAGTAGGCCACCCATATTTTTGTGAAGACATCTCTGTCAATAAATGTGTTGCGCGACATTTTCGTAATAATATCAATATTTTATTAAGTTACCATATGTGTTTATTATTTAAAAGACGTGGCCTGTAGTGTTACATGCATTCACAAGTAGTTTTTCAAGGTGTTTATTAAAAATGTCTAGTCAAAATGTCATAACCTATAATATGGCTAGTGGTTGTTTGGGCAACCAATCTGAGATTTGACTGGAGATTGACTTCTCAAATACTCGAGAACAGTTTCACCTTTAGGCTGCCTGTCCACTGGAGTGGAGCGAGGCAACAGGGTGGAGAAATGTTCCAATATTAACCAATAAAATCTAAACTCCGCTTCAGAGCTCGGCTCCTATTGGTTAATATTGGTACATTTCTCCTCTACGCTGCTTCGCTGCGCTCCAGTGGACAGGTAGCCTTACGCTGATATGTTTGAACTCTGAATATATATAATATTGTTTATATCACAATTTCCTGAAATATTCACTCATAAACATAAACCTCCGCTGTTAATAATTGAACCCATTTTTTTGGGAATTGAATGGCCTGGCTTCTGAGGCCTTAAGTCAAGTGTGTTTTTTAAGCTTAGTAACAGTCACTTATTATAACAGAATGCACTATTATTTTATTTAGATTGTTTTCTAATTGAACCCAGCCAAAACTTAAAAAATACTAAGGTCCACTCACTAGCGTTATTAAACAGATGGATTTTTTAATTATTTTAAATATTGACATGGATTTTTATTACATAACGCAGCTCCTTCGTACAACACATTTGATTTATTTTCAAATGAATAAATTCACAAATACTACGTAGACTAGAAACCAAAATTAAAAATATTATGATAAGATCGTACTAAGAAGTTACGATGAGTAATACGTCTGCGTTCACGACGGCACACTCGATTACATCTGCTTATCCCGCAGACCACGTAGTGTGGTGATATTTCTCAGTCTTTGGATCGCAGATTTCAAGAAAGTAATTTCAGTTTTCTAATCGTCGGAATCATTCAAACGCAGTAGAGCGTGATCTTGGATTACAAACTATTTAAATAGACCCTGCAGGTTCTATTTAAATATACATATAGTAGATTTTCTTTCTTTTTTTCTACTGATTATGTACTTTCACTTTTAGTTAGCTCCATCTTTATAAAATATTGACTGTCGATATTATACAGAGTGGCAGGGACATCGACGCGAAAACGATTACCCTGGATTCAGTACATGGTTCTGAACCCCTGCGTTGAAAGTTTTCGTCGGTTATAAAAAAAAATCTGCTGTTCCATACATTTTGACCGCGTAGGTATTGCAATTTTCTATGAAACAGGTTTTTTTTTTTTGTTTTTAAGTGAAAACTTCTTAAGGTGCGTTGGGCATTTTTGAGATGGGACTAAACCATTAATTTCGCGACACTGTGATGACACCAGCTTTTGACCATTAAAAAGAAATCAACGCATTGATTACCGCGGTGCCGATTTTTTTTCCACTGCCGTTTTTCACTTTCCGAGTGCCACTGTTTTTTTTTTAGGTTTAGAATCATGTACTGAATGCATGGTAACAGTTTTCGCGTCGATGTCCCTGCCACCCTATATTATGACACAAAAAACGTAAAGACATGCTGATTCCTAGTACCCAATGTGTGCAATACATTACGTGTCATACACCCAGTTGCACAAAGACTAACATTAATGCCCCATTACGTAATGGAACATTAACGCTAATGATTTCATTAATTTAATCAAAGAACCATTAAATCGAGTCTAAATGTTGCTTACTGCAAAAAGTAAAACAAATTAATGGAAAATTAGTATTTAATGACAGCTTTAAAAGTTAAAGCTCGTTTCTGCAACTAGCTGTTTCTTGCGTAAACCAGTTTGTCTGGAAGCCTGTCTCCCCCGAATACCACCTCCATTTGATCTCTATAATGATGAAAGAAAAAAAAAAAATATTATCACAACCTACCTGCTACAAAATTGGTACACTATATTCCCATATCCTACAAGCCTCCATTTCCATACATCTGACCCTCTATACCGTAGGTACGTTATAACATAAACGTAAGCCAGGTAAGACAGGGGCTCACCCGCCCTATATTCCACTAAATAAAGTGACCGAGGCAATCCATCAAGGGGACCTTACTTGCTGACCATGGAGGTGTGAGAAAATGAAGTGATAACCTGCTTGCTAAAATAGTTTTCGATGTATTTTGTTGTCGCGGTGTTGGCGATAATGGTTGATAAAAAGTTTTTCCAAAAAAACACCGAATAGAAAAACTTTCAATGTTAAACATATATTTATATAAGTGTAAAATAGCAACTACAATCAAATGTGAAAAACAATTTTACTTTGGAAGTCACTGAGTTCCAAACTAAAATAGTTTTTCACATTATGGTCAACTTTATGATGTTATCAAAGTAAGCTAAGCGTGGTTATTGTTGTGGTACCTATTTTCATACCATATAATGAGCATGAGCCGTGATAAATGACCACTTCATTTACTAAACACTCCGTATCCCTAACCAACCGACCCAACCCTTTTAGTCCCCGCATGACATAATATGAAATTTTAATTAAAAAATATCTGGCAGAAAGCGCATGTAAGATGCGTGGACGTATACGGACGTTATATGTTATATTATGAACGTTATGTTGGGCTAATGGGTGTCGTGTAATAGGGTCCTAGTGGAAGTTTCAATTAGGATGGAATTTTTGTTGTAAAATGTGATTATTTTATTTTCTGAAATTCAGTGGGAATGTATGTTATTCTTGCGCGATTTTTTTGTATGTATAGCAAGTTTACATTAGGTATTATGAGATTAAATAGTTTAAAAACTTTAAATTATGTAAATTGTATTTATTTATTTATTAAATTAATAGCCTCTTGAGACAAACAGATCAACGTATCTATTTGCATTATAAAGTGACCCTACCCCGTCATCTCCCAAGAGATTACTAGTTTATATCCGTCCGAATTCTGTCGTCTAATATATTCAGAACACCAGCAAAATGGTACAAAGGAATAACGTACTTGTTAACAACAACACAAAAACACATCGCTATAAAAATGCTATGCACTTTAAGCCCAATACCGTTGCGAGTCTAGTTTCAAACAAAATTGGTGTAGATTTTATTGACACGAAGTAAAATGCTGCAATATTCGGCGAGGCTCCGAAACTTACTGTTATGTTCTGTGCTACGTTTCGTATTGAATGCAAAACGTTAGAGCGGCGAACAGTTCATAGATGTTAATACGTGGTGTGCTGCAATACACTGGGATAGTTTCTGTGGCTTTGAAGATAGCGAACTGATGAGAGGACTTTCATTTATTTGTCTAAAAATATCTATGGTTTTAGTCCCAGTTACTTAGCAACGCGCAAAAGCATAAATTTGCGCGATCCTTGTAACACTGAGAAGAAAACATCAAGGCAGTCGTAAGTTTGTGACTATATTATTTCGATACAAATGACTAAATCCACAAGGTTACAATGACTGTAATCTAGTTCTCACTTAAGACTTCTCTCAGACTTGTTGGACTATTGCCGCTTTACATACGACGAATCGGCCCGGTCGGATGACGCGAACGTAAAGATCGGTACGCACAAACAACCCCTGTTCATAGTAGCTATTTCCCCAGCCCCACATAGACCGTGGGCTGTGAAAGTAGCCGAATGCGGCAGCAGCTACCAAGAGCTACCTACGCCTGTCTACAAACAGATTGTCGTCAAGAATTTGTTCCCAACTGTTTGTATTTACACATTTGGAACGGATCGCGGCGATTAAGCGGTTTTAGATTGAGTTACTGTGTTGGCTGTGATGTCTGTATGTGGGTGGATATGTTCTATATCTAAACACGTATCCCTTGGGTTTTTTGGTTTGAGATTAAGGACGAAGCTACCTTTGTATTTAGTCGTAAGAATCGAATAATCGAAGGAACTAAAATCTCAATCATTTGCATTCAGTCATTCATGTTCTTCTTCTTAGCATATCGCAATCTAAATAGAATTGGCCCATGATTTGACTACGAGTTTGGCACCTTCAGTAGCGTACATCAGTTCCTGTAAAGTGCAACAAGACACGTTGGACACAATATTGAGTGTACCATAGTTTATAGAATAGCACCACATTTACACTCCAAGTCGTATGTGAATCTCCAGGTTTTCATTGCTTCCTTGTTGTACAATTTAAACGTTGATATAAAACAACCATTAATATTTAAGTAGCTTAGAGCTTCGTGTTTTAGAATTAGTTAAGACTAATGTAAAATTACTTGCTAACACATACTACTGCCTAACGCTACTATAAAATGATTAAGGACGACCCTTAGTTTTCCCTAACAATTTTACACTTCCATTTTCGCACTAGAAAAGGCCTTAGCCAGGACACGCCACTAAATCATAGAGTCCCCGTGAATATTGTACGAGTCACCCATCCATCCTCACTTCGTGACAGGTAGCCGTCCCATAGTTTATAGGTGACAGGTTACCCACAAGGCAGGGTTAACTGAACTGAAGGTTACACCTTTATTAATTGTCACTAAGATGGCAAGTGTTAGTGTATAGATTTTCTTAAGAACGTGAGGGTAATGAGATGAGAATAGGGACGGGACGGAAAAAGCCAAGATGGTTAATTTTTTCTTTTTTTCTTTTATTGTTTGTATCAAAAGAAGTTTATGTTGCATTCGAATTGTGTTACAGCATTCTGAAGAGATGGAAAATTCTGGTGAAAAAAACAATACTTACCTACCTAACTTTTATTGTACCTACACATAGAATGAACATCGTAATGTAAAAATCAAAGCCTTTGCAATTCTTTGTCCGCAGAAAAGGCACAAACTACCAGTAGCCTTTCAATTTTAGAATCACATAAACAAAAACCAATTCTCAACTGCACAGGAGAAACCTTGCGACAATAACGTCGCGACGGCTCCACAATTGGCTATAAAGATCAGCTCCTAACGACGCGACGACGTTCAGCTAAGAATTAAAGTGATCCCGATCGTAGCCCGGATTCTCATGGGAACGTTCAATCGACTAGAAATTGCTCTTGGCTCCATTGCCAAGTATTGCCCAAGACCTTTGAGCTCCCGTCGAAATCTAGCCCGTCGTTTGGACCACTTCTTGGGGCTATTCAGGTAAGGCTGAAAGCGTAATGCTGCCTTTTATAAATTGCTCGGTGACCACATAAAAGCAATTCGAGGCACTGAAAAATAACAAGCACCACACGTCCTGTACGTGAACGTGTGCAAAATTCAAGTAACACTTGAATTTTGCACACGTTCACTGTAGGAACCAGATCATGTTTCTATTAGTTTAAACCTATCAATAGGAAAGTAGATGCTAACATCACACAATTTTCCAATTTACATAATATTATTTTATTCCTTTATTTGCTTTTAATTGTCTTGTTCAATTGTAGACGGCTAAACACCGAACCACAGAATATTGCTCAATGCTTCAAGTTTCATAATTCCTGAAATGCACATTAAACAAAGCATAAATTTCGTCTCAGATCAGATGAAAGAATACAAGAAATCTTCAAGAATATTGCATTCCATCTCAAATGAAACAACGCTACACAATCACAAGGGAGCACCAAAGAAACCAACTATTAGTTACGTTATGACGATCTTCAACTGGAAAAGTATGACGCTTTTCTGGATCCCAGAGTGCTCCTACCCAGCCCAGCGTCATTCCATTCTAGCCTTAAAACAAACCAGTGCTGACAACAAGATCTCGCACAAAGCTAATTTAGGGGCCACTGCATCTCTCGTTATTTATTACGTCCACTATTGCGGGCTACCAGTGTGGCGTGAATGATAAAATGGAGCGATATGGGAAGAAAAATGGTGGTGTTGCAACAGGAAGAAAATTGCTGAGTTTCGTTGTCAGTTGGGTAAAAAGTTGAAGAATTTTATGACTCTTTTCGTTTTTGCTAGATCGTCTAAGAGGTGCAGGAAAACATAACGTACAGAATTAGTCCATTATAGTGGTAGAATAAACAATTCAATCCCATATTCCGCCAAAATTAATTTAAACCGAACTACTTGTCTAATTTGAATATCACTAAGTAGGTATCGCAATTATATCGTCTGCATATATTAAACCAACATGAAAATATGTTTATTTTCGTAAATGAAAAGAAAGTTAACCGCCATGAAACTAGGCTGCGATGATATTGCGACCAGAATGTGAACAAACCGAGTTTTAAGATTAGTAGAATACCATTTTTTGGTCTATTCACAATGTCATGTCATCGCATTCCCGTCTCATGTTTTTACTTACACGTTACTTAGTAGACTTACTCTGCACGTTAATTAGTAGAATTGACCTTCTGAAGTAAACAAATGTCATAAATATGCTGAAATAAAATAATTTTACCTTTCACGAGAAAATAAGATGCCCTGTCAATATATTCTCAATGTCTATTCTGTAAAATCTGACTGTGAAAACTCAGGTGAAGTGAGCTTGATTGATTTAAGCTGTCAATAGTATTAAGTGGAATGACAGCTGACTTCAACCTCACTTTACAATAATTACGTTTAAGTTTGCACAGTCTATAGAATAGGCCGCCGACTGGTCTGTATTCCAGAAGGGCCGTTTTTATTGCGAAAAGTTTCGTCTTGCCCTGTGTAAACAAAATCGCTACCCTTTCACCACATGACCCATTCATAATAACTTCCAACATGAGCACCGTGGTTCCATAAATATTGCAATATGCACCTTATCATAACGCCAAATGGTCCAATTTAGATAATTGGAAGTATTTTATTAATACCTCAAGAGTTGTGTCCCCTTTGCTCTGGGTGATATTGTTACATGATTTAATTTCCGTGAGACTCATCGATATTTTTTTAAAGAATTTTGTACAAAAGTTTTTGTGAAAAACCGCAATGTACTCGTATATGTTTGTAGCACCTGGGCGACCGAGCTCTGTTCTGGTGAAAATAGAGAATGCTCATTTAATAGTATAGGAAAGTTCCTACTTATCCATGTATAATACCTACTTATTCCATGCTGCCATGATAGTTGGTACTTACTAATTCCATGCTGCCATGTCATTATTTTAATGTCATTGTTGTCAAGTCATTATTCATTATTTTGTGCTAAACTTTGGGCGACCGAGCTCTACTCGGGTGAAAATACCGAGAAAACAAATTTTCCCAGATATGAGACCTAGTTAGATCGATTTTTCGCCGCCGTAAATCCCTATATTGCAACTTTCATCGAAATTGTTAGAGCCGATTTCGAGAGAATGAGTACAAATATATACAATAATTGCTTGTTTAAAAGTATAGTGTTTGTATTACGGCTGTTAAAACTTTTACGTCGATTTGTTATTTGAATCGAAAACTATAAAATGTGATAAAATAAAAAGTGAGAACATTAGAATATTATTATTTACATGAAACTGCGGGGTAATTGCATAACGCACTAACAATTGTAATGCCTTTCATTATGACAATTCAAAAAAAATAATTACGTTTATTTATTTATTTATATTTATATATTCTTTATTGTACACCACAAAAATACATAACAAAAAATAAATCAAACACTACAAAATATGGGCGGCCTTGTCGCTTTCCGCGAACTCTTCCAGGCAACCTTGACGTTATTCACGTTTTAATAATAATAATTGTTTATTTAAATAATTGATATACAAAATAGGGCCTTAAACTAGAAGTTGGTATATAATAATTGTATTCTACCTGAACTAGGAATAAACCTGTATCTTAAGTATCTCACTCAAGTGCTTATACATAAGTACTATCGAAGATTCCATGAAAAAATAGTAAATAATTTATCTAGGTACTATAAATTAAGAACATTTTTGTACTTCTTTACTACATCATCGTAATACATTTTTGCAACCATGATCTATTATGATTTTTGCAATGGGACCTTTTTATTTTGGTCGCGTTTACTTTGATAAACAGAAAAAATTGCCGTGTCAACAAAATGTAAAGATTGCATGTTTATTTATAATACGAATTGTAAAAACTTAACAAAAAATATTTCTTATAACTAGTAAAGAACGATATTATAACAAGTATTAAAAAATACATATAATTTAACGTTGGCGGTCTAATGCTACCTCATTATAATCTATAGAATTTATATATCTTGTCTCGGCTTTTCTTTGCAGAGCATGTTTGATCGCCTGTTTTGCGGTTGCTCGGTTTTTTAAATCGCAAGCATGTTGCACAATATGACAGTTCAGCATATTTAGTGCACTCATTCGACTGATGACCTTGTTCTCCACAATGTCCACACGTACAGCTAGCCTCTCGACAAGTCTTTGCAGTTGTCGAGCAGATGAATTTTTCAAACATAATATGAAGCAATAAATTAGGAATTTCTTTCAAAATCCTTCAGATTGTGTATGAAAGTGTGCTTGATGCGCAATTGGGGTGCCGATTCAGATCCGGGCCAACATGGACCATTGTTGGGATGGCCCACATAAAATTTATATAAAAACGAATATAATGTTTAATTTAATTTTAGAAAGTTTTTACATTTTAAAAAGGCTTTCAGATATTATAGTAATAATACACAATGATTACCTGAAGCCTATGACAAGCCTCTACAGATAAATACAAAAATATCGACTCAATTAACTCAAATATATGTCTATATTTACATATAGTATAATAACTTTGAGTAAGTAAGTAAAACTGTGTGTTAGACAACACAGTTTTACTCACTTACTCAAAGTTTAAAGTTACTTTAATTTAGGTTATTATAACGTTTTAAAGTTAATTATATAATTATTTTAATGAACTTCTTAATTTTCAAACTATAAGCTCCTATTACAACCTTGCTTAATTATTACATCAATATGCCATGGTCACGCTCGTCGCGACAATTTATACGGCAGGCGCTTTTACCAACATCCGTTTGGTGGAGTAATAGCTACAGATAATTATCCAGAAACAGACACTCTTCACACCTCACACTAAACTTGACTAAAATAATACGATATAACAGGTTTCCCTTTGATTGTATGAGCATTTTAAGTGAACTTTGATCTCTATCGCATCACCAATTCAACGAATACAACGTGAACTATATTCAAAGGCAGCGATATCCTCAAAGATGTTTCGTCGAGAAGACAGTTTTAAATGTAGTTAAACCGAGTTAAACTTACTTCACGTTTATTCGACGTCTACTTGAGCTTAATACAACAAACAAGCTTGGGTTCCGTAGGAACGGGTAAAAGAAAGTAAATATTTCAGAAGATCCCTAAAACTTACTAGTACTCTGGAGTGACGACCACGTACCGGAAGACGTAGCGTTGGAAGACCTCCTACAAGGTGGACCGATGACCTGGTAAAAGCCGCAGGAATCCGCTGATTGCAAGAATCACAGAACCGGTCGAAATGGCGGTGCTTGGGGGTGGCCTATGTCCAACAGTGGACGTCTTTCGGCTGAAATCGCGATGATGAACTAGTATTCTAACTTATTAATGCTTATATCGATCTTGTCTTCGACAAAAGGCTGCACATTATGATAGGCCTTCATCCGGTGACTACCACAATATTAACGGTTCCGTTCAGTCATGGTCACCACACTTTTAAAACCAGTCGCAATTTGTTTTTATTATTAGAAAGCTAGATAGGTACATCATCATAAATTATTCAACCACATATTAGACTCTTCTGGTATTTATGAAAACCTTAGGTAAAGAGCAGGTGGTCAATTTTCTAGGGTCCATCTACACAGTTCACCCTAATTTACACCTCTCCTAAAAGCATGAGGCTATCACACTTAAAACAAAATATTTTAATATCTGAACCTTCCTATTTTTAGCGTCTATCGGGAACCCGGCCCCTCCGGACGCTCGCTGCCCTCTTGCCTGTACATTAGCATAAATTAAGCGAGAGAAAATTTCAGTGTCGACGCAAAAAATGTGTGAGTTAAAAAATATGGCAATTTAGCTTAGCTTTAATTGCTTTGGGACCGAATTAATTATTGTAGCCCGGCGATGCTCTCTTGTTTATTTCTCTTTCTTTTTGAACTAAGGTTATAAGGAACGGCCTGGATGTTTGAAGAAGGGTTTCATTTGTTTATTTTGTTTGCCGAAAGGTAATTGCGTTTGGGTTTTTTTTTGAGGGTAGAATTAAATTTGTAAAGGTACGGTTGATCTAGGTTTTGGTGATATTCTGTAAGTAGGTTTTCGTATGTAGGTGGTATAGTTAAATATCGTGTGATATGATAAGGTAATTATTTCTAATATATATATATATATATATATATAACGGAGACAGGTATGAGACTCTTTCGTTATTATCAGCGATATTTTAACTACTGTGGGCATACTGTGGGTAGTGTTGGTGCGCAGAAAAACCTTTTGCAGATCAGATCAAATTATAATTTACTATAAAATTAATCACACTAGTAATTCACACACTGTAGGTACACGACACAACTATTCGGAACGCGCGACAGCTTCTAAACGTCTTCACTGCTTGACCACCACCGATGAACTCTGCTTAGCTCCGGCCGCCGATCCGACCGTAGTGTTCAGACTCTGTCGAACGCCGCTACGTGGCGCTGGCGTCGACGCCCGGGTGGATGTCGAAAATTATCGCACGGGAACGTACTAACGAGATTAAAAGTATTATATATCTTTACCCAGGTCATAGATTACCCATGTGCCAAATTTCATCCAAATCCATTCAGCCGTTTTAGCCTGAAAGCATAGCAAACAAACAAACTCACTTTCGCTTTATAATATTATATAAGTTAAAATTCTCCTTTAACAGAAGTGGTTATTACTCTCTTCAATAAATCAGTCTATTTATTTCCTTAAACTATTAACTTAGGTAGCCTTTGAAGTTCTATTAATCCTCTCACAACATTTTAATCCGATATCACAGTACGACATTATCAGTGATACGTACTTGGACATCAATCATGGCTGCCATTTATCATCTGTTACGTCACGACCCTGTATGACATAGTGAGAGTGTGCCTACGGGCAATGCCGCGCCCGTGCTGTGCATACGCTACAGTAGGTAGTGATAGAAGAAAAAGAACCACGGTTTTATATTTCGTTTGTCTGTTCATGCATCACAAGACTTTATCTTAAGACCACTAGTCAGAAGGTGAATTTAATGGCAGAGAATATGCATTTCCACATAAGCCAGTCATTACCAAAACGCCAAACAACAAAAAAAGAGACTGTTTAAAAAAGTAGATCTAAGTACCTAAGGAAAAAGATAAGGAAAGTCCAACCAGGTGATTTATTATTTTTCTTTTTTAAATTGCCGACCGGCTTTGGAATCAGCCCCAGTTAATGAAAAAGCCCGATACTAATTAACATACTTCAAGAACTTTGGATACATTGCCATGCAGAACTGGAATCGTGAGACAAATAGAAAGTGCTGAGGAAATACGAACATTTTCTACCTTCTAATGGAACAAAACTATGGCATTCTACGCAAGAGCCTGCAAGTAGTCCAGGTTTTCTTATTAGTATTTCGTGATTTTTATTGGAACCACTTGTTCTGCTTGCATGCCTGCCTAGAATTTGAATGGATCTGCAACCTGACTGCGTAACATAGCCACAAATGCAACAGCTATGGCATAAACTACACAAGAACCTACAGGCAGTCTAGATAAAATTAATTAATTTAATCAACAGAATTCAAAGAGCGTAATGGTTAAAGATCCAATATAATACACCAAACTACATGGAACCACGACTGGTCATTATAAATGAGATTATTTACCTACTTATTATCCATCATCGACTAAGATTGTAGGTAAAATGATAGTGCTTCAAACACACTGTTCTTGACAAAAAACCGGCCACCTCTTTACGATATGAATACAACGATGGCCGACAGTAAACATGTGTTTGTCAATGTTTGTCAAGCGTGAACAAGCGTTTAAAGAATATAAATTGCAAACTTTTATTTTTTTATAGCATTAAATTTTGGGGGAATTTCGTGCTAAGCTGCAAGAAACTTTAGTGTATTCTGCCAAGATACATCTAAGCTGCGCTTATGCATCATACCTCAGTGTTTCATTTCGTAGCTCGTAAATATAAGCCTTATAGTGAGCACTAGACTTTAATGTGAACCTCTGCAGTGAGTTCTCCCAGAGGCACTATAAGGACTGCGGTCGCCTAGCAGATTAGACTGCAGTCTGGCTACCCATTCTAGCGATTTAATTTAGTCGCTTCTACAAGATAATTGTGTACATAGTTACCGCAGTGAGACTGGCAAACTGTAGCCAGTATAGGCCACCATCTTGCACGTCCGTGAAGACGAGCAATATTATTATTTCATCAACCTATGTATCATCTGAATAGAGCCACAACACCAAGACAAGGCCAGAAAGTAACTGAGCTCAGCCTACATACTGCAAGACGGCTCTAGACACTTTCTTACATTACAGAACCGTTGCCTTCGGAAGGCCTCGGGAGCCCCCTGGTTTGTTAGGAATGAAATCCTCTATCTCGACCTAAAAATCTCCACCATCCACCAATTTCTCAAACGCTCTTCCAAGCGTTACTTCGATACTGCCGCCAAACATCGCAACCCTTTGGTTGTCGAGGCCGCTAGTTACAGTCCCTCTAGTATCAATCGAACTCGCCGCCCTAAGCGAATCCATACCGGCCCTGACGACCCCATTACCCTCTTCCAGGAGAGCAGTAGGAGAATCAGCACAGTGTACAAAAACAGACGCCTCCCGTCATTCCGATCTCGCCAACGAAGTCCTTTGCGATCGCGACCGCGTCCCCGAATAGATGATACTCCCCCCCGACCCTTCCTCGATAACGAGGTGCCAGCAGTTGTTGCAGCTGAGCACGTAGCTTTAAATTCCCCGACAAATAATCATGATCAAAACTTTGATCCAGCTCATCCCATCCTTGATGTCCTCCCTCCGGTTGACGCCCTAAGCCAAGGTTCGTACCCTACAGGGGGTGCCCTTCGCGAGCGTTCACCTGGTTTTAATTAGCATAGTTGAATAACCCCTGGCTGGAGGTTTTAAGTTTAGTAGCTTAAGGCACCCACAGGAAAGCCCGGTTAAGTAGTCATGATCTCAGAGGTCAACTACGAGATGCCCTACATAAAAAATACACTTTCTTTAAATCTTTCGTTTATCTAGCAGTGGAGCAACACTTTCAACATTGAAGATTCACAGTCTGCCCTCAAGAATGTATCTGCTTCATTGACCGCCAGTCCTAAGTAAGTCATAGCCAGCACAAAGCCACTTCAGTGTCATGATTCTGCAAACTTCTTTATCAACATCTAAGTGTCTTCATTCTACAAATACCATTTCATTTGCTAAGCGATGTAAATATGAGTATACGACAACTATTATATGTATTGCCGCATATTTTCACCGTCACAGGCCGGCCTATGTTTTGCACATCACTCGTGACAGGTAGACATCAAGATCACTATTTTATTACCTAAGTTTATTTCCCAACCACTAAGTAGTTATCTAACGTCCGTCACATGCCACAACATTTAGTAAAACTATCTCGTATAGGTATCCCACAGTTCACTGACCAATCTGATTCATATCGTGGTTAGCGTTGCGAAACTTCCGAAGTTCAGCCAAGAATTCAGTTGAAGTTGAGCGGATAATATTAGGTCTAACCAACTTATGTGCACACTTTAGTAGATTTAGTTGAATGATTCGCTATTTGCACCCACGTCCAGGTAATCTTCCTTTGCGAAGGTTTTAGGTTTTGTAAGACGTGACAGGAATTGCTTCAATAAGGAGCAGTAACATCTTCTACGTTTATTGTTTTTTTTTAGGGATTCCATTCCTTAGTTTTTTTTTATTTATTTTTTTCATTTGTAAATTCTGAGTATCTATCAGGTTAATTCACTACGTGCCAGTTTCATATCAGTCCCAAGTATTACTTACCTACTTAAGACTTATTTACTATCAACTTTATTTTGTTATCGAAATAGGGTCTTATGAAATACGGTATACCTAAGTTTGCAGTTAGATGTAATGAATCCTCATAAACCTAGTACATATATACGTGCACGTGGAAACAAATGAACAGTTAATAGGCAACAATGTAGACTATTCATTGATCAATGAACATTGTTCATTAAACGCCATTACAATCAGAGCGCAGTTAGTGGGTCAAACTGTGAGAAACTGTCCTTTGTCTGTGAGGCGATTGGCTACTATGATACATCTGATTGAAAAGCTGTTCAGCTGTATTGTTACTAGTGTTAGGTATCAAATGAATGAAACTTAATACATTGATCATTGACAAAAAGGCAAAAGATAGACGCTGGCTGTTTTTAGGGTTCGTGTTGAAAACAAACAGGTTGCTAATTTAATTGTAAAATTTATAATTTTGTATTATATGACATTGATTTTACATTCTGTGATTACTTCCTCACACACTGACTTATTTATTTTAAAAACATTAGGAAAATCGTCTACTTTTACTATGTTTGTAAATATGTGAGCACCATGTATCTATCATATAATTAAATTATCTGTCGTTGCTTCATTTTTAATTCTTTTTACCTATTGTGGTATAGTAATTTTATTCTAGGTGCATCGTCTTCACATATAATTATTTAAGTAATGTACGTACTTATACAAACTATTGTAAAACATTTTAAAAGAGTAACGGTGGAGTTTCTTGCCCATTCTTCTCCATACGAAAACTACCTTTTGGAAGTGGCGACTAGAATCAATTATATTATTCTGTAAATTTTGACGTTCAAAAGTGCCATACATGGGCCTATTTGAAATAAATGTTTTGACTTTGACTTTGACTCAGCAGCGTAGTGCCAGGAAATTTCGATCATACCTTACAGTCGCGGTATCATTTTAAGGAAGGCGAGAGCTGCGATACTTTTAGCAGCATATTGCACTATTTGAAATTGCGTAATCTAAGAAAATCTAAAATATTCATAAATAGCTAAGAAATACTTGATGAAACAAAAAAAACTATTTGTATATCGAATTATAATATCCACTGTGACAACACTGTCAAAGTACAAATTATTAATGTATTATTTTACTTTGGCAACACTTAGAAATATCGTTTATGATGTTATAATAAATATATTTTTTTAAACATTTTAAAATGTAAAGTGTAGTGCAGAGTCAGTCATCTTTTTATTGTTAAATACTACAGTTGTGCAGATTAAAAGCATTAGCAAGAAAATAACGCTTTCTTCAAATAGGTATATAATAATATATTAAAGTGTAAAACATGTTATGGCTTATGAGAACTAAAGGATAAACAGTGTTATTCTGCTAATAACAACAATATTACGAATCCGTCCTCTTAGTGGAATAATGAATTAATTAGTAATTACGACACTTGTTATTGTAGATTTTATTGAAAACTCATTTCCAACAGTACCTAGACGGTGGTTTAAAACATAATGATCGAGGAAATAGCATAATTTTGAAGCAACGCTCAGTATCATTGGCTTTACCACCATTCAAACTTAAGATTTACACCACCTGTAGCAGTTCTACTTAGGTCAAACTACGGCCACGATTCACGTAAGAAGCCGGAAGTAAAACAATAATGACATATTGTTTCAAAGTACTGAACCAGCACCCCAATTGCGTAACACACTTTCAATCCCAATTCGAAGGAATTTGAAGGTAATTGCTTAATCCATTGCTTCATAATATGTTTGAAAAATTGGTCTGCTCGACAATGTAAGTGACACAATGAATGTTGTCGAATTTTCAATAAGAAAGGCATTACCATTTCAAATATGTAACGCAATTACTCCGCAGGTAGACCTGATACATTGCCTTGACGCTGACTTGCCACCATCAGCACCATTCGTAACTACATTATGATAATATCCATCACATAATTACCGGGCCGATTCTGCTACAAAGTACCCTGGAACACTTCGTTACGCTCTCAGAACATTAGTCGCCATTTCTGTAATATTTTACAAAGTGGTATCAATTTAAATTGTTTTACAGAGTTTTTTTTTTGCCGTTATTTGCAGAAAAAAAGAACCTGATGAATAAATGACAAGATCGTATGAAACGACTCGCCTTGCGACTTAAATATCCAGGTGACACAAACTTTTTGTTTTAAAGCAAATATTAGATTTAGACTAGTATTAGTGTTACTTAACATAAATTACATAGGCAGGAATATAATAATGTGTTCGAATGACACAGTAACATAATGAATCAAGGCCACAAAAGTTTCAGGCAAAAATAGTGTAGTAATTTTTGACAATAAACCTAAGCAGTTCACAATGTCCAGATAAGGATAGGCAGCTGAATGCAGTATTTTCCAATATTAACTCAACAGGATAACCAATTCGTCTGCAAATTGTTACAATTTAATTAAAACAGGTAATTATTATCACCTTCATCGGATACCGCTGTCCTTGACACATTAAAGCTACACCTTATCTCGGAACATCTTGCTACCAAACCTATCGTCGCACGGTAATGTGGATTGGGTCTTAGAGGAAATGGGCCTGCCGGTAATATGGTGCGTCCGAATTACGTATCATCTTATCTGTTGCTCAATAACAACGATAACGATTACGTACACAAGTTATTGCTTCTGAGATGATTATCGGCGGTTAAAAGGATTGCTGGGATTAGTTGTCGCTGCTGGAATTAGTGATGTTCGTGAAGTGGATAAGTCGATACTGAGATGATTAAAAGACCAGTTGGTTGGTCGGTTGGTCGTTGGCTGGTTGGTACACCGGCCGTCAGAGGTGTTGCCGAGTTAGTAATTAAGTATTATAACCTTCTTAATTATGCCGAATAAATCACAAGAAAGATGGAAGATAACTTATGGAAATTTGCATAGAAACATTACATACTGTAATGCAGTAAATTTATCGAGCTATTCTCATATCTACTTTAATTGCCATTTTGTTACAGAGACCACCTAGACCTTCTAAGTTGTCAAACACATAGTGAGGACAATCCAGCTAAGTAGATAGATATTTTAAAATTATTCACATAAAAAATTTTGTAACATAAATATAAACAAATACGGTACGAAGAACAATCGATCTTACTACGTAATGATTGGCGATCGTGCCTACCGATTGAATATTTTGCAATGTTCTCAATCAAGGTGTGAATTAACACTAATTCAATATTTTTGTAATCACAGTTCTTGTTCTGTATCAACATGGTAATAAAACTTGATAAGTGTGTGAGGTGTAACCCAGATTGTTAACTAGCAGTGAAAGGTGATACGGAACTTAATGTTGATCGTGTCAATGTATCAGATCAACTATTTCGACAGTACTGTCAGTTGGCTCGTTGGTCTAGGGGTATGATTTTCGCTTAGGGTGCGAGAGGTCCCGGGTTCAAATCCCGGACGAGCCCAAGTCTTTTTTACATTTTCTTATTTTTTTTTCACACATTGTCAACGAAAGATGCAATCATTTATTATAAATCGGTCTTTTTTTTATACTTCCGGAGTGATTTCTTACACAGCCCTATGGGATGTTTCTACAATTTATTTTCATAAATCCTGATTTCAGGTGCGATTCGCGTTGAATAATATAACAGAAACAGATACATCGCTTGACATTCGCACTCGCGAACAAACAGGAAGTGTGGGGGTGTTAGGAGGAGTCGGGAGGTGTACGGGGGTGTCAGGGGGTGTTACGACGTGTTGTATTGTGACGGTACATTTGGATTTGCCTGATTTTTATCATTTATCTTTCTTTACCGTCATTGTGTATTTTCGTAACAGATTTAAACAGAGATGAAGAATGCACAATTGTTGTACGCCTAGGATTAGCCGAATAGATAATTATATTGATAAATATTTTGTATTATTATGTATTTCACATGAGGGGCCTGTGGCTAAGTAATAACAGCCGTACGGATCGATCGATTAGGTTAAGCTACGCTTGCCGCGGTTGCTCAGTGGATGAGTGACCATCTTTATATACCGAGACCCCTCCGTGCCTCGGAAAGCACGATAAGTGACAGCAAATGACAGCCGGGACGTTGGTCCCGGCTGTCATCAGTTGATCTTTGACAGTCGTTACGGATCATCAGAAGTCCGACAGTCTGACACCCAGTCTTACGAAGGGGTATCGTGTTACCTAGTAACTCGGTTGTGGAGGTCAGATAGGCACAACCGCCTATCTGACCACTCCTTGTAAAATACTAGTATTCCGCTGCATCCGGTTAGACTGGAAGCTGACCGCAACATAGTTGGGAAAAGGCAGGCAGGTGACGATGATGCATTGTACATTCATCTATTGTTCTTTGTGGTTTACGAGTATGTTATAAAGGACACGTAACATCACGCCTTTAATCCCCGAAGAGTTAGGCAGAAGTGTACTCTATTATAGCCCACATTTCGCCAGTTATGTTTAAGTCCCATGTAATAGGGGGTAAGCCTATTGCCATCAACCGAACCAAAATTCCTGGTGGAAAAATTAAATAACACTTTGCCCGACCCGGCAATCGAACCCAGGACCTCACATTCAAAAGTAGCGTTTGCGACTAGAAGACCAACAAGGTAGTCAGTTTTATATATAAAGGCATTAAGTAGAATAATGATGATAGAAAGTTTATCCATTCATCCACTCTATTTAAAATCTCTTAAATAGTTTCTAAGCGCCACAGATTAAACAAGTCCCTACATAACGACGTTTTCCTAATGCAAACAATTAAGGTTGATCGACTACCCCAACTTTCTCGGCCTGCTTGTGGCTAATTGATAAAATGAGCTAAAACGTAACCGACACGTTTCGGGCAAAGTAGGCAGGTCACTGTAAACGTAATTGAGACTGGCGTAATAGGGTATTTACCTGTCCTTAATCAAAGTAAAGAAAGGACGTGGGTATAAGGAAGAGGGGGGCTCGTGGCTACGATAGGACAGCGCGAGGTGGATTGGCAAAATTAAATTTCGTTTTGCCACGGTCATTAAATTCGAAGAGATAATTCAGTATTTCGCACACTGGACAAGGACAACATAAGGCACATGCGGAATAAAATAACTGACAATTATAATTATATAATACCTATCTTTTGCTATATGACTGTACTAAGTTGCTATTCGAAAAACACGCAGATAGTGTCGCGGGTTCAGCTAGATTTTATCAATATAGTTATCACTGAAACTATTTTAAACACAGTAAATCGGTTATAATTAAGACGCTGATAAATGCTGCTGAGCTCACGCAATGCGTCGTACGTCGAGCGCTGTCCCAAATTAGACGCATTATTAATTTATTACACATAAATCAAGGGGTATTTTAATAAAATACGTATACTAAAATATAAATAATTAAATTATCTTTAAAATGGTGAAGATTTCAGAAAAATACGCTTGATAGTTTTTGCGTGATTCTCCGTTTTTTATCCGCGTTAGACATAACTTTACAAATTAATGACACTATGTAATATAAACAGAATCTAAAATATTCACAAAGTTATTTAAAAAATGCTCGTATTTAACTTTTTTTTCCAAATCATTAACACTACTCGTTTAGACGTAATCTTTAGTATAAAATCATCAAAAGACGCTTAGTGTCGCTTAAATCAATATTTTCGGGCGTGTAAAAGTACCTACCTGCTCTTTTATATTCAAAAGCTAAAGATAATCATATTCTATTTTCCATAATTACCGGGCATAGCAGACTTATCAACGTCGACTTTCAACAATTTCTGAAGTGACATAAAAAGTGATACATTTTCAAGTAGGTATAATTTTCCTCGAGCAAAGGAGAGAGTTTTTACATACTTATGTAAATTGATATGATGCCTTGAAGTTGATTGATGTAAATGTTCGTTTGAGAAAAACATAACGTTACTTTTCATCACGCCTCTAAGGAATAGGTACGTACGTACGGAGGAGAAAAGGAGATGGGAAACGGTGGGCCCAAATGTAATAAGTTGAGATATGATCTAAAAATTTAGTCATATTTTTTTATCCTTGAATATCAAAAATCGGCTCAATTCTCCATCTGGAAGGGGATAAATATGATGAAGATAATTTTCGTGAGATTATCGAATAAAGTAATCGATTACACTACTACAAAAAGAAAACCTACCCACTAGGTAGCACTAGGTAATATAATAATAATAATAATAATAATAAGAGAGATACAAAAACCCGCAGGGCAGCTTGTGGCGAGCTGTTGGGCAGTAGCGACCCCACGGACCCTATCTCCCGGGAGAAGTCTTGTTCCTCACCTCTGGCTTGCCTTTATTGGCCGGCTGGAGTAAACACTGACGAGGAACGGAGCTCCCACCTCATTCTTGCCTTAATTGGCCGGCTTGAGTGGAGATTCGCAAGAGCAAATGTGCTCGGAGGAAGGAAGTATTCCAGTAAGTGCTCGTAGGGATCTTGACCATCTTCCGGGCTCTGGGATTGTTCTGAAAGCCGTGGAATACCTCTCCACTCCTCAAGCACCTCAAGACATGTTGCCCCCTAGTCGCTACGTCATTATGTGCTAGCGACAGTTTTTCGGGGGCCCATTATTGAGTGTGCAAGTCACCCCCTGCCATCTTATCCGTGTATATTATATATCATTGGTCAGGCAGGGGTCATAGTCCTACATAGTGTTCTTGATAACCAATCCTCTATAGCCAGCCAAACCCATAGTCCATTTTTTTTTGTTCCCATGTACTGCAATAGTCCTACATCAACCGGGGATTGTCCTTTTGTGCACTTGCACAGTGCGTACGAGGATAATCGTCGGTTGATACCTCATTTCATTTAAATATTTCCAAGGGGCCTCTGCGAGTTGGCTTCGGCCCCTCGTACGCCTTCCAAAAGACCGGGACCCCATGGTCCCGAGATATGTAAACTCAAAAATAATAATAATAATAATAATAATAGTTTATTTATTTTCTTACCACAAATTACAGGGATAGTAATACATAGTCTTCAGACACAATTTCATAATTAATTTGTGGAAGACTGGTGCCTAAACTAAGTTTTTTACAAAACCTGTATGTCAGGTCACCAGGCCCCCAAATCAAAGTTGTACATTATTTTTGTTGCACTGGAGACCATCGGGTTCATATTTCATATTTACATAAAAATCTCCCACATTATAATATTGCAGTAGTGCTCATTTAGCTTGGTTTATAGAAATCGTGAAATGAGGTAATTTATTAAGAATACATGCAAGGGAGGATGTATGTGAATATATATGAAAGCGTGTGGGGTGAGTTTGTGTGATGTGGAGTGAGTGTGTGTGTGTGGTTTGGGATGCTTGTATATGCGTTGCAAAGGGAATTTTGTGTCATGAAATAGTTTTGAAAAGATCTTCAATTTGTGTATAATCTAATGTAATAAGCCATTCAGTTATTTTCCTTTTAAAAGCTATTTTGTTTAGGTTATGAAGAGAGAGTAAATCATTTAGTCTGTTGTATAGAAAAGGGCCAAGAAAAGAAAAGAAATTTCGGGCAAATTTGGATTTTACTGATCTAGGTTGGCATATATTTCTTCTTCTTCTTCTCCTGTCAGAATCTTGATCGGTATTTATAAAAGGAATAAGAGATCGTTGTTTCAAAGCAACATGGAGAATAAAAAGCTGCCGAATTGAGAGGACTTTAGCAGACCTATAAACTTCTACAGTGGGATGACGGAAAGGAAGGAATAGTGCAACTTTAAGGACCGCCCTTTGAGCCCTCTCAAGTGCTAAGAGGTTAGTTTTAAACGTTCCACCCCATGAAGTGATGCAGTATGTCAGGAGGGATTGGCACAAAGCACAATAAACAGATTGTAGTTGCTTGGAGTTAAGGATTGACCGAAGATTTTTAACCACAAAGATAAATTTCCGTATTCTGCTAGTCAGACAATTTATATGTTCGGCAAAGTTTAATTTAGAATCCAAAGTAACCCCCAAGTACTTAAAATGGTCCACTTTCTGCAATTTGGAACAAGAACAATCACCGTTATGAGGGAATGAACAGGTGTGAGCAAGAATGGAGGATGTTTGGAGAGATGACTGCGGACTAGTCCTCAATGAAAATGCAATATACTTGGTTTTAGTGGAATTTAAGGTGAGTATATTAGTTCTTAGCCAATCATTTACAGTATTAAACCCAACTTGTGCGTACTTATGCACCTCTTCCCATGAGTCAGCACTGAAAAGAAGCACAGTGTCATCCGCAAAGGTAATAATACGACCATTTTGAAGACAGAGATTGCAGAGGTCGTTAATATACACCAGAAATAATGTGGGCCCCAGGATGCTACCCTGAGGAACTCCAAAAGCTACGGGAAGAGTGTCACTAAAGTGGTTATCAATTTTAACAATTTGCGTGCGGTTATTTAAGTAATCTTTGAAGAGTGACAATTGATTTTCACGTATACCGAGGTTTTCAAGCTTACGAAGCAAGATCGGGACCGACACTGTATCAAAGGCTTTAGCTAGGTCTAAAAAGATGGCTAACGACTTCTTTCGATCATCCATGTTAGAAACAATAGAGTTTGTTAATTCGTGCACTGCCATGGCTGTCGATTTCCCTGCACGAAAACCGAACTGAAACTGGGACAGCAGGTTGTTTGATTCTAGATATTTCACTAACCTGTTGTTCAATAGCCGTTCCAGAATTTTTGATAAGGCAGGCAGAATCGCTATTGGTCTATAATTATTAACACAGTGTCGGTCCCCACTCTTGTGAATCGGATGGATAAGTGCCTTTTTAAACGCAAGTGGAAAGGTACCAGTTTCTATCGCCAAGTTGCAGATATGTGTAATCGAGGGTACCAAAAGATTATTATGAGCAATGAGAAGGTTTGAAGAAATATTGTCGTAGCCCACGGCGCAGTCGCGCTTGAGAGAGGTAATAATGGCAGCTACCTCATGCTTATCAGCGGGCAGGATAACCATGGAATGTGAAAAAGTTGGTGGGTGGGTACTAGCAGGGGGGTCAACATAACCCTGCTGTTGGGCGCTTATTTTACCAGCCAGGTTTGGGCCAATATTGGCAAAAAAATGATTTACATTGTTTAAGCAATTAACTGGTTGATCCTGTGGGCTTATTAACTCAGTTGGTGATGTTTTGGGTCTTGATCTATTTGAAACTTTATTTATTATTTTCCAGAGGCGGCGGTTGTCCTTTCCCGCCTTTTTTACTTCTTCTCTTTCAAATTCCCTTTTAACTTTTTTCAAAATTTTGTTGCAATAATTTCGATACCTTGTGTATGTTGTCTTTAGTATTACATTGTCAGGATGTTTTTTTAATTTTTTATTTAGATTGTCTCTGTTCTTTATACATCTTAAGAGACCTGGAGTTATCCAGGGTTTAATAATTGTTTTCCGCGAGGAGACGGTAATTATTTTAGTGTTCGACTCCACTACAGTTTTCAGGATGCGAACCAGTTTGTCAGCTGCTACGTTTGCATCATTTGCCTCTAGAACTGGTTGAAAGTTTGCCCCATTTAAGTCGGAAAGTAATCCAACTGAATCTATCCGTGAGGTCTTGTGTTTCAAGTGTCTAGGAAAACATTGATTCAACGAAAGGATGACAGTATAATGATCTGTGAGGGTTGTTTGAGCTATAAAAACTTTTGCGGGCAATTTTGTTTTCAGAATGACGTGATCTAGACATGTTTTTCCGTGTGTAGGGATAACATGAGCTGGTAGCAAGCCGTGAAACGATGTCAGATCGAGGTAAGCTGAAGCATTTCGATCATGATTTGAAGTACTGATATCTAAATTTATGTCACCGGTGAGAATAATGTTTCTACAAGAAGAATAGTTTATTAATATTTCATTTAGGGATTGTAGGAAGTTTGATATATTTTTATATGATGGTGGGCGATAAATAGCTAAAACAACGGTGTCATTATTAATTTGTATTGTTAGGCAATTTGCATCATGAAAGTCAGGTTCGAGAACATTAACATGTATGCCATTTTTTATGTAAACAACTACACCCTCGTTTTGTGTTTTGTTTTTGTTAGTTGAGTAATATTTATAGCCATTTAATATCGGAAGATTTGAGGCAACCGGTAACCAGCATTCCGTGAGAATTATCAGGTCCCACGAAATTCTCGATTGTGCCAATAGGACATTAAAACCTGACATGTTGCAATTTATGCTTCTTATGTTTTGATTGATAATTTTGAGACGTTTTTCGTTATTCGGGATGAGGTCCAAGCAATCGGCCAGGTCACATATAGTGGAGTCCGCGACTGTAAGGTGGTCAATGTCATTTGCAATTAACTCAAAGTAATTAAATGCACTATATACAGGGTGTAAGGGACAGCCCTCCGCAAACTAACAGGGTACATTCAGCTCCTTATTCTGAATCATATTCCACCGAAAATTTTCCCAGGAAATTTTTCATTTTTTTTTTGCGTTTACATTTACTATTTCTTTCTTTCAATGTAAAATTACATTCTCTGTATGCAGTACTCCATTAATGTAAATAGAACAGGTAAAACAGAAAAAACAGCAATGGATGTTGAACAAACGACGCGTGAAATCAGCTGTTCAATTTCTCGCTGCGCTGCCGTTCGCTACCTACCTACGTGCGTTTTGCCACGGTAGCGATACATTGCGAGTAAGGTAATAAAACAAATCAGGTTAATTGGATTCCCATAACATTCCTGAAATAATTTCATGTACCGGTCATCTTAGTATGATATACTGACTTCACCCTATCAGTCTGCGGAGGGCTGTCCCTTACACCCTGTATAATTTTATACAATATAGTGCATTTAATATAAATAAAACATCATTATTTACTGAAAAACCAAAATAATGATTATCAATGTCGTATCGATTAAAATTAGTGTTATATTTTAGTCTATGTCACTGGCAGTGCATGTACAGAACACGTGTACGCACAAGTGAAATTCGTACGAAAACGCATCCAAAGTACTCGCGGCCTTAGATTAGTTTGCTAGACCAAGGTTGGTCTAGTATGCATGCATGTTTAGGTAAACATGACCCTTTTAATGAGCACACATTTGGTTAAACTTAATATTACGCTAACGAATTACTGATCGCTCCTTAGAAGAGATACCTGCGTAAGTGTTTGCACTTGAACTGTTCAGTCGAGTAGGTATCTTACTAAGTACTAGGTAAAGTCAGATAAATTAATTGTTAAGTGATTGATTGAGTGATTTTTCGTGTTTAATGGGCAACTTTGGCGTTCTTATTCTTAGAAACTAAAAGACTTCGACAATTATGAGTTATTGAGTGGTAGAGAAATTGTTATGAGTATAGTTTATAGTGGCATCATTTTTCGTATTTTTTTCTTATCTATTTATATAACGCCAAATTTCCAAAGAAAAATGGTCAAGATAAAGCCGTGGTCGCATGCCTATATACCATTTGGGTGCCAAGAACACCTACAAAATTATAATGGCATGCGACGACGGCTTTTACCTTGAGCATTTTTGTACCTGTCTTGATTTCTGTCAAAGGTCACTCGCTCACTCACTCACTCATTCATGACGAAATATCGAATACCGCTTGACGTATAAAGATTAAATTTGGCAAAAAGGTAGTTTATAGTTAGTAGACGTCCGCTAAGAAAGGGTTTCTGGAAATTCAGGTCGAATTTCCAAAAATCTTTTCTTAGCAGACGACATAAGGGGGTGAAAAGGGAGAATTTTGCTTGTATGAAAAATCTTATTCCTTGAGTTAATACACTCGAAACTTGGCACAAATACTCATCTATGTAAATTATAAAGTTTGCCATTTTTACTTTTTCTACACTCTCCCTCTTTTAGGGGGTCCTAAAGGAGGATTGGGGGGTGTCAAAGGTAGTAAGGAGTTTCTTGCCCATTCTTCTCCATACGAAAACTACCTTTTGGAAGGGGCGACTAGAATCAATTATATTATTTTGTAAATTTTGACGTTCAAAAGGGCCTATTTGAAATAAATGATTTGACTTTGACTTTATGGAATAATTTTAACGAGCGGTCTGATTAACTCTAAACTGTATTTTTATTTAAGACTGAAAATAAATAAAAACTTATATCAGGCATTTTTGATAATCTACCCTGGGGGGTACAATGGAGTGAAAAGGGGTATTCAATTGTTACAGGGGAGGATTTTACTGTGTGACTTGGTTAACTTGAAAATTGATATAAATAATAATCAATAATTCCAATAGTGGAAACGTCACAATAGAATTTCAAAAATGATCATCACGTTATTTGTTATTGGGGACGAGCAATATTACAATAAATTCGTATTCTTCTATAGTTTACCGCAAATTGTAAAAAGGCTAGCCAAAAGGTTAGAATATTGCAGATAGTTACGGATTTAACCTTTTAAAAATGTATTAGGTTCATTACCTCAAGTAGGTCTATATCTAAAACTTGATGGCAAAAAACTAGACGCTATAACGGAAACTATATTCTTAGGAATTATTTTAGATTCAAAATTTCAATGAGGCGCCCACATTAGAACTCTTTCAGGTAAATTAAATTCAGCGGCATTGCATATGCAGCTGAATTTAATTAGTTGTAAGAAAAATAAGGCAGTTGACTGATATAGCCATAGCTAGGTTAGTATACTTTGCTTATTTCCTCAGTATATGTCTTATGGCGTTCTGCTGTGGGGATCGGTAGCTCACGAAGATTCAATTTTCATTTTACAAAAGAGGGCAATCCGCGCGATCTATAAAATGGGTCCCTTGGAGACAAATTTAAAGAAATTGATTTACTGACTCCTTCCTACTTCTCTTTATATCTTAGAAACTATTTTGTAAGTTCGCAAAAACTTAGGACTTTTTAAAATAAAAAGCGATTTCGATAATATAAATACACGTAGTAGACATAAAATTGTGATACCCAAATTTAAATTAACCAAAACAAGCAAGTCATTTCTTTTAAACAGTATCCGCTTTTATAATAAGTTGCCAAAGTCGGTTACAGAACTTAGCGATGGGAAGTTCAAAACTCACATCAAACGTGTCCTTATCAAGAAAGCATATTATAAAATTAAAGACTACGTTTAAGGCAAGGAATTTTGGCAATCATACCTTCTGCACATATGGCTTCTCTGGTACATCATTAATGTCATAATTATGTAAGAGACTATTAACTGTTCCCAAATTACCATGTTTATTTTTTTTATTTTTTTACATTCGTCCTCGACGTATTCATCCTATTATTTGACATTATATACCTACGATTTAATTTCAACTCTTTATTAGTAGCTTTTGTGGACATGATAATAATTCAGATTTATTACAGTTGTAATAGCAATCATGTGATTGCGTTAAAATTAAAATAGGTTTTTATTTTTATTAATTTATTTATCTTTTGTATAAATTATTTTCTATTCTGTGAATGTGAGAACGCTGTAGGCTTAGTGGACTGTAGATTTGCTAACCATTTTCTGTTTTCTTAAGTACCTGATACTTATTGAATGACCTACACTGTCCTCCCATACCTAGTCACGCTGTTATTTGAAAGAATTGTAAATCCAATTATTTTTAAAAGAGTAACCGCGGAGTTTCTTGCCGGCTCTTCTCCATAGGAAACGATCAATTGGAACCGTGCACCTAGCTTCTGACGTTTCATAAGTGCCCATGTAGGTTTATGTGAAATAAAAATATTTTGAATTGAATTGAATTGAAAAGATAACAGGGTGGATTTTGAGATCGGGCAATAAGGGCAGATATCTTCCGTTCCGTTGTCGCTACAAGAAAACAGGCTTAGGAGACTGTTCTTAACTTTTTGAGACATGTTGATTTACATTCACAGATTTTGACAAAAATTACGATCAGCAAGAAAATGGCAAATTTTAACAAAAACTTTTTTGATGCCAGTCGATCCTACATCTTATTACTAGGGTCAAAAAACTATATCGAGCCAACTGAGGTTTGAGAACAAGAATATCTGTCTGTATGTTACCTTTTCACGCCTAAACCATTGAACGGATTTCGATAAAATTTGGCAAGGAGATAAATGGCATCCTAGGGTGCTACCGTAGGTGTGGGCTTGCGGACGGTGAGCAATGGTTAGGTTTATTTTGAAAGGTCACCCACGTTCATTGCGTTATTTACGTTGTTGAGCAGACGAATTTTTCAAACCTATGAAGCAATGGATTAGTAATATCCTTCAAAACCCTCGGGTTGTGATTGAGAAGTGTAACGCTATTAGGGTGCCGCTGCTGTGTCCGAATAAAGTGTCGGTGTTCTGCTCACGATTTACAAGCCATCGATTTTAATGGGTATAAAAAGACGCTTAACGAAGCCGAGAGCCACTTGTACTCCCCGTCATTGTGATTATTTTGTTTGTACCGGACCATAGTGCTCCCCGTATTGTGGTTACGGAGATATTGTAGGTCAAAGTATCAATATTTTTTTCATTTCGTTACATAAACAAGCTTTAAATAATTTAACTTGAACTACCCTACAACTCCTGTACAGTTGCATGCACCCATAAGCACAATGTTTTGCGCGCGTTACATTGCGCGCTGCCGTAAACACTTTAAAAAAAGTCGTTTCCCAACAATAATGTTCGCTCAATGTTGCTTCGTTTGATGTAGATAACGGCGATGTGATGGGACTTTTTACACCCTGTGTACCTCTGCCTACCTCTTTCGGCATACTGTCGTGATGTCATGTGTGTTACTAAGTTACTATAATAAGTTCAGTATGTTTTGCCATACTTCACACATTGCTACTAAGTAACTGTACCGTGAGAACAATATTCTGTCAGTTAATTACTCTATTTGAGAAACTCACTATTGTCACTGATATCTTTCGACACTCGGTGGCGTTAGTTTGAGATTGTCATTGAACTTTGTCTGTGTTTATATTGTAGTAAAGAAATACTTGTAATTAAGGAAGGGCTCGGTAAAAGTGGGTTATTGTGGACTCACAATACAGTGATGAAACTCTTCGATTACATGCGTTACATGGCATTTGAACGTCATTCCTATGAAACAAGATGATTTGATAACTATTTACGTATAATCGGGTCGCGGTGTAACGTCCACCTTTTGGTTTTCCCAGGGTTGTAGATTTTATACCCGCATTGCATGTCCGCAAGCATACACAACGGAGCAGGAAAAAAAATGGACACAATTTGAAAAAGAATACTTTTAAGATTAGAAATCTGAATTAATTTCCAAACGCGCCTGTTTTTCCTATCGCTGTAATTTAGCATGGTTGAAACCGGCGTTTTGTTTTAAATTATAATATAAACCGATTTTTATGAAAAAACGGCTGAAATCTGCGTAGTGCAGATATTAAATAAAACAAAGCGGCTAATACCGGAAACTTTATGAAAATCGCTTCAGTAAGCTTCAATAAAAACGTACGCAATGTTTGCATTCAAATATTAAAATACTTCGTAGAGTTAAGTGCCTAAGTTATTCAATCGAAAAACGAATAGTGCAAAATAAATAAAAACTTCCCAATGTGCTTATCAAAAATACCTTCATATGATCTGGTTAGTCTCGCTTCTCGGCGCCTCTATAAGTAGGCTGTATAAACCCCTACAGTGATACCAAAATACCACAATATGGGACACCAAACTGACATATGGCGACTCTAGTATGACTGATGGTGATGCTTGAATGTTACACTAGAGTAACTGATGGTGAGTGATATCAGTACTACTGATGGTGACACCGGAGTGACACCAAAGTGACTCACGGTGATACCAATGAGACTCATCATGAAAAAATAATGATAACACCCAAAACACCCATCGTCACGCAATTTTAATCTAAGTTTATTAAGACTTCTATCAAAGGAATTCTCAAGCAAAGTTACGGTCAGTCAAAGAAATAGCTCGCAACGTACCGATGTAGCACGTTGCAGCAACCCGGCGTTGTTTGCATACTAATATAATTGCAACAGCACTAAGCCGAGCTCAGGTACAGGGGCTAAGACCTGGGTCATGTTTATTGAACAGGTCTGCCAAGCTCTGACTACCCTACATTAAATGCTATGTTAATATCTACGTAGGGAGGTAGAGAAATATATTTTACCGTGGTTGAAATAAGAGGCAGAGGCAAAGCATTAAATCAAAACATTTTAAGAAATTGTAACTTGGAATGAAATGTACGCAGAGGTAAGTCTCTAGTCAGGTCTCATTTGAGTTAAAGAAGTGTCAATTTTAACATTGGCAATGAGGAAGACGGTAACCATATTTTGGTTTACAGTCTGATGTTTTACACCCAGGAAACTGGATTTATGTCGACGTTTGGGGGTTCAAACTTAACGTATATTGTCGTGTGCTCGCTGACAATAACTTAATTTAATGTTTTGTGTTTCGTAATGTTAATTACTTTGCATACAATGGTATATAATCAAGTTCTTCTAACTGAACAAACAGCTGTACTGCTGGGGAGTTTATGGCGCCACTTCTTTTTCCCAGCAAAAGCGCATAGGAAGGGCGGGCGTTTCGGGGGACTGTCTTATATAATTTTGACAGTTCAATGGGTACAAGGTCAAAATAATATTTTCAAAATATCCATCTCAATGGGTACCTACGAAATAACAACATACCTCATGAAAATGTATGTCAGGTAAGTACGCTCACACCCACACTTCATATTATCTACTATAGAACTAATATTTTCGATACCAAAATTCCTGAGTCCCGGAGGACAGAAAACATTTAGGTAACATTGTCTTCACCCCTTTTCCCCGCTTTCCCGCCGTCTCCCCTTCCGTTCCCGTAGGACGGTAGAATTGCCGATTTACGTCAAATATTTACTATACACATTACGCGCTGCTTACGACAAATACATTTTGATGTATACCAGTTCTATACAGTGGGTAACAAATACTTTTGTACTACCTCATTGTGAATCATTTTCCTGAAGGAAAATTTGTATTTCCAGTTTGTCTCAGGTTTTAAAACTCAATAATAGGCATAGAAAATGATGTTGGAATGTACAAGAAGGAAGTTATGTCAACAGTCTGCTAATGAACTTCTCCTAACTCTCGAAAATTTAATTTTGAATAGTAAAAATAATTAAAATAGTACCACAAGAACCTGAGACCTACCTAATATCTACCTAAGAGTTTTCACTATTTTAGGTACCTATTCAATATTCCGTTACCAGCTCGACAGGTCAAGGCCACATAAAGCCAGCCGTCAGCAAAATTTAAGTTAAATAATAATGCCGAAACAATTGCTAATTATGACGGCAAGATTAGGCTTCTCATCACAAAGTCTCTTTGCTGTCTTAAATTTTTTTTTGAAAGTCATCGTTAGGAACATTTCTACAGATCATTACGAAAGCGCCATCTAAAACAAAACGGTTGTGGTCATCATGGAGTCATTGGGTCATAGAATGATTGTGTACTATGAGTATGGTAGATTGTCAAGGACACAATATTGATGGATGGTTGACTACTTTGATGCAATTCTGATTTCCACAAAGGATGCCGAAAGATTGATGGGTTTAAAATTATACGAATACTTATTTTAAAGAAGCAATATAGAGGCCTAATCACCTCATAGTTAGAAAGTAAGTAATGTAAGAGATTAGATAATAGTTACTACGTAAGTTATGTTCACCGTAGCTTGCAAATAGTAAAGGCCAAAATGTTAACCAAGAATTTACCATGAAACCGTGTATTTACAAATAAACGGCACTAAGCAAAACAAGAATATTTTTATGAATGAAAATACATACGTCGTCGTCGCAAAAATTCGTAGATATGGCGTAGATGGAAATCGTAAACAAAACAGTGCAGAGAACCCCTTAAACAAAACTGCAAACAAATATAATAAATTACCGAGAATCGTATAGAACGTGTCGCCCTATACAAACGTTAAAGACACCGTTGGATTAACATGGATCCTCTTAATATATTATTCAAATTAACGCTGTTGCGCAAAAACGGATAAAAACCCGTCAAGTGCGTTGTGGTGAACGTGTTAAAGATTCCGTAGGGCGTACTTAGTAGGTTACTGAAACATCCTTTGTTTTAAGGAACAAATAAAAATGAGTAATATCTACAGTAGGTATATAATGTAATAGAGAACTGGGGCGCACTATCTCTTATTACGGTAGCATAATCAGTCTCCTCTCAATTCAGCACGCTAACCCAGCTCTTATAACAGTATTATTACTATACTGAAGCAATTTTGTAGGACACAAACGACTTACACAAATTAGTCTTCTGAAAAGTGATTTTAAGGTTTTTGTATGTCTGTTATTTGTAGTTTTTTAATTTTTTATTAGAAATAATTTTAGGTGTTGGTGAAACATGTCTGTTTGGCTATTGCGTCACACATACAGGCACGGCAAAAATAACGTAAAATAGTCTACAGAACCCTACAACCAGCGAACCCTTTTGAACCCTTCTTAGTGGATGCTTACGAATTTACTACCGGAGAAAGGATTACTGAACACACATAACCGGATTTAGGCGCATCCATTTGTGAGTAAACGCGCCTAAGATCGGCATTGTTTTCTTTTGTTTATGGTAAATACGTAATATGTTAGTAGTATTAGAAACTCGAAGCTGGGCTTTAACTCCTAGATTCATTGCAGTTTTCTGAACCAATTAGTGCCCTGTATTGTATTCATATATAGGAAAATTCTGAGCATATAGGAGTGAAAGAAAGTATTATTTATTTCACTTCTAAGGTTCCCTATAAATGTTGAACAGAAACCAAGTTTGCAAGTTACAGTCTTTGAAATTGTACTATTTTTTTAAGTTGAAGGATAATTTAAAAAACATTGTACTTACAACTTCTTATACTGTTTCAATTTTCTCGATGTCATTCTCATTATCTATATTATGATGGATATTACTCTAAAATTGCTGAACTTTACTTCATACCTGGTTTCGTGTGATTGTGGGTATAGTTTTTGGAAATTCACAACACTCCCTTATATAGACTTCAATTATAAAATTTAAATTAGAATAGGTATAATAACACTGTACAAAAAAAAAAAATCTCCGACTAGCATTAGCAAAAAGAAAATTTAAAATAACTTTGTGTATAAAGTTAGTAACATTTCCATGTTAAAGCAAAGTAAAGGTTTAGCAGGTATTATGCACGCTCGTAACACCAGCCCGCTGTTGTGCACCTCGCTTTCGTTACAAAGTTATGCTCTTTTAACTAAGGCGTACTATTTCTAGACTATGTTGTACACTTAAGATTGTTAGGAAAATATCTACAACTTTTTGTGCGGTTTTGCAAGAGAAAAGGTTTTGCTTAGAGAATTTTCCTGACTAATTGCCACTATCTGCATTATGCTGTGGATATAATGCTGAATGGATAATGTCATTAGATGTTTATTGTTATTGAAATATTTTTTCAAAGCTTCTTCATTAATCCATTTTCTGACGAAATATGCGTGTACAGCTCTGCGTAACCCTTCAGAACAACAGGCAAATTATGGATACTTATAGAATATCAGATATCCATTAACCTTTCATATCCTCGAATGCGGATCCACGCGAGACACAATGGGTTTTAATTTGCATAGAGATAATATTTGGATTGTGTCAAAATAGTTTGGTAATAACCACAAAAATCTTTCCCACGCTGTTCATGCTATATTGAGTTATTACCGATCTTCGGTACACACAAGTACTACACATATACTTAGTGCCACGTAGTACCACAATTAAAAGGAACAGAATACCCAATGCTAGCAACATGCTTTATAAAACTGATGCAAACACTGTGTGGATGTAGCTAGTACAGTAACACCCATTAGTCCTACCGCCACAATTGCGGCAATAAGTCCCCTCTTTGAAAGTTCTCACCTTCTACTTGACGCAGGTCCTCACCGGACACGGTTGTTTCGGGAGGCTCCTATTCAGGATAAGGCGGGAGGAAACGCTTGGGTAGAGCATACGGTGGAGGTCTGCCCGGCTCGGGCGGAGCATCACCGTGTCCTCGTGGATGCGATCGGCGGCGGTGATCTCTCGCGTCCAGCCCTGATCCAGGCCATGGTACTGAGCGAGAAGGCATGGATGCCGTCACCTCCTTCTGCGAAGGAGGAGGCGGAACGCGTGAGGGAGAGGCAAAGTTTGCGCCCTCACGCGCCTAATCGTCGCAGGAGACGCCCTGGGCGTCGGGAGTTGCAGGCCGATTCCACCGTAGGCACGGGCTTGCGGACGTTGAGCAATGGGTAGCTCGCCGCCCGATAAGGACCAGGCCCGGGTCGACGGCGCGTTGTGTTCCACGCGCGCCTCAAAGAGATGTCAGCAGAAACGACGGGGTCCGCTAGGGCCGATACCTGCCGGGGTTGCGGTTATTGTCCGAACGGGTTACCGTGGCCCCTGGCAATATAGGCAAATGAAGCAACACAAGGATATAATGTCACGAAGCTAAGCAACAGTACTATTATAGTAATTTTATTACCACTTATGTACCTATTTCAAAGATATTATAGCACATAAACTAAAAGTCAGAATTGATGTGCACGATTCAATTGATCGTTTCTATGGCGCAGAAACAGCTGGCAAGTCTGGTGGTTATAAAACATTTATTTTCCTAGTGATCACGACGAGCGTTGTTACGATCTTCGAAGGCCCATGTTCCGCAGTAAATATTAACGAGTCTTGACTCTATCGTAGATTGGAGAGCGGTGCATTAATATCGCCTCAACGAGTGGCAGTCAGCTTCGCTACCACTTTGCTGATGAACTAATATTTTCACAGCATGAGATATCTTCCCTCTTATTCCTAGTACAGCTATATTTTCACTCTACTGCATCTCGGAGAGCTTGTAATAAAGGACGGTTGTTCCACTGTACACTGGCACTTCTGCCCCTTAATTTTGTACTAGTCCTGTAAATACAGGCAGCGGCTGTGACGTCGCTTCCACATCACAATATACGCTCGAGCATGTTGCTAAAGTTATTGAGTGAAAATACTTTTTTTAGAAATGTAGAGTATACGTGAATGGTGTTGGTGAAACTTGGGTTAACAAAAATTTAAGGAAACTACGTTATTTAAAGTTTTAATTCAATCTTAAAGTAGTTGCCTCTTATCGGTCTAAGGGACCTTCTCACCCACTGGATAAGCCATCTTAGAACTTATTCAAGAACCTGTCTAATATGGTTGTCGTTACTCAGTGGATATCACAGGGTCGTATGTAAGTATCATCTCAGTCGTAAGACGTTCGCTGCTGAGCTCTGCCCTGCCTACATCCATCGGAAATCCTTCGGCAACAGTCCACCTTTTACCTCTTTTTGATATAACCATCTAATTTATTTATTCCTTTCATCCTGCCTCCTGTTATAAACGGAGCTGTCATTAAAGTAAGCAAATTTCTGAAGTATATCAAACAGCAGTAGTATACGTTCATATCAATACGCTAAAGATTTCGTCACATCGAAAGCCCTGAGGCGATTAACGTACAGTCCAGTGCATATTATAGATGTTTCGCAACACACACGCTCTAGACTTAGGCACAGCTGTGCCCCACATAATTATTATGAGTAATGTAGGGGAAAAATTATAGTAAATTATAGCACATGTATCGGGCCATTAAAATAGCCTTCACGAGTGGTGATTTTTAAATGAACGTCCTTAACACCTTGGGCTATCAGCTCCTCTACCACATTGTTGTATGTTCATACATTTTACCAGGCATCAGCTTTTTATTTATTTATACAGTAGGTATAGCACATGCCCTTATGAGAGAACGAGCACTTTCTTCAGCATTGACAGACGAACAAACAACAAAGAAACCATCGAGGTTGTCCTAAGTCCTAAGAGTATCTATAACATAATTCAAGACATTGATGATGTGTCGGTAGCTAAATCTTATAAATGTGACCCGGAAACATGTGGCAATTTAATCAAGTCTACTTCTAAACCATTGACTGTAATCTCACAAAATATTCGCAGTATCTATAAAAATATGGATAGTTTTATTGTTCACTTGGCTAGGCTTACATTTAAACCAGACATAATCATTTTGACTGAATGCTGGTTGAGTGAACACAAATCACCACCACTTTTAGACAATTACTCATGCTACTTTTCTAAGAAAAGTCTTAATCAAAATGATGGAATTGTCATTTATGTCATCAGTGATATCAAGTGTACTGTGGAGGAACCTGACCCTATTGGAGCAAATTTTTTATTACTTACAGTTAATAACGACATTACCATTTTGGCTACGTACAGATCTCCGTCAATTTATGGCATCGACAACTTTTTGAATTCAATTGACAGCATACTTCGTCCTATTAATTGCAGTAATATTATTATTATTGGAGATGTAAATATAGACATTAAGCCTGATAATAGTGATAGAAATAGTTCACCTTATTTAAACCTCACTGCAGAGCTGGGTCTTCTCCCAGGGCATACATTGCCAACTAGATTATGCAATTGTTTGGATCACATCATGATCAAAACAAATAGGTCAGCCACAGTCACCGTCATAGAGTCTACAGTTACAGATCATGATTCGGTTCTGGTTGGTTTATCTTATAGGCGTGAACTGATAAGGCAATCTAACATAATTGTTAAAACAGATCTTAATGCAACAATAAAACAATTAGAATCTATGGATTTCTCTTTTGTCTCTCCTTCAGCTAATGCTGAAGACGCTGCAATTCTTTTCACTGAAAACTTGACTTCTGCAATTAAATCAAACACAACGTCTAGTATTGTTTCTGGTCGTAAAAAAACCATAAAACCATGGATTACACCGGGTTTGGTTCGGTGTATCCGACACCGTGATAAGCTACATGTTAAGGTTAGGAAAAATCCAAATAACTCAGTTCTCGAAGTCACTTACAAGCGTTACAGAAATTTCTGTAACGCTCTATTGCGGAAGCTTAAAAGAAATTATGAAAAAACTCTTCTACAAAATGCAAGGAGTAGTAAGGAAACATGGTCAGCTATAAAATCAATCACTGGTACTGCCAAGCAAAAATCATCTGCAGATGATTTACTAAAGAACAGTAATAGCCCCCACGATGCCGTTGAAACTGTGAACAATTTTTTTGTGGATGCCGGAAGGCTACTTGCGGACAAGATAAAATCTTCTGACAATTCCGAAATTACCCTGCCTACTTTAAATGATTTCAGTAGTCCCCGCGTCCCAAATTCTATGGTACTGCTCCCACCAAACGAATCAGAAATTGAAACTCTTATCATGAATCTTAAAAATGACTCTGCAGCGGGCTGGGACTCTATTTCGAACAGGTTGCTAAAAATGTCAAAGCATATTATCGTCCCACACTTTACCACGATCGTTGGACTATGTATAGAACAGGGCGTTTTTCCTAGTGTATTCAAAAGGGCACTCATCACACCTGTCTACAAGAGTGGAGCTCGAGACAGCGTAACAAACTACAGACCAATTTCTGTGTTGCCAGCGCTCTCAAAATTACTAGAAAAAGTATTAAATAACCAACTAATAAAATTCTTAGAACAAAATAAAATATTATCTGACTCCCAATTTGGTTTTAGGGTAGGGAAAAGTACAGATGGAGCAGTTAGCTCCTTAGTAGATTATATTACAGCCTGTCTAGATTATAAAAAAAAGTGTGTCGGAGTCTTTATTGATCTGGCCAAAGCCTTTGACACTGTCTCGATCTCTGCTCTTGTTGACAAGCTGGAAAGGTGTGGAATAAGAGGAATGGTACTTAAAATCTACAAAGACTTTCTTACTGGCCGTCTGCAGAGGGTTAAAGTGGGTAGTGCTGTTAGTTCGGATGTCGCGGTCGTCTACGGAGTCCCACAGGGTAGCATTCTCGGTCCCAGTCTCTTTCTGATTTACATAAACGACTTGTGTCAAATGACACTTAATAAAGGCAAAATATTTACTTATGCCGATGACACAGCTTTGGTTTTTCAGGGAGATACGTGGGATGAAGTCCAACGAAATGCGGAGATGGGACTCCATAAAGCCAGCTTGTGGCTGAGGCATAACTTGTTAACGCTTAACATATCAAAAACCTCATTTGTGCAATTCACTAACGCTCGCATAAAACAGACCAATGTGGCTGTCCGGATTCACACATGCAAATCACCTTTCACTCAGCAGTGCTCGTGTACAACTCTGAGCAAATCTAAAACTGTCAGATACCTTGGGGTTCTTTTGGACGAGAAAATATCCTGGCAGCCGCATATCGAGATGGTTTCGACACGAGTCAGGAAACTTACATGGGTGTTTAAAAATCTGAGGCATGTGGCTGACAGTGATATCCTCCGTACAGTTTATTATGCATTGGCTCAATCAGCTATTGGTTATTGCATTGGGGTTTGGGGAGGTGCATGTAAAACGCATCTCTTACGCCTGGAAAGAGCACAACGGTCTTTGCTAAAAACAATGTCATTCAAACCATATAGATTTCCAACGAAGACATTATACGAGATGTGCCGGGTATTTACAGTGAGACAACTTTTTATTTTCCAGATCATTACGAAAAAACACGTATCTACCCCATACGAACCAGGTAAACTACAAAATAAGCGAACAATTCCAAATGTAATTGAATCTGTTAAATGTCGCACAGCTTTTGCAAGACGACAAAATGCTTTTCTTTCTGTTTATTTATAAAACAAAATTAATAGAATCTTAAATTTTTATCCGCTAGCACTACGCGAATGTAAACTAAAAGTAAAGAAGTGGCTCTTTACTCTTGATTATGAGAATGTAGAGGAAATAATAAACAACTAATGACATTTTACAAAGGAACACATACACATACACTACTCATACACAAACACGAACGGGAACCCACCCACACGCACATGTACACACCTCCCACACACACACAGCACGATATAATTTAAGAAGAACTTTTATTTTTGTTTTAAATATTTTTTCATACTTTTCATTTCTGTGTATTTAATTTTGTTTTTACTTCTTTAAAATCTTATTTTGTAGCACATCCGTTTGTCTATTCCTATGTTGACATTAGTACCTAAGTCAAACAATATGGGAGAGGGCGCTGACTCCTGACATACAGGTTCACCTAGTTCGGTAGTCAGAGGCTTCAAACAATTTCGTGTAACTTATTATGTCAATAAAGAACTATTATTATTATTATTATTATTATCTACGCTTTTTCTATCGTAGCATGGAAATCTGTTTGAGTTTTTTTTTAACTAGTTGAACAATCCCGAAACATAATAATAGGTACAATTAAACCAACAATAATAAAAGTTCAATCTCCTCACTCGGCAGCTACATAAAGGCTGGTACATACAGCTGACAGCGTGGCCGCCAGTTTTGCAACACGCACGCCGCGCACAGCTGTGACTCGCGAGTTAATTCTTGTAATGTCGCTACCTACTGTTACATGATGACAGAAAATAAATAGCTGCAGAATATTCACTGACAATGAAGAGGGATGGAGTAAATAACTTATATATTATTTACACTTCATAAATTACAAAAAGTTGGTGACAGAGGGGGGAATTGGAGGGTAACATTGCATTGTGTTGAGTACAATTTTGTAGTCTTGTCGTATCTGATATGATCTACCTACATCTATTGTTGCAAACGTTTCTCTTGTATAGTAGAGGTTTCGGCAGTTCCCGAATGTAGATAAGTCAGGTGCAAGTTACTAAAGGTACTTATGTAACTGTATTATGTCATTAGATGTATCAGTATCTTAGTTATTATCATTATTGGTGAAAGGACAAAGTCATGACACTTTTTAGTAGCTTGAAACACACACATGCACATGAAAACTATTTTTATTTTTTGTTTTATGAAGTGGACCTTTTGCAGCTATTTGTGAGGTGTTAGAATCTGTGGCACTTCACAACGTCCCAACGATTAAATACAATTTGTCTGTCGTGTTAACGGTTTATATTTTACACCACCGACATTTATTGAGCCTCGTTATACCTAATTAATTTAATGTATAAATTAGATATCGCTATATTTCTAATATGTTTTACTCTTAATAGAACCATCCAAACTATTCAATAAAACCTACATAGATTTCTACAAAAGACGGTGTTCTATGATCCCATGAGATAGTTTGAACAGAGCTTTCCATGTCACGTGACCAAAAAAATACTCTTCCTCTCTGTTTTTCTTCTGATCCCAAGAGACAAAGTAAAAACCTTTATTACCTAGAGGAGCATCATATTGTTTTAGTAAATATCACTAACGAATAATGCAGCAACACACAAAGCTTAATTTGGAAAAATATAGGATAAAAAAAGAATGTTACAGACTTACACCCAACTATGACAAAACCGTCAACTAAAAAGGTATAAACAAGACATTTATATCGATTTTTTCGGTTTTCTTATAGCCGGAGTGATCAGATTGACACCACATTAATCAAAATCTGACGAATAGTTTAGGCGCTACGGTGGAGCACACGTAAATACAAATAATACATACATAGACTGCTAAAAACATAAACTGTCTTTTTGGCTGCGCCGTAGTCGGGTAAAAAAAATTCTCATGTTGTGATGACACTGCCCCAAAATGTTAATTAAAAGTATTTGTTTACATAAAACTATGAGGTCAAGTACCTAATTTCGTGTAATTTGCTGCCATATTAGTAATTTACGAATTTAGTATTGTAATTATTCTTTATGACGTTAATTACAATTACGTTACGATTCATATTGCCTTGTATAGTGAGTCAGAATGATGAATTTAATTTATTAAGAGAATGAGCTTATGTGTGCTAGTAATAATAACCGCAACCAACATACACGACGTTACTAATCGTACATAGCTATGACATTTCACTGTTGTCGCCAAGAGCTTACCGTAGAACAATTGCGTTGCACAAGCGCATTGACAATTTAGTGATTTTATGTCATTTAATGTTGCCCATATTTTTTATTATTTGTAATTGTTTCGCTCTATTTTGCTTTTGTTTTGTTATGGAAGCCGACCCCAACATGGTTGGGAAAAGGCTAGGCAGACTGATTTTTTGTTTTACTCTATTCTCTCTTGTTTTGCCATTTTTGCACGTCAACACCAAAACGATGAAAATTGTTGATGCTTAACTTTCGTCATATTGGTGATGAGGTGCACAAATGGCACCAGGGTGGTCGAACCCAGGGTGCACTGTGTTGCCGGGATTGTGAAGAAGTCCAAAAGCGAGATCGTGGCTCCCGGCAACATGGCTGTAGCAACCGGGTGGGTTTTAGTCAGTAAGAGTCTGACACGCCCTCCCGCTCCGCCCAGAGCGGGAGAAGTTATTTGATAATTGCCCGCCCAAAAAAAAACATGCGCTGTATGTACATTTTGGTCTCGCGCCTCGTCTACGATAAAATCTATTTAATATATCCCTGCCTACACTTCCAGCCAAGGTATACCAGGTCCACTTCTGCCTGACACACCCTAAAAATACTGCACCTTATAACGTTCCACTTTATGTAGGTACACAGTAATTACAAGGTAAGTCAGGAAACAGGACATGACAGTCAGCAGGTCAACTGGCCGGATACCATCTGATGCAACACTACATACTCCAATAATTTGGTTCAACTACTGGCTTAAGTAATTATATAAGTGATATTCAATAAAAATAGAAGCAACGTTTATTACTGCCAAAAATAAACTCTACAGAGTACAGACTAATTTTAGAGATACCCGTTAAACGACTCTGAGGCGAGTTTGTAAAGAGCGTGTAAAGATTTTTTACCTGACTACGGTGAAGCAAAAAGGAGGGTTATGTTTTTTTAAGGATATAATTTTGAGATGAAGAAATACTGGAGTAGATTTCTATATGTCAATATAGGATCCAGGTAATTTCGACTATTTTTCATCAACTGAAAGTTGATGTTAAAAGATTTGACAAAAAGAGCATCTTATTGTAATCTTAGAGAATAGTACAATCGGTTTACCTAACAATTTTGAAGTGTATCATATTCGACTGAACCCAACATGTGAAATGATGAATGCAATCATGAAAATTACATATGCAAAATTTACTTGCATACTTACCTAATTAAATTAATGTCGCTCACAAACAGGCACAGTTCAAGCAACTGTTACCTAACAGTGATCCAGTTAAGAGTAATGCATCATAATTATTTGGATATGACTGCACTTTGCATAACTTATCTAAGTAGAACATCGTTGAAGACATGTCAGCCTTGAAGAAGAAGTAATGCTCTGAAACAATGCAAAGAAGCGCGTTTCATCTCGGGAGATTGTCATTTCTTTTTTTATAAACAACTAAGTATAATATTATGCATATTGCTAATATTTTTGTGACCTCCACCTTCTAAGCAATCTATTAAAATGAGTGGGTGTGTAACAATTGGAATTTAGAATTGCACTTATTTTATTACAAATGTTCACTTAGAGCCGATCCTACCGAGTTGTTCTTTAAGAATCTCACCATGTAAACTTAGGTGAAGTGAGCTTGAAGTGAGCTGTCATTCCACCCTGACGCTAGGAATTAACAACTCACTACATATAAGTTTTCACGGTGAGATTTTTAATTTAATAGACCGGTTGTTCCGACAGTGGGTATTCAGAACTTACTGTTGGCTTTTAATTTAACAAAAACGAAATTTTAAGGAAGAATGTAGGTCCACGTGAACATTGCAACATGCATAATGTACTATCTCTGGGTGTTTTTGCAATTTCAAGCATCACTATTCAAAGCATTGGTATTTTATTTATTTGGAATGTACCAATACTTTTCTAAGAAAACAATAATAAAAATAATCACCTATGTTAAGAAATTTGCTAAATGCGTCAGCTGTTAAAAATTTCTTACCTCTCTAGCCTTATTGAATAATAGTTAGGCTGTAACTTTTCCGAAAAATTCCAGCAGACACCAACCGTCAAGATTGTCTAGCCGTAAATTATCACTCTCTTGTTCGCTATAGTAATAAATCGTTGGATGATACACATTATTACGAAGACACAATAGCATTCCATTGTCTTGTGCATTTTCTCGATAACTTTTGTCTTAGTACCAAATATAAAGTAAATATTCTTAGCAAGTAATAGGTCCATCCCCTGTCTGTTCACAGACACTTTAGAAACACATTCCTGAAAAAGATAAAGTATTAATGGATATTCATCATAATTATTGTTAAATTGTAATTTCATATATACCCGCATTTCACAAAATAAAGTCGTTCAAATTCACTTAAACTTGTGCACCATAGTGTTCACATTTTAAGCATCAATAATTTCGCTAAATAAACTTTTACTAGTCCACTATTTCGTCCAGCAATAACATTTATTTTAAGAAAACATTATCCAAATAAATAAAAGCACAGGTGATGCAGAGTTAAATAGACTAAATTGTACCTTTATTTAGAAGCTTTTAATGCTTACAAGGAGCACTTAGGACCTTGAAAACACTTTTTGAGTTTATTGCCGTATTTTGAATTTTCATACTTATTAAGGTGGATCCGCAGTGGTAATCCGCGAAATACAAATATTCCTATGTTTTTTGCAATCTGCAGGTCAGTGTCAGGTTGTATCTTAATCAAAATATAATTCGCGACCATAAAAAATATGTATTTACAGAATTATAATCATTAGAATCATTAATACATCTTTTTAAATTGGATTTGTTCCATAAGAACACAGACTTAGAAAGATGTATTAAAGATTTTAACTCTAAACAGAAGTTAGGAAAACAAACAAACTGAAAGTATCAATAAACTTACGAAACCAAAAATTTTATATTAATTCTCCAAGTACCATATATATTTTGAGCTGAAACTTTGCCTAGAGATTCTACAAGGTGGCAGGGATATCAACGCGAAAACTGTTACCATGGATTCAGTACATGATTTTGAACCCTTCTGTGTTAAAATTTTTCATCGGTTATTTTTTTTTAATCTGCTGTTTCATAGAAAAATACAATACCTACGCGGTCAAAATGTATGGAACAGCTATTTTTTTTTTTTAATACAGAAAATTTCAACGCAGGGGGTTCAGAATCGTCCGGCCCTGGTTCAGGCCATGGTACGGAGCGAGAGGAAATGGGAGGCCGTCACCTCCTTCTGCGAAGCGGTAATGCTCGCGAAGGAGGAGGCGGAACGCGTGAGGGAGAGGCAAATTTCGCGCCCTCATGCCCCTAACCGCCGCAGGAGGAGACGCCCAGGGCGTCGGGAATCGCGAGGCGATTTCCGGCCACCGTAGGCGCGGGCTTGCGGGCGGTGAGCAATGGGTGGCTCACCGTCCGATAAGGACCAGGCCCGGGTCGACGGCGCGTTGTGTTCCACGCGCGCCTCAAAGAGATGTCAGCAGATTCGAAGGGGTCCACTAGGGCCGATGCCTGCCGGGGTTGCGAAGAAAACCGAAAGGGAGATCGTGGCCCCCGGCAACAGGGCAGCCGAAGGAACACGGGTGGGTTTTAGTCAATAAGAGTCTGACACGCCCTCCCGCTCCGCCCAGAGCGGGAGAAGTTATTTGATGATTTCCCACCCTCAAAAAAAAAAAAAAAAAAAAAGGGGGTTCAGAATCATGTACTGAATCCATAGTAACAGTTTTCGCATCGATGTCCCAGCCAACCTGTATACATGATGTAATCTTCACCCTTTTTGTATAGTTATACCATTTCCGTTACACGTTGTTTAACCCAGTTCAGTTAATTCTAGATTAACATGCCACATAAACTATGATATAACGTTAACGGTCATAAAATAACAAACTATAAAAAAAAAAATTAGAAATAACCGTACGTTGCATTAAGCCGTTCTACATACTGGACTTTTTCTATCGATTTCAAAATGAAAAAAGATGTTGAACTTCATATTGCCTAGTAATATTCATGATTCACTTGATCACTATCCCTCGTTTATGCGCGAGAGCATATAAGCCCCTCCCGTGGGGACACGCATGCGCAGTGCGGTGGTGGTCCCGAGTACTCGTGAGTCGTCTCGCGCAGCACACACGGGTCAGACGTGTCGGAAAAACCTGACAAAATGAAGCTGCCGGTTAGTTGGACGTGGGATTCAGTGTCATTATTAGTGTGATCTGTTTATTTTATTATCGGTATACAAAAGGGAAAACCAGTTTCGATGTGGAAATTCCGCATATTTTCTTCAGTTGTGTAGATGAAAGATGTTTCAGTTCCGCCCGCCCGCCCTGTAACAAAATACGAGCTTACTCTGAAATTATTTTAATAAACCACCTTTTAAAAATAATGTCACACTCAGTTTTGTTGAGGGGTAATAAGCAGCAGGTTTCATGCTTCAGTGACTATTTATACATTCAAAACACCCCCGTCATATTGTTATGTTGTGTCCCAATTACTTAAAACTGGCCAATTTATGTAAATCTGAAGGCTTGGTTTTTTGCTTCTAAGCTTCCACTGCTGAAAATGGGCCATCTCATATATGAAACGGCCCATTTTCAAAATGAGCCATAATAGCTTTCATAGGAGTAGTCCTAAGAAAGTTATCATGGCTAAGTTTGACATTAAAGGTCACAAAATAAATTATTATTCTGTCGTACATTCTAAGCTTTTAGTCTCTCTCTCTTGACTTCAACTCAAATGATTTTCATTACACTTCCTCAGATCTCGCTACTCGTGTTAGCGGCACTTAGCCAGGCGCTGTCTGTGCAGCCTGTTACCAAGAGATCAGTGGCCAAGACATCAGAGGCCAAGAGCTCACCAGCTAAGATCCCAGTGGCTAAGAGCTCACCGGCCAAGAGCCCACTGGCCAAGAGCTCAGTGGCTAAGCAGAAGGACGACAACCAGACAAGCAAGAGAGAGCTGTATGAAGGGAACTTCGGGGAACGGAATAAGGAGCTTGTAGTTCGACCGAAATATGGTAAGTGATATGCAAACAAAGTGTAGCGTGCTGCATGTATTCAGTTTTATTAATTTAATTTATTAATAAATGAAATTAAATAGCGCACTTACGTTTGAGTTGTGTCTGATGGCGTATATACAAAAACGTTATTTTTATGTTTGAGCGCTCTGTAACATAATTTTCAATTTTTCATCGAGAGGGGCAAAACTTTTTTATCATCGTTTATGCTCATCCAGGAATATACATAATTTGGTTACCAATCCTCTGTAACCTCTATAGTAATCAATAAACTTCTATTAGTTTCTTAATCCGGCTTTAAACGATTGATCTGTCTTGTTATATAAGCTGATTGTTTGTTGCACCATTCGCTAAAAACAGATTTTATTCTGAAAACCGCTAAACAATAAACCAATTTAAGCACTCTTTGGCCAAAGAATCAGCATTGCCATACAACGTGTCAATGCCGCCAGCCTTTTGGGCACCTTTTCTATTGACAGCGATGCGGACGAATTTTTTTATGCCCTATGATTATTTTCGCCCCCCCCCCCCTTTTTTAAGAATTTTACATATTATTATTATTTTAAGTCTTAGTTTTTAAATCATTTAAATACGTGTGTGTAAATAAAGTTTGGACATCACAATTATATAATATCCACATAGTCCTCACATTTAAGTACTAAACAATTAACAATAGCTACTAATAACTGTCAGCGCTGTCGAAACAAAATATCAACATACAACACATCGGACACGCAAACACCACGCCGGGCGTGAAATTCAATCAAACCATTATCAAAGCGAACCGTTTTCATTGAAATATTATGCGGTGCTACTCACTAGATTCATGCTATTCAATTTACATACAAGCGTGGACTTTCGTGTTCCCCATTATGATTAATTAAATTTGCTTTACCGATGATTTAATACTTGGAATTTGAATTTAGTGGTTTTGGAAGCTCTAAATTGACTTAACACTTTGTCCTTCTAGCAATGATTTAGGGATATAAACCAAAAATTCATCGAATTCTGAAAAGAGTGGTAATTAATAGCAGTGGCTGTTGTATTAATGAGTGACTTGGGGAACTACGTCCTAATCCAAACTGTAACAAATTCGTCTGTCAAGCATGAAGTTTCAGTTCCGTTTCAGTTTCATACATCTATTAGTCCCAGTAATAACTCCTTCAGTCGTTTTTAACGACACCCAGAAAAACATAAACAGTATTTTCGTAGTTATAACCACATCTTGAATTAACCCGCCAAGTTTCAATAGGTCATTAGGTACCTTCTATAATTATTACTTAACTTTGTACGCTTTATATTTCAGAAGTCACAGGACCGCCTCCGAAAATCTTATATACCGAAGAATTGCAAGACATGACTTCAGAGCAGTCACCGACCCATGTAAGTACATCATTTATTTCTATTTATACTTAATGCAATAGCTACAAAAACAACATCTCAGCTTATTTTGTAGATACCAGAAAACAAAAACAAAATGTGTCAGGGACACAATTGCGCAGATTCATGTGGTAATTTATCCAAATATAATATTGTTTCAAAAGCAATCACAAATTGATAAAAACTTTATTTTAATTTTGAAACATATTTAATTTGTATTCAAATAGTCATTTGAACTGTGGTTTGTGGTAACTGAAAACTATTGCATTACGGGGCTCTTAATGATGTTGGAATTAATTGACTGTTTCGTTACGAGCAAGTCGGCACACAATTGCTCACAATAACAATATAACGGTAGCGCTGTTTTCAATCAGTAAAGTAGTTTTTGCCTCAAATTTGAAATAGGTCGCCACCAGTTTAGATAAACTACTGAGTTACCATAATTATCTTTAACACAGAGACCACTAGCTACTTATTTTTAAAGTCCTTGTCATTAATTTCTCCATACCTACTGATTATTGAAGTTAGTTAATTAGAATAATAAGGGTTTACTTTCAACGAATGGTTCCTAAAGTTTGACATTTACTATTACTGTTTTCAGCTTTTAATTATTTACTACCATCTTTGTTAATGTATTTCCTAGTTGTCTTCTTAACAGTACATGTTTCTATTACAACTTACTATTATGTTATGATGACTGTTTATTTCAAATCCCACCTGTTCTGGTTGACACTTTAATCGTAGGTACCTACGTCCACACTGACAGCATTCGTTTAGGAACGTTCACGTTGTTGGGAAAATTCATTTCCACGTCAATCAACCTTTTCCATTAATTTTTAAAATCTTAATTAGAAATACAATCTTATCTAGTGATTTCATAGTTATTGTAGTTTTTGTCAACAAATCACAAGTGCTTTATCATCAAATTTGCCAAATTGATTAAGCTTATGAAAACCGAAAGTTATTATTTATATATTACACGTTATTATTTTAATACTGAAAATCGATGACCAGTTTTATTAAGAACCTATCCTGAACATTTTGATATCTACTAAAGCAATAAAAGTTCTTAAAAAGCGTAAAATCACGCGAACTATTCATAAGGAAACTTTCAAAAATGTGTGTTCAACAAAATGGCAGAGGCGCCGCTTTTTTACTCCCGTCCAAGTACCGGCAAGTTTTATATTAAATTTCTTTGAACTTGGCCCGGGATGTTGAGGTTGTCACCCCGCCTTTGAGGTTATGGAAGGATGTGTGTGTGTGACGTTGGGGAGATACGGTCGTTTGAAAAACGGATAATAGGAATTTGATTTTTTTTTTGGAAAAGTTGACCCATTGATGTCGTGGCGATGGAAATTATGGCTTTCTTTCTGGCTAATTTACTGTATCTTCTCTATGTGACCACATTATCTGTATTTAATCAGAATCACACTTCAATTTGAAGTTTTTAATCTTTAAAATATTCTTGCGTTTCGTGCGATGACACTGTTCAGTCCGATGTCCTATAAAATATGGCAAGCCTTAGGCTATTGTGCGAAATTCCATTCTACATTTCACTAATGACATTTCACAACAATAGCGTTTTCTAAATGTTGACTGAAAACATTACTGAAAGGAGACATGAAGAAATGTTTACTAAATAACAATGCAAGAATAATAACATTTCAAATCCACTAACTGCTGTAACTGTAATTGTTTTGCAAAAGCATGCATGGAAGACGATCATATGGCATTTGCGTCAACATTACATATAAAATTAGTATACTGTCTGACGGACAGGCATTAACATAATTATGACATACATAGGTCTGTAATTAGCTAACGTTGAGCCATCTTATTGGCCAAGTGTAGTTTAATGATTTTGGGTGATAACTAGTTTTGTGTTTACATTTAAACATGGACACCTCAACGTAGTACGTTTATTCTATTGTTTAAAAATATAAGATCATGCTGTCTTTAAAATCAAAACAATGTTAGCAGTATTAGTCATTCGTAAAAATAGTGCACTAAATAGCCTTATAGTTACTGCATTATTTTCGCGATAAGACAATACTGTTCGATAAATCTATTATTGAATCCTTCCAAATAAATGTAATTGTCTCTTGGTGTAGGTTGACGTCATCAGTATAATGAGCACGACTTCTTGATAAAATAGCTAGTTCATCGCCACACTATTATAACCTTTGGGCTCTAACCTCTTATGTTCTACTGTTCCTTGAAGTGTCTTTTACTTTTTTAACAGTCTTCATGTACAGAGTACAGTTAGCCTTAAGAATTAATTGGATCGTCTACAACTTGTTGAGTACACAATGTGTGATATTCAGAGTTGGAAAAAAGAAGTGTTTTTTTTTTTTAATAAAACAAACCGTTCAGATGTTTTAAACAAGAGTTAATTTTTTTTCATTGAGCGATTTATAAAATTTATTATCAACACAAATCAATCAGGCCTAATATAATTCATTTGTAGACAATTTTAAATTTTACCTGAGGAACATTTACAAAAAACGATCAGAATAACATAATAATCACAACAACGTTAGTACTAACTAATTAATCTAAGAACATACTTTTTTTTTTGTTATCAATATAAGTGTGTATATAACACAGATACTGAACACACCCAGTACACTCTGTACGTTCAGAATTGTGAATTCCGATTTTCGTTTTAGATGTGTTCACGTTCAAAAGTGCCATACATGGGCCTATTTGAAATAAATGATTTAACTTTGACTTTGACTTTGAGATGTACCTTACCTAAAAGTATATTGAAATATGGGGAAGTCCCCAAAATTATTGCGGAATTACCTCTTTTCAACTAATAACGAAATAAAGAATACATAGGTAGGATGGACTATATTCAAATAAGGGGAATCCCCAAAATTGTTGCGGGGAATTATTTCATTTCTACTGGCGACGAAGTGTATAAAACTATCTTACCTTTTTAATTTCTTTTCGAGCTACTTCAATTCCTAAAAATGTATAACTTTGTAAAACCATGTCTTTTTTCTTACTGTTTAAAACATTATTTTAAACTTGTTTTATACTGTGTTTTTAAACACTTAATAGAAAACACTGTTTTATTTCAAACTGTTTTTAGCACTGTTTAAAATACCTACGTGATTTAAAACAGCTTGTTTGTTTTATGCCAACACTGATGATATTATATTTACATATTTCACATTGGCCTACAATAATTATTATGGAACAAATATTGTTGACAATAAAATGAATTATTGTCGATGTATAATACTTTTTGAGCCTGACGGTACTAATAATACATAATATATTAGGTAGGTAGGTGCAGTAAGCTGCATCGATTGGGTATCCTAGTTGTATTAAAATTTTAATACCTACAACTTGGGTACATAGACATACATAGACGTAGACAAACGTTAGACTTTAGAGGAACAGTAAAGTCTGTCCACGGGATAGAATTAATTTGTAAGCTAACTAACGAATTAATTATATTCCTAATTTATGTATGGAAATAGTATTACAATGTTAGGCGACTTGTCCTTGAGCTTGTACCCACTCTTAAGGCTAGGCTTAGGCGCTGTTGATAGGCCCTAAATTAGAAAATTACCGCCTGTTTGTGAACTGGAAGATTGAGGACTAGAACTACACAATTTCAGTTGAGATTGATCTAGATTGAATATTTGAAGTATTCAAAGTATTAAATATCGCAAATACATATAATATTATGCTCGTGAACATTAGATTTTCTAATTAGTTACAGCAGGAAAACAAAGATTTATTTAAGATCAATGCCAACAGCGTAGTTTAACATAATCTGTATTAATAATTATGTGTTTAAAAATATGGTTTATTTTTATAAACCTACGCAAAAAGAAACCTATCCTTAACTAAGCGCTTAAAATGGAATGCTGTTGACAAACACTTGACATTTTTTCAATAAAATATTGGCAAGATTAGCTGAAATCATAATCTTGAAATGTAGCCGTTTTGTGTTATTATCCCACATAATGTTGCAATGCTTGAGAACCGGGCCAATGTTGCCAGTATCGCTCTCCCACGATTGTAGTACCATAATTAACAAAAATATTTATAAAAAATCTTTAAACATTTGAAATTTTGGTACCTCACTATTGCCAAATAAAAAGAATAATATTCCGTTTTAGCGAAGCTGTAGGTATTTTTTTACTTTGTTTTGCTTATTTCCCACTAGCGGCTTCGCCCGTGTAGAGTTCGGAAATTATCCCACGGGAATGTACTACCGGGATAAACACACCAATAGATTATGACCTGGGTTAGAACTCAGGTCATGGTCTACCAGTGTGCTAAATTTCATCTAAATTCCGGTAAAAGGTCTACAGACTACTTTATATTTCTAATATTCTTATAGAAGTATGGATAGAACAGGAGTACCAAATCTGTAGGTAAAGTGTCGTGGCGTGCAACTGGAGAAGCCTATGCCCACCAGATCTTCAATCTGATAATAACCATTGCCGGGCAAAGGCTCCTCAAAACAGAGAAACATTCAATGAGTACCCGTTTACAAGGCTCTGTCGATTCAATCAAAGATAACATTAGACCGACTTACTATTATAACAACTGTGGTAATTAAATCCATAAGTTAACATTGTCGTGTCAGCTAGAAAGCTCTACACAGTTAAAAAATTATACATAAAATATTACGGTCAGATATCACAGCTCAGACAGACTGCTAATCCGATCACGATCACTCGCAGCGATAAATGCTTTCAACTTCAAAAACTTAATAAGTTTAATAGCGATAGCAAGTGTTACGTAATACGACTAGGTCAGGGTCGACTCGCTATTACTTCGCGGGCGTTTACACGCGGTAGAGTGGTAATCTTGTACTGGAGAAAGTACTACAACCATTACTAGCATAATAAAAAAGCTATAAATTTATAGTGTAAGTAATAGGTACCTACATAAGATTACGTAAGACAGTCCCCCAAAAACGCCCGCCCTTCACCATTTCCTAGTGATTAAGCTGGGAAGAAGAAGTGGCGCAAGAAACTCCCCAGCAGCACAGTTTGTGTTTTAAATAGTATATTAACTTGTTAGCCTCAATCGATGAGGAAACCACTGCTAACACTATTCCAAGTTACTCTTTGTATAGCACTACTAGACCTTCAACTTTACCAATCTAAACACACCTTCAAGATGGCAGGTGATATTACAAGACACTTGCAACTATCGCCTTTCTATTACTTTTACAATGGCCTTTGAAGATAAACAGCCCGAACGACATTACAACACAATCTAGATTATCTTTAACTTCGAGAAAAAACTCGACTGCTTCCAATTTATAATGTTTATCTTTTATTTCGATTTAGAACTTACATCCTTTTGCGAAATATCGGTCAGTCGTGTAATGAACAGTGATTGGATTTGTGCGACCTTTTTCTTATTAGATTATAAAATTGCTATTGCTTATGAGTTACGTTATTAGATATTGTGACGTAACAGGTTAATATCTGCTTACACAGTTGACGATGAGCTCACAATTTGTTACTATAATGAGATTATAACAATCTTCATTGTAACATGTATAACCTTTTTATCAACTGCTCACCTACTGACCCAGCAAGTTAGGTATGTAATAACTACATACTCATCAATTGAAGTAAATAGAAAGATGTCGCTCAGTAGCAGCCCGGATTCTGGATTTGTGCACGGTTGATGGCAATAGGCTCGCCCCCTATTACATGGGACTTAAACATAACTGGCGAAATGTATGAGCGTAGTATAGGTGTACCTCTGCCTAACCCTTCGGGAATACAGGCGTGATGTTATGTGTGTTCAGTTTTTTAGTTCGTGTAGGTTCAAATGTACTGCAGACATTGACTTAGTTAATTACTCTTATCGGTGCATACGGAACAAATAGGCCGGACCTAGAAAAGCTGGCCAAGTGAGTGTCGGACCATGCACAATTAAGGGTTCCGTAGTTGGGATGAATTTATCCCAAAAACAATCTTAGCATTGTAGTTGACAAATATGTTCTCCCATACATCAATATACGTCACGGTCAATTATCCAACTGCACATGTAAGTTTGGAAAGGCCAAAAAAAATGTTGAATGATAAAACTACAAATTTAAAGTTTTCGAACTTTTTCCTTTACTTGTGCTGTGAAACCTTGCTTCCTGCCAAATATTATGATTCTAGGTCAACGAGAAGTACCCTGTAGGTTTTGATTGATTTGCAAGTATCAAAATATTTCGCATATATGGCGGTTTTTTTTTATTTCGTTGACTTAGAAGCTTGATTTTTTAAGAGCTCTAAAGGATCATAGACCTGCGTATTTGGTATTAATTTCAATCTAATACCTTTACGCTTTCCTGAGAAAAAGGGTCTTGACAGACTGACGGTCGAACAACGAAGTGATCCTATAAGGGTTCCGTTTTTCCTTTTGAGGTACGGAACCCGAAAAAGTTTAGAAAAACGCATTAAAACTAAAAATAAAATCAAGCCATAACCAAATGAAAGCCACGTTTCATTTCACACCCACTCATAATGTCTTCATGAACAGTTCGAAGAAACTTTCATAAATCCTTATTGCTTTCCGTTTGGCTAATTCTGAACTGAGCCCGATTTCCTCCAAACTTGGCCAAAAAGAACGAGCCAAAGAAATTAATTAAAAGAACAACTTTTATTAATTTCAATAATACGAGTTTCGAGAAGTTTCGGGAAACGTCTTGTTTCTACTCAGATTTAGTGATGGGCTTTTGTCTTAAAAATATTAATTGAATTATTCGGATCTTCGGCATTGTTCGGTTGCCTAGCTAGCAAATAATTATTGTCATTCGATATAATGAGTTATGGGATGGAATATAATTTTAATAAAATTGGCAGTAGATATCTGAATGTTCATTGAACAGTTATAACTTGTTCGAGTAGCACTATCATATTTATTATTTTAATTTCCAATACTAAACAAACACCATTTTCCAAGAGATGTCCATAAGGAATTATTTACCTATTCGATTAACAATTCGTTAAAAATATTTCTTTCAGCGAATTGTAGTCCAATCGTAATTAATTAGAACCGATTAGCTTTTTACTTAGGTGTTGTGGTCAAGGGCAACATGATTGATGAAGATGCGAGTCCTGGGCGATACGATTACTGTCTCAGAGTTTAGAATCTCATCGTACGGAGACGAGAAATTAAGTGCCAATTTTATGAGCTTTACTTATTTAATTAATGACGTGTTCAATAATTTTGCATGCTAGTTTTAGCGAATTATTTCAGAACCTGTAAAAAAAACGATTATTTATTTGTGACATACTATTCTTGCAAATAAAATTTCGTTTCATTTCATTTTAAATGACGCTGAAAGTGTATATGTATATACGTAATGTGGTATAATGAGATTTATATCATTATAAACTCTCGAATACCCATTGAACGTCTTTAGACGACGGCAATGGCTTGACTGGTCAAGCTGAAAATAAGCTCCCCAGGGACTTTGACTATGGATAATTAATTCCATATACCTATTATAAATGGGTAAACATCTGCAACTTCAAAACCTGGAAAATAAAAAAATAAAACACACTTTGTCAAAGCGGGGAATTGAACCCTAGTTATGTCACTAACTTCCTCATTCCACACCACTGGACAAATAGTAGGTACTGAAGTCCGTCTATAAATACTTGATGAGCATTGAACATACCGTCCCTTATTTCTATGATTAAAGTTGACAAACCCTTTCCCTGAGACGATCTCATAAACAAACCATTAAGTCTTAAATTGAGACTTTATATGTTAGAACGAGCTTTGAGACTAATACAACAAATTAATTAAGACGTTTGCTTGTACAATATACAGTCGAGGAATGAAAAGGTTAAGCACCTTCATCTAAACATTTACGTGCACGTAAAAATTTATGCGTACAGAGGACTTATATTTTTTTAGTATGCAATGTCATTCAAAAAGGTGACGATTAAGTCCGTTTTAAGGGAAAAGAATGTGTTTGAAAATTGCTTAGGCGCGTCCCCGTGCAAAACCACGCGTTAGCCGTTTTTTGGAGCTATCTACTTTTTATTTAAAATAAATATCATCTAATAAAAAATACATAAAAAAAAGTTTACCTAATGTTGTTTCCATAATCGTTGAATCAAGTTTTTTTTTTTAAACGAGTAAATGTTTAATTAGTCTCCTTACAAAAAAACCACAGAAATGAGAAATAATGCTATATAACATGCAACATCCTCGTGAAGTAAACACTATTTTAATTTTGCGACTGACACTAATAAAAAATATAAATTTTAATATTAAACATTTTGCACGATTGCATTTTTTCAAAAGACCAAAATTTTATTTTATAATGAAAGTGTTCTAAAATCTGTGCGTATTCACTTAATTCATGCGCTTGGTGTGGTGCGGCAAAGAAGGAACGAGTGCTCAAGGTCATTTACTCATGGAAGCACCTTAACTTACTTGCATCTGTGCACATGAGGATTTACTGTGTCTGTTATTTCTATGTTAATTTAAAAGGAAAAGAATTAGGTAGGTATTTGTCAAGTGAGCTGTATCATCATTTGTCGATGTTTAACTTTGTGGTTGAAATATGGACTAGCAAATATTGAGTTCGTTCTAGAGTTCTAGCTGCGGTGTTTATTACTCGTTTCTTATCTATAAGAGAAGATTATCTGCCGTGCCTGACAATAATAACACATAGAAAGTATGTGCATTGTTGAAGACTGTTTGTTTTGTTAGTTAAAACAAAGCTTTGCAAAGCTTTTGAGAGCCAGGAAGCGGAATTTTTAAGATTATAAACTTGTAAGCGTTATTGTACTCACAAAGAAATGGTCATACAAATAGGGTCAAAATTAATTAGCTAGTAAAACTCCGCAGACGTGATGGGTATCAGAATCTAAACATGATACAACAAAAAAGGAATTAATTTGATGTTTTTTTTTTTGTGGGGTTATCGACCGCAGTTAATGTACAGACGACACAACGTATACGACTCAACATATTTGGTTATAGTACTTCACAAGTTATTGCGTTTGCGTAAAGATCATATTCACCTAATGCAGTAATAAATATAGGTGACTTAAAGGCGCACTCAGTTCAGATGGTGATCGGTTTCACGAATTTTGCCGATGCTACATTTAAGTTGTGTCAAATTGTTGCACTTAAAATATCTAAATAATCTTTTTTTTTTTGTGTAAACTTCACAGACGTGATAAGTTTCGATATCAAAACACGAAAAAACAAAAGAAAACAGATTTTTTTAACTCAAACTTCAAGTAACACAACTACCAGCGGTCGTGGACTCAAAAAAAAAACATCAAACATTTTTTATTTTATCGTGTTTAGATATCAATACCCATCACGTCTGCAGAGCTTCACTAGGTAATTTAATGTGACCCTGTATTGACAAAAGACAATTTTTTACTTGTATTGACTTACTACTATTCTATGGAACTGCTTTAAAGAGAATGCACTTGAAATATAGAAATTAACTGATATACTTGAACGTCATGGGCACTCGGGCAGTTCCTGTCCTCTGATAGTACTACTTAGTCTGTGCCTCTGGTTAAAAGAACCTCATGTGCTAATAATTCTACCTTATTCGCATTTACACTTCATACTTGTAACATTTCACTACATCTAAATATCTAAGTCACCGGCATAGCTGTCCCTACAAGAAATGAGTGCACCTGCGCCCGCGCACGCAGAGAGAGTTGATCCACTAGTTATCTAACACATACATGATCTAATCACACGTAATCTTGAAAACCGGTTTTAAACGCGTTTAGCTAATGTGGTCCAAAACTACCATGGTTAAGTTAAAACTAACTAATATAAATTACTTAGCAAAGCTTTCAATTTCAAGTAACTTTAGTATTGCTACTAAGGAATAGTAGGTACTTAGTGTGATCTGTACTGCTCCAGATAAACTAAACGGTGGAGTTTAACATAATTATCATCATCTCCCTGCCCTTGCTCTATGTTACATGGCGTCGGCGCAACACGTTTTCTCTTTTCCTTCTCCTTTATATCATTCCTCACACAATCCATCCATCTTTTCTTTTTTCTTCCTGTCCCGCTCCATCCATCAACATTTATATTCATTACTCTGTTAGTTACATGCGTTTCCTCTCCCCTCATCACATGCCCATACAAACCAAACGATTTCCTTTCAACTTTTCTGTCACTGGCGCCACTTCAAACTTCACTTTCAGGTAGAGTTAACAAAATTATGTGATCTTAAAATATAGGAAAGGGAATGGTGGGTTCACGTGAATTGGATTCAAACTAAAATGTTCTTGCATGAACTGTCGGAAAACCTTTCAATTTAAAAAAGAACCACCATGTATTATCTTACTGTCTTCCGACAGGCCAGTCAACTTTTCGGAAAGGTCTTAATATTTTAGCTAATATTGACCAACTCAGGAAAAGATGAAAGACCTATTAAGATTTTCCCCTTCACAAGATAACTTCACATGCAAAAAGGTACCGTTTACCCACTCAACCTTTCCCTTTGATACTAGTAAAACCACGAAAATTAAAATATAAAATAATTAAACAAAACATCTTGTAAGCCAAAAGGAATATAAAAATAATTATGAAGAGCGTGTCCGAATTCCGGGCGGCCGGGAAAGGGTCGACGCGTTAATTTGAGAAGCTTAGGGCGAAGGCGGCCGCCATGACAAATTCACGTAAATACTTGGGCTGAGACTCACAAGGACTTATCGCTTCACGACCACAAAATTATTTTGTGACCACGAAATAAAATAGAGCCATGAGAAAAGGTTTATTTTATGACAAATCGAAAATCTCCAATCATACAGAGAACAATTAGTAAGCAGATTAATAAAGATGACTTTCATATTATTTTGGATCTATTACTTCTTTTCCTAACGTTTTTTTTTATATAAAGATGTTTATTTTATTTTTAAGTGAAAACTTCTTTAGGCACGTTGGGCATTTTTGAGATGGGACTAAACTATTGATTTCGTGACACTGTGACGACAAGGCTTTTGACCATTATTTATTGACTTTTGAAAAGACATCAACGCGTTGATTATCACGGTGCATGGAGTAAAAGACATTAACGCGTTGATTAGCGCGGTGTTGATTCTTTTTTCAAGTTTTCACTTCTGTCGGCACTCCCGGAGTGCCACTGTTTTTTTTTTTCATTACTTAACATACAAAGCTCAAATCGGACCAAAAATAAATAACAAGACAAATTATATCGTCACTAGATCAATACTTACCTCTAAACATTTACACATAACTTTATGTAATGCAATGATCATAAAGGTTCATCTTATTTTATGCTCAATCATTTCCTGTCATTAGTTTTCCATAAAAAGAAATCGAGTGTGGTTTGATTTCAACAATAGCGCACGATTTAAAGATAACCACATAATCTTAACCTACTAACCTGAAAAGCCTAAAGTATCGATAATGACCACAATTGCCGTAATTATAAATATAAAAAAGGTAAACATCATTTTCTAAAACTGTACTGTTATCTAACTGTAAAAATAGGGCGTTAAAATAGTGGTAGTGGGCTGATGGACCACAAAAACATGAGTTACATAACAATTAATAATTCAATACTCGCCCGGTTGGAAGTGCGGGTCATAAAAACGCCAAACTTGTGAGAGCCCAGCGATATATTTCTCCAAATATATGTATTACGTGTTATAACTTAGAACTCGGAATTATATCGTTTTGATCAATTATTGGGATTACTTGAGGATGTAGTGAATTACTTAGTACGGTTAACCCCGGCTTGTTTTACGGCGTCTAGCCATACTTTAAGATCGCTCCAATTTTCAAGGTTCGGAGTAACTCACTGAACAAGTACGTAACTTTAATTTAGAAGTATTCGGCAGGGATGAAACTAATTACTTTTGTTAGCACATAAAAACTTACTGCTTTGGTATGCCTGAGCATAAAGCTTACATTCACGCACTTATTGAGTCAATAAAATATGAACTGTTATGTTGATAACATTTTCAGCAAAATGCTACATTAAAAGCTCCCCAAAATTGTGTTTATCTTGTGGTCAGAATGTGGTCACAGTTTCACGCAGCCCTGTCCCATCCCTTCAAGTATTTATGCTGGGCCGAGGCTTGAGTCATTAGACTATAATACCTTAACAATTAATTGACAAACGTCACGTCTGGCGCCATTTTACATTACAAAATCTATCTCAAATTGTTTGTTTGTCGATGTCGCAAGTCTTATCTATTGTTTGCAGAATTCTATGCTTTGTTTTGCGACTTAAAAGATTAAAACTATTTGCAAGTAATTTTAACTTTCGTAGTCGATTTCGTAACTGAATTATATATAGGTCGTTAACTATCGCTTGTGTCCTTTTTTGGCTTTGTGGAAAAAAGTTGGCTAACAGGCTTACACTTCGGTCCAATCTTCAGGAAATCAAATCACAGAACTTAATTTTAACTTTATGTAAATAAATAAACTACGTAAATATTTTAAACTACATATTTTGACATCTGTCAATATCTCTTAGTATTTGTTTGCTCGTATGTGCCATGTCAACATCACCTATAACAACTGTTTGTGACAAAATATTTCTACAACCCTTCTCACGCGTAGCATTGCGTAGTTGAAGTGTGTCAACAGCGTTTGATACAAAGTTGCATCTCCCACAGCAACAGCGTACAACTCAAACAAGTACCTATTACAAACTGCAATTAAGGCTGGAACTTATTTTTTACTGTGTTGGGTAAGTTCCACATACTCTTGTGAAGGTGCCACATGTGTTCATCATTAGATATACAAAATTATGTACATATGTCTGGCTTTCTGTGAAAGTATGCAATAGTTCACTGTCCCATGTTAGTTATTAAGACGCAGATATATGCCAGTGACCTTGAGTGGTTAGCTTGCATGTTTTATACTGAGCTCACGCAACGCGTCGTACGTCCAGCCAGTAATGGGACTCGCCCATCATGGAGCGCAGTCCCAAATTAGACGCATCATTAATTTATTATACATAAAAAAAGTATTTTAATAAAACACGTATACTAAAAAAATAATAATTAAATTATCTTTAAAATAATGAAGGTTTCGGGAAAATACACTTGACAGATTTTGCGTGTTTCTCAGTTTTTTATCCGCGTTAGACATAACTTTCCAAATTAATTTCACTATGTAATATAAACATAATCTAAAATTTTCCTTTATTAAGTAATTTAAAAATGCTCTAACTTTTCCAAATCATTAATACTACTCGTTTAGACGTGATCTTCAGTATAAAATAATTAAAAGTCGGTTATCGTCACCTTAATTCAATTTAATTATACAAAACATATTAGTCAACATTATGTAGGTACATACCTTTTTTATATTTCTATGTTAATTAATGTATTTGGTGTTGTACCGTTTTAATTAACTATAAATAATAATAAATAACCTATAAATAATCATGTTTACAATAAGTTGTTTTATTCATTTAATCGTCTAAGAAGCAGGCAGCTTGGTTACAAACCTGAGTTTTCTATTAAATTTTATTGATTCCTAGATTACAAATAATATCATTAACAAAAGTAAATAAATGACGTTATGTAAATGTCAGTGAAAAAAACATCACTGACCTTTATCGGATATTACTCCGTTAGGAAATTGTTAGCGTAAACACTTCAGTCAATATATTTCGTAGTTATGATTAATTAAACTTGTGTAATATGAGGTACAAAGAGTAAATAATTACAACAAGCACGAAACGGTGTAGTACTAGGATAGTCGTCACTCCCTGGTCGTAGAGTTAGCTTGCAAGGAATGTGCAGCACGCACACCGCTTCAGACTAAACGAGCTGATTCTGGGAACAGTGTTGTAAGGGTTGCATCAGATCTTAAGATCTGATGCAACCCTAACAAATCTTAATCATCAAATCTTAAGAAAATTTTCATTTTTATTGGGAAATGCGACAAAGTATCCAGAGAATTTTGACCATGTGATAGTTATTTAAAACAGTTATAGTCGGACTGGCATACCACTTGAATCAGACTAAATAGTTCGATCCTTTGCAACCCCTCGATATAACTCAGAGTGCCCAAAAAGTACAAAAGCAATATATTCTAAACTCCAATAAAAGATACAGAACTTTTGGGGATAAATCTAAGGGAAACTGGCAACCTCCCCTAAAGGTCAACTGTCGGATCCAAACGGGCGAAATGTCTTCATAGCGTGTGACTGCGAACTCCACATCAACGACTACGTAATGAAGTTCACACTATATCGCCGACTTGACTGTCATCGCTTCGGAATGTCCTATGAAGAGGCAAAGGTATGTTATTTACGTTATACTGTACTTAGGAACTGAAAATGAGCTGCAAAACATTTTGTTATGCACCGATATTAAGATAGATACACACTTGTCGCAAATCGAATCAAATCTGAACCTAATTAAAATAAAGTACCAATCTACTAGTTTAGTTAAATGTAGAGTAAGCAAAACACTGACATGAAACATGACAAAAATTGTAACCCGTATGGAGTCTTTATTCCACAGAAGGGTAGGGCCTTCTGCAGAATTCTATAACTAAAAACAGGGTACAATACTTAATTCAATACAATTCGTTATTACACCCCAGCAAAACGTTAACTTGGAACCCAGGACCTCGTGCAATAGAATAGAATGAATAATAGAATCATCTAACTACTAGTTTTGTATTAAAACATACCCCAAACCCAATCCGTTAATACATATAAAGCTGAACACATCCAGGTTTACTTGCGCTTGAAGAAATACTTAAACTTAGATTATTCTAAAAACGGTATCGAAGAAAAGTTATCAGAGCAAATGGACCGCCCACTCTGCTACTTAAATCAGTGAAAACATACGGAACATTTTCATTGGTACAGGCACACTCAACTTTTACGAAGATTGTGATGTGAGCAAGCGACTTGAAGGTTCTTTAATCTTTGGTTTCACAAACTTTTAAAATGACCAAAAATGACAAAATACGTTTTTTTTTTTATATATCAAACTTTGACAATAGTTAGTTCCCAATAATGCAACTTAACGTTGCCCTGACGCTTAGAACACTATTAGGGAATAAAATTCGTTCGCCGTACACCAGATCATCACTTAACAGATTAATTATTTATTTTATAAACCATAACCAACATAAAGAACTAGCGAAATGTAGGTGTAGGTACACCTCTGCCTAGCCCTTCGTACAGACGTGATGTTGTGTTATTAAACACATAATTAACCATTTCCAACACACTGATTTCAAAACCTGGTGAATGGAGCAAGGAATGCTGGATAAAGCCGAATGTTGATCAACCTAGAACTTTTAGTTTTTGGGAACGCGTCGTCCCTCTCTCATTCCCGTTTGCTCTCAAAGCAGTAAAACATAGCGGGCTCTTTTTTATGTAGGTGAGGTTATCTGTGTGCCTGTCCGCGCGTCCATCTAGTGAAGTAACTCCGGAGACCCGAGTGGACCCGTCGTGTGCGAGTCGGTAACAGGAGTGTTACTTCGAATAAAAAGGGAATAGAAAGGTGGTGAATTATTTTTGCATTAAGATGAATTAGTTCTATATATACAGGATGTAAGAGACATGGACGTGCGAACTGCTACCATGAATTCAGTAAGTGATTCTTAAATCCCCAGAGTAGAAATGTATCATCGGTTATTAAAAATTCAGCTGTTTCATACAACACTTACACGGTCAAAATTTATTATTTATAATCGACGAAAAACTTCAACGCTGTTGTGTTTAGAATAATGTGAAACAGTTTGCACGTCGATATCTCCCTCACACCGTGTATTTCACTTTGACAAAAAGATATTTAAGAAAATAAGGCAACAAAATGATTTTTTTAATAAAACTAAATTCAGGAATAGACCTTATAGATTTGCTGCTTCAATGTCCTTATGGTTGAACCATGTTGAATCTTGTAACTAGTCTGTTTACTCCGCGTCTTTTTGCCCAACATTACTAACGCAATCATATAAAAGGTTTGCGCCTATCTGCGCAGAAACATTTCTAATGATATTATAATCCCGCCATCTGCTAAATAAATCAGCATTGAATTGTGCTCAAAATTATAAACATCTGTATCTGCAAGATATTGTCTTACTTCAACATTTAAACGGTACTTTGTAAGTTCAGAGCTTTTAAGTGAGATATCCAAGGGCATTCGTCGAGAATTCAGGTTCAAACAGATTGTTAAGAATAGAGATGGTTTCCATTTATTCATGTTTACGGTTTTACTCTCGTTTTTGTCAATTTCTTGCCCAAATTACGGACCATCCTGAAACAAACACCTGATCTTGATAGCGTTAAAAATTATAAATATACAATTTAATATAGGTACACATTTTGTGCTAGCTTCATGTAAAATGCATAATATCAATTAGATGATCAGATCAAAAATAGAAAACTATAACTAAAATTAGGTGACATGTATTTATATCGCTAGTCGTTTACTAAAATATGAACATTTCTTATGGAAGTCTCATTTATCCCTCTCCTGAGGCGGGTAGAGGGTAAAGGACTTCTGTCGGCTAGATTTGGTCATAGTTTCACTTCTTATACGATATTCTGGATTGCAGAGAGCATAACTCCTTCAATTAGAAGAGATCGTTATCCCGCAGAAGTTCACAACAGACAGAGATGAGTTGTTGAGAGACCATGTTTTTACTACCGAAGTTCCTAAGTTTCCGCGCAACATTAATTTTAATCTCGGAATTAAGACAGTTACCGCGGTAACAATGATGTATTGTACCGGCATATAATAATTTCACGGGTGCAAAGTACGCGATGTACATGATTTATATTTTTAATTTCGTTTTTAATGAGTGAGCCGAGCTTTATGTGCGGTCGATTATTTTGTTAAATAGTGGCGATAAAATTTGCACATTTTGGAGATACATTGCACTACACAATAACGTGAATGCTCTTTGAAATTGAATGTACCTATGACCCATGTTATTAAAATCTCTTACGTACATTAATTTATAATCGTATGATGCATGAAGACTTAGGTGTATCCCACTATTTCTATTAGATATTTCTATTGATAGAAATACTGGATAGAAATACTGATTCAGACTGTTTGTCCCACTATTTCTATTGCTGTCGGCTGCGACAAAAAAACGCTGCATCACCTCTTATGACGGCGTGCACATAGAAACTATTTATTTATTTCGTCTTTAGATAAAAATATCAGTCAGTAGAAGTCATGTTTTAATTTTAATCTATTCATTAAAAGTGGCAAACTTTTTAAATAACATAACTGCGTTTTTTTGTCGCAATAGAAATAATGGGATATTTTGTAAAAAAACGCTGATCCCACTATTTCCATTTTGTATTTCCATGGAAATAGTGGGATACAGCCGAAGATTTTGTCCTCTATTGTATCTAAGTCCATCCCATCAGATTTTAACTATACCATGATGTCTAACTATACTACACCTTATTTAACTCTCTTCTCTGTACCCCTAAATATAAAACAAAAAACCGTTCCTACCTCACGCAAAGTAGTAAGTAAGTACGTGACTTAAACTCTTACACCTCCACTTACTTAAACCTTACTAAACCCTTGGAATCCGGAGGGAAAATAGCCCCGCTGCCCATAGCCCCGGTAATCCGCCGCATTATCGGCTATGACGGCCACGATAGCCCCGCGACTTTATTGCCCGACGTGCGGCAATCTACTCGCCACGACATTTCGGTGTGACGTAAGTTGGGTTATGTGCGGCGTGTATACATGATTTAATTTCGGTTTATTTTTTCTGATTTTTTTTTGTCGTAAAAAGCTTTAAACTTTGCTAGGTAAAGGTCAGTTTTCTGTGGAATCAGACTAATATATCTAAAACGTAGTACTTACTGTCAGTCACAGCAAGCCCATATTTACCGCATTTGTGTAAATACAGTGTTTATACATCAATGATCTCAAGATCAATAGTACTACCGTGGACTGTCCACGATAGTAATGAATAATTATACACATTCATTACAATGTGTTGACTGAGGCTCTATGGGGATCATATATTCTGCACAATTCAAGGCTCGTGCAAACAGGCGCGATATCGCGGGCGTTACAAGCAGCGCGACCCTTGTAGCGCCCGCGATATCGCGCTGGTCTGCACGAACCTTAATGAAACGACTAAATAATCGAAAGACCTTAAAACTTTTGCCACTAATTCTATTTGGCTAACTATCCATTCTCTATCTAAACTATCCACATATTCCCTAATAGATACTCATACGCAAACAATACTCGCACACAAAACCAATAACTGGATTGAAACTAAAACAATTATTTATCTACTTTTAGTTTTAAATAGTGTAAAATCGCTGTGTTTATCGCGGGAACTCCACGCCGCCGCCGCGGTGTGCGATGTGCGGGGGTCGGTGCAGGGAATTTAACACATTACACAAACTTCATCTACTAGGTTTGGTGTGCATCAGTGAATTGTAGGAAGCTTTACAATCGTGAAGGATTCGGGAGATAGCATAGAAAGCCTACTCCATACAATACATAACTGAAAGTTAACGCTAACGCAAGAAGACGCGTTGCATCTACATCTCATGTTTCCGGCCTTCAATCAGTTCGCCGTCAACTGACGAGTTATTCCAGGTCTAACTTACCAGCATCTACATACCTAAATACTTATTTCATGCTGGCGAAGAATTGAAGACCAGCAACTAACTGCATAGATTTAGGCCTATGACGAATGAAATGAACCGCTTTTCTAGCAATACTAATGGCTAAAGTAGCCAGTTAAGCTTGTACAGAATGTGGAGTAACGAATAGTTTGTTTTCCATTACTTGATTACACGGACAATAGATTGAGCAGTGGACCTTCTGATCCATTTTGTCTAAGGAGATGGCGATTTACCGCCCCGTTTGTCGACTTCCGAGCTTGCAATTCGGGCGGAATCGGGACAACTCGGCGCGATCCGCGGTAGAGCGCGCTTTGCATATTAACGCGTGACGGCTGTTCACGCATTTTTTGCGCAGTCCGCTAAATGGTGCTAACGTAGATGAGTTCGTATTATTTCAGATTGTTGTGGGACTGTACCTACAGGGTACACACCTTAAAATGGAATACGAATTTTCAGCCAGAATTTAGATCCAATCTAATTGCTAGGGCCAGACGTTGAGATGGGTAACGCTCATATTCCCCAAAGGCATAGGCTAAGGGTATTTATTATACTATGTGCACGTACCTAGGTATATATTTTGTAATAGACTGTTTTCAGGTCAAGATTTAATTTAATTCCAGAAGTAAGAAGTAGCCACTAATAAAGCCAATAATATTCCCAAATAACCTTCAATTAAAACCTTAACAGTCTCTGGAGTCCAATTTCTACCGACTGTGTGAAGACCAACATTAATAAAAGAAAAGAAAACCTCCCCACAGTAAATATAGCAACATTACTGAGACGGCGACAAAGTTGTGTCCCCGAACTTGGACAAAACAAACACTGTGTTAAGAAATCAGGCGCTTTATTAAGTTTTTTTTTTCCACAATTTAATCTCAAGTTTTATTTGCAAATAGTTATGTGTCTGTGAGTTTAGATGAAATAGCTGTATTAATACTGATGAAACACGAAATATAGGTATTAAGACATAAGATTTATTTCTTTCTTTATTAAATTCGTAGTTGTCTAGGTGTGTCAAAATTAGATTTTTAACGAGATTTTACGAAACCAATTTATTTGATATTTAGCTTTACCTAAGAGGTCATTTGAAAAGTCAAACGTCGTGTATTAATTTGACTGTAAACGCTTCTAAATGATGAAAGGATTTGAATACTAAGCTATAAATCTAGAAATTGCCCAAGATATGAAACTACTTTCAATTAATAACTTTTGATAGAACATCATATTACCATAACTGTTACTAAGACTAAGTAGCCCGTTACTCAAAGTTCATACAAACGTCGCACAAGTGTCGTATAAGTGTCGTATTGCGACAGACAGTAATTAAAGATTGTTAGTCTATCGATGCGGTTGCCACAGACAGTCGTTTCCCGTAATTATCGACAGCTAGGTGACACTTCAAGCTCGAATTACTTTATGTGACGGGTAGAGACATAAGTGAAGTCACCGTAGTTGGATTTGTGTTAAAAGGGACCTTTCTTTTTGTGTTACATGCTTTAGTCACGTGATCGCTAGCTCGCCTATTATTTGACGTGTTCATGGTACAAAATAGCCCGACAGTTCACTTTCCGTCGAAAATTGAACTGCTATTAGAGTGCATGGTCCTGCTGACCCCCTGGTCACTGACGGGAACTGACGGGGGGGTTGCGAAGAAGTCCTAAAGGGATACCGTGGTCCCCGGCAACATGGCAATGGAAAGACCACGGGTGGGTTTTAGTCAGTAAGAGTCTGACACGCTCTCCTGCTCCGCCCAGAGCGGGAAAAGCTATTTGATAATTTCCCACCGAAAAAAAAAAACGCCTCCTGGTGACAAGTTTGTGTTATATACACCCTGTTTATCCCTTCAAGATATATAATCGTGATTTTATGTTTCTTATCTTACTCAGAAGGTTTCAATTAGATTCCAATATCGGAAACAAAATTAATAGTCACTTGCCACAGTTTAGACTTTTCTTTGACGACTGTCATTTTCCTATGACAGGTGAAACTGACAGCTTAACATGCCGTTAGGAGCAAAGAGAGATCAATATGGACAGAATGATCACCCCTCCAACTCCTAACCGCGGAAAGATAGCTTAACAAATCAATCAATCAATCTGCCTAGCCTTTTCCCAACGATGTTGGGATTGGCCTCCAGTGTAACTGGATACAGCTGAATACCAGTATTGTATATGGATCGACTGCCTATCTGACCTCCGCAACCTTGATACTGAGTAACACGATACCCCTTGGTAAGACTGGTTATAAGACTTTTTTAGGCTTTTGACTATCCATAAAGACTGGCAAAGATCTACAAATGGCGGCCGGGACCAACGCCTTAAAACGTACTTTCTGAGGCAGGTAGGGGTATCGATATGTAACGGATGGTCACCCATCCACGAACCGACCGCAGCAAGCATAACTTAATTTTGATCGACCTGTGTGGCTGTTATATACGTAATTTAGCCACGAGTCCCCCCGATTAGATAAACTAAGAGCCATTCATTTTCTCAATTATCTAAATACAATATTTTCTAAATTCCCAACAAACAGGAAAAGACCACCCTCATATCTACACGTGCTACATAGACGAGTCATTCATGTTTCCCTGCGCGATAAATAAAGGGAAGTATTGAGTAATAGCTGTGTAACACGACACGGACGGCGGAAGGAGCTTGTAGCGATACAATTTACTTGTATTATCCTCACGGTGCGACCTGAAAGGGAAGTGAAAATGAGGGTATGTCTATGCGTAATTCCTTTGGCTTCAGGCCTATGAGCTGCAAACTGACAAGTTTGTTAGGTCATTGATCTGTGATGACGTGAATGGAACTTTTTTGAATTGATGCGCTTTCGTTTAAGATGATCAGTCCAAATCAAATGGAAGGTTACCGTCCATTGTTTTATGACTGAAAACTAGATGTTTTAAAAAAAAAATTGTTAAGAGCGTTTATTCTGAAAGTGACGTTACCCACGTCGCAAACATATGTCAAATATTTATCTGTTTGATTAATTTGGCTGTGTGGAAATAAGAAATGTGGCTAACTAGCAAACTAGAATACTAATAATGAATTGCAATTATAACAGTGAATTTGATGATTTTACGTGTAAAAAAGGCATTTGGAAATACTTTTTTTTACATCTAAATCGAAATATTTGGTGTTACGTTATTAATTTTGACGGCACGGTTGGCGCAGTAGTTAATCGATTGACTGCTGGGCTGCTTGTCGCGTGTTCGATTCCCGCTCGGAACAAATATTTGTATGACCTACAAGTAGTTACTCCGAGTCTGGCTATTTGTGTATGTGAGTTTAAATTTTTGTAAACGCACCTACAATACAGGAAAAATTCCTAGTGTGGGCCAATGATTAAAAAAAATAATTGTATTGCATAATCAATATATAGTTCCCACATTTCTTAATTCCATACAGTTATATTGCCAAATTAATTAAAACAGGTAAATATTTGACAGCTACTTACGACGTTGCCAACTTTTAGAATAAACCCTCTTAAGTAGATTAAACTTCTAGAGGTTGTAGCACTTACTTTTCCCGTGCCTAGCGATTGTATTTTTTAACTGAAAGAGTGAGATAAAAACTCCTTACTTAATTCGTAGTCGAAAAATGTTAAGGATGTATGGGAAACTAATAGCAACATTTTCATTGGTCGTACTATATTCATAGATTTCTCAGTAAAGCAGATCAATAAAATATTAATTAAGGAAATCTCAATTTTCTCCTTTCTATTCTTCAAGACATTCATTCGCGTCTTATATTAATAAAAACAAAGTACTGAGTTATTTTGTCACAGAAGTTATGGAAAAAATGGACACTATAAAGTAAAGGAGCAGAAAACTCACGTTATAACGCGGGTAAAGCAACTTTCACATCAATAAACAGGGTAGGGCTAAAATCTCTGACGTCGTAACTTTAGCCCGAACACTTCCTATAATGATCAGTTCATTCTAATAAACAGTATCTTAATTTCATTCACAGACAAAAAACACACAGCCTAAACCGTTGGGTCTAAAAGCACAAAAATTTGTTCAAGAGTTAGACATATAACAAAAGTGAACACTAAAGAAGGATTTTTGAAAATTCATCCTTTAATAAAATAGGGAATGGTTGGTACGGAATTGCGTCATTTTTGCTGGACCCCATCGGGCCTAAGGTGCCCTTCAATGAATAAATCACAAGCTCTACATAATCCATTGATGAATCACACTCTCTCACTATTATCGCCATTAGCACCGAGCCTCGCAAACGAATTGGTTATAAGAGTGTGTATTTATATTTGTAAACCATAATACCTGTAACTTGCACAAAAGTATGCATTTGCACCATTGTGACATTCACCAATCAAAAGTTGTTATGTCACAATGGCAGCATATTTATGTGAAAGTTACAGGCTTTGGTTTATGTTACCATATTTTTCGCAAAGAAAACAAAGATAAATATGCCAAGATAACCTTTTTCTAATATGTAGGAAACCAGCAACAATATAAAGATTTTAGAAAAAAAAAAGGGTAAAAGTTAAAAGAAACGAACCAATAATTCTCCATCATGATTGCAGCACCTATTATTCAATCCTAGTGTGAGTGATAACAGGTAAAGGGAAATATTTATAGTTTTCAATAAAATGCACCAATAATTGCGTAATTATAATTACATAGTGTTTTTACAATTATTTAGTTTACAACGCCTAAAAATTTAATGTGAACAAAGCTTACACTTGCTATGTATACGCTTGCTATGTATTTTTGCTCAGGCACGTATATCAATAGACCAAAAAAACTTGACATAACTAGTCACAGCTTGCATATTAAATGGTAAAAACAACAGTTCAATTATTTTCACACACAGCTTTGTTAATATAATAAGCATCTACGAAGTTTTCTTATATTTCAACTTGGGGTCGCTGGCGACATGCTCTATAGCGTAATAAAAATTAAGTGTCCGTACTCTTAGGCTTTCAAGCTACTTTCTTTTAAAGTATGTATAAATTGAGTACATATTGGATACAAATGTATTATAAACTTATATGAAAAAACAGGTCATGGGGTTTCTGGGGACCATGACGTAATTCTGCTCCTTTTTCTTTATGTGACGTGACCGCTTTTTGTATGAAGTCGGTCTTCTGTATCTTTCAGTTACTATGCTCAATTTACAAGCAACAAGTCAAAATTATTGTGAAAGTTAGCGAACTGGCCGGGCGACAAATCATGGCTCCGTGGCTCTTCGTTATGAGAAAAAAGTAATATCTGTCGAGTTATATCTTTTTAGACTTGTAGCTTTGTAGTATTCAAGTTTTATACCTATTTTAGTGATACTATTTTCGTTTTTATTAGGAAAAGTTCAAAGAGCCATGTTGAAATTAAAATTGTAGTTGTTTGAGAGGAGAAAGTTTATCAATAGTTTCTGTACCATTTCTTCCATCCTAACATTTTTTATAAGAATCTTTATAATATTTCCAAATCCTCAATAATATGGAACAAATAATATAAATGGGTCACGTTGAATAAATAAAGCCAGTATCCATGTAATCTCGCCATCATAAACTGCTCGCAGCTTAGCGACCTGTTGCTGACAACTTACTTTTATAACTTACACGAGCTATCAAAACAACTTAGAAAGACACTTAAGTTTTCTTCTACTTATCTTAATTGTCCCAAAGCGTCGGCTACACCTGTGAACTAATATTAGATATTATTATATCCATATTTTTTTAAATATCATTTTCATTGATTTTGACCATCGTTTTCCTCACATTAGTTGTTACAAAAGTGGATAATTATGGTCAATTTTACCACAGTTTTTCGGAAGGAAAAGTGTTCGTATGATACAACTTCCTGCTGTTGCCTGTATCACCAGAAAGACAGTAGTAACGTTTTTCCAACACTTGTGTATTCGATTTTTGTTATTAGGTTGTGTCCTACTGCAGAGCAAATGCCTCCTTTCCATCTTTCCAGTTTTTTCAGTCTGTTGCATGCAAGTCTGGACAGTCCTAAGTAGTCTCGCCATCTCTTTTGGGCTCATTGTTCTATTATAAAATCATAACGCTTTGTTCCTACCTCATACTGTCTAATTCAAACCCACTCAAGACAATGACGAGACAACCAAATGAATTCAAACTATGCAAACATAGTGGGATTGTCGACAAGAGCCCATCGGTCCCGAAACTAACGGCCTGTTATTATGCATGGGGACGGCCTATTACCAGACACTGATGACTGTACAACCGGCGTATTATGAAGTTTAAACGTGTTATGTAGCCCATCAGTGCTTATGGTGTCATTGTTGCAATTGTCGAGGACTGAAGCTGATGTGGCGTCATAATTACCTCGAGCTGTCACGAACGGGAGTGATATGAAGATTTGAACGACGTTGTTGCGACGCACGCTGTTGCGAAAAAATTTGCAAGTGGTTCGCTAGTTCGAAAACACATTGAATTGAAAACCTATTTGACTTCAGTTCCAATTCCTCTTGCACAGTTTGAACACCTTTATTTCACAGAGTGTATTGTGTGTGGTTTGTTTGTTGTAAGTTGACATCTGTGATCTACGAGGATTATCATGAGATGTGTACACACGCACTGAAAGACATTATCGTAGCTAAGTGCTTTCCCAATAATTAAAAAAATACAGGTGCATTGAAAGTGCCTCTGCTAGTGGCAAATACACATACGTCGGGCGCACCAGGGCTGATTAGCTAATATTTTTACCATAGCAAGCCAAGCTATTAATGTTCATATATTATATGTAGATAATTATGCTGATAAGAGAATCACTAGTGATCTCTGTGGTTGTGGTTTCTGCCAGTAAGGATACAGCCATCTTCAATACATCTACCCAGAATTTTAATAATGCATCCAAATTGAGAGTGACTTCGTAAAACTGTCGCAAACTTTTAAACGGCTATAAATTGTGAACGGTTTTCGGGCAGAAGAGTTGGAGGCTGTCCAAGACACATTGCAATTTATCATAATAAACGTTAGCGTATGATAATATTATGTACCGGTGCTTTGCGCTGAAGATTGCGGCTGGGATGTTTCAGGATCAGGCTGACATTACTCTTCGATCTTGGACGTCAACTTTTGAAGTAAAAAGGTTTGGGGAAAGGAAATGACATAATACAAAAGGAAAGTGGAAAATACCCTGAACCATCCAAAAATGCTACTCAAGATTTTTTTAAGTGCCATTGAATTTTTTATTAAAACGTAAGCACAAAATTAGTTTACCAGGTCTCAGAACTGAAAGAAGATTAATTCAGTTTCTGCCATTACACGGACGAAAAGAGGACACGTTTTGGATTTCATCACGTTTTCATTATGTTATGCTAATAACTCACGATCCAAAAATCACTTAATCAAAGGCTGATTACTGTTTAACGTTTACCTAAACTTGTTCCAAACGAATCCTAGAAAAAGTCATTACGTCTCGAACAAGATAGGCGACAGGAAATTGTTTAGTCAGAAGCTCGTGAAGGTTATGTGAGTAATGTTATTAGCGGCAAGTGTCTGAGCCAGCGGCCTGTGGGAGCCGGCGAGATAAGACGATTAGTGTCATAATAATGGCTCGGGGTAGGTGGGGCCAGAAGGTTTAGTTCGAACAATGGATGTTGGGCTTAGAAAAATACATAGGTAATTAGCTAAATGTTCCAACAGCTGGGACACAGGCAGCTCTCTGTGAGAGGGAGGGGATCTTAATCTACCACGAGGGCTTGTCACATGTCTTCAAAATTTTCCAACCACACTTTTAGAACAGTGGTGATAAAGAACTTGCCTGCGTGGGTCCAAAAACACGACGAAGAATACGGTAGTTTGGTAATCTAAACTAATGCCTTTGCACACACTTCAGCGTAACAGTGGGTTCACAATAAGGCTATTTTGCTCTGATTCCTATACATCTTGTAACTCAGTTCAAATCTTTTACTAGTATTTTACGCCTAGTTACGTGAAAATAAACCTTCTGTAGGTCATCGTTTTGTGACATTGTAGCAGAGTGAGAGAATGTGTCGCCCAGTGAAGAGAAATTTACGCGCGAATTCATACCAGAAACGTCACAATCTGCTCGCGATAAAAACTTAAATAATGCTTTTAATATTTATTAACCTTGTTTGTGACTGTTTATTGGTGCGAGAAGTTCAAATTAAGCTTGTGTGTTGTATCAAAGCAGCTTAAGACATGAAATTTGCTGGGTGAAGTGGTTCAAGTATAAATAATTACGTATTTATTTGGCGGCAAGTACTAAATAATTTCGCACGACGGACGTAGGTATAGATAAAATTGTTACATAAAGGAAATTATTTACTAAACTCTTACCTAAAGGACACGTTGTCTTTCCTCTAGACAGTTATTACTCACTAACCGGAGGCCTGTTTACACGAGTCATCTGGCCCATACATTTGACCATTTATTGTATGATGTTGAACTATCTGATTAGGTACATGAATTTCACCAGTGTCAGGAAAAGGTACGCACGTTCAGAAAACTCCAAATCCCAAATAAAAATTCACACTTAAAGGCGATCCTACAAGCCAACACGCCTTCGTTAAAATTCTATTGGTTGCCATCTTAATCAAAGCTTTCCGAATCTACCTCTGGATGGTCACAAGTCACAAGCAATACCTTGGTAAGTAAGGTTTAATGAATGAAATTGACGGTTCTTATCAAGTGGAGTGTAATGGACGGAGCCTCTACATCTGTGTATTAAGTACGGCCTTCTTTTTATTTCCCGCCGGGAAATCTTTCTGTCGACGCGGTCCTCACTCGTTTGGAGACGTATTTATAGTCTGGGTAAAGAATCGAAGTGAATGTGTTAAACGATCTGTGTGTATGCACTGTTTGTTTGAAGAAGAAATTTGAATTCAATTATCTACTCTTGTGGATGTATTGTTCTATTAGCAGCTTCTGTTCATGTTTTAATTTGAAAAGTGATTGTACTTTATGCGAAAGTTAACAATAAATAGCTGTTGTAATTCATTCATGCAACCGTCCCTAAACATGTAAACAATCAAAGACTGATTTTTTTTGTACCTATAGCCTTATTTATCCTTACGAATTTAGTATAGGGAACTTGAGAATTAAATACCAATAATAAAAATTATCAGCAACCAAGCCGGACTACACATGTGGCCCTCCACTTTGTTGCTTCGTGATTTGTGTGCCAATTGCGTAAAAGTGACTCTCTACTTAGTCGCAGAGACAGGCGGGGACAGGCGGGGACAGGAGGGGACAGGAGGGGACAGGAGGGGACAGGCAGAGACAGGAGGGGACAGGCGGGGACAGGCAAGACGAAAATATATATATTAAAATGTCAGCCATGATACACTGCTGGAAGATATTAAACGTTCGTTATTGTATTTATTTTTAACCTTTTACGGGGATCAGCGTAAGGGCAAACTGGAGAGTATTTTTTTTATTGCTGTAAGTAAAAGATATTTTTACTGTCGTATGATCGTACGTTACACATGTTAACCCTGTTTATCAATTTGATTGGAAGATTTTTCTGAACACGATGTTATTCTAATCTCTCTACTGTTTACAATAAACGTAAAATTCATGGAACAACAATGATTATTCCATTCTGCTATCATGATTGCCCTACGTAAACGTTTATCATTTGAAACCTTTTCCATCCACTGCTAAATGGGTAGGTATCATCCTCTCTGCACCATCTTAGCCACACCATAGCAATTAGACACTAGCTGATTCAATGAAATTCAGTTTCCAAAAATCTAAAATTAATTCAGCAATTACCACAATCTTCATTTAAACACTGGCTTTAAAATTCAATAATATTAAGGCGCTAAAAGCTACGCCATCCAAAATGTTGCCGAGACGAAGCGCCACCGGCCATTAACAGAGCTTGACGAGACACAATCAGCATGTCAGCTGGATTACTGTCTGTCACTCCAGCGAGGTGTCTAGGGGCTGCTGGTTATTATTGTGTAAGAGCGGTTACGCACTACGTCCGATCCGAATCAGAATTCAAGTCATTCAGAATTCAAGAACATTCCGAATTCAATCAGAATTGGGAATGTTCTAAATTCGGACGGACAAAGATCGGATCTAGTGCGCAACCCCTCATACAAATAGTACTACGGCTACTTCGGACCGACATTTCTCTGATTCGGATCGGACGTAGTGCGAAACCGCCCTTACACTAAAAATAAGGAGTGCAGAGTCAATTTGTTGTGGAAACCCTGTTTTTGCAGATTTAATAGACAACCATACATACTTAAACTGACTGCCTCGTTGCTCTACTGGTCGCGAGAGCTACTGCTGAACATGAGGTCCTGGGTTCGATTCATGGGTCGGGCAAAGCGTTATTGGATTTCCCTTCTGGAATTTCTCAGTAGCAGTCCGGAGTCTGGATGTGTCCCCGGTTAATAGCAATAGGCTCGTCTCCTATTATATGGGACTTAAACATATCTGGCGAAACGTGGGTGTATTACAGGTACACCTCTGTCCAACCTTTCGGGCAGACAAGCGTAATGTTTCTTCCTGTCAGATGCATGTTCGAAAATATTTAATTAATTTCAAATTATTGAAATATTTAAAACAATTTCTGAACGGAACTATTAGGATAACATCTTAATCATCAGCCCATTAAGTCGCATACTCATTATTGCTCAGTGAACATCCAACAATAACTTACCCTATAACTAAATGCCAACCTTCTGGTATTGATGATAAAGTGTTTTCTTCTGCAGCAAATCTTCGGCGAGCGGCTGCCCCAAATCGCAAAGATATCCGACGTGCTGAGTGGGCATGGTCCGTCCTTTGAGGCGGCGGTCGCCAAACACCTCTACTCTCCTGTATCCGTGTACCAACCCAAGGTAAGTTAAGTTGCAGTAATAGTATGCACATTAGAAAACACCCATTAGAAAAAATCTAGACGAATATTATGAACTAAATTGACGGGAATAGTAAAGAATGTGAAGTATAAAACCTTTATCAAAACGAATCTGAACAAGAGAACGAAGAACCAAGTCAAATAAACAAGCTAGTTATTTGAATTTTAAATAAAATATATTGATAAGCAAGATTTTATAATTAACAAGCTTTTCCCGCGGCTTCGCCAACGTTGATGTCGAAATTTATCCCACAGGAACGTACAACCGGGATAAAAAGTATCATCTGTGTGCCAAATTTCATTCAAACCCGTTCAGCCGTTTTTGCGTGATTGAGTAATAAATCCAAACATATAAAATTTCAAATGGATAATATTAGTAGGACAGTAATAGATACGGCGAATTTCACAACTCATATTTCACGAACGCCAGTAATATATTCCATAGAATGTAATCATACATCAGATTTGGCATCAGTAGTCAATGGGCGAGTTAAACTAAGCTCATAAACACTAAATACCGCGACTGTGCCAAACCGATACTGATTCAAATACTGCTCGAGCCAAAACTACATTATGCAATTAAATATCATTTCTCATCAGGCTTGTCTGTGTACAGTAATGTTATTGGGATATTAGCTACTTATTTTGAAGACCTACTTAACTAAAGCAATAGAGGCTTTAGGTAAGTATTCAAAATAAGTTATTCAAAACATTTATCTTTTGTGTACAAAAATCGCTTAAAAAAATTAAAATATATATTTAGCTTTAAAAGAGGGGTCTCTTTAAGGATAAATATTATCAATGCTTGGCAAATAAAGTCATGAGCTTAGTAGTACTTATTCACCCCATTAAATATCTCTGATACATTTATTTACGAGAACCATAAAATATTTGTTTTTACCTAATAGTTGTTTATAGTTCAATTACTTCACAAATACAATATTAACAATTAAAATTTAAAAAACCCCCGACACAAATATTTCCTCGTTTCTCCTTCCCATTCTGACACCAGACCCTGTTCACCATCTATCTTATAACCTATTCATTGAGAACATTCCAATGAGCCCAAACACGATACCTGTGCTGTAAGTTGGTAAGGGAGTTGAGTATCCTGCAAATTCCAGGTGATGCTACAGCATCAGTTCTAGGTTACTATGTTCTTTTATATCATTGAACTAACAGAATACCAAATTTAAAATCGATCAGACCTGTGGAAGATACTTACATTCATTCATCAACCAGAAAAGAGCTGCTAATCTTTAAACGGCTGAACCGATGTTGATAAAACATGTCTAAAAACCATTGCTAGAAAACCTGCTTTCAAAAAAAAATGTATCCAAATCGTTCACCCGATTAAGACCTACGGATCATAGACAGACACACAGCCACACACACATAGCGGTAAAACTTATAACACCCCTCTTTTTACGTCGGAAGTTAAAAACAAGTGACACTTACTTTTTTTTTTCTTCAGCTCTCATCACCAACGTCATTTGAAGTACCCACACCAGCAGCATCACAGTCAGCCTACTCAAATCCAAAGACATATAAACAGGCAGACGCAGAAAATGAACAGAAGCTTCAAGAAGTTCCACCAAAAGGGATGGAGCTACCTACCCCAGTTATACCGCTCTATACGGTGAACCAACCAAGACTTCGTTTTGAAGCATACCCTCAACCTTTGGACTCTGGAATATCTCGTCAACATGAAAACCTTCCTCAAGAGATTTTTCGGCCACAGCAAGTGCCTAAGAAGGTCATGGCTTCATTGTTCCCGATATACGATCAGCTTGGACCCTTTAGATACCCAGGGCAGGTTGTGCAATCCCAATTTTTACACCGAAATGGCCTATACCAGATTGTTCCTGCTAATCCCGGCTTAGGCTACGGTAACCGGGAAGGAAACCGTGATAAGAATTATCCTAATCAAGAAAATCACGACCAATTAAAAGCCGGAGAAACTAATCTTCAGATTGACATACCAGTACCTAAGCAGGTTTGTAAGATACATTTAAAATATTCTCATAGTCTTATGAAAATAGTAACAATTATTGAATTTATTTAAATTGAAAAACCATCTTACCCAAACTCGACTAATAACTTATTCATTTTCAGGGGTACCATGCACATCCAAACGGCGCTATTAGTTTTGTAAGTTTCTCTCATAACTTACCAGTCAACACGCAGTACGAAACAGCGTCGCAACCACAATCTAGAACTTTTCATCAACCGCAACCAACACAGTTACAATCACAACCAATCCCAGCACAGCCACCATCACGAATGCAGCCTGAAGTCATTCTGCAATCCCAAGAACAAAAATTTGTCCCAGTGAAACAACAATTTCAGATTCCAGCGATGTTACATAGACTTATTCAAGACCTAGAAAAATATCAACCAGTCTATCAGCAACAACCTCAATCCATTCCTTTCAAACAACAAATTCAAAATCAACCCAGAATGTTAAATGCACTTCAACAACATTTACTTTTGCAAGATCCTCGACAGTTATCTAATCCATATGTAATTCAACTGCAGCGTTTACCTGCGTACCCATTACCTAATTCACTACTATCACCTGAATCTTTTTTACAACAAACAAATCGATCACCAGTGATATTAGAACGATCACCAAAACCATTTAGTTACGCAGATCAGGCTCCGCAAAATCCAGAAAACTTTGATCTACCATTAGAACCAGCATCGACACAAGTAACCCCTTTGCCTCCATTGAAGCATAATTATAGCAAATTTGTCAAACCTTTGGAACCAGAGTCTTACAATACACCTGGTTTTTTACCAACATCATTGCAACCGCTTCCCACGTCCATCCCAAAACAACAACCCGTTTTCGATCAACTTATATCATCAACAACTATACAACCTAATGTAAAAAGTCAAGAAGACCCTAAGGAACAATCAATACAAAAAGAAACCCAACCGCAGTTTCAAACATCTCAACCACTGAAATCTGAAATAATTCACCAGTCACAGCCAACAGTTCGAACTCCATCGATACAATCAACAACATACCTACCGTTTGTTACGCATGAACCACAATCAACACATTTTCAATATTCTACTCTCCAGCCTGCTTATCAGTCTACGATACCCCCCCCGTCACTACGACATGATGTTGTGATTCAGCGACAGGAGATTCAAGAATTATTTTTTGAACCGTCTCCTCAACCTTCCAGCACACTCCATTACCAAAATCAACAGGCGCAAGTCGCTCCTCAACAAGAACGGGAAGTATACCAGTTACGGACTCAGCCTCATCATCAATTATTTGAACAATTACAGCCTCTGCAATTCGAACGAGAAATCCAAGATATCTATTCCCAACAATATCGTCTTGAAGCAGGACAATCGAAATCTCCACAAAAACCGGATTTATCTCAACAAGGAGAGCCTCAACAATATCTAATTCAACAGCATTCCCATCCACTTCAATTTCACCATTCCCATCCAAAACTGCAGAGTCAGCAATCCGAACTAGAACAGTCTCAAGAACAGCAACAGGTAAACCAAGCACAACAACAACAACAACATGAATCTGAACAAGCACAGCAACAACAACAGGCATCAGAACAAGCACAACAACAGGCATCAGAACAAGCACAACAACGGGCATCAGAACAAGCACAACAACAGGCATCAGAACAAGCACAACAACAGGCATCAGAACAAGCACAACAACAGGCATCAGAACAAGCACAACAACAGGCATCAGAACAAGCACAACAACAGCAACAAGGATCAGAACAACAGGAATACCAAGAGTACCATTTGGATTCTAACAATCAAATCCAGATATCCACTCTTAAGCCTTCTCAAGATACTGAGAAGCAGACTGAAACGGTAGAAATTCAACAGCAATCAGAATCTCAGCCCCAACTGCACCAGCAGTCGAATCTTCAGCCAACAACAGGAAAACCTAAGGAGCAACCAGAACATTTATCAGAGCCTCCTAATGTGGAGCAACCGTTCTTGAGTCCTCTTCTAACTTCGTCGACTCTCCCTCAAATATATGCTCAACAACAACAGTTGGTTGCCCAGCCTGAATATAACCCACTTTTGGGTGTACCATCTTACTCAGATGTTCAGTATTTTGGAAAGTTCGCCGAGACCTTATTTGGTAATCACCATCATTAAAATTCGCTCTTATTGATATTAAAATGAATATTGAAAACAATTTTATATTACATTTAGAATTAACAAAAAAGCTAGGCCCGGCCTGTGTCCCAGCAGTGGGAACATTATAAGCTGGTGACACATAACATATTATGCGTAACAAGAAGAGGTTTCTATTATATTATATTGCAGAAAATACCAAAAATGAACACTTCGCTCCTGAAATTATTTTATTCTAAAAAGTCTTGGAGATACCATTCACCTGTAAATAATATGATAAGTGTAGTCTATGTACATAAAATGTTAGTAGGTATTATTGTTATGAATATTGTTATATATTAAGTGATAGAATGTGTCGTGGGACTGATGTAGTGTGCTCGACTGTGATGCCATATGTTTACAATATATGCTAAGACTTGTATCGCTTCTTTTAATAAAGTCGTGTGGAATCTTGCTCGTATATTTGTTTTTATTATGCTAGATTAATTATAAATCAGAAGACCAAGCTTACTGAATGACGTAAACTGAATTTGATCATGTAAGTTGTTTTTAAAATTTTCGAAGAACCTGGTTATACTTAAGATTTTTTTTTAAAACATATAAGGTCGGCCGATTAGCTTTCCTTTGGTATTATAATAGTACCTTCATGGAACCCACAATAATTAATACATAGGACCTTTGAAGAATGAACGATGAAATATAATTTTCCTTTGAGTAGGTACGCACCCTTTTCATAATAACAAAGAAGTAAAACACAAATAAGTAAAGTAAGCACAGCCTACTTTACGATCCTCAGTTATCCCGAAACACTTATAACGAAGTTAACACATAAATATGAGATAATACAGTCTCCATCCTCACCTCATCTTACAGAGTTATGTTATCAGCTAACTTGCAGACTTTACTAACCCTATCTCAGGTTATCTCGTGATTTATTTGTATTAAAATATACCTCAAACATTGTTCCACGGATAATAAATCGTAAAAAGTATGGAGACTACTTACTACAAAAACTTTATATCTTAGAAAAAATATTGCTTTTTCAGACTTCAGCAATGTAGAGAAAAAATGTAAGAAATTAAAAGAACGGTTTTGGAACTCTGCTCTTTAAAAAATGGCGGCCACAAAACAGATGAGTAGCTTAGCAAGTAAGTATTGTAAGTCGATATTTTTTGATATTTTTAGTTGTCTTACCTTGTGTGACAATGTCCCTGTCAGGGAAGGATGAAGAATGTTGGTTTGTGCAAGTAAAGCTATTCATCGTTGAAAATTAAGGTGAATATGTCAGAAAAAGTTAACAACCCTCTCGCAACAATTATAGAAGTAAGTAGAATTCGAACAAAATTATAAAAACCCAAAGGCTATATGGTTAAGTTCACACCTAGAGTGAAGCCACTTTATCAGATGTCTTCATTTGTTTCTGACAGAAAACAACTCGACATGGATACGCACAATAAACTACCTACACACTCACGAAATTTTTATTAACATGTTTATTTAATAACTTGATACTGAAGGACTTGGACAACAGCGGTGACTGATTGTCTAATGTTGTGACGTCGGATGGCTAAGTCATAGGTCTCGAGTTCGAACCCAAACCACGCATCTCTGACTTTTCTGATTCGTGTGCGTATTGTATAATTATCACTTGAGTCAAAAACGATGAAGGAAATCATCGTGAGGAAACCGGCATGCCTGAGAGATATTTCTCGACGGCATGCAAAGCCAAGTCAGAGGCCCATGGGTCGCATAAAAATTAGTCACTAACCACACGAAAAAAAAAATACAAAAAAACTTGGGACTTTGTTTTAGCGATAAATAAATTATTGGAAAGGTGCAAGCTTCGGTCTTTGGTATTTAGTATCTCCTGGTACATACTTTTTGTCATCTCTTAGATAATAAAGATAGAATACTTTTTATTATGTAAGTACCCATACATACAACAGGGTTTTTTTTTACATTTAATGAGAGATAAGGCAGAGCAGCAACCAAATACGCAGGCGGCTACAGGAATTCACCCTCACACAAGCGGAGTACTGGTGGACCTCGACACCGGGCTGCAGGCAGTCCAAGGTAGCTATGCCATCCCTGGATAGCAGGTTAACCAAGAGTCTTTTACGCCTGGACAGGAACGGCCTGCGCCTGGTGACCGGGACCATCACAGGACACTACTCGCTAAACAAACACTTCCACACGATAGGCATAACGGACAGTCCTCTGTGCAGGGCGTGCATCGAGGCTGAGGAAACCGTTGCGCACGTGCTCTTTGAATGCACAGGCGTCACCCAGATTAGAACAGAAACCCTCGGGTCACCCAGATCTTTCACAGATGTTCTGAACAGACCAGGAGTTTTGATTAACTTCTGGAGGGAGGTGGGCTGGTTGGAATAACCCCCCAAGCGGCCGCCATGACCCACGTACAATGGTCCACCTGACGGACTAAGTGCGGAAACCAAACCCCATAACATAGAACATAGAACACAAGGCAGAGCAGCAGTAAATCAGAACTTTCTGATATCTATTCGGATTGGCTGGGTGCCAAAAGTTGGACAGGTTGAAAACTGAAAAGGCCTTAATTTTACTCATGTCAAGTATCCTGCAAACTAAACAGTTTGTTGACGTAGACTTCGAGTGCATTGTTGCAGTTTCCAACTTAAATGTCTGAACGCGTGTCTAGGGACGTGAGATGGTCACACTGATGTAACCAGCACAAAGCTATGTAAACATAGTCAAGTCAGCAATGTAACTATAGCTTTTCATCTGAGACTGAGTACATCAAATCCCAATCGACGAATTTCATATGAAACACCTACGGTGGTGAAATAATAATATGTGGAATAAAGATGTATCGTATTATAATTTTTGTTTGTCCAGACCACACATACCTTTCAATATTTTTATTCAGTTGAATATTTTTATCAAAGTCATCATCTTTCTATTGCCCATAATCACCCTTTTCTCTAAATAATCTCAAACGATTATTTGAAAAGAACTGAAAAACACAGTATTGTCTAATAACTTCCTCACAATGACTGCCTCATAAACGGTAAAACAAAACGATAACGAATAATAAAAAATAACGATACTACACACCGATATTGGTACCGAAAAACAAAAGACCATAGACTATAAAGAAGAAATGAAGACACCATACTCCTTGGTCTAAAGTCATAGATATTATCGTTACGGTTGATCAAAAGATATTCATTCGTAAAGGAAACAGCTTTTAATGTTTCCTATTTTTTTCCTTATTATTTTCCCCTCATGGGGAGCAACAGTAATTTACACATGACATTTATTCATTCATGAATGTTTAGAGAGGATAAAAATACCGTGGCAATTTAGAGGTTTGAATGCTCTTTCAAAGCAAAGAACATTTTTTGCACAAATATAACCATAAATGACTTTTATAAATCTCGTAGGTGGGTACTCGTACTCATCATCATCTCCCTATTGAAGTTCACTGCTAGATATAGACCGCTCAAATCACACACCATTCAACTTGATCTTCGGCTTTTGTCATTCAGCTTCTACCGATCATCCTGCGAAGATCATCGCACCACCTGAGCGTGTGTCCTGTCCTGTCTTACATTCATAATCATAATCATTTGTTAATTCGCAGTCTCCACTCCACAGGTTATTATAATTAATCTAAACTAGATACTTTCTTAGTATAAAAGGCAAGTACTATAGTTTGACCGTGACCACGGTACTGTATAGCGCCTAAAGTTTGTGCGGGGTAAGACGGGGGCACTGCAGGCATCTCATACAACAACGCTCACGACGTCCTGCCATTCATTCGTCAACGCTACCCCCGCCTTGCCGCGCATTCCTAAGGCAGCGATCTCGGTTAAACTATAATAAATATGATGTATAGTTTACACCTCCTAACGTCTAGACTAAGGTAATTCGTCACAACTGTTACTTATCACCTTCCCTTTTATTTCCATTTGAACATTAGGATCAAATAATATATATACATGATATAAACACATTTAGAACTCAAGGCACAGTTTATATTGGTCACTGGTGGAGTCAGAAGTCAGACTTTAGTATAGATTGCAGTACAAATATGGCCTGTAGTATGTAAGGCGTATGTATCAGTAAAAAGCGATAAAATTAGATTTTTAATAATTGGAGTTCTCATGCTAAAGAACGCTTTAATTAAGAATTCCTTAATTACAAATTCTCATTGCTGGGTAAATGGATTCTGACTATATTATTAATAATCGCAAAGGTAGGTGTTACTGCCCATATCCACTTTTTCAATAGTCAACTTACGGTCAGTGCTCAGACAAATATGTCTTATAGACTTCTCACTCTATCAATGTAAACTTGGCTTTAGACATACTCGTCTGCCTAAATATATCAAGCTCGCGCGCCTGACATTAATTTAATAGCAACTTTATACTCTGCATGACAAGTGAGTTTCTTTGTATCGCAATATTTATATCAAGACAGCAAACAGGTAGGGAATATATCTAAATTACCACCAAGAACATGTTAACTTCATAAAGTAACATTAAATCCCACAAAACGAGCGAACACATTAAGACCCTCGTACACAGCACACCTACATAGGTACCACCACTTAACTACTGCTAAACATGACTTTAATATCCCGTACCCAGAATATTTTACTAAATTTTCATGTCATTTTGATGTAATCGTCTGATGCTGAGTATAATAATTACGGTGTAGACGGTAACGATGCTGAAAATACCCTAAAAGTACCTGAAAATACCTGAAAATGTTGGTAACAGGTTGGTAATGAGCCAACCGAGACGTATTGTGAGTAATTCAGGGAGCGACGCCAAATTGTTACTCATTATTTTGTATTTCCTATTATTTCTTTGAGGGCTGTGAATTTTTTGGGTGGAATTATGATATTTTGAGCTGTGGATGGAGATATTTATGTGCTGTTTGTGTGAAATTTAAAATACCGAAATAACTCTCCTTGAAGCAATGTTTTTAACACTTTGTGTCGATAAAGGCGAAATCTATCTATCACAAAGTCTCAAAAAAACTGCACTGTTTTCTGCAAAACAATAACAATTTAAAAAAACATTCACATTTTTCAATAACGCTTTTTGGAAAATCTAAATTAAATTTTCACCAGAAGATAAAGTAAATCCCTTCAGTTGACATCACAAGCTCCTCCATTATGACAAGTACTACGGAACAACGTCTTCGAACAGACATTAAGATACAAATCCCTATTGGTTATCGGGAATCAAGCCCATTATGACGTCAGACAAAAGAGCGCTTTATTATGGCCTGGCCTTGCCGGAATATGGGTGGCCTGACAAAGGGCCTGTGTACTCAGTATCTTGAGGACTGGAGGGATGTGTACCTTTTGGCCCTCACGTTATTATTGGGACTGTTTGATGAGCCCGAAATTCTTGAGAAATGGTTAAGATGTTACGTAATGTAATATATGTCATCGCCATATTGATCCATAAAAGCTACAAAAAACTGTGAACTTTCAGTATTTTATATTGTTTAATTTAAACAAATACTGATAGAACTACAGATTAGTCAGAAAAAGGCATAAGTTTTTTTTCGACATCATACACACATCAAAAGTGTCTAGGGATCAAGCATTTTTATGCGGATTTCTTGAGATTGAGATGTGGCTTTGTAATAAATTTATGATTATATAAATTTATATGGATCCTTTTTGGTGCATTTCATAATTTGAAACAGGAACTGTTAATCAAATTCGAGTAAAAGATGAAAATCAGCTGTCAATATTTTCCCTATAAAAACATACAACGCATTGAAGACATTATTAGTGCTACTGTTTCCCTACTACTGATTAAAACCAACGTTATTATGGAGCGGCGACGTCATTTAAGCAGGGAAGAAATGCTCAGAGCCGTGGGAATGATAGAAGCTGGTTCCCGGCAACGTACTGTGGCTTTAGCTCTGAATACAAGTCAGAGTGTTATCAGTCGACTTTGGACACGTTACCGAAGCACTGGTACCGTGGCTGAGCGCCATGGAGGACGGTATCGCTGCACCACACGGAGACAAGACCGATACATTCAAATCTTAACTCGAAGAGCTCCAACAATAACCGCCATGATGTTAGCCGTGAGGCTTCATCACTCTTCAGGGAACTTAATTAGCGACCAAACAGTCAGAAACCGCTTGCATGAAGTGAACCTTCATTCCCGAAGACCGCTACGGGTACCACCTATAGCAATGCACAATCGTAGGATTCGATATCAATGGGCTCTTGAACACAGAAATTGGGCAGAAGAACAATGGCGTTTCGTGTGCTTTTCTGATGAGTCTCGTTTTGGTATGAGACCGGATACAAGACGTATACGACACTGGAGAACCCCTGGACGCCAACAGCGATTAAAATCCTGCCAGGAAGTCCATCCTTATAGTGGTGGAACCATCATGGTATGGGCGGGTATTTGGATCGGCGGAAGAACTGAGTTGATTTGGATCAGAGGCAACCTCAACGCTCAAATTTATGCTGAGACGATTGTATCTGACGTCATCGTTCCTCTACAAGTGCAAATCGGTCCCTTATTTCAGTTAATGCATGATAATGCACGACCGCACACCGCAAGAGTTGTAAGACAGACTCTCGCCGCAGCTAACATCAATGTCCTGCTCTGGCCTGCTCAGTCGCCAGACTTGAACCCGATTGAGCATGCATGGGATATGCTACAGAGAAGAGCTCTGCCGAATATGGAGGGTATCCAGTCGCAAGAAGACCTTTTTTTGTTGTTGCAACGAACATGGGCGGCCATTCCACAGCGTGATTTGGATGAACTCATTTTGAGTATGCCAAACCGATGTTCTTGTGTTGTTAGTGTTCGCGGTAGAAACACGGATTATTAATTGTTTAAGTTACCCAATAAAATTTTAAAGAAAACTGTTATTTCAGTCTTTTTTTCGAACTTTAATGTTAGTGGTTCAAATGTCAAAAATCCCTTTATTAGGAAAATGGCAAATTTCTTTATTAATGCAAAGGTGACTTGGTTTATCGTTACTGTGACAAACGAAAACACTTTATTTGATGAATCCTTAAAGAAAATTTTAATTAATATCAATCAGGAGAAAAGTTATTGCAAAAATATATGTTGATCCCTAGACACTTTTGATGTGTGTATTTTAACCAGGAAAGTCAGACTTCTGATGGTACATTCTATTTAAATACCAGCGTGTCTAACCCGGTACATTTATTTACACCTGTCTGATTACCTATTCTCGACTTCCAGACGAGACGAAGAGCAGCCTACAATAAAGTTTGACAGTTGTTAAAAAAGTGTGTCTGTTAGAAAGTGTTTTCTGCAAATAATAAAAAATTCAGGGATACATCTGTGAAAAAGTTCTCAATGCTTGCAGTTTGAGGAAAGTTTTCACCTCCATACTGATATGAAAAGACGACACAAACCGAGTTTTTCTTGTCTAGACCATTTCATGTTAACATCTCTGGAATTACTCTGGAACTCTACTTTGAAACTGAAGGTAAATTTGACATTACAAGCAGGTAAGTACCGTTTTTAACAAAGCTTTATGCGACTTGTTATGAATATATGAAGATAGAAACTTGTAACCACTGGGGAGAGGACAATATAAATAGAAAAATACATGATTTCCTTTATTCTTTGGGCAAGAATATGAAATGTAGACGTCACTTGTAATTAATTCATATCTATTTAATATTGAATGATAAATGATAATATATCATATATTTTATAGAGTTTCTTCTATTTGTACGAAATGTACAAACGTTAACAGTTGGAAAAAAATAAATAATATAAAACCTTCATTCCACAAATCCCCCTTCTACCCAAATTAATCTGCTGGCTGCATCAGTGAGTACTAATTTTGCGCGCAAACAAATCCAGATGTGTGGAATGCAATGAAAATAGTATTAGTAGTTCTAGTAGGTACTAGCTGCTGAAAACCATACAGTCAGGATTAGCCTGGTTCAAATTGAGCTTTATTTACATGATCGATTTTGATGGAAAGTTTAGCAGACTGTGTTTCAGCACCCACAGTAGGATAAAGCTTAAAGCCGAATGAGTTTTCATCCTTTAAGGACCTATAGTGTACCTCAAATTGCTTAACACGATCTTCCGTTATATCGAAAATACTGCAGCATTCGTTTTGAGTTAAATATATGTAAAAGTTGAGGATTAATGTTAAGTATTAAGTTTGACGAAAACACGATTCCATAAAATATTCTCTATAGAAAAAAAATCCAAAGTTACCTCCAAACCGAACAATAAACCGCTGGTATTAAAAAAATACTTCAAATTAGATCATGAAACTTTGCATAAGAACTGAACTAACTATAAAGCAGCGACTCTTATTTTATTTTTTTAAATTGCCATTATTTTCACCGTAAAAAGTAATTACCTGAGCTATTCTCGCCTTGGAGCCGCCAGCACCCCACTCCGTCTCGCTCTCACTCAGTCCGCGAGTAGTATGTTGCGAGCGAAATAAAAAAAAAAACAATGCCGACAGAAATGAAAACTTGAAAAAAATCGGCACCGCGGTAATTAACGCGTTGATGTCTTTTTAATGGTTTAAAGGTGGTGTCATCACGGTGTCATGAAATCAATGGTTTAGTCCCATCTCAAAAATGCCCAACGCGCCTAAAGAAGTTGTCACTTCAAAAGTGAATTCGAGCTGAGGTAGTATGGGCTCTTAAGGGGGAAGCGCTAAGGAAGCCCGCGAAATTCGAATTTACTTAAGTACGTTTTTTTTTTTTCAATTTACAGGCAAGAAAATTTGAATTTTGCGGGCTACCCTGACGCTTTCGCCATAACCAGTGAAAATTATGATTTATTGGCAAAGAAGATAAAAATGAAAAATAAGCCTTATTTTCTCAGGTCTCAACTAACAACGGTCAAAAAGGTAACAGAGGTCAGACATAAAACTTAGCATATTATACGTAAATCTAAATACCAACCGTCTTCAAAGGATAGCTAAAGTCGAGCAAAACTAATCTCAAACTTAAAGCGCCAAAGTCTATCCTTGCCGACCTTATCAAAATTAGAGGCAAAGAAAGTCACATAGTGTGGCCTCAGGGCAGAGGCAAAAGAATAAGGTCGCTTGGAGGCTCGGGGGCCTGTGGGAGGCTGAACATTTACATATGCCGAATAATTTACATATGAACCGTTTGCTCTGGTTGCAATGACGTGGTTGAGGTCCGGCGTTTGAATCTTTATTCAATCAAAAGTGTGATGTGGAGAAATATCTCGAGCTGAGAAAACTCGACTTGCATTCTAAAGTCGCTATCTGCGGTGTATTTTGAAGACTAAACTTAAAAGCCTCGTATCCTATCGATCAACTTCTCAGCACATTGTTTTTGCACACACGATTTTGTAATCTAGCTGCATTTTATTAGCAACGGTGCTCAACTTTATCAAGCGTGTAAGATCTCGTCTCAAAAATCATAAAGAGATAGACGTAGAACTTTTGCTATCTCTATTACGTTAAGAAAATCAGAATACAACGTAAGAAACCGTAACATTAATCGAGAAGTTGTACAGTGGCTCTATGCAGGTACATACGAACTGTAGATTCATTACCCATCTCCTTACATTTCATCATCATTTACAAACGCTACATTATATCCGCTCCATGTAAGCCCACTCGGCGATTCTCTAATAAAATGCGGGCTCATCCCATTTTTGTCCGCCTCGACATGATTATGTAAAAGTCGGACACAGCTGTAATCTGCTTAAATTTTTCGCGGACGTATATTTTCAATTCCACGATGATTGGACTGTGATTCTATTTTACATATTGAATAAATGACTTTTAAGTATGTAGCGGCTACCGACGTGTGATTTTGGTTTATTCTGTGTTTTCTTTTTTTTTTTCAAAAGATGTGTACAATATTAGGCGATTAGCTCGAAGAACGGATTTTAAAAAAACAGGCACAAGAATGAACCCTTTAATAGATGAAATAACTAAAATAAAATCTGGCAGCTTAGTATTGGCATTTGTGGTCCCCTTAGTTACTAGGTTTAATATGCTCTGCTTCCAAAATAAACCTTCAGAACCTCTTTGGCCTGCCTGCCAGAGCTTCACGATATCATGCCGAAACATCAGGGCCAAGGTCAGGATGCACCGCGTATGAAGGTACAAGTAAAATCATCATTTAGGTGCTTTATTTAAATAACGTTTGGATTCAATATTACGTACATAAGTGGGTGCTCATCACTCTCGAAACCTCACCCAATTCTCTCTCAGTGGCTGCATAGATTAAGGTCGACTACAATCACAATGATATTTATCGATACGAGTATGTATGTAGGACGTTAAACGATACCAATTTATACTCCAATACATTCATACATATTTTACAAAATATTTCGCAGACCGTTGTGAGGGCAGACGAACTGAAGGTGAAGTGCAACGGCTGCGATCTTACAACTTTTGCCAACGGTCATGGATAGACTGATGGCAACCCTATAGTAACACATCACAATACATGAGAACATGTGAAAGACGGAAGTCACCTTACAAGATGCAAAGGTTCCTTTGCATCAAGTAATGTGACACTAAGTTTTTCGCATCATAGGGCAAATGGTCATGTCTCCAAATAATACAAAAAAAAATACGTGTCAAAAACCTTGCTCAAAAATATTCTCGAGATAATTACGTACCGTTAGTTCTTCCTCTTTCATGAAAAAATACACAAAGCATTAAGTATTTATAAGTAGATTCACTTCAATAAACATAATAAAAACACTTTCCTCTCCCAACACCTCACGTACAAAATTACCTTCCCGAAAAAGCGCACCGGCAGAATAACAAATAAACCGTCAAGTTGCCAAAAAAGCAGTCTCAATTTGGGCAAAAACACGTAAAACCTAATGCATTTCCCAGGTACAGCGTACACGGTACGGTACGGCACGGCTCGGCACGGCTCGGCATCAATCATGGATACCCGACTGAATACTAAATAACCGGGTATGCCCGGGCATGGCGTGTGCCTACCTGGGCAAATAGGCAGGTTTTATTGTTGTGGAGAAATAACGGCATTGCTCTGATTGGTGGGACAGCGGGTGATAGTGAAGATGTATTGGCCAGTTTTAAATATAGAAGATACGCGTTCGTGGTTGTGGAATAAAGAGGGAAGTATGCCATAGGTATATCCAATTAGCATTATTTTAATTATTCACAAAACTAGTATCTCAAATTACCACCTTTGGCCTATTTTATCCTTGTGACTTTCACTGCATTAAAAAAGTATAAAAATAAAATAAATATATTCTCAAAACGAATCGGATTCGTATTCACAATTTATTACAAAGGTCATCTTAAGCCACTCTTTACATAAATCTTGTATATCGATATCTAGCAACTATTTTACTGGCCTACACCCCAAAGAGTTATAGCCACTTTTCTTTTCAATCGACTTTTACGAGTTACAATGACCACTCTTGACTTCCAACGCATTTTTCCTTTCCCCGATTTACCCACATAAGGATATTGTTGAATTTGTCATAAAATATTCATACAGGCGCGATGGCACATATTCAAAGGCGTCAAGGAGTTATGTGGTGTCCTTTACGCGTTACGCTTTAAGCATGCAACTGAGCATTAGGCCATAAGACCGGCGAGATGAGATGAACAAGGACCGAATCAAGAAACCAAAAATTTATACATTTGGATACAATGCAATTAGCCAACAATCGTTGCTTCTGCGTTCAAAATCTAGATAGTTTTAAAAAATAGGTTTTTTTTTCAAATAGGCATGAATACAAAGCATTACCAACCGTACCTACGCCTTCTCTCTCTCTCTCTTATGACTTCTTGTTTGATCTCGTGTATTGCTTACACATTTTTTCATAAGTGATTAATGTAGATAACCTTGGAGTAACAATAACTATTGTATGACAGTTTTTAGTATTTAAACTTATCAATTAATCCTGTAAAATTCTCATTAAACTGCGCCAGCAAGCCAAAGAGTCAACAAAAATTGGCATACTTTGTACACTGTCAAGCAAAAATAATTTGATATAAGTTTCGACGGAGCAAGTAGATTGCTCGCTAGTGTAAATAAACATACCTATGTAGTTGTGGACATTGTAGGTACTTCATGTTTATTTCAGCACTTATTTGCCCACTACGTCACCAACCATAAAACAGTTTTTTCAAAAGTAAACCACTTTTAATCATCAACTAACTTTTACTCTCATTTTATCGCTCGTTTAATGGCCGCCCCGCTCGCTCCGTCCCTCACTTGGACTCAACTCTGCAGTGTTCCGATAGGAGTTGACCATGCCACTAGCCTCAAACACTATTGAAGTTTACAGTATCTTGAGTATATTTTGATAGAGATTAAGTTTTAATAAAGTGAATTTTGGAAGTGTTTTTGAAAGGTAGGTTTTGTGTTTTTCTTTAGTTTTTAAAGGGGAGTGTGTTGTGTGGCTATTAACTTTGACAAAACAAAATAAACATTTTGTAATTCCCGAAAAGTTCTAGTTACTTTACAGCCAACTCCCTTTAATTTTGGGTGTCTTAAAACGCGACTAAGGAGGAGCGACCTTCTGTCTGCTATAAAAACACTATGATCAGTGATCATCTGGCAAGCGCAATGTTTATATCTCCTCCTATGAACTATGTAATTATATCGCTCATCAATGTTTATCGGTGAACCTTGAATATAGATAAAAGTTTTAATTAAAAAGCAACAAAAGAAGTAAACAAAAACAGTAACAGTATCCAGCGCGAACACAAATGCCTCCTCGCCTCACGTCAGCCGTCCTCTCGATTCAAACAGATTAATCTACAACCACTGAATTGATAGATCGCAATCCAACACTGAATTTAAGCCACCATCAAACACAATCTCCTAATTATTTCTTATTCAATATCAGCACAAATCAACGCATCTTTCGTTACATCACGATCATTAACAATGACATAACCTGATCAGTCTGAACCAGCCTTTATTGATTGTAACCATCATTACCTAAGCAAAGCTCTAAGTTGCTTCACTTAACTGTACTCTTTAAGTTACCTATAGTTAAGCAATAACTAGTTAAAGTCGACAATCACTATCACAATTGCATAAAACTAACTGGGTAGTTTATCAACGTTAGAGTCCAAGGATATGACAAGACCACTCTGTAAAAGATCAAAAGCGTTAATGATGTAGCCAGACTTTTGGCTTTGCTGCAATCCGGTAACAAAGTCCTCTCGTGGAAGCTCTACGATGCTTTACGTCGCATCCTAAGCGACCAAATACCAGCCTTATTGGCTGCCTCTTTTGACCACGGCTCATAACAAGGCCCTCTCTCATGTTCACTTTCCGCTCTCAGGCTACTCCATAAATAATTACAGCAAAGTCATATTATTGTTATGACTTCCCATTATCAATCTCCTTAATCTCTGTCAGTCGTAACTGCGATTATGTTATTATATTAACATTACGTTGTACATTCTCTTGACACTGTACTCGGTTATTTGTCAATGTACCAGCAAGTTTGACACACAGACAATGCTTGGAACACATTTGGACGCCATGCCGGGCGTAATGCCAAATTATATGAACAAGCTCGATAATGCTATCATGATGGGAACGTCAATCGTTTGAGATAAAACAAGTAAAAAGTGAAACTATTTATGTTTTTGGAGATTAATGTTGTCTTCTTCCAGCTTAGCTTCACTTAAGCAAGGCGTCCTTCAAGCCACGTCAACGGTCTGCGTTTCAATTAGTAAAACAGCTTCCTGTCCTCGTCTCATATTACTTGGGGTCGACGTAACACGTTTTCTTCTTCCATACTCTCCTGTCAACCGTTACGCTATAATATTGTTCACTCTCTTTTCGTTCATACCATTCTCCACACAATCCATCCATATTTTCTTTGACCTTGCTCTCCCGCTCCATCCATCCACAATTATATTCATCACTCTTTTAGTCACATGCGTATTCTTTATAAATTAATTGTCGACCATCACAGCCATATCTGGCCATTGTCCATTTATTGCCCATATGACTATGCAAATAACAAACATAACAAACGTCCACACCTAGCCTTCCACACAAGGATCAATCGTTTGGCAGTCTTGACCTACAGACTGCAAATATTCGCCGCTCCAATACATTTCTAAATATTTACATATACCAATCATATAACTTGCAATTTGATTTTGCCAATCACATGAAAGTAATTATAATTAGTTTGAACTATCTAGTAATAAAATTCTACTTACCAACAAACGCGGAAGTGAGTCAAATACTTTATAAAAATTTCCTGATAGTGACCTTAGAGATATTTTATGATAATAATGTGCATAATAGAGCTGACTTTGGTCTAATTACTTCAGTAAAGGTAAAGGTTACCGGTAAGCCTGTTATTACGTAAGATAATAGCTTTAGATTTAATTAGGAAGGTGTTCCTGCATAGAACTATGCAGTATGTTGTTTATAAGTGGTATTTTGATAAACGGGCCGATCGCAATGTCCCACATAAGGTAAATGTGGAAATTACAAATGAATACCGCCTTCTATCACACCAGCCATGTCAACCATCCCTTCGAAACTATGCTTCGAAAACTGAATGTTGCTTGACAGTAGAAATACGTAAATAATAATTGTATTTCAAATATTAGGTATAGTACATATGTGTGTAGAAATTACCCCGAAGAACTCTACACTTTTCTTACTTTAAGAAGGTCTATTACTTTTTCCTGGTCTATCCAATTTCCATTTGCCACACGTCCAGAGTTCAATGAACTGAATAATTTGAATAAACACTTCCGGTTTTCAGTCTACAGTCAAAACAAAAGGCAGCTGTCATCTTACTAACAAAAATAATTTATAATACACAAAGGAGTTAAGGAAAACATTGAAATATTATGAAGACCTCCAAACTTATCATGATACCATTATGACCATAAACAGTAGAAAATCTCTTCCTTATAACAGAAGGAAAATGGTGGTACCATTGCGTTACGTCACGTTGTGTTTATGTATCAGTCTTTGAACTACATTGACCTGGATGTTTATAGATGTTTCCCTGTGACACCTAGCTGGAAAAGTTTCTGTTTGGACGTCTCAAGGGGTAGTAAATCAATAATTATTTAAAGTTTTGAAAATTATAAAGAAAATAAAAAAAAAAACATTTTAAGCATTTAGACTGAAAATGGTAAGCTCTAAAAAAAGCGCTTGTAGTAAAGCAAATAAATAATAGCAAAGCAAGCAAGCAAGAATACAAATATATAATAATATTTTGCTCAAGCGATATAAATAGAAATTACAACCTTAACTAAATCTCTACCTTATGTTAAACTCCGTGCAGAAATTAATCTTAACTTGGTTTCGATCAAACTCCTTGATTTAATGTAATGTATATTTAACTCAATTCCAGACTCGGAATTAGACAAACTTAATCAAGGGAAAGTTATACTTATGAAATATGTATAGACTAGTAGTTATTGCGCTGTTTGTCTTTAATTTAGAGTTTGGGTAACACAGCGTAAATAAGTAAAGATAAAGTCAAATCATTTATTTCAATTAGGCACATAAAAGGCACTTTTGAACGTCAAAAATTATAAGAAAAAAATAGAATTCATTCAAGATGATTTAATGATAGTTTCCTAGGGAGAAGAATGGGAAAAGACATCATAGTTACTCTTTTAAAATATTTAACAATATTTTGTATACAATTATCTATGTGTAGACGATGTACCTGGAATACAATTACTCTACAATGTTAAAAATGAAGCAATGACAAATAAATTAATTATGTGAGATTGGTGCCCGCCTCCAAAAGAGTGGGTCTTAAAATTAATATGGACAAGACAAAGGTCATGTCAAATGGCCATGTAATACCCACTCTTATGAAGATCGGAGACGCTACGCTCGAAGTTGTGGTCGAGTATGTTTACCTAGGACAAACTGTCCAGCTAGGTAGGTCCAACTTCGAGAAAGAGGTCAATCGTCGAATCCGACTCGGCTGGGCAGCGTTCGGGAAGCTACGCAATATCTTCTCATCCCACATACCGCAGTCTCTCAAGACGAAAGTCTTTGACCAGTGCGTGTTGCCCATGATGACCTATGGCACAGAAACGTGGTCGTTCAGAAAGGGCATTATCAGAAGGCTAAAAGATACCCAAAGGGCAATGGAGAGGGCTATGCTTGTAGTTTCCCTACGTGATCGAATCAGAAATGAAGAGATCCGTAGGAGAACCAAGGTAACCGACATAGCCCGAAGAAATGCCGAACTTAAGTGGCAATGGGCAGGGCACATTACTCGCTGAACAGATGGACGATGGGGCCGACAGGTTCTAGAGTAGCGACCGCGTACTGAAAGACGTAGCGTTAGAAGGCCTCCCACAAGATGAACTGATGACCTTGTGAAGGCCGCAGGAATCCGTTGGATGTGGGAAGCACAGAATCGGTCGAAGTGGCGGTGCTTGGGGAGGCCTATGTCCAGCAGTGGACGTCTTTCAGCTGAAATGATGAAGATGATGACGTGGTGCCCACATAGTCATAATAAAACATAGACTTGAATAACTACTGATTTTCTCTAATTAAATAACATGCTTCAATCTTAATAGGTAAATTATACTTGGGTTTCTTACAGTCTTGAAGTTAAGGTTTTTTTTTGCATTTCCTGCAGGTACTATTATTCCCTCTTAATAAAACTGACAGCTTGATCTCGATGGCTGATGCTGTTTAGAAGACCAATAAAAAGGTATATTCGGTGGAATATGCCTGAAAGAGCTATTGATCGATGAAAAGCCTCTTGAAAGACCTACCAATTTGCCATAAACGCAAATTAATGGATACTTCCTGTCCTCACATACGGCGCTCAAACCTGATCTTTGACAGTTTCACAGAGGTTCAAGCTTGAGATTTGCCAGCGAGCAATGGAGCACAGCATTCTTGGAGTCAGATTAACGGACCGAGTTAGGAACACAGTGCTGCGCTGCAAAACACAAATCGCCGCCGTCACCCAAAAAGCAGCCAAGCTTAACTTGGACTGGGCCGGACACCTTTGCCACATGTCGAATAAGTCATGGGTAAAATCTACCACCATGAGGATCATCCCAGAAAACCGCCGGTGACATCGAGGCTGACTAATGAGCCATACTATGTATTTTTTTTTTTTTCAAAATTTTATGTCCAGTAGTTTTGGAAATGGTCAATTTTCATCGAACTTCTTAAATATATTTAAAAGTATTTATTTTAAAATTATATAAAAAATATTCTTAAAGATTCTCGCAACAAGCCCTTTCATTTGATATGCCACACGGTACTGTTAGCAAAACTTTTATTTTTTTTATTTTCTTGTTTGCCCCCAATAGTGACCCCCATATTCAAATTCATTTATTAACGTTACATATCCGTGTTTGGGTCACAGAAATACATACCCATACCAAATTTCAACTTAATCGGTCTATTACATTCGGAGCAAATTGGCTGTGACAGACAGACAGACAGACAGACACACGAGTGATCCTATAAGGGTTTAAGGGTTCCGTTTTTTTCCTTTTGAGGTACGGAACCCAAAAAAATATTTTGTAAAGATTTATTCGAACATTTTCGTTAAAAACTGACAACGATCGCTGGACTCATCATCCTTACACAAAATACAGACCAAACCAATTAGCCAGTAAATCTCGAAGGTCCTGTATACCTTACGTAAAGCAGCAGTAAATGATTGGCGTATACCAAGCAGTAATTAAACGCCACGTGCGGGATATCGAGCGCGACCGATAGCGCAGAAGTAGCGCAGATACGACATACGCAATTACGGTGGAAAAACGTGACGAGTCTGGTACCAATTTTACGCTGAAGAATTGCCTATTTCTACTCTAGTACTAACACGTGTTTTGTAAAATATCAGGATCTGGGTAGACAAATATGGGATAGAAACAAAAAATTAGGTCGTATTTTAGTATGTACTCAAATGGCTCAACCCCAATAGAATTATACAGTGTGAATCTTTATAATGTGCACATATCGAAATGAGGGAATCTATGCTTAATTTTATCCATCATAAAAAAAATTTTTTTTCTTTTTTTGGCGTCTTATTGAAAAATATTACGATTGTTATAAAAAAAAACCGATTTTTGTTAAAAAAACATATTTATTATTAATTGAGGGTAGTTTTTTTTCCACAACTTTCATTATGAGGACGCTTAATTCATTATGGAGTTTGTTACACCGTGATAGCTCATTTAGTTTAAAAGTTACACCGTTTTGTTACAAAAAATTTTAGATAAAAAAATATTTCGATTTCTTTTTTTTCCGTTGATAAAATTAAACATAGATTCCCTCATTTCAATATGTGCACATTATAAAGAATCACACTATATATTATCATCCCTTCTCACAAAAACAAAAGGTATGAGTGAAAGATGCTTAGAATAGAGGAGACAAGAGCTTCTGGGCTATTCCTGGAAAATATAAATTAATTAATGGTAATTGATGAATGATGGCATGCTTGCCTTATAATGACAGTATTTTTTCAATAACTAACATATTATACAAGTTTTCTTTTAAAGTCAACTAAGTCTAGTTTTAGCAAGTAATGACAATAGCAGTAGGTAGGTAAGATTACCTACTTTTGTCTTCACATCAAACCGATTAGTCCGCTCTCCACCCGCCTACTCTAGAGCTCGTCCTCGCGCCAGTGTCACCCAATTGGATCAGAATAGACCGCTCGCGCCGAAACCTGTTGTTTGACCATTATTGATATTATGCAAATATTATGGACGCCTAGTTAGCGTACGATATGCGTGGACTGCGGGCTTAATTTAAATAATTAGGTTTTAACTGCATATAAGCATAGAGATGGATACGTATAGACCTATTTCAACTCATAGGCGCCATGAAAGGCGATAAAGTGTAGTTTCCACATAGGCACAGGCCGATTATGAGGCACCAATTCCTGGGTTGGACAAACAAAGCAGATTATGTCTTGTAGGTATAAAAAAGCCATACATACTTAGCAGATAAAACCAGTATTTGAACAACCATTTCTTTATTTCCCGGCTTTACAACCTACTTTGTGGTTGCTGCCTCGTTGGTCTAGTGGTCGCAAGCACTACTGCTGAGCATGAGGTCCTGGGTTCGATTCGTTATTGGGTTATTCCATTTGCAATTTTTCAAAACAGGAGTCTGGATTTGTGCCTGGTTGATGGCAATAATCCGGGGTATTACATGGGACATATCATAACTGGCGAAATGTACTATAGATACACGTCTATGTTATACCCTTCGGGTATTACAGGCGTGGTGTTGTACCTATGTATGTATGAAAGTGGTATTGACACGTTTCAACTCATAGGCGCCATGCAAGGTTATAAGTGGAGTTTTCTCATGCGCACAGGCTGAGTCGTTTTCTGAGTTGAACAAAAAAAAACATTTCATGTCTTGTAGATATAGAAAAGCCATACCTACTTTGCAGTAAAACCAATTTTTTAACAACCATGTCCTTATTTCCCGACTTTACTACCTTCTTTGTGATTCTGAAATTATTGTTGAAGTACTAGTGTTAGCTGGGTTAGTTCACTGAAAGTACCTATTCAAAAACCACGATTCATACTCCAATCAAAATGTTAATTTGCATTACAAATATGATTGGAAATAAGCTATCTAATATGCGGTTCAAATTATTATCATAAATTTTGTAAATTTTACAAATCGGTACAGATTAGTCGATCATTTCATTGCATCCGAAGCAATGAGCTCATGTAGTTTTTGTTGAAATTAATTCGTTAGTCAGCAAATCATGTTAATGTATTTGAATTAAAATAATATTATAGCCATTAATATTCTTAAAAAAAGTAGAGCGACAAAGAAAAAATCAGAGACTCAAAATGACGATGTGTATCCAAACGTAAGTTAAATGTAAAATGTATGTAAATAGTACACAAGTTAAAAACATTTTTAACCGACTTCAAAATAGGAGGAAGTTTTCAGTTCGTCGGAATGTTTTTTTTTTATTTATGTTCCCCGATTACTCGAAGACGGCTGGACCAATTTGAAATTATTTTTTTGTTTGAAAGGGTATACTTTCAAGTTGGTCCCATTGTCATTTGGTCACGATCTAATGAGAGAGAAAACGAAGGAACTCTTCAAATATTATAAGCATACCTATAGCGATTTGGGTATTTTTTATAGTAACTCGTGTATTTGCTCTCGGAAACCACCATTAGGTAAAGTAGAACTGATGATGAAGGACATAGATGGCTACCGGAACTACTCAATAATATATATGTCACGGATTGCGATTCGATTACTTTAATATGGTTGGTTAGTGATTGATGCTCCTCACAATTCATATGGTGCAGTGGAGGTGATGGTGAAGTACCTGGAGAACTCTTCATCAATTAAAGTCCCTGCATCGGAAAAAGATATATTTTTTAAAAGGTGATGAGCAGTTGACATTAGGCTTGTAACTTAGATAAATTACAAACCAACCCACTAAAAAGTGAAAAAAAAAAACTTATCCATTATCGTAGACTTACGATTTAGAAAAAATCTAAGTAAGAGGAAAGAGTTTATAAGACCCAGAGCAACTACCTATCTGTGGAGGCCATACAGGTTACCTATCAGGTGACATACCCGCTATACGTAACGCAGAGCCAATCACTAAGACACTGATTATGATGTATTTGTCGAAAATGTATCATAATCTATGTACATCATAAAACCCACATCAAGTTCAGCCGGTGCATAAGTTAAACTTGGCTCATGCGTCGCGTTGATAGCCACCATCCAGCAGCTTAACGCGCTTTAGCCTCAAAGTAATTAGGTCACACCTGCTTTCCATATTACCTGCTAACACTGATTATGTTTAGCGCCATAACGTGCAATAAAGCGCTATTTAGCCAGAGGTCAAACGCGATCAATTTTGTGCTCAAAGCCAAAGGCCGCACAACTTTTCAATATTCATATAATCAATTAGTAGGTACTGTCAACGGGTTTATTGTTTTATTTATTATATAAGTATATATATTTATTATATAGTACTTACAGTGTTTATTAAGAAGCCCCAAAGACTAGGTATTCTTAAGAAAATAATACCAAAAGAGAAAAATTAACTTTTAATTCAAAGTTTAAAATTCAGGAATTTGCTTCCTCATCAACTTGCACAGCTTTGTTAACCAAATTTTTGTTCTAAAGATGAATGTTTTAGCAATACATAACGTTATCAATTAGGAACAACAGTTCATTCTAATGTATGCCTTTCAACACGTGATAATTGCATTTAAATCTAAACCTGCTCTATCATATTTAATCGTTGACACACATTAAACTAATAAATCAAATTTTCTAAATCAATAAAAATGAATGAATTTCCTTAAATCCTAGATACACAGGTCGTTTGTCAGTTTCTACTTGATAAATGTTTTCCGTTATGACTGACAAGGTCACGGGTAATTCGTTGTGTGTGGACAAACTGGACATTTATTACCGATCAAAAGATTAATGTTTTTAATTTGGATACAGTTGGTTCCGTCATCAGGACCTGTCGGAATGCGAAAATGATGTTGTGTTCCGGTTTAAAATACCTGCTAAATATAAATAGCTAACAGCTATATTCTAAAAGTTCGAATCATTGATTTCATTCAACAACAAGAGTCACTTTTATAGAGTTATTCGGATTTGAGGAACGATTTGCTTAGCAGCCGCATTTTGTGATTCGGAAATTGTAATTTAGTCCAGCGGACTGAATAACCTAGGTACTAAATAGTAACGTTTCTAAAATTAAATGCTCTATGTTTCTTCTTGTTTTTACATGAAAATGTAACTTTCGGTAAGAATTTTCTATTGTAATGTTTTTGATGTTATCTTTGCCTCTATGGGGGAGTCCCTGGTGTCCTGAAATACAAGTTACGGCTTAGTTTAGGCACCAGTCTCCCACTAATGAACATTGTCCTACATCATAATTATTTTTTTCCGTTTTTAAGTGTTATTTGTGGAAGAAAATAAACATTTTTTTTTTTTTTTTTTTTAAGTTCAGCATAACGTATTGATGTTTTTGTCTTCACAAATATCAAGATTGGACGTCAAAACATTCTAAACATTCCTCATTCAGTAAAACAAGTCGCATTATGTACCTGGCGATCATGTAGTCAGCAGCTGATAGTCATTTCAGTATTAATCCGCCTACAGTCCACGCTCGGGCTCCACTGGGGCCAGTCAGTGCTTAATGAAGCCCACATATTTTGCCTCTGACGTATGCTTTGGGAATATCGCCACTATTAGGTCCTACGATGGGTCCAATACGAAGGAGAATAAGTTGTGAGAATTCTGAAACATCTAGCGAGATTTTAGAATCAACAACCTGAATCCTTCATAGCTAAACTCGGTGCTGCCGTTAACCTAACAAAATTACCATAATCATCGCGACTATCACCAGTCACGATAGGTATAAAATAGTTAGTTGATTCAGGCGTGACCTTGCGGAAATCCATTATAAAATACAATAGACGTAGATATATTTAGTAACATATTCCGTTTAACTGTTCCTAAAGAGTAAAAAAACCCCTATAAGAAATCAAGGTATAAAAAAACAGGTATAAAATTGTTATAACTACGAGGTGGTGGAATTGAAACGTATGCCATTTAACAGCAATGGGTTAACCTGTTATATCAGATTGCTACTCAAGTAAAAAATCCGAGGGCCTCGACAAGTGACAATAGCTTTCAAAGCGTTTCGTATAAAGGCTCTTTCAAACAGACGCGACACAAGGACACCGCTCGTCGCGCGACGAGCGGTGTCTTTGATTCGCGTCGCGTGTCGCGCCTGTTTGAAAGACCCTTAAACATCTACAACGACTTTCAACGACAATTGACATAAGCTCTTCGGTAACTCAATGATGTCAATCCAATAATTTTTTTACTTATCCATCATCGTAATCGCTGATAGAATATCACTTTGTCATGGTCACACCAAAATCATTCTTTTAAATACCCTCTGAAACAAATAGTAGTACCCCAATGAACCAGATTATCTACCCTTTGTGCGCCGATCGACAACGCCCGCTAGTACTCACTAATTAGTTCCAACTCTATATTGGAAAAAGTTCAAATTTAACCCTCTTATACTCTAGTAATCCCTGCTTCTCCAGAATCCATAAAGGATTATGCTTTTGGCCTGATCTTTTTTTAATGGTTAGGTGCGTCTCGTCAGTGGTGGATTTGTTTACAAATTACAAAAAAATCATAAGTAACATTGAATGTAGATCGTTCAACTTCCACTTTCTTCATGTACAGGCCACGAAGACATTTAAATGTTTCCAAGGTCCATAAAGGTTTTTAGAAAGCCCAAACCCAGCTTAATTCCATCGTCCGATAACTTAAGTTTTACGAGTGTTAATAACCCCAATCAAATAACAGGATAGTTAAACCCTCTAGTACACTGTGCCTACTGGATGGAATGGAATCAATCAAATAAACAATAGGTAGAGGATCTTTTGACGCCTCAATGACATTGACAGACGGGGCGTTGTTGTCGTTGGTAAACATCGGTGGTAAACATTAATGAAATTGTCACAGAAAATTTCTAACCAAAAATTGTAAAATGATATCCGATCAATCCCACTCTTAACTATATTAAAATACAATTTCTTCATAATCCCCTAAACGCTAGATTTAAATAATTAACTTACGCCTAAATGCCAGTGTGTCCCGCAGTCCCACTATAAATACAATAATTAATATTATCGGTATAAGTATCGGTATTAACTGAGGACCAGCCGCGTCATTACCAGTAACTGACAGCGGTTATTATCAGCTACACCTGATATTATTAAGGCGAGTTATTGCAGGAAGAAATAATCAGATAGCTGGGTGGTGGTAAAACCATGCTATTTTGAAGGACGGCTGATGCAAAATCCAAGTATTTATTAGAGTGTTTTCAATTATATGTGGTACTCCATGGAAGATCAGCCATTATGCGCAAACAAACAAAGCCTACTTTTTAAACCATAAAATGTCCGTATGTAAATGCTCTTATAATTAATCAGGAGCTCGTTGGTAAATAAGAATCTAGACAGCTAAGACACAATACTTAGTTAATCTACATTATACAGCTTCTAAACGTTTAAAATGATGATGTGTATATATTTAGTAACCTTTTCCGCTTAGCTAAGCGGAAAAGGTTACTAAATATATCCACATCATCATTTTATTATGGATTTCCGCAAGGTCACGCCTGAATCAATTAACTATTCTAAACGTTTGTTTTTGGAGTAATTAACAATCAAAAACATTTAACTTTCACTCATTTTCTAATTCCAAATTATCATTTTGTAATTTCAAACGTTCAACCGTTACATTATTACATTTTTAATCAATGATGTTTTACACAATAGAATACTTAACCTTAATATTGCTATAACCTACTTTCCTCTGTTTCAGATGGTGACAAAACTAACTCTGCTGCTAATACTCGCTCAGCTGAACCGAGTGTTCAACACTCCGCTGCGACAGTTCCGAGAACTGAAAGCTGGCCAGGAGATACCGATGCTGCACCACAGCACCACCCAACAGCTCTCAACACTACCGATACCACATGTCTTCATCCACACGCCGACCAGAGAGAAGAAGAGTCCACACATCATCTCGATACCGATACAACAGATCCTGTTACCGAAGTTCCATATAATACAACTCCACCACGGCCCACCGCAATCGAATGTACACCACAGCGCCGTGCGTACAGACGTCAAACATATAATAACACATGACAATGTAAAAATCCCGATAATCTCCCAAACTGTGTCTCATAGTACATCTAACATCACTCACCCTACATCGGCGTCGGTAATACCGATTCTAATCCCGATACATCACAACCTGGTACCGGTACAAGATTTGTCGGTGATACCGCTACAGAAATCTGTTCACAAGTTGGACCAGAAGCTGGAACATTACACGGTAATGGAGAAAAAGGATAATAACGACAATGAAGAAGTGAATCGATTCAGGACTTTCTACGGAGGTTATGGTTCAGGACTATTTTTCGGCGGTCAGGGCGCCGGACATGGGTTCCATATATTTGGGTAGCAAATAAGTCAGCAGTAGTTCTATTTATTGTTTAATAAATTACTTATTTATAATCGTGTTGTTATTTCATCCTCATCATACTAACTCCAAGACGACTGAAGGATTATGTTATTGAAGCAGTGGACTAGGTTCTATTATAATATTCTTGCATTTATAATTTTATTATTGTCAAATATACAACAAAATAGGATGAACGCAGCATGCATCTGTCTGGCAAGAAACGGTTACAGGCTGAGAAAGTAACTGCATGGTTATATTGTGCCAGCAGTTGTTGCAGCTGAGCATGTAGCTTTAAATTCCCCGAATAATAATCATGATCAAAACTTTGATCCAGCCCGTCCCATCCTTGATGTCCTCCCTCTGGTTGACGCCATAAGCCAAGGTTCGTACCCCAGAGGGGGTGCCCTTAGCGAGCGTTCACCTAGTTTTAATTAGCATAGTTGAATAACAGCCCGGCTAAGTAGTCATGATCTCAGAGGTCAACTATGAGATGCCCTACCTAAAAAAAAAAAACATGGTTATATTCTCTGCTCTAGCATACTTCTAAAACAAGTAAATTGTTAATCGCCCAGATCGTGAAGAAATTCTTGATACCCTACGTACAGTAGTTACCTCAAGTACGCCTGAACAATTTCTCTCAGCAAAACACAGTTTGTATAGAGCAAATAAATGCTAAGAAGAATAAAATCTGGTGAATCTATCAGTAAGTACCTTATTTCTGGTCCCAGCTTACCGCTACGTAGTTAGAAAAAGTAATATTAACTTTTATTAAAAATTTTATTATTAACTACTCTTGCGCCCCTGAACAGCGAACAGTCACATTAAACATTCCTGTGGGATCAAAGAAGAATTAAATTAGTAAACTAAAAAATGAAAGAGTAACATTAAAAGGAACGTCCATCTTTTTTAATTGCGTTCCGAAATATTTGGCTCGTGAAAACACACGGGTGCACCGCAATGCACCGCAGTGTACTTGTATCAACAACGCCACAATATAAACAGGTACAAAATTCCCAGTTTTTCAACATTTCGGAAGTTTTACTAGACATACGTGACTGTAAACGCACCCAAAAGAAAACTACCAACGTAAAGCAAAGTCTGTTAAAAAAAATACATGCACCAAACTTAACATTCGCCACGATATTCGTAGCCTTTCGCTTTCTTCCACTGGGACCCCTTCCACAGTTAAAAACAACTCTAGTATTTTCCGGATTTTGAGATAGTCCTCTCGGCTCACTAGCATAGATGACGCCCATCAATGTTTTGACCTACCCTTCACCATCATCAAAGCCTCGCTCATCAGAGACAGTGGAAAGCTCCTATGGAGCATGTTAACTAATTTATTACAAGCTATGAAAGAAACTTAAACCTCATCGATAAACCCCATCGCCATATAATATATCGCCCGATAAACCGTATCTTTTGTTTTCTTCTGCAGCAACTCTATTTTCCCGAAATGGACTTTCTGCCTCTCTTGTGCTATGTCAAGGTAACAAATTGTAGCAATGTTTTATTTGTTCCTTTTATCTGGAGCGGCTGTTTGTTGCGCCCGATGTGTACCCGACAGATATTCCTTTAATTTTATTGATGAGATGACGTTCAACTTCAGCGCTCATGTTTTTATTAACTGGGGGATGATTATTTTTCTTGATCTGCGAATTTAAAGGCAAATAACAAGTCAGACGAACATTTGAAATACATACTTCTTTTTAACCAACTTCCAAAAAGGAGGAGGTTATTATGTTCGTGGCGTGTTTTTTTTTTATGTATGCTCCCAAATTAGTCCCATATAAATTTTATTAACTTTGCTTGGACAGTTTTTGAGTTGGCTTCAATAATACGTATTTTTTTCCCACTTAATATGTGGATGATATGATAAGTTCATTTCACTGTTTTTTACATAGCAGGTAGTGGTATTCGAATTTGTGTGGAGTAGGTACCACAACTAAAAAGTGAAAAATAAAAACTTATTCCTACAGTTATTTCTCTCTTCAGTCAGTTGATTTTTTTTTTTTTTGTAAAAAGTTTTTTGTAGAGATCGATTGCTTGCAACAGCCTGCAATGACGATGGATTTTCACGCTGGACCAGTGATAAGCGAACATCTTTGGTTGATTTAGTTTGCTGGATAATAAGCATATCCTTATACTGTATAAAAACTGAAGAAAATGATTTTTTGGAAGTATAAACCCTACAGGAAGAAGAAAAACGACCAGCACTCTGCAGCAGCCACCACATTCGCCCTAACCAGAAACCCTTTCTCCAAGGCTGGTTGCAATAACAATAGCCAGACGAAGATAATCCATAACCATATCTTTGACTAGATAATAATAAAGCTGTTTGTTTTGAGTTTGTTTGTTTGAACGCACTAATCTGTGGAAATACCAGTCGAAAATTTAAAAAAAAAAATGCATTTGGTAGCCCAATTCTTGAGGAAGGTTATAGGCTATATAGCATCACGCTACGACACATAGGAGCCGAGCAAGCGAGTGGAAACGCGAGGAACAGCTAGTAACATCATAATTTCATTTTAAAAATCTATCATTAACATGTATGAGATGTAAAGCGAGCGATACTCAAATATTCTGAGTTGCTTGCAATTCAATAACAAATGAACTTATTACGAAAACATGTCGAACGTTATCTATTCATTAATTCTGCATTGTCCCACTGAGCTCTGAAATAAAAAGGCACGAACACAATTTACATATCCAAATAACGATGTACCTTGCATACCAAATAATGAGACGAAATTATGGATTGACAGGACCATCAGAACACATGGTGAAAAAACGTGGGTCTCCCTTGAAAAGCAGGGATGAGTGAACCATACAACCAGTTTAGTTATAAAACGCTGACCAAACGCCGACCGAATGTCGAGACAACTCTAATTTTATCTCGTCTAAAGTCAACACGATCAAAACTTGTTGGCATGCTGACTAAAATGTATTTTTTCTAGCTAATGTCAGACTCACTACATAACACGGAACAGAGAGAGAACATCGCAAAGAAACATGAACTATCGTCAACACAACACAACACATCACACAACTATCGATCAACGCTCATTCCTTCTTTGTATGAAAGGCCCGCAGTTAAACAATAAATGGCTGTTATTACACTAAGGGAGCAGCGGTGACCCAGTGGTAACGGCTGCGACTTACAGGTAAGCGCTTTACTTTCTGTAAATTATTTCATCACCACTGCTCTCGAAACGGTGAAGGAAAACATTGTGAGGAAACCGGCATGTCCTAGAACCAAAAAATCGAAGACATGTGACATCTACCAACCGGCACTGGGCCCGCGTGGTGGATTACGGCATTTGGTTCGAATTAAAGATACATTTGCGTATTGCAGTATCGTTGTGACTTGTGGATTCCGCTTCTGTTGTCCTGTTTCATTTCCAGGTCGTTCAAAAATTATAATTCGAGGGTTTCCAAACGATTCCTTGATGATGCTGTGTGTGACTTGGTTTGTGAGAGGCCCATGTCTGTCATTTGACTGAAAATGAGGTGGAAGAAGTATTAGTGTTGCGTTTGCGTGGATGTGACGCATGCTTCCCCAACCTTTTCTCATTTATGTATTTTTACCGCAAATAAACGTTTTTTTCTTTCCTTCTTTTTTCTTAAGTTTATAATAGAAGAGAATTCCTGATATATTACGCATATTATTCACGTATCATATTAATTTTGTTCTGTAACTTTATTACTACAGTATCATTAGCAGTGATCGGAGTAGGTAGATTGATTTTTACGTACTCGCATCATGAATAGTCATAGAAATCATAACATGGATAGGCCTTTTTTCCGGGATTTCATTTTAGTAATTACGGGATTGAATCAAATATTTTAAAAGTAAGGAATTTTAAACTACTACAATTACATTAGAAATTTGTAGAACGCAATAGATAAACATTTAAAATTGTTTTTTTTTTTTTTCTTATCCATCAAGTAATAAAGTGATTCTTACTGTTGTGCCTCCATTTGAAACTTACATAATATGACTAATTTAGTAGTTATTTTTTGTAAGTATATTATCTGCTGCTTGTAATTGTTACTATTTTTTAATAAATAAATAAAAATATATTTTTATACCTCTTAATATTTTTTCGCATTCAATGCAATAACAGCAAAAGGGTTAAACATTTCATATTTATATTTATGCATTCTTTATTCTACACATTACAACATTTGAAATTCCTTCAAAAAAATTAATAATTTCAAAATCCCGGAATCCCGGAGGCATATCCATACTAATATATACGTGCCAGTTCATTGAACCCAAATCATCTACTTACTCCGATCACTGGTCATTAGAGAAGCATTAGTTTCACCAAAAAGATTTATGCTTAACATCAACACCTATCAATATAACGTGCATCCACTACATTCCTTGACACAATAGCAGTACTTACCACCAACAACAGTTACTTTCGGCAGACTGACGATGAGCTAATCGTGTTTGATGTTATGATTTTAAAACACTTCTAATCTATTAATAACTTTTTATCACGAACATAATAATAGCAGTGTGTTCTCCTGAATAATAAACATTAACTTTCCTTGGGTTCTAGATAAACAACTCATTATTCCACGGCTGTAAAAACAACAACGTCGTCACAATGCATGCCTAATTGTATAACAGTAATAAAAGTAAACGTATCGGCTATCACCAGTTAGTTCTGCATAACTTTCCCTGTGTGACAACGCTCAGTCTCCGACATCGTTTAGAGGTGTCCACATACACGATGGTGAAGTTTTAATCATAAAATAATAGTTCCAAAGTCAAAGGCTAAATTAAAACCAGTAATAAATAAAATAATCAATTGGTGACGTCCAAAGTGATTAATTTACAATTCATTGTTGAAATCTAAGCCGAAAAATTCGATTTTTAGTTTTGGTTAATTTTTGTGTGAATTAGAAACGTGTGTTCATATTAAACGAGGTGTCGAGATAAGGTGTGCGAATGAATAATTTATATTTTGCTAAATAATTGTGGGTGGGCCAAGTTCGCGGGTCTGTATACCGTTAGCCAATTCATTTGCTGACCTGTGATTCATTTTTGAGTGTAGTTTAGCTAGTGTCAAAATATTTTTATTTTGTACTGAATTTTTTGAAACCTATATAACCGGTAAAATTTATCAGGTGAACAGTGAGTAATCATTGAGATAGGTATGCCATGCAAAAATTATTCGGTGAAATATATTCATAGGATTTTTTTTTTAATTGCCGAATACCTAGACCTAGATCGTTGAATAAATAAAAATGTTGATAAAAATAGATTGAAGGTATTATTATTTTAATTAAACGTTTAGGATTCTAGTAAACAAATTTCATTGTTGCTGAATTAATTAAGTTATCGAGGTGTAGAACGACGTACCTACACGTCTCGTTGTCACGTTGTCCCGTGATAGTCATCTCCCTCAAGTGAACAACACTTACACATGTACGTACATATCTTTCTTCTATAACTATAGAGGTTCAAATTAAACTAGCGAGCGAAACTCCGCAGACGTGATGGTAGATATGATAAAACAAAAGAAAACAGATTTTCTCAACTCTTACTTCTAGTGATTCAAAAGTCATTTATTCAAACTAGGCTGAGAATCAGCACTGGCTTTGTAAAATTACATAAGACAGTCCCCCAAAACGCCCACCCTTCACCACTTCCTAGTGGTTTATCTGAGAAGAAGAAGTGGCGCAACAAACTCCTCAGCGGCACAGCTGTCTGTTCAGTTAGAAAAATACATATAATTGATTCTATATAATAACACTATCAGCGGTTGTTGACCCGAAAAAAACACCTAATCTTATTTATTTTTTTGTTTTTGTCGCGTTTAGATATCGCTATGAGATTTTATTTCCATCACAGCTAGCAAATTTAATTTGATCCTGTATGTATATTTCTTCAATAAATCCAAAGGACCAAAAACAAACTGCATTGAGTTCATATTTGTTTTCCTTCATAAGTGAATAAAAATGCTTAAGAATGTACTAATCATGGCGAGGACTTGGAACTCCATGTGGGCACGTTCTATTGGCTCTGGCTATGATTGGCTATATTATGCATATTTGGCTTTACTATGCATAGCACCCCTTGTCTATACTCAGAAAGTAATAAAATTCACCGCATGGTTTAAATGTAATTTATTTAGTTAGTGTTTTGCCAAGTTATAATTTTGTACATCGTTACATTGCCTCTGTTGAATAAATGGGTTAGTTAGCTTTACATTAAAAGCGAATTCTGAATAACTTTGTATTTGCTAGACACGTAGTAAAAATAAAAACTAAGAAATAAATGATTATTATTACGTACTTACACGTAAAACATTTAACAATTATTTGCGTTATCGCAAATGATAATAATGCCAGCCTACTATTGTCCCACGGCAGGGCAGAGGCCTCTTCGCATTCAGAGAAGGCATAGGCATTGATCACCACATTCACCAAATCCAAATCACGCTAGATGAGAAATTACAATGGGGACCTCATATTACATCTCTTGCGGGGCGGCTAAGCTCAGCCGCTTATGCTGCTAGGAAGATAAGACAGTTAACAGATGTAGAAACTGCACGTTTGGTATATTTTAGCGACTTCCACAGCATTATGTCGTATGGCATTTTACTGTGGGGTCGGGCTGCTGACATTGAATCCAACTTTATTTTACAAAAGAGAGCTGTCAGAGCCATTTATAATCTATGTCGTCGCGAATCTCTCAGGGAACTATTTAAAAAGATTAATATTATGACGGTACCTTGCCAATTCATCTATGAAAATATTATGTATCTAAGGAAAAAACTACATCTAAATAAATAAGTGATAGACATAATTTTAATACTAGAAATAAAGATAAAACAGATCAACCATTTTTCAGAGTATCTAAAATACATACTTCTTTTATGAGGTACTGTGTTAGATGTTACAACAAAATACCTACCTTGTGATATATTACAATTAAATTAAAGAAAATTTAAAACTCAAATTATAAGTACACTTTGTAAAGAGGCATGCTACAACTTAGAGGATTATATCAAGATAAGAATGCTTGGAAACATGCTGGTCCTGCTCCATAGGACAATTTAGAGTCTAGATAAAATTAAACTGGTTGCTACGAGTAGCTTCATTGTATAAATTATTATTTTTATAACATTGATAACATTCTGTGATTCCTTGAACTCACACTGACTTATTAGTATTACTTTCTTTATCTGTCATTGCTTCATTTTTCATTCTTTTTACCTATTGTGGTATAATAAACTTTATATAATCAATGTATACAAACTATTGTAAAACATTTTAAAAGAGTAACGGTGGAGTTTCTTGCCCATTCGAAAACTACATTTTGAAAGGGGCGACTAGAATCAATTCAATTTTTTTGGAAATTTTGACGTTCAAAGTGCCTTTTATGTGCCTAATTGAAATAAATTATTCGACTTGACACCACACTTGCTCAAGACGGGTTGGCGATGTCAGATTTATATTTTCTAACTATAAGTCCAGGTTTCACAGGTCACGATATTTTCCTTCATCGTTGTGAATAATGTCCAAGATAAACTCAGTAGGTAAAATTAATTAAAAAAGTCACATTGGTGTCTGGATTTGATCCCAGAACCTCGTGCAGGAGCGAGGCCTTAATATAAATCTGAAATCGTCAAACATTTTCTGCACAAGAATCTATTATGAGCTGGCAATTTATTAATACACGGATAAATGGGACATAAAAACGTTATGTACATATGCAGTCAGGCGGCTCATGTGTGATAGATAGTGAGGTTAATATATTTGTTATGTAAACAGATATATAAACTACACCTACTATGTATAATCTTATCTGTAGACAAATATACCTACGTCTGGACTTGGCGGCTGTGGGATGTGGTGACGTGAATTGAGACAGACACGCTCCAAACGCATGCGTGATGCTGATGATCAGTGACTAGGTTCCTAAGTGCTGAAATTCGTCATGTCCTAAAAAATAATCGCTTTTTCCTCAGTAGACTTCTCAGTCAGAAATAAAATATGTGTATCTTGTAGCATTGAAAAGGATAGCCAGCCGTATCAATGCAGCTCGCAGCCAGAGCAGACTGTCGACGCTTTTCCGAAGGTTCTGAAGAATATTTACTCGTTGAGATTCTTTAAATTTAATGGTGTAAATAGAGTGGCAACATGACACAGTGAATGTGAATTTGTGAATTACAGGTAGAACTATAAGGACGGTTTATTCAGATTCACCTATTCAAATCAAACCCAAACGTTGATAATAATCCCTTTTGTTGTTCGCCCCGACCTCCAAAATAAAAACAGCCGATATCAGCTACTTATCTCCAGCAATTCGTTTAGGAGAACGCACCAGTTTTTCCGCGCGACTTAAGACTCGATTGAGTACGATTGCTCTCAACTGAAAGCCTAAAGGGTGAACAAATGGGTCACTGTGCCAACAGTCTGGCTTGTTTTACAATTACTTAATGGAATCATTGTTGACGTAGTTTTTCCAAGCCAGACGGGTTAAGAGGTTCAGAGAAGAAACATAGTAGATAATGGTTCCCATTCTCTTGTCACAAATGTCTCTAAACTAGACTAAAAATCACCAAAATTTTGTTTATTTCTGTCAAAGGACGATTTCCCATTCTGAAATAGAAAGTGACACAACTTAATTTTAGTTTGACAACTGAGTGATTGTGTGTGCTGTTTATGTATATTAAGTTACGGATCAATGTTCTATGCAAGTATTTTTACTTTAAAGGTTTCGGTTTTTTTTTGTAAACGCGATTGTGCTCTTTATTTAGTTAAGATTACGGGCCAATGTTCTTTACAAGTATTTTTCTCCCTCTAAGGCGATCTTGTTCAAGTTTTCACTTCTGTCTTCTGTCTTTTCTTTTGCTTATATCTCGAAAATGATGTGTCCAATCGCAAAAATAATGAAAACTTCGACCCCCTTTAAAAAAAAAAAAAGAAAAACGGGGGGGGGCCCCTTTTTCTTTTTTTTTTTTCAACATGTTGGTAATAATTTTTCTTATTTTCCATACAAAAAGTGAAAAATTCCATATAAAACACGTCGAGGCTGCCCCAAACACGTGCCTCCGGCTCTAAAAAAAAATTCACGGCGTAGGGCAAACAAGTACCACGTGGCGATTGTCTAATACGATTTTAGTTGTGTCAAAATTATATTAAAATTTAGAGAATTTTTGGTTGCAGAATAGCTTTAAGATTCTCATAGACAAAAGTAAAGAATTTTAGTGATAGTTTAGTTCGGTGTACACGAAAATCGGCACGATAATCCGTTCTAAAAGTATCTGATGAAAGTGTAAACAAACCCTGTTATGGTTTAATTGTTACGTAATCACTCACAAAAGGGAATTAGTAGCACATTCATCTGTATTTGGAAGGTTTCAATTTTATATCTCACCACTGTTTCAAAAATTATTTTGAATAACATTATTAAATTGTGATTGAAAAATCATCGATGAAAAACGAGAGTATTAAAAAAATCTCAATTGTCAAATTAAAATTGGAATTTTGGACTTTACCATTCAAATAATTAAATCAAAGCACTCAATTTGTAAGTGGCGCTACAAATTGGCTACCAAAGATACGTTTTCTGATTCATTTGCTAACATGTTCATCAGATACTTTTTGAACAGAACATACCTACCTCTATTTCGAGACAGTTGACGACATAAATCCGATATTGTTTGTTCTACATAATTAATAATTTAAAGTAGGAACTTCATCAATTTATTATGGCCATAAATCGTGACTCAATCGTTGGCAAGCCAAACTTCTTTTTTAAACATTATTTTCGGATCCTCATTCATCTAAGCTTTTCTCTCAAACCGTCTGACGCTTACCCAAGTTGCTAGCGAAGATAAAACGAAAGTGTCATAAATTATTATCAGTAGATTAGTCTAGAGTAGATTTCTCTAAAAATCAATCACGCTAGATCGTCGTGAACTCGGCCATCATCCTTGCTTTTTCGCACAAATTATCATTATATAAACATCGGTTTCAATTCATATCGTATCAGTATTATTCCAGAAGAGTCAACAAGTGAATAAATAATCAATTGAATATTAAAATATTATTCTTAAATGAATATAATAAAAGTGTAAAATAAAGAAAGTGTTTAGTTAGAAGAAAGTGGCATTTAATAATTATCACTAATAAGGCCAAGGAATTTATATTTGCAACATGAGGTGAGTATAGGTACCTTGACATTGGTGCTTTAATAGAGTCCTTTAACCTTTCATATTTAATTAATGGTAGCTGCCAAAGTGGTTCCATCGATATTTACACTAACATTGTTACCCAGAGGGCAGAAGGGCTCGTGGCTCAAGGATAACAGCTGCACGGGTCGATCGAAGGTTAAGCTACGCTTGCTGCAGTCGGTTCGTGGATGGGTGACCATCCATTACATATCGAGACCCCTCCGTGCCTCGGAAAGCACGTTAAGCCGTTGGTCCCGGCTGTCATTCGTAGGTCTTTAACAGTCGTAACAGTTAGTCAGAAGCCCAAAAGTCTGACAACCAGTCTTACCAAGGGTTATCCAGTAACTGGGTTGTGGAGGTCTAATCTAGGCGACTGCCGGTCCAGTATTCTATATGGAGCGACTACTCCATGTAGAATACTGGTATTCAGCTGCATCCGGTTAGACTGGAAGCCGACCTCAACAATTGGTAAAGGCTCGGCCGATTGATTCTGATTTTATTATTTCGCAGAATACTCATCTTCACGGTTTTGACAGCAGTGGCCGGCGTTCAATTCGAAGTGTTTACGGAAATCCCAGACGGTACAGCTACTAATAATGCTACCAAGAAAATGCTTTCGATACTTTTGAACAAATTAATTAAGATCCTATTCATTATGACCGAAACTTATGAATATAGCTTTCATCATTTTTTTTTGTACTGGCTTTTTTTATATCTGCCCAATATTATTTTAAATAAAGAGGCTCAATTAAAACAGAAGGTCTAAGCAACTTTCTAATAATTTCAGGGTTCATAGTGAACAGCTATGCCAGCAAGGCATACAGAGTAATGTACCAAGCACAAAAGTGGAATCGTGCCAGTCAGGAATGTGAACAGATCGGCGGTTCCCTGGCCGTGCCTAAATCACAGGTAGGTCTATGTTATCCTGGTAAAATTAAAGCTTAAGATCCTATGTGACTCTGCAACAATACCTATTGTAGAAATCCTCAATGACTCTGAGAGCGGACGTCAAAGTTAAGAGATCACTGGAGTCGAACAACCTGTATTATGCCTTTATAGAGAACGAAATTATGATAGACAATGTTCACCCCATGATGCCTCACATATTGACCAAACACTCAGAGCAATGTCGCAGAAACTCGCAACTGAATGAATAAGTTTTTATTAAACTAAGATGAAATTGAATATCCAAAGTACCTGTACCGCTGCTCAGTCTATAAACCAACCTGGAAACATTTCAAACTAAACAGTGTAACTTGAGTGTTAGCAAGAAAGTCTTAAGTGACAAGCAGAACGAGAAGCAATCCAAGTTTGCCGGCTGCGAGAATTTCAAGAAATAAGTTGTACAATGGCGGCGCGGCGTGGCGGCATGGCGCAGGGCGGGTACGGCAACGTTTGACTCTCACAATTTGACTGCTGATACGATCTTTACTTTCGTTTTAAGTACTGGGTACCTATATTGTATTGTAGGGCAGTTTTGTTGCCAATCGACTAAACTCAAATCATAGTTTATCATTTCACAGAGTAGAGTGAAAGAGACAGCAGTGGGTGTTGTTCGGTTGTTCACCGACTAAACTAATTTAAGTAGATATAAAGAGAATTTTGTGAGAGATCCACTTATCAACAATTCATTGTTAGGGGGTTTTCCATGCCGGAGTCGCGGGAAGTCCGAAAGGGATACGGTATCCCTTACGGTTCCCTTTCGGACTTTCCTGGCAACTGGCAACATGACAACAAGGAACACGAGTGGATTTTAGTCCACTAAAAAAAAGTGGTTTTTTGTAAAAAGTGGTTTTCCGTCTTCCAAATACAATATTTCCGATGTATTAAAGGTAACCGCACATTTGAGCAGGCCGCAACGCAACGCAACGCAATTATCCTCATATATTACTAAATGTTGTGTCTGAACCATCGCGCACTACAGGCGGGTCGCACCGGACTTTTTTGTATGGAAATGCAATGCGCTGCGACCCGATGCGGTCATAATATGCGCTTGCCTTTGTTGTGACACAAACCTTATTCGCAGTAACCGTTCTCTGTTTTAGGACGAGTTCCAGTTCCTACAAAAGCTGATCCGCGGCATGTACTACCCGCAGATAACGGGCACCCGGTACAAGCTGCTGGTCTGGCTCGGCATCAACAACCTTGACGAGTACACTGTCTGGAGGAACACCGACGGTAAAGTTACTACGGTTCTGTTGACTGCCTCGTTATCTGTCGCACGCACGACTGCTGAACTGCTGAGCATGGGGACCAGCCGGTCTATTATGTCAAAATCTCACCTATAAATGACCTATCAATAGTATCAGATAGAACATCGCATCCCTAGCCTCAGATAGAACGGCAGGTCGCTTCACATTACACATTTGAAAAAAAATATCACTATGACATTTTTACATATCATTGGTAAATTTCCATCAGCAATTTTTCAGTAGGAACCTAGAGTCTGGATTTGTGCCTGGCTAATGGCAATAGACCTGCCTCCTACCTGAGGACTGTGAGTGTACTCGGTAGGTATACACCACTGCCGAAACCTTCGGGGATTATCTACTAAAATTACCATGTGTTTTGATAGATACCTACTCATACTCTTCAAAACAGATAACACAATCGCTGTTTCGCAGCAGAACTCTTGATCTCAATATGAAATTATGCTCTTTAATTTTCAGGTGAGGACATCAATGAAACAGGTTTCAGCAAGTGGGCTAGCAATCATGTTGGACACAGGTAGCTACCCTTTATGTATTTATTTAAACTTTTTACACTCAAACGGCACATAGGCGAACTTAATGCCTTAGGCATTCTCTACCAGTCAACCAAGGGTGGTGAAGAGATCCCTTTCCATGGAGCCTTTTGAAACACCCCCTTTTATCATCATCAACATCCTCTTGCTTTTATCCTAATTTATTTGTTGCCGGCGCAAGATAATTTTCTTTTTACTAGCCGTAATTTCAGAAGCGATTCATTTTCTAGCGATATCATCTTCCACACAGTCCATCTCTCGTTTCTTTGATTTTCCCTTACTCTTTAAAGGCATATAAGTATAATAACTCTTCTCCAACAGCGATGACCCGCAGGAACCCCACTGCGCAGGCATGGACGCCATAAATCCTGGGCTCCGGGACTACTGGTGCCACCTTCGGCAACCCTACATTTGCCAGATCCAGGTCATTATGCACGGCCAGCCCGACTACAACAACGTGAACGAAGGCATCGAACATTTTATGCATGAAAAGTTTATTTTCGAATGAACGTCAGTTATGAGTTAGATCGTATGTGTGTAACCAGCTATATTTATTCTACAGAAAAGAGCTATCAGAGCCATACACAGGGTTATTGGTTAAACGTTGGCAATCCATAAAGGGGATGTAGGAGAGGTCATTTGCAACCAAATTACCCCTGATGATCTAGGGGTCAAATTACTCGACTTTGACTTTGACTTCTTTGCAAATGTCAACAATTTTCGAGTCATTTGGAATTTTATATTTTTATTTCATACATTTTAAAATATAAAATGTCAAATTACTCGAAAATTGTTGACATTGGCATAGGGGTCATCAGGGTCATCATCATCATAATTAGGTTGCAAATGACCTCTCCTACATCCCCTTAACGGATTGCCGACGTATAACCGATAACAATAACCCTGTGTATGTCATCCGCAGGCGTTACTCTCGAAGGGAACTGTTTAATAGTATTCACTAAGGGGATAAAGCAGTATTTTAATGTCGCCGGCGCTATTTTCAAACCCCGAACGCAAGGAAGGATTTTAGGGCTTCCGAGCACAGCGAGATAGCTGTGAGTTTACTTATGGACGAAGGGAGGGAGTTAAGACTAGAATCCTGAGTGCAGCGAGGGACTCAAGCTCTCCCAAGACTAAGGCACCTTTATGCCCGAGGAAAATACTCAACTTTTCACACCTAATGAGAAAAACCAATTCGATTCTCGGATTTGTAGTTCATGAAACTGTTAAATAACCGGGGAATACCTAGTGTGTGATCATTCATTTAGCCAATACGTGTCTTGGCAAATGACCATAAATCGATATTTTTTCACTTTTTGTAAAAAATGCCTATCTTTGACTAGCTGTATCTTTGCAACCAATAGACCTAGATTGCTGGGGTTGGGCACAGATTGTGTCAAAGTTAGCTTGCTTAACAAAAATATTCTACAAATATACCTAACAATGCGTCCTTAAGGAATATTATTTTAAAAAACTGAAACACCTGCCAGAATTTCGCAGTTTTTCGAGCACCATGGGAGTAGCACAAGAATTTCAGGGTTGCAAACTTGTGTATAAACTACTTTCAAGGAACCTAATTACATATATGACGGAAAGGGTAGGTGTCTCTTTCGTTATTATCAGCTACATTTTAAATACTGCGGGCGTAATGTGGGTAGTGTTGGTTAGAAAAACATTTTGCAGTTCGGATCATATTATAATTTACTATCAAATTAATCACACTAGCAATTCAGACACTGTAGGTACACGACACAACTATAGGGAACGCGCGACAGTTTCTAAACATGTTCACTGCTTGACCGCCACCGATGAACTCTGCTCAGCTCGGGCTGGTCCGAGCGTTATGTTGTAGACTCTGTCGAGCGCCACTGGGAAGCGCTGGCGCTCTGATTAGTCAACTCAATAACGTATTTCCGACACATAAAAGAATTGTAGTAACATGATCATTTGCGACGTTTGCATTTTTTTGTGTCGATATTGACTGGGTTATCTATTAAGTTGTTTATTTAAATTATTTTGTTCGTCAACGGCAACTAAAACCTATGAAGTGCGAATTCTTTGGTCGAGCTGTACGTTAATGGAAGAAATGTGTTTATTATAGTAAAACTTTTCATACGAATGATTTAGTTGACGTTCCATATTCTAATCACATTAGGTATGTCATAATGAAAACTTACAATCTTATTGCCCGGCTAGAGCCTAGGTTTTAAGGCCCGGACTCCACCAAAGCGGAGATGTGCAGGGATTCCCATCTTCTTAGTAAAAGAGGTCAAAGACACAATTATATCACTAGAAATAGGGACCAATTAGTTCATCCAAAGTTCAGGCTGGCCAAAGTGGACTCATCTTTCATGGGGTAGGTACTACAATGAGGTTATACAATACTAGAGGACCAGCGTCCTACTAACAATTCTGAAAAACGTAACCACTTTTCGAGTCGAAAGTCATAGCTTCGAAACCGATACATAAAATGTCAATCTGTCAAAATAATCTATGGTTAGCTCATTTCTTCTACCGTCAAACTAATTACGTTGAAATGAGATAAGACATTGTTATCAGAGAAACGGCCAGAGTTGCCAATTATCAACATAATTTGCCCAGAATTAATGAAGGTTTAAATGAATCAATTTATGTGACTTTCAATAGACTAGAGATTTAAAGAAATTGACAAGGATTAGGGTATACTTACATATAGCCAGAAAAAAATAATATGCGTAAACGTAAATATTATAATCATTTCAAAACTATTAACATTGTGTCAAATTGCTATTATTTAGAATGGAATGATATTATTTCTATGTTTATGACAGTCAATTATTAAATTAATTAAAGTGATGTAAACCACTCCATAAAAAAAATTGCAAAGAAGACATGGCTAATTACGAGTACATGCCAGTGGCCTTAATTCCTGTGTTATCCAACTTTTTTTTTTAAATATTGAATCTGGTTTATATGTTCTTAACTAAAAATAAAATCTTATGTGACGAACAAAAGGGGTTCAGAAAAAATAAAAATATTAATAGGGCAATATACGATCAACTGAATAACGTGATGCCAAGTGTGGACCATAAAATACCTGTATGCACCATATATACTGATATGACGAAAGCATTCATTACGTAAGCCATGATGCTCTTACAAATAAACAGCATTATATGTACGGCATTAGAGGAAATGTCTTAAATCTAATAAAGTCAAACCTCACTAATTGAAAGTAATATACAGAAATATCAAGAATATAAGAGTAAAAACTAAACAATAACATAAATATCTATCCAGCTACAAAGAAGTGAAATATGATGTACCGCAAGGTAGTGTACTTGGACCTTGAGTTTGAGTTTACGAAACTGATATTAATAATACATTAAAAGCATAAAAAATTTAAATAATTAAAATAATCTAATTATAAATTAAAAAAAAAAACAAAAGTTAGACATTTTCATCAGTTGGTAGGAGCTGAAAATTATGATGTTGAATTGAATGGACCAAATAGACTCCACATTATTATGTTACAAAATTCCTTGTTATTCTAGTTGATAACAAACTGACATCTAAACCGCATTCAGAGGATGTATGTAAGAATTTAAGCAAGTCAGCGTACGTACTTTATAACCTGGCAAAAAAGTAAGCATTCACTGGTTGCTTATCAGGGTCTATTTGCGTCAGTTTTGAGATTCGGAGTTATATTCTGGGGTAACTGTACTGAGATATTCAAAGCCCAAAAACGTTGCATGAGATCAATGACTAATCATAAAAATACCGACAGTTACGCACCTGTTTTCAAGTCTCTAAAATTACTTACCTTTCCGTCTTTGTATATAAATAACTGAAGTTGCAATATTTGTTAGAACAAACATACACCTTTTTACCCCAATGGACGATATTAGAACACGTCCAGTATCTGTTAGATTGCAATAAAAAATCTAATGTTTTCAGGTAAACACGAAACAGCATTAGTAAGAAAAAGCTTACTATCAATGGGGCCCGTCATCTATAATAAAATACGTCATGCCTACAAAGAAGATTCATTAAGTATATAAAGAGACTAACATCCTTACTAAATGATAAATGTTACAATTCTATACAAGATTTTTTCAATGATAAGAGTTTATAATGTTATATTAATTTACTATTTTTATTTCAAATTTCATTATAAATCTTGTTTTTTTTGTTTTTCTTAATATAAGTAAAATAATCAATATAATCAATCGTATGTATTTTTTTTTTATCTCCTTCTATTTAATGCAATCTATCCTGGGACATTCAGCAATAGGTAGATGATAGTTCCTGATCTTGAATGGTATGAAGCCACTGCCTCATCCGATCGATACTACAGCTCATTTTTGTTTGCTGGTTGTAAGTAAGTCTTGGGGTGCCCTTCTTTTTAGTCTTGTGAAGGTTACCTTCACCCAAATCCAACCGACAATTGATTGATGATTGATTGATTGCCAATTGATTTGGGTGGACTTTTAATCTGGAGGAGTATGTGCTAATATTGGCTTTGATTTCCTCTTTGACAGTTTTTTATCTTTAAATCCTTGTGAATTCTCTCGTTTGTGACGTACCAGGGAGCATTTACTATTTGTCGCAGTGTTATTGAATGAAACCTTTGTAGGATTTCGATGTAGGAATTCGCTGCAGTTTCCTTGAGCTGGATACCATAGCACCAGATAGGCTTGAGAATGCATTTGTATAGTAGTAGTTTGCTTTCCTGAAACATTTGGAACTTTTTATTAAGCATCCAATGTAAGGTGCGGAGTTCTTGCCCTAGGGCTTTGCGTTTGGTAAATATCTCGTATCTCCACTTAAAGCGTCTGTCAAGGTATATTCCAAGATATCGTGTAACCTCTGATTGGGATACTTCTATGTCATTTAAGATCACAGGTGGGCATGTTTCTTTGCGTATAGTGAAAGTCACTACGACTGACTTTGTTTCGTTGGGTTTTATCTTCCAATCTTTAAGCCACTCAGAGATCAGCTTGAGGCTATTTTGTAGTTTTCGTAGACATCAGTAGCTAGTATGGCCGTGTCATCGGCAAAAGTGCCTGATAGAACATTTCTATCTAGCGGCAGGTCGGCAGTGAATAGCTGATGCAGAGTGGATCCCAGGACACTGCCCTGAGGCACTCCGGCCTAAATCGCACGTATATTTGAAACCTCGTCTCCCTACTTTATTAGGAAGAATCTCTTGCTGCAGTAAGAGCGCAGAAACAGGTAAAAGTTTGTTGGGAGAGTTGTTATTTTTGTTAGTGGTGCCACGATACACGATCAAAAGCCTGCGAAATGTCCAGAAAGACTGCAGAGCAGTACTCCTTATTTTCAAACGAGGTATTGATTTTTTCCACCAGTCTATGTACCTGTTCTATAGTACCATGGCCCTTCCTGAATCCAAATTGGTGTTCAGGAATAAGGTTTCTTTCCACCAGGATCGGCATAAGTCGCTTAAGAAATAGCGTTTCCAACAACTTCGAAGCAATAGACAATAGGCTGATAGGACGATATGATTTGACATCATTTTGCCAGGCTTCAAAATCATGATGATATGCGCAACCTTCCACTGTTTCGCTTATTGTATTGCATTAAAAAGGTATGTGAAAAACATTATTGCGATTTCCGGTAACTGTTTTAGAACGGTTATTATTAGGTCGTATCCTGGAGCCTTGTTGTTTTTCAATTTATTGATGATATATTTAACTTCACTGGGAGAACGTTTTCTCAGTGGTGTGTCTAGTTGGTGAACAGATTATAGTGTGTCATTGACATAGTCCAGTGTGACACTTTCAAGGTGGTTAGCAAAAACTTCAGCCTTTTCGGCATCACTGTTAGCCCAAGTACCATCAAGCCTTCTGATTGGAGGTTGGGACAGTTGAGGTCTTTTAAGCTTTTGTGTGGCTTTCCATAGAGAATAGTTAGAACTAGCAGTACGGGTCGTGGTTGCTCAAAAACGACACAGTGGGGCAGGTCCTTGATGTTATAGATATCCTTATTGTTGTTGTTCACCTTCAATTCAATTACTAATAATGGCAAGGGCCGTTTGGTCATTCTTTCCTTGATATTCCAAATATTTGTAGTAATGTGTCCTAGCGTAAAATATAGAATTAAGATTGTTGTTTTTAATGTTCAGTTTATGTAGGAAGGCTAATTATAATATATACATTCTAATAATAATTCTTAATAATTATATACATTCGTCATTCACTAAACTCCCAGCACAACATAATTTTTACTGGTAACACTGATCGCAAAAACAATGTTTGATAAATTTATTTCGTCTCGTAATGTTTTTTTTTGGATAGTCTGTTGAAATTCAGCAAGTTGCTTGCCATGTGAAATGTTACATACTTGTTTTATTAATCCTTTCGGAACGTGACATACCGCATAATTAATTTTAACCGCACATTTCACCATTTTGATATTTTTTATCGCTAAGTAATCGCTCACTTGACGTCAACTGACAACTGAAGTCATAGGCCTGCGGACATTACGAGCAATACGAGGTAGTAACGCGTTACTACTCCTCTAGTATTGTATAACCTCATTGGGGCACTAATTAAAATGAGGTGCTAATTAATGCAGCTTTAAAATTTAATTCACTTCAAATATATATTTTTCAAATTAATTTTTTAATTCGTCGCCAACCTATTGGTCAGCGACGAACTTTTAGCGTCTAATAAATGCTTTCCAAGCGAACATATATTGTAAAACAAGCTACTGTTAATATGACGCAGCATGGTGATAATTCTTAAGCAACTCTAAATTTGTGATATGTCTACGCATTGCCAGCTTTCAATAAGTGTATCAACTGTATCTATAAAATAATTTAAACGTACTCGAATTTCATATTGTCACCTATATTTCTATACGTTAGCAAAAGTAATTGTTGCGTGAATCTAATATAATTGAACATAAAATTACCTTATTAGTGTCATCAAATAATGGTAAATGAAAGCTCTAATTTCATGTAGTCACCTATCTATTTATAATGTTACCATAAGCAATTAATGACTTAACTATTATACCTACCCAATTGAACATACAAAAAATAATGTTATCAAAAACAACCCCCAACTGACCCTAACTATAGGATTCTACTTTCTATATATACTTAACCTAAAGTTTTTTTGCGAGTAAAGGGTAAAAATGGATGAAAATGATTGATTATGCCGTGGATTATGCAAATATATTTATGGAAAAAAATAGTGCTAATAAGGCGAATTTTGACGCTGGAATTTGATTTTATTAGCAGACAGATGTTGAATCTCTAAAATATATAAAGTAGCCCACTTACAACATTAGTCGCCGAGTTATCAATTCAGAAGTAAATATATTTATCGGTAGCTCTGAGTCACATTAATTTACGTTCGTAAATCGACGCTGGTTTTGTGATATTCTGTTGGAATAGTAAAGATGATGAATTAATATTACAGAAGTTGTTCTATTAACTTGTTGCCTACATACAAAAAAAAACGTTAGGTTGCAGGTGCTAAAGAGAACTTTTGTTGCTGCACTTATAATTTCCCATTAAAATGTTGCAATAAAATACCTCCTGACATACTTCAACTGAATGAAACGATATTTAAATCTTGTATAAAACGCACACTATGCAGCCAAGCACATTATAAGTTGGGGGATTACCTACATCACTGATAAAAATGCTTGGCTCAACGCTGATCCAGCTCCACAAGGGCGCATAACCTTATTGATTTGCATTTGAAAATACTGTTGGAGCTGCTGAAAATTGAAAAATCAATCAATTTCTTAGTGTTGTATAATTGCATAGCACATGTGCGAGTACTATGTACCTACTGTAAAGCTACTGTTTACTGGGTACGTCTTTAATTAGAATTTTGAACTTTGAATATACCCTTTTTTTTCTTTTTTTTTGGTGGAAATTATCAAATAACTTCTCCCGCTCTGGGCTGAGCGGTAGGGTGTGTTAGACTCTTACTGACTAAAACCCACCCGTATTCCTTCAGTTGCCTTGTAATTATAATATACCCTGGCGGCTGAGAGTATGTCATGCTCACTCTAATCTCCTACTGATGGTGGCGCGTGTGTTGGATCATTTACCTCCCTTCAAAATGGTTGAGCTGAATGGTGCTAAACCAGGCGTCAGGTTCGTGAACGGGCGCCGTCAGTAGGGACTGGTCATCTTTCAACTGCCACGGCTTATTTTAATTTATTACGGGCGCTTATAACGTTCTGCATCGTTCTCACATGTATAATTTCAACATGAGTGATTTTTAATTTTTTCCTTTACATACTTTGTACATACGTAATAAGCCTAGTCAATATCGACACAAAAAAATGCAAACGTCAAAAACACGTATGTTACTACGATTTTTTTATATATTGTTAAGTTCCCCGAGTAGTTTATACCCAAGTTTGCAACCCTGAAAACATTGTGCTACTCCCATGGTGCTCGAAAAACTGAAAAATTCTGGCACTTCTTTCAGCTTTTATGAAAAATATCCCTTATGGATGCGTTTTTAGGTATCTTTGTGAAGCAAGCTAAATTTGATACAATCTGAGCCCAATGCAAGCACTTTACGTATATTGGTTGCGAAGATACAGCTAGTCAAGTCTATTCTAGTGAAAAATTATCGATAATTTTAAATTAAATCTATATTAATTTAAATCGATAATTTTACGAGCCGCATTTTACGAGCCAGTGCGTGTTATGGTCCTAGAGAAAGTGTTGTAGTTCTTGTTGTGCTGTTGTTGAGTAGAAGGAAGATTTCGTGCCCTTGCGCATTCCTTCTTCAGTGAACAAAGGATACGGTGCTAACAAAGATACCTAAAAACGTGTCAATAACCATAATGACGCGTTTCTAGGTATCTTTGTTTTTTTTTAATATACCTGAAAAAAGGGGAAATAAGTGCCAGAATTTCGCATTTTTTCGAGTACCAAGGAGTAGCACAAGGTTTTCAGGGTTACAAACTTGTGTATAAAATACTCTCAGAAAGCCTAACAACATATAAATAAAAGAATCGTATAGTTACATGCGCGTTATCAATGTTTGATGTTTGCCTGGGCTATTTATTTTAAGTGTTTAAGAGTTAGATTGTATATTATATTAAGATTTTATCATAAGCAATTAAATAAATAAACATTAATAATGTAACCAATATTTTCCGTGAAATTTCTTGCCCGTTCTTCTCCATAGGTGCCTACTATACGCTTTGGAATATGCTACTAGCTTCGTCTATCCAAATGACCGACCCCTTGACAATTCAAAAGTACCTGTATACGATAATAAGTGTACATGCAAGGAAACTGGTTGGAAGCTTGCTAGAGATGTACACACAAATCTAGAAAAGTATAGAATATACTCAGCTCATGAAGAACCGAACACACAACTAACATACTTTAAAGACGCGCAGATGCAATAAATGCATAACTTCGCCAACTCAAAATAATAAGTTTAGAAATAACGAAAATAAATTTTATCGAACATTGAAGCAATCAATAACAAACCAAAAAATAAGACTAACCATGCTTTCCCACCGCTTGATGAACTTCGACAATTATAGTCAAGATTATGGGAGAGGCCAATATGTTCATACTCACACAGAAGCTGAGTGGAAAGTTGAGTGAAATGGAGACAGAAAACCGCAGGCACACTCAACAAATAATGTAGTTCGAGCATGTTCCAATAATAACCTTCCATGATGTCCTTCAAAAACTATACAACCGGAAGGCACCAGCACCCTCATTGCGTAACACGATCAATCACAATTTGTTTCATTTTGACAGTTCAACAATATTCATTGCGTTATTTACGTTGTTGAGCAGGCGAATTCGAAAATAATTATGAAGCAATGGAGATATCCTTTAAAATAATTAAGATTATGATTAATCATGTGTTACGGAATTTAGGGTAATTTAGGTTCAGATGACATCCACAATTTTTGGTATAAAATAATTACCCGCATTCACAATTACCCTATATACCTAATTACATCAACACCTTCATTACAAACCCAGCAATGATGCCTACTACATACGTAACTGAAGGAATTAATTACGTATATGATACGAAAAGACGGCAATGAAAGCACAAACCCAGCAAAGTACAGAATATATAAAATAATAACCGCAAGCAGCACTCATAACATTTTCAACATCTTGAAACAAATACAATATTATCCGAAGAACAAAAAGGCTTCCGAAAGTTTAGTCACGACTACAAAGAACAACTTATATTAATAGTCCGTTAAACTTAATCAGGTACAACGGAAGAAAAGAGATTTAAACACTGTGTAGTAGGTATGTATGTATTATTATCTCGCGTAATTGAATAGATTTTAAAATATTTTTACAAAAAACATTTAAAAGATCATTTAATCATTTATATTTTATTGCTAACTAGCTTCTGCCCGTGACTTCGTTCACGTGGAAGTCGTAAGACACCACAATATATTACAATAACAGCCATATTTTTCATAAAACTTTCCTGTATAGGTACTACGTACAATTGTAGTTTTGTTCTCAACAGCCAAAATATACCGAGAGTATACAGGACTGGTGACGCGGGAGCAAGCGACGTACAGTTGTCCGTGTGAGAGGCAACTTGTCCTGAGGTCGACACCCGCAGCCTTCAGTGTTAGTGTCCATGACACAGCTCCGGCGGAGTTAAGTTACGAAGGAGCATAATCGCGACACCAACTTTCAGCTGGATGATTTGCGCCGGAAGTCCACTTGCCGCTAGCGAATTCAGAAATTCTACGGAGTTATATGTGACATCAACTTAACATCATGTTCCGTGCGGAAATCGAACCCGCGACATGCAGCGCAGCAGTCAATCGCTGTATCTTGACACTTCTATATATTTTCGAAGTAGCTATGTTTGTCAAACAAAATCCAGGTCGTTTTGAACGAAATAGGCGGGACTACAATATAATAAATTATGTCAATTGCCGTGTCAAACTACTTTGGTACGCAGAAGTGTCTACTGTATGGCTCCAATATTTACAATAAATTACCAAGTGGTTGGAAAGACTTGACAACAGTGCTGTTCAAGAGTAGACGTAATTTTTTAAAGGATAGACGTACTACAGTGTGACTGAGTTTTTATCAGAGATTTTTTTTGCTGAAATGTTGCTCCCATAAGGCAATATTCTAATAAATATTCTATATTGACATTTTTTTATTTAATTTATTATTTTAGACGAGAATGTGACTAAATACCTGTTTGTTTATGTGCCGTCTTAATTTATTGACATTTTATTATTATTAGTAACTATTAACTATTAGTTAGTTAGTTATAAGTCCTTCAAAAATGAGCTGTTCGAGCAATTTACCAGCTAGGTGCCAGAGTTTCTCTGATTTTTCAAAGATATTGGTATCCTGGGAGTGGCATCGCAATTCATCTTCGCCAACATCTTATATATTAGGCAAAATATACACTTATACTTAAAAACCAGTGATATACACAATGTTAACACTAGAAATAAGGACAAACTACGGGCTGCCTTTCACCGGCTTCATAAGGTTCATAACTCATTTGTTGGGCTTGGAATAACCTTTTATAACAAGGTACCCTCTTCTTTGCTAGATTTGCCTTTTAATGCATTTAAAACTAAAGTAAAATCCAACCTTTGTTCAAAGGCATACTATTGTATCAACGACCATTTCAATAATAAGAATAGTTAATGAATAGTTGCTATGATTTACTCAAGACAATGTTTACATTCTTTCTCCAGAATTAGCTTACCTACTGACAGTTTATATGAGTGTATATAATTGTTTATTTTATTTGAATTTATAAGTCTTTTTTCTTTTTAATGAGTAAATTCATTTTTATTTTATTTTATTGTTGACATAATTTACTCATTACAATGTTGTTGTTATAAGTTGTATTGCAATTTGTGGTTAGCTATGACCTCGACAATTGATCATATTATTTTTGCCTGAGCAACCGGCAGCAAGTTCGTCATGCTCCCTTAGATGTCACTGCTTGCGGTAGCGGCGGGGGTCAGGTTGCCTCCTTCCCTCAAATATGGCGAGGGGGGTGATGGCTGATCTTTGCGTTATGCTCGTGAACGGGTGCTGCTTGTGGCGACTGGTCGTTAACTGTTTATTTATTTTACCTCGATCGTTCTTTACAGCTATATATATAGCTTTATGTAAGCGAGCACGCCCTTTATGCTTGGAGACTTTATTTAGATATTTAGTTCTGTTTACGTTTAGTTTTTTTAAAGACGCTGCATCGTAAGGGTTGCACAAGAATTTCCGCGGGTCCAGATCACTGAGAAATAAACCCTGCAATGACCTTACTCTGCTCAGTGCCACTTAAACTTGGCCTCGTGCAAAAATACGTTTGCCAACGTCTACAACAGCCTCGTCTAAAGTGCAGCCTTGTAGTGTGTGCACAGTCACACCCCAACACAGAATTAGTGGCAGCATTTTACGCAAATCTTTGCCACTGCTTCTCAAACCGTCGTATTCAAACGTGCTGGGAGTTATTTGAACAGTTTTATTTGTTTGGTTATCTGTGTTGATGGTACTGTCATCAAATTGAATGTGTACAGTTGCAGGAAGTTCACCGAGCTCCAATTGATCTCGTCTAAGAGCTGGCCAATCGAAGCTCTTTACGGTGCCCATCGCACCATTTACGAGACCTCGACTTATATTCAAGTTTTGTTTGAGCACTTGTTTTGTTTGTCACTCTTGAGTGATGCTCAGGCAAAACTAACGCAACCCCTATTTGAAGGTTATTTACTAAACCTCCGGTCTTGTTGGGATCACTAGACGTGCTCGTATTGAGGTTTTGCTTTGATTTCGTAGATCTTAGTAATTCTTGAAAGAACTTTGCTCATTTCGCGGTTGTACTGGTCTACGTGTTTGATTGTTGGGTAGATTCTGACAACATTGTCATGATCATGTGTATTTTGCAATCGCCGACTATCTAAAATTGACAACTGATCGATGGTTAATGTGAACCAACTTTAATATTGTTCAAAATATCCACAAACGTAGTATCATTACCTTGTCGTATGTTTTCATGCAACTCGGTGAAACTAAAAAGTCTCCACAGGTGAGGCTCCGCTGAAAATTGATCCGGTTGTCTGTAATAGTACGATCCGCCTGATGTCTTTTCTACGGGAGGCAACTACATTATATCACCGAACAACAATGTATTCACTCCAAGAAAGAAATCAGATTTTTTATTTCTTGAAGCCAGATGTGTATGTTCCTCAGTGACTGATACAGCACCATGGATATTTCGTCAATAATCAACCAGTCAATGTTCCGCCATCCACCCACAAGCCGAACAGCGACGCCAGTCGGAGCTACTATCACCACACTGTGACGATCTGCAGAGAATTTTTGGATTTGTTCTACTAGAAGTTTTAGAGTAAAACTTTTACCGTTGCCTGCGCCACCTGTGAAGATAATTCGAATTGGTGTGGTGGTACAATCGATGTTCGTTAGTTTTTGACTTACCAAGGGAAAATAACCGTTTTTGATTGATATTTAAGCGACGAACCTCTCTTAAAAACTCTTCGTCTGTCATTATTATATTAGTGGGTTCAGTAACTTCTTCATCCACATCAGGAACACCTAGATGAATGTGAGTTTCGGGATCCAAGATTTATGGTTGCTGAAGGTTAGTATTTACATTATTTACAAATAATTCTGCAGCGTTTTCTGCAGTTACACGACGAAGAGCATCTTGAATCTCTTCTTCCCACTGGTGCATCAGGTCGATGCTAGAATTCTGCTGTAGCGAGCGTAAAAGAGTGCGCTTAGCTAAAAATGCTTCCTTAGCGTTGTCATAGTCGGCCAATAATTCATCTTCAACTTGAAATGGACAATGAACTACCAGCAAATTGTAATAATTTGCTTCAGGATCTGAAATCGCGGTGTAGTATCGAGATCGTAAAACGGAAGATTTACTGCGCTTTCTCATGCGTCCCATTCTGTTTAACAGCGCTATTGTTGAAGCTGATTCTTCTTCTTCTATTTGATACACATCGTCATTGCCGTTGTCATCATCATAAAAGGAAGCCGGAGATAAGGGTTCATAAGTTACAGCAAACTCTCCTAAACTTAAGCCTTCCAAACTCCTCGGCTGATTTTCGTTTCGGTCGAAAATGTTTTTAAAAGGTTCAGGACAGTCAGTGTCGAACCGCAGCATTCTGTACCTTTGTTATTGTTTACATGTGTTAACAAAGATGCATTTTCTTGAGCTATTTCTCAGCTTTAGGTGACATAATCTGTACGCACATTCCGATGCCGAGACCGGGCGATAGCTGAGGAGAGCGCTTCGTATAGCGAATATTTGCTGTTGAAAGTTTCTTTCCCGTTCTCAAAGTTCTTTTGTTATTGCTGTCTGAATTTGCACTGGTTCAGATTGTGCTATATACTTTGCAATATACATTGTCACACCTACCGCTGACACAACAGGTTGGATATCAATATTCGCACGCCACAAAAGTAATAATATCAGGTTATAATTATTAATCATTATTTCAGCTTCATCTCGTTTCAACTCGTAAAACCTACCACCATTCCATATAACTTGTTGGTCGTCAAGTATTTTTGTAGCTTCTGTCACAGGCCTTGGAAACCCAAATCTACACATATTGGAGTTGTTTTTTTTTTTTGTAGCAGGTTGTAGTCTGGTGATGGCTTTGCAATCGACGAGACTAAATGACGTAATTCATCATCTGCGGGGATCTGACAAATAATCACGCTCTCTATTAATTCGATTCCTGCGGGTGAATTCAAACCCAGTAGCATATCTTTACACAGTTGTGAGAGAAAATTTAATGTCCCTTCTGGATCCAACTCCTAGGACAAAGTGCAAATGTTTCGATAAGAGTCCAGTGTGGGGAAAATCATAACCATCGCTCGACCAGCACTAGTAGCGATGCGGCCTTTCGGACTCCGAGAGTGCGAGTCTATTAAATAAATTTGACCATTTTGAGAAATTACTACCACCGACTGCCTCGTTGGTCTAGTGGTCGCAAGCACTACTGCTGAGCATGAGGTCCTGGGTTCGATTCCCAGGTCGGGCAGTGTTATTGGGTTTTTCTATCTGAAATTTCAGCAGCAGCCTGGAGTCTGGATTTGTGCCCGGTTGATGGCAATAGGCTCGCCCCCTATTACATGGGACTTAAAGGCGAAATGTGGGTGAACCTGCTACAGGGACACCTCTGCCCAACCCTTCGGAGAAACAAGGCGTGATGTTATGTTATGTTATGTACTACCACGGATATTTCATTGCAAGTGACAATGCATAATATGACACCTGGCCTCTGAAACAAATTTTCAAGTCCAGCCTTGATACTAGTGAAATATCCACTAAGCACAGATGATGAAGGATTCACTAAGCCTACTACAGCGTCTACCCCAATATCCAGTGTATAACTATTGTTAGCAATTGTAATAAAAGTTAGCAACTCATCTGTGGCTAGATAATTTGGTTGTATATTCAGTTTTTTAAAGCAAATCTTTTAGTATTTGACACCAAAAATCAACACACGGTCAATATCTGATGATTTCCAGCCCTGCTAAGGATTTGAGGAAGAATATGCGATTGTTGCTGTTGCAATGGCCGTGCATTGCTTGCCTCTGCTAGTGAATCAGAAAATATCACTGCCTTGATGGAAAGAACCTCTGAGAATGAACAAAGGTGGAGATGAGTTGAGTATTTCTTAGTAATGATTCCGAGTAATACTCTCGTCGTCAGCGATTGAAGGCATTTCCACGATATTATGATTAATGTCGTTAGTTAAATGGCTGAAAATAATTTTGATGTTTGCATATAAATGATCGTTAGCTTGTAACCAATTCAAAGCATTTCTAAAGTTGTTTAAATTAACTTCATACTGTTTTATTGAATGCACGTTATCCAGTTTTTCCACACACACATATTTCACATATAATATGACAATGAAAAACAGTATGACACGCCATAATGAAAAAGAAATAAATGTAAGCCGAAACAAAGAGGCCACATAGCACCTCCGTCTCAAATCCTCTAGTTGTCAAGTTCCAAAGGTTGTTTCGGTTTTACTGTTCCTTTCTTGGTGCTAAGGTAGTCACTACAAATCATTAGTATTTATTAAAATTTGATTACTTGCGCGTTAGAATCATTTTATTTTATTTAATCATGCTTTTTATTATTTTATAATTTTAAAGCCGCGCGCGGAAAAAACGCAGTCTCGCTTTTGCTCGTTTATACCAATTTTAATTATATAAAATATGATATTATATACATATTTGTAATGTGCTGGTCATGACCTTTCTTTTGATACCAAACATGTCATGATCATCTCATTTTATTTTTTTTCGCTGTTAGAAATTTACGTGTAAAGTCCAGCATATTAAATTTAGGAAAAAATTATATAGCCTATGTCGCCCGGACTATTATTATAAATCTATTGATACCAAATTCATCAAAATCGGTTCAGTAGTTTAGGCGCTACAGTGGAACACACATACATACATAGACTGCTAAAATCATAACCTTTCCTTTTGGCTTTGCCGTAGTCGGGTAAAAAGCAAAAACTTCGTAAGCAATGAGAAATTGCTACAGATTTGTCCTAGCAAATTTAAAATCTGTGTGTAGACGTGAAATTTTGAAGTCGCTACAAGTGTAGTACATAGCATTATTTACCAGATTTTGCGCTCGGTAAAATGTTTCTAAAAGAAATAAACAATCACTATTTTTAATATTATTTGCGGTTATTTCTTCACACAGTACGGGGCTCATTGTCGTTTTCGTTCCTGAGGACAGTTGATGATGCAGAGTACCCCAAGCCAGTCTGCGTAGCACGTCACCTTTTTGTCGGTGACCAACACCGGGTGGAGGCCAGCGTCAGCGACAATCCCAGTCGTCTGCGGCATTTGTTTGCCATCATTTTATTGTTTTGTGGAATCTCAAACCCAGTTCTGTTATGGGAGAAATATCGGCATCATCTATCCAAAGACTTTTTACGTACTTTGCGGCGTACTACTGAAGGTGACATAAAAAAATTATGAACGCGTTCTAAACAGCTGTATTAATTTATTTAACAAGACGTGGTAATTTCCATCGGTGGCAATCCACTGATCGATTATGGGTTCGAGACCGCGGAAATACGTCGAATACGCCGCCTAAACTAATTATGATCCAGGCGCAAAGAGTACCATTGTCTATGATGACCACGTAGCTATGTTCACCTCAGAGCAAAGGGACCTTTTTAACACCGTTCTCCAAAGGTCTGAGCTCAGTCAAGGTAAAATGTTTTTCTTGGATGCTCCTGGTGGAACAGGAACATTGCAGAGGTCAGGAGGCAAGGCAAAAATGCAATCGCGGTAGCGTCTTCCAGAATCGCTGCCGCACTGTTTCCTGGTGACAAAACAGCGCACACCATGTTGAAAATTCCCATCTATTTAGAGTGCAACGAAACACCTGTCACGCAACAGTGAGAAGAGGCGCGTGCTTAGGGATTGCACTTTCATCGTATGGGATGGATGTATTATAGCAAATAGGAAAGCAGTGGAAGCTGTAAACAGAATCCTGCAGGATCCGCATCCGATCTGCAGGAACCAAGACATGATGCGTGGTGTCACAGTTCTGTTTAGTGGCGATTTCCAGTAAACACTACCTGTGGTGACGCGAGGTTAGGATATTGCAGATAGCAACTTTTTTAAGTAAATTATTATCACACTATATTTTTATGGAGCTAGCAGTCAATCGTGGAATATTATAAGAACGGCTGTTTTAGCTGACTTTCAACAACAGCAAATAACTAAGCGGTTAGACTATTGCTTTGCAAACCTGTTTTTATAAGTTCAATTATCAACTGCTGGAATATATCGTGATTCGTTTTTTTTTTTTACATTTTGTAATACTAATATTATAATATTTTGTAGAACGTATTAATTTAAAAAAAGGGAAACTTCGTAATACTTCAATGGGAAGTTGCTACGTTACGTCACAAGCACTTTACAGTCACAAAACATTCAAGGTTCTGTAATGATCATTTTAGAGCTAAAGACTATAAATAAAATGTTTTTTTACAGGTCATACAATAAACCTAATGTAAAAACACAGCACATTTTTATTGCTATTTACTTTAAAATGCATGTTGTAAAGTAGTTCAATATCACAAAAGCAAATAAGCTTGAAATACCTACTTAATTGAATCTTTTGGTATTATTTTAACATTATTAACAAGAATAAAATTAATGTGGTGATGCGTGGAACTAGGGCTGACGAGGTGAATGCTTCGTTGAACAGATCGACTCTATGGTTGCGAGTTCATAGACTGCAATTCACCATCAACATGCGAGCTCGGTTTGGCGGGAATTCGAATTTCTTAAAAATTCTCCGATGTTCTTCAAATAGTAATAATAATAATAACACACATAACATTCAGAAGACAATATCTGAAAAAATTAGTAAATACGCAGAACTCAAAGATGAAGTAACTAGAATATGGCGCCAACAAAAAGTGTACGTGGTCCCTATAGTCCTTTCCACAACCGGCGTTATCCCGAATCACCTTCTCCATAGCCTAAAATTGCTAAACCTAAAAGAAACTCTCTATATCACCCTACAAAAAGCTGCAATTTTAAATACATGTCGAATTGTCAGAAAGTTCATGCAAATAGATGAAAACGAAATAGGACCTCATAACACATCCTCAACATAACACACCACACGCTGCATTTACTTGGCTTCGGTCCGTAAATGTTGCAAATACCAGCCAAAGAGCTGAGAAGAAAAAACACTCTACACAAATAATAATAATAATAACTAGCTACTGAAAGTAACTGAAACTTTCAGTAGCGCCATCAGGATGGAATTTGGTGTGGACAAATGTGCGGTCATGCATGTAAAGCGAGGAGAGATTATGGAATCCGTGGGAACCCAACTCTCGGATTCCATAAACCTTAGAGCCCTCTCCGCATCCGAAACCTATAAGTATTTGGGTATGTCGGAAGCGTTGGGCATCAATGTTACTGACATGAAGCAATCGTTGAAGGAGCGCTTCTTTGGCCGCCTGAAAAAAGTATTAAATAGTCTTCTATCAGGCGGAAACAAGGTGCGCGCCTTCAACGGTTGGGTTATGCCGGTTTTGATGTACTCTTTCGGCATACTCAAATGGACTCAGACCGAACTCGACGCCTTGGATAGGAGGGTCCGTACGTTGCTGACTGCATATCGAATGCATCACCCACGGTCATCAGTAATGAGACTGTATATCCCGCGAAAGTGTGGAGGTCGAGGCTTTTTAAACGCTAAGACCCTCCACAATCGCGAGATATGCAGTCTCAGGGAATATTTCCTTGGAGTCGACGTGGGGATGCATCGAGATGTGGTCGTGGTGGACAAGGGCCTTACCCCGCTCTCCTTGGCTAAAGAGAACTGGCGCAAGCCTGTAGTGCTTGACACTAAAGATCGCATGGAGATATGGCAGAGTAAGGAGCTTCACGGACGCTACTTCCGGGCCCTGCATGGGCCCGATGTAGATTTACCAGCGTCCGTAACCTGGCTGCGTTTTGGTGACCTCTTTGGGGAAACCGAAGGTTTTGTCTGTGCAATTATGGACGAAGTTATGATGACGAACAATTACCGGAGATTCATTGTGAAGGACGGCACGGTTGACATCTGTCGGGCATGCCACCGTCCGGGAGAATCAATCCGACATATTATCTCCGGGTGTTCTCGTCTAGCTAATGAAGAGTACTTGCATAGACACAACCTTGTAGCCAGGATTATCCACCAGCAACTTGCTCTGAAATACAGCCTTGTGGAATCGGAAGTGCCGTACTACAGGTATGTGCCCGACCCAGTTCTCGAAAATGGAAATATCACATTGTACTGGGATCGATCCATCATCACTGACAGAACTATTGCTGCCAATAAGCCTGATATAGTGGTGGTGGATCGAGGAGAGCGGCGCACAATGATTATTGACATAACGGTCCCGCATGACGAGAACCTCGTGAAAGCTGAGAAAGATAAACAAATCAAGTATCTTGACTTGGCTCGCGAGGTTGTCGACATGTGGGATGTAGATTCAGCAATCATTGTGCCGATAGTCGTGACAGCCAATGGCTTAATCGCCAAGAGCCTCGACCAACACCTAAGGAGGCTCTCGTTGGGCAGCTGGATCAAGGGCTTGATCCAGAGAGCGGTACTCCTAGACACGGCTCGCATTGTCAGAAGGTTCCTCTCCCTGGAGCCCTGACCGCCGGTAGCTTGGACCCTGTTCCCGATACCGGTGGGCTACAATTTTTTTTTTTTTTTTTTTTGTTTATATTTTTAAATGTTTTTATATTTTATATGTTTTAATATTTAAAAATATAAATTATATGTATTTAAATGAAATAAAGGAAATAATAATAATTCTTTATTGGCACAAATATTTTTCAACAAAAGTAGTGAGGCCCTGACTCCTGCGCTAGGTATAGTACCTGTGTTACAGGAGCCAGTGTCTTCTCCCAATAATTATGAGTCGAGTTTTATGCAATAAGAATTAATCAAAAACACAAGTACAAAAATTAAAGTAAAAAATAAAAAATGAAAATAAAAGAGAAAATTATAAACACGAGAAACATTTCCCAACGTGGAGTTATTTAAAAGAGTGTTAGTGGTACAGTGTATGAATATGGTGTGTAGTGTTTGTGGTGTGTGAATGTGTAATGTAGGTATGTGGTGTGTGATGTTAAAGTATATACTATTTTAAAAGGAGTTCGGTTTGTTCGTAGTCATGCGTAAGTAGCCATGATTTAACCTTACTTTTAGCTTCCTTCATTGTGAGAGGATTTATCTTAAGCTCTTTGTTTGTCATATTATATAAATGAATAGATAAATACTTATGTTGTTTTCTAGCTGATGCAGTTCGACATTTAATTGATAAACAGATGTTTCGTGTGGTGCGTTTTTTTAGAACACTATTATCGTATGGCGTGACAAGGTGCTGTTTGATGACGATATCTAAAATATACGTCTGCCGTACCGTTAATATTTGACATTTCGCATATAAGGTTTTGGTGGGGAACCTGAATGGCCTGAATGTCATTACTTTAAGGACAGATCTTTGGGCCCTTTCAAGGCGAATCATATACGTCTTACACGCGCCACCCCAAACTCTAATGCAATATGCGAGAACTGATTGTGCTAGTGCGTAATACACAGTGCGCAATAGCTCAAGGTCAGCCACCTGTCTGAGTCTTTTAAAAATCCAAATTAATTTTCTAATACGCGCAGTGGTAAGGTCTATATGCTGTCGCCAGATTAGTTTTTCGTCTAGAATAACTCCTAAATATTTCACTGATATCGATTTCCCTAGAGCCAGACATGCACAGGTTGCATTATTCTGAGGTGAGTTACATACATGTAATTTGATTTCAATTTTTTTGAGATTGATCTTGGAGTAACTGAACTGAATTTGTGTCGATTTTGAAATATTCACAGTCAGGAGATTGGTTCTTAGCCATTGATTCACCCTGTGTAGACTCACCTTAGCGTATCGTTTTACTTCGTCCCAAGTCCCGCCATGAAACACAGGAGCTGTATCATCAGCATATGTGAAAATTTTGCCATTTGCAAGCGTTTGTTGACACAAATCATTTATGTAGATCAAGAAGAGACTCGGGCCGAGTATACTTCCTTGCGGTACGCCATATATAACATGGGCGTCTGAGCTAATGTGTCCCCCAATTTTCACTTTCTGTGTCCTGTCATAGAGGAAATCTCTGAAGATCCCTAAAGCATTTAAATTATTTTGCCTCGTAAGGCGGTATATGGGAAATTAAACAACCTTTGGCAAAGTTGCCAGGTTTCACGGTACTTAATTGAATCTTTTGGTATTATTTTAACATTATTAACAAGAATAAAATTAATGTGGTGATGCGTGGAACTAGGGCTGACGTGGTGAATGCTTCGTTGAACAGATCGACTCTATGCTTGCGAGTTCATAGACTGCAATTCACCATCAACATGCGAGCTCGGTTTGGCGGGAATTCGAATTTCTTAAAAATTCTCCGATGTTCTTCAAATAGTAGGTGAAGGTCTACCAGAGAAGAGTGGCCAAGTGGATCAACCAGAGACTCTTGGTAGAGTACTTCCCAATTAAAAAGATCCGATTCGTCTGATGTAGGTACGGGGACATCAATCGAATACGTATGTACCAAGAGAATTCTTGGATGTGTGAACGGGCCATTTTAACGCCCAAAAATGATCGAGCTGCAGCGACCAATCACAGTATTCTCTTGCAAATGGAAGGGAGTGAAGTGATACCTATACTCCTCCATCGGTTAATACGGTTGTGGAGCAAGATGATGTCACACATAACTCCGTAGAATTTCTGAATTCGCTAACGGCAAGTGGACTTCCGGCGCTCATCATCCAGCTGAAGGTCGGTGTCCCGATTATGCTCCTTCGGAACTTAACTCTGCCGAAGCTGTGTAATGGAACCCGACTCATAGTCGTGTCGTTGCAGAGAAACGTCATCGAGGCGAAAATTCTTACAGGTTGTGGCGTTGGCGAGACAGTGTTTATACCGCGTATACCACTCATGCCCCACAGTTACCCCTTCCAGTTTAAGCACGTACAGTTCCCTATGAACATTGCTTTGCGATGATTATCAACAAGTCACAGGGGCAGACACTGAAGGCTGCGGGTATCGACCTCAGAACAAGCTGCTTCTCACACGGACAACTGTACGTCGCTTGCTGCCGCGTCACCAGTCCTGACTCTGTATATTTTGGCTGTTGGGAACAAAACTACAAACGTACATACCTAGAAAGGGAAGTTTTATAAAAATGTGGCTGTTATTGTAGTATATTGTAGTGTCTTACGACTTGCACGCGAACGAAGTCACGCGCAGAAGCTAGTAAACTAATAAGTACCGTAATCCGGGGTTACTTTGATCAATATTGAACTTAGAAGGTCCAAAAATCCAAAGGGTTGCAATAATGAGCTATTATTTTGGCATTACAAACAGAAGCTTCTATTTTATTTATTTGTATAGTATAGTATAAATAAAATAAATATTAATTGCTAAGTTATCCCCTATAACATCAGCTATCTTTCGGTCCAAGTCCCGTCAAAATTGGTCCAGCTGTTTCGGAGATTAGCCGGAACAAACAGACAGACTAACTGACAGCTTTTGTTGTATATACCGTACATACATACTTTCATATGCATTTAGTAAAAAGCTGTTATTTTGGAATTAAAAACAGATACTTCAATTTTATTTAGTTGTATGTACGTATGTATATGTATGCAGTACCTGGGTGACGGAGCTCTGCTCTGGTGAAAATAGAGAATGCTCATTTAATAGTATAGGCAAGTACGTAGGTACTATCCTATACTAATTAAATGAACATTCCATACTACCATAGAACTAGATACTTACTAATTCCATGCTGCCATGATCATTATTATACTGTCAATAATGTCATGTTATTATTCATTATCTTGTTCTAAACTTTGGGCGACCGAGCTCTGCGGGTGAAAATACAGAGAAAACTAATTTTCCCAGAATATGAGACCTAGCTAGATCGATATGTCGCCCCCTTAAACCCTTATATTGCAACTTTCATCGAAATCGTTAGAGCCGATTTCGAGAACGTGAGTAGAAATCTATATACAAACAAATATATATAAATAGAAATATTACTAATTTAATAGTATAGTATATATAGAAGATTATACTTCGGTAAAACATAGGATCTCTACAAGTCAATCTCCTGTAGAAAACTGTCGACACTTCATGATTTTTCTTAATCATGAGACAGTCGTTATTGGACTCATTCAAGAGAATCTCGCCTGTCACCCAGCACATTACATGGCCGACAAAAACCTCGCACAATAGCAGTCGTTAAAGCATTTACGTTCAATAAACGTCAGCAACTCAGCACATTTCATCTGAATATTATCAAAAGGTCACCGAAGAAATAAAACCTTTCCAACATTTTATGTATAGGTATCAAGTAGGAATCACTTAAGACTCACTTTTTGCAGGATTATGTTAAAAATCCAATATAAATGTTAAAAGTCAAATAATCGCGAAGCGGCCCAATAAAACTTGGCTGGATTACGACAGAAGTTTTTAATTTAATCCTAAATGTATGAGAAATAAAAGCTTAGGAACAGTGCCTGCCTATTGTTTTATTCATTTGCCTGTCGCGGCGCGATCTTCCAATAAAAAGTACTTTAAAACAACATGACACTTTTATTAGTAATCCTTTTTATATCGTAAGTGTTTTATTCGATCATTTTATTTGTATTCAACGACTATTTGTCCCATATAAAATATTATGGAACGAAGGAAGAGTTGTGGTATGGTACAAAGAGTAGAACTAGAACTGTAGTCGAACTGTAGACTATTCAATTATAGTCCAGTAGAGATACAATATTTTTTCCACAAAACCTCTAAGCCCTATAAGTTTTTATTTTATTTTGGATAGCTTTAGTAAATTCATAGCTATGTACAAAAATACTATACATTTTAGTGCTATGCAACAGGTATAAAGTAGATATTTCTTATTATTTTGTGTTATAACAATATTGTAAAATTTAAATTAAAATACTTTATTGTTTCTATATTAGAAATATCTAAACTTTTTATTTGTGAAAATGCTAACAGATAGGTATCTCATTCCCTAAAATAAAAAAAAGTTTTTCAAATCATTTCCTATATCCTTATAAGGCTTAGTTGTACCTTACAACAAAAGTTCTAACAACTAAGTAATATGTTGCTCGAGTAATTATGTTTTTACTTTGCTATATGCGAAATATTGAATTTAAGTTTATAATTTTGCCCCTACATATTCGTAATAATAAACTCTGCAACCATACAAAAGTTCAAACATATACGTGCTATGCCTTTCCTTTAATAAATAACATACAATTTATGTATTACGGAGCGCGGATTCATGTGGCGTGATGACACTCACGTATTGAATGAGGCGTGAAATCATTTCCTAAATACAGCACAAAATAATATGCATATACCATGAAGTAATCGTATTATAGAGGGAATTTAATGATTGGATTTTTTAGATTAGAAGTTTTTTTTTTTAAACCCAAAAATAGTAAATCGGGCTAAATCGGCTCGCGCTCGCGCTCAGTGTCCAAGCGTATTATCTATGCAGAGTCCTGCGGGACGTCATCCAGGGTGGACCTGTGTCAAAGATTTTAAAGTTCGTTCTCAATGCCGTTGCTTAAAAAAAATCAAATTAAATACGAACACGTTACATATGAAATTACGATAGCTCAGAAAAATATCTCATAATTATGTTAAAGTTTTAATTCATAATATTGTTTTCGAAAATGTGATTATATGTGATACGGTGACGTTTAATTGTCATCTTACAATAGTGTCAGACACGTTACAAATTATTATCGATAAACTTATAGTCAAGTGCGAGTCGTTTATATTTTTTTATCGTCGTTTATGAAGAAGTTGTAATAAAACACACTTCTAAGATTTTTCAATCAGATTTACTACATTCAGTCTATATCGAACTCTCTCCGCTACTATCATATCGTATCTTTGTTGGTTTGTAACTTTTAACCTATTGATACTTGCACTTATGCCACTTTTGTTTTGATAAATAGTCCGATGGGACGGCAATCCGAAATTACCGGGGACGTGTTAAAAATATACTAAATTAATTTGATGTCCTAAAATAAAAAACAGTGGCATTCCGGGAGTGCCGACGGAAGTGAAAACTTGAAAAATATCGGCACCGCGGTAATCAACGCGTTGATGTCTTTTTAACAGTCTTACGAATTTTCGATCAGGTCACGTGTCCTGACGCGAGTTTAACATTTTTTACCCATTACAAAAAAAGTGCACAACGCCGCTAAAGAAGTTTTCACTTCAATAAATTCGATAAAATAAAGCTGTAGTAGTAGGTACGACACTAGCCAATACAGTAGGGTAATTGTTGCTTCATAATTATTGCCTGTCAATGTTTACGGTTCTTCATGGGTGGTGGCAAACATCAAAAACAAAAGAATATGATTACAATATAAGCAAAACAGTAAGACCATTTTTAACCCATTCTACATAATAAAAATCTTAAATTCAGGATTTCTTTTTTAATTTTGTCACTAAAGGGGTTCAAACTCAAAACTCAAAGCATTTATTTCAATTAAACCATTTACAGGCACTTTTGAATTATCAAAGAGTCGGTAAGTTGAAGCTGATTGCCCATCCCAAAACGTAGATCTCTATGGAGAAGAACGGGCAAGAAACTCCAAGGACTCTCTTTTAAATATAGATATTACAAAATCCTGGGTACATCATTCTTGTTGCTTCTATACGTGAGAACAATGTACAAAAAATAATCAAAAGCAATTGAAAACATAAGATTAAAAATAAGCCCTGGCAGATAAGAGATGACCAGTTTCAACTGACGGCGCCCGTTCACGAACATGACGCGTGGATCAGCACCATCCAGCTAACGATTTTGTAGGGAACCGAATGATCCAACACACTCGCCACCATCAGCGAGACATTTAAGTGAGCATGACATATTCTCAACTGCCATGCTCTTTCAAGTCAACATACATCTTAATAACAGAACATTATGTATGTTCGAAAAAATCTCCATCTTTTTAGTAAGATAAGTGACAGGCATAATTTTAACACTAGAAATAGGAACAAATTAGATCAACCACGTTTTAGATTGTCTAAAGTACACACTTCTTTTATGGGGTACTGTGTAAAATGTTATAATAAAATACCACTTACGATATTCTTCAACTAAATGAGAAGAAATTTAAAACATGCATTAAACGCACACTATGTAGACAAGCATATTATAAGTTAGATGATTATATCGTAGATAAAAATGCTTGACTTAATGCTGGTCCTGCTCCACAGCCGCTTGGGCTCACTAGTTAAAATTTTAATATTTGGAAGAGTTGCTTCCCCTTTAAAAAAAAAAATATATTTTGACATTAGGAACTTAATGTTCATTTTTGTTTTACCAACTTAATTGTTGAATGCTCCAATTAAATAATGATTTTCTTTCTTTTTGGTGGTTAAATTCTTTTACTTTTTTAGATACATTGCAAACTATAGTTTTGTATAATTTAGAAGCATTTTTATTTTTGTAAATGTGAGACCATGGAGCCGTTTATTAACTTATTAAGATGTATGTTGACTTGAAATAGCATGGCAGTTGAGAATATGTCATGCTCACTTAAATGTCTCGCTGATGGTGGCGAGTGTGTTGGATCATTCGGTTCCCTACAAAATGGTTGAGCTGGATGGTGCTGATCCACGCGTCATGTTCGTGAACGGGCGCCGTCAGTTGAAACTGGTCATCTCTTATCTGCCAGGGCTTATTTTTAATCTTATATTTCCAATTGCTTTTGATTAGTTTTTGTACATTGTTCTCACATATAGAAGCAACAAGAATGATGCACCCAGGATTTTGTAATATCTATATTTAAAAGAGTGTCCTTGGAGTTTCTTGCCCGTTCTTCTCCATAGAGATCTACGTTTTGGAATGGGCAATTAGCTTCAACTTTCTGACTAACTGACCGACTCTTTGACAATTCAAAAGTGCCTGTAAATGGTTTAATTGAAATAAATGCTTTGAGTTTGAGTTTGAGTTTACCACCAAAAAGAAAGAAAATCATTACTAATCGTTCAAATAAGGGATAAAAGTTTGTACGGAAATTCGCAATTATTGTCGATGACTATTGATGCAACGAAAACTACTTTTACGAATACGAATAATTGATTCTACTAAAGCAGCATGAAATTATTAGTCAAAGAACGTGAAAGGAAATTAAGCACGCTAAGCAATATAAATGTTAACATGTAATTGTATTATTAAAATTATCTATAGGCACATTTATTTTTTTAACATAATCAGCGACAAATGTTTTTCTTTTTTCTGTCTGTACACTTCCTGCTGTTGAAAATAATATAAAGGTTTTATCAAGAAATATTTTCCAACGAACACGAATCGTTCGTTCGTTGCATTCCTAGAAAATACCATCGGCCACATATCACGTGGCTTGACTACTTGATAAAAATTTTAAATTATGTTTATTTCTTTCATAAAAAAAAATTGTTGATTTTTACTATACAACACATTCGCCGATAACGACATGCACTGACCCGACATCGAGACAATAGCAGCGATCAGATAATCGCATACGTTTAGTACCTACTAAATGGTTTTACATTGTGTTGTTATTGTCATCTATATCGCCGCAGACAGTGACCGACACCGATATCGGCACGAAATCTACCGGCAAAGACACAGTACGGGTGAGAGTAAGGGGCATTCTTTCACTTGAACTCACTTTTTCGCACTGCCGACTTCAAGACGTCGATACTTAGACTGTGGTTGTTTGATGCGTCGCGATAGACATCGATATTCACCAATATCATAGGGCCCATAATAATTATACCGGTATCGAATCGATGCCGGTGTAATTGCCGACATATCGGTATTCAAACTCAAACTCAAAGCATCTACTTCAAATAAAACAATTACAGGCACTTTTGAATTGTCAAGGGGTAGTTGCCCATTCTAAAGCGTGATAGGTTACTATGGAGACGAACGAGCAAGAAACTCCACGGACACTCTTTTAAATCAAAATATGGTTACAAAATATTGGTTACATCATTCATGTTGTATCGGGTTGGTATCGTAATCTGATAATGTGATAACGCCCATTAAGTACACACGACATTTAAAGTAATAATTTTAGTTCACCACACCGTAGGTGCCATAAAATATAAATCAAGGAAAAAATAAAACAAACGTAAGAAAAACTAATTCAGTTGATCAACTGCAAATATTTTATACTGTGGCATGGATTTTCCTCGAAATGGTCAGACACACACGAATTGTCGTATATTCACCGCGCTCCGCAATACCCAAATTGTATTTTTATTAAAGGAAAGGCATAGCACGTATATGTTTAAACTTTTGTATGGTTGCAGAGTTTATTATTACGAATATGTAGGCGCAAAATTATAAACTTAAATTCAATATTTCGCATATAAAAACATAATTACTCGTGCAGCATAGTACTTAGTTGTTAGAACTTTTGTTGTAAGGTACCTATAACTAAGCCCTGTAGGGATATAGGTAATGATTTAAAAAACTTTATTTTTTTTATTGGAAGAGCTACGGAACATTTTTAAGTTTTTTCAGTATTTTCCATTGTTCCACAGTACCTATCTGTTAGCATTTTCACAAATAAAAAGTTTAGATAGTACTAATGAAGAAACACTAAAGTATTTTAATTTAAATTTTATAATATTGTTATAAAACGAAATAGGAAATAACTACTTTATAGCTATTGCATAACACTAAACTGTTAACATTTTTGTACATAGCAATTCATTCAGTAAAGCTATCCACTCAGCGAAAATAAAAAACTTTTGAATTATCGAAGGGCATATTCTTCTGGGTACTGGACTATTAGTAGGTACTCCTCTATTTTGTAGAAGCCAGAAATAAAAAACCGAATGTTTTTGATGTATATATTATAATGTTATAAAAGTTACCACTAGGAACATGTCTTACAAAAAGACATTCACAATATCTTATGAACCAATTGAACCAGATCAATCAACGTAGCATCCTTCGATATGTTTTCAGTCAATACTGGATAAGTCACTATCTGGCGAGTGCTTCACTGTCTCTAGATCTATACCGAGTGCATAATCATGTTCATCCGCTACGCTTGCCGAGGAAAACACCACCGAAGGTTCTTTCAGATCGGCCAGTTCTGCATCAGCAAATAATTTAGCTAATTTTACTTTTAGTAATACTTGTTTTTTTGCAGAAAAACTCTTGAATGTTGCAGCATAACTCTTAAAAAGGAGATCGACAGCTTCAGATGGTTCCCCGCGGTTGGCGCGCTTCAAATGTACCCTGTCGCCATCGTCAGCTGAGTTGCTGTAACTTCTCTTTGTTGAAGATGATCTCCGCTTGAATGAAGCTTCCGAGAGTCGGGCTGACTGTGCCGCCGGTGGTGTTTGTTTACATGTCGGAGGCCTAGTTTCTAGTACAGAGTCAATTCGTAATGTTTCCAACGATTCCAGATAAACTATTTCTGTTTTTAGTGACGGTGTTGTAGGAATACTCGTAGTGGATACGAGCTTGGTCAATGACGGCAACTCGGAGTCTAACGAACAATCATGCAGTGACACTGAACTTATTCTCGGTGATTTACTGCACTTGTAACCACAACTTTCTAAAAACTGTACATTTTCGGCCCAACAGCATTTGTGATATGTGGAGCAGTTTGTGGACCCTCCACCTGATAATTCTTTAGCTTGTTTTTGATAATTTTTGTAACAATCTTTTAGGCCCTTCCATTTTTTACGTAGCACTTCATCTTAAAAAAATATTTTAATGATTAACTTGAAATTACCTGTAAAAACTAACAAAGTAGGTAGGTAACTCATGTATTGAAAACTGTTCAAATGCACACGCCGATCAGCCTCAACGCCATCCAGTCTTCCGCTTTTACCTACTACGAACGTTACGGATCAGAAAGCGAACCCGCTGCCGGTCCCAATCATTGAGAATGAATGATGATGTAAGCATAAGTAAAATAGTCAGGCCTAGCAGGTATAGGTAGGTCATTCATTCATTGTTTTCAGACTTTAGAATAGCTCGTTGCTAACAGATTCAGATTCATAGTACCGACAAACCACCGTGGGTTTGAAAAAGGAAGGTAGTTACATACTCACTTGATTCATTCATTACTATTGCAATAGTTTCTCATATTTTGGCATTTTTAAATTAAATTTTGCTAAACATTATGACGCCTGTCGTTTAAAATAGGCTGACTTATAATTAAACTTTGAAGTTTTCCAAAGTCCATCTTGTCAATTTCTTGACACATGCGACACGCTTTGCCATCGCTTCGAACGGCCATAGATTTACTCGATTCACTAGACACCATCGATTTATATCGATTTTTGCCGTTAGAGGTATACGTTGTTTAAAAAAAAAACTAAATGTCATCATTCTTTTTTTAGGGTTCCGTACCTGAAAAGGAAAAAACGGAACCCTTATAGGATAACCTTGTTATCCGTCTGTCTTTCTGTCAAGACTCTTTTTTCGGGAGGTATTAAGTTGAAATTAATATCAAATACGTAGGACAACGATCCCATCCCCAGAAGCAAGGTCTCAGAGCACAAGTAAAGGAAAAAGTCCGAAAACAATTAATTTGTAGTTTTATCACATAAAAAAATGCTATTACAAACTTACATTTGGAGAATTGACCGTGACGTATGTCGATGTATGGGAGAACATTTCTTTCAAGTTAAATTTGTTTTTGGGACAGATTCATCCCAACTACGGAACCCTTCATTGTGCGTGGTCTGACACACACCTGGCCGGTTTTTTTCCGTCAAACATGAATACCGTGTTTCGAGTTAGTCGGACCGCGCGTAAAGACTCTCCCATACAAACTTTAATAACCCCTCAACCTCCTGTGAGGGGTAGTTTTGAAAAACCCATAATGACACACTTTTACTTAGAAAAGTATTCGTGCTAAGTTTGAAGTTCATTAACCCAAGGAATAAGATTTTTCACATACTTAAATTAAATACCTTTTTTCTTTAAAAATTTGCCCACGTTCGCACGGGCGTAAAAATATCGCGGCGGGATTTTATCGCGGACTGGAATTTCAACTCTCTGTGTTGAGCTGAGCATTGAGAATCCGAGTGCATCCCAGAACGTCAAAAACACACTACTGTTGGATTTTTAACTTTCGGCGCTAAGCAGAGCGTTGAAAATCCAATGCACAAAAATAAGTGGCCGCGGGAAAAATCGCTCGTGCGAACCTGGGATTTGAAATAAAATAAATTATTTCCTTCTTTCTCCCCTTTTACCCCCTTAAAAGTTGAATTTCAGAAAACCTCTCTAAGTGCTCTCCTATGTTACAAAAAGAAGGGTTGTGCAAAATTTCACGTTCCTAGTTCAGTAGTTTTGGCTGTGCCAGTTAGTCAGTTAGTCACGACTTGGAACCCGTAGGTACTAAAAGTACAGGTTTTGTATCTGTACTTAGCGGTTTTTGCCATTTCGGTACGTTACGTGGTTTCCGGTTCCAAACTGGTACGGGTAGGTACACTAACTAACAAGTACCAGTACCAAAATCAGGTAGGTAACCGCCGCGTACCACAAAATCTTGTATTTGTACGCGGAACCTCGTACGGTTGGCAACCTTGAAGTTATTTTTCTAATGACAATCTATCCTTTTTCCTTATTAAAACTTTTTTCTCACTCTAACTTACGGAAATATTTGTTTAGTACCGGTACAATACCGATTAGAAAGTATCGCTACCAACAGTACAGGTACCGTGAAACATGCCAACTTTGCCCACTTTTTTCGAATAATTACATTTTTAATACGATTTTTCTACAGAGACGTAGGTATTTAAGTATTTTCCTTCATCAGCTACAACTGTAAGATCATATGTATGTGTTAGTATCGTTAAATTTTTATTATTCAACATTGAATGCAATATTTGTTCGATTTTGTTGGCGGGCAAAATTATGTGGACTTTTAGTCAATTTTGCCCACATTGATTTTTTGACGCAAATATTGCCTTTATGCAGATGACATAAAAACCAGTACAAGAATTTTGGTAAGGATGGCGTTTACTTTAGGAATGTAAACGACACTATGAAAAGTTTTTTACAAAAATTACTGGGAAGACACGCACCTCATTCGACGAATTCCAACAAGCTACTAAGCGAAGTTAGCAACAATCACGATAGTCAGTATGGCCATGCATATGATAACCTATTTTCCACCTAATTCAATCAATGTTACCATAATATTAAGATATGTGCAAATCAAAGATATGCTTAAAAATAGTTCTTCGGGCAAAGTTACCCATGAGGGCAATGTTGGCATAGTTCACAGTACCTACTACGTATGGTATTGTAGTAAAGTACCTACTGGTACTACGTTTGGAACCGGTACCAATAGTACCGTCGGTAAAACAACCGACTTCCAAAAAAAACACTACCTACATACAAAGTATTTTTCAATTTATAGTGTTTTTTTGGAAGTCGGTTGTTTTATTATGGATTTGTCTTCTCGAAAACCATGCGTTTGCTGGATGTAAGCTAAAAAAAATTAAGCTTCTCACGCGCTGGCCATAAAGTATAGTGGTGCCAAGGTCGGTTCAAACCGCCGTAATTCGATTAAACCGAATGTGAAATGAATTTCGGCCCATCCCTAAATTAATTATTATCTTATTTTGTTACTAGTTCTGGTTTTCTGCCATCTATGGGCATATATGAGAAATGCAATGTTCTGACTAACCATCATAATGCGTCTACTCCCCGCAAGATGGCGCAGTAAGGCCGTTTCGCTACATAATCTACTTAATCTTACATAATTAACTACTAACTATAAAATCGATAAAATAGTCATAATGTAGTAAAAAATATTGACTTGCTTTTTGGTTCTGATTCTTATCAGAACCAGTCACCAAATAACCCATTTTTATGAAACTATTTATAATTTTAATAGCAAGCAACACTGTTATTTTGATCGTCAATGTCATTTGTCTTGTCAAAATGAAAACGGAGTGGTTATGAGCATTGAAACTATTCTTTTCTTTTTATTTTGTCGAGGAAATAAAATTAATTGTTATACGCAGACTGTATTATTTATTATAAAAAGGTAAATTATATAACCTAACAACATCAGTACATAAAATTCAAATGCTCTCTACAATATATTTGATTGTTTTTAGATGAATTTCTTACGCAGAGGTTTATCGCTGCTTTCCATTGGTATCAAGGCACAATGGAAACAAATCCCAGGTAAGTCATATTAATGTCCTTACTAAACATAACCAAAAGTATAATTTATCCCTATGGCTATGAGGTTACTGACATATTTTTGGTTATGTACAAAAATATCATAGCAATACGTTCAAATCTTATAGGAAATGCTACTAAATAAAATGCTAATAAATTGCTGTATGCAATTACTATACCTAGACTACAAGTAAATAATTATACTCTTAGAATATCAGTAATATTTTTTTATATAGGTAAGTCATCTTAAGCTCCTTGTTCTCCTCATCGCTGTCACTGTGGTGAAGTTGTCAACAGCCTCGGACACCACGGCCCTTGCAGCCGAAGTGCGGGTCGCTTAGCGCGGCATGCAAACATTAATGACATCATCCGACGAGCTCTTGTCACCGTCGGCGTTCAAGCTGTATTAGAACCCAACGGCTTGGCACGCGACGATGGCAAGAGACCGGACGGCATGTCTTTATTTCCATGGAAGGTGGGTAGGCCTTTAGTGTGGGACGCAACATGTGTCGATACTCTAGCGCCATCCCATCTTCCTGACTCAGCGTGCTGTGCTAGCACTGCCACTGCGGCTGCGAAAAAACCTCAAGCGGCGAAAGTATAATAACCTTATAGTTCACTATATTTTCGAGCCGTATGGGGTTGAAACCCTAGGGCTGTGGGGTCCGAGTGCTCACGGTCTATTCAATGAAATCTCCAAACAACTGGTTGACACTTCCCGTGACCCAAGGGCTGGTTTTTACCTTGGCCAGCGGCTAAGCATTGCCATACAACGTGGCAATGCGGCCAGTCTCTTGGGTACATTACCAGTCGAAAGCGATGCGGAGGCCGTATTTTAGTTTAGTTTTAGTCTAATCGTTTTAGTTAGGAATAGATTTAGTTAGGTTAGGATATTATATTTTTTTAGTTTTGTCATAGATATTTGTGTTGGTAAGTCATCTTACAAAAAATATACAATAGTTGAGTAACTTTTATCCCTTAGCAGAACAAACAGTAAAGTTAAAATTACAGTCAATAAAAATAGACACAAACAACAGACACTGCCCTGTAAACGCATGTTATGATTAATAAAAAAGTAACAAAAAAAATGGCTGCCACATTTGTTTTTTGTACAGTCTTTATAAATTCCTTTGGCAGGTATCAATTACAAAATTGTAAGACGCTTAGTATTAAGAAATAAAAATGTTGTATATTCAGAAACAATAATGCATCTCATTTATACTATCCTCAATAGGTCTTACTGTCAACTAACCCTGTTCATGCTTCATAATAACTGAGCATAGAAAAGCAAAGCACAATATGTTCATCACATAGATAAATTATAAAACTAATTGGTATGGTGGAAGATTCCAAAATGTAAGTTTTCATAAATAAGGCCTCCATGTATGCAATATTAGGGCCTTTAATTTAGTGCATTCTATTTTGGTATTAATTCATGGTAAACCATAGTAAAGAGAACGAAAATTATTGAATAATGAGAATATCCTGCATTATATTTACATAAGACCCAAGCCCTTAACTAAAACCCTTAACTTAATACCTGTGACTTTTATTTTTGCTCACTAGCACCTTTTTAACAACACTATTGTTAAACAAATAATTAATAATTTAATTTATTTCTAATTTTAACAAATAGTGTTACTAAACTGGTACTAATCAAGACTTTTATTGAAAATGCTTTGTTGCATTGGCAATTTAATATAAGTCTGTGATGTTCTGTGTATTTCTTGAGCCCTTCAAAAATCTGAAGGTGTTTAAGCATTTCTCTACACAAACCAACCTCTACTTTACTTCTGGTGCTTGGATCTCCACTTGAAATTGATCACAGACCTATTATTTTATTTAGCAAGTAGTGCACAATCATTCCAAATATGGAACATGCAAGCCAGTCGGCACTCACGCAAACGGCACCCGAAAAGATTAGGTGCGCCGATTATAGCGACACATTTCGCCAAAACCCGAACCCGTTCGATAGCATCACAAACAAGTATATAGGAAATTGCAAATAACTGTCAAATATAGCGGACTATCGACATCTGCATCTCACTGCAGCTGCGACTGCCATCGCACAAAATCGAACCTAATACCTGGCTTCCTAAGCCCTATATTTGCATGATGTAGTCGTACAATAATATTTGCAAGGGTTTGTCGCGCGCCTGTCATTTGGACCCCTTCCGCGTGGACACGGATTAAGTCCCCGGGGATCGGTACGGTCCACAAAAAAGATATTGTGTTACATATTTTGAGGAAAGATAACTGTACTTTTATTTTTGAGTGTTTGAGTTAGTGATTACGTGCTCAAATTGTTGGCGGCGGTTGAAACGCAACACTGTTGGGTTGTTGTGATCTTTAGATGGTATTATATTTCAATTTACATACTCTTCTGTGTAACAAAACAGAAAATACCGCATGTATTTTCCGAATAAACATTCCTCGCTCTTTACAATTATTGCTATGACAAGATAAGTCGATATTTACATTTGCCCACCACCTCAATACCTGTCTTTAGCATAGTTCATTTCGTTCTCTGTAAAAGTTTTTCTGTCAATTGCTCTAATTTAATGTCTTCGCTACAAGACCTCTCTTTTTAAAAGCCGGCTCGTAATTTCTCAACAAGCTCAATTCGGGCATACTTATCTCTGAAAACCGGCCAAGTACGTGTCGGACTACGCACAATAAAGGGTTCCGTAGTTAGGATGAATTTATGCCAAATACAAACTTAACTTTGTAGTTGAAATGTTCTCCCTTACATTGCAACTGCAAATATAACTTTTTACACACACTATCGATAGATTTACCATGTCATTTTAAGACCATAGACTTCTTATTGGGTTTAGTAGTTTCGGAGATATAGAGAAAATAGATGAAAATAGACCACCCCCCTTGGGTGGTCTATTTTCATCTATTTTCTTAAATATCTTTAAATTTATTTATTTAAATAATATTTGAGACCCTCGCAACAAGCCCTTTCATTTGATATATCACACAATACAGATTGTAAAAAAAGATCTTATTTGCCCCCTAAAAGTAACCCCCTATTCAAAATTTATTTACTTACGTTACACGTCCGTGTTTGCGTCACAGAAATACATATGTGTACCAAATTTCAACTTAATCGGTCCATTAGATTCGGAGCAAAGCTGTGGCGGACGACAGACACACGAGTGATCCTATAAGGGTTCCGTTATTTCCTCTTGAGGTACGGAACTCTAAAAATGAGGATATACCTATTCACATTTAAAATCTATGTTCCATATTATTTACTTTTCTGCTAACTACACGTATCAAAAGTGCGAAGGGTTGCGGTGAGTCAGCAGATCCGCACTGACCGCAACTGCGTATGGTTCCCGTAATCTCGACCATTCGGCCATTCCCATTCACACTTGCGGCCATTGTCCCAAACTCGCGTGACTTGATGTTTCTATTTACTCAACAATCTGCCTTTATCGCTTTCAAATCGAATTTGGCTGAAATTGTATGGATTCTTGAATTGACAGCGTCTAAAGAATTGATTTGGATAAAGATACGACAGCTCCGTAAATGGTCCTTGTAGCCGCAATTTGTTGGATTTACAATTAACGATTGGGAAATGAAGTCACAATGATAAATTGTTGCTGAATAGCTAGCTAATAAATCCCTTCGGTTAAATAATTATTTTTTGAAAGGACTATGGGAGCTGGAAGTATAACCTTTATTATTGGATTCCGCTGTTTCGATGCCACAGGCTAAATCTCACAGGCTATCATATCTTTTTAATCGTGGAATAACTCCCAAAGATTCCCATCTAAATTACCCAGACCGTTAAAATATGATTGAAAGATAAAATATTCGCTTCACAACACATATTTTTAACTGCGGATCTAAAACGGTCACATTAAGCAATTCCTCTAAAAGCAATTCATTTGCTGAATTCCCAGCAATTCCTCTATGGTGACACATATTTTAGCTGAATCATATTCAATTCATATCAGAATCATATTTGGTGTAAATGTTGATATTTATCTTTTATTTCTACAGTTTAAATGTTATTTCAATATATAGTCATACAAAACTGTCAAACAGATAAATTGTGTAATATGAATTGAACGCAGATAATATTATGAATTGTAAGTTTATGTGATTCCTAATATTAACATATTATGATTCTTCCAAAGCGGCGTTTTAGGTCCCCTGTACATCAGTTTGCAATCCTTTGACACGACTGTCTAATGACAAAACCACATTGGTCCATGAAGGCGTAACGTGGGACCTCCCCGTGGGAAAGTTTCTCATAGACTGTGTCCGGGGATCAATGCCTTACCCTAAATCGCCTCACTCAAGACCGCTCCAGCAAACATTACCTCTTTATTTACATCTACGGAAGTTGCTATCGACAATGTGTAATAATTGTGGGATAGCTTTATCTGCGATGTTTTCGGATGCTACACCTATTTTTCATTTCTTTTGGTTACATTTTATTTAGATTCCATTTTTGAAATCCTTTCATGAATCGCTTCCAAGTAGCGTAACGGCAGCTTAAGTATTCAAAAATAATTATAGTTCCTTCAGTGCAGCGGCGAGCTACCTAAATAAATCTAAACATAACATGATTCCCTTCGGAAATAGCCTAGCCTTTTATAATTTCTTCCCAATTCAAAATTTTGAACAAATACGAGAGAACTGAAGCAAATCATAACAGATCCTTCTGGGAAAAATATGAATTTTGTATGAAAGGCAAACAGACACTGCGTAATAGTCACGAGGGATTAGCGAATGATAAATTCCTGTTATTTGTTACAACTGAGCTTTCTTTGTCGAGTGGATTAATGACAATTGCGAAAGGCTTGGGATTGGAACTGCCACAATGGATCTCGGCTCTGGATGTATTATCATTTATCAGTTTTGTGATAGATTTTCTAAGTCTTTGAAGCTTGAGATTAGTTTGAGACTGTACAATATTTTGGTCTAGCCCGAACTTTGCCAGATTTTCGTAATTTTTACGTCGTATTTGACGCTGTTCTTGCAGATGATGATGAAAATAGTTTTTGATAAGTCGAAATAAATTGTTATATAATTTTAAAACAACTCATATAGGCCGTGGAAACCTCTACATCATTGCCAACGTTAAGGAGGAACGTGCTGGGTATCGTTTCAGTCGTTATAATTTGTATTTTTTAATTTTCTGGTACTAAAAGTAATGTTGATTTTCAAAATCTTGTAAGTTCTTAGTCCCTGGGGAAGCCTTCAAGTATGGTCCGCCTTCCCTGAAACAAGATGTTATTTTTTGCACCCTTTTGGAATCTTAGACGCACATCAATGCTATTTACACTCAAAAGAATGTCTTTCTCCCGGTCCAGAATCTTGCACATTTTGCTGATTGTTATCATCACCACCAGTTATTAATGTTATTCTTACACAAATATGATTTACAGCGTTTCCCAGAACGACAAAGCTGGTTGGTAACTCTTGCCCATTGTATGTGCTGTCCCGGTTTTTTCTCAGCCTCCGCGATTGTAACAAGAGTCATGCTGTCAGAAAGAAATCGTTTTAAGTCCGTGTGTCCGTCATCTGTGGACAATGCCCACTATTAGCGGATTATAATCCGCAAAAAGAGCAGGTACTGTCGTGTGGACCACGGACTGTGGCCCATGTGATGCGATGGTTGTGACAGATGCGAGGTTGATTGCGTAAATTATTAACATTCAATATATTCGTTCTCTTGAGAAGCTTATCAGTTAAAAAAATAAGCTTTGTGTTTCAGCTTTTAGCATCATTTGGACATATGTCTTACATTACAATTAACCTTATCGGCTTGTTCACATTTATACGAGCAAAAGTGTTGTTTAAATTGAATCGTTAATTTGTTTTGCAAACTATGCTAGTAATCCGTGAAATCATAAATATCCAAATTCCCTAGGCTCTAGCAAAGTCTACACGCACACATATCGCTTCCTCTTATAACTTGCGTCGTAATATTTGCTTGCATTAGCAGATGCAAGGTTGTCAATGCTCGTCATCGTCCCACGGGATCTGTCGATTATCCCAAACAATAACATGCAGTACTGACCGAAACGTGACCAGTCTTCAGGGAGTCACTTGCTGTTGCGTTTGTTATTCTAAGCTGTGCACAAATACTACCAATTCCTTCTCCTTCCCAGAATGAACACAGTTAATACAGAACGTGGTCGAAGATTGTATGTGATTATGTTACTCCTGCTGTATGTGGGTTAAATTAAAATTTGTCACTTCGCCTTTGTGCGTATAAAAGAAGCAAAAGGATTTGGTTCACAGTGTCCTTTCTTAGCTGTTAAATAAACTTAAATTGTTCCATGTAACATTCCCATCTTAGCTCGGCGAATCTATCTATGTCAATGAATGCATCTTGTCCAGCGTTTAAATAAATTGTACCATTTAAATAGATTAAATTGACATTTTCACCATAAAGTTGCACTATTTTGACTATTGAAAACTGATCATTTTCTTCCTTTCACGAGTCTGTTTTCCAAAAGGGGACCTTTTTTGGCTAATGTAATGCTGACCGACTTAGGTCTAACTGGTAGAGACTCCTGAAAATGTTTTCTGTAACTAAAGTAAACAATCACATTTAATGTCATCCTATCGTGTTTGGAACTAAATACACTCAAGATATTCTAAACATCATTAAATTCCTTGTACCGTTCACTCCACATGTATCCACACAAGTTTCCCACATTTCGTACACTCTCCCTGTACAAAGCCGAAAAAACTGGCCAGCTACATTGACATGTCAATCAAACCGCCACGCAAACCGCAGGCTTATGCGAATCGAATCGCGAGCCTCCATAATGCCCACAATTGATACAATGTATTGCGGGAACGCCTCGAAACCTCCGTCAATACCAAATAACTGTTTTATTTTAGCCCTTTTTGGCCCTTCAATATGCACCACCATCTTTTGCGTTATCTACCTCACTTATTCCATCTATATAAGACTCAATATCGTACTTATAGCGTCGTGGAGCACGTGTTTTGGAGTTTTAGAGCAAATCTTCATGTATAGGTTAATCCCGTATGACAATGTCTCCTTAGCACCTGCTTTTTATTGTGAAATTTGGGCATTTTGAGTTTGTAACGGTATGCAAAGATGGTTTCGATAATTTTGACAATACTGCACTGTTGTGCATGAGATTATTTTTGGAAAAGGCAATGAGAAAGAACTGGGTAGGTTGGGGATTACCAGCATGGGCTTCTATAATAATCAATGAAACTATTATTCAACGCAGATTTCAGCAAGGTTTTGCAACCTCATGCGTGGTATCTTGAGTCTTGTTTTCTTTGGTAAAATTTTAAGATAAAACTAGAAAACGAAAATATATTATTATTCGTAGCGTGAAAAAATACTTTGCTAATTACTCACTTTTTCTTAAAAAATCAATTTATTATTCGTTATTAATATTGCCTCGTTCAAAATCAATTTGTATAACTGAAGAATTTACTTGCAATATTAATAACGAATAATAAATTGATATTCGCCTTCATCATTAAGTTCCAGCTCTCCCAACTGTGGCAGTCACCGCGCCAGCAGTTGTCCAGCCGATGGGTCTGCTGGCCAGGGCGATGGCATCACTCAGCCAAATGCACAGGACAGGGCCACATATCAAGTCACGGAAGTCTAGGAATCCCCTCAGTGGAAATCCTTTTGCTAAGGTATTTTAACGAAATATTTTTCATTCGATCATACGAATTCAACTCACACTTGACGGGTTTGTGTTCGTAATTATATTTTTTTAGTTATCATTGCATTCAAATAAATACCTATACATGTACCATTATGTATTTCCAGGGCGTAGTATTAAAGACAGTAATAAAGAAACCAAAGAAGCCCAACTCTGCGAACCGAAAGTGCGTGTTAGTGCGCCTGTCCAACGGCAAGGAGATGGTGGCGTACGTGCCCGGCATCGGACACAACCTGCAGGAGCACAACATTGTCCTCGTCAGGGTTGGCAGGTGAGGGGCATCCGTAATCAAAATAATACAGTAGTTCTGTTCTGTACAAAATCTCGCCACAAAATCTTAGATGAAGTGAGCTCATACTATGCTGATGCCGTTTCAATTTTCCCGGTGATATTTTAACGGAATAGACAGTTCTTGTTCTCTCAAGACAATAGCCCATGCCGATTTCGTGGTAAAAGTATGAGCCGGGCAGCAAAGTGGCTGGGTTCGCCTATCTGCACTCTGAAGCATTAATTCTGTCAACATTATCTCTTTCTCTCTGTGCTGAAGTTAAATCATCGATGTATTGACATCAAAACCTGTTTGAGATGATAAAATAAATAGCGGTACATGCAGTGGATGGATCGCCTCTAAAATGAGTCTGTATCGTTGTGGAATCCTGAACCATTCTATCTATATCGTAGATACAAGATACTTTATTTATTGTACCTAACATGAGTAGGTAATATATAAGATCGTAATGGTGCATTTTATATACCTACATAAAATAAAAATAGTATGGGCTAATTTCTAATATTAGGTACTAAACTAGATTCAAAGAATTGAGAACACCAAAAATCAAAAATTAAAATCATCACAGTATTAAAATGTGCTCAATACTCAATATATAGATTGCACGTCACATTGTGAACTAAGGTGGTCCTTTATTCCTAGTCCTAATATCCGCATCAACACATTCCAGGTTGAAGGACTGTCCCGGAGTGAAGCTAAAGTGCGTCCGCGGCAAGTACGACCTGCCGCAAGTGATCAAGCAGAAAGTGTAACCTGTAGTTGTAGAGCCCTCAATATAGTGATAGCCTAAGAATATATCGCGGTTTTATTAAGTGCCTAAGCCCACTATGCCGAAGATACTCGACCGAACTTCGGCGTGAGTGCGCCTGCAATGCTATTTCAATTATTAGCAACACATTTTCCGAAATTATGTTACGTTTCGGCGTACCACCGAACTTCGGTCGGGTGTAAGTATGGCGGCAACGTATTCTCTATAGTAACACATTATACACGACGGAGGTTCGGTTCGGTTCGAACTTTGAAACTGGCCTTCGTGTAGTCTTGTAGAATTCAATGGGTGCACCCAAAATTCTTTCTTGTATTTGTCCTCTTCTAAACCTGTGCAATCGCTATTACAGTAAAATTATCCATTTTTTAGACAAAACGACACGACACCACGACGGCGCTCGAGACATTGAATTCACACAACGTTGCACAACAGAATTGCTGTCGCGTATTTTCCGCTCTTATGGTTTGTCATAGGTATCAGCCGAATACGTCGGAATGTAAAATCAACCGCCGAACTTTGGTCGCGTACCTTCGGCATAGCTGCGCACTAAAGTCATTTCCATTAAATATTTTATCATTAAAAGTTTAACTTTCATTAGTAGGGATTAAAAATGAAGCTCTCTAGTAACTTACCGGTAAATTAAGCCGCTTAGGGCAATCCCTAACTCATTAGTAGTTCAAAATATAACGGGAATGATAAAACTAGAAATTAGCAAACTTTCTTCCTAACTTATATTCATATAAAGTAATGGATGAAATGGTATCGCGCTAGGTAAGAAATTAAATAACATTCAGGGATACAGTTCTATTCGCGAATACTTTAATTCTATTGGATAACACTCGCTCGCGGGAAGGTGCGCCTGCGCAAGCCACGCCTCTTGAAAGATGCATTTATACACACACATCAAATTATGTGATATAAGTAAGTCTGAGTGAAATATAGAACATTATCGTATGGTACGCGTCAGTAGCCTAGCTTTCTAGCAGCGAAAGAATATTTTTAAAATGGGGTCAGTGCGTTCAGAGATTTTGATTACCTTTTACAAACATAAAATAACAATTTTACCTCTTTATAATATTAGTTTAGATAAAAATGTTATTGTTAAGTAATTATTCGTAGTCATTGATTTTTAAATAATTTGAAATTAATTAATAAAACACAAGTGTTGCTAAGAAGAAGTTCGATATGCATCTTGCTAAATACACAGCATTTCGTGATTTAAAGTCGAATTATTAATTCACTGAAGTAAAATGACAGGTGGTAGCTGTCACTGTTAAATATTATGAAAATGTTTTTTGTGTTCTAGATTTTACGATTAAACTAAAATTACTTACTTAGATTAAACTAAGTCGTTAGTTAATTCAATGTTTGTGATTATATAAAAAATAAAATAGAAATATGAACTTATTATTTTACAAGGTGACAGCTAGCACCTGTCATTTTACTCCAGTGAATCAATTTGACTTTTATAGCTTATTGTGTTTAGTATTTTCCAGAAGGTTTGTGTATTAGGGTTATAAAAATGAAAAGTTGTAGAATACATTTTAATCCGTGTTATTAAATTAGGACAGTCTTTTACTTAAACTATTTATATTAGGTTATTCATAAATTACAATCGTTACATACACAATTTGTACGTATCTATAAATTAATTTAAATAATTGCACAATAGAGCTACAGAGGTAGATACAAGTTTTACAAACATCTACTTAAACTAACTTAAAACTATTTACATTGCACAGTCTTCTAATAGGAACATAATTTACAAACTTATTCCAACAAAAATTCTTATGACGTCAGCATAGGCACGATTGCTGACAGCGACCACAAACTCTTGTACTTAAGGCTGCTTTTAGCGCAGCAACTTCTTTCCTCAAGTAACTCACTTTGAGAGCTAAGTGAATCTCCCTCAGCTTCCTTCTATCTCTGCTCTGCTTGGCTGCGTAGTTGTTCCTCTCCCTCTGACGCCGGTACGTGTCATCAGCTGCGTCGGAGTTGGTGGATCGGACTGTGCGGCGCATGCGTGGATTGTTGCCTAGCAACGCGCCGCCATTTTTCTCCGCCATCACTCTTAACGCGTTCCTTTCAAACTCTTGAAAGTCCGGGTCATCGGATAGCGAATCTGCGTCGATCATGTAATAAGGCCTCTTCGCTGGAGCTTCTATCGGTGATGCCGGCGGTGATAACGCCACGTGACGCGGCGTCATCGGGTTGAACGACAGTGAATCATATTCCGAAGAACTGCCTCCAGGAGAAATTTGTCCAACAGGCGCATAATACCCGTTGTAAGGTAGAAAATCCGGTGGCACTGTCAACTGCGGTGCGTAAAACTCTCTTGAATACGGAAACTGTGTTTCTTGGACGGCGGCAGTCTTCGATAAGTCCAAGGCGGCATCGTCAGCGTACGGGGTCCACAGAGCCATGTTTGAGTGTGCGTCGTTTGGGGTGCGAGCGGTGAATGATCCGAAGGGGTGGTAAGAACGCTCTTTTATGCAAAGGGGCGGAGCTCGGTGGTAGGGGTGCGCTCACGAGGGGTGGGATCACCGCGGTCTCCCCTAACGGAACTGTGAGAAAACAATGGGGTGAATAGTTGTGTCCAAATAAGTTTGTGGTGCAATGTATTGTGTAGGTATATGCCTACAGTTATTCGAAATGTTTGTTCTGTGTGTTATTTAATTGTCCTGTACTGGGAAGTAGATAGGTTTATTCGGTTGCCAACTACTGCTAAACAAAATATCAACTGCTCTAGAAAAAGACATTGGTTTCTGCTTAAGTAAAATTAAGGTTGAATAAATTATAATATACCAATAATTTCATATGTTTAATGTATTTTCAAATCAATATTAAATTGCTTAGGCACTAAACAACAAGTTACCGTTATTTTGCAATAGTAAGTAAACAGATCTCTAAATGATGTAAAAAATATTAGGATCATATTAATTAGCTAATCACTTTGTTTTCCACCTCATGTTTAGTTATGTGCGCAAATGACTTAAGTTAGTAATCATTATCTGTTTTAATCCGTTAATAGCCTTACATCTGAGGACGTAAACAACTTCTGATGTCAACAATTTTATAATGAGCTTTGAAGATGTCTTCCTAATTATGTTTTGCTAGTCACTAAGAAAATAAGTGATTAAGTGTAAACGTTATTTTTTGTTCTTTATAAAACGTAAATATTTTATATTCAAAACAGTTTTCACTACAGCCGAAAATTTGCGGATTTTTAATTCACTGTTAACCTTTTAGGAGGTGAAATAACTCATGATTATAAACAACTTTCACTATGGGACCAACTACGAAATAGCAAAAAAAAACTGTTTCATACATTTTCATCGGGGACCTAAATATTGCATTTTTGTATGAAACATCTGATATTTTTTTCGATATTTCATAGTGGAAGTTGCTCATAATCACCAGTAGGTACTTTCCTTAAATGTTAACAGTGAATTAAAAATCAACGTGTAAGTACATTTTTGAAAAAATGTTTGCGCTTCGCTTTAAAATTAAGACAGATAAAATTATACAACGACAGACTTGACATACATACCTACTTAAAGAAAAGTACCTATTTCTGAAACAACATAAACAATAACATGCAATACCAAGTACCAACAAAACGTTTAGGTAAAGTCACAACACTAATCTAACAACTATCACAAAGGCACGCGCCGTCCACAGCCTACCTGCCGGGCGCCGTACTACCATTGTCTCGACCATAGACACCCGTTTACAATACGGGTGCATTATTTTACACTGTAATCTAAAAAGGTAGCCATTTTTATGACGACTTAAATACTTTTACGAACGGAACTTTTTCGACATTAGAAATTGTGGATTAAAATTTGCTCAAATGTAAATAGTAATGTTTTATTGTAACCGCTCATGAAGGCGGCAAATTAATTCCGTTCTTTGCTTTAGTTATTTTGAAGATTAGTAGGGTAGGGATTACGTTTACAATTAAGGCCCGCATAAGATAATGGTGTGTTCAATATTTTTAGGCGTTCGTTTGTGGATTATATCAGTATTAGGAATTTTACTAGAAAATTATAAATCTCCCAGTTCATGCTACCAACAGTTGCAATTTTTTTAATCTATTTGCGTAACTGATAACTGTAAAGATTGAGGTTAAAAGGACCAAACATAAGGCGACATTTTTTTAAATATTCACCCCGAGCCCCCGATCGACCAAGGGCTTATAAAATTTAATTGTTGTCCAAAAATAATACCAACTAAGTACTTATGTTTTCTTCATATCGAGACTAATTTCAATGCGGGCGTTTAAGAATGAAGAAAGCTAACTGGACAGTCAGCTTCACTTATACTGCCAAACAATTTCAAATCTTCATATTCATGGGGAAAAATAACCATTGAATAATCTTAGTAACATATCCCTATTCACCGGACCACCGTGACATCATAATCGCAGTAAAGAGTTACATACACAATGCGCCTGCCGGACGACAGTTGCGACATTATTGTCGCATGGCCAACTCTAATATGCGCTGTGTCGTGGAAATGCGCGTGAGTGGACAACTGAGATGTTACGGAAATTATTTGTAAGAATATTGTTATTGATATAATAGATCGGACAGTCTGTCGGTGGCTAATTGAAAATCTGATGGTCTCCGGTTAAATGTATTTTTGGAAAGCATTTGGGAGCTACTTGACTACTCATTCTAACGGAAATCCATATTTTTTATAATGATAAGTATACAATTACACATTATACATTGTCATTTGGTGAACGCTGCAGTATTTTAAAGGTATTCTAAAAAGATAGAGACTAAGAGTGAATTTCCCCAGTGAAACTGAACGCGATCAGCACATAAACCACGGGTGGAATATTGACATTGACAGCTCTTGAACGCGGTTCAGATGTGTTAATAGCGTTCAGTTTTATTGGGGAAATTCACCCTAAGTTATACAGAAACATTGTTCAAACTTTATGGTTTTTCCAGCCCTTGAAATCAACGTTGTATTCCGTATACTGCGTATTAAGGCTAACATTTGAATTCATACCACCGCGCAACGATTAGAGATCATTTCCAACACAACGTGGGCTATTAAAATACTCAATCAACAGTTCCATAAAGCTGTGCCCGGAACTGTAACTTCATCAATCTCTCACACAATGGTACCTACTGCATGGCGATGTCGTCCAGTGAATGGGTTGCCTTCCCACGACGACCACTGTTGGACAACTTGATCGATCGACCGGTGTCATCGTATAGCGGGAGTTGGCGCAGTTGCGGCGTCATTATATGTGTATTTCCTGTGCTTCTGTATTAGGAATTAGTAACAATATCAATGGCAAGAGCAAAACTGCTTTTGAAATGCATGCAGGAATGTTTGTCAAACTGAAAAGTTACATAATAAATTGCTAGCCCTGTTGTTATTTGGAGCGAATGAAGAGATAGATATGCAACTGTTTTAAACGATCCGTTAGTCTTGTAATTTGGAAAGTAGTATAGCCCATAGGTAGGTACCATAAATTACCTAGCTGATGAACCTGTACGCTTACCTTAATTTGGGCATTTTTGTAGAGCTGTCTCATTCACAAGGCACATTGCAAAACTAACAATTCTATTATATCATAGTACATAGAAGAATAACAGTAATTTTGATCGCCCCTATCCCAAATATTACATAAACTGCACCCCTTCATTTGCTGAGGGGTGTCGCAACTATTGACAGCACGATGACATCCCAGGAAATTCCAATATTTACCCATTAACTAGTAACGCTATAAAATAACCCTTATTTATAAGAGATAAGGTTTATTTTTGTAGTACGGTAGTTGTGATATTGGTAAGGTCACAGATGCACAGCGATATTGATTTTTTCGACAATTTAATGTTATTTTTATTGTCACGTGTGGGTCGCTCACGCCTTTTAAGGAGCGAGACGGGATTTACAAGGTGTGATGTACCTAGTGGTAGGCACCGTTCGAGTACAAGGGGTTTGTGCGGTAGGTGTCTACTACAAAGTCGGAAGCTATACTTTGAAAATGTTTGGAAGGTACCTAGTTATCGAGTTAGAATTTTTATTAACGTATTATTTATTTATTTTTAGGTACTCACAAAACACTTAAAAGAGAAAAATACCTACATGAAGATACAAGAACACAAAGGTACTGCATGTCGTCGCTCGGCATCCAATGCCGCGAATGTGACATTTTTGGCGAAAAGCATTTTTAAATGCAGGATCAGGTATTTGAACGTGTATAATGAAATGAAAAAGAGCGACGATAAGCATGTTTATTGTATCTAGCGTGTAAAGTTCTAATAACCCTATCTCGAAAGAAAAAAAGAAAATAATTTTATTTGATCTAGTCTTAGCAGGAAGAGGAAGGTAGCAGGGACTAAGCCGACGTTCACGGACGTAATAAAATCGCGGCGATTTTATTGTGCACTTGATTTTCAACGCTCTACTTAGCGCCGAGAGTTAAAAATCCAGTGCTAATAATGTTACTAGTACCTACTTCATTTATTCCAATATAATAAATATGTACCTAAATCAGTAGAATTTACATTACCCTAAATCGAAATGTACAGGGCACTATAAAAATAAAGCGCCCTTCTAAAGGCGCTTACGATCATAAAACAAAGTGTTATTGAAACTGTACGACATGCAAATTGCATTGTGGACCATTCGTAAAGGATTAACGCAAGAACTAAAACAATGACATTCTGCGTAGCTTGCGAAAGAAAACGGGACAGACATGAATGGTGGAATTATCACTATCTGATAGAAAATGTCTTGCAGCGAGAATTTTAACAGTATCTTAGTGGGTTCGGGTATCTACAGGCGGTACAGCAGACTGATTAGCTGGAAGTTTTGTTGCTAATCCGTTGGCTGTTATTTTTTGTGGCATCAGGGTGACTGCTCGACGCTTCAGTTGCACTCAGAACAAACGTCTGTGTGCAGTGTCTGCATTTTTAACATAAAAGTATAGGGAACGTAATAAGTTATGTAGATAACCTCTTTGTAGAGCCCAGGGCGCAAAAAAAAATCCATAAAATATTAGGTAGGTACAGCATAGGTAGTAAGTACAATAAGCTTTACAGCATTCGACCAATCACATGCCTCACAATGTGTGCGCATTGTGCAACGCACCACCCCTAAATTTTGGAGAGGCAAGAGGCGGTATTAATGGAACTTGTGCAACCAATGCTCTAGTAGGAAAAATACGGTTTTTTGTTGTTGTAGGTATTTATTACATATGTTCTATAATTGGATTGATTTACCGGGCCAGAAAGAAAGTCAGACTACAGACTAGACTAGCTGTAGGCTGTAGGTAACGATATGACGACATATCGTTACGAAATACGAATAACGATATTTAACCCTCAAAAACGATGGTATCATCCATGGTTAACCACCTACCTATAAAAACACGGGTGGCGCCACTAGCGAAAAAGAAAATGGAATCAGTCTTCCGTGTTAGCTTAGTTTTCTTCAGAAATGCCAGATTATTTCAGCAGGCTGCAAGTAGGTACTTGTTTTTTAACTAAAATACCTATAGCTACTGCGTTAAGCCTGCTGTCAATGTATAAAAGTTCTTACCGTATCTACCGACTTATTGCTTCTAACTTCTAATTTGAAACCCAAAATACATGATCTAAAACTAAAATGAGGTTTTTTTTGTGTTCTTAAGGGGGAATGTGTTCATGAAAGACTTTTTTAATTACCATGACTACAAAATTTAAAAACTGCTTCGGTTCTCGAAACATTATTCGATGGCTGATTAGACCCCTGGTCACGTCGCACGGAGGGTGCAATACTAATTGAGTGAGGGTCTGAAGGGCAGGGGTAGCTCCCCAACCAGCGCAACACATAAACCCTTGCGTTTGGGCACAATGTATGGCTCGCTACGTAGAAAGACCCACGTTAAAAGCGTCCGTAATAAAAGATAAAAAAGAATTCAAAAATTAAAATAAATTAGAACCTAGACTTTTAAAAGTATGTAGGTACTTATTAGTGTCTTAGCGGCACGGCCTAATAGAGCTGTGGTTAGTGGCACAAGGATGAATCACTAACTATAAAAAAAAAGTTTCCCGGTGAAATTATACATAACCAAAATCTGTAGTCACAAAAAATCCTTCTCTAGAGACACGTGACACGTCTCTTCATTTTATCGCCACATTTCTGTCCTCGCGCCGAATGTTTTCTCAACGAAATGGCAGATAATTATGATTGCCATTCTATATGAGATGTGATGGGGTTTCGTAGAACTTTCCTGTTCAAATAGGTACGGGGCTTAAACACGTGCCGATCTGTCAGCACAAGCCGGGTTGATAGTTGATAGGTACTGTTTTAATAATCTCAGAGAATGTTACCGGTTTTGAGGAATTGCGCGACAGTTTCGTATAGATACCTAGGTAATTAACACTACTTAAACGGAAATGTACGATAGAATTTCCAATCGATTCAACCTACCATTTGAATAATTTACGGGGTTTGGTTTCCGCACTTAGTCCGTCAGGTGGACCATTGTGCGTGAGCCATGGCAGTCATCTGGTGGTTATTCCAACCAGCCCACCTCCCTCCAGAAGTCATTTAAAACTCCTGGTCTGTTCAGAACATCTGTGAAAGATCTGGGTGACCCGAGGGTTTCTGTTCTAATATGGGTGACGCCTGTGCATTCAAAGAGCACGTGCGCGACGGTTTCCTCAGCCTCCATGAACGCCCTGCACAGAGAACTGTGAATATGAACTCTTTTAATAGGCAAGTGGGCGCGGCTTGCGCACGCGCCGTGACCGTGAACCGTTTCTATCTTCAAGCCACGTGCGCGTGCGCGTCTTTTACCGACCAATCCGAGCAAGCAGGGATATGTAGATGTTTTGTACCTATTGCAATATATTGCACGTTGCATTTCATTATTCAAAATAATTATTAGATGGAGCATTCGATCCAATCTGCCATTGGGAATAAACGTTTTTCGAGAAACGTCACGAATTATTTTTTTTGAAAAATAATCTATTTTAAATTATAATCTTCTTTACTTCATTTAAAGGTACTTATAAATAATATTTCTTATTATATATAAAATAAAAAAACGAAAATCTGTAGCCTACCGGTGTCGGGAACAGGGTCCAAGCTACAGTTCAGGGCTCCAGAGAGATGAACCTCCTAAAAATGCGAGCCAGAAGTACCGCTTTCTGAATCAAGCCCTTGATCCAACTGCCCAACGAGAGTCTGCTCAGGTGTTGGCGTAATTGAGGCTGTTGGCGTATTATGCCATTAGCTGTTTTTAAATTATCATTACTCATGTATTATGTATTTATACCAAGAATAGAATAGATATATTTATATTGCAATTAATGTAGGTAGGTATCTACAAAAATCAGTAGAAAAATAGTTTATTTTTGGTTTAGGTATGTAAGGAAGTAGGTACCTATTTGCAGTAATACTCTTTACCCTCTTTTATATACTTGCAGATACCTAGTACCTACCTAAGTAGATAGGTAAGAAGTATATAAACCAGAATGCATTTAAAAATAAGTAAGTATTTGTAAATTGTAAGTAAATAATATTTTTAAACCCGCAATTTGCGGAGATTTTGGTCCTACAGAAGTAATAGAACGGGTAAAAAAAAATCAAAGGTAAATAAAGGCTATAAAATTAATCTCTAACCCTATGACTGCCGAGTTAATCCGATGGACGGCGGCGGCCGCTTATAAATGGCCGTATTATTGCCAGTATTGCCACTCTTTTTACGAACTTAAAAACATTTGCAATAACGCGCGGCAAGAATAAACGCCACCGGTACTTTTTAATCCTCTAAATAATTTTATTGCGGATTATAATTTTTCTAGTAACTTAGCAATAAAATTACTTTTAGTAGGTCTATCTAGAATTTAGTGCTAGGGATAAAAATTTATGTTAACTCCTTTTTTCTATTTTTTCCTAACTAGGTTATAAACCAGTAGAAATTAAATACAAAATAATGATTCTAGATCCCATAGTAAGTATTTAATTATTTAAATAGAATTCTGCCCTGTTTAATTAGATTACCTACCTACCTACTTGCTACTGTTGCAGCGTTTGGTGATTTATCAGAAACTGGTAACTTATTGTAGGTATTTTGTTGGTACACAAATTATCTTGAACTAAGTAGGTACCGGAAGTAAGTGAAAATAACAAATTCGTTTTCGTCTATAAATTTTATAACACTATAATTAATTTATACAAAATGTCGTTCACACAATTGCACAAAAATAAATACAATCCATTCAGTATCTAATAATTAAATTCAATTTGGTCTACCGACACTTTATAATCCATTTAAATTAAATAACTTATCCGACAGACTAATCTACTTGCGATATTTGATATATTTACAACTATGTAGGTACTACATATATAAGACCATTGCTAGTTTTAAGCTAGTCTATCACTTTAAAGTCCGGTCACTGAACAATTTGTTTGTCAACACTCGCAAATCTGTCGACAGCGTCCACAGATGCCGGCAGTTAATCTCGATCTTAAATCCGCCATCTTCTTCTTCAAATAAGTCACCTGGAATGCCAGTCGTACCTCTCTCAGTTTCCTTCTGTCTCTGCTCTGCTTGGCTGCGTAGTTGTTCCGCTCTCGTTGTTTCCTATACGAGTCGTCAGCAGTCTGGCTCGTCTGCACCGCCCTTCGCATTCTCGGGTTGTTGCCCAGTAATGTTCCTCCGTTCTTCTCCGCCATAGCTCGCAGGGCATCTCGTTCAAACGCCTGGTATTCCACGTCATCACTGAGGGATTCCGAGTCGTAGAACTTTGGTGATTCCGGTGGTGAGGACGCGTTCGGTTTGCTGTGCGACCAACTTCCGATTGATTCGGGAGACATCGCCGATGGCACTGCATACGAAGTTTGCTGATACGGATACGTGACGTAGTACTGGGATTCCGAGTACGAGGGGTATAGTCCCGACAGAGGTGGAGATTGAGGAGCACTAGACGCGGGGAGAGGAGACGCTCTCTCTGCCTTCACCGCGTGTGTACTCAAGTCCAAGGCAGCTTCCTGCGCATAAGGAGTCCACAGGGCCATGTTGAGAACTTGTCTACTTGACGTGCAAATCACGAATGTCCGTCTATTTTGGCGGGCGACTGTCGTTTAAAAGGGGCGGAGCCTAAGTGACCACCCCCGGAAGAAGGGTTGAATGCAGGTAGCCACCCTAACGGACCTCGAGTGTTGGATGATTTATGGGTTTCTTTCGGGTTTTTTGAATGGACCAAATGAACATAACGTTATAGTGAAATTCGAGGTGAGTATTGATAGTAATTAGTGGTCCATAGTCCATATTGTTATGTGACTAATTAATCAATCATAAACACTCCGCTAATGTGATTGTGTTTTTCAGTTCTCTACAATTACTAGAGTCGATATAGGTAGGTAGGTAACTAATGGATGGAACAAATGAATGTTTACCTACTTAATGACTTAATTTTACATCAGGAAAAAGAAAGTATTATAATAATATATTACTTATGTAAATCTTCAGTTTGTGATTTAGGTGCCTGCAGATAATTTAACAGTAGAGAAATTATTCAGTAACACATTCACATCGCCTTGTCAATTATAATTATAATGAGTTATTTTTATGAGTTAGGTACTCATGCTTAGGTAGGTACGGATGCTGTTCTACCGTGTATTTAAATCCGTAACATTGCCAATTTCTAGCAAGTTCTGGACATACAAGTTTCTTGTGCGTATGCTAAAATGGTTTACCGTTGAGTCATATTTTAGTCCCTTCTGGAACTAACAATTAATTAGCGATGCCCATTACATAAGAGCTGTTCCCTACGTCCGCGTCATCTCTATGAAAAGCTTGTATTACGAAACAAATACTTTTGGACACAGCTGCATTGGCTTTCACTTACCAACTGTTTATTATGAACTTTGTTTGAATATAAGTAAGGGTTATTTTTATGTAAACTTGGGTTACAAAAAGGATTAGACCGTCACTTGGTTGTCAATTGCAGAACCCTTCCGCGTGCAAGTTAGTTAACGGTGTTATTATTATTATTGGAAGTGATTTCTGGTCTTCCCAAAAATATTCGATTAATTATCTACCTTCTGGGGTTTTTTTTTAAAAGTAAATCGCATCATTTTAAGTTGATAAGTTTATTAAAATTGCACAGTAGGTATCTATCGGTATGGTAAAATAATACCTACTTCTTTGAACGATAGTTGCCGATTCGAGTTTTTTTTTTTTTTTTTTACTGAATCCTTATAAATGCAACGGTACCGTCAGCACATTTTTGTGCAGTTCCACTTAAAATCAATAGTAATATTTTAACATTTGTGCCGATTTCACTCTAATTCCGTCAATATTCAATGATTTTGTAATCCTCAATCCACAATTTTCTAGTAAGTAGGTAATCTTAAGATTATGGCGGTGTGACCTTTAACTAACTTAACTTTATTTACTGGATTTACTACTAACTAAGTTTTAGTTGTAAAAACAACAGCAATAAAAAACCGGCTAAGTGCGAGTCGGAGTTGCGCTCGAAGGGTTCCATACCATTATCTATAAAAACGAGCAAAAATCACGTTTGTTCTATGGGAGCCCCCTTAAATATTTATTTTATTCTATGTTTTAGTATTTGTTGTTATAGTGGCAACAGAAATACATTATCTGTGAATTCAACTGTGTAACTATCACGGTTCATGAGATACAGCCTGGTGACAGACGGACAGACAGACAGACAGAGGGACGGACAGCGGAGTCTTCGTAATAGGGTCCCGTTTTAGCCTTTGGGTACGGAACCCTAATATAATAAAGCATCAATGTTTATGACTTGGATGGCATCTGTACTCCATAGGTGTTATCTTTAGTTTGCAGATTGTTTTAAAAGAAGATAATAAAACCGCACTTTACGACCAGCGTACTTGGCAATAACATCATTCGTTCTAAAATCTATTAAACCAGGTAAATGTTTGTTTTTTGCTTTTGTAAACTAGCTGTTATAATATTTTCTTTCGGCTCAAATTAAGACTAGTCCATACTCTTTATTATTATTATAAATTCGAAAAAAGAAGAAATTGTTATAAAGACTCTTCACGCCTACACTTCTGAACGGATTTAAAATGAAAAATCACCCCCTCGGATGGGTGATCATCTTCACATACAGAGACTCCTCCGTGCCTCGGAAAGCAGATTAATCCGTTGGTCCCAGTTGTCATTCGTAGATCTTTGGCAGTCTTTACGGGTCGTCAGAAGCATAAAAGTTTGACAACCAGTACCTATCACCAAGGGGTATCGTGTTACCCAGTAACTCGGTTGTGGAGGTCAGATAGGCATTAGCTCCATGTAAAATACTGGTATTCAGCTGCACCCAGAGAGACTGGAAGCCGATCCAACATAGTTGGGAAAAAGCACATGATTTTTAACATGTTCAGTGCCGGGAGCCCTCCTGGAGGGTTCACTCAAGTCGCATATATGCTGAGAGCCCTCGCGGAGGGTGCATTTTAAATGTAGGCTTTTCTTAGCAAATTCGGCATTATAAACTGTGAAAATAAAATCAGTTAGTGCAAACGTAATGCCGATGACCCTCCTGTAGTCAACTTGCAATATGTATGGCGGCATGGCGTATGAGCTCTATGAAAAACGGGTGGAGTCGAAACTGTATGTGTAATGTGTGGATTGGAAATAAAATCAGAGTCCGTATCGTGAGCTAATATTTATTCTAGTATTTATTTAATTAAAATCGGGCCACCCGCTTATCAGTTAATTGCAATTTAAAAATAAAGTTATAAAATAACCCAATTATTAAATAATTATTAATAATAACCATATTATTATTTTTAAGTTGCGCACTTAGAATGATAAAAACCCGTTTAATTAAAAAGAGAAGATTATTTTCACTTACTAACTGTCTGTCTACCTTTTTAGTAGGGTTAGGACATAGGATACCTACTTTTTATCCCGATAGTAGGTACGTTCCCGTGGGATAATTTCCGAGATCCACGCGGGCGAAGCCGCGGGCAGAGGCTGGTACTCTACATATATACAATATCGGAAATAGTAGGTATTGAGATTTGCGCCACACAATACGACTAAGTAATGCCTCGGCTACACTGTCTCGATAACGCGAACTACGCTTCGCGCGCTCTCTATCGCACTCGATGTCTTGCTGTACAACAGAGAACGCGCTGTTATGGGTCTTCCAGTAAATAGGTTTTTAAAAAAAAGAAAGGATATTTAACTGGAATAAGGACACTTTATTTAGATCGACTTTTAAAAGAAAGACCCATTGGCAGACCCGTCCGCTTTAAGAGTTAAGACCCAACTAACTGTTCCCATGCCACCATGTAGGTGATACTCTTATCTGTCAGCGCCTGCTAGGCGCTGATTCATCTTTAGCCCTTACAGAGCCGGGGTATAACACCTCCCCCCTAAGAAATAACTTCGGGGTTACTTGCGAAGTTATGTGCAAGGATGAAATAAGGGCTAAACTCTAGTTCTAATAGTTGGCAAGGGAACCACTTCAACATCGGCATTACTATCCTCGGGGTTGCTATCGCAAGAGGGTTGTGGCCTTGAGGATGAAAATATTTCAACAAGGGTTCTGCTGCCGGGTCGGATACATTTATACACTCTAAAAAACAAGTACAATAATATAAGAATTATAACTAACAATATAACGACAGAATAATGTGTCCCATACCTTACTATGTGTGGGCTATCAAGAACATTATCTATATCATGTAGTTTTACAAAAAAATGTTGATTTAATTTTAAATCGTCTAAGTCGGTATTTAATAGTTTTATAGGGGCCACATTATCGATTGATTGGTTTAATTTGAACACATTACAGCAGGTATCGTTTATTAAGTTAAAATCAGGAAAACCAATAGGTGCAGAAATATTTGTTATAGTGTATTTCGGTATAAGGTTAGCACCTTTACAATAACCTATGCAGTTTGTAGGGACTGTAAGTACACCAGTGCCTAAAACTTGTATTTCAAATGTTTTGGAATTTCGACATTCTATAGAGACTATGTTGGACTCTGACTGTATATAGATCCACTTATTGTTTTCTATAGATTTCCACATATCTAAACTACCATAAATTAACTTGGTTTCACAGGATTTTGGAATTTCACTTATCACTTTGGACATGTATTCACTTTCACAAATAGGTCTGATGTCTGACGCATGAACAGTTGCGACGTCACACAGACGTTCTCCTGGGGTGATTATTCTACAGCCTTCCAAATCGTTTAGAGTACAGTATTGTGTTTTGTCTTTGGTCATTGCAATATATTTAAAACTAGGTAAAATCAAACTAAAACTGTAAGGCTTAGTGGAATTATGGGGTGTTGGCAGAGCAATAGTATGGAACAATACATATTCTTTTAGAGAAACTAAAGGAATCTGTAATACGAAAAATATCTTATTGTTAGTATTATAACTAATTATTCTAGAAACATTTAAAATAATATGAATAGAACTTAAATCTAAATTAACAGGCAGTTCCAAGTCGTTTGGCAAATGTTGGTAGTTATCGGCAAGCTCTTTGAACAGCTGTTGTGGCGTCATCATTGAAGGATGTAAAACATTTTGATAACTAAATAAGATAGAATTAGTTATGTCTTCTAGGTGGAATGATAGAGTTAAAATTGACACTTCTAGATTATTAAGTATATGTTCGAATTCGGATTGTTCCGTTATTGCAGTAGTTATGTTACTTAAGCTTGCGGAGAGCTTGTCGATAGCTTTGTTCAAATTGATTTCGTTAATTTTTATTTTAGTAACACTATTATTAAATGATGAAATTGATGTGGTGCTAAGTAAAATGTTTTCTTTCATTAATGAAACCAATTTTTTCTCATTATTTTGCAATACATTTATGGTGTCATCGTACCTGAGACCATCGTTTTCATCTAAATTGCCAAATATTTGTTTTATTACATTGCCTAGTCCACTGATCCATGCACGTTTTGATCGTTTTTCTAGCATGTGGGAAATAGACGCGTATTCTTTATATATGTCACTAAATCGAGCAATCAAGGGTTCTATTGTGTTGTCACAGCTATTCTTTATAAGGTCAATTCTTTTACATAGTTGCTCGGTGGTGCCGAAGGCTGATTTTATATTTGTGATGTGCGGACCAAGGTATGAAAGATCAAAAGGCATTATAACATTTAATTGTCCACTATTAATTTTCAGTGTGCCGAGGTAATCAAAGTAAAGGCCGGGGCTTGACTTTATCTGCTCAACAAAATAATCCTGTTGGCTCCGAGCCTGACTTGGAGTTCTGCAAGTAATATATCTACGTTAATTAATATAATTAAAACAATTACTAATACCTAAAGTTTACTTATACTATACTCTAATGTGTGCCGGTAGTGTCAGCCGGTTTTACTTGGTCCACGTGATGAGTAACATGGCGTCGATTTATAAGTAAGGTAAGTGTATTATTACTATTAACTTTGACTATTTTATAAGGACCCTTCCATAATGGAGAGAGAGCCTTACGTAATCTTAAATGGTTTTTAAGATATACAAATTCTCCGATTTTGTATGTAACCCGACGACTACGGCTATCGTAATAAGATTTTGAGGTTTCTTTAGATTTCCTCATGAAGTCTAGTGCTTTGTCACGGGAGAATTTTAACCGATTTTGTAGCATTCTGACATAGTCAGGGTATGTAGTTCCTAAGGATTCACTGTATACAGAATTTGGGATGAGTGGCTTATTTCCGAACATTAACTCATAAGGTGTAAAGTTAGTTGTCGAATGGACGGCGGTATTATAAGCAAGCATAGCTGTATAAACATACCGAGGCCAATTGGATTGTTCTGCGTTAATGTATGATTTGAGGTATTCCTTAAGGGTTGCATGACTTCGTTCCAGGGCACCCTGAGTTTGTGGGTGGTATGGAGAGGACCACAAATTTTTAATTTTGAGGAATTCGCAAGTTCTTTTAAAGAGGTCCGCCGTGAAATTGGTACCCTGATCGGTAAGTATTGTTTTAGGTATACCAAATATAGATATATAGTGAAGTAGACATTCAGTTGTTTCTTCTGCTGTAGTACTACGAATTGGATACGCGGAAGAAAACTTGGTTAAGTCATCCTGGATAGTTAATATAAATTTTAATTTTGCAGGCCCTGCTTCTGGTAGTGGTCCTACGACGTCCAGAGCTATCCGTTGGCACGGTACAGCTGAGGAGCTGGTTATGAGCATCGGAGCTCGGTTTATTTTACGCAGGGCTTTATTTTCCTGACATGGTTTGCACTGTTTTACATATAACTCTATATCAGTACGCATTCCTTTCCAGTAATACATTTGTTTTATCCTATTGTACATTCGAACAGAGCCAAGATGGCCTGCAATTGGGATATCATGATTATCGTGCAAAATCTTTTTAATTTCCGTCACAACAGGATATATAATGCTGTTGTGATATATATTAACTTTGATTCGCGTGTTGTGGAAAAGGTAAGTAAGGATATTATAGATTTTAATATATGAATGTTTTTCAAATGGATTTTTCAAATCAGATATACCGATTTCATCAACATTTCCAAATATTACTAATTCATTTCTTATTCTTTTCAGGGTTTCGAAGATTTCCGGATAAGACGTTTCATCGAAGTGGTGAACCTTAGTAAATAACAGGTAGTATATTTTATTATTCAGTTCAATTTTTAAGAATGAGAAGAGTTCTTTTTCCGATTCATGTGTACTTATACAAGTTTCGGGGTCATTTAAGATATCTTGGACATATAGATTAGATTCATCTAGGTCAATAGATGTGGGAATTAAAATAACTTTTGCGGGGCATTTCATAAGGCTTTCATTGTGTTCTTCTATTTCAGTGTTGAACACATTATCTTTATTAGATATACATTTTAAGAAAGTGTGATAGTTATCGATAGGTTCATCAGGAGATGTACTAGTGGACGGTCTGGGACTAGGATTAGGCTGAGGATTAGAGGCTATTGCCTCGTCTATTACGGGATCGGGTAATACGGCTACCTCGTTTTCAATTTCTTCTCTAAGGACATCTGGGACGTTAGAAGGTAAGTTTACATCGGATAGTAGCGAGATGTCTTCAGCTGAACCTAGGAGGATGTCTGTATCGATGTCAAGCGGAGATGGGTCTACAGGTAAGTTCAACTGGTCTCGACCAGACTCTTGGGTGGACTCTCTGTCAGTAAGAGGTCTGGAAGAAGCAGGATTCGTTTGTTGGATTGGGTTTACTGGATATCGGGATAAAGCATCAGCATTAGCATTAATTTTTCCCTTTTTATATTGGATATTATATTCAAATTCTTCTAATTTTAAACGCCAGCGGACAAGTCTGGAGCCAGGGTCCTTGCAGTTGAATAACCACTGTAATGGTTTATGGTCTGTAAGAATTTTAAACCGTTGACCATATAGGTACGGTCTGAATGTTTGGGTGCCGAAAATAATGGCAAGACATTCTTTTTCTGTAACGCTATAGTTACACTCCGCTTTGTTAAGCGTGCGGGATGCATATGCAATAGGACGATCTTGTCCTACAGGACCCTGAGATAAGATTGCAGATATCGCATGATTTGAGGCGTCACATGTTAAAAGAAAGGGTTGCGTAAAGTCAGGATACGCAAGAATAGGGGCAGAAATGAGTCTGGATTTCAAGGACTCAAAAGCCAGTTGCTGCTCGTTCTGCCATTTAAACTGGATGTCCTTTTTTAATAGAGAAGTTAACGGTTTGGCCAGTTTGGCAAAGTTAGGTATAAACCTTCTATAATAGGATACTAGGCCAAGAAACGACTTAATGTCTTTCGGAGATTGGGGGACTGGATATTCCGTAACGGCACGAACCTTATCGGGGTTCGGTTTGACGCCGTCTTCGCTGATAATATGGCCCAGATAAGCGACTTCTTTCCGTAAAAATTCACACTTATCAGGCTGCAGTTTTAAATTAAACTTACGGATTCTATCGAAGACAGCTTTTAGGTTATCGATATGTGATTTCAGATCATAAGAGTATATAACGATATCGTCAAGATAAACAAAGCATCTTGTGCCTTGTATTCCGGTAAGGCAATTGTTCATTAACTTTTGGAATGTTGAGGGTGCATTTTTCAACCCGAATGGCATCCTAGTGAATTGGAAATGACCCTGAGGGACAGAAAATGCTGTTTTAGGAGCGTCGTGAGGAGAGATAAGGATTTGATGGAAACCGGATGTTAAGTCTAAAGTACTGAAGTACTTACTGCTTCCTAGTTGGTCAAGGATCTCAGAAATTTGCGGGATTGGATATGTTTCACCGATAGTGACGTCATTTAATTTTCTGTAATCGATAACTATTCTCCATTTACGTTGTCCTTGGGAGTCTGTCTTTTTAGGGACTATCCAAATTGGCGAGCTCCATGGCGAGGATGATGGCTCAATAATGTTTTGGTTTAGCATCTTACTAATTTGGGTTTCGACCTCCTTTTTATGGCATTCTGGAAATCGATAGGACTTAGTATGAATAGGAATGTCACTACTTGTCTTGATTTGGTGATCAATAGTTGTAGTGTGTGTTAACTGATCGTTAGGCAAGTGGAATATATCGGAATATTGGGAGCAAACTTCTGTAAGAGCTTCGGATTCCTCCGGATTTAAGTGATCAGTTCTTAGTGAATTTAACACTTCGGTAGTTCGATTGGATGTCTCTTGGATATTTGTATTGACTTGGTAAGCAATGTCTAAAGGTTTAATAGTAAGTTTTAGATTAGGGTCGATTTTAATGTGTGATAATGAGGTATTGGCTATCGTCAAATTGACTCGATTGTTATCCTTTATTTTTACGATACAATTGGATATAAGGACACATTTAGACAAATGCTGATCTATGATAACTCCTTCCTTTAAATCAGTGTCTTGTACTGAACATTCGATAACTGTTTCAGTACGTGGCGGGATAACATAAAACGGATCGAAGAAATGTAATTTAATTTCAGATTTCCCTAGTTTAAGAATATCGGTGGTGTAATCAATTTTACACCCAAAAGCAGTAAGGAAGTCTGATCCAATGATTCCATCATAGGGTAGGCTTATATCCTTGATAACATGGAATTTAAATGGGATGATATTTTTATCGTCTATGTTTAATTTTAATTGAAAATGACCCTCAGTTGGAGTTGGATCGTCCCCTGGGTCTATGCCTTTAAGTTTGATTGGTTCCTTGACCAATTTTTGAGGGTTCATGATACTGGATTGTTTCAGTAAACTTATGACGGAACCAGAGTCTACTAATAAGGATAAAGGGATATCAGAGACCTGTGAGTGTACCAATATATGTGGTAAAAGTCTTTTGGATATATCAAGGTTGATTTCATACACTTCAGTGTTGGTCTTGGGGGACACTGGCAAGACCGCCGGATATTTGGTTCCGGGACTGTCTCTTTGGGGCTGGTTACCCTGTTGCATAGTCCTGGATAAATTGACGGTAGGGTCGTCAGTTTGGGGCTGGTTACCCTGTCGGTTGACCTTACGTGAAATTGGGTTAGGACTGTCAGTTTGGGGCTGATTACCCTGTTGCATAGTCCTGGATGAATTGACGGTAGGGTCGTCAGTTTGGGGCTGGTTACCCTGTCGGTTGACCTTACGTGAAATTGGACTAGGACTGTCAGTTTGGGGCTGGTTACCCTGTTGCATAGTCCTGGATAAATTGACGGTAGGGTCGTCAGTTTGGGGCTGGTTACCCTGTCGGTTGACCTTACGTGTATTTTGTTGATGGGTGCCGACAGTTACGCTTTGTCTCGTGTGGCACCCTCGCGAGACTCTAGGTCGTTTAAATCATTGGAGTCATAGGATGGAAGATGATTATCAGAGTTATCAAAATCAGGGGTTTCATAGATATGATTAACTTTGTTATTGTTATTTCTTTGGAAATAATTACTCGGTTTTGATTGATATTTATTATTGTAAAACTCGCGTTTTTTGCAGTTTTGGATATCGTGACCAGTTGTTTTACAATAACGACAGAACAAGATATCAGTTTTATTTGGATTCACATTTGGTGTAGTGTATTGTACACTAGTGTTTGATTTTGAAGGCCCTGGTCTAGATTTATTATTATTAGCAAACCTCTGTTCGGCCTGTGGGCGTTTATACAGGCTCTGTTGAATGCGTTCTTCTGAAATAGCTAGATTAATAGCTTCGTTTAAAGTTTTAGGAGATCTACATCTCACAATGTTCGATATGCGGGGATGTAGCCCCATAAGGAAATGATGGAGGGCTAAGTCTTCCATAGCCGCAGTGCGGCCAGGCAACTCCTTTGCTTTAGTATTGGATAAGGATATTTCAGTTAATAATTGTGAGAGGTAGGTCTCTACGCGAAGCGAAAATTGATTAACATTTTCTTGCGGATTTTGCCTGCTTTCCTGAAGATCAGTAAGCAGGTGAGCATAATGTTTGCGTTCACAAAATTGTGTTTTTAGGAATTCTCTAAGTTGTTCCCAAGATGTGAATTCTTTTATTGAACAGGCAACTTCCGCTTTTCCATGCAACTGGCTGAGGATATATTTAAAAAGGATTGGTCTTTGGGAATCTGAAGCGAGATCATATGCGTTATTACAATTGATGATAAATGAGTTGACGGATTCTCGACTGCCATCGTATGATTTTATGAATTTGAACAAAGTATTTAAATCTAATTCTGCCATTGTACTAAGTGCGACAGAAGCCCTGGTAATTCTAGGAGAGGTGATAGGGGACTTCTTTGTATCACCGCGTTGAGATTCTTCTAAACTTGGAATATCAATAGTTAATTTATTATCTTCTGCTTTAAGGATTTTGGGCATAATTCAAATACTAAAACATAGATAGAAGAAAACGGGTCGCAAGTAAATACAAATGTTACAATGAATAACAATGTTTTTAACTAACTTATTAGATAGGTACAATCGACTTGGTATAGGATATTAAATAATTACTCAGCCTTAGATTAATCAGTAATGACCAAAGACTCACAGTACGAGTAATGCGTAGGCGACGGATGTTATGGCGTGCAGGAACATTCCGATGCGATAAGGTACTTCTTTTAGCCGGGGTTATGATGACCGTTGGATATTGTGCGGTGAATCGTTCGGCGTTGACCTTGATCTTTGATGTAGATTCGGGAACCACGCAACACTGCACGACGCGACGAGGAACGACGAGACTCGATGCGGCACGACACTCAGGATATTACGGTAGATTTTGATTGAATATTTTCTTCACAAAACTTAACAGGATTCAGTTTATACGGGGTTATGAACGTTGGATATTGAATAGTCGATATTTGGCGTTGACCTTGATCTTGGATATAGATTTGGGAGCCACACAACACGGCACGGCGCGACAAGGAACGACGAGACGCAATGCGGCACGACACTCAGGATATTACGTATTTGTTTGAATGTTTTTTTTTTTCTTTTCACAAATTTAACAGGATACTGTTTATATACACACTCTGATAACGTAAGGATAGTCCGAGCGTTTCAAAGATTGTCCAGGATACACTTTTACACGTTGAGGATATTTGGTAAGTTTTCTTAGTGCACTTACACGACACACGCTAGTTTTTTTTTTTTTTTTTTTTCAAGATATTTATTTACACTAGATGTTGTTTGAGTTAGGTTTTTAAGGACACTGGGGATTTTCGTATCCCACCGCTGCCACCAATTTGTTATGGGTCTTCCAGTAAATAGGTTTTTAAAAAAAAGAAAGGATATTTAACTGGAATAAGGACACTTTATTTAGATCGACTTTTAAAAGAAAGACCCATTGGCAGACCCGTCCGCTTTAAGAGTTAAGACCCAACTAACTGTTCCCATGCCACCATGTAGGTGATACTCTTATCTGTCAGCGCCTGCTAGGCGCTGATTCATCTTTAGCCCTTACAGAGCCGGGGTATAACAGCGCGAAGTGTAGTCCGCGTTAACGCGACAATGTAGCCGACAAAAACTCGACGCTCATGTCCAAACCGCGACAGTTGCGACATTATTAACGCACTGATGATTTGCATGAAAGCGTGCGCTGGACAAACGATTATTTCTTTGAAGTTATTATTTATGGTTTCCGGTTAATGTGCAGAAATTACTGTCAAATGTTGGAGGAAGTAATACTTGTCTTCATTATATCTCGCATGAATAACATTGAGCAAAGTGAAACCTCGCTTGTCCTTTTCATTTTACTAGAACCCTAAACATGTTCTGCAGTTTCTCACAATAAATTCAAATTATTAACCTACTCACAAAAATATACTTTGAAATTTGAATTCATTTACTCGATCACATTATTAGGGTAGGGGTGTGCAAGATTGCGCAGTGTACAAGAATGCGCATAGCGATTATCCAATCAGGAAACAGTATTTTGCGGCCAACTTCAGTTGACAGCGCCTCATCAACGTTCTAAACGTGCGCGCACAAGAATTTTCGTTTTTAATACAATATCCGAAGATTTTATTGAAAAAAAGTAAATTTGGTACCTGTGTTATAATATTTAGGTGTTTTGGAAACGTGATTGTAATAAATGTAATCCAGGTAAGCTGTTTTTATGTGTTTATTTCCATCAAATTACTATCGAAACGTGTTTCACTCGAGCTAATACGACGTCCTTGCCAAAAGATGGCAGTAGTGGTCTTTCAAAGGTCTTTAGTGCTCTATGTGCAAGAATGCGCATAGCCATCGTGTACAAGATTGCGCGCGCAGTCTTGTACACTATCGGCCGTTGATTTAAGATATTATGTGTTTTATCATGACCATGTATTTACTGATAAGCTACTAAACTAATTATTTATGTTTTTAGGATGTCAAGAAGACTTAGAACAACGGAGAGAAAAAATGTGGATTCGAGTGTAATCGAAGAAGCTCGTAAATTGATTACAGAAGGAAAAAGTAAGCGCCAGGTAGCTGCACAGTTTGGTATGGCTGAGTCTACTCTTAGATTAAGATTGAAGCAAGCGAATTCGCCGCAATCCTTAGGTAGGTATAGATGTACCTTTACCTCTCAAATGGAAGCAGAAATGCTTAATTATGTTCAGAAGCTTGATGCCATGTTCTATGGAATAACTCCGACTAAGTTAAGGGTGTTGGCTTATGACTTTGCTGAGAAAAATAAAATTGCACATCAGTTTAACAAGCAGCTGAAAATTGCTGGGAGAGATTGGCTTAGAGGTTTCATGAGGAGGAATCCTTCTTTAGCACTAAGACAACCAACTTCAACCAGTGTTGCAAGAGCCATGGGCTTTAATAAGCCGCAGGTAGATCGGTTTTATAATAATTTGTTGGATCTTTATGACAAATATCACTTTCTCCCGCACAAAATTTTTAACATGGATGAGTCTGGGTTCTCCACCGTTCCCAACAAACCCCCTAAAGTTCTATCTATTAAAGGCAAGCGATGTGTTAATAAAATCTCGAGTGCAGAGAGGCCAAAATGTTACAGTGGTTTGCGCAATGAGTGCTGGTGGACAGTTTATTCCACCAACTTTCATATTGAAAAGAAGGAGAATGAAGGCAGAACTTCTAGATAATGCCCCCCCGTCAGCTATTGGAATGACTTCTGACAGCAGCTTTATAACAAGTGATCTGTTTCTTCACTGGCTTCAACATTTTAAGGAGCACGCTATGCCAACTCTAGAGCAGCCGGTGCTTTTGATCCTTGATAATCATTCATCCCATTGCACGCTTGCAGCAGTTGATTTCTGCCGTCAAAATAATATTATTCTTCTTTCATTGCCGCCGCATAGTAGCCATAAAGTACAGCCTCTAGATAGATGTTTCTTCAGCCCGCTAAAAAAATATTACGCTGCTGAGTGCGAAAACTGGTTGAGGAACCACCCAGGCAGAACAATAACCACCTTTCAACTTGCTGCAATATTTACCCCTGCTTATGCTAAAACTGCAACTATTGCTAATGCTATTGAAGGATTTAAGGTGACGGGAATATGGCCTTTTAAAAATGATATTTTTTCTGACATCGACTTTTTAGCTAGCAGTGTAACTGAGAGACCATTAGAATCTGAACATGTTGAGATGAATGCAGCATCGCTGACTGTAGAAGATCTTGTTTCAACCAGCATACCGGGAGAACTGGAGACAACTGGCGACGACCATGAAACAACAGACACCTGCCTTCAATAGAAGAAGACATTTTGGACGCAGCAAGTAAGCTTTGTACAGAGCAAGAACAACTCTCTGACTGCGATATTAACCAACATTTGGATTTGCTAAGTCTAGCATCAATTCCATCAACTTCATCTTCTGTCACACTGTCAGAGCTGTCACCATATCCAAAGTCATCTGTAGCGCGACCCTATAGTAAGAGAAGCAAAAGATCTGAAATTTTAAGCAGTTCTCCACACAAAAGAATACTCGAAGAAGAACTGAAAAAGAAGAATGAAAAACCTTTACCTAAGAGAAGCAAGACTGTTAAACCAAAGAAGCCAGCAACTGCACCCAAAAAGAAAAATTGGGCATGTCCAGGTTGCTCTGAAGTATACAGAGAGCCAATTATTGAAGACTGGATCGAATGTAGTTCATGCAAAAACTGGTGGCACGAAAAATGCACAGCCTGCTTAGGCCATGGTAGCTTCAAATGTGATATTTGTAAGTGATGCGCACTCTTGACCTACGTGCGCAAACTTGCACATCTGGCTGCGCAGTCTTGTCCTCATACGTTGTGCAAAAGTGCGCATTATGGATGCTGTAATTTTTTTTAATAGTTCCTAAACTGTTAACTTTAATTTGTTTTTTTTAAGTCTTATTACTAGGCAGATAACCTAGGTAAATGAATAAAGACTGATCTTGATTTTATACTGCTTTGTTTTTTTTTTAGAGAATGTTGTAGTAAAAGTGCGCAGTGCTGCACACCCCTACCCTATTTCTACACATTTCTCACGTGAATCTGGCTGTAAAAACATTGGGCGCGTGGCGGCCATGGCGGCCATCGCGGCTGATGGCGGCCGCCGCGGCAGTGACGGGTTGAACAAGCTGCATTGACATATATATTACTTTAAATCAATGACAAGCTGCGATGTTTGTTCGTTGAAAGGATTCGTGTTATCTTTGTGCACGTGACTGTTTCACATAATGGAAATTTAATAAAATGATCGTGAAAGCTAAATTCAAAGTTAAACTGAACTCAATATTGTCAAGGATGGACTTGGTTGTGAAAGTACCTACCTATAACCCGATTTTTATAACTGTGCGCCTGTCAACGTCAAAAAAGTGTATGTGTCTTCAATAATATTATAACAATAACAAATTCACGAATAATAAGACAGAACTGTGAAGACGAGGAGTCCGGCCGGGTGAATTCAATACTAACAACCTAGGTACGATTTTTACAGCTCCAAGCGCACAGTTATAAAAATCGAGTTACTTATAGATCTAAGTATTTGATAGATTGTTAATAAGAAGTACCTACCCTATGGGGCTTGCTTTAGTAGAAAGATATTAAGCTTGACTTACAGAGATAGTAACATGATGAGCCATCCTTTCACTCAGGAATTATTTTAAGATTCCAGGCAAAATAAGACTGTAACAGAGGACCTACACAGATTACTCCGCCAGGCTGTTACACCCGGGATGTCGCCTTTAATACCGCGTAAATAACGGTTTTATTGTCCCAGAGAAAGTTCTATTTTGCAAACTTGCAAAACGTGGCATTGTCTTCCGCGTAGCATAAAAGGGTTAGTCCTTTGCAAATGTGGACAATGCAGATTATACAATTTGCATGTTGCGTTTGCAGGGTTACTTCCGAGAATGTTGACTTGCACTAATTATTAAATAATAAGCGTGTCTGAGCCAAGCATGGTTTTAGAATGCACTGACTCTGAAGATTTCGTAGAAACTTAAGAGTTCCCAAATTGATCAAAAATACTGAAGATAGAAAAAGTCTTTTATTCTTTCACTTTAATCGCTGACGATTATTTGACGGGTTTTTTGTGGAGGCACCTACCTATTGTAGTATGGATATTCATATAGACCTAACATATATCAAGCCTCTCCTCTACAGGCGCGATTTTATCGCGCGGTAAAAACGCAAGCGTTTTTGCGATACTGCGTATCGATTCCTCGCACACAGCTGCGTTTTTATCAGCCGTTCGTGTGTAAGATCGCATGCCTCCTAATACAAAATGTTCTAAGAACACATAGGTAAGTATCAGAATATCGCAGGACGGAGGAACGCAAGCGTCCTACTTCGCCGCGACTCACTTGGATGGGCATGGCATAGTGAATTAATTAACGTACGTATGTACTTATTTTGTTTAATAAAAATATTTACTTTATAACACGCTTGAATTTTTACCTAGCGAATTCTACAGTTTTTTTTTATAGACAGAACCAATTCCGGGATTTTTTTTAAATTATTTGAAACAATTTCTAATAAAACTTCATGGCAGAACAATTACCAGTGCCGCGTCGCGTCGTGCTGTCGCGTCGCACCAGTCTGCACGAGGCTTAATACAAAATGTATCTACTGAAAACAGATATATGTATCGCAATAACGCTTGCGTTATTATAGCGCGATAAAAACGCGCCTGTGCCCCGAGAGGCTTTATATTATTCATAAAGATTAAAAGTATTAAACTTTATAGCTTCCATGGACTTTACGCAGGCACTGGAGTAGATAATCCTTTAAAGTATTGCGTCTACTATTGTCTAATAGCTAAATAGACATATTAGTGACAAATGAACTCACACTACAATAATACCAATGATTTCATACCTTATTTTTAAATAATGTAAGGTTCTATATCTGCTGAAGTGGTGTCAGCGTAGGCGGTCCACTTATTCAAAAGATTAGGCGACAGTCTACAGTTGTACAATCACAAAGACCACCAGCACTCCGTCCCCTAGGTTAGGAAAAAAAAAATCTTATTATGCAAAATTATCCAACTGCCACTAAAAAAAAAACTTTCGTTTTGAAGAGCCAAAAATATTAAACTTAAGTAAGTAATTAAAATACAAAGTAGTAATTAACTTTCTTACCCACTTTTTGTTTAGGTATCCTGGGTGATGGTATCCATGAATTTCAAGTGAAGTGATTCTATTGCTCTTCTATGACTTCTGTTAGCATTAGTAAGTAAACTAGATTCATATTTCTCCAATAACTTGAATACAAACTTTTAGTGTAATTTATTTGTTTGGAAAACACATTGGTAGTACCAACCTAGCTTAGGTTAATTAATATTATGTAGTGTGGGTAGTTTCTTGTTTTAATCAAAAGATTTTTAAAAATGTTCATATCTGTAAGGGTTACTTCCGACATCTAGTATCAAGTAGCAGTGCTAAGCTTTTCATTCATTGGGTAACTTCTGACATCTAGCGTCATGTAGTGGTACTAAAAAAGTGTGGATTTTAAAAACTGTGCTTATTACTTTTGTTTCAAATGTCACAAGCATTTCAGTTTAATAAAGTCTATGTATAAAAAAATGCAGTTAGGTTTTTATAATTTTAATTTTATTCTCGAAGTTTGCACTTCGATCAGATGTCATTAAAAAAAACTGCAAACATTTTGTTATCTGTGGTCGGCCATATTGGATTTTGATAATCTGATTGACCGTCGAAACAATTTTGATGTTTTTCAATCTACCTGTAATTTTATTACTTAATTAACGTTCCCATTACACGACATAATCGCGGCCCTTTCAACACCACCATTGTCTCGTGTGCCGTTTGTCTCCAAGGGGGTCAAAAAGTGTCCCAACGATCAGCTGTCACGTACTACTGACGTGTAGAACACAAACAAATCAGATATTTTGGGTTTGCTATGCTGTTTTCACGATGAACGGCACGTTTAACGAGCAGCTCGGAGGTGTAGCCGGGGTGTTCGAGCAATGGGGCGCGTGCGAGCAGACGGTGCTGGCGTGCACGCTGGCGCGGCGGGTGCCGTGGCCGGGCCTGAAGCTGGTGCAGCGGGCCGTGGAGGCGGCGCTGCGCAGCCACGTCGAGGACGAGCGGCTGGAGCGCGACGCCAACGACGAGCTCCAGCTGGCAAGCCTGCTGCTCGTGCGCGACGACGACGGTACGTACCACCGCTCTTACACTCACACCCATGTTTCCGAACTTGTTTTCCTTATACGGAGAATGTGAGTAAAGAACTGTTCATGACAGGATCCTAACTGTATATCTTGGTCGGAAGGCTTGCTTTGTCAGCCAATATTGATATAATTGTTACAAATCTTGTGATATTTGACAACCTACCCTAGAAAACTTTTTATCAGTAGGCACAGAAACCCTACTCAAAATTATAACACAACATTAAATGTAAGGTCTTTTCTAGTATAAGCTAGGAAGGACTTTCCAATCAACATTAAACTATACATTATTGCAGAACTCTTTTAAAAACATTCTAGAATAATGAATCATGTAGGTAACATGTAGCCAGCATATTCATAAGTAGCTGGATCATTGCAATCATAATCACTGTTAGTTATAGTAACCTTATAAAAGGCTTTTATGTTTCACAAACTTTTATACAATAAAGCTGAGAAGTAGCCAAAAAATATCCGTCTGCACACTGGTGGCCCCTGATGCTGATTTTGTGCAAGTAAAAATTTCATAAACTTGTATGCTTTGAGCCATTATCTTATTAACTTACTGTGAGGTTAGCAGAGTATGAGTGATCATTAACAATCAGAGTAGTCTGCTACTCAGTCATAGCATTAACTGGCACATTCAAGTTGAATATGATTTTGTGACCTAACACTTCTTCGAATAGGCATTACACGGTTTTGCATCTTTTAAATTAAGAATAATCTAATATAAAATTCTAACTAATAAATATTAGGACATTTATTGTTAGCCTATTATAGTCCAGTGTCCTTCTTCACAATTTATTCTAAACCATAAGTATGGTGTTGACTCTCTTCTAAAATGTGGTTTGCCTTTACTCCTTCCATAAATAAAATAATCAAGGCAACTTTATGAAGGCTGATTAGATTCATTCATGTTTTATGAATGGTCATAATATTTATTACCTAGTAATTGTTTAATTACTAAGTTTATTTTGGAATAAAGGTAGGTAGGTAGTCATTAATTTCAAATCAAAATACACCAACTTGTTAAAAACAGCAAAACCTATATCCAAAAGTTAATAGCATTTGGCTAGTAATGTTAATAGCCAAATCAACTGGGATACGAAAATATCATCCAGTTTCTTGTGATAAAATTGAGACATTAATTAAAATAATAATTATGAGGTGTATAACTGCAAAATTATGAAAAAGAGCAGTATTTGAATATTTTTGTCATTTCCTGTTTACTATTAACTCATATTATCTGTTTCTCCTCACTGACTGACATTATAGAGAATTTTTGAACAATAAACTAAGCTTATGAAAAACTTTTAGAGAATTTTTGAACAATAAACTAAGCTTATGAATAACTTTATATTTCTACACTTGCTTTTTTCTATGTAATGCGTTCCTACTAATCTTGAGCTCAGAACATTACCACATTCTTGCCACTAAAACCAACAGCAGAAAGAACATTGCCATTTAACCTTAATATGAACATGTTTGCCTTACTTGGAAAGGGACTGGATGCCATACAAATCCTAGGGTCCAAGGAATTTGTAAAAATCTTACACCTAAGGCTTCTATGTAATGATGTCGCCAGTTTTTAAAAAATTGCAGTTTTCTGAACCAAGTAATGATTTTATTATTTATGTCCAGGTTGCGAGCGTCTCCACCGCCTGCTAGGCCTGCTGCCACTCCTGCGCATGGACAACGAGCGCTGCAAGGACGTGTACGTGGCGGCGGCGCCGGCGCTGGTGCAGCGCTGCGTGGACGCGCCGCGCCGTTCCTCCGTCGTGCCCGAGCTGTGCCGACAACTACTGTCTTACCTGCTCGTGCATCCCGCACTCACACATAATGATCAAGGGTATGTAATACCAGTCTATTTGAACCACTGCAGGGTAAAGGCCTCGTCACGTCATACAGGGAAGGCCTCAGCATTGGTCACCAGGCTTGCTCAAGGTGAATTGGCGATTTCAGAGAACTATATTAATTACTAGGTTTTGCCCGCATGGATGTCGGAAAATATCCCACGGAAACGTACTATCGGGATAACATGCCTAATAGCCGAGGAAAAGGTCATTGATTCCTACTGCTGCGCCCGCGTTACGGTCAACCATAATTATATTGTCACGCTTAATTTTAAATCTGTGATACCTTTTGAACTATTCATTTAAATGATATGATATCAAGGCATACGTATATTAATCTTAATTAATTCCCAATTTAAATAACATATTTTATTGGATAGGGATTAATATAATACTGGTCAAAATAGCTTCAGAAATAACAATGAAGTTTTTATCAAATTCTGAAAGATAATAATGGTTACTGTGGGTCATCCTTAGAAGATAGACATATGCCATCGCGGACTTTTTTGTTGAACTTTTTAAGATGAACAATCCTGTAGTACAGTAAGCGCTCAAAAGTGGATAGGCACGTTAAGAGTCGTTTTGCTGTGAACACGCGATATAGTCCGTATATCTGTATGTGTAAATAACACGGCACAAACACCACAGAGAACGCTTTACACACTGTCGTCACGTACTCGCGAAACAAAAATATATCTCCGTCGCTTTTGTTAGACACGATAACACACACGCATCATGCGCGTGACATTGGCCAGTTTATGTCATTGCTAAAATTCAAATTAATCTTATGTGTGCAGATAGCAGAAGGCTTTAAAGAGTTGGTCTGAGATTCGAGCTGGCTTAGGTTCTGATCTCGTAAAGAACAGCGCGGTTTTTTTCTTTTCGAAATTTATTATTTTTGTTTTCAAAAATAATATTTTTTTAATATTGCTGCCTTTTTTATTAATTTTGATATTGCAATAAAGGGTTTAGAATAAAAGATATGTGATAACAAAATTAAACAATATTTATTAGATATAGATCTCAAGAAACTTAGAAGCAATTTGTATTATTTTGACATATTTAAATTATGAAATGTTTTAAATTTTAAATGGATTTTTTCGCCATAAATATTAAGCTTTGATCATGGTCGAAGTAATTAAGCAATAAATAAGAATATTAGACTACTCAAAATGTAAAAAAAAAACTACTTACAAAATAGGTGATTTTAAGGTTAAATATGGGCAGTTTGTTTACATTAATTATTTTACATTTTATTTGGCTTTAATAAATATTGGTTGGTATTGAGGTTATAGCTTAAGTATTCATTTTCTTTACGAAAAGAAGATTGAAACTAAACCACAGATTTTAATTCTAAAATAATAATATTACTAAAATAATCTTAAACATTTTCGGTCAATTTGCAAGAAATACGACAAACACCATATTTCAATATGGTTTTTGTCGTATTTCTTACATACTTAAAAAAATCGTTACCACAAATTCATGCAATAACGAATGTGTTGTTTATTAAGTTAGAACGGTAAATATTTTAAGGTTAAAATATAGCAGTGTCCCTCTTGAAGTCTTAATATTATCGTGCGAAACTTAAACGTTCTTGTTTATGCCTTTCTGTCAAAAATGGTTTCCTAGCTGGTCTTCAGTGATGCAAGCCTTCAGAGTGCACGGAGAACGGTTCATAATACCGTGTTTAATAATTCAGCAAAATATCTCGTTGATATGCAACCATTTATTTCATATTTATTCACCATTTGACGTCGCTGCTTCTCGATAACAAGCCTCTTCCAAATATCTCTTAACCTTCACAGTATTTCTCTAGAACAAAGAATAACATCGTATTTATTACACATACTAATTATTTATCATTCACTAATCGAATTAAACCTCATAATAAATATAAAAACTTTAAAGGCATCTTCTGTCTCAACAATACCTCTGTTCGATCAACAATACCTTTGATTAAGATTTATGTTTAGTCAAATATGAAATATATAAATGATAACACTCACACTTAGTCTGGTTTCATACGATATTTGTGTAAATTACATTCACTTTTACGCAGCGCAATAATATTTGATCTCCGTTCAATATTTATATTTGACTGCATTTTGAAAATAATAACCACAACACCGCTTTTACTTGTCACCAACAATAATCACGAACCAACAAAGTTCTATTAAATGAATACTCGTAACGAACTGCATCTGTCTACCCTACAGAAATCGAAATAATTTACTTAGTTTTCTGAGGTCTACCTGCTAAACTTTAATATTTATGTGAACAAGACGAATGAACCAAAAAATAAATGATTATTGAACTAGTCTTTATTTAAAAAATAACAAAAACTACGAATAGTAATTATTAAAAAATGACGAGCTAACCGCACGTGAGATTCGAACCCTCTCGGCTCGCTATAATCGCACATACCAAAGCGGGTTATCCACTGAGCTAGCATGCTATATACAGTATTGCTCGAAATTATGAACTAGTATGAGTTGCAGACAAAGTAAGTATGTGTGTGTGTAACAACTTATAGAAGAAGGTCGTAAGTCAAACCGCAGCGTCAGTCTATTGGTTTGTGAGTTTGCCTATGGACTTTTGGTCGATACTGTACATAAATCTTATGTATTTTTTACGGTTTACGCGGCGCACGCAAGTAAAGCTCCTAGTTGGCATGTTTTTTTCCGACATCTTCAACAATAAACGTCATATTTATTTCAGCCAATTTACACGAAAACTTTATTAAATTATAAAACAAAACCTTCCTCATGAATCATTGGCCTCCGTCCATTGGTGAAACACGTTTGAAAATCCTTCGGTACTTTTTGAGTTTATCGCTTTCAGACGGACAGACAGATGCGGGGGGGGGGGGGTATAATATGTAAGGATAAGTCCATGTCACCTCATGACATTTTTCTTCCACCGATGTCAGTGATGGCCAATATAAACTAAGAAAGTAGGTACATATGAATTGAAAAAAAGAGTCGCATTGGTTCTTGCCCAGATTTGAACCCTCTGAGAGACGAGGCCTTAACCACTGGGCCACCACAACACTGACCTACTCAAAGGGTATGTCACTTTATTGAAGGTAGATTGTGAAATTTTGGGAGTTCACTGCTAAGTTCAACATACCCTCAAGTTATTTCAAAGACCTTATAATTTCACCACTATTATCATGCTTTATTTCAGGATATTAAAACAATGGTTAAGATACCTAGAAAACCACATTTCCGGCAACAGAACAGAAAGCGTGTGGCAACCAAGAATAGACCCCTGCTTAATGCCAGACACAAACATTTGGAGCACAAACAACACGTTCAGACGGACCATTGGCAAGAACGTCGAGTTCCGAGGCATCCTAGACACTGTCGAACACTTCAGTACCGACTTACTACAAGAATCATTCTCAAAAAATGGCCGAGACGTAGATATAAGTATAGAGGGAGAGAAATTGAATTTTGACGCGACGATAGCACAGCCTAAGTCACAGAGATCGAATAGTTTAACGCCTCCTTCGAGTAATTTCATGCACATGTCTTCATCAGCTGAGAATTTGAGTGATGAACCTTTTGTACAGAAACCAAGGAGTTTTTCACTGTCGAGTGAGCACAGTCTGAGTCAGATAAGGCCTATTAGTATAATGTACGGGACGACGGGCAGTGAGACGCGGCTGGACGACCTGAGGTCGCACAACTTCGGAGAGCACCCGGGCATGTCCAATGTGGCGCAGTGGCTGAAGAGTCTGCGCCTGCACAAGTATGTGTGGCTGTTCACCAACATGAGCTACGAACAGATGATGACCATGGATGAAAAGTATTTGGAGAAATTAGGTGAGTTGCATGACTTCTTCTTTTTGGTAATTCTATTATTCTTTAGGTGTTTAGGCTTGCTTACAGTCAGCCATCAGTCAGTCGGCGGGTGACATTGTTGTTTCATACATCATGCACAAATTACATGAAATGTTTCGAACTTTGCCATTTGATTCATACATAAACCTAATCACCATTTTCCTCATAAAACTTCTACAGAATGATGAGTGATGACTTATAAAACGTGAAATGCGCTGAACCTCTAATTGTTTGCCATGAACCTTCTATGTTACAAATTATATCTCATTGTACTGTTTGTTGGCATACCGACTCACTGTTATAGTACTAACAGTAGCAGAGGAAACTGCCCACTTTATTAATGTTGTTCTCACTATACACCACAATATTTGTCTGCTACTTGAAACTGTGTGAATCATGTACCATTGATTATTATTTATTTATATGTAATCGTTGTGTGGTGGCACTAGGATATAAATAGGGTAGTGACTTGTTTGTTAACTTAATTCAGTGAAACTGTATTTCAGAGAAGGCTAATTAATGTCTAGTGTTGCTTAAGGCTAGATTTCATAAATGCTGTTTTTCAACACACATAATAGCTATTTTGTTCTAATGCAAAACAGTCCTACTTTTTAGGGTTCTGTACCTCAAAAGGAAAAAAACGGAACCCTTATAGGATCACTCGTGTGTCTGTCTGTCCGTCTATCACAGCTAATTTGCTCCGAATCTAATGGACCGATTAAGCTGAAATTAGGTACACATATCAATTTCTGTAACCCACAGACGTGTAACCAAAATAAATTAATTTTGAATATGGGGTTCATTTTGTGAGGGTGAATTGAAAAAATAAAAATAATAAATTGCAAACTGTAGTTACTGTGTGATATATCAAATAAAAGCATTTTAAATATAAAATAAAAGCAATTTTTTTAAATAATTTAAGAAAATTGATGAAAATTGACCATTCCCCCATATCTCCAAAATTACTGAGCCTACAATTTTTTTTTAAATACAAGAAATAGTTCTATAATTATAGAATACAGGAAAACCTGTATGAAGTCTATGGTCTTAAAATAACATGGTAAATCACTCAATATTGTGCGTACTAACTTACATTTGCAGTTGGAACGTATGGGAGAACAAGTTTTTCAACTATAATGTTAAGTTTGCCCTTGGGATAAATTCATACCAACTTACGGAACCCTTAATTGTGCGTAGTCCGACAAGCTCTTGGCTCGGTTTTTTTTTTTAATATGCATGATTATTTGCGTGATATTCTGTTAAAAGAATGATTCAATCAATGATTTGACTGTTGAATGACAATCATAATCACAATGTATCGCATTTATTTGTATTATTTCATTGTTATGATTACATTTTAGGCAGAACAATATTCTCTTTATTTTTTAACTTTCAAATGGTCTTTATTTATTTAATAGTTTATGTACACACATATAAACAAACAAGAAGAAAGGAACAGAAAAATACGTACAAAGGTGTTGCTTACTTCTAAAGAAATCTCTTCCAGCATACTGCGATAGGAAAGTAGTAGGTCAAGGGCGGATCCGGGGGGGGGGGTCATGGGGGTCATGACCCCCCTGGGCTGCGTCAGGGTCGATCACTGGTATTTTTTCTAATCTCATTGATAAATTTAATCAAATAAATACTTCGTATGATTTTGCCACGTAGTATGTGTTTGACAGACCTGCGCGAACAACAAGCATAATAAGACTATGTGCTGTTATTATTTGTTATGATGACGGATCGTGGAGTTTTCTGCCGGCTCTTTTCCATAGGAAACGACCAAATGAAACCGTGTTTCTAGCTTCTGACGTTTCATAAGTGCCGATGTAAGTTTATCTGAAGTTAGCAACTAGACGTACAAAATGAATACCTACCTGAGAATAATGTCGAAACAAACTGCCCTGGGTCCCCGGCCCAGGCATGGCGGCCCCCTAAATCATAAGAAGTACTTTTTAATGATATCCCAAACACGGTCAACATATATTCAGTAAAAAGCAATTTAGAGTTGGAGGCTGAGGTTGAACATTTTCGAGCTCGCTTCACTCGCTACATTCTACATTTCCAAACGTTCTGTATAAGTCGACAAAGGTGGAGTACCTTTGTATATATGTATATACCGCGACTATGTGACCCCCCCTGACTCGAATGCTGGATCCGCCCTTGAGTAAGGTAGTAATGGTCTTTGATCATTTCGTCTATCCTTATTTATTTGAAATCCCCGCATCAAACCTTCCTCCCTACATTAGTATTAGCCGTCATCGTAGTAGTCTCCTTTCTATACGATAGCTCAATAATATTTCAGAGTAAACTACGTGATAAGGCACTTGCACCACAGATCTCTAAACACGTTTAACGCAAATCGAATTTAAAACATCTTTCTATTTTTGTCAAATGATTTAAATGAAGTGGTACAGAATGATGTTTTAAATATTCCTATCTGACTACTCTAAGAAAAGACCTAAAAAAAACTCAGAGGTCACAGATTTTTTTAAAGTCCAGACATAATCTTAGTCAGCCCGTATGAGGAACATGCAGAATAATCTCGAGAAGGTCTTTTAAGGAAAGAACCACACAGATTTGAGTGGACCTGTCCAGTCAGTGCACGCATTTTTGTCAGTGATCTGTAGTAGCATAGTAGGAGTGTAGGTCAACTCAGAAGTTAAGGAGCCCAACGACCAAACCGACCAAAGAAATTTGGGTAGACCGCATATAGTACTAAAATGGCCAGAAAATCGTGAAAAAGAAAAACAGTGGCACTCCGGGAGTGCTGACAGAAGTAAAAACTTGAGCAATTTGACTGTGCAGGAAATAATGTATCGCGCGTTGATATCTTTTTAATGTTCAAAAACTGGTGTCGTAACAGTGTCACGAAATCAATGGTTTAGTCCCATCTCAAAAATGCCCAACGCGCCTAAAGAAGTTTTCAGTTCAAAAAAGGAAATGACTCACATAGTTCTCACATTAATACTTTACAAAATTAATATTCATATCATTGTGTGTATATAATATTCATCAAATGTCGAAAAATTGTATTTGATTATTAAAAAAAGTCTTAGCAAAAAAAAATTCAGTGTGTAAAAAATTGAATCAAATTAGTGTTTGTTCCTACTGTTTATTAAAAAAGAGTCATAGAGATAGTGATAGAGGTATTTTATAATAAACAATTGTTAAAAACGTTAAACCAATACTTTACGACATTTTTGCAATAAATTGATTTTCGTGACAGCTGGTTAGTTTTTTTTTTTTTACTCATATTATCAAATGCAATGCAATGAACTATTCACACAGTATTTCCAATTCCTAAATAAAGATAATCCAGTACCCTAATTGCGTAATACACGATCAATCACAATTTGTTTCAATTTGAAACAGATTGGTAATTCATTGCTTCATATTCATAATTTGGAAATAAAATCTGCTTAACAACGTAAATAACGCAATGAATGTTGTTGATGTGTCAAAATGAAACAAATTAGTCGTAATCGTTTACGAAAATAAATCACGCAATTAGGGTACCGGTGAGGATTCGTCTTATTTTCCTGGGCTAAGTTATTAAACTTGTAAAAAACTAAATTATTATGTTTGAGTTTGTCGGCGGGTCGTTGACGCAGGAGGTTTCTCGGCAGGTGTGACGAAGGGCGCGCGGCACAAGCTCCTGTTGTCTATCAAGAAGCTGTCGGAGCGCGGCGCCGTGCTGGACGCCGTGCAAGCCGAGCTGCGTGCTGCGAGCGGGCCGAGCGCGCCGGGCGGGCCGGGCGCGCCGGGTACGGGTGCCGGGCGCGCGCTGGAGCGCCTGCGCAGCGTGCTGCTTAGTCCCATGCCGCCCACGTCCGAGCTGCCGGCCGCTATTGTGAGGGCGCTGCATCTGGGTAAGCGGACTGTCTCTCCTTCTCCCTTTAAGAAGAGGCTCCCTGAATTGTATGTTAATTTGCATTAATATTTTAAAACAGTCTCGCATACAAACGAAATGGAACTGTAGTATATGATTTATTGGATCTTCTTCTTTCCATGTACAAGACAGTTACATAATTGTAACATTTTCGTTCGATTCATTTTGTAACGAAACTCATGTTTTTTGTTAAAGATTTTTTAAATAAAATGAAGATTACTCGACGATTATATCTAAAACAAGTATTCACAATAAAATAAATATAGCTTATCATCCAGCCACAAGATATTTTTTGGGGATAAAAACTGCCACTTGCTCACTTCAGATCGCGCTGATCTCTAGCGTCTTATAATTTGACGACTAGCCATACATTTTTTGTAAACAAGCGCCTTCTTTTACGCATAATTAATTATTCAGCTCAGTTGCTCAGCTGCTTACTGCAAAAATACGTGGACCCATGTATTTGCCAAAGATGTTATAAGAAGAAAACTGTGGGAGAAAGCTCTTCGAAAAAAAATGGAATCCGATATTTCGTCGAGACTATGTGCTATCCTTTAGCCCAGGGAGAAAGTCGTTTATAGCTCCCAAGAGAACTAAGTCTGTTTTCATTACATACAGGCACTTGTGATGTGATATTATTTAAATTATAATAAAGTATGATTGTGTTTATATTATCATATTAGATCAGTGCTAGAAGTGCTATCTCTGAGGTTTTTCAGTCAGGAAGATCATGCCCGAGTTGGTTTTCAACTCTAATCAAGTTATTTTTATCGTACGCCTCCAGTCTTTAACAAAAAACTAACTTAAAGTCAACAAACACAAAATAACCTATAAATTATAAAACGTTCATAATTGATTGACTTTTCCACTAAAGCTGCTTTTGTACCAGTGGTAGACGCTTCTCCTGTCCTTAGCTCGTCTTTTAATAGTGCTACACTCCAAGTTTCATACATATTTATCTAGTTTTCGTATAATTTGTGATCGACACAAAAGTAAACATAAACACAACAATGGCGGTTTAAAGACGTACAACTGTACTGCCACCTGTTATGAGCTTTCAGTTTTTAACCTCATTATTACTTTAGTTATAAACGAAATAAGAATTGAGACAACGTTATTCAGTTCCGTGCTCGAACACGATCAAAGAGCGCCCGCGATATTCAACTTTATTACTGACGTGTTAGCGTTTAGCACATAGTGGAGTGGCGGGGTACACGGGAGTGGAGCTTACGTGGAAATTGTCTTTAGAATGCCTGGTCTTAATGCATCCAAAGGTTGTCTTTAAAAGATCACTTTTAGCGATAAGACCGCCCAGTCTGTCATCCTATCAATCTGCGTAGCCTTTTCCCAACTATGCTGGGGTCGGCTTCCAGTCTAACCGGATGCAGTCTGTCACCCTGTGCTATACATTTGTATCTGCAATTCATATGCTGTATATAATAAAGAGTATTTTATTCTGACTCCTCTAACTCCCGTTTGCATAAAAAAATCATTAAATTTATTTAACTCTAAACATAATAAAAACATCATCCTGTCTCTGTCATCTTTTAACGGTGATAGTAAAGAACCCAACAATTATAGGCATGTGTCATGAAAAGTTGATGCTCAATCAAATGTTACGTCACTTTAATAAAACTTCCATCTTTCATGATCAACAGTACGGTTTCACCAAAGGGCGTTGTACCACTGACGCCGGTGTCACCCTAATAAACAACATTTTGAATGCCTGGGAAGAAGCACAAGATGCCATTGAAATCTTTTGCGGGCTCTCGAAAGCGTTCGATTGTGTAGAGCATGAGATACTTCTGCTGAAGCTAGAGCAGTATGGGATTAGGAATACAGCTCTTGATTTACTAAGATCATAGCTGAAAGATAGAAAAGTTAAAGTTCTGGTAAACAGCGTAAACTCATTAGGGTCTGAAATGGCAATGGGCGTTCCTCAAGGTTCAATATTGGGTCCATTCCTCTTTTTAGTTTATATTAACAATTTACCCCAATTACTTCAAAATCAACCGAAGGTGGTGTTATTTGCAGATGATTGATGATGATGATGATGATGATTTACGGTAAATAATTGTGTACTAAAAAAAAAATAAAAAAACAAATGCATTAGATTTAAATTACCTAATGTTAGAAGTAGCGAATGTGACATCATATTGAATGAAGAAAAACTGGAATTTATTAATTAAACGGTTTTCCTAGGAATCACGATAGACGAGAAATTACAACGCTAAGCTCGGCCGCTTATGCTGTTAGAAAGATAAGAAAGTTAACAGTTGTAGAAACCGCGCGTCTGGTTTATTTTAGCTACTTCCACAGCATTGTCGTTTGGCATTTCACTGTGGGGTTGGGTCGCTGACATTGAATCCATCTTTATTTTGCAAAAGAGAGCTGTCAGAGCCATCCATAATCTACGTCGCCGCGAATCTCTCAGGGAACTATTTAAAAGGATTCATATTATGACGGTACCTTGCCAATTCATTTATGAAAATGTTATACATGTAAGGAGAAATCCACATCTTTTTAATAAAATAAGTGATAGACAATTTTAATACTAGAAATAAAGATAAACTAGATCAACCATTTTTCAGATTATCTAAATTACATACATCTTTTATAAATGCTACAACAAAATACCTAGTGATATATTGCAATTAAATGAAAGAAAATTTTAAACTCATATCAAAAGTACACTTCGTAAACAAGCATATTACAAATTAGAGTGCTTGGAAACATGCTGGTCCTGCTCCATAGGACAATTTAGAATCAAGGCAAAATCAAACAGGTTGCTAATTTAATTGTAAAATGTATAATTTTGTGTTATATGACATTGATTTTACACTCTGTGATTACTTAGAATATGTGAGCACCATGTATGTATCTGTCACATAATTAAATTATCTGTCGTTGCTTCATTTTAAATTATTTTCCCTATTGTGGTATAGTAATTTTATTTCTTGCCCATTCTTCTCCATACGAAAACTACGTTTTGGAAGGGGTGACTAGAATCAATTCTATTATTTTGTACATTTTAATGTTCAAAAGTTCCATACATGGGCCTATTTGAAATAAATAATTAGACTTTGAACGATTGATAAAATAGGAACGATATAAGTTCGTTTAGCTCTCAAAGTATTTAGTGAGTTGAGGTGCGAGTGGGCCTATATTAGTGGCGACAGTGGTCACCGTAAAGAAGATTTACTAAAACTGTTGCAGACAATTATTGGTACTTAACAGATTATTACCATTTAAAGCGAATATTTCAAAGCATTGAGGGGGGGTTTTCGAAGTTCAAGTATTCTATGTTCTCTATGTTATGGGGTTTTGTGCATTCAAATAGCACGTGCACAACGGTTTCCTCAGCCTCCATGCACGACCTGCACAGAGAACTCTCCGTCATACCTATTGTGTGGAAGTGTTTGTTTAGCAAGCAGTGTCCCGTGATGGTCCCCGTCACCAGGCGCAGGCCGTTCTTGTCCAGGCGTAATAAGCGCCTGGTCAGCCTGTTATTCAAGGATGGCATAGCCTCCCTGGATTGCCTGCAGCCCGGTGTTGAGGTCCACCAGTTCTCCGCTTGTGTGTGGGTGAACTCGTGTATCCACCTGCGTAGTTGGTTAAAGGGGATGGGTACGATAGGCTCGGGTCCACAGACTGACGTGCTGGATGCTCTTCTAGCAAGTTCGTCAGCTGCGTCGTTACCTAGCGATCCGCTGTGCCCTTTTATCCATTCAAAATTCATTTATTCAAACTAAGCTGAGAATCAGCAGTTATCAAACTTCAAAATTTCATAAGACAGTCCCCCAAAACGCCCGCATTTCACCACTTCCTAGTGCCTTTAGCTGGGAAGAAGAAGTGGCGCAACAAACACCCCAGCAGGACAGCTGTCTGTTCAAGTTAGAAAAAAAAAGATTCTATACAATAGTATGCAAAATAATTTACATTATGCAACACAAAAAAATAATTTAAATGATAAATTATTGGTCATATGTCAGCTAGCACACGCCAATATACCAACCAAAAATATCGAGAACAATACTCAAGCAGAAATTTAAAAAAATAAACTAAACGTAAAAAGAACTAAATATCTAAATAAAGGCACCAGACATAAAGGGCGTGCCCGCTTCCATAAAGCTGTAATTGGAAGTTATAAATGATAAACTAGCACCATCCAGGTAAAATAACTAGTAACAATAACAAAACCATGATCAGCAAGACGACCAGTCACCACAAGCAGCACCCGTTCACGAGCATAACGCAAAGATCAGCCATTACTCTCCTCGCCATATTTGAGGGAAGGAGGCAACCTTACAACGCTACCGCAAGCAATGACATCTAAGGGCGCATGACGAAGTTGCTGCCGGTTGCTCAGGCAAAAAATAATATGATCAATTGTCGAGGTCGCCAGCTAACCACAAAATTACATTACAACTTATAAATGTAAACACATAAACCCCTAGTAGTAGTATATATTCTGTAAAATTGAAAAATATTATAATCTCAGAATTACTCTAAATTAGTAAATAATACATGCCATCATCTTAGAAAACTTATTCACTCACTTCTCCATTAGTTATCATACTAAGAACAAGAATTGTGGGATATGCTGTTTCACATAATCGTGCACTTTTTGGCTATTACAAAATCATATTTTTTTAAATGTGTAGAGCATATTGTACTATATTTTGAAGGAAACCAATCAGTCTATTTTACCCGTCGCTTCAATCCATTTTTCTTTATAAACGGGATCACGCGGTAAATTTAACCATGAAATTCAAATTCCTTATATTCCAAAATCGCATTATTCATTCCAAAAGTCCAAAATGCAATTCTCATAACTTCGTCAATTTGTCAAAATCGATTTCCGATTAATCAAATCGATTTAAAAGTAACAAGTAGTACATCACTACAAAAAAAAAAATGTGTTTATTTTCTTAAATCTAGATACAATTTAGTTGCCGGGGCTTCCCAGAAAGTAATCCGAAGATACTTGATACTTGTACACTAGTACAACTAGTACTTGTCACTAGTATCACCATTTGACAGAAAAATTACAAAAACCTCCGTACCACGAAACTTAGACTGTTTCTGTCGTTTACATTTTGTCACTGTTACATTGCTATATACAAAGCGCCCAATGCCAAAAAGCCCGGCTTGTCCTAATAAAATTATAATTCACATGAACAAACCTAAGCCTACCAATAAAAAATATTTTTAAAAAGAAACAGTCAATGAACTCAATCATGCATGTCATAGGAATAATCAAATTTTGAAATCCCCACCTTTTCAAGCGCGCACTGGGCTAGGTTAGTAGGTTGCCAGATCTACGCACTCATTGAACTCATTCATTTAGTAATCATTATGAATAAAATTTAAATTCCCTCGCACTTTGTTGCCAAACCTACGCGCCAATACAATGCATTCAATGCATGCGCCTTCTCGCTCACACTCGTGGGCTTCTTATCTGGCTTGCCTTACCTTTCTTTACTCGCAGTTTTCGCCTACAAATTGCTATAGAAACGTTTAAATTTGTTGATATATTGGTAAGTACTTATATAAGCAGATTTCTATGAAATTAAAAGCTCTGCTTTTGAGCGCACATGCGCACAGAGTACCTACCTACTTTTAATTTTGAGAGGCATTAAGTTCGCGCAAACGGCGCAAATAAATGCACTATCCGCTTTGTTGACCCGCGTAAAGTGAGTTGCAAGTCCGAACGACGCGACGACGAATTTGTTATTGTTTACATAAGTTTTGAAATTAATATTTTGAGAATAGTATTTTATTTTCCAGGTGCTTAAGTAATAAATTAGTTTGATTGTTTAAAATGATGTGATAGTTATTGCGGCGATGTCATTCCGCGCTTTTGTAAGTGATTGTAGTGTTATTTTCATAATCAAAATGGGAATTCGGAAATTGTGTTCGAAAAGTATATTGAGTTTTCTGACAGTAAGTAACTCTTTACTTCACCGTAACCAACCTCAAATTACTGTACTTACCTATTTGCCGGAAATAAAAGTAAGTATTTTTGTAAGTCAAGAATATTCGCATTCGATTGTTTAGTACATAAACTTATGTAGGTAGCTGGTGCCATGGAAGCACATGACTAGTGTTGTTTGTATGTTATTTGTAGTTTTGGTAAAGCACTGAAAAACAAACCATCTTATTAAATATTACATCTCATTGAGATCACAAAACACAATAATGTTCGTATCGAAGAGATTCTTTATAGGTGTTTTGAAATAAAGAGTAGAGTTGGCTATTATGAGAAATTATAAAATTGTATTTAGGTTAAAATTAAATTTTATTTTTAATATCTCATGCTAAAATTTTCAATCGACATTAAATTTTAAACTCATAAAATTATGCGTACGGCAATAGAACAACAAATCGATAATGTGGGAGCCATCTAGTAGCATTTTGATTGTAATATTTGGCATATGACAAGCGAATTTGAATTATGGTAAATAGGTTCGGCTACGCGATGTGATTACGCGCATTCATTAATATGGATGGCGCTTATGGACAATAACGATGTAATGCCTGAAATAGTATATGTAGACCTCTTCGCATTTCGTATCAATGTTCTATGCAAGTATTTTTACTTTAAAGGTTTTGTTAACGCGATTGTGCTCTATATTTATATGACTTTATGGATCAATGTTCTATGCAAGTATTTTTCTTTCACCAAGGCGATCTTGTTCAAGTTTTCACTTCTGTCGGCACTCCCGGAGTGCCCACACTTCTTTTTAACCAAAATTATAATAATGTTGTATTATGAAAATCAGTCAATCCCTCACTTGGCTGTTTTTTTATCGATCAAAATCTGGCAGCTTGCCCTAATTTTGAACCCTAGGCACGCCACTGGTAGTAGCGCGTCAAGTTTGCTTGGTCGGTCGGCTTGTGGTATCTAGCCTACTCTAAATCTGTGGTAGTCACACTGTTCTTCTGTAAGTATTATGCTGCCTTTGAAAGTGGTGTATTTTCGGGGCTTTGTTGCAGGGTGATGCCATCATTGGCCGTCGTTTAATCGCATCTTCCTTAATGCGTGTATGCTTAACTCTGGAGTCTTTGCTTAGGCTTCCTGATAAATGGAACCTAAAGGCGGCCAGGGCCGCCTCCCCCCACGATGAGGTGCAAAGGTGGCAGTCCAAGCATTGCCTGTAGGGCGGCAGTGGGTGTAGTTCTCATACTACTAGTGATTGCAACACAAGCAAACCGCTGCAGTTTTTCGAGAGCTCTTTGGGCTGTGCTCAGGTCTGTCCTGGGCCACCCGACCAGTGAGCTGTATGTGATAATTGGTCAGATGACTATGGTGTATAATCAGTAGGTGACCTTGGGGCTAATCCCCCAGTTCCTGCCAAGCAGTCGCACTGCCACAGTGATATGCTGGCTTTTGTAGTTTTGTAGTGATATAGTTGGTGTGTTTTGCGCAGTTCAGCTGTTTGTCCAAAAATATGCCCAGGTATTTGGTTTTAGTTGATAGGCTTAGGGTTGTTTCAGAGAATCGTGGTAGTTGTGTCGTCAATTTTCTCTTTTTTGTGAAGAGAATTGGTTCGGTTTTTGTAGGATTTACTGAGAGTTGGTGTCTGTTGCACCATTCCTCTACTATTTTCAGGGCTAGACGCATGAGGTTGTTTAGAATGTTTTCGTGGATCCCGTTTATTATTATGGTTATGTCATCGACGTAGCCTACGGTGAAGTAACCTGTCATTGAACGTTTTGATGAGGCTGTCTACTACCAGATTCCATAGAAGCGGCGTGAGGACGCCCCCTTGCGAGCAGCCCTTCGCAATGATAGCCCTCATAGTGTCAATTATTGTGACTTGTACAGCTCTGTTTGAGCATGTTGATGACCCAGCCACTCAGGGTCGAGTCTACGCTATGTCTGTCGAAGGCCATGTATATACTGTTGAACATAGTTTTGTCAAAGGCGCCCTCGATGTTTTTGAAAGCGGTCAGTGCTGAGAGTTTGTGGTCCACTGCGCATTCAATTTTAGAAACGACGCTGTGCAGCGCGGATTCTAATGATTTGCCTCTGGAGTGCGCATGCAATGTAATTCAAGTATTACTACTGCGGCTAACTGCATCACCCCCGGACAATGTTATTACGTATACAGTATATATTCTACATAAACCCTTCACTATGTATTTGTTGCAGCATCAAAGTGCCTAAACAACACGACGTGCCCGCCGGCCACGCGTGTGACGTCACAACTGTTGACCGAGGACGGCGAGCACGAGCCGCCCGTCGACCCCATGTCGCTACACTGCTGGCTCGTTGAGAAGGTAACACGCTAAATTAGAACTATCCAAAACAAAAGAAAACAAAAAATATATTACTTTAAGTACTTTTTAATTTTTTTTGAATTCTGAAATTAAATATTTGCACACCACATGTAATGGTAGAATGCAAACGGGCCACATTTATAATAACATCATACTACTTCGTACACCTACATTTTGGCAAATAAAGTTTTATTATTATTATTTTTTAAGTCTTTGACGTTTCTCGGGACCCTGGGGTCCCGGACCTTTGGAAGGCGTACGAGGGGCAGAAGCCAACTCGCAGAGGCCCCTTAGACTATTTTAAATGGAATGTGGCACCAACCGACGATTATCCCTGTATGCACTATACAAGTGCACCCAAGGACAACCCCCAGTTGGTGTAGGACTATTGCAAGATATGGAAACAAAAGCTATTGGGCTATGTGTTTGGGTGGCTTAAGTTGACTGGTTACCTGGAACTATGGAAGGACTATGGCCCCTGCCTGATCAATGTTGTTATGTACACGGATAAAATGGCAGGGGGTGACTTGCACACTCAATAATGGGCCCCCGAAAACTTTCGCTAGCACATAGTGACGTAGCGACAAGGGGGCAACATATCCTGAGGTGCTTGAGGAGTGGAGAGGTATTCCACGGCTTTCAGAACAATCCCAGAGCCCGGAAGATAGTCAAGATCCCTACGAGCACTTACTGGAATACCTCCTTCCTCCGAGCACGTTTGCTCTTGCGAATCTCCACTCAAGCCGGCCAATTAAGGCAAGAATGAGGTGGGAGTTCCGTTCCTCGTCAGTGTTCACTCCAGCCGGCCAATAAAGGCAAGCCAGAGGTGAGGAACAAGACTTCTCCCGGGAAATAGGGTCCGTGGGGTCGCTACTACCCAACAGCTCGCCACAAGCTGCCCTGCGGGTTTTTGTATCTCTCTTGGTCTGGCTCCTCATCCCAGACCTGTCCGGCAAAGTAAACTCTACCGACACAGACCTAGAGTTCGGAGCGCGCAAGCCCCACCACGACGTCAACGTAGAGATACGGCGGTGGGGTTATTATTATTATTATTAAAGTATGCGCTTCGGGAATCTTTGTCCATCTTTGGATGTACGAATGTGCGATGATGAGATCTAATATAAGCTTACAACCATGGAAGTACTTGCCTATTTTGTATGACCATGTTTACAAAATTATAGATTAACAACTCTAATGCAAATCCAATAAAAAAATTAAAGGAATAGGTAACCCGACAGAGAGAAAACTTCACACGAACGCAATAATAGGTGCACTACTACAAAGCGCGACAGTACAACACTTATTATAAGCAGTATAACAAACAAGTTGTTTTAAAACACATATTTTAAACAGTTTGAAATAAAACAATGTTTTTTTTATTAAGTGTTTAGAATCACAGTATAAAACAATATTGTATACATTAAGAAAAAAAAAACATGATTTTAAATCAAGAATGAACGGAAATAAATGAAATGTTATGCATTTTTAGTACTTGAAATAGCTAAAAAAGAAATAAAAAAAAAACACATAAGTGAAAACGAAAAGACAACAAGCATTATGTTATAATCTATAAAATTTTACTATTGCAGCCGGGGTACAAACCAATAACCTGAAATTATGGTGTCATTTTTGTTTGTCCCCCGCCTGCAATAGCCTTTTTTAATTTATTTGTAGATGCAATATATAAATATTATAGAGCCTATGTCACTCCCACAGTTAAGCCGAATCTAACGACACCTCATAAGTTAAAATCCAAAAAGCCGTTTAGGCTAAAGAACGTGCCAAAGAAATAAACAGACATACATACTCTTGAAAAACATTACCCTCCTTCTAGGGTAGTCGGGTAAAAAGGTTAGATAGTTTTATATAATTCGTCGCCGGTCGAAATGAAGTAATTTCCCGCAACTATTTTGGGGATTCCCCTTATTTGAATATAGTCCATCCTACCTATGTATATCTATACTTCGTCTTTTGTCGAAAAGAGGTAATTCCCCGCAATAATTTTGGGGACTACCCCATATTCATATATTTATTTGCATTCCATAATATAGGTATAAAGGTGTTACAATGGCTTAAAGCGAAGGTACAATTACGGACCCTGTAGGGCACAGCAAAAACAATAAAATTAATTCTTAAATAAAAATTTAATAAAATTAAAAAAAAAAAAAACAAATTAAGTACCTAACAATCAAACAATTTTTAAATAATTATGAGCTCAGTTATAATAATAATTAGATAATTTCAATTTAACATTATATTATATTATAATATTTATCTATATAAGTATGAATGTACCTATACGACTGTGTGTGGTGTCTGTTTGTGTTTAATCAGTTTTTTTGTCATGTATGTATTCTTTTAGTGTGTAGTATGCTTATTTGATTAATATTTGCTTGATCTTATTTATAAATGTCGTATCGCTGGTTTCATCTTTTATTGCATCTGGTAGTTTATTAAATATTTTTATTGACATTACGTAGGGGCTATTGGAATGTAGTTTCATATGCGAAGAGGGTAACATTAACATATTTTTATATCTGACAGATCGGTCTTTATGTTTATCGCCGCGGGTTGTGAAAAAGTTCATGTATTTTCTTACAAATTTGCATGTTTCTAGGATAAAGATAGATGGTAAGGTGAGTATTCCATGTTTTATGAAAATTATGAAAAAGGGTTTACAGCTATCGGTTTGTTTTATGTTGACTATGATCCGAATTAATTTCTTCTGGAGAATGAAAAGCGTAGGCGCGTCTGTGCTATTTCCCCACATTATAATGCCATAGCTGAGCCATGCATGAGCGTAGGCATAATATGTAGTAAGTGCAGTTTGCAAGTCGGTAGTTATTTTGACTTCTCGAAGTGCGTAGGTGAATTTTGAGAGTTTTGATCGTACTTTTTTATATTATAGAGACTTATTTTATATAGACACACACATTACATGGAAGGCCCTTCCATGTAATGTGTGTGTCTATTGTGAGTCCTAATAGCGTAGTCATCTACTACTTCAATTTTTGTGCCGTTTGTTGTGAAATTAACTGGTAATGGGGATTTTTGCTGAGGGTAGAAAGTCATTAATTTGGTTTTTTTATAATTAATCTCAAGGTTGTGCTCATCCATCCATTTTGATGTTTTATTTAATATTGTGCTCAGTTGTTCGTTGATATTGCTATTAGTTTGGCATGTGGTAATCAGAGATATATCGTCTATACTATACGTCTGCGAATATATAATATACGTCTGCGAATAGCACACATGGTTCTTTCATGATTTTGGGAAGGTCATTGACGTAGATGATGAACAGGAGACATCCAATAACACTACCCTGGGGAATTGATGCATTTATAATCTTCTTATCGGACCTTACTTGTATTATTTGTTTTTGGTCATGGTTAAAATGTTCTATTTGCACATATTGCTCTCTACCTTTTAAGTAGGAAGCAAACCACTTATGTGTAGTTCCACGAATTCCTATTCCGTATAGTTTGTCTAATAAAATTTTAAACTGTACTCTGTCATATGCCTTTGTCATGCCTAAAAGTATGCCGACTGCATATTTTTTATTATTTATAATATTTATAACTTCTTGCATATATTTATAGACAGCTAGAGTGGTTGATCGATGTTTCCGAAACCCGTTTTGACCTTCGTCAAAGATGCAGATTAAATAGTTTATTAGTAAGTAGGTATCTACTTTAGGTATATTACTAACAACTATACGTATTACGTTGTGTGATTATTATGTTATTCTGATCGTTTTTTGTAAATGTTTCTTAAGATACATTTTAAAGTTGTCTAGAAATTAATTATATTAGGCCTGATCGATTTTTGTTGGTAATAAATTCTATAAATCTTTAAATAAAAAAAAAACTCTTGTTTAAAACATTCCGAACTGTATGTTTTATAAAAGAAATGTTCCAGAAATGTATGGAGCCTGTGCCAGCTCTGTGTACACTATATGTAAATATGACTGTACAATATAGTAACTGATTTTTTATGTTAATTTGATATAAAATTATCTCTGTCAAGGAGAGTAACACTACGTAAATATGGTGGATCAGCAATATGCGAATTATGTCATTTTGATAATGACATTTGACGTGATTGATGTTGTGTCTTATGTAATGACTGACCATAGACATTTAATAAGTATGGACTGGAAATACCTACAAAAAAAAGGTGCATACCTACAACTCAAAATGTCTCTTAAAATGGCTGCCAATGCTAGGGTTGTGTCAATCAGGGAAACATAGTGTTACTATTTCGAGTATCGATACTAGTACGTAATAGTATTACGAATCTTACTAGATATCACGGTTGAATCGTATTAAAAAATAATAGCTAATATTCCGTTGTAACAGAAAAAAACGAGTATTGACAATTTATCACTTCCCAAACAATTTTCCGCATAAATATAATTTCATTTATAGAATTATTACTTAGCAAATAAAGTTTTCACAAATAATTGTTTTCGCAAACCTAATGTTTGGCAAGTGAACGTTTAAACAAAGCCAAATATTTAGTATCGAGCGAGCATGCAAGTCTTATGCCTGTTTTCAACCTCACTAAGTGACACTTAAATGAATCGCTAATAAAAGTTCACTGTTGGTTTTTCAACGGTAAACTCAGCGCTGAGAGTTGAAAATCCAACAGTGCAGTTTTTTTTAGGTATTCATTTAAGTGTCACTTAGCTGTCGGTGAAAACGGGCATTAGTGAATTAAATTTTTAACAATTTTATCATAAATGAACATTCGGAATAATACACATCCTTACATATTATATAGCAAAGTCCACCGCCGCGTCTGTCTGTTTTTCTGTCTGTCTGAACGCGAAAAACTCAAAAACTACTAAACGGATTTTCAATCAATTTTCACTAATGGACGGAGTGATTCATGCGGAAGGTTTTAGTGTATAATTCATTAAGGTTTTGTGTAAATTGGCTGAAATTTGACGATTATTATTGAAGATGTCGGTAAAAATCATGCGGACTGGGAACTTTATTAGCGTGCGCCGCGGAAATCATAAAAGTTACATAAAATGTATGTTCTACAGTATTGTTCATCTTAAAAACTTCAACAAAAAAATCGTATACACATCATAAAACTCTGTGGAACGGTCTCTCGGTGCTATGAACCAAAGAGTACAGTTTGCTGTAAACCACGGGCCGGACCTAGCAATATCATTTCAGCGCAGCGAAGGACTAGTATCAGAAACTATTACGGCAACGGTAAAACACTATTCCACCATGACATATCATTGTAAACAAACGAATGAAATTATGAAATAATAAAAAGGTCTGTTGGACGGAAATAAACCCATATAATTAAAATTTAAGCCGTATTTAATGAACGCCTAGCAATTTTTTCATCGAAAGTTTATCACTTTATGTACTAATGCATGAAAACCGGCTACTAACCTGTGCAAAGACAATTGAGGTTGATTTTCCTTCTTTCTTTGCACCACACTTCACAATACAACACACAGGCATGTTGAATTGGTGTTTTCCAACGTATATAATATGTAGTTTTAAAGGAAAACTCCTCGTAATTTTCTCACAAATCTCAATAAAACAAAAAGTAAACAACCACTTGACAGCAGAACTACCATGAACTTGTCGCATATTATGGCGGATATGGCACTTACCTACAACTGTTACTACGTCTCAACAAAATGTTGCCATTATGAGGAACAACTGAAATATTGTTGTCTCTTTTATCAAATACGATTACCACATTAGAAAGAGTGAAATAACACGATATTTCGCATTCTAGTTCGTATTTCACCCATATTTGTATAAGCAAATTTATGTATAGAATATCGCGGCGCCTCCATGTTTTTTCTATCTCAATGTGACTGACAGCGATAAAATAACAACTTACGATTTCAGAAAGTACTCCTGTTTCGTTATATTAAGTATAATAAAATAGGACTACAGGATATTCTACTCAATTGCGGCAGCACCTAATATTACCTATTCGAGCAGCTAGAGATTGGTTAAATCGGTGTCAAGAGCAAGAAACGATTGCTTGAACGTTATTTTGTAAAACAAACTGTCCTGCTGCTTCATTTTTTAGTGCCTATCAGTACAATCTGGACCTCGATAATTCATAGAAGAGCAGTGAGCTGTGCAAAACCTAACAACTGCAAGTTATTTTTAAAGTAGTTAACTATTTCTATTACAACAGCTGGGAAGAAACCCCAACTATTTTTAGGCAGCAAGTACATATTTTCAAACAAGTTCTATGTTATTTAGTTCCTAGTATTAGGAACATTAAGGCTATCTGTCCATTGGAGCGGCGAAGCCCTACGGAGCAGAGACTTGTGCCAATATTAACCAATAGAATCTAAATTCTGCACACATCTGCACATCTCCGTTCCACAGGGGTTCTCCACTTCAGTGAACAGGCAGCCTAAGTGGATGAGAAATCAGTCATGGGAGGTATGTAAATAAAACAAATTGTTGTGACTTATGATTTTATTCATTTTCCACATCATCTCTTATTATGCTTTCTTGGTACCGAGCCCAACCCAAATGCCACACAATGGTCATTGTGTGGCATTTGGGTTGGTTGCACAACTTCTTCCTTCATTTCTATAATTTCCTGTGCATGTGTCCAGCAGTGGAACAAAGAAGCATGTGCTCTGGTAACTAAAACAATAAAACAATTTACTTACAGGGGCAACAAAAAGATTATAGTTACTTACATTGTGAAAAAGTAAATTAGCACTGATAGGTGAGGCTTAGCTCTAAGATTTACAATTGACTAATAGTCACTGATTAGAGTTTACCAAGTGCACAGTGATGTTACTTCTATATAGCAGTTTAATAAATTAAAATATAACCTCATTGACATAAATTCTTGCTGCAACTTCTGCTGCAAGTTGGCGTTCGGTGTAGCAATATTCTACACATAGTATTGGTGAAGGTCAAACGGGCCTGGAGTTTGCCAGTTATCCTCATTCCTTGTAGCATGCTCCTCATGTCTACGTGCTGCTACCCAACAACTATAGAAAAACCACTCCTGCTGGAATTTGAATAAAACAAAGTAATACATTATGTATTGGGTATTTACAGAATTATTTAATGAAACAGAATAAGTAAGTAAGTTGTTAATGTTACCTCTCTTCGATACATTAATTCTGTTGTTCAGGCCCTTCAGGTATGAAGTGTCTGCATGTTTGAGCAAGAAACCAATGGCACCATACACATATATTCATATTAATAGCAGTGTGCTGCTATGATTTTTGTTATTAAATTGTACGCTGAGTTTCTACCCAACAAGCAAAACATACTAAGCTAGCCTCGGGTATCAAAAACAAAAAATATAAAATAGATATAGTAACATATATAGGTAATATAATAATAAGTGTACTATCTAGGTAGTTATTAGCTTGGATCATAAGAACAACAACAACATCTGCATTTGTTTTATATTTATGTCTGCTTTGTATGAATAAAAAGAAAACAAAAAAGGTGCTTATCTCTGTTGGAGCAATTGTTTCAGCAATATGTTGTCTCTCGGGACCCTCGAGAATAAGAATGAGCACGCCTCCTAAACAAAGATGGCCTACACCAAACACAAACATTGCTATCATGGGAATGCTGGAGTTTGTGATTGTGTGACAGAGCACTATCAGAAAACATTTCTTGCATTGTTAGCACATTACTACATTTATATTAACCTGAAACAAAACAAAACAAGAGGTTAAACAGTGTAAGATTTTACAGTATAGAAAATAAATAAAATGTGTTTACCTGATGACCATAAAAGTGATTCCGATATCCTATTTACAGAATAAACAATTTCATTTCATTTCACCAAGATACCGCGCGATCACCGAATTTTTTCGGGACCCATATCATCGATAATATAATATTGTTCATTTTCATCTATTACATAGGTGCACTGCACGCCATTGTCAATAAACTGCAATAAGAATGAGTTAAAATGTGTTAGAATATAAGTAAATACAAGATCGTTCAATAAATGCGTTAGAGCCGATCACGCCTTAAGAAGCGCCGCGACAAATGAGCGACAGACGAGCGACACAGATGAGCGACAGGCGAAAGACGAAGGGTCTCGTCTGTCGCCTGGGCTCAAGGAATGAAAACATCACATAGAAATAGCATTTGCACAAAACAACAAGTAAAAGCACGGGTTAAAGTGACATAGGTACCTGAAACTGAACTATATTGTAGAATACCACGAAAACACGACGAAAACCAAGTCACAGGCGAAACATAAACCATATAACCAAGCCGAGGTCAACAGAGAAGCAATCAATCAATGTCCGTAGTAGTAAATTGGGTTCCATGGTATACAACGACTACAAAGTAGTTTTTATATTGACAACGACTCAATTAAATACAACGCCAAAGAAAGACGTAGACGTCACGTCACGAAACTTAAAACTGTGAAACGAACGTGTTATGTCAAAAAAAAATTATGATGTGGATATATTTAGTAACCTGTTCCGCTTAGCTATTTCTAAAGAGCCTTAAAAAGACCCTGGAGGAAATCGACACGTGTTTCACCTCTCAACGAGGCATTCTCAGGATGACGATTGATTTGTCGCGAACATAGAATTGGAATTTAGAATACTAGAAAAACTTCTAAATTCCAGATAATCAAGCCATCTTCAAGCCAACAATATTTTATCTCCATCTCAATTTGGCTTTAGACGCGGTATTTCTACGGAAGACGCTATCACGTCTTTAACGACAGTACTAACAAAAGAACTCGATAAAGGAACTAGGTGTTTATCAGTTTTTATAGACCTAAAAAAGGCCTTCGACACGGTCTCTATTCCCATCCTGGTCCAAAAATTAGAAAAAATTGGTATTAGAGATGCACAACTATCTATATTCACCGATTACTTGACAAATAGAAAACAGAAGGTTAAGCTCGATAATTTTGTCAGCGAGGACGTTGATGTAACTTGCGGTGTACCCCAGGGAAGCGTTCTGGGGCCTACCTTATTTCTAATATATATAAACGACCTATGTAATATGTCAATCAATAATGCAAAAATATTTTCGTATGCTGACGACACCGCAATCATCTTCACTGGCTCCACCTGGGCCGAAACAAAAACCAACACCGAAATTGGTATGTTACAAGTGGCTTCATGGCTAAAAACAAATCTCCTTACGTTAAACACGAGCAAAACTAATTTTATTTGCTTTTCAATTTATAAAAATGTCCAACCAGAACCTAATTTCATCATTAAAATACATGAGTGTAGTCAGACGGTTCATTATGACTGCAATTGTCCAACCATCAGTAAAGTTAACCACGTCAAGTACTTAGGTATAATGTTGGACCAAAGCTTGTCCTGGTATCCTCAAATTGAACAAATTACTGCGAGAATACGAAAATTTATTTGGATTTTTAAAACATTGAGACACATAGTCCCCAAGAGTGGCTTGGCAAAAAACCTTCTAAATGAAGTGTATATCTCACTAGTTCAATCAGTAATAATATATTGTATCTCCATTTGGGGGGGCGCGCGTAAAACACGTTTTCTTGATGTTGAAAGAGCGCAACGGACATTAATAAAAGTAATGTACTTCAAAAAAAGAACATTTCACACCCATGAGCTATATCAAATAAGTAACCTATTATCAGTACGAAAATTATATATTATACACATAGTATTAAAAAAACATAAAACCCTACCCTTAGATACTAATACATTAGCTAGAAGAGGAAACATAACATTGCTTCCAGCCCTTTTGTAAGAACAGAATTTGCAAATATTCAATACGACAAACGCTCGTCTTTCATATACAATAAAATAAAAATAAAAATAGATATACATACTAAACCATATATAGAATGCAAATCGTTGCTGATTAAGTGGATAAATAAGTTAAGCTACGATGATGTAGAGAATATTCTACTAGATATAAGGTAAAACCATTTCCGTATAAACCAACCACACACACACACATACTTACATACACATACACATAATCACACACGCTCCCACACATATACACACACACTAACAGACTAAATAAAAATAAGAAATTCAAATTCATTTACTTTTAACTTACTTACTTTACTTTTAATTTTTGTTTAATAACATGTTACATTAACAGCAAGATATAAAGGAGCGGCGCCCCCTGGCACAGGCATCTATATGCTTAAAAGGGGACGCCACCAACTGTATAATGTATGTACAACGTGTAATATCGAAATAAACATTTTTGTATTTGTATTGTATTTTGAACTCGAACACGGTGTGTTGCCACACCAAGCACCGAGCGCAGAGAGTCTGCGCTCGGTGCTTATAATGGATTTCCGCAAGGTCACGCCTGAATCAATTACCTGTATTATGTCAAACCCAACCGTCATGGCTGCCCTAAGAATAGGGTTACATTATTAAAAATCTTCCCAATTTAATCATTTTTGTACCGCTGTACTCGTCTTCAAGTGATTTTTTTTGTATTTTTATGACAATCCCCTATTTTTTTCCTTTTTATCCATGTACACAGAGGTGGCCCAAAATCAAACATCTCCTTTAAAAAAAAACTTTTTTTTTCAATCCTGATTATAAGCATTGTCTTTGTGAGGGGTTACTCTGTGTATAAACATTATTTCTTGAGACTAATTTCAATAAAATTATGAGTAATCTTAGACTTGCACCTGAAAATGAAGAACACATGAAAATAATGTAATTGAGTACAAAATTGTTTTGTTTTAGGCGTTACACCACGAGGCATTCACCCGTCCCGAGCTGCAAGAGGCTCTGAAGGGACTGCGCCACCGCCTGCCTCCCAGGCAGTTCTTCCACCACGTGTCGGACATGCCGCTCAACAGGAGGTGTCCTAAGCCCAGGTATGTCTGTCTCTCAAAAAGACAATTACCATTTATATTATACAGGGTCAGGTTAAATTAACTAGCGAAACTCGACAGACGTGTTGGGTTTCGAAATCTAAACATAAAAAAAAAAAAAATATTTAGTGATTGTTTTTTAGGTCAACGAACGTTGACAATTTTAGTTACTTGAAGTATGAGTTGAGAAAATCTATTTTTTTTTATTTATCTTGTTTTGATAATATCGATACTCATCGCGTCTGCGGAGTTTCGCTAGCTAATTTAATTTGATTTTGTATAGTGCCTTCGTCAGTGTATGTAATGTATCGCTATGAACGTGTAGATGGCGCATCGGGCCGCCGGGCCCTGCGGCGCGGGCGGCGCGCGCGCGCGCGTGGGGCGCGGCCGGCGCGCCGCCCGCGCCGCGCGGCGAGGCGCTGTCCTACCCGCCGCACGCGCCGCGCCCGCCCGCGCCGCCGCACCTGGACTACTCCAGCCTCGACGCGCTGTGCCTGCAGATGACGGAGCAGGCCATCGACTGACTCAGCGCCGGGGGGGCCCGCCGCCGGCCCCCGGAGGCGCGGCCCGGGCCCCCGGCCCCGCGCCGCCATTCGGACGGGCCCCCGGCCCCGCGCCGCCGCTCGGACGGGCCCCCGGCCCCGCGCCGGCGCTCGGACGGGCCCCCAGCCCCGCGCCGCCGCTCGGGAGGGCCCCCGGCGGTGCGCACGGTGCGCTTCACGGACGAAGCGCGAGCTCCGCTCTGAGGCGACGACGTACATGTTTGTTTTACGAGTATGTAAGTTTACTTACGCACGATTCCTTATGTAGGCCTCAATTGTGTGGGGCCGAGCTCGAGGTGGGCCCTTATTGACGCAAGTAGCTAGAGAAATTCCGGTTCTCGGCGTCGACTCGAGTCTCACGACCGGACGACGCTCTGCCGTTAACGTATACAAACTATTACTAGGTAGGCAGAATTATAGCTTTTTATAACAATCACCCGCATTCGGTCACTATAATTTCACTCCCTGAATACTTAGCGTAAGTATTCTCTAAAGATAATACTAGTGTAATCGGTGACATCGACTCGATTGTATACAACTAATCGTATCCTAAATTTCTCTGGTGCTAATTTTTGCGAGGTTTTATTTGTAGTTAGCTGTATAGTATATGTAGGTAGACAGGGCGCGACCACGTGACCGTGGGACGGACGCCGTAGATAGTGTACGTTGTCACGTAAACGTAATGTATGATGTACGTATCGTACGGGAACTTGGCTGGCACCTCGCGACCGACCGGACGAGTCGCAGGACCACATTATGGTAAGAGCAGTACATGCAATGCATTAGATAAACTAACTATTTGAAGCGAGCCTTCAGTTCCTACTCATTGTGTAGCTACAGCGACGAACAGGAACGCTCCCCGCATTCCTTGAGGTAGCCAGTCGACTCCACGTACTGTGAATATATAAATGTTGTCTGTGTACTGACCAGGTTATTGTTGATAGTGACTGTTTATGCGACTGATCAGCCGCGACACATAACGATTATAATAATTATAATTACCGATAATGTTAACGTGAATTAGTTATTAACGTTGTTGACTGATGTTTGCATAATTTATAAAGTTCGCAAACTATTATTTTTTATTTTAATCTTTATTATTTAGTCTAATGAATATTTATATTCAGCAATTAATGTTTTGACTGGATCAAAAATCTGATTGTAATGTGTGCAATTTTTTAATTTTTTATTTACGCAATATTATGTCTATATTATAAACTTATAGAATTCATGTAAATAATGAACTAGTTCACATTGTATTTATAAGGGTTATTGTTTTGTACAAAACATGTGTTGATGACAGATTATAATATAATATTATAGCAAATGATTTTGAATATTATTAGGAGAGGAAATGTATTGGTTTATGAGTTAGCGAGTTGTTTCGTTTGGGGCTTACAAGCTGTCTACAGATATTTATATTTAGCCAATTGTACAGAAGTTTACGGAGTTTATTTATTCTTGACCCCACATACCTCAATTCTTGTTCTGTTAATATTTTCGTTCACATCTGTGTTCAAGAGCTTTAGTTACTAATCTGTAGCGGACTGTGATACGGTTTGTTTTTGGATCATGGATCATGATATTCATCAGCACTAAAAATAAATATTATATAACATTATGTGGTGTTTTGTTTTATAGCTCCCTGAACATTCAATATTCCCATACAAATCGCAATTTATTTATAGGGGCGCACGGAAGTGCCCCCGCCAAGTCGAGCATAACAAACAAAGGCACAACCGTACCATCTTTTCTCGAAGCCATTCAGGACATTTTCAACCCCCTGTAACTTTGTTGCGTATAAAGCTTAAAAGCCTGAATGGTCAATGACCAAGAGGGCTTAATATAACTAGGTACCTATACTCTCAAATTACAAGTTATAACACACAAATGCACAAGTTTTATTAAACTGATCTAGGTTCAGGATCAGTATCGGCACAGATGATATAATACTGTATCGGGGTATCCATCTACCTACAAAAATGAGATCCCATCAAAATAATAACATGTAAATAAAAAAACCGGCCAAGTGCGTCCCCTTTGGGTACGGAACCCTAAAAACGCAAGTCTCGTAACGCAGTTCTTGTAACGTAAAAAATAATAATTGAGATCTAATGTAAAACAAAGTCTGTTAATTTTATTCAGTAGGTACCTACCTATTTGTCATTTTTATTTCTATAATAAATAGAATGACTTGGCAATCTTACACGGCAATAGAATCTAACATTCTTCATACAACAACATCTACGCACTGGATTCTCAACGCTCTGCTTAACTTTATTAAGCAGAGCGTTGAGAATCCAGTGCGCGACAAAATCTCGCCGCAATTTTATTACGTCCTTGCGAACGTCGGTTAAAACAGTAATTATCTAAAATTAAATTTGGGTAAAAAATAGTCTGGGGAGTTGCCATTTCAAAAATATTCGTGTATTTAGCTAAATGAACGGGGTGGGAAAATAAATTGTTGCCGTGCAATGGCCAAGTCATTCTATTCATTAAAAAAATAAAGATGACAAATAGATAGGTTCTGAATAAAATGAAGACTCAGTTTTACATTAGATCTCATCTTTTTACAGTAGAAGAACTGCATTGCGATATTTGCATTTTTTATGTTATGTGAAATTAAAAAGCAACTGACACAAATTATTTATGAATAATTTATAGTTAGACTAGACAACAAATGACAAGTATAAAAGTATTTTTGGTCTTGTTACAAAAATGGTTAACAGCTTATCACCACTAAAGTAACCGTCATGAGAAGCTATAAATTTTGTAAACAAGTGTTCAGGAGTTCACAACATTTGGACCAACAAAAAAAATGAATTTGTTTAAGATTGAATAAATTATTAAGTAACAAATATTAATTAACATATATTATTTAAGAATAATTATTCGTCAGATTCAGATGTTTCCATTTCTGTGACAGAATCAGTGACATGTATCACGAAGCTGTCTACAGTTTTATCAATCGTCTCATCGATTTTGGAATAAAAATTATCTTCTTCCATTCCAAACTCGTACGCATTCGAAACTCGAATGACGCCGATGACGCGTTTATTTCAAAATGGCGATGGCGTCCCGATAGTTTACAATCCCTGCGACGGACGCGTTCCGGTACCAAGAAACACAAACGATAGCGCTTTGCGTCGTTAAAATATGATCCGACTAAATTAAATAGGTTGTTACTTTCATATAACCCGTCTATATTTCATGTCGATTGAATATGGTCAATTTATTATTATCTCGCAGTATAAAATGTTTACTTAGTAAAAGATGTTTGTTTACATAATTTATAGCTTCTCGTGACGGGTACTTTATGAATATCACTTGAATAATACTTTTTAATAATTAAATGAGTCTCTCTTTATGTGTGCCAATTTTATGTCTGGCAAGATCATTCTTCCTATAAAATGCTCTTGTGCACCTGTCACATGGAAATGGGATGTGGGTACTGTGCAGCTTAGCAGTATGGAAGTCGAGCATTGGTCTGGATGGGAATGTCATCAAACACCCTTCTACTGTACACTTAAATCTATCAGTTTTCTTATGTCTAAAGTTCATGTGACGAGCTAAAGCCTTCAGTTCATAAAAGCTGCTTGTACAGACCTCACATTTCAATGGTCTTTGTCCTGTATGTCTCCACATGTGTACCTCGATATTCGCAACATTTTTGGAACAAACATTGCAGTGACCAGATTTCTCAGAATGTTGTTTGTCAATGTGAATCTTCAGGTTCCCCTTAACGTTGAACATGCGGCCACAGTGGTTGCACACAAATCTATTAGGTTCCGAGTGCAGTCTCACATGTTTCCGCAAATTATTTTGGTACTTAAATAATACATTACAGAGAGGACAAGAGTAGTTTTTCTCATTACTGTGTACCAAGAGGTGACTTTTTAGTTCTTCCTTAGTACAAAACCTCTTAGGACAAGCTGTGCACAAGTGATCCTTCTCACCAGTGTGTCGTTTTTTATGTCTTTGTAAGGCACTGATTTGAGTGAATCTGAGGGTACATATGGAGCAACCATACGGTGTTTCCCCAGTGTGTGTGCGCATGTGAACCTTCACATCATTCTTAGAGTAGAAGCCTTTGCCACAGTTTTCACAAATGAAGTTACGCTGGCGTTTCTGTTGGTGGTTTCTGTCCATGTGTCGTTTGAGAGTACCGCCGTCTTTGTATTTCTTGTCACATGAAGGACAGGGGTATGGTTTCTCATTAGTATGGGATCTCATATGTGTCTTAAAGGCTGAGGGGTTAGCACAAGTTCGCCCACAAATTGAGCAAGTACATGGCTCCAGACCTTTATATTTATTAGATCTTTGTTTGTATCGTTTTCGTTTAGAGGTTATCTTAGATTCTACACTTTCCAATTTAATATCTAATTTATTTCGCCTTATTTGTTCAAGAGTAATATCATCGTTTTGTAAATGTTCATAAAGGTGATCATCGTCGCTGTTACAGTTCAATTCAAGTTTTACTTCAATTTTCGGCGAACAGTCGTCGAAATCTGCGATAACTTGGGAAATTACGTCAAAACCTTGAGATCTTAATTTCTTATCAGAAGCTTCGCATTTCAGTACAAATTGGTAGCATGTTGCAAGCTCTTTTTCGCAGCTATCACATATAAGCGATGGAAGTCCATCCCCATCTTTAATATTTACATTTGAACAACAATACATTATTTTTGCACTTAGCGCAATTTCGTTATTTCCTTTATTAAAAAAAATATAGGAGGTAGCTTCATTCTGACAACACAATCTGCACAGTTTTTTATTCATTATTCTAGTTTGGTAAGCTTAGATACAACAGGCATCAATATAAAGAGAAAAAATGGAAAAAATACAAAAAAATTGTAAACATGGAAAACGGATTATAAGATTGTAGTGTCCACAGAACATTTATTTATAACATTTATTTATATTTTTTTTTTTTTGTGGTAGTGTCAAACTGTCAAGCATAGACCACAGAGTACTTTTACTACCTACTACGACGGGCAGCTGAACTATTTTGTCTGTATATACTGTTGACGGTTGAGAAGATTCCTCGTCTGGACCTAATTCAATTTTATATACCTATGCATTTAATGTTGATAGTCCGTTCTAAAGTCTACCATGACCTGACTGCTGCACCCAGCTGAATTGGCTCCAGACGAGGAAACTCCTCAACCTCAGTCATGGTAGACTTTAGAACCATTGAGATAAAAAAAAAACATGGAGGCGCCGCGATATTCTATACATATATTTGCTTATACAAATATGGGTGAAATACGAACTAGAATGTGAAATATCGTGTTATTTCACTCTTTCTAATGTGGTAATCGTATTTGATAAAAGAGACAACAATATTTCAGTTGTTCCTCATAATGGCAACATTTTGTTGAGACGTAGTAACAGTTGTAGGTAAGTGCCATATCCGCCATAATATGCGACAAGTTCATGGTAGTTCTGCTGTCAAGTGGTTGTTTACTTTTTGTTTTATTGAGATTTGTGAGAAAATTACGAAGAGTTTTCCTTTAAAACTACATATATACGTTGGAAAACACCAATTCAACATGCCTGTGTGTTGTATTGTGAAGTGTGGTGCAAGAAAGAAGGAAAATCAACCTCAATTGTCTTTGCACAGGTTAGTAGCCGGTTTTCATGCAATACTACATAAAGTGATAAACTTTCGATGAAAAAATTGCTAGGCGATCATTAAATACGGCTTAAATTTTAATTATATAGGTTTATTTCCGTCCAACAGACCTTTTTATTATTTCATAATTTCATTCGTTTGTTTACAATGATATGTCATGGTGGAATAGTGTTGTACCGTTGCCGTAATAGTTTCTGATACTAGTTCCTTCGCTGCGCTGAAATGATATTGCTAGGTCCGGCCCGTGGTTTACAGCAAACTGTACTCTTTGGTTCATAGCACCGAGAGACCGTTCCACAGAGTTTTATGATGTGTATACGATTTTTTTGTTGAACTTTTTAAGATGAACAATACTGTAGAACATAAATTTTATTTAACTTTTATGATTTCCGCGGCGCACGCTAATAAAGTTCCCAGTCCGCATGATTTTTTCCGACATACATAACATAACATCACGCCTTGTTTCCCCGAAGGGTTGGGCAGAGGTGTCCCTGTAGCAGGCACACCCACATTTCGCCAGTTATGTTTAAGTCCCATGTAATAGGGGGCGAGCCTATTGCCATCAACCGGACACAAATCCAGACTCCGAGCTGCTACTGAGAAATTTCAGATAGAAAAACCCAATAACATTTTGCTCGACCCGGGAATCGAACCCAGGACCTCATACTTAGCAGTAGCGTTTGCGACCACTAGACCAACGAGGCAGTCGACATCTTTTTTCCGACATCTTCAACAATAATCGTCAAATTTCAGCCAATTTACACAAAACCTTAATGAATTATACACTAAAACCTTCCGCATGAATCACTTCGTCCATTAGTGAAAATTGATTGAAAATCCGTTTAGTAGTTTTTGAGTTTTTCGCGTTCAGACAGACAGAAAAACAGACAGACGCGGCGGTGGACTTTGTTTTATAATTTGTAAGGATGTGTATTATTCCGAATGTTCATTTATGATAAAATTGTTAAAAATTTAATTCACTTATGCCCGTTTTTACCGACAGCTAAGTGACACTTAAATGAATACTTAAATAAAACTGCACTGTTGGATTTTCAACTCTCAGCGCTGAGTCTACCGTTGAAAATCCAACAGTGAACTTTTATTAGGGATTCATTTAAGTGTCACTTAGTGAAGGTGAAAACAGGCATAAGACTTGCATGCTCGCTCGATACTAAATATTTGGCTTTGTTTAAGGGGGAAGCGCTAAAGTAGCCCGCGAAATTCAAATTTTCTTACGTTTTTTGCAATTTGCTGGTCAGTATTAAGTTGTACATCGATCAAAATATGATTCGCGGCCGTAACAAATATGTATTTACAGAATTATAATCATTAAAGTCATCAACACAACTCTCCAAGACCACGTAAGTCCAAAGAATGATGATTTCATGAAACAGTTATTCTTTGGACTTACGTGGTCTTAGAGAGTTGTGTTGATGACTTTAATGATTATAATTCTGTAAATACATATTTGTTACGGCCGCGAATCGTATATTAATCAACGTACAACTTAATACTGACCAGCAAATTGAAAAAAACCTAAAAAAAATGAATTTCGCGGGCTACCCTGGCGCTTTCGCCTTAAACGTTCACTTGCCAAACATAAGGTTTGCGTTACAAATATTTGTGAAAACTTTATTTGCTAAGTAATAATTCTATAAATGAAATTATAATTATGCGGAAAATTGTTTGGGAAGTGATAAATTGTCAATACTCGTTTTTTTTCTGTTACAACGGACTATTAGCTAATAATTTTTTAATACGATTCAACCGTGATATCTAGTAAGATTCATAATACTATGTACTAGTATCGATACTCGAAATAGTAACACTATGTTTCCCTGATTGACACAACCCTAGCATTGGCAGCCATTTTAAGAGACATTTTGAGTTGTAGGTATGCACCTTTTTTTTGTAGGTATTTCCAGTCCATACTTATTATATGTCTATGTTTAGAACGGACTATCAACATTTAAATGCATGTGTTTCCAGGGGAGGGGGGGGTCTCAGGCGCTCATGCCATCATCTGAGTTCTTCCCTGTGACAAATCTTAAAAGTGAACTTGATATTAACTTTTTAGCAAGAATTACTCTACTTAAAGTACAATCGGGATAAAAACTGCCACTTGCTCACTTCAGATGGCGCTAATCTCCAGCGTCGTATAATTTGACAGCTAACCATATATTTTTTGTAAACAAGCGACTTCTTTTACGAATAACTAATTATTGAGCCCAGTTACTACAAAAATACGGGGACCGATGTATTTGCCAAACATGTTGTAAGAAGAAAACTCTGGCAGAAAGCTGTCCAAAAAAATGGAATCCGATATTTCGTCGAAACAATGTGCTATCCTTTAAGCCTTTTATGGAAGAAAGTGGTTTAAATGTGATGCTCCCAAGAGAACTAAGTCTGTTTTCATTATAAACAGGAACTTGTGATTTAATATTACGTAAATTAAAGTAAAGTATGTGTGTGTTTATATTATCATATTAGATCAGAGCTAGAAATGCTATCTCTAAAGTTTTTCAGTCAGGAATATCATGCCCGAGTTTGTTTTCAACTCTGATCAAGTTATTTCTATCGTACACCTCCAGTATTTAACAAAAAACTAACTTAAAGTTAACAAACACAAAATAACCTATAAATTATAAAACGTACATAATTTAATGACTTTTCCACTAAAGCTGCTTTTTTACCAGTGGTAGTCCTTTTAATAGTGCCACATTCCAAGTCTCATACATATTAATCTAGTTTTCGTATAATTTGTGATCGACACAACAGTAAACATAAACATAACAATTGAGGTTTAAAGACGTAGGTACAACTGTGTAAGTTTTTAACCTCATTGTCATCAATTATTTCTATAAGATGTTTTGTTTACGTGACGAATTTTGAATCTGCGCGCTACTCAATCTGCCACTCACGCTGCCCTGTTTGGCCACTATGTATATTCACCACAGAAATATCTAAGTCTACAACCTAACGAAGTCATTGAAGAATTTGCAAAAAGTAATTCTAATTGTTATGAAGATAATTTTTCTTATTTTCCATACAATAAGTGAAAAATAAAACAAAAGTAAAACACGTCGAGGCTGCCCCCCCTTCGCGCATCAAGCTCTAAAAAAATCACGCGGTAGGTATCACGTGTGGAGTCGCGATTGTCAAATTCGATTTAGATGTGTCAAAATTATTTTTAAATTTAGAGAATTTATTTTACCGAGAGGATCACTCGTGTGTCTGGCCGTCTGTCATAGCCAATTTCCTCCGAATTATATGGACCGATTAAGTTGAAAGGTACACATATGTATTTCTATGACCCAAACACGGCCGTGTTACGGAAATACATGAATTTTGAAGATTTAAAAAAAAAATGTTTTCAAGCTGTATCGTGTGACATATCAAATATATTATTTTTATAATTTTAAAATAAATACAATTACAAATATTTAAGAAAATTGATGAAAATTTACCCTTAACTCCCAAACTACTGAGCCTAATTTTTTTTTAAATTATCTTCCCTCATAGATTCCTGTAGAAACCTTATTAAAAGTCTATGGTCTTAAAATCTTTATAACATAGGTATTGTACACAGAGTTTTCTACAAAACAGTTCTAAAGAATAAACAAAAATCCTTCAAAACTTTTATCTCCTACTAGAGTCTGTGTAATGAAATCCGACAGTGATTTTTTTCACGTTTTCATAAATTGACAATTGCTGCAAGTGTCACTTTTTATTTTTTAAATATTCACAGATTTAAGTATTAATTCATCCTTTTAATAAAACCAAAAATATAATATCCTAACCTAACTAAAACTATTAGTAAACTAAAATATGGCGTCGAAAAATTCCTCCGCGTCGTCGCTGTCGACTGGTAATGTGCCCAAGAGACTGACGGCATTGCCATGTTATATGGCAATACTTAGCCGCTGGTCAAGGTAAAAGCCAGCCCTTGGGTCACGGGAAGTGTCAACCAGTCGTTTGGAGATTTCATTGAACAGACCGTGAGCACTCGGACTCCACGGCCCTAGGGTTTCAACCCCAAACGGCTCGAAAATATAGTGACCTATAAGGTTATTATACTTTCGCCGCTTGAGGTTTTCCGCAGCCGCAGCGGCAGCGCCAGCACAGCACCCTGAGCCAGGAAGATGAGATGGCGCTAGAGTATCGACACATGTTGCGCCCCACACAAAAGGCCTACCAACCTTCCATGGAAATAAAGACATGGATTGGAATGTATCGGAGAACATGTATTTCAACTACAATGTTAAGTTTGTATTTGGGATAAATTCATCCGAATTACGGAACCCTTTATTGTGCGTAGTCCGACACGCACCTGGCCTGGTTTTCTATTTTTGCTTCGGCTTACCTCTTCCAAAAAACTACTTTTCGCCACTGATGAGCACCTTATGTCTTAAAACCATTTTGAACTTGTTGAAAAATTTTTGCGATCGGTAACATAGCATTCTGTCTGAAAACTGTAGGACATAATAAAAAAGATTGTCCAGATGTAGACAAAAATTATATCAGACAAATTTAGTGTCTCTTGTTACTAATCAGACAACTATTCGATAATCAGAAATTATTAATAAATCATATTGCGGCGTTTTTATGTACGATTATTAAAAAGAGCTTACCCGAAACCATAAATGTATTTTTAATAAATTGGACAAAAATAAACTGGGATAACGTTTGAAAAATACTGTTTATTCAAAAATATCATTGCTTTTAATCATTGTCGGACTCATCTTCGGTGTCCCTAGGCATAGGAGCGTAACAAGCACCGCGCGTTTGTCGGGCGGCTCCGAAACGTTGTTTTGGTTTTTGGAATTATAGGTGACATTTAAAAATTCTGAAAACAGGTTTTAAGTAACCCCGGTAAATAAAAAAGAGATTTTAAAACAATAATTAAAACAGTACCCTAATTGCGTAATACAACACAATCTGTTTCGATTTGAAACAGATTGCTAATTAATTGCTTCATAAGTTGCCAAAAAATATCTGCTCAACAACGTAAATAACGCAATGAATGTTGTTGAACTGTCAAAATGAAACAAATTAAACGTAACGTTTACGAATAAGTTACGCAATGGTTACTATGAGACAGATCGGTTAATTTTTTGACATTTTTGAAATTGCGCTCAGGCTGAGGCTCAGGCCACATTTCACATCAGACATAGTTGTGATGAAACCATCTGCATATTTTTTTAAGTGAAACCTTCTTTAGGCGCGTTGGGCATTTTTGAGAAGGGAAAAACAATTGAACTCGCGACACCGTTACCGACACCTCATTTTTGTTAACGCGATTGTGTTCTTTTTTATGTTACATAACGGATCAATGTATTCAATTCTATGCAAGTATTTTTACTTTAAAGGTTTTGGAAGTATTCGTTATTAGCTCCTGTCGGTCCTTCCGGAGTGCCACTGTTTTTTTGACATAGCAGTAATGGGCTCCCATAAAAATGTGATGTTTCTGACCGGTACTGCCCACCGAGTCGGGTTCAGAATCATCAAAAATAACGATTTTATACGGGTTTGGCCGTAAAATGATGTGACACGATTTTGGTCGTGGGCTCTCATACTAATTAATTTACTAGCTTTTGCGACCGGCTACGCCAGGATAAAGAGTATCCTTTGTACCTCGTATCCCCTCCCCTCCCTGCATCCAGTTTGTATGTCTATATATGTGTGTGTGTATTTTATAGGTGTTGTCCTGTGTGTAGCCAGTCCCTAATTGCGTAATACAACACAAACAAAATCTGTTTCAATTTGAAACAGATTGCTAATCCATTGCTTCATAAGTTGAAACAAAAAATCTGCTCAACAACGTAAATAACGCAATGAATGTTGTTGAACTGTCAAAATGAAACAAATTAGGCATAATTGTCTACGAAAATAAGTTACGCAATGGTCATGGTCAACCCGTGCCAAATTTCATCCAAATCTGTTCAGCTGTTTTAGCGTGAAAGACGAACAAACAAACAACATACAAACTTACTTTTGCATTTATAATTTTATATAGTATATATTAGGCGCTCGGTAAGCTTTCGGTACCGATGCAGTAAAATGCGTGACGTCACGCGACGCATACGTACCGACCAGTGAGGAAAGGGCCTAAACTAGCACTCACTCAAGCCTGTCAAGTTTGACGTTTTAAAAGTCAGTAGCATTCATGGGTTCCGCTTTTTTTCATTCAGTTCAGTTGTAAAATGTTGCGACCGTGATGTAATTGAACTGTTATAAAAATCGACAATTTATTTTTAGCTCAAAGCTCATGCATTAGGTATCGGTCTTATTTCGGTACGCGAAACCTAGCTTTTTAAAGCTACAATTCTTAGGTATTGTGGTCTTCTTTTTGTTTTAGGAATAAAACAACCGAATTTAAACACAATAATTATATAAGTAATAAAAATATAAAACAGATTTCAATTTCACAAATCGCCGGTAAAACAGTTTTTGTGAGAATTGAGAGAAAAAAAAAATCTTGAACTAAAACAATCTGTCAAACCAGTAAAACAAACAAACGTTTCCCCCCATCTGTTGACCGACCACGTTACATTAAACCGTTGTTCGAGCAAGTATTATAAACGTAATTTAGTATGTTCAAAATCATTTTACTCTGAATTTTAGATTTATAAGTTGATTTTGACCTAAAGCTTGAATGCTACTGCACCTAGCGTGAATCTGAAAAAAAATATCGAATTTTTAATATTATGAGCAGTGATCGGAGTAGGTAGATTGATTTGGGGTCAATGAACTGGCACCTATATATGAGTATGGATATCCCCCGGATTCCGGGATTTTGAAATTATTAAGGAATTTCAAATGTTTTAATCTAATCCTCCCCCACATTAGGCGTGCGCGTTTCTCGAGCGTGTGAGCGACGCGGGCACTCTCCATACACGCCGCAGGGCAGCAAAACGCGACGCTCACGCAGCGCACTCGCGGCGCGCGCCAGGCCCCTGTGCTACTCACACGCCCGAGGATCGCGCACGCCTAATGTGGGGTCAGCCTACACTGCTTTTTTTCATTTTCACCTGTTTTCATATTCATAAAAAGTTATTGCATTGAATGCGAAAAAATATTAAGAAGTATAAAAAGATATTTTTATTTATTTATTCAAGAATAGTAACAATTAAAAGCAGCAGATAATATATTTACAAGAAATAACTACTAAGTTTGTCATATTAAGTAAGTTTCAAATGGACGCACAACAGTAAGATTCAATTTATTACTTGATAAATAAGAAAAAAAACAATTTTACATGTTTATCTATCGCATTCTATAAATTTCAAATGTAGTAGTTTAAAAATCCTTACTTTTACAATATTTGATTCAATCCCGTAAGTACCAAAATGAAATCCCGGAAAAAAGGCTTATCCATGTTATGATTTCTATGACTAAAGTAACCGTCATGAGAAGCTATAAATTTTGTAAACAAGTGTTCAGGAGTTCACAACATTTGGACCAACAAAAAAAAATGAATTTGTTTAAGATTTAATAAATTATTAAGTAACAAATATTAATTAACATAATATATATTATTTAAGAATAATTATTCGTCAGATTCAGATGTTTCCATTTCTGTGTCAGAATCAGTGACATGTATCACGAAGCTGTCTACAGTTTTATCAATCATCTCATCGATTTTGGAATAAAAATTATCGTCTTCCTTGATAACATGCTCCACACAACGCTTCCAATTTTCCGAAGTAATCTGCTGCAGTCCCTCTTGTAATCATTGTTTTACCTCGTCAAATTTAAAATTTGTATTTTGTTTACAATCCCTGCGACGGACGCGTTCCGGTACCAAGAAACACAAACGATAGCGCTTTGCGTCGTTAAAATATGATCCGACTAAATTAAATAGGTTGTTACTTTCATATAACCCGTCTATATTTCATGTCGATTGAATATGGTAAATTTATTATTATCTCGCAGTATAAAATGTTTACTTAGTAAAAGATGTTTGTTTACATAATTTATAGCTTCTCGTGACGGGTACTTTAGGTATTCATGATGCGAGTTCGTAAAATCAATCTACCTACTCCGATCACTGATTACCTATGAGATAAAGACGTATAAAAAAGGATTTGAAATGAATGGCTTCTGGGATACCGATGCATTCGCCTGTAAATACTGAAGCCTCCGGAATGCCCCGGATTGGAATAAAAGGGCAATTTTGGGTAAGTGGACTAGGAGAATGAAATGGGCTGGATACTGGTTTAGTTTTTTGAGATACTCGACACTTCGGCATTGATCTTGAAACCGGAGGAAAGACCTGACTTGCCTCCGCATATGAAACCAATTCTGTGCCGGCTGAGCTTTTATGAACTTCTGTCACCCCAACTCCGGACAATCTTTAACGTTAACATAATTATTGCCACAAAAGGAATTGTTACAATAGGCACAATCAAAATGGCCATTATTTTCCTCAAACCCACTCAACCAAATTAACAGTATTGACGTTTGTCATTGAGATCATAGATAATACACTGATTGAGGAACATAATAGAGTTCGTGCCATCCATTACTGAAGTCCGGCGGAAAATTGTGGAACTACATATTATTTAAAATAAAATTTGATGCAATCACATAGACACTAACGCCGCTTCAAAAGGACTCAAACTTATTATTTCAAGTACCTAAACCAATTACAGGCACTTCTGAATTGTCAAGGGGTCGGTCGGTCAAAAAGATGAAGCTGCAACTAGCTTCATCTTTTTGACTGACCGACCCCATTCTAAAGCGTAGTAGGTACCTATGGATAAGAATGGGCAAAAAACTCCACGGACACTTTAAATCACAATATGGTTACAAAATATTGGTTACATAATTGATTTTAAGAAGGCGTTTGATACCGTCGACAACGACGTACTGCTACTGAAGGTGGCAAAAATAGGTTGCACTCCGCACCTCTTACAGTTCTTCGCCAGCTACTTGAAAGACCGACAGCAGTACGTTAACTACAACGGGTTCGAAGACTGCCTTAGCCTACGAATGCAAAGTAGAGGAAGCGCCGATGCAGTGAGTGTCTCAGGTACGAGATCTAGGAGTACTGCTTATCCCCAGATCTAACTTTCCGGGATCATATAGTTAAGATTTGCAAGAAGGCTTACAGAAACCTGGGTTTCGTGCTGAGACAGTCGCAGGGATTCACAAACCTTACCACGCTCAGAGTGCTGTATGACGCTTTGGTAAGGAGTCACTTGGAACACAGTGCGGTGATTTGGGTTCCTCATGAAGCGAAATACAATGTCATGCTGGAGCGAGTACAGAATAAATTTACTAGACACTTGTATTTCAAACTTTATGGGGTTTACCCATTTTACCCGCTGATGTATCCTACACTGTTTGTACTGGGTATGGTGGGGTACAACGAACTCAGAGTACGCAGAGAATTTACGCTCGCGGCGTATGCGCTAAAGCTCCTGCGTGGAGTAGCACATAATCCGGGTGTGCTGCGGCACCTGAAGCTGTGCGTGCCAGACCGGTACGTGTGGAGGCGGCGGCGACCGTCATTGCTGGCCGTGCCGGCTGCCAAAACTAACCTGCTGTCAAAGACACCCATCACCCGCACAATATGTGTACCACAGAGTACTTTTATTATATATGGAAATGTGTACTTAACAAAGTGCATGAGAGGATTGATATACACTCGAGAGCAATGAATCCGGGTCACTTAAAGAATGTTAAAAATGTCGGAAACTAAAAATGATAGGTTAATGCAATAAATTGTATTTAATAGACAATGTAATACTCCTTAAATGAAAGTAAAAAAAATATGAGTCACCATACATTTTATTAACACAAAATTACATAAAGAAAAAAACTGCTGATCTCTCCTTAAAACAAAAATAGGAAACATGAAATTTTTGAACTTTATTACGATTTTCTTGAATTTTAATACTTCGTATTGTCTCCTCGTGCTTCCATTACTGCGTTTACGCGGTTTGGCATGCTGTACACCAAGTTCCTTATACGATTTTGGGGAATATTCTCCCATTCCTCTGTGAGAGCAATTTTGAGCTCACGAAGCGTGATTGGGGGAGGGTTTCGTTGTTTTACGCATCTGCCTAGCTCGTCCCAAGCATGCTCGATCGGGTTGATATCCGGGCTGCGCGCTGGCCACTCCATACTAGTAATGTTCATCTCTTGAAGGTAGTCATTCACAATCCTACCTGTATGAGGTCGGGCATTGTCATGCATAAATATAGCATCCTCACCTAAATTGATCATAAATGGACCAACGTGATCATTGAGGATTTCTTCCACATATCTTACGCTAGTTAAAGAGCCGTTTTCTATGATCACCAGCTCTGTGCGACTTTCAGAAGAAATTCCGGCCCACACAAGTACAGACCCACCACCGTAGGCTACTTTTTCTTCGATGCATGCTTGCTTGAATCTTTCCCCTGGTCTTCGATACACTCTGTGTCTTCCATCGTGCTTGTAGAGCATAAATTTTGATTCGTCGGAGAACATAACTTTTGACCAATCTTCAATACTCCAATTTACGTGGCTCTGGGCATATCTTAGTCTTGAAATACGATGCCCACGCTCCAGTTTAGGGCCGTTTGCAGGTCTAAGGGGTTTTAAGTTAGATTCAGCAAGCCGACGTCTTACTGTCCATGCACTTGGGTTACTTCCTCCGAGGCGTCGAAACTGATTTGTGAGTTCAGTTCCTGTGAGAAAGCGATTTCGAAGCATGGTGTTCACCAAGTATCGGTCTTCTCGTGCTGTGGTACACCTGGTTCTGCCCGTTACTGGTCTGCGTAGGTTAGAACCAGTTTCTTCGTAACGTCGGAGAACTCTTTGTACTGTTGACAGCGACACACCGACAGTCCTGGCTGTATCGCGCTGACTCCGGCCGGTTTCCAGCATTGTAAGTATTCTGGTGCATTCTTCAGGCGTAAGCGACATAATTTCAGCTTGAATAATGAATATAGAGCACTATCAACATGGTTTATGTACCCACATAAATGACAGATTACAAACAAAAGCAAAACCAAAACTGTAATTTCGTAGTTCCATCTTCGAAAGTGGCCCTTTTTCAAATTTGATTTTTTTATGATATAACTTTACAATAACTAAGAAGTTTTAATACCTTCATTTAAGGAGTACTACATTGTCTATTAAATACAATTTATTGCATTAACCTAGCATTTTTAGTTTCCGAGATTTTTAGGATTCTTTAAGTGACCCGGATTCATTGCTCTCGAGTGTATTTTCGTGCAATCTGAGTGAGTTCGCAAGAGTTTTGTTGAATATTGTCAGTTATATTTAAATGTTAATATTCTGTGATAGGTCTGATTTTGTATTTTAGGTTAAGATTTTATATTAAAAAAAAAACAGTGTTTACAATCCACTATTGTATTGGGGTAATCCTGTAAAGATAGTGTGTGTAAGTTTAATAATAAATAATAAATCATTCATGTTGAAGTTATAAATGTGAGAACGATGCAAAACGTTAAAAGTCCGTACGTCCGTAGTAAAAAATAAAACAATTCAAAAATTAAATTAAAATAAAGATGGCAGCTAAGAGATGACCAGTCCACCAGTCCCTACTGACAGCGCCCGTTAAAGAACATGACGCATGGATTAGCACCATTCAGCTCAACCATTTTGAAGGGAGCTAAATGATCCAACACACGCGCCACCATCAGCGAAACATCTGAGTGAGCATGACATACTCACAGCCGCCATAGCACATTCAAGTCAAAGCAAGACATATTATTGGGTAAATGGTAACTCTTTAGTACATAGTGCTCACACCAGTGCTATACAAGTATATAATACCAAGTAGATTTGAGTTTATACAATGCAAAGATGGTCTTACAATCTTCAGCAGCTTCAACAGTACGCCACGTCAGCGAGACATTAGTGAGCATGACATACTCTCAGCCGCAAGGTCACATTCAAGTCAATGAAAGACGTACCTAGTAAATGATAACTTTATAGTAGGTACATCTACATAGTAGTCACACATGTGTTATGCAATTATACAATGCTAAGGGATTGAATTTATACAATGCAAAGGTATTTTTTAAAATCTTCAGCAGCTCCAACAGTATTTTCAAATGTTAATTATAGCGTGCGGCAGTATCTAAATGCTACGATGGCAACCCAGTGTGGTTACCCGGCCACCCGTCTGAGAGCGCCCGCGCAAGCTTCAGTAAGCTCGAATGGTAATCGTGAGTTAGTCAAGTAAACTACCCATCAGCGAGCGAATGTGCGCGCGCTCTATCTCAAAAGTTCTGTTAGATTAAAAAAATGTGTATGTAAGTTAAATAAGGACCCCATTCAATGGGGTCCTCATTTAACGCCCCTTGGTGACACCGTACTGTTGATCATGTAAGATTTTATTGGTGTTAAAATGATTGAGCATTTGATTAAGCATTACTTTTTCAAACAACTTGCTGAAAACCGGCAATACGGATACGGGTCTATAATTATTGGTGTCTTTACTGTCCCCGGATTTAAAAAGTGGTATTACCTTACTATATTTTATTAGATCAGGGAGGACGCCTTGATCCACACAAAAATTAAATATTAAGGCTAAGTACGGCGCTATAGTCTCAATAATGGAGGTACAAATTTTGATTGACATTCCCCATAGATCTTCGGTTAATTTGATCTTTATTTGCTTGAAAGCTTTTATTACTGTTATGTGGTTTATATGTTTGAATTTAATTTCAATCGGACAGGATGAAACGTTTGCTCTTAATAAATCAATAGAAAGCGAGGGCGAGAAATTTAAGGTTTCAGTAGTTATAAGTGGAATACTGGTAAAGAACTTTACGAATTCTTGAGCAACTTCTTTGTTGGTGCTTATGAGACCACTTGAAGTTTCTAGTGTGAAATCATTATTATGTCTTTTATTCCTGTTAGTCTCGTCATTGATAATTTTCCAAACAGTCTTTATTTTATTATCGGCTGATTTGATCTTGTTGCTAATTATTAGCTACCTTGCAGGTATTTTTAAAAGTTTTAGAGTAGGTAAGTAGCAACATATTTATTAAAAGTTTCAGAGTTAATATAAGGCTTAAGGCCATACAGCTCAAACAATTTTTCCCTACTTTTCCTAATACCCTTGGTTGCCCAATCACTGAACAAAAAATTTGGGCAAATAGTTTTAGTTTTCTTTTTTAAAGTATTATTGAACTCGGTGCGCACTACCGAAAATAATTCCTCATATAATTCATTTACATTTTTTTATAATTTGACCCGGTATGCTTAACTTACTAATTGAGTTATTTTTAAATCTACTTAGATTGTTGGTTGTTATTTGTCTAGATTGTATCTAAATTCTTTGTAATGGTAACTAAAACAATCTTAAACATTTTTGGTCAATCTGCAAAAAATACGACTAACACCATATTGAAACATGCTTAAAAAATTCGTTACCACAAATTCATGCAATAACGAATCTGTTGTTTATTAAATTAGTACGGTAAATATTTTAAGGTTAAATATAGCAGTGTCCCACTTATCTCGAAGAAGTCTTAATATTATCGTGCGAAACTTAAACGTTCTTTTTTATGCCTTTCTGTCGAAAACGGTTTCTTAGCTGGTCCTCAGTGATGCAAGCCTTCAGAGTGCACGGAGAACGGTTCATAATACCGTGTTTAATCATTCAGCAAAATATCTAGTTGGTATGAAACCATTTGTTTCATATTCATTCACCATTTGACGTCGCTGCTCCTCGATAATAAGCCTCTTCCTCATATCTCTTAACCCTCACAGTATTTCTCTAGAACAAAGAATAATATTGTATTTATTACTCATAATAATTATTTATCACTCACTAATCGAATTATACCTCATAATAAATTTTTAATTTTAAACTTCTGTCTCAACAATACTTCTGTTCTATCATTGTTGATAGAACAAAAGTATTGTTGACACCTTTGCTTAAGATTTATGTTTAGTAAAATATGAAATATTTAAATGATAACACTCACACAAACCTACAACACCGCTAATACTCGTCACCAACAATAACCACGAACCAACAAAGTTCTATTAAGTGAATACTCGTAACGAACTGCATCTGTCTACCCTACAGAAATCGAAATAATTTACTTAGTTTTCTGAGGTCTACCTGCAGAACCTTGATATTTATGTGAACAAGACGAATGAAACAAAAAATGAATGATTATTGAACTAGTCATTATTAAAAAATAACAAAAACTATGAATAGTAATTATCAAAAAATGACGAGCTAACCGCAGATGAGATTTGAACCCTCTCGGCTCGCCATAATCGCACATGCCAAAGCCCATCATCCACTGAGCTAGCATGCTACATACTGTATTTTTAGAAATTATGAACTACTATGAGTTGCAGTCAAAGTGAGTGTGTACTGTGCGTGTCTATAGTATTGTAACAACTTAAAGCAGAAGGTCGTAAGTCAAACCGCAGCGTCAGTCTATTGCTTTGTGAGATTGCCTATAGACTTTTGGTCGGTACTGTACTTGCCAAAAACATGTTAATAGATTTCTTTCAATTTTTATATTTCTACGTAAAGTAGGTACTAACTTTAAAAAAAAAAGTTGTTTGATTTTCCTACTAAAAAATTGAAAGCTCATAACAGATGGGGCAGCACAGTTGTACGTCTTTGAACTGCCATTGATAAGTTTATGTTTACTTTTGTGTCTACTAAAATAATTATAATTTGTTCGAGTTGAAACCCTATGCTACTGCTCATAAACTGCGTCCTGTTTTTAATCCGGAATGTCCTGGTATTTTCACTTTCTAATTCTCTTCCCTAATTGCGTAACTTATTTTCGTACACAATTATGCCTAATTTGTTTCATTAAGACAATTCAACAACATTCACGTGCGGTATTTACGTTGTTGAGCAGCTTTTTTCCCAACTTATTAAACAATGGAATAGCAACCTGTTTCGAATCAAAACAGATTGTGATTGTGTTGTATTATGCAATTAGGGTACAGGTTTTCAAAATTTGGGGTTGGCAACCCTACATTAGGCCCAGGTTCCCACTACGCTGGACCGGCAGATTTACCGGCATGGCAAAACTGTCGGAAGAGTTAGGAATTTAAATGAAGCTGTTCACATTATGCCGGATCCAGCAAAAACACCGAGCTCAGCATTTTAACCGAGCATTTTGACACTAAAAGCGCCGCCGCCGGTAGAACACGCGGACCGGAGTAATGTGAACGATTAGTCACCGGTATCTATGTCCCCCGCTCGCCCCACCCGTGCTCCCCTCGCGTCATTTTTCTTGTGGGATCCGGTGTAATGTAAACACTATTGTCCGGGAGCCGGTTTCCGGCAAATCCCGGTCCAGCGCAGTGGAAACAAGCCCTTTGAGATATTGACTCTTGCACGCGTAGCATGACCACCGTAGAAACGAGTTTTGTTAGGTGCCGTGGGATGCGTGCAGGGGCGTACTACGACGTGTTCACAGACGTGTTAAAGCCATCATTGTTCTAGTGAGAGAGAGAGAGAGAGAGAGAGAGAGAGAGAGAGAGATAGAGAGAGAGAGAGATGGAGCTATACAGCATAAATAGTACTGTCCCATTTTCACACTGGAACAATGATGGCTTTAACACGTAGCAGTTTGTGTTTTTTGGATAGTGACTCTGTTTCTTAACCTATTTCGAGAAAGTAACCCAGTACTCTAATTGCGTAATACAATACAATCTGTTTCGATTTGAAGCAGATTGCTAATACATTGCTACATAAGTTGGAAAAAAAATCTGCTCAACAACGTATATAACGCAATGAATGTTGTTGAACTGTCAAAATGAAACAAATTAGGCAGAATTGTTTACGAAAATAAGTTACCCAATTAGGGTACTGATCTGTGAGAAAGTGACTCTTACAACGTGACTGACATAGTCATCGTCGAGTCGGTAATAAACGCGACAAGTCAACGGCGATGTTATAATTGTGGACGTTCATCGGCTGAAGATTGGCCGACTACATTGTTTCGCTTTCCAGAACCCGGAAAAACAAACACATTACGGTACCTATCCTTACATATTATAACACAAAGTCCCCCGCTGCGTCTGTCTGTCTGAACGCAATGAACTCAGGAACTATCGAATGGATTTTCAAACGGTTTTCACCAATGGACGGAATGATTCATACGAAAGGTTTTGGTGTATAATTCAAATTGTTTGAAATTTGACGATTATTGTTCAAGATGTCGGAAAAATCATGCTGACTGGGAGCTTTATTGTCGTGCGCCCGGGAAATCGTAAAAGTTACATAAAAGTTATATTCTACCGGATTGTTCACCATAAAATGCTCAACAAAAAAATCCGTGATGGCATATGTCTATCTTCTAAGGATGACCCACAGTAACCATTATTATCCTTCAGACTTTTATGAAAAACTTATTTTATTTCCGAAGCTATTTTGACCAGTATTATATTAATCTTTATCCAATAAACTATGTTACTTAAATTGATAATTTAATTTAGATTAAAATATGCCTTGACATCATTTCATTTAAATAAATGGTTTAAAAGAGACAGATTCAAAATTACGCGTAACAAAATAATTATGGTTGACGCAACGCGGACGCAGCGGTAGGAGCATTGAGATAGTAAAAACACGGAGGCGCCGCGATATTCTATACATAAGTTTGCTTATACAAATATGGGTGAAATACGAACTAAAATGTGAAATATTGTGTTATTTCACTCTTTCTAATGTGGTAATCGTATTTGATAAAAGAGACAACAATATTTCAGTTGTTCCTCATAATGGCAACATTTTGTTGAGACGTAGTAACAATTGTAGGTAAGTGCCATATCCGCCATAATATGCGACAAGTTCATGGTAGTTCTGCTGTCAAGTGGTTGTTTACTTTTTGTTTTATTGAGATTTGTGAGAAAATTACGTGGAGTTTTCCTTTAAAACTACATATATACGTTGGAAAACACCAATTCAACATGCCTGTGTATTGTATTGTGAAGTGTGGTGCAAGAAAGAAGGAAAATCAACCTCAATTATCTTTGCACAGGTTAGTAGCCGGTTTTCATGCAATAGTACATAAAGTGATAAACTTTCGATGAAAAAATTGCTAGGTGATCATTAAATACGGCTTAAATTTTAATATAAGGGTTTATTTCCGTCCAACAGACCTTTTTATTATTTCATAATTTCATTCGTTTGTTTACAATGATATGTCATGGTGGAATAGTGTTGTACCGTTTCCGTAATAGTTTCTGATACTAGTTCCTTCGCTGCGCTGAAATGATATTGCTAGGTCCGGCCCGTGGTTTACAGCAAACTGTACTCTTTGGTTCATAGCACCGAGAGACCGTTCCGCAGAGTTTTATGTAGTGTATACGATTTTTTTGTTGAAGTTTTTAAGATGAACAATACTGTAGTAGAACTTTTATGATTTCCGCGGCTCACTCTAATAAAGATCCCAGTCCGCATGATTTTATCCGACATCTTCAACAATAATCGTCAAATTTCAGCCAACTTACACAAAACTTTAATGAATTATACACTAAAACCTTCCGCATGAATCACTCCGTCCATTAGTGAAAATTGATTGAAAATCCGTTTAGTAGTTTTTGAATTTTTCGCGTTCAGACAGACAGAAAAACAGACAGACGCGGCGGTGTACTTTGTTTTATAATATGTAAGGATGTGTATTATTCCGAATGTTCATTTATGATAAAATTGTTAAAAATTTAATTCACTAATGCCCGTTTTCACCGACAGCTAAGTGACACTTAAATGAATACCTAAATAAAACTGCACTGTTTTTCAACTCTCAGCGCTGAGTCTACCGTTGAAAATCCAACAGTGAACTTTTATTAGGGATTCATTTAAGTGTCACTTAGTGAAGGTGAAAACAGGCATAAGACTTGCATGCTCACTCGATACTAAATATTTGGCTTTGTTTAAACGTTCACTTGCCAAACATTAGGTTTGCGTTACAAATATTAATGAAAACTTTATTTGCTAAGTAATAATTCTATAAATGAAATTATAATTATGCGGAAAATTGTTTGAGAAGTGATAAATTGTCAATACTCGTTTTTTTCTGTTACAACGGACTATTAGCTAATATTTTTTTAAATATGATTGATATCTAGTAAGATTCGTTATACTATTACGTACTAGTATCGATACTCGAAATAGTAACACCATGTTCCCTGAATGACACAACCCTAGCATTGGCAGCCATTTTATGCGACATTTTGAGTTGTAGGTATGCACCTTTTTTTTGTAGGTATTTCCAGTCCATACTTATTAAATGTCTATGGGTAGGAGTCTTTTTTTTTTTTTTAAACATGCATCTCGCAGTTTTGACCACTAAGGTCTTGGCTGCTTAACCGGACTTTCCTGTGGGTGCCTTAAGCTGCTACACTCAAAGCCTCCAGCCAGGGGCAAGAAAAACTAAACTACATAAATTAAAACTAGGCGAACGCTCGCTAAGGGCACCCCCTGTGGGGTACGGACCTCGGCTTAGGGCGTCGCTGAGGGGAGGACAGCAAGAAGGGACAGGCTGGATCAAAATTGGTTTAAATCATGATTATTATGCGGGGTAGTTTAAAGCTACGTGCTCAGCGGCAACAACTTGCTGGCACCTCGTTTTCGAGCAAGGGTCGGGGAGGAGTATCATTTACTCAGGGACACGGTCGCGGTCGCAAAGGACCTCGGCGGCGAGGTCGGAATGACGGGAGACGTCTGTTTTTGTGTATTGTGCTGGTGGCCCTATTCTGCTCTTGGAGGAGAGTAATGGGATCATCAGGGTCGGAGCGGTAGGAGTCAATTCCTCGGCTATTAAGTATGTATGTGTATGGCACTCGGGGTGAACCGCACTCCGATTTGGCAATTTAGTTTCCATAGCAGAAAATCTAGGATGTTTAACTGGATTACATACATAAAAACACAGATTTGTATACATCAGTATACAAATCTGTGTCATGCGATTTCTCACCGCTATATTCAATTATGATTCCACATTTAAAACTGTTATATTGATGAACCAGGACTAATAAATATAAATCCTGTTTACATAATTTACATAGTTTTTCAAGACATTGCCAAGCGACTGGTCGACTCTTCACGTGACCAGAGGGCTGGCCTATTCTTTGGCCAAAGAATCAGCATTGCCATACAACGTGGCAATGCTGCCAGCCTTTTGGACACTTTTCCTATTGATAGCGATGCGGACGAATTTTTTGATGCCCCATGATTATTCCCCCCCCCCCCCCCTTTTATATACTTGTATATATTATTATTATTAAGTCTTAGTTTCAAAAATCATGTAAGTTTGATTAATTTGATAGTATATTATAGTGTGTTCTATTTACATAATATCAAAACGAATTCAATAGTTTACCAGTAATTTTAGAAATTATTGTATCAATTGTACTTTTTCGTTAAATGCATCGTCGTGTTCACTTTTCACTCGGTTGTAATTATTTATCATAGTGTTTATCAACTTTCTCACACTGCTTCTTAAAGTTTTAAGCAATGTTTTACTTGAAATACGACAAATTAAACACTTTGTTTTCATACGAGGTTATAAAAACCACGAACAACGACACTTGCAGCAGTGTTGTTAATCTATGAAAACGTGAAAATATCACTCTCAGCTTTCATTAGAAAGAAAATTCCTGTTTTGATTCTGCAGTAATTTTTTTAAAATATTTTAAATTTCTCGCCTTGTTCACGTCCTTCACACAGATGTTCTGGGATGCCACTAGATGACGCACAGCTAAAATGTCTTTCGTTTTTTTCTAAGTCGATTTTCTTCTCGTAGTAGAGTAAAGAGTATTTATTTTCTGTGGTCGGCTCTGCTCTGCTCATATCAGTCGATGGTCGATATTCGACAATGAGGAAAAAATAATAATTGTGAAACATTGTCAACAAAACTTTCTTTCCAGTAATCTCTTCTGTCGCTAGTAATACACCGTAAACTTATACATAACTGTGGTACCAAGAGGCCGGAAAACCAATTATGGAGTTAAAAGTATGCCGTATTTGTCTCATGAAAACAGCTACAATATCCATATTTAATAGAGAGGAAGAAATTCAATTGAGCACCAAGGTGATGCGCTGCGTCAATGTGGTGGTGGTCGAGGGAGACGGGCTTCCTGACAACATATGCAATAACTGTGCTGCGGAACTGTCGGCATCGTACGAATTCGTGAACAAATGCGAGGCATCCGACAAGGCCCTGCGCTGTGCTAACATTGTTAATCTTTATGATGAGTTAGTGCCTAAAACTGAACCCCAAATAAAATTAGAAAATATCAAGGAGGAAAGTGACACTGATGGCCAAGATCATTTCGAAAATTTATTATTAGATGAGTCCACACACTGTAGTGATAACTATAATGTCAAAAAGGTAAAAAAAAGAAAGTATATAAGATCTGGTAAATACAAACAACTACAAATCGATGGGCGGAAATTAAGGCCTAAAATAGGACCAGTGAGGTGTAAGGTATGTGGGCAAATGGCATCGTGTCGCTCTGCCTTGGAGGGTCACATGAGGACTCACACTGGGGAGAAACCATTTGCGTGTGACTCCTGTGGGGCACGGTTCAATCTTAAAGGGACACTTAAGAGACACATTAGGACACACCATATGCAGAGAGAAAGGAAATTCATTTGTGAAACCTGTGGCAGCAGCTTTTACTCAAAGAGTGACATTATAACACACATTAGAGTTCATACTGATGAAAGGCCATATTCTTGCTCTTTCTGCGGTAAAGCATTCCGGCAGATTGCTTCAAAGATACGTCACAAACGCATGCATACTGGCGAAAAACCATACACTTGTTCTGTGTGTTTCAAGAAATTCATAGACAAGAGCCACATGAAGAGACACCAGGCTGTGCACTCCGATGAGAAGAACTTCACTTGTCACATGTGCAATAAATCTGTTAAAACTAGAAATGCTCTCAAGGCTCACATTCGGATACACTCTAATGAAAAGCACATTATTTGTAGTTACTGTGGACTGGCATTCTCTTTTAAGGGCAACTTACAAGTTCATATAAAAAGGATACATTCAGAGAGGTCTGGCCAGTGCAGTGTATGTTTAAAGACATTCTCAGATTTAGAGGCACACATGCGTAAACATACTGGAGAGAAACCATTTGCGTGTAAGCTTTGTGATCAGGCATTTGCAAGCAAAAGGAGTTTGTCCAACCATGTTGGATTCAAACATGAGAATGCTTCCAAGTACAAGTGTTCTATAGGAGAATGTACAAAGACATTCCCGACTGCTATGATGTTGGAGTTCCACCTTCTTAAGCAGCACACTAACCATACGCCATACATTTGCCACCACTGCTCCAGAGGGTTCTTCAGAACGAGTGATCTGTCCCGACATCTTAGAGTCAGTCATATGGAAACTGCTACTACCATTGAAACTCGAATATTGAGACCGCTGATATCAGGATCTCCTATTAATTGAACTGTTCCCTACAAATTGGGAATGAGTAAACCATGAATTGGGACTTTTTTAATGATACTTACTAAAAGTGGTAAATTGTTCAGTTTTGAGTATGTAATCATGGGAGTATGGTACATCATGACATCATAATTATCATGTTGGGATGATCCAGATAAAAATGTTAATTGAGGAGGTTCTTTTCAAAACTTCCACTTTTTAATTTTCCAGAATTTGAATTATTAAATACAACCAGAATAGCCATTGTTTTGACCAGGTTTAGAAATCTAGCAATAATATATTTTGAATAAATTAAGAATTTGAAATGGAATAATCTAGTTTGGCTCGGTTTTATTCGGGTGGAATAATCATGTTTTTTTATGTACTCTAGAGGAATAATTTCAAGCCACGCCGTCCTAAACCATTTCTAACACAATTTCAAGCCATAAAAATAATAAACTCTGCACTGAAGAACTGTACCTACCTCACAACTTTGAAAATAAACTGATAGAAAAATATAGGGAAAAAACATGTTTTGCTGTAATTTCTATGATACTCAAAATCAATTTTTTTTTTAAATATTTCACCTAAACCTACTATAAGTTCCCATACTTATGAAACATCAGTACTAGCAAATAAAATCTGAATTAATCATGTTTTGTTCCAAAACTGAATTTTTATGAAGTGGATTAAACTACTTTTGATGAAATCACGCGTTTTTTTTTTTTTGCTGGATCAATCACATCTTGGCAAACTTTTGTTTTCGCTGCATGTAAATTTTAATGTTATCAACCAAAAAAAGCAAAAAAATAGTGTTCTGTCGAAAGTGGAATAGTCAAGTTTTGAAAAAAGAACCTCAATTATAGATTGATTATTAAAGATTTGATTGTGTTATGTCATGTTCACTTCTAGTTCTATTTAACATAATAAAAAAAGTGAATCGTAATTGGTGTCATAACATAACATAAAAGAGCACACAGTTTATAAAGCTTAAAATAGAACTATGTTTAGCTTTGAAACTAACATAATTTATTTCAATACTAATCTTGACTCAAATTAGTTTTAAAGTTAAAACGAAAATTATTTAAGTACAAAGTATGGTTCTAAAATATGGGCTATTGCTAAATACGCATTTAGAGCTAACTATTTAAAGCTGTGGCTTAACAAAAATGGAAAGTGATCTTTTAAAACTCTTATGTCGTGTACCAAAAAATATTGTTCTTGTATGTGTTGTATGTGTCAATCATCATAAAATGAACAGACTAGGTATAGTACAGTCAACTGCATGTCAGTGGTAATACTTGCAACTACATGAAAACCCCTCCTATTGCTTATAGGCACTAAATAGTCTAATTGTTACGATGGATGACTGCCTCGTTGGTCTAGTGGTCGCAAGCGCTAAAGCTGAGCATGAGGTCCTGGGTTCGATTCCCTGGTCGGGCAGTGTTATTGGGTTTTTCTATCTGGAGTCTGGATTTGTGCCCGGTTGATGGCAATAGGCTCGCCCCCTAATACATGGGACTTAAACATAACTGGCAAAATTTGGGTGAAGCTGCTACAGGGGGCGAGCCACCCAACCCTTCGAGGAAACAAGGCGTGATGTTATGTTGTGTTGTTACGATGAACGTACAGTTGTCTGTACCTTATTAAATTCTGTATCATAATGTAGGTACATTCCTCACTAGGGCTTAAATAGGTTAACATTTAAGAACCAATATTTTTGACTGATGATAAAATATGATTTCCTTGGTGACAATTGTAATTACTACATTGGGTTAGGTAAAAAGTTCCTATTGACTGAATATTTTAAATTATTTTTCAACTGCTGTGCAAATATTTTTTAAACGGACTACGATTTTCGCCGTAATTCTACGTCAAATGGTTCGTCCAGGTCCGCCCACCCAGCTTCGTTTGGACGAATCAGCTTACAATGCAAATAAAAGCCCTGACAATTCAAGGGCACCTTTTTTTTTTTTTTTTTGAGGGTGAGAAATCATCAAATAACTTCTCCCGCTCTGGGCAAAGCGGGAGGGCGTGTCAGACTCTTACTGACTAAAACCCACCCGTGTTCCTTCGGTTGCCCTGTTGCCGGGGGCCACGATCTCCCTTTCGGTTTTCTTCGCAACCCCGGCAGGCATCGGCCCTAGTGGACCCCTTCAAATCTGCTGACATCTCTTTGAGGCGCGCGTGGAACACAACGCGCCGTCGACCCGGGCCTGGTCCTTATCGGACGGTGAGCCACCCATTGCTCACCGTCCGCAAGCCCGCGCCTACGGTGGCCGGAAATCGCCCCGCGATTTCCGACGCCCTGGGCGTCTCCTCCTGCGGCGGTTAGGGGCGTGAGGGCGCGAAATTTGCCTTTCCCTCACGCGTTCCGCCTCCTCCTTCGCGAGCATTACAGCTTCGCAGAAGGAGGTGACGGCCTCCCATTTCCTCTCGCTCCGTACCATGGCCTGAACCAGGGCCGGACGCGAGAGATCACCGCCGCCGATCGCCTCCACGAGGACACGGCGATGCTCCGCCCAAGCTGGGCAGACCTCCACCGTATGCTCCACCGTGTCCTCCGGGCGATCCACACAATGGTGACACCCGGGCGTTTCCTCCCGCCTTATCCTGTGCAGGAACCTCCCGAAACAAATTCAAGGGTACCTAATTGTCAATTCAAAGATTGATTCCCTAAACCAGATTTAAACATCCTGAGTAGTCGGCTACTATCGGCTTTTTATAGGCGAAACTAGTTTGTCCTAAGACGAGCGATGAGCTATGTCTGGTTGACTAAATGCAATGAGAAGAATCTCCAAAGCCAAAATAAAAAACCGGCCAAGTGCGTGTCGGACCACGCACAATGAAGGGTTCTGTAGTTGGAATGAATTTATCCCAAGAACAAACTTAACATTGTAAGTAGTTGAAAATCATGTTCATACGGAATTTATGGTAGAACATGTTTTTGCAACTGCAAATGTAAGTTGGTCGATTATTACAATATATATATGTGTATGTATTTGTATATTAAATTGTCGAATTGAATTGAATTACGGGTTAACTTGTAGAGCCTACTTAACTGTGAACGTTTTTTTTTTGGCATCTTGCAGGTAAACCTAGGAGGTTGTCGGCTGTTTAACCGGACTTTCCTGTGGCTGCCTCAATAAATTAAAGACTCTAGCCAAAGCATTAAACTTAGAGACTAAGCGACTACACGCTAAGGGCACCTTCTGTGTGGTACGGACCTTGGCTTAGGGCGTCGCTGGGAGAGGACAGCAAGGGACAGGCTGGTTCGGATTAATGTGATGGTTTTATTTATTTTATTTTTATAAATGACATCGCAGTTGACCTCTGTCGATCTTAACTACTTAACCAGGCTGTCCTGTGGCTGCCTTAAGCTACTAACTTAAAGCCAGGGCGTAAAAGCTAGGTGGGGCGTCGCTGGGTGGAGGACAGCCAGGTGGGACAGGCTGGATCACATATGGGTAATTATTATTAATCGGGGGGGTGGGGGGGTTAAAGCTAACAGTTCTCCTTCGCCACGGGTTGGTACTTCATCGAGCAAGGGTCGAGGGCGAGTATTATTTACTCGGGGTCGCTATCGTCGAGGTCTACTACGACGTGTTAAAGCCATTATTGTTCCAGTGTGAGAGAGAGATGGAGCTATATAGCATAAATAGCACTGTCCCATTTTCACAGCGGATCAATAATGTTTATAACACGTCACAGTAAGGCCCCTGGTGGCCCTACCGGTATCCTGGAATAGGGTTGTAGGGTTATCTGGGTCGGTGAATGATAGTTTTCCAAAAATTTCGTTAAATATACTACTGCCGTGAATTATTTCACAAAGCTTAATATTTTGCACCCCTGAATCCAAAAATGGTTTTCACACACAATATTTTTAAACGACCTTTCCAACGACACCGCACACCATGGTACAAGAGAAAAAAAAAACCAACCAGGTGCGTGTCAGACACGCAAAATGAAGGATTAATTTATCCCAAGAACAAACTTAACATTGTAGTTGAAAATCATGTTCATGAGAACATGTTTTTTAAACTGCAATTGCAGAGTAGAAAGCGTTACAAGCGAGTGAAAAGATGTTACCTACACATTAAAAACATCTCCACTTGACGTGTGTGACGGGGAGGAAAAACTTTTTTTTTTTTGGGTGTGAAATCATCAAATAACTTCTCCCGCTCTGGGCGGAGCGGGAGGGCGTGTCAGACTCTTACTGACTAAAACCCACCCGTGTTCCTTCGGTTGCCCTGTTGCCGGGGGCCACGATCTCCCTTTCGGTTTTCTTCGCAACCCTGGCAGGCATCGGCCCTAGCGGACCCCTTCAAATCTGCTGACATCTCTTTGAGGCGCGCGTGGAACATAACGCGCCGTCGACCCGGGCCTGGTCCTTATCGGACGGTGAGCTGCCCATTGCTCACCGTCCGCAAGCCCGCGCCTACGGTGGCCGGAAATCGCCTCGCGATTCCTGACGCCCTGGGCGTCTCCTCCTGCGGCGGTTAGGGGTGTGTGGGCGCGAAATTTGCCTCTCCCTCACGCGTTCCGCCTCCTCCTTCGCGAGCATTACCGCTTCGCAGAAGGAGGTGACGGCCTCCCATTTCTTCTCGCTCCGTACCATGGCCTGAACCAGGGCCGGACGCGAGAGATCACCGCCGCCGATCGCCTCCATGAAGACACGGCGATGCTCCGCCCAAGCTGGGCAGACCTCCACCGTATGCTCCACCGTGTCCTCCGGGTGATCCACACAATGGTCTGAAATCCCCCCTAACGGGGAAATGTGTAAAAAAAAGTCTAGAATTCCCCACTAAAAATCCCCTTTAGGGGGGGAATATGGAATCGAAAAAATACTTATTCCACAAATCCACCTGTAAGTGCATCCTAGCTTGGAATTTTTTTGACTTATTCCGTTCTAATACCATTGGTATTTGTTTCAATTCATTTATTTTCTATTCTGAACCGATACCACTGTTTAAATAATTAAATTTGATGTGCGAATACTAACAATTTAAATTTCCTTATCAATTTAAATTTGTTTTCTAACAATTTTATGTGATAAAATTCCCTAGGGATTAGTCCCTAGGGAACGCAATATTACCGAAGTCACAAGCAACGACATAAATTACTTTAAGAAAATCACAAATTGAAAATACCACGTTATTTTAAATTACAAACAGTGGGTACCTAATGTACCTACTATTGGTAAAAAGTGCTAGTAATTTATTTAAGTAATATTTGCTGTTCAGGTCTAATTTTATATTTTCGACTTGTTTGTATATACACAAATAGATATTGATTTAATGACCGCGTAGGTATTGCACTTGTTTAAGAAACAACAGATTTTTTTAAATAACCGACGAAAAAAAATCAACGCTTTCGGGGTTTAGAATCATGTACTGAATCCATGGTAAAAGTTTTCGCGTATGTCCCCTGTATACATAAAAAAATTACACTACAAAAATCTTAAAAAGGTACTTACATACTTTTTTCATTTCAAACAAATATTTACATTCCTTAAAAATTTGACTTAACGTACTGACTGGACCTGGTGCACAAAATAAAACATTGCTATAGGTGAGTATATGTAGCGATGACAAACGGGAGTAATCGCCTTGTTGGAGTGACCAACTAGGAACATAAAAGATTTTTAATTATCTTATTATTTCCAATGATTTCCAACTAATGCATGCAAAGTATGAGCCGCTCTCAGCCATCTACCTTACAAGTTAATGCATCGATCTAACTATAAAGCAAAGCTAGGGTTTGTGCTAGTCGTTGTTTTATAAGAGAAATAAACATTATTTTCTATAAAATTACGAGGTTGTTTTATTAATGAGTCCAATTTACCGTCACAAGGTAAAATTTTATGTCCGTCACTGCCCCCGGACAACCAACACCAATCGCTTCCGTAATAGGTAAATCATTAGTACTCATTTGGTACTAATTAGTGCTCGAACAACAAAATTGGTACCTTAGAAGTTTTCGAGAAACTCTACTTTGAAGGTGGTGTCGGCGGTAGTCACGCTCTCTTCAGCAGGACCACCATGAGCGCCGAAAAAGGGGGCATGCTACAGCTATTCTAAGTATACAAATAATTAGGACCTTTATATGTGATTCATTTCGTAAAATAAAACAGAACTGAAACATTTGTATTTACCGAGAAATGAGGCTAAAAACTGAAAGCTCATAACAGATTGGCAGCACGGTTGTACTCCTTAAAGTGACACTAGTCGCGGGCTCGAACTCACTAGTGGGCATGGCCGAAAAGCACGCTGTGTCACCTGGCATCGTGTCCGACAGAGATAGTATCAGTGATGAGCAGTTAGACACTGGTCTACATGCACAACGCCTAGTTTGCACGCACACAAACACAGTTCCGAACTATTTTAGTAAAACGATTGCGTAAAAAATTACGAAAAGTCATTTTGAAAATAGGGTTTTATGAAAAAACCACTGCATAAATCAATTACAAATAAACTTTATTGAACTCTTCGACAATTGACCTTTGTCGGTGCCGACTTTGTTTTGGAGATTTTACACTTCTTTTATTGCTTATTTACCCCCAAAGTTGCGTTAAAATTAGCAAGAAAAAGGAATCTTTGTGGGCTCCTAATTTTTTAACGGCTTAATATTTTACGCTTCCGTTTCCGCACAGACAAAATTAATAATGAAACAAAACGATATCATGTTTAACTTTGGATGTACCATGTCAAACAGTGGAGTAAAACCCCCCTGAAATTTGTATGGAAAAAATATCAACTAGTTCCACCTTAAACCGCCATTGTTGTGTATGTTTACTTTTGTGTCGATCACAAATTATACGAAAACTGGAGAAATATGTATGAGACTTGAAGTGTAGCACTATTAAAAGACGAGCTAAGGACATGGGAAGCGTCTACCACTGGAAAAAAACAGCTTTAGTGGAAAAGTCAATAAATTATTAACGTTTTATAATTTATAGGTTATTTTGTGTTTATTGACTTTAAGTTCGTTTTTTGTTATACACTAGAGGTGTACGATAGAAATAACCTGATCAGAGTTGAAAACCAACTCGGGCATGCTCTTCCTGACTGAAAAACTTCAGAGATAGCACTTCTAGCACTAATCTAAAATGTTAATATAAACACACTCATGCTTTACTATAATTTACGTAAAATCACATCTGCGCAACTGGGCTCAGTAATTAATTATGCGTAAAAGAAGTCGCTTGTCTACAAAAAATGTATGGCTAGCTGTCAAATTATTAGACGCTGGAGATCAGAAGTGGCAGTTTTTATCCCCATTAACGATGATAACTTTCGCGCGCTTGTTCAGCAAGACCTTCTCCGTAGGAAATGACCAATTTCCTACGGAGAAGAGCCGGCGAGAAATTCCACGGTTACTGTTTTAAAAATAATTGGCTTTTACAATTCTTTCAAATAACAGTGTGACTAGATAAGGGAGGACAGCGTAGGTCTTTCAATAAGTACCAGGTACTTAAGAAAATAGAAAATGGTCAACAAATCTACAGTCCACTAAGCCTACAGCATTCTTACATTCACAAAATAGAAAAGAATCTATGGAAAAGATAAATAAATTAATAAAAATAAAAACCTATTTTAATTAAATGATTGCTATTACAACTGACTAATTAATCAATCTGAATAATTATCAAGTGCGCATCGCTTCTTATTTAGAAAAGTCCTAAGTTTTTGCGAACATACAAAATACTTTCTAAGATATAAAGAGAAGGCAGAGTCAGTATATCAATTTCTTTAAATTTATCTCTAAGGGACTCGCGAGGACCCAGTTCGAAGTCGAGACTTCATTACTGTGAGTGGTTGCAGTTCAGATGGAATCCGCCTGCGGCCTAAGCTGTTACTTACATGGGCGCTGGAGCCCCCGCTCCGGCGCTCATGTAAGCATGTATGTGTGCTAGTGCACCCTCTTGCCCCGTAAGAGGGTGCACTAGCACCTCCCTGGCTTCCAAATAAAATAAGTAGGTGTAACATTCATAACTAAAGAAATATCCGAAAAGAAAACGCCTACAGATATTAGAGAACCCATTCGAGGCGATATTCTAAAATTGTCAAGCTTGGCATTCTGCAATCTCTCAATTCTAAAGCATCTGTGCATTAGTCGACAAAGTACCGAAGTCTTAGATTTCCGAAAATTTAATCGGCCCTAGGCTGAGTGATATCATTTTCGAGTTCGCTTCGCTCGTTCTTGCATCTTACTATATCTTCATTTAAAGCTTCTAACCTGGAATAGGTTAGAAGCTCACCTGAAAAATTTGCATCCTACATTCTTAAGCTTTTCTGCTTTGCTCATTGTACGAATGGACAAATGATACCTAATCGGAGATAAAACATAACATAACATAACATCACGCCTTGTTTCCCCGAAGGGTTGGGCAGAGGTGTCCCTGTAGCAGGTTCACCCACATTTCGCTAATCGGAGATGAACTGCAAAAATGATTGAGCTCGCTTCGTAGAATTGAAGCTGCACCCCCCTGGAAATAAACTCGCCGGCGGCGCCCTGGTTACTTACTATCCTCTATGGATGGAAGTAAAAACATAAAAATAACCTTAATGTTGTTCCAATGTGCCTAAAACTGCTAACATCTCAAAAGCTAACAAAGGTGGCGTTGAATAATGAAGGTGCTCCATCGAATAACCACCATTATAAGTACCATTTGAACATATTTCCTTCTTTTTTTATGTACCATTTCTTAAAAGTTATATGGATATACTATAAACACCTTAGCTAAGAAAAAAAAAATTGTAACCCTAGCGATTATTTTCTCTGTCACTGTCCTGTAGCTAATCCGTGAACAGCGTTGTGGGCTGCAATATTGTCTGTATTTTTTTATGTATTTCTTGTTCCTATGTTTTATATTGTAGCTGTTTGTGGTTCCTTTTGAATAAAATAAAAATTAAATAAGATTAATTAACCTGTACCGTAACTGCGTAACTTATTTTCGTAAGCAATTATGCCTAATTTGTTTTTTAAAGTTTTTAGAGTAAGTTTTTAAAGTTCAACGACATTCATTGCGTTATTTACGTTGTCGAGCAGATTTTTTTTTCCAACTTATGAAGCAATGGATTAGCAATCTGTTTCAAATCGAAACAGATTCTGATTGTGTTGTATTACGCAATTAGGGTACACGTCCAAAGTACGGACAGGTTTAGTTAATTCAACTGGCAGTTCTCACGCGTAAAAAGATATTTTAATCAGCGTTCCGTTACAGGAATTATCAACAGGTTCCTTAATTAATGTCCTCTTCCTGTCCGACAGTAGGGGAGCGAGCGCAGACCCTCACAGCCAATGGCGCGGAAATCCGCGGTCAAGTTTCAAACGCGCGCCCTCACTCTCCTAAGGTGAAACAGTCACCACAGTCGGTAAAACAGCACCAGGTGTTGTGAGTTGTTATTCTCTTCTCTTTTCATCGTATGACGTCGTTGTGGTGTCTCGCTTTCGCGCCAATTAGGCGGCCAGGTGAGTGATACGCGGAGGCTTCGCGAGTCGCCGTAGACTCGCGTAGAGGACGTTAGCCCGCGGCCGTCCGACGTGCCGCACGTACCGCCCCGCGCCTACAGTACTATCGTGGCAGGTGTCGGAGCCGTGATGGTTTAAACCGTGTTACAGTTCGTGAGTGCTTGACTTACCATACCTGTGCGGATTGTCGGATACCTTCGTGTTTCACTATGGGTGAAGTGAGTAGTTTTGTATTGTCCATGCGGAATGCGAGCGTGCTCTAGTTTAGATGGTGGTGGAGAGGCTATTCCTGTGAGATCGTAATCGTAGGTTCGTAGGTCGTCGGCATGAGGTACTGTTGTGCAGCGCGGCGTTGCGGGTCGGCGCTCGCGACTCCAGCCAGATTAATTAACGCTTTCAAACTCTCGACAATGATGGTGTGTTCGGGTATGTGTGTCGAGATCGAAGCCCGGTAGAAAGCTCCGCGACATGTCGCCGAACCGCCACATCGCATCGGTAAAAGTATTCGGTGTACTGTTATACATCTGATAACGCGCCTCAGATACATTATCATTGATATTGTTCCATTTTTTATATTTATTGGCATCGAACGTTCTTGAAATAACAAATGAGTGGCCATTGTCTTATCTCTAGGAATTAACAGGCTATAGTTACGTGTAGCCGGGGATTGCATTGTTTTAATCTATCAGTTCTCATTAAACCTACCTGCTTATATAAAGTCACGATTACCGATACTAGGAAGAGATATAACACTATGTCCTTGCGTGAAGTAGGCAAGGCAAATACAGCAGAACTCTTGAACCGGTGATCAGAGCAAGAGTTCTGCTAAGGAGGTCTCCTAAACTAGTACCTAGGTATGGATGGTCGCCAGTGAGTGAGGCGAAGTGGACCGGGCAGTGAAACTGAATATGGCACTGCGTAGGTCACCGAGCATATTGCACACGTCGCTGCAACAGAGTGACCTCTTTTCCAGTACCTAATAAAATACATGTAGGTAATGATGAAATACTTACCTGCACGTATCTGATGAAGCTATACAAAACACCAATTAAATTATTTGACAAACTTATGGAGATCATCAAATAAAGTTCTTAATACACTTAACTCGTTAGTCAGCCGAATTCCAGACGACATATTATATAGGTACTCTTAGCTGAAATAATATTTTTAACGAGATCAAAAACAAAAAATTGTTAATAATACTCGAGTCTCACGCATACTATGATACCTACACACTACGGTGGCTCTTGAACAATTCTACGCTTGTTACAGATTAACATAAAAAGAAACTGGCAAGTTATTTCCCAACTTGTTCTCGTTGCTCATTTTGCATTATCTTTGTAATTTGATGGCGTTTTGAGAGAAAACCGTCGACTTAGAAAGCCTCTCTGAGTGCGCAGGTAAAAACATAAAGGAAATAACAGCATCGTGTGTCGGAATGAGTTGCAAGTTTTCGCCTTTCAGTAGCAAGTTCAAGCGTTATTATATTAACCTGAGGTTAAAGTTCATCACCTATCGCTGAAGTTGCATGTCCAAGTCATTTCTGGTACCAGAGTCACATTTTATTAGTCATTAGGCAGCAGCGATTAGTCAGCATTTTCGCAGCTCAATGCTCTCACGGTTAAATAAACTACACGTAGGTACCCCATAGCGCTTCCAACATAATGTCTCGCCCTGACTCTCTGTCATTCGTATTTAGGAACAAAGTCTTGATAAGCAAGAAACCTTTTTTGAAAAAAAGGCTAGCAAATCAAATAGTTCTCGGTAACAGGAGCTTTTGGTGATATTAACTAACCTTCAGAAAGTTATTTTTGTAGGCTAAATAACTGTTGATGGTATGATATGATATGATATAATACACAACGTTGTATCATCTTATACCTACTAGAGCAAATACGTACAGATCTAAAGATAGATAATTAACTAATTTACATAAATACAGGACGCCGCTATCTTCTTAAACTATAAGAAATTTGTATCCTATACATAGATAAATATCTACCCGGATATATAACATTTAAAAGCCGCGTACTTAATTCGATAAAAATATAACAGACGGGCCTTCAATATCACTCTATATGATAAAAACTTATTTTTCTGAAAATTAATCTATCTATGAATGCAATCAGTCGATTTAATTAATGAGATAACAGAACTATGGAAGCGCTTTATCTTTTCTCGATTTTTCTTTTAAACGATTAGCGGCCAGTCTGTTCTATTAATTCAAGAAGGTTGAATGTTGTTCGCGCTGTTGAAACATTTTCCGTGTTGAAACATTTATCAAGTGTCCGTGAATCCGTGTGTTAATCTGCCTGGATAAATACTACTTTGATTCTGTTACCCACCTCGGGTTACTGAGCTGGATCAAATCACTAATCAGGAAATCCATAGCCATATCGTAATAAATAATCATACAAACTGACCAAAGATTTGACAGTATCTGTTGAGGTAATAAAGATTGGGATTTGGGAAGACAGAACGTGGCAATCTATCGAATACGGTGAGTGTGCGAACAAAGGAAATTAAGGTCTGACCTCTGGTTTGAAGATTGAATCTTCCAAATCAATTGACACGTTATTGTTGAAGCGAAAACATTAGAACCGTTCATCTATCAAATCATTCAGTCTCAACAACAATCGTACCAATATTTATTTACTTACATAATCTATCGATATGGGCTCATGGCTGGAACGATATCGATCGTTCATAATCTGTAAGGTCGCGCGACGTGTGCGCAACTGATCGAACTCGACCGAGACACACATCAACTTACCGAGTATGATGCAGAAAAACCTGTACCGACTATTAAAGTGGCGTAATAATAATGATAGTGACCGCTATGTTAATAACTTAGGTGTTGTATCTATTAATAGTAACATTGAAACACGTAAACACTAAGGGCTTGAATAAAAGTTTGATTCCTCAACGACTTGAATGTTGTGCGGGCCATTCATGTGTAGAAGACAATTGTGAGATGCCTCACTTCTCATTTTGTATTCTATTAACATTGATGACTGTTTGGTATAATTATTTCAAAATTTGATATTTTCAGCGATGAGTGGAAATTATTGCTAAATAGGATGAAATAGTAAACAAAGTGTTTTATTTCTGTTACAGTCATTGCTGAAAGAGGATCCTCTCTCCAGGATCCAGCGAGAGATCATCGAAGTTACGGAAAGAGAAAGAGAATTTAAAGAGGGACATTTTCGAATCAACAGACTGATGTCTGAGTCTACCATCGACGTGAACCATCAGAATGGCCACATGAACGGCGACGCGGAACTCAAACCGCAGAAGACCCTCAACAGAGCCGTGTCCACCTCACACCTGCTCGGCCCCATTGCACCGCCGTCGCCCCCCGTCGCACCCGCTCTCCTCAACACAAATGGATACACGAGACGGTTTACACCCCAGACGGGTACAAAAGGAATCATGCAGCGATTTATCGCCAACAAAGGCAAGATGCCTGCCTCCCCTGGAGGCCCCATACCTCCCACCACTCCCATAATGCCGCTTGCGCCACCTCTCGTGTTTCCTACGTCGCCAGTGGTTGCACCCGCTGTGGTCTCCCCTTCCGTCATCAGCCGCACACCAGAAGGTAAACCCGTCAGAAAGGGTTACGTACCTGTCGAGGAGAAGATACAGAAAGAATTACAGGAAATGAAGGACAGAGAGCACGAGCTCAAAAAGATGAGGAAGAAACAAAAGCCTTACGACTTGGAGTTGAGTGACAACGAGACCACATCCGAGTCGGAAGACGAGGAGATCCCCATGCCTGGCAAGCTGAAACCGACCAAGTCGATAGGAGAGCTATACGAGGCTCTGAACGAGGAGCTGCGGTCGCCCTCGCCACGAAATAGTTCGGGACACGACTCCATTGGTAGTCTAAAGCCGGCTAAGTCGCTAGCGGAATTGTGCACGCTTGCCCCCGGAGAAGAGTTCCTTGCGCCCAGCTCCACGCGGCTCATAGCCAAGTGGGAGTCCCTCATACAGCAGAAACAAGAGGCCGGCGCTGCTTAGGATCGTAACAAATGTTCGGAAAGGCTAACTGGTTCAAATATGTTGATATAACGGGCGCGTGACGCCAGCGAAACACCGTCGCGTTTGGAAGCAGCTGCCGGATAGTGAAAATTGTATGCAAGGCCGAAGGTGGCAATGTTCGGGTGGCTTCGGCTCATGCGCAGACGATAGTACGAACAGGTGTGAGTGAAGTTTAGCATCCTTTCAAAAATCGCCTCGGTTTAATACGGCTACGATTTATAGTTTAACTTAAATGGTAAATTCCTCCAGTGCGCGTTTGGAGTCTTGTTTTGCTGATCGATTTCTTTCGTCTACCAATCGATTGTGAAGCAATTAATTTTCTCCAGATTGCGAACAATGCAAATGATGGTTATCCGTAACAGCAATTATCTCGCGCGCTCGCGCACTTGGAAAGCGGCCGACATACGATGCGAACTCGTCTCCTAAGTGTGAGTAAAATGGTTTCATCCTATTGTTTCACGTCAATCTGGTTAGCTGAAAAACTTAATAGATTTTTTCGTTGTGGCGCCGCTTTCCCGTGCAGTGCCTCTCTTGTATGGGCCTGTTTGCCATGCGGGCGACGCTGCATTGGCTCGCTCTTTGTGATTGTGAGAAAATTTATTGAGTGTAAGAAACAAGCTAATAACACCTTGAAATCGGCTCCCAGTATTGTCGAGATATCGCACTCGCGTAGTTTATGAGCCATCGTAGCGTGTTTCCGGTTTAGTTTGTAAGCACTCAAGTAGTGGCATATAATATGCAAAGTTTTCATAACACCTCCAAAACGTTGAAGTAATTCATGCAGAGAGTATTTTTACTTAGAATTGAATGTTTTCGCTTTAGCTAAAGTTATTAATTCCTCGTGAGAAAAAGTATGATTAACTCTTATCTGTTGTACTTTCGTTTATTGCATTCACTATGCCGCGCGGTTACATGATTTATTCATCGTTCAAAAGATTATAGCATTCTTTCACATAACGTTGAGGTGTGTGGCCACTGTGGCGTCTGTGGCGTCTTTGGCGTCTGTGGCGTCTGCGTCTGTAGCCAGTGCGCGGTGGTTCTCATCAAGCGCCGGTAGATATGAACTAGTCGAAGCTGGACTTCGTGTTTTGTATTTATTGTAATTAACATTTACACTGATTTTATAAAGAATATCTTACATTAGGCCTTCCACATACTCGATTGTGTTGTTCAGAAAACTAGGCCAAAACTAATATAAGCGACTTGGATGAATTAATGTTTTACAGTTGCATTTAACTTTACTATAATTTACTGCCTAAATGAAACTTAGTAGAACTAATCGACAATATGCAGAAAGCCTTATTTTTTCGAATTTATGATACGAATTAAGCCTTTTACGAAATGACAAAATGTCTTATTTAGTGAGCCCCAGTCAGTGTTGTTACGTATCTGTGTGTACTAATACTTGTCTGAATACTGCGTACTTACACAAGTGAGGTGTATTAGTGAAGTAACGATCATTGTTAGAAGTGTCAAATAGTCTGTGCCTTACCTTTTACACTAGAATTTTGCACAATATCTAAAGTTAGCAAAAAATGTGCATTAACTATGTATTTCTGTGACAGAGCTGTTCTAAGAAAAGCTAACGAAGATATTAGTAATGCTAATTGAAGTAAATTATATCTACTTTTTTTTAATGATGAATATATAGCATTAAAGAGGTCAACCTTTTGTTTTTCAAGTAAAGTACATAAAAGTACTGCCTTTAGCTAAGTATGTACGTATTTGATATTTAAAAACAAAAACCGTTACTGAAATCTTCGTTAAGTGTTGCCTGTTAAATGTCAAACATATGACAATTTTAGTAAAACTCTTAGCACTAGCAACACCACGTCACTAGTACTAAATGTATAAATTATTTATTAGTACTTAAACGAAACATTTTCCTTTAGCATAATAATAAATTAGTCAATTTTATTTTAATGGTATAGTGCATAGATCAAAATAATAATTACTGAGATTGATAGTGTTAATTGTTGCAATATTTTATAAGTAGTAATTTTAAGTTTGTTTCTATTTATGATCAGTGCCACATGGTAATAAATATTTATTGTTCAAAGAGGCCTTGATAAAATAAATTCCTATTTATAGAAAAATATAGTTTTCAGCATAATCTTGACAAATTGTGATATGAAATTGCCTTAAAATGTAATATATAAAAAGTGAAGCTATTTGTACGTTGTATGGCACTCGTAAACTTTACAAGAGGTACCTATACTGTCCATATTAGATATCAGATGTTAATTTATGTTTGTTTAAGAATTTTCGCAATAAATATTGTAAAAAGACGACGTTATGTTTTATTTCGGTCGCTGCAGGTCGAGCAGGCTTCCCTCGCAGAAGGTCGGTGTCGGGTGTCGGGTGTCGCATTGCGTATTCCTGAACGCTATATAGACCCATCATGGTTTTCTATATTTTCACCTTTTGTATAACGATGTGATATTAGGAAAGGTTAAAGTTCAGGAAAAACCTGAAAAACTATTGGAATTTTATTTATATTATGAGTAGATAATTATAGCTAGTCACAAAAACAACTTACAAAATGCTTGTATTAACGTATCTAAACTAACATTTCCACACAAACCACTTAATAAACTTATCAGCACTTTCAAGTTCTTTGTTTTATGAAAACGAGTTTTCTGGTTGAGTGTGATCTACAGGGTCGCAGGGACATCGACGCGAAAACTCTTACCATGGACCAGTACATGGTTTTGAAATTTTTCGCTGGTTATTTAAAAAAAAATCAACTGTTTCATAGAAATGTGCAATACCTACGTGATCAAAATGTATGGAACATCAGATTTTTTTATAAATAACCGACGAAAAATTTCAACGCAGGGGGATTCAGAATCATGTACTGAATCCATGGTAACAATGTTCGTGTCGATGTCCCTGCCACCCTGTATATAAAGAGAAATGTTTGTAAGTTTGGATGTGGCAGATAATCTCTGAAACTACTCATTCTATTAAAAAAAATCCTTTACTGATTGAAACTTACACTATTGCGAGTGCCATAGGATATATTTTATGGTATGTTTGGCTTCCACGCGGACAGAGTCGCGGGCGGAAGGTAGTTTTATTAATTAAGAACTGAGCTGAAAATATCCAAACGCTCCAGGAATTTCACTCTAAATAAAAAATTATGTGAGTCGATTTGACTCTATTGACCCAACAGGCCTCTGCCAATATTGTGACCGAAGCCAAAGGTCTTTCGAGGATGCAACTGTTGCCAAATCATCTTCAATTGTTGTTTTAGATACGTATCATAGGCACATAACAATGGGACACCAAATTCTGTAACTGCAGTGACACAAACTTCATTCAGTTCAGGAGCAAACATCGTGCCTAAAAAACAATCAAATTACCTCACTGATCGTGATTATCATCCACAACAGCTGTCATTGCTGACATCAACGAATTCAATGGACCCGCTTCATAATCTATTCTTTCCAATTCATGTTTATCACTTCCATAATTCAAAATTCAATTATAATGGACAATAGCTTCAGATAGAATTATAAAAATAATGGCTATTAATGAGGACGGATATAATAGGTCTTTATCTTTGATAAATAAGTTTTGCTTGGGAACAATCGTTGGCACAGTTTTTAAGTTACGCCAGAAGATTTAAGAAGTCGTGGTAATTGTTCACGGTATTGTAGACCGTGTTGCGTGTTGGAAGAGGCGATAATTGAGTGGTTACTCTTAGTTATTAGTGGCTCGTTAATGAGAACGGCTTCATTTATTTTTGTAGGTTGTTATGTGCTCATTCAGTCTTATTGTTTTTCTTCAGATTCTGGAATTTCTTTTAGTTCATCTTTCCTTCTGGTGTAAAGGCACCAATAGTTTCTCCATCTATATCTCGCTAAATAACTTCTTTAAGTGGTTGCTTTACTTCCATTTTGACCTGTGTAATCTGTAACCCTTTTTATGAAACCAAAGTTTACATTGTACCTTCCAACTGTTATAATCTCTCTATGTGTAAAAGTTTGTTTAGGATAATTCCTGTGTACCGTGTGTTTACTCTTCGTTATCTATCTATTTGTTAACCGCTTACTTGTGTCATTTCACACGCTCCCGAAATATAAATTTAGAATAACAAGATTAAAATATATCTGATTAGAATTATTATCTCATAGAAATCGGAGGTATTTTCTTAAATGTTTTTAGCATTTCTTTCAGTATATTTCTGCAGGTATTCTTATTTACCTACTGGATTTATCACTAAGCAGAATCACTACAATTTTAATGAATATTTCGATGACTTCCGAAGATCCGACACTCGTTTTTACCGTTACCTTCAAACAAAAGCCATAGGTACAAATATTCACTCATCCAAAATTAATCATTATTGTAATGTGATCTGCAGCTTCAAAAGCATACGACGATGATCATTCAATATTGCAGTGTTGTAGGTAGTCACTATTTTCTATATCGACAAATCATTAGACAGAATGACTCGGTCACATACCGATTCTCGAATATCTATTTGGACAAGTTTGTAATGACTTCCGATATTCAAACACTGCCGTTAACTTATTCAGAATTTCTAAATATTTCTAGTCAAGTCATACATTATTCGCTCATTCAAAATCAGTGCTACGATTATTTTGATTCAGCACAAAAAATAAGAACAGCGTCTTTTGCTCTCAATAAAATATAACTGCTTCTATACGAAACGGCATTTTTATTGATCATTAGTGTCATCTGATTACTATCGTATTGACATTCATGCCGTTATGGTATGACGTATATTTTCATAATATAAATAAACTTAACTTTTAGTACCGTATTGAATACTTATTTTAAAATGATTATTTCCGGGCGATTTTGCTGTTGCCTTCGGCAAAGAAAATGATTGATTTAAGGTTGCATTGCTTTTAATATGGATAGCATCCATTCTTTTGCCTTTAAAAATCAGTATCCCTGAATTACCCTTGTACTAAAATCTGCCTCCCAATGTATCTTTCTTTTCATAATTAACCGCCATGTTAGCGATTTTACAAAGACTTTCATCAAGTCTAAAGTCATATTCTGTGCCTTGTTAAGATTTAGAATTAAGGCTCCCGCAAACAAGCGCGACGCGACGGTGTGACGTGATTGTAGTAGAACAATTTCCATAAAATGTTCATAGAAATTGTTCTACTAGAGTCGCGTCGCATTGTCGAGATCTGGATATTCACACTTCGCTCAAGCTTAGATTGAAATACAAGTACTCGTAATAAAATCTAGATAGCTATCTCCGTTGTGTATACTCGACAGAATGTCAAGTTCGGAGGCATGAGTCGCTCACCTTGGTTCGTCACGCTTGCACAACTGCTTATGGTTATAGAGACAGGGTTCAGTTTCGTCTGACAACTGTGTCGTGTTAGGGCAGATGACCTTTGTGTGGTCACGTCTTATCCTTTAGAACTGGAGTGTTAATGTCCAGAATATTACGTGTGGAACACTTGGACTCTGAATGTTGTAGACGTTTTATTTGGAATTTCTTTGGATGGTTAGAAAATATTGTAGTTGAAGTACAGTCACACTGTCACAGCATACTGGATCCATTATAACATAGCCTGGATAAGTATGTAAAATCTAACCTTTAAGAGAATACACGAATTAAAGTTAAAGCTGCAATAATAATATCATCTACCTACCGCAGACATCGTGCAACACTCAACAAACTCCTTGGCTTGAAACACACCTATACAAGGAAAAGAAGAACTTTAAAAACACAATAATTAACCTTCATCAACACTCGTGCTCTTCCTTAACTTGTAACATAATTACAACAACACTAAACTAAACAGTTACTGCAAATCCAATTTAGCGTCATGTCCGTCACGGCCGGTGGCTACGTTCACTGGCATTACTTATATACTTACTAATAGTACATAACACACGTAATATGGTACAGGCTGCTATTGAAAGTTAAAAGAAAAAGTTTACTTCCTGTAATGTGACGACGAAACCGCTGCAGCGGTCGGGTTACTCCGAAAACTGACGTACACTGTTGCAATGAGGGTTAACCTGTTAGCTTGTTGTTTTCGTGACTAAGTATTGATTCTTGAGAGAGGTAACTACTGATGACCGTAAACACGTAATGGATGACAATCAAATAAGGGGGAATTTTTACTTCTAGAACGACCACGAGCTTTTTGGCAGCAGCACGAGGATTGGTGGGTACCTATTACTTCCGAATTTTGGCTGTATGTAGATCCCTACAACAGGGGCAAGCTGTGCAGTGTGAAGGCTTTTGGACTTAGATACTCCACTATTTCACAAGCAATGAAAGAAACCCACCAACGGCTTCTCTTGAGAAGACACCTGTCACAAGACCACACTAATCGTTGATAGCTTGATAAGTCAAGGGTAACAAATGTCAACTTCCTGTAAGATGACATCATATGCACAAGTAATGAACCATCACGTGACAACACCCATCAAGTTAAAATTTTTTTTCATACAGTGTCACGGGTGTCAAACCAGAATGTTACGAGTGTCAGACAAAACTGGCACGAGTGTCACGAGGGTCAGACGAGTGTCACGAGTGTCACCTGTGTTAGTGTAGTTATCGACGGTGACGGATATATTATGAGTGATAATCTTTGTCTAATCTGTTATTTTATCTTATACACGACATAACATTACATTCTTTTATTAGGTAATTACGAAACTATCACGAATTGCCGATGACTCGTATTCGGAATGTCTTTTTTATTCTTCATAATAATGATGTTTTTAAAGCTTCTGTATCCAATATCCCTTGACCGTGTAGGTAACCATGTTATGTTGTGTGAAACCCCCTTTTTTTTGTGTGGGAGATCATCAAATAACTTCTCCCGCTCTGGGCGGAGCGGGAGGGCGTGTCAGATTCTTACTGACTAAAACCCACCCGTGTTCCTTCGGTTGCCCTGTTGCCAGGGGGCACCATCTCCCTTTCAGTTTTCTACGCAACCCCGGTAGGCATCGGCCCTAGTGGACCCCTTCATGTGTGAAACCCCTATGTGAGTAATTTCACTTCAGTAATTTAATGCTTATTTGGTGCATAATGATATTAAATATCTACTCATGTCAGTCTCAAACACATAACGAAGCAAAAAAAAAAAAATGTGTACTGAAAACGACTAAATGTAAAAGCGTTCAGTATGACTTCATACAGGGTGGAAGTTTCAAACGGGGCAGTACGTACCTTACTCGTTGTAGCTATAGTAAAACGTTCTTAGCTGAGAAGACTACTGTCCTTACTTTTTGAGTAATTGCTCACCGCATTCACATATTTTGGAGAAATACAGTCAGCTAGAAAACCGTCATGTTTTACGTTTTATTTTCATGATGTCAATCGATGCGAATAAGGGTTAAAAGACTCTTCAAGACCATAAGAGGTAAGAGTACTTAGAAAAGCCACAAACGATAAACCGTTAATGAACCTGCCCTAACTGCCTCGTCTCAAAAATGCACCCGTACACGTTGCCCAGACACAGTGACTTTCTTTATAACTACAACTAAATGAGGAAGGCAACAGTCGCCCAGTGACGATCGCCGGTCGCCTGGATATCCAGAACTAATTGGCTTTGCTCGACTGAACTAAAGGTTATGTACTCATAATAACTTTGTAAGCTTCTTAGCGTTGCTCACTTACTTGCAACTAATTAACTAGGTACCAGAATTATGGAGTATTTAATTGTATAAACATTTTGATCAGTATAGTTTGTCGCTCTAATAAGTAAGTATAACAAACAATATAGTCGGAAGATAAAAAAATAGTAATTAAAAGTCATTTATTCAAACTAAGCTGAGGATCAACACTTTTCGAACGTCAAAATTACATAAGACAGCCCCCCGAAACGCCCACCCTTCACCACTGGCTTCACCACAAAGCAATGGCTTTGGTAAAGTGAACAGTAACTTGGCGAAGTCAATATTAGATGACTTCAATTTAAGTATTTTTAACGCAGTTAGTCGTGGATGTGAAGTGGACGTGGTACGACAGCGGCTCCTTTGAGATCATCAGTCTGTCATCATATTAGAAGACAGCCGCCACGCAACCATACATGTGTCTCTCGTGTCACCAGCCAGTTTCACTCTTATATGATACTTGACCGGCTAACTTAGGCTGCGTTTGTTATTTGAATGTGACCGATGTGTTGTTGAAGCGATCGTGATTACACATTACACGCCATGATTTATAGATGACATGGCTTTTTAAGCGACCAAAATGTGGTTAGATGACTTTTGTATTTAACCACAGGCGTTCAAAATAGGTAGTTGAAATGTTGCTTGAAATATCTCGAAACCCAAAACGTGCAATAAAAACGAAAAAAATAAAAATGTTTCAACTGAAAGTAAAACAATCGAGTAAAAGTTACAAATCAAACAAAAAGGCTACTCGCTGGCTGTATGAATTATTATTGCCTTTGCCCGTCGTTATAGTTTACACACACGTCATCGACTTTATTGACATTTAATTGATGATATTTAATTTCGCGCTTTCACCTATGTGATAAGGCAAGGTTCTACTGATAGCGATGATCTAGCGCAAGTAATTTTGCACGTGTTTTTAATAGCTTAGGTTTACATCATTTCTGAGAGTTTGGTTAGTACCTGCGGGCAGTAGATACTTTGCTTTACCTGGCACCTCTGACAAAGAAGACGAGGGGAATAGGAGCCGAGGTCTAAACTGTAAAAATCTCACCGTGAAAACTTAGGTGAAGTGAGCTGTCTTAAACTTAAGTGGAATGGCGGCTCACTTCACCTAAGTGTTCACGGTAAGATTTCTACAGAAAAGACTGCTATAGCTAATAGCTGTCAGAACTTATTTCTACCTACTTGTACTGCTGCAATGATCAGTGCCTACAAATAACTTGAAATAAGTTAAGTAATTTGACCTGTAAAATACAGGTAAATTGAATAGGCTTCAATGCTTCAACAACAATCGTTTAAGTTCCTCAATCTGTTGAAGATACATAAATACGATATATCCCACATATATAGTGTGACCACACTCTTCTTCAAAATCATGTCAATACTACATAAAAAAAAAAAATGTACATCGCTACCGCTCCGCTCGCTGTGTCACCTCAATAATAAAAACATAGTTTATGACAGGTTTGATTTGCGTTAGTGAAATATGATATGTCTAGATATATTACGAAACAATTCGTGTGTCTAGTCACATTCTACGTTGGCATATTATTATTATGCATATTTATAGATGATTTTGAGGTTTCTTACATATTTGTATCACATTTCGTCAAATTGCAGGCTTAAACGAATAAATAAAAACAATTTGAACGACGTGAATTGTTTTTGGTACTATCAGTTGTAAAAATAAATTGATGACCTTTTATTTTCTAAACCTGTAAGCTGCCAAAGAATTCCCAAACGTCCTCCTAAACAGCATCTAAGTATCGCAAGAGATAGATAGGTACGGGCACATACTCTAGCCCGACTGTTCCCATCAAGTTGGTTACAACTTACAGCCATACAACATTGACGTTTTTCTGGTCAAGGATAAACCCCAACCACGGAAAGTCGATTGACATAATTTTGAAACTTTTACTAAACCATCCATTAATATTCATCTTCACCTCAAACGTCAAAGAGTTGCACTGCACCAGCCATCAGCCTTCGTGGGAATATTCTCACGTTTATAAAATTATACTTGACTAGCGACCCACTCCTGCTTCGCACGGCTGCAATGGCGACATGTCAAAACACCAAGGTTTCTGTTCTATATCTAAGTTAAATATTAATGTATTAAACACATAACCTTACTGATAAAATTCCTCTAAATGATGGTAATAAACCGCATCAATATCTATTGTGCAGTTAAAAAGATCTAAGCGGCCACACAGGCGGACACTAAAGCTTGAGACTGAGACTGCTCTATAGCTACAATGTATAATAGATAGACTAGTATAAGTACGTGCTCCTAGGTCGCCTCACCTGCCTTGCCCATAGAGAGTGTATTTACAACCATCTATGACTATGGCACATTATAGGCAAAGATGTCTAAAAAGGGGCAAAGGGCAGGGTTAATTCATTTTGCTCAGGAGACATAATAACGCAGGTAACACTTTCCCACCCGAAGACGGGCTATGTTTATCTGAGATTTCTATAAAGTTTTCCTACTATAGTATCAGTTTTTTATTTGGGTTTCTTTTGGTCTTATGATTCAAAATTTATATCTCTGGTAAGTGACATCGTGGCCTTTGAATTTACCACAATGTCAAAGAGCTCTACTATGTATTGTAGGAATAGGTACCAATCACGGACTGCTACGACTGCACGACTCACCAACTGGGTAACTAAGTAGGTGGTAGGGTACAAACGGTAGCATCGGTTTCCATTACCACCAACAGGTAGACGACAAAATAAAGTGCACACACTACATAACACAGTCTTCCTGGCCGGCAATGTAGCATTACGCGTTATCGCCGGCAATTATACGCAGCACCCGCTCTTTTCAATTACCGACTTTGACTGACTGATCATGCGATTAATCGGACCTGACTGTAGCACCCAGACTGAAAACCAACTCTATTTAAATTTTAGTAAAGTTTATTTTAGATTGGATGGCTTCGTCCGGCTGTATGTTAATGATGGATGGCATCCTTAATTGGAAAGCAACAATTATTTTTACAACGGTACTGCTGCGACGCTGACCAAACTAGATGTTGTAGCGATTTGTATCCGACGAACAATTACAGTGTGGGACGCGATGGTACTGAAGATAGTACCTACCAGTTATTATAGTTTTATAGATATAGTACTCTTTGAATCATACTTGTTAACAATCGATCTGTTATCTTAATTACAATAATTACTGAAATTTCTAGGCTTCTTTTTATGGTTTTAAAGAAGAAGTAAGTAGGTACCTAACGGGGAATTTTATCTTCCGATGATTATCTAGGAGTGTGTATTGAAGTTTCCAGCGAGCTGTAAGTAGCTTGTTACACTTTTATTTTCACTAGACTGTTAAGTATAAGTGCGCGCCACGAAAGAAGGCCCTTTGACGCGGCGCTAGTGTCTATGGAATTGCATCACATTGGATTGCAAAAATGTAGTTCAACAATTTTCCGCGGGTCTTTTTTCGTGACGCGCACCTTACTACCTACTTAAAGATTAGGTATTGCAAGATAAGAAGCGCTGAAAGATGCAAAAAAAATTGTATTCTGGGAAAACAAGCAAACAACAAACCGAACAACTCTTGTTTAAAATCACATCTCATTGATTGTTCCCTGTCTTTTTAATTTAAGTCGACTCTATTACAATTCCATGTCATTCAATTAGTAATTCTCTGTGGTTCCTGCAACTTAGCGTCAACATTGTACAGCAAGATGCGTGCGCGCATACTAAGGCATCGATTTGCAAGCACATGCACCGCCTACTGATGAGATATGAACTTGTGTTCATTTGATTGTGCTGTGCGCTTATAAGGATCGAAGAGTAATCAAACTTATTTATGTATTGAAGGAGAAAGGCATTTGTGGAATTCTGATAGGTAAGATGTATTGAAAAACAAAAATGGTGTGAAAGACGAAATAAACTAAATCTTCGTCTTTAGATTCTTGTTCAGTCACTCAACTCCAACGAATACAGTGTACACAGCTGGATCTGGTCTTTCCAAATATATTCCATTTACTTAATTTTTGGAAACGCCGACCCGTAAAATTGGCAAAAAGAAAAGACAATCCGTTTAAAAAGTTACCATGATTTACTTTTTAAACAAGAGTAAATTAGTCTTAAACGTCTTTGATGTTTAAGACTAATTTAAATCTCTAAATTAAATTAACGGAGAAATTTGCCGCAGGCGCGACAGAATGTAGAGAGAAAGTCTCAACGCACTTAATTACCGCAGTTGATTGTTTTGAGGAGTTCCGCACTCGACTCGTATGCACGGTGATATGGCTTCATTCATAAATACATCGGACAATATTGATTTCTTCCGCTGATTATCGGAATTAACTATCATCAGTAACATGTCAACCTGTAAGCGGCCACTGTTAATTACACGGTCGAGGATATTGGATAATTGGAAACACCACGTTTGATAGACAAATTGGCAATCACAGTATAGTTAAGTTGACACACAGGAACCCCCTTTACTCACTCTTCGCTAAGTACATCGGAGGAAAACTACTTAGGTACCGTACATACGGCCGGACCACAGCACACGTAAGAAATATCATTCACTGTTTTTGAACTTGGTCGGTTGCGCTATGTACCAATCTACAACGCCAGTTCAACGTTTTATGTTATTTCGTTCAGCGCTGCATCATCACATCACACACTGCTCAGCACGTAACGCCATCAAAAATTACAGAAACAAATTCCACTAACGATTGTAGTTTTGCACACAATAATATATAATTATTTATCAACTAATACTCTCTTCACACGGTCTTTTACTTCAATCGAGTGTGATCTATGGGAATTCGAGTTTACCTCTTGTTCCTGAGACTTTCAAGTCTACTCGTGTCTTAATTAACCGAGAAGATACCGAAACAGAAAAAGGCACAAGATCCCTTCGCAAAGGTTTAGTGAAATACTATGAGCTGATCTCAGCATGACTACGTCATTTATTGGCTACAGTTTAGGTCCTCAGATACACGGCCAAGCTTGCTACCACCAGCCCTCGGGTCACTTAGACCAATTCTATAAATAACCATGTGAACTGAGTGAAGCAAGCAGATGCAAATGATGCATGGTGTGATGGTGTCATGGCGCCTGATGTAATCCCCTCGACGCGTATGCCGAGCATGGTTAATGACGACACTCACAGTCTGACGGACAACAGTGACACATGAGCAGAATGTTATACCTAGTCTGCGTCTCTGTGGGAGTTTCCGTAGATTTCTTTCATCCTTCAGTTAGTGCTGGTAAAGTAAGCAAGTTATAACATTAATGGCCTAAATTTTGCTTATCTGTGAGACATCTCTATTAGGAAATACTCTGTAATGTACATAATTGGTGTTTTTTGTTATTGTGATCTTTAAAAACTAGCCCTTATTTGAATATTGTGACACATTTAATTATCTAGTCCCTGTCTAATTAGCAAAAATTACAAAAACAGTAAGTGAAAAGGTATTCATTAAAAGTGTCTAAACTAAAGACTGCCCTTGAAATAAGTGTCCTAAGAAATCATTATCTTCATATTTGCTCAGGAGCAAAAAGTCGTGCCTTTAGAAAACTACATATGACTGTAAATCATGACTATTATCTACAGGACGCTCACTTATCGTCCACGACTACATCCGCTGCTTTATTTGCTCACAAAAAGTTTTCTCTCAAATCTTAAAACCTGCCAAAAATGTCTTATCTCTTTCCCTCATCTTACAAAGGAAGGAGACGAAAACGTTTACCGTAATGTAAAAGTAAGTCAAATTCTCACGTTCGATGACACAACGTCCTTGCAGTGGCCTAGATATGGCGACGAGACGACGCCGATACGACGCGAGGAGAAGGTTCAGAAGTTCATTTACCTAGTTCTATTAATGCTGCATTAAGGAATAGACTCTTAGTCCACTTCAGTATTTGCTGAAAATAGACTCGTGCGAATGGGAAAATGTTGGAAGACAACACTTGGAACTCATTATGATCCGAACCCGTGCATTGGTGAAGCAGATATTACTTGTTTTAAATTTATATTCATAATTTTCTGGGTGCAATTTGTGTAGATGAGATTGAAGTTTTAGGAAGACGTTGCATTTCTCCCAATTGATTCGGGTATTTATTTCTGAAAAGATAAAATATGGTGCAGTTGTAGAATGGTATTTTTTGCGGCGAGTTTGTGTGCAGTTCATTGCACATTGTATGAACAAGACCTACTGTTTATATGTATATTCACTCCGTGTAGACAGACGGTCACTAGTCTGTGCATATTTCATGAACAGACGTGTAAACTAGAATGGTGGTTGACAATCTGTTCGCTTATGTTTCTATATTGATTCGAAAATTATAGCGTCAACTGATTTATGTTCCGAGTATCGGTTATGAACACCCTTTCATTAACTCGTTGTTAGATAGATTATTTTAAACTTTACAGCATATTTCGCTAACTTTATTTCATTTTTCAGAATATCTCAATGTCTTGCCACATTAGTGTTGTACAATGATTGAAGCTTTTCGCAGTCGCGCGTGTTAGCTTGTACACCAGTGACCATACACATCGTAAGAATGTGCCGTAACATAAGGAGTGCGGAAGAGTCCAAACATTGTTTATTTGTTCTGCAGGCAGGATATCACGTATTACATTGTTGTTAGCTGCACAATGACCTCTGATCTGGCTGTTATTGTTTTGCAAACAAATAAATTATCCCTCGAATCAAATCAAGATTAGAAAACATAGTAAGGAACCTCTCACATCCATAATATTATAGCACAAAGGCGATGGGAGTGAACTGAAAGTGGTTGCATTTTGTGACTATCAAAATGTAACGAACCAATGAAATTACACATCATGCAATTTCAGCTAAGCATTAAAGTATGGGATACCACGTCATGCCCACTGTTATCTGAAGCGACCCTCCTAAGTGCGAATCAATCGTGTGACCCTGACCGCTCAAAGCGGACAGTACGGACTACCGTACTATTAGGGATACCACGCCATCAATATTTGGCACATATAATATCTGGCACAAAGTCGTACAGTCATAGGCTACGGGGCAATAACGCGTACAGCCAGGATAAGGATGCTTTGCAGAACGTAGACAATGGGCAATTATGACGTATCGGCCCATCGGCGGCCCTGCAATGTCGAATGCAGTTAGGGCTATCACTCGACCGGGAAGTGAATGTACCGGATATTATAATTTTGAATACAAGGCCACCCACACTGGCCCACACCACTTTAAGCTGCTTGTGGGCAACTGTCACGCACAATAAATCCTGCAGCTGTTATTTCGTTGGTCGCGGGGGTGGAAAAGTTCTAATGAATCAATGTCAAAGAATCATCATGGATAATCATTGGATAATTGACCTTTCTGCGCTTAGTTCTCCTTAAATATTGATCATCAGAAAAAACTGTTTACTTGTCAGTCCTTCTTTTTTTCTTTTTTTTGGGGTGGGAAATGATCAAATAACTGCTCCCGCTCTGGGCGGAGAGGGAGGGTGTGTCAGACTCTTACTGACTAAAACCTACCCGTGTTCCTTCAGTTGCCATGTTGCCGGGGGCCACGATATCCTATTTGTCAGCCCTGGAGGTGCAGAGTGCACTTGATGTTGCGGATCGAATACAATGATGGGCGTCATTAAGCTGTTTAGTACTTTCTACACAATTGTGTCGGAGGCCGGAGGTCGGCGCTCAGCTAACTGGGGCAAATCATATTGTTTCTATAAATATCTCGAACACGGGTACTGGGAAATATACTCTGAAGCTTGCTTGAAATAATCTGTCTGTAGTGCCCTAATTCCCTACTTATTAAATCATGCTCTTGTCACCATCTATTTGTGGTAGGTATAGGCAATTGATAGGTACTTTAAGTTCCGGTCATGCAATTTCTTAAACACATGAAACATATTACATAGAATATTTTAAAATATCTCATACTGAACTGACACCACCTGCGTCCAAAATGCAAGGTGCCATACAATTCCAATACGACTCGTATAAGAACGAATACCGGTCGGATATTATGACTTAGGGGTCGTTCATTGATTACGTGCGGCGTTTAGGGGGAGGGAGGGGGGTCAAGCCGAATCTCAACCAGTCTCACGTAGGGGAGAGGAGGGGTCTCGGCAAATATCACGTAATTGTTTTTCCCGCAAATTTTAGACAGTGTAAAATTGCGAGAAAATTTAATTTAAATTAAGTAATACATGGGGACGGTCAGGTCCCCTGATCTGATCCCCTTCACTGTGTAAAGTTCTAGTTGATTCCCATTTTGCAAACCTCACAACAACTCACCAAGGGAGGTCTAAAAACGCAATAATTACCTCACGTAATTAATGAACGCCCCCTTACGCTCCAGTACGTCTGTCAACTAGGCTGTGGCCAACAGTACGGCAGTCCGCACCTCCCGTGGAATGGTAATAGCATATTATGGTAGGTAATAGGATCTTCTGTTACGAACTCAGTGACAATGATAAATTTAGCAGTACAATCGACATTTAATGGCTTTAAGGTAAATTAGGGCCTCGGGCGGTATTATGATACAGTCTGAGTTATTATAATGAGATACATTTTCGCAACTAAATAATCTATATGATAGTGGTTTTAAATTGGCATACCTTTATACCTTGTGGTATACAATTAAATGTAGCACACAACTCAAAGGTAGCGCCTCAAAAGCGGCCCGCTGAGTCCCACTCTATCCCCAGTGCCGACTAGACGTTCCCTTTGAGTTGCTGTGTACTTCCTAATAATTTGGTTGTTTTACTGTAAACCCAAAGTCTATATATATAACAAGTGATTCAAGTGAACACCACACACCTGAATATGAACGTTGATGCTTATGAGATGCTGCCTCGATTTAAGAAAATAGGAAGGACCCTAAATATTAAGTCTTTTAGGCGATATACTTGTATGTCGTCTTGCACATACCGAGGTGTATGACCGTGTGAATTACTTAGCCTACCTAGAGTTGCTTCAGACGTGATATGGACACGTGTTGCGAAATAGTTCCTGATACACATCGAGCACATGCTGATGACATGACACGTGTTCTGGGTTAACTTAACAGTGGCGAACTGGTGGAGTTACGTTAAGTTGGAGAAATAATTGGCACATCGTATCACGTATCTATAAGAGTCGTGAATTCAAGCTGAATTTGGCTGAATACATTAGTAACTTTGTAACGGCAACATTTTAATACACTAAAATATTAAAAGATTAATTATATACCGCTATTATATCCGCTTATCAGGAGATGACATGGTGTTCGAAAGGCGGGATGAATCCGTGAGAAAACTAATTTGGATTCATTTTTTAATATTATTTTTAATCCTACAAATGCAGATTCCTTTTGAGGTCGATATACTAGACAGCACAATACTGGACATAATCGTAAAACGTTACGAGCTGGTATCAGTTTCACAAACCTGTTTAGGAGTTGGGTCTATATTCGTACACAGAAGTCTCCTTATGTGACGCAATAATGGCTCTGAGTGAGGGTGCTGCAGATTAGAGATGCCGCGAATAGTTGTTATAGCGAATAGTCGAATACCGATTAATCGCCATTCCCTATGGCGAATAGTCGAATACTCGCCATTATTACTCGACATAACAAAAGGAATATAAAAAAGTTTATTTATTCTCAAATAATAATATAGTTTATTTATTTTCTGACGCAGGTTTGATTTATGAAAAAAAGCAAAACCGATTTGTTCCCAATCGTGCAGAAAAAAATGTTTTTCTGCACCACAATCTGCCCGTTTTGGACTTTAAATATTAAATTATAATTTTTTAAATTTAATATTTCTCTAGCTCAACTAATTAACTTCAACATGACTGATTTTTGGCTAACTTTTTATATTAATAGGTACCGGTATTAAAGATAGGTATAGGTCGGATATTAAGTGTGTTTTGTTTTTAAAGATTGATAAAAGTTTAATAATTTTTAAGTCAATCGTTTTTCTGTTCACTCAACTGGCCTGTTTGTTTATTACCGATTTTGAATAGAGAGTGTGGTGGAATCACAATAAGTGTGTTATGACTAAGTATGACGTGTAAGTGAAACATTATCTTTAACTAACTATCAGGCCCTAAAAATCACCAGATGATGTCGGAATTAAACCAGCAAGCTGTCTATCACAGTTTCGACTATCAATGGACTTGCAGAATTATGATAAAAGCGGACTGAGACCATAGACCCAGAACTTGAAGAGGATACCACACCATGTCATAAATGGAAGAAGAAGCGCGGTGGGGTTATTAGTCAGCAGAATTTTGGTTACACTTTCCGTTTTCTCCAGAGCAGGAAAAATAAGGAACCTACAGTTTGAAAACCATACTTATCATTTACAAGTCAAGGAAGATAATATATTAATATAGGTAGATATCTCTTTATGCATATTTACTTGTATATTTGGCTGTTATCAATGTTATGATGTGTATGTAAACAAGCGTATCTTGAATAAGATGAATGAACATAATGTAAACAGCTGTAATGTAATGTCATGCCGCATGCATGGCGCTTAGATGCTGTTCCGGTATACTTACTTAGCGAGGTCTATATCCATAAGCTTTATGTGAACAGGTGAGTCCACTTACATTGGTCTGCCACTATAAACACAAAGCACTTTTTGATATCACATGACCTATAATATCATTTTTTCTTTTGTTTTTCAAAGTTGATCCATTAGGTATGCTGACAGTTGACATTGGTCAGTCGTGAGGCGACTTGACGATTTCTATAACTATAACTCTTGTATACAGCTTTTATATTCTACACGTTAATGGAACCATAAATCGTCGAGAGATGTCAGTACATTATCCGCGTCATCTAGCTGGCAGATCACCGTGTAAGGAAAGCGGTTGCAGCTCGCATCGGGGCCGCTTTACTCTCGACGGAATGTTACAACTCGCCCTCGCGAACAACGCTTATCTATTTTAATAATATTCTAGTGCTTGTAGACATCCTAGTGCCTAGTGTCTCAGACTACGCTAAACTGACTGCGGTTAAACTTTCTCATTCATCCTAGTCTTAATTTCAAAATAGAGAATCAAACTGTTGAGTTTGATCCTCAATTTTGAAATTGCACCTACTACTGTGCATTATCCGAAGGTTGACCAGTAAAAAATGCTTATGGCATTCAGTTCGCCTCTGTACAGTTGTGTGCTTGAAGTATTGAATAAATAAAAAAAATACTTGTTAAAGAGTTCCAGATTCTTATACCAAATATTTCTGCTACTAAGCGCACTTGCTCTGGAGTGAAGGGTGCCAGATGGGCTTCGATGAAATTACAAAGTTCTTTCAACTTTTTTGCTGGACGCCAGGTGCAATACAATGGCATACCGGTCACGTTCTAACTACGTCACATCAGTTGGGCAATCAGTCAGTTCTGTAGCGTTACGTACGTAAATCGTAGATAGTTACCTATACCTAACTAATCAACCCTTGGCACGGTTCGTGACAAGTAAGCTAGAAACTAGTCCCGGTTAGGACCAGTAGCCGCTAACATTAAGATTAGCACATAATGAAGTAATACCACGGCTGCACGGGTCGTATCGAACGCGCCGCTTTCGAAAGCGAGCGCAGGAATGTCCAACTATGGCCTGAATGGCGCACACCTGCGCAAACCAGCCTCCACCCAGGAATTCAGGGGAGACAGACTGTTTGACGGCCTTACTTTGACCATTCTTGATTTCTGTCTGAAACATGTTGTTGGTTCGTACTTTTTAGATCACTTTTTTAAAACACTCTTAGCAGGCGATGGGCGGCAGCACCTGTCTGGTGACATCGGAGCGTTGATGTCTTTTAGTCCAGTTTCTCGAACGGAGCGATTGCCTTCATGATTTATTTTGATCCGGATGTACACAGGTATCAATGCAGGATACTGTCTACATTATACCTTTTAATTAATCAGTGAATAATTTACACAACACGCATGATTGAGTCATCCAGATTACCTATACGTGATGAGTAATTGTTCGATCACCTACCAGTCTGTAAAAATAGAAAACAACTCATAACACCAACACGATAGGATACACTATTGTTTTGCTGATTACGGACTCTAGATTACAATGGTACTGTTTCAGGCTCACCATAAATTGGCTTCCCTATGGAAATAGACTTCTTGATAAAGATTTTTTGCTCTTTCCTAACGGGTGTTACTAAAAGATGCCGAGGGATAGGATGCATCTTATGTGGACAGAAGAAAAATAACATAATTGTTATCAACATGACGTCAGCCCATAGTTATCACAAAAGTACCTCTCTATAATCGGTCAGAAGGTAATGACTGTATTTTCAAGTAAATCCAAACTTCCTAAGAATATTCAAGGAAAATTATGGCATAATATATGTAGGTAAATAAAGGCAAATAAATATCATTCATAAAAAAATCCGTAGGGATTTTCCTCTCAATGACGCATGGTCATGACCTCTCGAAGTGAAATCATGTTATCTGCGTCATTGGTCAAGCACTATGTGTTATGTACATAGCGTGAAGATATAGGTAGATAACACCTACGTAAAAACGAAGCATTTAAAAAATCTACGTCTGAAAGAACAGTTCTCGTTTAAGTTGAATTCGATATCATTTTGCATTTGATAAATAAATGATGTTTGCTTGGATTATTTTATCGCCAGTTTGTTGGTTGTGTTTGTATTGTATGTAAATGTAACGTTTTTACTCTTCAGTAACAGTTCCTACGTCTAGACAGTGATTTTAAGGGAGAAAACACCTCCGCCCAGGTCCGTAGCAAAATTGGCAATAAGGAACCATTGCAACCACTTCAGTGTCTCCATCAGTCTGTCACAGTCGATCCACTTTTGTATTTTAATAATCATATCGGTATAGAAGTATAAATTAAATTGTTTATGTAAAGATGTTTTTGATGCAATAAGTGTCCTTTGCCTCATGAATCATGATATAATCAAGAGTCCTATGTGCTTAATGCCGGTACCTAAATGTGCTACGTTTTGTCCTGCAGGTATCAGAGTTCGATAGTAATAAGAACGTACCTATAGGTACACAATATGGTACTTGTAACAAGTATTGATTGGCCATATCAGATAGGTACTTAACATTATTAATGTCATTGTCATAATATTTACGCAGACTTGAAGTAAATCAGGCTGTCATCCATATTTGCAGCATGTTTCAAGAACGCCTCTTCCAAGGTCCTCATGCAATCAAATGTATGACGACAAGCGCTGTAGTGAAAGTGTTCATGGCATATCCAGGCCCGAAAAGGCAACACAGAGAGATAGTTAATTGATTCAGGCGTGACCTTGCGGAAATCCATTATAAAATGATGATGTGGATATATTTAGTATCCTGTTTCGTTAAGCTATTTCTATAGAGTCTTAAAAAGACTCTGGAAGAAGTAATATAAGTGGGTTGGACGGGCGATAGAGCTCAGTCTGCGGTCGGTGCTTGGTGTGGCAACACGCCGTGTTCGAGTTCGCGACAAGCTAATCGTCATCCTGAGGATGCCTCGTTGAGAGGTGAAACACGTGTCGATTTCTTCCAGGGTCTTTTTAAGACTCTATAGAAATAGCTAAGCGGAACAGGTTACTAAATATATCGACATCATCATTTTTTTCAACACAGAGAGGTCTATTTGGAAGAATATGCTTCGTGATGACACGAAATAAGAAAGAATTTAATGCATCAATCGTATTCAATTGATAACAAGTCGACGGGTACATAATATATGTCAGTCTATAAATCTTATAGGATAACATAAAGCAAAGTTTAAATATTTGCCTTGGAGTCAGAAAGATTTGTATGTTTTCATACATCGCAATCAAACAGGTACCTTATCCTCACTGCTGATAACATGCATACCTACACACGATACAACTCTACGTGTGTGTATCGGTGGATATATTTGTAATCAGCTGATCGATAGTCGATAGTGCGCGGTGGTGAGGGTGAAACAAACACGAATACACACATGCGCACGTGGCCACGTGTAGTATCAATGTCAAGTGGGAACAGTTAAAATGTCTGTGTATTTATTTAGTGTCAGCTGTCTCAGTTACAACATAAGAACAAGTTTGTTTAAGAGACTTTGAGCGTAACTTCAGCGGGTGTGAGTTTTATTCCTCTTTCTTGTTGCGATTTTCAGAGCTAAGAATGCTCTTTTTCGAAAAATCGTACCATCATTTTGGTCGTAAGACATTCATCAAAGGTTGAAAAGGCTTTTACAATACGACATCTCTTTTGGTTTTCCAGGAGGGTGGACTTCAAACATCCGCATTTCATCATGTTGCTGTCAGCTGACGTAAAAGAGTGCCAATTTGGCAGCGATGGATATGTCTCGTGAACAAGTGTGCTCTTCTGCTCAAGCGAAAGCATTAGACAGAAGCAATAGGGTCGAGAATTTGTATCAGACGATGTGATTGATTATTATTTCAGTAATATAAAATTAATTTATTCGTGTCATAACACTCATTACTTATTTTTGATACTAACATATTGTAATGTCTACACATTACAATATGTTAGTATCAAAAATAAGTAATGAGTTAAATTATGTGACACCTAGCACGATATACCTACGTATATCGTGCTAGGTGTCACATAATTTAACACTTTACGATACTTTACCTTGAAGGTCACTGTGTCAGGCGCTTCCGTTCAAAGATTTCATAATAAAAAATAGTAATTATACCTACAACTTAACATTGCACAAGAAACAATAGCACTTTAAAATAATTAAAATTTTAGCGAGAATGTGTTGTAGAAACTATTTTTCGAAACGTTTGCACAATAGTTGCATTTTAGTGCAATAGATTAATAAGAAACGAGTAATATTCATTAACGGAATGATTATTATTTGCTGCTGTGTAATTAACTGTTTGCGAATAATTATGCAAGTCTTTGTTTTTACAATAACTACAAGACTTCCTTTTCCTATGTAAAGTACAGTTTCTCTGAAACATCGAGTGAACATCACGCATTGAATACTTCGAATGATCTACGATCTAAGTAGGTAAAACTGAATTGATCTAATGATCGCAAATTCATTTTGAGGTGACTATAATATATTTTGGGATGACTATAATATAGCAATACATAGTCATCACAATATGATGAATGATAATCAACTGTCCCAGACCTCCTCATTGATGTATCCATAACTTACCTATCATAAACACTAAGTTTGGCAGAGGGACTTGGTTTTTACGCGTCTGCCGCAGAAGGTGGGTAATGTTTGTCGAGAGTATGTATGAATGTATACGTAACTATGTCTATTTCTTTGGCACGTTCTGTAGCCTGAACGGCTTCATGGATTTTTTTATATGAGGTATCGTTAGATTCTTCATTATTGTGTAAGTGACGTAGGCTATACACCTACTATTTATATATTGCATCTGAAAGTACAAAAAAGGAACGGGACGGTTTAAAAAAATACAACAATAATGGTATCAAATAAAAGCTAGTTCAATAGGTCAATTCCAAATATATACAACATGCCCCAGAGTTAACGCACACCACCGAGCACCTCAAATAGGATATCATGATGTAATCATAAACCATAATACGTACATTGATTTTTTACTATTAAATATAAAACATTGTTTATTTACTAAATTAAACGATATTACTGTTTGTGGGAGAAAATTGTGATCTCATTACAAACCTGCGCACGCACACAGTCGCACACGTATACTATATTTATAAAGGTTTAGCGTATTCGGTACTTCATCAATTTTGGTTTGTTTTGACTGTACAGCGGAAGTGTGGCTGTAATTTACGTAGTTTTAATTATTTTTGGGATAAAAAATTACCCTTATTAAAAATTATGAAAATCGATTCAGTAAACGATTCTGAACAAACTACTTTCCTAATGTGCATTAATTTAGTTACACATTGTTTAATTTTTAATGAGAAGCTTGTGGCTAAGTAATAACAGCAGCAGGGGTTGGTCCGTGGATGGGTGACCATCTTTACATACCTAGTGAGACTCTTCCGTGTCTCGAAAAGCACATTAAACCGTTGGTCCCGGCTGCCATACGTGGATCTTTGACGGTCGTTACGGGTCGTCAAAAGCCCGAAAGTCTGACAGCCAGTCTTACCAAGGGGTATCGTATTACCCAGTTACTGGGTTGTGGAGGTCAGATAGGCAGTCGCTCCATGTAAAATACTGGTATACATCTGCATCTGGTTAGACTAGAAGCCGACCCCGACATACTTGGGAATAGGCTAAAGCAAAGTCAAAGTCAAATCATTTATTTCAAATAGGCCCATGTATGGCACTTATGAACGTCAAAATTTACAAAATAATATAATTGATTCTAGTCGCCCCTTCCAAAACGTAGTTTTCGTATGGAGAAGAATGGGCAAGAAATTCCACCGTTACTCTTTTAAAATGTTTTACAATACTTTGTATTTTGTATAGGTACGTACATTAGTTAAATAATTATATGTGAAGACGATGCACCTAGAATAAAATTACTATACCGCAATAGGGAAAAATAATTAAAAATGAAGGAACGACAGATAATTTAATTATGTGATAGATACATGGTGCTCACAACATTGTAAAAGTTGACGATTTTCATTTGTTTTTAATTAACAAGTCAGTGTGTGAGGAAGTAATCACAGAATGTAAAATCAATGTCATATAACACAAAATTATAAATTTTACAATTAAATTAGCAACCTGTTTGATTTTGTCTTGATACTAAATTGTCCTATGGAGCAGGACCAGCATGTTTCCAAGCACTCTTATTTTGGATATAATCCTCTAATTTGTGATATGCTTGTTTACAAAGTGTACTTTTAATATGAGTTTTAAATTTTCTGTCATTTAATTGCAATATTTCACAAGGTATTTTATTGTAACATTTAACACAGTACCCCATAAAAGATGTATGTACTTTAGATAATCTGAAAAATGGTTGATCTCTATCACTTATTTTATTAAAAAGATGTGGATTTTTACTTACGTACATAATATTTTCATAAATGAATTGGCAGATTGACATTGGTACCGATTCCTTTGTTCACAAACTAAACTAAATTTAAGTTCAATGCATCTTTTTTTTGTATTTCATTAAGAAGAGGACAGAAGATAAATTTTAGTTTAGTTCTGTCAAATTAATCAGCGCCTGTCACTACTCCAAACAAGTTTAGACGTGATTAAAAACTTGCCTACTAAAATTACGTCAACTTACGTCAAGCGCTGATTAATTTGACAGAACTAAACTAAAAAGTTTCTTCTGTCCTTTTCTTAATGGAATAGAAAAAAAAAGATGCATCGAACTTAAATTTTGTTTCGTTTGAGAACAAGGGAATCGGCACCATTGTATAATAATATATTAATACAACTAAATGGCTTGAAATAAGGCAAGTTAAAAAACTCGACTGCAAAAACACAACTGAAAAGAGAAAAACAAGCATTACCTACCATAGGTAGGTACTTATAATCTATAGATTTTTGATACTTACTGAAGTTAAGTATATGTTTTTGCAGTCGGGTTTTTTGTTTGCGAATTTACACGAATACAAGGAAAAAAATGATGTCGATTTTCCTCTCGTAGGCTTGGTATTTTCACCTGTATCGTACCCTTCTTTTGCACACCTGCAAAATATTCGTGACAATTACCCACCAAATCTGATGTAATTTCAAAATATATTCGCGCTATGACGATATTAAGAATTAATTAGTCGTCCAGTTGGCGCGATCACACCGATACGTTATCACTTATCACTACGGCCAATAGCGAGCACCTTGCACAGCGGGGACGGTACTCGGTGACTCAGGGCAAAACAAATAATATCGAACACAATGACATCGATGCATTATGTTGTGTTGTTTGTTATATTAGTGTTATGTACTCATTGATTTACCGAACATTTGTCTTTGTCTATTAGGGATGTAATTTGTTGTTTTTGTCATATCAGCTCACGTCATACGCTAAACTGTCCTTAGTAATGACTATATCGAAGATGTATTGGATTGGATAATCATAATGCATGCGGATTGATGGTAATACCTATGTGCCTCTTCACAACGGTACCTACTCAGAGAGCCGTACCTATCTTCGTAGTGTACTAACCTACATTACGAAGAGGCAGATATACATACTTAGGTACTTTCGCTGTTTTATTCTAGACCTTTTAAAATGCACGCACGGACGGCGCGGCGGCGACGCAACATCTGCAGACTGCGAGTGATATTCGAGGTTTTGACAGCTCGTATCTGTTCTCGTATAGGTAGGTATTTTCCGGTGTTTTCTCCGTATGTTATGGGCTGCCGGGAGTAGCGATATTGTAACGAAAACATCTAAATATAACGTGTAGGTACCTACACCGACATACTGTTTACACGCCCAATTCCCACATACTCCGTCTGCGGCGCGTTGTACCGTAACGCGATGCAGATCATACGCACACATACATCAGGTATACGCACGGTGCGCGTGCGCTACAGGCAGGGAATCGTACGCAACATTCTCTATGCATAGTCGATGCTGATTGACTGATCGTGGTCGAGTCATGAGCGGTCAGCGTGGTTCTCATCTCCCAAAATACGAACATTTTTCTGATTGACTTCGTGTCGTGAACACTCCATGACCCACGGGTTTGCCAACTAGATGCCTATTCCCAGCAAAACAAACAAACTAAAAGGCATTGTAGACAGTCCTATTTATTTCGAGTCAGAAGTTTTATTTTTCATTATAGCTTTCGCCCGCGGCTCCGCCTGCGTGGAGGTCGGAAATTATCCCATAGGAAAGTACTACCGGGATAAAAAGTATCGTATGTGTTAATCCAGGTTATAAACTATCTGTGTGCCAGATTTCATCCAAATCTGTTCTATCATTTTTGCGTGATTGAGTAACAAAAATCCAAACACACAAACTTTCACATTTATAATATTAGTAGGATAGGATAAGATACACCAACAGCAGTAGTATTTCAAAGAGAACAATAATTAAATAAAAGTACTATTATGTATGCCTGTTAAAGGTATACACTAAGTTTATCTAGTTGACATTTCCAGGCTCATATTTTGGTTACGTAACGAATAAAGAAGACTGTACCTAGCTAAACTTTCTAAAAAGCCTAGTAGGTATGTGCCATGCAAAAACAATTAGTACTTAGCCAGTTGATTTTCGAACAAGAATCATGGTAATCACAAGCATCACGGCAGCGGTGCTGATTGTCTTATACAACTATATAAGCGCGGGAGTTCTCCTGCTTAGCTGTCCGCGCGTAACTTGCACAGTACTCAACTGTAGCGGAACAAAGCAATCAATTAGCAGGCGACGTTATCAAACTGTAGACAGCACTATTGACTGCTTTACTGTCAACACTTACATGACTTAATTTATACACAGCAGTGAGAAATATCAACTGTAGAAGTGTAGACAACACTATTTAATTGACTGCAACTCACTAACTGTTCACACTACATCTTCAGAAGATAGCAATGAGAATTCTCAGCTGTAGACAATATTTACAACAAGCTACTAACTGTTCAAGTGTTCACACTACTTGTCTCAGTTTATGTATTTATAGACATCAGTGGGAATAAACTTATCAATGAAAGACAACTCTATTGGCACGTCACTATTGACTACACCACAATGACTTAGTTTATTTGCGAATATACACCAGTGGGCAGTCTCAACTGTGTAAAATACATATTATTGAACTCCTAGAATATATAATTATTAGCATCTTAGTACTCTACCTTACCTGTTACTTGGGGCTATGTTCAAAAGAGAAAACTGATACTGAACGAATAATGTGTGGAAAGCTTCAGTAATTACATTGTGATTTTACTAATAATGTAGGTAATTGTTTGGCTACATCGCACAAGCTTCTAATTGTTTGGCTACATAACACAAGCTTCTAATTTTTCATTGCGCGTCTTTTTGTATGACATTGTAATTTCTGCAGTCTGTAGTTTTTGAAAATCATTAGTCAACAGGTTTTCCGCTCCTTCATGGTAAAGTAAAATATAAAAATAAACGATGACATGGAAAACATAGCCATAACATTATTTAATTTAATTGTCGATTAGTCAAAACTGTACTATCACGTAGTTTTCATTTGCTCACGTAATGTCCGAAATGTTGTTGGTTATTTGTTTCGGAGAAAGATTTAAGCTAGAAACTAAACATTAAAGTTCGATGAAAACAACACTGACAATAATATGTTTAGATAATTATAATATAATAAACATTATAATAGAAAGTAGTAATGGGCATGCATCAATCCAAACAGTTCGCAATTCTAGTACTAATATATTATGTCTACATATTAGTTCAAATAAGTTCTGATTGCAATAAATAAATGAGTTATTTTAATCGCCACATTCCACACCCATCTGATAACAATGTGGAAAGCTTTCTTATCATTAATCGATAGCATTCGATAATGCGCAGGCGATGCGTGACGTCATAGTGAATAGTTTACATTCAAACATGTTCCATCTTCTGATGCTAAAAGTAAATAATCACGTATTTACATAACACATTATTTGCTCACACCTCGAAAGACAGACAGCAACAAAAGTATGGGCCGAACGAAAAGATGACAATTTGGTACGATGGTAGGACCTGCTTGAAATACGAAGATGATAATGGTAAAGGAGGGTTCGCTTATTGAATCTGACTGTATACTTTGTTTAGGCGGAGAACTACCCCGTATTTTTAATAATAATTAAGTTAGGATTGGATTATTGATTCAAATTCAAAATATTTTTATTTCACATAAACCTACGTGGGCACTTATGAAACGTCAGAAGCTAGGTGCACGGTTCCAATCGGTCGATTCCTATGGAGAAGAGCCGGCAAGAAACTCCACGGTTACTCTTTTTTAAATAATTCGCTTTTACAATTCTTTCAAACAACAGTGTGACTAGGTATGGGAGGACAGTGTAGGTCTTTCAATAAGTACCAGGTACTTAAGAAAATAGAAAATGGTCAACAAATCTACAGTCCACGAAGCCTATAGCGTTCTCACATTCACAAAATAGAAAATAATCTATACAAAAGATATATAAATTAATAAAAATAAAAAACTATTTTAATTAAACGCAATTTCATGATTGCTATTACAACTGTAATACATCTGAATAATTATCATGTGCACAATAGTCACTAATAAAGAGTTGAAATTAACTCGTAGGTAAATAATGTCAATGATGTGAGAAATACTGATGGCCATGTCCTTTCCTGCCCTACCGTTGTAACTATGCTTAGGAGAGACACTATGTCCCACAGAGGACATCTTTTTGCTATATACGATGATGATTATGATACCTTACCTGTCCTTGATGAAAATCTTATCGTAACCAACGTTAAGATTCTCCAAGTTCTATGTCAAGAAACAAACATTTCATCAGTTGTAGACTCTACTTTGGCTCAACATATTATCGCCTTGTTTTCCTGTCTGTACACACAACATACACATTTGGCTGCGCGTGCGCTTTGGATTTACATACATAGACGTTTATCTGCCGGCTCGAGATTATTGAATTAGTTCATCGCCCCCGCGACCGCCATGTTTGTTAGTGTGCAAGCTTCATAGTCTACGTTCCTAGGAATCTCGTGTTATTGACTGATGTTTCTTGATCTTATCCATGGTACAAACTAGGTCTTTGGTAAATGCGTCTATTTCAGCCTTATACAAGGCTACTCTACATATCAACAGCATCCTCATCTACAAAACAATTGGAGATCACAAAACTTTTTTCCTACGTGGTGAATGTGGTGATGGTGATAACAGCTCAATGCTCACCTTCATCTATGTCGTGAGTACTTATTGCTGCAGTGGCTTTATCATCGTAGGTCAAGTTTACTACTGGTAAAAGGGACTGCATTTAACTACGTGAAACAGGCTATATTAAGATGGTGTCGGATTGCTTGTCAAGATGTTGATATTTTTTGTTTAGCTTATGTTTGGCTGCTAGGACGCGGAAAAGATAAAGTCAACACTTAATTTGCTTATCACATTCTTGCGAGTATGCCTCATTACGGTATATACTTGACCACTAAAATAATGAAATTATATAATATATAACAAATTATACTACGCATGATTATTAGCACTGTTATGGAATTCAATAGATATGCACTATCTAAATTAATGATAAGTACGTGTGATATAAATGAATCGTGTCCCAATCATCGGTATTACCAAGTCGTAGAATGTAAATCCCCGACCACATCGTCCACATCCAGTCAATATCGTATTTAAAACCTGTTAGTGTGTGTTAATCACTTTTGCGGTTATATTTATTTGGTGGTTACAATATTACCTATTTGTTCTAAAAAAAAAAACAATTTCAAGATAGGATAACAGGATAGAGTAATAACAGGCTACTAGTTTCATTTGTCAGAGGCTGAGATACTGCTGAAACAACGCCAATAAAGAATGGTGTCAAAACTGTCAAAGTACGAATTTTTACAAATTACAATTGTTCGAACTTAAGATTAAGTCACCTTGATCATCGAAGATCTTTTTCGCCCTTTTTATCGACGAGTCGGGGAGTATTTTATAGCAATAAAACTACACCACATACTCAGAACGGAGACATTTATTTAATAATTTCGAGGTGTTTTATGCCTTGCGTGGTAACGAAACCATAGCGCGCATTTAAATAGAACAACGCCATCTATGGAGACATGAGGTAAACTTTTCGTATAAAATTGGTTTAGGGTTTAGGCTATTAAACATTATGACGTTAACATTCCGCCCACCAAGGACCTAGTCCTTTCAAGCCGCCCACCATGACATAATCGAGACTAAATATATGGACAACTTCAGACTTGTACTAAAGTCCTCGGTGTTCGGAGACTACAATGTTCACCTTATCTTAATAACATAAAACAACAACATAAATAACAACGAAAACAACAACATAACTATTGTAAAATGTAGTAGTAATGCAGTATAACATAACATTCCGTATGCTTACCTTTTTACATTTCAAAAAATAATATCAGTGGACTGTATATTTAACATAACAAAATAAATATTAAAAAAAACAATAAATTGACACGATTATTATTCATCGTTGACAGGCAAAATACATAGCTTAGAAGTTGGGCGTTTGACTCGGGAGTCCCTACACTGAAGAGTAACTACGCGCACTAAATTGTCTTTGCCAGGGTGTAATTCGACTACCTTCCCGTATAACCACTTAGCCGGTGGTAAATTGTCTTCTTTTATGAGGACAACATCACCAACCTTCGGATCGCGCGTACATTTAGACCACTTGTGTCGTTGGAAAAACATAGTTAGATACTCCTGAGACCAACGTTTCCAGAAAGATTGAGTCATTCTTTGTGTCAATTGCCAACGTCTCAAGCTACTGACTGTCACGTGCTCATAATCATAATCTGGTATTGTTACCAGTGGTTGACCGACCAAGAAATGTCCTGGCGTCAATGGGTTTGGATCTGACGAGTTCACACTAGACTGTGATATAGGTCTGGAATTCAGACACGCCTCAATTTGGGATAAGACGGTACTCAGCTCCTCAAAAGTCAGTGTCGATTCGCCAATCACCCGTTTGAGGTGATGCTTGGTGCTTTTGATCCCAGCTTCCCATAGACCTCCAAAGTTAGGAGAATGAGGCGGGATAAAATGCCATTCGGTTCCATTATTAGCCAATATAGGCGCAATTTCTCGGGGAAGACATGCGTATTCATCCCGAAACATTGCTTTAAGCTCTTTTGACGCACCTACAAAATTGGTGCCATTGTCGCTGTAAAGGTGACTACAATGACCCCGTCTAGCTACAAAACGTTTAAATGTAGCAAGAAAGCCTTGAGAGGTCAGATCAGAGACCGTATCTATATGCACGGCGCGGGTTGCCATGCATACGAACAGACATACGTAGCCCTTGTAGGACTTATGTCCACGACCCTTTGCTGTCCTTACTTGAATCGGTCCCGCATAATCGACACCTGAATGGAGAAAAGGTTTACTTGGAGTCACTCTGCATGACGGTAACTGACCCATCAATTGGGTTTTTATTACAGCTGCATGACGAATACACGGTACGCATTCGCAGATGTGAGCCTTGATCAAATTTTTTCCACGAATAACCCAATATTTAGACCGAAGATAATTAAGTGTTAATTGGGGTCCGCCATGCAGTACTCTCTCATGAGCATCTGATATGAGCAATTTTGTCAAATGGGATTGATGAGGGACGATAATGGGATGCTTCATATCATCACTTAGTTGCGAATTTTGGATCCTACCCCCTACCCTCATCAAGTCCTTATTATCAAAGTAAGGATTCATGCAACCAGTTACATAAAAAATGATGAGTTTGAAGCGGTTACAGACACTTTTATAACTTATAAGGTAGAATTAAAAAATGCTTTACCAAAATATCAGTATTCTGAAATGAGTGATGTCTCACCAGACCATAGCCAATCGAAAATGAGGTCGATTGCTAAATTGCCCAAAATAACAATTCCTGTTTTTAGTGGTAAATATCAGGAATGGTCAACGTTTAGGGATTTGTTTTTGTCACTAATTGATAGTAATCAATCACTTGATGATGTACAACGTTTACACTATTTAAGATCTCAATTGTCAGGTGAAGCATCACAACTCATAAAGCACATACCAATCACGCAGGCAAATTATAAGAAATGTTGGACTCTGTTAAACAGTCGTTATAATAATAAGAGATTTTTAGCCAATTGTATTCTCAAGCGCTTACTAAACCAAAAACAAATTAAGGCTGAGTCATCTATTGCTCTCAAGGAGATTTTAGATACCACAACCGATTGCTTACATGAATTATCAATTCTAGGGGTGCAAGTAGACGCTTGGGATATTATTATTATTTATCTGATTGGCTCCAAGTTGGACGTTGAGACTCGGAAGCAGTGGGAATTGCAGGTAAGTCAATCTTGCCAGGAACTTCCCACCTTCAAGGATTTTCGGGACTTTTTGGATAAACGTTTTCGGGCTTTTGAATTTGTAGAACCTCAAAGTAGCAAGTCTAAAAGTAGTACTAACGCATTTCACGTAGTTTCAAAAATATCCTGTCCACATTGTTCCGAGGAGCATCTCTTGTGTTATTGTAAAAAGTTTGCTCAGGAGACCGTCGATCAGCGTCGTCAAATAGTTAAATCTCATGGTTTGTGTTTCAATTGCCTTCGCTCAAGTCATCTTAATATTAATTGTCGAGTTAATACCAAATGTAAAATGTGCAACAGGAAGCATCATACTCTCTTGCATCTAAAAACTGATTCAGAGGCACAGGCGAGCTGTTCTGTGTCTCCATTGCAAAAGGAAACGCCACAGAACGAGACCACGAATGAACCTCATATTTCAACCCATTTTGCAAAAAGTATTCATAGCCAGGTCATACTGGCTACAGCCGTTATTGAGGCTAAATCGAAAAATGGGTATCCACAAGTTTTGAGAGCCCTGTTAGACCAGGGTTCACAAGCTTCCTTTATTACGGAATCTGCAGTTCAGTTATTGAAGTTAAAAAAGATAGCAGTAAAAACGTCTATCACAGGTGTAGGGGGAGGTCAGAGCGATCTAACGTCAAAATTCATAGTTAGAGTTAATATTCAGTCATTACGGGATCCTGACTTCACCCTTCAAATAAAGGCTTATGTGCTGAGTAAGGTGACTTCGATATTACCTGAAAGGAAATTTACGTTGTTGGACTGGCCAGAGCTTAAGAGTATTAATAATTTGGCTGATCCAAATTTCAATAAGCCTAACAAAATTGACATTTTGTTAGGATCGGGAGTCTATACTAAAGTCTTAAAAGAAGGTTTAATCAAGGACCCTAAGGGTAAAACAATGGCTCAAGATACTTACCTTGGTTGGATCATATCAGGTGAAGTCAGCGATGAAGATGGAGTGATGTCTTGTCACAATGTTATTCTAAGCATGCACGCTAAGGTCGAAGAAAATGAAATCCTAAGAAAGTTTTGGGAACTAGAGGCAGAGCCAACAGGCCCTAAAAGGTCAATTCTTAGCCCTGAAGAGCAAGCATGTGAAGATTACTTTGCTGCTACCACATGTAGGGATTCAGATGGTCGCTACATTGTAAAACTGCCTTTTCGATCCAGTAAAACGCCCTGCAACACAAAGGAAATAGCGTTAAAAAGATTATACAGTCTTGAACGGAAGCTAGCAAAAAATAGCGAGCTTAAAGGACAATATACATCGGTAATAAATGAATATTTATCACTAGGTCATATGGAAGAAATTTCTAATGAAAAAGACAAGAATAAGGTTGGCGCTGTTTACTTACCGCATCATGCTGTAATCCGCGAAGACAAGTCGACCACAAAATTAAGAGTAGTATTTGATGCGTCATCCAAGGGATCCGATGGTGTTTCCTTAAATGACACCTTAATGGTAGGACCACTCTTACAGGCTGATTTACGTCATACAGTTATGCGGTGGCGACAACATCCAGTATGTTTGGTAGCCGATATCATAAAAATGTATCGCCAAGTTAAAATAGCTGATGATCACGTGGACTTTCAAAGGATTTTATGGCGTGATGACGTTCATTCTGATATAAAGGAATACAAGCTTTTGAGAGTTACATTTGGAACTTCTAGTGCACCTTACCTGGCAGTCAAGGCATTGCAGCAAACCGCTAGCGATGAAGGTCAATCGTATCCATGCGCTGCTAGTAGGGTTGGGACAGATTTTTACATGGATGACCTCATGACAGGTTGCCAGACTGATGAAGAAGCTGTAAAAATATATCATGAGTTTAATGAACTATTAAATAAAACAGGTTTCACTTTGCAAAAATGGACAAGTAACCGAGAAGAGTTGCTAAAACAGATTAGGCTGGATACTGGAAATAAAGGAAGATGAAACCACTAGAATTCTAGGACTTACCTGGAATCGCAATTCCGATGAATTCCATTATACTGTAAACTTACCCTTTTCAACACCATCGCCGTTGCCGCCGTCTGCACCTGAAACTAAAAGAACAGTTATATCAGAGATATCACGTTTATATGATCCGCTAGGTTGGATTGCACCATGTATAATTACCGCTAAAATCTTCATCCAAAAACTATGGATCGCTGGTTTGGATTGGGACGAGAAACTGCCCGAGGATCTTTTAACAGAATGGCAGTCTTATCGTAGTGGGTTGCACATACTCAACAACTTTAGAATTCCTAGGTGGCTGAAAAGAAAAAGCGGTGACCAAACGGTTGAACTGCATGGTTTTTCTGATGCGTCAAGCGTAGCATACGCCGCGGTTGTTTACATAAGAATCATTGAGCCTGTAGGTCAAGTCCACTGTAATCTGGTAACGGCAAAAATGAAGGTGGCTCCAATTAAACAAATTTCCATACCACGACTGGAACTATGTGGCGCAGTTTTAGTTACCAAATTACTTTTAGAAGTGGCTTGTGTGTTGAATGTCCAAAAATCCAACTTACATGTTTGGACAGATTCAACGGTCGTGCTGGCTTGGTTGAGCGATCACCCGAGTAGATGGAAAACATTCGTCGCAAACCGGACTTCTGAAATCCTCAATACCCTTGATTCTACTCAATGTCATTATGTCGATACGAAAAACAATCCAGCTGACATTGCTTCGAGAGGTACAACATCCACATCTTTATTAGACGACTCGCTTTGGAAGCATGGACCCTCGTGGTTGCTTGCGGATACTATAGAATACTGCAGACCTAAGGCTATAATGACTAAACTGGAACTAAAATCGGTCAAGGTTCATGCGGCACAGATAGACGATCACCCGATTGAACTGATGTGGTCCAGGTTTTCATCGTTCCGTAGGATGATCAGGACTCTCACTTATTGCAGACGATTCCTGAAAATAAAGATTGCCAGAGAATCACGGACAAGGTTACCACCTTACCTTGCAGCTTCTGAGATTGCGGACACCATGCATTGCTGTCTCAGGCAAAGTCAAAAGGTTTGGTTTGAGTCAGAAGTAAAGCAAATACAAGCCGGAAGAGACGTCAACAAAAGCAGCGGTTTGACTTCTTCAAACTGTTCATCTAATATTTCCAAACGCGAGTCTACATATGCCTGGCTTATTCTGTCTTTTGGAGATTTTTTGAAGTTAATAAGCCCTTTCTGAATGCGACCCTTAATATCTTCCAACAGCCTTAACTTAGCTTCCATGATTCCAAATACGAATACTTGGTTATAAGCAAATAGTTCGATGTGTCTAATTTGCTAAGTGTTAGTTTGTATTTTCACTAAGTGTTCGAATGTCGTAATTTTTCTAAGTGTTTGAACTGTACTTTAATTCTAGGTGAAATCGGGCATAGATTTGGGGTCTCTTCAATTTTTGACAAATTATTCTAAGTCCCAAGTTTCTTCAATTTTTTTATAAGTCTATACAATAACTTTAAATTTTTACAAGTCTCTGACACTTGGAACTTTTTATCAAACAAAATGTACTCACAGTTTTTAAGTTGCACTTTTATCACTTTAAATCACTTTCCTTTAACGCTCCACTTCTTTTCGTCGACCTCGCTCCGCTCAGCTCAGCTTCGTCGACCACGCTCCGCTCAGCCTCGTAGACCACGCTCGCTTACTTAGGTCAGCTTCAGCTCCAACTTGCACCAATTCGACCAACTAGCTGCTTCTTAACTTTCAACTCCGACACCAGAGGGCGCTTGTTTAGCTTTTTCAAAAACCGATCCGGCTCGAAGGACCTTATGATCATCGAAGATCTTTTTCGCCCTTTTTATCGACGAGTCGGGGAGTATTTTATAGCAATAAAACTACACCACATACTCAGAACGGAGACATTTATTTAATAATTTCGAGGTGTTTTATGCCTTGCGTGGTAACGAAACCATAGCGCGCATTTAAATAGAACAACGCCATCTATCGAGACATGAGGTAAACTTTTCATATAAAATTGGTTTAGGGTTTAGGCTATTAAACATTATGACGTTAACACACCTGATGTTTTCAACAAAGTTTAATTTTACAAAAAACTGTCCGAACACAAATGAAATAGCGTTCGAAATTGATTTATTGTGTTGTTCCAGCGTGAACTATCACTTCAAAACAGTTCTGTCTCAAGTCGTTAGAGCCACAGATTACTGGGGAACATAGATATTGTCATAATGCCGACGAACGAGGACAGACGGGGCGGGCCCTGACCCACTTCGACCCCCACGTCTTCTATAGCCATCAGTATAAGCGAAGGCTTAATGATGTTGACTTATTTGATAGAGGGTTGAAGACAAGACATTAGGGCTGTTATGGCGTTTATATTGAACTAACAACTTGGGTGGTTAATGAAAATTACAGACATTAACTGGCAATTAACTTTATGCGCTTTACAGGATCAACTTTCTCCCCTATCTTTACAAGCAAGAAACTCAATGTGCCAGTAAGAACCCCACGGAAAATACAGCTGCAGTCAGTGACACCAAATCTATAACTACTACTAACTGTAAGATTTAATTGAGAGAAACTCCAAGTAAAGTAGTGATGATCAGCCGCGCTAAAGCAAGACTGCTCAAAAGGGTACATTCACAGATTTTCGCAACAAACCGTAAGACGTCACTGTAAAATTCACACAATTAGAAAACTGTTGATAATTTCTAGCGGAAGAAGCCGCGGGAAAAACAAACAGTAGTGAATCGGTCGCGAAACGATCCGACATGGAGCGAACAAGTATGACACGCCCTTAATCGAATCTCTATTGTGCTAAGTTCAGCGCTGATTCTACACGAATCGTCTGTTTTTACGCCGAAAGGGTGTAATGACTACCTGCATGACCATCGCAGGTCACCTAAGTATTAAACACTTGTGTGACCACAACCGCAACAGTTATGGTATGAAGAATGACTAAAATAAGTAGACGTTCTGAACAAAATGTAAACCGTTAATTTTGTGGCATATTACGTATACCAGATCACCTTCACCTATCGTCACCTATCGTCATCGGCTATGCAGTTAACACAGGTACTAAAGGAAGACTGTGGTCACGTACTTGCTTATTTTTAGGAACAGAAGAAACTAAAGATGATATTCCAATGTTATTTATTTTCATTTTTTTTCAATATTTTACATTTGAGGACTTTGAAAATGTAAAACACCTTTCCTAACACCAACTGGTATGATAGGAAGAATGTGTACGACGTTCTGCATTAAACAGTTTCACAGGAATCTGTATATTTGTTTTTAAATAAAATTATTTAATAAAATAATTTTATTTAAAAACAAATAATTATGCTTTTGCCTTAATTTTATTTTATGTTACGTTATACCTACAGCCCATGGAGCAATTTCGTCGTTACCTAGGTAATAATTATTATAAACCTTTAGAATGTGAAGAACCGTAGTAAATAACAAGTGTACCTGGAACTAAATGATTGGATTCGCTCGGTAGGTGTTATTGAGTAATTTTTAAGTGCATGACGTAGGTACCTATTGGAGTTTTGAGAATGTTTTTAAAGATTTGCCAAATGGCGTATGATGTGAAAATAAAACCAGCAGCGAACTGTCTCTCTACTGTGTACCTACGTGTACCTATAACATGTTGGTAAGTAGGTTAAGTACAATGAATTTGGTCAGACCTTTTCAGGCTATTTTGCAAATGTCCCTCACTTAAGTACCTACCTACGACATTCTTGAAAATCTACGTTTGATGCTATGAACTTACTTCAAATGTCTTCCTTCTGCATCACCAACTTACATATTTATTCATGTCTAAAAGAATGTTTAGAAAGAACAAAAAATAGAACAAAGTCCTCCCACATTCCTGATACGGTGTACCAATCGGAATAATTCATGTGATTCACCCCCATTGTCCCACATGCGCCACTAACACAGAACCTCTCCCTACACAATCGGGAGTAACCGTCAACACTTGTATCTACATGCTCTAGACAATAAGTATTAATTTGTCAAGTTTATGGTAACTATAGGGATGACAGTGACCAAAAAAGAAAAATTGGTAGGATTGTCCGGAAATTAATTATCAGAGTAATTAGTCTGCAGCTTCAGTTAACTTTAAAACAACTTGGTTTAAAAAAAAATGAAAACCACCCGTGGAATTTCGTTTCAGAGCAAAGTATGTATTAGCTCACTCACAGATAAATTATCATAATCATAACATTAACATCACGACTGTGATCCGTAATCCGAAGGGTTGGGCGGAGTGTATTTATAGTACCTACACCACATTTCACTACTCATGTTAAGGTCCCACATTGTACACCTTTTTACAATACAAAACCCAGTCTTTCGCCTAAACGTCAATAATATTTTTTATCCTTACCCACATTTGTCCCAAAATTGCTATTCCAATGGTTAGTTCAGATCGGACACGCGAGGCGTGACGCCTCAGTCGCGACGTGACAGCTCATTGTGATGTTAATGCGTGTCACAGCCGACACAGCTCGTCGCTGTCACACATCGTTATGTATCCAAATTATCCGTAAACGAGCATCTAGCGTGGACACAGCGTGTTAGTGAGCGAGTATCACGTGTAGTGTTAACAACATAATTAAAATGAAGGCTGTGCATCTTAGGGAGTCGGAGTCACTACTGTGATTGGTATAATTACAGTGATAAGTAAGCTATACCGAAAAACCAAAGGCCGCTATTATGTAGTTTTTTACCCACCAGTACCTACCCTGATTGCGTAATACAACATAATCTGTTTTGATTTGAAACAGATTGCTAATCCATTGCTTCATAAGGTGGAAAAAAAAATTGCAAAACAACGTAAATAACGCAATGAATGTTGTTGAACTGTCAAAATGAAACAAATTAGGCATAATTGTTTACGAAAATAAGTTACGTAATTAGGGTAGAGTTATTCAGAACTGTCTTACCAAGGTACCTAGGTTCCTGTGAATCAGCATTTATGACAACAAAACTAAGTAACACAATCATCGAAAAATTTGTTATTTGAAACTCACGAATTTAGCCGAAATTAAATGTAAGTACCTAAGTATCCTTACGTTGGTAATTAGTAAATGATGTTATTAAATACCCCTACACATAGAACTGAGGACTAATTATTGAGAAAGCAACATGCGTTAATGCTAAGGTAAGTAGGTCCCTATTTCGAAAGTGCGTGTACGCACATAACTACGTTAGTACTATAATATTATTTTACTCTGTGACATAACACAGAGTTGTGTCGCTTATTCGTCAAAAATACAAGTACATGTTTTTTTTCGTAATCTTGAAGCTACCTAAAATATTCTATATGTAGCTTCAAGATCCAAATTAGAAAACTACAAACTACACACTTTTTGCACCGGTAACAAAGCTGATCGATTACAGCACACACAACCTAAGTACCTCTCCATTAGATAAGGAAATCGAGGAAATCCAATTCCACTGAACATAATCTAAATCGTTTTGCAAATGCTTGAGTTTCGTACAATCGGACACACAAGATTAACGCCCCAAACAATGGCAACAATGGACTAAGATATTAAGAACGTTGCCCATTGCCTCATTCCAGTGAAAGACATCCAGTAAACTGGTGACTGAAGAAGCAATGAATGCAATTTTCCGCTTTTAGGGTCGCTTCGGTCAATAAAAAATTTGAATGTATCCTTTCCCAGTTAGCTATTGTTGTAACTTTCACGTTCACGACAATTCGATATCTCTTGCTTTATAACAAATGGATGCGCGCGCGCCGCTATTATCGATTATGTATGGTCTAGGAGTCAGTTGCACTAACAAATAAACATATTACTTTGTTACACTTTCTCTTTATACCTCCTGCTGGTCAATATTTGAACATTCTATTTTAAAGAAGTTTCTTCTGGCATCACACCAACGTGCAATAATTATCGTGAATTACCTACTGGGCCATGAATCGTCCAAACTGTACCTTTAAGGTGTTAAAAAAATAACTTACGAAACTTTAAGAGGTGCTTTAGAGTATCGAACTGAATACTTTTTACTATGGAACCAACTTTGCAAACGCGAAAAAAGAAGCAGCTGTCCCATCAGTTTAGAACAGTTTAGTATTAAACTTTACTATGGAACAGCTGATTTTTCTTCCGCGATTTCAAAGTTGGTCCCATAGTACCAGTTATTTAGTTCGATTATCTAAAGCACCTCTTAAAGTTTCTAAAGTTATTTTTTAACACTTCGACTTCGAGACGTCAGTACTTATTACTGTGGTTGTTTGATGCGTTGCGATGGACATCGATATTCACCAATATCATAGGGCCCATAATAATTATACCGGTATCGAATCGATGCTGGTGTAGTTGCCGATACATCGGTATTGAAACTGAAAGCATCTATTTCAAATAAACCAATTACAAATGATTTGAACAACTTAATTTTATATTGGAAGAGCTACGGGATATTTTCAGTTTTTTCATTATTTTCCATTGTTCCACTGTACCTATCTGTTAGCATTTTCACAAATAAAAAGTTTACATAGTACTAATAAACAAACAATAAAGTATTTTAACTTAAATTTTATATTGCTGTTGTAAGTTGCAAAAATAGGAAATATCTACTTTATACCTATTGCATAACTCTAAACTGTTAGCATTTTTGTACATAGCTATGAATTCCCTAAAGCTATCCACTCAGCGAAAATAAACATCTTTAGAATTATAAAAGGTTTTGTGGAAAAAATATTGTATCTGTACTGGACTGTACTTACATATATACGTATGTACATATGTACTTAAACTTATTATAGGTATCAGTTGTGATGAAAACTTTGGGTGTGCAACAGCATCTTCATTGGAAGCCTGTGTTCAGGACTGGACGCTGAAGCTATAGTTGCTTATCTAATTGCGGGTTAAATTAAATATCTTCAAGCAAGTAAGCTGAATTGCCAAATATGTGGGCTGATGTGTCTCTGTAGTATTTTGAAGTTTCAACACCCTCATGTATATGCAAAAGCGGCAGTTTCAATAATTATTTTCTGATTCTAACATCTGCATTGATTAATCTATTAACCTTTACAGGTGATTGATTTCGAATCCATTTGAATTGACCTTTCAACAGATGTGTAATGTCAATGCAATAGTTTTCGACACCCAACTTTGGCCATTCCTTTCAAGTTTGATAGAGCAAGTAAAACTTTGTTAAAAAAGGAATCGAGTGTTCGATGACGTAATCATGAAAAGAGTGACAGACTCGTGAGGAGAACCTCGCTGGACAGTGGTTCGATGGAAGCTGCATAATATAATCTGGTGTCTAAGTTCAAGACTTGCCGAAACAGGGATTTTTCTCGGTACAAAGTTTAATATTTCGCTAGTTAATACACAGGTGGGAATTATGAACAACCGCGTCTAATTGTCTATTAAGCCGAAGTACCTATTACTAATTGTATAATTGTTGTTCTCTCAGACCGGTTCCGTGGCTTCATCGTCACTCCGCTTCCACTTTGAACCCGGTTTCAGTCTTTGGGCAAAGTAAAGAGTTATTATTTCTTCAATCATGTTAAAATAAGTGCCACGTTGGTCTAGTGGTCGCAGCTCGGTTCTCAGGTAAGCATGGCTATATATGGCTATATGGGTTATCCATCAGGAGTTCCTCAGTAGCAGCCCGGAGTCTGGTTAGTAACAAGTGGCTTGACTCGTCCTATATACATGGGACTTAAGCATAACGCCATCGTCGCTATAGAAAATTACACCACATGTCTTTCGACTTCTCGATGAAAAAACGAACAGTTTCTCGAAGCTGTCACACGCGACACTGTTTATAACGACTGTTATCTCGGTTGTTATGAGACGATCCGGCGCAGTGACCTCCAATTAGGAGCGCATTACGTAAAGTGCAGTGAGAATCCGGAAGCCGGTGAGTACGCGGATGCGTCGTATAATGCATTCCTACGTGCGTGGATAAATGATAAATGATAAATGATTTTATTTCTGTAAATAGGTTTGTACAAACACTTTTACACGTCAATCATATTTTAAAAACTAGATGAGGTCGGCGTTTCCTATCTGACTACTCTGAGAAGAAAGGCCGAAACAAACTCAGAGGTCACAGTCTCTTTTAAAGTCCAGACATAATCTTGGTCAGATCATGTGAAGACCATGTAGATTGGTGTCAGGAGTGGTCTTTTGAGGAAAGCATCACACAGATTGAGAGGGCCTGTCCAGTCAGTGCACGCATTTGTCAGTTATCGTGCAGCTCAACTCAGAATTAAGGAGCTCAACGATTCGACGAACAATACCAAAGAAAGGACATTTGGGTAGGCCGCATAAATTACTCAAAACTGTCAGACTATAATTAGAACTAAGTGAGAAAAAATTAAAAATAAAAAGGAATGACCCACATAGTCTTCACATTCACAATAATTTAAATAATATAATACTTTAAAAGTATATAAAATTCATTAATGTCAATGTGTATATAAAAACCAGGAAATAATCTTGGTCAGAGCATTTCATTTGAGGACCATGTAGATTTGTGTCTGAAATGGTCTTTTGAGGAAAGAACCATACAGATATGAGTGGACCTGTCCATTCCATGCACGCATTTGTCAGTAATCGTGTAGCTCAACTCGGAACATGGACACAGAGTAGATATGCAAAGAAGGTATCACTTGTACCTTTTGCAACCATGCCCTTTGCTTTCACACTGTAAATGGTACATAAAATAACCCCATCAATTAGTGTGACCTGATCGTACCTAGGCCTCTCGTACGCTACAACAACACTTCAGTACAGTGCTTACATTGAATCTGCTAAAATTGTGTTTGCGATCAAAACCATTCTCAACGGCTGCAATAGTGTAATAAAGTCTCGTTGAACCAAACTGAACTTTCTGTTTCTCTAAATTTCGCTGTAATATGCTACTGACTGTGAGAAGAGATGTTACATAAAAGGTAGTTTTCGGTAAAATAATGAGCCGGAAAGGTCGTCTAGATCATTTGTGTCATCCGGAATGACAAAATAATTGATTTGAAACGTTGAGTCTGAAGAAAACTACTTGCAGGTTCCGACTGAACTGTAATAAATGTTGCATAAACTCATCGTCATTATTATCGTAATAAAAACATGTAGTACCTAATAGGGATGATGCCTGGAAAAAAAAAAGATATTATAAATTTAGTCCGTCAGTCAGATAAAAAAAATACTTAGATAAAACGCATTTATAAACATATAATCTTTATTTATATAAAACAGATTGTAAAAATGTAACAGTTTTCACAAAGTAGGTAGTATTTAAGTTGGGGAGTGGGGGTCGGTACATCACAAGTAAGTATAAAATCTACATACTCGTGACATCATGGCAAAAAAAGTGTCCAATATTTTTTAATAGTCTACCAGAAGGAAAAAAAAATTGTCATTATACCTATTGCAAGTGTTCGATCATTAAGTATTACACAACCTAGAAATGTAATATTATGGAAGTGTTGAATAATTACAATTAATGCCAATTAATGCCACATTAGTATGCATCGCTAAAAGCGTGTTAAGTAACATAGGTATTCCCAAGCTGACCAAAAGAAGCAAGACATGCAGAGCGTCCGCATAGCAATCCTACATCAATGGTAATACAGGCAGCGACGCACAACACAGACCAGACGCATTCTACAGATTATGGTAATACATAAGTATTCGACTTATGAGTTTACATATTCCTTTTTCAGAAGAAAACATGGTTTCTATCATGCCGGATCATAAGATTAAATTATAGGTGACACAGCAGTCGCAGAACATAATATTGCTGAACAAAGTTGAAACAATATTAACCGAGAAAAATAGGGCAAACAACAACACAATAGAATCTTGTAATTTTAACAATGTGACCACGGAATATATTGTCATTTCGTACGTATAGTTTCACTTGCCACGCATTAATTTTCTATGTTTTCTAAATAAACAATTTAGAGAAACCATCAAACATGAAGTAATCACGAGGAGAAGTTCCACTTCATACAATTACCGGTACTTATATACTAGGTTGTACGATTCTACAAAACAAGTTAGTTTTGGCCGTGAGTAGGTAGAGCTTGATTGAGATCAGCCATCATCTGTATGACAAAACCTTTATAGATATATTTTTTAATATGTTTTCTTAAGTTGTTCTAGATGTTGTGCTATTTCAGTAGACACAACACCGCATTTATTCCCTTAGTAAGTGTTCTGCGTCGCATTAGTTCATGCTCCATGTTTGTGCGGAGCCCTCCCTTCGTCCAGTAAGTGGTAAGGGGCGTACCTTACCTACAGTAGTCGTGATAATTAACTAATACACACAGATGTGCGTAGCTAATTGCTCGTTAAGATGGATTGCTAACTGTTTCATGAGCGTTATCTCTCAGTTACACCGTACGTCCCTTGACAACTTATGAATGCCAGAAGTTTTGTTCCGGGTTCGATTCCTTTGTCGAGACAAATGTTGCGAAAATAAAATTTGAAGTCTTTAGTAATGTTTTAAGAGATTGCGACTATTCAACAAATAGATAACGGATTCGAAAATGACTTACGCTGTGTCACGTGAATAATTTACTTCCTATTTTCTTACAAGGAGAAGATATTCTACTTTCTCGAGATTGCTTATTATATAAGAATGCATCTGTTATCGAATATTGTCGAACCTCAAGTGAACGCGTGTAAATGTTTGGAGCTTTCATTGCACTTTCACTTCACAATCCTTTTCGGAAAGATTTTATAATAAAATGCCGAACGCCAGTTAAAAATATACATAAGCTGTATTTTTTGAGTGACTGGTAATAATTCGTAAAATTGAGTACAGTGAACAAATAATGTTTCAGAGCTTTCCGTCTCATGAAAGTGAACTGTGGCTCACTTTGTCATAAATACGAATCAGTTGCGTCAATTTCATTGCTGAACATGAACCTCTTAATAAATGGAAGGAGAAATGGTCGTTATCACAAGAAATTTTAAGCTTTTAATTGTTTTAAAAGTTAAAGAGAAGCATCTTTTGAGCTTTAAAGAAAGAAAAGAGGCGATATAATACTGATGTGATTTACAGTACCTAAGGTAATTTAGTTCAATAAAATACAAAAATGCAATAAGCGTTAAGTAAGCTATACGAGTGAATGATTATTCCATCTATCTACATATAATATATCTCATATGGGCCACGAATCCCACAAACACAAAGAAGGAACAATGAGCGAAAGTAGTGAGAAGTGTAGCTATGGTTTTCATTTTGAGTAAAGGACTGACAGCCGACATGATCAGTCATGTCCGCTGTCAGTTCTTGACTTCAAACGACTGAAACTAAAGATGGTGTTGATATGACAATTATTCATTTCAATGTGTATATACGTAAGTGTATTATAATGGAGTTTGATAATAATAACTAAAGACAATGAGTATTGTGTTTAAAGTGGATTATGTGGACTGATGGCAGCAGCGGTTGCCCGTTCATATTACCTATATCACTCGTCGAGTTGTGTATGATGCTATCAGGACAGGTCAGTTTGATGGCTTAAACAACACACAATTCAAAGTGGCCATAATTGGTTTAATTGAAATAAATGCTTTGAGTTTGAGTTTGACCCTTGTAGGTCGACTGCAGAATTCTTCATGCGAGATAGATATTTATTAAGATGAGTAATAATATATTGCCGCAGTCTAAGTAAACATACGAGTCCGATGATCGACATATGACAAGGTGATAATGAATAAATCATATTTGGCACACAAATAGGGCAACTGACACCTTTTATGGCAAATAATCTACGAGTCATAACAATTTCCTTATTAGGCGGTACCTGGGTGTGCCAACAGCGACATTTTCTGCATATCTCTTCAGTTTCAAACACTTTTATGGAAGATACGCACAGTATTTATTACACGTAAGACGTAATGACCATGTTAGGTAAGAACTTACATGATACTCCCAATCATTAATTATCATAATTTTACCTTCACCGGATCATCTTCACAATATGTAATCATTATAAAAACAGCCTAATCTGTGGAGCCACCTTTCAGCCCATCACTCAGATTATATACACGCATTAAGGAAAGTGAAGCAAAAAACTTCAAAGGTCATGCACGCGATTCTGTTACCTAAACGTAAACATTTTGACAAACGACCTGTTACAGAAGACCTTATTGTGTATCATTCTGAATGTTATCAGTGCGCTATTTAACTTGGTCGGGTTGTTATGCGTGTGAGTTGCGTATTCAGTGCGTTGATTGTCGAGTGCAAGTGATTTGGTTTCACTTTTCAACGTATGGTGACGACCTGTGCCCGATGTCTCGTTATGTAAAGGATCGGAATTTAGATTGTTTTCTAATATTTTAGAAACTTTTGTAAATACATAATCTGTGTCATAATGAGATGAGAGTTATGTATTGTCAGAATTCAACCGTTTGACCCAGGCGGGAGGATTATTATAGGTATATGAAACAATCTTGGTTCATGGACATTATACAGCTTACCTTTTAGTACCAATTTTAAGGAACGTTTATGTTACACGTCTATATGACTCCTCCAGTGAGAATGCAGCCAATATGTGGTCTTCAAATCGAATGAAAGAATAACAGACAAATTAATCATAGTCTACTTAACAGTCACTGTATAAGACAAGGTGTGAAGTGACGTCATAATGATAACTCACCTAGTTCTCACGAGGTGTCTGTCACTAATGAGCGAGCGGCCGCGTCGCAGATTATAATCCGACGCGCTCGTCCAACGAGCTAATAACAAGTCCATCATAAAGATAGATGGGTAGACTTTTGAAGACTGCACAGTACAGTAAAGCAGTAAATAGCCCAGACTCACTTCAGCAGTAAATATCCCCATGCCTCTAATTTTTCTCTTACCCTATTTGCAGTGACATCTCCGTAAGCGTAATCTACGGGGACGAGCAACGACCGTAACCAGGAAAGTGCCGAGGAAGACAATGAAGACATAAATTGACTAGAATATAAAGACTCTACTTGACTGGTACATAAACTACGACGATGATCACCGTATTACCAACTAGCCGCCTACGACATAACAGTATCACGTAAATATAAACATCAAATTGAAAATGTCTTCATAGCGGCAGCACTACACCAGCACCAGGTAAGTGTGTTAGTGTAGGGGCTGTTCCACTATCGCAAATTCGCAATCGTCCTAGCATACTCCCATTTGATTAGGACCGAACATAAGAGGAGACAGAAAGAACTTAAGACGACTTTAGATACAGAGAAGAAAAAAAGTTGAAAAATAAGTTGTTTTTTTTTTTAATTATATTAATTTATATTCTAATTAAATTAAATTATATTCTAAAAGGTGGATAACTGAAATAACCCACTAGCATCCTCCCATTCGACATTGTTTCACATTTTGTGAAATGAATGAATGAATGTATTTATTGTTGAACACAGGTACATAAACCACCACCATATCCATATCACCTGTCTTTACATAATTTGCAACTAGGTAATTATAGTCTTGAAGTGTTCAAGCGTTTTATCAACTTTAATGAATGAATATCTTCAACACACATAACTGAACAGTAGCGCAATTATGAGAAATTTTCGATATCTCGGCTGTTGTGTTTCTTTGTCTTTATCTTATACTAGCTGCGCCCCGCGGTTTCACCCGCATAAGTCTCGATCCCGTAAAAATATCGGGATAAAAATTATCTTATGTCCTTCTCCGGGTCAAGGTCTATCCATATCCCAAATTTCATCTAAATCCGTTCAGCCGTTTTAGCGTGATGTCGTCACCAAGGGAAATAGGGATTCATTTTTATATATATAGATGTAACTTTATCTTGAGGTTGCGAAACAGCCCCTTTACCATTAACATACAATTTAGCAAAGTGGAGGATAGCTGTGCAATCTGTTACAATCGGTACCATCTGATCTAGCTCGAGATAGCGCGGGATCGGCTCACTGCTGTACCAAACGATCACCTTACAGTTTATAAAACTTGCTAGAGCACAGGGCTGGTGCGTTCAGATTTAAGGCAAAGCACTTTAGAGGATTCATATAAATTGCTTCATTTTCCATTTACAGCAAATGTGGATTCAGCCGAATCCACATTTGCTGTAAATGGAAAATAATTATTTTAAGCGCATGGCTTTTTTAATATATTTTTCCAAGTTGTGTTTATATTGATTACGCTTCTAAAAACACGCAAACTGATAATGATAGCAGCGTATTTAAATAATATATCTATGTGATACTACATATATTTAATACCCTGCATTAATCCCATATTTTTGGAAGTGCTCTTGTTTTGGTCATTATGTCTTATATAATTTTCTTAGCTGCATTCAGGTCATATCTGGGAGTGCCACAAGTTTAAATTTTAGGGCCTCTACTATTTATTCGGTTTATAAATGATATCAAACATTGTTTCCAAAATTCAAAATTTATTTTATACTTAAAAATATTCAAGAAGACAGGATTAATACAGTCCTGTTCATTAGAAATTAGACTTCTAGCAAGACCTTGAACGCTTTCTTACTCTTGCCCTTCTAATAAACTATACCTTAGTCTACCTAAGTGTCATGGTATAACGTTTACCAAAAAGAAAAATATTATTACCGACTTGCTAATAGTATTATTAATAAATTTACTTGTCTTCGTGACCTTGGTGTGCAGCTGGACTCGAAACTTCATCTAGATATCCATATTGTAAATATTACTAATAAGGCTTATCGGATGTTTGGTTTTGTGACGAGAGCATCTAGAGAACTCCACCGTCCCTCCACTTTTTTATACTTATATAAGTACATAGTTAGACCGCAATTAAAATACGCAGTACCGATTTGGAATCCCTGTTATAGATGTAACTTTATCTTGAGGTTGCGAAACAGCCCCTTTACCATTAACATACAATTTAGCAAAGTGGAGGATAGCTGTGCAATCTGTTACAATCGGTACCATCTGATCTAGCTCGAGATAGCGCGGGATCGGCTCACTGCTGTACCAAACGATCACCTTACAGTTTATAAAACTTGCTAGAGCACAGGGCTGGTGCGTTCAGATTTAAGGCAAAGCACTTTAGAGGATTCATATAAATTGCTTCATTTTCCATTTACAGCAAATGTGGATTCAGCCGAATCCACATTTGCTGTAAATGGAAAATAATTATTTTAAGCGCATGGCTTTTTTAATATATTTTTCCAAGTTGTGTTTATATTGATTACGCTTCTAAAAACACGCAAACTGATAATGATAGCAGCGTATTTAAATAATATATCTATGTGATACTACATATATTTAATACCCTGCATTAATCCCATATTTTTGGAAGTGCTCTTGTTTTGGTCATTATGTCTTATATAATTTTCTTAGCTGCATTCAGGTCATATCTGGGAGTGCCACAAGGTTAAATTTTAGGGCCTCTACTATTTATTCGGTTTATAAATGATATCAAACATTGTTTCCAAAATTCAAAATTTATTTTATACTTAAAAATATTCAAGAAGACAGGATTAATACAGTCCTGTTCATTAGAAATTAGACTTCTAGCAAGACCTTGAACGCTTTCTTACTCTTGCCCTTCTAATAAACTATACCTTAGTCTACCTAAGTGTCATGGTATAACGTTTACCAAAAAGAAAAATATTATTAATTTCAATTACCGACTTGCTAATAGTATTATTAATAAATTTACTTGTCTTCGTGACCTTGGTGTGCAGCTGGACTCGAAACTTCATCTAGATATCCATATTGTAAATATTACTAATAAGGCTTATCGGATGTTTGGTTTTGTGACGAGAGCATCTAGAGAACTCCACCGTCCCTCCACTTTTTTATACTTATATAAGTACATAGTTAGACCGCAATTAAAATACGCAGTACCGATTTGGAATCCCTGTTATGCTAGATATAATGAAATTTTAGAATTAGTTCAACGGAAGTAGTTTCGTGCTTATGCATTACACTGGTAAGCAGTAGTTTTGTTTTATGAAGTTTCATACCTGATTTTGTATGATTCTGCCACGCTGATTCCAAATCTGTTATCAGTTTTTCTCTAGCAGCTCTAATTTTTAGGGTTCCGTACCTCAAAAGGAAAAAAACGGAACCCTTATAGGTTCACTCGTGTGTCTGTCTGTCTGTCTGTCTGTCCGTCTGTCACAGCCAATTTTCTCTAAATCTAATAGACCGATTAAGTTGAAATTTACTACACATATGAATTTCTGTGACCCAAACACGAACATGTAACGTAAATAATTGAATTTTGAATATAGGGGTCACTTTTGGGGGGCAAACAAGATTATTAAAAAAAAAGTTTTGCTAACAGTACCGTGTGGCATATCAAATAAAAGGGGTTGTTGCGAGGATCTTAATTTCTTTTTTTATAACATAACATAACATCACGCCTTGTTTCCCCGAAGGGTTGGGCAGAGGTGTCCCTGTAGCAGGCACACCCACATTTCGCCAGTTATGTTTAAGTCCCATGTAATAGGGGGCGAGCCTATTGCCATCAACCGGGCACAAATCCAGACTCCGAGCTGCTACTGAGAAATTTCAGATAGAAAAACCCAATAACATTTTGCTCGACCCGGGAATCGAACCCAGGACCTCATACTTAGCAGTAGCGCTTGCGACCACTAGACCAACGAGGCAGTTTATATTTTTATATTTTTAAAATAAATGCTTTTAAAGATATTTAAGAAATTCGATGAAAATTGACCATTCCCCCCTTATCTCCGAAACTAATAGACCTAAATGTTTGAAAAAAATACATAGTATGGCTCTTTACTCACAGATTACAGGAAAACCTATAAAAAGTCTATGGTCTCAAAATAACATGGTAAATCTCTCAATATTGAGCGTACAAAGTCAAGATAGACAAGAACAATTAAAAATGGACTTATTCGCATCCGATCACTCAGTCAATAATTTTAAATCGTTCTGGAAAAATACCAACAAACTTAATGTGAGGCCTGGCCTTCCTGTGAGCGTTGAGGGCGTTCACGACCATAAATGATTGCCAACGTGTTTAGGGAATATTTTACCGTGCAGTCAACATTGAACCCGTCACGTGTTGTTGCCGAGACAGTGGTGGAAGTGTGTATTTCTCATCTAAAAGTGTTTCAAACGCTATTAAACACATGCAAATAGGGAAATCGCCTGGTCACGACGGTCCTAGTATAGAACACTTTAAGTATGCAGAACCCCTGCATACTTAGTGTTTTATACTGAGACCGTTTACCAAGAGTGCTTAGTATGATGTTTAATTTATTTCTGTGCCATTCTTATTTACCTGAGCCATTAATGAGTACAATTGTGGTAATGGGCCGGTTCTTTGTCGGACTATAGATTGGAATGTGGTGTTAGGCAAGAGGGGTTAAGCTCACCACTATTGTTTAATTTGTATGTAGATAAACTGATTGAGCCGCTCAGTAGCACTCATGTCCGCTGTTTCATTGATGACAAATGTGTTAACAATATTAGCTATGCCAACGACATGGTGCTGCTGAGCCCTTCAATCAGAGGATTAAGGAATCTGGTGTCTCGATGTGAGGCATTTGCGATGTCACACGGGCTTAAATACAACTCCAAAAAGAGCGAAGTACTTGTATTTAGAGCAGGTAAATATTATCCTGCATATGTTTCTCCTGTCATCCTGAACGGTCCAGCCTTAAAAGTAGTGGACAAGTTTAAGTATCTGGGTCACATAGTAACAGGTGACCTTAAGGATGACGAGGACATAGAGAGGGAGCGCAGGGCTTTGGCGGTCAGAGGCAATATGCTCGCTCGCAGGTTCGCACGTTGCACCAACGAGGTGAAAATAACACTATTTAAGGCATTCTGCCAATCGTTCTACTCGAGCGGCCTGTGGGTGAAACATACGCAGCAAACCTACAGAGCCCTGTGTACCCAGTATAATAACGCTTTTAGGATGCTGATGGGGCTGCCGTGGCGCTGCAGCGGGTCTGCTATGTTTTCTGAAGCGCGTACAGATGGCTTTCGAGCCATCATGCGCAAGAAAGCAAACTCCTTGCTGCACCGTCTACGAAGCAGCGGCAACAGCATCCTTAATGCTATTGCTGCTCGTTTCGACTGTCCTTTCCAAAATCTGTGGATAAGGACAGCCATAGGCATTCGTTAGGTATAGATTTTAACAATACTAATATAATTTTTGATACAATTCTACTAACACACTAACATTTTATGATTTTATGTAACCTATATGGAGTTTTTACTCTGAAATAAATAAATAATAATAAAAATAATAATAATTGTGCGTAGGTCGAGACGCACTTGGCCGGTTTTTCGAAATATGAACATAGTACATTTTAGCGAAAAATACTCAAATGATAAAATGAAAAAAATTGTTTCTCTAACCTAACATGAAAAAAAAACTTTCTTTTATAAGATTTTCTTGCATGAATCGAAACGAAAGCCTTATTTTAAATACTCCAGCAGTAAGCAGCCATCATATTTGCCTTCCAACGACCCTGGTATCGCTCTTTCATCGTGCGAATGTCCTGATGAAAGCGTTCTCCTTGTTCTTCGCTTAAATCGCCTAAATTTTCTGGGAAGTGGTTTAAATGGCTGAATAGGAAGTGCATCTTGATGCTCATGTTACATCTTAGTCTTTGAAAGAGCAACATAAGCTGCTCAATGTATTGAATGTAGTCTGGAAACTTTTTATTTCCTAAGAAATTTTGCACAACTCAAACAAATTCAATCCATGCAGATTTCTCTTTATCTGTCGTGCAGTCAATAAAATTTTGATCCTTTATTATTTCCTTGATTTGGGGACCGTGAAAATTTTTTTTCAGACCTAATTTTATATGGAGAGGTGGTTATATAACGGTCTAATAGCTGATTTTAAATTCGGGTAAGTACGTTTGGAACAATTTTTGCGGTTTATTCCGGTAATATTCACAACACAAAAATAACAGCCATCGTGATGATTAGTCGGTTCACGCCAAATCATAGGGCTTTTGAACTTCAAAGTAGGTTTTTTTTTACTAGCCCATAAACGCAATGATGTTACGCAACTACCACATACAAAATTTGGGATCCATGGCTTATTAAGTCCAATTAGGCCTTTTTTTTTGAAAGTCAGACGCACTTAAACGACATTCTCAAAACATATATCCACCACAAACAGCACAAAAACTATTTGGATCCCTCAAGCAAGTTCTTCTTAATGTAGACATATCGATTTATTTATGGAATTTAATATTTTTTTGCACTAAAAACATATATTATAAGCCACGTAACGAAATTTTAAGAAGTACCTGTATCAGAAAAACTCAACTTCAACTCTAAGCGAGCGAGAACTGCAAACGGAACTAACTGTAACTGCAAACTAAATCATTATTCCGAGAAAAGATAAATATCGACAATTAACATTCCTGCAGCCAATGAATGGCTTCTAAAAATACTCTCGATATATAAGTACAGGTAATTTGATCAAGATATTCGAATAAAAACTGGGAAAATAGTTATTAAATGATCCATTGAAAATGATCCCAGCGAGTCACGATTCAATACCAGATGCCGTTGTGTATGGCACAGTTGGATCTACTCTTGAACTGTATCATGTTTCTGACAAAAGAATGTCTCTAGGTACTACAAAAACTACTGGAATATCAGAAACTATACAATTATGTTAATGTTAATAAAATCCTGGTTAATTGGAATGGTAGCAAAACACCGGGTATTGTAACACCAGCCTTCGAACTGGTCTTCACTTCATTGCTCTCAAGAATAGACGAGATAGCTGGATTCCTGAAGTCTCGACACATAAAAAGTAGTCAAGTTCAAGCGACAGTGATTCGCAGCATGTTCTGAAGTCGAGCATACTGATAGCGCGCGCGAGCGTGTAATTTACCGCGTGCGCATCACGTTAATTCCGTAACCAAGGAATCACGGGTTGTGATGTCTTTAGAATAACTTAGAATCATATAAGATTGACATCTCTAGAAAAATAAGAAAACGAATGACAAATCACAAAATAATTCCTATATCAATGTCTCGAAGGAAGTCTCTAATTTCATTAAAAAGACAATCATATCTGAGAAAATATCAGATCCAGTAAGACACAAAGCTGAAAACTAAGAAAAAGCAACCAACAAAGCACAGCACATAGGAATTTAACTTTGTAATTAAAACCATTAACCATGCCTGACAACCCTATCAACTACTATCAAGTACCGCAATGTAGTCGACATGTAAAAACGCTCCGTGACGCTGCGCACGCGCTGTCAACGCATCATGTACCTACTACGATAACATCGACCGACTGACGGTGTTTTTGTACTAGCCCTCGTCTGGAGGATGTTAACTTATGTGTAGAGGAAGTAGGAAGTGACGTTCAACGCATAAGGAATCCTGTAGGAACCACCATGTTCCATGGGCGGGAACTGATTTGTGGTAAAAAAAGCATTTTATTGTAACGAAAGACTAAACCTAATCATGGATACTTTGTTTCAATATCTAAGTATAGAGTTCAAGTCAAATGCGTAAGAACATTTTGACCACATCGATTTTAAGCAAGAGATTGCTTGGATAAAGCTGTTGCTGATCAGTCAGTAGACTTGCCCACACGATAGCCATACGATGAATAAGAATGATTACTGTACGCTATCTTTAGCAACCATCTCTACTTATACAACAATGTGTGCATACAATATTTTGTAGAGTTCTGCTGTCTACGATGTAGATTGTTTTGATAGGCCAAGAATAAGCAACTGACAAATTGCTACAGTAGTTGTTGATCATTATTTTGAATTGACTAATCATGCCAGTCAACACAGCCTTCCGACTCGTCTGGAAGATTAGAACCGTGTCACACAGCTCAACCAGAGTACACATCAATATATTGTGATGTGGTTATTGGTGTGGTTAATTTGTAGATTTGATAATCTTCTTGAATAAAAATAAATAGAAATTAATGTGCTGTTAAAATAAGTGAATTACAATTGCCACGATAACAAGCATTCAACAAGTGGGTATATAGATGTTATATAGAAACGGATTCAATTATGACGGAACAAACAGACATGGTTCATATAATAATGGTCGATTCTAACGGAACTATCACAATAATAGCTATAACGTGCACTTAACTAGACGATGTAATAAACGAACTCATTTACTATCACGTATAACTATTATTTAAGGTGCAGCTTGGGAACGAGACAGGTTCTGTATGTCTACTGGAAAGGCAGTCCGAAACAATTAGGTTAAGGAATAGTGTCTTTCAAAATGTTTTTTTTTTTTAATAAACCCCTTGAAATATAGCTTACGAACGTAAGGAATGAAAGGGATGTTATGCATTGTATATGTGGATGTAACAAAACTTCCTACTGAGCTTAATAAATATTTCCCCAAAATGATTATGTATCTTCTGTTGCAATTATCTTTCGTGTTTCTGAATCGTTATTACTGTTCATCTTCCTGTTAATTAAAATAACACTTGTAGTGCTTCTACATTTCTACAAAGAAAGGTTCTGTGCAGGAAGTATTTCGAAATAAAATTATAAAGTCAGAATAACGCCAGATTATTGATAATCTTGCGTTATTCTGACTTCATAATTTTCGGGATTGAGACTTGAGTCTCAATCCGCGCAAAAAAATTGCGAATCAGCAGCGCTTGTAGCGCGGCCGGCTGTGTGCAGCGGACCTGCGTACGTATCTTCATTCACGAAGGTCGAGTGGTCAGGAACTAATAAACATTACAGAAATAAGAGAAAGTTCATTATCGGGTGTTCCAGCTAACGACGCGACGCGACGACGTGCAAGCGACGCGTGGCGCCTATGCCCGCGCACCGACTCATCTCTTTGTACATCTGCCGCTCATACAACGCTATTGTTTATGTATTTCGTTCTGAAAAGGAAAGAAACTTACTTGTGGATACTTGTACATATTCATAAACACGCCTCCTGATTCCGCCTCTGATCAAAGTTAAACAAGATTAAATTAAGTACTGACGCAGGTACTAATTAGAGACATGTTCAGTTTCGATAAGCTATCAGCCCATCAGTTTTATCAATAATGCACAAAGTTGTGTGTGAAGGCAATAAGCTGGTTAAAGGATAATCACCTCTCGCCTTCGCGATTTCAGCTAAACGACGAAGCACTAAAGTCCGACAGTTCATACCCCCGGATCTCCGTGCTCCGGGCGCCAATTTCAGGGGGCGACAAATTCAAATGTAGCAGACAAGTGCACCACCCAGCACATCGCAACTTTGCAATAAATGAGACGCGCGGCACATTTAACCTTTCTATTTTTTCTTTTTTACAACCGTTATGGCGCCCCTGTTGGACTGTTGGACCATTATCGATCGATAAAATGTTATTAATTTGTTGCTGGCAAATTTTTCATTTTGAGAAAATTTGAATTTCACGGGCTAACTTAGCGCATCCCCATAAACGATTGGCGGGGGCGGCAGACAGCAGTTTTTGCCCCGCCTCAACAAATATCTAGATCCGTAGCTGCATACCACTACCTATAGGTACTCAGTCAAGCTGACCAAATACAATCTGTACCCTAATTGCGTAACTTATTTTCGTAAACAATTATTCCTAATTTTTGTCCAACTTATGAAGCAATGGATTAGCAATTTGTTTCAAATCGAAACAGATTGTGTTGTATTACGCAATTAGGGTTACTGGTTGAATGGGGATCGTTCAGTCAAGTTGGGTGGAAAAGTGAATATGAATGGCAAATGGATGTCAACACAGCAAAAACAGTAGCAGCCATGCTAAATTGACAAGGCCCCCGACATCAATGCGCTACCAGGCTTTGCTTATACGCATGACCATAAACACTTGTGTAAACATAAATCTTACTCACAGTCACATTCTTCTAATAACACACTTTTAGTCACATGTTTACCGATTTGGGTACGAAAATATTTCCAAAGGAGTTGTAACCAATTTTAAAACAGAAATTATTATGGAACTGAACGTCTTTGGGAGAATCATAATAAGATGAAATCAATCCATCTGTCTGCTTCTTCAAACATCATAATTTTTGTTACACATCTCGTGACGTAGGTGGTCCACATCAAAACGTCTACTTTCTCCAGACGCAAGTGGTAAATAATCGAAAGTGCATATTGATATAGTCTTATACCATGTTATACCTACTACTACGAATCGTTGCTAAACATTAACGAGTTGTTTTTAAGGCTTTTCTCTGATCGTGAGTCACGTCCAATTTTATATAGTTTTATGATAGTCATTATCATTACACATGGTGTAATGATAATGTGTGTGAACACAGCAAAGGAAAGTGCAGAAGTCTGCCATGACGTCGGAGAGTGCCTTCGCGTAGCGTTTTGAGATCAGCAGGCGTACCTATGGGAATCACTCTAGCTACACTAAAAAGGCCGTGCCAGGCTAATCTGTGAGGAGCATACGGTGGAAGTCTGCCCGGCTTGGGCGGAGCATTGCTGTGTGCTCGCGGAGGCGATCGGCGGCGGTGATCTGTCACGTCTGGCCGGCGGTGATCTGTCACGTCTGGTCCTGATCCAGGCCATGGTACGGAGCGAGAGGACATGGGAGGCCGTCACCTCCTTCTGCGAAGTAGTAATGCTCGCGAAGGAGGAGGCGGAACGCGTGAGGGAGAGGCAAAGTTCGCGCTCTCACGCGCCTAATCGTCGCAGGAGACGCCCTGGGTGTCGGTAGTCGCAGGCCGATTCCCGGCCACCGTAGGCGTGGGCTTGCGGACGGTGAGCAATGGGTAGCTCGCAGGCCCGAGTCGACGGCGCGTTGTGTTCCTTACGCGCCTCAAAGAGATGTCAGCAGAACTGACGGGGTCCGCTAGGGCCGATGCCTGCCGGGGTTGCGGTTATTGTCCGAAAGAGTTATCGTGGCCCCTGGCAATATAGGCAAATGAAGGAACACGGGTGGGTTTTAGTCAGTAAGAGTCTGACACACCCACCCTCTCCACCCAGAGCGAGAGAAGTTATTTGATAATTTTCTGCCCAAAAAAAAGGCTAATCTGTGAGTTCTATGAAATTTTTCAGCGTACAAACTCTTAGTTACTGTAACAAGTAACTAAGAGTGTGTACGCTGAAAAAGTTCAGCAGATCAGTGAAGCAGATCAGCTTTACACAAACTGAAAACGTACTACGTCAGTTCAGACACACGTCCATTTATATGAGCTGCTATCACAGTGAGTTGGTACGGAGTCGTCTCCATTATCACAATACTAATTTTTAACTTGATCATAAGTATTCTCATTATTGTATGAAGGGGAGCTTCTGAATGTATCCTGCCAAGTGAACCACATGTATATTTCTTGTCTGGCTGTTCGGTGAGTCAGCGACTAGCGAGCAAACAAACAGACATTACTCATTGTTTACATGCGCGAGGTATTCTCAATATTAATATTGTAAGTACTTACTAATAATGTTCTGTGTTTTTACTATTTAGTCACAGAGACACTTTCTTCAGAGGAATGGCTGCTATGTCCTCGATGCACACTTGTTTAATCATAACAGTAGGAAGTGTTCGATGTTGAAAGAATTCTTGTTGGTTCTTCTCAATTAGTAAATACGTATACGCAGTACAATAATGTAGCATCAAACCACAAAAAGAACTTCTAACCGACTATCCGACCGACTAGTCCACGAAATAGAAATAACTAATATATATTATGTAAATCTTTTGTTTCTTTTCAGACCAAACTGCTAATTATACGCCGTTACGAGCTATGTTGAAACTTTTAGCTTGAGTAGTGACCCTGAAAGTTTCCTGGCTACAGTAGTTACCTACTTCCGACTTCTCCTAAAGAGATCAAAATTCTTCGAATTCATCTTGTATTATTTATTATTTTATTTAACCATTTATGTAAACACATATAAACAGACAAGAAGAAAGGAACAGAAAAATACGCAATGCTTATTTCTAAAGAAATCTCTTTTAGCATACCTGCGACAGGAAAGTATATAAAATGAGATTTAGAAAACGTGTGTATCCGTAGAAGAGAAAACAAAAATATAAATCAAAGAAGAAAAATAAAACATTTCAATATAAACATACAATATGAGAATATATTTACATACATACTTCTACAATAAATATCACTACAATATACATAATTATAATGTGATTTAAAATAACTATGCAACTATGACGAAATGGAAAGATAGTGTTCTTTCACTCTTCGTTTAAATGCTTCAACAGTTTGACAGTCCCTAATGTCAGGTGGAACTGTATTCCACAACCGAACCGTGTGCACAGTGAAGGAGTAGGAATAGAAGTCGGTTGTACTGTAAAAGTTAACTGTAATGTAATTACGTACGTTTGTGAGAGTCATGCCCATTGGAAAATGTCGTGCAAAAAGTGAGTGATCGGATTACTTGCGCGTGCCACAGTATAGGTACCACCCACATTTATTATTTTAATTGACTTCGAGTTAAGGCTCAGAAAGTTTGAAGAGTTGTTTGAAAGAGCCTTTATCAGTGTATGGAACGGTTTTTATTTCTCTTAATGAATGACGTCATCCACATACGCAATAGAACCTTAATTGTTTTATAGTTTATACCACGGTAACATAGCCTTGAAGTTTTGTAGTCTATGCAATGCGCGGTGGTGAATACTCTATGTAGATTGGTCACTAATTATGAAGACTGTTAGAGTACAGAGGATTGCCCATAGACTACCGTCAGCAGTATTTTATTTGGATTCAGCCTAGTTTGATTTTCAATGATTACACCTTCCATATTATAATGCCAATAAAATAACCAGTCGTAAGTGAAGCCGCGTGTACAACTAGTCTACATATTTACACTAATATTATAAAGAGGAAAGATTTGTATTTTTGTTTGTAATGAATAAACGCAAAAATGAATACTGGACTGATTAAAAAAAAAATTCGCTTGTGGAATGCTTATATCATCAAAGCATCACCGAGTAACATAGGCTTAAAGATATCCCGCGGGCGAAGCCGCTGGCGGAAGCTATATACAATAAAACTGAACTTCGACGTGTTGATTTGTTACCTAATGTATAATGTATTTTTACTTGTTGTCCCGGTAACACAGAAGTCAAAACTATGTCTTATTTGATCCTTCTCATACATAATTCACGGAGCACAAAATAGACATAACAAAACTGTTTATAGAAAGGCGATAATAACGATACTTTTGTTAATGTATATCATATACATTGACAGTTTACCACCAACTTATTACAACGTTTTCTGTACAAAAGCAGCAATTAACACCAAAGCCACCGTGCCATGTGCCATTGTATTGTGAAGCAGTACATTTTTTCCTGTCAGTTTAAAGCGATTGAGTGAGCTTTAAAAACGCTATATTATCTGTTCTCTGCTCGTGACTGACGGCAATAGATGACGTGACGAGAGCTCAACGTCCGGCGCAGGCGCATGCTGGCCTTATTCGATTGTAATGTGTGTTTCCGTTACACCAAGTGGCTTTAGAAGTGTTCTGTTAGACGAGGAGTCTGGAGTATACGACGTAGGATTAATACGTTTTTTTTTCAGCTGCATCAGCCACTCACATAGGAAATGGGCTTCTTACCCCTCGACTTATACCTATCTGGTCTATATCCTATTTGACCGAGTTCTTCGCTATTCACCTGTAGTCTTTTCATTTCGATGATGAATTGCAGTTGTCATGGTTTCCCTAGCTTTAGTTTAGTAAATTGGTTTCTTCGGAAAATCAAATTAAGTACTTACCTTATTGTCACACCAACTTTTTGATTTTTCCCGTGACTGCTGACCTTACAAGATGATCTTTTCTAATCCTGTGAAGGTTTGAGTTGAAAAAGGAGTAGGCACACGGATAAATCAGTAAACATATTCCTCCAATCATTGTGATTGGCTATAACATTTTCTCTTCCTACCTGCGAGGTGTCAAAAGCAGACGCGTCACGGTCACGGCTGTTCAGCTGCACTCGATGCAACTAATCGATTATCTAAGCGACTCGTTAATCGATTTCATTACTCATAATTAACTTGTTGTTTTTGTAGCTTTTGTCATGAATTTAAAAGTAAACTGTGTTTAAAAGTATCCTTTCGAGGTCGATAGCTTACAGATATTTGAGAAGAATAAAGTTTATTCGTTTTTAAGGGAACCCTAACTCAAAAGGATAGAATGTGTCTGTCTGTCTGTCTGTCCCAGCCAATTTGCTCCGAATCTAATGGACCGATTAAGTTGAAATTTGGTACACACACATATGTATTTCTGTGACTCAAACACGAACGCGTACCTAACGTAAATAAATTAATTTTGAATATGGGGGTCACTTTTGGGGGCAAACAAGAAAATTAAAAAAAAAGTTTTTCTAACAGTACCGTGTGACATATCAAAAGAAAGGGCTTGTTGCGAAGATCTTAAACATATTTTATATATAATTTTAAAATAAATACTTTTAAAGATATTTAAGAAATTCGGACCATTCCTCCCCCTTATCTCCAAAACTACTGAACCCAAAAATTTTGAAAAGAATACATAGTATGGCTCTTTACTCATAGATTACAGGAAAGCATAAAATAAGTCTATGGTTTAAAATAACATGGTAAATCTCTCAATATTGTGTGTACAAACTTACATTTGCATTTGGAGTGTATGCGAGAACATGTTTTTTAACTACAATGTTAAGTTTGTTCTTGGGATAAATAAATTCATTTCAACTACGGACCCCTTCATTGTGCGTAGTCCGACACGCACTTGGCCGGTTTTGATTAAACCTCTTGAATTGCAATTTAAATACACTGTAAAAAAATATTGTAAAACACAGTTAGCCGACGTTCGCACGGACGTAATAAAATCGCCGCGATTTTATTACGTCCGTGCGAACGTCGGATTCTCTGGGCACGCCATAATTGCGGCAATAAGTCCCCTCTTTGAGGAGTGGCTAGAGAGGCGCCACGGCGTCCTCACCTTCCGCCTGACGCAGGTCCTTACCGGACGCGGCTGTCTCGGGAGGTTCCTATTCAGGATAAGGCGGGAGGTAACGCCCGGGTGTCACTATTGTGTGGATCGCCCGGAGGACACGGTGGAGCATACAGTGGAGGTCTGTCCGGCTCGAGCGGAGAATCGCCGTGTCCTCGTGGAGGCGATTGGCAGCGGTGATCTCTCGCGTCCGGCCCTGTTTCAGGTCATGGTTCGGAGCGAGAGGCAATAGGAGGCCGTCACCTCCTTCTGCGAAGCAGTAATGTTCGCGAAGGAGGAGGCGGAACGCGTGAGGGAGAGGCAAATTTTGCGTCCTCACGCCCCTAACCGCCACCGTAGGAGACGCCCTGGGCGTCGGGAATCGCGGGCCGATTTCCGGCCCCCAGAACGGGAGAAGTTACTTGATAATTTCCCACCCAAAAAAAGCACGTTGGATTCTAAACGCTCGGCTTTAACACCGAGAGTTGATAATCCAACGCGCGATAAAATCCTGCCGCAATTTTATTACGTCCGTACGAACGTCGGCTTAGTTATACGCATTTGCTTGTAACAGTATTTGTAATAGTCTTCTTAGTAGGTAACGTTATTAGTATTGATAGATAGATAAAACATTTAAGGCTCGTACATACCAGCGCGATATCTTGGTCTTATTCAGTGCACGCAAAAGACACATAAATATAAGCACAATTAAATGAAAACATATTAATCATTGATTTAGAGAATTGAACCTATTAATAGCGAAATGTATGTAAAGTGATTGAGTTGGTCGTAAAAGTGACCTGAAGACATGCGGCGCTAACACGGCTACCATGGCTTCAGTGAACACTTTCTATGGTCATGATCGAGGAAATATGGCTATTTATTAGTAGACAAGAACGAAAACAGCAGGACAATCATTTTTAAATGACTTTGTAACCTCAATGACAGTTACTCGCCGTGCTGGACTTTACCATGTTCAACTAGCTAAGTCGTCAAAGACGGTGAAATAAGATTGACAATTAGATAGTTGCTATGTTCTGATACTTAGGATGGGAATCTCATAGATGGGGATATTGTTATTGGGCAAATTCCAATAACATTAATAAAGGCAATACAGTAGATATCGTCAGTAACTTTAAAGATCTCTATACAGAGAACAAAAAAGTGAATAGGTACTAGTAAGACAAAGCCTCTGGAAATTCCAGCAATATCGAGGTACCCAAGATTGAGGTAGGTATCTATTGAGGATTTTAGTCTACGTCCTTTGTGGGCAATGGTCATTGGTCGAGTGACTCAACACCTACATAGGACCTTCAATATTAAGACATTCTGTTTTCGTCGAATGTTTCAATTAATAAAGCTTTCAGATGGGTGCTGCAATACAAACGATCAATTAAAGCATTAACAGGACACATCACTAACAATAAAAGTTTAAAACGCTTGAAATGAACACAGATTACCAACAGAATATTTTGCAAAGCATTTTGAAACACAATGGACCGATTTGGAAACTTGTTAACTGTAAGACATGCAATATAGACGCACATAAATATAAAATAATAGAGAGATGTTGACCGACAGTGTAGGAACGTCAGAAACTTGCGGAATTATACTAAAGTAATGCTGATCACGGCATCTTGTCGATACAGTTATGTAAAACGGAGGCAGAGGAATTTGCACCCAGAGAATTCGGCCAGGATACTCTACTAAATGAAAATGCACCTTGTTTTCGGTGAATATTGAGATAATTCTGGTCTTTCGCAGTTGGTCGGTTAGTCTGATGCAACGGTAAGAAAATACAGTTTGGTGTTTTTTAAATCGAACACTTTCTCGACGATAGTGCATTAGTCGCCGTCAGGATTATACTATAAACTGTATGGTATATGGTCGACCTCATCGCATTGTCGCGTCGCGCCAGTCTGTACGAGGCTGTATCGTCATACTCAATATATTTTATTGGTAAGCGCAAGCCCATGCAGGGACATTAATAAATTGGGTAGGTATGTAGAATTAAAATGTGTAGGTAGTACAACCTTGAGGTAGCAAAAGAGTTAGGTACAAACTCCCAAAGGAAGATATAAATAATATATAATATCTCTATATCTACTTAATGATTTGGTCACTTTCCAAAACTATGGATGTTATTTTAAAACTTACCCAATTAGAAATAAGCTGTAAACAGGGTTGATTTTTTAATTTCAGAAGTGGAAGTCCCTTTAGCTCCTGCGCAAGCTTGCAATGACATTATAATGTCCCAACAAGACGACTCTTCTGAACATTACAACATTGAACAGTCCCACACAAATGGACAGTGATCGAGTTAGCTCAACATCCATCAATTACACTCTTCCGGCGTCGATCTCATGCGCGTCAGGAAGCAATCATCCACGATCATCCGTCGGTCATCCAAACGATGCTGATTATCCACCGCTCATTGTAATCACTAACGACTAATGACCATCCGTCTTACTTTCTCTGGCGTTGTTAAATTAATGATCTTCCGACTGAGAAGGAAACAAATCAATGCGATTGTGAATGTGATTATCTGTTAACCTATGGCTTCGGCATTTTATAAGTTTTACCCGTGCGATAGCCAGTTACCGTAGATGCAATACTTACTTTACCTATTTTAAAAATATTAATGCTTAACTATATCAATAATTTTTAGGATGTCCGAATGAAAAAACGGAACCTTATAGGATCACTCGTGTGTCTGTCTGTCTGTCCGTCTGTTACAGCTAATTTGCTCCAATCTAATGGACCGATTAAGTGGTTTGGTACACATATGAATTTTTGTGACCCAAACACGGACGTGTTACGTAAATAAATGAATTTTGAAAATGGGGGTAAGTTTTAGGAAACAAATATGGAAATTTAAAAAATAAGTTTTCAAACTGTATCGTAAACAAATAAAAAAAACCGGCCACGTGCGTGTCGGACCACGCACAATGAAAGGTTTCGTAGTTATTCCAAGAAAAAACTTAACATTGTAATTGAAAAACGTGTTCTCCCTTACATTCCAACTGCAAATGTCATATTTGTACGCACAATATTGATAGATTTACCATGTTATTTTAAGACCATAGACTTCTTATAAGTTTTCCTGTAATCTTTTCATAGTCTTTTAATTTGTACCTGCTTATTTAAATACTGATTCCCTATCAACAGGCATGCCTAATTAGGGAACTCAGTGAGTCAAGTTCTTCTTTTTGCTACGGTAATTGTTCATATGAGCTTGTTTTTGGTGAGAGGACGGAGCATTGCCTAGTTCCTGTAATACAGGTTAATTCCTAGCACAGAACTCGGTCTTGCCCTGCTCTCCACTCCAACATGCCTATGTCTCTGTTGTATATGTACCTATTGCTGTAGTATATAAGTTATTTTGTACTCAAATGTTTTTGCTCAATAAATATTATTATTATTATTATACCTTTATTCCATTTAAATACTTATTAATTACATTTTTAAATATTAAAACATATAAAATATAAAAACATTTAAAAATATAAAAAATAGAATTCCGCCGGTGTCGGGAGCAGGGTCCAAGCTACCGGTGGTTAGGGCTGCAGAGACAGGAACCTCCTCACAATGCGGGCCGTATCGAGGAGTACTGCTTTCTGAATCAGGCGTTTGATCCAACCGTCTAACGAGAGCCTCGAGAGATGTTGATCGAGGCTTTTGGCCATCAGGCCATTAGCCGTTACGACAATCGGCACAATGATAGCTGAGCTCACATTCCACATGTCAACAACCTCGTGTGCTAAGTCGAGATATTTTATTTGTTTCTCTTTCTCAGCTTTCACGAGGTTCTCGTCATGTGGAATGGTAACATCGACTATCATTGCGTGGCGCGCTAATCGGTCTATCACCACTATATCAGGCTTATTGGCAACAATAGTCCTGTCAGTAATGATAGACCGATCCCAGTACAACGTGACATGGTCATTTTCAAGAACTGGGTCGGGCACATACTTGTAATACGGTACCTCAGAGTCTACAAGTTCATATTTCAAAGCAAGTTGCTGGTGAATAATCCTGGCTACTTGGTTATGTCTGTGCAAGTACTCGCCGTTAGCTAGACGCGAACAACCAGAGATAATATGTCTGATGGACTCACCCGGACGATGGCATGCCCGACACACGTCAACCGTACCGTCCTTCATAATATGTCTCCGGTAGTTATTCGTCAAGATAACTTCGTCCATAATTGCACAGATGAAACCTTCGGTTTCCCCGAAAAGGTCACCGAAACGTAGCCAGGATACGGACGCTAAGAAATCTACATCGGGCTCGTGAAGAGCCCGAAAGTAGCGCCCGTGAAGCGCCTTGCTTTGCCATACCTCCTTGCGGTCATCTGTAGTAAGTACTACAGGTTTGAGCCAGTTCTCTTTAGCCATGGAGAGCGGGGTGAGCCCGTTGTCCACTGCGACCACATCACGGTGCATACCCACATCGGCTTTAAAAAAATATTCCCTGAGGCTGCACACCTCGCGGTTGTGGAGGGTCTTTGCATTTAAAAACCCTCGACCTCCGCATTTCCGCGGGATGTACAGTCTCATCACTGATGAATGTGGGTGATGCATCCGGTTTGCGGTCAGGAGTGTACGTACCCTCCTGTCCAGGGCGTCAAGTTCGGTCTGAGTCCATTTGAGTATGCCGAAAGAGTACATCAAGACCGGCATGACCCAACCGTTGAAGGCGCGCACCTTGTTTCCGCCTGAAAGAAAACTAATTAATACCTTCTTCGGGCGACCAAAGAAGCGCTCCTTCAACGATTGCTTCATGTCAGCAACGTTGATGCCTAACGATTCCGACATACCCAAATACCTATAGTTTTCGGCTGAGGAGAGGGATCTAAGGTGTATGGAGTCCGAGAGTTGGATTCCCTCGGATTCCATGATCTCCCCTCGCTTTACATGCATGACTGCACATTTGTCCACACCAAATTCCATCCTGATGGCGCCACTGAATGTTTCAGTTACCTTCAGTAGCTCCATCAGTCGCAACTTGTTGGGGGCAAAGAGTTTCAAGTCATCCATGTAGAGGAGGTGAGATATGACCTGACCACCTCTCCTCAGCCTATAGCCCAGACCTGAATCCTCTAGCAGTGTGCTTAGAGGATTCAGAGCTAAGCAAAACCAGAGTGGACTTAAACTGTCGCCCTGGAATATTCCCCGTTTAATCCATACAGGCTCGTCATTCCCCTGGGTCTGTCGACATCCTGGGTAGCGAAGGACCGTCCTCCATTGCCCCATACACGACATCAGGAAGGTGCGCAGAGTTGTATCTACTTTATACAACTCCAGCACCCTCATGAGCCATGTATGTGGCACCGAGTCATAGGCCTTCTTATAGTCTATCCAGCATGTCGACAGATCCTTGCGGGATCGACGAACCTGTTGGCTTATGGCCATGTCGATGAGGAGAAGCTCCTTAGTACCGCGGGATCCGTTCCTACATCCATTTTGAGAGACTGACATAATTGAATTATTATCAATGTGTGTGTTAATTTTCGTTCTCAAAATGGATGTAAGAAGTTTATAGACCGTCGACAAACATGTGATCGGTCTATAATTCTTGGGTTCCGCGGGATTACCTGACTTATGGAGCAGGTGGGTAACGCCTGTTGTTAGAAACTGAGGTAGCGACCCAGACTCTAGGGATGATTGGAATTGGGATGCCAGGCGAGTGTGCGAACTACTCAGCCATTTTAACCAAAAGTTGTGCAGTCCGTCCGGTCCCGGTGATTTCCAATTCGGTAACGGACGGACTGCTGTGGCTACGTCTAATGGTGTGATGAACACAGCATCCATTACTGGTATAGTTTCACACACTCGCTCGACATCCTGCATCCAGCCAGCCTCAGTATGACAAACGGGCACCGACCAGATGCTGCGCCAGAATGCACTTGTGGCAGCATCATCCGGGCGGCACACGTCTGTCACATTTTGTTCACTTCGCTCCCAAGCTCTATATACCCACCTCTCATCGCTCTGGAACACGCGATTCTGCGTGTATCGATCAACCCGCCGCTTATACCGCCGAATACGACTCGCCCATGCACAAACTTTCTGCTTCAGGAAGTCGATGCGCTCTGTGACACGGGACATATAGTCTTGTGGACTGATTCCAGTCCCCGAGAATGCCCGCCTTACAAAGCGCATCACTCGTGGTCGTGTATTTCCCTCCCTGAAGCAGTATAGTTTGCCGATGAGAACCCTGGCCCCATCGATACGTCGCTCGATCCTGCACTGCCAGGCTGGTACGACTGGTTTGGGTCGAGTAGCTCCGTCGCAGTTTGGAAACTTGACGTTAGCTAAACGACATGCCGCAACAGCCGCGCAATACAGGATCGAGTGTGTATCAATGAGATCCTCGCTGCTCTCGAAAAAATTCGTAAGCTGCGAGTCCAGGGCACACACCAGCGCCCTATTTTTGTTGTGCATGGGTAGGCGTGGTAATCGTGGTCTAAGTTCGGTCGGAGTGTACCTATACTCGCGAAACGCATCCTCCAGTGCGCTCCTCAATCGGTTGTTACACTGGCTACTTACTGTGGCAACCCTATCATCCTCCTCTTCAACACCATGATTGAACCGCGGCGGGGTTGCATCAATATTTGACGCTTGTGCCGCGGTTTGTGCCCGAGTTGATACGATATGGTTGCTCAGTACCTCTGAGCGCAGCCTATCAAGTGCGGTATCGTCCAACCTATGGTTGCGTTGGATGACACGCACCTGATCCGACAGTCGTTGGGCCGAGACGTTGACGGTTGGCTCTAGTTCCTGAAACAGAGACAGCATCCTAACACGGTACGCAGTGAGGTTAGTTCCTCCCTCTGTAGACCCGTAATATGCGCGCATGACGTTCTCGTTCATAGACTGAGTCCATCTCATGCGCTGCACACAACCACCGGCAGCGGGGACCCGGCTCGGGGCCGGTTGGCCCCTAAGTCCCAAGCTCTTCGGTGGCCGGCCTCTCCCCTGCCGACGTACAGGTGTTGGCGACGTCGGCGGGGAAAAATACTCGTCGCTCGAGCTCGACGCAACTACCGCGGCCGGTGTCGTCGTAGCGCTCACAGTGGGGCTGGGTACCGGCGGCGGCGAGGCGGAGCTGAGCGAGGAGTCCGGAGGTGGTGGGCGTGCTAAACGTGCGGCCGATCTCGTCAACATTTAGTTCCAATTCTTCCAATTCCAATTTTCCTTGTTTTTATTGGGGGTGACATCTGTCACGTCACCCCCGTTACGGCATTTTTTGATTTTTGTCTATTTCTTTACTCATTTTGATCTTTTTTATGTTTTATTATGATTTGTAGCCTTTTTAGATTGTTTTCGAGTTCTGATTTACCAAAAAAATTGCGTGTAAAATAAATATAACAATGGAAATTTGATGAAACTACACACATCAAAACTGTCTAGGGATCAAGCATTTTTATGCGGATTTCTTGAGATTGAGATGTGGCTTTGTAATAAATTTATGATTATATAAATTTATATGGATCCTTTTTGGTGCATTTCATAATTTGAAACAGGAACTGTTAATCAAATTCGAGTAAAAGATGAAAATCAGCTGTCAATATTTTCCCTATAAAAACATACAACGCATTGAAGACATTATTAGTGCTACTGTTTCCCTACTACTGATTAAAACCAACGTTATTATGGAGCGGCGACGTCATTTAAGCAGGGAAGAAATGCTCAGAGCCGTGGGAATGATTGAAGCTGGTTCCCGGCAACGTACTGTGGCTTTAGCTCTGAATACAAGTCAGAGTGTTATCAGTCGACTTTGGACACGTTACCGAAGCACTGGTACCGTGGCTGAGCGCCATGGAGGATGGTATCGCTGCACCACACGGAGACAAGACCGATACATTCAAATCTTAACTCGAAGAGCTCCAACAATAACCGCCATGATGTTAGCCGTGAGGCTTCATCACTCTTCAGGGAACTTAATTAGCGACCAAACAGTCAGAAACCGCTTGCATGAAGTGAACCTTCATTCCCGAAGACCGCTACGTGTACCACCTATAGCAATGCACAATCGTAGGATTCGATATCAATGGGCTCTTGAACACAGAAATTGGGCAGAAGAACAATGGCGTTTCGTGTGCTTTTCTGATGAGTCTCGTTTTGGTATGAGACCGGATACAAGACGTATACGACACTGGAGAACCCCTGGACGCCAACAGCGATTAAAATCCTGCCAGGAAGTCCATCCTTATAGTGGTGGAACCATCATGGTATGGGCGGGTATTTGGATCGGCGGAAGAACTGAGTTGATTTGGATCAGAGGCAACCTCAACGCTCAAATTTATGCTGAGACGATTGTATCTGACGTCATCGTTCCTCTACAAGTGCAAATCGGTCCCTTATTTCAGTTAATGCATGATAATGCACGACCGCACACCGCAAGAATTGTAAGACAGACTCTCGCCGCAGCTAACATCAATGTCCTGCTCTGGCCTGCTCAGTCGCCAGACTTGAACCCGATTGAGCATGCATGGGATATGCTACAGAGAAGAGCTCTGCCGAATATGGAGGGTATCCAGTCGCAAGAAGACCTTTTTTTGTTGTTGCAACGAACATGGGCGGCCATTCCACAGCGTGATTTGGATGAACTCATTTTGAGTATGCCAAACCGATGTTCTTGTGTTGTTAGTGTTCGCGGTAGAAACACGGATTATTAATTGTTTAAGTTACCCAATAAAATTTTAAAGAAAACTGTTATTTCAGTCTTTTTTTCGAACTTTAATGTTAGTGGTTCAAATGTCAAAAATCCCTTTATTAGGAAAATGGCAAATTTCTTTATTAATGCAAAGGTGACTTGGTTTATCGTTACTGTGACAAACGAAAACACTTTATTTGATGAATCCTTAAAGAAAATTTTAATTAATATCAATCAGGAGAAAAGTTATTGCAAAAATATATGTTGATCCCTAGACACTTTTGATGTGTGTATTTTTGAGACGTGTTGACGTTTGTGTTGTCAGAGTAATTATATTTATATTATTATTATTATTATTATGAGTAAAGAGAACCATTTTCTGTATTTATTTCAAAATTTTAGACACAGTAGTTAGTTTAGTCGGAGATAAGGGGTAGTCAATTTTCATCAATTTTCTTAAATGAAAGAAAGTTCGTGAAATACAAAATATAAATAACAAAATGAAAAAGTGAAAATAATGTTTTAACAACAATAGTCGTGCCTCACGGCTGCGGTAAAATGGTTCATTTCAGCATTAATGCCAGACAGATGTTGTGTGACGTTGGTTTCTTGAATGTATTTTTAAAAGTATTGATCTTAACAACATTATTTTTAAAAAAATGAGTTCCTTGCAACAAGCCTTTTCATTTGATAATGTACACGGTACAGTTTGCAAAACTTTATTTTATATTTTTCTTATTTGCCCCCCAAAAGTGACCCCATATTCAAAATTCAATTATTTACGTTACACGTCCGTGTTTGGGATGCCGAAATACATATGTGTACCAAATTTCAACTTAATTGGTCCATTAGATTCGGAACAAAGTGGCTGTGACAGACGTACAGACAGACAGACACACGTGTGATCCTCTATGAGTTCCGTTTTTCTTTTCGAGGTACGGAACCCTGAAAAGGACTTACGGGGTCTAAAGTATATTTTTATATAATTTTAAAATAAGTATACGTTTTTAAAGTTTATTATTAAAATGGAAGAAAATTTACCCTTATCTCCGAAAGTACTGGGACTAAAATAAAATTGTTCTATGCTTATAGATTACAAACGCATGCACGCATGATGATGTGACGCATGCTTCCCCAACTTTTTTTTAAACTTTTTTATGTATTTATAACTTTTATTTTTTTTGCGTCATGTTTACCGCAAATAAACGTTTTTTCTTTCTTTCTTTCTTTTCTTTCTATAAGAAGACTGATCTCAAAATAACATGGAAAATCTCTCAACATTGTTCGTAAACATTTACATTTGCAGTTGGAATGTATGGGAGAACATGTTTTTCAACTACAATGTTAAGTTTGTTCTTGGGATTCATTCGTCCCAACTTCCGTAGTTAACACGCTCTTCATTGTGCGTGGTCCGACATGCACTTGGTCGATTTTTTACTCGACTATGGCGAAGCAAAAAGCAGGGTTATGATTATGACCAACCATATGAATGTATCATAATTTGACAAATGAGGTATCGTTGGAAGCGTCTTGATTGTCCGTTGGTTATAGGGTATGTGACGTCACATTAAATTGAATACGGCGCCCTGTACAGGACAAAAAATTAAGATCTAAAAAATGTATAAACAAAATGATACCATGATGGATATCAATGAAAGAGCTTAATTAGCACATTTAAAAAATATTTATATTATAAGCCCGAAATAGTATAAATAAAGTTATATAAACTAAAACCCAACTACGACAAAAACACTAATTAAAGTTAGAGGGTCGACGGCCATATTGATGGTTATTATCCAACCGTTCAACGATTTACTTCAACGTGTTTAATATGCACGTCGCACGTGTAACTACTGTTAGCGAGTTGCTAATAAAGGAACGGGTAACCTATTAGTCCGGTGTCTAAATATTGGTGTAATTAGGTACATCCTACAACAAAAGTCTATGAATTAACTTTGCACAATAACAATACCTACGTAGTTAATTGATTAAAGATTATAAGGTTCAAAGTAGAGGCTTTAATAGTACTAAAAGAGTTAATGATGATAATACCAAATTAGAAATAGGTACAAATACATGGGTAAAGGTATCCCTACGCTACAAACTCTCCGGGAACGCCTTTGGCTCTTTTAGGTGAATTAGGGCTCTCGCAAACAGGCGCGCAGCGATGACGCGATGCGACACCGATAGAACGATTTTCGAGAATTTTTTATTGAAATTGGTCCACCAGAGTCTCGTCGCGCCAGTCTGCGACAGCTTTTAACTGACAGATAAACGCATTTTCCTTTTTTTCTTTTCTTTCTTATAAAAGCCGGTTTATAAATGAATTATTTATCATCTAATGTTGAGCGAAACTCGAAGGAAGGGTACATAGCTCATTACGGCAAGAATTTATAAAAAATCTACAATTATTATTGTACATAGTACGTCTACAGGTCTACGACAAGCCACTACGAAACAAGTGTCTGACTACAGAAAACAGGTTGATTTAGCAATCACGCAAAATTTACCCACAAACAAAGACAATAACAATCAACGTCAAGTTACATAACCATAATAAATTAATTAGGTATATTTAACGCGCGGAAGTGTGCCCGGTTCACACGGAAGACGCCCACAATGTGACATACAACGTGCGAAGACAGTCCATCATCATCACTGTGCTACGGATTGCGACACTAACATGCTATTTTGCTTCAGCTGTATTTAATTTTGCAGTTATTTCCCAGCTTATATCGAGGTTGGCTTTCAATCTTACAAGTTGGGTGAAGTGACTATCTTTTTAGGATGGTTAGTCGAGAGGCTTATTTATTTCCAGCAGTGGATTAAGTAGGCTGATGACAAGTAACAGGAATGACCAAATATCAATACTTAACATGCAGCTCAGTACTACCATCTGACCTCCACATGCTAAATTAGTTGTTGCTGCTCTGGCTTCTTCTACAAATGTGTTTCAAAGGGCTAAAAGAAGTCGGGAAGAGATTTCTATCGGTGAGCAGTTGGATAAATTTAAAAGAGAAATGAAAGAAATGATGGATCTCTTCTTGGCTCGTCAAAAAAATGAAACACAGCAGGTTTCAACTACATTAAGAGAAAAACAATAATCCAACATTAACATAGAAAACACTATTATAAACCTTATGTCACAGAATCACGATCTTGATAAAAAAAATATCCCAGTTAGAAAATCAGTCGAAAGAAGACAAAGAAGACAAGTGTATCGCAATTTTTCAGAATAAAATTGAAGAAATTGAAACAGGAAGTCGTAAGGTCAATTTCGTTTTAAAAAATTACCCAAAATTACCAATGAGTCTAAGCAAGATCTTATAGATCACTAGTTACACAAACCCAACTTAATTGTCAATTTCCTACCTTAACTTCAGTAGAGCAAGTTAGTAGTTTCGTATAGTTCTGGACAAAAACCTTAATTTCAATTCCCATATAAACGCTCTTTCTGGTCGTATACGAAAGTTAATTTACGTTTTTAAAACCCTGCGACATGTAGCCAACCCTGTAATCATCCGTAACGTGTAGTTTGCTCTTTGTCAGTCCATCCTAATATATTGTAGGTCATGCTGGGGTGGTGCTGCAAAGACCATACTAATCCTCTGGATGTCGCATACAGAGCTATTCTAAGTGGCTACATTCAGACCGATACTCTCTTCAACTATCGAACTCTGCCAATCATGTAGCGTATTTAATGTAAGGCAACAATATATTTTACTTGTAGTCCTTCTACAACACCAACGAACACCTTTCAAAAAAGTCTCCAAACGCCGCAAAGACCTAATCTGCACAATACCACCAAATTCTAAATGCAAAAAGACGGTTCGCTCCTTCTTTCAAAACCTTAACTACGACGAAACCGAAGAATTTCTAAAGAAGTGATCACTCAAACATCACACACTACACAAATTAACGAAACACTCACCACACTAACAAAATAATCTGAACATTTTAACTCATAAATTTGTTTTTTTCCAAAATTACTATTTTTAGATTTAAAGTTTTGTATATACTTTTTTTTTTGTTGAATTACCTTAATTTATCTCATTTTGTAGCTTGCTGTAATGATGACTATATACATATCTAATATTTAACACGTGCTATTATTAAGTCAACCATTTATGACGAAGATCGGAACTGTTTCTGCTAAACACAGGTTATTTATCCACTAACTAGATTATGAAACTTTATGCTTGTGCTTTATATATTACCTTACCATGTAATCTAGTCCTAGTTAAACATCATGACCCTTTCCCAGAATATAAATTGTTTTATGGCCAAGTACGACATTCAGGACGTCTACAGAGTGCGTGGAAAAAACAATGAAAGCCATAAGATACCCATTGTTGTTCAATGTTCAAATCGGATCCACTCTGCTAAAGAATGAAATTATGAAGTTGGGTAAGAATTTCAACATAAAAAATAAGTCCAAGCTATGCTGCAAGCACCTCGGCTTTAAAACACATGAAAATGCACCCATCTTCCTGTCTGAGCATCTGACCACTAAGAGATCTCGCCTGCATTTCCTTGCCCGTAACCTAATAAAATCAGGAGCATATAAATACTGCTGGACTGCTTATGGAAGAGTCTATATAAAGAAGGAGGACCTCGCACCAACCATAACTATTAGAAGCGAGAATATATTCATCAACTGATATTGAAAATATGAATTTTTACCGTTCACTTTTTTTGCCGACAATTTATGTGTATAACCGCGATGATGTAATTCCTATCGATATTCATAGTGCCTACAGTGATAAAACCCGAGTTTTAAACGGTATAGTGCGACGCCATGTAAATAAAATACCATGGACGTAGTAATAAGGTATCCTCTTATTCTTTTTGTAAACTTAAAGATTTTCATAGACCCTCGAACACAAAATATTCTCACTGACTTAACACAATTCAATTTTGCTTTACAACGTACATTCAACCTTTACAACCCATACTTGCCGACAGTGAATATAAACCCATGTAGACATTCATCACACACGTCTCCCACCCTCACTATAACTCAAATACGCAACAATAAACATACAGACACCTCTCAAAAGACATACACAGCTCATATAAAATAAATCCTTGATCTGAGCAATTCACACAACTATAACACCCACAAACACAAATAATCACATGCAAACATATTAAAATACTAACTTACAAGTTATCATGTACATACGTATGCTTTTACGGAAAATAAAACCGTCACATTATTCTCTTACATACTTCAAGCTCAGTAGACTTAGAAGAGATATTTACGAATATCTTGCAGTCACTATCATTCTACGAGCATTAGGAAACAATTCTTATGAGTGACACATTACAAACAGTCCATGAGATAGACAAAATTGATTTTACGGGATCGAGACTTATGCGGGTGAAACCGCGGGGCGCAGCTAGTTTACCTATGTAAAGAAAAATGATTTGACTATTTTCTCACAAAATATAAGGAGCACATACTGCAACTTTGATGTGTTTGTTGTTATGTGGTCTACTTTTAAGTTCGAAACCGATGTAATAATATTAACAGAATGCAGATTAAATACTAATAAACCATTACATCAACTTACTAATTATCACTCCTATGAAACAACACGGCAGATGAATAAGAATTTTGGGGTAGTATATCTCAACGGCGTAATACTTAAAGTAGTAAATAGTTTTAAGTAACAAAGGTCATTTTGTCACTAATGACCTACGGGATGATGGCGACATAGAGCGCGAGCGCAGGGCTTTGGCGGTGAGGAGTAATATGCTCGCTCGTAGGTTCGCTCGCTGCACGGCAGACGTCAAAGTCAGTTTATTTAAAGCGTTCTGTCAGTCCTTCTACTCGAGCGGCCTGTGGGTGTCATATACGAGCCGAGTCTACATAGTCCTGCGCGTGCAATACAATAACGCTTTCAGGATGCTGTTGCGGTTGCCGCGGCGTTTTAGCGCGTCTGGAATGTTTGCTGCAGCGCACACGGATGGCTTCCAGGCCATCATGCGTAAGAAAGCGGCTTCCTTACTACAACGCTCGTAACAGTATCCTGAAAATGATTACTAGCAGACCGGACTGCCCCATCCAAAGACACTGGGTAAAAATAGCATTAGGTTTGTGCTCACTAATTAATTATATTACTAACAACGCTAACATAGTATGTATAATGGTTGTTGTTATATTGTAATTTGACATAACAGATCTTGACATTAGGAGATTATCTAAATTTTTTATCTAATAATAATAGTGATTGTTGTTAATATTTTGGAATATTTTGACATTAAGCTTTTCGACATTAATCATTTCGACATTTATATTCTTCATTGTATGATTTGCGAGAGATTTATATGTAATTCATTAGTTATATTTATATTTTTTTTTTTGTTTTGATGTCTGATCTGTAACTACCAATTAAATTCGACTATGGCTAATAATGATCGAAATAGCTGTATCTATAATTATTAATATTTAATTCAAACCCAATATTTTGCATGCCGTAAGTAAAATGTATCGGGACACTTAATAAATATTCCAACCTATATGTATACCTACATTATCAGCAAATAAATGATTTCTTTCTTTCTTTCTTTGTAAGCACAATCTGTTACTAACCACTAACAACTTATGGACTAATTTCGGTCTGAAATAAAGATATTTTATTTTATTTATTTAATTTATATAAAAAAACACGCTAAAATCAACAGTTCAAGTAATAAACCTGAATGGGGCATCTTGTCTCCACGTGGACATATTAAATAGTATGTCTTGTTCATTTCTCGATCCCCGTCAAACACAAACCCTGATATTTTTTGGATTCACTTAGTTTACATTTGGATTCATTAGCTTCAAAGAAAAATATAGTGATAGCGGGGGACATAAATATTAACATTAGGCCTAAAGATGCAGAATTGCCTCATGAACGAAAAAATCGAAATAGTTACTTACCTTAATAAGTTGTCGTCCTATGCATATTACCTGGTCATACCTACCCACCAGAGAACTGAACTGCCTGGACCACTTCATGTTACGAATTCATAAAAAGCAGACATTGCTTCAATTACTATCTTACAAACCACAATTACTGACCACTAGTCTACGTTTTTATCACTTTCTAAAATAAAAAACAAGCGGTTACAAATAAAACTTCTACTAATATAAATTTTGAACAAGCACTAAAATATTTACAGGAAAAGAGTCTTGCCGAGTTGTTATTTTGTAATGGTCCAAATCTTCTAATTGACCTACTCATACAGAAACTGACTGTCACTATTAATAATAATACTACAATAACAAGCACCCCAAATGTATAATCAAATCTTGGATCACCCCGGGAGTATTACGCTATATTAAAAATCGCAATAAACTGCAAAAAAAACTCTCGGTTCGTTCTGTATAATACAATTGAAAAAATCAAATACTGTCGACACAGAAATGTACCAATATCATCAAAAAATTAAAAGAAAATATGAAAAAGAATTAAAAACTAATTCCTTCCTGCTCTTGGACACTGACCCAAAAGAAGTTGAAAGAATCTTGATTAGCCTGAAATCGTCCGTTGCTTCAGGATGGGATAGTATCTCTACTAGTTTCTTAAATTTTTTTTGTAAAGAAGTTGTTCCCGTCATTACCCACCTGACTAACCTTTGTTTCAAAACTGGTAGATAATGGTTGACAGACCTACACTGTCCTCCTATACCTAGTCACACTGTTATTTGAAAGAATTGAAAAGCCAATTATTTTTAAAAGAGTAATCGTGGAGTTTCTTGCCGGCTCTTCTCCATAGGAAACGACCAATTGGAACCGTGCACCTAGCTTCTGACGTTTCATAAGCTTCCATGTAGGTTTATGTGAAATAAAAATATTTTGAATTTGAATTTTTGAATTGATACTTTCCCTGCCCCTCTGAAAAAATATATTATTTCACCGGTACACAAGGGAGGGAACAGAGATGATGTCAATAACTATAGACCTATCTTGGTCCTACCAGACCTGTCTAAGATGATTGAAAAATTAACTAATACTAGACTCATAAACTACTTAAAACAAATTTAAATTACTATCATCTACACAATTTGGTTTTAGACACGGAGTATCCACCGAGGAGGCAGTTGCTGCCCTCAGCTCATTAGTTACTGAACATCTCGATATTGGAAAGAAATGCCCAACGGTATTTCTAGATCTAAAAAAGGTTTTTGACACCGTTTCTGTTCCAACCCTTGTGTCCAAGTTAGAAAAGTTGGAAAGAGTCAGAATAAGAGGAACCCCACTTAATTTTTACACAAAAACAAAAACCGACCGCCGTCCTTCCGTCCTCGCCGCCGAGGCCCGCTGCGACGTCCCCGTCTATCGCCGCCCCGACCCTTGCTCGAGCCAGCTCGCGCCGCTAATCCTGTAGCTTTAAATTCCCCTGATAATAATATTACTCCAATCCAGCCCGTCCCTTGCTGTCCTCCACCAGCGATGCCTTAAGCCGAGGTCCGTACCCCACAGAGGGACCCCCCTTAGCGTGTAGTCGTTTAGTTTCAAAGTTTTATGCCCTGGCTGGAGGCCTTATTTTATTGAGGTAGCCACAGGAAAGTCCGGTTACGCAGCCGACAACCTCCTTGGTTGACCTGCAAGATGCCATTTATAAAAAAAAAATGCTGTGGAAGAGCGGAGTCTCCTAATACAGGCATTTTTTGCTTTAAAGGAAGCTTCAATCACCAACCTGTTGTCATGTTTTGGTTCAGAAATAAACATTTTTTTTTTAATAACTGCATCTCTGATGTGATTTCTAGATTGCAGTGCATCTGGAGTTTCGATATTTCGATAGCCCCTTTAGGAAGTGGATACCTATTAGTGGCTTTGAGTCTTGGATATTATGCGTCAGTACCTACTCCTGCACATCTAAAGGAGTTTGGGTCTAGTTATTGATGTTGATTTGGTACCTACCTAAAAGACAGGTCTCAAACAACAAGAAATTAGTTTTAAATCATAGAAAGCAAGCCGGGGGGCATCATAGTTCTCATGCAACGGTTGACGGACAGACTGACAGTGACGACGAGCAAACCGTCGTAGACGCATGCGACGCTTCCAGCTATAGAAATGTACATAGAGTACCACTACGTACACGTAGGTACATCCAACCGTACGTCAGAGTGACACCTGAACTACGAAATAAAGGCGTTGTCAAAGTCAAACCGTTACCTACCATACACGTGGGGTTGACTGTCGTACTACGGAAACAACTATCGTGCGCTTGGGTACCTTGGTTAATCGCAATGCTTCTACTGTACACTTGTACAGCTCTTTCATAGTTGTTAAGCTGTTAACTACATTCTAATGTAACAGTTATTCGGAAGTGTTTGTACCTAAATAGATAGACCTGACTTATTCAAATCACGATGGTATGATGGCAACACCAAGCTAAACAAGATACTTTGTTATAATCTTGAATCACAAATTTATTTTTGTTTGTCTATTGACGAGCCTAACTAGACTTTAGTTAGTGCTTGGTTTAGTCGTGGAGTAAACGTTTAGCTACCAAACGTTTACACCACGACTAAGGCGATATAAGACGGAGGCCAAAAGCCAAATTAAGAGCACACTCTGAACTGCTTTCAATCTCGAGCCTAGAATGTCTGTGTGAATGGACAAAATTTGTGATTCAAAGATTTGATCCTGATCATTTTAGTTTCTGACTCGACATTTCCTTAAATTATTCGATGGACAGCAATATTTATTTATTGATATGTTCTCATTTTGATCACGCCGAGTATGGACAGTTGCTCGTTAATCTGCCAACGGTACCGACAGTTGACTGCTGAGTGCTCTGACGGTACATGCCAAAATCCAATTACAGGCGCGTGACGATCAACACGCGACTGTTCCGATCACATTCAATTATTGTGAGCTTCGCATCACGGTCACTGATGTTAACCTATATGAGACGAGACAACTGTTATGATATGGAGATATTTAGGTAGCAAAGTATAGCTTGTGGCCGTTTTCAGGACCTTGCAACAAACGGTGATATCGCTTTTCAATAATGAGGGCGCTAGCAGCAGGATACTTATAGGAACTTCTAAATATCACTTCTAAATAATATCACTTACCATTTACACAGTTTATGTGCTACCATTACCACAGAAAATCTATGATCCCGGGGATTTTGTATTAATGCAATAATGCGTCAATTATTGAATGAAAACATTTTCAACCAGTCTCAAGTTAATTTTTTCTTCTCTCGCGATGACATGTCGAGGCTTAAACCGTTAAAAGTTTACCCAATGATTAAGGTAAGTAGTGGGTTTCTCATTTAAGTATCGTCACCCTAATCTATATCAAGCTGTCAATAGCATATCTACAGGTTTAGCACTAACCCAATTAAAGTCAATTATCGAGGGGTGAATGATCCAATTCTCGTCCGCGCCGCTTCTAATAGGATTGTTGTTGATACCGTTTTTCGTCTGACATTTGAGTGTAGACAATGCAGAATTTTTGTAATACAATAAAATACAGACGAAACTTTAAAGATTTTAAGAAAAATAAATAACGCCTACCAGTAAACTCAAAGCAATAAATATGTTTGATTTTTGCATTGCAATATTTACACTAACGCCTGACACGTTTCTAATAGCAAACGCTACAAAAATTTGAACAAGCGCCTACACGATACTTGTTTCATCCAATTATTTTGTTTCGTTCCAGGTATATTCTACCATTTGGCATGCAAAAATTCGTCCTTATAACTATTACATAGGTAGGTACAATATCTAATAGGCACGTATGTCTGAAGTGACAGATTTAATGTATCAGTCCGGATTTTTTATTGGTGGGCTGCATTAATTGGGTACACCAGTTGTATTAATATAACTGGGGTACCCAATTGATGCAGCTTTGTTTGTTTTCATTAAATACATAGGCATTCAATGAAAACAAGCAGTTCATCATCAAGCCACTGGAGAACTGGACAGTGGACATCCACTGATGTAGGAACATGAGTTTATAGCCGCCGAGTAGGTGAAAAAATGTTGCTATCACAACATTTTTTATTGTTCTTAACAAAATTAAACAGTTTACATTATTTTAGTAACTGATTTACTTAGTGGCGAATTTGCGACCGTGTACCCTTGACCCGCTTGCCAAAAAGCGGCGTCTCGCATCGATCACATATCTATAGATTGATATCTATAGCACCTACTTTTATAAAAACAAGGTTGTCATTGCCTTAAAGAGTTAACAGTTTCTTCAGCTGCATTTTTCTGGTTCCCAAAAAAGAAAGTACCTACTTACCTGACAATAACGAATTGATCTGTTGGTAATTTAAACACAGCTTCACAAGCAAATTCGCTTTGCAATACAAGACGGGTATCACATTTTCTCAAAATATTTCATAGTTGGTAAGGAGGTATCCACTTAACTAAGCGACAAGGTTTTAGTCATTATTTAATCAACCTGAAAGCCTGCTCATCCGAGCAGCAGTTGCATAAAATGCTGTAAATCGCAGAGAGACAATGACAACACCCGATTTTACAGATTCTGTTCAGCGAGCTTCCTTGGTTTACACGGTTGATCTTTCGGAACATTGATGTAACATTCAGTTAATAAAGCGTCTTTCTATTTACCTGCTTTCTGCTGGTGTTTGGACGGACAGACCACTGGATCACATTATTTTCCCTTGACCTAGTAGCCTATTTTGTTTGACGTAGAATTAGGTAGGCATAAAAATGCCGAGGTAGTACAGAAAAGGCCACCTTTTTCCTTTATGATCCGATCAGACGGACTCTAATTTGAGAGATGTATGATGACGTAGACGGCCTCAAGGTGATACGCAGCAGTGTTTCTTGAGCTTTAGACACTTACAAAATACTGTTAACCCGTTATAAATCACAACGTTAACTGTTAAGAATAACATCAGAGCAGTTACGATAGCAAAGGCTTTTCTCAAACACACCTGCTTTGAACTCAGACAAATATTATCAAAGTGGCTAGTGATCATTATCTCACCGTATCACACCGTCTCATTGACCCAGTAGTAGGTACTTACGTACCAGCAATTAACGGAGCTGACCGCAATCGCCATTATATTGACATTCACTTTTTCATGTGGTTTTTGTTATATTAATTGAGTTTCTGTTTACCATGGCTTTTGTAATCGAACAATATGTTGTAAGTTAGTTACTTTTACTGGTGCAGTGGTAGCAAGCAAGTGCGATGTGGCGAAATGTATTAGATTCTGTAATTATGCAGATAGACGACGGCGGCCCATGATACGCCCTATTCACACCATTTTAGGTATATGGGATGCTTTTGGAATTCTAAAACAACATAACATCACGCATTCCCAGAAGAGACAGGACAACAGGAGATCTTTCGCCGGTTACATTTTGTAGGTAGTAGTGGTCATAGATAATCAAACCCGGGCATAAATCATTCCTTCACTTCTTTTAATTACTTGATTACTGCGAGGACAATTGCGTGGGTCATATGTTTGCTACGGATTTTCTGTATTGTTTAGCATGCAGGTTTATTAATTTTTATCGTTGGGCCTAGTAAATAAAATAAAATAAATTAATCCTGATTCCGGGCTGTTACTGAGAACACTGGGCCCGATCTCTGAATCCAACTCTCAGATCCCTACGCTCTGCAGTCGCACTGGCGACAACTGGACCAAAGGCAGTCAAAATCATAACTTCAAATTGCCTTCCAAGTGCAGTCTGGGGGAATTACTTAGGCAAGTACCTCTGCAGTATGAAATTGTTTATGCTTTCTGCAATGCGCTATCTACTCAACGCTAAATGGGTGCCAGCTTAGTTTGAGACGAAATATATTTATCCTATATTTTAATTTTATCCTTGTTTTCAATTTGTTCAAATATATTCCTTGCCAATTTTATTTTTTTCACTATAAGTCAACATTGTACTTACATATTGTTTTCAAGACCGCCATGGATACCTTCCAATATAACTATTTTTTCACAAATAGTTGACTTTGACACCTAGGTCAATCCCGTAAATAATTTTCGAGACGAATTTGCTTAACCTCCCTCAAGGCGAGATATACAATAAGTATGTAAAAAAAACCCTGTCCGATCCGAAAGGGGCGCATAGGTACTGCAATAATATTATCTAAAAGCAATAAAAAATCAAATTAAATATTACATATTGAAAATAATAAAAAATATTGCTATTTAAAAATCGCGCTATTTAGTACCAAAATTACCCCAAATTAATAAAATTAGCAAATTAGTTGTACACCTGCTAAAAGACGGCCGCATGCGCCCCATGTAAATAACCCGGTAAAATCCCCCATTGAAAAAATATTTGACGATATTTGTTTTCTTTTTTCTAGAAAATTGCCACATAAATAGACTCTCAGTACGATATCTAACAACACCCTCACGGATCGAGCAGGTTTTTTTACATGATGTAGATACATTATCGAGAATTTGAAATTTATGTTTTGTCATCTCTCTTCAAAAGAACATACAGAAGAAATAAAACTTTTATCTACTTCCTTATGCTAAAGATGAACGAGAATTCAGAACCCCGCTTAGATCTCCTGAGCACTATTTACAACAGAACTCATCGAACTTAATATTTTCAGAGAAAAAGCTTGATCGTTTTCAGGCTTTTCTTGAAATAAAACGAGTACCTACTTAAGAGAAAGTTAGATAAGTATTGTATCAACGACTAAACAGCGCACCTAGAAAATTCGAGAAAATACAATTAAATTCAACCTGAAACTCGATAGATTGCTCTGTATAACCAATCGATTTTGGGACTATAAAATAAACACAATAACTTATTACAAAATTAGATAAAAGTTAAAAAGACATAAACAGATACAATAAGTTTGGGTTAATTATCAGTTTGAATCAAGACTTACCTCTGTGTACCCAGCGGTTCATAAATATATCAATCAGATGTCTGACACAAAGTGTACGTGCGCGGTGGACCGCGGCGACGCTTGAGCAAGTCCCGGCGCGACAAAACCGCGCGCGCCGCCCTCCCGCGCGACACTCGCACACCCGCCATGCGCCGCGCGCCTCCGCTGCTGTTGCTGCTGCTGGCAACAGTCGCAGCCAACGAGCCACCACAAGTCATCGCAGACGAGTCCATCGACACACTCATCAGCAATGACACCATCGTCGTCGACAACGAGAACGGCACGCTCGTGCTGCGCGATGTTAACGGCACTGTCATCGAACTGGACGGTAATCCCGAGGAAGTTGTGCGAAAGAAACGGACATTCGGAGACATAGTGTTCAGAGGACTGGCCGACGTACTCGGGTATAATGTGGCGAGGAAGCCCCCGCAGGCTGACTTCCCGCCGCCGTTGGCGCCGGTGCCCGGCATAGACGCGCCGCTGGCCGGAGCCGCGCCAGCGCCGCCGCCAGCTCCAGCACCGCCGCCGTGTGGGCAGCCTCGAGCAGTCGGCCCCCCGCCTTGCAGAGCTGTGAAACCGCCGCCGCCGCCACCACCGCCACCACCTCAGCCAAAAGCAGTGCCACCTTGCCCGAGACCGAGAGCTGCGCCGCGACCCAAACCCAAACCGGCACCACCACCGCCGCCCCCACCCCCACCTCCATGTGCTCAGCCGCGAGCGAACCCCACCACCCCCGCGCCCTGTGCTCCTCCTCCACCACCACCTCCACCGCCCAAAGCCGACAACCTCGAGAGGATCACCTCAAACCTCAGATTGAACTTCGATTTTAACCGTGCCCCGATCACCCCAGCGACGCAAGCACCAGCCGCCGAGGAAGTCGCCGAGTACGATCAAGCCGAACTCGATAATCAGGAGCAGTTTGTGCCGATCGCTATCGAACCTCGTGCAGCGAAACTTCCACAAACCGAGCCGCGCCAGCCGCGAGTGTACGTCGACGCATTCGTTGTCAGAAACGGAGTGGCGCGTCGAGTGGACACCGTCGACGCCAAACAGTTCGACACACAACGAGCTAATAACGCCGATGAGGATTACCTTGCTTATGACGACGACACTGCGCAACAACAGCTGGACGATGATGACTACGAGGACGTGCAGGAGTCCCGCGACCGCGAGGCAGCCGTGCGACAGTTTGGTAACGCTGTCGACCAGTTCTGGCAAAATAAGAAACAGCAGAGAGAGAGAAGGCCGGCTCAGCAGAAAGCGCAGAGACTTCCCGCAAATCATTATCAAAACGTACATTTCGGAGATCGGGATCTAGCCGATGTCCGTCGCCACGACGAGTCCCATCAGAGTCTTCAACGAGAGCGTCCGCAGCCTAACAGAATCCCGTTGCCTCTGCCTGAAACTGACGAAGATACAGAGGTTACGACCACAACAGAAGATCCGAGGAGACCTCTGAAGCCGCGTGTGTTGCCTCCGACCGAGCACAACCCGAACCAAATCGACACAGTAACGGTGCGAGTGCCGCCGATATACCGTGAGAAACGACCGAGAAAATTGCACCGCGAGCGTCCAGAACACCCGGACAGAGATGAGGAGGAGCATGGAGAATCCCGAGAAAGAGAATTCAGCAGTCGCGAGCAAGAACGGGAGTACGAGCAGGACGCGGACGGCGATGACAGCTCGCTGGCGCCGCAGACCGAGCGCCCTGCCAAGCGCAAGCGACGCCGCAAGCAGAGCCGCAAGACGCGAGCCGTCGAGAAAGAATACTACACCGCTGGCGATTATGACTACTACGGCAAGAAGGTCCCCGTCTCTAAAGAGGAACAGTTTTACATGGAATTAACAGTACCACCGCCGACCCTGGACGCAGACGTCGCGAGACACGAGAAGCCAGTCAATAGCGGATACTTTTTGGAAGATCATGAACGGCTACGGGAAGATCCGAGTCACCGCATCCGCGACGACGACAGGAGCAATGATTCTGAACGCGATGATGATTCGGAGCGAGCAGACGATAAGGAGCGCTCTGTCGAAGATAAGGAGCGCTCAGCAGAGGCCAAGGAGAGGTCTGTGGAGGATAAAGAGAGGGCTGGCGAGGAGGACCGCGGGGATGAACGGGAAAGGACAGATAAGTTAAGCCCCAACGCACGCGTGCGGGAGACCGGCTACCAGAACAACTACGTGCGCGCCACCAACGTGCAGGAGGACGACCCGCGCCCAGCCGTCGCCAGCGTGAAGAGCAAACAGACCAGCACCGGCCAGGCGTGACCCGCCACACTACACACGCCATAATTGTAATTATTATTTATTGGGAAGAGTTGGTGACTCGAAACGATTGTAAACACAATATTATGATACAATCGAAGCATATTACATACTTGAAAACGCACACTTATAAAACTCTCGATGTAATAGAATTTTGCGGAGAACAAACGAGGTTTTTCCTCGCGAAGTGCGCGCGAAATGTCGTATGCGTGTAATTTTCGAGGTGCGATGATTTTAAGTATGTGTAGATAGATATGTGCGAACGATCGGTTCCTCTGTGTGACAGAGGAGCCCCTGCCTGTGATGTTCTAGTTGTAAAGTACCTACATGTAGATGTCGATAGTCTTGTTATTTTTATACTTAGCTTTAGCGAATTGTAATAAGTTTCTAAATAAACTGTTTCTAAATAATCGATTTCATTACTGAGAGACCGAGTCGAATCATTGTTGGGGCGTGAAATCGCCGGGTCGGGGACCGTCGGCAAGTGGGTGAAGGTCCCGGTGCCTCGTCGAGTAGAAAACGAGTCGAAAAGGCCGTTTCAAGAAAGGTGCAATGACCTAATTGATTTTCGCAAAGCTACAAGCCATTGTTAAGCGTTACAACCATCATTGCACCGACCGCTCGGACGACGTGCGGCGGCTTCAGAGTCATTTCCATCGTAACATTTACGTCATTAATCACTAATTTAATAAACGCATAATAAAATGGAGAGGGGAAATATAAATGCAATATCCACCCGTTCTCGTAAGATTTATTTCTCATTTCCAATTAATCTTACCTAATAACTGACAGCATTACAATTGCCAAATTCTTTCATCAGAGCTCTAATAAATAGAATGCCAAAGAAAATACGTTTAGTGTAGGTACCTATAATCTGTGACAATTAGTTATGGCCTTGACCGCCAGCTCATTGCACAGGTTTCACTAAACCGCATCTACCACAAAACACTCGCTGAATTAGACTTATTTGTAAAACACACAAATTATCAGCTGATTTCTTACTTGTAAATATAAAATGGTAAAAAAAGAAAATGTGGAAACAAATTAAATGAAACTTACTTAATCTAGTCTTTGGCTTATTCTGTTTTTAATATTATGTAGGTAGCCAGTCTGTGGGACTCTTCTGGTTTGATATCTGTTAAGGTTTTTAATATTATGTAGGTAGCCAGTCTGTGGGACTCTTCTGGTTTGATATCTGTTAAGGTTTTTTTGCTTGAATGTAAAATTAGGCTCTATTAGCCTGAATCGAAGTCGATTAATATTGATAAGTATTTTTCTAATGTTTCATCATAAGTATTGATGAAATTAATTAAATTGTACTTTCTTTATAATAAACAACTATTCTAGATCACATTCAATATCTTTGGCGATGTCGTTGGTTTCCACTTCTGCTGCCGCTACAGGATACTGCAACAAGACACATACTGTGAATGAGGTGAAAATTTTCTAAATTGATGTATTTAGATATTAAAACACCTTGGCTTCTAGCCTTATTTATTGACCAAAACATCAAAACCAGTTAACAAACTGCAATGTGTCACTGCACGTTGGCAATAACCCAAGGCGTCTGACTGGCAACTAGAAAGTCCTAACACCCAGTCGATGAATTGAAAATTTGAAGCTGAGAGCTGTTCAGACTATAATCTAGCATTAATTAGTAGCATTCTATAAATAAAATAACGCTGTTAACAAATTGGTGCGCGATGAATATCAAGTAGCTGATGTCATTAGTGAGTCTTCTGGACCCAATCATATTCGTATGTGGATCGCGTCTGATGGGCAATCACACATTCATGTATAGATCAGCCGCATGATGAGGCCGTAAGCCTAGCTAGAAGTAGTCTAGTATTCTTTTAATCCTTACACGAAACTGCATCGATTGGCATGGCTCGACCAATTTGAATATTGTTTTTTAGGGTTCCGTATCTCAAAAAGAAAAAAAAAACGGAACCCTTATAGGATCATTTGTACGTCTGTCTGTCCGTCTGTGTGTCGAGACCCTTTATCTCGGGAACGCGTGGAGGTATCGAGTTGAAATGAAAACCATATACTCAGGTCTACAGTCCCTTGAAGCTGTGAATAAATCAAACTTCTAAGTTAAAGTAAAAAAAAGTACGGCCGTTTATACCGCCAAAAACGTATATAAACGTACACTCTCAAGAGAATCAAAATTTATAGGGTACTTTCAGTTGACCTAGAACTTTGAAATTTGGCAAGTAATATCCTCTTATACTACAAGTACAGGGAAAAATCTGAAAATTATACATTTGTAATAAAATCCAAAAAAATATGGTCTTTATTTAAAGTACGTAACCAATAATCGAGGATAAGCAACGGTATCCACGGTCTATAATTGTATGGATGACCAAATCTTTTTTTAAATTTTTACTAATTTATGCAGAAGAAAAAATCTGAAAGCCTTATATTTTTAATAAAATCACAAAAACAAAAAAAAATAGGGTCTTTATGCAAGGAACGGGGGTCCGAATTTTGAAGTGAGTTAACCGTGTCATGTGGGGTATCGTATGAAAGGGCTTGATTGGCACAAGTTTAAATTATTTTTATGATGTATAGTTTTCGATTTATGAAGAAGAATGAAAAAAAATAAATCTTTTCCCTCTTTTATATGTATAGGTACGGTTGCCACCTCTGGTGAGTCAAAATCCGGGGAATAAAAAAAAACTATTTTATTATTTTATTTTGAATTCATATTTTCCATTTGAACGTACAGAATTCAAAATATCTGGTCTTAAACTAACTTTAAAAAAATCTTTTCAGTCCATTTTAAAATTGAAAAAGTTTAGATTCTGCCTTGACACGTTCGTCATTTCAGGGTTTTTTTTTTCCATAATATCCAATACTATATATACTAATAAAAACACGCTCGCAGACGGCGTTTGATGTCCCACAGGGATCGGTCCTGGGGCCGCATCTGTTGGATACGTCTGAGTGCTGCGCGCCGACCTCCCTAGCGGCGTCAGCGTCGTTTGTTAGGCTGACGACACGCTGGCCCTGGCGCAGGGGAGGTCGTACCAGGCGGCGGCCGACTTAGCGACACGCGGGGTTGCGACAATCGTCAACAGGATCCGGCAGTTGGGACTCGAGGTGGCCCTGCACAAGTCGGATTACCGCCATGGGACCTGGAGGCAAAGGTCCTCGCGCACATTTGACAAATGGCGCGAGGAGGCGAATCGCCGAGGCTTAACTCCGCTGCCGCGAGAAATCACGGCACAGCGGACAGAGCTCCGGCGGGATCTCATGGCGTCATGGAGAGTGCGATTGTTGCAACCCAGCGCTGGGCACGTCACAATTGCGGCGATAAGACCCCTCTTTGAGGACTGGCTAGAGAGGCGCCACGGCGTCCTCACCGGACACGGCTATTTCTGGAGGTTCCTGTACAGGATAAGGCGGGAGGAAACGCCCGGGTGTCACCATTGTGTGGATCGCCCGGAGGACACGGTGGAGCATACGGTGGAGGTCTGCCCGGCTTGGGCGGAACATCGCCGTGTCCTCGTGGAGGCGATTGGCGGCGGTGATCTCTCGCGTCCGGCCCTGGTTCAGACCATGGTTCGGAGCGAGAGGAAATGGGAGGCCGTAACCTCCTTCTGCGAAGCGGTAATGCTCGCGAAGGAGGAGGCGGAACGCGTGAGGGAGAGGCAAATTTCGCGCCCTCACGGCCCTAACCGCCGCAGGAGGAGACGTCCTGAGCGTCGAGAATCGCAGGCCGATTTCCGGCCACCGTAGGCGCGGGCTTGCGGACGGTGAGCAATGGGTAGCTCGCCGTCCGATAAGGACCAGGCCCGGGTTGACGGCGTGTTGTGTTCTACGCGCGCCTCAAAGAGATGTCAGCAGAATTGACGGGGTCCATCAGGGCCCATAGGTGGGTTTTAGTCAGTAAGAGTCTGACACTCCCTCCCGCTCCGCCCAGAGCGGGAGAAGTTATTTGATAATTTCCCACCCAAAAAAAAGACGGCGTTAGATACAGGTATGGACAAAACATAGTTCCGAGTGTAGCGAGTTCGCGATTGCGTTGGCCATTAGCGTGCTACCGTGTGCGGTCGTACGATTTTCGCCAGTGTAAAGAAAAAGAAAGAAAATACGTTTATTTGCGGTAAATATGGCTTACAGAAAGAACACAAAACAAAAAAGAACAAGTTGGGGGAAAATTTGCGTCACATCCTCGCAAAATGGCTATCGCTCAGTATAATGATGCGACCCTATGCGAGACAGAGCCCCAGAGTTGGTTTTCAACGACAGCCAGCATTGACGTTATGACGTTGACCGGTGCAGCATACAATGAGATATAAATAAGATATGAAAATAGGACCACAACATCTGATGGGTCAGCTAGTAATCATTAAAATCATTAATATAAGATCTACATCCGTAAGTGAGAATTGGCCTAAAATGTAAACATTTCATGAAATAGTAATTGAATTGGGTAATTTGATTTTCGCGGGCTAACCTGGAGCTTTCGCCTGAAGGTAGTTGCCGTAATCGCCCCAATATAAATGACCAGCCCTTGTTAAGCCCAGGCCTACATAAACAGTTTCAGTACCAACCTGTGCATGTTGCTTCCTAACATGCTTGTTCAGGGACTGCTTGTGATGGTACCTCGAGGAGCACAGCGCGCAGGCGTGCGCGGGCGGGAGCGCGCGGCCCGCCCCGCCGGCGCCCGCGGGCGGGAGCGCGCGGCCCGCCCCGCCGCCGCCCGCGTGCGCGCGCGCGTGGCGCTGCAGCGCTGCACGCGAAGCGAAGCGCTTGCTGCAGCCTTGCTTCAGGCAGCTGTAGCGCATGTCCGTGTGCGTGGCCATGTGAGCCGACAGCTTGTTCGTACGGAACTGCTTGCCGCATATGGGACAGATGTAGGGTAACGCACCTGGGGAATGTATGGTATCTTTAGCTGAAAACTTGTGACACTAGGATAATAAAGTCAGAATAAATTTCAATGGTTGTTAGATTACAGCACTATATATTTAAAACATTTGTAGGTTTTTGCTAGCAGGTGAGGAATCCTTTAAACACAATAAGCATTTAAGTCTGTTCAAAAATAACACAAACAGTAACTTTCATTCCCTGCCAATTACCTGTGTGTATCCTGACATGGTTCTGTAAAGTATTCTTGCTAGAGAACTTCTTTCCGCAATCTTTGCACTCAAATGGTCTCTCACCTGAAACAATATTAACAGTCATTAGACATAAATATTTAACTTGAAGACATTCTCTCACTTGCTCGGGCGCACATTCGATTCAGCAGTGTTCTTTGAACAACAAAGCTGACCCGAATCGATTTGTCGACAAATCTACCCTCGCTGAATCAACGAATGGTACATAACTATTGACAACCATTCGATACGTTTCCGTGAAAAACTTAAAATAATAGTATTATTATAAGGTGAAGAATCAAACATCAATCAATGTTATCGAACGAGTCCTCTAAACGTTGTTAACAAATCCGAAAGCTCTCGGGTTTCGGATTTTGATAGTTTAAACCAAATAAACGGCCACTATTCTTCCAACGGCTTTTTGCTGTCGGGGATTGGGCAATCCAAAAATGTATCATTTTCGACTTGGAAGCCTGTCGAATGGTTGTGAATAGCTATGCTGGTCTACTCGGCACAATTCGCGCTAAACTGGGCTACTTTTCCCAGAAAATAATATCTAAATAGGTATATTATAATTTATTATATTCAATTTTGCCGTCAGCTGTGCTGAATCGTGCCGACCCGAACAAAGGGGCGCCGGGCGCTACCCCCTTAGAGTGGATTATTCTAATCAAGATTATTATTATTAAAGTATATATTAGTAAATACCAACCCTTATGTCCCCTCAGATGCACACTAAGGTTAGTATTAGTAGTGTAGGTCTTCTCACATCCAGGCACGGGACAGAGGCGGCGCGGGCGCGGGGCGCAGTGCCGCGCCGCCAGCCAGCGCGACACCGCGCTCGCGCCGCATCTAGCACACGACCACGACCGCTCGCGGCTGTGACGCATCCTGCAACGCAGAACACAGATAATCGTTTATGTAGGTTGATGGTTGCACGGGCTGACTGTTAGATCAACTCTTGTATGTTTTTTGCAAACATTTATCCTTTAGTCATTCTTACTAAGGGGTATCATGTTACCCAGAAGTGGAGGTCAGATAGGCAGTCGCTCCATGTAAAATAGCTGCATCTGGTAAGCCTGGAGGCCGATTAGCCGACCCCGACATAGTTGGAAGGCTAGGTAGAAGTGATGGAGTGAACCCTTTTCCTTAGAAATCATATTCAACAGTCAATATATTATTGCATTCCACAATGTTTCAGCATTAGCAAGATTCTGTTTTGCACAATACTTTATTATAATACAGAATCATACAGAACAATACTTTAGTTTGGCTGTGTGATCTGTTAACTTCCAAAACTCCCACGGAAATGGGAGATACACATTATTTTCCTGTAATTACTGGGTGGCCCTTATAATGATTGGGAATCCCATTCCTAATACACACAAACTTATTGATACTGCCGTAGCATTCACAGTACATACTTACTTAATTTCACTTTCACATTGACGGGTGACTGTTGAATCATACATTTCTTTGATACCACATGCATTGTTGGCAAACATGATATATTAGGTGCAGTATTAATGGCTTTAGGGCCATATACATTATGAATATAAAATAAGTATGTTGAAATAGAAGTATAGTTGATCAGATAATATCAATAATTATTTTTCATTTCATAATCTCCCCCCCCCTGTCAAATGCCTGGAGGACAAATATTGATGAACACTCAATTATTTAATGGGTACTGTGTACTGTACAAAAACATTGTACACCTACTGATGGACTTTCTAGTTGCTCTAATTTAACCTTTTGACCGCCACAGTCATGTATAGATGACAAGCCAAAAAGTACCCAGCACGCCGCTGTCACGACTACACGACATACTTTTAAACGTAAATAAATCTTATTAAACAACATTTATTTTTTTATTTCTTTTGCTAATTATGTTCCTTGACTCATTCTTATTTATATTAATAAACCTCCTTTCTTTATATTTCATCTATATTTACATAAGATGACAAACTTAAACCAATTCTAAAGTTCGAAAAACATAGTTCCCTCCACGCCACTGTCACCATAGGATGACAAGTAGTGATGTAGCTAACAGGCAACATAACAAGAATATCGACCTGAACGGAAACCTACGTTACAGTTAATTTCTTTAAGTTATTCTACAAAATTTAAATGCAAACGTTGATATTGAAGTTTTATAATTGAGAACAAAACCGAGCTATTTATCTGCTCATCAAATGTCGGTGTCAGTTGATTATCGATAAATCATAATGACCATAATGCCCATCCTCATCACGTGATTTAAGTATAATAATAAATGTTATAAATAAAAAGTTTTTAGTGATTGTTATACTTGTATGGAAAGATTATAATTAGATTTTTTTGAGATTGTTTACATTATATTTTTTATTATAAAAAATTATCTATCTACAAACTTAAATAAAAGACTGATTTTTCGTAAATATTTTATAATTATCACTATCCCTTTCGTTTCCTCCTTTTTACATATACTGTTAAAATGTGATTTATATTCGGAATAAAAATACGAATAGCAATGGCAACCCAGACGGAATTTTATACATTGTGACATTTTTCTCAAAAAATAATATAGCTTTTTAATTTTACACTGTTTAAATTAATTGAGTAATCACCATATTATTATCTATCCAAAACCCATTGCAAACTCCAAATATTTTACAGAAAACCGCATAAATTTAAATTGGACAAACCGTTGTGAAGATAAAGGCCCACACAAACTAAAAACAAACAACCTCTCACCTCAAAGTTAAACTAGGTACTACTCCGTTGCGTCGTGGGTATAAAATAATAGCTCTATTATTATTTCGATATTATTAATAAATAACGCTTGCACACCTCTGGTGCAGAGGCGAGCAAATTAAAGAAATCCGTGCCGGCCACGCCACAGTCATCATAGGATGACAGAAAAGTACTTCATGATTGAACATAGTGCTGTGATGGTATTGACTTGATTTTATTGATTGATGTTTTTAATTGTAGATTGAAAAGGTAAAGGGTGCCGAAATTTTGACACATATCATTATAGAGGGACACAGCGGGACAAAATAAAACTCCTGTATATTATATTTTAAGGTATTTTAAAGTTTATTAAAAAAAAAAAACATTGTTAAAAAATGAACAGTCAGTTTTTATCAATATCATTCGGAACTCACTACTGTTTTGTAGGTATCTAAGGTTGAATTTTTAGCTTGGCGCTGAGGGAAAATTATGTTAAACACAGCCTTGCTCCTCAAGGTTGTCAGAACACTTGACCAACAGTACAATGTCAAGACCAGTTGCATTAAGTTATTAAATAATTCTATATGAGTAGCACATTTCTATAACTTGTACAGAATAACAAACAGATATGAACTTATGAATATATTTGTAAACTTAACACAGGAACCCAAACAGTCATACAATACAAGTATACAGATGACATTCATAAGTGTGTGCAGCCCGATACAGATTGTAAGGTATTGATAGAATTATAATTTGATATTATGGTCAGTGGGTCATCTTATTTTACTACTTAATTGCTAGAGAGAGAAATCTGTGCACACAAAAACGCACTTATGGTGGATTTGTAGGAAACAGCTTACTATTTTAATATCAATATAAGGATAAACCAATCATCATACTCACAGATGTAGTTTAAAGTTGAACTTCCTGTTGAATATTTTGTGGCATTTGGGGCAGGTGTGCGTTGCGGGCGGCGTCCAGTGCCGGCAGCGTCTGCGTGACCCGCACTCCTCACAGTGGGCCTCCTCCACCGCCAACTGCTCACCACTCTTGAAAACTTGTCTAACGTTACCCTCACACTCATCCTGGATACTATCTAAGTGTCTGTTCTCACAGTGAAGAGCATTGCTGTCTCTCAAAATATCACCCAAGTGTTCAGCAAGAATTTGGTTCGACTTCTCACATTTTTCTAAAAAATGTACTGTAGTCTCCAATTCCATAAGACAGTCACAACAGATGCAAGAAGGTCCTGTATCATTCAAATCAGCTTTTACTCCAATTTTATTCAATTTCTCGCAAGGAGAAATGCCTTTTCGTTTACGAAACAATGAGAACACTATATCTTGCTTCTTAAAACATATTCTGCATATCGTCTCGTCACTAAACTTATCCATTATGTAGTGTTACAGATTTTTTTTTTTTTTTGAGATTTTACGGAGAAATCATACCTCAAACCTCATTGTTTTTGTTTATCAATAACTGTCACCTGTCAATATCATATGACACTTTTTTAGAAACTTCGTTCAGAAATTATATTTTCATAATTTTAAGTGTGGAAATAGAAATAGTAGATTATAAACTTTTTTTTTATTACAAAAGCGTCATGAGTACCATAGATAATTAAAAACTATAATCATCGCAATAAAAACATAATCAAAACACTACGGTGGCGCCGTGGTTACCGTAGCCCCTAGCCACGGTAACCACGGCGCCACCGTAGTGTAACATACAGGCAACTGAAGGAACACGGGTGGGTTTAGTCATTAAAACCCACCCGTGTGACCCCACAAGACGACTCTTACGAGTCTGACACGCCCTCCCGTTCCGCCCAAAGCAAGCAGCCGATATTCATTAGTATTTTAAAAGATACGGCCGATATTACTTGGCAGGTCTTAGGCTCTGGGAACTTTCGCATATGTTCTCGCACTCACACTCGCCTCATATGTTCTACAAATTAGAATATTTGAATTTGAATTTGAATTCATGTCACCATTTGGTTCCTAAAAAAGGTAATTGTGCAGCCTTCTGCGTAAATTTCGGAAATGCCAGGGAAGATAAACCGGCCTTATTGTTAAACCCTCTGTACAATGTCGAAACTTGGCAATGTGCCATAGGTATAAACCTAACCCAAATAACGTAGGACAAGAAATGAAAAGCAGGTACCTATTATCTAATGTATACTTAAAACCAATAACTGTCAGATCTTTATTCCGAGCGAGTAGGTAGGTAAAATCGCCTTAGCTACGTGTTTAACATCTTTATAAGTCGGAATTGTGTCTCGGATAGTATCAGCACAAAGGAGATAACAATAGGTACATAGATACCCTCCGCCGTTGCAACTTACGAAAACAAAGATGCATAATGGAAAATCATCTGGTACGTACTGAGCTGTACTGTGGGTAACTAAATGCTTCGTTTCATGTATGTATTCCCTTCAGAATTAATGGTCTGTATTTGTGATTTGGTACCTACTTATTTGGACTTCTGCAACTATCTGCTTCATGATGTATTCAATCAAGTTACGCAAGAGTGTGTGTCGTTAAAAAGCGGCTTCACCGAGTGATCTGCGCCCACGCCGCCGCGCGCCGCCAGCATCGGTGAGAGTCAAGGAAAGTGATCGTGGTACATTTGGTAACCGCTGGGCGTGTGTCCGCATATCGATGTCCTAGCGGGGCAGGGACGGAGTAAGGACATCAGTATCGACCTCCTGGCTATTTATACCTACATCGATAAGTAAGTTAGTGTCTTCTGGTTGCGGCTGCTGAGCGTGGGTCCCCGACTTAGGAATTAAACCTAGGACGGCTTTTATTTCCAAGTTGGACTATGTTATTTTTGCCAAATACACACATCAACACCGTCTAGGAATATTTCGGATTTTCTCAATTTACTCAAAATTTGTAATTAATAACATATAACATGTGTATATTTTTATAAAGCCCATTTATCAGACTAGAATTCAGAATAAAACAAAAATATGTTTTTTGTGTAAATAAAATGTTAAACTCAAACTATTTATTTCAAATAAACCAATTACTTTTGAATTATCAAGGGGTCGGTCAGTCAGAAAGATGAAGCTAGTTGCTCATTCCAAAGCGTAGTAGGTACCTATGGAGAAGAACGGGCAAGAAACTCCACGGACATTCTTTTAAACCAAAATATTGTTACAAAAAATTGGTTACATCATTCATGTTGAAATTATACATGTGAGAACAATGTACAAAGACGTGCACGTTAAAAGCATCCGTAATAAAAATATAAAAACAATTACAAAAATTAAATTAAACTGTGGCAGCTAAGAGATGACCAGTTCCTACTGACGGCGCCCGTTCACGAACATGACGCATGGATCAGCACCATTTAGCTCAACCATTTTGAAGGGAACTTAATGATCCAACACACACGCCACCATCAGCGAGACATTTGAGTGAGCATGACATTCTCTCAGCCGCTAGGGCACATTCAAGTCAATGAAAAACGTTCCCAGTAAATGGTAGCTTTATGGAATGTACACGGTCACAGTGCTCACACATGTGATATGCAATTATACAATACAAAGAGATTGAATTTATACAAAGCAAAGATAGTTTTTACAATCTTCAGCAGCTGCAACAATACTTTTGAATACTAATAAAATTAGTTTATGCGCTCTTGTGGAGCTGGACCAGCGCCGTGCCAAGCATTTTTATCAGTGATGTAATCCCCCAACTTATAATATTCGTGGCAGCATAGTCTGCGTTTTATACAGGATTTAAATTTCGTTTCGTTTAGTTGGAGTATGTGGGGAGATATTTTATTTTAAAATTTTAAACAGCACCCCATAAAGGATGAGTTTACTTTAGCCAGTCTGAAACCCGGTTGAACTACCTCTCTATGAAAACATCATGTACGTAAGAAAAATCTAAGTCTTTTCAGTAAAGGAGGACTGAAAAGACTTACATTTTCCTTACATACATGATGTTTTCATAGATATATTGACAAGATACCGTCACAGTTCCCTTAGAGAATCGCGTTTGCGGAGGTCTGACGGCTCTCTTCTGCAGAATGTCCCACGCGTCCTCTTTGGGGTTTAAGCCTGGTGATTACGCGGGCCATACAAGACCGATACGTCGTGCTCCTGCAGCTAGCTGGTCACCACTCGCGCTGTATGTCTTGACCCATTTCTAGTCGATGGGGGTAGACTATTGGTACTAGCACCTGGTTACGGTATTTTACAGCGGTTATGGTGTTTTTGATCCAAACGAGGTCTTTTCTTCCACCAACACGAATTTCCACCCAAACCGTAATTGTCCCGCCGCGGTATGGATGAACTTCCTGAGGGTGTTGCACACGGCTCTCACGACCAGGAACTTGCCATACACGTACTCTTCGCGAATCGGGATTTAAACTGAATCGGGGCTCATCGGTAAACAGCACTACAGACCACTTGTTATTTTCCCAGAGCAAATGTTCACGAGCCCACTGTAATCTTCGTCCACGATTTCCTCGGCTTAGTGCTGGAGTACGAAGTGGTCTACGGGCATGAAGGTTAGCTTCATGCAGTCTTCTCCTCACAGTTTGGTCACTCACAAGCTACTGGTTCTCTGACTGGAGCATTTGAACCAACTGCGTGGCAGTAACATTTGGTCGTCTTCTCGCGGCAACTTGCAAAAATCCGTCTTGTCATAGGGTGGTGATGCGGTTCTCGCCTGGGTGTCTTTCAGCCAATTCACCAGTAGCATGATAACGTGACCATAACCTTGATATCACGTTTTGTTTTCGGTTTAAAGACATTTATTTTTCTCAAAGAACAAATTACAATTCACTTATAGAGAAACTTAACTAAATTACCAGTAGGTTGATTTACACTACGACGTTCAAGCCATCCAAGTAACTGAACATCAAACTTTTATTTACAAAATAGTTGTGTAGTTTTACAACTTGATAAAAACATCGAGATTTCTTAGTTATACCTACCTAACTTTATTATTAACGTATTATACACATAAACCTTCCGGAATAAATTCGCCAAACTATGGTAAGAAACCACATCAAAATCTGTTGTGTAGTTTAGAAGACCAACGTGGACATAAATAAGGTAAGGTAAACACGAAAACCAACTTTAATGATAAAATGTGTAGATACCAAGTATGTACTTAAGTCTAAATAAAATAGTTCAAGCTAAGCTATAAATGTGTCCAATAAATGATTTCTTAGGCCTGCTTTGAATGTTGGTATGCTTGTACACTCTCTGATTTTCTTAGGTATTGCATTGTATAGACGGACCCCCTTATACTGTATAGTTTTCCTGCCGTACAAGGTTCTCACTCTTGGTACTTCGAGATCATCTTGATTACGGGTATTATATCTATGAGTCTTTTGTGTAAATGAAATGTTTGTGTGTATGTTGGTCTTAAGGATCTTTCGGATAGTCATACATGTATGGTATGTATACAATTGTTGTAGGTTAAATAGTTTTGTTTTTTTGTAGAGTAATTCTGTAGAAGTATAGTAGTCATAGTTGAAGAGGACTTTGATGATTTTATTTTGTGTTCTTTGTAGGTGTTGTTGATTTGTTTTTGCAGCTTGTCCCCATACCTGGATCAAATATTCCAGATGTGGCTTTACCAGCGTGTTGTAAATAGTATGTCTTAGCTTGTAGGGTATCTACACATTTTGCAAAGTTACGTATGGCTCCGGTTAGTGGAAGTATTCGAGATCTTACGTAGTTAATATGCGCTCTGAATGTCAACTTACTGTCCACTATTAGGCCCAAATACTTTTCATGTGTTGATTTCCGTAACGGTTGGTTACTTATTGTAAGATTTGGAAATGATGGTATTTTTTTATTCTTTGCTGCGAAAATTATGTAAGCAGTTTTAGTAACATTCACAGTCAGAAGGTTTTGACTAAGCCATACATTCAAAACATTAAGATCTTTCTGTGCTTCTGAGATAATGTCAGTGATGGAATCACCAAAATAAAAGAGACATGTGTCGTCTGCATACAGTGATATGTGACCAGTCAGTCCAGCGCTACTAATGTCGTTAAAATATATGAGGAAAAGTAACGGACCCAGGACCGATCCCTGAGGTACTCCGCACTGTATATTGGCCGGGGTACTTGCAAATTTATCAAGTTTGACGATCTGCTGCCGATTAGTAAGGTAAGACTCAAACATTTTGTAGGTTGTAGAAGTGATTCCTACGGTTTCTAGCTTTTTCAAAAGGATAAAATGGCTAACAGTATCAAATGCTTTTTTTAAGTCAATAAAAACACCTAGAACCAATTGTTTTTTGTCTATATTATCTTTTATTAGTAATTAGGTCAACTGTAGCCGAAAGTGTATTTGAGTGTGGGCGAAAGCCATATTGGTGCGAGTATAGAAAGTTAGTATTCATTAGATGTTTAGATAAGCGCGTGTGTATAAGTTTTTCAAATATTTTGGAAATAACAGGCAACATTGATATTGGTCGGTAGTTTCCAGGATGAGTCCTAGTTCCAGACTTATATATAGGGGCTACTTTAGCCATTTTGAGACTGTCTGGAAACACACCACTGTCAAGGCAACTGTTTATGGAATTAGTTAGGCTAGTTAAGATTAAATTCTTAATGCATTTTATCGATTTTGTTGTTATCCCATCAATTCCGCAGCTGGTATCATTATCTAATTGATCTATTATTTTGGATATCTCATCCTCAGTGCAATGTTCTAAACTGGTAAGTTGGAGGTCTATAACTGGTGTATTTAATGTAATTTGTGGGTTAGGGTTAGTTTGTATTATATTCTGGGTCAACAGAGAGCCAATAGTAGCAGTTTTGTTCCAATCTCCTCAGCAATACTCCGTTGAGTAGCCCCAGCTTGAATCATGCCTACTGCCCTTAACATTTCCTGTCTCGTTAATTGGCGCCGCTGTATGATGCATACAGTGGCATAAATTCGAAATTAACTGCTAACTTGTTTTAAAACTTTAATTTGACACCAAAAATTACCATAAACTATGGAAGGTAAATTTAAACTTTCGAATTTCGTTAAAGTTATGCCGAACAAATCTTTTGTTTTTAATTTATTTTTCAAATTCAAAAAGGCCTACAAAAGAAGTTTTCTTCAAAAGATGTAAGAACCGGCCAGTATTTTTGAGTTTAAGAACTTTATACAAAATATCCCGAGAACCGTCTAGGGATACTCGACAAACGAAGGTTTGCATGTTTATGTTTACAATCAATTATTTTGGCGTTGTAGGTTGCGTGTCCTAACTGTGTACTGCAATCACAGCTACCTTTCAACTGCTACATAAGAAAATATTTTGATTATGCCAATACTGCTTAATCATAACTACCTAAAATCGGCTGTCGAACGAAATAGTTCGTCCCTGTACCGGCTGGTACAATTTTCTCTCGATTACGTTTTTGATGAATTAGTATGCGCGAACGCACACTTGTTACACAGGAATGACGGCAGCCACCTACGTGCTGCCTAAAAATACTCAACCATTTTCAAATTCAACTCTATATGCATGTCATAGAATTCAATATTGTGTAACAATAAATCGGAAGAAGAACTTAGCTGCATTCGTTTAGGAACGGTCGAAAGCATAATCGCGTAAGGACGAAGTTCACAGCTGGCACGTCCGGCTGCCTAGTGAAACCTGCACGCCTGGCTACATACTAATTTGATATGTTTTAAGTTATAAGTATGGGTGGAACAGTCGGATGACAATCGGTTACAGAGTGGTTGTTGCGCCGGCCGGGCGACCGTAGCGACATGAGACTTACAATCGTAAGTATCGAAGCTTTGGAATAAAAGTGAAATATTGTGACAATGACAGTGATCGTGAATATTGTGATCAATTAAGTGTGGATTCTAATTAAAATGGTGCGTGGTGTATTTCAGATCGCGTTGGTGTTGTGCGCGTGCGTGTGCTTGTCAGCGGCAGATGTATCGCATCTGAAGGCTGCCAAGGCGAAGCTGATTGGACGACTCGTGAAGGGCAAGCACCACAAAAGAGGAGTATTGTCTGCAGTGCCGCCCTACAAGCTTGGATACGACATCCCAGTCGTAACGCACTCTGTCGTGAAACCTGTCGTAGTGTCATACCCTCCCGCAGCAGCGGTAACCAACGTGAAAGTCCCTCTCGCTCATCCTTTGAGGACGCGTTACCCTGTTCCAGTGGGACATAAAGTCCCTGTGCCTCATCCTCATTACGGTCTCAAATTTCCTCATCACACAAAAACAGTGTTATTGCCCAAACCCGATCATCATTTCCATCACCATCATCATCATATCCCTCCTAAGCCAGTTTTACCTGTGGTGCCGGCGGCTGTGCCCGCTACTGCCGTGCTACCTTTAGGAGAGACTACGGCGACTGCGGCCCATCCCATACCTGCACCTTCTCCACCGTTGCTCCTCCAACCAGCGCATTTACCCGCACCTGCACCTATCTTCCCAGCCGCAGGCCTAGCACATACTCACCTCTTTCGTCAGGAAAATACCCACCTAAGGCCTGTAGTACATGCTGCTCCAGCACCTACTCATCATCCCTATTCTCCACTTCTGCAATATGCTAACCAATTTCAGTATGTTTTGCGGCCCGGTAATGCAGTCCAGACATCTTTCTTCGCGAATTACCCAAGATATCCATTCCTGAATTACCAAAATCCAATTTTGCCGTTGGCTCAAGCTCCCCCAGCTGTCAGTCAGGTGTTGTTCGAGCGCCCTCAAGCGCCTCAATTCCATCTAGCTCCACAGGCAGGTCAAGAGGGCGTGGTGTACGAGCAGCCAACATTTTTGCACGCTCATGGAGGGATTCCTCAACACGCCGTACATCTGCAGCCTCCACAGCCAAGTCTTCATCTGCAGCCAGTGCAGCCAGGCGTCCATTTGTCACCTGACCTTCACCTACATCCAGGTCAGGAAGAGGTCCACCTGCACTCCGCTCAACCGGAGGTTCATGTGCAACCAGGTCAACCAGAGTATCAGCTGCAACCAGGTCAACCAGAGTATCAGCTGCAACCAGGTCAACCAGAGTATCATCTTCAACCAGAATATCATCTACAACCGGGTCAGCAAGACGTTCATCTTCAACAAGGTCAACAAGAAGTCCATCTTCACCCGGGACAGCAAGAGGTTCACTTTCAGCAGGGTCACCCTGAAGTACATTCGCATGGTGCTCAGCCCGGCGTACTACAAACCGCGCAGCCAGGTGTTCTGCCCACTCAAGCAACTGTACACCTGCAGCCTACTCAGCCGACGCTTGACCAGGACGGCTGGCATCCTGTACAAACGCAACCCTATGACCTAGGGACAGCTCAACCGGGGGGTCACTTCGGCCAAGACGGTCCTTTTGTTCAAGGCGCCCACTTCGGTCAAGACAGTCAATTTTCTCAGGGCGCCCACTTCGGTCAAGACGGCCAATTGGCACATGGTGCTCACTTTGGACAAGATGGGCAATTTGGGCAGAGCGGCCACCACCAATTCACCCAAGAGCAAGGCACACAAGTTTATGAGCAGCACACTGGTGAACAACAATATCACGACTTACAAAACCAGCTGCAGCATCACATACAACAGCAACTGGAGCAGGCGCAGTATGACCAACAACAACATCAGCAACCAGAACAGGAGTATGGAGTCCCGCAATTTGGGCAAGAAGGTTTTAGTCACAACGGCGGCCAAGATTTCAGTCAACCGGGGCAGAATTTTGGTCAACAAGGTCATGATTTTAGTCAACAAGGACAGAATTTTGGTGAGCAAGGTCATGATTTTAGTCAACAAGGACAGAATTTTGGCCAGGATTTTAGCCAGTCTGGTCAGAATTTCGGTCAGGACTTCAGCCAGCAGCAACCAGCTGCTGAATACGGTGTTCCCCAAGGCGCTGAGGGTCGAAGCAGCGCGGAGGGCGAGGAGGAGCCTCAGTACCACAACCACATCCCACTGATGCTGCAGCCGCCTCTGGAGAGGCCGCTCGAACATTTCCGGTAGTTCGGTTTACCGCGTGTAGACAATGTTCAGCATTTATCAGTTCCCTCGACGAGTGAATGGAAGGTGTGAGTGCTAACTGACTGCAAAGTTGCACTGTAACAAGAAATAAGTTTATCTTGTACAACTAATAGTATACCAGATACCTATTAGGTTCACGTGTTAAATCTGTCGCTCTTCAGTAAAACAAATAAATTAGTAAATATATCTAACTGAATGCTAGAAAAATTAAAGATATCCTACAAGTGCTACAACTTACAAGTCAGTAGTTAAGATGAGATTTGTCGTGAGACCGAGCTGCGATCTGTCGTTAGATAGCTCGTGTCTCGCCCGCTGTGTATATTATGTAGACAGACTTATTGTTTTTGTATTGCCTTATAACATTAAATAGTTTAAGTTATTAACATAATTGTAAGAGAGATTTATTTATTTTTTATAAATAAAATATTTTGGAACGTTCAATTGAATTCTTGTTTGATTTGAAAAAGGCGTCGCGTCGATATGACAGGGTAACTGAACACTGTCCTTAACAAGCAGACATTTATCACTGCGTATGTCCAAATAACGCAAATGTCATCAATCAACATTTGGCAGCCACTTCACATATTTTATTTATTTTCAAACAAATCCTGAGCTACAAGTATTAATATCAAATATCACGTAACTAAAAATAATTCGCTAAAGTCTAACGCGGTACATAAATCGTTGCATTACCTAAAACTGCGGGAGAATGAGCTATTTGGCAATAGACAGCGGACATGTGGTGGTTAGCTGTCAATGTGGGCCGCACGTGTGGTACTGTACTGTAGGTTATAAGCACTAGAATACTAGGTACTCTACATACGCCCGTCACGCGTCCTGCGCCCGCGCCGCCGCCGCTCACACCTTTGCCTACTGTAACACCTGCGTCACTACGTCAAATAGCCTACACTTAAAAACACAAAATACTCACCTATGTTAACCAATTACAAACAGTGAATAGTTCTGCTACATCAATAATGAATTGATTATTTGTCACAAGTAGCTTAAGGTAATGTAGGTATGTTACCAAAAGTTAGTTATTAAGTAGTTAGATTACCCTTGTCGGTCCAGTCAGCTATTAGGTACATATTGAAGGCGGATTAATAATGGATTGGACTCTAATTTGCCTACTTACCAATCATAGTATTTAGAATCATATTTGTCTCAGTCACAGATAATATACTAGCTCAGTCTACACCGCACAACGGTCTGAAAATATTAAAAAAAAAAATAAACTGTAAGAAAACCCTAATTGCGTAATACACGATCAATCACCACCACCACCATTGCTTCATAAGTTGGAAAAAAATCTGCTCAACAACTTAAATAACGCAATGAATGTTGCTAAACTGAAAAAATGAAACAAACTAGTATACATAATCGTTTACGAAAATAAGTTACGCAATGAGGGTACTGTTCACAGTAAGCACAAACCCTAGTGCAAATAATTTACTAGGGACATAAACAGTAACTTTACACATACATTACCGATTAAAGTCGTGAGCTACCATTAACACGAACGAAACAACTGAAACATGGACATGATAGACAAATGTGCAGATTTACCCTTAGGGAGTAGCGAGGTAATGGCGTCAGTGAACGGAGCTGACCGGCGCACAGAGGGCTGAAACGGGCCGGTAAAGGACTTAGCATTTTAAAAAAAAGTTTCTCTTTCTGAAATTTTAAATATTGTATTGGATTTATCTATCGACTATAAGTAATTATTTCTATAAGGGTCGTTCAGATAACTTAGTATTTTCGGAGTTATAAATATCCAAAGTAATTTTTGTATGAAGCAAAAGAAAAAAATGTGAAAATCTCGAAATTCTCAAATAAATAAGTAAAAATCACAGTCACTACTGGCCACTGCACTGTTTTAATTTAATCACTGTCAAGGGTATCCACATTAACGAATGCAAAATTTTCGTATTCGTCATCATCAAATGTTTCCGCTTGTTCAATTACTAATAAACTTTGTGCTTCTACTGACAAAGTTTTATGTTTTCTGCGAAGTTTGTGACGTTTCGCTGAGATGAGTGGATCAGAGCTGGTCAATAAATTATTTAAAATGTCTTCATTTGTAGTTTTTCTACTGCATTTCCTGGAATGGTGTTGGCGGTACCTACGAAAGTCTTTATTTCTAGCTTCAGCAGCTTCTTCAGATAGCTGTCCAATTGGTATTAGACCAAAACTTTCAATAATAGCTGCACCATGCATAAGAACTTTATGAACACTTGAAGGCATATAATACCAGCTATATAATTCCAAATACAGTTGCATGGTCACTTGAGCATATTCGTGAAATTGCCTCTAAAATGATTGCAAATGGCCTTATTAATTCTTCACTAACACCAGTTATCTCAGCAGTCATGTTTGGATTTGCGAAAAATCTTCTAGCAGTATTTCCGTCATTCGTGGAGCCGTGCCCTTGTTTAACAACATCAATCAGAGGTCCCATTCTATTTTTAAAAGCGTCTTGTATGTCTTTCTTTCTTCTTTTCATGATGCACTTGTTGTCTCCCTTTACTGTCCATGTCTGTATCGTTAATCTGTAGGCTATATGCAGAATGCATTCCATCATTCGTATCCAGGTATGCAATGATGACAATCCGTATTTACAGAGATCTGGATCAGTCGGTTTTGATGCAATTAAGGGCAAATTATTCATCTCTGTTGGAGTGGCTTTACAAATGTCGCATCTCTGAGATGAAGTATCACATAAAATTGATGTTACTTTTCCGTCTATCATAGTCATTAATAAAGAGTGTGAAATTTTTATTTCTCCAACTTCTGTTTTCACTAAATTTACAATCTCTTCCTCAATAGCGCTTTTTTCCCGCAATATCGTTATTTTATTTTCTTTCACAAATTCGAAAAAGATTGGACGACACCAGTAAGATGAATTTGGTGAATCGTTTTGCCAGATAACTTGTTCGCCGCACACTAATTTTATTGGCACTAAACTACCCATAAATATGCTTGAATCGTCAATTTGACTTTCTTGTTCATCGTCTGTTTGCATTTTTTGTTTGTAATTGGCTTGATTAGAAGCACCGTCAAATCCCCACTTACTGATTAGTGTAAATTCTTTACAACCACTATCTATAACGAGTGACGTCATTATTCTTGTTGTCGTTATATCCAATAGAGCTTGTAACTTTATTTTAGCTGAGGTTTCTGTCACTGTAATATCATCTTTTGGTGGACAGCATTTCTGTTTCGCATGTTGCACTTGATAATAAGATGGAAATATATTACTGTCTTTTTCGTTAACACTTTTTCTTAAAGTATTGTATTGCCACTTGGTCAGCTTAAGTGATACAAATAACCCTAAAGCCTCATCCGGAGAAAACACAGGTTTTGTTTCTTTAACAGATATGCACTTTTTAACTTTTTTACATCTTGGGGATTCTTTAGTAAATGTTCTAGTATTTTAGCAACCTCCTCATTCCCATCCGCTTTCAACTGCTCAAAATATGTATATTTTATTTCGTCCGATATTCGTAAATAAATGAAAGTTTTCTGCACGTCTTTTTTTCTGTTTAGGGCTTGGGCTTTGTTCGGTGGAGACACCGACAGAAACTTTTGATGGTGATACATACTGAGTTGATGTACTCGGTGCTGGTTGATCTTCATTACTGCCTATTAAACCCTTAATAAAGTCTGGCCATATTATGTTTTCTTGTAACCATTCACTATTTTTAGTTCTGAATATATTTTCTTTACGATAAGCGTTTTCCGATCTTCTATTTAAATTATAACAAAATTTTGCACAAAACAACTTTAAGGTCTTTTCGTGATCATCACTTAATTCGACTAAAAATTTAGACCTTATCTCACTACACAAACTGTCATTATTTTTAACACTGCCACTGTTTTTTAAAATAACGAAAAGATCAAGGTTTGTCACTAAATTTTCAAACATTTCCACAAATACAAAATAACAAATAAGTAAGTAATGAATGTGTGGGGGTAGTGCGTCTATTATGGTGGGTAATAGAACACTGAAGTACGTTTGAATGCAACCGAACATTCCGTAGATACCCTATCGTTGCACCAATCACGTTACGACACGTCATAACTTGTTGTTGCGCTCGCGCACTCTTATCCCTTGATTCCCGGAAATAAGTCTCAAAACAAATTACGTCATACCTACCTATGGTGGTGGAAAATGTCGAACATTGTTTTTTTTTTAAAGAACTAAGTAGTTATTGAGGTTTTCAGGCCGTTTAGTATACATTATTTTCAATTTAATTGGAATAAATTGCGTAACTAAAATAACATGACTCTTCATACAAATTTGATATGGCTATATCTCCGAAAGTACTCGTTAAATTAAAAAAAGTCAAAGAATAAAAACTTTTTAAATTTATGCCTAGATACCAAAATTTGATTTCTTAAGACCCAACCTTGTAATCCCAGCCCACTGTGCGGCGCCGGCGCATAATATCCTGCCAGGATACACATTAGAAAGGAACGACACACGGTGAGATATCAACTGTGTGTAATAAACACAAGGCTGAAACAACGCAATTAAGTCGTTTGGGCATATTACTCATACGACTGATAGTGTCAAGAGGAAAGAGTTGACAGTTAGTTTGATTGATACTAGAATGTCCGCACAGCTTGCATTATTGTGGAATTTAGCAGCCTGGATTATTGGAGGCCGCAGATTTTGTACATATCCGCTACGACGGTAGCTGCTTTTCGAAACAGCTCCGTTGTGTAAAACATCTTAACGACGCACGTAGGGGTATTTGGCTGACTTAGCCGATCAAAATTATTTCTTTCGATTTTTTTATTTGTAATGAGAATGACTTTATCGGTCGTTTTCAAAATGAATGTACATTTTTTGTGTTTATTTTTTGCTATCGTGAATTCGTAACACAAACTAACAGAAATGAAGAGTAAGGGCAGAGTCACAACGAAGTCGATGAATCTAATCAAATTATTTTCTTGTACCTACTTCCTTCCATATTTGTGGATGATTTGATTTTAAAAGCTCTCGTTAACGTCTTTGCTTTTTGTTTACATTTCGAACTGTATTTTATTTAATTTTGCCAATAAATTTCAAGGACACATAATTACAACATAATGTAGGTACATTAATTTTGAAAACGACCCTTCTAACTGACTTTAAGCTATATAAAGTTTTTTGCAATTAATAATGTGTCCCATAATGTAGGATTTAAAAAAATGACGATGTTTTAAACTTCAATTTAAATTCTAATTCGAAAACTCAACTTAAGTAATTTATATATATTTAAGATGGTGATGAGAGTGACACTCTTTATGTCTTCAGGAACCTCGTCGAAATCTGAATCGAAGTCATCTTCAGATACGGGTTCAGCGGGAATCATTAACTCAATTGATTCCTTCAAGAACAGCATTAATTTCTTTTTGGGGGTTGGTCTCATGATTACTAGCTTCAGCGACTCAGATTTTAGTAAGAGCCTGTTTAATTAAAACATCAAGGTTAGACTCCACCCTAGATTTCTCTCGAAGTTCTGCCTGTACAGCCTGAAATGTTTGTTTCGTGCCTCAGCGGTTTCTTCGAAGAACAATCCAATTGGCAACAACATTTACCATGACAGTTGCCCCGTGCATTAAGATCTTGTATCGTACGAAACCATAGTACGCGTCATAGAATCCCATGGATATAAACTTATTTAAAGTTTTGCACTTTCAATGCAATATTCTGCAAGCTTATACAAATAGACCTTGAAATTAATTCGAGGAAGACTTTTAAATTGAAATTGACTACAGTGACTACCCCAGCTAATTCAGGATTGGTGAAACATCTTCTTCTCATGTTTCCATCGTTTATCACTTTGTTTTAATTTGATCTTCTTGAAACTGTCATTGAAATTAGAGAAAGAAAAAATATCAAAGTTAAACTTGTCTGGTTTATCGTGTAGTTCTACACTACGAATACTATTATTTTTCTTAAACGCTACTAGAGTAGCTGAGGATCAAGCTAAATGGCGTACAATTTAAGAGGCCTTTTTCAATGCAGTACAATGATGATGATGACCGCTATATTCCTAGTTCCACGGACTATTTAAACTGCACTATGTAGTCCCGTATCAAGCAATAGTCATTTACCACCGATATAACAAGACATCCCTACCTACCCTAGTAAAGCGTCAATATGCACTAACCTTCGCTATCGAATCGAAGGTGCTCTATCCTCCCCCCGTCCCATTCGCGCCGGAGTTCCTCAGGGATCCGTAGTGTCCCCTCTCATTTTTACGCTATTCACCAGCGTTATCACTATAAGTAAAAAGGCGCAGTTGGCTCTGTTCGCAGACAATACGGCCATTTACTACAGAGGCTTCGGCCTCGACTCGATAGCCGCAATTCTCCAAACCGCAGTCGATAAAATTGGCGCCTGGTTTAGGAAATGGAGGATTGAAGTCAATCCCGGCAAAATCCAAGCGGTTCTCTTTTCGAAACCGTTTAAAAAGACCCAACCCCGTCTCCCCCGATCCATCACTATGCTAGGCAAGCCTATCCCTTGGGAGAAGCGAGCCAAGTACCTAGGTGTAGTCCTTGACCACCATCTCTCCTTTAAAGAGCACATAACCCAAGATCGCGCGCGAGCCGCATGGGCTCTTGGAAGGCTTCACTCTATCCTTAATGCACGTAGCAAATTGTCACTACACTGTGCATTCGCCCAATCATGACCTATGCGGGTGATGTTTTTGCACAAGCAAGACCCAGTCACATCCATAAGATGCAGACATTATAGAACCGTTGCCTTCGGAAGGCCTCGGGAGCCCCCTGGTTTGTTAGGAATGAGATCCTCCATCTCGACCTAAAAATCCCCAACATCCACCAATTTCTCAAACGCTCTTCCAAGCGTTACTTCGATAGTGCCGCCAAACATCGCAACCCTCTGGTTGTCGAGGCCGCTAGTTACACTCCTTCTAGTATCAATCGAACTCGCCGTCCTAAACGAATCCTTACCGACCCTGACGACCCCATTACCTTCCTCCAGGAGAGCAGTAGTTAAACCAGCACAGTGTACAAAAACAGACGCCTCCCGTCATTCCGACCTCGCCGCCGAGTTCCTTTGCGATTGCGACCGCGTCCCCGAGTAAATGATACTCCCCCCCGACCCTTGCTCGATAACGAGGTGCCAGCAGTTGTTACAGCTGAGTACGTAGCTTTAAATTCCCCGACTAATAATCATGATCAAAACTTTGATCCAGCCCGTCCCATCCTTGATGTCCTCCCTCCGGTTGACGCCCTAAGCCAAGGTTCGTACCCCACAAGGGGTGCCCTTAGCGAGCGTTCACCTAGTTTTAATTAGCATAGTTGAATAACCCCTGGCTGGAGGTTTTAAGTGTAGTAGTTTAAGGCACCCGCAGGAAAGCCCGGTTAAGTAATCATGATCTCAGAGGTCAACTACGAGATGCCCTACATATAAAAAATAAATAAAAAAGCACTAAGGAGTCAGGCAGACAGGCTGCCTGACTCCTCGCCGCTCTATACATACAGGCATTTACGAGGATTACGTTTGGCAACCGTATCGCAAACACGCCAAATACGACTGTTTACAACCGCACATACTTTATAGAGTCGTTTTGACTAATACGAAGGAAACCATGCGATATTTAATCATAGTACTTTACATTTCAGACGTACATGGCTTGGCAGTGTAGTAGAAGTAAAGTAAGATACAAAATGATACGGCAGTTGTGCAGTTGACACTGATTGCTAAAGTTAATAGTCAGGCACTTTATTCAATGCGACCGGAGCACCCATAAAACTCTATTTGAGTACCTACTGTAAGCAGGCCTTCAAAGACAGTTACTTTACAACAAACAACTTTAGGTACGTATATAAGTTTCACCGTCGTATATAAAATTAGGTAACTAGTAGACATAAAACGAAATAATTCTTTCGATTTACAATGCACCCAATAAAAAGCCAGATTACGTGATATTAATAGCTAATAGAATAGCAGCTCAGGTTCATTCTCTTGTATCAATAGTCAGGTTGGCTAATCAATATAACGCTGCGCGGAACAATGGGCCGGTCGCACGAGTGACTCATTGTGCCCTATTGTGGGACCCGCAGAACCTATGCCTATGAGTTAGGACTCGGGCATATGGAACCTCTGCAAATAAGTCAGAACTTTAAAATTAAAACTTAACTTTTTTCTACTACCTACAACACCGAAAGACTCGTGGGGAGAAAAAATGTGGGTAAAGTTCCTGAAAATTGTAAACATGAAGTACATGAATCTCTTTTTAAAGAATAAGTATAGAAAATACATTAGTTACATAAGTCTATAATTAGGTGTGGGTGGGTAGTGTCAGTTACTAATAATTAGATAGTTTTTGGAAAAATAACGTTTCCCATCATGTAACGTGAAAATAAATTCCATTAAAATGGTAGGTATGTCAAAGCCCTAACTTAGCATTATGTGAGTATTAAAATTGTTGACGGTTGAAAGGCCAGAAGTAAAGTTTTTGCTTATATGTTTTAATACTAAAGCTAATGGGAGAATGCATGCTTTGAATGCATTCTCCGTGCATGTTAGGCTTGTAAGGGTATCAGTGACTCAACATCGTTGCAACGGAAGTGTACCTACGTCTGGTCTATGCTTTTATAAACTTTTTATGCAAATCTATTGGCCATTCCAGTTCAATAAGGACAAAACTAGTACTACAAACTCGTGAAAAAATACACGTTAAAGTCCTAAAAAGTTAGCAGAGCGTAGTACGTTTTAATTAAGTTTTTGCGTTAAACCTGTTGATACATATCCTTCGTACTAATATTATAAATGCAAAAGTTTGTGACGATGGATGGATGTTTGTTACTCTTTCACGCAAAAACGACTGAACGGATTTGGATGAAAGGCACACAGATAGTTTATAACCTGGAGGCACACAGGATACTTTTCATCCCGATACCTATTCCCACGGGTTCTCGACCTATGCGGGTAAAACCGCGGGGCGCTACTATAAATAATACTACTATGATATGCATGAATTTGAGCGATACAGCAGTTCCTTCGGATGCAAATAATGATAATTCTTTTAAAGAAACCATAATGCTTATTAAAAGCAAAAATTTATTGGGAGAAGTCTATACTTACCTATCAAGTGCGAGATAAATAATTTACTAGGTACTCACTCGTATGAACCACAGTATAATATAGGTACTATGCATGAACTACACTAACGGGTAATATAAAAAAAAAACCACTTGCAAAGTGCCACAAAAATCTAAATATCTCCTAAACCCCACAAGTTAGCTACACGAAGTAAAAAAATCTTGAAAACCGTTTTATAGGTGTTTTTTACGCACTATTAAATAAACTTGAATGTTGCTTTTTACTTCAAGAAGCTATTCTACGTGGTTTCGGAAATATTTCATGATAAGTTAGTGGCTTTTTTATATTGCTCGTCAGTGTATACTTAGCTACATATCCATCATAAGTCAAGGGTTATTTGAACTACGTAGAAAGCGAATTCAAAATTATAGGTAAGTATTTGATCTGCTTGCATTTTCTCACACCACGACACCAACCTAAAACCATATAATGCAATCTGTGTTAATCTAATTAGTAAGATGAATTGAACCTTCTTTTTCTGCACGAAATCTACACCAAAAGATAAATATATTTTATTTTGCAAATATGGGTACAATACAATTATGGTGATATAGGGAATAATTTCAGCCATATTTTATCAGTAGGCAGGCTAAAGGGACAAAAATTTCCACTAAACTAACAAACATATACAAAATTTAAAAAACCAACCATAATTCTTATTTTTAAACATTACAAACAGTCTACTAAAAATTTGCTTGCTGACAGGTCGTCAGCAAGCCATTATGATCAGAGGACGAAACGGGATCAAAAAGTCAATGAATGTGAACTGAACAATGTCGCATCATTCTGTTTTTATGAGTGGGGACTCTATTGGTGTGTACGGATGTCTAAATCGGCATCGGGAACATTGTTTTGACTAGACAGAGTCATCATCATCATCCCCAGCGCGACTTCGCCCACTGCTGGGCACAGGCCTCTCTATTCTTGTGCCAATTCCCACGCTCCTGTGCCAGCCTCATCCAGGTTTTGACGGCAACAATGTCGTCCGCCCATTTCGCTGTATATATGTATAATAGGCAGTGAGGTTACGGAAAATTATAAAAAGCAATGACCCTCTAACGAAAAATTAAGAACAAGTGATACCTATTTATTGCATGAATAACTTTTTAGGTACAGAACACATTGAATTACACTCTTTCTTGCTACAATTTATAAATTTTTCTTTGCGCCATTTTCACAATCTCTCTTCAACTTTTATCTTGAGCGCCTATCTAGGCTCTTCAGAACAGCAAAATTCAAACGAATACTACAATAAAATATGGAACTCAATAGAATCGAATGTTTTTTTATTATGGTACACCATATACGTAGATTACAGATATGAATGATCTGTAGTATTGTCGTTTTAGTCATGTCGCCCCGTTTGCTATGCCTAGCGTGCCTATGCCATGCCGTCTACTATGCCTATAAACTATAATAGATAGTAACTATGACTATAACTAGATAGTGAAAATATAGTCTCATACTGTACGAGACTATATTTCGACTATCGTGGTGCGGGGTCTACGAGGGGCTACACTTAGCACTCAGTACTTGGTGTCGCGGTACGCGGGCGGTCAGGAGTTATAGGTATATATAGGTGCGCAGGTGCAGGCGCAGGACTAGTGCTTGTCCAACCAACACATTGATAACATGAAAGCTGCTGTAAGTTATTATTTTTTCTTTATTTACTAAATCATGACTAAGTACGTATTTGCTTTGGAACGTCAAACAATCAGAATTCAAGTATTAAATGCTGATAACAATGATCAAACAATTGTGACCCTGGGTCGGGCATCACATGGGATGATTAACGTGTGTCCTGACCGACCCAGCACTGCGATACTGGAAGCTGGATCGCATTAAAAAGTGTTTCCACATTAGTCAAATATCAATCCATAAATGAGCCTAAGTTTGCAACGCGGTCTTGTCACAGCAAAACGGCTTTTTTATGGCTGATTCTGTAATTAAGCAAATGACTTATTTTTTCAAAAGCTAATGCGCACTAACCACAATAATCCTCATGTTTTGGTAGTAACGCCCCTATTCATTTTATCGTCACTAGCCTAACTTTTCTCATTTTTTAATCTGTAATCAGAAACTTATCTGGCGCAGATTACTTTATTTCTTGCTTAAGTTTCAACCTCATGACACTTGTAATAATCACCTATCAATCAGTCTGCCTAGCTTTTTACAACTAAGTTGGGGTCGGCTCCCAGTCTATCTGGATGTAGTTGAACACCAGTATTTTACATGGAGCAACAGGCAATCTTTCAGCTTTCAGCAATCTTTCCTCCACAACCCAGTTACTGGGAAATACGATACCCCTTGGTAAGACTGGTTTTCAGACTTTCGAGCTACTGATGACCCGTATAGACTGTCAAAGATCCATGAATGAAAGCCGTGACCTACGGTTTAACGTTAAAGTAGATTACTGAAGCTTCAATAAAGTCAGTTATCTATCTAACTTATAATTTGCTCGTAACTGCTCGAGTTGACCAACTAAGCGATTGACGCTCAGTTGAATCGAACCCGAGACACGACGCACGACCAGCGGCTCACGATCACCATCGATCGGCACGGAGAGTCACGATCACTCACGTTGCTATGCTAATGCCTGATCGATGGCAACACGGATGGATGCAACACACGATTGTTTCTATTGGCAAATGTCAACATTAAACGCTGGAATCCATATCAATAAACACCAATAAACCTATTATCCAGAGGTTTTAATACGAACTACACGGGAATAGCTCACATCGGAGCAAAAGATAAGCTGTTCTGTAAGGTGACTGCCCAGGGCTGGGCCGAGCCAAGACCCTGGGTAGTCACGTACAAGACCAACGGATCCAACGGATCTAAAATCTATGCAGTATTATCATATTGCATTGCGTGTACAATAGTAGAGTCTACAAACCTACCCTGCTAACGATTGTCCGATGAAGATCCGACGAAGATGAGAATGAGTGATGACAATATAAATTAATGTAAAATATGTGACGACAAAAAAAAAAACCTTTAAAATGTCCTTCATGTTTCAGCTGTGCGTTGTCCTGCTGCTAGTCGCCCTGGTGGCGGGTGCAGAAGAGAAGAAGAACGAGAAGAGAGGCTTGCTAGGCCTCGGCTACGGGCTCGGCGGCGGCTTCGGCCACGGTGGTTACTACGGCGGTATAGGCGGCTACTATGGCGGCCACGGCGGCTATTATGGTGGCCACGGGCTTGGCCTGTACTCGCACAGCGCACCCATCATCAGCCACAGCGCGCCGATCATCAGCCATGGGTACGACTTCGGCGGCTACGGCGGGTTAGGCCATGGCTACGGACTTGGGCTCGGCCATGGGGTGGTAGCGTCAGCCCCCATCGTGTCTCATGGGTACTCTGGCGGACACTACAGCGCCCCGCTCCTTGGGCTCGGCCATGGCTGGCATTGAGCCTACATAATATAAATTCGTTCTGTGAATGTGTTTGTTTAGTGCCAAATTACTAAGTTTTTCGTTATTGATTGGTTTGATGCAAAAAATTATCATTAAACTTTTTTTGTGTGATTTGGTGATTTCTTTCTGTAATGCCTCAAATGGTTTACATTCTTCTTCTTTTCGTATGGTTAGTGACTAACCTGGGGGCAGAGTTTTAAAGCCGCCCATGGGCCTCTGACTTGGCTTCACATGCCATCGAGAAATATTTCTCAGGCATTCGTTTTTAAAGCAAAAACGTAACGCAACGCAACGCAACGTTTGTTTACATTAATATACATAAGAAACAACAAAAACAGCAAATTGTACTGTGCGTCATATACATGGGCATTGTATGAGGGTCTCAAATAATTTTTATTATAATTTAAAAATAAATAGTTTTAGAGATATTTAAAATAGATGAAAATTTACCATCCCCCCTCATCACCGAAACTACTGAGTCTACAATTTTGAAAAAAAAAATTCACGAAATAGTTCGATACTTATAGATTACAGGAATACCTTAAAGATATCTATAGTCTTAAAATAACATGGTAAATCTCTCAATATTGTGCGTACAAACTAACATTTGCAGTTGGAATGTATGAGAGAACATGGGTTTCAACTACAATGTTAAGTTTGTTCTTGGGATAAATACATGCCAACAACAGAACCCTTCATTGTGGTGCGCGACTCACACTTCGCCGATTTTAGATTACTAGAAAGCTTTAGTACGAGTCATGAGGATAGGCTAACATTTCGATACACACTACTCTAGCTGACAGTTGACGCATACGTTAATTGACCCCGATGTCCCCAATCCCACATTTCCACCAAATTATATGCTTCCCTCATCAGCGACAAGTTATTAATGTATTCGCCGCTAGATGGCATGTCGCAAGCGGAAGCTACGCCAGCACCGCCCGGAAGTTGCGAAATGTGGTTGTGTCAACATTGGCTAAATCTAGTAGTGGTTTCGTGAATCGATTGCGAACTGTGAATGGGTTAAGTGCATTAGGGTCATTGACTCTACGCCTGCGCGCTGCTGCGTGCTACGGTGTTATTAAAGGTATGAAGTCTTTGCATGAGCCAGGTTTGTATTTAGTTTCGAAGAGACATAGATCCTCAATTATTTATGTTAAAATAAGTATGAATATTAGATACACTGTAGTGCAATGGTCTAATTTTATTCATTCTCTAAAACAGCACGCGTTGCCTACCCCAATTTTTAATTAAGGAATCAATATAATATGTACTTATTATACTTTCCTTTCGTGTACCACCGTTTTCATAAGAAATTCAAAAGTCTCGATAAGTCTGTCTGGTAATACCCACGTTTCCTGATTCCCACAGTTCACATAGATCTGGTTCTCGCGTGACATACATACTGATACTTTTCCTGACAGGGCGCGGTTTCCATACCGCACTATCAGGTTATGTCGGACCATTTCATAATTCACCTACATTTGTCAATAACTTAGTAAATACTGGGCCTTTTACGGGAAACCGCAAATTGTTATCGTTATTAATGTACCCTTTTAAACTTAGTGGTAGAGAGATCCTTTGGTCCTTAAAGTGTGTTATTTATTATGCCTTCAATCAATAAATTAGAAAGGCGTAAATAAATAATATATTTAGTGCATCTAAGTTATTTACGTTTCATAATTATTGGTAAAATTATCTCTAATAGCTAAGTGTTATTTAAAGTTTGAACGTTCTAATTCTAGTCAATATTCTACCCCTTTCGACTTTAACTCAATCGTATTACAAGATTATTTGGAAGGACAAACCTTTATGAAATCACTAGAATTCTCCTTAAAATGTCACTTACATTTCAGTGAACAAAAAAAAGTCAAGACCAGCATTTAAACCTGTCTCAATGATAATTCAATAAACACCATGATTAAAAACAATTACCTACATACATTTATAACACCGTGCCACAATTTTAATCGTTTTTCCTATAAAGGGTCACGTGATGTCACGTGTCTGTATCTTGCGGCAGGCGGCAAGCATGTCGGATTGTTCGGAATGGGCACACTGCGCACAAAGCTCTGTGGTACAAAAACTTGGTCCTTTTCGACGCTGATTGCGACATACTAACATCATGTTCCATTTGTCACTCACTGCCCTATGTGGTCTAGAATTCTAACCAATATAGAGCAATGTTACCAATATGGAGTAATGTTTGTAACATTGGTTGGATCGAAGTTAAATCCACCTAAACCATAATTATAATAAACCATAAAACTTGACATTTTAATTATTATGCAAAACCTTGGAAATACTTCATTGGAGTCTATCGTTCCCAGCGATATAAATAAAACGGGTGGACTACCGAGTATATTAAGAATTTTCAAAGGAGCTTAAATCATGTTGCGTTCCAATATAAACGTAGAAAAGGGGCTCGTGAATGGAAGTATCGGTTTTATCACGGACATCGCAGACGATGTCCAGAGCCACACTTTAGACGCGACCAAATGTATGAAACCGACATCCCGTCCATCAAAGTTAATTTCGGTAACGCCGGCGAGCACCTAATTCAGCCTATAGGCATCCAATTTCCGGCCAAGTACAGCTACGGTACGGTGGAAAGGCGCATGCTCCCAGTGATTTTAAGTTGGGCATCTACCGTGCACAAGATGCAAGGCTGTACGGTAGACCACGCCGTGGTGTACTTAGGGTCCCGTACTTTTGCGTATGGACAGGCATATGTGGTGCTAAGTCGAGTAAAATCACTTAGTGGTCTCCAGATTGAAGAGCTAGATTGTTCTAAGCTGACAGGTAAGACACCTTGCAATACAGACGCACTGGCGGAGATGGAGAGGATGCGGGCTCATTCGTCTATTTAAAATAAATGTTTAAAATATGCCATTAGCAATTTTTGACTTTTACGTGCACCTATAAAAGCGTGTTTTTAAGTGTTTTTTAAACTATTAATTTATTTACATACACATTGATATTGATGAATCTTCTAAATAATAAAATAGTAACGACTAACGAGGTCAAAACACATTAAATATCACGTTCATCGCGGCATCACCAGCAAACATACCACGCTTGCCAACGGGTACTGCATGATCTCCATGTTTCTCATGCGCAACTTTACTAAGGTGCGTCATGAGTTGCCTAGGCAATTTTGGGATATATTTACAGTTTTTTTTTTTAACGTGGCAAATATATTGTAGTTCAAGCCGAAATAGTTCACTAAATAAATAGAAAAACGAGATGTCCTAATTTCATGAGAAACATTTTGCAATCCCGCACTAGATTGAAATAGCGTATTTCGGTTTAAGGAACCATGAACCATCACTATTATATTTACGTTAATAGTGATGGGAAATATTTTACATTAAAACATCGATATTCAAAAATCAACTAGATTTAATAACCTTTTGGTAACAAGTAGGAGCCCTTTGTCTCTAACTTTATTTTAAATAATAGGAAATAATCACATGAGATCTTTAAGCATAAAATAGTAATAATACTCAATATGAAGATTGATTTTAAATTTTTTACATACTTCCTTGACATAATCTTTTCATTATTTGACATTACACCTACAATATTCTATATTTTTAATCAAATTAGATTTGTTACAGTTATAGTGGCAACCATGTCATTTGGTTTAAATAGGTCCTTCTTTTTATTATTTTATTTATCTTTTATATAATTTTTTTTCTTTTAGATTTTGTGAATGTGAGAACGTTGTAGGTTGTAGACTTGTGGATCATTTTCTATTTTGCTAAGTACCTGGTACTTGTTGATAGGCCTACACTGTCCTCTCATACCTATTAACACTGTTCTTTAAAAACATCGTAAAAACCATTTATTATTAATGAGTAACCGTGGAGTTTCTTGCCGACTCTTATCCATAGGAAACGACCAATTGAAACCGTGCACCTAGCTTTTGACGATTAATATGTGCCCTTGTATGTTTATGTGAAATAAAATATTTTGAATTTTTTGAAAGATTTCGTGTCACTGGCGTGTTTTCTGAAAAGTGAAAATAACTTTAATTTCGGAAGTTGGTGTCTTTGGTTTTGAATTTTCGTATTTTCCCTCACTGTATCAATATTTCATTATAAACTCAGGCGTAGCTGAATCCAGCCTTACCATTGTCGATCACTTTAAATTGTCAGTTTGTATATCCTATGACACAAAAATAACACAAAAAAATGTACATAAATTTTGAAAACGACCCATAAATGGTAACAGAGATCAACGGAAAAAAACAAAACAAAATTCACTTGGGTACCGTAGCGTCGCGTCGTAGCCGCCGTAGCCGCGTCGTAGCCGCGTCGTAGCAGTCAGAGGCGCGTACTCAACATCTGTACTTACCTGAGAAAGACAAAACAATTTTGTTTTTAACAGTTAACAATTTTAGTAACGTATTTAGACCGATACAACGAACGATCATGATGGAACAGAATCATAATGAACACACTTAGCCTGTGAGTTTTATGCGCGGCTGTAGCAAAGCATCGATCGGAGGCTATGCTATCCCGTCCATCCTCTTTACTTATCAAACAACATTATAGAGAGCTGCTCGCTGTTTGTTTACAAGCCTCTATGGCGTAATTACAATCTATTTAGTGAGTCGAAGTGTAAGGTCACTCTGACATTTGGTGCAGGTGAGCCACTGATAGGTGAGCTAAGGGGCCGCCATCGTCGTCCGCCGTGATACTCGTGATGACTGGCGCGGCAATCGAACCATCTCGATTTAGTTCAATGCTCTGTTATTAACTACGAAGTGGAAAATTTATTTTGTCAACAACGTAGATGCCCGTATTTTCAATGCCAACAAATGTTGTGTTAACCATCTAACTATGAAAACATCGTTTCATAATTACTAACTAACGCTTGTCTTAACCAATGCCTACCTGTGACCCGAAATAGAAGCAATAAAGAAAAGCTCAGAGAAATGGTTACTTACAAGAGCTGGGTATCATCCACTTAGCTGTGACTAAGATTCTTGGCAACTGGAGATTCATCAAATACTAATATTATAGACAATATTGTTACTTAGCTAGTAATTTGTAGGCATAATATAGTCTGGAGTAAGTATTTGAGGCAACTTGCTTAGCTCTTGTTAATGTCAATCAAGCCTGGACATACACAATATTTGTGACATATTTCTACATTTTAGTGCTAAAACTGATACTACTGGTGACAGCTAAGCGCCTATGCAATCAGTGGTTTTCTCTTCACAAACACCAGCGCGTGTAGTGCTTGCTATGTTTTGTAGAACTGAATCAGACGCGCGTGCGTGTGCCATGATGAAATAAGTAGGCGCTGCGCGCCGTAGAAATTTATATATTTTTATATTTGTGATGAAAAGGGGAAATGCAATTGCTTCAGGGGCTTCCCTGGTGATTATTTCTAACAGAGCATTAATTGTGGTTTTTCCGCGCGAGCTATCCTTGTGAGCGGACGTTTACTAATCTTTGTCTCAGTTTATTGAGTGCTTACTTTTTTTATCTTGTTTACGCGCGGGCCAACCGGTTTTTTCCGGTCGGTCCCTGCAGTTGTTGCTTTGTTCACATGAGTGAATCAAATCAAAGTCATGTAAATATCAATTCACTGTCGAGCGCTGACGAGTTTGAACACGGTACAATTATGGAATTGGAGGACAATACACAAATGGATGACACTGAGTCGATAGGAGGGAAAAGGCCAAGGGATGAAAACTCTTCTGAAGAAGGATGGACCGTAACGAATAGAGGACGAAACAAACTGGTGTGTTGTAGAGGAGATCAAGGTGAGAGGGAAAAAGAAGAGAGGATACAGGTATGCGTGACTTGTAAAGAACCTTTGCCGAAACAATTCACTTTGGCACGATTACTAAAGACACATAACATTGCCAGTGGCAAAATTAATAAAATTAAATACGTGCATCAAAATAAAATGTTGATTACGTTTGATAACGAGATCGGTGCAAATGATTTCATAAGTTGTTCGGTGTTTACTAACATGGGCTGATCTTGTCAAAAAACATCCGAAGTAGGTGTGTCGTACGGCCTTATTAAATCTATGGAGTTGGATATATCTGATGATGATCTTAAAGATAATTTATCATGCAGTGCTGAAATAACATCTATTAAGAGGTTAAATAAACGATGCTCGGAGGATCCTGATGGTAACGGATGGACTCCAAGTGAAACGATACGGCTAGGATTTAAAGGAGCTTCTCTTCCGCCTTATGTTTATATTTACAATTTGAGGATTCCAGTGGAGCGATTTATATTCCCGGTCACACAATGTGCTAACTGTTGGAAATTCGGCCATTTAAAGATAAGATGTCCATCCAAGAAACCTGTTTGTCCCAAATGCTCTCAAAAACACGAAAATTGTACAATTACATCATACACTTGTGTAAATTGTTCAGGTTGTCATATGGCGTTTGATAAAATATGCCCATGTTTTAAGAAAGAAAAGAAGCTGAGGAATTTAATGTCAGAATTTAACTGCACCTACAGGAGAGCCCTTACTATGTACGTTCCTCCCTCCCCTGAAAATTTTCCACAAGTGGTTTCTGAACCAATGCCTGAAGTCGAACAGATTTCTACAGTGGCTGCCACAAATATCATTTCGGTATCAACGCAACTTCCGATTGACGAAAATGTCGGTACAGCCTCTCTAGTGGACTACCCAGGTACATCTACAGATAATCAACGAACTAAACCTTTGCCTAAACGTAATTTAAAGAAGCACAATCGTCGACCAGCGACCCCTACACCTGCCGAGGATATAATATGGCATCAAGTTTCCGAATCTTCTGAATCTTCAGAAAATTGTAACGCACCGTATTTAGACACAAACAATCGTTCTCATAATAAGTCTTCCCATAATCTAAACTTTTGGCATTTAATTAGAAAAATTAGAAATATTATAAAAAGCAAGGAATCTCTTCAGATTAAAATCCAGCAATCAATTTCCATATTTTCAGAGTGGCTGACACATAAAATTGTAAGTAGCTTATCTATTGATTCGATTTATTTGTTGGAAATGCTTGATAATAATGACTGTATGAACTTAAATATTATACAATGGAACTGCCAGAGTATAAGACCTAAATCTCGTTCACTAGAATTACATCTAAGTCAAGAAAAAATCCACATTGCCGTGTTGAGCGAAACTTGGCTGGAACCCGAGAGTTTTTTTTTAAATTAGTGAATATAATATATTTAGATTGGACAGAGAAGATGGTTACGGTGGTGTTGCCATTATGACTCATCGCTCTGTAAAGTCTGTTGTTTGTAGAACGCAAAGTCGCAACCCTGGTATTGAATTGTTACATATTAGAATTCTGAATTGTCAGCATATTGAAAATATAATTTCCATTTATTGCCCTTCGACAGTATACACCACTCAAAGCGATTGGGATGCGATCTTTTCTACTGGGAACGGTAAAACTCTTATCTTGGGAGATTTTAACGCACATCATTCTAATTGGTCTTTAAGAACTGATCGGCGCGGTTCCGAAATATTTGATTCCATGTTGGATTATAATTTCATTAATTTGAACGATGGTAGCTTCACTAGAATTAGAATGGTTGATGGAGTTCTCCAGCAATCTAGCCCTTTTTTTTTTGGGTGGGAAATCATCAAATAACTTCTCCCGCTCTGGGCGGAGCGGGAGGGCGTGTCAGACTCTTACTGACTAAAACTCACCCGTGTTCCTTCGGTTGCCCTGTTGCCGGGGGCCACGATCTCCCTTTCGGTTTTCTTCGCACCCCCGGCAGGCATCGGCCCTAACGGACCCCGTCAATTCTGCTGACATCTCTTTGAGGCGCGCGTGGAACACAACGCGCCGTCGACCCGGGCCTGGTCCTTATCGGACGGCGAGCTACCCATTGCTCACCGTCCGCAAGCCCGCGCCTACGGTGGCCGGAAATCGGCCTGCGAGTCCCAACGCCCAGGGCGTCTCCTCCTGCGGCGGTTAGGGGCGTGAGGGCGCGAAATTTGCCTCTCCCTCACGCGTTCCGCCTCCTCCTTCGCGAGCATTACTGCTTCGCAGAAGGAGGTGACGGCCTCCCATTTCCTCTCGCTCCCTACCATGGCCCTAATCAGGGCCGGACGCGAGAGATCACCGCCGCCGATCGCCTCCACGAGGTCACGGCGATCCTCCGCCCAAGCCGGGCAGACCTCCACCGTATGCTCCACCGTGTCCTCCGGGCGATCCACACAATGGTGACACCCGGGCGTTTCCTCCCGCCTTATCCTGAACAGGAACCTCCCGAAACAGCCATGTCCGGTGAGGACCTGCGTCAGGCGGAAGGTGAGGACGCCGTGGCGCCTCTCTAGCCACTCCTCAAAGAGGGGACTTATCGCCGCAATTGTGGCGTGCCCAGCACTGGGTTGCGACAATCGCACTCTCCATGACGCCATGAGATCCCGCCGGAGCTCTGTCCGCTGTGCCGTGATTTCTCGCGGCAGCGGAGTTAAGCCCCGGCGTTTCGCCTCCTCGCGCCACTCCCAGATGTGCGCGAGGACCTTTGCCTCCAGATCCCATGGTGGTAATCCGGCAAGGAGGCTCGCAGCCTCACAGGAGACCGTGCGGTATCCTCGGGCCAGCCGGATGGCCATGACCCTCCGGGACGCGTTCAACCGGCGGGCTGGCCGCAGCCTCAATGAACGCGCCCACACAGGCGCCCCGTAGAGGGCCATGGACCGCACGACCCCCGCGTAGAGCCTCCGGCAGGAGGCGTTTGGACCCCCTAGATTGGGCAGGAGCCGCTTCAAAGCAGCCCCGGCCCGCTCCAGTCTGGGAGCCAGACGTCGGAAATGCTCCACGAAGTTCCACCGGCTGTCGAGGACGAGTCCCAGATACTTCATCGTCGACTCGACACCGATGTGAACCCCTCCCGCCATTACCTGGGAACTCGACGGTGGCGCATTCCGAGGACCATGAAAACCCATGGCCTCGGACTTGTGCAGGGCCACCTCAAGTCCCAACTGCCGGATCCTGTCGACGATTATCGCAACTCCGCGTGTCGCTAAGTCGGCCGCCGCCTGGTACGACCTCCCCTGCGCCAGGACCAACGTGTCGTCAGCGTAACAAACGACGCTGACGCCGCTAGGGAGGTCGGCGCGCAGCACCCAGTCGTATCCGATGTCCCACAGATGCGGCCCCAGGACCGATCCCTGTGGGACACCGCACGACATCTCTCGCCGGTTCCACTCTCCTTGGTGACCGGGGTAGATGACGGCCCTGTCCGTCAAATAGGCCTCGACCACACGACAGAGGTAGGTCGGCATCCGGTGATACCGGAGTGCCTCCCTGATGCAACTCCAGGGCAGGGTGTTGAAGGCATTGGCGATGTCTAGAGACACCGCCAAGACGACCCCACCCCGGGCCACAGCATCCCCAGAGCAATCTAGCCCTGATATTTCATTTGTTTCTTCAGATCTGTCTTTATTATTTATGTGGAAACCAACAAACGAATCACTCGGAAGCGATCATTTAATTATTAAATTAAACTGTGTATTACCCGCGCATACCAAAACAGAAGAAATTTTAAAAAATCAAATTGGACTTTATATGCTGCATTTATAGACGATTATTTACAAAGTTGCGTAACTCCCCAGGATTCTCAGGAGTTGTATGACCTCCTATATAATATAATGCAAAAAGCTGCGGACAAGTATATTCCATACATTAGAATTCCTCAAAACATTTACAACATATTTAAGCCAAAACCATATTGGTCTTCAGAGTTGTCCAGGGCTGTTGCGGAGCGACGCTTGGCTCTTGCGAATCTGAGAGGTTGTCCTTCTCCAAGGAATTTAGATATTCTCCAAGAAAAAATTAGCACTGCTCAAAGGCTTATTCGCAGGGCTAGGTGTAGATCCTTTCAGCAGTTGTTCATCTATAGATGAAACCTCTTCAGCATCCGAAATGTGGCGCAAGATGAGGTTAAAAGGTCGGCAAATTCCAAACACTGCTGTAGATAAGGAAAAAGCCGAGCGCCTGCTTAGCGACCTTATTCCGGATTTTGTTTGTCCCTCGCAGCCTACTTTTAATTCTAATAATGCAATGTTGGAGTCACCAATATCAATGCCAGAACTAGTAAACTGTATTAAAACCACCGACACAGCTCCTGGATCAGACCAAATTTCTTTTTCCATGATTAAACATCTTCCGCTTTCCGGTAAATATATGTTACTTTTAATATATAACAAATATTTTTCTATCGGTTTTGTTCCCTTGCAATGGCGTCAAATAAAAATAGTCCCAATCCCGAAGTATAGTAGTGCATCTTCATCTTTACGTCCTATTTCCCTGATATCTTGTACTTGTAAAATCTTTCATACTATTTTGGGCAAACGTATAGAGTGGTTCTTTGAAAAACAATGTCTTTTTCCTGAGGACATGGTGGGTTTTCGTAAGGCACGATCCTGTCTGGATAACCTTATGAGGCTGGTTTCTGAAATTCAACTAGGATTCTCTAAAAACTTGGTCACAGCGGCGTGTTTCATAGATATCGAAAGCGCCTATAACAATGTTGATATTTCTTGCTTATTACGTATGTTAGATCAGTTTGAGGTCGGGTCAAAAATATGTATTTGTGGTCCTTTTTATCAGATAGACATCTGCAAGTGGCGACGTACGATTGTGAGATTGTTAGATCTACTGGTCGAGGTTTAGCTCAAGGAGATCCATTGGCTCCACTTTTATTTAATTTTCTAACACTACATATATGTAATAACGTTGGCCAGGTTAATATATCTCAATATGCTGATGATTTTGTGTTATATTCAACAAAAAATAATTTAGATTCAGCGTTTGAAGAACTTCGGTCTTCTTTACGATCAATGATATTATAATAAAATATCATTGTTTACGATATACCAAAGTGTTAATTGATAAACTGGGTTTAACTATGTCTCCACATAAAACTAAAATTTGTGTTTTTAAAAAGGGTTGCTTTAGGAGGTCCGTCAACTTTGTTTTTGATGATGTTTCAATGGAAGTCGTTAATAATATAAAATATTTGGGTCTGTGGTTGGATAGCTCATTAAGATGGAGCAAACATATAAATGAAATCTCACAGAAGGTAATGAAATTCATGAATTTGCTTAAAGTTTTATCCGGTACGGGATGGGGACTCCATCAAAAACACCTAAGACGTTTATATATTTCTATAATTCGAAGTAGAATTGATTATGCTAGTTTCCTGTTTTGATTGTAGTTGTAATTCTAAACTAATAAAACTAGATAGGGTTCAAATCAAGCATTACGTGTTATCGGCGGATTTATAAGGAGCATCCCGATACATGTCATGGAAAGCGAGTTAAGCCTACCGCCACTTCATATTCGTCGGAGATATTTAGCTAGTAAATTTATGTTAAAATCAAAATCTTTTCGTAACAATAAAACTATAGAATCAATAGAAAATCTTTCACTAGTTACAGGTTCCAACTATTGGCAGAACAAGAAGCTGCCATTACTTATTGACATCTTTTCTCAGTATTATTCTGTTCCAATACACTCAACCGTTCAACTCGGAATGTTTTCACTCGATAAGTGGATAAGTAGTATAAATATGTCTCATATAGTCTTTGATAAAATTCCTAGTATTTCTAAAGCTAAACGCCACTACAGTATTTTACAAATAAGAAACTTATGTACTTCATATATTCAAGAACAATATTCAGGTTATCATACAATTTTTACTCATGGTTCCAAAGATAAACATTTGGGAGGCGCTGCCTTTTTGGATCCCATTCTTCTGAACCACATGAAGCTTAGGATTGATTCAGATATTTCTATTATGCACATTGAATTGATTGCGATATTGGAAGCTTTGTCCTATATTCTATCAATTGATGGCGATAAATTTGTGATTCTGACAGATTCCAAAAGTTCGCTGCAACACTTGGCTCGGCACACTTCTCACATGCGAGGTATTCCGACAGCCTACGTTAAATATGAGTTGCTCTTAAAGCTTCAATCTAATTCGAAAACGGTATGTCTTCAATGGATCCCGTCGCATTGTCAGGTAGAAGGAAATGATAAGGTTGATATGCTCGCCAAACAAGCGTGTGTTGATGGAGTTCCCATGAATATTACTCCACTGTATTCGCACTATTTTGGAAAGGCTAAAAGAAAGTGTTTAGATCTTTGGCAGGAGTATTTTGATGAAAAATCAAAAGAAAAAGGAATATGGTATCGAACTATCCAGCCAGAGATTTCTCGGGTTCCGTGGATTAATTTTTGTGACCTCAATAAAAACCTAATTACTATAGCTTTAAGACTTCGTTCTGGACACATTCCATCAAATAAGTTTTATTACTTAATGAGGAGAGCTTTGTCTCCAAACTGTGATGTTTGTGGAGTGGTTGATGATGTTTTCCATATTCTGATGGGGTGTGTCCGGAATGAAAATACTAGAATTAATGTTTTCGGACAATAAAAAAGAATGATATTGGCTCCTGTAATGGATGGTATTACAGGAGCTTCTCCAATGTCCGATAAGGCTAAACAATTGTACAAGTTAGTGATAAGGTAGAACGTCATCAAGAAATTTGTGTTTTTTTGCACTGGGCGATGTGGTCGCTAAGCGACAAAGCCCTTTAAATAAATAATTTAAAAAAAAATATAATTGTGGTAATCTGTTTAAAATAAAAGACAGGTATGTTTTGTGCAATAGGCATATGGTACCTACTTGCAAAATTCAATTTCTGTTTTTTGGGCAATGCAAGCCCTTCCGAGATGACAAGATCTCCATCTCACTGTGAACTACATGACTCACATTACATATTTAGTACCTGGGCGATCGAGCTCTGCTCTGGTGAAATTAGAGAACGCTCAGTTAATAGTATAGAAAAGTTCATACTAAACCATGTATAGTACCTACTTATTCCATGCTACCATGATAGTAGGTATTTACTAATTCCATGCAGCCATGTCATTTTTCTAATGTCATTATTCTCATGCCATTATTCAATATCTTGTTCTAAACTTTGGATGACGAGCTCTACTCTGGTGAAAATACGGAGAAAACGAATTTTCCCAGATATGAGACCTAGCTAGATCGATTTTTCGCCACCGTAAACCCCTATATAGCAACTTTCATCGAAATCGTTAGAGCCGATTTCGCGAACGTGAGTACAAATATATATACTTATAAATATATTTACAAATATTGCTCGTTAAATAGTATAGGATACGTTATCTTATGAGATAACACGACACTTCGGAAACGGAAGGGATTCGGAATGGTTCTGTTGACACACTTGTATAAAGTAATCGGACTAAAGAGACACGTGCGCGACTATGAATCGCATTATTTACCGAAATAATAGTTACATCACTTGATTATCATCTTATCTACGGCCACAGATTAATATGAATGTATTCTATTATCTTAAGAAATATATAGTGTTACCTCGGTACTTACTCTATAATCTTGTAAAATTATAATAATTTTATCCTAAGTTTTGGCCTCTCTGTCCCTGCGTATCCTTATTACTAGGCCGGTTCTCCCCGTCGTTCTTCGCTAGACGTGTCTGTACTGGTCGTTGCGACACTGACTTGGGCTTTCTTCAGGTCGTTGTTGATTCCGCACATTCAAGTTGAGTACAATTATCCCGCGCATCGCAGGCTTCAATCCTACATATAGGCAAACTTAATTTAAACCATAAGGATATTGATCCAACCCTAATCCCCAAATATGGCACTATCTCGGCGGAGAGGCGTCACGGTCATGCGCATATTAATCACACGTCCGCTATCTTCGGATCATTGCGTATTCATAACTAAGTTTATTACTATTAACTAATGATATAATGTTGGGCTAAATTATAACTGTTACGTAATGGTACCTTTGGAAATATTTCGTCAGCTCGGAGGGCTCTGGGCAGTCGGGGGCAGTTTCGTAACATTTTAATTAATCGGAATATATCCGTATATATTGTGTGTGACATCAGTTGGGCGTCAAAACTGTACCGGAACTGGGATCACACGCACTCGCGATGAAACTGTTTGTGAGTAAACAAAATACTTTTTTAATTAGTTATCAATAAGGCGAGAATATAATCATCACCCATAATAAGTTGTGACTGCTTATAATAATGTAAACAAATAGTCGTATAAAGCTGAGATTACAACATCTACAAAGATTTATGGCTTTAAAATCTATTCTATTAACAAACATTAAAATAAAACTAATAATGATTCCAATTCTAAACCTTTGGATATTAAACACACACTTTTCATCTTTATCTCTAACATCTGCAACAAATCAGCAATCCCTCGAGTGTCTTTAGATAGAAAGAAGAAAGAAAGAAAAAAACGTTTATTTGCGGTAAACATGACGCAAAAAAAAAGTTTAGAAACATATGTGAGAAAAGGTTGGGGAAGCATGCGTCACACCCACGCCTCCACGCTTTACCTACTTCCCATCAGATAAACCTCCTGACTTTTATATAGCCGAGACTCGTATGTTTGAAACTATAGATGTTAACGGGCTAACACAATACAGAGTTTAGTTTAAAAATATCTTTGAGGTAATTTTTAGATTAGGTATTTTTAGATTAAACTATTTCATTAAACAGTTAATCCGATTGCACAATGCATATGAATATTATTGTGATTTATTAGTGAAGCAACATTGCCTTTGAAATAAATTCGTTATTGTGAAATTACTATAATTTATGATAATACAGTCATGGCATCGTAAAGTTATGACTCGCGGTTAGCCTTGCGCCTATAAACCAGATTGCTTCCATTATTTCATCTACTTTTTAAGAAGTTTTATTTTATTTTAGTTACCAATTGGTAAGGTATTTTCTCTTCTACTCTTACACACGTTGTCTACATCTCTTTTTATCTACTTTCGTATCGCAGTATGCTGGAAGAAATTTCTTTAGAAATAAGCACCACCTTTGTACGTATTTTTCTGTTCTTTTCTTCTTGTTTGTTTATATATATACGTATGTATATAAATGGTAAAATAAATAAAATAACAGACAAATACAAAATAAAAACAAATATTTAAGAATATGTAGGCGCAGCTCACATAGGAAGCATGAGACATTCTCTTAGCAATTATATTTGAGCACCGTACATCCAATACACAGCATACGTACAATAGTTCTTGTACATACATAGTTTAGTTTTCTGTTTGTCCATGTTAGAATTTTCTGTTTATTTATGTTCTTATTATTGTTCACCCGAGGTATGTTTTAGAAATGCTTCTTTTTTTGACACGCTTTAACTACCCACCTGCAGCTATAAACAATATTCTATTCTAGATATATCAATCAGAATCCAATAGATCACAAATCAACAATCATGTCATTCAATTTTTATATCTTTTCACAGATCTGCACAGTGCTGCTGATAGCCAGCTCGTCCGCTTTCCGACAAAAGCGCGGCATCTTTGGCGAGCCCGGCGGCCTACACAGCGGACTCAATGGCCTGCTGTCTAGCAGCTCAAGTTCAGGACACACACACTTAAGCTCAGGACACTCACATAGCTCACATGGGTCTCCGCATCACTCACACAGCTCTCATGGATCCTCTTCGCACACACACGGACCTCTTCACTTAGCCCCAACACATTCATACAGCTCGCTACATTCAGCCCCACTGGAATCATACGGTGCCCCAATACACTCGGAACCACTACAATTGCACCATCGAGAACCTCCCTACAGTCATTCTGAACCACTACACAGCTCACACTCTTTACACGAAGCTCCATTGCTAAGCTCACATTCTTTATATGCCGAGCCGCTACATCTGCATCACCCTGAACCTTTGCTTAACTCTCATTCCCTTCATTCAGAGCGTCTGCACTCTGTCCCCTTGCTAAGCGCATCTTCTCTTCTCTCTGAGCCTCTATACACACACGCCGAGCCACTCCACTCATACTCTAGTCTACATTCAGGCCCGCTTTTGAACTCATACGCCCACTCCCCGTCATTGCATTCTGCTCCGATTATTCATGCTACACCTTTACATGTGGAGCACTCAGCCCCTTTGCACTCTGCACCCCTTAGTTTAAGCTACTCACCGTCTCTTAGTTTGAGCCACTCACCTTCTTTGGGTTCGAACTCATATGCTCGCCATTATTCTAGTCAATCAGCTCCCCTAAGTTTGAGTCACTCTATTCCCCATTATTCTAGTCATTCTTCACCACTGAGTTTTAACCACTCACCTTCTTTAGGTTCGAGCTCATATGCTCCCTATTATTCTAGTCAATCAGCTCCCTTAAGTTTAAGTCACTCTATTCCTCATTATTCTAGTCATTCTTCACCGCTGAGTTTTAGCCACTCACCATCTTTAAGTTTGAGCTATTCACCGTCTTTAAGTTCGAGCTCATACGCTCCCCATTATTCAAGTCATTCTCCTTCCTTGAGTTTGAGCCAGTCACCGTCTTTAAGTTTGAGCCATTACGCTCCTCATTATGCATCTCATTCGTCTCCCCTAAGTTTGATCCACTCTTCCTCCCTATGTTCCAGTCCATCGTGTTCCCTAAGTTCAAGCCACTCCTCGATCCCCTCCCCGTCGCTGCTAAGTCACGCGTCGTCTACCCACAGCCACAACAGCCACGGCTTCCACCACGGACATGACAGCCACCAGGGCCATGCACCCGTCATCATCAAAGTGGTCAAGGCTCCTCCTCGGTACGCGTCCGGCTGGTGGTGATCGTGGTGAACGACGACCTGAGTACTAAATTATAATTAAACATTTATAAAACGCGTGTGTGTTTTATTTAATGAGACCTCCTGATGTAGAAAATGATGAGAATATGGGCGTACATAGGTATGTACACCTCTGCCGAATCCTGCGGTAAAAACAGGCATTTTATTATCTTTATTATCTAAATACTTCAGTAGGAGTTTACAAACAAAGCTAGTGGACTAAAAGTTTATCCCACTGAAGTTATGAAAGGGGTATCGAGAGGCACGCTTGCAATAGACGTGTGCCTTACTAGTCGAACACACACAACTACTAGGTAGGTACACATACGAGAAAGGACTCCACTTTCGACATTTGATGTATATTTGGAGTTCATAGATTTCTTAAACGCCGAACTAGTTTCATTTCGCTGAAAAGGATCTATCCTTACAATACACGGACTTTGCATACCATTTCGTCTCCCTCCATATACGAAGGATGCTTACTGTTCACGTTTTGACAGCACTTCATAAAAGGTTGTTGACAGTTAGTAACCTTGCTCAGGGGGCGATTGCGAAGTCGCTCGACAATTGTTTACATCCACATGTTGATTCCTACGCAATTTATGCAGATTACTTGCTTATTGTCAAATGAACAGGTGTAAAATAACACTGCTGAGTACTGACTACAGACACATAGTAACGTAAGTGACATCACACTCCTTTTTTGGTCAGTCGTGTAAAAATATGAGTGTACCTACCAACAATAAAAGATTGCCACTTCGGAAAAGACGATGAATCTATTGCTATCATGTCATCATACCGAAATAAATACAACCTATAACGACTATAACAGATATTTATTTACAGAATTACAATCATTAATCATCATAAAGGTAAGAAAATTTGAATTTCGCTACTACAGCTGCGGAATCACCTTAATTAAAATAACCCTTCGCCGTATATATAATTAAGCGCTGTTTCTTCTTATGACCATTTAAAGGACTCAGCTGCTACCCCTTTTCTTGACAAGTCAACAAGATGCTTTTTTAACGCCTGTATCCTAATGTTTGGACATCCATGATGTCATGTGCTAGCTAGGAAATTATTCATATAGATATAAACGACAAAGCCCAGCCTTTAAATAAGTTGTGCGATCCGTGATTAGTATGATTACAGACGATTAACCTTTCGCCTTAAGCCTCGTTCAGACCAGCGCGATATCGCGGGCGCTACATGGGTCGCGCTGCCTGTAGCGCCCGCGATATCGCGCCAGTTTGCACGAGCCAATAATCCGTAGTGTATAAAACTGCATAATAATAATAATAGGTATAATCGGAAGTTATTTTAGAGTATTTTTGTTCAAATCTTGTTTATGAGCTTTAGAACGAAAACGTAAGATTAGGTTTTGAAGTAAGTCATATTACTATAGGAGTACAAGTGTGTTCAACTAATAAGAACTTTTTATATAATGTTCCAAAAACACCTAATCTAATAAATTGGTCTAAAGTTCTTCACACTGACTGAATCACAAAACATTTGGTCAGCATAAAATCCTAATGGTACTTACTAAGTGTAACGGAGGCCGCGTGTAACACTCAGATCGCAAAGACGCGCACGCACCGAACCCGTCGGCGTCAACAGAAAACGACGACCGACCAGCATCCACACAGCCTTGATATTTATTGAGATGCGGTTATATCACTAATGTACAATATTTAGCCATATGAGCCTCAGGCCTCAGAATATTTATCTACATGAGCCCGCGTCTCCACCCGATCGTGGTAATAAAACTCAATTAGACTAAGATTGCATCCATGAATGAATAAATCAAGTTTACATTAGTTACTGATGGTTATAGCCGCGCAAGTTAATTAGTGACGTCATGCCAGAGCACAAAGATCCGCTGAAGAACATAGACCTGCTTTCAGACCAGTGAGCGCTAGCGAGTCATAATCATTTAAACTTCGGACTGGTGATCGAGTAGGTTTGAGTTCGATAGCCTAATTGTTAGAATAGAATAGAATAGAATAGAATTTTATTTTGCAAATATGGGTAATACATAATAGTTCTTAAGATTACATTTAGCTCAGCCACATTTTACCAATCGGCATGCAAACATTTGAAATTATTTATATCACTATTATTACAATTATCAATTTATAAATTACCATTATAAAATTCTTAAATCTTATTAATTAGAACAGACAAGACTTTAGATCCCACAGTAAAATTAAAGTTTTAACATCATCTGGGAATCACGGAACCTTTCCAGAGCCAGTTTAAAATCTATACTATTAGATTAAAACATGTAGAAAATCAACGAAGAAATCTGCAAAGGGTTACTACTAGTTTGGAATTTATTGCTTGTTGAGCATAGAATTCGATACTGATGTTCAAATGTTATGAAAGCGAAGTAAACCAATCAACAAGTAATTAGGACGTCACTGATTGGCGGATGGACTATATACTAACCACGTTTTATAGGCTGGCTTATAGCGAAGTTCCTCATAGTGAGACTGTAAGGTAGACTGAAATCATGTACAATGAAATGGTCAATTAACAAAATAATCAATGCAACTCACTAGTTTCTACATATATGTATGGGTGTATATTACAGTTTTTTTTAGTTTTCGTTAAATTTCTTTCTCCGCAGTTTTCTGGAACTATTTCATCTTGTTGAACAACATGCCCCAGAAAATGAAACCTAAAACAAATTAATAACGGACATAATTTGATCATACATACAGATACTCAATAATATCGATGCGAACAAAACTAGTTATAAAAATAAATCATAATGATAAGAACCGAAACCTTCCTACACACTTCATAGTAAATTGCTATAATAAAAAAGTACCTCCCGGTACATAATTACTATGTAAGTGCAGATTCGTTGGTAATCATATTTACCGGCTATAACTCATCGCAAATGTGCAATCGGTGACGGGTAGCGCAAATTATATTAATACAGAAGTCGAACTTATCTCTAAAGAAATCTGCAGTAACGGGTTTGTTAACAAACACTTTCATATCCATTAACACCTAAGTACATTATAATCTGATGTATGGAATTACCTGAAGGTCATCAATTCATATTCATCTTCAGTCAGCCGAGAGACTCTTCTAAGCATGGTCCACAACGACTACTCCACCTCCACATCCAGAAGATTCGCGTCACCTCTCGTCGGTCCATCTTCTTGCTTTGGATTTTCCCTCGTTGCGACTAGCCGTACACAGTTGACACTCTAGTACTTTTGTCCCATCGGCCATATGTAGGCACAACAAATATTAATGAATCCTTGTGGGGTGATTTAGCTCGTGATTGCTCAGCCACTAGAAGTTACCATCCTCCTACCCTCATCCTAGGAGGATGGCACATTGGCGTAGTGCCTGAGCTCCTTTAATTGGGTATATTAATTGAGTCATCTTTTGATTAGAGTGGATCTTTAGCACTTTGTTGTATTCCGACCTACGTTTTAAAAGTTTGGGTGCACAAAGCTGTTAAGATGCGTCCGTCGGGCTTAACCACAGACCACCAGGCGACCTTACTCTTTCTTAAATATTAGAATATTACTTGTGAATTACGATCCGTAATTTCCTTATTATTGATTCCGGATTTTTTGTGAAGATCTGACCGCGAACTGAAATGTCAATATTGATGTAATTGATTAAAAATGTTTTTTTTTTTTAAACACTACCTCATTTTCTATAAACATCTCCTTAGTAAGTATAAAATAGACCCGTATACATATATACGTATATATACATAACTGTAATAGCGTCGGTCATAATTATTGCCCTCATCATAATTTATTTGGGTTCAGTGCAACATGCCTTTTTTGTCGTCACCTCGGTGGATCATTTACTGAAACTTTTGCTGTGTCTGTTGACTTTCACTTTTACTACCACTCCCACAGCAAAAGAATAATATTACAGAATTAAGTTACATTAATGCTAATAAACCAATATACTAAGTGCTTAATACTACATGCAAAAAAACTAAAAAAAAACTCCAAAACCCGATCCGTGAGGGTGTTTTAGGTATCGTACTGACAGCCTATTTATGTGGTAATTTTCAGGAGAATCGAAAAAAAAGGCGTTTCTTTTTTTTCAATGGGGAAGTTTACCGGGTACATCGGGCGCGGGCGGCCGTTGTTTCGCGGATGTCTACAAGTCATAACTTATCACGTCTGTGGAAAATTTGGTCATGTTTAATGAATTTAGAATAATTTTGGTACTAAAATTGTGATTTTGAAATAGCAATAACTTTTTATTTTCAATATTAATTAGATTTTTTATTACTTTTAGGTAATGATATTGCAGTACCTATGAGCCCCTTTCGGATCGGACAGGGCTTTTTTTTACATATCCATAACATATTATAAAACAAAGTCCCCCGCCGCGTCTGTCTGTTTGTCTGTCTGAACGCGATAAACTCAAAAACTACTGAACGGATTTTCAAACAGTTTTCACCAATGGACAGCGTGATTCATGCGGAAAGTTTAGGTGTATATATAATTCATTAAGGTTTTGTGTAAATTGGCTGAAATTTGACGATTATTATTGAAGATGTCGGAAAAAATTATGCCGACTGGGAATTTTATTGGCGTACGCCGCGGAAGTTAGTAACATAAAGTTACATAAAATTTATGTTCTACAGTATTGTTCATCTTAAAAAGTTCAACAAAAAAGTCAATGATGGCCACAATTACCATTTTTACCTTTCAGAATTTGATAAAAATTTCATTGTTATTTCCGAAGCTATTTTGACCGGTATTATATTAATCCTTATCCAATAAACTATGTTAGTTAAATTGAACATTTAATTAAGATTAAAATATGCCTTGACATCATTTCATTTAAATTAATAGTTTAAAAGATATCACAGATTCAAAATTACGCGTGACAAAATAATTATGGTTGACCGTAACGCGAGCGCAGCGGTAAGAGTCAATGACCTTTTCCTCGGCTTTTAGGTATGTAATCCCGGTATCGGTAGTACGTTCCCGTGGGATATTTACCGACATCCACGCGGGCGAAGCCGCGGGCAAAAGCTAGTTGTATATATTATAATATTGCCATTAGACGAATAATAACCCGTAATCTTGTTCCAATAGGTTCGCTTCTAACAGGCTAATGTGTCGCTATAATGTTGTTTCTGACCAGCCGCCTCGAATGCCAGCCAGGAGTCGGTGCAACACAAGCAGCAACGAATCATTCAATAACAAAAAATGATCTGTCACGCTGTAGCCACGTTGAGCTGTATGTATGCAGTAATGTATTTATTGCTATAATTTAATGATGGAAGTTTTCAATTTCGTTATGCTGTTATTTGATGCTGTATCGTATTTTCTTGTATATATTGATCTATTTCTCAAGTTGTTTAACTAATTTATGAACATTGGTGTCGATTAGATTGCACTGGTTGGAAATTAACCTGACATACTTACAGAGAACAAATAATAAAATAAAGATTCGCTCTATTTACTTGACAATATTTAAGCATATGTATATGTGACATCTACCAGCTGCACTGGGCCCGCGTGGATTACAGCCCACTCACTTTTACTAAGACGAGGCCTGTGTCCCAGCAGTAAATAAATAAAATAAATATAAAATTCTTTATTGGCATAAAAATGTGTACAATCCAAGTGAAGTCATGGCTCCTGCGCTAGGTAAAAACACCTGTGTTACAGGGGCCAGTGTCTTCTTCTAATTAATAAGTTCTGGATTAATGCAATAACATCATTTGAATTTACTAGATAAATAAAAACATATAATTTAAATAGCAAAATAGTAGTTACAATCATCATTAAAATAGTTATTAAATGTATTATTAAAATAGTTAACAAACAATAGCAGTGAGAATATTAAAGGCTGATGATAGTAATAATACTATGCCAGCATATTGTCAAGTAAATAGACAGATGCAAGCCCAACGCCCATTCTTGTTAGGAGAACGTCCTTTTCATTTTTATTTTATTTGTTTGGGAAATGATCAAATAACTTCTCCCGCTCTGGGCGGAGCGGGAGGGCGTGTCAGACTCTTACTGACTAAAACCCACCCGTGTTCCTTCGGTTGCCCTGTTGCCGGGGGCCACGATCTCCCTTTCGGTTTTCTTGGCACCTCCGGTAGGCATCGGCCCTAGCGGACCCCATCAATTCTGCTGACATCTCTTTGAGGCGCACGTGGAACACACCGCGCCGTCGACCCAGGCCTGGTCCTTATCGGACGGTGAGCTACCCATTGCTCACCGTCCGCAAGCCCGCGCCTACGGTGGCCGGAAATCAGCCTGTGATTCCCGACGCCCAGGGCGTCTCCTCCTGCAGCGGTTAGGGGCGTGAGGGCGTGAAATTTGCCTCTCCCTCACGCGTTCCAGTTCCTCCTTCACGAGCATTACCGCCTCGCAGAAGGAGGTGACAGCCTCCCATTTCTTCTCGCTCCGTACCATGGCCTGAACCAGGGCCGGACGCGAGAGATCACCGCCGCCGACCGCCTCCACACAATGGTGACAACTGGGCGTTTCCTCCCACCTTATCCTGAACAGGAACCTCCCCAAACAGCCATGTCCGGTGAGGACCTGCATCAGGCGGAAGGTGAGGACGCCGTGGCGCCTCTCTAGCCACTCCTCAAAGAGGGGATCTTATCGCTAAATTGTGGCAAGCCCAGCGCTGGGTTGCGACAATCGCACTCTCCATGACTAGGAGAACGTCCTAAAAGCAAGGGGCAATTACTCTTTTCTCGAACAAAGAATCGACTACAACATCTCATGCTCGGCAGACGCGGTCGCACTGTACCAACAAAAAAAAAACGCTAGTTTAAATAATAGTAACGATCTTAATCTCGATTTCGCATGAATTCCAAGGTTCTCTCAAAGTGAGGTGAGTACATAATTGGGCTCTAGATCAAAAGCAATGGCCGTGAGAGTTCAATCCGTTCAAGGTCATCAGAACTGTGCCAATGTGTGGTTAGAAAGTAAATCATCATTATACGTCTGTACGTATATATTATATTTACCGCTTATTGGATATGAAGTCGAACAAATAAGCTGTGGTTAACTCTGTCAACGTCAGATATCATCATTTCAATGAAAATTGAGGTAAACGCAAAAAACTTTGGTTCTGAAAAAAAATACAATATGTCATCACTTAAACAAATAAAGAGTGCTGAAAAAAGCTTTCTTTTAGATCAGCAAAAGAACCATTCAATAATAAAACATATTTATGCCAATCTACCGGACAAACGTACTGGTGATATGAGCTCTTATAATTAGTACTTAGAACGACACTCCCGCACTGCTTTACTCATAATAGAAAGGATCGCCCATTATTTGCAGGCAACCAATCAGACAATTCAATTAACTAAACAATAATAATTGTCATTTACGGACTGTAATGATGATGAATTACATCTCATACATTGTTTTATGACACAGATTAAACTCAATGATGCATTCAAAGATTACTTTGTACGACGCGATGGTAATCAAATATAATGAATGAAAAAGCGGTATTGTACAAGCAAATTGTCGCGTATTGAAGTTGTCGATAAGGCAATGATATTATCTGTATTAGGAAAGTATATCATGAAAAGAAATCTCTAGAAAAAAAGAAATATCTAGAAAAGAAGATCATGTTAACAAAAACCGATGAAAATATTCCAATAGCAAAGGTATCGAGTTCGACAATTTTGCCATTGGGATCACACCCTATCCTTTGCACTATTGACGTGAAAATAGCACAAAAAGATAGCTTGACTGGACCAGTCGACAAAAATACTATAAATGTGTTACACAACTCACACGAAACTCTTTCGTGCGACTGATTGATTAATCAAAAGCATTCATACAAACAATTGAAATCCTAATTAAAATGTATTTTGTACAGCAAGACGTGTCCTCTCGAACAGTTCTCATCAATAATATGTACACAATACATACATAATGTTATTGAGTCGTTGTATTGGTCCGCTTTATGTAGTAAAGGTTAACGGGGATATTATTTATGGATCATAATTTTGTTGTCTTCCAATATTATTGTTACGTAAAGCTGCAGACATGCTAGCGATCCTGTTTGAACTTTCTATTGTTGCACACCTTTCCAAAGGGCTCGATCGCCGGAGGTAAATTATAAATTATAAAGTAGGTCGATTGTCGGAGCAGACACTTAAGTATATTTTCTTCCTGTTTATATGAGGTTTGCAGATCACGGCAGCTTATCTATTTGTGCAACAACTAAGTTTTGTTAGGCAACGGAAAGGGCCACGCCGCGCCGTAACGTTAATAATTCTGTGGACTTTTTTTTCATTCGTGAGTATTAATATAACTTTCTTCTTTATTCGAATATTTGAATTTATTTAATGAATATTTAAAAAATGTATTTTGTTGGAAATATACATAATACTAGTAGCTGTTAACTGTTTAGGCATAGTCATCAATAGGAAGAACCATAAATTATGATCTGCATCAATTAGAAATGCTAATAATTAATGCATAATTTAAGCGTAATAATCGGCCTTTGAAAACAAAAGCGGACGAGCACCGTGTGGCCGAGGACTCACAGTACAATAAATCTCCATTATTATGTTTGCGAATGTTCGTCTAATATCGTTTGCAGTTGTTTCGGAGTCAGTGACCCAGGGTTAAGAGATGAATGCTGCTCGCCTCCAAATATCAATGAGACCATTAAAGCACAAGATCCGGTGAGATAAAAATAAGATGTGATGCGTAGTAAATTTTCAATATACATCGCTGGCTATCAATAGCCTGGCACATATAATCACTTAAAAAAACCAGCAATGGACTCAAATCTAATCTCGGAGTTGACATTTATGATATTTCGAACTCAGTAGGCCTGGCCACGCTCTAGGTAAAACGTCACAGACTAAATTATATTCCTCAATGTTATGATTCAGCCGGAGCTACTGGTGGTGTTTAGAACAATGTCAGCTAGTCTGTGACGTTAGTTCTGTGATGAGATGGGTGTGTACGTGATATAAAAGGATAAGAATGTAACGCTTGCTGCATACCGAGGGTAGTGTCGCAACACATACTACCACCATGAAGCTCCTTGTAAGTCCAATTCTATCAATTATCACAATATTATATCACAAATCTGTGTACTAAGGACTAATCATGAATACACCCCCTTCGTTATTTTGACTAACCGGTATAATAAGTGCAAGTGTGAGTTAAGTTCATTTAACAAATTATAGGGCTTTCAATAAAAGTGTAGGTTAGTTGTCTTTGTCTATCAGTGTAATCCTTTATCCAATATCTGCAAATATATACATTATTTACTATACGATGCAAGAGGTGAGAGAAAGTTGTGTTTAGCTCGGCGAGAATTTGTTTGTATGGAATTGATAATAAATAACTTATTCTAACTAATTAAGAGATATATTATGCCAAAAATGCTTTAACGACAAGAGTTAATGCAAGTAGATCTGAAGAAGAATGGATTGATTAGTGCTCGTTTAATAATTATATCCTAAATAATTTCTACAGTTATTGTTATTCCAAAACTCAAACAAACATTAAAGTAGTTGTTTGACCATGTAATCACACACAGTAACTTGCCGGATCACTCACATTACAAATTCGTGAGAGGTGTCACAATTGACCAACATTCGGTGGTCCAGTGACAATGCTCACGTGTTTGCGTCCTGCGGATTGAAGCCCGTCACACACGGCAAAAAAATGTATAGATATTCTAACAAGACATTTTATTTTATTTTAGAACATCTTGCCAGTAGATTCTACAAGAGCCCATGGGATTATGGGATTATAATAAATATTTTTACATCTTTCACTTTAAGGCTTGCTTGCAATTCAAAAATATACATTAAAATACAGATATTTTTTAGATTGAGATCAATCCAGACGTGACGGCAGAGAAATGAAGGGACGATAAAGATTAAATTACTTGCTATATACGCGATACGTTGGAGTAATGTAAAAATGTACACGTCGGGATGTCAAATATGTACATTAATATACATCAATTGCTGCCGGGTGTGACAAGCTTATTTTTATGATGCATCGGCGCATACGCAAGTGTTGTAAAGTAAGGTGTTATTGTATCATACATACTGCAACGTCAAGTTTATTAGTGCTCCTTTAATGTTATTAAAGTATGAGATTACGGCGTGACACTCTAATCGCTTGGCTGCGTATTGCAACTCGCAGCTTACAATATTTCATGCGTTAAAAACGTTTACTGTATAATACTCCTCGAAAAGCTTTTTCAAGTATATAAAACAATTTGAAGAAAATACGATATACCAGCTAAAATTTCGCGCGAATCAAACACATGAATGCAATAAGGAAGAAATAAAAATCATTTAGTGTCCTATGTAAAAGGATTACTTAAGATAAAAGGTTTCCGAATGCACTAGAACCGCTTAGTGCACGTCTCTTTATGTAACATTTGTGCCAAAAGTAACGCAGATCATTTGAGATAATTCGCGAAACTTTACGAGGGACGTGTCGAAACGAATGGTGTTATAGTGAGTCCAAGTAATTGTGTTAAAATACAGGTTTACTAGCGAGAGTGCTCTTATTACGAGGTGTGGCAACACTGCAGGCTGTACTGTTCTAATGTAACATGCGCTTATTAGAAATACATGCAGATAAATAAATTTGTGGGAGTATTCATCTGGGCTATGATTAGAAGTTTATGGTTTTATGCAATATAAAAAATGTGGCAGGGTGCAGCGGTTGCATTTCATCGAGTATACTTTATTATTGTTTGTGAGGTATGACGTATTACAACGTCAGAGTCGTCTATTAAGATAAATTTAATTAAACTTTTAAGGAAGTATATGAGACCATTATCATGTCTATTCCGTTGTGTTGATCGCTCAATATCTCAACAAGCTTAACTTAGAATCATTGATAAATCATATAGATCTTTGATTCAACCACTAACACTTAATTACATTAACCTTCAACATAACACATACTATTATAAATCAGAAAGAAATTCGGGTTAATTTCGTGTATAATTCGCTATCATGGAATTGGTGCAAATATTTTCGGATTACGTGCGCGCGTTGATGTCTTTTGTACCGACGAGCAACTTACGAAATTTTGCATCTATATTTTTTTTCAATTTAACCGTAAATTTGTAATTTGAATTTAACCTTAAGTTAACTAAATAAAGTAACAATGAAATAGTGCCCCTATTTCATTGTTACTTTATTACGTTAACTTTCAATAAAGAAGTAACATTAAGGAATAATTAAATGTTAAGGTTTTAGTGCCGTATGTGATATTAAAATACTTTTTCCCTCTGGTGTTCAGATCTCGATAGTAGTTTTGTCCGTGGCGCTGGCAGTAGCTTCAGCAGGTTACATCAAGAGAGGGTGGTCTGGTCCGGTGGTCATCTACTCAGGCGGCGGCGGTAGCGGTGGATGGAGTGGGTCAAGCTGGAGAGGCAAGACTGGATGGTCTGGCAGCCAAGGTTGGATCGGCAGCTCTGGATGATCCGGTAGTTCTGGATGGAAAAGAAAATCTTCTGGATGGACTGGCGGCTCTGGATGGACTGGTGGTTCTGGATGGACCGGTGGTTCAGGATGGAAAGGAAAGTCCGGTTGGACTGGTGGCTCCGGATGGACTGGAGGCTCTGGTTGGACCGGTGGCTCTGGGTGGAAAGGAAAGTCTGGATGGACCGGTGGCGCAGGAAGATGGTGGTAGATAAATCACCAAAGAAGTGAAGGAGGACAATTTATATGTAAATAGTTATAAGTTTCTCACATACTCATTTAGTTGTAAATAAAACTTTGTAAAATACCGTGATTTATTTGGGAGTATTAAACCACATGTGTGTTATTGAATCATTTTATCAATATATGTCCTTTAAAACATTAGAACCCTTCAAAAACAAGCAAATGGCGTCAACATTTAAATAGGTGTCCAAATAATAATTACCAATTTGAAAGATTTTGTCTGTAAGACACATTTGGTCCAGTGAAATGATACGTACTTTGGTAATCTAAAACCTATTTCCAGCTCAATTCAAGTGTTATATCATTTCATAAATATGTATCTACGTTTTGTAACGTACTCGGATACAAACACATGAATAATTCTAGTTTATTACTAAAAGCAATCAATTAATTTGTGTTGAAAGTGTTTCGTTTTAGCTAATCATTCTAGTTTAGTATTAGCAACTTTTACTAAGTGATTGGGAAAGCATGTAGGTGAGTACACCCACGACTACACCTACATGTAGCTGAGCACACCTACATGCCGTTAGTACACCTACATGCCGTTAGTACACTTACATGCCGTTAGTCTATTTTTGGCCGAAAACAGACTGCCCTCTGCACTCGGTGGTATAATAAATATAATATTAATAGCAACGCACTCAAGTTAGCTGCAATCCGCTTCAATATATACCTGGTAAATAACAGTGTACCTTTAGTTATGTCTGTATATAGGTAATTCCGGACTGTTTCCATTAACCGGGTGCAACTCAAAACTACGTACTGCTATTGGAAAACTAGGTAACTCTTTTCCCATCCTGATGAACCCAGGATCTCACATTCAACTGCCGTGTTAGCGACCACTAGACAAATAAGGCAGTCAAAGTTATATTTAATTACAATTACTTAACACTTGTCGAAGGAAATTTACGCTAAAACTAAACTACGTATTTAACTTACACAAATTATATACTTCCCACACTTGCATACTGTTATAGAACATTTTAACAAACAAAATACACTCACAAATCACTTTCGAACACAAACCTCCAGTTCGGACTTTGTACGGAACAACAACTATTCGAGTGAGGCGGTGGAGCGAGAGGGCATGGTAGGACGTTATCTCCCTCTGCGAAGCAGTAATGCTCGCGAAGGAGGAGGCGAAACGCGTGAGGGAGAGGCAAATTTCGCGCCCTAATTCCCCTAACCGCCGCAGGAGACGCCCTGGGCGTCGGGAATCGCAGACCGACTCCCGGCCACGGTAGGTAAGGGCTTACGGATGGTGAGCAATGGGTAGCTCGCCGTGCGATAAGGACCAGGCCCGAGTCGACGGCGCGTTTTTCCACGCGTGCCTTAAAGAGATGTCAGCAGAACTGACGGGGTCCGTTAGGGCTGATGCCTGCCAGGGTGGCGGGAAAGTTCGAAAGGGATACCGTGGTCCCTGGCAACATGGCAACTGAAAGAACACGGGTGGGTTTTAGTCAGTAAGAGTATGATCCTCCCGCTCCACCCAGAGCGAGACAAATTATTTGATAATTTCCCACCAAAAAAAAGGGAGTACAGCTTTATAATATAACTAGCTGCGCCCCGCGGTTTCACCCGCATAAGTCTCGATCCCGTAAAAATATCGGGATAAAAAGTATCCTATGTCCTTCTCCGGGTCAAGGTCTATCCATATCCCAAATTTCATCCAAATCCGTTCAGCCGTTTTAGTGTGATGTCGTGACCAAGGGAAATAGGGATTCATTTTTATATATATAGATATAATAAGTTACCGAAAGCATTAAAGAGATTCTTCATCAGTTAACTTTTTTAAGAATAGGTTAAAGTTGTATTTGGCTAACCAACAATAATAAAATAATCATTACTGACTCTATGTATACTCGATGGATTGAACGGCAATAATTATGTTTACTACTTAAGGGTACACTAGTGGGTCATTCTTCCATACAAACGTAGTATGGCGATTATTCGTCTGTTTGACGGTGTAAGTTGAAAACTAAAAATTAGATAATTTTGCCTTGTCATTATCTAGCCCTGTATGTAAGCAGAATTAGGAAAAACATATTGGTTTGGAAGTTATGAGCGTCGAAACTTCCAAATTTAAACACTAATTTTAACTCATCTTTTGACGTAAATAAATGACCTATGTAGTATGAAAATGAAAAAATAGAAACCGTACAGGGATAGATAATTGATTGAAAGTTCAAATAGTTTTATTTTGAGTAGATATATTCAGTAGCTTTTCCATAATATTTAACGCCCAAAGGTCTGTGCATGAAATACGCGCTAGTTATCGTTATAAATCATCGTATTCAAAAAAAAAAAAAAAAACAAGATAAATAAATACAAAATGAATAAAAATAAAGATAAGATATTTTTATTTGCATAAAATATGGTATACAAAGTGTTCTTAAAATATTAGATTGAACATGTTTTGCATAAAACTAAAGCATGCAAACTTAGGAACTTACTAAAAATATATTTATGACATTGAAATATATTACGTTGAAATTCATTTAAAAAAATCATTAATACTATATAAAATAAATAAATGCCTTTACTAAATTGTATGCTTAATAGCTACGCCACCAACGAGTTCGAGCCGTCGACTAGTGGAACCTAAAGATGTTTTGTTTACTTTCTCTTAATTAAGTGAACCATGTATGTTCTTTTGAGAAATACATTTCTTTAAACCGAACACAGTTTGAAATACATTTACAAATAAACAGCTAACGAAATTATTAGGTGACGCGTGTTAACACTTGCATACAATTCTTGAATGGCAATATTTTAACGTGCTTTATGGCATGCGATTATTGCTCTAAAACGTTCCAGAAACTTGCACCGTGTAAATGGGGTTTTTGACTATGAGTCACGTAACCATCGCGCCTCCTCCCGACGTTGCGAAGTCTTGCTCAATACAGACAGTGGGTCACTTCTGACCACTCTCAGATAGCATATCTTGTAATCGTCCATTCCTCATCTATAAAGTTTTCTATGGTTTGCACACAACGGTAAAACTCGATATCCTGTTAGCGTAATGCGGCAAATGTACCTCAGTCTCGTAATGATTCTGGCATTAAATTGCATGTACCTGTAAGTTCACCTCATTGGAGAAACCATTTTTACGCGGACCCGAAGTAACAGGACGAGAGCTGGCAGACGAACATCGTCTGGTTAGCGTTGCGTCGAGACCGATGGTGACTTACCCAACTAGTCTTAGTCATTATTGGTCTGTTAAGGCCACTGCTGAAACTCCTTCCTAATTGATCGGTAAATAAAACGACGGCAAAAGTTTTTTCTTTTTTCGTTTGTTCACCACACTTGGTAGATAGTCTGTATCCGGTCACTTTTGCACAATGTTGCGTGTAAGAAACGTTCTCTACGATTGAGACTGATATGATTATGGCGGCACCCACACCGTGGCAGTAAAACTTTGATCAAAACTTTTGCAAGAGATTACGAACTACTTTTACGAGGATTAAATGCAATTAGCAGTAAATAAACGTGAACGTAACAAAATTAAAAGTTTTTAAATTGTTTATCATCGTCATTTCATCTCAGCAACAATGAAAAGTCAAAAATATAGGTACCGTTTACCTCATTTAATCTATGAGGTAAACGAAACAAATTTATTGATAGATTGTGATTGATATTAGAATGCGAACGTTCTTAAAACTCAGTATTTATTCAATTTTATAATGTGATATAATAATAATCAATGAATTATGTTAGCATTGACACAAAAAATAAACACGAGGATTTTTGTCCTTAAGTTAATTTTGTTATAAGTATCCGATATACCTTGAACTAATAGTGTGTATCAATTCATAACAAAACAAGTCGTCCACTAGTATCTACTTGGCTGTATAAGTTTTTAAGTTTCCGTTATTTTATTTCCTGTATTTACTCTTCAATAATCGAAAGGGCGCACATAACATCCCACGCTACACAACATGCTACGAAATGGTTTCAAAACTCAATATCCAAGGTATTCAGGAGCTTAAAGGATAATAACCGTGGGTTTTACAAACAATTACCGTACAGTTACGGTTTGGAAGTTATTTACCAATACCGCTACAAAAGGACATCCACTGATACTCAGAATATTATTAACTTTAGTTTCATGGAAATATTCAACAACTTGTCTTATATTTCGCAATCGGACATCCTTGGAATATTAACATATATTTGCAAACCAAAGAGCCTAGTATTTTACCTAAACGTACAAAATGTAATCAGCATTAATCATGACAAATCATATTTATAGTCATCTGATTATACAGTGAATTAAACTAATCGTGTTGATTATTAAGTTTCTATTAATAGAGTTATAATCAATATTAATTAATATTCTACCTGTGTTCTTTACAGTTGAAAGTTAATATGGTCTGAGGTATCAAATGTTTGAGAAACTTTAGAGATTTTCGGCTATGACGCTAGCCATGAAGAAGATAGGAGCTAACACCTCGTACTTAACATGTCCGGATAATAATTATTTCTATAGTTGGTTTTAAGTCCGAAGCTAATTAGGAAATCAGGGACCGAAGAAAATGTCATCCATAACTGGCGAAATGTGTGTGTACAATAGGGGAGGTACATCTCTGCCTAACCCTTCTATGTAATAACGACGTCTATATCTCTTTACAGCCGCAGGAGGTAGTTATTATTTACATTTCTACAACAATCTCTGCCCATGTCAGTGTAACTACAGTTACAACATGTACCTAGTTACCGTCAGTTTGTCGGTAAGCATCAAACACACCTGTTTAATTCGATACCCGAGGAGTGTTCACTTCTCTGTGACACTTGTAATACGACACTATGGCATATTTCGCCAGGCTGTGGTAATTATAATTAATTATAGCCGATCTACTGTTGGTATTGCAACATTGCAGCGAATCTAGAAGTATCGGAATAAACTTTAGATATTGTTGGTCATTTAGATCATACAACCATTACCTCGTTGGTTTTCTAATGTTTTTCCCACAAGTATTAAATTATCTCCAAAACACATCCTGCAATGGCTTCTAAGATGGACCGACCACTTTAAAAAGACTGGATGCAGAAGGCTTATGTGACTTACGATAAGCCTAGTTGATTTTTTTGAGATGTTCTGAAAAAACTTCTCTTATTGAAAAAATCTCAAAAAAATCAACGAGGCGTTGATTTTTTTTTAGATTTTTGTGCACTACTAACAATTTAATTATGGATTACTCCACTATCGAATGATAAACATTTAAGTGCTGTGAATCGAGGCCACTGATTTTAATATTTATATAAATATTCGTAAATTAAGTAGCGAGGTCAGCATTATGTACGAATACCTACAGACACACGTTGAGTTATAGGGTGCTTGAACATCAGATACAAACTGTTTGATAGATTTATTGCTGCGATTACTTTAAACTGCACACAAACAACTGTTCTGTTTAAAACATTCTAAAAGGAGTCTGTTTTATGTTTTCTTTCCCAATCATGTTTGAAGGTATGAAGTTGGCTTCCAGATTAGCTAGATACAACTTAATAATAATAAAATCATTTTGTCACAGCACCTGCTCACTAATATCGAATTGGTTCGTATTACGTCGCAGTAGGTGCGAAGAGTAGCGGTTGGGTTTTATTTTAATTCTTATTAATTAATAGAGGGTTTAATCAAAAACTGATTATGCCACCCTCATCGATACAAACAATTATTCCTCATAATCCTAATCCTATTTTTGCTAACTTATACAAGTATCTTGCGTCCGTCGACAATGGGGACGCAAGCATAAACTCAAACTCAAACTCAAAGCATTTATTTCAATTAAACCATTTACAGGCACTTTTGAATTGTCAAAGAGTCGATCAGTGAGTCAGAAAGTTGAAGCTAATTGCCCATTCCAAAGCGTAGATCTCTATGGAGAAGAACGGGCAAGAAACTCCAAGGACACTCTTTTAAATATAGATATTACAAAATCCTGGGTACATCATTCTTGTTGCTTCTATATGTGAAAACAATGTACAAAAAATAATCAAAAGCAATTGAAAATATAAGATTAAAAATAAGCCCTGGCAGATAAGAGATGACCAGTTTCAACAGACGGCGCCCGTTCACGAACATGACGCGTGGATCAGCACCATCCAGCTCAACCATTTTGTAGAGAACCGAATGATCCAACACACTCGCCACCATCAGCGAGAGATTTAAGTGAGCATGACAAATTCTCAACTGCCATGCTATTTCAAGTCAACATACATCTTTATAACTTAATAAACGGCTCCATGGTCTCACATTTACAAAAATAAAAATGCTTCTGAATTATACAAAACTATAGTTTACAATGTATTTAAAAAAAAAAGAATTTTACCACCAAAAAGAAAGAAAATCATTACTAATTGGAGCATTCAACAATTAACTTGGTAAAACAAAAATAAACATTAAGTTCCTAATGTCAAAAACAATTTTTTTTGAAAAGGGGAAGAAACTCTTTCAAATATTAAAATTTTAACTAGTGAGCCCAAGCGGCTGTGGAGCAGGACCAGCATTAAGCCAAGCATTTTATCTTCGATAGCATTTTTATCTACGATACATAAAAACAATAACCAACTTTAACACCTTCTCTCGAGTCTCATTAATATGCTTAGCCCACCTAAGTGATTGGTCAAGCCAAACCCCCAAATATTTTGCATTGTGTACCACCGGCAGCGATACCTCATCGATTCTTAAAGTAACTGTCTCTCTTGACTCACCATTCTTAAAAAATACAGGCACTGCTTTTTAGAGGGGTATCTCAAAACCCAAATCCAAAAGAAGTTTAGTCATCTTATTTAAAGCGGGCTGTAATAGTTGTTGTGCCGATGAGACATCAGACATCAATGCAAGTGGTATACAACACAAAATCATCCGCGTACTACAACAGAAATACGTTCCCACTACTATGACATACATCCATGGTTGCCAAATTAAAAATAAGGGTGACAATGGATCGCCTTGTGCCAATCCCCGACCGGACGTGCGACTAATGACGTGATTGAGAAAGTTCCAGATGTAGCTACAAATCCTGGATCCTACACCAATTCGTTGCATTATTTTCAATAGACCTTTGACGTCTATGTAGTTATATGCGTTATTAAACTCTATGAAAACAGCCGCTGTTTTAAGTTTTTTAGAAAAGCCATTTTGAATGCGAGATACTAAAACGGATAAATTATCTATAGTTGAGCGGCATTTTCTAAAACCTGTAGTGTTGTCTGATAAAAGCATATGTTTCTCGATAAATCACTATAATCGTTTCATTAAAATGTTATGAAAAACTTTACAAACGCATGAGATCATTGAAATAGGACGCAGAGATGATAAGCTTTGTGAGTCCCGTCCCGGTTTAGAAATGGGCACAATTACAATATCGCGCCATTGTTTAGGAACAAAACCCGCAGTGAAAATTCTATTATACAGTTGCATTAATATCTTTTTACCATTTTGTGGTAAACGCTTGATCATGGAGTAAGAAATATTGTCGCCTCCTGGTACAGTATCTTGCTATTGGACACATTTATGAAATTCTGAGGGAGTAACAACAGCATCCAGCTCAGAGTAATTCTTGTCAAAAGCCAGGTCGCACGGGGATACAAAGTCCGGCGTTAAACTAAGAAGCAAATCAGTAGCTTTGTGTTTATCTACGTATTGTGGTGAATATTTGTGTCCCTTCAGCCATTTCATTTTCCGCCATACGGTAGACCGCCTCGCTCGAATATTTGGGCGTTCTAGAGGGCTTTTTGAAACCTCCACAACAATATTTTTTTGCCAGACACATATTTTTACCCGACTACGGCGAAGCAAAAAAGAGGGTTATGTTTTCATTTGTATTTTAATAAAAAATAATAAGTAGTATATCTTTAATTAGGAACGTAAATATAAAAACGTTAGCTCAACTGTACTTTACTTAACCACGTACTTGTTCGAGATAATTCTAAGTATGGCTGGTCTGTAACTGTTCATTATACTAAGCGAGGTTTTGCCAAGAGAGAGCATTTGAAACCCAACAACATGTATGCACTCTTAAACACATCACACTTGTCACCACTTAATCAATTAATTAATATGTAAGTAGGCACCTATTCATAATCAAATGCTCACTAAGTGCTGTTTACAAAGTTAACTCAAACATCTTGATTTGTATGACAATACATACGTATACAATGAAAACATTACATAAGTCGTAAGAGCATGGCGTTGAGAGCGCATGCGCGTGGGAGTGCGCGCTACCACTGTCAAGGTCATGGCTACGATGTGCTGAAGCTACTGTTGGGAGGGGAGTGACAGGTGGCGGCCGATGCGCTGCGGTGGAATCTTGTATTGTGTGTTCAATTTTCGCTAACATGCGAATTGTCCTAACAATAATGACATGGCTACAATCAGAAAAATGATTAGATCATATACTTAAAACGATTAAAGGTACAAGTCCGTACCACTGGTTTCTAGTATTTGTATGAAATACCATGTCGCTACTGCGGAAGGCAGTTCATACAAATACATGGAAACCAGTCGTGTCGCGGCGACACGTCGCCTGCTGCTGCTGCCTGCGTCGGCTACAGACTTTACAATATTTTCTTATTGTAGGTACCTTGATCATTAAGTACTACGGTGAGTCTGAAATTTATTATAGTCGAAATTAGATTGACATGATTGACATAATTATCACACGCTTAACACACTAACAGTAGCGATAAGTAATACTTCCGAAGCGGTCAATCAATCAAATCAAATTATTTTGCATTTAGAACGTTGATGTTCTGGAACTTTCTTAGTTCCACGTACCTAACAACCCAGAGAGACGTTCACTCGCACAGGCTACAGTAGAGGTTGTCAGCGATGGTTTAGCTGCGGCCAGTCGGAACCGAACTTTGCCCTTGATAATAAGATTTGCCAATTAGCACATCAATTGACTAAATTATCAGTAAATACTTACTAGGTAGTACCTGCAATTAATAAAATGTCGTAAATAAAGTCAATCCTTTCATCAATTATCATTAATATAATAATTGATTGAACGACTCACGTTTAGCAGTTTAATGCATTTTATGTTTTATTGGCATAATAGTAGTTTATGGAACTGTTGCATATGAAGGGTATTAAAACACAGCGAGGTTTTTATACCTAGTTATGTGCAGTTTCATACACTACTTAATCTACGATAGGTACATTGGGATTGAACCTACTAAATAAACATCAAAGTTAAAAAGAGTAAGAAATAGTTTTCTTATTTTTATTACAAGAATAAAAAACTAACCACGAGTTCAATACAACAAAACTTATGATTGGCGCCAAAACCTGCACAACACCGAGCATTCGCTAAAGCGGGCCCTGCCACAGACAAGTAAAAATTGGAATTAAAACTTTTTTGTAACGATTTAAAAATGGTTTTTTGTAATGCTATAAAAATGCTTTTTAGGGTTCCGTACCCGAAGGGTAAAACGGGACTCTATTACTAAGACTCCGCTGTCCATCCGTCTGTTACCAAGCTGATCAACCATGAACCGTGATAGTTAGACAGTTGAAATTTTCACAGATGATGTATTTCTGTTGCAGCTATAATAACTTAATCAAATGAACCCCCTTTTAATTACACATAAAAGCTAAGCTACTTGTAGTGGAGTGAAAGAAAACTATCCTAAAAAATCCCCAAGACTTAATGCAGTAGATATACAATACCCACTTTAAATAGAACGGTACGTACTTAACAGTTAGATAGTTGAAATTTACACAGATGATGTATTTCTGTTGCCGTTGATAAGAAATACTAAAAACAGAATAAAATAAATATTTAAGGGGGCTCCCATACAACAAACGTGTTTTTTTTTGCCGTTTTTTTAGATAATGGTACGGAACCCTTCGTGCACGGTTTTTTTGTAATGCTATAAAAATGTGCGCCCCGCATATGCGTTTCATAAGAAAAAAAATAGTTATATTAATTCAATTACTGATAAAATGTTATTATAACGCATTAATACATATTTGTACGCCGCGGTAAGGTAAAACATGACTGTGATCCTTTCTGCACTGTACTTAACATCTTGCATGCTTTGTGTGTGCATACTCATGTTTCAGACAAATAAATGATCTACCTATCTATGATTCTATTTTTATAAATTTCGGTATTGTGTTTATGAAGTAGGTATGTCAATAAACTCTTTTTGAAATTTATAATTCGAATTTTACGTTATGATAGATAAAAGATAGTTAAATCTCAATTTATGTTAATTCCTGTGGCTCGTTACTAGAAATATCTCAATTAATGTTCCTTAAAGCTGCTTCTGTCAATAAGAAAGACACTTTGTTCCGTGTTACAAAAACCTGGAACTTTCTAAATAAGACCATGGAATCTTGGTAATGCAGTAATGATGACGTCTGACAGTGGGAAATGAAAATGATGACCGTCAATCACCTCAAATTCTTAATGATGACAGGTTCATTCATGCTCATTGACAGATTTTCATGTTGATGACAGCTTCATTTCATATGATGAACGGCTCTTATACCTACGCTACGCCCCTCTCACTGGGTCATATAGCAGGTACATCGTGATAACATTACATAAACCATCGCCGCTGTATTTACCTCGCACACACAGCACGTACCCGGCAAATGTCAAGTATTTGAACTTTAAACAAATTATACCACTTTAGGCTTACTTCAGCGGTGGAAATATTAATCTGTTTTATGTGTGTTTTTAATTAATTGATGGTGTTCAAAAAATGTAATGAGAGGCACGCAGTTGTGACGATGCTAATATAATTATTTTCACCACATGATAAACTTGTTACTTTCATAAGAATTTCAGGTAAATTGCAAGTTTAAATGTCAGTAGGTATTTTATATTCGAGCGAGTTATTTAATTCAATAAAAATCACGATAACCAAATAGTTTTATTCAAATTTAAATAATTTAATTCGAGTAACATAGACTCATATTAAAATAGGCATATACATTTACAAATAATATAAAATAAAATAAAATTTATGCAAATAGTTTACAACCATTTAAATATTCTAGATCATAATTGAAGACGGTTTTTGTTTTTCCATTTTAATCCTCATGAATTCATGATATCTTCAAAAACATAAATCTGCACATTAATCGATAATCCTATACCTATATATTAATTAACTCATGTTCAAGAGAATAATATCATTGAAATAGGTAATACATAAACGGATACGTTCCTAATCTGTATTAATATTATAAAGAGGTAAAATTTGTTTGTTTGTAAGTTTATATATAGGGGGTAATCTCCGGAACTGCCAGTTGAATTTGAAAAATAATTTTAGCATTGGATAGCCCAATTCTTGAGGAAGGTTATATGCGGACGAAGTTACAGGCAGAAACAAGTAAATTATAAGTTCATAACCTCGCACCGCTACAGGTCAATGATGAAACCTTAGACTATTGAATCTAAATCACTTAATTACTTTTAGTTCTGTCATTGAATGCGAAATTAGTATAAAATCAGATGAAAACAAAACACAATCATAATAGCAAGGTATATACCTAGATTTTGTTTCAAGTTGACACAAAACTGTAAAAATAAGCAGTAACTGAAGACTATCAGACTGTCAAAACAGTTCAAACAAACTAGAACTTCTTTCTCAACATATCACATGTCGTAAACATATATACAATGTCGTCCATCGGCATGTGCCCGTATTTTTCTGAATATTCATGTCTTTAATATTTTTCATGTTATTCATTTTTTTTTCGTTTTGTGTAGCGTTTGCCATATCTCCGATGTTGTTGGCTCGATTATTGGATTCTGTTTCATAATCAGCATATAAAGTTCGCACTCACTGCTGAGACACAGGCCTCCTCTCGGTGAGAGGGAGTGGGCTGTAATCTACCACGCGGGGCCAGTGCGGGTTGGTAGACGTCACATGTCTTTGAATTTTTGGTTCTTGGACATGCCGGTTTTCTCACGATGTTTTCCTTCACCGTTTTGAGAGCAGTGGTGATGAAATTAAATACACAAAGTAAAGCGCCTGCCTGGATTCGAACCCACGACCTACAACTCGTAAGTCGGGCCGTAACCACTGGGCCACCACTGCTCTCAGATTCTGTTTATTATTTCTAAAAGCTTATGAGTTATTTTATCGGACTAACTAACATTTTTATTAAGTCGACTATGTAAAAAAACGGAGGTAAAAACGTTTTTTCAGATTTTTTTTTTTGTGTATGTTCATAAAATCATAGGAAGATAACGAAAAAAAACAGAAATTTAAAAAAAAAATTGTCATGATAGACCCCCCTTTTAAAGTTATTTCTCGATAATATATAATTTTTCATGTTTATTCAGAAAAATGCGGGCGGCCACATGCCAATGGGCGACATTGTATATTAATCTTATGCAAAGAAGCATAAGACCCTTTCGCACACAGGTCGGTGGTGACGCAATTGGTATTCTCTTCGATCGGCTTATGATTATGTAAACAGTGTAAATATTGGCAGTCCTAATAGTGAGGCTGATAAATGTATAATGTGTTGACAATATCACCGGTCTCGCAAGTGTGTCGCGCCCCGGCCTTGAGCTGAGCCCTGAGATTCACATCACTCGCACATGTAGACCGAGCAACTAATGAGATGCATTTTAAAATATATTTTGTGTCAAGTTCAGACAATGCATCAAAGATTCGATTGTATATTTTGGCATATTATTATATTCTGCGGCTACCGGAATTGCCTGAAAGAAAACAATGATATTATAGTGCTCGTGTTCTTCTTTTTCTTGAATTAGAACACACCCATGACTCAGTGAATTATTGTTGTTGTTTGTTGTGAGTTCTTAATGAGGAGTAATAAAGTTCTTAAACCACATTCCTAATGAAAGCAGCTTCGAAGTACGCTAGTAAGACCAGTGACACTGTTAGTTCTTACGACACTATGGACCCGCTGGTACATTTGGTGCGATGCGTTACAGAATATAGACTGGGCTAGATGACATGATTATTACTTTCATAGTAAGTACACGTCTTGTCAGTTCAAGACCGCGATGTACTGGTTCTTGCTCCGACCTTCACTAAAGGAAGTTGTTGTAAGAATTTCATAATCCCTCTAAATCTTGTACGAAAACATAGTATTATTATCTTTCGAGAATATAGTATATCTTAGTGAAGAAAGCAAACGATACAACGTTACTTCAAAAGGGTATGCACGCATAGTGAATTGCAATACCCCGAAAGTACCTACTTGCTTATGCGTATTTAGATAATCTGTAGGTATTATGGAGGTACAATTATGTGATTAACCGGCAAGCATAGCGCAGGTCACAGTGTGTTTCAGTTGTCGTTCCTTCAGCACCAACTTGTTTGGTCCTGCGATACACGTAATTTTGTGTGCAAGTATCGATATGATTATTCAAAACCGTAAATCGGCCTCCTATATATATGTCACGTTTACTTTTCATTTCATTTCTCTAATCGATCATGCACACTAGTTACCTGTAACAAAGTAACACATTAACGAAGCAATCAGGGTAATTGACTCCCAATCAATGTGTACTACAATGTTACGACTTGTGATTCGCGCCAACACTGACCAACATAAAGTAGTAGTTACTTAAAGATCACGTGCTTCGCAACGTGTTTATAATTAATTGGTTGAGGAACAGGACGTCCTGTCTGATGGGAGGGCTACCGCTGTCTGTACACACCGGTAACACCTTTGAACGTTATGAATGATAAATGATTTTATATCTGTAAGTAGGTTTGTACAAACACTTTTACAAGTCAATCATATTTTTTAAAACTAGATGAGGTCGGCGTTTCCTATCTGACTACTCTGAGAAGAAAGGCCGAAAGGAACTCAGAGGTCACAGTCTCTTTTAAAGTACAGACATAATCTTGGTTAGAGCATGTGAAGACCATGTAGATTGGTGTCTAAAGTGGTCTTTTGAGGAAAGCATCACTTAGATTAAGAGGGCATTTGTCAGTTATCGTGCAGCTCAACTCAGAATTTAAGGAGCTCAACGATTCGACGAACAATACCAAAAAAAGGACATTTGGGTAGGCCACATAAATTACTCAAACTGTCAGACCATAATTAGAACTTACAGAGATTTTTTTTAAAACATAACAAAAAGGAATGACTCACATAGTCTTTACATTCACAATAATTAAAATAATATAATATTTTAAAAGTAAATATTCATGTCATTGTATATATAAAATTCATTAATGTCAATGTGTATATAAAAAACCCGGAAATAATCTTGGTCAGAGCATTTCAATCGTGAAGTTCAACTCAGAACTTAAAAGGAGCTCAATGATTCGACGAACAATACCAAAGAAAGGACATTTGGGTAGGCCGCATAAAGTACTCACAACTGCCAGATTATACGATAAGAAGATTATAAATTCATTATTTCACCAATAATTTCACACCTTATTAACCTATGTTTTGAACAAGGATGCTTTCCCACGGCCCTGAAACAAGCAGTAATAACACCTGTACATAAGTGTGGTGACAAAACTTATCCGTCTAACTATAGGCCGATATCCGACCTCCCGTCCCTGTCTAAAATTGTCGAAAGATTAATAAACCAACGATTAAGTACATATTTAACAAAACATAAAATAATTTCACCCTTACAGTTTGGCTTTACACAGGGAAAGTCTACTGAAGACGCGGTCCTAGCGCTGACCTCTAGCATCACTGAAAAAGTGGACAATCGAGAAAAGTGTCTGGCCGTCTTTCTAGACATCAAAAAAGCCTTCGACACAGTTTCTGTCCCCACGCTTCTACATAGGCTAGAAGACATTGGTATAAGAGGAGTACCACTTAAACTTCACGGAATACCTGAGTGAGCGCAGGTACGTAGTTAAAATAGGATCAGTCACTAGTTCCGAAGAAACAGTGACTTACGGAGTAGGACAAGGTAGTGTGCTCGGGCCGCCGCTGTTTCTCATTTATATAAACAGCCTATGTAACATGAGTATCGAAGGTGCTCATATATTTTCCTATGCTGACGATACAGCAATTGTTTTCTCGGGAGAAACATGGGACAGCGTTGGTCGCATCGCCGAACGAGGTCTATCTACAATAGCTACCTGGCTCGATCGGAACCTTTTAACTTTGAATATTTCAAAGACAAATTACATCTGCTTTTCCATATTTGACCGTACCCAGCCATTGCAAGATCTTCAGATTAAAATTCATACCTGCTCCAGCTCCAATAACACCACCTGCTCTTGTTTAAAAATCAATAAAGTATCCAGTACTAAATACCTTGGTGTTATACTTGATCAAAGGCTATCGTGGCATCTGCACCTAGAACTATTAATGAACAGAGTTAGGAAATTAATTTGGACGTTCAAATCTCTTCGCCACGTGACCACTAAGGATCTTATCCAGCAAATTTATGTCTCCCTGGGTCAGTCAATACTGACGTACTGTTTGCCAATTTGGGGCGGAGCATCTAAAACAAAATTTTTGGAGCTAGAAAGGGCACAGAGAGCTTTACTGAATGTCATGTTCTTTAAACCGATAAGATTCCCCACGGAAAGTTTATACTCTACCTCAAACCTTTTGTCAGTTAGGAAACTCTATATCCTGCAGATCGTATTAAAAAAACACAAATCTCTTCCCTTCATTACTTCCAAGACCCAGTCTAGGAGGAAAAATAAAGTAGCTGAAGATTGTCCAGTGAAGACTACATTTGCTACCAGGCAATTTATTAAACAATCTTCCCGTATATATAACGCTCTCAATGAACAGTGTGCCATCTACTCTATGACATACCACGACTGCAAAAAAAAACTAACTGAATGGCTCAAGAGTAAAAGTTATGAAGAAACTGAAGATATCCTATGCAAGATCACATAACTAAGAAACACATATAATTTGTACACATATACACACCACACCCACACACCCTCGCGCTATACATACCACATACTCCATACACATGCCCATCCACTACATCCCACACCTACACAAACACACACTTACACACAAACGAACCCACACACATACACACACTCACAAACATATTCTACACCCAGTGCGCTCCCATAATATTAATTAGTCTTAAATTAATCTTTTTGCTTTTTGCTTATTTCTCACACATCTTCTACAGATGATTGTAAACTGGAGGAGCGGAACCACCTAATACAAGCAAATCTTTGCTTAAAAGGTGACTCCAAACCTAACATAGTTATATATAACCTTAAGTGAAGAAATAAACATTTTTTTATTTTTATTTTTTATTTTTATAAATGCATCAATTCCCCAAGGCAGTGTTATTGGATGGCTCCTGTTCATCATCTACGTCAATGACCTTCCCAAATCATGAAAGAACCATGTGTGCTATTCGCAGACGATATATCTCTGCTTACCACATGCCAAACTTATAGCAATTTCAACGAACAACTGAGCACAATATTAAATAAAACATCAAAATGGATGGATGAGCACAACCTTGAGATTAATTATAAAAAAACCAAACTAATGACTTTCTACACTCAGCAAAAATCCCCATTACCATAAATTTCACAACAAACGGCACAAAAATTGAAGTAGTTAATGACTTTACGCTATTAGGACTCACAATAGACACACACTTTACATGGAAGGCCCATATAAAAAAGTACGATCAAAACTCTCAAAATTCAGCTACGCACTTCGAGACGTCAAAATAACTACCGACTTGCAAACTGCACCTATCTATATCCTAGAAACATGCAAATTTGTAAGAAAATACATGAACTTTTTCACAACCCGCGGCGATAAACATAAAGACCGATCTGTCAGATATACAAATATGTTAATGTTACCCTCTTCGCGTATGAAACTACATTCCAATAGCCCCCACGTAATGTCAATAAAAATATTTAATAAACTACCAGATGCAATAAAAGATGAAACCAGCGATACGACATTTATACATAAGATCAAGCAAATATTAATCAAAAAAGCATACTACACAATAAACGAATACATACATGACAAAAAAACTGATTAAACACAAACAGACACCATACACAGTTAGTCGTATATGTACATTCATACTTATATAAATAAATATTATAATATCATATAATGTTAAGTTGAACTTATCTAATTATTATTACAACTGATCTCATAATTATTTAAAAATTGTTTGATTGTTAGGTACTTAATTTTTTTTTTTAAAGAATTACTTTTATTGTTTTTGCTATGCCCTACAGGGTCCGTAATTGTACCTTAGCTTTAAGCCATTGTAACACCTTTATACCTACATTATGGAATGCAAAAAATATATGAATTTGAATGAATATGAATCATTAAAAGTAATTGAGAAAAATAAATAAATATATATATGTATGACCCACATAGTCCTCACATTCACAATAATTTAAAAAAAAAATCTAATTCACAAAGTAAATATTCATGTCGTTGTGTATATAAGTTTAAAGCTAGCAAAATAAACAAAGTTCCGAAAGTAAAAAATAAATAAATTGGAGCAGCTCAATCCCAAGCCTTTTTGTCCTCAATGTAATCTTTAACGGTATATAAAGCTTTCTGGCACAACTTAAAGCGTATACATTGACATCTGAACGAGTCACCTATTTTCTTGAGCCTTGTTGTAGAAATGAAATGAAATGAAACGAAATGAAATGAAATTGTTTATTCTGTAAATAGGATATCGAAATCACTTTTACACGTCAAATTAAAAAAAAAATTAAAAATAAGCTAGTTGAGTTCAGCGTTTCCTATCTGACTACTCTGAGAAGAAAAGCCGAAACAAACTCAGAGGTCACAGTCTCTTTTAAAGTCCAGACCTAATCTTGGTCAGGCCAACAAATAGGTACAAAAAATTGTGTTTGTTCCTAGTATATATGTTATGGATATCACTGAATTTTTAAACAATTTTATGTTTATATGGGCATAAAAAGATTATCAAAAATATACTGAGAAGGCACAGCCATTACATTAATCTCCTTAAATTCATCTCTGAGAGAGTCTCGGACTTAATTTATAAATTGATCGAACAGCTCGTTTCTGCAAAACAAAGATAGTGTGAATGTCGGCGGCATTTCCCCACAACAGAATTCCGTACGACATTACACTATGAAAATAGCTAAAGTAAACGGGCTGTCTCTATGTCAGTTAAATTACAATTTTTTCTAACAGCAAATGCTGCGGAGCTTAGCTTTTTTGACAATTTATCTATATGTGGGCCCCACTGAAGCTTAACATCCAAAGTTAAGCCCTAAAATACTGTGCTATCGTCAGGATTCAATTCTTCGCTCTCTATAAACACATTAGTTTTCACCTGCCTAGCATGAGGTAAGGTAAACTTATTGCATTTGGTTTTTTTTAAATTAAAAAGTAAATTGTTAACATTGAACCAGTGAACTACTTTTGAGATCGCGGTATTTCCATTGTTTAAACAAAATTGAAATGTCATCCGCAAACAACACTATACCATGGTTATTCTTTACGAGGTCAGGCAAGTCATTAATATAAATAAGAAACAAGAAAGGACCAAGAATTGAGCCCTGTGGGAATCCCATTGTTACTATACATCCGGGAAATCTTTTTCCATTAACGTCAACGCTCTGAATCCTATTACTCAAGTATGAAGTGAGAAGATCCAAAGCACTGTTCCAGATCCCATAGTGGCGGAGTTTCCTGATTAACGTTTCATGAAGAACGTAATCAAATGCCTTGGACAAATCACAAAAGATGCCCTATCGCATTTATCTTCCTATGCATTAAAAATATGACCTAGAAGTTCAACACTAGCATCAGTAGTTGAACGACCCTTTGTAAAACCGAACTGTTTGCTATGTAATAATCTATGTATATTAAAAAATCTTTGCAATTGCTCTAAAATTAATTTCTCAAAATATTTACTGAAGCTGATGTACTACCTGATTTAAACAAAGGTATTATTTTACTATTTTTCATAAGATCAGGAAACTCCCCATAGTCGATACACTTATTAAAGATAAGAGCTAAAGTAGGTGCTACAACGTCAATAATAGACTTGGCAACTTCTACAGAATTACCCCACAGATCTGCAGTCTTTTTTAGATTTAAAGTGTGAAAATTTTTAATTATGTCTCTACAGGTAATATGTTCAAAAAGAAATTCCGAATCGCAAACATTAACATTTTCCTCTAGCAAAGACTCAGCAACAGAAGGTGATGAGTTTAGGGATTTAATAGTTGAAACGGGAATATCTGAAAAAAAAAATCAAAGGCCGCAGCGACTTGGTAGACTGATTTTATTATGTTGTCATAACTAGACTGGCTGTAGTCAGTATTTCAGTTATTAGACCTTCCCGTTTCACTATTAATAATATTCCAAGTCGTCTTAATAGTCGTTAGTTGCTTGCCAACCATTGAGGCAAAGTTTATTATCTCATGCATGTCATTGACCGTTCCTAGCTATGCCTTTCAAACTGAAATGCAGCTATCCTGATTGACATAGACAGTAGACATAGTTAGCTCTTTCACAGTGTCCTTGGCTTGGACCAGCTCAGATTATTTCAGGAAAATGCGTTGCTAATCTTTTTTAAATACTCTTTTAGTCACGTTGCCAAGACGATGAAGTAAATCAAATATCCTCTCCGTTACCGACTGCTCGGCACTTGGCAATAAAGCAGGGTGTCGCCTTTAGCAAACAGAAATAATTTGGACTTTAACGAGCGGTCAATGTTGACCGTTTGCGATCATTTCGCGGTATTTCCACATTACAATGTAAATAATACGACCCACATTATTAAACCATACTGTTGTAAATTTGCGACCCGTTGATTAGATTTCTGAAGATAATCAATGTCTACATAGCACTATCTCAAACATTCAAGCGACAAGTCGACAACGAATGCTATTAATCAATACAATACTTTTGAAGTTTATTTTGTTCATAACTACACACAAATCGAACTGAATAAAATCAAAATTAAATTTATTTAATTCAGACTATTTTTGTCAGTACCTATTACATAATCTTAATACTATGTTAATAATGACGAAATCAATTAATACATTCAGATGACATAATATAATACCTACTCGAAATAAATAATTGAAAGAAAATTAAAATATAATTGAAAATGAATTAAATTTAAACAAAAATAAAAAAGGAATTGAAAATGAATGAATTTTTTTTTAAATAATAGATATTAAAATAAAAATTAAATTGTGACCTCAAAAACAATAAAATAAGAGTCCGGCTAACAACACTGCCACCGTCTTCAGTTAGAAACCGGTCCCGCTCTGTAGTCTAGAATGTACATATCAGTGGACGAATTCAAGCGCATCTACAGTGGCTTTACTTAGTGTTTGTATTGAAAAAGTAGTCGTTAGTCTCTCGGTAATCTTCCTATTACCTACCGGTCGGGCGCTACGAGGAATGAAGAGTAGCAAATAAGTCTGGAGGACTAGCCCAAAAAAAGATTGAAGATAGACCTAATGAAATCTTGGAAAGCAGTCCCTTCAAGCTGGAACCGTTGTTTGGAAGGTCGTGCGAGAAGCGCTAGCAAACCTACATAATAAAACGCAGTATTTACACAATTTGAACACAATTGGTGAACACAGTGGGATGTACTAATTGCAGAATATTTTGTAACCTGCTCATGAAGGTGAACACAATATTATAGTTTAGTCGTACCACGAGACTGTGGCACGTAACATGTACTTCTGCTGATGGAGAAGAAAGTATCTTCACACCAAAGAGAGAGAGAGGTATGTACAAGTTAATACATCCCTACATTACTATTAAGCATGTTTTCCTTCCCACCATATCTTTGAAACAGCAATAACTTATGTGAATCCGTCACTAATGAAGTTAGATTGTTGTAAGTTCGGCAAAATAACAGATCTTGTGATGCGGCTAGACTTCACAAACGACTTAGACAAAAGTCAAGAGTCAAGGAGATTTTGAATAAAACTGGTCACAATCGAGAGGCCTCTTGTTTGTTATCGGTGCATCCGTCACGTGATGTTCACCACAAATGTTTGTCATTTTTACAATTGAATACTTTTGTCCTAATTACTTTCTTGTCGTTTAGTTTCCTGTGCGTAGGGCGTCGCCTGCGTCGTGACGTCACAGCTCTACGCTATATATGTCGCGGCGACCTCGACCGCGCATCACTCATCACGCGACAACATGAGAGCCATCGTGAGTATTATTAATTATCCCTAATTTCACCCCTTCGCAATATTATAAGTAGGTTAATTACCAACATTCGAAAGTTTTATCAATTTATGGTCAAGGATTTTACCGTGTCACCTACAAATACGTTAACATATAAGGTACCTTATTATATTGATATATGTTTTGTTTCATAACTTTCAGTCATAACTAAGAAACATCTCACATCTCAAAATGCAGTGTCCACTTCTGTGCAACCTGCAATAAAGTCATAGCTTTGTGTAATTAACGTTTTTGTCATTTTCCAGCTACTACTGTGCGCCCTAGCGGCTCTGACATCTGCCACAGAGAAGCGCGTAAAGCGAAGCTTCTTCAAAGGGCTGGGCTTAGACTTACTAGGCGGCGGCTACACGGGCTACGGAACTGGCCTCGGTAGCAGCTATGGCAGCGGCTACGGCAAAGACTACGGCTACGGCACCAGCCAAAGCGGCTACGGAATAGCCCGGAGCAACGCGTACGGCAGCGGCACCGCCTACTACAGCAACACCGCGCCAGCCGCCGTGCCGTACACGTACCCTTCTTCGTCCGCTAACTCGTACTCGTCGTCGTACGCGTCTCCCGCTGCACACCCTACTTCCTCATACGCTGCGTCGCCAGGCTACGCCGCGCCCGCCACGCGCGTGGTCTCCGTCAGCAAGGTGGTGAACGTGCAGCGTGAGGTCACCGTGCCGCAGGTTGTCAACGTGCGCAAGGTCATCAGCGAGCCCAAGATCATCACCGTCAAACAAGTGGTTCCTTCCACCGGATACTCCGGCTACGGCAGCGGGGGATCTACAGGCTACGGCAACGTGGGGTCGATCGGCTACGGTACCGTGGGTTCGTCCGCCTACGGCAGCGCGGGATCTACTGGCTACTCGAACGGGTACGGGTACTCTGATGCCAGCGCCGGGGCGTACTCCGGTGCCTATGCTGGGGCTTACTCTGGGGAATACGCCGGAGACTACAGCGGCTCGAGTTCAACCAGCGATGGCAACGGCTGGTGGTGACGTGATACAACACATGATAGCACTAGTTTATTAAATGACTTCTGAACCAAATGTTATTGTTTCTCTTCTAAACTACTTGCGGTGCAGAGTGGCTAGTAACGTACGAAGGTAACTAAAACAAGTGTAAACAACCGTAAGTGAAAATGAAATAAAAGGGAAACACTTTAGAATCTTTTATTAGCGAAATCATTGTATTGTATTCATCGAAATCTATTAATTAATAAACAGAATAATAAATAGAATATTGACCGTTAAAGTTTACACGAGGTGTGATAAATACATATTAAAAAAAAACAACTTTATTTCAGACTTAGGTCTACAATTTTGTTAGTATTTTGGTGTAATTAATTGGCGTTTCATAAAGAAAGATAACTTTTATTTTAAACGAGAAGTTCAAGTCCAAGTCGTCTATGTTATACAAAAGTCAACAGTTGTAAGTGCAGATGTTTGTCCGAAATCTACAGATCCGGTATGTTTAAAAAGTTAAGTATACGTACATAATAATGACTGAACTTGCACGTCATGTGCGTGTATACTCATGTCTAGGATAAAATAATGATTTTGTAACCTCAATTTTCGTCTTTGATGACATACATGATTCATGGTCTTGTTAGTCGTAAACACCCAATCAATTTCTTAATATTTAACCACTAAAGCATCTTGAACTACTCTCATTCATAATATGCGTCTCAGAAGACCCAAAAACTGTACACACAATATAATTTTTCATTAGATGTGGTCGTAGAGAGTCGCTACAACCTGAACATACGAGTAGATACCTACATATCTAAATGCTGCAGCTAATGTAATCAGCGGATACTATGATTGCGGTTTGACCGGAACCCAAAGGTTGATAGAATGTGCTTAAAGTATTAAATAATATTAATAATAAACATGAGAAACTGTGTCAATATGCGAAGATTCGACACAAAGAGACTTTAACAATTCCGTCGCATCGCATTGGAAGCGGTTCAGTGCAGCAGAGTTGATGACGGAAAGTATTGAGAGAATGGATGTCCCGTTCGATCAGTTTATAATTTGAAACAATTTTCTTAAAAAAGAAAGAGAGTGACCTGTGCGCGTGAAAGGAATTCATACTACAACGAGCTTGAATAGGAATGATGCATAGATCAAAAAAAAAAAAAAAAATCAGTCAGTCAGATAATTAAAAAATATTAGACACGTATTTTTTGTTTTATCATATTAATACAAAAATTACTTAGATTTAACGCATTAAAGTTGGGGAGTGGGGTCGTAACGTCACAAGTAAGTATAAAATCTACATACTCGTGACGTCATGGCACATTTTAATTCAATGTATCGCCGTAATCTTTTGATAACGTAAAAAAAGAAAAAATACGTGTCCAATGTTTTTTAATAAACTACATGACGAACAACAATCTGTTTTTTGTCGTCATCCCTATTGTGTTTAGACGAAATAAACGGTTTGTTATTAAAAAAAGTAAAGATCTTTTATTAATCAAAACATAAATTGGCAAAAATAGTTTGACTAGACTGTGTCTTCACCATCCGCTGGTGTACCCAGCCCCGTATGAGGAAGAGGCGGCGGCGGAGTACCGGGAACCGATAGGCGAGAAGGCGGAGTGTGCACTTTATAACGGCACCAGCTTCTTGATGATGATGACATTAGGCTCGCTGATGACCTTACGCACATTGACGAACTGCGGCACAGTGAATTCTCGCTGCACCTGCACCACCTTCTTGACGAAGATGACGCATATCGCGGGCGCCGAATAAGACAAGGCGTGGGCCGAGTAGCTCACAGCGGGTGCTGAGTAGCTTATGGCTGGAGCAGAGTATCTGACGGCCGGAGCTGATTAGCTAGCAGCGGCTGCCGAATAGCGGGCGCTGAGTAACTGGTGACGGGTGCCGAGTCACTCACAGCCGGCGAGGAGTAAGTTTCAACTGCAGAAGCAGCGTAACTGACGGCTGGAGCCGAGTAGTTGGTGATGGGCACCGAGTAGGACACTGTAGGCGCCGAGTAGCTTACAGCCGGCGCGGCGTAGCTGAAGGATGGTGCAGAGTAGGCTGCCGGCGCGGAGTAGGAGCTGCTGCTCAGCCCGTGCAGTCCATGCAGGAAGCCGCGTTTGTCACGCACGTTACCGGCGCTGGCCGCACACAGCAGCGTACACACTGCTACCTGAAACATGTTATTGCACAATCAAACTTGCCTGCAGCACTCGCATATTGCACCGTCGCACACAGTGCCACCTGCACACTCGTCACCAACACATACTCACCAAAGTCTTCATGTTGCTCATGGGTCACAGATGCGTGTTGTCTTCACTACGCACATTATATACCACACGATGTGACATCGCCGTGTCCTTCCTACTGCCCTACGAAAGCGCTGGAACTTATCCAAATTCTGGAAAAAGTAGAAGTCTGTAGGGGCAAGGTCTGGTGAGTACGGTGGATGACGGAGAACTTCCAACCCCAGCTCTTGTAACTTGGAGATCGTCTGCTGTGCAGTATGAGGTCCAAAACTGACCAAAACTGGTTGGAGATGTGCGAGCTTCTCCATCGTTATGTTCAGTTCTTCACAGTACATATCTGCAGTAATGATCATCCCGTTTGGTAAAAAACGAATGAACGTGATGAATGACACCGGCGCTAGACCACCAAAGACTGACCATCAGTTTTTTAGGGGTCAGTTTTCGTTTGATGCATTGTTTAGGTGCTGAACCAGGAGCTAACCAACTTGCTGAGCGCTTGTGATTGTCGAACCAGAATTTATTTTTCATCGCAAATAACAATTCGATTCAATATGCCTTCGTTTGTGTGCCTGTTGAGCTGTGCAAGGCTCAACTCGATGCGTGCTTCGCGCTGGGGATCATTCAATTCGTGGGGCACCCATTTGTAAAGCTTTTTTACCTTGCCAATTCGACGCAAATGGACCAATATTGTTTTGATGCTAACATCGAAAGCTGCTGCAAATTCAGCTGTAGATTGAAAATCATCAGCTTCCATCAGAACAGCGAGGGCAAACCAATAACGGGTGGTGCGATCGTTAGTAGTGTTCGCTCCGTATACGTCGTTGATGTTGCGTGCCGCTTCTGCCGCTTTGCTGCCACAACGGTACTCATACTCCATAATCACTCGAATTTTTAACGTATCCATGATGACGAAATACGTACAAATGCGATGAAAAGAGAACGCTAACCACTAAACAAATGACTAATTTTCAAAAAAAGAATTCCATATTTTAAAAATAAAAATAATTTGAACTTAGAATTCTTAGAGATAAAAGAATAAAAAAACCCAAATAGCCCGTAAGGCAGAACGGCAGTTTCATAGGTAAAAATTAAAAAAAACAACAGAAGGTAAAGTAAAGTTAAAAAGTAAGGTAAGGATAAATGGAAAAAATGGCAGGGGGTGACTTGCACATTCAATAATGTGCTCCCGAAAACTGTCGCTAGCACATATTGACGTAGCGACAAGGGGGCAACATAAACTAAGGTGCATGAGGAGTGGAGAGGTATTCTACTGCTATCAGGACAACCCCGGAAGTAAGGTTAAGATACGAGCATATTTTTTCTTGGAAATCTCCTCTCAAGCCGGCCAATAAAGGCAAGAAAGAGTTGAGAAATCTATTTCTCGTCAGTGTTGATTGATAATTCAAAAGGGCCCGTTATTTTTTTAATTGAATTAGCTGTGCCCCGCAGTTTCACCCGCATAATAGAATATCGAGATAAAATGTATTCTATGTTGTTCATGTGCCAGTTAAATTTCATCCAAATCCGTTCAGCCGTTCTAGCGTCAAAGCGAAACAAACAAACATACAAATCACAAACCTTTTCTCTTTATTTATAATAATATTAGTTTGGATGCAGGAACAACAATTCTCCCGGGAAATAAGGTCCATGGGGTCGCTACTGCCCAACAGCGTGCCACATGTTGCCCTGCCGGTTAATGTCTCTCTTGGTCTGGCTCCTGACCCTGCAAAGTAAACTCTACAGGCACAGACGTCTATAGGAACACGCAAGCCCCACCACAAGGTCAACGTAGAGATACGGCGGTGTATTATTTAAAAAAAAATACTTTCAGTATTATTATTTTAACCTACACACATCAAAAGTGTCTAGGGATCAACATATATTTTTGCAATAACTTTTCTCCTGATTGATATTAATTAAAATTTTCTTTAAGGATTCATCAAATAAAGTGTTTTCGTTTGTCACAGTAACGATAAACCAAGTCACCTTTGCATTAATAAAGAAATTTGCCATTTTCCTAATAAAGGGATTTTTGACATTTGAACCACTAACATTAAAGTTCGAAAAAAAGACTGAAATAACAGTTTTCTTTAAAATTTTATTGGGTAACTTAAACAATTAATAATCCGTGTTTCTACCGCGAACACTAACAACACAAGAACATCGGTTTGGCATACTCAAAATGAGTTCATCCAAATCACGCTGTGGAATGGCCGCCCATGTTCGTTGCAACAACAAAAAAAGGTCTTCTTGCGACTGGATACCCTCCATATTCGGCAGAGCTCTTCTCTGTAGCATATCCAATGCATGCTCAATCGGGTTCAAGTCTGGCGACTGAGCAGGCCAGAGCAGGACATTGATGTTAGCTGCGGCGAGAGTCTGTCTTACAACTCTTGCGGTGTGCGGTCGTGCATTATCATGCATTAACTGAAATAAGGGACCGATTTGCACTTGTAGAGGAACGATGACGTCAGATACAATCGTCTCAGCATAAATTTGAGCGTTGAGGTTGCCTCTGATCCAAATCAACTCAGTTCTTCCGCCGATCCAAATACCCGCCCATACCATGATGGTTCCACCACTATAAGGATGGACTTCCTGGCAGGATTTTAATCGCTGTTGGCGTCCAGGGGTTCTCCAGTGTCGTATACGTCTTGTATCCGGTCTCATACCAAAACGAGACTCATCAGAAAAGCACACGAAACGCCATTGTTCTTCTGCCCAATTTCTGTGTTCAAGAGCCCATTGATATCGAATCCTACGATTGTGCATTGCTATAGGTGGTACCCGTAGCGGTCTTCGGGAATGAAGGTTCACTTCATGCAAGCGGTTTCTGACTGTTTGGTCGCTAATTAAGTTCCCTGAAGAGTGATGAAGCCTCACGGCTAACATCATGGCGGTTATTGTTGGAGCTCTTCGAGTTAAGATTTGAATGTATCGGTCTTGTCTCCGTGTGGTGCAGCGATACCGTCCTCCATGGCGCTCAGCCACGGTACCAGTGCTTCGGTAACGTGTCCAAAGTCGACTGATAACACTCTGACTTGTATTCAGAGCTAAAGCCACAGTACGTTGCCGGGAACCAGCTTCTATCATTCCCACGGCTCTGAGCATTTCTTCCCTGCTTAAATGACGTCGCCGCTCCATAATAACGTTGGTTTTAATCAGTAGTAGGGAAACAGTAGCACTAATAATGTCTTCAATGCGTTGTATGTTTTTATAGGGAAAATATTGACAGCTGATTTTCATCTTTTACTCGAATTTGATTAACAGTTCCTGTTTCAAATTATGAAATGCACCAAAAAGGATCCATATAAATTTATATAATCATAAATTTATTACAAAGCCACATCTCAATCTCAAGAAATCCGCATAAAAATGCTTGATCCCTAGACACTTTTGATGTGTGTACATTTATCGAACAATGTCGGCGCGCGCACATCTTGCTTTGTTTACCTGGAGTCTAGGTGGCTCCGCCGCGCCGCCTGCTGCGTCAGCTTTGCGTAAGATTCTGTTTGTTCCACAAAGGATTACCTGTGACCAATTCGTGAAATGTTCTGGAGTACCGCATGGGGGCTCCACATCTACCATATCCAATGAATTGCAATTGCGATCTACCTACATACTGAAACAAATACATAATAGATACTTCCAAATGTCTCCCCGTCCACACTGGCTGGCTGGCGAGGTCATGCGCGCGCGTGAACTTCAACTCGCGCGCATTATACCGGAGCCGGCTACCACAGCGGCCACTGCGCTTCGGAGACATTGTGAGAGGTCAAGCGATGATGCTTACGTATGCAGGTGCACGGCACGGTCTCGGTCGGTTCTGGTCGGCTCGGCACAATTAGAGCTCAGCCCAACGGTTTTTTCCTATATATGTTCAATTATGGCGCCCGGTTTTGCGAAATTATGCTGCCCCGAACATGTGTGTAGCACCCCTAATATAATCGTTACTTTCATCGATGTAGCTAATGCAGACTTTATATGAATGCGTAACTGTGTTCAATAAATTATATGTTTAAATAGTGTAATTGGCTTCGGTTGTTCTATTTCAAGTAAATAAATAAATATCGAGTGCAGAGCATCTGTTACCTTTATTACCTACACAGTTCAACACTTCACATCATAAAGAACTACATAATAAATAAATAAAATTACGATTGTTAAGTAATACAGAAATAAGAGCGGAAGTAGAAAGTATCGGACCTTAGACACTACCTTGAGGGGCTCTGAAGCGAACCGTTTTTGTATCTAAGTTAAAAATAGTTTAAGTGATCGATATATATGGGACTGATTATATTTTTGGGTTTCCCTATGTTACGCCGAATGATGAAAGATAAATTGACAGCTACAGCCCGAACAGTCACACGCATACCCTAATAGCCGATGCGACTCAATTGTTTTACCGAAACATTAAAACCCTTCAAAATCGACCTATTTATAAAAATATAATATCTACCCAAAATTACTAAAACGCCAACGCTTTCGAATATGAGAATTATAACCTTCTCACGGTTGATTAAGATTATAAAACACTTTTCATTCTGGCCTGATGCTAATATCTTACGAAAGAAGATCACCACAAAGATAAGATAGTTGTAAAATAACATACTTCGCACTAAGATGACGTATCGAATCAATGGTAAGCTTTTAACCGCGGCTTCGTCCGCGTGGTTGCCGTTATTGAATCGACCGTCCACTGCTACGCAGGATGTGCACGGCAAGGTTTACCACGGATCATTTGTTTGCTAGCAATTGTTGTGCGTAGCGTGGCCGTGAGTTGTAGTGGACGATCTCGCCTACATTTTCAGTAAGTAGGTACATAACTAACATGTACGTAGCTTAGCCGTGGGCTGAAGTGGAACGACGGGCTTATAGTCGCACTAGATGGAATAAAGGCGGTTATCGTGGCGCGAGTTTTTCTCTCTATCAATTGGTTACCACTAATCAATGTTGACAAAAAACGTGCACTTAAATTGACCTTTGCATATATTGCATACATAATCAATATTTGCACAATTTGATGTCCTAATGACACAAGTGTCATAATAATTCCTACTAGGAAGTCAAGATTATATTCTTGTCTGCTTCACAAGATTATGTTCTTGCTTAACAAGGCTAGTTTAGTAATTAGAAAATATTATTATGTTGAATATACAAGAACGTAGTAAATCAATAATCATCAAACTAACAAAAACATTTTATAACGATTTAATGATACTGTGCACAAGATAAACATAACGCCTTACAAAAGCTGATCGAAGGATAACATACTTATAATTTAAGCTATTCATATATATACATTTACATTTGCTAACTGTTTTCTAAAGATAAGGATTTGCTTGCTGTCGTGCTTGCATACTGGCGGGTGCATACTGACAATGTCAACTGATTGATTCCTTGGCTTGGCTTGGCCAAGGAATCAGTCAGTTTATGTCAGCCAGTGTGTCTTCTTTACTCGCAAACATTTCAACTATCGAGTGTAAGTTTTCATCGAATAACTATTACTACAGGGGAAAGCTGAACCTAAATAAATGGCTTTTATGCGGATTAAGTACATACCACTATTTCTAAAAACCAATAAAAGAAATTGATGATCATCCACACCACGCATGTGTGTTCTCCCAACATTAACTTAAAAATCCGTACCTAATTACGGGACTAACAATTACTAGGATAGTCATAAATCTTTGTTAAGGTCTGATTAAGACGGTAGTGAGACTGAAGGCCACTACAATGTGGTATTATGTTAAATAGCAAACATTCTTGAATTTTAGAGATCTCATAATCTGATACATCTCGGGTAACAGATTAAAATCAGTAGAAATAGAATCAGCATGCGAAACTCGTGCCACAGTTCTAACATACATAGATCAAGGTTCAGTTCCGTTTGACCCTCACGCAGGCGAGTGTGAACTGCGATATCTTACAATACGTGCAATGCACTGGAGTGTGTGAATGTGAACATGATGGATGAGAAACAAAACTGCAGTATGTACCCACGATCGTTTCGACCAGGCTTAGCTTTGAGTCTAGGTCAACTGATCAGATTTCCGGCCACCGTAGGCGCGGGCTTGCGGGCGGTGAGCAATGGGTAGCTCGCCGTCCGATAAGGACCAGGCCCGGGTCGACGGCGCGTTGTGTTCCACGCGCGCCTCAAAGAGATGTCAGCAGAATTGACGGGGTCCATTAGGGCCGATGCCTGCCGGGGGTGCGAAGAAAACCGAAAGGGAGATCGTGGCCCCCGGCAACAGGGCAACCGAAGGAACACGGGTGGGTTTTAGTCAGTAAGAGTCTGACGCCCTCCCGCTCCGCCCAGAGCGGGAGAAGTTATTTGATGATTTCCCAACCAAAATCAACTGATCAGTTTCTCAGTAAATTGAGATAGCAAGTAAACGTAGAAACCTAGTAAGCTTAGAGCCAGCAAATAAACATAATTACTCTAATGTTATATTTTTTGGATGGCACAGTCAAGTTCCAAGTCCGAGTCTTAAGTTAAGTTTACTAGGTTTGCTATCTCAATTTACTGAGAAATTATCACAATATGAATTATTTGAAGAACATATCCTTTTTTTTTTGTTTTTGGGTTGGAAATCATCAAATAACTTCTCCCGTAGCGGACCCCGTCAATTCTGCTGACATCTCTTTGAGGCGTGCGTAGAACACAACGCACCGTCGACCCGGGCCTGGTCGTTATCGGACGGTGAGCTACCCATTGCTCACCGTTCGCATGCCCGCGCCTACGATGGCCGGAAATCGGCTTGCGATTCCCGCCGCCCTGGGCGTCTCCTCCTGCGGCGGTTAGGGGCGTGAGGGCGCGAAATTTGCTTCTCCCTCACGCGTCCCGCCTCCTCCCGAAGGAGCATTACCGCTTCGCAGAAGGAGGTGACGGCCTCCCATTTCCTCTCGCTCCGTACCATGGCCTGAACAGGGTCGGACGCGAGAGATCACCGCCGCCGATCGCCTCCACGAGGACATGGCGATGCTCTGCCCGAGCTGGGCAGACCTCCACCGTATGCTACACTCCATTTCTCGTGGCAGTGGAGTTAAGCCCCGGCGTTTCGCCTCCTCGCACCACTCCCAAATGTGCGCGAGGACCTTTACCTCCAGATCCCATGACGGTAATCCAGTTAGGAGGCTCGCCGCCTCGCAGGAGACCGTGTGGTATCCTCGGGCCAGCCGGATGGCCATGACCCTCTGGGACGCGAACATATCCTAAGGAACTAATCAAAAAGTTATAAATTATCACAACAAAAAATCAATCCATCATTACTGAAATCAAAATGGATTAGCATTGCATATTTGAAATTCTGAAAATCGCTCACCTGCTTACAATAAAATTCCGGGTGAATTTTGAGGATTCCGCAAAAATTGCTCAGAATTCATTATAAAATATTTCACAATAGAATGTGAAAATAGTCGGCGATACATTCCGTGCGATGCAATAGAGTGGTCTACTTGCAAATGAGACCACACACGAGTGCATGTGCAATAGAACCTGTAAGTCTGCTCCTATTGATCAACCGGCAGGCTGCGCCCGCGCCGCCGTCATCCGCCGCCGCTCACACGATGTGCCACTAACAAATAAAAAACTAACACTTGCACAGTAATTGAGACTAATCTAGATTAGTAAATCAGCTTTTAATTGTATAATTATTGCTCGGCAGTCGCCACACGATCGAGATAATTGATATTCTAACCAGCTTACAATAATTGTGTTGCACCGGCCGGGGTTTGTTTCAATTTTAAAAACAAATTATCTAATGTTATACTGAAAACAATCGTAAATTATTTTATTTCTTAAAATCGAAATGATGAATTATCTATTTACATCTTTAGAATGTACCAGAGCACCATCGAAACAATGCAACTTACTACTCGAACAACTGTTACTTATATTTTATAAAGTATACTGAATCAGAACGATGTCCGTCCATGCCACTGCTCCGTGACCATGACTCACAAATAGACCGGAGGGCTAGTTTGTGTTACGCATGTTGTAACACATAGTTAGTACTCACACTTTTGTTTCATATTCGAGAGGCAGGCTTTAGTAACAGTTACATAATGCCTTTGACTTTTAACTAAATAACCTATTCACTTCCTTTTAAGGGATGATGATGCGCAGCAAAATTCCTCTCTCGAGATATATGTACCAACTAGCATTGCTGCTCATCTAGAGGCCCTTTCAAAATTCAAAACCGTCCTACCGCTTATAAGATGATTTTGTGAACACCAATACTTGACAATAATGGTGCTTACAACCAAATTAGCCCTCGATCGTTCATTGTAACAGGCAATTAAAAAATAAAATTTTATAAAGAAAAAATAATGCATAAGAAAATGATCATCTACTAATTTGGTATCCATCCCAGAAAATGTTTGTTTTGGTCTGAATGAGCCTCAGCGTCAACGAGACAGACCGACATGTCACTGAACCGCGGCGCGAGATGATATGCATCATCCCTCCTGCTTGACGCGTCTGTCGAGGACGCGTTGCGTCAGCGGCGCGCGCGCGACGTATATATATCTCGGGAGCGCGGCACACGCATCATACAACAACCACCCACCACAACAACAACATGAAAGCCTTCGTGAGTTAATCATATATTTAAAAATAATATCCTTAATTACTACTATTGCAAAGTGCATTGAAAAAGCTCCTCTTGTAGCACTCGCAGTGTTTCGAAAATCTTTACAGTTAGCTGGGAGTTGTGAACATACCAGATCCTTCAGCTTGTTGTCAGCATTACTTGACATGGTGTATTAATGAATTGCTTTAATTCCAGATCGTCCTGTGCGCGCTGGTGGCTCTGGCGGCGGGCGCCGCGGTGCGCGAGAAGCGCGGCTACAGCAGCGGCTGGAGCGGTGCCAGCTCGCTCGGCTCGGGCTACTCCGGCGGCTACTCCGGTGGCTCCTCCGGCGGCTACTCCGGCGGCTACTCCGGCGGCTACTCCGGCGGCTCCTCGGGCGGTTACTCGGGCGGCTACTCCGGCGGTTCCGTCGCCGCGCAGATCGTCGCCGTCAATAAGGTGGTGAACGTACAGCGTGAGGTCACCGTGCCGCAGGTCGTCAACGTGCGCAAGGTGATCTCCGTCCCGCAGGTCATCACAGTCAAACAAGTCGTGCCCGTATCCGGCGGCTTCGGCGGTGGTTTCGGCGGCGGCTACGGCGGAGGATACGGCGGTGGATACAGCGGCGGATATGGTGGCGGTTCCTCCGGCGGATACGGCGGCGGATCCTCTGGCGGTTACTCCAGCGGTGGCTGGTGGTGATCACTCTAGTCAACAACAGTGAAAAATGTGATTTATTTAAAGTTCGTTTAATAAAAAAGCTATTTTAATACAACACAGTGGTATCATTCTGTTTCTAGATTTAAATACTATCAGTAGATGAAGATTGGCAGCAAATCTCTGTTTAGCATAATTATCTCAGTAATGAGGACGACTTAAGGCCTCTTCAGTGGAGGAGGGTTAGTCTTTTGTATTGATAGGTACACGCTCACTGGATCAGAACCGCTTTGCAGAGCAAGAAGGTTGTTGAACGCTGACCCAGTTCATGCTGCCGTATAGCATTTAGTATTCTTCTTCTTTTAAAGTACGCGAGAAGAGAAGGCTGAGTTCGCAATTGTAATCAAATTTGTCCGTTCAAATAATTATTTTCAATTATTAATGATTGTCAAATAACCAAAGTTTTGGCGATCATTATTACGGTGTTCATTAAATGGAAAAGCCTGTCTTAGATCTCGAAGTACATAGTCAGTGGGTATCTAAAAACACACATTTAATCAAATGGATTGCGTTGACTGTTTCAATCTTAAAACAGTCTCTGAGCCTTCTCTGTCAGTTACATTGATTGTGTACAGTGTACAGCCACAACTAGTTGTATTATATTCACGTGCCATGCATTTAAACTAAAGGACTAGCCTATCGCCACCAACCGGTAACAAAAGTTACGTGATGCTGGAGGGAACTTTCTAGTGGACAAAACCTCTAGCACTTCTTCTAATCCGGGGTTTGAATCCTTCACCACTCTCAGCAGTGGCGTTAGTGACTTCTACACGAACGAAACGGATCAAAAATTGTTTAAAAATGACAAGCGTTCCTAACAGTTCTCAATTAAAATCATCAGATCCTAATCTCAAAGCATTAAGACTTAGCCAGGAGCAGGCGGTTAGCACTTAGTTACCTATTAGATAGTTACAGTTTGCGAACAAGAAATGCACTGTTGTTTTTAAATGAACTAAGAACAAGTTCGACAAAACTGAGTTTATGGTGATGCTCAAACTTAATATTACGTTTTTGTCACCAGCAGGCGTTCAACACAACAGTACTACTTAGTCTTAAATATTTTCAGGTGAGCTAAAACTCTTATACAAGGTACGATTTAATTACATATCACACTTTGGTGGGTTACTCCCGTCTGGCAACGCTCCCGTTTGGCAACGCTTAGGCTCTAGATAGACGGACTGCATTTCAACTGCAAATCTGCAGTTTGAATGCAGTCGTTGCAGTTTAAATGCAGTTTACGACTGTGTAACATATACTTACTAATAGCGATGTATCGCGTGCTTCAGGTACAGTCATTCTAATCTAGATTAGTAAATCAGCTTTTAATCGTATAATTATTGCTCGGCAGTCACCACACGATCGTGATAATTGATATTCTAACCAGCTTACAATAATTGTGTTGCACCCGCCGGGGTTCGTTTCAATTTTAAAAACAAATTATCTAATGTTATACTGAAAACAATCGTAAATTATTTTATTTCTTAAAATCGAAATGATGAATTATCTATTTACATCTTTAGAATGTACCAGAGCACCATCGAAACAATGCAACTTACTACTCGAACAACTGTTACTTATATTTTATAAAGTATACTGAATCAGAACGATGTCCGTCCATGCCACTGCTCCGTGACCATGACTCACAAATAGACCGGAGGGCTAGTTTGTGTTACGCATGTTGTAACACATAGTTAGTACTCACACTTTTGTTTCATATTCGAGAGGCAGGCTTTAGTAACAGTTACATAATGCCTTTGACTTTTAACTAAATAACCTATTCACTTCCTTTTAAGGGATGATGATGCGCAGCAAGATTCCTCTCTCGAGATATATGTACCAACAAGCATTGCTGCTCATCTAGAGGCCCTTTCAAAATTCAAAACCGTCCTACCGCTTATAAGATGATTTTGTGAACACCAATACTTGACAATAATGGTGCTTACAACCAAATTAGCCCTCGATCGTTCATTGTAACAGGCAATTAAAAAATAAAATTCTATAAAGAAAAAATAATGCATAAGAAAATGATCATCTACTAATTTGGTATCCATCCCAGAAAATGTTTGTTTTGGTCTGAATGAGCCTCAGCGTCAACGAGACAGACCGACATGTCACTGAACCGCGGCGCGAGATGATATGCATCATCCCTCCTGCTTGACGCGTCTGTCGAGGACGCGTTGCGTCAGCGGCGCGCGCGCGACGTATATATATCTCGGGAGCGCGGCACACGCATCATACAACAACCACCCACCACAACAACAACATGAAAGCCTTCGTGAGTTAATCATATATTTAAAAATAATATCCTTAATTACTACTATTGCAAAGTGCATTGAAAAAGCTCCTCTTGTAGCACTCGCAGTGTTTCGAAAATCTTTACAGTTAGCTGGGAGTTGTGAACATACCAGATCCTTCAGCTTGTTGTCAGCATTACTTGACATGGTGTATTAATGAATTGCTTTAATTCCAGATCGTCCTGTGCGCGCTGGTGGCTCTGGCGGCGGGCGCCGCGGTGCGCGAGAAGCGCGGCTACAGCAGCGGCTGGAGCGGTGCCAGCTCGCTCGGCTCGGGCTACTCCGGCGGCTACTCCGGTGGCTCCTCCGGCGGCTACTCCGGTGGCTACTCCGGAGGCTACTCCGGCGGCTCCTCGGGCGGTTACTCGGGCGGCTACTCCGGCGGTTCCGTCGCCGCGCAGATCGTCGCCGTCAATAAGGTGGTGAACGTACAGCGTGAGGTCACCGTGCCGCAGGTCGTCAACGTGCGCAAGGTGATCTCCGTCCCGCAGGTCATCACAGTCAAACAAGTCGTGCCCGTATCCGGCGGCTTCGGCGGTGGTTTCGGCGGCGGCTACGGCGGAGGATACGGCGGTGGATACAGCGGCGGATATGGTGGCGGTTCCTCCGGCGGATACGGCGGCGGATCCTCTGGCGGTTACTCCAGCGGTGGCTGGTGGTGATCACTCTAGTCAACAACAGTGAAAAATGTGATTTATTTAAAGTTCGTTTAATAAAAAAGCTATTTTAATACAACACAGTGGTATCATTCTGTTTCTAGATTTAAATACTATCAGTAGATGAAGATTGGCAGCAAATCTCTGTTTAGCATAATTATCTCAGTAATGAGGACGACTTAAGGCCTCTTCAGTGGAGGAGGGTTAGTCTTTTGTATTGATAGGTACACGCTCACTGGATCAGAACCGCTTTGCAGAGCAAGAAGGTTGTTGAACGCTGACCCAGTTCATGCTGCCGTATAGCATTTAGTATTCTTCTTCTTTTAAAGTACGCGAGAAGAGAAGGCTGAGTTCACTGAGTTCATTGAGTACCTCCGCATATGTGTTATATAGGTTATCCTCCATAGTAGACGTCAAAACACTTCTTACGGCTTACTACGGAATAGTTGAATCGCACTTACGCTAGGGTATCATTTTCTGGGGGAACTCAAATGATCGAGATATAGCTTTTAAGGCCCAGAAAAGATGTCTCCGATCATTGTTAAAACTTAAATTGACAGACAGTTGCGCGCCTTATTTTAAGTTACATAAAATCTTAACACTTCCGTGTGTCTATATTTTTGAAGTAACTTTGTTTGTCTAGGAAAATCCATCTCGTTTTGAGCGCCTGGCTGTTGTATTCCCAAGGAATAGGCGTGACAACAGCAAATTATGTCAAGTATCATGTCGAACCACTTTGATGCGTAAGAGCCTTTCTTGCATGGCCCCCATTATCTACAATAAATTACCGAGTAGTTGGAAAGCTTTAAATAAAGCACAATTTAAGATTAGATTGCGGAATTTTTTGGTAAACAAAACGTACTACAGTGTAACTGAGTTCCTTTCGGAGAAAAATATTTGTTAATTAGTGACATCTTGATTTAAAAAAAAAATATTTTTGAAATTTTTGATTTTTGACATTTTGATCTTTGACATTTTGATTTCTGACATTTTGATTTTGGAATCGTAATAATAATGATATTGTTTTTTATACTTTTATTTTAAGAAATATTTAAAAATGTAAATTTTAAGATTTTAAATGAATAAACGGAAATAATGATATTGGTAATAGTAATGAAATATTAAATTATGTAATGACAATGGTATGATATTTGTAAAAGTAATGACGTGATATTTAATCTTATGATACTAATTTATATTTTCCTTTTAATACAAACATATATTTTTAATTATGTTGATGATTTAAGAATTTTATAATGGTAATTTATAAATTGATCTAAATAAGTGTAATAATAGTGATATAAATAATTCCAAATGTTTGCATGCCGATTGGTAAAATGTGGCTGAGCTAAATGTAATCTTAAGAACTATTATGTATTATCCATATTTGCAAAATAAAATTCTATTCTATTCTATTCACAATTGTAATCAAATTTGTCTGTTCAAATAATTATTTTCAATTATAAATGATTGTCAAATAACCAAAGTTTTGGCTATCATTATTACGGTGTTCATTAAATGGAAAAGTCTGTCTTAGATCTCGAAGTACATAGTCAGTGGGTATCTAAAAACACACATTTTATCAAATGGATCGCGTTGACTGTTTCAATCTTAAAACATTCTCTAAGCCTTCTCTGTCAGTTACATTAATTGTGTACAGTGTACAGCCACAACTATTTGTATTATATTCACGTGCCATGCATTTAAACTAAAGGACTAGCCTATCGCCACCAACCGATGACAAAAGTTACGTGATGCTGGAGGGAACTTTCTAGTGGACAAAACCTCTAGCACTTCTTCTGACCCGGGGATTGAATCCTACACCACTCTCAGCAGTGGCGTTAGTGACCTCTACACGAATGAAACGGATCAAAAATTGTTTAAAAATGACAAGCGTTCCTAACAGTTCTTAATTAAAATCATCAGATCCTAATCTTAAAAGAACAATTTCGACAAAACTGAGTTTATGGTGATGCTCAAACTCAATATTACGTTTTTGTCACCAGCAGGCGTTCAACACAACAGTACTACTTAGTCTAAAATATTTTCAGGTGAGCTAAAACTCTTATACAAGGTACGATTTAATTACATATCACACTTTGGTGGGTTACTCCCGTCTGGCAACGCTCCCGTTTGGCAACGCTTAGGCTCTAGATAGACGGACTGCATTTCAACTGCATATCTGCAGTTTGAATGCAGTCTTTGCAGTTTAAATGCAGTTTACGACTGTGTAACATATACTTACTAATAGCGATGTATCGCGTGCTTCAGGTACAGTCATTCTAATCTAGATTAGTAAATCAGCTTTTAATTGTATAATTATTGCTCGGCAGTCACCACACGATCGTGATAATTGATATTCTAACCAGCTTACAATAATTGTGTTGCACCGGCCGGGGTTTGTTTCAATTTTAAAAACAAATTATCTAAAGTTATACTGAAAACAATCGTAAACAATTTTATTTCTTAAAATCGAAATGATGAATTATCTATTTACATCTTTAGAATGTGCCAGAGCACCATCGAAACAATGCAACTTACTACTCGAACAACTGTTACTTATATTTTATAAAGTATAATGAATCAGAACGATGTCCGTCCATGCCGCTGCTCCGTGACCATGACTCACAAATAGACCGGAGGGCTAGTTTGTGTTACGCATGTTGTAACACATAGTTAGTACTCACACTTTTGTTACATATTCGAGAGGCAGGCTTTAGTAACAGTTACATAATGCCTTTGACTTTTAACTAAATAACCTATTCACTTCCTTTTAAGGGATGATGATGCGCAGCAAGATTCCTCTCTCGAGATATATGTACCAACAAGCATTGCTGCTCATCTAGAGGCCCTTCCAAAATTCAAAACCGTCCTAGCGCTTATAAGATGATTTTGTGAACACCAATACTTGACAATAATGGTGCTTACAACCTAATTAGCCCTCGATCGTTCATTGTAACAGGCAATTAAAAAATAAAATTCTATAAAGAAAAAATAATGCATAAGAAAATGATCATCTACTAATTTGGTATCCATCCCAGAAAATGTTTGTTTTGGTCTGAATGAGCCTCAGCGTCAACGAGACAGACCGACATGTCACTGAACCGCGGCGCGAGATGATATGCATCATCCCTCCTGCTTGACGCGTCTGTCGAGGACGCGTTGCGTCAGCGGCGCGCGCGCGACGTATATATATCTCGGGAGCGCGGCACACGCATCATACAACAACCACCCACCACAACAACAACATGAAAGCCTTCGTGAGTTAATCATATATTTAAAAATAATATCCTTAATTACTAATAATGCAAAGTGCATTGAAAAAGCTCCTCTTATAGCACTCGCAGTGTTTCGAAAATCTTTACAGTTAGCTGGGAGTTGTGAACATACCAGATCCTTCAGCTTGTTGTCAGCATTACTTGACAGGGTGTATTAATGTATTGCTTTAATTCCAGATCGTCCTGTGCGCGCTGGTGGCTCTGGCGGCGGGCGCCGCGGTGCGCGAGAAGCGCGGCTACAGCAGCGGCTGGAGCGGTGCCAGCTCGCTCGGCTCGGGCTACTCCGGCGGCTACTCCGGTGGCTCCTCCGGCGGCTACTCCGGCGGCTACTCCGGCGGCTACTCCGGCGGCTCCTCGGGCGGTTACTCGGGCGGCTACTCCGGCGGTTCCGTCGCCGCGCAGGTCGTCGCCGTCAATAAGGTGGTGAACGTACAGCGTGAGGTCACCGTGCCGCAGGTCGTCAACGTGCGCAAGGTGATCTCCGTCCCGCAGGTCATCACAGTCAAACAAGTCGTGCCCGTCTCCGGCGGCTTCGGCGGTGGCTTCGGCGGCGGCTACGGCGGAGGATACGGCGGTGGATACAGCGGCGGATATGGTGGTGGTTCCTCCGGCGGATACGGCGGCGGATCCTCTGGCGGTTACTCCAGCGGTGGCTGGTGGTGATCACTCTAGTCAACAACAGTGAAAAATGTGATTTATTTAAAATTCGTTTAATAAAAAAGCTATTTTAATACAACACAGTGGTATCATTCTGTTTCTAGATTTAAATACTATCAGTAGATGAAGATTGGCAGCACATCTCTATTTAGTATAATTATCTCAGTAATGAGGACGACTTAAGGCCTCTTCAGTGAAGGAGGGTTAGTCTTTTGTATTGATAGGTACACGCTCACTGGATCAGAACCGCTTTGCAGAGCAAGAAGGTTGTTGAACGCTGACCCAGTTCATGCTGCCGTATAGCATTTAGTATTCTTCTTTTTTAAAAGTACTTGAGAAGAGAAGGCTGAGTTCGCAATTGTAATCGAATTTGTCCGTTCAAATATTTTTTTCAATTATAAATGATTGTCAAATAACCAAAGTTTTGGCGATCATTAATACGGTGTTCATTAAATGGAAAAGCCTGTCTTAGATCTCGAAGTACATAGTCAGTGGGTATCTAAAAATACACATTTTATCAAATGGATTGCGTTGACTGTTTCAATCTTAAAACAGTCTCTAAGCCTTCTCTGTCAGTTACATTAATTGTGTACAGTGTACAGCCACAACTAGTTGTATTATATTCACGTGCCATGCATTTAAACTAAAGGACTAGCCTATCGCCACCAACTGGTGACAAAAGTTACGTCATGCTGGAGGGAACTTTCTAGTGGACAAAACCTCTAGCACTTCTTCTGACCCGGGGATTGAATCCTACACCAGTCTCAGCAGTGGCGTTTGTGACCTCTACACGAACGAAACGGATCAAAAATTGTTTAAAAATGACAAGCGTTCCTAACAGTTCTTAATTAAAATCATCAGATCCTAATCTCAAAGCATTAAGACTTAGCCAGAAGCAGGCGGTTAGCACTTAGTTACCTATCAGATAGTTACAGTTTGCGAACAAGAATTGCACTATTGTTTTTAAATGAAATAAGAACAAGTTCGACAAAACTGAGTTTATGGTGATGCTCAAACTCAATATTACGTTTTTGTCACCAACAGGCGTTCAACACAGTACCTACTTAGTCTTAAATATTTTCAGGTGAGCTAAAACTCTTATACAAGGTACGATTTAATTACATATCACACTTTGGTGGGTTACTCCCGTCTGGCAACGATCCCGTTTGGCAACGCTTAGGCTCTAGACAGACGGACTGCATTTCAACTGCAAATCTGCAGTTTGAATGCAGTCGTTGCAGTTTAAATGCAGTTTACGACTGTGTGTGTTTATTGCAGTCGTGCTAACTGCATTCAACTCTAACATATACTAACTAATAGCGATGCATCGCGTGCTTCAGGTACAGTCAGTCTAATCTAGATTAGTAAATCAGCTTTTAATTGCATAATTATTGCTCGGCAGTCGCCACACGATCGAGATAATTGATATTCTAACCAGCTTACAATTATTGTGTTGCACCGGCCGGGGTTTGTTTCAATTTTAAAAACAAATTATCTAATGTTATACTGAAAACAATCGTAAATTATTTTATTTCTTAAAATCGAAATGACGAAGTATCTATTTACATCTTTAGAATGTACCAGAGCACCATCGAAACAATGCAACTTACTACTCGAACAACTGTTACTTATATTTTATAAAGTATACTGAATCAGAACGATGTCCGTCCATGCCACTGCTCCGTGACCATGACTCACAAATAGACCGGAGGGCTAGTTTGTGTTACGCATGTTGTAACACATGATTAGTACTCATAATTTTGTTTCATATTCAAGAGGTAAAGTCAAAGTCAAATCATTTATTTCAAATAGGCCCATGTATGGCACTTTTGAACGTCAAAATTTACAAAATAACATAATTGATTCTAGTCGCCCCTTCCAAAAGGTAGTTTTCGTATGGACAAGAATGGGCAAGAAACTCGACCGTTACTCTTTTAAAATGTTTCACAATAGTTTGTATAAGTACGTACATTAGTTAAATAATTATATGTGAAGACGATGCGCCTAGAATAAAATTACTATACCAAAATAGGTAAAAAGAATTGAAAATGAAGCAACGACAGATAATTTAATTACGTGATAGATACATGGTGCTCACATATTTACAAACATTGTAAAAGTAGACAGGAAAAGGAGGCAGGTTTTAGTAACAGTTACATAATGCCTTTGACTATTAACTAAATAACCTATTCACTCCCTTTTAAGGGATGATGATGCGCAGCAAGATTCCTCTCTCGAGATATATGTACCAACAAGCATTGCTGCTCATTTAGAGGCCCTTTCAAAATTCAAAACCGTCCCAGGGCTTATAAGATGATTTTGTGAATACCAATACTTGACAATAATGGTGCTTACAACCAAATTAGCCCTCGATCGTTCATTGTAACGGGCAATTAAAAAATAAAATTCTATAAAGACAAAATAATGCATAAGAAAATGATCATCTACTTATTTGGTATCCATCCCAGAAAATGTTTGTTTTGGCCTGAATGAGCCTCAGCATCAACGAGACAGACCGACATGTCACTGAACCGCGGCGCGAGATGATATGCATCATCCCTCCTGCTTGACGCGTCTGTCGAGGACGCGTTGCGTCAGCGGCGCGCGCGCGACGTATATATATCTCGGGAACGCGGCACACGCATCATACAACAACCACCCACCACAACAACAACATGAAAGCCTTCGTGAGTTAATCATATATTTAAAAATAATATCCTTAATTACTAATAATGCAAAGTGCATTGAAAAAGCTCCTCTTGTAGCACTCGCAGTGTTTCAAAGCTTTACAGTTAGCTGGGAGTTGTGAACATACCAGATCCCTTAACTTCTGGTCAGCGTTACTTGATATGGTGTTCTAATGTATGTGTGTAATTCCAGATCATCCTGTGCGCGCTGGTCACGCTGGCGGCTAGTGCCGCGGTGCGCGAGAAGCGCGGCTACAGCAGCGGCTGGAGCGGTGGCAGCTCGCTCGGCTCGGGCTACTCCGGCGGCTACTCCGGTGGCTCCTCCGGCGGCTACTCCGGCGGCTACTCCGGCGGCTACTCCGGCGGCTCCTCGGGCGGTTACTCGGGCGGCTACTCCGGTGGTTCCCTCGCCACGCAGGTAGTCGCCGTCAAGAAGGTGGTGAACGTACAGCGTGAGGTCACCGTGCCGCAGGTCGTCAACGTGCGCAAGGTGATCTCCGTCCCGCAAGTCATCACAGTCAAACAAGTCGTGCCCGTCTCCGGCGGCTTCGGCGGTGGCTTCGGCGGTGGCTTCGGCGGCGGCAACGGCGGAGGATATGGCGGTGGATACAGCGGCGGATATGGCGGCGGTTCCTCCGGCGGATACGGCGGCGGATCCTCTGGCGGTTACTCCAGCGGTGGCTGGTGGTGATCACTCTTGTCAACAATAGTGAAAAATGTGATTTATTTAAAGTTCGTTTAATAAAAAAACTGTTTTAATACAACACAGTGGTATCATTCTGTTTCTAGATTTAAATACTATTAGTAGATGAAGATTGGCAGCACATCTCTATTTATCATAATTATCTCAGTAATGAGGACGACTTAAGGCCTCTTCAGTGGAGGAGGGTTAGTCTTTTGTATTGATAGGTACACGCTCACTGGATCAGAACCGCTTTGCAGAGCAAGAAGGTTGTTGAACGCTGACCCAGTTTATGCTGCCGTATAGCATTTAGTATTCTTCTTTTTTTAAAGTACTTGAGAAGAGAGGGCTGAGTTCACAATTGTAATCAAATTTGTCCGTTCAAATAATTATTTGACTGCCTCGTTGGTCTAGTGGTCGCAAGCGCTACTGCTAAGTATGAGGTCCTGGGTTCGATTCCCGGGTCGAGCAAAATGTTATTGGGTTTTTCTATCTGAAATTTCTCAGTAGCAGCTCGGAGTCTGGATTTGTGCCCGGTTGATGGTAATAGGCTCGCCCCCTATTACATGGGACTTAAACATAACTGGCGAAATGTGGGTGTGCCTGCTACAGGGACACCTCTGCCCAACCCTTCGGGGAAACAAGGCGTGATGTTATGTTTATGTTATGTTTGTTTATGAAATAATTATTTTCAATTATAAATGATTGTCAACTAACCAAAGTTTTGGCGATCATTATTACGGTGTTCATTAAATGGAAAAGCCTGTCTTAGATCTCGAAGTACATAGTCAGTGGGTATCTAAAAACACACATTTTATCAAATGGATTGCGTTGACTGTTTCAATCTTAAAACAGTCTCTAAGCCTTCTCTGTCAGTTACATTAATTGTGTACAGTGTACAGCCACAACTAGTTGTATTATATTCACGTGCCATGCATTTAAACTAAAAGACTAGCCTATCGCCACCAACTGGTGACAAAAGTTACGTCATGCTGGAGGGAACTTTCTAGTGGACAAAACCTCTAGCACTTCTTCTGACCCGGGGATTGAATCCTACACCACTCTCAGCAGTGGCGTTAGTGACCTCTACACGAATGAAACGGATCAAAAATTGTTTAAAAATGACAAGCGTTCCTAACAGTTCTTAATTAAAATCATCAGATCCTAATCTCAAAGCATTAAGACTTAGCCAGAAGCAGGCGGTTAGCACTAAGTTACCTATTAGATAGTTACAGTTTGCGAACAAGAAAAAATCTCCCTTGCTCAAACTCTCATACAGCCCATCATAGACTACGCTGATACCTGTTATTCGGATGCCACCGAGGAGCTTTTAAATAAACTTGAGCGTTTGCAAAATATCTGTATTCGTTTTGTTTTTAACCTTAAAAAGTATGATCACGTTTCTAATTTTCGCAAGATACTCAAGTGACTCCCTATTCGACTTCGCAGGAACTCTCGGATATTGTGTCTGTTATTCAACATCCTTCACAACCCTAAAACCCCTTCCTATCTGCGGGAACGCTTTTTCTACGCCCGTCCTTTTGATGCACCTTGCAGGTCGCATCTTAAAAACCTCCTTAAATCCCCCCCCACTCAACCGACTTCTATTCCTACTCCTTCACTGTGCACGCGGTTCGGTTGTGGAATTCACTTCCGCCTGACATTAGGGACTGTCGTACTGTTGAAGCATTTAAACGAAGAGTGAAAGAACACTATCTTTCCACTTCGTCATAGTTGCATAGTTATCTGAAATAACATTATAATTATATATATTATAGTGATATTTATTTTAGAAGTTTTATGTAAGTATATTCTTGTATTGTAAGTAGTTTGTATAAATAGTAAATTGTAATTTTTTTTTTCTTCTTTGGTATATTTTTTTGTTTTATCTTCTACGGTTAAACACGTTGTCACATCTCATTTTTTATAATTTCCTGTCGCAGGTATGCTGGAAGAGATTTCTTTAGAAATAAGCATTGTCTTTGAACGTATTTTTCTGTTCCTTTCTTCTTGTCTGTTTATATGTGTGTGCATAAATGGTTAAATAAATAATAATTAAAATAAGAAATGCACTATTGTTTTTAAATGAAATAAGAACAAGTTCGCCAAAACTGAGTTTATGGTGATGCTCAAACTCAATATTACGTTTTTGTCACCAGCAGGCGTTCAACACAGTACCTACTTAGTTTTAAATATTTTCAGGTGAGCTAAAACTCTTATACAAGGTACGATTTAATTACATATCACACTTTGGTGGTTTACTCCCGTCTGGCAACGATCCCGTTTGGCAACGCTTAGGCTCTAGACAGACGGACTGCATTTCAACTGCAAATCTGCAGTTTGAATGCAGTTGTTGCAGTTTAAATGCAGTTTACGACTGTGTGTGTTTATTGCAGTCGTACTAACTGCATTCAACTCTAACATATAGTAACTAATAGCGATGCATCGCGTGCTTCAGGTACAGTCAGTTCTTTAAGTCTAATTTTTAAGGAATGTAAATATTTGTTTGAAATGAAAAAAGTATGTACCATTTAAAATTTTTGTAGTGTAATTTTTTTATGTATCATACAGGGTCGCAGGGACATCGGCGCGAAAACTTTTACCATGGATTCAGTAAATGAAGATCGTAAGGAAGCGGATTCAACGAAAACGCCATCGTTCTCTGCGAAAACTTGCGGTTGATTTGAAAATTTCAGGGGGATCGGTGCATAATATTTTGAAAATGTACCTTGGGTGTAAGGCTTATAAAAAACGTGAAGTTCACGGCGTATCAAAGGCTTGTTAGAAAAAGAGGCTAGAAAGACCAAAAAACAATACATTCTTGGCATGCATTAAGCGTGGTGTCAAGCCAATATGACTGATTTCCTACCCAAGAATGAATGGCCTGCTAGCTCACCAGATTTGGATCCTTTGGATTTTGTTGTATGGTCGTACATGCTGTCGAAGCTAAATTACTACAAAATTGCAAATCTGAAGCAGTTCACGAAAGTTATCCAGCGCGTTTGGGAGGAAATGTCGATATAAGCTGTGCGTGCTGCGTGTGACGGGTTTGAAAAACGTTTGAAGCTGATGAGTAAGGTCATAGGTGGAATTATACCGAAACATCTATTATAATTATTTGAAGAAATGTAATTTTATTAAAAATATATATTATTTTTAAACTAAGTATTATAGTCTTTTTATTTATTGAGTTTAGAAAGTGTATTAGAATTTATTGGCAAAGCAAAATCAACAACATACGTTACTAGAATATATTATAGGTAAACGTTGTTAATTCATTCCAAATGTGTATATCTATTTGTGACTATACAAACATAAAAAATGAAGTAAATAAAATATAAAGTCGAAAATATAATATATAATTAGAACTGAACATAACAAATATTAAATAATTCCGGACACTAGAACTTTTTCCTCTGACTGCACTTTAACGTGTTCTCAGGTACGTAATATCTAGAAACATAACCAATGTATATGTAGAGTTGCCAAAACGGGAGCGTTGCCAGACGTAACCCACTTTGGTGGTACTCTCATCTATATGTCGCAGATTTATAACAAATCTAGGTTTTAGATTTTTTATGGATTTTTTCAGGTTTATGATAACAAAGTAATCATTTTGTCTTGATCAAAAGCTTAGGTTTTTGATCAAAACCTGATTTTTTACATAAACCTGCGAAATATACATTTTGTAAACGAAGTCGCTTTTCGCGTCTGCCCGTGTGACCGCGTTGTCCTTCTAAACCACGCTACAACAACGATATAATATTCCTAGTACGGGCGCTGGCGTTAGTTTGAACACGTTACTTTATACCGGCTGAAAATATAATAACAATAGTTTGCTTTATATGTGTTTATTACTTTTTAATTTTGTGTGTCGTATATGCACCTTATATATTTACTTGAATAGTGTTCATTTTGTCCTAAACATTTTAATTATCTTGTTATCTTAGTTTTTTTGTCTTTTGTCACCTTTCGGTGTCCTCATAGCGGTGGATTCGGTGTCCTCATAGCGGTGGATTAGGTGTCCTCATAGCGGTGGATTCGGTATCCTCATAGCGGTGGATTCGGTGTCCTCATAGCGGTGGATTCGGTGGCCTGGAAACGCCACTGATATGCGAAAATTCACCAAAATTACAACAAATCTTATTTTGGTGTCCTAAATGTAACTTCGGTGGTTATTTAGCTCACTTTGGTGCATGGCTTTGTAATTTTGGTGCCGATAAAAAATAAACTCATTTTGAGATATATTTATTACGGTGTCATTGTAAAATCTGTTATTCATCGACTATTAGTCGATACCATACTCTTTCAAAAGGTCTATGCTTGGATTTTCTTTGCGAGATCGACTCAGAAAAGAGGAGATATGTAGACGAACGAAGGTTGCCGACATAGCCCAACGTATTAGCAAGTTAAAGTTGGCAGGGCACTAGCGAGTCGAACTGATGGCCGATAGGGAAGAAGAGTTCTCGAATGGAGGCCACGTACGCGAGCGCAGCGTAGGACTACAACATGCAAGGTGGGCGGACAACCTTATAAGGATCTTAGGTAATCGCTGGATGCATGCCGCCTACAACTGCTTACTCTGGAAATCCATGGAAGCCTATGTACAGCAATGGACGCCTTGCGGCCCAGACAGTGATGATGATGATGAGTAGCAGACAGAGCTCCTTCTTTCACAAGTTTAGGATGCATTAAAATTTTTCACTTTACATCAGGTGAGGTGCATGCTTGAGTCTTATTAGTCGTATACAAAACTGTGAAAATGTGACTATATTAGCGAATGGGATCGACTGTCTACTAATTCGCCATAAGACGCTCGAAAATAAGACGTTTTGCAAAAAGGTCATATTGCGAATGGGTTTTTATGCATAAGAGTCATTCAAAAAGGACCTTGTGCCTTTTGACATTGTGTCACGAAGCTGTTTTATGATTACGATTTCATTTCAGTGACCTAAATCTCATTTCAGTGACAACGTATATAATTTCGGTGGATCGCTTCATCATTTCGGACTCATATAAAATTAATCTTAAATATCTCGTATGTTTCTTACTATAATTTGATCCCATCTAACATAAATTCATTAAAATAGACTGTTGGACAAATTTAAAGTAAAAAAAAGAAAAACCTTGAAATAAAATGAAATAAAGATTTATTAATTAGGTGGGATCTTTCCTAATTTCGGTATAAAAAATCCCGAAATTAGGAAAAATCATGACATGTTAAAACTGACCCATCTAATTAATAAATCTCGATGTTTTATGGAGTCGTAAAACCGTGAGAAGCAGGGGCGGGTCGCTCGTGTTGTAATAAATTCAGTTTAATAGTTGCCTTGCATTACGGGTTGCTATTGGAATTCAATCTAGGTACCTACTCTCCTATGGAAATATTATAGCCTTGAATGGGAAATAGGTAATAAGATTTTATTTTCAAAGTTTTCCGTTTTATACCAATTAAGTACTCAAGGTAGCTACCGTCTACTCTAAAGTAGCTACTACCTGAAACACTATCTACACGTTTATTGTTTACTTATGTAAAATAAAAATAAATCTTTCTCCCTTGTTGTCAGATCTTTCTTGTTATATAATTCAAGGCGGAACATTTTGATAAACATTATCCTATTGTTAGGTGTATCAACTCCTGTCCTACATGGTGCGTTGAGAAATCACATTGAGAAACCATTTTTGTTCTCTGCCCTTGACTCTCCAATCATCTAATATTAAGTACGTACCTACTTGATAATTTTATCAATATTTCGCAATTAAGTAGGTACTATAAATCTAAATAAGTACCATAAACGAAGGGTAACAATAACATATTATATTATAAGTAGATACTTATTAACTACTCATTTTTATTTTTAGTTATAATGTAGACATACCTAGTGCTCCCGTAGTAAAACCCCACAATATACATTAATGTTGAAGCTTGAAACTGCGGTAAACCTTATGTTTTACATGCAATGATATCTTCATGTTCAAGCCTAGGTCGTACACCAACGAAATTATAATGGCATGCGACCACGGCTTTACCTTGACCATTTTTGTACCTACGTCTTGATTTCAGTCTGAAATATTTTCTTGTTTCTTACTTTTTAGAGCATGATTTTTCAGTAGTCAGGTTTTAGTTTTTGAACTTACTTTTTATTTCAATCGTTTTAGGGTTATAATTTCATGATAAAGTATTTGAAGAGCAGCTTTAATTTTTTTTCGTATGGGTGTTCTGTGTTATGGTTATAATTCTACAGCCGCGCAGTACGTAGCACAGTCTACTTTTGCTTGTTTTTAACAATTTAAACATTGTTATTTACTTAGACAATATAATATAGATATATGAATATTTGTAATGTGCTCGTCAAGCCCTTTCATTTGATACCTAACATGGCACAATTAAAAAATGTTTTTTTTTTAGTTCATGACTTGATGTCCTCTAGAGAGCGCCATATTGCATTTAATGTGACGTCATATAGCCTATAACCAGCAGACGATCAAGACGCTTCCAATGACACCTCATTTATCAAGTTATGTGGTAACAGATGAACATACATACTTACATACATACCAGTCAAAATCATAACCCTCCTTTTTGGTTCGCCGTAGTCGCGTAAAATGTGAACCCATTCATACGAATGTTAGAAGAGAAATACAGTTGCAGTTACTTCATTAATTTCTACATCAATGAGGAAGTGTTATTGAATCGTCTGAGATCTCCTACAGAGCTGCGTCTGTCGAGGACGCGTTGCGTCAGCGCAGCGCACGCGACGTATATATACTTCGGGAGCGCGGCACACGCATCACACAACAACCACCCACTACAACAACAACATGAAAGCCTTCGTGAGTTAAATCATACATTTAAATATTATATCCTAAATAACTATAACGCAAAGTTCAGTGAAAAAGCTCCTCTTGCGGCACTCGCAGTGTTTCGAAAGTTTTATAGTTATCTGAGAGTTGTGAACATACCAGATCCTTCAGCTTGTTGTCAGCATTACTTGACATGGTGTATTAATGTATTGCTTTAATTCCAGATCGTCCTGTGCGCGCTGGTGGCTCTGGCGGCGGGCGCCGCGGTGCGCGAGAAGCGCGGCTACAGCAGCGGCTGGAGCGGTGCCAGCTCGCTCGGCTCGGGCTACTCCGGCGGCTACTCCGGTGGCTCCTCCGGCGGCTACTCCGGCGGCTACTCCGGCGGCTACTCCGGCGGCTCCTCGGGCGGTTACTCGGGCGGCTACTCCGGCGGTTCTCTCGCCACGCAGGTAGTCGCCGTCAAGAAGGTGGTGAACGTACAGCGTGAGGTCACCGTGCCGCAGGTCGTTAACGTGCGCAAGGTGATCTCCGTCCCGCAGGTCATCACAGTCAAACAAGTCGTGCCCGTCTCCGGCGGCTTCGGCGGCGGCTTCGGCGGCGGCTACGGTGGAGGATACGGCGGCGGATCCTCCGGTGGATATGGTGGCGGATCTTCTGGCGGATACTCCAGCGGTGGCTGGTGGTGAACACTCTATTCGACTTCAGCGGAAAATGTTATTTATTTAATAAATATTTTTTAATACAATTTACGTTGTTATGAATTATTTGAAATTCAGATTCATTTTAGTTAAAAAAAAAAAAACATTAAATGTAACAGATCTTGTAATCTTTAGGTCGGTGTCTCTACATCAACGCTGAACTAATATTATTTAACAGATTGTAATATGAGCTAAGTTCATGACACGCATGAGTGATACACCATGATTATCTATTGAATGTCAGCAGAACGTTACTTGCAGTACGTATCTACATATTTAAATTCTTATGAAAAATGTTATATTAAATTCGCGATCTTAAAGCGTAATTGACGTTGGTTTATAGCTGTCGAGCACTCTCGAGGTTGTATCTGAAAATAGTCGATGATTCTCCAAATACCTCTCTAACATAGTTAATTGATTCAGGTGTGACCTTGCCGAAATCCATTATAAAATACAATAGACGTGGATATATTTAGTAACTTTTCCGCTATTTCTAAAGAGACATAAAAACACCCTGAAAGAAATTGACACGTGTTTCACCTCTCAACGAGGCATCCTCAGGATGACGATTGACTTGTCTCGAACTCAAACACGGCGTGTTGCTACACCGACCGCTGAACGCAGACTGCCTGCGTTCAGCGGTCGATCCTGAGGATGCCTCGTTGAGAGGTGAAACACGTGTCGATTTCTTTCAGGGTCACATACTCATTACACTGACACACTCATATCCAAATAGGATAACTATTTCATTATCAATACTATGACTGAAAAACAAGCTATTATAAAAAGTCGTCCATAATTGAAATGTGTTCCTCATTTTAGAATGCAACAGAAGCCTTGCAAATATTTCGGCAAAATGTGTAATATTTCAACTATCATTCTTGTCACAGAGAGGCCTGTGTCCCAGCAGTGAGAACGACATAGGAAGAAAATGCTAAATTACTACATAGAATTCACTCTTAATTAAAAACCCCAGTAGTTATGGCACAGCAACACAATTTCTAGCAGGGCAAACGCGGACCCACAGAGCGGTTAAGGTGGTCCTGAACCCCCAAATCATTCAAGCTGTCGAGAGCCTTAATGATTTACGTGTCTCACTAACTAAAAACTGCAGGTACTTGAGCCTCAGTGACCGCTGCCCATCGCGGTCACTGAGGCTCAAGTATACAAAAACATTTAGAAAAAAAGCCTGTTCTAAAATAATAAAAAAAGATTTTAAACAACTGTAAGCCGACAACGAAAAAATAAAAGTGGTCTATCTAATCTAATTTTAGATCACTTTTATTTTTCCGTACTCTGCTTACAGTTTTTTAACGTAATTTTTAATTTTATACTTTTCGGTTTGAATGCTTGATAAACGTTGCGGTACGTAAATAAGAGTAATTATTATAATCTTTATTTTCGGACAACAATGATCAACTAATAATATAATCAAACAATAATATAACTCACTACTAGTACAATAGGTCAGTAATAAATATTTTAATCATGCTTATTATTATGTATCATCATCTGCCAGCCTTTTTCCAACTGCGTTGGGGTCGGCTTCCAGTCTAACCGGATGCAGCTGAATACTAGCTTTTTATTATATAAAATAGGTATTTATTTTACAGCGGCGCCGTACGTAGCGCAGTCTCACTTTTACTTGTTTTTAGCTATTTAAACATATTTATTTACTTAGACAATATGATATACATACAATATATATATACAAGACCTTTCTTTTAACGGATTAACCGTGGAGTTTCTTGCCGGCTCTTCTCCATAGGAAACGACCAATTGGAACCGTGCACCTAGCTTCTGACGTTTCAGGTGCCAATGTAGGTTTATGTGAAATAAAAATATTTTGAATTTTGAATTTTAATACCAAACATGTCTTGATTATCTCAATTTTTTTTTTTTCGACTTCATTAGTTTACGTATAAGGCGGTTGTCCCACTGCCGGCGATTAACGAGTGCCGAGTAGGGCTAGCAACTGAAAACGAGTTGGCGAGCAACGAGTGTGTAGTTCCGATAGTTTTCGATAGCGAGTGTCCGAGTGCGACGGGCGATTACTCGCACTATTCGCTCGGGGCGAAATTACTGCTGTTTGGTCTTTCGGTGTGAGTCCTGACCACCGCGCGATACTTGCTCAGCGAGCACCGCTGAGCAAGTATCGCTGAGCGAGTATTATCTTTGATAAGTAGCTCTTGTCGCTCAGCGAAAAACTAGTGGAGCGAGTCTTCGCCGGCGGCGGTGTGAACAGTCAGCGATCAACTATATATGCATCTCTTTTATTTGCACAGAATGTATAGCTATTGTACGTTTCATGAGCGAGAAAATAGCCGATAATTACTCTCTTCCTCGCCGGCGGTGGGACAACTGCCTAAAGTCCGCCATATTAAATTGAGGGAGAATTTATATCGCCTATGTCACCTGGAGCAATATTACGAATCTATCGATACCTCATTCATCAAAATCGGTTAATTTGTTTAGGCGCTACGGTGGAACCACGTAATTATACAAACATACATACTTAAATAGACTGCTAAAATCATAACCCTTCCTTTTGGCTTTGCCGTAGTCGGTTCAATAGAGGATATAGGATGCAATAGCGAGCGAAGTAATCTCGGGAATTTGGGCACCACTACGCTCGGGTTAAGACCAGATTTCAAAACCTAAACTCCTGTAAAACGAGTTTAAGTTTTTCTTCTCTTCCTGTATAACATAATGGTCAAAAGAAAGTAGAACCAATTCAAGCCGGGGCGGGGTGCTAACATTTTGAGGCTCGTTTGTCTTGATTCTTGGGCTTTTCTTCAAAAGTCCACCAAGCATGTAATTCTTAGTTCTTTTGGAATGATAAAAAGAAAATCTAACGTATCTAAGAGTGAGCAAACTTTTTGCGATTGAATAATTTTCTGAGGGGTCAACGACCGCTGGTGGTGTTGTGTTTTATTTATTTCTTAGTTTATGGTACACAGAGATCTTACATTAAACACTGTTTTACATATACGCTACCATTGCTGGTGTAGAAATATTAAATAATAAGCTAGGTACATGCAAATCAGAACTAGGTACATTATAAGGATATTATATAAAATGATGAAATCTTGTATTAAGTTTATGAATTTATTATAATTTTAATGACAAATTAATAGACTGGTTAAGATTCATCAAAAATGCATTATTTATAATGTCAAAAATATAAATCATAATGTCAAAGAATAAATTATAATGTCAAAATATAAATCACAATGTCAAAATATAAATCACAATGTCAAAATATAAATCACATTGTCAAAATAAAAATATCCACGAAGTACCTAGAGGAAAGGTTTGTGCATTCCGGACCGGTGCGTGTGGCGACGACGTCAGCCCCGGCTGCTTGCACGAAGCCACGCGCTCGGACCAATCTTTTAAGTGTGGCGCCACTGACGCGTGCAATTCGGACTCTCAACCTCATACCTAATAACTCGGAACTATTCTGTTGTTCTCTGAGTGAGTTCACAAAGAATGCATTATTTGTAATAAAATACAAATTTTAATTATAATAATAAGTTAGGATAAGATTAAGATGAGTACACAATCGCTATAGGTTACCCTGTAATGATAGATGTAAGTTGGAAATAAATAAATAAATAATAATGTCAAAGTACTAATGTCATTATTAAGATTTTAATTACAATATCATAAAGTATGATTCAAAAATTCATTGACGGAATAAAAACACATGTCTAAGAGCCAATCAAAAATTTTACATTTAAACTTATTAATTGGTAAGTTTCTCAGGGCTGGTGGTAATTTATTATAAATTTTAATTTTCATACAACTGGTATTTCTACTGTATAATTGCAATCTCGGTACTAGTCATTTTCCGACATTTGTTTTGTTGTTGTTTTGTTTTGTATAAACGACTAATGAGATCTTATCGATTTGTTTGAAATCCTACACATTCACGAGACGTTGTTCTACGGACATGGACACGTATTGCTCACAATAAGTTCTAGGGAAATGAAAATCTTTACAAAACGGGAAAGCATTGCTTTTGCAATTAATGGTTCAAGAAGACGGACAGTCCGAAAGGATTTGCCGACAAACTGCTTTAATATTCTCGTGATCATGACCTACACTTAACTTGACAGTAGAAAGGGAAGTGTATAGTAAAATACCTTTCTTTGACGACTCGATATCAACAAGGAAGTGTCATTGAACCGCGACGTGTACGAGTCGCTCTCTGCAGAGCTGCGTCTGTCGAGGACGCGCGTTGCGTCATCGCAGCGTACGCGACGTATATATACTTCGGGAGCGCGGCACACGCATCACACAACAACCACCCACTACAACAACAACATGAAAGCCTTCGTGAGTTAAATCATACATTTAAATATTATATCCTAAATAACTATAACGCAAAGTTCAGTGAAAAAGCTCCTCTTGCGGCACTCGCAGTGTTTCGAAAGTTTTATAGTTATCTGAGAGTTGTGAACATACCAGATCCTACAGCTTGTTGTCAGCATTACTTGACATGGTGTATTAATGTATTGCTTTAATTCCAGATCGTCCTGTGCGCGCTGGTGGCTCTGGCGGCGGGCGCCGCGGTGCGCGAGAAGCGCGGCTACAGCAGCGGCTGGAGCGGTGCCAGCTCGCTCGGCTCGGGCTACTCCGGCGGCTACTCCGGTGGCTCCTCCGGCGGCTACTCCGGCGGCTACTCCGGCGGCTACTCCGGCGGCTCCTCGGGCGGCTACTCCGGCGGCTACTCCGGAGGCTCCTCCGGCGGCTGGTCCGCGCCCTCCACGCAGGTGGTCGCCATCAAGAAGGTGGTGAACGTGCAGCGTGAGGTCACCGTGCCGCAAGTCGTCAACGTGCGCAAGGTGATATCCGTGCCACAGGTCATCACAGTCAACCAAGTGGTGCCCGTCTCCGGCGGCTTCGGCGGCGGATACAGCGGCGGCTACGGCGGTGGATATGGTGGATATGGCGGCGGATCCTCCGGCGGATACTCCGGTGGTCACTCTAGCGGTGGCTGGTGGTGAACACTGTAGTCGATGTGAAATGTTATTTATTTAATAAATATTTTTTTAATACAACTTACGTTATTATAAAAATAATTAAATTAAATAAATAAATAAATTATAATTTGTTTCCTATTTATTTGAAATTTAGATTCATAATTATATAGGGTGGCAGGGACAACGACGCACAACCTATTACCATGGATCAGTACACGATTCTGAACCCCCCTGCGTTGAAATATTTTGTCAGTTATTTTTTTTTTAAATTGCTGTTCCAAACATTCTAACCACGCGTACTTTTCTACGAAACAGTTGTTTTTTTTTTTAATAATCGACAGAAAATTTTAACGCTACGGGGTCTAGAACCATGTGCTGAATCCATGGTTACAGTTTGTCGTCGATGTCCCAGTCACCCTGTATATTTATGAATTACTTTATGAGCGAATAGGCAAGTAATTGATCTAGTAATCTTTATGTCGGTGTCTCAACATGAACGCTGAACTTACAATTAACATTTTTAATAGACTACAAATCACTTAACTTTTGGACACACATTTAATGATACACCTTATTACCTATTCAATGCCAGAAGGACGTTACTTGTACTACCTATGTAAATTAAGTAGGCCTCACAAATAAAGTTCATTATTTTCGCGATCTCAACGCTTAATGATCTTTGACCTAATAAATCTCGAGGCTATGTTCAAAAATAGTCGATTATTATCCAAATACATATTGTTAAGACTTTAAACCATATCTACACATAGAGAACACTGGTAACGTTTACAAGTTGTTCACCTCCATCATTGGCTCCATCGCACTCATGTACATCGTAGCGTCAGAATGGAGTCCTGCTGAAATCTGTGTTGCTCTGCTATTGTACATTAAAACTAGATACCTACTGCATTTTCAATTAACTTACTCTCACTGTGGTAGTTTGATTTAACAAAATAAATACATTTTGATGAAAAACTGTATGGCTTCAGTTGCAGGCTAAGATGAGAAACACATTTTAGACCACTTTTATTGACTTCATTTACGAGATATTGTAGCAATAAGAATCATATTATTTGAATTAGTTGTCCTACTTGTAAACAAATCATAATCATAATAACGTAAGTTGTATTAAAAAAATATTTATTAAATAAATAACATTTGACATCGACTACAGTGTTCACCACCAGCCACCGCTAGAGTGACCACCGGAGTATCCGCCGGAGGATCCGCCGGAGTATCCTCCGGAGGATCCGCCGCCATATCCACCATATCCACCGCCGTATCCGCCGCCGAAGCCGCCGGAAACGGGCACCACTTGGTTGACTGTGATGACCTGTGGCACGGATATCACCTTGCGCACGTTGACGACCTGCGGCACGGTGACCTCACGCTGCACGTTCACCACCTTCTTGATGGCGACCACCTGCGTGGAGGGCGCGGACCAGCCGCCGGCGGAGCCGCCAGAGTAGCCGCCCGAGGAGCCGCCGGAGTAGCCGCCGGAGTAGCCGCCGGAGGAGCCACCGGAGTAGCCGCCGGAGTAGCCCGAGCCGAGCGAGCTGGCACCGCTCCAGCCGCTGCTGTAGCCGCGCTTCTCGCGCACCGCGGCGCCCGCCGCCAGAGCCACCAGCGCGCACAGGACGATCTGGAATTAAAGCAATACATTAATACACCATGTCAAGTAATGCTGACAACAAGCTGAAGGATCTGGTATGTTCACAACTCTCAGATAACTATAAAACTTTCGAAACACTGCGAGTGCCGCAAGAGGAGCTTTTTCACTGATCTTTGCCTTATTAGTTATTAGGATATTATTTTTAAATACATGGGTAACTCACGAAGGCTTTCATGTTGTTGTTGTAGTGGGTGGTTGTTGTGTGATGCGTGTGCCGCGCTCCCGAAGTATATATACGTCGCGTACGCTGCGCTGACGCAACGCGTCCTCGACAGACGCAGCTCTGCAGAGAGCGACTCGTACACGTCGCGGTTCAATGACACTTCCTTGTTGATATCGAGTCGTCAAAGAAAGGTATTTTACTATACACTTCCCTTTCTACTGTCAAGTTAAGTGTAGGTCATGATCACGAGAATATTAAAGCAGTTTGTCAGCAAATCCTTTCGGACTATCCGTCTTCTTGAACCATTAATTACAAAAGCAATGCTTTCCCGTTTTGTAAAGATTTTCATTTCCCTAGAACTTATTGTGAGCAATACGTGTCCATGTCCGTAGAACAACGTCTCGTGAATGTGTAGAATTTCAAAAAAATCGATAAGATCTCATTAGTCCTTTCAAACCTTTAATATATGTATAAGTGTGTTACGCAAGTAGTTTCCTTTTTCGACTTAAGGCTCTTACAGACAAGCGCGATATCGCGGGCGCGACAGGCAGCGCGACCCGTGTCGCGCCCGCGATATCGCGCTGGTCTGTACGAGCCTTAAATAATAAGTATGTGAAATACTTATTATTGAGTGAAAACAAAATTAATTAAATGTTTATTTTTTTGGGTTTTCACCCGCATGTCGTGTAGTCACTTGAAATATCAGTTTTGTTTGTGTAAACTTCACAGACGTAATGGGTATCGAAATAACAAAAAACAAAACAGATTTCATCAACTCATACTTCAATTAACAACAGAGAGAGAGAAAGAGTATGCTTGATAAGTTTGTAGCTTGATAAGTTTGTAGTATGTATATGCTCTTCGCAAGTTAAGACTAGTAAAAAACTGTCCTCAAATGCTTAACATAGGTCTGTTTCATCAGTATTGCGTTACGGCCTAGTGATATGGGGTAATTCAGTAAATGTGGAAAGGGCATTCATAGTGCAAAAAAAATGTATTAGAGCGTGGAGCGGAATATTTTGACCGTTGCAGGCCATTACTGAAACAAAATTAAATGGTCAAGGTAAAGCTGTGGTCGCATACCATTATAATTTTTTAGGTAAGTACAGGCATGCGACCACGGCTTTACCTTGACCATTTTTGTACCTATGTCTTGATCTTGAAATATTTTCTTGTTTCATATTTTTCACAGCGAAATTTTTCAGTAGTCGGGTTTTAGTTTTTGAACTTACTTTTTATTTAAATTATTTTGGTGTTATAATTTCATGTTAAAGTATTTGCAGAGCAGCTTAAAGTTTTTTGTTTGGGTTTTATTGTATTAATTTTACAGCTGCGTCGTACGTAGCAGTGTGTCACTTTTGCTTGTTTTTAACAATTTAATTTATTTATTTATTTACTTATATAATATGATATATGTGTAAAGAAAATATATTTCTTATTATTTGATTTAATACTCTTTGGTCAGTAACACCAAAGAGTTTATTATGATAGTTGTACGTGTGCAGAGAGAGATGTCAAGATGACATAGCAGATTGTAAAATAGATTTTTTCGTTGTTAAATATTTTAATAATTTTATGATAACAAGAATCGACTGGTGTAATAAAACGCTTAAAATGTCGTTTCTTTAATTACAGCAACACATTTTGGTTTAATTGTTACACCTCTGATACGAAAACAAATATCTTATAAAACGACATTTTTTGTTATAAAATATGTTCAAAATGGCGAAACTTCGCTTTGAATTCACACTGTTGCCTGGAAGTGATGGAAAAACAAATGTTTTGTCTATAAGCGCAATAGGCACAAGTGATAATAAAGTATACGCAATACCAGAAGAATTACAACCAGCTTCTTTTCATGTGGAAATAATAAAAACGAATGCTTATCGTAAAATTAAAAATAGTTTAAATAAAAGGTACCAGACAAGAAGAGTTTGGATAACAATGACAGAAGAACTTAGAACAATTTACATGGATGAAGATGATAATTTACAATTTGGGGATCAATTTCTGGAAGAGATAAATCAAGAACAACTTGCTGATGCACATCAAACTGAACCTGGCACATTGTAGAGATTATTAGAGAAACTAATAGCAAATTCACAGGAACATAAACAGCAGAACTTAAAACACATTGCAGAACAGTTTGTAATTGAAAAATTTACAAGCAAAACTTCGAATGCAAACCAGTGGATGAATATTTTTGAAAAAGAATGTAAACGCTTTGATGTGACAACAGATGAAAATAAAATAGAAATACTCAGATTATTCATGGGTAAGTCTTGTATGGATTGGTACGGCTCAATGATTATAAAATTAACAATGAACTCTGAATGGTCAACATGGAAAAATAAATTCTGTGAAACTTTTGCAAACAAGGGATGGATTCCAGTTACTTATGCATTATTATTTAAATACAAGGATGGTTCATTGTTGGATTATGCTATGAGAAAAGAAAAACTCTTATTAGATATGAGAGAATCAATTGACACCGGTACCTTGATAGATCTTATTGCAGCTGGTTTACCGGAATTAATTCTTAATAAAATTGATAGAGAAACGTTAAAAGACACTGTTGATTTATTTAATGAAGTGAGCAAATACGAACAATTGGTAAATAAAAAGAGCTTTGCGGATAAGAAAAAAAGTTTGTATCAAAGAACTATAGGTAAAAATGAAGATAAAAATCCATGTAAAATTTGTGAAAAGCTAAATAAAGGTACTAGGTATCACCCTGAGACTAGTTGTTGGTTTAGAATAAAAGAAGATGATAAAGTAAAGAAAAGTTTTATCAAACATGTGAACAATTCAGTCATAGAAACGGAGTTAAATGAAACTGATCAAAAAAACTAATTGTAACACCATTAATAAATGTCAAACTACTGCTGAATAGAAAAGTAGAAATTGATGGAGTCTATGATTCAGGCTCAAATGTTTCTTTGATAAATTCAAAATTGTTGAATATAAAAAGAAAAGGAAACAATATAATAAACGAAGCAGATTTAGTAACGATTAATGGTGTTAAAAAAACAAGTGGTTTGACAACTTTACAGGTTAAAATATTTGATCTAGAAAAAAGTGTTGATGTATACATTATTGATGACAAGAATTTCAAGTACGATTTTTTGATAGGATTGGACTTGATAAAAAAGTTCAAACTAATTCAAGATGAAGATTTAAAAATAACTCGTAAACAGAGTTTAAACAATGAAAATAATGTGGAAGAAATTTCTACGGATAAAAAAGCAATGACGCTACACAAGAATACAAAATAAATTTTAATGAGCATGTAAAAGAAGAAGATTTTGAAATAAAAATAAATCATTTGAGTCTGTTTCAAAAGTCTGAAATAGATAAACTGATTTGCAAATATGATTCGATTTTTGCGAAACATAAATATGACGTGGGTACGGTTAATGGATATGAAGCAAGAATAGACTTATTGGTGGACAAATATTGTAGTAAGAGACCTTACAGATGCACTGTTGAAGATAAAAAAGAAATAGAAGAACAAATAGCAAAATTACTTGATAGTAAATTAATAGAACAATCATACAGTCCATTTGCTGCACCTATTACTTTAGCATTCAAAAAAGAGGATAACAAAAAATCCAGACTATGTATAGACTTCAGAGACTTGAATAAAATAGTAGTACCACAAGCTCAACCATTTCCGTTGATTGATGATCTAATGATAAAAGCGAGGAATTGTAATTTTTTTTCAAGTCTAGATATAAATTCTGCATTTTGGTCGATCCCTTTACGAATTGAAGACAGGAAAAAGACTGGATTTGTAACACAGGACGGACATTACCAATGGACCTGCTTACCATTTGGATTAAAAACCTCACCAGCAATTTTTCAGAGAATATTAAGCAACATATTGAGGAAATATAAACTTACTGATTTTGCTGTAAATTATATCGATGACATTTTATTATTTTCTAAAACATATTCTGAACACATGAATCATCTAACACAGTTGCTGGAAGCAATCAAAACAGAGGGGTTCAGATTAAAGTTTACAAAATGTACTTTTGCGACAGACCAAGTTAAATATCTGGGTCATATAATACAAAATAATTCGGTCAGACCCATAAAGGATAATTTGATCTCAATAAAGAATTTTCCTGTTCCAAAAACACAAAAGAACATAAGACAATTTCTTGGAAAGATTAATTTTTACCATGAGTATATACCAAGAAGTGCAATAATATTAGATCCGTTGCATAATTTACTCAGGAAAAATCAAAAATTCGTTTGGTCTGATGAATGTCAAATAACTTTTGAGATGATAAAAAGTCTTTTATGTTCTCAACCCGTTTTGGAAATTTTTGATCAAGATTTACCAATCAATATTTATACAGATGCTTCTTTAGAAGGGGTTGGAGCCATTTTAAAACAGACACAGCCTGATGGTAAAGAGAAACCAGTGGCTTATTTTTCAAAAAACTTAATGAAGCTCAAAAGAAAAAAAAAGCAATATACTTGGAATGTTTAGCTATAAAAGAAGCGGTGAGATATTGGCAATACTGGTTAATAGGCAAATCATTTACAGTTTTTTCAGATCACAAACCACTAGAAAACATGAATCTAAAATCTAGAACTGACGAAGAGTTAGGTGATTTAACATATTATCTATCGCAATATGATTTTAAAATAAAATATGCTCCAGGAAAAAATAACTTAGAAGCAGACTGTCTAAGCAGAAATCCAGTATTAGAATCAGATGAAAATAGAGATGAACAATTAAAAGTTGTAAATTTAATAAAACTAGAGGATATTATATTAGATCAAAATAAGAATGAAGAAATACAAAGTAACAAAAACAAATTGATAGAAAAACATAGTGTATATTTAAGAAAAGACAGAGGAAAAGAAAAAATAATGCTATCAGAAAAATTTAGCATCAAACTCCTAAAACATATACATGAATATCTGTGCCACATTGGAATAAGACAAATGCAAATAATGGTAAGTCCACTTTACACTGCCAAAAATTTGACAAAAAATATAAAAAATACTTGCAGAAGCTGTGAAATTTGTATTAAAAATAAATCAAGAGGACACGATCGGTTTGGCTTGATGTCTCACCTAGGTCCGGCCACAAAGCCTTTCGAAATAATGTCTATGGACACAATTGGAGGTTTTGGAGGTTCAAGATCGACAAAAAGGTATCTACATCTATTAGTAGATCATTTCACTAGGTACGCATTTATTCTTACCTCTAAGACGCAAAGTGCTAATGATTTCATAAAACTAGTCAAGAATATAACAGAAACGGATCACATTGGTATGCTTCTCACTGATCAGTACCCAGGAATCAATTCAAAAGAATTTAAGGAATTTTTAAATGACAAGCAGATACCGATGGTCTTCACAGCAGTAAATGCACCATTTTCAAATGGCCTAAATGAGAGGTTAAATCAAACATTAATTAACAAAATCAGATGCAAAATAAACGGAGCAGAAAAAAAGAAAGCCTGGGCAACAATCGCACAAGAATGCGTCAATAAATATAATAAAACTAATCATTCGGTCACTAGTTATACACCAAGTTATCTTTTATATGGTGAAGATTTCAAAATTTTACCGAATGAATTAAAAGAAGAAAAATCAAATAATGACTGGATTAGAGATAGAAAAATAGCACTTGAAAATACATTGAAATCACATAGCTACAACAAAATACTATTTGATAAAAATCGTAAGCACTATGAATTTAATATAGGAGACATGGTTTATGTAGAAAATGGAAACAAAATAAACAGAAAAAAATTAGATGAACTGAAAATTGGCCCATATGAGATTCTAGAAAAAATTTCAAACTCTATATACAGAATAGGAACAAGACACAGAAAAAATGAATCAAATCTTTTTCATATCACAAAACTTATTCCAGTTCTTGCATCCGGAAATAAAGAAGAAGTAATAGAAGAGGATGAGTAGTATACAATAAAACGAAAATTTGTTGTAAATTTTCTTCTCTAAGGGGGGAGATGTAAAGAAAATATATTTCTTATTATTTGATTTAATACTCTTTGGTCAGTAACACCAAAGAGTTTATTATGATAGTTGTACGTGTGCAGAGAGAGATGTCAAGATGACATAGCAGATTGTAAAATAGATTTTTTCGTTGTTAAATATTTTAATAATTTTATGATAACAAGAATCGACTGGTGTAATAAAACGCTTAAAATGTCGTTTCTTTAATTACAGCAACACATTTTGGTTTAATTGTTACACCTCTGATACGAAAACAAATATCTTATATATGTATATACATATTTGTAATGTGTTCGTCAATCCCTTTTATTTGATACCCAACATGGCACAATATAAAAAAAAAATCTTTTTTTGTTCATGACTTTATATCGCTTAGAAGCACATTGCTTTTAATGTGACGTCAGATAAGGTTATCTGACGTCACATTAAATGCAATATGCTTGTAGTATAGGTATAACAAGCACACAATTTAAACGCTTTCAATGATACCTCATTTGTCAAATTATGATCGGTAGTTTAGAAGTTATGAGGTAACAGATGAACATACATACCGGTCAAAATCATAACCCTCCTTTTTGCTTCGACGTAGGCGGGTAAAAAGAAACAAACCATTATACTATATATATTATTATTACTATAATTATGGAAAATCAAAATCCTGACAAAGTGGAAGAACATTGCGTATATAATATTTATGGCTCACAAAGATTGAAAGACCGAACGAATGTCGCCGACAAACTGCTTCAATTTTTCATGATCATTAGAGTGTAGCATATCGTAAGATACCTTTGTTTGACGACTCGATATCAACAGGAAAGTGTAATTGAACCGCGATGAGTACGAGTCGCTCTCTGCAGAGCGCTGCGTCTGTCGAGGACGCGTTGCGTCAGCGCAGCGCACCGCGTATAAATACGTCGGGAGCGCTGCACTCGCATCACACAACAACCACCCACTACAACAACAACATGAAAACCTTCGTGAGTTAATCACATATTTAAATAGAATACCCTAAATTACGAATAACGCAAAGTTTATTGAAAAAGCTCCTCTTGCGGCACTCGCAGTGTTTCGAAAAGTTTTATAGTTATCTGAGAGTTGTGAACATACCAGATCTTTTAGCTTATTGTCAGCATTACTTGACATGGTGTATTAATGTATTGCTTTAATTCCAGATCGTCCTGTGCGCGCTGGTGGCTCTGGCGGCGGGCGCCGTGGTGCGCGAGAAGCGCGGCTACAGCAGCGGCTGGAGCGGTGCCAGCTCGCTCGGCTCGGGCTACTCCGGCGGCTACTCCGGTGGCTCCTCCGGCGGCTACTCCGGCGGCTACTCCGGTGGCTACTCCGGCGGCTCCTCGGGCGGTTACTCGGGCGGCTACTCCGGCGGTTCCCTCGCCACGCAGGTAGTCGCCGTCAAGAAGGTGGTGAACGTACAGCGCGAGGTCACCGTGCCGCAGGTCGTCAACGTACGCAAGGTGGTCTCCGTACCGCAGGTCATCACAGTCAAACAAGTCGTGCCCGTCTCCGGCGGCTTCGGCAGCGGCTTCGGCGGCGGCTATAGCGGAGGATACAGCGGCGGATACGGCGGCGGATACGGCGGCGGATCCTCCGGTGGATACGGCGGCGGATCTTCCGGCGGATACTCTGGCGGTCACTCCAGCGGTGGTTGGTGGTGAACACTCTAGTCAACGAAGGCGAAAAATATTATTTATTCCATAAATATTTTTAAACTGTAATCAGTATTTATCATTTTATTCTGCGACTTTCTTTCTCGTTTACCAACCTATTGTGCTAAATTTCACAATCCAATTTTAACTAAAACGCAAAATACAATTTTTATTAGTAGGTAGGACATACAGTACTGATATATGGAACAAAACAGCCATCACTTAATATTGGACGCTTGAAAAACTCTGATAATGCCGAATTAAATGTACCTACGTTCCCGAACAACCCGCTACGTGCAGTTCCGAAGTCAACTGAACACCTCAATAAAGTAGCAAATATTTTCTATTCTGTGACAATAGACAGAACAGACTCACTCTGCCTAAGGATGATACCTTGTTTTTATAAAGATAAACTCATGCTCATTCATGGCTATAGATGTTACTAATAATAATAATTATAGGCAAAATCCTACATCCTACTTACATTATATTATACTTATTATAAATTCGAAAGTTTGTAACGGATGGATGGATGTTTGTTACTCTTTCACGCAAAAACGACTGAACGGATTTGGATGAAATTTGACACACAGATAGTTTATAACAGTGATTCCCAAAGTGGTCCAGGTGGACGCCCAGGGGTCCACGGGAGACTCGATGGTAGAAATGTAGCAGCAAGGGGTCCACCAGAACCAGCTAAATTTTGAAAGCGGTCTATGAGAAAAAAGTCTGGGAACCTCTGGTTTATAACGTGGATTATCATATAGAATACTTTTACTTTTTATCCCGAAATTCCCACAGGAACGAGACTTATGCGAGTGAAACCGCGGGGCGCTGCTAGTTATGAATATAATCCAAAAAATATTGTTTCTCAGTCAAGTTCATGAATAATATCATCAAACCGGAAGCATCATTGTGGCGTAGGTAGAATAGTGGAGTAGCGAATCGTCGCCGTGCACTGAAAACCTCGTGATTGCAATAAACGTTATTTTAAAGCGGAAGATACATACTTGATACTGTCTGAAAAACGGCCCTTATTTCTCCGAGGTTCTCACTATCGTAAATAGATAACGAGTTTTTCTTCACAATAAATAATTATAAAGAAAAAACTATTATTTTACTTTTCGAGGTTTTCACTGCACGGAGACGATATGGGCAGGCAGATGGCAATCTACTCCGTATTATGAGTAGTAAAATACCGCGATTGACTTAATTATGTAGAACAGATATATGTACCTATTTATAGGACAAAAGAGAATGAGTGGTGGGTGGAGCAAGTCGGGTGACTTATTTTTGATTTATTATGAAGGTGAGGCCCTTGTTCATTAGCAGACATTATTGAGATAATAGAGATGATGAAAAAAGTATGAAACAACAATGCGGGTTGACTGCGGGCGGATATGCGGGTAGCTAAGCTCGGCCGCTTATGCTGTTAGACAGATAAGACATGTATATACCGCGCCTTTGGTCTATTTTATTTAGCTACTTCTACAGCATTATGTCGTATGGCATTTTATTGTAGGGTCAGGTTGCTAACATTGAATTCATTTTTATTTTGCAACAGAGAACTGTCAGAGCCATTTACAATCTAAGTCGCCACGAATCTCTTACTCTGCAGGCACGAAATTAGCGGCGGCCAAAATAATACAAATTAATATGTCAAAATAATACAAATTGCTTCTAAGTTTCTTGACATCTATTTCACATCTTATTTAGCTGAAGTAATGACAAATAATTGTAGCAATTTGTTAGCTATAAGTAAAATAAATGTAACGAATAAATATTTTTTAATTTTGTTATCACATATCACGCATTTTTAATTCTAAGCCCTTTATTGTAATAAAAGCATTAATAAAAAGACAGCAATACTTAAAATATATTATTATTGCAAACAAAAATAATAATTTTAGCAAAAAATCGCGCTGTGTTTTACGAGATCGGAACCTAAGCCAGTTTGAATCTTAGACCAACGCTTAACGTGTTCTGCTATCTACACACGTAAGTTTTGTTCGAATTTTAGCAATGCCATAAACTGGCCAAGGTCAAGCGCATGATGCGTGTGTGTTACCGTGTCTAACAAAAGCGACGGAAATATATAATTATTTGTTTCGGTAGTGCGGCGTAAGTACGTGACGATACGACGGTGTGTGCCGTGTTGTTTACACATATAGATATACGGACTATACCGCGAGTTCACAGCAATACGACTCTTAAAGTGCCTATGCACTTTTGAACGCGTACTTTACATTAGTTAAATAATAAATAAAATTACTATACCACAATAGGTAAAAAGAATTAAAAATGAAGCAACAACAGATAATTTAATTATGTGATAGATACATGGTGCTCACATATTTACAAACATTGTAAACGCAGACGATTTTCCTATTTATTTTTTTTATAAATAAGTCAGTGAGTGAGGAAGTAATCACAGAATGTAAAAACAATGTAATATAACACAAAATTATAAATTTTACAATTAAATTAGCAACCTGTTTGATTTTGTCTTGATTCTAAATTGTCCTATGGAGCTGGACCAGCATATTTCCAACTACTCTTATCTTGGATATAATCCTCTAATTTGTAATATGCTTGTTTATAAAGTGTACTTTTAATATGAGTTTTAATTTTTATTTTATTTTATTGCAATATATCACAAGATATTTTGTTGTAACATTTAACACAGTATCCCATAAAAGATGTATGTACTTTAGATAATCTGAAAAATGGTTGATCTAGTTTATCTTTATTTCTAGTATTAAAATTATGTCTATCATTTATTTTATTAAAAAGATGTGGATTTTTCCTTACATATAATTTCATAAATAAATTGGCAAGGTACCGTGATAATATTAATCCTTTTAAATAATTTCCGGAGAGATTCGCGGCGACGTAAATTATAAATAACTCTGACAGCTCTCTTTTGCAAAATAAAAATGGATTCAATGTCAGCATTCCGACTCCACAATAAAATGCCATACGACATGCTGTGGAAGTAGCTAAAATAGACCAAACGCGCGGTTTCTACATCTATTAACTGTCTTATCTTTCTAACGCATAAGTGGCCGAGCTTAGCCGCCCCACAAGAGATGTTATATGAGGTACCCATTGTAATTTTTCGTCTAGCGTGATTCCTAGGAAAACCGTTTGATTAATAAATTCCAGTTTTTCTCCATTCAATATGATTTCACATTCGCTACTTCTAACATTAGGTAATTTGAATCTAATGCATTTGGTTTTTGTTTTATTTAGTACCAAATTATTTACCGTAAACCAATCTTGGACCTGCAATAGAGCTATTCACGTCTTCAAGATTTTGTGACGGTCGGTTTATTTTAAAGATTAATAATATGTCATTTGCAAATAGCACCATCTTCGATTTTGGTTTTGAAGTAATTGGGGTAAATTATTAATTTAAACTAAAAAATGGAATGGACCCAATATCAAACCTTGAGGAACGCCCATTACTATTGTAGACCCTAATGAGTTTACGCAGTTTACCTGAACTTTAACCTTTCTATCTTTCAGGTATGATCTAAGTAAATCAAGAGCTGTATTCTTAATCCCATAGCGCTCTGTAGTTTCAGCAGAAGTGTCTCATGGTCTACACAATCGAACGCCTTCGAGAGGTAGAAAGAATTCAAAAGATTTCAAAAGATTCCAATGACATCTTGTGCTTCTTCCCAGGCATTAAAAATGTTCTTTATTAGGGTGACACTGGCGTCAGTGGTTGTACCACTGACGCCAGTGTCACGCCTTTTGATGAAACCGTACTGTTGTTCATGAAAGATGTATTTTTTTATTAAAGTGTCGTAACATTTGATTGAGCATCAACTTTTAAAATATCTTACTGAGAACTGGCAGAATTGACAAAAGCCTGTAATTGTTGGGTTCTTAACTATCACCGGATTTGAACAATGGAACTACTTTAATGTGTTTCATGAGATCCGGAAGGACCCCTTGGTCTATATTGGTGTTAAATATGTAAGCTAAATAGGGCGCAATGGTTTCTATTATAGATCTATAGACTTTTACAGACATTCCCCAGAGATCTTCTGTTAATTTAATTTTATAACAGCCTGGAGGTTTGTATGCTGAAACATAAACTACAAAGGGCATGCCTTCACATTCTGTCTAAGTAAGGCAGCAGAAAGCGCGGGTGAGGAATTTAAAACTTCAGTAGTTTTAAGGGGAATAATAGCAAAAAAGTTTTCAAATTCTTGAGTTATTTCTATATCCGAGTTAATGAGTTAATGAGTTGACACTATCAAACGGTAGTAGCGGCGGCAGTGGCACCCTTGATCACTGTAAGATTGACCGAGTCACTTCGATAAAGTATCTTGGCATCGTGATTGACTGCAACCTTACATTCAAAGAGTACATAATACACCTATCAAATAGAGTGCGCAAACTGATGTACATTTTTAAGCAACTACGCAATTCAGCAGATGCTGTTGTCATGAAAATGACATATCAGGCACTGTGTCAATGAGTATTGGTCTATTGTATCTCGTCCTGGGGCGGGGCAGCTAAATCCCACTATATTCAGATTGAACGTGTGCAGAGAGCGGTTCTTAAAGTGTGCTGTTTCAAGCCAAGACTTTATCCCACCGTCAAGCTCTATGAATATTGTCAAGTCAACACTCTATTTCCAACTATTCACAGCAAACAAATCGCCGTAACCGTATAATTGCCTTGGCTACTCCTCTTAGAACCTCTTTTAGTCCAAGATTCTTTGTTTTCCTCGGACCTTATCTGTACAATAAATTAAACCAAATTCTTTCCCTACACTCATTAAACAAGCATAACTGTAAAATCACTTTACATGCCTGGCTACAAAGCCAAACATATACTGCCACAGAATCTCTCTTTAACGTATTAGTCTAATCAGACTCATCCTCTAACACTCTCTCCAACACACACACACACACATACACTCACGCACACACAAACTTACATTCATAAAAACCACCAACGTTTGTACTTTAACTTTTTAATTGTTTTACTTATATTACTCTAATACTCTCTTGTCTCTTTTTCTAATAAGCTCACTAATTGTTTGAATTTTTTGTTATTTGCTGTGATACCAGATGTAAGCTATCAAATGTGCAACTTTAAACAGGTGGGGACCTGGTGACCTGTATTACAGGTGTTACTACCTACCACAGGCACCAGCGATCCGCAACCAAAAATCGTTGGCTACTTCTTATATGTGAATATTGTTTGTATTTTTGGCTTGTGGTGAGAAATAAACAATTTTTATTATTATTATTTTATTAATGGGACTCGTGTTGCCACACCAAGCGCCGAGCGCAGACTCAACGCTCTCGGCGCTTGGTGTGGCAACACGCCGTGTTCGAGTTCGCGACAAGTTAATCGTCATCCTGAGGATGCCTCGTTGAGAGGTAAAACACGTGTCGATTTCTTCCAGGGTCTTTTCAAGACTCTTTAGAAATAGCTAAGCGGAACAGGTTACTAAATATATCCACATCATCATTTTACCTTCGCTTTGTAAATTTTGACGTTCAGCAGTGCCTTTTATGCGCCTTTTTTAAATAAATGATTTAGCTTTGACTGACACGTATGATGAGTGCTAATTACTTCATACATCTAGATTCCGCAGAATTTAAATCAAAGAGATTATAATCAATTATCTGTAACAGATTTTAATATGAGCAACCTTCCCACAGAGACGTGCCATATTTTTTGGAAGCCCATAACATTTTTTTTAGCTGTTCCCAATGAGTTGTGAAGAAATAATGAGAAAAATATGGCGAAAAGCTCTATTCAAATATGAAAGCTACGACACTTAGTGGAAAGCTAGTTAACGGTAGTAACATTCATTTCATCCACAAATGGTACGAAGGCCAACATTAATATTACTCTATCAAAACAAAACCTACGAATAAGATACATATAAAAATATTATATGCAAAACAGCATCCAAAGTCAAGTTTGAGATGTTATGTAACGTTCTCTATATACATAATTTATTAAGTAACACTAATGGCAGTGTTCATAAATACATTATTGAATTAATAAATACTTTTATAAAATCAGAACTGATTGCAATGTGAAGGACATCGCTAATAAACCCAATAGGTAACAACAATTAATAAGTAGCTATAGGGCTGTTAGGGAACTGAAATAGATGTACCGTTGATGATGAGAAATTTTGAATTTGGCTAAGAGGCCTTGACACAATTTTCACAAAATTGCAAATTGTGTCAAGGCCCCCCGCTCAACTGCATGTCCTAGAGCAGAGGGACGAAAAAGGCTATGAAAGATGATGATGCACAGTTGAGTGTTCTCAACTTTCCAAACTGAACGGAGGATGAGAAATGTTGTGAACACAACGCTTCACAACTGACAAAATTTTGAAGAATATGGTACTTATTTTTATAGAACTTTGGAATATAGAATTTTGTACGTATCGAAATTTGATATCGAGACCTTATGATTTATAATTTGCAAGCAATAATATGGCTTGAAAAGATTCTCGTATAACCTAGAGTCCTAGACTTTTACTAAATTAACTGACTCTGGAAAGGGTTTAGGGTGTTGTATATAGTTTTATTCATCTAGTCTAACCAGATATCAACAAGGAAGTGTCATTGAACCACGACGAGAACGAGTTCTCGGCAGAGCGCTGCGTCTGCCGAGGACGCGTTTCATATGTACGCTGGGAGCGGCACACGCATCACACAACAACCACCCACAACACCAACAACATGAAAGTCTTTGTGAGTTAATCATGTATTGGAAAATAATATCCTAAATAAATAATAACGCAAAGTTCAGTGAAAAAGCTCCTCTTGCGGCACTCGCAGTGTTTCGAAAAGTTTTATAGTTATCTGAGAGTTGTGAACATACCAGATCCTTTTGTCAGCATTACTTGACATGGTGTATTAATGTATTGCTTTAATTCCAGATCGTCCTGTGCGCGTTGGTTGCTCTGGCGGCGGGCGCCGCGGTGCGCGAGAAGCGCGGCTACAGCAGCGTTTGCCATCTTGTGAAGTTGATTGTGCGCTCATTTATGTTTGATATTTATTTCTTGACTTGGCTTTGCTTTTGGACTATTTCTGTTTACTATCACGTTGACCTTGGCTCTTCTATTTTGGACATTCGATTTAAAGATAGTGATTTGGACTCGACTTTGGTGTTTGTTGTTGTACGAACTGTTTCAACATGTCAAAAAGGGGACGTACAATCAACAGCCAGTCACGCGAATTGGTTTTGAAGTTAACCGAATACTTCAAACGCGAATCAGTTAATGGTGGACCTTTATTGCCCGTAACGCAAGTGCAAGATCGCGTCGCAGAAGCACTTGGAATCGGCAAAAAAATATTCGAATCATCTTGAAGGAAAAGTATTGGCCTTCCGGTACTGAAGAAAATGTTCTACGTACGCCTAAAAAGAGGAAGAACAGCAAGCCTGTAACAAGTATTGACACATTTGACGCAGACGCTGCTGGAGCGGTGCCAGCTCGATCGGCTCGGGCTACTCCGGCGGCTACTCCGGCGGCTCCTCCGGCGGCTACTCCGGTGGTTACTCTGGCGGCTCCTCCGGCGGCTACTCGGGCGGCTACTTCGGTGGTTCCTCTGGCGGCTGGTCCGCGCCCGCCACGCAGGTAGTCGCCACCAAGAAGGTGGTGAATGTCCAGCGCGAGGTCACCGTGCCGCAGGTCGTCAACGTGCGCAAGGTGATCTCCGTGCCGCAGTTCATTACAGTCAAGCAAGTCGTGCCCGTCTCCGGCGGCTTCGGTGGCGGATATAGCGGCGGATACGGCGGCGGGTACGGCGGCGGATCCTCCAGCGGATACTCTGGCGGATACTCCGGCGGCCACTCCAGCGGCGGTTGGTGGTGAAAACTCTACGTCAACGGAAAATGTTATTTATTTAATAAAATAAAAATCATAATTTAAGTTATGATTATTTAATTCCTAAGTCGTGTCCAGTCGTGTGTCTGACTGTCTGTCCGTACAGACAGACAGTCAGACACACGACTGATCCTATAATCCTTTATTTTTGTGACAGACGGCTGTCACAATCCTTGCTCCGAATATAATGGACCGAGTAGGTTGCATATTATTATGTACACACATCAAAAGTGTCTAGGGATCAACATATATTTTTGCAATAACTTTTCTCCTGATTGATATTAATTAAAATTTTCTTTAAGGATTCATCAAATAAAGTGTTTTCGTTTGTCACAGTAACGATAAACCAAGTCACCTTTGCAATAATAAAGAAATTTGCCATTTTCCTAATAAAGGGATTTTTGACATTTGAACCACTAACATTAAAGTTCGAAAAAAAGACTGAAATAACAGTTTTCTTTAAAATTTTATTGGGTAACTTAAACAATTAATAATCTGTGTTTCTACCGCGAACACTAACAACACAAGAACATCGGTTTGGCATACTCAAAATGAGTTCATCCAAATCACGCTGTGGAATGGCCGCCCATGTTCGTTGCAACAACAAAAAAAGGTCTTCTTGCGACTGGATACCCTCCATATTCGGCAGAGCTCTTCTCTGTAGCATATCCAATGCATGCTCAATCGGGTTCAAGTCTGGCGACTGAGCAGGCCAGAGCAGGACATTGATGTTAGCTGCGGCGAGAGTCTGTCTTACAACTCTTGCGGTGTGCGGTCGTGCATTATCATGCATTAACTGAAATAAGGGACCGATTTGCACTTGTAGAGGAACGATGACGTCAGATACAATCGTCTCAGCATAAATTTGAGCGTTGAGGTTGCCTCTGATCCAAATCAACTCAGTTCTTCCGCCGATCCAAATACCCGCCCATACCATGATGGTTCCACCACTATAAGGATGGACTTCCTGGCAGGATTTTAATCGCTGTTGGCGTCCAGGGGTTCTCCAGTGTCGTATACGTCTTGTATCCGGTCTCATACCAAAACGAGACTCATCAGAAAAGCACACGAAACGCCATTGTTCTTCTGCCCAATTTCTGTGTTCAAGAGCCCATTGATATCGAATCCTACGATTGTGCATTGCTATAGGTGGTACCCGTAGCGGTCTTCGGGAATGAAGGTTCACTTCATGCAAGCGGTTTCTGACTGTTTGGTCGCTAATTAAGTTCCCTGAAGAGTGATGAAGCCTCACGGCTAACATCATGGCGGTTATTGTTGGAGCTCTTCGAGTTAAGATTTGAATGTATCGGTCTTGTCTCCGTGTGGTGCAGCGATACCGTCCTCCATGGCGCTCAGCCACGGTACCAGTGCTTCGGTAACGTGTCCAAAGTCGACTGATAACACTCTGACTTGTATTCAGAGCTAAAGCCACAGTACGTTGCCGGGAACCAGCTTCTATCATTCCCACGGCTCTGAGCATTTCTTCCCTGCTTAAATGACGTCGCCGCTCCATAATAACGTTGGTTTTAATCAGTAGTAGGGAAACAGTAGCACTAATAATGTCTTCAATGCGTTGTATGTTTTTATAGGGAAAATATTGACAGCTGATTTTCATCTTTTACTCGAATTTGATTAACAGTTCCTGTTTCAAATTATGAAATGCACCAAAAAGGATCCATATAAATTTATATAATCATAAATTTATTACAAAGCCACATCTCAATCTCAAGAAATCCGCATAAAAATGCTTGATCCCTAGACACTTTTGATGTGTGTATTTCTGAAACCCAAACACGGACGTGTAACGTAAATAAATTAATTTTGAATGTTTTGCTTACTTTACCGAGTAACATATCAAATGAAAGGGCTAGTTGCGAGGATTTTATTAATTTCATATAATTTTGAAATAAATGCTGTTAAAGATATTTAAGAAAATTTATGAAAATTGACCATTCCCCCCCCTTATCTCCGCAACTACTGAGCCTATATATTTTTTTTTTATTCAGAGAGTAGTTCTTCAATCACAGATTACAGGAAAACCTATAAGAAGTCTATGGTCTTAAAATAACATTGCAAATCTCTCAATATTGTGCGTACAATTTACATTTGCAGTTGAAATGTATATGCGAGAACATGTTTTTAAACTACAATGTTAAGTTTGTTCTTTTGCTAAATTCATTCCAACTACTGAACCCTTCATTGTGCGTGCTCCGACACGCACTTGGCCGGTTTTGTTCGATTTATCGATATTTATTATTTTGATATATCGATATAAAATATCAAATGCCATATATCAAATTCGATACATTTCCAATAGCAATATCGCTGTCGCCACTGTCAAAAAACCGCTGGGCATCAGAGCCGTAGCCTTTTCTTTATTATTCGTGGCATGACTTTTTTTTCCAAAAAAGAAGAAAATATCAACGAGTGGGATACATAAAGGGTGTCCTATAAACGTTGTATGAAACGTGTGTGCATTGATCATTACATACTCGTATCATAATGTACTATTATTGTACACTATAAGAAATAACAAATTAGAATTTTAAAGAATTACTTACATAACAAACATAACTGCTTACTTAAAAAACATAACTGGAAGTGTGGGTGAACCTGCTACAGGGACACCTCTGGCCAACCCTTCGGGGTAACAAGGCGTGATGTTATGTTATGTTTATGTTACTTACATACTGCATAGGGTGTTACAATGGATACAGCCTTATAGCAATCTTTTATAGACAACATTTGGATAGACTTATAGTGAAGGAGCAACGAATTCCATGAGGGATGCGTGGGTGAGATTCCATTGTAACCATTATTTCTTTATTGCAATAAATCGCAAAAAAAATAATCAGAATGCTGTCGGCAGCTGGGCTTTCGCCCTCTCGTCGTCTGGGCCAGAATGGATGTGGAAGGCTGAGGACCAGGTTTTATAACATAACTTTGGAGTAACCCACGCTCAACAGAGGACTGCGATGTGCTGAATTAATTGCAGCTTATAATTTTTTGTGTTACGTTTATTATAGTGATCCTCCAACGTCGTGGGATGGTGCAATATTTACCGCGTAGAAAGGAATATACTATGTATTAGATTAATCGTTTTCCAAGCAGATTTTGACTGACTGGTTCCCTTATTAATTATCAAAGCAAAGCCGAACTTAAACCCCGTTAAATGTATGGTTAATCCGGAGATCATAATGAATGTGTTTTTACTCAGTGTTTATTAATAAGGTGAGGGTTTAAGGGAGTCAACAAACAAAAACTCATTAGAAGTTTCTCAGTGCAACAACATCTTGAACACAACCACACAACACAACCCCTCAGTACTGAAGAGAAGTGTCGCAAGATGAGCTCATCAACATTCTGCTTGTCGTCCGTTCGACTCCGCGGACTAATAAGGTTAATGTTAATGAAACATTATACGACATTACTTCATTTGAGAGGAGCTTAATTGCGAGACTTGCCTTACTCCACATTACACACCGGTGTAAGATAACCAGTAGGTATTCTAATACAAACGTATATTTGTTTAATTGTATGAAGTAGTTGTGAAGCGTAGGTAGTTGTAATTTGCACTAATCAATAATAACCCCACCGCCGTATTTCTACGTTAACGTCGTGGTGGTGATTGCGCGCTCCGAACTCTAGGTCTGTGCCGATAGAGTTTACTTTGCCGGAACGGGTCTGGGATGAGGAGCCAGTCCAAGACAGATACAGAAACCCGCAGAGCAGCATGTGGCGAGCTGTTGGGCAGTAGCGACCCCACGGAACCTATCTCCCGGGAGAAGTCTTGTTCCTCGCCTCTGTCTTGCCTTAATTGGCCGGCTTGAGTAGAGACTCGCTAGAGCAAACGTGCTCGGAGGAAGGAAGTTTTCCAGTAAGATGCTGGTAGGGATCTTGACTGTACTTCCGGGCTCTGGGATTGTTCTTTTAGCCTCGTGTTAGTGTAAAATAACTTATTTATGTTTCTTTCCGTTTTTTCTAGTTATGCACTTTCGAAAGATGCCACATCCTGTGTACACATAAACAAAAGTATCGTTTTTGGCAATCTTGGAAAAAAAAAAGAAAAAGAAGGGTGTACGATGCGATCTCGGTGCCGGCTGTGCGTCACAGTCGCAAGTGGGCCAGGCACAATGGTAAGTATAACAACGCGTTAAGATTGAACGGTGTATGAGATGGTGGTGAAAAAAATAAGTAATCTGTCCGTTTATGTTTCCACAGGTTGCACAACCCAAAAAAATCTGGGTGTGCGCTATTTCTGATTAATTTAGAGTATAGTAACGAGGATCCACGATCACCACTGGAACTGATAATTATGTGGTGGTGCACAGCATGACGCATGTTTCACTTGAAAGCCTTTCTAGTTACCTACTAGTATATACGCAATATCTTCTCAAATGATAAGTAACTGGTACAAATGAGAATCGACTGATTGAGATGGTATGTAGAAGGAATTGCCGTAATCCACGCACTCGCTTACTATCATTGTTTCACAATGAATTTTACTATCCCATTTATTTCTTCATGATAACTGCTGAACATATAGCAACACTTTTATTTTATTTTACAATACCTTGATATACATTCACTGCAGACACATAGATTACACGTAAGTCTTGGATTTGTCGGCCTGCCAGGAAATGTGCAATACTTAACTAGTTTCAGATCTTACACTGATATTTACAGACATCACGATGTAAAGAGAATCCAACAGTAGGTACAGTGCAACCTTTGAGAGAAAAAGTAGGATCTTTAGTTATCAGACATCTTTGAAAGTATAATAAAAAGGTTATTTGTAGTGGATACATAATTACTTTTCTTAATATTTTAAGCATAAGAAGACAAGGGGTGACTCATTCCTAGCCCTGGATAATACCAAAACACCAGATAAACATCAAGGTGTTGAATATTAATCTCCTCGCAAGGCTTCATTCAATCACAACCTTGCCCGACCACACCTCGAAATTAGTGCAAAACAAAAATACAGAAATATAAACAGATTAACATTTTTAGAAGATAAATCATTTTAACCAGCGAGCATTGCACACGCCCTCATTAACACCGGTACGACTGCGGGTTGCTTCACTTACTGCTAATAACACAAACCAGCTACTTCTTAAATGATAGTTTAATGTAATTAATTATACACGGATAGCAACCACACCTGTTCACAGTAGGTATGCTACAACCAGCTCCTTGTGAAGCAATAACAATTGTACTACCTCCCAAAAAGTATGGATCTTACAGAACTAACAGAAACGACAAATAGGAGTGAGTGTTCAAACTCAAGCCTATTTATCTGTTTGTTAAAGCAATGGCTGAGCAATTGACCTCTGCTGAACTTAGTAGCAGGTTAAATTTCCGCAAGGTGTCTATTATAAAGTTTAAAAGCTATTTTATTCTGAGACCTATGATAGGAAATCGTTCAAATTGTGGTACGTGATGGGTGCGTATCATATAAAGTTATTTGGTATATTTTAATTTCAATAACGTCTAGTTCACAAGATGTAATAAACGAGAGATATACCACCTGTTGATATAATTTCTTTTTATATAATATTTTTATACTCTAAAACTTGTTTCGTAAAGCGTTATTGGATAGAACGTTTATAATATCGAAAATCATTAGGTCAATCGTTTAAAATATACATTGATACCGTCATTATGGTTAACACCCCGATTCAGAGCAATCCGACTCGGATAGGTTAGGTTAGAAGGCTAAGACGGGAGCGGCAGGTCATATTGTTGGTGAATCATATGGGTTAGGTTAGTACTCGACTAAATGACAACAAAAAATAAAAACTTTAAATTATTTATTACTTATACAAAAGTTATTGTTTTTTTATGGCTTAAATTAGAAGGCAGAGCTCGTAAAAATTCACACACTTATTATTTATTTGTATCCATTCACAAACAATTTTACTGCACCCTTTAAACTTTTGTACCTATTTCTCACACTTGTAAGAATCATTTTTAAAGAAATAAATTATTATTTAACAAAGCAAGTTTATGCACACAAAGTAACCGATACGAGAAGATACCTACTAACTACAACTTATCAATAATCTTAAGTTATAATTTGTATATATGCAATTTTGCTTTGTGTTTTTAACTAGGCGTTTTAATGATATTAGACTAAATAGGTTTTATGTCTTTTGAGTGGTATATCAAAAGATTTTATATTCAATGTGTTAGGTGAAGCAACAGTACCATTAATTATTGTAGTGTGGCAACACTGGTCACACACTTCCGGGTCGCATAATGGCCGAGTAGTAACTCTCAATAACGTGTCTTATTAAAAGTATATTAATACTTAATGGTGGACTTTATATTTCATGCACGATCTCCCCGAAGAGGTCTAGACAAGTCGCTCGGCGTACACTCATAATCAGCATACGTTAACGGCACATCTAACATAACATAACATGTTAAGCTTATAAAAATTAGTTATTTTAAAATTATATCAATCGTTTATTATATTAACTGATCATTATATCAAATAAAATTATAGATTCAGTTGTTATATCTTGTAAATATTAGAGATTTTATAATTATATCATTACCCGTACGTGATAGTTGAATGTTTCGACCCCTTAACGTTGGACCACTAGCCACACGCTGTATATTTATAAATGGCGTCAGGCCTACAGATAGTTCGATGTCAGATGAAATTCCCAGAGTTTAGCTAATACTAGCTTCTGCCTGCGACTTCGTTCACGTGGAAGTCGTATTAGACCACAATACTATAAGACCATCTTTGCATTGTATAAACTCAATCTCCTTTGTATTATATAATTGCATAGCACAGGTGTGAGCACTATGTACTAAAGAGTTACCATTTACCGGGTAATATGTCTTGCATTGACTTGAATGTGTCCTGGCGGCTGTGAGTATGTCATGCTCACTCAAATGTTTCGTTGATGGTGGCGCGTGTGTTGGATCATTTAGCTCCCTTCAAAATGGTTGAGCTGAATGGTGTTAATTCATGCGTCATGTTTGTGAACGGACGCCGTCAGTTGAGACTGGTTATCTTATAGCTGCCATGGCTTATTTTTGTTTTTTTTTTTTTTATTGTTCTTATTTTTACCTTTATAACGCGCACGTCTTTTTAAATTGTTCTTACATGTATAATTTCAACATGAATGATTTTTGTATCATTTTTTTTATTTAAAAGAGTGTCCATGGAGTTTCTTGCCCGTTCTTCTCCGTAGGTACAGTATCGACCAAAATTCCATAGGCAAACTCACAAACCAATAGACTGACGCTGCGGTTTGACTTACGACCTTCTTCTATAAGTTGTTACACACACACATACTTACTTTGTCTGCAACTCATACTAGTTCATAATTTCGAACAATACTGGATATAGCATGCTAGCGCAGTGGATAACCTGCTTTGGTATATGCGATTATGGCGAGCCGAGAGGGTTCGAATCTCACGTGCGGTTAGCTCGTCATTTTTTAATAATTCATTCGTAGTTTTTGTTATTTTTTAAATAAAGACTAGTTCAATAATCATTTCTTTTTTGGTTCATTCGTCTTGTTCACATAAATATTAAAGTTTAGCAGGTAGACCTCAGAAAACTAAGTAAATTATTTCGATTTCTGTAGGGTAGACAGATGCCGTTCGTTACGAGTATTAATTAAATAGAACTTTGTTGGTTCGTGGTTATTGTTGGTGACAAGTGAAAGCGGTGTTGTGGTTATTATTTTCAAAATGCAGTCAAATATAAATATTGAACGGAGATCAAATATTAATGCGCTGCGTAAAAGTGAATGTAATTTACACAAATATCGTATGAAACCAGACTAAGTGTGAGTGTTATCATTTATATGTATATTTCATATTTGACTAAACAGAAATCTTAATCGAAGGTATTGTTGATCGAACAGAGGTATTGTTGAGACAGAAGATGCCTTTAAAGTTTTTAAATTTATTATGAGGTTTAATTCAGAAAGACAGAAAGGCATAAACAAGAACGTTTAAGTATCGCACGATAATATTAAGACTTCAAGAGGGACACTGCTATATTTTAACCTTAAAATATTTACCGTTCTAACTTAATAAACAACACATTCGTTATTGCATGAATTTGTGGTAACGATTTTTTTAAGTATGTAAGAAATACGACAAAAACCATATTGAAATATGATGTTTGTCGTATTTCTTGCAAATTGACCGAAAATGTTTAAGATTATTTTAGTAATATTATTATTTTAGAATTAAAATCTGTGGTTTAGTTTAAAAAAAAAAAAGTCAAAAATTTCAATCTTCTTTTCGTAAAGAAAATGAATACTTAAGCTATAACCTCAATACCAACCAATATTTATTAAAGCCAAATAAAATGTAAACAAACTGCCCGTATTTAACACATTCGCGTGCAGACGTATGGATACGTAAAAAAATCGAGATACGATGTCGCACAACGTATCGATACGTCAAATTTTATGTTTCTCTATCAACCAGAACGTAAGGAAACGTCCGTTTCTCATATAATGCTCCTATAGTGACGTCATAGTGCCACAACATATCAAAATTTTGATTTCGTAGTGTCACACAGCATCGTCATTTTAAGCGTTTTGTGGGTGCTTCTCACACATACAAAGACACCTACTCACAAACGCAGAACGTGCATAGACGTCAACTGGAGTATGCGCCGCCATACTGTCAGTCGGGCTGTGCACCGTTACGCGACGCACGTGTACAGTGAAGTAAGCTCCCGAGTTACGAAACTTTTAAATCGTACGTTATCACATATTTTGTACTGGATTTAAATAATAGTATGTATTATATAGAATACAATAATTATTTTCATATTTGAGCAACCTGAGTAGTTTTATTTTAGTTTTTATTATAGAAATTCCATTGTTTTAGATGAACAAAGCAAAGCGAGTGAGAAGAAAGAAAACTAATAAAAAAGGTGACAAAACAAGCAAGGATCCATCAGAACCATGTTCTTCGGGCATAACAGTAAGTACTGAACGTTGTTTATATAAGATTTACACGTTTTTTGACTAGTAATATTAATTTTATTAGCTTTTATTTAAGTTTAACTATTTCAGTGTCGCTAAGACAGTTTGTCTGTGTGTGTCTGTAATCAAATTTAGTAAACTACATTTGACCTACGTCCTGTTGTCCGATCGAAATAATATTTAGTATATTTATCTAGATTTTATAACAATGCTATTTTATGCCAAATATAGGTATTTAAGGCTGCTTTAATAATATGTATACGGATAATTACACTTACTTAATTTCATTTATTTGTTGTAGATGGAAAAAAGAGCACGAAACCACTCAAAAATTAAAATATTTGAGCCAACTTCCTCTGGTGGTACTTCGCCGGACCCCTATGCTACTGATGGTTCAGTTTCCGATGTTGATTATGATCCAGCGGGTGACCAAAAGGACCAACATGATTGGAGCTCTGAGCACTATAGTAGCGATGAAACCAGGTCTAATTACTCGGAAAATGAAAACTATAGCGAAGAACAAGAAGAAAGTAATATAAGTAGTGATGAAAGTATTTTTGATACCCATAAAAATAAGCGAAAGCGCAATAGTTCCACGAGTGCTAAGAGTCAACACAAAAAAATGAAAGTTACCTACGAAGAAGATGCTGACACTATCTCTATTAATTCATCTACCCTTATAAATAATATTGGTGACGTTTCAAGCTTTTCTTCATTGCTCACACCGTCCTTACCACCCAAGATGAACTCTGATAGCTGCGAAGGCAGCCAACATCGTGGAGCGCCACTCTTGTCTATGATGCCGGAGAGTCTTGCGGCCCCTGAAGATGTCCCACGTGGAGAGGCGCCGACCTCGCCTCCAAATCCAGACCTTGAGGATCCAGAAGGCAACCCACATCGCGAGGTACCTCCCTCGCCTCAGAATCCAGACCTCGAGGACCCTGAAGGTAACCCATATCGCGTGATGCCGCCTTCGCTTCAGACTCCAGACCCCGAGGACCCTGAATGCAACCCATATCGCGTGGTGCCGCCCTCGTCTCAGAATCCCGACCCTGAGGACCCTGAAGGTAACCCACATTGCATAGTGCCGCCCTCGCCTCAGAAACCAGACCCTGAAGGTAACCCACATTGCATAGTGCCGCCCTCGCCTCAGAAACCAGACCCTGAAGATCCCGAAGGCAATTTACACTGCGGAGCACCATCATCGCCTCAGAATATAGACCCTAAGGACCCCGAAGACAACTCATTTTGCGGGATTCCGTTCTCGCCTCAGACTCGAGACTACGAAGACCTTGAAGGTAGCCCACATAGTGAGGTGCCGCCCTCGCCACGGATACTAGTACCTGCGAGCCACACGGCAACCTACATCGTGGGGTGTCACCCTCGCCTCAGATAGTAGTCTCTGCGAGCCCCGAAAGCAGCCCACATCGCGAGGCGCCGCCTCTGATATCAGATCCTGCGAGCCCTGAAGGGGATCCATCCGTAGAAGCTTCGCCCCGACAGGAATCAGCATGGGAAGAAACAATAGCAGAAATTCCGTTTTTTGAATTTGATGAGGTTTCTGCAGGAGTTCAATTTGAAATTGGCCCTAATTCATGAGTTGAACAAGTATTTGGTAAGTTATTACCGCCAAACATTATAGACGACATAGTTGAGAAAACGAATGCTTATGGGCAAGCACTATGTTCAAAAAGAAGACCAACTAGAAAGAACAACTATAATTTCAGAGATACGAATCGGCAAGAAATGCTCAAATTTCTTGGATTATGTCTTTTGATGGGACAGGTTAACGTTCCGCAAAAACGAAAACTTTTCACGCGTAGTGATCCTTTGTATTATCATCCTATATTTCAATATTCGATGTCAGGCCGACGATTTGAGCAACTATTAAAATGTGTGTATGTAGCCGAACTCAATTCAAAAGGCAAAGAAAAGATTACCCAATTTATTGACACTTTATCAAGACATTTCCAGGAATGTTACAAACCTAACAGAGAACTTAGTTTAGACGAATCATTGTTGCTGTTCAGGGGACGAGTAATTTTCAGACAATACATTAAAAACAAAAAAGCCAAATATGGCATCAAAATTACGAACTGACGTCTGACGATGGATATATGTTAAATATTACCATGTACACTGGCAAAGACACAGATAGCGAAACAATAAGAGGAAAAAATACTGAAAAGATAGTAATGACGCTAATGCAACCATATTTATTAAAAGGACATTGGCTGTTTATGGACAACTACTACAATTCCGTGGAGCTTTCACAAAAACTTCTCAACTTAAAAACCCACACAACTGGAACATTACGTGCTAACCGTAAAAGCAACCCCAAGGAATTGATTAAAAAAAAAACTGAAAAAAAATCAACATGTATGGGTTCGCAAAAACAAAGTTTATGTCTCCAAATGGGTAGACAAACGGCCTGTACTTATGATAAATACTGCAAGCCATCCCAAACTTGTAACAGTCTCAAACCGTTATGGTAAAACCAGCACGAAACCAGAAGAAGTATCGCTATACAACATGCATATGTCCGGTATAGACCGAGCGGACCAGATGGTTTCTTATTATTCGTCGCCAAGAAAAACCATTAAATGGTACAAAAAAGTGTTCTTTCACTTACTGGATTTAACAGTTTGGAACAGCTTCTATCTTTACAGAAAATATTGCCAAGATAAATGTGATTTTCTGAGTTACCGCGAAGAATTGATAAGAAATCTTATCAATATACCAAAAACGACGAAAATTGAACAGGTCATGTCTCAATTAAATAAAAATGATAATAGACAACAAGAAAGAAGGGAGTTCATTCTTCCTCCAATCACAAATTCACAGGGAAACGGTGGTCATTGGCCAGAAAAAATACCAGTTCGTGAAGGCTCCAAAAAAACATCAAATTATATGAAGTGCAGAATGTGTACTAAAAATAAAATAAGGCGAGAAACGGGACTGAGGTGCAAAGGATGTGAAGAAAAGCCACCCCTGTGTGCTTTGTGCTTCGAAGAATGGCATAACCAGGTTTGAAAGATACAAAAAGAGCTGAGGTATAACCCAGCACAGATGTTGAAATCAGAAGACTGATTATTACGATCTCTATATTTTACAGGGGAACCCAAAGTAAAAACTAAGTCAAAGCTAAAGTCATTATCTTAAGGCTAGTTATATTTACTATTGATAATAAGTAAAAGTAAATAATAATAAATAAATGCAGGTGACCTTGAGTTAAATTGCATCACAAGACTGATTTTTTTCCTGGTTTGCATAGAAGTTTTTTGTTTTATTTGTTGTGTTAGTTTCAGAAAGGTTTTTTTTTATTTATGTTGATTTTGTCAAAAAAGAACACTTTATTTCATGTTTTAAACAATATTAATATGATTAATATCACAAAAATTGTGATATTACTTTCAAAAAACTAGTTATAAGTAAATACAAAAGAGCAGTTGCTTTGTATTTTTTTATCTCTTTCTTTATTTCTATAATAATAAATACATACCTACGTAAGACAGTGTTTGTTTTAATGTATTACAGTCAACGTTGCGTGTAATATTATAGATTAGATGAGACAAAATGAAGCAAAAAGTATCCATGCATCGACGTAATGACACGTTGCGAATAACATATCAAGTAAGGTAAGATAAAATGAAGCGGGACGTTTCTTTACGTCGACGTAATCAGAAGTTGCACAAGAGATAATAGTTAAAAAAAGACGTTAAGGGGTACAACGTATTCATACGTTGACGTAATCAGACGTTGCGTGTAATATGATAGGTAACGAAAGATAAAATGCAGCACAACGTGTTAATACGTCAACGTAATGATATGTTGCGAGTAATATAACAGGTTTCGAAAGATTAAATGTGGCACAACGTCTCCATACGTCGACGTAGTAAGACGTTGCGTGTAGTATAATAGATTAGGAAATATATAATGTTACAGAACGTATATGTACGTCGACGTACGGATACGTTTTGTATAATTTAATACGTTTTTAAGGATAAAATGTGGCAGAACATAACTGCACGTCGACGTATCGTGACGTTGTGTTTAATTAAAAAAGGCTGAAAAATGATTAAATGTTGCGCAACGTCACCATACGTCGACGTATAATAACGTTCTAATCATAGTTGATTACTCAAATAAATAGAGGTACTAAAGAACGTTTATAAACGTCAAAATAAATGTATGGGAGAAAACAGTGCTCCATCAGAAGTTTCGAAAAAGTGAGCACCGCGCGCGAACGTGTTAACCTTAAAATCACCTATTTTGTAAGTAGTTTTTTTTTTACATTTTGAGTAGTCTAATATTCTTATTTATTGCTTAATTACTTCGACCATGATCAAAGCTTATTTATGGCGAAAAAATCCATTTAAAATTTAAAACATTTCATAATTTAAATATGTCAAAATAATACAAATTGCTTCTAAGTTTCTTGAGATCTATATCTAATAAATATTGTTTAATTTTGTTATCACATATCTTTTATTCTAAACCCTTTATTGCAATATCAAAATTAATAAAAAAGGCAGCAATATTAATAAAATATTATTTTTGAAAACAAAAATAATAAATTTCGAAAAGAAAAAAACCGCGCTGTTCTTTACGAGATCAGAACCTAAGCCAGCTCGAATCTCAGACCAACTCTTTAAAGCCTTCTGCTATCTGCACACATAAGATTAATTTGAATTTTAGCAATGACATAAACTGGCCAATGTCACGCGCATGATGCGTGTGTGTTATCGTGTCTAACAAAAGCGACGGAGATATATTTTTGTTTCGCGAGTACGTGACGACAGTGTGTAAAGCGTTCTCTGTGGTGTTTGTGCCGTGTTATTTACACAGACAGATATACGGACTATACCGCGTGTTCACAGCAAAACGACTCTTAACGTGCCTATCCACTTTTGAACGCTTACTGTACCTACACTTTGGAATGGGCTTCATATTTCTGACTGACCGATTCCTTGACAATTCAAAAGTGCCTGTAAATGGTTTAATTTAAATAAATGCTTTGAGTTTGAGTTTGAACTTTTTAAGAAGAACAATAATGTAGAATATAAAATTATTATTTCAGCCAATTTACGTAAAACCTTAATGAATTATAAACTAAAACCTTCCGCATGAATCACTCCGTCCACTGGTGAAAACCGTTTGGAAATCCGTTCGGTAGTTTTTGAGTTTATCGCGTCCAGACAGACCGACAGATAGACAGACGCGGCGAGGGACTTTCTTTTATAAATGTAAGGACAGAGTTTTTTTTTTTTGCCAGCGTAGTCCCAGCTTAGCGGGGCTGCTATTTTTGTGGTTTAAAAAAAATTCCATGAAGGGGATGACGGGGTCTAAAGACCCCGGTCATCTCCTTTTAACTTAACCTATCCGAGTCGGGGTGCCCCAAATCCCAAGCTCGCTTCGCTCGCTCTTGCAGCCCAAGTTGTCATTCGACTTTAATTCGACACTTAATTTTCGACGTTCAAATGAATTTACCTTTATAAAATGATGGATAGCATATCGTCTATTTTTACTTTTTCTTTGAAATAAAATACAACAAACAATATTCGTTAAAAAATTATTCTATCGTTTGATAAATTTGTTAAATAAAAAATTGTATAATCATTCAATAAATTTTATTGGTATTTCATCATGACCATAAGACCATTCTTGTTTGCATTGACAATATTTGTTATTTCAAATGATGTTACTTGTTCGCAGCTTATTTCTACGCTCACAAGGTGACATTGAACAAAATGATGAACGCGTTAAACAGCTGTCTTAATTTACTTGACAAGGCGATGTAATTTCCATCAGTGGCAACCCACTGATCGAGTATTGGTTACTGGCTCCACAATCATTGGCACATCAAGACCGCGGAAATTGGGATTACGCCGCCGAAACTAATTATGATCCAGGCGCAATGAGTACCATCGTCTACGATGACCACTATCTGTGTTCATCTCAAAGCAAAGGCCCCAGTCAGGGTAAAATGTTTTTCTTGGATGCTCCTGGTGGAACAGGAAAAACATTTACTACCACTGGCATCCTTGCAGAGGTCAGGAGCGTCTTCCAGAATCGCTGCCACACTGCTTCCTGGTGGCAAAACAGCGCACACCATGTTTTAAATTCCCATCGATTTAGAGTGCAACGAAACGCCTTTGTTGGGTGTCACGCAACAATGACAAGAGGCGCGTTAGGGATTACGCTTCACGTATTGGATGGATGCATTATGACAAATAGGAAAGCAGTGGAAGCTGAAAACAGAATCCTGCAGGACATCCGCAGGAACCAATACATGGTGAGTGGTGTCACAGTTCTGTTTAGTGACGATTTCCGGCAAACACTATCACCACCACCTGCCACTACCTGTGGCAACGCGAGTTTAGGATATTACAGATAGTACCTTTTTTAAGTAAATGATTATCATCACGCTATATTTTTATGGAGCTAAACAGTCAATCATGAAATACACACATCAAAAGTGTCTAGGGATCAACATATATTTTTGCAATAACTTTTCTCCTGATTGATATTAATTAAAATTTTCTTTAAGGATTCATCAAATAAAGTGTTTTCGTTTGTCACAGTAACGATAAACCAAGTCACCTTTGCATTAATAAAGAAATTTGCCATTTTCCTAATAAAGGGATTTTTGACGTTTGAACCACTAACATTAAAGTTCGAAAAAAAGACTGAAATAACAGTTTTCTTTAAAATTTTATTGGGTAACTTAAACAATTAATAATCCGTGTTTCTACCGCGAACACTAACAACACAAGAACATCGGTTTGGCATACTCAAAATGAGTTCATCCAAATCACGCTGTGGAATGGCCGCCCATGTTCGTTGCAACAACAAAAAAAGGTCTTCTTGCGACTGGATACCCTCCATATTCGGCAGAGCTCTTCTCTGTAGCATATCCCATGCATGCTCAATCGGGTTCAAGTCTGGCGACTGAGCAGGCCAGAGCAGGACATTGATGTTAGCTGCGGCGAGAGTCTGTCTTACAACTCTTGCGGTGTGCGGTCGTGCATTATCATGCATTAACTGAAATAAGGGACCGATTTGCACTTGTAGAGGAACGATGACGTCAGATACAATCGTCTCAGCATAAATTTGAGCGTTGAGGTTGCCTCTGATCCAAATCAACTCAGTTCTTCCGCCGATCCAAATACCCGCCCATACCATGATGGTTCCACCACTATAAGGATGGACTTCCTGGCAGGATTTTAATCGCTGTTGGGGTCCAGGGGTTCTCCAGTGTCGTATACGTCTTGTATCCGGTCTCATACCAAAACGAGACTCATCAGAAAAGCACACGAAACGCCATTGTTCTTCTGCCCAATTTCTGTGTTCAAGAGCCCATTGATATCGAATCCTACGATTGTGCATTGCTATAGGTGGTACCCGTAGCGGTCTTCGGGAATGAAGGTTCACTTCATGCAAGCGGTTTCTGACTGTTTGGTCGCTAATTAAGTTCCCTGAAGAGTGATGAAGCCTCACGGCTAACATCATGGCGGTTATTGTTGGAGCTCTTCGAGTTAAGATTTGAATGTATCGGTCTTGTCTCCGTGTGGTGCAGCGATACCGTCCTCCATGGCGCTCAGCCACGGTACCAGTGCTTCGGTAACGTGTCCAAAGTCGACTGATAACACTCTGACTTGTATTCAGAGCTAAAGCCACAGTACGTTGCCGGGAACCAGCTTCTATCATTCCCACGGCTCTGAGCATTTCTTCCCTGCTTAAATGACGTCGCCGCTCCATAATAACGTTGGTTTTAATCAGTAGTAGGGAAACAGTAGCACTAATAATGTCTTCAATGCGTTGTATGTTTTTATAGGGAAAATATTGACAGCTGATTTTCATCTTTTACTCGAATTTGATTAACAGTTCCTGTTTCAAATTATGAAATGCACCAAAAAGGATCCATATAAATTTATATAATCATAAATTTATTACAAAGCCACATCTCAATCTCAAGAAATCCGCATAAAAATGCTTGATCCCTAGACACTTTTGATGTGTGTATTATAAGAACGGCTATTTTAGCTAACTTTCAACAACAGCGAATAACTAAGCGGTTGGACTATTGCTTTGCAAACCTGTTTTTGTAAGTACGATTCCCAATTACTGGTATTTTTTTTCTTGGGTGTGTGAACGGGCCGTTTTAACGCCCATAAATGATCAAGCTGCAGCGACCAACCAAAGTATTCTCTTGCAAATTGAAGGGAGCAAAGTGATAATACACCTCCATCGGTTAATACGGTTATGGAGCGAGATGATGCCTTTGCCTTTGCCTATGCCCATTACCCCGTAGAATTTCTGAATTCACTAACGGCAAGTGGACTTCCGGCGCTCATCATCCAGCTGAAGGTCGGTGTCCCGATTATGCTCCTTCGGAACTTAACTCTGCCGAAGCTGTGTAATGAAACCCGACTCAAAGTCGTGTCGTTGCAGAGAAACGTCATCGAGGCGAAAATTCTTACAGGTTGTGGCGTTGGCGAGACAGTGTTTATATCGCGTATACCACTCATGCCCCACAGTTACCCCTTCCAGTTTAAACACCTCAAAAGAAGCTGCTTCTCACACGGACAAATGTACGTCGCTTGCTGCCGCGTCACTCTCTATATATTTAGGCTGTTGAGAACAAAACTACAAACGTACATAGTACATATACAAGGAAGTATAAAAAGTTATAAAAAATAAAAATGTGGCTGTTATTGTAGTATATTGAGATATCTTACGACTTCCACGCGAACTAAGTCGCAGGCAGAAGCTAGTAATGAATAAAGCAAAGAATTCATAAAATTACTTACGATTTCACCTACATATGGCTCGTGGTTCTTGTCACTTCGCTACGGCTACACGGTCGCGCAAACATTTTTGCACGTTGTCGCGATAAAAACTATAAAATTCGTGTTTGGTCTACGACGAACAATATTGGCCACATTACATTGTCGCGATAAAATGAAGATTCGCGTTGTCGCGACACATCTGGACAAGCAATTCCTCACATCGCGAATCATTCTGGCGAGCTCAAATGCTAGGGCTACACTGTCACGTTATCGCGAATTAAACTTCGTGCGCTCTCTGCGAGAGAGAGCGCACGAAGTTTAAGTCACACCGCTCGACGTCTCATATTTATTAAGATGTGTTCTATAGTAAACCATCCCATAAGTGACTTCATTTTTAGGATTCCGTACCTCGAAAGGAAAAAACGGAACCCTTATAGGATCACTTTGTTGTCCGTCCGTCCGTCTGTCTGTCAAGACCCTTTTTCTCAGGAACTCGTGGAGGTATCAAGCTGCTTATATCAAATACTCAAGTCTACTGTCCCTTGGAGCTGTGAAAAAACCAAACTTTTAAGTCAACGCAATCAAAAGATACAGCCGTTTATGCCGCAAATTTTCGACACTCGCAAGGGAATCAAAACCTACAGGGTACTTCCCGTGAACTCAGAATCTTGAAATTTGGTACGAAGCAACGTCTTATAGCACACATAAAGGAAAAATTGCGAAAGCCGTTAACTTTTAGTTGGTACATCATATAATAATAATATTTTTAATAATTTTAAACTGTCAACACAATCAAAAGAAACAGCAATTTGAGCCGCATATTTTCAAACTCGCAATTACTCGCAAGGGAATCAAAACCTAAAGGTTAGTCGACCTAGAATCTTGAAATTTGGCATGAAGCAATGTTTTATAGCACATATAAAGGAAAAATTCCGAAAACCTTAAATTTTTAGTTACATCACATTTTTATTTTTTAATAATTATATTAATTATAAACTTATTACCCTTTTCCTCATGAACGCGTAGGGATATCAAGTTGAAACTCATATCAAATACTTAGGTCTAATTGCCTTTAAGCTGTGAAAATAAAACAAATTTCTAAGTCAAGGCAAATACGCGTATGTATTAATATAAAATAAAGGATTACTGAAACGATAAAGAGACCTTTGCCTTTAATTTATGCTCCTCCAGCTTTCCATATTGTAATGTTATGGATTTCATTTTGCAATAAAAATACCATAACTATGACTCGATTGTCGTGATTGGTGAACTTTTACTTGTACTACAGGTTTGTACGGAACCCTCGGTGCGCGAGTCCGACTCGCACTTGGCCGGTTTTTTTTATTTTAATTCCTCCACGTAACAAACCAACTTAAATTATTTTTTATCCTCAACCATGCGTCGTAATTAAAATGTTTTTTTTTTATAATAAACAATAAGATCCAAAATGTTTTCATTGCTTCAGTCCATAATTAGGTATTTACGAGAAAATCAAAATATTAAAGCTATACGAAATATCGATATTTTTTATGTTCGATGTTTAGATATTTTTAGGCGATATTTATTATTCACAGAATGTAGTCGTGGGTATTGCAGCCTGAATAACCACAAAATTATACTGACATTATACTGACAAATTGTACGAGGACATAGTGCGAATCCTAGGTGACGCCGCTGTTGATGTTTAATAATATATCACCTAATCTGTAATCAAACAAGATAATCAAACAATCTCACCTGTAGTTGTGCTCCCACTCCGCCACCTCTCATGTCACAGCATAGCATGTCATAGTTCCTGTAACTTCACCCATTATAACTCATACATAGAAACTATCAATCCCACTCAAAGTAATGTTTTGGTATATTCTGATAGATTAGGAGCAGGTTTTGGATCCTTGTTAAATAACCGATCTAAACATACCATAGTTAACTGTTGTTACCATAACATGCATTTTAATGAGCTTGTTCATAAAATAAAAATCACACATATGAATGAGCAGACTACTGTAGTTCTTTTAATTCGCAACATTCTGAGCATCACTAAAAGAGACATAGTTAATGGTGTCGACACCCTACTTAAATTAAAATGAGGTAAATTAATATTATGTGAATTGCCATATTCAGATAATTTGTCTGCTGAAGAAAACGATTACATTTGTAGTTTAAATAACTTAATGCATATTTTGACATGTCATAGTGACCGTTTATTGTATTTTGATACTAATAATTTGGTTAGAGATCAATAGAGAACAATAGAGTATGCGGGCTCGGTAACATCGGAGGTAAGCTAATACTCAACACACACAGCTCAGACAAGCCAAGAACCTGCGTCTACATACCCGAAGAAATTCCTATCACACCACTCACTCAATTCTGTTCCAACGACCGGACAGTTGTCAGGCTCCAGACCGAAGGTAGTGTTCCAGAGGTTGTACTGGCATCGGCATACATGCCAGACGTGGATGCGGACTGCCCAGCAATAAAGATGGCTGACCTGGTACAGCACTGTGAACGCGCCGAACTAGACTTGATCATCGGCACCGACTCGAATGCACACCACCCGCTCTAGGACAGCGACGCACCAAATTCCAGAGGAGAGGTACTATCCACCTATTTATTTTCTACTAACCTTAATATTGTAAACCGTGGCTCAGAACCCACTTGGGTACACTCGGGACAGCCCGAGGACAAACGATTAAACATCTAACACTTGCTACAGAAAACGCGACAAATCTTATTACAAACTGGCACGTATCGGACGAGCCTTCCTGCTCAGATCACACAAGGATCCGCTTTACGCTAACTACTAAAACTAGGAAACCAGAATCGAGGCAAAACCCGAGGCGCACCAATGTTCCCGGTTACAAACGCCTACTGGCCTCCCTGTTAGTTAGACACCTAACACAAGTAACCATAAAAGACCAAGCACAATTTGAATACACCGTAACAAACCTATCAGAAAACCTAACTGAAGCATACCACGCATGCTGTAAACTAAGAGCACCACGCACCAAGAACGAGAGAAGCTCATGGTGGAACACTGAACTTAGTAAACTAAGAGATGCGCTACGTAAACAATTTAACAGAGCCAAAAACACTAGACTCCAGGACGACTGGGAGATATACAAAGAGAATATATATACAAAAAACAAATCAGAACCGCCAGGAGGACAGCATGGCGTAAATTCTGTGAGTCCATCGAGACAAATAACGAAACCGCAAGGTTAAGGAAGATCCTATCAACCGATCAGGACCGAACCCTCGGCACGCTAAAAAACCCGATAACTCATACACACTAACTGACTATGAAACCAGTAAGGTCCTTCTCGAAACTCACTTCCCAGACTGTAGAATCCTGGAGGACAGGACGTAGGAGGCTGAACCAGAATGGACCCCAACGAACCAAGGCTTGTCAAGAGCCCGCAATATAGTGACAGAAGAGCGAGTAAAGTGGGCTATCAATACCTTTCAGCCATACAAGTCGGCAGGGCTGGATGGCATCTTCCCAGCCCTGCTGCAGTGGGGGGTAGATTATTTGACACCATAGCTGGTGGAGATCTATCGAGCCTGCATAGCACTTAGACACACAACTCTCGCATGGCGCGAGGTGAAAGTCATTTTCATACCCAAACCTGGCAAAACCGATTATACACAACCCAAAGCTTACAGGCCTATAAGGCTTACATCTTTCCTGCTGAAAACCTTCGAGAGACTCTGTGACCGGCACATCCGAGATGGACCTCTCCGGGTAATACCACTTCACAAACAACAGCATGCGTACTCCGCAGGCAAATGAACACAATCAGCGCTGCACAGCGTGGTTGGTAAAATTGAATGCGCAGTGGACTACAAATTCTCAGCATTGCCTTCATTGACATCGAGGGCGCCTTTGACAAAACCATGTTCAACAGTATAAACATGGCCCTCAACCAACACGCCATAGACTCGACCCTGAGTGCCTGGATCACCAACATGCTAAAATTGAGAGCTATACAAGTCACAGTAAATGACACTACGAGGGCCAATGTTGCGAAGGGCTGCCCACAAGGCGGCGTCCTCTCGCCGCTGCTATGGAATCTGGCAGTAGACAGCCTCATCCAAACACTCAATGCCAAAGGTTATTTCACCGTAGGCTACGCCGATGACATAACCATAATAATAAACGGGACCCACGAAAACACGCTATGCAATCTCATGCGTCAAGCCCTAAAAATAGTAGAGAAATGGTGTAACAAGCACCAACTCTCAGTGAACCCTACAAAAACTGAACAGATTCTCTTCAAAAAAAAAGAGGAAATTGATGACACTACAGTTACCACGATTCTTTGGAACAACCCTAAGCCTCTCAACTGAAACCACCTGGGCATCTTTTTGGACAAACAATTGAACTGGGCAAAACACACGAATTATATCACTACAAAAGCCAGCATATCTCTGTGGCAGTGTAAACGACTGCTTAGCAGGATTTGGGGGATTAGCCCCAAGGTCACCCACTGGTTATATACTACAGTCATTCGACCGCTAATCACATACGGCTCACTGGTCTGGTGGCCCAGAACAGACCTGAGTACAGCCCAAAGAGATCTCGAAAAACTGCAGTGATTCGCTTGTGTCGCAATCACTAGCAGTATGAGAACTACACCCACTGCCGCCTTACAGGCAATGCTTGGACTGCCGCACCTCATTGTGTGGGAGGACGCGGCCCTGGCCGCCTTTAGGCTACATTTATCAAGAAATCTAAGCAAAGACTCCAGAATTAGACACACACGCATAAAGGAAGTGCAATCAAGCGTCGGACAATAATGGCATCACCCTGCGACAAAGCACCGAAGTCACACCACTTTCAAAGGCACTACAACATAATACTTACAGAAGAACAGTGTAACTACTCAAGCCCGAAAGAGCTGAGGGATTACACCGATGGATCGAAGACCGACTCTGGTACCGGAGTCGGAATCTTCTCACACGACCTCAACATAAAGATATCCAGACCACTGGGAATGTTCAACACCGTCTATCAGGCGGAGTGTGTGGGCATCATACAAGCGAGCCACGCCATAGAAGCCAGGAGAGTTACGGACACTCACATACGCATACTCTCCGACAGCGCCGCAGTTCTCCAATCGTTGAAGTAAAGAAATATATTAACCTCGAAGTTAATACTAGAATGTCACAATGCACTAGAGCAGGTAACGGTGTCTAGTCGCAACACGATGACACTGCAATGGATAAAAGAACACTGCGGATCTGACTTGTCTTTAAAAATTGATAATGAAACCATTTCAGATAAGTTATAAGTTGCTGAGACGCTAGAAAAGTTCTTTAGAAACATCTCAATAGAGGTTACGAAATCTCTCCCTTCATCATCTATAGTAGCTGAATCCCATCTAAAAGAAAATTTCAGTAAAGAAATGGGCTTGTCACAATTAAAAAAGCGTTCAAAAGTCTTAACATAAAAAACACAGAAGACTTATGGGGGATTTCTGTTAAGGTTCTTGGAGATATCATTGACACAATTGCTCCTGTCCTAACAAGCATATTTAATCAATGTTTGGATAGCGGTACGTTTCCTGATTTAATGAAACTTAATAAAGTAGTACCAATTTTCAAATCGGGTAGTAAGAGTGATCCCTCAAATTATAGACCTATATCTGTGCTACCAGCATTGAGTAAAATATATGAAAAAATCATGCTAGACCAGATGTTGTCACATTTTAATTCAAAAGGAATTTTACATAGTCACCAGTTCCGTTTCACGAAAGGTAGGTCGACGACTGACAGAGTAAAACTCATCAGTCACATTTTGGAATCCTGGGAGAAGTCCCAGGATGCAATTGGCATTTTCTGTGACCTCTCAAAAGCGTTTGACTGCGTTGACCACAAAACACTCATCCGTAAATTACACCATTACGGAATTCGTGGAGAAGCTGCTGATCTTGTTTTTTCCTATCTATCAAACAGGCAGCTAAAAGAAAACGTTAACGGGGCGACATCCTCGGGGTCTCTGGTTAAGATGGGCGTGCCTCAAGGATCAATTCTTGGCCCTTTCCTATTTCTAGTTTATATTAATGACCTTCCTTACATGATGCCTAAAAACCGGATATAATTCTATTCGCTGATGATACTTCTCTTATTTTTTTAAATAGATAGAAAAGATACGGATGTCTTACATATCAACGATAGTCTGTCAATTCTTTCGAAATGGTTCGCAGCTAATAATCTTTCACTTAATGCGAACAAAACTAAATGTCTTAAGTTCTCATTACCAAATGCACCTCAAGTAGGTCTAAATTTAAAACTTGATGGCAAGAAACTAGATGCTATTACGGAAACTGTGCTTCTACGAATTACTCTAGATTCGAGATTGCAATGGGGCGCCCATATTAGAGCTCTTTCAGGTAGATTAAATTCAGCTGCATACGCAGTAAGAAAAAATAATGCAGTTAACCTATGTAGCCACAGCTAAGTTACTTTGCTTATTTCCACAGTATTATGTCTTATGGCGTTCTGCTGTGGGGATTGGCAGCTGACGTAGATTCAGGAAATTGATATTCTGACTCAGCCATCTCTTTATATCTTGAAAAGTATTAAATTATATTCGCAAAAACTTAGGACTTTTAAAAATAAGAAGCGATTTCCATAATAATACACGTAGTAAACATGAAATTGTGATACCCAAATTTAGATTAACTAAAACTAGTAAAACTTTTCTTATAAACAGTATCCGCTTTTATAACAAGTTGCCAAAGTCTGTTACCGAACTAAGCGATGGAAAGTTCAAAACCATCAAACGTGTCCTTATCAAAAAAGCATATTATAAGACTAGAGACTACCTTGAAGACAAGAAAGTTTGGCAATAATTCCTTCTGCACATGTGGCTTCCCAACGGCATAACGGCATAACAATGTAAATGTCTACTAACTGCTCCCAAATTACAACGGTTATTTTATTTAACCTTTTTTTACATACTTTCTTGACATAATCTTTTCATTATTTGTTATTATACCTACAATTTTCTATATTTTTTTACCAAATTATATTTGTTACAGCTGTTGCCACTACAGCTGGTTTAAATAGGTCCTTATTTTTTTTTTTTTATATAGATTCTTTTCTTTTAGATTTTGTGAATGTGAGAACTTTGTAGGCTGTAGACTAACTCGTGGTCCATTTTCTATTTTACTAAGTACCTGGTACTTGTTGATAGGCCTACACTGTCCTCTCATACCTATTAACACTGTTATTTGAAAATATTGTAGAAACCATTTATTTTTAAAAGAGTAACCGTGGATTTTCTTTCCGGCTCTTCTCCCGAAAAAGTGACCAATTGGAACCGTGCACCTAGCTTCTGACGTAAAGTGTAAGTGCGTATAAGTGCCCTTGTAGGTTTATGTGAAATAAAATATTTTGAATTTGAATTTGTTGGTCCAGCGGGAAGTGTGGCAATAACAAAACAAAAGCAGGCACTTATGTGGCTGGAATAAACTTGTTCGTGATGCTCATCGGGCGGCCAGGCTTAAGTTCAAATAGTGGGTAGCATGCAAACCGCCTACTGCTGGCATCATTTGTGATGAAATGCGTGAATCACGTAAATTTTTAAAAGCCGTTTGAAGTGGTGCCGAAACAATCAGGAACAACTTAGTATGGACATTTTGGTTAAGCACAGATCGGCTAAAGATCTCACCAAATTCTGGAAGGCTACTGGAAAGCACGATATTAGGAGTACTTCCACTTTGCTCCACTAAGCCGCCCCACTGGTGGGGCAAAGTGGAATACCAAAAAATTGGCAGTGGAATCTGCCCCACTAGTTCTATTTGGTGGGGCAGATTCCACTAGTCTAAAGTCTTGAAGAATTCTGCCCCACTAGGGTTGGCATCTTAGAATTTGTATAGGTAGGTATGCTCGTATTTTATATTTGTTTGGAAAAGAAAGAAATGTATCTAATTAAAATGTAACTACGACTGGTAACGTTAGATTTAGTACATACCTAAGTAGTGTTTTCAAATAAAAGTAAAAATAATTTAATAAAAAAAATGCAGCTTTTATTGATTAACTTATGCACTTAAACACAGAGCTATAGATACTACTTTCTTACTTACTTTCCCAAACAAATATAAAATCCGAGCATACCCATCAACACAAATCCTACGATGCCAACCCTAGAATACACCGGAATAATTTAAGCTCATCAACATCATCAATGAGATGAGCTAAAATTATTCCGGTGAATTTAATAATAGGTCATTATTTAGGTCAGCACAAACAAAAACTATTTTTTTTACAAAAACTATTTTATCTCTAAAACGTTAAGTTAGTATTTCTTTCATTATGAGTTAAAATGATGACAAGTCAACCTCTGCACATGCTACCTCACATAAGCGATCAACAAAGAAAGCAGTGATATCCTTCCTTTCCTTATGTCTGAAACAACTATTACTTACATAATATCAAGTTACCACCCCCTATTGTTGACCTGTTGTACGCACTGGCAACTGAGAAAAATGATTTACATTAAACAACATCCTATCTGGTTTTGACCAGTACCCTAATTGCGTAATACAACACAATTTGTTTCGATTTGAAACTGATGGCTAATCCATTGCTTCATAAGTTGGAAAAAAATATCTGCTCAACAACGTAAATAACGCAATGAATGTTGTTGAACTGTCGAAATGAAACAAATTATAATACGGTAGTTGCCTAGGTAAAAAAAAAACCTATTTAGTCCGTCTTTCAGATAATAAAAAAATATTAGACACGTATTTTTTGCTTAATCATATTAATAAAAAATAACTTTGAAAACACGCATTAAAGTTGGGAAGTGGGGGCTGGCTTCGTCACAAATCAGCATAAAATCTAGCAAGCAGTGACGTCATGCCACATTTTAACTCAATGTATCGCCGTAATCTTTTGATTACGTTAAAATATAAAAAATACGTGTCCTATATTTTTTATTAATCTACCTTCCGGACTAAAAAATTTTTTTTACGAAACAAGCCTATTGTTTACGAAAATAAGTTACGCAATTAGGGTACAGGTTTCACAAAACCATATGATATTTTATAATAAATAAAAATAAAAAATTCAGACTAAGGTCCATAATTTTGTTAGTATAATGTATAATGTGTGTAAGTAACAATGGTGTGTAAATAACTAGGTTAGTATTGTTACAATTTATTTTTTTTACAAATTATTTATTTGCGCCGACCTATGACTATCCACACCCAGTGTCCCTGAAAGGGGCAGTCCGGTCTGGCAGCGATCATTTTTAGAATGCTGTTGTCACTACCATGCAGGCGCTGTAGTAAGGAGGCCGCTTTCTTTCGCATGATGGCATGGAAACCATCTGTGCGAGCCTCCACGAACATTCCTGAAGCGCTGCAACGCCATGGCAGTCCCAACAGCATCCTAAAAGCATTATTAAATTGAACACGCAGGACGTTGTATGCTCGGCGCGTGTATGATACCCACAGGCCACTCGTGTAAAAGGATTGTTAGAACGCCTTAAAAAGGGTTACTTTGACGTCTGTAGTACAACGAGCTTACCTTCGGGCAAGCATATTGCTCCTCACAGTATTATTAGAATTAGAAGCACTAGATAATACTGTTTCGTCACTTAAGCTGGTCTCTGTTAAAATATCAATAAGTGTGTGACCGATATCAAGTGTGTCAATTTTATTACCCCTCAGTACCTGCCGAATGAATAACACAATATCTACGAAGTGTATCTTACCAACAAATAGCTTCTTTTTACAAGATTTATATTAGCTTGCTCTGTTCGTATGTATTTCCGGTTGCTCCAATTGTCATCCATTTTTCAAGCACTTCCGATTGAGCTGAAATTTGGCATAGGTACTTATTATTATTTAGGATTTAAACCCGAATGAAGTCAGAGGCTTCAACTTAGACAAATCTATGAGAACCTCATGGAACGCCCCATAAAGGCTTAAACTCCGAGCTCTTTGTCCGAGTCTGTAGTATGAACCTGTGGGCTACCAGCGCCAAGAGTAGGCGTCGGTATCCGACTGTCCGTATCTTCACTATCTAGAACTCTCAGAATTTATAATATTAACCAAACGTACATCGAATGCACCTCGGATTTTTGGACCCTTCGTACCTACCTGTAAGTGTCAAGGATCACAAATAATTAATAAGAAATCATCTTAGAATTATTTCTCAACATATTTCAGCCTTAAGACGCAGATATATGACAGTGACCTTGAGATGTTAGCTTGCTTCTGTACTGAGCTCACGCAACGCTTCGTACGTCCAGCCAGTAATAGGACTCGCCCATCAAGGAGCGCTGTCCCAAATTAATCGCATTATTAATTTATTATACATAAAAAAAGCTATTTTAATAAAACACGTATACTTAAAGATCAATAATTAAATTACCTTTAAAATGATTTTGCGCGATTCTTAGTTTTTTATCCGCGTTAGACCTAACTGTAAAAATTATTTTTTATCACACCTGCTCTGAAAATACATACTAATTATACCAATTAGAGGGAAGAAACGCTTTTATCCCGCCCTTCAAATCCTTTCATCCCAAGGTATGGAAGTTTGTATGAAAATCCTTCCGACCCAAGGGTGGGAAGTATATATGAAATTCCATTACATACCCGGTTTTTTTTTTTATTTTTATTTGTCAGCAGTCATACTGCCAAGAGACTTTAACTGTCTACTAATTAAATTTCAAGTAAATTGTTACTGGCCACATACAGTTTTTTTTTTACCAGTTACCAACCTCATTGGTGCATACAGAAAATTAAAAACGAAATTATTTTTGTATTTAAAACGCGCGGAATAACGGAAGAATTGGCTTCTTCAAGCCTTCAACTAACTCAAGATGTAAACATGTCTCAAAATATCAAGATACCCGGACAAAATGTAACATCTTATAATAGCTGCACTTTTAATAATTGTACTTTTAACTAAATATAAACATTTCTATGCATTTATGTCCATAATTTTCCTCGTAGGTGTAATAAAAAGCACTATACATCCCTCAGGATAAAGTACAGTTCCATACCTCAAATGGTTTGCGCCCCTCGCAAGCTCGTGGCGCAAATGCCATAATCTCGGTATGGAACTGTCACTTTCTTCCCTCTGAAGTAATGTACTATTTTATCACACCTGCTCTGAAAATACATACTAATTATACCAATTAGAAGGAAGAAACGCCTTTATCCCGCCCTTCAAATCCTTTCATCCCAAGGTATGGAAGTTTGTATGAAAATCCTTCCGACCCAAGGGTGGGAAGTATGTATGAAATTCCATTACATACCCGGTTTTTTTTTTTTTTTTTAATTTGTCAGCAGTCATACTGCCAAGAGACTTTAACTGTCTACTAATTAAATTTCAAGTAAATTGTTACTGGCCACATACAGTTTTTTTTTTACCAGTTACCAACCTCCTTGGTGCATACAGAAAATTAAAAACGAAATTATTTTTGTATATAAATACCCGGACAAAATGTAACATCTTATAATAGCTGCACTTTTAATAATTGTACTTTTAACTAAATATAAACATTTCTATGCATTTATGTCCATAATTTTCCTCGTAGGTGTAATAAAAAGCACTATACATCCGTCAGGATAAAGTACAGTTCCATACCTCAAATGGTTTGCGCCCCTCGCAAGCTCGTGGCGCAAATGTCATAATCTCGGTATGGAACTGTCACTTTCTTCCCTCTGAAGTAATGTACTATTCACTATGTGATATAAACATAATCCAAAATATGCCTTCATTAAAATATTTAAAAAATACCCTTATTTAACATATATATTTTTTCCAAATCATTAACACAACTCGTTTAGAGGTCATCGTCAGTATGAAATCATTAAAAGTCGCCGCCTTAAATAGTAACATCCCAACTGGCAACTGGCTGGTTTCAAATCCATTTCTCTAATTACACATACAGGGTCAAACTAGCGAAACGCTGACGCGATAGGTACCTATTGTTATCTAAACACGATAAAACAACTTTTTTTTTTGGTTCGCGACCTTTGTTGGTATAGTTACTGTGGCATGAAGTAGCATCAGCCAAGCAAAGTTTACGCATTATTCAGATTGTTTATTCACACGCTTTGTTTCTATTCTAACTTTAGTGGGGCGCGGGCGTTAAAAACATGTAAACCTCGGATTTCTGTTAAACTGAATGCAATTTAAAAATTCTAAATGAAATGATTAATAATATATATATGACGGAGGAGGGCTGACTCCATCATCATTAGCACTCATCATTGGTTTTCTTAACTCTGCCCAGAGTTAAGAGAACCAACGATTCGGTGGGTAGTGTTGGATGAGGAAAACAGACTCGTATACACAATCAAACTATAATTCCAATCCAACAGTTACAACACAGTAGCAACACAACACAGGCACGTATAGCTAAGTAGGTATGTATCCCAGAACGCGCGATGGTTCAGTGATTCGCACGCGCCACCCGCCAACCGAGAAGTGTCGTCAAGAATCGTTAGCGCGCGCCACACCAACTCCATCGAGCGCCATCAGATGGCGCTGGCGTACCGGATACGACTCGATTGCGACACGGCCATCCTGCTTGCACACGTCCTCGTGTAATTTACTCTGCGAAAAAAATAGGCCACGAGAGAATATTGTTCCACTCGGTCACTCCTGACCAAACTCTAGATTCATCGGGTCGGTGAGAATAAAGACATTTTAAACCTCTTCAGTTTTATTTTAACCAAATCTTACTGTTTAGTTAAATTAAACATGGTAAAATTGGGAATAATCGAAAACACAACAATCACTACCCTGGGCCATGTACCACAGTCGTTCGGATCAACCTTAAAAACTCTACTGCCACAAAAAAAAAACTGCCAAGCTTACAGAAACCCTCGAGTAAAACCTCTAACGCCACGGCTCTTCAGCCGGCCAGCAATCGCATTGCTCTCACATATCCAGCGAATGGATCAAAACTATGGTCTTTCCAAACCCCGACCTCCGCCAGAGATACACGCCCATCGCGCACCCTGGTACGGTCGAACACGATACGGCTAATAGAATCCTTTACTCGATTTTCTACCAAAACTTAAGCTTGCTCATCGTCATCTAACTCACAATCAACATCAACATCGACTGGTACACGTACCAGTCGATGTTGATGTTGATTGAGGCTAAGGAAGAGCCTATCGTGTGCATATATATTTGTAGGTACGCTTAGAATTCAAAGCTTTCAGTGTGTAACGATCACCGCCCAAAATCTCAATAATTTTAAACGGACCTTTAAACTTTGAATCTAACTTCGTTTGATTTCGTTCTTCGTTTTTTATCAACACAGAAGGACTACTGGAGGTGGTAGAGCTGTTAAAGCCTCTACTTTTTTGCGATTGGGTCTAACCTGGCCAGACTCTACCTCAAATCCCAAGAACTCTACCTTCGTCTTGAGGAAGGAGCATTTCTTGAGGTTCAAAGAGAAGCCAGCTTTAGTCAGAACTTCCAACACAGTGTGAAGTCTCTGTAAACCTGACTCTACATCGGGAGAAATAATCAAGACGTCATCTATGTATACGACTACGTAGTCATGAGCAAGATCACCTAAAGCATTCATAATAGCTCTTTGAAAAACAGAGATTGCATTTTTTAGACGAAATGGCATGGTCAAAAATTCATATTGACCTTCAGGTGTTATAAATGCTGTGCTCTCAACCGACTCTACATTTACTGGTATTAAATGAAAACCGCTAGCGCAGTCTAATTTTGAAAAATAATTAGCACCATGGAGACGCGCGATTTGATCGGAGATTAGAGGAAGGGGGTAACGATCGGAGACAGTGTTACTATTAAGCTCGCGGTAGTCTATATACATTCGGTCTGAACCATCTTGCTTCTTTACAAGCAGAGCTGGGCTTGCAAATGGAGAGCAGCTAGGTCTGATAATATTCGCTTCTAACAGTTCTTTCACACGATCGCGCACAACGCTACGTTCGTCCACCGACATCCTATACGGTCGCCACTGAACCGTGCGGTTCGGATCAATTAACTTAATCTTAAGCTCGCCTAGATCACGACGCGAGTGAACACCACTCGCGTCGTAGGCAAACCGGTAATGAAAAATTCAGAAAACTCATAAGCGTTTGCAAAAGCCTAGGGTTTTCATTGTCAGTTACATCCGTCGCTATAACAGTTAAATCCGATTGAAGCGTGTTATCACTATTATGACTCACCGAATTTACACAAAAGACTTTCGTTAACGAAAGCTCCGTTGCAGTCATGTTTACAGCAAAACCCCGATTTAAAATCTCGCGACCTAACACGACGTCACTTTGCAAATAATTGTCGGGCAAAACATGCAACAAAATTTCGAGAGGGTGATCGTTAATCACTACACAAAATAAAATCTGTTCTGTACTGAATACTCGCGTTTGACCTATACCAGTCATAGTAACAACATTACTAACACGTTTACCATTAAATTTAGATGCAAAACTTTCTTTTACCAACGAGCATTCAGCACCAGAATCGTAAATAAAGCGTACCAATTCACCTTTGTGTTGTAATGTGCCCGATGGTGGTTGTACAACGCAGACATCAATGCGCCGCTCGTTCCGCGCCCCGCCGTCGATCGGCCCGCTGCCGCCACCATGTGACCCGGCTTGCCGCATTTGAAGCAGACCAAGGGCGGCTTCGCTGCCGGCTGTTGCGCCGGTTGACTCGAAAATGATGTAGGTGCTGTAAGTCTTCCCCTCGTATCCACCGGCTTGCTTCTGCAGTCAATTCGCTTATGACCGCTTTTTCCACAATTGAAACATTTCATTGAAGTAACCTTTGCTCGCTTGATATCGATTGCATTCGATGATTCACCATTCGTGTTAATCTTGTGCTTCAAATGTGAAAACGCGTTCAGTTCTTGCTGTAATTTGTCCCTCGGTGTAATGTTCGTAGTAAACGCCATACGTTGAAGTCGCTGGTCAAATTGTGATATGTGAGCGAGTACTGTTGCTACGGCGATTTCTTCTTTGTTTACGTCTTTCCAACGATTAGTCAGCGAAGTGATTAAACGACTTGCGAACGCGGGTAGTGTTTCCTTTTCACTCGGTTTTTCACCGTTCATTTTAATGAGGGTACCCGCCATTGTCTCGGTCGAAATAAATCGTGTTTTGAAAAGTACCTTAAATTCATTCCATGTCGTTCCTTCGTAGGCTATTTGAGATAGCCATGTTGATGCTTCACCTTTTAGCGCCTTGCTGACCGCCAAAACAAGTCGACCGCCGTTTGGTGGATTTTCGGATAAACACAAATCTGCTGTCGCGCACCATGATCTTGCGTCGGTATCTTTTTGTTAGGATCGAATTCGGGTAGTTCTTCACAGTAAGCTGGTTTCGGTGATTGCAGCGCCTCAATCAACGCTCGCATGTTCTTGTTTTGTGCGTCGAACATGGCACGCCAGACGTTTGTTTCTTTGTGCTGATCCAACACGAATCCCACTTCTGATGACGGAGGAGGGCTGACTCCATCATCATTAGCACTCATCGTTGGTTCTCTTAACTGTGGGCGTCGGTGGGTAGTGTTGGATGAAGAAAACAGACTCGTATACACAATCAAACTATAATTCCAATCCAACAGTTACAACACAGTAGCAACACAACACAGGCACGTATAGCTAAGTAGGTATGTATCCCAGAACGCGCGATGGTTCAGTGATTCGCACGCGCCACCCGCCAACCGAGAAGTGTCGTCAAGAATCGTTAGCGCGCGCCACACCAACTCCATCGAGCGCCATCAGATGGCGCTGGCGTACCGGATACGACTCGATTGCGACATATATATATAAAAGTTTACCTAAGTATTAAAAACTTGTGATCTTGAATGGAAAAAAAAGATTTCTGGAACATTTCAAGTAAGTATAAACGAATTCAAGTAATTTAATACATACCTATTAGGCTGTAGAATATTTTTGTATATCAAAATTAAGTTAACCTATCTATTTATATAAGGATAGAAATCGAGAAAAAGAGGTGAAATAAGGAAAATTAAATAAAGTAGATAATGATTAATAAAATATTTGTTCATTTTAAAAAATTACATCATTGTCATTTGGGCACTTATGAAACGTCAGAAGCTAGGTGCACGGTTCCAATTGGTCGCTTCCTATGGAGAAGAGCCGGTAAGAAACTCCACGATTACTCTTTTAATAATAAATGGTTTCTACAATGTTTTCAAATTACAGTGTTAATAGGTATGAGAGGACAGTGTAGGCCTATCAACAAGTACCAGGTACTTAGTAAAATAGAAAATGGTCCTACAACGTTCTCACATTTACAAAATCTGAAAGAAAAGAATCTATATACAAGATAAACAAAATAATAAAAATAAGGACCTATTTAAACCAAATGACATGATGCCACTACAGCTGTAACAAATATAATTTGATAACGTTAGCTCCCGTAGGTACCATACTGAAACGATCGATAAAGCATTTTCAATGCTAATCCTATTGAAACCAGAATAGTATCATTTTGAAGCCCTTTACATTCTCCAGGATTTATTTTTTCGATATCTCTTTTCGTTTTTGAGAAGTTCTTTCTTTGAAAAAGTTCCAAAAGAAACGATCAATAAATGGCGTTGTTTTTTAATTTAAAAAATATACAAACACTTTAAAAAATAACAAAAAAGCGGTTTTTTAGCCCTTTCAGTAACGCACCTTTTGATATCATTTTCATATCTCTATCTTAATAATTGAGGATGCTAGCCCCCTGGTCACACTTTTTTTGAAAACGGGTACCCTATGAAGCGATCGAAAAAGCATTTCCAATTCTAAAAATCAAAACCACAAAAAAATTGGTAAACATTGCAAATTATAGTATAAAAAACAAAATCCCACTCAATCTTAAAAATTCATTCGCTGTAACAACAAATCCGAGGTGAAAACCCCCAGGCGTTCCATTATTGATTACAGACCACGGACCACGGAGGTGTTCGTGGATCATACGACAAAAATTTATCACAGCCGACCCATGTGAACGAATAGTACTATCGGTGGTCGTGGATCATACGGCAAACATTATCACAGCCGACCCATGTGAACAGACATCCTTCAGACATGAATGGTCTGTATTTGCTTAAAATCGAGAAAAGTGAAAAGGATAGGCAGTGGTACTATACAATACAGAGGCACAATACAGGCTCATAATAATGAAATAAGAAGCACCACATGTCCAAATCCCATTTTTTTATTAGAGCGACGTCTGAGACACAAAGCTGCATGTAGTTCTGTAACACGATCAAAACGAAACGTATAAAGGAAAAATAAGACTGCGACTGACCATATGACCATATAGGTACACGATTTAATAATAATGTAAATACTGTGTATTTTGCAATCAAATATGACACGCACAACATGCACATTGTCATGAACCACGATCATCGCGGAATATAATGGATGCAACAGTTCCGTTCATGGAACATTAACACCACCTCGATATTTACTCGCAGTCATGGAGCAAGCAATTGTACTAATTGCTGTACTTAACTATAAATTACTGCACGATAACTTCAACTTGTTAATACTTAAAGAATTGCTCCCCTTTATTATATTAATTTCCGACTAATTAAAGCATTAAGTCCGCCTCTGTATACATTCGTATACTTGAAGTAATAAATAAATAATTGGATTCGTAGCCTAAATAATAATCAAGATAATAATATGTCAAGAAGACGTAGTAAATTTCTATCTGATGAGGAACTACGTACGAGCTACGTCTACAGCAATTGTTGGGGGTAGGCAGAGTATGTCTTCCCATTAAATACATCTAACGGCGATGTTTAAAAAATATATTGACGTGAGCTTCCCGCTTACTATTAAACACGTGTCTATAAACAACTGCTTGAGTGATTTAATCGCCAGCTCTCTAATAAACAGCATGCACACTGTATCAGTTCCCGCTGCCATTAATCGGGTTCTGACGGACAAAGCACGCCGTTATTTTTTACTAGCCGAGCTGTCACTCTCACTGGTAACCGAGCGCGCGACGTTTCCTTCTTCCACACGCATGCGGTGCATATAACACAACCAAATGCTCTCATTACCAATACTTCGATTTCTTATCATATCAGCCTCTACATGACCACTACAATGATTAGTCTTAACGTTTGAAACTATTGACAGTATCACGCTAAGCTAATGGCGACGAAGAAGAAGGTCCGTCCACATCTTGACGTGGTATCGTCATAAGCAACTAGAACTTGCCTAGTACCGTTTTAAGCATGATCGTTTTCAATTTCGAAATCTGATACAAAATGAAATGAAATTGTTTATTCTGTAAATAAGATATCTGAATCACTTTTACACGTCATATTAAAAATAAGCTACATTTTCGGCGTTTCCTATCCGACTACTTTGAGAAGAAAGGCCGAAACAAACTCAGAGGTTCGCAGTCACTTTTAAAGTCCAGACATTATTTTGGTCAGGCCATATGAGGATCATGTAGATTAATGTCTGAAATGGTCTTTTGAGGAAAGAACCACACAGATTTGAGTGGACCTGTCCAGTCAGTGCAAGCATTTTTCAGTAATCGTGGAGCTCAACTCAGAACTTAAGGACCTGAACTCGAGGCCGCATAAACTACTCAAACTACCAGATCATCATTAAAACTAGCAGAGAAATGAAAATAATAATAATATCCATATAGTCCTCACATTGACAATAATTTAAATAATATAATACTTTACAAAGTAATCATGTCATTTTAAATATAATTTTCAACAATTGTACAGTACCGACCAAAAGTCCATAGGCAATCGCACAAAGCAATAGACTGACGCTTCGGTTTGATTTACGACCTTCTTCTATAAGATGTTACAATACTATAGACACACAAACATTCACTTTGTGCGCAACTAATAGTAGTTCATAATTTCTGTCAATACAGTATATGGCATGCTAGCTCAGTGGATAACGTGCTTTGATATGTGCGATTATGGCGAGCCGAGCGAAGGTTCAAATCTCATCTGCGGTTTGCTTGTAATTTTCTAATAATTACTATTCATAGTTTTTGTTATTTTTTAATAATGACTAGTTCAATAATCATTTGTTTTTTGTTTCGGTCGTCTTGTTCACATAAATATTAAAGTTTAGCAGGTAGACCACAGAAAACCAAGTAAATTATTTCGATTTCTGTGGGGTATACAGACGCAGTTCGTTACGCGTATTCGCTTAATAAAACTTTGTTGGTTCGTGGTTATTGGTGACGAGTATTTAAGTATTAGCGGTGTTGTGGTTATTATTTTCAAAATGCAGTCAAATATAAATATTGAAGGGAGATCAAATATTAGGGTCTACCCTTTATAGCAGAACTTTTTATGTCACAATATTATTTTGCATAACAGCGCGTAGCATAAACTTCATTTCGCAGAAAATCGTTTGGCATACACTCATTTATAATACATTAAAAACGCATAATTTTGTAAGTCAGAATCATCTTTAGGCATAAATTTCATATCCATAATAATTAAAAAGTAGAACCATCATATTGCAGAAAGTTCACTGTCAGAATCGTCTTTTGGCATACATACATTTCATATCGATAATCATTAAAAGATAGAACTATCATAATATCTCAAAAAGTTTACAGTTAGAATCATGTTTTGGCATACTTTTCATATCCATAATAATTGAAAGACTCATCTATCACATTACGGAAAATTCATAGTTAGAATAATTTTGTATTTCTTACCATTGTTGGTTGTTTTTTTTTTTGTAAAAAGTTTTTTTGTTTAAATGCTTATTTAATACGGTAGTTGCCTAGGTAAAAAAAAATAAAACTATTTAGTCCGTCTTTCAGATAATAAAAAAATATTAGACACGTATTTTTTGCTTTATCATATTAATAAAAAATAACTTAGAAAACACGCATTAAAGTTGGGGAGTGGGGGCTGGCTACGTCACAAATCAGCATAAAATCTAGCAAGCAGTGACATCATGCCACATTTTAACTCAATGTATCGCCGTAATCTTTTGATTACGTTAAAATATAAAAAATACGTGTCCTATATTTTTTATTAATCTACCTTCCGGACTAAAAAAAAATTTTTATGAAACAAGCCAATTATCTTTCTGCATGTATTACTTTGTATTACTCACTGAACTCAATTAAACAGTTGATTTTGAACATTTATGTGGTTCTTATTTACCTGTGAGAAGCATGCAAACATGCAAACAAGCTTACACCATGCATGCATCAAGCATGTAGCATGCAAATATGCAAAAAAGCATACACCATGCATGTATGCATCAAGCATGTAGAATGCAAACATGCAAAAAAGCACACACCATGCATGCAGCATGCAAGCAAACATGCAGCATGCAATATGCAACAGGCATGGTTTCTGTCACGGCTCCGGCGCTGCGGGGCTCCGGGCGGCGGTACCACGCAAGCTTCTCGTCGCAGATGGTTGTAATGCTCACCACAGCAGCTTCGGCTTGCTGGCCGGCTTTGCCGGCCAGCCTCAGCCGCGGCGGCGAGCGTTAAAACCACCTGCTCCTCAGCTCGCGGGCCGCCTCGCCCCTCCGCGCCTACGCGGGCTTAAATTACACTCTAGGGGTAGGGCAGACAAGACTACGTGCAGTCGGTTTTGCAGCGATTCGGTTCTGTCACTTCACTAACTTTTGTAGTACAACATATTGACTTTTTAAGACAATATTTTTATTTTTATTTAAGTTTAAGAATATGATTACATTTTAGAGAAATGACAATAATTATGCCTAATAAAATTATTCCAAATGATATTCTGCCATCTTCTTAATATGCCAAGTGAAATTATTCCTAATAATCGTCGCTCTAAATAAACGTTATGTGAAACGAAATTATGCGAAATTAAGCTTTGCCAAAAGTAATTATGCCAAATAACATTCTGCCATCTTAAAAGTATGCCTTTGTAAATTCGGACATATAAACATTCGGCCAAACAATAATTATATTAAATGATTTTTATGCCATATATATATTCGTTTAAAGAAGATTATGCCAAGTGTGTTATGCCAAATAAATTTCGGAGCATTAAAATTCTGCCAGATAGAGGGAACCCCAAATATTACTGCGCTGCGTAAAAGTGAGTATAATTTACACAAATATCTAATGAAACCGGACTAAGTGTGAGTGTTATCATTTAAATATTTCATATTTTACTAAACATAAATCTTAATCAAAGGTATTGTTGATAGAACAGAGGTATTGTTGAGACAGAAGATGCCTTTAAAGTTTTAAATTCATTATGAGGTTTAATTCGATTAGTGAATCATAAATAATTATTATGTGTAATAAATACAATCTTATTCTTTGTTCTAGAGAAATACTGTGAGGGTTAAGAGGTATGAGGAAGAGGCTTATTATCGAGAAGCAGTGACGTCAAATGGTGAATGAATATGAAACAAATGGTTTCATACCAATGAGATATTTTGCTGTATTATTAAACACGTCATTATGAACCGTTCGCTGTGCACTCTGAAGGCTTGCATCACTGAAGACCAGCTAGGAAGCCGTTTTCGACAGAAAGGCATAAACAAGAACGTTTAAGTTTTGCACGATAATATTAAGACTTCAAGTGGGACACTGCTATATTTTAACCTTAAAATATTTACCATACCAACTTAATAAACAACAGATTCGTTATTGCATGAATTTGTGGTAACGATTTTTTTTTTAAAAGAAAGAAAAAACGTTTATTTGCGGTAAACACGACGCAAAAAAAAAGTTAAAAAAAAACACGTTTTAATATGGTATATGTCGTCTCGCAGATAGACCTGTTTAAGATTATTTTAGTAATATTATTATTTTACGATTAAAATTTAAGGTTTAGTTTCAATCCTCCTTTCGTAAAGAAAATGAATTCTTAAGCTATAACCTCAATACCAACCAATATTTACTATATAAAGCCAAATAAAATTTGAAATAAATAATGTAAACAAACTGCCCATACTTAACCTTAAAATCACCTATTTTGTAAGTAGTTTTTTTTTTCATTTTGAGTAGTCTAATATTCTTATTTATTGCTTAATTACTTCGACCATGATCAAAGCTAACTAATATTATAAAGTAATACGCTAGCTAATATTTATGGTGTAAAAAATCCATTTAAAATTTAAAACATTTCATAATACAAATATGTCAAAACAATACAAATTACTTCTAAGTTTCTTGACATCTATTTCACATCCTAATTAGCTGAAGTAATGACAAATAATTGTAGCAATTTGTTAGCTATAAGTAAAATAAATATAACGAATAAATATTTTTTAATTTTGTTATCACATATCACGCATTTTTAATTCTAAACCCTTTATTGTAATAACAGCATTAATAAAAAGACAGCAATAGTTAAAATATATTATTATTGCAAACAAAAATAATAATTTTAGCAAAAAACTGCGCTGTGTTTTACGAGATCGGAACCTAAGCCAGTTTGAATTTTAGACCAACGCTTAACGCGTTCTGCTATCTGCACACATAAGTTTCGTTCGAATTTTAGCAATGCCATAAACTGGCCGAAGTCAGGCGCATGATGCGTGTATGTTACCGTGTCTAACAAAAGCGACGGAAATATATATTTGTTTCGGTAGTGCGGCGCAATTACGCGACGATACGACGGTGTGTGCAGTGTTGTTTACACATACAGATATACGGACTATACTGCGAGTTCACAGCAATACGACTCTTAACGTGCCTATGCACTTTTGAACGCTTACTGTACATAAAACTGGTATATTTTGATGATTTTACATGGTAATAATAAAAATGTCAAGTTTTATGGTTTTATCACAAGGCTTAGCAGAGCGAGCAACCCAATCCCAAGCTTTTTTATCTTCTCTAAATAATCATAAATTGTATAGTGCCCTTTTTCACAAAGTTTATTTTTAATACAGATTTTAAATCGTTTAATGGGTAAGTTTCCAATGTCAATAGGAAGTTTGTTGTAAAAGCGTATACACTGACCCATGAACGAGTTGCCTACTTTGTGGAGACGTGTGCGATGTAAAGCAAGGTTGTGTTTATTCCTGGTATTTAAACTGTGCTGTGCCGGCTGTCGCTGAAAATCAGCGCTGGGCCTCTGTCTCGCAAGGGGTCGCAGCATTTATGCTGAGCGATGGCCGTTTTGCGTGGATGTGACGCATATTCTCCCCCAAATTGTTATTTACGTGTTTTTATTATCTTTCTTTGTGTCATGTGTACCGCAAATAAACGTATTTGTTTTCTTCAAAAAAAAATCTTTAAATCTATATTCTATAAATCTAATTTTCTTTAAATCTTAGTTTTCTTTCTTGCAATATCGGACATTTTCTTAAATTTGATATATTTTTATGTACATACAATACATACATCAAAAATATATTGTGAGACTACATATTTATTTCATTGAATTTTTCTCTAAGGGAATCTTTTGGACCTAGGTTGTAAATGGCTCGAACAGCCTTTTTGTGTAGAACAAAGATAGTATTAATGTCCGCATAGGTTTCCCGGAGAAGAATCCCATATGACATAAAACTATAAAAATAACTAAAATAAACAATTCTGGCTGTATCTACGTCAGTTATCTGTCTAATTTTTATTACAACATAGGCGGCCGAACTTAGCCTTCCTGATCATTTTTCTATGCCCACACATGGATAAATTTTTCTATGTGTGGGCCCCATTGTAATTTACCGTCAATAGTGATTCCAAGAAAAACTGTCGACTCAACAGGGTCCAACTCTGTTCCATTAACTTGAGCATTGGTAAATAGCTGCCTGACATTTGGCATTGAAAATGAAATGAGTTTAATATTTTTTTCGTTCAGGAGAAGATTATTATTATACATTAATTTATATTATTATACATTATACATTTATTTATGATTATACATTAAACCAATGCACAACTTTAGAGAGTGCATCGTTAACTTGTTCAAAGTTGACTAACTGACGTTTGATTTTAAAAATGAGGGAAGTCGAAGGGTTGTTAATCGATGGGTATAGGTAAAAATAAATAATAGAGCAGCACTGTTAAATAAAATATAACACTAAATAATAATAATAAAAAAAATAACAAAAAAATAAATAATAATAATAATACCAAAAACTAATACTAACTACTACTATTAACACTAACTACTAACACTAATACGCGCTTTTACTACTAATATTTCAAATACCTAACTGTCCAGCGCAAACCGACGGAAGGCGTCATCCACGATATAACCAGGACGATATCCTCACTGGATGTTGTATTTAGTTCAGTCACTAAATACAACGCATGCTCGCGAGTAGTCGGGAGACAATGTAAGTGTTTGTGAAGTCCGCACAGAATGTAAAGCATAGGAGACGAGTGCGTAAGACTGCGACAGACACGCGTGACTGTGCGGAGCAACCCGCTACACCCATCCATAAGTTATTCAGCTTCTTAGAGAGTGATGTCACTCACTAAACCCAATGGGTCTATTTAATTATAATAAAACATGAGTTTTCGCAACAATGGCGGCGTTTTTGCGGAATTTTGTAACTTGCCACAATGCGTAAGTATATAACGGCGGCACGGCTTCGGCAGAGGTATCAGTAGTACTTGCTCCTCCACAACACATACCAACACCATGAAGACTTTCGTGAGTATCTAATTATTCGCCTTTATAGTTAAAGCGCTAAGTATTTCAAAAGATTTCTAGTCATAAACCTGAAAAAGTAATTTGATAATATTTAATAGCCGATATTCATATTTGTGCTTGCTATGGGTAAGTACAATATTTAAATTACATTGGAATTTAAACCATATTTCAGGAAAATGTAATTGGTTTAACTTTCCGGGATTTAGATGAACAAGTCGAACATTCAAAAATTCCCAACCAATGCCAGCTACTTTCCTATATCTCGTGTATTTTAGGTATGCATCGCTCTGTTGGCGGCGTGCGCGCTAGCAGCGCCCACACCGGTAGACGGTAAGCGCGACAAGCGCTCGTACTGGGGGCACGGTGGGCTCGGGTACAGCGCCTACAGCCTGGACGCGCCCTTCATCAGCCACACGCCGCTCGTATACTCCGCACCCGCCGCTATCATCCCCGAGCCGGCCATCGTCTCCGTCAAGAGAATCGTTAGTGTACCTCAGGTAAGCCGATCTCCTGTAAATTCGATTGTGGCAGTGCTGTCCATTCCTTTATCTTTTTAATCCACGCAGGAATGATTCACTGTCTTCGGAAATCACATCATCTCATGAACGTTCGTGTCTGTTTTTTAACATCATCCACTTTCATAGACAGAGAAAACGGGCTTATTTCCTCACACATGGCTATAAGTTGGCAATAATGTTTATCCACATCTGCAGGTGGTGTCGGTGAAGAAAATCGTGTCATACCCGCACGTGGCCCGCGTGGCGCACTACGTGTCGGCACCGCGCGTCTCCTACTCGTACGCGCCCTCATACTCCGCCGGCTGGTGGTGACCGCTGACCACCAAATACATAGGATACTTTGTAAACAATAAATAATCTAATATTACTACAACCTTTTATTTAAAAGAACCCCTTACTTAAAATCGGATACACCATTTCTACTTCAAGATTGAATAGTAATAGTAACTACCTGAATAGAGTTCTTTCTACGATGACGATGTCTTCGTTCCTAGATTTGGCGATTTTTCTTCTTAGCCTGTCGATGGTCTAAATCTAGTTGGTCTAGAATTCGGCTACGGGTTTATCGCCATTACTATCGGCCATCAGACAACAGGACACGCATGACAATCGTTTGTGGAATAGCACCACATTTACAGGTTTTCTTGTTTCGACCAACCTGTGTCCGGAGTCTGTTTAAATACTTCAAGGTTGGAACTACAGCTAAAACGAGGAAATTAATAAAAAATTGGCATAGGCAGGGTATACCCAAACACAAAACAACGTATAATACGACACAGTAAGTCCAAAACTAACATCACATCACAATTGCAATAGAATGCACTTTTTACCGTGTAACCCAAGGTAACTCTTGTCCTGGTGGGACTTTTTCAGCAGGTTGAACGAAGGATGGGTAGGGAAGCAGTGACTCGCCGCAGCGTTAGTCTTTCTTTAGAGCGTTAACAGTGTTTCGGATTTTCAGCCTTTGGGACACGAGGATTTTGTCGTGCAAAGGGATTTTGTCGTTTCATCTATCGATAGAGTCAAAATGGTGTTCGACCCTTTTTTTTGAGTGGGAAATTATCATATAACTTTTCCCGCTCTGGGTGGAGCGGGAAGGCGTGTCAGACTCTTACTGACTAAAACCCATCCGTGTTCCTTCCATTGCCATGTTGCCGGCGGCCACGGTATCTCTTTCGGACTTACCCGCAACCCCGGCTGGCATTGGCCCTATTGGACCCCGTCAGTTCTGCTGACATCTATTTGAGGCGCGCGTGGAACACAACGCGCTGTCTACCCGGGCCTGGTCCTTATCGGACAGCGAGCTACCCATTGCTTACCGCGCCTAAGGTGGCCGGGAATCTATTTTTTAAACCTACACCATACAAGTATCCTTATCTAACACCCACCGCTCGCAGCGGATCAAGCACACGTCAGTCATCTTACTGCCGCGCCGCAGATCGGAACAATAATTTGATTTAGGAAGCGCAGTAAATTATTAAATTCATCGAACCGAACAATAAGCGTAGTAGTGGTTTTTAGCACATAGTTGAGTGTATAATTACACGTCATAGTCACACGCACGCACCCACGCGGAAGGAAGCGCCCGCGGGCCGTGAGCCCCGCACCCCTCGCGCACCCCTGTCAAAGCTGCGCACACGCCGGTCAATACTCAGAGCTGCAACAACCACCTTATTTTCTACTATAACTTATAATAAAAGACCGACTGATAGCTCAGGAACGACGCTCAGTAATTATAATACTATCAACCAATAGTAAGCCGGCTGATTTAAAATGATTAATGAATAGCCTTCACTTTTAAAGTCTTGTTGTTGGAGAAATGTTTATAGTCGGTATCAGAATTTATGTCAAATGATAAAAAATCACATAAAATAATAGCAGTGTGCCTTAATCACTATGCTCATCACTTGATGAAGTTGTAGGTAAGTACTCTTAATATTTTGACATTGAATTTGACATTATACCTGTATTATTTTTACATTGTATTTATTTGTTGACATAATTTAAAATTAATTGACTATTGAATTAAACATTTCACTTCAATTATAATTAGGCTTTTAAATGTATTGTTTCTGCATGTGATAATTTTATTTAATATGTAATGTTCAACAGAATGTTAAATTGTTAATGAATAAATAAATGAAAATATATTATAATCATAATCAAGATCTAGGTACCTAATGTATAAATATTTCATCAGTTTAGAATAGGTACCCCAAAAATTGATAATCTCGAACAGTAATGACCTTGATTTAGTTGGTAGTGGTAATTGTTATGTAAGTATATTTACTTAGAGGCACACACCTGTTTAACTCAACTGCCGTTTTGCCTACAAATGAGAGTTGAGATTGAGACAGACGATCAAACGATTCAGATCACTATTAGTATTCATGACTACGAACAGTAGCTGTCAGAGACTGCCCACACACCGCCTGGTTTTCAAACAATAGTTGGTCACAGGAAATGAGTGCGGAATCACAGTTCGGCAACCCGGTGGAGGCGCGCAGCGGCGGCGACAGCGTCCCACTGAAGCCGAAGGGTGGAGCGGGCCGGCGCGCGGCGCCACGCCAGTGTGCGCGCACCTCGCCCGAGACATGGACGCACTCGTGAGTCTTCTATTATTTACTGTAACTAGTGCACTGTGCCGGTACACGATTCGCACTTAATATTTTTTTGTTTCCAGTTTTTTGTACAGTAGGAAGTGGAACAGTGCTACGGGGTTGTAAAGGAGAAGTGCATCTGGTGACCGAATGTCAGCGGTATGCGGGCGTTTGCGCATGGCGGTCACAGTAGCAGTGAGTGACCAGGCTCTGAAGTCTGAGACTCGCAAGATTAACGAGTTGAGCTCGCTCGCTAAATATAGCCAGCCATAATAGGGTAGGGACCCGTCGTCATTCCCTACATCTAAATCTAATCTATGAGTAGGTCTAGCCTACTCATTGATTTAAATATTAGGAGAGGCCAGTAGCGCCAGCGGCTAACTGGGACAGGCTGTTAAATGAACAATTCAATAAGTGTGATGTTGATGGTGTCGTTACTTTCAGACGAAACTGATGGTGTTATGCGTGTGCGGGACAGCGCTGGGCGAGCCGCTGGGTGAAGCACTGCGCCGCCACAGCCGCTACGGCGTGTACGCGGGCGACTACTCGCAGTACTCGCAGTACTCGCGTGACTACGAGCCCTACTTGTACGCAGCCATCCCCCTGCATGCGCCCGTGCCCGTGCTCCGTGTGCTGTCCTCCACGCCACTCGGCCGCGATCGCAAGCACGCGCCATCCGCGCACCACCCGGTGTACACTCGCGCATCCTACGCCGACGACTACGCGCCGGCCACGCACTCTGACTACGAGGCCTCGTACGAGCCGCCGCAGTACGCGTCGTATGCCAGCCACTACCAGGCGCCGCAGCTGTACGCGGCGGCGTCCAATACGCCCGAGGAGCCCAGCATCCTGTACGCGCGGCCCAACCCCAGCGGCGGCTACACGTACCACAGCGCGCCTAACAAGTCAGCCGCCAAGCGTTCGCCCTCCGACGTGTCCCCCTACATCATACGCGTGCACAAGTATAGAATCGTTAAGGAACGGTAGGCATACCGTGGAACTTGTTAAATTTAATTATGTTTTGCTTCAATGTTAATTACCGTGTAAATATAATATTATTAAGGCTCTTTCAAACAGGCGCGACACGCGACGCGACACATAGACACCGCTCGTCGCGCGACGAGCGGTGTCTTTGTGTCGCGTCGAGCCGCGAAGAGCCTTTACTCACCTATTTATTCGTGATGGAGGTCCACTACCTATATTAATGTAAGGCTACATTTAGTTTCGTTTGTAAAACTAATTCTTTGTAGAATGTAGGTAAATTACGTTGATAGCATTATATAAGTGTTGGTCTTTTTCTGTGCTTTCTTTGACTGCAATAGGTACTTCGTACTTGGTATTATTTACCAGAAAGGAAGATGTTTGTTAATTTCAACTACATCACTGAACCTTCAACTCTCTCACAGTGTATATCGACGGTTATCTTTTTTACTCTAGGTTCAGTAAAGTTTGACTTGTTCGATACATTATTCAAGCACCATTGAAAAGTATACAGTTCCTAGAAAGCGCAGTCTAAATACAGATGATATTAATATACTACCTTCTTCTTGTTTTTTATCAATTCGGCATTATCCTCAATGAAACCTGACAACGACGCCTACTTATTCAAAACAAACAGACAGAACAAAACCTCTTTTTTTTTTCTATCCATTGCCCGCATCATTTTCAAAATGTTACATTTGGTGAACACATAAAATTACATTATGTGTCCACCAACCTGTTGTTAACATAAAATATTATACAGTTCGAAACGTAAACATGTAAATCAACATTCAGACTAATTAGTAATAAAATTGCAAGTATAGAGTTTTTTTAAATATGTTGGTTCTGCTTTTAAAAACTAAATTTAATTCCTGTCATAATTTGTTTCCCAAACAAAATCGGACGGCCGAAATATCTAGATGGAAGTGTGAAATATATATTATGTTTTTTTTTTCAAAATTCTAATCCGTTTTATTTACCAATAAAACACAACACAAAATAATAACGCTTGTATAAATTTCACTCCCATAAAATTTGTATACCGGGGGAAGGCCCCCGGTATACAAATTTTATGGGGAGTGAAATTTATTATGATAGTCAATTATATATAGTCTAGTTTATTATATAGTCAATTTTTATATAAGGAGTAAACTCCAAAAATAATATCTACCTCTACCGTGTTGAATACTTCAATGACTGTTTGCTAGATATTGAAGATAAAGTTTACTCGCACCTCCTAAGTACGGTCAGCAAAATATTGATGAACACTTTTTAGTTTCCACCCGACTGCGGCGAAGCCAAAAAAGGAAGATTATGTATTTGATCTGTATGTATGTATGTATGTATTGAGTGGGGTATCAAAATGAAGGGTTTTGAAAGGTGTTTCCAAAAAAATAATACTAATTATGTTTAAATAAATAAAATGAGAAATGATAAAAAATCAATAACTAAAAAAAAGTAATTCAAAAAAACAGTGGCACTCCGGGAGTGCCGACAGAAGTGAAAACTTGAACAAAAACTTGGCACCGCGGTAATCAACGCGTTGAGGTCTTTTACTCCACGCACCGCGGTAATAAAAGCGTTGTTTACGGTGCCGATTTTTTAATGGTCAAAAGCTGGTGTCATCACAGTGTCGTGAAATCAATGGTTTCGTCCCATCTCAAAAATACCCAACGCACTTAAAGAAGTTTTCACTTCAAAAACTTAAAATCCCGACTGCAAAAACACTTATCTGAAAAGATAATTTCAGGCATATTTTAATCTAAATTAAATGCCCAATTTAAATAACCTATTTTATTGGATAAGAGTTAATATGATACCGGTCAATATAGCTTCGGAAATAACAATGTAATTTTTATAAAATTTTGAAAGATGTTTACCGTGGGTCATCCTTAGAAGATCTATAGACATATGCCATCGCAGACTTTTTGGTTGAACTTTTTAAGATCAACAATCCTGTAGAACATCAATTTGGCGCACGCCAATATAGCTCTCAGTCGGCATGATTTTTTCCGACATCTTGGACAATAATCGGCATATTTCAGCCAATTTACAAAAAACCTCAATGAATTACACTGGTAAGCAGTAGTTTTGTTTTATGAAGTTTCATACATGATTTTGTATGATTCTACCACGTTGATTCCAAATCTGTATTCAGTTTTTCTTTAGCAGCTTTAGTTCTTGAAATATTAATATATTACATTTTTAGCGAAAAATACTCGAATTATAAAATGAAAAAAATTTTGCACAACCCAAACAAATTCAATCCATGCAGATTTCATGCAGACTCTTTATCTGTCAGTCCATAAAATTTTGATCTTTTATTATTTCCCTGATTTGAGGACCGTCGCAAAAAAAAAGTGCGGACTTTGAGCAATGGGTAGCTCACCGTCCGATAAGGACCAGGCCCGGGTCGACGGCGCGTTTTGTTCCACGCCGGCCGATGCCTGCCGGGGTAGCGAAGAAAACCGAAACGAAGATCGTGGCCCCCGGCAACAGGGCAACCGAAGGAATACGGGTGGGTTTTAGTCAATAAGAGTCTGACACGCCCTCCCGCTCCGCCCAGGGCAGGAGAAGTTATTTGATAGTTTTCCACCCAAAAAAAAGGGACCGTCAAAAATACCAGATTTTATTTTTCTGTGCTCAATTTCGGGAATATTTTACTGAAATATTTAAAACACTCCCCATCCTTGTTGAGAGCTTTTACAAATTGTTTTATCAGACCTAATTTAATATGGAGAGGGGGTAATACAATGCGGTCTCTGGCTACTAGAGGTACATTTATCACATTCATATTACCCGGCACTAAATCCACTCCACAATCCCACAAGCACATAAAACAGGGGTATTTGGTATATCCTCCTTGCTAACCCAAAAGCAAATTGACCATTTTATGATTAACGCATATCAGACCAAAAAGAAAGAAAATCGTCACTAATTGAGCATTCAACAATTTACTTGGTAAAACAAAAATAAATTATTTGTCTCTGGGGTTATCAGATTTCCTTTTTTAAGCCGTGAAGCTAGAAGTTCTGATCCTACTTTTGATAGACCAAGATCTCTAATCAACTCATTTAGGTCATTTTGGTTGAATAATTTAGGTTCAGACATACTCGGGAAAGAAAAGCCACTGTCTTCATCATCACTGGCTTCTGAAAGAACTTGTAGTGTCACATTAGAAGTACTAGGTTGGGTATCAGTCAAAAATTCTTCACTGGTAGAATTATTTAGAATTGGTCTAATAGCTGATTTTAAATTTGGGTAAGTCCATTTGGAACGATTGTTGCGGTTTATTCCGGTAATATTCACAACACAAAAATAACAGTCATCGTGATGATTAGTCGGTTCACGCCAAATCATAGGGCTTTTGAACTTCAAAGTAGGTCTTTTTTACTAGCCCATAAACGCAATGATGTTACGCAAGTACCACATACAAAATTTGGGATCAATGGCTTACTAAACACTTGTAATGGCGTCCCAAAGAAGTCCAAGTAGGCGTTTTTTTATAAAGTCAGGCGCACTTCATTCTCGAAATATAAATTCACCATAAACAGCACAAAAACTATTTGGATTGTTTAAACAAGTTCATCTTAATTTGCATATCGATTTATTTATGGAATTTAGTAATTTTTTGCACTAGAAAAAATATTTGTAAGCCGCGTAACGAAGCTCCATTTATCAGGAACCCTAAGCAAAGACTCCAGAATTAAGCATACACGCATTACGAAAGATGCGATCAAACGACGGCCAATGATGGCATCACCCTTCGACAAAGCCCCGAAAACACACCACTTTCAAAGGCACTACAACATAATACTTACAGAGGAACAGTGTGACTACTCAGGCCTGAAAGAGATGAGATTATACACCGATGGATCGAAGACCGAGTCCGGTACTGGGGTCGGAGGCTTCTCACACGACCTCAACATAAATATATCCAGTCCGCTAGGAATGTTCAACACTGTCTATCAGGTGGAGTGTGAGGACAACATACAAGCGGTCTACGGCATAGAAGCCAGGAGAGTTACGGACACCCATATACGTATATTCTCCGACAGCGCCTCAGTTCTCCAATCCTTAGGGAAAAAATATATTACCTCAAAGCTAACACTGAAATGTCACAATGCAACAGAGCATCCAGCACGTCAGTCTGCGGACCTGAGCCTAGCGTACCCATCCCCTTCAACCAACTTAGCAGGTGGCAACAGGAGTTCACCCACATACAAGCGGAGAACTGGTGGTCCTTGGAACCGGGCTGCAGGCAATCCAGGCAGGCTATGCCATCCTTGGATAACAAGCTGACCAGGCGCTTATTACGCCTGGACAGGAACGGCCTGCGCCTGGTGACGAGGGTCATCACAGGACACTGCTCGCTAAACAAACACAATAGCAAGGCATAACGGCCAATCCTCTATGCAGGGCTTGCATGGACGCTAAGGAACCGCTTTTCGAATGCACTTTGCGTCACACAGATTAGAACAGAAACTGTCGGGTCACCCAGATCTTTCAGACGCTCTCAACAGACCAGGAGATTTAATTAACTTCTGGAGGGAGGTGGGCTAGTTAGAATAATCGCCGACGGCCACCATGGCCCACGCACAATGGTCCATCTGAAGGACTAAGTGCGGAAACCAAACCCAATAACATTCGTTCATTTACTTTCGCGAATCGCGCACGCCGCACGCAGGTCGCAGCTAGGGTTGCCAACTGTATTCTAACTTAGAGAATTGTACTCTATTTCGCGTGACTGTACTTTATAATCTACAAAGGCAATAGAGTACGCTAAAATACTTTATTTATGACTCTCACTTTGAATTGAATTAATTTAGCATTCACTGAGAGACTCATTTTGGTTAGAGCCGTCTTTTCCTTTGGCCACTCTGGTCAAGTGCCCCAGGGCCCCGCAATCTATGGGGCGATCTATAGTTCCTACCAACGTCAAACTTAGGGGCAGCCAAAAGAAAACTTAACCTATTCGAGGCGGGTAGCAATAGGTTTAGACGGCCTGGTTTTCGGTCGAGATTGCAAAATGGCGGAAAGACAGAAACAGGGCTTCGTTGACGTTGATAATAACTGAGTCTCTATCTCATCAATTTGAACTCGGAATAAATAAGTAGTCGAGACTTCTAGAGTCTTACAATTATTTAAAAAAAAACAGTGGCGAAGATATCGCGTTCTACGACACCCCTCATATCTGTAGCAGAATCGGAGGGAGCTCGCAGCTCTCTCCTAAAGGTGAGATATGCCGGCGAAAACCCTGTGCTACTGGTAATCGCAGAGTTCATAGCAAACCTAATTGCGGTGAGGTGTAAGTCGCAGGTGGTATGGTCGCTACCTACGAGTATAGCCAATTTGGGTTTGAGGTCCCTGTTCTTGCGCTCTATAGGATTGGTTTCGGTATGGTAATAAGGTGTGAGCGATTGACTGATCCCCGAAACATGACACACTTGCTGCATCACATCGCTCACGAACTGCACGCCATTATCACTTATGAGGCGGCGTGGTATACCATTCCTGAAGAAAACCTCGTTGATCAGAGTCTGAGCACATGTGACGCTGATGGCACTCTCTAACGGGAACAATTCCACCCAGCGCGAGCAGACATCTTTGACGATGAGTACCTACCTGTCCTTCCTAGGGGTCTCAACGAGAGGACCGAATAAGTCCACAGAAATTACCTCGAATCTCCTGAGACAGCAGGGGTTTGCAGCAGTTCTGTTTGTTTGCGGTTGTCGGCTTTGTACCTCTGGCAAGGCACACACTCCTTTATATAATTTGTAACATAGGAACGCATACCAGGCCAGTAATAGCTAGCGCGAACGCGGATAAGCATGCGCCCTACGCCGAAATGGCCGGCTGTCAGTGCATCGTGAAGGTCAACCATGACTTGCCTGCGTACGTGCTCGGGCACAACTAGGCAGCAGTCCTCGCCGTCATCGGATTCCAAGCTGTACCTGTATAGAATACCGTCGGATATGGTGTATCCGCGGTCAGACCAAGGTCTCCCCCTAGAGGGTTCATCAGACTCCATGTCCTCAATGATCTTACATACCTCTGGGTCTAATAGCTGATTGCTGCAGATATCACCACTATTCCTCTTCGGTATGTCAAAGACCGTCATACATAACTCACATGTATCCTCGTTCTGCGAGGAAACAGGTCGCGACAGCGTGTGTGCAACGACGTTTGATCGACCAGGTGTGTACTCTATGCTAAGGTCAAACTCTTGTAATGTTAGGGCCTACCTAACCAGTCGACTGCAGTAGGCATCGCAGGGATTGGTGATCCATCCTAATTATCACCTTCGCGGCCTCTACATAGCCACGGAACTTACCTAGTGTCCACACGACAGCAAGGGCTTCTCGCTCTGTCGTGGAGTAGTTCCTCTCAGCACTGTTGTGAAGTCGACTCGCGTATTCGATAGGTCTCCCTTCGTGACCCTCCCCCTGCATAACAGCCCCAAGGCAATATGCGCTACTGTCAGTGCAGAGAACAAACGGCTTCGACTCATCGACCTGACGCAATATTGGAGCAGACACAAGAAGAGCCTTAATGTAACCACAACCATAACATCGCAAGATCTTTTGCGTACTTTCGGTTTTCGCGCCTTTATTACTATTACTTTTATCGCGATTACGACACTCGTCGCTAATATGTCCAAATATTTTACAATGACTACAACGCGGTCTATACTTATTATTACTACGCCCCGTAGTCGAATCTTTCGTGGCAGGGGAAGTCGATCGCGTAAGTTTGGGGTCATTGACTGCATTACTATTGATAACACAATGTTTTACGTTATATTCATTGTATGCATCCTCTGCGATCCTCGTTTTATACATAAGGTCATCTAAACTACGAATGGTATCACGCGGCACTCTTTTTATCACTCGTCTGTGTAACAACCCGTAACAGACGCCGATTTGTACCACTTCATCAAGCTTATACGGTAGCTTGGCTATTAACGCGCGCACTTTACCTACACAAAAATGTCTCAGCACGTTCGTCGTCGCGTTGCTCGGCGGCGTAAATCTCGCGCAGAACCTTGTAGGCGGGCTGCGCACTACCGTACATAGCGCGGAGGCTGGCGACCGCATCGGACCACGTAGCCACGGACACTTTGATGCCGCGCCACCATACCGTTGCACCACCTTCCAGCAACATCGGCAATCCTCGGAGTGCATGGTCGTCTTTTACGGATGCACACTCCGTGAATATCTCGACGGCGTCTAGGAAAGCTTCCAGAACCTCAGTGTCCTGGGATGACCCGTTGAATCGCGCCGTGCACTTTACAAAGTTTGACCTCGTGTCGACACTCACAGGTTCATCGGCACGATCGCGCTCAATAACGTTGGCCTCCGCTTCAGTGAACGTGCTGACGTCGTCATCCTCTTCTTGTTGTTCACGGAGCGCTTCTCCTTGACTCCTCGTTATCGGCATCTTCACGCGTGTGATGGTAACGAGTACGGTAGAATGTCCGTGCTTTTCAAACAAGGTAGATACGTACAGTTCGTCACGTAAACACCGGATCACGGTTCATACTATCACTGGTAACACGGCGCGCGGTTCGATCCACAAGGATGGGCGCCAGTTTAATGCGAGTACATTAAATATCATTTATTACAATACGAAACTTAAACTAAATTTCACGACAAACTTGTAACATCGCGAGGGTCGCGGGGATGCTTGTACTGTAGGACATAAGTACGTCCTTTGCCGTCGGTGATCGGAACTTCAATCTTTTTTTGTTCGCGACGATGGCGTGCTTTTATAACTCTCGGAATATAGGTACTGCTAGCGGTGCATTCCTTTTGGTGTTGTAGCCTGAAGACGCGATGTCTAACTTCCCCCATCCGATCAACGGACCAATAGGCAATTTTCTAAGCTAGCGAGCGATCCCTGCGAGTAGGTTAAACAATAGGAGCGAACGAGATAGAGAGCCGCACTGTTTTAGGAGTGGGAAGGATTTTGGAACAACTTTATTTAATTTATTTAGTTTGTTAGAGTTTTCTCGCGTTATACGGTTTAATTTTTTCTTACTTAAAATACTAGCCCTACATTTCCATAATATCAAAATTATGTATTTTTTTATACATTTTTTAAAGAAAGCTTTGATCTCCGGAATTCCGGAATTGAAAAATGTTCCGATATTCAAACCCTACGACTACAGATTCCATTGCAGAGAAGTTGAAACTATGCTGCTGCACATAGACTCGTGTACAATGTTAAAAAATGTGAGTACATGGCCTTTAAGGCCGCCGGTAAATACACTGACTATGCCCCTAAGCTTACCTTAAATAGCTTGATTATAAAAAGAGTGAATACATTTAAATATCTGGGTCACATACTTACCGTAGATTGAGGGAGCGTAGGGCATTGGCGGTCCGAGATAATATGGTGGCACGTAGATTCTCCCACTGTACCGACCAGGCCAAGATAACACTATTCAAGGCAAATTGTCTGGCTATGTACAGGGGGTCTATGGACCAGTTACACCAAAAGGTCGCTAGATGTCTTGTTTTTAGGTGCGAAATTATCAAATAACTTCTCGCGCTCTGGGCGGAGCGACTCTTACTGACTAAAACCCACGTGTTCCTTCAGGTGCCCTGTTGCCGGGGGCCATGATCTCCCTTTCGGTTTTCTTCGCAACCGCAAATGTCTTGAGCGTCCAATATAATAATATTTTCAGAATGCTCTGTTTCTATAGTGCGTCGGAAATGATTGCATAGAATTAAACAGACAGCTTTCATGCGATCATTCGAAAAAAAAAATTGCGTCATTAGTAATGTTACGTCGTACGTACGAGATCTTTCGAGAAAGCACGTGATTACAGTGTGTTTGCGCTAAAAACTTCGAGAAGCATGCCATTATTATTAGTTTGAAGTTAAGTAGGTAACTACTTACAAAAAATATTATGAATTGTCATTGTAATTTCGACCGTACGCCGAGGGCATAAAGTACCTACTTCTTTATTCGGTACAAGTAGGTTATTATTTTTTATACCTACTACTTTTGTATTTCTTGGTAATGTTTTTTTGTTGATGTTTTTATGGAACCGTTCTACAGATCGCCGGAATGTTCGTGAATATTGGCGGTATAAAAGCACAACGCCGACACACGAAGAGTAGTGGATTGGCTCGTGACCGCAGATGGTCGCCACACTCGCGCACGCAGTCGATTTGATAACCTCAAAACACACGTGTTCGGGAGTGCCGAAAATTTTTCCGCGCGGACCGCTAAATACTTTTCAGTGCTTACCTTGTGTGTGCACGAGCTGCCTGAGGGTGCTGGTGCGGACACAGGGGGAGCCTGCCGTGCTGCTCGGTGAGAAATCACCGCAGCGGTCGCGGAGGCCACGCCCAAGAAGATGCCGAAACCCGGCAAGCGCGGCTCTCTGGGTCGCGATGCCGGGCTCCAGGAGGACAGGACCCGGCCGGCGTTGGATCGAGCGCTGTCGCTGCCGAACATCGGCGACGTTCCGCTCGGTGCGCCGCCGACCGGGCCAGCCACGACCAGGATTAAGGACCCAAAGGGAAAGAAGGTAGGAGTACTTAACCCTAAAACCCAAGTGAGCGTCGCCGCACAAATCGGCCCACCGACGACACCGGCGCCTGCGCGCGTTGCGCCGGCGCCGTCGACGAGCCGACAACATGCGGTGCCCATCCGCCCAGCGGCGTTCCGTCCCGTGCCGATCCAGGCTCCGGGACCGGCGCCCAATGCAGGCCGCGTGCCGCATGCGCGTGGCGCGGTGTCGCACGTGCGCGTACTCCTACCCGTACGTGCGGCCTCGCCTGCTGCGCGTGCTGCAGCGCCGCCAAAGAACCCTGCGCAACCTGCGCACCCCCCGGTGCCATCCGTGCGCCAACGCACCCCTCTACCAAGCGCCACCGCGCCACCCGCGCGGTTTACCTCACCGCCCGCGCCCGCTTATGTGGCGCAGGCGCCAACACCGAACCCTAAAGCTGTGCCAGCTCCGCGCACCGCCGCCCCCGGCCCCCGCCTCTCGCTGGCGGGACCGGCGACAGCGGAGCGCGAAAGGCCAGCGAGTGCCGGTCCTTATGTCAGACCGGCCCTAACCAACACAGGGGTGCCTACATCACCCGCACCCCCCCGTGCCTCCGCCTATGACTCCCCAGCGGCGCTCTCGGCATGCTCGTCTCCCGCCGGCTCGAGCATGTCTATCGCAGCCGCGGGGTCGGCCGCGTCCGGTCGCGATGACGTGTCCTTGGACACGACCCCGCGATCCGGCCGTCGGCCCACCGAGGGAGCAACAGGCACTGACGCCACTGCAGTGTCGCCGGCGTCACCTATGGCGTCGCTGGAGTTTGACTTCGAGTTAAACCCCGGGGCCAGACCCCAGCGACGCAGGAGGAGCTCCGGCGAAGCAACGACGGAGGAAGCAAAAAGGTACTGCCTAGACCCGCCGCGGCCACAGCGCGATAGCGCGCCGCGGGGTCAGGGCGTACCCAGCCCGCGTTCCTTTGTTGACGTGGTGCGTCACAGGACGCCACCCCAATCACCGGACTTGACACCTGCGGGGGCAGGCGATCACACCCTTCCCCCCCGCCCCCTCAACACTACTCCCCCCCCCCCCCCCCCGCTGCCGCCTCCGGCGCCGCGCCGGCGCCGTCGATGGCGTAGCAGGGAACGGGGAAGAAGACGAAGAAGCTGCGCTACCCACCGCTGGTAGTAGAGAAGCTACCAAATTGGGCCTCACATTTCCGGGCCATCCATGCAAAGCTGGGCCGGCCTCCAAACGCGCGTCCGTACGGGAGTGGAGTTCGCTTCACTCCAGACAGCGAGGAGGAATACCGCCTAGTGCAGCGGTACTTGATGGGCCTGGAAAAGGACAGCGGGGTCTCCTGGTTCGCATACTCGCTGCCAGCGGACAGAAGCCTGAAGGTAGCGATAAGGGGGCTTCCAGCGGATACTACACCCGAGGAGATCGAGGAGGAGCTAAAAGCGATGGGATACCAGCCGGAGTACGTGCGCCACATTAAGGGCGCACAAGGACGACCCGGTTGCGTATTCCACGCAATATTAAAGAAGACGCCCGACGTCCGGGCCATATATGACACCACCGTATTTATGTACATGCGGGGTGTCAAAATAGAGGCCTGGCGGGGCAAGCGTGGGCCCGCTCAATGTCACCGGTGCCAACGCTTTCGGCATAGCTCGCACCTGTGCCACCGTCCGCTCGCTTGTGTGCGTTGCGGAGGGGAGCACCCGGCACGCGACTGCCCCCGCCCCTTAGAAGAACCGGCCACTTGCGCCAACTGCGGGGGCCCACACCCAGCAAGCAACATCAAGTGCCCGGTGTTTCAGGATGAAATCAGGAACAAGCGAGCGGGCACGATAGCGGCCACTTCCACTCGCCGTTCACAAGTGGCCGCAGTGGCAACCACAGAGGTGCAGCCTGAGGCACAGAGCCAGTCGCTTATGGCACCGGCAAACGAGCCCACCAATAGAAACCAACCCTCCTCCTCGGGGCGGAGGAAGAAGAGACGTGGGGGGAAAAAGAAGAGGAAAAACCCACCCCCCCCCGGCGACCCAAGTAGACGTCCCTAAGGCCGCCCCTGCCCCAAGCAACGCGCAGGTGGTCTTAGAAACAGACCGCGACCAACCTACAGGTGGCGCCAACAACGAGCGGCGGCAAAACGCAGAAGTGCGTTCGTACGCATTGAAGCCGCTCGGCACCGCCACCGTCGCGGTCAATGCCACACACTCGCAGCGACAGAAACGGGAACTAGAAAAGTTCACCGGAGCTGCGAGTGGCGGCGCGCGAGTCGCGCCACTAAAACAGAAAAGCGAGTTTACCACCTGCGCAATCAAGCTGCTGATGGATCTTATTAAAGCCATCAGACAGGGGCAGGACGTGGAAACCGTCATCCTGGACGGACTAGCGACACTGCTTACCCTCTACCATGGGTAGTGACTCGCTCAGGATGATACACTGGAATGCCCGCGGCCTTAGGTATAAGGTCGCCCCCCTCCGCCACCTCCTTCGGGAACAAAACATAGACGTGGCGCTCATCAGCGAGACGATGCTGGGGCCTGAAGTCAGGATCAGGTTCCCGGGATATATCGTCTACAGGAAGGACGAGCGGACGGCACGGAACACCCCATACCGCGGTCTGGTAGTATTGGTGAAACGAAGAGTCGTCCACCAGGAAATCCCCCCACCGACACTCAGATCATTCGACGCGCTGGGTGTACAATTGCACATAGCCGGTGAGGACTTAGACATCTACGCGTGCTACAGGCCGCCCGCGGCTGACTTGGACCTGACCGAGCTGCGGGCCTTACTCACGCGTACCTCGCACGCAACCATCCTCGCCGGGGACTTCAACTGCAAGCACCCAGCGTGGAACTCACACACTGCGAATACAGCGGGGAGACGACTCTTCGCGAACGCGGAAGCCTTCGGGTATACGGTGTCCGGCCCGGAAACGCCGACACACTACCCTGACAACTGTCAATTCATGCCAGACGTGCTGGACGTCGTAGTCTACCGAGGGCTACACTGCCAGACCGTACAGCAGCAAGTAATAGACGACGAGTTACAATCGGATCATCAACCGGTGCTCGTCGTACTAGCGGGTATGCCGATCCGCTTGAAGCCACTAGCGCCACGTCGAACTCTGGACTGGACTTCATTCCAGGAAAATGTAGAGACCACCACGCCGACTCGGCCTATCGTAGACTCCGCGGACGTCGACCAAATGGCAGTCGATGTCACTGCTTGCATCCAGAGTGCCTTAGATGCGGCGACCATAACGCACCCGCAGGGGAGAGGGCTACTGCCGCCCCTGCCGGCAAGGATTACGGCACTAATCGCCGCCAAGAGGCGCCTACGCAAGCAGTGGCAACAACTCCGATGCCCTACGCTGAAGACACAGCTAAACCGTCTCGCGGAGAAGGTGAAGGTCGAGCTCCAGGCACACGCCGCCGCGGGCTGGGAGGACCGCATCGACGAAGCCACCGATAGCTGGCCGTCGGTGCATAAACTCTGTAGACAACTAAAGAACACCCCAGCCCCGGTACGTCCGCTGATGAACAGCGACGGGGCGCTACGTTACGTAGCGGAGGACAGGGCGGAGGTCTTCGCAGATCACTTGGAGCGTCAGTTCCGCCCAAACCCGACCGACGACAGGGAACATGTCGCAGCGGTCGAGAAGCACCTTGGGGAATACTTCGCTTCGCCGATAGCTCCCGAAGAAGAACCTATATTTTTCTCGCCCAGCACAGTCAGACGCGCCATCCTTAGGACGAGGCCCAGGAAGGCCCCCGGTGCGGACGGTATCTCCAACGCAGTGCTGCGCCACCTGCCCTTCCGCATGGTAGCGGCGCTGGCGCGCCTGTACACGGCGATACTGCGCACGGGGACCTTTCCCGCTTCGTGGAAGGAAGGGCGCGTCATCATGTTGCCCAAACAGGGCAAGAACATATTGAAGCCGGAGAGCTATCGGCCAATCACGCTGCTGCCGTCTATCTCCAAGGTGTTCGAGGCACTCCTGCTGCGACACCTCCAACCCCACATAGCGCCGCGGCCGGAACAGTTCGGCTTTCGTGCGCGTCAAGTTGGGCGTGTACAAACAATACATACGCCCAATCTTGACGTACGCCGCCCCGGCATGGCTCGCCCTCACGTGCGAGACCAACCGTAAGCTGCTCCGCGCGCAACAGAGTTTAGCGCTGCGGACAATTGTTGCCGCCCCTCGCTACGTGAGGAACGACGTCATTCTGAGGGATCTCGGGATCGAGAGCCTAGATGAGTACGTGCGGCGCCTTGCGAAGGGAATGTTCGCGCGTGCCGACGCATCTGAATGGCCTCACGTCAAACAGATTGCGCCCTGGCATACGCGCCCCCCCGACGCGAGGCGGGCCCTGCCCCGCGACCTGATTGCGGACGACGACCCCATCGCTCCATAGTTACGACTCCCCGAGCAAGCTGCACTCAGGTTACACGCGGCTTGCTCGGATAATAAGACTCCACAGATGTACACATACATCTGTTGCGCGGTGTGTTCTAGGTTAATATAGGCATACCGCGTAACTAGCCACAGACAACCTTTACTACACATGCATCTACATAACCATGTGTCGACGCGGCGCGGGCGTGCCATGCGTCACACATAAACACTGAGCAGCGACACACAACAACACTAGCTGCTCACACACACGCGACAGTCTCCCCCCCAATCCGTAAACGGCTAGATCTGTGAGCGGGGCGGGGGGGAACTACATATCTCCCCGTAGGCGCGCAGAGTCGGCACCCTCGCCGCTGGTCGTCTCCTGCTGGGCCTCCCCCAGGAAACTGGGGGTCTCACTCGGCAGGGATGGACCGCCGGGGTGTCGTGAAGAAAGCGACGCCACTATAAGCGTCGCGGCGCTCCTACGGAACATATTCAGTGCAACCAAACACACGAGTGCGACCTAAACCCCGCACTCATAACCATAGCCGTACTAAGGCCAACCAAATGAGGGGTCCGCATTGGCGGACCACTGTATAGCCTCCGCGGGCGAGGGGCTACGCCCTGACCCCGCTCGCCGCGCCCCCTTGCGGGGGCGCAGCGAACTCTTTCGATAGACGAAGAGTAGTCTGATTTAGGCGATACAACGAAGCGAATCGAAGTGAACTAGAAGTGCGAATCACTATTCGCTTAGATCAGTAGTGTATTTGTGATTAAGTTTTAAGTGTTTTGTGTTTAATAAAGTTATTTAATTGTCTGATTGGTAGTAATTAATTTATCCCATACCCAGCTCGTAACAGTAACTAAAAAACAGTAGCAACAGCATTCTGAAAACAGTGTCTGAGAGTTTTTATTCTCCCATTTTGAGGCATTTTGTGGAGAGGATGGCCAGGTGAAAACTTTGTTCCTTACTTGGTTATCTTCTGTGCTTAATGTTTCAATCTCATACTCAATAATAATAATATCCACCCCGTCGTATCTCTACGTTGACGTCGTGGTGGGGCTTGCGCGCTCCTGAACTCTGGGTCTGGGTCAGTAGAGTTTACTTTGCCGAAACAGGTCTAGGGTGAGGAGCCAGACCAAGAGGGCATAAACCCGCAAGGCAGCAAGTGGCGAGCTGTTGGGCAGAAGCGACCCCACGAACCCTATCTCCCGGGAGAAGTCTTGTTCCTCACCTCTGGCTTGCCTTTATTAGCCGGCTACAGTGAACACTGACGTGGAACAGAGCTCCCACCTCATTCTTGCCTTTATTGGCTGGCTTGAGTGGAGACTCGCAAGAGCAAAAACGTGCCCGGAGGAAGAAAGTATTCCAGTAAGATACTAGTAGGGATCATGGCCGTACTTCCGGGATTGTCCCGATAGCCGTGGAATACCTCTCCACTCCTCAAACATCTCAGGAAGTGTCGCTATGACACTATGTGCTAGCGACCGATTTCGGGAACCCATTATTGAGTGTGCAAGTCACCCCCTGCCATTTTATCCGTATATTACATAACATTGATCAGGCAGGGGACATAGTACTTCCATAGTTCCGGGTAACTAATTCATAGCCACCCAAATCCATAGCCCAATATGTTTTGTTTCCATGTTCTGCAATAGTCATACACCAACCGGGGGTTGTCCTTGGGTGCACTTGTAGAGTGCATAGAGGGATAATCGTCGGTTGGTGCCTCATTTAATTAAAAACGTCTAACGAGCTTCTGCGAGTTGGCTTCGGCCCCTTGTACGCCTTCCAAAGGTCTGGGACTCCAGGTTCACGAGAAATGTTAAATTATTATTTAACTTGGAGTCTAAACATCACATCAGTAGATCGCACACAAGCGATCGATTCGTTTGCGGGTAGCTAGTACCTATTTATACACCAACCGCTAATTTATTTACTAAAAATTGAATCAATAGGTAGGTACTTACTTTTGTGGCAAGAAAGCTATGGTCAGGGGCTTCATTTAGTTTCCACATTTTGAGCTGTGAAAACTTTTTATTTCTTAGGACGATGTCCTTCTGATTTCCTTTTTAAAAATGCCAGTAATTTGGTATATGTATTAATTTATATATTATTTTGGATGCTTATTGTTAACCTGAGCATCGAATAGATGCACCATAGGCTACTTGGCTTCTTTGTACATAATAAATGCTGGAAGTAGACTAAAAGCACTGATTCAGATACAGACTTGATGCCCTTTGTAATTTTCCATTTGTAAAAATTGTCGTAGGCTTTCATGTACGATTCCTTGGACTTTTCTGGGAGTAGATTGTTGGCAATGCCAAGGGCTTCGGATTTAATGTACATTACGTTCATTGAGTGATTTAACGTAAGGAACGTAATGTACATTCTCGTCAAATCACTCTCGTCACTCGACATTTTTGTGAGAATCTGCAGTTAAGTAATTTGTTGTATAACAAAGCAAAGGAATGTTCAGTATTCGCCTTATTTGTGTTCTATTTTTTTGTGTAGATCTTAATGGTGAATGCATGGAATAAGGATGTACCAACATATCGTAAATGTTCGTATGCGATTTCTACTTTATGTTCCAAATATCAAATCACATTAATGACCAGCGGGTCATAATGAAATTCAGTACAATATTAATGCCCTGCTAGACCTCAGGTCTTAAATGACTCACTTTAGGTTAGGTTTCAAGACATATAATTTGACAATGTCGAGCCGGTGGTGTGAAATAGTAGATTGTTTGCCAAGGGAGCAAACAACTATTTTTAAGGCGAGAGTATTTCTTTGAATCCAGAGCGGAGCGAAGGATTCTAAAGTAGAATCCTGAGTGCAACGAGAGATTCAAAGTACGTCACTCAAGCTTAAAAAAGTGTTGCTCCCTAGGCGAATACTCTACTTTTTATCACCCTCTATGAGAAAAACAAACGTGTGTGATCCGACCCCTGATTAAAAAAAAAATTGAAAAGTTCCACAGCCACCATCTTGGATTTACATTTCGACCTTACTATCGACTTTAACACCTTCAAAAACTATGAAAACGATACCATGAAGAAAAATTTGAAAAGTTTCGCAGCTGCCATCTTGAATTTACATTTTGACCTCACTATCAGCTTTAACACCCTCGAAAACTATAAAAACGACACCCATGATGAAAAATTTGAAATCTTCCACAGCCGCCATCTTGGATTTACATTTTGACCTCACTATCGACTTGAGCAACCTTGAAAACCATGGAAACGATACCCATGATGATAAATTTGAAAGTTTTCAGAGCCGCCATCTTGGACTTACATTTTGACCTCACTAACGGCTTTAACAACTTAGAAAACTATAAAATGACATCCACGATGAAAATTTTGAAATCTTCCGCAGCCGCCATCTTGGATTTACATTTTAAAATCACTATCGGCTTTAGTACCGTCAAAAACTATAAAAACGACACCAATGGCGAAAAATTTGAAAAAAAATTGCAGCCGCCATCTTGGATTTTCATTTTGACTAAATTCAGACTTCCTCTTAGTTGTTCATATAGTGTTCGTGTTTGATCTCTTTGGTGATTGGAACTTTTACTAACAATATCCACATTCCAAATTCAAATCAAGCTTTTTAATCCCTAGGGATTAAAAAGCTATTTTAGTCCCTGTTTACGAGAACTAAACTAGCTCTTTTTAACCGATTTGCAAAAAGGAGGAGGTTATATGTTCGTAGTCTATGTTTGTTTTTTTATGTATGTTCGCCGATTTCTCCGTCAATTATGGACTGATTAAGAAAATTATTTTTTGTTTGAAAGGGTATGCTCTCAAGGTGGTTCCATATAAATTTTATTAACTTTGCCTGGATAGTTTTTGAGTCAGCTTCAATAATACGTATTTTTTCCCACTTAGTATGTGGATGATATGATAAGTAACTTCCTGTGACTGTTATTTACATAGCAAGTAGTGGTATTTGAATTTGTGTAGGGTAGATTCCACAACAAAAAAATAGAAAATAAAAACTTTTTCCAAAAAAACACTACAAAGTGCAAAATAACTTTAATTTCGGAAGTCGGTGGCAAAAAACGAAAACTCAAAACTAAAGACACCGACTTCCGAAATTAAAGTTATTTTTCACATTGTAGTATTTTTTTAGAAGTCGGTTGTTTTATTTTGGAAAAAGTTTTCTGAATTGATGTGATAAAAAGAAATTTCATTATAATAGTATGTAATTCTAAAATAACTTTTAGTTAACATCGATGTGAATTAGCACAGTTTGATTAAATTCCGCTAGAAGGTAACCACATAACCACTAATCAGCAGTATCGTATATTAATTAATTCAGTTGCGTGTGTTAATTAAGCGTAATAACCGATTGAGTGTCTATATTAGCCGCACGCACGACATGGTACGGTCACGTTGCCGGGGTTGCGAAGAAAACCGAAAGGGAGATCGTGGCCCCCGGCAACAGGGCAACCGAAGGAACACGGGTGGGTTTTAGTCAGTAAGAGTCTGACACGCCCTCCCGCTCCGCCCAGAGCGGGAGAAGTTATTTAATGATGGTACGGTCACGTGGTACGGGCAACGTCAGTAAACAAAACTATTCGTAACACTGCTTTCCATAATTTCAAGGATTAGTTAATATTATTCTAATAAAGTCCTTTTTTTTTACCCAACTACGGCAAAGCCAAAGGAGGGTTATGAAACAGGCTGTGTATTTATGTATGTTCATCTGTTCACTCATAACTCCTAAATTACTAGTCATATTTTGACAAAGAAGGTATTGTTGGAAGCGTCATGTTGTTCCGTGGGTTATAGGCTATATGACGGCATATCAAATCCAGGATGGCGGTTTATAGCGGATGTTAACTGTTATCGTGTTTGGTATTTATGAAAGGTCTTAGGGATCCGAGTACTTACTGAAAAAACTTTTTTACAAAAAATACAACCGACTTCCAAACTACTAAGTGAAAAATAACTTTTATTTCAGAAGTCGGTGTCTTTGGATCAGTATTTTAGTTTATTGCCACCGACTTCCGAAATTAAAGTTATTTTTCACTTTTTAGTGGGTTGGATTGTAATTTATAATTTTATTTAAGTTACAATAGCCTAATGTCAACTGCTCATCACCTTTTCCGAAATACTGCTTTTCCCGATGCAGGGACTTTAATTGTTGAGGAGTTCTCCAGGTTCTTCACCATCAGCTCTACTGCACCATATGAATTGTGACGAGCATCAATTGCTTACGAACCATATTAAAGTACCTAATCGAATCGTAACCCGTGAAATACATATTATTGAGTATTTTCGGTGGCCATCTGTGTCCTTTATCATCAGTTCCACTTTACCAAATGATGCTTTCAGAGAGCAAATGCACTATAAAAAATACCCAAATCGCTATAGGTGTGCCTATAATATTTTAAGAGTTCCTTCGATTTCTCTAAGATTCCATCATCAGATCGTGACCAAATGACAATGGGACCAACTTCAAGTTTTCAAACAAAAAAAGGATTTTTTCAAATTGGTCCAGCCATCTTCGAGTAATCGGGGACCATACATAAAAAAAGGTTCCGACGAACTGAGAACCTCCTCCTTTTTTTTGAAGTCGTTTTTTGTTAAAACTTGGAGGCGTACGATAGAAATAACCTGATCAGAGTTGAAAACCAACTCGACTTGAGCACTGATCTAATATAATAATATAAACACACACATACTTCACTATAATTTACATAATATCACATCAGAAGTGCCTGTATGTAATGGAAGCAGACTTAGTTCTCTTGGGAGCACACCTATAAACCACTTTCTCCCATAAAAGGCTTAACTTAAAAGGATAGCACATCGTCTCAACGAAATATCGTGTTCAAATTTTTTTCGGAGAGCTTTCTTTGCAGTAAACAGCTGCGCAACTGGGCTCAATTATTAATTATGCGTAAAGAAGTCGCTTGTTTACAAAAAATGTATGGCTAGCTGTCAAATTATGAGACGCTGGAGATCAACGCTATCTGAAGTGAGCAAGTGGCAGTTTTTATCCCCATTAAGTATATCGGTTTACCTATATCAATTTCACCATTAAAATAGTTTAATTTACTAACAGTTATCATCATAATCTGTCTGCCCATTCCCAATTAATTAGTATTGTAATCTCCGCAGCAATATGTAGGTATATTTCTTGTATTAATATTCATGTCATTTATATTTATTCATTTCTCTTTTACACAATCCATGCACTTCTTATTCTATCTCTTTCCCTTACATCCTTTCGTCCATTCTATTCGTCATTTCAACTTTCACTGCCATCATACATCTTTCACACCAATTCATATTCCATTTTTTCATCGGTCTTTCGTTTCCAGTACATTCATTCAATTACTTAATAAATTAGACTATTGATTTTAAGTCTGAGAAAAAATATTTTTTATTCAATGTGTGATAATAATTATAAAGCCAATTAAACATAATTATTTAAAGTACAGAGTTTGTAAGACTGTTAATTAGAACACTGTTACTCTTTAAAACTTAACACAAAGTTTAATAGACTGATAAGTGTGTTGAATTTATAATAATTACGCAGACATAAAATTCGAAAAAAAAAATTAACAATTGTTTTATTTTTTTATCCCTTTTCACTTAGATCTTGTAATAGCTAAGCTGTAAAACCTGAAACTAACGTATAGATTTGCTTTGAATGATTAATGTTGGTTCATACCAGCATTAATCATGCAAAGAACTTATTTCCATGGTGTTAAAATGCTATAAATTTTTGTAGATAATCTATAGTTACATCAAATTACAACACTGTAAAAGTCTTTTACAATAGAATTACGTATAATTTTATATTTCTCTTGCTGCTTACACTATTCTCGACGGTTTACACATAAAATATTAGGTCTTTACCTATGTAATTGCCGTTTTTCATAAAATAAGTTAACGCCCTTGTTTCTCTGTATTTTTTATTTTTAAGCCTACCCATGAAATCAATGCATTTTTGCCAACGTAGCTTAATGATACCCTTTTTGAAAAAGTCTGCTGGACGGGAGGCAACAAATTCTTCAAAGGCATTTTGAACTGCCACTCGGTTATTGAATTTTTTCCCCGCCAAGAATTTATCCAAATTCTGGAAAGAGTACAAGTCTGTAGGGGCAAGGTCTGGTGAGTACGGTGGATGACAGAGAACTTCCAACCCCAGTTCTTGTAACTTGAAGACCGTCTGCTGTGCAGTATGAGGTCGCGCATTGTCGTGCAGGAGCAACGGAGCCGAACGATTGACCAAAGCTGGTTGGAGATGTGCGAGTTTCTCCATCATTATGTTCAGTTCTTCACAGTACACATCTGCAGTAATGCTCATCTCGTTTGGTAAGAAGCTGTGATGAATGACACCGGCGCTAGACCACCAAACAGTGACCATCACTTTTTTAGGGGTCAGTTTTCGTTTGGGGCATTGTTTAGGTGCTGAACCAGGATCTAGCCAACTTGCTGAGCGCTTGCGATTGTCGAACAGAAACCATTTTTCGTCGCAAGTAACAATGCGATTCAATATGCCTTCGTTTGTGTGCCTGTTGAGCAATGCAAGGCTCAACTCAACGCGTGCTTCGCAATGGCGATCATTCAATTCGTGGGGCACCCATTTGTCAAGCTTATTTACCTTGCCGATTCGATGCTAACATCTAAAGCTGCTGCTAATTCAGCTGTAGATTGAGAATCATCAGCCAACTAAAGTTTTCGGTCGACCACGGGGTTCATTTCTTAAGTCGAAATTTCCAGAACGGAAGCGGGCAAACCAATAACGGGTGGTGTGATGGTTAGTAGTGTTCACTCCGTATACATAGTTGAAGTTGCTTGCCGCTTCTGCCGCTTTACTGCCACGACGGCACTCAGACTCCATAATCAGTTGAATTTTTAACGTATCCATGATGACGAAAAACATACAAATGCGATATAAACAGGACACTAACCATTAAACAAATGAGTAATTTTCGAAAAAGAATTCCATATTTTCAAAATAAAAACAATTTGAACTTAGATAATTTAGCGAAAAAAGAAATAGCCAGTACGGCAGAACGGCAATTTCATAGGTAAAGACCAGTGGACCAGTAGTAGTGTCAACTTGACACTACTACTCTACTTATGTCATTGTCAGAGCGTCATGTCAGATTGGAGTAACAAAGACAAACGCGGCGAGCAAGACTGCAAAACTGTTTTTCCATCACTACCTGTTTTAATTATAATGTTTATTAAAACGACAAATAGAAACTTATCTGTAACTTAACTTTTCACAATAATACAAAATGCCACGAGTGAAACTTGATTACGTCGTCAGTTTCAGCAGCGAAGATCCTGTAAGTACAAACACAGTATCCACTTCTGTTTTATTTTAAATATTTTACTATTCTATGGACGTCCTAAAGTGTAATCATTACATTTGACTACTTTTCGATGTAAGTAGAGGTACTATTGTTTTATTACAGCTTCTCGTAGTCCAGCATAGTGTTACATGTTTCAACTTGTTTCAAGTACTACCAAACCGTGTTTGTTGACGTGAGCGGTGAGCTATTTGTGATTAACAGTTTTCCTCTAAAAGTCCATATTTCACTAATATCCTAATATTATAGTTTTTATATCCAATTCCTGTATACAAATACTGTGTGGTATCTTACTTATTTCTCATTATAATATTATGTATCTTTAATAGTATTCCCTTTCCATGACTTGTGCAGGAGCACCCAGCCAGCAACCTGCTTCAGCGGGAGGTGAGCAAGAAGAAGTGGTTATGCAAGAAAGGGGAGTCCTCCTGCTCGGTGGTTCTGCAACTGCCCAGAACTGTCAAGGTTGGTACAGCTGCCTACCTTATCTTACTGTCACTTTTTTTTTTTTGTTTTTTCATTTCTATTTCTTTAATTGTATATAATTTTACAAAATGTTGGGTCAGTGGGCCGTCTTAGGGGCGGGTCGCATTAATATTATATGAATTTTATGTACAATGTAATTATTACTGGTCTATACGAAATAATTATGACCTAAAACTTTTATTATTTATTGTAAAAGTATATACTGTTGGCGTACCTATTTTAAATAAATAAAATTAATACCAGGGAAGAAAATAGGAAGCAAATTCAGATGAATACATAGTGGTTATATAAATATGACAATCAATCAGGATTTAAGAGGTGCCCAGATTCCCACATACTAGGTGGACAAAATATGAGTCATAGACACAAATAGAAGAATAAACGTAGATAGTTTCACATGCAAGAAGAAATTGAGCTGATTGCATATATTCTCCTATCTAGCCTTACATACTGATCATGACATTATAATTCACATGTAACTGATTGTGGGATGGACTAACCAATGTGACTCATATTAAAAGTACACTTTGTAAACAATCATATTACAAATTAGAGCAGGGGTGGCCAACCGGTCGCTTGCGATCACAGATCAATCGCAGCTATTAGTCTAGTCGATCGTGGCAATACAAAAAAATAATAATAATAAGTTAATATACATTAAAAAAAATATTAAAAAATAGTAGACCATGCAACGTAATCACCAACTGCATCATCTTGTATCATTTTTCAATCGCCATTCCATCACGTTATTTATCCTCTCTTCCACCCAGTAGCTCAGACGCAATACTCACACTACTATAAATAACTAAGAATAATTTTAAATTTTATGATCTCTTAATCAAATAAATAATACTATGTAGGTAATTCTGTTTCATTAAAAATTTCAAGAAGTATGTAATTAGTAGATTGCATAGGGTTTCGTCCGTAAACAGTAGATCTTAGGTCTAACTAAGTTGGTCACCCCTGAATTAGAGGATTTATATACAAGATAAGAGTGCTTGGAAACATACTGGTCCTGCTCCACAGGACAATTTAGAATAAAGACAAAAATCAAACAGGTTGCTAATTTGTTATTTTGTAAAATTTATTATTTTGTGTTATAAGACATTGATTTTACATTCTGTGATTACTTTCTCACACTCTTATTAATTAAAAAAATTAAGGAAAATCATCTACTTTTACAATGTTTGTAAAATCAAAATATTTTTATTTCACATAGACCTACATGGGCACTTATGAAACGTCAGAAGCTAGGTGCACGGTTCCAATTGGTTGTTTCCTATGGAGAAGAGCCAGCAAGAAACTCCACGGTTACTCTTTTAAAAATAATTGGCTTTTTCAATTTTTTCAAATAACAGTATGACTAGGTATCGGAGGACAGTGTAGGTATTTCAATAAGTACTAGGTACTTAAGAAAATAGAAAATGGTCAACAAATCTACAGTCCACTAAGCCTACAGTGTTCTCACATTCACAAAATAGAAAAGAATCTATACAAAAGATATATAAATTAATAAAAATAAGAACCTCTTTTAATTAAACGCAATTACATTATTGCTATTACAACTGTAATAAATCTGAATAATTATCTTTATTAGTGGCTTTTTTGCACAAAAAAAGCCACTAATAAAGAGTTGAAATTAACTCGTAGGTTTATAATGTCAAATAATTGAATGAATATGTCAAGGACGAATGTAAAAAAAAATAAGATAAAAATAAATATGGTAATTTGGGAGCAGTTAATAGACTCTTACATAATTATGCCGTTAATGAGATACCAGAGAAGCCACATGTGCAGAAGGAATATAGAGGTAAATATGTGAGCACCATGTATCTATCACATAATTAAGTTATCTGTTGTTGCTTCATTTTTAATTCTTTTTACCTATTGTGGTATTGTAATTTTATTCTAGGTGCATTGTCTTCACATATAATTATTTAATTAATGTATATACCTACACAACTATTGTAAAACATTTTAAAAGAGTAACTGTGGAGTTTTTTTTGCCTATTCTTCTCCATACGAAAACTACCTTTTGAATCAATTCTTTTATTTTGTAAATTTTGTCGTTCAAAAGTGCCATACATGGGCCTATTCGAAATAAATGATTTGGTTTTGATTCTGTTTTGGTTGTTGCTCAGATAACAGGAGTGCACATAGGAGCCTACCACGCGGCACTAGTGGAGGTGCTGGTCGGCCGGGCAGAGACCTCCAGTGAACAGTTCCAGGTTACATCATTTTATCAGACTGTTATTCTTTATAGTAAATAAGGTAGAATTTTAATAATAATTATATCCCTGACATGAAGGACTGAACATAATTTAATGTAATTGTCTAATCAGCACCATATCATTTCCATGTCATAAGACACGACACTTTACGTTTATTATTGCCCGCTGACAACAGAAATAAAAGTGACAAGTTGGCTTGTCTTTCAATAGTACATTACTCTCGCGGCCAGCAATTAGGGCCTTGCCGAGGCACACATACGTGAGTCCATCAGTGCCTTGTTCCGGCCAAGGGTTGTATAGTACTTTTCTAAAACAATGCGCGGAAATTCAAACTAAGTAAATTAATTATAAATTCCAGAATCAATGACGAACAAAGAAAAATTTTGTACAAAATAATACAATTGATTTTAGTCTCCCCTTCCAAAAGGTTTTCGTATGGAGAAGAATGGGCAAGAAATAAAATTACTATACCACAATAGGTAAAAATAATTAAAAATGAAGCAACGACAGATAACTTAGTTATGTGATACAAACATTGTAAAACTAAACGATGTTCCTAATTTAATTTCGCGCCCTCACGCCCCTAACCGCCGCAGGAGGGGACGCCCAGGGCGTCGGGAGTCGCAAGCCGATTTCCGGCCACCGTAGGCGCGGGCTTGCGGACTGTGAGCAATGGGTAGCTCACCGTCCGATAAGGACCAGGCCCGGGTCGACGGCGCGTTGTGTTCCACGCGCGCCTCAAAGAGAAGTCAGCAGAATTGACGGGGTCCGCTAGGGCCGATGCCTGCCAGGGTTGCGAAGAAAACCGAAAGGGAGATCGTGGCCCCCGGCAACAGGGCAACCGAAGGAACACGGGTGGGTTTTAGTCAGTAAGAGTCTGACACACCCTCCCGCTCCGCCCAGAGCGGGAGAAGTTATTTGATGATTTCCCACCCAAAAAAATAAATAAAAAATGTTCCTAATTTTTTTAAATTAATAAGTCAGTGTGTGAGGAAGTAATCACAGAATGTAAAATCAATGTCATAACACAAAATTATAAATTTTACAATTAAATTAAGAACCTGTTTGATTTTTTCATGATTCTAAATTGTCCTATGGAGCAGGATCAGCATGTTTCCAAGCACTCTTATCTTGGATATAATCCTCTAATTTGTAATATGCTTGTTAATTTAAAACTCATATTAAGTTTTAAATTAACTTTCATTTAATTGCAATATGTCACAAGGTATTTTGTTGTAACATTTAACACAGTACCCCATAGAACATGTATGAACTTTAGATAATCTGAAAAATGGTTGATCTAGTTTATCTTTATTTCTAGTATTACAATGATGTCTATCACTTATTTTATTAAAAAGATGTGGATATTTCCTTACATAAATAATATTTTCATAAATGAATTCAATGTCAGCAACCCGACCCCACAGTAAAATGCCATACGATATAATGCTGTGGAAATAGCTAAAAAAAATTTTTCACCAAAAATACAACCGACTTCCAAATTACAAAATGAAAAATAACTTTATTTTCGGAAGTCGGTGGCAAAAAACTTAAATACTGATCCAAAGACACCGACTATGCCAAAAATATTGTTTTTTTTTTCACTTTTTATTGAGTTGCTTTGTAATTCATCAGTTCCACTTTACCAAATGGTGCTTTTCGAGAGCAAATGCACGAGTTACTATAAAAAATGGGTATAAATGGGTAATGTGTAAATATATTATAGGTTTGCCTATAATATTTGAAGAGTTCCCTCGATTCCTCCAAGATCCCATCATCAGACAAATATTTTTTTTTTTAAATCGGTTCAGCCGTCTTAGAGTAATAAATAAGATAAAAAAAAACCGACGAATTGAGAACATCCTCCTTTTTTTATAGGCGATTAAAAGTAGACCAAACGCGCTGTTTCTACATATGTTAACTGTCTTATCTTTCTAACGCATAAGCGGCCGAGCTTAGCCGCCCCGCAAGAGATGTTATATGAGCTCCCTATTGTAATTTCTGGTCTAGCGTGATTCCTAGGAAAACCGTTTGATAAATAAATTCCAGTTTTTCTCCATCCTATATGATGTCACATTCGCTACTTCTAAGGGAGAACATGTTTTTCAACTACATTGTTAAACTTGTTCTTGGGATATATTCATCCCAACTACGGAACCCTTTATTGTGCGTGGTCCGACACGCACTTGGACGGTTTTTCTTTTTTAATTTATCATCATCAATATATTTATCAATTGTGGAGCGATTTTGATTTCTTTTTTCATTTGGTAGTGGCACCTAGCGCGGTGATCCCAAATACATTGTATTACTTTTACTTGGGTAGTTTTTGAGTTTGCTTCAATAATACCTATTTTTCCCACTTAGTCTATACATGCATATGGATGATGTTATAATAACTTCGTGTCACTGTTATTTACTAAGCAGGTAGTGGTATACGAAATTGTGGGGTAGGTACCACAACTAAAAAGTGAATAATAAAAACTTTTACAAAAAAAAAGCCGACTTCCAAAAAAATACACTACAAAGTGAAAAAATATTTTTCACCTCAGCACTTCAAACAAGCAGGTTTTGCTGTTTAAAGACTGGGCAAAATTCGATTTTTCTGCGAGCGAGAGACAAAAAAACTATTTAATTAAAAAAAAAAAACTGTGAACAGTGCTGGGTCTACTTACAAAATTCAAAAGATTTGAACTTCACTTTGTTTTGTCACTTTCACTTCGATACGAAAAAAGCGAGAGAGAAATAAGTCTATTAGATTTTCAGATTCCATACCTAGTAAGTAGGCCCAATAAAGAAGCAAACAATAAAACGTCCGGATATACATATTATAACCATAGATATATATATATATATATATACATATATATAGTTCTAAATAATACATCTAAGCATAAAACCGTAACATTGCAAATCATCTATTAAGGTTTTAAATGTAGTTATTATATTTTTTTTCTAAATAATCGAATTAGGTGGCAGGTTTTTTGGGTGGGAAATTATCAAATAACTCCTCTCGCTCTGGGCGGAGCGGGAGAGCGTGTCAGACTCTTACTGACTAAAACCCACCCGTTCCTTCGGTTGTCCTGTTGCCGAGGGCCATGATCTCCCTTTCGGTTTTCTTCGCAACCTCGGCAGGCATCGACCCTAGCGAGCCCCGTCAATTCTGCTGACATCTCTTTGAGGCGCGCGTGGAACACAACGCGCCGTGGACCCGGGCCTGGTCCTTATCGGACGGTGAGCTACCCATTGCTCATCGTCCGCAAGCCCGCTCCTACGGTGGCCGGAAATCGGTCTGCGATTGCCGACGCCCAGGGCGTCTCCTGCGGCGGTCAGGAGCGTGAGGGCAGGAAATTTGCCTCTCCCTCACGCGTTCCGCCTCCTCCTTCGCGAGCATTCTGAACACCCGTGCGTTATTTTTCGTCGGTTATTAAAAAAAAATCATGGTCTCAGTTTTCGCGTCGATGACCCTGCCACCCTGTATATTTTTAACGACTTCCAAAAAGGAGGTTATATGTTCGAACCGTATGTATGCTTTTTTTATGTATGTCCGCCGATTTCTCCGTCAATTGTAGACCGATTTTGAAAATTCTTTTTTTGTTTGAAAGGGTATCTTTCGAGGTGGTTGGTCCCATATAAATTTGACTAACTTTGCTTGAATAGTTTTTGTGTTTATTTATTTATTATAAGGTAGCTCCACAGCTGACAGTAAGTATAACATTATTATTCTAAATATTACACCAATTACGAAGTACACAGAAAAATATGAAATACAGAGAGTGACACAATTATTAATATTTATAGTGTGTGCGGGTGTGTATGAAATGAAATGAAATGTAATTGTTTAAGGCACTTTCAAACAGGCGCGACACGCGACGCGACACAAAGACACCGATCGTCGCGCGACGATCGGTGTCTTTGTGTCGCGTCGCGTGTCGCGCCTGTTTGAAAGAGCCTTTATTCTGTAAATAGGATATCGGAATCACTTTTACACGTCATATTTAAAAAAATTTACAAATAAGCTATGTAGTTGAGTTCGGCGTATCTGTGCGGTGTAGGTGTTGTAAATGTGTGTGGAGGTGTGTATATTTTTGTGTACGTATGACTAAACTGGCACTACTGAGTTCGCTGGGTGTCTGGCGTTTGATGGAGGATGTGGATAATTTATTTTTTATGTTTCTTCCGTGTGGTATTGAAAGGATCTTATGTTAGGAATTTATCATTATATAATGCAGGTAGACGCAAGAATGGTGACCTCTTTAGATAATTAGTGGAGGCCGATAGTACTTATAACAAAGTGATATGTCTGGTACGTCTGAGTGGGACGTTAAAGTTTATTTTGCTGCGCAGGGATGTAACGGATATCCGTATCCGCATCCGTAACTGCGGAGCATCCGCATACATTTTGATATCCGCAAAACATCCGCATTCTCAAATTTTGATTTTAAAAGCTCCGCATCCTCATAATTTCTATGGGGATGTGACCCTACATTGTTCGCACAAATAGTGAATTTTTTTAAACTCCCGCCAAGTTAAATGAGCGGGCCGATAAGTGAGTTACGCGTTCCTATTGGCTGAATTCGCAATGTCCTTGTCCTATGACAGACGATCAGCTGCACGTGGCAGTGGTGTCCAGTGGCGGTACCTTCATAGAAGCCAAAAAGCCCGGCTTGCCCTAATAAAATCATAATTCTCAAGAACAAACCTAGGCCTACCAATAAATTTGGGCACGCCACAATTGCGGCGATAAGACCCCTCTTTGAGGAGTGGCTTGAGAGGCGCCACGGCGTCCTCACCTTCCGCCTGACGCAGGTCCTCACCGGACACGGCTGTTTCGGGAGGTTCCTGCACAGGATAAGGCGGGAGGAAACGCCCGGGTGTCACCATTGTGTGGATCGCCCGGAGGACACGGTGGAGCATACGGTGGAGGTCTGCCCAGCTTGGGCGGAGCATCGCCGTGTCCTCGTGGCGGCGGTGATCTCTCGCGTCCGGCCCTGGTTCAGGCTATGGTACGGAGCGAGAGGAAATGGGAGGCCGTCACCTCCTTCTGCGAAGCGGTAATGCTCGCGAAGGAGGAGGCGGAACGCGTGAGGGAGAGGCAAATTTCGCGCCCTCACGCCCCTAACCGCCGCAGGAGACGCCCAGGGCGTCGGGAATCGCGGGGCGATTTCCGGCCACCGTAGGCGCGGGCTTGCGGGCGGTGAGCAATGGGTGGCTCACCGTCCGATAAGGACCAGGCCCGGGTCGACGGCGCGTTGTGTTCCACGCGCGCCTCAAAGAGATGTCAGCATAATTGAAGGGGTCCACTAGGACCGATGCCTGCCGGGGTTGCGAAGAAAACCGAAAGGGAGATCGTGGCCCCCGGCGACAGGGCAACCGAAGGAACACGGGTGGGTTTTAGTCAGTAAGAGTCTGACACGCCCTCCCGCTCCGCCCAGAGCGGGAGAAGTTATTTGATGATTTCCCACCCTCAAAAAAAAAAAAAAAAAGGCCTACCAATAAAAAGAAATAAAAAAAGAAACAGTCAATGAACTCGAACTCAATCATGCATGTCATAGGAATAACCAAATTTCGAAATCCCCGTTTTTTCTGCCGCGCGCACTGAGCTAGATTGCCAGATCTACGCACTCATTGAACTCGAATCATTCATTTAGTAATCATATGAATAAAATTTAAATTCCGCGCGCTTTGTTTTGCGCCAATACAATGCATTCAATTGCGCCTTCTCGCTCACACTCGTGGGCTTCTTATCTGGCTTGAATTACCTTTGTCTCGCAGTTTTCGCCTACAAATTGCTATAGAAACATTTACATTAGTAGATATATGGGTACGTACATATACGCAGATTTGTATGAAATGAAAAGCCCGGCTTTTGAGTGCACAGATTACTTTTTATTTTGAAACGCGACGACGAATTTGTTATTGTATATGTTTTGAAATTCATATTTTGAGACTAAAATTTTATTTTCCACGTGCTGAAGTAATGAATTAGTTTTATTGTTTAAAATGATGTGATAGTTATTGCGGCGATGTCATTCCGCGCTTTTGTAAGTGATTATAGTGTTATTTTTATCATCAAATTCGGAGACTGTGTTCGTAAAAGTATTTTGAGTTTGGGCATATTGAGTTTTCTGACAATAAGTACTTAACTCTTTACTTCACCGTAACTCAAGTTACTGTAACTATTTCTCGGAAATAAAAAACAGTATCTTTGTTAGTCGAAGAATATATTGAAATACTCGTAGGCATTCGATTGTCTATTATACAAATTTATGTAGGTGAATAGCTGGTGCCATGACAGCACATGACTAGGGTTGTTTTTATGGAATTCGTAGTTTTAGTAAACCACTGAAAAATAAACCATCTTATGTACTACATCTTGAGATCATAAAACACAATAATGTTAGCATCGAAGAGATTCTTCATAGGTGTTTTGAAATAAATATTAGAGTTGGCTATTATCATTAAAATAAATTATAAAAAAATATTTAAGTAGGTAATATCTCATGTTAACGTTTTCAATCGACATTAAATTTTAAACTCGTTAAATTATGCGTACGGCAATAGAACAACAAATCGATAATGTGGGAGCCATCTAGTGACTTCTGATTGAAAAATTTTGCATGTGACAAGCGAATATGAATTATGGTAAAAAGGTTCGGCTAAGCGGTGTGATTACGCGCATTCTTTAATGTAGATGGCGCTTATGACAATTACATACTAATGCCAGACCTCTTCGAATTTTAAAGGTTTTCTAAACAAAATTATAATAATGTTGTACCATGAGCAACATATGAAAATCAGTCAATCCCTCACTTGGCTGTTTTTTTATCGTAAAAAGTCTGGCGGCTTGCCCTAATTTTGACCCCTAGGCACGCCACTGCCTTTTCCTGTTTACTCCGATTATTGGAGCTTATTATTTTTATTGCTACCATCCGAAACACAAAATAAACAAATTAAATGATTTTAGATTCAAATATAAATATTCCGATATTTTTTTTTACTTTTATCTGTCAAAGTCCTAACAGATACAGAAATCGTGGTTTAGACAACTTAAAATTCTGTTTTTTGTCGATATTTTGATTATAATCTGTGCCAAACGTATAATTTCACCTCTATTTCGTTTCGCAACGAATCAATTGCTAACTAGCGTTTATAAATAAAGTTAATGATTGATTAAGAGCTAACTAATTGCTTAGCTAAGCAGTCGCTAATCAGTGATTAGCGAGATTTTTATACATAACACTGATAATGTTAATCAAATCTGTATAATTAGCGAGTCATGAGCTTTAATCAACTTTTGTATTAAGATAATAGGAAACATAAGTATTCATATGTGTTGGATTCAAATGCAAACATCTAATGTAACTACAACACATTCTTTAGGCAATCTGGTCAACTAAATAAATAACTTTGGACTCCGTACCGTTTTTGTTAGTCTTCTTAATTTAATTGGGAACAGACAATGTTTTAACAGTCTCTAAGGAATTACTTTGTTACATTAACAACCCACGGACCCACACATGTGTAAGAAACAGAAAAATAGTTTTTTCTATAGTAAAAGTATATACGTGATGCATCAGAATATAGCAGGCCTTTTAAATAATACAGATGCTTTAACTGTTTGCCTACAGGAATTAGAAGAAAAGAACATTTTTATTGACGCGCTGTGTATTACAGAGCATTTTATGAGGGTCACTTAAAGGTTCCCAATTATTATTTAGCATCAGCGTCTTGTAAAAATCACACGGCATACAATTATGCAGCAAAAAGAAACGGCAATTGCTGCGGCGTTATAGACTAAAACCAAATATAACTAATAAGGCAAGTTTCTTACACTACAAAAAAGGTTTAAAAATATTATGAAATTTACTAGACGTGCCCAAAACAACTATTCTATAAAAACCTCTACCAATAAGTAAAAAACTACCTGGAATATAATAAACAAATCAAAAGCGTGTTTCCCTAAGGAGTCCATTAGACTGATCAATTTAGATAATAAAGTATTAAATGACACTCAGAAAATAGCAAACGCATTTAACGACTTTTTCGTAGACAAAGTTTAACCCATTGCATATTCAGGAAATAATTTAGTCAATATTACAAAACGTCAAGATTCAATTTTTGTTACCCCCAATATACCTATAAACATTATAAAATCATGAAAATCCACAAATAGCACAGGATATGATGGAATTTCTACGAAGGTAATCAAGTATGTACCTATCTGACTACGAAGGTAATCAAGTATGTACCTATCTCATATATCTGTTCAGGTGTATATCCAGATGCCTTAAAAGTGTCTATTGTAAAGCCTTAAAAAAGAATAATGAAGACATGGGCAACTATAGACTAATTGCACTCATTCCACAGACCAAAAAAATTTGAAAGGTATATTTATAAGTAGTTGTACTCATTCCTTGAAAAGAAACGCATTTTAATCGATAAACAAAAGGGATTTAGAAAGAACAGGACAACCAATATGGCAATTTATGACTTCCTGCATAAGGTAATGATAGATATGGACGTTAGCATTCCGGTATGCGCTATTTACTGTGATATCACGCAAGCTTTTGACAATGTAAACAATAACGTTCTACTGCAGAAACTAGAGGCATTTGGCATAACAGGAAACATACTTAACCTTATAGAATCTTACCTAATTAACAGAAAACAATTCACAGAACTAACAAAAAAAAGGAGACAAAACTAACATAAGTAATTACAGGCCCATTGCAATAATACCTATTTTTGGGAAAATCTTTGAAAAGGTGATGTTTAACTGCCTTTATAATTTCTTTGAGACAAAAAACATCTTAGCGCCCAATCAATATGGTTTCAGAAAAAACAAATCCATAAATGTAGCAGTTTATAACTTCTTACAGAAGGTAATGATTAACTTGGATAAAGGGTTGTCAGCTGTCGCATTATACATGGACATGTCGAAAGCTTTCGATCGTGTCGATCACAAAATCCTCTTATGGTGTAAGAGGAAATGTGTACAAACTCATAGAGTCATATCTTAGCAACAGACAACAACACACAGAAGTAAGGAGGATTAATCTTATTACTAAAACAGAAGAACTATATGTATCTGAATCTAGAATAGTTGAATTCGGTGTTCCTCAAGGGACTATTGTCGGCCCTCTGTTTTTTCTCATCTATATAAATGACATGCCTTCGGTAACAACTCATGACATTACACTGTTTGCTGATGACGTTTTATTTGCTAATGATAATTCAACTGATTTAGAATCTGATATTAATCAAACAATATTATTGATTATAGACTGGCTTAGAATGAATAATTTAATGATTAATATTGATAAAACTAAAATAATGGATTTTAAAATACGAACCCGACGTACAGCTTTAAAAATTCATTGCCTAGATAGTGACATTGAGGAAACGGAAGTAACGAAATTTCTAGGACTACATATTGACCACAAACTTAACTGGAAATTTCATATTGAGCACGTTTGCAAAAAGCTGGGACAATTTTCATATGCATTATATAGATTAGGGAAAATAGCAAATCGGAGTACTTTGCTAGCAGCTTACCATGGTTACGTTGGGTCTATTCTCCGATATGGTGTAATTTTTTGGGGCAACAGTACGGTAAAAGAGCGCGCTTTCTTTGCTCAAAAACGCTGCATCAGGGCTATATTCAATTTATGTAAAACTGACTCCTGTAAGCCATTTTTTAAAAGCAATAAATTATTAACACTACCATGCATCTATATACTTGAGGCAGCAGTATTTGTTAAAAACAATATCCACATGTTTAACTACTAAACGCGTATACGGCGTAAGGATAAACTACGCACACCAGCCAGTAAAACTCACCTAATGCATGAGAGCATCTTTTGTTCAGCTTCTCGCATCTTTAATAATATACCGGGGCCTATCAGAGTAATTATGAAAAATGAGAATTTTAAAAGGACTCTCCATGATCTGCTAGTAAACAAAAGTTATTACTCTGTAAAAGAATTTCTGTCCGACAAATCTTTACTAAAATATAATCCCACCCAGTCGTGATGTGTTCAATGACCTATAATATTATACACTATAATCTATTTTTATTTTATATAATAATTTTGGAATTTCTCATTTTAGTTTGTTGTGATTAATTTTATTTTTTGAATTTTTTGTGTATAATTTGACATCCTACCTATTTTAATTTGTTATGTTTGACTTTATTCTTTTTATATTTTTGAAACTTAAATGCAAATAATTTTATTTTCTATTTAATAATTTGAATTTGACATTTCCATTAATGTGTTCCCTATTTTTTAATTATTGTGTTAGATTTAAAAAATATATTTTGTAACAATGTTAATTTAATTGGTAGCCTGTTTAAATGTAATTATTATTATTGTATGCCCTACGGGCGGGACATAGCTGATCAAAATTTTCAAATATTTAAGAACTGTACTATACATACCTATGATCCACAATAAACTTTTGATTGATTGAACAAAAATAAATATTAAAACAAAAAGAGAGGAATTTTACATATCTGGCGAACGAACGCCTATTTACGGCGTCCCACAAGGCAGCGTGCCTGGATCACTATTATTTATCCTATATATCAATGATGTGCCTGATGCTATTAAGTACCCCATGACCCTATTTGCAGATGACAGCACAGTGACTATAACATGTTATAATAAGGATGTTTATGAATATAACATTAATGGAACCTTGACGTCAATAATATCGTGGTTAAATGGGAATAATCTTAAAATGAATTTAGATAAGACGACGATAATGCGTTTTAGTCAACGGGTACATGCTGATATTGACGTTGAAGCCCTCTATAATGGCACAGTATTAAATAAAGTCGACGATACAAAATTTCTTAGTGTTGTGTACGCAAAATTGAACTGGAAAGCGCACATTGAATATATAAGCAAAAAACTGAGGTCGTCCGCGTATGTCTTGTACAAACTATCCGCAGAACTTAACCCAGATGCTTTGGTGACGGCTTAACATGGATTGCTGGCATCAATTCTGCGCTATGGTATCATATTTTGGGGTAACTCTACGAACAAGGAAATAGCGTTTAAAGCCCAAAAGAGGTGTATTCGGGCTATGTTTAAGTTACAATCGACAGAAGCTGCAGACTATTGTTCAATAAATAAAAATTATTAACGTTACCATCAAATCCATTTATTTTTGAAGTAGCATCGTTTGTAAAATCGAACCCCCGGCTCTTTCCACGACAATCTGACACTTTTCCGCGCAACAGACGTGACAATAGCCAACTTTGCTTGCACTCGGCAAATACTGGCCTCATGGGGAAAAGCTATTTTTGTATGACCCCAAAAATATACAACAAAATACCTCAGTCATAGAGCTATGACAAAAAATCAATTTAAAAACAAAATTAGAAATCTATGAACAGACAAATGCTATTATAGTATTAACAACTTTTTTACAGATACATTTTGACATGCTTGAACTTTATATTATTATTTCTTTATTATTATTACTAGCTTCTGCTCGCGACTTCGTTCACATGGAAGTCGTAAGACACCACAATATGTAGTAAATTGTGGTGTCTAATGAGTGGTGAATAACAGCCACATTTTTATAAAACTTCCCCGTATAGGTACTACCTAGGTACGTTTGTAGTTTTGTTCTCAACAGCCAAAATATACAGAGAGTCAGGACTGTGGGGCATTAGTAGTATACGCGGTATAAACACTGTCTCGCCAACGCCACAAGCTATTGGAATTTCCGCCTCGATGAGTTTCTCTGCAAAGACACGACTTTGAGTCGGGTTCCATTACACTGCTTCGGCGGAGTTAAGTTCCGAATCGTTATCGGGAGACCAACTTTCAGCTGGATGATGTGCGCCGGAAGTCCACTTGCCGTTAGCGAATTCAGAAATGCGGGGTAATGTGTGGCATCATCTTGCTCCACAACCGTATTAATCGATGGAGGTGTCACTTCGCTCCCTTCAATTTGCAAGAGAATACTGTGGTTCATCGGTGCAGCTTGATCATTTTTGGGCGTTATAATGGCCCGTTCACACACCCAAGAATTCTCTTGGTACCTACAGTATTAGATTGATGTCCCCGTACACCAGACGAATCCTTCAGTAGTACGCCGCAAATTTCCGATAGATGATGCCGATATTTCTCCCATAACAGAACTGGGTTTGAGATTCTACAAAACAATAAAATGTTGGCAAACAAATGCCGCAGACGACTGGGATTGTCGCTGACGTTGGCCTCCACCCGGTGTTGGTCACTGTCAAAAAGAGGACGTGCTACGCAGACTGTGCGAAATTTGGGATACTTAGCATCATCAATTGTTTTCAGGAACGCAAATGTCAATGGGCCCCGTACTGTGTGAAGTTATAACTGCAAATAATATTAAAAATAGTGATCGTTTATTTTTTTAGTAATTTTTTACTGAGCGCAAAATCGAGTAAATAATGTCATGTACTACACTCGTAGCGACTTTCAACATTTCACGTCCACACAGATTTTAAATTCGCTTGGACAAATCTGTAGCAATTTCGCATTGCTTACGAAGTTTTCCTTTTTTAGTGAATTAATACGATCTACGAACTATTATATACATATTAGTATTATAAAATGTAAAAAAAAGAATGTAAAAAATACCAATAGTTAAAGTGATGTAAAAAAAAGAATCACAAAAAATACCAATATAGTCGGTAATCGAACTTACATACAAACACTGCTTTGCAAAGCAATCGTCCAACTGCTTAGTTATTTGCTGTTGTTGAAAGTTAGCTAAAATAGCCGTTCTTATATTTCATGATTGACTGCTTAGCTCCATAAAGGTATAGCGTGATGATAATCATTTAAAAAGTTAAATCGGAAACTATCTGCAATATACTAACATTTTGGCGCGTCCTTTTACAATTTGCGGAGAAGAATACGATCATAATGTAATATATTGCTCATCCCCCATAGCAAATAGCGTGATAATTTATACCCTATAATTTGAGCAGACATACAGGGAATATCTATGCAAAATTTGAACAGAATCTATCCTGTAAAATTTTCGTGATGCTGGAACATACATACAGACAAACAGACAAAAAAATTAAAAACTATATTTTCGGCATTAGAATCGATCCCAGACCTCGTAGCAATAAGTTTTTTTCAAGAATATTCAATGTACAGTTTTGACTTCGCTACGATTAAACCAAAAAATGATGATGTGGATATATTTAGTAACCTTTTCCGCTTAGCTATTTCTAAAGAGTCTTGAAAAGACCCTGGAAGAAATCGACACGTGTTTCACCTCTCAACGAGGCATCCTCAGGATGACAAACAGACAAAAAAATTAAAAACTATATTTTCGGCATTAGAATCGATCCCAGACCTCGTAGCAATAAGTTTTTTTCAAGAATATTCAATGTACAGTTTTGACTTCGCTACGATTAAACCAAAAAATGATGATGTGGATATATTTAGTAACCTTTTCCGCTTAGCTATTTCTAAAGAGTCTTGAAAAGACCCTGGAAGAAATCGACACGTGTTTCACCTCTCAACGAGGCATCCTCAGGATGACGATTAACTTGTCGTGAACTCGAACAGCCGAGGGCAGTCTGCGCTCGGTGCTTGGTGTGGCAACACGCCGTGTTCGAGTTCACGACAAGTTAATCGTCATCCTGAGGATGCCTCGTTGAGAGGTGAAACACGTGTCGATTTCTTCCAGGGTCTTTTCAAGACTCTTTAGAAATAGCTAAGCGGAAAAGGTTACTAAATATATCCACATCATCATTTTATTATGGATTTCCGCAAGGTCACGCCTGAATCAATTAACTACGATTAAACCAGTCAATACGAGTGAACCAGTCTTCAGTCTTTGGTTTATTGAATTAATTATTTGTTTGAAATATTTTAAAAAATGTACGCCTCGGCAGGCAAAACATGTACGGAGGTTTTACCTATTTAAGATCTTCCATGCTCGATTTGTATGTAAACGCTAAAAACTTTATCTTTAAAAAGTGAACGTATTCATCAAACGTTGTAGTTATAACTTGGGGGTATGGATTAATGTTATAAAGAAAACGTAAGTAAGTAAAATTAATGGATACCCTCAAATTTTAACATCTATCGATTAGACAGAGACCTAAAGATAAAATGACTCGGACGATAGTTGATAAAAATTTCATCGCAATTCATATAGGCTCACTGGCTAATTCATCAAACTATGCATGCGTATTACGACGATAACTAAATATGTATGCGTATGACGACGTTCGGTGATGCGATGGTTCGAATCCAAGTCGAAACAACGAACTCTTTTTTAAGTATTCTTTAGATTATTCGTAACGAATGCAATGTTGTAGCAATGTAACATTTTAAAACTTGAGGGGTTAGCACATACTGACGCTGTGACAACACAATTAAAAAGTAAGAAATTAAAATATTTACAAAAAAAAAAACAACAGCCAACTTCCTAAAAAAATACAATTAAGTGAAAAATAACTTTAAATTTGGAAGTCGGTGGTCAAACACGAAATAACAGAATCAAAGACACCAACTTCCAAAATTAAAATCCTTTTTCACTTAAACACTATAGTTTTATGGAAAAAATAAATAAAAAGATTACAAAAAAATACTTTAGTAGTATTGTTTTGTAATCTTTTTATTTATTTAAAAAAAAAATACCTGTGTGTTAGGGTGTTAAAGACAAGGTAGTAAATCCCAGATGGCAGCTACGAAAGTTTTAAAATCTTTGTCATGGGTGTCGTTCTGATAGTTTTCGAGGGTGCTAAAGCCGATAGTGAAGTTAAAATGAGAATCCAAGATGGAGACTGCGAAAATTTAAAAAACATCCTTATGGGTGTCGTCATAGTTTTCAAGGATGTTAAAGCTGATAGTGACGTTAAAATGTAAATCAAAGATGGCGGCTGCGAAAGTTTTTAAATTTTTCATGGGTGTCATTCAAAAACTAAATGTTAAGGGTGTTAAAGTCGATAGTGAGGTCAAAATGTAAATTCAAGGTTAAAATGTAAATTCAAGGTGGCGGATGATTTTGTTTTAAATCATTGTTACGTCCGCACACGTTTTTTTAATTGTAAAAGTTTTTTTCCCCGCTGTACAACAAGACGCAGTCTAGCGTCTTGTTCACAACACGAGAGTGATACTGTGATACAGAAGTGTTTCCTCAGATGTTGGTGCCCAGCAGCGTGTTTATATCACGCGAGGAGTCACGGCGCGACGCGCCGGTGGTGCGCGTGCGTTCGTTCGGCGCCGACGCGCTCAGTGCGTTGGCTCGCGAGCAGCACTGGGACCGCGTGCGCCTCGTGTGCTCGCAGCCGTACAACAAGCACTGCCAGGTATTGTATTGTATAACAGGCTGTTGTCCAACTCCACGTCCAAGCGCGTATTTTGTTAGGGAATTTGTTGCGCCACTTCTTCCCAGCTAAAGCACTAGGAATTGGTGAAAAGCGGGACTTTTGGGGACTGTCTTATGTAATTTTGACGTTCGAAAAGTGCTGATTCTCAGCCTAGTTTGAATAAATGACTTTTGATTTTGCGTACGGATGCGAAATTCGATCCACTCCAGCTCCTCACGAATGGCCAGCAACGCCTTGGAGCCCTACCAGGTACGACGCGCTCAGTTTGGCACTTAAAAATACGCTTCGTCGGCCAAATAAATTGGGGGAAAAGGGCAGTCAAATGATAACGTATAATGAGTTACCTCTACAGACATAATTGAAGGCAAATGCGAATATGTATTTCCCAGCAAATATAACTTACAAAATTATAATTAAACTGTAGATATACTACTCATTGACTTAACTTTATATATTTCTTAATACATTACTGCTATTTGCAAAAACGCTTGATTTTTTTAGTGTCCTTCGCTACACCTTAGCGAGTCCCTCTAAACCGCTAAAGTGATGATTTAGTTTGCTGTCATAAATTACACAGGCCTGCAAAATGAAGGTCATAACTTCCTCTCTGGAATTTGATAGCTGATTCTGGAGTATTTTGATGCGCTGATTACGAATATGTACTTAGTTTTTCTCCATCACCTCCTGATTTTTCAAAAAAGCTACAGATAGAAAATTGAGAAAAAAGACAAGTTTTCACTTAAAAAATTATATATTTAAAAAAGTACTTAATTTTTAACTTAAAAAACTATTAACACGTAATAACAACTTATTGCTGGGTTAAAATACACTTAAATTTTATTTGTGGAACCTGGTCCTTTTTTCCTGGAAGCTTCTGTTGTGCGATTTTCGCTTATATTTCCGGTTTGGATCATCACGCTTCAACAACCAACAATAGTCCGCCATCATGCTGACATTCCATCTTCCTTGATACCGGACTTCAAGCTCTTTTAAATCTTGGTGAAATCTTTCACCTTGTTCTTCGCTAACGGCTCCTAGATTTTCTGGGAAGTAATCAATGTGCGAATTCAGAAAATGAAGTTTAACGCTCATATTACAACCCATTACCCCAAAATTCGTTATCATTTTGGCTACTATTTCTTTATAGTCCGAGCTTTTATTGTTCCCCAAAAAGTTTTTTACCACTTCCTTAAATGATTTCCACGCTTGTAACTCGACATCATTGAGTTTTTGATCAAATTTTTCCTCCGACATCAATTTTCTTATATCAGGGCCGACAAAAATTCCTTCTTTTAACTTAGCATCTGATAAAGATGGAAAAACTGAATGCAGATATTTGAAACCTTCCCCATCTTTATTTAAAGCCTTCACAAACTGCTTCATTATACCCAATTTGATGTGTAAAGGCGGCAGTAAAACTTTTTCTCTGGGAACCAAACTCTGTTTAAGCACGTTTTTGATTCCTGGGGTTAGTTCAGTTCTTGGAGGCCATTCCTTTTTGGTCCAATGATGTTGTTTATCCCGGCTATCCCATTCGCAAAGAAAGCACGGGTATTTTGTATAACCACCTTGTTGGCCGAGTAGCATGCTTATGATTTTCAAGTCTCCACACACCATCCAGCCGTGATGTTCGTAAGCTATAGTAGCTAAAAGCTTTTCCAAATTTTCATAACATTCCTTTAAATGGACAGAATGTGCAACAGGTAGTGAGGCATATGTATTCCCATTATGTAGAAGGACTGCTTTTAAACTTCTTTTTGAGGAGTCAATAAACAATCTCCACTCCTTAGGATTGTATTCAATATCGAACATTTTCATCAAGCCAGGAATATCTTTACAGTACACCAAATCATGATCTTCAGCGAAGAATGGAAGGAAATCTTTTTCTCTGTGACGGTACCATGAAAATGAAGTACCAGGTGCAAGCATATTTCTTTCTTTTAATCGTGATCCGAGGAGCTCAGCTGCATCTTTGGGGAGATTCAAATCTCTTGTCAAGTCGTTTAAATCTGACTGTGAAAAGAGCTGACACTCGTTAGAATCTACTTGAAATACAGGATCAGATTGGGATGCATTCTGTTCATTTGTATCATTAGCAGAATCTTCAATTTGTATAGCTGGATACGGGGGCTGCACCATTTCTGAATCTCCGAAAACTGCAGGCGTAACTGATGACACATTTGGATAGCTTATGTCACTTTTATTTTTAGAATTGTATCCAGTTATGTCACAACAACAAAAGTAGCAATCTTCAACATGGTTGTTAGGCTCTCTCCATAGCATGGGCGAAACGATTTTGAAGCTATTTTTCTGTCCTTTTGACCACTTGCGAAGTTCAAGTAAACAAGTCGAACAAACTTTTTGAGGTGTCCAAGTTTTGTCTCGGTTACTTATAGAATGTCCAAAATAACTTTTGTAAATATTTTTCACATAGTCTGTAATGTTGTTTCGTTGTTTTATCACCATGAATTTCCCGCAAATATAACAAAAACAATTCGAAGAGTTTAAACAACTTCGCGACGACATTTTAAAGTTTAGGTTGCAAGATGCGCACTTCGACTGTTAGTTTTTTAATTCAGAGTAGGTACTTATACAAAAAAAACCTTTTGTTTTCTTCATTATACCCTTTTTGAACAACATTAACAACAATTAGGCAATATCACCTAAACATCGTGTATTAATGAGCTCATTACTAAATGAAGCCAAAATGACCCGTTTTCGAAATGGTTAATGCGAATTACTTACACTTATTATGTAGTAATTAACAAATTACTGATTTGCATTCATTTCTATGTCGTCTTAAACTAATTAAATGCAATAAAAATTAAGCTGAAGTAATTAAGTGACGTTTTATAGATTTTAAAATGTATGCGCTCAGACATTTTTAGTTAAAATCTTAAATATTCAATATCAAAGAATCCTGACGTGGTAGATTTTTTTTATTATTTTTCTCGTAATCAGCACATCAGAAACTATAGAAAACGTTAATCAGATCTCAGAGAGGAAAACCATTGCAGACCTGTGTTATTTCATGTTGATAACTGGGCGTCTAGTTCGGACTATCGTTCGTGCACATCGACGAGGCAGAGGGCACCTCGTGCGGTGCCGTGCCGCCGCGCCTGCTGGCACTCGACGCCTTCTCGTCCGACGAGGACGACTTCAAGCCGGGCGAGCTGTTCGCCAAGCACCTGCAGAACACCAGTGGAGAGGTCGAGACTAACACTAGCAGTAATACTGGTAGAATATATACATTTCATTAATAGACTAGCTCACCCGACAGACGTCGTGTCGTGGATAGTGTTGCGTAATATTCTCCCCATTTTATTACAAAAAAAAGTCGGGGCGGTGTCGTGGGACACCCGGTTGGAACGAATTTCGTTTCACTGTATATTATGTATTAATACAGAGCCTCTAGTATAGGTTTTAGCAAACTAAAAACTTATTCTAAATGGCTCTGTATTAAAAAAAAAAAAAAACATATTTTATACTTGAAACTCACTTTTTCGGGCATAACGCTTTTTCGTTACGTGACCATGTCTGCCAGTTTACATCTACCGCAAGCCGCGTTAAACAACTTCGTTCCAAAAAAGAATTATGAATATCAAATCCATTGTTTGAATCGTAAGTTAAGCTCAGACCACACTTGAAACGAAGCTCAGTTGGTTCAGCTTTCCTCCGTATATAAATCCATACATCTTATGTGCAGTGTTCCAAAACTGTAACCTTTTTTTTTATAACTATGGCATCTCGCAGTTGACCTATGAGATCATGGCTGCTTAACCGGACTTGCCTGTGGCTGCCTTAAACTTCTGAACTCAAAGCCTCTAGCCAGGGACAAAAAACTATTTTAAATTAAAACTAGGCGAACGCTCGCTAAGGGCACCCCCTGTGGGGTACGAACCTCGGCCATCGACACCTCGCCCGTCGTCTAAAACCTCGTTTTCGAGCAAGGGTCGGAGGGAAGTCTCATTTACTCGGGGACGCGGTCGCGATCGCGAAGGACCTCGGCGGCGGGGTCGGAAAGATGGGTGTAGTCTGTGTTTGTATACTGTACTAGTGGCCCTATTCTTCTCGAAAGTACATGCCTCGGACGGCGAATCTTACTGATTCTAAAGGGGACATAATTGGCTGCCTCGACAACCAGAGGGTTGCGATGTTTGGGAGCGGAGCCAAAGTAACGCTTGGACATGCGTTTTAAGAACTGGATTTTGGGAATCTTACAATCGAGATGGAGGATCTCGTTTCTGACATACCAGGGGATTCAAAACATAGTGAAGTCTACCTAGAGGGAAAACAGCTCGCGAGCAAAACTGACTTTATGTGCTCAGAAAAGGAGAGATGGTGATCGAGTACAACACCAACGTATTTAGCTCGCTTCTGCCAAGACATCGGCTTACCGAACATGGTGATTGAACGGGGGAAGGGGCGGGATTTAGAACGCGGTTTTGAGAATAACACTGCTTGACTTTTATCGGGATTAACCTCGGCTCTCCATTTTCTAAACCAGGCGCCGAGCATGTCGACAGCCCTTTGTAGTTTTTTGAGCATCGTGGAACTATTGCCGTTGCAGTAAATCGCCGTATCGTCTGTGAACAGAGCAAACTGCGTCTTACTGTGTTTAGGGATATCGCTTGTGAGAGCGTGAATATGAGGGGGGATAGTATGGAGCCCTGAGAGACTCCTGCACGTATAGGGCGAGGGGAGGATAAGGCTCCTTCTATTCGATAGCGGAAGGTGCGATTCGACAAAAAGTCTTATGATGAGCACGAGACGATCTGGCACACCGAGTATGTATAGGTTAAATAATAAGCCGTTGTGCCAGACGGCGAATGCTTTCGCTATATCGAAGATGACCGCACCTGTCATCAAACCGTAGTTGAAACCACCACTAATTTGTTCGACGATGCTGTGAACCTGATGCACGCTAGAAGGCCCTTTGTCTCGGCATAAACTCTGAGACGCTTATAAATAAGCCTCTCATAGATTTTGGCGAGAACCTTGAGCAGACCGATGGGGCGGCAACTGGAGGGCTTGGTTTTGGGCTTACCGGGTTTAGGGATACCTATGACAGTGGCCTCTTTCCACGTCCAGGTGAAGATATTATTGCTTAGAGCACCATTGAAGATGGTGGTCAGTAGCATAATCAGGTGGGCTGGGAAGAGTTGGACCACCCTATTGGTGAGTCCGTCTGAACCGGGGGCTTTACGTGTTTTGAGACCTTTGATGATCTCGTGCACCTCATCTGGTTGGATGGGGGGCAGAGGAAAATCAGGATCGTCTACGGGCGGAACGGAGACTCTACGTTCGACTTCGGTGTCCACGCATATGGGCTTTGTTAGCGCCGCATGGGAAATTGCTGTAGGTACGGATGGCTGCGTTCTTCTCAGTCAACAGAGTACGCACTTCGTCCGGGAGTTTCAAGCAACGGGGACCCGTTGCTGGAACCTCCCTTGAACAATCGTTCAGGACGGTTTGCACGTGTTCGGTGAGTGAGTCGATCGTAAGATTACATATTTAAATATTTGTGGAGTTAAAGATGGTTGAAGACCGAGATAAGATTAAGAAGGCTCCTACCGAGATTTACAAGAAACTTGAAACTGGTAGAAGCCAGACGCAGATAATGGAAACAACAACGTGTAACACAGCAAAGCAGTGACATAGAAAAGATTCGAGAAAGAAGTTAACCCCGCCAAAAGATGCACCGCTGGACATGAATTAATCTGGCAACGACATCGTTAACAGATGATTATCCATAGATATCACCCGTTGTGTGTCCAGGGTTCCATAATTGTCTTTAAGTTCAAGGGAGTTTTTTTTTTTTAAGTTATGAGTAATGTTTTTACTGTCTCGGGCACGCATACCTCAACTTTGAAAACAAAATTCCGTGCAGCTCCTTTTTGCAACCTGCCAGATGTGCGCCCGCGCTGACTCGTAAGCCGCATAGCAATTGGTATTTAAACTTTTAGGATACTCACTATTTGTGTATATTATGGAATGCCATGTATCTCAACAAATCTGCTGTATAATCTGACGGTGAAAGTGTACAAATTGTGCAAAATACGACATATTATTGTTTTTTATCATTTAATCTTTTTGTTTATTATTTACTCAAACTGCTGACTACAGAGCGATTGGTAATTACGTATATTTCTTGAAAAGGGGATATCAAATCGACTTTTTACGCTGTTAAAGTTTTATGGATACTTTTCGCTTTATACAAAAACTGCTAATATAAGAAATCTAATCAACTCTGGGCGCAAATATTATACTTTTCTGATATCCTGCTCGAACTACGACCGAACGAAGGTATTGAAATTAATTTATATTTAAAAAACGCACCACCTCTGCGGGTTTTTACGATCTTTTTCTTTCTCAAAAACAAGGGTTATAATAATAAAAATCTGATTCTGCAATGCTATTGATTGATGAACGTAGGTAAGCGTTCCTATAGCGGCCGAGCGCAGGAAGAGTCCTTACGGTGTTCAGATATGGGGTGGATTTGTTGTCGGGGTCTTATTAATTACTTGTGCCAAATAGTGTGTATAACTCACAACTATATTATTTGCAATCGCGTCAACAGCAGCGAGCTACAATGCGTACTTATACCGCGTCAGAGCTGGACATAAACAACGAGGCGCCGGCCGATCGTGCCCTGGACATAGCTGCGGACAACTCATCCGAACGAAGAAGAATAGAATCGAGACAGCTGTTTATCCCCGCCAAAAGATTCACCAGTGAAGCTGGACTTGAATCATCCTAGTGGAGAGAACTATCATGAGAGACTTGATTAACCACGCTAGGAATAAACCAAGACAAAGGAAATTCATGAAATTTTAGACGGAAAAATCGTAACCAAACGCATCAAGAAACACAGTATGTGCTATCTCGCACATGTTCACATTCGCCGCAAACCACACCCGCATACATACTTGCAGTACAAGACCAAATCCACGAATGCCGGCCTACCTATTTACACATGAAATGATATCCTAAAACAGGACATGCCTTACTTCGACAAGGAAATCACTTTTGTATGGAAATGGCTGGAACCAAGATAAGATTAAGAAGACTGCTAGCGAGATTTACAAGAAATCTGAAACGAAACCAGCCTAGCGGCGCCGCCGCCGTCGTAAAAGGTGCCCATCCATAGATAAATATCACCCGTCTCTCCACTATTCCATTGCTTACTCAAGGATGCATGGATATGCATCCTTGAGTTAGCAACCTACCGGATGTTAGGCTCGCAAATCCCTCCTTATCCTAAGGGCACGTCTTCCCTACCATTACCGCGCCCCCCGGTCTATTCCTTGATATGCAATGGCCTCTGTAACCCCATGAAGCATGAGGCTCCAGCGGCTAGTGCAAATCTCGGGGTTCATTCGATTTATCGAGTCTGGTTAATCATTCATCTCATAAAAACTTCACTCGGACTATTACGAACATTTTAAAACAAAAAAACTTTCAAATCGGTGCAGTCGTTCTCAAGTGCTGCACTTACCAACGAACAGCATTTAATTTTAATTTTTGCTAGCTTTTCGCCCCGGCTTCACACGGGTAGTACTAAGTACTTATCTACGGCACACATACCTACCTACCCACCTACATACCTATCCACCCTACCTACATACCTACCCACCCTACCTACATACCTACCTACTTACCTACCCATCAACCTATTGAAATACTATTGTAAATTCATATAAGCTTAGTAGTTTTTGTTCGGATTTTTGGCAACGACAGCTAGGAACAGTCTATAATGGAAAAAGAAATAAGGGGTTTTTTACGTTATACCTGGCAATTTTTCCAAATATTCTCTTCATAAGAACCTTCTCGAACGTCAAGGAATGTACTTAAAAAAACATTGCTAAATTGATCCAGCCGTTCTCGATTTTTGCGCTTAGCAACAAATTTAGCGATTCATTTTTATGTATATAGATTGATAATATATAGAAGATGGTTTAAATTTGAGAGAAGGCTGAAAAAGCTTTTGACGGGCCGTAGTGACTTATAAAAGCATTTCTTATCAGCGACTCTGCTATAGTCAGCAAGGATATTTTTTTGTGTCATTTTAGATCTAAACAGCATGTTCGGATCTAAGTCGAATTGAGTTTAGCACACTGGTATTTTCAGGTGCACAAATAAGACAAGCAACGTCACAAGCTCTGAAGAATATACCCGAGTCGTCAACGAAGCTTCTGAAGACTCCGATCAGCAAGCCTGCCACGTTGCGCGCGCAGTCGCCGCCCACCGCGCGCTGCAACCGCGTGCGCGACGCGCTACTGTACACGCGCCACGACGCCGCGCCGCACGCGCGCATCGACCGCGTGCTTAGCCGGCACGAGCGGGACAAGGATGACGACCTCACGAAAAAAACCACCAAACACGACAACACAGACACACAGAACAAAACCAATAAAAAAATAAAAGATGACTCTAAAACAAAGGACCAGTCCAAAACAAAAAATGAAACTAAAACACAAGACGAGCCCAAAAGGAACCCTAAAAGAAACAAAAGTGACTCTCCGCCGAGACCGCAAAGGAATCATAGCCAGCCAACAAGTGACCAAAACAAAGAAATGAGGAAACGCAGGCGCTCCAGCAGTCAGGAGCAGCCCGTACAGGGTAAGTCATTGAGGACCACATACATGGAGATACCATTATATTTCACTTACTTATGATCTGACCAGCCAGCTTTATGTTTTGGAAAATTTGGTTGCCTCGAAAGGTTTGTTAAAGTATTAGGTAACCAATGGAATATCATTGTAGGCCATTCAATTTGAGAGTTTGGAGAAAAGTGATATTTAGTGACGAAACCTGAGAAATTTTCAGAAATACATAGAAATTGGGTTTTCTCAAATCCCATGAATATTCGCGTAGGCTTTATGGGGTGCTTACCGTGCTTAATTGTTGCAAATGTGTGACACTACCACGTCCTGGAAGGAAAACGTCATATCACAAGCCATACTGTATATTGACTAGGTACAGTCGTGATGTTTATATTCTTAAACAGCTCCTTTAGAGAATCGCGCCTGCGGAGATTATACACATATGGCTCTGTTGGCTCTTTTCTGCAGAATTAAAATAGCTTCGATGTCTGCAGTCAGACATGATACTATGAAAGTAACTAAAATAGACTAGCCTCGCGGTACCTACATCAGTAATTTGACGGATTTTTCTGACAGCATATGCTGCTAAAGTTAGCCGTCCCGCAAGAGGTGTTAAATGAGGGCCTTAAGTCGTGCGTGAACCCCAGCATGCGTAGCATGACGCTTTCTATTTCTACGAAGAATAACAGCTCTTTCTATACAAAGTGACATTTCGTTTCTCCATTTTTGACATCGCACCGTAGAAATCATTCTACAATCTGTCATTTTGTCTTTCGTTTCTAACGATCTTTGTCTAGGTCCTTTTACATGTAGACTATTTCAGAAGAAAGTTTTCTATCCCAAACTGTCAAAATCACTAAGGTAGTGAAGACAATTTGTTTTTGTAATCGCCATGCTAAAGACGGTAGAAAACTTTTTACTCGACGGTCACAAAGTATATACGGTTATCTACAAAATCATGATTTTACAGGAGAGCGTTTTGAACGCAAAAATGTGATAATTAATAATTATCATAAGTAAAATTCACACCAATACCTTGAATTCATGTGCAAAAACAGTACTGTATCTTTTTTTTCTTTTGCTTATATCTCGAATATGATGTGTCTAATCGCAATAATAATGAAAATTTCGACCCCCTTTATAAAACCCTCAAACTCCTAAGACTGAACATGTAGGTAATAATTTTTCTTATTTTCCATACAAAATTGAAAAAATCCATATAAAATACGTCGAACATTCGCGTCTCCGGCTCTAAAAAAAAATTACGGGGTAGGACAAACAAGTACCACGTGTACTCGCGATTGTCAAAATCGATTTTAGTTGTGTCAAAATTATATTTAAATTTAGAGATTTTTTGTTGCAGAATAGTTTTCAGATTCTCATAGCCAAAAGTAAGGAGTTTTAGTGATAGTTCGGTGTACAAGAGAATCGGCACCAAGGAAATGGTTAAATCCAATATTACTGTAATATTTTTTCTTCCAAAATACGATACTTCGACACATTGAATTTTTTTTTGTAGTTGACGTGACTTAATAGTCACGTCAACTACAACAAAAACTAATCAAACAAACTACAAAAAAAAATTAATCAATAAAAATTGAGAATCAAACAAAGAAAAAAAAATCCAATGACAAAACAAACAATTCTGAGTCGAATTATGAAAAGAGTGAATTGCGTAAAAAGTGCAGATGAGTCTTGCTACTTTACTGCCGTCTTGTCTACAAGGAACGTAATTTTTGTCTATTCTTCTGTCGACAAAACTCGTTTCTACGGTGGTCATGCTACGCGTGCAGGAAAACAGTTTTATCGACGATTTATTCAGTTCTTTTGATTCAATTCTATCTCACAATTATAACTTTTGACATTTGGTAAAGAAAATCTTATGCATTTAGTTTTTTTTTTTTTTTCATTTAATACTGAATTATTAGCAGTGAACCAATTTTGAACCTGCAGAAGGGCGTTATTTACATCGTCAAAATTTGTAGCACGACTATTTACGTTAAATTGAGGAAATATTGACAGCAAATAACACCTTTGTGGTTTATTTTTTAATAAATGGAGTAGATAATATAGGTACACTGAAAATAGAAACAAGAAGAACCAATATCAACCCTTGTAGAACACTCATTTTTACTCAAAGTCAAATCATTTATTTCAAAAAGGCCCCCATGTACGGCACTTTTGAACGTCAAAATTTACAAAATAATATAATTGATTCTAGTCGCCCCTTCCAAAAGGTAGTTTTCGTATGGAGAAGAATGGGCAAGAAACTCCACCGTTACTCTTTAAAAATGTTTTACAATAGTTTGCATAGGTACGTACATTAGTTAAATAAATTATATGTGAAGACGATGCACCTAAAATAAAATTACTATATCACAATAGGTAAAAAGAATTAAAAATGAAGCAACGACAGATAATTTAATTATGTGATAGATACATGGTGCTCACATATTTACAAACATTGTCAAAATAAATTAATAAGTCAGTATGTGAGGAAATAATCACAGAATGTAATATCAATGTCATATAACACAAAATTATATATTTTACAATTAAATTAGCAACCAGTTTGATTTTGTCTTGATTCTAAATTGTCCTATGGAGCAGGACCAGCATGTTTCCAAGCACTCTAATTTGTAATATGCTTGTGTATAAAGTGTACTTTTAATATGAGTTTTAAATTTTCTTTCATTTAATTGCAATATGTCACAAGGTATTTTGTTATAACATTTAACACAGTACCCTATAATTTATTTCTAGTATTAAAATTATGTCTATCACTTATTTTATTAAAAAGATGTGGATTTTTCCTTACATACATAATCTAGATCTATAAAAGGAAAGGGTGACTGAATGAATGACTGACTGTCTGATCTATCAACGCACAGCTCAAACCACTGAACAGATTGAGCTGAAATTTGGCACATAGGTAGTTATTATGACGTAGGCATCCACTAAGAAAGGGTTTTTGAAAATTCAGCCAAAAAGGGAGGATTTTGTTTGTATGAAAAATCTTATTGCTTGAGATAATAAACTTGAAACTTGACACAAATACTTATCTGTGTAAATAATAAAGTTTCACATTTTAAACTACCCCCTAAAAGAGGATTGGGGGGTTTCAAAGTTTGTATGGAAGTTTTTTCGCGTTCCGATTAACTCGAAACTCAGTCTTTATACTTAATACTGAAAATAAATAAAAACATATATCAGGGGTTTTTTGAAAATCTACCCCTAACGGGGTGAAAAGGCGAATTGATTTTTACCGGTTAGGATTTTTCTGTATGGCTTGATTAACTTGAAAATTAGTATAAATAATCTATAAGTCAAATAATGGGAAATTACAACAGACTTTTTAAAAATTATTAATACACTATTTGGTATGGGGGATGAGCAATATTGCATTATGATCGTATTCTTCTATAGTTTACCATAAATTGAAAAATACTAGCCAAAAGGTTAGAATATTGCAGATAGTTACGAATTAAACCTTTTAAAAGATTATATCACGCTATACTTTTACGGAGCTAAGCAGTCAATCATAACATATACAGGGTGGATTTTGAGACCATGGGAACCTTGGTCCAGGGCAGGTACCTTTAAACCGTCGCTACAAGAATACGATCTTAGGAGACTGTCCTTAACTTTTTTAAACATTTGATTTGCATTCACAGATCTAGAAAAAAAAATATCAGCAAGAAAATGGGCAATTTTCACAAAAACTTTTTTGATGCCAGTCGATCCTATTTCATATTACTAGGGTCAAAAAACTATATCGGGTCAACTGAGGTTTGAGTACGAGAAAAGTCAGAAATTGGCACAGGGGTACCGATACCATGACCTGGGTTAGGATTGGATACTTTATACCCCGGTAATACATTCCTGGACCTGGCGATCACCGAACGATAAATACAAAAATGAAATAGATTACGTACTGTCAAACAAACCAAACATCTTCCAAAACATAGTTTTAAATCTGAATTACCCGTCAGACCACAGAGCAATCAGAGCAACAATGTCTATCACAAAGCAGAAGAAAAAACGCACAGCGTATAAAAGCAATCGATATTCATCACTGAACAAGAAATATTATCTTATAAACAAAACATTTCATCTCAGTTACAAGAATGCCCCTGATATCTTAGATGTGGCGCTCCTTAAGAACGTCAACCTAAGACTAGACTCCATAGAAGCTATTAACGAGCTCGACTCTGATCACCGTCCGGTAGTCATGAGATTAGACCCCCGCATAGGTCTCCGCGACCCAAACTCTCCCCCTATCACTAAGAGGATCACGGACTGGAAGAAAGTAAGCACTCAGCTGAAATCCAACACGTCCCCTCAGTTAGACTCTATTCCCGACCTGTTCAACTCTATCGCAGACACGACGTCCGCGATCGACTCACTCACTAATCACGTACAAACCGTCCTGAACGAATGTTCAAGGGAGGTTACAGTGACGGACGACCGTCACTGGAGCTTGCCGGACGATGTGCGTGCATTACTGACTGAGAAGAACGCGGCCGTCCGTGCCTACAGTAGCTTCCCCTGCCCCGCAAACAAAGCCCATATGCGCTATTTACAGAGATCTGTAAAGACACGCATACAGGAGCTGCGTGACGCGGGCTGGGACAAGATGCTCGGCGAACTAGAGCCCAACCATCTGGCATTTTGGGAACTTCAGAGGAAACTCAGATCCCCTCAATCTTCCTCCATGCCCCCCCTGACCCGTCCCGACAAGACCATAGCCTTCGAGGACGTTGAAAAGGCAGAATGCCTGGCCGACACCCTCGAGGCCCAATGCTCACCCAGCTCCCTGCCAGTAGACCAAGCTCACCTCCTAAAGGTCGACGCTGAAGTCGAACGTAGAGCCTCTCTCCCTCCCGTCGATGACCCTGATTGTCCACTGCCTCCCGTCGCTCCAGACGAGGTGCATGACATTATCAAAGGTCTTAAAGCTCGTAAAGCTCCCGGTTCAGATGGACTCACCAATAGGGTGATCCAATTATTCCCTGCCCACCTGATAATGCTTTTGACTACCATCTTCAATGGTGCCTTAAGCAACAACTTCTTTCCCCAGTCGTGGAAAGAAGCCACAGTTATAGGTATCAGAAAGCCCGGTAAACCCAGTACCGAGCCCTCTAGCTACCGTCCCATCAGTTTGCTCAAGGTTCTCGGAAAAATCTATGAGAGGCTTATTTACAAGCGTCTCAGAGACTTCGCCGAGACCAAGGGCCTCATCCCCAATGAACAGTTCGGCTTTCGAACTGAGCACTCTAGCGTGCATCAGGCCCACCGCATCATTGAGTTCATAAGCGATGGTTTCCAACGCGGCTCTTTGACGGGTGCAGTTTTCTTCGACATTGCGAAAGCATTCGATAAAGTCTGGCACAACGGCTTATTATACAAGCTGTACCAACTCGGCGTGCCGGATCGTCTCGTACTCATCTTACGGGACTATCTATCGAATCGCGTATTCCGCTATCGCATTGAAGGAGCACTTTCCTCTCCCCGCCCCATTCGTGCAGGAGTCCCTCAGGGCTCCGTGCTAGCTCCCCTCATGTTCACGCTATTCACTAGCGATATTCCAAACCCAGGTAGAAGGACGCATTTCGCTCTGTTCGCAGACGATACGGCCATCTACTTTAGGTCTAGATACCCCGACAATATCGCCCACACTCTCCAAGGCGCAGTCAATCGACTCGCTGCCTGGTTTCGAAAGTGGCGCATAGAAGTCAATCCCGAAAAAAGCCAAGCGGTTCTCTTCTCGAAACCGCGCACAAGGCTTAGAGACCCCCTCCCCCGACCTCTCACTATGTTCGGTAAGCAGATCCCTTGGGAGAAGCGAGCCAAATACCTAGGTGTTTTCCTCGACCACCATCTCACTTTCGCAGAGCACATAAAGAAGGTTCGTTCGCGAGCCGCTTTCGCTCTCGGTAGGCTCCATTCCGTCCTAAACGCACGCAGCAAGATGTCACTTAAGTGCAAATTGCGAATCTACACAGCGTGTATTCGTCCCATCATGACTTATGCGGGTGCCGTCTTTGCTCATGCAAAACCCCATCATATCCATAGGTTGCAAACGCTCCAGAACCGATTCCTCCGTAGGGCCACAGGCTCCCCCTGGTATGTTAGGAACGAGAGTCTCCATCTCGACCTTAAAATTCCCACGATCCACCAATTTCTAAAACGCCTTGCAAAGCGTTACTTCGATTCCGCGGTCAAACATCGCAACCCTCTGGTTGTCGAGGCCGCCAGTTATGTCCCAAGTAGGATTAGCCGTACCCGCCGACCTAGGCACATTCTCACCGACCCTGATGACCCCATAACCCTCCTCCAGGAGAGCAATAGGGCCACTAGTACTATACACAGACACAGACGCCTCCCGTCATTCCGACCTCGCCGTCGAGGTCCTTTGCGATCGCGACCGCGCCCCCGAGTAAATGATACTCCTCCCCGACCCTTGCTCGATAACGAGGTGCCAGCAGTGGTTTCAGCTGTGCACGTAGCTTTAAATTCCCCGATTAATAATAATGATCAAAACTTTGATCCAGCCCGTCCCGTCTTTGATGTCCTCCCTCCGGTGACGCCCTAAGCCGAGGCTCGTACCCCACAGGGGGTGCCCTTAGCGAGCGTTCACCTAGCTTTTTAGCTTAGTTTTGTATGCCCCTGGCTGGAGGCTTTGAGTGTAGCAGCTTAAGGCAACCACAGGATTGACCGGTTAAGTAGTCATGACCTCAGAGGTCAGCTACGAGATGCCCTACAGAAAAAAAAAAAAAAAAAAAAAAAAAAAAAAAAAAAAAAAAAAAAAAAAAAAACAGTTACAAGATTTACATAAATGCCAAGAAAAAACATCAGTACAGGCTTTCTATAACACTACACAAGCTACAGACTACACAACTACAGACTACAAAAGCTACAGATCGAAGACTATCAAAAAACATCTAGAAAAAGCAGGAAGCTAAAAAAAGGCCCTTAAAGAACTAAGAACAAATAAATATTGGATAGATAGCTTAAACTGTAAGGACAAAACCGTAAATAATCGAAAAGAAATCATAGATGTAGCAACCCACTTCTATAAAACACTATATAAAGCACAAGGAAACGAGTGTACCAGCCATAGCAACGCAAACGATATTAACTCTACAAACAAAAGCGGAAACATAACACCAATAACTGAAACAAAAGTCACACAAGAAATAAAAAGGCTAAAGCTAGATAAGAGCCCAGGACCAAACGGCATTACAAATGAAGCTATAAAGGCTGCTTGGCCGCTACTGACTCTCCCATTAACACACTTAATTAACCTTATATTAAAAACTGCTGAATTACCATCGCAGTGGGTAGAGTCGGAAAAAATTTTAATTTATAAAAAAGGTGACTCAAAAGGTATCACTAACTACAGGCCTATAAGCTTACTGTCATGTACACTGTCATCTACAAACTGTTTTCCTCCATAATTAACAAAAGAATAAGTGTCACAATAGAAGCAAACCAACCAATAGAACAAGCAGGCTTTCGCAAGAGCTTTTCAACTATAGATCATATACATACTGTAGAACAAATAATGGAAAAATACCAAGAGAAGCAAAGAACGCTCTACATCGCATATATTGATATTGATTATAAAAAAGCTTTTGATATCGTATCACATTCAAGTATATGGACCGCCCTGCAAGCTCAAAAAGTTGAACAAGAGTATATAGATATAATCAGAAACATTTACAAAGGTAGCACAGCAAAAATAAAATTAGAATCCACTGGTCCTACGTTCTCCATCGAAAGAGGCGTGAAATAAGGCGACCCGCTGTCTCCAAAATTATTTATATCTATCCTAGAGTCAATAATAAAAAGATTCAACTGGGAAAAGACAGGATTAAACATCAATGGCAAGTATTTTTTTTTTTTTTAAACGTTGCTCCACACTAGGAATTTCTCCTGTATTGTGGGTGCGTTTACAAACATTTAAACTCACATACACAAACAGCCAGACCCGGAACAACTAATTGTAGGTCTTACAAATAATTGTTCCGTGCGGGAATTGAACTCGCGACACGCAGTGCAGCAGTCAATCGCTTAACCACTGCGCCAACCGTGTCGTCAATTTATCCCACCTACGCTTCGCAGATGACTTAGTTCTGCTGTCAGAATCTAGCACACAATTACAAAACATGATCGATTCACTAAACACAGCTAGTAAGCAGGTAGGACTAGAAATGAATCTTTCGAAAACAATGGTCATGACAATGAAACTCTGAAATACACAGAGAAATACATATACCTTGGAAAACAAATTGGCTTCAACAGAAAACAAAATGAACTAGAAGTAGAACGAAGAGTACAAAATACTTGGAAAAAGTACTGGTCCTTAAAAGAGATAAATTGAAAAGTAACATGCCAACAAATATCAAAACAAAAGTCATGATGTCATGCCTCCTACCTTGTCTAACCTACGCATGTCAAACTTGGAAATTTACATCCAAATTAAAAAGCAAAATCACTACCTGCCAACGCGGAATAGAATGAAGTATGCTCAACATTAAAAAGATACTAAAAATTCGTCACACAAAAATTAGAGAAACCACCAAAGCGACCGATGCTCTAACCTACGCTAAAAAACTAAAATGGAAGTGGGCTGGACACGTAGCGAGGCTAAAGGACGAGAGATGGACCACCAGGGTAACAACGTGGAAGGGTCCAATCGGCAAACGTCCCAAAGGCAGACCCCACACGAGATGGGCAGATGAGTTGATAAAAATAGCTGGTACCTGCTGGCTGCAAATAGCTCAAGATTGAGACACATGGTACTCTTTAGAGGAGGCCTTCACCTTCACTTGAGGAGGGGTTCATGCAAACAAACTTATATATTATTATCCGAATTTAATCTTTTTTTTTTTTCAAAAAAAATAATAATAAGTGAAATACGTGTAATGAACATCATTATTTTTCTTTTCTTTTTCTCTAAACTATGTATGTATCTCACTTTTTGCATCGAATAAAAAGGCTTATTATTATTTATTATTATTAATACATTCCCGTGGGATAATTTCCGACATCCAAGCGGTCGAATCGCGGGCCAAAAGTTAGTATATATTTAGAGGTATGAGGAACAGGGTGTAAAGTTCACTCATCCTTAGGAAAGGAAGGATCCTCCGACCAGACGGGTGTCGTGTCTGGCGGGCAGCTGCTCAACGGTTGAAGTCGGGATAGTCTTATACATCATGAAATTTGAATCACAGTTTTGCTAGAACAAACGTTGTTCAGAATGGGGTCTACTACCATTCTACAGCATCAAATATGTTATTAAAACATACTTAACTAGGCGTTCTCAAATAAGTCTTATGTTACCCAAACGTGTTCAAACATTAACCGTAACATCAAAGTACGCATCGCGGTAGCGATATGGCATTCAAAAGAGTGACGATGAGTCCACGTGAACTAAAAGGATGTCCGGCCAATGCGGGCCGAAATGCAAATAAATCATTAGGCAATGATATGCAATCGCGCGAAGTATCGTCCTGCCCATTTCTTTTGTTGCTGCCGCGAGACGCCCGCGCCGCCCGGGCGGTAGTCGGTCTTCCCACATCTCTCGAGCGGGCCACGCGTATGCATCCGATGTACTTACGTCACAGGCACGTAGCGCGCATTTTTTGTGAAAATTTGTTTTAACTGTTTGATTGTGGAGTGATGTTGGATATGGTGCGTTTGGCGTGCAATTTTGTACCTACATTCTAAACTAAGATGTAAGAAAGTAACTAAATAAGTACCTACTTTACTTACCAAAACTAATAATAATTTACTTCAGCTAGAATTTCTGACAGTCCTAAGCCCGATAAGTAAGAAGTAACACACGTAGCTAACCCAGTTTTGTGGAAGTTTTGTTTTTGTCTTGTTCCTGTAATAAACCAATAAATAAATAATACCTAAAAATCTCACGTAACATATAATAGGTACCCGTATCTAGTACCTACAGTAAATAATTAAAACCATGTCTGATAGTACCTACCGTAAGTTCGCAGCTACAAGTAGATTAGCTTTTATGTGTAAGTAATTAAAAGGGGGTTGATTTGATTAAATGATCTGCTTTCTCATCGCCCATTCGCTAAGCAATCCGATTGGTCATCGGACAAGCACAGTGGTGCCGTACTTCCGCGTGCTTTTTGACATGACTAATTGGTTGCGACACGAAAATAACGTACTCCGCTCGCTATAAACTTTTTCTAAAAGAAAATGCTCCTTCGTTAATTTCGTGTGACAATCCCAGCAAGATACGAACAATAACACTAACTTACGCCTTTGGAAAATATGTGTGGTGAAGTTTAGCAGGATTCAGGACTACGGAACACGCTACCGAGTCCATAGGAGCGCGAGGCAGTGGACTGGAGTTTGCGGTAAACTTTTTTTGAATTAGTCCGTTCCGTTGTTCCGTTTTAGTCCCTCCGGACGTGATTAGGGGTATTTCCAAACTCAGACCCTGCAGCTCGGTCGGCCCGGATAACATCCCTGCATATATCGTTAAGGGATGTAGCAGTGTATTAGCGGCCCCTTTATGTCATGTTTTTAATCTAGCTCTTCAGTCGGGCATGTATCCGAAGATGTGGAAGACATTACTCCCATCCCTAAAACCAGTGACAAGACATCTGTCGAGGAACACAGACCCATCGCTATTTTATCAACCATTGCAAAGGTCTTTGAACATATAATTCACACTGTTATCTGTAAACAAACCAATATGTATCTTTCTGATGCTCAACATGGTTTTCGACCTGGTCGCTCCGTGAACTCAAATCTGCTGGTTCATGTTGACTTCATATCTAGTAGCCTGGAATCCGGTAGGCAGGTCGACACTCTGTATTTTGATTTCCGGAAGACGTTCGACAAAGTGGACAACGATGTGCTTTTGGCAAAGTTAGGGGCTACGGGCTTCTCATCCGGCCTTCCTAACTTCTTCACCGACTACCTACGGGATCGCAAACAGCTCGTCCGGTATGGCTGCTTTGAGTCGAAGGCTTACTACACTCGCTCGGGGGTGAGTCAGGGATCCGTATTAGGGCCGCGTCTGTTTCTGATCATGATCAATGACCAAATTTGTAAGATTCGATTCGCAAAATGTCTACTATATACCGACGATCTAAAGCTAGCTGCGCAAATCAGAACAGAGGTGGATTGCGAACTCCTACAAAAAGATATCGATGCCGTCTTTGAGTGGAGCATTGCGAACAAATTGTTGTTTAATATTAGTAAATGCAGCGTTATGACTTTTGGTCGAGGGTTGAGACCAATAAAATACGATTATAACTTAGGGGGTATACTGATCACTCATGTCACCAGCGTTAAGGACTTGGGAGTGACCTTCGACCGCAGTCTGACATTTAGAAACCACGTGTCTGTCCTTGCAAAGGAATCCTTCAGGCGTCTGGGATTTGTCTTGAGGAACGCTCGTGACTTTCGCAATCCCAGTATTATTAAACTTCTATACACCACTTTGGTTCGGAGTAAACTTGAATCCAGCGCGTGTGTCTGGCATCCACATACTGCGTCACAGACACTGATGCTTGAGAAAGTTCAGAAAACCTTCCTGAGATTTTTGTATCAAAGACTGTACCATTACTTTCCATTCATGTACCCAACGAACTATCTTCTGGGTGTGTTGGGCTTCAATTCGCTGGAGGTAAGAAGGGGCGTTAATCAGCTCACGATTGCCTGTAAAACCCTGCACGGTCGTATTGACTGCCCTGAGTTCCTCGGACTTTTTTGCTGCCTATTTGTGCCCGGCAAATACCTTGGGCACCGTCAAAGCCGCCGTCATAACCTGTTCGCACTACCGCTATCGAGATCTGTTGCTAGAGCTGAATCACCGGTATGTCGAACCCTGAAGATGCTAAACGCCCTCCTGACTGCCGACCCAGAATGTGATGTGTTTGCTGATGATTGGAAGGAAATAATGCGTGCTTGCCTGGTGTTTTGTGAGAGACAATATGCGAGGGTGTCCACTGTTACATGTTAGTTTATGTTGTTTTTAATTTATTTAACCATTCAATCATTTACGCAAATAATTATTAATAATTTTATCCACGAATTGTATATCTTTGAATTTGAATCTGATTTTTGTACTGTATGTTACTTGAATGCTTATCTTATTTAAATCTTTATAATTCTATGTTAATTAATGTAATTGGACCTGTGCCGTTTTAATTAACTATAAATAAATAAATAAACTACTACACATAATTGTTTGATCCTACGAGCCGGATCTGTTAATAAGTACTTGTTGTGGAGTTGTTTTTCCTAGTGTTATTAGTTCTTAACTTCTCTGTTCATTGTGCGTCCCTACGCGTCCAAAATGTCGGAGCTAATTCAACAGGATATTTTCGAACGTGAGATCGTTCTTGATGATCTCCAACGTACATTATAGTTCATAGATTCAGACGAACAACAGTTTAGGTCACGCTCAAACGAGTTAATTTTGCAACAAAGAAAGTTCTTCAAACTTCGGGCAAAAATAGAAAAAGTCTTGATCAAGTCCAATACTTTCGACAAAGAGGAACAACTTAAGATTCGTAACAATTTTAATGATTGCTATTACGCGATTAGTGTTCACTTAGACAAACTGAAAGAGGATAATGAGCTTAAACAAAGATTGTCGTCTAGTACGTCGATGAATAATTCAGTGGTACATGTTCCATTTAATCCTAATAAGTCAAACTCAAACTCAAAGCATTTATTTCAATTAAACCATTTACAGGCACTTTTGCCGATTCCAAAACGTAGATCTCTATGGAGAAGAACGGGCAAGAAACTCCAAGGACACTCTTTTAAATATAGATATTACAAAATCCTGGGTACATCATTCTTCATATCATAATAATAATTGTGCAAGTAGATTACCTATTCTTCCAATGCCTACCTTCTCAGAGGAGACCACGGATTGGCCTCCATTTCACGATTTGTTTCGTTCATTAGTACACGGCAAAAATACTTACACGGAGACAGAAAAGTTTCGTTATCTGTTATTGTCGTTAGAAAATGAACCCTATAATCTTATAAAATCTATACCAATTACAGACGAAAACTATAGTGTTGCGTGGGATATTTTGGTTTCTAGGTATGACAACAAACGGGCTATCGCCACAAAACATCTCGAAAAAATATTATAAATTGAACCTAGTACCGAGAAAGTGACTCTAAAGTCTAAGGAATTTACTCAATGTTTATCAAGAAAACATCAAGGCATTGCAAGTGATGCAGTTTCCGATAGATCAATGGAGCTTCATATTAACGACGATTTTACTACGTAAAATTCCGTCTAGTATTCGATAACGTTTCGAATTATCACTATCTAAACCATCAGATATACCTGACATAAATACCTTGATAAATTTCGTAGAACGCGAGTTAGTTGAAAGCAAATTCTCTTCTTACGCACAAAATAAAAATAATAATTACGAAAAGGTAGGTACTTCCCGGACGGCGACGCCGCGGCGCGCGCTCGCAGCCAACGTCACTTCATCGAGTTCGAATAATACAGATTTACAGTCTACCAACCAAAATAACTTAAAAAAATAATTGTTTATGTTGTGATATATACAATACATACGTTGACAAAATGTTCCAAATTCCTTAACTTATCTCCCCGTGATAAGTATTATTTTATTCAAAACAAAAACGCTTGTTTCAATTCTTTACGTGTCGGTCATAATTTAAAACAATGCAAATCCAACTTTGTTTGTAATTCACGTCATAAACGACATCATTCAGTAATTCGTTTCGAAAAGTCTCACAGTTCAGTTATTAATTTTTTAATGAAGTTGGTAGTAGTGATTTCACTTTCGGTGAACGAAACGAAAGAGACAGTGGTACCCAGTACTTCGCCGCCGCATTGACTGCGGTAAATCATGCGTCGCACGATCGCCTGTCCTAACTGGCATATTTAATCAATGTTTAGATAGCGGTACGATTCCTGATTTAATGAAACATAGTAAAGTAGTACCAATTTTCAAATCGGGTAGTAAGAGTGATCCTCTAATCATAGACCAATATTGAGTAAAATATATGAAAAAATCATGCTAGACGAGATGTTGTGACATTTTAATTCAAATGGGATTTTACATAGTCACCAGTTTGGTTTCACGAATGGTAGCTCGACGACTGACGCAGGAGTAAAACTCATCACTCACATTTTGGAATCCTGGGAGAAGTCCCAGGATGCAATTGGCATTTTTTGTGACCTCTCAAAAGCGTTTGACTGCGTTGACCACAATCTGTAAATTACACCACTACGGAATTCGTGGATAAGCTGCTGATCTTGTTCTTTCCTCTCTATCAAACAGGGAGCAAAAGGTAAACGTTGATGGGGCGACATCCTCGGGGTCTCTGGTTAAGATGGGCGTGCCTCAAGGTTCAATTCTCGGCCTTTTATTATTTCTATTTTATATAAATGATCTTCCTTACATGATGGCTAACTTATCGGATATAATTCTATTTGCTAACGATACTTCTCTTATTTTTAAAATAGACAGGAAAGATACAGATGTCTTACATATCAACGATAGTCTGGCCGTTCTTTCAAAATAGTTCGCAGCTAATAATCTTTTACTTAATGTGAACAAAACGAAATGTATTAGGTTTTCATTACCAAATGTACCTCAAGGAGGTCTAAATCTAAAACTTGATCGCAAAAAACTAGATGCAATAGCGGAAACTATATTCTTCGGAATTACTTTAGATTCAAAATTGCAATGGGGCGCCCATATAAGAACTATTTCAGGTAGATTAAGTTCAGCTGCATATGCAGTTAGAAAAATAAGGCAGTTGACTGATATAGCCACAGCTTGTTAGTATACTTTGCTTATTTCCACAGAACTATGTCTTATGGCGTTCTGCTGTGGGGATCGGCAGCTGACGTAGATTCAATTTTCATTTTACAAAAGAGGGCAATCCGCGCGATCTGTAAAATGGGTCCTCGAGAGTCCCTTAGAGACAAATTTAAAGAAATTGATATACTGCCTCTGCCTTCTCATATCTTAGAAAGTATTTTGTATGTTCGCAAAAACTTAGGACTTTTCAAAATAAGAAGTGATTTCCATAATATAAATACACGTAGTAGGCATGAAATTGTGATACCCAAATTTAGATTAACTAAAACAAGCAAGTAATTTCTTATAAACAGTATCCGCTTTTATAACAAGTTGCCAAAGTCTGTTACAGAACTTAGCGATGGGAAGTTCAAAACCCACATCAAACGTCCGTCCTTATCAAGAAAGCATATTATAAAATTAAAGAGTATGTTGAAGACAAGGAAATTTGGCAATAATTCCTTCGGCACATGTGACTTCCCTGGTATCTCATTAACGGCATAATTATGTAGGAGTCTTTTAACTGCTCCCAAATTACCATGTTTATTTTAATTTTATTTTGTTTTACATTCGTCCTTGACATATTCATCCTATTATTAGACATTATATACCTACGAGTTAATTTCAACTCTTTATTAGTGGCTTTTGTGCACATAATAATTATTCAGATTTATTACAGTTGTAATAGCAATCATGTAATTGCGTTTAATTAAAATAGGTTTTTATTTTTATTAATTTATATTTTTGACTGCCTCGTTGGTTTAGTGGTCGCAAGCGCTACTGCTGAGTTTGAAGTCCTGGGTTCGATTCCCGGGTCAGGCAAAGTGTTATTGGGTATTTCCATTTGGAATTTCTCATTAGCAGCCCGGAGTCTGGATTTGTGCCCGGTTGATGGCAATAGGCTCGCGCCCTATTACATGGGACTTAAACATAACTGGCGAAATGTGGGTGTACTATAGGTACACCTCTGCCTAACCCTTCGGGGATTACAGGCGTGATGGTATGTTATGTATGTAATTTATATATCTTTTGTATAGATTCTTTTCTATTTTGTGAATGTGAGAACGCTGTAGGCTTAGTGGACTGTAGTTTGTCTGACCATTTTCTATCTTCTGAAGTACTTGGTACTTATTGAATGACCTACACTGTCCTCCCATACCTAGTCACACTGTTATTTGAAATAATTGTAAATGCCAATTATTTTTAAAAGAGTAACCGTGGAGTTTCTTTCGGGCTCTTCTCCATAGGAAACGACCAATTGGAACCGTGCACATAGCTTCTGACGTTTCATAAGTGCCCATGTAGGTTTATGTGAAATAAAAATAATTTGATTTTGAATTGAATTTCGCACAAATAATTCGCGATCCATTGCTCCGTCGGTTAGTGCGAGAACGATGGTCTTATGTACGGCACTCATCAATATTCATGCAGGCCCACAAAAACACACAGTTCGGTGTCTTATTGATACAGGGAGTCAAGCGAGTTTTATTACCCAGGCTTGTGTGGGTTAGGTTTACACCGCAGGCAAGCGCATGTTCCAGTATTCGGTATCGGCGGGATCAAAGTCAAAGCTGTGTACCCCAAGGGTGTAGTATCTTGTCATATCACTGCTACGCATGGGGATCAACCTTCAATTCCAGTTAACGCATTAATTTTATCTAATCTTATGGTATGCCATGTGTGACGTTGCCTTATAAGGGATGGTCACACATACAAAATTTAACTTTGGCTGATCCTAAGATTTATCTTCCACAATCAGTGGAAATGCTTCTAGGTGCGGATATACTATCCCAAGTTCTATTAGGTCACGTGATCAAGGGTCCACCCGGTTCACCGATGGCTATGAACAGTATCTTTGGTTATTTATTGATAGGTGATGTTTCATGCGACCAAAATACACCAACTTCACTTCAAGTATGTCTCAGTAGCTTAAGCTCATCCTACGATGACGGCATCAATCTGAGACGGTTCTGGGAGCTGGAATCGCTTCCGGAAAAAAGAATCCTAAGTCCCGACGAAGCGTTGTGTGAATCTATTTTCGTAAATTCGCATACTCGCGATGAAACTGGGCGATATGTTGTTCCACTTTCTTTCAAACTTGACGCTCCCGTCCTTGGCGAATCACGAGGTACGGCGGTTTCCTGGCTTAGGAAATTAGAGTATAGGTTAAAACGTAATCTTCAGCTTAAGGGAGAGTATCACGCGCGCCTCCAGGAGTACTTGGAACTGGGTCATATGGAGCCAGTTGATATGCTTACTTCCTTAGCTAATATGTAGTTATTACATTCCGCACCACTACGTGGTCAAGGAGTCCAGCGTGACTACTCGAACTCGCGTTGTGTTTGACGCGGGTTGTAAAACGTCGAATGGAATATCACTTAATGATGTCCTACTGACTGGTCCGAAATTGCACCAGGATATAGAAGACGTTTTATTAGGTTTTCGTATTCATGCTATTGCTGTCACTGCCGACATCAAGCAGATGTACAGAAATATTGAATTACAACAATCCGATTGGGATTTTCAACGCATTGTGTGGCGTAAATCACCAACTGAACCGTTGCTCGATTATCGATTGCGAACTGTCAGTTCATCACCGTACCTAGCCCTTCGTACTATTAAACAGTTAGCTCATGACGAAGCCACTCACTTCTCGCTGGGTTCCAAGGTTCTCCAGGACCAGGTTTTCGTCGATGACATCGTCACCGGTGCAGGCGACGTAAAGCATGTACTGGTTTTACAACGTTAGTTAGTAGGTATTTGTTCTTCAGCCGGTTTTGAGCTGCGTAAGTGGCAGAACAATTCGCCAGCGTTATATTATAAATGCTTATTCTAATTTTCTTAACGAGTAACCAAATTATTATCAAATTTTTGAATTCCACGTTTCGTGTTTGAAATCCTGAATGTAATTCAAATTCATGGGTTTTCCGATGTTTCCTAGCGGGCTTATGCCGCGTGTGTTTACGCCCGTATATCTGATAATAATGATAACGTTAAAACATTCCTTCTTCTCGCTAAAACGCGTGTAGCACCTTTAAAACCGATTCTTACGATCCCGCGCCTTGAGTTGTACGCAGCTGTTTTTTTATCACAGTTGATTGACAAAGTTAGAAGTGTATATGATAATCACTTAAACTATGAATATGTTTATGCGTGGACTGATTCATCCATCGTGTTAGCGTTGCTTCGTTCTCCACCACACGAGTGTGTATAAGTTTTATAAAAAATGATATGTGGCTCCATGGGCCCTGGTGAAAATACAAAAAGTCACTGAAGAAAAACGTAATCTTCCGTTGCCTATAGTGTCAGCCTCTTCCACCTTAGCACTACCTGATGTGGTCGAGTATGTTACAAGATTTTCTACTATAGGCAAACTTGTTAGAATAACTGCACTGTTATTTCGATTCTATAATAAATGTAAAAAGGTTCAAAATTCCTATCTAAAATACATAACTGTGTCCGAGTTGAATTTTTGTTTAAATCGACTTATCCATTTGGTTCAACATTCTTGTTTTTCAGAAGTCATTAAAAATTTTCACTTGGAAAGTATCCATCAATTAAACTACGTCGACTAAACCCTTTCATTGATAACAAAAGAAATCTGCGGGCAAGCGGGCGGATTCACAAATCACTACCGTTTGTTTCCAAACATCAATAGTATATAAGTATATCGTGCCCGTTCACAAAAGTGGATCCAAACGCAGCGTACAACACTGTCGTCCCATTTCCATCCTGTCTGCCTTGTCGAAACTCTTTGAAAGGTTAATCCATAGTCAAATTTATCCTGTACTCTGCAACATCATTATTCAACAACAGCATGGTTTCGTCAAACGGCGGTCGACAAATACAAATTTATTATTATTTTCTAGCTTCTTGTTTGATAGTGTTGATAGCCGTGTACAAGTGGATGCAGTGTACACAGACTTCTGTAAGGCCTTCGACGTGGAAGACCATGAAATACTATTAAATAAAATAGCGTTCAACGGAATCCGTGGAAATCTTCTGAGGTGGTTTACTTCTTGTATAACCAATCGCAGTCAGAGGGTTATAATATAGGTCTAATATCACACAGGTAACCTCTGGTGTGCCTGAAGGCTCTATACTTGGTCCCCTTTTGTTTATTTTATACATAAATGACATCGGTCAATGCTTTCACAATACTAAGTTTCTGCTATATACCGACGACCTCAAGGTATACAGAGCCATACGACAAACAAATGATTGCCTTGTGCTGCAGCAAGATCTGGACCGACTATCCGGTTATTGCCAGAAAAATAAGTTGCAACTAAGTTTACCCAAATGTAACTACATACATTTTACAAAAAAAATAAAAATAAATTAAACTACGCATACACATTGTGCAATGCCCCGTACTTAAAGTGGACTACATTCGTGATCTCGGTGTTATCCTTGACTCTAAGCTTTGCTTAGACCTTCATATAGAAAAGATAGTTAATAAAGCGTATCAACTATACGGATTTGTAATGCGATCAACTATCGATTTTAAAAAAGCCTTCTTCCTACATTTGCTTGTACAAGTCTCTAGTACGCCCTCAACTGGAATATGCCATGTCCGTCTGGAGTCCATACTACAAAAAGTACGTTGAAATGATTGAGCGTGTTCAAAACAAATTCCTGCGTGCCATGCATTATAGATGCTATGGATATTATTTGTCATACCAAGATTTTCTTGCAAAGTATAAGCTCGCAGCACTTGAAAATAGACGTAAGTTCTTAGAAGCCATGAATCTATATAATATAGTAAGATATAAATTTGACTGCATTGAATTGTCCAACATGGTATGCTATGCGGTTCCCAGGACAGTCCACAAGCGAAAGGTGCGCGCTTGCAGATTATTGTCAGTGGGTATTGGCGAGTCCATATCTGGCCTGCGTTCGCCTGTTCGCAGAATGATCGATTCCTACAATGGGACCTTTGAACATATAGACATTTTTGTTTGTGCTCCCTATACGTTCAGAAGTCTTATACTCAAGGAGCTTTCTTGAACATATTTCCTTCTTTTTTTGTGTACCATTTCTTAAAAGTTATATGGATATACTATAAACACGAAGAAAAAAAAAATTGTAACCCTAGCGATTATTTTCTCTGTCACTGTCCTGTAGCGAATCCGTTGTGAACGGCGTTGTGGGCTGCAATATTGTCTGTATTTTTTTATGTATTTCTTGTTCCTATGTTTTATATAGTAGCTGTTTGTTGTTCCTTTTGAATAAATAAAAATCAATTGATTCTGCCTATGAGACATCATCTTACAAATTTAATCATTGATCATGCACATATCACGCACCTACATGCTGGTCCTCAAGACGTGCAATACATTCTACTTCAGAAATATTGGATATTGTCTAGTCGTGACGCTATACGTACACGTATACATCGCAGCGTTCGTTGTTTCCGTGCTCGTCCCGTGAATCCGCAGCCCTGCATGGGTCCAATACCGGCCGCCAGGGTGCGCCCCGAGCGGCCATTTCTTAAAACATCTGTTGATTTCGTGGGTCCGTTTTACGTTCGTGCAAATAAGGTTCGAAATGCGAAAATTTAACATTTTATATGTTATGTAGCTGTTTTTGTGTGTATGTCCGTCAAGGCCATACACCACGAACTCGTATCCGAGTTGTCAACTGATGCATTTTTGGCAGCCTTGCGACGCTTCACGTCCCATAGAGGTTTATGCACAGACATTTACTCTGATTGTGGAAGGAACTTTGTGGGTTGTAATAATTATCTGCAAGACTTGTATATTTTTTTACAAAATGATTGTTCTTAATAGTAAAATTTTAGAGCAAGGTATCACTTGGCATTTTCAACCTCCTAATGCATCACATTTTGGGGGCCTTTTCGAATCCGGTGTTAAGTTTAAGTTTCAAACATCATTTATATCGGTTCGTCGGTACGCAAACTCAGACTTATGATGAAATGCATGCCCTTCTTTGTCAAATTGAAGCAATACTCAATTCACGTCCACTATGTGTGACGAGTGCCGATCCACTAGACCCGTTACCTTTAACACCATCTTATTTTTTAATAGGAGGTCCGTTGATGACCTTACCAGATGACGAGAATGTCTCAAATCGACCCACTAGATGGCGTAGCGTACAACAATGTGTGCAAAGCTTTTGGTAACGTTGGAGTCGTGAATATTTACATGAAATTCAACAACGTAATATATGGTTTCGAGATCGCGGCGCGCAACTCCGTAAAGGTATTATTGTCGTTTTACGAGATGATAATTTGCCACCGTTACAGTGGAGAATGGCTCGTGTCCATGCTCTCATTTCGGGTTCCGACAATGTGACTCGTGTCGTAACTTTACAAATGGGCAAAACTTTCGTGAAACGTTCAGTCGTTAAAATATGTCGTTTGCCCTTAGAATAATAATTTATTTTGTAAGTTTTTGTTAATATTGTTGCGAATCTTAAGTAATCTTCAGTAGAATAACTTTAATTAAAAATTTTAAGACTTCATGCTTTCGTAGCATTTTTCATTCCTCTTTCGAGTGTAACATTTATATAATTACTTAAATTTAAGGTTAAAAGAAATACATTCTTTTAAGGCGAGCGGTATGTGACGTACCGTTCTATTTAAAGTGGGTATTATATATCTACTGCATTAAATCTTAGAGATTTTTTAGGATAGTTTTTTTCACTCCACTACAAGTAGCTTAGCTTTTATGTGTAAGTAATTAAAAGGAGGTTGATTTGATTAAGTGATCTCCTTTCTCATCGCCCATTCGCTAAGCAATCCGAGTGGTCATCGGACAAGCACAGTGGCGCCGCACTTCCGCGTGCTTTTTGATATGACTAATTGGTTGCGACTCGAAAAATAACGTGCTCCGCACGCTATAAACTTTTTCTAAAAGAAAATGGTCCTTCGTGTGACAATCCCAGCAAGATACGAACAATAACACTAAGTAACGCCTGTGGAAAATATGTGTGGTGAAGTTTAGCAGGATTCAGGACTGCGGAACACGCCGCCGAGCCCAAAGGAGCGCGAGGCAATGGACCGGAGTTTGCGGTAAGCTTCTTTCGAATCCTCACCCATAACTACGAGGGTGCGTTTTTAAGTTCGCGGAATGAGAGGGTTGGAGGGTGGTGATTAGGCTCATTAGGATCTTAACGTGTTCAGTGACTCATAATTAGTATAAATACGAGGTTTGATTGTTATTAGACAATTAGTCTTTGAGCTATCGTCAACCAAGCAACATAATCGGGAGTGAAAAGTGAAATATGGAAAAAATCGAATATCGTGCCGTCATAAAGTTCCTTACCAAGCAAGGAAAATCTGTTGCGACCATATTGAATGAGAAGTCATTGGTTTACGGCGACTCTTGTCCAGGAAAAACCATGATGTACAAGTGGCACAGTTTATTTAAACAAGGAAGGGAATCCCTTGAAGACGACGCGAGGGCGGGCAGGAGCTTCGAGGTGACCACGCCAGAACTTACCCAAAAAGTCGAAAAAATTGTACTCGACGATGCTCGACTAAAGAAGAAACAACTCGCAGAAATGGTTGAAGTATCCGATACAAACATTTTTAAAATCCTGCACGATCATCTCGGCATGACTAAGGTCAGCGCAAGATGGGTGCCTAGAATGCTCGCGCCGCCGCAAAAACAACAACGCGGAGAGTTTTCACGTGCATTTTTGGACATCTGTAATGAAGACAAGGATGGTGTATTGAGTCGAATTGTTACTGGAGACGAAACTTGGGTTCATCATTATGAACCTGAGTCGAAACAAAACTCCATGCTGTGGCATAAAAAGGGCACAGCACGTCCCAAGGAGTTTAAGGTGTCACAGTCAGCTGGGAAACTCATGGCAACTTTTGGGACTCGGAAGGAATATTATTGATCGATTATAAAGATAAAGGTGTTTCTATAACCGGAGAATACTACGCTTCAATATTAGAGCGACTTAAAGAAGCCATTAAAGAGAAAAGACGGGGAAAATTGACGAAAGGTGTGCTGCTTTTGCACGACAACGCGCCCGTCCACAAGAGCGGCGTTGCGTTGGCTGCCCTGCATAAGGTGGGCTTCGATATTTTGAATCACCCACCCAGCCCAGACCTGGCCCCGAGTGATTATTACCTGTTTCCAAAAATGAAAAAAGAGATGCGGGGTAAACAATTTACCACCGATGATGAAGTCAAGGAGGCAGTTTCGTCGTATTTTGTAGATAAAGAGAAAACATTTTTTTTTTTTGAGGGTATAAATAAATTAATTGAAAGAACTGAAAAATGTATCCGTCTTGCAGGTGAATATATTGAAAAGGAAAAATAATTTAGTTATTTTTTATCTCCACCCTTTATCCTCTATTCCGCGAACATAAAAACGCTCCCTCGTACTACACACCTACCGAAGTTAACTTTTAACTTTGGTATTTTATACTAAGACGTACAAAAATAAGTGCTTACTTAATTTCGTTTATGGAGGTACATTTCCCTGTAGACAATGCTGTGTCCCGTGCGTGAGCCGCACTACTATGATACACGAGCGCCGCAGTGTCTATGTTGTAGGGAGTAACGATAATCTCGACATTTAGTACTTTGTCTTTTTTGTGTTTTATTTTTTTAACCAATGAGGTTTTTTTATTGGATGCTGTAGAATGGTAGTAGATGGTATGGTCTGAACAACGTTTGTTCTAGCAAAACTGTGATTCAAATTTCACGGTGTATATATCGTTCGCGTGGTAAACTGCGCGATGCAGGATTTGTGTGACGTCATGTCTTTGATGCGTAGGTCGTATGTGGCGGTGTAACCGCTACATATATATATATATATATAAATATAAGTACTAGCTTTCACCCGCACGGAATTCGGAAATTATCCCACGAGAACGTACTACCGGGATAAAAAGTATCCTATATGTTAATCGAGGTTATGTGTGCCAAATTTAATCCAAATCCGTTCAGCCGTTTTTGCGTGATTCAGTAACATACATCCAAACAAACACCAAAACTTTCACATTTATAATATTATTACATACTACATATATTATGGTAGGATTAAAAGGTTGAAAGTAAAAGTGAGGCCACCAACTACATCAGACCGCATGAACTTGTTTTGAACGTTTTAGTTGCAGTCGGTTTTTATTTCTGTTTTTGCTGTACAGAATGCTAGAATCTGTACATAAATGTAGATGAAGTGGATGACTGCTATTCCCACCTTACCTGGCACAAGCTAGTCCTACAACACCGTGTGTGTGTGCAGGGCTGGCGCCGGGCCCGGTGAGCGCGGCCCCGCACACGCTGCTGCGCGGGAGCGTGCTGGTGCTGAGCGGCTACGAGAACCCGCGCCGCGCCGCCGTGCGCGACCTGGCGCTGGCGCTGGGGGCCCGCGTGCAGCGCGACTGGGGGCCCGGGGCGACGCATCTCATGTAAAACTAACTTATCTTTTCCCAATTTTCTTGGGGTCGTCGCAAGATACAGCGGCCGTACTACGCGATGCAACTTCATAACTAAAGTATCGTTTTGTGATTTTTACATTGCTTGTCCAGTCAGTAAGCGACATACTTAGGTAGTGGTTAAGAAGCAATGTATTTGCTGTAAAAATAGTACATACGCTGTGATGTATAAAAACAAAAATAACGTAATAAAAGCAAGAAATATTTTACGATTTGTTGTGTTTCATGATTTTCAAGACAAATATAGTAAAATACTTGTACTGTTAAATGGTTCCATGATTTATAAAGATTTTAGTTTGGCTTCGATTTTTACAAGAAACCACTGATCAACACGGTATTCTTAAATGTTGCCACGATCGCGGTCGAAAGCGCACTAGTTCGCGGAGACGGCCATTTGCCTATGCCATGAGCATTTTGATCACGGCGCGCGGACACAGACACGCCCTCATGCCACTTCTCCTGTTTTTTTTTATATTTGTATGGGCGCGAGACAGTGTTTTTCTATGTTCGCAAAAACTTAGGTCTTTTCAAAATAAGAAGCGATTTCCATACTATCAAGTGAACATGAAATTGTGATACCCAAATTTAGATTAACTAAAACTTGTAAGTAATTCTTATAAACAGTATCCGCTTTTATAACAAGACATTATATAGAACATTAAAGACAAGGAAGTTTGGCAATAATTTCTTCTGCACATGTGGCTTCCCTGGTACACACGGCTACATATACATTCCCATTTACATTCCCTATACATTCCCAGTTTATGCTGATCTCGCATTGTATAGGATTTCGGTACAGTGTGAGATCAGATTATACCTACTTGAAATGTATATCTTGATGTGTAGCCGTGTGTACCCCATTAACGGCATAAAAATGTAAATGTCTATTAACTGCTCCCAAATTACGATGATTATATTATTTTACTTTTTTTTACATACTTCCTTGACATAATCTTTTCATTATTTGACATTATATTTGTTATGTTATATGTTATAATTTGTTACAGCTGTAGTGGCAATCATGTCATTTGGTTGAAATAGGTCCTTATTTTTATTTATTTTGTTAATTTTCATATAGATTTTTTTCTTTTAAATTTCGTGAATGTGAGAACGTTGTAGGCTGTAGACTTGTGGACCATTTTCTATGTTACTAAGTACCTGGTACTTGTTGATAGGCCTACACTGTCCTCTCGTACCTACTCGGTAATTTACAAACATTGAAACCATTGTAGAAACCATTTATTTTTAAAAGAGTAACCGTGGAGTTTCTTACCGGCTCTTCTCCATAGGAAGCGACCAATTGGAACCGTGCACCTAGTTTCTGACGTTTCATAAGTGCCATTGTAGATTTATGTGAAATAAATTAATTTGAATTTGAGTAGCCGTCCAGATTATGGATTTGTGTTAGAGTTATAGCAATAAACAAACCCCCCAAAATTACATTGGACAACGTCTATGCTTAAATTAGCCCTTCGTGCGGCGGATATAAGCGTGACGTTATGTAGTTACAATATGTCGTCGGGCTGGTGTCTGCAACTCCACGTCCGATAATTCGATCCAGCCCAGTGACGTTGTGTATAATGCGTACAGTTGCGCGTTCCCCAACACGCCGAAGCTACGCGCCGTCCGCGCGGCCGCGGGCGCCGCCGCGCCGGTCGTGCGCGCCGCCTGGCTCGAGGACGTCTCGCGGCGCCGGCGCCTGCTGCCGTGGCGCTGGTACGCCACGGAGCAACAGCATCGCGTGCAGCCCACGCCCGCACAGTTGCGAGACGACGATGACCCGCAGCCCACGCCCGCACAGCTGCGAGACGACGATGACCCGCAGCCCACGCCCGCCCAGCTGCGAGACGACGATGACCCGCAGCCCGACACCCGCCACACGCATAAGGATCTTGACTCTGGCAAGTTTTTTAATCAATACACCAACACACATTTGCACATTTTATCATATACGGTTACTGGTAACTCGATGTATTCCTTGCAGGACGTCATAGTAGGGTTAAAATGCAGTAAATTAGGCCACCAAATGTTCTACCAAAGTTCAGTAGTTTTTGAGTTAGTTAGATTTTTAGTTTTTTTTATGAAAAATCCCAGATTAAATCATTTGGAGCCAATTTAAAAATGATTTACAGCGTGACTGTACTGAAATTTAAGTTAATATCATAGCTGACGCCGTAGCAGATCTTTGTTAATAATTAAAAGTTCAAAAATGCCATAAACTTTGGCAAATATCACTAAAGAAACATTAATTTTTTTGTGAATTTTGCTATTACTTCATACAAAATGTTGTCTAGTGAAAAAAAAAATTACTACGCCTGATGTACAAATTACTAGGAAAATATCCTTGTCTTATCAGCTATACAAAAAGGTATGAAAGTTAGTACAAAGGTAAGGACTACATTATGTGCGTCTCACAAAAAGGTGATTATTCGGAAAATCAATAAAACAATTTCGTGAATATTAGCATTATTTTTAATCAGTATCAGTTTAAAAACTTTAATTACACTTTCACACGTCTTGTTCGATGTGCTGCCCTCGGTTTCTAATACATATTCTTATTCGCTTCCTCACTTCAGTTTTTGTGATTCTTGATGTGATTGTTGCCCTCATCTGGTCCGCTGCATCTGTTATTCTCTCCCTTAGTTCTTCAATTGAATTTACTGGGGTCACATAAACTAGGTCTTTCATATGACCCCAGACGTAAAAGTCTAGTGGCGTAAGATCAGGGCTACGTGCAGGCCACGGAATCGGCTCACCGCGCCCTATTCATCGGTTTGGGTAGGTTTCATCCAGCAATTGTCGAATTGTGATTCGGAAGTGGGCTGGACATCCGTCATGTTGATAAATCATGTTTGCCCTTCTGTCTTCCGGTACATCCGTGAGCAGTGGTGTTAAATGATTTCTTAGGAAATCTTCATAAAGTTCCCCATTTAATGTTCGGGGTAAAAAATGTGGGCCAATTAATTTGTTGTCGATAATACCCATCCAAACATTAAGCGAGAACTTACGCTGGGATGCGGTTGGTTTCAGTTTCTTAGGATTTGCTTCTGCCTTCGGTGCCCAGTAATGTAGGTTGTGGTAATTTGTGATACCATCACGGTCAAAACATGACCCATCGGTCCACAGAATGTTTTTTAAAAAGTTTTCGCTTTCGGCGTCGGCACTTAGCATAAAACGACAAAATTCAAGCCGTCTTGGCGGATCTCCCTCTTCTAAGGACAGTGGTATGGATATCGGCCTGACAAGTGAACTACAGACCAGACTTAATATTATGACGGTACCTTGCCAATTCATTTATGAAAACATTATGTATGTAAGGAAAAATCCACATCTTTTTAATAAAATAAGTGATAGACATAATTTTAATACTAGAAATAAAGATAAACTAGATCAACCATTTTTCAGATTATCTAAAGTACATACATCTTTTATGGGGTACTGTGTTAAATGTTACAACAAAATACCTTGTGACATATTGCAATTAAATGAAAGAAAATTTAAAACTCAGATTAAAAGTACACTTTGTAAACAAGCATATTACAAATTAGAGGATTATATCCAAGATAAGAGTGCTTGGAAACATGCTGGTCCTGCTCCATAGGACAATTTAGAATCAAGACAAAATCAAACAGGTTGCTAATTTAATTGTTAAATTTATAATTTTGTATTATATGACATTGATTTTACATTCTGTGATTACTTCCTCACACACCGACTTATTAATTTTAAAAACATTAGGAAAATCGTCTACTTTTACTATGTTTGTAAATATGTGAGCACCATGTATCTATCATATAATTAAATTATCTGTCGTTGCTTCATTTTCAATTCTTTTTACCCATTGTGGTATAGTAATTTTATTCTAGGTGCATCGTCTTCACATATAATTATTTAACTAATGTACGTACTAATACAAACTATTGTAAAACATTTTAAAAGAGTAACGGTGGAGTTTCTTGCCCATTCTTCTCCATACGAAAACTACCTTTTGGAAGGGGCGACTAGAATCAATTATATTATTCTGTAAATTTTGACGTTCAAAAGTGCCATACATGGGCCTATTTGAAATAAATGTTTTGACTTTGACTTTGACTTTGACTTTCCACTGTGACATACCAAGCTCACGCGCTACGATGTTTGTCGATATGTTGGGGTCGTCAATAAAACGTTGAAGAATCAGCTCTTCGTCCTCAGCCGTGTATCTCCGAGAACGACCAGTGTCACTTTGCCTGCTTCTTTGGACGCTGCCAGTTTCAGATAATCGCCGATAAGTCGATCCAAAAACACTAACGTGTGGGAGTCGGCGGTTGGGAAAGCGAAGTTGATATTCTCTCCGCGCCTGAGCAGCGTTACCGTCACTAAGTCCGTAACAGTACATTATGTCAGCGTATTCAGGGTTAGTATATGCAGCCATAGTCAGCACTTATGAAGGCACAGCACAGCACAAGAGCAAGATACGCGGCATCAGTTAAGGAAATAGCCAGATAACAAAACACGAGCTTGCGCGACGTAGAGTTGAAACTAACTGACGCTGACGACCAGATTTCGTAAAGTCGCACCCCGTGTATGCCGAGAGAACAATAGTGACCAATCACAAAGCTTGCCGAGTGTTTGGAGTTCAAGCGCAGGTAAAAACTACGAATAATACGAATATGAAACAATAGGTTGATCGTCTCGCAATTTTACTTGCTCCTCATAAAGCTCATCCCTTCCCTGTCACACATGCAAAAGTATTGACAATCATACCTTTCTGAATAGCTGATAAGACAAGGATATTTTCCTAGTAATTTGTACATCAGGCGTAGTATTTTTTTTTTTTTCACTAGACATCATTTTGTATGAAGTAATAGCAAAATTCACAAAAAAATAAAGCATTTAAGAAATTTTAATTATTAACAAAGATCTGCTACGGCGTCAGCTATGATATTAACTTAAATTTCAGTACAGTCGCGCCGTAAATCATTTTTAAATTGGCTCCAAATGATTTAATCTGGGATTTTTCATAAAAAACTAAAAATCTAACTAACTCAAAAACTACTGAACTTCGGTAGAACATTTGGTGGCCTAATTTGCTGCATTTTATCCCTACAATGACGTCCTGCAAGGAATACGTCGAGTTACCAGTAACCCTGTATAATAAAAGTTATAGGTATGATTCGTTATTATACAAACGGCGCAGTCCGTTTTCAAACACTCAGTTTAAAATGTTAATTGCTTTGTCACTACATAATATACCACAAAATTTGATGGACAATTCAAACGCTGCGGGTTCAGCCCGACAAAAATACTACAGTCGAACCGACAGACAGACTAGACAATAGTGATGACAGTAGAGCAGTAACATCCGCCTTGGATGTTTCGCAAGCGGCGTAGCTTCTCAGCCTGCGACCACCAAAGCGGGAAAACACAGAGTGCGCATGAAATGGACTGTAGATATGAACATATTCATCATGCGCATATACTATCATATTACGAAACTTGAAGAGGACAGAATCATGTATTGCACACAATTATTCGAAAAATTTAAATTACAATACCCAGAAATTAATGTAACAGAGCAAAGAATAGCACATTCTGTGATTACTTCCTCACACACTGACTTATTAATTTTAAAAACATTAGGAAAATCGTCTACTTTTACAATGTTTGTAAATATGTGAGCACCATGTATCTATCATATAATTAAATTATCTGTCGTTGCCTCATTTTAATTCTTTGTACCTATTGTGGTATAGTAATTTTATTCTAGGTGCATCGTCTTCACATATAATTATTTAAGTAATGTACGTACTTATACAAACTATTGTAAAACATTTTAAAAGAGTAACGGTGGAGTTTCTTGCCCATTCTTCTCCATACGAAAACTACCTTTTGGAAGGGGCGACTAGAATCAATTATATTTTTCTGTAAATTTTGACGTTCAAAAGTGCCATACATGGGCCTACTTGAAATAAATGATTTGACTTTGACTTTGACTTTGACCAAAGACGGGTTATTATCAGAAACAAGTTGCTATCAGACGACACTTTAAATAGAATTAGATTTGAAATTGCAGAAAAACTAAAATATGAAGAAGAAGAAAAGATGAATCTCACACAACTACCAAACACTTTACAGATAACCCAGTCGCTTACAACATAACATAATCCTTCCATTGAACACGACACTAGGTCAGGTATTGAATATTTTGCCACAGAACTAACCACACCCACACAGCACAGCAATCAATATACTACAGATAATCTCAAATTAATACCAACACAGCATGATATTGAGTTTGACCCTTCCTTAATAGAATCATTAAGTAACGAATTAGAATCAAATATGTTAAAATACAACGGAATGGATCCTGCGTGTAAAGAAAGAAAAAAAGAAAAAAAAGTATTTATTGGGACTCTCACAGGACATTACAAATTAAACTAAAACACACTCATTAAAACATTATAAAAAAATTTAAAAAAAAAAACAAATTTAAAAAAAAAATAACAGAAAGTCCTGTACGAGGCCAAAAGGCTCCTATCTCAGCATATGTTGCGACATTTAAAAAAAAAATGTCGCTGCGCTGGTATTCTGACCTGCGTGTAGACCTTTATTACCAAAAATTAGGCCATCTCGTCAATTGTCGGATATCAGTAGTATATTTAATCAAAAAATTATTCCTCCTAAAATATCATCCCTGGAAAACTTAAGCGACACACATTCTTTATTTAATCTATTCTGTAGCTATTACAGTTGCAATTCACTTTCAACTAAAAATAAATGTAGATAGAACTAGTAATAATAATAGAATAATAAACGATCCACCAAGGCAAAAAAGATTAAAAACGGACATAGATCAGCTCAGAAAAGACATAAATAGACTAACACAATATAAAAACGGCAACACGTCAAGAAAACTTGTAAAAAAGTCAAACTGATCATTAAAAATATTAAACAACACAGTTCACATGAAAACTTTAATAAGAGAATAGAAGATAACCTAGATACGTTAAAACAAAAGCTTCTAGTGAAGAGTCATAGACTAGCACGATACAAAAAAGCAAGTAAAGAAAGGATAACAATAGATTATTTAAAACAAGTGAGAAACAATTTTATAGAAAACTTAAAGGCAACAATACGACTATCCTTAACCCTCCATCTCAAGAGTCTTTAAAAGAATTCTGGCAAGGAATCTGGTCAGACAGCACTGAACATAACAAAGAGCCGGATGGATACAAAAAGAAAGAGTCCGATCAGAAACTATTGGCGAAATGCCGTTTGAAGATATAGATGTTCTCGAAATAAATATAATTATAAATAAAACACATAACTGGAAAGCAGCAGGAATAGATGGTATACACAATTTTTGGATAAAAAGGCTTCACTCACTTCATATAACGTTAGCAGAACCAATAAATGATATTTTAAAAGGCAATCAAAATATTCCAGAATTTTTTACTAAGGGGATCACATATATGATCCCAAAATCACGCAGAACCCAGGATCCTTCACAGTATAGACCAATCACTTGCCTGCCAACCTTATATAAAATCATAACGTCCTGTATAACTAACAAAATTATTAAACACACTGAACAATACAATATCCTAACTGAAGAACAAAAAGGGTGTAGACGTGGTCATATGGGGTGTAAAGAGCAATTAATTATAGATTCCACTATTTTAAAATACGTCCAGAGATCTAGAAAGAACTTATTCATAGCTTACATAGATTACAAGAAGGCACTTGACAGCGTTCCGCACTCATGGTTGATCGAAGTATTAAACATATATAAAATCAATCCATTAATTATAAATTTTCTTAAAAATACAATGGGGTCCTGGATAATGACACTAAAATTACAAACTAAAACAACAAACTTATCCGTAGATGAAATAGCGATTAAAAAGGGTATTTTCCAAGGGGACTCATTAAGCCCTCTATGGTTTTGTCTAGCCCTGAATCTACTCTCTCACGCATTAATCGAATCGAAATTAGGCTTTGATATTAAGAACGGCAGATCGATATTGCATCAAATTACACATTTACTTTATATGGATGATTTAAAACTATATGCTAATAAAAATACAGATTTACACGATTTATTAAACATCACAACAACATTTTCGAAAGACATAAGAATGGATTTTGGACTAGATAAATGCCGGAAACTAAATATAAATAAAGGTAAGATTAGAGAAGGAAACTACTCAACAGACTCCGAAGAAGTAATTGAAGCGATGAAAGACGAAGAACTATATAAATATTTAGGTTACACTCAAGCACGATTGTTAGAACATAGGACTATTAAGGATAAACTGAAAAAAGAATACAATAGTAGAATACATTCGTTATGCAAAATGCACCTATCTAGTAAAAAATTATTCAAATCCATAAATACATTCGCGATTCCTATACTCACTTATTCTTTCGGTGTAATAAAATGGTCTAATACAGAATTACATGCTCTCGAAGTCAAAACATGAACCATACTGACACAACATAGATATCACCATCCAAAATCTGCAATAGAGAGAGTTATAATGTCCAGAAAAGAAGGTGCATGGTGAAGGTGGAAATATTGCATCTTCATAAAAGACAAGTCATAAACTTAAAACAATTTTTCTTGCGGAAGAAAATCAACAGTTAATTACACAAAACAATTATAGAGATAGATAAACCGAGAGAGATAGACAAACACGCTAAGGTGACAGCAATATTGAGACAGTAGATAAAGCGAGACATAGAGAAGAGATACACAGGAAACGGAGACAAAAAGAACTACATGGAAGACATCCCAACGATTTACACCAAACATACATTGATAAAGAGGCTTCTAACAAATGGCTAGAGTTAAGTGAGCTGTTTCCTGAAACAAGTTTTATGTTAGCCACTCAAGATCAAGTCATAAATACAATAAAATATTTGAAATACATAATAAAAGATAGTACAGTAAGAAATGATTTATACAGAAAATGTCACAGCAAACCGGAAACAATACAACATATCACGGGAGCTTGTATCACACTAACCCAAAACGACTATACGCATTAGGCATAATCAACTTGTTAATATCATACACCAAAAACTCGCAACTAAACTTAAACTCATGCAAGATCCCTACACACCATATTATAAGTACACGTCTAGACCTGTTTTAGAAAACCAATTCTACAGAATATATTATGATCGCACAATAATTACAGGCCACCATATATAACAACAGACCTGATATAACACTAGTAGATAAAGTAAGCAAACACACATTTATAATAGATATAGCAGTCCCAAACACTAATAACATACAAAAAACTATCACAGAAAAAATTAGGAAGTATATAGAGTTACAAGAAGAAATCACCAGAGTTTGGAAAATGAATAGAGTCACTATAGGTCCAATAGTAATATCAACAACAGGTGTTATCCCGAAACAAATATTCAATAGTTTTAGTGCACTCAATCTATCCAAATACACATGTCTAACACTACAAAAAGCTGCCATATTAAACACTTGCCGCATAGTAAGAATTTTTTTACAACTTGACTTAGATAATAATTTCACTGCAGTACAGAGCAATTTAGCTTCTCAAAATAATAACTAGAATCTTACCTTGGTTCACACCCGTAAGATTCTGAAAATACCAGGAACTAACCTGAGAAACATAAATTTAAATACCAAAATAATAATAATATCCCCACCGTCGTATATCTACGTTGAGGTCGTGGTGGAGCTTGCACGCTCCTGAACTCTGGGTCTGTGTCAGTAGAGTTTACTTTGCTGAAACAGGTCTAGGGTGAGAAGCCAGTGCAAGAGATGTACATAAACCCGCAGGGTAGCATGTGGCGAGCTGTAGGGCAGTAGGACCCCACGGACCCTATCTCTCTAGAAGTCTTGTTCCTCACCTCTGGCTTGCCTTTATTGGCCGGCTTGAATTGAGACTCGCAAGAGCAAACGTGCTCGAAGGAAGGATCTTCACCATACTTCCGGGATTGTCCTGATAGCCGTGGAATACCTCTCCACTCCTCAAGCACCTCAGGAAGTGTTGCCCCCTTGTTGCTACGTCACTGTGTGCGTCACTCAATAATGGGCAATAATAGTCACTGTGTGCCCATTATTGAATGTGCAAGTCACCCCTTGCCATTTTATCCGTATATTACATAATATTGATCAGGCATTGGAAATAGTACTTCTATAATCCCAGGTAACTAATTCATTATAGCCACCCAAATCCATAGCCCAATATGTTTTGTTTCCATGTTCTGCAATAGTCCTACATCAGCCGGGGGTTGTACTTGGTTGCACTTGTATAGTGCATACAGGGATAACCGTCGGTTGGTGCCTCAGCAGTTAAAAATGTCTAAGGGGCCTCTGCGAGTTGGCTTCGGCCCCTCGTACGCCTTCCAAAGGTCCGAGGTCCTCAAGTTCCCGAGATATGTCTAAGACAATAAAATATATATATATATATTTAAAAAATTACAAGGCATAAAAATTTGTACAGATTTGCTTAAATGTAAATTATATTCCTAAGACTTACGTGCCTGAACCAGGTAATCCTGTTTCAGGCGAGAAGAACTAAAATAGATTTAAAAAAAAAAAAACAACATAATCTGCAGGTTGACCATAGATCACTAATTATATTTTAGTACCTTAACTCTTAGTATCTAAATTTGATAAATACTTAACGTAGGTGAAATTTGTTCATATATTCACTTTAATACAGTTAGTAAATTCTCTGTATCTTCGTAAGACATACTTTGGAGAGCATCCTTGAGAATTCTCTTACAATTTGTGTAGTTCAAGGAATAAATGTTTGCTTTCGAGTTTAGTCTATTATAGAGAACAGGAACGAGGTACAAGTAAAATTTGGATACAAAAGCATGTTTTGATGTATTTTGTGGACAAACTATATCTTTACGTCTTTTATTAGTGTATGCAGTGCGGTAAGGTAGAGCTCTATGTTATTTTAAAACAATACTCATTATAAATAACTGTCGAGCTGTTAATACTTCACAATATTTGTATAGGAGGTTAGTAGGAAAAAGGAAAGGGCGGAAAGTAGACACTTTGAGAATAGCCCTTTGAGCTCTCTCCATAGTTAGTAACATTGTTTTACCCGCTCCACCCCATGTGGTAATGCAGTCACTTATTGATTGACATAGAGCATTTGCAGCAATTTGGCCGTGATCTAGATTTAGTTTACAAAGATCGTTTATATATATCATAAATAGTGTAGGCCCTAAAATACATCCTTGGGGAATTCCGAAGCAGTGCACTCCAAATATGCACATAAGCATTGCATACCCTGTAGTCCCATGCATACATGCGCATCTAAAAGATGAATAATTATAACTCAAAATATCACTAACGGGATTTCACGCCATCAAGTTTTTTTTTTTTAACGAATTTTTTGGAGCGGTGAACTCTCGCCACTCGCTGCTGCGCGCTGCCAATTCCGCGCAGGCAGCGCTCTGCGCTCTCGTGAGCAAAAGCAGTACTACATGTTTCTTATTTCTCATACAATGCATCTCGCAAATTCTCGTGTAGTACACAGCAAAAGTGTGACTGTGCGTGAAAATGTGCGCGCGTGTTTGTCTTTTTTTATAAATGGCAACTCGCAGTTTTTGACCAGTAACGTCTTGGCTGCTTAACCGGACTTGCTTTAAGCTACTACACTTAGAGCCTCCAGCCAGGAGCAAGTAAAACTATTCTAAGTTAAAATTAAGCGAACGCTCGCTAAGGGCCCCTGTCTGTGTCCTGTGGGGTACGAACCTCAGCTTAGGGCGTCGCTGGGGGGAGGACAGCAAGAGAGGGACAGGCTGGATCAAAATTTGGTTATAATCATGATTATTAGGCTGGGTATTTAAAGCTACGTGCTCAGCTGCTACAACTGCTGGCACCTCGTTTTCGAGCAAGGGTCGGGGAGAAGTATCATTTACTTGGGGGCACGGTCGCGATCGCAAAGGACCTCGGCGGCGAGGTCGGAATGACGGAAGGCGTCTATGTTTGTGCACTGGACTGGTGGCCCTATTCTTCTCCTAGGGGAGTGTAATGGGGTCATCTGGGTCGGAAAGGACATGCCTCGGACGGCGGATCTGGCTGATTCTAGAGGGGACGTAATTAGCTGCCTCGACAATCAGAGGGTTGCAATGTCTGACAGCGGAGTCAAAATAACGCTTGAACATGCGTTTTAGAAACTGATGAATCGTGGGGATTTTACAGTCGAGTTGGAGGATCTCGTTTCTGACATAGAAGGGGGCTCCCGTGGCCTTACGAAGGAAACGGTCCTGCAAGGTCTGCAATCTATGGATGGAATGGGGTTTGGCGTGAGCAAATACTGCACCCGCATAGGTCATGATGGGTCGAATGCACGCTGTGTAAATTCGCATTTTGCACTTTTGTGACAATTTGCTGTGTGCATTTAGATCGAAGTGGAGTCTGCCTAGAGCGAAAGCGGCTCGCGAGCGAACCGTCTTTATGTGCTCAGAAAAGGAGAGATGATTATCGAGGATAACACCGAGGTATTTGGCGCGCCTCTCCCAAGGGATCGGCTTGCCGAACATGGTGATCGGTCGGGGGAAAGGGGGGAGGGGGGTCTGGTTCTCGGTTTAGAAAATAAAACCGCTTGACTTTTGCCGGGATTTACTTCAATTCGCTATTTCCTAAACCAGGCGCCAAGGTTGTTGACAGCCCTTTGTAGGTTTAGAAGCATGTTAGCGAACAGAGCCAACTGTGTCAATTTGTGTTTGGGGATGTCGCTAGTGAATAGCGTAAAAGCGAGGGGAGCTATTACTGAGCCCTGAGGGACTCTTTCCCTTATGGGGCTAGGGGAGAAAAGGGCTCCGTCGATACGGAAGCGATAGGTGCGGTTCGACAAGTAGTCTCGTATGATGAGCACCAGACGATCTGGCACACCGAGTTTGTAAAGCTTATAAATTAAGCCGTTGTGTCAGACTTTGTCAAACGCTTGCGTGTTTGTCTTTAATAAGCACAGCTTATATTGCAACCCGTCCAAATTGTGAAGCCGTAAAAGCACCGTTTAACTGTTGATTTCAGAGGGTCGACTTTTTTTGTCGGATTGACCAAATGACCGATTATTTCATTCGTTCGTAATTCGTATTAGTTCGTAAATTTCGTAATTGCAAAGTTTTGCCATATTTATTTCGATTGTTTTTCTTGGCGCAAGTGATTGACTGTCTAAGCTCTACTAAGCCGTAATTATTTAGTAAGTTTATTGTAAAAATTATACCTGTGAGATTTGTGCTGGCGAAGTGTGATTAAATAAATTAAAATCTGCCGTTTTTTCGATGTGACTTGTTATATTACCATCAATCACTTAATTAGATATTCGTGGTCGCAAACAAACATCATGCGAAGCCAATGGCGTCGTGCGGTAACTCAGATAGAGTAGGTAGTCGGTGGGCCACCGACCGAAACGAGTAGAAACTGGTAAGTTTTATTTTTTATTTTAGCCGTGCATACCCTGTCTGAAATATCAGTGCACGCCACTGCTCCGAAGGACGTGTTTTTTTTTTAGTATCGCTGAGAATATAATATTGTTACGTCGTACGTACGAGATCTTTCGAGAAAGCACGGATTACAGTGTGTTAGCGCTAAAAACTTCGAGAAGCATTCCATTATTATTAGTTTGAAGTTAAGTAGGTAACTACCTATAAAAATATTAGGAATTGCCATTGTAATTTCGACCGTACGCCGAGGGCATAAAGTACCTATTTCTTTATTCGGTACAAGTAGGTTATTATTTTTTATACCTACTACTTTTATATTTCCTGGTAATGTTTATTTGTTGATGTTTTTCTGGAACCGTTCTACACATAGCCAGAATGTTCATGAATATTGGCGGTATAAAAGCAGAGCGCCGACACACGATGTAGTCAGTCTGATTTAGGCGATACAACGAAGCGAATCGAAGTGAACTAGAAGTGCGATATCTAAGCGAATAGTGATCAGTAGTGTATTTGTGATTAAGTTTTAAGTGTTTTGTGTTTAATAAAGTTATTTAATTGTCTGATTGGTAATAATTAATTTATCCCATACCCAGCTCGTAACAATATTACCAATCCTTACACATTACTCTTAAATAATTTCAGCTGGGTGCCTCGGATACGGCTTCAAGCTTGTGCAACAGAGTAGGAATAGAAACCGTATCAAAAGCTTTGGCGAGGTCCAGGAAGATTCCTACTGTGTGGTTACACTGGACATTTTAGGCCTAAACCCAAACTGCCGTTTAGATAAAAATTGATTTATCCTCCAAGCATTTTCTAATATTTTAAACATAGTAGGTAGCAAGGAAATGGGCCTATAATTTGTCACTTGATCTTTATTGCCTGATTTGTAAACAGGGACAACAACAGCTTTTTTAGGCACTCGGGAAAGACCTGTGAATAATTTTTTTTGGAAAATATAAGTTAGGGGCGGTCCCAAAATGTGCCTGAACTGTTTAATCATTTTATTTGATATGTTATCCCAGCCAACTGCACAGTCGTCCTTCAAACTCATAATTATCGATTCCACCTCAGTCTCGTCAATGTCTAGCAACACAAAGAATGATGACATAGTGCTACACGTAAATGGTGTGCTTGTTAGATATTGTGACTGGCGCTGAACTTTCTCAGCCAAACATTTACTAACATTACCAAAGAAATTATTCGCAATGTTGGCAGATGCTAACTGTGATGAGTGTGCGTATAATAAACCTGAAGATGGCTGATTTTGTTTCGAGTTATACGTTACACTTTTAATAAAATTCCAGATTTTTTTACTATTTGAACTTTTCTAGAAAACCTTTTTCTAGAGCAATTTTATCGTAGTTGCTTTTTACTTTTTTAGGAGATTATTGCAGAAGTTACGATATCGTTTATACGACAGTTGCAAAATTAAATTATCTGGATTAGATTTAGCTTTCATATGCAGTTTATCTCTATTTTTCATACAGCGAATGAGTCCTGTCGTGAACCATAGTTTCATGTTGTAGTTTTTGTTACTTCGCCGAGACATGACCGTGTTTTTCTGAATTGCATGTTGCACATTTTTGATTAGATACAACATACAAAACTGTGGATCAGCGGAATCGTAGACTGGGTCAAAGTCAATATTGCTTAAATCTTCTTCAAGTTTATTTACAATTAAACTAGAAATTGTGCGAGTGTCTACTTTTGGTAATTTAAAATAAGTAGGGTAGCATTGTGATCGGTTATTGTGGAATTAGTTACAAGGGCAAGTGCAGGGAAATTTGACTTGAGCATAATATGGTCCAAACAGGAGCCACCTTGATTTGTAGGAAGCGTGTGAGCAGGAAGCAAACCATGGAAAGCGCATAAGTTAAGGTATTCCTCAGCGGATGCGTCAGCACTTTAACTTCAATATTGATATTATTATCTCCAACTAAAATAGTATTTTTGAAAGACGACAGGTTCTGCAAGGTGTTGTTTAGAGTCAGTGAAATTGTTTATATTTCTAAAAGAGGGGGCAAGGCAAGTATCGCTGATTCTAACCCAATTAATTAACAATCTGTTACAGTCGTCCATATTTGGGTCATCGACAGTCACAGCGAGATGATTTCTTACGTAAACTATAACCCTATCGTTCTGATTGTAGTTTATACATAGTACTTTTATACATATTATATCCCGGAATTAGTGGTATGTTATATTGTTTGGAAAGCCAACATTCTGTTAATACCATAACGTCATCGTTTATGTCTAAACGTTGTAGAATAATGCTGAAGTTGTCGAAATTTTTAAAAATACTACGAATATTTTGGGTTAGTATGGTGCGTGTGCGAGGAAAGATATTGTTTACAGTGTTCAACGTCACAAACGCGGGATTCAGATACGGAGAAATGATCTATGTCATTAATTAACTGATTAATCATAATTATAAAAACAATAACAAGGGCTAAAAAAATACGGTATTAACGGCGCTTTTAGGCTCCTCCATAATCAACAGAATTGACATATATACCTTTATTCAGCCATTATTTTTGCTGGCCAGCACTTGTCTTGTGATTGCTCGGCTTTGTGAAGTGCAAGCAAGTAGCACATTGTGGCTCCTCAATCTTCTTTGTGCATTCTTTAATGGAGTGACCCTGATCACCACAGTGGCCACAGGTAACGGTAGTCTCCCGACATGAATTTGCCGCATGTCCGTACTGCTGGCACTTATAACAGCGTGTGACTAGAGTAAAGTCTCTCACAAGGCATGACGACCAATTTACAAACACTGCCTTTTGATATCAGGGCTTTTCCTATGTCTGCAGATACTTCTATAATATAATTACCGGTATCAGCGTCCTTCTTACCTGACTTATGGCTTAATCTAATGGAGTTCAAAAAGGTCTCGAGGCTGCAATTCTGAAGGGTCTCTGCTAGATTCTGGTGGAATAAACAAGTAAAAACTTCCTTCTCTTGCATGGATGAGGGCACTCCGATAACTACTAGTCCAGGCTTCCTTTTTGGGGATTCGTCTACTGTAAGGCCTGAATTTGATTGCTGCATCGTTTTTTTCACCTTCTCAATATCGTCCTTTATTTCAGTGCTGATAATGACATCGCCATTTTTCGTCTTACGTAGTCCTCTTACCTGAAGTTTCATTTGCTCGGGGCATATAATTTTTTGGACAAGTGTTTTTGTCTCCTCACTCGACTTCAGCTTGTCTTTAGGGTATATGGTAACTGAGCTTAGATTTATCGGTTGTATAAAATTGTTGGTACCTTGTTTAACCATCTCAGCAAAGGAAGTTCCCGTTACCGGTTTCATTGAAGCTTCAATTGACAGCTTAAGGGTTGCGCTTAAGCAATTTGGTCTTCGACTGTTTGGACGGTGGAGTGGGCGTGGACGGCTCTACTCTTAAGGGACTGGTACCGTTTAGGCACTGCCCAATAGACGACATCCAGTTCTGGATTTCCGGCGTAGGTATCACTTCCATCATGACATCTTCTCTTTGGCTGGGTGGTTGAGCTTGAGGTGCGGGCTCGGGTGCGGGTGCGGGAATAAGTGTAGACGGTGTGCTTCGAGCACATCTGCCACCCCTGCTGAAGGGACTGCTTGCCATTGTTATACAAGTCATTTACTTGTTAATCACTTATACACATTTTTCACATAAACGATTTACACATGTTATGCTTATGTATGACACAGTTTACTTTACTACCGGCTATTTGGTAAGACCAGGTCACGATTCATCAAGTAATTATTTATTTATTTTAATAAATGTTCAACACGTCTGTTCACAAAGATTCAACAAAGGCTCTAATGAATTATTGAGCCCAGTTGCGCAAAAATACGGGGACGCATTTGACAAAGATGTTATAAGACTAAAACTGTGGGAGAAAGCTCTCCGAAAAAAATTGGAATCCGATATTTCGTCGAGACGATGTGCTATCCTTCAAGCCTTTTATGGGAGAAAGTGGTTTAAAGGTGATGCTCCCAAGAGAACTAAGTCTGTTTTCATTAGATACAGGCACTTGTCATGTGATATTATGTAAATTATAGTAAAGTATGTATGTGTTTATATTATCATATTAGATCAGTGCTAGAAGTGCTATCTCTCTCTCTATCTCTCAGTCAGGAAGATCATGCCCGAGTTGGTTTTCTACTCTGATCAGGTTATTTCTATCGTTCGACTCGTCTTTAACAAAAAACGAACTTAAAAGTCAAGAAACACAAAATAACCTATAAATTATAAAACGTTCATAATTTATTGACTTTTCCACTAAAGCTGCTTTTTTACCAGTGGTAGACGTTTCCCCTGTCCTTAGCTCGTCTTTTAATAATGCTACACTCCAAGTCTCATACATATTTATCTAGTTTTCGTATAATTTGCGATCGACACAAAAATAAACATAAACACAACAATGGCAGTTTCAAGACGTACAACTGTGCTGCCACCTGTTACGAGCTTTCAGTTTTTAACCTCATTGAACGAGTTGCCTTCGGCATTTTGCATGACTGCGAGTGTTTGTAAACGGACGGCGTCGTTTGTATAATGACGAATCATACAATCTGCCTGCGACATATAGACCAATTTACAGGTGTACACATTCAAATTATCCACCTAACTTTTGAAGTGAGTATGCGGCCGTTTTTTTCTCTTTTGAATTATGTATTTTTGCAGGGTATTTTAGTTTTATTTATATTCTTGTTAGACTTTGCAGTAGGATGTTCGCGGAACCACTATATTTTTTATGTGTCTTCATTCAACGATCTTCCGTTGAGTGGGGAACCCACTCAACGGAAGATCACGTGGGTTATTCCTGTACCCAAAGGTAAGACGGGATTGGACATAAGTGGTGGACCGGTAGCCGTGCTGTCGACGCCGGCCAAGGTGTGTGACTGCGCCTCGGCTTCCGGCCGGCGCGCAGCACTGCCACAATCTGTTGACCTGCTGGCACAGGTGCAGGCTGGAAGTCGTCAAACATCTCTCATTAATACCCTAGAGTTATGGGATATCAAAAGGAACACCTTGTATATTCGTCACGCGGTAAACCCTGTTTGCGCGACGCAGAATTTGTGTGACGTCAGGTCTTTGATGCGTAGTTCACATGTGGCATAGATGCTGCCACTTCAGTCCACTCCGGAGACCGGAGGTCGATAGTGGGCTGAGTCAGTACATTTTATGATGCTTGCCAGTACCAGTTGAGGTTCCAGTGAGTCGGAACCGTGTGCCGCATAGTTCGCGGTGAGTCGGGGTGACGCTGCGTTAGGATCCAGTTAGTCGGATGTGGTACAGCGCCGGGTTGACGCTGACTGCTGGCGTCGACCAGGAGAGAAGAAAGAAATAAAATATATTCATTTTGCACATATAAAAAGGCACACAACACAGAGGTTGATACCCGTTGAAGTCGTGGATGCTGGCTGGCTGTGTGACTCGCTGTTCGAAGCTTGAGGAAATGATGATGGTGACATCACGCTGAAGTAGTTGCACGAAGGCTGCGCTGACGTTCATCTTCGGGCTCACCAGTATAGAGGTATGAGGAACAGGGTGAAAGTTCACTCATCCTCCATATAAAAGGGAGGACCCTCCGGCCAAACGGGTGTTGTGGCTGATGGACAAATATTGCCCGACATTAGTTTTTTCTTTTTTGCATCTCGTAGTTGATCTCTGAGGTCACGGCTACTTAAACTACCTACTAACTAAAAAAGGTACGAACCTCGGCTTAGGGCGTCGCTGGGGGGAGGAAAGCAGAATGGGACAGTCTGGAACATATCTGGGAGCCCGACGATTGATGTCGGGACGTTGTATATATACTCGTCGCGCGGTAAACGCTTGGCAATGGGTGTAAATTAACTGAAATAAATGTATTTACTTATTAATTTAGGATTAATAATACACATTGCAGACGGCGACACGGACGACGAAATAGAAAAAGTGCTCCAAGCTCAAAAGAAAGGACGGCTCACTGAATTAAAGACAAACCGTGACGCACACAAATGTGGCGACAGTCCCGGAGCTAGTGACGTGACCCGCACTGTGTCTCGTGATACGGAGGACGAGGTGTCGACGGACGAAGAGGGCGCAAGCCCAGCGCCCCAGACGCCGCGCCCCGCGCGCGGGCCCGCCCCGCCTGGTCCCGCGCGCGGGCTCGCTTTGCCGGACTTCTTCGAAGGCCTGACGTTCGCTATCGCCGCGGCCCCGCACGAGGCGCGTCTCATGGCGCGCTACGTGCGCGCGTACGGCGGGCTCGTGCTCGAGGTGAGGACTCTACGCTTACCAGCTTTATTTCTCTATCTCAATCAATAAAAAATTGAATTTTTGGAAGCTTGTAAATAACTGCTACTATAATGTTAGACTGTATCTTTCTGAAAAATAAATCCTAACTAATATTATAAATACGAAAGTGAGTTTGTTTGTTTGTTACGTTTTTACGCTTAAACGGTTGAACGGATTTGTATGAAATTTGGCACATGAGTAGACCATGACCTGCATTGGGACATAGGACTTTTTATCCCGATATTCCCACGGGATCAAGACTTATGTGGATGAAACCGCGGGGCGCAGCTAGAACATACAATAAGATGGAGATAGTTCATGGCAATCAAGTCCACCGCCGACATGATTGTCACTACTGTCTAAGACTAGTACAAAGACAAATGAAAAATCTCTCAAGTGCCTGAAACAGCTCCAACACTCATACTCTTCAAACCGGAATACAGTTAAATACGTAGCATGGTGGACAATGGTGGTACTTCGAATAAAGCCATCACAAAGAGCTCTTACTACGTAAAATAGTAACTAATTACAATATATGTGCATTGTCGTAGATGTCCGAGGTGGCGGAGGGCAGCGAGGTGGACTATATAGTGCGCGGCCGCAGTGCGGACACGCGCCACGCGTCGGACACGCGCCACGCGTCGGACACGCGCCACGCGTCGGACACGCGCCACGCGTCGGACACGCGCCACGTTTCGGCCGCGTGGCTGGCCCGCTGCCACGACGCACAGGCGCGACTGCCGCACGAGCACACATTGACGAAAATTTTATAAAAACTTGTCGAATCTGTCCCCCTTTTTTTATCAAACAAATATCCTCACCAGTGTCGATGATCATGCACTGGCATTGCGCTATATTATTTAACTAGCGACCCGCCCTTGATTTGCACGTGTGCAATGGTGATATGTCAAACAAAATCGAGATTTCTGAGCTATTATCTAATTTAAATAAATACAAAAACCTTCCGCCCAAGAAAATGAGATTTTGTCTGCGAAAATTATGCTTATGAAAAATTATCACCGGGAATATCTTAATTTAGGCATAAGAAATACTGTGTGAAAAGTCCACTACGATACCATGTGCGAAAAAGGTCCCGGAAATAAATTTTTAAGCAAATATTTCATGTAAAGTATTTAACATAAAGTTATGTTACTGCAAGTTTATTCCTTAATTAATTTTGCATAAAATATTTCTTCAAACATTTTCTCTATTATTTACTCTCATATCATAAAAATCGAATTATAAATTACAAAACAAGTCTATATTGACATACCTTATAAACACAATATCGAAAGGAGAATGCTCATCAGGTATTTTAAAAAACTCTGAGCAAACAGATACAAGATGTAGCTCAGAATTTTTGTGATATTTAGTGGAAACATTCTGTAAATATGTAACTATAAGATTCGATGGGTAAATGTCGCTTTTTGTTTTTCATCAGGTGCGATTCTTTTTTATTTTTGATATCTTCGATTTGGGTATGTCCGACGATATAAATACATACATACATATTCACATTCCCATAATCCCCTGGGAGTAGGCAGAGACTGCAGATTGTCAAAATCAACTATCCACAACCCACTTTTCGCTGATTTTTTGTTGTATCTATTTTGTTCAAAAGTCAATAGTCTTCATAAGAAATAAATTAATGTTGATGTTTATTTTTAAAATACCTAGTTGGCTTGCATCTTTCCTGATGGTAGGTGATGATCAGACCAAAGGTGGAAGCTTCACCCGGAATCCTCAACCGAACAGAGGAACTGACTATCTTACCTCTAACTACCGAAGTACAGCAATGCTGTTAATATTGTTGTTATGGCGACAGACTTAGATAAGATGTTAGTAGCTAGCCAGGTGAACTTACAACAAGCCCTACCACCATCCAAACCGAGCAGAAAATGTTGCCCACACTGGGAATCGAACCCGGGACCTCTGGATCTGAGACAGGTCTAACGACTAAACCACAGAGGTGGTTAAAGTTAAGTATTCTTGTCTATTTTTTTACATGCAATGAGTATGTTGTTTTTCAGTATTGTTGTTTTAGGTAATCTTTAGCTAATGAAGTGTAACAACTAATAACACTATTGAATAATGTAATTATATTGTGTATATATATGTCTATTTATTTATTCAAGCCGTATGTTGTCAGTTAGGAATCGCACCAATGCTTTCTCGGTGTGTCGTAAAAGTCATCTAAGGGACAGATGACTAAGACTTGACATTCAAACGTCGGCGATAGAGTTTGCCCACTCATCACACTGAGTTCTCGCAGAAAAGCAGTGAAAAGTGGGGTGTGGATAGTCTGTTCATTTTGACAATCTGCAGTCTCTGCCTACTCCTATGACGACGAAAATAAAAACGACGGAAGCTTTAAATTCCTCCCGCGATGTCTCAATTGATTTATTAACAGCGAACGTTCAGGGCTTCCCTGTTGAATTTCAATTTAAACATATAAACCCTATGATAGTTATAAAAGCTTTTCGGCAAATCAAGATCAAATTGACCGATGATCTATGGGGATTATCTATCAAAGTTTGCACATCCATAATTGAGACTATAGCACCATACTTAGCTTTAATATTTAATTTGTGTGTGGATCAAGTAGTCTTCCCGGATTTAATTTAAAATACAGTAAGGTATTTCTTTAAATCTGAGAACAGTATAGACACCAACGCCAACCAAATCTTACCGATCATCAATATGGTTTCACTAAAGGACGTTGTACAACTGGCCGGTGTCACTTTATTAAAACACATATTTACAGCGTGGGAGGAGGTCCAAGATGCCATAGGAATCTTTTGTGACCTCTCCAAGGATTTGACTGCGTAAGTCATGAAACCTTGCTTTTGAAAATTGAGCATTACGGACTAGGTAAACTTGCACTCAGTTTAGTAAAAACTTATTTAAATGATAGACAGCAGCAGGTTCAAGTTAATTGTGTCCATTCAATCTGTTTAATAGTAAAAATGGGTGTTCCGCAATGCTCGATATTGAGTCCTTTCCTCTTTTTAGTATATATTAATGATTTACCCCATTTATTAAAAAACCAACTACAAATGGTGTTACGTGCTGACGACACTTCCTTAATTTCTAAGATAAATATACATGCATCAAATCTTGACGACGTAAATAACGCCCTACAGAAGGTCCAAAATTGGTTCACTACTAATAATTTAGTATTAAATGGGAAAAAAACTAAATGCATTAGACTTGCTTTACCGAATGTTAAAAGTAGTGATTGTGACATAGTATTGAATAAGGAGAAACTACATAGAATTCGTCGATAAAACTGTTTTCTTGGGGATCACGCTTGACTCAAGGCTGCAATGGGGTCCTCATTTAACATCTCTTGCAGGACGGCTAAGTTCAGCTGCATATGCTGTGAGAAAAATCTGTCAATTTACTGATGTAAATACCGCGAGGCTAGTCTATTTCGGTTACTTTCATAGTATTATGTCTTACGGTATTTTACTAAGGGACGGGCTGCACATATCGAGTCTATTTTTATTCTGCAGTAGAGAGCCATCAGAGCAATATATGGCCTCCGCAGACGCGATTCTCTAAGTCTTTTCAGTAAAAGACGTGATAGACACAATTATAAGACTAGAAATATAGACCAATTAGTTCAACCGGGTTTCAGACTGGCTATATGTTTATAATGTTATAATAAAATACTTCCCCACATACTCCGTTTAAGCGAAACGAAATTTAAATCCTGTATAAAACGCACACTATGCTGCCAAGCATATTAGATTACATCGCTGATAAAAATAATCAGGCTCAGCGCGGGTCCAGCTTCACAAGGGCGCATAAACTAATTTGATTATCATGCGAAAGTTTGTTACAGCTGCTGAAGATTGCAAAAACTATATTTGCTTTCTATAAATTCTATCTCTTTGTATTGTATAATTGCATAACACATGTGTGAGCACTGTGACCACGTGCATATTTTTTTTTATTGGGAAAATATCAAATAACTTTTCCCGCTCTGGGTGGAGCGAGAGGGTGTGTCAGACTCTTACTGACTAAAACCCACCCGTGTTCCTTCAGGTGTCTGTTGCCGTGGGCCACGATCTTCCTTTCGGTTTTCTTCGCACCCCCGGCAGGCATCGGCCCCAGTGGTCCCATCAATTCTGCTGACATCTCTTTGAGGCGCGCGTGGAACACAATGCACCGTCGACCTGGGCCTGGCCCTTATCGGACGGGGAGCTACCCATTGCTCACCATCCGCAAGCCCGCGCCTACGGTGGCTGAAAATCGGCACACGATTCCCGACGAGGGCGCGAATTTTGCCTCTCCCTCACGTGTTCGGCCTCCTCCTTCGCGAGCATTGCTGCTTCGCAGAAGGAGGTGACGGCCTCCCATTTCCTCTCGCTCCGTACCATATCCCGAATCAGGGCCGGACCCGAAAGATCACCGCTGCCGATCGCCTCTACGAGGACACGTCAATGCCCAGCCCAAGCCGGGCAGACCTCCACCTAATGCTCCACAGTGTCCCCCGGGCGATCCACACAATGGTGACACCCGGGCGTTTCCTCCCGCCTTATCCTAAACAGGAACCTCCCGAAACAGCCGTGTCCGGTGAAGACCTGCGTCAGGCGGAAGGTGAGGACGCCGTGGCGCCTCTCTAGCCACTCCTCAAAGAGGGGACTTATCGCCGCAATTGTGGCGTGCCCAGCACTGGGTTGCGACAATCGCACTCTCCATGACGCAAGAGATCCCGCCGGAGCTCTGTCCGCTGTGCCGTGATTTCTCGCGGTAGCGGAGTTAAGCCCCGGCGTTTCGCCTCCTCGCGCCACTCCCAGATGTGCGCGAGGACCTTTGCCTCCAGATCCCATGGCGGTTATCCGGCAAGGAGGCTCGCCGCCTCACAAGAGTCCGTGCGGTATCCTTGGGCCAGTCGGATGGCCATGACCCTCTGGGACGCGTTCAACCAGAGGCCTGGCCGCAGCCTCAATGAACGCGCCCACTCCGGCGCCCCGTAAAGGGCCATGGACCGCACGACCCTCGCGTAGAGCCTCCAGCAGGATGTGTTTACACCCCCTAGATTGGGCAGGAGCCGCTTCAAAGCAGCCCCGGCCCGCTCCAGTCTGGGAGCCAAACGTCGGAAATGCTCCACGAAGTTCCACCAGCTGTCGAGGACGAGTCCCAGATACTTCATCGTCGACTCGACACCAATATGAACCCCTCGCGCCATTACATGGGAACCCGACGGTGGCAATTCCGAGGACCATGGCCTCGGACTTGTGCAAACTGCCGGATCCTGTCAACGATTGTCGCAACCCCGCGTGTCGCTAAGTCCGCCGCCGTCTGGTACGACCTCCCCTGCGCCAGGACCAACGTGTCGTTAGCGTAATAAACGACGCTAACCCCACTAGGGAGGTCGGCGCGCAGCACCCAGTCGTATCCGATGTCCCACAGATGCTTCCCCAGAACCGATCCCTGTGGGACACCGCACGACTTCTCTCGCCGGTTCCACTCTCGACCATGTGCATTCCATAAAGCTACCATTTACTGCCCAACTAGCAAAAAGTGGTTTTTATGCTATCCTAGAACCATCATTTATCGACGACTATATCAGACTTATATCCACATATAAGTCGCGAAAAGGGCCCATTTTATAAGTCTACTTTTACTTATAACGTATTTATATTAGACCGCTGAAATGCCATATACGCCTATATTGCTCCTGTAATAGAATTACGTCAATACAATTACTCCTGTTTATCTCAATATAAGTAAGTTATAGTAGAAAATTTGGATTAATACGCTCCTAGAAATGCTTCTGTAAGCTTATATATTGTGAACAGTCGAAGAGAGAATCGGACGTGTTGTTGTGTTCTGTAAAAAATATTTTTAACTTCTTGTGGGTAAGTATAATGAATCAGATTTATTAATATCAATCACAATAGAAAAACAAAATGTTATTGTTGTCAAATTGTTAGTCTTATAGCTTATTCATAGGTGAACATGAATTTTCTGTGAAATCTATCGGGGTTTAGATTACAATTTTAAAGCGCCTCTTGAAATTTACTTATTTACGTTTTATTATTAATTAATATTCAATTTATATTATGAAGGCAGCTGCCATTTTCTTAGTAAGCATTTCCAAGTGTAATATAGTGCTAAAATAAGTATTTTTAGCATGTCCAAGTGTGACATAGTACCAATATAAGTATATTGGTTCTATATTGGGTTTTCTCAAAACCGAGGAATATTCGCCATTGTTACCGATTAGGGTTCCGCAATGCCCAGATGAAATTGATTGCTATTATATAGATCAGTTAAAAAATATATTTTAAGGTTTGTTCTAGGTAGGTACGTGCTAGGTTAAACACTGAAAATTATTTGACCTATTTATATAACAGGTTGCCGACGAACAAGACTATGCCGATGTTCCTGGATATCGATCGATTTTTAACCAAAAAAGATTTCCGATCTTTAAAGAACTTAAAATGGCCTTGGAATGTTACACATTTCTTGTTATCTGAGACATGTCCCGGTTATCACAGTGTGGTGTCCACTAACACTAGAGATTTACATTTAATTAAGAATCAAGAAGATATCAGATCATTGCTATACCAAGATTGGTTTTGGTGTGAGAATTGTTCTACTTACGCAATTTATGATCACTTCTCAAGAGACGAATGTGAAATGTGTAACTAGTACCTAACTACGTAACATAATATTAATTATTTTCTACTTCTATGTGAGTAAAAGTGAAAATCCCTATAGTTACTTACCTATATTTAAACTAACTTACCTACTTAGATATCAGCGGTGTTATTTTGAAGTCTTTCGGCTGAGAGAACGACGCAACGTGGCGCTAGACGACTTGTATAGCTCTGTCTCTTTCTCTCAAGAAAAAGACAGAGCTATACAAGTACCCGACGCAAAAACGACGTGTGTTAGTTATAAGTTTGACGTGACGGATGAACGACGACGGATTTGAGTGTACCTAGTTTACACCAGGCCTGTCTATAATTATTTAAAGAAAATTCAGATTTAACGACAATATTAATTTACAGACCAATTATTATTTTTATCTTTATTCAAATTTTAAACTCTACTTTTTAATGCGATGTCTGTCCATCTGTCTTTTACTCTAAGTTGCTAATTCGAATTTGATAATATAGAAGTTAAATATTATATTTCAGAATTATGACCAACAAGCCAATACTGCTGCTATGCCCCAACAAGTAACCATAACACCAGATGAAAGTTATGTTCCAGACGTTAATATAGTTCAAATAAATGAGGAACCAAAATCATTCACACAAGAAATCAACCTAGTGCCTAGCACTGAAAACATTGATGAAAGTATTTTCATCTTGAATCAAGATAATAATGTGAAAATGCAAGAAATAAAAGAAGATATACAGGCTATTAAACAGGATATTAAAACAATTCTTAATAATCAAAATGCCCTATTTGAACTTCAAAGTAAGCTACTAGTAAAACAGTCAGAATTACAGATCGAATTTGACGAGTACATAAAGTTATCTTCTAAATCCGAGTTTTTAAATAATGATGCCATAAATATAATAAAAAATTTAATTGATTTAGAAAATTTAGAACAAAATCAACTAGGAGTTGCGAATATGGAGGTGGATGTGGCGGTACATCAGTCATTTGATTCTGCTGCTGATACTTTGCAGCCAAATTAGTAATTAATTTAAATTCTTGAAAATATGTCGTAAATTTTCATCACATTTTTCTAGTGTTTAATTACTTTTAATTATAGTTTCTTTTTAGTTTTTGACTTAGGTAGGTTACTTAGATATATTAAATTCAATTTTTAGTAGGTACTAACCCACAACAAACGGTGCCAACTTTGGTATTTCGGAGATGGTGCATAATATAGGCCAAAACTGGTATCTCGAACTGTTGAAAACTGGTAATCCATCAACATTTATGTTAAGAGAAATTTCATTTGGTAAATAAGAAAAATTGTCATAATTTTTTTTCAAACATTTGACCAAACCGATGTGCCAATAGTGCCCTGAGGCGGAAACACCGATGTGTAGGTTCTCTCTGTTGGTATCTAGTAATGTCCGTGCGTCTTTAGGCAAAACTTTGTTTATTCTCATATTTAAAATTTCAAGTAAAGAGTTTAATGCAGAATGAGAAATATTTAGGTTCAAAGCCCAGTTTTTAATAGAATGACCCAGTTCTAAATTTTTGTTACAATCCGAAAGTTATTCCTGATTATCACTTTCAATATCGCTCATAGACTTGGTACTTTCGTAATCCGAACCTCTTCCATCTGAATTAGTACTACTATTATCTTGTCCGGAACCCACGCTAGAATTCGCAATGCGGTCTTCACCAGTTAAATTAATAAAATCGATGCTCACTGAGGTTAATATTTCTTTATAAGTTTTTTTAACTTTTCTTTTATAAGATCCACTTTTTTTAAACCTTTTCAACTTATTTAAATCCATTTTTCATATTTGTAGATAAACACTGTTGTAATCAAAATGGGTGATGTCAAATCCTACAATGTTAATTTGCAAAACTATATAAAGCGTGTTTTCGCCTGTACTGGTCGTTACAAGCAAAAGTGGCTTCATAAGAGTTTTAACCACGATTGTTTGAGATTACTTTGACAATAACACTACTGTGGAATGCCTATATAAATATGTTTAGGTTTAAAACGGCATAAGATAAAACTTAAAAAAAAATATATTTAGAAAATATTTTGTCCTACCCAGTGCTGTTATAATCTTGGTGTTTTATTATTCATAAAACGTGGATATGAAATTCATTTAAAAGTTACTTCTAAGCTTATGTTAAACCATACCAGATACATAAATGACTTACAGTAATTTAACTTTAATTTACTTATATTGGCCACAAAATATTAGCTTATATGAGGCTAAAAGTAAAAATAACAAGAGCAATTGCTCCTCAGTTCATTTCATCCTGGTACATGCTCCTACAAGGTATTAGGATTTAAATAGCCCGTAGATGTTATCTTAGAGGCGCATATAAGTCTGACTTACCGGAGTAATTACTCTTGAGTGTAACTACTCTTATTTCATGCTTTTATAATAGTCTTGATCCTACATTTGTCAGGAAATATGATTCTATATACGGATATAAGTGCAAATTATAGGATACAGCGTACTTGAGTAAAAACAGTATGTATTTATGCTGTTAAAAGCGTAGTAGCAACCACTAAAACCTTCATCGGAGCTTTATAAGTCCAAGTAGCATTATAAAATTGCATTCCAGGATTATTTTGCTAGTTGGGTGGGTACGTCTTTCATTCTGTCAGCCGCCAGGGTACATTCAATGTGCCCTGGCGGCTGAGACAATGTCATGCTCACTCAAATGTCTCGCTGATGGTGGCGTGTGTGTCGGACCAGACATTAAGTTCCCTTCAAAATTGTTGAGCTAAATGGTGCTGATCCATGCGTCATTTTCGTGAACGTGCGCCGTCAGTAATTGGTCATCTCTTAGCTGCCACGGTTTTATTAATTTTATTTTATTTTATTAAAACTATGCATAAGTAAAAAAATCTATACAAAGCCGGACTTAATGCCTGAGGCCTTATTTTTTATTATGGATGCTTTTAACGTGCACGTCTTTCTACATTGTTCTCACATGTATAATTTCAACATGAATGATGTAACCAATTTTTGTAACAATATTTTGGTTTAAAAGAGTGTCCGTGGAGTTTCTTGCCCGTTCTTCTCCATATATCTGTGCCCTTGAAAATTCAAAAGTACCTGTAATTGGTTTATTTGAAATAAATGCTTTGAGTTTGAGTTTATGAGGTTATGGACGTGAGTAATATGTATATATCGTCAGATATACCCATATCGAAGATATTTTAAAGATAAGAAAATCACCTCTGATGAAAAACAAATACAGTCAAAACTTAATGACTATAATATAGTCATATAATATAATATATCATATTATGATATAATGACTTTGAAGGGACCGTCGGATTACGGTTGTTATAGCCCATGTTCTTTTTATTTTATTTTTTAAACATGGCAAATCGCAGTTTTCACCACTAAGGTCTTGGCTGCTTAACCGGACTTTCCTGTGGGTGCCTTAAGCTGCTACACTTAGAGCCTCCAGCCAGGAGCAAATAAACTATGCTAAATTAAAACTAGGCGAACGCTCGCTCAGGGCACCCCCTGTGGGGTACGAACCTCGGCTTAGGGCGTCGCTGAGGGGAAGACAGCAAGAAGGGACAGGCTGGATCAAATTGGTTTAAATCATGATTATTATGCGGGGTAGTTTAAAGTTACGTGCTCAGCGGCAACAACTTGCTGGCACCTCGTTTTCGAGCAAGGGTCGGGGAGGAATAGCCCATGTTCATTATAACCAAACACTTTGAGTAAACAGAAATGCTTGGACCTGAAATAAAAACGTTTATTTGCGATAAAAATGACGCAAAAAAAAAAAAAGTTTTAAATACATAAATGAGAAAAGGTTGGGGAAGCATGCGTCACATCCACGCAAATCGGCTATCGCTCAGCATTATGCTACGACCCAATGCAAGACAGAGCCCCAGCGCTGGTTTTCAGCGACAGCCGGTGCCGACGTAATGACGTCGACCGGTGCAGCAAACAAATATTTAGACGGTGTACCAGTACAGCGTACTTGAAGAAAAATAATTTATTGGTCCTTAGACCTCAAAGCCCCTAACCGCCGCAGGAGGAGACACCCAAGGCGTCGGGAGTCGCAAGCCGATTTCCGGCCACCGTAGGCGCGGGCTTGCGGACTGTGAGCAATGGGTAGCTCACCGTCCGATAAAGACCAGGCCCGGATCGACGGCGCGTTGTGTTCCACGCGCGCCGAAAGGGAGATCGTGGCCCCCGGCGACAGGGCAACCGAAGGAACACGGGTGGGTTTTAGTCAGTAAGAGTCTGACACGCCCTCCCGCTCCGCCCAGAGCGGGAGAAGTTATTTGATGATTTTCCAACCACAAAAAAAAAAGGTACAAAAATGGTCAAGGTAAAGCCGTGGTCGCATGCCTGTATACCATGTGGGTGCCAGGAACACCTACAAAATTATAATGGCATGCGACGACGGCTTTACCTTGATCATTTTTATATCTATGTCTTGATTTCTGACTGAAATATTTTCTTGTTTCGTACTTTTTAGACCACTTTTATTTTTCCGTAATCGGGTTAGAGTTCTTTAAACTTCATTTTTTATTTTATTCTTTTCCATTTAACGCTGGATTTGATTAAATGCGCGTTGGTATCATTTTAATCACGATTTTTATTGTTTAATAGGTATTAATTTTACAGCCGCGCCGTACGTAGCGCAGATTCACTTTTGCTTGTTTATACCAATTTAAACATATTTATTTACTTAGACAATATGATATAATTATATACATATTTGTTATGTGCTCGTCAAGACCTTTGTTTTAATAACAAACATGTACTGTTAAACAATTTTTATATTAAATTTAGCGAGAATTTATATAGCCTATGTCACCCGGACCATTATTACGAATCGATTGATACTTCATTTATCAGTATTTTTGGCGCTACGGTGGAACACACGTAAATACAAACATACATACATACATGCTAAAATCATAACCGTTCCTTTTGGCGTTGCCGTAAAAACAAAAAATAATAATAAAAGCCTTTATTATTACGTTGCCGTAGTCGGGTAAAAATACTATTTGGCTCACACCGGCTTATTTTATTATACAGCCTATTACTTGTGCATACAATTGCAACACGAATAAAATTTCACTGGTAATAATACGTCACTTTTATATTTCTTGTTTTAATCGTTCAACACAATCATAGAACATGATCACTCAGCACAGTTTTTTTTTTTTTTTATAAGTCATCTCGTAGTTGACCTCTGAGATCATGACTACTTAACCGGGCTTTCCTGTGGGTGCCTTTAGCTACAACACTTAAAACCTCCAGCCAGGGGTTATTCAACTATGCCAATTAAAATTAGGTGAACGCTCGATAAGACCACCCCCTGTGGGATACTAACCTTGGCTTAGGGCGTCAACCGGAGGGAGTACATCAAGGATGGGACGGGCTGGTCTCAGCACAGTTTTACACTTAATATTATAAACGTCTGTACGACTTGACGGTTGCAACTCGAATGCCGTCCGCAACTACAATCTTATAATTCTGACGTTAGTCAATTGAGATACTTTAATCGTTGCAAAATAATGCTAAGTACTTCCGTTTTCTAACTGACGTCAAACTAACTACCATTTAATATTAATAAACGGAATTGTAATAGAATAAAATAGAGATGAAATCTTAGCGTCCGTTATGAATTATAATAAAAAACATCCGGATAACAAGCTAAACTCCCATCTCTTAGGATATGGTGGTGCGAAAAAACCAGTATTTGTGTCAGAACACCTATCGCCACTCAATAAACAGATTCACGCAGCTACTAGGAAAGCTGCCCGTGTCAAAGAATATAAGTATGTGTGGGTCCGCGACGGCCGAATCCTTGTTAGAAAAGCTGATGGGATACAAGCCAAACAAGTGCGAAGCCTCGAAGCTGTTGAACTGCTCTAACAAACACTCGGCCATGGCTTTATTAAGAAACAAATAATACATTACTTTCGATTTCAAAACTCCCATTCAAGATCTACTACCAAAATTTTAGAGGAATAAGAACCAAACTGAGAAACATTATGCTCGCAGTGCAACGCCATCAATATGACGTTATTATTGCTACAGAAACTTGGCTCGATGATGCAATAAGTGACGGCGAAATATTGGACTCTAGATACACAATATATCGTAGAGATAGATCCTCTACTCTCCTGGGACACAAAAAGGGCGGAGGCGTGCTAATCGCTGTATTGAAGACAATCGGTAGTATTCGCATGGCAAAATGTGAAACTGACTCCGAAAATTTGTGGTTGAGACTAATGATTACGGAAGGAAAAAGGACTCAATACTTGAACATCTGTGCAGTTTACTTGCCTCCACCAGTACAACTACAAACACTGGACGCGTTCCTGGATAAGGTTACCTCTGTAATTGATTTAACGGGTAGCCATACACTCATAGCTGGAGACTTCAACTTGGGATTCATCAAGTGGGAGCTGGATAACACTAACCCTCAGTCTGCAAGTATGTCCGCAAGTAATTATAATAACTCGTTAGGGTACTCCTTTGTAGATTGTTTATCTCTTAACAGCTTACAGCAGCTTAATCATGTAAAAAATCACCAATGTAAATCTCTAGACCTAATATTGTCTAACTTTCATGGTGTGTTAGTATATGAATGTACTGAACCTTTGTCAACAATAGACCCTTACCATCCCCCCTTGTGTATTGAGATTACCAGTGTATCACCAACATTTCTAAAATGTAAGCTCTCTGCAAAGTTTAACTTCCGCAAAGCAAATTATCAAATAATCAACGAGAGAATAAATCAGGTTAATTGGATTGAAAACTTTGCCCAATGTCAGGATGCCAATGCTATGGTAAAAGAGCTCTACAAGACATTGGACAACATAATAGGTTCACTTGTGCCAAAATCCAAATTTAAATGTAACAAATACCCCATATGGTTCCCTAAAAGTCTTATAAACATTCTGAACGAAAAGGAAAAACTTAGAAGGCGTTACAAAAAGTATAAAAATCCCCGTGACGACTACGAATATAAATTATTGAGCCAGAGAGCCAACCAAGTTATCAAAAGCAGCTATGATAACTTTTCTAGGAAGATGGAGGAGGGCATAACCCATAATCCCAAGCTGTTCTGGACCTTCGTCAAAGCAAAAAAACCAGGCTCAAGTGAAATGCCGTCGGAATTGAAGTTGGGCACTGAGGTAGCCACTTCGGGTGACGGCATCTGCGATCTTTTCGCGCGTCACTTTTCGTCGACATTTACTCAATCTGGCGCCTTACACTCTGAACATCGCTCTGATGATACACACATCTACTCTTGCAATACGTTAGGCAGCGTGGCTTTCTCGGAAAAAGACGTAACCACAGCACTAAGAAAGCTTAATGTATGCAAAGGTGCAGGTCCAGACGGTCTACCACCTATATTTGTCAAAAAATGTGCAGTCAGTCTATCCCTTCCACTCAAAATAATATTTAACCACTCTATTAAAACTTCTCAATTTCCTGATAAGTGGAAGTTAGCACATGTAGTGCCCGTTTTTAAAAAAGGGGAGGCTGATAACGTAAAGAATTACCGTCCTATCTCTATTTTGTCTGTATTTTCAAAAGTTTTCGAATCTCTCTTGTGTCCTATTTTAACCGCTCATTCGAAAATAGTGATAGCTCCGCAACAACATGGTTTTTGCGCTCAAAAATCCACTACGACCAACTTAGTTCATTACGTTAATGATCTTTGCAAATTAGCAGACTCACGCAAGCAAGTCGACTCTATCTACACCGATTTTAGTAGTGCATTCGACAAAGTAGACCACAAAATATTGCTGCAAAAGCTGTCAAACCTCGGAATATTTGGTCAACTTTGGCTGTGGTTTAAATCTTATCTGATCGACAGAAAGCAGAGAGTTGTAGTAAAGGGTCATCAGTCTCTACCTTACCTTTCAACATCCGGAGTCCCACAAGGTTCCCATTTGGGCCCAATACTCTTTATTATATTCGTCAATGATATAGCAAACAGTATAAAACACAGTACCTGTTCCATGTTCGCAGATGACTTGAAATTATATCGGGTCATTGATTCAAGTACAGACATTGCCCTACTCCAGGAAGATCTCAACTCTTTATATAGATGGTGTACTAAAAATCATATGCTTCTTAATGCTGATAAGTGCTACCAAATAACATTCACAAAAAAACACCTCACGCTTAATTCTTCATATTCGCTCAACGGAAGAGTACTTCAAAAAGTCGACAAAATCCGAGACTTAGGTGTTCACCTTGACAGTAAGCTCACCTTCATACCTCACATCGACTCTATTGTTTCTAGGGCTGCTAAAACACTGGGATTCATAAAAAGAACCTGTTACGATTTCAAAACTGTCCAAACCTTAACAGTACTGTATAATTCACTGGTACGAACTGTTTTGGAATACGCGTCACCTGTTTGGAATCCAATTTATGGAACACATGTGAATCGCATAGAACGGGTCCAAAAAAGCTTTACACGCTATCTGCGGTACAAATCTAACAGCTGTCCTCTGGACGCTGATTACTCGCAAAGGCTAGGTCATTTCAAAATGATAACTTTAAAACAGCGAAGGCATACTAACGACCTGATTCTGCTACACAAAATCATTAATGGATCTATACAAGTTCCGAAGCTTCTCGTCGAAATAAATATATCTGTTCCCCGCCATAGTTTACCCAGATCTCAACGCATCCTAGATGTATTCACTCCATGCCCATCAAGAACTAACCTCGGACATTCGGCACCAATGAACAGGTTGATGAGGACGTACAATGAGCTCCATACACGTGCCAATAGCATTGACATCTTCGCCAGCAGGCTATCGCAATTTCGCAAACAATTGTTATTGACCCATAGTGGCCACAGTTGATATCCATATTGTTAATATTATTACTTACTTTTATACTATTACTTACTTGTTTATTATTTGTCTTTGATTATTATTATTAGAGAGCAACAAAATAGATTTAGTTATTTCAAATTTTTTTTTAGTTTTCAATTTCGTTTTCAAGTAGAATTGTTTTTTTTTTAACCTATATGCACCTACTCTATGTAAAATTGTAAAACTTGAACTATATAAGTGCTGTGCACACCTGTAAGTGACAAATTCACTCTAGATTTTAAGTTTAATTGTAACAGTACCCGAATAAATGTAATAGTGAATAAGTCGTTGGAGTGCCACAATAAATAAATAAATAAATCTTATAATTCTGACGTTAGTCAATTGAGATACTTTAATCGTTGCAAAATAATGCTATGTACTTCCGTTTTCTAACTGACGTCAAACTAACTACCATTTAATATTAATAAACGGAATTGTAATAGAATAAAATAGAGTAAGTAAATAAGTTTGGTTACTTAATGTTCATGATTGATCTCTTTGGTAACTGGAACTTTTACTAACAATATCCACATTCAAAATTCAAATCACTTTGAGTCCCTAGGGATTAAACAGCTATTTTGGTCCCTGTTTACGAAGAATAAACTAGCTCTTTTTGAATAGATATGATAGAAACAATTTTGTTTACCAATAGGATACAGGGTCATCAATTATTTTCTTCTAATGGAACGCATACGCGTGGCGCGCCATTTTTATAGCATACAAAAAGGTTTTGATTCCAATTTTACTTGGCAGAGCATGCGCGGTGATGCTGGGTTTTGACGCCGTTCATACGTTTTGTTGTATTGATTTTCGTGGGCTTTTTTTCATTCTTGCCTTATAAGCAATAAACTAGATCTTACTCCAAAAAAAAAACAGTATACTAGGATATATTTAGTAACTTTTCCGCTTAGCTATTTCTAAAGAGCCATAAAAACCGTGAAAGAAATCGACACGTGTTTCACCTCTCATCCTCAGGATGACGATTGACTTGTCGCGAACTCGAACACGGCGTGTTGCCACATTGACCGCTGAATGCAAACTGAGCCCTATCGCTTTTTTTTTTTTAACATTGCAACTCGCAATTTTGACCACTATGGTCAAAACTGCTTAAGCTACTACACTTAGAGCCTCCAGCCAGGAACAAGTAAAACTATTCTAAATTAAAACTAGGCGAACGCTCGCTAAGGGCACCCCCTGTGGTGTACGAACCTCGGCTTAGGGCGTCGCTGGGGGCAGGACAGCAAGAGGGGACAGGCTGGATCAAAATTTAATTATCATCATATTTATTAAGCGGGGTATTTAAAGCTACGTGCTCAGCTGCAACAACTGCTGGCACCTCGTTTTCGAGCAAGCGTCGGCGAGGAGTATCATTTACTCGGGGAGACGGTCGCGATCGTAAAGGACCTCGGCGGCGAGGTTGGAATGACGGGAGGCGTCTGTGTTTGTGCTCTGTACTGGTGGCCCTATTCTTCTCCTGGAGGAGTGTAATGGGGTCATCCGGGTCGGAAAGATAGCCCTATCGCCCGACAAACCCACTTATATACTGCTCGACCCACCTGGGCTCGGGCCGTTAGCAACGCGATAAGGGGCGAACAATCGCAGTAAAGGTGACCTTGGCATACTCGTATTTAATTCATTCAACAGTGTAATGTTTCCTGTATTATTTTTGACAATTTCACATGTGTGTAAAATTTCGATAGTGTTATTATTATTTACAAATGACCTATAATCTATAAATTGTTCAATTTTCAAGTGAAGAAACTTTTTTACTGGAGAAAGGACTTAAATTTAATTTCCAGCCCGTTTTGTCACAAAAACCTTTGGAGCTTTTGGCGGTAGATTCAGAAATGGCTATAGTTAGAGGATGAGATGAGAAAAAAGATGAGACAGTAGGACACCAGGTATCTGTTCATATTAAACAGTCTCTTAACTCATCAAATTCAATGTCTTTTTCATCAGACGTACGTAATTTTAGATCTTTGAAAAACAAGATTGATCAAAACAGTATAGTTTTTACTAAGGCCGATAAAGGAAATACAGTACCTAGTTATCTTAGACAGAAACAGTTACCATCAAAGGTAAATGACGTAATACAGGGTAGCCATTTTCAACAACTAAGTTTAGACCCACTAAAGTTTTCACTTCACAACTAAAACACATTATATTGTACCTATGAACCCCAGGTCTCCTATGCTATACGGCTTGCCTAAAATTCATAAGGATAATATCTCAATACGGCCAGAGGTTTCTTATATCGGTGCACCAGCATATAATTTGTCAAAACATTTGAACTATTTATTGAAGTCGAGATCAAATTATAAACCAAACTTTAGTCTTAAAAATCGTTTACAGTTAATAGAGAAGGTTAAGCATATTAATTTGCCAACTAGTGCAAAATTATTATCTTTGGATGTTGAAAGTTTATTCACAAACGTTCCATATGAGGTGTGTTTACAGATACTTGAAAGATCTTTTGAGAAACAGCGAATCCAATTAGGTGAGGTTAATGAATTGATATCTTTGACCAAGACTTACAGCCCGCGCCAAACTTTGTGACCGCCTTGAGTATAGTCGCGAGTCCGAACTTGCGCATGGTACAGTCGAGTGGGCAATACGTAATCAACCAAACAATTTTTGTTTTCTAACATTTTTAATACTTATTATATTATGCCTATTTATTTTTATTTGTTGATTATAAAGTTCGTATTCGTAAAACATATAGGTTAGGTAATAATAGGATAAATGTAAATAAAAAACATTAATATAAATAAAAACTATATTCACAATGGGGCCTTTCCTAAAAACATCTCCCTTACTAGTGGATGGTTCCGCATCCGAATCACTCTCTTCCCAAAAAATATCCAAATCTTCTTCATCTGATTCATTATCGCTCACATAAATTATAATTTTTTCAGTTAGGTCATCTATGATGACATCACTTTTCTTATATTCTTCCTCAATATTCATAACTTTGTCGCATAGTGCAGTCCACTCCTGTAAACCCATGCTATTTACTTTTTCCTCCACTAGTTTCATAATATTAGTTATATTATTTGTGACATTTTTTTTCGCCACGTAACCTTTTATGGATGCCCAAGCCATTTCTATGGGGTTCAAGTCGGGATGGGAAGGAGGAAGCCGTAATATTGTGTGATTGTGTTCTTCTAATATTTTATCAATATTAATTTTTTTGAATTTTTCTTTATGTATAGAAATTAATTTATACAGTTCTGGTTTCAGCATGTCAGAACTGCAAGGGATATTTTTTACCGTAAGCCATGCCACCATTTCTGCCTTTTTGCTATTTGACGTCGGCGCTGCATCCTCTAATTTGTTATGATAGGGTGCATTATCTATCACCATCACCGATCTCGGTGGGAGATTCGGCAAAAGTTGTGTGCGTATTCATCTTTCATAATTATTATAATTCATGTTATCATGGTAATCTCCGGTTTTCGTACCTGCTTTAAACATCAAAAGGCCGTTGGGTACAAATCCTGATTTGGATCCAGCATGTACAATGACGACACGTTGACCTTTTGATATCTTTTTTTTTAAACCTTTAGTGCTACCATCACTCCATGCCTGCGAAGTGGTATGCGATGAATCGACATACGATTCGTCAGTGTAAACTATCGGTCTTCCTTCTGCGCGATATTTCGTTATTTCACGCAAATATTCAATTCGCTTACAGCGAATATTTGTATTTTCAATTAATAATTTGCGATTGTCTTCAGTTTTTTTTTCTATTTAAATCCCATTTCATTTATAATTCTCCTCAATCTCGTTGCGGATCCTTCAAAATTGATATCTTCTTTTTTTTAAGTTGAGCAATTGTCGGCAACTCTTTCTGTGTTAAATGAAAATTGTGGATACATCTTTCGATGACACTTTGGTCAAAATTGTCGATTCCGGTTCCCTTTTTTACCCCTTGCCTCTTCTTTCCGGGTGTACGAAAAACTGCTAATAAATCAGATATTGGTTCATTAGCTACCGATATAATACGTCGTACAGTTCTTTCTGATACTCCTGTAGCGGCTGCAGTCCGTTGCAGTCCGTCCATGTACTGCCTTCAAATCGTATTTAAGGCCTTCTTCAGCTTCTTTCTTCATAAATTTATAAACATCGTAGACCTATTTACGAGCCTGGCGTCGTAAAACATTACAACGTCCGGTAGGCATGTTTATAAACAAATAACAACGAGTAACAATAACAACAAATGAAAACTATATAACTATAACTATATAAAACTATAGAACTAAAAACTATAACAACAAATTAACGAAACGATCGAACGAATTCTGAACGCGACAGTACTCTCAGAGCTCAACAAGTGCGTGATTCGTATACGGACGTGCACTCACACTAAGGCGTGGGTGCCAGCGCGCGTCGCGGGAGAGCGGTGCGGGCGCGCGGGGTGTGGCCCTGCCCCCAAGCTCTTGTGCGTCCCGCTAATACCTGATTTTGTGTTCTGCGCAATGCAATGAGCCTAGTTTCGGGACGGCCACAAAGTTTGGCGCGAGCTGTACTTGTATGGAACAAAATTATTTTAGGTTCGAAAATCAATATTATAAACAAAAAGAAGGTTTAGCTATGAGGTCTCCACTCAGCCCCTATGGCAAATATTTTTTTATGGACCATTTTGAAAATAAATACATTATAGGACAGCCTCAAATTTTCTATTATAATTATGTGTTGGACCGGTACATTGCGTCAAATTGATATTTTTGTTTATATATTAGAAGAAAAAACAAACACGATTTTCAGATTTATAGAAAACTAACTTATACAAATGTTACGATTCCTGCGTCATCTTGTCATGCGATTCAACATAAATTGGCAGCTTATCGTAGTTTCACTCATAGATTAACGTCAGTACCACTTTCACGAGATAATTATAATAGAGAACTTAACATTATTTATCATATGAGAGTAACGGATACAATAATAAAATGGTTGATGATTTGATTCAAACGAAACTTCGCAACAGTTCGTTCACTTTTGTATCCACTGCTACCAGAAAGACCATATGAATATTTAGGTAGTTTGACATACTTAGGGTCAATAAGTGATAGGGTTACAAAAACTTTCGAAATGGATTAAGGGGAGCATTTAAAACAAATAACTCATTAAGACAGATTTTCAACGGAAAAGATCGGTTAGAAAACCATAAAAATCAGGAGTTTACAAGTTACATTAAGAAGATGATTGTAATGGTATTTATATAGGTCAAACCGGTCGTAATTTTCAGACAAGATATAAGGAACATATTGCAGCGTTTACAAACAGTTATCCAGAAAAATCCCATTTTGCTCAACACTTAATAGATACAGGTCATTCGTTAAATAATAATAACACTTTCGAAATTTTACACACATGTGATAAAGAGTTTAGAAATGTCAAAAATAATACAGGAAACATTACACTGTTGAATGAATTAAATACGAGTATGCCAAGGTCACCTATACTGCGATTGTTCGCCCCTTATCGCGCTGATAATGGCCCGAGCCCAGGTGGGTCGAGCAGTATATATATATATATATATATATATGTGGGATTGACGGACAATAAATCCCTTCCGACCCATTACACTCCTCCAGGAGAAGAATAGGGCCACCAGTACAGTTCACAAACACAGACGCCTCCCGTCATTCCAACCTCGCCGCCGAGGTCCTTTGCGATCGCGACCGTCTCCCCGAGTAAATGATACTCCTCGCCGACGCTTGCTCGAAAACGAGGTGCCAGCAGTTGTTGCAGCTGAGCACGTAGCTTTAAATACCCCGCTTAATAATCATGATGATAATTAAATTTTGATCCAGCCTGTCCCCTCTTGCTGTCCTGCCCCCAGCGACGCCCTAAGTCATTATGCAAGATAAAGTTTGTTTCTGCACCACCTTTAAAATACGAAAAAAAGACAAAAAACGTAAATTCAAAACCAAACCAAACCCTGTATACGCTGTTTAGTGGTGTAAATAAAGGCACTGGCAAAAGGCTTTATTTACACCTGCGCGGCGCGCGGAAAAAACAAACCCAGCGCGCCATTTTCCATAAATATTTGTTAAAAATTTCGTTGTGTGGTTAATTATTATCAAAAATACGAAATCTAAAATATTGTCATCAACCTATATTGAAAAGTTTTAAAAATAAACTGGATCGTTGGTACCTGGCAATAAAGGTCAGTTGAAGTTTATGAATCTATAAAATGTATCATTTCTATAATTACGTTATTGTACTTACAACAAGTCTGTTTTTTCCTCGCAAGTGTGTTCAAAAACGTCGTATGAAACGCGTGTGCATTGTTCATTGTTTCTTTCCGGCTCTTCTCTATAGGAAGCTACCAATTGGAACCGTGTACCTAGCTTCTGACGTTTCATAAGTGTCCTTGTAGGTTTATGTGCAATAAAATAATTTGAATTCCACACTCGTATCATAATGTTCTATTTCAAAACACGGGCGTGCACCGGCGCGACTTTAGCGTAAGCCCTCACGGTCGTTGGCTCTCTATCTATGAATAACAACTAAAACTAGGCTGAGATGAAGGTCTTTTCGCAGAATACAAGTCCAGTTGTTGATGGTAAGTTATTTATTTAGGGATATCATGTAATATATTGTATACAACAACGCGCTCGTTCGTTCGAGCTAGTAGTACGTAAGGTTGCGGCAGTCTCACTGTGACGTCAGCAGCGTGAGCTTCTCGTTGAGCTGCAGCTGCGTCTTGATGAGCTGCGCCAGCGTCACGACCTGCGACACGACAAACGTACTGTAGCGCATGTGTATGTTATAGTCAAAAGCTTTTAACCTATAACAGGTTCTCACTTTCCCAGTCGTATAAATATGGTGACGGCACAGGCACGAAAACATTTTTAGTATTAATCCGACTGGAGCGATCAATAGGTTATGGCGAAACGCGTTTTCCCTGTTAAAAATAAGTTTTTTACGGAGCGCCTCCACATCTAGAATCACTACAAAAACAATGTTTTTAAAAGGATCACAAACTAAACATACCAAACTAATAGGTTTCTACATAAAATGTGACTGGTTTTGACCAGGTATCAGTTTGGACTGTGACATGTACACTGAATACCACCAGTTTTAGTCAGAGCTAACAACTGTATCGTAAAATCTGGAACTTGGAAGTGATAGTCTGATAAAGATTGAGGGCAGATCGAGAGGGCAATAGACCTGACTGATCATCCTATAGTTAAAGAACAAAAGTCCTGCAATCCAATAAAAACCAACAGGTAAGTAAGTGGAGTTTTCTGGCTGATACAGTTCACTGCTGGTCATAGGCCTCTCCCGAGTTGCACGACGAAACCCAGTTTTCTGTCTTTGGCAACCAGTGTGTCCCTGCCCGCGAGGTCGGGAATGCTCACCATGAGCAGGTCCTTGACGCTGGAGGCGAAGGCGGCGGAGAAGGTGTCGGCGGACAGGTTGGGCACCGAGTTCACCAGCTCCAGCAGCTGGCGCCCCGCCGCGTTGTTCACCTCGGCGCGCTCGGCCAGCACCTCCTCCACGTACGACAGCACCTGCACACACACACGTTTTACAACTTCCAGCGCAGTATAATCTTTAGCTCTGGAACTAGTGTATTGTTATAAACGCCGATAGGCATTGGAGAGCCTATGTCTATAGGTTGACAATTTCGTTAGTGACAGTCCCATGATCCTAGCGCGTAAAGAGGGACGCGGATGAAAACAAATCCACCCGTTGTCCAAGGCAGGTCTGCAGTTTTCTCTATGAAATATTTCGTGATTTAGTTCCGCTAAATCACGAAATCGCCTTGAATTTGTATGTATTTTCTAGCAAATAAACATTTTTGATTTGATTTGATTTGATTTAAACGAAATATCAGCCATAAAACGATTTTAAATATAAGTATTATATTTATAAGCATTTCTAAAATGTTATCTATACAAAACGATCTGTGCCCACGACTCTGTCTGCTCTGTATAAATAAGGGATTTCGCGCACTAGACGGCCACGACCACGGCCAGTCGTCGCACCGACCAGGTAAACTATTGAAACCGGTACGAATTGCGCACTTGGTCGACTACTTGGCCGTGCAACCAAGTGCGCGAAATCCCTTAAATTTAAATAACAAAAATGTTAAAAACTGTATTGCGAGTTAGCACCACCATAATGTTTAATTCTGCAACAATTCGGCATTTCGTTTTTATTTAATACTTCTTACATGCGCTGTAGGTATTAAAGATGGTTATTTTTATTTTCAGACGAGCATATTTTTATTTTATTTACCTATGTTGTGATTTGTTTGTTTTGACGTCCAATTTTTTTTTCATCTTTGGATAATTGGATAGTAATATCATATACATTTTGAGATGCACAGACGTATCTTATTCTTTCCCTGTCCTCTCATTCTTTCCTATTATTATCTTAAAGCCCCCCAGTACACCTTGGGCGAGCATTGGTAGAGCGGTCGCCCTACGTGTACTACGGGCTTTACGTCCTGTGTAAACCCGGCAAGTAATGAACAAATTATGATGATATTCAGTTCTCCACGTTCACGGTCACAATGCGCGTTGAGCTATTTGGCCAACGATAAACATGTGGATATATAAACTGCATGCTATATCAGTAATGAATTGCTTAGTTCAGTTTTATACCTGTAAAATTTGAGTGTAGATATGATTTGTGGATATAATTGTATGTCGTGTTTATGTGTAGGTATATGTTAAGGAACGCCACATACACGTTTCTTAAATAATTTGTATTTACAGGTAAAATAAGCATTTCAATTGAACTTATTTAAAAATATTGATTAAATTTAAAAACAATCACAGATAGTAGTTTGGCTTTAGTGGCATTTTCCATTATTTTTTATTAAATGAATGATTTTGGTTCACACTTTTTCTTAAAAAATATAAATTAGAACACACACAATAATTATGGTCCTCAATAGAAGCACTCCACATCATTTATAACCAGTTGCGTGCCTAGGGGTCAAAATTAGGGCAAGCCGCCAGATTTTTTACGATAAAAAAAAAAACAGCCAAGTCAGGGATTGACTGATTTTCATATGTTGTTCATAGTACAACATTATTATAATTTTGGTTAGAAAACCTTTAAAATTCGAAGAGGTCTGGCATTAGTATGTAATTGTCATAAGCGCCATCTACATTAATGAATGCGCGTAATCACACCGCTTAGCCGAACCTTTTAACCATAATTCATATTCGCTTGTCAAATGCAAAATTTTTCAATCAGAAGCCACTAGATGGATCCCACATTATCGATTTGTTGTTCTACTGCCGTACCTACGCATAATTTTACGAGTTTAAAATTTAATGTCGATTGAAAATGTTAAAATGAGATATTACCTACTTAAATATTTTTTTATAATTTATTTTAATGACAATAGCCAACTCTAATCTTTATTTCAAAACACCTATGAAGAATCTCTTCGATACGAACATTATTGTGTTTTATGATCTCAAGATGTAATACATAAGATGGTTTATTTTTCAGTGGTTTACTAAAACTACGAATTCCATAAAAACAACCATAGTCATGTGCTTTCATGGCACCAGCTATTCACCTACATAAATTTGTATAATAGACAATCGAATGCCATTTTTTTTTTTTGAGGGTGGGAAATCATCAAATAACTTCTCCCGCTCTGGGTGGAGCGGGAGGGCGTGTCAGACTCTTACTGACTAAAACCCACCCGTGTTCCTTCGGTTGCCCTGTTGCCGGGGGCCACGATCTCCCTTTCGGTTTTCTTCGCAACCCCGGCAGGCATCGGCCCTAGTGGACCCCTTCAATTCTGCTGACATCTCTTTGAGGCGCGCGTGGAACACAACGCGCCGTCGACCCGGGCCTGGTCCTTATCGGACGGTGAGCCACCCATTGCTCACCGTCCGCAAGCCCGCGCCTACGGTGGCCGGAAATCGCCTCGCGATTCCCGACGCCCTGGGCGTCTCCTCCTGCGGCGGATAATCGAATGCCTACGAGTATTTCAATATATTCTTCGACTAACAAAAATACTGTTTTTTATTTCCGAGAAATAGTTACAGTAATTTGATGTTGGTTACGGTGAAGTAAAGAGTTACTTACCTATGTCAGAAAACTCAATATGCCTAAACTCAAAATACCTTTACGAACACAGTCTCCGAATTTGTTGATAAAAATAACACTACAAGGTGCAGTTTTGGATCTGCAAAACATTTTAGGAGGTAATTATGTTAGTGATTCTCGACCCGAATCAACAATAAAATGGGCAGGTATTTTTTTTTCATTTTATTCTTATTTACGGAAATCGGTAAGTGTGAACTCCCCTTTTTAAAACGCGACCAATCTGTACGTGTCCTTAAACTGCGCTTTCACACACACAAACAAACGCAACCGACATTTCTTTCATAAATCCAAAGAACCAACCACCGCCCGCTCCCTCTCCCCCGCCACGCCCCCGCGGCCATCGCAAATGCATAAATCGGGCCAATTTATTAGTGTATTTGATGACGCCGGTATGTGCATACGCTTGCAAATTCCGCCCCTCAAGTGCGCCTTCGATTAGTTGTAAAAATGACGGACCAATACTCCAATGTAGAGTTGGTGGAGATGGTCCGCTTGTATGCCATCAGTGGAGACAATGTATCTCGAGCCATCGAAATGTTCGCGGAGTTATTCCCCAATCGGCAACGTCCCTCACACAGGGTAATGCTGGCTGCTACGCAGAGACTGCGCGATCATCGGCAGTTCGACGATCAGTGCTTTCGACACAATAAAAACGAATGTGTTTGTGTTACGTAAGCTGAAGGAAAATCAGCAACGTTGTGCTTGACTGTGCCTGGAGTGTGACGGTGGAAACTTTGAACAATATCTCCAGGTAACATAAGTAGGTAATTTATTTATTTATTTGTACATAGACAATAATTTGTAAATACGATGTTAGCTAAATCAACTTGATTAGTGTAAATAAGTTGATTTAAAATTTTTAACTACGCCAAAAATACCTATCAGACAAAATGAATCACCTAAAATCCCTAACACATGGGTACCTACCTACTTAACTAGCACAAATTATCTTGATGTATTTCTATCGGTCCTCAGCCCGTTAAAAAGTAGGAAGGAAAATCTTAAATCTACAAATAAAAACCGTCCTTGGGGCTGAATTTACCTACAGAGCGCGCCGACTGCGCCGAGTACCTACATGCCTTATTATTATTATTATTAGGTGCCTACCTAAATCCCGCGCACGCGCTCGCGATCGTAGTTTCACAATTGTGCAACAGGAACTGCTTACGTGCTTTGTAAGGTTTATTTATCTCCGCCTATCATTTTATTTATCAGCTGATAGGTAATTAACGACGCCAACGTGATCTTTTTTTGGCGCAGTTGTATCTAATTCCTACTATTATTATTTATCGTAATAGCCCAGTGGTTAAGGCTTTCTCCTTTCATGCATGAGGTTGCGGGTTCGCAACTGAGCAAGTACCATTTTGTTATTTTTTTAATTCATAATGATGTAAGTACTTTTTAAATTTATCTAGGACATCATTGAAATCCCGTGTTTCGGTAAGCACTTAATTAAAGCCTTTGGTTCGAATTGATTTGTAGCTCTCGGACGGTCGTTAGGTACCACACGGGTCGGTACGGGTCAACGACCTTACAGCCCTGCCGTATGGTCGTTGGTACGGGTAGTCAAAAGCCAGAAAGTCAGACAATTAGTCTAACAAATGGGTATCGTGTTTACAAGTAACTGGTTTGTTGAGGTCTGATACGCAGTCGCCCTACGTGATTCACTGGCACTCCATTGTAGTGAGCTGCATACAGTTAAACTGAAAGCCGACCCTAACATAGTTGGGAACAGGCTCGGCAGATTGGCCACGGCATTGTAATGATGCTTAAAAATGAGTTATTATTTAGCGAAATTTAAAACAATAATGTAGGTACATTGTGATTTTCAAATTCGAACTACATCTAAGGTAAAATTATTTGCTATAAGTTGTTGTAGCTACAACAACTTGTACAGATCGCGGCACGTTAGTTGAACCTTCGATGCGCAGTAACAGATTTTCGAGTCTTAATCGAAATGCGGTATGACGAGCATCGCGGGGGCTCCCCGTAACCATAGCAACGACCTTCATTTTAGTTTAACGTACGTGCCGCGTTCGTTTCATAGAAATGTGGGCGGAGACTCGTACAGGCTGACGTCACTGGTCATCGCATTCACGCACACAGTGACATGACGCGCGATACATCGCAATGGGTGATTCTGTTTTTTTGAAGAGGGTTATTAAGAGGGTTATTCTGAAAAACAATAATATTGAAAAATCGAAAAGAAAAAGTATTATTGATTATTGACTTGGTATCGTATTGTTATATGATTATTTACGAGTCTCATAACAACCTCCTAAAATGTTTTGCAGGTTCAAAACTGCACCTTGTATAATCACTTACAAAAAAGTGCGGAATGACATCGCCGCAATAACTATCACATCATTTTAAACAATAAAACTAATTCATTACTTCAGCACGTGGAAAATAAAATACTAGTCTCAAAATATTAATTTCAAAACATATACAATAACAAATTCGTCGTCGCGTCGCACGGACTTGCAACTCACTTTACGCGGGTCAACAAAGCGGATAGTGCATTTGCGTCGTTTGCGCGAACTTAATGCCTCTCAAAATAAAAAGTACTCTGTGCGCATGTGCGCTCAAAAGCCGGGCTTTTCATTTCATAGAAATCTGCGTATATGTACTTACCAATATATCAACAAATGTAAACGTTTCTATAGCAATTTGTAAGCGAAAACTGCGAGACAAAGAAAGATGAGGCAAGCCAGATAAGAACCCCACGAGTGTGAGCGAGAAGGCGCAATTAAATGCATTGTATTGGCGCGTAGGTTTGGCAACAAAGCGCGCGGAACTTAAATTTCATTTCTATGATTACTAAATGAATGATTGAGTTCAATGAGTGCGTAGATCTGGCAACCTAGCCCAGTGCGCGCGGCAGAAAAAGCAGAGATTTCGAAATTTGATTATTCCTATGACATGCATGATTGAGTTCGAGTTCATTGACTGTTTTTTTTTTATTTTTTTTTTTGATAGGTAGGCTTAGGTTTGTTCTTGTGAATTATGATTTTATTACGGAAAGCCGGGCTTTTCGGCTTCTATGAAGGTACCGCCACTGTTTATAACAGTTATTAGGTACTGTAAGGTTTTATGCAATAAGCAACCTTATGCAGGCTGGTAAGGAAACAGCTCAGCATTCGAACTATCTTGACAGTTTATATATAGAATTGGAATATGTTTTGGTTTGATGGAAAAATATAAAGAAACTAGCCATGGAACAGTAAACATATCTTTATAAAAGATAATGTGGACCCTGAAGTAATAAAAGAATAACATACGAGTACTGCGTATCGTTTTAGCGTGACACGATATATCTTAGATAACGTCCCTCAGACGTTACAGTACACACTTATTGAATAACTCTCACGCACAAATATTTGCAAAAATGGAAAGCGGAACTGCGGAAGCGAACTCGCACACTACGAGACGAATTATAAGGGTCAAGTTTAGTGCGCTATACAAAAAAAGAACTACCCCTTCGTCCTACCCTTCCCGCGTCCCGTCCCACCTAAGGACGTGTGAGGGTGGTTTTACACCGGCGAGGCGAGGCGTGGATGGGATGGGCGAGAACTGAAATCACGCTTACACTGACGGCGCGGTATAGCGATTGTCATCTTCCGGTGTATAACCGGAAGATGACAATCGCTATACCGCGCCGTCTCGCGATGGCCAGCGCTGCTTTGCGCCGGCTCGCGATGTCACGCGCCGGCCATCGCTACCTAGCGCCGGCTCGCGCATTCACGCACCGCCTGGCCGGCCGTGTCTCGCACGCCGGCCAGCCGAGAATATAGTATGCAGCGATGTCTCGCGATGGTCGAGCCGGCGCGTGACATCGCGTGCCAGCGCGAGACAGCGTTTGACAGAGAGAGACCGTGCGGTACTTCGATGGACGGGGCGAAATTTGTGTGTCCCTTGTAAAATTAAATAAATACTCTATTTTCACAGAAATAAAGTTCAATATTGTACTAACAAATATTTGAATTCTCGCCTCACACATCCTCGAGCATCTAGACCTTTTACACCAAAGATGGGCAGGGCGTGGATAAAATGTTTGCCATATAAATTTTAATTCTCGCCCATCCCATCCACGCCTCGCCGGTGTAAAACCACCTTTATCGACGATTCTTGGTAAGTATGTGCAATTGTGCACATAATAGATACCAAGAATCTAATAAGTAGCCGAAAGATAATAAATATATAATAATAATGTTATCATAGTACAGATATTATAATATTGTCATGTATTTAACATTGTTCGCGTCTGTACCGAACTTGTAAGGTGTATTATACTAAACATTTTAGAAGATAACGCGGCCGCTTTTTTGTAACCAACTAAACTTGGTCGGGTTAACACAGTCTTTCACTTCCTAATAAGTTTTATTTTACTATCTCGTTAATTATTGTAGGAATGTACCACGCTCAAATTTAACAGGAATAAAACTGAACTAAGCAACTAATTATTGATATAGCATTTAGTTTATATATCCACATACAAGTTTATCGGTGTTCAAATAACTCCGCGCGCATCGTGACCATGAACGTGGAGAACTGAATATCATAATTTCTTAATTACTTACAGGATACTAATGAAACTTCACATACATTTGAAGGCAGTTACAAACTACAAAATAATGTTTAAAGTATGTGTTTGGAGCTCTTATTCAGTGTTAGGACCTATTGAAGTTTTTTTATATGTAACTTAACAACTTTTAAACGGTGCATTGTTTTGGTGTTTTATTGCACAACTAATTAAAACTAATTCCTAAGAAGTCATATTGATGATAAGAATACGCTTAACCGATTCAGAGATCCAGCAAAACACAAGCGTTACTCCAGCAGGATCTCGAATAACTTCGCAGCCGAAGAAAGAACAAATATAAAATAGAGTGCAACATTTACCTCGCCTAGACAACGAATTATATAGCTAATATTTATTTAAATGTTTCCCATTAAAAAAAATGTCGGTAACATTACCCCAACAGGATTTTTTTTTTTGTGATATAACTAAAAACTACAAATGCAACAAAGTTAAAAATGTGCACATCAATTACAGAAGTTGGGCGACTAATCAATATACAAGGTGCAGTTTTGGATCTGCAAAACATTTTAGGAGGTAATTATGTTAGTGATTCTCGACCCGAATCAACAATAAAATGGGCAGGTATTTTTTTTTCATTTTATTCTTATTTACGGAAATCGGTAAGTGTGAACTCCCCTTTTTAAAACGCGACCAATCTGTACGTGTCCTTAAACTGCGCTTTCACACACACAAACAAACGCAACCGACATTTCTTTCATAAATCCAAAGAACCAACCACCGCCCGCTCCCTCTCTCCCGCCACGCCCCCGCGGCCATCGCAAATGCATAAATCGGGCCAATTTATTAGTGTATTTGATGACGCCGGTATGTGCATACGCTTGCAAATTCCGCCCCTCAAGTGCGCCTTCGATTAACGGTCGGGATAGGTACCTAGTTGTAAAAATGACGGACCAATACTCCAATGTAGAGTTGGTGGAGATGGTCCGCTTGTATGCCATCAGTGGAGACAATGTATCTCGAGCCATCGAAATGTTCGCGGAGTTATTCCCCAATCGGCAACGTCCCTCACACAGGGTAATGCTGGCTGCTACGCAGAGACTGCGCGATCATCGGCAGTTCGACGTTCCCCAGCATGCTGAAGGTCGCGGCAACGAAGGCCTGCCTGTCGCCTTGCAGGAAGATATCCTGGAATTCTTCCGGCGAGAGCCACGTGCAAGCACGCGGGAGGCTGGTCGACGGTTTGGAGTGCACCACTCCACAGTGTGGCGGCTACTGCACAAAGAAATGCAGCATCCTTTTCATTACCGCAAGGTACAGGATCTCCACCAAAGTGATAACGCCGCGCGAGTTACATTTTGTCGCTGGTTGCTGGAACACCAAGACGCCAACATTCTGTGGACGGACGAGTGTTTATTTACTCGAGTTGGCGTCTACAATGTTCATAACGAACACTGATGGGCTCACCGCGAACACAACCCGCTCGTGACTAAAAGGCATTCTTTTCAAGTGAGGTTCAGTTTAAATGTGTGGGCTGGCATAATAGGAGACCAATTGCTTGGACCCCATTTTATCGATGGTCACCTCACTAGTGCCACATATCTGGAGATGTTGCAATACGTCGTCGAGGAAATGTTGGAAGAAGTTCCCCTGGGAGTGGAACGCAACATGTACTACCAGCAGGACGGTGCACCTCCTCACTACGGTAGGCAAGTACGTGAGTACTTGAATGACAGGTTTGGCACCCACTGGATTGGTCGCGGTGGTCCAGTGGCTTGGCCTCCGCGTTCTCCGGACCTCACGCCCCTGGACTTTTATCTGTGGGGAGACGTTAAAAGATTGGTGTACACGGACGAAATCACCAGTGTTACCCAACTACGTGCAAAAGTGATCAGTGCTTTCGACACAATAAAAACGAATGTGTTTGTGTTACGTAAGCTGAAGGAAAATCAGCAACGTCGTGCTAGACTGTGCCTGGAGTGTGACGGTGGAAACTTTGAACAATATCTCCAGGTAACATAAGTAGGTAATTTATTTATTTATTTGTACATAGACAATAATTTGTAAATACGATGTTAGCTAAATCAACTTGATTAGTGTAAATAAGTTGATTTAAAATTTTTAACTACGCCAAAAATACCTATCAGACAAAATAAATCACCTAAAATCCCTAACACATGGGTACCTACCTACTTAACTAGCACAAATTATCTTGATGTATTTCTGTCGGTCCTCAGCCCGTTAAAAAGTAGGAAGGAAAATTTTAAATCAACCAATTTAATCTACAAATAAAAACCGTCCTTGGGGCTGAATTTACCTACAGAGCGCGCCGACTGCGCCGAGTACCTACATGCCTTATTATTATTATTAGGTGCCTACCTAAATCCCGCGCACGCGCTCGCGATCGTAGTTTCACAATTGTGCAACAGGAACTGCTTACGTGCTTTGTAAGGTTTATTTATCTCCGCCTATCATTTTATTCATCAGCTGATAGGTAACTAATGACGCCAACGTGATCTTTTTTTGGCGCAGTTGTATCTACTTCCTACTATTATTATTTATTTATCGTAATAGCCCAGTGGTTAAGGCTTTCTCCTCTCATGCATGAGGTTGCGGGTTTGCAACTGAGCAAGTACCATTGTGTTATTTTTTTAATTCATAATGATGTAAGTACTTTTTAAATTTATCTAGGACATCATTGAAATACCGTGTTTCGGTAAGCACTTAATTAAAGCCTTTGATTCGAATTGATTTGTAGCTCTCGGACGGTCGTTAGGTACCACACGGGTCGGTACGGGTCAACGACCTTACAGCCCTGCCGTATGGTCGTTGGTACGGGTAGTCAAAAGCCAGAAAGTCAGACAATTAGTCTAACAAATGGGTATCGTTTTATCAAGTAACTGGTTTGTTGAGGTCTGATACGCAGTCGCCCTACGTGATTCACTGGCACTCCATGTAGTGAGCTGCATACAGTTAAACTGAAAGCCGACCCTAACATAGTTGGGAACAGGCTCGGCAGATTGGCCACGGCATTGTAATGATGCTTAAAAATGAGTTATTATTTAGCGAAATTTAAAACAATAATGTAGGTACATTGTGATTTTCAAATTCGAACTACATCTAAGGTAAAATTATTTGCTATAAGTTGCTGTAGCTACAACAACTTGTACAGATCGCGGCACGTTGGTTGAACCTTCGATGCGCAGTAACAGATTTTCGAGTCTTAATCGAAATGCGGTATGACGAGCATCGCGGGGGCTCCCCGTAACCATAGCAACGACCTTCATTTTAGTTTAACGTACGCGCCGCGTTCGTTTCATAGAAATGTGGGCGGAGACTCGTACAGGCTGACGTCACTGGTCATCGCATTCACGCACACAGTGACATGACGCGCGATACATCGCAATGGGTGATTCTGTTTTTTTGAAGAGGGTTATTAAGAGGGTTATTCTGAAAAACAATAATATTGAAAAATCGAAAAGAAAAAGTATTATTGATTATTGACTTGGTATCGTATTGTTATATGATTATTTACGAGTCTCATAACAACCTCCTAAAATGTTTTGCAGGTTCAAAACTGCACCTTGTATAATCACTTACAAAAAAGTGCGGAATGACATCGCCGCAATAACTATCACATCATTTTAAACAATAAAACTAATTCATTACTTCAGCACGTGGAAAATAAAATACTAGTCTCAAAATATTAATTTCAAAACATATACAATAACAAATTCGTCGTCGCGTCGCACGGACTTGCAACTCACTTTACGCGGGTCAACAAAGCGGATAGTGCATTTGCGTCGTTTGCGCGAACTTAATGCCTCTCAAAATAAAAAGTACTCTGTGCGCATGTGCGCTCAAAAGCCGGGCTTTTCATTTCATAGAAATCTGCGTATATGTACTTACCAATATATCAACAAATGTAAACGTTTCTATAGCAATTTGTAAGCGAAAACTGCGAGACAAAGAAAGATGAGGCAAGCCAGATAAGAACCCCACGAGTGTGAGCGAGAAGGCGCAATTAAATGCATTGTATTGGCGCGTAGGTTTGGCAACAAAGCGCGCGGAACTTAAATTTCATTTCTATGATTACTAAATGAATGATTGAGTTCAATGAGTGCGTAGATCTGGCAACCTAGCCCAGTGCGCGCGGCAGAAAAAGCAGAGATTTCGAAATTTGATTATTCCTATGACATGCATGATTGAGTTCGAGTTCATTGACTGTTTTTTTTTTATTTTTTTTTTTGATAGGTAGGCTTAGGTTTGTTCTTGTGAATTATGATTTTATTACGGAAAGCCGGGCTTTTCGGCTTCTATGAAGGTACCGCCACTGTTTATAACAGTTATTAGGTACTGTAAGGTTTTATGCAATAAGCAACCTTATGCAGGCTGGTAAGGAAACAGCTCAGCATTCGAACTATCTTGACAGTTTATATATAGAATTGGAATATGTTTTGGTTTGATGGAAAAATATAAAGAAACTAGCCATGGAACAGTAAACATATCTTTATAAAAGATAATGTGGACCCTGAAGTAATAAAAGAATAACATACGAGTACTGCGTATCGTTTTAGCGTGACACGATATATCTTAGATAACGTCCCTCAGACGTTACAGTACACACTTATTGAATAACTCTCACGCACAAATATTTGCAAAAATGGAAAGCGGAACTGCGGAAGCGAACTCGCACACTACGAGACGAATTATAAGGGTCAAGTTTAGTGCGCTATACAAAAAAAGAACTACCCCTTCGTCCTACCCTTCCCGCGTCCCGTCCCACCTAAGGACGTGTGAGGGTGGTTTTACACCGGCGAGGCGAGGCGTGGATGGGATGGGCGAGAACTGAAATCACGCTTACACTGACGGCGCGGTATAGCGATTGTCATCTTCCGGTGTATAACCGGAAGATGACAATCGCTATACCGCGCCGTCTCGCGATGGCCAGCGCTGCTTTGCGCCGGCTCGCGATGTCACGCGCCGGCCATCGCTACCTAGCGCCGGCTCGCGCATTCACGCACCGCCTGGCCGGCCGTGTCTCGCACGCCGGCCAGCCGAGAATATAGTATGCAGCGATGTCTCGCGATGGTCGAGCCGGCGCGTGACATCGCGTGCCAGCGCGAGACAGCGTTTGACAGAGAGAGACCGTGCGGTACTTCGATGGACGGGGCGAAATTTGTGTGTCCCTTGTAAAATTAAATAAATACTCTATTTTCACAGAAATAAAGTTCAATATTGTACTAACAAATATTTGAATTCTCGCCTCACACATCCTCGAGCATCTAGACCTTTTACACCAAAGATGGGCAGGGCGTGGATAAAATGTTTGCCATATAAATTTTAATTCTCGCCCATCCCATCCACGCCTCGCCGGTGTAAAACCACCTTTATCGACGATTCTTGGTAAGTATGTGCAATTGTGCACATAATAGATACCAAGAATCTAATAAGTAGCCGAAAGATAATAAATATATAATAATAATGTTATCATAGTACAGATATTATAATATTGTCATGTATTTAACATTGTTCGCGTCTGTACCGAACTTGTAAGGTGTATTATACTAAACATTTTAGAAGATAACGCGGCCGCTTTTTTGTAACCAACTAAACTTGGTCGGGTTAACACAGTCTTTCACTTCCTAATAAGTTTTATTTTACTATCTCGTTAATTATTGTAGGAATGTACCACGCTCAAATTTAACAGGAATAAAACTGAACTAAGCAACTAATTATTGATATAGCATTTAGTTTATATATCCACATACAAGTTTATCGGTGTTCAAATAACTCCGCGCGCATCGTGACCATGAACGTGGAGAACTGAATATCATAATTTCTTAATTACTTACAGGATACTAATGAAACTTCACATACATTTGAAGGCAGTTACAAACTACAAAATAATGTTTAAAGTATGTGTTTGGAGCTCTTATTCAGTGTTAGGACCTATTGAAGTTTTTTTATATGTAACTTAACAACTTTTAAACGGTGCATTGTTTTGGTGTTTTATTGCACAACTAATTAAAACTAATTCCTAAGAAGTCATATTGATGATAAGAATACGCTTAACCGATTCAGAGATCCAGCAAAACACAAGCGTTACTCCAGCAGGATCTCGAATAACTTCGCAGCCGAAGAAAGAACAAATATAAAATAGAGTGCAACATTTACCTCGCCTAGACAACGAATTATATAGCTAATATTTATTTAAATGTTTCCCATTAAAAAAAATGTCGGTAACATTACCCCAACAGGATTTTTTTTTTTGTGATATAACTAAAAACTACAAATGCAACAAAGTTAAAAATGTGCACATCAATTACAGAAGTTGGGCGACTAATCAATATACAAGGTGCAGTTTTGGATCTGCAAAACATTTTAGGAGGTAATTATGTTAGTGATTCTCGACCCGAATCAACAATAAAATGGGCAGGTATTTTTTTTTCATTTTATTCTTATTTACGGAAATCGGTAAGTGTGAACTCCCCTTTTTAAAACGCGACCAATCTGTACGTGTCCTTAAACTGCGCTTTCACACACACAAACAAACGCAACCGACATTTCTTTCATAAATCCAAAGAACCAACCACCGCCCGCTCCCTCTCTCCCGCCACGCCCCCGCGGCCATCGCAAATGCATAAATCGGGCCAATTTATTAGTGTATTTGATGACGCCGGTATGTGCATACGCTTGCAAATTCCGCCCCTCAAGTGCGCCTTCGATTAACGGTCGGGATAGGTACCTAGTTGTAAAAATGACGGACCAATACTCCAATGTAGAGTTGGTGGAGATGGTCCGCTTGTATGCCATCAGTGGAGACAATGTATCTCGAGCCATCGAAATGTTCGCGGAGTTATTCCCCAATCGGCAACGTCCCTCACACAGGGTAATGCTGGCTGCTACGCAGAGACTGCGCGATCATCGGCAGTTCGACGTTCCCCAGCATGCTGAAGGTCGCGGCAACGAAGGCCTGCCTGTCGCCTTGCAGGAAGATATCCTGGAATTCTTCCGGCGAGAGCCACGTGCAAGCACGCGGGAGGCTGGTCGACGGTTTGGAGTGCACCACTCCACAGTGTGGCGGCTACTGCACAAAGAAATGCAGCATCCTTTTCATTACCGCAAGGTACAGGATCTCCACCAAAGTGATAACGCCGCGCGAGTTACATTTTGTCGCTGGTTGCTGGAACACCAAGACGCCAACATTCTGTGGACGGACGAGTGTTTATTTACTCGAGTTGGCGTCTACAATGTTCATAACGAACACTGATGGGCTCACCGCGAACACAACCCGCTCGTGACTAAAAGGCATTCTTTTCAAGTGAGGTTCAGTTTAAATGTGTGGGCTGGCATAATAGGAGACCAATTGCTTGGACCCCATTTTATCGATGGTCACCTCACTAGTGCCACATATCTGGAGATGTTGCAATACGTCGTCGAGGAAATGTTGGAAGAAGTTCCCCTGGGAGTGGAACGCAACATGTACTACCAGCAGGACGGTGCACCTCCTCACTACGGTAGGCAAGTACGTGAGTACTTGAATGACAGGTTTGGCACCCACTGGATTGGTCGCGGTGGTCCAGTGGCTTGGCCTCCGCGTTCTCCGGACCTCACGCCCCTGGACTTTTATCTGTGGGGAGACGTTAAAAGATTGGTGTACACGGACGAAATCACCAGTGTTACCCAACTACGTGCAAAAGTGATCAGTGCTTTCGACACAATAAAAACGAATGTGTTTGTGTTACGTAAGCTGAAGGAAAATCAGCAACGTCGTGCTAGACTGTGCCTGGAGTGTGACGGTGGAAACTTTGAACAATATCTCCAGGTAACATAAGTAGGTAATTTATTTATTTATTTGTACATAGACAATAATTTGTAAATACGATGTTAGCTAAATCAACTTGATTAGTGTAAATAAGTTGATTTAAAATTTTTAACTACGCCAAAAATACCTATCAGACAAAATAAATCACCTAAAATCCCTAACACATGGGTACCTACCTACTTAACTAGCACAAATTATCTTGATGTATTTCTGTCGGTCCTCAGCCCGTTAAAAAGTAGGAAGGAAAATTTTAAATCAACCAATTTAATCTACAAATAAAAACCGTCCTTGGGGCTGAATTTACCTACAGAGCGCGCCGACTGCGCCGAGTACCTACATGCCTTATTATTATTATTAGGTGCCTACCTAAATCCCGCGCACGCGCTCGCGATCGTAGTTTCACAATTGTGCAACAGGAACTGCTTACGTGCTTTGTAAGGTTTATTTATCTCCGCCTATCATTTTATTCATCAGCTGATAGGTAACTAATGACGCCAACGTGATCTTTTTTTGGCGCAGTTGTATCTACTTCCTACTATTATTATTTATTTATCGTAATAGCCCAGTGGTTAAGGCTTTCTCCTCTCATGCATGAGGTTGCGGGTTTGCAACTGAGCAAGTACCATTGTGTTATTTTTTTAATTCATAATGATGTAAGTACTTTTTAAATTTATCTAGGACATCATTGAAATACCGTGTTTCGGTAAGCACTTAATTAAAGCCTTTGATTCGAATTGATTTGTAGCTCTCGGACGGTCGTTAGGTACCACACGGGTCGGTACGGGTCAACGACCTTACAGCCCTGCCGTATGGTCGTTGGTACGGGTAGTCAAAAGCCAGAAAGTCAGACAATTAGTCTAACAAATGGGTATCGTTTTATCAAGTAACTGGTTTGTTGAGGTCTGATACGCAGTCGCCCTACGTGATTCACTGGCACTCCATGTAGTGAGCTGCATACAGTTAAACTGAAAGCCGACCCTAACATAGTTGGGAACAGGCTCGGCAGATTGGCCACGGCATTGTAATGATGCTTAAAAATGAGTTATTATTTAGCGAAATTTAAAACAATAATGTAGGTACATTGTGATTTTCAAATTCGAACTACATCTAAGGTAAAATTATTTGCTATAAGTTGCTGTAGCTACAACAACTTGTACAGATCGCGGCACGTTGGTTGAACCTTCGATGCGCAGTAACAGATTTTCGAGTCTTAATCGAAATGCGGTATGACGAGCATCGCGGGGGCTCCCCGTAACCATAGCAACGACCTTCATTTTAGTTTAACGTACGCGCCGCGTTCGTTTCATAGAAATGTGGGCGGAGACTCGTACAGGCTGACGTCACTGGTCATCGCATTCACGCACACAGTGACATGACGCGCGATACTTCGCAATGGGTGATTCTGTTTTTTTGAAGAGGGTTATTAAGAGAGTTATTCCGAAAAACAATAAAATTGAAAAATCGAAAAGAAATAGTATTATTGATTACTGACTTGGTATCGTATTGTTATATGATTATTTACGAGTCTCATAACAACCTCCTGAAATGTTTTGCAGGTTCAAAACTGCACCTTGTATATTATAAAAGAACGTGTACAATGTGCGTGCCGCTAAAACTCAGAAACGAGTGCGCCGCTACGATCAAGTGGATAAGTGGAGTGGATCGGTGTGGTAGCCCTTTATCACCCGTCCATGAAAAAGATTCCCGTTTTTACCAGAAAGACGTGCTTTTGAAGATATAAGGACAGGAAGTTTTGCCCTCTAGAAATTTCTAGAACAGTCCAGAACATTCGAGAGCATCCCAGATCATTGTGGAATATTCCAGAACACTCTCGAATGTTGTGGATTATTCTGGAACATTGTGGACTATTCGAGGACTTTTTTGTATGAGTGGGAGTACCTATTGGTAGGGGTAAATAAAAGTATGATGCGGTCTGAACTTCAGTTTCTAACCAGTGAAATGCAGCAAATGAATAAAAACAAAACAGTGAAGTATGAGAAATCAAAGTTATACAGTGACTGAATATAATTCGAAAATAAAGTGTGAAAGTTTTTAAAGTGTGTTATTGGATGTCTTAATAATAAGCTTTGATTTATATTTTATTCGACGGCACGGTTGGCGCAGTGGTTAAGCCATTGACTGCTGCGCTGCGTGTCGCGGGTACGGTTCCCGCACGGAACAAATATTTGTATGACCTACAAGTAGTTGTTTCGGGTCTGTCTGTGTGTATGTGAGTTTAAATGTTTGTAAATGCACCCACAATACAGGAGAAATTCCTAGTGTGGGGTCCAAAGTTAAAAAAAAAGAAAAAAAAAGAATTGATACAATGCCTAAACTTAAAAGGGGAGATCTTGCCACTTCTGAAGCAAAACAGCGAAAAAACAAAACAGTCGAAGAGCGCGAAGCACGTTTATGTTCCCAACGAACGAGAATGAGCACTGTGCGAAGTAGAGTTCTTTTATTACAACTACTACACAAATTAAAAAAAAATAACCGTACATACAAGTTGGCGCTTGCCTGCACTCGGCCAGCTAGGCGAGCATCCACGAGCAATGGCAAGGCTAAACAAATGGACTGTCTATATGTTGTTACTCGCCTTCGCTCCCCAAGCTATGCCCAGCATGTTCCCAGCTTAATTTTTGTAAAGTCAACTGCACACTAATGACATGGCTCTAACCTGGTCTAGCAGGCCAGACAGCTTGGACGCGGCCTCCGCAACCTGCGCGAGGTCCGGCATGGGCTGCACCTGCCGCGATCGGCCGCCGCCGCCCATCGTCTTTTGGCACAGGTTCAGTCCTACGATCTGCAATCATAAAAAAGGACATTTTTACTTTTTGTGTTTGTGAAGTCATAGAACACTAAACTGGAAGCACACGCAAAATACCATCAGACTGATATTTTAGCAATAATTATATTTTTAGCCCCTTTTGTGATGTGATGATGGTAACAAACTTGTGGCATACTCAGTCACCTCAGGCTCGTAGCAGGTTAGGCCGACATCAATGGGCGTAAACATGCAGCCCTGCTTGCCGCGCGGCACTCCCAGCGCCACGCACACGTAGGCGCGCAGCCCCATGCGCGCGCCCTGCAGCGACGTGTCCAGCGTCACGTGCACCGGCTCGCGGCACTCGCGGGAGTAGTACTCGTGGATCACCGACGAGTGATTCGTCACCTCATTGCCTGTGGCCCACCAGCCTGAAAAAAGTTCGCAAATATATCTCAAAAGGGAGATCATACAGGCTTCACACAAAAACAAAAATGTTATGAACATTAAAAACTTTTTATTTATGGATAAAAAACTGTTTGTTTTGCTTTGTATGACCCTCTGACCCTATTTTTTTATGTATAATATAGAAATTCTACAAAAGTGCAATCTACATGCATACATTTATGATAAATTTGGACAATTTAAAAGTGATCAAAATATGAATATGAAGATTTTGACGACCTAAACAGTGCACTCTCAATGGTTACTGATTGGTTTATGACAAATAACTTAGTTCTCAATGCCAAGAAAACCAAATTTATAAAGTTCGCCTTACCAAATAGAAATCTAGGACCCAACATTGTCTTAGATAAAGAGGGGCTTGGAACTGTAGACTCAGCAATTTTTCTGGCATAACAGTAGATGCTTAACTTAATTGGGGCTCACATAATATAAAGCATAGCGAAGAGGCTCAGTTCGGCCACCTGCGCCGTGATGTCAGGCAAGTATGACAATACACTGACATTGATACAGGTTGGTTAGTCTATATTAGCTTCATTCATTCATAGTGTTCTATCCTATAGTATTCTGCTATAGGGCAAAGCCTGACATTCAAAATATATGTGTTCTTCAAAAATGAAGTATTCAAGCAATTTAGCGAAAGTTTGTTTCGCAGCTTCTTCCCAACAAAAGTACTAGGAAGTGGTGAAGGGCGGGCGTTTTGGGGGACTGTCATAATACATTATTTTGTCGTTCGAATAGTCCTCATTCTCAGTCTAGTTTAAACAAATGGCTTGATTTTCAAAGTACAACCAATTGGAATCATGCACCTAGCTTCTGACATTTCATAATTTTTAATCAAATTACTGTACTTACTTACATAGGCCCCTGTAGATTTATGTGAATAAAGTGAAGTGAAAGAAACTAATTACACATACCAACTATGTTCTCTGATGCGTTAACTCGTCTGTTCAGCTCATACACGTCCATGGCGTAGTTGAGCTCGGCCTCCACCTGGTCGGCATGTTCCTTGTGTGGCACACAGAAGCAGTTCGTCACTTCCACGATTCCCTTGTCGCAGGTGCCTATGCATCATAACAACATAACCTCAAAACTATGGGACTTTGAAAGTTTTAACTAGTCTAATGCCGAAATTATTGTATTTGGTATAAATCATGCTGTTTCAAAACGAGCACGTTTGAAATCCCGAGTCAAAAAACTCGATAACTCCTCAAAATTACCAATGAACACATGACAGAAAACATCGGTCGCTAGAAAGCTACGACTTCATGCATAAATTGTTATTTATAACCAGCAAAGTGGATGTATAATCAATTCTTACCCAACAAGGTACCAATAACTCTGTGCGAGTCTGCATTTCGGCGCTCATAAGCGTCTACAATTTGAAATAATACTACGGGGTGAATCTTGACACTTAAGTTGAGCGCCATGTTGATTTTGCAAAAGGGCAGTCGGTGTTGCCCGCGGAGTACGTACTTCGTAATATTCTGAAAGTGTTGGCATATGTAGTTTATGTATAATAATATTATAGTGTTAATTTTCCTTTAATAATAATAGTAATAACCCCACCGCCATATCTCTACGTTGACATCGTGGTGGGGCTTCGGACTTTGTCCATATATTTGTTAGTAACAACGTTCTAAACCTAGTGAATAATTATATTATTCATAGTCGTTTACCAACTATCATCGACCTATTAATTGGATAATTTTTCAAGATACAATTGATATCTTATTTCTGAAACGAAGTTCTTTAATTTTACTCTTAGAGTCACCTAGCCCCTTCTGGGAAAAACCACAGTTTCGTGGCCCCCGGTGGATACCTTACGGTGCCAACGAAACCGAGGGAGTATTGACCCAATCACACCCGCCGAACCCCTTTAGGGTGAGGCAGTCAGTTGGACGGGTCCCAGTGTTCGGCCTTGGGGGTCTCCTAGTCGGCATTGGTGACAGTTTTCCTTCAACAGCTACTCACCTAGTGTCGGTCGGGTGTGACTACACCCGGCGCACTAGACTGGTTAGGAACCCGTTGCACAATAAGATAGGCAACGAGACAAAGCAAGCTTAGGGCTTACCTTTAGTACACAACCTCCCTGTCTATATCCGACAGGGAGGGTTTACACATCCCCGGTAGTCCCCCGGGGAGATAGGATTAGGGCAAAATTTGGAAATAGGTGTCCCTAACTAGTCAGTATGGAGGCCGTTCAGGGTGACCTTCTGTCACTAAGAAATGACCTCATCTCACTTAGGAGTGATAACTCCAAACTGTTAGACCTCTTGAGTAGAGTCCTCAAGAAGGAACCCTCCCTAACCAATGAGTTCAGCACAGAACTCAAAGTCCTTGCTGCTTCACAGCAAAAGGACATCCGTCCTTCCTCTATCGCGGACTTTAGCGATGCCATAGAGCCCGCATTCAGTCCCTGTCTTTCCGACATGGAAACTGAAGACACGCCCGCTAATACAGCGTGCGCCTCAACCCCTTACCCCTATTACGTCCCGGACTCAAAGGCTCATGTCTCTGCCACTTCCTCGTCCTCTCATTCTGATGAAGATGGCTTCACGCCAGTCACAGGAAAGGGAAACAAGAGGAAGAAGAAGAAACAGGGTTCTTCTCAGGCCGCCAAGGATGTCGCTATCGATGACTCAGTCCCCCCACCCCTCAAACAGTTAGCATAGATACTACCGCTACTTGCGCCCCAGTAGCCTCCCCCTCCACCTCACCCTGCCCGATTGCGTCATTGTCTCAAAATGACGCACTCATCCCCAACTCTGGGCCTAAAAAAGCCGCGCCTCCACCTCCTGTGTTCATACAGGACAAGGATGAGTGGACGGCAGTCTCAAAATGGTGTGAAGAGCTGAAGATAGTCTACACAAGTGCCCGCTCCACTCAGCAGGGTATTAAGGTTCAGATCCCGCCTGCTCGCGATTACAGGGATCACACGAGGTCTCTGAGAGAAAGAAGTGTGTCATTCCACACTTACTCCCTCCCAGAGGACAAGCACACCCGAGTGGTGATCACACAGATCCCCAAGGAAATCTCCCCCTCCGATATTCTAGCCGACCTTCAGTCGCAAAACGTCCTAGTAGACGAGGTGCACCGTATGCACCGCTCGCGTGGCAGGGAAGCATACGACATGGTTCTCGTGGTGGGTTCCCCTACTGAGGGGCATCACCCCATTTTCAATATCAAGACCATATGCAACCTCATGGGTTTTTCTATAGAGAAGCCCTGGAAAAACAGCATGATCGGTCAGTGTCACCGTTGTCAGCTGTATGGTCATTCCCAAAAGTATTGCCATGCAAAACCTGGGTGCGTTAAGTGCTTAGGTGACCACGGTACCGCGGACTGCAAACGTTCCAACGATATAAACCTCTGTCTCAGCCCACCCAGCTGCGTATTGTGTGGTCAAGAGGGCCACACTGCCAACTACCGTGGCTGTCCAAAAGCCCCTAAGGCTTAACCTAAGTTGACCAAGCGTCTAGACGCTCGGCAACAAAACCAAAAGGACTACCTCCCAATCCCGTCCCCTCAGATCCCCCAGCGGCTAAGCCCCTAGAAGCCTAGCCCGTGGTCTTACCTCCAACACCAGCAGGCCTTCCCTGCATTGTTTACACCGCGTCCCCCCTCCCCCCACCCCCCCTCTACTCCCTCATGGTCCCGCGTGGCCGTATCCCACCATCCCCTGTGGTCAACGGCCCCCTGCGCCCTCTGCGCCCTGCGCGCCATCTGCGCCTCCCGCGCCTCCCGCGCCCCCGGTGAAACTCGGTACTGCTCCTAAAGCTCCGTGCCCCGCTCCCACTCCCGTGGCGAAATCGGATTTAGATCCCATAAATAATGCATTCGGCATTATTACTTCCACATTCCTGACCTTCTGCACCCCCAGGGCTACGCAAATGGCTAAGGATACCATCGCAGCTAGAGGGTCTGGTGACATCCGTGAGATCCAGAAAGTCTACTTCGCGTATTCAGACATTACTGATGTCCTTAAATCCTTCGCTAGACCCCCATCATGTATAACGCCCCTATTGAAAGGTTTAAACCCCGATCCCTAAAGTTAGGTACTTTTAACGCCACTGGCATTCAAATTCAACGAGATGAAATCACGGAATTCCTCCGCGATCATCAAACTGACATCCTCCTCATTCAGGAAACATTCCTAAAGCCCAGTAAACGTAACCCTTCTATAGCCAACTATCGTGTCATCCGGAACGATAGACCGCGTTGTCATAAGGGTGGCACCCTTATTTATTACAAAAAGGATCTGTACTGCATACCTATGGAGAGGGTCCATAGGTATGCAATACAGATCCTTTTTGTATAATAATTTATTCCCCCTCTCTCGATTAGAAGTATCAGTCTGCCGCCTAAGCATGACTGGTCATCAACCAATCACTCTAGTGTCAGTCTACATCCCTCCCTGCATAGGTTCGGAAAACTTCCAACTCATCTCAGATGACTTCGCGATCCTCTTCGGCATGAGTAGCTCCGTTATCATAGCGGGCGATCTCAATGCCAAACATCCTTCTTGGAATAGTTCCACCACAAATAGTAGAAGTCGGCACTTGTACGACCTTACCTCCTCCCTGAACTTTGATGTCATCGCTCCGATGATTCCTACCCATTTCCCCCACGACCCCAACCATACCCCTGACATCCTTGACCTAATGCTCCTCAAGAACATTAACCTACGATTAGACTCCATCGAAACGGTACACGAGCTTACCTCTGACCACCGTCCAGTCATCCTAGAACTAGCCCCTCGCATAGGTCCCTCTGACCCTAATCAACCCCTCGTTACAAAAAAGGTGACGGACTGGAGGAAAGTTAGCGCTCAGCTGAAACCCAACACGTCCCTCCTATTAGACTTCATTGCTGACCAGTTCAACTCTATCGCCGACACGATGGCCGCGATCGACTCACTCACCGAACACGTACAAACCGTCCTGAACGATTATTCAAGGGAGGTTCCAGCAACGAATCCCCGTTGTTTGAAACTCCCGGACGATGTACGTGCTTTGCTGACTGGAAGAACGCGCCCATTCGTGCCCACAGCAATTTCCTATGCGACGCCAACAAAGCCCATATGCGCTACTTGCAGAGATCTGTATGGACACGTATAGCGGAGCGGCGTGAAGCGGGCTGGGATAAGTTGCTGAGCGATCTTGAGCCTACCCATTTGACCTTTTGGGAACTTCAAAGGAAATTCAGGTCCCCTCAGGCAGCCAGTATGCCCTCTTTAGTTCGCCCTGACAAAACCATCGCCTTCGATGACATCGACAAGGCCGAGTGCCTAGCCGACAGTCTAGAAGCCCTTGCTTTCCCAGGTCTCTACCAGTAGACAAAGCTCACCTTAAAAAGGTGGACGCAGAAGTCGAACGTAGAGCGTCCCTTCAGCCCGTAGATGACCCTGATTTTCCTCTGCCCCCATCGAACCAAATGAAGTGCACGAGAAACGTCTCAAAACACGAAAAGCCCCCGGCTCAGATGGACTCACCAATAGGGTGGTTCAACTCTTCCTAGCTCATCTGATTATGCTACAGACCACTATCTTCAATAGTGCTCTAAGCAATAATATCTTCCCCCAGACATGGAAAGAGGCCATAGTCATAGGTATCCCTTAATCCGGCAAGCCCAACCGAACCCTCCAGTTATCGCCCCATCAGCCTGCTCAAGGTCCTCGCAAAAATCTATGAGAGGCTTATTTATAAGCGTCTCAGAGATTATGCCGTGACAAAGGGCTTCATCCCCAATTAACAGTTCGGCTTTCGAACTCAGCACTCAAGCGTGCATCAGGTGCACCGCATCGTCGAACAAATCAGTGCGGGTCTCACCCACGGTTTAATGACAGGTGCTGTCTTCTTCGATATAGCGAAAGCATTCAACAAAGTCTGGCACAACGGCTTATTATTTAAGCTTTACCAACTCGGTGTGCCTGATCGTCTCGTGCTCATCATACGAGACTTCTTGTCGAATCGCACCTTCCGCTATCGCATAGAAGGAGCCTTATCCTCCCCTCGCCCTATTCGTGCAGGACTCCCTCAGGGCTCTGTACTATCCCCCCACCATATTCACGCTCTTCACAAGCGATATTGACATTATATACCTACGAGTTAATTTCAACTCTTTATTGGCTTTTTTGCACATGATAATTATTCAGATTTATTACAGTTGTAACAGCAATAATGTAATTGCGTTTAATTAAAAGAGGTTCTTATTTTTATTAATTTATATATCTTTTGTATAGATTATTTTCTATTTTGTGAATGTGAGAACACTGTAGGCTTAGTGGACTGTAGATTTGTTGACCATTTTCTATTTTCTTAAGTACCTAGTACTTATTGAAATACCTACACTGTCCTCCCATACCTAGTCATACTGTTATTTGATATTTATTAATTAATTTATATATCTTTTGTATAGATTCTTTTCTATTTTGTGAATGTGAGAACACTGTAGGCTTAGTGGACTGTAGATTTGTTGACCATTTTCTATTTTCTTAAGTACCTGGTACTTATTTAAATACCTACACTGTCCTCCCATACCTAGTCATACTGTTATTTGAAAAAATTGTAAAAGCCAATTATTTTTAAAAGAGTAACCGTGGAGTTTCTTGTCGGCTCTTCTCCATAGGAAACGACCAATTGGAACCGTGCACCTAGCTTCTGACGTTTCATAAGGGCCCATGTAGGTCTATGTGAAATAAAAATAATTTGATTTGATTTGATTTGATATCCCTAAACACAGTAGCACGCAGTTGGCTCTGTTCGCCGACCGAAGCGAGCCAAATACCTCGGTGTTGTACTAGATCACCATCTCTCCTTTTCTGAGCACATAAAGTCGGTTGGCTCGCGAGCCGCTTTCGCTCTAGGTAGACTTCATTATGTTTTGAATGCACGTAGCAAATTGTCACTGAAGTGCAAAATGCGTATCTACACGTCATGCATCCGTCCCATCATGACTTATGCATGCGCAGTCTTTGCCCACGTCAAACCCCAGTCCATCCATAGGATGCACACCTTACAAAACCGCTTCCTCCGTAAGGCCACAGGATCCCTCTGTTATGTCAGAAACGATGTCTCAACTGAACTTATGTCCCCGCTAGAATCAGTAGATTCGCCGTCCGAGGCATGTACTTTCCGACCCAGGTGACCCCATAACACTCCTCCAGGAGAAGAATAGGGCCACCAGTACTTTACACAAACACAGACGACACCTGTCTTTCCGACCCCGCCGCCGAGGTCCTTCGCGATCGCGACCGCGTCCCCGAGTAAATGGAACTCCCCCCGACCCTTGCTTGAAAACAAGGTGCCAGCAGTTGTTGCAGAAGCACGTAGCTTTAAATACCCCGCACAATAATCAAGATGAAAATCTAAGTTTGATCCAGCCAGTCCCTTCTTGCTGTCCTGCCCTCAGCGACGCCCTAAGCCGAGGTTCGTACCCTACAGGGGGTGCCCTTAGTGAGCGTTCGCCTAGTTTTAATTTAGAATAAGTTTTGCCCCTGGCTGGAGGCTTTAAGTTTAAAAGCTTAAGGCAGCCACAGGAAAGTCCGGTTAAGCAGCCATGACCTCATAGGTCAGCTGCGAGATGCCATTTAAAAAAAAAAAACTAAACCTAGTGTTAGTAAAAGTACCAGTTAAGTGGTCAGGCGCTTGCCCTTGCGTGTAGGCCTATTTAAAAATCAATTTATAATCCCTATTACCAATCTGAATAAAATTCCGTATAAAAATTTATACTAAGAATATATATATATATACTAAATAAGATTATTTATTATCTTCATTAGAGTATTTCTAATAAAAGCTGAGAGTAATTTTTTCACGTTTTCATAAATTGACAACACTGCTGTAAGTGTCACTTGTTGTCAGTTGTTGTTTTTCCTCGTAAGAAAACAAAGGAGATGGAAAACGGTGGGCCCAAATGTAATAAGTTGAGATAATTATGATCTAAAAAAATTGACATATTTTTTTTTTATCTTACAGTATAACAAATCTGCTCAATTCTCAATCTGGAAGCTGAGAAATATGAGAAAGATGGATTTCGTGTGATTATTAAGTAATCGATTACACAATTACAAAAGAAAACCTTCGCAATAGGTAATTAACTCAAAGTAATTAAATGCACTATAATTTATATACAATATAGTGCATTTAATTATAGTCATTTTAATACATAAAATATTAATTAATTACTGAAAAACCAATACAATAATATTATCAATTTATTTTATATCGATTAAAATCAGTCTTATATTTTTAGTCTGTGTCACTGGTATGAAACATTGAGATAGTAAATGTCTATGGTATGAAAGCTGTCTGACATTAACACTAGGCAGGCAGTTGCCGACTACTACTTAGTCTGTGCCGACTGCTCTTAGTTCTTCCATCACTTGTTTCACGTTTTCTGATGGGTTTTGAGTGCTCTCCCGATTATTTTTCATTTTCAACGACCACTGCTTTGTCTTTTACGAATTCTAACCCTGCCTACCTAATACGACTCTTGCTTTCACTCTGGTCGAAGATAGGTCGACGTTTGACTTGATATTGTTATTTTGGATTTTACCGCCGCCACTATGGAAAATCGTAGAACAACTGCTGATTAAAAATGGTTTTTGTCAATGTCGCTACTGGCATGCTTTTTTTATTTTACTCAATAGTTTAAGGACCAAACTAGACTATAATATCAAAAAATTATAAATATTAAATGAAATGATTTACTTAAAATATCATTGGTTATACGTTACAGGAAAAGGTATAATGTATTATATATTTCTGGAAACCTCGTCTTTTGAAGAATATGAAGCAGCTAATATGTATTTAATGTTATGTTAAGGTCGTCTTTTTACTTAAAATATCATTGGTTATACGTTACAGGAAAAGGTATAATGTATTATATATTTCTGGAAACCTCGTCTTTTGAAGAATATGAAGCAGCTAATATGTATTTAATGTTATGTTAAGGTTCACCTTAAAATAATTGCAAAATAAAATATGGTGAAAAAAAAGTTTTTTTAAAGTTCAACGAGACTTTTGACAGTTACCCACGTTTACCCCTGCTTTACATTTAATGTTGATTTGTAGCCTAACTATCCATAAACATAATCAAATAATAACTGCTGCGGATATTTGCGGGTTTCGGAGTAATTAATAAAAATGTGATAAGAGTCAGAAAACGGAAAACCGCTCGCTATCTATTGCGGTTTGAAATGTTGCTGTTTACATCAATAGTTTGCGGTAAGTTTTGTAATTTATCATTGATATTAGGGCATTTATCTTTTTTGCACTCATGTTGCGTGTGAAAATATTAATCAACAAAATGCACACTACCCTCATATTTCAAATAGTATATAAACAGTGGTTTCATTCAATTGTAAATAACAAAATAGTGGTGAATTACTGTTAATTCACCACTATTTTGTTTCAACAAATGTAATTACACTTCTGTAAGTGTAATTACATTTGTTGACTCTTCAAAATGTCTACTTTCAAGTGTTCTAAACGTGAAATAATACTTTCGTATATCGAAAGAGGAAAATCGTTGGAAGGATTATCAACAGTTTTGCAAGAAAAATATCATGTGTCTGAAGACAACTTATGGTTCATCCTCAGTGATTTTCAAAGACATATTATTCCCGCTTTTAATAAACGCTGGAACGAAGCTTTACGGAACAAGGATACATTTTTAATGAAGAACAGTAATTGGTTAGAATCAGAATATTCAATAACTTTACCGGACTCTGAAGACGTTACAACCATCTCCACACCATCTACTTCTTCTGGGAAACGTGGAAGACCGTACGTATCTTATACAGACTTGTCAGAATCCAGTAAAAGAAGAAAAAATACAATGTTACTTAATGAATATGGATTTGAACACGTCTATAATGCATATCTTCAAGGGTTTCGTTCGATAGGAGAAGGAACAGAAGCTAAACTTGTGGAAACATTAAGGTTTGCTGACAGTGAAAATAAGACCTTATTTTCGAGTCTCATAGAAGACGCAAGGCAGACCAAAATGTTAACGGATGAAGAAGCATTGAGCGTATTTATTGACTTTGATTTAACGAAAGCACAATATTTGTACTTGAGAAATTTAACGAACGAACGAAAATGTTTTGTGCTTCCGCCATATTACAAAGTACAAGAAGTTAAAACTACTTGCTATCCACCGTCTTCAGCCATAGAAATTACAGACACAAGTGCAAAAATAGTAAGACTTCAAGATTTATTAGATCACACTGCAGCTAGAATATTGACAATAGATTCAGTCTATAGGAATGGATTGAATAACTTACTTCTGTATAGTAAATGGGGCTGTGATGGCTCATCCGGTCAAAGCCAGTACAAACAGAAACTGCCAGAAGAGTCTGAACTTATTTCTGATTCGAATTTATTTATCACTTCTTTGGTGCCTATTAAGTTAATTAACGAGCTAACAGGTGATTTTGTCTGGCAAAATCCGGTACCTTCATCTGTTCGTTTTTGCCGGCCTATATTAATAGAATTTTGTAAAGAAACTCCCAAGAAAACTAAAGCCGTTGTGGATGAAATAAAGGGTCAAATAAATTCCTTGAGTCCATCATTAATTAACAAAAAGGTGAGGGAGTGCAAGTGAAGCATGATCTCTTCCTTACAATGATAGATGGTAAAGTAGCTCAGGTATTAACAGATACGCCTTCGGGTTCCACATGTACAATATGTGGAGCTACTCCACGCCAAATGAACGATTTGACAAAAGTGACAGCTAGGCCTGAAAATGAAGATTCTTATCAATACGGACTGTCTACTTTGCACGCCTGGATTCGTTGTATGGAAATGATTTTACATATTTCCTATAATCTGTCTTTCCAAACATGGTCAGCCACAAGTGAAGAAAAGAAACGAATAAAGCAAGAGAAGAAAACCCTGGTACAAAGGCGTTTCCGTGAAGAGCTAGGATTGATCATCGACAAACCAAGACAAGTAAGTGGTAATTCTAATGACGGTAATACTGCCAGAAGATTTTTTCACAATGCAAGCTGCTCTGCTGAAATTACAGGAGTGCATATAAATTTGATTAAACGACTTTACATAATTCTGCAAGCTCTTTCATCGGGTGAAATAATAAATTCTGAAAAATTTGGCAGTTATGCTATGGAGACTGCTAGGATCTATGTGAGCAATTATGAATGGTATTACATGCCATCTTCAGTTCACAAAATTTTGATTCATGGAGAAAGTGTCATAAAGCATTTTGCAGTACTTCCTATTGGTCAACTTTCGGAAGATGCACAAGAATCTCGCAATAAGGATTATAAAAAATTTCGTCTTCATCATGCTAGAAAATGCTCAAGATCCGCTACAAACGAAGATGTATTTCATACTCTTCTTTATACTTCAGATCCTTACATTACCAGCATTAGAAAACCGTATACTAAAAACGTGAAGGAACTTGATGAAGACACCTTAGATCTTTTGAAAGTGAACGAATTAATTTTAGATCCCGAAGTATAAATAACATAACATTTAGTAAACAGTACAATTAATTAATTAATCTGTGTTCGATTTTAATCTTTAAAAAAATGCTTTTTTTATTTTATTTTATTTTTATTTTGATGTACTATATGATATTTGGTTTTTGTAAACATTAAAATAATAGTATTCATTGTTAAGAAATAAACATTGGAGATTTTTTATAATTTTTAATTTGTTTTATTTAATAATTTATTATTTTAAATTTAATCATAATAAATTACATTCTATTTGAAGCCATATACACTATTCTATATTTGTGCAAAACTTTAGAACATAATATTCAGAAATAAAGAAGTTATTGATTTTTAATCAGAAACAGACCATTATTTTCCACAGTGGCCGCCTTAATTTAGATTGGATATTATTGAAACTATGGATCGCGAGGGACTGATAAATATAAATCTATTCATTCACACTATGTTCATCTCGTTACATTCAGGCCCAAGATTGTATGTAATCATTTCCGCCTCCTTTGTGTATATTTTGTCGTATTTCAAGTAAAACATTGCCTAAAACTTTAAGAAGCAGTGCGAGAAAGTTGTTATACACTATGACAAATAATTACAACCGAGTGAAAAGCGAACGCGAGGATACATTTAACGAAAAAGTACAATTGTTTACAATAATTTCGAAAATTACTGGTAAACTATTTAATTCGTTTTGACACTAATTACACAAGATTTATCTTTATTATTCCTGTCCGTCAAAATAACAGTTTTTAATGTGGAATCATAATTGAATATAGCGATGAGAAATCGCGTGACATCAATAAACAAACATGTGTTACTATTTATGTAATCCAGTTGTAACATCCTAGGTTTTCTTCTATGGAAACTAAATTGCCAAATTAGAGTGGCCAGCAAAAAGCCTAGACATGAATCCCATAGAACAAGCTTAATAAGCGAATCCGGTAAAGTTTCAACCCTCCGGGGCCTCCTTAGATCCTCCATGAGTTAAAAATCGCTCTGTTGGTTGCCTGGGACAAAATTCCTCAAATAAACAAGAACATCATCTAGAGCGTACCTGATCGCATGCAGGCGATGATCAGAGCCATAGGTGGAAACACACCTTATTAATTTTTAGTAAAATGTCCTTATTTTTTTTTTTTGTAACAAAACCTTTATTTTAATGTTCGTGTTTGTGGCGAACCAACTAATTATCTATGGTTCCCACTGTTAGATATAACCTGACAACACTAGTTGGGAAAGCGCGGGAAACCTCAAACTTGGCGGTCGTGTCCTTTTAAAGCTATAATTGAAAAATTGAAAAACGTTGTAATATAAGATCAGTAACCGTAGTTTTTAGTGTTCTATTTTCTTTTTCTTGTAATTTAACTTTAGTTTTTATAGTTTCTTCGGTAGTGGTAAGTTTTTATTTCATTTTATATTAGCGCGTGAAAATGAAGGACCCGCCTGACCCGGGGGACTCTGTACCCCCGGCAGGCATTTTTGTCACTATACTATCAAACGAATCGGGCATGGATACCGATGGGTCGTCTTCGGCACGTAACTTGAAAAAAGCCGTGCACATATTTGTAAGCACTGCAATAAGCGTCGCCGTACCCGTAAAAGCCACGGTACCGTGTCTTCGGGTTGTAGCTGTACGGATTTTACACCAGAAATTACTGCATCAGAACCCAACTGCTCAACTACTACAACGAATAACGCCCCTACTATCAATGTGCCCGATATTCCTGCTACGTCCTCAGTTGTTCCTTCTCAGATAGGTCGTAAAACTTATGATAAAACAGACGGCGCGCCTTTTGTCATTCATGTACAAAAAAACATAATTTCACCAGATGATGGAACGACACTGCACCCAATCACATTTGGCAAGTTCCTTAAACACAACGCCTTCCAAAACATAATTAACGGTAGTGTCAAAAAAATTGGGCGCAATAAAATTTCTCTTTCTTTTTCGAATTTCCTGGACGCAAATTCTTTTATTAGCCATAATAGTCTAGAATCTTATAATTATAAAGCTTTTATACCCACTTTTAATGTTACTAGAATGGGTTTAGTACGTGGTGTCCCTGCAGATTGGTCTCCGGAGGAAGTTATTGATAATATAACAGTACCAACTGGTTGTGGTCCAATTTTAAAAGTAAGACGCCTTAATTTTAAAACCATTGTTGATGATTCTACCATTTGGAAACCATCCCAATCCATAGTTGTTACATTTGATGGTTAGGTGCTACCGAAAAGAATTTTTATGTGCTATAATGCATTACCTGTAGATTTATATATTTTCCCTACTGTACAGTGTTTCAATTGCTGTCGTTTCGGTCACACTAAAATTCAGTGCAGGTCCAAACCTCGTTGTTATAAATGTAGCCAAAGCCACGCTGGGGACAGTTGTGACAGAGAACCAGAAAGTGCATCTTGCTGCCTTTGCTCTGGATATCATTATGCTACTAACAAGGTTTGCCCAGAATTTTCTAGACAAAAATTAATTAAAACATACATGGCACAAAGTTCAGTATCCTATGCTGAAGCAGCAAAAGTATATCCCCTTGTAACTAAATCGTATGCTGATACACTTTTATCTTCTCCATCCAAAAACTTTGCAGATACCCCATCCAGCTCTTCACCTAATAGAATGCCTGCTTCAACTAGCTATAAAAAGACTGTCTTTCTCAAACCACGCTCCCCTCCCAAATCTGTACAAGGATACAATAAAGAGGCTCACAATGCCATTATTAAAGATTTCAATATTCCTCAACCATCAGATGGTTGTGCTTTTTCTAATAATCATGATAATGAAAAAAATGACACAAATTTTTCTATAAACGATTTTCTTTCTGCATTACACAATCTTCTTGTTCAGTTCAACATTTCACCGTCCAGTGCTGCCCCTTGTTCCAATGTATCTCAATCCATTCATAATGGACAAAACATCCAAAATAATCCAGTGGAACTGCCGCAGTCTAGTAAATAAAAAGAGTGATGTTATATATCTTTTAAACAAATATGAGCCATTTGCCTTTGCCTTAGCAGAGACTTGGCTCAAATCTAATCATATTTTTAAAATTAATGGTTATTTAACCATTAGAGAGGATAGATCTGATGGGTATGGTGGAATAGCTATACTTATCAAGAATACTATACCTTTTTCTATCATTACATTACCTCCTCATAGTGAGGCAATTTCAATTGTAGCTATTAAAGTTCATAATATTTGTCTTGTTTCTATTTACATTCCCCACCCTTCTTCTTCTGTTCTTCAAGAGATTAATAATCTCTTTTCATCTCTTCCAAAGCCATTTTTAATATTAGGGGACTTTAATTGCCATCATCAATCATGGGGTTGTTCAACTTCTAATTGTTATGGCGATGAATTACTAGATATATTAGACTTACATAACTTATGCATCTTGAACACAGGAGCTGTCACACGTCGTTCAGATCCCAATCAGAACCAAAGTGCAATTGACCTTTCTATCTGTTCTCCAAACTTAGCCTCTTCACTAACTTGGCATACTCTGACCTCTACTTATGGTAGTGATCATTTTCCAATAGTTATTTCTTATCCTCTTTCTAAACGAAATGCACCATTAAGGAGATCAACATTAAAATATAAGCTACCTAATAGAAATAATAATGACTGGGACAAATTTAGAAACATTGTTGACAGCAAGCTTTGCTCCTTGCCTGTTATTTCCGATGGCAATGAAAACAGTTGTGCGGAAGCTTTAGCGCTCATATTAATTGCAGCAGCAGATGAAGTTTTTCCTGTAAAAAATAACAGTATTAATACAATTCCCTCGCCTCCATGGTGGGACCCTGAATGCACAGAAATGGTTTACAAACGTAAAGAGGCTGAATACAATTATAACCTCGATATGTCTGATAGTAATTTTGAAATCGTTACTAACATAATTAACGAAACTTATAAACTTTTTAAGAAGAAAAAAATTGAATCTTGGCGTAACTTTTGCACATCAATTTCACCGAATACTCACCCTACGATCGTCTGGCGCAATATTCGTAGATTTAGGTCCATTTACAAAGACCCTTCTCCTATTCCCGATTCTTTAGCCAATGAATTTTTAGACAAATTAGCTCCGCCTTGGGTTCCTGAGGCTATTAACCTTAACCTGTCTCTTGTAACTAGTAACCAAGACACTCATACGACGCTAGATCTCCCATTCACTCTCACTGAATTAAAAGGTGTTATCCATAAAACTAAGGATTCTGCACCAGGCATTGACGGCATCCCGTATTCCTTTTTTGCTAATTTAAATTATGTCGTCCTCGCCTCGGTTATTATTTAGAGCTTATTAATTCGATTATGTATACAGGAAACATCCCTGATGAATGGAAACGTCAAATGGTGTAAAACTCCATCTGATGCTTCTTCATACCATCCCATAGTTTTATCTTCAATTCTGATGAAATTAGCGGAGCACCTAATTAAAAATCGCCTTGAATGGTATGTTGAAAGAAAGGGTCTTTTGGCAGATTCACAATATGGCTTTAGGAAAGGTAAAAGTACAACTGACTGTTTAAGTATTTTAACAGCCGATATTCGGCTATCCTTCTCTAATAACCATTCGACCACTGCAGTTTTCCTTGATATTAATGCAGCTTACGATAATATTGTATTATCAGTTTTACAAAATAAATTAAAAGCCCTACAAGTTCCATTGAATTTGTCGAATTTCATTATTAAAATCCTGACTGATCGCTCTGTTATTATGATAATAGGACATCATGAGGTACCTCATCTTGTATGGAGAGGTCTCCCACAGGGTTCAGTGCTCAGCCCCCTTATTAACTTTTATGATGTGAATCATAAATAAGAAAACTTGTTGATGTTGAACAATATTTGTTTTATGTATTTTAAGGATTATAATGGGAATATTAAATCGAGAGTTTTAGAAAGACATAATATCAGTTACTTGACAACAGTCAGTGTCAGTAATAAACAAGTATTAAAAATAATAAATAAAAACCAAAGAGGATTGTTCCTCTTTACACCCTCTGAACTTTTTCAAAAATTGCTTATCTTCTTTAAGCCAATTTTTGTGCATAAATTTTCAATTCTTGGTCCAAAGAGTGGTTTTGTGAGCATATCTGCTAACTGGTGAACTGCCGGTACTTGCTTCACTTCAAGCTCTCCATTAGTTGCACACTCTCGCACAAACAAGTGTTTTAGTTTTATATGTTTAGTGCGCTTGTGATGCTCGTATTTAGGGTTGTGAGACAACTTGATCGCAGATTCATTGTCGAGATATAGCACTGGTTTTGGAACTTGGCCAAGTTCTTTAAAATACTGTTCAGCCATACAATTTCTTGTGCAGTTTCACTCGCAGCGATTATCTCAGCTTCGGTTGAAGAGAGAGAGACCACGCTTTGACGTTGGCTTCTCCAACTAATAGCCGCTCCTGACAGTAGGCAAACCATACCATACCGGTTGTGGATCTGCCTGTTTCTTGATCACCCCCGAGGTCAGCATCTGAGTAGCATACCAAATGCGTAGATTGCTCGATGGTTGATCTGTACACTAAACCCTTTTCAATCGTTCCTTTTAAGTAGCGGAAGATTCTCTTTAATAACAAGACATCTTTAGCCGTTGGTGTCTCCAAATTTCTTGAAGCTCTACTGATAGCATATGCTAGATTTCACGCTCTGCTACCATATTAACTTTTATGATGTGAATCATAAATAAGAAAACTTGTTGATGTTGAACAATATTTGTTTTATGTATTTTAAGGATTATAATGGGAATATTAAATCGAGAGTTTTAGAAAGACATAATATCAGTTACTTGACAACAGTCAGTGTCAGTACTAAACAAGTATTAAAAATAATAAATAAAAACCAAAGAGGATTGTTCCTCTTTACACCCCTCCTATACAATATTTACACTTTTGATTTAGACTCATCCTTAGCTAACCATGTTAAGGTTCTTGTTAAACTTTTATTGTATTCTTAAAGTTTATAATTGTTTAGTTGCCGTAGATGCAGAAATAAACGTTTTAATAAAACTTTGTTTTATTATGTAGAAAGCATATTTTTATATAATAAGTGACAAGACAAATATAACAAACATTGCTAAGCAACAAACCATCGGTAATATATAAAGGTTGTATATCTTCACATCCACGATACTTTTAGAGCTTGGACAAATCTTGAAGTCCAATTCTACAGCTTAGCATGTTCAGTCTTGGTCCAAACAATGGCTTCGTAAACATGTCCGCCAATTGCAATTCTGTAGAGACTTGTTTGACAGCGAAGTCTACATTCTGAATACATTCTCGAATGAAGAAATGTTTTATCTTGATATGTTTTGTTCTCTTATGGAACTCATAGGGTGGGTTCTCAGACAACCTTATAGCAGACTCATTGTCAACATAAATTGTCGGTTTTTCGTTCAGGTCTGTTAAGTCCGTTAATTCCTCCAGGAGTTCTTTTAGCCATAAGGCTTCTCTCGCAGTTTCTGTCATGGCTACGAGTTCGGCTTCCGTTGAAGAGATTGCTACTCTTGGTTGTTTTTGGCTTTTCCACATGATGGGACCGGAGAATAGGAAAATCATCCCTGACGTCGAATGGCCAGTTGTTGTGTCACCACCAAAATCAGCATCACTGAAACATATCAGCCTCTTCTCCCGGCTTTTCGCGAAGACAAGTCCTTTATCTATAGTACCCTTAAGGTATCTAAAAATTCGCTTAACTTTCATCACATCAAATCTAGTAGGAGTTTCTAGATGCCTTGACGCAACACTCACAGCGTAACTTATATCTGGCCTTGTAGCGACCATGAGGTATGCTAGGGCACCTACAGCTTGACGATAGGGAAATGACGAATTTGATTCATCATTTGATTCAACATCTTGTTCTTCATCTATGCCAATTTTTACTGCCGGCAGTTGCAGCGACTTTACAATTAGTCATTCCAAACTTTTCAAGTATCTTCTTAGAGTAAGACCTTTGGTTTAAAGTAATACAACCATCTTTGGTTTTATTAATTTCAAGTCCAAGGAAATAAGACGCCGGTTTTGTGGTTATTTTAAACCTATTTTTCAGTTCTTCAATAAATTTCCTTCCAGCATTTTCACTAGTTGAAGCCACCAAACCGTCATCTACGTAAAGTGTAATTAAGACTTGTTCACGTAAGTAAAGGCAAGGATCTTTAGTGCTTTGCTTGAATCCTGAATTTATAAGATACTCTGATATGCAGACATTCCAGCATAGAGGAGCTTGTTTCAGCCCGTAGAGGCTGCGTTTAAGTTTACACACTTTCTTAGTGCCATCATTGAATCCCTCTGGCTGCTTCATAAAGATTTCCTCTTTTACAGCTCCGTTTAGAAACGCAGTCGATACATCGAACTGTTGAAGTACCAAGTTTTCTCGAGCAGCTATTCCTAAGACAGCTCTTATAGTACTGAGGCGGGCTACCGGACTGAAAGTCTTCTGATAATCAACGCCAGGTTTTTGTGAAAAACCTTTTACTACTAGTCTGGCCTTATATCGCTCAATTGTACCATCTGGATTGTTCTTTATTTTGTAAACCCATTTACATGGCAATGGTTTACGATTTTTCGGAAAGTTGACTAATTCCCAAGTCTTCATTTCTTTCAATGATTCCATTTCATTTTCCATAGCCTCTAACCATTTGACCTTATCCTTGCTATTCATAGCATCATTAAACGTTTGAGGTTCTGTTTCATTATTCATATCCATGGCTGCCATAACATAATCCTCAAATATTTTAGGTCTGTCAATCTGTGATCTATCACGAAGATTGTATGACCTCCGTTCTTCTGGGACAAGAACAGATGCTTCGACATCTATGTCGTTTTCATTTGGTTTATCAGCAGTTTCACTGCCGTCATCAATCCCGATAGAGTCATAAAACAACTCGTTATTTTCATTTTATATAGGTACCTCGTTAGAACTTGCAATAACATTATCTTGTACTGCTTGCTGTCTACTAGCATTTTCTTTTGTAGTACCTTTTAAATATATTTCTATTTCATCCAATTCACTGTCAGTCTCGTTTGATCGCTTGTGATCATTTAATTCTTGAAAAGGAACAGAACTCACATTTTTACCATCTTCGTAGAACATTTTCTTTAAAATTCGAACATCCTTGGAAACAAGAATGCTTTTCTTCGATGGGACGTATATTCTAAACGCTTTTGAAACTTCCGAGTAACCAGCGAACATACCCGGAATCGCCTTTGAAGCAAATTTGTGTTCATGTTTTCCTTTCTTTAGGATGAACGTTTTAGTACCGAATACATATAGATGATTAACGCAGGGTTTTCTACCTACCCATCTTTCGAATGGTGTTTGGTTTTCAATACTCTGGTTAACGCTTCGGTTTGACAAGTAATTTGCAGTATAAACCGTTTCTGCCCATAAACACATAGGCGCTTTTGATTCCAACATCATGCATCTTGCTTTTTCTTATAAGGGTTCTATTTTTCCTTTCAGCGTTTCCATTTTGATGTGGAGTGTACGGTGCTGTCAATCTTCTTGCTATACCATTTTGCTTCAGAAATGTGTCAAACTTCAAATTTCTGTATTCCGTACCGTTATCGGTCTGTAGGCATTTAATTTTGTTTCCTGTGAAGTTCTCTGCTTCTACCTTGTAGTCTATGAATTTTTGTAAAACTTCGTCTTTATTTTTAATAAAGTATACTCGGCAGTATCTACTGTAGTCATCAATGAAACTTACGAAATACCTGTTGCCATTCAGTGAAGGTTGTTTCAGTGGTCCACAGACGTCACTGTGTACGATCTCAAGACGCTGACTCGTACGTGAATTATTTTTGTCACTCTTCTTGCTAGGCACTCTGCTCAATTTCCCTTCTATGCATATTTCACATTCACCTAAAGAACTATTACGGTTGAAATCTAATCCAATCAGGCTTTCATTCTTTAAGGCGAGCTTCAAGTCCCTTTCGCTCATGTGTCCCATTTTACAGTGCCATTGTTTAATAGCATCTGACTCCACTTCTTTTGCTACGTCATTACTACATTCTGTAGCATTGGCTCTATGTCTGTCAACATTATTATTTTTCGTTTGGAGATAATATAGACCATCGTCTTCTCTCACTGCTTGCATTTGTACTCCTCGCTTGTGATCATTAATTATTGCCTTCTTCTTAGTAAATAGAACAGTGAGTCCTTTATCTGTCATTTTCCCAACAGATAGAAGATTAGCACACAAGCTTGGTACATAAAGTGCATCACTTATTCCAATTTTTCCTTCTTCAATTTCTATTTCTGCAGGCCCTAACCCTTTTATCTCTGCAGTTTTTCCCTTTGAAGCGAGTTTAAGGGTTTTTGAAATTTTCTTCATTTCAATAAAAGGCTTATCTGAAAATGTCATATGTGACGTACATCCACTGTCAAGTATCCAGCATTTTTGGGCTTTGTCATTTATGAAGTAGCTACTGAAGAGATTTGTTTCTTTATCGTCCTTTTTGGTATAGCTGTTCTTAGACTTCCTATAACTATTTTTCTTGTCTGTATTCTTATTTTTACACCAGCATTTGGACGAGTCATGGCCTTTCTTTTTACAAATCTTGCAAAAAGTGTAGAAACTTTCTTCAGCATCATTCTTTACGCTAGTACTAGGGATGTCACGACGACGTGCATCACTCTCTTCTATAATTTTAATTTTTAGGTTTTCAGGGTCTGGAAGCGAGTCTTGTGATTCAATTGCAGTCCTGAAATTTTCGTATTCCGAAGAAAGGCTATAGAGCATCATGATTGACAACAGATCACTGTTGATATCAATATCCATATCTTTTAATTTATCTACAGTATCCATGAATTTCTTTAAATGCTCGCGTGTATCTGAACCTTCTTCTAGTTTAGCTAATATTAGTTGTTTTAGTAGGGTAGCCTTTCTGGCTGGACCCTTACTAGCATAGATGGATTCAAGAGTCGTCCACACATCTCTGGCAAATTTACAGTTTTTAATCTGTTTTAGTTCTGAAGGCGCTATCAACAACATTAGCTCTGACTTTGCCATTTCATCATCGTCAAGATCATTTTTTGACGCATCTACCTTTGGGTATTCTTTTACACATGCCCATAGTTTATTTTTTATTAAATATGCTTTTGCATGTATACACCATGTATCATAGTTTTCTTTTCCTAAAGGTTGAATTTTTACAATAGACATTTTGAATTTTTACCTTTTCGTTTTTCTTCTAATTTTACATATTTCGCTCTGCTACCATGTTAAACTTTTATTGTATTCTTAAAGTTTATAATTGTTTAGTTGCCGTAGATGCAGAAATAAACGTTTTAATAAAACTTTGTTTTATTATGTAGAAAGCATATTTTTATATAATAAGTGACAAGACAAATATAACAAACATTGCTAAGCAACAAACCATCGGTAATATATAAAGGTTGTATATCTTCACAGTTCTTCAATATGCCGATGATTTAGTATTGTATTCTTCAAGCCAATCTGTTGAACAAGCTAGCTATGCTATCAATTCTGCTTTATCTACTTTGGAGTCATGGTTACATCTGAATGGTTTGGATTTATCTACGTCTAAAAGCGCAGCTGTTTTGTTCACCCGAAAGAGAAATATTCCCTTAGTAAACATCTTTTATAAGGGAATACTTATTCCAGTTAAAGATAATTTCAGATATCTAGGTATAATACTAGATTGTAAATTAAGTAGTGTTCCTCATAGTGATTATATTGTTAACAAATGTGAAAATCACCTAAACATGCTTAGATGCCTATCTGGTGTGTGGTGGGGTGCACATCCATTTTCTTTGAAACTTATTTACAATGCAATCATCAGAAGCACCCTGGATTATGGATTGTTCGTTCTAGAACCTTGTAGTGCTATGGCTTTAAAAAAACTGGATCGCATCCAGTCTAAAGCATTGCGCTAAATTTCTGGAGCCATGAAGTCTAGTCCCATTAATGCACTCCAAGTAGAATGCGGAGAAGCTCCTTCATACTGTTACGTCGTACGTACGAGATCTTTCGAGAAAGCACGGATTAAAGTGTGTTTGCGCTAAAAGCTTCGAGAAGCATTCTATTATTATTAGTTTGAAGTTAAGTAGGTAACTACTTATAAACAATATTAGAACTCGTCATTGTAATTTCGACCGTACGCCGAGGGCATAAAGTACCTATTTCTTTATTCGGTACAAGTAGGTTATTATTTTTTATACCTACTACTTTTGTATTTCCTGGTAATGTTTATTTGTTGATGTTTTTCTGGAACCGTTCCACACGTCGCCAGAATGTTCGTGAATATTGGCGGTATAAAAGCAGAGCGCCGACACACGATGTAGTCAGTCTTTGAGTATCAACTCGAGCCCAGGCCCCAGAGACGCAGGAGAAGCTCCGGCGAGACCGCGTCGGAGGAGGCGAAGCGGTACTGCCTTGACCCGCCGCGGCCACAGCGCGAAAGCGCGCCGCGGGGTCGGGACGCGCCGCAATCGCCCTCCTTCTCGGACGCGGTCCGCCGGCGTACACCGCCGATGTCGCCGACACCCTCTGTGTCGCCCACAGAGGTAAGTACCCGGAACATACCCCCGACCGGTAGGACAACTACCCCCCCCCCTGATGCCCCCCCGGGCGCTTTGGCGCCGGGGAAAAAGAAGAAATTGAGATTTCCCCCGCTGGTAGTGGAGACGCTACCAAATTGGGCCGCGCACTTCCGGGCCATCCGGGAAAAGCTGGGCCGGCCCCCGAATGCTCGTCCCTACGGGACCGGGGTGAGGTTCACCCCGGAAACCGAGGATGAGTATCGGCTGGTCCAGCGCTACTTGACCGGCCTGGAAAAGAGTAGCGGCGTAAGCTGGTTTGCTTACTCACTGCCAGCGGAGAAGAACCTAAAGATCGCCATCAGGGGCCTACCGGCGGATACGGACCCGAAGGAGATCGAGGAGGAACTCCGGGAGATGGGGCACCAGCCGGAGTATGTGCGTCACATAAAGGGCGCACTTGGACGACCCGGCTGCGTGTTCCACGCTATTCTTAAGAAGACCCCGGACGTTAGGGAGGTATATGGCACCACCGTGTTCATGAACATGCGTGGTGTCAAAATAGAGGCTTGGCGTGGGAAGCGTGGGCCCGCACAGTGCCACCGGTGCCAGCGATTCCGTCATAGTTCGCACCAGTGTCACCGCCCGCTCGCTTGTGTACGATGCGGGGCGGAGCACGCGGCCCGTGACTGTCCGCGACCGCGGGAAGATCCGGCCACCTGCGCAAATTGCGGTGGCCCGCATCCCGCAAATAACACCAAATGCCCCGTATTCGAGCGTGAGATACGGAATAAGCGAGCGGGGACCGTCGCCATCACGGCCACAAGACGGGCCCAAACAACTGGGCCACAAGCCCAGATGGCAACAGTCGTCCAGACTGACGGCGCGACGTTGATGGCGGCGGCGAATGAGCCCACCACCAGGACGCAAGCCCCCTCCTCTGGGCGGAGGAAGAAGAAGCGCGGGGGGAAAGGGAGAAAGAGGAACTCCCCCCCGGGCGCAAAAGATGACCCCCCCACGGCCGCCCCTGCCTCCACGGCAGCGCAGGTTGTGCACAAGGGAACCGACATGAAGCGAATGGGCGAACCTACCACTAGCGCCAAGCAATCGCTGCGGCAGAATGCCGGATTAGAAAGGTTCGCCCAAAAACCGCATGGCGCCGCCACCGCCGCGGCGAAAGTCATGAAGACGCCGCGGCCAATCATAGTGCAGGAAAACTTCCCTGCACTGACGAGTGGCGGCGCTCTAGTCGCCGCATCTGCCGATACTTTGCCAAATGTATCGGCAAATAAACAGAGAACGGCCAAACAAAACAAAGAATTCACAACCTGCGCAATAAAGCTCCTGATGGATCTCATCAGGGCTTTGAGGCAGGGCCGAGACATAGAGGCAGTGGTCTTCGACGGCCTGGCCACTCTGCTCGCTCTCTGTGATGGCTAGGCCGTTGCGGATCATACATTGGAATGCCCGCGGCCTAAGGGAAAAGGTCGCCCTCCTCCGCCACCTCCTTCGGGAACAGGACGTCGACGTGGCGCTCATCAACGAGACGCTCCTGGGACCCGAAGATAGGGTCAGGGTCCCAGGATATTACCTGTACCGGAAGGACGAAAGGTCGGCACAGAACGCCCGCTACCGTGGTCTGGCGGTACTTGTGAGGCGGAGAGTCGTCCATCAGGAGCTCCCCCCGCCGAACCTCAGCACGTTCTACGCGCTGGGTGTGCAACTGCATGTTGCCGGCGAGGACATAAACATCTACGCGTGCTACAAGCCGCCCGCGTCTCCCATGGACATGGTTGAGATGCGGGCCCTACTTAGCACGCGTAACGGTAACGCGGTCCTCCTCGCCGGCGACTTAAATTGTAAGCACCCGGCGTGGAACTCTACAAATATTAACAACGGGGGGAGACGGCTCTTCGCGGACGCGGAAGCCTTCGGGTATACGGTGTCCGGCCCGGAGACGCCCACCCATTACCCGGACGACCCAGGGCGGATGCCAGATGTGCTGGACGTCGTAGTCCACCGAGGGCTACACCGCCAGATCACCCAACAAGTGATTGACGACGAGTTGCGGTCTGACCACCAACCCGTACTCGTCGTCCTATCGGGTGTGCCGACCCGACTGAAGCCTCTAGCGCCACGTCGACGTACCGATTGGACTACCTTCGGAGAGATGCTAGACGCCACCACGCCAGCTCGGCCCATCGTCACCTCCGCGGACGTGGACCAGACAGCGGGTGACGTCACTGCTTGCATCCAAAGCGCCTTACAAGCGGCGACAACTTCAGTGCCGCAGGGGAGAGGGCTACTGCCGCCCCTGCCGGCACATATTACAAGATTGATCGCCGAGAAGAGGCGCCTACGCAAGCAGTGGCAACAGCTTAGATGCCCGAGTCTTAAGACAAGACTTAACCGTCTCGCGGAGAAGGTGAAGGCCGAGCTGGTGGCCCACACCGCCGCGGGCTGGGAGGAAAGAATAGACGCGACGACGGACAGCTGGCCGTCGGTACACGCGCTCTGCCGCCAACTAACGAGTACCCCAGTCCCGCCGCGCCCTCTACTGAATAGCGACGGGGCGCTCAAATACGCATCGGAGGACCGGGCGGAGGTCTTCGCCAGTCACCTGGAGCGTCAGTTCCGGCCGAACCCTGCGACCGACTACGATCATGTCGCAGCAGTCGAGCAACACCTTGGAGACTACTTCGCGACGCCGATAGCTCCCGAAGAAGACCCAATATTTTTCTCGCCTGGCGCAGTGAGACGCGCCATCCTGAGGACCAAGCCCAAGAAGGCCCCCGGAGCTGACGGTATCACCAACACAGTGCTGCGCCATTTGCCGTTCCGTACCGTAGCGGCACTGGCGCGCCTGTTTACGGCGGTACTGCGCACGGGGACCTTTCCCGCGGCTTGGAAGGAGGGGCGCGTCATAATGCTGCCCAAGGCGGGGAAGAATGTACTGAAGCCAGAGAGCTATCGGCCAATCACCTTGCTGCCATCCATCTCCAAGGTGTTCGAGGCGCTCCTGCTGCGACACCTCACACCACACATCGTGCCGCGACCCGAGCAGTTTGGGTTCCGGTCGGAGCACAGCACGACGCTCCAGCTGTCGAGGGTACTGCACCACATGACCGCTGCATTAGACAAGAAGGAGTACTCGGTGGCAGTATTCCTCGACATGGAGAAGGCCTTCGACCGTGTGTGGCACGAGGGTCTTCTTTACAAACTCGCCACCTCAGACGCGCCCCGTCGCGTAGTGAAGGTGGTGTCTAGCTTTCTCTCCCACAGGACTGTCAGGGTGGTGGTCGACGGAGCGCTCTCTAGCGCCCGCCCGGTGCTCGCCGGCGTACCACAGGGTAGCTGCATCTCGCCTGCGTGCTACTCACGTTACACCGACGACATCCCCACCACCAAAGATGCGATGCTCGCGCTGTATGCAGATGACGCCGCGTACATCACTACATCGCTTAACGCGAAGTACGCGGCGTCCAAAATGCAGCGCGCCCTCGACGCGCTCCCCGCATGGCTGTCGAAATGGCGGCTCTCGGTTAACGTGGGTAAGACGCAGGCGCTCATCACCGGGTGCGCGCCCCTCCCACCACCCCTGACACTTCAAGGAGCAGCAGTCGATTGGTCGCCCCGGGCTAAGTACCTGGGTGTGACCATCGACCGCCGCCTCACGATGGGGCCACATGTCCGTAAGGTCGCCGCGCAGGGTAGGGTCGCCCGCAACCTCCTTTACCCAGTGCTCTCTTCCAGCATCCCGGCGCGCGTCAAGCTGAGCGTGTACAAGATGTACATTCGCCCAGTCTTGACGTACGCCGCCCCCGCTTGGTTCGCCCTCACGAGTGAGTTGAGCCGAAAGCTGCTCCGCGCGCAACAACATCTTGCGCTGCGGACCATTGTTGACGCTCCTCATCTCGTGAGGAATGATGTCATCCAGCGGGATCTCGGAATCGAGAGCCTGGATGAGTTTGTGCGGCGACTCGCGAAGGCCATGTTCGCGCGTGCCGACGCTTCTGCCTGGCCCCATGTCAGGCAGATAGCGCCCTTGCACGCGCGGCCGCCTGACGCGAGACCCCTGCCCCGCGACCTGGTAGCGGACCCTTGACCCCATCGCACCGGATTTGACGCCTCGAGTAAGCAGCATCCAGGTTACACGCAGCTTACTCGATATAATAAGACTTTACAGATGTACACATACATCTGTTGTGCGGCGTGTTCTAAGTTAATATAGGCATGTCGCACAACTGCATACAGACAACCATATCTATACATGCATCTATACACAACACGAGCGGGCGCGACGCGGGCCGCGACGCACGTAATACACTGAGCGGTGTTACTCTACAACACTAGCCGCTCATACATACGAGACTGCCTGCCTCTCAATCCGCAAACGGCTCGATCTGTGAACGGGGCGAGAGGTAGACTACATATTAACATGTAGGTGTGTCGAGTCGGCATCCTCGTCGCTGGTCGTCTTCGCTGGGCCTCCCCCAGGTAACTGGGGGTCTCACCTGGCGGGGATTGACCGCCGGGATGTCGTGAAGAAAGCGGCGCTACAGGAGTTAGCGCCGTGGCGCGCCTACAATAATATTCATAGCAACCAAACACACAGACGTATCTTGCTCGCAAGATACGTCGAATGCTACGACGCCGTCCGAGGCGCATCCAATTGAGGGGCCCATATTAATGGGTCACCGTATGGCTCCCGCGGGCGAGGGGCGATGCCCCGACCCCGCTCGCCACGTCCCCTTGCGGGGACGTCGCGACGACCCGGTATCCGATGTAGTCAGTCTGATTTAGGCGATACAACGAAGCGAATCGAAGTGAACTAGACGTGCGATATCTGAGCGAATAGTGATCAGTGGTGTATTTGTGATTAAGTTTTAAGTGTTTTGTGTTCAATAAAGTTATTTAATTGTCTGATTGGTAGTAATTAATTTATCCCATACCCAGCTCGTAACAATTTGGTGTCAGAAGTGAGGGATAAATTATGCCAATTCTACCGAAGGACGACATGGACGGCATCCGTACCAGGAGTCAGCGACAGCAGGACATGGACCAAAGGCGGTTTGGACATTCTCCAACACAGACACCGGATGGTGTCCAGCCTACGTCAGTGCCAGTCGCTGGCCCATCCGCAGTTTCTACAGCATCAATGGCGCCAGACTTGTCAGCTTTAATGGCGCTGCTGCAGGAGCAGTCTCGCCGTCAAGAGGAGCAGGCTCGCCGGTTGGAAGAGCAGTTGCAGCGAGATAAAGAGGAGCAAGTCCGCCGCCAAGAGGAGCAGGTTCGCCGGTTGGAAGAGCAGTTGCAGCGAGACAAAGAGGAGCAGGTCCGCCGCCAAGACGAGCAGATGCTCCTCATAAAGGATCTTCATGCAACTTTTGGCAAAGACCTAAAGGTGATGAAGGATCAGGTACAGCAGCACGAGAATCGCCTCTCAGAAGCCGAAGTTCAGATCGCTGGGGTGAAGAAGGCTTTGGGGGAACTTAAGACTGGAGACGTGACTGTAGCTTCAGTAGTTGCTGCACCTTCAGCGCGGGGCTTTAAGGTGCCTCCATTCGATGGCACATCTTCGTGGTCGGCTTATAAAATTCAATTTGAGGCCGTTATGAAGGCGAATGGATGGACAAAACCGCAAGCCATGACTGCGCTCACCTTGGGCCTCCGAGACCAGGCCCTAAACATTCTTGAGGCGCTCGGCAAGAATGTAACCTACGAGCAGCTGCTGGAGGCGTTAGAGTCCAGATACGGCGACGCACACCTGGAGCACGTATTTCGTGCTAAGTTGAAGGATCGTGTTCAACGTAGTGCCGAGAACCTACAGCAGTGGGCCCTCGAAGTTGAAAAGCTGGTTCGGAAAGCATACCAGTCTGCCCCTGCACTTATCGATGGGACTCTGGTACAAGCGTTCGTTGATGGAATACGCGACCTAGAAGTTAGAGCCGCTGTGAGACTTGGGCATCATGAGACGCTGAAAGACGCCTTGGCCCATGCCTTAGAAGTAGAGGCAGTGAGGCAGGACCACCGAACGCACCGCGTCAGGGAGGTTGTAGCATCACCTGTACGCGACCGGCCGCAAGGGTACAGTCCTAGGTGCTACACTTGCGGAGAAAGGGGTCATTTTCGGTCAAGCTGTCCTAAGCGCAGCACCCCGAGAGAAGACCAGCAGGGAAGGGTGGCTGAAGTGACTGCCCAGCCACAGCAGGGAAACGAGTAAATGCCAGGACTGGGGGGCGGGTGCTGGCTGGTATTGAAAGAGCCCCGAGAATCTTGATCTCGCAAGCACATGATGGGAACAGCCTGACCATCAAAGGCGAAGTCAACGGAACACCATGCAAACTGACGTTGGATACTGGAGCTTCTCACACGGTCGTCAATTCTCACCTAGCAAGTCGGTTTCTTGGGGACTATGTCAATAACCACGACCGTATACGATTACTAACAGCTACCGGTCAGCACATAATCGTCCGAGGCAAGAAGGAGGTGGAGTTAAAATTGGGTGATAGAACTTACCAGCACAATGTCATCGTGGCCGATATAGTGGACGATTGCATCTTGGGCTTGGACTTCATGCGGAAACATCGTTGCGAGATCGACGTTGATCAAGGAGTATTGAAATGTGGTTTAGATGAAGTCTTCATGGAAGGTGCACCATCAGGAAAAGTGTACTGCTTGAAAGAGATTGTTCTTCCTCGCAGATCAGAAACAATTGTGCCAATTAGTTTACCACAGAATTCTAGACACAAAGATCGAAGTGTTCTGATAGAAAGGGTGAACAATGACTTCCCATGGAAGATGGCACGTACTCTGGTCAAGGCCACCAACGTCTCAGCAGTACGCATACTGAATCCAAGTGACAAGGAGCATGTGATCAAGAAGGGCACCTTGATCGGTACTTGCGAGGAAGTAGCTTGGATGCGTCAATTGCAGGATCCGCCTACCGGAAATAAAATTCGTAGTGCAAAATTTGACGTGTCAACGCTTTTGGAAAACTGCGATTTAACTAAAGGAGAAATGGACAAGGCTAAGAAGATGTTACTTCAGTACGCCGACACTTTCTCTTCAAACGATGCTGACATAGGGAGAACTGGACTTGTTCAGCATAAGATTAATACAGGCAACGAGTTACCAATCCGTCAGCGACCAAGAAGACTGCCAGTTGCACGAGAAAAAGAGGTGGAAACCATGATTGAGGGAATGGTGAAGGACGGTGTTATAGAACCTTCATCGAGTCCATGGTGTTCTCCTGTGGTCCTGGTAAAGAAAAAGGACGGCAGTATACGCTTCTGTGTGGATTATCGACGACTGAACGACGTCACGAAGAAGGACAGCTACCCGCTGCCTAGGATCGATGACACACTGGATACGCTGACTGGTATGAAGTGGTTTACCACACTTGACCTGAAAAGTGGCTACTGGCAAGTAGAAATAGACCCCAAGGATAAGGAGAAAACTGCATTTTCAACAGGAAAAGGGTTGTGGCAGTTTAAAGTTATGCCATTCGGTTTGTGCAATGCTCCTGCGACGTTTGAAAGGTTGATGGAGCAAGTACTCGCCGGATTGATTGGAGACGCATGTCTTGTATATCTAGACGACATTATCATCGTGGGCCGTACATTTGAAGATCACCTTAAAAACCTCAACCGAGTGCTGTCGAAAATCCAAACAGCAAATCTCAAGTTAAGTCCGAAAAAGTGCTCGTTTTTCAGACAACAAGTAAACTTTTTAGGACACATAGTTTCGGGGGAAGGTGTTCAAACAGACCCATAAAAGTTATCGCCGTCAAGGATTGGCCAGTTCCGAAAGACAAGACACAGGTCAGAGCATTTCTGGGTTTGTGCTCCTACTATAGAAGGTTTGTCAAGAATTTTGCCGACATTGCGAAACCTCTGCACAAACTCACTGAGGAAAAGCGGCAATTCTGTTGGGACGAGAACTGCGACGTCGCATTTCAGGAATTAAAGAAACGTCTGTGCAATACACCTATTTTGGGATATCCTGACACTGAAAATGACTTCATAGTTGACACCGATGCAAGTAATACTGGAATTGGAGGCGTGCTGTCTCAACGGAAAGGAGACCAAGAGGTTGTGATAGCTTACTTCAGCAAGTCTTTATCCAAACCAGAAAGAAATTACTGCGTTACAAGACGGGAGCTACTCGCCGTAGTAAAGACATTGCAGCACTTCAGTAAATATTTGCTGGGACGTAAATTCCAATTACGAACTGACCATGCTGCATTGAAGTGGCTATTACAGTTTAAGAATCCAGAGGGGCAAGTGGCGAGATGGATTGAACTACTACAAGAGTTTGACTTCATAACTGAACATCGCAGTGGGAGAACTCACGGTAACGCAGACGCCTTGTCAAGAAGACCTTGTCCTGAAGACTGTAAGCACTGTGCCAGGCAAGAGACTAAGGAAGTAGTGCCCGTGAGGATGCTTAGAACAGATCTCAGCGATGAATGGAAGGAAACCCTACAGCAGGCTCAGCAAAATGACTCGGACATCAAACCGATCTTCGAGTGGGTCAAAGCTGGTGCTCCTAAACCTAAGTGGAGTGATGTGGCTGCGATGAGTTCCATCACGAAGAGTTATTGGGCGCAATGGAACAGCTTGGTGAACCAGGATGGAGTCTTGTGCCGTAAATGGGAAAACGCTCGAGGGGACAGCTGTCATCTACAAATGGTTGTCCCTAAAGCTAAGGTACCGGATGTTCTACGGCTCTACCATGATGGATGTTCAGGAGGACATATGGGGGTAAAAAGGACTCTACTAAAAATTCGAGAACGCTTTTGAAATGCAAGACACCTGTTATCTCAATATTAATACTAGACTATATCGTTTAACTACTAAGTTTATTATTCTTTGTTTGTGCATACGATTGCTCCGCTGTCGCTTGGACACTGTGTCATGTGATAAAATACACACTTATTACAACTGGGTCGAGTTTCATTGAAACAAACGGGCGCCATAACGCGCCTAAATTGGTGACCCCGACGATAGAAGAACATATCCACGTAAAAAAAAGAACTGGCATCCAGTTTTGTAAAGTGCAACGAGCTCACTCTCATCCCGGGCAGCGGTTTTCTTTATGAACAAGTTCAAGTCGGTACCTACTCGTCGCCCTTACATTAGGCGAGTTTACTTACGAAAATCGAGGATTTAGCTTTTTTCGAACATTCTTGCTATTACATTGACTAACTGTAAAGAGGAACAATCCTCTTTGGTTTTTATTTATTATTTTTAATACTTGTTTAGTACTGACACTGACTGTTGTCAAGTAACTGATATATGTCTTTCTAAAACTCTCGATTTAATATTCCCATTATAATCCTTAAAATACATAAAACAAATATTGTTCAACATCAACAAGTTTTCTTATTTATGATTCACATCATAAAAGTTAATATGGTAGCAGAGCGTGAAGACTGAAGATTTTTTTTTTTTTTCTCGTCGTCACACAAATGACGATCGTTGTTGAACATAAGGAAAATGGGCTCTGATCGGTTTTTGGACACAATGCCGAAAACTACGTATCACATTGACCCACTACGTCAAGATAATTACGACACTTGGGTAATACAAGCCGAAGCAGTTTTAGTAAAACGACATTTATGGAAATATGTAGAAGCTCCCCTCGCTGAAAACGCAAGTGCTGAAGACATCGAAGGAGACAAACAAGCGAGATGTGAGTTGATCCTTATAATCGCTCCTTCACTTCTGAGAGAAATTAAAAAGTGCACCTCTGCAAAAGCTTTATGGGACAAACTGAAAGAGATACATGCGAGTCAAGGTCCTGCGCGCAAAGCATCCCTTCTCAAACAGTTGATCCTTACGAAACTTGAAGGTAACGATGTTCGCGCACACCTAAACAAGTTCATGGATACGGTGGACAAACTGGCTGACATGAGCGTAGTCATTCATGAAGATCTACTAACCATCATGATGCTATACAGCCTTTCGCCAAAATATGATAACTTTCGCGTAGCAATAGAATCACGTGACGTCCTACCAAAACCCGAAGAACTTAAAATCAAAATTATAGAAGAAAGTGACGCTCGTCATGAAAACAGTACCAATTCGCAACATGCCACTGGTTCACAAGACAACGAGGACAATGCACTCTACGTTTGCTGCAAAACTTGTAACAAATCAGGTAGAAACATATTCCAAAAGAAGACACACAAGATCTGTACTGTCTGCTGGAAGAAAAATAAGGAGAAGTCAAAATATAGAAAGAACGACGACTCTAACTACGCTGATGAATGCCTCCTGTCTTCAAATAGAGCCGACTGGGTACTAGACAGCGGTTGCACCTCTCACATGACTCCACACCAAGACTATTTTAAGGAATTGAAATCAGTATCTCGAAAATTAAAGTTCGCGTCTGAAGAAAATTCGACCGAAATCAAAGGGGAAGGCAGAGTTACATTTCAAAACACACCTGGAAAAATCCATTTGGAAAATACACTCTTTGTACCTTCACTTTCCACTAACTTACTCTCAGTGCCGAGCATGACCGACTATGGAGCTTCAGTAAAGTTCATTAAGGATAAAGCATTCAATACGGAACAAAACTGGAAGACTGCTTTTGACTGCAAACAAAATCAACGGGCTTTACTACGTGCAAACGCCAAAAATAAATAGAAGCTTCGCAGCGACGCCTAACATAAGTTCAACGAACGTACAACCTGGCTCGTTACTAGACTGGCACAGAAGACTTGGTCACATGAACGAAAAAGATCTTCACACATCACTTAACAATGACGCACTTATTGGTTTAAAATTTTACAAAACCGACAACTTGTCAGACTGTGAAACATGCATCAAAGCAAAAATGACCACAGTTCCCTGCCCTCGTAAACGTACAACTCCTCGAACAACAGAACGACTAGGAATAGTTCACAGTGACGTCTGTGGCCCTATCGGTACACCTTCTGTGGGCGGCAATAGATACTTTGTCACCTTCGTCGATGACTACAGTCGATACGGACGTGTGTACTTCTTGAAAAACAAATCAGAAGTTCTAGACAAGTTCAACGAATACAAACACGAAGTAGAGAAGTTCACTGGCAATAATATAAAATGCTTAAAAACGGACAACGGGACAGAATACATCAATGCAAAATTTGATAGCTATTTAAAAGCACAAGGAATAGCTCGACGCCTGTCCGCACCTTACACGCCCCACCAAAATGGACTAGCCGAAAGGACCGTACGCTGATTGAAAAGGCTCGGGCGATGTTGATAGACGCAGGAGCGCCGTTGCAACTATGGGCAGAAGCCGTTGGCACGGCCAACTATCTTTGCAATAGAAGCATAAACAGCAGCATCGAAAATAAAACGCCTTTCGAGTTATGGGTACTACGAAAGCCCTGTGTAAACCATTTACAGTCTTTTGGATCCAAAACCTTTGTACTGAAGAAAGGACCTAAAGGCCATAAATTTGCTTCAAAAGCAATACCAGGGATGTTTGTTGGTTACTCTGACACCAGCAAAGCATATAGGGTGTACATTCCGTCCAAACGTAAGACAATTATTTCAAAAGACGTAAAAGTAATAAAGAACAACTATTACTCAAACACATTGGACAACATCGACAACCTTACCTACAGTGAAAACGATATCAATGATTCGGTTCCTGCAACAGACAAAACTACAGTACAAATAGATTTTTCGGACGAAACACATGAAAAACGACCTCACTGAAAATAACACAGAAGCTGATCCTGTACCAAACAATGAACACTTTGATTACCAATCAAATGACGTTAACGGTCAAGCAGTTGATAGTGATTCAGACGACGAACAGTATCATGAGGTTAATAACGAAGAAAATATTGCTGTACCAGAACCTGAAACGAATCGTTACAATTTAAGAGACAGATCAGCACTACAAACGCCACAACGGTATGATGACTTCGTACTGGCATCAGTTGCTGAGGTAGAAAATTTGCCAAGCGATCCGGTGACTTACAAACAAGCATTGAACTCACCTTATAAACAAAATTGGATCAAGGCCATGCTAAGCGAAATACAGTCACTAAAAGAAAATGAAACATGGGACTTAGTGGTATTACCTAAAGGAAGAAAAGCACTACCATGCAAATGGATTTACAAACTGAAAACGAATGCCGATGGCTCAATTGACAAATTTAAAGCCAGGGTAGTAGTCAAAGGATATTCTCAACAAGAAGGCGTCGACTACGACAAAACGTTTAGTCCTGTGGCTCGTCTTAGCACTATACGAGCAATCATAGCAATCGCTGCTAAAGAAAATTTGAATCTACGTCAATTCGATGTAGCAACAGCTTTCCTTAATGGCACAGTTGAGGAAGAAATCTACATGCGTCAACCTGAAGGTTTCAACGATGGAACAAACCGGGTGTGCAATCTGAAATGCAGCCTGTATGGACTCAAGCAAGCGCCACGATGCTGGAATTCATGCATAACTGAATACTTTAAGAAAAATTGGCTTCAAACAATGTGAAGCAGATCCTTGCTTGTACACCAGAAACAGAGGACAGTGCAAACTCTTGATCGGATTGTACATCGATGATGGACTTTTAGCATGCAATACTACATCTGCAGGAGATGAGTTTATCAAGGAACTACAAGCTCGATTCAAGATAACTACAAAACCTGCATCTTATTTCCTAGGCATGGAAATAAAGGCCGAGAAAGGCAGAATCACACTATGCCAACAAGCCTACACTAAAAAGGTTTTGGAAAAGTTTGGCATGATGAACTGCAAACCAACGCCAACTCCAATAACAAAAGAAAATCTTGACGACAGTGATGAACCTGGTAATCACGCGTCAGATTTCCCATATAGACAGGCTGTTGGAGCCCTTACTTATCTAGCAGTAGGCACAAGACCAGATCTAGCATATGCTATCAGTAGAGCTTCAAGAAATTTGGAGACACCAACGGCTAAAGATGTCTTGTTATTAAAGAGAATCTTCCGCTACTTAAAAGGAACGATTGAAAAGGGTTTAGTGTACAGATCAACCATCGAGCAATCTACGCATTTGGTATGCTACTCAGATGCTGACCTCGGGGGTGATCAAGAAACAGGCAGATTCACAACCGGTATGGTTTGCCTACTGTCAGGAGCGGCTATCAGTTGGAGAAGCCAACGTCAAAGCGTGGTCTCTCTCTCTTCAACCGAAGCTGAGATAATCGCTGCGAGTGAACAAGAAATCGGTGCACAAGAAATTGTATGACTGAACAGTCTTTTAAAGAACTTAGCCAAGTTACAAAAACCAGTGCTATATCTCGACAATGAATCTGCGATCAAGTTGTCTCACAACCCTAAATACGAGCATCACAAGCGCACTAAACATATAAAACTAAAACACTTGTTTGTGCGCGAGTGTGCAACTAATGGAGAGCTTGAAGTGAAACAAGTACCGGCAGTTCACCAGTTAGCAGATATGCTCACAAAACCACTCTTCGGACCAAGAATTGAAAATTTATGCACAAAAATTGGCTTAAAGAAGATAAGCAATTTTTGAAAAAGTTCGGAGGGTGTAAAGAGGAACAATCCTCTTTGGTTTTTATTTATTATTTTTAATACTTGTTTAGTACTGACACTGACTGTTGTCAAGTAACTGATATATGTCTTTCTAAAACTCTCGATTTAATATTCCCATTATAATCCTTAAAATACATACAACAATTAATATTGTTCAACATCAACAAGTTTTCTTATTTATGATTCACATCATAAAAGTTAATACTAACTATAATTATAGTGTTCAGCTGTGCATACTCTCTGTGCCAAATTACACCGAATTTGATTTTGAACTACAACCTGCAGGGCTAACATGACAAGCACGAGAACGCTCTTTTTCTCGTTTTATCGTAATTTTTCTATGAATCGGACGTCATTCTAATGTCTAAAATGACCGTAAACGACGAGTTAACTCGAAAAAGGCACTTTGACATTTCTTTATGAAACACCCTGAAAGGAACATAAAATTTTCGAAATTAATTTCTAAAAATCCACCGCATTGAAATACAGGAAAAAAATAAAGAAGAACCTAAGTAGATGTGCCAACACTTTCATCACGAAATATTTGCGAAATCGACCTTTTCTATTTACACTATTTACCTTCTTAATTTTAAAGGAATAGGTAGGTATATATTTTTTAATGTATGTATGTATAATAGTCATTTGTGCAACAGGAGAGCAAAGTTGGTTTATAAAAAAAAAATTCACAGCCGGCATCTTGGATTTACATTTTAATGTCAATATCGGCTTTAGCGCCCTCGAAAACTATGAAAACGACCCCCTTGACGAAAAATTAGAAAATTTTCGCAGCCGCCATCTTGGATTTGCTTTTTGACCAAATTCATACTATCTATCTCTATCTCTTTCTTTCTCTTTGAATTATAAGAGACAGTCACAAGCGCCCTTTCGCGTGACGATTTCTGCCAGTGCACTCCTACTGCAAGCCGCCTTAAAGAACTTCATTCCAAAATATGTAATAACAGCATTGAAATAAAACCTCAACAAATGATTTGCATTACGGTTCTATGTGTATCCGAACGTTGTATTGTTTGTTTCTTGTAAGGGTCTACTAGCTATGGAATTTTAAAATCGAACTTCGATTTGACTTGTTCCTGTCTCTCGCTCTTTTCGTATCGAAGTGAAAGTGACAGAACAAAGTGAGGTTCATATCTTTGAGTATATATGTTCTGTGGCCTTATCGCTTTCCGCGATCTCTTCCAGCACGCGTAGCATGACCACCGTAGAAACGAGTTGTGTCGACAGAAGAACAGACAAAAATGACGTTCCGTGTAGACAGGATGGCAGTAAAGTAGACAGACACAACTGCACTTTTTACGCAATTCACCCTTTCATAATTCGACTCAGAATTGTTTGTTTTGTCATAGGATTTTTTTTTTTCTTTGTTTGATTCTCAATTTTTATTGATATTAAGAGTGTCGAAGTATCGTATTTTGTAAGAAAACAATATTACAGTAATTGTACATGTGACTGATACACAAGTAGCGTCCTCTGTTGTCGTGTAGCGGAAGCAGTGGATTAGTGAATAGTTTACGCGAAAATATCGATTTAATGCTCGCTACTCGACACTGGAGGCGCTGTTTTATGAATGAGCATTGTAATATTATGAATGAATGCTCGCTACTCGACACTGGAGGCGCTGTTTTATGAATGAGTATTGTAATATTATGAATGAATGTTGTAGTAGTCGCCTCTCGACACTACGAGGCAGCACTGTAGAGATTACTTGAATGTTCTAGAAGTTTCTGGAACCGGAAGTTGATTGTAAACGAGTTCTTTTCCGCCCACATTTCGATTGTACTGGCCTGTTCGCTTCCAGACACGAAAGAGTGCACTAGTCTCGTAAGTTTTAACCGCGTTTAGATAGAATTGTGAACTGTAGCCATCCTTGCCCGAAACCAGCGATTGTAATAATATTTGAAATAATAGCTGTAATAGCTAAAACCTGTGGATATACCGACAATAAATCTTGTAGTAGTGTTCGTGTGTTGTTTTTCATTGCTACTTGATTAGTCCTCTGTCCTCCACATTGGTCCTTCAGTAGCCGGATTCGGGCAGGTATAGCTTTGATCTAATCTTACGCGAAAGTGGTAGTGTGGTGTATGCAATACCGTCGACATGGTGAAGACACGCGGCAGGCATGAACTCGTCACAGCGGCCACGGAAGGGGACGAGTCCGTCTCCACGGAATTGGCGACAGCGGTGGGACCAACAGACCCGCCCAACTATTCCGTCACAGAGTCGGACCAGGCCCAACCTCACAGCCTTGGGGCGACGACACCTCCACACAGACAACCACTAGGCGAGACGAAAACCGACAGGAAGGCGTTGGCGCGAGCGAGATTGGAACTCGCCGCTGCTAGGTTAGCGCTCTTGGAAGCAGAATCAGCAGACGAAGAATTATTGGAGGGAAGCTCGACTGCGACATCGAAACGTCAGACAGACGCCGCGGACACACTTAGTGAGCACCGCAACCACATCTGTCCGCCGCAGTCACAACCCATAACGCCAAACGACGCGCCACCCCCCTTGCTGCAACGTAACGACGAGGGGAGCCTGCTGCAAGGATTGACTCAGGCATTGTTAGAGGTAGCGCGGGGCAAACCCGCTGCCAGCAGGTATGAATTTGATTTACCTATCTTTAGTGGCCACCCTGGCGAATGGCTGCATTTTAAAGCAGCGTTTAATGAGTCTGCGTCAACTCACACAGAGGCAGGGAATTTGGCCCGTCTCAGAAAATCCTTGAGAGGGACAGCGTTAGAGGCAGTTAAATGCCTATTATTAGGATCCTCGGCCGCGCAAATTATGCAAAGGTTAGAATCTCGATTTGGACGACCCCACGCATTAATAACTTACGAATTAAATAAATTACGCCAGTTACCTAAAGTTGCAGATAACCCCACAGATATATGTGTGTTTGCATCGAAGGTCACAAACGCCATTGCCGCGGTGCAAGCTCTGAATAGAACAGAATATTTATATAGTCCGGAGATGATTTCCACAATTTCAGAAAAGTTGTCAGTTACGCTAAGAAGCCGGTGGTATGATTATGAGATGGCTGCAGGTGAAGCAGAGCCTGGCTTATTAGTGTTGGGAAAATTTCTCGATAGAGAGGCCGATCTCAATGCACGTCACGCCTCGGCAGAGGTGGAACTTAAACGAGACCGTTCACGACGACCGGCTCACAAGATGTTCAAAATAGTAGAGACTCATAAAACACCATGTGTGATATGCAACGATAATTGTAGTAGCGTGGCCATCTGTTCTAACTTTAAGAAAATGTCAATAGCTGATAGATGGGAAACTGCACGTAAAAATAAATTATGTTTCAGGTGCCTGAACCGACGGACGTGGAAACATAGATGCAAAAGCAAGCAGTGTGAAGTGCAAGACTGCGAGCATTATCATCACAGGCTACTGCACAGTGACAGTAGCCGGGGAAGGCGCACCGCAAACGACCCAGAAGAGCGTCCTCGTGTCACAGCGACCGGGCATGCAGCATCACGGGACGACTCAACGCCATGCGGTGACATCGCGCTGCACGCCGTCATCAATAACACAAGCACGCCGCGCAAGTACAATCAAGTTTTGCTGAAAGTAGTGCCAGTGACACTATCGGGACCAAACGGTAAAGTAGACACATTTGCTTTGTTGGATGACGGATCGACAATAACTCTACTTACTACTAACGTCGCGCAGCGGATAGGTGCAGAAGGTCCAAATGAGCCATTTTACATCGAGGCCGTAGCAGGCGCGCGCATTGACGCCACAAACTCACAACGGGTTAAGGTAAATATTCGAGGAAAATACACAACCGAAGGCATTGACATCGAAGCCAGAACCATCGACAGACTTGAATTATCAAGTCAGTCGATACGCACAAATGACCTAGCAGGCTTCGAACACCTGACACCTATAGTCGAGCAGCTAGCATATGACGCTGGCGTACCAACTGTCTTGATAGGCCAGGACAACTGGGCACTCCTGCTCGCCTCTGAAGCGCGAGTAGGTACAAAGGATCAACCAGTAGCGTCACGCACACCACTTGGCTGGATTTTACATGGTAAAATCTGCAGCCTGACAAAACTACATGTATTACCACAGATCGGAGAACGCTGCGGTCATGTAAGTACAGATGAATCTATTGAAAAGCTCATACAAGAACATTTTAGCCTGGAATCATTAGGAGTGCAGCCACGTCGCCCCCAAGCAGACCCAGAGGTGAGAGCATTGAAAATACTAGAGGACACTACACGCGCTCTGCCTGAAGGTGGTAACGAGACGGGCTTATTATGGAAAAATGAAGATAGGTGTTTTCCAGACAACTATGCCTCCGCGCTCAGTCGACTGGAAGGCACCGAATCCCGTTTACGCAAAGACCAAACTCTGAAACAAAAATATTCAGAGCAGATGAAAGCGCTGATATCAAATGGGTATGCAGAACTAGCACCGCCAACGTCATCTAGTAGGTACAAGTGGTACTTACCACATTTTCCAGTGATAAATCCATCTAAACAGGGTAAGGTCAGAATTGTGCATGACGCAGCGGCACGCACGCATGGAGTGTGCCTCAATGATTATCTTCTGACAGGCCCTGATCTCCTACAATCACTCCTTGGCGTTTTAATGCGATTCAGACAAAAACCTGTCGCCGTTTCAGCAGACATAAAAGATATGTTTCTACGCATAACGGTAAGAGTGCAAGATAGAGACGCACTTCGTTTTCTGTGGCGCGACGATACAACTTTAACGCCCATTGAATATAGAATGAAAGCGGTATTGTTTGGTGCGACCTCTTCCCCGAGCACTGCAATTTACGTTAAAAATCATAATGCACATGTTCATGAGGCTGACTACCCCGAGGCAGTGAACTCTATAGTTCGGAATCATTATATGGATGATTTTTTACAGAGCTTCGACAACGCAGAAGAAGCGAACCGAGTGTCTAAAGCAGTCGACGCGGTACACCGGCGAGGTAACTTCGTGTTGCAGAAGTGGGCGTCCAACGAGCCGGCCGCTGTCGCTGGTCTCGCGACCGAGCCCGTGGTGAAGGACACTGTGCTCAACAAGGAGGAGAAAATTCTCGGTCTTATCTGGCGACACCAGAATGACACTTTAGGATTCAACTTCAGGAAAGTAGACCCTTCTTATTTGAGCAAGCAGGTTACGAAACGTCAGTTATTAAAAACGACAATGTCTTTATATGACCCGCTGGGACTAGCCGCGCCGTTTACGACACAAGCGAAGTGCATATTGCAAGACGCTTGGCGTTTAAAAATCGGTTGGGACGAGCGCCTACCAAAAAGTCTAGAACGTAAATGGCGCGACTGGTTGATTGCTCTACAAATACTGAAAGGCGTTCATGTCCCACGTTGTCACCTTGGTTATAATGACTCGATTAGAGTAGAATTGCACGTATTCGTGGACGCGAGCGAACGAGCCTATGCCGCAGCAGCATATTGGCGTTCGGTGAACGGCATAGGGCAAGTGAATGTCTCGCTCGTGGCAGCGAAAGGGCGCGTCGCGCCCCTCAAGGTCACATCTATACCTAGACTTGAATTACAGGCTGCTGTGCTCGGCGGGCGACTAGCACGCTGCGTGGAAGAAGAGCATGATCGTCGCGCCGACCGTCGAGTCTTCTGGTCCGACTCGCGCACTGTGCTAGCGTGGCTGCGCGCCGGCGCACGCGCTTTCAAACCGTTCGTCGCGCACAGAGTAGCGGAACTAGAAGAAACCACCGAGCGGAGTGAATGGCGCTGGGTCCCCACCGCTCACAATGTCGCCGACGACTCGACTCGCGATACACCGACTCACTTCACAGCAAGCCACCGCTGGTATGTCGGCCCTTCATTTCTCTATGACAGCGAAAACGCCTGGCCGCAGGAAACAGACTCATACCCCTACATCGACACGGGTGAGGAGCGTGTCACCATTGCTGCTTCTCACGAACAGTCGATCTTAACGGAGGCGCTACCTGACGTCACACGTTTCTCTTCCTGGCTACGGCTCATCCGGGCCACGGCCCGCGTTCTTCAATTCATCGACCGACTTCGAGTTCGCACCACGACAGCCACCCGTAAACGCAATAAAGGCGTTAGTGTAGACGACCCGAACTGGACGGTGAAACAACGGGAGGGTACGAGAAAGCGATCCGGACTGCAGAGCCGCAACCTCAGCGTAACACCGACGGCCTACATACTCCTTGGCGCACAGTACACACGTAGGGCCGAGCTTCTGTGGACACGTGCTATACAAGAAGAAAGTTTCGCAAATGAATTGCGTCTTCTCACCGGCGGGAGAACGGTACTAGCTGACAGCCGGTTGAAGCGGTTATCTCTGACAGTCGACGAATACAACATAATAAGAATACGCTCGCGCATCACAGCAGCAGCTGAAATATCACAAGAAACACAGTCACCGGCAGTACTAGATGGCGATCACCGTTACTGCCGCTTGTACATAGACTGGATCCATCGAAAGTTACACCACAGCGGCGTGGAATGCGTCGTGAACGAAATACGACAACGCTATTGGATTTTACGTTTAAGGCCGTCCGTCCGTGCAGTAATCAGGCTCTGCCAACCCTGTAGACTACGTCGAGCCGTACCGCCAGAGCCACTGACAGGCGACTTACCACCCTGTCGACTGGCACACCATCAACGTCCGTTCACACACACAGGACTGGACTACTTTGGGCCACTCTCCGTCACAGTAGCGAGACATCACGAGAAGCGCTATGTGGCATTGTTCACATGCCTAACTACGCGTGCTGTCCATTTAGAAGTTGCCGCCTCGCTATCAACGGATGCCGCCATACTTGCGTTGAGGCGTATGATGGCACGCCGAGGATGCCCTGAAGTCATTTGGAGTGATAACGGCACCAATTTCCACGGGGCAGATGCTGAGCTCCGTAAGGCTGCCCTAGAATCACTTCAACACGAGGCAGAGGTACGTCACATCGACTGGCGCTACATTCCACCAGGAGCGCCGTTCATGGGCGGAGCATGGGAAAGGTTAGTGCGCACGGTAAAGGCCTCATTAAATGCTACACTTATCGATCGGCATCCGTATGAAGACGTGCTTCACACACTTCTGACAGAGGTAGAACACACGGTCAATTCCCGACCCTTGACCCATGTATCGGTTAACCCAGACGACGAAGAAGCTTTGACGCCTAACCATTTTCTGCTCGGCGCGCCCTCTAAAGTTCCGTTGCCAGGGATTTTCACAAGGCCGGATGAACTACGTCATTCACATTGGAGAGCGTCACAACGACTAGCGGACTTGTTTTGGCAACGATGGGTACGCGAAGTACTGCCTACGCTTCAAAACCGGCGGGAGCCGTATGGACATGGTGACACGGTCAAGGTGGGCGATTTGGTTGTCGTAGTGGACCCAAACTTACCGAGAAACATCTGGCCAAAAGGGAGAGTCGAACGCATGTATCCAGGAGCAGATGGTGTCGTGAGAGTCGTTGACGTCAAAACCAAGAGCGGTGTAATGCGGCGTCCTGTTAAGCGTCTCGTCGTTATACCAGTAGAAACTTAGTTGTCATCATGCATTGTATCGTAAACACTGGTTTAAAGTAGACAAGTTCTGAAATTATGTATTTCGCATATTTTGTAGGTTATGTCTCTTTTCTTGGCGTCACTCCAGGATTCTGCTACCAGGAGGAGTTTGTTTTTGTTTCAATTAGATCTAATATATAGCAGAGCGAGGATTCTGGAGTGACTACCCTTAACTTTATAATTATGTATTTCGCATATTTTGTAGGTTATGTCTCTTTTCTTGGCGTCACTCCAGGATTCTGCTACCAGGAGGAGTTTGTTTTTATTTCAATTTGATCTAATATATAGCAGAGCGAGGATTCTGGAGTGACTACCCTTAACTTTATAATTATGTATTTCGCATATTTTGTAGGTTATGTCTCTTTTCTTGGCGTCACTCCAGGATTCTGCTACCAGGAGGAGTTTGTTTTTATTTCAATTTGATCTAATATATAGCAGAGCGAGGATTCTGGAGTGACTACCCTTAACTTTATAATTATGTATGTGTACTATATTGTTATCTTATAATTCATTGAATTGTGAATTGCATTCAATTGTTAATATTGTGAAGTGTGTACCAGTCACTAGTGATATAAATTATGTACATTGTATGTACACGGCGGGAGAAATGTGACTGATACACAAGTAGCGTCCTCTGTTGTCGTGTAGCGGAAGCAGTGGATTAGTGAATAGTTTACGCGAAAATATCGATTTAATGCTCGCTACTCGACACTGGAGGCGCTGTTTTATGAATGAGCATTGTAATATTATGAATGAATGCTCGCTACTCGACACTGGAGGCGCTGTTTTATGAATGAGCATTGTAATATTATGAATGAATGTTGTAGTAGTCGCCTCTCGACACTACGAGGCAGCACTGTAGAGATTACTTGAATGTTCTAGAAGTTTCTGGAACCGGAAGTTGATTGTAAACGAGTTCTTTTCCGCCCACATTTCGATTGTACTGGCCTGTTCGCTTCCAGACACGAAAGAGTGCACTAGTCTCGTAAGTTTTAACCGCGTTTAGATAGAATTGTGAACTGTAGCCATCCTTGCCCGAAACCAGTGATTGTAATAATATTTGAAATAATAGCTGTAATAGCTAAAACCTGTGGATATACCGACAATAAATCTTGTAGTAGTGTTCGTGTGTTTTTTTTCATTGCTACTTGATTAGTCCTCTGTCCTCCACAGTACAGTAACAGTGGATTTAACCATTTCCTTGGTAATGGTGCCGATTCTCTTGTACACCGAACTAAACTATCTAAACTACCACTAAAACCCCTTTATTTTTAGCTATGAAAATCTTAAAACTATTCTGCAACAAAAAATCCCTAAATTTAAATAAAATTTTGACACAACTTAAATCGTATTTGACAATCGTGAGTCCACGTGGTACTTGTTTGTCCTACCCCGTGATTTTTTTTAGAGCCGGAGACGCGAAGGCTCGACATATATGGAATTTTTCACTTTTTGTATGGAAAATAAGAAAAATTATTACCTACATGTTCAGTCTTAGGGGTTTGAGGGTTCTATAAAGGGGGTCGAAATTTTCATTATTTTTGCCATTAGACACTCAAAAGATACAGTACTATTTTTGCACATGAATTCGAGGTGTTGGTGTGAATTTTAATTATGATAATTATTACCTATCACAGTTTTGCGTTCAAAACACTCTCCTGTACAGGAGAGCGTTTCATGATTTTGTAGATAACCGTATATACTTTGTGGCCGTCGAGTAAAAAGTTTTCTACCGTCTTTAGCATGGCGATTACAAAATCAAATTGTCTTCACTACCTTAGTGATTTTGACAGTTTGGATAGAAAACTTTCTTCTGAAATAGTCTACATGTAAAAGGACCTAGACAAAGATCGTTAGAAGCGGAAGACAAAATGACAGATTGTAGAATGATTTCTACGGTGCGATGTCAAAAATGGAGAGACGAAATGTCAATTTGTATAGAAAGAGCTATGTCTATTCTTCGTAGAAATAGAAAGCGTCATGCTACGCGTGCAGGCAACCTTGGCATGGACAGTGATTTGCGTGGACATAAAATGGGGCTGTCGTTGGTGCAAATAATAAGTAGGTACACAATATACTTGAATAAATACACAAATATATACTATAGGAGAAATTAGAAGAAAAGAGTGGGGGATTAGACCTACGCGCGGCTGGGTAGTATAAGAGGCAGTGCAGACCAATGCTCGCCCCTTTTTCTGCTCCGAGCCGCCGTTGGTGTAAGACCTTTCCAATTTGTTATTTTGGTGCCATACTATTTTTCTTATTTGTTTTGATTTTATTTTCTTTGTAAAAAAACTATTAAAAATTGTGTTCATTTGTTTCTATTTTTTTTTAACGGCTTTCGTTTCGAATCGCTAAGATCAGAAGTGGGATCAGAACCAACTAGTTCTGTCCTATCGGCTGTTCTGTTTTTATTGATTTGAAACGATAGGATCGGGAATAAATAGAAGGAAATGTCCGATCGTAATCGTCATCGAAGTCGCTACGATCGCGATTCTCGCGAGCGTAAGCGATCCCGTCGCCGTAGTGGATATCGCGACTATACTCCAGAAGGTAGCCTGAGGTGCGAGATGGATGCGATGTTGGCCCGCCTTAAAGTATTAGAAAACCAGCCGGCTAACGTGCAAAATACAACATCGCCAGTGCGCGCCTCGTCGCCGCCATCTCGGCGCCAGCCGCCTACCTCAGTGAATCGTCGGGGAACTTCGGTCTCTCTCGATCGTTCTGCATCAAGCTTACGTGGCGCCGACCGTTCCGGGACGCCGGAATTGCCGCCGCCTGCGCCGGATGAGTCGCATGTGGATAGAACGGGGGATGTTTCCGAACGTGTGACTAGTGAGATTAACGCGCCGTCTACCGTCACTGATCGGATTGTAGATGCCATTCACTCGATAAATACGGTAGTGAGGTCAAATCATTTTTATATCTCGAACTTTGACCCCGGTCTACACAATATTGATGACTGGTGCGCGGAGGTGGACCGCGCGAAAAATCTTAACAACTGGACTGACCATGAGTGCCTATCGCGAATCGGAAATTGCCTAAAGGGAGACTCACGTACGTGGCTGAATGAGTGGGTGACTAGTGATCGGAGCTGGAGTAATTTTAAGAGGGAGTTTAAACCTTTGTGTCCAAAAACTCCTGATGTTGCGAATATTTTGTACGATGTAATGAGTACTAACTCTGATAGTTACCCTACTTACGCCGATTACGCTCGTCGCTCACTACTTCGTCTTCGTATAGTTCGGGGGCTCAGTGATGAGTTAATATCGGCGATTGTGATAGGCGGCATCACTGACCCACAGATAAGAGCATCGGCAACTAACGCTAAGCTGTTGCCGAACGATTTGGTTGAGTTTTTCTCAATATACGTAAAGTCTAGCACGCCTAAAAATAGTTCTACTCGTGTTACTACCCCTCAAAATTTATCCGCCAGTAAACATAAAATCAATCCAAATGTAAACTCGCGAAAACGACGGTTTGATGACGGAAAATGTTTTGTGTGCGGCCAGTCGGGTCACAGACAGGCGAACTGTAATAAAAAACCTAAGGTCGATCAAGCTCCTTCTATTTCTAACGCTGACTCGTCAAACTCTAAGCCTGCTTTTGTCCCGACTAAGCCCGAACAATGTGCATTTTGCAAAAAAACAGGCCACAAAATTGAAACTTGTTTTGCCAAACAAAAATCTGAGTCACGAGATAGGAACGAAGTTAACCTATGTCGAGAAAATCAAACTACCCGCAACAATGATATTATTGTAGCCGTCATTCAAGGGGTACCGGTAGACGTTTTGATTGACAGTGGTTCAACGATATCTCTTGTTTCGTCATCGGTGGTAAAACATTTCAATTGCGCACACAAGCCAGCGTTCCGCGTATTGAAGGGACTAGGGAGTCAGGAACTCGAAAGCACTTCTTATGTGACGTTACCTATTGAATTCGATGGCATTACACTCGAGGTCGATTTATTTATTATGGCTTCCGAATTCATGAACACCCCGATTATTGTAGGAACAGACATCCTTAATAGAGAAGGTGTTCGGTATATTCGCACGCGTGACTCTCAAACACTTGAAAGAGAGACAATCGATCCAAGTCGGGTGATGATCGTTCAGTCTGATCCGTCGATTCCTATTAACACGCCTCTCGTTGATGATCAATTGCAACAGTTGTTGGCAATTATAAATGAATTCTCGCAGCACTTTATATCTGGTACGGCCACAAGCACTGTAAATACGGGTAGTATGACGATCAGACTGAACAACAACACTCCGGTCAATTACCGACCCTATCGACTTTCGCACAGCGAGACACTACGTGTTCGCGACATAATTAAAGATTTGTTGGACAAGGAAATCATTCAAGAGTCGGAGTCTGATTACGCGAGCCCGATCCTTCTTGTCAAGAAGAAGGATGGGTCGGACCGAATGTGCGTCGATTACCGAAAATTGAATGATGTCACTATGAAGGACCGGTTCCCTCTCCCTCGAATTGATGACCACATAGACCGTTTAGGCCAAAACAAGTATTTTACGAGCCTCGACATGGCAACAGGGTTCCATCAGATTCCGGTAGAAAAAGAGTCTGTCCCTCTCACTGGTTTTGTTACGCCCGAGGGGCATTACGAATATTTAAAGATGCCCTACGGCCTGGCGAACGCCCCAGTCGTATATCAGCGGATAATAGGAAAGACCCTTCGCGAATTTATTGAGTCTGGTGAGATCCTGGTGTATATCGATGACGTGTTGATCTTAAGCAAAACTATAGACCACGGATTTGTTCTCTTGCGCAAGGTACTCACGACCTTGACGAATGCTGGATTTTCCTTAAATTTGAAAAAATGTTCTTTCCTTGCAACGGAAATCGAGTATTTAGGTCGCAACATTTGTGAAGGTCAGGTGCGGCCGAGTCATAGTAAAGTTAAAGCCTTGACAGATGCTCCCGAACCAAAGGACGTAAAGCAGGTACGCCAATTTATGGGCTTAGCCAGCTATTTTCGCCGGTATGTACCTGGCTTTGCTCAGAAGACTGCTCGTATTGCGGTCTTGACGCGAAAAGGGGTCGATTTTAAGTGGGGACCGGAGCAGCAGGCTGCTCGAAGGGAGATCATTGATTGCTTGACCAGTGAACCGGTGCTTGCAGTCTATGATCCTTCTTTGCCGACCGAGGTCCACACAGACGCCAGCTCTATTGGCTATGGAGCTGTGCTGATGCAGGTGCACGAGGAGGGTCATAAACGAGTGGTTGCTTACTATAGCAAGCTGACGCAAGGAGCTGAAAGTAAGTACCACTCGTACGAACTTGAGACCCTCGCCGTGGTCAAAGCCCTGCAACACTTCAGGCATTATCTTGTGGGTCTACACTTCACCGTAGTCACCGACTGCAACGCGATGAAACTTACAAAGAGCAAGAAGGATTTGCTCCCTCGTGTGGCACGGTGGTGGGTATACCTACAGGATTTTGACTTTCGCCTTGAGTACCGTAAGGGATCACTCATGTCGCACGCCGACTATCTAAGTCGGAACCCTGTCAATGTGTGCACGGTTCAAAAACCACAAAACTGGGCACAGGTTGCGCAGGCTGCCGATGAAGAGACTCGGACTCTCATCCAAAAACTGACTGACGGACAATTAGACACTAGTCGTTATGTCGTCAAAAACGATCTCTTGTATGCGAAGTATTCACCCACTGGGGAGCCTTCCCGCCTTCTTTGCTACATCCCAAGGGGGCATCGACTCAGCTTACTTCGTGTATTCCACGATGAGCACGACCATCTGGGGGTTGACAAGACTGTTGATTTGATCACAAAACACTTCTGGTTCCCGGGGATAAGGGGTTTTGTCCAAAAATACATCGCGCATTGCATAGTGTGTATTTCCCACAAAAAGGTGCCTCGAGCCCCATTACAACCCATCCATTCATGGGAAAAACCAGAACTTCCCTTTGAGACAATCCATATGGATGTACTAGGCCCGCTTCCAGAAGCCGATGGCTATCGTTTCGTTCTCATCGTTATCGATGCCTTTTCAAAGTACTGCCTTCTTTACCCAATGTATCGACAAGATACTAACGAACTGAAACGTAATTTTACAAACACAATCTCGCTGTTTGGCGCTCCCAAATTAATTGTTGCTGACAGGGGTCGCATGTTCCAAAGCACGGACTTTCTTGACTGGGCTAAGTCAATGGGTTGTGATACACACTTGATTACGCCGGAGATGCATCAATCCAACGGACAAGTCGAGCGCTACTGCCGGACAGTGCTTAATATGGTCCGCATCGAGGCAAACTATCGGCAGCAAAGGTGGCCCAGCGTCATGTGGAAGATTCAGCTGGTACTTAATATCACCAAGCACAGGATCACCCAATACTCAGCCCTCAACTTGTTGGTGGGTATCGACGCGGCGACGCCTCTCATCCGAAGTCTGGTGCGCGACGTAGCCTTGGAAGGTTCCAGTCCTAACAGGGAAGCATTGCGTGAGATGAGCAGGCAAATAACTTCAGAGCGTCTCAGGCAGAATCAGCAAAGTCAAGATGCTTATGTGAACCAAGGGAGAAAACCACCCCGCGATTACGAACTAAACTCTTTAGTTTTTGTCAGAAAACAGGCTCAGTCAACCGGGAAGCTGGACTCCGGCATGCGTGGCCCGTACCGTGTCACGAAGGGACTGCCACATGGGCGCTACGACCTACAACTTCTGGCTGGGTCATACGGAAAGTCGACTCAGGCCGCGGCAGAGTACATGGTGCCGTGGCGCGGGGAGTGGACTCCTGAAGTGTGTGCTGCTTATTTTGAAGGTAAGCAGCTTGACCGTCTGTATAGACATGTTGCAAACTGTCTTACAGATGTGTCCCCAGAAATAGCGAACGTCGTGCTTCCTTTCTGGTTATGCAATGGTCAGGTTACGCTAACGTCGTGCCTCTATCCTAACTATTGTGGGCAGATATGCGAACGTCGTGCCTCTATCTTGCCAGGGATTAAGATATGCGAACGTAGTGCCTCTATCTTCCCAGATTAAGTTATGCGAACGTAGTGCCTATGACTTATTCATGTGTGTTACGATGTTTCTTGTGTTATGCCACTTAACAAGATGTAATTTTATTGTGTTGAAGGCGCAGACATGGACAACGAGGAGTCCTCTCCTGTAACCGCAGGAACTGAGACGATGAGACCTGCCGAGCCGTTCCCCAGTACTTCAGCTGCCGCTTTATCTGAAGATCCACCAACCGGTACTCCCGACGTGTGCAGGACTGACGAGCCGCAAGCCCAAGTTCTGCCTGAGGTTGACTCTGGACCTGGACTCTCCATGCCGCTGCTGGAGTCTGATCTACGCAGCTAGATGGGAGCCCGAGGACGGTCTCCTGTCAGGAGAGGCCGTATAGGAGAAATTAGAAGAAAAGAGTGGGGGATTAGACCTACGCGCGGCTGGGTAGTATAAGAGGCAGTGCAGACCAATGCTCGCCCCTTTTTCTGCTCCGAGCCGCCGTTGGTGTAAGACCTTTCCAATTTGTTATTTTGGTGCCATACTATTTTTCTTATTTGTTTTGATTTTATTTTCTTTGTAAAAAAACTATTAAAAATTGTGTTCATTTGTTTCTATTTTTTTTTAACGGCTTTCGTTTCGAATCGCTAAGAATACATAACCTAAATAATAGATACATAAATACATACATACTTACTAAATATATAAGCAACAAAAATCAATGAAAACTATAGATAATTACAGTTACGAGAACAAGATCACAACGACAAGTAATGTTCCTTCACGAGTCTCTTAAAAACAGGTAACGATTGCGCGCGTTTTATTTGAATTGGCAATGCATTCCACAAACGAGCGGCCTGGACAGTAAAGGACTTGTCGAGGAAAGTTGTGGAATGCATAGGCATTTTAAGGTTTAAGTTATCTGTTGACCTTAAAAATGTCGTGTGGGAGTTGCGAAAAAACTGGAAACGTTTCTTGAGATAGAGAGGGGTGGAAGGGGAAAAAAGCACATTATACAAAAGGGAAAGAATATGAACATTCCGGCGAAGGCGAATTGGTAACCACTTGAGCTTCACACGAAATTCGGAAACATGGTCATATTTGCGCAAACCGAATATGAACCTTTATACAAACAGTAGTAAAAGTAGTCTATACACAGCAAAACCTGCTTGTTTGAGGTGCTGAGGTGAAAAAATATTTTTGGTTAAATCATCACATAAAAGTAGGTATAAATATGACGTCCACCGTTTTATTATTCTAATAAATCAAACCAAATGATAGTAATTTAAAGTCTCAACATTATTAAATTGAGATTGTTCACTCAGAAATGACGCGCCCCACTACAGCATTTACACACACGGTAGTCTCTCCCCCATAGCGGCGTTTTTATCGCGCGATAATAACGCCAGCGTTATAATAATTGCGATATCTGTTCAGTATATTTATTTTTGTATTAGGACGGCCACGAAGTTACTTACTGCAGCGATAATAACGCCGCAATGGAGTAGGACGCGCGTTTCTCCATCCTGCGATATTCCGAAAAGTATTCTTAGTAAACGTACAATATTAACACATCTCGACTTTAAATAAAAACGCAATGAGAGCTTAGGAAGCAAGAGCGAGCGAAGCGAGCTCGGAACTTTTTTTTAAGCCACTCAGAAATAGGAGCCCCGCCAAGCGGGGCTCCGTCGACCAAGTCTTTTTAAAATAGTCTTGAAAATGTCCTTGACCTTAGTACTTGTAAAAAGGTAATATTCCAAGATTTGAACATATTTTGATTTGAGCTTGACTTCTGAGGTGTTGACCTTGACCTTGAAGATGTCATTGGCCAGGCGAACTTCCCCACCCTTAATACTCTCACTATCTCACCAATCCCGAAAGAAACCGTAATTTTCTTTTTAACCTATGGTTTTGCGTTTTCAAACATACACTAAAAGCGGTCTATTCTACAATTTAAAAAAATTGCTACTATAAAAAATCGCCGGTCCATAAAGTACAGTGCTTCCAATACCTACCTATTGCAATAGCATTTTTGTACAATGAATTCACTAAAGCTATCACTCAGCGAAAATAAAAAAAAAACATTAGAATTCTAAAAGGTTTTGTGGAAAAAATATTGTATCTCTACTGGACTGTTATGTTTTCCTGTAATCTATAACTATAGAACCATTCTCAGTGTATTTTTCAAAATTTTAGGCTTGGTAGTTTCGGAGATAAGGGTTCCCCCTTGGTCAATTAACATCTATTTTTTTTAAATATCTTTGAAAGCATTTATTTTAAAATAATAAATAAAATACAGTAGCACTCCGGGAGTGCCGACAGAACTGAAAACTTGAAAAATAGTACATTACTTCAGAGGGAAGAAAGTGACAGTTCCATACCGAGATTATGGCATTTGCGCCACGAGCTTGCGAGGGGCGCAAACCATTTGAGGTATGGAACTGTACTTTAACCTGAGGGATGTATAGTGCTTTTTATTACACCTACGAGGAAAATTATGGACATAAATGCATAGAAATGTTTATATTTAGTTAAAAGTACAATTATTAAAAGTGCAGCTATTATAAGATGTTACATTTTGTCCGGTTATCTTGATATTTTGAGACATGTTTACATCTTGAGTTAGTTGAAGGCTTGAAGAAGCCACTTCTTCCGTGATTCCGCGCGTTTTATATACAAAAATAATTTCGTTTTTAATTTTCTGTATGCACCAAGGAGGTTGGTATCTGGTAAAAAAAAAAAACTGTATGTGGCCAGTAACAATTTACTTGAAATTTAATTAGTAGACAGTTAAAGTCTCTTGGCAGTATGACTGCTGACAAATTAAAAAAAAAAGAAAAACCGGGTATGTAATGGAATTTCATACATACTTCCCACCCTTGGGTCGGAAGGATTTTCATACAAACTTCCATACCTTGGGATGAAAGGATTTGAAGGGCGGGATAAAGGCAATTCTTCCCTCTAATTGGTATAATTAGTATGTATTTTCAGAGCAGGTGTGATAAAAAATTATTTACGTTACGCGTCCGTGTTTGGGTTACAGAAATTTGTATGTATACCAAATTCCAGCTTATATCGGCCCACTAGATTCGGAGCAAATTGACTGTTACAGACAGATAGACACACTAGTGATCCCATAAGGGAACTTCCGTTTGTCATTTGGATGTATGAAACCCTTAAAACTGTAGTGATATTAGACTTTCGTTGCTGACTGTATCTACATAAGTAGATTTAGCTTAGTAGAGTTAGCTCTCACTGATTAATCAAGTAGGTAAATATTATTTAGGTTAAATAAAAAAGTTATTATTGATGCACTTCTCTATTATAATTTATATTTCTAGGTTCTACAAGCTATGACAAAACTCATAAATTTGTAGTATTCTAATGACACATCACATAAGTGTATCTTACAATTTTATACTCCTAGTTTTAAAACCTCAGCACATTTTTAAAATGTACTAGTAACATAGTAAATATAATAGGATCACAAAAGCTTTTGTTTTCACAGAATACCTATTATTATTCAATTATTAACAACTTCCCATAATAGGGTCAACTTAACAGTAACTATTAACACAAGTCCTATAGTTAAACAATCCATTCCATCAATTTGTTCAACTTGAACAAAAATTAAAATTAAAGCCAGTAGATAATCTAATAAAAAAACAAGCTTGTCTGTTCAAAATAACACAATAAGTTTTAGAAGTATTAAGAACCAACTCTTGGAAGTTTTATGTTTAAAGCATTTACTATTCACAAATAAATATCATCCTTAGGTTATTTGTCAACAGCTCCTGGTATTGCGGTGTGTATACGGATACCATGCATCTCAGCAATATCACTCTTCAAGGTTTCAGTTACTAGACGGTGTTGTTTGACTCGAGATAAACCAATAAATTCCTTAGCTTCCACATTCACCTGAAAAAGTAGATTTATTGAGTAGGCATGAGAGGTCAAACACATGTAGCACTTTAGTGTAATTATTAGTATGGCCAATCCCAGCAAACTTGAGACAAACAAAATGATTATATATTATAGCAGGTACAGCTTTATTGTGCTCCTTGCTATCAATAACTGACTAGCTCACAGAATACTGAATAGGTAGATACCTCAAACATGGCACCACATCCCCCCGAGATATCCTCGACGCTGACATACGTGATGCCAGGCAGCGAGCGCTTCAGCGTCTCCGACAGCTGCTGCTCCTTGGACACGCTGTTCCGCTCATACGCGCTGCCGCCGCCGTTCGCCGCGCTGCCCACCCTCGCCTTCCGCGGCTGACAAAATACACACATCAGCGGGAGACACAATCACAAAAGTATCTAAATTTCTATCATAAAATAAATGCAACACAGGTTATACCTAGTGGTAACCCCCTGACAACAACAGCGCTTACCAGCTGATTTCTGATAGGTTCCAAAATCTTAGCCAAGTTGCGAAACATTTTTGCTCTAAGATTTATTTTTTTAGGTATAATAATAATTTTAGAAATTATATTAAAAATTTAGAATGAACAATTTTTTTTTTAGTATGTGCAATACATTCAGTTTATGACATTTTATATAGATTTATTTTGACGTAGGGTTTCTTTCAATACGCTCTTCTTCCTGCTATTTTCAGAAGTAACTTTGCACAACCATAACCTAAAAGAAAACTAAAAATAAATGATGCAATACGTTCCGTACTCGGCAAAGAAGGCAGATCAGCAATCAAAATCAAAAATATACAAATAATGTCATTGTCAAAAAAACATTAAAAAAAACAACCACCACCATCGTTATTTCTTGAAAAATAACTTTCAGTCAAGTCAGTGTCTTTGGTTTAGTTTCGAATTTTTGTTGTTTGCCACGACTTCCAAAATCACTTTGTGTATAATGCTAATAATCTTTGTGTTTTTTTGGAGGTCGGTTTTTTTTTTGAAGTGCATAGCGGCATTCTATCACAATCGGTTAGAGAGCATAAAGAGCCGCAATGAGGTTAAAAACTGAAAGCTCATAACAGGTGGCAGCACAGTTATACGGCCTTATACCACCTTTGTTGTGTTTATGTTTACTTTTATGTCGATTAAAAATTATACGAAAACTAGACAAATATGTACAACCCGGTCACATTATCTTGAGACCTGGCGTCGATGACGTCACGTCGCGTATCGGCAACGAAAGTGCTAACCGTACTGACGCGCCTTGGCGAGCGCGGGGAGGTGAATGGAGAACGGGGGGAGGTTCGCATTCCAGCGAGGTCTCGAGATAATGTGACCGGGTTGTATGAGACTTGGAGTGTAGCACTATTAAAAGACGAGCTAAGGACAGCGGAAGCGTCTACCACTAGTAAAAAAGCAGCTTTAGTGGAAAAGTCAATAAATTATGAACGTTTTATAATTTATAGGTTATTTTGTGTTTTTTGACTTTTAAGTTCGTTTTTGTTAAAGACTGGAGGCTTACGATAAAAATAACCTAATCAGTGTTGAAAACCAACTCGTGCATGATCTTCCTGACTGAAAAACCTGCACCTACCACTGCACTACGACCTACCACAAGCGTCTACCACTTCTAGCACTGATCTAATATGATAATATAATCACAAACATACTTTACTATAATTAACTCTTTACTTTAATATCACATCACAAGCGCCTGTATGTAATGAAAACAAACTTATTTCTCTTGGGAGCATCACCTATAGACCACTTTCTCCCATAAAAGGCTTAAAGGAAGGAGTACATCATCTCGACGAAATATCGGATCCCAATTTTTTTCGGAGAGCTTCCTCGCACAGTTTTCTGCTTATAACATCTTTGGCAAATCATGGGTCCCCGTTTTTTGCAGTAAACAGCTGCGCAACTGGGCTCAATAATTAATTATGCAGAAAAGAAGTCGCTTGTTTACAAAAAATGTATCACTAGATTTTTTATTTTTATTTGTTTTACTAGTATTTTAAAAGTCACTACAATGAATGAATTTACGTCGTTAAAGATTTAGTACTTATTATATACTGAACGTTTTGTGTATGTACAAAAGGCAATGTTACTACTACTGTTACTAGGGGAACTTAGGATGCAAAAGCGAGCGAAGCGAACTCGATACTTGGTTACATTGAACCTTAATACTAGGTTCGAAGGGGATGGCGGGGTCTAATGAGTGAGTGAACCACAGACATAAAGAGTAGGAGTGAACAAAGACTCCGCCGCCGCCGTCCCAAAACAGTCAGAAATAGATTAAGAGCCCGATGCGGGACTCCGTCGACTAATAATACCTTATCACTCCTACCCAGTATCTCACAAAATCTCGAAAGAAATTATGGCGATTTTTTTCTCGACACTTATAGTTTTGCACATTTTGGTGTTTTAAAATTTACACCAAAAAGTGTCTATTCTATCCAAAAAAACAGTGGCACCCCGGGAGTGCTTACAAAAGTGAACACTTGAAAAAAAAAATTGCACCGCAATTTAGTTGTGATACCTACCCCACAAAAATTGGATTATCATCATCGAATAAAAGTTCATACTGGAATATATCTAAGTACCAGAGTGACTGGAAGTTATTAAAACATCATCCACAGTGGGAATAATGCGTATTAACAATTGAAGGTAACTCAAAATCTACCCAAGTTGTTAAAAAAGGACCATCGTGCAAGCTTCCTCTTCCTAATGTTCAAAATCGGTCCACAATTGACGAAAATATCGATGGACACACTTAAAAAAAAAACAGACTATTCTAAAGAACGTCCTCCTTTTCGGAACTCGGTTAAAAACTTAAAATGATAAAAAAAAAATGTTTAGTCGTTGTGAGGTACCCATAGACATTTAATAAGTATGGACTGGAAATACCATAGACATTTAATAAGTGCTATCTCAATGGAGGTACCTAATGTGAAATAAAATATTTTGATTTTTTGTCCATGTCAACATTATTGACTAATGTCAAGTGTCAGTGTCATTCTTATTTCTTCTTGTGTTTGTTGGTATATTGTAAAAGTCAAAAACACGTGTGGTTTTAATTTTAAGAAAAATATGCAATTAATTTAAAATGCCCCCTTTCAGAAACGGACTTCTTAAAAGAAAAGCTGGCTCTGAAGAGTCCACACAAAATTTTCCTGTAAAAGCTTCTGACGAGGTAAGGTTTATCATTTTAAAGATTTCGCTTTGTTGCACCACGCTTTTTACACCAGCTCGTTTATTAATTTTCATTTTAATCAAGTATCTTTCGGGATTAATTACCATCACCACCATTGTGGTTCGGACTACTTTCTCATTTTTAAGAAAAAAATTGAGTTAAAACGAGAAGATATTGTTTTGAGGTTTGAATGTGTGTAGCGGGTAGGGCCCAGAGGGTTTTTGAGCAAGCATATATAGGGCGAAACTTTGATAGCTGAGTAGGTGCGACATGATGAGAGAACACCGAAAATATATTTGAAAAGTTTTGGATAGGAGCCCTGTAGTCAGGAGTCCATTTTCAGATTATGAATATGAACAGAAAATAATGTGATCTTCAGACCTTTTGATTTTGGTGTCATTGTATGCGGCCCGTGTTGTTGGCAATAGGCTCGCCCCCTATTACATGGGACTTAAAACATAACTGGCGAAATGTGGGTGAACCTGCTACAGGGACACCTCTGCCTAACCCTTCGGGGAAACAAGTTGTGATGTTATGTTATGTTATGTATGCGGCCTAACCCATAATTACTTCAATAAAGAATTCTATCTGATGAAGAAATTGTGGGTTTCCCTAAATCAGTTGACTTTGAAAACTTTGATTTTGACAATTTTTAAAAGGATATTCACAATGTTTAAAATGTATTCTATGCAGTAGCACTTATGTTCTATGTAATGGGGGTTGGTTTCCGCACTTACTCCTTCAGGTGGACCATTGTGTGTGGGCCATGGTGGACGTTGGTGGTTATTCCAACCAGCCCACCTCCCTCCATGCCCATGCGGCCCATGGGTGGCTATAAAACTCTGACACCAGGTTAATCACCAACCACACAAAAAGAAGAAGACGTCCCTCCCGAAGTTAATTAAATCTCCTGGTCTGTTCAGAATACAGGCATCACAGAGATTAGATCAGAAACCGTCAGGTTTCTGTTTTATTCTGGGTGACGCCTGTGCATTCAAAGAGCTTGAGAGCGACAGTTTCCTCAGCCTTCATGCATGCCCTGCACAGAGGATTGTCCGTTATGCCTATTGTGTGGAAGTGTTTGTTTAAAGAAACAAAGAAAGAAAATCATTTATTTGGACACAGTTTGTTAAACATAAAATACAAATAACAAAATAAAAAAGTGAAAATAATGTTTTAAAATAATAAAAACGAAAAAAAAAATGACATGAATAGTTAATTTAATACTATCCGGAGAAAGTGAAAATACCTATAACAATAGATGAAGTAGATACAATGTTAAAAGAAGAAGGTAAGTGTCATTGATTACGATAATTTGCTGATCAGTATTGTTAGCCTCGCGTTGGTGTAAAACAACTATTATTCCACATTGGTCTAGTGGTTGCAAGCCCTACTGCTGCGCATGAGGCCCTCGGTTCGATCTCCGGGTGGGACAAAGTGTTATTGGGTTTTTCTACCTGAAATTGCTCAGTATCAGCTCAGAGTCTGGGTTTGTGCCCAGTTGATGGCAATAGGCTCGCCCCCTATTACATGGGACTTAAGCATAACTGGTAAAATGTGGGTGTACCTGCAACAGGGACACCTCTGCCCAACCCTTTGGAGAAACAAGGCATAAAGCGGACAAATTTATACCGTATGTAACCAAATTTAGGCCGATGAAAGACATATGTATGGATAGCTTTATTACAGATATTTCGCAATCAAACATAGGGCATGTTTCTGATTTTACCAATGTGAATGACATGGTTGATAATTTTAATTACTATATACGTAATATCATTGTTTGATGTACATGCGCCTCTAAGATTTGTCGTATTTAGGAATTATCATATCTCTGGATTACGGACACTGGTGACGATTCTCTTGTACACCGAACTAAACTAATTAAACTATCACTAAAATTCCTTACTTTTGGCTATGAGAATCTCAAAGCTATTCTGCAAAATAAATTATCTATTTTTTTTCTATTTTACCTTCATTTAGCTTCATAAAACAAAATTATTTGCAAATTCGACATAATTGTCACGACAATCCGACAATTGTCAGAAATAATTTGACTGTGGTTTATTGACATATATGCCGAGTTTTATTAAACGCGTTTTTAAATGACATTTTATCATCTGTTTGTTTCAGTGTACTACTGTAATGATACACCATTTCAATACTATTATTTCATAATATCTCTGTATTTATAATCTTACACACATACAAACTTGGTACAGTAAGCGTTCAAAAGTGCATAAGCACGTTAAGAATCATATTGCTGTGAACACGCGGTATAGTCCGTTGATCTGTATGTGTAAACAACACGGCACACACACCACAGAGAACGCAGTATTGCGCTTTACACACTGCCGTATCGTCGCGTACTTGCGCCTCACTACCGAAACAAATATATATTTCCGTCGCTTTTGTTAGACAACACGCATCATGCGCTTGACCTTGGCCAGTTTATGGCAATGCTAAAATTCAAACCAAACTTACGTGTGCAGATAGCAGAACGCGTTAAGCATTGGTCTGAGATGCAAACTTGCTTAGGTTCCAACCTCGTCAAGCACAGTGCAGTTTTTGCAAATATTAATATTTTTGTTAGCAATAATATTATATTTTAACTATTGCTGCCTTTTTTATTAATGCTGTTATTGCAATAAAGGGTTTAGAATTAAAAATGCGTAATATGTGATAGCAAAATTAAAAAATTGTATTCGTTATATTTATTTTACTTATAGATAATATATTGCTACAATTATTTGTCATTACGTCAGCTCAATAAGATGTGAAATAGATGTCAAAAAACTTAGAAGTAATTTATATTATTTTGACATATTTGTATTATGAAATGTTTTAAATTTTTTCACCATAAATATTAGCTAGCTTATTATTAGTTAGCTTTGATCATGGTCGAAGTAATTAAGCAATAAATAAGAATATAAGACTAATCAAAATGTAAAAAAAAACTACTTACAAAATAGGTGATTTTAAGGTAAAGTATGGGCAGTTTGTTTACATTATTTATTTTACATTTTATTTGGCTTTAGTAAATATTGGTTGGTATTGAGGTTATAGCTTAAGTATTCATTTTCTTTACGAAAAGAAGATTGAAACTTAACCTCAAATTGTAATCCTAAAATAATAATATTACTAAAATAATCTTAAACATTTTCGGTCTATCTGCGAGAAATACGACAAACAACATATTGTAACTTGCTTAAAAAATCGTTACCACAAATTCATGCAATAACGAATCTGTTGTTTATTAAGTTGGTACGGTAAATATTTTAAGGTTAAAATATAGCAGTGTCCCACTTGAAGTCTTAATATTATTGTGCGAAACTTAAACGTTCTAGTTTATGCCTTTCTGTCGAAAACGGCTTCCTAGCTGGTCTTCAGTGATACAAGTCTTCAGAGTGCACAGCGAACGGTTCATAATGACGTGTTTAATAATTCAGCAAAATATCTCGTTGGTATGAAACCATTTGTTTCATATTCCTCCATCATTTGACGTCGCTACTGCTCGATAATAAGCCTCTTCCTCATTCCTCTTAACCCTCACAGTATTTCTCTAGAACAAAGAATAACATTGTATTTATTACACATAAGTAATAATTATTTATCATTCACTAATCGAATTAAACCTCATAATGAATTTAAAATTTTAAAGGCATCTTCTGTCTCAACAATACCTCTGTTCTATCAACAATACCTTTGATTAAGATTTATGTTTAGTAAAATATGAAATATTTAAATGATAACACTCACACTTAGTCCGGTCTCATTAGATATTTGTGTAAATTACATTCACTTTTACGCAGCGCAATGATATTTGATCTCCCTTCAATATTTATATTTGACTGCATTTTGAAAACAATAACCACAACACCGCTAATACTTAAATACTCGTCACCAACAATAACCACGAACCAACAAAGTTTTGAGATTGGCTGGGAACAGACCGTAGCAATCGCGAATACGCGTAACGAACTGCGTCTGTCTACCCCACAGAAATCGAAATGATTTACTTAGTTTTCTGTGGTCTACCTGCTAAACCTTAATATTTATGTGAACAAGACGACCGAAACAAAAAACGAATGATTATTGAACTAGTCATTATTAAAAAATAACAAAAACTATGAATAATAATTATTAAAAAATAACAAAAACTATGAATGTAATTATTAAAAATTACAAGCAAACCACAGAAGAGATTTGAACCCTCGCTCGGCTCGCCATAATCGCACATACCAAAGCACGTTATCCACTGAGCTAGCACGCCGTATTCTATATTGATAGAAATTATGAACTACTATGAGTTGCAGACAAAGTGAGTGTGTGTGTATCTATAGTATTGTAACATCTTATAGAAGAAGGTCGTAAGTCAAACCGAAGCGTCAGTCTATTGCTTTGTGCGATTGCCTATGGACTTTTGGTCGGTACTGTACACTTTTAGCATTATTTAACAAACTATTTATTAAAGGTAGTTAATATATTTAGCTCATATAAAATAACTATAAGTAAATGTCCTAATATTATCAGAAGGTAATTAATATAAATACAAACACTTCATATTATGTTATTTGGACTGCCTCGTTGGTCTAGTGGTCGCCAGCGCTACTGCTGAGCATGAGGTCCGGGGTTCGATTCCCGGGTCGGTCAAAGTGTTATTGGGTTTTTCTATCTGGAATTTCTCAGTAGCAGCCCGGAGTCTGGATTTGTGCCCGGTTGATGGCAATAGGCTCGCCCCCTATTACATGGGACTTAAACATAACTGGCGAAATGTGGGTGTACCTACTACAGGTACACCTCTGCCCAACTCTTCGGGGAAACAAGGCGTGATGTTATTATGTACAACATCAATGGCTAAGAAATGCACAATAAGCTGCGTAAAAACAGAAAAGACGGTGGAATACTAATGTATGCCAGTTCACACCAATGAATCACTCTTTAATACACTGTGAATGTATTATTGGTCAAATCACTACACCTCACGACTACCACACATATGTCTAGACCACCAAACTAAACATCTATTCGTAAAATAAATAAACAGTATCTTATCCAATGCCTTTTTATTAAATCATACGACACTTATTTGCTAGGAGACGTAGACATACATAGAGTTAAAGTCATACAACATTCGAGAATAGTACGTCAGTAGCATGTCTAAGTCTGGTCTAACGAGCGTGATTGCCGACTTCTCAAGAATTGAAACACGCAGAAATAACACTACACTATTAATACTGTCGTGCGTAGAACTACATAGTTCCAACACGAATAGAAGTTGTTATTTGCTAGGAGACGTAGACATACATAGAGTTAAAGACATACAACATTCGAGAATAGTACGTCAGTAGCATGTCTAAGTCTGGTCTAACGAGCGTGATTGCCGACTTCTCAAGAATTGAAACACGCAGAAATAACACTACACTATTAATTGTACAAACACAATACAACAAATTGATAATGATAAAATTGGATCCTTACTCAACTTAAAATGCGAAATATATTATATAGTGTTTATTATATAGAGTGTTTGCAAACACAATTTGCGTCTGTATTAGAATCAAATTCATAAATGGAATCAAAAATATCAGAAAAAATAATAAAAACAGCAAAAGAAACAAACAACTATGAATAAATAATAAAATTGATAACATGTGTAAGTAATATTAGACCAATAATTAAAAAAAAAAATGGAAAATTATTCAATATAATAAAAGAAATAGAAATCACAAAATTATAGCAAAATCTCTTATAAAAGAAATAAATAATAATTATCAAAATTAAACCAAGAAAGCAATTAATAATAGATCTTTACCTATGAAATTGCGTTTCAAGTCCAATTTTTTTCTTTTTTCGCTAAGAATTCTAAGTTCAAATGATTTTTATTTTTAGAACATGGATTTTTTTTTTTGAAAATTAGTCATTTGTTTAAAGGTTAGTGTTCTGTTTTCATCGTATTTGTACGTTTTTCGTTATCATGGATACGTTAAAAATTCGATTCTGGAGTATGAGTACCGTCGTAGTAGCAAAGCGGCAGAAGCGGCACGCAAAAACAACGACGTATACGGAGCGAACACTACTAACGATCGCACCACCCGTCATTGGTTTGCCCGCTTCGGTTCTGGAAATTTCAACCTAAGAAATGAACGCCGTGGTTGACCGAAAACTTTAGTCGAGAAAGACGAATTAAAGGCGATTGTGGAAGCTAATGCTTCTCAATCTACAGCTGAATTAGCAACAGCTTTCTATGTTAGCATCCAAACAATATTGGTCCATTTGCGTCGAATTGGCAAAGTAAAAAAGCTTGACAAATGGGTGCCCCACGAACTGAATGATCGCCAGCGCGAAGCACGCGTCGAGTTGAGCCTTGCACTGCTCAACAGACACACAAACGACGGCATATTGAATCGCATTGTTACTTGCGACGAAAAATGGATTCTGTTCCACAATCGCAAGCGCTCAGCAAGTTGGTTAGATCCTGGTTCAGCACCTAAACAATGCCCTAAACGAAAAATGATCTCTAAAAAAAGTAATGGTCACTGTTTGGTGGTCTACCGCCGGTGTCATTCATCACAGCTTCTTACCAAACGGGATAAGCATTACTGCAGATGTGTACTGTGAAGAACTGAACATAATGATGGAGAAGCTCGCACATCTCCAACCAGCTTTGGTCATTCGTTTGGCTCCGCTGCTCCTGCACGATAACACGCGACCTCATACTGCACAGCAGACGGTCTCCAAGTTACAAGAGCTGGGGTTGGAAGTTCTCCGTTATCCACCGTAATCACTAGACCTTGCCCCTATAGACTTCTACTCTTTCCAGAATTTGGATAACTTCTTGGCGAGTAAAACATTCACCTAATACCTTTGAAGAATTTGTTGCCCTTTTTGAAAAAGTCTGCTGGACGGGAGTCCCACCATCATCAATAAGCTACCACTACGTTGGCAAAAATGCATTGTAAAATGATGAACTCGAACACGGCGTGTTGCCACACCAAGCGCTCGGTGCTTGGTGTGGCAACACGCCGTGTTCGAGTTCGCGACAAGTTAATCGTCATCCTGAGGATGCCTCGTTGAGAGGTGAAACACGTGTCGATTTCTTCCAGGGTCTTTTCAAGACTCTTTAGAAATAGCTAAGCGGAACAGGTTACTAAATATATCCACATAATCATTTTATAATGGATTTCCGCAAGGTCATGCCTGAATCAATTAACTAAAAATGCATTGATTGCATGGGTAATTACTTTGATTAATAAAAATAAAAAATATAGAGAAACAAGGGCGTTAACTTATTTCATGAAAGATGGCAATTTCATAGGTAAAGATCTAATATTTTAAGGTAAATACTAAATAAGTAAGTTGTCTGGTCAGAATAATTTAGAAATAAAATCAACAGCTGACAAGTTTTTCACAGAATTCTGAATCGGTGTTAAGAAGATCTTGCCCAAATATGACTCTCGTCTATTGAACAAATCAGAATATATAATGGTTCCCCATAACACATCCATGTACTTCAGGAAAGCCACAAATAACAGTGTGAGTAAACTAATTAGGAACCTTCAAATAAAGCTCCAACTCAATAAAATATTACATGACTCTGTTTCAAATTAATTATTTGATTAAATGTAATAATAACCTACCTACTTATATTTGTACGCCGTTCAGGCAAAACATTACTGATATAATTTAATCGTAACATCTTGCATGCCATGTGTGTGTATCCTTACGTTTTGGACAAATAAATGATCTTTATCTTTGTCTTTAATATTGCAGGGTTATCAATTTCTCTCTCTTCCTCGTTAAAGAATGACCCTTGCCAAAAAGAGAAACACCTATTATTTACTTCGAAATATGTTTACTTTTCACTCTTACTAAAGCGGTTAAACAGCGCTAAAAAGAGAAGAACTTAGTATTTATTTTTTCTAAAAATACAGTAGGTGGTCATACAAGAATAAACATTTACGACAAAGTGACTCGTAAATTAGGTCCCATCTGAAGGTCTTAATTGGTAAATTTTCCCTTTGTTGTAAAGTAGTTAACTAAGTTCATATTTTATTGACCTTAAATTGTTTTCGATAGTAGTATTTATAAATATTTCTACGGGCGAAATCAAACAGTGTTAACTTTCGCGTTACATCACTGGCCGCCTATATATAAAGTCCTTGGCGTTCTGGAGATATTAAAAATGTTCGGAGTTTTTGTTTTTGCCAATTTTAAGACAATTAAAGGCTTCTTTTGTGTGGTAAAATAAAAAAAAACAGGGTATTAGACAGTGCTTTTAAATAATAAAATGAAAAAAAAAAACCTGTTAAATACAGTAAATTTATTTTTATAACATAGTTAAAATGAAGAGCTTCTAATGAAGTCGTGGCGCTGGTGGCACGAAAATCTGCAACTTCTATTGATGTCCGTGGCGGTGAAAAGGTTAATAAAGATTTTAAATCTATTAATGGGTAAGTTTCGAATTTCAATGGGAAGTTTGTTGTAAAAGCGTATACATTGACTCATGAACGAGTTGCCTTCTTTGTGGAGACGTGTGCGATGTACAGCAAGGTTGTGTTTGTTCTTGGTATTTAAACTATGAATATCGGACATTTTCTTAAAATGTGATATATTTTTGTGTACATGGGTGTTTATTTAGGCCCAGTGCGGGTTGGTAGATGACACATGTCTACGAATGTTTGGTTCTAGCACATGCCGGTTTCATGACATTGTCAGAATTGTCGACATCGGCACCATTCTCATAAAAAAAATAGAATAGAATAGACAAATTTGTCAAGATTTCACCTCTCGATTTTTGACATATTTTGTTTATTTTATTAAACAGCCTAAGCGCGACCATTCTACAATTGTAATCCACTATGTTACAAAGAAAAGCAAAGTCTGTATAACTTTATACAGGGTGTCCAAGAACCTGGCGTCCAACTGGATTCCCACGATGCCCCAAGTTCTAACAGTACTCAGAAAAATATTTTAAAAAATCCACCCCATGTACTTACAGAATTATACTGATTTAAAAAAAAAGGGGAAATGAGCACCCTGTGACATACTTTTGAATGCTGTGACTGCTAATGCTGATAATTTCGATATTTCTTGGAGGTTTTGTAATCTAGGGTATTGCTGTGTCTAAATAGAATGTAAAAATAATGTACTTATTGTACCATTTTAAAATAAAATATTATTTTAACTAAAGGTGATATGGAAAACTATTGAATTTCGCAACTTTGACCGACTGTAGTGTAAAAAAATGTACCAAAATAGTATGGCAAGTGACGTCAAATTTTGACGCGTTTATTCTTCTTTTTAAAAAGGTATAATACTTACACATTAATTTGAAAAAAAAAAATTTGATAATATTTTTACTCAACAACCCAATTTTTACGAAGTGCCTACCTACTAACGGTAACTGTCGGACCCTTTCTTATCTTAGAAACTGTTATGTTACTACTATTATTTACTTCGGTTCCAAGAGTGAGCAAGAAGGAAATACACACAGGTAGATGGGTTCCCAGTAGAATAAAAGCAAAGAATGTTAGTTTAAAGATATTTTATTACAATAAATGTTCAAAATGTTGACCACCCGCGGCAAAAAGGACCGCTTTATGTTTCGCGAGTAACTTTTTTGACGTATCACCTGCACTGCTTGTGTTATCTTCTCACGAAGGTCAGCGATGTCATTAATGGGCTTCGCATAAACGAGCTCCTTCATAGTTCCCCAGAAAAAAAAATCCAGCGGATTTAAGTCAGGTGAGCGGGCTGGCCACGGGATTGTTCCTGATCGCCCAATCCACCTGTTCGGGTATTGCTCGTCCAAAAATTCTCTAACGGATACGCGAAAATGTGCTGGACAGCCGTCGTGTTGGAACCACATATCTGGTGGGGTCTCTTCTAGTAAGTTTGGCAAATCATTTTGAAGAAAATTTAAATATGATTCGCCAGTCAAATTCTCGGGCATCTCAAATGGACCAATAATATTCCCACAGAGAATACCGGTCCACATGTTCACTTTGAACCGGTACTGGGATCTATCTTCTCTCATCAAGTGCGGATTTTCCACATGCCACTCGTGCAAGTTGTGTAGGTTCATGTAGCCATCCTTCTTAAATGTTGATTCATCTGACCACAAAATTTTGTCGATAAAGTTTTCGTCTTCTCGATGTTTTTGCAGGATTGTTTCACAAAACGCGACTCGGCTCGGATAGTCTCGAGGTAAAAGACTTTGCACTCGCTGTACGTGGTACGGATGATATTCTTCTTTTTGGAGAATACTGTGTGCTGTGCTCTTCGGTATCCCCGTATCAGCTTCTATTCCTCGCACAGAGATGCTTGGATTTGCCGACACCGCCTCTAAAACTTCATCGCGTATGAAGTCATTTACGGGTCGTCCTTCACCAGCTACTTGATTGGGGAACCGCCCGTCACATAGTGATCTGTGCACATTAATGAAAACTCGATGGTCGGGATATCGCGTAGCCCTCGGATACCTTTCTCTGTAAAGTCTCGCTGCAGCTCGTCCATTACCTCTACATTCTCCATAAATGTAGTGCATATTTGCGTATTCTTGCGGAGTGTAGGTCGCCATGGTAGCACACACAAAACACAAACTGTCCAAACACAGGCAAAGGTCGTCGTAAAGAGTTCGTTTCAAAGTCCAGAGCACAAAGAGTAATCGAGTCCAATAAACAAAGCTTTAAATCGTAGTACGTGATCAATGGTAACAATAAGAGAGAGGTGCGTAGTAACGGCAGGAGGCAGTGACGCGTACTGACCGTACTGTTATCCTAAATAGCACGATCCCAGATAGCGTCACTATCTATCTCACTCGCACCTCTAACCTTTTTCTCCCTCACTCTTACCTGAATAATGGGGTACCATAAAGAAGAACCAGCAAATCGCAAAGATAGTTTCTGTCTTGCTCCCTCCTGTTGTAATAACGAATCACTATGGTGAGATGCATGCACATACCGTCCCTTACGGTCTAACCTGTTTTTTGAGAGGCCTGTTGTTATTTTTATGAGCATACAATAGTAATTCTTTAGAGGTTAGATTCAATTCGTCGTAAATTTTTCTTTCTAAGAATTCTGTAAGACATCGTAAAAATTGGGTTGTTGAGTAAAAATATTATCAAAAATTTTTTTTTTCAAATTAATGTGTAAGTATTATACCTTTTTAAAAAGAGGAATAAACGCGTCAAAATTTGACGTCACTTGCCATACTATTTTGGTACATTTTTTTACACTACAGTCGGTCAAAGTTGCGAAATTCAATTGTTTTCCATATCACCTTTAGTTAAAATAATATTTTATTTTAAAATGGTACAATAAGTACTTTATTTTTACATTCTATTTAGACACAGCAATACCCTAGATTACAAAACCTCCAAGAAATATCGAAATTATCAGCATTAGCAGTCACAGCATTCAAAAGTATGTCACAGGGTGCTCATTTCCCCTTTTTTTTTGAAATCAGTATAATTCTGTAAGTACATGGGGTGGATTTTTTAAAATATTTTTCTGAGTACTGTTAGAACTTGGGGCATCGTGGGAATCCAGTTGGACGCCAGGTTCTTGGACACCTTGTATAGGTAATCCGTTTAATACCAACCACCATACCATACTTTTAAATACACCAAAATACATCTGCAATCTGCGAGTGTTCAAGCTCGACTGCTATGTTCCCAAGTGAGACTTTACGCGTAGTCTACCGTTTGACAGCTGGTTGCTGTCAATCGGCAAAAGTCAGTTTAACAACTAATAATCAATGCAATTTCACTTGGGCACATAGTTTCAACTTAAAAAATAAAATATCAAAACTGCAAATATATGATTATGAAAATAAATAATATTTACAACATTACATAATTAAATTAAGTAATAACAAAAGCTAACAGTCGGCTTCTTCTGTCAAAGTCACGTCCCGTGAAAATAATTAAATTGTATAAGATTAATCATTTAATTAACAAAATAAATATATTAGGACAATAACTAATTTTACCATACTATTAGACCATAATATTTCTTGTAACCTCTACAAATCTACAACAAATATCTCACATACTAAATGGTCTGAGGATGAAACCCCTTCATGTTTTCGCCTCAAATTATAAATGTCCACAATACTGAAACCCCTTCATGTCTTCAGCATTGTTAAGTCATTCCACTGAAACCTCTACATATTTTCAGTGGTCTGACGATTATACAAAAATCATAAATAATTAAGAACTTCATTAAATTATTTTAATCAACCTACTAAGCAAAGCAATATTAATTTAGTAAAACCTGCTTTTAATCATTAAAAAAAAACGTTAAATTGAAATTAATACCATTAGTACACATAATAATTAATTTGCAACAAATAATAGGAGATTGGGTCTGGAGAGATATCTTCTTTATGGTTAAATATTTTGGCATTAGGAGCAGCAAGGGCGTCGATCCTATTGTACATCACATTTTACTAAACAACTAACCATGTATACTTAATCTCTAAAACATCTCAAAACTGGTAAACTGGTAAGATTTAAGTGTGCACACTAATAATAGAGGCTTGTTTGAAATAGTTAAAATCGTTCTGTAAATCAATACGTTAAACCGTTTTAGGAGTCGCATCCTTTTTACTGGGACAGTCGTTAATTAAGTGTCCTACTTTATTACAAGCTGTACACAGTTTGATTGCTTGTTTACACTTATAATACACGTGACCTTCTTCACCACAGCTGTAGCATTTAGCCGTAGATTCGATTGTGTTGGTCTTAATACTATTAGTACTACGTTCATTATTGATTACACCTGCCTGTTGCACTGTTTTGTCAATACTTTTATTATTTTGAACTCCCTTTAAGTAGATTAGTAATTTATCAAGATCGGAATAATGTGCTGCTTCCGCATTTGTTCTTATTGAACAATCTTCAATCCCAAACAGTATGCAATCAATCGCATTTCCGACTGTATTACATATATTTAATAACACTGTCATGTCATAAAAATACTCGTAAATAGTACTAAATAGCCTCGTATTGTTGCGATTGCTCCTGGCTCCGCTTTGTCTGCATCTGGTGTTGTCATTGTCGAATTGTCAGCTTTATTAAATAGGGCCCTGGTTTTAGTAAATTTTTGTAACTGTGGATTTCCATCATTGCCAGCTTTATCAAACAATTCACGGAATCTCTGAATATTTATTAAATGTTGATAGCTTGTTGGATAGCCCATAAGATGAGGATATTTTTCAAAATATTAATAAATAATATTTATTTGCATAAATGGTACATAAAGTTGTTTTAAAAATACATTACAAATACATTTTGCTTGTATATAGCATGCAAATATTTAGGTTACATTACAAATTTTTTCCGTCGGTAAATTCTTATAAGCTGAAAAAATTATTAGAGTTTAACCATTTATTTAGTATTTTTTAAACAATATAAGATCTAAAAGTTTTTAAGTCACTTGAAATATTATTATACAGGGTGGCAGCGACATCGAGGCGAAAACTGTTACCATAGATTCAGTACATCATTCTGAAACTCCCTGCGTCGAAATTTTTCGCCCCTTATTTAAAAAGAAATCCGATGTTCCATATATTTTGACCGCGGAGGTATTGCACTTTTTTATGAAACAGCAGATTTAAAAAAAAATAACCACAGAAAAATTTAAACGCAGGTGTGTTCAGAATCATTGTACTGAATCTATAACAATAATAGTTTTCGAGTCGATATTCCTACCACCCTGTGTATGAACACACATGGCTAAACTGCTTTTATTATATTTTACCAGTCTTGGTAAATCATTTAATATAATCCTGTGAGCAGCTCGCCGGTTACGAGGATATACTTCCTCTGCCTTTTTAAATAAGTCTTTATGCTTCTTAACAAACATGCATACTTCATAGAGAGGGTAGCGGTAATAAACCAAGTTCTTTAAATATTGCCTGCAAGATTCATCAGATTGAAGCCCCATGTATTGCTAGAAAACCCTTTTTTTGTGCAAAATATACCCTATTTTTGTCGGTGCTATTACCCCCACATTATGAACTCATACCGTATAAATGATTCATCATAAGCATGATAGGTAGGTAGCAGTTTTAATATTTGTAATATTTTTTCCAAATAATTTGTTGGCTTAGTTCCATAGTCAAATTTAGAAATAATCAACTTTGTCTATGGTGTACTCTGACGATGAACTAATTTTGCTAGTTAACTTTTAGTCATTACTTTTAAGTGTTTGATATTTTCAAATTTCTGAATAGGTACCGAAAAATTGTCAAAAAAGAACAGCTTAAAATTCAAATTGCAGTCAAAGCTATTCGATTCGTTGATTTAGAGATAAATGCAAAATTACGACCACTCTTAGGTACTTTTCAATGCGTCATGTTTGCCAAAAGGCTCCATCAATTCGTCAGATATTTATAAATTCACTATCAGCCTATCAGGAAATGTAACACTATTGCACAGAATAACTTTTAATCGTCTTGAATATCCTTTGACAATTGTCCAAATCTGAGTGTTCAAAATCGTCAGATTTAGGGAAAATCCATAATTTCTTCATCAGATTTGCCTGCTTAAGTCATTATGGGTTAAGCTGCACACGATCATACCAAAATCAAGGGTTCTGAAGATCACATAATTTTTTGTCCATTTTAGAAATCTGAAAGTGGACTCCTGATCACGGGGCTCATATCTAAAAACTTTTCTAATATTTTTTCGGTGTTCGCTCATCATGCCGCACCTACTATTCGCCCTGTATATGCTTGCTCAAAAACCCTCTGGGCTCCTCTATCATTATCTCATGTGTTTGTTAGTAACAAAAGGATGTCAACAGATCATGGCATGTAAGCTATTATTATGTTTTCATTCACAGGATGGATCAGAAGATGAAGAGTTATTGACTGGAGAGCTGGATGCTGCGGATGACGCAACTGACTCCGAGCATGAAGATGAGGCTGGAGGAGCTTCTGATCACGAACAAGATGTATAGCAATATTTTTTTAATACATTTTGTTCTGTTATAATTGTCACTGACTTCCTATATTCTATTCTTTTTTACTATTTTATTTTTCTGTTTGGAGAGGCATAAACAATAATATTATAACATAGACAGACGATAATAGCTTACAGGAATCGGGAAGAGAATCCACAGGATACTTATCTTTGGAAAACAAAAAATAAATGATCAAAACGAATTAACAATATTGGCATCAATATTGCTGAACATAATAAAAAAAAAGCGACCCGCTCCTGCTTCGCATGTTTTTTACGACTTGACAAAACATCGAGATTTCTTAATTATCGATATTTTTAATATTAATGTATTATTGATATAAACCTTCCGGAATAAATTTTCTAAATGATGGTGAAAATCTCGTAAAAATCCGTTGCGTATTTTAGAAGAACAACGCGGATATACAGACTAACGCGAAAAGCGACTTTGTTTTGTAATATGTATAGATTAAGCATGTAAAAACAGTTGGGTGGAGATCTTTCTCCTTTTCTCGAAACAGGTAACAAGTGATCATAAACATTAAAAAAAATTGTCAAGTAATATAGAAGGTTGTTCATTTCCACAGGAAGTCCTGTTTAATGACAGTGGGGACTCCACCTTTGGAGATGACGACGAGGCACACATTGCCTCAGAAGGATCATCAGTAAGTGCTTACCTTTATAGAGTTCCGTACCCGAAGGGTGCCAAAGGTGGTTGATATTGAAAAAAGAAAATTTCTTGCCCTGACATTTGGGGTATCATTATCGTGAACTTATCGAGTAGACTATTTCTTGTTGTTAGGGGTCCATGAAAGTTGTCAGTCTTAGACCAGTTTTGTACGAGCTCTATCGCAACCACTTAACAAGTTAGGAATTTGAAACTTCGTTATTTCATGTACCATATACTGTATTTAATCATTAAATAGTTGCGATTTTTTAAATTTAAGATGAAAAATGTTCTTTTAGTATTTTCATTTATTTTCTATAAATGAAAATATTCATACTGCTATAAATATAATTACAAAAGAAGGGTTCCGTACGGTGGTAAGGAACCCTTCGTGTGCGAGTCCGACTCGCATTTGGCCGGTTTTTTTTCTCATGTACTGTGCATACGACAATCATATTTGCGTTAACATTTGGTAAAGGCTTCTTTACTTATAATGTGAGCCATTGTTCGAGTGTCACTATAAAAATTAGTTACTGCTGTGGTTTAAACATAAAACATAACATCACGCCTTGCTGTGGTTCACCTATGAATTAAAATGATTGGCTTCAGGATTTCACAGATTCAGAGGCTGATGATGAGTCGGAGGAGGATGATGACGATGACAAGCAGGAGAGCAGCGATGATGATGAAGAAAGTGTGGACAGTGGGGCAGAGTCAGGACTTACTCACACACACTCTGGTGCCAGTGACGCAGAATCAGAGCAACCTGCCAACGAGACTAAACAGAAAGCTTCCAAGGACACAAAACAGAAATCTGTTAAGGAAATAAAACAGAAAACAAAAGCACCAAAGCAAGACAAAACAAAAAGCAAAACTGATGCCAGTATTGATCGCCTAGCAGATACTATTCAGAAAACGAGTGTAAATATACAGCCTGTAGGACAAAAAGGTAAGTCTGAATTTTATTGTTACTTCTTTGTGTCACTCACTCTGTCTTTACTTACATTTAAATTTGTAGTTTTATGACGAAAGTCCAAGTTGCGTTATAACGATAAATCCCAGTGACAAGGAGTGTGTGCGTTGTGTGCAGACGAGTACGAGTCGGGCGACACGTCGGACGAGGAGGACCGGCGCAACACCGTGGGCGACGTACCCATGTGGTGGTACAACGAGTACCCGCACGTGGGCTACGACCTGGACGCGCGTCGCATCGTGCGTCCGCCGCAGCGCGACCAGATCGACGAGTTCCTCAAGTAAACAGCGCGCCCGCCGACTATCTGTACTCCGCGAAATGGACCCTCCTAATCATCAATTGTATTTTGTTGTAGGAAATGTGAAGATCCCGATTTCTGGCGCACAGTGCGCGATCCCAGTACGGGGCAGGACGTGGTGCTGAGCAAGCAGGACCTGGAACTCATCCACAGACTGCGCGAGGGACACGTGCCTGACGCCGCGCATGATGACTATCAGGTATGTACTTACGCAACATGGGCCAAGGGGTGGGCCGGCTAATATGTGATGTTATACAGGGTGTTAGGCAGACGGTTGAACATACGAAAATGGCGGATCCGTGGTCTGCTACGTGTTAGGCTCAATAACAAGGCCACACAGATTGATTTATAGGTTTTAAAAAAAAAACGTACTTCGTCTTTGCTCAAAGTTAAACGTCAATAATGTCATTTAAAAATAACAACACTGACAACATTTTTATTTTATTTTCATCTAGTGTAACTGTAGAGTCTTATAAAATTCGTATTTGACGGAGATGATTGCTAGAAAATTTAATACGAGCCCTTAAACTAAAAAAAAATTAAAAATATAAACCGAAAGCCCGACTTTGAATGTTGCGGAATCCCTTTGCCAGTTCAAAGAAGTCGTGGAAACGAAGATGAGCCGAATCAAACCAGAAAGTACTTCCTACGCTTACGTGGTGATGAAAGGCTCTGATAAATTTATTCGCCCAGCAAATCTCAGTTCGGTCGCTATATATCCCAGCGATAAAACCACAACTAGTTACGACACCAAGTCGTTGAAAATTGTGTAAATAATTACAGGCCAATTTCAGTTTTAACAGGCCTCTCAAAGATTTTGGAAAAAATTATAAACAGTAGATTAGTAAAATATCTTGAAAGTAATAAATTATTCTCTGATCATCAATTTGGTTTTAGACCTAAAAGATCAACAAGCCAAGCTGTTCGCCATCTGACAAATTTTATAAGCACAAACCTGAATAATAATAATAATAATGCACAAAATAGGGATATTTTTAGACCTTGCCAAGGCTTTTGTCACAATTTCTTGTAGTTTGCCTTTGTACAAGCTGGAAATGCTGGGAATACGGGGAGTATAATTGCAACTATTATCTGATTACCTTAGCGACCGCCATCAGTGTGTAAAAATAGGTCAATACATGAGTTCTGAACTTAAGAATAACTGTTATGGAATCCCACAAGGCAGTATTTTGGGTCCTACTTTGTTTTTAATTTATATAAATGACCTGTGCAATTTCATACTTCAAAAGGGTGTAATTATGTCATATGCGGATGACACAGCTCTACTGTTTGCAGCTAAATCAAAGGTCGAGGACTATAGTATAGTAGTAGCACAGAATGGTTTTAATACTTTGTCTAATTTTCATAAAAGTCTCTAAACATTAAATACAGATAAAACCAAGTACCTGTTATTAACAATGAGAAATATTAATCCAACGCTTACTTATCTATATATTCAAGCGCATAACAAAATTGTAATTTACATTATGCTGACATTGCATGCACTTGTCCCACTTTAGCCAAAACCGACCATATCAAATATCTAGGCGTCACAATTGACACAAACCTGAATTTCCGCAAACACATCGATTTATTATGCACCGGAGTGCGTAAACTAATGTACATTTTTTTAAATTACGTAGCATTGCCAACTTTAAATGAATTAGACAGGTTTATTTGGCTTTGTGTCAATCTATTATTGCCTACTGCATAACGTCCTGGGGTCGTGCCGCTAAATCAATGTTACTACACCTAGAACGCGCCCAAAGCGCAGTTTTAAAGGTCGCTTTCGGACTTTTCGTCCATTTAGATTTCCGACACACCAGCTCTATATGGCATGTAAGGTGCTAACAGTACGTCAATTATTTGTTTTGAATGTAGTTTTATCACAACATACTGAACTTTATTTTAACCCAGTACCTTCAGATAGGAGAAGAAAAGATTTGGTTTTTGCTAACTCTCAGACTAAACATGCTTTTACTAATAGATTTTATTTATTTTTAAGATCCTACTTGTATAACCAGTTTAACAGAGTGCCAAAGATTTGTAGTTTAAGTTATAATAGGTGTAACTTACTAATACAAGAATATTTGGCAAAACTCGATTATGCAAACACGGAAAAACTACTAGAAATTTAAAAATAAAATTTCTATCTTCCTACTCTAATATAAGTCTCTTCCTTTACCAAATTAATAATACTTTATTTATTTTATTATTATTCGTTAATTTATTTAAATATAATATATCTTACATAATCTAGTTTTAAAATAATATACCAAATAGTTACTATTTAAGTAATTGAAAATATCATGTCTTCTTTTTAATTTAGCTTTTAATAAATGTATTGTTGTCTTTTAAAATGTTTGATGTAAATTGATGGCCTGAAACAGGTTTTCATAAACCTAGATCAGGCAGGTCTACATTACAGTTAGAATAAAATGACATGGCCGGAATTTGTAGAGAGCTTTGCCCTAACAAAAAATATTCATGTACATTGATATACAGTACGCCATATTAAAGCTTACAGGTATGTCTTTACAATAGTTTAAGTTTTATGATCATAGAAGAAGCGAGAGATACTGTAAATAGGTTTTTTTAAGTGCTTAAATATTTAGAGACTCATTTTTATTTCCACATACGTATTTACATGATTTTTAAAACTAAGACTTAATAATAACAATATGTACAAGTATGTAAAAAAGAGAGGGGGAAATAATAATAGGGCATCAAAAAATTCGTCCGCCTCGCTGTCAATAGGAAAAGTGCCCAAAAGGCTAGAAGCATTGCCACGTTGTATGGCAATGCTGATTCTTTAGCCAAATAATAAGCCAGCCCTCTGGTCACGTGAAGAGTCGACCAGCCGCTTGGCGATGTCTTGAAAAACGAAGTGGGCACTCGGACCCCACGGTCCTAGTGTTTCAACCCCAAAACGGCTCAAAAGTCCCAATAAGATTGGAGTATTTGCGCCGTTTGAGGCTTTCCGCACCTGCAGCAGCAGCCCCAGCACAGCCCGCCGTGCTAAGAAGATGGGATGGCGCAAGGGTATCGACACACATTGCATCCCACACCAAAGGCCTACCTACCTTCCAAGGCATCATAGTCATTCCGTCTGGTCTCTACCCATCGTCGCGTGCCAAGCCATTGGGTTCTAAAACAGCTGGCACTCCGGCGGTGACAAGAGCACGACGGATGATGTCATTGATGCTGGCGTGCCGTCCTATCCGGCCTGTGCTTTTATTGCAGGATAGGCCATGGTATCCGAGACAGTCGACGCCTTCACCGCATTGGCAGCGATGCGGAGCCACACAAGGAGCGCTCAGACGCAGACAGGTAGCGAGCCGGAAGGTGGTATCATCCAGCATAGTGCCTATGTTGGGTGACGGTAGCGCCTGAAGCCAGAAGCCCGACTCCTATTCACCCACAGCCAGCAGGCGGGCACGCTCAGCACTATTGGTGGACGTATTAATAAGATTGTTCCGTACCAACCTGCAGCGCGGCTCATCCCACTGCTTCTGAGAAGATGGGTTCACTGGCCGATCTGTATTCGGGCAAGTCGCTTTCCAGGCGTTCTCCGCATCGATCAAGCACGGCAGAGTTAACCAGACAGGGGGCTACAATTTTTCCTGTCACCTTTTCAGTGCTGTGGACAGAGGACTGGAACGCGGGTAAGCTAATACTGGTAATTTTGCGGACGCCGAGACCACCAAAACGGATGGGTAGTGTGGCTTGCAGCCACGCTCGGTCGTCCAGGGCCACATTTAAAATGGATGTTAATGTACTGCGAATAATTTGGTCAATTTTGTCCAAGAGGTGTGACAGTTTCCACAAGGGGGAAGAGCGTAGAAAATATATAAAATTTGGACCAAAACAACAGTATCTAAATATTCATACAACATTGATTCTGAGGGCAGGATTCGGCCATGTCTTTTTCCTCGATTGTAATGAATGTAATTCATAATTTTACTTTATTCTAGATGAAAATAAAAAAAAAAGTTCTGCCAGTTCTGTTATTTTTAAACGAAATTATTGACGTTTGAAGTTTGAGTAATGGCGAATTTCGAATAAAATTTAAAAAAGTCGCACGTGGAACACAACGCGCCGTCGACCCGGGCCTGGTCCTTATCGGACGGCGAGTTACCTATTGCTCACCGTCCGCAAGCCCGCGCCTACAATGGCTAGGAATCGGCCTGCGACTCCCGACGCCCAGGGCGTCTCCTGCGGCGGTTAGGGGCATGAGGGCGCGAAATTTGCCTCTCCCTCACGCGTTCCGCCTCCTCCTTCGCGAGCATTACTGCTTCGCAGAAGGAGGTGACGGCCTCCCATGCCCTCTCGCTCCATACCATGGCCTGGACCAGGGCCGGACGCCAGAGATCACCGCTGCCGATCGTCTCCACAAGAACAAGGCGATGCTCCGCCCAAGCCGGGCAGACCTCCATCGAAATGAAATTAAATTGTTTATTCTGTAAATAGGATATCGGAATCACTTTTACACGTTATATTAAAAATTAAATTAAAAATAAGCTAGTTGAGTTCGGCGTTTCCTATCTGACTACTCTGAGAAGAAAGGCCGAAACAAACTCAGATGTCGCAGTCTCTTTTAAAGTCCAGACATAATCTTGGTCAGGCCATATGAAGACCATGTAGATTAGTGTCTGAAATGGTGTTTTGAGGAAAGAACCACACAGATTTGAGTGGACCTGTCCAGTCAGTGCAAGCATTTGTCAGTAATCGTGGAGCTCAACTCAGAACTTAAGGAGCTCAACTCGACGAACAATACCAAAGAAAGGACATTTGGGTAGGCCGCATAAACTACTTAAGCTGCCAGACCATCATTAAAACTAGCTGAGAAATAAAGATAATAATGATATCCACATAGTCCTCACATTCACAATAATTAATCAAAATAATAAAATCCTTTACAAAGTAATCATGTCATTTTGAATATAATTTTCAACAATGTCAATGTGTATATAAAACTGGTATATTTTGATGATTTTACATAATAATATTAAAATGTCAAGTTTTATGGTTTTATCACAAGGCTTAGCAGAGCGAGCAGCTCAATCCCAAGCTTTTTTATCTTCTAAATAATCTGAAATTTTATAGTATCCTTTTTCACAAGTTTGGTTTTAATACAGATTTTAAATCTATTAATGGGTAAGTTTCGAATTTCAATGGGAACTTTGTTGTAAAGCGTATACATTGACCCATGAACGAGTTGCCTTCTTTGTGGAGACGTGTGCGATGTACAACAAGGTTGTATTTATTCCTGGTATTTAAACTATGAATATCGGACATTTTCTTAAAATTTGATATATTTTTTGTACATAGGTTTTCAAAAATATATTGTGAGGCTACATCGTATGCTCCACCGTGTCCACACAATGGTGACACCCGAGTGTTTCCTCCCGCCTTATCCGGAACAGGAACCTCTCAAAGCAACCGTGTCCGGTGAGGACCTGAGGTAGGCGGAAGGTGAGGACGCCGTGGCGCCTCTAGCCACTCGTCAAAGAGGGGACTTATCGCCGCAATTGTAGCGTGCCCAGCGCTGAGTTGCGACAGTCGCACTCTCCATGACGCCATGAGATTCCGCCGGAGCTCTGTCCGCTGTGCCGTAATTTCTCGCGGCAGCGGAGTTAAGCCCCGGCGTTTCGCCTTCTCGCGCCACTCCCAGATTCAACCGTCTGCCTAACACCTTGTATAAGTTCCGTTTTACTTTTTAAGGCACGGAACCTTTTAGATTTAACGACCAATTGGAACCGTGTACCTAGCTTTTGACGTTTCATAAGTGCCCTTGTAGGTTTATGTGAAATAAAAAAAAATGTATTTTTAAGAATGACAATAGGCATCACAAAATTTTGCTTTAAATCAGAAAAATCCGAAAAAAAATATCATATACAGTTCTTGTCCCACCGATTGCATCCTAGACTTAAATCACGTCACAGTTCCACTGCTCGCATGTTTTGTTGACGGCATTGATCGCTCGACACATGGCCACTTTCTGGCCATAGTCAGAAGACGCTAGACTTTGTGAGCGCGCATAGCTGAGCGAGTGTTTGTCGCAGCCGTGGGTGGAGTGGTTCTCGCGCGAGGTGCTGGCCACGCCGCTGCGCGCCTTCCCCGAGCACAAGCGCTCCTTCCTACCGTCGCGCTCCGAGCAGCAGCAGGTCGCGCGCATCGTGCACGCGCTCAAGATGGGCTGGACCAAGACCCGCAAGCAGATCGCCGACGAGCGGCGTCAGAAGAGGGTGAGTGCGACGTACGTCACTGCTCGTCGTCGTATCTGTGGAACTGTGATTCTAAGCCCTACATTTTCAGGAGAAGAACTTCTACAACCTGTGGGGCTCGGCCACCAGCGAGGAAGAGGCCCGGCGGCGAGGCATACACAAGCACATCGCCGCGCCGCGCCGCGCGCTGCCCTCGCACGCCGAGAGCTACAACCCGCCGCCCGAGTACCTGCTCGACGCTAAGGAGGTACTGTTCCCATTACATACAGCTTTCCAAAGAAAAGTATGCGTAAAGTCTAGAAATAATAATTAGTTAAATAGAGAAATGACTTCTTGTCATTGTAATTTTCATTTTCGTAATATTTAAAATTTGAACTACTGTCGGTTTTGTCTCTTTCTCACGACAGGTCACGTTTGTGGCTAACGCGCAGTCCATTCTCTATGTCTATGGGAGTTACGCGACGTTCGCACTATTTCGGAAACAAGAAGATTACTGAAATGTAAACCTTATCTGGTTTACCTGTACATAACATTACATACACAAGCACATCACCGCGCCGTCCGCTACCTCAACACTACTACTTTTGATCAAGGATCGTTTCAGTTGAAAGAGTGGAACAAGCTGAGCGAGACGCCGCACAGTGGAACGAATGTATGGGAGCGGTTGGACGTAGACATGTCCGAAAAAAAAGAGTAAAATTATGCCAAACTAATGATGCCATCTTATTCGATTACTTAATGCCTTCATAACTTGTGGTGATGAATTTCTTCATAACTCCCATATTTCGGGAGTAATTTGAGAAAATGTGAAATTTTACTATGAAAATGAGTGTATCGAGCTCTCTCCCTCCTGATTCCGGGCTTGTTTCAAGTAGCGGTCTCTAATATCATAATGCTAATACTAAGAGCTATATTTAATACTAAGACACATAGTGCGCCAAATGTGCACTTTCTGGGATAAAGAGTGATGTTTATTTTATAACACAATTTTTTAATTTTTTGTTTATTTTGTTGATTAAAACCGTTTTTCTAAAGGTTTACCTTATTACAATAACATTTCTGATCAGCCAATTAGAGAAGATATAAGCTAATTAGGATATATAATTAGGGACTTAAGGTTTACATATAAAACTGATGCACTAATGATTACTGATAAGAACATTGCTATTATTTAATTACTAAATGGCTCTTAATACACTAATTTAGCATGCATCATTTACTAATTATCACAATAACTAATTACCTTGCAATATTTAACAAAGGATACCTGGGATACCTGGATTTTATATAAATAGGTCACTATTAGTAACTTTAAAATCAGTGTTGATTTACACCTCGTTGTATCCAAGCTAATCTCGCAATGTATTTTCCAAATTTTAATACAAATCTTGATATTCACGTTGCTTTATGCGCACGCGCACATAAAGATTTACGCGACTTTAACTATTTGTTCAGTGTTTTAAAAGATAACAGTTGTGTTCAGTTATGTGAAAGTGCTGAAACAAGTTTAAAAGACTGGTGTCGTCGATTTTGCTACCGCATTTATGCAAAATGGACACAGTCTGGAAGAAGCACAGATAAGTTTCGGAAGAAACATGAGATTTGGCTACAGGCTGCAATTCAATGGCCGGAATTACAGAATGAAAATATGGAACCTTCTACAGAAAATATAAGTGACGTCATCGAGCCCATAATTTCTCCTGCTAAATCTGATGCTTCAACTTGTACACATCCTAGTCCTCGTAAATCTTTTGAGGACCTTAGTAACCGGCAAAAAAGAAGACGCACCACTGAAGATAGTCTTTCATGCAGCAGTAGCAGCGCTGAAATTATGTTTTCGGCCGAAAGGGCGCTTCAAAAGGCAGGACAAAGCGATACAGCTTATGTTATGAAATACTTGACGGAGAATCCAGAAGAGGCCTCAAAAATCAAAGCCTTCATTGAAGGTAAATCAATTCAGGTACGGGAAATATCCCCTTTGAAGGCATTGGCTCTTTATGTATCGATGAACTTATCGAAATGGCGCTATAACACTCTTCGGGATTTCAACACTCAAGAAGGAGCTCTTCAATACCCGAGTTACTACATGTTGGTTAAAGAAAAAATTAAGTGCTATCCGGCCAAAGAAGATCTCACAGTTACAGAGAGCTCTGCAAAAATCAAATTACAAGCCTTGATGGATTTAACCTCAAGAAGACTTATTAGGTCGTTAGAAACCCCTGTTGATCCCAATCAACAGCTCGTATTGACCAGCAAATGGGGTTTTGACGGATCATCTAGCCAAAGCATTTATCATCAAAGGACGAGTGAAGATGAGCATATCGATCTTGCTAGTAATTTTATGATTAGTCTTGTACCACTGCGGCTCGTCTCAAAAGGTGTAACAATTTGGGAAAACGAGCGACCATCTTCCACTTCATTTTGCCGGCCAATATTGTTTAAGTTTATAAAGGAAACCAAAGAAAATGTGCAGAGAGAGATGGCTGAAATCGAAGCAGAGATTGAAGCCTTAACTCCATCCACCATCACTGATGGAATTAGTGTCAAACACCAACTGCTGTTGACAATGATTGATGGTAAAATTCATTCCATTATATCCAATACAGCAGCTTCAGTGTGTGACATATGCAAGGCTTGTCCTAAAGAAATGAATAATTTAGAGTTAATCAAAGATAAACACGCAAACGAGGACATGTATAAATATAGCTTAAGCACCCTTCACGCTTGGATTCGCTCAATGGAATGCTTATTACACATTTCCTACAAATTAGACATAAAATCATGGCAAGTAAGGGGTGATATAGCAAAAAGGCAAGTTGATGACAGGAAGAAAAGAGTTCAAGAGGCTGTAAGAAGAGAAACGGGCTTACTTCTCGATGTTGTGAAACAAGGCAGTGGATCCACCAACAATGGCAACTCGGCAAGGAGATTTTTTGAAAACTACACTAAATCTGCTGAACTGACCGGAATAGATGCTATGCTTTTAAGAAAAATCTGTGTGATCTTGCAGTGTATTTCATCAGGAGAGAAGATCAACGTAACTAAATTCCGAGAGTTCTGCTTTGATACTGCTAAGCTTTACGTGGAGTTATACCCATGGTATTATATGCCTTCTTCACTTCATAAAATTTTAATGCATGGGCCAGACATAGTTCAGAACATGTCAATTGTGCCCATTGGTTTTCTATCCGAAGAGGCATCTGAGGCTAGAAATAAAGATTTTAGAAAATATAGAGAGGGGCATTCTCGAAAGCATAGCAGTATCTCATGCAATGAAGATATTATGCACAATCTTTTACTATCTTCTGATCCACTTGTTACAAGTATCCGTCCAAAAGGAAATAAGTTTGTAAAAAAATCTTCTTTTAAGGAATTTTATGAGCTTACGGATTCTGAGAAAAGTGATATCGAATTTGTTAACATAAATGATTTAGCGGACATCGATTCTGAATTTGAATTAATTGATGATGATGATGATGACGAAGATAATTAAATGATGTTATTGTTTTAAAATGTGTAACTTAGTAAATTAGAGCTTACGTCTTAATTATTTATTGTACTTTTAATGAAACTAGGTAATTTATTATCAACTTACTTAAAAGTCATACTCTCATCAGTTCTTGTGAATATTTTTGTTAATATATATTTCTGTATATATATAATATATTTATAGACCTCTTAATAAGTCTGTCTGCGGTTTAAAGTAAATACAAATGGGGAAAAAACGTTTTTTTTTTAAATTTTCATTTCCTTTTATCCCAGAAAGTGCACATTTGGCGCACTATGTGTCTTAGTATTAAATATAGCTCTTAGTAATAGCATTACGATATTAGAGACCGCTACTTGAAACAAGCCCGGAATCAGGAGGGAGAGAGCTCAATACACTCATTTTCATAGTAAAATTTCACATTTTCTCAAATTACTCCCGAAATATGGGAGTTATGAAGAAATTCATCACCACAATTTATGAAGGCATTAAGTAATCGAATAAGATGGCATCATTAGTTTGTCATAATTTTACTCTTATTTTTCGGACATGTCTACGTCCAACCGCTTCCATACATTCGTTCCACTGTGCGCCGTGGAAGCGCAAGTACACGTTCCTGCCCACCCAGCACGCCAGCCTGCGCCAGGTGCCGGCCTACGAGCGCTTCACGCGCGAGCGCTTCCTGCGCTGCCTCGACCTGTACCTCGCGCCGCGGGCCATCAAGATGCGGGTACGTACCCTGGCCACGAACACTGTCTCTCATTACATCTACTTAATAAAAATCCTAAATTCATTGTGCGTTTTTATAATTTCTAACGCGAAGTATTATCTTGGACGTCTACGTCCAAATCACGGCAACACGATAACACAGGTAAATAAATGTACGGAAATATATTAAATCATTTATTTCTTTTCAAACTTGGGTAAATTTGTACATAGGTTTTGTCATAAAGTTAGTTCTTCATGTTCTGCCGTCACATGGGCATGCAAATCATAATCAATTAATGTCATTTTAAATAACATAAGAAATTTCATTTTAATTCCATTTTACAAAGGAGATTGCCCAGGAACAGTACTCTTGAGAATTGTCTTGTGTTTCAAAAAGTTGAACAGCATGAAATATCTAAAGGAAAAGTATATTTTTTAAGTAACACTTAATTATTATTTATAATGGGATAGTTTTTTTTAACAATAATTACTACTTTTAAGTTTCCGATTATAAAGTACCTCATTTTTACTATCGACTGTCAATAATAGGGATGTCCATTTCTTCTATTGCGTGTAATGTAAGGCACACAACCTACCTACATAAAATATAATGATATCGTCATTCTGTCTTGATTGTTCAATTTATTATTGCGTTTCAAGTTAGACAACTGTTTGACAACAAAAAAAGTGAATACAATATTTTTAAAATATCGATAGATGGCTCGCAAGGTTAAATTAATTAAATCGCTTTCTATAATCCCACAGAACTAGATATTAGGTAGTAGGTACATTTATCTAACTTATTTTCATTGAACATGTGACGAGACAATAGTGTGCGGTGAGGTATATTTGGTTAGTATAGTTAATAGCTTTATTTTTATTTATTTTTGATATTGAAATCGGAAAAGTTTCAATCGTCTATTATTACTATTACGTTGATTAAAAACAACAAAGATTTTAATCTGCAATAACCTTTTAAACGCGTTATGATTTTTATTTTATTTTATGTTGCCAACCGATATTTTTACTTTTCTTCCAAAAAGATATATTGATCTAAAATCGAATGCGTTAGAATGTGACAACAGCACGGGTACAACCTTATTTGACATTTATTGCTCGTCTGTCATTATTTTTGCAATAAAAATATGTCAACATTGTCAACCAGTATTTTTTCTGCTGGTTTTGTTACGTTGTGCGTCGAGTTTCAGCCTTTTAGTTCCTCCGTTACTGCTGCTAACCCATTAAAAATAAACATACTTCCAACGCGCTGCACCGTGTGTGTATGTTACTAAAGACAGGACTTTTTGTGTTGTGATACATTGAACATCGCGAGTGCGACTGTGGAGCGATGTCTCAACTGCTCTTTGAGATTAACGCCCCTTATCATTCTTTCATTTATTGTACAAACAGCTCCATTAAGTAGTTACCCTCGCAAAAGATATGAGCGTTCAAATCCATGATAGGCCTGAGTTGATTTTAGTACTTTGCAAAAACATTTTTATTATCACTAATATATTGTTTTAGTGAATAGGGTTAACATTTACAAAATGTTATTCAACGTTTAAATAGACCGGAGGTTTCGAGACCGCTTGCCGTGCATAAGACAGGAGGTTCAGATTCTAGACACGAAATGTGCTTTTTGATTTTGCATAATATTTTTTAAATTCTATTTTTCTATTTTGTTTTAGTAATATTAATAAATAATTAAAAAATCCATAAAATTGAATAGTTTAATAATCATTTAATAATATTTATTATTGCTATTATTTGGCTAAACTGATTTTATTTTACTACAAAGGTTTATATTTTACAATTTGATTTGATATTTTACAGTTTTCATAATATACATATTTTGCTAACTGACACAAGCGGGTTTATAGATAAGTGACATCCTAATAACGCAAACGATATAACAAAACAATCGTTTTAAGTGCGCTTATACATCAAACGTTGTAGTTATAACTTGAGGGTATGGATTAATTTTATAAAGAAAACGTTAATGGATACCACCCTCAAATTATAACATCTACCGATTACACAGAGATTTAAAGATATGATTTTAGTAGGATCTAGATATAACACTGAGCGGTTCAATATCAAGCTATGATTGCTTGCTTTGCATTTTAATGAAACGCGCAAATAAGATTTTGAAGCACGAAGATGCTCAAAATCTAAATCAAATAAGATTTGATGAGGTGGTCACAGGTGGTCACCAGTAACTAGTCACCTGAACAGAGCTAAACCACTACACGTTTTACTTCAAAGACACATAGTACACTCGTAAACCCATTCAGACCCTTGAAAGGGTCTGAATGGGTTTACGAGTGATATAGTTTTTTTAAATTCATTTTGAGTTTGAACAGAACCTCTAAATAGTCATTTCATTTTTGTTAATATTTCGGAAATGCCGTTGTGGTTTGTATTGAAATTTTTGGGTTTTTATATTATGTTTGTTTATAGCAATAAGGTTGTATTTGGTTTATAGGACTTTTAGAAAAAATAGACATGTGTTTGTAGCAAAGATTTAATTTCAACTAACTTGACAAAATCATTTGAGTGGACTGTATGTGTGATCATCTACATATCGATAGCTAGCTATAGATGTACTAACGTTACATTAATTCGTTGTAAGTACTTGCTTAAAACATTCCGCACCCCAAAGAACGCAGTTCTTTAATATGAATTTACAAATTATTAATTAGGTATACATTATTATGACATCTTACTTGAGGTAATAAGATAAGTTTAACAACAGTATAATTAATTAGTACCTAAGTAATATCCGCAACACTACAAAGTAATAATATTCTGCAAAGGGTAAGGTTTACAAGTTACAACATAGGTATATACCTACATCTATGAGAGGGTCGCAATTACACAGCTGTCTTGGTAAGTCACTTAACTAATGTTTTTAAATCTAGTAAATGAACAATTTATTAGTAAAAAGGTAAGTACCTAGTTCTATTTTTAGTTCACATATTTTTTTTTTTTTTTAACATCGTAATATAGGCAATGGACACAAGTTTTACGGCAAGTCATAAGTTTTTTCTTTCTTAGTTATAAGTACTTAGTTTTAATAATTAGGTACACACTATATTAGTTTCACAAAAGATAAAAGTTTATTTAGTTAAGACACATATTTTATTCACCGGACGTTTTAAAACACTGTTCTTACATCTAATTGTTACAACTCTAGTAATATTATCGGGACCAACATGTTTTTAATTACTTTGCCTAATATCCACTTGCTAGGTGGAATATTATCATCTTTAAGAATAATTATGTCATCGATTTCTGGCTCAGGTTGTTTTGTGTTCCATTTATATATTTTATTAAGATTTACAAGATATTCTTTATACCATCTTTTCCAGAAATCGTTGACCATTTTTTGAACTAATCTCCATCGTTCAAGATTAGTCATGTGTTTACAATGTGTATAATTCTCATCTGATATGTTTAACAAAGGTTTGCCAACAAGAAAGTGACCTGGTGTCAGGGGAAGAGGGTCATTGGGGTCATCACTTAAAACCGAAATAGGTCGCGAATTTAAACAAGATTCAATCTGTGCTAACACAGTGGTTAGTTCCTCGTAGGTGAGTGTACTATTTCCAATTACTTTTGTGAGATGTGTTTTTGTACTGCGTACCCCAGCCTCCCACAATCCCCCAAAATTAGGCGCATGTGGAGGGATAAAATGCCATGTAGTACGTTCTAAAGTTAACAACTCTGCTATCTCACTAGGAATAGAAGACTTGGATTTGTCAAACATATCTCTTAGCTGCTTGTCTGCTCCCACGAAATTAGTGCCATTGTCACTGAAAAGGTCCTGACAATGTCCTCGTCTGGCAGTAAAGCGCCTGAAAGCAGCGATGAATCCCTTAGAAGTCAGGTCTGTGACAGCCTCCAGGTGTACAGCATGTGTTGCCATGCAAATGAAGAGACAAATATAACCCTTATAAGATTTAGCTCTTCTACCTGGCGAAAATCTGATATTAATGGGTCCTGCATAATCTACACCAGCTGATCTGAAAGGTCTGCTGGGTTTTACTCGTACCTCTGGTAGTTGACCCATCAACTGTACCGCATTGTTTTTTGCATATCTAATACAAGTTGTACATTCTCGGTAATATCCTTTTGCTTGATCCTTAGCTCGTAGTATCCAGTACTTCGACCTCAAGTAGTTTAGCATTACTTGTGGTCCACCATGCATTGTGTTCTGATGGGCATCTTTAATTATTAGTCTACTAAGATGGCTCGTAGCAGGTAAAATTATAGGATGCCTTGTGTCATACGCAGCTTGCGACTGTTGAATACGTCCGCCAACTCTTAAAATACCATTATCATCTATAATGGGACAAAGATTGCATAGTTTGCTCCTTTTGAGAACACTCCCTTGAGATTATAACTGCTTTATTTCTTGATTGAATTCTATACCTTGAATTTGTTTAATGCAATTATTTAGAGTTTCATTAATTTCTTGTGTTGTGATAAATTTAGTATTATATTTAACTTTGTGTTTGTTTAACTTTAAATTTAACCATCTTCTACAGTATGAAATTACTCTCAACATTTTCTGTAAATTAGAGAACTTAGTCCAAATTAATTCCTCTTCATTATTCAATAAAGCAGTGAAAACTCTGACTTTCTCCTCTTCTTGTGTATCCTCGACATCAACTAAATTCATGTTTAGGTCTAGTGCAGACAACCAAGCTGGACCATTCCACCACAGTAAGTTTTTTATTAACTCTGGGGCCTGTACGCCTCTTGAAGCGCAATCAGCCGGGTTTGTGTCTGTAGTCACATGACCCCATTGCTCATAATCGAGAATGTTTAATATTTCTGAGACTCTGTTGCTGACGAATGTGTTCCATCGACTCGCCCCACCCTTTAACCAAGCTAGAACTATGGTCGAGTCTGTCCATGCGTGTAAATTTGCCTTAGCTATGTTCATTACTTGTGCCGTCTCAAAAATCAGTGTGGCTGCTAGTGTAGCACCACAGAGTTCCAACCTCGGAATGGATAATTGTTTCTCAATTGGAGCAACCTTTGTTTTTGATGATATTAAATTAACGTAGACTTTGTCTCCCTCTACAACTCGTATATACACTGCTGCCCCATATGCTGCCTGCGAAGCGTCTGCAAAGACGTGCAACTCTATTATAGATGTGTGGGAACATTGTAACCACCTTGGTATAGAAACATTTTTAATGTGACCTAAATTTTCTCTGAAGTGTAACCATTCCGCTAGCAGCTCTCCACTTATGGTGTCGTCCCATCCTAGACCTATTTTCCATAACTTCTGTATCATAATTTTTGCTATGACCACAACAGGAGCTATCCACCCTAGCGGATCATACAATTTAGCAACATCAGAAAGAACACGTCGTTTAGTCATAGGTTCCTTTATTTCTGGTAAGTTGAGGAAATATACAAAACTGTCAGCATTTCGATTCCAATTAACTCCTAGTACTTTGACTAAACTATTGACCTTAAGCGGCAGTTCATGATCATCTCTTTTATTAATACCTATATATTTTAAGACGTTCTCATTATTACTACTCCATTTTTGTAACTCGAAGCCGCCTAAGTTCATTAGTTTGTTCATGTCATTGTAAATCATAACAGCTTCATCCTCTGTCTCACATCCTGACAGTAGATCATCCATATAGAAATCCGTTTTTGTTATTTTAGCAGCAGCTGGAAGTGTTGACTTCTCATCATCCGCCAATCTCTGCAACGATTTCACTGCAAGATATGGTGCACATGCGGTACCAAAGGTCAATCTCACTAGTTTGTTATGTTTAATTTGCTCATTTTTTGTTGGTCTCCATAATATCCTTTGATAGTCTGTGTCTTCCTCTGCTACACGCACCATTCTATACATTTTTATGATATCTGCCGTCATACATATTCTGTGTGTCCTCCATCTCATCAATATGTGGCGTAAGTCCTGTTGCAGCTTAGGACCCACAAGCAAATTGTCGTTCAAGGAAACATTATTGATGCCCTTACACGAAGCGTCAAAAACCACCCGAAGTTTCGTTGTATCCTTATCTTCTCTTACTACGCCATGGTGAGGTAAATACACCGCTTTGGAATTATTAATACCTGCAGACTCCACTTCAATCATGTGATTAAGATTAATGTATTCTTTCATAACCTTACTGTATTCTTCATGAAACTTACCATTTTTTGCGAATTTCCTCTCTAGGAACTCAAACCTTTTAGCAGCTATTTCCCTCAATCCATCAGCTTGACCTTCTGAATTATTATTTTTGAATGGCAATCTTACCACATATCTTCCTTCCTTGTCTCTGATCGTTGTAGCCTCGTAATACTCTTCACACCTTTCTTCTTCTTTTGACAATCTCTTTTGTATGGTGTTTGGCTCGTTTTCTAACTCCCAAAATAACTTAAGCATCTCATCTTCTTTAAGGTGAACATGCAGGCTGGTGAAGTTCTACTCTGCTGAAATGCATTCTCGTGACATCCTTCCTGATAGAACCCAACCTAGAATTGTGTTTTGTGCTAATAGATTACTCATAGGATGCTTGATAACGCCGTCTAACAAGACGTCGCTGTACACCTCAGGTCCAAGAAGAATGTCTATTCTCCCTGCTGTTGCGAATCCTGGGTCAGCCAGCTCCAAGTCTTTTAACTCTGACCACTCAGGAATACCTAGATTAGTGGTGGGTAGCATTGTTGTTAGTGAACGCAATACATATGCCTCTACTCGCACTGACGCATTGGGATTGTGACATGATTTGACGCAAAGTGTAACCCTGTGTTTGATTCTCGTTTGCCTCTCTCCCACACCTGATACCCAACCATTCACTGATTTACGATTAAGATTCAATAATTGTACTGTTGCCTCTGTAACAAACGAAGCTTGTGACCCCTGGTCCAACAAAGCTCTCACAACGTATTTGCAACCATTCCTACTATCTACTAACACATTAGCAGTAGCTAATAGGACACTGTTTGATTGTTTATGTTCACTAGAAAAGTTGGTTACAATATGCTCACAATTAGATACAGAAATAGGCGTACCTGTAGATTTGTCGTTCGCTATACCTGTAGTTGAAGTTTCACCTTCCTTTGGTTTCTCGTTCTGCTGTCCTCTCTCGAAATGCAGAAGCGTATGATGCCGCCGTCCACACTTTCTACAACACGATGACTGTCGACACTTGTTCAGGGGGTGTGTAGGCGCCAAGCAATTGAAGCATAACTTGTTCGTCTGTATAAATTCTTGTCTTTCATTCGGAGATTTATCTCCAAACTTCTTACAGGAATAGATGTAGTGGTCACCGCTACACATAGCACATTTTGCTTCGGGCCTTTTTTCGTCGTTGCTGGTAACATTTGAATGAAAAACCTTGGGTTTAGATACTGGTTTGGGTTGCACCGTTTTAACTTTAGAACTTTCTATCATTTCTAGGGCTCTAAACCTTGCTTCTAAAAAATCTCGTAATTCCGACCACTTGGGTAGATCGTTAGTATAGGTTGTACTAATTTGTTGTTCCCATAACTTTATAGATTCAGAATCTAACTTTGACTAAGTAGGTAGTTACCATATCCCAGGTATCAGTCTGCATACCCATGTTCTTCAACGCCTTCAAACGAGTTGAAGTTGTGTCTACTAGTTGTTTAATTAAACTAGCCGACTCCGACTGCACAGGTTTTTGCGTAAATAAAATCTTCATAATTGCGTTGCTGTTGAACCTCGTATTATTGTAACGTTTTATTAATTGGTTCCAGGCCTCATCATAATTTGCTTCTGTTATAGAAAATTTACTTAATAGTACCTCAGGTTCTCCAGATAAATTGCTTTTTAGGTAATGCAGCTTCTGTACACGTGATAAATGTTCATTGTCGTGAATTAGAGACCGGAATAGGTCATAGAATGGTTGCCACTCCTCGTACTTTCCCGTGAATGTAGGTATCTGTATATTTGGCAACCTAATTCCTCGATTCTTAAAATCTTGCACTTCGTTAACTGAAGAGGATTGAGATAAAGCAGGTTGAAATTTTGATTCTTCTAAAAAAGGCTGAAGAGCTTCTCTTAATATTGATTTATAGTTTATGTAAGTTTCTTCAAATACCTCATAAATATCTTGCTCAAAGTAGGGGTCTACTCTTTCCTCGTCAGCAACTTTCATAATAATACACTTGTGATCTTCCTTAAACTCTTTCCACAATTCCTCTAATAAATCCAACCTTGTTTCTAAATAAGGTCGTTTTATTCTATCTTTCGGCGATTTCTTATAGTTCTTTTCGATCTTCTTTAAGTTTTCCAGAAGCTCATTCTGATACATTATTAGATCCTCCATTGTTATATTTTTGTTCCGCTCCACAAGAAACACAATTATCACAATACACAGATAAGTTCACTGTAATTTAGCGTTTTATAAGTTCGTAGCACGTAACTCAGTCAATAATTCAGTCTATTTATTTGTATTCACTAATTAGTTTTTAACCACTTCACAGAAAAAATCCTTATCGCTGAGGAATGCTATTGTTCTCACTCACGGCGCTCGCTCGCACCTGGGTCGGTCGATGACTTTAATCCGGTTCGATTTAGGACCATATGTTTATAGCAATAAGGTTGTATTTGGTTTATAGGACTTTTAGAAAAAAATAGACGTGTGTTTGTAGCGAAGATTTAATTTCAACTAACTTGACAAAATCATTTGAGTGGACTGTATGTGTGATCATCTACATATCGATAGCTAGCTATAGATGTACTTTTTTTTTTTTTTTTTGAGGGTGGGAAATCATCAAATAACTTCTCCCGCTCTGGGCGGAGCGGGAGGGCGTGTCAGACTCTTACTGACTAAAACCCACCCGTGTTCCTTCGGTTGCCCTGTCGCCGGGGGCCACGATCTCCCTTTCGGTTTTCTTCGCAACCCCGGCAGGCATCGGCCCTAGTGGACCCCTTCAATTAGCTATAGATGTACTAACGTTACATTCATTCGTTGTAAGTACTTGCTTAAACATGTTATTTTTATTTTTTTTATTAAAGATGATTTGATAAAGACACAACAATGTTAAATTGAGTGCATTTGTCCATAGTACGTGGGCAATCTCCTTTTACAGATTAATGTCAAATAATTTGAATTACAATAAATATAAAATATCATAATATTACACCAATTGTCACTGGATACAATATTAATTATGGCCGCATTCCGAGTTACGCCTTTATCGCTCACAGCGGTCACATCGATACTTCGCGTTTCTAATTAGATATCACGATTATGATAGCTCAGAGCTGTCAACAATTCGGAACGCTCGTGAACGCGCTCACACTACTCAGTGGTCGCTCAACGTCAAAACTTATAGCATAACGCCAAAACTTGCACAAGATGGTTGGATTACAGTATTTCTTTGAGTATACACCACAAATTTCTTCTTTGGTTAGGTGGCGACTGTAGCCGAAAGCACAATTTCGAAAATGCCACGTTAGTTTAAAGTTATGATTCAACTCAAAACGAAACAGCTCAACTGTCATTTATGACAGCGCTCACGGCGATATTAATTTAGGGCATGGTCGGTGTCATCGCAAGATGGTGCATGTCATCACGATTCTTGGGACATCGTTATTGCGATCACGCTAATACGGTACGAGTGTTAGCTCGCTCAAATCGATTTCAGCGTTACCCGGAACGCAGCCTATGCCAATAGATAAAATACAAGCATGTCAATTAAAAAAAAAGTAAAAATAAGAAAAATAATTTATTTTATCAAAATATCAATAATAGCCAATTACATTTTTATTATTAATATTTTAAAAGAGCATGTCAAATAAACTGAAAACAATATGAGTACTAGGAAGTCAATCTTAAAATTATTTAAACTCAAACTCAAAGCATTTATTTCAATTAAACCATTTACAGGCACTTTGTCAAAGGTTCTGTCAGTTAGTCAGAAAGTTGAAGCTAATTGCCCATTCCAAAACGTAGATCTTTATGGAGAAGAACGAGCAAGAAACTCCATGGACAGTCTTTTAAATATTGATGTTACAAAATACTGGGTACATCATTCTTGTTGCTTCTATATGTGAGAACAATGTACAAAAATAATCAAAAGCAATTAAAAATATAAGATTTAAAATAAGCCCTGGCAGATAAGAGATGACCAGTTTCAACTGACGGCGCCCATTCACGAAAATGCCGCGTGGATCACGATCGTGTAAAATTGCAACAACAGCGATACTTAGTTGTTCACGGTACAACATTAATTATTATAATTTTGGTTAGAAAACCTTTAAAATGCGAAGAGGTCTACATATTATTTAAGGCATTCGTTCGTAATTGTCATAAGTGCCATCTATATGAATCAATGCGCGTAATCTCACCGCCTTAGCTGAACCTTTTTACCATTATTCATATTCGCTTGTCACATGCTAAATTTTTCAATCAAAACTCACTAGATGGCTCCCACACTATCGATTTGTTGTTCTATTGCCGAAAGCATAATTTTATGAGTTTCAAATCTAATGTCGTTTGAAAATGTTAACATGAGATATTACCTAAATAAAAAAAAACAGTGGCACTCTGGGAGTGCCGACAAAAGTGAAAACTTGAAAAAAAATCGGCACCGCGGTAATCAACGCGTTGATGTCTTTTTAACCGTCTTACGAATTTTCGATAAGGTCACGTGTCCTGACGCGAGTTTAATTTTTTTTACCCATTACAAAAAAGTGCACAACGCCGCTAAAGAAGTTTTCGCTTCAAAAGTTATAATTAAAAACACCTATGAAGAATCACTTGGATACGAACTTTATTATGTTTTGTGATCTCAATGAGATGTAATATAATAAGATGGTTTATTTTTCAGTGGTTTACCAAAACTACAAATGCCATACAAACAACACTAGTCATGTGCTTTAATGGCACCAGCTACCTAATTAAGTTTGTGTAATAGACAATCGAATGCCCATTTCAATCTATTCTTCGACTGACAAAAATATTTGTTTTTATTTCCGAGAAATAGGTACAGTAATTTGAGGTTGGTTACGGTGAAGTGAAGAGTTACTTATTGTAAGAAAACTCAATATAAAAACCTTTACGAACACAGTTTCTGAATTCCCATTTTGATGATAAAAATAACACTATAATCACATTAATGACTTACAAAAGCGCGGAATGACATCGCCGCAATAACTATCTCGTCATTTTAAACAATAAAATGAATTAATTACTTCAGCACTTGGAAAATAAAATACTATTCTCAAAATATTAATTTCAAAACATAAACAATAACAAATTCGTCGTCGCGTCGCGCGGACTTAGGTAACAGGTCATACGGACTGGTATCCGCAACTCCACGTCAAAGCGCGTATTTTGCGCACGGGTGGGAAAATCGGTTATTCGATCCACCCCAGTTCAAGGCTGGCCTTCTTTGAGGAACTGGGGTGGATCGAATAACCGATTTTCACCAAAGCGTTGCTGGCAACGCCTTGGTGTCACTGACAATCTCACGTAGGGTACCTGAATTACCGAAGTACTTGGCGTTGTATGTGGCGACCACCGGGCAGTTTAACAGCACATGAGCTGCTGTCTCGTTGTCCTCCATGCAGGCTCTGCACAGCGGACTGTCTGTGACTCCTATGACAAAGAGGTGTTTATTAAATGACCCATGGCCAGTTACAGCTGCTGTGACTGTACGCAGCTGCTGTTTCGTTAGTCAGAGAACCTGTTTCGTGAGGCGGCCATAGTTTATAGGGAGTGCCTCCTTGACCTGCCTGCATTCACCGTGGTCCAAGTTTGTGATGTTGGTCCCTAGTTCGTTTCCTTACCAGAGTGCGTAGGTACCCGAAGAGGAGTGGCGTAATGAGTACAGGCCCCACTGGTGTCATGCTCTACCCCCTTCTGGCAACTTAGTCGGCTGCGTCGTTGCCGCGCGAACCGCTGTGTCCTTTGATCTTTGTTATATTATTGAGGCTACCCACCTGGTTAAGGCGCCGGTGGCACTCGTATATCAGCTCAGAGTCAACAGTATGACTGTTTAACGTTTGCAGAACAACCATGCTGTCTAAGAGTATTCGTATCGAGTGGTCCTTAACTTCCTTGGCAAAGATGATGGCTGAAGCGGCAAGAGATACACTCATGCATTAGGCCTGGAACACGGTGTTATGGACTCCCAATGGTGTGGCTATGTGTATGCTGAAGTCTTCCGAAAAGATTTCAGCACCTGTGCCACTACCTGTTTTGGATCCGTCGGTGAAGTTACGTAGGTCTGCGGGGCGTAAACCTCGCATCGGGAATCCTCGTGAAGTTGAATCCTGTATTTTTTATCGAAGATAAATTGTTTGGGTACTAAAATTAACTCATTATTGAGTCCCTCAAGCATCGCGGTGTGTTGTGTCTCTCTCTTACCCCAGAGATTAATTTCATTAAGACGTACGGCTGCCATCGTCGCTTCCTGCTGTATGAACAGGTGGAGCGGGGGTAGTCCCAACATGGCTTCGATTGCTGCAGTCGGAGTAGTCCTCATGGTCATGGTACTTTGTGTGCATGTGCGCTCAAAAGCCAGGCTTTTCATTTCATAGAAATCTGCGTATAAGTACTTACCAATATATAAACAAATGTAAACTTTTCTATAGCGATTTGTAGGCGAAAACTGCGAGACAAAGAAAGGTAAGGCAAGCCAGAAAAGAAGCGCACGAGTGTGAGCGAGAAGGCGCAATTGAATGCATTATATTGGCGCGTAGGTTTGGCAACAGCGCGCGGAGTTAAAATTTTATTCTTATAATTACTAAACTTTTTTTTGGGTTGAATAGGAGATGGAAGTTTGAAAGTCCATATTCTTTTAAGTTAGAAACAAACAAAAGGAATTGGCGATACGCTTCTCTTTACAACTAAAAGTTAGTTGTATCATCGTTTTTTGATAACTCATTCCCAAAGGCTCGAATCGATCATCCTAGCTGAAGAAGACGAGTAGCCGATGGGTAACCCCATCCGGCACACGCTAGTAACAACAGAATTGTCTGTATTTGTTTTGCTTGCTACAACCTCTATGATCGTCCCGCAGCTGACAATCGGGCCCGATGACCTGGTGCCGAAGCTACCGGCCCCGCGCGACCTGCAGCCCTTCCCCACGGCCGAGGCGCTGTGCCTGCGCGGGCACAAGGGGCTCGTGCGCAGTGTCGACTTTGACCCGTCGGGCCAGTACATCGTATCCGGCGGAGACGACGCTACCGTTAGAGGTGAGTCAAAGAGTTGCGCGGCCTCACGGACCTCGTACGCAGCGCTGATTTCGACGATATAGACACTATTTCGCGTGACCTAAGTACGGTGATGGCAAATTTAACGATTTTAATCTTTGCCCGGACGCGTGGTAATATCGAAGATCTCTACACTCGAAGTTGTAGACGATTAATTTTTCCTAGGACAAACTGTCCAGTTAAGTAGGTTCAACTTAGAGAAAGAGGTCAATCGTCGAATTTGACTCGGCTGCGCAGCGTTCGGGAAGCTACGTAATATCTTCTGGTTTCATATACAACAGTGTCTCAAGTCACGAGTTTTTGACCAATGCGTGTTGCCAGTGATAACCTATGTAACTGAAACGTGGTCGCTCACAACGGACCTCGTTGGAAGGCTGATAAGTCACCTAAAGGGCAATGGAAAGGGTTATGCTTGGAGTTTCCTTACGTAATGGAATCAGCAATGAAGAAATCAGTAGGAGAAACAGGTTAACCGACATAGCCCAAAGAATTGCCAAAATTAAGTGGCAGTGAGCAGGGGCAGCAGGCTAGGGTTGAAAGGTTCTGGTGTGGCGACTGCGTCCCGGAAGACGTAGCGTCGGATAGAAGGCCGCGAGGTGGACCGATGACCCGGTGAAGGCCGCAGGAATCTGCCGGATGCGAGAGGCACAGAATCGTTCCAAGTGGCGCCGCTCGGAGAGGCCTATGACCGGCAGTGGATATCTTTTCGTTAAAATGATGATCGGTTTCCGCAGTGTGGGAGACCGCCACGGGGCGCTGCCTGCGCACGCTGCCGCTGGAGGGCGCGGTGGCGCGCGTGGCGTGGGGCCCGGCGCCCGGCCTCAGCCTCGTGGCGGCGGCGGCGGGCGCGCGCCTGCTGCTGCTCAACCCGGGCGCCGGCGTGGGCGCGCACCGCGTGGCCGCGCGCACCGACGAGCTGCTGGACGAGCCGCCGCCGCAGCACGACGTGCAGGGTATGTACTACTGGGCCCGGCCCAACACATCGGCGCGCACGGGGTATGTACTACTGGGCCCGGCCCAACACATCGGCGCGCACGGGGTATGTACTACTGGGCCCGGCCCAACACATCGGCGCGCACGGGGTATGTACTACTGGACCCGGCCCAACACATCGGCGCGCACGGGGTATGTACTACTGGGCCCGGCCCAACACATCGGCGCGCACGGGGTATGTACTACTGGGCCCGGCCCAACACATCGGCGCGCACGGGGTATGTACTACTGGACCCGGCCCAACACATCGGCGCGCACGGGGTATGTACTACTGGGCCCGGCCCAACACATCGGCGCGCACGGGGTATGTACTACTGGACCCGGCCCAACACATCGGCGCGCACGGGGTCTGTACTACTGGGCCCGGCCCAACACATCGGCGCGCACGGGGTATGTACTACTGGGCCCGGCCCAACACATCGGCGCGCACGGGGTATGTACTACTGGACCCGGCCCAACACATCGGCGCGCACGGGGTATGTACTACTGGGCCCGGCCCAACACATCGGCGCGCACGGGGTATGTACTACTGGACCCGGCTCAACACATCGGCGCGCACGGGGTATGTACTACTGGACCCGGCCCAACACATCGGCGCGCACGGGGTATGTACTACTGGACCCGGCTCAACACATCGGCGCGCACGGGGTATGTACTACTGAACCCGGGCCAGGAAATCAGCGCACATCGCCGACGTTCATCCGAGCCGAAGTTTTACCTAAACTACATACTCGTACATACATAAACTTGCCTTTTTGCCCCATGGTAAAAAAGCAAGTTTAGTGGTGGTTTGGTGGCGTTCTGTAGTATCTTCCTACCCTATGGTACGAAGAAACTACAGAACGCCACCCGCTACGGTGTTTACATACTCCTGTAGCTTCGTTTACGTTCACACATCTGGTCATACACGCACGCCGATTACGAGTACTACGCCAGGTGCGTAGTATTACCCCAAGTGTGTACTCTTCTGAAGGACATAGATCACTATAATTAAGTCCTTTTAGGGTAGCCCCTTCGGGCGTTTCCACTCACGTCTACCTTATAGTACATTATTGTCGTGGCCTGCAACAGGATTGATGGATGAAGGTCACATACGTGAGTGCATTAGTGCCTGGTAGTGGCCAAGGCTAGTATAGTACTTTTCGCAATGCGCAGAAATTCTAATTAAGTGAATTAACTATAAATTCCAGAAACAATGACCAACAATGATAATTGTTTACGCGCCCATCTGCTCATTTGCGTCTTCTTTACTTTAAGGTGGATTGTACCCCGCGAAATCCAAATCTTACGTTTGTTTTGCAATTAGCACGTCAGTGTCAGGTTGTATCTTGATCAAAATATAATTCGCGACTATAACAAATATGTATTTACAGAATTATAATCATAAGAATCATTAATACATCTCTAAGTTAGATTTGTTCCCTATGAACTTTTCCATAAGAGAGATGTCAAAGTTTTAAGTTTTATTCACTTTTTTTCATGAAAACTAGTTTTAAATGTTATAACTTAACTTCAAATACTCCCACAACTCCCGTACTGTAGCATGCACCCATAAGCATAATGGCTACCATGCGCACAGTGTGGTAAGATCCCGGTTTTTGTGTCATGGTGTTTTTATTGAATTAATCGATAGTCTTCAGTTCTAAGGATTAGAGTAAAACTCCGGGTTCGCCAAGACTCGTACTTTTTTTTTAATGTCAAAGTTTCGGAATATCCGACTTATGAAAAACGAAAAAAAAAACATTATAATTTAACGGAAGTACTTATTCCAGAATTTATTAATTCTATCGAAAAAAGGTATAATAGCCGACCGTTCTACCAATTCCTGTTGCTTTAGTATGATATCACTGTTAACCCCAAAACTGCAAGTCGCTTGGAAAATTTAAAAGTTAAACTCATTAATAAATTACCAGTTTTGTCTATTCATGCTGATCCTAATTATCTATATGATGATTTTTTTCATATATACTGTAAGCAATTTAATTCCATCTTTATTCCCAAGACTATCTCGGTTAATAGTAACCCATCTTTTAGTGATTGGACTACCTTTGGTATTCATAAAAGTAGAACACGGCTTTATGAGCTGTATAATGAAAGGACTTATGTAAACACAGTTGAATTTAATTTATATGTTAGAAATTATTCAAAATTATTTAAAAAAGTTTGTTGTATGGCCAAGTCGCATTATTTGAGTTCGAAGATTAAAAATAGTAGTAATGTAATTAAAACGACTTGGAATATTATAAATAGTGAAACGGGAAGGTCTAATAACCGAAATACTAACTACAGCCTGTCTATTAATGACAACATAATAAAATCAGACTCCCAAGTCGCCGCGGCCTTTGAAAATTTCTTTTCAGCTATTCCCCTTTTCAACTACTAAATCCCTAAACTCATCACCTTCTGTTGCTGAGTCTATGCTAAAGGAAGATGTTAATGTTTGCGATTCGGAATTTCTTTTTGAACATATTACCTGTAGATAAATAATTAAAACTTTTCACACTTTAAATGTAAAAAAGACTGTAGATCTGTGGGGTAACTCTGTAGAAGTTGCCAAGTCTATTATTGACATTGTAGCACCTACTTTAGCCGTTATCTTTAATAATTGTATCGACTGTGGGGAGTTTCCTGACTGCTATGTATGTGACTAGTGCTATGTAGGCGAGCGGGCTGCGCCCCGCCCCTCCCCGCGCCGGGGAGTAACTTCCAAGGATTAAACCAGTGTGCAACAGACTAGCGAGTTTGATTGACAAGTGTCACCGTCCTTCCGCATATATACTTCCATATCTAACACGTGGCGACGAGCGGACTCACATTTATAGTAAAATGTCTACGGGAGCGACCTATGGGGTTCTTTCCACTTTTGACCACCAGTCGCAAGAGTGGAATAGTTACAAGTTGCGATTAAATCAGTGGTTTATCGCTAACGACATAACCTCAGAAACGGACAAAGCAACGATCAAACGGAGGGCGATATTGTTAACGTCATTATGTGAATCAACGTTCAAGCTAGCTAGTGACCTGGCGTTACCCAGCAAGGTGGAAGAATTACGTTACGAGGAAATAGTAAAACTCCTCGACGAGCACTTCACACCAAAAAGGTTCGGGTTTGCAGAGAAGTCAATCTTCTATTCGGCAACACAGCGACCAGGAGAAACGCACACTCAATGGGCGGCCAGGATAAGAGGTTTAGCGGCTCACTGTGCGTTCAAGAATTTGGAGGAGGCCTTGCTAGACAAATTTATCATGGGCATGGCGGCAGGACGAGAGCGGGACAAACTTTTCATGCAGGATCAGCGGGAGCTGACCCTCGCAAAGGCCATCGACTTGGCAGAAAGCATGCGCTGCGCACGCGATGCCTCGTCGCTGGCAGCGTCGGGCACTAACGGCATCGGCGCAGCGGGCCCGGACGGCGTCTTCAACATTTCCAAAAAGGAAAAGTGCAGTGTGTGTGGATTCAATAATCACAAAGCAAATCAGTGTCGTTATAAAACCTATAAGTGTAAAAAGTGCGGAGATAAGGGCCATTTGCGTAAAATGTGCCCAAACGAGGGTAAAGTAAAGTTCGTGAAGGAAGGGACTGTGGACGACGGAGGCGACGACGACGGTGAGTGTTTTTACAATATTCGGTGCGTGAAGGGGAAACCAATGACGGAGCGTGTAATGATCAGTGGTCTAGCTTTAGAGTTCGAAATCGATAGTGGGTCAGCAGTAAGCGTAATCTCAGAGAAAACCTACAAATCGAATTTTAAACGATTACCATTGTCAGTCACCAACAAAAAGTTATTTAGTTATACGGGGGAAAATATTGAAACGATTGGAGTTGTTTATTTGCCTGTATCGTATCTCGGCCAAACGCATACGATGAATGTGTACGTAGTGCGCGCAGGCGGACCGCCGCTGCTTGGACGCGACTTCATTCGTGAGTTTGCCCTTGAGTTGGCGCCTGCACGTATACACGTAAAGGCCGTGCTTGACCAAGCGCAAGCGGTATGCGAGTCTCCTAATTATGCCAATATTGACAAACAACTCCTTAGCATGTTCCCTAAAGTTTTCTCAGGCAACCTCGGATCTTTTAACAAACATAAAATTGATTTACATTTAAAAACCAACGCTAAATCGATTTTTTTTTAAAGCAAGACCGGTACCGTACGCGCTAAAAGAACGGATAGACAGGGAGCTCGACCGATTATTATCGCTAGGCATTTTAAAGCCGGTGGAACACTCAGAATACGCATCACCAATTGTGCCTGTTTTGAAAAAGAACGGTACCATCAGATTATGTGCAGATTACTCAGTGACAATCAATAAACAATTAATAATCGATCAATATCCTTTGCCTACGGTACACGATTTGTTGGCCAAGTTACACGGGGGCATACACTTCAGTAAAATTGATTTATCAATGGCATATAACCAATTCATTTTAAAAGAGGAATCACAGAGGTTAACCTGCATTAATACGCACCGCGGCCTTTTTAATTTCACTCGATTAGTATTTGGTTTGGCCAGCGCACCCGCCATTTTCCAGCGCGCAATGGAATGTTTGCTGTCGGGTATTGACGGAATCATATTTTTACTAAATGACATTCTAATAACAGGTGCAAATAAAGAACAGCATAGGCAGAGACTCATCACGGTTTTACAACGCTTAGATGATGCCGAATTAACGGTTCAGTTAAGTAAATGTGAATTCTTTAAAGACGAAATTTCATATCTAGGGCACGTCATAGATAAACATGGAGTTAGGAAGTCTCCAGAGAAAGTCAAAGCTATTTTACAAGCTCCTAAGCCAACAAACGTAGCACAGTTACAGTCGTTTCTAGGTCTAACTAATTATTACCGGAATTTCGTGCCGGATGCGTCATCTGTATTAAGACCATTATATAATTTATTAAACAAAAATACAAAGTGGGAATGGACTCGCAATCACGATGACGCGTTTATGCGAATAAAAAACATTTTAGCCTCCGATAAAACATTACCGCATTTCGACCCGAATGCCAAGTTAATATTAACTGTAGACGCATCACCAACGGGGCTAGGAGCAGTACTATCTCAAATAGGTGTTGAAGGGTTTGAGAGGCCAATATCTTACGCTTCGCGGACGCTGTCGTCAGCGGAAAAAAATTACGCGCAAATACAAAAGGAAGCAACTGCGATAATTTTTGGGGTAAGACGATATCATCAGTACCTATATGGTCGATCCGAGCCCTTCGTACTACGTACGGACCATAAACCCCTGCTCGCTATATTCGGGCCCCACAAAGGCATTCCCGAAGTATCCGCCAACCGCCTGCAGAGATATGCTATATTTCTAGCTGCGTATAACTATACCATCGAGTATATCAGCAGCAAGCATAACAGCGCGGACTATTTATCTCGGGCGTGCGGGGGTAACAGGGAACAGAGCAGAACGAAGGCGCCGGACGAACTCGTGGACTGCGAGGATCGCGCGACCTACGTCAACTTTGTAGTGGAGGGAGACCTACCGGTGAACCTAACCGACATGCGTCGCGAGACGGCTCGCGACAGTCATTTGGCTACTATCAAGCATTATATTTTAAACGGCTGGCCAAGGACAGTTAATGACGCAGGCTTAAAACCATTTTACAATTGTCGTATACAGCTATCTTACGAAAAGGATATCGTAATGCGTGGACATAAAGTCGTTATTCCCTCATCTTTGCAAGAAAAAGTATGTACGGAACTACATAGTTCGCATTTCGGGATAGTGAAGATGAAGGCAGAGGCTCGCAAGCGGCTGTGGTTTCCTGGCGTAGACGCGGCGCTGGAGCGAGTAGCGGGTGCTTGTGGAGTGTGCTGTGCGCTGCGCCCCGCGCCCCCGCACGCCCCGCTCGCTCCATGGCCGCTGCCGCCGCACCCATTTTACCGTATACACATAGATTTCTTGGGCCCGTTCCACGATTACATGTTTTTAATTATTGTAGACGCGTATAGTAAATGGGTGGACTGTTATGATATGTCCTCAACGTATAATTCAAAGGCAGTTATAGGTAAATTATACGATTTTATGTCACGGTTTGGGGTTCCACACACGTTGGTGAGTGACAATGGTACATCTTTTACTTCATTAGAATTTAGGGAGTTTTGTAAACTTAACGGTATCGAGCATGTCCTATCTCCTGTTTATCACCCGGCCAGTAATGGGCAAGCAGAGAGTTTAGTGAAAATTGTAAAAAAGGGGCTAAAGGGTATAATTTTAGAAGGTTGTAATAAAAAAACAATTCAAGGAAAAATTGCAAATTTTTTATTCGACTACAGGAACTCTAAAAATAGTACCACTGATAAATCACCCGCGGAGATAGTATTCGGGCGAGCGTTGCGCTCGCGGCTGGATCTGTTAAACCCGACCGCGCCGTCACCGTCGTCCACAGACTTAACACAAACCGTCGCACGCAAACAGTCCTTACAGGCTAAATATTACCATGGAAAACACAGAACAGACTTCACAGAAAACGAGAAAGTATGGATAACCAAAAACACAAATAATAAAAAATACAGTTGGATACAAGGAATAATAAGAAAAAAATTCGGCAATATAATGTACGTGGTATACGTGCCACATTTGAGATGCGAAGTCACCAGGCATATCGACCAAATAAGGACAAGACAACACTCATCATCAAACGACGACCAGGACTGGGACCTAGACGTGGTACCCGATTTAGCGACGCTTGTCGCTAATCACCCAGAGCCCATTACACAGCCAGGAGAGGGAGGAGGGTCGGTAGCGGACCCCGGACGGGGAACTCTGGCGACTTCGCCGCGCGTCACGGTAACTCACAGGCGGCAGGAAATTAGTCCGACCTTCTCGACACCTACGGCAGCTCAGTACGTCAATGATGATGATGATGATACAACAACGAACAATCGGAAACGACATAGGTTAAGTGTAGTTTTAGAGATAAATAGGGTAAGAGTATTGCCTAGCCTATGGGGAAGGGATGTTATGTATGTGACTAGTGCTATGTAGGCGAGCGGGCTGCGCCCCGCCCCTCCCCGCGCCGGGGAGTAACTTCCAAGGATTAAACCAGTGTGCAACAGACTAGCGAGTTTGATTGACAAGTGTCACCGTCCTTCCGCATGTATACTTCCATATCTAACACTGACCTTATGAAAAATAGTAAAATTATACCTTTGTTTAAATCAAGTAGTACATCAGACCCCACAAATTATAGACCTATTTCAGTACTACCTTTAGTAAAATTTTTGAGAAATTAATTTTGGAGCAATTGCAAAGATTTTTTAATAGACATAAATTATTACACAGCAAACAGTTCGGTTTTACAAGGGGTCGTTCAACTACTGACTGGACGGTGTTGAACTTTTAGGTCACATTTATAATGCATGGGAAGATAAATGTGATGCCTTGGGCATCTTTTGTGATTTGTCCAAGGCATTTGATTGCGTTATTCATGACACGTTAATCAGGAAACTCCGCCACTATGGGATCCGGAACAGCGCTCTGGATCTTCTTACTTCATACTTGAGTAATAGGATTCAGAGCGTTGACGTTAATGGAAAAAGATCTCCCGGATCTATAGTAACAATGGGAGTTCCACAGGGCTCAATTCTTGGTCCTTTCTTGTTTCTTATTTATATTAATGACTTGCCTTACCTCATAAAGGTTAACAATGACATAGTGTTGTTTGCGGATGACACTTCACTTTTGTTTAAACTTAAACGTCAGCAGCTGGTTACTGACGATGTAAATAACGCAATCTCAAAAGTAGTTCACTGGTTCAATGTTAACAATTTACTTCTGAATGAAAAAAAAACCAAATGCATTAAGTTTACCCTACCCCATGTTAGGCAGGTGAAAACTAAAGTGTTGGTAAAGGGTGAAGAATTGAATCATGAAAATAGCACAGTATTCTTGGGCTTAACTTTGGATGCTAAGCTTCAGTGGGGCCCACATATAGATAAATTGTCAAAAAAGCTAAGCTCCGCAGCATATGCTGTTAGAAAAATTCGTAATTTAACTAACATAGAGACAGCCCGTTTAGTGTACTTTAGCTATTTTCATAGTATAATGTCGTACGGTATTCTGTTGTTGGGAAAGGCTGCCGACATTAAAACTATCTTTGTTTTGCAGAAAAGAGCTGTTCGATCAATTTATAAATTAAGTCCGAGACATTTCATTAATCTAGGAGATTAATGATCTAAGGAGATTAATGAAATGACTGTGCCTTCTCAGTATATTTTTGATAATCTTTTATATGCCCATAAAAACATAAAATTGTTTAAAAATACAGTGATATCCATAACATAAATACTAGGAACAAACACAAATTTGTTGTACCTACAAGAAGGCTCAAGAAAATAGGTGGCTCGTTCAGATGTCAATGTATACGCTTTTATAATAAACTTCCAAGCCACGTACAAGATCTAAGCCTTAATAAATTCAAATCATTCATTAAACGTAAGTTGTGCCAGAAAGCTTTTTATGCCGTTAAAGATTACATTAAGGACAAAAAGGCTTGGGATTGAGCTGCTCCAATTTTTTCATTTTTTTTTAAATTGTTGTGAATGTGAGGACTATGTGGGTCATATATATATATTTATTTATTTTTCTCAGTTACCTTTAATGATAATCTGGCAGTTGTGAGTACTTAATGCGACCTACCCAAATGTCCTTTCTTTGGTATTGTTCGTCGAATCATTGAGCTCCTTTTAAGTTCTGAGTTGAGCTACACGATTACTGACACATGCGTGCACGGACTGGACAGGTCCACTCAAATCTGTATGGTTCTTTCCTCAAAAGACCATTTCAGACACAAATCTACATGGTCCTCAAATGAAATGCTCTGAACAAGATAATTTCCTGGTTTTTTATATATTTCACATTACATTAACATTAATGAATTTTATATATACAACGACATGAATATTTACTTTTAAAGTATTATATTATTTTAATTATTGTGAATGTGAAGACTATGTGGGTCATTCCTTTTTGTATTGTTTTTAATTTTTTCTCAGTTAGTTCTAATTATAGTCTGACAGTTCTGAGTTGAGCTGCACGATAACTGACTCTCAATCTGTGTGATGCTTTCCTCAAAAGACCACTTCAGACACCAATCTACATGGTCTCCACATGATCTGACCAAGATTATGTCTGGACTTTAAAAGAGACTGTGACTTCTGAGTTTGTTTCGGCCTTTCTTCTCTGAGTAGTCAGATAGGAAACACCGACCTTATCTAGTTTTTAAAATATGATTGACGTGTAAAAGTGTTTGTACAAACCTATTTACAGAAATAAAATCATTTATCATATGAATGGGTCGAGAGATATGATTTTTTTTTCTCATTTTTCGTTTTCATTTTTTTATTCATCTAAACCGCTCCTTTCTTCTAGTTCCTTTATAAAATTACTCAATCTTTGCCATTTTAAGCCACAAAATAATGATATCTTGTTATGGTCGTGATAAGAAAGCTAAAACTTAATAAAAATAAATAAATTATGTTTTGGTTGAAGTGGCAGCCCTTTTTTTTGGGTGGGAAATCATCAAATAACTTCTCCCGCTCTAAGCGGAGCGGGAGGGCGTGTCAGACTCTTACTGACTAAAACCCACCCGTGTTCCTTCGATTGCCCTGTCGCCGGGGGCCACGATCTCCCTTTCGGTTTTCTTTGCACCCCCGGCAGGAATCGGCCCTAGCAGACCCCGTCAATTCTGCTGACATCTCTTTGAGGTGCGCGTGGAACACAACGCGCCGTCAACCCGGGCCTGGTCCTTATCGGACGGTGAGCTACCCATTGCTCACCGCCCGCAAGCCCGCGCCTACGGTGGCCGTGGGTGCGATTCTCGACGCCCAGGGCGTCTCCTCCTGCGGCGGTTAGGTGCGTGAGGGCGCGAAATTTGCCTCTCCCTCACGCGTTCCGCCTCCTCCTTCGCGAGCATTACCGCTTCGCAGAAGGAGGTGACGGCCTCCCATTTCCTTTCGCTCCGTACCATGGCCTGAACCAGGGCCGGACGCGAGAGATCACCGCCGCCGATCGCCTCCACGGGGACACGGCGATGCTCCGCCCAAGCCGGGCAGACCTCCACCGTATGCTCCACCGTGTCCGTTACATTGCTCCTGCCGTAAACAGCGATTCTTTTTACAAAAATAAAAGTCTATTCCTAGCAATATTTTTAGCTTAGATAACTGATATGTGATGGGTCTTTTAACACTCTGTAAATTACAAATACAACAAAGATGAAAAGAAAAAGCTCTAAGCTGTTGTCATATGTTTCAAGCCGGTACGGAAGAGAAAGAACGACAAATTAAATAATAGCCGTATTATTCCAATAATTCGGTTATTTCAATGTACTAGCAAATGAACCGTGTATAGATATGTATCGTGTATGGATAGCAATAGCTTACCTGAATTAAAATCAATTTAATTTGTTACATCATTCGTATTAAATATGGATGAAAAGTGATTTTTCGAACTCGTGTAACTTGACGGAGTATAACCCTACGGATTTGTTCAGTCCTATAGTAAAAACCGCCCAAGTGCGTGTCGGATTACGCACAATGAAGGGTTCCGCAGTTGGGATGAAATTATCCAAATACAAACTTAACATTGTAGTTGAAATACACGTTCTTCCATACATTCCAACTGCATATGTAAGTTTGTACGCACAATAATAAGAGATTTTTCATGTTATTTTAAGACCGCAGACTTATAGGTTTTCCTGTAATCTATAAGTGGAGAACCATTATCTGTACCTTTTTCAAAATTTTAGGCTCAGTAGTTTCGTAGATAAGGGGGTGTATGATAAATTTTCATAAATTTTCTTAAATATCTTTAAATGTGTTTATTTTAAAATTATAAAAAATATATATATTTGAGATCCTTGCAACAAGCCCTTTTATTTGATATGTCATACGATACAGTTTGATAAACTTTGTACTTATTCGCCCCCTGAAAGTGAGCCCCTATATTCAAAATTCATATATTTACGATACACATCCGTGTTTGGGTTACATAAATACATATTTGTACCAAATTTCAACTTAATCGGTCTATTAGATTCGGAGCACACTGGCTGTGACACACGGACTGACAGACAGACACACCAGTGATCCTATAAGGGTTCCGTTTTTTCCTTTTGAGGTACGGAACCTTAAAAATTAAGAGAAAACGTATTGTTTTGGAATATACCTTTTTTTGGATTTAAAATGGTACGGAACCCTTGGCGAGTCCGACTCGCTCTTGACAACCAGTCTTACCAAGGACTATGGAATCACGTATGTGTGCCTCGGCTTCGCTTCGCTTCGATTTTCACGATCGTTCAACAATGCCCCTTTTGCAGGCCGCGGCAGTAATGTACTATTGTTAGTCACCTTTCATTCATCATCTCAACAAGAGCAAACCATATAAGCTACTCGCTGTGGATTGGTACTATGCAGGTGGTGTATGTGTAAACAAAAGGTCGGGTTCAATGTCTGGCTGGTAAACAGTGTGCTTTTTTTAAATGCAGTTTTTTTTTTCCTTTTAAAGGTTTTCTTGAATTGTTTTTGTTTTATTTAGTATTCATTTCCTAACGTTTCTTTGACGACTACCGATTTTTTTGACACCGTGTATTAAAAAGATGAAATAATAAGATTCCGTGTGCCTTCGCCGCACGCAGTGGACTCGCGCACGGCGTCGTGCGCCGAGTGGCAGCGCGTGTCGCCGGAGCAGTGGGCGCGCGGCGAGCGCCTGCGCGTGACGCACTTCCGGCGCGTGACGCACGTGGCGTGGCACGCGCGCGGTGACTACGTGTGCGTGACGCTGGCCGACGCGGCGTCGCGCGCCGTGCTGGTGCACCAGCTGTCGCGGCGCCGCTCGCAGCTGCCCTTCACGCGCAACAAGGGGCTCGTGCAGTGCGCGCTCTTCCACCCCAGCAGGCCGCTCATCTTCGTCGCCGTGAGTGCCCGATCGGGTCTCGCCGTGCACGAGGATTAACCTAGCGAGCGATACCTGCATTCCCTACCGAAACTTACTACCTATTTAATACGGAACATAAATATGTCACGCTGGCGAGGTTATCCTCGTGCATGGCGAATTCCGTGTCTTGCGCCTCGCCCGCCGGCTAACCCGTGCCTCCCCGCGCAGACGCAGCGCGTGGTGCGCGTGTACGACCTGGTGAAGCAGGAGCTGGTGCGCAAGCTGCTGACGGGCGCGCAGTGGGTCAGCCACATGGCCGTGCACCCCGCCGGAGACAACCTGCTCGTCGCGTCCTACGACAGGAAGTGCATGTGGTAAGTGCGCGTAGCCCTCTCCCTGGTCGTCACCACACGAGTGATCCTATAAATGAGGGTTCCGTTTTTTTTTCATTCTGACGTACGGAACCCTAAAAATTTGTTAAGTTCGCCTGACCGAATGTTAGGAATCCAGGACTCAACATCATGCCGGGGTTGTGAAGAAATCGGAAAAGGAGATCGTGGCCCCCGGCAACATAGCAACTGGAGGAACACGAGTGGGTTTTAGTCAGTACGAGTCTGACATTCCCTCCCGCTCAAAAAATAAAAAAAACTCAACATCATCTGAGATCACGAGGTACAGATATCCTATTTCACGAAGTCCGTTCGGCTTTGATTGTAGTAGTGACGTATCCCGACAAGCGCGCTTGTGTGTGTAAAAGTAGGTAACGTTAGCAAAAAAATCTGATATATATTCAAGTCGAGATTTAATAATCTAAATAAAATTTTGGTTTTAAAAGTATATACATTTTGTAAATAAATTAGATTAGGTTGCAATAAATACAAAAATATTAAGAATATGTAGGCTTTTAATTAAGCATTGGTGTTAAAGAATGGAAACGAAACAAGTAGGACTTCAGTATTTTCAATCACTATCAGATAAATTTTCGATTTCCGATTCCGTTTTGCTGTCGTCAGAATCATCTTGTACATTGATTATAAATTCAAAATCGAGATCAAAATATTTCAAGTAGTCTTTTTCAATTTTTTCAACATGAGCACAAGTTTTTTGCCACGTTTCACTGCTAACTTGGCTCAAACTTTCATTGATCAGTCTTTCCGTATTCGTCATGTCTTGCTCGATATTTTTAGATGCGACATAATTTTTAACGATCCCCCAAATATTTTCAATCGCATTTAATTCTGGGTGATAAGGGGGAAGGCGTAAGACATCAAAACCCTTGCTTTTTATAAAATCGTCAATCTTGTAGATTACGTGTTGGGCTTTGTACTTCTTTATTGTATCGTACAATTCCAATTTAAGAAGAGATTCATCAAATGCTATACCCTTATCCCTGAGCCATTGCTGCATATCGGCTTTCTTTGTAGATTGCGTCGGTAGTCGTTCAGCCCGTGTGTTGTGATAAGATACATTGTCTAAGACAATGACAGAGCGCGGAAGTAAATTGGGTAGCAATTTTTCATTTAGCCATTTTACATAGTTATCATAGCTCATATTTGAATGATAATCACCAGCTGTTGAGTTGGCCTTATAAACCAAGGAAGCATTTTCAATAAAACCATCCTTGGTTCCCGCGTGCACTAAAATAAAGCGAGTGCCTGTGCTAATTTTTTTTTAAAACGGAGTTCTTTCCTTTTTTTTTGCCCAGGTGTTGTTTCGCACGTGTGTCGAAAGGACGTAGCTCTCATCGGTGTAGACAATGGGCCGACTTTGAGAGCGGTACTCTGTTATTTTTTTAAATATTTTAAACGCCACATTTGTATATCATGACGCTCCGTCAAGACTTTACGGTTGTTCTCTGTTTTGCGCCACTTGTAACCTAATATCAACAGTAACTTGCGAACAGTTTCTAAACAACCTTCGAATCCGATTTTTTCATTCAATGCTGTTCTTAACTTAGCTAATGTTGGAATTTCTTTATGGACAATATGGAAATCTTGTACAGTACTGCGAACCACATCGGCTGTAAAATTATCTATATCCACTTTATTATCTCGCTTTCTCCTTTTCTTCATAGGTGAAGTGAATTTTGATGAAGTGGATGGCAATTCCTTCTCTTCTTTTAATATTCTTTGAACTGTTTTTTGGCTCACACCCGTAGCTTCAGCTGTACGGCGTGTAATGTCTCGTAAATGAGACAAATCACAGTTGAGTTCCATTAATGATTTTGTAAATTCATATTCTTCTCGGAGAAAATGATAAACACTAGCTATCATGTTTCGACCCTAAAACAAAATGTAATCAAAATAATTAAGTAATATAAACATTTTATAACACAAAAAAAACATTCATTTTATAAATACTTCTATTGCTATATTAAGTATCTTTGTATAACATTTTAATTGAAAACGTATAAATAAATATTACCTCACTATGGACAACTCTTCTTCGTTTTGTTGCCATGCTGACCTTACTCCGTGAAACAATTTGGAGCGAACTAAAAACCACTACTGATCCGGACCGTGTCCCGATCGACACTGAGCGCTCTCGAGGTTACGCACACAAAAACAATGTGCATGTGCACGCTTGACAACATTCATAGCCAAACGGACTTCGTGACATAGAACATCTGTACTTGAACCTCTCGGCAGTTTTTCTGGGCATAACAGTAGAGGCCATACTTCAATGGGGCCTACATATATTGAGCCTAGCGGGAAGACTCAGTTCGGCCGTCTACGCAATCAGGATAGTAAGACAATACACTGACGTTGATACACCGTTGGATCGGCTAGTATATTTCAGTTTTTTTTCATAGAGTTATGTCCTAAGACATTCTGCTGTGAGGCAAAGCCGCAGGTAGTTAAATATGTCCATCGGACAATGACGACGACGAGCTATTCGAGCCATTTACCAGCTGGTGCCAGAGTTTCCTTAAGATTTTTTTTTTAAGATATTGGTATTCCCACGGTGGTATCACAATCATCTTCGCCAACGTCTTATGTATTAGGCAAAATATACATACGCTAATGAAGACTTAACAGTGATATTCACAATATTACATCTGGTTTTAAAAAATATGATTGACGTGTAAAAGTGTTTGTGCAAACCTACTTACAGAAATAAATCATTAACAGTAGAAACTAAGACAAACTATGTCCTTCCTTTCACCGGCTTCATAAGGGTACTATATTAGGAACAGCCTTTCCTGTTTCTTGCCAGACTTACTTTTTAATGCGTTTATAACGAAAGTAAAATCTAACCTTTGTTCAAAGGTATACTAATCTAACGAGTTCTTAAGGTTCCACTAGTCGACGGCTCGAACTCGTTGGTGGCGCGGCTAATATGCATGCTATTTAGTATAGTTATCTATTTATTTAGTATTTATTTATCTAGTTAGTATTGGAGTGAAAACTTCTTTAGGCGCGTTGGGCATTTTTGAGATGGAAAAAAAAAATTGAACTCGCGATACCGTTACTGACACCTCATTTTTGTAAACACGATTGTCCTCTTTATTTGTATTATTGTTACGAGCTGGGTATGGGATAAATTAATTACTACCAATCAGACAATTAAATAACTTTATTAAACACAAAACACTTAAAACTCAATCACAAATACACTACTGATCACTATTCACTTAGATATCGCACTTATAGTTCACTTCGATTCGCTTCGTTGTATCGCCTAAATCAGACTGACTACATCGTGTTTTTTTTTTTTTTTTTTTAACGGGCATCTCGCAGTTTTGACCACTAAGGTCTTGGCTGCTTAACCGGACTTTCCTGTGGGTGCCTTAAACTGCTACACTCAAAGCCTCCAGCCAGGGGCAAAAAACTAAACTAAATTAAAACTAGGCGAACGCTCGCTAAGGGCACCCCCTGTGGGGTACGAACCTCGGCTTAGGGCGTCGCTGAGGGGAGGACAGCAAGAAGGGACAGGCTGGATCAAAATTGGTTTATATCATGATTATTATGTGGGGTAGTTTAAAGCTACGTGCTCAGCGGCAACAACTTGCTGGCACCTCGTTTTCGAGCAAGGGTCGGGGAGGAGTATCATTTACTCAGGGACACGGTCGCGATCGCAAAGGACCTCGGCGGCGAGGTCGGAATGACGGGAGGCGTCTGTTTTTGTGTATTGTACTGGTGGCCCTATTCTGCTCTTGGAGGAGTGTGATGGGATCATCAGGGTCGGAAAGTACATGCCGCGGGCGGCGGATCTGACTAATTCTGGAAGGGACATATTTGGCTGCTTCGACAACCAAGGGGTTACGATGTCTAGGAGCGGAGTCAAAGTAACGCTTGGACATGCGTTTTAGGAACTGGTGAATCGTAGGGATTTTACAGTCGAGATGGAGGATCTCGTTTCTGACATAGAAGGGAGCTCCCGTGGCTTTACGGAGGAAGCGGTTCTGCAAGGCTTGCAACCTATGGATGGAATGGGACTTGGCGTGGGCGAATACTGCACCCGCATAGGTCATAATGGGTCGGATACACGATGTATAGATGCGCAGTTTGCACTTAAGTGACAATTTGCTGCGTGCATTAAGTACGAAATGGAGTCTACCTAGAGCGAAAGCGGCTCGCGAACGAACCGTCTTTATGTGCTCAGAAAAGGAGAGGTGATGATCTAGGATAACACCTAGGTATTTGGCGCGCCTAGCCCAAGGGATTGGTTTGCCGAACATGGTGATAGGTCGGGGGAAAGGGGGGGGGTCTAGTTCTCGGTTTAGAAAAGCTAACCGCTTGACTTTTGTCGGGATTTACTTCTATTCGCCATTTTCTAAACCAGGCGCCAAGGTTGTTGACAGCCCTTTGGAGGTTTAGGAGCATCGTAGCTGAATTTCCCTTACAGATGATCGCTGTATCGTCTGCGAACAGAGCCAACTGCGTCGATCTGTGTTTAGGGATGTCGCTGGTGAATAGCGTGAAAACGAGGGGGGCTAATACTGAGCCCTGAGGGACTCCTGCCCTTATGGGGCGGGGGGAGGAAAGGGCTCCTTCGATACGGAAGCGAAAGGTACGGTTCGACAAATAGTCTCGTAAGATGAGCACGAGACGATCCGGCACTCCGAGTTTGTAGAGCTTATAAATTAAGCCGTTGTGCCAGACTTTGTCGAACGCCTTTACTATGTCGAAGAATACTACGCTCGTCTGCCGGCCTTGGGTGAGAGCACCGCTGATCAGCTCGACGATACGATGGACCTGATGCACGCTAGAGTGCTGAGTTCGAAAGCCGAACTGTTCGTTGGGGATGAGGCCCTTGGTCTCTGCATAGTCTCTGAGACGCTTATAAATAAGCCTCTCATAGATCTTGCCTAGAACCTTGAGCAGACTGATGGGCCTATAACTAAATGGCTCGTTTTTGGGCTTTCCTGGTTTAGGGATACCTATGACAGTGGCCTCTTTCCACGTCTGGGGAAAAATGTTATTGCTTAACGCACCATTGAAGATGGTGGTCAAAAGCATAATTAGATGAGCTGGTAATAGTTGGAACACCCTATTGGTGAGTCCGTCTGAGCCGGGGGCTTTACGATTTTTCAGACCTTTGATAATCTCATGTACCTCATCTGGTTCGATGGGGGGCAGGGGAAAATCAGGGTCTTCAGTGGGAGGGATAGAGGCTCTACGTTCAACTTCGGCGTCGACCTCATCGAGGTGAGCTTTGTCTACTGGTAGGGTACTGGGAGAGCATTGAGCTTCAAGACTTTCGGCTAGGCACTCGGCTTTGTCGATGTCGTCGAAGGCTAATGTTTTGTCCGGGCGGACTAAAGGGGGCATATGGCCTGAATGGGGGGATCTAAGTTTCCTCTGGAGTTCCCAGAAGGCTAGGTGGGTAGGCTCAAGGTCGCTCAGCATCTTGTCCCAGCCCGTTTCACGCAGCTCCGCCATACGTGTCCTTACAGTTCTCTGTAAGTAGCGCATGTGGGCTTTGTTAGCGGCGCAGGGAAAACTAGTGTAGGCACGGACAGCTGCGTTCTTCTCAGTCAGCAGGGCGCGCGCATCGTCCGGGAGTTTCAGGTAACAGGGATCTGTTGCCGGAACCTCCCTTGAGCAGTCGCTCAGGACGGTTTGCACGTGCTCCGTGAGTGAGTCGATCGCAGCTGTCGTGTTAGCGATAGAGTCAAACTGGTCCGGAATAGAGTCTAGTAAGGGGGACGTGTTGGATTTCAGCTTTTCGCTTACTTTCTTCCAGTCCGTCACCTTTCTAGTGGGGAGAGGGTGTTTAGGGTCAGAGGGACCTATGCGGGATGCAAGATGGATGATAACTGGGCGGTGGTCAAAGGTAAGCTCGTGCACCGTTTCTATCAAGTCGTAAGTTTACGTTCTTAAGGAGCGTTATGTCAAGGACGTCAGGGGTGTAATTAACCATATGGGGATAGTAAGTGGGATTCATCGGAGCGATGATGTCGAAGTGAAGAGTGGAAGAGAGGTCGAACAAGTGTCGGCCCCTGGGGTTAGTGGTATGACTGTTCCAAGAAGGATGTTTGGCGTTGAAGTCCCCTGCCATAATGACAGAGTCGCTCATGCCGAAGAGTAGCTGTAGGTCATCAGAAATAAGTTGGTAGTTTTCTGAGGCCTGAGCTGGGATGGGAGGGATATAGACCGACACTAGAGTGATCGGCGAGTGACCAGTCATGCCTAGGCGACAGACTGATACTTCTAATCGGGAGAGAGGTGGAGGGTCCATAGGGATGCAATACAGATCCTTTTTATAATAAATGAGAGTGCCACCCGCGTGACAGCGCGTCCTATCATTTCGAATTAAACGATAGTTAGCTATAGAGGGGTTTCGTTTGTGGGGTTTAAGGAAGGTTTCCTGTATGAGGAGAAGATCTAACTGATGATCGCGGAGGAATTCCGCGATTTCATCTTTCTGATTGAATAAGCCATTGGCATTGAAGGTACCTATCTTTAGGGATCGGGGTTTAAACCTTTCATAAGAGGCGTTATACATTATGAGGGTCTAGTGAAGGAAGTGAGGAGAGGGCGGAGGTAATATCCTCGTAAGCTAGGAACACGTTTTGGATTTGCTCGTAACAACCTGATTTCTTAGCTTCAACAATGTCTAAGGCCATTTGTTGAGCCCTGGGGGTACAAAAGGTTATGAATGTAGAACTGATTATGCTGAATACATTTTTAGCGGGATCCGAATATATATTATTATTTTTATTAGCCACGGGAGTGGGAACATGACGCGGGGTAGCCAAATTAATATTGGGTTTTGCGGGGGGCGCGGGGTGACTACATCGTGTGTCGGCGCTCTGCTTTTATACCGCCAATATTCACGAACATTCTGGCTATGTGTAGAACGGTTCCAGAAAAACATCAACAAATAAACATTACCAGGAAATACAAAAGTAGTAGGTATAAAAAATAATAACCTACTTGTACCGAATAAAGAAATAGGTACTTTATGCCCTCGGCGTACGGTCGAAATTACAATGACAAGTCCTAATATTTTTTTTATAAGTAGGTACCTACTTAACTTCAAACTAATAATAATGGAATGCTTCTCGAAGTTTTTAGCGCAAACACACTGTAATCCGTGCTTTCTCGAAGAACTCGTACGTACGACGTAACATTATGTTACGGATTAGTGTTCTATGCAAGTATTTTCTTGTTCAAGTTTTCACTTCTGTCGGCACTTCCGCAGTGCCACTGTTTTTTTTTTTATTTATTTGTATATTTATTGAATTAGACGATTTATAACGAAAACGAGCGGGTAAAATTTCATAAACAGACCTTTGGGCGTATAGATATTGTGGAGAAACTTCTAGATGTATCTACTCAAAATAAAATTATTTAAACTTTTAAACAAATTATCTATCCCTGTACGTTTTTTGTTTTGCCATTTTCGTACTACATAAGTTATTTATTTCCGCCCAAAGATGGCTAAAATTAGTGTTGAACTATGGAAGTTTCGAGTTTCGACGCTCATAACTTCCAAACCAATTTTTTTTTTTTTGTTTCAATTCTTCTTCCATACAGGGCTAGATAATGACAAGACAAATTGATATAATTTTTAGTTTTAAACCTACACCGTGAATCAGACGTAACAGACGTGACTAGCGTAACCTTAAACGAAAAGTAATAGTTGGTCGCTGTGATTAACTCAAGAAAATGTGCATGTGCTTTCTCCAAAAGTAGCTTACCTACTACAGGTTATATGAGTTCATACACACTCCCGGACTCCTAAATCGAGCCACCGTGCATTTTTATGTTTATAGGCCTAAATATGTAATGATAAGCCAGAGAAAAGATTTTATGCAGTTTTGAAGCTGACATCATTTCGGTATCGATCCCAAGGAGATTGACCAGACATGAGGGCCTAGACAAAGTAACATTCAATTAGCGATAACGCTAGTAGAAAACTCAAAAACACCTGATCATAGGATTTTTTATTTATTTACAATATGGGTATTAAAAAAATGTATTGAATTCCGAGATTAAATAAGAAATGTTTTTAAATTCTTAGACCGAATTCATTCCCATTTTAATTGACTCTTATTTATTTTATTTGAATTTACAACGCGTTAGATGTTATATTCAGATTTTAGTTAAGTACTGTTAGAAGTTAAGTACATTTTTTAAATATTAGGTTATTATAAGTTATGTTAAAAATACAAACTGAAGTTTGATTTTCTAGTTTTAATAAGGTTTAAATCACAGAACATATAAAGGAGGTTAGAAGGGCCTTGTGGGCGGGGCACGCGCGCCGCGGTTATGAGCAAATGCTCAATATCAACCGAAATTTACTTTACCGGCCAGCAATCGCGCTCTTGTTTTGACAGCGTACGTAAGCTCCGCAAAAATATTAAATTACGCCGTTTTGCGCTATTATAACGTGTCGGAAAAGAAGTCAGGTGTGTAGTGTAGCACGAGAAGGGATTTCTTTCCACCGGTAAGTCCAAAAACATTAAAATACTTGTGATATTTGTAATTTTAACATTAGCATTATGAAGTTTGTAGACAAAAACGATATAATCGCAAGCAGACGAATAGTAATACATTGCTTGCAATAGATGGGTACCATTTTGCACTACGTGAGTGATCGCGCAACGTATTACGTTCACTGCGAGAGTTCCGAGGACCGAACCAAAGGTTCAATTCCACGAAATCTAGGCATATCGATAGTGCTGTGCCAATTTGTAAACAATGTCGATAATTACTATGATACAATTGATTATTATCAATAGTACATTTTAAAACTAAAATAATATTATTTATTACGACCAATATTATGAGGTTTTTGTATTTTTTTTGTATTTAAGTTTTATGTAATTTTTCAATTGAAACTGACATATTGTGATGTAATATGTTTTAGGTTTCCAACAGATCCAGGTATAAGAAAACTGTGGATTGAGACAACTGGGTAGAATTGATTGGATCCCTACTAAATAGCCTGTAGCACAATTTGTTCGCAACATTTCGATGATGATAATTACATAACAACAAAGTCAGGGAAAAGAAACTTGAAATCAGGCGCTTATCCGCAAGAATATATCGTTATGTGTTGTTCAGTAAGTAAACTGATTTTATGTTATAGAAAATTTTATTTTAGTCTCGTCAATTAATCAGTTTTTTGTCTAAAAATGTCGACATCAAAATCATCTTTTATATTAATTAATTTTTATAAAACTTCTGGTTGAAAACGAAGGAAATTGAAAATTATGCCTTTTTCCTTACGTTTTTTTTATACTTCTTTGATTACTTTTTTTTAACGTGGTAAAATCGTCAAATGAGTCCTCCCACCCAGGGCAGAGCGGGAGGGACTGTCAGACTCGTACTGACTAAAATCCACAGTGTCCTTCAATAGCCCTTTACGTACCGGGGTCACGGTAAATCATAAGTCCCGCGACCCCGACATGCAGGCTTTGGCCCTCTAGAGGGGGGCCCCGTCATTTTTAATTTTATTATTTGTTTATTAGAGAAAGTCATCAGTCCATTGGGAGGACTCATTTGATGATTATACCACAATAAAAAAAAAGTCATCAGTCCATGTTAATAATTAAATTGGTTTTAAAATTCAGTTTTGTATTTTTATTTGTTTCTATATTCGCATGAATACATGTTTACAACATGCATTACAGAAGTCCACATAGTCCACAATACTTGTAAAGAAAGAAGCAAGATTACATTAATTTTATCGATATCAATAATCGACAGTTTAGTCGCCCTGCCATACATGAGCTTTTACGCGTGTATGAGTGTACGTCAAACGCAGAGATTGCGTTAGTGTGAAAACCAATAGCAAACTCACGATCTAAGTGCGTGTTGTTTATTTGTGTGCGTAATCCGCATAGGCATTGGTCTCTTGCTTGTAGTGAAGTTAAAGAGTGGGAGACAAACGGCGACACGCGTTCTGATGCAAATCCGAAACTATTTCCTTTCTAACCTCCTTTATATGTTCTGTGGTTTAAATTATCCACATCTGTTTATTCAACAAAAAACTTATTACTCTTGAGTGTACCAAACTGACGAATCCACGAAAACTGGCAAACACTGCAAACTGTCGAGTTAACGCAACTGTTTAATCGGCAAAACTATCGAATCAGTGAAACTGACGACTGGGAAACTGACCAGTGATACGCGGACTCTACGCGGGGGGGGGGGGGGGGGGGCTAACGGTCAATTGTCATCGAATTTCTTAAATATCTTTAAAAGCATTTATTTTAAAATTATGTATTTTATAATGGATGTCCGCAAGGTCACGCCTGAATCAATTAACTAATTAGTGTGGACTTCACAGATACTTAAAATATCGACTTTGTTTACAACTTGGTACAACACTATAGATACGCATGGATTTCATTGAATTTCAACTTTGGATCGGCGCACGCGATGTTCGCAGTGAACGCAATAGATTGCGCGTATAATTTTGCATCTGTTTACGATTGTATTGGTTTGTCTAGAAATAATATAATACTATTGTAATAATTACAAATATCTCTTGTATTTTAAGGTTTTTAGTTTACCGGTGAAAAGAAATCCCTTCCCGGGCTACACTACACACCTGGCTTCTTTTCCGACACGTTATAATAGCGCAAGACGGCATAATTCTTTTTTTTTTTCGCGGAGCTTCACAGGCTGTCACAATATGAGCGCGACTGTTGGCCGGTGAAACTTTTTTTTTATATGGCATGATATGGCATCTCATAGCTGACCTCTGAGGTCATGACTATTTAACCGGTCAATCCTGTGGTTGCCTTAAGTTGCTAAACTCAAAGCCTCCAGCCAGAGGCGTACAAACTAAGTTAAAAAGCTAGGTGAACGCTCGCTAAGGGCACACCCTGTGGGCTACGAGCCTCGGCTTAGGAAATGAAATGAAATGTTATTGGGGCGTCACCGGAGGGAGGACATCAAAGATGGGACGGGCTGGATCAAAGTTTTGATCATGATTATTAGTCGGGAAATTTAAAGCTACGTGCACAGCTGCAAATACTGCTGGCACCTCGTTTTCGAGCAAGGGGAGGAGTATCATTTACTCGGGGTCGCGGTCGCGATCTCAAAGGACCTCGGCGGCGAGGTTGGAATGACAGGAGGGGTCTGTATCTGTGTACTGTACTTGTGGCCCTATTGCTCTCCTGGAGGAGGGTTATGGGGTCATCTGGGTCTGTGAGAATGTGCCTAGGACGGCGGGTACGACTAATCCTACTTGGGACATAACTGGCGGCCTCGACAACCAGAGGGTTGCGATGTTTGACCGCGGAATCAAAAAAGAAACGCTTTGCAAGGCGTTTTAGGAATTGCTGGATAGTGGGAACTTTTATGTCGAGATGGATACTCTCGTTCCTAACATACCAGGGGAAACCGGTGGCCCTACGGAGGAATCGGTTTTGGAGGGTTTGCATCCTATGGATATGATAGGGTTTTGCATGAGCAAAGACGGCACCCGCATATGTCATGATTGGTCGAATGCACGCTGTATAGATAGATGCGCAACTTGCACTTAAGGTGGAACTAGTTGATATTTTTTCCATACAAATTTCAGGGGGGTTTTACTCCACTGTTTGACATGGTACATCCAAAGTTAAACATGATATCGTTTTGTTTCATTATTAATTTTGTCTGTGCGGAAACAGAAGAGTAAAATATTAAGCCGTTAAAAAATTAGGAGCTCACAAAGATTCCTTTTTCTTGCTAATTTTAACGCAACTTTGGGGGTAAATAAGCAATAAAAGAAGTGTAAAATCTCCAAAACAAAGTCGGCACCGACAAAGCTCAATTGTCGAAGAGTTCAATAAAGTTTATTTGTAATTGATTTATGCAGTAATTTTTTAGAAAACCCTATTTTCAAAAGGACTTTTCGTAATTTTTTACGCACTCGTTTTACTAAAATAGTTCGGAACGGTGTTTGTGTGCGTGCAAACTAGACGTTGTGCACGTAGACTAGAGTCTAACTGCTCATCACTGATACTATCTCTGTCGGACACGATGCCAGGTGACACAGCGTGCTTTTCGGCCATGCCCACTAGTGAGTTCGAGCCCGCGACTAGTTAGACCTTAAGTGACAACTTGCTACGTGCATTCAGGACGGAATGGAGAGCCGGTGAAATAAATTTCGGTTGACTTATGAGCGTTTGCTCATAAGTGCGGCGCGCTTTATGGGCTTGTATTTCACGTAGGGTATTTTAAGAGAAGACTGAAATTGTCCCAGCACTTACGGCAAATAAAAATGTACCTATATTCAGATTCAATTTAACTTTCTGCTTGTCTCGAAAACAAGTAAATATTGTAAACCCATCTGGGTTTAACATTTTAAATAACCACTTATAGTGTCTATCTGCGATTATTAATAAACCCACGTCAATAAAAGGGGTACTAAAATACGCAGAATTATATGCTCTAAAAGTTGAAAAAAATAAAAATCTCAAAATCTTTTGAAGTTAAAAAAAAGAATATCGAATATATTTGGGTTGGTTTTTAGGAAAACTCAGATAATTATAAAACTAAAAGAGATACAAAATCGCAAGGATGAAATGACGGGAAGTGCTTTAATTTTATACCCTTTTGTGTGAGTCGCGCGTCGACGGGATTGCGTGGCGCGCGCTGAGAGGCGAACCGCTCGCTGGCAATATCACGCAAAATACCGAAGCCTGAGTTTCGTATCCGCAACAACGCGTAAAATGAACGAAAGAATGCGTCTGTTAAACTAATGATAAGAAAATTAAATGTAATGAAGTGAACAATGTTTTGAAAACTTCGAAAATAATGGACAGTTTCATTTAATTTCTTGATTATTTCACGTGATTCTAAATCTTTATTTAGTGAAGTAAAACTTCTAGGCTTGTGCTTTCGAAATTGATTTTGACGCTGAATGTTTTGACGTAAACTGTGTGTTTTTCGTGTATAGTATATTATTGTCGCGGCCTCCAACAAGGGCAATCAATGCCCTTGTTGCAGGCCGCGTAACAACAGCATTGTACGTATTGTTCTAGACTGGTTACAGTCAGTAACCAGTATAGTACTTTTCTCAAACAATGCGCGGAAATTCAAACTAAATAAATTAATGATAAATTCCAGAATCAATGACGAACAAAGGAAAATGTTCACGTGCCATAAAAATATGTTCATTTGTTCCTTCTTTACTAAACAGCCCTATTTGTTAAGGCGGGGTTAACCCGAGCGCAGTAGGCATTCAACGTTTACCCCAGCCCCCGCAACGAGTAGCGATACGTAACAAATTACGATGCGCGGGTGACGCGCGCGCCAAGCGGACCGCTCATGAGTTCACGAACTCGCGTAGGTAGTAAGTTGGGTCACAGAAAAGAGCAATGCAGTAGATCAACTTGAAATGATTAATATAAGTTTATTGAAGTGAAAACTTCTTTAGCGGCGTTGTGCACTTTTTTTGTAATGGGTAAAAAATGTTAAACTCGCGTCAGGACACGTGACCTGATCGAAAATTCGTAAGACGGTTAAAAAGACATCAACGCGTTGATTACCGCGGTGCCGATTTTTTTCAAGTTTTCACTTCTGTCTGCACTCTCGGAGTGCCACTGTTTTTTTAATTTTTTTAATTTTTCTATTACGTATTTTTAAGGTAGATAGATTAGGTAGGTATTGTATAAACTTGAACCTAATGAATAATAATTAAAAATAAGTATAAGTAGGTACCTACTTATAATTTTTTGTGAATACGGTTGATTTAAAATCTGACTGACACGAAGGTCATGGATACGGGTAAGATTCAAAACTACGCGCCACGCGCTATTCGACTTTCCATAAGGATGCGAAATCATCGTGCTATTGTATACAAAATCAAATAGTAGGTAGGCTCATTTACTTTAGGAGAATTATATTACAATTCTTGAAATACAATATTGTAATTCAAGAAGTCTTAGAGGTATAACTGTTATTTTGTGTAAAACATAATGTGAAGGCTGGAGCCTCTATTCAATATTTTTTTAATCAAATATTTATGATAATAAAAGTAAACACTTTTTCTCTAATAAGTTTTGGAGGTATGAGAAACAGGGTGTAAAGTTCACTCATACTCCATAGAAAAGGGAGGATACTCCTACCAGATGGGTGTCGTATCTGGCGGGCAACTGGCCAACGATTGATGTCGGAGAAGTTAAATATATGCTATTCATGCGGTAAACTTTGTTTCGAATCGTTAGTTGATACATATGTACTGCTCTTGGCCTGCAACTGCATTGCTCTAAAACATTGAAAATCGACGTAAACATTTCAAGTGAAGTTTATTTTATTATTCCATTTTCAGTGGCGTAGCATAAACATACAATTACAGTAATCTCGAGTGAATAGTTCCATTGTCTATCTGTGAAGGTATTTATCAGAATGCAAACACTTTGAGAAACTCCTTGTTTTAAAGTCGATTAATGTAATTTACAATTTATACACACTTTTCCTCTTGCCAATAAACACTGAATAAAGTTATGCATTAGATTACATCTGTATACAACTGAACTGGGCAAAACACGAACTATATCACTACAAAAAGCCAGCATATCCCTATGGCAGTGTAAACGACTGCTTGGCAGGAATTGGGGGATTAGCCCCAAGGTCACCCACTGATTATATACTAAAGTCATTCCACCGCTTATCACATACGGCTCACTGGTCTGGTGGCCCAGGACAGACCTGAGTACAGCTCAAAGCCCCTCGAAAAATTGCAGCGATTCGCTTTTGTCGCAATCACTAGCAGTATGAGAACTACACCCACTGTCGCCTTACATGCAATGCTTGGACTGCCGCCTCTTTGTGCGGGAGGAGGCGGCCCTGGCCGCCTTTAGGTTACATTTATCAGGAACTCTAAGCAAAGACTCTAGAATTAAGTACACACGCATAAAGAAAGATGCAATCAAGCGTCGGCCAATGATGGCAACACCCTGTGACAAAGCATCGAAATCACACCACTTTCAAAGGCACTACAACATAATACTTACAGAAGAACAGTGTGACTACTCAAGCCCGAAAGAGCTGAGGGTTTACACCGATGGATCGAAGACCGACTCCGATACCGGAGTCGGAGTCTTCTCACACGACCTCAACATAAAGATATCCAGACCACTGGGAATGTTCAACACCGTCTATCAGGCGGAGTGCGAGGGCATCATACAAGCGGTCCACGCCATAGAAGCCAGGAGAGTTATGGACACCCACATACGCATACCCTCCTACAGCGCCTCAGTTCTCCAATCGTTGAAGAAAAATTATATTACCTCGAAGTTAATACTAGAATGTCACAATGCACTAGAACAGGTAACGGTGTCTAGTCGCAACACGGTGACACTGTAATAGATAAAAGAACACAGCGGATTGCTAGGTAACTACGCAGCTGACGAACTTGCTAGAAGACGATCTAGCGCGGTAGTCTGTGGACCCGAACCTATCGTACCAATCCCTTTCAACCAAAGGACAGGGAGACTGGAGTCAGTGCAGGTTAACCAGCACACACTTCCACACGATAGACATAACGGACAGCCCACTCTGCAGAGCGTGCATGGAGGCTGAGGAAATCGTCGCGCACGTGCTCTTTGAATGCACAGGCGTCACCCAGATTAGATCAGAAACCCTCAGGTTACCCAGATCTTTCACAGATGTTTTGAACAGACCAGGAATTTTCATTAACTTCTGGAGGGAGGTGGGCTGGTTGAAATGACCACCAAACGGCTGCCATGGCCCACGTACAATGGTCCACCTGACGGACTAAGTGCGGAAACCAAACCCTATAACATAGAACGTCTGTTTGGCTATCCAAACAAAACATAGTTTATATGTAGTTTTTATTTATTTACTAGCTTTTGTCCGCGGCTTCGCCCGCGTGGATGTCAAAAAATATCCCACGGGAACGTACTACCGGGATTACATACCTAATAGCCGAGGAAAGGTCATTGGCTAATACCGCTACGCCCGCGTTGCCCTCAACCATAATTATGTAGTTACGCGTAATTTTCAACATGTGTTATCTTTTAAATTATTCATTTCAATGATATGATACTAAGGCATATTTTAATCTAAAATGAATGCCCAATTTAAATAACTTATTTTATTGGATAAGGATTAATATAATACTGGACAAAATAGCTTCGGAAATAATAATGAAATTTTTATCAAATTCTGAAAGATAATAATGGTTACTGTGGATAATCCTTAGAAGATAGACATATGTCATCGCGGACTTTTTTGTTGAACTATTTAATATAAACAATACGGTAGAACATAAATTGTATATATCTTTTGCGGTTTAGGCTGCGCACGCCTATTTTTTCCGACTTGTTCAACAATAATCGTCATAATTTACACAAAATCTTATTGAATTATACACTAAAACCTTCCTCATAATCACTCCGTCTATGAGTGAAAACCGTTTAAGAATCCGTTCAGCAGTTTTTGAGTTTATTGCGTTCAGACAGACAGACAGATGCGGCGGGGGACTTTGTTTTATAATATGTAATATGGATAAGTTTGTCATATCTCACATAGATACAGTGTTTTTAGTAAGGAGTGTACTGCTCATAAACGAGCTTGTGCCTAAACGTTACCGAAAATAATATAATAAATAAACATGTTGTAGGTAATGGTCATACTGTAACATTTCTACACTATGGCACGAGTGTGCTGCGTGTATTACATGGCATAGACGAGACCTACACAAACGTTGCAGAAACCATAAATATTATTATTTGTTGTGTTGTCTTGGCTGTGGGATATATATTATAAATTACTTCTAAATGATCGCCTAAAATATTATTGCACTGTTGAATTTTCAACTCTCACGTAGGAAATTCGCGCTACTATTTAGATGTAAGATAAGTGAAAATGGACATATCAGCAGTAAATAACGAATATTATAAGAGACAAAGGTTCTTATTACACAAATTGAGATTTTATTAGGGCTTTGTAGCCTTGTTGAAAATATAGCCTTGTTGAAAATATGACGCAGGCACTCGGTACCTGTTTATTACCTAACGGCTTCGTTTATGTAGTTTGCCCTGCGTGTCGCGTGAACACGTAAAGTAGGCCGCACGTCATGTCAGTGGAAACAAAATCAGTGTAAGTTGGTCTCTTATTCTAATGAAACTTCGTACGTTGGGCCAGCTCAAGATCACTGTATTATCACTTACCACAGACGCGCAACGTGTGGTTTACAGTACCTACCTAGGCTAATAAACATTATAAAAACCTACCGGACCAACTCAGCGAGGTGAACTAACTATTTGAAATTTGAAAATAGTAAACCAATAAAACATTTGTGCGCGTGGCGGCTTTATGCACTGTGTTATAGTGTTCAAATTCAACTATTTTACACACTTGATGCGGGTAGTAAATCCATTCCGCGAGAAAAATCAATCATTATAACTTTTGCGCGCGTGGCGTCTTTATTAACATAGGGTTTAAATTCAACTGTTTTACACACATATTTGCGGTTTGTAAATCTATTCGTTAGTAAAGTAAAATATAATACTTACCTATAAATAATGTAGGTATAATAATATTGTTAAAGCATCCTTCCCTTTTTTTTACCTATTATTTTATTTACAAATTTTCAATCAATTTTTGGCTCAGATAGTAACAGAACTTAGCGGGGGTGGCGTTCGCAAAAATTGGCACTCGACCGACCTCCAACACGTTCCGCTCAGGACTAAATGACACGGAGCGAGCGTACGAAAAGATGACAACGCTTGATTTTGTAATTAGTGGTATAGGTATTTTCATATTTCACATTATGTTGGCCGGTTTATATCACATTTTTTACGACCTCTATTATGGTATAAGTTTTATTATTCACTCAAATAAAATATTAATGAGACGTTAATTTTGACATGTTTTTGCGATTTAATTGGATGCAGTAAAGTGCAAGTAATCGTGTATCGCACAGGCGAAATATCTAAATCAAAGTGTGAAATATGTAATATATATATTTTTACATTTTATTTCGCGTTATCTACGAATGAAAGACAATAGAAAACGACGTTTTTCCGGGTAACCCCGACTTAAGCCAGTTCGAAATTTAAATAAAATCTTTGACAAGTTTCCTCCTTGGTTGCCTTTGGTCCAAGTAAAAAGTTAGTTCCATTTTCAAATAACACGACAGTTATGAGTTTTCATAGTAACATTGCCGGCGGCTTTTTTTTTTTTTTTGAGGGTGGGAAATCATCAAATAACTTCTCCCGCTCTGAGTGGAGCGGGAGGGCGTGTCCGATCTCCCTTTCGGTTTTCTTCGCAACCCCGGCAGGCATCGGCCCTAGTGGACCCCTTCAAATCTGCTGACATCTCTTTGAGGCGCGCGTGGTACACAACGCGCCGTCGACCCGGGCCTGGTCCTTATCGGACGGTGAGCCACCCATTGCTCACCGTCCGCAAGCCCGCGCCTACGGTGGCCGGAAATCGCCTCGCGATTCCCGACGCCCTGGGCGTCTCCTCCTGCGGCGGTTAGGGGCGTGAGGGCGCGAAATTTGCCTCTCCCTCACGCGTTCCGCCTCCTCCTTCGCGAGCATTACCGCTTCGCAGAAGGAGGTGACGGCCTCCCATTTCCTCTCGCTCCGTACCATGGCCTGAACCAGGGCCGGACGCGAGAGATCACCGCCGCCGATCGCCTCCACGGGGACACGGCGATGCTCCGCCCAAGCTGGGCAGACATCCACCGTATGCTCCACCGTGTCCTCCGGGCGATCCACACAATGGTGACACCCGGGCGTTTCCTCCCGCCTTATCCTGTGCAGGAACCTCCCGAAACAGCCGTGTCCGGTGAGGACCTGCGTCAGGCGGAAGTTGAGGACGCCGTGGCGCCTCTCTAGCCACTCCTCAAAGAGGGGTCTTATCGCCGCAATTGTGGCGTGCCCAATTGCCGGCCGCCTACTCGCTTGTTTTTGACAAGTACCCTAATTGCGTAATACACGATCAATCACAATTTGTTACGATTTGAAACAGATTGCTAATTCATTGCTACATAGGTTAGAAAAAAAAAAACTGCTCAACAACATAAATAACGCAATTAATGTTGTTGAACGGTCAAAATTAAACAAATTAGTCAGAATTGTTTACGAAAATAAGTTACGCAATTAGGGTACTGTACATCAATTTCGATTTATCTCGAAGAAGGTTGTCAAAATAATGTTCGAATTTTCTAGCATGTTTGAGAAAATTGTATTTGTTACTTTAGGCATAATGTCTTTATCTATTTCAATTTTTGTTTAGTTTGGTGTTTGTGTTTTTGAGAAATAATATATAAATGTCATGCGTTTTTTATTTTGTTGAGTTAATTTTCAATGTACCTCGAAGGTTGTGTAATGCACGAAATCTGTGAATTTTGAAGTGAAAACTTCTTTAGCGGCGTTGTGCACTTTTTTTGTAATGGGTAAAAAATGTTAAACTCGCGTCAGGACACGTGACCTGATCGAAAATTCGTAAGACGGTTAAAAAGACATCAACGCGTTGATTACCGCGGTGCCGATTTTTTTTCAAGTTTTCACTTCTGTCGGCACTCCCGGAGTGCCACTGTTTTTTTATTAGGGTTCCGTACCTGAAAAGGAAAAAACGGAACCCTTATAGGATTACTCGTGTGTCTGTCTATCCGTCTGTCACAGCTAATTTGCTCCGAATTTAATGGACCGATTAAGTTGAAATTTGGTACCGACATGTATTTCTGTAGCCCAAACACGGACGTGTAAGGTAAATAAATGAATTTTGAAAATGGCGGTTACTTTTGGGGGGCAAATAACAAAAATTAAAAAAGTTTTTCAAACTGTGTCGTGTGACATATCAAATGAAAGGCTTGTTATGAGGATCTCAAATATATTTTTTTAATCATTTTAAAATAAATATATTTAAAGATATTTAAGAAAATTGATGAAAATTGAGCAATGGGTGTGCATATGGCATAATAACAGATAGTGTAATAAACATAAAACATAACAACACGCCTTGTTTCCCCGAAGGGTTGGGCAATGGTGTCCCTCCAGATAGTGTAACATCACTTGAAATAACGTTTACATGATATAATTTTCATATGCTATAAAAACAAATAACCAAATTTTATCATATATTATTTTGGTCTAATACCATTTAGTATAACGTTAATTTCATATAATTTTCAATTTGTATCATTAACGTTATATATAACGTTTAGTTGACCTAATTTTCATATTTACTAATTTCCAGCCAAAATTCAGTAATAAATAAGTAAATATCAGGAAACATCATACTGTTTTAACCTCATCTAACCCAAATGATTCACGAACAATAAAGGGGATCTGGCGCTCAGCGGCCGCTGCTGCAGCACGCTCGCTTCGCTCGCTCGCCTTCGCGCGTTAATGGTCATTGTTCTAACCTAACCTAACCCAAATGACAGGCGTTTAAAATCTTATCAGTTTTTGCAAAAATATACAAAACAAAGTTCGTTTCTAAATTATGTTAAACGTTACTTATAGATTTTGAATGTGCAGTATAGAAAATGATCATTATACAATTTCAAAAAAAAAAAAAAATTACCATTTAAAATGAAATTATACCAATAATTCATTATATCATTTCATCGTTGTATAAAAAAAAAAATTAATGAAATTAGGTCATATGATCATTAGAACTTTTGTTATTATTTCAAATGTTACACACCCCCGATCAATAGTATCTCCGAAACTACTGAACCAAATTTTTTGAAAAAATGCAAGGAATGGTTCCAGGGACTTAAAAACGAAATTAATTTCGTTCCGTTACACTAAATGTTATCTTATAACGCTCCAAAGTTTGTAACAATACTAAAATCTAAAAATATAAATAGCGTTATAAAAAAAATCGTTATAGAATATCATTTTTGTAGAACAATATTTTAAGTAACGTTATAGGTATCAGTAACATTATGCTTATATCCGCTTGTAATAACGTTACAGATTCATTTGTAATAAAGTTATTCTTAAGAAGTTTTCCCGCTGACCACCGCTCCGCGTCGCCCACCAGCACCACCAGCGACCTCGGCTCCGGCGGCCGGCTGGTGGTAAGCCACCGCCGTATTTAAACATTAAGTTCGTTCGAGAGTGTGCATCTTTTACAGACAGTGTTGTGAATGAATACTTGTGGTTACCAACCTACTTTCATATTTATTTGATAGTGTCATCTTCACAATTTTTTTTGGCAATGTTGCGTATTGAAATGAATAACGTTATTATTTAGTTATACCGATATATTATTAACGATATATTTTAATATTGTTATTAAACAGTTTAAAATTTCGTTCCATTTGTTAGTATTATAGCTAGGGAATTAATTTTGTTGCGATCTGGTGGAACGGTACAAATGATCGTTACTTCTTCTAACTTCGCGGAACGTTATTTTGAGTAACGTTTCAAGTCCCTGAATGGTTCTTTACTCATAGATTACAGGAAAACCTATAAGAACTCTATGGTGTTAAAATAACATGGTAAATCTCTCAATATTGTGCGTAGTTGCGAAAATTTTGTTTTTTAAATCATGCGTGAGAAGTAACTTCATTCCTGGCGGGTGTCGGATCACAGACGTTTTTTTTTTTTCTCATAGTTGGTGATAAAAAGTGGAGTATTCACCTCGGAAGCAACACTATTTTAAGGTCGAGCTACTTCCTTTGAATCCCTCACTGCACTCTGGATTCAAAGGAACACTCTCGCCTTAAAAATAGTTGTTTGATCCCTTGGCAAACAAGCGACTATTGTCGCTTGATTATTTATTTGTGGTACGAACACACTTTTCTTAAGATTTTTCGGTATTCAGATCAAACACTTGAAATTATTAAAAGTTAAGTATCAAAATTAGTACATCGTCAGAATACACTATAAACAGAGAACAAATTAATTGAAAAACATCCTCATCTTATGGACTATCCAAGGAGCTATCAACATTTAAGAAAATATTCAGAGGTGCCCATCAATTGTTTGATAAAGCTGGCAAAGATGGAAAACCACAATAACTCAAATTAACGAAATCATTCAAGTAACGCCATGTTTACGTTGTAACACTTTTCTATTCAAAGTTTTATTGTAACTACGAACCTCTGCACCCATTATCGATATTGCTCCTAATTCTTAGTGATAGTTCGTTTTGTTAAATTATCAGTCGTCTTTTCGCGTTTCTCATGGGCAAAATTAGTTAAATCAGTAATGGTATTTTTTATTACAGTTGCAAAAATTGCAACGGCAATAAACAAGCAGCTTTTCTTTTTTTTTTTTTTGAGGGTGGGAAATCATCAAATAACTTCTCCCGCTCTGGGCGGAGCGGGAGGGCGTGTCAGACTCTTACTGACTAAAACCCACCCGTGTTCCTTCGGTTGCCCTGTTGCCGGGGGCCACGATCTCCCTTTCGGTTTTCTTCGCAACCCCGGCAGGCATCGGCCCTAGTGGACCCCTTCAATTCTGCTGACATCTCTTTGAGGCGCGCGTGGAACACAACGCGCCGTCGACCCGGGCCTGGTCCTTATCGGACGGTGAGCCACCCATTGCTCACCGTCCGCAAGCCCGCGCTTACGGTGGCCGGAAATCGCCTCGCGATTCCCGACGCCCTGGGCGTCTCCTCCTGCGACGGTTAGGGGCGTGAGGGCGCGAAATTTGCCAAAATCCCCCCCTAGGTACCACATTGTATGAACTGCCGTACCCATTAAAAGATATCACTAACAAGTGAGCATAGTATACGCTTAGTGTCACACTTCTATACATCATTATATTAATACGAACACGACTAAAATACGCTTCGTGCATCCTATTGGTCAAAATGCATGCATCGGGCGATCTAGGCGTGAACCGTGCTATACGATTATCACTTATCCCCTTAAAGGTGCTTGCGGAAGACTGGCTCATTGTACATGTGGCCGATGAACCGTTAATCAAACACAATTGAGTTTCTCTGTAATAAAAGGTTTATGTTTCTTATTTACATGTTTGTTTAACACTAATTGCAAAATATAACATTTAATTAACTATAAAAACCTTACCTGTAATAAAAGAACCGACATTTAATGCTGTTAATTACAATATCAATTCCTAACAAGTAATAACTTTATAGTTTTCACGACGATGCACAGTGGAACGAATGTATGGGAGCGGTTGGACGTAGACATGTCCGAAAAAAAAGAGTAAAATTATGCCAAACTAATGATGCCATCTTATTCGATTACTTAATGCCTTCATAACTTGTGGTGATGAATTTCTTCATAACTCCCATATTTCGGGAGTAATTTGAGAAAATGTGAAATTTTACTATGAAAATGAGTGTATCGAGCTCTCTCCCTCCTGATTCCGGGCTTGTTTCAAGTAGCGGTCTCTAATATCATAATGCTAATACTAAGAGCTATATTTAATACTAAGACACATAGTGCGCCAAATGTGCACTTTCTGGGATAAAGAGTGATGTTTATTTTATAACACAATTTTTTAATTTTTTGTTTATTTTGTTGATTAAAACCGTTTTTCTAAAGGTTTACCTTATTACAATAACATTTCTGATCAGCCAATTAGAGAAGATATAAGCTAATTAGGATATATAATTAGGGACTTAAGGTTTACATATAAAACTGATGCACTAATGATTACTGATAAGAACATTGCTATTATTTAATTACTAAATGGCTCTTAATACACTAATTTAGCATGCATCATTTACTAATTATCACAATAACTAATTACCTTGCAATATTTAACAAAGGATACCTGGGATACCTGGATTTTATATAAATAGGTCACTATTAGTAACTTTAAAATCAGTGTTGATTTACACCTCGTTGTATCCAAGCTAATCTCGCAATGTATTTTCCAAATTTTAATACAAATCTTGATATTCACGTTGCTTTATGCGCACGCGCACATAAAGATTTACGCGACTTTAACTATTTGTTCAGTGTTTTAAAAGATAACAGTTGTGTTCAGTTATGTGAAAGTGCTGAAACAAGTTTAAAAGACTGGTGTCGTCGATTTTGCTACCGCATTTATGCAAAATGGACACAGTCTGGAAGAAGCACAGATAAGTTTCGGAAGAAACATGAGATTTGGCTACAGGCTGCAATTCAATGGCCGGAATTACAGAATGAAAATATGGAACCTTCTACAGAAAATATAAGTGACGTCATCGAGCCCATAATTTCTCCTGCTAAATCTGATGCTTCAACTTGTACACATCCTAGTCCTCGTAAATCTTTTGAGGACCTTAGTAACCGGCAAAAAAGAAGACGCACCACTGAAGATAGTCTTTCATGCAGCAGTAGCAGCGCTGAAATTATGTTTTCGGCCGAAAGGGCGCTTCAAAAGGCAGGACAAAGCGATACAGCTTATGTTATGAAATACTTGACGGAGAATCCAGAAGAGGCCTCAAAAATCAAAGCCTTCATTGAAGGTAAATCAATTCAGGTACGGGAAATATCCCCTTTGAAGGCATTGGCTCTTTATGTATCGATGAACTTATCGAAATGGCGCTATAACACTCTTCGGGATTTCAACACTCAAGAAGGAGCTCTTCAATACCCGAGTTACTACATGTTGGTTAAAGAAAAAATTAAGTGCTATCCGGCCAAAGAAGATCTCACAGTTACAGAGAGCTCTGCAAAAATCAAATTACAAGCCTTGATGGATTTAACCTCAAGAAGACTTATTAGGTCGTTAGAAACCCCTGTTGATCCCAATCAACAGCTCGTATTGACCAGCAAATGGGGTTTTGACGGATCATCTAGCCAAAGCATTTATCATCAAAGGACGAGTGAAGATGAGCAAATCGATCTTGCTAGTAATTTTATGATTAGTCTTGTACCACTGCGGCTCGTCTCAAAAGGTGTAACAATTTGGGAAAACGAGCGACCATCTTCCACTTCATTTTGCCGGCCAATATTGTTTAAGTTTATAAAGGAAACCAAAGAAAATGTGCAGAGAGAGATGGCTGAAATCGAAGCAGAGATTGAAGCCTTAACTCCATCCACCATCACTGATGGAATTAGTGTCAAACACCAACTGCTGTTGACAATGATTGATGGTAAAATTCATTCCATTATATCCAATACAGCAGCTTCAGTGTGTGACATATGCAAGGCTTGTCCTAAAGAAATGAATAATTTAGAGTTAATCAAAGATAAACACGCAAACGAGGACATGTATAAATATAGCTTAAGCACCCTTCACGCTTGGATTCGCTCAATGGAATGCTTATTACACATTTCCTACAAATTAGACATAAAATCATGGCAAGTAAGGGGTGATATAGCAAAAAGGCAAGTTGATGACAGGAAGAAAAGAGTTCAAGAGGCTGTAAGAAGAGAAACGGGCTTACTTCTCGATGTTGTGAAACAAGGCAGTGGATCCACCAACAATGGCAACTCGGCAAGGAGATTTTTTGAAAACTACACTAAATCTGCTGAACTGACCGGAATAGATGCTATGCTTTTAAGAAAAATCTGTGTGATCTTGCAGTGTATTTCATCAGGAGAGAAGATCAACGTAACTAAATTCCGAGAGTTCTGCTTTGATACTGCTAAGCTTTACGTGGAGTTATACCCATGGTATTATATGCCTTCTTCACTTCATAAAATTTTAATGCATGGGCCAGACATAGTTCAGAACATGTCAATTGTGCCCATTGGTTTTCTATCCGAAGAGGCATCTGAGGCTAGAAATAAAGATTTTAGAAAATATAGAGAGGGGCATTCTCGAAAGCATAGCAGTATCTCATGCAATGAAGATATTATGCACAATCTTTTACTGTCTTCTGATCCACTTGTTACAAGTATCCGTCCAAAAGGAAATAAGTTTGTAAAAAAATCTTCTTTTAAGGAATTTTATGAGCTTACGGATTCTGAGAAAAGTGATATCGAATTTGTTAACATAAATGATTTAGCGGACATCGATTCTGAATTTGAATTAATTGATGATGATGATGATGACGAAGATAATTAAATGATGTTATTGTTTTAAAATGTGTAACTTAGTAAATTAGAGCTTACGTCTTAATTATTTATTGTACTTTTAATGAAACTAGGTAATTTATTATCAACTTACTTAAAAGTCATACTCTCATCAGTTCTTGTGAATATTTTTGTTAATATATATTTCTGTATATATATAATATATTTATAGACCTCTTAATAAGTCTGTCTGCGGTTTAAAGTAAATACAAATGGGGAAAAAACGTTTTTTTTTTTAAATTTTCATTTCCTTTTATCCCAGAAAGTGCACATTTGGCGCACTATGTGTCTTAGTATTAAATATAGCTCTTAGTAATAGCATTACGATATTAGAGACCGCTACTTGAAACAAGCCCGGAATCAGGAGGGAGAGAGCTCAATACACTCATTTTCATAGTAAAATTTCACATTTTCTCAAATTACTCCCGAAATATGGGAGTTATGAAGAAATTCATCACCACAATTTATGAAGGCATTAAGTAATCGAATAAGATGGCATCATTAGTTTGTCATAATTTTACTCTTATTTTTCGGACATGTCTACGTCCAACCGCTTCCATACATTCGTTCCACTGTGCGATGGTTCTAATTCGAGCACAGATTAAATAAAGGCTGACGATATTGCACTCTACGTCTATTATGTATGTGTCCCGATTTGATAAACGAACAATCTTAAAATAAATAAAGAGTAGAGTAGACTGTACCGAAGAAGACCTATGAACGTAACAAGTAACAGCACATTTCCTTTTTTTTTTTCTTAAGGTGGTACTAATCTTTTTTTTTTTAAGTGGCCCATAAACACCTTCGATATTTTTTTTTAACTTTTAAACCTTTCAATTATACGTCCAAAAATATGAAACCGTCAGGACAATTGCTTTTGTGGCGATGTGAAAAGGCATGCGTTTATGACGAAGCGTATTCTTGCGATTCGTCTTTAAAAAATCTCAATAAATTATAATGCTACATAGATATTCTAAACATTAGTGAAATTGTATTGAAAAACAAGATGGCGACGTTATTTCAGATTTTGGCCGCGCGCCGTAACGACCTCGTAGCGTTGTAATTGTTTTGACGAATCTTATGATATGACGATTCCGATTATAAATGTGAACATGTTGAACGAACGGTCGGTCGTGGCTTACAGGTTCGACCTGGAGCTATCGTCGAAGCCGTACCAGACGCTGCGCTTGCACGGCGGCGCAGTGCGCGGCGTGGCCTTCCACCGGCGATACCCGCTGTTCGCGTCCGCCGGCGACGACGACAACATCGTCGTGTCGCACGGCATGGTCTACAAGTAAGTGGAACCAACTCATCTCACACTCGTAGGCCCACATTCCTGACGCATACGTATTTTTTTTTACTGTGCGTAGATTAACTGTAGGAAAATCGGGCAGGAAAGAGTTATTTCCCATCAGGAGTAACTCCCTTATTAGAAAAGCAGTTCTCTAAAAGTTAATCTAATCTAATAGTAGAATGTTGCGTCTTTTGATTCTGCTGACATAATCTGGTACTGTGAATTGAGCCAAGTTATTTTTTTTTGTCAACTAGTAAGTACTACAACTATGTAGTTGACAAAAAAAAATAACTTTTTCGAATCCTAACCAAAAAGATCGATCGCATACTCACGCGATGGACGCGGGGTTTCATGATATAGGTGCAGTATGTTTTTATTAAAGTATCTACGGCTTTTATTATTTCCTTTGTTCGTATGTTTTATTTAATGAATAAATGTCGTAAAAATGAAATGGCCAGCATGTGACGAGTACCCTCCCCCCAGCGACCTGCTGCAGAACCCGCTGCTGGTGCCGCTGAAGCAGCTGCGGGCGGGCGCGCGCGCCGAGCAGCTGTGCGTGCTGGAGCTGCGCTGGCACCCCGCGCAGCCCTGGCTGCTGGCCGCGGGCGCCGACGCCACGCTGCGCCTCTACACGTGAGCTGGCCTAGATTAAAACGACTGCATTATTCTACCGATGGTGTTTTATTTCACACGAACCCAAACAAAAGATGACGTTCAGTCAGCGATTCACTATTAAGAGTCCGTGCACAAAATTTATTCGACAGAGTTTAGCTAAATTCATTGCGATGCTATGTTTGTGTGCACCGTTCACGGACACATGCCTAAAGATCGAGCGTAGTGATCGCTTAAGAGGGTTTATCCTAAAAGTTGGCAACATCGCAAAAAGCTGTCAAATATTTACCTATTTTGATTAATTTGGCAATATTACTGTATGGAAATAAAAAATATGGCTAACTATGGAACTAATATATTGATTATAAAATACAGTCCACTAAGCCTACAGCGTTCTCACATTCACAAAATAGAAAATAATCTATACAAAAGATGTATAATTTAATAAAAATAAAAACCTATTTTAATTAAACGCAATTATATGATTGCTATTACAACTGTAATAAATTTGAATAATTATCATGTACACATAAGCCACTGATAAAGAGTTAATAATGTCAAATAATAGGATGTATATCGCAAGGACGAATGTTAAAAAAAACATGGTACAGATATTCTATTTCACGAAGTCCGTTCGGCTTTGATTGTAGTAGTGACGTATCCCGACAAGCGCGCTTGTGTGTGTAAAAGTAGGTAACGTTAGCAAAAAAATCTGATATATATTCAAGTCGAGATTTAATAATCTAAATAAAATTTTGGTTTTAAAAGTATATACATTTTGTAAATAAATTAGATTAGGTTGCAATAAATACAAAAAATATTAAGAATATGTAGGCATTTAATTAAGCATTGGTGTTACAGAATGGAAACGAAGCAAGTCTATTCAGAATTGAAATTGAAAAGACTATTCAGTATTTTCAATCACTATCAGATAAATTTGTTTGTTGTTTCGCACGTGTGTCGAAAGGACGTAGCTCTCATCGGTGTAGACAATGGGCCGACTTTGAGAGCGGTACTCTGTTATTTTTTTTAAATATTTTAAACGCCACATTTGTATATCATGACGCTCCGTCAAGACTTTACGGTTGTTCTCTGTTTTGCGCCACTTGTAACCTAATATCAACAGTAACTTGCGAACAGTTTCTAAACAACCTTCGAATCCAATTTTTTCATTCAATGCTGTTCTTAACTTAGCTAATGTTGGAATTTCTTTATGGACAATATGGAAATCTTGTACAGTACTGCGAACCACATCGGCTGTAAAATTATTTATATCCACTTTATTATCTCGCTTTCTCCTTTTCTTCACAGGTGAAGTGAATTTTGATGAAGTGGATGGCAATTCCTTCTCTTCTTTTAATATTCTTTGAACTGTTTTTTGGCTCACACCCGTAGCTTCAGCTGTACGGCGTGTAATGTCTCGTAAATGAGACAAATCACAGTTGAGTTCCATTAATGATTTTGTAAATTCATATTCTTCTCGCAGAAAATGATAAACACTAGCTATCATGTTTCGACCCTAAAACAAAATGTAATCAAAATAATTAAGGAATATAAACATTTTATAACACAAAAAAACATTCATTTTATAAATACTTCTATTGCTATGTTAAGTATCTTTGTATAACATTTTAATTGAAAACGTATAAATAAATATTACCTCACTATGGACAACTCTTCTTCGTTTTGTTGCCATGCTGACCTTACTCCGTGAAACAATTTGGAGCGAACTAAAAACCACTACTGATCCGGACCGTGTCCCGATCGACACTGAGCGCTCTCGAGGTTACGCACACAAAAACAATGTGCATGTGCACGCTTGACAACATTCATAACCAAACGGACTTCGTGACATAGAACATCTGTAATTTGGGAGCAGTTAATAAATTCTTACATAATTATGCCGCCGTTAATGAGATACCAGGGAAGCCACATGTGCAGAAGGAATTATTGCCAAAGTTCCTTGTCTTCAACGTAGTCTTTAATTTTATAATATGCTTTCTTGATAAGGACACATTTGATGTGGGTTTTTAACTTCCCATCGCCAAGTTCTGTAATAGACTTTGGCAGCTTGTTATAAAAGCGGATACTGTTTATAAGAAATGACTTGCTTGTTTTAGTTAATCTAAATTTGGGTATCACAATTTCATGTTTACTAAGTGTATTTATATGAGGTCTTTACCTATGAAATTGCCGTTTTTCATTAAATAAGTTAACGCCCTTGTATCTCTATATTTTTTTTTTATTAATCAAAGTAATTACCCATGCAATCAATACATTTTTGCCAACGTAGTGGTAGCTTATTGATGCCCTGAACTTCCAACCCTAGCTCTTGTAACTTCGAGACCGTCTGCTGTGCAGTATGACGTTGCGCGTTGTCGTGCAGGAGCAGCGGAGCCGAACTATTGACCAAAGCTGGCTGGAGATGTGCCAGCTTCTCCATCATTATGTTCAGTTCTTCACAGTACACATCCGCAGTAATGCTCATCCCGTTTGGTAAGAAGCTGTGATAAATGACACCGGCGCTAGACCACCAAACAGTGACCATCACTTTTTTAGGGGTCAGTTTACGTTTGGGGCATTGTTTAGGTGCTGAACCAGGACCTAACCAACTTGCTGAGCGCTTGTGATTGTTGAACAGAATCCATTTTTTGTCGCAAGTAACAATGCGATTAAATATGCCTTCGTTTGTGTGCCTGTTGAGCAGTGCAAGGCTCAACTCGACGCGTGCTTCGCGCTGGTGTTCATTAAATTCGTGGGGGCATCCATTTGTCAAGCATTTTTACCTTGCCATTTCGATGCAAATGGACCAATATTGTTTTGATGCTAACATCGAAAGCTGCTGCTAATTCAGCTATAGATTGAGAATCATCAGCTTCCACAATCGCCTTTTATTCGGTCAAAAGTTTTCGGTCGACCACGGGGTTCATTTTTAGGTCGTAATTTCGAGAACGGGCTAATAAATAACGGGTGGTTCGATCGTTAGTAGTGTTTGCTCCGTATACCTACGTCGTTGATGTTGCGTGCCGCTTGTCGTTTTGCTGCCATGACGGTACTCATACTCCATCATCACTAGAATTTGTAACGTATCCATGATGACGAAAAACGTATAATTTAGATGAAAACAGAACGCTAACCATTAAACAAACGACTAATTTTCAAAAAAGAATTCCATATTTTAAAAATAAAAATTATTTGAACTTAGAATTCTTAGCGAAAAAAGAAAAAAATGGACTTGAAATAGCCAGTATGGCAGAACGGCAATTTCATAGGTAAAGACCTATTATTATGGAAATCACTTCTTATTTTGAAAAGTCCTAAGTTTTTGCGAACATACAAAATACTTTCTAAGATATAAAGAAGGCAGAGTCAGTATATCAATTTCTTTAAATTTGTCTCTAAGGGACTCGCGAGGACCCATTTTATAGACCGCGTGGATTGCCCTCTTTTGCAAAATGAAAATTGAATCTACGTCAGCTGCCGATCCCCACAGCAGAACGCCATAAGACATATTACTGTGGAAATAAGCAAAGTATACTAATCTAACTGTGGCTATATCAGTCAAGCAGCCTTATTTTTCTAACTGCATATGCAGCTGAATTGAATCTACCTGAAATAGTTCTAATGTGGGAGCCCTATTGCAATTTTGAATCTAAAGTATTTCCTAAGAATATAGTTTCCTTTATTGCATCTTGTTTTTCGCCATCAAGTTTTAGATTTAGACCTACATGAGGTACATTTGGTAATGAGAACTTATATATTTAGTTTTGTTCGCATTAAGTAAAAGATTATTAGCTGCGAACCATTTTGAAAGAACAGCCATTCACATGACAGTCACTGACATGTAAGACATCTGTATCTTTCCTGTCTATTTAAAAAATAAGAGAAGTATCGTCAGCAAATAGAATTATATCCGATAAGTTAGCCATCATGTAATAAAGATCATTTATATAAACTAGAAATAAGAAAGGGCCGAGAATTGAACCTTGAAGCACGCCCATTTTAACTAGAGACCCCGTAGACGTCGCCCCATTAGTGTTTACTTTTGCTCCCTGTTTGATAGATAGGAAAGAACAAGATCACAGGTAATTTACAGGTCAGTGTATTGTGGTCAACGTAGTCAAACGCTTTTGGGAGGTCACAGAAAATGCCAATTGCATCCTGGGAATTCTCCCAGGATTCCAAAATGTGAGAGATGAGTTTTACTCCTGTGTCAGTCGTCGACCTACCTTTCGTGAAACCAAACTGGTGACTATGTAAAATCCCATTTGAATTAAAATGTGACAACATCTGGTCTAGCATGATTTTTTCATATATTTTACTCAATATTGGTAGCACAGATATTGGTCTATAAATGGAGGGATCACTCTTACTACCCGATTTGAGAATTGGTACTACTTTACTATGTTTAATTAAATCAGGAAACGTACCGCTATCTAAACATTGATTAAATATGCCAGTTAGGACAGGCGCAATTGTGTCAATGATATCTTCAAGAACCTTAACGGAAATTCCCCATAAGTCTTCAGTGTTTTTATGTTAAGACTTGAATGCTTTTTAATTACGAAAATAGAAATGGGCTTGAATTCAAAACTTGGAATGTTCTTACCGAAGTGTTATTTTAGACGAGATTCAGCTAATATAGATGCTGAGGGGAGAGATTTCGTAACCTCTATTGGGATGTTGGGTAAAGTTTACAAGTGTCTTAGCAACTTTTAACTTATCTGAAATGGTTTCATTATCAATTTTTAAAGACAATTCATTCTGATCTCGCTGTTTTGTGTTTCAAGTTTCTTTGTTAATTACCTGCCACACAGCTTTGATTTTGCGCGGTAACCATATTGTTTTTTAGAGAAGAAGTTTATAGTTTTGAGGTAGCTAGGTGTTTAGATATTTTTCGAATATTTTAGATATTATTGGGAGGACAGAGGTAGGCCGATAATTACCTGGATCAGTCTTTTTCCTTGACTTAAAGATAGAACTAACTTTCGCTATTTCCAAAGAATCCGAGAAGAGGCATTTTGTAAAAAGTAGTTGATACAACATCATGAGTTCAGTTAATATTAGATTTTTAATACTTTTTATGGTTTTGCGACTAATCCCACTCAAGCCCGCACTTGTGTTTGAATTGAGATTGTCTATGATTTTGCTGACTTCTGCTTCAGTAGTTGGTATTAAGGTGACACTAGTCGCGGGCTCGAACTCACTAGTGGGCATGGCCGAAAAGCACGCTGTGTCACCTGGCATCGTGTCCGACAGAGATAGTATCAGTGATGAGCAGTTAGACACTGGTCTACATGCACAACGCCTAGTTTGCACGCACACAAACACAGTTCCGAACTATTTTAGTAAAACGATTGCGTAAAAAATTACGAAAAGTCCTTTTGAAAATAGGGTTTTATGAAAAAACCACTGCATAAATCAATTACAAATAAACTTTATTGAACTCTTCGACAATTGACCTTTGTCGGTGACGACTTTGTTTTGGAGATTTTACACTTCTTTTATTGCTTATTTACCCCCAAAGTTGCGTTAAAATTAGCAAGAAAAAGGAATCTTTGTGGGCTCCTAATTTTTTAACGGCTTAATATTTTACTCTTCCGTTTCTGCACAGACAAAATTAATAATGAAACAAAACGATATCATGTTTAACTTTGGATGTACCATGTCAAACAGTGGAGTAAAACCCCCCTGAAATTTGTATGGAAAAAATATCAACTAGTTCCACCTTAAGTTTATTAGTTCACTTGTACTAGATGCTGTTATTTGTGTTGTTGGCTGAGTATGTATTTGTTCCCTAGGCCTTGCCATTTTATTAGCAAAAAAAGACCCTATAGTAGCAAAAAAAGGTATTAAAATAATTACATATTTCTTTACTGTCTGTGATTTGATTGACCGGTTAGCGTATCTAGCTTTGAAGGAGCGGAGCATGATTTAGACTTACTTCCAGCTAAGTTCCCGATTAGCTCCCACATCTTTAAAGGTTTTCTTTCACAGTTTTTGAAAACTTTGTAGTAGTAACAACTTTTAGTATTTTGAATTTGTTCCAACACACTGTGTCGTAGGGTTATGAAATTGTTTCTTACTAAGTCGTCATTGGCATTTTCCTTATAAGCAGATCACAGCTGATTCCTTTTAGTTAGTATTCCAATTGTCTTTATTCATCCAGTCTGATTTTAACGTATTTTGAATTTCGGTATTCTATGTTTAATTACAGCTTCCTCTATTGTGTGTTCTAAGCTTTCGTAGTCATTCTGAGACATTCACAATTTTACCACGGTAATATTAATATAATATTACCGTGATTTTACTTTCTACTGTTTGGTAAAGCGCTGTGTAATCTAAGGTATGGTTCTTTACTTTCTTTTTCATTTCAGGTGCATATTTGCCAACTTCGAGATAGATTTGCTTGTGATCCGACTTTCGAGACTCCACAATAGGTAGTTGCATGTAATTTATGATTTTTTAGGTTGGATGAGATATGATCAAGGATCGATTTTTTGTAGCAGTATCACAAAATTTTTCATCACTGTTGTTTAGGATTAGGTGTCCATTTTCTAACGTCATTTTTGTATAATTATTAATTGGTCGGCTCGGAACAAGCATATCGTAGTTGAAATCACCGAAAACTAGAGCTCTTTTCCTCCTCGTCAACTGCTGTATATTTTCCTCCAAAAAGTTATTATTGTTTGATTTTGGTGTGGCTTTACAAAGATCCTCAGCAGTCATGAACAAATATGAATACTCCACCGCCTCTTGCGTTTTCTCTTATATTATAATAACGCGAGTAGGTTGGCAGTCTTAAAGTCTTGGCTTCAGATTCGTACTTGATCCGAGTTTCCGATACTATAATCACATGCACAGGACTGGTTATGTTGTGTTGTATAATGCTGTTTAACTCATCTAACTATCCTGGCTTCACTATGCTACATGCGTTAGCGTAAAGAAATTTTAGGGATTTAGTGTTTTTTATTAAGTTGTTGTAAGAGTTGGTTACTTCATATGTAGTGTTTGGAGTTGCATCATCTGGATCTTGTATTGCTAGTTTTTTAGCTGAGTTATTGTACTTGTAGGTGTTTCTTTGACATATTTTTCGTCTTTTAAATTTTTCAGATACTTTGTTGGTAAGAGGTCTCATCAGAGTAGATCTTGATATTTTCATATTGTAGGTATGTTTGATTTATGGCGTAGAATGGATTTCGCTGGTTCAGATGTCGAGAATATGACCTTTACAGGTCTTGATGCATCAGGATAATATTTTCCTAATCGTATGGTTTTTGTTGGTTCCGTGCAGTCTGAGACAGCCATTTTTATAACCTTCATTTCTTCCTGGCTGTCATGAATTTGTTTCTCTTTAGTTCTAACTTATTTTAATCTTATTTTTTATTTATTAATGTTTTAATGAGTGTGTTTTAGTTTAATTTGTGATTTCCTATGAGAGTTTCAATAAATACTTTTTCTTTCTTTTATCCCTCGTATAATGACATTTTTCTCCCTCTGAGATCGATCATAGGTCTCAGATATAATATCTTCATAGTTAAGCAGATGTGTAGTATTCGCCGAAGCAAACCCAAATTTGAGTGAAGCTATTTCATGTTCAATAGTTTCTCCTTTTTTTTCAATGTTAGCTCGGAAGCTTGAAATATTAGCAAACTCCGATTTTATTTTGACCTGTTCCGAGGACAAGACATCAGTTGTTAGCTTAATCTGACTTATTTCTTCCTTTATAACCGAAACATCTTGGGATATTTTGTTTAAAATCTAAACAAAATATCCCAAGATGTTTCGGTTGGGTTTTAGCCATATCCTTTATAAGCGATTCAATTTTGTCTTGGAATCTTTCGAATTTTGTACCAAAGTCGTCATATGGTTGTTTTCTCTACGATAGGTTACCTGGTGGAGTCAGATAAAGCAATTTTACGCAAATCTGGTTGCGAACCACCAGCCGTTTCAGATCTCCCAATATCTACCACTTGCTATTGCTATATGATCTTTTTTTTTTTTTTTTTTGAAACGGGCATCTCGCAGTTTTGACCACTAAGGTCTTGGCTGCTTAACCGGACTTTCCTGTGGGTGCCTTAAGCTGCTACACTCAAAGCCTCCAGCCAGGGGCAAAAAACTAAACTAAATTAAAACTAGGCGAACGCTCGCTAAGGGCACCCCCTGTGGGGTACGAGCCTCGGCTTAGGGCGTCGCTGAGGGGAGGACAGCAAGAAGGGACAGGCTGGATCAAAATTGGTTTAAATCATGATTATTATGCGGGGTAGTTTAAAGCTACGTGCTCAGCGGCAACAACTTGCTGGCACCTCGTTTTCGAGCAAGGGTCGGGGAGGAGTATAATTTACTCAGGGACACGGTCGCGGTCGCAAAGGACCTCGGCGGCGAGGTCGGAATGACGGGAGGCGTCTGTTCTTGTGTATTGTGCTGGTGGCCCTATTCTGCTCTTGGAGGAGAGTGATGGGATCATCAGGGTCGGAAAGGACATGCCTCGGGCGGCGGATCTGACTAATTCGGGAAGGGACATAGTTGGCTGCTTCGACAACCAAGGGGTTGCGATGTCTAGGAGCGGAGTCAAAGTAACGCTTGGACATGCGTTTAAGGAACTGGTGGATCGTAGGGATTTTACAGTCGAGATGGAGGATCTCGTTTCTGACATAGAAGGGAGCTCCCGTGGCTTTACGGAGGAAACGGTTCTGTAAGGCTTGCAACCTATGGATGGAATGGGACTTGGCGTGGGCGAATACTGCACCCGCATAGGTCATAATGGGTCGGATACATGATGTATAGATGCGCAGTTTGCACTTAAGTGACAATTTGCTGCGTGCATTTAGAACGAAATGGAGTCTACCTAGAGCGAAAGCGGCTCGCGAACGAACCGTCTTTATGTGCTCAGAAAAGGAGAGATGATGATCTAGGATAACACCTAGGTATTTGGCGCGCCTAGCCCAAGGGATTGGTTTGCCGAACATGGTGATAGGTCGGGGGAAAGGGGGGGGTCTAGTTCTCGGTTTAGAAAAGCTAACCGCTTGACTTTTGTCGGGATTTACTTCTATTCGCCATTTTCTAAACCAGGCGCCAAGGTTATTGACAGCCCTTTGGAGGTTTAGCAGCATCGTAGCTGAATTTCCCTTACAGATGATCGCTGTATCGTCTGCGAACAGAGCCAACTGCGTCGATCTGTGTTTGGGGATGTCGCTGGTGAATAGCGTGAAAATGAGGGGGGCTAATACTGAGCCCTGAGGGACTCCTGCCCTTATGGGGCGGGGGGAGGAAAGGGCTCCTTCGATGCGGAAGCGAAAGGTGCGATTCGACAAATAGTCTCGTAAGATGAGCACGAGACGATCCGGCACACCGAGTTTGTAAAGCTTATAAATTAAGCCGTTGTGCCAGACTTTGTCAAACGCCTTTGCTATGTCGAAGAATACTACGCTCGTTTGTCGGCCATGGGTGAGAGCACCGCTGATTAGCTCGACAATACGATGGACCTGATGCACGCTAGAGTGCTGAGTTCGAAAGCCGAACTGTTCGTTGGGGATGAGGCCCTTGGTCTCTGCATAGTCTCTGAGACGCTTATAAATAAGCCTCTCATAGATCTTGCCTAGAACCTTGAGCAGACTGATGGGCCTATAACTGGATGGCTCGTTTTTGGGTTTTCCGGGTTTAGGGATACCTATGACAGTGGCCTCTTTCCACGTCTGGGGAAAAATGTTGTTGCTTAACGCACCATTGAAGATGGTGGTCAAAAGCATGATTAGATGGGCTGGGAATAGTTGGACCACCCTATTGGTGAGTCCGTCTGAGCCGGGGGCTTTACGATTTTTCAGACCTTTGATAATCTCATGTACCTCATCTGGTTCGATGGGGGGCAGGGGAAAATCAGGGTCTTCAATGGGAGGGATAGAGGCTCTACGTTCGACTTCGGCGTCGACCTCATCGAGGTGAGCTTTGTCTACTGGTAGGGTACTGGGAGAGCATTGGGCTTCAAGACTGTCGGCTAGGCACTCGGCTTTGTCGATGTCATCGAAGGCTAATGTTTTGTCCGGGCGGACTAAGGGGGGCATATGGCCTGAGTGAGGGGATCTAAGTTTTCTCTGGAGTTCCCAGAAGGCAAGGTGGGTAGGCTCAAGGTCGCTCAGCATCTTGTCCCAGCCCGTTTCACGCAGCTCCGCCATACGTGTCCTCACAGTTCTCTGTAAGTAGCGCATGTGGGCTTTGTTAGCGGCACAGGGAAAGCTGCTGTAGGCACGGACAGCTGCGTTCTTCTCAGTCAGCAGGGCGCGCGCATCGTCCGGGAGTTTCAGGTAACAGGGATCTGTTGCCGGAACCTCCCTTGAGCAATCGCTCAGGACGGTTTGCACGTGCTCCGTGAGTGAGTCGATCGCAGCTGTCGTGTTAGCGACTGAGTCAAACTGGTCCGGAATAGAGTCTAGTAAGGGGGACGTGTTGGATTTCAGCTTTTCGCTTACTTTCTTCCAGTCCGTCACCTTTCTAGTGGGTAGAGGGTGGTTAGGGTCAGAGGGACCTATGCGGGATACAAGATGGAAGATTACTGGGCGGTGGTCAGAGGTAAGCTCGTGCACCGTTTCTATCGAGTCAAGTCGTAAGTTAACGTTCTTAAGGAGCGTTATGTCAAGGACGTCAGGGGTGTAATTTAACATATGGGGATAGTACGTGGGATTCATCGGAGCGATGATGTCGAAGTTAAGAATGGAAGAGAGGTCGAACAAGTGTCGGCCCCTGGGGTTAGTGATATTACTGTTCCAAGAAGGATGTTTGGCGTTGAAGTCCCCTGCCATAATGACAGAGTCGCTCATGCCGAAAAGTAGCTGTAGGTCATCAGAAATAAGTTGGTAGTTTTCTGAGGCCTGAGCTGGGATGGGAGGGATATAGACCGACACTAGAGTGATCGGCGAGTGACCAGTCATGCCTAGGCGACAGACTGATACTTCTAGTCGGGAGAGAGGTGGAGGGTCCATAGGGATGCAATACAGATCCTTTTTATAGTAAATGAGAGTGCCACCCGCGTGACAGCGCGTCCTATCATTTCGAATTAAACGATAGTTAGCAATGGAGGGGTTTCGTTTATGGGGCTTTAGGAAAGTTTCCTGTATGAGGAGAAGATCTAACTGATGATCGCGGAGAAATTCCGCGATTTCATCTTTCTGATTAAATAAGCCATTGGCATTGAAAGTTCCTATCTTTAGGGATCGGGGTTTAAACCTTTCATAAGAGGCGTTATACATTATGAGGGTCTAGTGAAGGATGTGAGGGCGGAGGTGATATCCTCGTATGCCAGGAATACATTCTGGATTTGCTCGAAGCAACCTGCTTTCCTGGCTTCTACAATGTCTAGGGCCATTTGTTGAGCCCTGGGGGTACAGAAGGTCATGAAGGTGGAACTAATTATGCTGAATGCATTTTTAGCGGGGTCCGAGTAAATGTTATTTTTGTTAGCCACGGGAGTGGGAACGGGACGCGGGGTAACCGGGTTTACGTTGGGTTTAGCGGAGGTCGCGGGGGGAGCGCTACGCTGTGTAGGCGCATGGGGAGCAGGGAAGCCGGGGGGAGGAGGAGGGCGGACTCGCGGGTCCATTAGGGAGTATAGCGGGGTGTGAGGGGGAGGGGGGCGTGGGGTAACCAGAGCCGGGAAGGTCTGCTGGTGGTTGTAGTTGAGTTGAGACCACGGGCTAGGTCTCTGAGGGCTAAGCCTCTGAGGCATCTGGGCTGAGGGGAAAGGTTGTTGTACCTGTTGACGTTGCTGCCTAGCGTCTAGACGCTTAGACAGCTTTGCTGTGTTAGCCTTAGGGGCTTTTGGACATCCGCGGTAATTAGCCGTGTGGCCTTCGAGGCCGCACAGCACGCAACTTGGCGGGGTGGCGCACAAGTTGCGATCCTTTGGTCGAGTGCAGTCTGCCGTGCCATGGTCTCCCAGGCACTTGATGCACCTGGGTTTCGCATGGCAATGCTTCTGACTATGGCCGTAAAGTTGGCAACGGTGACATTGCCCTATGACGCTGTTTTTCCAAGGCTTCTCTATGGAGAAGCCCACTAATTGACATATCGTCTTGACATTGAAAATGGGGTGATGCCCCTCGGTAGGGGAGCACACGACGATGACCATGTCGTATGCTTCCCTGCCACGCGAGCGGTGCATACGGTGCACTTCATCCACGGGGATGTTCTGCGACTGAAGGTCGGCAAGGATATCCGAGGAGGGAATTTCTTTAGGGATCTTCTTAATGACGACCCTAATCTGTTTTTCTTCTGGGAGGGAGTAGGTGTGGAATGACACACCTCTCTCTCTCAGGACCCTGGTTAAGTCCCTGTAGTCTTTCGACGTAGGGACGAGTACTTTAATACCCTGTTGGGTGGAACGGGCGCTAGTGTAGCCTATTTTAAGGTCTACACACCACTTTGATACTGCCGTCCACTTGTCCTTGTCTTGGATGAAGACAGGGGGTGGCGGCGCGACCTTTTTAGGGCCGGAGTTTTGCGCGGATCGCGGTGCGTCATTCTGCGAGGATGACGCAATCGGGCGGGGGGCGGTGGAGGGGGAAGCTACGGGGGTGCAAGTAGCGGCGGGAGTGACGGTGGGGGTTGCCTGAGGGGCGACTATGATTGAGTCGTCGATGACGACTACTTTGCTCGCTTGGGACGAGCTCTGCTTCTTCTTCTTCCTCTTGTTCCCTTTCCCGGTGACTGGCGTGAAGCCTTCGTCATCCGAGTGGGAAGAGGAAGAAGAATGAGCAGAGGCTAGGGCCTCTGAGTCGGGGGTATAAAATGGATGGGGGGTCGGGGCGCGGGCTACGGCGGTCGCGACTTCTACTATGTCCATGCTGTCGGAGGGACAGGGACTAAATTGAGCCTCGATTACATCGCTGAAGTCAGCGATGGATTGGGACCTAGTTATGGTCTGCTGTGAAGCAGCGAGACCTTCGAGTTCGTTACCGAACTCATTGATGAGGGTCGGGTCCTTTTTAAGGACTCTATTGAGAAGATCTAACAACTTGGAGTTTTCACTCCTGAGGGAAATGAGGTCGTTACGGAGTGACTGAATGTCACTCTGTACGGCCTCCATTATGATTAATTAAAATTGGGACCTAATTTTCCCTAATTAAAATCCTAACAACCTAATTCCCCGGGCGGACTACCGGGGATGTGTAAACCCTCCCTGTCGGGTATAGACAGGGAGGTTGTGTGCCTAATGGTGAGCCCTAAGCTTGCTTTTGCCCGTTGCCTATCTTATTGTGCAACGGGGTCCTGACCAGTCTAGTGCGCCGGGTGTAGACACACCCGACCGACACTAGGTGAGTAGCTGTGAAAGGAAAACTGTCACCAATGCCGACTAGGAGACCCCCCAAGGCCGAACACTGGGACCCGGCCAATTGACTGCCTAACCCTGAGGGGGCTCGGCGGGTGTGATTGGGTCAACACCCCCTCGGTTTCGTTGGCACCGTATGGTTTCCACCGAGGACCACGAAACTGTGGTTTTTCCCTGAAGGGGCAAAATGACTTGAAGAGTCAGTTGACGATACTCTGATAAAGAAACAGATAATTAATCGTATCTTGAAAAAGACTCCGATTAATTGGTCGACGATAGTCGATTAATAATAATCGACTATGAAGAGCGTCGCAGTACGCGACGAAACGATGACTCAGGAACAGGATCGCTTGAGTCACTATCGGGAACCACAATCAGCAGCGCAGCACGTCCGTCCGCGTCCGATGCCAGGCGCAGAGTCTGTGTGCTATATGATCTCTATTGCCTTCGTTATACGTATTAGGCGACTGCGGTGGTGATCGAGCGACATTCATCGTGTGTTATTGTGTTTATAGGTATGCAAAGATATTTACTTGGGATGTTCGGAGCGCGCCTCCGCCGCACCACGACGAGAGCTAGATGAATAATAATAATAATAATAATTTATTTATTTTCTTACCACAAATTACAGGGATAGTAATACATAGTCTTCAGACACAATTTCATAATTAATTTGTGGAAGACTGGTGCCTAAACTAAGTTTTTTACAAAACCTGTATGTCAGGTCACCAGGCCCCCAAATCAAAGTTGTACATTATTTTTGTTGCACTGGAGACCATCGGGTTCATATATCATATTTACATAAAAATCTCCCACATTATAATATTGCAGTAGTGCTCATTTAGTTTGTTTTATAGAAATCGTGAAATGAGGTAATTTATTAAGAATACATGCAAGGGAGGATGTATGTGAATGTATATGAAAGCGTGTGGGGTGAGTTTGTGTGTGTGGTTTGGGATGCTTGTATATGCGTTGCAAAGGGAATTTTGTGTCATGAAATAATTTTGAAAAGATCTTCAATTTGTGTATAATCTAATGTAATAAGCCATTCAGTTATTTTCCTTTTAAAAGCTATTTTGTTAAGGTTATGAAGAGAGAGTAAATCATTTAGTCTGTTGTATAGAAAAGGGCCAAGAAAAGAAAAGAAATTTCGGGCAAATTTGGATTTTACTGATCTAGGTTGGCATATATTTCTTCTTCTTCTTCTCATGTCAGAATCTTGATCGGTATTTGTAAAAGGAATAAGAGATCGTTGTTTCAAAGCAACATGGAGAATAAAAAGCTGCCGAATTGAGAGGACTTTAGCAGACCTATAAACTTCTACAGTGGGATGACGGAAAGGAAGGAATAGTGCAACTTTAAGGACCGCCCTTTGAGCCCTCTCAAGTGCTAAGAGGTTAGTTTTAAACGTTCCACCCCATGAAGTGATGCAGTATGTCAGGAGGGATTGGCACAAAGCACAATAAACAGATTGTAGTTGCTTGGAGTTAAGGATTGACCGAAGATTTTTAACCACAAAGTACTTAAAATGGTCCACTTTCTGCAATTTGGAACAAGAACAATCACCGTTATGAGGGAATGAACAGGTGTGAGCAAGAATGGAGAATTTTTGGAGAGATGACTGCGGGCTAGTCCTTAATGAAAATGCAATATACTTGGTTTTAGTGGAATTTAAGGTGAGTATGTTAGTTCTTAGCCAATCATTTACAGTAAAACCCAACTTGTGCGTACTTATGCACCTCTTCCCATGAGTCAGCACTGAAAAGAAGCACAGTGTCATCCGCAAAGGTAATAATACGTCCATTTTGAAGACAGAGATTGCAGAGGTCGTTAATATACACCAGAAATAATGTGGGCCCCAGGATGCTACCCTGAGGAACTCCAAAAGCTACGGGAAGAGTGTCACTAAAGTGGTTATCAATTTTAACAATTTGCGTGCGGTTATGAAATGAAATGAAATGAAATGAAATGAAATGAAATTGTTTATTCTGTAAATAGGATATCAGAATCACTTTTACACGTCATATTAAAAAAAATAAAAATAAGCTAGTTGAGTTCGGCGTTTCCTATCTGACTACTCTGAGAAGAAAGGCCGAAACAAACTCAGAGGTCACAGTCTCTTTTAAAGTCCAGACATAATCTTGGTCAGGCCATATGAGGACCATGTAGATTAGTGTCTGAAATGGTCTTTTGAGGAAAGAACCACACAGATTTGAGTGAACCTGTCCAGTCAGTGCAAGCATTTGTCAGTAATCGTGGAGCTCAACTCAGAACTTAAGGAGCTCAACTCGACGAACAATACCAAAGAAAGGACATTTGGGTAGGCCGCATAAACTACTCAAACTGCCAGACCACAATTAAAACTAACTGAAAAATGAAAATAATAATGATATCCACATAGTCCTCACATTCACAATAATTAAATAAAATAATATAATACTTTACAAAGTAATCATGTCATTTTGAATATAATTTTCAACAATGTCAATGTGTATATAAAACTGGTATATTTTCATGATTTTACAAAATAATTAAAATGTTAAGTTTTATCACAAGGCTTAGCAGAGCGAGCAGTTCAATCCCATGCTTTTTTATCTTCTAAATAATCTGAAATTTTATAATACCCTTTTTTACAAAGTTTAGTTTTAATACAGATTTTAAATCTATTAATGGGTAAGTTTCGAATGTCAATGGGAAGTTTGTTGTAAAAGCGTATACATTGACCCATGAACGAGTTGCCTACTTTGTGGAGACGTGTGCGATGCACAGCAAGATTGTGTTTATTCCTGGTATTTAAACTATGAATATCGGACATTTTCTTAAAATTTGATATATTTTTGTGTACATACAATAGGTTTTCAAAAATATATTGTGAGGCTACAGTCAGAATATTTATTTCTTTGAATTTTTCTCTAAGGGAATCTCTTGGACCTAGGTTGTATATGGCTCGAACAGCCCTTTTCTGTAGAACAAAGATAGTATCAATGTCCGCACAGGTTCCCCAGAGAAGAATCCCATATGACATAAGACTATGAAAATAACTAAAATAAACAATTCTGGCTGTATCCACATCAGTTATCTGTCTAATTTTTTTAACAGCATAGGCGGCCGAACTTAGTCTTCCTGACAATTTTTCTATGTGTGGGCCCCATTGTAATTTACTGTCAATAGTGATTCCAAGAAAAACTGTCGAATCAACAGGGTCCAACTCTGTTCCATTTACTTGAACATTGGTAGATAGCTGCCTGACATTTGGCATTGAAAATTTAATGAGTTTAGTCTTTTTTTCGTTCAGTAGAAGATTATTTACATTAAACCAATGCACTACTTTAGAGAGTGCATCGTTAACTTGTTCAAAGTTGACTAACTGACGTTTGATTTTAAAAATGAGCGAAGTGTCATCTGCGAATAATACTATCTTGTGATTATCCCTTATGTGATAAGGTAAATCATTTACATAAATTAGAAATAAGAAAGGCCCAAGAATTGAACCCTGCGGAACGCCCATGGTGACCGCAGATCCTGCAGATTTCTTGCCATTAACATCGACCCTCTGGATTCTGTTGTTCAGATAAGAAGTCAGAAGGTCAAGAGCCTTGTCCCTCATACCATAGTGGTACAGTTTCCTGGTGAGTGTATCATGATGTACGCAATCGAAAGCCTTAGACAAGTCGCATAAAATGCCAAGAGCATCTTGCGACTCCTCCCAGGCCTCGAATATGCTCTTCAGTAATTCCACGCCCGCGTCTGTAGTTATTTAAGTAATCTTTGAAGAGTGACAATTGATTTTCACGTATACCGAGGTTTTCAAGCTTACGAAGCAAGATCGGGATCGACACTGTATCAAAGGCTTTAGCTAGGTCTAAAAAGATGGCTAACGACTTCTTTCGATTATCCATGTTAGAAACAATAGAGTTTGTTAATTCGTGCACTGCCATGGCTGTCGATTTCCCTGCACGAAAACCGAACTGAAACTGGGACAGCAGGTTGTTTGATTCTAGATATTTCACTAACCTGTTGTTCAATAGCCGTTCCAGAATTTTGATAAGGCAGGCAGAATCGCTATTGGTCTATAATTATTAACACAGTGTCGGTCCCCACTCTTGTGAATCGGATGGATAAGTGCCTTTTTAAACGCAAGTGGAAAGGTACCAGTTTCTATCGCCAAGTTGCAGATATGTGTAATCGAGGGTACCAAAAGATTATTATGAGCAATGAGAAGGTTTGAAGAAATATTGTCGTAGCCCACGGCGCAGTCGCGCTTGAGAGAGGTAATAATGGCAGCTACCTCATGCTCATCAGCGGGCAGGATAACCATGGAATGTGAAAAAGTTGGTGGGTGGGTACTAGCAGGGGGGTCAACATAACCCTGCTGTTGGGCGGTTATTTTACCAGCCAGGGTTGAGCCAATATTGGCAAAAAAATGATTTACATTGTTTAAGCAATTAACTGGTTGATCCTGCGGGCTTATTAACTCAGTTGGTGATGTTTTGGGTCTTGATCTATTTGAAACTTTATTTATTATTTTCCAGAGGCGGCGGTTGTCCTTTCCCGCCTTTTTTACTTCTTCTCTTTCAAATTCCCTTTTAACTTTTTTCAAAATTTTGTTGCAATAATTTCGATACCTTGTGTATGTTGTCTTTAGTATTACATTGTCAGGATGTTTTTTTAATTTTTTACTCTGTTCTTTATACATCTTAGGAGACCTGGAGTTATCCAGGGTTTAATAATTGTTTTCCGCGAGGAGACGGTAATTATTTTAGTGTTTGACTCCACTACAGTTTTCAGGATGCGAACCAGTTTGTCAGCTGCTACGTTTGCATCATTTGCATCTAGAACTGGTTGAAAGTTTGCCCCATTTAAGTCGGAAAGTAATCCAACTGAATCTATCCGTGAGGTCTTGTGTTTCATGTGTCTAGGAAAACATTGATTCAACGAAAGGATGACAGTATAATGATCTGTGAGGGTTGTTTGAGCTATAAAAACTTTTGGGGGCAATTTTGTTTTCAGAATGACGTGATCTAGACATGTTTTTCCGTGTGTAGGGATAACGTGAGCTGGTAGCAAGCCGTGAAACGATGTCAGATCGAGGTAAGCTGAAGCATTTCGATCATGATTTGAAGTACTGATATCTAAATTTATGTCACCGGTGAGAATAATGTTTCTACAAGAAGAATAGTTTATTAATATTTCATTTAGGGATTGTAGGAAGTTTGATATATTTTTATATGATGGTGGGCGATAAATAGCTAAAACAACGGTGTCATTATTAATTTGTATTGTTAGGCAATTTGCATCATGAAAGTCAGGTTCGAGAACATTAACATGTATGCCATTTTTTATGTAAACAACTACACCCTCGTTTTGTGTTTTGTTTTTGTTAGTTGAGTAATATTTATAGCCATTTAATAACGGAAGATTTGAGGCAACCGGTAACCAGCATTCCGTGAGAATTATCAGGTCCCACGAAATTCTCGATTGTGCCAATAGGACATTAAAACCTGACATGTTGCAATTTATGCTTCTTATGTTTTGATTGATAATTTTGAGACGTTTTTCGTTATTCGGGATGAGGTCCAAGCAATCGGCCAGGTCACATATAGTGGAGTCCGCGACTGTAAGGTGGTCAATGTCATTGTTCATTGAAATAGAATTATCGAAGAGTACGGTTTAAATGACAGAGGCAGAGAATAATGTGCATAGCTGTATAAATCAGAGAGACAAGGCATGAGCGATCTCTCTCCCACCGAAACTCTCCTGAACTGACAAGAGATTACAGTAGGCAAGCAATCGGTATGATAAGGACACTGACAAAAAAACTTTTCTTGTTTAGATCTCGTATCATAGAATTCCCAAAAATGAAGTGATAAAACTGTGAGATTGTGTGTGTAATTGTGTATAAAATTGATGATGTGTAATTGTTTGCTTGTATACGTAAGTGTTTTATAGCTAGAAAAACTTAACTGAAACATATAAAATGATAATCCAAAAAAGTTATAAAAGTACATGCAGGGCTTTAATGTTATGGAATAATGACCAGATAGTCATTTTTCAATTATTTTAGCAAAATCCATTTCATTGAATATTCGTAGCCCGTCTCTTTTCACCGGTAGGGTCTGAGCGGAGAACACTTGCCACTCACGGCACGCTTGGATCTTGATGAGAAGCAATAACGACCGAAGTTTCGCAAATGAGTTAGGTAATGCTAATTGCCCACTTAGGTATATAGTACACACGGCGACACGGCGACACATCAACCTAGACTGTTTGGACTTTGGACTATTAGAAGTTGAACGCTGCGAATCGTGCGAGGGTGCGATATATTTTTATTATTTCATCCCACTCACGCACGTCGTTTACTGGGAGCGCGTGGCACGTGTCGCTGCCGCCAACTGCGGCGCTATAACTATAGATACGTATCATGTATATTATTTTGTAAACAAGTTGTGCTCGTTGCGTTCAGTTATAATAATATGGGGAGTTTTTTTCGATTTGCGCTGCGCCTGTGAATGTGCACCAAATCATCCGTTAGTTATTATCAATTATTATATATTTCCAGCTTTCCCCGTGGTTCACACGCGTGTAATTCGGAAATCTACATTATGTCCGATTTAAACACTACTAAATATATAAAAATGAATCCCTATTTCCCTTGGTCACGACATCACACTAAAACGGCTGAACGGATTTGGATGAAATTTGGGATATGGATAGACCTTAACCCGGAGAAGGACTTAGGATACTTTTTATCCCGATATTTTTACGGGATCGAGACTTATGCGGGTGAAACCGCGGGGTGCAGCTAGTTTAGATATAAATGTAAAACAAGCTTCGTTATTTCAGCATAAGTACAAAGCAAAATAATCTATTTACCATTTATATATTTTTTTAAACACGTACATGTTGTCATTACAACAATATTACACAATAAATGTTGTTATTTTGCCGTTATTTTTCTATTGCTATAATAAATTGAGTATAGTATTACGTTGTTGTGATTATTATGTTCTTCTGATGGTTTTTTGTAAATCCTCAGGTAAATTTTCTAAAAATGAATTATATTTGGCCCGATCGATTTTTTTTTGATAATAAATTTGATAAATCGCTGAATGATAAAAAAAAAAACTTCCATTCCCTTTTTTATTTTATTATTAGATTTTATATAATCACTGAAACACGTATTTCTCCATTACTAACCAAAAAAATTATTAAGTACATAATTTTAATAAAAACTGTTTGCCTCTTATTAACGACACAATAAAACAATAAATAAACAATAAATACCTACTTCGACGTGATTTTGCACATGCATAGTTAATATCCCCGGAAAATATCTCATTCCCTAGGGAAAAACGTCTGGAAACGTAATTAAAATGTATGTTTGTTTGCCTGTAAGCGTTTGAATAGTTTGTAACTGTTTGATTTACTTTCACAGCAAAACTACTGAATTGATTAAGGGTATCTTGAACCCATAGGATTGTTTCCAAATGGGTCAACATTGATTACCTACTTGCTTTGTTTTTCATAATTAGGTTAAATATAAAACAACGTTTTAAAAATCAGCTCTTTATTTTAAGAAAATTATGACAATAAAACACACACATACTTAACAAATTACATACAACATTTACCTCTTATTGGCAAATAAAACTTAATTACTAATAAAAACATTAGCTATTTAAGTCCTATTCTATTCAGATATTTTGTGCGAACGTTTATAATTTATTATTATCGTAATCTAGCGCGGTCTTGGGTGCAAACCGGTCGAAGAACGGCGCGTTGTCGCGAAATGTATAATAAATACCTTTCAAAAGTTATCTAATGAGAAATAATTAACTAATTATCTATCTATTGTTGCGCGGCCGCCGGTCGGCGCAGCCTTGTAAAAGAAGATGTTCAAAATGGTAACCATTGCCTTGGATGCAATACGTCTCTTGGGTAATTATTAAATAATAATAATAAGCCCTTTATTCTAAATATAGAAGTTAACATTTCATTTTATGAAAGTGTTGAGGTTTTTCTCTGGCATAGGCCTCCTCTAGCATTTTCCATTGCGTTCTGTCTCGCGCTACCCTTTTCCAGTGGTGTCCAGCCGTGATCCTCAGGCCATTACTAAACGTTATCTATCAAATACATAATTATATTAAAAGTATATTACTCATGGTTATCCCCGTCCTCCTTTCAATTTTTTTGATGGTATGACTCTCTCGCAACATCACTATCAGCTGCCGCTGTTGTGGAGTTAATTGTAGCGTCATTAATATTGGTGCACCATGCACTAGCACAGTAAAACACTAAGGCGACGTACTCACGGACGTAATAAAATCGCGGTGGTTTTTTTTCGTGTAGAGTTGAAAATTCATCGCGCTGGCATGCACTCTTGTCCCAGCGCGTTGAAAAAACACACTGTTGGATTTTTAACTCTCGGCGCTAAGCAGTGTTGAAAATAAAGTGCACGAAAAAAAATTGCTGCGATTTTATTACATCCGTGCGAACGTGGGCTTACAGTCTAATTTATAAAAATCTCGCTAATCACTGATTAGCCATTGTTTAGCTAAGCAATCGTAAAGTAACTAAGTTTATAAACAAGACGGAATATTAAAAAAAAACAGTCCGTGAGAACAATAGCCCCGGCCGATTTGGGAACTGACTGGCATAGATAAATCATAAAACATTGAATACGAGCGAAACTAGCAAAAATCTTTGGCAAAAGAAGTCCATCTGTGTGCGTAGGCGCAAACGCGGCGCGGCGGTTTGCGCCTACGCACACAGATGCACTTTTTTTGGCCAATGCCACGATACTCAGTCGCTTTCTTACAATTCTGTGTATTGATGGTAGTATAGTTATGGATAATAGGGTGTCTAACTTGATCTGTGGCCGACTGTACCTACTTAGTTTCACTTTTATTTGGAGATTTGTTTTGAAATGATAACTTTATACAGTTTAAATATATTTATTAATATATTACATAACTGTGATATCAAAAGTGCTGGACAGTCTACTTGACAAACACCTGGATAGGCGCATAGAACTTCATGATGCTCAATTTGGATTTAGACCTGGCCTTTCGACCGAGAGTGCCATCCTGTGCCTCAAGCAGGCTGTACAGTATTACAGTCAGGAAAACGCCAATCTATGCCTGTTACCTGGACTTGTCCAGGGCTTTCGATTTGGTATCATATGATGTAATGTGGCAAAAGATGACAAATGAAACAGATGTGCCACGTGATGTTGTTGCAATATTAAGATATTGGTACTCGAGTCAAAGGAATGTTGTGCGGTGGGCAGGCTCACTCTCGGACGTGTATGGGTTGGAGTGCGGGGTGAGGCAGGGGGGGGGTTAACCTTTCCTCGTCTCTTTAACATAATTATACATGAACGAGTTGATCGGCGAGCTCAGCAGAACAAGCATAGGGTGCCATATAGATGGACAATGCGTCAATAATATCAGCTACGCGGACGACATGGTGCTGCTGAGCCCGTCGATCAGTGCCATGAGCAGATTGGTGGATATTTGTGAAAAGTATGCACAAACCTATGGACTCAGATATAATGTGAAGAAGAGTGAAGTGATGTTGTTTAAGGCTGGTAATAAATCCCTCGCTAATGTGCCTCCCTTGTATCTTTGCGATACCAGCTTAAACAGAGGGTCTAATTTTAAATATCTGGGTCACTGGGTCTCGGAGGATCTGTGTAACAACATTTATTTGAAGGGAGCGCAGGGCGCTGTCTATGCGCTGTAACATGCTGGCCCGCAGGTATGCACGGTGTACCGAGCAGGTCAAAGTAACGTTATTTAAAGCTTTCTGTCAATCTTTTCTTTTTACACTTGCAGCCTGTGGACAAAGTACACGCAGCGTACATACAGTGCTCTGCGAGTGCAGTACAATAACCCTTTCAGGGTACTGTTCGGGTTGCCGCGCCACTGCAGCGCTTCAGCTATGTATGCGGTTAAAGACGTGGATGGTATTCACGCCATCATGCGGGAGCGTTGTGCATTTCTTATGAGGCGCATGCGGGCCAGCTCGAATAGCCTTCTGAGCGTGTTTGTGGGCCGCTGGGACTCACCGGTGTGGTGGCATTGGATGCGGCTACACACTGCGAGTGGACGTGTCCAGGGCTTGAATAGAATAATCTAATAGAAATAGTGGGTGTATCCCACTATTTCTATTAGATATTTCTATTGATAGAAATACTGGGTCTGATTCAGGCTGTTTGTCCCACTATTTCTATTGCTATCGGCTGCGACAAAAAACGCTGCATCACCTCTTATGACGGCGTGCACATAGAAACTATTTATTTATTTCCTCTTTAGATAAAAATATCAGTCAGTAGAAGTCGTGTTTTAATTTTAATCTATTCATTAAAAGTGGTAAACTTTTTAAATAACATAACTGCGTTTTTTTTGTCGCAATAGAAATAATGGTATACAATTTGTAAAAATCTCTTGTCCCATTTTTTCTATTTTGTATTTCCATCGAATTAGTGGGATACACCCCAGCGCTTGGCATAAACCAGCACTCCTATGCGGTGCCACTTTGTGATTTTATTTTCGTTTTTATTTTTGTTTCTTCCTGTGGCTTTGTTTTTGTATATACTAACAATACCTTTATAAGGTTTTTGTGTTACTAACAGTATACAGGGTGTTTGGTGCATCGTGTGCCAAATTGAAATGGTCGACTGGGGGGTTCACCTGCTATCCTTTCAGACCCCTAAACACTTCTCATGCCCTGTGGATTTTTTTTCATTGACTTTTTATTGTTTTATTAAAAAAATACCCAAATTTTACATTCAAGTACAAATTTTAAAAAAAGTGTAAGTCGTAGACTCTGAATTTTAATTTTATTTAGATGTGTATTGTATTACAGTACTTGTAAATTCAAAATTAGTGACATTAGCCAAGTAGTTTTTTTTTTTATTTACTCGCAAAGTTTCGGACTTCAATTAAAGCTGTCCGGCGTATACCAGCTAAACCTCCTTTGAAAAGATTTCTGCCTTTTAACATGTGGGTTTTCCGTTGTGCACGTTCCCCAGATCTAACTCCGCTAGACTTTTATGTCTGGGGACTTGCCAAAGAGCCACGGAGGTTCCGACTAGAGAGGTACTACTTCAACGCATTGAAACGGCGTTCAATAAAATAAAGGAGGAAATACGAGTTCGTACAACAACTGTGGAAATACGAAATAGATGTCGGGCCTGCATTCGCAATAGCGGCCAACAATTTGAGCAGAATATGTAAAAATTATTAAATAAATGTTAAAAATGCAATTGTTTTTTATTTCTAGTAACCCCCCCCCCCCCCCCAAAGAGAGATACGAGACAGATTCTACCTTATAAGAGTGAGATAACAGATTTAATGAGTTTTGAGGTATCATTTAAGCAAAAATATTTTTTTAAATCATAATTTGGAATTTAGTATTTTGTGACTCGATTCACAATTCTAGCGAATTCACAAAGTTGTAAAAAGATTTTTATGGCATGTGGCACATCACTAGCAAGAGAATAGACTAGAGAATTTCTGAGGGAGTTGGAAGATCCCGATCGCTTTTGTATTTTTTTTTATAGCCATGTAAATAGCTGTAACATGGACAGCTTTAATTGAAGTCCGAAACTTTGCGAGTAAATTTAAAAAAAACTGCATGGCTTATGTCACTAATTTTGAATTTAAAAGTACTGTAATACAATACACATCTAAATAAAATTAAAATTCAGAGTCTACGACTTACACTTTTTTTTTAATTTGCACTTGAATGTAAAATTTGGGTATTTTTTTAATAAAACAATAAAAAGTCAATGAAAAAAAATCCACAGGGCATGAGAAGTGTTTAGGGGTCTGAAAGAATAGCAGGTGAACCCCCCAGTCGACCATTTCGATTTGGCACACGATGCACCAAACACCCTGTATAGGAAAAAAGCGCGGGAAACATTGACATATATATTACTTTAAATCAATGGCGGGAAACCTTGAATACGGCGGTCGTGTTTTTTCTTTCTAAGTGAATTTTAATTTCCTAAAATAAGTTTGTTGGGATCTTTTTGTGTAAATAATTAGTTTTTTGTTTATATATTTCTAGTAGTTAGTTTTTTTTTTAGTGTGTATTAATAGTTGGTAAGTTTTTTATAAATCTTCTATTATGGACCCTCCAGGGGATACTGGGGGGTCGATATCTCCGGTCATAGCTCACTACGTGACAATTTCAAATAATGAAACCAGTGTTGATACTGATTGTTCAGTATCAACAGTAAATAATAGTAGAATGAAGAGGGTTTCAGCTCGGCCCAAAATTTGCAAACATTGCAACAAAAAAAGGCGTAAAAATGGCGGCAAAAAGGATTGCAATTGTGAACTAGAGAATCAGGAGATGGAAATTTCTCATTTCGAGAATGGTTCAGACCCCTCACAAAAAATTATTACTCAGGTATCTAATGAATCAATCATTGTACAAAATAAAACATCTCCACAGTCTGCAACTCAGTTGGCTAGGTTGACTTTTAAGTCATCAGATGCTGCTTCATATGTCGTTCATGTACAATGTGAACAAGTCACTGAAAAAACATTTTTACATCCCATTTCTTTTGGCCGTTTTTTGAAAAGAAATAATTTAAAAAATGTGATAAATGGTAGTCTGAAAAAAATCGGCAGAAATCGAATTTCATTGGCATTTTCTCACTATGAAGATGCGAATCTGTTTTTAAATAATACTAAATTAGCTGAAGAAAATTATAAAGTTTTTATCCCTGCTTTCTCCATAACCCGTATGGGTGTTGTAAGAGACGTTCCTGCCGATTGGTCCGATGAGGAGGTTCAGGAGGCTATTTCTGTTCCCATAGGCTGTGGAGAAATTTTAAAAATTAGGAGGATTAGAAGGAAAGTAATGGTTGATGGTAATAATGTATTCAAGAACACGGAAACAATTATAATTACATTTGATGGGCAAGTTCTACCAAAGCGGGTGTTTATGTGTTACACAGCCTTGAGTGTTGAATTATACATTTACCCAACTATTCAGTGTTATAATTGTTGTAGGTATGGTCATGTAAAAAGTCTTTGTAGGTCTAAGCCTAGATGTTTTAAGTGTGGTGATGGACATTCAGGCGAGTCCTGTTCAGTTCAAGATGATGATGTCTCTTGCTGTTGTGCAGGGGGTCTCATGAAGCTACTAGTAAGAAGTGCCTTGAATTTGAGAGACAGAAATCGATAAAAGAAACAATGTCCAAAAGTTGCATTTCTTATGCAGAAGCATCAAAACTACATCCTTTTGTTTCTAAGAAGTCATATATTGACGCCTTAACTACCACTCATGTGTCAGATAGCTTTACTCCTTCAGCTCCGCGGGTTAATCCTACATCTTATCAGTCATATTCATATAAAAAACCGTTTATACTAAACCTCGTTCACCTACAAAATCCTCTATAGGTTATGATCGTCAATCTCATCATGACCTTATTAAGGACTATAATAACACTTCTTCACTAAATAATGGCACTGCTCTGATTCCTAAGGACAATCTATCTGCAACTACAAGAGATTTAATCATAGCATTAATTAAGTCTTTGTCACAGTCTAACTTAATTTCACAGTCTCACGTTGCCTCTGCACTCGAAGCAGTTACTTGCACTTCTAATAATAATAATGGACAGTCCAGCCAAGGTAATCCAATGGAATTGCCGAAGTGCAATTTCTAAAAAAACTGAAATAATTTATCTTATAAATAAATATAATCCATTTATTTTTTCTTTACAGGAGACATGGATTAGTCCGGACTCTTTGTTTAGGATTCCGGGTTATGCATGTCTCAGAGAGGATTGATTTGATAAGTATGGTGGAGTAGCCTTACTCATCAAACATCCTTAGTCTTTTTTTCCATTCCTGCTCATAATAGTGATTTTTCTATTATTGCAGCAGTTATAAATAAAGTTTGTTATTTTTCTATATATATTCCTCGTCCATCTACTCTGATTTTCGATGAAATTGTAAATATTCTTTCTATTCTTCCAAAACCTTTTATACTATTAGGTGATTTTAATTCTCAGCATCAATGTTGGGGTAGTTCCTTGACCAATAGCTATGGGGTTAATCTTTTGGATCTGATTGACACTCATAATCTTTGCATTCTCAATAATGGTTCTCCAACACGACGCACTGCTCCCAACGAGGAAATAAGTGCTCCTGACTTGTCAATATGCTCTCCCAGTCTTACACCTTATTTATCTTGGGAAGTCTTAACTTCTACTCATGGTAGTAACCATTTTCCAATATTACTTTCATTTCCTTTTTATAATAAGCATTATTCTAAACCTCCTCCACGGTTAAAGTATAGACTTGCAGATGCCAATTGGTCATTGTTTAAGGAGCAGTTGGATTTCTACATTTCGGAACTTCCTGAAATTAAATTTGGTGATGAACACTTATGTGCTGAAGCTTTAGCAAAATTAATAATAAGAACTGCTGATAGTCATTTTCCTATAAAAAATACAGCTCTAGGGTATATCCCATCCCCTCTATGGTGGGATAAGGATTGTTCAATTGCAGTTAAAAAGAGGAAACAAGCAGAGATTCAATATTATGCCAACACTACAGATGAAAACTTTGATGTTGTATGTTCTGCCATTACTGATACTCGTAAATTATTCAAACAAAAGAAGTTCGAAAGTTGGAGACGTTTTTGTCAGAACATATCACCCAATATTCATCCATCAGTTGTGTGGCGAAACATTCGTAGGTTTAGATCTGCATTTAAGGAGTCTCCCTCATCTTTGCTTCCTTCTTCAATGAAAGACCAATTTTTAGATAAGATATCACCTTCGTATGACCCTGAGGAAATAACTATTTATTCTATACCTCTTTCCGATTATGTCAATCTTGCAGAACACAATAGTCCATTTTCTCTTGCTGAACTCAAAGGTATTTTGACCCACCTAAAAGATTCTGCTCCTGGAGTTGATGGTATTCCATATTCCTTTATGTCAAATTTAAGCGAAACGTCACTTTTTTAAATCTTATAAACTCTATTATGGTCACTGGCAACATTCCCACATCCTGGAAATCCCAAATAGTTTTACCAATTTTGAAACCTGACAAAAGCCCGTCAGATGTAATGCCTATCGTCCCACCCATTCCACTTTCTTCAGTTTTATTAAAAGTTACCGTGCATTTGGTAAAGAACCGTTTAGAATGGTTTATTGAGAGCAATGATTTATTGAGTGACAGTCAGTTCGGTTTTAGGCGGGGCAAAAGTACTTTAGATAGCTTAAGTAATTTTGTCACGGATATTAGGTTAAGTTTTTCTGTAAATAGTCACCTTATAGCTTCGTTTTTAGATATTACTTCCGCCTATGACAATGTAGTTATTCCGATTTTAAGAAATAAATTACAAAAGTTAAATGTGCCTACAATTCTTTTTAACTTCATTATGAATATTTTATCTGAACGACGTATTAATGTTTTATTAGAGGATTCTACTTATGAATCTAGATTAGTGTGGAAAGGGCTTCGTCAAGGGTCTGTTTTAAGTCCTATACTGTATAATATATATACATATGACCTCGAATCTTCCCTGGACAGTAAAGTAAAAGTTCTCCAATATGCTGATGACCTGGTTTTATACTGTTCTCATCGCTCTATTGAAACGGCTTGCTCTTCACTGTCTTCTTCTCTTAATATTTTAAAAACATGGCTTGATCGTAATGGACTATAGTTATCATCTTCGAAAAGCTCTACTGTTTTATTTTCACGAAAGCGGCTTCCTCCTCCTTTTTCTATATATTTTGATGGTCAACCGATTCCAGAAAAATCTTCGGTCAAATTTTTAGGAGTTATTTTAGACTCCAGGCTTACTGGTATTCCCCACTGTGAATATATTTTTCTAAATGCGAAAAAAGGTTAAATATGTTAAGATGCCTGGCTGGAGTATGGTGGGGTGCCCATCCTTATTGTTTAAAACTGCTATATAATGCTATAGTTAGAAGCGTATTAGATTATGGGTCTTTTTTGTTAGAACCAGGGAGTATTGTTTCTTTTCATATATATAACATATTCTATTTATAAGATCTTTATACCTGTGAATCACAAATAAACGATTTGATTTGATTTGATTTGATTTAAAAAACTTAACAATATGCAGTGAAAAGCACTAAGAATAATCACGGGAGCTATGAAATCTAGTCCAATTAATGCCCTTCAACTTGAATGTGTGGATCCTCTTCTTTCACTTCGCCGTCAGTTCCTTTGCGATAAATTTTTATTTCGTTCATTGCAATTTGCTAACCATCCTCTACATACAAAACTTCCATTACTTTTAAATCAAATAAATTCTTCTAATTATTGGTCTCATAAAAATCCACCATGTCTTATTCAGAGTTACAAAAAGTTTATTGCCTTACAGGCTCCAAGCTACAGCTCAAATTTATATCCTCTTTTTTGCAGTAATTATGAATCTATAGTTTCTATTCCTGACATACATTTTTCCTTGGGTTTAAATAAAGGGGATGATTTTACGAGTTTCTTATTTAATTCAATCAAATATAATTATTGGAAAGATTGGCATCATATTTACACTGATGCGTCCAAACACGATAATTCTGGTTGTGTAGGAGTCGGAGTTTTTCATTCTCAATACAATATAGTTCAAAAGGTTAAACTTCCGCCTGAATCATCAGTGTTCACAGGAGAATGCTTTGGTTTATTCAAAGCTGTAGAATATATACACATTATGAAATTAAAAAAGACGGTCATATTTTCAGACGCTTTGAGTGTTTTGCAAGCTCTTAGCAAATTTCCATTAAAATGTAAAACAGTTTATCCCTTGGTAATATCTATAAGAAATTTATTGTAAAAATGTTATCAGCAAGGGCTTGTAATCAGCTTTGCATGGATTCCCGGACATAGCAACATTTTGGGCAACACCAGGGCTGACCAGCTGACCGCAACAGCCAATGAGGCTGTTGATTGTGGAGATCGTTTTCCTGTCATGATCTTGCAGGTCTCCCCATGACGTTCCTTCGGGAGTCTTGGGGAGACTTATGGTCAGACAGTTCAGTATTAAAAGGTAAATTTTATGCCACCATACAAACGTGTATTCCAAAAAAACCTTGGTTTTTTAAATTAAATAAAACTTCCACCAGTTGTATTATCCGTATGAGACTGGGACATGTTTGTATTCCAGTTCACCTTGCACGGCTTCATATCATAGATAACGATATTTGTGAGTGTGGCGAAAGTGTGGGGGATCTGAACCACATTTTCTTCTCGTGTTCTCTTTATAATCATTCTCCTTTTATGGACTCCTTAAATCGTCATGAAGTTCCTCTTCCTACTTCCATTCTTACTCTTTTAGCATCTAATGATCCTATAATATACAACTGTTTATCTATTTTCATTAATTCTAACTCAATCCGTATTTAGTTTATTATATATTTTATTTGAAAATTTATTCCTTTTCCGATCCTGACCAATTTATATTTCCAAATTCCGTTCAGATACCATTTTTTAATTATTATAAGTTCCCCCGTTTTTGTTAGTGGCAAATGCGCAAATAGCGACTTGCCAAGAGAGTAAAAAAAAAAAAACAGTATATAGAGACCATAGACATATTTACTATCTCAATGATAGAGACTAGAAGAACTTTTACGTCTGATTGAGATTACAGATAGACAATCCACTGCCAACTACCATAGATAAAGCAATAGTGCTGCCAACACGTTCTCCTTTCTTGAATAATAATACACACATTTTCATTAAGTTCAGCAACAATTAAAAACAGAAATTGCAATACAATCAACCAGTCAGTTATCCCTAACTTTATCTCTATTCTTCACAATAATAATCACTTGGGTAACGAGGCTTTACTGCCTGTCTTTTTGGTCTGGATGAATTCATATTTTAACATGGACTTTGCTGTAATTCATCCAGATCATTTTCAACATTTTCAAAAGCGGTGTGAGCAAATGTTTGAGCGGGGCTAGAAATCCCATCTGTGTGAATAAATCATTATGTTGAGTCCCTGCACCATTATCATAATTGGAAGCACATTCCTTTTCATTTTGAGATAGCAAGTTAGATGTATTTGCTGCTTGTTGTGTTAGTGATGATGCTGGTGCTGGGCTTGACAAAAAGTGAGATTCAGTATTCACTGTCAGGGGTGCCTCATCACCATCACTAGGTGTATATGGCCGAATGTGTACTAAGTCCCGTCTATAAATAGAATCATTTACCTTGACTAAGTAAGACCTATCTGTTAACACATCTTGTATGGAGTCAGGTGTCCAGTGTTTGTTCACAGACCGCTGCAACTGCACCACCACTGGTTGTCCAATCTGCAGTGTTGCGTCTTTTCTGGCTCTTTTATCATGTTGATGTTTTACCCACTCTTTATTTTTAATTATATCTTTGCTTACATTTTGTGTCATAGAAGTTTTTAAAAGTATTTGTAACATTGGTATGGTCCCACGCGTACGTCTTGAATACAGGGCTGTACAGGCCTTTGTACAGGGCTGGTGTTTAATTTGTTAGGTGTGTTACGTAGATAGAGTAAAGCCAACCAAGTGTCTTCTTTGGCTTCATTTGACTTCATTATCAGTTTCTTAGCAATCTTTACTGTCGCTTCAGCTTTCCCATTCCCTTGATGATGATGCGGTGGTGATGTGACATATTTGAAATTCCATTTACTGGAGAACTCAGCAAATTCCTGACAAACAAAATTAGTGCCAGCATCTGTACAGACTACTTCTGGAATCCCATGGCGTGCAAAGTTCCTTTTACAGGTCTCTATGACAGACTTAGCTGACAGGTCCTTTAATTTATCTAACTCAAAGTAATCCGAGTAGTGGTCTATGGTGACTAGGTATTATTTATTTTGTTTGCCATTTTCTGTCATAAAAAACACATCCAAAGATGCAATTTGAAACGGATATTCCAGGACAGCTCTGCATTGGAAGTTTTTGTTGTGATGGTAAAATTTGCACATTTGCATGATGAAATCTTTAATGTCTGCAGACATTGAGGGCGAAAATACGGCATCTCTAGCCAATTTCAGAGTATTTTTCAGAGACTTCAGAGTGAGCTCTGTGTAGTTTATGAGTATTTGAAACTGCACCTTTTCTGAAATAATGATAGTTTGATGCTTCAAAATTAGATTGTCATATACGGATAATTAATTCCTGAAACTATAATAATACTTAATTGCATCAGGTATGTCTCTTACCTTTGTGGGCCATCCTTCCAAAATATATTGTCTCAAATTTTCATATTTGTTAGATTGTTCCTGTATTTCTTCAATGTAAGAATCAGCTATAGGCAAATTTTCCATGGGATTTAGATTTTCTAATATGGCAAATATTTTCTGTTCTTTGACCCTTCTATAACTCCACATTCTGTGTACAGTCTAGACAAAGCGTCAGCTAAAATATTACTTAATACTTATTCTATTACTTTGCCCGACACAAATTGTAACTCTAGTTGATATCTCTGTAGTAATAAGAGCATTGACTGCAGACATTTGGGTGCATGTAATAATGATGACAGGCTTCTTGAATATGATTAATAAGGGTTTGTGACCATTTTTTTCGTGTTCCCTACAAGAGTTGGTCAAAGCGAGTACAAGCAAATAATATAGCCAATAGTTCTTTCTCTGCATTTTGCTGCTGTGAGGGTCCTGGATGCATGGGCCACTGGACGACCATCTTGAAACATGGCCGCTCCCAGCGCCGCACAGCTGGAATCACATTCAATGGTCAATGGTACATTCTTATCAAAGTATTTAAGTGTTTTTATATCAGTGATTAAGAATTTTAATTTCTGGAATTCTTCGTCTTCACGTTTTGTCCATATTCATTCAGAGTTTTCATGGCAAAGATGTCTAAGGTTCTATGTTATATGTTACGGGGTTTGGTTTTCACACTTAGTCCGTCAAGTGGACCATTGTGCGTGGGCCATAGCGGCCGTTTGGATGTCTAAGGTTTGTTGAGTTAGAACTGAGATTGGGTATATATGTTCTATGTTATAGGGTTTGGTTTCCGCACTTAGTCCGTAAGGTGGACCATTGTGCGTGGGCCATGGTGGCCATTTAATGGTTACTCCAATCAGCCCACCTCCCTCCAGAAGCTAATTAAGTCTCCTGGTCTGTTCAGGACATCTGTGTAGGATCTGGGTGACCCGAGGGTTTCTGTTCTAATCTGGGCGATGCCTGTGCTTTCAAAGAGCACGTGCGCTATGGTTTCCTCAGCCTCCATGCACGCTCTGCACAGAGGGCTATCCGTTATGCCTATTGTGTGGAAGTGTTTGTTTAGCGAACAGTGTCCCGTGATGGTCCCCGTCACCAGGCGCAGGCCGTTCCTGTCCAGGCGCAATATATCGACTTGGGTATATATCGACTCGAATAGGTAACTATGCCTAAGAATCTTTGCAAGTGTCTTTTGTTCTCTGTTGTAGGTATATTAATATATTATATGGTATGGTATATTATTATTTTAACAAATCTCGGGACCATGGATCCCGGTCCTTTGGAAGGCATACGAGGAGCCGAAGCCAACTCGCAGAGGCCCCTTAGACATTTTTAAGTGTTGAGGCACCAACCGACGATTATCCCTCTATGCACTATACAAGTGCACCCAAGGACAACCCCCGGTTGGTGTAGAAAGAAGAAAGAAGAAGAAAGAAAATAAATTTATTTGACCCAGGTTAAGGCACACAAATAAAAATAAAAAACACAGAAAGCTTGAAACAGTATTGTGTGCCTCACGGCTGCGACAAATAGGCCCAGTTCAGCATAAATGCCAGACAACTAGTGCCTGACGCTGGTTTTCAACTGAACCTTATGTTACGAGTACGTCTTACGGATGTAAATCAGTTTTATAATGTGTGTAAAGATTTAAATAAAATATTAATAGATGAGAGTAGCAATTAATAATAAAATCAACATAGTACAATTAAGTTTAAAAAATAATTAAAGATTTATACAAAGGTGTTTTACAAAATAAATAAAATGGTATGGTTGCACAATAAACAAAGGACTGTCCGTCAATAAATAATATAATATATAACTTTATCATAATACAATTTATATCAATGAAACATTAAGGTTGGTCATGTCTAGCTTCCGTTGCGCATCTATGAGGTACTGCCGTAGGCGTCTTCTAAAAGTGTCGATCGTTTCTATTGCTCGAAGAGGTGGTGGCAGATTATTCCACACTTTAGAAGCCGCATAACGGAAACTACCTCTAAAAGCTGCTGTACTATGAGACTGAGTCGAGAGTTGCTGCGAGCACTGCCTTCTCCCACATTCTCGTCTACTCGCTATCAAACTCAACTTGTCGTACAGGTAGTCCGGTTTCTGGTATTTAACAACACCGAACAGAAGGCAAGCCAAGTGTAATTTGCGCCTGGACTTCATTTTTAGAGAAAAATGCTTGCTTGCTTGTAGGACTATTGCAGAACATGGAAACAAAACATTGGGCTATGGATTTAGGTGGCCATAATGGATTGGTCACATGGAACTATGGAAAGACTATGGCCCCTGCCTAACCAATATTTTATGTAAAATACACGGGAAAATGGCAGGGGGTGACTTGCACACTCAATAATGGGCCCCCGAAAACGGTCGCTAGCACATAGTGACGTAGCGACAAGGGGGCAACATGTCCTGAGGTGCTTATGAGGAGTGGAGAGGTATTCCATGGCTATCAGGACAATCCCGGAAGTACGGTCAAGATCCCTACCAGCATCTTACTGGAATACTTCCTTCCTCCGAGCACGTTTGCTCTTGCGAATCTCCACTCAAGCCAGCCAATAAAGGCAAGAGTGAGGTGGGAGCTCTGTTCCTCGTCAGTGTTCTCTCCAGCCGGCCAATAAAGGCAAGCCAGAGGTAAGGAACAAGACTTCTCCCGGGAGATAGGGTCCGTGGGGTCGCTACTGCCCAACAGCTCGCCACATGCTGCCCTGCGGGATTCTGTATCTCTCTTGGTCTGGCTCCTCACCCTAGACCTGTTTCGAAAAAGCAAACTTTAACGGCACAGACACAGAGTTCGGAGCGCGCAAGCCCCACCACGGCGTCAACGTAGAGATACGGCGGTGGGGTTATTATTATCTCCTTTATTTCATTTACATACTTATAAATTATATTTTTAAATATTAGGACATATAAAAAATATAAAAACATTTAAAAATATAAAAAATAGTAGCCCACCGGTATCGGGAACAGGGTCAAAGCTACAGAGAGAGGAACCTTCTGACAATGCGAGCCGTGTCCAGGAGTACCGCTTTCTGAACCAAGCCCTTGATCCAGCTGCCCAACGAGAGCCTCCTTAGGTGTTGGTCGAGGCTCTTGGCGATTAAGCCATTGGCTGTCACGACTATCGGCACAATGATTGCTGAATCCACATCCCACATGTCGACAACCTCGCGAGCCAAGTCAAGATACTTAATTTGTTTGTCTTTCTCAGCTTTCACGAGGTTCTCGTCATGCGGGACCGTTATGTCAATAATCATTGCGCGCTGTTCTCCTCGATCCACCACCACTATATCAGGCTTATTGGCAACAATAGTTCTGTCAGTGATGATGGATCGATCCCAGTACAATGTGATATTTCCATTTTCGAGAACTGGGTCGGGCACATACCTGTAGTACGGCACTTCCGATTCCACAAGGCTGTACTTCAGAGCAAGTTGCTGGTGGATAATCCTGGCTACAAAGTTGTGTCTATGCAAGTACTCTTCATTAGCTAGACGAGAACACCCGGAGATAATATGTCGGATTGATTCTCCTGGACGGTGACATGCCCGACAGATGTCAACCGTGCCGTCCTTCACAATGAATTTCCGGTAATTGTTCGTCATCATAACTTCGTCTATAATTGCACAGACAAAACCTTCGGTTTCCCCAAAGAGGTCACCACAACGCAGCCAGGCTACGGACGCTGGTAAATCTACATCGGGCCCATGCAGGGCCCGGAAGTAGCGTCCGTGAAGCTCCTTACTCTGCCATATCTCCATGCGGTCCTTAGTGTCAAGCACTACAGGCTTGCGCCAGTTCTCTTTAGCCAAGGAGGGCGGGGTAAGGCCCTTGTCCACCACGACCACATCTCGATGCATCCCCACGTCGGCTTCTAGGAAATATTCCCTGAGACTGCATATCTCGCGATTGTGGAGGGTCTTAGCGTTTAAAAAGCCTCGACCACCACACTTTCGCGGGATATACAATCTCATTACTGATGACCGTGGGTGATGCATTCGATATACAGTCAGCAACGTACGGACCCTCCTATCCAAGGCGTTGAGTTCGGTCTGACTCCATTTGAGTATGCCGAAAGAGTACATCAAAACCGGCATAACCCAACCGTTGAAGGCGCGCACCTTGTTTCCGCCTGATAGAAGACTATTTAATACTTTTTTCAGGCGGCCAAAGAAGCGCTCCTTCAACGATTGCTTCATGTCAGTAACATTGATGCCCAACGCTTCCGACATACCTAAATACTTATAGGTTTCGGATGCGGAGAGGGCTCTAAGGTTTATGGAATCCGAGAGTTGGGTTCCCACGGATTCCATAATCTTCCCTCGCTTTACATGCATGACCGCACATTTGTCCACACCAAATTCCATCCTGATGGCGCTACTAAAAGTTTCAGTTACTTTCAGTAGCTCCATCAGTTGCAAGTTGTTGGGGGCAAAGAGTTTTAGGTCGTCCATGTAGAGGAGGTGAGATATAACCTGACCACCTCTCCTCAACCGATAGCCAAGACCTGAATCCTCCAGCAGTGTGCTTAGAGGATTCAGGGCTAAGCAGAACCAGAGCGGACTCAAACTGTCGCCTTGAAATATGCCTCGCTCGATCCTTATCGGCTCGCTATTCCTCTGGATATTTCGACATCCTGGATAGCGACTTGACTTTGACTTTGACTTTGACTTTTGACCGCAGAACCTCGTACAGAGCATCACAGGATTCAGGGATTATTTGGCTAAGAGCTTGCGATGATATTATTGTAGAAAACTTCATACATTGGTAGGAACGTCCTGTAGCTAGAAATCGCAGTGTAGCAGTTAATCTTTGATGAGGACTTATAGCTTCTCTCGTTACAGTGTCTTGTTTCTTTATTAGTGGACAAACTAAAGCCAGCAGATTTAAATATGCCTCTTCATTCATCCTTAAATAGTTATGCCAATCTTGCGGAGCGAATTTCAACTCACGTAACAAGTTGGTATGAGAAAATTGCTTCCTTTTCATGAGCCAGTCTTTACACCATAGACTCCGCTTCTTTTTTTTCTTTAAAAACATAACCAGGCCTAATATAGCAAGTGCGTCATAATCTTCCATTGTTAACATGTATCTTGCGCGAGCTTCTGCGGAGAACTGCCCGATCGACGTCGATATCGGAGGCGTGTGGAGGCACTAGGAACGTTCGATTTATCTGCACAGTCTGAAATCGCTACGATAAATCGTTACGTATGTATGAGGCTTAAGTATGTCTCTCTTTCCCTCCTTAGTCTGAGGTGAAAACATAAAAATATCAACTAAAAACTATGACAAAACATATTTGCGGTTTGTGCTGCTAGTGTTGCATTAGTGGTGAAACTTGGCATATACTTCCCCTTTGATTCAAGTATAAAATTATTCATTTTCTTTTGATAGCAATTTGAACTAAATGTTTTAGTTTTTTTTTTGTTATGGATTTTGTTTTTGTACGATAATTTTTCCCAAAAAATGATCTACGTGAGGTCTCGATGATTTGAACTTCTGGAGTTGGCAACACTGAGCTCAACTGACAAACTTGACAATGCGAGAATGCTTTTGCTTTGCTTGACAAAGCCAGTTTGAGTTGAGTTGTGCGTCGGAAAGTGGTTTCTTGAACTATTTACGAAATAGCAATCTTCATCCTCCGACAGTTTTTATTATTAGACGAAGATAATTTTATATTATAAAGTACTTGAAAGTGATTTACAAAAATGTAGGTAATAAATTGAAATGAATAGGAACTCTCAAATTCACGAGCTGAGTGCGGTGAACGAACGTTATTTTTCTTTCGATAAACCGTTGATGCCGGACGTAATCAAATAGCGCATTTGGGTGCTGAATTTCAACTAGAGGTCAATGTTTCGTCTTAGGGGCGGATTTTAGATTTTAGGAAGTACATTTATTTAGTAAATAAAACAAGCCTTAAAAAAAAGAAAGTTTGAGCGCGTGAAGAGAAGTCGAATGGATATTGTAATGGTGTTTCGGAGTGCGTGATTAAGCAGCAGTGATGTCGGGAGCGACGACGCCGACGGCGACGGAGGTGCCGGCGGCGCTGGACGACCGCGATGTGGAGCCGCGCACGCCAATGAAGCGCCTCGGCTCCACCAGGAAGCTGGCCGCCTTCAACAGTGAGTACTAAACTACCGACGTCAGACGAGCGACCAGCATTCTCATACTTACCCTATGGCCTTTGTAGCCTGACGCCCCAGGTTTAATAACGAGATCAATGCTCCCACATGCCATTTATTTATGGCAGACATAATTATATTGAATGATTTTCCTTATTTCCTTCCTTATGAAATAAGTTGCTTGCTGAATTTAACATCATTGTTGCTGACCATTCTTGCATTTAAGCTTTCACCCACAAATAATTTATTATTATTATTTCTGGGCTATTCAAAGGACCTCATGTAAAAGCCCTCTACATATGGTAGCAACTTAGGTATTTCCAAGTTATCAACTTGTCTGTTGGATATACTGCACATGTACACTTATCATTGTTCAATTTCCAAAGCCATTGTGATTGTCATGCACTAATTTTGGAAATTAAACAATGATGAGTCACTCACAACAAAGTGAACCTAAACAAAGCAAATAAATAACTTACAGTACAGTTAGGTACTGTACTATGAATAAATTTTAATCAAGCCATTTTACCATTAAAACTTGTTTTCCTAAAGGGTTAGGCAGAGGTGCACCTATAAGTACACAGTGTACACACACCTTTCGACAGTTATGTTTAAGTCCCACATAATGGGAGGGGAGTCTATTGTCATCAACCGGGCACAAATCCAGACTCCAGACTGCTGAGAAATTCCTGATGGAAAACCCCTATACCACTTTGCCTTACCTGGGGATTGAACCCAGGAACTCATACTCAGTAGAAGTAGTGCTTGCTTGCAACTGCTACACAAATGAGGCAGTCAGTTTTTGAGTATTCGGTTTATTTGCAAACAATGCTGTGATACTACTATAACCAGAAATCTCGTAATTTAAGAGTATCTAGAGCTAAAATGTCACTGAGAGCACTGGGAAAAAATAGTTTTACTAGTGTAGCTCGGCCTAGCTCCGCAGTCTGCAACTCCGCTCCATACTTCCTCGCTCCGCATCATTGGACAGACACAGTCCGCAACTCCGCTCCGCATTACTCCCTCGACCCGCTCGGCGTCAATGAACAGGCAGCCTTTTGCATATGAGGCATTTAAGTGCCAAAAAAAAGCATGATCTTGTCGAGATGTATATCTGTAATCGTATTGAATTTGTAAGTGTGTATTTGCACTGGTGAAACATTCACAACAAAACATGTTGAATTCTCTAGTTCCTGTCAAACATTGTATGGAAAATTGACAGAACATAGAGATGTCAACATAAAATAAATCTTTGTTACTAGAAGAATGGGTACAGTAAATATTGAATACCTAAAAATTTGGTCTTATGTGATGTGCACATAAGTGTCAAAGGAGTGCTTTGGCACTCATACTAGGATTATCCTGTATCACAAATGCATCACCTTCCTCTGGACAAACTAGGATAGTTCTATATACTAACAATTATATTTTGAATAAGTTCTTAACAAAAATACAATTAACTTATGTAAACAAGGATCTAGCCAAAAGGAGTATGTGTGTATAGGGACTACCCTATACACACATACTCCTTTTACATTCACAATAAAACATGTTCACACACACTATTTTGTTGTGAATGTTTCGCCAGTGCAAACATACAGTTATAATAACACAATGGTTGTTGACTTGTTGTATGTCGACAATCTGTGTTTACATATTATAGAAATGCTTGAAAAACGCACTGTTGGATTTTCAAATGTCGGTGGGTAGGGCATTGAACACCCAGTGCACGATAAAAAATCGTCGCGTTAAAAATCCCCTGTGCAAACAAGGACTAAAGGCTCTTACAAATAGGGGCGACACGCGACGCGACACAAAGACACGTCGCGTGTGTCGCGTCGCGTGTCGCACCTGTTTGAAAGAGCCTTTAAGCTTCGCTTGTCAGTAGTCGTTATGGGTACAATCCTTTACCAGGTTTTTTCCTCCCTGATTTTCCATCACAGGGATCTTTATTCTCGTTGCTATCAGAGGTAAAATAACTGTGAAAGGATTGTAAGTCAGAAGCCCGAAAGTCTGACAACCAGTCTACCGTACCAAGGAGTATCGTTTTAGTAACTGGGTTGTGGAGGTTGGGTAGGCTGTTGCTCCATGTAAAAACTGATATTCCGCTGCATACGATGAGACTGGAAGCCAACTCCATCATAGTTGGGACAAAACTAGACAGATGATTAACAAACTGGCGTTGGAGTGAATGACGGTATCTTTTGTGAATACGCGAGCGGGCCATTGTCTCAAAAGGCAGCCTTATATTTCCGTCGTGAGGAGTACTTCCTCTGCAACGGTTAGGATAATGATGTAATGCGGCACATTAGTGCTGTGTCGTCACGCGAGCGCCTTGTTCATTGGCGACTTCCTTCGGCTGGCGGCAGTCACCGGCACCCACGCAAGATTCGCTGGGTTCACCTCGCTCTCAAACAATTATCTCTTAGTAAACAGAACTACACCCTCGATCAATCACAATCTGTTTCATTTTGACAGTTCAACAACATTCATTGCGTTATTTACGTTCTTGAACAAATATTTTTTTCGTACATATGAAGCAATGGATTAACAATATCCTTCAAATTGATTCAGATTATAATTGGTCGTGTGTTACGGAATTAGGTTGCAGCTCAACCTAACTCATATGGCGGCTGTACACTCTCGCCGAGCCACACCGAGACAGGCCGAGTGCCAGAATGTAGATGAGAGCATTCGGCTCGCCCCCAAGTATCTCGGCGACCAGCGTTCATCGCTCGCTCTCCATCCCGTGACGGTTTTTTTTTTTTGTGCTTCTAAGCAAAGGATCTCGCGGCAGTTGCGATTGCGGGTGCGTCGCTGTACACTCCCCGCTCTCGTACAATAACTGATGGCACATAGAGGAACGGCAGCAGCTTGTAGAATGTCTGCGTCCATCCTCTCGGGGCTCATAACTTCAACTGAATTAGGCGAGAGTGTACAGTAAGCGTTCAAAAGTGCATAAGCACGTTAAGAATCATATTGCTGTGAACACGCGGTATAGTCCGTATATCTGTATGTGTAAACAACACGGCACACACACCACAGAGAACGCAGTATTGCGCTTTACACACTGTCGTATCGTCGCGTACTTGCGCCTCACTACCGAAACAAATATATATTTCCGTCGCTTTTGTTAGACAACACGCATCATGCGCTTGACCTTGGCCAGTTTATGGCAATGCTAAAATTCGAACCAAACTTACGTGTGCAGATAGCAGAACGCGTTAAGCATTGATCTGAGATGCAAACTGGCTTAGGTTCCAACCTCGTCAAGCACAGTGTAGTTTTTGCAAATATTAATATTTTTGTTTGCAATAATATTATATTTTAACTATTGCTGCCTTTTTTATTAATGCTGTTATTGCAAGAATAGTTAGTTTTGTTAGAATTAAAAATGCGTGATATGTGATAGCAAAATTAAAAAATTGTATTCGTTATATTTATTTTACTTATAGATAATATATTACTACAATTATTTGTCATTACGTCAGCTCAATAAGATGTGAAATAGATGTCAAGAAACTTAGAAGTAATTTATATTATTTTGACATATTTGTATTATGAAATGTTTTAAATTTTTTCACCATAAATATTAGCTAGCTTATTATTAGTTAGCTTTGATCATGGTCGAAGTAATTAAGCAATAAATAAGAATATAAGACTAATCAAAATGTAAAAAAAAACTACTTACAAAATAGGTGATTTTAAGGTAAAGTATGGGCAGTTTGTTTACATTATTTATTTTACATTTTATTTGGCTTTAGTAAATATTGGTAGGTATTGAGGTTAGCTTAAGTATTCATTTTCTTTACGAAAAGAAGATTGAAACTTAACCTCAAATTGTAATCCTAAAATAATAATATTACTAAAATAATCTTAAACATTTTCGGTCTATCTGCGAGAAATACGACAAACAATATATTGTAACTTGCTTAAAAAATCGTTACCACAAATTCATGCAATAACGAATCTGTTGTTTATTAAGTTGGTATGGTAAATATTTTAAGGTTAAAATATAGCAGTGTTCCACTTGAAGTCTTAATATTATCGTGCGAAACTTAAACGTTCTTGTTTATGCCTTTCTGTCGAAAACGGCTTCCTAGCTGGTCTTCAGTGATACAAGTCTTCAGAGTGAACAGCGAACGGTTCATAATGACGTGTTTAATAATTCAGCAAAATATCTCGTTGGTATGAAACCATTTGTTTCATATTCCTCCATCATTTGACGTCGCTACTGCTCGATAATAAGCCTCTTCCTCATTAGTCTTAACCCTCACAGTATTTCTCTAGAACAAAGAATAACATTGTATTTATTACACATAATAATTATTTATCATTCACTAATCGAATTAAACCTCATAATGAATTTAAAATTTTAAAGGCAACAAATTTTCTGTCTCAACAATACCTCTGTTCTATCAACAATACCTTTGATTAAGATTTATGTTTAGTAAAATATGAAATATTTAAATGATAACACTCACACTTAGTCCGGCCTCATTAGATATTTGTGTAAATTACATTCACTTTTACGCAGCGCAATAATATTTGATCTCCCTTCAATATTTATATTTGACTGCATTTTGAAAACAATAACCACAACACCGCTAATACCTAATACTCGTCAAATCAATGACTCGTCACCAACAATAACCACGAACCAACAAAGTTTTGAGATTGGCTGGGAACAGACCGTAGCAATCGCGAATACGCGTAACGAACTGCGTCTGTCTACCCCACAGAAATCGAAATGATTTACTTAGTTTTCTGTGGTCTACCTGCTAAGCCTTAATATTTATGTGAACAAGACGACCGAAACAAAAAACGAATGATTATTGAACTAGTCATTATTAAAAAATAACAAAAACTATGAATAATAATTATTAAAAAATAACAAAAACTATGAATGTAATTATTAAAAATTACAAGCAAACCACAGAAGAGATTTGAACCCTCGCTCGGCTCGCCATAATCGCACATACCAAAGCACGTTATCCACTGAGCTAGCACGCCGTATTCTATATTGATAGAAATTATGAACTACTATGAGTTGCAGACAATGTGAGTGTGTGTGTATCTATAGTATTGTAACATCTTATAGAAGAAGGTCGTAAGTCAAACCGAAGCATCAGTCTATTGCTTTGTGCGATTGCCTATGGACTTTTGGTTGCTACTGTACATAACCGCACTCGGGCTGAAGCTCCTCGCTCGGGACTTGTTCGCGAGACCAGCGAGCAAGGCTCGGATACCGGTTAAATTTTCAAACCGTTATTATGTACTTGAAGCTAAAACCTTTACATTCGGTTTCGATCGTAGAAACCGGTTTTGACGGAGTCTTTAAGGTTTTTTTCGGATTAAACGGTTTAGAGCAGTATTAAACGGTTTTTTGTTTATTTTTATTCAGCGTGGCATCCTCACAATTAGTCACAAGTTGCAACGCGTTTACCGACATGCCGTTCGTCGTATAAACCGGTTAATTTAGTTTAAAATAAAGTTCTAAAACGTTCACGTTCTTAAGAGCGTTGTCCCAAATCTAGGCGTTCGGGTTTTAGGTTTTTATTACTCGATGCCACCTAGTGAGTGCGCGTGTGTGCATTTTTCCTCATGTACGGCACACAGTTGCCACGCTGCGACGACTAAACGATCTTGGTCTGTAGCTATGGCGTACCTATATTTTTTTTAAATAAAAAGCTAGAGGTTTACGGAGAAAATAAAAAAATACTGTCCAAAATAGATTATTAGTGTATTTTAATTAAATTTGCACAAATATGTCAACAAACCACTCTAGTCCATTGCAATCATGTAATCGATGAGAACGGCACAAACGACTGCAGTACAACATACAAGTTAGTAGAGTGGAGTTTAAAAGTAATTGTTAATTATCTCAATGAACTACAAGTACATGCGGATTACGTTTAAACACACGCGAACTAAGGACCAGTGATTAGACCGTGTCATGTTAAAAACTCAACAGCTGCTTTGTGACTTGTGTCCTGGTCATGATAACCTTAGTTTGTAACGTGCAATGGATTCCTGGGAGGTTAGAAAGTAGAGGAATGGCATAAACCAGTCAATTAATTCGATTATCATACTTTTTTTTTTATATTTCTACAATTTGCAAATTCTATCTTTGCCAGCATTATCGACTGTTTCATCGGCACCTCTAAAATTTGAACGTTTGTACCTCGGTATATAGCTGATTAATGAAGATGTCTTTCCCGTAATTTGTACGCTTCATGACTTAGTAAAATTTTGAAATAACGGGTGTCAAAATTCATGTCAGTAAATAATTTTTGAAAATGATTAGTAAACTTCTTCCTTTAACTTTTAAATATTTGCTGTTTTGGTAAATTTGGTTACATCGAAAGGTTTTTAAAGTACTCGTATTATGTATCCAATGAAATAGCAATGAAAGCCATTCAATTTGAGAGCTTAGAGAAAAGTGATATTTGGTGACGAATTCTGGTAAATTTTCAAAAATTCATAAATATTGTATTTTTTCGAATCCCATGTATTTTTGCCTCGGCTTTGGGGTGCTTAATTGTTGCAAATGGGTCACACTTTCACGTCCTGGAAGGAATACGCCAAATTACAAATCACCCTGTATTTAAATTGATTCAGTAATAGTAATGCATAGAAAGAAACTGTTACGGTTGATGGGTGACGCTAGTGGATTTTTCATTTACCTGACTAAAAGTATTATGTTGATAGAAAAACAATAACTTACACAAATGTTTTGACAACCTGTTAAAAAATTAAATAGATACTTACGCAGCTTCTCTTGCCTTCTGCAAATTATTAATCATTTTACTTTTTCGTGACCTAACAGATTTTTGTGATCCATAATAATATGTTTTGTCTATTCTATCCATGTTCTGTAAGTAAAATAATAACAAGTTTGTAGAGAAAGAAGTTACAGGTCCATAGTTCCACTTTACCTAATTAAAATAATAGGTCTTTACCTATGACATTGCCGTTCTGCCGTACTGGCTATTTCAAGTCCAATTTTTTCTTTTTTCGCTAAGAATTCTAAGTTCAAATTATTTTTATTTTTAAATATGGAATTCTTTTTTTTAAATTAGTCATTTGTTTAATTGTTACGGTTCTGTTTTCATCGCATTTATATGTTTTTCGTCATCATGGATACGTTAAGAATCCGAGTGATTATAGAGTATTACTCATACTCTATATACCCGTCGTGGCAGCAAAACGGCAGAAGCGACACGCAATATCAACCACGTATACGGAGCAAATACTACTAACGATCGCTGCAACCATTATTATTAGTTTGCCTGCTTCCGTTCTGGAAATTTCGACCTAAGAAATGAACCCCGTGTTGTCGACTGGAAACTTTAGTCGACAATGACGAATTAAAGGTGATTGTGGAAGCTGATGATTCTCAATCTACAGCTGAATTAGCAGTAGCCTTCGATGTTTGCACCAAAATAATATTGGTCCATTTGCGTCGAATTGGCAAGGTAAAAAAGCTTGAGAAATGGGTGCCCCACGAATTTAATGATCGCCATCGCGAAGCACACGTCGAATTGAGCCTTGCACTGCTCAACAGGCACACAAACGAAGGCATATTGAATCGCATTGTTACTTGCGACGAAAAATGGATTCTGGTCGACGATCGCAAGTGCTTAGCAAGTTGGTTAGATCCTGGTTCAGCACCTAAACAATGCCCCAAACGAAAACTGACCCCTAAAAAGTGATAGTCACTGTGTAGTGGTCTAGCGCCGGTGTCATTCATCACAGCTTCTTACCAAACGGGATGAGCATTACTGCAGATGTGTAGTGTGAAGAACTGAACATAGTGATGGAGAAGCTCGCACATCTCCAACCAGCTTTGGTCAATCGTTCGGCTCCGCTGCTCCTGCACGACAACGCGCGACCTTATACTGATCAACAGACGGTTTCCAATTTACAAGAGATGGGGTTGGAAGTTCTCCGTCATCCACCGTACTCACCAGACCTTGCCCCTAAAGACTTCTACTTGTTCCAGAATTTGGATAACTTCTTGGCGGGGAAAAAAATCAATAACCGAGAGGCAGTTCAAAATGCCTTTGAAGAACTTGTTGCCTCCCGTCCAGCAGACTTTTTAAAAAAGGGCATCAATAAGCTTAAGGGCGTTAACTTATTTCATGAAAAACGGCAATTTCATAGGTAAAGACCTAATATTACTTAAATGAACAACCTCATTCATATTCACAAATAAAATAAAAAATACTTACGCAACAAAAATATTTAGTGCGAGTCGGACTCGCACACGAAGGGTTTCGTACCACAGTACAATATTTAGCAAATAAATGAAAATACCAAACAAAGAATATTATTTTTTATCTTTTTTAAAAATTGCGAAGATAAAGGACAATGGGCAAAAATGTATGGAGCGTGGTACCCGCTCCAATAGTCATCATTAATATATCATTGAAAAGACATTTTGATGCAGAAAAACGTCTACCATGGCGCCTGTCCCTATTCACGTTTGGGAAGCAGTAATCTCACTATCTATACGTTTATTATTATAAAGCTTTTGAGTTTGTTTGTTTGTTTACTTGAACGCGCTAATCTCAGGAACTGCTGGTCCGATTTAAAAAATTCTTTTAGTGTTAGATAGCCCATTTATTGAGGAAGGCTATAAGCTATATATCATCACGCTACGACTAAAAGGAGCCGAGCAGAGGGGGTGAAACTACGGGGAACAGCTTGTTTTATAAATGATGAAGAATTTATTACAAACTACTTATATTAGTAAAATAAAGCTGGAATAAGATGATATAACACATTTAGGATTCTATTATTAAAAGAAGTAAGGAAACAAGCATTCTTTAAATAAAAAACATATATTTTATCAATAAGTGAGTAGATTTAAAACATTACATATCGGTATCAATTATGACAGCATTGAGGTAAGATGCCGGAGCAGTAAATCCCGTATGCCTCGCATAGCCTATGTACCATACGATGGACACTATATGTGCACAAGTGCCCATCGTGCGTCGCCCGGTTAAACATGTGCAATACTGTTGGACAATATTATTTGCACTGCTGATTAATATATAACAAAAATATGTTTTTATACGAACATGTCGCGACTGGATTCGTCCACGCAAAAGCCAGGCATCTTCGTGTATGCCATAGTCTGGCAGATCATCAAGTGCTCCCTCTCTGTACGTTTCAATTATATATAGACCATTTGATAAATGCTCGGCACAGTAAGATCTTGCCAGCTTGAGTTGGTATGTACCTAGCGCTAATAGAATTATATCCTCCTCCATCATTGAAGGGAAGTTTTCAATCTGGCTCGCTTCCATCCTCTGAAAATCTACTCTTCTGTGGTTAAGCCGTTTTCTCTCTACATACATATGCAGAAGATTCGAGGTATCTATTTTCTGCCTTATTATATTGACGAATTCGTCTGCGTGTACGCTATCCACGATGGGTTGGTGGAAGTGATTCGTGATAGCTGCGGCAATCTTAAAATCAATGAACATATTGGGCAGTGACTTATTAAAATATTTTTGCCGCAAGAGCTTAAAATCACCTTTCTCCTTTATTAGGTGATGTTGTTCGAAGATGCATATCGAACAACAGCCTTGTTTCGAAATAGATAATAAGTTTACTAACATAGATATAAGTTATCTCTTTTTGTTTACTAACCCATATATGGATGTTGCTTATCCGAATTAAAGATTTTTTTTTTTTTTAAACCGGCCATTTACCACTTCCACAACCAACCGGCATAGCGTTACCGATCGAGCTTCGTTGGGTTGTTCAGTGGTCAGCTGTGTCTCTTGGCGGTTCTTTGTTGGTGGGACATAGGATTCATACCCACATTCATCAATAAGGTACAAGCTGTCCCTAAAACCTCGATCTAATATAAAAGCATCGTTTGTTCGGAGTAACCAATGTAGTGGATGTTGTCCATCATTCGTAATGTCGCCCATTATTTGCGCATCTGTTTTTGTTGCAGCGTATGGACCCATTACATCTTATATGTATCCATCAGTACATACAAGTAGGAAAGGTTTCAGTAGATTCTGAAACTTGTGTAAACTGTAGAACAATCTTTGGAATAAAAAGTTCGAGCTTTTATTTATGTAAATGTATTACGTAGTAGTACCAATCAATAATAACTTATCATTATTTTCATTTCCAAATAATGCTTTTGGTATAGTTAGATTTTTTTTCCAATAATTGTGGTCTGTCAATGTGATCCACTCCCAAATGTAGCCCGACATAATTGTTACTGAGACACTCCCTCACAATAACCAACAAACGTTCGAGCTTTTGTCGTGACATGTTAAATAATGTCGCAAGTCTTTCATTTGGCTCCCCAGAACGCAGTTTTGTAAGATAAATACCTAATGCAGTTCTCGGCTCTCTACATCTTTCATTTAGTGCAGGTGTTTGTGCCAATATATCATCAAACTCTTCGCACTTGCGTCCTGTCCAAAAGTGCATCTCTTCGTTGGTTAAAGCGCCTCTCGTGTTGAAGTCTAGCCGAGGTCCACGTTGTAAGGCCATTCTTAACATTTCACAAATGTCAGTAAACTGTTCTGTATTAAAATCATGAGTGACATTACATGTTTGAGGTAGCTCATCGCAAACGTTGTTCTGTAAGTGCTGTGTACGCACTCTTGCACCATTTGTAATATAAAGCTTATATTCACAAAAGATGTGAGTTTTAATTGTTATTGGGATTCGATGGCGAGTTGCGTTTGGACAGTCGTTAAATATACAATGCCGTGGTGTGTTTGGAGCACGTGTATACTCCGAAACATGAAATTCCTGAACATTTTGTACAGCTTCCGGCACTGCTTCCGGCATTGCTTCCGGCATTGCATCCGGCATTGCTTCCGGCACTGCATCTGGCATTGCTTCAGACACTGCTTCAGGCATTGCTACGGGCACGGCAGGGTTCGCATGTCTTCTAACTGCATTATCAGCGGACTGCCAACATCGGTGACACACACGTCGTGTGCCATCGAATACCACCTGAAAATAGTAAAAATATGATTTAATTATTTTTTTTGGAACTAAGCTAAAAAACGGAGAAAACAATGTCACGTAAATACAAAATATTAAACTGTCGATCGTAACCTAACAACACTTTTGTTATAGTAAGCGCAGATTCAACAAAGTCGTCGGGCCATAAATCATTTCTCTATGTCCATCTCGCTTGCACTTACAGAGCTTATGGAACGCTAATGCAAAATAATAGCGCATTGGAATAATAAAAGTGACTTTCGAAGGTCCGATGACTCCACACGTGCGCACAGTGTCCAGGTAGCTAATATCGAGTTAGAAAGGATAAGCCCTTTTGTTTGTGCTGCTAACCATTATCTATTGTTATTGGTAATGACCGTCTTAAGTGGCATTACCTGTGCTATACTTAGATTAAGAGAATAAACGGCACGGACGAAAGGATGATGAAATAAAACTACACTTTGATTATAATAATGGAAGTGCTTACCTCCAGAACAGCATGTTCATGAATAAACGCAGCAAACTCAGGGCGCGTTCTTGACAGATTAGCTGTCAAAACATGTTGTTGGTATCTTCTGGTATATAAAGCTCGCCGACACATTACACAGTTGAGACGTTCCAGTATCGTATCCACGATATTCCAGTTCGAAAAGCAAATCAGTATAGTCCACAACACTAGCACAGGTCAACGTTAATTAGAGCGGGTAACAAGTCCAGTAGGAGCGCAGGGGTCAGTAGTTAATAAAACCGAGTTATGAAAGCACAAAAGAAACTAACAGCAGCTAAACATCGTCACGAGCGCAAAACGAACGAGCGACTGACTCCGGACGCGAACACGTCCGATGTCAGTCGGTTCCCTCCTCTCCCTCCCCCGCTGCTCTTGCGCACACCCCGCGCTCAGGAGCAGCGGGACTCGAGTTAAAAGGAGGGGTGCATGGCAGTCTTACGTAAAAACGTTATTAATAGAAAACATGAACGGAAATGCCGAAAATATTACCTTGGTACTCATTTTCTTACATAGATAAGTGGTAACTTAAATACTCGTATATGTATGTTTATCGCCGGGGCCACGGGACTGTCTAAACAGGTTACTGTGGCCCTGGAAAGCAAAGGGAAACTGAAGGAACAGGGTTTTTATTAGTTAGTAAGACTGTCGTTTATCTCCAAACGCAATCAGATTTGAAAGTGGCGGCTATAGTAAAAATTGTTCCTCTTGGTAAGACCTTTTAAACGACACTACAATCATATTTATTGGAGCCGGGTACCATTTTGCCCATTCTCCTTTGTATTTCATATTGATACTATGAATTACTAAGTTATTTTGTGCAGTTGCAGAAAATCACCCATATTTAAATAAAATATCACGTGGATCGGCGTTTTTAGTATTTGTTGATTATATACAGAATATGGTACATGATGTAAGTACAGAAGATTCAAATTCCTGACTTGTTAAGTTGTTGAGAAACAAAAATTGCTCGTACAAAAATGGTCTTAAACTAACAGCTTTTACGGCCCCCAATTTCTTAATTTTTAAAGATATATAAAAATTAGGTTTCTAGATATTTATTCTCAAAAAAAAAAAAAGAGTCACTTACATGAGAACAATGCTTATAATACATTATACTATATAAAGCTCGATTACCACTTTATACTATATAAAGCTCGATTACCACTCACTCACTCACTCACTAACATAATTGTTCTCCCAGATGGTGAAGGGGGAGGTGGGTATATTTTTACAGATTCGTATAGAAGTAACTCTCACGAGTATGGGAAAAATCCCAAACCTCCCCTTTTCCACCCCACTCTCCCCCCTCCCTATCGTATCTCAGAAACTAAGAGTCCCGTGTTTTGTTGTTTCACGGATTCGTATAGAGGAGGCTCGGAAAAGTAAAATCCATTTTTCAAAGTTGCCCCCCTTCTCCCCCCCTCTAGGTAGATCTCGGAAGTTAAGAGACTTGGAACATTTTTTTTTTCAGATTCATATCAAGGGGCCCAGAGTTGGTCAAAATCATTTTTCAAAACTCCCCCCTCTCCCCCCCTTCACCCCTCCTGGGTTTTGTTTTTTTACGGATTCGTATAGAGGAGGCTCGGAAAAGTTAAAACCATTTTTCAAAATTCCCCCCATTCTCCCCCCTTTAGGCGGATCTCGGAAGTTAAGACTTGGAACATTTTCTTTTTCAGATTCATGTCCGTGGGCCCAGAGTAGGTCAAAATTAGTTTTTTCAAAACGCGGCGGACAGCGTTTTTATTTGGGGTGCGTTTAAGTCAATTGTTCAGTTTAAAATTGACTGCCTAAACGTCAAATACCCCGTTTAAGCACACCGCGAGGTGAAAAATTAATCTGACTAAAATTGAATCTGCTCCGTTTACGGTCGTCCGCTGGTATAAGTTTTCGCTTGGGATACGTTTAAGCCGGGGAAATTTTCGCCGGTTAAAAATTAAACTATGGATAATTAACGAACTTTTAAAATAAAGTTTTCCTGTTTTCTAGGTCTCAAAAAAATTTGGTAATATTTTTTTTGAGATAATCGAGAAATTATTAATCATTTACAGTGTGTGATTAATTGATTATGGAACCAAGGTACTTACTAACATATAAGATTGAACAATCTCACAGTTGCCAATCACATGAACAAGTTGGTTTAGTCAGGCTCGGTCCACGATAACAGACATAGAGACAGAGATAATGATCGTTAAATTAATTGGTTGCAACTAAAAAGCCGCTCACATATTTTAAAATCTAGCTTAAAAGTAAAGTATTAAACATGTAATGAAGGCAAAATGAAGATCGTATACATGTACCTATGTATCTTTATTTGCATAAAATGTGAAGAAATAGTATATTACAGTTATTTCAGTGCAGAACACACAAGTAATGAATATTACATATCACAGTACCTACATCATAGCTATACTATCTATGTAAACATTTTAAACAAGACAATAAATAATACACACATCATTTAATTATAATACAAAAAAATACTAAAGTACAAACATCTGTATCAATAAATACAATAATATACACAAATACTTTCTTCAAACAAGGGAAAATGATCAATTATTGAAATACTAACATGAAAATCAACGTTAAAATTAAATTTCACACTGCATTTTTAATATAGGAAGAATGAGATGAATAATGGTAACTATGTTAGTGTGTTACTAACATAGTTCTTTGTAAGTATATTGTTAATAACACTATTCGAGTCTTGTTGCTTGAATTAAATGATTTAATAATAAATTTAATTTGTTTGAATTTGCCATTGGTACAAAACAAATATAGGATTGGTTAACTACTTTCTTCGATATAACATTATAAATTAATGGAATAACTTTAAAATAAACGGGTAATTCTCCTTCAAACATGTTTCAGTTATTCAAACCTTGGTTGATGAGCTTTGTATACTTTTTGAATATTTTGGAATTATTTTGCACACAAGCATTTCTTTTGTGTCACTTAAACTTGTAATAACTCTGCTGTGTATCCCTTACAACTATAGTACGGTAATATTAAATATTGGAACACTGCGATTACATACATTTATATTGAAAGAATCTTATCAATATTATATACACTACACTATTTCACTCAGTTTGATTTTCTGCTTGTCCTTTGTCATTATTTTACTGGTAGTTCCCAGCTCCGTGGAGGTCGGAGGTTCTTTTTAGTGTGAACAGCTCGCTACACACTACTTCCCAAAGCTTTGGTATGGTACGACACAATGAATCCGCATGATTAAAATGAAAAATCCCTTGAATCTGCTTATTTCTGTATCCTGACGGAATACCAATGTTTCATGCAGCTCCTACAGCCATCCCTTCAAACACATTTTTGTCGAATTCCAGTATCATTTCGTAGATACTCAGACGTCTGTAAATCCGCCCCAAAGACGACCCACTGACCGTGAATGTAGAAATATATTCAGTGGGGTAGCAGCTTCAGCCACAAAGCAGAGGTACTGTACTCTTAGCTATCAATAAAAAATGCTTGAGAAAATACCATTGTCCATTGCACAGAGTACATTTTTATACAGGTCCATTGTTAATAGAACAGAAACAAAATAAACAAAACGTCAAAACCAATGACTTGACAAGTTTGACACTAAACCAATGTTGCAAGGAGGCAAATTTTAATTTCCTTAAATATTTAATATTTTTTATTTTTTTTTACACGTTTGTAGCCTTACTTAAGTACGAGTTTTCATGTAAAATAGAATCATTGGTACCGATATGTCAAGTTATTGTACATCTTGGCTCGCTAACTTGGATGTAGAGACTTGCGTTTCTCACGAGCGTCGTTATTGCAACAGATTTTTTTCGTTATTAGGTATTATTACTATCGCAAGTTTGCGACAGCGGCGTCATTACCTACTAATGTCGAGACTGCTGAAATAGTATTCAAGTATAAATATATGATCTCATAGCTCCTTCATCAAATAATTCTATGCTATCACAAATTAATGTTTGATTAATTTAAGTAGGTAAGTACATATCAATTAATAAGTTATAGGTACTTAAAAAGCAGTTTCATCATCAGCCAGCTAATATACTTAGGGATATTTTTTTATTGTTTTGTTTTTAAATAATTTAGAAAATTGACATAATTAGGTACTGATCATTATAAATAATGCTTATAAGAGACACCATATTATTAGCCATGCAGACTTTTGAGCTCATTTTGCAGTCAGTTCAATGTCATCCTGTGCTACAATGTGAAATAGATATTTTTCGAATATTTAATGCATACATAATGTTTTTGATTTTTTGCTTTGTTCTGCTCCTAAATGTACTGCACAAAAAATTAGTGGGAAATACATATTTTTTTATATATTATAAATTTTGTTTTGTGCCAGAAACCCTCGCGTTCTAAAATCCTACCAGTTTCTTCACAACCTGATCAATTGTTTAAGACAGTTTAGAGGTAAAACATACAAACATTATTAATTGTTAGGTTACCTGAAGGGTAAAAACTACAGAATCTTGTTATGTACTAAGACTGCTGTTCGTCCGTCTGTCCATCTGTCTGTTAGCGGGCTGCAGCTCATGATCAAGAATGTGGATTTCGGTTGCCGCAATACATAATAAAAATAAGTTAAAAATTGGAAGCAGGTTCCCCAGTAAATAAAAATAAATATGTTGTTCTTTGCTTACTGTCGTCTCTGTCAGCGAGCTGTCTGTAACCCATTAATCCAATCAATGGGGACAAAAAAGACGCTTTGCCTTACAAAGGGTGGTGTAGATGATTTTTGTCATTACAAAATATTCTCCCTCTTGTAACATTATATCTACCTTGCACTTGACCTTGTATTTTTGTTAATGTTTTAGGAACTACACACCAAGGGAGTAGCAATTATAAGGGTAATAACGCTCAATGCGTGGCAATGTCCGCTTGCGCGTCAGTATTGTCAGTTTGCAGACATCGGAATCTGACTTGTCATGATATCGATGTTATTCTCCAAAGTGGAGACACTTTATATATGTCGCTTAAACCAGTTCTACCGAAGGGTGTCATATTTTTGAACCCCGAGGAATTGCCTACGGAGATTGTCGTCGGAAACAATAGAGCTCAAATTGAAAATATGACCGCCAATTGGATTAAAAATTGAGTTTTTCCTCAAATTTCAGAAAATGAATACGGTATTTTAACTCTTGCAAACATAATTGAATCCAATGTTTTCGACGCAAACCACAATGATGAGACGGATAGCGTGGTATTTACCGGGCAAGACTATACAGTTTCTTTTTGGAGATTCGATAGTGCATTCTATTTATTTAACAGTCACGCAGTAGATGAATATAACAAATTAAATTCTACATGCGGAGTAGCACGTTTGTTTAAATGTTATTCGATTCGCGAATTAGCCAGATTGCTGTTATTGCGAAATATAGGTGTAGGTCAGTATTCAATACACAGACTACGCGTTCTCAATTATCAAACAATTGAAAATTTAGTTGTAGGATCTGCATTGCCATTGCCAGCGTCTGTCGAGTCTATAATAGACTTCGAATGCCCGGCATCAACAGAACATAGTCAATTATTGGAATCACAATCTATATTGCTTGGTTTTCAAAAAACCCCTGAACCGGTAGTAGTTGACACCCATGTGGCGTCAACAAAGAGAGGTCGACCCAAAAAACAAAAACGTGGCAGGAAATGTAGTACAGTAAACGCCCATTTGGATGCGGTTAAAAAATATAATTAAAAAAAACCGCAAATTCATCGCGATGCCGTTAAAAAATATACAACTGAAAATCCACAAATAAATCGCGATGCTGTAAAAAAATATACGAAGGAAAATCCAGAAATTAATCGCGATGCTGTACACCGTTATACCAAGCAGAACCCTGAAATAAATCAAATAGCCACTGACAAATATAATAAAAACAGCCGTCGTATTGACATACCACTACGTCAATCTAAAAACCTAATAGCACAGAAGAGGGACGCTGAGTTAGACGTAATAAAATTATTTTCTTTAAAAAAAACGTCCTTGCTTTCTTCAGACACTTTTAGGTGTCCATCTTGTAATGCGCGTCTGTTTGAAGAAGAAAAATCTCGAAAACAATGGTGTTGTGGGTCGGGCGCGTACAACATACAAAATTTAATTCCGTTAACCGAGGAGTTTTACTCTCATCCGTCTTTTCTGAGTAGACCGCGAGCTTACAATAATTTATTTGCCTTCAGTGCCTTGGGCGTTTCTCACGGGTACCAACAACCAACGGGAATATCTTTCTTAAAATTCAAGGTCGAGTCTATCATAGAGTTTTTGATTTAGCTTACACTGGTAGCGTAAATAATTTAGGACTATACATTAACGATACAGGCGAACGCGAGCAAATAGCCGCAAATATGAAACTTGATAGGCAGGTAATTAGTTGCATAACTAACTTTTTACATAATGTCAATCCGTTTATCGAATGTTTTAAACGATTAAGTAGGGAACCATCCGATCAGGCCTTTATTAAATTTCAGCAAACGTCTCGCTCAATCCACGGTAACATTTTAGGAGATTTACCTGTTCGTAAAGAAGTCGCGGCCATTATTAGTACAGAATGCGAAAATTTTATACCTCATTGCATAGCAGTTTGGAAAATCGGTGATAGGAAACCGCACACTGTAGATATAATGCATCCGTTATATTAAAGTTTTCAGTATCCACTATTTTATCCTGAGGGTAATGCGGGTTGGTACCTGAACAAAGTAGATAATAACGGAAATAAATTAACTCAAGCGAAATACGTTCGCTGCTTGTTATTGTCGGAGCCACGATTTTCCGATATAGGCAGGCTATCGGAAGAATGGTTAGTTGACATGCATTGCCGAATCATAGAAGAACGCCTACGTTTTATATCAAATCTACAAAATCATAACTCGAGTAGTGCACTGAGGTCCGCTCCACTTCAAGAAGTTGAAATGAGCATTGAAGTCGCGCGTCAAATTCGTCAAGATGAAACCATTCAGGGAGAGGGATTCGTACCAGATCGCGTTTATTTGCCCAGCACTTTTACGGTGGGGCCGCGATACATGAAAGGAAAATATAGTGATGCTATTGCAATAGTAAGCAGAATGGGGAACCCATCATTTTTCTTGACGTTTACTTGTAATCCCAAGTGGCCAGAAATTCAACAATCCACTCAAAGCAGCTATGTAAATCCTTCTGTATGTGCTAGAGTTTTTAATTTAAAGCTAGCAGAATTATTAGGAGATATCCGAGGTGGTAATTGGTTTGGCAAATGTATTTATATGATGCACGTAATAGAGTTTCAAAAGCGAGGTTTACCACACAAAACTTTAAATTTTGTATGGCCAAACGTCACTTTTGAGTAACTGTTAAATTTAAGTGCTACTTAAATTTTGAGTGACGTTTCAGCATTCGGGGGATAGTCACTTACAAGGAATATTATTTTATAGTTTATTCGTACTGACTTTTATGTAAATCAACTGTAGGAATAAAAAAAAACATTCAGTTGATTTACTTAAAAGTCCATACATAAATCCGTACAAAATATTTAAGAGATTTTATTACAAAATCCTATAAGTGCTAAGGATTACTGTTCAATTCTCAAAATTTTACAAGGGTAAGAAATACTCCTCAAAAACACAACCCCGCGAGCTGCTTGCAGCTCGCGCAACGCCCAAATACTAGTTATAAATATAAAGTTCGTCGCAGACGTCACGGTAGCAATTATGATATACCTAGGTACCCATCCAATGCATTCAGCTTTTAGGAAGGGTGTTATTTGTGATTAAATATTCAGCTAATTGTGTTTTGAATACTTTGAATGAGTGTAGTTTTTTTTATACTTGACGATATTTTGTTGTACACTTTTGTTGAGTACACACGGCGACACATCAACCTAGACTGTTTGGACTTTGGACTATTAGAAGTTGAACGCTGCGAATCGTGCGAGAGGGTGCGATATATTTTCGTTATTTCATCCCACTCACGCACGTCGTTTGCTGGGAGCGCGTAGCACGTGTCGCTGCCACGCGCTCCCAACTGCGGCGCGATAACTATAGATACGTATCATGTATATTATTTTGTAAACAAGTTGTGCTCGTTGCGTTCAGTTATAATAATATGGGGTGTTTTTTTCGATTTGCGCTGCGCTTTGAATGTGCACCAATTCATCCGTTAGTTATTATCAATTATTATATATTTCCAGATTTCCCCGCGGTTCACATGCGTGTAATTCGGAAATCTACATTATGCCCGATATAAATACAAAATTCCATCCTCTTTTTTATTTTATTTTATAATTAGAATTCATAAAACCACTGAAACATGTATTTCATTTCTCTATAAATAACCAAAAAAAAAAAATTACTTAATATTTATTAAAACTGTTTGCCCCTTCTTAACGACACAATAAAACAATAAATACCTATTTCGACGTGATTTTGCACATAAATAGTTAGAAACCCGGAAAATATCTCATTCCCTATGGAAAAAACCTTACGATTATTCAAATCAATGTTTGTTTACCTGTAAGCGTTTGAATAGTTTGTAACTGTTTGATTTACTTTCACAGCAAAACTACTGAATTGATTAGGGGTAACTTGAACCCATAGGATTGTTTCCAAATGGGTCAAAATCAAAAAATCAAAATCAAAATATTTTTATTTCACATAGACCTACATGGGCACTTATGAAACGTCAGAAGCTAGGTGCATGGTTCCAATTGGTCGTTTCCTATGGAGAAGAGCCGGCAAGAAACTCCACGGTTACTCTTTTAAAAATAATTAGCGTTTACAATTTTTTCAAATAACAGTATAACTAGGTATGGGAGGACAGTGTAGGTATTTCAATAAGTACCAGGTACTTAAGAAAATAGAAAATGGTCAACAAATCTACAGTCCACTAAGCCAACAGTGTTCTCACATTCACAAAATAGAAAAGAATCTATACAAAAGATATATAAATTAATAAAAATAATAACCTCTTTTAATTAAACGCAATTACATTATTGCTATTACAACTGTAATAAATCTGAATAATTATCATGTGCAAAAAAGTCACTAATAAAGAGTTGAAATTAACTCGTAGGTATATAATGTCAAATAATTGAATGAATATGTCAATGACGAATGTAAAAAAAAATAAGATAAAAATAAATATGGTAATTTGGGAGCAGTTAATAGACTTACATAATTATGCCGTTAATGAGATACCAGGGAAGCCACATGTGCAGAAGGAATTATTGCCAAATTTCCTTGTCTTCAACATACTCTTTAATTTTGTAATGTGCTTTCTTGATAAGAACACGTTTGATATGGGTTTTGAACTTCCTATCGCTAAGTTCTGTAACAGACTTTGGCAACTTGTTATAAAAGCGGATACTGTTTATAAGAAATGACTTGCCTGTTTTAGTTAATTTAATTTGGGTATAACAATTTCATGTCTACTACGTGTATTTATATTATGGAAATCGCTTCTTATTTTGAAAAGTCCTAAGTTTTTGCGAACATACAAAATACTTTCTAAGATATAAAGAGAAGGCAGAGTCAGTATATGAGTTTCTTTAAATTTGTCTCTAAGGGACTCGCGAGGACCCATTTTATAGATCGCGCGGATTGCCCTCTTTTGTAGAATGAAAATTGAATCTACGTCAGCTGCCGATCCCCACAGCAGAACGCCATAAGACATAATACTGTGGAAATAAGCAAAGTATACTAACCTAGCTGTGGCTATATCAGTCAACTGCCTTATTTTTCTAACTGCATATGCAGCTGAACTTAATCTACCTGAAATAGTTCTAATGTGGGCGCCCCATTACAATTTTGAATCTAAAGTAATGCCCAAGAATATAGTTTCCGTTGCATCTAGTTTTTTGCCATCATGTTTTAAATTTAGACCTACTTGAGGTACATTTGGTAATGAAAACCTAATACATTTAGTTTTGTTCGCATTAAGTAAAAGATTATTAGCTGCGAATCATTTTGAAAGAACAGCCAAACTATCATTGACATGTAAGACATCTGTATCTTTTCTGTCTATTTTAGAAATAAGAGAAGTATCGTCAGCAAATAGAATTATATCCGATAAGTTAGCCATCATGTAAGGAAGATCAAACTAGATAAATATAAACTAGAAATAAGAAAGGGCCGAGAATTGAACTTTGAGGCACGCCCATTTTAACTAGAGACCCCGTAGACGTCGCCCCATTAACGTTTACTTTTTGCTCCCTGTTGGATAGATAGGAAAGAACGAGATCAGCAGCTTGTTCACGAATTCCGTATTGGTGTAATTTACAGATCAGTGTATTGTGGTCAACGCAGTCAAACGCTTTTGAGAGGTCACAGAAAATGCCAATTGCATCCTGGGACTTCACCCAGGATTCCAAAATGTGAGTGATGAGTTTTACTCCTGCGTCAGTCGTCGACCTACCCTTCGTGAAACCAAACTGGTGACTATGTAAAATCCCATTTGAATTAAAATGTGACAACATCTGGTCTAGCATGATTTTTTCATATATTTTACTCAATGCTGGTAGCACAGATATTGGTCTATGATTTGAGGGATCACTTTTACTACCCGATTTGAAAATTGGTACTACTTTACTATGTTTCATTAAATCAGGAAACGTACCGCTATCTAAACATTGATTAAATATGCCAGTTAGGACAGGCCCAATTGTGTCAATGATATGTTCAAGAACCTTAACGGAAATCCCCCATAAGTCTTCAGTGTTTTTTATGTTAAGACTTTTGAATGCTTTTTTAATTGTGAAAATAGAAATGGGCTTGAAATCAAAACTTGGAATGTTCTTACTGAAGTGTTCTTTTAGAAGAGATTCAGCTAGTAAAGATGAAGAGGGGAGAGATTTCGTAACCTCTATTGGGATGTTGGTAAAGAATTTTTCTAGTGTCTCGGCAACTTTTAATTTATCTGAAATGGTTTCATTATCAATTTTTAAAGACAATTCATTCTAATCTCGCTGTTTTGTGTTTCCAGTTTCTTTGTTAATTACCTGCCACACAGCTTTTATTTTATTGTTAGAAATATTAATTTTGTAACTTATTAATTTAGATTTAACTTGGGCGCAGACTCTTTTAAATATCTTAGAATAGTTTCTTACATAATTATGAATTGCTTGATCAGAAGTCAATGATTTTTCGTTATATAAATTATGTAAAATATCTCTGCTTTTTCTAATGCCAGGAGTGGCCCATTCATTAAATTTTCGTTTGGTATTGATTGTTACTGTTTTTACAGGACATGCTGCATTCTTGGCATACTGTAGAAAATAATGTACTGTAGTTTGTGTTGGGGTCTTGTGAATCAAAACTAGCTGTTGAAAGATTGCTAAGAACATTATTATTAAATATCTTCAATTAATTTTTAGTAAGAGGTCTTAACTGAATAGTTTTATCTGGACGTAACTTTTTATCTGATTCAAAGGATATAAGTTGACCTGTATGATCAGATCTGACGCCACTAATTAGGGACCAATCCTTTATTTTACAATTAGTAAATACATTGTCTATGCATGTAGCCGAGGTTGCTGTTATTCTAGTTGCTACATTAAATATACCTTTTAAATTGAAAGATTTAAACAATGAGATAAGCTTATATTTATCCGGTGAATTTACTAATAGATCAATATTTAGGTCACCACAAACAAAAACTATTTTCTTATCTCTAAAAAGTTTAGTTAGTATTTCTTCCGTTCTGATTAAAAATGATGACAAGTTTGAGGCGGGTGGTCTATAAACACATAAGAAAGAATGGCCTTCAACCTCTGCACATGCTACCTCACACAAGCGATCAACAGAGCAAGCAGTGATATCCTTCCTTTCCTTATATTTGAGAAAACTATTACATAATATCAAGGTACCACCCCCTAATGAAGACCGGTTGTACGCACTGGCAACTGAAAAATTATTTACATTAAACGACATTCTATCTGGTTTTAACCAGGTTTCACAAAAACATAAGATATCCATACAATATTTGTCTATTAACACACTGGCACGCACTGGCAACTGAAAAATTATTTACATTAAACGACATTCTATCTGGTTTTAACCAGGTTTCACAAAAACATAAGATATCCATACAATATTTGTCTATTAACATTTCCACGTCTAGGATTTTGCCAGAGATGCGATTTATATTTTGGTGATAGAGTAAAATATTCTTATTATGCTTCTCTTTTGTCGATTCTAAAAGTTTAAAGAATTTATTACAGCATTATTAGAAGTACCAGATAATGCTGTTTCGTCACTTAAGCTAATCTCAGTTAAAACATTCATAACTGCGTGTATATTGTAGGCTAATAAAGTAGCTAAAACATGTTGGCTTTTCTTAGGTAAGAACATCTGCTCCTGAGTCAACACAAAGTCTCTAACAAAATTGTTAGTATCAAAATACAATAAACGGTCACTATGACGACATGCCAAAATATGCATAAGGTTATTGTCAATTGTAAGGTTGTGGTCAACATTGATTACCTATTTGCTTTGTTTTTCATAGTTAGGTTAAATATAAAACAACGTTTTAAAAATCAGCTCTTTATTTTAATGAAATCATGACAATTAAACACACACATACTTAACAAATTACTTACAACATTTACCTCTTATTGGCAAATAAAACTTAATTACTAATAAAAACATTAGCTATTTAAGTCCTATTCTATTCCTATATTTTTAACCTATATTTTGTGCAAATGTTTATAATTTATTATTATCGTAATCTAGCGCGGTCTTAGGTGCAAGCCGGTCGACGAACGGCGTGCTGTCGCGAAATGTAAAATAAATACCTCACAACAGTTATCTAATGAGAAACAATTAACTAATTATCTATCCATTGTTGCGCGGCCGCCGGTCGGCGCGGCGTAGCCTTGTAAAAGATGTTCAAAATGGTAGCCATTTTCTTGGATGCAATGAGTCTCTTGGGTATTTATTAAATAATAATAATAAGCCCTTTATTCTGAATATCGAAGTTTCATATTATGACAGTGCTGAGGTTTTTCTCTTGCATAGGCCTCCTCTAGCATTTTCCATTGCGTTCTGTCTCGCGCTACCCTTCTCCAGTAGTGTCCAACCGTGATCCTCAGGCCATTACAAAATGTTATCTATCAAAATCATAATTATATTAAAAGTATATCACTCACGGTTATCCCCGTCCTCCTGTATTTTTTTTTGATGACTACCCTCTCGCAACATCAACATGCATCTATGTGCGTAGGCGCAAACCGCCGCGCCGCGTTTGCGCCTACGCACGCAGATGCACTTTTTTGGCCGATGCCACGATACTCAGTCCCTTTCCTACAATTATCTGTAGTTGTTGTTGCTGGTAGTATAGTTATGGATATATAGGGTGTCTAACTTGATCTGTGGCCGACTACCAAATATTTGCACGCCACACTTGGCAGAATGTGATGATAACATTGACTAATTTTAGGACCATATAATGTACCATATTCTGACAAATAAATAAAAGCTTATGATTACGAGCCGCCTTCAGTTTTGGTGGCGTGGTGCTTACGTTAGTAGTTTGTAGTGTTTATAAACATAAGTAACCTAACTTGAATCGTTTTCAGCAAAATTAGTTCAGTAGTCGAGTCTAAGACCGCTTTCACATTAAGGCGACTTTAGCTGTGCGACAGTCGCGCGACAGACGCATGACCATCGCGCAGTCAGAATTTCATACAATTAACAAACAAACTGTTGCAAGCGCACGTGATTTTATACTACACAATGAGCGAGTTTGACACAGAACGATTTATTATTGAAATTCAAATGCGTCCTGTTTTGTTGGACTCGAGAAGCGACGACTACAACAACAGGACCCAAAAAAGAAAAACTGGCAAGAATTATGTGTATTGTTTATTCCTGAACTCGAAATAAAAGTGGGTCCGAAAAAAATGCAGCAGGTATATCTTATTATTTTATCTACACCGATGCTATAAATCCTCTATAAAAAATTCATTAAAACAACCAGTGTCATTGTAACCATAATATCATCCAAACGACTGTTATAATGTTCTACTAAATTTTATTACGTAACTCGAATTTCAAAAAAGCACGCGTTTCACTACCACAGCGCCGTAATAAAAAAATATATAAAACTTATAGGTTATTCGAATTCACGTCGTATCCCGCCATTTTTGTTCCCTATTAGTGAAGTAAATGAATGATACTAGCTTTGATAACCACTGGCTTGCACTCCATACATGCAAATAAGCTCTGCATACCCTGTAGTCCCATGCATACATGCCCATCTAAGAGATGAAAAAATAAGATGTCGGACGGATGTCCATCACTACAAAGAGGTGCAGGACTAGGTAGTTGTAGTCTATTGTCTGTGAATGCTTTAGATATTGAAGTGTTTTTATATATTTGAGAATCAGCACTCTTTCCAAATGATCCCACATCTATATAAGTAAAATTATAATTTGCATCACATATAGCTAGCAATACGATTGAAAAATATTTTTTGTAGTTAAAACACAGTGAGCCGCTGTGTTCTGGTTTTATCAATCGGATGTGTTTACCGTCAATTGCTCTTAGACAATTCGGAAAGTTTGCATTTAATTTATTTTAAATCCTTGTGCTATAATTTTCCAATCCGCTAATGATTTGGATTTAATAGTATTTTCTTTCAAGATACCGTATATATGTTTGCAGGTGTCCCTTACTATGTAACTAATTGTTGAAACTCCGCACTTAAATGAGTATTGAAGGTCTGATAACGTACATCCGGTGCCCAAATATCTGAAAAAGATTTTTTTATTTCAGCAACCGATTTGAGTATGGCCGCCAAAAATTGTACAATAACAGTCGTGAATTGGTAACACGCGGTATCATACGTGAATGAAGGTAACACACGTGAATTTGTAAAGCCTGGGGTTCATGTGAGAGAAATTACTAACTATTTTGATGCAATGGATATTTCGACAATTAGAAAACATTGTCAAATTGCGAAAATAAAGTGCTATGGTAGGTGTTATTTATATTTTGTTTAACAAGCGATTTTCAAGGTTTTTTTTTTATTATTAAAAACAAAATGTTTTTCATGAGGAAGTTTTTTAATTATATGATAAAATTTAATAAAAAAATTATTGCTAACTACTTATGGTAGGTACTAATCTAATATTATATTATTAATCAGTTCCAGAGAAGCCCACCTACTTTAAAAAATAAATTTAAAACATTAACACTTAAAAGTATTCAAAATTTGATAAAAATATTGAAATATAAAAAAGTAATTCAAATATACGTAGATCGTCTTCCCTGGTATCATAAAAAAATATGTGTAAATGAATTTTGACACTAATAAATTAATCACTAAGTTTCTATAGTATACACTCAGCTTAATAACAGATCAGTAACACACGGTATCATTCGTGAATCAAAAACACTGTCCACAGACAAAAAAAAAATAAAAATTGATGTGAGTTTTGAATTTAAAAGGCACCGTACAGCGTTATTTGGTAATCAAATAGTCTATCAACAAGTACTATTTAAAATAATATAGTAAACTTACGATCTTACCTTAATTATCAGCTCTTAAAATTATGAGAATTTCCCTAGACAAATTTACCGACTGACTCGATGTTCACTTGTATTCAAAAATAAATGGCGCCTTTTTTCCGGCGGTTGGCCAACTGTAGTGTGGTATTGCCATGACCCAAAAATGGTTTTAAAGCACTACACAAGGATTATCGTTAGTTTCACAGATAAATAGTAACATACGTGAAGTAACATACGGGAACGAAAAATGAGACACATTTTCAAAATTGTTTTTTAATACTTTAAAACATTATCAGTATTACAAAAAAATAAACATAAAACATATTGGAAAAGTTAGCCATTTCAAAATGTAGGTGGTTACTTATCAATTATGTACATATTTTTGACTTCAATGTGCAACATGTCGTAGAGGGACACACGAGTTTTGTATGGAAGTGAAAAGAAGCCAATTTAAAAAAATATCCGAAAATTCCGGAAACCGAAATATACATCGAATAAAAATTATATATGATTCTATATAATTTTACTAACCCGATCCGGTTAAAACATACCATAAAAATTAAATATAAATATGTTTTTTTTTTTTACATAAATGAGAAGGACATAAACTTTTCTTCAAATGTACAATTTTTGGCGGCCAGACTCATTTACAAAAAAGATGGAATAGTATTAGGGATGCTATTCGAGAGAACTAAAAAAACTAGAAGTGCTGCAGCTGCTGAATCACGGCGAGAATATGTACATTTTAAACAGCTTCAATGTTTATCGGCTCTTTTTACGACAAAACGATCACAAGAGAATGAAACCGCCGAAATTGCTAACTGTTCTACATCGATTCCACCATCTTCAAGGCCACCAACGCAATCGGCATCTGGTTTTGCTACAACTACAGCCAAGTGACGCAAGGTAGATGACCGAGATGGCACTTATTGCAGCTAAAATTCAAAATATTAATAGAAAAAAGATAGATGCAAAAATGGAGTTGATGACCATAATAAAAAGATATAACAATCCAATGTACAATAATTATCAATACGGTTACTACATAAATTACTCGAGTGAAATGTCAGACGAATTCAATATTGATACACATTTGTTTGAAGATAGTCCGGAGCCATAATTCATTAATATGTTTGATTTTCCATTAAAAACTTGAGTTAATAAATATTAGGTTTTTTATTTACCTGGTCATCTACTTACCTCAGTGTTATAAGAAGTCTTTCCTCTGCTGAAATGCTATTGCGGAATCTAGTGTCACGACGTTGAATACTACTCTCAAGAAGAATTAATAATTCATAGAATTCGTCGAATATAAATAAAAAATGTAATATTATTATTTTTGATTGCATTAAATACTGTTATATAATCACTATGCACATGACGATTTCGAAACAAAGGATTAATCCAGTACTGTCTTTTTCGTTTTTTTTACGCGACTTCGATGGCGCCATATCAAAAGTAGGAGCGACAATGTTTCCCCGTCGGTATCCATTTTTGAAATGAAGTGCGCCACACTGATCTAAACTGCGGCGCCGCAGCCGCGCTGCTTACTCACGGCTGTTCTTATAATGTGAAGGCATGCGCTTCTGTTGCGCTGCTAACGTCCTAATGTGAAAGCGGCCTAAATGGGACACTATGATGTGCAAACAAACACACATTTACTTTTGTCATTTTCGTGAGCGAACAAACGATCATTCTACAGGTTTATTAATTTACTAGTGTTCGCCCTACTGCTTTGCCCACGTGGAAAACTGTACAAAATCTTGGTCAGGGCGTCATATATTTTGTAAACATTTCCTTTGTAGGAATGCACTATATCGATCATGAGCGAGTTCATACTCCGACTCGCACTTGGCCGATTTTCGGGTGGCTGTGACCACAACAATTTGCTCCGAATCTAATGGACCCATTCCTCTTTTTAGTTTACATTAATGATTTACCCCAATTATTTCAAAATCAACCGAAGATGGTGTTATTAGCAGATGAGACATCATTAATCTTTAAAATAAACCGACGGTCACAAAATCTTGAAGACGTGAATAGCTCTATTCTGCAAGTCCAAGATTGGTTTACGGTAAACAATTTGGTACTAAATAAAACAAAAACCAAATGCATTAGATTTAAATTACCTAATGTTAGAAGTAGCGAATGTGACATCATATTGAATGGGAAAAAACCTGAATTTATTAATCAAACGGTTTTCCTAGGAATCACGCTAGACGAGAAATTAAAATGGGGACCTCATATAACATCTCTTGCGGGGCGGCTTAGCTTGGCCGCTTATGCTGTTAGAAAGATAAGACAGTTAACAGATGTAGAAACCGCGCGATTGGTCTATTTTAGCTACTTCCACAGCGTTATGTCGTATGGCATTTTACTGTGGGGTCGGGCTGCTGACATTGAATCCATCTTTTTTTTACAAAAGAGAGCTGTCAGAGCCATTTATAAACTACGTCGCCGCGAATCTCTCAGGAAACTATTTTAAAAGGATTAATATTATGACGGTACCTTGCCAATTCATTTATGAAGATATTATGTACGTAAGGAAAAATCCACATCTGTTTAATAAAATAAGTGATAGACATAATTTTAATACTAGAAATAAAGATAAACTACATAGATCAATCATTTTTCAGATTATCTAAAGTACATACATCTTTTATGGGGTACTGTGTTAAATGTTACAACAAAATACCTTGTGACATATTGCAATTAAATGAAAGAAAATTTAAAACTCATATTAAAAGTACACTTTGTAAACAAGCCTATTACAAATTAGAGGATTATATCCAAGATAAGAGTGCTTGGAAACATGCTGGTCCTGCTCCATAGGACAATTTAGAAACAAGACAAAATCAAACAGGTTGCTAATTTATGACATTGATTTTACATTCTGTGATTACTTCCTCACACACTGACTTATTAATTTTTTAAACATTAGGAAACTCGTCTACTTTTACAATGTTTGTAAATATGTGAGCACCATGTATCTATCTATCACATAATTAAATTATCTGTCGTTGCTTCATTTTTAATTCTTTTTACCTATTGTGGTATAGTAATTTTATTCTAGGTGCATCGTCTTCACATATAATTATTTAACTAATGTATGTACTTATACAAACTATTGTAAAACATTTTAATAGAGTAACGGTGGAGTTTCTTGCCCATTCTTCTCCATACGAAAACTACCTTTTGGAAGGGGCGACTAGAATCAATTATATTATTCTGTAAATCTTGACGTTCAAAAGTGCCATACATGGGCCTATTTGAAATAAATGATTTGACTTTTGACTTTGACTTTATGTTGTTTGGTACTTACACATCATCTGCCGCCAAGAAGAACCAAGCGTAGCGAAAGAGCACTACCTACTTTTTCTCGAAGCGCTTCGTCGTTTTTTGAACCCTCACAACTTGTGTTTGGATTATAGATAAACAAAATTCTCGGGATATGATGTCAATAGTAGACTTATTAACCTTTTGAACGCCAGAGCAAAAACACATGAACCTGCCCTCAACGCTACCAATAAATAAACAAATCTGTTAAATCACCCCTCTACCCCTTATGCAGTGGTTCTCAAACTTTTCTGGCGACGGAACACTTTTGGAAAACGAAATATTTGACGGAGCCCTAAAATAACCAAAACCGGTTTTATGTGTATTCTTCATTAATAATAATCATAATACTTGACATTAACATTTACATCTAATGGAGGGTGTGAAATAGACTTTTACTTTTCATCAATTATTTGATGTCAGGCTTGATTGAAGAGAGGTGAAGTCGCATGTCAGGTTCGACATCCACTCTATTGTGGTATTTCGTTTTTATAGTTGCGGAGGTTGAGTTGTGAATCCTGTTTCGCACGGTTTGCAACTCCGGTCTAAGTTTAAATAGCCTTGTTAAAGATTAACGTTTGCTGCCATAATCTTCAGACAATATTGAAATCAATCGGGATTGCAGTTTTGACGAAATTCATCCTTTTTACCGCTTCTTTAAGAACTAATTTTAGATTTGGGGGTAATTTGCTTAATCGCTATTTTTTCAGATGTTGCATAACTCGGTCCATTGAGTCCAAGTTTAATTATTTTTAGACGCAGGAGCAGTATTACGAATAAAAGTAAAGCGCTTATAAGCAAATGCCGCCAAATCTAAAATTAGTTCTTGAGGAAGTTGGTCTGCGCAAAGCCTCTGTGGGGGCTTCTCAAAAATACTGGTCAAATGACCCAGTATTTTCGCGGAGCCCCCACAGAGGCTTTGCGGAGCCCAGGGACTCCGCGGAGCACACTTTGAGAAAAACTGGCTTATAGCAACTTACAAAAAGAAGTGAAAACATTTTCATGTAAAAAGTTGCCAAGACGAGAACATATGGCTCACACTGTCAAAAAGTTACGAGACCATATGGCTCACACTGTCAAAAAGTTATCTGACCTCATGTAGAGCCAAGCTTCTTACTCTACACGCCCTAACTGTACAAGCCCTCAGTTCACAAACTCGACACCTTAGTCAATATATGTGGCTTAGCCGTTTCGCTACCGTCACATGGGCGTAAGGTGAAAATTTATTTACTGTTCATTATTTTTCTGTTATACAATAGTTAATTATTCATTCATTTAGTTAATTATTTATCATGTAGAGCCAAGCTTCTAACGCTAAACGTGCCTCCATTAAATCGACGGCGATCGGGCCGGAAACGGTATTTTGACTAAGGAAGAAAATGCAAGTACCGAATAGTACACTGAAGTAGCAGGTGCCTAGTTCTCAGTTAATTCAATAATGTTCATTCATGTAGAAATTCAAAATAACTAATCCATTAGTTCAAAGCAGGGACCGAAAACCTTTATAAATTACGGTACAAGTATCGCAGAAAATCGATTACTTCTACGACTAAATTTACCATTATCTGGGTAACCACGAAGAAGAAACATGTTAATCTCATCTAGGATTCCGTTTTAATACCGGTTACACACACACAGACGATGCGCGCCCTTTGACTAATGTCGACGCGACGGCACGTGTAAGATAGAGGTAATTTCTATTTTGGTAACCGGTATTAATACTGGTTGTATTCAATTTAAGGTAAGTAGAGGTACCTAACCTTTAAAAATACCTGTAAAAATATAAATGGTGTAAGTAACTGAAAAAAATCCCGTATTGATCATACCGGTTTTGGTTCCTGGTTTAATTCAATTAAATTCAAATCTTTATTGCATAATACATGTTTTTACAACAAGGTCTTAATAATAATGATAAAGTACACATGGATGGTTGAAATGTACACTGAGGCATTTTTTCGCCCTTATCGCATTTGTGACTTAAAACTGTCCCATTCTTGCGCGTTGACACACGCCCCTTGGAGCTACTACACTATTATTATCGAAAAACAACCGTCGATCACAAAAATACTCTTAGGTAAAACCGACCTGCATTGTTTTAAACATCTTTACATGAATTATGTTAATATTTTTTTACAGAGATCTATGGCCTGCTTTATATTTTCGTTACTTTAAGTTAGAAATAATAAATAAAGTGATATAGGGACTAGTAGGAAGCACACAAAATGACAAATGCAGAAACATAGTGTGTATCGTGTGGTGCGCCGAGGGCCTGCTGATAGCGTACATACAACGCAGCCGTGGTCACGTACACATCTACACATACACGCCACATGTGGTGCGCAACTGCTGCTACGTTGTTACTGATTTTATACGAACCACGAACACACTACTAAACTTACTCTGTGAACTCGACAAACTGTACGTTTTTGACTGTTTTATTACTCAGGGCTATCTTTGTTTTTACAAGCTTTTGTTATTCCCGCGTTCTATGCATGAAGGTACACGTAGTGGGGAAACAAAAAGGAGTCTGATACTAGACACTGGACTGTCTATAGACTAGACTCCCACCACATGGCGTCCAAGTACCAACGCAACGATTATAAATAAAGCCACTACAGGTTCCTTAAATCGTCGTGTCTTTATCAGGATTCGATGCTAATGATGTTGTGCGACTTGTACAAGGCCCGCTCCTCATTGTGGCAGGAGATCACCCAGTCCCGACCTACTTGTAATGTCTAGGTACCACCAATTGAGCATCTTCCCACAGGGTTTCACTTTCCGCCTATGTCGAATAGGTCGAGAGCCGACACCCGGTTGCCACCACCGATGCATCGAGGCAGTTAACACGGCGGTGACCGTGTTAACTGCCTCGACGACACGGCGCATCACACCCTGGAGGACTGCCCAGCTTGGGCAGTTCAGCGCCGTGATTTCGTCGCTGCGGTCGATGCAGCGGGTAACCTCTTGCTTCTCATGGCCGGGACTCGGAACCGCGATGATTATTCATGGTCGATAGCAGCGCCTACAACGTAACATTTTCAAGCCTATACTTGTAATTCGCTGTTCAGGCAGAGACGGTAGCGTGGCCCCATATACTTAGTGTACGAGGATCATCGATTGAGAATAATTATTGTGTTTTGAATACGTGAAATATTTTGTGACTCTTCAAGGAAAATGCTCGAAATACCTATGACGCGATATTTTACATGATGTGACGTTATTACTAATACAGCAAGCATTATCTGCGCTGATTGCTTTTCTGGCCAACTTTTAACAACCTCGAAATCCATCTTAGTACCGAGTCGATTGGAAGTGTGAATTCAAACTTATTACACGTACGCTATTATTATTGGGAACAGGTAGCTAAGTACTTCGGTTAAAATGAATGGATAATAAGTAGCTTCATAACATGTAGGACAAACCATTACAATACGATATAATGGCCGCGCGTCAGCGTGCAGCATTTGACTAAATCGCACTGCTATTGTTTTTTGCTGCGCGAAATTGTTAGCCTTTTCAGTACTGTATATAATTAATAGCCTGGACTTCCTTATAGCAATTACAAAGACTGTCCATGATACTTTTTAGAGACGCTTGGAATAAGGATATTTATGTTAAAACGATAACTTTTCTGCATTTGGCTGTTGACTGAACAGGCTCAAAATAATATAGTTTCCCCTCCCCCCTTCAGTGGCAGTCAGTTGGCCGCTTGGAGATCTATACAACGTAGTGAAGTAGATCGTGATGTACCACTAGCTATTGACGTGTTGATCGATGTAGCACGTAGAGCTAACGCACGCTGATAATTTTTTTTATGTCAGGTTAAATCCCGAAACTCTGAACATAAGTAAATTTGATGATTTTGCAATTTAGATTTGATGACTGCTTTCCAATCATCCTGCGTCAGTCCATCTTATTTACATTGTAATAAAACCAGAATATTTAAGATGCGCTAAAGATCGTGTTTGGGCACAGTCGTTGGTGTCGTGCTATGTGTGAATCAGAGGCGGGCGGCGCCGGCGCTATATTTAGCATCCCCCGCCTGTCCGCCAGCCCGTCATGGCGGAGCCGTCTGCTGCTGCCCTCTGCCCACAGCGAAAAACACTAGTGTGTGCGTACACCGTCCGGCAACGCAGTACAGAGGGCGTGAAGCGGAAATCCCATCTTAAAGTTACCACACGATTGTACAATACAAAATAAGTAGAAAGAAGAGCAGTTGGAGCACTCCCAGTGTTCGATTTAATAAGATTTTAAAAACGAGACGCCAATTGTAACAAGACTATCCTTTTTAGTTTGGTTCGCAAACGATAGTAACTGACTGTCCGAGGGCCTTATATGCCGTTGTTACAAGTGGTCCTTCTGTTTGTTGTCCCGAATGACGCAACGAGTCATCGAGTGCGATGCTCGGCCACTTGGGACAGTCGGGACACCGGCGGCGGCGCACCCTCGCCAGTCGCCCTGCACCTAATTAACTAGCCGGCGGCAGTTCGCCGGCTTATAGCACGCAACCGAACAATGATAACTTTTATTTAAACCACCACATCGTTATAAATGACTTCAACGTTTTAAATCTTGTTTTGGTTTCCGTGATGGCTTTGATCTCTTTGTGCAGACCGCCGATACTCAATACCTGCTCTGTGCCTTCGCCACCATTACATGAATCTGATTGACGCAACACAAGCAATCGTAGGGGATTTCTGTCTCTGACAAATAAAAGTCGTATTGTTGTTTAGATTTCCTACTCATTGGAACATACGTATTACATCTAAATTAATAATTATGTTAGATACAGCGAATTAGTCACGCTTGCAAATGGAATTTGTAAGTCGAAAGGAATTTCTTCCTTGTTCCTCCACTGTATGGTTAGCACTAAGCAGCCGGTTCATTCATTAACAGAATGGTATTTTTTTATTGAGTTGGAGGTAAGCTGCTGAATTAATCCTTGTTTAAGAAAAATTACAACATGACGATGGACCTTGTAAGTTGCGCTCTATCTTCGGTATGAATTAGTTATTGGAAGAAATACGAAATGTGTAATGAATTCAGTAGTCATTGGTGCTGGGCGGCCGGAGCGCGTATGACGCGACGCGGCTGGCGTAAACAATCGATGCGTGCGCGCTGCTCGGACTTCCGGCGCGCGCGCGTTGTTGCAAGCTAATGAGTCGCGCACGCATCGGGAGTATGCACTACTGCTGTGCGATTCTCTCACTGCTACTAGTGCTAGGAGTGTTGCTGTCACCACTATTATGCACTTTGACTTTTGATTCTGTGTCTTAGACCCGTATTACAGAACCTAACTCAAGACTAAAGCATTACTAAAATTTAAGCTTGTTTAAAGTTATGCTTGAGTCTGGACTCTCGATTGAGGTTCTGTAATACGGGCTTTAGAGAGGCTACAGGAGGAGAGAAGTAGTATAAGTAAGTAGTTATTCGCATTTCGTTGAAAATTGAGGACCTGCGCGTAGACCATGAGGGGCTCATTTATAGCGTATGGAATGCATCCTTCGGGATCTTTATACGATTCCTTGATAAAAGCTTCACTCCGACTCTTTTACAGACCGTTCAACCAATTTTGACTTCTATACCGTAGGCATAAGGATGGCATTAAAACCAAAAAGTGGTTACAATACTGTTACTGCAGCTGCCATTTGTCATGCCACCAACGCAATAGAAGTCAACATCGGTTGAACGGACTGTAAAAAAAGGTAAATGTATAATCTTATTTCAAATGGAGTATAGATTGTTTTACTGCCAATTAAGTACATAGGTACTTAGTTCAATTAACGCAGTAAATGACCCTAGGCTTTTTTGAATGACGATGGAACGCATCAGATAAAACTACGAACAAAAATAAAAATACACAACACGTTCTTAAAACAAATATGTCTCTAGTCATTTCCTTTAAATGGGAACTTCACGAAATTAATGTACGTAAGCATAAGCTTACCAACAATACGTTAGGAAAGCACCTGGTATAAGGTGCTATGTAGGTGTATGGAAGGTATCGCATGTAATCAGCTGTGTGATAGTTTCACGCAGGCTGAGCGGGCTTTTTGTGTCGAGGCATAGGCTTCTTTTTAGTCTTGTGGTATAGGTTTCGGTGAGCGGCGCGGGCTGCGACCGGTTCGCGGCGCCCCGCACCCGCTCCCACGCCGCGACCCTCCTGTTGGCTCCAGCGACTGCCTCCGCCGCCGCGCCGCCGCGCCGGTCACTTGCAGGTTGCAGGCAAGAAGTAGCGACGGTGGTGTGAGTGGCGAACGTGTTGCGACGGCTACTGATCCCCTGGCAGATGTTTCACGCACCGGTTCCTTATGCAGATGTGCAATTTTGTTAAAGAAAACTTACTTAAGACCTTTTATAATGGAATCTTTTTAGGGTTCCATAGTCAACAAAAAACTTTTTTCAACTACACTGTTAAGTTTGTTCTTGGGATACATTCATCCCATCTACGACACCCTTCATTGTGCGTGGTCCGACACGCACTTGGCCAGTTTTTGACTATATTATGTAACAACGACTCACAAAAGATTATTAGTGACAGACAACAATGATCTGACTGTTCTTTCTATTCGTATCGAGTCATTCAGTGTGGTTTCCACTCTCGTCTCTAATGTTATGAGAACATTTATTATTTTATACTTTTAATTAGGTGAGTGCTGATTCTAGCTACAGGCTTGTTAGTAATAGGAAAAACCGGCCAAGTGCGTGTCGGACCACGCACAATGAAGGGTTCTGTAGTTGGGATGAATTTATCCCAAATACAAACTTAACATTGTACTTAAAAAAAATGTTCTTTGATACATTCCAACTGCAAATGTAAGTTTTTACGCACAATATTGTGAGATTCACGATGTTATTTTAAGACCATAGACTTCTTAAAGGTTTTCCCGTAATCTATGAGTAAAGAATCATTTGCAGTTTTTTGTTTTTTCCAAATTTTAGGATCAGTAGTTTCGGAGATAAGGATCTCTAAATATGTTTCTTTAAAATTTTTATTAAAAAAAATTAGATCCTCTCAATAAGCCCTTTCATTTGATATGTTACACGGTACGGTTTGTAGAACTTTTATAAAAGTTTTTTTTGTTTTCCCCCCCAAAAGTGATTAAGTGATTAACACCCATATTCAAAATTGAAATATATGCTTTAAGGCTCGTGCAGATCTGCGCGATATCGCGGGCCCTACATGCAGCGCGACCCTTGTAGCGTCCGCGATATCGCGCTGGTCTGCACGAGCCTTTACACGTCCGTGTCACGGAAATACATTTATGTGTACATTTTTACTTATCGGTCCATTAGATTCGGAGCAAATTGCCTGTGACGGACAAACGGACAGACAGACACACGAGTGATCCTATAAGGGTTCCGTTTTTTCCATTTGAGGCACGGAACCCTAAAAACTCCAAAGATAATACAAAATATTAACAATATTGCAGCACACGGTTTGGGCTCCGCCCGCCCCTTGGATCTTGCCCCTAATTGCCTAAGCGTATCTACTCGCCCCCTTGAGTATTAGATACCCCAAATCGCCCCCGATTGTTAGCACTTTAAGTTTTTAACACCGACTTCAAAAAAAGGTGGAGGTTCTCAGTTTTTCGGTTTTTTATTTTTTATGTATGTTCCCCGATTACTCGAAGACGGCTAACCCGATTTGAAGTTTTTTTTTTGTTTGATAGGGTATACTTCCAAGTTCGTCCCGTTTTCATTTGGCCACGATCTGATGATGGGATCTTGGAGAAATCGAGGGAACTCTTCAAATATTATAGGCACACCTATAGCGATTTGGGTATTTTTTATAGTAACTCGTGCATTTGCACTCGAAAATCATTATTTGGTAAAAATATTTTTTGAACATTTAAAGAAATCTGTTTTTCTTAAAACTTTAATAGCTTCTTTGCGATTTAATGGTGAAGATTGAAATAAAATTGCACATGAAGTTAAAAAGTGTAATTTGGAATCTAATCACGTTACATAATCTTTTCAATGTTAAACAATAAAATTTTGTTACACTTTTTGGTTTATGAGATATTTTTTTAGATAATTAAATAAAAATCACAGATCAAAGTTATGGAATGATCACTTATGACTAAAAAAATGTACAGAATTATTACAGATTTTCTAATTAAAGATTACGGTTTTGTAAAAAAAAAGAACTATTGTAGGTAGTGTATACAGGCTGTGGCGTAAATAGTGGTCCACCTTTAAGGATTCGATGTACCAGATAGTTTACTATAACCTAGTACAATATTAACCATTTGTAACCAAGGGTTCCTGAATTATTATTTTTTTCTATTTTTATACGAAATTTCTATCTTTGGTTACAAATTCGGTTGTAGTTTAAAAAAAAAACATACTTTTCTTACTTTGATTTCTGTTAATAACTGCTGAATACTAGAGCTATCGTGGAAACATGTGTTATTGTGATACCATTTGCCTAATGTCATCTCATGATGGACCAGTCGAACATCAGAGCTATATCAGATGATACCATAGAAATGTCGGGTGCAGACTTTTGACATTCCAAGTTAACCATTTTTATTCGGGTTGGGCTACCATTATTTAAAGTAATAAAAATATTGTCCATTAATGCTTTAAAAATTTGAACGCCCCTACTATCCGTTTTATATGACCAATTAGAATGGTGTCCATTCAAATCTCCGAGAATGATCGTATTTTTAGTAGAATAGAAAGTAAAGCATCCCAATCGTTTTGAGAAGTTCTGTTCGACGGGGGACAATAAACAGAAGTAATAATTTTAAAGACGCCACAGTTGAATACTTGTACGCATACCTACTAATTCTATATCTTGGTTACTGAGTTGGACTTCATATATTTGAGATTTTATTGATTTGTGGGTAAGAATTGCAACCCCTCCATACCCATCAAACCGATCTTTTCAATAGATTGTGTAGTTGCTCTGCCTCATGCAAGTTTCTCTATCCAGCCATGTCTCAATTTTACTTCACGGCGATCTGAAATATAATTCGTTAAACAAAGTAGTAATTCTTATGCACAGCGTAGACATCGCGTTCGTTTAGATAAAAAATATTATAATATTTTTTTAATAGAATTATCGTCCTTGGTGGCAACACACGCAGGAATGTCACTTTTCTTTCGCGCGCGTTTTTTCATCGCACGAAAAAATTTGCTCTCTTAAAATTATTCATTTAAAATAAGTTTACGGAACTTTTTACTAGAATAACAAATGTTAATTATGTTAAGTGATAGAAAGTGCAATAAGTGCATCGTTAGTGAAAACCTGAGACGGACAAGGCGTCCATCAACGATATTAACAGGAAAGCTGATAAATTACCTACATCAGAACTAACTAGAAGCAGCTTTAGTCTTGAGTTCCTGACCCACATTAGATGTACTTAGATCCGGAGGCCTCCCACAATCCTAATGAGCGAGAATGCCTGGCTTTAACTGACCACTTTGTACGTGATACTGACAGTGTTTTACAAGCACTATGGTGGACATTAACACAACACAACTTGTTAAAGCATTACCTATCTCTCCAGTGGACACGAGATGTCTTTAGTAACGTTATCTCCACGTTACTAGCTGGATGAGAAGCTACCAGAGAGGCACGTGATGCCCTTAGCGATGTAACTGTACATAGCTAGCTGGTACGCGCTTGTCAACATTACCCCTCCAGTAAGCACGAGATGCTCTCAGTAACGCTAATTCTACGTTACCAGCTGAATATGAAACTACCAATGTAGCACGTGATGCACTTAGCGATGTTATTCTACATAGCTAACGCTGGTATGTACTCGTCACCAGGGGTAAGTCACATTTCTATGATCTTGGCTAAGGAATTGTCAAAAGTGGTTCTATATACTTTTAATTTACAAGCATGAAGGTTGCGAGACAGCCTTACTTAACCCTGCACACTGTCTGTGTGTTATAAACTTGCAAAAGCGTTATACTTCCTATAGTGAGTGTGGAATTCTGCCTCGCTAACTAAATTGTTATCAACGAGTACAAGGTACTCTCAACAACATTGATTCTATGTTGCTAACTGGCACATATCTGACATGGTGTGCACATGCTTAGCACGAGATGCTTATAGCATGTTATCTCAATACTACGTGATCTAGCTTTCATATCGAGGATTGCCATTTTTAACAAACAAAATATAGCTAATTAAAAGATATCACTGTGTACGAGATACTCAGTGACTTATCTAGCTCTAGGTGGCTTAATTATCCTGCCAAAAACTGATAAATGATATCTGTTTTGTAAACTAAAACAATAATGCAAAATTGTGCAATTTTTACAGGCATACATTTAAATACACAAGATACTTTGTAAACATGATTCTGTGATACAATGGCTGACTGAATACAAAGTATTATTCCATGCTCCCATACTTATTCACCCCATTTAGATTCCTCTAAATTGAGGAAACAAGGGATTGAGATATTCCAGAAACAAGCCGTACTAGTTATTACCCCTATCATAGGGAAAGCAGTGACTGACCCTATGCTTATGAAGAACATAAGACAAACACAAATTGTTGATTAACTTGGCTGATGCAGCAAAACCAGCTGGCAATGCCCACTGCCACCAAACTAAAACCAGAACAAAAGTTATATAATCTCTAATTGACATAACTTTAATTCATCCTATTTGATAAACAAACCGAAACAATCACAAACTTGAGTACACAATGTCTTAGCTACAAACAAGAACAATAACAACTATTCAATAAATATTAAAACCACAAGACATTCTCATGATAATAGTGAAACTTACCAGTTCTATGGCGAAAATGTAAAACAAGCACAACATTAGTTGATTTACTTACTTTTGTAAATAACAAAATAAAACATCCTTCTACCGGGTCAATAACAGGAATCACACCATTGAAAACCACCACCACAATATCTTATGATGTTTTGGTTTAATCTAATCGGTTGGAATGGACTATGTCTGAAAAATAAATGAACTTTTTTTGTCACTGAAAATAAAAATCAATATATATGGTGGACCTCAACAACAACCCGGCTTATATTCCAAAATAACAATTCAAGAAGACCAATACTGGAATAAATGCTGGCAAAGCAGTTATATTCCTCTGATTCTGCTATTGGCTATGGACATAGATAAGAAAATATTTGATACCTACCAAATTCAATATCTTAACCTCTCAAAGCCATTCTCTGGAAGCTGACCCCAACATAGTTGGGAGAAGGCCGGGTAGATGATGATCCTCTCAATACCATCAAAGAACTTATTAAATATTGAGATGCATTTACAAACAATACAATAGATAGATCTACATAGAATTTATCTGAAAAATACATTTCAGTCAGTCCCAAACAAAATAGAAAATTCAGTTTCATTATGAACAAAAAAAAAAAAAATCGTCAAGACTGTCTAACCCATCTAGAGCAATAAGAATCCCACCATATCATACTGAAGGAAAATAAAAATAAAAATCCCAGTAATAACTACAAGTATGTTACAAACTGACAACTTGTACACTAATCAATTATAGCTTAGCATATCAAAATAGATAGGTATACCATATTACCTTTATGAAATCATATTATGATTTCATCCTATAGGTACAGGGGTATCACTTAGGATTATCTGGAAGATAACATTATCTACCAAATAACCAATAAAGGGTTAATTACATACACATTTACTAATACTTTTCATACTTGAATAGTCTCTTATCTCTGTTTTACCTACTAAATTACCAGTAGTGAGTGCCACTTACAGAAAACAAGGTTTTCTTACAATCTAACTTGACTGTTTATTTGGTAAAATATCGAGACTGCGATAAGACATACCAATAAATACCACTATAAGTGTGTTTAAATGTTTGGGCTTGAAAACTAATAATGCTATTTTTTAGGCTTGATTATTAAGTTTTATTTTTTTCACTTTAAACAAACCTTGAAACACCAGAACTAAAAAAAAAAAAGTGCTAGTAAACTTAGTCGCATTATTTAACATTACGCCCGGACTTCCCGAAGGGCTGGGCAGAAATGGGTGATCTTATTCAAAGCTTATAAAATCAAAATACCTAATTAATCATTTGATTGCCAACTACTAGTCTACATATTTAACAGTAGATTTAAATGATAATTGCAGCACTAAAGTGAAATTATCAAGGAAACAAAAAAAAAGGAGGGGGGGAGAACATTGTGAGGACAAAGTAGGTATTGATGGATTGTGAGTAGAACATGAACAAGATAAGGTATAATACAATAAATGTAGGTACTATGAATGAATTATCTACAAATTGCTTTACTCTAAAACTCTCCATCACCAAGTGCACATCATAACAAGTTCAATTATACAACTCCCTCACTTAAAAATGCAACTCATTACACAATCCCAATTTTGGACATATTATGAGGTCAAGGAAAAGAGTTCATATCTTTATACTTCTAAAATGAATCTAGTTTCGATTAGCTCTAAACTCGTCAAGTAATTACTGCTAGCAGAATATGTGAAACTCATATGGAAATTAGTATCGTTGAGGAAAAACCCTAAGCATCTGAAATAGACCCTTTCACCTCAAATTTGTTCAAACCTCTCTCCTATCCAGGGCATAATATACTGCCCTTATTAATTGGTGCTTACAAGTTAAAAGCCTATTCCGTATTTGAAATTCAGTTTCCAAAATACCTTTAATAACTAAAGTTATGGAAAACTAGTCCATCCAAAAATGAAATGAAACCATATCATAAAGTATATACTTACCTAAACGGAAATAACATCAACTGATCACAAGAATTTGACCAAAAAATCCTACTACATTTTTCAAAAAAAAAAAAAAAAAACACTAAGTTTGTCTGTCAGTACAATTTAGGTACAATACAATTCCACAAATGCTTACCAAAAATACCTCCCTGCTTACAACATTCAGGGGCTAAAAGATCCTGTTACACCCTATGAAAGTTTAACTACTAAGGACTTCACAGCCATGGCGCCTCTTATTCAGATCACTAGATAACTGACATTCTTTAAAATACCCTAATGATAATCTTTACAATTCATCTTCTAGACTCACTGAGCTCGACACTTACCTTGACAGCAAGATGTAATGTGCAACTCAATTCTCACTCATTAAGCACAACAGTATCCCAAATAACTTAACTATTTACAGACAGATCTGAGAATGCTATTCTCAATCATGGAAACTTTTAAAGTAACATCATAACATTACGCCTTGTTTCCCCGAATGTTTCACCCAGTTTTACACTTTTAAAGCATTCATATCATAATATCCTCCTGGTATATTAATTCAGAACAACTTTATAAAATTTGTATAAACACAAGCTGGGTTAAATGTGGTAGGAAGTGAGAGTGATACTAATAATTCACCTCCCACAGCACAAAACATACAGTAGCTCAACTTAGTGCTGGCATCAATTGAAATAGACACAGTGCCAACCAACATTGTGTTGATGATTATACCTCATTACTGATGAAAAATAGTTACAATTAACACTATTAATTAAGCAACGTTATTAAGAATTTATTTAAAATGGATACGCCAAAAGCATATATATTGTACATTAAATATTAAATGTGAACAGTTATGGACTTATATACATACCAATTACAGATGTACATGACGTTCACATAAAACAAAGCAACCTTCTTAAATTACATAAAATTAAAATATTGTATTCAGAAAGAATGATAAAAGTACCTAATAAATCAGAATATGCCGTAACTTATTAACTAACTAAATTATTGCAGACAACTCTGAACATCTACTTTGTTTAACGAATTATATTTCAGATCGCCGTGAAGTAAAATTGGGAATCAAACGAGCTTACCTGTTAAGCGAAGTCTTGATTCTAATTTTACGAACAGCGATCTGAAATATAATTACCCACCCGCCACTAGCTAATAGCCCCAAAGCTGCAATAATTAGTCTACTTAATTCACTTATTTTTCCAGGAAAACCTAGTGAATGTAAGTATGCGGAACTACTCTGTACAGAAAACAGAGCTTGTTCTCCATCATAAGGATCTCTAAAATTAGTGACATTCCTGCGTGTGTTGCCACCAAGGACGATAATTCTATTAAAAAAATATTATAATATTTTATATCTAAACGAACGCGATGTCTACGCTGTGCATAAGAATTACTACTTTGTTTAACGAATTATATTTCAGATCGCCGTTCGTAAAATTAGAATCAAGACTTCGCTTAACAGGTAAGCTCGTTTGATTCCCAATTTTGGCTGCAATGTGTATATGTTCCTGTTTCAACAGTTGTTCCAATAAAATTATTTTAGGTTTAACGCTTTGAGCATTTCATTGAAGAAAGTTTAGTTTGATACTAGTTTCGTAGTTATCCATTAAATAATTTAAACAATTTCTTCATCATTCGCCAATCCGACACGTTATCAACAAACACTAAAATCAACCATTCTACACAACATTGAACCGCCATTTAATTTTTTTCTGCTACAGAACTTCTTTTCAAAAATACGATCTCCTTTTTTAGCCTAGCTATAAGCTCATCAAAATGCACCTCTCTCTTTTGAGTCACTTCGGGATCATCGCGATTGCTCGATTCCTTTGAATTCTCCGATTCCTCCCCTGTTGGTAACCAGTGGTTCCAATCATCTTCTTTAGCAACCCGTGCTTTTTCGTGTGTTTTAGGACTTTTTTCCTTTTCTGTAGTAGGTGGACTATGAACCCCCTGCAAATACAGGTAAGCTTGATCTCTGTGTGGGTTCGATGTTACTATGCAGCGGAGGAAAAAGATTATCTATGTTTGTTAAGTTAATGGGTTCCGTCTTTTCTCTGTATGTAGAAGGGACTACATATAACGATAAGGCCTTCCTATGAGTACAATTAAACTCTGTCATAAGTTCCTTGAGTTTGTTTTCTTTTAAATATGCAGGGAAAATTTTATACAATGCCACGTGTTGTCCGATTTAAGGATTTGAATCTTTGTATGTCTCAGTTCGGGTGATTATTACCACATTTTGGGCACAGTGTATTCTTATTTGTGCATACTCTAGCTGTATGCCCAAACTTCCAGCAATGTGAGCATTGCGACACAGGGAATGCAAATGGCTCTACGTTAATCCTCAATCCATCTGCGTAAACATATGCTGGTAACAGGTCTCCTTTGAAACATAACCGAACTGCTTCACTTGTAATCCATAAATCTTCTGACGACTCATTAATATTACGCCTCTGTAGTCGCTGCAATGAAACGAACTCAAACATCTCTGTGCAAGTTATACAACTCTTAAGGTCATCTTCAGTTAGGTAGATATCAACGTCTTTGATGACACTGTATGAATAGGTTTTGATATCTGGTCTACTAAATCTCCAGACCAATTCAATAAGGTCTTTACAAGTTTCGAGCTTAATTGCGCACAACTCGTTTGTACAATCAATACGAACTCTGTAATTAGTGATGTATTTTACCTTCATTATATTTCTCATACCTTTCTCTTTCAATAATCTTGCAAGACCAAACTGCCTTGGTAGCTTTTCTTTAGCGGAAACGTAAAGCTCAGCACTGCTTTCTTTGACCTTCTTATTCTTATTTTGTACTAATGTCCATTCTGTCTCGTCCTCCTCTCTGTCCCGGTTTATCGGCCTCACCAAATTTTCCTTGGTTGCCACGTCCATATTAGATTGCTCCACCACGTCTTGTTCCGATGATGAATTGCTGCTGCTAGTCAAAACACTTGTTAAATCAACATTTTTGTTAAAAAGTTCATTATCATCCTCCATTGTAAATAATTATTATAATAAACATATTCTATTAGTTAATGATGTACTAGTCCGCTTCAAGGTCAACGACGACAACTCACAGTTTCGAGTTGGTGCAATTTTTTTTTTAAAATAATTTTAAAACAGAAACATTTTAATTTTTTAAGTTTAACTCTATGATTCAGTAGTACTACTTAGGGCAAATCGTTCTACCGCGGGAAAACAACTATTAAAATTTCAGCGAGTATATAGAATAAACAGTAGTGGTCCCAAGATTGAACCTTGTGGAACACTCGAGGTTATATACACTACATCAGACTGATGACCATTCACGACAATCTTTTGTGTTCTATTTTTAATATAGGATGAGAACCAGCGAAGCAAATTTCCCCGTATACCATTAAACGCAATCTTATTCAGTACGATTTCATGGTCGACCCTGTTAAAAGCTTTTTTGAAATTTTTATAAACCGCGTCAACTTGCAACCGCCTGTTCATGTTTTTAAAAAGATAACTAGAATAAAATAAAATGATAAATTTGAAGCAGTCGAACGTCTCTGAACATACCCATGTTGCTCCGGGATAATGACACTGTGTAAGATTGGATAGATTTCATTGTGTACGAGTCTCTCAAAAAGTTTTGACATGGTCTACAGAATCGAGATAGACTGGCATTGCTCTACGTCATGTTTTGAGCCATTCTTGTGTACTGGCGTGATGTTAGCCCGTTTGCATTATCCGGGAAAACACCCTTGCTTAAAAATTTATTGTAAATAATAAAGAGTGGCTTACAGATACTGCCAGCGGCGGCCTTTTTTTTTTTTTTTTGAGGGTGGGAAATCATCAAATAACTTCTCCCGCTCTGGGCGGAGCGGGAGGGCGTGTCAGACTCTTACTGACTAAAACCCACCCGTGTTCCTTCGGCTGCCCTGTTGCCGGGGGCCACGATCTCCCTTTCGGTTTTCATCGCAACCCCGGCAGGCATCGGCCCTAGTGGACCCCTTCGAATCTGCTGACATCTCTTTGAGGCGCGCGTGGAACACAACGCGCCGTCGACCCGGGCCTGGTCCTTATCGGACGGTGAGCCACCCATTGCTCACCGCCCGCAAGCCCGCGCCTACGGTGGCCGGAAATCGCCTCGCGATTCCCGACGCCCTGGGCGTCTCCTCCTGCGGCGGTTAGGGGCATGAGGGCGCGAAATTTGCCTCTCCCTCACGCGTTCCGCCTCCTCCTTCGCGAGCATTACCGCTTCGCAGAAGGAGGTGACGGCCTCCCATTTCCTCTCGCTCCGTACCATGGCCTGAACCAGGGCCGGACGCGAGAGATCACCGCCGCCGATCGCCTCCACGAGGACACGGCGATGCTCCGCCCAAGCTGGGCAGACCTCCACCGTATGCTCCACCGTGTCCTCCGGGCGATCCACACAATGGTGACACCCGGGCGTTTCCTCCCGCCTTATCCTGTGCAGGAACCTCCCGAAACTGCCGTGTCCGGTGAGGACCTGCGTCAGGCGGAAGGTGAGGACGCCGTGGCGCCTCTCTAGCCACTCCTCAAAGAGGGGTCTTATCGCCGCAATTGTGGCGTGCCCAGCGCTGGGTTGCGACAATCGCACTCTCCATGACGCCATGAGATCCCGCCGGAGCTCTGTCCGCTGTGCCGCGATTTCTCGCGGCAGCGGAGTTAAGCCCCGGCGTTTCGCCTCCTCGCGCCACTCCCAAATGTGCGCGAGGACCTTTGCCTCCAGATCCCATGGCGGTAATCCGGCAAGGAGGCTCGCCGCCTCGCAGGAGACCGTGCGGTATCCTCGGGCCAGCCGGATGGCCATGACCCTCTGGGACGCGTTCAACCGGCGGGCTGGCCGCAGCCTTAGTGAACGCGCCCACACCGGTGCCCCGTAAAGGGCCATGGACCGCACGCCAGCGGCGGCCTTGAAGAACAGAGCTGGGTACCCATCGGAACCTGCTCCTTTGAATGGATCCAGTAATTTTAATCTTCCATATACAAGGTGTTCCTTTTGATATCCCATAACTCTAAGGCAGGGGTTCCCAACCTTTTAACAAACGCGCCCCCCTAACTTTCTTTTAAAATCACTACGCCCCTGAGTTACTTTGTCGATAAGCAGAAATGCATAAGAATGTACAGCGAGTGAAACTGAGGTCGAAAATGTTAGCACTTTTTTGACCATTCAAACAGAAAAAGAAGTTGCTTTGTCGACTTATGCAGAAAAGTTGAAGAATCAAGAGAATATAGAAAGGAAGAGCGAGCAAAATGAGTTCGAAAATTGTAGCACGCCGCCTCGGATAGGTTCGGTTTTCTTAAGTCCATTCATACAGAAGTAGTATTTTCTTTTTTCAACTTATTCGGAAAAGCTGAAGCTCATTTTACAGTAACTACCAGTGGTGGTGCGTGGTAAAAAGACACAGGTAAGTCAGAGTAACAAAAAAAATTATACTTCAGACTTTCGTCGTGGCGGCGAAAAGTTACTTCTTGTTTACCTATCAAAATAACGGTGTTAATAAACGGTTTCATTAAATTCCTATTTCGATCTACTTTTCTATTATCAGCTTCATGCACATTAGTGAAAATAATACTATTCCTACCAGTCTCGAACTCTGAAAACAGCTAAGTACGAATATGTTTTTCAGTCTGCACATCTTTTTTGATGAATTCGTCAGAATCAAATTAAAAAAAAAACTTTTTATTCCATAAACTACTAAAAACTAACAAAACTAAACACGGGGACAATACATTTTATTTAATTTACCACAGTCAGTCATTGATATTTATCGTAAAAAGAAACATTAAAATGTTTTAAAAAACCATCACGTCGTTTGTAATTTATAGTCATACCTGGGTGAGCACGGCCTAACTTAGTTATGTGTTTCATATTTTCAAAACTTAACCGTGAAAAGCATGTTTCCTCACAAAATAAATAATCTATCTATAAACAAGCCGCTATTCCTAATCCTTCCGATCGTAATAATTACTTTTCAAATCTACTCTGAATAAGTAATTTCAACATAATAAACTATCTACTTACCCCAAATACACACGACACAACGTACCTAACACAACGTACGTATCCAATACAACGTACTTTACTTTCACATTCACTAAACTCAATACACTTAAAAAATACTATTTTAATCACAATAATCACTGTCTACAAACAAATATTACTACTACTAGTAATGATAAACTAATGAATTCAATAAATACTGCACCATGCTCATTATGGAGGTGCCAGCAGTTGTTGCAGCTGAGCACGTAGCTTTAAATTCCCCGACTAATAATCATGATCAAAACTTTGATCTAGCCCATCATCCCATACTTGATGTCCTTCCTCCGGTTGACGCTCGTACCCCACAGGGGGTGCCCTCAGCGAGCGTTCACCTAGTTTTAATAAGCATAGTTGAATAACCCCTGGCTGGAGGTTTTAAGTGTAGTCGCTTAAGGCACCCACAAGAAAGCCCAGTTAAGTAGTCATGATCTCAGAGGTCAACTACGGGATGCCCTACCTAAAAAAAAGGGAATTGCTGAACGAACAAAATCCAAATTAATATGGTTCTAATGTGGTTACGTCAAAAAACCACCACACATTGTCAATCGAATGAAGAAATGTTTACGAACTCCCAGCCGAACGCATTACGACATTCAACGAAAACTACCGAATCAATTGCGTGTGCTAGAAAGAGGTGATACAATAGCAAGAATTCTTTCTCGCTCCCGCGCGCACATGTCTGCTACTGTGTCCCTATCGTAACTCGTTGCAGATCGGCTTACCCGGCTGCTAAAAAACCGCGGTGTCCCGTGACCGATGTGACGTATGATGGACTTTATTTTGTAAGGAAATTGAATTCACGATAAGCCGGACGCGCCTACGAGTTCTTTTAGCGCAGTGTTTTGTTGTTAGGATATTAAGACAATTTTTTTTATGTATGTAGGCGTTTTGTAATGCTTTATTTTATGGTGTATCAAATACTTAGTTTGATTATTCATGACGATAGAGTGATTATGTTCCGAATCTCCGAAGGGAAGCCGGTAGGAATCGGCTTGTCGATAAGACCCCTCTTTGAGGAGTGGCTGGAAAGGCGCCACGGCGTCCTCACCTTCCGCCTGACACAAGTCCTCACCGGACATGGTTGTTTCGGGAGGTTCCTGCTCAGGATAAGGCGGGAGGACACGCCCGGGTGTCACCATTGTGTGGATCGCCCGGAGGACACGGTGGAGCATACGGTGGAGGTCTGCCCAGCTTGGGCGGAGCATCGCCGAGTCCTCGTGGAGGCGATCGGCGGCGGTGATCTCTCGCGTCCGACCCTGGTTCAGGCCATGGTACGGAGCGAGAGGAAATGGGAGGCCGTCACCTCCTTCTGCGAAGCTGTAATGCTCGCGAAGGAGGAGGCGGAACGCGTGAGGGAGAGGCAAATTTCGCGCCTTCACGCCCTTAACCGCCGCAGGAGGAGGCGCCCAGGGCGTCGGGAATCGCGAGGCGATTTCCGGCCACCGTAGGCACGGGCTTGCGGACGGTAAGCAATGGGTAAGCTGGCCGTCCGATAAGGACCAGGCTCGGGTCGACGGCGCGTTGTGTTCCAGGCGCGCCTCAAAGAGATGTCAGCAGAATCGACGGGGTCCACTAGGGCCGATGCCTGCCGGGGTTGCGAAGAAAACCGAAAGGGAGATCGTGGCCCCCGGCAACAGGGCAACCGAAGGAACACGGGTGGGTTTTAGTCAGTAAGAGTCTGACACGCCCTCCTGCTCCGCCCAGAGCGGGAGAAGTTATTTGATGATTTCCCACCCAAAAAAAAAGGAATCGGCTTGTATCTCCGCCCCTGAACTACCTACAATATTATGAAACGTTCGGGTAAATCTAGCCTGTACCTTTTCTAAATCAAGAACATTAAATTTTATAAATCTATAGTTTATTATGAGAGCCGCCGCTCTCCCCATTGGTCACTCCAAGCCCCCCGAGGAAGGCGCGGCCCGCCGACGGTTGGGAATCCCTGCTCTTAGGGTATTTAAGATCATCTGTCGATTGGCCTTTAGAAGTCCATAACAATTAAAATTATTTTTGTGTCTCGTTAATTACAGTTGAAGGTTTAATGAGACCATGTCAAAGAATCAACTGCCGTAATAATAAAAATGTTTTTTTAATTTTTCATTCAAAGTATGTAATTCGACAAAGTCACAATTATTTATGTAAAACACCCTTACAGGAAATATAAAGAAACATTTAATTTAGGCTACTTTTGTTCATAAAAAAAATAAAAAAATATGACGTCGCATTTTCTTAGTTTTTAAATATAAATGATTGAAATTTTTTAAAGTCCTGACAAAATGCCTGACATAAAGCCTGACATTTCAATAAAAGTCCGGACATTTAAGTCACAAAATCCAATTATTGTTTGATCTTGTTGAAGTGATTGTTAAAGAAGATTTATATTTTGATGTGAAACATCTGTACAGGGATCTGACCCCCTTTTTATAAAGGCCCCCGACCAATCAGAGCGCTCCAAATTTGCACTTGGCACTATCGCTTGGCGTTCGAACAATCAGAACGCGTCAATTTTGCACACGGCACTAATGCGACCTTTGTATGGGGAACTTAAATCAGCCTTTTTCTGTGGGGAAACGTTCCTTTACAATGTCTTTCTTATTTTTAAGACATAGTAACTTATTCTAACTAATTACAAAAAAACCGTACTAAAAAACCTTGATTTAGACCCTAAAAATTACAAATTTACTTAACGGTCCTCGTTACGGTAAAGTTTCTTAGTAGTTAAGCTTAAATATGGCACGTCGATGATACAGTTAGCGCCACCTAGCGCGCTAAATTGGTAACATTAGCAGTCTAGAAACTTCCCATAATTTTCTAGCACTTTTCCGAAACTAGTGGAAAATAATAATAACATAAAATAACTACCTATTTAGTTATTTAGATGTCACCGCTAACTTTTGACTTGTTTATGCGTTATCTTAAATATGTTACTTTGTTTTTATCTTACTAGATTCTAATAAGAAAACTAATAACTAGGTTCGACTAGGAAACTAATTAGAACATTATTAAACACTTGAAATTCTAACTAGAAACTAAGAACGAATGGAAAGGTCCGTCAAGGCTCCGCTGCTACTTGTGCTACGGTGCACAGACAGGGCCACAACTCACATTTTGAGACTTAACACTTTTTCTTAACACTTAACACTTATTCTATACCTATTCTTCGTACTATACTCGGCCTCCATTAAACTATCCTTATAAGCATATTACCTGTATGTAATAATTTTGTTCTTTCACATCTGCCAGGCGTCCTGCTACGGCTCATTTTTTGTTTTCCATGAATGAGAAGTTTATAAATATTAAAGACTTATTTGATATTACTTAAATAAGTTTTATTACTCGTATTCCATCTAAGCCAAAAATCCGGACAAATGAAAGAGCAGGACAAAAGTCTAGAAGTCCGGACAAATCCGGACGGATGGTAACCCTACTTGTACATATCAATGAAACTTAGATACACACATCGAGTCTAGTGTTATATTATATTTGAACAAAAAATAAATTAATAGTTTAAAAAACACTAAAAAACACGCTTTTATAGGTGCACGTAAAAGTCAAAAATAAATTACGGATCGTTCAAGTTGTCTCTATTTCTGGGCTGAAATGTAAACTATGTGCTTTTAATTATAATATTTGATTGTAAAAGCGTGGGGCGCTGGAACAGGAAAGATTTTTTGTATACCTTGCTGAGAAATCAAGTTAAGCGATGTTTCGGGAAGCAGGTTACAGAGATCGGCGCTCTAACTAGAGTTGCAGCACGACTAGTAGGAGGCTCTACATTAAACAGTCTGTTCAAAGTATCAGTCAACGGTGGCAAAATGTAGAGTTCTTGTTCGTGTATTTGTTTACAAGAAAGTCTTTCCTGCTCCAGCGCCCCACGCTTTTACAATCAAATATTATAATTAAAAGCACATAGTTTACACTTCAGCCCAGAAATAGAGACAACTTGAACGATCCGTAATTTATTTTTGACTTTTACGTGCACCTATAAAAGCGTGTTTTTTAGTGTTTTTTAAACTATTAATTTATTTTAAACATTTATTTTAAATAGACGAATGAGCCCGCATCCTCTCCATCTCCGCCAGTGCATCTGTATTGCATGGTGTCTTACCTGTCAGCTTAGAACAATCTAGCTCTTCAATCTGGAGACCACTAAGTGATTTTACTCGACTTAGCGTCACATATGCCTGTCCATCCGCAAAAGTACGGGACCCTAAGTACACCACGGCGTGGTCTACCGTACCTTGTATCGTGCCTTGCATCTTGTGTACGGTAGATGCCCAACTTAAAATCACTGGGAACATGCGCCTTTCCACCGTACCGTAGCTGTACTTGGCCGGGAATTGGATGCCTATAGGCTGAATTAGGTGCTCGCCGTCGTTACCGAAATTAACTTTGATGGACGGGATGTCGGTTTCATACATTTTGGTCGCGTCTAAAGTGTGGCCAGACGATGTCCGTGATAAAACCATTTTCCTTTTCTTTTTGTAGTCTCCGTTTTCTTTGTGTTGCTGTTTCTTTTTGTTTAGTTTTTACCATAGTATTCCCACGAGTATAGGACAATTAAACGGTCAACCCCCCCAGAGGTCCGAGTAGAGGAGCAAGGCTACTTACAACAGGGTTTCGCCCGGTTCCCTGAGGTGACGCTAGCGACATGACATTTGTAACCACCCTCATGTCATTCAGCCCTCGGCACGTTTCTCACCTTGGCTTGGGTGGGATCTTTAACAAGCTACTACCCCATTTACACGTCAATATACATCGTATGCTAATATCCATCATGAAGTTCCAGTTCAAATCTTTCGGCTCCATCATCAGATCAGCTCGATAGTACCATATTATTGTATTCAGACCTTGGACCTTGAAACCTAATCGTGGTCAAAGTTCATTTCGTGGTCAAAGTTCATTACAAGACCTTTCTAACAAGTCCAAACACGGCTATAATACGATCATCCATCATGAAGTTCCAGTTCATATCTTCTGGCTCCATCATCAGATCAGCTCGACAGTACCATATTATTGTATTCAGACCTTGAAACCTAATCGTGGTCAAAGTTCATTACAAGACCTTTCTAACAAATCCAAACACGGCTATGATACGATATTTCATCATGGAATGCTAGTGCCTATCTTCAGGCTTCATCATCAGACCTTGAAACCTAATCATGGTCAACGTTCATTACAAGACCTTTCTAACAAGTCCAAACACGGCTATGATACGATCATCCATCATGAAGTTCCAGTTCATATCTTCCGGCTCCATCATCAGATCAGCTCGACAGTACCATGTTATTGTATTGTCATCAAAATCACATACAACTGCCAATTTTCATAACGCTACGATCTTTAGAAGATGGTTAAATTAGTTTTCTTAGATTTGATTACATAGTTACATACATACAGGTCGACCTAATAAAAGCGTGTTAATATATACATGCCAGTAGATTGTTTGACCACGTTGTACGTATATATACACGTGTATGATGGAGTGAATGCATACAAAAAGGTGCTCAGAAAAGTATCTATTGCAGAAATTATTTGGAATCACCCGAACCAGCATTTGATTTACCAACACAACGTGATCTTTTCCATCCTTATGACAAGCGATACGCAGGATTGCGTCAGTTTTTTATGATTCAGAGAGTAAATCAAGAGTTCAATGTTTAGCCTGTTTAGCTCAATCATTGGCTTGGCTCCACAAGGACACTATTGGCCAACATTTGTTTGTAGGTAAGGTATCTATTTATCTCGTCTGCCCGGACCCTCCACCTCCCTCCCCTCTCCCCCTCCCGCTCGCATCGCTGCCGCCGCGCCGGCTGCATCCCCGCTGCAATGATATGGATCGGGATAAGGTTGCGTGTTCACTGCACCATCTCGTTACGAAAAATGCTTTTCATAACAGCTATTGCATTGTGAGAATGTTCGATGTCGTCTAGCGCATTGTTTATTGCTCGTTACTATTTTTACCAGACTACGGCAAAGCCAAAAGGAAGGGTTATGATTTTAGCAGTCTATGTATGTATGTATGTATGTATGTTTGTATGTATGTATGTATGTATGTATGTATGTATGTATGTATGTATGTATGTTTGTATGTATGTATGTATGTATGTATGTATGTTTGTTTGCTTTTACGTGTGTTCCACCGTAGCGCCTGAATATGGCAATGGCACGTACAATTTTAACATCGTTATACCACCATCCGCCATCCGGTTGCCTCTCCGATAAAATTTTACGTGCCATTGCTTTAACTAAAACTACTGAACCGATTTTTGTGAATGAGGTATCAATAGATTTTTAATAATGGTCCGGGTGACATCGGCTATACATATAAATTATCTCTAAATTTAATATGGTAGACTTTTTACACTTAAATTTTTGACCTCGAAAAATAATAATTTGAGATAATCATGACATGTTTGGTATCAAAAGAAAGCTCTTCACGAGCACGTTGCAAATATGTGTTTATTTAATATTGTCTAAGTAAATAATAATGTTTAATTTGGTAAAAACGAGAGCCGAAGGCGAGACTGCGTTACTTATGGGGCGCGGCTGTAAAATTAATACCTATTAAATTAAATAATAAAAAGCATGATTAAAATATGTATTTCTGCCCTATTGCATTACTATTATTTATTTTGTCGCAACGTTTATCAAACGTTAAAACGGAAAAGTTTAAAATAAAAAATTAAGTTTAAAAAACTGTAACCCAACTACGGAAAAATAAACGTCATCTAAAAGTACGAAACAAGAAAATATTCCAGACAGAAATCAAAACATAGGTACAAAAATGGTCAAGGTAAAGCCGTGGTCGCATGCCTGTATAATGTGGGTGCCAGGAACACCTACAAAATGTCATGCGACGAACGCTTAACTTTGAGCATTTTTGTACCTGTCTTGATTTCTGTCTGATATATTTTCTTGTTTCGTACTTTTTAGATCAGTTTTATTTTTCCGTAGTCGGGTTACAGTTTTTTAAACTTATTTTTTATTTATTTACGATTTCATTCAATGGTTTCTTCAGTCAGTCACAAGTTGTTAGGTCTCGGAGTAAGATTATACACTATTTCGCGTGTTGCTGGAGTATTTTTTTTTTAATTCGGTAGTTATTTATTATAAATCATGAAACGTGATGTGGTCTGGTGTAAGCCGACGTACGCACGGACGTCATAAAAGCGCGGCGGGATTTTCAACTCTCGGTGATATGCCGATCGTTGAGAATCCAACGCTCTGGGACGCACTCTAGTACCAGCGCGTTGAAAAAACACACTGTTGGATTTTCAACTCTCGGCGCTAAGCAGAGCGTTAAAAATTATGTGCACGAAAAAAAATCGCCGCGAATTTATGACGTCCGTGCGTACGTGGGCTTAGTGAACTGCACGGAGGTCACGTCGGTGTCGTGACGTAGGAGGGTGCAAGCCGACGGGAGCGGGGTGGTGCGTGGGATGGGACGGCCGGGGCGCATCCAGCGGAGGCTGCGCGCCAGTCCGGGGCTGCCACTCCGCCAGTCAACCGCCGGCGGGCGCGAGCCGCGTCTGCAATGTTTCACTGTATAGTACAGCCGCGCCACGACTGGGGCCCGCCCGACCTCGCCAATGCTTTCCCTGGTACGACCGCCGCGCCGCCGCGCCGGGGCCGGGAGCCGCGCATGCCGCTCCGCAAGCACTCTGATGGCTCCGTTATGATCTATTAATGGTTGAAAGACGCTTCGTGTTAAATGACAATAACTAATTATAACTGTGCTTACTAGAAATAAATAATTTGTGGTTTTTACCCGAATGGAGAAGCGGCGCGGCAGGCGGCGGTTCCGCGGCTCATGTGAAACTGTGTTATTGTTGTCGTTGCATTGTGTCGGATGCGTGAGAAGGCGGACCGTTCGGTTCGCTGTATGATGTGTGACGACGCATCATAAAATTCTTAACACTGCAGACCCACCATACCCCAGGCCGTACCACCAGAGGTACGGTGGGTATTTTAAAGTTAAACGTTACCACCAGGTAATAGTTTTGGTGTTGTATCACCAGTTAAAACGACATTTGCAGCAACAATTTAATTTATTTTTGTTCTCTGTTATGTTGTGATATGTGTTACAGGGTGTCCAGTTGTTTTGTTTATGTGCGCATTTTTTCTGTCAGTAATGAAGCCATCATTGATAATTTGATCCTTTCTTCTTATTTTTTGGATTATTCTCCAATGTGTGAATATGTGCCAATAATTTGAATAATTGCATCAATGTCACACACAGTACAGGTAGGTAGGTACTCATTGACACGTTTATTAATTTTAGAGTGAAACGTCCCTATAATGTTGCAGGTTGTTCAATGGCGTTCACCTAATACCTACGCTTATTACAGTAAATGAATTCATCCCATGTCTTTACAACCTTTCTTTTTCTTGTCCATACAATTATTCAATAGGTTCATCAGATGAAACCACTATTTCTCACAAATTACATTTTTCTTTCAATATTCATTTGATTCTACTTCACAGGTATGATCTTTATTTTTAATAAGGTAATATAGTATGGTAGAAAAAAAAAAACATATTAAAACAAATGAAAATTAAAGAAACAAATAAAAAAAATGAATCAAAAACTACCTTTCCAATCGTTACAGTGCCACAACATTTAATTTTACTGTAAGATGAACATCGCCGTGACATGGAGCCGTTTGTATAAGTTTTGTGGCGATGATAACGGTATTTGCCACAAAGAAGGGCGTTTAGCGTCATTTATTTGGATGAAATATATTTCAGTACCGTCCATAGGTACTATTTTCAACAACTATAAAAATTTTAGTTTTACAATTCTTAAAAAAAAACCTTTGAGTTCAATGTTTTGTGATGTGATGAATTGTCAACTGTCACGAAAGCTTTGAAAAATGTAGTCAATATTATAAGCGAGATAAGTGTTTATAATTTCCTGTCCGTCTAGTATCTACATCAGTAAAGCACTACGGTCACTTCGTACGCAGTGGTATCGTTTAACTTTAAAATACCCACTGTACTACCAGAGGTACGGCCAGGGGTACGGTGTGTCTGCAGTGTCTTAATATGAGACTCGGTAGTTGCCCTTGACAGAGATGTTCATAATGTTTTGTATTATACAATGTTTATTAGATGATGTATATTTTTTTAGTTCAATCGGAGCTTGTTACGATGTAAAGCATTGAAAGCTTAACGCAGATGTGATTACAAACTATATGAGTAGAAGGCAGGTAGCTTTCTAATCTACAGACAGACGATGATATTTAATTTAATTATCTTAAAAGATAAGTAAGTAATCTGAAAGATTGCACAACAGCCAATATTTATTTCAATTTCGTGAAGTCGAGTGCAGCATGCACGAACGGCGGTGCCAGTCGGGAGAGCGTAGGTCTGGACCCCTCGCACGGTGCGGAGTGCGACCCTCGCCCTCGGCACTCACCGCGTCCGTACACACACAGCACATCACCAACGACACGCTCGCTTTTTAGGGTTCCGTACCTAAAAAGGAAAAACGGAACCCTTGTAGGATCACTTCGTTGTCCGTCCGTCAGTCTGTCAAGAGTTCAAGACCCATTTTCTCAAGAACGCGGGGAGGTAAAAAACTTTATCAAAAAAAAAAAAAACAACCGGCTTCCAAAGAAACAATACAAAGTGAAAAATAACTTTAATTTCGGAAGTCGGTGTCTGGAATGGAATTTTTGTTTTTTGCAACCGACTTCCGAAATTAAAGTTATTTTTCACTTTGTCTTGTTTTTTTGGAAGTCGGGCGTTTTTTTTTTTGGAAAAGGATTTTATTTTTCACTTTAAAGTCGTGGTACCCCACACAAATTCGAATACCACTACCAGCTATGTAAATAATAGTCACAGAAACTTACTTATCATCCACATACTAAGTGGGAAAAAATACGTATTATTGAAGCTAACTCAAAAATATCCAAGCAAAGTTATTAAGATTTATATGGGACCACCTTGAGAGCATACCCTTTTAAACAAACGAATTTTCAAAATCGGTCCACAATTGACGGGAGAAATCGGCGGACATACATAAAAAAAAAAAAAAAACTAATAAACATACGCTACGTACATAATAACCTCCTCCTTTTTAGAGAATTAGCCGTGATGTATATCGGTGGAGAACATGTTTCTCAACTACAAGTTAAGTTTGTTCTTGGGATAAATTCATCTCAACTACGGAACCCTTCATTGTGCGTGGTTAGAAACGCACCTGGCCGGTTTTTTTTAAACAAGGTGGTCGGTGGATGCTCTCCCTGTTTGAGCAAGGTGGTCGGCGGACGCTCTCCTTGTTTGAGCAAGGTGGTCGGCGGACGCTCTCCTTGTTTGAGCAAGGTGGTTGGCGGACGTTCTCCTTGTTTGAGCAAGATGGTCGACGGACGCTCTCCTTGTTTGCCCTCGCGGAAAGTAACCCCTGCGAATTGATTTGATGGTGTGACAAGCTCAAGCTTGTGAGTGGCACATGAACCCATTGTGACGTGAGCTCGATGTGACACGAGTGGGGTTACCATTATACTCACGACTCAACCGCTTGGAACCTTTGTACGCTAGGTAGACCAAGAAACTTTATTATTTCGTTATGGAGAAGATATTCTGTCGATTGCTTAAGAGCCCATACTCCCTTAGCTCAAATTCACTTTTTACCTCGTTCGCACCACACTGCTCGTGGACTGAGTGAGAACGAGACGGAGTGGGGTGCTAGCGGCTTTGAGGCGCCAATAATTTAGGTAATTGCTTTTTACGGCGATAATAATGCTAAAAAAATAAATAATAACATAGTCGCTGCTTTATAGTTAGTTCAGTTATTATGCAAAGTTTCACGATCTAATTTGAATTATTTTTTGAATACCAGCGGTTTATTGTTCGGTTTGGAGGTAACTTTGGATTTTTTTTATCGAGAAAATTTTATGGAATCGTGTTTTCGTCTAACATAGTACTTGACGTTAATCCGTAACTTTAACATATATTTATTTCAAAATTAATGCTGCAGTGTTTTCGATATAAAGGAGGGTCATGCTAGTCCATTTGAGGTAGTATAGGCCCTTAATCTGGTGAATGTTTACTTATGGTCAATAACTTAGACATTCTCGGGAATACCTACCGACATAGTAAACTCTAAATGAAGCCTTCAGAATTATCTAAGAAGCCAGCTAAACCAGCGGTGTTGACTGTTTACACGAAGCAGTTATAAATAAACTAGTTTTGTTCACGTGCTCTGACGTCGCCTCGCACCTGTCAATCATAACGGATTCTCCCCATGTCGACACTACTAGCATGTCTAGTTCCTACTAGACAGTAGGCAGTACGCAGTACGCTACTAAGGTCTGCTGATGTCCTTCATGTCTTAGGTCTTCCTTCCTAAGGATGCTTTCATTGTTGAAAGCAACGAATGCCCAATAGTCGTTTGACAAGCAAAGTAATGGATGGCGCAGGAAGAGATATTCGTAACCCTAGGATACTGGCCAAATAACTCCGGCCTCGGAAGAAAGCAAAGACGTTGTTAGAAAACACAAACCACCAAATAACCAATCAAATAATTATTATAATAAGTAAGTACTTACTGTCCGTAACGAAAAAAAAAAGGCAAAAAAGAGACGCCATTATAATATTTATTTATTTACTTTTATTTCGCTAACCACTTTTGGTTCACAGGCGCACCGACGGCGAAGTCAGGTTCCTCGTGTGTGTTTCGTGCATGCCCATTCGGGAGAAGTGCTACTAGGGACCCATCGTTGCTTATCGTGCGGCACCGCTTGGATCGGGGATCGGCGGCTCTTGCGTTTGAGTGTGTTTGGATAAAGCCACAGTGGCTTTATCCAATCACATTCGGGGTGGTAGCCGCCTGGTTTAGACCTGGGCGGTGTTGTTCGATGGGCAACGACATGGCAACTTGTAAGGGTCAAGAAGCGCCTGCGGACCACATCAGATTGCCAAGGGTGCTATATGTCCGCAGCCGCCCCGCGATTCGGCCTGTATAACGTATGTTGGAAGGGCCATGGGAAGGTTGGAGGGACTGTCCGTAACGAAAAGGTTAACAATTGAGTTTTTGACTGCTGTCAATGGTGTCACACTTCACCTATGTTTTCATTCACTGCTAGATTTTTATAGAGTAGATCGACAGGTGAATTAAGTGAGGTTGACGAGATTTACGTATGTTGATTGTGGTTTTTGACATCGGCAGACATCCGCATGCAGCTGTCGGAGCAGACGCGCGTGCTGGAGGCGCGTGCCGAGGCCACAGCGGGCGTGGCAGGCGAGCTGCACGACTACTGTCGCCGCCGCGCTGACGCCGAGCACGAATACGCCCGCGCGCTTGACAAGCTCGCGCGCGCCGCGCACCAGCGCCACAAGGACCAGAAGCACAAGTCAGTGTCATACCCATAACGCGCACATATACTGCTACTCAAACCATACAACATCTAGTGGCTCGCGGCCCAGCCGAGCGATAACATTAGCATACTAAACAAATAATACCGATGAAAGGACAAAAAGTCATAGATTTTTGGTCTTCCAGTAATTTTTTAGGGTTCCGTAGTCAACAAGGAACCCTTATAGTTTCGCTATGTTCGTCATTCTGTTTGTCCGCGGCTTAGGTCAAAGACTCTTATTACTAGAACTAGCGACCCGCTCCTGCTTCGCACGGGTGCAATGTACTGATGCACACGTCAACATCCCAATGTTCATACGCTTAAAAAAACAAAATGCAGTATTAAACTACCAAGAAACTGCCGGATGATCCCGAATTATACAGTAACAAAATATCGTTCTGATCATCGCCGTGTGAACTGGTCTTACAATTAAAAAAAAAAACAGAAGTGATCTATTGTGTATGGATGATCCCACTATTTCGTTGAACCTGGATATATGAAAAAAAAATGCTGAGTCCTTCTCCATTTGAGGAGTTGGGACGTCCAGCCTCAACCACAACTACACTGTTATACATTAATTTTAATTATCGCAGTTCCATAAATAGCTGAGGAAAGGTCATTGACTCTGTCAGTCATGGCGCCACGCCGCGCGCCGTCAGCCATAATTATTTAGCTGTGCGTAATTTTAAATCTGTGATATCTTTTATAGTATTCATTTATATGATGTAATGTCCAGGCATATTTTAATCTTAATTAAATGACCAATTTTAATAACATATTTTATCGCATAAGAATTAATAATATACTGGTCAAAATAGCTTCGGAAACAACAATTTTTTAGGGAGTGCCTCCGCTGCCGGCGCCGGCTCCCAAAAATAACGTCATTGGGAACCTGCATGACATTACTGCCGGCAGCCGAGATTAAAAAAATCGGCTGCGTCCACATTATATACTCTGTGGCCGGCACCGCCGGTTCTAATAATGGACACCGGCGGCGCGGCGTTTATGAAAACCGTTCCAGTATTCATAACTCCAACTAACTAACCCTGACTAAAGTATTTTTTTCTATATATTCTATTCGTTTTTGGCACTCGAGGGCCGCTGCCGCGGCACCGCTCGCTTCGCTCGCTCGGCTCGTGCGTAGGGGTCACAGTTCTAACCGAAGCTTTTTTGCGTAATATTTAACCTAATCTAACTAGTTCGGTTACGGGGATTTAGTAATTGATTACTGGAATATGGAAATCATTGATTATGGAAATACTAGCTTTTGCCCGCGGGTTCGCAGGCGTAATCGTCGGAAAATATCTCACAGGAACGTACTACCGGGATTCAGAGTACTTATCATAGTGTCCTAACCCAGGTCATGGCCTATCCGTATACCATTCATTTAAATCTGTTTAGCCGTTACGGCATGAAAAGGTAACAGACAGATAATAAATCTGTTTTAAGGTTCCGTACCTCAAAATGAAAAAGTAAACCCTTAAAGGATGACTTCGTTGTCTGTCAAGACCCATTTTCTTAGGAACGCGTGGAGGCATCAAGTTGATATATATATATATCAACTTGATGCCTCCAGGCGTTCCCATCAAAAACTAAGGCTAAGCACGCACTACAAATATTGATGGTTGCGATTTTAAACTGCGAAATAAAATCGTAAACTAAAATAATTCCTACGCGCATTCGCAAACGATTTCTTTTGGCAGAAGGCGGACTCTAGTTAGTGGTATTGTTCACAGATTGGCGAATATTATCCGCAACGATTAAAATTCGTAGTCCCCGTTCAGCCTTAGATCTACGGTCCTTTGGATCTGTAACTAAAATCAAACTCCCAAGTCAACGCAATAAAAAAATACGGCCATTTATGCCGCATATTTTGATACCCGCAAATAAACCAAAGCCTATTTAGTACTTCCCGTTGGCACAGCAGCATGCAGTTTGCCGAGAAGCAAGGTCAAGTACAGAGCAAAATCTGAAAATTGGTAATTTATAGTTATATATGAATGGCAAAGTTAAGTTTGTTCTTTAATCTGGGATCAAAATCTCATAGACCGTGTCTTAAAGTAACATTTAGTCTGTATTTCATTCAAATCGGTACTATGCAGTCTATTAAAATTTCTTTTTCAATTGAAAAGTTAATTTTGTCGTTCACTCCGGATTTGGAAATTTAGGCAGCCCACCCTAATTTCCAAATCCGGAGTGAAGGACAAACTTAACTTTTCAATAAGTCATTATTAATTAATATTTAGTCTGTATTTCATTCAAATCGGTACTATCCAGTCTATTAAAAGTTCTTTTTCAATTGAAAAGTTTGTCCTTCACTCCGGATTTGGAAATTTGGGCAGCCGAGCAAGCACAGCTTTGAGACGGAACCCTCCAGGCGCAAGTCCTACTCACACTTGATCGGTTTTATTAATATGATTATTAATGCCTTAAAATACGAATTATTCATTTTACTAATTTTTTTTTTGTCTTTGACACATCTCGGGACCCTGAGGTCCCGGACCTTTGGAAGGCGTACGAGGGGCCGAAGCCAACTCGCAGAGGCCCGTTAGACGTTTTGAATTAAATGGGGCATCAACCGACGATTATCCTGTTCACGCTATGCAAGTACACCCAAGGACAACCCCCGGTTGGTACAAGACTATTGTATGGAAACAAAGATATTGGATTATGGGTATGGGTGTCTAAGTGAACTGGTTTTCTAGAGCTATAGAAAGACTATGGCCCCTGCCTAACCAATATTTTATATAAAATACACAGGTAAAAGGACAGCGGGTGACTTGCACACTCATTAAAGGGCCTCTGAAAACGGTCGCTGGCACAGAGTGTCGCAGCAACAAGGGGGCAATATGTCCTGAGGTGCTTATGACGAGTGGAGAGATATTCCACGGCTATCAGGACAATCCCGGAACTACGGTCAAGATCCCTACCAGCATCTTACTGGAATACTTCCTTCCTCCGAGCACATTTGCTCTTGCGAATCTCCACTCAAGCCAGCCAATAAAGGCAAGAAAGAGGTGGGAGCTCTGTTTCTCGCCAGTGTTCACTTCAGCCAGCAAATTAAGGCAAGCCAGAGGTGAGGAACAAGATAACTCCCGTGAGATAGGGTCCGTGGGGTCGCTACTGGCCAACAGCTCGCCACATGCGCGGACTTAGGACTATATTTCCAATCCCTCAAATCTCTTGAATAAGACCCAAAAAATGTGAATTTTAAAACAATCCCCTATTTGACCCCTTTGTGATTTTACAATAACGCTGAAACGCGTAATTCTTTATTTCTTACCAAAAGCATAGTTTTGAAATTTAATATCCCTTACTTAAGAAATGCTGGGTTTCCCATACAAATTTTAATCCCCTATATTATCACCCCGTCAGGATTATTTTTGAGGCAAAAGGTACCCTATGTCCACCAGTGAACGGATCCGTTCAGTGGTTTAGCCGTGAAAAGGTAAAATACAGACAGAAGTAAATATAAGTACATATGCAAGAAGTATATAAGTGCGGATACTATGGATAGTATATCAAAATGAAAAAAAGAAGCACAAAAAATATCAATCCATAAAAGTGTAGCGGAATGATAATCATTTAAAATTAAATTTGTAACTATCTGCTATATTCGTTCCCTATTCAGCCCAGTGAAGTATTGGAATAATTCAACTGTTGTATAGTGCTATATTTTGATCATTTAAATAATAGTAGGTACCTAAATAAAAAGTTATTTCATCATACAAAGGTATATTGTGTTCTATCTCCTCTCAGGCTCTTTTCCTCCGAAATGTATGGGAAGTTTTTTTTGCAATTTCTGTCTTTTCTCGAAGTCAAACCTCAGTTGGCCCGATATAGATGTTTGACCCTAGTAGTAAGAAATAAAATTGACTGGCATCAAAATAAGTTTTTCTGAAAATTGTCAATTTTCTTGCTGACTGTACAATTTTTTCAAAATCTGTGAATGCAGATCAAAATGTTTCAAAAAGTTATGGACAGTCTCCTAAGACCGTTTTCTTGTAGCGACAATGGCGAAGGTACCTGCCCTTATTGCCCCATCTCAAAATCCACCTTGTATATGTTACAATTGACTGCTTAGCTCCATAAAGGCATAGCGTGATGATAATCTTTTAACAGGTTAAATCCGTAACTATCTGTAATATTCTAACCTTTTGGCTATTCTTTTTACAATTTGCGGTAAACCATAGGAGAATACGAACATAATGCAATATTGCTCATCCCCCTTAGCAAATAGCGTGATAATAATTTTTGAAAACTCTATTGTAACGTTTCCATTATTTGACTTATAAATTATATATACCAATTTTACAAGTTAATCAAGCCACACAGTAAAATCCTCTGCTGTAAAAATGAATACCCCTATTCACCCCGTTAGGGGTAAATTTTCAAAAAACCCTGATATACATTTTTATTTATTTTCAATCTTTAGTATAAATACTGAGTTTTGAGTTAATCGGACCGCGCGTTCAAATTCTTCAATACAAACTTTGATACCCTCCAATCCTCCTTTAGGGGGTAGCTTAGACGCCATGGGATCTGGAGGCAAAGGTCCTCGCGCACATCTGGGAGTGGCGCGAGGAGGCGATACGCCGGGGCTTAACTCCGCTGCCGCGAGAAATCACGGCACAGCGGACAGAGCTCCGGCGGGATCTCATGGCGTCATGGAGAGTGCGATTGTCGCAACCCAGTGCTGGGCACGTCACAATTGCGGCGATAAGTCCCCTCTTTGAGGAGTGGCTAGAGTGGCGCCACGGCGTCCTCACCTTCCGCCTGACAAAGGTCCTCACCGGACATGGCTGTTTCGGGAGGTTCCTGCTCAGGATAAGGCGGGAGGAAACGCCCGGGTGTCACCATTGTGTGGATCGCCCGGAGGACACGGTGGAGCATACGGTGGAGGTCTGCCCGGCTTGGGCGGAGCATCGCCGTGTCCTCGCGGAGGCGATCGGCGGCGGTGATCTCTCGCGTCCGGCCCTGATTCGGGCCATGGTAGGGAGCGAGAGGAAATGGGAGGCCGCCACCTCCTTCTGCGAAGCAGTAATGCTCGCGAAGGCGGAGACGGAACGCGTGAGGGAGAGGCAAATTTCGCGCCCTCACGCCCCTAACCGCCGCAGGAGGAGACGCTCTGGGCGTCGGGAATCGCAGGCCGATTTCCGGCCACCGTAGGCGCGGGCTTGCGGACGATGAGCAATGGGTAGCTCGCCGTCCGATAAGGACCAGGCCCGGGTCGACGGCGCTTTGTGTTCCACGCGCGCTTCAAAGAGATGTCAGCAGACTTGACGGGGTCCGTCAAGTCTGCTGACATCTCTTTGAAGCGCGATCCGAGGGCCGATGCCTGCCGGGGGTGCGAAGAAAACCGAAAGGGAGATTGTGGCCCCCGGCAACAGGGCAACCGAAGGAACACGGGTGGGTTTTAGTCAGTAAGAGTCTGACACGCCCTCCCGCCCCGCCCAGAGCGGGAGAAGGTATTTGATAATTTCCCACCCAAAAAAAAAAGGGTGTAGCTTAGAAAAACTAAAAATGGCAAACTTTATATTTACATAGATAAGTATTCGTGCCAATTTTCATACAAACAAAATCCCCCTTTTCACCCCCTTAAAGGTCAAAATTCCAAAAACCCTTTCTCAGTGGATGCCTACGTCATAATAACTACCTATGTGCCAAATTTCAGCCCAATCCGTTCAGTGGTTTGAGCTGTGCGTTGATAGATCAGTCAGTCAGTCATTCATTCAGTCACCCTTTCCTTTTCTAGATATACTTTCTAGCTTTTGCCCGCTGCTTCGCACGTGTAAATGTCGGAAAATATCTCTTAGGAACGTACTACTTACCGGGATTCAAAATGAAAAATGGAAATCCTTAAAGGATGACTTCGCTGTCTGTCAAGAAAGACCCTTTTTCTCTGGAATGCGTGGAGGCATAAAGTTGAAATAGATATCAAAAATTTAGGCTAAGCGCGCACTATGAATTTTGATCGTTGCGATTATTAAACTGCAAAATAAAATCGTAAACGAAAATAATTCCTACGCGCATTCACAAACGATTTCTTTTAGCAGTGTGAGAACTCTAGTTGATGGTACTGTTCACAGATTAGCGAATATTATCCGCAGCGATTAAAATTCGGAGTGCGGTTTGGCCTAAGATTAAGATCCACGGTCCCTTGGATCTGTATTGTTAAGTAATCAATGCAAAATTGCTAAATGTTTACATTGGCAACATTCAGGAACGTAATATGTCATTGTCAAATGACAGTTGTGTAAAATTCTCTCACTGCTTTGCCGCGCTAATTACAGTCGATATAATTTCTCACTCCGTCGTTTAACTAAAATTATCACACGTAACCCAAACCCATTATAAATCTTCATGGTAGCAGAGCGTGGTTGGTTACCTGATAGTGATTACTCGTAAAAATAATGAAAAATCCGAACAGTAACCGTCGTCGTCGAGAATTTTTCCACCGGTGTGGCGTCATACAGTTTGTCGTTATACCTAAATAATTATAATAGGAAGAAATTTCTTCAACTTCGTTATTTAACATTGAAAACCTCGTTGGCCGTGATAACTATGCCAATTGGAAGTTCGCAGTGAAGGCGTATCTCGAACTTGAAGATCTTTGGCAGTGCATAGAAACTAAAGATCCTGCCAAAGTTGATCCCGCCAGACATAAAAGCAAAGTCAAAATTCATATTATTAGTGGATGCTATCAATTATGTTCACATTCAAGATGCGAAAACTTCGAACGAAGTCTGGTCGAACTTAGAACGAGCGGTTGATGATAACGGTTTAACACGGAAAGTAGCATTGTTGAAGGATCTGATTACAACAACGTTGGAATCCTCCAAAAGTGTCGAAGATTATGTAAACAAAATCATGATGAGGACGACGAGTGGCTCGGCACACTGATGCTTGCGGGTCTGCCAGACTTATACTCACCCATGATAATGGGAATAGAGAGCTCAGGGCTAAAAATCAGTGCAGATAACATTAAAACTAAACTGTTACAAGAAGTTCCGAGTTCAGAAACTACTGCATTTTACTCAGCTAAGAAGAAAAATTTAGATAAACAGAATAGTGGAAAATAAAAAGGGCCAAGGTGTTTCAATTGTAATAAACATGGTCACTTGGGTAAAAATTGTCGTGTACAGAAGAAAACACCAAATAAAAATGAAGATAAAAGTTTTATCGCAGCATTTTCCGCTTCTTCCGTTAAAGCAGAGCATGATACATGGTGGACTGAGGCACGTCAATCTTCCGTAAAAGCAGAGCATGATACATGGTGGACTCAGGCACGTCAATGCATATGACAAATCTAATGTATGACGTCAAATGTCCCCCGATTTCTACCATCACTTCGTTACCTTTGAAAGCAATAGGAAAAGTAAATCTGTTGTTGCACGGTAATAATGAAAATAGAATACAGTTAAGAGATGTATTGTACATACCTGAACTTGCTGGTAACTTATCTGTCAGTGCAATTGTAAAGAATGGTTGCAAAGTTAACTTTAGTGGAAATAATTGTGAATTTTTTAACAGTAAAGGAGATTTTATCTGTTCAGCAAAATTAGAAAACAACTTATGTTTACTTAATGTTAACAGAGAAATAAATGCCAACCTGAGTATTTCTGATTTCTCAAATGATGTGGTCCTGTGGCATCAACGCATGGGACATTTAAACTTTACAGTTGTAAACAAACTACCAGAATGCACTGAGGTAGTGAGCCTGTCTTCAGGAAAGGTAAAGCTATCTGTGACCTGCACTACCTGTCCAGGGGGAAAGCAGTCGAGACTACCTTTCAACCATGTCAGTTCCAGAGCTTCAGAACAACTAAATGTGATACATTCTGACTTATGTGGTCCAATGGAGACTGTCCATATGAGGTATGATATATTTTATAACTTTCATAGATGACTTCTCAAGATTAGTGCATGTATACTTCCTCAAAGACAAGCTCAGTGTTTTAAATGCATTCAAAGATTTCCACAAGAAGGTAGAAAACAAATGTAATAAGAAAATTAAGGTTGTACGTACCGATAACGGTTTAGAGTACTGTAACAAAGATTTTGATAATTATTTGAGTCAGTATGGCATACAGCATCAAACTACTACATCATATTCATTGCAACAAAATGGCCTTGCATAGCAAATTAACCGTACTCTTGTAGAGAGAGCTAAGTGCATGCTGTTGGATGCTAACTTACCAAAACCTTATTGTGCTGAGGCGACAGCTATTGCAGCTTATGTAATTAACTGCTTGCCTACTACAGCTATAAACAAATAGACCTCATATCAATTACGGTATGGTAAGGTGCCTAATTGGTCGAACATGCCTATCTTTGGTTCTGAAGTCATGATACAAGTTCCCAAGGAGAAACGTAAGAAATGGGACCCGAAGTCACGAACAATGATTTTTATAGGATATTGTGATAACACCAAAGGATACCGCCTCGCTGATCCTGAAACAAACAGAATAACCAAGAGTAGAGATGTTGAATTTATGGAGAATACAAAGAAAAACAATAATATATACTTACCTTGTGATATTGACAGCTCTACCGTCGTACAGTCACCACCTGCATCAACAGCACCTGAACCTGAAACAGAAAAATAACGATTAAAATCTTCAGACACATATGCTAGTGAAAGCTCCGATGAATATGCAACAAACTCAGAGATGATGTTTATGTTCCCAGTAGAAAATCAGATAGAATATATACGAACTTACCAGAAAATACCATCACGTTACGTCCAGGAAATAAACCTGAAGAATCTGATAGGATTTTAAAATCCAGTTATTATTGTTCAATTAAAAATCCAAGAGATCCGGAAACTGTAAAAGAAGCTTTATCCTCAGAAAAAGCTGAAAAAGCTGAAAAAGCTGAAATGGAGAAATGCCATGGATGAAGAATTTCAATCTCTGAAAAGAAATATGACTTGGACGCTTACTGACCTACCTCTGGGAAAGAAAGCTCTTCCTTGTCAGTGGATTTTTAAGACGAAAACTGATGACAGTTTTCGTCTTTGATTTATTGTAAAAAAAATTGTTAAAAACAATGATTTTTGTTGCTGTATGGGTTAATGATCTCATTATATTTTCAATTAATTTAAAGTCAGAAATTAAAGAAAAATTAAAAGGTGAATTTTATATGAAAGATCTTGGAGAATCAAAACAGTTTATTGAATTGAACATCACTAGAAATCGTAAGGAAGGAATTGTCATGCTTGATCAAGAAAATTCCATTAAAGTAGAGCATTTTGAAATGTCAGAATCAAAACCTCTGGAAACAGCTATAGAAGTTAATGCTACATTTGATACAGTTGATAGTGAAGGTAATGAGAATATTCCTTATCGACAGGCAGTGGGATGTTTGCTGAATCTAGCCCAGGCAACTAGACCAGATATTGGGTTTGCAGTAAATAAACTCAGCAGATATGTCAGCAATCCTGGACATCAACATTGGCTTGGTTTAAAAAGAATACTGAGGTATCTCCAAGGAACAAAAGATTTAAAGCTATGCTTCAGTAAAGATGATGCCCAAAGGACAGAAGGTCCTGCAATGGTTACATTTTTATTTTTCAGAATGGTGGTATAGCGTGGAACTCCTGCAAATACCAACAGTTGCTCTGTCTACAGTCCAGGCAGAATATATGGCCATGGCGTCTGCGACACAGGAAGCGTTGTGGCTCCGTTAGCTGCAACTGGTACTTGGTCTGCAAGAAGAAGGTCCCTTACCCATACATTGTGATAATCAGAGTGCAGTACGTTTAGCTTCAACTGATTGTTATAAACAAAAAACGAAGCAAATGTAATAGATATAATATTTCATTTTTTAAGAGATAATTTTCAAAATATAAATTACAAAAATGTAAATAGGTACATATATAAAAATGTTAATTTTGTGAATTGTAAGGGTAGTGATATGGTGGCGGACATATTAACCAAGGGAGTACCTTTTAACAAACATTGTTGTACAAAGAAAATGGGATTGCATTCTAAAGGGGGTGTTAAGTAATAAATGCAACAGTGCTAAATGTTTACATTGGCAACATTTAGGAACGTAATATGTCATTGTCAAATGACAGTTGTGTAAAACTCTCTCACTGCTTTGCCGCGCTAATAACAGTCGATATAATTTCTCACTCCGTCGTTTTACTAAAGTTATCACACGTAACCCAAACCCATTATAAATCTTCAAAAATCAAACTTCCATGTCAACGCAATAAAAAAATACGGACATTTATGCCGCTTATTTTGAAACTCACAAATAACCCAAAGCCTATTTGGTACTTCCCGTTGGCCCAGCAGCATGAAGTTTGGCGAGAAGCAAGGTCGAGTACAGAGCAAAATCCGAAAATTGTTAATTTCTAGTTATATATGAACTGCAAAGTTTGTTCTTCAATCTGGGACCAATATTTCGTAGGCCGTGTCTTGAAGTAACATTTAGTCTGTATTTCATTCAAATCGGTAATATGCAGTCTATTAAAATTCCTTTTTCAATTGAAAAGTGAAGTTTGTCCTTCCCTCCAGATTTAAAAATTCGGGCAGCCGAGCAAGCTTTGAGACGGAACCACACAGTAAAATCCTCTGTAAAAATGAATACCCTTGTTCACCCCGTTATGGGTAGATATACAAAAAACTTTGATATACGTTTTTATTTACTTTCAGTCATATGTATAAATACTGAGTTTCGAGTTAATAAGGCCGCGCGTTAAAATTCTTCCATACAAACTTTGACACCCCTCAAATCTCCCTTAGGGGGTAGTTTAGAAAAACTAAAAATGGCAAACTACAAAGTCTTAATAACTACCTGTGTGCCAAATTTCAGCTCAATCCGTTCAGTGGTTTGACCTGTGTGTTGATAGGTCAGTCAGTCAGTCATTCATTCAGTCACTCTTTCCTTTTGTAGATATAGGTATATACATAATATTAGAAAAAAATAATGCATTACTACACTTTTTTTAATGTTGTACGGTATTATTCATCTTAAAAAGTTCAACAAAAAAGTCCGCGATGGCATATGTCAATCTTGATGACCCACGGTAACCATTATTATCTTTCACAATTTAATGAAAATTTCGTTGTTATTTCCGAAGCTTTTTTGACCGGTATTTTATTAATCCAATAAAATATGTTATTTAAATTGGGCATTCAATTTAGATTAAAATATGCCTTGACATCATGTCATTTAAATGAATAGTTTAAAAGATATCACAGTTTCAAAATTACGCATAAATACATAATTATGGTTAACGACAACGCGGGCGCAGCGGTATTAAAGTGGAGTCATTTTAATAGGTAACATTTGACAATTCATCAAAATTCAACAACGTAACCTTGTCACGGCGGGCATAAAATAATATTTTTTTTCGTTTTCTTAGAACTGCACAATTGCTTAACTTTTTCAATTATGATAACATATTTATTGTAATAATGACCGATACGAGTAATTTTACGATTTGCTTTCACTAATAAACCATTCTAAACATAATAAACAATTTCTGACCTAAAGAACTGAACGTCGTTACAATGTTGCGTCAGTTAACCCTTTTTCTTTTTAAACACTAGGGATGTTACTCTAAAAATCGAAAGCTGATAAGTAGAATCGAATGCAATGATTGCTTGTGAAGAAATATCACCATAAATTAATAACCACGTTGTGATTATAATAAAACATAATTATATTTATTATTCTTTTAACTAACTATAAAAATACAACAAAAAATAACTAAATAGAAAAATCATTGATGTTAGGTACAATTTAGGGATTTGGGGGATTTATGGTAGAATGTAAACGGGCCACATTTATAATAACATCATACTACTTCGTACACCTACATTTTGGCAAATAAAGTTTTATTATTATGTCCTTTATTCCATTTAAATACTTATTAATTACATTTTTAAATATTAAAACATATAAAATATAAAAACATTTAAAAATATAAAAAATTGAATTCCGCCGGGAGCAGGGTCCAAGCTACCGGTGGTTAGGGCTGCAGAGACAGGAACCTCCTCACAATGCGGGCCGTATCGAGGAGTACTGCTTACTGAATCAGGCGTTTGATTCAACCGTCTAACGAGAGCCTCGAGAGATGTTGATCGAGGCTTTTGGCCATCAGGCCATTAGCCGTTACGACAATCGGCACAATGATAGCTGAGCTCACATTCCACATGTCAACAACCTCGTATGCTAAGTCGAGATATTTTATTTGTTTCTCTTTCTCAGCTTTCACGAGGTTCTCGTCATGTGGAATGGTAACATCGACTATCATTGCGTGGCGCGCTAATCGGTCTATCACCACTATATCAGGATTATTGGCAACAATAGTCCTGTCAGTAATGATAGACCGATCCCAGTACAACGTGACATGGTCATTTTCAAGAACTGGGTCGGGCACATACTTGTAATACGGTACCTCAGAGTCTACAAGTTTATATTTCAAAGCAAGTTGCTGGTGAATAATCCTGGCCACTTGGTTATGTCTGTGCATGTACTCTCCGTTAGCTAGACGCGAACAACCAGAGATAATATGTCTGATGGACTCACCCGGACGATGGCATGCCCGACACACGTCAACCGTACCGTCCTTCATAATATGTCTCCGGTAGTTATTCGTCAAGATAACTTCGTCCATAATTGCACAGATGAAACCTTCGGTTTCCCCGAAAAGGTCACCGAAACGTAGCCAGGATACGGACGCTAAGAAATCTACACCGGGCTCGTGAAGAGCCCGAAAGAAGCGCCCGTGAAGCGCCTTGCTTTGCCATACCTCCTTGCGGTCATCTGTAGTAAGTACTACAGGTTTGCGCCAGTTCTCTTTAGCCATGGAGAGCGGGGTGAGCCCGTTGTCCACTGCGACCACATCACGGTGCATACCCACATCGGCTTTAAAAAAATATTCCCTGAGGCTGCACACCTCGCGGTTGTGGAGGGTCTTTGCATTTAAAAACCCTCGACCTCCGCATTTCCGCGGGATGTACAGTCTCATCACTGATGAACGTAGGTGATGCATCCGGTTTGCGGTCAGGAGTGTACGTACCCTCCTGTCCAGGGCGTCAAGTTCGGTCTGAGTCCATTTGAGTATGCCGAAAGAGTACATCAAGACCGGCATGACCCAACCGTTGAAGGCGCGCACCTTGCTTCCGCCTGAAAGAAAACTAATTAATACCTTCTTCAGGCGACCAAAGAAGCGCTCCTTCAACGATTGCTTCATGTCAGCAACGTTGATGCCTAGCGATTCCGACATACCCAAATACCTATAGTTTTCGGCTGAGGAGAGGGATCTGAGGTGTATGGAGTCCGAGAGTTGGATTCCCTCGGATTCCATAATCTCCCCTCGCTTTACATGCATGACTGCACATTTGTCCACACCAAATTCCATCCTGATGGCGCCACTGAATGTTTCAGTTACCTTCAGTAGCTCCATCAGTCGCAACTTGTTGGGGGCAAAGAGTTTCAAGTCATCCATGTAGAGGAGGTGAGATATGACCTGACCACCTCTCCTCAGCCTATAGCCTAGACCTGAATCCTCTAGCAGTGTGCTTAGAGGATTCAGAGCTAAGCAAAACCAGAGTGGACTTAAACTGTCGCCCTGGAATATTCCCCGTTTAATCCATACAGGCTCGTCATTCCCCTGGGTCTGTCGACATCCTGGGTAGCGAAGGACCGTCCTCTATTGCCCCATACACGACATCAGGAAGGTGCGCAGAGTTGTATCTACTTTATACAACTCCAGCACCCTCATGAGCCATGTATGTGGCACCGAGTCATAGGCCTTCTTATAGTCTATCCAGCATGTCGACAGATCCTTGCGGGATCGACGAACCTGTTGGCTTATGGCCATGTCGATAAGGAGAAGCTCCTTAGTACCGCGGGATCCGTTCCTACATCCATTTTGAGAGGCTGACATAATTGAGTTACTATCAATGTGTGTGTTAATTTTCGTTCTCAAAATGGATGTAAGAAGTTTATAGACCGTCGACAAACATGTGATCGGTCTATAATTCTTGGGTTCCGCGGGATTACCTCACTTATGGAGCAGGTGGGTAACGCCTGTTGTTAGAAACTGAGGTAGCGACCCAGACTCTAGAGTCTGGCTCGCTACCTCAGTTTCTAACAACACTCGCCTGGCATCCCAATTCCAGTCATCCCTAGGGATGACTGGAATTGGGATGCCAGGCGAGTGAGCGAACTACTCAGCCATTTTAACCAAAAGTTGTGCAATCCGTCCGGTCCCGGTGATTTCCAATTCTGTAACGGACGGACTGCTCTGGCTACGTCTAATGGTGTGATGAACACAGCATCCATTACTGGTATAGTTTCACACACTCGCTCGACATCCTGCATCCAGCCAGCCTCAGTATGACAAACGGGCACCGACCAGATGCTGCGCCAGAATGCACTTGTGGTGGCATCATCCGGGCGGCACACGTCTGTGACATTTTGTTCAGGTCGCTCCCAAGCTCTATATACCCACCTCTCATCGCTCTGGAACATGCGATTCTGCGTGTATCGATCAACCCGCCGCTTATACCGCCGAATACGACTCGCCCATGCACAAACTTTCTGCTTCAGGAAGTCGATGCGCTCTGTGACACGGGACATATAGTCTTGTGGACTGATTCCAGTCCCCGAGAATGCCCGCCTTACAAAGCGCATCACTCGTGGTCGTGTATTTCCCTCCCTGAAGCAGTATAGTTTGCCGATGAGAACCCTGGCCCCATCGATACGTCGCTCGATCCTGCACTGCCAGGCTGGTACGACTGGTTTGGGTCGAGTAGCTCCGTCGCAGTTTGGAAACTTGACGTTAGCTAAACGACATGCCGCAACAGCCGCGCAATACAGGATCGAGTGTGTATCAATGAGATCCTCGCTGCTCTCGAAAAAATTCGTAAGCTGCGAGTCCAGGGCACACACCAGCGCCCTATTTTTGTTGTGCATGGGTAGGCGTGGTAATCGTGGTCTAAGTTCGGTCGGAGTGTACCTATACTCGCGAAACGCATCCTCCAGTGCGCTCCTCAATCGGTTGTTAGACTGGCTACTTACTGTGGCAACCCTATCATCCTCCTCTTCAACACCATGATTGAACCGCGGCGGGGTTGCATCAATATTTGACGCTTGTGCCGCGGTTTGTGCCCGAGTTGAGACGATATGGTTGCTCAGTACCTCTGAGCGCAGCCTATCAAGTGCGGTATCGTCCAACCTATGGTTGCGTTGGATGACACGCACCTGATCCGACAGTCGTTGGGCCGAGACGTTGACGGTTGGCTCTAGTTCCTGAAACAGAGACAGCATCCTAACACGATACGCAGTGAGGTTAGTTCCTCCCTCTGTAGACCCGTAATATGCGCGCATGACGTTCTCGTTCATAGACTGAGTCCATCTCATGCGCTGCACACAACCACCGGCAGCGGGGACCCGGCTCGGGGCCGGTTGGCCCCTAAGTCCCAAGCTCTTCGGTGGCCGGCCTCTCCCCTGCCGACGTACAGGTGTTGGCGACGTCGGCGGGGAAAAATACTCGTCGCTCGAGCTCGACGCAACTACCGCGGCCGGTGTCGTCGTAGCGCTCACAGTGGGGCTGGGTACCGGCGGGTGCGAGGCGGAGCTGAGCGAGGAGTCCGGAGGTGGTGGGCGTGCTAAACGTGCGGCCGATCTCGTCAACATTTAGTTTTCATTCCAATTGTTCCAATTTTCTTTGTTTTTATTGGGGGTGACATCTGTCACGTCACCCCCGTTACGGCATTTTTTGATTTTTGTCTATTTCAATAGTCATTTTGATCTTTTTTATGTTTTATTTTGATTTGTAGCCTTTTTAGATTGTTTTCGAGTTCTGATTTACCAAAAACTGCGTGTAAAATAAATATAACAATGGAAATTTGATGAAACTATTTTTGAGACGTGTTGACGTTTTATTATTATTATTATTTACTTGTGCTTACATATCTCGGAACCATGCGGTCCCGGTCCTTTGGAAGGTGTACGAGGGGCCGAAGCCAACTCGCAGAGGCCCCTTGGACAATTTTAAATGGAATGAGGTACCAACCGACGATTATCCCTGTATGCACTATGCAAGTGCACCCAAGGACAACCCCCGGTTGATGCAGGGCTATTGCAGAACATGGAAACAAAACATATTGGACTATAGGTTTGGATGGCTATAGTGGATTGGTTATTTAGAACTATGGAAGGCCTATGTCCCCTGCCTGATCAATGTTATGGTATACACGGATAAAATGGCAGGGGGTGACTTGCACACTCAATAATGGGCCCCCGAAAACTGTCGCTAGCACATAGTGACGCAGCGACAAGGGGGCAACATGTCCTGAGGTGCTTGAGGAGAGGAGAGGTATTTCACGGCTTTCAGAACAATCCCAGAGCCCGGAAGATGGTCAAGATCCCTACGAGCACTTACTGGAATACTTCCTTCCTCCGAGCACGTTTGCTCTTGCGAATCTCTACTCAAGCCAGCCAATTAAGGCAAGAATGAGGTGGGAGCTCCGTTCCTCGTCAGTGTTCACTCCAGCCGGCCAATAAAGGCAAGCCAGAGATGAGGAACTAGACTTCTCCCTGAAGATAGGGTCCGTGGGGTCGCTACTGCCCAACAGCTCGCCACATGCTGCCCTGCGGGTTCAACATGCCACCTCTGGCTTGCGACGTCAACGTAGAGATACGGCTGTGGGGTTATTATTATTATTATTATTTTTGAGTTTACATATCTCGGGACCATGGGGTCCCGGTCTTTTGGAAGGCGTACGAGGGGCCGAAGCCAACTCGCAGAGGCCCCTTGGAAATATTTAAATGAAATGAGGTATCAACCGACTATTATCCTCGTACGCACTGTGCAAGTGCACAAAAGGACAATCCCCGGTTGATGTAGGACTATTGCAGTACATGGGAACAAAAAAAATGGACTATGGGTTTGGCTGGCTATAGAGGATTGGTTATCAAGAACACTATGTAGGACTATGACCCCTGCCTGACCAATGATATATACTATATACACGGATAAGATGGCAGGGGGTGACTTGCACACTCAATAATGGGCCCCCGAAAAACTGTCGCTAGCACATAATGACGTAGCGACTAGGGGGCAACATGTCTTGAGGTGCTTGAGGAGTGGAGAGGTATTCCACGGCTTTCAGAACAATCCCAGAGCCCGGAAGATGGTCAAGATCCCTACGAGCACTTACTGGAATACTTCCTTCCTCCGAGCACATTTGCTCTTGCGAATCTCCACTCAAGCCGGCCAATTAAGGCAAGAATGAGGTGAGAGCTCCGTTCCTCGTCAGTGTTTACTCCAGCCGGCCAATAAAGGCAAGCCAGAGGTGAGGAACAAGACTTCTCCCGGGAGATAGAGTCCGTGGGGTCGCTACTGCCCAACAGCTCGCCACAAGCTGCCCTGCGGGTTTTTGTATCTCTCTTGGTCTGGCTCCTCATCCCAGACCCGTTCCGGCAAAGTAAACTCTACCGGCCCAGGCCTAAAGTTCGGAGCGCTCAAGCCCCACCACGACGTCAACGTAGAGATACGGCGGTGGGGTTATTATTATTATTATTATTAGGTGGGATGTTGCTGGCAACACCAGTGCCTGTCCCTGACGCCATGTCATGTCGCCATTACATGACGCAGTCTTTTCTCGTTGTGCGAAGTGACTGTGCATTTTTGGTGTGCTCTCTGTTATTTTCTTCTGACCCGGCTTTTTTATTGGACTGATTTTACTGACTACGTTTACCTGGCTATAAATTGGACTCCGATTGCTTAACGATAAGTAAACAAGAACAACATTACAGTCTTACCATGTCGAAACGGGGGAAAACGCTAAACAGTCAATCTCGCGAACTAGTGGTAAAATTGTACAATTATTTTGAACGTGAATCAGTCAACGATGGGCCTCTTTTACCATTGACACAACCGATAGAACGCGTTGCCGAAGCATTGGGAATAGGGAAGAGGACAATAACTCAAATTCTAAAAGAGAAATACGGACCATCAGGCTCAGAAGATAATACTTTACGTACACCGAAAAAAAGAAAGAGGGACAAGAAAATTGTTGGCGTTGATAATTTTGATGCTGCTGCAATTCGCAACCACATTTATGGATATTACTTGAGAAAGAATATCCTACACGGGAAAAGCTAATGAGTTCGTTAAAAGACGCAGGCTTATTTTTTGGCGGTAAATCGTCCGTATCAAAGGTTATGAAATCGATTGGCTTTAGATTTAAAAAATCTGACGAGCGGAAAATCCTGCTAGGACTCTACGATATTATTTTGAAGAGAGTAACATTCTTACGTCAAATAAATAAAATTACAGATTGGGACAGTGTCGTGTTTATTGACGAAACATGGTTGAATGCGAACCATACGGTTTCGCGGACATGGACCGATGATACAGCGGCCTCCACCTCAAAAGTTCCATCGGGAAAAGGAGCCCGACTTATTATGTATCACGCGGGATCAGCTTCTCAAGGTTTTATTCCAGACTGCCTCCTCGCATTCGCCTCTAAAACTACAAGTGATTACCATGAGGAAATGAACTTTGAGTTTTTTTAAGAGTGGTTTGAGAAGCTGCTAGTCAGCTTAGAAAACCAATCGAAAATTATAATGGACAACGCACCGTATCATTCTGTACAATTTGATAAACCACTAACTCAAGCAAATAAAAAGCAAGAAATTGTCTCGTGGCTGGTAAGAAATGGTGTGGATGCAAGTCCAACTTTATTAAAAGTTGAGTTGTCAACTAAGCGGTCCAAGCTCCGCCATGTAATCGATGAACTAGCCCTAGAGCATGGACACGAAGTTATTCGATTGCCTCGCTACCATTGCCAGTATAACGCCATCAAGCTTATTTAGGCACAAATAAAGGGTCATGCAGCGCGGTACAATACTGAAACACCCTTCAGTACTGCTAAAATGATGACTCTGCTACAAATTGCGTGTGCAGAAGTCTCTACGGAAGACTGGAGAAAAGTCGTAGAGAAAACAAAGAAAATAATTTTACAAGATTTTGAACGAGATGTGAGAATATTATTGAAAATGAATTAATAATAGCTCTGACTGCTGACAGCAGTGATGAAGATGACAATACTAATAACAGTTCTGATAGTTCAACAAGTTCAAAAAGTACATAATTAAACAAAAAAATTACGTTTATTCAAAACGCAATTTTTTTTTGTTAAATTATGTACTTGTCTTATTTTGCTCCTTAAATTTACGAAAGAAAAAATAATAATGGGACAGGGATTCGCCCGATGATTTTTAAAATTCACATATGTTTCAAGTACGTATCGATTCATTCTCCTTAATCGATGTTTTTAAGTAGGTCATCTCACTATGAAGATAAAACTGACAGACGTCAAATGCTTCCTATTAAAATGAGTCCACTTTAGTCATGGTCGTGTTTCCTCGGTGGTTTTACACCGGCGAGGCGAGGCGTGGATGGGATGGGCGAGAATTGTTTGTATGGAAAAATTTCTATCCACGCCCTGCCCATCTTTGGTGTAAAAAGTCTAGATGCGCGAGGCGAGTATTGAAATATTTAGTAGTACAATAACGAACTTTATTGCTGTATGAATAAAGCATTTATTTACTTTGTAAAACGGATATACAAATCTCATCGGCCATCGCGAGACGGCGCGGTATAGCGCTGGACATCTTTCTGTGTAAAAGGGTAAGCGTGATTTCAATTCTCGCCCATCCCATCCACGCCTCGCCTCGCCGATATAAAACCACCTTTAGGTATGTAATCCCGGTAGTACGTTCCCGTGGGATATTTTTCGACATCCACGCGGGCAAAGCCGCGGGCAAAAGCTAGTTTATTATAATAAGATATGTGTTGTTTCTGTTGACACTTATGTATCTTACATTGTATTCCGCAGACGCGAGCAGTGGTCGCTGACGGGCGCGTACGCGTGCTGGCAGGCGGCGCTGGACAACACGCGCGCGCTGTCCCGCGACCACGCGGCGCTGGCCGACTTGTACGGCGGGCCGCTCGCCGCGCGCCTGCAGCGCGCCGCCGACGATGCACTGCGCTTGCACCGCAAGTGTCGGGACATTGGTACGTCGTACGAGGTTAAACTGCCCCTTTGGTCTCGTGGCTGCCGAGCGTGGGGTCCTGGGTTCGATTCCCAGATCGGGCAGTGTTATTGGGTTTTTCCATTAGGAATTTCTAAATATCAGTCTGGAGTTTGGAAATTGGCGATGTGATTCTCTCGGAAAGCATGTTAAGCCCTCGATCTTGCGCCTGATCTTTTTCCAGTCGTGTCGGGTCGCCGTCGCCTCGTGAAGGGAAGAGAGAGTGCATCGGTGTTTGCGCACACACTTGTGCTCTATATCTCCTGGTACCTGGCTAATCTTCGCTGAGATTGGCTGCTATGGCCGCAATTCGGTCTGGAGGACTAACACTACGGGTGTCGGTAACGCTGCTCGCCTACTGCCACAGTGTCGGAGCGGCACGAGGAGGTGGGCGCGGCGCTGGCGGAGGCGGCGGGCGCGGGCAAGGCGCACGCCGCGGCCGCGGCCGACTGGCGCGCGGCGGCGCTGAAGCTGCGCCACGCCTACGACCAGCGGCAGCGCGTCGTGGCCGCCGACCCGCCGAGGCACAAGAAGCTCAAGGCGCTCGACAAGGAGCTCGATAAGGTAACGTCCTTTGAAGAGGTTCCTTGAGAGTTCTTTTGCAATTATTATAATAGGTATAGAGAATAAAAAAATTGCGAAAGCATGTTTTGTACTTTTTGTAGGGGAAACGATGTCTTTCCGTCTCTTTTTAGTCAAATTCACTCATTTCTGTGCTATATGTGAGGGCTGCGTGTTGTTTTATTTCACAGAACATATAAAAGAGGTTAGAAGGGCCTTGTGGGCGGGGCACGCGCGCCGCGGTTATGAGCAAATGCTCAATATCAACCGAAATTTACTTTACCAGCCAGCAATCGCGATCTTGTTTTGACAGCGTACGTAAGCTCCGCAAAAATATTAAATTATGCTGTCTTGCGCTATTATAACGTGTTGGAAAAGAAGTCAGGTGTGTAGTGTAGCACGAGAAGGGATTTCTTTCCACCGGTAAGTCCAAAAACCTTAAAATACTTGTGATATTTGTAATTTTAACATTACCATTATGAAGTTTGTAGACAAAAACGATACAATCGCAAGCAGACGAATAGTAATACATTGCTTGCAATAGATGGGTACCATTTTGCACTAGGTGAGCGATCGCGCAATGTATTACGTTCACTCCGAGAGTCCCGAGTACCGAACCAAAGGTTCAATTCCACGAAATCTAGGCATATCGATAGTGCTGTGCCAATTTGTAAACAATGTCGATAATTACTATGATACAATTGATTATTATCGATAGTACACTTTATAACTAAAATAATATTATTTATTACGACCAATATTATGAGGTTTTTGTATTTTTTTTGTATTTAAGTTTTATGTAATTTTTCAATTGAAACTGACATATTATGATTTAATATGTTTTAGGTTTGCAACAGATCCAGGTATAAGAAAACTGTGGATTGAGACAACTAGTAGAATTAATTGGATCCCTACTAAATGTAGCACAATTTGTTCGCAACATTTCGATAATGATAATTACATAACAACAAAGTCAGGGAAAAGAAACTTAAAATCAGGCGCTTATCCGCAAAAATATATCGTTATGTGTTGTTCAGTATGTAAACTGATTTTATGTTATAGAAAATTTTATTTTAGTCTCGTCAATTAATCAGCTTTTTGTCTAAAAATGGCGACATCAAAATCATCTTTTATATTATTTTTTATAAAACTTCTGATTGAAAACGGATGAAATTGAAAATTATGCCTTTTTCCTTACGTTTTTTTATACTTCTTTGATTACTTTTTTTTTTAACGTGGTATAATCATCAAAAATCGTCAAAGCATGCTGCAACGAACTGACTGGTATTCTAACGCATTTAATAAACATATCATTTTCACAAGGACCTTTCCTGAAAAATTAAAACTGTCTTTAATAAAGCCCTTATTCAAGAAGGGAGATAAATGTGACATCAACAATTACCGACCTATAACTCTTATACCCATATTGTCTAAATTTTTTGAAAAATGTATGTTTAAAAGGTGACTTTTGCAATAAATTTCATATTATAAGTGACCAGCAGTTTGGATTTCAAAAGAACAAGTCGACATCGTTAGCTATTTTTTCCCTCATGCAAGCTATACTTTCAAATATTAATAATAATTATATAACTACAGGCCTCTTTTTTGATCTATCGAAAGCCTTCGATCTGGTGTCACATGACATATTGCTACAAAAATTGGAAGCTGTTGGTATTAGAGGACCGGCACTTCAGTGGCTGTTGTCCTATTTAAGCAATAGAAAACAATGTGTCATCATCAATAAAAGAAATGAAAATAATGTAATAATATCCTATTCATCGGAATATAAACATAATAAATATGGCGTACCACAGGGAAGTGTGCTAGGCCCAATATTATTCCTCATTTATATAAATGACATCATAAAAATAACTGACCATAAATGCGTACTATTTGCTGACGATATTTCTATTATAGTGACATCTAATAAAAAACTAAATACCATTTCAGAACATGAACTTGACATTAATAATACAATTGACAAATTATTGCATTGGCTTGACATTAACCATTTGATGATAAATTTAGACAAATCCGTGTACATCCAATTTAATCGATCAAATAATTCCAAAAATGACATTAAACTCAATATTAATAAAATCAATGAAGTAACGCGTACCAGATTTTTAGGTGTAATAATAGATAAAGACATCAAGTGGAAAGAGCACATAGATAATGTTAGCACTAAAATTAATAAATTTGTTTATGCATTAAAACAAGTAAAAAATGTAACTAATATAAAAACTGCTGTAATGTCATACCACGCGTACGTCGAATCGTTGTTACGTTATGGACTGATAATGTGGGGTAACAGCACTGACTTCCAAAGAGCATTCATCGCTCAAAAAAAGTGCATGAGAGCAATTTGTGGACTTAAGCCCGACGACCCATGTCGACCAATATTTAAAAAACTTGGTTTGTTACCGTTACCGTCGCTTTACATTTACGAATTATGTGTTTTTGTTATGAAAAATAAGTAACTATTTAAGACTGCAAATGATGTCAATCCTCGGAACCGACGAGATCCATTTAAACTAGTGTTAAATGATTTGCCTAGACTGTCTAAATACAATAGTAACTGCTTGGCAATGTGTGTGTGCATTTATAATAAAATACCAAGGCATTTCAAAGCTTTAAATACAAAATTATTTAAAATTAAATTTCATAAGTGGTTACTCGAGTGTAGTTTTTATAGTTTAAAAGAATTTATAGATAAAAAATGTTGAACCATTGTTGTTGCTTGTCTTTAAAATTTTTGCATGCTACGTTTTATCCTAGCTAAACATGCTTGTGCCTCAATTCATATTTAACACCCCTGTATACCATGTTTTACGCAAATAAATATTCTATTCTATTCTATTCTATTCTAAATGAGTCCTCCCATCCAGGGCAGAGCAGGAGGGACTGTCAGACTAGTACTGACTAAAATCCACAGTGTCCTTCAATAGCCCTTTACGTACCGGGGGCACGGTAAATCATAAGTATATTAGTGTTAGATTGCATTTCATTTTGAAAAACTCCAATTTAAAAGAGAGCCGGCGTATGCTACTTAATAAATATTTATTATTTCAGGGACAATATTTTTTTTTCTTTTTGAACGTGATAAGCACCGGAAATGTAAGGTTGAGAGGCAACCCACTTTCTCTAAACAAATAAAAAACATGGAATATTTCCCATGTTTATTATTTTTTTATTAGAGAAAGTAATCAGTCCATTGGGAGGACTCATTTGATGATTATACCACTATAAAAAAGTCATCAGTCCATGTTAATAATTAAATTGGTTTTAAAATTCAGTTTGTATTTTTTACTTGTTTCTATATTCGCATGAATACATGTTTACAACATGCATTACAGAAGTCCACATAGTCCATAATACTTGTAAAGAAAGAAGCAAGATTACATTAATTTTATCGATATCAATAATCTACAGTTAGTCGCCCTACCATACATGAGCTTTAACGCGTGTGTGAGTGTACGTCAAACGCAGAGATTGCGTTAGTGTGAAAACTAATAGCAAACTCACGATCTAAGTGCGTGTTGTTTATTTGTGTGCGTAATCCGCGTAGGCATTGGTCTCTTGCTTGTAGTGAAGTTAAAGAGTGGGAGACAAACGGCGACACGCGTTCTGATGCAAATCCGAAACTACTTCCTTTCTAACCTCTTTTATATGTTCTGTGTTTTATTTAATACGATTCTCATTATGAATAACTGTTCTTGTTAGTACTTCACAGGATTTATAGAGTAGGTTAGTGGGAAAAAGGAAAGGGCGGCAAGTAGACACCTTATTAATCACTCTTTGAGCTCTCTCAATAGGTAAAGTCCAGTCGCGGAGCAGGAAGAATTTCGTATAATTACCTCTTTACCTACTGACAGTGGTCACCAACATTTTTGTATTAAGTGCGGTTTAAATAAAATATTTGAAGGAGAAAGAAAATTTACCAATTTATTAAATAAATTATTGTTATTATATAAATTATTTATTTAGATTTTATATAATAAGTTATAAAAATCGAGTTACAATGACTAATTCGGCGGAAATTAAAAAATGAAAATTCAACAATCAGAATCCGATTCCTCCGTATCGGAATTACTGCTTTCCGAAGACGTCTCACCTGTCACATGTATTACAAAACAATCAACAGTTTTGTCTATATTATCATCTAGTCTATCTAATTTCGATTCCTCTTTTTTAATGTGTCTGATGCAATTTTGCCATTTTTCTGCTGAAAAGATGCCTAAAGCCTCTTGGAGCAGCTTTTTAACATCTGCCAGCTTACATGTTGTATTTTTCCGGGCCACATTCCCCTTGACGTGACCTGCCCACACCAGTTCGATGGGATTCAATTCTCAGTGGTATGGAGGTAATCTCAATACCTTCACACCAACTGCTTTTGCCAGCTCATCGACCACGTAAGATTGGTACTAAGTTTTGACATCTTTCACCTTTTCCTAGAGCTGCACTTTCGTTTCCTTTGCCTCAAAAGAAATTTGCTTTGATGAAAGCCATTCTTGGATATCAGTTTTTTTCCAACTAGTAACTGGCTTAAGTTTTCATATTTTTCAAATATTTGCCACAATGCTATGCCATCTCTGTCGATTAACCCGTTATTTCTCCTTCGTTTGACATACTTAAACTTCAAATGTTTTAGTAATTTTTTCAACGATGTCAAGCCCGTGTTTGGTAAGGATTCGTCTGTATTTATGACATGTAGAACCTTTTTTGTTGTAGGTAACTCTCCTTTTAAATAAAAGCTGTGCACTATTCGTCTAAGGTACGATTTATCGAACCCATCAATCTTTTCAATTAATGAGAGTCGTTTTTTCGGTGAAGTAGTTGACTTGATGGTGTCTTCGGTATATTCTTTTAAGGTAGATATAAGATAAAGGTAAGGTAGATACAAGATATCGGCTGTTTTGTCCTTCATTTCTTTTTTAGAAGGATATTTATCAGCTGGCCAGGATTTTTTGACGTATTTAAACACGTTAATAATCATTATCTTCTCAGATACACTAAAGTGTGACATTTTTCTTTTCTTTCGCGGAGAAACAAACTCCTTGAATGGACGTGAGGTAGACGGCGCTGGTTCTATTTAAAAACAGTGAAGAAAACTTAACAAATTAACACAACCACTAGACAATTAAAACAAGATAAAAACCAACAAACAACAACAAACTAAGAATAGATAACTGAGATAACTGTGTCCGAAAACTGAGCGATCACTAACACATCCCAAGATGGAATGGCGTTCGTTCGTAAAACTATGAATTATAAAAATTATGAATTATGTCAAGCAAGCCAAGGATTTTTTGTCGTGACTCAAGGCCAACCAAAAAACCACATGCAAACAAGAACAAACCATGCTGTCTCAGGTAAAAGGTACAATCCCTAAGGACGGCGGGCATTGCATCTGTGCGAGCGAGACAGGATATTATAGTACCGTGCTCTAGGTTTAGATTACAAAGGTCATTTATGTATATCAATAATTTAATTTCGACACAATTTTGATTTAAATTTAATTTGATTTTGATTTAATCGTAATTTAACGTTAATTTAATTCTGATTTGATGTTGATTTAATTTTGCTTTGATTATAATTAAATTTATTTTTTTATTTAATTCTTATTTAATTTTGATTGTAATTTTAATTTTATTTTAAAATTAGTTTTATGTTTGGTTTTATTGTTTTCGAATTTAGTGTGCTACTAACATATTTTTGTATTTTTTAATACTAATACAATATGGATGTTTTTCAGAAATAAATTATTTGAATTTGAAAAACAGAGTAGGCTCTAAAATAATTCCTTAAGGCACACCAAAGGACGTGTTTTTTTGTCTGCGCTGTGAAAATTGCCAATTTTAACGCACTTGGTTCGATCTTCTAAGTAACTTTTGAAAAGTTTCAATTGAATGCCTCTTATGCACACTGTCTCAAGCTTGCGCAACAGAATAGGAATGGAGACTGTGTCAAAAGCTTTGGCGAGGTCCAGGAAAACTCCTACTGTGTGGTTACCTTTGTCAAGTTCTTCGGCTACATAGTCAGTCAGATGATGTACGACATCGGCAGTTGAAACTTTAGGTCTAAATACATATTGACGCTCCGATAAAATTGATTGATCCTCCAGTATTTAAAAAATCTTTTTTTTATTTTATTTTCCAAAAAAATTGACATAGAAGGCAGTAAAGAAATTGGTCTATAATTGGTTACTGAGATGTCTGTACTTAGGTGAATGAAAGACGGGTTCGATAGCAAACGTATAATGAAAAACTAACTTAATACCAAGGTGACACCTTATAATACTCATGGGTGATAATTGAATAAAAGCGGGTAACTGAATATATTACAACTTTCCACCCTAAATAATACCCATCCTTAAAATAAAAATCATTGCAACTAATACAAACAATACCAAAATACACTACAATACAATTTAATTTACTACAGTACAATTTAACATATTAATGTAATGCCTTAACTTAATAAATAATAATACATCAAAAACCTTCCTTACGATTTACGACAATAATACATGTTACAATTACTGATATTAACTTATTAACTAAGCTACTAGAACTACTTTAAACTATAACAATATTTTGATGGTCTTTTTAAATGACATTCCCGCATAGGACGGTGTCGAGCTATATCCGGAACAAGATTCGCGGAATTAGGGACACTTATACCCGGATCAGGACTAGGGACATTAGGCAGTGGAACTGAGCTTGCCGCGGATGTGGATGGCAACACATCGACAGTCGCGGTTCGGTCCGGACTACACTCCCCTACGCTCTGAGGGGCCCGCAACTCCACATGTGGTACCTCTATGCTGACTGAGGCTGGCGCCACTTCCGACACCTTGGCACGCTCCGCCTCGAGAGAATTCCGTTCTGTCATACTGGTTGGACAAATCAAAGAACTACGTGATCGCTGTCTTAACTGATCAATATGTCGTATGTGTTTCTTTTCCTAATCCATCTACAACCCTATAGTCAATAGTACCCATTTTTTTACTATTTTCCCCGGAAGCCATTTTTCATTACCTTTATACTGCCTCATCCATATTTCGTCCCCTAACTGTAAAGACCGTTCCGTACCTACCCTTTGTTGCCGCTCCTGAACCTTTTTCATTTTCTCTTCCCTGTTGGGCCTTAATGCATCTAACTTTGTACGCAAATTCCTACCTAACATTAGCGTCGCTGGACTTTCGCCAGTAGAACAGTGTTCCGTATTACGATAATGTAAAAGGAAGTTACTCAAAAATAAATTGATATTTTCGTTTTGTTTAACCGCTTTTTTAATTGTTCTTTTAACAGTACGCACTGCATTTTCCGCGGCCCCATTTGATGCTGGGTGGTATGGTGCAGAAAAGATATGTTCCACGCCATGATTTGTTAAAAAGTCTGATAATTCTTTACTCGTAAATGGGGGTCCATTATCAGAAACTATCTGCCTGGGTCTAGAAAAAGTTTCTGTCAGTTTTTCAATAGTAAAACTAGCCGCAGTACTGGGTACGGGAAATACTTCTAACCATTTAGTCCTGGCATCTACCATTACTAAATATATTTTACCAAAAATAGGTCCTAGGAAATCTAAATGTACCCTCGCCCATGGTCTAGAGGGCCAGGGCCACGGTGTGACTGCGTGTCGCTACGGCGAGTCCGCCTCCCCCGCGCATACCGCGCACTCCCGACATGTCGCCTCAACCGCCTCTTCGATGCCCGGCCACCAAACATAGTTCCTAGCTGACGCTTTCGTCTTTACAATGCCCTCTCGGGGATCATGTAACTCTCGTAATACCCTAGCTCGACAGCTTTCCGGAATCACTACCCTGCGGCGTACGGCGGTTAAAATACGGTTGTAATTCCCGTATTTCATTATCCGTAGGCCACATATCCCGAATATAACTTATAACTCTGCTTAGCATCGGATCTCTCATAGTCTGTTGCTTAATTATATTACAATCTAGTAGCATTTTGTGCGAAATGTAAATAGGTTTGCTCGGGAAGTGCATATGACTCATCGCTACTGTCAGGAATCGGTAATTTCGATAGTCCGTCCGCACCGTTTTGTTTTGTGTTTACGTATTCTATGAAGTGAAATGAAATGAAATTAAATGAAATGAAATTGTTTATTCTGTAAATAGGATATCGGAATCACTTTTACACGTCATAATAAAAAATAAAAAAAATAAGCTAGTTGAGTTCGGCGTTTCCTATCTGACTACTCTGAGAAGAAAGGCCGAAACAAACTCAGAGGTCACAGTCTCTTTTAAAGTCCAGACATCATCTTGGTCAGGCCATATGAGGACCATGTAGATTAGTGTCTGAAATGGTCTTTTGAAAAAAGAACCACACAGATTTGAGTGAACCTGTCCAGTCAGTGCAAGCATTTGTCAGTAATCGTGGAGCTCAACTCAGAACTTAAGGAGCTCAACTCGACGAACAATACCAAAGAAAGGACATTTGGGTAGGCCGCATAAACTACTCAAACTGCCAGACCATAATTAAAACTAACTGAAAAATGAAAATAATAATGATATCCACATAGTCCTCACATTCACAATAATTAATTAAAATAATATAATACTTTACAAAGTAATCATGTCATTTTGAATATAATTTTCAACAATGTCAATGTGTATATAAAACTGGTATATTTTCATGATTTTACAAAATAGTTAAAATGTTAAGTTTTATCACAAGGCTTAGCAGAGCGAGCAGTTCAATCCCATGCTTTTTTATCTTCTAAATAATCTGAAATTTTATAATACCCTTTTTTACAAAGTTTGGTTTTATTTTTAACCATGTATGCATTTTAATACAGATTTTAAATCTATCATTTTAATACAGATTTTAAATCTATTAATGGGTAAGTTTCGAATGTCAATGTGAAGTTTGTTGTAAAGGCGTATACATTGACCCATGAACGAGTTGCCTACTTTGTGGAGACGTGTGCGATGCACAGCAAGATTATGTTTATTCCTGGTATTTAAACTATGAATATCGGACGTATAAGCATATGTATAAGCAGATAAAATGATTGCCCAAGGCTGTAATCTACTCGCTGCCATGGCCGGAACGCCGTGCTTTGGACCAAATATGCTTACTAATGGCTTATGATCAGTTCGCAAAGTAAAGCGTCGGCCATAAACGAACTGATGCAATTTTTTTAAACAAAATACAATAGCTAACGCATCCCGATCTATCTTTTTTTTTTTTTTTTTTTTGAGGGTTGGAAATCATCAAATAACTTCTCCCGCTCTGGGCGGAGCGGGAGGGCGTGTCAGACTCTTACTGACTAAAACCCACCCGTGTTCCTTCGGCTGCCCTGTTGCCGGGGGCCACGATCTCCCTTTCGGTTTTCTTCGCAACCCCGGCAGGTTCCCGATCTATCTGAGAATAACGTTTCTCGGCGTTATTCAATGCGCGTGACACATACACCACCGGCCGGTCCCGGCCGTCGGCGCTTGGCTGTGTGAGTACCCCACCTATACCACGCGCACTGGCGTCGCACGTTAACACTAACGGCTTATCTGGGTCGTAATGAACCAACACGTCCGCGCCTGTCAATATTTTTTTTTACTTTTATCATTGCTTCCTCACACTGCGCACTCCAATGCCAACTTACACTTTTTTTTAAAGTTGATAAAGTGGTGACAATATACTACTCAAATTCTTGACAAACTTTGCATAAAAATTTACTAACCCTAAGAAAGAACGCAACTCACTAACATCTTTCGGCCTAGGAATTTTTACTATTGCTTTTACCTTATCCGTATCTACTTTTATACCATCTTTAGATATAACATAACCTAAATATTTGACCTCATCAACCATAAATAGACATTTAGAAGGTTCGACATAATCCGCTGAAATATTACTGGACTCGAAGACAAACCAAACACGAGTCGATTATATTTAAACAGACCTCTATGTGTGTTTATTACTGTTAAATCTCTAGTATCATCTAATACTATCTGGGCTAAATCAATTTTTGAAAAGAACGTAGCCCCGTTTATACTCACTAGTATATCATCTATCTTCGGTAGCGGATACCTATTGACCAGTAAGACAGGATTTAACGTGACTTTATAATCAGCACAGATACGGAGTCCACCGTCAGCTTTACGTACCGGTACCAAAGGTGTCGCCCAGTCCGAGCACTCGACGGGCTCGATGATACCCGCGCGCAGCATCGCATCCAGCTCCGCATCGACTTGACCCTTCAGAGCGTAAGGCAGCGGCCGCGCGCGGCAGTACACGGGGGTTGCCCCCACCCGCAACTGAAGTGTTGCCTTACCGCCTGTGTACCGTCCCAATCCGCCGCTGAATAACTTTTTATACCTATTTAACAAAATATTTGCAGTATCAGATTTTGTTTTTAAAATATTGCCATGATTGATTGCTTGTTGAAATGGAGGTATTTTTATTTCCATTTCGGATAACCATTGCCGACCTAATAACGAAGTTGTACCTCCATTGATTACAAACAGTTCTAAATATTTATTTTTTCCTTTGTACTGAACTTTCGGTCTTATTACACCTAATGGTTTGATATTGCTACCATCATAAAACTTTAACACTAAGTTTAATGGCTCAATCGATCTAGTATTTAAATACCTATCATATGTTTTTTTTACTTATACATGAAATAGCCGAGCCTGTATCTATCTCCATCTTGATAATTTTGTCATCAATAAGCAATGATAAGCTTACCGGGGTATATCCGTTCTAACACGGCTGGTGTAATTCTTCCTCCAGTTCGTCCGAACTAGAATCGCCTCCTATTTCACCCGGCTGCTCGCTCCCGGTAGCTTCGACGTGGTTCACCCCGCGCCTCTTCCCTCTTCCTGTGTTCGACCGTGACCGAGGACATACGCGTCTCAAATGTCCACTTTTCTTGCATTTACTGCATATAAAATGCTTATAGCGGCACTCATCGGTGGTATGCCCGCGCCAGCCGCACGCCGTGCAGCTCCCAGCGCTGTCGCCAGTGTCCGGCGCAGCGCGCTCGCGGCCCCCGCGCTGATCACGCTCACGTTTTGTCCTCATCGCGTGTACGTTTGCTGGTACCTCCGCACTTGCTTTTTGTTCCACCACGGCCGCATCTCGCTCCGCCGCTTCCAATCCACAAGCCAATTTCACTGCACCTGAGTATGTCAGATTGTCCTCTGCAAATAACCTTTGCCTGATGACGTCACTCTTAACTCCTCACACCAACTGATCCTGCAGATTCTCCTCCAAATTCCCGCCAAACTCACAGGTTTTCGACAGTTTTTTAATCTCCGTTAGGTATTGTGTCATATTTTCGTCGTCCTTCTGCCTTCTTTGACGAAACCGGAAACGCTCCGCCATGACAGCTGGTTTGGGCTGAAGATGATTTCTCAACATTGTAACGGCTTTTTCGTAGGTTAACTCCGCCGGTTTGCTTGGGCTGCACAACGTGCTCAGTAACTCATACGTTTGATCTCCAACTCCGGTAATCAAAATCGCCAACCACATGTTCTTATCCATGTTATTGACTTTAAAATACATCTCCAACCTTTCCACGTACAAAGTCCAATTTCCTGACGCCACATCAAAGTCTCTTATTCTTCCGATATGTCCACTCGACATTTTAATTCTGTCTTCACCACGATACACCGAATACTTATTTTAGGAAGTTACTATCCCATCCTCGTCGCCACTGAGATGTCTGTACTTAGGTGAATGAAAGACGGGTTCGATAGCAAACGTATAATGAAAAACTAACTTAATACCAAGGTGACACCTTATATATACTCATGGGTGATAATTGAATAAAAGCGGGTAACTGAATATATTACTGCTGCTGAATATATTATTGCTGTTTACTGCCGATTTTGTGTACAGGAACAATAACTGCTTTTTAAAGACACTCGGGAAAAAGACCCAAAGAACCACAATCGAAAAATATAAGTCAGTGGTGGTACAAAAATATTCTTGAATCGTTTGATGATTTTATTTGATATATTATCCCAACCAACTGCACAGTCGTCTTTCAAAGTCATGATTATTCTTTCTACCTCAGTTTCGTCAGTATCTAGCAGGGCGAAGGATGGTAAGGTGGGGTTACATTCAAAAGGTGTGCTAAGTTAGCAGATGTCAGCGATGTCGACTGTGCTTTTAATAAACCTGAAGATGACTCATTTTGTTTCGAGGTATATGTTAAATTTTTAAAATATGTCCAGCTTTGTTTACTATTTTTTTCAGCCTTTTCCAGTGGAGTTTTATCGTAGTTACTTTTAACCTTAGTTCTGTTGTCTTCGCTCCTGAGTGTCACGTCAGCCGCGAGACTTACATAATTTTCGAGAGGGCTAATGCCAAAATCGAGGTAAAAATGACATGGCCGGAATTTGTAGAGAGCTTTGTCCTAACAAAAAATATTCATGTACATTGATATACAGTACGCCATATTAAAGCTTACAGGTATGTCTTTACAATAGTTTACGTTTTATGATCAGAGAAAAAGCGAGAGATACTGTAAATAGATTTTTTTTAAGTGCCTAAATATTTTGAATAGCAATGATCGTTAATTCCGAGTTTTATAGAGGAAATAATACGAGAAATGCAATATTATCAATGGATATAAAGTCCGTTTCTTCACTAGCCGACACGACATTCGTTCACATCGATATCAGTGTATTCTATGAAAATGAGTGGAACACTCTAAATGTCGGGGTTCCATACATTTTCATAGAATTATGCGTCAACTCAGCTAGTGAAAAAAGAGCCAAAAATCTAAATATTAATTTAAACTTATTGGTTATCATATTGATGTATTTATGTATTGGTAATAGTCTCTGGCTAGACTTTTCAATCGTCGTCATAGGAAGGCCACGATGCCGGGGTTGCGAAGAAGTCCGAAAGGGTGATCGTGGCTCTCGGCAACATGGCAACTGAAGGAACACGGGTGGGGTTTAGCCAGTAAGAGTATGACATGCCCTCCCGCTCCGCCCAGAGCGGGAGAAGTTATTTGATAATTTCCTACCCAAAAAAAAAAAATGGAACCACGATAGCGAAGAGCTCGTCGTCTACAGATATTTCTGGATATTATGAATTCCTCATAGCGACTTAGCAAAATATATACAATTGGATAGGCAATAAAACACTAAAATAGCACTTGAATTTTTATTTAAGTATCTAATTAAGTACACAGGTTGGATTACATTTGCTTATAAAATGTATCTCCTTGTTTTACAAGTTGTGTTTTAGGCATGGTGTCAGATGATCTACCCCCCACTGCAGTAGGGCTGGGAACATGCCATCTAGTCCTGCGGACTTTATGGCTTAGAGGTGTTGATTGCCCACTTTATCCGATCTTCTGTTACTATATTGTGGGCTCTAGACTAGTCTTGTTCCATTGGGGTTCATTCTGGATCCGCCTCATGTTCGATCCTCTAGGAGTTTACAGTCTGGGATCTCGAGAAGGACTTTACTGGTTTCTCGGTCGGTCATTGTGTATGAGTTATCGTGTTTTTTCAGCGCACCAAGGGTTCGGTCCTGATCGGTTGATAGGATCTTCCGTACCCTTGACTTCCTACATGGATTTACAATTCAGGCGCCTTGACTTCGTGAGCGTCAGAACAGAATCAAAATCGTAAACAAAAAAGTCCAATATGCACAGCGGAATATTAACATAAGCGTAAATGAAAGTCCGATAAACGATAGCGTGGGGTCAAGTTAAAATATTCAGAAGAGGAGCATAAACACAACACAGTAATACGTGATAAGATCAACGCAAGACTACACTGCACAGAGCACAGACAGAGAGACAGGTGGCAGAGCAGCCTCAACGCGCGCCAAAATAACTAATGATTGTCTTATGCGTGTATCCAAACGCAAATTGTAATGTATTGCTAATATGTCAAAATTAAAAACAAATCAATTAACACATTTTTTTTTTGGCATTTCTCGTCGCCTGTTCTGGAGAAATGTAATTGTTGCGATTTATTTTAGTATATTTAATTTTAATATATTAATAATAACTGTACATTTATTTTTCCGAATTGATTCGGAGGGCAGGATCCGGCCATGTCTTTTAAATCCAAGATCACGAGTCTCGTTAAGGTTTTTGGTGGTGCTAATTCCAAAAATATTCCATACGGGTATTTGACTTAAAAATCCGGCAAAAATTATTTATTGGTATTTTAATAACTATCTAGTGTCTAAATGTAATTTCAACTATTTAGAACATACTACAAATTACTTAGAAGTTTTTTAGGTGAAGATATTAGGACTTATTTATGACTTCAGCCAAACATTCTTAAGTAACTTATTTTATATGTTGTTAAAATAATACAAATAGTCAATTTATAAAAAAATATATATTGCTAAAAATCTGATTCGCTATCCTAGTCGTCATATCCATCAACTTCATCATCATATTCACGTGAAATCGTGGAAACTCCCTCGTCCTGTTTTAAAAACTCCAAGGCTTCAGTAGAAAAAGGTTTTCGATTCTTGCCAATTTTCATTCGACTACAAATTAAGTAGACATCAGATGTCAAGAGCAATCAATTCATCACGTCTTCATTCCACTTCGCGAAAATTTTCGCGTAAAATTGCTAAGACAAAGTTGTTGAGTGGGGATTAAAAAAAAACGAAATAAAGAAGTGGTCACAAACAAAACCAATAAACGACAGATTTCAGTTTCAGTGCCGGTATAGGTTTGTTGCGCGCCTCTGCTGCTTCCTCCGATAACTGCCCGATTGGGAGTAGAGCATGTTTAATAACTAAAGCGCCAAGTGTCAAAATTTTATGAAGAATGGGCGTCATCGTCATTGGGTACCAACTATACAAACTGTCGTATAGTTCTGCTGTGGATTGCAGAAACGCTGACAACTTTTCTGTGGCAATTTCAAACCCACTTGCCAGCACTTCCAACATTACTTTAAGCCTCTTAATAAAGTCAAAGTCAGTGCCTGTGATTTTGACGGCAGATTTAGGATCCGAAAAAATCTTCTTGATGTGTTACCATCATTGGTATTTCGAAATCCTGCTTTTGGCACGTCAACGAGCAAGCCCACTCTATTCCGAAATGCCTCTTGATTGAGCTTTTCTTCTCGTTGGCATTTTTTTTTCCTTCTGGTTTTATCGCCATTTTTTTATTGGTAATTTATAGCCGAGTCCAGTCTTGATTATGTTGTATTGCTTACGAGTGAGGTCCGCCTCAACGTATTTAGCCAAAGCGTCAGTTAAAGACAACTTTTGACTTTTGGTGCACTTTTCTGCCGAACTGATTATTTTACGGTACTTCGTAGCTCTTGTTGGAGTCACGGATGCATCTTTGATGAGTTTAGACAAATCGTTGTTGCCTGCAGCTCGTTCGCTCATGAATGCAGCATAAGTCAGCTTATCATGAGGTACTTCTGACCTTACACTTAGTCATTTACATTTAGTCATTTCGACAAGTTTTTTTCAAGAAAGTTCAGTTTCTTATCGATTTTTCTGAGTTCACACTACTTAATTATGTTAAACATATCTTCTCTTGAGACATTAATTGATGATTCAACACTACAACCTGTGAACAACCAAAATCTAGTGTTAATATCAAAACGTTCAAAAACACATAATATTTTTTTCTTTACTACCTCGTCATATCTTAAGGCTTTTTAAAGAACGGGCGGAAACTTGCGCTAAACATTATTTTAAAAATAATTCATGTAGAAGGTTCATAAAATATGTCCACAAAAGAATTTAAGGTTAACTCTGTTTAACTCATACTTAAATTAACATCGTAAATTAAAAATAAATACATAATTAACAGAAACATTACCACATCTTTGAAATATTTTGTTTTAAGTGAAAATAAATGATATTTTAGTCAGTAATGTATTTAAACTAAATTACATGTAATTTAGTTTAAATACATTACTGACTAAAATATCATTTATTTTCACTAACTACAATGGATTCTTCTGATGAAGGTATGTATACCTTCATCAGAAGAATCCATTGTAGTTTTTTTTTGTTTTCCACTAAACACAGCAGTTTGGCAATGCACAGAACAGTGAAGATAAAATTGTATGCGCCGAGAAAATAACGAGTTGTACTAGTTACAACAGATAAATTCCGACTGAGATGGACAGCGCGTGACGTGCAGTAGAAACGTAGTTAGTCCGTTATCGTTTGGGTTGGAGAGTCCTATTGTCTTATAATAACAAAGGTAACGCTTATCATAAATTTTGTAATTTGGACTTATGGCCAGTTTTTTAAGTAAAATACCCGTATGTGAGGCGATGGAAAGTCCTAGGACAATTTTTTTTTGTAAACTCGTACCAAATTTATCTCGACTTTCCCCAACAATGTAAATTCATTTTTAATGTAACTCACATGTGTGACAGCCCTTTGCAAATTATATTATATATGTCTTAAAATGTTGTCAAATGTATGGTTATAACTACGTATTGATTGTGTGTTCCAGAGGCGCACGCGACACAGCGAGGCGCGCGTGCGCGCTCTGCGGGCGCGCGCCGACTACGTGCTGAGCTTGGAGGCCGCCAACGCCACGCTGCAGCGCTACTACCTGGACGACATCGCCGACATCATACTGGTAACACGCGCACGTCTCGTGCAGCTGCTGTCGCGGGCTGGTTCCGGCTAGGAAAATATTCAAATTTAATTTTGCTACGTAACATGCAATTTGCATTATTTTTTTGAATCGTGTGAAAACTTGAAATAGTCTAAAAATCAAAACAAACACGGGTAACAAGTAGAACTTAGAGTTGCAAGTGGCTGAATTTTATCGACTACCAGTGTGTCAGTATCGATAAGTGTGACGTATGCTCCGTGGGGCTCGTCTAAGTTGAAATGCATCTATGCACACAAGCAGTAGGTACATATTACTAAGTGGTGGGGTGCGTCATTTCAGCTCTAACGAGCTCTACCCGCGGGTGATTTTTTATATCGCGCACTGGATTTTCGACGCGCGGCTTAGCGCCTAGAGTTGAAAATCCAGCGTGTACATCGTCGCCCGCAGTGCATGGAGGTGGGCTTCGAGGCGTGCGTGGGGCGCGCGCTGCGCACGGCGGGCGCGGCCGAGGCGGCGCGCGCGCGCGCGGCGGGCGCGGCGGCGGGCGCGCTGCGCGCCGCGGCCGACGCGCTGGACGCGCCGGCCGAGCGCGCGCGCCTGCTGGACGCGCACGCCGCCGCCTTCGCGCCGCCGCGGCCGCTGCCGTACGCGGGCGCGGCGCCGGCGGCGGCGGACGCGGCGCTGCGCGCGCTGCTGGCCGACGCGGCCGAGGCGCGCGACGCGCCGGCCGAGCGCGTGGCGCTGGAGCTGGCGCAGCGCCTGGCGCAGCTGGAGGCGGGCGCGCGCGAGCTGCGCGCCGAGTGCCGCGAGAACGCCAAGACGCTCGACGCCGCCGAGACCGAGCTCGTCAAGCAGGTACGCGACTCGCGGCCGCGATCGTCGTTCGACCACTTTCACGCTGAAACCGCTAAATGAATTTGGATAAAATTTGGCGCAGGACATGACAAATTTTTATCTTGGTAGTACATTCCCGTGGGATAATTTTCGCCCACGTAGAGGTCGAAAATCATCTGATAGAAAATATCTAATCAATCTAAAAATTATCTAATAGCTGCACGCAAAAGCTAATAACTAATAATCATGAATACCATATTTGATCATTTCTATTTGTAACTATTTTTATTTTACACGACTGCCCAAAAAGAAGTGTAATGTTCATGTTTTCAGGGTTTGTGTATATATGTATATGCTTTTATTTGTGCCACCGTACCTTTTAAATGCCTGAACAGGATGTGATGTTTGGATGTCCTTAAATCATCCCAAGTGAAATAGGCTATAATTTAAAAAAAAAACGTGTGCCGTCAGGGGACCCCGATCAGGAACGAAGTTCTTTCTCAAGTATGATTTAAAACAAAAACAAAATTTTTGCAGCCGCCATCTTGGATTGAAACATTTTGTCTTCTACTATCGGCTTTGATATAATAATCATTTTATTTCGGAATAAACATCCATAACTTGTTACAGGTCGACACAAATTAAATGTAGCGTCGGCAAAGTTCGTAAACTCGATCATTTCCGACTTACACAACCAATAGAAATAGCTGACTATCGCGCCATTCAATGCTATTCCCGCCTCAGTTCAACCCGATACAGCGTTGTGAATGCACGAAGGTGAATCATTCCGTACACTTAGTGACAATTTTTTATTTATTTTTATTCAAACTCAAAGCATTTATTTCAAGTAAACCATTTACAGGCACTTTTGAACTGTCAAAGAGTCTGTCAGTTAGTCAGAAAGTTGAAGCTTATGCCCATTCCAAAACGTAGCTCTCTATGGAGAAGAACGGGCAAGAAACTCCAAGTACACTCTTTTAAATATAGATATTACAAAATCCTGGGTACATAATTCTTGTTGCTTCTATATGTGAGAACAATGTACAAAAAATAATTAAAAGCAATTGAAAATATAAGATTAAAAATAAGCCCTGGCAGGTAAGAGATGACCAGTCTCAACTGACGGCACCCGTTCACGAACATGACGCGTGGATCAGCACCATCCAGCTCAACCATTTTGTAGGGAACCGAATGATCCAACACACTCGCCACCATCAGCGAGACATTTAAGTGAGCATGACATATTCTCAACTGCCATGCTCTTTCAAGTCAACATACATTTTAATAACTTAATAAACGGCTCCATGGTCTCACATTTACAAAAATAAAAATGCTTCTGAATTATACAAAACTATAGTTTGCAATGTATTTAAGAAATTAATAGAATTTTACCACCAAAAAGAATGGTGGGTGGTATTTATTTAACCATTTATGTACACACATATATGCAGACAAGACAAAATGAGCAGAAAAATACGTACAAAGGTGATGCTTATTTCTAAAGAAATCTCTTCCAGCATACCTGCGATAGCACAGAGGATAAAAAGAGATGTAGACACCGTGTGTAAGAGTAGAGAGAAACATAAAATCAAAACAATTCACATAGTAAAATAAAACAAATAAATGAGAATATACTTACATACATACATATTGTACAAACATACATACATACTTCTAAAATAAATAACATTATAATATTATTAATTATAATGTAACAAAAATATATACGATGCGACTATGACGAAGTGAACAGATAGTATTTTTTCATTCTTCTTTTAAATACTGCAACAGTTTGGCAGTCCCTAATGTTGGGCGGAAGTGAATTCCACAACCGCACCGCGTGCACAGCGAATGAGTAGGAGTAGAAGTCAGTGGAGTGGGGAGGGGACTCAAGGAAGTTTCTAAGACGCGACCTTTTTTTTTTTGGGGTGGTAAGTTATCAAATAACTTCTCCCGCTCTGGGTGGAGCGGGAGGGCGTGTCAGACTCTTACCGTCTTATTACAAAAAAACTAAATAATAAACCTTGATTTAAACCTGTCCTATCAAGTCCAGGCTTATCTGCAGAACCATGGTCTAAATTTGTCTGTATTACAAAACTTTAAAAAACCGTGGTCTTCTTAGTACTGTCATTTGAACCGTTTTCTTTACATCAACCACAGATTAATACAAATATTATATTCACCATGATATCATTCAATTGCAACGTTCCGTATGCTCAGAAAAGAAAACTTTTTGTAAATATGTTAATGATTATTATGATGTATAAGAGTGTTAAAAATATTGAGACTTTGTTATTTTGCATGGAACATTACCATTTCGTCGATTGCAGTTTTGTTTAGGTTTAAGCACATTACTTACATAACATCACGCCTGTATTCCCCGAAGGGGTTAGGCAGAGGTGTACCTATAGTATACCCACATTTCGCCAGATATGTTTAAGTACCATGTAATAGGGGGCGAGCCTATTGCCATCAACCGGGCGTATGAAAATAAAGGTACATTTGTTACTCCAATTTTATTTTTTTACACACCGCCCACTACACACTTTTTGCTTTTGCGACAAGTTGTGATATACGCTTACACTGACATCACAGAGAGCAATATAAGGGGAAATACTCTTTTAACGGCATTAGTAAGACCACTAAAAACTTATACTGACCTTATAGCATACCAGTGTAAGACACATATAAATCATTTGTTACTTACAGTAGCTTTATCAAGATTAATATAAGATTAAATATACACTTAATGAGACCAAGATACAACAACTATAAGGGCTATTATTCTTATAAAGTGCGCCTAATTCGACACTTACAGACGGCAGTAAGGGTCTTTTAAGAGTAAAAAAATATGGTCTTAGGATACTTATAAAACCGAATTTTGCTAGCTGGGTTGGTACCGCGCTAACGGGCTACCGACCACAGCCGCCGGTGGCTGTCGCGCGCCACGACCTTTGGTAGCGTTAGGACATTAGCGCGTTTTAACGATCGACTTGTCGCGAACTCGAACACGGTGTTCGAGTTCACGACAAGTTAATCGTCATCCTGAGGATGCCTCGTGGAGAGGAAAAAACCCTGAAAGAAATCGACGTGTTTCAACACGTGTCGATTTCTTTCAGGGTTTTTTTTATGGCTCTTTAGAAATAGCTAAGCGGAAAAGTTACTAAATATATCCAAGTCTATTGTATTTCATGTCATGCTAGTTCATGTGGCCGATGAACTGAGAAGACGTCGATTGCAATAAATCGTAATAGATAAATGAGCTTGTGTTATGTTATGTAATGTTATTTTCTGATGATGTAAATAAATTGATTCCAAAATTTAAATAAGTATATTCAAGTATGGTTTACTTATATTACAACTAATTAATCCAACTAATATGGATAGTGCAAAAATACAATAATTTTTTAGGGTTCCGTACCTCAAAAGGAAAAAACGGAACCTTTGTAGGATCACTTGTGTGTTTGTCTGTCCGTCTGTCACAGCCAATGTGCTCCGAATCTAATGGACCGATGAAGTTGAAATTTGGTACACATATAAGTATTTCTGTAACCCAAACACGAACGTGTAACGTAAATAAATGAATTTTGAATATAGGGGTCACTATTGGGTGGCAAACAAGAAAATTAAAAAAAAAAGTTTTGCTTACAGTACCGTGTGACATATTAAAAAATATTTTTAAGATCCCTACAACAAGCCCTTTCGCTTGTTGTAGGGATCTTAAAAATATTTTTTATGTAATTTTAAAATAAATATTTTTAAAGATATTTAAGCAATTCCATGAAAATTGACCATTCCCCCAATATCTCCGAAACTACTGGATCTAAAATTTTGGAAAAAAATCTTAGTATGACTCATTACTCATAGATTACAGGAAAACCTATAAAAAGTCTATGGTCTTAAAATAACATGGTAAATCTCTCAATATTGTTCGTACAAAATTACATTTGCAGTTGGAATGTATGGGAGAACATGTGTTTGAACTACAATGTTAAGTTTGTATTTGGAATAAATTAATCCCAACTACGGAACCCTTCATTGTGCGTAGTCCGACACGCACTTGGCCAGTTTTTATTCAGTTCTTGTGCCAGTTTTTATTATGACTGGAACAGTCATAATAAAAATCGGCCAAGTGTCTCACACTTATTGTATAACATCGTACGCATCCCGCACTGTAGCAGGCTCGCGAACCAATTACAATATCTGTCCTGCCGAGAACCAATCACCGCGCTTGCCGGAATACAACGCGTTACGCTCACGCAGCTCATTGGCTTATTTGCATGCGTTCGAATACTTGAGATAATTTTGTCAATGTCACAATTACGCTTCTTGATTTTTATTATTCGTAGCTGAAAAGTAATAAACAAGTGGTATTATTTAATCTGTAAACAAAGCGAAAGGTTACTCATTTACTTGCTGACTAAACAGGTAAATAAAATTGTATGTATAGATAAATAAATAAATAAGTTCAGGATGTCTGTACCAGGTGACCTAAGGTTACAGACAGATAATAGACAGGATTTCTGGGTTCGAAAAGGGTACACTCACTGCCAGTCCTGCAGACTCATGAGATTGATCAGAGATGGCTAAAGGTGTCTTGGCTACAGTGAGGGATAATGAGACAAGAATATAAAATTCAAATCTGATTTATTAACAACATGTTACAGCTTATATACTACAATTTCTTAACACACACTATTATATAAATTCTTTGTGTTATATACGTGTGAGATGCAACCAAATCAATATTTTAACTGGGCCGCACGTAAGCCTGGCCGAGTGCTGAGTCGATGTCCAAAGGTAACATTGAATAGCTTTGTATATACAGATTAATTAATGCAACTTGTTTATTTTTTTTAAATTTTTTTTTGATAGGGCAGTTTTATTTGAGGCATTAAATTATGTACACAGATGGAGGGCAGTGACTCTATGTGGGACGTGAGCGGTCTGTTCGGCGCGGGCGGCGCGGGCGCGGCCGGCGTGCCGCCGGGCCCGCCGCCCGTGCCCGACGACCAGGAGGACTACTACCTCGCGGTCAGTACTCGGTCACTACACTACACACTATGAACGCGAGCGGTTCGTTCCGAGATTTGTAGTCAGTAGTCTAATTGGACTTTTAAAGAACACAAACAATTTTTTTCGGCATTTAGTCTATCGGCAGTATCGATGTGAATCGATCACGTGATCACCGTCGCTTTACAGAAGTTCCGGTCGTACGTGGCGTGCGCGGGGCGCCTGGCGCGCCTGGAGAGCAAGAGTGCGGCCGTGCGCGGGCGCCTGCTGGGCGCGGCGGGCGCGGGCCCGGGCGCGGGCGCGGGCCCGGGCGCAGGCCCGGCCCCGGGCGCGGCCCCGCGCTCGCCGCCGTCGCCGCCCAGGCGCGCCGCGGCCCGGCTGCGGCGCGGCCAGTTCGCGGCCCCGCTGGAGCTGCGCCTGCCGGGCGTGCTGACGTCGTGCGTGCGCGTGATCGCGCGCTACGGGCGGCGCCACCAGGGCGTGTTCCGCGTGTCGGGCTCGCAGGTGGAGATGCAGGCCCTGCGCGCCGCCTTCGAGCGCGGCGAGGACCCGCTGGCCGGCGTGCGCGACGCGTCCGACATCAACTCCGTGTGCGGCCTGCTCAAGCTGTACCTGCGCGAGGTTAGTGCGTCTTGCTCAAGGTGTACCTGCACGAAGTTAGTGCGTCCTGCTCAAGCTATACCTGTGCGTGTTCAGTGCTTCCTGCTCAAGCTATAGCTGCGCGTGATCAGTGCGTCGGCGGTCCGTGACGCATGCTGCATCGCTTCTGTTCTTACGATCCAGTTACAGTAAAGGATCCGACGATCGTAGGCCTATGTCGATTGGAATAGATTACAGTTCTTGATTATAAGATCATACCTGAAAGAAAGCAAACAGAAGTAAACGGCGTAAACTCACTAGGGTCCGAAATGTGGGCATTTCTCAAGGTCCGCGCGAGTCGTATATTTTAGCTACTTTCACAGCATTATTAACCCTGGATTAGACAAAATTTGGCCAAAAATTTGATTTTTTTGGCAACCAGGTGAATAGGCCTGGGTCCGAATCTTTTTTTGTCCATAAGGTAGATTAATAAAAAATATTGGATACATATTTTTTCTTTTTTGACGTAATCAAAAGATTACGGCGGTACATTGAGTTAAAATGTGGCATGACGTCACGCCCCGCTAGATTTTATACTGAGTTGTGACGTAGCAAGCCCCACTCCCCAACTTTAATGCGTGTTTTCTAAGTTATTTTTGATTAATATGATAAAGCACAAAATAAGTGTCTAATATTTTTTATTATCTGAAAGACGGACTAAATAGAATTTCTTTTTTTTTACTCAGACAACTACCGTATTTTGGTACATATATTCTTGATGTGGTGCTGAATCATTTCCTAAATCTCCCCAACCCTCCACCCGTTTTTTAAGTTTAGCGAATCTTGTTTGTAGAATAGCTTTTAAGATTCTCAAATCCAAAATTAAGAAATGTTAGTGACAGTTTAGCTCGTTGGACAAGAGAATCGGCACCATTAGGTAGTAAGAGTTTCACTATGTAGACAATAGGGTACTCGTATATGCTTTTTTTATTCGCCCAATTACGTAGGTACTTATTAATAAATAATGGAGATTAAATAAATTAAAGTACCAATTAAAAATATAATAGACCAAGAGCTGAGGCAATATTTTAATAAGCTTTTCTTTTGTAGTAGGTACAATCGGTTTCGGTATTATGAAGAATGAATGCTATAATTTTTCCATTTTCTATAGCTCCATCTTTTTTTCGCAATGAAATCATTATGGCATTTCTTCTTTTTCGTCTCGTGTGGTTAGTGGCTAACCTGGTATCAGAGTTTTAAAGCCGCCCATGGGCCTCTGACTTGGCTTAGAACAATCTAGCTCTTCAATCTGGAGACCACTAAGTGATTTTACTCGACTTAGCGTCACATATGCCTGTCCATCCGCAAAAGTACGGGACCCTAAGTATACCACGGCGTGGTCTACCGTACCTTGTATCGTGCCTTGCATCTTGTGTACGGTAGATGCCCAACTTAAAATCACTGGGAACATGCGCCTTTCCACCGTACCGTAGCTGTACTTGGCCGGGAATTGGATGCCTATAGGCTGAATTAGGTGCTCGCCGTCGTTACCGAAATTAACTTTGATGGACGGGATGTCGGTTTCATACATTTGGTCGCGTCTAAAGTGTGGCCAGACGATGTCCGTGATAAAACCATTTTCCTTTTCTTTTTGTAGTCTCCGTTTTCTTTGTGTTGCTGTTTCTTTTTGTTTAGTTTTTACCATAGTATTCCCACGAGTATAGGACAATTAAACGGTCAACCCCCCCAGAGGTCCGAGTAGAGGAGCAAGGCTACTTACAACAGGGTTTCGCCCGGTTCCCTGAGGTGACGCTAGCGACATGACATTTGTAACCACCCTCATGCCATTCAGCCCTCGGCACGTTTCTCACCTTGGCTTGGGTGGGATCTTTAACAAGCTACTACCCCATTTACACGTCAATATTCATCGTATGCTAATATCCATCATGAACTTCCAGTTCAAATCTTCCGGCTCCATCATCAGATCAGCTCGATAGTACCATATTATTGTATTCAGACCTTGGACCTTGAAACCTAATCGTGGTCAAAGTTCATTTCGTGGTCAAAGTTCATTACAAGACCTTTCTAACAAATCCAAACACGGCTATAATACGATCATCCATCATGAAGTTCCAGTTCATATCTTCCGGCTCCATCATCAGATCAGCTCGACAGTACCATATTATTGTATTCAGACCTTGAAACCTAATCGTGGTCAAAGTTCATTACAAGACCTTTCTAACAAGTCCGAACACGGCTATGATACGATATTTCATCATGGAATGCTAGTGCTTATCTTCCGGCTTCATCATCAGACCTTGAAACCTAATCATGGTCAACGTTCATTACAAGACCTTTCTAACAAGTCCAAACACGGCTATGATACGATCATTCATCACGAAGTTCCAGTTCATATCTTCCGGCTCCATCATCAGATCAGCTCGACAGTACCATGTTATTGTATTGTCATCAAAATCACATACAACTGCCAATTTTCATAACGCTACGATCTTTAGAAGATGGTTAAATTAGTTTTCTTAGATTTGATTACATAGTTACAAACATACAGGTCGACCTAATAAAAGCGTGTTAATATGCCATTAGCAAAGACTAAAAAGTATAAAATAAATTAATAGTTTAAAAAACACTAAAAAACACGCTTTTATAGGTGCACGTAAAAGTCAAAAATAAATTACGGATCGCTCAAGTTGTCTCTATTTCTGGGCTGGAGTGTAAACTATGTGCTTTTAATTATAATATTTGATTGTAAAAGCGTGGGGCGCTGGAACAGGAAAGACTTTCTTATAAACAAATACACGAACAAGAACTCTACATTTTGCCACCGTTTGTGTGCCTGTTGAGCAGTCAAGCTTTTTTACCTTGCCAATTCGACGCAAATGGACCAATATTGTTTTGATGCTAACAGCGAAAGCTGCTGCTAATTCAGCTGTAGATTGAGAATCATCAGCTTTCACAATCGCCTTTTATTCGGTCAAAAGTTTCCGGTCGAGCACGGGGTTCATTTCTTAGGTCGAAATTATCAGAACGGAAGCAAACCAATAACGGGTGTTGCGATCGTTAGTAGTGTTCGCTCCGTATACTTCGTTGATGTTGCGTGCCGCTTCTGCCGCTTTGCTTCCACGACGGTACTCATGCTCCATAATCACTCGAATTTTTAACGTATCCATGATGCGAAAAACGTAAAAATGCGATGAAAACAGAACGCTAACCATTAAACAAATGACTAATTTTCAAGAAAGAATTCCATATTAAAAAAAATAATTTGAACTTAGAATTCTTAGCGAAAAAAGAAAAAAATGAACTTGAAATAGCCAGTACGACAGAACGGCAATTTCATAGGTAAAGACCTATTATTAAGAATCGTTTGAAAAATGTTTCGTGGTTCTAGCAGTATTAGGCTAAAGAAATAAACCCACGTTTGTGTGCCATATGTATATTAATATTTTAAAGAAAAAAGTATTGTATTTTTTTTTGTAGTCATTAAACTCAAAAATTACTGGACCAATTTAAAAAATTATTCTATATTATCTTTATCACTGAGTCCCATTGGCTACAATTTATATTTTAAATTTAAGAATAATTTGAACTTAGAATTCTTAGCGAAAAAAGAAAAAAATGGACTTGAAATACTGCAATTTCATAGGTAAATTTTCTATAATTATTTCAGAATGGGAAATTATCGTTTGACAGGAATAAACGATTTTTTATCTAGTTTTGAGGTATTTGTGACAAGAGAATTGGTACCAGTATCCATAAATGGATCTGGGACACTTGCCCGAAAGACATTTCCGCGAAAGACACTTGCGCGAAACCACTTGCGCGAAAACGTTGCGGAAATGAGATTTCTTCATAACATCATGCCATCCATTTCAAATGGCCCAACAATTTAAAATGGTGGCGTGATGTTATGAAGAAATGTAAAAATTTTCGCAGCCGCCATCTGAGATTTACATTTTAACATCAAAATTTGCTTTTGAACCCTCGAAAACTATGAAAAAGACACCCATGACGAAAAAATTGAAAATGTTCGCAGCCGCCACCTTGGATCTTTATTTTGACTTAAAGTAGTCTTCAGTAGTGTTAAAGAATTTAGTTGCAAAAAATACTTCACTTATTGCTACTACAGCATATCGGCGCGGGCATGTCGGTGACACGAACCCATAACTTTTTCCGTCCAAAAAATCACTCAACGCGCTTAAATAAATTTTCACTTTCCAAAAATACTATGAAACCTACAGTCAAAATATTACTAGCGAACCCGGCAGGCAGACGTTGTACTGCGACAACAGCGCTACCTGGATCTAACTACAGCAAAGAACTATCTAAGTGACACAAAAAAAATAATTAAAAAAGCATCTAAATCAGTCAAGCCGTTTAGGATAAGAGGAATTTTGAACACCCGTATTTAATTTATTGCCAGGCATGCACAATTTTAATGTTCTTCAAAAAAAAAGCAAAGTACTTAAAATAAAATGCGGATCAAAATGTCGTACTGGACGTACAATTGCTGGAATAGTGAGTGAGTGTTTGTGCTGCGACACAAAGTTATACGTCCTCACGCTGGGAAGGCCCGGTCGCTACTGACTGCCCTGACGGGATAGGTTTTCCGCGGTCGTTTATATAGTTCACTTTGTCGTTTATTTACGAAATGGAAGTAATTGTTTATTTACAAAATAACATTTAGATTCTATTAAATGTTTAACTTAAGATTAATATGTAATTTTTTAAATTTCTTAAAAGTGTTTCTAAGTATAAGAAAAAAATATTTATTTGTCTAGAAGTTTTGAGAAAGTTACGTTATTTCAACTTTTTTTATTCTGCTATATTTTGTATGAAAGTTGAAAAAGTGGTTCCTCAATGTACAAGTAGACCGTATCATGATGTTGATCATATTTTTTATTTTTCAAAATCAAAAGTAGTTTCTTTTAACGAAATGATCAAACGTCAGTCTCGCGAAATTTTTTGGAAAACTTGTTGCGATTTAAAGTGATTTTCCACAAATCCTTAATTTATTTGAAAAATCCTTTTCCCTATGTACAAGACAAAGAATTCGACTTTTCAAATGACAAATAATTTTGTTTGAATTCTATTTCCCTTTCTCACAACTATTGAACAAAATTTATCAAAATCAGTCGATTTCGTGCACGGAGTCTTAACTAATTACCTATCAGGGGCGGCGAGTCCATACAACCCGATTCCTACCGGCTTCCCTTCGGAAATTTGGAACACAACCACTCTATCGTCATTGAATAATCAAAGTATAAGTATTTGATACACCATAAAATTAAAACATTACAAAACGCCTGCATACATAAAAAATTGTCTTAATATCCCAACAACAAAACACTTTGCGGTAAAATAACTCGTAGGCGCGTCCGGCCTATCGTGAATTCAATTTCCTAACAAAATAAAGTCCATCATGATGTCACTTCGGTCACGTGACACCGCATCTCTTAGGAGCCGGGTGTAAGCCGATCTGCAACGAGTTACGATAGGAACACAGTAGCAGAAACGTGCGCGCGTGAGCGAGAAGGAATTATTGCTATTGCACCACCTCTTTCTGGCACACGGATTTGATTCGGTAGTTTTCGTTGAATTTCGTAATGCGTTCGGCTGGGAGTTCGTAAACATTTCTTCATTCGATTGATAATGTGTGGTGGTTTTTTGATATTAATTTGCATTTTGTTCGTTCAGTACTCATTGAATTCATTAGTTTATCAAATTATCACTATTAGTAGTAGTAATATTTGTTTGTAGACAGTGATTAATGTGGTTAAGATAGTGTTTTTTAAGTGTATTGAGTTTAGTGAATGTGAAAGTTAAGTACTTTGTAATTAGGTATTTGGGATAAGTAAAGTCTGTTTTTTAATCTCTTAGACTAATTTGACATTTCAAGTGATTGTTTTTCAATGTGGAGTTTGACATTTGCACCTGTCAAAATAGTCTACGAGATTAAAAAATAGACTTTAGATAGTTTATTATGTTCAAATTACTTATTTAGAGTAGATTTGAAAAGTAATTAGTACGATCGAAGGATTAGGAATGGCGGCTTGTTTATTGATAGATTATTTACTTAGTGAAGAAACATGCTTTTCAAGATTAAGTTTTAAATAAAAATGAAAATATGAAACATACTAAGTAAAGCCGTGCTCGTGCAGGTATGACTGTAAATTACAAACGATGTTATGGTTTTTTCAAACATTTTAATGTTTCCCTTTACGATAAAGTATCAATGACTGACTGGCAGTCGTAAATTAAATTAAATGTATTGTCTCCGTGTTAAGTTTTCTTAGATTCTAGTAGTTTATGGAATAAAGGGTTTTTTTACATTTTAATCTGATGAATTCATCAAAAAAGATGTGCAGACTGATAAACATATTCGTAGCTTTTTTCTGAGTTCGGGACTGGTAGGAATAGTATTATTTTCACTAATGTGCATGAAGCTGATAATAGAAAAGTAGATCGAAATAGGAATTCAATGAAACCGTTTATTGACACCGTTATTTTGATAGGTAAACAAGAAGTTAGTTAACTTTTCGCGGCTACGACGAAAGTGTCAAGGATTTTTTTTTGTTACTCCGGCTTACCTCTGTCGTTTTACCACGCTCCGCCACCGTTACCTATCTAGTCCGCGCAGCCTTGTAAAAGAAGATGTTCAAAATGGTAGCTATTGCGAATAATATAAACTATATTAATGAAATAAAAAACACGGTTTTTTTTTTTTTAAACACTTCGTGAGAATAATAGCCCCGGCTGATTTGGGAACTGACTACCATAGATAAATCATAAAACATTGATAATCACACGAGCGAAACTAGCAAAAATCTGTGCCAAAAAAAGTGCATCTGTGTGCGTACGCGCAATCCAGCAAATGCTGTGATTGGCCGAAGCCACGATACTCAGTCCCTTTCCAACAATTCTCTGTGCTGCTGGTAGTATAGTTATGGATAAATAGGGTGTGTAACTTGATCTGTGGCCGACTGTACATCGGCAAAGGTATCCTAACTACTCCGTTTCAAAAATGCACTCTGAATTCAAAATATTGTAAAACATTTTGAAAGAGTAAGTATTTAGTTTCTTGTCCATCGTTCTCCATATGAACCTACCTGTCTGATGGATCTCGCTGACCCCTGCAGGTGCGGCCGCCGCTGCTGCCGCCGCAGCTGCAGGAGCGCCTGCTGCGCGTTGCGGCGCTGCCGGACGACGCGCAGTTCGTGCGGCGCATGCGCGATACGCTGGCCGCGCTGCCGCCGCCCGCCGTCATCGTGCTGCGCTACCTTTTCGCCTTCCTCGCGCAGTACGTACACACACACACACACACACGCACACACACACACAGACACACACAAGCACGCACACACACACACGCACACACAAACACACACTCACGGTGCTCATGTGCTCACGGCCCATGTGTTGCAGCCTGACGGAGTACAGCGAGCACAACATGATGGACGCGTGGAACCTGGCCATCTGCCTGGGGCCCACGCTGCTGGCGGCGTGGGGCGAGGGCGGCGCGCAGGTGACGGCGCAGAACCTCGTCAACGAGCTGGTCAAGCGCATCATCCTGCACCACCAGGACGTGTTCCCGCAGGACCTCGCGCCCTACGCGCTCTACACCCGCTTCAGGTCTGCACAAATCTATTCATTCATATTTTAATTCATGCTACTTACATACAGCGGACTTTCGTACAAAGTTTCATCACGTATTTCAGCCCTTATGAGTACAATAAAAAGGATTCGGTCGTCGGACGTTGAACAGCACGGATGCTCCCAATTGTGCTGCGCCAAAGTTTTTTATTATACGTGTAGTGAAATGTGCACACCAGATCAGGGCCGACTTAACCAGATCAGGGCGCCAGGGTGCGAAAATCAGCCTGCGCCCCCTTTGCCAACGAAAAAAAAGGAAAATCTTTGTTTATTTTTTTTTTTAAGTATACTTACTCCACAATAAAATGAGGTACATTTACAAACATCAAATGATATTTTTCTGGCTTTTAAGTTGACAAACTTTTTAATGATATTGTGTCTACGTGCGATTTCAATACAAATCGATCGACACGATTGGCTTGCGCCCCATAAGAACTTGCGCCCGGTTGCTACACACCCCTTGCACCCCCGGGTAAAGACGGCCCTGCACCAGATGTTGGAAGTTTGAGTTTCCAGCCGGGCATCAAAATCGAAGTGTGTTCTTTTGTTTTGCTGTGGTTGTAACTTTATGCCGCCAAATATACAATAAAACAGTAAAACATGGGTGGTCTAAGCGTTCCTGATCTCAAGCGAGCGGTCTAGTTCTTAAGTACGAGGAAATAACTGCCGCAAGACCCAGTTGCAAGCTTAGCTGGTGAGATTTTTCCATATTTTTCAGGGATCTATTGAAGAGGTCCGCTTAAAGTCAGGAGTGGATCTCATAAATACGACGATGCGGATCAGCTCTTCTGTACACGGTGTGACCGGCTTTTTAGGACCAAATTTGGTTTTGCTAGGCATCAGAGAGTTCACAAAAGAAAAGAAAATTAGTCTGGGTCGCTGTCGCTGGATACGATGACGAGGACTCATAAATCTATACATCTTATATGCTGTATTTACAATTTGTTGGACTAACTTTAAACTGTATTACGTGTGTGATTATTTGTGTAGTGCAGTTTTCCAAAATGGTTTGTTTTTTGTGAGTGCGCATTCTTTTGTTAGTTATTTGGAGTGAGTAGAGGGTCGCAGGTAGTCGTTGACCAACAAAGTATTCCTTTTAGATTACAGGGCTCTGGACTCTGACATTGGATTTTGAGCCCTATAACTTCGAAGCCAAGTGTAGTTTTGTGTTTAGTTGGGTGGTGAATTTATTTTTGTGAAGAAGTGTTTAAGTTTACATATTTAAATATTTGTGAAGTGGAAGACGGCTGAAGACTGAGATAAGATTAAGAAGGCTCCTAGCGAGATTTACAAGAAACCTGAAACAGACAGTAGTCAGACGAAGACAATGGAAACAGCAACGTGTAACACAGCATAGCAGTGACATAGAAAAGAGTCGAGAAAACAGTCAACCCCGCCGAAAGATGCACCGGTGAAGCTGGACGTAAAGCAATTTTGCGACGACGTCGTTAATAGCCCATCCATAGATAAATATCGCCCATCTCTCCACTATTCCATTGCCTACCCAAGGATGCATATCCGGTATGGCTCGCCATTCCTTCCATATCCTTATCCTTCCATATCTAAGGGCACATTCTTCCTTACCATTACCGTACCACCCGGTCTACTCCCTGATATGCAATGGCCTCTTTAGCACTATGCAACATGAGGCTCCAGTAGCTAGTGCAAATCTTGGGGTTCATTCGATTTATCGAGTCTGGTTACACCACGCTGGGATCGGTGCATTTCATTCATTCATTAGGAGTAAAATAAAAATAAAAGTTTATTAAAACTTTGCTGAGAATGACGAGTTATTGATCGTCAATTATTAAATAAAGCAGCACCCAAATGCCCGCCTATTAGGAATAATAAACGGCCCACCATATTAGTTTAGTACTTCTTCTTGCCTACGTACTTTAGTGTTATAGATATAAGGTTTATTTTACAATAATGTGACTAACACTGAGAGATACACCCGTTTATGCCACGCACCTATTTACGGCGACACAAATGTTTCCCTTTCCCGTGTCCTTCGACCGCGCCGTATAAGAAATACCGTCACACTAACCATCCGTTTCAGCTATACTTACCCACCCTTCAGCACTGTCTAGTATTTTAACTGGGAAGAAAAAATGGCAGAACAAACTCCAGAACACTCCCTGGTCGGCATCTATAATGACTGTGTGTGGTCAGCAACGTAGTTATTGCGGACCAAGGCTTGTATGATGCTTTACTCAAACAATGCTAGTAATTTAAATAAAACCAGCTTAGTATTGAAAATTGATTGAAAACAATAATTATGGAGAATTGCAAAAAATTTCATCGTGCCACGCTATTTTTTAAATTTTTTAAATTAGGCAATGGTGTTTGTACACCTAACTATTTTTGAAACAATACTCGACAATAATGGATTTTCAAAACTCACCAGCAATTAAATAACCTACAACTTTGCTGGCGCCTACTCAAGTAGAGCGGAATGGTCGTGTTTAGAATAGAATAAAATTTCTTTATTCGAGTAACCAAGACTCAACAAGATTGTTAGTAAAACTTACGACTATGTTATTATATTTGTGTGTCAGCACTCGAACAAGAGACTACGAGGGTAATTACAAAAGTTGATAGCTCTGAGTGGGGAACACCAGTGGTTCCTGTTGTCAAACCAAATGGTAATATACGCTTATGCGCGGATTATAAAGTCACCTTAAATAAAGTGATACGGGCTGAACAATACCCTATTCCGATCAAAGAGGACATTCTGGTAGAGATGAACGGAGGTCAAATATTTTGCACACCTGATATCAGTCAAGCTTACTTAAACATGAAGATGGACGAGGAAAGCGCTATGATGCAAACATTAAGTACACGCAAGGGTACGTTTAAAGTAAATAGACTTATGTTTGGCGTCAAGGTTGCTCCGAATCTATGGCAAAACTTTATGGATCGTTTGCTTCAAGGGGTAGCTGGAGTGAAATGTTTTTTCGATGACATAATTATTCAAGGACATCAGAAGAACAACTTCTTTTAAGACTAGTGTATATAGAAATGGTATTACAAAAATTACAATAAAAAAAATTGAGACTCAATAAGGATAAATGTATTTTTTTCCAAAGAGAATCGAATACTTGGGTCATAGCATTGATAAACATGGACTGCAGAAAAATAGAAATAAGGTAAACGCTATTCTAGATACAAAACGTTCCAGCAACATCAACGAATTACGAACATTTCTAGGATTGCCTAATTATTATCATAAGTTCATACCGAATTTAGGTTCAATATCCAGCCCTCTTAATTACCTACTCAAGAAGGACATTAAATACGAATGGACGCACAAATGTAATGAGAGTTTCAAGAGAATTAAACAGGAAATCCTCAGTGAGAGAGTTTTAATGCATTTTGATCCTGAGAAACCCTTCGTTCTCGCTACAGATGCTTCACCTTTTGGACTTGGAGTAATTCTATTGCATCGGTTATTGGACGGATCTGATCGACCGATTGCTTTTGCATCACGTTCATTGACGAATAGTGAAAAAAAATACAGCCAGATAGACAAAGAAGCGACGTCCTTATTCTGGGGATTAAAGGAGTTTTTTTCACTATTGCTACGGAAGAAAATTTATACTTATTACAAACCATAAACCTAACCTACGATCTTCAATCCACACAAAACTTTGCCGGCGATGAGCATAATGAGGCTCTTTCACTATGCACATTTTCTATCGGGTTTGACTACACTATTGAATACAGAACATCGGATGATCACAGCAATGCTGATTATCTATCAAGATTTCCAGTAGATACAGTAGCAAATAACCTAATTGACGTACATTGCGCATTTCAATTAAATCAGATGAACACAATTGCTATTGACCGTATAAAAATAGCCGAAAAGACCCAACTCGATGATGAATATAACCATCTATTGGAAGCTTTAAAAAATGGTACCTCAGTGAAAAGATACGGCTACAATGCCAACGAATTGACTATACAAGACGGTTGCATTATAAAAGGAACACGAGTGATAATTCCGGCAACCCTGAGACAACAGGTTTTAGAAGAACCACTGGCCACACTGGACATCTTGGGATAGTAAAAATTAAATCACTGGCACTTGGATACGTAATCTGGAAAAATTTGGATCAAGATTTAGAAGATATAGTTAAAAGCTGTCGAGAATATCGATTAAAGCAAAATCAACCAGCAGGCGAGTACTACATCATTGGGAATTACCATCAGGCCCACGGCAAAGGATCCATGTCGATTTTGCTGGGCCGATTAAGGGTTATTCCTTATTTATAATAGTGGATGCTTTTACAAAATGGGTGGAATTTATAAAAACGAAAACAACCACAAGCTCATGGTGTATCCGCCAACTTCAAGAACTTTTCGTGACATTTGGATTCCCAGTTACTTTAGTACCAGACAGCGGTCGACAATTTCTTTCAACTGAATTTGAATCATTCCTCAGAGAAAGCGAGGTTGTTCATAAAACCACAGCACAATACCATCCGGCCACGAACGGACAGGCGGAGCGATACGTCCAAACAATTAAAAAGTAAATAAGTCCATATGAACTCATGTTTGGCAAGGAGATAAGAAACACCCTAAGTGTTCATTTCAAGACGAGGACGAGGGATGAAACGCGATCGCCGACTAATGACGCAACAGTACGTACCGCTCATTTACTGTTGGGCAGAGAGGGCAAACGCAGCAGCTACACAAACGACCAAATTAAATGGGAATTCGGAACCGTTTTGAGGATATTAGGCCGATTGCACTATCAAATAGAAACTGATTCTCGTCAGATTTGCAAAAGACATGTTGATCAGATGCTGGGTACCCTAATACCAAGAGGGGAACAGTAAAACCGTCGGAACTTGACAACTAGACGATTTGGGACGGAGGTGTTATATATGTGGCCTCTTCGATTTATGTTTATTTCTTTTTTCATTATGGATGTTTGTCAGTGTCATATTATTAAATCTATTGAATACAATATGAATATAATTAATTACTTAGAAGATACATAATAGGTCGACTTTGTTCTAAGAAGGTTGTCAAAATAAAGGCCGCATTACAGTCTTTAATTTGATTTAATCTAACGGTAATTTAATTCTAATTTGATGTTGATTTAATTTTGCTTTGATTATAATTTAATGTTTTTTTTATTTATATCTATACTTGATATTGATTTTATTTTTAATTTTGTTTGTAATTTTATTTTTGGTTTTATTGTTTTCGATTTTAGTGCTAATAAAATATTTTGGTAAGTTCCTATACTAATACAATATGGATGTTTTTCTGAAATAAATTATTTATTTGAATTTGAATTACAAGATTTTTAAGGTTCCGTACCACAAAAGCAAAAAACGTAACCCTTATAGGAAAGAAAGAAATAAAAATAGGTTTATTTGTCACAGAGACACGTGCATACATAAAAGACAAGAGTAAACGAAAACAACAAAAAGTACATAATAAATCACGAGCATAAAACAGAAATTAGTCAGCAGCTGCACGACATGATGCAGTGCTATAGGGAACCCACAGTACAGCGCTGACTTTCAGTGCTCACCCGAAAAAAAAAAAGACGTACGGAAATCAAGTCGGGTTCAGTGATTTGTTTATTCAATAGGCAGGTAGGACATATTCTGTGTCCCTGTCTGTCCGTCTGTCACAGCCAATTTGCTAATGTACCGATAAGGTTGTAATTTGGTACACATAATGTGTATTTCTGTGACTCAAACACGGTCGTGTAACGTAAATTAATTAATTTTGAATATAGGAGTTATATTTGCGGAGCAAAAAAAAAAAGGTTTTGCACATTGTACCATGTGACATATCAAATGAAAAGGCTTATCGCGAGGATTAAAATTATTTTTATCATAATTTTTAAGGATATTTAAGAAAAATTATGAAATCTGACGAATCCCCCTTCCCCCCCTAATATCTGAAACTACTGAATGAATGAATGAATGAAATGCACCGACCCCAGCCTGGTTTAACCAGACTCGATAAATCGAATGAACCCCGAGATTTGCACTAGCCGCTGGAGCCTCATGCTTCATAGGGTTACAGAGGCCATTGCATATCAAGAAGTAGACCGGGGGGCGCGTTAATGGTACGGAAGACGTGCCTTTAGGATAAGGAGGGATTTGCGAGCTTACCGGATATGCATCCTTGAGTAAGCAATGGAATAGTGGAGAGACGGGTGATATTTATCTATGGATTGGCATCTTTTTACGACGGCGCCGCTAGGCTGGTTCCTTTTCAGGTTTCTTGTAAATCTGGCTAGCAGTCTTCTTAATCTTATCTTGGTCTTCAGCCATGTCCATCCAAAAGTGATTTCTTTGTCAAAGTAAGTCATGTCCTGTTTTAGAATATCATTTCATGTGTAAAAAGGTAGGCCTGCTTTCTTGGATTTGGTCTTGTACTGCATGTATGTACGGGTGTGGTTTGCGGTGACTGACCATATGCGAGATAGCACATACTGTGTTTCTTGATGCGTTTGGTTACGGTTTTTCCGTCTAGCATTTCATGAATTTTCTTTTGTCTTGGTTTATTAGGAATAAACCGTAACCACGTGGTTAAGGTTAGTGGTTAATCAAGTCTCTCATGATAATTCTATCTACTAGAATGGTTCAAGTCCAGCTTCACTGGTGAATCTTTTGGCGGGGTTAAACTCTATCTCGATTCTATTCTTTGTCATTCTAATGAGTTGTCCGCAGCAATGTACGGGGCACGATGGGCCGGCTCCTCGTTGTTTATGTCCAACTCCGACGCGGTACAAGTACGCCTTGTAGCTCGCCGCTGTTCACCTCAGGTTGACGCGATTGCAAATAATACAGTTGTGAGTTATACACACTATTCGGCACAAGTAATTAATAAGACAGCGACAATAATTCCGATCCGCGTCGCCCGAATTCTTGTTTTTCTGTTCATACTATCGCGGGCGCGCATATCTGAACACCACAGTGTCTCTTCCTGCTTGCGCATAGCTAACGTGCTTGCTAGCGCTCGGCCGCTATAGTAATGCTCTACGCTCATCAATCAATAGCATTGCAGAATCAGATATTTGTTATAACCATTGTTTTTGAGAATAATAAAGGAAAAGACCGTAAAAAGCCCGCAAAGGTGGTGCGGTTTTTTTAATGGAAATAAATATCAATACTTTCGTTCGATCGTAGTTCGAGCAGGATATCAGAAAGGTATGAAATTCGGTTCCAGAGTTGAGTAGATTTCTTTATTAGCAGTTTTTGGACAAGGCGGAAAGTATCCAAGAAGAAGAAAGATCATGGCATTCCATAATATACACAAATAGTGAGTATCTTAAAAGTTAAAATACCAATTGCTATGCGGCCTACGGGTCAGTGTGGGCACACATATGGCGGGCACACATCTGGCGGGTTGCAAAAAGGGACTGTACGGACTTTTGTTTTTAAAGTTGAGGTATGCGTGCCCGGGGTAAAAACACACTCAACAGCTCACGAAAAAAAAACTCCCTTGAACTTAAAGACAATTTTGGAGCCCTGAACACACATCGGGTGATATTTATGTATGGGCATCTGTTAACGACATCGTCGCCAGATTAATTCATGTCCAGCGGTGCATCTTTTGGCGTGGTTAACTGCTTTCTCGACTCTTTTCTATGTCACTGCTATGATATGTTACACGTTGCTGTTTCCACTCTGATCGTCTGACTTCTGTCAGTTTCATGTTTCTTGTAAATGTCGCTAGGAGCATTCTCAACCTTATCTCGGTCTTCAGCCGTCTTCAACTTCACAAATATTTAAATATGTAAACTTAACAAAAACAGATTCACAAAAATAACTTTATCACCCAAATAAACACAAAACTTACACTTGGCTTCGAAGTTGTAGGGTTCAAAATCTTATGTCAGAGTAGCAATAAAATCTAGAAGGATAGCTTTGCTGGTCAACATCTACCTGCGACCCTTGATTCACTACAAATGTCTAAAAAAGAATGCGCACTCGCAAAAAAAAATCCTCAAACAGTTTTGGGACACTGCACTGCATATAATCACACACGTATTATAGTTTACAGTTAGTTGAACAAATTGTAAATACAGTATGTAAGATGTATGGATTTTATAATGACCTCCACTCATCAATAAAATAACGATTTTGCAGAGGGAAGTATCGCCTTGAAAGATATGGAAAGATCTCACCAGTTTCATTATGATGCGATGAGCTCAGGAATGCACGTAGATAGGCACTTCACTTTAGCACTAATTTAATGTAATTATTTGGTGGCTGTTAAAGTCACAACAGTATCAAAACAAAGAATTACTGTTCGATTTTGCCGGCAAGCGACCCACACATGTGCAAGGCCCCAAAGCTATAGGAAAAAAAAAAAATTGGGACCGAGCTCGCTCCCAGAGCGACCGTGTTGTTTGACGTCCAACGAGCGAATCCCCCTAATCTCTGAAACTACTGAGCATAAAATTAAAGAAAAGACATAAATAATGGTCAAAGTCAAAGTCAAAGTCAAAGATTTATTTGCATACTAAGTGTACATTTTGGTGTTGTTTACAAATGCAGGTACTTACAACTTAGCGGCCTTTTCCAGGCATCGCAAACTTGAGGGCTAACTAGCAAACATTTAAACTATACGACACAATGAAATTCATAATATCTTCTATCATTAAGTAGGATTTAATCTAATAATTTAAGTCATAACATTTTGACGCATGCACATTCTTATAATTAATTAACTCTATTTGTGTATAATGTCTGTGACCGAGGCTATGTGTGTCTGTATTATTTAGTTAATCATTCAAGAATGTCTGGTATTTGTTTATTTAATTATTCACTATTCAAATATTTAGGTATGTATGTAGTATTTCATTTTTTAGATATTCAATTATTTCATTATTCAATTGTAAGTAATTATTTCTGATTCAAATATTCTTCGGTTGAGTAGTAGCAGTTTTTCAAAAGAAGTGTTTTCAATTTATTGTTAAACAGAGTGAGTCTAGTTTCATTTTTTATTTCTTGAGGCAGCTTGTTGTATATTCTTATTGCCATGTGTTGTGGGCTCTGATGTAGTATTTTAAGTCTTGATGGTGGTTGGTATAAGTTATGTTTGTGTCGGGTGTTACAAGTGTGTATGTCTTTTACTTTAGTGAACGTGTGTATGTTTTTGAATACGTAGATACAAATATCGTGTAGATATATATACATGGAAGCGTGAGTAATTTATATTTAAGGAAATGGAAATGGCTCTTTACTCATAGATTACTGGAGAATTTATAAAAAGTCTTTGGTCTGAAAATAACATGGTAAATTTCTCAATATTGAGCGTACACACTTACATTTGCAGTTGGAATGTATGGGAAAACATGTTTTTCAACTACAAAGTTTGTTCTTGGGATAACTTCATCCCAACTACGGAAGCCAAGTGCATGTCGGACTACGCACAATGAAGGGATTGTGCGTAGTCCGACATGCACTTGGCTGGTTTTGAATAATGATATTATATAGGGTTTAAACTTGTGTGACGACAGTGAGGACGAGGACGACGGTGACGGGGACGGTGACGGCGACGGCGACGGCGACGCTGACGGCGGCGTCGATGGAGACGCGGGCAGCGCCGGCAGCGCGGGCAGCGCCGGCAGCGCGCCCAGCGCCGCCAGTGCGCCCGGCGCGGCCGGCGCGGCCGGCGCCGAGCCCGCGCCCGGCCGCGACGAGCGCGACGCGCCCGACGACCTGTCGCTCTACGACATCGACGACGACGACACCGGTAACCTGTCCGAGCACGTCTTTCTGACCGCGCGACACACGATATCTTTTTATTGCACGAGTGTTATTCCTTCGCGAAATGTACAACTGCGCAGCGGTCAGTGATTCCACGACGGTTCCGAACGGCGTCGACGTCGCTTTGTTTTTCTAATACAAAATTTAATAACGAAGCACCTTTTAACTCGGTAAACGGAATATGATACAGCGTGTGTCGCTTCACGTCACTCATATGTCCTTTTAAAAGTTTGGTATTGTATTAATGAGTATGTTTACTATTTAGACGACATCAGCGACGACGATGAGAGTGGAGATTGGGGGGAGCGCGACTCCGGGGAATATCGCAGGTGAGCGCACTACTGCAGCCGGGCAGCTAGTGTTGTGAACGACTTCAGTCCTTTCGTCTTCATTTTGAGACTTAGGTCGATTGTTAAGACTTGGGACTAATAGTCGCACGAGTCATGAGTGATTTGAGTCTTTTAGAATCCTTGTCACTTGTCCCAGTCATTTGAGCTTAACTGAATCATGAGCTTTAAAGTTGGTGTATTATGTTGTCAATATTTAAGGAATAAAATAAGCTTAAAAAACATTATTTTTATTTACCTACCAGATAAGGACTCGGACTGAGTCCGAGTCCTTATCTGGTAGGTTGTCCTTTGAAAAAACCTGGTCTCGAGTTTTTTTAGACAAGACTCGAGTCTTCCTATAAAAATCTTAAAATTCAAAAGGACTAGTGTTCTGTAAATTGTTTATCGAACTCGAATATTCAAACAACTGAGTCTTCAAAGAGAACTCAAGTGTCCAGGACTCTCGTTAGTTACAGCAGTGTGTCGTTGCAGGTCGGGCAGCGCCGAGCGGCCCGCGCGCGCGCAGGTACGGCCGCGTGACGTCACGCCGCCTGCGCTCGCGGCTGTCTGTAGTTCGCGGACACAAGATATTTGAAAATGATACTACATCGGTGTGTCGATGTGATATTTCTTATTATTTTCAGTGTTTTCTGTTCAAAAATTATTAAAGCATCCATACATTACGAATACGTTCGAACGTGCAGACAGGCGTGGTCGAGGTCATGTTTTTTATGTTTACGTAATCGCTTAGTAATAAACGAGTATTTAATTGCATGCTGGAATACGTCACCGAACTTTATTATGATTGTTTTGTATGTGGTATGCAGGCCGACGCTTGCAGAACTTTTGATGTCGTTCAGTTGAGATGCCGTCTGACGCGCTCTGCTCCTCGCCATCGGTTGAGTGGGCCGCTGTCACATCGCGCGGTTTCATGGGAACAGCCCGCGCCAGACGGGCTCTTGATTTAACAGAATATATTTGCGCATTAGTGTGATTGCATGACGCTTTGTCTCATTTTATGTTCTATATTAGAAGTATATGTATTGTCTATTACATAACGAGTTCGTGGGCTCGGCGCGACACTCACAAGGCGCGCGTGCGCATGCGCCGAGCCCGCGGCGTGTCCGCTGTGGCCTCGCACTAAGTTTTTTTTTTTTATAAGTTCGTTACCCCACTCTAGGAAATTCTCCTGTATCGTGGGTGCGCTTACAAACATTTAAACTCACACACACACAAACAGCCAGACCTGGAAGAACTACTTGTAGTTCATACAAATATTTGTTCCGTACTGGAATCGAACCCGCGACACGCAGCGCAGCAGTCAATCGCTTAACCATTGTGCCAACCGTGTACACATGGACGCTAGATACTGATCTATTTGCTTATTTAGTTCAAGTGTCCTTATGAACTCTGGCCGTTTTATTTTCAAGTGAAATAAATGAATATCTTAGTAGACTATTTATAGACATTCTATAGACAGAGGTGTCCAAACCAGACAACTTTTTTTTCATAATATTCGTATATTAGGTCTTTACCTATGAAATTGCCGTTTTTCATGAAATAACGCCCTTGTTTCTCTACATTTTTTTATTTTTATTAATCAATGTGTATTTTTGCCAACGTAGTGGTAGCTTATTGATGCCCTTTGAAAAAGTCTGCTGTACGGGAGACAACAAATTCTTCAAAGGCATTTTGAACTACCTCTCGGTTATTGAATTTTTTTCCCGCCAAGAAGTTATCCAAATTCTGGAAAAAATACAAGTCTGTAGGGGGAAGATCTGGTGAGTACGGTGGATGACGGAGAACTTCCAACCCCAGCTCTTGTAACTTGGACACCGTCTGCTGTGCAGTATGAGGTCGCGCTTTGTCCTGCAGGAGCTGCGAAACCGAACGATTGACCAAAACTGGTTGGAGATGTGCCAGCTTCTCCATCATTATGTTCAGTTCTTCACAGTACACATCCGCAGTAATGCTCATCTCGTTTGGTAAGAAACTGTGATGAATGACACCGGCGCTAGACCACCAAACAGTGACCATCACTTTTTTAGTGGTCAGTTTTCGTTGGGGCATTGTTTAGGTGCTGAACCAGGATCTAACCAATTTGCTGTTCAATTGCGATTGTCGAACAGAATCCATTTTTCGTCACAAGTAACAATACGATTCAATATGCCTTTGTTTGTGTGCCTGTTGAGCAGTGCAAGGCTCAACTCGACGCGTGCTTCACGCTGGCGATCATTCAATTCGTGGGGCACCCATTTGTCAAACTTTTTTACCTTGCCAATTCGACGCAAATGGACCAATATTGTTTTGATGCTTATATCGAAAGCTGCTGCTAATTCAGCTGTAGATTGAGAATCATCAGCTTCCATAATCGCCTTTAATTCGTCATTGTCGACTAAAGTTTTCGGTCGACCACGGGGTTCATTTCTTAGGTCGAAATTTCGAGAACGGAAGCTGGCAAACCAATAACGGGTGGTGCGATCGTTAGTGGTGTTCGCTCCGTATACTTCGTTGATGTTGCGTGCCGCTTCTGCCGCTTTGCTGCCACAACGGTACACATACTCCATAATCACTCGAATTTTTAACGTATCCATGATGACGAAAAACGTAAAAATGCGATGAAAACAGAACGCTAACCATTAAACAAATGACTAATTTTCAAGAAAGAATTCCATATTTAAAAAAATTATTTGAACTTAGAATTCTTAGCGAAAAAAGAAAAAAATGAACTTGAAATAGCCAGTACGACAGAACGGCAATTTCATAGGTAAAGACCTATTATTAAGAATCGTTTGAAAAATGTTTCGTGGTTCTAGCAGTATTAGGCTAAAGAAATAAACCCGCGTTTGTGTGCCATATGTATATTAATATTTTAAAGAAAAAAGTATTGTATTTTTTTTTTGTAGTCATTAAACTCAAAAATTACTGGACCAATTTAAAAAATTATTCTATATTATCTTTATCACTGAGTCCCATTGGCTACAATTTATAAAAAATATCACGCGGGCGAAGCCGCTGGCGAAAAGCTAGTGTATTACAAAAGTGATGATCGTCGTATGGAAGTTATAATAAACAGCAACGCTTATTGTTTTTCGTTACATTTGGGACAACTTGTATAAAAATGTGTGGCCACATAATTTGTTATTATTGCAGCACTGTTTTGAAGATTTAACTTAGTAGTAGAGTAGGCATGCTGCGCAAGTGCCTCAAGGCCGAAAGACTCTTGTAACACCCGATGCCATCACAGGCTTGCTTATTGGCCAAATGACGAAAATAGTTGAACTAGCTGTAATGTGGCCAATGAGTAAGCTTTATTGATGTCTCGTGACGTGATGTATGTATAAGTCTGTTTCCGCCCTATACAGTTGCAACCTAATCTTTCCGTATACCATTTATTATTAGTTTTATCTAAGTGTATGTAGTATGCTATGCGGTGGGCGGTGCCTGTATATGTAAATAAATAAAGGTTTTCACTTGCATGTTGTGTGTTTAATTTTGTTATTACCACGACACTGCCGCGCGTCGCCACAGAGTTCTGACTTCGTGCCTTCCGCGCATTCAGTGAGTATCGCCGCGGCTGTAACTGTACCGCGCACAGTTGCGGCGTGGCTGTGTGACAGACAGCGCCTGGAACTGCAGGCGGCCACGGTCGGTACCAAAGTTTTATTTATTCAATAATCATAGGAATGTTCTGTAAACCTCTTATCAAATCTGTAAAATTCGCTTGTTTCCTGTTGCGAGTAGTCGTCTATTATACTAACAACAGAGCATGCGCAAACATTGAGTACACATTTAATCAATTATTTTTTGCGATTAATATGATGTATGTTTGAAATTGCCCACTAGTTTTTTTTTTTTTAAAACAAAGTTTTTTTTTAATATCAGAGTGTGGACGGTCATTAATTGTGTGTTGGCTTCCATAAGCAAGGAGACGCCTACATATGGAACAGTACAGAGTAGATTTTGATTATTCTATTTATGTGAATATGAGCGCCTCGTGAAGTTCCGTCTTATTATTAGAGAGGATAATATAAATAAATAATATTTAACAAGGATATTTAAGATGTCGATGTGCAGGTGGAGGTTCCCGACTCTGAGCAGCCGGGCGGCGCCGCGCCCTCCACGTCCGCGCCCTGCAGGTAACACGCGTCCCGCCGGTAACACGTGTCCCGCCGGTAACACGCGTCCCGCCGGTAACACGCGTCCCGCCGGTAACACGCGTCCCGCCGGTAACACGCGTCCCGCCGGTAACACGCGGCCCGCCGGTAACACGCGGCCCGCCGGTAACACGCGGCCCGCCGGTATCACGCGCCTGCCTGCTCACCGCCTCCCCCTTGCAGGCGCCTGGCCGAGAGTACGCCGGACCTGGTGCTGGACCTGCCCGCGCGCGCTGCGCCCGCTGACGCCGCCGACACGTTCCTGCACAACCGCGACACGCTCAAGAAACGGCCGCGCCGGCCCGACGAGCCGGCCGCGGACGCGCCGGCCGCGCCCGAGCCGGCGCCGGCGCACGGCAGCCCGGTGCCGGCGCGCAACACGGCGCGCGTGGCTGCCAAGTTCGCTGAGCTGACACTAACGGGCGGTTCGCTCAAACCTGCGCTAGCCGCCAAGCCCGCCCTGCTGCGCCGGCCCACGCCGCACCCGCAGCACTCGCGCCCCGCCGGCCCCGCCGCCCCGCCCGACCCCGCCGGGCCCGCGCCCGACCCCGACCCCGCCCGCTAGCCGCGGGGCCGGCCGCGCCCGCCCGATTCGCTCCGATGTCTCTATGTAGTTCAGCATGATGTATTGACGCCCTGGCAGGAGAATATCTCTGATGAATGTTGTTTCGAGGACGTTAAGTATCATCCTTGCTATAGGATGAGATCGATTCCTTCTTTGAATCTCACATCTGCCGGTCGTGCTGGTCCAGCGGCCCCCCGGCGGGCGAGGCGGGAGTGACTGACGGGCACACAATGTATACTAGAGAGGTCCACGCGTGCGGGGCCGACAGAGCGCGCGATACGTTTGTAAGAACATAATCTTAAACTATGTCATTATTTTTTATACGTGCCGTGGATGAACATGAAAGTAGCCATCAGTACTTTAAACCGAACCGCAGTTTATGGACGTGCTGTAGATTTAGCGAGTAGGTAGGTACGTATTTTTTTTAAGTCATTTTAAGCCGTCGAATGAGGCTAATATTTTGTAGGTGCATGTTGTGCATAGTCCACGCGTGTCGTCTTGTTACCTTATCGAATATCTAACCTTTTCGGAACACTTTTATTGTCCTTTGTTCGGACCTTGAAACCGGACATACATATACACAACTGCTGTGTATGACATGTGTAGATACCTTATTGTGACGGTTTAGGTGTAGACGACGCTGCGTCGGATTTAGCGATGGCCGCTGCGGCGTTCATCCACGGCGCATTATACATTGTACTCTTTCGAATGTGCTGTATCTGTACCTTATGCTAACCTCGTACTCAATAAACCAGTATTACACATTTAACGTGTTTTTTACTTACCTCAACGTAAATGTAATAGTATCGTTGGGATGTCGATATATTGAGAGAATTGTTGAGAGATTTCAACATGAATGATGTGAACAATATTTTGATTTAAAAGAGTATCCGTGGAGTTTCTTGCCCGTTCTTCTCCATAGAAACCTACTACGCTTTGGAATGGGCAACTAGCTTCAGCTTTCTGACTGATCGACCCGTTGACAAGTCAAAGGTAGTTAATTGATTCAGGCGTTATAAAATGATGATGTGGATATATTTAGTAACCTGTTCCGCTTAGCTATTTCTAAAGAGTCTTAAAAAGACCCTGAAAGAAATCGACACGTGTTTCACTCAACTAGGCATCCTCAGGATGACGATTGACTTGTCGCGAACTCGAACACGGCTTGTTGCCACACAAAGCACTGAGCGCAGACTGAGCTTTATCGCCCGTTCAACCCAATCGCGCTGATAACGGTCCGAGCCGAGGTGGGGCGAGTAGTATATAAGTGTTATTTACAGTTAGTAGAACTATTTAAAACAATTAAATTTTAAAGGTAATGTTTGATACATTAAACCAGTTGTGGAAAGACAAAGTTATGTTTTTGTTCGGTACATTTATTTAAGTTGAGGTAGAGTTTATTTGAGTATTACTGTTAAGTAAAGTTTCAGAAACTTGGGTCTGCTTAGCTTGAAGCAGCGGGCTAGATGAATAGTGTTTTGATGTGGAAGGTTGTGGTGACAAAGGTGTCCAAGGATCAGTTATCAACGGTGTTTTAAGTTTGATGTTGTCACTAATGCGGCAGCTTATTTTATCCTTATTTTGTATAGAATTTTCAATGTAGCCCTCTGCTACTACATCAGATTTCCAGCCACCGTATCTTTTAATCTGGGTCATATCTGCTCCTGAATCCGCCAATAGAGTAGCCAATGTTCTTAAACAATGGCCCGTATAGAGCTCGGCATTTGTCAACTTCAGGTATTTCGCTATTTTTTTCGGCATGCTGGTGACCTTATTTTTACCAATGACTTGCCATTATTATAAGCTACGAAACATTTGTTAGTGTTTATACTCGATAAATAGAGCTTGGTACTTTTAGATAATTCTTACGTTTCCTCCTCGGACTACGATTGACCGTTCTTTCTTTGATTTTGTATCTGGCAAATTTACCAGCAACAAATCTGAATGTTGTTCGATATCTTCGATTTTAATGTTTACGAGTGCATTTCCAAGACAAGCGCCATTCACTCCAAACATCGATGCCACCTGTAACAAAAATAGGTAGGTAGCTTAGTATTTAGGTAGTGTACGAGCGAACCCGTACAATATCAATTGTATCAATTTTATGCTGACATCGACGCGCAGCGTATGAATAAAATATACGTGTTTGAGTACGCAATTAGTAGTGGCATAGCATCGGTTGAGCACAAAAACTCATTCGCCGCGGGTTGATTATTTATCAGTTTTGGGCGTTTTTGCTTTCTTTATAACTAACAATACACAAGCTGAAGTCAAATCAGTTTAAATGTACCTTACCCGTACATTTTTGGTCCTTCGAGCCGGATATAGCGTGTGTACATTACAGTGTAGCAATCAAGTACTGTAAAGCGTTTCTGTAAACTGAAAGCATTTATTCCAAATAAACCAATTACAGGTACTTTTGAAGTGTCAAGGGGTCGGTCAGTATCCGGCTGGCCCGAGGATACCGCACGGTCTCCTGCGAGGCGACGAGCCTCCTTGCCGGATTACCGCCATGGGATCTGGAGGCAAAGGTCCTCGCGCACATTTGGGAGTGGCGCGAGGAGGCGAAACGCCGGGGCTTAACTCCGCTGCCGCGAGAAATCGCGGCACAGAGGACAGAGCTCCGGCGGGATCTCATGGCGTCATGGAGAGTGCGATTGTCGCAACCCAGCGCTGGGTACGCTACAATTGCGGCGATAAGACCCCTCTTTGAGGAGTGGCTAGAGAGGCGCCACGGCGTCCTCACCTTCCGCCTGACGCAGGTCCTCACCGGACACGGTTGTTTCGGTGGAGGTCTGCCCTGCTCGCGCGTCCGGCCCTGGTTCAGGCCATGGTACGGAGCGAGAGGAAATGGGAGGCCGTCACCTCCTTCCGCGAAGCTGTAATGCTCGCGAAGGAGGAGGCGGAACGCGTGAGGGAGAGGCAAATTTCGCACCCTCACGCCCCTAACCGCCGCAGGAGGAGACGCCCAGGGCGTCAGGAATCGCGAGGCGATTTCCGGCCACCGTAGGCGCGGGCTTGCGGACGGTGAGCAATGGGTGGCTCACCATTGTATAATTGCATATCACACATGTGATATGCAATTATACAATATAAAGTGATTGGATTTATACAAAGCAAAAATAGTTTTTACAATCTTCAGCAGCTGCAACAATACTTTTTAATGCTATTGCTCATTGAACCTTAATTTTGAATCCTATTGTCTTTCGACTTAATTTGTACACCAGCCAAACATGTTGAGCCAAAAAATACCTTGTTACACCTATAATAAGCATCATACCATGTATATTATCTACACATGTTTTTGCAAATAAATGAATCTGAATCTAATCAAATTAGTTTATGCGCCCTTGCAGAGCTGGACCAGCGCCGAGCCAAGCATTTTTATCAGTGATGTAATCCCCAAATTATAATATGCTTGGTAGCATAGTCTGCGTTTTATACAGGATTTAAATTTCGTTTCGTTTAGTTGGAGTATGTGGGAGGTATTTTACATTTTATACAGCACTCCATGAAGGATGAGTCTACTTTAGCCAGTCTGAAACCCGGTTGGACTAATTGGTCCCTATTTCTAGTCCTATAATTGTGTCTATCACCTCTTTTACTGTCTTTGATTTTTCCTTACGTACATGATGTTTTCATAGATATATTGACATGGTACCGTCATGATGTTAATTAATATCTTCTCTCTATCAGTTCCCTTAGAGAATGCATCTGCGGGGGCCATATATTGCTCTGATGGCTCTCTTCTGCAGAATAAAAATAGACTCGATATCTGCAGCCCGTCCCCATAGTAAAATACCGTAAGACATGATACTATGAAAGTAACTGAATTAGACTACCCTCGCGGTATCTACTGCAGTAAATTGACGGATTTTTCTCACAGCATATGCCGTCGAACTTATCTTTCCTCTAATCCACAAAAGATTTTAAATGAGGACCCCATTGCGGCCTTGAGTCGAGCGCGATCCCCAAGAAAACAGTTTTATTGACAAATTCTAGTTTCTCCCTATTCAATGCTATGTCATAATGACTACTTTAACATTCGGTAAAGCAAATCTTATGCATTTAGTTTTTTTCCCATTTTATACAAAATTATTAGCCGGTGAACCAATTTTGAACCTGCACGCGTAGCATGACCTCCGTAGAAACGGGTTTTGTCGACGGAAGAATAGACAAAACCCGTTTCTACGGTGGTCATGCTACGCGTGCTGTAATAGGGCGTTATTTACGTCGTCAAGATTTGATGCACGTCTATTTATCTTAAAAATTAAGGAAGTGTCTTGCATCCTAAGTCTCATTCGACTTTAATTCGACACTTAATTTTCGACGTGCAATTAAGTACCCTTATAAAAAATTATGGATGGCGTAACGTCTATTTTTAGATTTTCGTTTAAATAAAATACCATGGAAAAATATACCGAACAAACAATATTTGTTAAAAAATAATTCTGCTGTTTGATAAGTTTGTTAAATAAAAAAATACATAACATCACGCCTTGTTTCCCCGAAGGGCTGCGCAGAGGTGTACCTGTACTAGGTACACCCACATTTCGCCAGTTATGTTTAAGTCCCATGTAATAGGGGGCGAGCCTATTGCCATCAACTGGGCACAAATCTATACTCCGGGCTGCTACTGAGAAATTCCAGATAGAAAAACTCAATAACATTTTGACCAACTCGAAAATCGAACCCAGAACCTCATGCTCAGCAGTAGCGCTTGCGACCATTAGAACAACGAGGCAGTCCAAATAAAAATAATTACAAAATTCATTGAATTGTGTTTCTCGAATCGTCGAGCTCGAGTGACGAGTAATTTTCCCCGCCGACGTCGCCAACACCTGTACGTCGGCAGGGAAGAGGCCGGCCACCAGCGGGCTTGGGACCTCGAGGCCAACAGGCCCCGAACAGGGTCCCCGCTGCCGGTGGAAAGTGTCGCGAATACGATGGACCCAGTCCATGAATGAAAATGTGATGCGCGCATATTATGCGCTACCGAGGGAGGAATTAACTTTACAGCGTACTGAGGTCGGACGCTCTCTCTGTTTCAGGTGCTTGAACCTGCCGTCTACGTCTCGGCCCAACGATTGTCGGATCAGGTGCGGTACAATCACAGATTGGATAACGCTACACTTGATCGGCTGCGCTCGGAAATGACGGTCTATAAAGTTCTTACATCCATTCTTAGAGCAAAAATTTCACACCATATTAACAACAACTTAATCATGTCTGTGTCCCAGAATGAATGTAAGAATGGGTCACGCGGTACTAAGGAGCTGTTCCTTATAGATATGACCATCAGCCAAAAGGTTCGTAAATCCCGGAATTGATGATTTGTCGACTTGTTGGATAGATTATAAGAAGGCCTATGATTCGGTGCCACATACATGGCTCATGAGGGTGCTGGAGTTGTTCAAGATAGATGCAACTCTGCGCACCTTCCTGATGTCATGTATGCGGCAATGGAGGACGGTCCTTCTCTATTCAGGATGTCGACAGATCCGGGGAATCGATGAACCGATCAGGATTGAACGGGGAATATTTCAGGGTGACAGTTTAAGTCCGCTTTGGTTTTGCGTAGCCTTGAATCCTCTAAGCAGACTGCTGGAGGATTCAGGTCTAGGCTACCGGTTGAGAAGGGGTGGTCAGGTGATTTCTCACCTCCTTTACATAGATGACTTGAAACTCTTTGCCCCCAACAATTTGCGACTGATGGAGTTACTCAAGATAACAGAAACATTTAGTATCGCTATCAGGACGGAATTTGGTGTAGACAAATGTGCAGTCATGCATGTAAAGCGAGGATGGAATCCGTGGGAACCCAACTCTCGGATTCCAGCTTCTTCCGGGCCCTCCACGGGTCTGATGTAGACTTTTTGGCTTCAGTATCCTGGCTGCGTTGTGGCGACCTCTTCGGAGAAACCGAAGGTTTTGTCTGTGCGATTATCGATGAAGTTATCATGACGAATAATTATCGGAAATACACTGTCAAGGATGGTACGGTTGATATCTGTCGGGCATGGCATTGTACTGGGATCGATCTATCATCACTGACAGGTCTATTGTAGCCAATAAGCCTGATATTGTGGTGATAGATCGACGAGAGCGCCGTGCAATGATTGTTGATATCGCTGTCCCTCATGACGAAAATCTCGTGAAAGCTGAGAAAGATAAAAAAAAACAAGTATCTTGACTTGGCACACGAGGTTGTCGACATGTGGCATGTGGAATCTGCAATCATTGTACCGATAGCGGAGAGCCGTCCAACACCTCAGGAGGCTCTCATTGCGCGGCTGGATCAAGGGCCTGATTCAGAAAGCAGTACTCCTAGACACGGTACGTATAGTGAGGAGGTTTTTCTCTAGAGCCCTGACCACCGGCATCTTGGACCCTGTTCCTGATGCCAATGGGCCAAAAATACTTTAAAAGTAAATATTCATGTCATTGTATATATAAAATTCATTAATGTCAATGTGTATATAAAAAAAACCCGGTAATAATCTTGGTCAGAGCATTTCATTTGAGGACCATGTAGATTTGTGTCTGAAATGGTCTTTTGAGGAAAGAACCATACAGATTTGAGTGGACCTGTCCAGTCGGTGCACGCATTTGTCAGTAATCGTGTAGCTCAACTCAGAACTTAAAAGGAGCTCAATGATTCGACAAACAATACCAAATAAAGGACATTTGGGTAGGCCGCATAAAGTACTCACAACTGTCAGATTATCATTAAGAGTAACTGAGAAAAATAAATAAATAAATATATATATATATATATTTATTTATTTATTTACTATGTGGGTCACCACATAGTCCGCACATTCATAATAATTTAAAAAAATATATATATACTTCACAAAGTAAATATTCGTATATAAACTCTTTTGCAAAAAAAACGGGCACTTTAGATTTTTTTCTCTACTTCAATGAAGAAGAACAAGAAATAAGTTTTATTAATTTGACGATGTATTGGCATGTTATTTGAATCATCCTGGCATGGTTCTTTACGTTCCAAATTTAAAATTTGAAATTAATAATAAAATAGGTAATGATTATTGTGGATTATTCTAAAATTGCTTTACTAATGGCGCGAATTGCTGAAACGATTTTTTACTGATTACGATATTTTAAAACTTTTTGGATATTTTTTGCAAATTATACAATTTAATCTTTCTTTTTACATTAAATACCACTTTTTGATATGAGTGATAAAGCGATAAGGGCCGGTAAAATTAAAGCCCTACTTGAAGAAGGTTGTTCGCAAACTTACGTGTCTCAGCGGCTAAATGTGAGTCGTTCAACTGTCCAGAGGACTTGGCAACGGTATCAAGAGACCGGTTCGGTCAAAAGAAGACCCGGTTCGGGAAGAAAACGATGCACAGAACCAAGACATGACCGCTTTTTGGTGAGTCAGGCGTTGCGGAATCGTAAGGCGTCAAGTGTGGACCTGAAGAAGAGCCTTGAAGAAGTAAGAGGAGTAGAAGTTAGCTCGTGGACGGTCAGGAGGAGGCTTTTGGCTGCCAATATCAGGAGTTACCGCCCAGCTCGGGGCCCTAAATTACTCCGTGAGCACCGTGTTGCTCGACTTCAGTTTGCTCGGAACTGTGCTTCATGGACTCTGGAGGACTGTAATAAAGTATTGTTTTCTGATGACGCTAGAATCTCTTTGTGTGGAGAGGACCGACGCCGGCGAGTGCTGCAAGACCACGGGAACGCTATGCGGAAGTGTGTTTCGAAGAAATCACTCCTTATGGCGGAGGCTCCGTTATGTTTTGGGCAGCAATTAATTCGACGGAGCGTACGGAGTTAGTTTTCATAGAAAATGGAACATTAAATGCACACCGGTACATAATGGAAGTCCTAATTCCATATGCACAACCCACATTGACTGCACTTGGGGAAGATTCCATTTTTATGGACGACAATGCTCGCCCGCACCGTTCTGGCGACGTGGAAGCGTACATGCAAGAAGTTGGGATCCGTCGTTTAGATTGGCCAGCTCGAAGTCCTGACCTCAAGCCAATTGAGCATGTCTGGGATGTTCTAAAGAGACGGGTAAGATCAGTGCAACCTGCTCCACAAAACATCAGGGAGCTAAAAAGAGTCATTGCAGAAGAGTGGGAACGTATTCCTCAAAACGTTATTAAAAACATAGTGGAAAGCATGCCCAGAAGGATTCAAGCTGTGATTTTGGCAAGAGGAGGTCACACTCGTTATTAAGTTTTTACATTTGTAACTTTATTTAAATAAAAAAGTAAAAAAAATCTTGTCTTTATTGCCGACCACTTCTTATTGTTTGGGCATGTACATCGGTTTTAAAGAATCCATCGTTTTTTTTCTTTTAATTGCCCCAATTCACTTCACGCGCATTAATTTACACGATTATAAGTATACAGAGACTACGTCAAAGAAATAAATTTCATTTAATTAACTCAAATCGACCTTAGAACGTAAATTTCCGAGGTATTCCATGAAGCACACCCAAACGAAGCACACCCAGACGAAGCACACCTAAAGTATTCCACTTAGCACACTCGTAGGTGGGCTTCAAATAAAAATTTAAAATAATTAATTTCCTATTCCACGAAGCACACCTACAAATATCACTCGCATAGTGCGGGGACTAAGAAACAAAAATGTCGATAGAAGAAAACATTTATTATTTAAAAGACTAACTTAAATTTCTAATATCATTCAGTTTAATTATAATAATGTGACACAATATTTGTCATTTTTGTAATCTTACTATTTAAAATCACAGATTGTTTCATAATTTTATCTTTCCAAAAAATTATAAATTTTTAACTATTTTTCTATTATGTTCCTTTTTTGTGTTCTGAATAAAATCTTAGATTGTTTCATAATCATGCAATAAAAACTTGGACAAATATCAAAAACATTGTAAATATAGTTTTTTTCTATAGAGATGATTTCTATGATTGATTTCTATGTTGATGTTTTCTTTAGCTACCTTTTAACTAATAATAAAAATACTCTAGTTTTATGTAAAATCACAGACTGTTTAAAAAAAAAAATCACAATCTTTAAGATTCTTAATTAATCTTGAAGAAATGGGCAATTTAGTATCTAAACTTATCAATTAAATAAATTATTATTATTGTGTTTTATCTTTTATTGTGTTTTCAATTATATTATTTTTTATTTCAGCATGTTTTTGATGATTTGAATAACCCATTTTTACTCTAATTTCAGCATAATTATTGCAATTTTTTTAGAAGCAATCTAAAAGTTTTGCCAGATTTATGACTATGTTTTTATTGAAAATTTTATTTATTTCAGAGTAATGAGACTCTGTATAATTATTGGTTTTATATTTTATGTTATAACACGACCATTTGTCGTGCCATAACTTATGTTCGAGCCACTGAGTTACAATGTAATCATTAAATCTAGAAATACTTTCTCCTTGAGGACATTCGCTCATGATGTAGAGCCAGGCCTCATCCAAGTCTTCCAGCGGTAAATGTGGCAAAACCGTACATAAGGCAACATGTTTTCTATGTATGCTATTCTTATCTAAACCTAAGTCCCTAGATTTTTTAAATTGATTTTTTTAAAATGAAAATAGCATCCCTTTGTCTGTGCATTAGGAAATACTGCTGTAAGTCTCCTGACGGCAGCTTCCTCAAAATCGCTTGTGAAAACATTGACTTGCATTTTGGGTATTGTTGTTTTTAATAATTGAAATAACATTTTATAGGTCGTTTTTTTTTTGTTTTGTAATAAAGCATAGGCTAAAGGTTTAACGATATTTTCAACCTCACCGTGGATGCTGTAAATTTGAAGAAATGGTTTAGGCGCGCATTTAAAAGTTCCGTCGCAGTATATATGACCGCAGCTTTCAAGTTCCTGTCTACTCTTCTGTGTAGCAAATAAAAGTATTCTCGTTTTACCGTCGTTATAGTCAGCAAGTACGAAATCTTGAAACGGTTGAGGTACCTGGATATCAAATAAATATCTATTACAATAACGTTCAAATAAAAAAAAAACATAGATTCCATGTCTCAATATTTTCATAATATTCTAAGGAAATATTAACTCTACTTACTTGTACATCTATAGGTGACTTCGCAAACAATCTATTTACACCAAGAGATTTGTTTCTCTTATTGTAGAGGCCGGACTTAACATTTTTAAATTGTGGCATATCACTGACTAAATTCAGTCCTCGGTCCAATGTATCATTAAGTTTTTGCTTGCAGATTGTAGGAATGGGCTCCATGGTGGAAACTACTTGCTGCTCGAGTTCATGCATTGCTTCATTAATTTGGGTCTCAAAAACGTTTGAGGCACATTTATGTTCATTTATTTTAACAAATTCTTCCATGCTACTTAATGTAAGAAAGCCATTACACCCTTTGTTAATACACCGTCACAAGGCATTACCGTTTTTATAAATCTTGTGTTTACTATATTGTTTGTTATTATACACTAACACTTGTGTCCCCTTCCGGCCAAGTACGTAATTAATAGATGGGTTAAAATTTCTACTACTTGAACCTGCAATCGGCTCCATTATTTTGTTTGAATAAATTGCACGAAAAACAGAACAAATAACAATAACAAGATCGGCGCACAATTGCAGCCCGTGACGTCGCGATAGTGTAATGAGAACTAAGCATGTAAACAAGTTCCGGAAACGCTCGGCTAAATTCGGGTTGGCTCGGGAATTCAGTGGCGGGCGCACGCGTTGACTATTAACGCATCATGTATACGTCTTATCTATGGGATTTATATATGAACACTATGAAAATGACAAGTATTGTATCACATTATTATAATAAAACTGAAAGATGTTAGATATTTAAGTTAGTCTTTTAAATAATACATATTTTCTCCTATCGACATTTTTATTTCTTAGTCCCCGCACTATGCGAGTGATATTCGTAGGTGTGCTTCGTGGAATAGGAAATTAATTATTTTAAATTTTTATTTGAAGCCCACCTACGGGTGTGCTAAGTGGAATACTTTAGGTGTGCTTCGTCTGGGTGTGCTTCGTTTGGGTGTGCTTCATGGAATACCTCAAATTTCCTTAGGTGCCCGTTTTTTTTGCAAAAGAGTGTAATTTTAAACATTACAACATATGAAACATTTTCTGCGAAATGAAATTCTATATCCCTGTCTGCGAAAGAAAGGGACACCTCCTGCAAGACCTTAGGAGACCTGTCGATCTATTTGCCCAGCGTGTAGTGAAACGCATTAGGTACATCGCTCCTATGCACCTAATACGTTTCACTAGGGTGTAAAAAAGGCATTTGGAAACAACTCACTTCATCTAAGTGTTCACGGTGTTTTACACAATAGTTAGGTTGTTACCCGTAGGATGATGTGATTATGAAACAAAATCAAGTATTCGGTGGGATTCGTAACTTTATTAATATTTTGTACATATTATCATCGAACAAGCATAAATTTACATTTAACATTAGCTACTAATTTGATCAAATACGCCAATTTCTTCTCTATGGCAAACAAGTGTAGACGTAGCGGCAGCACGCGGCGCGGGTCGGTGTCGGCGCGGCACTGCGGGCCTGCACCTGTGTGAAGTTCACAATCACGGTTATTCAGTTTGTCTACCATAGGGTGGGTACTCTGAAACGCGTGTTCATCTGTCCACCCCCATACGGGGTGGATAATCGGAAATAATTTGGAAATAATTTTTCTTCCGACTTTTTACCCCAAGTACAGTCATTGTATGACAGATAATTACAAAAATGATTTCAGCTTCAACGAAGAAGTAGGTATGTTTCGGTGGTGAAGGAGACCTACTTCTTACAGGGTCCACGAGTTCTTAAGGGTTTTTATTTGCCATTGATTAAAATAAAATCATTATGATCGTAAAATTAATTTAAAAAAAAACAAAATGATTAAAAATAATAATGATTAATAATACAACTATTCTGTTATGATTCAGGAATTATCCGTATCACACGCTGAAATAGCTAAAATCAAAATGGCGCATTGCACTTATAATTTTTTTTTATGTGGCATCTCGCAGGTCAATCTGGGAGATTGTCGGCTGCTTAAACGGACTTTCCTGTGGGTGCCTCAATAAATTAAGGTCTCCAGCCAGGTCAAAGTCAAAGTCAAATCATTTATTTCAATTAAGTCCTTGTATGGCACTTTTGAACGTCAAAATTTACAAAATAATAGAATTGATTCTAGTAATCTAGTTGCCCCTTCCAAAAGGTAGTTTTCGTAAGGAGAAGAATGGACAAGAAACCGTTACTTTTTTAAAATATTTTAAAATATTTTGTATAGGTACACCATCGGGGTAACACATATCTAAGCATTTTGAAAACAAAATCCCGTGCACACGATCCTTTTTTTTCGTAGGTAAGCGATACTATAACGGCTGAGCGCTGCAAGCAAGAATAGTCCTTACAGTGTACAGATATCGTCGCTCGGCATCCTATACCGCGAATGTGACATTTTTGACGAAAATAAGATTTTTTATTTCATTCTACACGTTCAAATACGTGATCCTGCATTTAAAAATGCTTTTAATAATATAATTTTATTTTATTTTGTTTTTACTATACTTAGTATGTTTTTTTTAAATTAATTTATCTGTTGTTGCTTCATTTTTAATCGACGAGCGGGTGTCTTTGTGTCGCGAGAGCGTTTATCCTACGGAGCAGGCAGCATGTTTCAAAGTATTCTTATCTGGATTATGTCGTGGCCAGATCTTAGAATTGACGACAGATATAATCCTCTAATTTGTAAAAGCTTGTTTTCAAAGTGTACTTTTAATATGACTTTTAAATTTTCTTTCATTTAATTGCAACAGGGCAGATCATAAAACTTAAAAAGTAAGCGACTACATGCTAAGGGCAGAACGTCGTCGTAAATAGTGAGTGTATGCCTTGGTCGGCGAATCCTACTTATCAGGGAGGGAGTGTAGCGGGCGGCTGCCGCAATGAGGGGATTCGGGTGCTTTATAGCGGAATCGGAGAACCGCTTTGAGAGGCGTTTCATGAACTGCTGGACGGTGGGCATTTTGAGATCTAAGTGAAGATCCAAATTGCGAACATAGAAGGGTAACTTCTAGTAACTCCCGCGTAACCTTTTAGTAAACGATTTCAGAGCGTCTGCATCCTATGGAGATGGCATGGGTTGGCGTGTGCGAAGACTATGCACGCGCAGGTCATGTAAGTCATGCAATTTGCTGCGTGCGGTCAATATGAAATGGAGCCTAGGTACTAAGAGGGAAAGCGGTGCGCGAAAAGGCCGTCTTTATGTGCTCATTGAGGGTAAGTTGATGGTCAAGGATCACACCAAGGTATTTAGCTCGCATTTCCCAAGGCATCGGCTTGCCATTCGTCGTGATCGGGCTGGGATGGCGCATTGCTCCACGCCATGTTTTATTGGCCTTTCCCTTCCACAACTCGCCTGATTCACTGAGTGGGGCGATGATGTCACTGAACGTTGCATTCCCTATCACGTTTGCTCACGCTGACACGGCCATTCTGCAAAAAGGTCGTCACTGACCATATGTTGTAATAAGAGAATAATCTCGCAGTACCTATCACAACATACCGCCGACAAACTGTCACGCAGTTTGGCAGGTTTATAAAATGTTAACAAGGTGTTTGGTCCAAAATAAATGTAATTTTTTTAAACAATGGTCACATGACCAGGACGAGTGCTGGGTAAACCCTCGCCTATGATTCGTAACGCATATGCTTGGAGTAAGGAGGACACCCTGTCCGTCTAGCAAACTCACAAGCGATAACATTAACCTTACACATCCCAACAATCTTAAGCGTAACATTAACCAATTTGGAGGCCAAACCTCTTCATAATGTGTAAAATTGCAGAATTTGGCGGTACACACATACCTGCAGTAAGGAGGACACTATCCGCCTAGCAGACTCACAAGCGATAACATTAATGGATTTGATTTAACAAATCACCTCACCCTATGGTTTGGGGGACGCATCCCAACAAACTTAAGCGTAACATAATGATTTTTGCAATTAAATGAAAGAAAATTTAAAACTCGTATTAAAAGTACACTTTGTAAACAAGCATATTACAAATAAGACGATTATATCCAAGATAAGAGTGCGTGGAAACATGCTGGTCCTGCTCCATAGGATAATTTAGAATCTAGACAAAATCAAATAGGTTGCTAATTTAATTGTAAAATTTATAATTTTGTGTTATATGACATTGATTTTACATTCTGTGATTACTTCCTCACACATTGACTTCTTAATTTAAAAAAGAAATAGGAAAATCGTCTACTTTTACAATGTTTGTAAATATGTGAGCACCATGTATGTATCATATAATTAAATTATCTGTCGTTGCTTCATTTTTAATTCTTTTTAACTATTGTGGTACCATAGTAATTTTATTCTAGGTAGATCGTCTTCACATATAATTATTTAACTAATGTACGTACTTATACAAACTATTGTAAAACATTTTAAAAGAATAACGGTGGAGTTTGTTGCCCATTCTTCTCCATACGAAAACTACCTTTTAGAAGGGGCGACTAGAATCAATTATATTATTTTGTAAATTTTGACGTTCAAAATTGCCATACATGGGCCTATTTGAAATAAATGATTTGACTTCGACTTTGATTTCACTCTGAAGATCACGTCTAAACGAGTAGTTAGTTAATGATTTGGAAAAAATATGAAAGCATTTTTTTTTAATAACTTATTCTGTGAATATTTTAGTATCTTTGTAAAGTTATGTCTAACGCGGATAACAAAACTTAGGACTACGAAAAACCTATCAAGCATATTTTTCTGCAACCTTCACCATTTTAAAGATAATTTTATTATTTATCTTTTAGTATACGTGTTTTATTAAAATACATTTTGTTAGTGTTTTATGTGTACCTAATAAATTAAATAATGCGTCTAATTTGGGTCAGCGCTCCTTGATGGGCGAGTCCTATTACTGGCTGGACTTACAACGCGTTCCGTGAGCTCAGCACAGAACACGCAAGCTAACCACTCAAGGCCACTGGCATTTAGTGGCCTCTTAACCAATTTCAAGCCAAACCGCGACAAATTATGTATAACACCAAAAGAATAGGTACGGAGACCACTGTCCTTAACATGATTAACAATTTATACCACTCTTAAGCGAGTTGTCCACCGTGTAAAATAACTTAGTTTAACTGGCGATGGACGGCTCGATCTATGGGCCTGCGTCGCATGAAATAAATGGATTATCATTATTTAAGTCTTTGACGTCGGGACCCTGGGGTCCCGGACCTTTGTACGAGGGGCCGAAGCCAACTCGCAGAGGCCCCTTAGACTATTTTAAATGGAATGTGGCACCAACCGTTGATTCCCTGTATGCACTATGCAAGTGCACCCAAGGACAATCCACGGTTGGTATAGGGCTATTGCAGAACATGGAAACAAAGATATTATAGACTATGGGTTTGGGTGGCTAAAGTGGACTGGTTACCTGGAACTATGGAAGGACCATGGCCCCTGCCTGATCAATGTTTATATGTACACGGTTGAATTGCACACTCAATAATGAGCCTCCGAAAACGGTCGCTAGCACAAAGTGTCGTAGCGACAAGGGGGCAACTCAAACTCAAACTCAAAGCATTTATTTCAATTAAACCATTTACAGGCACTTTTGAATTGTCAAAGAGTCGGTCAGTTAGTCAGAAAGTTGAAGCTAATTGCCCATTCCAAAACGTAGATCTCTATGGAGAAGAACGGGCAAGAAACTCCAAGGACACTCTTTTAAATATATATATTACAAAATCCTGGGTACATCATTCTTGTTGCTTCTATATGTGAGAACAATGTACAAAAAATAATCAAAAGCAATTGAAAATATAAGATTAAAAATAAGCCCTGGCAGATAAGAGATGACCAGTTTCAACTGACGGCGCCCGTTCACGAACATGACGCGTGGATCAGCACCATCCAGCTCAACCATTTTGTAGGGAACCGAATGATCCAACACACTCGCCACCATCAGCGAGACATTTAAGTGAGCATGACATATTCTCAACTGCCATGCTATTTCAAGTCAACATACATCTTAATAAGTTAATAAACGGCTCCATGGTCTCACATTTACAAAAATAAAAATGCTTCTAAATTATACAAAACTATAGTTTGCAATGTATCTAAAAAAATAAAAGAATTTAACCACCAAAAAGAAAGAAAATCATTACTTAATTGGAGCATTCAACAATTAAGTTGGTAAAACAAAAATGAACATTAAGTTCCTAATGACAAAATATATTTATTTTTTTTAAAGGGGAAGCAACTCTTCCAAATATTAAAATTTTAACTAGTGAGCCCAAGCGGCTGTGGAGCAGGACCAGCATTAAGCCAAGCATTTTTATCTACGATATAATCATCTAACTTATAATATGCTTGTCTACATAGTGTGCGTTTAATGTATGTTTTAAATTTCTTCTCATTTAGTTGAAGAATATCGAGTGGTATTTTATTATAACATTTTACACAGTACCCCATAAAAAAAGTATGTACTTTAGACAATCTAAAACGTGGTTGATCTAATTTGTTCCTATTTCTAGTGTTAAAATTATGCCTGTCACTTATCTTACTAAAAAGATGGAGATTTTTTCGAACATACATAATGTTCTCATATATATACTGACAAGGTACCGTCATGATGTTAATTTTCTTAAACAGTTCCCTTAGAGACTCGCGTCTGCGGAGGTTGTAGATGGCTCTGACGGCCCTCTTTTGCAGAATAAAGATAGAATCAATATCTGCAGCCCGTCCCCACAGCAAAATACCGTAAGACATGATGCTATGAAAGTAACTAAAATAGACCAGTCTCGCGGAATCTACGTCTGTTAGTTGGCGGATTTTCCAAACAGCGTAAGCGGCTGAACTTAGCCGCCCTGCAAGTGATGTTAAGTGAGGACCCCACTGTAGTTTAGAGTCAAGCGTTATCCCCAGGAAAACAGTCTTTTCGACGAATTCTAGTGTCTCCTTATTCAATACAACGTGACATTCACTACTTCTAACATTCGGTAACGCGAATCTTATGCATTTAGTTTTCTTCTCATTTAATACCAAATTATTTACAGTAAACCAATTATGGACCTTAAGCATAGAGTTATTTACGTCGTCAAGCTCCTGTGCATGTCTGTTTACTTTAAAAATGAGTGATGTGTCATCAGCAAATAACACCATTTGTGGTCGGGTTTTCAGTAAATTAGGTAAATCATTTATGTATACTAAAAATAGGAATGGACCCAATATCGAGCCCTGTGGAACACCCATTTTGACTTTTAAACCCAATGAATTTACACCGTTTATTTGAACTTGCTGCAGTCTATCATTCAAATATGATTTTACTAAGCTCAGCGCAAGTTTATCTAGTCCGTAATGTTCAAGTTTCAAGAGCAGCGTTTCATGATCTACGCAATCAAATGCCTTGGATAGGTCGCAAAAGATGCCTATTGCATCTCGTGCCTCTTCCCATGCATTAAATATGTGTTTTAATAAAGTGACACCGGCGTCGGTTGTGCAACGTCCTTTGGTGAAACCATACTGTTGATCGTGTAGGATGTTATTACGATTAAAATGATTGAGCATTTGATTTAACAGTACTTTTTCAAAGACCTTGCTGAAAACCGGCAAAACCGATACGGGTCTATAATTATTTGTGTTTTTGCTGTCCCCGGATTTGAAAAGTGGAATAACTTTACTGTATTTCATTAAATCCGGGAATATCCCTTGATCTACACATAAATTAAATATTAAAGCTAAATAGGGTGCAATTGTCTCAATAATTGATTGACAAACTTTAGTAGACATGCCCCACAGATCTTCGGTCATTTTAATCTTTAGTTGCTTAAAAGCCTTTACGACGACCACAGGGTTTATATGTTTAAATTTAAATTCCACAGGACAGGCTGAAACATTTGCTTTTAATAAATCAATAGCAAGTGAAGGGGAGGAATTTAAAGTTTCAGTAGTTTTAATTGGAATATTGGTAAAGAAAGTTGCAAATTCCTGAGCAACATCGATGTTATCGCTAATGAGACCGCGGGAAGTGTCTAGTGTGTAATCTGTATTATGTCTTTTGGTCTTGTTTGTTTCATTGTTAATAATTTTCCAAACTGTCTTTATTTTATTATCTGCTGATTTAATCTTGTTGCTAATGAAAGAAGCTTTAGCTGCTTTGCAGATATTTTTAAACGTTTTAGAGTAAGTAGCAACATACTTACTAAAAGTTTCCGTCTTAATATACGGCTTAAGGCCATACAGTTCAAATAATGTTTCCCTACTTTTCCTGATACCTTTAGTTGCCCAGTCACTGAATAAAAACTTAGGGCAAATAGTTTTAGTTTTTTTCTTAAAAGACTTATTAAACTCTGATTGCACTAATGAAAAGAATTGTTCATACAAAATATTGCCATTGGACATATTTAGACCCTGATCACTTAACTTGCTGATTAAAGTGCTATTAAACTTATTTAAATTACCTGTTGTTATTGGTCTAGTTTGTATCTGCACTTTTAGTATTGGTGTGTTTGATTCAAAAATAACGGTTTGACCGCTGAGATCAGAAGGGAGATAATTAACAATGGCTTTATCTAAATAGTCACAGCAACAAAAGACATTATCAATACATGTAGCAGTAGTCGAAGTTATTCGCGTTGGTTCTAAAAACACATTTGACAGATTGAATTATTTGAAGAGGCTTAATAATCTACTGCTATTTGGATTATTTTCAAAAATATTAATATTAAAGTCACCACAAATAATTACTGATTTATTACCAGTTGTAAGTTTTGCCAAAACATCTTCCATTACTGATTCAAATATAGAGTAGTTTTGATAATTTGGAGGTCTGTATACGCACACTATAAAATGCTTATCTAGCTCAACACAGGACAGTTCAATGCTATGATCCACCGATAGTTCAACTATGTCATTACGATTCTTAGATTTTATACAATTTTTAATTATGATTAATGAACCTCCACGTAGCATGGATTTTCGGTTAAAACAACTGCCCACACTATAATTCTCAAAATTAATTAACATTTCATAATCTTTCAACCAGTGTTCAGTTATACAAATAATATCAAACATTGTTTTTTCTAAAAACAATTCAATTTCTAATTGTTTGGAAGAAAAACCTTGAATATTTTGATGAAATAATTTCAAGGAATTCTGCTTAGCCCCTTTTTTACAATTAACTAATTGATTGCTAGAAGATACCTTGTTGATGGTGAGATCAAAAAAATTGTTACTGGTACCCTCTGTTGTCTTACTGACTAGTTTAAAATATTATTAACCACCTTAATATTAGTATTATTACTAATTTTTGTGGTGCTATTTACAAAATACTTCGACATACTACTTATGTCTGAGTTTATATTAAAAGCTAAAGCGATGCTATTAGCTAAAGCGATGCTATTTGACGTCTAAAACTAATAGGCAGATACGGAGTATCCCTAGTCGATTTTAATTTCTCAACAAAGTGTTGGTGTCAAAAAATATAAGTTTATCACTATAATGATTAACTAATAAATGCATGTGGTTATTTAACATATGTATATTATGATTTTGCCTACTTGACAAGTGCTCAAAGTATGGAAAAGCACACAATATTATTTTCTGACAATTAATCTTCAAGATTTCAGTGACACTGTCAGTGATGTCATCTTTTTTTACATTAGTACTATTGCCTACAAATACAGAAATAATGGCTTTCGGATCATATTTATTCCCTATTATTGATGAAATTATCTCCTCGTAGGATTTCCCTGGTATACAATAATTAACTGAAGTTTGACTCAGGTTGTTACTTAATAATTTACCTAACCCTCTCCCTAAACTATCTGAAAACATAATAGAACAATAACAATCTTTACTAGAATAAGGGAGAGAACAAGTATCTGTCTGTGTTACTTGAGATAAAGCCTGTATAACATGTGGTGTATCAGGGATACAGTCCTGAGGCTCTCTAGACTGGGACGGGTCCTCCGTTGCCTCAGGTTGAAGAGCCTCAAGGTTGGATGCCCTTTGACAAGAACATTGAGTTGTGCTAAGAGTGATCGGGACCACTCTGTCTGCCTCATCGTTACACATTTCTACTAACTTGTTGGCAGCAAGGATATGTTCCTTTATTTGTTTTTGAGAGCTCACATACTTAATATAAAGTGAATGTAGTGACTCTTCAAGTACCTCAATTCCAGACTGTAATCGTTGGGTGTCAATTTGATAAATGTTTTTACTGTCTTTCTAATTTAATTTGATAGTTTTTTAATTTATTTATTAGAAAGACACGTTCTTTCCTTAGTTTAATATTATTGGGACTATGCTTTTGTTGTTTCTTGAATTTATTGCATTTATTTATGATTTTATTTAGTTTTGCATATTTTTTTATTTTATTTAGACTTACTTTATAACAACTATTATTATATTTCAATATGGAATCTTCAGTAAGGTCTATTGTTATTAAGGAATGAAGGGTACAATTACTATTGGATAATTCATCATACAAGTTATTAGTTTCCTTAACCCGAGTACAATTTTTTTGTTTCTGTAACTTAGTAATTCGTAGATTTGCATGAATTAGTTCATCTTCTAGATCCCTAACCTTACACAGAGCCTCCTCATATATCATGTCCTGAGGTCCTTATGAGGAGTGGAGAGGTATTCCACGGCTATCAGTACAATCCCGGAAGTACGGTCAAGATCCCAGCATCTTACTGGAATACTTCCTTCCTCCGAGCACGTTTGCTCTTGCGAATCTCCACTCAAGCCGGCCAATTAAGGCAAGAATGAGGTGAGGAACAAGACTACTCCCGGGAGGTAGGGTCCGTGGGGTCGCTACTACCCAACAGCTCGCCACAAGCTGCCCTGCGGGTTTTTGTATTTCTCTTGGTCTGGCTCCCCATCCCAAACCTGTCCGGCAAAGTAAACTCTACCGACACAGACCTAGAGTTCAGAGCGCCTAAGCCCCACCACGACGTCAACGTAGAGATACGACGGTGGGGTTATTATTATTATAATATTTAAATGTCTTTGACATATCTCGGTACCCTGGGGTCCCAGACCTTTGAAAGGCGTACGAGGGGCCGAAGCCAAGTTGCGTAGGCCTCTTAGACAATTTTAAGTGTTGAGGCACCAACAGACGATTATCCCTTTATGCACTATGCAAATGGGGTGGTTGCTTGGGCACTGTTATAAATTGTAAGACAGCCCTAACTATAGAAAATATAAACGCTGACGCCTCAAAGGCGTCATGTAACGTTTCCCACATTTTTATACAGTTATTGTGGTATTGATATATTAGTTTAGAGTTTAGTCATACTTGGAACTTCGTGGCGGACACATTATAATAATTGTAAAACTTAAAATCATTAAAATTTACTTCAAGGTTAAAAATAGTTTTTTTTAAAAAGGGACTTTAATCTTGCCCCGTAACAGTGGTGTCAGAAGTGGGATAGTCAGTATAAGTCGTTACTGGCTATCTAAAAAACTATATAAAACCAAATTCGTCGCGTTCCGTGTCCGCCCGCCTGTTCGTTTCAATATCAATCGAAAAATCATATCCAGCGTGACTCTATCAATAGTGACTCTATCAATAGTGACTCTATCCTGTCTCTATCCAGTGTGACTCTATCTTGTTTCCATCCAGTGTGACTCTATCCAGAGCGTGTGTGTGTCATTGCGTCGTCAAAACTACGTTATTACCGCGATATCCGATCGCTATTACACCGAAATCCTCCGGTTTAGCTAAGATAACCAACGAGTCTGCTAAACCTTTCGTCGTGTATCTGGGTGAGCTTAAAGTTAGCTAACCCCTACCAACGCCATCAACGAATCATCCAGAGACTGCTGTATCTGCAAACTGCTGCTGCTGAGCGTCTACGCTGCTGTTGAGCGCACTACTCACCGAGGTCCACGCGATGCTTCTCGTCTTCCAAACCTTTGCCTTGCTGTGAGTAGAATATACTATTTTTGTTGTTGCCGCATAAGTCTCCTTACTTTCCTAAATCCTCTCAATCTTTGAGCTTTGGGGTAGCTACTCAAACACCCGTTACCATGGCTAACTCAAGTGACAGAAAACAATTAACTCCCACTATCTCTGAGCCATACCCTATCCAAGTCTTATGTAACTTTATAAACCCATACCAAGGGGAGCGCGAAACCCTATCAGCATTTTTAACAAATTGCCAAAACGCTCTTGACCTAGCGTCAGAGGGTCAAAAGTTCTTGCTACTTAAGTACATTATATCAAAATTACAAGGAAAGGCACAGGTAGCGTGTTCAAATAAAATATTCGATAGTTTCGACGAACTACGAACATTCTTAAGACAGAATTTCGGAGAAAGAAAACATTATAATCACCTTTTATTAGAGCTGCAATCTTGTAAACAATTACCAAACGAAACCGTCGCACAATATGCCCTCAGGATTGAGACCTGCTTGACAGATTTACAATCCGAAATTCACAATTCAGAGTCCTTAAAAAAGGAGCTTCCAGGTCGTATTGCTATGACAGAAGATCTAGCCCTGTACACGTTTTGTCTGGGACTTCACCCTAGACTAAGTACTATTGTTCGCTGTCGAGACCCCCGTAATCTTAATGCCGCTATAAGTGTCGCTACAGGGGAAGAAAAGATCTTCAACTTTTCAATCAGGTCATCTTGCAAAATATGTCGGAAAGTAGGTCACTCCGAGTTCGAATGCAAATTTAAAAATAATCAAAATAGGGCTCAATTTCCATCTAAATCAAGGCAGTTAAATGACACGCAAAAACCATCAACCTCTAGTTCCCAAGCTTTAACATGCCGCTATTGTAAAAATATCGGGCATCATATTTCGCAATGCCGCAAAAGACAATTCAACAATTCCCGCTTCGATCGCGGAAATCCTGGGAACACAACAAATGAATATAAGCACGTAGGATCTAATCATGTTTCAACGCCTGTCGATGACGATAATGATTTAAACTAAATGATCAGATTACGAGCCGGTGCCGACGTAATTCTGTTACTATAGGCACCTACTGTGGGAAAGTTTTCTTAGGGACTTCAATTTCCAAATCTAATTCTATTTCCAAATACGAATGTAATACTAATTCTGAAGTCGCTAATAATCCCAATTCCCCAACTACTAAATCAATTACTAATTCCTTAAAAAACAATGACTCTATCCTTACTAGTTCTACTAAATCAATTACTAATTCCTTAAAAAATAATGACTCTATCATTACTAGTTCTACTAAACCAATTACTAATTCCTTAAAAAACAATGACTCTATCATTACTAGTTCTACTAAATCAATTACCAATTCTTTAAAAAATAATGACTCTATCGTTACTAGTTCTACAAAATCAATGATCAATTCTATGGAAAATAATAGTTCGCATAACGGTATACTAGATAATTTTATTCAAAACTCAGGTGGCTACGCCACTATTTACGACGTTTTCCCTAATTCGAGTTCATCCTTACCGTTTATTGTGGTAAAAACCTCACATACGAAAGAACCTATTCGTCTCCTAGTTGATTCCGGCAGTTCCATATGTATTATTAAAGAACAATGCCTACCTGAACTACCCATAGTTGAGAAAGATATTTTAAAGTTCAAGGGTATTAATGACATCGACTCATTCTCTGAAACTAAAGGCAAGTTTATATTATCTTTGGGACTAGAAAATGAAATTAAAGTTCAGTACTATTTCCATATCGTAGACAAAATAAATTTAGAATATGATGGCATCCTAGGCTCAAACTTTCTAGAGTGGTATAAAGCCGTTGTTAGTTACAATGACTCCAAATTAATAATTCAAGGAAACCCCTTATACTATTTCAATTTAAAAACAAGTCCTATTGTTAAGGTTGTACCTCCTAGAAGCGAAATGTTTATCCGTTGCAATGTCACAAATCCCGAAATTCAAGAAGGACTTTTGCTAGATGTCAAGATACAGGAATATCCCCGTTTATATATTTCTAGGTGTCTAGCCCGTGTTGATTCTAATAACCAAACTACTATTTCAGTTCTTAACACATCAGACAAAGAAATAATCTTAAAAGACCTCGAAGTAACGTTAGAACCAATCTCGCAGATAATGGAGCCTAATGAAAACACTGTTTCTCTCAATACAACTACGTCTAATTCTAATTCAACATACCCATACACATCGGACCGGGATTCTATGGTTCAAAATATGATTAGATGCGACCATCTTAATTCAGAGGAGAAAGATCGCTTACGTAACATATGTTCTAAGTTCCAAGACGTATTCTATTTAGAAGGAGATAAACTTACACATACTGATACTATAGAACATGAAATCCGTGTTAGTTCTGAAACTCCGATCGCAGTTAAAAGTTATAGGTTCCCTGAATGTCACAAAGAAGAGGTCAACAAACAAATTAAAGATATGCTAAATCAAAAAATAATTCGACCTTCCATATCTCCGTGGTCAGCACCAATTTGGGTAGTCCCAAAAAAGCAAGACGCATCTGGTAAGCCCAAATGGCGGATCGTTATTGATTATCGCAAACTAAACGAAATCACAGTTGGCGACGCATACCCAATTCCAAATATCTCTGATATCTTAGATCAGTTAGGCCATAGTAAGTATTTCACCACACTCGACCTTGTATCATCATTCCATCAAGTTAAGGTCAAAGACACAGAAAAAACTGCATTCAGTGTCCCATCCGGTCATTATGAATTTACTAGAATGCCCTTCGGACTCCGTAATGCGCCATCTACGTTCCAAAGGCTTATGAATATTGTCCTAAGTGGCCTTCAAGGGACTCACTGTTTTACGTATATGGATGATATTGTACTGTTCGGGCATGACCTCGAATCACATTGCCGAAATTTGGAATCAGTTTTCGGAAAGTTACGTGACCATAGATTAAAAATACAGCCCGCCAAATGTGAGTTTTTACGAAAAGAAGTACAATACCTAGGACATATAATATCAGATCAAGGCGTGAAACCCGACCCAAAAAAGGTCTACTGTGTACAAAATTTTCCAATTCCTAAATCACCTCGTGACATTAAATCGTTCCTTGGGTTAGTGGGGTATTACCGCCGGTTCATAGAAAACTTTTCCCATATCACGAAACCCCTCACAAGCCTCCTAAAGAAAAATGTTAATTTCGCTTGGTCCCCTACACAACAAAAATCCTTCGATGAGTTAAAACATAAAATAACGACCGCTCCTATTCTTCAATATCCCGATTTCTCTCAGGCTTTCGTGCTAACTACCGACGCTTCTAATTTCGCTGTTTCCGCAATCTTATCTCAAGGGAAAATTGGTCACGATTTACCAGTTGCATACGCATCTAGAACCCTAAACAAGGCAGAAGGAAACTATTCCACTACCGAAAAAGAATGTTTAGCTATCATTTTCGGTACAAAAGTCTTTAGACCTTATTTATACGGTAACAAGTTCACGGTAGTCACTGACCACAAACCACTTCAGTGGTTATTCAATTGCAAGGATCCTAGTTCAAAGTTAGTTCGCTGGCGTTTAAAGTTAGAAGAGTTCGACTATGAAATAATTCACAAAAAAGGTAAGATGAATTGTAACGCCGACTCCTTATCTCGAAACCCTATACTTACTACAGATCCTAATGTCCCTTCTACTTCCGAAACATATGAAAAATACGTACAAATAAGTCAACAACAAAATAATTCCTATGACACTGTTATAGAAGAACATAATGATTCGCTACTTAAAACAAAATGTAAAATGATTACTTATCCTACTGCCATCGACTTAGACGACTCGATCCCATATTGCTCCGAAATTTTACAACTGTCCAAGTTCAATGAAGACTTACCTGACATCCGAACTTTAGAAAGAGAACTATATACATTTCAAAGTACGTCCAACGAAAAACATGTTTTCACACATTTGTTTTTACGTGTCCATCATTATGACGAAATGACTTATAAAGATATTTTTAATATGTTAAGAGAGTATCGAGAAATGATTACTACGTGGTATTTAGAAGAAAAAGAATTTGCTATTTCCGACTTCCAAGACCCATTCACGAAGTTATCGTTTACCAAAATATACAACATTATAGGATTTCTATTTCACAACACAAATGTCAAACTTCATATATATCACAATAATATTCAATTTCCTACTCCCGCGGAAATACCCCTTATATTAAAAGATAACCATGACTCACCATCAGCAGGACATCCGGGTATTTCTCGAATGTATGATAGGTTAAAGACTCTTTGTTGGTGGAAAAATATGCGTCAAGACATAGAAAACTACGTCAAGAATTGTAAATCCTGTCAAGTAAACAAACCACTACGCCAAACAAACCGTGCTCCTATGATAATCACATCTACAGCTACGAAACCTATGGAAAAGGTATTCCTAGACGTTGTAGGACCATTACCCGAAACTCACGATTATCGTTATAAGTTTATCCTAACACTGCAAGACGATTTAACTAAATATTCGCAGGCATATGCAATGACAACATGTTCCGCTGAAGAAACAGCACAGAAATTCGTGCTTTTCATTTCTCATCTTGGTATCCCTAGAATGATCGTAACCGATCAAGGAACCAACTTTACATCAGATGTTTTAAAACAGTTAGAGAGGTTATTCGGCATTAAGCATATCTTCGCTTCTCCTTATCATCCACAAACATGTGGCGCTCTTGAAAGAAGTCACGCGACTTTAAAAGAGTACTTACGATCATATGTTGAAGATAATCAACACACCTGGAGTTTATATTTACAAACTGCCATGATAGCGTACAATACCAATGTACATTCCACTACCGGCTTTCAACCGATGGAGTTATTGTTCGGATTTAAACCTTACATGCCCCAAAGTGCCGACACCTTAGATTTAAATACCTACACAGACTATATTCGTGCTCTTAATCATAGGTTATATTATAGTAGACAAAAGGCCTTGCAAAATATACAATCGTCTAAAGAAAAATCTAAACAACGTTTCGATGCTCATGCTAAACCTGTGACGTATAAAATAGGTGACATGGTTTATTTACGGTGTCATCATAAACAAAACAAAGCGATGTCTCCTATATGGAAAGGGCCTTTTAAAATTGTCAAAATCAATGGTAACCATACCGTCACTCTTTTAATTAATAGAAAATATGTTCGTCATCACTACGACGAAATAAAGATTGCATCAGATGACTAGCTCAATCTTTTCTATTTCAGGTTATTACTTCAGCCGTCCTCGAGCCACAAATTCGTTACTCCAATCATAGGTAGTCCAGGCCTATACTTCGATCAATTATTGAACGTTAAATTCACAAACGATTACTGGAATGTTGTAACATACTTAGACATTAGCCATATAAAGCCTCATTTAGATAAAGTCGAAGTTCTAATCAAAGAAGTTTCTAATTTCTGTGTTACTAGCTCTTCTAGTAAAATTCAATTAGAATGTACTAATCTACTATCGCCTTTACAAAATCAACATCTTAACAATGTTCGTAAGTTTTTGTCGATATCCTACCTTGTTCAAGATCAAAAATCAAACCGTTTTAAACGCGGGCTTATTGATGCTGGCGGCTCAGTTCTAAAAACAATTTTCGGAACTTTAGACTCTGAAGATGCCTTAAAGTTCTCGGACGCCATCACTGAAGTACAGTCAGACGAAAAACAGCTAGCTCACTTAATGAAAGATAATATTCATGTTATACAATCTACTATTTCAAACTTTAATAACACAATATCAAGGGTAAACAAAAATCAAAACCAATTAAACCAAAATTTAGATACTATTCGAATAGCATTTGAGCACTTATCTAATTCAACTGATAAGTTAGAAATCAAAAACCATTTAATAATGTTATTGAACTCCTTAGAAAGCATTACTATAGCCTTGTCCTTTGACATTGATGACGTCAACAACGCTATCTTATTTAGCAAGCTCAACATTCTTCATCCAACTGTACTTAGTCCCTATCAATTATTCCAAGAACTGGACCTACATAAAGATAAGCTCCCTAAACACTGCGAACTTCCTACAAGTTTATCTTTAGAAAACATACATGTTATTATAGACATCTCTGATTTAGTTTGTTATTACCATCTTAATAAGATTATTATTATTACTAAAATTCCGCTCGTCCTTCCACAGATATACAACCTCTATCACAATGTTCCTCTTCCAGCCCCTTACGACATTACCAAACCTGACACGTATATACTTATTGCCCCTAATAAACCTTATGTGGCTGTAACAATAGATCGTATGTTCTATTCACTATTAGAGTCAGTGGATAAGTGTCAAGTGATTCATAATGAGTGTTATGTGTGTTCTTTAGGAAATGTGTACTCCACAATTGCAAATCCAACGTGTGAAACAATAATCTTAACCGAAGCTATAAGTTCATTACCAGATTCTTGTAATACTAAACTGTTACATGGCTCAATCGATGTATTTTTCAAGTTAAATAATAATAAATGGTTGTTTGTACAGTCAGAGCCCGGAAAGGCTCATATTACATGTGAAAATGATCCTAACAATTACGATGAGATCTTTTTCGGCACAGGCATGTTGGCCTTGCCAAAATATTGTATAGCTTTCTTTAAAACTTTAAAGTTTACACCTAGTGATAATGTTATATCTAATGTTACTAATCATATATCTAATTTTAATATTATAGAAGATGATTGCTGCGACAATCAGAGGATAAATAAAACAGTACGACATCTCCCTTTCGTAAAATTATCTAATGTTAATGATTTCAATTCTCTATTACAGGCAAGTGTGCATTTGAAAGAATTTGAAAAGGAATTAAATAAAATTGAACAGCCATCTCATTTACACAAATATACTACTCACTATCTCTCGTTAACATATGTTATCTCTACCATTGTCCTCATGTATCTCTTGTATAGATCTAGGAAGTTATTCTATTCAAATAAACCTAGATATTGTATCCAAGTTTTTAATCAATGCTACACTAAAAGGAAGCAAACAGTCCAATCTGTCCAGTCCGTAAATAATCAATTTACAGAATCCTCTGATGAAGATGTCCAAGGATCATGCAAATCCTTGCCTACTCCGCTAAGACGTAACGTTATGACTTAGTGAATAGTTAACGTCTCGTTTATAGAAAATACTATAGTTATAGTGAGACTATTTCCTATGTCTAATTCTAGATTAGTTCTAGCTTTATATTTACACTGTTTCTCATATAAGGTCTAATTTGTAACCAAAACGAAGTTCAATGTTTCATCTTAGATTTCTCATCATTCTTAATCATAATGATCAATCTTATCGGGGGGGTTGTTATAAATTGTAAGACAGCCCTAACTATAGAAAATATAAACGCTGACGCCTCAAAGGCGTCATGTAACGTTTCCCACATTTTTATACAGTTATTGTGGTATTGATATATTAGTTTAGAGTTTAGTCATACTTGGAACTTCGTGGCGGACACATTATAATAATTGTAAAACTTAAAATCATTAAAATTTACTTCAAGGTTAAAAATAGTTTTTTTTAAAAAGGGACTTTAATCTTGCCCCGTAACAGCACCCAAGGACAACCCTCGATTGGTGTAGAACCTGGAAACAAAACATATTTGGCTATGGGTTTGGTTGGCTTTAGTGGATTGGTTACCTAGAACTATGAAAGGACTATGTCCACTGCATGATCAATGTTATGTAATATACGGATAAAATGGCAGGGTGTGACTAGCACACTCAATAATGGGTCCCCGAAAACGGTCCCTATCACATACTAATGTAGTGGGGGCAACACTTCCTGAGGTGCAAGGGCGGATCCAGTCTTCCAGTGAGAAGGGGTCCAGCGTTGTTATTGATACGGTAATCCCCGATTTTTTAGGAAAATACGGCATACGGCCTCTCATTGCCAAAAATGAAACTCAAATATCTGTCACCTGAAGCAATAAACATATTGAGTATTGAGTATTGAAGAGGCTGTGCGCCACAACAGTAGGTAGAGAAATAAAAACATTTTATAAAAATAAAAAAAAATTAACCGACTTCCAAAAAAAAAAACATTACAAAGCAAAAACTAATTTTAATTTCGGAAGTCGGTATCTTTGGTTTTGAATTTTCGTTTTTGGTACCGACTTCCGAAATTAAAGTTATTTTTTGCTTTGTATATTTTTTTTTTGGAAATCGGCTGATTATTTATTTTTTAAGTTTTTATTTTTCACTTTTTAGTTGTGGTACCTACCCTACACAAATTCGAATACCACTACCTACTATGTAAATAACAGCATATCATCCACATAATAAGTGGGGAAAAATTAGGTATTATTGAAGCCAACTCAAAAACCATCCAAGAAAAGTACCCCTACAAAAAAAAAAAGAATTTTCAAAATCGGTCCATAATTGACGGCGAAATCAGTGGACATACATAAAAAAATATACACGCTAGAACATATAACCTCCTCCTTTTTGTAAGTCTGTTAAAAAAAGTATAATCGAAATCGGTTGGCGTGATATAATCGTGTCGTTATTATTTTTCTTGTCAAAGTCAGAGTCAAATAATTTATTTCAAATAGGCTCATGTATGGCAATTTTGAACGTCAAAATTTACAAAATAATAGAATTGATTCTAGTCGCCCCTTCCAAAATGTAGTTTTCGTATGGAGAAGAATGGGCAAGAACCGTTACTCTTTTAAAATGTTTTACAATAGTTTTTATAAGTACGTACATTAGTTAAATAATTATATGTAAAGACGATGCACCTAGAATAAAATTACTATACCACAATAGGTAAAAAGAATTAAAAATGAAGCAACTACAGATAATTGAATTATGTGATAGATACATGGTGCTCACATATTTACAAACATTGTAAAAGTAGAAAATTTTCCAATTTTTTTAAAATTAATAAGTCAGTGTGTGGGGAAGTAATCACAGAATGTAAAATCAATGTCATATAACACAAAATTATAAATTTTACAATTAAATTAGCAACCTGTTTGATTTTATCTTGATTCCAAATTGTCCTATGGAGCAGGACTAGCATGTTTCCGAGCACTCTTATCTTGGATATATTATTATATTATAACTTTTATTTCAGACAACTTAGTCCATATTAGTACAGTTTACAATTCAAGAATATAGCACTACCTACTTTAATAATTTGTAATTTAATTACTTACAATAATGGCTAGGATTATAATTACAATAAATTAGATCCATTTATGTCGTGGACGGATATGACACTATGAACTGAATAAATAATTAAAATAACAAAACAATGAGATCGTGGCTTAAAGCAACATTGACTATAAAACTACAAATAGATTAACAAGGACACGGTTAATGAATGTGACTGATGTTCTTATAAATCACATACTTACTGTTAGAGATAACAGCATAAAAAGCACAAAAATACAGCATAAAAATACAGCATAAAAAGCTTTTGAGCTCCTTTTTCTTATGAGTTTATGATAAATAAATAAAATTCATTTAATTCTGATAATTATAAATCCATACATTTCACTAAAATTAAACATTACAATTAAAATACTAAATACAATTCAATTCCATTCAAATAACCCTCTTAATAAAGGATCTCCATAACGGAGAAGAGATCCTGTCTGCTACAGTCTTCAGAATACCGTTGCAGCTGCCACGCATTCTGCAGATCAGGGATGCAGTCTTCTTGCGGATGACGGCATGAAAGCCATCAGTGCGATACTGGACAAACATCCCCGATGCACTACAGAAGCGAGGCAGCCCCAACATCATCCGAAAGATGTTGTTATACTGGATGCGCAGGACATCCAGCGATCTTTTGGTGTGACTGACCCACAGATTTCCCGTATAAAAACTTTGACAATATGCCTTGAATAACGTTATTTTAACCAGTGGAGAGCAGCGGGAAAATCTGCGGGCCAGCATGTTACCCCTGACCGCTAGGGCCCTGCGCTCCCTCTCAATGTCCAGATCGTCTTCAAGACCTTCGGTAATTAAATGCCCCAGGTATTTAAATTTCGTAACACGATTTATGCTCAAGCCATTTAGGGTAATATTATGTGGGTACCTGGGGCATCCACCAGCGGCCCTAAAAACCATATACTCGGACTTTTGAACATTGTATACAAGGCCATGTGTAGCAGCATAGGCCTCACACACTCTTAACAACTCTCCGAGACCCCTCACCGTCGGGCTCAGCAGCACCATGTCGTCCGCGTAGCTGATGTTGTTAACGCAGACGCCATCTATAGAGCAACCGACACGCTTGCTACTGAGCTCGACGATGAGGTCATTTATGTATAAGTTGAAAAGCTTGGGCGAGGTCAAACCTCCCTGTCTCACCCCGCTTTCCAACGAATATGCCTCAGAGAGCGTAGTATTCCACCTCACAAAATTTGTTTGGTGAGAATAAAAATATTTTATCATGTTGAGCACCTCCACCGGTACACCCGCGTTCCCCAACTTTCTCCAGAGCACATCATATGAGACAAGATCGAAAGCTTTGGAGAGGTCAAGGAAACACGCGTACACCGGTGTCCTGCGGTCCATATAGTATTGGACAGTATGCTTGAGGCCAACGATGGCAGCTTCCGTGGATAGCCCGGGTCTAAATCCGAACTGTGCGTCATGTAATTTAACATGTTTATCTAGGCAGGAATCAAGCATACCGTCCAGCACTTTAGCAATTATCGTTGCTAGCGATATGGGGCGGTAGTTCCCCCTGTCCGAGATATCCCCAGTCCTGTTCTTCACAATAGGCACTACTATGGTTTTCATTAAGTCAAGTGGTAAGTATGAGTGACACATGCACATCGTGAAAAACATAGCCAGGATTCTCGGTAGGTGAGCCCTCGCATGCCGCAGGTGCTCCACACTAAGCCCATCGTGACCGGGAGATTTACCGCCCTTCATTTTCTTCAAAACGAATTTTACTTGTCTAACCGTAAAATGTACAGACGACTCATCCCCCTCATATCCGGGCTCAGACCTAGCAAATGACGCTGAAGGGCCCAACGGGGAGCGCACCTTAAAATGTTCCCTGAACATATTTGCAATATGAACTGGTTCGCTCTTTCCATCCACACTCACTGGGAGGCCAGGCTTAATTTCATGCTTTCCCGTGGTTTTCCAGAAATTAGAGAAATCCTTTGCCGATCTGTGTTTAGCCAGGATATCCATCTTTAGCTGCTCTTGATTATTCTGGCACCACTTCAAGCGACTTTTAAATATTTTACGTGATTCGAGCATTTCGTCATAAACAATACCTGAAGTGGGCCGGTTGCAAGCTATCCACGTTTCGAACCTAAGCCTGGCCACTTTATGAGATTCACGAACATGTGGATTCCAGCCACATAAATGCCCACCCCTACTTAATTTAGTGCTCCTCTTTGCGCTAGACCCAACAGCGGCACTACTCAGGGTTTCCACAATACGGTTATACAACCTATCCAATACAATTTTATGGTCATCCAAGCTGCATGACCCACGACTGCATTCCGTGAATTCGGTGGGAAAATCAATGGCTCGAAAAACATCATTACAAAGATCGTGGTAAGTTTTTATCTGCGTTTCATCTCTCTCACCCCATACAACCGAGTTACGCCGCACGTCGCTAGTCACCAACTTAGGCCTTACAACAGTTATGTCACAGCTAATAAGTAAAGGTAAATGATCCGACATGTAAACATCTTCCAAGACACGTACCCCGACTACAGTTTGTCTGGCCGATAATGACACGACACAGTGGTCCAGCCATCGTCTGCAGCCATGAGCTTCGCTAACAAATGTGTAAGTATTAGTCTGTTTGCCTAACCTTTCCAGGTCGATACAGATCCAAGACTGATCCGAACAAAAGCTTATCATTTCATTACAAAATAATTCCTGAGGGTGAGCATTAAAATCACCTAAAATAAACAAGTTTTCAACATTCTCACTAATTACTATTGCACTTATTTCACCCAATACCTCTGTCATAATTGGTAAGTTATCCGGTGAGTCAGTCGGCATATAAACAGAAAAAACAATAATGGACCGTCCGTCAACATTAGCGCGTATAGCAGTCAGTCGAGGGCTGGCACACGGCACTACAGTAACACTGTCAAACATACCCTTCCTCCAGAGTATGGCAACTCCCCCATGAGGTCTCCCCTTCAGCAAGCCCATAGACGTATCTACAGCAGATTTACCTGTATACTCAAAATCACTAGAAATAGTTCCCAATAATGGTATGTCATGGGGAAGCAACCACGTCTCCTGAAGGGCTACTAGATCAGCCATTTCACAAATATGTCTTATATTGTCAATAGATCTCTTGACCGATTTGCAATTAAAACTAATTAAATTAAAATACTCTTTAAGATTTAAATCCATACTGATACAATAATTAACTTGCGTCCGTTTTAGTTTTATATATATAATCCTCTAATTTGTAATATGCTTGTTTACAAAGTGTACTTTTAATATGAGTTTTAAATTTTCTTTCATTTAATTGCAATATGTCACAAGGTATTTTGTTGTAACATTTAACACAGTACCCCATAAAAGATGTATGTACTTTAGCTAATCTGAAAAATGGTTGATCTAGTTTATCTTTATTTCTAGTATTAAAATTATGTCTATCACTTATTTTATTAAAAAGATGTGAATTTTTCCTTACGTACATAATATTTTCATAAATGAATTGGCAAGTTACCGTCATAATATTAATCCTTTTAAATAGGTTCCTGAGAGATTCGCGGCGATGTAGATTATAAATGGCTCTGACAGATTTCTTTTGCAAAATAAAGATGGATTCAATGTCAGCAGCCCGACCCCAAGTAAAATGCCATACGACATAATGCTGTGGAAGTATAGTGTGGCCATTAGTGCTGTGCACTCCCTGAGGTATGCGCGCGGCGAGACGGGGGGGAGAATCGGCTGCTGCGCTCTGTCAGTGCCCGTCAACGCTCGTGGCGGCAGGTAGTGTTATCTCTATCGGACTGTCTATGTCAGACGCACATGGGATACATATTCAAAGATGGGTCGTGCGTTATCTCGTGATATGAAGACTGTCATTTTTAAGGTGGCTGAATATTTTAAGAAAAGAAAAGCAGACAAAGAAAGCTTTGAATTTAAAAATGATGGGAATATTGCCAAAATCGTTGCGGAGGCTACGGGGTACAGCAAAAGAACCGTGCATAATGTGATTTCTGCGGGTTATTTGTCAATTGAAAATTCAAGCCAATTAAAATTTCACACACACACACATAACATCACGCCTTGTTTCCCAAAGGGTTGGGCAGAGGTGTCCCTGTAGCAGGTTCACCCACATTTCGCCAGTTATTTTTAAGTCCCATGTAATAGGGGGCGAGCCTATTTCAATCGCCAAAAAAACCAAAAGTTCTAAAGAAAACACACGTTGTGGATGATTTTGACCTTGGAGTTATCAGAAGAAAAATTCATCAGTTTTACGAAGTTGAAAAAAAAATACCAAGTGTCCGTAAGTTACTATCAAGTTTGAGAAAGGATGGCATATTGGATTGTGGACGGGAATATTTAAGACAGCTTTTACATAAAATAGGCTACCGTTTCAAAAAATGCAAATCAAAGAGACATCTCCTTATAGATCAGCCTAATATTACAGTGTGGCGGAAAAAATATCTTACACAAATCAGAAATTACAGAACGCAAAACCGCAACATATATTTTCTTGATGAAACATACAGCAACGCCAGTCACCATGCCAGCAAATGTTGGCAATCATCGTCAGAACCTGGAATTCATGCTGATATTGGGAAAGGACGGCGATTGGTAATTCTCCACGCTGGGTGTTGAAATGGCTTAGTGGATGATGCATTGACTATATTCAAATCAGATGCTAGAACCGGTGACTATCATGGAGATATAAGCGGATCTACTTTTTATAAGTGGGTAGATGAAAAGTTAAAAGATAAGTTGCTGCCGAATTCTGTGGTTGTAATGGACAACGCGTCTTACCACAGCGTTCAGGTTGAGAAGAAACCAACTATATCAAGCCTCAAAAGTGAAATGCAGAACTGATTGTTACGCCGTAATGTAGAATTTTTAGGAACCATGACAAAGGCTCAACTGCTACTTCTTATCAAAAATACACAAAAAGAACCCGTGTATAGAATTGACGAACTCCTGAAAGCCAGTGGACACACTGTTCTGCGTTTACCTCCGTACCTTCCAGATTTAAATCCAATTGAGTTGGTCTGGGCTGATATTAAAAACAACATAGCCCAAAACTATATTAATTCTTCTCTAGACGAAAAGACAATCTTATTGGATAAATTGTTTTCGGAATTCACGGCGGAAAAATGGCAGAGATGCGACGATCATGTCCAGAAAAATGAAAATGATTACTGGAGTCGCGATAGTAGGTTCGATAATGTTATCGATTGCAAGACTCTGATTCAAGTTTCGGTGGCGAAGTGGAAGATGAAGATCATGACGAAATCGAAGATGAAGTTGAAACAGAATCTATGTCAGAATAACTTTCGTTAGAATATATAATTGTTTGTAAATATAAAAATGTTCAATAAAACAAGTCCTGCTTTGAATTATAAGTTTAGTTCTTATTTATCACCTGCATATTTTTAATAAAATATGAGTATATTTGGGTTACATTTTAATCAACTAAGTAAGTATAATATATTTGCCTTTGTACCGTTTGAGTGTGGAAAGTTTAAATAAATAAATATTACAGATAGATAGCCTCCGACCATCGTCCCGCCACAAGTCTTGCCTTAGAAATGCAAACTGATATCGTCAGTCGTTCATCTTATGTGAACTCATGCACTTTTTTCTTCGCCTCCCATCTCGCCGCGCATACCTCAGGGAGTGCACAGCACTAATGGTCACACTATTGCTGAAATAGACCAAACGCGCAGTTTCTACATCTGTTAACTGTCTTATCTTTCTAACAGCATAAGCGGCCGAGCTTAGCCGCCCCGCAAGAGATGTTATATGAGGTGCCCATTGTAATTTCTTGTCTAGCGTGATTCCTAGGAAAACCGTTTGATTAATAAATTCCAGTTTTTCCCCATTCAATATGATGTCACATTCGCTACTTCTAACATTAGGTAATTTAAATCTAATGCATTTGGTTTTTGTTTTATTTAGTACCAAATGATTTACCGTAATTCAATCTTCGACTTGCAGAATAGATCTATTTACGTCTTCAAGATTTTGTGACCGTCGGTTTATTTTAAAGATTAATGATGTGTCATCAGCAAATAACACCATCTTCGGTTGATTTTGAAGTAATTGGGGTAAATCATTAATGTAAGCTAAAAAGAGGAATGGACCCAATATCGAACCTTGAGGAACGCCCATTGCCATTTCAGACCCTAATGAGTTTACGCCGTTTACCTGAACTTTAACCTTTCTATCTTTGAGGTATGATCTAAGTAAATCAAGAGCTGTATTCCTAATCCCATAGTGCTCTAGTTTCAGCAGAAGTGTCTCATGGTCTACACAATCGAACGCCTTCGAGAGGTCGCAAAAGATTCCAATGGCATCTTGTGCTTCTTCCCAGGCATTCAAAATATTCTTTATTAGAGAGAGAGATTTTTAATTATAGTTTGTTATTAAATTATTATTGTTTATTTATAAGCTGTCAATGGCCAGTGTTGTAACACTCGTCAGTAATATTGTCTATGTTAATATTACGCAATATTAATAGTCTATGGCTCTGACATTCAAGTAATAGACAATCTTGACAGGTTTTCTATTGCTTGGCTACGAGGCTTTTGGCTAATTTGTAAAAGTACATTATAAGTAATATTTTTGGCATGTGCGTTTAGTTTGCGCAGAATAAACAATTTTTCTTTCTTTCTTTCTATTAGGGTGATACTGGCGTCAGTGGTACAACGGCCTTTGGTGAAACCAAACTGTTGTTCATGAAAGATGGACTTTTTATAAAAGTACGTAACATTTGATTGAGCATCAACTTTTCAAACACTTTACTGAGCATTGGTAGAATTGACACAGGCCTATAATTATTGGGTTCTTTACTATTACCGGATTTGAACAATGGAAGTACTTTACTGTGTTTCATGGGATCCGGAAAGACTCCTTGATCTATACTGGTGTTAAATATGTAAGCTAAATAGAGCGCATTGGTTTCGATTATAGATCTACAGACTTTTACAGACATTCCCCAGAGATCTTCTGTTGATTTAATTTTAAGATCTTTAAAAGCTTTTATAACAGCCTGGGGGTTTATATGCTGAAACTTAAACTCCAAAGGGTAAGCCTTCACATTCTGTCTTAGTAAGGCAGCAGAAAGCGTGGGTGAGGAATTTAAAGCTTCAGTAGTTTTAAGGGGAATATTAGCAAAAAAGTTTTCAAATTCTCAGTTGGGGGCCGGAGCCGCCAAAACAAAACGAGACCCACCCGTTATTCTCAGTTTATTTATAATTTTTAGAAAATTTTTGCAAAAAAATTATAACGACAGCAAAAAAAAAATTAATAGCTACGTAAATAGTTACGTGCATTTTTTTTAATTTACCTACCATGGACCTCGCAACCGGCAGGATTTTTTTTCTCAGGGAGGTGCATTTTTTTTCCACAATAGGCTATTTACGAAAAAACAAAGAATGTATAGGAGCGAACAAGGCGAGCTCGACATTTTTTGCACGTCGTGTCTGAATTGCCGATTAGGTTTCTATTGAACATCCCTTCAGAAATAGGAGTTGCTGTGTTATGCAGTAAAGTTTGAGAGTTAGAACTAGAAGAATATACAGGGCGTACAACGGATATGCCACATGGAGGGAAAGTACCTTGAATATTGTAGATGGAACATTTTACTGAAAGAACACATTATTTGAATTTAAAAAAAACTATTTAAACTGCATTCATAGATATTTAAATAATTACATGGTTGAACCGGGAATCGAACCCGTTATACGAGAAAAATAATCACCTGTAGCTTTATCATACCGATCGAAAGGCATTATTTAAGGATTATTTTTTGCTTAATAACATAGTGTCAAAAATAAATGGAAGACCATGAATTTTAACATTTTTAAAACAAAATTAATCAATTTATCAAATGCTCAAAATTAGTACCCTCCTTTTGAATACAAAGTCGCACTCTTTTGATTATTTCGCTCCCTGTCAATTTTTTGATCTTGTTGTGGTGGATATTTAGAATTATACGTCTAAGTCTGCTTATAGCTCATGGACACTTTCATACTGGTTCATGTAAACTAATTTTTTTATACATATAACCCCATAAAAAAAAATTAACGAGGTTAGATCTGGGGATCTCGGCGGCCATCATATTTGTGCATTTGTTCCGATCCAGGGATGAAAGGGTTCATTGAGTTAGTCCCTTGTTCTGTGACTATTATGAGCCGGACCCCATCTTGCTGAAAAGTAAGGTTTTGTCGTTCTGCAACCGGAAGATTATTTATCTAATTTCTCAAAATCGCAAGTATTTCTAAATACCTTTCCGTATTCTAATGCACTTCGTAAAAATGTACTAAGATTACCCGGTTTTTTACAATCCCACACCAACAGTTGAACGAAAAACGCACTTGATTATTAGTCTCGCGGATACGTAAGGGATTCTCCCTGGACCAAATACGATTATTGTGTCGGTTGTACATACCATTATTGCTGAAGTTTGTCTCATCTGACCAGATAATATTATTTAGAAAATACTGATCCTCTAGGATGAGCCTCTCGATTTCATAGCAGAAAATAAGTCTTCTATCAGCATCACCGGGCAGTAATTTTTATACTAATCGCCCTTCAATGTAACTTTTGAATTTGTATTTTTTTTAGTACACGGTGTATTTTGCTTTTCGCAATTCCGATTACTTCTTCACCTTCCCTCAATTAACTTTTACGATTTACCTCAAAGTATATCAAAATGTCGAGTTCATCTTCAGTGTTTATCATTTGGTGCCGCGGTTGTGGTAAGCGATGATCGAAACGTCCCAAATTTTGCAGATTATCCACCAAACGTTTCATAATAAATCGAGAATCGAAAGATATCATGATAGAAATACACCATATTTCTATCATGATATCTTTCGCGGTGCCATTGTATTTATTTACATAACCATGGCGTACCAAAATAATTTCACAAACACATAACATGGTTAATGTAATGTTTTTGTGGTTCAAAAAGTATGCTTCCATTAAATCAAAATTATTTTTGTACGCCATGGTTATGTAAAAAATTCACAATACAATGAAAAATCGTACAATGAAAATCAAATAAACAAAAGAATAAAAGTTTGAAAATGGAACACATTTTTGAATTATTTCTTTATAATTTAGCCAGCCGCATTGCGATGGACAAAATAATTTACGCGCCTTTCGGCTCCGGATACGGCTAGATTTGTTGCATACAGCCAGGTACCTACTAATTACGTATCACTATCATTTTATCATGCACTTAAATTATAATAGGGAAATGATGCGTACTTCTCAAGTGGGTACATTTATTAGTAATAGGTACTTATGATAATGTCAGTTTTATGTCCTATTTAAAAAAATTCATCCTCAGCCTCCAACTCTAAACTGCTCCTTACTGAAAGTATTTTGAGACCATGTTTGGAATATCATTAAAAAGTAGTTCTTAAGATTTGGGGGGCCGCCGCCAGGACCGACAGGCTCGGGGCGGTTTGTCTTGACACTATTCTGGAGTATTTAATTTTTACGTCTAGTTGCTAGCTTCAGATAAACCTACCGCAGCCAATAACAGCTTCCACAGGGTCAGTGCCAGGCGTTGGTTATTGATTCTGCTTCTGATTTGATACATCAAATCTGAAATTGCACAACCTAAGAATTATGTGCTTCATTAGAGTAATGTGCTTCAGGTTCGAATGTTTGTATCAGCGCATCTCGCTCCAAACAGGCGACTTTATAAGCCAAGCATTACAAATAGCCCTGGCTCGCTCTTGCAATAGATTAGCTATCTTGTTACAAATTTCGTAATCACCCAACCCCCAGTGTGATTTGGCTTGATCAACGTGCTCACACTAGTCTGGAATCGGAACATCACTATCTGGGTTGTAGGGTGTAATGGTTTCGGATACCGTTAAACCAAGGTTTAGCGGTATCTATATACCGCTAAACCTTGGTCGTCGGAGCCACAGTCCCATTTATAAATCCCGCAAGAATCTCGTGAGTTGTTTGCATACTAGCTTGCTGTTATTGTGAAAGGCTTTCCAGAATACCAGCCAAGGTCAACAGCATCTGGTTTGAGCTGAGCCTTCTGTTCCTCCATCGTGAAGGGCGGATGGAACCAAATATATATCTCGGCTCATTCCACTTTTGATTTCGGCGCGAGGGTGGCCGACTGAAGAATTGGTGAAGGACACTTACTACTAGGTCTTGAGGGTTTTTATTTGCCATTGTTTAAAATAAAATCAATATGATCGTAAAATGAATTTAATGGAAAGAAAACAAAATGATTTTAAATATTGATTCATAATAAAACTATTCCCTTTAGCCTAAGCCCTTTCAAAGCTCGTGCGGACCAGCGCGATATCGCGGGCGCCACAAGGGTCGCGCTGCCTGTAGCGCCCGCGATATCGCGCCAGTTTGCACAAGCCTTTATAATGTCGTGCACTTCGTTTAGAGTAACGAGAGGCAGAGGATCATCAGGGACTTCAACGGGTGGAAGGGAAGCTCTACGTTCAACTTTAATGTCAACCTTGCCAAGGTGCGCTTTGTCAACTGGTTGGGAGCTGGGAGACCATTGGGCCTCTAGACTGTCGGCATACAGCGCATTGCTCCGGTGCGCCATATTATACATAAAGGCCTGTCCCTTCCACAACTCGCCTGATTCACTGAGTGGGGCGATGATGGTAGTAAACGATGCGTTCCGTTTTATGTGGTAATTTGCTCACGCCGACTAATGTATGTATTTTTATAGGAATAAAGTCATCAGTCATTAAGTATCTTAGGCTAGTATTAAGAATCTATCTCTAAATAACTGTTCACAGTTGAGGGAAAAATCGGAAGAAAAATAATATACTCATTCCGATTATCCACCCTATTTGGGGAGGATTCTCGGACACACGTTTCCGAGTATCCACCGTGGATAATCGGAATAAACCCACAATCAGTAATAAAAGCGATTGTGATGACTGTCTTAACTTCTTTTAGAGTGTACAGGTTACAACACTAAAGTGTGACTGCTAAGCATAGGGTCTTGGGTTTGATTCTCAGGATTCGGGCAGGGTTATTAGGTTTATCTATTAGGAATTTTTCAGTAGCAGCCCGCAGTATAGAAGTTTGAGGTGTGTCCGTCCCATCGGACTATGAGAGTGAGGGAAGTGGGACTGCACGTGTGTTTGCACACGCGTGTGTACTAAGTATAATAAATATATTTCTTGCGTACTTGGTTGATCTCCGTCGAGAGTGGCCACCGTGACCAAAATCCGATCAGGAGGATATTATTATTAATTATAGCTCTAAACATGATGCTGTTCTTAGAGATATCATGTGCTAGGCCAGTGGTCGGCAAACTCATTAGTTAATAGAGCCAAATATCAAAACCATAATAACTAAGATTTATAATGAGAGCCAATCCTTTCTGTGTGTCCAAACTGTCTCAATACACTTTTCTTAATCTTTAAAACTCCTATCCTCTGTCACTGCACGACGCTTCCAATAATTAATTTGCTAAGAAGTAGGATGCCTTTATCATCATCATCATTTCTGTTGATAATAATATGATAAAGGCTACTTATTAACAAGTTAACCTTGGAAAACTTTGAAAGGTAGGTACAGTTAATGAAAAATTTTCGATATCCTGTAAATTTTTGGTGAATATACTTCTTTGAAATACAGTTTGTATCGTACTAAGAGTCTATTTATGTGGTAATTATCAGGAAAATCGTAAAAAAATAATTGTTATTTTATTTCAATGAGGAATTTTACCGCGTTATTACATGGGGCGCAGGCGACCGTCATTTAGTGGGTGTCTGTCTACTAGTCATAACTTATGACCGCTATTGAAAATTTTCTCATTTTTAATGGATTTAGGCCCCTTTTGGATCGGACAAGGTTTTTTTTTACATATTGTACTTAGTCAATAGACGGAGTACCTACGGTCTTTGAGTGACATGCAATCGATATTTTTTTTTTGAAGAGCGTACCTACTCACCTAAAGTGTAATCGGAAGCCTTTATCATTAGGCTGTGAGTAATCGTCTGAGCCAAGACTCGTCGTCTGCAACGGCGCTGTCCCGTGTTGCAGTCGACGCTCGCGCAGCGCCGGCCGCGTGCTGCGCCAGCGTGGGCTAGTAGCGCAGGCAGTGGTCGTGGTGCATGCCGTGGTGCAGCGGCGCCGCGTTTTCTTTGTCGCGGGCGTAGTGCGGCGCGCCGGAGGTCGCCGCCGGCGCGAACTCGGCCGCCAGCGCCGGCGGCTCGTACTCGTCGCCTGAGCCGTCCGACGCCTCCAGGTAGCCGAAGAGCCTCGCGGCGCCCGCCGCGCGCACCTCGCGCCGTCGTCCCGCACCGGCCGCCGCCGCGCCGCCGGCCGGGACCGCGTCCGGCGTTGGCGCGGCGCCCTGCCCGAACGTACCGGCGCCGCCCGCGCGCGCCACTCCCACGGGCACCTTCAGGTTGCGGCTCTCGATGTGGCTGCAGGGAGTCGGATCAGGCGTTAGATCGTGATGGCTTTGGCCTCCGGTGTCTTGTAGGGCAGGGAAGTACTGACTGTGCGTCGCGCAGGTGGTGCGCCAGCTGGTGCTGGTCGTCGGCGAGGAAGGGGCACTTGGCGCACGCCTTCTTGTTGTGCACCTTGTGCACGTGGGTGGCGAGACGTTCGGCGCGCGCCGCCTTGTACTCGCACAGCGCGCACGCGAACGGCTTCAGGTGCGTGTTGAGGTGGCGCTTGAGGCACCAGTTGTCCACGCCCGACCACGCGCAGTAGCAGCAAGCGTAGCGCCGCTCGCCCTGCATGTGCCATCCAATATTAAATCAAAGACACGTCTCCACAAATTTACTGAACTTTAACAGACTTGGGTATTTATGGGTAATATATTACATACGATATATGGTGTGTGTAAGTCAGAAAAACATTATACCATCAGGAGTACCACTGGGCTCTCACATGGAGCCTTTGTTGTTCTTAATCTTTATAAATGACTAGCTTTTGCCCGCGGCTTTGCCCGCGTGGATGTCGGAAAATATCCCACGGGAACGTACTACCGATACCGGGATTAATACCTAAAAGCCAAGGAAAAGGTCATTGACTCCTACCGTTGTGCCCGCGTTACGGTTAACCATTTATTTTGTCACGCGTAATTTTTAATCTGTGATATCTTTTAAATCATTTGAATGAAATTAAGTCAAGGCATATTTTAATCTAAATTAAATGCTCAATTTAAGAAACATAGTTTATTGGATAAGGGTTAATGTAATACCGATCAAAATAGCTTCCGAAATAACAATGAAGAAGATAGACATATGACATCGCAGACTTTTTTGTTGAACTTTTAAAGATGAACAATATTGTAGAACATAAAATGGTCCATTGGTGAAAACTGTTTGGAAATCCGTTCAGTAGTGTACGGTGCACGTACATGGGTTTTAAAATATATTCATTACAATAAGTTAGCCAGTAGGTTCGCGTATTTGCACTTTGGACGCAACCTACATTTTGGCAGTGCATTGACATTGCATATTGCGTTGTTCTATGCATTTTATGTATATTACATTTTAATGTTCAATTAGACGTGGTTTGAGTCGGACAACTTGCATTTTCATTTAGATTCATCCCGTTGAGCATTCACTGACATTTTCTGCATTTAAGTTTTTTATTCTATACTAATTAATTTTGTTTCCACAAATGCTCTCTTAAACGCCGCATAACGCTCAAATAATATACTTTATTTACCGTTTGATCTTCCGGTAAGAATTCCGAGTGCACAACACAAAGTCAAAGTCAAATCATTTATTTCAAATAGGCCCATGTATGGCACGTTTGAACGTCAAAATTTACAAAATAATATAATTGATTCTAGACGCCCATTCCAAAAGGTAGTTTTCGTATGGAGAAGAATGGGCAAGAAACTCCACCGTTACTCTTTTAAAATGCCAAACACCGCGATAGTCAAAGTCAACAATAGTCAAAGAAAACAACAAAACAGTCAACATGACTTTGACTTTTGATCGACTTTGGCGTGGGTTCGGTTTCGGTTCAGTTGGAAGGCGTCACTCCGAAGCTACTACATAGTTTGCATGTCAAACTCGTAAACCCAGTTATTTAGCCATTCTGGAATAAACGATCATTAACAGCTAGTCAGCGATATCACGAAACTGTTACCTATAGTAAGAATACAATCAACTTGCAAGAATAATTAGAATGGTGAGAGAATTAGATTACAACTCACTTACAAAGTACTGCACACATTACCAGTTTTGTCTCGGATACGGCTGCTGCTCTCCCACTGCCAGTCGCACCAACAAACATACACACACACACTTATTATATTAAGTACTAAATTAGTATAATCTGGGCTTTAACCAAACTATATTTAACTTAATAACTAATACTCGTTATCTTGCGACAGCTCACTCGGTATTCACCAAGCCTTCTAACTTCACTCGCCTAGACTCGGACCTCCGTATCCTATCGTGTTCTAAAACTAATTAACCAATTGCCCCGACTTTATTCCTCAGTCCCCTAAATTCCTAAAAACCCACGTTTGCCTCATCTTCCCACAGTTTCGCAGAATAGATTTATTGCTGTTTTTGTACAATTTCTCAATTGTTTTAAAAGGGTCCATTTGAATTGCCTGAGCCCGACTAAATGCCTACCAGATGAATTTTGAATTAAAACAATGTTTATTGGTTGAAATATTCTACAAGACTGATTTACAAATATATTATTTCTATTAACTAAAACTTATTACTAGAATCCGCAAATCTGCAATTGTGCAGTTTGCTAATGACGCACGATCGCATCCGCTGCATTTGTCAGCGATTACTTTACTTAGGCGATTGCCTAACTCCTCCCTCCTTACGATGGAAGCGCGTCCCGCAGCTTCCCGCAGTGTCCTCGGTGCGAGGTTGATTCTGTATTGGTCGTCGCTGTTTCCACTGCCAAAGCTTCCATAGAATGATTGTCATCAGAATGAGGTACAGTCCTAGTGTTGACCAACTGGGCGTAGCCATCATAGTCTGCCAATCAATTGTGGGTTCTTGTAAGTTGTCGGCTCGTTCTATCAGTTCGTGAATGCTGTCCAGTGATATATCTTCCAATTGTAGGTTGAAATGGATGCTCTCCTCCGTAATCACGGCTTTACTAGGAAGTGGTATGATTTCGTCTACTGCGACAGTATTGATGTTTGTCGTTAGTGTTCGGTTAAGTACTTGCATTTGGCAATCACTTGTAATACTGGCGATGTGTATTCCTGATATCCTCTTGTATTCAGATTTAGTTCCATATTTACTTCTTAGGACTTCTTCTTCCTTCAGGATGATAAGCCACTTGTCGTTTTGGAGTTTCTGGATTCTTCCTTGTTTGAGGTCTATCTTGGCTCGTGTGCAGTTTGTGTTTTGGTGTTTCACAAGGGATATTATGTAGTCTTCTGATTTATCAATAGGCTGGGTGTTCAACGACGTGCAGCGTTGTGTATCTTATGTGATCCGTTTGCAGTCTTCTTCTAGGTACGAGTACTCGTTGGTGCCCAGTACGAGGTATTTGGATTTAGGAATGATTGCCAGGTTTTGTCGGGAATGGAGTATAAATGGATTAGGTCGTGTTGGTTTGTAACGATGGAAGGAATATCTAATATAAACGTTAACGTGTGATCTGTACTATAAGCTTTTACACTAATAGACTTCTCTAAGCTATGTATTTTGCTTAATAGTAACGCTATCCACTGGTTTAAAATTGTATGATTTTTGAATGGCTGACATTTCGTTTATAAGAATGTGTGGGGATACAATGCTTGGGTGCATGACTTCTAACTGAGCAAAAGTCATGGCGTCTTCTATAATTTAAAATTGTCTAACAGAAATTGCAGACTAAAATCTATTTGTACATATAAATCTAGAAAGTGCAACCTATTTACTATAACATTATTATTAAAAGTAGTATTTCTTAACATTAGACTATGTTTTTTCTGTTCTCGTCTAAAAGCGTAATCTGTTTACTATACTCTTTGACTGCATGTTGTGGTATGAATAATGATTGCTTTTGAGACGCATTAATTTTATTTACTGAATTTCATAATTCTGATATTTATATTCTCAAATTTAATAGCATCTTCATAATCTAAATTACCTGTTATGGTTTTAACGATGGAACCTAAGCCGTTAATAAAACCACGTCTAAATCTACGGTGCGGTGCAATAAACACTATTTTCTTTCCTATTAAATTTAAGCTATTATCTATTCGATCTTTGTATGCCCTATTTAGACTAAACTCGAAAGTAAACATTTATACACAAATTGTAAGAGAATTCTCAAGGATGCTCTCCAAAGTATGTCTTACGAAGATATAGAGAATTTACTAACTATATTAAAGTGAATATATGTACAAATTTCACCTAAGTATTTATCAAATTTAGATACTAAGAGTTAAGGTACTCAACATATTTTTAGTGATCTATTGTCAACCTGCAGATTATTTATTTATTTTATAAGTCTATTTAAGCTCTTCTCGCCTGAAACACAGGATTACTTAGTTCAGGCACGTACGTTTTAGGAATATAATTTACATTAAAGCAAATCTGTACAAATTTTTATGCCTTGTAATTTTTGAATAAATATTATTTATACATACATACATACATAAACTCACGCCTTCTTCCCATGGGGGTAGGCAGAAACTACAGAACGCCACCTGCTACGATCCTTACATACTCCTTTTGCCTCGTTTACGTTCATACATCTGGTCATACACTCCCGCCGATTGCGAGTACTAATAATATGCGAGTAATATTATTTATGTGTTTAAATATCTCGGGACCATGGGATCCCGGTCTTTTGGAAGGCGTACGAGGGGCCGAAGCCAACTCTTGACTCTTGCAATACATGGGAACAAAAAATTGGACTATGGGTTTGGCTGGCTATAGTGGATTGGTTATCAAGAACTATGGTAAGACTAAGACCCCTGCCTGACCAATGATATATAATATACACGGATAAGATGGCAGGGGGTGACTTGCACACTCAATAATGGGCCCCCGAAAAATTGTCGACTAGGGGGCAACATGTCTTGAGGTGCTTGAGGAGTGGAGAGATATTGAAGATGGTCAAGATCCCTATGAGCACTCACTGGAATACTTCCTTCCTCCGAGCACGTTTGCTCTTGCGAATCTCCACTCAAGCTGACCAATTAAGGCAAGAATGAGGTGCTCCTCATCCTAGACCCATTCCGGCAAATTAAACTCTACCGTCACAGATCCAGAGTTCGGAGCGCGCAAGCCCCACCACGACATCAACGTAGAGATACGACGGTGGGGTATTATTATTATTTCATTACTCGTTATTTTCTGCAGGTTTAGTATTGGCATATAAGGACATAAGTTTTAATGTTGTTTCGTGTAAATAGGGTACGTTATACACGCAGGCCGAACTAAAAGTATCTACTTGCTTCAAAATTTGACCTTGTTTTAATAAAAGGATACTATTGATACCATTGACGTTATCTACGGGGTTAAGAGTCAGGTTGGCGGTTGCGTAGAGCAGGAAGGTCCCTGTGACGAGGGTCCTGAAACAAGATGTTGTCTTCGTAAAAGTTTGTAATGAACTCTAATGGATTTTGAGTTGGGGTGGCTTCCTATGATTTTAGCAACATTGTTAGGATGAAAGTGAATGATCTTATACGGACTTTTAAATACTGGCTTCGTTTTGTCACTCCTCGTAGTCTTTGCTTATATACAGTTTCACCTACCTTAAACGTGATTGCCTCAGCAGCCTGATTCCGTTATTCTATGACCTGCTTTTTATTTTTAGATACGTGAGCTGCTATGCACTGCTGTACTGCTTCTGCATTTTTGCGATGATTAAGGGCATAGTCCTGATAGAACTCTTTAGGATAGTATAGTTCTAGTGGATTTCTGGATGCTGTATGACCAAATACAAGCTCACGCGGTGTATAGCCTGTCGTAGAATGAATGGCATTAATGTAGGCAATAATGGCGTACTTCATCAGTAATTGTATAGGGTCGTCTTTATTACAACTCTGAATTCTTATTATTTCAGTAATGGTAGAGTGAAAGCGTTCAATGGGTGAGTTTGAATTCGGATTATAAGGAGTCGTGAAGTGTATATTAATGTCGTGAGACGCGCATATTTCCTTTATGAAGTCAGTGTGGTAATTTTCAGAGGTAATCCTAGTATGGAAAATACTTTTAATAAAGCTTCTGAGATATGAACACTGCTTGACGCATTTAGCGATACAGCCTGAGCAAATTTTGAAAAATTATCTATAATTGTCAGGAACGTCGCACCTCCAGTGGTATATAGGTCCATAAACAGATGTTGAAATGGTTTCGTAGGTGTCTCTGTTAACGTTAGTGGGGGTTTCAAAGGGTTTCTTTCGTATATAGCTCTCAAACACATGTCGCATTGATTAATGTATCTTTGAATTGACAATAGCATATTAGGCCAGTGATAATTTCTGTGGAGTTATTTATACGTTTTCTGAATACTATGCGACGATTTGCCTTCGTGATATCGCTTAATGAGACTTGTTGCTCAGTTTTGTTTTCAACAAGGGTAACTCGTGACGTACATCTTATAAGTTTAGGACCTCTGTCATTGAAAATTGTAGTGTAGACTCTCGAGAAGGCTAAGTACAGATTTTCATCGTAGAAATAGCAGTAGAAGATACGGTCTGCTATAGTGTGCTCTTTTAGGAACCTGATGATTTCAGGTTACGTATTGTTTACGGGGATGAAAACATCTTTAATAACAGTCCTAGAGTTAGTTGATCTATTGTCTACTCTATATGTTGAACTTGGGGTAGACCTAATATAGAATTGTTTCAGTTGTTTATCTATTAAATCTGATAAAATCGGGATGCCGTTGATTTCATTATCGGGTTGTGTATGATTTGTTGAGACTAATTGGTCAGGGTTGACTGTAACAATGCTCATTGAGTCTGTTCCATTTTCAGTGTGGGGGTGGTTAGTACTTCTTTCTTCTACATCGTTATTATTACCAGGGAAGTTACTATTGTCGATAGGTTCATCGGTATTATTATTGCCAAGTCCGTCATTGTTGTCGTTTCGGTCGTTATTTGTCTCTGCTTGTCTACGGGCGTTCTCAAATATTCTGTTTATAATCTCGTCGTCGTCGTTATCGCCCAAATTGACAACTAGAGAATCTATGCTAATGTGAAAGATTTTGACTCTGGATAGTGCATCTGTTAGTGTTTTGTTTACCCTTTTTATAAACTACCTTATAGTTGTATTCCGCTAGCTATAGTTTCCAATGTGTTAACTTTGAGTTGGGGTCTTTTAAAGACATCAGCCATGTCAAAGGTCTGTATAGATGGTGAATTTCCGACCTTACAAATAAGGCCTAAAATATTTGATAGCCCAAACTATCCCGAGTAATTCTTTCTCTATTGTTGAGTAACGAGTTTCGGTTTCTGATAACGTTCTTAAAGCAAAAGCTACTCGTTTATCAGCACCAACATAGCCTTGCGATAAAACTGCGCCTAACGCAAAGTCAGATGCGTCTGTTGTCAAGATAAATGGTTTGTCAAAGTCAGGGTATTGTAATATTGGGGCGTTGGTCAAAATTTGTTTACACTTGTTTACTGCATCTAAAAATTCGTTACTATGGACAATTTTCACGTTCTTTTTAAGACAGGCTGTTAACGTAAGTTTGTAAGCTTTGCGAAATCTTTAATGAATTTTCGGTAATAACCTACTAATCCTAAGAAAAACGTTATGTCCTTTTGTGTTCGTGGTACGAGGAAATTTAAAACTGCTTTTATCTTGTCTATGTTGGGTTGTAGTCCTTGGTCAGTCAATTCATGTCCTAAAAAAATCACATGTTTTTGTAAGAATTCTGACTTATCTAATTGCACTTTGAGATTATGCATTCTGAATCGCTGAAGTACTAACTTGAGTTTTTCATTATGATTCTGAAGTGAGGTGACTGCAATTATGACGTCATCTAAATAGGTGAATACGTTATCTATTCCTCTAAGGATATGGTCCATAAGCCGCTGAAAAGTGCTCGGAGCATTTTTCATTTTCAATCCAAACGGCATTTTTAAGAACTGATAGTGACCTCTTTCTGTAGTAAATGCTGTTTTTTCTATGTCGTTGGGGTGCATTTCCAACTGATGGTAACCACTTGCTAGATCAAGGGTTGTAAAATACTGTGCGCGCCCTAATCTATCAAGTATGTCGTTGATGTTCGGTAATAGGTACTTGTCTTCAACAATTCTATCGTTCAGTCGTCTATAGTATAACAAGTCTCAATTTGACCTTCCCTGAAGAGTCGGATTTTTTTTGGGACGATATGGACAGTGCAAGACCTGGGTACTTTCCCGTATAATTTCCTGTTTTAATAAATTATCTATTTGTTTTTTTAAATTTCTGTACGTTGTTGCGGGGCTTGTCTGTAGTTTCTAACAAAAATGGGTGTGTCGTCAGTTAGTCTTAACTCATGTTTTACAGTATGTGTGAAAGATAACTGTATGTTCTCAGAGTAAAACACGTCACGATATTGATAACAAATTTTGGTAACCTCACGTTTTTCCTCTTCATTCATGTGGCTGGTTCTAATTTTCTTTAAGTTTTCGTAAAGTTCTTTGTCAATGTCAGTTTTAGTTTGAAGGGTGTTCATTTTGTGTGTTTTATTTTGATTTGTCGATTGCGGCGATAAAAGCTCAAAGGATAGGTGGCAATTGTTACTAATTACTTGATCCTTATCGTTCAAGTTAATTACAGATGTTTTAAAAATTCCATTTTTTACCGTTACTACAGCGGCTTGAGTCCTTTAAACTAATTAAAGTCGTCGCAGATATAGTTACCGTCTATACAATTCGTTTATACTGCTATAAACTTTTCGCAATTAGGTTCAATTTTGAGTCTTTTTACTGGATAATCAAAATAAATTGGTATTTCGGTATTATAAGTTCGCAATAACTTATTTTTAAAATCTATGTTACACCCTAATTCTTTTAACAAGTTCCATCCCTATTAGTCCTTTATACTTTGGGTCAAAATAGAAAAGTAAAAATTTATGATATATGTCTGTCTTAAACTGTGGGGGTAAAGGTAAAATAGCAACATGTTCATGACGAGTAACAGCATGGGCAGTTTTTACTTGAAATGGCTCGCGCTCAACGCAGTGTTCAAGATTAGTACCGGCTATTACGTCAGGTGATATCATACAGCGCAAGCTCCAGTATCTAATAAAAATTTACCTTGGAATTCCGGCAACTCTATATAAGGAAGATGGTCTTTACCTTGGTTGTTGAGGTGAACAGTCTTTACTAGCTTTGGTTCAATGGCTCCTCGTTCTGGGGAAAATCCTGATGGCTTGGTCCATCTACAGGCATCTCCTGCGTGTAGCTGTAGTCTTCACCATTAAGCTGTAAATTATTATTATACTCGCCTACATAGTAGACATTGTAGTCAGGGTAACACTGGTCTTGGTTTTCCTGCGTATAAAACATTTCTTCGGGAGCAAAACGAGGTGCTTCGGGCTAATTTACCGATCTTATGATGATGTCAGACACTTTTTGTGGCGGGTTCACCTGCTGGCGAGGTATATTCGTTTGAGATCTAAATTACCTGAGTTTCTAACGGTACCAGAGCCACTAGGTCTTACGTTACCTGAAGCGAGTCTTCCTTGGGGTATGCCTTAACCCCTCTGTTGTCTCTGATCTATGTTCCAGCTATTACGCGGGAGAAAGTTATTATTTTGGGGTACCGTTTGGTTTGGCTTGGGTATTTCTTTAGGTTTGTTTTGGATGGAAAGTGCATTAAAATTATTATTGAATCTATTGAATGCCAAACGTGTCTCTTGCCTAGCCGTTACTATAGCTGCTTCAAGAGTCATAGGTTGCGCAACCCGCACGCCAATAGAAACGTGAAAGTCCAAATGGTTAACGTATTGATCTATGACTATATTATGACTTATCCGTATGCCTACCTACTACGTTTAAGGTGTCTAAAATTTCCCTTAGTCGTTTACCAAACGTCTCAGCGTCTTAATTTTTATTACGACGCAAACGCGTAAGTTCTTGCATCAGCTGTATTTCGTTACGCGATTCGCCTAATCTACGCGTCAACGCAGCCTTAATTGTCTGCCAGCTATCAACTGTTTCTTCGGATGCTATTACACTGATCGCCGAACCGCTTAATTTGCTTTTAATTAAACTAACAATAGCAGGGTTCACTCTAATTGGATTCAGTAATAGCATCACATTTTCAACTTCTCTAATAAAGTAATTTAATGTTTTAGGATTGCCATCGTATTTTGGCAACAGCGAATTTTGAAACGAACTTAAAAGTCGTTAGATTCAATGCTTGCCATAGCCATAGTGATTTAATTGTAAAACAGAAATACAAAAGGAATCAATTCTAATTTGCTTTAAAATACTATTGAGATTATGTTTAATATCTAATACTGCGTACTCTCTAAGAATTTAGCTTGAAGTTATTTTAATTATGTTATACGAATCACTATTATAACGAATACGTAAACGAGTAAATATCTCTTGTTACAGAATGAATTGCAGTGAAATGCGAAATGTATACCGCGAATATAAAATGAATGTAATAAACTCATATAACTAACGTAATTTGCCTATAGCGATTTTAGCCTATAAACAAACATAATTTAAAATACGGCAGGAAACTGGGTATACAACAAGCACTCACCACAGTATCTTCTGCATCTCTAGCCGGGCCTTGTAGAACAGCAGGGCTCCCAATTCTCCAGGACTCCCGCAGGTTGCTCGCCTTCGTAGATTCAATTTGTGATCGAGAAGATACCGTTCACTCTTACCGAAGAGTTGTATTCGAATTAAAGTGTCGCGATCCTACCGACTGCGCCAGTTTAGTTACGGCAAACGAGATTATTATTTAAAAAAATATTTATTTTGAATTAAATCAATGTTTAATGGTTGAAATATTCTACAAGACTAATTTACAACTATTTTATTTTTATTAACTAAAACTAATTACGAGAATCCGCAAATCTGCAATTGTGCAGCTTGCTAAAACGCACGAGCGCATCCGCTGCATTAGTCAGCGATTACTTTACTTAGGCGATTGCCTAACTGATGACATAATTTATTTCATTTAACCTGTACGGTACTGGTGTCGTCCGGAGGGGTCGGTTTCGCGCGCACCCGTTAAGGACCAGTGACGCCTCCGGGGGACAGTGCGCGACGCCTAGAGGCGCCACCGTTAAAATATTATTTTTGCATACAATTTGGAACTAAATCGATGCCTAATATTTTTCCTACACTTGGCAAGAATATTTGTAAGCCATAGACAATAAAAGTTACTAAAAACTTCATGGCCAACACTGTTAAAAAATAAAATATGAACGCGTTCTTTTTTACATTGATATTCTGGGGTTCATAGTAGTGAGTCAGTGCCGGTGTTTATTTAATGTGAGTTTATTGTGATGGATTTTTCGAGTAAAACTTAGGTAAGTACATAAATAATGAAACAGCAGTGGATTGTGCAAGTTTGTGGCTAATCGTTTGCGTGAAACAATAAAGTAAAAATGATTTTCGAGCCAATAAATGTTTAGGTTATTTCGCCTTACAAATTTACCATATAAATATACGATTGTTGACTGTTTTTCAATGAATTTGTGTCTATAAACGGTAATTATCTATGCAAAAACTAATTCTAATTAATTATTTCATGCATTCGAGGCGTATTCATTCAGTTTTATTAATTTTTCAAAGATTTCTCGAAACATTATTTTGTAAATTGGGTACAATTTTACTTCACGGCGATCTGAAATATAATTCATTAAACAAAGTAGTAATTCTTATGCACAGCGTAGACATCGCGTTCGTTTAGATATAAAATATTATAAATATATTTTTTTAAATAGAATTATCGTCCTTGGTGGCAACACACACAGGAATGTCACTTTTCTTTCGCGCGCGTTTTTTCATCGCAACGAAAAAATTTGCTCTCTTAAAATTATTCATTTAAAATAAGTTTACGGAACTTTTTACTAAAATAACAAATGTTAATTGTGTTAAGTGATAGAAAGTGCAATAAGTGCATCGTTAGTGAAAACCTGAAACGGACAATGCGTCCATCAACGATATTAACAGGAAAGCTGATAAATTACCTACATCAGAACTAACTAGAAGCAGCTTTAGTCTTGAGTTCCTGACCCACATTAGATGTACTTAGATCCGGAGGCCTCCCACAATCCTAATGTGCGAGAATGCCTGGCTTTAACTGACCACTTTGTACGTGATACTGACAGTGTTTTACAAGCACTATGGTGGACATTAACACAACACAACTTGTTAAAGCATTACCTATCTCTCCAGTGGACACGAGATATCTTTAGTAACGTTATCTCCACGTTACTAGCTGGATGAGAAGCTACCAGAGAGGCACGTGATGCCCTTAGCGATGTAACTGTACATAGCTAGCTGGTACGCGCTTGTCAGCATTACCCCTCCAGTAAGCACGAGATGCTCTCAGTAACGCTAATTCTACGTTACCAGCTGGATATGAAACTACCAATGTAGCACGTGATGCATTTAGCGATGTTATTCTACATAGCTAACGCTGGTATGTACTTGTCACCAGGGGTAAGTCACATTTCTATGATCTTGGCTAAGGAATTGTCAAAGGTGGTTCTATATACTTTTAATTTACAAGCATGAAGGTTGCGAGACAGCCTTACTTAACTCTGCACACTGTCTGTGTGTTATAAACTTGCAAAAGCATTATACTTCCTATAGTGAGTGTGGAATTCTGCCTCGCTAACTAGATTGTTATCAACGAGTACAAGGTACTCTCAACAACATTGATTCTATGTTGCTAACTGGTACATATCTGACATGGTGTGCACATGCTTAGCACGAGATGCTTATAGCATGTTATCTCAATACTACGTGATCTAGCTTTCATATCGAGGATTGCCTTTTTTAACAAACAAAATATAGCTAATTAAAAGATATCACTGCGTACGAGATACTCAGTGACTTATCTAGCTCTAGGTGGCTTAACTATCTTGCCAGAAAACGATAAATGATATCTATTTTGTAAACTAAAACAATAATGCAAAATTGTGCAATTTTTACAGGCATACATTCAAATACACAAGATACTTTATAAACATGATTCTGTGATACAATGGCTGACAACAAATGCTACCTCTGGAAACTCTTGATTTCAGATACAAGTGCAATGGACTAAACCATAATTGGAATAATACCAAGTATTATTCCATGCTCCCATAATTATTCATCCCATTTAGATTCCTCTAAACTGAGGAAACAAGGGATCGAGATATTCCAGAAACAAACCGTACTAGTTATTACCCCTATCATAGGGAAAGCAGTGACTGACCCTATGCTTATGAAGAACATAGACAAACACAAATTGTCGATTAACTTGGCTGATGCAGCAAAACCAGCTGGCAATGCCCACTGCCACCAAACTAAAACCAGAACAAAAGTTATATAATCTCTAATTGACATTAACTTTAATTCATCCTATTTGATAAACATACCGAAACAATCACAAACTTGAGTACACAATGTTTTAGCTACAAACAATAACAACTATTCAATAAATATTAAAACCACAAGACATTCTCATGATAATAGTGAAACTTATCAGTTCTATGGCGAAAATGTAAAACAAGCTCAACATTAGTTGATTTACTTACTTTTGTAAATAACAAAATAAAACATCCTTCTACCGGGTTAATAACAGGAATCACACCATTGAAAACCACCACCACAACATCTTATGATGTTTTGGTTTAAACTAATCGGTTGGAATGGACTATGTCTGAAAACTAAATGAATTATTTTTGTCACTGAAAATAAAAATCAATATCTATGGTTGACCTCAACAACAACCCGGCTTATATTCCAAAATAACAATTCAAGAAGACCAATACTGGAATAAATGCTGGCAAAGCAGTTATATTCCTCTGATTCTGCTATTGGCTATGGACATAGATAAGAAAATATTTGATACCTACCAAATTCAATATCTTAACCTCTCAAAGCCATTCTCTGGAAGCTGACCCCAACATAGTTGGGAAAAGGCCAGGCAGATGATGATCCTCTCAATACCATCAAAGAACTTATTAAAGCAACCTTCTTAAATTACATAAAATTAAAATATTGTATTCAGAAAGAATAATAAAAGTACCTAATAAATCAGAATATGCTGTAATTTATTAACTAACTAAATTATTGCAGACAACTCTAAACATCTTATTTGTTTAATGAATTATATTTCAGATCGCCGTGAAGTAAAATTGGGAATCAAACGAGCTTACCTGTTAAGCGAAGTCTTGATTCTAATTTTATGAACGGCGATCTGAAATATAATTATTACCCACCCGCCACTAGCTAACAGCCCCAAAGCTGCAATAATTAGTCTACTTAATTCACTTATCTTTCCAGGAAAACCTAGTGAATGTAAATATGCGGAACTACTCTGTACAGAAAACAGAGCTTGTTCTCCATCATAAGGATCTCTAAAATTAGTGACATTCCTGTGTGTGTTGCCACCAAGGACGATAATTCTATTTAAAAAAATATATTTATAATATTTTATATCTAAACGAACGCGATGTCTACGCTGTGAATAAGAATTACTACTTTGTTTAATGAATTATATTTCAGATCGCCGTTCATAAAATTAGAATCAAGACTTCGCTTAATAGGTAAGCTCGTTTGATTCCCAATTATGCCGCCTTGTATTAGATTTGCTTTGTGGTTACAAAGCAAACCTATTATTATTTCAACAAATTTACTTAAGATTCGTGGCATTCGTGGTATTATAAGTAAATTAATTACAGGGGTTACAAATAAGGAATGAGTGTACAGAAATTGATAAACCACTTCATTCTTGTTTACTTTCTATACGATTCTAACTATAATATGTAATTTCAAAATTCAATTCAATTCAATATATTTTTATTTCACATAAACCTACATGGGCACTTATGAAACGTCAGAATTAGGTGCACGGTTCCAATTGGTTTCCAGGTAAAATGGCCCGTCAGGGTCATCTTGGTATTTTACTAATTATCGTCTGTCAATCAATCAATCAGTCGAAGAATAAAATACCTAACCTAACCTATACCTAAGTTAGGTTAGGTTAGGTTAGGTATTGGTATAGGTTATGTAATTTCTAGAAAGATTGAATATATGATATTATGTTCATTATAACTCGTATGATCCTTTCCAATATCACGAATTGAACCTTGCGATTCAAAATTACATCACCGCGCACTATGAAGTTTGAGTTGGAATATATATGGAAATATTGTATATAAGACCAATAAGAAAAAAAAAAATCGAATTCAATTATTTGTGTATTCATGATATTACCAAAAGTTTGCGTAAATTGATTCATTACTTTTGCCAGAAATCAACATAATACATTTACAAGTCGGCTTACAGCCAGTTCTGTTTTCAATAGGATGTTTATAACAATAACTAAACGTATGAATGTTATGGATATTATTACAAGTGGCTCCATTGTTCAAACACCCGAATCTGTTTACAGAATGTAAATTGACGCAATAGAAACGAAGCTACAGCAGTTTTTGTTACATTGCGATAAGTCGCATGACGTAGCACTTGAGTACTAGTATTATATTATCTGTGACTTGCAGTACTATAGAGATTAAATATCATTGTATATCTTTGTTCGCAAATTGATTACAGCTTTGCCGAATAATGTTTCTACTACGGCCACCATTCAAATGATTGTAATTCATTCCTGGTCGCCGACTTTTTTAAATCTCAAATCGCCGAACATAATGGGTGAACTCCTTCTGAACTTATAATGCAATGGATTAGCAATCTCTTTCAAAATGATTCAGATTGTGATTGATCATGTATTACGCAATTAGGGTGCCGACTTATATCTATGCAGAACAAAATCTATCCGGTAGTAGGTACCTATCTATTTGCGTGATGCTGGAACATGCATTCAGACAAACATACCAGACAAAAAGACAAAAAAAAAATCTAAAAACTACGTTTTTGGCATTAGAATCGTTCCCAGATCTCGTAGCAATTACTTTTTTTTTTTATATATTCAATGTACCTGGTTTTGACTTTGCTACGATAATTTTAACTAGGTAGGCTAGCTATATTTGTGCATCTTGTGTTGATTGTTTAAGGACTTACAGTGATGTGTTTCTTAAAGTTTACTTACGTAATCAATCTGCTTAGCCTTTTCCCAACTCTGTTGAGGTCGGCTTCCTGTCTTACCGGATGCAGCTGAATACTATTATTTTTAATTTACCGAGTAGGTATGTAAGTATTATTGTGTTGCCCGATTTGTGAACCAATGGTAATTAAAAATAAAACTTATAGTGATTCAATTACATGTCCAAAATCGAATCGAATGTAAGTGTAAGTGCGGCAAGGTACTACTACCTTGCGTCTGATGGCGGCGGCAGCTGCGGCGGCGGGTGAGGGCGCGGCCGGCTTGTGGTGCGCAGCCGCGGATCCCGGCTCCGTCTTGCCGAGCGGCGGCCGCTCTAGCTTGACAATGGGCGGCGGCCGGTACTCCGGCTGCGGCGCGGGCGCCGGCGGCGGGGGCGCCGGGGCCGGCGCCGGTGCCGCCGCGGGTGGCGGCTCCCCCGCCGGCTTGCTATAGTAGTGTAACGCCGGGGGCGCCGTGCTCGGCTTCACGATCGACGTCGAACGCCGGATACGATTCAAATCATAAGGTTGATCGCGATGCATACGCAAGAAGTGTTTCTTCACGTGGTCGGCGCGGTTGAACTGCTTCTGGCACAGGTAGCAGTGGAAGGGCTTCTCGTCGCGGTGGATGTTCTCGTGGCGCGTGAACAGATCGCGCCGGTCGGTGGCGTACGGGCAGGCCGTGCACACGTAGCGTTTGCCCGCGTCACCCGCACCCGCCGCCGCAACGCCCCCTGCTGCCTCGCCCACCGGCGCTTCGCCTGTGCTAGGCCGACGTTCGTTACGCATTGCTTCCACCTGATCACAACAAAGTCTTTTAAAGCCCTTGCGTATGGAAAATGCGGTGAAGGAAAGGGAACAACCCTTCTCAGACTGATGGCCGCTCGGCTAGGTGTAAGAAGTGAAGTGAGATTGGTTACCTTGTTCTTGAGGCGCTGCAGGTAGCGCGTGAGGTCGTCGAGCGCGGGGTTGTCGCGCAGCAGGTGGTCGGCGGCGGCGGGGTCGGAATGGTGGTCGCGAGCCAGGTGGCTGCGCACGCCGCGTGCCCAGCCCGACGCGAAACCGCAGCCAGCCAGCGGGCACTGAAAGGCGCGCGCCTGCGAGTGCGTGCCCAGCCAGTGCTCGGCCACGCGCGCTAGGAAGCCCACGCATTCGCAGTCAGCGCACTTGAACAGGCGCTGCGCCGGGTTGTAGGACGCGATACGCGAGTGCGCCCACGCCAGCGGCTCCTCCGCCGCCGTCCAGCGGTCCTCCGCGCTCGGGTCGATGCGCGGTGTGAAGTTTGCCTGCGATTCGCAAACGGACATTACCATAAAACAGATCACAATAGAGCTCATTCACAGGGCCACTTCAATTTCATTAGAGTGCTGTATAATATGGATAGTATAAATCGCACACCGGGTGCAATAACGTCATATTAACTAATTAAAATTGGTTAATTTTTGATCACAAGTGATGTCAGTCAAGCGTCTACATCAGGTGCTGCAATATCATACATGTAACTCTCAAAATGACTAGTGTTGCCAGCTGGCAACACTAGTCATTTTGAGAGTTGCTACTTTTTGGTGTGAAAAATAACTTTTTTTTTCTAGTAGTAAGATTAAGTTGCAAGACAGTTGTTGGTTTTAACTTACAGAAATATCTATAATTTAATAAGGTTTTTCATGTCGAGTTGCATTTTTATATGAAGCAATTCTTATCCACCCGAGTTGTTGTTGTCAAGAATTGACTGGACAGATTAAACATCTCCAAGCTATTTGATACACACGCATCAGCTAATCAGCTACTAGTGTGTCTACCCAAATAATAATAATAATAATAACCCCACCGTCGTATCTCTACGTTGACGTCGTGGTGGGGCTTGCGCGCTCCGAACTCTAGGTCTGTGCCGTTAGAGTTTACTTTGCCGGAACAAGTCTGGGATGAGGAGCCAGACCAAGAGAGATACAAAAACCCGCAGGGCAGCATGTGGCGAGTTATTGGGCAGTAACGACCCCACGAACCCTATCTCCCGGGAGAAGTCTTGTTCCTCACCTCTGGCTTGCCTTTATTGGCCGGCTGGAGTGAACACTGACGAACAACGGAGCTCCCACCTCATTCTTGCCTTAACTGGCTGGTTTGAGTGGAGATTCGCAGGAGCGAACGTGGTCGGAGGAAGGAAGTATTCCAGTAAGTGTTCTTAGAGATCTTGACCATCTTCCGGGCTCTGGGATTCTTCTGAAAGCGTTGGAATACCTCTCCACTCCTCAAGCACCTCAGGACATGTTGCTCCCTTGTCGCTATGTCACTATGTGCTAGCGACAATTTTCGGGGGCCCATTATTGAGTGTGCAAGTCACCCGTTGCCATTTTATCCTTGTACAGTAAGCGTTCAAAAGTGCATAAGCACGTTAAGAATCATATTGCTGTGAACACGCGGTATAGTCCGTATATCTGTATCTGTAAACAACACGGCACACACACCACAGAGAACGCAGTATTGCGCTTTACACACTGTCGTATCGTCGCGTACTTGCGCCTCACTACCGAACCAAATATATATTTCCGTCGCTTTTGTTAGACAACACACATCATGCGCTTGACCTTGGCCAGTTTATGGGATTACTAAAATTCAAACCAAGTTTACGTGTGCAGATAGCAGAACGCGTTAAGCATTGGTCCGAGATGCAAACTGGCTCAGGTTCCAATCTCGTAAAGCACAGTGCAGTTTTTGCAAATATTAATATTTTTGTTTGCAATAATATTATATTTTAACTATTGCTGCCTTTTTTATTAATGCTGTTATTGCAATAAAGGGTTTAGAATTAAAAATGCGTGATATGTGATAGCAAAATTAAAAAAATGTATTCGTTATATTTATTTTACTTATAGATAATATATTGCTACAATTATTTGTCATTACGTCAGCTCAATAAGATGTGAAATAGATGTCAAGAAACTTAGAAGTAATTTATATTATTTTGACATATTTGTATTATGAAATGTTTTAAATTTTAAATTGATTTTTTCACCATAAATATTAGCTAGCTTATTATTAGTTAGCTTTGATCATGGTCGAAGTAATTAAGCAATAAATAAGAATATAAGACTAATCAAAATGTGAAAAAAAACTACTTACAAAATAGGTGATTTTAAGGTAAAGTATGGGCAGTTTGTTTACATTATTTATTTTATATTTTATTTGGCTTTAGTAAATATTGGTTGGTATTGAGGTTATAGCTTAAGTATTCATTTTCTTTACGAAAAGAAGATTGAAACTTAACCTCAAATTGTAATCCTAAAATAATAATATTACTAAAATAATCTTAAACATTTTCGGTCTATCTGCGAGAAATACGACAAACAACATATTGTAACTTGCTTAAAAAATCGTTACCACAAATTCATGCAATAACGAATCTGTTGTTTATTAAGTTGGTACGGTAAATATTTTAAGGCTAAAATATAGCAGTGTCCCACTTGAAGTCTTAATATTATCGTGCGAAACTTAAACGTTCTTGTTTATGCCTTTCTGTCGAAAACGGCTTCCTAGCTGGTCTTCAGTGATACAAGTCTTCAGAGTGCACAGCGAACGGTTCACAATGACGTGTTTAATAATTCAGCAAAATATCTCGTTGGTATGAAACCATTTGTTTCATATTCCTCCATCATTTGACGTCGCTACTGCTCGATAATAAGCCTCTTCCTCATTCCTCTTAACCCTCACAGTATTTCTCTAGAACAAAGAATAACATTGTATTTATTACACATAATAATTATTTATCATTCACTAATCGAAGTAAACCTCATAATTAATTTAAAATTTTAAAGGCATGTTCTGTCTCAACAATACCTCTGTTCTATCAACAATACCTTTGATTAAGATTTATGTTTAGTAAAATATGAAATATTTAAATGATAACACTCACACTTAGTCCGGTCTCATTAGATATTTGTGTAAATTACATTCACTTTTACGCAGCGCAATAATATTTGATCTCCCTTCAATATTTATATTTGACTGCATTTTGAAAACAATAACCACAACACCGCTAATACCTAAATACTCGTCACCAACAATAACCACGAACCAACAAAGTTTTGAGATTGGCTGGGAACAGACCGTAGCAATCGCGAATACGCGTAACGAACTGCGTCTGTCTACCCCACAGAAATCGAAATGATTTACTTAGTTTTCTGTGGTCTACCTGCTAAACCTTAATATTTATGTGAACAAGACGACCGAAACAAAAAACGAATGATTATTGAACTAGTCATTATTAAAAAATAACAAAAACTATGAATAATAATTATTAAAAAATAACAAAAACTATGAATGTAATTATTAAAAATTACAAGCAAACCACAGATGAGATTTGAACCCTCGCTCGGCTCGCCATAATCGCACATACCAAAGCACGTTATCCACTGAGCTAGCACGCCGTATGCTATATTGATAGAAATTATGAACTACTATGAGTTGCAGACAAAGTGAGTGTGTGTGTATCTATAGTATTGTAACATCTTATAGAAGAAGGTCGTAAGTCAAACCGAAGCGTCAGTATATTGCTTTGTGCGATTGCCTATGGACTTTTGGTCGCTACTGTACATATATAACATTGATCAGGCAGGGGCCATAGTCCTTCCATAGTTCCAGGTCACCAGTCAACTTAAGCCACCTAAACCCATAGTCCAATATGTTTTGTTTCCATATCCTGCAATAGTAGGACTATTGCAGGATATGGAAACAAAACGCCAACCGAGGATTGTCCTTAGGTGCATTTTCATAGTGCGAACAGGGATAATCGTCGGTTGGTGCCTCATTCCATATAAATTTATCTAAGGGGCCTCTGCGAGTTGGCTACGGTCTCTCGTACGCCTCCCAAAGGTCCAGGACTTCAGGGTCCCGAGATATGTTAAGACACAAAAATAATAATAATAATTTACCAGCTAATCTTATGTTCAATAAAGTAACAAAAAATTAAAGACATAAGAAATAAAAACATATAAATTACAGAATTTGCAAGTGAATTAAAAAGAATATAAATGTACATCCTACCGATTGAAAAAATCATACACAAACAAATGTAGGTACATACTTGAGCCGGCAAGCACGAATTCGAACAAGAACGAATCCATCCGATTGAACGTCAATGAGCGAGTAGCCCAGACGAGACGCTTTGGTCATTTGTAAATTGGATATATCATTAGCGCGAGAGAGAACGACTTGTTTTCAGGACTCTCATTGCCGTACGAAAAGTTTTGCGTTACTTTTCAAGTAAGAAATTAAAATTTAATTCTACAAATTCCGCAAAATCACCTAACAGTAACCTTTCGAGTCGTGTAACCTAGAACTAACCTAAATGAGTTAAAAATCGCCTAAAAAGTTACAAAAGTAACCTTCTGGCTACGCTAGAAATAACAATATATTTTTTTTACAATTATGTCAATATTACTTAGTCCGAGAAATGTACAGTCGGCCACACATCAAGTTAGACACCCTATATATCCATAACTGTGCTACCAGCAATACAGTGAATTGTAGGAAAGGGACTGGAGTATCGTGGCATCGGCCAAAACAAGTGCATCCGCGCACACAGATCCACTTTTTTGCTAAAGATTTTTGCTAGTTTCGCTCGTGTTCAATGTTTTATGATTTATCTATGGAAGTCAGTTCCCAAATCGGCCGGGGCTATTCTTCTCATGGACAGTGTTCTTTTTTATATTCCGTGTTGTTTATAAACTAAGTTACTTTACGATTGCTTAGCTAAACAATGGCTAATCAGTAATTAGCGAGATTTTTATAAATAAGACTTTAAGCCCACATTTGCACGGACGTAATAAAATCGCGGCGATTTTTTTTCGTGCACTTGATTTTCAACGCTCTGCTTAGCGCTGAGAGTTGAAAATCCAACAGTGTGTTTTTTCAACGCGCTGGGACGACAATGCATCCCAGCGCGTTGGATTATCAACTCTACACGAAAAAAATCGCCACGATTTTATTACATCCGCGAGGACGTCGGCTTAGTGTTTTACTATGCTAGTGTGTGTTGCACCAATATTAATAACGCCACAGTTAACTCTACAACAGCGGCAGCTGATAGTGTTGTTGCGAGAGGGTGGTGATACCAACAAAAAATTGAAATGAGGACGGGGATAACCGTGAGTGATATACATACAAAGCTGTCATAATATGAAATGTTAACTTCTATATTTAGAATAAAGGGCTTATTATTATTATTTAATAATTACCCAAGAAACTCATTGCATCCAAGACAATGGCTACCATTTTGAACATCTTTTACAAGGCTCCGCTGACCGCCTAATTAGTTAATTGTTTCTGATTAGATAACTTTTGTAAGGTATTTATTTTATATTTCGCGACAGCGCGCTGTTCGTTTACCGGTTTGCACCCAAGATCGCGCTGGATAACGATGATGATAAATTATAAACGTTCGCATAAAATATAGGTATCTGAATAGAATAGGACTTAAATAGCTAATGTTTTTATTAGTACTTAATTAAGTTTTATTTGCCAATAAGAGGAAAATGTTGTATGTAATTTGTTAAGTATGTGTGTGTTTTAACATCATAATTTTATTAAAATAAAGAGCTGATTTTTAAAATGTTGTTTTATATTTAACCTAATTATGAAAAACAAAGCAAGTAGGTAATCAATGTTGACCCATTTGGGTTCAAGTTACCCCTAATTGATTGAGTAGTCCGAACAAGGAGGCTTGTCGCCTTGCCTCCTGCAAGGCGGTATCCTCGGGCCAGGCAAATGGCTATGACCCTCTGGGACGCGACAACCGGCGGGCTGGCCGCAGCCTCAATGAACGCGCCCACACCGGTACCCCATAAAGGGTGCGTTCATCGCGCGACCCCCGCGCAGAGCCTCCAGCAGGAGGCGTTTGGACCCCTAGATTGGGCAGGAGCCGCTTCAAAGCAACCTCGGCCCGCTCCAGTCTGGGAGCCAAACGTCGGAAATGCTCCACGAAGTTTCACCGGCTGTCGAGGACGAGTCCCAGATACTTCATCGTCGACTCGACGCCAATGTGCCCTTCCCGCCATTACCAGGGAACCCAACGGTCACCATCGTTGGGTTCCTTCCAAGGACCATGAAAACACATGTCCTCGGACTTGTGCAGGGCCACCTCGAGTCCCAACTACCGAATCCTGTCGACGATTATCGCAACCCTGCGTGTCGCTAAGTCGGCCGCTGCCTGGTACGACCTTCCTTGCGACAGGATCAACGTGTCGTCAGCGTAACAAACGACGCTGACGCCGCTAGGGAGGTCGGCGCGCACAACCCAGTCGTATCCGATGTCTCACAGAAGCAGCCCCAGGACTGATCCCTGTGGGACACCACACGACATAGATATCTAACATCTGCGGTCACTATGGTGATCAAGGTCATTCGAGCAAAGATTGTCCAAAGAAGGAAAATGAACCAAAATGCTCTACTTGCTTGCATTTCTAAAAGTCAGACAAACACATAACAGGTGCTACTGACTGCCCGGCGAAAATAATGGCTGAGACAAGATACATAAATTCTATTGATTATGGAGGCGCCTAAGAGCGCCGTTTATAAGTTATTCTTAGACCTTTTACTTATTTTCGCTTTCTATTCTTTTATTTAATATGATTAACACGCTAATTAATGACAGATCGTTTCTCTGTATCCGAGTCTGAGGTCTGTGAAGCGGAAGATTGCAAACAATGTCTTTTCGGTTATGAAACTCAGTTAACCATACTATTACATTACATATTCATAGCACATTTAAGAATTTTGATAGTTTTTGCACTTTTCAACAACGGATAAACATAAATTGTGACATAATATTGTTTTTACCAAATTTTGGCTTGCCGAGCAATATGAGATACCAATAATCGCGGGATATGTGTTCAAAAGTAGTATAAATTACAATAAAAATGATGGGGTGATAGTTTATGTCAGAAATCATCTGAATGTCTCCGTTGAGGAACCTAATATGATCGACTGTAACTGTTACGTTAAAATTGGATCAGAATTTGCAATATTAACAATTATCGAACTACTTTTAAAAATATCAGCAATTTTACTAACTCTCTGAGTGACACCTGGCAAAATCTGTCATCTTTAAAAAACACGATTTTAATTGGTGATATTAATATTTTTCTAGGAAGTGCTGATGCATCTTCTCAGGACTACTTCAACCTATGCGCCTTTGATGGCTTGCTGTGCACACAATTTTCCTACACATCAAAGTGGCTCTTGCTTGGGCCATATCATGCTTGAAATCGATTTTCCCTTTACTTGCACTTATTGTTAACTCAACAATAACGGATCACAATGCTGCCCTATTAATCATAAACTGTATTTTTATTTGTTTTATAATTACCTAAACAAAACACTCGCACAATTTCTAAATTAAACATTAATAAACTTGAAGAAGATTTATGCGTCATCAACTTTCATCCAGTCTACAATTTTCAGTTTTGTACGTTGTATGTAATAGAAAATATACGTATACGACATGCAATTTAGAAAAATACAGACATATCAAGATTGAGCCGTAAAAATTTTTACATAAAATCCTGGATCACGACAGGTCTTATTCGTTGTATAAAACATAGAGATAAACTGCACATGAAGGCTAAATCTCATCCAGATAATGCAATACTGCAACTGTCGTACAAAAGGTATCGTAATTTCTGTAATGATCTCCTCAAAAAGGTTTAAAGCAACTAAGATAAAACTGCACTAGAAAAGGCTGGAACAAATAGTAAACAGATCTGGAAATATATCAAAAATGTAACCTATACCTCGAAACAAAATGAGTCATCTTCAGGTTTATTAAAAGTGCGCTCGACACCGCTGAGCTCTACTAACTTAGCAAATAATTTGTTAAAGTCGGAAAGAATTTGGCAGAAAGAAATCGGGTTCAATCAAACTATCAAACAAGCACGCCTTTTGATTGTAACCCCACTTTAAGAAATGAAATGAAATGTTTATTCTGTAAATAGTACATCGGAATCACTTTTACACGTATGACGCGTAAAAGGGATTAGGGATTTTTATTTTTTTCATATGTTCGGCGTTTCCTATCTGACTACGCAGTCTCTTTTAAAGTCCAGACATAATCTTGGTCAGGCCATGTAGATTAGTGTCTGAAATGGTCTGTTGAGGAAAGAACCACACAGATTTGAGTAGACCTGTCCAGTCAGTGCAAGCATTTGTCAGTAATCGTGGAGCTCAACTCAGAACTTCAGGAGCTCAAATCGACGAACAATACCAAAGAAAGGACATTTGGGTCAAAGGACAAAGTACTCAAACTACCAGACCATCATTAAAACTAGCAGAGAAGAGATAATAATAATAATATCCACATAGTCCTCACATTCACAATAAGTAAAATAACACAATATTTTACAAAGTAATCATGTCATTTTGAATAAAATTTTCAACAATTGTACATGAAACTGCTATATTTTGATGATTTTACATGGTAGGTAATAATGAAAATGTCAAGTTGTAGCAGAGCGAGCAGCTCAATCCCAAGCTTTTTTATCTTCTAAATAATCCGAAATTTTATCGTACCCTTTTTCACAAAGTTTGGCTTTAATACTGAATTTAAATTGTTTAATGGGTAAGTTTCGAATGTCAATGGGAAGTTTGTTGTAAAAGCGTATACATTGTCCCATGAACGTGTTGCTTACTTTGTGGAGACATGTGTAATGTATAGCAAGGTTGTGTTTATTCCTGGTATTTAAACTGTGAATATCGGACATTTTCTTAAAATTCGATATATTTTTAACCGACTTCAAAAAACACGAGGAGGTTCTCAGTCCGTCGGATCTTGGAGAAATCGAGGGAACTCTTCAAATATTATAGGCGCACCTGTAGCGATTTGGGAATTTTTGATAGTTACTCATGTATTTGCTCTCAAAAAGCACTATTTGGTAAAGTGAAACTGATGAATTATAAACCAATCCACAAAAAAAAAAAAAAAATTACCAAAAATACAACCGACTTCCGAAATTAAAGTTATTTTTCACTTTGTAGTTTGGAAGTCGGTTGTAAGTGAAAAAAACAATTTCTGTAGTACAAAGATAATAATAATAATAACTTTATTTGCATCATAAAAGTACAACCATATATAATTCGGTATTTTTAACATTTGGTAGGTAGACACTATAAATGTAAATAAATAGGTTCCTGCACATAAATTCTAACCAATAATGTGATATCATATTTCTCACCTTTCTAATTGTGATCGGTGTCAGGTCAAATTACACACGGTCTTCAATTTCCTGAAATGCTTTAATCTAGGCTACAGCTTTTTCTTAAGATAAATGTTTACAAGCGTTAGGATTAACATTCCAATTCATAATGGTCGCCGGTGCTGCTCACTTCCGACCATCCGTCAAATCAACTTATTTCTACCTTAACCCTATTAAAAGTGGGGATCGCTAACACACGGCCATTCTGCAATAGGGATGTCCCCATTCCTAAATTCAAATCGGCCATTCTATCGTACAGGGTATGGCCTCATACCCAAAACAAATATATATATAATTATATATATGTAGGTACTAAGAGAAAAAAAAAATCTATTCAAAGTCTAATTCATAGCATTGGCCATAATTGCATTTAGTGAAATAAAGTTTCCTTTTTAGAAATAATATAAATTGTAACATAATTGAAATAGTAATGTTGACTTATTTCTAAAGTTTTATAAAGTATATCGTTCTTTAGTGTTACATCAATCAATGACATTCTATAAACAGAGCAAAACATAAAAAGGTAAAATAAAATATGATTCACAATATGTTATCGTGTAGGTACTTTGAACAAAATAATTCACAACTCTGAGCACTTAAGCAAATAGCTATCTTCTGAAGTGAGGCCATCCGAAGACTTGTAGTCACGTAACAATACATTCGTATACTTTCAAAATATGCAGGAAGCTCCCGTTTAGCCATTCGAAAGCCACGGTCTGCTCATCTTATTGGGTCATCACATTTATCAGGTCACACGAGAGCCATTAGCTTGCAATTTGAAAAACATAAATCAATGATCTGCTGTTTAGCTACCCGAGAGCCACGGTCTGCCAATAGTTTGTCCTCATCAGCGTTCACTCATCAGACGCTCAGCATAATAATAACCGGAATTGCCGATTATCTTTGTTGTCGGCACTGATCTAAGCTGTAAATGACATGGAAATTGGGTGAAGGGCTACCTGCCGCTACCACTTTAAATCTACTATGGTGTTTTCATATACAGATACAATTACATACATATACAGATATACAAAAAAAATCTCGGTTTTTGTACTATTCGTATTGCGAATCCAAATCGCTATTGTCACTTTTATCGCTAACTAACGGTGATAAACTTAAATTAATCAACGGTTTTAACTGATCAGCCGGAAAAACATTCTTATACTGTCTTTGAGGAAGTCTCTTAATGCTAGATACTTCGTACCGATCTTTCTCTAGCACTGCTGTTACTTTAAATGGACCTTTGAACTTTGCAGCTAACTTTTTGCTCTTGCCCCGGTCTGGATTGTTATTTGGAATCATGACGAGATCACCTTCGTAAAACGTCTTAGTTGGGGCCCTCATTTTATCAAAATGTTCTTTCATCTTTTTCTGTCCTTCTATAATTTTTTCATCCACAGATTTCCTCAATTTATCTCTATCAGTATTTGAAATCTGTTCACCTGTCTCTAGGGCACCTTTAAGAATTCCTTCCGCCTGACATGTGGTTCTTTGCCCAAATACAACTTCAGCTGGTGATTTTCCAGTACTTTTGTTTATTGCATTATTAAGACTCCATTGTAATTTTGCAGCATTTGTGTCCCAGTCTCTCTCGTCTAAACCATGGTTCTTGGCGGCTAGCGAATTTAGAATAGTTCGATTGTAGCGTTCAATTTGCCCATTTGCTCGAGGCGTTGCTACCGCATTTAGGATATATTTGGCTCCAATCGACATGACAAAACTTTTAAATTCGCTAGTCGTAAAACTTGTGCCTTGGTCTGATATAATACTTTTTGGGCATCCAAATGTTGCGAAAATATCTTCGAGTGTTTTGATTGTAGTCTTAGTCCTAGTATTCTTTACAGGTCTGACAAATATGAATTTGCTGAACCCATCAAAGACTACGAGAATGTATGCATTTCCTCTTTTACTTTTTATAAATGGACCCAAATGGTCCATGTGTATTGTGTGAAATATTGCATTTACCTTGGGAATCGGGTTTAAGTACCCCGACTTTTTTCCCGACATTTCTTTGTTATAAGCACAATTGATGCAAGCAATAACATACTTCTTAACGAAACGGTTCATTTTCAGGAACCAATAATTGGCTCCTATCTTCTCAATCGTTTTATCAGTTGAGAAATGACCCGCTTCGTCATGATTAAGTTGAAAAATTCTCCACCGCGCCGAATTAGGTACAACCCATTTCAATTTGGATCCTACATGCCTATATATTTTATCATTTCGCAATACTTAATTATTAGATACATCTTTTATATCCTCCTCGCTAGTTTCTAGAATAGTTTTAATATGTTTTATCCGTGAATCTGTCATCTGTACCGTGTGGAGCCAGTCTCCAGTTGTGATATTGAAGACTTCCAATTCCTCTGTGATATTTTCTTGTGAAATGGGGTTCCTGCTCAGAGCATCAACATGCTGCATATTATGGCCTGGTCGATATTCAACGGTAAAGTTATATTCCTGTAGCACCAGCCACCACCTTGCAATTTTAGGTATTAAATCTCGCTTTACCAAGGTGGTGCATAATGCATAAGAGTCTGTTACAACTTTCAATTCTAGACCAATCAAATAAACTCTAAATTTCTTTTAGGTGAGTACCACTGCCATCGTTTCCAGTTTACAGTAGTGCCAAAATCCTTCCTCGCGCATTGTTTGGCGACTAAAATAAGCAACTAGCCTAAAAGGGTATTCTTCATTAAGTCTCTGAAGTAAGACACCCCCAATTCCTAATTTACTGGCATCACAATGGACCTCTGTGGTATGATCTGGGTTGTACAAGGCTAGTATAGGTCTAACTACCAGTTTAGATTTTATTTCTTCAAATGCACTATCTTGTTCGTGACCCCAATGCCAGGGAATATCGGTTTTGGTCAGTTGTGTCAGTGGTCTCGCAATGGAGGCGAAATTAAATACAAAACGCCGAAAGTAACTGGCCAGGCCAATAAATTGACGAACTTGATTTACATTTGTAGGTTTTGAGAACTCAGACACAGCCCTTATTTTGTTACGGCCAGGTTTAAGACCAGCTTCGAAAATTTCATACCCAAGATAGTCTAATTACGTAAAAGGTGAAAGATACGTTCCAGTTTACCAAATGCCTCGTCAAATGAACTACCCGTTGAAAGTAAATCATCTGAATAAAGTATAGCAAGATCAAATCGTTGGGCTCCCAGTGCTTTATTGATTATACTTTGAAATACTGCAGGGGCACTCACAAGACCAAATCGCATCCTCATATACTCGTAGTGGCCGTCAGGAGTCACGAAAGCTGTTGCGTGACGTGACTCTTCAGCTAAAGGAATCAGGATGATAGCCGGATGCCAAATCTAAGCTTGTGAAATATGATTTGCCGCTAAGTCGATCGAGCTGGTTGTCAATGACCGGTCAAAGTCAAAGTCAAATCATTTATTTCAGTTAAATACATAAATGGGCATAGCAACGTTCAAAACTGCCATACATGGGCCTAAATAGGCCCATGTATGGCACTTTTGAACGTCAATATTTAAAGAATAATATAATTGATTCTAGTCGCCCCTTCCATAGTAGTAGTTCCATGGTAGTTTTCGTATGGAGAAGAATGGGCAAGAAACTCCACCGTTACTCTTTTAAAATGTTTTACAATAGTCTGTATAAGTACATACATTAGTTAAATAATTATATGTGAAGACGATGCACCTAGAATAAAATTACTATACCACAATAGGTAAAAAGAATTAAAAATGAAGCAACGACAGATAATTTAATTATGTGATAGATACATGGTGCTCACATATTTACAAACATTGTAAAAGTAGACGATTTTCCTAATGTTATTAAAACAGATTGTAAAATCAATGTCATATAACACAAAATTATAAATTTTACAATTAAATTAGCAACCTGTTTGATTTTGTCTTGATTCTAAATTGTCCTATGGAGCAGGACCAGCATGTTCCCAAGCACTCTTATCTTGGATATAATCCTCTATTGTAATATGCTTGTTATCAAAGTGTACTTTTAATATGAGTTTTAAATTTTCTTTCATTTAATTGCAATATGTCACAAGGTATTTTGTTGTAACATTTCACACAGTATCCCATAAAAGATGTATGTACTTTAGCTAATCTGAAAAATGGATGATCTAGTTTATCTTTATTACTAGTATTAAAATTATGTCTATCACTTATTTTATTAAACAGATGTGGATTTTTCCTTACGTACATCGGCCACCGGCATCGGATAGCTGTCCTTTATTGTCTTTTTATTTAGTGCCCGATAATCTACGCAAAGCCTATATTCATCGTTTTATTTTCGAACCAATACTATTGGGCTGGCATAAGCCGACTGTGATTCTTTTATGATATTGTTAGCCAACATGTCGCCTATCATTTCTCGTACCTTTGCGCGCTCACTAAAAGGGAGTCTATAAGGTCTATATATCACAGGCGTATCATTGTTAAGACGTAGTGTCATTTCGTTTATATGAATCAGTCCAAGTTCCTGCATATTAAATGCAAAACAGTCCCTAAACTTGTTCAGGAGGTTTAATAAATGATTATTTTCAGTTTCAGTTACTTTGGGGCCAATATTCAACATTTCTAAAGTAATAAGTTCCTTTATGGTGTCGGATTTATGACAATTATAGGACAAACGGGTATTTAGATGAATAGAATTCACATCCAAGGGTACATGCTTTGATGTAAATTGCCCTAGATTGTTTAATTTTATTGCTCGTGATAATAATTTGGAATTGGTGAGAGTAATTGGATTTTCTGACAAATTTATGACTATACATCTACTCCTTCCATTATGAAATTGGTAGACACCTTGCAATATAATGTATTTGTTACCAGGTTTTATGCATGTACTACCTGGGACAAATAATGGTCCTGAAAACTTATCTTGTGTATGTACGTCTATATCCTGTAACCCTCTAATTGCGTTGTCATTAGTATTATAAACATCCATTCTCCCTTTATCGGAATCATCACAATAAAGGACTAGTTTAGAGCTAGTATTATGAACGGTAACAGTGGGCAGCTCTGTTAAAGACTGCCCAATAAGAACATCCGTCTTAAGTAAATGATCCGGTACTATAAATGCTTCTATATCTGCTTGGACCGCATCTACGACAACTGTCACAAATATCCTAGCAATTGGTACGACGCTTCCAAGACAGAATCCCTTAATAACGATTCCCGAACTAAAGTACATTGACTTCCGAAGTCTACATACGCTGAGACAGATATGCCTTTAACAGAAATGGTTTTAAAATACTTACTATTTGATTTTCCGTTTGTTGTTATTTGTAGACCGTTTTGTGTGGGATTATGATTCATATTTTCTTGTGTTTCATCAGTTTTTGGTCGAGAACCTATTTGCTCGGAATTTTGTGTCGTATGTCCTAGCCGTGAACACTTAACACATCTTTTTGGCGTCTATTCGGTTCCAAAGGCAGAGTATAATTAGACCTACTACAGGAAGCCATTATGCAGAACTATGTCTAATGGCGGAAACTATAATAACAATCAATAAATATTTAAAAGCAAAAAGGTTTTATACATGTTTTTATTTTTGTTTTTTTATTATTTGTTTAGCCCATAGCGGAGTGGTGACGTTTAAGTTAGTATCGTGTGATAGGTAGTAAGGAAAAGAGAAACATAAAAACAATTATTAGTAATTTTGCACTGTGTTTACAGTGAGCATAGCTAACGGCAGCTGTTTCACGTCCGTACCTATAGTAATGCACATATAATATAAACAATATCGACTCGTGTCTGCTAAGTTACAGAATCGTCAAGTGAACGAATAGTTACAAAAATATGAAATCAAATAACTATTAAAGTACACGCCCAGCTAGCAGCAATAGTTTCGTGATTGGATGTAAAGTCACCCATAAGACGCAAAGATAAATGACTAGATAATGTCAGCACCCGGATACCTTTAGTACCTCATAATAATTTAATGATGTAGCTTGTCAAAATTCGTAGCTACTGTGCGTAGTGTTGTATGTGTGTAAGAACGTATGTATGTGACTCGTGAATCAAACAAAACAGAAAAATTCCTGTGAATTCATATTATTGTTTCTCTTAATACCTACTCTTAAATAATCCACAAATATCGAATAGTTTAAGTCCACATTATTTTAAAATATCAGCGATCTTCATGATCACTTACGAATCATAAGTAGGTAGGTACGTGGAGTACGTAAACATTACCACAACACTGACGAGTGATTGATAACATATGTTACCTTGGTACGTAGATATGTCATACGCGCCCTTTTTGTATTATTTTTATAAACATACAAACATTTAATATCTACCTATTATCGTGGTAACATTGACTTGGATATCTATATATATAAAAATGAACCCCTATTTCCCTTGGTCACGACATCACACTAAAACGGCTGAACGGATTTGGATGAAATTTGGGATATGGATAGACCTTGACCCGGAGAAGGACATAGAATACTTTTTATCCCGATATTTTTACGGGATCGAGACTTATGCGGGTGAAACCGCGGGGCGCAGCTAGTAATATATATTTATACTTATATTTTTTTAACAGGAGATATCACAATTTCTCCATTCATCTCAGGCATAAACACCATGACCTACTTTTATTTCTGGCTGTGTAAACACCATGACTGAGGTACCCACGCCACACACTTACTTATTGCATAAAGATGGACTTCTTTTTACAAGTAAACAAATCACAAGGCGCATAAAATAGTTTATTGAAGCATGCCAAATATTTATTTTTAACCATAAAATTACATGACGATAAATACCGTGAGTTGTTTTGAAAAACAATAAATCAAGTAACGTACCTGAGAACTTTCTCCAACACTATTAGTTCTTACCACTTCTGACTGTGATCGGTGTCAGGTCAAATTACACACGGTCTTCGATTTCCTGAAATGCTTTAGTCTAGGCTACAACTTTTTCTTAAGATAAATGTCTACAAGCGTTAGGACTAACATTCCAATTCATATTGGTCGCCGGTGCTGCTCACCTCCGACCATCCGTCAAATCAACTTATTTCTACCTTCCAATTATTTATTAAAAGTGGGGATCGCTAACATAATGTCTTAAGGTGGCTTCTCATGGTGCGCGATATTGCGCAAGCACGCGCACCGGCCCACACGGCGCACGACCACGCAACGCGCACCGAGGGCCTTTCCACGGTGCGCGATATTGCGCACGCACGCGCACCAGCCCACACGGCCGACGATCTACACATCACACACCTAGCTTTTTCCGACGCTGCGTGTCGGTCTGTGTGGGCTTTGATATTCGAAGCCACTTTTAGCATTGTTCTGTTATAGAGCTTTGGTAAATGCTGACTATAACTTCACATTTGTGGATTGCGGATGTCAAGGTAGAATAAATGATGGCGGTGTTTATAGAAATACAGAGATGTATAAAAAAAAAAAACAGAAATGAACTGGATTTCCAGCATCGACAAATTTGCCCTTCAAGGAGGAACCACTTCTCTACGTGTTTGTGGCAGATAGTGCATTTGCTCTCACTGAAAATACGTTGAAGCCGTCTCCACGGCACGGGAACAAAAGAAAGATTTTTAAGTATCGTTTGTCTCGTGCTCTGACAATAGTTGAGAACGTTTTCGGCATAATGTTGAATATTTTTAGGGTACCATTTTTATACACCATTTTTATAAACCATTTTTATTAGAGCCAAGGAAGGTATCCAATATTGTTATGAAGTGTTGTTTATTGCACAACTTTTTAAGGCGATCTAAAAATTAACCACGAATATATACACCCCCTGGTACTTTTGATACTGAAAAAGGTGGAGTGCATCCAGGCTCATGACCAAATGATCCTGAAGGAAATATTTCCTTGATATCTATGAGGAATGTACCAAGAAGAGCAACTTTTTTGAATACATTATTTTTAAAATTTTAATATTCTTTTCTGAAATTGATATTGTTTTTATAATTTTCTTAGTTTTAATAAGGGCATGCAATTATCCGCCACATTTGACTACCCGGATATTTCGGATACTTCTAGACAACTATCCGGATATATCCGGATAGTTTGGATATTTTGGACACCACTGTAAAAAGGTAAATCAAACTTATTTAAGTTTCCAGTCGACATTTTCATTACAAAAACTCTCCAAAAATCGTGTACCAAAGTACTTCAGTTCGCAGTAGAAGCAAACCACTAAAGAAAAGGCACCAAACCCTTACTGAAAATGATGTTCCAAAGTTTTAAGATTCTGTTTGTGTGCAATATTGCGAAGAAATTCCAAAATCCAATTTCATCAAAAAATATTATAATAGTGAAAGCTTCATTGAGTTTAAATTAAAAGCGAAGAAAGGGAAAGTACACTTATAATACCTCAATCTGTTTAAAGTGAAAAAAGACAGATCTACTAAAATTATGTAACGATGTCCTAATAACAAGAACCTATCACCAGTATTTCGAGAACCTGCCAGTGTCATGAGAAAAAAGGGAATACGTACCCAGTTCACAGCACGACAACTTTTAACTACACAGGGTTCATAAATCACCGAATCACAGTGAGCGCATTTATAATTAACAATGAAATGAAAGCAATATAGCATTGGATAAATAAATTTCGGTGTTTTCATAGTCTAAAAAATATCGTCCATTCTAAAAATTTCATTGCCGACGACCTTAGAGATGATATAGACATCGAGAGGGAGCGTAGGGCACTAGCGGTCAGAGGGAACATGTTGGCCCGTAGATTTGCTCGGTTCTCTGACCAAGTAAAAATTACTCTTTTTAAGACCTACTGTCAGAGCTTTTACACGAGCAATCTATGGGTCAGCTATACCAACAGATCGCTGGATACCCTGCGCGTGCAATATAATAATGCTTTCAGGATGTTGTTGCGACTGCCCCGTTTCTGCAGCGCGTCAGAAATGTTCGCTGAGACCCACACAGATGGCTTTCATGCCATAATACGCAAGAAAACAGCATCGCTGTTGAGCAGAGTGCGGGGCAGTCGCAACTATATCCTGAGAGCTGTGGCGGAGAGCTATACTCCAAATTTGAAACATTTTGTGCGGAGGCTGCTCAGGTAGGAAGCATGCTTTCTTGTCTGGTCGTCCTCTGCATTGAATGTTTATTATTTCAAATTATAAGTTATTTTGTAATACTAACATTATATGGATCACTGTTGCTTGAAATAAATGAATGATAATTTAATTTAAAAAAAAAAATCTACTATGGCATGAGTCGTAAGAAAGAAAAATTAACGTCAACCGAACAATTCACAACTCCAAAAGATTCGAATAAAATTGATTGCCGGTAATCAAATATGATAATTATTTTAAAAATATGCAGGCGTTAAAACCTGCAATTCGTAAAATCTGTGATTCGCATATCTTGTAAACTATTACAGACACGATTGGAACTTTGCCACGGTATGTATTACCACATTAATAATAATAATAATAATAATAATAGATCTGTGGCCCGACTGTCAAGATGACGGTCAGGAAAAATTTTCTCCGTGGAATTTTCTATAATTATTATGAAGATAAATATCCAAAAATACTGTTAATAAAATAAAAAATAACTGGAAAGTAAATAAAAACCACCAAGATATAAAGAAATGCAGAATTCACGGAGAATACCAATGAAATGCTGACACGAAGTCGGGCACGAAAACTAATAGACACACACCCAACATCTTCGGGTTCGTCGCTCAGCTCCGCCTCGCAGTTGCCGGATCCTGCTCCAGACGTGAGTCCAGTGATACCGGTCGCTGCAGTTGCGTCGAGCTCGAGCGACGAATACTTCTCGCCGCCGACGACACCACCACCAACACGTCAGCGTGGAAGAGGCCGACCACCGGCCAGCTTAGGACTTCGAGGCCCACCGGCCTCTGATAGGGTCCCCGCTCCCGGTGGAAGTGTGCAGCGCATGAGATGGACACAAACTGTCAACGAAAATGTCATGCGCGCATACTTTGGGGCTACAGAGGGGGGAAGTAACCTGACTGCGTACCGTGGTCGGATGCTCTCTCTGTTTCAGGTGCTTGAACCAGCTGTCAACGTGTCGGCGCAACGACTGTCGGATCAGGTACGGGTCATCCAGCGTAACCATATGCTGGATGACGTTGTCCTTGATCGACTACGCCTCGAATCACGGAATAATCATGTTACACCTGCTTCGCCACTGGTCACGGTGCAATTACAAAATTTACCCAGTTCTTCACCGCGATCCGATCGCGTTGGTGAAGAGGATGATGACGGGGTTATATCCGTGAGTTCCCAATGCAATGTACGACTGAGGAGCGCTTTGGAGGATGCTTTCCGGGAGTACCGTTCCATTCCGCCTGGACTCAGACCACAATTACCTCGTTTGCCCATGCACAAGAAAAATAAGGCGCTGATGTGTACTCTAGACTCACTGCTGTCAAATTGTTTTGACGGCAGTAAAGACCTCGCTGATACCCACTCGATCTTGTACTGTGCAGCTGTAGCGGCATGTCGTGTAGCTCATGTCAAATTCCCCAACAGTGACAGAGCTCCACGACCAAAACCAGCTGTACCAGCTTGGCAGTGCAGGATTGAGCGTCGTATCGGTGAGGCTAGAGTACTTATCGGCAAGCTAATCTGCTTCAGGGAGGGCAATACTCGCCCTAGAGTGATGCGCTTTGTGAAGCGGGCGTTCTCGGGAACTGATATCAGTTTTCAAGATTATTTGACCCGCGTCACAGAGCGTATCGACTTCCTGAAGCAGAAGATCTATGCATGGGCAAACCGTATTCGACGATACAGGCGGAGAGTGGAGCGGTACACTCAGAATCGCACATTCCAGAGCGATGAAAGGTGGGTTTATAGGGCTTGGGAGCGACCAGACCAAGGTGTGGCTGACACGCATCTGCCGGATGATGATGCCATGTGCTCTTTCTGGCGCAGCATCTGGTCGGTACCTGTCAGTCACACCGAAGGTGATTGGACTCGGGAAGTCGAGCGAGCCTGCGATCCAATACCAGAAATGGGGGCTATTACTATCTGCCCCCAAGATGTAGCTCGTGCAGTCCGTCCGTTGCCTAACTGGAAGTCTCCAGGGCCGGACGGGCTGCACAACTTTTGGATAAAATGGTTCCAAAGGTCGCACGCCCGTTTGGCATCCCAGTTCCAGTCAGCTTTAGAGTCAGGATCGCTGCCCCAGTTCCTAACAACAGGAATAACCCACCTGCTCCATAAATCAGGTAGTACTGCGGAACCCAAAAATTATAGACCGATCACTTGTCTACCGACGGTCTATAAAGTTTTTACTTCCATTTTGAGAACTAAAATTAACAAACATATTGACACCAACTCCATCATGTCTGCCTCTCAAAATGGATGTAGGAACGGGTCCCGCGGTACTAAGGAGCTACTCCTCATCGATATGGCCATTAACCAGCAGGTGCGTCGTTCCCGAAGAGATCTGTCGACATGTTGGATAGATTATAAGAAGGCCTATGACTCGGTGCCACATACATGGCTCATGAGGGTGCTGGAGTTGTATAAAGTAAATGCAACTCTACGCACCTTCCTGATGTCATGTATGGGGCAATGGAGGACGGTGCTTCGCTATCCAGGATGTCGACAAATCCTGAGGAATAGCGAGCCAATAAGGATTGAGCGAGGTATATTCCAGGGTGACAGTTTGAGTCCACTTTGGTTCTGCCTAGCCTTGAATCCTCTAAGCACGCTGCTGGAGGATTCAGGGCTAGGTTATCGATTGAGGAGAGGTGGTCAGGTTATATCTCACCTCCTTTACATGGATGACCTGAAACTCTTTGCCCCCAACAATTTGCAACTGCTGGAGCTACTGAAGGTAACCGAAACTTTCAGTAGCGCCATCAGGATGGAATTTGGTGTGGACAAATGTGCAGTCATGCATGTAAAACGAGGGGAGATCGTGGAATCCGTGGGAACCCAACTCTCGGATTCCATACAACTAAGATCCCTCTCCTCAATCGAAACCTACAAGTATTTGGGTATGTCGGAAGCGTTAGGTGTCAACGCTGCTGACATGAAGCAATCGCTGAAGGAGCGCTTCTTTAACCGCCTGAATAAAGTATTAAATAGTCTTTTATCAGGTGGAAACAAGGTGCGCGCCTTCAACGGTTGGGTCATGCCGGTTTTGATGTACTCTTTCGGCATACTCAAATGGACTCAGACGGAACTTGACGCCCTGGATAGGAGGGTCCGCACACTGCTGACCGCAAATCGCATGCATCACCCACGTTCATCGGTGATGAGACTGTATATCCCGCGGAAGTGCGGAGGTCGAGGCTTCTTAAATGCTAAGACCCTGCACAACCGTGAGGTATGCAGTCTCAGGGAATACTTCCTAGAAGCCGACGTGGGGATGCACCGAGATGTGGTCACAGTGGACAAAGGCCTCACCCCGCTTTCCTTAGCTAACGAGAACTGGCGCAAACCTATAGTATTAGATACTAATGACCGCAGGGAGGTATGGCAGAGCAAAGAGCTTCACGGGCGCTTTTACCGGGCCTTACATGGGCCGGATGTAGACCTGTTAGCGTCCGTATCCTGGCTGCGATTCGGTGACCTATTTGGGGAAACCGAAGGTTTTGTCTTTGCGATTATGGACGAAGTTATGATGACGAACAACTACCGGAAATATATTGTGAAGGACGGCACGGTTGACATCTGTCGGGCATGCCACCGTCCCGGGGAATCAATCCGACACATTATCTCTGGCTGTTCTCGTCTGGCTAACGGAGACTACTTGCATAGGCACAACCTTGTAGCCAGGATTATCCACCAGCAACTTGCTCTGAAATACAGTCTTGTGGAATCGGAAGTACCGTACTACAGATATGTGCCCGACCCAGTCCTCGAAAATGGCAATATCACGTTGTATTGGGATCGATCTATCATCACTGACAGGACTATTGTTGCCAATAAGCCAGACATAGTGGTGATAGATCGATTAGAGCGTCGCACAATGATTATTGATATAGCGGTCCCGCATGACGAGAACCTCGTGAAAGCTGAAAAAGATAAACAGATTAAGTATCTTGACCTGGCTCGCGAGGTTGTCGACATGTGGGATGTGGATACAGCAATCATTGTGCCGATAGTCGTGACGGCTAATGGCATAATAGCCAAGAGCCTCGACCAACACCTGAAGAGGCTCTCGTTAGGCAGCTGGATCAAGGGCTTGATCCAGAAAGCGGTACTCCTGGACACGGCGCGTATTGTCAGGAGGTTCCTCTCTCAGGAGCCCTGACCACCGGTAGCTTGGACCCTGTTCCCGACACCGGTGGGATACTATTTTTTATATTTTTAAATGTTTATATTTTTTTTGCTGTTTTTATATGAATATTTAAAAATGTAATTAATATGTTAAAAAATTAAATAAAGGAAAAAATAATAATAATAATAATATTTATTGAATAAAAACGTTTACAAAAAGTGTACATTTAGGCAATAGTAAGATTTCCTAAACAATTATAATACCTAAAAATAAATTAAAACTAAAACATGTTAATTACAAGTGCAAGTCAGTAATGATGTTTCGGAATTACAGTATTAGGTAGCGACCCGCCCGATCTAGGTTAATTCAAACCTGTGTTTCAGGCCATCACTTTGCATTTTAATTAAATTGGAACAATAAAATTTAAAACTAAACTAATATAAAACAATTAATTAATAACTATGAGAAAAAGCATATTGGTACATTTATATCTAAAACTAAACCTATGTAAATATACAAAAGTAAATACTTACGAGGGATAAATTATCGTCATGACAAAATTTCTAGAAGATTTTCTGTGTCTGTGTAATTGAGTGTCGCTAAATGTTCTGCTAACAATTTACTACATTTTTTGTAACGTACACTATAGAAGCTTAGTAACTTGTTGAGCCTATTATACAGAAAAGGTCCTAAAAACACATAAAATCGATTAGCAAACGCATGTCTAGTTTGAGGCTTTATGCAAACCAAATCCTTCCTTCTCTTGTCGCTAGGTGATGTCGCTGGGTCAAAAGGAAGTGCAGTGTGCTGGTGTAATACTATGTTTAGTACAAATAATTGCCGTATTGTTAGTACATTACATGCTATGTAGAGCTGGTGCGTAGGAAATGTAAAAGGGCGAAATGTTGCAACCTTTAGAATTGCTCTTTGAGCACGCTCTAGAGGGAGTAAAATTGTTTTTGCAGCACCGCCCCAAGAAGTTATGCAATAGGTAAGAATGGATTGACACAAACCTAATAAACCTGTTTAATTAATTTAAAGTCTGCTATGGTCCGCAAATTCTTAAAGACATATATTAATTTGCGCACTCTAGCACAAAGTAAATCGATGTGTTTACGGAAGTTTACATTGGAGTCAATAGTGACACCCAGATATTTTAAATGGTCAGCTTTAGCTAAAGTGGGGCAGGAACATGCAGTGTCAGCGCACGTGCTACAATTATGTGAGTAAATGTTTAGATTAGTAAGCGGTATGTTAGTATTTCTCATTGTAAATAAAATGTATTTTGTTTTATCTGTATTTAATGTTAGTAGATTATTATGAAGCCAATTAGACACACTGTTAAAACCATTCTGAGCATGTTCATAGACTTCAACTCTTGATTTAGGTGAGAACAATAGAGCGGTGTCATCCGCATAAGACAATATGACACCATTTTGGAGTGCCAAGCAGCAAAGTTCATTTATATAGATTAAAAATAACGTAGGGCCCAAAATGCTGCCTTGGGGAATTCCAAAACAACTATTTTTAAGTTCAGAACTTGTATACTGACCAATTTTTACACATTGCTGACGATCGCTAAGATAATCAGAAAATAGTTGAAGTTGTGCTCCTCTTATCCCAAGTGTTTCAAGCTTGTGCAAAAGTAAAGTACATGAAATGGTATCGAAGGCCTTGGCAAGGTCTAGAAAGATCCAAATTGTGTGCATACCATTATCTAGATTGGTAGTCACATAATTAGTCAATTTGTGTACTGCTTGTCCAGTTGATCTTTTGGGCCTAAAACCAAATTGACTATCTGAAAGTAGTTTGTTATCTTCCAGATATTTTATCAATCTACTGTTAATTATTTTTTCTAAAATTTTTGAAAGGCCTGTTAACACTGAGATGGGTCTGTAGTTATTCACATAGTTTTTGTCTCCAGATTTGACGACAGCTTTTTTAAGCAACTTAGGGAATTTACCTTTAGATAAACATAGCTGAAAAATGTGTGTTAGCGGCGGGGCAAGGAGGTATTTAAACCTCTTAAGTATATTATTAGGTATTTCATCCCACCCAGTAGCACAAACATCTTTTAACCCGTTTATTATTCTTACTACTTCGCAAACGTCAGTATCTAATAAAACAAATGAATTTAATGTAGAGGATGTCGTCGGGTTTTGACAGGAAGAATTACTAGAATGTAAAGATTTTTCAGCCAAGTTTTTACCAACGTTAGCAAAAAAGTTGTTTACTTTATTCATTGCTTCGGATGGGCTTGTCTCTGCAGATAGTAAGTCAAACGGAGGTTCGGGATTTTTCGATCTAAATGTATTCGTTTTTATAAATTTCCACACAAGTTTACTATTTGTCCCCGCCTTCTGTAATTCATTTTTATCATACTGCTTTTTTAGTTTTTTTCAAAAGATTATTACAGAAGTTTCGATACCTTTTGTACGTAACAGAAAGTATTTCGTTATCAGGTGTGAGTTTCAATTTCAGGTGAAGTTTGTCTCTATGTCTTATACAACGAACGAGACCGGGTGTAATCCAGGGTTTAATACAACTATACTTTCTAGGCATTGTCTTAGTAAACGTGTTTTTCCTTATTGCATATTGTAGCGAATCTATGAAATACTTTAACGTAATATTTGCATCGTCTGAATTATAAACTGGGTCAAAATTAATACCGCGTAAGTCACTTTCCAGGTTTGTCATATTGACTTTAGTGTAGCTACGCATGCAGTTTTTTCTAGGTGAACATATTTGTAATGTTAGTAAAACAGCTTGATGATCGGTAAGCGAAGAATTAGTAACCAATGTTTTAGATGGATTTTTTGATTTTAAAATGACATGGTCTAAGCATGAGCCACTCTGATGCGTAGGGTGATAGTGAGCTGGTAAAAGTCCATGAAATGAGCAAATGTTTAAATAATTGTGTACATGGGTATCGGTGTTCCCGGAAGCAATGTTTATGTTAATATCGCCCAAAAGTACTATGTTTTTAAAAGATGTAATGTTTTTTAAATTGGTGTCGAGCGAGTCTAAAAACCTATCCATATTTTGAGAAGGCGGCCTATAAATAGCCATAACTACTGTATCGGGAATAATTTTAATTATTAACCAATTACTATCTTGGGATACAGGTTCTTCTTTTGTTGTTCGTAAATTATTTTTGATATAAACTACTAATCCATCGTTCTGGTTTATGTTTCTGTCAGTTTTATAAGAATAGTAACCGTCAAGAGATGGTAAATTGACTGTCTGTTTTGACAACCAACATTCTGTTAGGACGATTATATCACAGCTTAAATCAAGATTCTGTAACAACACTTCGAATCCGTTCATGTTTCTATTTATGCTGCGAATATTCTGTGTGAGTAGGGTTAAGGTTTTTTCACCAGGTTGAATATGGTGTTTACAGTCCCTAACATTACAGATTTTAGATTCGGACACAGAAAAACTATCTAGATCACAAATAAGCTGATTTGTCATGATTGTTACAAACTAAGTGGAAATATAAATATAGGATAAGCTACCTGTTTGTGTGCTAACTAAATAAAGTATTCGGTGGCGCTCTTAGGCACCGTCATAGTCTATTGAGTTGATGTAGTTGATCTCTGCATATTTGCGCGCCGGGCAACTTACGTCACCTGTTGGATGGTCACATTTCCTCTTGAAGCGCTTGCACGTCGCACATTGAGCGGGAGAAGATTTGCTGCTACATTCCTTGAAGGAGTGTCCAGTCACTCCACAGTGGTTGCAAGTAGGACTAGTTTCCCGGCAAAACTTGGCTGCGTGTCCGAACTGCTGGCAATTGAAGCACCTGGTGACTATCGTGAAATCTCTCACAGGGCATGATGTCCAATTTATAAAAATTCGGCTTTGATTTATAAGTAGTTTTCTTATGCTAGCAGGCACTTCCAGGATGTAGTTACAGGTAGGAAGGTCTTTTTTACCCGATTTATGGCTCAATTTGATGCTCTCAAGGAAGGACTCACAAGTGATATTCGGCAACTTATCTGAAAGGTTCTGCTCGTAAATACAATCAAATACCTCTTTCTCGGTAAGGGTTACGGGAACACCAATCACGGCGACCCTAGGGCGGCGTTTAGAAGGTTCTTCTACTGTAAGGCCCGATGATACTAATTTTTCCGAATTCTTAAGCTTGTCAATATCGCCTCTGCTTTCGGTGCTAATCAGAACGCCTCCATTTTTCACTTTTCTCAAGCTACGGACATGGAGCTTAAGTTGTTCGGGGGAGATAATCTTTTGAACAAGCGACTTGGTGTCGTCACTTGTTTGGGTCTTATCACTGGGATAGATGGCGACTGATCTCAAATTTGCAGGACGGATGTAGTTATCGGAACCTTTCTTCACCATGCTAGCAAAAGTGGTATGTTCTGATGGATTAAGCTTCGTTTCTACGACCTCTTTGAACTGCTGGAGAGAGTTCGCAACGTTCTGGTGAACCTGTAGGTGCTGGATTGTGGTATGGGCCTGGATTGTTTTCTGCTTCAACGATTGGTATAAGACAGCCATCTGAGAAGTCCCACTCGAGACCTTACGGCAAAGAGTGGAGACACGAAGCTTCTGGTCTGAGTTCATTTTCCCCTCACCGACAATAGTGCAGACTTCGTTCAGAATCGTATCAATAGATCCTAACCATTTCTGTACCTCTGGCGTACTGATGACTTCGATCGGCAATTCATTCTCTTCGGGTACTGGTGGGCTTTGGTCACTGGGGGGTAATGGTTCATTAGGCGTCGGTGGAGGACTTCTCCGTAGTAATTGGCTACGACCAAACGGGCTCGCTCCTAGGTTAGACATACTACTAGAAACACTTTATTTATCGTTTATAAAAATTAATTAGTTCATCTTGCAACTTCGGTAAAAACACTCTTGAAAGTCGGTAAAAACTTACAAGTCACACGCGACACACTTTACTTATATACTGACGGCGCAAATAATTATATTTATTTGTCTTATTTGTTTATTTCATTATATAGTTAATAAATACAAAACACACGTCCGCTTAGTCTCGCGTCTTGCCAAGCGAATCATATCACATTGGGAGCGGGTTGTGGCAAAAACAGTTCTATGCGAAAATGACACATTCGCAACTTTATCGTGGATGTAACGATTTTATATACATATTATATTACATATAATAATAATATTTAATTATATATAATATAGTAGGATAACAGGATGTAACCAGTGGAGGAAAGACCTTTTTAGCTTCGATGCTGAATGTGATGAGGAGGTTGTTTACTTGACTAAGATGAATTTTTCTTGGTGTGTGCCATCTGTGCTCAGCAAAGAGTTTCTAAATCTTCTTTGACTCACACTTGACTTCAGTTGATGACAGCGATGCTGGTCATTACTTCAAAAAAATTATTTACTTTAACAGCACTACGTTCACTGCAACTGAGATCAGTTCCAGTGGACGTTGAAAGGGTTTTTGGCATGCTCCTTTCGATCTCTATGCTTATTTTCTCTGTTATAGTAAATGATTTTTCAGTTTCTGTTGCTGGTAATCACTGAGCACTACGTCATCATCATCGCTGTCGACAACTGAAGTCGAGCTCTGAGCAAAAGCATTTTTGAATTATCTTTATGATGAATCTAGTAATTGTGCCATTAGATGGATTTTAGAAGATAAACTATGAATTGTCACGATTGCGAATACCAATTTAATTAAAACACAACGTTCAATGTTATGTAACTTCTTTGATGTAATAAAATATAGAAAACGAATAAAAAAAATATCGGTATTATTCTTTTTATCCGGAGAGTAAAACAAATGTTATCCGGATAACATTTTCGACGGATATTGGGATAATTTGGATTTCCAGATATCCGGATGGCATGCTCTAGTTTTAATGTTGTATTTCCTGTGCGTGTCCCAAAAAAAACTTGTTTTCTTGCTTTCTTTCTAATCTTTTTGCTAAGACCATAAGAGATAAATTTACGTCCACAGCATTATGTCGTATGGCATTTTACTGTGGGGTCGGGTTGTTGACATTGAATACATCTTTATTTTGCAAAAGAGAGCTGTCAGAGCCATTTATAATCCACATCGCCGCGAATCTCTCAGGAAACTTTTTAAAAGGATTGATATTAAGACCTTGCCAATTCATTTATGAAAATATTATGCATGTAAGGAAAAATTCACATCTTTTTAATAATATAAGTGATAGACATAATTTTAATACTAGAAATAGAGATAAACTAGATTAACCATTTTTCAGATTATCTAAAGTACATGCATCTTTTATGGGGTACTGTGTTAAATGTTACAACAAAATATCTTGTGACAAATTATAATTAAATGAAAGAAAATTTGGAACTCATATTAAAAGTACACTTTGTAAACAAGCATATTACAAATTAGAGGATTATATCCAAGATAAGAGTGCTTGAAAACATACTGGTCCTGCTTCATAGGACAATTTAGAATCAAGACAAAATCAAACAGGTCGCTAATTTAAATGGCATGACTGTGGCAACACTCGAATTGTTTACATCTCCGCGTATTTAAAATTTGCAGACAGTAAAAATAAAGATCTAAATGGTATCTAAGTGGCGTAACAAAATGTTATAAGTATTTTGCAATAGTGATATTGTTTGTGACAATTTAGAACCAGTGAAGTATCAATTATGCCAATAGTGTAATACGAAAACTAAAACCAGTGCTAAACGAGTTATACACAGTAAATTGGTGCTTCCTGTAACGTAACAACTTCAAAACTCAAACATTTGGTATGAATAATTACTTGAGTGGCAATTTTATGAACCCAATGTACTAAAACTTAAAAACAATAAACCATTCATACCGTATTAAAAAGATACTATGCTGACTAAGCGAACTAAAGGAACTACGCAACTCGCCGTAAGAGGGCCAAACCTACTATTAGTGTTACCAACGTAGAAATAATTATTTGTACGTAAAATTATTAGCATGGGGGATGAAAACATAACTTTGAGAAAGATCAAATCCTCCTATAATCGAATCTCAATCGAATTGCAGGCGTCGCGTCGGCCCTAGCGGACCCGTCGATTCTGCTGACATCTCTTTGAGGCGCGCGTGGAACACAACGCGCCGTCGACCCGGGCCTGGTCCTTATCGGATGGTGAGCTACCCATTGTTCACCGTCCGCAAGCCCGCGCCTACGGTGGCCGGAAATCGCCTCGCGATTCCCGACGCCCTGGGCGTCTCCTCCTGCGGCGGTTAGGGGCGCGAAATTTGCCTCTCCCTTACGCGTTCCGTCTCCTCCTTCGCGAGCATTACCGCTTCACAGAAGGAGGTGAAGGCCTCCCATTTCCTCTCGCTCCGTACCATGGCCTGAACCAGGGCCGGACGCGAGAGATCACCGTCGCCGATCGCCTCTACGAAGACACGGCGATGCTCCACCCAAGCTGGGCAGACCTCCTCCGTATGCTCCACCGTGTCTTCCAGGCGATCCACATAATGGTGACACCCGGGCGTTTCCTCCCGCCTTATCCTGTGCAGGAACCTCCCGAAACAGCCGTGTCCGGTGAGGACGCCGTGGCGCCTCTCTAGCCACTCCTCAAAGAGGGGGAAAAATAAATCTCCTAAAGAACAAATAATGACTATTAATAAATGCAACCTGACCTTTTCAAAACCTACTGACATTGCAAATGCATTTAATAATTATTTTATAGATGAAATTGAGAATAATATAAAAAACTGACATGAAATTCGACAATAAATTAGACAATTTAACAAGACAATCCATGTTTATGCAGCCTATTCCAACAACTGACATTGTTTCGGCTATAGAATCACTTAAAAATACAAGTACTGTAAGATTCGACGGTATGTCAACAAAGATAATGAAATTTGTAAATGAACTTATAGCACCCGTATTAGCGCATATTATGAACCTTAGTATTGCTGACGGAGTTTATCCTGAAGACTTGAAGAAAGTTATTATTAAACCACTTCAGAAAAAAGATAACAAAACTGACATGAAGAACTATAGGCCAATAGCTAAAATTACGGTATTTAAAAAAAAATCGGAAAAATTATTTATAAGTCTCTGTATTGCTATCTCAATAAATTCAACTTATTATGCAAGGAACAAAATGGCTTTAGAAAGAATACTACGATTAACATGGCTATTTTTTTTTACGTAGCATTATGTTAGCAGTAGACCAAAAAGCTCCTATTTGTGCTATTTACACAGATATGACCAAAGCCTTCGATTACGTAAAGCACGACGTTTTATTAGATAAACTACATTCTACATCATACATCATTCATCATTCATTCATTTTTTCGTCATTCTACATTTTAAAACTACTCAAATCCTATCTTCACAACTGATTGCAATGTACAGAGATTGCAAGAGTACCTATGTGAAAAAACCAATTTTGAAAAGAATTATCTCATTCGTGATAAATGAAGTTTGGTGTCCCACAGGGTAGCGTCCTTGGGCCACCACTTTTCTTAATCTATACATATAAATGATCTGTCAACGGTGACTCAACATCAAATGGTGATGTTTGCGGACGACAGTACTGCCATATTGAAATGCATTGATCGCATTATCAAGATGACATAAATAATACCCTATCGGACATAATTAATTGGCTTAGCAAAAATAATTTAGTTATAAACTTAAAGAAAACTGCAGTTTCACCAAAGAACTGAAGTAACAAATGTAAATATCAGACATAGTAACTGTGACATTGATCAACTTAACTGGAAGGTCCACATAGATGACCTAAGTAAGAAAATAAACAAATCAGCGTACGCACTTTTCCAAATTGGTAGAAAAATAAATAAGGATGCGTTACTTGTTGCATATCACGGCATAGTAGCCTCAATTTTGCGATATGGTATTATGTTTTGGGGCAATTCTACTGTTAAAGATATCGTTTTTAAGGCACAAAAGAGATGCGTAAGATCAATGTGTGGTCTGAAAATTGATGATAGCTGTGTGCTGGGCATTTCAGTTCTAAATGCACAAAAAAGATTTTGAAGTGTTATGTTTGTGCCAAATTGGGCCATTTATCAATTAACTGTTCCAGATTACCGACTCGGCTAATAAAACTGATAAACCTAAAGAAAAAGACGTGATGCGTATTGAAACAAATAATTCTAGTGACAATAAATATTTAATGTGTCTGAAACTCAACGGTGAAGTTGTTCAAGGCTACTTATTTGGGCAGCCAATGTACGCTGATTCGTCACAGTGAGGCTGTTAGGAGGGGAGTAACGTGGACTGATAGCAACTTACCGACTATGCGGGGTATAGGCGAGAGTATAGTAATGCCATTGGGTGTATCAAATGTCACTATTGAAATTCAAGGTATTGTGGAGGAGGTCAACGCGTACGTCGTTGATGATAGCGTTATTAAATATTCAGTTTTAATTGGATACAGTTTCACAGAAAAACCAGGTATCGTCATAACGAAAACTACACATTCATTAATATTTACTCGTGATCATTCAGTTAAATTACAATTAAGTTTGAAAACCGATATCGTAATACCCCCTTGCGAAATGTACCCATTACCGTGTATTTCTACAAACAAATATTCGGGTGTAGTCCACGTTAGTGGTTCCTTACGCCGCATGTCACAAAACGAATATTATTTGATGCCGGGTGAATATGAAATAGAAAACGGAGAGGTTAGGATACTGGTGCAAAACTTTAGTGATAATACGGTTTGTTTAAATAAGGATACGCTCATTACACGAGTTGTTTGTACCGGAGACTACTTGAGTATAAATTTATTAGATTTTGAAAATGCTGAGACTAATTTTGCTTCCAATTATGGTAAACAGCTTAGTGAACATGAGGTTAACAAATTAAAAGATTTGCACAAAAGGTATGAGACGTGTTTCTCGGATAACGTAAAAGATTTGGGATTGACTAATGTAATAAAAATGGAAATCGAATTAAGTGACCAATAGTTTATACGTAGACAGGTTCAATCTATGGTGAAGGAAATGATCGATGCAGGCATAGTATGCGAGTCAAATTCACCTTACGCTAGCCCAGTTTTGCTGGTAAAGAAAAAGACTGGTGAAAGCAGATTATTTGTCGGTTATCGCATTAAATAATAAAACAAAAAAAAGAAAACTATTCATTACCTTTGATTGATGATCACAGTCTAGCTGGTAATTCTTTATTTGTGAGTTTAGACCTTGTATCTGGCTACTACTAGATTCCAGTGGAGGCAAATTCTCAAGATAAGACTGCATTTGTTACTCCCGATGAGTAATATCAGTTTAAACGCATGCCTTTCGGATTAGCAAACGCTCTTTCTGTTTTTCAACGAACAATGAATAAAATACTATCGAAAGTCGGTTATACGATCGTGTATATGGATGGTGAATTGATTCCTTCACGATATTTTGGTCATGTAATGAGACGACCAGAGGAGGTACTTCAACTTATAAAAAACGCAGGTCTTACTCTTAAGGTAAAAAAATGTAGTATTTTCTATACCGAGCTTGATGGTCCTAGGATTTCATGTAAGTGGCGAGGGGATAGGCACAGGAAAGCGCAAAACATTAGCTATAGAAAACTTCCCGGTTTTACGAAACGTTCATGACGTCAGACGATTTATTTGCCTAACTAGCTTTTTCCGGAGGTTCGTTAAAGACTTCGCCCTGATTGCTCGTCCACTGACAGACCTGTTAAAGTCTAAATTCGAGTGGAAATGGACGGCGGAGGAGGCAGAGTCATTTAGAATTTTGAAGGAAAAATTAGTTGAACGCCCTATATTAGCTTTATATGACCTTCATTTAGAAACCGAAATTCATACGGCGCTTCGAAGCTGGGTATTGCTGGGTTTCTCCTACAGCGAGGTACAGACGGTTAATTTAAACCAGTGGCGTATTACAGTCGTAAAACTACAGTAGATGAGCAAAAATTTCACTCCTTTGAGTTGGAAACTTTAGCGGTTGTCGCATCTTTAAATCGTTTCCGAGTCTATTTGCTAGGGCTAAGATTTAAGATAGTCACCGACTGTAACGCACTTCGTACCACCTTAACTAAGTGGGATCTTGTACCACGAATTTCTCGCTGGTGGATCTAGTTTCAGGAGTACGACTGTGAAATTGAGTACAGACCGGGTTCGCGTATGGTTCACGTAGATGCTTTCAGTCGTGCCCCTGTCAGTGAACCAATCGATATGGATACGGAGCATGTTCTTGATGTATTACACGTAGACGTTCGTGACTGGATCGCCACGGTACAGGGTGATGATAGTGAGATAAAACGTATAAGAGACATATTAGAAGACAAAAAGACGAAGTTTGTAGCTGACGTGCGTAAGATTATCAGTTGAAAGGTAGTTATGTGTATAAAATTTTAGACGAAGGATTGCGATGTGTAGTTCCGAGGGGTTGTAGGTGGCAAGTGTTGCGTATGAACCACGATGAGGTGGGACATTTTGGCTTCGAAAAAACTTTGAGTCGTATCAGAAGCATATTTTGGTTTCCAAAAATGCGTAGGTTCACTAAGAAATATGTCTCAGCTTGTTTGGAGTGTGCGTACCATAAGGCATCTGGTGGTCCCAAAGAAGGACTTCTTCATCCCATACCAAAGTTAGAGAAACCATTTCATACGCTTCATGCCGATCATTTGGGCCCATTCATTCGCTCTAGGAGAGGCAACATGTATTTGCTCGTTATTATACGCCTTTACAAAATTTATCAATATACGAGCTGTAAAGGATACTAAGACGACCACGGCAATCAAGGCATTTAAGGAACATTTTAGTTATTTCGGCGTTCCTTCTCGCCTTATAACGGATCGTGGCTCTTGTTTCACAAGTGCAAAATTTAAGAATTTTATGGACCAATTAAAATTAAAACACATCTTAAATGCAGTAGCTACACCACGAGCGAATGGGCAGGTCGAAAAGTTTAACCGAACCATAATTGATGCTCTGAGTACAAAATGTTATGGCGGAAATGACAACTTATGGGACGATTGCATCGGTGATATATAGTTAGGTATTAATACCACTATTAATAAGACAACAGGGAAGAGTCCCTCTGAGCTGTTGTTCGGTTGCAGATTAACGAATGCGTCGGAAAATGTATTGACTGACGTAATTGCCGAAACAACTGAACGAAACGATGGTAATGCGTTAGTAAAACTAAGGTCGAATGCTAGGGAAAGGATAGAAAAATAACAGGATTGTGCTAAAAAGCAGTTTGATAAGCATAGGAAGAGTCAGACAAAATATAACGAAGGTGACTTAGTCAGGATAGAAAGGACCGTAATAAACAAAGGTCATGTAGGAAAATCACATAAACTTATCCCCAAATTCCAAAGCCCCCTATCGAATCCTCAAAATGTCCGAGAAATCTGTCATTTAGCAAATGACAGATTTCTCGTCGAAGACACCCCATTAACAAGAAAAGGTAACAAGAGGTATGAAAATGTTGTTGCGCTAGATAAAATCCATCTTTGGATAAACTTTAAAGGTTACACCAGTGTTCAGAGTGAGGGTACAGAAATAGAGGTAGAGAGAGAGTGATTTATTATTTTACATAGTAGGTGGGAACAATAATTATTCAATGTTGTCGATAATAATAATATGTTAATCTACATTGGTTAAAAAAACTTCCCTTATTGCGTGTCATTGTTAAGGATATATACATGAGCAATCAGTGCAGATAATGAATAGTATTGAGAATTCGATGTCGCATATTATGATTACAAGATAGTGAGTAAGATTATACGATGTGAGCACAATTTGTTATAAGAGGTCAGTGCAGAATATGAATGGTACCAAGATAACGGTGCCGCACAGCCGACCAAAGATCGTGACAGATTGTGCAAGAAACAAAGAATGAGGATGCAGATCCAGCTTCATGAATTTGAATTGTAATAAAGATTTGTAACCTAGATAAAAACGATAAGCTAAATTGAGATAAACTTAGATATAATATGAATATAAAGACATTTCGAAATTTTGATTGTAATGATAATTTGTGACAGACATTGATTGTCATAAGAATGTAGTATATTAGCTGAACTATTAAGTAAATTTGAATTTATATTGTGATAATGAATTATTGAAGAATGAAATTAGTTGTAGAAGTATGTATTCATAGCCAAGTAGTTATTACATATATATATTTTCCTTTCTCCATCATTTGTTATGTATTTTTACATAAATTGGAAGTGAAATGGATTCATTCGCTGTTCGACGCTGAACCGAACACTCGAAACTGAAAAATAAATCAGTTTATCTCAATATAATCATCGTTTAATTTGAGAGATAAAGAGTAGATCTTTTATATGACATTGATTTTACATTCTGTGATTTCTTCATCACACGCTGACTGAATAATTAAAAAAAAAAAAAACAGTGGCACTCCGGGAGTGCCGACAGAAGTGAAAACCGAAAAAAAATCGGCACCGCGGTAATCAACGCGTTGATGTCTTTTTAACCATCTTACGAATTTTCGATCAGGTCACGTGTCCTTACGCGAGTTTAACATTTTTTACCCATTACAAAAAAAGCGCACAACACCACTAAAGAAGTTTTCACTTCAAAAAAAAAATGGAAAATCGGCTACTTTTACAATGTTTGTAAGTACATATGTGAGAGATAAATTAATTATGTGACAAATACATGGTTTATCACATAATTAATTTATCTGTCGTTGCTTCATTTTTAATTATTTTTACCTATTATGGTATAGTAATTTTATTCTGGGTGCATCGTCTTCACATATATTTATTTAGCTAATGTACGTACTTATACAAACTATTGTAAAACATTTTAAAAGAGTAACGGTGGAGTTTCTTGCCCATTCTTATCCATACGAAAACTACCTTTTGGAAGGGGCGACTAGAATCAATTATATTATTTTGTAAATTTTGACGTTCAAAAGTGCCATACATGGGCTGGAACACGAAGTCCAATCTTGGCCACCAGCTCAGGGACGTCGGTAGACACGTTCGTTATACTAAGTAGGAAAGCAAGATCTGCAATTTTTCTTCGCTCGTATAAAGGAAGAATATGAAATTTCCTACACTGACTAGTAGTTAGGAAGATAAGTATTTGAACGATATTAAGTGTACCTTAAAAATCTTTTTTGTATACTTTCAAGGCGATTAATTTAAACGTTGTAATTTAGATTCCAAATTTGAGATGCATATTCGAGATGGCTACGGACAAAAACACAGTATTGAATTTTCATGTTTTTGACATTCTTTAACTCAGAGGAGACCCTAAAAATAAAACCCAATGTTTTAGTAGCCTTGTTGACTATATAGTCATATGTAGCAAAAGGCGTTAAAGCGTTGGTCTGGGATTCATGCTGGCATAGGTTCTGATCTCGTAAAGCACAGCGCGGTTTTTTGCAAACATTAATATTTTTGTTTGCAATAATATTTTTTTTATATATTGCTGCTTTTTTTTATTAATTTTGTTATTGCAATAAAGGGTTTAGAATAAAAAATGCGTGATATGTGATAACAAAATCAAAAAAATTAACAAACTGCTACAATTATTTATCATTACTTCAGCTGAATAAGATGTGAAATGGATGTTAAGAAACTTATAAGCAATTTGTATTGTTTTGACTTATTTAAATTATTATATGTTTTAAATTTTAAATGGATTTTTTTCACTATAAATATTAAGCTTTGATCATGGTCGAGGTAATTAAGCCATAAATAAGAATATTAGACTAAGTACTCAAAATGTAAAAAAAAAAAACTACTTACAAAATAGGTGATTTTGAGGTTAAGTGGGCAGTTTGTTTACATTAATTATTTTACATTTTCTTTGGCTTTAGTACATATTGGTTGGTATTGAGGTTATAGCTTAAGTATTCATTTTCTTTACGAAAAGAAGATTGAAACTAAACCTCAAATTTTAATCCTAAAATAATAAAATAATAATCAAAAAATGCCGTAACGGAGGTGACGTGACAGCTGTCACCTCCAATAAAAACAAGGAAAATTGGAATGAGAACTAAATGTTGACGAAATCAGCCGCACGTTTAGCACGCCCACCACCTCCGGACTCCTCGCTCAGCTCCACCTCGTCGCCGCCGGTACCCAGCCCCACTGTGAACGCTACGACGACACCGGCCGCGGTAGTAGCGTCGAGCTCGAGCGACGAGTATTTTTCCCCGCCGACGTCGCCAACACCTGTACGTCAGCAGGGGAGAGGCCGGCCACCGAAGAAATTGGGACTTAGCGGCCAACCGGCCCCGAGTCGGGTCCCCGCTGCCGGTGGTTGTGTGCAGCGTATGAGATGGACTCAGTCTATGAACGCAAATGTCATGCGCGCTTATTACGGGTCTACTGAGGGCGGAACTAACCTCACTGCGTACCGTGTTAGTATGCTGTCTTTGTTTCAGGAACTAGAGCCAACCGTCAACGTCTCGGCCCAACGACTTTCGGATCAGGTGCGTGTCATCCATCGCAATCACAGGTTGGACGATGCCGCACTTGATAGGCTGCGCTCAGAGGTACTGATCAACTCCGACACAAACCGCGGCAAAAGCGTCAAATATTCATGCAATCCCGCCGCGGTTCAATTATTTTGTTGAAGAGGAGGATGATAGGGTTGCCACAGTAAGTAGTCAGTGTAATGTCCCATTGATGAGCGCATTGGAGGATGCGTTTCGCGAGTATAGGTACACTCCGACCGATCTTAGACCCCGATTACCACGCCTTACCATGCTCAAAAAAAATAGGGCGCTGGTGCGTACCTTGGATCTTAGGATTTTTTTCGAGAGCAGCGAGGATCTCATTGATACACACTCGATCCTGTATTACGCGGCTGTTGCAGCATGTCATTTAGCTAATGTTAAGTTCCCAAATTGTGATGGAATTACTCAACCAAAACCAGCTGTACCAGCCTGGCAGTGCAGGATCGAGCGACGTATCGATGGGGGCAGGATACTCATCGGCAAGCTACACTGGGAGGGCAATACACGACCACGAGTGATGCGCTTTGTAAGGCGGACATTCTCGGAGACTGGAATCAGTCCTCAAGAATACATGTCCCGTGTCACAGAGCGCATCGACTTCCTGAAGCAGAACGTTTGTGCATGGGCGAGCCGTATTCGGCGGTATAAGCGGTGAGTTGATTGATACACGCATAATCGCATGTTCTAGAGTGATGAGAGGTGGGAATATAGAGCTTGGAGGGATCTGAACAAAATATGACAGACGTGTGCCGCCCGGATGATGTCACCACGAGTGCATTCTAGCGCAGCATATGGTCGGTGCCCGTCTGCTACGCTGAGGCTGACTGGATACGAGATGTCGAGCGAGTATGTGAAACTATACCAGAAATGGAAAAACTGCAAATCATGCCATTAGATATAGCCAGAGCAGTCCGTCAGTTACCGAATTGGAAGTCACCGGGACCGGATGGACTGCACAACTTTTGACTAAAATGGCTAATTAGTTCACACACTTGCCTGGCATCTCAGTTCCAGACATCCTTAGAGTCTGGGTCACTACCACAGTTTCTTACAGCACGCGTTACCCACCTGCTCCATAAGTCAAGTAGCCCCACGGAAGCCAAGAATTATAGACCGATCACATATTTGTCGACGGTTTATAAACTTCTTACATCCATTTTGAGAGCGAAAATTAACACACACATTGACAATAACTTGATTATGTCTGCATCTCAAAATGGATCTAGAAATGGATCCCGCGGTACTAAGGAGCTATTCCTCATCGGCATGGCCATAAACCAACAGGTGGTTCGATCCCGCAAGGATTTGTTAACATGCTGGATAGATTATAAGAAGGCCTACAACTCGGTGCCACATACATGCCCCATGAGGGTGCTGTAGCTGTGCAAGATAGATACAACTCTGCGTTCCTTCCTGATGTCGTGTATGGGGCAATGGAGGTCGGTCCTACGCTATCCAGGGTGTCGGCAGATCCAGGGGAATGATGAGCCTGTATGGATAAAACGGGGAATATTCCAGGGCGGCAGTTTGAGTCCACTTTGATTCTGCTTAGCCCTGAATCCTCTAAGTACACTGCTCGAGAATTCAGGACTAGGGTATCGGCTGAAGAGAGGTGGACAGGTCATATCTCACCTCCTCTACATGGATGACTTAAAACTCTTTGCCCCCAACAAATTGCGACTGATGGAGCTACTGAATATAACTGAAACATTCAGTAGCGCCATCGGGATGGAATTTGGTGTGGACAAATGTGGAGTCATGCATGTAAAGCGAGGGGAGATTATGGAATCCGAGGGAACTCAACTCTCGGACTCCATACACCTTAGATGCCTTTCCTCATCCAAAAGCTACAAGTATTTGGGTATGTCGGAAGCGTTAGGCATCAACGTTACTGATATGAAGCAATCGTTAAAGGAGCGCTTCTTTAGTCGCCTGAAGAAGGTATTAATTAGTCTTCTTTTAGGCGGAAACATAGTGCGCGCCGTCAACGGTTGGGTCATGCCGTTTTTAATGTACTCTTTCGGCATTCTCAAATGGACTCAGACTGAACTCGACGCCCTGGATAGGAGGGTCCGGACACTGCTGACCGTAACCCGGATGCATCACCCACGATCATTGGTAATGAGATTGTACATCCCGCGGAAGTACGGAGGTCGAGGCTTTTTAAATACGAAGACCCTCCACAACCGCGTGGTGTTCAATCTCAGAGAATATTTTTTAAAAGCCGAAGTGGGTATGCGTCGTGATGTGGTGGCAGTGGAGGTCGGTCCTACGCTATCCAGGGTGTCGACAGATCCAGGGGAATGATGAGCCTGTATGGATAAAACGGGGAATATTCCAGCTCTGCATGGCTAAAGAGAACTGGCGCAAACCTTTAGTTCTTACTACAGATGACCGCAAAGAGGTATGGCAAAGCAAAGAGCTTCACGGACGCTTCTATCGGGCTCTTTATGAGCCCGGTGTAGACTTTCTAGCGTCCGTATCCTGGCTACGTTTTGATGAACTTTTCGGGGAAACTGAAGGTTTCGTCTGTGCAATTATGGACAAAGTTATCTTGACGAATAACTACCGGAGACATATTATGAAGGATAGGACGGTTGACGTGTGTCGGGCATGCCACCGTCCGGGTGAGTCCGTCAGACATATTATCTCTGTTTATTCTTGTCTGGCTAACGGCGAGTACTTGCACAGACATAACCAAGTGGCCGGGATTATTCACCAGCAACTTGCTATGAAATATAAGCTTGTAGGTTCTGAGGTATTTATTTTAATGAGGTATGTATTTATATTATTCTGAGGCACATACTTGTAATACGGTTACAAGTATGTGCCCGACCCAGCTCTCGAAAATGACCATGTCACGTTATACTGAGATCGGTCTATCATTCCTGACAGGACTATTGTTGCCAATAAGCCTGATATAGTGGTGATAGACCGATTAGCGCGCTGCGCAATGATAGTCGATGTTACCATTCCACATGACGGGAACCTCGTGAAAGCTGAGAAAGAGAAAGAAATAAAATATCCCGACTTAGCCCACGAGGTTGTCGACATGTGGAATATGAGCTCAGCTATTATTGTGCCGATTGAACATCTCTCGAGGCTCTCGTTAGGCGGTTGGATCAAGGACCTGATTCAGAAGGCAGTACTCCTCGATACGGCTCGCATTGTGAGGAGGTTCCTGTCTCTGCAGCCCTAACCACCGGTAGCTTGGACCGTGTTCCCGACACCGGCAGAATTCTATTTTTTATATTTTTAAATGTTTTTTTTAAATACTTTTTATTTTTAAAAATATTTAAAAAATGTAAATTAATAAGATTTAAAAAGAATAAACGGAATATTAATAATACTAAAATAATTTCAAAAATTTTCGGTCAATCTGCAAGAAATACGACAAACACCATTTGAAACGAGCTTAAAAATTCGTTATCACAAATTCAGGCAATAACGAATGTGTTGTTTATTAAGTTGGTACGGTAAATATTTTAAGGCTAAAATATAGCAGTGTCCCATTTGAAGTCTTAATATTATCGTGCGAAACATAAACGTTCTTGTTTATGCCTTTCTGTCAAAAATGGTTTCCTAGCTGGTTTTCAGTGATGCAAGCCTTCAGAGTGCACAGAGTTCGTGGTTATTGTTGGTGACAAGTATTTAGGTATTAGCGGTGTTGTGGTTATTGTTTTCAAAATGCAGTCAAATATAAATATTGAAGGGAGATCAAATATTATTGCGCTGCGTAAAAGTGAATGTAATTTACACAAATATCGAATGAAACCGGACTAAGTGTTGGTGTTATCATTTAAATATTTCGTATTTTACTAAACATAAAACTTAATCAAAGGTTTTGTTGATAGAACAGAGGCATTGTTGAGACAGAAGATGTCTTTAAAGTCTTAAATCCATTATGAGGTTTATTTAATTCGATTAGTGAATGATAAGTAATTATTATGTGTAATAAATACTATTGTTATTCTTTGTTCTAGAGAAATACTGTGAGGGTGAAGAGATATAAGGAAGAGGCTTATTATCGAGGAGTAGCGATGTCAAATGGTGAATGAATATGAAACAAATGGTTTCATACCCACGAGATATTTTGCTGAATTATTAAACACGTCATTATGAACCGTTTGCTGTGCACTCTGAAGGCTTGCATCACTGAAAACCAGCTAGGAAACCATTTTTGACGGAAAGGCATAAACAAGAACGTTTATGTTACGCACGATAATATTAAGACTTCAAGTGGGACACTGCTATATTTTAGCCTTAAAATATTTACCGTACCAACTTAATAAACAAGAGATTCGTTATTGCATGAATTTGTGGTAACAAGTTTTTTAAGCACGTTTCAATATGGTGTTTGTCGTATTTCTTGCAGATAGAACGAAAATGTTTAAGATTATTTTAGTAATATTTGTTTATTCATTTTAATTCATATTAATTTACATTTTTTAATATTTCTTAAAATAAAAAGTATAAAAAAAAAACATTTAAAAATATTAAAAATAGAGTTCCGCCGGTGTCGGGAGCAGGGTTCAAACTACCGGTGGTTAGGGCTGCAGAGACAGGAACCTCCTCACAATGCGGGCCGTATCGAGGAGTACTGCTTTCTGAATCAGGCGCTTGATCCAACCGCCTAACGAGAGCCTCGAGAGATATTGATCGAGGCTTTCGGCCGTCAGGCCATTAGCCGTTACGACAATCGGCACAATGATAGTTGAGCTCACATTTCACATGTCAACTACCTCGTGTGCTAAGTCGAGATATTTTATTTGTTCCTCTTTCTCAGCGTTCACGAGGTTCTCGTCATGTGGAATGGTAACATCGACTATCATTGCGTGGCGCGCTAATCGGTCTATCACCATTATATCAGGCTTATTGGCAACAATAGTCCTGTCAGTAATGATAGACCGATCCCAGTACAGCGTGACATGGTCATTTTCGAGAACTGGGTCGGGTACATACTTGTAATACGGTACCTCAGAGTCTACAAGTTTATATTTCAAAGCAAGTTGCTGGAGAATAATCCTGGCCACTTGTTTATATCTGTGCAAGTACTCGCCGTTAGCTAGACGCGAACAACCAGAACTAATATGTCTGATGGACTCACCCGGACGGTGGCATGCCCGACACACGTCAACCGTCCTATACTTCATAATATGTCTCCGGTAGTTATTCGTCAAGATAACTTCGTCCATAATTGCACAGATGAAACCTTGGGTTTCCCCGAAAAGGTCACCGAAACGTAGCCAGGATACGGATGCTAAGAAATCTAATGTACTACTATCCCTGTTCGCGCTATGCAAGTGCACCCAAGGACAACCCCCGGTTGGTGCAAGACTATTGTAGGATATGGAAACAAAGATATTGGATTATGGGTTTGGGTGGCTAAGTGAACTGGTTATCTAGAGCTATGGAAAGACTATGGCCACTGCCTGACCAATATTTTATATAAAATACACAGGTAAAATGACAGGGGGTGACTTGCACACTCAATAATGGGCCTCCGAAAACGGTCGCTAGCACAGAGTGTCGTAGTAACAAGGGGGCAACATGTCCTGATGTGCTTCATGTGCTTATGAGGAGTGGAGAGGTATTCCACGGCTATCAGGATAATCCCGGAAGTACGGTCAAGATCCCTACCAGCATCTTACTTGAATACTTCCTTCCTCCGAGCACGTTTGCTCTTGCGAATCTCCACTCAAACCAGCCAATAAAGGGAAGAAAGAGGTGGGAGCTCTGTTCCTCGTCAGTGTTCACTCCAGCCAGCTAATTAAGGCAAGCCAGAGGTGAAGAATAAGATTTCTCCCGGGAGATAGGGTCCGTGCGGTCGCTACTGCCCAACAGCTCGCCACATGCTTCCCTTTTTTTTTTTTTTTTTGAGGTTGGGAAATCATCAAATAACTTCTCCCGCTCTGGGCGGAGCGGGAGGGCGTGTCAGACTCCGGCTGTCGAGGACAAGTCCCAGATACTTCATCGTCGACTCGACGCCGATGTGAACCCCTCCCGCCATTACCTGGGAACCCGACAGTGGCGCATTCCGAGGTCCATGAAAACCCATGGCCTCGGACTTATGCAGGGCCACCTCGAGTCCCAGCTGCCGGATCCTGTCGACGATTGTCGCAACCCCGCGTGTCGCTAGTTCGGCCGCCGCTTGGTACGACCCCCCCTGTGCCAGGACCAACGTGTCGTCAGCGTAGCGCCACATGCTTCCCTGCGGGTTAAAATTCGAGGTTTAGTTTCAATCTTCTTTTTGTTAAGAAAATGAATACTTAAGCTATAACCTCAATACCAACCAATATGTACTAAAGCCAAAGAAAATGTAAAACAATTAATGTAAACAAACTGCCCACTTAACCTCAAAATCACCTATTTTGTAAGAGTTTTTTTTTTACATTTTGCGTAGTCTAATATTCTTATTTATGGCTTAATTACCTCGACCATGATCAAAGCTTAATATTTATAGTGAAAAAATCCATTTAAAATTTAAAACATTTCATAATACAAATATGTCAAAATAATACAAATTGTTTCTAAGTTCCTTGACATCTATTTCACATCTTATTCAGCTGAAGTAATGACAAATAATTGTAGCAATTTGTTATCTATAAGTAAAATATATATAACGAATTAATATTTTTTAATTTTGTTATTACATATCATGCATTTTTAATTCTAAACCCTTTATTGCAATAACAGCATTAATAAAAAAGGCAGCAATAGTTAAAATATATTATTATTGCAAATAAAAATAATAATATTAGCAAAAAACCGCACTGTGCTTTACGAGACCGGAACCTAAGCCAGTTTGAATCTCAGACCAAGGCTTAACGCGTTCTGCTAATGCACACGTAAGTTTAGTTTGAATTTTAGCAATGCCATAAACTGGCTAAGGTCAAGCGCATGATGCGTGTGTGTTACCGCGTCTAACAAAAGCGACGGAAATTTATATTTGTTTCGGTAGTGCGGTGCGAGTACGTGACGATACGACAGTGTGTAAAGCGCAAAACTGCGTTCTCTGTGGTGCGTGTGCCGTGTTGTTTACACATACAGATATACGGACTATACCGCGTGTTCACAATAATACGACTCTTAACGTGCGCCTATCCACTTTTGAATGCTTACTGTACATTGCTCTCGAGGTATAACCATCGAGGACCACGATCTGGCATCTATTTTCAACGTATGATATAAACCATCTGTACACGCTACCCCCCCCCTCACACCAGTCGCTAGCAATTTGCGCATAAGAAGCACATGATCAATTCGATCAAAACATTTGCTGTAGTCAGTATATATATAACGTCGACTTGAGACCTCATGGACATATGCTCTGAAAGATAGTCACTACAGACCACTAGATTGGATGTGGAGGAGCGACCTTTTAAAAATCCATGTTGATGTTCGGAGAAACTTAATTTAAGTGAAGAAAAAAGTTGGACGTGTACGATTTTCTCCATAATTTTAGCGAACACGCAGCGTTTAGAGATCGGTCTATAGTTTTCAACACTATCTTTAGGTCCTTTTTTATGAATCGGCGTTATATACGGTGACTTCCAGATTTTAGGCACCACTCCCAAATCGAATGACCGTTTGAATAATAATGTCAATGGAATGGATAGACATCCGGCACATTTGGTTATAAAACGTGGTGAAATATTGTCCGGACCAGCGGATTTGTTAATATTATTCAGACAAGAGCATGTGTCGTATACTTCGATAATTATTTTTCTACTTTAGATTTGGCGACACATCTGCGAAACCACTACGGCATTTTTAGTCTTGGAACTATACGCCAAAATAGGCTAAAAGGTTGTGAGAAATTACTTACAAATGATAAAGCTTTGAAGATAAGAGGAAGGGGGTCAAAAAGTCAGTTAGTTGATAATAAAAACAAGTTGGCGGTTGTAAAACGGTTTGAACACAAGGTGGTTACTTTAGTCAGTACGTATGCTGATGCTTATCCTGTAAACAAGATAAAGCGCAACAGTAAATATCACAAGGCAAAAATTGACGTCGAGTGCCCTCAGCTTATCAAACATTATAACAGCCACATGGGTGGTGTGTATCTTTCGGATATGCTAGTAGCTCTATATCGTACCACATATAAAAGCAGACGTTAGTACACACCCATATTTTCTCAAATGCTAGATATTTGCATTAACAATGCCTGGCTCCTTTACCGTAGAGTCGCCAGGGAGTGCAGCATATAAACTTGAAGTCTTTTCGCCTTTAATTTGCCAGAGAACTCCAACACAAAGGGAGATCTAGAGCGAGAGTTCCCGGTCAAACCGATGACAGTGTACGCCATGATGGCGTAGGACACTGGCCAGACTTCGGAAAGACATACGGTCGCTGCAAGTTATGTATAAAATTTGATTATCATAACAAATAGATTATAAACGGATAACTTACGAAGAATGATTAATGATGACTAACGAAGATTAATATTTAGAAGTTGGTATTGTTTTGAGGTTTTATTTAAAATTATTTAATTATTTAATTGAAATATTTTAGAACTGTTTTTTATATTTATTATTTATTTATATATAATTTATTGTACACCACGAAAACACATAACAAAAAAATTAATCAAACACTACAAAATATACAATGGGCGGCCTTATCGCTTGGCTTATAGTGCTTATAACTGATCTCAGTACATTATTGAAATTGAAAATGTTTAAGAAACTGTATAATTTTGTACCAGACTATGATTGTAATGTAATAAACTGTTTAAAATTGTTTTTTAATTTTTTTTAATTTAATATCCCTAATTCAACACAGTGTTTCTTTCAGGCAAAATTCTCCAGTAACAAAGTAATATTTAAAATCAATTCCAATTATTATTAATATTTTAATGAATAAGATAAGCTGAACCAAAATTGTCAAAGTAACATTGTAAAAAGCCACGAAGAATAATATTCTTTACAAAAATCTTATTCTTCGTGGCTTTTTCTTGCATACAAATAAACAATTTTTTCTAGAAATTCTTCTTTTGGAGTATCTGGTCCCTCGATGCTAATCATCGTACAGTGCATCAAAGTTTCAGGTAGCATTCTGTTTCTTGTCTTATTAAATATTCCGTTCATCGTACTAAACGACCTTTTGACGGAGGCAGTGGTTACGGGAATGACAAGAAGGATTTCACAAAGTTTTTTGTAATTCGCAGTACCTTAAGTCTGCTTCTAAGATTTCTGCGATTTGATTTTCACCTGTCTCCTTGTATATTCCGCTTTCTAGAATTGACTTGATGTAAAATTTAAATGATTTAAGGTCTGCTATCACATTTTCCGCATTAAGCGTAGGAAATTTGTCACAAAACTTTCTTACTTCTGTGTCTTGTAAAGCTATTATTGAAAGGTCTCAAAACTACTTGAAAATGTCATGATATCAATTGATTTTTCATTGAATCATATCTTCTATTTCATTTCATTAAGATGTATCTTAATCCCTTTAAAATTTTCAGTTGCATTTTCATCAACAACCAGGTGCACTTCAGATTTTAATTTCTCTATTTCGAGCTGAACTTTTATTTGCAGAGGGCTATTGACATCTTCGTACTGTTTTATAATATCCTGCAAGTGTAATTTTGCGGTGGTAATTAGAGGAATTACTTTGGCGAGACACAAGTCTTTCTTTTGCAAATCTTTGCTGAGGTAAGAAAGTGCACTGAGAAGTTCATTCATTACGCGACAGGTGACGATGAAACTCTCATTTCTTATTTCCAGTAAGATGCCCCCGCCAGTGATGCAAGATCTGCGCCTTCTTTGTGATCTATGTTCACAAGTCATTATAATTGACTTAAGGGTCCTAAAAACAGCTTTTACTATCCTGTAGTGTGATAACCATCTTACTTCAATACATTCTGGAATATTGAGAATGGGATCGTTAATCACTGCTTGAATTTCATGTAGAATATTTTCCTTTTTAGGGGACTTGCTAAATGTCTTTTAAACATGAAAAACCTCTTAACCTTTTTATTTTTATTTCTGCAAGAAGCTGCTGCCAGAGCCAATATATGTGCTGTACAGTGTATGTAAAGAACTTCTTTATTCGCCTTTTCTGATAGCTTTCTTCTCATATCACCAACATTTCCAGCCATATTCGAAGTACCATCAAATCCAAAAGCAATAATATTGTTATAATCTAAATTAAAAGCAGTGAGTTCCTTGTCAATAGCATTTGATGCATGCACACATGCGATGGATCCAGTCCATGAATGAAAATGTGATGCGCGCATATTATGGGGCTACCGAGGGAGAAATTAACCTCACAGCGTACCGAGGTCTTATGCTCTCTCTGTTTCAGGTGCTTGAACCTGCCGTCAACGTCTCGGCCCAACGATTGTCAGATCACGTGCGAGTCATTCAACACAACAACAGGTTGGATAACGCTACACTTGATCGGCTGCGCTCGGAAATGCAGAATAGCTCTGCTAGTAACCCTCCCCCATTCCAGAATGTCGTGCATACACCTGCTGGGGTTCCACTGCAACCAAACCTATATGATGAGTAGGAGGACGGCAGAGCTATATCTGCAGATAACCTATGCAATATGGAATTAAGGAGCGCTCTGGAGGAAGCGATCCGAGTACTGGATCACATCACCTGACCTTAACCCCGACAGCGCAGACCTTTGCGATACACACTCAATCTTGTATTGCACGGCTGTTGCGGCATGTTGTATAGCCCGTGTCAAATTTCCAAATACTGACCGAGCTGCACGACTGAAACCCGCCACGCCAGCTTGGCAGTGCAGGATTGCTCGTCGTATTAATTGGGCCAGGGTACTCATCGGAAAGCTCATCTGTTTCAAGGAGGACGATACACGCCCAAGGGTGATGCGCTTTATGAGGCGGGCGTTGTCGGGAACTAGTATTAATCCCCGAGAATATGTATCCTATATCACAGAGCGCATTGACTTCCTGAAGCAGAAAGTTTATGCATGAGCAAACCGTATCCGTCGATATAGGCGAAGAGTAGATCGGTACACTCAGAACCGCATGTTCCAGACCGATAAAAGGTGGGTATACAGAACATGGGAGCGGCCCACTCCCAATCAAGGTTTGACTGACGCGCGTCCACCGGATAGTGATGCAATGAATGCTTTTAGGCGAAGCATTTGGTCGGTGCCCGTTAGTCACACTGAGGGTGATCCAATACCAGACATGGAGGCCATTATCATTAGTCCTCATGTGGCCCGTGCAGGCCAGCCGTTGCCTAACTGGAAATCTCCAGGACCGGACGGACTGCACAACTTCTGGCTTAAATGGCTACAGAGGTCACACGCCTGCTTAGCCTCGCAATTCCAGTCATCTTTAGAAATTAGACCACTACCACAGTTTTTTACAACGGGAGTTATCCACCTGCTTCATAAATCGGATAGTACTGCGGAACATAAAAATTATACATCAATTACTTGTTTACCGATGGTCTATAAAGTTCTTGCATCCATTCTTAGGGCAAAAATTTCACACCATATTAACAGTAACTTAATTTTGTCTGTGTCTCAGAATGGATGTAAGAATGGGTCCCGCGGTACTAAAGAGCTGCTCCTTATAGACATGACCATCAGCCAACAGGTTCGTAGATCCCGGAAGGATTTGTCGACTTTTTGGATATATTACAAGAAGGCCTATGATTCGGTGCCACATATATGGCCCATGAGGGTGCTGGAGTTGTACAAGATAGATGCAACTCTGCGCAGCTTTCTGATGTCATATATGGGCTAATGGCTGACGGTCCTTCTCTATCCAGGATGTCGACAGATCCGGGGTATCAATGAACCGATCAGGATTGAACGCGGAATATTTCAGGGCGATAGTTTGAGTCCGCTTTAGTTTTAATTAGCCTTGAATCCTCTAAGCACACTGCTGGAGGATTCAGGTCTGGGCTACTTGAGAAGGGGTGGGCAGGTGATATCTCACCTCCTTTACTTGGATGACTTGAAACTCATTGCCCCCAACAATTTGCGACTGATGGAGCTACTGAAGGTAACAGAAACATTCAGTAGCGCCATCAGGATGCAATTTGGTGTGGACAAATGTGCAGTCATGCATCTAAAGCGAGGGGGGCTTATGGAATCCGTGGGAACCAAACTCTCTGATTCTATACACCTCAGATTCCTCTCCTCAACCGAAATCTACAAGTACTTGGGTATGTCGGAGGCAGTAGGCATCAATGTTGCCGACATGAAACAATCGTGGAGGGAACGCTTCTTTGGCTGCCTGAATAAAGTGTTAAATAGTCTTTTATCAGGCGGAAATAAGGTGCGTACCTTCAACGGTTGGGTCATGCCGGTTTAGATGTATTCTTTCGGCATACTCAAATGAACTTAGACAAAACTTGAAGCTCTGGGTAGGAAGGTCGGTACATTGCTGACGGCAAATTGGATGCATCACCCACGATCATCAGTAATGAGACTGTTCACACGACTACACATCAATCTAGACTGTTTGGACTTTAGACTATTAGAAGTTGAACGCTGCGAATGTTGCGAGAGGATGCGATATGTTTTTATTATTTCATCCCACTTACCCACATCGTTTGCGGGAGCGCGTGGCAAGTGTCGCTGCCGCCAATATGCGACGCTATAACTATAGATACGTATTATGTTTATTATTTTATAAACAAGTTGTGCTCGTTGCGTTCAGTTACAATAATATGGGGTGTTTTTTTCGATTTCCGCTGCGCCTGTGAATGTGCACCAATTCATCCATTAGTTATTATCAATTATTATATACAGCTTTTCTTCTCTATTCACACGCATGTAATTCGGAAATCTACATCATGTCCGATTTTAATACAAACTTCCATTCCCTTTTTAGTTTTTTTATTTTTTATTATTAGATTTAATAAAATCACTGAATTACATATTTCTCCATTATTAACAAAAAATTACTTAATATTTATTTATCAAATTTTTAAAACTGTTGGCCCCTTCTAAACTACACAATAAAATAATAAATACCTACTTCGATATGGTTTTGCACATACATAGTTGGAAGCCTGGAAAATATCTTATTCCCTAGGGAAAAAACCTTACTATTATTCAAATGTATGTTTGTTTGCCTTTAACTGTTTGACACGGGGAGGAAATCTGCAATATGATTGGTGCTTTTCAGACTTCCAAGAGCGACGCGACGCAAATGAATTCTTAGAGCGACTATTACTTTCACAGAGCGACTACTACTTTGGCCCCTTTTTTTTTTTTTTTTTTTTTTTGGGTGGGAAATCATCAAATAACTTCTCCCGCTCTGGGCGGAGCGGGAGGGCGTGTCAGACTCTTACTGACTAAAACCCACCCGTGTTCCTTCGGTTGCCCTGTTGCCGGGGGCCACGATCTCCCTTTCGGTTTTCTTCACACCCCCGGTAGGCATCGGCCCTAACGGACCCCGTCAATTCTGCTGACATCTCTTTGAGGCGCGCGTGGAACACAACGCGCCGTCGACCCGGGCCTGGTCCTTATCGGACGGTGAGCTACCCATTGCTCACCGTCCGCAAGCCCGCGCCTACGGTGGCCGGAAATCGGCCTGCGATTCCCGACGCCCAGGGCGTCTCCTCCTGCGGCGGTTAGGGGCGTGAGGGCGCGAAATTTGCCTCTCCCTCACGCGTTCCGCCTCCTCCTTCGCGAGCATTACTGCTTCGCAGAAGGAGGTGACGGCCTCCCATTTCCTCTCGCTCCCTACCATGGCCCTAATCAGGGCCGGACGCGAGAGATCACCGCCGCCGATCGCCTCCACGAGGACACGGCGATGCTCCGCCCAAGCTGGGCAGACCTCCACCGTATGCTCCACCGTGTCCTCCGGGCGATCCACACAATGGTGACACCCGGGCATTTCCTCCCGCCTTATCCTGAACAGGAACCTCCCGAAACAGCCATGTCCGGTGAGGACCTGCGTCAGGCGGAAGGTGAGAACGCCGTGGCGCCTCTCTAGCCACTCCTCAAAGAGGGGACTTATCGCCGCAATTGTGGCGTGCCCAGCACTGGGTTGCGACAATCGCACTCTCCATGACGCCATGAGATCCCGCCGGAGCTCTGTCCGCTGTGCCGTGATTTCTCGCGGCAGCGGAGTTAAGCCCCGGCGTTTCGCCTCCTCGCGCCACTCCCAGATGTGCGCGAGGACCTTTGCCTCCAGATCCCATGGCGGTAATCCGGCAAGGAGGCTCGCAGCCTCACAGGAGACCGTGCGGTATCCTCGGGCCAGCCGGATGGCCATGACCCTCTGGGACGCGTTCAACCGGCGGGCTGGCCGCAGCCTCAATGAACGCGCCCACACCGGCGCCCCGTAGAGGGCCATGGACCGACTACTTTGGCCCCTAAGGTTAAACTTTCTTCATCTTCAGAAAAGGAAATGTTTCGAAATGTGTCTTCACCTGCATAAAGTAGGAAGTCGTACACGATTCATGACATACCTGCACGAACGAAATTTTTAAAACCCCATTTTTTGGGTTTCATAGGATTATAATGTTTTCGATTACCTGCCTTATTGCCTTTATATGGTATAGTCATTTCATCTATGCTGTGTATCTCATCTCCTCTTCAGTAGCTAAACATTTACGTCTCACCTGTAAAATCGATCTGTATCAGAGAATGAGTTATCGACAAAATGAAGATGTCTTCGTAGGGATTGAAATCTTTTCATCGACATATCAGCAATGCCTGAATATCGCAATGCAGTGGACCAGTAGTCTAGGTAACATGGAATGTCTACAACGCCCATGAGTATTAGTATTGATATAAAATCTTTCAGCTCATCTTCTGTCATATTTAAAGATTGGCCAGTACTTTGAACAGTATATAAGTTCGTATTAGTGACAATATCTTCTAAATGTCTGCAGAAAAATATTTATTTAAATACAAATTGCGCAAATACTGTAACCTTTTGGGTAACTACAGCTTTGAGCCGTGTGGGGCCGAAATGCTCGGATCATGGGGCCCGAATGCGCGTATCCTTTTTAAGGAAATTTCTCGTCGACTGATCTACACTTCACGTGACCAGAGGGCTGGAGAAATTACCTCCAATATCCTTCGATCACACTGACGTCATAGACTTACTAAAAGACATCGTCACATTTAAATCGGAGGTACTTACAAGAATCTTGTGTTACGGTTATCCAACTAAACACAGTGAAAGCAGAGATAAACGATATTAAATTTGCATTGTTGGTAGATGTGGAACGCACTGGCACCACAAACGTAAACGTAAGATGGGGTGCTTACTAACTAGATAGCGGCCGAGACAGTGGTCTAATCGGTTTGTTAAATATCTCAAACCGTAACAGCAGCAATAGTTCACCTGAGAAAAATTATGTAAGTACTGATCAAGTGAATTGGTGATCCCCGGTAGCCTTGCAAAAAATGAACCGCTGTCTCCGCTGACTGTTGTCACTGCCTGCGAGCCCCAGCCCAAGCGGTGGGAGTGCGAGCGGAGCGGTCAGCTGTTCACCGACACACAACGCAAGACCTACGTTGTCAAACAAGTTTGCTAAAGATATAAGTACGTATACGGCGCCGGCGGCTAGAATTTAAGTGTCACGATGGATGTAAACAAAGCGAAATCATTAGCGGAAGTAACGCGTGGGGGTGAATAGAAATCGCAAGCATCAATTTTAGTGCAGGAGAAAAGACTCAAAAACAAATGTTCAGAGTCTATTCAGACGTTCAGAGTCTATTTTATTTTCTATTATTATACTATTTATATTACTATTTATATTTTATTTTATACTATAGTAAAGTATGTGTGTGTTTACATTATCATATTAGATCAGTGATAGAAGTGCTTGCTATTTCTGAGATTTTTCAGTCAGGAAGATCATGCCCAAGTTGGTTTTCAACTCTGATAAGATTATTTCTATCGTACACCTTCAGTCTTTAACAAAAAAACGAACTTAAAGTCAACAAACACAAAATAACCTATAAATTATAAAACGTTAATAATTTATTGACTTTTCCACTAAAGCTGCTTTTTTACCAGTGGTAGACGCTTCCCCTGCCCTTAACTCGTCTTTTAATAGTGCTACACTCCAAGTCTCATACATATTTATGTGGTTTTCGTATAATTTGTGATCGACACAAAAGTAAACATAAACACAACAATGGCGGTTTAAAGACATACTGCCACCTGTGTGCTGCCACCTGTTATGAGCTTTCAGTTTTTAATCTCATTAAAACATATTGACTTATCAATATACACATGTAAAAATAACACATGTAAAACGCACGTCAGTCCTTCTGAGCTGTTGGAAATACGAGATAATCCGAAATCCTCCGTTAACGAAGTGTGTCACTTTTTTGGTACAGTGGGGGAAAACCTGGCAGCAAACATAATATCACAGAACCTAGGTCCGTCATCACCAGCTATTAGTATGGTCCCCTTTATCGGGAACACCCCTCAACACTCCTCACTAAATTCTCCTGCTGTTCTGGACGTCGACGAAGCTGAGGTAGAATCAATTATCCTTCAATTACGGAATGACTGTGCAGTGGGTTGGGATGGAATACCATCTTCTATTCTAAAAATCTGTCGACATGAATTGCTACAACCACTAACATACCTCTGCAACCGCTGCCTGCAGACTGGAGTTTTTCCCGATGCCCTAAAAAAGGCAATCGTTCATCCTATTTACAAGGGGGGGAGTAGAAACTGTGTCAATAACTACAGGCCAATATCTGTTCTGACAGCGCTATCGAAAATCCTAGAGAAGATTCTCAATAAGTGTTTGTGCAGCTTTCTTAACAGAAACCAGATCATTGCTGACATCCAGTATGGATTCCTCAATAAGTGTTTGTGCAGCTTTCTTAACAGAAACCAGATCATTGCTGACATCCAGTATGGATTCCGTCCTGGGCTGTCAACAGAAGATGCTGTACTGGACTTCACGCAGACGGTTGCTAAATGTTTGGATCAAAAGATAAAATGCCTAGGTATTTTCCTAGACCTTTCCAAAGCATTTGACACAGTTTCTATTCCCGTACTTACCTCTAAGTTGGAGCTTCTCGGTGTACGTGGCATATTGCTAGATATTTTTAAAGATTACCTCAGAAATCGTACTCAATGTGTCAAAATTGATACGTACCTTAGCGACGAGGCATCAGGCGTTCCTCAAGGAAGTATCCTGGGTCCAACATTATTCCTTATTTACGTCAACGATCTGTGCAGAATGAGTCTCCCAGACTGTAATATATCTGCGTATGCAGATGACACTGCTATCCTCGTGCAGGGACTTACGTGGGATATAGTCAAAACAAAAGCAGAAATGGTTCTGGCTCAAGTAATGGAATGGCTCAACTCAAATCTACTTACACTTAACCTGCAAAAACCACCTACATTCCTTTTGCAATACGTCGTAACACCGCACCGACAAATACCTTTAATTTAACTGCTCACACATGGTCAAACTCCTTAGGACCCTGTACATGCCCAGCACTCACTAGAACTGACAGTGTACAGTATTTGGGAGTGCAGATAGACGACGGTTTACGGTGGGAAAAACAAATTGATGCCCTCACTACTAGAACGATGCGCCTGATACACATTTTCAAGTCTCTCAGACAGTCGGCTAATGCTGATACTTTGAAAATCGTGTACTACGCTCTATGTCAATCGGTCATTGGCTATTGTATCGCTGTTTGGGGCAGTGCAGCAAAGACTATCATTCTGAGAGTTGAGAGAGCACAGAGAGCGATTCTAAAAGTTATGACAAAAAAACCATATAGATACCCAACAACTGAACTCTACTCTGATTGCAAAGTCCTTTCTGTTCGTCAACTCTTTGTGCTTAAATCGACTCTTAGAAAACACTCCAGTCTTCCTAAGTCCGACCCAAACAAACGAACAGTTGTTATCCCGGGTACTCAGCACAAAACTTCTTTCGCTAAACGCCAGTTTTATACCCTAAGTGGGCACATTTACAAAAAAGTTCATAAACATATAAAAATTATAGATTTAAATTCACACACATTAAAAAAAAACATTAACAGAGTGGCTACTACAGAAAGACTACACATACACGGAGTCTTTACTCGATTACATTGCCTAAATAAAAAAAAAAAACGCACACTCACAAACATATTCACACATACATCCACACACATTCACCCTATATTCGTTCACACATAAAAACCCACAACAAGCACATAACACATCACACCACTACACATCCCCTCCACATGTTACTCGTACACGCACCACTATTACTGCTGTCAAGTTTAAACGGTAGATCGACACTGTCCACTGTTGTATAAAGTTGGTGAATTTATAAGCTAGACACTGTCTCTTAAAATACAGGTTAGCCTAGTTTAAGAGGCAGGGTTACATAAGATTATGTGCAGAAATTTTTGCAACACACTGTTATGCCTAGAATAAGTCTACCCACTAGTTATATCTACTTGTGTAAATTTCTGTAACTTTTTGGTAAATAAACTTATTATTATTATTTTTCTTTATTCATTTAAAATCTTAAAATTTACATTTTTAAATATCTCTTAAAATAAAAGTATAAAAAAACATTTAAAAATATAAAAAATAGAGTTCCGCCGGTCTCGGGAGCAGGGTCCAAGCTACCGGTGGTTAGAGCTGCAGAGACATGAACCTCCTCACAATGCGGGCCGTATCGAGGAGTACTGCTTTCTGAATCAGGCGTTTGATCCAACCGCCTTACGAGAGCCTCGAGAGATGTTGATCGAGGCTTTTGGCCATTAGGCCATTAGCCGTTACGACAATCGGCACAATGATAGCTGAGCTCACATTCCACATGTCAACAACCTCGTGTGCTAAGTCGAGATATTTTATTTGTTTCTCTTTCTCAGCTTTCACGAGGTTCTCGTCATGTGGAATGGTAACATCGACTATCATTGCGTGGCGCGCTAATCGGTCTATCACCACTATATCAGGCTTATTGGCAACAATAGTCCTGTCAGTAATGATAGACCGATCCCAGTACAACGTGGCATGGTCATTTTCGAGAACTGGGTCGGGCACATACTTGTTATACGGTACCTCAGAGTCTACAAGTTTATATTCAAAGCAAGTTGCTGGTGAATAATCCTGGCCACTTGGTTATGTCTGTGCAAGTACTCGTCGTTAGCTAGACGTGAACAACCAGAGATAATATGTCTGATGGACTCACCCGGACGATGGCATGCCCGACACACGTCAACTGTACCGTCCTTCATAATATGTCTCCGGTAGTTATTCGTCAAGATAACTTCGTCCATAATTGCACAGATGAAACCTTCGGTTTCCCCGAAAAGGTCACCGAAACGTAGCCAGGATACGGACGCTAAGAAATCTACACCGGGCTCGTGAAGAGCCCGATAGAAGCGCCCGTGAAGCGCCTTGCTTTGCCATACCTCTTTGCGGTCATCTGTAGTAAGTACTACAGGTTTGCGGCAGTTCTCTTTAGCCATGGAGAGCGGGGTGAGCCCGTTGTCCACTGCGACCACATCTCGGTGCATACCCACATCGGCTTTAAAAAAATATTCCCTGAGGCTGCACACCTCGCGGTTGTGGAGGGTCTTTGCATTTAAAACCCTCGACCTCCGCATTTCCGCGGGATGTACAGTCTCATCACTGATGAACGTGGGTGATGCATCCGGTTTGCGGTCAGGAGTGTACGTACCCTCCTGCCAGGGCGTCAAGTTCGGTCTGAGTCCATTTCAGTATGCCGAAAGAGTACATCAAGACCGGCATGACCCAACCGTTGAAGGCGCGCACCTTGTTTCCGCCTGAAAGAAAACTAATTAATACCTTCTTCAGGCGACCAAAGAAGCGCTCCTTCAACGATTGCTTCATGTCAGCAACGTTGATGCCTAACGATTCCGACATACCTAAATACATACCTATAGTTTTCGGCTGAGGAGAGGGATCTAAGTTGTATGGAGTCCGAGAGTTGGATTCCCTCGGATTCCATAATCTCCCCTCGCTTTACATGCATGACTGCACATTTGTCCACACCAAATTCCATCCTGATGGCGCCACTGAATGTTTCAGTTACCTTCAGTAGCTCCATCAGTCGCAACTTGTTGGGGGCAAAGAGTTTCAAGTCATCTATGTAGAGGAGGTGAGATATGACCTGACCACCTCTCCTCAGCCTATAGCCCAGACCTGAATCCTCTAGCAGTGTGCTTAGAGGATTCAGAGCTAAGCAAAACCAAAGTGGACTTAAACTGTCGCTCTGGAATATTCCCCGTTTAATCCATACAGGCTCGTCATTCCCCTGGGTCCGTCGACATCCTGGGTAGCGAAAGACCGTCCTCCATTGCCCCATACACGACATCAGGAAGGTGCGCAGAGTTGTATCTACTTTATACAACTCCAGCACCCTCATGAGCCATGTATGTGGCACCGAGTCATAGGCCTTCTTATAGTCTATCCAGCATGTCGACAGATCCTTGCGGGATCGACGAACCTGTTGGCTTATGGCCATGTCGATGAGGAGAAGCTCCTTAGTACCGCGGGATCCGTTCCTACATCCATTTTGAGAGGCTGACATAATTGAGTTACTATCAATGTGTGTGTTAATTTTCGTTCTCAAAATGGATGTAAGAAGTTTATAGACCGTCGACAAACATGTGATCGGTCTATAATTCTTGGATTCCGCGGGATTACCTGACTTATGGAGCAGGTGGGTAACGCCTGTTGTTAGAAACTGAGGTAGCGACCCAGACTCTAGGGATGACTGGAATTGGGATGCAAGGCAAGTGTGCGAACTACTCAGCCATTTTAACCAAAAGTTATGCAGTCCGTCCGGTCCCAGTGATTTCCAGTTCGGTAACGGACGGTCTGCTCTGGCTACGTCTAATGGCGTGATAAATACAGCATCCATTTCTGGTATAGATTCACACACTCGCTCGACATCCTGCATCCAGCCAGCCTCAGTATGACAGACGGGCACCGACCAGATGCTGCGCCAGAATGCACTCGTGGCGGCATCATCCGGGCGGCACACGTCTGTCACATTTTGTTCAGGTCGCTCCCAAGCTCTATATACCCACCTCTCATCGCTCTGGAACATGCGATTCTGCGTGTATCGGTCAACCCGCCGCTTATACCTCCGAATACGGCTCGCCCATGCACAAACTTTCTGCTTCAGAAAGTCGATGCGCTCTGTGACACGGGACATGTAGTCTTGTGGGCTGATTTCAGTCCCCGAGAATGCCCGCCTTACAAAGCGCATCACTCTTGGTCGTGTATTTCCCTCCCTGAAGCAGTATAGTTTGCCGATGAGAACCCTGGCCTCATCGATACGTCGCTCGATCCTGCACTGCCAGGCTGGTACGACTGGTTTAGGTCGAGTAGCTCCGTCGCAGTTTGGAAACTTGACGTTAGCTAAACGACATGCCGCAACAGCCGCGCAATACAGGATCGAGTGTGTATCAATGAGATCCTCGCTGTTCTCGAAAAAATGCGTAAGCTGCGAGTCCAGGGCACACACCAGCGCCCTATTTTTTTTTCTATTTATTATTATTATTATTTAAAAAAAATATTCTTATAAAATTGCTGTGGCTAATATTGTAGTGATCATTGTCATAAAGAGATGAAACCACGAGCCACGTATGAAAGCAATCGTGGTAAGCGAAAACACCTGGCTGGTTGAAACAAACATGTGAGCGAGGCTCAAAGGAATGCCAGGTTGGAGTTTAATATATGGTGTTGGTACGATTAGCCGCCCACTGGTCCCATTTTTGACGCCATGATGATGGCACGGAAGACCTTTAAGGGAAAGGTTAAATTGTGACAAAATGACCAGGAGCAAATTAAAATGAATTTATTAGCCAGACACCATGCTAATTACAATTTTAAAGGATTTTGGAAAGCCACTAATAAATTGAATTCTAAGCCTAGCGTTCCTGTGAGCGTCGACGGGGTTTCCTGCCCTAGGGCTATAGCTGAGGTGATTAAAAACCAATTCTCTATTAAGTTGACACTGGGGCCGCCATGCAGGGTGTTCAATGCTGGCCCACATCAAACGTGTCCTTATCAAGAAAACATATTATAAAATTAAAGACTATGCATTAGGGATCTTAACGATGATCTTCAAAGAATCGACGGCTGGTCAGAGGAAAACTGTCCGTTGTTAAATCCAACAAAAACTAAATATATGGTATTTGGCACAAGGCAGCAGTTGGCTCGACTACCTGTGACTTTTGACTTGAAACTTATGGGCGAACCAATTGAGCGAGTGTATGAAGCGCGGAATCTAGGAGTTATTATGGGAAAAGACCTTCGTTTTGAGAAACACGTAGTGGACTCGGTTAGAAACTGTTTTTATCGTCTAAAAGTTCTACATGTATAATATGAGGCCTTATTTATTCGAAAGACTACGAGAACAGCTAGTGGAAACCCTGGTTCTGTCTAGGTTGAACTACGCTGGCACAGTTTACGGCCCGCGACTATTAGCTCGCACAGACCGCCTCATCCAAAGGGTACAAAACGCTTGTGCTCGATTATGTTATAATATTCTCCGCAGAAGCCATGTTACACCTTTCCTTAACAATCACTTTTCTTTGAAAATGAAGTCCAGACGCAAACTACACTTGGCTTGCCTTCTGTTCGGTATAGTTAAGTATCAGAAACCGGACTACCTATTCAACAAGCTAAGTTGGGTTACGAGTAGACGGAATGCGGGAGTAGGAAATGCTCACAACAACTCTCGACTCAGTCTCAGGGTACAGCCGCTTTCAGAAGCAGCTTTCGTTATGCGGCTTCCAAAGTATGGAATAACCTGCCACCACCGATTAGAATAATAAACAGGATAGACGCTTTTAGACGACGCTTACGGCAGTATCTCATAGAAGCGCAATGGAAGCTGGATATGGTCACACTAAATGTCTCAATTATATGATGTATGTACCTGCCATTTACTCATTTATTTGTCAGTCTTTGTTTTGCAATTTTATGCACAATCACACTATTTTGGTACCTACATATTCTTATTTTTTATATCTAACACAAATTTATTTTATTTGAGTATGCACACACATGTTACATTATAAAATTAATTTACATCCGTCACATCACACATTCAGGTCCAGTTGAAAACCAGCGTCAGGCACTTATTGTAGTCTGGCATTTTTGCTGAAGTGGCCTTTTTGGTGCAGCCATAAGGCACACTCCCTTTCTAATTTCTTAAATCGAACTTTACACTTTTTATTTTTTTATCTGCTGTTAATTATATTGCGTGCTTTTTGGTCCGTGCTAAATAAATGTGTTTTCTTTCTTTCTTGAAGGAAAACACATTTATACACATTTATAGGAAGTTAAGCAATAATTCCTTTTGCACATGTGGCTTCCCTGGTAGGTACCTCATTAAGGGCATAATTATGTAAGAGTCTATTAAGTGCTCCCAAATTGCCATGTTTATTTTTATTTTTTACATTCATCCTTAACATAATCATCCTATTATTTGTCATTATATACCTATATTTTAATTTCAATTCTTTATTAGTGGCTTTTGTGGACATGATAATTATTCAGATTTGTTACAGTTGTAGGTAATAGAAATCAAGTAATTGCGTTTAATTAAAATAGGTTTTTATTTTTATTAATTTGTGTATATCTGTGGCCCTAGTGAAAAAGGGTACAAGTCCGATTTTGTCGAAAATTAGTTAAGTATACCAAAGTGATCAGAAAAAAATGCTCTATCGTTTGGTGAAAACGGATCTAATCTATCTCTAAAAATAAAGAAGTTACTTTGTGTAAAAGGGTGCAACTGACACCAAAAAAAACTACAAAAGTCGGTTTCAAGTACTTTTGTATTCTTTTAAACGGAAAAATATTTTTTTAGTTTGGGGTTTTTTAATCTAAATTAACATAAATTACCCACGTTTTAATTTGTTTGGTGTTTATCAATACAACAACACCTGGTCCTTAAAAATGGTTTAGTGAGTAATGATATTACTAGACATAAATCCGTTTTCACCAAAATATAAGGAAAAAATCAAAAATAACTCTGTTGAGATCAGTATTCACGTGTGCTATTGTAAAATTAATAAATGAAATTTGATACAATTAGAATGATATCCTACGAAGTGCTTTCATTTTACGTGAGAAAGGATATAACTCGTCGATGCGGGGGAACGGTGCGGGTGGGTGGAGAGCGCATAGCGCCCGCGCCCCTTCAGTCGCTCGCGCACTGTACTGAGCGAAGCCTGTGTCGACGCGCTGGAGAAAAACCAATAATTACGCGAGTAAGTTAGATCTTATTACACATATTTTTGTTACTTATTTCGAAGTTAATGTATACTATAATTGGTTTTAGTATAATCGTACCTTTTTACACCTAATAACTACGAAATTCATTGCATGCATTTCTTTTTCTGTTTCGTTTACCTGGAAGCCTACACATAAAGGATATAATGATATTTACCGTAACTTTCTACTAAGTTTCCCTGTGGAAATCTCCTACGCTAATAGTCGTAATTATTACTTTCTATTCAAAATACTTAAATGAATTATTTCCTTTTTAGAATGGCTGGTAGAGGTCGAATTAACCGCATGATTGATCTTGTTCATAAAGAACTGAAAATTATGGACGACTTGGATTGCCTTTCTGAAGAACCTGTACCTACTTGTTCCAAGAATTATTCTCCGAGGCCAGAATGTTCTAATGATTATTCTCCAAGGCCAGAATGTTCTAATGATTATTCTCCAAGGCCAGGATGTTCTACGGATTTGAATTGATTCCAAAATTTGAATGTTTAAAAAATATTTCTCCAATTCGTTCAAAAGTATGTTCTCCAATGCCTGGATGTTCCAAAAACTTGTCTCCAAGGCCAGAGCACTACAAAGATGACGATTTATTTACAGATTCCGAAGAAACGTTTCTCATGTGTCTTGATATTGTTTCTCTGTTGGTTGATGAGCTGCCATACTCTGATCTCGATTATTCTGCTGAAAGTAGTGACGATTTCATACCAAATACATCCGACACAAGTGGCTCGGATCGTTCAGTTGTAAATAGGCGCACAAGACGTAGACATAATGTTACCATCCTTCAGTCAGATTCAGACGAGAGCAATAATACATCATTTTGGGATAAAGAAGGTGTTACACAAGGTCGAAAACGTAAGCCTAGGAAAAGTATTAAAGAAAGAAGGGAAGATAGAGAAATTAGAAAAAAGAAAAGGAATTTAGGAAAAAGTTACCAGACAAGTAAGGGAAAAACCGTTGTAGAAAGGAAAATAAAAAGTCTGGAACCTTGTAGGATGAAGTGTGCTGAAAGAATTCCTGAAGCCTACAGAAAAAATATATTTGATTATTACTGGAAGATAGGAGACTATGACAGGCGTGTATTGTTCATAAGTAACCTTATAAAGTTAAAAGGAAAAGCAACAAAAAAATTGGCGGCGACAGTCAAAAACAGGAATTTTTCCAATGATTTTTTCCTGAAGTTGGACTTAGAGTGTCATCGCATTTGTAAGGGTTGTTTTTTAAAAACATTCGATGAAACCAACAAGTTTGTTCAAACTGTGACTGATAAAATGAAATTAAGCGGTGGTATTATACCCAAATCATTAAGAGGAGAAAAACCCAGTGCCTTTACAATAGATGACGAGAGGCTAGAAAATGTAAAAACTCAGATTTTATCTTTCCCTGTGTATGAAAGCCACTATGGTCGGTCGAAGACAAACAAAAAAATTTTACCACCCCATTTAACTATTCAAGACATGTACAAGGCTTACTGTGAGACGAATGAAAATCCAGTATCAATGACCATCTACTCATGGGTATTCAGGGCCCAAAATCTATCTTTTAAAGCACCTTATGTTGATACATGTGTGAAATGCGATACTTTTAGTACGAAAATTAAATTGAGTGAAGGTGTGGAGAAAGAAGTAAATGAAAAGCTTTTGATAGAGCATCAACGTAGAGCAGAAACTATTTATGATAAAAAATCTCAAGACCGGGCGCTTTCAATTGCAAAAAAGGATACAGTAGTCTTGTCGTTTGACTTGCAGCAATGCTTGCCAACCCCTTACCTTAAATCTGGTGCTGCATTTTACAAGCGTCCATTATGGACATATAATTTGACATTAAGGGACTGTACCTCTAATAAAGTATATTGTTTTATGTGGCATAAAGGAATTGGTGGCAGAGGGGCAAATCAAATAGCTTCCTGTTTGTATTACTACATAATGAACTGCGTACCTGCTGATATAAAGCATCTTATATTTTATTCTGACTCCTGCTCTGGCCAAAATAAAAATATTCACGTTGTATGCATGTTCCTTTTAGCTATGCGTAATAATACAAATATGGAAACCGTAACGCATAATTTTTTGGTACCAGGCCATACTCACATTGAGTTATTTAAAAGGGCCACTACAACAAAAGAAAATTGATGAAAATAAGAAGAAGTTTAATTTATCTGAGTGTGCAGCTTTTAAATATAAAAAAGGAGAGTTTCCTCAATTTCATTACAAGATGCATGGCGTAGATGAATGGAACATAGTTAATTTGCAAAGAAAACGAGGAAAGTCACCGCTCCCAAGTGTTTTTGAAACCGAATGTATACCCAAGTCATACGATGGGCCGATTGCAATTTCCAATGAGAAAAAGCGAGACTTGCTTTATCTTCTTACTAGGGATGGGCCGAACATGGGTTTCACCGAATATGAACATTCGGCCGAATGTTCGGTAAACCTTTTACCGAACCGAATATTCGGCCGAATATTCAGCATTTTTGATTCCCTTACGTAAACAATACAGGTCTAAACTTGTTTACGCAAAGCGCGTGGATTGGCGCCGGGCCCTCCCGCCCGCTACCCCCGCTGTACCCGCGTTGTTATTGCATCATCTAGTAAGGAATAAAACTTCACACGTGCGGTTGTGTTATGGTTATATTTTTATTTGAAAAGTCTACTTCATTGAGTTTTTTTTGCTTGGTTTAATTGTTGTGTACGTAAAAATGAGCGGAAGAAGGAGATCGAGTATATGGACTTATTTTCGGGAAAGTGAAGAAGACCGCAGCAAAGTAAAATGTACGATTTGCGAAAAAATACTTTCACGGGGAGGCAGCGGCCGAAAGGCTTCATCCTCAGCTTTGAGCAACCACATTACATTGAAGCACCCTACGGAATTTACTAGTCTTGAAAGACCTGTGTATCAGGTAAGCCAAAATTCTCCAAATGACGAGACGATGCAGCAAGAGCCTGCGGCTGCACATGACATCCAACCGTCTACCAGTGGTGCTTAACCTTTAAATCCTAAAACTTTTGCAACAACTCAAAGCACACTAGAAGATTCATTTATTTCCAAATGGAAAATAGACGACCCTAGATCAGTCCCGATTACAAATTTAATTTCTGAAATGATAGCAGTAGACAACCAACCAATTTCTGTTGTCGAAAATAAAGGTTTTAATCGTCTTATGCAGTTGGTAAAGCCCAAATACCAAATACCCAGCCGAAAACACGTAGGTGAAACTGTTATTCCTCAACTTTATGAAAAATTGAAAAAGACTATTCAAGGTGAGCTGTCTAAGGCCAAGGCTTTATCGGTCACATCTGACATGTGGACAAACATAAATAATTTGTTATCCTTCTTGAGCTTCACTATCCACTGGTTGGATGACGACTTCATACTACAGCACAGAGTGCTTCAAATGAAGTCATTTTCCGGCCAACACAACGCCGACAACATTCGCACATATTTTGAGGAAATTGCAGACGTCTGGCAAATAACGTCAAAAATCCATATTATAATGACAGACAGCGGAAGTAACATTGTGAAAGCGGTTAAAGACAGCCCTTTCACCGGTCAGAAGTGTTTTCTACATATTTTACAACGCGTCATTGTCGATGCCTTACAAGTCCAACAGGATGTTGAGGAAACCATTGCCCAAGGACGAAAAATAGTCACACATTTTCATCACTCAACTCAAGCACAAGAAAAGTTTAGCAAAATTCAAGAAGAGCTAAATTTGCCTCAACACAAACTTGTGCAAGATGTAATCACAAGATGGAATAGTAAATATTACATGTGTGAACGTCTTGAAGAGCAAAAACGAGCTATCAGCTTGTACATTTCCGACAACAGTGGCTCCATTAATATTCAAAATCTGTCAGAAAGACAGTGGATGTTATTGCGGCAGTGTGTGATTCTATTTCAGCCTTTTGAAGAGATCACCAAAAAAGTTAACATATTCATGCATTTCAGAGGTAATCCCACACACAAAAATTTTACAAAAGTTTTTAATTAAAGAAGAGGTTCAGAGAACGTGCAGCCACTTGGATCCATTACGAGTGGCACTGAAAGAAGGGTTAGAAAGACGAGCAAGCAAGTTTGAAGATGAAAAGTATTACACTATTGCCACACTGCTCGACCCAAGGTACAAGATGAATTTCTTCGTTCCAGAAAAAGTTCCATGGGTGAGACGCCAATTCCTTTTAGAACACGTTAGAAGAAGTGCAGATATGGACAGCACAACTAGTAGTGAGAACGAGTGTGAAAATCCAGCTCCGTCAACGTCAAATGACCTGCAGTCACAGCAAGCTACTCATAAAGCTCTTTGGACGTGCTATGAAGAATTGGCATCAGCAAAGCAGCCTGTAATTGAAGAACCAAAAAGTCCAATAGCTATCGAATTAGACAGATACATTGCAGATAGCTTGCTGTCCCGAGATATGTGCCCTTACAGGTGGTGGTCCAAAAATAGATTTAGATTTCCTCTGATGAGCAGCTTGGCAAAAATGTTTCTTTCAGCTCCAGGAAGCTCGGTTTACAGTGAACGTTTATTTTCCGAAGCGGGCAACGTTTATGAGCAAAAACGGAACAAACTGTTGCCTAATAAAGCTGAGCAGATTGTTTTTTTGCACCACAACTTGCCTCTTGTGAATTTTAAATATTGAATCACACTTTTCTGACAATTATGTAACTAAATAATAGTGTGTGTTTTCTTTTTTATTATATTCTTCTTTCATACAACTTAAAGTGATTTGTTTAAGATTTAAATTGTTAGATTTCTATTAGTTTATAGAAAATTTACCCTCATGTAACTTAAATTAAAAGTTAATAAAAATGTGATTGCTCAAGGTTATGTTCCTATATTATCATATTTGATTTGGTCTCATAAAGATCTCATATTTGTCCTACTATGTCACTAATATAATTGAGTATTTTTGTTTGTTTATGAGTAATTGATTGATCTCTGAAATGAATACTTATAAAAGTGTTTTTTTTTTTTCTGTTTATTATCAATAAATAATTTTCGCTACACTAAGTAGAAAGAAACTTGATTTATAATCTGCTGGAATGTTGTTAATCATGCAACTCTTTCTTACAATAAATATTGATTAAAACAAAAAACTTGCTTAATTTCTTACAATAAAGACCTGGTTTTAATATATTATTTTATTATAAAGAGTTCACTGTAACTTAATCCCAAAACAGCTATGCATACTTATATTTTGTTTTTAATAACCATCTTGTTTAACTACTGTTATTGGAAATCAAGCTATAGTGTCGACAAAAACATAAACCTGCACTGTAAATTAGAGAAGAATTAGAGTCTAGAGAAGAAGTAGAATTAGAGTCATGATAATTTGATCATGACTCGAGTGTCATACACGCCTCAATACTGTAAAAACTTTGAGTACCACTTTGCCGAACATTCGGTGATATAGCCGAATATTCGGCCGAATACGAATATTCGGTAAACCTGCCGAATATGCCGAATACCGAATATAAAACGAATATTCGGCCCATCCCTACTTCTTACACTAATAAACCCCAGTGTCAGATCCTTTTATACCAATTTATTAAGTGATAATGATATTAAAGATCAACATCCTCTCATAAATGACAGCGAAGATGACTTAGAATAATATTTTCTAATATGTTGTTTGGTTTGTTATAGTGTTTTTTTTTTAAACCCATTTTTATTTCTATATTTTCAGGAAAATAATTTTGTTTTTTTCTACTCGATTTGTGAATTTTCTGCAGATTAAGATGTGAGTTTCTCTTAAAATTGTTTTTGTATTTTCAAATTTTATTATGCAAGAAACTACGAAACATTAAAAAAAAATAGTAATTTAAATATTTTTTGTTTTATTTTTATTTAAATAATGGATATAAGTTGCACAAAATAGTTCGTACAAGTCTTAATGTACCATACGCCACGTATAACATCCTTGTGAAAAAGGATTTAAGATATTTTTTTTTGAGAATTTTCTAAAAAGTTTAACGGTAAAGAAAAGTACACAGTAAAACACATGTTTTTCAAATAGTAAACTATTAAATATTTTTTTAGACTACTTGGTTATGATAAAAATCATTCCAAATGCGTATCCCTTTTCACTTGTGTAAATTGACATTTAACTTATGGGAGAAGGGGTATAACTTATTTTATACCCTCAAGGAATTCATTTTGTGGTTAGTATAAGTCACTATCTTAAAAACTATTAACTTTACATAAAAAATAACTCAATAAAAATAAAGAGCATAAATCGTTTACCTATAAAAAATATCACGTGTATTTCATTTGGTAGCGGTTTAAATGTCACGAGGTCAAACACACAATTTGAAGCGCGCGGAGTGTTTTTTGCGTCTCGTATAAAGTTGCATTTTTGGACTTAGATCCCTTTTCACTAGGGCCACAGATATATCTTTTGTATAGATTTCTTTCAATTTTGTGAATGTGAGAACACTGTAGGCTTAGTGGACTGTAGATCTGTTGACCATTTTCTATTTTGTTAAGTGCCTGGTACTTGTTGAAAGACCTACACTGTCCTCCCATACCTAGTAGCACTGTTATTTGAAAATATTGTAAAAGTCAATTATTTTTAAAAGAGTAACCGTGGAACTTCTTGTCGGCTCTTCTTCATAGGAAACGACAAATTGGAACCGTGCACCTAGCTTCTGACGTTTCATAAGTGCCCATGTAGGTAAATGTGAAATAAAATATTTTTGAATATTTTTTTTTGCTCTGGGTGTGCGGACGTGTACACTGTAATTCTTGCAAAGGAGATCAGGCACATTATTGAAGAAGATGATACGAAGCAAATACAGACAAGTCAAACTACAGGCCTATTTCACTCGCCACCGTCATAGCCAAGGTCCTTGAAGGCGTGCTTAACTCACATTCAAATAACCATGTGCGGCTCTGTGATGCCCAGTTTGGATTCCGGCCTGGGCTGTCAACGGAGACTGCTATTGTTAGTTTGAAGCACGCTGTGAGGTATTACACGGATAGAAACACACCTGTTTATGCGGTTTTCCTTGACTTGTCCAGGGCCTTTGACCTTGACCCATACGATCTTCTCTGGCAAAAACTTGAAGAGATAGCGCTGCCGCCAGAGTTTGTATTTCTCCTCAAGCACTGATACCTAAACCAAGAGACTCAGGTGCGGTGGGTGGGAGAGCTGTCGGAGCCATGCCGGCTAGATTGCGGGGTGAGGCAAGCGGGCCTGTCCTCGCCTTTGCTCTTCTTCTCTGACTGAGCGACTCCGCAGCACACGTGTCGGCTGCTACGTGGATGAAGTTACGCAACAACATTTGCTACGCAGACGATATTGTGCTGCTGGCTCCCTTGATCGGTGTTCTCCGAAAGCTACTCAGTGTGTGTGAGTCGTACGCTGTGACTCATGGGTTAATTTATAATAGCCGTAAGACAGAATTCATGGTCTTCAGGTCTGGCACCAGGTATCCCACTGCTGTCCCTCCTCTCCTAATGAAAGGTGACCCGATTAACAGGGTATATAAATTTTAAACAACTGGATGATTACCTATGGATCTAGATATCTAGCGCAGAGCATTTTCAGTTAGGGCGAATATGCTGGCCTTCAGATTGTCTCGATGTACAGACGTTACTGCACAGCACTGTACTCGGGAGCCCTGTGGTTCACATATACCCAAAAGGCTTACAATGATCTGCGTATCTAATATAATAATGCAATCAGGGTATCGTTGCGATTGCCGCGCGTCTGTAGTGCCTCGGCAATGTTTGCAGACGCACGCACTGACGGCTTTGATGCACTGTAGCGTAAGAAAAATCTGCCTCGCTACTCCGCAGGCTGCGTGGCAGACTCAACAATATCCTGCAATCAATAGCCTGTTTTTTTTTTGTTCTGTTTTAGTTATTAAGTACTAACATGGGCTAAGCTATTTCGTAACTAAACTATAGACCAGTGGTCGGCAAACTGCGACTTAGCTTATAGAGGGCGGCTCTGTACAAATGTCGATGAGTGCGATCGTAGATACGCGCGGGGGTTGGGGTTTCTGGAACCCCGACCCCCGATTGATAGGACCGAATCTTTCTTATCAAGTTTTATTCAAAATTCAAAAGATTTATTTCCGAAGTAATTTCACCAAACAGGACATCAAAAATTTATTATTTACAAGTTTTCCAAGGTTAGGTTATGTTAGAAGATGCCATCATCATATTATTATCATCAGATATGATGATGATGATGAAGGCATCCTACTTCCTAGCAAGTTAATTTTAGGAAGCGTTGTAGAGTGAAACAGGACGGGAGTTTTAAGGATTAAAAAAGTGTGTTGAGACAAAAAGGATTGGTTCTCATAAGAAATCTTAGTCGTTATTATAGTATTGATATTTGTCTCTATTGACTAATGAGTTTGCCGACCACTGTTATAGTCCATTGTAGTCTGAATAAATAAAGATAAATAAATAAATAATAACTTGTTCTACTGGATCCAAGTTTCATTTTTAGAGCTCCGTGCCTCAAAAGGAAAAAACCTTATAGGAGCTGTCTGTCTATCTGCCACAGTCAATTCGCTCCGAATCTAATTGAAATTTGAAAGAAAGAAAGAAAGAAAATATTTTATTTGGGACACCCACAGGAAATACAAAACATAAAAAAAGGAACAAACATTAACAAAAATAAAAAAGGAGCATACTAGACTAATAAAAAAAAAAACAAATTACGACTTTAATTTGGTACTCATATGTATTTATGTGTACTTCTGGGTACTCATATGTATTTCAAACATGGACGTGTAACGTAAATAAATGAATTTTGAATATGGGAGTAACTTTTCGGGGGACAATAAAAAAATGAAGTTTTGCTAACTATACCGTGTGACATAAAATGAAAGGGCTTGTTGCGAAGACCAAATTTTTTTTTTGTTATATAATTTTTAAATAAATGCCTTTAAAGATATTTAAAACAATTGATGAAAATTGACCCCTTATCTCCGAAACTACTGAGCCTAAAATTATAAAAAAATACAGAGAATGATTCTTTATTATTTCGAAGTTTTAGAACAACAACGCAGTCAAACGATTTTTCCTTGAAGGTCCTACCTACTTTCTTTCTATAAAAAGATGATAGATTTATTATTTGTAGTTATTATGCACAACAAACACACTCATGTATATTACTACAGTATATTCTTTATATTATCCTATATTTTATTATATTATTTATTCCGATACCTAATTTATTAAACCGGACACACTTCACTATTTATTATTCTAGTGTATGGGACTCGTGGGTTGCAGCTGAAAATCAGCGTCAGGTGGTACACTTTGTGTTGTCATCTGACAATATGCTGAGCTGAGGCCCTTTTGGCATTTACAATAATTGTTTTCTGTTTTTTTTATAGTTATAAGGTGTTTTGTCTTTGCCGTAATGCCAATAAATGCATATTTCTTTCTTTCTTTACTCATAGATTACAGGAAAACCTATAAGAAGTCTATGGTCTTAAAATAACATGGTAAATCTCTCAATATTGTGCCTAAAACTTACATTTGCTGTTGGAATGTATGGGAGAACTTGTTTTTCAACTACAATGTTAAGTTTGTTCTTGGGATAAATTCATCCCAACTACGGAACCTTTCATTATGCTTGGTCTGACACGCACTTGGCCGGTTTTTTTTTGACGTAGGAGCAGTATCACGAATAAAAAGTAAAGCGCCTTGTTGTATTTACTTTGAATCCTGCATAGACACGTGATTAAGCAAATGCCGCCAAATCTAAAATTAGTTCTTGAAGCTGGGCTCTGCAAAGCCCCTGTCCCAACAGGGGCTCCGTGACCAGTATTTGGTCACACTGAACCAGTATTTTAGCGGAGCCCCCGCAGAGGAGCACACATTGGGAACACTACTCTATACTCACCTTTAAGTTTATTTTCCTATCCATCCTTAGGTACCTATGAGACCTATCTCATGTCAGGTATTTGCTTCTGAAGTCAAAATAAATGAGAGGCTCTGCTGGTATTGTGTCGTCCTCATAAGATCGGTGAACCAGCTTCTTTTCTTGTTTAGGAGTAATTGTTATCATTAGAGGTAGTGTATACATAAACAAATACCCAGCCAGAAGATTAGGCGTTCCTTTCACTCACAGCACATGATTAAATAAGGCGCAATCTATAAGCTTCATAGTAACGCCATAAGGCTCGTGCAGACCAGCGCGATATCGCGGGCGCTACAAGGGTCCCGCTGCCTGTAGCGCTCGCGATATCGCGCTGGTTTGCACGAGTCTTTACGCGGGAACTCTACTACACGCACAGCTATGTGTGCATGCAGTGTCACAGACAAGGCGCGCGGAGGGTGCACCAGCGCGGCGGCGCGGCGGCGGCGCCCGTTAGAGGCCAAACCGGTTTGAACCGGCGGGCGCGCGGCGCGGTAAGAAGACAAAGTTAGGATGTGCTCCCACTGGCATCGATACATCGCGGACGTTCAATTTTATTTGAAAACCTTCCTTCCAAAATAAATATAAATAGAGGCGTAAGACAAGGTGACCCACTCTCACCGAAATTGTTCATTGCAGTCTTATGTAACAGATACTTAAGTTAAATTTAATTTGCTTTAATTAATAAATGTATAAAGTTTAACGTGTTTTATTTTTATTTTTCGCACTACACTTCACTACAGTTAGAAAATCTTTTAAAGTGAGTAGCACTATACCAGCTATCAAAAACACATTTGAAGTTGAGAATTTGCAAAAATTAAATACCTATTAGGTCTACTCAAAACCGAAAAACGTGCCGTCGACAACATTAAAAAGATTGGGAACCTGTGATTTAGGTAATAGGTAATCAAATCTATGAATTAATTGAAACAAATAATTTTAATTTTCGTCGTTACTATAGGTATAGTAAGAGAATATGTGTGTGGATTGGGCGGAGATGTTGCTTTCGATATCCTTATTTGTTAGAAATGTTAAGTGAATGTCTGCAGCTCGGCACAGAATAGATAATACTGATGATAATGAGGTAACCTCGGTTTTTTAATACTTTTGTTTATAGGCTCGGTTTTTAAAAGATCTGAATCTTTGGGCATTCGCAAAAGTTCTTAAACTCTAATTTTTAAAGAGTGGTGCGGTGGTACGTGCCTGTAGGATGCCGGGCGGCGGGAAGCCATTCTGCATGAGTGCAGCGAGCCCCCAGGCCGTGATGTGCTCCTCGGGACGCAGCTCATCATCCAGGTCGCGCTCGGCCGCCGGGAACTCCACGCCCACCACGCCCACGCCCACGCCCACGCTGGTCTCCTCGCCGTACAGCTTCTTCGTGATCTCTTTGAACATGTCCTCGCAGTCCATCGTCAGCGACGCCACGCTGCCCACTCCCGACCCACCTTCCATTGTTCTGTAAAGCATTTCTCAATTTGAGATCACGATTATTATCATTCGGATGGGATTAACCTACAGGGAGCTCCTCGGAGTTGGACAATCACGACTTATTCTTTCTCATTATAAAATGAATTCTAACTGTTCACAATTTAATATTAATATTGAATTTATAACTAAGACAATCGCCTATACAGGGTGGGTTAGTTACCTTAACCGTTGTAGTAACAGCATAACGGTCTTAGGAGACTGACCTTATTTTTTTTTTAATTTTGATCCATATACATTATATACATTCATAGATTTTGAAAAGTTTTAAAGTCAGTAAGAAAATATGCAATTTTTATAGAAAAAAAAAATCGATCCTGTTTCTTACAAGCATTAAAAAACTTTAATAGACTAACTGTTTTCTGCCCATAGTGAAAACCGTTTATAACGACTTCCCTTAAAACGACGTACCGGTTGTAACAACGTTTGAGGTCCCAGCCTTTCTGTTTACTTGAAATAGTGTTTGGTTATAACAGCTATCGGCTATAACAACCGTTATCTGTCTCTTCCAAGTAGTTATAAACGTTTTTTACTGCTCCAACTCAAAAATCCACCATGTATAAATAATGGCCTACAATTAGTTTCAACTTTAGTCACAGAATACATAGGAGTACGAATGCGTAACTGGCAAATAAGAACCGTGCAGCTAATTTTACTTCACGGCTATCTGAAATATAGTAATTCTTATACACGGCGAGAGACATTGCGTTCGTTTAGATATTAAATACTATAAATATATTTTTTTTAATAGTATTATCGTCATTGCTGGCAACACACACAGGAATGTCACTTTTCTTTCGCGCGCGGTTTTCATTGCAACGAAAACATGCTCTCGTCAAATTATTCATTTAAAATAAGTTTACGGAACTTTTTACTAATAAAACAAAGGTTAATTATGTTAAGTGATAGAAACTGCAATAAGTGCATCGTTAGTGAAAACCTGAGACGGCCGCGGCGTCCATCAACGATATTAACAGGAAAGTTGATAAATTACCTACATTAGAACTAACCAGAATCAGCCTTAGTCCTGAGTTACTGACTCACATTAGATGTACTTAGATCCGGAGGCCTCCCACAACCTTAATGTGCGAGAATGCCTGTCTTTAACTGACCACTTTGTACGTGATACTGACAGTGTTTTACAAGCACTATGGTGAATATTAACACAGCACAACTTGTTAAAGCATTACCTCTCCAGTGGACACGGGACATGTCTTTAGTAACGTTACTTCCACGTTACTAGTTAGATGAGAAGCTACCAGAGAGGCACGTGATGCCCTTAGTGATATAACTGTACATAGCTAACTGGTATGCGCTTGTCAGCATTACCCCTCCAGTAAGCATGAGATGCTCTCAGTAACACTAATTCCACATTACCAGCTGAATATGAAACTACCAATGTGGCACGTGATGCATTTAGCGATGTTATTTTACATAGCTAGCGCTGGTATGTACTCGTCATAAGGGGTAAGTCACATTTCTATGATCTTGGCTAAGGAATTGTCAAAGGTGGTTCTATATACTTTTAATTTACAAGCATGAAGGTTGCGAGACAGCCTTACTTAATCCTGCACATTGTCTGTGTGTTATAAACTTGCAAAAGCATTAAACTTCCTATAGTGAGTGTGGAATTCTCCCTCGCTAACTGGATTGTTATCACCAAGTACGAGGTGCTCTTAACAACATTGATTTTATGTTGCTAACTGGTACATATTAGACATGGTGTGCACATGCTTAGCACGAGATGCTCATAGCATGTTATCTCAATACTACGTGATCTAGTTTTCATATCAAGGGTGATATTATACTTCTTTTCAAGACTATACAGCTGAATTGCCATTTTTAACAAACAAAATATTAGCTATATTTTATTTGTTTTAAAAGAAATCTCTGTGTACTAGATACTCTACACTCTAGCTTTAGCTCTAGGTGGCTTAATTATCCTGCCACAAACTGTTCAATGATATCTATTTTGTAAATTAAAACAATAATGCAAAATTGTGCTATTTTTACACTCATACATTCAAATACACAAGATACTTTGTTAACATGATTCTGTGGTACAATGGCTGACGACAAATGCTACCTATGGAAACTCTTGATTTCAGATACAAGTGAAATAGACCAAACCTACACAAAGTATTATTCCATGCTTCCATACTTATTCATCCCATTCAGATTCCTCTAAACTGAGGAAACAAGGGATTGAGATATTCCAGAAACAAATCGTACTGGTTGTTACCCCTATCATGGGGAAAGCAGTGACTGACCCTATGCTTATGAAGAACATAGACAAACACAAATTGTCGATTAACTTGGCTGATGCAGCAAAACCAGCTGGCAATGCCCACTACCACCAGACTAAAACAATAACAAAAGTAATATCATCTCTAATTGACATTAATTTTAATTCATCCTATTTGATAAACAAACCGAAACAATCATAAACTTGAGTACACAATGTTTTAGCTATAAACAATAACAATTATTCAATAAACATTAAAACCACAAGACATTCTCAAGATCATAGTGAAACTTACCAGTTCTATGGCGAAAATGTAAAACAAGCATAACATTAGTTGATTTATTTACTTTCGTAAATAACAAAATAAAACATCCTACTGCTGGATCAATAACAGGAATCATACTATTGAAAATCACCACCACAATATTTTATGACGTTTTGGTTTAATCTAATTGGTTGGAATAGACTATGTCTGAAAATACATAAATGAATTATTTTTGTTACTGAAAACAAAATTCAATATCTATATGGTGGACCTCAACAACAACCCGGCTTACATTTACACTCCAAAATAACAATTCAAGAAGACCAATACTGGAATATATGCTGGCAAAACAGTTATATTCCTTTGATTCTGTTATTGGCTGTGGACATAAATGCTTGCTTAATAAATGAAGAAAATTTAAATACTGGTTTAAATCATCAAAATGTTACAAAAAGTTCTTCTTTGATATCTCACCCATCAAATTGTAGTAATCTTAATAAATGTAATAATACTCGACCCGTATTAATGAGACCAGGGTACTCATCGGGAAGCTCATCTGCTTTAGGGAGGGCAATACACGCCCAAGGATGACGCGCTTTGTGAGGCGGGCATTTTCGGGAACTAGTATTAGTCCCCGAGAATATGTATCCCATGTCACAGAGCGCATTGACTTCCTGAAGCAGAAAGTTTATGCATGGGCAAACCGTATCCGCCGGTACAGGCGAAGAGTGGATCGGTACACTCAGAACCGCATGTTCCAGAACGATGAAAGGTATACAGAACATGGGAGCGGCCCACTCCCAATCAAGGTGTGACTGACACGCGTCTACCGGATAGTGATGCCATGAAAGCTTTTTGGTCGGTGCCTGTCAGTCACACTGAGGGTGATTGGATGCGTATTGTTGAGCAGGCGTGTGATCCAATACCACACATGGAGGCCATTAGCATTACTCCTCTGGATGTGGTTCGTGCAGTCCGGCCGTTGCCTAACTGGAAATCTCCAGGACCGGACGGACTGCACAATTTCTGGCTTAAATCACGTGCCTGCTTAGCCACGCAATTCCAGTCATTTTTAGACACTTGGTAATTTTTAGACGCTACCACTGTTCTTCACCAAAGGAGTTACCCACCTGATCCATAAATCGGGCAGTACTGCGGAACTTAAAAATTATAGACCAATTACGTGATTACCGACGATCTATAAAGTTCTTACATCTATTCTTAGAGCAAAAATTTCACACTATATTAACAACAACTTAATTATGTCTGTGTCTCAGAATGGATGTAAGAATGGGTCCCGCGGTACTAAGGACCTGCTTCTTATAGATATGACTATCAGCCAACAGGTTCGTAAATCCCGGAAGGATTTGTTGACTTGTTGGATAGATTATAAGAAGGCCTATGACTCGGTGCCACATACATGGCTCATGAGGGTGCTGGAGTTGTACAAGATAGATGAAACGCTGCGCACCTTCCTGATGTCATGTATGCGGAAATGGAGGATGGTCCTTCTCTATCCAGGATGTCGACAGCTCCGGGGAATCGATGAACCGATCAGGATTGAACGGGGAATATTCCAGGGCGACAGTTTGAGTCCGCTTTGGTTTTGCTTAGCTTTGAATCCTCTAAGCACTCTGCTGGAGGATTCAGGTCTAGGCTACCGGTTGAGAAGAGGTGGTCAGGTGATTTCTCACCTCCTTTACATGGATGACTTGAAACTCTTTGCCCCCAACAATTTGCGACTGATGGAGCTACTGAAGATAACAGAAACATTCAGTAGCGCCGTCAGGATGGAATTTGGTGTGGACAAATGTGCAGTCATACATGTAAAGCGAGGGAAGTATGGCATCCGTGGGAACCCAACTCTCTGATTCCATACACCTCAGATCCCTCTCCTCAACCGAAATCTACAAGTACTTGGGTATGTCGGAGGCAGTAGGCATCAATGTTGCCGACATGAAACAATCGTGGAGGGAACGCTTCTTTGGCTGCCTGAATAAAGTGTTAAATAGTCTTTTATCAGGCGGAAATAAGGTGCGTACCTTCAACGGTTGGGTCATGCCGGTTTTGATATATTCTTTTGGCATACTCAAATGGACTCAGACGGAACTTGACGCTCTGGATAGGAAGTTTCGCACATTGCTGACGGCAAATCGGTTGCATCACCCACGGTCATCAGTGATGAGACTGTACATCCCGCGGAAGTGCGGGGGTCGAGGTTTCCTAAATGCTAAAACCCTCCACAACCGCGAGATTTACAGTCTCAGCGAATATTTCCTTCAAACTAACATGGGTATGCACCGAGATGTGGTCACAGTGGACAAGGGTCTCACCTCGCTCTCTTTGGCAAAAGAGAACTGGCGCAAACCTGCAGTACTTGATACTAACGATCGTAAGGAAAAATGGCAGGGCAAAGAACTACACGGACGCTTTTTCCAGGCCCTCCACGGGTCTTATGTAGACTTTTTGGCATCTGTATCCTGGCTGCGTTTTGGCGACCTCTTCGGGGAAACCGAAGGTTTTGTCTGTGCGATTATGGATGAAGTTATCATGACGAATAACTATCGGAAATACTATCAGACATCCACACTAACATTCATCACTAGCTTTCAACTTAAATTCAACTTAACTACTAGTACAGCATTACAACATCAAAGTAACAACAAAACATCACTTAATTTCTACATTTTATTTTAAAAGAGAAGATACAACATAATATTATCAATATTCTGCTAAACATGTTTACACACTGACATTCATCATTGCAGTAGGTATAGTACCTACAGATACAGATCTCTTAATTATAATAAACTATGCTAAGCTAACATCGTAACAATACATGGTGTTAACAAAGCATTGCACACAACCTTTCACACACAAACCTGAAACAAGACGAAGTTAACAAGCAACTTTCACCTTTTAGGTTTTAGAGTTGACACCTGGCCACACCTTCATGTAATCTGCTGAACTAGAGGTTACCCCAGGGCCTTCAGTACCAGGGTCGAGTTTTTCACATCATATCTGTTGTTCCCCTTTACTTTTACAATTTGATAGGGCCCTAGATATCTGGCTTTCAGCTTCATTCCTGTGCCAAACTGCGTGCGTTTCATTGCCACTAAATCTCCTTCACTGTACTTCATACTTTCTTTTCTCTTCCTTTTGAAATTTCTTAAGTTTTCTTCCTGAACTTGTAGAATCTGTGCTTTAGCTTTCTCTCTAAGTTTTTCTCTTTCCACTGAATAGCTTTCTCTTTCTTCCTCTATAAGCAAGTTATAAATCTCTATATCTTCCTTTATTCTCATCTTAGTCCCAATAAATAGTTGATAAGGTGTAGTATTTATGCTTCGCTGAAAAGTCAGTTAGTTATAAATCTGGTCGGATTGCCAAAACGTTCTTGCAAGTAAACTTCGTGAATGCGTCTACAATCGTGAGAATATGGTTATACTGCTTCTTCGTCTCAGTCATTGGACCGATGTGATCCAAATGAAGTGTATGCAGCGGCGACTCTTCCTTTTCAATCGGAGTTAGGAATCCTTCTTGTTTTCCTTCTTTACGCGTAGCTAACAAACATGGAATGCAACTTGTAATAAACTCTTCAACTTTCTTATCAAGGTTCTTGATAAAATAGTCTTTACTTATTAATTCAATCATCTTTTGAAATCAACTTTTTGAAAAATTTGCATTTGCATGAGCCCGTTTTATCATTTCGTTTTCCATAGACTTAGGGATCACTAAATGCCTTTCCATTCCTTTGTACAACAATCCATTATCAATATAATAATCACCATAAGTTTTCTCCCGTAAAATCTCTAATATAGCTTTTAGACCATCATCCAACTGTTGTGCTCGTTTGATCGCATCGTTCAAAGTTACTACTGCTACATATGGGTTTCGACTTAACGCTTCAGCATGCTTCATCCTCGTTCCTGGCCGATGTTCAACAACAAAGTCAAACTCCTGCAGAAGCAATGCCCACCTTGCAACCCTCGTACTCAAATCTTTTTTCTTAAGTGTCATCTGGAATGCTTGGCAATCTGTTACAATTTTAAATCTTATACCAAACAAGTAGTGTCTATTTTTTTACCCCTTTTATAATAGCCAGACCTTCCAGTTCACTGTTTTTGGTTCTGGAAAATTTCCAACAGCATCAATCTTTTCACTGGCAGGCCTTATTTGTCCATTCTCAATTGTATAACCTAAATAAGTTATGCTTTGACATACCAGCTGTGCTTTTTCCAATTTATTTGCAAGCCATATTCAGATGCCACTCTTAAAACTTCCCTTAATCTATCAACGGCTTCTTGTTCATCTTTTGCTGGAATAAGAATATCATCGACAAATATTGGAACGATCCCTTTTGATATTAATTCTCTGAAGATTATGGTCACAAATTTCATGAAGTTATTTGGGCAAACAGGCAAGCCAAATGGAGCTTTCAATAACTCAAACTGACCGTGGTGTGTAACAAATGCAGTGTACTTTACAGACTCACTGCTGACATTCAGATGGAAAAATCCATTTTTTAAGTCCAGTACACTAAATACTTTTGCCTCAGCCAACTTGTCAATGTAATCTTCAATAATCAACAATGGAAACTCATCCTTTATAATTTTACTATAATTTTTCTATAGTTAACACACACCCTTATACCAACATCCTTTTTGCGAACCAGAACTAATGGACTAGCATATTCAGAATAACTTACGCGTACAATTCCTTGCTCAAGCTACTCCGCAACTTGTTTTTCAACTTCTGCCTGATCCTTTAACGATATGCATCGTGGACGTTGCGCCACCGGGACATCGTCTTTCACAATTATTTTCAGCTGGATAGGAGCTTCTTTAATTTGACATGGTTGATAACTCTCAACCATCTGAACAACTTCTTCTTTAAGGTAAGTATTACTTATACGACCAACCTCGACACCGCAAATGAAACAATTTATTTCATTCACCCATTCCACAGGTTTCATCCACACTGCACTAACATTCATAACCGTTATAACGTCCTTAAGAAATGCGTGACCTATGATTACATCAAAAGGCATACAGTCTTTAGGTACCACGTAAAATAAAACATCGTCGTATTTCGTACTGTCGATCACAACATTTGTTGTTATACAACCTAATGACTCTACTTTAGCGAAACCAAGCCCAGACAGTGTTATGTTATTGTTCATCACTTTACTGACATTAGCACAAAACTCAGAAGATACCAAGTTCACATCACTGCCCGAATCAATAGGCGCACTTGTCGCTTTTCCACATAACTCTACGATCTTCAAAGGTTTTCCCAGTTGCGATTGTTTGTTTACATCGTAGATGTCAAAATCGATTTGACTTTGACGTTTACTATCTTTGTCGTCATCTGTCATCTTGTCAATGTCATTCTATGAGTGTGACGTATCATTCGCGTTGTTGAACGATAATTGACCGAACATTGCTTGCTTGTTCACTCGTTCGCTGCTTCCGCTCTCACTTGTCGATGCACCATTGCGATTTTTTTTATCGCCGGAAGTGCCGGAACTACGCCATCTAGATGAACCCACACTCGAATCTTCCTTACGGCCGCCCACTGCCATGTTTTTTCTATGCGGGCACTTCGGTGAAATATGGCCATATTCGTTGCAGTTAAAGCACTTTGGGCCTTGTGCCTTATGCGAACAGTCTTCCGACATATGATCGTCGTCACCACAGTTGTAGCACTTTTTGACAGTTTTTTCATGACGTACGATGCCGCATTATTCGTTTCTGTAGGTATTTCTAGAATGTTCCAGTCTCATCTTTTCCTTAACAGTCTCATAGATTTTAAACTTCTCTTTAAGATCAGGATACGTAGTTACACCGTATAGCATGATTTTATTGGTCTCGTGGTCGACTATGCCATCAACGATTTATTTAATGGCCACGTAATCGGGTATCTTTCCTCTTTTGACGACGTAAATAACGCTATGCTTAAGGTCCATAATTGGTTTACTGTAAATAATTTGGTATTAAATGAGAAGAAAACTAAATGCATAAGATTCGCGTTACCGAATGTTAGTAGTAGTGAATGTCACGTGGTATTGAATAAGGAGACACTAGAATTCGTCGAAAAGACTGTTTTCCTGGGGATAACGCTTGACTCCAAACTACAGGGGGTCCTCACTTAACATCACTTGCAGGGCACTTGCTGCACTTGCAGAGGCTTACGCTGTTTGGAAAATCCGCCAGCTAACAGACGTAGATTCCGCGAGACTGGTCTATTTTAGTTACTTTCATAGCATCATGTCTTACGGTATTTTGCTGTGAGGACGGGCTGCAGATATTGATTTTATCTTTATTCTGCAAAACAGGGCCGTCAGAGCCATCTACATCCTCCGCAGATGCGAGTCTCTAAGGAAACTGTTTAAGAAAATTAACATCATAACGGTACCTTGTCAGTATATATATGAGAACATTATGTATGTTCGAAAAAATCTCCATCTATTTAGTAAGATAAGTGACAGGCATAATTTTAACACTAGAAATAGGAACAAATTAGATCAACCACGTTTTAGATTGTCTAAATTACACACTTCTTTTATGGGGTACTGTATAAAATGTTATAATAAAATACCACTCGATATTCTTCAACTACATGAGAAGAAATCTAAAACATGCATTAAACGCACACTATGTAGACAAGCATATTATAAGTTAGATGATTATATCCTAGATAAAAATGCTTGGCTTAATGGTCCTGCTCCACAGCCACTTGGGCTCACTAGTTAAAATTTTAATATTTTGGAAGAGTTGCTTCCCCCCTTTTTTAAATTTTGTTTTTGACATTAGGAACTTAATGTTTATTTTTGTTTTACCAAGTACATTGTTGAATTCTACAATTAGTAATGAAATTCTTTCTTTTTGGTGGTAAAATTGTATTAATTTGTTAAATACATTGCAAACTATAGTTTTGTATAATTTAGAAACATTTTTATTTTTGTAAATGTGAGACCATGGAGCCGTTTATTAAGTTATTAAGATGTATGTTGACTTGAAAGAGCATGGCAGTTGAGAATATGTCATGCTCACTTAAATGTCTCGCTGATGGTGGCGAGTGTGTTGGATCATTCGGTTCCCTACAAAATGGTTGAGCTGGATGGTGCTGATTCACGCGTCATGTTCGTGAACGGGCGCCGTCAGTTGAGACTGGTCATATCTTATCTGCCAGGGCTTATTTTTAGTCTTATATTTTCAATTGCTTTTGATTATTTTTTGTACATTGTTCTCACATATAGAAGCAACAAGAATGATGTACCCAGGATTTTGTAATATCTATATTTAAAAGAGTGTCCTTGGAGTTTCTTGCCCGTTCTTCTCCATAGAGATCTACGTTTTGGAATGGGCAATTAGCTTCAACTTTCTGACTAACTGACCGACTCTTTGACAGTTCAAAAGTGCCTGTAAATGGTTTAATTGAAATAATTGCTTGAGTTTGAGTTTGAGTCTTTTCCCCAATTCCTTCATGACCATCATATAGTCGATGCAGCTCTCGTCACGTCTTTTCTTTCGCTGGCTCATAAGCTCGTGTATTGCTTTGATGTCGACGGTGTCAGGGAACTCTTTACTCAGGGCCGCCTTAAGTTCTTCACATGTTTTGTAAGGGCGTTCAGCTTGCATCCAAAGCTGTGCGGTGCCTGATAGGGATCTCCGTGCCATCAGCAGCTGTTGTAACGGTGTCCAATCACATATTTCTCCGTTTTCTTCCACGTTTTGTATCCATCGCGTCACTGGATACGTTTTATCTTGACCGGTGAATTTAGGTATTAGATCCGAAGTTAGTTACAACATTGAACTCAGGCCCGTACCTGATTCATCTTTCGGCATTTTCATTAGCGTCAGCACGCCGTTTGCTGATACAGTCGTAATTATCTTCAGCCGTCGTTGATCCCCCGAACACCGTTCGCCTCGCCACGTGCGTTCGCCGTCTCCTTTCGTCGCCGTCAATAAACTTCTTAAAACTCGAACCCGTATAGTTATTTTGTCAATATCCCGGACGAGCCCCCAATTTTGTGGGATACTTTGGCAAAATAAACGATTATGACACTTGTAAAACTTTATTTTTTATGACACTTCAAAATTATCAGCGTTGCACCGTAAGTCGTCGTATCGTGAATCTGGTTCCAGCCATTCGTCTCTTCTCTCACTCGCACACATCCTTCCCTTCCTTTCATCCGCCGTGTTCTGTTTTAAACAATTTTAGCCGCATTCATATTTTATCATGATACAATATTTTTATCCCACATGTGTATTGTTATCTCAAAGATTACTACATTTTTTTAAACTTGTCTAAAAATTATATTTAAACTTGAACACATAAAAACAAAAGTAAGTCATCGAGCGGGATTTGAACCCGTAACACTCGTGTCTTGCCGTCCGCGTCTTAACCCGGTTGACCAGACGGACATATACCAAATTTCAGCGAAATCGTTAGAGCCGTTTCTGAGATCACATAAATAAATTTATATACATAAAAATATACAAGAATTGCTCGTTTAAAGGTATAAGATACAGAATGTTCCAAATAGTGACGTCATAAAAAAAGTTTTCACTTTTGTCGGCACTCCCGGAGTGCCACCAACTCCGGGAGTGCAGACAGAAGTGAAAACTTGAACAAGTTCGCCTTGATGGAAGAAAATACTTGTATAGAACATTGATCCGTAACGTATTATAAATAAAGAACACAATCGCGTTTACAAAAAATGAGGTGTCATCATGGTGTCGCGAAATCAATAGTTTAGTCCCATCTCAAAAATGCCCAATGCACCTAAGGAAGTTTTAACTTCAAAAAGTGATGCCTCATGCCCGGGGTATCCGAAAATATGTATTATATCATTCATGTATTGTATGTTCCGCGATTGAATTTGAGTTTTTTTTTATATCTTGAAAATTTTATGCGTCCCACTTTAAAAAAAAAACTAATTTTCTTTCAGGATATTTATTTTTACACGGCCTTTTCACATTATTTTTAAGCTATTTTCATTGTTATCAATAGTCTTTCAGACAAAATGTTGATCGAAAACATTGATATATAAAAACCCAAGATGCACACTCAACGTCTAAAAAACGTCCCCAAAAAAAGAGCGCAACATTCTAAATTGTGCGCTCATTTCAAATAGTCTCGCGTCGCTCGCGTCTGGAAGCAGTCGTTAAAAATGCCGAAGTGTTCTGTGAGAAATTGTAAAAATATTAGGTACGTCAAGAAGGTTAAAAAAGGATGGGATATCGTATTTTCGGTAAGTAAAAAACTTATTGACTAGTTTTTGTTGTTTTTATGACCGATTATAACAAGCAATGTGTGATTTTGATTTATTTTTTCTAAAAACTTCATTCAACGCCCAAAGTAAAATACGGCTAACTTCAATGGCTGCTTGGTCAGTGTTAGAACAACGCATTACAGTCTCCGTTTTATTTTAGTCGCATTATAAAAATGACCCTGTTCTAATAAGTGGAGTCGATTTTGTTTGTGTTTCTTTTTATTAATAAATTTATGTACTTTTGAACCTTTTTTGTATGTAGTTTTTGAAAAATATATATATTTACGTTACATAACGTGTAGGTCAGGAGGTAGCCAATTTAACATTTTTATAATGTTCGTAAATATTATGATGTATAACGATTCATTTATGGGCCAACTTATGAGTTCGCGACATGCGGCATGCTAAGGATAGACTGAAGTGTCGCGTAGTCTGTAGTCTGTAAGTGTCACATTAGAAACTTCATGGAAACTTCTAATTTTTATATTTTAGTTTTCCTCGTGACCCAATACGATGTGGAGAATGGACATCAATCGTCAGCCAACAAAGGCGAGAAGATTTTTTTAAGTCGAATAATTCAAGCGTCGTTTGTTCCGAGCATTTTTGGATGAAGATATGTATGTCACTTTAAAAGGCATAAAACGTCTTCGTAAAACGGCTGTTCTTTATATTTGAATAAACAATTTTAACAGTTATTATTTGTTTTTTTGATATACCCTATAGGCTACCCAAAAACATATTTATGCAGAAATAAAAGTATATTTATGTGTTTAAAACACAATTTTACAAACTCTTAAAATACTAACTAATAACGTAAGATGAAAAAAAAAAAGTTATGTTCGATTCCACTCAATACCTTGTCCTACCGACCACGGTCGGTCGTAAAATTTTATTGCTTTAAGTACCTGCGTTGTAATAACAACTTTAAATAATTGGCGTAAGGTTGAACTTGTAATAATATATGCTTGTAGCTTATAGAAAGAGACAGAAATAGAGTTTCGGGACACTTTCGAGCGTTGCTTTTATTCGAGACTGTGCATCTTGGGTTTTTATATATCAATGATCGAAAAGGAGAAATTGACGTTCGAGTGATACGGAGTTACACGTAATCTGTACCATTTATAACACGACGTGTGATTCCGGATTTTTAATTTGTCTGTCTGTGATCTCTTATTTATATTTATACCTTTTTACCCGACTGCGGTGAAAAATGAGCGAAAAAGGAGGGTTATGTGTTTGACCTGTAGTATGTATGTACGTGTCGGTCTCTCTGTCGTGAAACGATTTTAATGAATGATATGTCGTTAGATTCGTCTTTATTGCGCGAGTGTCATTGAGTATATAAAAAAAAAAATTAAAAAAAAATGCTGGATTTTTTACGCCAAAACGTATGTTTAAAAAAAATACAACTATCGAGTGGCGTATAAAATGAAGGGTTTTAAAAGATGATTACAAAAATATATACAAGGCCTGCCAAAAATTGTAGTTGCGAACAGACGTGTAAATTAATTCTAAATCTTCTGTTAATTTATTCAGTACCTATCTATTTGTCACCTTTAATAATTATAATGACTTGGCAATAAATTGTAATTGACTTGTAATAATCTACTTTTTGAAATAGTCCTAATTAAATAAAGCGTAGCGCTAATATTATGTAGATTTTGTTGTATGTAAAATGTAGATTCTATTGCCGTGTGCGATTGCCAAATCATTCTATTTATTAAATAATTACAGATGACAAATATATAGGTACTGAATAAATGAACAGACTTGGTTTTACATTTGATCTCATATCTTTTTGCGATAGAAGAATTGCGTTGCGAGACTTACATTTATTACATGTTATGTTTTTGATAGGATCTCATTTCTTTTTGTAGGTAGATACCCCGATACTGAACCTACATCAAGTACACTAGGCACTTAGTCCGTCTATATAAATAGGTATAGGTAGCGCAGGTGATAAATAATTTTATAAACTTTTTGTTTATGTATGACTAGCTTTTGCCCGCGGCTGCGCCCGCGTGGATGTCGGAAAATATCTCACGGGAATGTACTACCGGGATTTCATACCTAATAGCTGAGGAAAAGGTCATTGACTCTTACCGCTGCACCCGCTATGCCGTCAACCATAATTATCTTGTTACGCGTAATTTTCCATCTGTGATGTCTTTTGAACTATTTATTGAAATGATATTACCTATGTCAAGGCATATTTTAATCTAAGTTAAATGCCCAATTTAAATAATATATTTTATTGGATAAAAAATAATATAACACCCGTCTAAATAGCTTCAGAAATAATGAATGCGGTCAATTGCGTAGACCATGAGACACTTCTGTTGAAACTAGAACACTATGGGATTAGGAACACAGCTCTTGATTTACTTTGGGTGGGAAATTATCAAATAACCTCTTCGACCTCTCAGCGTGTCAGACTCTTACTGACTAAAATCCACCCGTGTTCTTTCAGTTGCCTGTATTGCCAGGAGCCACGGTATCCCTTTCAGACTTTCCCGCGACTTCGGCAGACATCGGCCCTAGCGGACCCCGTCAGTTTTGCTGACATCTCTTTGAGGCGCGCGTGGAACTAGAATGCACCGTCGACCGAAAGATAGAAAAGTTAAAGTTAAGGTAAATGGCGTAAACTCATTAGAGTCTGAAGTTTACATTAATGATTTACCCCAATTCTTCAAAATCAACCGAAGATGGTGTTATTTGCAGATAACACATCATTGATCTTTAAAATAAACTGAGGGACACAAAATCTTGATGACGTGAATAGCTCTATTCTTTAAGTCCAAGATTGGTTTACGGTAAATAATTTGGTACTATATAAAAAAAAAAAAAAACAAATGCATTAGGTTTAAATTACCTAGTGTTAGAAGTAGCAAATAAGACTTCATATTGAATGGAGCAAAACTGGAATTTATGAATCAAACGATTTTCCTGGGAATCACGCTAGACTAGAAATTACAACGGGGACCTCGTATAACATCTCTTGCGGGGCGGCTAAGCTCGGCCGCGTATCCTGTTAGAAAGATAAGACAGTTAACATATGTAGAAACCGCGCGTTTGGTCTATTTTAGCTACTTCCACAGCATTATGTCATTTGTATGGCATATTACTGTGGGGTCGGGCTGCTGACATTGAATCCATCTTTATTTTGCAAAAGAAAGCTGTCAGAGCCATTTATAATCTACGTCGACGTGAATCTCTCAGGGACTATTTAAAGGGATTAATATTATGACGGTACCTTGCCAATTCATTTATGAAAATATTATGTATGTAAGGAAAAATCCACATCTTTTTAATAAAATAAGTGATAGTCATAATTTTAATATTATAAATAAAGATAAACTAGATCAACCATTTTTCAGATTATCTAAATTACATACATCTTTTATGGGGTACTGTATTAAATGTTACAACAAAATACCTTATGATATATTGCAATTAAATTAAAGAAAATACACTCATATTTTATTTTTATTTTTTTTATTCGTTATTTATTAATGGAAGTTTGTTCATGTTTAAACCAGTCACCCCCGTAAGTATAAACTTGAAAATATCACATATTACAATACAAAAACAACGATATAACTACAAAAATTATCAACATCTACAATTCATACAGTGTATTAGCTCAAGGTGATCTATTTTTAATATCTATATTATGTGTAAGCTTACATAGCAATTTGGCCTCCTCCGAAAGATGACAGGACAAAATGCTATTACACCATCCAACATTGAAAGGGGACACCTCGTTTTGAAGTACATACATTACACTTCGAACACATTCCATCAAGAAGATACACCTCTATAACATCAAATTCAGTACAATTCGAAAAGTTGACTTTTCCCATTAGGAATCCAAATTTATTTAATGGAATGTGTCCTGAGCGAAGTCTAAAGCTCGTCACAAAACTCATTAAAAGTACACTTTTTAAACAAACATATTATTAATTAGAGGATAAAACCAAAATAAGAATGCTTGGAAACATGCTGGTCCTACTCCGTAGGACAATTTAGACTCTAGACAAAATCAAACTAGTTGCTAATTTAATTGTATGCGTAATTTATTATTTTATGTTACTTATATGACATTGATTTTACATTCTGTGATTACTTCCTCACACACTAAATTGTAAAATTTAAGGAAAATCGTCTACTTTTACAATGTTCGTAAATATGTGAGCACCATGTATCTATCACATACTTAATTTTAAATTCTTTTTACCTTTTGTGGTATGGTAATTTTATTCTAGATGCATCATCGTCACATATAATTATTTAACTAGTGTACCTATACAAAATACTGTAAAAAAAATTAAAAGAGTAAAGGTGGACATACAATAGAAGTGGATATATTTAGTGACCTGTTCCGCTTAGCTATTTCTAAAGAGTGCCGCTGTTGCTGCCGGCCCACCGACGTCATCGGCACCTGCGCGCGTTGCGCCAAAGCCGTCGACGAGCCCGGTGCATGCCGTACCCGTCCGCGCCGCCGCGTTCCGCCCGGTGCCTATACAAGCCCCGGGGCCGTCACCAAAATGCGCCTGCCGCACATTCTGGCGCACCACGCGCCGAATTTCCCGCACTGCCCGTTCCGCGTACATCCGTATCGTCGGAGCAGGCTTGAGCACCCTGTTCGAGCATGTCGCTGGCATTCGTGGGCTCGGCCGCCTCCGATAGCGATGACATGTCTCCGGACATGACCCCGCGATTCGGACAGCGGTCCACCGTGGGAGGAGCCACCGGGGTGCAGCGCAACGACATGACTTCGCCGACATTGCTGCATCGCTGGAGCTGGATTTCGAGTTCCAACTCGAGCCTAGGCCCCAGTGGCGCAGAAGAAGCTCTGGCGAAACCGCGTCGGAAGAAGCGAAGCCGTGCTGTTTAGACCCGCCGTGGCCACAGCGCGAAAGCGCGAAAGCGCGAAACCGGGCGGAACGCGGCGGCGCAGACGGGTACGTCCGCGCCGCCGCGTTCCGCCCGGTGCCTATACAAGCCCCGGGGCCGTCACCACAATGCGCCTGCCGCACGTTCTGGCGCACCACGCGCCGAATTTCCCGCACTGCCCGTTCCGCGTACATCCGTACCGTCGGAGCAGGCTCGAGCACCCTGTTCGAGCATGTCGCTGGCATTCGTGGGCTCGGCCGCCTCCGATAGCGATGACATGTCTCCGGACATGACCCCGCGATTCGGACAGCGGTCCACCGTGGGAGGAGCCACCGGGGTGCAGCGCAACGACATGACGTCGCCGACACTGCTGCATCGCTGGGGCTGGATTTCGGGTTCCAACTCGAGCCTAGGCCCCAGCGGCGCAGAAGAAGCTCTGGCGAGACCGCGTCGGAAGAGGCGAAGCCGTGCTGTTTAGACCCGCCGTGGCCACAGCGCGAAAGCGCGCCGCGGGGTCGGGACGCACCGCAGTCGCGGAAAACCGCGGAAAAAGAAGCCACGATACCCTCCGCTGGTGGTCGAGACGCTGCCAAACTGGGCCGTGTACTTCCGGGCCTTACAGGACAAGTCGGGTCGGCCACCGAATGCTCGTCTATTCGGTACCGGCGTGAGATTTACCCCGGACACCGAGGACGAATATAGGCTGGTCCAAAAGTACCTGACTGGCCTGGAGAAGAGCAGCGGCATGAGCTGGTTCGCGTATGAAGATAGCCATCAGGGGCCTACCGGCGGATACGGACCCGAAGGAGATCGAGGAGGAACTCCGGGTGTTGGGATACCAGCCGGAGTACGTGCCGGAGTAGGGCGCACAAGGACTTCTAAAAGAAACCCCGGATGTTAGAGACATTTATGGCACCACCGTGTTCATGAACATGCGTGGTGTCAAGATCGAGGCTTGGCGTGGGAAGCGTGGGCCCGCGCAGTATCACCGGTGCCAGCGTTTCAGACAAAGCTCGCACCAGTGCCACCGCCCGGTCGCGTGTGTACGATGCGGAGGCGAACACGAGGCCTGAGATTGTCCGCGTCCATGGGAAGAGCCGGCCACCTGTGCAAATTGCGGTGGCCCGCATCCCGAGAACAATATGAAGTGCCCCGTGTTCGAGAAGGAGATCAAGAATAAGCGAGCGGGGACCGTCGCCATCACGGCCACAAGACGGGCCCAAACAACTGGGCCACAAGCCCAGACGGCGCACTATGGAAATTGGTAGAACAAGCGCATATCAAAAATGCTTTTTACGAATATCAGAATTTTGCTAATATGGCTATTTTATTAGGTTCTCTAATAGTCAAATTATAATATTCATTAGGATTTTTTCACTTAATACGCGAAATTATTTTTTTTATAGATAGAAATACATAGAAGACAGAAGTGCCAAGCTCAAGTCTTTGCGTATACATGTTTCAATACCATATTGTGAAAAAAATACTAGGTACAGATATGCAGTATTATACATTTTTTGAAAGGTTATTTTATGCTTTTTGCGATACAGCTTAATGATTTTAAAAATAAAGAAAAATATTTCAGTAATTACTTAAAAAGTGACATACCTTATTTTTCACTTATATTTTTTTTTCGTCGAAGGTTTTCAGTGTTACTTACGTTTGCCCAAGCGCTATTTTTTATGTTGACTAGTAGTGTAAGTATTCATAAATAGAATGCAAAAAAAAATCAGCTGCGAATATTTGCGGTTTTAGAAGATATGATAAAAAACTGATAAAAGTCAGAACCCGAAAATTGTTATCTTTTGCGGTTTACCACTGACACCATTCACATGAACAATATGGAACTTTTTGGATATTTTCTTCATTATTTCGTGATAACAAAGGGACCTTATCAAATTTGCACCCGGTTTGCGTGGGAAATTACAATATAATAATGATGTAGGTACCAATTTGATATTGTAAAATGAGTATATAAAGGGAAGCAAAAACTATTTGAACCATCTACATCAGTGTAACTTCAAGTGAAGCAAATCTCATCTACGCCTATTATTTCTGCAGATTATGAAGTGTTAAAATGTCTTCCTTCAGCTGTACCAAACGAGACTTCATAATCCCCTATATCGAGGGCGGCAAGACCATGGAATAATTATCCAAAGTTTTAGTGGAAAAGCTTAATGTTTCTGAAAACAACTTGTGTTTTATAATTAGTGACATACAAAGGCACATTCTTCCTATTTTCAACAAGCGCTGAGCCCTGGCATCTCGGAAAAAAGAAACATTTTTACAGAAGAATTGTACTTGGTTGGACTCAAGGTATTCGTTAAACTTACCGGATTCTGAACAATATTCTACGCCATCAACATCTGGCCAACGAGGAAGAGCATGCGTGGCTTATGGAGACTCCTCAGAATCTACCAAGAAGAGGAAAAACACTCTTCTACTCCAAGAATATGGCTTCGAGCATATAAAAAACGCCTATGTGCAGGGACTACGGGCTTTACGTGAGTACACAGAAGCTCATCTTGTCGAAGAATTAAGAACCGCTGACACTCAAAATAAATTAGATATCTCAAGTAAGTGGAACGACCCAGACCAGATGAAGATTCTTTCCGATACGGAAGCATTGAGTGCTTTTATAGATTTGGATCTAACAAAAGCACAATATATGTACCTGAAAAACTTAACCAACGAACGAAAGTGTTGTATATTCCCGCCTTACTACAAAATACAAGAAATAAAAAGATCCTGTTATCCACCATCTTCTACAATCGAAATCACGAATACTTATGCTTAAGTGATTAATATCCAAGATTTATTGGATCATACTGCTGCTAGAATTTTAAAAATCGATTCTGTTTTCTAAAAACAACATAGAACATTGATCCTTTATTGTAAATGGGGATGTGATGGTAAATCTGGTCAAAGCCAATACAAGCAAATACTTTCAGAAGAGTCGGAAACAATTTCAGATGCCAATTTGTTCATCACTTCATTAGTCCCCATCAGATTAGTTGATGTGCAATCGGGATCCGTTGTTTGGCAAAATCCGGTACCTTCATCTGTCCGTTTTTGCAGACCCATTTCTATTCAGTTTTGTAAGGAAACTCCAGGAAAAACAAAGGCAGTTGTCGATGATATTAAAAAATAAATTAGGGCTGCACAAGCATCACTTATAAACAAAGATGGTGTTGTAGTAAATGTGAAGCATGAACTATTTCTAACGATGATCGATGGAAAGGTGGCTCAGGTCCTTACAGATACTCCATCTGGTTCCACATGCACGATATGTGGGGCTACTTCACGGCTAATGAATGACCTATCGAAAGTAACTACCAGACCTGAAAACGAAAACGCCTACCAATACGGATTGTCCACCTTACACGCCTGGATTCGCTGCATGGAAATGATATTGCATATTTCCTATAATCTTTTGTTTAAGACTTGGTCTGCTTCAACTGAGGAAAATAAGAGATTAAAAAAAGAAAAGAAAGAACTTGTTCAAAAACGTTTCAGGGAGAAGTAGGGATTAATCGTCGACAAACCTCGGCAAGTTAGCGGGAATACGAACGATGGCAATACCGCACGAAGATTCTTCTATAATAGCACTTGCTCATCGGAAATAACAGGTGTAGATGAGGCATTGATTAAACGCCTATACGTTATCTTGCAAGTTCTTTCTTCTGGAATGATGATCGACCCTGAAAAATTTGGGGAATATGCAAATGAAACTGCAAGAATCTATGTAAGTAATTACGATTGGTATTATATGCCATCCTCCGTTCATAAAATACTCATACACGGGGAAAACGTTATCAAACATTTTGCGGTGCTTCCTATTCAGCTATCGGAAGACGCACAAGAGTCTTGCAACAAAGACTACAGAAACATACGACTTCATCATGCCAGAAAATGTTCCCGATCTGCTACAAATGAAGATGTCTTTAAAACGCTTTTATACACGTCAGATCCATATATAACAAGTTTGAGAAAACCGTACGTAAGAAATGTGAAAGAACATGAAGAAGAGGCGCTAAGTCTTTTAAACGTGGCACCTGAAAGTGAACCCACATTTACTGACCCTGATCCTGAAGTAGTATAAGTTAAAAATAATATTTATATTTAATTATTACTTATATTTGTACCTAGCTACATCATTTCCTGAAGCCAGAGTATAGGATGTACCTATTAGTAATATGATGAGAAAGAGCATGAAATTTAGTGTATTTGACACAAAAAAAGTGAAAATTGAAAATTTTGTAGTTAGTGCAATTGTGAACTAAGGCGACGATATATATATTTTGTTTACTTTGCTTGTTGTAATTAACGATAGTTTAATCTTTTTAGTCATTATAAACTTGTATTCCACTTGAAATAAATGTTTAACTATTTTTTTCGTGATTTTTTCCCTTTTCTTTCATTCTATGCAAAAAAAAAACATACATAGATATACAAGAAAACACTATAAACTACACATCATTCGAATCTCCAAACCTTGCTGCATATTTGTGCCAACTTTCATCACGATACGACAAAAATTCATGAAGTTACAGATTTTTGATCCGATACCGACCTATATTTTCCATAGTGCGGCGATCGTCACAGAGACTCAAGGCGCGACGTTGATGGTGACGGTAAACGAGCCCACGGCTAGGACGCAAGCCCCCTCCTCTCGGCGGAACAAGAAGATGCGCGGGGGGAAAGGAAGAAGAAGAATTCCTCCCCAAATACGCATGAAGACCCCTCTACGGCCGCCCCTGACTCAAATGTCGCGCAGGTTGCAACGAGGGAGAACTATAGAACTCGACTGGGTGAACCTACCAGTAGCGCCAAATCGGCGCTGCGGCAAAACGGAGACGGTGATGTTCGATGGCCTGGCCACGTTGCTCGCCCTCTGTGATGGCTAGGCTATTGAGAATCGCGGAATGGCAACGCGGTCCTCCTCGCCGGCGACTTTAATTACAAGCACCCGGCGTGGAACTCCACGAACACGAACAACGGAGGGAGACGGGTCTTCGCGGACGCAGAAGCCTTCGGGTACATGGTGTCCGGCCCGGAGACGCCGACTCATTACCCGGACACAGTAGGGCTGATGCCAGATGTGCTGGACGTCGTAATCCACCGAGGGCTACACCGCCAGATCGCTCAACAAGTGATTGACGACGAGTTATAGTCAAACCACCTAAATATTTTTATTTCACATAAATCTATATGGGCATTTATGAAACATCAGAAGCTAGCACGGTTCCAATTGGTCGTTTCCTATGGAGAGGAGCCAGTTAGAAACTCCACGTTCGAAACTCCGTTTGCTATCGGGCATGCCGACCCGACTGAAGCCAATAGCGCCACGTTGACGATCAGACTGGACAGCCTGATCAGCCAACTGAACTGGGCACAACACACGAAGTATGTCACTACAAAAGCCAGCATATCCCTGTGGCAGTGTAAGCGACTGTTTGGCAGGAATTCGGGCATTAGCCCCAAGGTCACCCACTGGCTATACACCATAGTCATCCAACCAATTATCACATACGGCTCACTGGTCTGGTGGCCCACGACAGACCCGAGTACAGCCCAAAGAGATTCTACAGTTTACACAAGTAAACTGCTGCAGTAGCAGTATGAGAACTACACCCACTGACGCCCTACAGGCAATGCTTGGACTGCCGCCTCTACACCTCATCGTCGGCCCTGGCCACCTTTAGGCTCCATTTATCAGGAACCCTAAGCAAAGACTCCAGAGTTAAACACACACGTATAAAGGAAGATGCGATCAAACGACGACCAATGATGGCATCACCCTGCGACAAAACCTCGAAATCACATCACTTTCTAAGGCACTATAACATAATACCTTCTGAAGAACAGTGTGACTACTCAGGCCCGAAAGAGCTGAAAGTATACACCGACGGATCGACTCCGGTACCGGAGTTGGAGTCTTCTTACACGACCTCAACATAAATATATCCCGCCCGCTAGGAATGTTCAACTCCATCTATCAGGCGGAGTGTGTGAGCATCATACAAGTGGTCCACGCCTTAGAAGCCAGGAGAGTTACGGACACTCACATACGTATACTCTCCGATATTCTTACGGAAAAAATATATTACTTCGAAGGTAACACTAGAATGTCACAATACAACAAGTAAGGTATCTAGCCGCAACACGGTGACACTGCAATGGATAAAAGGACACAGCGGATCGCTAGGTAATGACGCAGTTGACGAACTTGCTAGAAGAGGAAAGTCACACGGCAGTGTGTGGACCAGAGCCTATCGTGGCAATACCCTTCAACCAAATACGCAGGTGGCTACAATAGTTCACATGGAGAACTGGTGGACCTTGACACCGGGCTGCAGGCAGTCCAAAGAAGCTATGCCATTCTTGTATAGCAGGCTAACAATGCGTTTATTAAGCCTGGACAGGAACGGCCTGCGCCTGGTGACGGGGACCATCACGGGGCACTGCTCGCTAAACAAACACTTCCACACAACAGGCATAACGGACAGTCTTCTATGCAGGGTATGCATGGAGGCTGAGGAAACCGTCATGCACGTGCTTTTGGAATGTACAAGCGTCACTCAGATTAGAACAGAAACCCTCGGGTCACCCAGATCTTTCCGTGGAGTTTCTTGCCAGCTCTTCTCCATAGGAAGCGACCAATTGGAACCATGCACCTAGCTTCTGACGTTTCATAAGTGCTCTTGTAGGTTTATGTGAAACAAATTATTTTGAATTATTTTTTTTCATTGATTTTCTGAACAGACCAGGAGTTTTAATTAAATTCTGGAGATAGGTGGGCTGGTTAGAATAACCACCAAATGGCTGCCATGGCTCACGCACAATGGTCCACCTGACGGACTAAGTGCGGAAACCAAACCCCATAACATAGAACATAGAAAGATTGCATGTAGCGGAGATGAGAATGTTGTGATGGATGTGTGGAGTGACAAAAATGGATAAAGTAAGAAATGAGTATATAAACGGAAGTTTACAAGTGGCGCCAGTAACAGAAAAGTTAAAAGTAAATCGTTTGGCCTGGTATGGGCATGTGATGAGGAGACAGGAAACGCATGTGACTAAAAGTGTGATGAATATAAATGTTGATGAATAGAGCGGGAGAGGAAGGCCAAAGAAAAGATGGATGGATTGTGTGAGGAACTAAATGAAAGAGAAGGGAGTGAATGATGACGTGACGGTTAACAGCGGAGAGTAGAAAAAGAAAACGTGTTGCGCCGACAGGAAGATGATGATCTCTTTTCAGTGAAATTTCTGTCATTGTTTGTTTTTGTTCCTTATGGCTATCATAGATAGCATAATTACGGAACTTGTTCTTTTCAAGCATACGCCTGCTTACCCGTCAAAGTTCTATATATCCAATAGTCAGTGATACTGGAAATACTTTAAATATTTTACACATGAATATCAGAAGTCTTAATAAGAACTTTGCCGAATTAAATACATTATTTGCAGTGATAAAACTGAAATGTGACTTCATATCTAAAACTGTCGGAATGCTGGCTCAGCACTATATCAGCTATTCTCAATCTACAGGATTATTCGTCTTTTAAGTAGTCAAATACCTATAATCAAAATAACGGTGTAATCATCCTCGCATTGGACGGCGTCAACTGTTCCGTTACTGAGCCCTGTCTTGATGAAGAAGTGGTCTACTCTGCACTATTGATATTTTAATAGCAACTCGTGCTGTTTATAAATCCCTGTCATTTACGATGATAGACAAGTTTATAAATAGTTTGGACAGGGTCTTATGAGTTTTATCATACCTATCCCCTTTTAAAAAATTGCTTTGTTTGGGGATATTGATATAAAACAAAAAACAAAAAAAATGTCTAATTCTAATTCATATCTTGCCCTCACATCCTCACATGGTCTACTTCCAGCTCACTTAAAACCTACAAGACTTAATAACTGCTTATATCACGTAATCTTGAAATCTAACCAAATAGCTACGACTTTAATTATTGTAGAAAGTATTGTCACTGATCATGCTGCGCTTTTTTTATTACAATGCCAAAGAAATGAAAAAACCTCAGAAATGTAAAACAAACCGTACAAAAACTCTCATTGATTAGATTTACTCATCTTTTGCGAAAGTCACCGAAACAATGGACTTTACTGGAATTATGACCACTCTTGACGCAAACGAGGCAGCAGGGCTGCTGACCGGTTCATTGAAATAATTGCATCTATAGTTAGAAAGCACACGTCCATCGTGAAAATTCCCCATAGAAGAAGAAACATTAAACCATGGATAATGCCTGGCCTTATGCGCTGTATTAATAATCGGGACAGGATGCACTAAAAAGATCCCCGAATAATGTTATTTTACAAGTAAAATAACCGATACCGTAATTTCTGTAATGATTTGTTGTGTAAACTGAGAATTGCGTACGAGGAAGATGAATTCGAAAATTCGAAGAATAATCCGAAGGCGACGTGGAACTTCATTAAAAATTATAACTCATACAAATACCACTAAAATACCGTGTATAGATTTCGCTGCCCAGAAATCTCGGTCAACTTAGTAAACTCCTCGATTACTACCGGTGATTAGCCATAAAAGAAACGCTTATTCACCAAATTTACAAGTGAGGCGAAACTGTGTCAATAATTATAGACCTATTTTTGTGCTTTCTGCGATATCTAAGATATTAGAGAGAATCTTAAACAGTAAGCTTATGAAATAATTGCTTAACAGTATGCTTATAATATCATAGCACCCAATCAATTCGGATTCGTATCGGGTAGGTCTACAGAGGATGCTGTGACTGGTTTAAGCGATCTCCTTGCTGCAGTCTGAATCAGGGTAAGAAATGCCTTGGCATATTTCGGGGCCTATCTAAGGCATTGGACACCGTTTCTGTCCATAAACTTCTACTTAAATTTGAGAATATCGGTGTAAGAGGAACTCCACTAAACATATTTATAAGCTATCTAACAGACAGAATGCAAAGTGTGATTATAAATAATTGCAAAAGCAATGAGCACCCTCTAAGTAATTACGGAGTGCCACAGGGAAGTACCTTGGGACCAACACTATTTCTAGTCTATAAAACCAGTTATGCAAACTAAAACTTACAAATAACAATGTTTTTACTTATGTAGATAATACAGCGCTTATTGTGCATGGCTCAGGTTGGTATGAAACAAAACGACACGCGGAGAACTGTCTTATCATGGTATCTCTCTTATTTATGGTCAAACTGACTCGCTACTAATCTTCTTTCTAACAAAACTAAATCATTTTCCATAAGCAAGAAGAGCCAGCCTCCACATGAATTTAATATACAATTCCACAGTTGCCAATAAAAGTCTGACTGTACACACTAGAGCAAAGGTTCAAACATTTAATGTCTCAATAGATGAGCGTTTAAATTGGCACAAACATATTACATCACTTACATCTAGAGTTCGCAAAATAATAATTTATATCTTTAAGCTACCTAGAAACTCAGCGGACATCAACACGCTCAAAACTGTTTACTATTCCTTGTGCCAGTCACTACTGGCATACTGTGTGACTGCCTGGGGAGGAGCTACAAAAACATCACTTCTGCCAACGGAGAGGACTCAAAGAGCTGTTCTGAAGGTGATGCTACGTAAACCGTTTAAGTACGTGACTGAACAATTATATCAGGACTGCAAGTAGCTCACTGTCAGACAACTCTGTTTTCCGCTCGACTCTTCGCAAACATGCCTCCGCCCCACCAAGACAAGCACTCCTTACTCGACGTAGGTCTGCTGGAGTATGTCAAGTCGAGCGTTACAGGACCACATTTGCTACCCACCAATATTTCATTCTAAGTTCTTGACTATAGTACAACAAGCTTCTAAAAAAAAAAAACAATAATCTAAATTATTTTGAATTACAATGGGAATTGTTAGATTTGCTCTTAAATCTAAACTATTGCGATACAGAGGAACTCATCTACTCTACGAATTAAAGACAAATTTTTCACTTCACTTCCTCGACAGATTGTTTTACTGAGTATACCACACACACACAGACACACACACACACACACACACACACACACACACACACACACACACACACACTCACACACACACACACAACCACCAACACACCAACAGACCAATTTTACCTCAAGGCGACACATTCACACATAATTAATCATTAAGGCCATTCAATAAATATGTTAACATCAGAATTATAACAATATTTTCTAAAACGTGCCAATCCCACTAAAAAACACTGTCCTTCAAGATACAGGATTTTCCTAGTTTGAAGGGCAGGGGTCTTACTCATTGGCTCCCGGCAACAGGGCAGCCGAAGGAACACCGGTGGGTTTTAGTCAGTAAGAGTCTGACACGCCCTCCCGCTCCGCCCAGAGCGGGAGAAGTTATTTGATGATTTCCCACCCTCAAAAAAAAAAAAAAAAGGGGTCTTACTCATTTGTAATAGCGATGCCCATCCCATAATTAAACAATACTGTTGTTACCTAGGCAAAAAAAAATATGTAAAAATTTATGTAAGTAAGTCAGTAAATTAGTGAGTAATCATTAATTTTTTACCAAAAAAATTAATGATTACTCACTAATTAAAAAAAAAAAACTTAATTATAATAATTTAAATGTAATTTGGAATGAGAAAAGATAAAAAACTAAAAAGCTGAAAAATTTAAAAAAAGAACTAAAAAACTTGACTGACAAATAAAAGTTTTACCATATAATTTCAGGTTATTGGTTTGTCCCGCCTGCAATACCAAAATTCTATAGATTATTATATTGCTTTTTTAGTTTTTTTAATTACTTTTTTTTAGTTAGCGTTTTGTGTACTACAAATAATATATTATATTATGCATCTCTATATTCTTTAACTCTCATTGTATCTTTGCTGGTAATAATCCACTGACCTTTTGCTTCAAAGTCCGCGGTGGTTCACCCAGCACGTGATATACCTGAAACACATTAGGATTATTTCATGGATCAAAGATTTTGAACAGTGTCGTCTAAGTGTTCGGAGTGTAGAAGATCTTTTACCATTTTCATTGAAGTCAGGTTTATGTTCGGTAATGTCTGGGAGACCTTATAAGTAGGTAGCTAGGCTATATGTAAGTACGTTTGTTAGTATTATTTCCTTTCTCAATTAGGAATCTCAACTTTTAAAATAAACTGACTCTGAAAACTTTGGGACTTGTCTAGCGGATGTCGTTGGCTATAGGTAAGTACCTAAAAATAGGGATTAAACATTCTGATCCAGAAAACGGGAAAATTAAAAATAAAATTGATGAAGATTCTCTTTTGCTAGGTGGTAACATTAAATTACTTAATAGAAAAGCGTTGGGTGAATAGCGCTAATATTATACACACAAACAGGATTCGGTCGAGTCGATCCTCATCAATAGAGAGGTTTTATTTTATTACATGAACTTGTACATGTTTATGAGGTTATAGTTTTGGTTCTACTATAATAGCTCGTGAAAAACGCAAGGGCGCACAAAGGTATTTGAATAGTGAGGCTATTTGCAAAGGTAACGGGACTATAAGGCACAGAATAGTCTATATCTATCGCAGAGTTAATGAAATCCTATGATGTTCCCCGAGGAGCCCCCTCCCTGCAGCTGCACCACTGCGTCGCGCCCCCCGCCCTTTGCTCCCGCCGCGCGCCGCCCGGGGCGCCCGCCGCCCACGTACTCGACCTCACATACCAACACACACCACACTAACCACCTGCCTCTCATTACTTGACTAGACTCGCCTTCGAACTTCACATTTCTTAGTCTGCTCCAAATAGTTGAGTAGTGAAACTACTGAGCTACAGAATCTAACTAAAATTGTAGTACTCAATGTGCATACAAGCAGTACGTCGTGAGGAGCGGGGGGCGCGGGTGCAGGGGGGTTGGGGGGGGGGGGGCTGTGCCCTGTGGCCAGTGTCGGGTGTCCGCCACAGGTACCACACTACATGTGGCTCCGGGCCATCGAGTCTTCGGAACACGTGCCTACCGTTGCTTTATGACGCTGATCTCTATGGATCCTTTTAATGAGCATTCGCTGGCAGGGTCTGATAAATATACCTACCTAATCTTGAACTAAATCGTATAATAAATCAAACAGCTGATAAGTTTTGAATTTCAGCTCATTTGAACCGGTACGTTCTGGCTGATAGAGCAACTGCATGCGTCTTTGGATTTATCGACGGGCACGACGCGGCACGGCGCGGCGGTGCGTGGGAGGTATCGATCGCGTGTGGGGAGGCTCACCTGCGGGCTGGCCGGCGGCAGTTGGCGCGGGGGCGACACCTCAGCACGGCGCGGCGCGCCGGCCGCGACTGACGCCACCCGCCGCCCATCGATCGCCCTCCCCCTTCCACCCGCGTCCGCCCCCCGCCCGCCTCTTCATTCACTGCTGGTATTGACCCGGCGCGCGCTGTCTACGCGCTCTCTGTCGATATTGTTCCGCTTTGTCTCACTACGCCTACGCGGACATTTGGCTAACGCACCGATTTCTGATCACTACTACAGAACTTCGTGAACCCCTGGACACACGTCACAGTGCACAGTGCTTCAAGCTGCGTTTAGGTACAGTACTTCCATAAGATTCACTCTGCTCTGTTCAGCAGCACAAGCATGCTAGACTAGGTAGCTTAAGGGGTGTCATGAGTCGTTTCGCGTTCGCCCTCGCGCTCGCCCGCCACTCGCCACTCGCCCAATGCACATTGATCGATCCTGCGACGTCTGCGGGCGGCTCGCAATCTATTGTTTCTTGACTTATCAGCACAAACACGTGTCAGCTCGGTTCGAAAGGATTATGAACAAATTATGAGCAGTGACCCATTTATTAGGTGACATTGAAAAAATTATAACAAATCCTTTGGTACCTACCTGCGGTCCTCTGTTTAATAAAGCCTGCCCGTATTCGGTTTTATTTAGCTCTTTGAAATCGAAGACAAGGCTCATCGCAACCATTTCAGTAAAACTGCGAAAGTTAGGGGGTACGTTCAGAATTTTCTTTTGTAATTTCTATTCCCAGAAGCACCTCAGTAACTGTATAAAAAAATGTTTGACTGAAAATTATACCGACAAAATGATTTGTTATTGTCAACTCCTTTTTCAGTAAGTACTTAGTAGGTACTTGTACTTACCTCTGTCTTTCTACAATTTAGCAAAAGCTCCACACCGATCGAGACTGAACTTGCTCTGGACGAGGAAAATCGATTATTATGATCGATTAATATGTTCTGGAAATAAAGAGGCTGCATTTCCATTAATTGTGTTACAGCGGGGAGGCTGTCTGGCGCACGCGGTGCGTGTAGGGTGGGAGGGAGGGCGGCGGTGTAGTACCACGGATGTTTACCGTCACTTTATGAGATTAGAAAAAGAAAGAAAGAAAGAAAAAACGTTTATTTGCGGTAAACATGAGACAAAAAAAGAAAAAAGTTTTAAATACATAAATGTGAAAAAGTTGGGGAAGCATGCGTCACATCCACGCAAATCGGCTATCGCTCAGCATTATGCTATGAGCCTATGCAAGACAGAGCCCCAGCGCTGGTTTTCAGCGACAGCCGGCGCCGACGATGTCGAACGAATGACGTCGACCGGTGCAGCAAACAAATATTTAGACGGTGTACCAGTACAGCGTACTTAAAGAAAGATAGTTTATTAAAATTTGATTCAATATATTAAATAGATGTAAAAAAGAAATAGACATACTTTATTTTAAGTTACGAGAATATCATCCTCAAAAAAGTTTTACGTTTTAAGGGTCTTTCAAACAGGCGCGACACGCGACGCGACACAAAGACACCGCTCGTCGCGCGACGAGCGGTGTCTTTGTGTCGCGTCGCGTGTCGCGCCTGTTTGAAAGAGCCTTTATATATTGGATTCTGTTATTATTACCTGTTCGTACCGTGGTCGTGGACAAAGTCCGCCCCGAATCGATTCAAGGACTTGACAACTCCAAAGGAAACCATTCCTGACGATAAAGTTCACCTGTCTCTTTAACTGTTGGTACATACTTATTATAAAACTTGCCCCTGTTTCGCACGGTTTTTACAACTTGACAAAACATCGAGATTTCTTTATTATTCGCGAGTTCAATATTAACGTATTAAACACATTAATCTTCCACAATAAATTCTCTAAATGATGGTGAAAATCACAACACAGTTAGACTCCTATGTTTTGCGGCAGCTCGTTAAATTCGTCCGGCGTCCAGCAGGTTAACAGCAGCAGTCAACCTGCTGGACGCCGGACGAGTTTTTACAAACAAACAACACGGTGAAAACAATTATTTTTCTGTGTACGTTTTACGAACTACTTATTGTATAATAGTATATAAAATGTAAAAAAAGAAGCACAAAAAATATAAATTGTTTGGAATCAAACTTAGGTTTGCAAAGTATTCGTCGAACCGCTAAGGTCGCGGCAGTAAAAATATCGTTATGTGACCGTCGCATGTTGATATTTTGTGCACCTACCTGTAAACAATGTGAACAATTTCACCGAAATTTCGGACTGTTTAGGAACTATAAGTGCAATTATAGAGGAGAGTAGTGTGGAATCGGTGTTTGTCCTGGAGGATTTTAATTCACATCCTGGTACATTATTTTTTACCGAGCTACAGCGCTTTTGCTGTGAGCAGGAATGGCGAAGTGTAGATGTAAATAAAATGATTTTGGATATATATGAGTTTTATACATTTGTATTTGTATTATGAGTTTGGTATACATTTATAAATGAGGCAAACGGAAGTCGAAGATGTTTGCTCCATTGTATAGTGACTACAGCAGCCTTGCCGCATGACTAGTGTACACGTTCAATATGACATAATATTGATCTGACCATTTTCCACTTTTAATCAAGTGTAATTTTGATTTGGTGAAGCAAAAACTGCGTAAGCAGTGTGCAAAAATATCCGACGGTGTCAGGTGGGGGGAAAGTTCGTCCGTGCAAATAGCGCAGTTTTCAAATTTATGTGGTAATTAACTACGCGAGATGTGAGTGGGAAGTTTTGCACTGACACCAGTCATAGATGATGACTGATGATTAATGAGCTGTACAGTAACATAGTACACTGTTTAGGGTTGGCAGCTGTTTCCATACACCGAGAAAAGCCAAGGTATCGCAAGTGTGTACCAGGATGGACCAGGTAATAAGGTTGGTTAAGATTGCAATGTGCGATCTCTTATAAAAACAAAAAGATGTTCGTTTGTTATGTATACAGGGTGACTTGTAATTAGACGTATTCCTTCCAGGACGTGATAGTGTGACCTATTTTCAACAATTAAGCACCCCATAAAGTTTAAACCCAAGTTAAAACCCAATTTTTATGTTATTTTGAAAAAAATCCAGAATTTTTCACTAAATATCACTTTTTTCTAAACTCTCAAATTGAATGGCCTTCATTGCTTTTCCATGGCATACCTAATACTTTAATAAACCTTTTGATGTAATCAATTTTTTTAAAACATCAAACAGATAAAAGTTAAGTGAAGAAGTTTACTAACAACTTTAAAAAATCATTTAAATACATGAACTTTGACACCAGTTATCTCGAAATTTTGCTAGAGCATTAAGCGTACAAATTATGGAGAAGAGATCTTCATGTATTCAACTACTTAACGAGGTACAAATGAAAAAAAAATATATTTAGAGTTGCCGATGAAATTGTGAGATAATCGAATTAATTAACTTATTTATGCCATCCACCTCTCAGCAATCCAACAGATGGCAGGCAATCAGGTCCTCATGACCAGATTCCGAGTCGCGGAACGGCTTTTGAGTTTTTAACATAACTCACGGTCTACTCGCTGGTCACGGTTCACTTGTCGTTTAATTTGCATGTACACATAAACAAAACTATTAATCATTTTGTTTAAACATACAGCGCACGTACATACTTTAATAGTTTGACATACGCCGACATTGGAGGCTTTAATTTTTTTTTAGTTTATCATGGCTTAGCCTTAGTTTCTGAAAAATCCCAGAATGTCACATAAATTATGAGTCTAACAATAACAGGTTATGGGCCCAGCACCCTTCCACTGCGCATATAACAAAGATAACCAGAAGCTGCGCAAGAAAGCAGTGAAATGTATATTCGTTGGATATGATAAATGCTCATTCTTCTCCATACAAAAACTACCTTTTGGAAGGAGCGACTAGAATCAATTATATTATTTTGTAAATTTTGACGTTCAGAAGTGCCATACATGGGCCTATTTGAAATAAATGATTTGACTTTGACTATAATGACGATGGATACAGGCACTGGAACCAACAAAATAATTGGCTGGTGAGGTCAAGGGATGTCTCCTTCGATGAAAAGCCCTTAGGTGTGGAGGGTCTACTAAAAACTTCTACAGAAGCTGAATTTGAAATACCTCTGGAATTGACACAGTTGCATAATAATGAGAATGATGCATTGAATCCAGTGAATCAACCACAAGTTACTCAGAATGCAGAAAATTCAGGCAATAATAGAACTCTCAACAATAATGAAAATGTCAATGAAGGTGTTGATACTGAAATTGGGAAAACTAAGTTCATTGGTAGAGAAGACGTTCTAGTTGAAGATTTGGATGATTTTGATGAAGCTAGGAGTTATGCTTCTGAACAGAGTTTTGAGTTAGGGGTAGAGATAAGGGAAGTAGATGCAAGGTGAGATGGAAATTCATACCAGAGACCTAGAAGCTATTAAAAGCTCTGATCGGAATCTTTGAAAAAAAGCAATGGACTTCGAGATGAATTCTTTGAAGGAAAATAAGACTTGGGTCCTCGTGCCTCTTCCTAATAACAGGAAGATTATACCATGCAAATGGGTATACAAAGTGAAACTGAATGCTGATAGTTCAGTAGATAAGTATAAAGCCAGACTTATTGTAAAGTGGTTTAGTCAGAAGAAAGGAATTGATTATGACCAAATTTTAAGTCCCGTGGCTAGAATGGCAACAGTCAGGAGTGTATTGGCTATGGCAGCCAATGAGAACATACAATTCGATGTATCAACAGCCTTTCTGTACGGGTCACTTAATGTAGAAGTTTTCATGAAACAGCCCGAAGGCTATGATGATGGTTCGGGTGGCTTCTGTTTGTTGAAGAAAAGATTATATAGTTTAAAACAGGCTCCAAGATGTTGGAATAAGCGGATTTTGTACTACTTCAAAGAGCTTGAATTCGAAGTTAGTGATTCAGATCCTAGTTTATTCATAAGGAAGACGCCGTCTGAAGGTAAACTGATAGATATGTTGATGATGCTCTACAAAAGAGATTTCAAGACAGGTATTCTTGAGAGCTACAGTGATGCAGATCATGGCGGTGATTTGAACACAGGACGTTCAACCACTGATGTATTGTGCATGTATGCTGGAGGTGGCGCGTCATGGACAAGCCAAGGTCAGACAAGCACGGCTATATCTACCACTGAAGCAGATATCGTAGCTGCCAGTGAAGGCGCTCGTGAATCAATTTAGCTGTCCAGAATCATTGGAGATATGACAAAACTGGAGGGTGTGCCTATCCTGAGAGTAGATAATGAAGCTGTGATAATCTAACAATCTGGAATACCACAAACGTACTGTCTAATCTGGATATGTTAATATTTGGATTAGACACTTTTTTGTCAGGGAGGTAGTAACAAGTGGAGAGCTAAATGTAAGCAGGATCACAACTGAAAATTAGCTTACAGATATGTTTACAAAAGCATTAGCCAGACCAAGGCTGCTGAAGCTTTTGAAATTAATAGGTCTTCATTGAAAGAAGATAATAAGGTTGGTTAAGTTTGCAATGTGTGACCTCTTATAAAAACAAAAAGATGTTCGTTTGTTATGGCATACGTGTCATGTGGAAAAAACAAATAATATTTTAATTTGGAGAATAAACTGATTATATCAGAACTAGTCAAGTTGTATCAGTCTAACAATAACACCAGGCATGTCCGAGGAGCGCACGGGGAGGTGCGGGCTAAGTTCACTATATGGGATTGGCAATGCTAATCGTCATCAGGTTCTTTGTACGATGATATGATAGAAGCGCCAAAAATTTTTAAAGGGAAGCTGAAGTGGTGTCAAAAGCACCAAGAGGCCAATAAAATGTACATCTTAGCCTCACATCACGCAAATTCCGATTTTCATAGTTTCTAAGTTGAGTACGGCCCAGGGCCGTCCTATAAGCGTTGAGGGCGTTACTGAACCGCAATTTATAGCCAAGATGTTCAAAGACCACTCCATGGTCCGATCACCGTTGAGCTCTCAGCGCAGCAGGTGTTCGATGATGAGACCTAAACTTGTCCCAGTTCTTTTCTAATCACAGCTAAAGACGATAAGATAGCTCTCAAAAATATGCAAAAAGGAAAATCCCCAGGTCACGACCTGATTAAGTATCAAGCACTTGTAGCATGCGGGTTGCCACTTGCTAAGAGTTTTGGCATTACTATTTAATCTCTGCATCGCACACTCTCACTTGCCTGACAGTATGTTGAAGACTGTGGTTGTGCCAGTGATTAAAAACAGAACAGGAGATTCATCAGATCGGTTGAATTATAGGCCTATTTTTCTGGCAACGATTGTCGCTAAAGTACTTAATAGCGTGCTTAATGTGCAGCTAGAGAAACATATCGCTGACTGAATTCAATAATTTGAGAAAACGCATAAATATGTGGGATAAGTATAGATGGAATAAAAGTAACGCATAAATTAGATCACTTTTATAATTATTATTAAAATAAAACACAGTATTTACACAGGTTGCATGACGAAATTATGTAGCAATATAATACAATAACAATATAGCATAGCAATAATAATCTATTTATTAACAGCAATTAAAATAAAATATACCTTACCGTTCAAAACTATCTTGCCGAGTCTGTAGTCGAACAAAGACTGACTGGGCGAGCCACTTGCGCGCTCTTTTACACTATGGCCTGCTTGTCAGTGGGTGGGGGCGAGTAGCCAACCGAACAACTTATTAAACCGGAAGTTACTCGAAAAATTACTTAAATATTTTAAATTAATCATAATGGAACGTTTCTCCCACACGGCCATTCTGACGAGCAGCCATTATGGCTCGTGAATATAAATTAAATTATATGGCTCTTATAATTAATTACATAGTTAATCACTCATTAGAACACAATAACATAATATCTATTATCATTTACAATTCAAATACAAAAATCATAATATGGCCTCGGTAAAAGCCTTGCATGAAGGATCAGCCTAAATATTTAATAAATGATTGCCTCGGTAACAAAGCCTTATCTAAGGCGCGGCATAAACATAATAAATTATTGCCTCGGCAAGAAAGCCTTATCTAAGGCGCGGCATAAATATATAATAAATTATTGCCTCGGTAAGAAAGCCTTATCTAAGGCGCGGCATAAATATATAATAAATTATTGCCTCGGTAAGAAAGCCTTATCTAAGGCGCGGCATAAATATATAATAAATTATTGCCTCGGCAAGAAAGCCTTATCTAAGGCGCGGCATAAATGATATGGCCTTGGTAAGCAATCCCTTAAGGACACAGCCGAATTAGCATACTCATTACCAAGCACTCATCCAACACCTGGCCAGTATGTACTGGATTCGTACTAGACAATAAGTTACATATCTCCAGAATCTAGTGATTCTGTGAGCTCAGTTCCCATAGAAACAAGTCTCAGATTTTCATGAGAAACATACAAATCATTTCCAGTACTATATGAACTTTTAAGGTGTATCTTTCATTATTTTACGGTGTATGTTTTATCAAAATAATATCACCGAGTTTAAACGGGACCATTTTGGCTTTGTTTTTATCAAATTGATTTTTTTGTATCCCTGTGCGTTCATCAATGCGACGTTTTGCAATAAGCATTAAGCAAAAATTTGCATTAAGGTAAAAGCGTTTAGTTAAGAGCATTAAGGTAAAAGCGTTCAATATCATTTACAAGAGCAGAAATGGCTGGAGGCGACCGTTTGCAACCCATGAGAAGCTGAAAGGGAGTTTGTCCAGTAGTTTTATTAAACGTGCAATTGATTATAAGTTGGACTTCCCCGACAGCATCCTTCCAGCCTCTCCGGGTAGTATTCTCGACTACCGTGAAACCGTCAGTTAGGACTTTCATTAGTCTTTTGACATGGCCATTTGCACGACTGACACCAGTTGCGATAAAATGTAATTCAATTGACCAGTTTTGGCAAAAATTTCGCAGTTCTTTTCCTGTGTACGATGCCGCTTGATCACAAATTATTTTTTTGGGGGTTCCAAAAGTACAGACCACATCAAGACAGTTTACGGTAGCATTTGCAGTAAGGTTAGTCACAGGTTTTAAAAAACAATACTTAGAAAAGGCATCAATAAAAATTACTGCATATTGTTTCTTGAGTTTGTTACCAGTAAGTTTTCCTGTGGTATCTATATGCACAGTTATGAAAGGGTACAGGTACCCTATCAATGGGATGCAGGGTAAGTTGACGAGAACCAGATTGGCTCTTGTTGATCTTACAAGTGAGGCAATTTTGAATATATTTACGAACATTTTTAGACATGTTTGGAAACCAAACATGAAATAAGGTATACGTAAAAACTCGTATTGTATCAGGCGTGACAAATGCAGTTTTCACGAGTTTACCAATATGGTCATCGATTAATGGAACAGGATAATGATCCCTTACAGTATTGCTTTTAAGCTCTCTGTAGCGGACACATACTTTTCGGACTCGAAAAAGGGGAGTTACTATCAAGAATGATTCCATTGTCTCTTAAATGTTGTATAATCTTTTTGACATTCTCTCGCTCGATGGGGGCAAGACGATATGGGCGTCTTTGAACAGTTTTATCTGAGTTTTTAAATTTAATAGTCAGTTCTTCTGTATTTATTTGTGTTACAGAATTCCCTGATATAAAAGATCTAAATAGGATTTTATTAAATTAAGTAAGTGATCTTTTGAAATCGAATCGACATCAGTATCAATACAGGTTTCTAAATCAATTTTTTCAACAAAAGTAATGTTGTATGAGGTTTTAGAAATTTTGGTTTTATAATTAGATAAAAGATTCTGACCCAAAATGTCATTTTGAATATTGTGATCGGGAACCAATACAAACTCCAGCTCCAAATTCAGGCCATCAATACAAATCGGACTTGTTTTGATACGAGTAGAACAAAATGAATTTTCTCCAACTCCGCGTAACATTGTAGTTTTAAAAGATATTTTGCAACTGGTGCAATCCCCAATACATTCACGTATTAAAGAGCATTCAGCGCCACTGTCTATGAGACAGAAAAAGTCACCATTTCACGATTTTGCTAATCGTGGAATGGTTGTTAGCAAGTCTTAAAGAATTTACCGATTTTTCTGATTTTTCAGATTTTGGTTTTGAATTTAAGCGTTCGAAGTACTTTTAACCCGACCTTTGAAAAAAGGTACATATTACGTGTGATTTAGGTGCTGCACCAGTTGGCACATCCTTAGTTTGTTCATTTTGTGTGTCTGTGTCCTAACCCAGTGAACCCAGATATGGTCCACCTAAGTGCCAAACCTCATCCGGATTTGTTCAGCCGTTTTGGCGTGAAGGCGTAATAGGCAAACAAACACAAATACCTAATAAAAATAAACACACTTTCGTATTTATATTCATATGGGCAGGATATTAAAGGATACCACATATAACTAAATATGCTAATTATAACTCACACACTACACACACTCACTCTTTACACTCTCACCCATACTCACACATAATCACACGTATACGCGCGACTTGGCCCTTTTTCTATGCATAAAGCTCATTCATTTGCAAATCATTCATTTTTGTATAATTTTAAGTTACCCATTTATTAAATTTTTCTGCATGTTTACATTGTCTACATTCAATTGCATAAGACAAGTATAAGTGGAAGCGCGGAGTCTCCTAACACAAGCAATTCCTTGCTTAAAAGGTGATCTCCAACATTAGTGTGTCTAAATGCCTTTTGCAATTGAAATAAAATAAACAATTTTGCCTATGGGTCTGACGAGATTGATTGGCAGTAGGGATGTCTGAATCCTTACGGTAGCGACAGTCTATGCAAAAGCATTCTTGACAACGTCTAAACTTATAGTCTTGCGAGTTACATTTGGTCTTTTTAGCAGGAATATTATGATCAGCGGAATCATGAACTGGATGTTTACGTTAATAAGAAATTAAATTTTGTATCAATTTAGGCAAAGTTTTAGGAGTCAGTCGTAGCAAATCTGATCTAATACAAAAGTCCAACACACCTGATATCACGGCGTCCAGCTCGCCCAATTGCAGATCGGTCACCTTAACACCAACAGCTTTTTTTTTGCCAGCCATTTAAGAGACGCGTATTCGGCCAAGTTATTAGCCTTGTCGCTTGTTTACTCCATGAAGGCGGTTAAATCATCGTAGTATCGAACATCAATCAGCAGCACGTCCTTTTAAATTTTTCCTGGCTAGGTTCAGAGTTTCACTCTCGTTAAGCTGCTATTCTGATTATAAATTGTCGACATGACAACACCAAACCTGAATGGTATCTGTGCGATCATCTAGATCAAAAGAGGGTAGATAGATATTATCAAAATTTCTTGTGTGACGTAGGAGCAGTATTTGAAGCCTGAAGAAATGTACTCATCATTTCAAAGTCAAAGTCAAATCATTTATTTCAAATAGGCCCATGTATGGCACTTTTGAACGTCAAAATTTACAAAATAATATAATTGATTCTAGTCGCCCCTTCCAAAAGGTAGTTTTCGTATGGAGAAGAATGGGCAAGAATCTCCATCGTTACTCTTTTAAAATGTTTTACAAGAGTTTGTAGTACGTACGTACTTTTACAATTAGTTAAATAATTATATGTGAAGACGATTTCCTTCATCATAGACTTCATAAATTTAATAGGAACAAGTTACCGCCCTGATTTTCTAGTCCCGAAGTAGTCAAGCTTGAAGGAGGTCTGCACTGACTGGTGCTGGGGTCATGTTGGTGGTCCAAGATCTCTTCCAGCTGCCGCTTTCTAGCCCGTGCGAAGAGGATCGGAGACGTCAATTCTTCGTTAGAAGCAGCATCAAGGGTTTCAGGCACTTTGGCAGAGTCGTTGTTTTCGGAATTTGACATCGTACCCGACGCTCAAACAAAAAATAATAATTTCGTGTTAGAATATGGGCACTCGATCCCGCTTCTGATGTGGGATAAGTATAGATGGAATAAAAGTAACGCATAAATTAGATCAATTTTATAATTATTATTAAAATAAAACACAGTATTTACACAGGTTGCATGACGAAATTATGTAGCAATATAATACAATAACAATATAGCATAGCAATAATAATCTATTTATTAACAGCAATTAAAATAAAATATACCTTACCGTTCAAAACTATCTTGCCGAGTCTGTAGTCGAACAAAGACTGACTGGGCGAGCCACTTGCGTGCTCTTTTACACTATGACCTGCTTGTCAGTGGGTGGGGGCGAGTAGCCAACCGAACAACTTATTAAACCGGAAGTTGCTCGAAAAATTACTTAAATATTTTAAATTAATCATAATGGAACGTTTCTCCCACAAATAAGTTTTAGAAGACAGTGCGCGCGCACAAATTTTGTTTCAACTATTATCAGCTTAAGTTAAACTACTTATGTTTAACTAGTAGATAAGATAAATCGGACTGACATATACATGTAGTATAAAAGTCCAAAAAAAAAAGAATAAAAAAAAAACGACCATAAATGTTTAGTTACTTAATATTTATTTGCATACTTTTGAGTATGACGTATAAGAGAATCAGTTTTAAACAAATCAACAAATGAAATTAAATTATTGTTTGCACTTATAAAAAGTACTACACTTACAAAACAAAACATAAAATCCACTTTAGCAATATAACAAAAAAATAACAAACATAATCTTATCAAAAACTTCTTAGGTTTCAATTCAATAAACTGTCATATCACAAAAAATCTGCCTTATCACTCCAGTAGGAAATTATAGGTATCAAGCAACAAGTCAGTTATCACATATTATTAACTAACAGTCTCAAAAATAGGTAGTCAAAGAGTAGACAAGAACGTAAGTTCTCTAAAAGAATAAACCATGTAGGTATTTTTAACCAAATCAATCATGTTTCAAGCTCTGAAAAAAATCTGCATAACAACTTGGAATAGTATTAGAATTAACTAATGACATCAAATCTTGATATTTTCTTTGGGAAATGGATATCTTATCAGGGTAAGCTTTCTTCAGTTGCGTATCTTGTATAAGTCTTAGTTGTTTTCTTGTTCTGCTGGATCTGATGTTGACGGTTTTGTAGTTTGTCATCTTTGTATGAAGTCTTGTAAGACACAAATTTCGTTAAAATTAAACTTCTCCCCACATGTGTTAACATTAAAATTGGTTGCAGTGGTATCTATGAGATCTTTCAGGTAAAAAAAGAAGCCATGATCTAATTCATGCAACTTAAATGATTCACCAGATTTCCGTGCTGTCGAAATTAAAGTAGTATATTGCGATGGTAGATATATTGGGTTAGATTTCAACGTTTTTTAAATATATTTTTCAATTAATGAATCGCCTTCATTTTGTGTATGGTCAACAACCAAAATGTATGTGTAATTCTTTTTGTTAAAATTTGACACAGCATAAAGATACGCAACAATTATGAATTTGTTCTTTCCTTCACCACTACAATTATCGGTATACAGTACCACGTCTTCTTCTTCGATATCATTAGAGCAACCAGCAATACCCTGTCTTGCACACCTTTCTAAGTAATGCAGTAAGCAAGACCCAATCTCATTAGATCCTTTGTGCCCTTCGCCTTCATGCCAAACGTAGCAATTAACTGTGCCTAATCCTTTCTTATACAAGTCACAAATGGTAAAATTGTATGTGGACAACTTGGTTTTATAATAAAAAGTCGAAACCTCACCTTTTGGGGTTGGTAAAGCGGCCTGAAGATCGAAGCATGCAACTCTGTAATACTTAGAAATTTTTGTTTTATCTTCTTCTTTCTCAGTTCTAGCTATATTTTTCTCTTCGTGGTGTCTCATGTACTCGATTTCTATGTCTAATCTTTCACCGTAATCTTTATTTTTGTATGATTCACAAAATTGACATAAATCTTTATTGGCTTAAAAAATTCGATATTAAATTCATAATTAAATATTTGTCTATATATTGAGAAAGTAACGAATTCACGATTCTCTTTTTGACAATCTTGCTTGTAATCTCTGTATAGATCCATCAGTGTTCGTCCTCCTTCTATGTAATTTTTAGAACTATCTGCACGCGTGTAGTGACTCAACTGTCGGAATACTAGAAATATGATTACGAGCACCGTTTTTTACTTCTTCGGGTATCGTAGCGATGTCGACGATTTCATGTTTGCCACTTCGATCTTCTGTAGTGAAGCTTATCGCTGTTTTTCAAGTACAGTTCTTATGCATCGGTTTGTTATACCTAGAGTAGAAGTAAAAAATCTTTTGCAGACTCTTACTTTTTCTTGGTCCATATAAAAAAGTATGGTTTAATTTGCAAGTTGTCCGATTTTCACGTAGAACAGGATATCTGTATTTAGGTTTAATCAGTTCCATAGAATTTGCAATGAATTGTCGTTGTCTGTTAAGGTCTTTCCAAGACCAAAACAATTGAAAATATTCCTTCCGTTCATTTTTAGTTTACATCTGCAAGAGTCAGTGCAGGGAAGCCCTATTGTCCTTGAAGGCACCAGATTACCTTCTTTTAAAGCTCTGTACTCCTGTCCTGAACTACGTAATTCTTTTTCTCTATTTCTTTTCCACAGTGCAGGATTTGCGTTTCTTTTGCGAGTTTTAGGCTTAATGTTTTCTTCCTACCCAATTTCAGACAAACTTGATAAACTTTCATCAGACTCAGAGATTCTGAATTCGATCTTATCAAGATTTTCATAATCAGGGTCGGCATCAGAGTCGTCAATCTCTGACTCTGAACTTAAATATACATCTGCTGGAATCGCAGAAATTGGTATTATATTGACATCGGTGTAATGGTGCTCTGGAGACACATTGGTGGGTAAATCAAGCGAAATATCATATCGCGGAGGGCTATTTAATGGAGATAGATTCATGGGTATTTGCTGTTTATTAGGACTTTCACAATCAGTCAAATCGTCTTCTATGGGTTCAGTTCTATAATACAGATGTTGGTGGCAATAGCGAAGGACTAGGAGGACTACAGGAAATGATATTTGGATCATTTGCCGGGTCTTGCTCATCCATTGTACGGTAATTTATAATTTTATCTGTATCTATAGATGCCGAACCTTCTCACAATATTTCTCCCTCTGGCACGCTTGAGAACGTTGGTCTATCGTTTTCCAAAGATATTACGCTTTCAAAGATATTGCGAAAACTCGAAATCTGATCCAGTCAATGGTGAGTCACATAAAATCTGAGCTAAATTCGAGACACAATTTCTGCCAAAGAGATCCTTCATTAAATCATAATCAAGCCCGGAGAAACATTTGTTTTCAATTGTGTTTCTAGCATCACTCAAATTTTGTACACTAGGTTCACTTACCTACTGATGAAGCAGCCGTATCGTGTTCACTTCGATAAGGGGTTTGTTCTTTAGATCTAAAAAAAACCAGTTATTGTACATATATTCATTCATACTCGATTCTACGCAGTAAGTATTATGGAATTTGCGTCATATTACCCGATGTCAATTAGTATTATTCGTTTTTGGGAGCGAGCTTGATAAAAGATTTTTATTTGTCAATTATGTCTTTAATGGAATATTTAACACTTTAAGGCAGATCATACGCTGGATTAAGTATTTACTAGTGATCCATGGAAAAACAATTACAATAGAACATTACACTCAGCTACGTATTACGCTGGACTAATTTTGACCTGTATGTAATTAATATTTTGTTTAACGCAAACAAGTGATTTTCACTTTTCACAGTATGGTTACTATGTTGTATTATTAATAGTGATTTTTTTAAAACTAAATAAATGACTACTTACCGTGGCACAGCACTCATATTTTTGTATGGCATCATGATTATCACGAAGTAACTCTGCTTATTTGTGGAAAATTGGCACAACTCAAAAGTGACACTATTGCATAACCTTTAACGTGCGATAGCTGCGAGCACATGCGACCGACTAACGAAGAGCCGGTGTTGCATGAAAGAGACGCAACGTTATTGTTTATTCACTAATGACACTTACGCCTCCAACCGGGTAGTTTATGAACTAACGAGTTCGGTCTTTAATGCATAAAATAAAGTACTTAATTTGGAACAAGAATTCATTACTAACTCAAATTGCCACAAATTCGACTTGTGCCACTAATGCATTCAATCAGCGATATATCCTTACACGATGCGCAATTTGGTTTTCGACCTGACTTATCCACTGAAAGTGCAATCGCGTGCCTTAAGCACACATTCAGGTATTACGCTGACAGAAGTACAGGTTTTTGAGGCTGTTGGCAAGAAATGTCCAGTGAATGTGCCACCAATAAAATAAACGATGTTCCGTTGCGTCGGGTAAATCAGTTTAAATACTTGGGACATTTAAGTGCTGACAAGCTGAGAGATAATGCTGATGTTGAACGGGAACGCAGGCATTGGCGGTTCGTCGAACATTTCCGACGTTTGGCTCCCAGACTGGAGCGGGCCGGGGCTGCGTTGAAGCGGCTCCTGCCCAATCTAGGGGATCCAAACGCCTCCTGCCGGAGGCTCTACGCGGGGTCGTGCGGTCCATGGCCCTTTACGGGGCACCGGTGTGGGCGCGTTCACTAAGGCTGCGGCCAGCCCGCTGGTTGAACGCGTCCCAGAGGGTCATGGCCATCCGGCTGGCCCGAGGATACCGCACGGTCTCCTGTGAGGCAGCGAGCCTCCTTGCAGGATTACCGCCATGGGATCTGGAGGCAAAGGTCCTCGCGCACATTTGGGAGTGGCGCGAGGAGGCGAAACGCCGGGGCTTAGCTCCGCTGCCGCGAGAAATTGCGGCACAGCGGACAGAGCTCCGGCGGGATCTCATGGCGTCATGGAGAGTGTGATTGTCGCAACCCAGCGCTGGGCACGCCACAATTGTGGCGATAAGACCCCTCTTTGAGGAGTGGCTAGAGAGGCGCCACGGCGTCCTCACCTTCCGCCTGACGCAGGTCCTCACCGGACACGGCTGTTTCGGGAGGTTCCTGCACAGGATAAGGCGGGAGGAAACGCCCGGGTGTCACCATTGTGTAGATCGCCCGGAGGACACGGTGGAGCATACGGTGGAGGTCTGCCCAGCTTGGGCGGAGCATCGCCGTGTCCTCATAGAGGCGATCGGCGGCGGTGATCTCTCGCGTCCGGCCCTGGTTCAGGCCATGGTACGGAGCGAGAGGAAATGGGAGGCCGTTACCTCCTTCTGCGAAGCTGTAATGCTCGCGAAGGAGGAGGCGGAACGCGTGAGGGAGAGGCAAATTTCGCGCCCTCACACCCCTAGCCGCCGCAGGAGGGGACGCCCTGGGCGTTGGGAATCGCGAGCCGATTTCCGGCCACCGTAGGCGCGGGCTTGCGGACGGTGAGCAATGGGTAGCTCGCCGTCCGATAAGGACCAGGCCCGGGTCGACGGCGCGTTGTGTTCTACGCGCGCCTCAAAGAGATGTCAGCAGAATTGACGGGGTCCGCTAGGACCGATGCCTGCCGGGGTTGCGAAGAAAACCGAAAAGGAGATCGTGGCCCCCGGCAACAAGGCACCTGAAGGAACACGGGTGGGTTTTAGTCAGTAAGAGTCTGACACACCCTCTCGCTCAACCCAGAGTGGGAGAAGTTATTTGATAATTTCCCACCTAAAAAAACATGGTATTTTCCGTGGGATTTAGTGTTGACATGCCGCTCAGTGCACTGCCAGATGGAGTGTTGCTGTTTTCTCCTATAGAAGCAAAAAACTCATGAAACATATTCGCAATTTGTTTGGGGTCAGATATAACAGTATTATTGTGTTGTAATTATATGCTACATTTTTCCTTTTTTGGTTTTTTATTTGTTCTCTCATTTATAATGCTCCACATCGTTTTTACTTTGTTGTCTGATTTCTTTATTTTGTTTATGTATTGTAATTTTTTTGCTGTAGTAATTCAACTTGAAATACAGGTATTCTAACCTAGCTCTGGAGCCAGGGTCTCACATTTTTCTGTAACCTGTTTTTATGCCAATAAAGAATTATTATTATTATTATTAACTTTTTAGTATTTTTTCATAATGTTTTATAATGTTGTGTAATTATTTGGTTTTTGGTTTTATGGCAAAATAATTTTAAAAATCTTTTGTTTTTGCAGGAAACTTTAATGCCTGTTGTTAGTCAGTATTTTTTATAGTTAGTTTGACGTTTCATTTTACGTATTGGGACTAGTATTATATTATCTGTGGTATAGGAATACATTGATTTAAAATTTTGAATAAGAGGTTGTTGAAATAATTATAATTTTCATTTATGTTATAGTTTTTTTGTATAATGTCGTGTCAGTTTTGTGTACTTAGTATAGATTAAAAAAATGTAATGTTCGCTATGTTAAATAATCTTTTATTTGTGTACCAAGTATTTTTCTCCGCTGGTTGAGATGTGCTTAGATTTATAATTGTTCCACTGTGGTCCGAAAGTCCGAAATTTTCTACGGTTGTAAACATATTTCTGTCGCTGAAATTCGTAAATATTAGATCAAGAAATGTTGAGGTTGTTTCTGTAATACGCGTAGGTCTTTTTATATGTTGAGTGAATTTATATTCTAGCATGAGATCCAGAAACTGGTTAGTTTTTAAGTTTTTGCCTAAAATATTAATGTTTAAATCTCCACCTAAAACAATGTTAAATTTATTATACTTAATATTGAAACAATTTGTATTTTTTTTAAATTTATCAGTAAATATATCTTCCTCTCTTCTATTCCAGTACATAGTAATTAATATGAAATATTTAAATGATAACACTCACACTTAGTCCGGTTTCATTCAATATTTGTGTAAATTACATTCACTTTTACGCAACGCAATAATAATATTTGATCTCCGTTCAATATTTATATTTGACTGTATTTTGAAAATAATAACCACAACACCGCTGATACCTAAATACTCGTTACCAACAATAACCACGAACCAACAAAGTTCTATTAAGTGAATACTCGTGATGTCTTAAGATTTTTTCGAATTTAGTGAATTTTACAAGTGTGAACTTCAATCGAGACTATTCGTTGTGTGTTCTGTAGTTGAAGGTTTGTTTAATCACTAACTTTTTATATTTTAAAGATTGTATCCAACATGAGTACCAAAAAACCCCCTGACCCTCCTGATCCCTTTAATTACTCTCCGGTTTTAACGATTTCTCTCCCCAATGACGAACTACTTAATGATACAATGGGTTCCGAATGTAATAATAATAATACTCTAAAAATTGTTCATCAAAATATACAGGGTGTGATAGGTAAGGAATTAGAGTTGGAGCTCTTCATGAACTGTAGTTATATTGATATCCTATGTGTAACTGAACAATGGTTGAAAGTCCACCAGTTCATTTCAGCTTTAACAACCACCAGGTTGCCAGCTCATTCAGCAGAGTTAATATGATACGTGGTGGCTCTTTAATAATTGTTCGTAACAATTTGAAATTTAAAGAACGTAAGGATATTGTGAGCCTCTCTGTTGAGCGAGTTATTGAAATAGCTTGCATTGAGCTTGAGCAGTTCATTGTAATGAGCGTGTACAGGCCCCCATGTGCTTCATATGATATTTTTGAGAAATATATGGAAGAAGTATTATTAAAGACTTGTAATAAAACAGTTGTAGTCTGTGGAGATTTCAATATTAATATACTGGAAAAATCTGCTGTAGTAAATAAATTTATAACTTTATTAAAGTCATGTAATTTGTACAATATATTCTTTGAGCCGACTAGAATAACTGCCACTAGTGCTACCTGTATTGACAATTTTTTACAAACTTAAGACCTTCTAGCCATTTAATTATAAATGAGTAAGACTCTGATCACTGTGGCCAGTTAGTCACTTTCCCTCAGAAAACAGTCAGAGCACAAAGAAAACTTGTGAGTTTTATTCCTGTAAATAAAAGTCGCTTAGGCCAATTTAAGAATAATTTAATGGAAAAACTACCCGGTTTGCCTTATCAAAATGACCCGGATCAAGCTTACACTTTACTATTTAACCTCATCAATAGTGAGTTTAGGAAGGTTTTCACGTCAAAAACATTGCCTGTTTGTGACCGCATTATATTCAGTGATTGGGCAACACCAGGTGTTTACAAAAGTAGGCAGAGGTTATTTGAATTGTATCTTTCAATGAAACTTTCAAACTTTTAAAGAATTTGTTAAGAAATATTCAAAAATGTTTAAAAGAGCCTATTCCTCAGCAAAAGCCATACACATTAAAAATAAAATAAAATCTTCTGGAAATAAAATTAAAACAACTTGGAATATTATTAATTCAGAAACGGGAAGAACGACAGTACGGAATCGTGACTTCCATCTAAAAATTAATGATGTAGATATTAAGGCAGATGTGGAGGTGGCAACTAAGTTTGAAAATTTCTTCACTAATATTCCTATTTTAACAACCAAAACTCTGTCATCGTCGTCCTCTACTTCTGCTTACTTAATACTTAAAGAATGTGTACCAGAATGTGACAAACTTTTTGAATTCACAGTCATTACTGCTAAAGACATTATAGAATCTTTTAAAAATCTTAATGTAAAAAAAACTGCTGACCTTTGGGGATTATCAGTACATACCGTGTCCTCAATAATTGATGTAATTTCACCCTTTTTAGCAGTCGTTTTTAACTCTTGTATTGCATCTGGTGTATTTCCTGATCTGATGAAACTTAGCAAAGTGATTCCACTGTTCAAATCTGGCAGCACAACTGATCCCAAAAAATTTCGCCCTATTTCAATATTACCTACTTTGAGCAAAATCTTTGAAAAATTAATTTTAAAACAAATGTTAGGACATTTCAATGCATATAATCTACTTCATCTGAAACAGTTTGGTTTTACAAAGGGTCGTTCAACTACAGACGCGGGCGTGGAATTACTGAAGAGCATATTCGAGGCCTGGGAGGAGTCGCAAGATGCTCTTGGCATTTTCTGCGACTTGTCTAAGGCTTTCGATTGCGTACATCATGATACACTCACCAGGAAACTGTACCACTATGGTATGAGGGACAAGGCTCTTGACCTTCTGACTTCTTATCTGAACAACAGAATCCAGAGGGTCGATGTTAATGGCAAGAAATCTGCAGGATCTGCGGTCACCATGAGCGTTCCGCAGGGTTCAATTCTTGGGCCTTTCTTGTTTCTAATTTATGTAAATGATTTACCTTATCACATAAGGGATAATTACAAGATAGTATTATTCGCAGATGACAATTCGCTCATTTTTTAAATCAAACGTCAGTTAGTCAACTTTGAACAAGTTAACGATGCACTCTCTAAAGTAGTGCATTGGTTTAATGTAAATAATCTTCTACTGAACGAAAAAAAGACTAAACTCATTAAATTTTCAATGCCAAATGTCAGGCAGCTATCTACCAATGTTCAAGTAAATGGAACAGAGTTGGACCCTGTTGAGTCGACAGTTTTTCTTGGAATCACTATTGACAGTAAATTACAATGGGGCCCACACATAGAAAAATTGTCAGGAAGACTTAGTTCAGCCGCCTATGCTGTTAAGAAAAATTCAAAGAAATAAATATTCTGACTATAGCCTCACAATATATTTTTGAAAACCTCTTGTATGTACACAAAAAAATATCAAATTTTAAGAAAATGTCCGATATTCATAGTTTAAATACTAGGAATAAACACAATCTTGCTGTACATCGCACACGTCTCCACAAAGTAGGCAACTCGTTCATGGGTCAAAGTATACGCTTTTACAACAAACTTCCCATTGACATTCGAAACTTACCCATTAATAGATTTAAAATCTGTATTAAAACCAAACTTTGTAAAAAAGGGTATTATAAAATTTCAGATTATTTAGAAGATAAAAAAGCATGGGATTGAACTGCTCGCTCTGCTAAGCCTTGTGATAAAACTTAACTTTTTAATTATTTTGTAAAATCATGAAAATATACCAGTTTTATATACACATTGACATTGATATTCAAAATGACATGATTACTTTGTAAAGTATTATATTATTTTAATTAATTATTGTGAATGTGAGGACTATGTGGATATCATTATTATTTTCATTTTTCAGTTAGTTTGAATTATGGTCTGGCAGTTTGAGTAGTTTATGCGGCCTACCCAAATGTCCTTTCTTTGGTATTGTTCGTCGAGTTGAGCTCCTTAAGTTCTGAGTTGAGCTCCACGATTACTGACAAATGCTTGCACTGACTGGACAGGTTCACTCAAATCTGTGTGGTTCTTTCCTCAAAAGACCATTTCAGACACTAATATACATGGTCCTCATATGGCCTGACCAAGATTATGTCTGGACTTTAAAAGAGACTGTGACCTCTGAGTTTGTTTCGGCCTTTCTTCTCAGGGTAGTCAGATATGAAACGCCGAACTCAACTAGCTTATTTTTATTTTTTATTTTTTTTAATATGACGTGTAAAAGTGATTCCGATATCCTATTTACAGAATAAATAATTTCATTTCATTTCATTTCGAAGAATCTATAGGTGCAATCCCACCATGCAAAACAAACCAAAATGGCCGATTGTTAGATCACTCCCCCTCTTTTCTACAAAATTCCGCGACAATGCATTTCCTACGATAGAGAATCATTCAGTGATGATGCGACCGTGATGTGAGATAGGTCTCGTTGTTTTGAGACTACAGTGGTATACTTATATTGTAGTTTAAGTGGTACACTTATAAACGCAGGTGAGACTATTCTACTTTTTTTTTCTAAACTAGCATGTTTTCGTTTTACTTCACTTTAGTCGAAAACGGTGTTATAATACAGCATGACTATTTAGACTTGTTGCAGTTTATCATTAAATTATAATTCTATAGATAAGAAACATTGCGTATTAGTGCGTTTTAGCATCAAATTATCACTTTTATTCGAGAAGCAATTCATTTTATATCTCTTTACTACCAAAACTATCGGTAGATTTAAGTTATACTTGTGTTTATTTCGGTTTACGTTTTAAATGATCCTAAAGTCTAAAAGTGCTCTAGTAATTGCTGCAGTTTATTACAAAATGTCCTTTGAATTTATTTTAAACACCCATTAATAAAAAGTATTCTAGTTCCATAGTTTTAATCCTGAAGATGACGTCTGCAAAAAGGAAGCAGCGGTGCTTAAAACTTCTTATGATAAGTAATAATGTTGGATGTATTGATATTGATCTTATGATGAGTAATAATGCTGGATGTACTGATACGGATAATTGTAAGATAGTCGAAATAAAATTAAGTAAATAACGTCGTGTTTACGTAGTTATAAGTGCAGTAACCCGACTGAAAAGCAAGTGAGAAAAGTAACTATCGCGTTTGCGAGATTTAAGATTTTTATTCTCACCCTTATTCTTAGTATTATGATCTATGAGTCAAATTTTAACGTAAAAGAAATAATTATGTTTACTCTCTTGCAAACTTACACTCCGGGTACAGTATCCATAATACATTTTCACAAAATATTGTCTGAATTAATTAAAGGTTTTTATTTAATGTTGTGTATTATTTATATTAGAGTTCGTTTAATGAAACAAACGATAAAGTCCAGCACAGCATACAGTAAGGCAAGGTCGGAGAGTTCACGATGCAGGAAATCAAGGTCACCACGTAGTACATGAAGATCACCACTGTTTAGAAAGTCCAGTACCCTATTTGCGTAATACAACACAATCACAATCTGTTTCGATTTGAAACAGATTGCTAATCCATTGCTTCATAAGTTGGAAAAAAAATCTGCTCAACAACGTAAATAACGCAATGAATGTTGTTAAACCATCAAAATGAAACAAATTAGGCAAAATTGTTTTCGAAAATAAGTTATGCAATTAGGGTACTGGTCGCCAGCGCCACCATGCAGAAAGTCCAGGTCATCGTCAAGCAGTTCTTCAAGTTCTTCCTCAGACTCGTTTTCCTTGGACTCATCTTCCTCAGACTCATCTTCCCCAAGCTCTGATGATAACTCACGTATACCCGAAAAACCGTCTCCGATACTGTGTAATGATAACGAACCTGACAGTAATGAAATCATTGAAGATACTCCTCCACGCCTTATTAAAAAAAATATCAACGTAAGTAGCGACGTGATATTGTTACAATAAACTGTTTAATTGTTATAAGTACAATCATTTGTTATAATTTACTTGTTTACCTATAATTTCAAAATGAAGAAAAAATATCACATACACTTGCAAATGCCATTTTCAAGAACTTGCTAATTTCATATTCTGATTGTTCTTCTGAAGATTTTGACCAGTGCGACCAACAGCTAGCTAACCAGAAACCTGTAGATGTTCCTAATATAGAGGCAAATGACATTGAGAGAATTGTGAATCCGGAACAACAACAACTGGAAATTACAGTACAATTATGTATTCAATAACATATAATAAATAATATAATAAGAGGAGGAGGGGCTAATATAATTAATATATATAATATTTTCTTATTTTTAAATATATGTATAGCATAACATAACATAACATCACGCCTGTAATCCCCGGAGGGTTAGGCAGAGGTGTACCTATAGTACACCCACATTTCGCCAGTTATGTTTAAGTCCCATGTAATAGGGGGCGAGCCTATTGCCATCAACCGGGCACAAATCCAGACTCCGGGCTGTTACTGAGAAATTCCAGATGGAAAACCCAATAACACTTTGCCCGACCCGGGAATCGAACCCAGGACCTCATACTCAGCAGTAGCGCTTGCGACCACTAGACCAACGAGGCAGTCTAAAATATATTATGTATATAATATGTATATAAATATATGTATATACATAATATATCAATAAATAAGTACTATACATAATGTTAAATAAAATAAATACATGTATTTTAAAATAATCTAGTAAATAAAAATAAATTAAAGTAATGTAAATTCAGCAAATTATGTCGAACGCTGACGGAGGACTAAAAAAAACCGAAGTTTCTTAAAATGCTTTAATTAGAATAAGTATTACAGACTTTTACTTAAATTTAGAATAAAAACCTAGTGTCCAAATTCGAAGTAGGAATCGGAATGCCCGAGCTTCATGGTCACGTAGGCCACCGCGCCGTGCGTCGCTTACACGTGCCGCACCGTCAGCGTTTCCGTCAGTTCGTTGTATGTGTGTCATGATGGTACATTTCCACCGTTGATGCACCGTCAGCGATATAGGTATAAGGCCGGTGCGCGACCGTCTATAAGGCCGGCGCGCGACCGTCAGTGGTACAGCTATAAAGCCGGCGCGTAACACCTCCCCCGTAGCTCAGCAACTATTTTAAGACGTTTAGTGAAAATGTTGCTGGCATCTGAGTTTTTCCCTGGCGTTGCTTTGGTTCTGGATCTTCATAAGGATGATCTTGGTTTGCAGCAGTAGCGTTGGGTAGTGATTGCTCTGCAGGTGGGTTGAGTCTACAGGCGTTGCAGCGGTGACACAGTACTATGGTGGTGGTTAGTACAAGTGCACCAAATAAGATCACGTAGAATGGTATGGTTGTATGGTAGAGTGATGGTGTCTCCAGACTTTCCAGTTGAACAGGTGCTTGAAGATTAATCTCATCTTGTAAGTTATGTAGATTTCTTAGGTTGATAGAGTTTATCTTGAGTGGGCGTTGGGGTACGTGATCTTCATACATTGTTGTAGTAATTTCGGTTATCTTCACTGGCTGACCATTCGATCGATCATTGATGTTAACTATGGTGAATTCATTTGTTCGTAGCAGACAGTTACGCGGGATGGTAACCAGGAAGCTGCCGGTCAATGGCGTAGGCATAGGCGTGAAAAACGACCACTTAGTTAAATTATTTTAAATTATTAATTATTTGTGTTTAATTAGTGTAAAATCTATTCTTTACCTTAGAATCTAAGTAAAAAGTATCACACTCAGTGTTTGTGCCGTGTTTTTGTTGAGATAACACGTAATAATCGATAATTCGATAAGTCTTCAACCGGCTGTCAACGTTTGGATTGCGGATTTGAATTCATCGAACCCGGGGAGTATTTTGTTTTAAACTATTCAATATTATAGTTATATTTACACACTTTACAACACCTGTAAACACTGCTCAGAGTTATGAGCTACGTCCAGTACACACCGGCACCGTTTATGTCTCATTTTGCTTGACAAATTGTGGAAGCAAAATTGACGGCGAAAACACTTGCCCCAGACATTTAACATCCACTACAAACTTTACTTCACACATATTTATTCTTAATTTGCTACTCACCATTGTTTAAAACAAATCTTATTGTCGAACTGATGAAACTTTGTTACCTCTAATCTTAGTATGTCCTTAACTGTCTTAGTACAAATAAGTTAGCTAATAATGAATTACTAATAATAAATGCTAATACAATAAGTAAAAGTTTTCATACAAACAATAAAAATTGTGATAAGTCCCTGAATAAATAAAATAACATCTTACTTTCTATCTCCACATTTTCATAATCTTTTCTAAAACTTTCTTTTTTCATTTATAATTACTATCATATTATCTAATATCTTCTCAAGTCTTCAACTCATTTAGATTCCTATAGACTCAGCTGTTTCTTATCGCATTCCAGGTGCCACGCAACTACTTTATAAGGAGTACAAGGTTTTAACAGTCCGACAACTTTTCATTTACCGTGCACTAATCCGCAAACACTCAAACTCACCATTAAACTTCAGTAATCCTCCCATAGCAAAAAGAAGACCAGTACCCCCATGTCCTACAAAAAGCACGCACACAACTTTTGCTAAACGACACTACCCATTTCTAAGCGTCCTTACTTATAATAAATTGAACCAAATTTTGAATATACATTCCCTTAACACATATAATTGTAAATCTAAAACTAAAGAATATCTTTTAACTCTTGACTACAGTAAAACAGAAGACCTATTAAAATCGTAATATACATGACCAACCACTCTATACACACACACCCTCACACTCACACACACTCACTCATACACACACACTCACACACGCACGTACACCTTTTTCACACTAGAATTAAATACATAATTGTGGCCCCTTAAAAAAAAAAAAAAACTACTTACTTACCTGTAATTTTGTATAATGGACGGATGGATGACCCCTGTAACACAGGTTCCACCTAGCACGGGGGTCATTGCTCAAATTTCTGTGCACTTGTAAGTCCTAAGCTGTAAATACTGCACTTAACTACTTTGTAATTTACTTTTGGAAATAAATTATTTATTATTATATTATTTATTATTATTTGGGGAAATTTGTGAATATGATGACCCGCGGAGCCACAGTTCGTGACATCAGTGACAAACTGAATGTTACACTGAAGGAGCTGGAGACATCAAAAAAACTTTCCAATCAGCTATAGGAAAGAGAGGACAGCGAGATTGAAGTCCAGAGGGTAAATGACAGAAACACTCAACTCAAGAACCAGCTTGTAGAACTTCACACCCAGCACATGGATATACTTGACCAGCATCACCATCTCCGTCAACTAGTGTCAGACTTTCAACAGTGCAGTGACACTCATGACCAGGCACTGAAACGTTTCCAACATCAATTCTCTGAAAGCCAGCGAACAGGTTGCCAGCACCAATTATCTTTACAACGAGCTGGTTGGCAGTGTATCCGGACTGCAGTGTGAGAAGTCCACCGTTACCATGGACCTGACTGGGGAAGATACCTTAACTAAATGTCCCATCCTAACTAGTCATAATAAAATCAAGAAATATATTAAAATCACTAGAAATATTAAAAAATACAAAAAACTCATGAAAACACATAATTTAAGTGTAACATTAATCTTAGGAAAGACCGTTTCTACTTACAAACCCAATTAAATGTATGTAATGATAAGTTGAAAAGTAGCAGACAAATTTATGATGTTGACATACAGAATCTTCAGAAGGAATTATTGAGCAGGGAAAATTCACTTAAGGAAATCCTTTGTAAGTATGAGTATAGCCAAAAAATGTTAAGTGACCGCTTGCAAAGGACTGTGAGTTGGTGAACTTGGTGAAGTGCAATGCAGAGAGTTGTGAGTCACTGACAAACAATCTGACCTGTAGTTGTTCTCCCGCTCCGCCACCTCTCATGTCACAGCATGTTGTTCCTACAGCTTTACCCATTTTAACTCATACTTTAGAAACTATCAATCCCATTCAAAGTAATGTTTTGGTCTATTCAGATAGATTAGGAGCAGGTTTTGGATCATTGTTAAATAATCGCTCTGAATATACTATAGTTAACTGTTGTTACCATAACCTGCATTTTAATGAGCTTGTTCATAAAATAAAACATACACCAATGAATAAGCAGACTACTGTAGTTCTTTTAATTGGAAACAGTCTGAGCATCACTAAAAGGGACATAGTTAATGGTATTGACACCCTACTTAAATTAAAATTTGGTAAATTAATATTATATGCATTGCCATATTCTGATAAGTTATATGAGCAATATAACAACTACATTTTTAGTTTAAATAACCTTATGCATATTTTGGCATGTCGTCATAGTGACCGTTTATTGTATTTTGATACTAACAATTTTGTTAGAGACTTTGTGTTGACTCAGGAGCAGATGTTCTTACCTAAGAAAAGCCAACATGTTTTAGCTACTTTATTAGCCTACAATATACACGCAGTTATGAATGTTTTAACTGAGATTAGCTTAAGTGACGAAACAGCATTATCTAGTACTTCTAATAATGCTGTAATAAATTCTTTAAAGTTTTAGAATCGACAAAAGAGAAGCATAATAAGAATATTTTACTCTATCACCAAAATATAAATCGCATCTCTGGCAAAATCCTAGACGTGGAAATGTTAATAGACAAATATTGTATGGATATCTTATGTTTTTGTGAAACCTGGTTAAAACCAGATAGAATGTCGTTTAATGTAAATAATTTTTCAGTTGCCAGTGCGTACAACCGGTCTTCATTAGGGGGTGGTACCTTGATATTATGTAATAGTTTTCTCAAATATAAGGAAAGGAAGGATATCACTGCTTGCTCTGTTGATCGCTTATGTGAGGTAGCATGTGCAGAGGTTGAAGGCCATACTTTCTTATGTGTTTATAGACCACCAGCCTCAAACTTGTCATCATTTTTAATCATAATGGAAGAAATACTAACTAAACTTACTAGAGATAATAAATAGTTTTTGTTTGTGGTGACCTAAATATTGATCTATTAGTAAATTCACCGGATAAATATAAGCTTATCTCATTGTTCAAATCTTTCAATTTAAAATGTATATTTAATGTAGCAACTAGAATAACAGCAACCTCGGCTACATGCATAGACAATGTATTTACTAATTGTAAAATAAAAGATTGGTCCCTAATTAGTGGCGTCAGGTCTGATCATACAGGTCAACTTATATCACTACTATAACACAAACAATAACAATATAACTATTAACACAAACTACAGTACATTATTTTCTACAGTATGCCAAGAATTCAATAAAGCATGTCCTGTAAAAACAGTAACAATCAATACCAAACCAAAATTTAATGAATGGGCCACTCTTGGCATTAGAAAAAGCAGAGATATTTTATATAATTTATATAACGAAAAATCATTGACTTCTGATCAAGCAATTCATAATTATGTAAGAAACTATTCTAAGATATTTAAAAGAGTCTGCGCCCAAGCTAAATCTAAATTAATAAGTAACAAAATTAATATTTCTAAAAATAAAATAAAAACTGTGTGGCAGGTAATTAACAAAGAAACTGGAAACACAAAACAGCGAGATCAGAATGAATTGTCTTTAAAAATTGATAATGAAACCATTTCAGATAAATTAAAAGTTGCTGAGACACTAGAAAAATTCTTTACCAACATCCCAATAAAGGTTACGCAATCTCTCCCCTCATCATCTATACTAGCTGAATCTCTTCTAAAAGAACACTACAGTAAGAACATTCCAAGTTTTGAATTCAAGCCCATTTCTATTTTCACAATTAAAAAAGCATTCAAAAGTCTTAACATAAAAAACACTGAAGACTTATGGGGGATTTCTGTTAAGGTTCTTGAAAATATCATTAACACAATTGCGCCTGTTCTAACTGGCATATTTAATCAATGTTTAGATAGCGGTACGTTTCCTGATTTAATGAAACATAGTAAAGTAGTACCAATTTTCAAATCGGGTAGTAAGAGTGATCCCTCAAATTATAGACCAATATCTGTGCTACCAGCATTGAGTTAAATATATGAAAAAATCATGCTAGACCAGATGTTGTCACATTTTAATTCAAATGGGATTTTACATAGTCACCAGTTTGGTTTCACAAAAGGTCGTCGACCTAACGACTGACGCAGGAGTAAAACTCATCACTCACATTTTGGAATCCTGGGAGAATCCCCAGGATGCAATTGGCATTTTCTGTGACCTCTCAAAAGCGTTTGACTGCGTTGACCACAATACACTGATCTGTAAATTACACCACTACGGAATTCGTGGACAAGCTGCTGATCTTGTTCTTTCCTATCTATCCAACAGGGAGCAAAAAGTAAACGTTAATGGGGCGACGTCTACGGGGTCTCTAGTTAAAATGGGCGTGCCTCAAGGTTCAATTCTCGGCCCTTTCTTATTTCTAGTTTATATAAATGATCTTCCTTACATGATGGCTAACTTATCGGATATAATTTTATTTGCTGACGATACTTCTCTTATTTTTAAAATAGACAGGAAAGATACAGATGTCTTACATGTCAATGATAGTCTGGCTGTTCTTTCAAAATGGTTCGCAGCTAATAATCTTTTACTTAATGCGAATAAAACTAAATGTATTAGGTTTTTGCCCAGCGGACTCTCCGTCCGCTTATCGGCCCATCGTGCTGCTCGACGAGGTGGGCAAGCTCTTTGAAAGAGTCATTGCAGACCGCCTCGTCGAGCGGCTGGTGCGGGTTGGGCCGGACCTGGCGGAGAGCCAGTTTGGCTTCCGCAGGGGGCGCTCTACGGTGGACGCCATCATGCGCGTGCGGGCCCTCACGACGGGGGATGCTGTGGCCCGGGGTGGGGTCGTCTTGGCGGTGTCTCTAGACATCGCCAATGCCTTCAACACCCTGCCCTGGAGTTGCATCAGGGAGGCACTCCGGTATCACCGGATGCCGACCTACCTCTGTCGTGTGGTCGAGGCCTATTTGACGGACAGGGCCGTCATCTACCCCGGTCACCAAGGAGAGTAGAACCGGCGAAATATGTCGTGCGGTGTCCCACAGGGATCGGTCCTGGGGCCGCATCTGTGGGACATCTGATACGACTGGGTGCTGCGCGCCGACCTCCCTAGCGGCGTCAGCGTCGTTTGTTACGCTGACGACACGCTGGTCCTGGCGCAGGGGAGGTCGTACCAGGCGGCGGCTGACTTAGCGACACGCGGGGTTGCGACAATCGTCGACAGGATCCGGCAGTTGGGACTCGAGATGGCCCTGCACAAGTCCGAGGCCATGGGTTTTCATGGACTTCGGAATGCGCCACCGTCGGGTTCCCAGGTAATGGCGGGAGGGGTTCACATCGGCGTCGAGTCGACGATGAAGTATCTAGGACTTGTCCTCGACAGCCGGTGGAACTTCGTCGAACACTTCCGACGTTTGGCTCCCAGACTGGAGCGGGCCGGGGCTGCGTTGAAGCGGCTCCTGCCCAATCTAGAGGATCCAAACGCCTCCTGCCGGAGGCTCTACGCGGGGGTCGTGCGGTCCATGGCCCTTTACGGGGCGCCGATGTGGGCGCGTTCAATAAGGCTGCGGCCAGCCCGCCGGTTGAACGCGTCCCAGAGGGTCATGGCCATCCGGCTGGCCCGAGGATACCGCACGGTCTCCTGCGAGGCGGCGAGCCTCCTTGCCGGATTACCGCCATGGGATCTGGAGGCCAAGGTCTTCGCGCACATTTGGGAGTGGCGCGAGGAGGCGAGGCGCCGGGGCTTAGCTCCGCTGCTGCGAGAAATCGGGGCACAGCGGACAGAGCTCCGGCGGGATCTCATGGCGTCATGGAGAGTGCGATTGTCGCAACCCAGCGCTGGGCACGCCACAATTGTGGCGATAAGACCCCTCTTTGAGGAGTGGCTAGAGAGGCGCCACGGCGTCCTCACCTTCCGCCTGACGCAGGTCCTCACCGGACACGGCTGTTTCGGGAGGTTCCTGCATAGGATAAGGCGGGAGGAAACGCCCGGGTGTCACCATTGTGTGGATCGCCCGGAGGACACGGTGGAGCATACGGTGGAGGTCTGCCCAGCTTGGGTGGAGTATTGCCGTGTCCTCGTGGAGGCGATCGGCGGCGGTGATCTCGCGCGTCCGGCCCTGGTTCAGGCCATGGTACGGAGCGAGAGGAAATGGAAGGCCGTCACCTCATTCTGCGAAGCTGTAATGCTCGCGAAGGAGGAGGTGGAACGCGTGAGGGAAAGGCAAATTTCGCGCCCTCACGCCCCTAACCGCCGCAGGAGGAGACGCCCAGGGCGTCGGGAATCGCGGGGCGATTTCCGGCCACCAAAGGCGCGGGCTTGCGGACGGTGAGCAATGGGTGGCTCACCGTCCGATAAGGACCAGGCCCGGGTCGACGGCGCGTTGTGTTCCACGCGCGCCTCAAAGAGATGTCAGCAGATTTGAAGGGGTCCACTAGGGCCGATGCCTGCCGGGGTTGCGAAGAAAACCGAAAGGGAGATCGTGGCCCCCGGCAACAGGGCAACCGAAGGAACACGGGTGGGTTTTAGTCAGTAAGAGTCTGACACGCCCTCCCGCTCCGCCCAGAGCGGGAGAAGTTATTTGATGATTTCCCACCCTCAAAAAAAAAAAAAAAAGGTTTTCATTACCAAATGTACCTCAAGTAGGTCTAAATTTAAAACTTGATGGCAAAGAACTAGATGCAATAACGGAGACTATATTCCTAGGCATTACTTTAGATTCAAAATTGCAATGGGGTGCCCACATTAGAACTATTTCAGGTAGATTAAGTTCAGCTGCATATGCAGTTAGAAAAATAAGGCAGTTGACTGATATAGCCACAGCTAGGTTAGTATACTTTGCTTATTTCCACAGTATTAGGTCTTATGGCGTTCTGCTGTGGGGATCGGCAGCTGACGTAGATTCAATTTTCATTCTACAAAAGAGGGCAATCCGCGCGATCTATAAAATGGGTCCTCGCGAGTCCCTTAGAGACAAATTTAAAGAAATTTACATACTGACTCTGCCTTCTCTTTATACCTTAGAAAGTATTTTGCATGTTCGCAAAAACTTAGGACTTTTCAAAATAAGAAGCGATTTCCATAATATAAATACACGTAGCAGACATGAAATTGTGATACCCAAATTTAGATTAACTAAAACAAGCAAGTCATTTCTTATAAACAGTATCCGCTTTTATAACAAGTTGCCAAAGTCTGTTACAGAACTTAGCGATGGGAAGTTCAAAACCCACATCAAACGTGTTCTTATCAAGAAAGCATATTACAAAATTAAAGACTATGTTGAAGACAAGGAAATTTGGCAATAATTCCTTCTGCACAATTGGCTTCCCTGGTATCTCATTAACGGCATAATTATGTAAGAGTCTATTAACTGCTCCCACATTACGATATTTATTTTTATCTTATTTTTTTACATTCATCCTTGACATATTCATCGTATTATTTGACATTATATAGCTACGAGTTAATTTCAACTCTTTATTAGTGGCTTTTTTGCATATGATAATTATTCAGATTTATTACAGTTGTAATAGCAATAATGTAATTGCGTTTAATTAAAAGAGGTTTTTATTTTTATTAATTTATATATTTTTGAATAGATTCTTTTCTATTTTGTGAATGTGACACTGTAGGCTTAGTGGACTGTAGATTTGTTGACCATTTCTATTTTCTTAAGTACCTGGTACTTATTGAAATACCTACACTGTCCTCCCATACCTTGTCACACTGTTATCTGAAAAAATTGTAAAAGCCAATTATTTTTAAAAGAGTAACCGTGGAGTTTCTTGCCGGCTCTTCTCCATAGGAAACGACCAATTGGAACCGTGCACCTAGCTTCTGACGTTTCATAAGTGCCCATGTAGGTCTATGTGAAATAAAAATATTTTGATTTTGATTTTGATTGTGTTAAATTCATCTCGTTCACAGGTGAGTTGCAGTTTCGTAGGTTTTGGGAAGACGACTACGTAGTGGCGGTCGTCCAGCTTATCCATGGCTTGTCTTGAGTGTGAAATGGTTGTCTTCACGCAGGAGTTATCCGTCATTTTGCCATCTATTATATGTTGTATACAATCTGGTTGCGATCTTAGCTGATGATTGAGTTTTTCTTCGCATAGGTACTGCTCGGTTAACTTCGTACTATGTACACGTGAAAATTTCTAGTGATAGCTATAAAGGGGTAAGGGGGAACTATGATCTGCTTTCTTTCATTCGGTACTATAGCTTGTCTATATAAAGTATATTTGAGGGGAGATAAGATGGGGAATTGAAATGCTATGACAATATGTTGACCGCTATAAAATGATCCTGGTTTTATGACGTTATAATATTCCTAGTTTCTAGATTTAACAGCTGGTCTTTATCGTAGATACTACTAAGTTTTCCTAACATACTTTTCATTATCTCTAACTTTATCATAGAATGGTGCGTGCTTCCGGCATGACTGAAGGCTATTGCATCTTCAATTCTATGTAACTTATCTAGTAACTTATCTACGTTATCGCTAACTATACCTAGGATTTGCGCGAACCTCGCAAATTTAAGTAGACTGTATTGAGTATACTTTTGTTTGTTCAGTAAATCATGCAGAGTGTTATTAATTCGGGACTGATTTTCAACAATTCTGGTTATAATTTCGGTATGGTGGGCCATCCAGTCTTTGCTGAGACTGATATGATGGTTTTGTTCAGCAATTACTTTATCCTGATTATCCTTGAGAATTTGAATGGCATCATTGTACCTCATGGCATCTGTATAGTCCAGATTTCCGGTTATGCTTTTTACAACGGATCCTAGACCGTCTACAAGACCTCTTTTGGGGCGGTTAGGCCCTAAGCTACATAGTTGAAGCGAAGCCTTATTTAATTTATTTGTTAAATGATCAATCTGTAACTCGTAAAGGGCATAAGTATAGTTATCTAGAGTGGTTTTGATTTCAATTAGTTGTGTTCGTACGGAGCTAATTTTATTATTTATATCTTCAAGTTCGATGTATTGTAGAAATGTATGGTAATGAGTTGTAAGTCTCATAGGTCCTAATTTAAAAGGTAGAATCCCTGGTCCACCGTTGAGTCCCTCAAGTTTTATTTCTTGCGCCTGTATCAGGTGGGGGACCAACATCAGTAGTGGAATCCTGTAACAATTTGGCACCGTTAGGGACTCGTTTGAGTCTCGATTTTGCTACTGGACCACGTTTCTTAGAGGTGTATATGTGAATCGGGAGACCTGCCAGGACCGTATCCTGAGTATATCTCGGTGCGAGCATTTGACGGCTAGCACTTGGGTTTGTGACGAATATCTGCTATTCTACGTCTGATTCACGACCTTTGTTCCTATTATCTATTATTGCAGTTCTATTAGAGAGGGATGTTTCATTAATTAGCTCATAGACTTTTTTCATTTGTTCCCTATGTGAATGTGTGTACTGCTGTAGCAGATGTTCTGTTAGGTCAATATCAAATGGATCTCTTGGATCTGTATGTCCTAAAATAATATCGTATGGCCTACATTTCGTGAAACTGTGGACTGAGCTGTTATACCCTATTAAGGCATATGGCATTAGGTTAGTGACAGATTCGTCCCGATGCTGTAGTTTTAGGATGCGCAAATGTTCTAGCAGGGTTAGGTGAAATCTCTCGATGTTGCCGTTATCATTCGGCGCATGAGCCAATGTTTTATGAGTTATTTTGTGCGTTTTACAGAACTCGGAAAACATTTGGTTCGTGAATTCTGTGCTCTGATCGGTTATAATGGTGAGTGGCAAGCCGTGATGAGTGCTGAATGTTAGTAGCGCTTGTATAATGCTTAGTGCAGCACCATCTTTGAGGTTATATGCCTGTCCGTACTTAGAAAATACATCTATAAGAGTTATATACTTTTCATTTTGTGCTGTAAATAAGTCCATATGGACAATTTCGAACGGTTTTGTGGCTGGTGGAACTATATTGAGCATGGGTCTGACAGGATTCCTATCGTATTTTGCCTGGCCACATATGGTACAGTCGTTGATATATTTAGAGATGTACTCCCTCAATTTTGGTCAGTAATACCTACATGATAAGTCCAAGTAACACTCGTTAATACCACGATGGTTGGTTTTCCCCTGGTGGTACTGATGGATGATTTCTTGTTGTCTAAGGTACTCTTTGACATTTTCAATTTCCGTTTTGACTATTACTAGATTCATGGCTGAATTCCTAAATTTTTCCTGTAGCATGGGCACAATTTTGTACATGCCTAAAGGCGGATTTATTAAGAGGGCTGTTTTAATTTTAGGGTTAAAATATTCTTTTATTGAATTAACTAAGTCTTCCTCTAAGTTCGACTGGGATAGCTGCACAGATTTTCGGTGGTGAGTGTCGAAAGGTTTGGTCACTGTCGGTCGTCTTTTAATGTCCCCTACAATGGTCAAACATAATTGACGGTGGAATTTGTTGAGTGGATCGTCAACAATAGGTATCTCTAGAATAGGGTTTTCAGTGTCTGTGTGTGCCGTGAGAGTATTTGAGTCATCTAAGGTTGGGGGTTTGTCAGTAGGATTGGCTATCATTGAGTTAGTCTCCTCATTGTTTAACTCGATGCGGGATAGGGCGTCGGCGTTAGTGTTGGTTTTGCCCTTTTTATAAACGACTGTAAAATCGTACTCGCTTAATTTTAGTCGCCATCGAGTTAACCTTGAGTTTGGTTCTTTAATATTCATAACCCACTGGAGGGGTTTATGATCCGTTACGATTTTAAATTTGCGCCCATAAAGATATGGCCGAAAGTATTTAGTGGCCCAGACAATCGCTAACAATTCCTTCTCTATCGTGCTGTAGTTAATTTCGCTCTCATTGAGAGTACGTGAAGCGTACGATACGGGTCTATCTGATCCTATGGGTCCTTGTAGCATATAGCACCGCGCCTATTGCATAGTTAGAGGCATCAGTCGTCAGTACGAATTCTTTTGTGAAGTCAGGGTATCTCAAGATGGGGTCATTAGTCAATAATGTCTTACATTTCTCAAAGCTGTTAATGTAGTCGGGGTCAAATGTAATTTTATTTCCTTTTTTTAGACACTACGTTAGGGGTTTTGTAATCCGGGCGAAGTCGGGAATAAACTTTCTGTAATATCTTAAAAGTCCTAAAAATTGCTTTATCTGTTTAGGGGTTTCCGGTAGGGGATATTTCTCTACGGCTGCTATCTTATCGGGATTAGGTATGATGCCTTCACTGCTTATTACGTGACCGAGGTAGACGGTTTCTAACTTTAAAAATTCCGATTTGTCTAGCTGAATTTTAAAGTTGGATTCACTCAGCCTTTGGAAGACTTTTCCTAGGTTATCCATATGCTCCTGTAATGACGTGCTGAATACTATAATGTCATCTAAGTAAACAAGACATATAACATTCTGGAGTCCTCTGAGGACATTGTCCATTACACGCTGGAACGTCGAGGGTGCATTCTTAAGTCCCATGGGCATTCGTAAAAATTCGAAATGCCCATGTTCTACATTGAAAGCTGTCTTGGGGATGTCGCTGGGGTGCATTTCGACTTGATAAAATCCTGAGGTTAAATCAAGGGTTGCAAAATATTGGCATTTTCCTAATTTATCGAGTACGTCGTTGATATTAGGTATTGGGTACTTTTCGTCGATCGTCTTTTCGTTTAGTTTACGAAAATCGATGACGAGATGCCACTTTTGTTTTTCTGAACCGTCAACTTTTTTTGGTACTACCCAAATGGGTGAGCTCCATGCTGACTCTGATCCTGCTGCCTAATTATCCCTTGTTCTAACATTTTTGATATTTGGCTAGTAACTTCTTCCCTATGAATGAATGGATATCTGTAGCTTTTGGTATATATGGGGTTTTCATCGGAAGTTCTAATGCAATGCTTTACTTTATTGGTGAAAGTTAATGGTTCCCCTTCGATATAAAAAATTTCAGCGTATTTAGCACACAGTGATTCCAGATTGGCCTTGTCTTCTAAATTTAAATGGTTAGTGCGCAACTTTGATATAATTTCTTTAACACGGGGCGTCGATTGTATCGAATGAGTGCACTCAATATTAAACACCGATGCCTGTGCCGAATGGTCTAATGAGAATATTATATCGTTAGGAGTAGGGTTCTCAACTTCTACTATACCACGGTTACTTATAACGGTTGTTAGGCATTCGTGAATAATATAGTTACAAATTATCTGTTCATTAACTAAGACTTGTCCGTCTTGTGTGTTAATTGGTAATCTAAGTAGTTTTTTGCTTTGCGCCGGGATGATGTTTTCATACAAATTTAAGTTGCTGGAGTTATATATACTAATTTGATTTACCGCGGACTTCGTGGTCAACGCCAAATCTTTAAGGTCCAATTTAGCATGCCATTTTGCAAGTTGGTCGAATCCTATAAGACCATCAAAATGGTTATGAAATTTATACACAAATAGTTTTATTGGCTCTGGATCGGTGAATTCGGAGAAGCATGGTATATTAATGGAGTGACTATGCCTACTCGTTGCATGTACGTTAGTGACCTCGAATGGATCATGGTTCAATGGTAAATCTGCAAAAAGTCTCCACAGCATCCGGGCTTATGAAGGACTGATTAGCGCCAGTGTCTATTAATAAATTTAGGTTAGGGTTAGCAATATGAACGTACGGTAATTGTCGTTGTGTTTGAAGGTTTAACTCTATTTTGACCTTTTTGATTTCGTGGCCCCCCGAAAATCCTTCTTGCTGGTGGAAGGCTGGGGCTGTTCACTTACCTGAGTGCTACCATCGTCTGCCATGTCAGTCGTCACCTCAGCCTGTAGAATGCCATCGTACACGCATGGATAATTGCCAAAATGATTCATGGGATAATAATTTTCGTAGTAGATAGGCTCCTGCTCATACCCGTAATACTCAGGATAGTAAAAGTCTTCGAAACCTGAACATTCGTTGACATTTACATCGCGCGTTCTGAAGTAGTTAATAGGTGGTGGATTGCCCCGCCTAGACCAATCCCAATTACTACGAGTTGGAGGTAGTGGCTTAGCAACGAAGTTGCTCACACCACTCATGGGCTTAGGCCCTTGATTTTGAGGTCTTGGAGCCATACCGAACGTGTTACCTCGCGGATTGTAGTTTGGAGGTGGGGCGCCAAACATTCGTTGCGTATGCGAAGGCATACGGGGTTGATTATAAGGTGCATTAAAAGTATTAAAACCTGCATTCAATCTATAGTTTTTTGGTGGCTGTGGTTGCATCATGCGTGGTTGTATATAAGCGGGCATAGCGTTATTATTGCGTAAATTGGGGAAGCCTGCATGCATGGGTGACGTGTTAGGCTGGGTCGCAGACTTGAGATGAGTGTTAGTGAATTTAGATAAACCGTCGTTTCTCTGTTGCAGATGCATTACATTTAGTTCCCCTTGTACGTACTCTAATGCTGTCTCAATAGAATCCGGTCGCATGCATCGTATGCGCGAACCTAGAAGTTCCTTGAGCCCGCGCACAAAGGCCTGCATTGTTAATTTAGTATACAAATCGCGCTTAGCGTTAATAGTCGTAGTCACCGTTTCATGAAGTGTAATATATGTCATGATAGTGCTGAATAAGGTTTGGTACCTATCATAGAGTTCTTGCGGCGTGTCATTACCCTGTGTCTGCAATGAGAGGTCATTATAGAGGGTGGTTTCATCCCTACGATCAGTGAAATTATTTATTAACACAGTTTTGATGCCATTCCAGTTCTCGGGGATACCGTTAGAGTTAACAGTTCGAGCAGCATTGCCTGTTACTTTATTTAATATGCCACTAATCAAGGATAAATTATTTAATTCATGCTCAGGACCCTAACGTATATAGGCATTCACTAACTTATCACAAATTCTAACGAACCGAGTCAAGATATGGGGGTTCCCATCAAATACCGGGACCAGGCGGTCCCGGCCTTCAAAATGCCTTCCGGGTCGTGTGCCATTATATTATCTATATCTATATCTATGCTCCTATTACTATCCAGTAAATCTTCCCGTCTCAACTGCCTATAAGAAACAGTCTCGCGGGTCCCTAAATTCCTAGGGTAAAAAATCTTGAAATAAAGTATCAAGGGTTAAGGGTAAGGGACAGCGACACTAGAAAGATTCTCGTGCACTTACTTGTACATTCCGCCTTCTAGCTGAGCAGTAGCAATGTCTGGATCTCCGCAGCTCTTCGACGATTCGGGATACTCGTTAGAGGTGCTTAAGATCACCCGGGCGGCCCGCCTAATTTAGATATTCGGGAATTTATATCGCGAACCGGCCCCCGAGTATCCTACCGGCTGCGCCAATTATGTCGAACGCTGTTGGAGGACTAAAAAAAAAACCGAAGTTTCTTAAAATGCTTTAATTAAAATAAGTATTACAGACTTTTACTTAAATCTAGTGTGTCCAAATTCGAAGTAGGAATCGGAATGCTCGAGCTTCATGGTCACGTAGACCACCGCACCGTGCGTCGCTTACACGTGCCGCACCGTCAGCGTTTCCGTCAGTTCGTAGTATGTGTGTCATGATGGTACATATCCACCGTTGATGCACCGTCAGCGATATAGGTATAAGGCCGGTGCGCGACCGTCAGCGGTACAGGTATAAATAAGGCCGGCGCGTAACAAGCATTAAAACAGTATTATTTATATTATGTTTTATTGTTTTTAGGCAAATTATGCGATTTCTCCGTTATATTCGTATATGCGTTTGGAAATACTTGGAGGAAATTGCTAAGGACGCACTGGAACCATTGAACATTTTTTTTTTTCTGATAATTGTGCGGGTCAGAATTAAAATAAGTTTAGAATGACGATGTATGCAGTTTAGCTTTTTAACATCCAAAGTATCACTCATAAATTCATGATCCGAGGACATACACAGAATGAAGCAGGAAACATACAAGTTTGATTGAAAAAGAAGTAAAAAAATCTTAAGTCCGGCCCAATCTATACCCTAGTTCAATATATAACACTAATTAAAGACGCAAAAAAATTTTACCCCCCGATCAACATCCATGAGCTAACATTCGACAGTATTGTGGACCTTAAACTGTTGCAAGAGGAATGGGACTTTAATATTGGTACAGATGAAAGCGGCCAAAATGTCAACTGGAATGATATAAAGATGTTTAAGGTCATAAAGGAAAATCCGTTTCTATTTTACTTTAAGACATATTACAAGGACGAAGACTACAGAGAAGTTAATGTGCGAAATAAGCGAAGGAAGATGAAATCAGTCACAGAAATAACAATGAAGGCAGCATATACGCAAAAACAGGAGATAAGCGCTAATAAAAAAAAGGACTTGACAGCGTTAATCGCAAAGGGGCTGATTCCATCTTATTATGCCAGTTTTTACAACTCAATTATTAAACTTTTTGTATACGCATCTTTTTCGTAGTATTATTTTATAAATATATTTTGAGTAGTCACAACTTATGAGACTGATTAAGACTAATAGGTAAAACCTTCTTAGTTCTGTTGATTCTAATTATTGACTATAATTAAAGTTAGTAGATGTACCAAGTACAAGTAGATATATAAAAGGTTTTTATTCTTTTGGATTACAATGTTTATTGTTCTTTAGCATAATTTATGTAAGGCTCTCTTAAGGGATCTCTTAAGCATTTTGTGATGACTATGAAAATTTTATTATTATTTGTGATTGTTAAAAAATTACGTTAATTACTAAGTACAAATGATTATAAGTTCCTATTACGACTGATTATTATAACTACTGTTCTTATACGGTTAAGAAAGCAGTTACGATGAAACTTTAAATATAAACTGTTATTTTACATTAACAAATATAAAGGTGTTTTGCGAAATATTTCTGTATTTTTATTTCCGTTTTACTTTTAAAGTGTAATAATTATTAAACATCTAAATAGATTATATTATTAATTAATACTAAACTGAATTACTAAATATTAGTTTGCAAAAATTTTGAAAATTGGTCATTAATTTTTATACTAAACTGACATAAGTCGAAACTTTAGAAAATAAACTTCATTTATTCATTTGATATAAATAATATAATAAAACTATTATGTCAGTTATATTCGCTATACATCTCTCTACAATTTAAGACCAAGAAAATAAAAATAACACCATAAACACGTGAAAACCATCAAAATGTTTTCAACAAGGTAGAGACTCAAAACTTTGACCGCGATTTCCCAAAAAAGTGAAATTTTGTCTTATTCCGGTTTATTATTAAGCGTGCTGTTATGGGTCTTCCAGTAAACAGGTTTTTTAAAAAAAGAAAGGATATTTAACTGGAATAAGGACACTTTATTTAGATTGACTTTTAAAAGAAAGACCCATTGGCAGACCCGTCCGCTTTGAGAGTTAAGACCCAACTAACTGTTCCCATGCCATCATGTAGGTGATACTCTTATCTGTAAGCGCCTGCTAGGCGTTGATTCATCTTTAGCCCTTACAGAGCCGGGGTATAACACCTCCCCCCTAAGAAATAACTTCGGGGTTACTTGCGAAGTTATGTGCAAGGATGAAATAAGGGCTAAACTCTAGTTCTAATAGTTGGCAAGGGAACCACTTCAACATCGGCATTACTATCCTCGGTCTTGCTATCACAAGAGGGTTGTGGCCTTAAGGGTGAAAATATTTCAACAAGGGTTCTGCTGCCGGGTCGGATACATTTATACATTCTAAAAAACAAGTACAATAATATAAGAATTATAACTAACAATATAACGACAGAATAATGTGTCCCATACCTTACTATGTGTGGGCTATCAAGAACATTATCTATATCATGTAGTTTTACAAAAAAAAATTGATTTTATTTTAAATCGTCTAAGTCGGTATTTAATAGTTTTATAGGCGCCACATTATTGATTGATTGGTTTAATTTGAACACATTACAGCAGTTATCATTTATTAAGTTAAAATCAGGAAAACCAATAGGTGCAGAAATATTTGTTACAGTGTATTTCGGTATAAGGTTAGCACCTTTACAATAGCCTATGCAGTTTGTAGGGACTGTAAGTACACCAGTGCCTAAAACTTGTATTTCAAATGTTTTGGAATTTCGACATTCTATAGAGACTATGTTGGACTCTGACTGTATATAGATCCACTTATTGTTTTCTATAGATTTCCACATATCTAAACTACCATAAATATACTTGGTTTCACAGGATTTTGGAATTTCACTTATCACTTTGGACATGTATTCACTTTCACAAATAGGTCTGATGTCTGACGCATAAACAGTTGTGGCGTCACACAGACGTTCTCCTGGGGTGATTATTCTACAGCCTTCCAAATCGTTTAGAGTACAGTATTGTGTTTTGTCTTTGGTCATTGCAATATATTTAAAACTAGGTAAAATAAAACTAAAACTGTAAGGCTTAATGGAATTATGGGGTGTTGGCAGAGCAATAGTATGCAACAATACATATTCTTTTAGAGAAACTAAAGGAATCTGTAATACGAAAAATACCTTATTGTTAGTATTATAACTAATTATTCTACAATTAAACATTTAAAATAATATGAATAGAACTTAAATTTAAATTAACAGGCAGTTCCAAGTCGTTTGGCAAATGTTGGTAGTTATCGGCAAGCTCTTTGAACAGCTGTTGTGGCGTCATCATTGAAGGATGTAAAACATTTTGATAACTAAATAAGATAGAATTAGTTATGTCTTCTAGTTGGAATGATAGAGTTAAAATTGACACTTCTAGATTATTAAGTATATGTTCGAATTCGGATTGTTCCGTTATTGCAGTAGTTATGTTACTTAAGCTTGCGGAGAGCTTGTCGATAGCTTTGTTCAAATTGATTTCGTTAATTTTTATTTTAGTAACACTATTATTATATGATGAAATTGATGTCGTGCTAAGTAAAATGTTTTCTTTCATTAATGAAACCAATTTTTCCTCATTATTTTGCAACACATTTATGGCGTCATCGTACCTGAGAACATCGTTTTCATCTAAATTGCCAAATATTTGTTTTATTACATTGCCTAGTCCACTGATCCATGCACGTTTTGATCGTTTTTCTAGCATGTGGGAAATAGACGCGTATTCTTTATATATGTCACTAAATCGAGCAATCAAGGGTTCTAGTGTGTTGTCACAGCTATTCTTTATAAGGTCAATTCTTTTACATAGTTGCTCGGTGGTGCCGAAAGCTGATTTTATATTTGTGATGTGCGGACCAAGGTATGAAAGATCAAATGGCATTATAAGATTTAATTGTCCACTATTAATTTTCAGTGTGCCGAGGTAATCAAAGTAAAGGCCGGGGCTTGACTTTATCTGCTCAACAAAATAATCCTGTTGGCTCCGAGCCTGTCTTGGAGTTCTGCAAGTAATATATCTACATTAATTAATATAATTAAAACAGTTACTAATACCTAACAGTTTACTCATACTATACTATAATGTGTGCCGGTAGTATCAGCCGGTTTTATTTGGTCCACGTGATGAGTAACATGGCGTCGATTTATAAGTAAGGTGTGTTTATAAGTAAGTGTATTATTACTATTAACTTTGACTATTTTATAAGGACCCTTCCATAATGGAGAGAGAGCCTTACGTAATCTTAAATGGTTTTTAAGATATACAAATTCTCCGATTTTGTATGTAACCCGACGACTACGGCCATCGTAGTAAGATTTTGAGGTTTCTTTAGATTTCCTCATGAAGTCTAGTGCTTTGTTACGGGAGAATTTTAACCGATTTTGTAGCATTCTGACATAGTCAGGGTATGTAGTTCCTAAGGATTCATTGTATACAAAATTAGGGATGAGTGGCTTATTTCCGAACATTAACTCAAAAGGTGTAAAGTTAGTTGTCGAATGGACTTCGTCGAAGGTATTATAAGCAAGCATAGCTGTATAAACATACCGAGGCCAGTTGGATTGTTCTGCGTTAATATATGATTTGAGGTATTCCTTAAGAGTTGCATGACTTCGTTCCAGGGCACCCTGAGTTTGTGGGTGGTATGGGGAGGACCACAAATTTTTAATTTTAAGGAATTCGCAAGTTCTTTTAAAAAGGTCCGCCGTGAAGTTAGTACTCTGATCGGTAAGTATTGTTTTAGGTATACCAAATATAGATATATAGTGAAGTAGACATTCAGTTGTTTCTTCTGCTGTAGTACTACGAATTGGATACGCGGAAGAAAACTTGGTTAAGTCATCCTGGATAGTTAATATAAATTTTAATTTTGCAGGCCCTGCTTCTGGTAGTGGTCCTACGACGTCCAGAGCTATCCGTTGGCACGGTACAGCTGAGGAGCTGGTTATTAGCATCGGAGCTCGGTTAATTTTACGCAGGGCTTTATTTTCCTGACATGGTTTGCACTGCTTTACATATAACTCTATATCACTACGCATTCCTTTCCAGTAATACGCTTGTTTTATCCTATTGTACATTCGAACAGAGCCAAGATGGCCTGCAATTGGGATATCATGATTATCGTGCAAAATCTTTTTAATTTCCGTCAAAACAGGATATATAATGCTGTTGTGATATATATTAACTTTGATTCGCGTGTTGTGGAAAAGGTAAGTAAGGATATTATAGATTTTAATATATTAATGTTTTTCAAATGGATTTTTCATATCAGATATACCGATTTCATCAACATTTCCAAATATTACTAATTCATTTCTTATTCTTTTCAGGGTTTCTAAGATTTCCGGATATGACGTTTCATCGAAGTGGTGGACCTTAGTAAATAACAGGTAGTATATTTTGTTATTCAGTTCAATTTTTAAGAATGAGAAGAGTTCTTTTTCCGATTCATGTGTACTTATACTAGTTTCGGGGTAATTTAAGATATCTTGGACATATAGATTAGATTCATCTAGGTCAATAGATGTGGGAATTAAAATAACTTTTGCGGGACATTTCATAAGGCTTTCATTGTGTTCTTCTATTTCAGTGTTGAACACATTATCTTTATTAGATATACATTTTAAGAAAGTGTGATAGTTATCGATAGGTTCATCAGGAGATGTACTTGTGGACGGTCTAGGACTAGGATTAGGCTGATGATTAGAAGCTATTGCCTCGTCTATTACGGGATCGGGTAATACGGCTACCTCGTTAACAATTTCTTCTCTAAGGACATCTGGGACATTAGAAGGTAAGTTTACATCGGATAGTAGCAAGATGTCTTCAGCTGAACCTAAGAGGATGTCTGTATCGATGTCAAGCAGAGGTGGGTCTACAGGTAAGTTCAACTGGTCACGACCAGACTCTTGGATGGACTCTTTATCAGTAAGAGGTCTGGAAGAAGCAGGATTCCTTTGTTGGATTGGGTTTACAGGATATCGAGATAAAGCATTAGCATCAGCATTAATTTTCCCTTTTTTATATTGGATATTATATTCAAATTCTTCTAATTTTAAACACCAGTGAACAAGTCTGGAGCCAGGGTCTTTACAGTTGAATAACCACTGTAATGATCTGTAAGAATTTTAAAGCGTTGACCATATAGGTATGGTCTGAATGTTTGAGTGCCGAAAATAATGGCAAGACATTATTTTTCTGTAACGCTATAGTTACACTCCACTTTGTTAAGCGTGCGGGATGCATATGCAATAGGACGATCTTGTCCTATAGGACCCCGAGATAAGATTGCAGATATCGCATGATTTGAGGCGTCGCATGTTAAAAGAAAGGGTTGCGTAAAGTCAGGATACGCAAGAATAGGGGCAGAAACGAGTCTGGATTTTAAGGACTCAAAAGCGAGTTGCTGCTCGTTCTGCCATTTAAACTGGACGTCTTTTTTTAATAGGGAAGTTAACGGTTTGGCCAGTTTGGCAAAGTTAGGTATAAACCTTCTATAATAGGATACTAGGCCAAGAAACGACTTAATGTCTTTCGGAGATTGGGGGACTGGATATTCCGTAACGGCACGAACCTTATCGGGGTCGGTTTGACGCCGTCTTCGCTGATAATATGGCCCAGATAAGCGACTACTTTCCGTAAAAATTCACACATCAGGCTGCAGTTTTAAATTAAACTTACGGATTCTATCGAAGACAGCTTTTAGGTTATCGATATGTGATTTCAGATCATAAGAGTATATAACGATATCGTCAAGATAAACAAAGCATCTTGTGCCTTGTAGTCCGGTAAGGCAATTGTTCATTAACTTTTGGAATATTGAGGGTGCATTTTTCAACCCGAATGGCATCCTAGTGAATTGGAAATGACCCTGAGGGACAGAAAATGCTGTTGTAGGAGCGTCGTGAGGAGAGATAAGGATTTGATAGAAACCGGATGTTAAGTCTAAAGTACTGAAGTACTTACTGCTTCCTAGTTGGTCAAGGATCTCAGAAATTTGCGGGATTGGATATGTTTCATCGATAGTGACGTCATTTAATTTTCTGTAATCGATAACTATTCTCCATTTACATTGTCCTTGGGAGTCTGTCTTTTTAGGGACTATCCAAATTGGCGAGCTCCATGGCGAGGATGATGGCTCAATAATGTTTTGGTTTAGCATCTTACTAATTTGGGTTTCGACCTCCTTTTTATGGCATTCTGGAAATCGATAGGACTTAGTATGAATAGGAATGTCACTACTTGTTTTGATTTGGTGATCAATAGTTGTAGTGTGTGTTAACTGATCGTTAGGCAAGTGGAATATATCGGAATATTGGGAGCAAACTTCTGTAAGAGCTTCGGATTCCTCCGGATTTAAGTGATCAGTTCTTAGTGAATTTAACACTTCGGTAGTTCGATTGGATGTCTCTTGGATATTTGTGCTGACTTGGTAAGCAATGTCTAAAGGTTTAATAGTAAGTTTTAGATTAGGGTCGATTTTAATGTGAGATAATGAGGTATTGGCTATCGTCAAATTGACTCGATTGTTATCCTTTATTTTTACGATACAATTGGATATAAGGACACATTTAGACAAATGCTGATCTATGATAACTCCTTCCTTTAAATCAGTGTCTTATACTGAACATTTGATAACTGTTTCAGTACGTGGCGGAATAACATAAAACGTATCGAAGAAATGTAGTTTAATTTCAGATTTCCCTAGTTTAAGAATATCGGTGGTGTAATCAATTTTACACCCGAAAGAAGTAAGGAAGTCTGATCCAATGATTCCATCATAGGGTAGGCTTATATCCTTGATAACATGGAATTTAAATGGGATGATATTTTTATAGTCTATGTTTAATTTTAATTGAAAATGACCCTCAGTTGGAGTTGGATCGTCCTCTGGGTCTATGCCCTTAAGTTTGATTGGTTCCTTGACCAATATTTGAGGGTTCATGATACTGGCTTGTTTTAGTAAGCTTATGACGGAACCAGAGTCTACTAATAAGGATAAAGGGATATCAGAGACTTGTGAGTGTACCAATATATGTGGTAAAAGTCTTTTGGATATATCAAGATTGATTTCATACACTTCAGTGTTGGTCTTGGGGGACGCTGGCAAGACCGCCGGATATTTGGTTCCGGGACTGTCTCTTTGGGGCTGGATACCCTGTTGCATAGTCCTGGATAAATTGACTGGGTCGTCAGTTTGGGGCTGGTTACCCTGTCGGTTGACCTTACGTGAAATTGGGTTAGAACTGTCAGTTTGGGGCTGATTACCCTGTTGCATAGTCCTGGATGAATTGACGGTAGGGTCGTCAGTTTGGGGCTGGTTACCCTGTCGGTTGACCTTACGTGTATTTTGTTGATGGGTGCCGACAGTTACGCTTTGTCTCGTGTGGCACCCTCGCGAGACTCTAGTTCGTTTAAATCATTGGAGTCATAGGATGGAAGATGATTATCAGAGTTATCAAAATCAGGGGTTTCGTAGATATGATTAACTTTGTTATTGTTATTTCTTTGGAAATAATTACTCGGTTTTGATTGATATTTATTATTGTAAAACTCGCGTTTTTTGCAGTTTTGGATATCGTGACCAGTTGTTTTACAATAACGACAGAACAAGATATCAGTTTAATTTGGATTCACATTTGGTGTAGTGTATTGTACACTAGTGTTTGATTTTGAAGGCCCTGGTCTAGATTTATTATTATTATGCTTAGATTATATTTACATTTATTTCTTTTCAATACATATTATTTACATTTTTAAATATTCTTATAAAAATCATTAAAAAAAACATTTAAAAATATAAAAAATAGTGGCCCATCGGCATCAGGAACAGGGTCCAAGATGCCGGTGGTCAGGGCTCTAGAGAGAGGAACCTCCTCACTATACGTGCCGTGTCTAGAAGTACTGCTTTCTGAATCAGGCCCTTGATCCAGCCACGCAATGAGAGCCTCCTGAGGTGTTGGTCGAGGCTCTTCGCTATCAGGCCATTAACGGTAACGATTATCGGTACAATGATTGCAGAGTCCACATCCCACATGTCGACAACCTCGTGTGCTAAGTCAAGATACTTGATTTTTTTATCTTTCTCAGCTTTCACGAGATTTTCGTCATGAGGGACAGCGATATCGACAATCATTGCACGGCGCTCTCGTCGATCTATCACCACTATATCAGGCTTATTGGCTACAATAGTCCTGTCAGTGATGATAGATCGATCCCAGTACAATGTGGTGTGACCATTTTCGAGAACTGGGTCGGGCACATACCTATAGTATGGTACTTCGGACTCTATAAGGTTGTACTGCAAGGCAAGTTGCTGGTGGATAATCCTAGCTACTAGATTGTGTCTATGCAAGTACTCGCCGTTAGCAAGACGAGAACAACCGGAAACAATATGTCGGATTGATTCACCGGGTTGGTGGCATGCCCGACAGATGTCAACCGTACCATCCTTGACAATGTATTTCCGATAATTATTCGTCATCATAACTTCATCCATAATCGCACAGACAAAACCTTCGGTTTCCCCGAAGAGGTCGCCAAAACGCAGCCAGGATACAGATGTCAAAAAGTCTACATCAGGCCCGTGGAGGGCCCGGAAAAAGCGTCCGTGTAGTTCTTTGCCCTGCCATATTTCCTTACGATCGTTAGTATCAAGTACTGTAGGTTTGCGCCAGTTCTCTTTTGCCAAGGAGAGCGGGGTGAGGCCCTTGTCCACTGCGACCACATCTCGGTGCATACCCACGTTGGTTTGAAGGAAATATTCCCTGAGACTGTAAATCTCGCGGTTGTGGAGGGTTTTAGCATTTAGGAAACCTCGACCCCCGCACTTCCGCGGGATGTACAGTCTCATCACTGATGACCGTGGGTGATGCATCCGATTTGCCGTCAGCAATGTGCGGACCTTCCTATCCAGAGCGTCAAGTTCCGTCTGAGTCCATTTGAGTATGCCGAAAGAATACATCAAGACCGGCATGACCCAACCGTTAAAGGCACGCACCTTATTTCCGCCTGATAAAAGGCTATTTAACACTTTATTCAGGCGGCCAAAGAAGCGTTCCTTCAACGATTGTTTCATGTCGGTAACATTGATGCCCAATGCTTCCGACATACCCAAGTACTTGTAGGTTTCGGTTGAGGAGAGGGATCTAAGGTGTATGGAATCCGCAAGTTGGGTTCCCACGGATTCCATAATCTCCCCTCGCTTTACATGCATGACTGCACATTTGTCCACACCAAATTCCATCCTGATGGCGGTACTGAATGTTTCTGTTATCTTCAGTAGCTCTATCAGTCGCAAATTGTTGGGGGCAAAGAGTTTTAAGTCATCCATGTAAAGGAGGTGAGAAATCACCTGACCACCCCTTCTCAACCGGTAGCCTAGACCTGAATCCTCCAGCAGTGTGCTTAGAGGATTCAAGGCTAAACAAAACCAAAGCGGACTCAAACTGTCGCCCTGGAATATTCCCCGTTCAATCCTGATCGATTCCCCGGATCTGTCGACATCCTGGATAGAGAAGGACCGTCCTCCATTGCCGCATACATGACATCAGGAAGGTGCGCAGCGTTGCATCTATCTTGTACAACTCCAGCACCCTCATGAGCCATGTATGTGGCACCGAGTCATAGGCCTTCTTATAATCTATCCAACAAGTCGACAAATCCTTCCGGGATTTACGAACCTGTTGGCTGATGGTCATATCTATAAGGAGCAGCTCCTTAGTACCGCGGGACCCATTCTTACATCCATTCTGAGACACAGACATAATTAAGTTGTTGTTAATATGGTGTGAAATTTTTGCTCTAAGAATGGATGTAAGAACTTTATAGATCGTCGGTAAACATGTAATTGGTCTATAATTTTTAGGTTCCGCAGTACTGCCCGATTTATGGAGCAGGTGGGTAACTCCTGTTGTGAAGAACAGTGGTAGCGACCCAGTGTCTAAAGATGACTGGAATTGCGTGGCTAAGCAGGTATGTGACCTTTGTAGCCATTTAAGCCAGAAATTGTGCAGTCCGTCCGGTCCTGGAGATTTCCAGTTAGGTAACGGCCGGACTGCACGAGCCACATCCGGAGGAGTAATGCTAATGGCCTCCATGTGTGGTATTGGATCACACGCCTGCTCAACAACACGCATCCAATCACCCTCAGTGTGATTGACAGGCACCGACAAAATGCTTTGCCAAAAAGCTTTCATGGTTATGCTTAGATTTATTATTATAATAATAATATATATATTATTATATTATTATTGTTGAATGCGTTCTTCTGAAATAGCTAGATTAATAGCTTCGTTTAAAGTTTTAGGAGATCTACATCTCACGATGTTCGATATGCGGGGATGTAGCCCCATAACGAAATGATGGAGGGCTAAGTCTTCCATAGCCACAGTGCGGCCAGGCAACTCCTTTGCTTTATTATTGGATAAGGATATTTCAGTTGATAATTGTGAGAGGTAGGTCTCTACGCGAAGCGAAAATTGATTAACGTTTTCTTGCGGATTTTGCCTGCTTTCCTGAAGATCAGTAAGCAGGTGAGCATAATGTTTGCGTTTACAAAATTGTGTTTTTAGGAAATCTCTAAGTTGTTCCCAAGATGTGAATTCTTTTATTGAACAGGCAACGTCCACTTTTCCATGCATCTGGCTGAGGATATATTTAAAAAGGATTGGTCTTTGGGATTCTGAAGCGAGATCATATGCGTTATTACAATTGATGATAAATGAGTTGACGGATTCTCGACTGCCATCGTATGATTTTATGAATTTGAACAAGGTATTTAAATCTAATTCTGCCATTGGACTAAGTGCAACAGAAGCCCTGGTAATTCTAGGAGAGGTGATAGGGGACTTCTTTGTATCACCGCGTTGAGATTCTTCTAAACTTGGAATATCAATAGTTAATTTATTATCTTCTGCTTTAAGAATTTTGGGCATAATTCAAATATTAAAACATAGATAGAAGAAAACGAGTCGCAAGTAAATACAAATGTTACAATGAATAACAATGTTTTTAACTAACTTATTAGACAGGTACAATCGCACAACTTTGTATAGGATATTAAATAATTACTCAGCCTTAGATTAATCAGTAATGACCAAAGACTCACAGTACAAGTAATGCGTAGGCGACGGATGTTATGGCGTGCAGGAACATTCCGATGCGATAAGGTACTTCTTGTAGCCGGGGTTATGACCGTTGGATATTGTACGGTGAATCGTTCGGCGTTGACCTTGATCTTTGATGTAGATTCGGGAACCACACAACACTGCACGACACGACGAGGAACGACGAGACTTGATGCGGCACGACACTCAGGATATTACGGTAGGTATTTGATTGAATATTTTCTTCACAAAACTTAACAGGATACAGTTTATACGGGGTTATGAACGTTGGATATTGAATAGTCGATGTTTGGCGTTGACCTTGATCTTGGATGTAGATTTGGGAGCCACACAACACGGCACGGCGCGACAAGGAGCGACGAGACGCAATGCGGCACGACACTCAGGATATTGCTATTTGGTTGAATGTTTTTTTTTTCACAGAACTTAACAGGATACTGTTTATATACACACTCTGATAACGTAAGGATAGTCCGAGGGCTTCTAGGATTGTCAAGGATACACTTTTACACGTTGAGGATATTTGGTAAGTTTTATTAGTGCACTTACACGACACACGCTAGTTTTTTCAAGATATTTATTTACAGTAGATGTTGTTTGAGTTAGGTTTTTAAGGACACTGGGGATTTTCGTATCCCACCGCTGCCACCAATTTGTTATGGGTCTTCCAGTAAATAGGTTTAAAAAAAAAAGAAAGGATATTTAACTGAAATAAGGACACTCTATTACGATTGACTTTCAAAAGAAAGACCCATTGGCAGACCCGTCCGCTTTGAGAGTTAAGATCCAACTAACTGTTCCCATGCCATCATGTAGGTGATACTCTTATCTGTCAGCGCCTGCTAGGCGCTGATTCATCTTTAGCCCTTACAGAGCCGGGGTATAACAGTGCGATATGTTGTTCACATTTCCTTAAAAAATGGCGAGACACCTGGTACTGTTTTACATCCTATAAAATTTGGCATGTTTTTAACACAAAACAGTTACAGCAACATCCTCCTAGTTAGTGTCAAACGCCTAGGAAGGAAACGTGTTTTGGTTTAGTTTAAGTCACACCAGGACGCAAACAGCTTCTTGACAAGTAGTACATTAGTTCAAAATAACTTTGTGGCAAAAATTCCTCAATTTAACATTACCGGTTTAGGCCTTGTTAGAGATGTACCGAGCGAATGGACGGAGGATGAGGTCATTAAAAATATCAAGGTTCCTGATGGATGCAGCCCCGTGAATGAACCGAAAGGTGAGTTCTCTGGATGTTACAAAGTGGAAACCTACTCAAACTGTAGTTCTCACTTTTGACAGGCAAGTCTTGCCTAAGCGAGTTTATTGTTTTTATTCTGCCCTTCCAGTTGAGAGATATATGTACCCGACTATTCAATGTTTTAATTGTTGTCGTTCCGGTCACACGCGGACAGTTTGTCGCTCAAAACCCCGTTGCTTTAAATGTGGTCAATACTACCCAGGTGATGGATGCCAAGTTCCAACTGATGGGGCCATTTGTGTATCATGTTCTGGCAAACACTATGCTAACGATAAGGCTTGTCCTGAATTGGGTCGGCAGAAGGGCATAAAAGCTCTTATGGCCGAGAAATCTGTCTCTTATGCGGAAGCAAGTCAGTTTTTCCCTCCAGTTTCAAGATCGTATGCTGAAGTGTCTAGAGTGTCCCAGAAATCTTAACCAATACCTAGCTCGCACCACTATCCCAGCCCAGCTCCCCAAGTACCAAAATCATACCGTAAAACGGTATTTCTAAAACCCAAATCTCATGCCCCTCTTTCACCTAGCTATAACAAGCAGGCTCATCAAGCCCTTATTCAGGACTACTCCTTCTCTCCTTCTCAAAATGGCTGCGCTTTCCCCAGGGAAGGCGCAAGCAGTCCTGATAATTCTGAAAATATACTCAATATTATCGCCAATATGCTAATTACAGTATTAGCTAATCCTGCACAATCCTTACCCGACCACGTGGCCAACAAATGTCATCAATCATTAATTATATAAATAATATTCCATCCCCTGACATTCCTTCAATGGAACTTGAGGAGTATTACTCCCAGGAAACCTGACCTACTCTTTCTTATTAACAAATTAAGCCTTCGATTTGCGGCATCGCTGAGACATGGCTTCGTTCTGATAGTAATTTCAGAATTCCACGTTTCAGTGATTTTGGCCATGACAGATCAGATGGTTATGGAGGATGTGCTTTGTTTATTAATAACAAAGTACCATTCTCCCCAATTCCTCTACCCTTTGTTGTGACAACATCAATGTTGTTGCTCTTAAGGTTGATGATATAAATATCTTTAGTTTTTATATTGCACACCCACAAATTGAAGATCTGACTACAATAAAAACTTTGCTAAGTAATGTTCAAGGTCCATTACTTATTATGGGCGATTTAAATGGCCATCACTATAGATGGGGATCAGAAACCTGCGACGACTTTGGTACAGGCCTAGTGGATGTATTAGATGAGCTTAATCTATGTGTGATAAATGATGGCAGTGCTACACGTAGATCTGCCCCAGGGCAGCACAGCAGTTGTGTTGATCTAACATTCTGCTCATCTAGTATAGCCAGCCTTTTTAATTGGAGTCGCTTGAATATGACTTATGGGAGTGATCATTATCCCATCATGGTTGAAATCCCTTCCAAGACTATTCTAGACAAAATTTCCCCCCATTGTTAAAATACCAGCTGAACTCAGTGGATTAGGACCTCTACTCCAAAATTATAGACTTACGGGTCTCTTCCCTTCCATCCATTAATTCTGAAACTGCTCAGGAATGCCTTTCCTCTTTTTCCAAAACAATATCCACTACAGCAGATGATTTATTCCCTCCAAAAAAACCGCCAACAAACTAAATTCCGTCCCCGCCATGGTGGGATAGGGTTTGCTCTGCCGTATGAGGCTGAAAAGAATTTCAACTCAGACATGAACCTGGATAACATCATTGCCTTTCAATATATCTTGGCTAAGTCCAGAAAATTGCTCAAGAATAAGAAGAGAGAAGGTTGGCGAAAATATTGTGGATCGCTGAGTCCTTCCATTCCAGCGTCGGCCGTGTGTCGTAAGTTGAAGTCGTTCAGGGGTAGTTAGAGGCCCCCCTCCGGGAGAATACTTTCTGAGGAGCTGGGTAACCAGTTTCTTTCTAAACTGGCTCCAGTCTATGTTCCCGGTATGGACGAGTGTGTCGCTACAAGCTCTTGGCTGGCATCGGATAACCCTCTGGATGGGCCATTTACTCTGGGGGAGCTAAAATTGGTTCTCGCCCAGGTAAAGGATTCTGCTCCTGGAGTGGATGGATTCCCCTACTCCTTCATTACTAAACCGGGTGATAAGACCCATGAGTACTATCTGGACTTAGTCAGTTATTGTTTTTCTTGCGGTTATATTCCTCCTGAATGGAAAGTTTCAGTCGTCATCCCTATATTAAAACCTGGTAAAGATCCTAGTGATCATTGTTCTTACAGGCCAATTGCTCTATCGTCCATACTTATTAAGCTTTTAGAGCATTTGATTAAAAACCGACTAGAATGGTTCGTAGAAAGCAGGAAACTGCTCCCAACGACTCAATTTGGCTTCAGGAAAGGTTTGGGTACAGCTGATAGTGTGGGGACCCTCACATCAATGATCCGAGTGGCCCTTAGCAATAATGAGTCTGTAGTAGCCGTTTTTTTAGACATTTCAGCTACCTATGACTCTGTCCTCCTCCCACTTCTCAGGCAGAAGATACAAGAGCTGAGAATCCCGGCTAGGATTTGTCAAATCATAGGCAACATTTTTTCAGATCGTTGTGTTAAACTCAGGATCCCCGGGGAAAACTCTGAGCCGAGGTTGGTTTGGAAAGGTCTTCCTCAGAGATCCGTGCTTACTCCCCTGTTATATAATATTTATATATTTGACCTACCTTCCTGTTTAAATTTTAACTGTAATATACTTCAGCATGCTGACGATGTTGCATTATTGGTCTGTGGCACTTCTATACAAGATGCTGCTCAGTCCATTAATATCTCTTTGTCCTCGTTAAACCAGTGGCTTTTAGTTCACGGAATATCTTTAAGTGCTCCAAAAAGTTCAGCATTTATCCTCACATCGCAGACGCCTCATCCCACAAGTCGACATTAATATTGACGGTCAAGCTATCCCAATAGAAGAGAAGGCCAGGTTTCTGGGGGTTACCCTGGATTCCAAATTGTCCGGAGTGGATCACATTAGTAACACGGTTAAAAAATGTGAGCGCTCAGTCTCGGTCCTTAAGGCTTTGGCAGGTGTCTGGTGGGGTGCAAACCCATACACCTTAAAACTAGTCTACAATGCGCTGGTCAGAAGTGTGGTCGATTACTGCAGTTACTTAATTGAACCATGTAACTAAAAAGCTTTGCACAGACTGGATTCTGTTCAGGCCAAATGTCTGAGGACCGTCATTGGTGCCATGAAATCCTCCCCCATAAATGGTCTGCAGGTAAAATGTGCAGAACCTCCTCTTAACCTTCGTAGACGATACTTAGCGGATCGTTGCTTGTCAAAAGTTTTCTCCCTTTCGTCCCATCCTTTACCCCCCATTTTGGAACAAATCTACCTCTCTCTAAACGTATCATCCTACTGGAATAATAAATCTATTCCATTGATGAATAGGTACAGAGAGCTTAAACACCTGTTATCGCCTATTTGTCTATACCCCATTCTTCCGGTCTTTTCTTCCGCTGGTGAGGTGTCCATTTCAGGCCAAAGGTCGTTTTGGGATTTGGTATCTCCAAAAATTCCCAGGACGTAAAAGGCGACTTCGATCGGGCCATTAAAAGATATTGGGAGGGTTGGAATTTGTTCTATACGGACGCATCTAAATTGTCTTCAACAGGATGTACAGGTGTTTCAAAATATTTTCAGAATTCCAAAATTGCTCTTTTATTCCAATGCCCACCAGAGGCCCCAGTATTTACAGGAGAATGCATAGGTATCCTAGAAGCCATCAATTTCATTTTAACGCATAATATTAAAAATTCAGTAATTTTCTCAGACTCTCGCAGTAGCATACAAGCTTTAGCTCAAAACCAACTTAAATCTAAAACTCATAGCAAAATTATTTTTGATATCTTTAATTTATTTATTATACGTTTGTTCTAACAACGGTTTAAACATTGAAAATTATTGGGTTCCCAGTCACTCGGGCATAGGTGGTAACGAATGCGCCGACTCACTGGCAAAATTTGCTACATCTAACCCGGTGGATCAGAAGCACTACATGGTGCATAGTTACGACTTACGGACTGACACCAAACATAAGCTGTACAACTCATGGTCAGCAGTATGGCAGGTAAGCTCAAAACTCAAGGGCCACTACTACGCCTGTATCCAACCCAGCATCCAGCGGAAACCTTGGTTTTTTAAGTATCCAAAATTGTCAAGAAGAACTGTTGCAACCTTGTGTAGACTGAGACTTGGTCACTGTTGCAGACCAGTATTTCTAAATAAGATCCGTGTTCGTGACAATTCTTTGTGTGAATGCGGCTTTGATGATGGAGCTTTAGGACATATCTTATTCTCATGCCCTTCGAATTCCCAATCCTTTGCCTTGTGTCATAAGCTTTCCAAAATGAAAATCCCCCTTCCTACTAACTTCCATTCCCTCTTGACTAACTTTTCTTCTAAATTAATCCAAGTTCTATCAAAATTTTTAAATGTAAATGATATCAAAATGTAGTCTGGTGTGTAGTAATAATAACTTTTAAAATATATATGTTGATTTGTAGTGTCTTATATATATATTATTATTATTATTTTTAACTAGATTTACTAACAAAAATTGTCTTGTCCTTACAGCTACTACCATTATTTTAACAACTAGATAACTACCACGAAGTGCAAAATTCGACGGCTCTCCTTGCTGCGTTGCCGTCAATACATGACGCTGGCAGAATAGTCGACATCGGCTCAGTTGCCAAAGAAGAAAACAAAAAAAAACTTACGTACGATTTCAGAAAATACTCGAGTTTCGTTATAGTTAAGTATAATAAAATAGGAATACGGGATATTCGGGGTACCTTATATAACCTATTCGAGCAGCTAGAGATTGGTTAAATCGGTGTCAAGAGCAAGAAACGAATGTTTGAACATTATTTTGTAAAACAAACTCCTGCTGCTTCATTCTTCAGTGCCTATCAGTACATTCTGGACCTCGATAATTCATAAAAGAGCAGTGAGCTGTGCAAAACCTGACAACTGCAAACTGCAAGTTATTTTTAAAGGAGTTAACTATTCTTAGTACACAGTAACAACTGAGAAGAAACCCCAACTATTTTTAGGCAGCAAGTACATATTTTTCCAACAAGTTTTATGTTAGTTACTAGTATTAGCGACATTAAGGCTGTCTGTCCATTGGAGCGGCAAAGCCCTACGGAGCGGAGACTTGTGCCAATATTATCCAATAGAATCTAAACTCTGGAGCAGAGTTTAGATTCTATTGGTTAATATATTGGCACATCTCCGTTCCACAAGGGTTCCCCGCTTCAGTGAACAGGCAGCCTAAACGGATGAGAAATCAGTCATGAGAGGTATGTAAATAAAACAAATTGTTATGACTTTCCACATCATCCCTTATTAATATTCCATGCAGGAATGACGCCGGTGCGTCTATGCTCTCTTGGTACCGAGCCCAACCCAAATGCCACACAATGGTCATTATGTGAGCACAGCAACCCACTTTTTCTAAAGTGTTCCGGCTCTCTATTTTGTTCTACATTGTTACAAGCCTACACAAAATAATGAGCACTTGTACAGACAAGTAGTAGCGTGTTGTGTGTAAAATCATCAAGTGTTATTGATGCACTTGATGGCTGGATATGAAGGTGTTGCACAACTTCTTCCTTCATTTCTATAATTTGCTGTGTACGTTGTCCAGCAGTTAGAACAAAGAATGCTCTAGTAACTGAAACAATACAAGAAAACAATTTACTTACAGGGGCAAAAAAGGTTATAGTTACATTGTGAAAAAGTAAATTAACACTGATAGGTGAGGCTTAGCTCTAAGATTTACAATTGACTAATAGTCACTGGTTAGAGTTTACCAAGTGCACAGTGATGTTACTTTTATATAGCGGTTTAATAAATTAAAAAAATATAACCTCATTGAGATAAATTCTTGCTGCAACTTCAGCTCGCACAGGGCAACTAGCAACGTAAGTTGGCGTTCGGTGTAGCGATATTCTACACATAGCCTTGGTGAAGGTCAGACGGGCCTAGAGTTTGCCAGTTATCCTCAATCCATGTAGCATGCTCCACACGTCTACATGCTGCTACCCAATAACTATAGCAAACCAGTCCTCCTGGTGGAATCTGAATAAAACAAAAGAATAATAATAATACCCTACGTCGTGGTGGGGCTTGCGCGCTCCGAACTCTGGGTCTGTGCTGTTCAAGTTTGCTTTTTCGAAACAGGTCTAGGGTGAGGAGCCAGACCAAGAGAGATACAGAAACCCGCAGGGCAGCGTGTGGCGAGCTGTTGGGCAGTAGCGACCCCACGGACCCTATCTCCCGGAAAAGTCTTGTTCCTCACCTCTGGCTTGCCTTTATTGGCCAAATAAAGGCTAGAGAGAATACTGACGAGGAACAGAGCTTCCACCTCACTCTTGCCTTTATTGGCTGGCTTGAGTGGAGATTCGCAAGAGCAAACGTGCTCGGAGGAAGGAAGTATTCCAGAAAGATGCTGGTAGGGATCTTGACCGTACTTCCGGGATTGTCGCCGTGGAATACCTCTCCACTCCTCTTAAGCACCTCAGGACATGTTGCCCCCATGTCGCTACGACACTTTGTGCTAGCGACCGTTTTAGGGGCCCCATTATTGAGTGTGCAAGTCACCCCCTGCCATTTTATCCGTGTAAATATAAACATTGATCAGGCAGGGGCCATAGTCCTTCCATAGTTCTAGATAACCAGTACATTTTAGCCACCCAAACCCATAGTCCAATATCTTTGCTTCCATGTTCTGCAATAGTCCTACACCAACCGGGGGTTGTCCTTGGGTACACTTGTATAGTGCATACAGGGATAATCGTCGGTTGGTGCCACATTCCATTTAAAATAGTCTAAGGGGCCTCTGCTTTTGCTGCTTTTGCTTCCTGTGGCAACACTACAGCTAACAGCTGATTTGAATTTGTTCTTGTAATTTTAATCTTAATTATTAAATTAATTTGTTTTTAAGGCCTATTTCCAATTACTAATTAAGTAAATAGGATAGTAGTGTGTATTTTGTATTAGATTCACATAAAAAGTGCAAAAGAAGTGTAAATATTTCAATCTGAATCGGTGACAGTTACCGGCACAAGTGAATTTTGCATTGTCATCTTGATATCAGGTACAATTCTTAATATTTTACTTGCTATTTGTTTGTTTACGTTTTATATTTTGGGGAAACTCTACTGAAAGAGAGACCGCCTTCAAGGCACAAAAAAGATGCATTCGAGCAATGTATAAACTTGAACCGTACTTTAAAAATTATAAAATATTAACATTACCTTGTCTGTACATATTAGAAGTAGCTGTGTTTGTAAAGACAAATCCGAGTCGTTTTAGACGTTTATCGGATGTAGTACCCCGCAATAGACGCGATAATAGTGTGCTATGTCTGGAGTCAGCCAAGACAGCACTTATGCGCAACTTATGTCTACTGCATGGCTCCAGTCATTTATAATAAATTGCCAAAGACATGGAAAGAGCTTCCGCTTTCATTATTTATAAAGAAACTCCGAAGCTTTTTAGTGGCGAAAGCATATTATAATATTAAGGAGTTTATAAGTGAGAAATATTTTTTAAGCTAGTGTTTACGTATATATTGTTTTTTGTATTTAGTTCATTGTGTAATTTTAAAATTGTATTTAATGATTTAGTTATAAGTTGAATGTTTTAAATCTTTTGCATGCCTACGTGGTAAAATATGGCTGAGTTTTAATTTTTTTGTCATCATTTGCTGTTACCCATATTTGCAAAATAAAATTAGCTTATCTTATCTTATCTTACCAACAATTACATAGTAAACTTTTAATAAGGCTGCATATTGATGCCAATGACCTTTAAACGTAAACATAACCTTAGTTTGGTTTGGTGACAGAACTTCTTACTTACATCTAAATTTCATTTTTTCCTTGTTAAACTAATTATTTCTAAACTACTGCCACATCTATCTTCTCTCTTTCAATTTCTTGTCGCTTCCTTATTAAAGTTATAATAATGATTATGACTCGCAGCGCCCGTGCTCGCCTCGAAGAGTCCAAACTCAATCAGGCTTTGAGCGAATTAAAGGCTTCAAAGGAGTCCTGTGACCAACTAAATAAGGAAATAGAGGACAATGAAAGGGTGTTCTTTAGCGCCCATGAAAAGAATAGGAAGTATAAAATTGAAATGGCTCAGATATATACTCAATACTGATGCCATAGAAGAACGGGACAGACTTCAACTTGTTGTGGATGGGTTCAGCCAGTGTAGCATAGAGTATGAACAAGCTCTAAGTCACAAACATTTATTACAACAGCAGCTACATGAGGCTCAAAGTCAAATAACAGGACTTCAGACCATAACATCACCGCCTCGCTGAATCAAAGTCTGTTCAATGAGTTGATGCCTATTGTTCCATCAATGGTTTCTGCCATAAACCCCTCTTACACTATAGATTTAACGGGTGATGAGGATTCAAAGTCATGTCATTCAGTGAGGGTAGTCACCAGTAAAAACAAACTTAAAAAATACATTAAAATTAATAAATACATTGTTAAAACACAAAAAATGGTTAAAAGACAAAAGTTATTTATTAAAAATGTTAAACTTAATAGAGAAAGGATAAATTTACTTAAACAATTAGATATGTATTCTTTTAATTTGGAACAAAGTACTAGGAAATACAACACTGACACAGAATACTTGCAATCTGAACTTCACCATTTACAGGACAAACTTAGTTCAATGACTAACAAATATAATACCTCTGAAATATGTGTTGGCAATGAATGAGCTGGTAAACTCACAAACAAACAACTGTGAGCAGTGTCAAACACCATCCAATGTACTTACACTGGACCATTAATTGACAACATGCAACACCACCTTCCCGCAGCCCTGTGTTGATTTGATATTTCCTGCTATCAATCGTTCAAATAAACAAACTAAACAAATTGTAAAAAATGATGTAGTATTATTTTGTGATGAGATTGGAAAGGATTTAGGCCACTTGTTGACAGATGAATATCCAGGACACTCCATAATAAATTATACAGTAATTTATTATGGAGTGTCCTGGATATTCATATGCCTGGTTGTTCCTTATTTGACATTATGAAAGAAATTATTAAATGTAACGTTGACCAAGGCACTACATTATTAATTTTTATGGGTAATAGGGGAAATGTGAACAAAGGAGAATTGCTCCAATATTATAGAAGTATATATAATATATTATATAATATATTTATACAATATATTTATATAATATAATATATTATAGAAGAGGTTGTTTACATTTCCATATAGTTACAGTTTGCCACAGGAAGAAAATAACCTAAAATTAAAATTAAATATAACATTGTATAATTGGACATTCAATAATAATCTGTTCCATCTAGTTGACACTAACAATTATGTTGGTAATAATTTGTATTTGACAAGAGATAGATATAATATTGTTATGTACTATCTTTCTAACTATTGCAAAGGACAGATAGCTGTGTCGCTATCATATTTTTTTTCTATTTCAGCCAAAAATTTGGCTAAACAACTTGCTTCTTTTGAGCAATGCAATGACATTTTAAATAATTCTGCCAATAATTTGGCAACAACTAATGACATTAATTATCATTTAAATTAGAAATTAGGACAATAGACAAAACCTCTTGCTTAATAAATGAAGAAAATTTAAATACTGGTGTAAGATAGTTAATTGATTAAGGCGTGACCTTGCGGAAATCCATTATAAAACGATGATGTGGATATATTTAGTAACCTTTTCCGCTTAGCTATTTCTAAAGAGTCTTGAAAAGACCCTGGAAGAAATCGACACGTGTTTCACCTCTCAACGAGGCATCCTCAGGATGACGATTAACTTGTCGTGAACTCGAACACGGCGTATTGCCACACCAAACACCGAGCGCAGACTGAGCTTTATCGCCCGTCCAACCCACTTATATACTGCTCGCCCCACCTCGGCTTGGACCGTTATCAGCGCGATAAGGGGCGAACAAACGCAGTAAAGGTGACCTTGGCATACTCGTATTTAATTCGTTCAACAGTGTAACGTTTCCTGTGTTATTTTTCACTATTTCTAAGCTCTCTAGTACTAAAAAGAACGGACGTAAAGGTTTCAGAATGTCAGTCCTTGAACTCGATTAAGTTAATCGTCATCCTGAGGATGCCTCGTTGAGAGGTGAAACACGTGTCGATTTCTTCTAGCGTCTTTTCAAGACTCTTTAGAAATAGCTAAGCGAAAAAGGGTCCTAAATATATCCACATCATCATTTATACTGATTTAAATCATCAAAATGTTACAAAAAGTTCTTCTTTGATATCTCACCCATTGAATTGTAGTAATCTAAATAAATGTAATAATAATAATACTCTAAAAATTGTTCATCAAAATATACAGGGTGTGATAGGTAAGGAATTAGAATTGGAGCTGTTCATGAACTGTAGTTATTTATTTATTTATTTATTTATATATTGGTTCACCAACAACTGTTTACACTGGTAATATGCTTAGGGTAACAAAAAAGGTAAAAAATGTGACAAATTAGTGTAACAATCTCTTATAGGTGAACTTCGCATGCATACAAAATTTGGTTGTACAAGGAAAACAACAAGAGAAAACAATAAGAATTTAACTTAGAACTAAAGCTTAAACTACGTAACTAAAGTTAAATGACAGTTATATGTTTTAAGTTGTATGAAGACATAGGTCAAATGAAAACTTAAACTATTGTGGAGAAAAAAAAAAAAAAAACAAAAAACATGTTTCGTTATATGCCAGAAAGTACTTAATCTAAATTCGGAAGACATTTGTAAATTTTAGCTTTCAATTTGTTTAGAGAGTCAAAGTGCAGATCAATTTGATCGCTACAATTATTCACTACCTTACAAAATCTTGTAAATGGAGAATTAGCGCCTAAAACCGTTCTACTTTGAGGTGGACACAGTGGTGTTATTGGATTGCGAGGAATTCTTGAGGGCGCACGGAAGTTGAATGTGTTCAATATCTTGGGGCAGTCAATTTTATGGGACATTACTTTGCACACAAACGTTGCGTCATTTAGTCGTCGGCGTTTTTCCAGGGAGATCATATTGTAGTGTTTTAGTCTATTACTATAGGAACGTATTTTTTTTGCCAAGCCGCTGGAAAACGCTAGATGCCATAGAAATCGTTTTTGAACACGTTCTAGCCGCAACGAATGTGAGGCATAGTGCGGTCGCCAAATTACACTACAGTACTCCAAGACGCTTCGAATTAGACAATTATATAGCATTATTTTAGTCTTCGAACACTTAAAATGTTTGGAGTTTCTTATAACAAAGCTCAGCATTTTAGAGGACTTTTTTATGATATTGTCTACGTGCGGAATAAAGGTTAATTTTTTGTCAAATGTGACACCAAGGTCTCTGATTGTGTTATATTGATATCCTATGTGTAACTGAACATTGGTTGAAAGTCCACCAGTTCATGTTCAGCTTTAAAAAACACCAGGTTACCAGCTCATTCAGCAGAGTTAATATGATACGTGGTGTCTCTTTAATAATTGTTCGTAACAATATGAAATTTAAAGAACGTAAGCATATTGTGAGCCTCTCTGTTGAGCGAGTTATTGAAATAGCTTGCATTGAGCTTGAGCAGTTCATTGTAATGAGCGTGTACAGGCCCCCATGTGCTTCATATATTTTTGAAAAATATATGGAAGAAGTATTATTAAAGACTTGTAACAGTAATAAAACAGTTGTAGTCTGTGGAGATTTCAACATTAATATACTAGAAAAATCTGCTGTAGTAAATAAATTTATAACTTTATTAAAGTCATGTAATTTGTACAATATATTCTTTGAGCCGACTAGAATAACTGCCACTAGTGCTACCTTTTTTTTTTATTTGTGGGTAGGAAATCATCAAATAACTTCTCCCGCTCTGGGCGGAGCGGGAGGGCGTGTCAGACTCTTACTGACTAAAACCCACTCCTGTTCCTTCGGTTGCCCTGTTGCCGGGGGCCACGATCTCCCTTTCGGTTTTCTTCGCAACCATCGGCCCTAGTGGACCCCTTCAATTCTGCTGACATCTCTTTGAGGCGCGCGTGGAACACAACGCGCCGTCGACCCGGGCCTGGTCCTTATCGGACGGTGAGCCACCCATTGCTCATCGTCCGCAAGCCCGCGCCTATGGTGGCCGGAAATCGCCCCGCGATGCCCGACGCCCTAGGCGTCTCCTCCTGCAGCGGTTAGGGGCGTGAGGGCGCGAAATTTGCCTCTCCCTCACGCGTTCCGCCTCCTCCTTCGCGAGCATTACAGCTTCGCAGAAGGAGGTGACGGCCTCCCATTTCCTCTCGCTCCGTACCATGGCCTGAACCAGGGACGGACGCGAGAGATCACCGCCGCCGATCGCCTCCACGAGGACACGGCGATGCTCCGCCCAAGCTGGGCAGACCTCCACCGTATGCTCCACCGTGTCCTCCGGGCGATCCACACAATGGTGACACCCGGGCGTTTCCTTCCGCCTTATCCTGTGCAGGAACCTCCCGAAACAGCCCTGTCCGGTGAGGACCTGCGTCAGGCGGAAGGTGAGGACGCCGTGGCGCCTCTTCAGCCACTCCTCAAAGAGGGGTCTTATCGCCGCAATTGTGGCGTGCCCAGCGCTGGGTTGCGACAATCGTACTCTCCATGACGCAATGAGATCCCGCCGGAGCTCTGTCCGCTGTGCCGCGATTTCTCGCGGCAGCGGAGTTAAGCCCCGGCGTTTCGCCTCCTCGCGCCACTCCCAAATGTGCGCGAGGAGCCACTAGTGCTACCTGTATTGACAATATTTTTACAAACTTAAGACCTTCTAGCCATTTAATTATAAATGAGTTAGACTCTGATTACTGTGGACAGTTAGTCACTTTCCCTCAGAAAACAGTCAGAGCACAAAGAAAACTTGTGAGTTTTATTCCTGTAAATAAAAGTCGCTTAGGCCAATTTAAGAATAATTTAATGGAAAAACTACCCGGATTGCCTTATCAAAATGACCCGGATCAAGCTTACACTTTACTATTTAACCTCATCAATAGTGAGTTTAGGAAGGTTTTCACCTCAAAAACATTGCCTGTTTGTGACCGCATTATATTCGGTGATTGGGCAACACCAGGTATTTACAAAAGTAGGCAGAGGTTATTTGAATTGTATCATGAAAAAACATATAATTATGATGAAACTTTTAAAGAATTTGTTAAGAAATATTCAAAAAAAATTAAAAGAGCCTGTTCCTCAGCAAAAGCCATACACATTAAAAATAAAATAAAAACTTCTGGAAATAAAATTAAAACAACTTGGAATATTATTAATTCAGAAACGGGAAGAACGACAGTACGGAATCGTGACTTCCATCTAAAAATTAATGATGTAGATATTAAGGCAGACGTGGAGGTGGCAACTGAGTTTGAAAATTTCTTCACTAATATTCCTATTTAAACAACCAAAACTCTGTCATCGTCGTCCTCTACTTCTGCTTACTTAATACTTAAAGAATGTGTACCAGAATGTGACAAACTTTTTGAATTCACAGTCATTACTGCTAAAGACATTATAGAATCTTTTAAAAATCTTGATGTAAAAAAAACTGCTGACCTTTGGAGATTATCAGTACATACCGTGTCCTCAATAATTGATGTTATTTCACCCTTTTTAGCAGTCGTTTTTAACTCTTGTATTGCATCTGGTGTATTTCCTGATCTGATGAAACTAAGCAAAGTGATTCCACTGTTCAAATCTGGCAGCACAACTGATCCCACAAATTTTCGCCCTATTTCAATATTACCTACTTTGAGCAAAACCTTTGAAAAATTAATTTTAAAACAAATGTTAGGACATTTCAATGCATATAATCTACTTCATCTGAAACAGTTTGGTTTTACAAAGGGTCGTTCAACTACAGACGCGGGCGTGGAATTACTGAAGAGCATATTCGAGGCCTGGGAGGAGTCGCAAGATGCTCTTGGCATTTTCTGCGACTTGTCTAAGGCTTTCGATTGCGTACATCATGATACACTCACCAGGAAACTGTACCACTATGGTATGAGGGACAAGGCTCTTGACCTTCTGACTTCTTATCTGAACAACAGAATCCAGAGGGTCGATGTTAATGGCAAGAAATCTGCAGGATCTGCGGTCACCATGGGCGTTCCGCAGGGTTCAATTCTTGGGCCTTTCTTATTTCTAATTTATGTAAATGATTAACCTTATCACATAAGGGATAATCACAAGATAGTATTATTCGCAGATGACACTTCGCTCATTTTTAAAATCAAACGTCAGTTAGTCAACTTTGAACAAGTTAACGATGCACTCTCTAAAGTAGTGCATTGGTTTAATGTAAATAATCTTCTACTGAACGAAAAAAAGACTAAACTCATTAAATTTTCAATGCCAAATGTCAGGCAGCTATCTACCAATGTTCAAGTAAATGGAACAGAGTTGGACCCTGTTGAGTCGACAGTTTTTCTTGGAATCACTATTGACAGTAAATTACAATGGGGCCCACACATAGAAAAATTGTCAGGAAGACTAAGTTCCTATGCTGTTAAAAAAATTTGACAGATAACTGATGTGGATACAGCCAGAATTGTTTATTTTAGTTATTTTCATAGTCTTATGTCATATGGGATTCTTCTCTGGGGAACCTGTGCGGACATTGATACTATCTTTGTTCTACAGAAAAGGGCTGTTCGAGCCATATACAACCTAGGTCCAAGAGATTCCCTTAGAGAAAAATTCAAAGAAATAAATATTCTGACTGTAGCCTCACAATATATTTTTGAAAACCTATTGTATGTACACAAAAATTACAATTAGAGTTATACGTTACACTTTTAATAAAATTCCAGATTTTTTTACTATTTGTACCAGCTTTTTCTAGAGCAATTTTATCGTAGTTGCTTTTTACTTTTCTTAGGAGATTATTGCAGAAGTTACGATATCGTTTATACGACAGTTGGAAAATTTAATTATCTGGATTAGATTTAGCTTTCATATGCAGTTTATCTCTATTTTTCATACAGCGAATGAGTCCTGTCGTGATCCATGGTTTTATGTTGCAGTTTTTGTGATTTCACCGACACATGACCGTGTTTTTCTGAATTGCATTTGTACATTTTTGATTAGATACAACATACAAAACTGTGGATTAGCGGAATCGTAAACTGGGTTAAAGTCGATATTGCGTAAATCTTCTTCAAGTTTATTTACAATTAAACTAGAAATTGTGCGAGTGTCTACTTTTGGTAATTTACAATTTAAAATAAGTAGGGTAGCATTGTGATCGGTTATTGTGGAATTAGTTACAAGGGCAAGTGCATGGAAATTCGACTTGAGCATAATATGGTCCAAACAGGAGCCACTTTGATGTGTAGGAAGCGTGTGAGCAGGAAGCAAACCATGGAAGAAGCATAAGATATTCCTCAGCGGATGCGTCAGCACTTTCTGGAAGAATATTGATATTAATATCTCCAACTAAAATAGTATTTTTGAAACAGAGAAATTATCTATGTCATTAATTAAATTATTAATCATAATTATAAAAAAATAATAACAAGGGCTAAAAAAATACGTAATTAACGGCGCTCATAGGCGCCTCCATAATCAACAGAATTAATATAACTTTTTTCAGCCATTATTTTTGCTGGGCAGTCAGAAGCACTTGTCTTGTGATTGCTCGGCTTTTTGAAGTGTAAGCAAGTAGCACATTTTGGCTCCTCAGTCTTCTTAGTGCATTCTTTAATAGAGTGACCCTGATCACCAAAGTGGCCACAGGTAACGGCGGTCTCCCGACATGAATTGGCCGCATGTCCGTACTGCTGGCACTTATAACAGCGTGTGACTAGAGTAAAGTCTCTCACAGGGCATGACGACCAATTAACAAACACTCTGCCATTTGATATCAGAGCTTTACGTATGTCTGCAGATACTTCTATAATGTAATTACAGGTCTCAGCGTCCTTCTTACCTGACTTATGGCTTAATTTAATGGAGGTCAAAAAGGTCTCGAGGCTGCAATTCTGAAGGGTCTCTGCTAGATTCTGGTGGAATAAACAAGTGAAAACTTCCTTCTCTTGCATGGATGAGGGCACTCCGGTAACTACTATTCTAGGCTTCTTTTTTGGGCGTTCGTCTACTGTAAGGCCTGAATTTGATTGCTGCATCAATTTTTTCACCTTCTCAATATCATCCTTTGTTTCAGTGCTGATAATGACACCGCCATTCTTCGTCTTACGTACTCCTCTTACCTGAGGTTTCATTTGCTCGGGGCATATAATTTTTTGGACAAGTGTTTTTGTCTCCTCACTTGACTTCAGCTTGTCGTTAGGGTATATAGCAACTGAGCTTAGATTTATCGGCTGTATAAAATTGTTGGTATCTTGTTTAACCATCTCAGCAAAGGAAATTCCCGTTACCGGTTTCATTGAAGCTCCGATTGACAGCTTAAGGGATTGCAATTGCTGCGACAGATCAATTTGGTCTTCGAGTGTTTGGACGGTGGAGTGGGCTTGGACGGCTCTACTCTTAAGGGACTGGTACTGAACGGCCATCTGCGACGTGCCGTGACTAACTTTTCGGCATAGGGTACTTATACGCAGTGTTTGCTCCATGTTTAATTTGCTCTCTGATACAATAGAGCACACTTCGTTTAGGCACTGCGCAATGGACGACATTCAGTTCTGGATTTCCGGCGTAGGTATCACTTCCATCATGACATCTTCTCTTTGGCTGGGTGGTTGGGGGTGAGGTGCGGGCTCGGATGTCATGAAATCAAACATCTCCTTTGACATTAAAACAATATTGCTGTCAAAAGTCACGTGGTACGAATTGAATGAACTTTTAGAGGTGACGTCATTAAACCGCTAGGAAAATAACAGTGTTTCAACAGTAATGTTGAAACACTGTTATTTTCTATAATAATAATATGAAACGTCAGAAGCTAGGTGCACGGTTCCAATTGGTTGTTTCGAAACTCCACGGTTATTCTTAAAAAAATTAAGTACCTATTAACACTGTTATTTGAAAATATTGTGGAAGCCAATTTCCACAATATTTTCAAATAACAGTGTTAATAGGTACTTAATAAAATAAAAAATGGTCAATAAATCTACAATCCACTAACTAAGCCTACAACGTTCTCACATTCACATAATAGAAAAGAATCTTAATTTTAAATTATTAATAATTAATTAAAAAGAGAAAAACAAAATGGCCTTAAATATCATATAGCTCATAATGGTCAAACCAAGACTATGTCTGGACTTTAAAAGAGACTGACATTGAGTTTGTTTCGCCACTTCTTCTCGGGGATAGTCCGTTATGAAATGTCGAGTCCAACTAGCTTATTTTTACCCGACTGCCCCAAAAGGAGGGAGGAATGTTTTTCGAGAATATGTATGTATGTATGTCTATTTTTTTGGCACGCTCAGCACGCGTAGCATGACCACCTTAGAAACGGGTTTTGTCGACGGAAGAATAGGCAAAATGATAGATAAGCAATCACAATCTGTCAGTTTATCTATTCTTCCGTCGACAAAACCCGTTTCTACGGTGGTCATGCTACGCGTGCTGTAGTCTCTGGTATCGCCAACGGGGACAAACTAATAACCGGAAATATGGTGTAACTTTTGTTTGTCCCCCGCTTGCGATGCCTAAATTCTATTGATTTATAATGCTTGTTTTTTCTTTTCAGTTGTGTTTTTGCAGTCGGGAGTTTTGTTTTTTAATTTATATTTTTTTTTATGACTTGTAAAAGTGATTCCAATATCCTATTTACAGAATAAACAATTTCATTTCATTTATACGATATAAATGCCCGCTAAGATAAGATTTTAGGAAAATTCATTCAAAGGGAGTTAAATAGGGGGTCAAAGTTTGTACGGAAATCCGTCATTTTCAAAGTTACAGGCATGAGATTAAACATTAAAGTTACTAGTTAGGCGCGGGACATACACAAGTGGCGAAAGGCGCGTGCGAGGCGCGGGCGTGGTTAGGGTGTGGCGCGGGCGTGGTTACGGTGTGGTGCGGGTGTGGTTACGGTGTGGCGCGGGCGTGGTTCCGGTGTGGTGCGGGTGTGGTTATGGTGTGGCGCGGGCGTGGTTACGGTGTGGCGCGGGCGTTGCGCAACGCCCGTTTCATATTTCATGCAAAATGTATAGGAACGACGCGGCGCGGAACATACACAATGGAGTGGCAGAGTGAACATCTGTAGATAATACGCTTAAATTAGAAACATTTTGAACAACCCGTTCACTTCACAACACTGCTGCAGCACTTACCATCACAACAAACCAGGGTCATACTCATAATACATAGATACAACTGCATGGCACGTACTTTGAGAGTGTGTATTGAGCTTATTTTTGCATATTTTTTATTTTATTATATAAATTTCATCTTGCAGGTCAACCTAGGAGGTTGTCGGCTGCTTAACCGGACTTTCCTGTGGCTACCTCAATAAATTAAGGCCTCCAGCCAGGGCATAAAACTTAGAAACTAAGCGACTACACGCTAAGGGCACCCCTTGTGGGGTACGGACCTCGGCTTAGGGCGTCGCTGGTGGAGGACAGCAAGAGACAGGCTGGATCGGATTAATATTATTATTTAGGAAATTTAAAGCTACAGGCTCAGCGGCGCGGGCTGGCTCGAGCAAGGGTCGGGGCGGCGATGGACGGCGACGTCGCGGCGGGCCGCGGCGGCGATGACGGAAGGACGGCGGCCGGTTTTTGTTTTTGTGTGCTAAAGTACTTGTTTCCCTACTACTCTCCTGGAGGAGGGTTGAGGGGTCGTCTGGGATAGTGAGAGTATGCCTTGGTCGGCGAATCTTACTTATGCGGGAGGGAGTGTAACGGGCGGCTGCCGCAATCAGGGGATTGGGGTGCTTTATAGCAGAGTCAAAGAAACGCTTTGGGAGGCGTTTCATGAACTGCTGGACGGTGGGCATTTTGAGATCTAAGTGAAGATCCAAATTACGGACATAGAAGGGGGCTCCCGTAACCTTTCTAAGGAAACGGTTTTGGAGGGTCTGCATCCTTTGGAGATGGCGTGGATTAGCGTGTGCGAAGACTATGCACGCGTAGGTCATGATGGGGCGGATGACCGCGGTATAGATTCGCAATTTGCACTTGACTGACAATTTGCTGCGGCGGTCAGTATGAATAAGAGCCTACTGAGAGCGAAAGTGGCGCGCGATCGAGCTGTTTTTATGTGCTCACTTAAGTTAAGGTGATGGTCAAGGATCACTCCTAGGTATTTAGCTCGCTTTTCCCAAGCGATCGGCATACCATACATGGTGATCGGGCTGGGTTATTTTTGCATAACAACATTCACTGACCTAGTTAAATAATCGAAAATCTTAACAACGAGATTCATAAATCGACCGCAAATGAACAACGCCATCTCGTCACAAAAGTTAATTATTTCTCTAAAACACAATTCATTCATACTTTATACAATATGTAAAAAACCCTGTCCGTTCCGAAAGGGGCACATAGGTACTTCCTGCAATAACATTAACAAAAAAGAATAAAAAATCTTATTAATATTGAAAATACAAAAAGTTTTACATTTTTAGGGTTCCGTACTCTAAAGGAAAAACACTGGCCAAGTGCGTGTAGAACCACGCACAATGAAGGGTTCCGTAGTTGGGATGAATTTATACCAAGAACAAACTTAACATTGTAGTTGAAAAACATGTTCTCCCATACATTCCAATTGCAAATGTAAGTTGGTCGATTATTACTCGATAACTTGTAGAGCCTACTTAGCTGTAATAGTTTTCCTTTTAATTTCGATTTAATATACTACTGCCATGAAATTTTTCACATATCCGTTTAGCTGGCAGGGGACACTTGACTCTACCAAAAATAAGCACTTTAAAGTTTAATGAATGATTGAATGTAATTTGAATTCAACGTATCTAATTTGTGTGTTGATGTTGTATTTATAATATATTGTATGTACCTATTCGTTTGTTTTTATTTATGTGTGAGTTTGTATTTATTATTGAATAATTTAATTTAATTTAAAGATGTTTTCTTATATGGGTTGTGTGGTACCTGAAATAAATCAATTGTATTTTTTATTTTTATTTAATGCGTAATATTTCGCAAACGGATCCCTGAATCCAAAAATGTTTTTCACACACAAAAAAATTTAACGACAATGACACCCCATACGATGGCATACCATGGGATGGATGAGAGAAAAAATACATCTCCACTGTACGTGTAGGGGAGGTACTCATTCCCCACTGTATGTATAGGAGGGGTACCTACAGAAAATTGTTTTCATGATTTTATTTTACCATTTTGTCGGTGTGGTTAATATTTATACCCATGCCAAATTAGAGCTTTCTAGTAACTAAGAGTGTGAGCTAAGCCCTGGACAATGGACAGACGGACATGGCGAAACTATTCCTTGTTCCTTATTGTCTACGGAATCTTAAAAAAAAACGGAACCCTTATAGGATCACTCGTGTCCAGGTCAATTACCGAACAATGTCACATGTCAGCGTAATCGCGACACAGCGCTCCATGCCTTGAATATTTTATATGTTACTTAAGCAAAATAGTCAGTACGCTTTCGGATAGCATGTGAGGCGCGACTCAACCTCATCTCATTCAGCTCGATAGTTTTAATCGTTATCCCATTTGTATTACTGAAATATGCTATTTTTATAATCTTTAATCTTAATTTGGCAATGTGTGTTTGAAACATTGGCAATGTTCGGGGTTAGGGTGAGATTAAGATAAGTCGCGCCCGACATCCGAAAGCGTACTGATTATTTTACTTAGGTAATACATAAAATATTCAAGGCATGGAGCACGGTGTCCCGATTACGTTTACATGTTATATTGTTCGGTGATTGACCTGAAAAACTCGTGTGTCTACTGGACCAATTTGGAATTTCTGTGACCCAAATACAGACGTAGACAAATGAATTTTGAATATACGGGTCACTTTTCATGACAATTTAAAAAAAAAAGAAGTTTTGCACAATGTACCGTGTGACATATCAAATGAAAGGGCTTGTTGTGAGGAACTCTTTTTTTTTGTAATTTTGAAATTAAATATTTGTTTAATGATATTCAAGAAAATAGACAAAAATTTGTAAAAATACGGGTTGTGGTTCTTTACTCATAGATTACAGGAAAACCTATAAGAAGTCTATGGTCTTAAAATAACATGGTAAATCCCTCAATAATCCCTTTATTTTTCCTGAAGATTACCACATAATAGACTCTCAGTACGATATTTAAAACAACAACCTCATGGATCGAACTATTAATGCTAGTTTTTCTCTTTTCTATGATGTATTTTTATTACTTGTTGTATACAGGTGACTTTGAAAACAATCGACAAAAAAGGGGGTGTTCTACACATCAGATATAAACCAATTTTTACTATGGAACAAATCGAAAACGTAATAAAAAAATCGACCTTCCTATAATAAAGCTCGATTGGACCATTTTGTATGATAAAGTCGAAGTTTTCAAAGTCACCCTGTTTAATGTATAAGGTTGATTTTTCAAAGAAAACAACGTGTAGTCAGTATGCAGGTTTATTCGCAACTGTTTCGACACAGTGACTTATACATGTATAGATATCTACTACTAATACGTATATAAAGGCTCACGACATATGAACTCTAATCTATTTGGACATTTCGCCCGCCAAAAAACATAGTTCTTTAACTACACTAGCAAATAAACTTAAACTAAAACTCAAACAATGAAAAAAATTGAAATGATTATGCGTAAACTTAACAAATAACGAATGTAAATACAAACTCTTAAAAAATATGCCTTCCAACATCTTAATAAAAATACAATTGAATGAATAACAACTTGTATCGTTCTTATTAATTTGTAGTAAGTAAACACGTTTCATAAGTAGATCATTAGCATATAGGTCAACTGTACTTATGATGCAGGCAAAGAGTAGGTTCGTGAGAACTCACTGTACGTATAGTACATTATAATTTTAACATAAATACGTTAGCCTTTTTTTTAAACTTTATTTGGACAGGTAGGTAAATAAACTCTGAATTTAAAATAACAATATAACAGGAAAATAAACAAATTTCATTTAGTTAAAATCGGGTTACATTATCAGGTCCAGGATATTTTTTGATAATTTTACCAAGTAACCATTCAGCTGGCGGTACATTGTCTTCCTTTAAAACATCAACATCGCCTATTTCTGGTTCATCCCGTTTAGTGTTCCATTTATACTTTTGATTTAAATTTTCTAGGTATTCCTTATACCACCTATTCCAAAAATCTTTTACAATTTTTTGTGTCAATCGCCATCTATCCAACCCAACAACATTACAATTGGTGTAATCCTCATCTACAATATTTAATAATGGTTCGCCTCCCAAGAAATGACCTGGTGTCAAGGGTAGAGGGTTATTTGGGTCATCGCTCAACAAAGAATTTAGTCTCGACTTTAAACACGCCTTCACTCGCGCCAGGACAGTCGACATTTCTTCGTACGTAAGTGTACTATTTCCTACTACTTTTTCAAATGGGTCTTAGTACTGCGCACCGATGATTCCCACAGCCCGCCAAAGTTAGGCGAATGGGGAGGAATATAATGCCAGGTAGTTTTTTCTAAAGATATTAGCTCTGCCTTTTCTCCAGGAAGAGAAGACCGGGCACTATTAAACATTTCTCTCATTTGCCTATCGGCACCAACAAAATTTGTGCCATTGTCACTGTATAAATCCTGACAATGGCCTCTACGAGAAGTAAATCGCTTAAACGCAGCAATAAAACAGTCATGTCGGTCACTGCTTTTAAATGGAATGCTCGTGTAACCATACACACGAATATGCAAATGTAACTTTTGTAAGACTTAGCACCTTGGCCTGGCGAAAATCTGATAAAAATAGGACCATAGTAATCCACACCAGTTGATTGGAATGGCTTACTGGGCTTCAACTTTGCCTCTGGAAGCAGGCCCATTATAGAAGTAGTCTTCCTTGTAGAGTATCTCAAACAAATAGTGCACTATCTAAAATATTTTTAACAGGTTCCTTAGCACGTAAGATCCCGTACTTGGTTTTAAGAAAATTTAACATAGCTTGTGCAATGTTTTTGCATGAGCATCCGCAATTAAAACCTCGGTAAAATGATGGTTACCAGGCATAATTATCGGGTGCTTCGTGTCATAACATGCGTCCGATTGTGCTATGCGTCCACTTACTCTTAATACCTCCTTTTCGTTTAAAAAGGGACAAAGAGATCGTAATTTATTCTTTTTAGGCAAACATCCTCCAGTCTTTAACTGTTTTATTTCCAATGAAAACTCGCGCTCTTGTACTTGTTTAATGCATGCTAATAAAGTCTCGTTCATTTCACTTGGTGTAATAACATTTTGGTAGTTTAGGTCTATTGTCTTTCTTTCATTTATCATTCAAAACTTGGCTATAATAGGATACAACTTATAACAGTTTATTTAAAGATGAATATTTTGACCAAACAAATTCTTCGTCAATATCAGTTAAAGATTGGATTGGTTCCTCTTCGTGTGTGTCCTCAATCAGTTTACTCTCTGTGTGTACTATAATTTGTGACAACCATTGCGGTCCTCTTCAACAAAGTGTATGCTCACTCAATTGTTTTGGCTGCATACCACGCGTAGGGTTTGTCTCTGATGAGACATGACTCCACTGGTGGTAATCCATAATATGTAATATAGTGGACACTGTTGCTTAAAAATGTTGTCCAACGACTTGAACCTCCTTTAAGCCATGCTAAGACTGTGGTGAAGTCGGTCCATCCATAGAGATGTTCCTTGGGTATCTCCAGAACTTGTGATACCTCACCTAGAAGCTTGGCTGCTAAAGTGGCGCCACACAATTCAAGTCGGGGTATAGAAATCTCCTTTATAATTGGGACAACTCGAGTCCTTGCGAACAGTAAATGTACGTAACATCATAAAACTGATTTACATCCGTCACATTACACTCTCAGGTCCAGTTGAAAACCGTCTGGCAATTTTGTTGAACTGGGCCTTTTTGGCGCAGCCGTAAGGCACACTCCCATGCTAATGTCTTACATCACCCTTTACACTTTTTATTTGTTTGTTTGTTGTATGTAAACGGCTGCCGCAAAAGCTGATTTTGACGAATCTGAAAATATGTAACTCTTTCTTACATTCTTGTGTAAAATTTATCCACCTAGGTACTTTAATATTTTTGACATTTATTAGCCCTTGTCTGTATTTTAGCCACTAAAAATTAACTTCTAAAATCTTAGCATTAAGTATCACTGGGGCAATCCAGCCTAAAGGATCATACAATCTCGCTACTTCAGATAATACCTGTCTTTTAGTAACTAAATCCTTAGGTTCAGGTAAGTTTACTGCGTAGGTATTCTAAATTATCATTCTTCCTATTCCAACCCAAACCTAAAACCTTGATTAAATCATTTTTAATAGGTTGCTTTTCACTCTACTCAGTTTTCCCAATGTGCTCTAAAAACTTCTCATTATTACTATTCCATTTCTGCAATTCAAACCCGGCACTCCTCATTAACTAATTCATCTCCTCATAATTTCATATTGCTTCATTAACCGTGTCAGAACCGGTCATTAAGTCATCCATATAGTAGTATTGTTTTGTTATTCTCGCCGCTAATGGATACTTATTCCTTTCTAACTCAGCAAGTCAGTGTAATACCTTGACAGCTACATATGGTGCGCATGTTGTACCAAACGTTAAACGTAATAATTTGTTACGTTTTATGGACTCCGACGGATCAAATCTCCAGACAACTCTCTGGAAATCTGTGTCCTCGTCCGCCACTCTCACAATCCGATACATTTTCACAATATCGGCTACGATACAGATTTTATGATGACGCCATCTCATCAAGATGTGCCTTAAATCTTGTTGTAACCTTAGTCCAACAAGTAGCTCATCATTTAGGAATACACTGTTGTCACCTTTGCTCGAAGCGTCAAAGACGACTCTCTCACCACAGCATGGTGAGGAAGATAGACAGCTTTAGAATTCTGTAACTCACTCTCAGAAACCAGTCTCATGTGGTTCATACTCAAGTACTCACTCATAACTTTATTATATTCTTATCTCAACTTTGCATCTTTCGATAGCTTTCTTTCTAAATATTTTAACCTCTTCACTGCTCTCTCTTCTGTATTACCATCTTGACACTTAGGATCGTCCGTTGCAAAAGGTAATCTCACTATAAATTTCCCTTCATTATCTCTCACTGTAGTTAAGTCAAACAAATCCTCCAATACCTTCTCGCTATTAGTCATCTCTTTCTTTATTAAATTAGGCTCATCTTCCATTTCCCAAAAACTTTAAGTAACTCATCTTCCTTCACCTGTACATGCATGCTAATGAGATTATCCTTTGCTAACGTTCGAGACTCCCTTGACATTCTTCCTGACAAAACCCATACAACCATTGTATTTTGCGCTATTAAATTACAATCAGGATGTTTCATAATGCCATCAAGTAGTATTTCACTATAAACCTCTGCACCTAGCAAAATATTGATCGTACCTGGCGTCGCATATGTAGGATCAGCTTAAGGAAGATTGATAATTTCTACCCATTTAGAAGTGCTCACGTTGGTTGAAAGAAGTAGTGACGTTAAGGAATTCAACACATAAGCGTTAACTAGGAAGTAATTAGCTGGATTATGACGTGATTCCAGGCGAAGTAAAACCGCGTTTTTAATCTTCTTACGACCATCTCCCAGTCCTGACACCCAGCCACTTACCGGTTTGCGTACAAGGCCCAATAATTGCACAGTTGACTCAGATACAAAAGATGCCTGTGACCTTTGGTCAAGTAAAGCACGAATTATTTGTTTAAAACGGTTACAACGGAATATCTTAACCTTCGCCGTCGCAAGCAGTACGCTGTTGGGTTATAGCTCACCTCTAGAAAATGTAGCAGTTATGTTTGTGTCACCTCGTGTTGTACTCGCTCTCTCCTGTTGTGGTTCACTCGGTGACACTGCAGCTGCTTGCTCCCGGCTACTGGCTGGCTCCTGGTTCTCTTTCTCAAAGTGTAACATCGTATGATGTATTCTCCTATATTCTTTCACAGCCGAATGACTGACGACATTTAACTACCGCATGATTTGGTACCAAGTGTTACAGTACAATATCTTTGTGCTGTATCTACAATCTACATCGCAATCTTATGTTCTTTATCGCACGTTCAATATCTATTAAATGTTTCTACTATCTGTGATCAGCACGCAGTCGTTAGTATATAAGATGCACCTTTGGATAATTATAACCAGACTATACTACATCTTTGGTCTCATTTATACCTAACCATATACTGCCAAGAAGTTTGGCAAATTGGTGACCCCGACGAACGAATACGCAGCAAGAAACATGGCGCAACCACCGTGCAAGGCGAACATAAATCAGCAAGGAATACTTGAAGTAGCTGCTGGCACCTCGGTTTTATCCCGCATTCCGGAATTTTGGAAAGACCAACCCAGATTATGGTTCACGCAACTAGAAGCCATATTAGCACCACAGAAGCAAGGAGACGAATACAAATACTGTACGGTAATAGCAAAGTTATCCAAGGAAGAAATACTACAGGTTAGTGACCTAATCACTTCGCCACCGACTACAGATAAATACAAAAACATCAAGGAACGTTTAATTGATTGTTACGAAGAAACAGAACAGCGGCAGTTTCAAAAATTAATATCAGAGACAGAACTCGGTGATCAAAAACCTTCGCAGTTATTACGTCAAATGCGAGTCCTCGGGAGAGGAAAAATCAGTGACGAAACAATTAAACTACTATGGTTCAGGCTTTTACCAACATCAGTTACTACGGTTCTAGCAGTTACGGAAGACATGGAAATTGACAAACTGAGCCTAATTGCAGACAAAATAATAATGAATTCAAAAGTAACCGAAATATCAGCAGTTAGCAACGACACTTCAAACGACAACAATACAGCATGCATTTTAACCCAGCTAGCAAAATTACAGATAGATATTGACGCAATTCAGCAAGGTCGATATGGCTATCGACCCAACACGCACAATCATTACAAGGAACGTCAACAATTCCCGATTATGAGGCCGAGAACAAACTATAGAGGGGCAAATCGATTTTGTTACTACCACGGAAGATTCGGAAAATATGCAAGGAACTGCATTAAGCCATGCGGTTGGAAACCAATGACTTACGTACGGAACCAGGGAAACGAATAAGAGCACAGACAACGGCGAAACTCTGTGCAATCCACCCATCCAATCGCCTCACCATTACCGACCGAAAAAGTGGTATGAAGTTTTTGATTGACACGGGCGCAAATATCTCAGTCATTAGCAAGCAACAGAGATATTCAATTTTTCAAAATGAACAATACACACTATACGCTGCAAATGGGACTAAAATTAGGACTTACGGCGAGAAGACGCTTACCTTGAATTTAGGACTACAACGATGTTATAAATGGAATTTTATAATCGCCGATGTTACACAACCAATAATTGGAGCAGATTTTCTAGAGCACTATAAACTATTAGTCGACATAGCTGGTCGCAAACTTATCGACAAAGTTACAGAGCTGACAACGCATGTAACTTCAGAAAAAGCGGCACAACAAGCAATTCGTACTATCGCAGTGGGAACGAATCCACGTATTACGCAACTTTTAAACAAGTACGAAGACATCACGAAAGAGTCCTCTCTACGCAATGCGCCCAAGCATAAGATTGAACACCACATTATCACTATAGGACCACCCGTCGCAGCTCGGGCAAGACCATTACCTCCAGAAAAATACGACATAGCCAAAAAGGAATTTCAAAGTATGATAGAACTCGGAATTTGCCGGCCGTCAGATAGCCCATGGGCAAGCCCATTGCATATGGTAAAAAAGAAAAATGGCGAATGGAGACCGTGCGGAGACTATCGAATGCTCAATAGCACGACAGTTCCGGACAAATACCCACTACCAAGATTAACTGACTTTACATACATATTAGAAAATAAGAAGATACTAAGCAAGATAGATATACGCAAAGCATACCACTGTATTCCTGTTAAGGATATAGAGAAAACAGCCATCATCACACCTTTCGGACTTTTTGAGTACTTAAGAATGCCTTTCGGATTACGCAATGCGGCACAAACATTTCAACGATTCATGGATTCCTTATTTAGAGATTTAAATTTCGTATTTATATATGTAGACGACTGTCTCATCGCATCGGACAGCGAAGATTTGCATTATCAGCATTTAGAAACGGTTTTCAAACGTTTACACGAGAATGGAATAACCATTAATCTCGAAAAATGCGAATTTCACAGAAGGGAAATAGATTTCTTAGGTTATCATATAACGAGCCAAGGAATACAACCTACCGAGGAAAATTACAAGGCAATCATGGAATTTCCCAAACCGAAAACGATTCAAGAATTAAGAAGATTTTTGGGCATGGTCAATTTCTACAGAAGTAATATTCCACGCGCAGCGGAAAATCAAAGAGTTTTAAACGAATTTCTACATGGTTCAAAAAAGAACGATAATTCACCTGTTCCTTGGACAACGGAAGCAGACCAAGCTTACGAAAAATGCAAGGAAAGCTTGAAAAACGCGGTATTAACAGCGCATCCTTCCCGCAACGCATCACTAGCGCTCATGACCGACGCTAGTGCTACTTGCGTTGGTGGAGTTTTACAACAAAAATCCGGACGCAATTGGGAACCATTAGGTTTTTTTTCACAAAAATTGAGCGAAACTCAACAAAAATATTCTACGTTTGACAGAGAGCTGTTGGGAATTTACATGGCCGTCAAACATTTTCACAGATTAATCGAGGGAAGAGAATTTACAATATTTACGGATCACCGACCTTTGACATACGCATTCTCCCAAAAACCATCATCAAACGATACACCGCGACGGGTCCGGCAGTTAGATTTCATTTCACAGTACAGTACCAACATCCAACACATAATCGGACGTGACAATATTACCGCCGATGCCTTATCTCGAATAGAGGAAATATACGTGCCATCACCTATCGATTACGCAGAATTGGAAAAATGTCAATCAACAGATAATGAACTTAGTAAATTACGTGACAATAAAAGATTAAAATTCAAAAACATTACGCTTCCGGGTTCCACAATAAACATCACCTGCGACACGTCTACTGGAAAAAGCCGCCCCTACTTACCAAAGCATTTTCGCAAACAAATTTTCGATACCATTCATGGTATGAGCCATCCAGGAAAAAGAACTACGAGAAAAATGATAACCCAAAGGTATTTATGGCCGTATATGAACAAAGATATCAATAATTGGTGTAGATCATGTTTAGCCTGCCAGAAATCAAAAATACAACGACATACGATATCACCTCCTGGTGCTTTTATGACAGCGCAACGTTTTGAGCATTTACATATTGACATCGTCGGGCCACTTCCGATTTCACAAGGGAAGAGATATTTAATCACAATCATAGATCGTTGTACGTCATGGCCCGAAATATTTCCGGTAGAAGATATAACTGCAGAAACAGTAGCCAAGACGCTTTTCGAAGGATGGATTACTCGTTTTGGTTGTCCATTGCGCATTACTACGGATCAAGGCCGACAGTTTGAATCAAGAATATTTGAGTCGCTCTCTCGATTTTTGGGAATACATAAAATTAGGACAACACCTTATCATCCGCAATCCAATGGAATGATAGAGAGATTTCATAGAACTTTAAAGGTAGCGTTAATGACAAGAGAATCCAACGAAAATTGGTTAAAAGAAATCCCAACAGTTTTACTCGGGTTGCGGAGTAGCTTGCGAGAAGACACAGGTTATAGTTCAGCAGAGATGACATATGGAACGCCAATACGACTCCCTGGAGGGTTTTTTGAGTCATCAGCAGCACAGTTATCAACGTACGAAGAATTGGTAAAACAAATTCAAAAGGGCATCACACAAATGACGTCAATTCCGAAAAGAAAAAACCATAACCAAGCTATATTTGTGCATCCCGAACTCAAAGAATGCTCACACGTATTTGTTCGGTGTGATAGAATGAAGAAAGCCCTGACGCCGCCGTATGAAGGACCCTACCCAGTAATTAGTAGAACAGATAAAACATTTTGCATTAGAATTAGGGATAAGGAGACAGTGATATCAATTGATAGATTGAAACCAGCTTTCATGATCAATGACGAATCAAACTACGTGCCAGATTCAAAGGATTGCGACAGACATTCACACACGTACGCTACACGATCGGGACGTAAGGTAAAGCCAGTGGTACGTCTATAAAAATCGCTGATAGAAGCAAGTTATTCGTATATATATTAGCATAGATCTTAACATATACCATTAATTCACAACTACTCGTAACAACAAGACATCTAAAATGGGAAATCAAAGTTCTAAGGACCAGATAACTTACAATACGGACAGTTGCCTCAATCAAAACGAAGCGGACAAACTCCGTAACCTGATCCAGGAGGACTTACGGTGGACAAGAAATGTTGCGATGGGACAGATTATTTTAACAATCGGTGCGATCCTAATTTATGGCATAATGAAAACACTGGACAGAAGAATGAAGAGTTTAACGGAAGAAAATAATAAACACTCGTGCAACAGCTAAGTCAAAATTACAGACGTCAGCAAATCGCACCACAACAGGCGTCATCAAATTCCACCGCGTACAATAGCATTATTATTTATATACATCAGCGAATAACTAGTAAGGTCTAGATCAAATTTATATTGTAAACACTATTACCATAATATTTACTTTTTTTTTTCTTTTAAAGGGGGGTGTACTGTTACAGTACAATATCATTGTGCTGTATCTACAATCTACATCGCAATCTTATGTTCTTTATCGCACGTTCAATATCTATTAAATGTTTCTACTATCTGTGATCAGCACGTAGTCGTTAGTATATAAGATGCACCTTTGGATAATTATAACCAGACTATACTACATCTTTGGTCTCATTTATACCTAACCATATACTGCCAAGAAGTTTGGCAAACCAAGCAATTAAAAAATAATTTACTCGTTTGAACGAAGTCCTGTCTTTCCTTAGGTGTCATAAGGCTAAAACGCTTACACCGGTTGAGATAATGAATTCATGACACATCGGACACTCTTGTTTAGCCGTAGACTTGTTCTCTTTCTCCTTGTCTACTGATGCGTGAACACATTTCGACTTAGCAGCAGGCTTAGCTTGTTGCGCGGCGTGGTTCCCGTTCGTATCGATCATTTCTAACGTCTTGAATCGGTACTCTAAGTAATCTCTCAATTGTATTCAAGTGGGCAACTCATCACACATCATATGAGAATGACAGACGCGTTAGCGTAACTCGATTCAGTACTAATGCCCAAGTTTTACAAAAAGTTAATACAGGTAGACGTCGTATTCCAAAAATTCCTAATTGCATTGGCTGACTCGGTTTGAATTTTCTTTGAGCCAAATAACGATCTCATAATAGCATTGCAGTTATATCGCTTATTATTGTATCGCCGTACTAACTGCTTCCATGCTTCTTCATAATTTGCCTCAGTCGTCGGAAAATTACTTAGTAGATTGAATACTTCTCCACTCAAATTGGACTTGAGGTAATGTAATTTCTGAACCTATGAAATATTTTTATTATTGTGTAATGAGGAAAATATGTCGTAAAAAGTTGGCCACTGTTCATATTTACCTCCAAACGTAAGTAATATTATGCGAGGTAGTTTTATATCACTGCTATTATTGTTCGAGCCATTGGTAACTATTGGGTTAGGTAACTCGGTAACTAGCGGCAAAAACTTTTGCAAAGCTCCTCGCAAACTTGATTTATAGCTCCTCAAAAATCTCATATTTTATTTTTGTAAAATATGCTTTCCTTTTTCATTTTCGCTTTTGCAACTATCAAAGTCAAAGTCAAAGTCAAAACATTTATTTCAAATAGGCCCATGTATGGCACTTTTGAACGTCAAAATTTACAAAATAATATAATTGATTCTAGTCGCCCCTTCCAAAAGGTAGTTTTCGTATGGAGAAGAATGGGCAAGAAACTCCACCGTTACTCTTTTAAAATGCTTTACAATAGTTTGTATTAGTACGTACATTACTTAAATAATTATATGTGAAGACGATGCACCTAGAATAAAATTACTATACCACAATAGGTAAAAAGAATTAAAAATGAAGCAACGACAGATAATTTAATTATATGATAGATACATGGTGCTCACATATTTACAAACATAGTAAAAGTAGACGATTTTCCTAATGTTTTTAAAATTAATAAGTCAGTGTGTGAGGAAGTAATCACAGAATGTAAAATCAATGTCATATAATACAAAATTATAAATTTAACAATTAAATTAGCAACCTGTTTGATTTTGTCTTGATTCTAAATTGTCCTATGGAGCAGGACCAGCATGTTTCCAAGCACTCTTATCTTGGATATAATCCTCTAATTTGTAATATGCTTGTTTACAAAGTGTACTTTTAATCTGAGTTTTAAATTTTCTTTCATTTAATTGCAATATGTCACAAGGTATTTTGTTGTAACATTTAACACAGTACCCCATAAAAGATGTATGTACTTTAGATAATCTGAAAAATGGTTGATCTAGTTTATCTTTATTTCTAGTATTAAAATTATGTCTATCACTTATTTTATTAAAAAGATGTGGATTTTTCCTTACATACATAATATTTTCATAAATGAATTGGCAAGGTACCGTCATAATATTAATCCTTTTAAATAGTTTCCTGAGAGATTCGCGGCGACGTAGATTATAAATGGCTCTGACAGCTCTCTTTTGTAAAATAAAGATGGATTCAATGTCAGCAGCCCGACCCCACAGTAAAATGCCATACGACATAATGCTGTGGAAGTAGCTAAAATAGACCAATCGCGCGGTTTCTACATCTGTTAACTGTCTTATCTTTCTAACAGCATAAGCGGCCGAGCTTAGCCGCCCCGCAAGAGATGTTATATGAGGTCCCCATTGTAATTTCTCGTCTAGCGTGATTCCTAGGAAAACCGTTTGATTAATAAATTCCAGTTTTTCCCCATTCAATATGATGTCACATTCGCTACTTCTAACATTAGGTAATTTAAATCTAATGCATTTGGTTTTTGTTTTATTTAGTACTAAATTGTTTACCGTAAACCAATCTTGGACTTGCAGAATAGAGCTATTAACGTCTTCAAGATTTTGTGACCGTCGGTTTATTTTAAAGATTAATGATGTGTCATCTGCAAATAACACCATCTTCGGTTGATTTTGAAATAATTGGGGTAAATCATTAATGTAAACTAAAAAGAGGAATGGACCCAATATCGAACCTTGGGGAACGCCCATTGCCATTTCAGACCCTAATGAGTTTACGCCGTTTACCTGAACTTTAACCTTTCTATCTTTCAGGTATGATCTAATTAAATCAAGAGCTGTATTCCTAATCCCATAGTGCTCTAGTTTCAGCAGAAGTGTCTCATGGTCTACACAATCGAACGCCTTCGAGAGGTCGCAAAAGATTCCAATGGCATCTTGTGCTTCTTCCCAGGCATTAAAAATGTTCTTTATTAGGGTGACACCGGCGTCAGTGGTACAACGCCCTTTGGTGAAACCATACTGTTGTTCATGAAAGATGGAATTTTTATTAAAGTGAGGTAACATTTGATTGAGCATCAACTTTTCAAACACCTTACTGAGCACTGGTAGAATTGATACAGGCCTATAATTGTTGGGTTCTTTACTATCACCAGATTTGAACAATGGAACTACTTTACTGTGTTTCATGAGATCCGGAAAGACTCCTTGGTCTATACTGGTGTTAAATATGTAAGCTAAATAGGGCGCAATGGTTTCGATTATAGATCTACAGACTTTTACAGACATTCCCCATAGATCTTCTGTTGATTTAATTTTAAGATCTTTAAAAGCTTTTATAACAGCCTGGGGGTTTGTATGCTGAAACCTAAACTCCAAAAGGCAAGCCTTCACATTCTGTCTAAGTAAGGCAGCAGAAAGCGCGGGTGAGGAATTTAAAGCTTGAGTAGTTTTAAGGGGAATATTAGCAAAAAAGGATTCAAATTCTTGAGCTATTTCTATATCTGAGTTAATGGGGCCATGTGCAGTCTCTATCTCCTTGTGTCCATCTTTAAAATCTTTAAATAGTTGTTCTAACAACTCCAATGTCGTTTCTAAGTACCCACGTTTAATTCTTTCTTTCGGAGTCTTCTTCAAATTTCTCTCAGCTTTCATCAAATTCTCGATTATCTCATCTTGTAACGAAAAAAGTGCCTCCATTGTAGTAACAAATAAACTGACACAACAATCTCAGCAAAACAACACTCTTGATCGGTCACTTAGTTTAGTTAATAAATTTCGCTGGTAACAGTTTGTTAATTTTAATCTCTTTTAACACTCACTCAATGGACTGTTATTATGATTTGCACCAAAAGTCACATTCACCTTGTAAACAAGTAACAGTTTTTGTCAATCAATTTAACTGTAATCATTCGTTTTTGAAAATGTTTTACAACTTACTTATTAACCATTAGCAAAACGTGTCACCCGACGGCTCCTTATCGCACACAGGTACCTAATAAATCTTTTGTTCTCGCGGATCGACCCGACTCGATATTCATTAACCCGATCCGGTTCGAATATGGACCAAATGTTTATTGTATAAGGTTGGTTTTTTGATGTCTTGATTTTTTAAAGAAAACAACGTGTAGTCAGTATGCAGGTTTATTCGCAACTGTTTCGACACAGTAGACTGTACTTATACGTGTATAGATAGCTACTACTAATATGTATATAAAGGCTCACGACATATGAACTCTAATCTATTTGGACAACCCTGTATCATATATTAAAATGCGAAAGTAACACTGTCTGTTACCTTGCAACTGGGGGAGGAGTTCACGACATCTTCTATACAATCATTGTAACCGCGAATCAATGTTCACGCCTCCCCAATAAGACCTAGGCCAAATATTTGTTGATATTCGGATAGCTCATGACCTAAAAAGGTGTCATAAAGAATTTGAATAAAAATATCGACTAGGTAATTGTATAGTTATGCAACAACGCGAAATTTCGCAGGTATTTTGGTAGGATATATTTTATTACGGTAGTACGATCCCTTGGGATAATTTCTGATATCCACGCAGGTGAAGCCACGGGCACAATCTAGTAGATCATAGAATTACTTTACATGTATAAAAAAGGTGTCAACACCACGTTGAATTTAATGGATGCTGTTTCTTTGGCCGATTATTTCTTAGCATTTATTAATTACTAGGTTCTGCCCGCGACTTAGTCCGCGATCCTATAACCTTCCTCAAGAATTGGGTTATACAATACAAAAATATTTTTTCAAATCCAAATAGTAGTTCCGGAGATTATCGACCCTCCCATACATACAAACTTAGAAACAAACGATTTTTTTTTTGCTTAGAAACAAACTATTTTTTTTTTGTTTATATGTAAATGATGATTGAGACAATGTAATTTATGTTAACCGCAGTGTTTATTATAATGCTTAAAATCTCGGATTAAAAATATAAATATTATTACTAAACTAAAAATATTATAATTTGTAGTGCTGGCTGGATTCACGTCAAAATGTTATGCAAATACGAAGTTGTTCAGACATAGATTAGTACAGATGGGTCACTCCACAAAGTCATTTAAATAAAAAGCAACTATTGCTACGATACAATTTAGTGAAATTCAGGTCGCACAGCGCCCTTGCCTCTCTTTCTATCGCGTAGCTCTTCTGATTACGTTGCGCCCACTGAATTTGACAAGTCGAGCCCGCTCCGTACTTACTTGTAGCTTCATACCTACAATGCGGAGTGACCTGTATTTATCTGTGGTTCAGAGTAAATTTTGTCGTAGAGACTCGTGTAGGCACCTAATTTATTCATGATTGTCGTAGCGTTCCGTTCCATCGCGTCGGCGACACAATGTCGTAGCCTCGTAGCCTCGTAGCTGTGCCTCGTAGGCACCCCTGCGTAGCCGCGGGGCGCGGCGGCGCCGCCGCCGGTGGCGTAGCAGCGTGTAGCGGGCGCGCCGGCGGCGCACTATGGAAAATAAAGGTCTGTTTCTGATTAAAAATCAATCACTTTTTTATTTCTGAATATTATGTTCTAAAATTTTGCACAAATAATAGTGTATATGGCGTAATTTATTATGACTGCATTTAAAACCATACATTAAAAAATAAAACAAATTCAAAATTATCAAAAATGTCCAATATTTATTTTCTAACAATAAATACCATAATTTTAATATTTACAAAAACCAAATATCATATAGTACATCAAAATAAAAATCAATTTAAATAATAAAAACATAAAAAAGAAATGTTATTAAAATCGAACACAGATTAATTAATTAATTGTAATGTTTACTAAATGTTATGTTATTTATACTTGATGAACTTCGGGATCTAAAATTAATTCGTTCACTTTCAAAAGATCTAAGGTGTCTTCATCAAGTTCCTTCACGTTTTTAGTATACCGTTTTCTAACTCTGGTTCTGGCTTCCGAAAGTTGACCAATAGGAAGTACTGCAAAATGCTTTATGACACTTTCTCCATGAATCAAAATGTTGTGAACTGAAGATGGCATGCAGTACCATTCATAATTGCTCACATAGATCCTGGCAGTCTCCATAGCATAACTGCCAAATTTTTCAGCATTGATCATTACACCCGATGAAAGAGCTTGCAGAATTATGTAAAGTCGTTTAATCAAATTTATATCCACTCCTCTAATTTCAGCAGAGCAGCTTGCATTGTGAAAAAGTCTTCTGGCAGTATGACCGTCATTAGAACTTCCAGTTACTTGTCTTGGTTTGTCGATGATCCATCCTAGCTCTTCACGGAAACGCCTTTGTACCAGGATTTTCTTCTCTTGCTTTAGTCGTTTCTTTTCTTCGCTAATGGCTGACCATGTTTGGAAAGACAGATTATAGGAAATATGTAAAATCATTTCCATACAACGAATCCAGGCGTGCAAAGTAGACAGTCCGTATTATAACTAAGGTGTATCTGTTAATACCTGAGCTACTTTGCCATCTACGTTGTAAGAAAGAGATCATGCTTCACTTGCACTCCCTCACCTTCTTTGATAATTAATGATGGACCCAAAGATTTGATTTGACCTTTTATTTTCTCGGGAGTTTCTTAGCAAAATTCTATCAATATAGGCCGGCAAAAATGAACAGATGAAGGTACCGGATTTTGCCAGACAACATCACCTGTTAGCTCGTTAATTAACTTTATAGGCACTAAAGAAGTGATAAATAAATTTGCATCATAAATTAGTTCAGACTCTTCTGGCAGTTTCTGTTTGTACTGGCTTTGACCGGATGAGCCATCACAGCCCCATTAGAAGTAAGTTATTCAATCCATTCTACACTGAATCTATTGTCAATATTCTAGCTGCAGTGTGATATAATAAATCTTGAAGTCTTACTATTTTTGCACTTGTGTCTGTAATTTCTGTAGCTGAAGATGGTGGATAGCAAGTAGTTTTAAGTCCTTGCACTTTGTAATATGGTGGAAACAAAAAACATTTTCATTCGTTTGTTAAATTTCTCAAGTACAAATATTGTGCTTTAGATAAATCCAAGTCAATTATTAATACGCTCAATGCTTCTTCATCCGTTAGCATTTTTGTCTGCCTTGCGTCTTCTTTGAGACTCGAAAATAAGGTCGAAGATATGCATTATAGACGTGTTTAAATCCATATTCATTAAATAACATTGTATTTTTTCTTGTTTTACTAGATTCTGACAAGTCTGAGTCAAAGTCAAAGTCAAAACATTTATTTCAAATAGGCCCATGTATGGCACTTTTGAACGTCAAAATTTACAGAATAATATAATTGATTCTAGTCGCCCCTTCCAAAAGGTAGTTTTCGTATGGAGAAGAATGGGCAAGAAACTCCACCGTTACTCTTTTAAAATGTTTTACAATAGTTTGTATTAGTACGTACATTAGTTAAATAATTATATGTGAAGACGATGCACCTAGAATAAAATTACTATACCACAATGGGTAAAAAGAATTAAAAATGAAGCAACGACAGATAATTTAATTATATGATAGATACATGGTGCTCACATATTTACAAACATAGTAAAAGTAGACGATTTTCCTAATGTTTTTAAAATTAATAAGTCGGTGTGTGAGGAAGTAATCACAGAATGTAAAATCAATGTCATATAATACAAAATTATAAATTTAACAATTAAATTAGCAACCTGTTTGATTTTGTCTTGATTCTAAATTTTCCTATGGAGCAGGACCAGCATGTTTCCAAGCACTCTTATCTTGGATATAATCCTCTAATTTGTAATATGCTTGTTTACAAAGTGTACTTTTAATCTGAGTTTTAAATTTTCTTTCATTTAATTGCAATATGTCACAAGGTATTTTGTTGTAACATTTAACACAGTACCCCATAAAAGATGTATGTACTTTAGATAATCTGAAAAATGGTTGATCTAGTTTATCTTTATTTCTAGTATTAAAATTATGTCTATCACTTATTTTATTAAAAAGATGTGGATTTTTCCTTATATTCTGGATAAGATACGCACGGTCGGTTGGTCTCCCAAGTTTCCCAGAAGAAGTAGATGGTGTGGAGACAGTTGTAACGTCTTCAGAGTTCGGTAAAGTTACTGAATATTCTGATTCTAACCAATTACTGTTTATCATTAAAAATGTATTCTTTTTCCGTGAAGCTTCTGTCCATCGTTTATTAAAAGCGGGAATAATATGTCTTTGAAAATCACTGAGAATGAAACATTAGTTATCTTCAGATACATGATAATTTTCTTTTAAAACTGTTGATAATGCCTCCTATGATTTCCTCCTTCAATATACGAAAGTATTATTTCACGTTTAGATCACTTGAAAGTAGACATTTTGAAGAGTCAACAAAATACGTAGTTATATTGTATTCGTAACAATTACACTTCTGTTAATTCACAACTATTCTGTTATTTACAATGAAATGAAACAACTGTTTATATACTATATGAAATAGGAGGGTAGTGTGCATCTTGTTGATTAATATTTTCACACGCAACATGAGTGCAAAAAAGATAAACGCCCTAATATCAATGATAAATTACAAAACTTACCGCAAACTATTGATGTACAACATTTCAAACCGCAATAGATAGCGAGCGGTTTTCCGTTTTCTGACTTTTATCACATTTTTACTAATTACTCCGAATACCGTAAATATCCGCAGCTTTTTTTTATTTGCTTATGTTTATGGATAGCTAGGCTACAAATCAACATTAAATGTAAAGCAGGGGTAAACGTGGGCAACTGTCAAAAGTCTAGATGAACATTAAAAAAACCTTTTTTTCACCATATTTTATTTTGCAATTATTTTAAGGTAAACGTTAACATAATATTATATACATATTGGTTGTTTCATATTCTTCAAAAGACGAGGTTTCTAGAAATATATATAATACATTATAGCTTTTCCTGTAACGTATAATAATAAAATCAATTTGAAAGTGATCAAGTGAACGGGCCTGACATGGACGTCCGTCAAAACTATAAAGTTTGTGATGTTGTAAAAAAATCATTTCATATAATATGTATAATTTTTTGATATTATAGTCTAGTATAGTCCTTAAACTATTGAGTAAAATAAAAAAAGCCCGCCAGTAGCGACATTGACGATAACCATTTTTAATCAGCAGTTCTACGATTTTCCACAGTGCGGCGCGGCGTAGCGGCACCTGTTGCGGGTGTAACGTTTACATTATAATTTGACATGCCACGCGACATTTTAATTATAGCCGTTTGCAGCCAGCATCAGCTTGAAAGTCAAAAAGGAAAGGCAGACTTGTGTTCAGAATAAACTATATTTCAGTAATTCATAATATTCATCGTCATTAACCTCAGGCCCTCCAGCCCCAATCCCAAACTAGTGTTCAGTACAGAACGTCTTTTACTCCCATTGTTAATCTCTACTAGCCGTCATCTCAGAATGCACTGCTCGTAGATCGTAGAATCAGAATCACAATTAGAACTAATGACCGACCGAAAGTTCGGTTTCGGTTTCGGCCAGTTTCGGCCAAGGAATCTAGTTCGGCCTTAGTTTCGGTTTCGGCCAGGAAATGGCCGAAACTTTCGGCTGCGCCGAAACTCGAGTGTTCATGAATTATCGTGCATCGTTCGGCGAACTTCGCGGCTAGCTCGTGCTCGCTCGTCGCGTCGCCGGCTCAGTTCGCCGCCGTCCATCGTTAATCGCATGGAGTTGAGGTTGTGTTTTGCACATAAATGATTAGTTAAGTATTTCTTTTGTTTTTACTTGTACTTCTGTTATTAATTATTATTTATTTTATTTCAATGGCAATTATTAGGCATTAAACTTCATTTTGTTGAGTTTTATTTTTAAGCGACAAATAAAAGAGGTTATATTCGATTCAGATTTTACTTGGATTTGCGTGTTTATACAAAAACACACCAGATTTCTGTATACGATAGAAATTTTAAATATGTTTAATTAAGTTTCGGTTTCGGTTTCGGTCTTAAAACCCGTTTCGGTCGGACACTAATTAGAACCAGAATGTATTTATTTGTTTGCAAGAATGTAGTTTTACATAAGTAGTATGATGTTAATATTTTTTTTAAGTTCTGTACATTCTACTACAACATTTGGTGTACAAATATTAAAATGTCATTCTTAACCAAGGACAATTCATTTTAAGATTTGGTATTTACAATAAGCCCAAGAGTAGAACCACCTGTTCTACTTTGTTTTTGTTTAACGGTATACCTTCAAATTGGTCCCATTGTTATTTGGTCATGATTTGATGATGGAATCTTAGAGAAATCGAGGGAACTCTTCAAATATTATAGGCACATCTATAGCGATTTGGGTATTTTTTATAGTAACTCGTGCATATGCTCTCGGAAAGCACCATTTGGTAAAGTGGAACTAATGATGAAGGACACAGATGGCCACCGGAACGACTCAATAATATGTAGATTGCGATTTCATTACTTTAATATGGTTGGTAAGCAATTGATGCTCGTCACAATTCATATAGTGCAGTGGAGTTGACGGTGAAGTACCTGAGAACTCCTTAACAATTAAAGTCCCTGCATCGGGAAAAGCAATATTTTGTAAAACGTGACGATGTAACTTAGATAAATTAAAAACTAACCAACTAAAAAGAGAAAAAACACAACTTTTTTACAAAAAATACAACCGACTTCCAAACTACAAAGTGAAAAATAACTTTAATAGAAAAAGTCGGTTGTATTTTTTGTAAAAAAGTTTTTACCTTAGAAAGTAAGTAAGTATTTTATATGTTCGCAGAAACTGAGGACTTTTAAAAATAAGAAGCGATTTCCATAATATCACTACCTACATATATAATTATATAGATGTCGTGGGCAGATCTTAGAATTGATCATTTCATGAAATTGTTTCATTTCATGAAATATAATATTGCACGCTCGCCACATCATGATGTGGTCTGGCCAGATCATTGAATACTCAACGTTTGACGATATGCACAGTTAAATGCACGACTACTTCATGATGTGGGCAAACATTAATGATCATATCGTAAAATTGTTAGATTATCCACCGGTAGAGGCGTTGATGTCGCTTTATTTTTGTTGTGCATCACGGCGGCGGACGATAATTCTATTGAAAAAGCAATTATAAATATGGAACATAAAAGTGCAGTGAAGTATCGTTATTATACCAAGCTACGTGAATTTTATGAAAATCACTCGAAAAACGACCGCAACGTTAAAAAACCAAGTTTGTCACGTATTTCACAGGTTAGTATTTAATATTCAAATCTTATTAATAATTATTTTTCTTCTGGAATGAAAGCTATTTAGAATGTTTTATTTATCCATGGACCTAGATTACTAAAAGTTAATGAATGCCAGTAATATTTGCATGGATACCCTACTTAACGATATGGCCAAACGTCGACTGACATATCATTAAACGTTGATGTTTAAACGATATGGTCAATTTTAGCTGGCCATTCCATGAAACAACCGTGGCACATCTCGCTTCCCTGGTAGATACCTCATAAACGGCATAGTTATGTAAGAGTTTATTATCTGCTCCTAAATTACTATGTTTTTTTTACATTCTTCCTTGACATAATCGTCCTATTATTTGACAATGGTGTTGATTCATACACTGAACTAAACTAACTAAACTATCACTAAAATTCCTTACTTTTGGCTATGAGAATCATAGCTAATAATTGCTCCCAGATAGGGGCCCCGTAGAAGGCCATACTCCTCAAGATGCCGGCGTAAAAACCTAATATAACCTAACCATACCTAACAGTATCATTCACGCTCAATCTATTGCACGATTACATGGATATGAAAAACCTTACTAAAATACCTAGGGAATAAAATACAAAATTTGGGTAATGAGCAAAACACAAAATATATTTTGATTTTAGATGGAATGTACGTGTGTATTGGTAAAAGCACCAACTTTTTATATCAACGTTAATCATATAGCCATCACAGTTTCGGAACCTTTTAAAGCCGTTTTTTATTGTAAGATCCTTCCTTTTCTATAGAAGATGAGTGAACTTTAAACCCTGTTCCTAATACCTCTTACGTGCATATGAAAAACCTTAACAGGCAGAGAGTGCCTTTTGTAGCGCCATACATGGGCCTATTTGAAATAAATGATTTGACTTTGACTTAGCCATGAAAGGAAATCTTCATCAATTCGAAGACTTTTCACATTTGTCTGAAGAGGACGTATTTTTGTTTGCGTAGCGCAAATGGTGATCGAACATATTCGCAATGGCCTTTACAATATCGAGATCATGAGTTAAATGATTTACCGATAAGTGCAACTTATTGATGTGTAACATCTTTCCTCTCGCTTTTTGCAAATCTTTCCTTTCTCTTTCTTGCAATCTGTGATAGTGATTTCGTGGAAAGTGACAGAAGTTTGTAACAGGAAGCTGGGGAAGCGTGTGCAATTTGATTTGACCAATGAGCGCGCGCGGTGCTATAAGTTGAGCGACCCACCACCTGTGAGACTGCAGCTGTCGCCAGCAACGCTGCCTGCCTGTGTGAGCTCCCTCGGACCGTGACAAGCGTGTTGGTTGCGTAACACATCAGGACCACTCCGGATTGGAACTTGCCCCTCAGCACCGGTGTTCCATAAGAGCGGGTCCAGGACCGAGCCCTGTGACCGGCCCCCGCCGTCGCGTTCCCTTTAGGTGACACACCTTTCCGCCAAACCAAACCAAACATAAGCTACCCTAACTTTACCTAACAGTAATCAACTGATCCTGGATTATCAAGGTATTTACATGGCACTGCTCAAAGGTGAACAGCATTACCGTATTCTTGTTATTGGGTAATTGTACAAAATATCAAAGAAAACAGCTGGTTAGGTTAAAAAAAATCCCTGGTAAAAGAAAGGTCATTATGAATGAGAAACATAGACTGTTATATTCTTTTCCTCTTAATTGCACATTAAGAAAATATTGAATTATATTTAAATATTTTCTTAATAATGCTAATTTTGAATAAAAAAAGTAATATTGCACCATATTCAAAGAACGTTGCATTAAAAAAAAATACCCACCAGACGCATCGAATGACACTAGTTTCAAACTTGTTGGAGGGTGGGGACGTTTCTTTCCATTGTCCTTAATATCTCAGTGTCATCTTAGTGCTGTCAAACTAAAATATGGTTAAGTTGTGTCACTTTAGTCTATTTCAGAATGGGAAATCGTCGTTTGACAGGAATAAACAAAATTTTGGTGATTTTTAGTCTAGTTTAGAGGCATTTGTGACAAGAGAATCGGCACCATTGTATACCTGCAATTTAATTTCAACTCTCTATTAGTGTCTCTTGTGGTCATGATAATAAAGGGTCTTTCAAACAGGCGCGACACGCGACGCGACACAAAGACACCGCTCGTCGCGCGACGAGCGGTGTCTTTGTGTCGCGTCGCGTGTCGCGCTTGTTTGAAAGAGCCTTAATTCAGATTTGTTACAGTTGTAATAGAAATCATGTCATGTCGTTTAAAATATTTTCATTTTTATTCATTTATGTTTTACATAGATTCTTTTCTATTTTGTGAATGTGAGAACGCTGTAGGCTTGGTGGACTGTAGATTTAAAGACTAACACTGTCCTCCCATAAGTACCTATTAACACTCTTATTTGATAACCTCCTCCTTTTTGAAAGTCAGTTAAAAATATTGTAAAAGCCAATTATTTTTAAAAGAGTGACCGTGGAGATTCTTGCCGGCTCTTCTCCATAGGAAACGACCAATTGGAACCGTGCACCTAGTTTCTGACGTTTCATAAGTGCCCATGTAGGTTTATGTGAAATAAAATATTATGAATTTGTTCAAGTTTGTTAGCCTAATCTCATTCATTGAGCTCATTGTGTTTTTATGTAATCAATTCATGCTTCCGCCATCGTCATTCATTCAAACGCCAGAAAAGGAACAGCGCCGGTATCGTCCTGCGGCGCAGCCCGAGCGGCCGGAGCGACCTGAGCGAGCGAGCGTAGCAAGCGGGCGAGGGGCGAGCGGTGGGCGCGGGCGGCCCGCAGGCGCGCTAGGTGACCGCATTCGCGAGTGTCGACAGCGCGCAGGCGCGGGCGGCGCGCGGCGGGAGGCCGGGCGCGCCGCGTCAGTCGCGCCCCGACCGCGGCCCGTCCCCGTGCAGCCCTCGCCGCCGCCTCGCCTCCAGCCGGCCGCGCGCTCGCCGCATGCCGCGCCCGCGCCCGCGCGCTCGCTAGCGCCGGCGTGGCCGGCGAGCCGCCCGCCGTCGCTCCGCCCGGCGCCCGGGCAGGTGAGCCCGCAGGCCCGCATGCCGCACGCAGCACGCCGCGCCGCACGCCCAGCGGCCGCCATCGATCGCCGCTCTGCGCATGTGTGGCGCTCACGTGCTGCGCGCGCCCTGCGCCCGCTTGGCGCCCGACGCCCGTATCTCCGAATTATATAGCCGATATTGACCGGCTGTGGCATCGCGCGGCGCGGAGACTCCTCGGTCGCCGGGAGCAAGTAGTGCCAGTGTGTAGTGTATCAATACAGTGGGTCCCGGCTTGCCTGCCGGACTGCCGCACGGTCGGCGCTACTCCGCGGCGGCCGCAGAGCTCGGCGCCGCGCGGGCCCTCGCGGCCCTGATGTGCATGTGTCATCGCAGGGCGTAGCAAGTGTCCAAAAGTTCTGACTAGAATGCTTTATACTATGTTTATAGTCGATAGAGAGTGTTCAGTGATCTAAATGTGTAGGACGCCGGTGCACCGCATAAGTCAAAGTAAGCTCGGTGTGGTGGCGGCAGCAGGCTCGGCGGGCAGGCGGCAGGCGGCGCGCGCGGGCGGCGGTTGTTTACAATCGCTCGCGGCGCGGCGCGGGCGGCGGCGCACCAATATAGCGTGGCGCAGTAAACACGCCGCGCGCGCCTCAATGAGGACGCGCTATAAATACTTTCCCCGCGCGCCCGCACTGCCCGCCGGCCGACCCTCACCTACTACCCTCCAAAGTCTGTTTATTTTCGCGTCGTCGCTATTGCCCGCGTCTTCCGCGCTCAGCGGCCGCATGCCCACTGTCCACTGCCCACCATTGCCCTCTGGTCCACAACTCATTGATAACAAACAGACGTCCCACCGCACCCACTAACACGGATTAGTATTCAAATCACCTCCACTGTGGAATTATGCTGTATGTTTGACTTTCATGTCGATTCCCAGTTCAATATTCCATGTTAATTTGTAATTGTCGATATTCAGGACTAGCGGGCATAAAGCATTATCTCCCTATTAAACATCGATAGAGACATATGAGGGGGTTTCGCACATGTGACACAAGTATACAACTAATACGTGTGACACACGAACGTAAAGTTAAAATGTGAATAATTTCCTGAAATATATGATTATTAATATAATTGACAAAACCCGTAGAGCAGGGCGTCGACGGCGTCGCCATCGTCGCCTGTACCGCGTGTGGCAGGCGCTCGCCTGCCCCGCGTTGCGTGAGTGTGGCGTGCCTGCGCTGTGTAAAGATCTACCTGTACAGTATAAATGTACTCAATAATACTGACACCGTACATTTGACATTTCGAATGACAAAAAATCCTTGAGTACGAAGATTATGAGCGTCCAAGTTAGTTAACCCATAATAATAACATTTAGTAAACGTTCAGTGTTCCGTGAACTCGGGTCACGGCACAACTACACGGGTGTGATGTGGCGCCCGTGGCTCCTCCACGCTCAACAAGTGCCTCACCAGAACACCAAAACCTGAGATCTTCGGGATTGAAGTTGACGTCCGCGAGCATCCAATTATGTTTGTAGCAAAGTACTTTCAGTGAAAGTCTGATTTTGTAACATTTTGATTTAAAGAGTGTCCTTGGAGTATCTAGCCCGTTCTTCTTCATAAAAATTACGTTTTGGAATGGGCAACTAGACGACTCCTTGACAATTCAAAAGTGCTTGTAAACGGTAATTGAAAGTACCTGGGCGACTGAGCTCTGCTCTGGTGAAAATAGAGAATGCTCATTTAATAGTATAGGAAAGTTTATATTAATTTCATGTATAGTAGATACTAATTCCATGCCGCCATGACAGTAGGTACTTACTAATTCCACGCTGCCATGTCATTGTTAGAAACATTTTAAAACGTTATTTTAAATAACGATTCCAAGCCCTGCCGCAAAACCCCTACATTGCAAATTTCATCGAAATCGTTAGAGCCGTTTTCCAGCACGTGATTACAAATACAGTAGGCGCTTGGTTATCCGGCGCTCACTAATCCTACACTTCCAATAGTCCTTCCGTTTAGCTCTCCTACCATAGATATCCGTCTTCGACTCTGTAATCCGGGTGCCAGATTACAGAGCGCGCGCATTGATCGTTGTCGTTCTGTAGTCCGGTCCGATTCTACGAGTATACCTATTACGTAAACTCATTAAGATTTTTACTTTGCAAATCTGTATTAAAATTATTTCTAACTAGCTAGCTCACACTTCCTGTAGAAATCCAATAATCCAGCGTTTCCGATAATCAAATTGGCGAAACAGGGATCCAGCCAAAATTACTTTGACAAAATTTCAAATTTAAGCAAAACTAAAACAAATTTTAGCAACCTTTTTTATACCAATGCAATATTTGGAATGATTTTAGTACTCACAATTTCATTTGGTATAATGTCATTGAGGCATTTAGTCTTTTATCAAATGATTTAGACAAAAAACAATCTTTAGACAATAAACATTTAGTAAAAAAATAACAATCGACTTCCAAAAAAACACTACAGAGTGAAACATAACTTTAATTTCAGAAGTCGGTGTCTTTGGTTTTGAATTTGCGTTTTTTGACACCGACATTCAAATTAAAGTTATTTTTCAGTTTGTAGTGTTTTTTTGGAAGTCGTTTGCTTTTTTTGGATTTTTTTAAAATTTTTCACTTTTTAGTTGTGGTACCTACCGTACCCCACATAAATTCGAATACCACTACCAGCTATGTAAATAATAGTCACATTTTTTTTTTATGTAGTTCCTCTCGTAGTTGACCTCTGAGATCATGACTACTTAACCGGGCTTTCCTGTGGGTGCCTTAAGCTACTACATTTAAAACCTCCAGCCAGGGGTTATTCAACTATGCTAATTAAAACTAGGTGAACGCTCGCTAAGGGCACCCCCCGTGGGGTACGAACCTTGGCTTAAGGCGTCAACCGGAGGGAGGATATCAAGGATGGGACGGGCTGGAAATAACAGTCACAGAAACTTACTTATCATATCATACAAATACTAAGTGCGAAAAAATTCGTATTATTGAAGCTAACTTAAAAACTATCCAAGCAAAGTTAATAAAATTTATATGGGACTACCTTGAGAGCATACCCTTTCAAACATAAAAGAGTTTTCAAAATCGGTCTCCAATTGACGGAGAAAAGGGAGGACATATATATAGATATAAAAAAACAAACTTACCCTACGAACATATAAGCCGGATTCGCTTTCTTAGCTGGCTTCATCGTTACGTATGCCATGAACTGTGTTCGAGGAAATACAGAAAGTCGTGCAGTTTTTGTAGTTCTCTGTGATCTTGGAGTTCCTTCATGTAGTCACTCAAAGTACTAGAGTCCAGTTTTTGTGACATGATGTGCACAATGATCGGGTCCCAAGTTGATGTATCAATACCGATGTTAGAGATGCCGTTCAGGCATTCGGTAATGACGTCATGCATCTTCTTCACATTGAATGAATTTGCATGTTGTAAGATCGGCAGACTTAGCATGCTGTTCATAAATGAAGTAAACTGCAGGCGACGATTGTCGTAGCGTTGATTTAATATATCCCAACATGAGTTATAGTTTTCAGTGCTAATGGTCAGATGCTGCACTAATCGTTCGGGTTCTCCTCGCAGCTTGGTTTGGCTTTAGGTGTTGCATTTTCCGTGCATTGTTGATCATCGGATTTTTGTGTATAGTTTCCAGAAACAGGTCTTTGAAGGAGATCCACTGGCTGTAGTTTCGTGCGAACTCAGGGATTTCTATCTCAGGTGTCGATTTCTGGTAGTGGACGGTGGACCATATTTTGGCTTTATTTCTCTCTTCAGCTCATAGTATTTCTGTTCGATGTCCGTGAACATTTGATAGTAATGCTTGTTGGATCCTTTCAGTTGGAAATCTATTACCCAGTGAAGTTTATCGATGGGTTCCCATTTCGATTTCAGTGTCGTGAAATGGTCTTCCAGTTCCCATCTTTTCGAGATAGTTATTACGTCAATTTTAAAGATAACACGATATATTGCGTTAAAATTGCATTTTTGCTTGTTAAACAAGAGTTCTATGTTGTTACCGTTGTCATCTTCTGAAGTCTAACATAAGTCGAACTTCACGTTTTGTTTACCCCAAGTCGCCAGTTTGTTAGTGATGTCTGTTTTAGTTAATACGAACATTTCTTTAGTTTTCCCATATATGTCATCCTTGAAATATGCTATATTCTTGTCTTCTAGTTCCAGCAACAGTTGGGCATGCCTGCTTTCGAAATCTCGCCATTGGTTTTCTAGCGACGACAAGCGTTTCTTCAAGTATTCTACAGTTTTTCGTGATGAGGAATCCTTGCGATAGTTAGCACATAATGTTTTAATGTTCTCGAAGCACGTTGACTGAAGTTCTAGTATATCCATAATGATGCTTCTTGTTGTTATCGTTGTTAGATGGCTCAAGAGATCTGGCATCAGAAAAGATCACTTAGTTCCCGTTAGGTTTATTATGTTGTGTTTACAAGTAAAACTGTTGACGGTTCCTTTCTCTAATGTTAGTCACTGCGAAGCAGTAATCGCACTCGCTGGTTTATTGTAATCTATGTACATTTATAGTAATAAAATAACACACGTCTGGTGCAAACCACTGCGTCAACAAAACATGTGCAGTGTAAGACTGTACATCAACTGTCTCGCCAACGCCATAACCTGTGAGAATTTCCGCATCGATGATGTTTCTCTGCAAAGACACGACTTTGAGCCGGGTTCCGTTACACAAATGATTTGACTTTGACTTTGACAGCTTCGGCGGAGTGAAGTTCCGAAGGAGCATAATCGGGGCACCGACCTTTAGCTGGATGATGTGCGCCTGAAGTCCACTTGACGTTAGCGAATTCAGAAATTCTACAGCATGTACGGCGTATGGCATCATTTTGCTTCATAACAGTGTTAATGGAGGTGTACCTATATCACTTCGCTCCCTTGAATTTCCGAGAGAATACTGTGGTTGATCGCTGCACCTTGATCATTTTTGGGCGTTAAAATCACTCGTTCACATACCCAAGAATTCTCTTGGTACGGTATTCGACTGATGTCCCCGTACACCAGACGAATCACATCTTCTAAAGTGGGAACTACTCTACCGAGAGTTTCTAGTTGGGCCACCTGGCCGCTTTCCTCTGGTAGAGTGCCTTCACAAACTTTTACAAGAACATCGGAGAATTCTTGAGCATGTGAATTCCCGTCAAGCCGAGCTCGCATGTTAATGGTCAAGCGCAGTCTATGAACTCGCGACCATAGAGTCGACCTTTTCAACGAAGTATTCACCTAGTCAGCCCTAGTTCCTCGAGTCACCACACGCAGTGTTTGCCGGAAATCACCACTAATCAGAACCGTGACACCACCATCAGATTCCACTGCTTTCCTATTTGCCATCATGCATTCATCCCATACGATAAAAGCGTAATCCCTAAGTACACATCCCTTGTTACTTACTGTTGCCTTACACCCCACAAACAGGCGTTTCGTTGCTCTCTACATCCATGGGAATCTTAAACATGGCGTGCGCTGTTTTGCCACCAGGAAGCAGTGTGGCAGCGTGTCGCTAGAAGACGCTACCGCGATGGCAATTTTGCCGTGCCTTCTGACTTCTGCAAGGATGTCAGTGGTAATAAATGTTTTTCCTGTTCCACCAGGAGCATCTAAGAATAACATCTTACCCTGACTGAATTAATACGATCTACGAACTATTATAATATATATGTATTAAGCATTACAAAATGTAAAAAAATAATCACACAAGAAATACCAATAGTTGATGTATAAAAAAAGAAACACAAAAGTACCAATGGTTGGGAATCGAACTTACAACCACAGGTTTGTAAAGTAATCGTCCAACCGCTTACTTATTTGCTTTGTCGAAAGTTAGCTTTAAATTGCCGTTTATTATATATTTCATAATTGACTGCTTAGCTCCATAAAGGTATAGCGTGATGATAATAATTTAAAAATATAAATCGGAACTATCTGCAATATCCTAACCTTTTGGCGCATCTTTATACAATTTGCGGAGAAGATTACGAACATAATGTAATAATGCTCATCCCCAATAGCAAATAGCGTGATAGTTTAAACCCTACAGTTTGACCAGACTTATATATCCAGTGGAATTTGCGTCATGCTGGAACATACATTCAGACAAACAGATAAAACTATATTTTCGGCATTAGATCGATCCCAGACCTCGTAGCAATTACTTTTTCAAAAATATTCAATGTACAGTTTTGACTTCACTATAATTTTATATGTAGGTATATATTAAGTGTAACAATAAGACGAATAATTAAACTATGTTAACTAATTAATTACAATTTATCTACAAACAGCAACATTTAATTTAATGTTTTTTCATTTAAAAAAATCTTTTGTTGTGTACTTACCGCATAAGATTTATCCAATGGCTCAGACCAAATAAAAAACCAAGACAAAGGTCAACAGTGACGTGAGGCCGGTTGCGGAAACGTAGGTGCACTTAGTGAGGTGTAGTTTGATTGTAAATGGTTATAAATGTGTGCGTGTGAGTGTGTATGCACAGAGCGGAGGTGTAGTTTTAGCATGCTTCACTGTATTGTTACTACAAATACCAAAAAACGTAAGAAATTCGAATTTTTCGGGGTACCCTGATGCTTTCGCCTTAAACATTTTCATAGGAAGTTCTTTTTAAATAAAAAAATAATTTCATCGAAAATGAACTATGAAATATCTACATAGGTACTTATTTTTTCTGTTGATGATCAGTATTGTTCATGCTTAAGTATTCATCCTGACTACGGAACACTTCAGTGTCACACTGCACTGTTCGTGGTCCGACACGCACTTGGCCGGTTTTTGTAAAGATTATTAATACCTACAGAGTTGCAATTTTATCGGACTGCAAAGTAAGGGCGCGTCTACACCAGCGCACGCGCGCGAACCATGCAAGCTAGGCGCTTCGAATGGCTATGGATGCGTTACATTCTAGGGCGCGCCCGCGCATGTAGCGAACGGTCGAGTGCAAGAATCCACACCTGCGCAATTGAAGCAAACGCGCACGAACCGTGAAGTGAAGGTGTCCATACTATGTTCCTAAGATGTACGCGAACCGCCCGTTCATGCGCGTGCGCACGTGTAGACCCGCCTTAACATCGTTCCACACTTCACCAGCCCCTCTCATCCAATATCATCTCAACAATTGAAGTCAGAAACGATGGAAGACATTGCAACTGCTCTGCGAAGACACTGATACTAGTGAGCCGCGCCTGCCGAACTAATGATAGCGACTCCGAGAGATCTTTGGTGCAGTTTCCAGTACAATAATAATTACGTTTATTTGGCAGACTTAATTACCGCTGGCGAAAATTAGAGTGGGCCGCACCGCAATGCATCGCAAAAATCCTCCTTCATCACTTTCGTACATTTTCTATAAACCAACGCACACTATAGGCGGGCCGCACCGCACTTTTTGTATGAAGATGCACTGCGCTGCGACTTGGGCTACACGCACTGCCTTGCATTCCACGACTGATTCCTATGGTAGTATACATTTGTACAATCGTATTGATGTGTTGCAGATGTGCAGTCTGGCAGCGTTGGCGCGCGGCTGCCGGCCCGCCGCCGCCGCCGCCAAGCCCTGCTGCCTGTGCTGGTGCTGCTGTTGTTCGTGCTCCTGGTCAGTAGGCGCACTGCTCACGCTCACACGCATCATGTTGTGCTCGTCGGCTCGACCTGCATATTACTTCAAATACAATCTGCCCTGTTTAAACAGTTATCGAAGTAAGCGCCGCAAGAGTACCGGCTTACATCTCGATGCACTAGACTCGTACATGAGAGCTGATGTCGGCTTCGGACCGGCACTGGCGAACTGTGAAGCTATATCGAGCAGTTACTACGGTGATCTTTCTAAGAAACAGCTAGAGGTGTTTCACGATGGAATAGATTCCATCGTTGATGTACTGCAATACCGACTGCGCATTTAAAAACATCTCGAAATGAGATAGATCTAATTTACTTTTTAATAAAAAATTGACTATAGGTACTTACATACTCTTTTCTTGTTATGGTTACTGTCATTCATCACGTCTTGACAATAGTTTTATCATAATTATTGTTTATGACTTGTATGTTTCTTCTATTCCAGGGCTAAATGGTGAGTGCAGAGAAGTCGTGCGACCCCCCTCCCCCTTCCCCTCTCATGTAGGCATAGGTCACCCCGCCCCGGGCCGGTCGGTAGCGCAAAGCGCGGCACGGTCGGTAGGGCGCGGCGCCAGCCGCACGCTATCCGCGTGTAGCGCCGTGTAGCGCTTGGTTATGTCGGTGAGAGGATATTGAGCTTGAGGGAGGCCCATGACAACCCTAGCCGAGAGAGGCAGGCCGGCCAGCCACGTCTAAAAAAGACTTATTATCGGCACAAGACAGGAAAGTATGGTGCAAAATAGAGGAGGCCAGTATTCAGTAGTGGATACCGATGGTAACAAAAAAGACGACATCATCACTTTGCTTTAAAGTAGACATTTTGATGATAGGTAGGATCAAGTAGGATGTTTTGATGTTCGTCTGCGTCAGCGCTAAACCCCAGTCCATCTCCACTATCCAACGAAATAGTTGAAATCGGCCGGCGGGGCGGGCGGGTGACCGAAGAACGTAGATGCAGTAGAACTTATTAGTAGAACGGAGTAAGAGCATTAGTAAATGTGTGTCGCGGTAGAGTGTACAATGTAGTGTACTGTGCAGCCTGGCGGTGCGCGGCTCGGAGGGCGGCCCGGGAAAGAAGCCGGGCGAGTTCGGTCCGCAGGAGCCGCTGCTCAACGAAGGAGACGCGCCGTGAGTACCCACTAGAGCACTACCACCACACGATTATTATTACACATTCTACTGAAAAAAATATTTCGATTTATCTTTTTTTGATACCTCTGTCTCGTCTGTGTCTGTCCACAGAGTTTAAACAAGATGGGACCCACATTGAAGTTCTGAGGAACTTGTATAGATTAGTTTTTTTTTTTTGTAATTATAAGAATCGTTTATTTAACTATATTAACAATTAAAATAGAGCACAGTTGCTAATTTGCCTGAACTAGTTTGAACCTGTGCTTCAGGCTAGAAAATGCATAAATACTTATCAAATAAATTAACAATGGTGCCGATTGCCTTGTCACAAATGTCTCTAAACTAGACTAAAAATCACCAAAATTTAGTTTATTGCTGTCAAACGAAGATTTCCTATTCTGGAATAGACTAAAGTGACATAACTTAACTATATTTTAGTTTGACTGCCACCCCATTAACAAACGGAGCAAGCAAGTTACCCTCTGGCAACCAAGAGATGGCAAAAGAAGCAGGGGTCGTCAAATCAGGAGATGGGAAGATGACTTGAAACAGTCAGCGGGACCATTCTGGTTGAGAGTAGCAAGGGACAGGACCCATTGGAAGGAATTGGAGGAGGCCTATGCCAAAAAGCACACCGAACTTAGGAACCGTTTGTAACCCTATGTTTAGGAATAAAAGGCTATTATTATTATTATAGGGTCTATGACATTTCCCGGGACCTTGGGGTCCCGGACCTTTGGAAGGCGTACGAGGGGCCGAAGCCAACTCGCAGAGGCCCGATAGACGTTTTGAATGAAATGAGGCACCGACCGACGATTATCCCTGTTCGCGCTATGCAAGTGCACCCAAGGAAAACCCCCGGTTGGTGCAAGACTATTGTAGGATATGGAAACAAAGATATTTGATTATGGGTTTGGGTGGCTAAGTGAACTGGTTACCTAGAGCTGTGGAAAGACTATGGCCCCTACCTGACCAATATTTTATATAAAATGCACAGTTAAAATGGCAGGGGGTGACTGGCACACTCAATAATGGGCCCCCGTATTTTTACATTTGAAAATCTCGGGAGTATGTATCCCGGTATTTTGGAAGGCGTACGAGGGGCCGAAGCCAAATCGCAGAGGCCCCTTGGACAAATTTAAATGAAATGGGGCACCAACCGACGATTATCCCCGTAAGCACTGTGCAAGTGCACAAAAAGACAATCCCCGGTTGGTGTAGTACTATTGCAGTACATGGGAACAAAAAATTGGACTATGGGTTTGGCTGGCTATAGTGGATTAGTTATCAAGAGCTATGGTAGGACTATGACCCCTGCCTGACCAATGATATATAATATACACGGATAAGATGGCAGGGGGTGACTTGCACACTCAATGGGCCCCCGAAAACTGTCGCTAGCACATAGTGACGTAGCGATACTCGGATAAGATGGCAGGGGGTGACTTACACACTCAATGGGCCCCCGAAAACTGTCGCTAGCACATAGTGACGTAGCGACTAGTGGGCAACATGTCTTGAGGTGCTTGAGGAGTGGAGAGGTATTCCACGGCTTTCAGAATAATCTCAGAGCCCGGTAGAACCCTACGAGCACTTACTGGAAAACTTCCTTCCTCCGAGCACGTTTGCTCTTGCGAATCAAGAGCAAACTCAAACCGGCCAATTAAGAAAATAATGAGGTGGGAGCTCCGTCTCTCGTCAGTGTTTACTCCAGCTGGCCAATAAAGGCAAGCCAGAGTTGAGGAACAAGACTTCTCCCGGGAGATAGGATCTGTTGGGTCGCTACTGCCCAGCGGCTCGCCACAAACTGCCCTGCGGGTTTTTGTATCTCTCTTGGTCTCGCTCCTCATCCCAGACCCGATCCGGCAAAGGAAACTCTACCGGCCCAGGCCTAAAGTTCGGAGCGCTCAAGCCCCACCACGACGTCAACGTAGAGATACGGCGGTGAGGTTATTATTATTATTTCCTTTATTTCATTTACATACTTATAAATTATATTTTTAAATATTAGAACATATAAAAATATAAAAAATAGTAGCCCACCGATATCGGGAACAGGGTCCAAGCTACAAAGAGAGGAACCTTCTGACAATGCGAGCCGTGTCCAGGAGTACCTACCGCTTTCTGAACCAAGCCCTTGAACCAGCTGCCCAAAGAGAGCCTCCTTAGGTGTTGGTCGAGGCTCTTGGTGATTAAGCCATTGGCTGTCAGACTATCGGCACAATGATTGCTGAATCCACATCCCACATGTCGACAACCTCGCGAGCCAAGTCAAGATACTTAATTTGTTTGTCTTTCTCAGCTTTCACGAGGTTCTCATAATGCGGGACCGTTATGTCAATAATCATTGCGCGCCGCTCTCCTCGATCCACCACCACTATATCAGGCTTATTGGCAACAATAGTTCTGTCAGTGATGATGGATCGATCCCAGTACAATGTGATATTTCCATTTTCGAGAACTGGGTCGGGCACATACCTGTAGTACGGCACTTCCGATTCCACAAGGCTGTACTTCAGAGCAAGTTGCTGGTGGATAATCCTGGCTACAAAGTTGTGTCTATGCAAGTACTCTTCATTAGCCAGACGAGAACACCCGGAGATAATATGTCGGATTGATTCTCCCGGACGGTGGCATGCCCGACAGATGTCAACCGTGCCGTCCTTCACAATGAATCTCCGGTAATTGTTCGTCATCATAACTTCGTCCATAATTGCAGACAAAACCTTCGGTTTCCCCAAAGAGGTCACCACAACGCAGCCAGGCTACGGACGCTGGTAAATCTACATCGGGCCCATGCAGGGCCCGGAAGTAGCGTCCGTGAAGCTCCTTACTCTGCCATATCTCCATGCGATCCTTAGTGTCAAGGACTACAGGTTTGCGTCAGTTCTCTTTAGCTAACGAGAGCGGAGTAAGAACCTTGTCCACCACGACCACATCTCGATGCATCCCCATGTCGGCTTCTAGGAAATATTCCCTGAGACTGCATATCTCGCGATTGTGGAGGGTCTTAGCGTTTAAAAAGCCTCGACCTCCACACTTTCGCGGCATATACAGTCTCGTTACTGATGACCGTGGGTGATGCATTCGATATGCAGTCAGCAACGTACGGATTATTATTATTAGTTTGACTGCATTAAGATGGCATTACGGCACAACTAATAGCTCTAGTTTAGTGAAAATGGCAATTTTGCTATTCTGAATTTGACGTTCTTCACCTAAAATTTTGATAGTCTAACTAAATCTGACTATTTCTAATCAGGATTAAAAACGTGTAGAATAAAATTGATTGTCATAAACTTTAAATTCACACCTACACCTCGAGTTTAGGTGCAAAAACAGTAAGTCAGTTTGCTTTTATCTCAAAAATGGTGTGTCCTATCGCAGAAATAATGAAAATTTCGATCCAAAGGGGGTCGAAATTTTCATTATAATACCTATAAACCCCTAAATCTCAAAACGCAGGTATTTTTTTTCCAAATTTTCCATTCAAAAAGTGATAAATTCCTTAAAAAATACGTCGAGGCTGCCCCCCCTGCGCGCCTGGGCCTATAAAAATTCACGGGGTAGAGCAAACAAGTACCTACCACGTGGAGTCGTGATTGTCAAATTCGATTTAGTTGTGTCAAAATTATTTTTAAATTTAGATAATTTATTTTGCAGAATAGCTTTAAGATTCCGATATCCAAAAGTAAGGAATTTTAGTGATAGTTTAGTTAGTTTAGTTCGGTGTACAGAATCGGCACCAATGAGTATAAAGTAAAAACTAAATTTAAACTTAGGTAAATAAAAGTTAAATAGCACGTTAGTTAGTGGTCTCTATTTATAGACAAGTAAATATTTTGTCTTGTATAATCTATGGTTAGTAATTTTTTTTTTTTTTTTTATATCTAGCTTAATTTAATTTATTGATACTAAGTTTTCTATTTAATTTATTGTACGGAAATGGGTCAAATAATGTAAAAATCTTTTTAGAAAGACATGTATAAAGGTTGCATTATTTCGATGTGAATATTTATAACATTCCGTCTCTTGTTAGTATTGTCAGCATTGTGGATGCATAATTAAAAGCTGACGGGCCTTCATGCGTCAGTACGTTGCAGGATTTATATAATTACTAGCTGACCCGGCGAACTTCCTTCCGCCTAACAGTCAAAGAATGTGCATGTTTAGGATTTAAAAAAAAGTAATACACACCGTACCTACCCTTCCTACCCTTCCTACCCTACCTACCCTACCTACCCCACCTACCCTACCTACCCTGTCGTAATATTAACGCCGTGTCGTCGGCATAAGATATAATTTTGGCGTCTTTTATATTGAGATTACACAAATCGTAAATATAGCCCAGGAATAGCGTGGGGCTTGAAGAACATCTAAAACAAGTATTTTTCTGCTCATATTTCGTAATATTATCTATTCTAACACATTGGTACCGGCCGGCGGCCGTCGAAAAAGTCTGCAAATTGTTTCAGCGGCGTTCCCCTTATTCCTATGGTCTCTAATTTGTTTAGTAGCACAGACAAATACCGTGTCGAAGGCCTTGGCTAAATCAAGGAAGACCAGTGTCTGATTTCCTTTGCAGAGTTCTTCTGAAACATAATCAGTCAGGTTATACACCGCATCGGCTGTCGATAGTTTAACTCTAAAACAAAATTGCGCACGTAATAAGAAGTTGTTTTTTTTTTTTTTTTTTCTCGGTACTTAACTCGTCTACTGTTTATAATTTTCTCTAGTATTTTTGATATTGAGGGTAGTAATTGGCCTATAATTACTAACTAGCTTCCAGATTTAAAAATATGCATTATAACTGCCACCGCAAATTTCTTCGGAATGACAGATTCGAAATATACGCGTTAAGGGAGATACCAAAATACGCTTAGAGTTTACGGATCTTATTGCTTATATTATCCCATCCAACTGCACAGTCATCTTTTAGCCCAGAAACTATTCGAGTTATTTCATCTTCGTCAGTGTCCTGCATCGCAAAAGATTACAGGTTACAGCTATTTCTTGATTTTTGGAAAGGTCGGCAAGAGTTTTTTTCAACATCAAAAAAAGTTATAAAAAAAAATAAGAAGGTAATGCCCCAACCCACCTCGGGCGGCTCCCTTTGTAATCATCATGCAGAGTTATACGATAAGACGGAGTTTTGTGTTGCAGGCCCACGCTGGACGAGATCCAGAGCTGGGGGCAGTCGTTCGACCGCCTCATGCGCAGCGCTGGTACGTAACCCCCCCGCACCCCGCCGCTCCGCGCGCCGCACTACAATCATAATCATCATTTATTGCATTCATGTAGTTTACAAGTTGTTACAAGTATATATAGGTTTCATACATAAACCCTGCAAGGGCACAGCAATACAAATAGTTTAATGTGCTACAGTATCACAATATTAAAATCACTCTGCTTAAACAATTAATACTAATTTTAACATGTTTATTAGATGATGGACATCTCATTTGTTATTTAAATATAATATAAATAAGTTACTGTCATGATATAATATAGGATAGGGTTAAAACAATTAATAGGTCATCATTTCCATTCATAAATTAAAATAAGACAAAAAGTTAAATAAAAACAAATAGCGATAACAATAATAATCATGAAACAACGTATCGTAACATAGGAAGGTAGTAAGTCAAGAGTGAGGTGCTGTGTATTATGTACAGGTATGAATTTCAATGTCAAGATTTACTTATCGTCAAAGAATTCCTTTAGAGTGTATGTAATACGATTTTAATATAAGGTATATTTGGAGACTGTTTTTAAATTTATTTTCATATGACCTTAGTTGAATTTGGAAACTTATTATATATTTTAACGTATATGGCTAAAGGTCCTGAATAGAACATAGTTAATTTTGAGCTTGGTAAGACTAATTTATTTTTGTTTTGGCGTCTAACACTGCGATGTTGCGGGCGAAGGTCTTTAGTGACTGGGAATTGACTGGTGTTTTCTTACAAATTTGCTAACTTCTAAAATGTAGACACCAGTTAGTGTAAGGACTTAGTATTTTATAAAGAATGGCTTGCAGCTTTGTGTTATCTATATTATTTATATATATATTGGCAAGAATTCGTATACATTTCTTTTATAGAATAGAAAGTCTGTCTTTGTCTACACCATTTTCCCACACCAGGATTCCATATTTTAGCCAGGAGTATGCGTAGGCATAGTATGCTATTAGAGGAGTTTAAAAATCGGTAGCTCTTTTAAGCTCCTGCAAGGCATATATAAAGTTGGCTAGTTTTTTTTGCCAATGCATTTATATGGGCTTTCCAGTTTATGTATTGCAGGTTTATGCTGTTGCATAAGTAATCCATGTCCAATTTGCGTTTTTGGTTTGGTCTATATTGCATTAGCTTTATTTTTTCAAAATTTAACTGTAAGTTATGATCCTTTAACCATGCTATTATTTTGGAGAGCTTATCGTCTAGACTAAGTTTAGATTTACTTTATTGGTGTAAGGAAAATTTATAGAAATATCGTCAGCAAATAAAATACTTTGAGCGTCAATTTCTTTAGGCAGGTCATTAATATAAACTAGAATTAAGAAGCATCCCAAGACGCTGGCTTGTGGTATTGACATTGTTGTTTTTGCTTTATTAGATCTTACGCGTGTTATTTGGCCAGTGTGCGGGTCGCTATATTCTGCCTCTACGAATCGTTCCCTATTATTACGTACGAGCAGAACCACTTGTGTGCTGTACCTCTAACACCTATTGCGTAGAATTTATTAAGTAAAATTTCGTATGAAACTCTGTCGTAGGCTTTGCTCATATCCAGTAAAATCCCTACTGCATAATTTTTGTTATTGATTTTATTTAAAGCTTCCTGGATATACTTAAATATTACTAATGTCGTAGATCTATTTTTCCTGAACCCATTCTGGCTATTAATGAATATTTTATATTTTTCACAATAAGAATAAAGTCGTTTTGACATAGCAGTCTCTAATATTTTTGAAAAGGTTGGTAGCAATGCTATCGGCCGATAAATACTAGTGTCAGTCTGGTCGCCCTTTTTGTAGATTGGTTTCACTATCGATACTTTTAGCAGGTCGGAAACTGAGTATTCATCTAAAGACTGATTTGTTAAATAAGTTAGCGGCAACGTTAATTCTACAGCGCATGCTTTTATTTTATTTATTTTTATTTTATTTTATTACTTTTAGGAAATCTTACAGCTAATACATTTCTATAAAACTAGTACAATGTGTAAAAGATGGCCAATTACAAGTTTCCACAACTGATTAATGTGAGTAACATTGACAAATACACGCAAACAGCGACGTAAGAGATACGCAAATGATATAACTCACTCTCAAAAAAGTACAATAATAAAGAGAAGAGAGAAAAAAAAATGCATGGTTATACATCAAAAAAACAATTGTTCAAACTTTTCTTTACTTTCTTAACGCTACTACAAAACAAATCCAAATCAAATCAATGTCGACATTCTGACACACCATATTGAAAGTACGACAAGCTCTTATCACGTACGAGTTCTGTCTGTAAATAGTTCTGACTTGAGGCACATGAAGATGACGTGGTCTCCGAAGAAACACACTTGGTAAACGAAGCCCAATCTTGCCCACCAACTCAGGGACATCAGTAGATCCGTTCATAACGCTAAACAAGAAAGCAAGATCTGCGATTTTCCATCGCTCGTGTAGAGGAAGAATATGAAATTTTTTACACCGACTCATTTAATTCGGGAGATAGGTATTTGAGCGATATTGAGTGTACCTCAAAAATCGCCTTTGTATACCTTCAAGCCTATTAATGTATACATTATAATTAGGATTCCAAACCTGAGAAGCATATTCAAGGTGGCTACGGACAAACGCACAATAAAGAATTTTCATTGTTTTAACATTCTTAAAATCTGAAGAGACCCTAAAAATAAAACCCAAGGCTTTAGAAGCCCGGTTAACTATATTATTAATATGTGCATCAAACAGAAGCTTAGAGTCCAAAATTACACCAAGATCCCTGATGACACTCACTCTGGCTACCAAAACATTTGAAAGCCTATAATCAAATGTAATAGGGTTTGGCTTACGCGTAAATGTACATACATAGCATTTGGATACATTTAAATCCAACCTATTCATAGCACAATATTCGTGGAACCTGTCTAGATCATCCTGCAATAGCCGTGCATCCTCAACAGTTGACATTTGACCTAAGATCTTCATATCATCCGCATACAATAAGACTTTAGAGTTAAAGAAACAAGAGGCAACGTCATTTATAAAAATATTAAATAAGAGAGGTCCCAACAAGGATCCTTGGGGAACACCCGACGGAATGTACATCGCTCTTGACGTATACCCGTTGAGGACCACCGTCTGGCACCTATTCTCCACGTATGACGAAAACCATCTAAACAAATTACCCCTCACACCAACCAACAAAAGTTTACGCAGAAGAAGCGCATGATCAATTCGATCAAAACACTTGCTGTAGTCAGTGTATATAACGTCGACCTGAGACCGTCTGGACATGTGATCTGTAAGATAGTCACTACAGATCACAAGATTGGATGTGGTCGAGCGACCCTTTAGAAACCCGTGTTGCTGTTCACAGAAACTTAATTTAAGAGAAGAAGAAAGTTGTCTGTGCACAATTTTCTCCATTTTATAAGTATAGGCGGTAGCTCGGCATGCCCATAACTTCGCTTATTAGGGTCCCGTGTCGTGTGTCTGTCTGTCTGTCTGTCCGTCTGTAACAGCCAATTTGCTCCGAATCTAATGGACAGATTAAGTTGAAATTTGGTACAAGTATGTATTTCTGTGACCCAAATACGGACATGTAACGAAAATATATGAATTTTGAATATGGGGGTCACTTCTGGGGCAAACAAGAAAAAAAAAAAGTTGTTCAAACTATACCGTGTGACATATCAAATGAAAGGACTTATTGCGAGAATTTCAAATATTTCTTTTTTCATAATTTTAAAATAAATATATTTAAGAAAAGAGATGAAAATTGACCATTCCCCCCTTATCTCCGAAACTACTGAGCCCAAAATTTTGAATACAGAGTATGTTTCTTTACCCATAAATTACAGGAAAACCTATAAGAAGTCTATGGTCTTAAAATAACATGGTAAATCACTCAATATTGTGCGTATAAAGTTTGCAGTTGGAATGTATGGGAGAACATGTTTTTCGACAACTATGTTGTTTGTAATTGGGATAAATTCATCCCAACTACGGAACTCTTCATTGTGCGTGGTCCGACAAGCACTTGGCCAGTTTTTTCCTTTGACTCGTGGTGTACGAACGACTAGAATGGGAAATGTATTTATTGATGTAATAGACCGTGACGGTCGCCGCGCTTCAATGTCTTACTTATTCATCTGCATACTACGTAACATTATCATCATTCTCCTACCCTTATTCTAATAGAGACATGTATAAATAGTTTCTACTTATCTTACGTGTTACAGCCGGACGGAAAGTATTTCGCGACTTTCTGCGCGGTGAATACTCTGAGGAGAATATAATGTTCTGGCTTGCGTGCGAGGAGCTGAAGCGAGAGACCGACCCCGACGCCGTCGAGGAGAAGGCGCGTTTCATCTACGAGGACTATATCTCCATCCTGTCGCCCAAGGAGGTAAGGTCGCGTCCTCCCGCGTCCCCGATCCGTCCTCCTCTGACGTAATAAAATCGCCGCGATTTTATTACGTCCGTGCGTACGTGAGTTTATGATATTTTGAGCACCTTTAACATATTTAGCGCGTTGGATTCTCAACGTTCGGCTTAACACCGAGAGTTGAAAATACAGTGCGCGATAAAATCCCTTCGCGATTTTATTACGGCCGTGCCTACGTCGGCTTACTGACCGCCGCCGGTTGCAGGTGTCGCTGGACTCACGCGTGCGTGAGGTGGTGAACCGCAACATGGTGGAGCCAACGCCGCACACCTTCGACGAGGCGCAGCTGCAGATCTACACGCTCATGCACCGAGACTCGTACCCGCGCTTCGTTAACTCACCGCTCTACAAGACGCTGGCGCGCCTTTCGAGCGCGGAGCCGCCGACCGCGATCCCCGCGACCCCCGGGCCCGCCGGGACCCCAGCGTCTCCCGCACTGGTTGCGCTGGTCGCGCCGGGCGAGCCCGCTACGCCCAACGCGCTCCCCACGCTCCCTGCGCTCCCCGCGCCACCTGCGCTCCCTGCGCCCCCTGCGCTCCCTGCACCCCCTGCGCCGGCCGCGCCATCCGCGCCCCTCGGGCTGGCGCAGCCCGCGCAGTGACGTCATCTGCACCCTCCCCACATGTAAATAGACTCGATATACATTCATTTAAACGGGTACTAATTTTGTACATAGCTAGGTTAAGTGTGAGAGTAGGAGCGGCGCGCAACGCTGCGGCCACTTCGCTGGTCCACCGACCCGCGCGCATTGCGCTCGCGCCCCCGCCCGCGCCCGCGATTGCACGCCGCGCGTCGAGCAAAGTGCACCGCGCACCGCGGCGATCTGCGCGCATCTAGTTAGAAGCAATAAAGGTGGACCAATTAAGTTTGCCGAGGAGTCAACGAATAAATAAATCAGTTAATGTAAAAATGCGTTTTATTTCTTTTAATGTACCGCTTAATCCCCAAAACGATCAGCGCGTTCAAAATAATGTCACTCAATTGTTCGGTAAAACTGCTCTCTGTCGGCGTGATCACGCATTCGTGTTCGCCAAACAAAATTAACACGGCCGTCTTAAGGCTCATGCAAACTGGCGCGATATCGCGGGCGCTACGAGCAGCGCGACCCTAGTATATAGCGCCCGCCATATCGCGCTGGTCTGCAAAGCCTTTACTCGTTCCCTGCATCCTAATCGAAAGTGAGTATATATACGCAATTATGCGATCGTTTACGCCTTTACCTGAATAATGGTGTACATTGAGCGACTTAACTGATCGCGTGCTACGAGTATAAACACTGGAGAAGCCTTACGAACACTTCCCCCTCTGTAAAAGTACAAGAACATTTGCTCGGTCTACCACGGTCATAAAAACTACTTTCAAATCGATTCTAACGCACTTCTTTAATCGTTTTCGAGACGCGCGGTTCTCATTCAGTGCTCCATGAAAATGCCTGGTTGTGCTGTTAAAACTTGTAAAAAGCGTTCAAATACATTAAATTTAAATAAAAACTGAATAACCTTCCATATGTAAGTTTAAAAAAAATATTTTTTCATCTTTTGATTGAAATTCAAAATCCTAACCTCATAATACATTTTTACTTTTCATTCGATTCACCCATGATTCAACATAAAACAAGGCATGAATCAAGAGTATTTCTCTCGCATTGCTTTTGTGACGTCACCATGTCGCGCTACACCTCGTTTTTATGTTCATAAGGTTTTAAAAAAAAAACTTCCATGACAAAAATGTACGTCAAAATTGACATGCACTTGACATGCAATTATGTCTTCTAGCAAAAAAAAAATGCGAAACTAGCCTAACCCTACGGGGGTTGCGGTCATGTATGAAACCAAAATTGAAATGTCGATAATTTCTTAAGACGAATTACTTACTTTATTTTATTGGTTAAAAAAAAAAACGGTTTTTGGAACGGCGAAAACTGGCAGAAATCATCACGTGAAAAAGCGTTCATAATTGCGACTGTCTTCTTTTAATTTATTTATTTATTTAAACTTTTCACACTCAAACGGTACAAAGGCGGAAATTCGATAGAGAGAGAGAAAGAAAGTGTGAATTTAGCCAAAATTAAAATACAAGATGGCGATTCCACGGCTGAGTTTTATTTTATTTTTTTAATATAAATTTGATCAAATGATCAAATTTTTTATCATGGCTCGTTTTCATCGTTTTTGTGGGTGGTAAAGTCGACAGTGAGGTCAAAATGTAAATCCAAGATGACGGTTGCGTACATTACAAAAAGGAACCCTCAAAAATGTATACTCTGTATCCTTTTTTGCCCAAACCATCGCCCAGTGCAGACGTGCTGTCCAATTTCTTAAGAAATCTATTACTACTCTAATTGCGATAATAGTTCTACTTACGGGTACAATAAATTAGATAATTAAAAAACTCTGCGAGGAGTCACCGCGTCAGAAGCCCACCGCGTCAGAAGCCCCCCGAGCCTTAACCCGCGAGAAAGAGAGCTGTCTAATAATTGCTATCCCTTTCTGGCATCGGTAGTGTCGGCCAGGTGGACTATAATTATTGTAACGCATAACAGGGTAGGTATAAAAGTCTCTGTCAAACTTCCAAAGATTATAGGTATTTAACTAGGGTGCTAAGAGAGAAAAAGGTGTGTCATTCCACACCTACTCTCTTCCAGAGGATAAAAAAATTAGACTGGTGATCAAGAAGATCCCCATGGAAATCTCCCCCGCCGATATTTTAGCTGAACTTCAGTCACAAAAAATCCCTGTAGATGAAGTGCACCGTATGCACTGATCGCGCGGCAAGGAAGCATACGACATGGTTCTCGTTGTGTGCTCCCCTACCGAGGGGCAATACCCCATATTTAATGTTAGGACTATATGCAACCTCATGGGCTTCACTATTTAAAAGCCCTCTAAAAAAGGGCTATAGGTCAGTGTCACCGTTGTCAGCTGTATGGTCATTCTCAAAAGAATTGCCAGGCAAAACCCAGGTGCGTTAAGTGCCTGGGTGACCTCGGTACCAGTGACTGTAAACGCCCCAAGGACTATAACCTTTGTTTCACACAGCCAACTACCGTGGCTGCTCAAAAGCTCCTTAGGCTAGCTCAGCTAAGCTGACTCAGCGTTAAGTCGCTAGGCAGCAAAAACAAAGGGATTATCGCCCATTCCCATCCTCCCGGATGCCCGAGCGGCTAAGCCCTCAAAGGCCTTGTCCTTGGTCTCAGCTTCACCACCAGCAGGCTTTCCCAGCTCTGGCTATCCCGCGACCCCTCCCCCTCACTACCCCTATACTCTCTTATGAACCCGCGTGTCCGCAACCCGGATTCTCTGCTCCCCTCGCAGCCCCCGTATCTCTCGCATCCTCCGCTCCGATGACTCCCACGCACTATCTCCACGCCATACCCCTGATGTCTTTGACTTAACGCTCTTTAAGAACGTAAACCTACGAAATGAGTCAATAGAAACGGTACAAGAGTTTACCTCTGATCACCGTCCTGTTGTCATAAAACTAGTCTTCCGCATAGGTCCCTCTGACCCCAACCATCCCCTCGCCACTAAAAGGGTGATGGACTGGAGGAAAGTAAGCGCTCAGCTGAAACCCAACACGTCCCCCGTATTAAACGCCATTCCTGATCAATTCAATTCTATCGCTGACAAGACGGCCGTGATCGACTCTCTCCGAATACGTACAAACCATCCTGAACGATTGTTCAAAGGAGGTTCCAGCAACCGATCCCCGTTACTTGAAACTCCCGGACGTTGTGCGTGCTCTGTTGACTGAGAAGAACGCGGCTGTCCGTGCCTACAGCAATTTTCCTTGCGATGCTAACAAATCCCATATGCGCTACTTACAGAGATCTGTAAGGACACGTATATTGGAGCTGCGTGAAGCGGGCTGGGATAAGATGCTGAGTGACCTAAAGCCTACCCATCTGGCCTTCTGACAACTTCAGAGGAAATTCAGGTCCCACAGATAGCCGCTATGCCCCCTCTAGTCCGCCCCGATAAATCCATCGCCTTCGACGACATCAACAAGGCCGAGTGCCTTGCTGACAGTCTTGAGGCTCAATGCTCTCCCAGCTCCCTTCCAGTAGACAAAGGTCACCTCGAAGTAGTCGACGCCAAAGTCGAACGGAGAGCCTCCGTCCCTCTCGTAGACGACTCTGATTTTCCTCTGCTCCCATCGAACCAGATGATATGCAAAGATCATCAAAGTTTAAAAACCCGTAAAGCCCCCGGCTCAGACGGACTCACCAATGGGGTGGTCCAACTTTTCCCAGCCCACTTGATTATGCTACTGACCACCATCTTCAATGGTGCTCTAAGCAATAATATCTTTCCCCAGACGTGGAAAGTGACCACTGTCATAGGTATCTCAAAGCTTGGTAAGCCCAAAACTGAGCCCTCCAGCTACCGCCCTATCAGTCTGCTCAAGGTTGTCGACAAAGTCTATGAGAGGTTTATTTATAAGCATCTCAGAGACTATGCTGAGACAAAGGGCCTCATCCCCAACGAACAGTTAGGCTTTCGAACTGAGCACTCTAGCGTGCATCAAGTCCACCGATTGTCGAACAGTCAGTGGTGCTTTCACCAACGGCTTGTTGACAGGTGTGGTCTCTTTGATATAGCGAAAGCGTTTGACAAAGTCTGACCCAACGCCTTATTATATAAGTTCTACAAATTCGGTGTGCCTGATTGTCTCGTACTCACCTTACGAGACTACTTGTCAAATCGCACCTTCCACTATTGCATTGAAAGAGCCCTATCCTCCGCCCGCTTTATACGTGCAGGAGTTCCTCAGGGCTCCGTGCTAGCCCCCTTCATATTTACGCTTTTCACTAGCGATATCTCCAGACACAGATTGACGCATTTGGCTCTGTTCGCAGACGATACGGCGACCATCTGTAAAGGCAATACTTTCTTGATGCTCCTAAATCTACAAAGGGCTGTCGACAAGCTTGGCGCCTGGTTCAGAATGCGGAGAATCGAGGTAAATCCCGACAAAAGTCAAGCGGTTTTATTCTCAAAACCGAGTTCCAAACCCCACCCTCTCCTCCGACCAATCATCATGTTCGGCAAGCCGATCCCTTGGGAGAAGCGAGCAAAATACCTTGATGTGATTCTCGATCATCATTACATCTCGATCATTTCAGAGCACATAAAGACGGTACGCTCGCGAGCCGCTTTCGCTCTAGGTAGACTCCGCTACGTTCTGAATGCACGAAGCAAATTGTCACTTAATTGCAAATTGCGAATCTATCTATATATATATACTAGTATTTGGGCGTTGCGCGAGCTGCAAGCAGAGAATCCTTAGCACTTATAGGATTTTGTAATAAAATCTCTCAGTTGATTTACATAAAAGTCAGTACGAATAAACTATAAAATAATATTCCTTGTAAGTGACTATCCCCCGAATGCTGAAACGTCACTCAAAATTTAAGTAGCACTTAAATTTAACAGTTACTCAAAAGTGACGTTTGGCCATACAAAATTTAAAGTTTACGTTTAACTGCTCAAATTTTAAGCAGCCCATAAATGTTGAGTGACGATTCAGTATTCGGGGGTAAGTAAATAATGAAATAAGTTCCTACTTTTATGCTTTTCAAAACTACTCTACCCCAGGGTAACATTTATTTATTTATTTAGCATGTGTATGGGAGTATGCAATATTACCAAGGTCGCATTGATTTTTTATTTCCTGGTTCGATTCACTCACAAGATAGTAATTTCCGCGCTACCAGAAGATTTGGTTCCTGATGCGTTTTATTTCAAGGTATCCCCAAGCGACAGTTAGAGTAACAGTAAGAGACAGAGCGAAAAGATTAAGTGCGCCTTTTGAGGCTCCTTTCTTGCACGTGGTAAGAGAGAAAATCAAATTGAGAGTAAAAAACAGAGTGAGAGTAACAGAAAGAGTTAACGTGAAAGTAAAAGCCACAGAAAGTCATGTCCAATTTTCATTTTGACTGCCATTTTGATACTCCTTACTCTCTTTCTAATTTTCACAATTTTTTTCCAAATTCGATCTTTTTGTTAACATGAACCTTTAAGCAATACATATTTTGTCCGTCTGTTCGAATTTAAATAATTTCATAAAAATCTATTTCTATTTACATCATATAGTTTCAAATAATACGGCATTCTTGAATAATTAAAATTTGTCTTTTATTAAATACTCAAAATATAAAAGGAATGATTAAATAAAAAAATGAGTGTAGTTATTCTAAAAAGCTTTTAAACTGAGACGATGACGAATACATCACAAGAAACTGATTTTAAAAAAACCTTATAAAAAGAATAAGATTTGGATATTGATGAACATAATTCTCGCATGGTAATTAAAACAAACAAACACGTCATAGGTAGTACATACATCGCTTTACATCCCATCATCTTTTTATTCCAGTACAAAGAAAATAACCAATTGAATGAATGAATGAACCAATGACTCTACCTACACCTTTGCCAGTGCAACTTGTTACTGATAAGACAACAAATCATAACTCATAACTCATTCAACCAATACAATGACTCTACCCACACCTTTGCACACTACGACTCATTACTGATAAGACAACAACTTTTACCCATTTTAACGGACATATCCGTCCCGACCGATCCACCACAAGTCAGATAGCATCCACAACTTGACATCGAATCTCATCCTGACTTTCGCGCCACAAACAATGCAAGACATCCTAGCAATCAACCGACACCGACCACACTTTACTGACCCCCCATCACCGGTACGAAAACTCACCTCAACGACGAATTCGCAATCACTCCGTTCTATTGACTTCATCACCAAACGGAGTATGTTCTCGGCAGTAAGCCGACTCTGATCAGAATCCAAAACCAACTACTTATAGATCGGACAGTTAACCCGGCAATTACCCGCTTCCGATCTACAATCGGAAAGATTCCCTACAGACCAACATGGTTCAACGGATCTCACACTGAGACGCATATCATCAAAAACTAACCTCTTTGATCCGTTAATTTATTTATAATTATAAACAGCTTAGACCAGAGTTATTATTCGACATAACGCTCAATGTACATCTGCTACAAACACAGGTTATAAAATATTTATTTTTCACAGTTAGTGTAATGTAAATAATATATATGCCAACAATATATAATGTGAATGATGATATTACATTACTTAATTTAAAAAAGCTAAAACAAATTAAATAAAAAACGCTCATTGAATAGCAATGTCAACATGATTTAATGATTAACTTAATTGATTTGCCTACAAAGATCAGAGGTAAACAGTTTTAGACTTATTCTGGAAGCTCTACATTAATTAATTTATAGGAGCTCCGGTATTATTACATTTTTCGCGTACGGTTTGCCATCTAAAACCCGATCTTTGTGAATTAAAATTTTGATGTATTCCTTTTTGGTTGCTCGACCTAGCGCGACGTACAATTGCCCGTGACTAAACATGTCCGACCTAAGATCTACTCCGACCCGGCTCAGGGTTTGGCCCTGACTTTTGTGAATAGTCATCGCGTAAGACAACTGTAAAGGAAATTGACGGCGGCACATTTCGAATGGACTTTTGGGATCAATAGGACCCTTAAAAATAATACGTGGAATTAAATATTCATCTGTAACCGACGATTTTTGAACGGTAATTAAGCGTGGCGACGTACCTGTTACAATTACTTTAGTTCCGTTTACCAATCCGTCGTTAAAACTGAGATTACGCATGATCATACAAATACATCCTATTTTGAGCTTAAGATCGTGCTCTGGTAAACCTCTTGGTTGCATTCTGTTAAGCGCATCTGGCCCTAAAAATAATTCATCTGCATTTTCATTTTCGACTTTATCGATGGAGTAGAAATGCAGTGTTTCTCCATCTAACCGATCGAGTATTAAGTTATTTATTTCTCGAACGGCGTCGTTCCGTGTGCATAAAATTGCTCTATGTATGCTAGCACAGGATTCTATATTTAGAACGGGGAAAACAAAGTCAATCAAATCGTCTAATTCTGATACAATTTCAATACCACCTAAATCAACTAAATTTTGAATATTTTTGCCAATTACAAAAGGATGAGATGTTAATTTATTTGAGCCTAAATTTAATAAAAATTCTGCAAACTCTACGTCATCCCTGCATCTTTGCGAAGTAGCTAGGGAGAAAGATTTTATACTTTGCCAGATGCGCGATGTTTTTACTGATGCATTTAATATATCTGAATTAGTTTTTGCATTTGTAACTACAGGGGGAATTTGTCTAAAATCCCCTGCAAAGATAATAATTTTGCCACCAAAAATTTTATCATTACGCATGAGATCACGCAACGACCTATCCAGTAGATGAATCAAAAATTTGTGTGCCATAGGGGCTTCATCGTATATTATAACGTCCGCGTGTGATATTAATTCTGCTCTTTGCGTGCCGTTTGGGATATTCCAGAAGTCATTATCGTCTACCAGATCTATGGGGAATTTAAACATGCTATGCGCCGTGGTCCCTCCTTCGTAGTTTTGCGCCGCGATGGCAGAACTCGCAGTACAAAGAACTATTCCGTTTAAGTTACCGCGTACGTACGCAGAAATAACTTTAAACAATAACGTTTTACCGGTACCCGCGGGACCATCAACGAAAATCGCGGTATCATTAACGTCACGGAAGTCAGTATCGTTACAAAGTTTTACAACGTAATCAAAAATACAATTTTGCTCTCGAGACAAGCGAGGAATCCATTGATCTGTAAAATGTTTCCATGATTCGCAGTTGTGTTCTACGCGTTCCCTGCCTAACTTGGTAGTGGTATCTTCGATTTCTGGCAAACCGTGTTGTTGTAACGTCGATCCGTGTTTCCGAAGCAACCTATTTATTTGAATGAGACACAAAGTGTGTACTCTTTCCATGTCCGCATCCGCACCTAACCTATATGAGATGTCATCGCTGAGTTGATTTTTAATAGTGTCCCAGAAAGACGCGACTGGAACACCGTTTACAGCCAAACAAACGAAGAAGCTACGAAGGCGTGGTCCCGTTAAAAAGCTTGATGCTTCCAACATAGCTCTTTCGTATTCGACTTCGTCATCGGCAAGACCAACTATTTTAGCAGATTCCTGAAAAGTTTTACAATCGGGACCACCAAGAGATTTAAGATCGGTGTAACTACGACACGAGAATTTTTTTAATAGAATTCTAAGATAAAACTGGTCACCTCTGTTAGTTGCGACCCAAAATAGACGCGCGACAAGCTCACCCTTTTGTCTTTTAGTAATGAATTTATGATTTGATGTTTCAAAAATTTCCGTATTTTTTGTTGAGGGACGCTTGGAATGAACAATGTACTGTTCGTAAAAGTCCAAGTAGGTCAATGAGTCAAATTCGTCTCTTACGGGGCGGTTAAAATAGGTAATAAGGTCCGAACCAGCTTGTTGCGCGGCTTCTACTTCAGTGCCTGGTTTAAAATAAACGGTTTGTTGATTTTCTAAATGCACTGACAGCTGTTTGACGTTGGGTTCGCGCGCGGTCACATCGAATTCTAACGTCCTCCAAGCGGCGTCGCTGGAGCCTATATAACGTTTTGTGACATACTGCTCTATTTCGTTATTTTCATGTTCTTCCGGTACGACAGCTACGCGCGATTCGTCAGGATCCTTAGTAGTAGTAGTGTAGAATTGGGGTTCCTGGATCAGGAGATCCAGGAACCCGCAATTCCACACTTGAAAATGGTCTATCTATCGATCAATCAATCAATTCATATTTGGGGTTTCTGGATCAGATGAAATCCAGAAACACCCAATTTCAACCATCATTCAGTACATTCGTTATGTTAAAGTCCTGTTTTAATAGAGGGGCAGCCTATTACTAACTACAGGACACAAATCAGATGAGAATCGGATAATGGGGTCGAACTCAAGACCGCATGCTCAGTTGTCATCATTCCACTATTCAAGTGTGCATATTTAGGGTATCAGTAATACGCAGTGCCTACTCTATATGACACGGCGCGGCAGAGCATTGAATATGGAATGCTCTCATGTTGCTCGCCGCTGCCTTATATAGGGCAGTGGCTATTTACGCTAAACTGTTCTATAAAGTACTCCATAGAAATAAAATAAACCATTTTTTTGTATTATTTTATTTTTAAATATAACAGTTTAATTATGACATTTTACATATAAACACTTATATTTTACAAAACGGTACTTAATTTTATTTAATCTATGGTTTTGGATTGATGTCATCCTGAATTCTCGCTATTAATTCTCTCGTACTGGAATAAATATCATCAAATAATATGGTTTTTACAACATGCTGAACACACACATTAGCTTCACAATTATACATCGGCTGTTCGGATTTTGGAAAACTGTTCGTATCGTAAATTTCAATCTTGATTATTTTTGCCCCGCGACTGACCGGTTTCTTTATATATTGAAAAAATGTTTGATCTGTTTTGGGTCTCTTACGGGTAAGACCTAGCGTTTTCTGTTCAGATGTTTGTTGAACTGCTGGTCGATTCATAGGCACAAAATTGAAAAGATCTTCAGAGTCCTGAAAAAATAAAAAAATAACTGCTTAAATAAGTCTTAAATCTTAATACAAACATTTTAATAAATACTGACAGTGGTGGACACCTATACTGAATAATGATTATCTATTAACGCTTTTATTTTTATTGTTAGTTATAATAGGTACTGTTTACGAAAAATATTATTAACACTTACCGACATTACACTATAAGAACGTTCTACCCGGTCGGGAGGAGTCACATGCAAAAATTGAATGATCCATTTTAAGGTTTTTTTTTTCATTTATATCATATTTTAATTTTAATTAATAGAGTTCAAAGTCGTACGTTTCTGTTCGATGTTGATATCGCAGACAAAAATGGTATGGTGAAATTGAAACCTCAAGACATCATGGCGTCAAACATTTTATTGTTTATCATAAGTACATATTGATAAAATAAATACTACTGTATGTTTGTTCACTGTAATCTTTACATACATTTTATTCAGAAGATACGGAAGGCAAAATCATCGTATGTAAGTAGTACTTATGTCATTTTTAGTGATTTTGCAAAGTTGTAATTCTTTAAATGGAGACGGATCAAAACAAAATAGCAAATCAACACACTATTGTTACGCTTGGTTTTGCCTGCCAGTTTTTAGTTTATTTATAAAGTAACGTAGGTAGGTACATCTTGTATGCTGGAATTGAACACAAGATTTAGTCAATCAATTTGTGATGTGGTTTACACCCTCAAGAAGTTTTATTAAAATTAATTATGGGTAACCTAAGTACCTCTTTTGTATGTTTGTTACTCAATCACACAAACTGTCTGATCAGATTTTGATGAAATTTAGCACACAGATAGTTTATAATCTGTATATGCACCTACCTTTCAATACCCACTTAAAAGGAGGAGACAAATCCAGGTGTAATAATAGTATGTGGTTGAGGAACAATTCTGTTTAGATCTACAATGCACTATCATCAATTTATATTTTATATCCTATAAGATGTACATAAAGTTGAAATTAAGTGGTCACAATATGTTGTCAAGTAATTTTTCTGCAACTTAAACATATTTCATATTTGGTTGGTGCATCTGACAAAGCATATTAGTTACACGTGCCCTAATCCTTAAATGGAATACCATCACGCGGATTTACTACTATTTAAGAGCTCACCTGAAGAAGCTGGCTCATAAGTATTCCTCTGCTAAAGGCAGTCACATCTTAAGTTCAACTTACCTAAGAAAAATCAATCTACTAAAATGTAAGTACTTACCCATTACTTTTTTTAAGTTAAATATTTTTTGCAACAAATTACTAGTTTTTTATTAGAATTTCTAATTAATGCATTTCTTACTAAGTTCATATTTCACTATTCAATTGTTTTAGTATTCTTTCAATCAAGTGTAATCGCTATTAATAAATTCATATTTTATTTATTTCTTAGCATTCAATCATTCAATTATTACATTCAACCAATCGTTTAATTAGTTAATTCATAATTGACTTATTCTTTGATTTCGTATATTTACAGGTCCAAGAACACAGCCGATCATCTATTCCCATCGGACGATGAATCGCTGAGTGACACACCAGTGAAACCCAAGCAGAAGGTGGTTAAAAAGCGTAAGCCAGCGTCAACGAGCAGCTCGCAACCGTCCACCAGTAAGAAACATAAGATTCACCCCATTACCCCTGCGACCAAGGCTACTGCTCGTGAGCTGTTTGGGAGTGACAGCGATGACGACGCGCTTGAAGTTAGTGGGGAGAAGAAGCCTCCTTCTATTTACTCCTACATTACGAGGAGATTGGCAAACGGCTTTTCCCGTCAAATGGATGAACAGAAGAAAGGTGCGTTCTACATTGAAGTTAAAATTTATAGGTCCGATGAGATAGAGCGTGTACATCCCGTAAATAGATGGCGTCATTCCATCATCACCATTAAAAATAAAGCTGATGAAGATTCTGAGTCCTGGAATCATATGAATGCGTTTATCGCAACTACTAGAAAAGAGTTCAAAAAATGTCCTCCAACATTTATAAGCTCCTATCAAAATTGTATTACTTGTAACATATCAGTACATATTCACGGCTAAATAATGTAACCCATATAAATATTTTATTGTAACATTTATCATGTTAAACTATCCATATTAATTTTATAACCTTATGTAATCGATTATTTCTATTAGGTAATTAAACTATGTAATGTGTATAACATTCGTTGTTTTTTTTTGTTTCCAGTTCAACCTGTCGATCACATCTCGCAAAGTTCTAATGTTATTATTAATAATGATACAAGCCAATTTGATATCTCAGAACAAGTATATGATACTAATGCTTATGAACCTAATTGTTTATCAAAGACTATTCATTGTGACAAATGTAAACTTGAGATTCCAGAACACAAATACAGATACCATAAAAGAACGAATATTCATAAATCGAATTGTTTAATGAAATCAAGGTTTGAAAATGTGGAAATTATAGCAACAGCTTTTAAGAATAGAATTATGACTTATCGCTTAAACCCATCCATAGAAGACGAGAACCTCATACCAGAGGCGTTCTTAGATGATAAGCGACAATATATCTTAGAAATCATTAAGTTTTTACTGTCGAAAAATAACTCTATCAAAGTTAACTTTGAACTGTTTGCTTATTTTATATTACCTAAATCAAATGAGCAGCAGTTAAAGTCATTTAATACGAAATATGAAATTATATACAATAGTACTGATTTTAATAAGATATACTCAAATTTAATAGAAGTATTTAAAAGAAAACTTACCGAATTCGAGCATTGTGAATCTGGATGGTCATTTGTTTCCATAAGTCATTTGGAAATAAATATAAATAAATATTGCCCTTTGCGGGGTGGTACTTATTTAGACCTACCTGATGTTATTAAAAATACAAAAAGTTGTTTGAATATACAGAATAATGATGAGTGTTGTTTTTTGTGGAGTATAGTCGCAGCGTTACATCCAGCGAAAAATAATGTCTGCAGGACGAACTCCTATCCACATTTTAGTTCAATATTTATTCTAGACGGGGTTTCATTACCACCTTCATTTGGCGATATCAAATTATTTGAAAAGAATAACTGTGAGTTAAGTATTAATGTTTACGGATTAAATGAATACTATACTGTAACCGGCCCTCTTTATGTGACGAGCTGTAAGAAAGATAAACATATTAACTTACTGTATTTTGAAAAAAACAACAAAGGTCATTACTGTTTAATTAAAAACCTTTTACGTTTAGTGCGACGACAAGTTTCATACCATAAAGGTCGAATGTATTTATGTGAGACTTGCTTGCAGTTTTTTACCTCCGAAACAAAGTATAATTCTCATAGTTGCTCCAAAATTTTAACCATACTACCTAACAAAAACAGTGCATTACAGTTCAAAAATTATGAACGAAAGCAAAAAATAAATTTTGTTATATACGCTGATTTTGAAAGTATATTAATGGACTATGAAATAGAGCAGAGTGATAAAAATACGATAAAGAAGAAACTACATCAACCGTCTTGTTTTGCATTTTATGTGTGTTGCTCACATGACAGCAGTTTAAATAAATACGTCACATATAGAGGGCCTAACTGTGTGGAAGTATTTATAAAAAAATTGATAAGAGAAGCGAAATTGATTCATTACATTTTGATGAAAAAGAAAGCAATGCGTTCTATGACAAGAGAGCAAATGAATAATTATCGTAAAGCAACTACATGCCATATCTGTAATCATTTGTTATTTGATGATAAAGTTTGTGATCATGATCACATTACATCCGAGTACAGAGGAGCAGCACATTCGCATTGTAATTTAATTTATAGAGTGTGTCCCTTTATACCGATTATATTTCACAACTTAGCTGGCTATGATTCTCATATATTTATAACAGAATTATCAAAGTATGATGGTGAGATAAAAGTTATAGCAGAAACTAAAGAAAAATATTTAACTATAACAAAAATAATAAATACTGGGAAAGGATGTAAGCCAATACAGATAAAATTCATAGACTCGTTTAAATTTCTTAGTTCAAGTGTTGAGAATCTATGCAAAAGTTTAACTGAGAATGATTTTATTCATTTATCGTCACATTTCCCAGACAAAAATCAATTCAATTTACTGCAAAGGAAAGGCATATTTCCGTATGAATATATCTGTTCATGGCAAAAATACAATGAAACACAACTGCCTACTAAGGATAATTTTTATAACACTTTACAAATGAAACATATAACCGATGCTGAATATCAACATGCTCAGACTGTGTGGAAATATTTTAATATAAGTTCTCTCGGTGAATATACAGAGTTGTATTTAAAGTGTGTTGTACTATTATTATGTGATATATTTGAAAATTTCAGAAACATTTGTCTACGGCATTATAAACTCGATCCTGCATATTATGTAACTTCACCTGGATTGAGTTGGGATGCTATGCTACTTTATACAGGCGTGCAGTTAGAATTGATTCATGATTTGGAAATTTATGAAATGTTGGAGAAAGGAATACGTGGAGGGTTAGCTCAATGTTCTCACCGATACGCTAAAGCCAATATTTATTTGCCTCAATTTGATCATTCAAAACCATCAACATATTTAGCATACTTGGATTGTAATAACCTTTACGGATATGCCATGACGAAAAAATTACCGATATCAGGATTTAAATTCATAACAAATGATGAAATGATAAAGTTTAATGTACTTAATGTTCCTGATGATGGGGAGTACGGATACATTTTAGAAGTAGATTTAGCGTACCCAGATCATTTACACAATTTACATAGTGACTTACCTTTCGCTCCCGAGAAATTCAAACCTATTGGAGGGAAAACTCAAAAACTAATTGCAAATTTATATGATAAATATAAGTACATCATTCATTTCGTTCATTAAAAGAATGTATTAAAAATGGTCTTGTGTTGAAAAAAAATCATAGGATTCTTTGTTTTAAACAAGAATTTTTTTTGAAAAAGTACATAGACTTTAATACAAGATTACGGCAAGCAGCTTCAACATCATTTGAAAGAGATTTTTTCAAACTTTTAAACAACTCCATATTCGGTAAAACAATAGAAAATAAACGTAAGCATGTTGACGTAAAATTAGTTACCAAATGGACTGACACTTCGAATAAAACGAATAAGTTAATTGGTGCTGAGAAATTAATCACAAAACCTAATTTAAAAAGTGTTTCTATATTTAATGAAAATTTTATAGCTATACAGCTGAGTCCTGAAAAACTTGTTTTAGATAGACCAATATATATTGGATTTGCAGTTCTAGAATACTCTAAGCAACATGTATATAACTTTCATTATAATTTCATTAGGAAAAAATATGGTAGTAAAGCTAAACTCTGTTACACTGATACAGATAGCTTGTTATATTTAATACATACTGAAGACTTTTATAAAGATATGTGTGATAATTTGTCGGAATTTGACACAAGTAATTTTGAAACTAACAATCGTTACAGTATTCCTAAGGTGAATACAAAAATTCCCGGTCTGTTTAAAGATGAATTAGGAGGAGATCCTATCACTGAATTTATAGGTTTAAGAGCAAAACTGTACTGTATTAAATCATTAAATACACAAATTAATAAAGCTAAAGGCGTGTCTAAACCTATTACAAGATGTTTAAAGCCACATAACTATAAGGAGGTCTTATTTAAAAACTTAACACTTAAACGTAAAATGAATATGATTAAATCAATGAAACATGTGCTTTACTCGCAAGAAGTTAATAAAGTAGTCTTGAACAGAATAGATGATAAAAGGCAAGTTGTATCAAATCAAATTGAGACTGTTCCTTGGGGGCACTGTAATTACATATGTTAACTGGTTTTTATATTTAAATGTTCTTTAATAATTTAATTATACGATGTATATTTTTTAATTATTACTAATAAAAAAATTATTCACAACACAATACTTGACTTTTCATTTGTTGCCTTAAGTACCTAATACCAGTACCTATCACTTATTTTATTTCATTAATTAAGATTTTAAAATTAGTATTAATAAAACACAGTTTATAAAGTATTATTTTATTATATTGAACTATTGAACTTAAATATACACATTTGGTTACAATAAACTTAATAGACACAAACTTACACAGACCTAATAAATAACATTTTAAATCCATATTATGAAGTCGAACTTAACTTTTTAACTATTTTACTCACTAAATGCTCAGTTTCACACATGATATCATCATAATCACTTTTCACTAAATACTGTACATTCACGCTTGCACTGTCTGGTTCAGAGTCTATTTCATCCATGTGGCGACCGTCCAAATCATGTATAATTATTTTTATTAAGTGGCGAGCATGCCCTGGCTCTTTACGTATGATAAAGGATGTGTTTTTGAAAGATTTTGATTTAGTTTTTTTTTTCTTCTTTTGTTTTTGTTCTTCTATTTTTTGCTGTTGACTCTCTTCACACACACTTGCTGCTACTTCAGCAAACCAATTATCTTTATCTTGAGCATAGTAAAAAGGATATATAACTGGATCGGGAGTCAAATTCTGAAAAAAATAAAGTTTTATTTTGCGTTATTACTTATTAAACAGCACCAACTATGAATTTAATTGATAATAGTAGAACTAGCTTAGATACTTACGTTACATTGAGAGTTAATATTATCTAAAACGGGACTGTAGGATGGTGAGCGTGACATGATGCTGAAAAAAAGAGTATGCATTATTATTTTTTTATTAGATCAAATAATGAAATAATAAACTTAAAAATATTTACCTTGACAATGTCCTAATTAACGAAAACGATACGAAACGACTTACTTATGGAAAAGAGAGCAGCGAAGTGAAGTGATTGCTTATTTTATAATAAGTATACCTCTTACCTCAGATTACATATTATGTATAAATTTGAAAGATGAGAATATAATATTTCTTGTACTCAACACAAGTTTCGACTTGTTAGTTAAACAAGTATATATGTGCATGTTAAGTAGTTTTTGAATTAATAGGTAAGATGAAGTTGATTAAGCAACCCATATCCCTCAATGTTAATAATATTAAATTAAGTGACTCCGTTCATCACATCAGACATAGCGCTTTATTGCCAAATACCATTCGCTGTATAATATGTGGCCCATCAAACTGTGGTAAAACGAATGTTATGATTAGTTTACTGATGCATCAAAATGGACTCAAATTTAGAAATCTTTATCTCTACTCTAAAACTACTTTTCACCCAAAATACCGTTTCTTGACTGAAGTTTTGAAAAGAGTACCGCAGATTAACTTCTACGAGTTCAGTGACGATAAAGATGTAATTTCTCCAAGTGAAGCTTTAACGAATTCTGTATTTGTTTTCGATGATGTTGCGTGTGCAAATCAAGTAAATATTCGCAATTATTTTTGTATGGGTAGGCATAAACAAATCGATTGTTTCTATTTATCTCAAACCTATTCAAAAATTCCAAAACAATTGCTACGTGACAATGTTAATTTTCTTATTATATTCAAGCAAGATGATGTGAATTTAAAACATATTTATGAAGAGCATGTTAGTTCCGATTTACAACGGAAAGAGTTCAAGAACATTTGTCAAACTGTTTGGAGTAAACCTTATAATTTTCTACTTATTAATAAAGAATCGTCATTGAATAATGGAAGGTACCGACAGAATTTTGATATTTTTTTAAAATTTGACTGACTGTTTTACATATAAGTAATAACATGAAGAAACAAATTCAGTATAGTTTGTTCTTTAGCTGAAAGTAGTTGCTATATAACAATATGGAGAAAAATATTAAAATAGAATTAATGAAGTCTGTAGACTCCATAAAGAATAAAATAAAACAATTGAAGGACCAGGAACACTCAGTGAACTTGTCACTCGATAAAATGCTAAAACATGTCACAGATCCCCTTAAAACTCTAGTTGATTCGAATATAAATAATATGGAAAAAATAACACATTTACAAAATACAACACTCACTAGTTCCGGAGATAATGAATTGGATGACATTAATACTAGCTCATCTACAAAGTTTGAGGACTGTTACGAACCAAAACTTAATTCTACACAATTGGTTAAAAAGGCTCCTAAAATGAAATTACCAGATGATTTAGAAATTTCATTAGAGGTTCCTGATATCTATGATATTCATGATGATTTAAATGTACCGTTTGGAATAAGAAGTGAAAACAAAATTTTATTAATGGGAAATTCGGTCGTATCATTTTCTAAAATTGATAGTTTGAATAACGATAGTGACATTTTGATTAAAATCGATGATAAATCCTACAATTTAACTCCTGGCCTGAAAGAACTTTTACTTCGAAAGAAACCTGATTTAAAATTAATATCCAGCAAAGATAAACTTGTCTACAAGGATATATTGCATTATACAAATGCTCATAAAAGAGACTTCAATCCTAAAGGGCAAATAAAAGGTGATAAAGGAATAAAATATCGCGAAATAATCAGACCATTCTTTTCCGAAACGTCAAATGATAATATTCACACTAAACTTGGAGGAAACTTGCCAAATTTAAAGAAATACAAAAATAATACTGACCTGGTATATTGGGACGACCCCAATGAATTGGTTGAGAGACTGAAACTATTAGTTGCTTCAAGAGATGCTGGCAATACAAACCATGATAATGAAATTTTATCGATAATAGAAGAATTAAAGGAAGCTGACATAATTAAAGAATAAATAGTAGCACTAACACGGTTTTCTTTCAGTATCATTGCTGGATTCAACCCAAATGTTTATATGTATACTGAATTCTGAACATGAGTAAAGCCGATGTGGTAAACGAAATTCATAAAAATGCAAGGATAAACTTTCCACGAAGACATGTTATTATGAAAGACATAGATGACCTTTGGCAAGCAGACTTAATTGATATGCAATCAATTTCTAAAGAAAATAAAAAATACAGATTTATTCTTACTGTTATTGATACATTTTCGAAATACGCTTGGACCTTTCCTTTGAAAAGTAAAACCAAAGATGATGTATGCAACTCTTTCAAGATTTTGTTGGATAAAGGGCGTTTTCCCAAAAATCTGCAAACTGATAATGGAACAGAATTTTATAATAATAAATTTCAAAAACTTATGAAATCTTATCATATAAACCATTATTCAACTTTCTCAACAAAAAAGGCATCAATAGTTGAGCGATTTATCAGAACATTGAAATCTAAACTGTATAAGGAATTTAGTTTAAAAGGTGACTATAACTGGTTAAACAATAACCTTAATAATGTTATTTACAAATACAATCACACCTATCATCGGACTATTGATGAAATCCCCGCAAACGTGGATAATACTAATAAAGAACGCATATTATGCAGATATTTCAAGTTAGTGAAATCCAAGAGTATAAAAAGCAAATTTAAAATTGGTGATTATGTACGTATCAGTAAGTACAAAGGAACATTTGAAAAAGGATATACCCCCAACTGGTCGACAGAAATATTTAAAATTCGAAAAATACAATATACAACTCCTATAACCTACTTAATTGAAGATGCGATTAGAAACCAACCCATTTTAGGTGCATTTTATGTACAAGAACTGCAAAAGACAAAACATCCTAATTTATATCTAGTCGAGAAAGTTCTTAGAAGTAAAGGAAATAGGGTTTTAGTAAAATGGTTAGGTTTGTCTTCTTCTGAAAACAGTTGGATTGACAAATCAAATATTTATTAAGTGTTCGACCCATGATGCATCAGTCTTATGATGGGTATTGGAGAGAGCAGTCTTCTCAATTGGCTTATAAATAATTTACCATTTGAATTACATTTACCAGGATACAATTATTGCGGACCTGGCACTAAATTAATTAAAAGGCTTACACGCAAGGATCTAGGCATTAATAAATTGGATGAATATTGCAAAGAACACGACATTGCCTATCACAAGTCTTCAAACTTAAAGGATCGACACAAGGCAGATTTAGTTTTGTTAAATATGGCTAAAGAGCGAGCACTTGCCTCGGATGCGAGTGTAGGGGAAAATCTGGCAGCAAATTAGTAAGCAGCGCTATGTCAACAAAAATTAAAACTGGTTCTGGCCTTAAAAAAGGCAGCAAAAAGTGTTCTCCAAAAATTACACCTGGAAAAGGGTTGTATAAATGTAGTAATAAATTTAAAAATGTTATCAACAAAACAAAAAGACGTATAAAAAAATTAAAACCAAAATGCAAAAAACTGGCGATAGAATTAGCCATGGCTGCTACCAGAGAATTAGCTAATGATTCATCTATTAAACTTCCTCGTGTTATTCCTATAACAAAATCTGGTGGAGTATTACCTTTGATTCCTATTTTTGCTGGTTTATCGGCAGCAGGTGCGCTGGTAGGTGGTGCAGCTGGTATTGCTAAAACCATAAATGAATTCAAGACGGCAAAAAAGTTGTATGCTGAATCGAAGAGGCACAATGAAAAGATGGAGGCTCTCTGCATCGGAAAAATACTTCACCTTAAACCACATAAAGATGGGCTCAGAATTTTCGTATCTAAACAAAAAAACTAAAATATCGGCTGCCTAAGCGAGCCTTGAGTAATTTGGACATTTTGAAATATGGAAATAATATTCCCTATTTTAGAGGTGTATTTATAAGAGATGAGCTCCCTAAATACCCTTTTAAAAAAGAATGTGGAGTTATTAATTTGGATAGCTCTAAAAATCCTGGTTCTCATTGGGTAGCCTATGTAAAATACAATGATTATGTTGAGTATTTTGACAGTTATGGAAATCTTAAGCCTCCAAAGGAATTTATAAAATATGTGGGTTCCGAAGTTCACTATAATTATAATAATATTCAACGTGATCATCCTTTCAATTGTGGACATCTTTGTTTAAACTTTTTGAAGAATTTTTGGTATAGTGAAAGAATAAAATGAGCAGAATCTTGCAATAGAGTTCAGTATACAAGCATGTCTACTACAGTTACCATCTCTGGAAATAAATCGGAACTGGTTACATACTTTCAACCAGCACTACATTTATCTGACCAATACGAGTGCGGTTTGCTATACTTTTCAGTATTAAATTCAAGACCAAATATTCCAGTTAATAACAGCAGTCTGTCTGTGATCAGAATCGAATGTGATCTTGTTCACGGTTCGTACTGCAACGGGTTACAAACTCATTTCATTCATGAATTTGTATCTGATACTGCTTCAAGTCATCAGTTTATGGAAATACCACAAAACGTTATTTATTACCCAGTAAACAAAAATATAATTTCATCTATATCTGTTAGGATTGTTGATCAATTTGGTCATTGCATTAACTTTGGAGAAGAATTTATTCAACTACGTCTTCATTTAAGAAAAACAAAATGATAGTATACTATAAAAACACCCCGGTGAAAACAAAACGTCTTAGTTCTTCTACGATTGCCAAAGTGCAGAGACGTAAGAAAAAAGTTAAGAAATTGACTGAACCAAACAAAGATTTTCTTAAAGCCCTAGGATTTAAAGTATGAATCTACTACAGATTACTGAATCACCGCACTTCGACACTTCGATTGAAAGTTATGAAGTCCATTCATATAATTCCTACAATAACAGCTTTAGAGAAAACGATGAAATCAGAATTCCCATACACCAACAAGACATATACGTGCTACCATCAGCCAGTTCAATTTACATCGAAGGTCAAGCAAAACTCTTCGGAAAAGATGGGAATCCAATCAAGAAAACTGTTACGTTCACTAATAACTCTGTTATGTCTTTGTTTCAAGACATCAGGTACGAAATAAATGGTATTGAAATAGACCGTATAAAAAATTCAGGAATAACGTCAACAATAAAATCATACATCTCATTGAATGAAGCAGAAAATAAAGTTGCTGCTCTGTGGGGTTGGAGTTTAGAAGGATTTCAAAGTGATGGACATTTTAGTGCTGTGATACCATTAAATAAGGTTTTAGGGTTTGCAGAGGATTACAATAAAATAGTTATAAATTGCAAACATGAACTTATATTGAACAGAAGTAACACTAATTTAAATAGTGTTATTCTTACTGATGATATTGCTCATTTCCAAATAGACATACAAAGAGTTCAGTGGAGGGTGCCACACATAAAAGTATCAGACCGAGAACGACTGACACTTTTAAAACATTTAGAAAGAGATAAACCTATTCAGATGGCGTTTAGAAATTGGGATTTATATGAGTATTCGTTATTACCTAAAACCACAAAGCATTCTTGGTCAGTTAAAACTGCTTCACAATTGGAAAAACCCAGATATGTAATTTTTTGTTTACAAACTAATCGAAAAAATAATAAAACTAAAAACAGTTCAGTATTCGATCACTGTGAAGTTACAAACGTTACGCTCTTTTTGAATTCACAATATTATCCATATGAACCTTTAGGTTTAAAGTTTTCCGAGAACAAATATAGTATATTATACGAAATGTTTGTGAAATTTCGTCAGTCGTATTACAACTGTCCAGTAGTAGTCGTATTAGAACTCCTTTACGCCAAGCAACGGGGCTTGGCGTAAAGGAGTTCAAAGAAAAAGCGCCTCTCTTTATCTTAGACTGCTCAAGACAAAACGATAACCTAAAAACAGGTCCAGTGGATGTGAGGTTGGAGATTGAGTGTTCTACAGCAATACCAGATAAGACGACTGCATATTGTTTGATTATAAACGATCGACTTGTGGAATACAAACCGCTCAGCAACATTGTGCGCAGGTTATCATGATTGCCATTGTAGATGTTCAAGGTTTTAAAACAGAAGCAAATGAATTTATCGTGAAGGAAATTGCTGTATTATGTAATAAAAAAATTCAAGTGTTTTTAATTAAGCCACCATTTCCATTTTACGATTTGACGAAAGCAGAAAAACGGCAAGTCAGTTGGATTGAACGTAATAGAAAGATATACTGGAGTGAAGGATTTGTATCTTACTCAAATCATCAGAATTTGATTGTAGATATTTTAAGAGATAAAAGTGTTTACACAAAAGGTTTGGAAAAAGTATTATGGTTAAAAAATATTTTGAATAATAATAATGTAAATAATTTAGAAGATGAAGGTTGTCCTAATTTATTAAGTTTGTACGATAAATATGTACATTCTTATGATGTGTATAGTTGTATTTATCATGACACAATATGTGCTTTAAAAAATGTAATATGTTTAAATAAATGGTGTATGGATAATAAATATTTCTGTTAAATATTTTTTGTTAAATTTTTCACAATTGGGTATTAAGTATCAGTTTCCTATCCCTACCAATCCCGTTCAATGTTAATCGTTATAAGTTGCTGGTAACAGATGTGCGATGTCATTACACTTTTATAATTATCTGTATCAAGACCTAGGAAGTGAGTTAACAGAACATGTCTCAAAATAAGTACAATCCTCGATATGACATGTATAATGCGTATAAAATGCGTGAATTTTAATTTAGTCAATATTGGGCAACGGCTGATTCAAGGAGAAGATTGGTGATGGAAATGGCTGACGCTAGGTTTTTTTATTGTGGAAATAGTGTAAATGATAAAGCAGCATGTTTTTCATGTAGAGGTGTTATAGAAGATTGGGAGATTTACGACGATCCTTGGATGCAACATGCTATACAGTTTCCTCAATGTTTTTATTTGAACGCTGTGAAAGGAAAATATTATATTAATAAGTGTCTGAAACAGTTACACTATTGAATTCAGAATAAGTCTACTTGTGCCTACATATTATTGAAAGCGCTATGTACCACAGCATTCGACTTCGTTGCAGTGTGAAGGTTCGATCACAAAGTAAGTAGTGTATGATTGGGGAGTTTTCGTGATCTGGTGGATTGGATTTGGGTGTTTCTGGATCTCATCTAATCCAGAAACCCTAAATTGATTGATTGATCGATAGATAACCCATTTTTAAGTGTGGAATTGCGGGTTCCTGGATCCCCTGATCCAGGAACCCCAATTCTACACTACTCTTAGTGATATATTTAAACAAATACTTAACGACCGTGCGTTGCGAGGAGACCTCCAAGTTGATATGAGCATCGTATTTTAAAAGAAGACTTGCGTTATAAGGAACTACCCAAGTATCATTTACAATAACATCGTTACCGCGTTATTTTATAGTTGCTTCGTTTTTACTGTCTCTACACAAGTTAATAAATCCTTTTTCATCAAAAAAAGTGGTGGAAAATGATTTTGACCAACTCTGGGCCCCTCGATATAAATCTGAAAAAAAAAATGTTCCAAGTCTCTTAACTTCCGAGATCTACCTAGAGGGGGGAAGGGCAAGGGGGGCAACTTTGAAAAATGGATTTTACTTTTCCGAGCCTCTTCTATACGAATCCGTAAAACAACAAAACACGGGACTCTTAGTTTCCGAGATACGATAGGGAGGGGGGAGAGTGGGGTGGAAAAGGGGAGGTTTGGGATTTTTCCCATACTCGTGAGAGTTACTTCTATACGAATCTGTAAAAATATACCCACCTCCCCCTTCACCATCTGGGAGAACAATTATGTCAGTCAGTGAGTGAGTGGTAATCGAGCTTTATATAGTATAATAACTAGTATTTGGGCGTTGCGCGAGCTACAAGCAGCTCGCGGGGTCGTGTTTTTGAGGAGTATTTCTTACCCTTGTAAAATTTTGAGAATTGGACAGTAATCCTTAGCACTTATAGGATTTTGTAATAAAATCTCTTAAATATTTTGTACGGATTTATGTATGGACTTTTAAGTAAATCAACTGAATGTTTTTTTTTAATCCTACAGTTGATTAACATAAAAGTCAGTACAAATAAAAAAATAATATTCCTTGTAAGTGACTATCCCCCGAATGCTGAAACGTCACTCAAAATTTAAGTAGCACTTAAATTTAACAGTTACTCAAAAGTGACGTTTGGCCATACAAAATTTAAAGTTTAGGTTTAACTGCTCAAATTTTAAGCAGCCCTTAAATGTTGAGTGACGATTTAGTATTCGGGGGTAAGTAAATAATGAAATAAGTTCCTACTTTTATGCTTTTCAAAACTACTCTACCCCAGGTTAACATTTATTTATTTATTTAGCATGTGTATGGGAGTATGCAATATTACCAAGGTCGCATTGATTTTTTATTTCCTGGTTCGATTCACTCACAAGATAGTAATTTCCGCGCTACCAGAAGATTTGGTTCCTGATGCGTTTTATTTCAAGGTATCCCCATTATAAGCATAATCCACCTAAACTACTCGATTTACATAACACTAAATCATATCTAAACTACATCTATATTAAGTAGGTATGTATATAAAAACTAAAGATATTAGAGGCCTAATCCACCTAAACTACTCGATTTACATAACACTAAAACAAATCTAAACTTCATCTATATTAAGTATGTATTTATCCAAAACTACAGATAACTAACTACAAACCTTTTTCCACACCACCCGAAGAGGTAAGGTTTCAGGCGCGTTTTTTTTTTGCGTGGTATCCCCAAGAGGCCTAATCCACCTAAACTGCATCTATGTACCTACATACATTATACTACACTTCCCTAAAATCAAAGTAGCTAATCACATTAAAATATATTTACTTGATATTAATAAATAGGCCTAATCCACCTAAACTACATCTATGTACCTACATACATTAATACATTATACTACAATTTTCTAAAATCAAAGTAGCCTAATTACGTTAAAATATATTTTCTTAATATTAATAAATAAACTGGATTAAATAAATATTATGTTAGTGTAGGTATGTTAGATTTTAATAGCAAATAATATATTTCCACTTAAAAAAATGATGATGTGGATATATTTAGTAACCTTTTCCGCTTAGTTCTCCCGTTGTCTTTCCGCTAAGCGGAAAAGGTTACTAAATATATCCACATCATCATTTTATTATGGATTTCCGCAAGGTCACGCCTGAATCAATTAACTATATTTCCACTTAACCATCACTCTCTAATCATCTTATTTTCATTCAGTTTCGATCACGCAGTAGGTAGGTATACTTGCATATATTATTACTATTAGGTAAGATAACAAATTATTGTAAATATTATTACGAAAAACAAAAAAATAAATTAGAAAATAATTATTAAATAGAAAATAAAAAAATAAGTAATACCTAAAAATAAATACTCTGTAAGTCAGTGTCACTGACAAGTGTGATATAGTATGTTATATGATAAAAGTTATACAAATACGTTCAAATATATTCTTAAACTATTACAAGTTCACAAGATTCACAACATACTTCTACAACGTTCTCTTATTATCCTTCTTTTCACATATACACACACACATACTTCCCCTTGACTTCATTCATAATCCTTTCAATCAACATTTTACATACTGCTTGCTAGCAATTTCACATATACACACACATACTTCCCCTTGATTTCATTATTCTAATAATTAAACGTGCCATTTAAAATTAGTATATAAGAAAGCAACTGTTATGATAAGTGAATCACAGAAGTTGTGTTTTTTTGTTCTTTTATAAAAATAAATATTTTATTAAATACTTTTTAACCGGTCTTTAACTTAAACCTAATCATTACAGTGTGTTTATAAATACCTAATAATAAAATTCACGAAAAACATAAAAAATATGTCAATTTTACCATTTTTTTTATTTGGGGTTTGTCACACCCCACCTAGTATAGGACGAGACTTTTAGTCACCTGGTGCACGGAGGGTTACTGGAATAAAAATATGATGGGATGTTGGTTGATTGCTGGGATGTCTTGCGTTGTCCGTGGCGCGAAAATCAGGATGGGAGTCGATGTCAACTTGTGGATGCTATCTAGCTTGTGGTGGATCGGTCAAGACGAAAGATATGTCCGTTAAAATGGGTAAAAGTAGTTGTCTTATCAGTAATGAGTCGTAGTGTGCAAAGGTGTGGGTGGAGTCATTGTATTGGTTGAATGAGTTATATGGCATGGAGTTATGAGTTATATGGCAGATACCGAATGTCTTGTTATTTTTTGCTAAAAAATAAAAAAATAATAAGCCGTGCACAGCTGTAATGCATGAAGGTGTGTGTGCTGTAGTAACAAAACTGTTATTAGTATGTATATTTAGGTTAAGGTATTTTATCTATGGGTCTTTGTTACCTGAAATAAATTGTTTATTATTATTAAATAGGTACACCTTTTTTTTTTTTTTGAGGGTGGGAAATCATCAAATAACTTCTCCCGCTATGGGCGGAGCGGGAGGGCGTGTCAGACTCTTACTGACTAAAACCCACCCGTGTTCCTTCGGTTGCCCTGTCGCCGGGGGCCACGATCTCCCTTTCGGTTTTCTTCGCAACCCCGGCAGGCATCGGTCCTAGTGGACCCCTTCAATTATGCTGACATCTCTTTGAGGCGCGCGTGGAACACAACGCGCCGTCGACCCGGGCCTGGTCCTTATCGGACGGTGAGCCACCCATTGCTCACCGCCCGCAAGCCCGCGCCTACGGTGGCCGGAAATCGCCTCGCGATTCCCGACGCCCTGGGCGTCTCCTCCTGCGGCGGTTAGGGGCGTGAGGGCGCGAGATTTGCCTCTTCCTCACGCGTTCCGCCTCCTCCTTCGCGAGCATTACCGCTTCGCAGAAGGAGGTGACGGCCTCCCATTTCCTCTCGCTCCCTACCATGGCCTGAACCAGGGACGGACGCGAGAGATCACCGCCGCCGATCGCCTCCACGAGGACACGGCGATGCTCCGCCCAAGCTGGGCAGACCTCCACCGTATGCTCCACCGTGTCCTCCGGGCGATCCACACAATGGTGACACCCGGGCGTTTCCTCCCGCCTTATCCTGTGCAGGAACCTCCCGAAACAGCTGTGTCCGATGAGGACCTGCGTCAGGCGGAAGGTGAGGACGCCGTGGCGCCTCTCAAGCCACTCCTCAAAGAGGGGTCTTATCGCCGCAATTGTGGCGTGCCCAGCGCTGGGTTGCGACAATCGCACTCTCCATGACGCCATGAGATCCCGCCGGAGCTCTGTCCGCTGAGCCGCGATTTCTCGCGGCAGCGGAGCTAAGCCCCGGCGCCTCGCCTCCTCGCGCCACTCCCAAATGTGCGCGAGGACAAATAGGTACACCTAAAGTGTAAACTAAATAGAATATTAATCTTGCATGATATTCTTTTTAGTATACGGTTAAGTTGTGAAATAAATTAATAAGCAGACCAAAAAATGTATGAATCAAAATGTAACTATTTTCAGTGACACGCGAGAACAAGTGCTTCAATATGCAATTCTTTTTCTTTTTAAGTTAGTTCTTTAATAATATAAGTTTTTTAGGTTCCATTCAAAGATATAGGTAAAAAATATAGGTAAATATAAAAAATCTGACCCGTCTCAATTCAAAAGGCCTTTACACTTTGACTCGGTTTGGAAAGTTTTCTTTATGAACCACATTTGCAATATGCTTTTTAGCGTTTTTCTTAGCTAACTAATAATAATTTTAATATGTATTATAGTTAAAAATTATAAAGAGCAATTATAATAACTAAGTGAGTATAGTGTACATATTAGTTCGTTTTTTTTTTGTTTTTTTACACACATGACTCTTTTTTTTTGCATACTGTTTTTTTAATACATGACCCATTTTTTTGCATGTTTTATTTTTTGTTTGTTTTGCATTTTTTTTTTGCAATACCTATATTTTTTTCTACAATCTTGTGTCTTCTGTTCATGGTCAAAGGATGATACGAATTGAGCATCGTCGTCGAAATAGTAAAAGCGTATCCAAAGTTTATGTCTATGATTCGAAACAATGTTCTGCGGATTCTGTTCTGTGATCCATGCAACTTGAATTTGGAGTGCGTTCTATCAGTGATCTTGAATGCGTCATGATGAAATTGCTATGCGTAGATTGTAACGACATGAATGTCACCGTGTAAATTTGCAGAATAAGTAAGTAGACTACTACGGCATCAATGGAGTTCCATCCAGATCTCATATTCTATGCTATACAAAAATCAAGGCTGATGACGCAACTAAAAATGTTTGTTTGTGAAGTAATATTATAGTGGTCAGGTTTTGTGGATATTCTGCAGAAAGCGACGCCTGGAACACGTTTTTAGATTCTTGTTTTCAAAATTATCAAAATTTAAATTCAAAGCTGGATCACGTTGTTACAATTTATTTTATGAAATGTTTTTTCAAATATGTTAAAACAAGTTTTTGCATAGTTCCATCAAGATTCGGAAGTTTCATTTGAATTTGCTTTTATGCGACGACGGTTAATCAATTTTTTCTTTCTTTTTTCTTTCTTCCAAACAGTTTGTGTATTTTTATATGCAATGTAATCTACATCAGGATATCATCAGAATGGAAGGTAATAAATTATTTAATACATTAATAATGAAAATCTTTTTACACATTATTGTCGATATTGTCAAAAAAAAAAATTTTTGTCGATAGAAATTTCGCATACAAATAGTTGAAAAGCGTTATGATAATTCAGCATAATTTAAACTACGAGCTTAATATCATGCTCAAAATTAAATGTAATTTAAAAAAAAAAACAGTTTAAAAAAAATGGCGAAGAATAAACATTAGTTAAGACAGCAACGTTAGACATTGTATTTAAACTTATTTCATAAGAAGCAGAGACAGTTAAGTACTGAAAACTACGGTATTAATTATTTTAACACCTTATTACAGATTCAACATAGTGAATGTACTTTGAAACAAACTAAGATAATTATGATAATAATTCATTATTATCTCAGTTCTTCGTTTACATTAAAATTTAAACGCTAATAGTTGGGGTTGAAACTGGAGTTTGTGAGAACCAGAATAAAAATCAGAATGAAAGTTGAAATAAGAGTCCAATGAAAGTTTTTAGGCTTCTTTCTTCCTTCTTCTTTCACTCAGGACCTACCTACCACCGGAAAGCTATCGTGACCTTATCCCTACGCTACGCTACGCTACGCTACGCTTCGCTTTACCGCTATCTAGTTTCCGAGATACGATGGGGGGAGGGGTGAAGGGAGGGAGAGGGGGGAGTTTTGAAAAAACTAATTTTGACCTACTCTGGGCCCACGGACATGAATCTGAAAAAGAAAATGTTCCGAGTCTTAACTTCCGAGATCCGCCTAAAGGGGGGAGAAGGGGGAGAGAATGGGGGGAATTTTGAAAAATGGTTTTTACTTTTCCGAGCCTCCTCTATGCGAATCCGTAAAACAACAAAACACGGGACTCTTAGTTTCCGAGATACGATAGGGAAGGGGGAGAGTGGGGTGGAAAAGGGGAAGTTTGGGATTTTTCCCATACTCGTGAGAGTTACTTCTATACGAATCTGTAAAAATATACCCACCTCCCCCTTCACCATCTGGGAGAACAATTATGTTAGTCAGTGAGTGAGTGGTAATCGAGCTTTATATAGTATAATATAAAACCCAGGAGAGGTGAAGGGGGGAGAGGGGGGAGTTTTGAAAAATGATTTTGACCAACTCTGGGCCCCTTGATATGAATCTGAAAAAAAAAATGTTCCAAGTCTCTTAACTTCCGAGATCTACCTAGAGGGGGGGAGAAGGGGGGCAAGGGGGGCAACTTTGAAACATGATTTTTACTTTTCCGAGCCTCCTCTATACGAATCCGTAAAACAACAAAACACGGGACTCTTAGTTTCCGAGATACGATAGGGAGGGGGGAGAGTGGGGTGGAAAAGGGGAGGTTTGGGATTTTTCCCATACTCGTGAGAGTTACTTCTATACGAATCTGTAAAAATATACCCACCTCCCCCTTCACCATCTGGGAGAACAATTATGTCAGTCAGTGAGTGAGTGGTAATCGAGCTTTATATAGTATAATAATGTTCCAAGTCTTAACTTCCGAGATCCGCCTAAAAGGGGGAGAAAGGGGAGAGAATGGGGGGAATTTTGAAAAATGGTTTTTACTTTTCCGAGCCTCCTCTATACGAATCCGTAAAAAAACAAAACCCAGGTTTCTTAATTTCCGAGATACGATGGGGGGAGGGGTGAAGGGGGGGAGGGGTGAAGGGGGAGAGGGGGGAGTTTTGAAAAATGATTTTGACCACCTCTGGGTCCCTTGATATGAATCTGAAAAAAAAAATGTTCCAAGTCTCTTAACTTCCGAGATCTACCTAGAGGGGGGAGAAGGGGGGCAAGGGGGGCAACTTTGAAAAATGGATTTTACTTTTCCGAGCCTCTTCTATACGAATCCGTAAAACAACAAAACACGGGACTCTTAGTTTCCGAGATACGATAGGGAGGGGGGAGAGTGGGGTGGAAAAGGGGAGGTTTGGGATTCTTCCCATACTCGTGAGAGTTACTTCTATACGAATCTGTAAAAATATACCCACCTCCCCCTTCACCATCTGGGAGAACAATTATGTCAGTCAGTGAGTGAGTGGTAATCGAGCTTTATATAGTATAATTTATCATCGTGCATTCGACCTATCATTACCTATGCCGGTGCAGTCTTTGCACACGCCAAACCCCGTTCCATCCACAGGAGGCAGACCCTACAGAACCGTTTCCTTCGCAAGGCCACGGGATCCCCCTGGTATGTCAGAAACAAGATCCTCCATCTCGACTGTAAAATTCCCACAATTCACCAGTTCCTAAAATGCATGTCCATGCGTTATTTTGACTCCGCTCCCAAACATCGCAGCCCTCCGGTTGTCGAGCAGCTAATTATGTCCCCTCTAGAATCAGTAAGATCCGCCATCCGAGGCATCTCCTTTCCGACCTAGATGACCCCATAACACTCCTCCAGGAGAAGAATAGGGCCACCAGTATAGTACACAAACACAGACACCTCACGTTACTCCGACCTCGCCGCCGAGGTCCTTCCCGATCGCAACCACGCCCCCGAGTAAATGGTACTCTTCCCCGACCCTTGCTCGAAAACGAGGTGCTAGCAGTTGTAGCAGCTGAGCACGTAGCTTTAAATACCCCATAATAATCATGACGAAAATCTACGTTTGATCCATCCTGTCCCTTCTAGTGTCCTCCCCCGAATGATGCCCTAAGTCGAGGTTCATACCCCACAGGGGGTGCCCTTAGCCAGCGCTCGCCTAGTTTTTTTAAAATTTAGAATAGTTTTTTGCTCCTGGCTGGAGGCTTTCAAGTGTAGAATCTTAAGGCACCCACAGGAAAGTCCGGTTAAGCAGCCAAGTCCTTAGTGGTCAAAACTGCAAGCTGCCATAGATAAAATAAAAAAAAAAACACTTGGCTATCGCTAGCGCTTCGCCCGTCTATCACAAGACTTTACAGCGTCGCCGTCCCCTGCCTACCATGAAACTTCACCGCCTCGCCGTCCCCTGCCTACTATGAAACTTCACCGCGAATCTGCAGTATCGTTTCTGGACGGTGAGTCAACTTATTACTCTGATTTTGTACCAAATTAAGCGCACGCCGCTGCTTAATTCCCTATCGGCTTCGGATCCTAACTTCCTGAATAAATCTATATCGGACACGAAAATTGACACAGTGGACACACATAAAACTTGCCAAAAGAAGCAGAGAGGATATGGATGATAAGTGATTATTATATAATTGAATGAATTTAAAGAAGAGATGAAAATAATGCTCTCGTCCTTTAACGATAAACAAGGGAAAGAGACACAACAAATTAACACAAAACTACAGGAGATTCAGCAATCAAACGCACACATAGAAAAATCGATTGCGTTCTTAACAGCACAAAACTCGGACCAAGAGAAGAATTAGAATTACCCGATTCGAATTGCAGTCGAAATAAGACAAGAAATATATCTCTATTTTAGAAAATAAGATTGAGGACATAGAGACTGAAAGTCGGAAAAGTAATCTAATGATGAAAAATGTACCGAGAACAAAGGCAAGACTAAAGAAGTTCTTTTAGAAATGGCTATGTGCCTATTTGAAAACATACAATGTAGCATAAAAATACGACATTAAGAACATATATCGAGCATGCAGAAAAACAGTGGAAAAACAAAACACACCTATTGTCGTGGAAATTGGCTCCACAATCCTGAAGACCGAGACTTTGAAAAAGGCCAAGGCCTTCAACATAAACCATAAAAACAAATTAAGTTATAAACACATGGGACTTAAAAGTCAAGAAGACACTCCGGTCCTCATAACGGAACATTTAACGGCTAAAGGCTCACGCCTCCACTTCCTTGCATGTGACCTAAGTAAAGCTGGAATTTACAAGTTTTGCTGGACTGCCTATGGCAAGGTATGTACAGTAAGCGTTCAAAAGTGCATAGGCACGTTAAGAGTCGTATTGCTGTGAACGCGCGGTATAGTCCGTATATCTGTATGTATAAACAACACGGCACACACCGTCGTATCGTCACGTGCTTGCGCCGCACTACCGAAACAAATATTTATTTCCGTCGCTTTTGTGAGATACGGTAACACACACGCATCATGCGCTTGACCTTGGCCAGTTTATGCAATTGCTAAAATTCGAGCAAAACTTATGTGTGCAGATAGCAGAATGCGTTATGCTTTGGTCTAAGATAAAAACTTGCTTAGGTTCCGATCTCGTAAAACACAGCGCGGTTTTTTGCTAAAATTATTATTTTTGTTTGGAATAATAATATATTTTAACTATTGCTGTCTTTTTTTTAATGCTGTTATTACAATAAAGGGATTAGAATTAAAAATGCGTGATATGTGATAACAAAATTAAAAAATATTTATTCGTTATATTTATTTTACATATAGCTAACAAATTGCTACAATTATTTGTAATTACTTCAGCTAAATAAGATGTGAAATAGATGTCAAGAAACTTAGAAGCAATTCGTATTATTTTGACATATTTGTATTATGAAATGTTTTAAATTTTAAATGGATTTTTTTCACCATAAATATTAGCTAGCTTATTACTAGTTAGATTTTATCATGGTCGAAGCAATTAAGCAATAAATAAGAATATTAGACTACTCAAAATGAAAAAAAAAAACTACTTACAAAATAGGTGAATTTAAGGTTAAGTATGGGCAGTTTGTTTACATTATTTATTTCACATTTTATTTGGCTTTAGTAAATTTTTAGTAAATGTAAGGTTATAGCTTAAGAATTCATTTTCTTTACGAAAAGAGGATTGAAACTAAACTTCATAATAATATTACTAAAATAATCTTAAACATTTTCGGTATATCTGCGAGAAATACGACAAACACCATATTAAAACGTGTTTTTTTAACTTTTTTTTTGCGTCATGTTTATCGCAAATAAACGTTTTTTCTTTCTTTCTTTTCTTTCTTTAAAAAATCGTTACCACAAATTCATGCAATAACGAATCTGATGTTTATTAAGTTGGTACGGTAAATATTTTAAGGTTAAAATATAGCAGTGTCCCACTTGAAGTCTTAATATTATCGTGCGAAACTTAAACGTTCTTGTTTATGCCTTTCTGTCGAAAACGGCTTCCAGTGATGCAAGCCTTCAGAGTGCACAGCGAACGGTTCATAATGACGTGTTTAATAATTCAGCAAAATATCTCGTTGGTATGGAAACCATTTGTTTCATATTCATTCACCATTTGACGTCGCTGCTCCTGGATAATAAGCCTCTTCCTCACATCTCTTAACCCTCACGGTATTTCTCTAGAACAAAGAATAACATTGTATTTATTACACATAATAATTATTTATCATTCACTAATCGAATTAAACCTCATAATGAATTTAAAACTTTAAGGTGGAACTAGTTGATATTTCTTCCATACAAATTTCAGGGGGTTTTACTCCACTGTTTGACATGGTACATCCAAAGTTAAACATGATATCGTTTTGTTTCATTATTAATTTTGTCTGTGCGGACAGAAGAGTAAAATATTAAGCTGTTAAAAAATTAGGAGCCCACAAAGATTCCTTTTTCTTGCTAATTTTAACGCAACTTTGGGGGTAAATAAGCAATAGAAGAAGTGTAAAATCTCCAAAACAAAGTCGGCACCGACAAAGCTCAATTGTCGAAGAGTTCAATAAACTTTATTCCTAATTGATTTATGCAGTGGTTTTTTCATAAAACCCTATTTTCAAAAGGACTTTTCGTAATTTTTTACGCACTCGTTTTACTAAAATAGTTCGGAACGGTGTTTGTGTGCGTGCAAACTAGACGTTGTGCACGTAAACCAGTGTCTAACTGCTCATCACTGATACTATCTCTGTCGGACACGATGCCAGGTGACACAGCGTGCTTTTCGGCCATGCCCACTAGTGAGTTCGAGCCCGCGACTAGTGTCACCTTAACGGCATCTTCTGTCTCAACAATACCTCTGTTCTATCAACAATACCTTTGATTAAGATTAATGTTTAGTAAAATATGAAATATTTAAATGATAACACTCACACTTAGTCCAGTTTCATTAGATATTTTTGTAAATTATATTCCCTTTCACGCAGCGCAGTAATATTTGATCTCCCTTCAATATTTATATTTGACTGCATTTTGAAAATAATAACCACAACACCGCTAATACCTAAATACTCGTCACCAACAATAACCACGAACCAACAAAGTTTTATTAAGCGAATACGCGTAACGAACTGCGTCTGTCTACCCCACAGAAATCGAAATAATTTACTTAGTTATCTGTGGTCTACCTGCTAAACTTTAATATTTATATGAACAAGACGACCGAAACAAAAAACGAATGATTATTAAACTAGTCATTATTAAAAAATAACAAAAACTATGATTAGTAATTATTAGAAAATTACAAGCAAACCGCAGATGAGATTTGAACCTTCGCTCGGCTCGCCATAATCGCACATATCAAAGCTCGTTATCCACTGAGCTAGCATGCCATATACTGTATTGATAGAAATTATTAACTACTATTAGTTGCAGACAAAGTGAATGTGTGTGTGTCTATAGTATTGTAACATCTTATAGAAGAAGGTCGTAAGTCAAACTATTGCTTTGTGCGATTGCCTATGGACTTTTGATCGGTACTGTACAATAAGAGGGATGAAAATTCGCCGACTATAATCGTAAGAAGATACATAAACTTTTGCTAGACAAATGACGGTTTTCCCTTAACCTTACAAATCGTCTCATTTGAAATATTTTTCAATTACTGTATCATTTGAAATCATTTCCCACCGAATGTTGATTAAAGATTTACGCAATTAGTTATAATGGTTTCCCAACCGTGATGCTAAACTATTTTGATAAAAAAACGAAACTCCACTATACATACATACTAGCAAAAATAGATGATTTGCCACTTGTCAAACGTCCCGAACCCGGGATGACAAGGTTATGGAATGAAGTGCAGTTGGAGTAAAATAACACTGTATATTTTGATTAAAATGAAAACAAAACTAAAAAAGGAATACGTTAATAAAAAAAAAAACAACTAGCCGTCAGCTTTTGTTAGTTATGAAAAACTTATCGAATGGCTAAACGAAATTAAGGATCCCAAATTTAATTGAGGCTTTAGGCGTAATTTAAACAATGTCCGATATGGCACGGATGTCTACTCAATAGCGATTCCGCGTCGTTATATTATGTTAAAACGCGTTTTGAAACTGGTCGTGATGAACCTAATTCACAAAAAAAATTTAAACGCTAAATACCATCAACGCTAAATTACAAATAAACAATATAATTTGTTAAAAAAATAACAGGTAAACTTCGTTTGTTGGTCCACTCGAGGGAGGCTCATTGCAGAGCGTAGCTTCGGATCTTTCGCTGACCTGATGCCGGGCTACGCACGACCGGGTCCAACTCCAATTTGCCCAAACCGTGGCGGAGCGGAGATACGCGGTCGCGGTGCTGTACTGCTCTGACCCGCGGGGGCCGCGGGTTGGTGACGTATAGGGCTCTGGGGTGCGGCCGAAATCGGCCTTTTCTAAAAATACATACCAAAAAATATTCGAATCGGGGAGAATATCCCCGATTGGTCCCGGGAATGGGCATAATCAACCAGCAAGGACACCAATTCACGTGGATGTTCATGATAAAAATATATGTCAACCGGATACAATTTTAAATGACTTTCTCATGTATCGGTTGCTGACGACTGACTGCTTTAGATAGTTTAGGGAGAGGGTTAGGTAAATTATTAAGTAACAACCTGAGTCAATCTTCAGTTAATTATTGTATGCCACGGAAATCCTACGAAGAGATAATATCATCAATAACAGGGAATTAATATGATCCGAAGGGCCATTATTTCTGTATTTGTAGGCAATAGTACTAATGTAAAAAGGATGACATCACTGACAGTGTCACTGAAATGTTGAAGATTAATTGTCAGAAAATAATATTATGTGTTTTTCCATACTTTGAGCACTTGTCAAGTTAGCAATATCATAATATTCATATGCTAAATAACCACATGCATTTATTAGTTAATCACTATAGTGACAAACTTATCTTTTTTGACACCAACACTTTTGTTCAGAAATTAAAATCGACTAGGGATACTGCGTATCTGCCTATTCGTTTTAGACGTCAAATAGCATGGCTATTAACTTTTAATATAAACTCAGACATAAGTAGTATGTCGAAGTCTTTTGTAAATAGCACCACAAAAATTAGTAATAATACTAATATTAAGGTGGTTAGCAATATTTTAAACTAGTCAGTAGTATTTATTATTTGTATAAATGAACACTGGTTGAAAGATTATGAAATGTTAATTAATTTTGAGAATTATAGTGTGGGCAGTTTGTTTTAACCGAAAATGCATGCTACGTGGAGGTTCATTAATCTTAATTAAAATTTGTATAAAATCAAAGAATCGTAATGACATAGTTGAACTATCGGTGGAACATAGCATTGAACTGTTCTGTGTTGAGCTAGATAAGCATTTTATAGTGTGCGTATTCAGACCAATTATCAAAACTACTCTATATTTGAATCAGTATTCAATTATATCAGTATCAGTATTCTTCATTGTATTAGTATCAGTATTCAATTATCAAAACTACTATATATTTGAATCAGTGATGGAAGATGTTTTGGCAAAACTTACAACTGGTAATAAATTAGTAATTATTTGTGGTGACTTTAATATTAATATTTTGGAAAATAACTCAAATAGCAATAGATTATTAAGCCCCTTCAAATCATTCAATCTGTCAAATGTGTTTTTAGAACCAACGCGAATAACTTCGACTACTGCTACAGGTTGATAATTAATGGTTAAACGAACTTACCTTAAGTGATGTTCGACCATAATTATACGAGACGTTACATCCGAAGAGATTTAATTACTACGTAGTTTCACTTCTTAATGTATAGGCGTCGCACATAATTTTTAGAGCTGTGGAAATAAAAATCAAAATTATTAAATTCTAATTGGTTGTGAAACGATATCCTTCGCCCGTCGACTACAGCGCCCTCTCCGGTGAACTTCATTCTTTTTAGAGACATTCATCTCGTTTGATGATATTATTATATAGGTATATATATTTTTTTTATTATTTATACATATAAGGGCTTTAGTTTATGGGTCCGGGTGGGACTTTAAATCTCTTCGGATGTAACGTCTCGTATAATTATGGTCGAACATCACTTAAGGTAAGTTCGTTTAACCGTTAATTATACTTACGACGTTACATCCTCAAGATTTAATTACTACGTAGATGTTCAGCGCTTTCATTCAAACGAGATTGATAAGGATAAAATAAAATCGATTAAGTACGTTGAATAAACAAGTAGAAATATGTTTATTAAGTAAACAATAAACTAAAAAACACAGAAATTTTGACAAACAAACAAAAATTGCATCCTCTGCATAGTTACAAATGTACCTTCTTATAATCTTATCTAATCAATTTTCACCTTAATTTAAATATTGTAAATTGCCTCTGCAAATGCATTGTCATCATTAACTGTAATCGGACGATTATAGAATTTGGCAAATGTTAATGAACTGCCAGACCAACCCGCGGTTCGTTTAATTATGTTCACTGGAACCCCTTTACGACTAGCCGCCGAGGTGGACGCGTGGCGGGTGCTATGTGCTGTAAAAACCCCAGTATCAATACCACTTTCAGTCAACACGTTTCTAATCCATCTACTTATAGTGGCAGCACTAGCATTATGGATTGGTTTCTTGGCAGTAAGGATGAGTCTATCTGTTAGCGGTAGGCTTCTATAAATCTTAGTCGCCTCAATATACGAGGACAACGTCTTTGCAGGACAGATTTCTTCTCTACTAGGGAAAAAAGGTAGAATTAAATTAGGCGCCAATCTGTTTGGGGCCGATGTTTTGATTAAATCATTTATGTTGATGTCTATCCTCGTGCTGCTTACTTTAATACTAGACAAGCGTATCAGTGATAGAGTCTGCACACGTTGTGCTGTCGACAACGCGAGTAGAGCAACTAATTTTTTGGATAAAGAGGCCAAAGGTTGACTCTCGTTCGGGTAATGATTTGAAAGATAATCTAATACAAGATTAGGATCCCATGTAGATTTATATCTAGGGAAGGAAGGTTTAGTCCTATAGACTCCTTTCATAAACCTTATAATTCTATCATCTTGACTTATGCATTTACCTAGTATTAATGCAAGTGCAGAACGACAGGTATTGAGGCTTGAATAATTTGAGCTTAAGTGATATTCATTGACCAAAAATTCTAGGATGTTAGGAACACTGTTATCAAAAACATTAATCTTCTTTTTAATACAAAAATGCCACCATTTTTTTAAAACTACATTATATTGTTTAAGTGAGCTGTCGGCTATTGATGATATTATTATTTGAATAGCACTCTCTGGCAACGCTCGATAATACTGACGACACCAGGGTAAGTCCTTTCTAAAGTGGGTGTGGAGTCCTGAAAGGTGATAACAGCAATGAGGGACTCGGTTCAAAATAAATAACTTCTTTTTGGGTTAGAGATAAAAAGAGTGGGTACCATGGCTGGCTAGGCCAATAAGGTACTATTATAATCCCAGTGGCTTTATCTGTCATTATTTTTCTTAGGCATTTAAGAATCAGTGAGAATGGGGGAAATGCGTAAAAATAATAAGGTGGCCAGTCTATTGTGATTGCATCAATATTATATGCTGAAGGGTCTCGTTTCCACGATATGTATTTCTTACATTTCGCATTCAGTCGCGTGGCAAACAGATCGATTTGAGGTGTTCCGAAAGTATTTGTGATTTTATCAAAAGCAAATGGAGCTAAGTCCCATTCAATGTCAATATTAAAACGTCTCGATTCCTGGTCGGCTTCTATGTTATCTTTAGACTTAATGTAGGAGGCAAACACAAAGAGTTTCCTTTGCTCACACCATTGCCAGATTTCTCTGGCTACGTCATTAAGGTGTGTATATTGAATTCCTCCATACTTATTTATGTAAGCGATAGCTGTAGCGTTGTCAATCCTAAGTAGAATTTCTTTATCATAAAGGTCTTTAGCAAAGCATTGTAAGCCTATAAGGGCTGCTTTTAACTCTAAACGATTTATTTGTTCTTTGGATTCTGTGACACTCCACAAACCATGAGCACGTACTCCATTGCAATAAATACCCCAACCAGTAAGAGATGAATCTGAGAAGATTTCAAGAGCATACCTACCACAACGTATTGGATTTTTTAATGTTAAAATATTATTTTGCCACCAGGAAAACTCTGACTTCAGGTTGGGTGAAAGATTCATGACGCAATCATAGTCGTCCTCAGAATTACTTAGAGCTAGAAATTTTTCACGCTCGAAGCGTTTTGTATATAACCAACCATAACAAATTGCTGGACAAGCTGAGCAGAGTAATCCAAGATACTTTGCAAAGTCTCTTATTGTTATTGAATTTTTCCTAGCAATTCTTTTTGTTTGGTCTAATATATTTTGACGTTTTCTATCTGGCAACATTAGATACATTTCATATGAATTTATTTCAAATCCTAAAAACTTTTGAATTTGTTTTGGTAGCAAGCTACTTTTTTCTTTATTTATGATGAATCCTAATCTCTCAAGAAAGTGCACCGCTGTTGTTGTACTTTTAACAACTATTAAAAGTGTTATTTATGCACAACAAATCATCTAAATATATAACTAGTAGCAACCCTTGGTTCCTAAGATAAGTTACTACTGGCTTCATTAATTTTGTAAAAATAAAAGGTGCTATAGATAAACCAAAAGGGAGACATTGAAATTCAAAAGTAGAACCTTGAAATCTAAATCTCAGATATTTTTTACTAGAATTGTGAATGGGCACTAAAAAATATGCATCCTGTAGATCCATGGTTGTCATGAAACAATCCTTACTAATTAACTTAGTGGCAGTACGAATGTCTTCCATCTTAAAATGTTCCGGACTAATAAATTTATTAAGTGATTTCAGATTTAAAATGAACCTAAATGACCCGTCTCTTTTGGGAATCAAAAAAACATTAGATATAAACTGATCAGACACATCATTGCATTTTTTAATAGTTCCTGAACTCAGTAGTTTTGAAATGGACTGCTTTAGATGTTTAAGTTCTGTTTTATTGAACCTAGGGTTAGATGGCTCAAATTTTTGAAAAGGAACCCTAATAAAAGGAAATTTTAAACCTTTAACATAGTTTAATATTATTGGATCTTTAGTTATAGCTTTCCAGTTGTTAAAAAAGTGGCACAATCTACCAGCATGAACTTTTACCTCTACTGGTTCCTGCGAGCTCTGTAATCCGTCTTCCGGACAGGAGGGACTCGATTCGCAGCTGGCTGCCTCCGACCTTGCTGTGTTGTTTGTCCTTGACTGAAGGACGTGTACCTCTGCTTCGGCCCACCCGGTTTGGTAGCCTTGATTGGTTGGTATCTAGGTGGGCCTCTCCAGTTTCCCTGTGGTCTGGATGTTGATGGAATGCTGCGCTTAATTTGAAGACCTGATTTTTCAGCTGTTTTTGTGGCTTTAATCTTTTCTCCAAGGCTAGCTCCAAAAAGAAATGAATCCCTTTTTACATCTGTAACAGCAGTTGAAAACTTTTTGTCCAATGAAGAAGTTATTAATTTTCTTCTATGTTGTGTGTTCTCATAGTGCAGGTCAAGAAAAATCTGGCTGACTTCTGAAAGTCTTTTTAGGATTTCCACCTTTGTGTGGTCTTCTTTTATCAGAGATGAGGCTACATTGGTAAGGCCAGCAATGCCCAACCCAAGTTGGTTTTGAGCTCTTTCGAGGAATTTGTCCCGATGTTTAATATTATCACCTATTACAGCAGATATTTCTAAGTTTATCTTTGGCGCTTTCACTAGAGTAAAGTTCTCAGGTGTTAAGGTCTTTTTTAAGGTAGCTTCCTTCAGCTCTTTAGTCAGCCCTTCTATCAGGACCCTACCCCAACGTTTAGAGATTTCCTCATTGATAGGAGGTCCTAGAACCTCGTCTTTGCCTATTGGATCACCAAGTGCCTCCAATATTTCAGGTGGTAAGACCTCGGAAACTGGAGCCTCATTTGTGCTAGGACCAGGATCCTGAGGGAGCAAGTTGTCTGGGTCGGCACGTGATGGACTAGCGCCAGATATGATGGGAATATTATTTTCTGACCCGTCTGAATGCGCAGAAAATCGCTGTGAGTCTGGTGTTGGTGACCTTGAGTAGTGGTGGTCATATTCTGTAAGTTAAAAGAAAAGAACCACTTTTGGAGTGAACATAATCTTGTCTTTTAGCCTTTGTACGTACTCACGTTACGCCTCTAGGCTGTTTAATTGACAAGCTGGTGTACAGTACTTATGTTTACATTTTTAAGTCGTTGTACGTATTCACGATACGCCTCTAGACTAGTTAGTTATCAGCCGTGCTCACGTCACGGAGTATAACTACCTACCCTCCAACTCAACTTGGTATGAGTCATGAGAACATTGTGTCTATGTCAAAGACCTTTCAGACTCACTAGCAGTATTCGACAACAGCTGCAACCTACTTAATATCAGATGTAACAAACATACGAACCTAATCCTTGCTAGGTACAAACATAAACAACAATAACATTTTTACCAAAATTAAAAAGGTTACGAGTAGCCGGCGATGTGCCGGCCGCCATTATTTTAAAATGCAAAACGACATGTCGAAAGAAAAGTGTTTGTAAGACAAATTCATTGATATACTTAAGCCAATCAATAGCAAATCAGTAAATTGATCGATATTTGGCTAGCACTATTTAAATTATGCCCAGATACGTAGATAATACTAGAGTAGGTACGAACCTTCCTCCTCTGTGGACGAGTCGCGTTCACTTAGCTTTCGCTCCAAACGCTTTATTTTTCGTCGAATCCTTGAAGCACTGCGTTCCCTTCGTCTTTTTCCCATTTTCACACACTTTCACACTACTTTTTACAAACTTATTGTTAGTTTTTCGAAACGCACGAAGTCGCGACGCCCGCACATAAAAAAGGAATGAAGTTCACCGGAGAGGGCGCTGTAGTCGACGGGCGAAGGATATCGTTTCACAACCAATTAGAATTTAATAATTTTGATTTTTATTTCCACAGCTCTAAAAATTATGTGCGACGCCTATACATTAAGAAGTGAAACTACGTAGTAATTAAATCTTGAGGATGTAACGTCGTAAGTATAATGTCTTTTGTTGCTGTGACTATTTAGATAAAGCCATTGTAAATTATCTCCCTTCTGATCACAGCGATCAAACTATTATTTTTGAGTCCAACACACCAATACTAAAAGTGCAGATACAAACTAGACAAATAACATCGGGTAATTTAAATAAGTTTAATAGCACTTTAATCAGCAAGTTAAGTGATCAGGGTCTAAATATGTCTACTGGCAATATTTTGTATGAACAATTCTTTTCATTAGTGCAAACAGAGTTCAATAAGTCTTTACGAAAAAAACTAAAACTATTTGCCCTAAGTTTTTATTCAGTGACTGGGCAACTACAGGCATCAGGAAAAATAAGGAAACATTATTTGAATTGTATGACCTTAAGCCCTATATTAACACGGAAACTTTTAATAAGTATGTTGCTACTTATTCTAAAACTTTTAAAAATATCTGCAAAGCAGCTATAGCTTCTTTCATTAGCAACAAGATTAAATCAGCAGACAATAAAATAAAGACAGTTTGGAAAATTATTAACAATGAAACAAACAAGAAAAAAAGACATAATACAGATTACACATTGGACACTTCCCGCGGTTTCATTAGCGATAACATCGATGCTGCTCAGGAATTTGCAACTTTCTCTACCAATATTCCAATTAAAACTATTGAAACTTTAAATTCTTCTCCCTCACTTGCTCTTGATTTATTAAAAGCAAATGTTTCAGCCTGTCCTGTGGAATTTAAATTTAAATATATAAACCCTGTGGTCGTTGTAAAAGCTTTAAACAACTAAAGATTAAAATTACCGAAGATCTGTGGGGCATGTCTGCTAAATTTGTCAATCAATTATTGAAACAATTGAACTCTATTTAGCTTTAATATTTAATTAATGTGTAGATCACGAGATATTCCTGGATTTAATGAAATACAGTAAAGAAAGAAAGAAAGAAAAGAAAGAAAATATTTTATTTGGGATACGCACAGGAAATATAAAACATAATAAAAAAGGATAGACATAAGAAAAAAATGAACAAACATTAACAAAAATAAAAAAGGAGCATTCTAGATTAACAAAGAAAAAAAAAAGACACACACAAACAACAAACAAACAACAACACAACATTTTTCAAATCCGGGGACAGCAAAGACACTAATAATTATAGACATGTATCGGTTTTGCCGGTTTTCAGCAAGGTGTTTGAAAAAGTAATCAAATACTCAATCATCTAATCGTAATAACATCCTACACGATCAACAATATGGTTTCACCAAAGGACGTTGCATAATCGACGCCGGTATCACTTTATTAAAACACATCTTTAATGCATGGGAAGAGGCACGAGATGCAATAGGCATCTTTTGCGACCTATGCAAGGCATTTGATTAGGTAGATCATGAAATACTGCTCTTGAAACTTGAGCATTACGGACTGGATAAACTGGCGCTGAGCTTAGTAAAATTATATTTGACTGCAGAAAGTTCAAATAAACGGTGTAAATTCATTGGGTTTAAAAGTCAAAATGGGTGTTCCACAGGGCTCGATATTGGTTCTATTCCTCTTTTTAGTATATATAAATGACCTAATTATTACTAATTTACTGAAAACCCGACCACAAATGGTGTTATTTGCTGATGACACATCACTGATTTTTAAAGTAAACAGACATGCAAAGGAGCTTGCATCGTAAATAACGCTATGCTTGAGGTCCATATTGGCTTACTGTAAATAATTTGGTATTAAATGAGAAGAAAACTAAATACATAAGATTCGCGTTACCGAATGTTAGAAGTAGTGTATGTCACGTTGGATTGAATAAGGAGATACTAGAATTCGTCGAAAAGACGGTTTTCCTGGAGATAACGCTTGACTACAGTGGGGTCCTCACTTAACATCACTTGCAGGGCGTCTAAGTTCAGCCGCTTACGCTGTTTGGAAAATCCGCCAACAAACAGACGTGGATACCGTGAGACTGGTCTATTTTAGTTACTTTCATAGCATCATGTCTTATGATATTTTGCTATGGGAACGGGCTGTAGATATTGATTCTATCTTTATTCTGCAAAAGAGGGCCATCACAGCCATCTACAACCTCCGCAGACGCAAGTCTCTAAGGGAACTGTTTAAGATAAATTAACATATGACTGACCTTGTCAGTATATATATGAAAACATTATGTTTGTTCGAAAAAATCTACATCTTTTTGTAAGATAAGTGACAGGCATAATTTTAACACTAAAAATAGGAACAAATTAGATCAACCACGTTTTAGATTGTCTAAAGTACACACTTCTTTTATGGGGTACTGTGTAAAATGTTATAATAAAATAACACTCGATATTCTTAAACTAGATGATAAGAAATTTAAAACATGCATTAAACGCACACTATGTAGACAAGCAGTATAACGTAGACAACATCCGAAAATTTAAAGAATGTCTGGAAAATCTTTCTTGGTCCGATATTTATCTCAAAACTGACACTAACTGTGCATTCAATGATTTTCATGAACTATTTTGTTTGTTGTATGGTCTCTGTTTTCCTAAAGTAAGAGTTAAAATCAATAGCAATACGGAAAACAAACAAAAGTGCATAAGTAAAGGTTTGAGACAAAGTTGTAAAACTAAACGGAAGCTACGGTATGGATATTATAAAAATAAAAATTTAATTAATAAAACTAAATATAAAAACTACTCCAGTCTGCTAAATAAATGTATTTATAATTCAAAAAAGAATGCAAATATAAAATATATTCATATTCATGATAACAAGTGTAAAGCCACATGGAATGTCATTAAAAACGAAATAAACAATAACACTCACAAAGACAACATAGAAAGTATTAAATTAAATGAAACAATAACTACAGAACCTGTACAAATGGCTACTATATTTAATAACAATTATGTTAAATTAACGTATCTACAAGGGGAAAAAAGCACGAATCAAAACCGCTTCAAAAGTACGTGTGTCAATTCTATGTTTCTTAGACTAATGGAGATTAACGAGGTACGACAGGAAATAATGTCTCTGTCCAACACTAGGTCGGAGGGCTATGATGAAATCAACACAAAAATCGTCAAAGCATGCTGCAACGAACTGACTAGTATTCTAACGCATTTAATAAACATGTCATTTTCACAAGGCACCTTTCTTGAAAAATTAAAACTGTCTTTAATAAAGCCCTTATTCAAGAAGGGAGATAAATGTGACATCAACAATTACCGACCTATAACTCTTATACCCATATTGTCTAAAATTTTTGAAAAATGTATGTTTAAAAGGTTAACTGACTTTTGCAATAAATTTCATATTATAAGTGACCAGCAGTTTGGATTTCAAAAGAACAAGTCGACATCGTTAGCTATTTTTTCCCTCATGCAAGCTATACTTTCAAATATTAATAATAATTATATAACTACAGGCCTCTTTTTTATCTATCGAAAGCCTTCGATCTGGTGTCACATGACATACTGCTACAAAAATTGGAAGCTGTTGGTATTAGAGGACCGGCACTTCAGTGGCTGTCGTCCTATTTAAGCAATAGAAAACAATGTGTCATCATCAATAAAAGAAATGAAAATAATGTAATATTATCCTATTCATCGGAATATAAACATAATAAATATGGCGTTCCACAGGGAAGTGTGCTAGGCCCAATATTATTCCTAATTTATATAAATGACATCATAAAAATAACTGACCATAAATGCGTACTATTTGCTGACGATATTTCTATTATAGTGACATCTAATAAAAAACTAAATACCATTTCAGAACATGAACTTGACATTAATAATACAATTGACAAATTATTGCATTGGCTTGACATTAACCATTTGATGATAAATTTAGAGAAATCCGTGTACATCCAATTTAATCGATCAAATAATTCCAAAAATGACATTAAACTCAATATTCATAAAATCAATGAAGTAATGCGTACCAGATTTTTAAGTGTAATAATAGATAAAGACATCAACTGGAAAGAGCACATAGATAATGTTAGCACTAAAATTAATAAATTTGTTTATGCATTAAAACAAGTAAAAAATGTAACTAATATAAAAACTGCTGTAATGTCATACCACGCGTACGTCGAATCGTTGTTACGTTATGGACTGATAATGTGGGGTAACAGCACTGACTTCCAAAGAGCATTCATCGCTCAAAAAAAGTGCATGAGAGCAATTTGTGGACTTAAGCCCGACGACCCATGTCGACCAATATTTAAAAAACTTGGTTTGTTACCGTTACCGTCGCTTTACATTTACGAATTATGTGTGTTTGTTATGAAAAATAAGCAACTATTTAAGACTGCAAATGATGTCAATCCTCGAAACCGACGAGATCCATTTAAACTAGTGTTAAATGATTTGCCTAGATTGTCTAAATACAATAGTAACTGCTTGGCAATGTGTGTGCGCATTTATAATAAAATACCAAGGCATTTCAAAGCTTTAAATACAAAATTATGTAAAATTAAATTTCATAAGTGGTTACTCGAGTGTAGTTTTTATAGTTTAAAAGAATTTATAGATAAAAAATGTTGAACGATTGTTGTTGCTTGTCTTTAAAATTTTTGCATGCTATGTTTTTCCTAGCTAAACATGCTTATGCCTCAATTCATATTTAACACCCCTGTATACCATGTTTTACGCAAATAAATATTCTATTCTATTCTATTCTAAGCATATTACAAGATGGATGATTATATCGTAGATAAAAATGCTTGGCTTAATGCTGGTCCTGTTCCACAACCACTTGGGCTTACTAGTTAAAATTTTAATATTTCGAAGAGTTGCTTACCCCTTTCTTAATTTTGTTTTTGACATTACTAACTTAATTTTTGTTTTACCAAGTAAATTGTTAAATGCTCCAATTAGTAATGATTTTCTTTATTTTTGGTGGTAAAATTCTATTAATTTCTTAAATATATTGCAAACTATAGTTTTTTATGTAAGTACCATGGAGCCGTTTATTATGTTATATGTAATGGATGTATGTTGACTTGAAAGAGCATGGCAGTTGAGAGTATGTCATGCTCGCTTAAATGTCTCGCTGATGGTGGCGAGTGTGTTGGACCATTCGGATCCCTACAAAATGGTTGAGCTGGATGGTGCTGATCCACGCGTCATGTTCGTGAACGGGTGCCGTCAGTTGAAACTGGTCATCTCTTATCTGCTAGGGCTTATTTTTAATCTTATATTTTCAATTGCTTTTGATTATTTTTTGTACATTGTTCTCACGTATAGAAGCAACAAGAATGATGTACCCAGGATTTTGTAATATCTATATTTAAAAGAGTGTCCTTGGAGTTTCTTGCCCGTTCTTCTCCATAGAGATCTACGTTTTGGAATGGGCAATTGGCTTCAACTTTCTGACTAACTGTCAGACTCTTTGACAGTTCAAAAGTACCTGTAAATGGTTTAATTGAAATAAATGCTTTGAGTTTATGTTAAGTTTATATCTCTATAATAAAGTTAAAACAATATTCAATCTTAAATAGTACTACCACTACTCTAAGTTATAATAATAATAATAGAATCTATAACCCTTACGTTAGAAAATGATATTGAGACAGTCGCCACCGTGAATCAAAACCCGATAACAGATATGTATATACAAGAAATACATGACAAATTTAGAACGACACTAACACAGCACTCTGTGATGGACCCAGCAGCTCGACCAAAATTACATAAACTCAAATATAGCCCTAACCTTTTCCGTTTAGTTAATTTATTTAATGAAGATATACTAAAACAGTTTTTATCTGATAACACACAACTGATTGACATAAACATCCTTATTTATTGCACAGCAGTTGTTATTTCTGAAGAACTCAACTTTAAAATCACTGAACACGGAAGAAACACAATACAAAGAGACACTGTCAAACCACCATGGCAACTGAGGCTAGAAAACGACATTGAAAAATTAAGAGCAGACTGTGGCAGACTCACACATTACATCAACGGTAGCAGATCACACAAAGTAATTAAAAGAGTCGAAGAAATATTTAAAAACAATTTTACGCACACTAGACACAAAATTATTAACAGAAAACCGGAAAAGTTTTTGGACACATTAAAACAAAAATTGGCACTTAAAGTCGATAGGCTTAAGAGATATTTGAAGGCACAACAGCAAAAAAAAGATAATGCCATATTTGCTACGAATGAAAAAATATTTTATAGGAATATACAAAAATCACACAGCGATTCAACGACAGAGAACGATACAGAAATACCCTCAAAAGAAAATTTGGAAAAATTTCTGGTATAAAACGTTTACGATACTACACAAATCCATAGGAAAAATTAACAAATATAGTTTTAGGCGAACAAAATATACACCAATTAAAAAAAAAATTTAAAAAATATACTCGAATTCATTCGTATGTTATTCCTGTGGAATAACATACGAATGAATTCGAGTATATTTATTTTTTATATAACATACATGCTACCTAAAACTAAAAACACATCAGAGCCTTCCCAATACAGACCAATTACATGCTTACCCACAATTTATAAAATACTAACATCAGCCATCACTAATAAAATCAACTCACACATTGAACACCATAATATGATAGCACAGTAGCAGAAGGGATGCAGGAGAGGCCACATGGGTTGCAAAGAACAATTAGTTATAGACTCTACTATCTATGAACGTGCCACCACAATAAATAGAAACCTACACTGTACTTATATAGATTACCAAAAAGCTTTCGATAGCATTCCACGCTCTTGGCTAATACAAATCCTAGAAATATATAAAGTTCATCCCAAAATAATTGAGTTTTTGCACATTGTAATGACACGTTGAAAAACCACACTTCTGATAAATAATCGTTTGGGCAGTCTCTTAACTGGACAGATACATATTAGGAAGGGTATCTACCAGGGAGATTCCTTGAGCCCTCTTTGGTTCTATCTCGCTCTGAACCCCTTGTCTTAATTACTCAATAGGTGTCGTGCTGGATATCATTTTAAAAACAATACCGGAGAAACTATTATCTCGCATCTCATATATATGGATGACATTAAATTATACGCTAAAACTGGAAAAAAAATTAAAACTCTTATAGAAGTGACAACAACATTTAGTCAAGATATTAATTAGCCATTTGGATTAGATAAGTGCAGGACACTGCATATTATAAAAGGAAAAGTAAAACCCGGCAACCATGCAGTCAACGACATCGATAAAATAGCAGCTATGGAACCAACAGATTTACATAAATATTTAGGATACAATCAATAGGACTCGACCACACAGCAATTAAACAAACACTAAATACGGAATATAGGAGACGAATTAACGCAATTTTCAAAACACTGTTATCTGCAAAACATCTTATAAAAGTCTTGAATACCTTTGCCATACCAATATTGACCTACTTATTCGAAGTAATAAAATGGTCAAAAAGTGACATTGAATACTTAGAAAGAATCACACGCACAACACTCACAAAACACAACAACCTACATCTTAAATCTGCGATCCAATGACTCACCATCAAAAGCCAAAATGGAGGGAGAGGCTTAATCGACATACATCACTTTTGGCAGAAACAAATCACTAGTATAAAAACATTTTTTTTATAAAAAATCTCGCACTAGTAACATACACAAAGCAATTGCTTTAAACGATTTTAATTACACCCTACTTAACTTAGACGAACAAAATATACAAGACATAAACATCACCGACCCGCAAAACCAAAAAATTTACAACTGGAAAAAGAAACTCCTTCACGGTAGACACCCTCATGACCTAGAGCAGTCCCACATTAACAAATTATCATCAAATAAGTGGCTTAAAATAGGAAACCTGTTCCCTGAAACAGAAGGCTTTATCATAGCTATACAAGACCAAATCGTCAACACCAAAAACTACAGAAAATATAACACTAAAGACCCTACCATCACAAATGATAAATGCCGCACATGCCACATTCAATCAGAAACTATACAACACATAACCGGAGCATGCATAACCCTCACACAGACTATATACACTCACAGGCACAACCAGATTGCAAACATCATCCATCAAAAACTAGCACTCAAACACAGTCTTATATAAAACACTAACACTTCCTACTATAAGTACGCGCCACAAACTATCCTAGAAAATAACTCACATAAACTGTATTACGATCGCGCCATACTTACAGATAGGACCATCCACTATAATAGACCAGACATAACCCTTCAAGATAAATTAAGAAAAACCACTTACTTTATAGACATTGCAGTCCCCAACACCCATAACCTTCAAAAAACAATCGCTGAAAAAATAAGAAAATATGCTGAGCTTAAAGAAGAATTTATAAGAATCTGGAGGCAACAAAAAGTTTATGTTGTTCCTATAGTTTTCTCCACGACAGGTGTTATTCCCAACCATCTCCTCCGTAGCAATTAATAGATCTAGAAGAATCCCTTTACATCAATCTGTAGAAAGCAGCCATCCTTAAGACATGCAGAATCGTTAGGAAAAGAAAGTACCCTTCATTTTAATTACACACCACACGCTACATTTACTTGACTTTGGCCCGTAAATGTAGCTAAAACCAGGCCTCCCGACAACAACAACAACAACACTCCCGATAATAATAATATTTATTTAAAAAATTACAAGGCATAAATATTTGTACAGATTTGCTTAAATGTAAATTATATTCCTAAGACTTACGTGCCTGAACCAGGTAATCTTGTGTTTCAGGCGAGAAGAGCTTAAATAGACTTATAAATAAATAAATAATCTGCAGGTTGACAATAGATCACTAATTATATGTGTAGCTGAAATTTGTACATATATTCACTTTAATACAGTTAGTAAATTCTCTGTATCTTCGTAAGACATACTTTGGAGAGCATCCTTGAGAATTCTCTTACAATTAATGTTTGCAATGAATAAATGTTTGCTTTCGATTTTAGTCTATTATAGAGAACAGGACCGAGGTACAAGTAAAATTTAGATACAAAAGCATGTTTTGATGTATTTTGTGGACAAACTATATCTTTACGTCTTTTGTTAGTGTATGCAGTGCGGTAAGGTAGAGCTGTGTCTTGTTTTAATACAATACCCATTATAAATAGCTGTCGAACTGTTAATACTTCACAATATTTGTATAGGAGGTTAGTGGGAAAAAGGAAAGGGCGGAAAGTAGACACTTTGAGAATCGCCCGTTGAGCTCTCTCAATGGTAAGTAACATTGTTTTTTTTACCCACTCCACCCATGTGGTAATACAGTAAGTTAATATTGATTGACATAGAGCAAAGTAAACTTGTCTAACGATTTTTGGGTTAGCAATATCGCGTAACTTTTTAAAAACAAATATCAATTTGCGAATTCTATTATTTAAAGCTTGTATATGTTGTTTGAACGAAAGTGTTTCATCTATTATAACACCAAGGTATTTTGTTGTATTTGTCATTTTAATGTTGGGACAAACACATTGGTTATCTGTAGGAATGGTGCAATAATGAGCATATAATGTCGAGGTAGTGCTTGTTGATATTTGCTTGCGCATCGAAAACTTAATGTAATTTGTCTTGTCTGCATTTAGTGTTAGTGAATTATCTTGAAGCCATTTATTAACAATATTGAATCCATGTTGCGCATGCTTGTAGACATTTTTTTCTGAGTCAGCCAAAAATAGAAGGGCAGTGTCGTCAGCATAAGAAACAATTTGGCCGTAATTTAGATTTAGGTTACAAAGATCGTTTATTTATATCAAAAATTGTGTAGGCCCTAAAATACTTCCGTGGGAAACTCCGAAGGACGTGTTTTTTTTTAGTATCGCTGAGAATATTACTAATCTTTACACATTGGGTACGATCTTCTAGATAGTTCTTAAATAATTTCAGCTGGGTGCTTCGAATACCTAAGGCTTCAAGCTTGCGCAACAGAGTAGGAATAGAAACCGTATCAAAAGCTTTGGCGAGGTCCAGGAAGATTCCTACTGTTTGGTTACCATTATCAAGTTCTTGTGCTGGATAGTCAGTCAGATGGTGCACGGCATCGTCTACTGACATTTTAGGCCTAATCCCAAACTGCCGTTTAGATAAAATTGATTCATCCTCCAAGTATTCATAAAGTCTTCATAATTTTTTCTAATATATTAGACATAGTAGGCAAGGAAAGAGGCCTATAATTTGTCACTTGATCTTTATTGCCTGATTTGTAAAGAGGGACAACAACAGCTTTTTTTAGGCACTCGGGAAGAAGACCTGTAAATAAACATTTTTGGAAAATATAAGTTAGGGGCGGTCCCAAAGAGATGTCAGCAGCAGAATTCACGGGGTCCGTTGGGGCCGATGCCTGCCGGGGGTGCGAAGAAAACCGAAAGGGAGATAGGGACCCCCGGCAACAGGGCAACCGAAGGAACACGGGTGGGTCTTAGTCAGTAAGAGTCTGACACACCCTCGATAGAAGTTATTTGATAATTTCCCACCCAAAAAAAAGGGGCGGTCCCAAAATGTGCCTGAATTATTAAATAATTTTATTTGATATGTGATCCCAGCCAACTGCACAGTAGTCCTTCAAACTCATAATTATCGTTTCCACCTCAGTCTCGTCAGTGTCTAGCAACACAAAGGATGATGAAATAGTGCTACACAGAAATGGTGTGCTTGTTAGATATTGTGACTGGCGCTGAACTTTTTCAACCAAACATTTACTAACATTAACAAAAAAATTATTCGCAATGTTGGCTGAAGCTAAGTGTGATGAATGTGCTTGTAATAAACCTGAAGATGACTGATTTTGTTTCGAGTTATACGTTACACTTTTAATAAAATTCCAGATTTTTTTACTACATATTTTCTTTTGCTAGAGCAATTTTATCGTAGCTGCTTTTTACTTTTTTTAGGAGATTATTGCAGAAGTTACGATATCGTTTATACGACAGTTGCAAAATTAAATTATCTGGATTAGATTTAGCTTTCATATGCAGTTTATCTCTATTTTTCATACAGCAAATGAGTCCTGTCGTGATCCATGGTTTCATGTTGTAGTTTTTGTTACTTCGCCGAGACATGACCGGGTTTTTCTGAATTGCATGTTGTACATTTTTGATTAGATACAACATACAAAACTGTGGATCAGCGGAATCGTAGACTGGGTTAAAGTCATTATTGCGTAAATTCTCTTCTTCAAGTTTATTTACATAAACTTGAAGAAGCTTTACGCAATATTGACTTCTAGTATAATTGTAAAATGTTGAATTTATATTAATTGTGCGAGTGTCTAGCTTTGGTAATTTACAATTTAAAATAAGTAGGGTAGCATTGTGATCGGCTATTGTGGACTTAGTTACAACGGCAAGTGCAGGGAAATTTGATTTGAGCATAATATGGTCCAAAAAGGAGCAACCTTGATTTGTAGGAAGCGTGTGAGCAGGAAACAAACCATGGAAGGCGCATAAGTTAAGGTATTCCTCAGCGGATGCGTCAGCACCTTAACTTCAATATTGATATTAATATCTCCAACTAAAATAGTATTTTTGAAAGACTGTTGTTTAGAAAAACAGTGAAATTGTTTATATTTCTAAAAGAGGGGGGTCGACATGAGGCAAGTATCGCTAATTCTAACCCAATTTTAATTAACAATCTGTTACAGTCGTCCATATTTGGTTCCTCGACAGTCACATTGAGATGATTTCTTGCGTAAACTAGCACCCCATCGTTCTGATTGTAGTTTATGTTACTTTTATACATATTATATCCCGGAATTAGTGGTATGTTATATTGTTTGGAAAGCCAACAACATTCGGTTAATACAATAACGTCACAGTTTATGAAATGATGATGTGGATATATTTACTAACCTTTTCCGCTTAGCTATTTCTAAAGAGTCTTGAAAAGACCCTGGAAGAAATCGACACGTGTTTAACCTCTCAACGAGGCTTCCTCAGGATGACGATTGACTTGTCGTGAACTCGAACACGGCGTGTTGCCACACCAAGCACCGAGCGCAGACTGAGCTTTATCGCCCGTCCAACCCACTTGTATACTGCTCGCCCCACCTCGGCTCGGACCGTGATCAGCGCGATAAGGGGCGAACAATCGCAGTAAAGGTGACCTTGGCATACTCGTATTTAATTCGTTCAACAGTGTAACGTTTCCTGTATTATTTTTCACTATTTCTAAGCTCTCTAGTACTGACATTCTGAAACCTTTATCACATGTGTGTAAAATTTCGAAAGTGTTATTATTATTTAACGAATGACCTGTATCTATTAGGTGTTGAGCAAAATGGGATTTTTCTGGATTACTGTTCCGGAACGCTGCAATATGTTCCTTATATCTTGTCTGAAAATTACGACCGGTTTGACCTATATAAATACCATTACAATCATCGCAATGTAACTTGTAAACACCTGATTTTTTATGGTTTTCTAATCGATCTTTTCCTTTGCAATCTGTTTTAATGAATTATATGTTTTAAATGCTACCCTTAATCCATTTCGAAACAAAGTTTTTGAAACCCTATCACTTATTGATCCTAAGTATGTCAAACTACCTAAATATTCATGTGGTCTTTCTGGGGGCAGTGGGTACAGAAGTGAAAGAACTATGTTGCGATGTTTCGTTTGAATCATATCATCAACCATATTCTTATTGTATTCGTTACTCATAGCTATATGATAAATAATGAATAAGACATTGACTAACTCATCAAATTCAATGTGCCAGTGATTTCTTATATCGGTGCACCAGCATATAATTTGTCAAAACATATGAACTATTTATTGAAGTCGAGATCAAATTATAAACCAAAGTTTATTCAATCATCGCAATGTAACTTCATTGCGATGATTGTAATGGTATTTATATAGGTCAAACCGGTCGTAATTTTCAGACAAGATATAAGGAACATATTGCAGCGTTCCGGAACAGTAATCCAGAAAAATCCCATTTTGCTCAACCCTTAATAGATACAGGTCATTCGTTAAATAATAATAACACTTTCGAATTTTTACACACATGTGATAAAGGTTTCAGAATGTCAGTACTAGAGAGCTTAGAAATAGTGAAAAATAATACAGGAAACATTACACTGTTGAACGAATTAAATACGAGTATGCCAAGGTCACCTTTACTGCGATTGTTCGCCCCTTATCGCGCTGATCACGGTCCGAGCTGAGGTGGGGCGAGCAGTATATAAGTGGGTTGGACGGGCGATAAAGCTCAGTCTGCGCTCGGTGCTTGGTGTGGCAACATGCCGTGTTCGAGTTCACGACAAGTCAATCGTCATCCTGAGGATGCCTCGTTGAGAGGTGAAACACGTGTCGATTTCTTCCAGAGTCTTTTCAAGACTCTTTAGAAATTGCTAATCGATATATCCACATCATCATTTAGTCACGCCTGAATCAATTAACTATCTGTCACAGTTTATGTCTAGACGTTATAGAAAAATGCTGAAGTTGTCGAAATATTTAAAAATACTGCGAATATTTTGGGTATGGTTAGTGACAGATATTTTTATAATTTTTTGACAATTTTATTTAATGAATATTTTAAAAATTATTGTATTTTGGATTTTTATCTGTGAGTTTTATAATTTAAACTAGTATTTGGGCGTTGCGCGAGCTGCAAGCAGCTCGCGGGGTCGTGTTTTTGAGGAGTATTTCTTACCCTTTGGACAGTAATCCTTAGCACTTATAGGATTTTGTAATAAAATCTCTTAAATATTTTGTACGGATTTATGTATGGACTTTTAAGTAAATCAACTGAATGTTTTTTTTAATCCTACAGTTGATTAACATAAAAGTCAGTACAAATAAACTTTAAAATAATATTCCTTGTAAGTGACTATCCCCCGAATGCTGAAACGTCACTCAAAATTTAAGTAGCACTTAAATTTAACAGTTACTCAAAAGTGACGTTTGGCCATACAAAATTTAAAGTTTAGGTTTAACTGCTCAAATTTTAAGCAGCCCTTAAATGTTGAGTGACGTTTCAGTATTCGGGGGTAAGTAAATAATGAAATAAGTTCCTACTTTTATGCTTTTCAAAACTACTCTACCCCAGAGTAACATTTATTTATTTATTTAGCATGTGTATGGGAGTATGCAATATTACCAAGGTCGCATTGATTTTTTATTTCCTGGTTCGATTCACTCACAAGATAGTTATTTCCGCGCTACCAGAAGATTTGGTTCCTGGTGCGTTTTATTTCAAGGTATCCCCATTATAAGTATAATCCACCTAAACTACTCGATTTACATAACACTAAAACAAATCTAAACTTCATCTATATTAAGTATGTATTTCCCTCTGCCTCTGATGCATCAAGAATGTCTGCTCTAACAAATTTATCAATATCTATATTTTGGACAGGCCCGCCACCTTCAACCCTAAAACAAATGTGAGCGTGTGGTAAACCTCGCTTTTGAAACTCTATTACGTGCATCATATAAATACATATGCCAAACCAATTACCACCTCGGATATCTCTTAATAATTCTGCTAGCTTTAAATTAAAAACTCTAGCACATACAGAAGGATTTACATAGCTGCTTTGAGTGGATTGTTGAATTTCTGGCCACTTGGGATTACAAGTAAACGTCAAGAAAAATGACGGGTTCCCCAATTTGCTTACTATTGAAATAGCATCACTATATTTTCCTTTCATGTATCGCGGCCCCCCCGTAAAAGTGCTGGGCAAATAAACGCGACCTGGTACGAATCCCTCTCCCTGAATGGTTTCATCTTGACGAATTTGACGCGCGACTTCAATGCTCATTTCAACTTCTTGAAGTGGAGCGGTCCTCAGTGCACTACTCGAGTTATGTTTTTGTAGACTTGATATAAAACGTAGGCGTTCTTCTATGATTCGGCAATGCATGTCAACTAACCATTCTTCCGATAGCCTGCCTATATCGGAAAATCGTGGCTCCGACAATAACAAGCAGCGAACGTATTTCGCTTGAGTTAATTTATTTCCGTTATTATCTACTTTGTTCGGGTACCAACCCGCATTACCCTCAGGATAAAATAGTGGATACTGAAAACTTTCATATAACGGATGCATTATATCTACAGTGTGTGGTTTCCTATCACCGATTTTCCAAACTGCTATGCAATGAGGTATAAAATTTTCGCGTTCTGTACTAATAATGGCCGCGACTTCTTTACCAACAGGTAAATCTCCTTGAGCGAGACGTTTGCTGAAATTTAATAAAGGCCTGATCGGATGGTTCCCTACTTAATCGTTTAAAACATTCGATAAACGGATTGACGTTATGTAAAATGTTAGTTATGCATCTAATTACCTGCCTATCAAGTTTCATATTTGCGGCTATTTGCTCGCGTTCGCTTGTATCGTTAATGTATAGTCCTAAATTATTTACGCTACCAGTGTAAGCTAAATCAAAAACTCTATGATAGACTCGACCTTGAATTTTAAGAAAAGATATTCCCGTTGGTTGTTGGTACCCGTGAGAAACGCCCATGGCACTGAAGGCAAATAAATTATTGTAAGCTCGCGGTCTACTCAGAAAAGACGGGTGAGAGTAAAACTCCTCGGTTAACGGAATTAAATTTTGTATGTTGTACGCGCCCGACCCACAACACCATTGTTTTCGAGATTTTTCTTCTTCAAACAGACGCGCATTACAAGATGGACACCTAAAAGTGTCTGAAGAAAGCAAGGACGTTTTTTTTAAAGAAAATAATTTTATTACGTCTAACTCAGCGTCCCTCTTCTGTGCTATTAGGTTTTTAGATTGACGTAGTGGTATGTCAATACGACGGCTGTTTTTATTATATTTGTCAGTGGCTATTTGATTTATTTCAGGGTTCTGCTTGGTATAACGGTGTACAGCATCGCGATTTATTTGCGGTTTTTTTTTATTATATTTTTTAACCGCATCCAAATGGGCGTTTACTGTACTACATTTCCTGCCACGTTTTTGTTTTTTGGGTCGACCTCTCTTTGTTGACGCCACATGGGTGTCAACTACTACCGGTTCAGGGGTTTTTTGAAAACCAAGCAATATAGATTGTGATTCCGATAATTGACTATGATCTGTTGATGCCGGGCATTCGAAGTCTATTATAGACTCGACAGACGCTGGCAATGGCAATGCAGATCCTACAACTAAATTTTCAATTGTTTGATAATTGAGAACGCGTAGTCTGTGTATTGAATACTGACCTACACCTATATTTCGCAATAACAGCAATCTGGCTAATTCGCGAATCGAATAACATTTAAACAAACGTGCTACTCCGCATGTAGAATTTAATTTGTTATATTCATCTACTGCGTGACTGTTAAATAAATAGAATGCACTATCGAATCTCCAAAAAGAAACTGTATAGTCTTGCCCGGTAAATACCACGCTATCCGTCTCATTATTGTGGTTTGCGTCGAAAACATTGGATTCAATTATGTTTGCAAGAGTTAAAATACCGTATTCATTTTCTGAAATTTGTAATCCAATTGGCGGTCATATTTTCAATTTGAGCTCTATTGTTTCCGACGACAATCTCCGTAGGCAATTCCTCGGGGTTCAAAAATAAGACACCCTTCGGTAGAATTGGTTTAAGCGACATATATAAAGTGTCTCCACTTTGGAGAATGACATCGATATCATGACAAGTCAGATTCCGATGTCTGCAAACTGACAATACTGACGCGCAAGCGGACATTGCCACGCATTGAGCGTTATTACCCTTATAATTGCTACTCCCTTGGTGTGTAGTTCCTAAAAAATTAACAAAAATACAAGGTCAAGTACAAGGTAGATATAATGTTACAAGAGGGAGAATATTTTGTAATGACAAAAATCATCTACACCACCCTTTGTAAGGCAAAGCGTCTTTTTTGTCCCCATTGATTGGATTAATGGGTTACAGACAGCTCGCTGAAAGAGACGACAGTAAGCAAAAAACAACATATTTATTTTTATTTACTGGGGAACCTGCTTCCAATTTTTAACTTATTTTTATTATGTATAGCGGCAACCGAAATCCACATTCTTGATCATGAGCTGCAGCCCGCTAACAGACAGATGGACAGACGGACGAACAGCAGTCTTAGTACATAACAAGATTCTGTATTTTTTACCCTTCAGGTACGGCACCCTAACAATTAATAATGTTTGTATGTTTTACCTCTAAACTGTCTTAAACAATTGATCAGGTTGTGAAGAAACTGGTAGGATTTTAGAACGCGAGGGTTTCTGGCACAAAACAAAATTTACAATATAAAAAAATATAAAAAATGTATTTCCCACTCATTTTTTGTGCAGTACATTTAGGAGCAGAACAAAGGAAAAAACCAAAAACATTATGTATGCATTAAATATTCGAAAAATATCTATTTCACATTGTAGCACAAGATGACACTGAACTGACTGCAAAATGAGCTCAAAAGTCTGCATGGCTAATAATATGGTGTCTCTTATAAGCATTATTTATAATGATCAGTACCTAATTATGTCAATTTTATAATTATTAAAAAACAAAACAACAAAATAATATCCCTAAGTATATTAGCTGGCTGATGATGAAACTGCTTTTTAAGTACCTATAACTTATTAATTGATATGTACTTACTTACTTAAATTAATCAAACATTAATTTGTGATAGCATAGAATTATTTGATGAAGGAGCTATGAGATCATATATTTATACTTGAATACTATTTCAGCATTCTCGACATTAGTAGGTAATGACGCTGTCGCAAACTTACGATCGTAATAATACCTAATAACGAAAAAATTCTGTTGCAATAACGACGCTCGTGAGAAACGCAAGTCTTTACATCCAAGTTAGCGAGCCAAGATGTACAATAACTTGACATATGGGTACCAATGATTCTATTTTACATGAAAACTCGTACTTAAGTAAGGCTACAAAAGTGTAAAAAAAAAAAAAATTAAATATTTAAGGAAATTAAAATTTGCCTCCTTGCAACATTGGTTTAGTGTCAAACTTATCAAGTCATTGGTTTTGACGTTTTGTTTATTTTGTTTCTGTTCTATTAACAATGGACCAGTATAAAAATGTACTCTGTGCAATGGACAATGGTATTTTCTCAAGCATTTTTTATTGATAGCTAAGAGTACAGTACCTCTGCTTTGTGGCTGAAGCTGCTACCCCACTGGATATACTTCTACATTCACGGTCAGTGGGTCGTCTTTGGGGCGGATTTACAGACGTCTGAGTATCTACGAAATTATACTGGAATTCGACAAAAATGTGTTTGAAGAGATGGCTGTAGGAGCTGCATGAAACATTGGTATTCCGTCAGTATACAGAAATAAGCAGATTCAAGGGATTTTTCATTTTAATCATGCGGATTCCTTGTGTCGTACCATACCAAAGCTTTGGGAAGTAGTGTGTAGCGATCTGTTCACACTAAAAAGAACCTCCGACCTCCACGGAGCTGGGGACTACCAGTAAAAGAATGACAAAGGACAAGCAAAAAATCAAACTGAGTGAAATAGTGTAGTGTATGTAATATTGATAAGATTCTTTCAATATAAATGTATGTAATCGCAGTGTTCCAATATTTAATATTACCGTACTCTGCTGTGTATCCCTTACAACTGTAAGGGATACACAGCAGAGTTATTACAAGTTTAAGTGACACAAAAGAAATGCTTGTGTGCAAAATAATTCCAAAATATTCAATAAGTATACAAAGCTCATCAACCAAGGTTTGAATAACTGAAACATGTTTGAAGAAGAATTACCCGTTTATTTTAAAGTTACTTATTTTATTACTTTTAGGAAAACTTACAGCTAATACATTTCTATAAAACTAGTACAATGTGTAAAAGATGGCCAATTACAAGTTTCCACAACTGATTAATGTGAGTAACATTGACAAATACACGCAAACAGCGACGTAAGAGATACGCAAATGATATAACTCACTCTCAAAAAAGTACAATAATAAAGAGAAGAGAGAAAAAAAAAATACATGGTTATACATCAAAATAACAATTGTTCAAACTTTTCTTTACTTTCTTAACGCTACTACAAAACAAATCCAAATCAATGTCGACATTCTGACACACCTTATTGAAAGTACGACAAGCTCTTATCATGTACGAGTTCTGTCTGTAAATAGTTCTGACTTGAGGCACATGAAGAAGACGTGGTCTCCGAAGAAACACACTTGGTACACGAAGCCCAATCTTGCCCACCAACTCAGGGACATCAGTAGATCCGTTCATAACGCTAAACAAGAAAGCAAGATCTGCGATTTTCCTTCGCTCGTGTAGAGGAAGAATATGATTTTTTTTACACCTACTCATATAATTCGGGAGATAGGTATTTGAGCGATATTGAGTGTACCTCAAAAATCGCCTTTGTATACCTTCAAGCCTATTAATGTATACATTATAATTAGGATTCCAAACCTGAGAAGCATATTCAAGGTGGCTACGGACAAACGCACAATAAAGAATTTTCATTGTTTTAACATTCTTAAAATCTGAAGAGACCCTAAAAATAAAACCCAAGGCTTTAGAAGCCCGGTTAACTATATTATTAATATGTGCATCAAACAGAAGCTTAGAGTCCAAAATTACTCCAAGATCCCTGATGACACTCACTCTGGCTACCAAAACATTTGAAAGCCTATAATCAAATGTAATAGGGTTTGGCTTACGCGTAAATGTACATACATAGCATTTGGATACATTTAAATCCAACCTATTCATAGCACAATATTCGTGGAACCTGTCTAGATCATCCTGCAATAGCCGTGCGTCCTCAACAGTTGACACTTGACCTAAGATCTTCATATCATCCGCATACAATAAGACTTTAGAGTTAAAGAAACAAGAGGCAACGTCATTTATAAAAATATTAAATAAGAGAGGTCCCAACAAGGATCCTTGGGGAACACCCGACGGAATGTACATCGCTCTTGACGTATAACCGTTAAGGACCACCGTCTGGCACCTATTCTCTACGTATGACGAAAACCATCTAAACAAATTACCCCTCACACCAACCAACAAAAGTTTACGCAGAAGAAGCGCATGATCAATTCGATCAAAACACTTGCTGTAGTCAGTGTATATAACGTCGACCTGAGACCGTCTGGACATGTGATCTGTAAGATAGTCACTACAGATCACAAGATTGGATGTGGTCGAGCGACCCTTTAGAAACCCGTGTTGCTGTTCACAGAAACTTAATTTAAGAGAAGAAGAAAGTTGTCTGTGCACAATTTTCTCCATAATTTTGGCGAACACAAAAAGTTTGGAAATTGGTCTATAGTTGCCTATATTGTCCTTAGCTCCTTTTTTTATGAATCGGCGTTATATACGCTGACTTCCAGATGAGAGGCACTACCCCTAATTCAAATGACCGCTTAAATAATAATGTTATCGGAAAGGATAGGCACCTGGCACATTTAGAAATAAAAATTGGCGAAATGTTATCAGGGCCCGCAGTTTTGTTTAGGTCCACTTGTTTAAGCAACCGAAACACTTCCTGCTCCCGAACATCAATAGAGCTAATGTCTGATACGCCACCCACAGTCAGAGTACCAGGTTCATCCATTACCTCAGTGTGTAGATCGTCGTCACTTCGTTCTTGAAAATTAGAAAAGAAATAGTTTCCGAACATGTCACAAATTTCCTCCCCAATGCTGGATGAAACTTGACCAAAGTTAAAAACAGACGGGTAACAGTTGGTTTGTTGTTTCAATTTTACATAACGCCAGAAAGCCCTTGGATTTTTAGAAATGGCTGTTTCAATATCTGCAATGTAATTATCGAACATTGCCTTCTCCAAATCTTTAGCCCGCTGACGTAAAGTTACAAAAGAGTGAAGATCAGATATGTTTCCATATTTTTTCAATTTAGAGTGAAATTTCGCCTTTTCCCTAACCATTTTAATAAGAGGGCTTTTATACCAAGGAGGATACTTGCCACGAGGTACAATTATTTTAGTAGGTATAAACTTATTGTGTAGCAAGTTAATAGTGTCATAAAAGAAATTGACAGCTTCCTCAAGAGTCCTAGAGTTTAGCTCTAATGACCAGTCTCTAGCCACCATTTCCTCCATTATGGCGTCATAATTTGCAAGAGCATACAAGAACTTGAATCTTGGCCGAGAATGCAGCTGATGCCGTTGAACGAAGTCAGCAGTGATACAGAGTGCCTTATGGTGTAAGTCCTCCTCCACTAAAGGATCCAGGCAACAAGTGACAGTAACTTCGTTATTCGATAATACCAGGTCAAGAATCCTGTCATTCACATTACGATGAGAATTGTACTGTAACAGATTGCAAGCGGTAAGAGTATCACAAAAGGAGGTTTGGACAGGTCCGCGTAAATTACTGGGGCATAGATAATCACCATCATTCGCCGCATGCCAGTCAATATTCGGCTGATTAAAATCACCAAGAATCAAGAACTTATCTGCTGGATTTTTAAGAACAATGTCAGCCAAATTATTAGCGAAATTGTGTAGTTGTACCATCAAAGAGTTACCAGAATGCTGATTACATATATAAACCACACAAAGATGCATTTTATAGGTTACCTTAGGTTTCGATTGGTGTAGGGTTAAGGTGACTCACAGATCCTCTGCGGACGAGCACCATTCATTGCGGACGTCAGCAACAAGTTCCCGACGTATGGCTATTAAGACCCCTCGTCCCATAGTTTGGTTAGTGAGAGAGCAATTTCGATCCCGTCTCCATACAAAATATCTGTCATCGAACAATTCACTATTAGATATACCATCTATAAGCCAGGTCTCTGTAAGACAAACGACATCAAACGAATTAATACAAACATTCCTATAAAAAACAGATGTTTTAGTCCGTAGCCCACGAACGTTTTGGTAAAATAAGCTAATAGGTGCCATTATAAGTCAAATGTAACACGAGAATAATAATCGTAAAAATATGAGGCACGGCGATATTCTGTCCCAAGTAGAAACCATAGTAAATAAAAGTCGGTGTAAATAATAAGTGTGGTTGGTGTAGGCAAAATAAGGCGGTAGTTGCATTAAATAAAACAGATTTCTCCAAACATGCCAAGAAATAATTGGCTTTGTAAGTGTAGTAAACATAAAAAACACTATTCAAGTGCAAGCAGATCCCGTACTCATTAGCACATAAGTAAAGTTTAAAATAGCAAAAACCAAAGCGTAATGAGTTATATGAATAGGCGACACCGAGCGATAAGAGAACAAAAGGCAGGCGCGAATGGAATGTGAGCAAAAAACAATTATCATCAATTCTCAATTTTAAACATAACGACTCGTCGATCAACAATAGTGTGTCAGCAGATCGACTAGCGATATTGCCTAAAAAAACTTTTTTAAGTCTTGTTCAGTCCGGATATGGTGCTTCGGTGACGGATGATTTTTACGAATAAAGATTTTGCAACCTGTTACCCAAACAAACTCATAACCTTTTTCCCTTGCCAATATCTTGGTTTTGTTTAGTAAGGCTTTGTTATGCAGCGTCAGGTGGTCATTGACGTAAATTCTATGGTCACCCTGGAGTCCCAAATCGCCGGCGCTCAAGATCTTATGTTTTCTAGCTGCCGCAACAAAATCACTTTTTAAATAACAATTGTGTACCGAGCAAATTATTGTTTTGTTATGGCTGTCATTTCGCATGGGAATCCTTGCTATGTAATTAATCCGTTCCTTAGGGATAGGACAATTGATTGTATCCCCTATTTTAGCAATGACTTCAAACAAATTCTCAGAGTTTGATTCAGGTACACCCTTGATCTCAATGTTATTCATCCTGGACCTCTGCTCATTATCACGACACTGAAATTCAAGATTTCTACAGCGCTCCTGCAGGGTGGTGATGTCGTCTTTGGTCTTCTTAAAACTATCCATTTCCTGTTCCAATCCCAAAACTTTACATGCCAGATCTTTTACTGAGCTATGTACATATTCAAGAGACTCCATCATTTCTACAATGGAGCTAGTGACATCAGAGAATTCCCCTCTCATAGATTTCAATTCCACCAACTCCCTGTTGATAAGCTTTAAGTCAACGCCGGTAGAGACTCCATCTGCACCGTCAGCCTCTTCAACTCAAATAGCACACTCTCCATGTCTGTCGCCGTGGATGTTGCGGACCCTACCCGAGGACTCGCAGCCAGAGCTTTGCAGGAATTACACCTCCATGTTAATTTCCGATCACCGAGCTGTCTCCATCCAGATTCAGTGATACCCGCGCACGGAAAATCAAACTGACCATGACAGGCAGTACATTTGACCCCGTCTTTAAATTGATTGTCGCACCTTTTGCACTTAAACATTGTATCTAAAAGTGATTCCGAGAAGTTTATAAAATAAAACCTTGAGAGCTTTGTTAATACGGAGCGTCGAGCGTATGAGCGTATGCGTGCGTACGGTTCGCTGTCTACCGTTACATAACATAACATCACGCCTTGTTTCCCCGAAGGGTTGGGCAGAGGTGTCCCTGTAGCAGGCACACCCACATTTCGCCAGTTATGTTTAAGTCCCATGTAATAGGGGGCGAGCCTATTGCCATCAACCGGGCACAAATCCAGACTCCGAGCTGCTACTGAGAAATTTCAGATAGAAAAACCCAATAACATTTTGCTCGACCCGGGAATCGAACCCAGGACCTCATACTTAGCAGTAGCGCTTGCAACCACTAGACCAACGAGGCAGTCGCATTTTAAAGTTATTCCATTAATTTATAATGTTATATCGAAGAAAGTAGTTAACCAATTCTATATTTTTTTTGTACCAATGGCAAATTCAACCAAATTAAATTTATTATTAAATCATTTAATTCAAGCAACAAGACTCGATAGTGTTATTAACAATATACTTACACATTATTCATCTCATTCTTCCTATATTAAAAATGCAGTGTGAAATTTAAATGTTAGTATTTCAATAATTGATAATTTTGCCTTGTTTGAAGAAAGTATTTGTGTATATTATTGTATTTATTGATACATATGTTTGTACTTTAGTATTTTTTTGTATTATAATTAAATGATGTGTGTATTATTTATTGTCTTGTTTAAAATTTTTACATAGATAGTATAGCTATGATGTAGGTACTGTGATATGTAATATTCATTACTTGTGTGTTCTCCACTGAAATAACTGTAATGTCCTATTTCTTCACATTTTATGCAAATAAAGATACATAGGTACATGTATAATAATAATTTTTATGTGTCAATAAAAATTATTATTATACGACCTTCATTTTGCCTTCATTACATGTTTAATACTTTACTTTTAAGCTAGATTTTAAAATATGTGAGCGGCTTTTTAGTTGCAACCAATTAATGTAACGATCATTATCTCTGTCTCTATGTCTGTTATCGTGGACCGAGCCTGACTAAACCAACTTGTTCATGTGATTGGCAACTGTGAGATTGTTCAATCTTATATGTTAGTAAGTACCTTGGTTCCATAATCAATTAATCACACACTGGGGTGTGAGGATGAGATTCTAAGGAGATGTGCTAACACAACATCTGCCGTTGATAAGCTCAAAAGAGTCTGGGCCAATCATAATATCACCAAAGCCACAAAAGTTCGCCTGCCGAGAAGTTTGGTTTTTCCAATATTTCTGTACGGCGCAGAAACATGTAGGTACGGTTCGCCTCAAAGACCGACGCAAAATAGATGCACTAAAACTTGTTGTCCATGGGCAAGTAAGGCTAAACGCTGCAACACAAACGTCCATGGTCCAAAGGTCCCGAGACGCCAGTACCTAGGTTTGGAAGCCTGCTAATAAGGTTACGTTATTCACTTAACAGAACTATTCAGAAACTCACCAGAAATAAGACATTCTGAATATTCCACAGCTGTGCCTCCGCTACGCGGAACAGTTGATAACTCTTCAGTACTTGCTCGTTTCATGTTGGAAATTGATTATTTTGATAATAATTATCAATCAATATCAACTTGCAACTTGCAACAAGAAACCTCGATTCACGAGTTCACGACAGAAGCAGGACGTTTCATTTTGGCGCGCTTTTCAAGTTTTTTTTAAAATTCAATGTCAAGTTCAAAATTCAAATTGATGGACTCTATGGTCGATTGTTTGATTGTTGGAAATATGTTAATCGACTCTTTTTTTAAATAGGTCATATTTAAATGATTAATAATTTCTCGATTATCTCAAAAAAAATATTACCATATTTTTTTGAGACCTAGAAAACAGGAAAACTTTATTTTAAAAGTTCGTTAATTATCCATAGTTTAATTTTTAACCGGCGAAAATTTCCCCGGCTTAAACGTACCCCAAGCGAAAACTTATACCAGCGGACGACCGTAAACGGAGCAGATTCAATTTTAGTCAGATTAATTTTTCACCTCGCGGTGTGCTTAAACGGGGTGTTTGACGTTTAGGCAGTCAATTTTAAACTGAATAATTGACTTAAACGCACCCCAAACAAAAACGCTATCCGCCATGTTAGTATTCCTCCCCCCTTCGCTCCACTCGGTCTCGCAGGTTCGCTCGACTCAGGACCTACCTACCACCGGAAAGCTATCGTGACCTTATCCCTACGCTACGCTACGCTACGCTACGCTTCGCTTTACCGCTACCTAGTTTCCGAGATACGATGGGGGAGGGGTGAAGGGAGGAGGGGTGAAGGGGGGAGAGGGGGGAGTTTTGAAAAAACTAATTTTGACCTACTCTGGGCCCACGGACATGAATCTGAAAAAGAAAATGTTCCAAGTCTTAACTTCCGAGATCCACCTAAAGGGGGAAGAAGGGGGAGAGAATGGGGGGAATTTTGAAAAATGGTGTTTACTTTTCCGAGCCTCCTCTATACGAATCCGTAAAAAACAAAACCCAGGAGGGGTGAAGGGGGGGAGAGGGGGGAGTTTTGAAAAATGATTTTGACAAACTCTGGGCCCCTTGTTATGAATCTGAAAAAAAAATGTTCCAAGTCTCTTAACTTCCGAGATCTACCTAGAGGGGGGAGAAGGGGGCAAGGGGGGCAACTTTTAAAAATGGATTTTACTTTTCCGAGCCTCCTCTATATGAATCCGTAAAACAACAAAACACGGGACTCTTAGTTTCCGAGATACGATAGGGAGGGGGGAAAGTGGGGTGGAAAAGGGGAGGTTTGGGATTTTCCCATACTTGTGAGAGTTATTTCTATACGAATCTGTAAAAATATACCCACCTCCCCCTTCACCATCTGGGAGAACAATTATGTCAGTCAGTGAGTGAGTGGTAATCGAGCTTTATATAGTATAATAACTAGTATTTGGGCGTTGCGCGAGCTACAAGCAGCTCGCGGGGTCGTGTTTTTGAGGAGTATTTCTTACCCTTGTAAAATTTTGAGAATTGGACAGTAATCCTTAGCACTTTAGGATTTTGTAATAAAATCTCTTAAATATTTTGTACGGATTTATGTAAATCAACTGAATGTTTTTTTTATTCCTACAGTTGATTTACATAAAAGTCAGTACGAATAAACTATAAAATAATATTCCTTGTAAGTGACTATCCCCCGAATGCTGAAACGTCACTCAAAATTTAAGTAGCACTTAAATTTAACAGTTACTCAAAAGTGACGTTTGGCCATACAAAATTTAAAGTTTCGGGTGGTAAACCTCGCTTTTGAAACTCTATTACGTGCATCATATAAATACATTTGCCAAACCAATTACCACCTCGGATATCTCTTAATAATTCTGCTAGCTTTAAATTAAAAACTCTAGCACATACAGAAGGATTTACATAGCTGCTTTGAGTGGATTGTTGAATTTCTGGCCACTTGGGATTACAAGTAAACGTCAAGAAAAATGACGGGTTCCCCAATTTGCTTACTATTGAAATAGCATCACTATATTTTCCTTTCATGTATCGCGGCCCCCCCGTAAAAGTGCTGGGCAAATAAACGCGACCTGGTACGAATCCCTCTCCCTGAATGGTTTCATCTTGACGAATTTGACGCGCGACTTCAATGCTCATTTCAACTTCTTGAAGTGGAGCGGTCCTCAGTGCACTACTCGAGTTATGTTTTTGTAGACTTGATATAAAACGTAGGCGTTCTTCTATGATTCGGCAATGCATGTCAACTAACCATTCTTCCGATAGCCTGCCTATATCGGAAAATCGTGGCTCCGACAATAACAAGCAGCGAACGTATTTCGCTTGAGTTAATTTATTTCCGTTATTATCTACTTTGTTAAACTCGAAAACTTATACCAGCGGACGACCGTAAACGGAGCAGATTCAATTTTATTCAGATTAATTTTTCACCTCACGGTGTGCTTAAACGGGGTGTTTTTGTCGTTTAGGCAGTCAATTTTAAACTGAATAATTGACTTAAACGCACCCCAAACAAAAACGCTGTCCGCCATGTTAGTATTCCTCCCCCCTTCGCTCCACTCGGTCTCGCAGGTTCGCTCCACTCAGGACCTACCTACCACCGAAAAGCTATCGTGACCTTATCCCTTCGCTACGCTACGCTACGCTACGCTACGCTACCGTACGCTACGCTACGCTCCGCTTTACCGCTACCTAGTTTCCGAGATACGATGGGGGGAGGGGCGAAGGGGGGGAGAAAGAAAATGTTCCAAGTCTTAACTTCCGAGATCCGCCTAAAGGGGAGAGAATGGGGGAAATTTTGAAAAATGGTTTTTACTTTTCCGAGCCTCCTCTATACGAATCCGTAAAAAAACAAAACCCAGGAGGGGTGAAGGGGGGGAGAGGGGGGAGTTTTGAAAAATTATTTTTACCAACTCTGGGCCCCTTGATATGAATCTGAAAAAAAAAATGTTCCAAGTCTCTTAACTTCCGAGATCTACCTAGAGAGGGGAGAAGGGGGGCAAGGGGGGCAACTTTGACGAATGGATTTTACTTTTCCGAGCCTCCTCTATACGAATCCGTAAAACAACAAAACACGGGACTCTTAGTTTCCGAGATACGATAGGGAGGGGGGAGAGTGGGGTGGAAAAGGGGAGGTTTGGGATTTTTCCCATACTCGTGAGAGATACTTCTATACGAATCTGTAAAAATATACCCACCTTCCCCTTCACCATCTGGGAGAACAATTATGTCAGTCAGTGGTAATCGAGCTTTATATAGTATAATATAATATAATATAATAATGAATCTGAAAAAAAAAAATGTTCCAAGTCTCTTAACTTCCGAGATCTACCTAGAGGGGGGGAGAAGGGGGGCAAGGGGGCAACTTTGAAAAATGGATTTTACTTTTCCGAGCCTCCTCTATACGAATCCGTAAAAAAACAAAACCCAGGAGGGGTGAAGGGGGGGAGAGGGGGGAGTTTTGAAAAAAGATTTTGACCAACTCTGGGCCCCTTGATATGAATCTGAAATAAAAATGTTCCAAGTCTCCTAACTTCCGAGATCTACCTAGAGGGGGGGAGAAGGGGGGCAAGGGGGCAACTTTGAAAAATGGATTTTACTTTTCCGAGCCTCCTCTATACGAATCCGTAAAACAACAAAACACGGGACTCTTAGTTTCCGAGATACGATAGGGAGGGGGGAGAGTGGGGTGGAAAAGGGGAGGTTTGGGATTTTTCCCATACTCGTGAGAGTTACTTCTATACGAATCTGTAAAAATATACCCACCTCCCCCTTCACCATCTGGGAGAACAATTATGTCAGTGAGTGAGTGAGTGAGTGGTAATCGAGCTTTATATAGTATAATATAATGTAAGAGTGATAACTATGGACTAGATTATGTCTAAAATAAATAAATAATTATACCGCGGGGCAGAAGATATCTCTATTGGCTACCGCAATAGTCATTTTGAAGAGTAAACATGGACACACTACTGTTCTAAGAGCGCTGATAGACTCAGGATCACAAGCATGTTTTATAAGCGAGAAGGCAACTCAGATCCTGAACCTAGAAAAATCATCAGTAAATCTAATCGTCTCCGGAATGGTTACAAGTATTGTCACGATGGGAAAACCAATTCAATTTACCTATCAGATCCTACGTGATGTCCAAGGACTTGACCTCCAACATACCTACAAACACCACGATGGGGACTGATTGGCCGCATATAGCAAACTTCCAACTAGCAGACAGAAATTATTATACAGCAGGACCTATCGATCTGTTGTTGGGTGTAAACGAATATGCATTAATTCTCAAGCAAGGACTTATTAAAGGTACACCATGCGCCCAAAATACTTACCTGAGATGGATCTTAATAGGAGGAATAACAATTAAAGTGAACGCAAGAGAAAAATTCTTGACGGCAGGAAATTAACATAGAAGATTTACTGACCACATATGAAGCAAGGTCTTGTACAGACCAAAATCCGAAATTGGTAATTTCTAGTTATAATATATAAATGAACTGCAAAGTTTGTTTTTCAATCTGGGATCAAAATTTCATAGGCCGTGTCTTGAATTTCACATCAAACTGTATTTCATTCAAATTGATACTCTCCACTCTATTAAACGTTATTTTTCAATTGAAAAGTTAAGTTTGTCCTTCCCTCAAGCTTTGAGACGGAACCCTCAAGGCGCAAGTCCTACTCACACTTGTCCGATTTTTTCATATGATTATAAATGCCTTAAAATACATTTAATGGACGCAATATCGATGTGCATTATTGAGTATGACGTACATACTACCACAAAGGTATAGAAGGAACCATGATCTAATCAATGCAAGCAAGGGCCGTACTACAAATTTTAAATCCTTCATCCTCGAGGTTCCCGCGCTGCAAAAAGCTGCCACTGCTATATGTAGATGTTACAGGGAAGCATGACCAAACCCAAGTGTGGTATGATAATAGTTATTTTTTGTGGTATAAAGCCAAGTCTAATTAGTTTGTGATGTATTTATGTAAAGGGTCTTTTGTCACCCGAAATATTATATAGCTATTATTATTATTGCATTACAACAGGGTTTTAAAAGCATAACAAACAATAAAGATTTCAAACATATTTGTTTTTCAATATGAAACTAATAACTAACAAAAATACTGTGCTTATACATTATAAGAATCATTAGTTCACACGATTAGTCGGCGTCATTTGTGGCGTGCTGTTTAGTAGCCACCTTAGGAATCGCCGGATCGTTGCCCAAAGTCTTCATAAATTTCGACAGATATATTCCAAGACTTTCACTACAAATAAGTGAAATTCGTGTTGTGACGAGACTGCTACCGCTTGACCCTCAGGGAGGAAATTTGTTTTAGCAAGGATTAACAATAGTTTCAGACTCTGTAGATTAATGTATTCGGAACATGTAGATTATAGCAGCGTTGGAACGATAAGACGCAGCAGCCATTATGAGAGCATTCTGAGAGCCGGTAATTCGGTCCGGTCTTTACGACAAACACATTTCCTCTCTAAGCGTATTATCTATGCTTACTCTTCTCCAATTTGATAAACCTTGATGTTATTTCAGTATTCATCAGCTTACTCAGTTTAATCATTAGCAGAAATTGTGCCTTTATTTGATTACATCATTATGACGTGACAAAAATCATTGAAATTGACAAATCGGCATCAGCCATGCATTCTGTTGTAACAAATACAAAGGAGAGCGTATTTAAATATTTAAGTATACAGGGTGAGTTGTAATTTGACGTATTCCTTCCAGGACGTGATAGTGTGACCCATTTGCAACAATTAAGCATCCCACAAAGCCTTGGCGAAAATTCATGGGATTCGAGAAAACCCAATCTTTATGTTATTTTGAAAAAAATCCAGAATTCGTCACTAAATATCACTTTTCTCTAAACTCTCAAATTAAATGTCCTTCATTGCTTTTTCATGGCATACCTAATACATTAATACGATGTAACCAAATTTTCTTAAACATCAAACAGGTAAAAGTTATAGGAAGAAATTTATTAACCATTTTTAAAAATCATCTAAGTACATGAACTTTGACACCAGTTATCTTGAAATTTTACTGTCACATTAAGCGTACCAATTATAGAGAAGACATCTTCATTTATAATCAGCTAAGTAACGAGGTGCAAATGTTAAAAAATATTTAGAGGTGCCGATGAAACAGTTGAAAGTACTCGCAAAGGTCAAATTTGCTTATTGTTGAAATACAAAAAAAATGTGAGATAATTTAATTAATTAACTTATTTATGCCAATCCACTTCTTCCTAACAATCCGACAGATGGCAGGCAATCAGGTGACCATAACCAGATTACAAGTCGCGGAACGGCTTTTAAGTTTTTAACAAAGTCAACGCAACGGATATTGGCTCCGTAAAGATTTCATTATTGTTGCCTAGGGCCACCTCAAGATCTTCGTTACCTAAAATTACGATTTGCAATTAAGGTTGTGAAGATAACCATTTTGAGGGTAGTGTAAAAATAAAATTGAATAAATATTTTGCACGTTAACGATACATTTGTTTTAGATTGTACGTATTTTCTGTGCTAATTTGTCATCGTTGAAGACTCGAAGTCAACCCCGATGCAACATTATATTTTTACTTTCAAAATGTGGCTTTGATAATTGGGAATCAAACGAGCTTACCTGTTAAGCGAAGTCTTGATTCTAATTTTACGAACGGCGATCTGAAATATAATTCGTTAAACAAAGTAGTAATTCTTATGCACAGCGTAGACATCGCGTTCGTTTAGATATAAAATATTATAAATTAATAGAATTATCGTCCTTGGTGGCAACACACGCAGGAATGTCACTAATTTTAGAGATCCTTATGATGGAGAACAAGCTCTGTTTTCTGTACAGAGTAGTTCCGCATACTTACATTCACTAGGTTTTCCTGGAAAAATAAGTGAATAAAGTAGACTAATTATTGCAGCTTTGGGGATATTAGCTAGTGGCGGGTGGGTAATTATATTTCAGATCGCCGTTCGTAAAATTAGAATCAAGACTTCGCTTAACAGGTAAGCTCGTTTGATTCCCAATTTTACTTCACGGCGATCTGAAATATAATTCGTTAAACAAAGTAGAGGTTCAGAGTTGTCTGCAATAATTTAGTTAGTTAATAAGTTACGGCATATTCTGATTTATTAAGTACTTTTATCATTCTTTCTGAATACAATATTTTAATTTTATGTAATTTAAGAAGGTTGCTTTGTTTTATGTGAATGTCATGTACATCTGTTATTGGTATGTCTATAAGTCCATAACTGTTAACATTTAATATTTAATGGACAATATATATGCTTTTGGCGTATCCATTTTAGATAAATTCTTAATAACGTTGCTTAATTAATAGTGTTTAACTATTTTTCATCAGTAATGAGGTATAATCATCAACACAATGTTGGTTGGCACTGTGTCTATTTCAATTGATGCCAGCACTAAGTTGAGCTACTGTATGTTTTGTGCTGTGGGAGGTGAATTATTAGTATCACTCTCACTTCCTACCACATTTAACCCAGCTTGTGTTTATACAAATTTTATTAAGTTGTTCTGAATTAATATACCAGGAGGATATTATGATATGAATACTTTAAAAGTGTAAAACTGGGTGAACCTGCAACAGGGACACCTTGCCCAACCATTCGGGGAAACAAGGCGTAATGTTATGATGTTACTTTAAAAGTTTCCATGATTGAGAATAGCATTCTCAGATCTGTCTGTAAATAGTTAATTATTTGGGATACTGTTGTGCTTAATGAGTGAGTATTGAGTTGCACATTACATCTTGCTGTCAAGGTAAGTGTCGAGCTCAGTGAGTCTAGAAGATGAATTGTAAAGATTATCATTAGGGTATTTTAAAGAATGTCAGTTATCTAGTGATCTGAATAAGAGGCACCATGGCTGTGAAGTCCTTAGTAGTTAAACTTTCATAGGGTGTAACAGGATCTTTTAGCCCCTGAATGTTGTAAGCAGGGAGGTATTTTTGGTAAGCATTTGTGGAATTGTATTGTACCTAAATTGTACTGACAGGAACTTAGTTTTTTTTATTTTTTTTGAAAAATGTAGGATTTTTTGGTCAAATTCTTGTGATCAGTTGATGTTATTTCCGTTTAGGTAAGTATATACTTTATGATATGGTTTCATTTCATTTTTGGATGGACTAGTTTTCCATAACTTTAGTTATTAAAGGTATTTTGGAAACTGAATTTCAAATACGGAATAGGCTTTTAACTTGTAAGCACCAATTAATAAGGGCAGTATATTATGCCCTGGATAGGAGAGAGGTTTGAACAAATTTGAGGTAAAAGGGTCTATTTCAGATGCTTAGGGTTTTTCCTCAACGATACTAATTTCCATATGAGTTTCACATATTCTGCTAGCAGTAATTACTTGACGAGTTTAGATCTAATCGAAACTAGATTCATTTTAGAAGTATAAAGATATGAACTCTTTTCCTTGACCTCATAATATGTCCAAAATTGGGATTGTGTAATGAGTTGCATTTTTAAGTGAGGGAGTTGTATAATTGAACTTGTTATGATGTGCACTTGGTGAGCAGATGGAGAGTTTTAGAGTAAAGCAATTTATAGATAATTCATTCATAGTACCTACATTTATTGTATTATACCTTATCTTGTTCATGTTCTACTCACAGTCCATCAATACCTACGTTGTCCTCACAATGTTCTCCCCCCTCCTTTTTATTTTTTATTTTGTTTCCTTGATAATTTCACTTTAGTGCTGCAATTATCATTTAAATCTACTGTTAAATATGTAGACTAGTAGTTGGCAATCAAATGATTAATTTCGGTATTTTGATTTTATAAGCTTTGAATAAGATCACCCATTTCTGCCCAGCCCTTCGGGAAGTCCGGGCGTAATGTTAAATAATGCGACTAAGTTTACTAGCACTTTTTTTTTTTTTTTAAAGTGAAAAAAAAATAAAACTTAATAATCAAGCCTAAAAAATAGCATTATTAGTTTTCAAGCCCAAACATTTTAACACACTTATAGTGGTATTTATTGGTATGTCTTATCGCAGTCACGATATTTTACCAAATAAACAGTCAAGTTAGATTGTAAGAAAACCTTGTTTTCTGTAAGTGGCACTCACTACTGGTAATTTAGTAGGTAAAACAGAGATAAGAGACTATTCAAGTATGAAAAGTATTGGTAAATGTGTATGTAATTAACCCTTTATTGGTTATTTAGTAGGTAATGTTATCTTCCAGATAGTCCTAAGTGATACCCCTGTACCTATAGGATGAAATCATAATATGATTTCATAAAGGTAATATGGTATATTATACCTATCTATTTTGATATGCTAAACTATAATTGATTAGTGTACAAGTTGTCAGTTTGTAACATACTTGTAGTTATTACTGGGATTTTTATTTTTATTTTCCTTCAGTATGATATTAGACAGTCTTGATGATTTTTTTTTTTTTTTTTTTGTTCATAATGAAACTGAATTTTCTATTTTGTTTGGGACTCACTGAAATGTATTTTTCAGATAAATTCTTTGTAGATCTATCTATTGTATTGTTTGTAAATGCATCTCAATATTTGATAAGTTCTTTGATGGTATTGAGAGGATCATCATCTACCTGGCGTTCTCCCAACTATGTTGGGGTCAGCTTCCAGAGAATGGCTTTGAGAGGTTAAGATATTGAATTTGGTAGGTATCAAATATTTTCTTATCTATGTCCATAGCCAATAGCAGAATCAGAGGAATATAACTGCTTTGCCAGCATTTATTCCAGTATTGGTCTTCTTGAATTGTTATTTTGGAATATAAGCCGGGTTGTTGTTGAGGTCCACCATATATATTGATTTTTATTTTCAGTGACAAAAATAGTTCATTTATTTTTCAGACATAGTCCATTCCAACCGATTAGATTAAACCAAAACATCATAAGATATTGTGGTGGTGGTTTTCAATGGTGTGATTCCTGTTATTAACCCAGTAGAAGGATGTTTTATTTTGTTATTTACAAAAGTAAGTAAATCAACTAATGTTGTGCTTGTTTTACATTTTCACCATAGAACTGGTAAGTTTCACTATTATCATGAGAATGTCTTGTGGTTTTAGTATTTATTGAATAGTTGTTATTGTTTTTGTTTGTAGCTAAAACATTGTGTACTCAAGTTTGTGATTCTTTCGGTTTGTTTATCAAATAGGATGAATTAAAGTTATGTCAATTAGAGATTATATAACTTTTGTTCTGGTTTTAGTTTGGTGGCAGTGGGCATTGTCAGCTGGTTTTGCTGCATCAGCCAAGTTAATCAACAATTTGTGTTTGTCTTATGTTCTTCATAAGCATAGGGTCAGTCACTGCTTTCCCTATGATAGGGGTAATAACCAGTATGGCTTGTTTCTGGAATATCTCAATCCCTTGTTTCCTCAGTTTAGAGGAATCTAAATGGGGTGAATAAGTATGGGAGCATGGAATAATACTTTGTTTTATTCCAATTATGGTTTAGTCCATTGCACTTGTATCTGAAATCAAGAGTTTCCAGAGGTAGCATTTGTCGTCAGCCATTGTATCACAGAGTCAAGTTTACAAAGTATCTTGTGTATTTAACTGTATGCCTGTAAAAATTGCACAATTTTGCATTATTGTTTTAGTTTACAAAATAGATATCATTTATCAGTTTTTGGCAGGATAATTAAGCCACCTAGAGCTAGATAAGTCACTGAGTATCTCGTACACAGTGATATCTTTTAATTAGCTATATTTTGTTTGTTAAAAATGGCAATCCTCGATATGAAAGCTAGATCACATAGTATTGAGATAACATGCTATAAGCATCTCGTGCTAAGCATGTGCACACCATGTCAGATATGTGCCAGTTAGCAACATAGAATCAATGTTGTTGAGAGTACCTTGTACTCGTTGATAACAATCTAGTTAGCGAGGCAGAATTCCACACTCACTATAGGAAGTATAATGCTTTTGCAAGTTTATAACACACAGACAGTGTGCAGGGTTAAGTAAGGCTGTCTCGCAACCTTCATGTTTGTAAATTAAAAGTATATAGAACCACTTTTGACAATTCCTTAGCCAAGATCATAGAAATGTGACTTACCCCTGGTGACGAGTACATACCAGCGTTAGCTATGTAGAATAACATTGCTAAGTGCATCACGTGCTACATTGGTAGTTTCATATTCAGCTGGTAACGTAGAATTAGCGTTACTGAGAGCATCTCGTGCTTACTGAAAGGGTAATGCTGCCAAGCGCGTATCAGCTAGCTATGTACAGTTACATCGCTAAGGGCATCACGTGCCTCTCTGGTAGCTTCTCATCCAGCTAGTAACGTGGAGATAACGTTACTAAAGACATCTCGTGACCACTGGAGAGATAGGTAATGCTTTAACAAGTTGTGTTGTGTTAATGTCCACCATAGTGCTTGTAAAACACTGTCAGTATCACGTACAAAGTGGTCAGTTAAAGCCAGGCATTCTCGCACATTAGGATTGTGGGAGGCCTCCGGATCTAAGTACATCTAATGTGGGTCAGGAACTCAAGACTAAAGCTGCTTCTAGTTAGTTCTGATGTAGGTAATTTATCAGCTTTCCTGTTAATATCGTTGATGGACGCCTTGCCCGTCTCAGGTTTTCACTAACGATGCACTTATTGCACTTTCTATCACTTAACATAATTAACATTTGTTATTCTAGTAAAAAGTTCCGTAAACTTATTTTAAATGAATAATTTTGAGAGAGCAAATTTTTTCGTGCGATGAAAAAACGCGCGCGAAAGAAAAGTGACATTCCTGCGTGTGTTGCCACCAAGGACGATAATTCTATTAATTTATAATATTTTATATCTAAACGAACGCGATGTCTACGCTGTGCATAAGAATTACTACTTTGTTTAACGAATTATATTTCAGATCGCCGTGAAGTAAAATGTCAAAGTTAATGACTCGCAGTCAATCCCAGAGCTTTAACAAAACTGATAAAGTCAAAGTCAAATCATTTATTTCAAATAGGCCCATGTATGGCACTTTAGAACGTCAAAATTTACAAAATAATAGAATTGATTCTATTCGCCCCTTCCAAAAGGTAGTTTTCGTATGGAGAAGATAGGCTTCAAAGTGAGGAATATTTTAGATATAAATTGATCTCTGGTCACATTGCACTCTGAGATAGCTCCTAATGATTTTAGTTTGTTAATGGCTTCCAGCATATCTGGTTTCTCAGTATTTGATAGGTTATTTTTAGGTAGGTATTGCTGATTGACTTACAGGCGTATGAAAAGGTATAGGATAACCATTTTTTAACCAATGAAGAATAACATTGTTGCTGGTTATTTTTAACCATCGGTCATAAAAGTGGGTTAGCCTACCCGCTTGTACCTGTATTAACGAAGAGGAGGCCGCCGTCGGCCTTCTGCATGCACCTCCCCCCCCCCCCTGTTCGCCGGGTATCGAGGAGGCAGGTGGTGGGTTCCAGTTTACCTGGTAAGAGAAACCTTCGCAGTCTTTCGTCTCGTTCGGACTCGTTAATGATATTTAAGAAGGCTTTGTCTAAACTAGCACTGATTAATTTAACTCGAGCCTGCGTTGCAATATAGTGCGAATCACACAGTAAGCGGCAACCATTGCTCAAATGTTTCATGGCTTGAACCTTATTATCGCTCTTTAGAAGCAGATCCATGCCTCTGTTGATGGCGGTGATACCCGTGCCTAACTGTTGTTGAGACGCTGTAAGTGTCTTGTCGCGATTACGAACCATATCCGGTACCGCCGCCGAGATTTCTGCATTTAATTTGGGCGCTTGCAGGAGCTTACAATTGTCTGGTGCGAGGTACTCTTTCAGTAGGTTGTCTTTATTTTCTTTAGGCATTCTTTTCCTTAGTAAAGGAAGCCACAATTGCGATAGATTGCTGTGAATGCTGTCGCCATAGTCAGGCGAGACGGACGTGTATTCACTGAGTGCAGACAGTAGATCAGGGTCTAATTCAGATTCTACACTGGTTTCCTCTTGAGGGCAGGGTTCCGCTTGACCAACGTGTTGGTCAGGGTTATCACCGGATTCCGGTTCCACGTCTTGCAATATATCGGGCGCAACGGATATTGGCTCCGTAAAGATTTCATTATTGTTGCCTAGGGCCACCTCAAGTTCTTCGTTACCTAAAATTACGATTTGCAATTAAGGTTGTGAAGATAACCATTTTGAGGGTAGTGTAAAAATAAAATTGAATAAATATTTTGCACGTTAACGATACATTTGTTTTAGATTGTACGTATTTTCTGTGCTAATTTGTCATCGTTGAAGACTCGCAATCAACCCCGATGCAACATTATATTTTTACTTTCAAAATGTAGCTTTGATAATGTCAAAGTTATTGACTCGCAGTCAATCCCAGAGCTTTAACAAAACTGATAAAGTCAAAGTCAAATCATTTATTTCAAATAGGCCCATGTATGGCACTTTTGAACGTCAAAATTTACAGAATAATATAATTGATTCTAGTCGCCCCTTCCAAAAAGTAGTTTTCGTATGGAGAAGAATGGGCAAGAAACTCCACCGTTACTCTTTTAAAATGTTTTACAATAGTTTGTATAAGTACGTACATTAGTTAAATAATTATATGTGAAGACGATGCACCTAGAATAAAATTACTATACCACAATAGGTAAAAAGAATTTAAAATGAAGCAACGACAGATAATTTAATTATGTGATAGATACATGGTGCTCACATATTTACAAACATTGTAAAAGTAGACGATTTTCCTAATGTTTTTAAAATTAATAAGTCAGTGTGTGAGGAAGTAGGTAATCACAGAATCTGGGAGGAGTCGGAGATGACTTTCGAACTGACGTCTTCTTCGGCCCCTCCTCCGCCTTCGGAGCGGCGCCGCGGCAGGATCGTCCTCCCGCGTGCGCTCCGCCGCCTCCTTCTGGGACATGACGTGTTCGCAGAAGGAGGCGACTGCCGCCCAGGACCTCTCATCCCTCAGCATGGCGTTAACCAAGCCGGGGAGTGAGAGGTCCGGTCCGATCACCGCGATGAGATTGCGGCGCGGCTCGGACCACGATGGGCACACCTCGAGGGTGTGCTGCGCCGCATTCTCCGCCGCGCCACAGTGGTGGCACGACGGCGTCTCCTCCCGTCCAATTCGGTGCAGGTAAGATCCGAAACAACCATGTCCGGACAGCACCTGCACCAAACGGAAAGAGAGGAATCCATGCGACCGCTCGAGCCACTCTCGCAGGACCGGCCCAATTGCGTCGAGGGCTCGGCGGCCGAAGACTGCGGCGGCAAGGTCCTCCGTCCAATGGACGACGATGGCGTCCCTCGCCTCCCGCCGAACGGCCTCCCGCTCTTCCGGGAGTGGGCGTTCTCCTCTCGCCCTCCGTCCCGCCGTCCATTCATATACTCTGGCGAGCACCCATGCCTCGAGTTCCCAAGGAGGGGTGCTGGCCAGAGCACATGCCGCCGCAAAGCTCACCGTGCGGTGGGCCCGCGCCACCCGCTGGGCTATGGCCCTTTGGGGTGCCCTCAAAGTCTAACCTAACCTAACCTAACCTAACTTAACCCAACCCCACAGTAAAATGCCATATGACATAATGCTGTGGAAGTAGCTAAAATAGACCAATCGGCCGAGCTTAGCCGCCCCGCAAGAGATGTTATATGAGGTCCCCATTGTAATTTCTCGTCTAGCGTGATTCCTAGGAAAACCGTTTGATTAATAAATTCCAGTTTTTCCCCATTCAATATGATGTCACATTCGCTACTTCTAACATTAGGTAATTTTAATCTAATGCATTTGGTTTTTGTTTTATTTAGTACCAAATTGTTTACCATAAACCAATCTTGGACTTGCAGAATAGAGCTATTCACGTCTTCAAGATTTTGAGACCGTCGGTTTATTTTAAAGATTAATGATGTGACATCTGCAAATAACACCATCTTCGGTTGACTTAGAAATAATTGGGGTAAATCATTAATGTAAACTAAAAAGAGGAATGGACCCAATATCAAACCTTGAGAAACGCCCATTGCCATTTCAGACCCTAATGAGTTTACGCCGTTTACCTGAACTTTAACCTTTCTATCTTTCAGGTATGATCTAAGTAAATCAAGAGCTGTATTCCTAATCCCATAGGGCTCTAGTTTCAGCAGAAGTGTCTCATGGTCTACACAATCGAACGCCTTCGAGAGGTCGCAAAAGATTCCAATGGCATCTTGTGCTTCTTCCCAGGCATTAAAAATGTTCTTTATTAGGGTGACACCAGCGTCAGTGGTACAACGCCCTTTGGTGAAACCGTACTGTTTTTCATGAAAGATGGAATTTTTATTAAAGTGAGGTAACATTTGATTGAGCATCAACTTTTCAAACACCTTACTGAGCACTGGTAGAATTGATACAGGCCTATAATTGTTGGGTTCTTTACTATCACCAGATTTGAACAATGGAACTACTTTCAATTATAGATCTACAGACTTTTACAGACATTCCCCAGAGATCTTCTGTTGATTTAATTTTAAGATCTTTAAAAGCTTTTATAACAGCCTGGGGGTTTGTATGCTGAAACCTAAACTCCAAAGGGCAAGCCTTCACATTCTGTCTAAGTAAGGCAGCAGAAAGCGCGGGTGAGGAATTTAAAGCATGAGTAGTTTTAAGAAGAAGAATTTGAAAACTTTTTTGCTAATATTCCCCATATTAGCAAAAAAGTTTTCAAATTCTTGAGCTATTTCTATATTTGAGTTAATGGGGCCATGTGCAGTCTCTAAATTAAATTTAGTATTTCGCTGTTTTTTCCTACCTGTTTCATTATTTATTATTTGCCAGGTAGTTTCTATTTTATCATCAGCTGATTTTATTTTATTGCTAATATAAAGAGCTTTGGCTATTTTGCACACACTTTTAAAAGTTTTTGAATATTTTGCAACATACTTATGAAAGCTTGTATTATTCATATATTGCTTTAGGCTATAAAGTTCAAATAGGTTTTCCCTGCTCTTACGAATACCTGGAGTCTCCCAATCACTAAATAGGAACTTTGTGTAAATACTTTTCGTCTTTAGTGGAAAAGTATAATTAAATTGCGTGTTTAATAGTGAAAAAAACTCGGAGTAGAATGAACACATAATTTATTGGCCAAAGAATTATTTAATTTCTCTAAACTTTTACATGTAATTGGCCTAAACCTTATTTGAATTTTTTGTAAAGGTATGTAGGAGCAAAATGTTATTGTTTGTCCACTGTGATCTGATGGCAACTTATTTACAATTTGTTTGTGTAGGTAATCACAGTTACAAAAAATATTATCTATACAAATGGCAGAAGAAGCTGTCACTCGGGTTGGTTCAATAAAAACATTTGACAAATCAAATGACCTAAAAAGACTTAATAATCTGACAGTGGTCGAGTTATTTTCTAATAAGTTAATATTAAAATCACCACATATGATTATTGACTTACTACTAGTACTAAGTTTTTTTAACACATCTTCCATTACAGAATCAAACACAGATAGATTTTGGTAACTTGGAGGTCTGTATACGCATACTATAACATGCTTATCAAGCTCAACACAGGACAATTCAATGTTGTGTTCAACAGACAGTCCGATAATGTCTTTTCTTTCTTTCGATTTTATATAATTTTTAATCAATATTAATGATCCGCCATGTATCATACATTTTCGACTGAAATGGCTAATTACACAATAATTTTCATAATTAATTGTCATCACTTGATGATCTTTTAACCAATGCTCTGTTAAATAAATTACATCAAACTTGGTATTTTCTAAAAACAATTCTATTTCCAGTAATTTGGAAGAGCAACCTTGGATATTTTGATTAAATAATTTTAAAGTATGTTGCACTCCCTTTGGTTTAACATTATGAGTTATATTGCCAGAAAATACCATTTTATTATTCTCTAATAATAATTGGTTAATTGAAGGGGTAACTTCTGTTGTCTTACTGCCTAGTTTAAAGAATTATCCGGAGTGACCTCCACTACAACAGAAGAAACTAAAATGCCCGTATGAGTTCCAGCAGGAAAGGAATACCCTATCTGACTGGTTGTGGCCTCCAAGTATGTTGTTATTGTAGGTGGGTGGATGAGCATAGTGAATAATTATGTTTTACCATGTACGAAGGAGGCTTCGTACATGGTAAAACATAATTATTCACTATGCTGGTAGTATAACTAGACAACATAGATTCGTCACTACACTTTGTTATATAATCTATAACCTCATTAATATTATATGCTATCAACATAGCAATCAATTTTTTACATTCTCAAGACAGAGATAAAGTTCTCTGAGTTAACTTAAAACCACTAACAAACTGGTTAGTGTCAAAATACAATAATTTGTCACTATGACAACATGTCAGCCTATGAATAGTATTATTCAACTTACAAATGTAGTTATTTTCATCATAGGATAAAGTATCAGAATAAGGAAAATTACACAGCATGAGCTTTCCTACATTTAATTTTAATAAGGTGTCCACACCATCCACTATGTCCTTTCTGGTAATACCAGTACTATTACCTAATAATAAAACCATTGTAGAATAATGATCTAGGTTTGTGTTTACAATTCTTTTAATCATTTGTTTAAAACTTATGTTATGATAGCTATGATTGGTAAAACTATGGCTAAGGTAATTGAGTAAAATTTTCCCAAAGCCTGAACCTAATTCGTCACAAAAAAATATTGATTTATTTTTCTGTGACTTAACACAAGTCTCTGCTGGAAGAGCCAACACCGGAGGGGGTAAGTTAGACTGAGGCTGAGGAGGCAGTGGTTGGTTTGCACAGCTGCATGAGAGGTTATTAGTCAGGGACTCATACATCTCAGCATTGCACTTTACCAAATCCAGTAGTTCCCCAGCCTCAAGCAAGCGGTCACTTACTTGCTGTTGTGAAGTCTCATATTTTTCAAAAACATTTTCTGACATTGAAAATGTCTAAGGTCAACGTCTTGGGACGTAACAGCATCCTTAGCAAGAGCATCAACATATTCGTTTCCTCTTATGCCCCAGTGACTTGGAATCCAAACCAAGTGAACGGTTTTATGATTCTTGGCACAAGAGAAAAGAGCCTTTTTGATTTGAAGGAGAATTGGACTATGAAGTTTACTCTTATAAGGATTCTGCTCCAAAGCTTGTAAACAACTAAGTGAGTCTGTAAAGATGACACCAAATCGAATGCTATGAGCCTCTATAAATACACACGCTTCTAGTATGGCCACGCACTCACCCGTAAACACTGAAGATTGGACAGGGCATTTGTATTTCAAAACAATTTTGGAGTTTTGGTAGTATACCGCAGCACCAGTGCAACTTGCATCTGATAATTTAGAGGCGTCCGTGAAAAATCTTTCGAAATTGTACCAACGCTCACCAACCGCCGCATTGAAAATAGAGTTCGCCGCAGGAGATTTTTTCGATATGCCAATATTGTAGAAAATATCGGGTTTAAAACAAATAATTTCATAATCAAAACTGAACATAGGAAGTTTCGGAAACTGAATAATAGGGGAATCTAAATTTTGATACCAACGAAAGGATTTTAAAAACAGAGGGACTTCTTTATGGTTCCAATAATTGGAACTCCCAACAAAAGGCATACAACACCCAAGTCGTCCACTTTTTGAACAAGAGGGTGGGAGGATTTGGTAAAGACTCTAGCCCAAAATCTCGATGCTAGCCCTCGATACTGCCTTCTCAAGGCCAACGGTGGTTCAGCGCACTCTACTTGCAATGCGTTAATTGCCGAGAATTTCATACATCCTGATATGATCCGTAGACACTTAGCCTGAGTTCTGTCCAACCTTGTCAAAGCACCTTTGTTGTAGGGAATTAAAAGAAAGGATCCGTAATCCAGAACATTCCGGATTAAGGCGTTGTATATCAGTTTCATGGTGTAGGGATGTCCACCCCACCAGACACCGGCAAGCACTTTTAATATGGGAATAGATCTCTCGCATCTATTCACTAAATAATTTAGGTGATGTAAACCACTCAGTTTGGAATCCAAAAAAACGCCTAAAAATTTTACTTTTGAAGAAACTGGTATACGATGCCCTTGGATGCCTACTGAAATTTGAGGGATCAGCCTCCTGCGGGAAAATACAACTACAGCACATTTGGGGGCAGACAAACTCAGACCGTTAACATAAAAAACCAAGTCGTCAGCGTACTGAAGGATTAGACAATCATTATTGAGGCATGAACCAATGTCAGCTGTATATAAGTTGTACAGTAAGGGACTAAGAACAGAGCCTTGTGGTAAGCCCTTCCATGACATCCTGACGTCAAATTCCTCACCCGGGACTCTCAAAACCAAAGTTCGAGACATGAGCAAATTGCAGATGCACTGTACCATTCTCTCCGGTATTCTCAGCTGTTGCAATTTTTGCCTGAGAGTGGGAAGAAGGACATTGTCATAGGCAGAGGAAATGTCTAAAAAGGCAGCGACTACGGATTCATTTTTGGAAAACGATGAGCGTATATCTGAAACCAAAACCCCAACACTATCCATGGTACTGAGTCCCCTTCTAAAACCAAATTGAGACCTAGGAAGTAAGTCTCTCGATTCCACTATAAATTCTAGTCGGTTCTTTATTAAATGTTCCAATAATTTTGCAAGGGCTGATGACAAGGCGATTGGTCTGAAACTGTTTGGGTCATCAGCGTGCTTGCCAGGTTTTAAAATAGGTATGATAATTTGAGTTTTCCACTGATCGGGTACCCAGCCATTGGCGTAACAAAAATTGCAAATCCTAAAAAATATTTTTTTGCTCTATGACCTGCGTGTGACATAAAGGAATAGACAATACCGTCTATACCGGGGGCAGAGTCATGAACATGTTTTAAAACAGAATTAAGCTCCTGAATAGAAAATGGTGCATCAAAAGGATCCGCTGAAGAAATGAGAGACGGCTGATTATATTCTGCTTCCGATGGTACATACGGAGGAGCCAGTTTATCAAAGAACTTGTCAGCAGTCCCTCGGGGGATGGGAGAAGAAATTGAAGGGGAACAGCCAGATCTAAAACGATTGATTTTCTTCCACACAACTGATAAGGGAGTGGAGGGGGACAGAGAACCGCAAAAGTCAGCCCAACCGGCACGTTTCTTCCGTCGCAGCAACCTTTTAGATTTAGCGAGAGTCCTATTAAATGCTATCAGGTTATCGCTAACCATCGCCTCGTTGTACACCATCTCAGCATCATCCCTTTCCCTTATAGCTGTTGTGCATTCCTGATCCCACCATGGAGGAGGGGGAATCTTCCCACGTGCTGAGATTTTAACAGGGAAGCATGAGTCTGCACTAGCTGGCAGGAATGAGGTTATTATAACAGTTTGACACATGGAGGATACCAAGAGAATCAAAATCATGAACTAAATTTGGAAGTGTATCGATCTTGTCCTCCAATAATGAGTCATGCTTTGGCCAATCAGGTTTAGATAAATTATACCTCAAGAGTGGAGGGCTTGATTTTTCTAAATAAGTCTTTTCAGCCAAAGAAATTATAATTGGAAAGTGGTCACTTCCATGTGACAAACTAGTACATTCCCAATGACATGACGCTGCAATATCCAGTGAACAGAAGGTGAGGTCAACACAACTCTTATTCTGTCCAGGAAGAGACCTACGGGTTGGGCAACCATTGTTTAATATACACAGGTTAAGGTCATCCAAGATTTCAACTAAACCTTCCCCAAAAGAGTCGCAACGTTCAGAACCCCATCTGAAGTGATGGCAGTTGAAGTCCCCCATAACAAGTACAGGGCCTTCTATGTTTTCCAACGTACATTTTAAAATTGAAAGGAAACCTTGATGAGGGTGTGCAATATAAATAGATAGAAGACCCTACCAGCCACAATATTAATATTATCACCTAGAAGAGGCTGAGATACAACCACAAGTGGAACACGATTGTTCACGCAGAGAGCCGACCCCATAGCCATCAGATCGGTCGCATCTGAGAATATTAAAGGAAGGTACACGGAAACAGACTCGGAACTAGCCAAGTCTCAGCAAGGGAACAAGCTAAAGGTTTGTATTTGTTCAGAAGGAATGAGAGCTCGTATTTCTTATGCCACACGCTCCTCACATTCCATTGAAGGAACACCAACCGAGCTATTATTGTGGGAAGAAAGTGAGTTAATAAGTAAAGTAGCAACGTTGGACGGTAACTGAGTTTTATTTGATGAAGACATTAAAGTTAACAGGAGTTTACTGAGAAGATCAATTATTGAAGACCAGTTTTCAGGAGATTCTGTTAGTTGACTATTGAGAGCACAGCCATTAGACTGAGAAGATTGAGGAGTGCTAGTGAACTGCTGGTGAGCTGTTTTATTATAAGAAAGAGAAAGGGGAGCATGGGTCTTAGGCTTGAGAAATACAGTTTTGCGGTATGACTGAGATAGTGATTTAGCAGTGTCTGTGTGACTGTACCGACACCGAAAGGGAGATCGTGGCCCCCGGCAACAGGGCAACCGAAGGAACACGGGTGGGTTTTAGTCAGTAAGAGTCTGACCTTCCCGCTCCGCCCAGAGCGGGAGAAGTTATTTGATGATTTCCCACCCAAAAAAAAAAAGGAGTAGCTGAAATAGTCCGCACATGAACATATTAGGTTGTATTCCAATTGGTCGCCCCCCTCTGATTCTAAGAGGTTAGATTACTTTTTGAAATCTAATAAGAGTTGGACAGTTATACTGATACGAAAATATAGGCATCTTAGATTGTCCAAACGATTATTAACTTATTAGTACACAATGCTATTAACTATCCCCTCAGATTATAAAATGTTGACAAGAACAATCTATGGTATATTTTTGAACTGATAACTATAGTACCATAACCCTAAAATATACAAACCTATAACATTAGGTGAGATAACAAAATCATACCACTTAGCTAAGAGTAACTGGAGTGTCTGATAAAAGTGAAACTTAGCTTCGTAACTAGAGGCACGCTATAGCAACTGCTGTTGAAGTCAGCCGATGTCGGCTGATTTTGACGAAACTTTAAACCAATCGCAACGCAAAACCCAAAGGTTAAGACATAGCGTAGGCGCAGCCAAGTGGAGACTTAAATATCCTGGAATTTGAAATAAGGCCACACGAGTATATTCAATTATAAAGCATAGGCTGCTCATTGCAGAGTTAGACAGATTTGTTTACGTCCTATGACGATAGTAAATGTACCTTGCTGATAAATCAACTGTGAATTTATAAGCTTCACGCTTCGTAGGTCTTACTTACTAATAATATTAGGTTTACCCATATTAAGGGTGTGTCTTATAGCTACACTCACTCCACTCACACACAAATAACTCTCAAACGCACAAACACATTTCATATTCACAAACCGTCAGATACAAAAGTCACGTTTGCAGGGAGTCGAACCCGTTATAATAGTAACACAAGAACTCAAACAACAATCATACCATAACCTATTTAAAAATATGTCCGTGCATCTGGGAATCGAACCCACTATCAGTAGCATCGGAACCAATGCCCTACAATGAACTATTCATGCGGGAATTGAACCCACAAGCCGTGAGACAGGAATCCAAGCACTTATAAATCAATACATCAGGCGGGAATCGAACCCAAGATTCGTTTACACAAATATAAGCACATTAACTAACAAATTATGTGGGAGTTGAACCCACTACCAGTAGGTGAAGAATTCAAACACAATCATCAAACCGTAACTTAATTAAACTGAGTTATTGTAACGTTGTATACTCTTGCCGTTTCTAACATTTAGTAGGACCATAAAATTACGTTGTGTTTTTATTGTAGTAACCCATAAGTTGTTCTTACCCGTTGTACTGAAGTGAATCAGTACATTTAATGACGAGAATCCTGGTCACGGCACCACATGTGACTGTACCTGAATTACCCTAGGCTGATAAAATTTTCGTTTTTCCTAATTATACTAATATTAGTGGTTAGGTCGGTTCCCCTTACGGGTAAGAACAGTGCCCCTCCTTTCCGCTTTGTTCTGTAGGGCTCGTCCCAGACTGGTCACCCTCCCACCGATATAAGATAGAATGGATTCCGATCACATTCCGATAATCTAAACTGCCTTGTTCCGATTGAATTAAGTTAAGGGAGGGAATGGATACAAGGCGAGACTAGTATTAGGAATTTACAGTTAGTAAACATAAGTATTATAATATGAAGCTAAGAAGATAAGAGGGTATGCAAAAATATATAATATAATATTATGTTTTAGTATTATAAATATTGGAACGCCAACGTCTCCTCCTCTTGCAGTTGAGCACCAATACCTGTAATACAGTCTTGGTAAGGTGAAGGGGTAAAGGGATCGTTACGCTTGCGCTTTAAATCACTATTGAAGTCACTGTTATTGAGGAAGGCAAGTATTGAGTGGTTTTAATCGCGTACTTATGTGAAAGACACCCTTACGGCGGCCTAGCCCCTTTTTATTAAGATAATACAAAACCAGCACAAGCGCACCGTAGACTCAGTCTCTAGCAGAATACATTACGATCGTACCTGGTGAACGCCGAAGTGGTGGTTCGTCACTTCTCACTCCCTTAATCTGACCATTTAGAGGATGCGGTGCGGCTATTAGCGGCTTTGCGTCCCAATAGCGTGTCTCAATAAATAGTGTCGATTCAGTAATAGGCCTACAAACGGCGGGGTGGGGTTTTAATGAGACACGGTCCCTAGCGTTCTTAGAACGACTACCAATTCAGTTTGGGGTACTTGGTGAAGCCTACCCCCGCTCCCTGGAAATGTGCGTCAACAAGCCTCACGCAAAGTATTCTGTGGCGAGACCTTTTTGGATACAGAAATCATCACTAACGTTTGGTTGTTTTATAATGCTATTACGCATTGGCTTTATAGCCTAGTTCAGCTTTAAATGAGCTGTGAGTATTTATGGTTCTGCTTTCCAAATGTAGTGCGTCAGCTCAAGGTCACCAGTCGTCAAAGGTCAGGAGCATTACTGCTCAAAGTCAAGTATGGTGGAAGGCCTTCACCATTTCCCTATAGCCAAATGCAAGTGACAATAATCTGCCGAGGTACGGATTAGGATATGGACACGTAATACACGGGAATATAGCGTTAATTATAAAATACGATACTAAATAAGAGTTAGCTCGACATTCTGGAATAAAGTATCATTAACAGCTGGTCAGCGATATCACGTAACTGTTACCTATAATAACAATGCAATCAAATTGCAAGAATACTTATTATGGTGAGAGAATTAGATTACAACTCACTTACAAAATACAGCACACATTACCAGTTTTGCCTCAGACTCAGCTCCCGCTTTCTTTCCACCAGTCGCACCAACAAACACACACACATATTACATTAGGTATTAAATAATCTGATAACCTGGGCTTTAACCCAACTATATTTAACTTAATAACTAATACTCGTTATCTCGCGACAGCCCACTCGGACATGGCCTCTTGGTATTCACCAAGTCTACTAATTTAACTAGCCTAGATTCGGACGTCCGTACCCTATCGTGGTCTGAAACCCATTGCCCCGACTTTATTCTTCAGATCCCTAACTTTCTCAAGCCTCACCTTTGCCTCAGCTTCCCACAGTTTCGCAGAATAGTTTAATGGCTGTTTTTGTACAAATTCTCAATTGTTTAAAAGGGTCCGTTTGAATTGCACACACACATCACATCTGCATAACTACGAGTAGAAATTGGAACGGCTTTACTTGCTTCTGAATAGGACATCACTTTCTCAGCCATGATTGTTTTAATTGTCTTCTGTCTGCTGTACTCCGGACAGGCCCTGCTATTTGCAAAGTGACTTCCAGAGCACAACACACAGAAAGCTTCGCTCTCAGCAATGCTACAACCATCACCAGGGTGATCATTGCCACACTTGCTACAACGGGGTTTGAAACGACAGAGAGATTCTACATGACCAAATCGGCAACACTTGCGGCATTGAATGGTGGGTGTTCTGCAGTTAGTGACGTATAGAAACAGAATATTCTTTTTGGTAAAACTTGGCCATCAAATGTGATGACACAAGTTTCTGTGGGCCTGTATTCAAATAAACCATCTTTGTTAAACTTCCTGTTCAATCGCCTAACTTTTAAAATTGGACCACAGCCTACTGGAACTTTTAAATATGAGAGGACTTCTTCTAAGAAGTCAGTAGGGATGCCACTCACAACACCCATACGGGTTAGTTAAAAGACGGAATTAAAGCTTCATATAAATTTGTCCCTATAACCTTATTTGAAATAAAAGCGTTTGCATCCTGAGGGGCTGCAAACTCAACTGATACACGGTTTCTACCGACTCGCTTGACTGTAATAATATTAGAGAAATTTTGATTTGACAAGAAGCGTCCAAATGTAACAGGATGTAGGGTAGTTCCAGAATTAGGTTGGGCTTCCTGACTGGAAACATGAACTATATAAGGTCCTTTATCTGTGACTGAGTATCTGACACGGCCTATTTGAGTTCTCGGTTGTTTAGTAGGGCGATTGGATACATCATCTTCATTACCAGGACGTTTACGAGGAAGGGTTTGGGATTCCAGATTACAGACCACATCTGCAAACTGGCTTAATGGGTTGGGAGTGGGACTCAAGTTATACGGGGAAAATCCGGAAAGGGGGATAGTAGGGATACGATCAAAAGGGTCAGGGGGTTTATTTTTATCCATATTCAAGAATATGGATAATGATGATTAAAAGAAACAAACACTAAACAAACCTGATACCAGGTGACAACAAACGTACACAAACAAGCACAATAACACAAACGCAAGTCACAATAAACACAATATCACAAGTAAATTTAATTTTAACGTTAGAAGTATGACAAAACTAAAAAAATATAATATCCTAATCTAACTAAAACTATTAGACTAAAACTAAACTAAAATTAAACTAAAATATGGCGTCGAAAAATTCCTCCGCGTCGCTGTCGACTGGTAATGTACCCAAGAGACTGGCCGCATTGCCACGTTGTATGGCAATGCTTAGCCGCTGGCCAAGGTAAAAACCAGCCCTTGGGTCACGGGAAGTGTCAACCAGTCGTTTGGAGATTTCATTGAACAGACCGTGAGCACTCGAGCCCCACGGCCCTAGGGTTTCAACCCCAAACGGCTCGAAAATATAGTGACCTATAAGGTTATTATACTTTGCCGCTTGAGGTTTTCCGCAGCCGCAGCGGCAGCGCCAGCACAGCACGCCGAGCCAGGAAGATGGGATGGCGCTAGAGTATCGACACACGTTGCGTCCCACACTAAAGGCCTACCCACCTTCCATGGAAATAAAGACATGCCGTCCGGTCTCTTGCCATCGTCGCGTGCCAAACCGTTGGGTTCTAATACAGCTGGAACGCCGACGGTGACAAGAGCTCGTCGGATGATGTCATTAATGTTTGCATGCCGCGCTAAGCGACCCGCACTTCGGCTGCAAGACAGGCCGTGGTGTCCGAGGCTGTTGACAACTTCACCACAGTGACAGCGATGAGGAGAACAACAAGGAGCTCCTAGACGCAGGGAAGCAGCAATGCGGAAGGTAGTGTCGTCGAACAAAGTGCCTAAGTTCGACGACGGTAGTGCATGAAGCCACAGGCCCGACTCCCACTTACCCACAGCCAACAGGCGCGCACGCTCCGCAGTAGTAACAGACGTCTCAAGTAAATTGTTCTGTACTACTCTGCAGAGCGGCTCATCCCACCGTCTTTGGGAAAATGGATTGTCGGGCGGATCTGAATTCGGGCAAGCGAGTCTCCAGGCATCCATAGCCTCGGTGAGGCACGGCACATCAAAATTAATCTGTGTGGAAGCTAGGATTTTCCTGATTAATTTCTCAGTACCGTGAACCGAGGATATGAAAGCCGGTAAACTAATACTAGAAATTTTGCGGACGCCGAGGCCTCCCATACGGATAGGAAGAGTAGCTTGTGCCCAAGCTCGGTCGTCCAAGCCCACATTTAAGATCGAGGTTAATGTATGCCGGATAATTTGGTCCATTTTATCTAAAAGATGAGTGTGTTTCCATAAATGGGAGGCGCGGAGGAAATATGTCAATTTAGGACCGAAACAGCAGTAACGGATTAAGGTTATGGCCGAATGCATGTTAATTTGGAACAATCTTTCCGAAACGTCATTGAAATTTTGAATTTTTTCCTCAATAAAACCGGGGAAGGAGTCCTCAAAGATAGGTGACCCGAGGAGACGAAGAGAGCTTTTTTCAATAATTTTGATTTCTGGGGCTATTGTGTTGAATTTGGAAAGTGTATCATGTCTGTCAGTACTGTCCGCTAAGTATAGTTCACACTTCGAAAGGTTGAGTTCAAGGCCAATGGAATGTAGTTCATTTTTTAGGAAATGAAGGTCATTTAGAACAGTTTCTACATCGCCTCCCAGGGTTCCATCGTCGAGGTACCAAACGTTAAATTTGGAATTTAGCTGTCGAATAATTGGATGAATGGCCAAACTAAAAATCACTGGCCCGAGGGGGTCACCTTGTTGACAACCAACAGCAGATTCCAGAAGGTTGTCCCGAAACAGTAATTTAGATGGGTGTCTGTAACATTGCCAAAGGAAACTATAGATTTGGGGTATTTCTTTTTTAGTTTCTGCCAGCAAGGTGTATTTATATCACAAGTAAACAGCTAAAATTCTGAACACATGTGTTACCCAGAAGCACACTGTGGCGAGAATCTCCGTAGTGGTGTAATTTACAGATCAGTGTATTGTGTCCAACACAGTCAAATGCTTTTGAGAGGTCACAGAAAATGCTAATTGCATCCTGGGACTTCTTCCAGGATTCCAAAATGTGAGTGATGAATTTTACTCCTGCGTCAGTCGTCGACCTACCTTTCGTAAAACCAAACTGGTGACTATGTAAAATCCCATTTGAATTAAAATGTGACAATATCTGGTCTCGCATGATTTTTTCATATATTTTACTCAATGCTGGTAGCACAAATATTGGTCTATAATTAGAGGGATCACTCTTACTACCCGATTTGAAAACTGGTATTACTTAACTATGTTGCAATAATCAGGAAACGTACCGCTATCTAAACATTGATTAAATATGCCAGTTAGGACATGCGCAATTGTGCCAATGATATCTTCAAGAACCTTAACGGAAAAACCCCATAAGTCTTCAGTGTTTTTATCTTAAGACTTTTGAATGCTTTTTTAATTGTGAAAATCGAAGTGGGCTTGAATTCAAAACTTGGAATGTTCTTACTGAAGTGTTCTTTTAGAAGAGATTCAACTAGTATAGATGATGAGGGGAAAGATTTCGTAACCTCTATTGGGATGTTGGTAAAGAAATTTTCTAGTGTCTCAGCATTTTTAAATTATCTGAAATGTTTCATTATCAATTTTTAAAGACAATTCATTCTGATCTCACTGTTTTGTTTTTCCAGTTTATTTGTTAATTACCTGCCACACAGCATTTCTTTTATTGTTAGAAATATTAATTTGGTTACTTATTACTTTAGATTTAGCTTGGGCGCAGACTCTTTTAAATATCTTAATAGATTTCTTACATAATTATGAATTGCTTGATCAGAAGTTATTGATTTTTCGTCATATAAAATATCTCTGCTTTTTCTAAAGCCAGGAGTGGCCCATTCATTAAATTTTGGTTTGGTATTGATTGTTACTGTTTTTACAGGACATACTTTATTGAATTCTTGGCATGCTGTAGAAAATAATGTACTGTAGTTTATTTTGGGGTCTTGTGAATCAAAACTAGCTGTTGAAAGATTGCTAAGAACATTATTATTAAATATCTTCAATTTTATTTTTAGTTAGAGGTCTTAGCTGAATAGTTTTATCTAAACGTTACTTTTTATCTGATTCAAAGGATATAAGTTGACTTGTATGATCAGACCTGACGCCACTAATTAGGGACCAATCTTTTATTTTACAATTAGTAAATACATTGTCTATGTATGTAGCCGAGGTTGCTGTTATTCTAGTTGCTACATTAAATATACATTTTAAATTGAAAGATTTAAACAATGAGATAAGAGATCAATATTTAGGTCACCACAAACAAAAACTGTTTTATTATCTCTAAAAACCTAAGTTTTTGCGAACATACAAAATACTTTTTAAAATATAAAGAGAAGACTGAGTCAGAATATCAATTTCTCTGAATTTATTTCTAAGGGACTCACGAGGACTCATTCCGGACCACTTTACATAATTTGTCTGGTTTGCATACCACAGCAGGATTTTTAGAACTTCTTAAAAGTTACTTCGTGCGAAGTGCACACGGTACGGGATACGACTTGTGCGGATATACCACTCACACTTGGCCGATTTACTATCGTTTGGAATTGAATTTGTTTGCATTTATAAAATGATAAGTACAATATCTTGTAATCCGGATTCCCTTCTCAATAAGCTATGATTAAAAATAATCGATCGATGTCTGCCGGATTACGCGGAATGCACGTACCTGCGACACAATCTGCACACATCAGTAGAGTGTTTGTGTGAGTGGCGAGTCGGATTATAAGACGATTATTAGTACACGCTTTGGTTGACTAAACTGAAACAGGAAATACCTAGAATTTAAGTACCTACCTACCGCTAAGCTACCTAATTAAATTTTCTGTATATTTTCAACGGTAGCTTTAGCAGTCAACCGTTGGCCGTTGGATGACAACAGCACCGAGACCCTCATACGCCCGTCATTATTATTTAGGCAATATCTTAGGTCCAGCCTTGCTCTTTATATGTCACGTAATACCTCATAGGAGCTTAAGAAAAGAAGCGGCGAATGTCTATGGTACCTATGCGGTGCGTAGGGATCCCGCTTGCCATTGGACGATGATATTTGACATTTATTTGCACTTGCAACACGATCTAACTGTATCATTCGACTAATTGTTAAATACTTGACCAGTCTACAGGTCTACCGCAAACTCAGGGCATAAAAAAAATAAAAAATTGTGATTTTCAAATGGCAATGCCAATTGTCACCTGTCAAATCAAATAACTAGATCTGTCAACCGCTGTTGAGATTTTGCGATATCTTCTTCACAATTTATTGTTTTTGTGAAACGTCGAAAAAGCTACTTCGATCTCAAGCGAGAAATATTGTTTTCAATGTGTATCCTAAAATAATGGAAGAAGAAGGCGTAAATCAAACTCAATCTTTGATTTTAAAGAGATCTGCTAAACGTTGTACAATACGCCATTGCTTTCTAAGGTATAAGTCACTGCCATCAAAGATACATGTTTGTGGGAGATTGGATGAAGAACCTAGCAAAAAATGATAAGGTGTTAGAAACTCTGGGTCGCGTGGGTCGACGGAAACATGAGTCAAAGGTCGCCCGTTTATCATGTTCTCAACTTCACACAAGAAAGTAAGCAAAGTTTCTTCTCTCGGAGCTCTTTCCTTTAGAAAAACTTTTAAAGCCGTTTTAACGCTCCTAACAAGACGCTCCCATGCACCACCCATGTGGACTGGCCGGGGGAATGAAGTTCCACTCGATTCCTTTGTTTAAAGCGTCAGTTGTTAATGCTTGTTGATTATTGAGTAGTTCTTTATAAGCCTTTTTCATTTCCGTGTCAGCCTCTCTCAAATTAAAATTAGCGTTATCCGAAAAAATATGGTGTGTGGCCAACCCCTACGAGCGGCCATTCGACGACATGACATTATCATGGAATCAGTAGTAAGAGTCGGAACTACTTCAATATGGACTGCGCGCACCGTGAGGCAAGTGAATAATACACCGTACCTGCGCGCCCTCTGCCGACCGACCGTGACTTCCCAAGGCCCGAATAAGTCTACTCCACACATGGTAAATGATCTTTGGTGATGTGTAAGACGACATTCGGGAAGGTCACCTAGGCGTGTTGGCAAAGGCATGGCTCTTTTAACACGGCAAATTAAACATTGTTTAGATATAGTACGAACTGTAGGTCTTAATCGAATGAGCCAATATTTTTGATGCAACTCATTAACTACTATCTCGTTACTAGAGTGCGCGGCCTGTATACGGTATTGAGTAACGAGTAGTCGCGCGATATTGCTATCTAAAATTATTGGGTATTTAGTGAGCTGATCTACACCCATTACGTTACCGATACGACTACCCATGCGTAACAAATAATTTTTGTCCAATATCGGGGTGAGTGATCTCAATTGGCTGTCTTTATTTACTTCTAAGTTTAATCTTAGCAAATTTATTTCAGTTCGAAAGGGACATTCTATGAGTAAAGAAGTAACAATAGTTCCACTTAATCTATACGTTTTTCGTTAATTACTTTAATTGCACTCTTCTTACATTTTTCAACAAACAATAGAACAGTTGCAGTACTACATAATAATCGTAGCTAGCTAGAGAATCGACTTGTTTCGGGAACAGGTAAGTCACTTATTATATTATTATCTTGAACAGCGTGTAGTTTTTCTAATATTTCATCACTAATTGTTTTTATTTCAGGCTGTTGTGGCCAGCAAGAACGCGGCTGGTGTAAGAACGACGGGCCCGAGAACCACTCCGAATCACCTATCAATTTCACAATTTCGGCGTGGTATGAGTGTGGTAGTGGTGATAACTTTTTCAGTTTTCTGGTCTGCCGAACCTCAGTTCGAGCGTTACTAAGATATTGTGAGGCAAGCTTGCTCCCATCAGCAATGCCGCGGCTGCATCTTTTGCGTCGCCGCGAAAACACTACCGTAGACGCCACACATTTTCAGAATCACTGTACTTACATACCCGTAACAATTCATAAAACGCTTCCCGAAATTGTATCCATTCCAACGGATCCCCAAAGTACAAAGGCAGATCCTTCCAGGTTGCCAGCCTAGACAACAGCACCTTATTGCCCGTGTTAGAATTAGATGAGTCGACAGCCTTCTTAATCGCGTTGGTCAGCTCCTCGATGGCGCGATGAGTTCTTGTCACGGCAGTAGGTGGCATAGCCATCTCGTCACCGTCAATGTTGCGGTGGCACTCACCGCCCCCGACAGTCGCTTTGTTGCAATCGTGCGACGTTGCCGGGTTTGATAACAGACTTTTCTAGCCAATTCTCCACTTTGCTTTTGTAGGAAGCTGATGAAGATTGATTTGAGCAGCGCGATTTAAATTCCAATTCGGCTAAGTCCATGGCCAATTTCTTGTCGACCAATTCTTTCTCGATGCGAGCCTTTGTTTGAATTTCTTCCATTTCGATTTTGGCTTTGACTTGAGCGGCTTCATATTCCAGTTGCTGCCGCCGTATTGCTGATGACGGCACGCGTGAGCTGCGAGAACTTTTGCACTCGCTGCCATCTTGTCGCTTCAAGCTCGAGTTAGCAAGTAGACGTACACCGATATCTGAATGCACTTTCCCGACTTCTTTCACTGCATCCGTACTGGCATGCAGCAGATCCGATTTGACTTCAAGTTGTTTTCCTTCTTTGTTATTCAATTACTCCTTTTTTTTTGTGTACGTGTTTTCACCACACGCGGAGGTCTTTGACTGGACCGTTTAGCGATCGTTTGGCGTGCGCCCGCCATATTACTGTTATTATTTATAGCCAGAGGCCGATGAAATTAAACATAACTTGAGTTTTATTTTAGTTTTATTTAGCGCGTCACACGCTTTCATAAAAAAGTAACATTGGAGGGAATAATGACATTAGTCTGACTTTGACAGATAGAGCTGTCTGCGTTTAGAAACCTATGTTACAAACAAAAAGTTTAACACTGCCCCTCGATTGAAAATCTGTCATAGATTGAAATCGTTACAATACTTTTGGTAATTTGGTACAAACATTTATATTATTATTACTGAACAATATTTAAGATTTGTTTCATAGTGTGCAGTTTTTCACTAGACAATGCCTTTGTTAATACATCTGCCACATTGTTATGAGTTGAGACATATTCAACATTAATTAATTTTCTACTTATAATATCTTTTAAGAAATGGTGTTTTATATCAATGTGCTTGGCACGTTTGCTATTTTCACAGGATTTTGATATTTGAATTGCACCTCTATTGTTCATGTACAATACACACAACACATCACTTTTCAGTCCATTCAAATCACTGTATAGTCCTTTTATGTAGAGTAGGTCACATGCACTAGTCGCAGCTGCTACATATTCGGCTTCTACTGTTGACAGAGAAACGCAGGCTTGCTTTCTAGAGAACCAGGCCACGGGACATCCGTTATATAATGTCACGGATCCTGATACACTTTTTCTGTCTGTGTGTGAACCTGCCCAGTCAGCATCAGAGTATGTTTCTATAGATGTCATATTTCCAGATCTTCTGTAGTGTAGTCCAGTATCTTGTGTTCCTTTCAGGTACCTCAGAACCCTCTTGGCCTGTACCCAAAGGCTCTTTGTAGGCTTATCCAGGTATTGACTTAGGTATGAGGTTCCATAGGTAATATCAGGTCGTGAGACTGTTGACACAAACATGAGACTACCAATTAACTGGCGATAAGGTACATCAGATATTATTGGCTCATTTTCATCAAATTGGTATCCTTTTGTTAATGGTGTAGTCGAATTCTTGCAATCTTGCATGTTGAATTTTATGAGCATGTTTTCTATTTGTCTTGTCTGTGTAATCTTAAGACCATCTTCTTTCTTTTTAATTTCCATTCCTAGAAATGACTTAGGAAAGCCAAAATCTTTTGTTTGAAATTCCATTTTTAGATATTTCACCACCTTCTCTATATCTTCTTCAGTTCCAGTTAGAATGATATCGTCAACATAAATTAACATCCACACATTCATTGTTTCTCCCCTGTATAGACAGACATCATACTGAGATCTTTTAAAACCCTTTTCTTCCGCAAAGTTATTAAATCTTTGGTTCCAGCATCTGGGACTTTCCCTAAGCCCATACAATCCTCTATTTAGTTTTAAAACTTTGTACTTTGATGCTTTTACACCTTCAGGCGGTTTGATGTACACTTCCGATTCAAGTATCCCGTTCAAAAACGCTGTGGGTACATCAAGTTGTCTTATATTCCATCCTTTCTGTATTGCATGTGCAAGGATTGTTCGAACTGAGGATATTCTCGCTACTGGAGCATAGTTTTTCCCAAAGTCAGAGTCTTCTTTTTGTTGGAAACCCTTCACTACTAATCGAGCCTTTTTCGAGTTGTTTTCTTTAGTCTTGAATACCCATTTTGTATCTATGGCTTTCTTGTTTTCAGGTAAATCAGTTTCAGTCCATGTATTCATTTTTTGTAGAGCTTGTATTTCTGTTTTGATGGCTTGTTCCCATCCATTTTCCATAGCTTCTTTAAATTCCTGGGGATCTTCTGTACTTAACAAGCAGTATGCTTCATAAATTTCATATTCACTTAGATGTTTTGGTGTAGTAATTAATCTTCCACTTCTCGTATTTTGACTAGTACTTTCTTGAGCCTTTTGTTCTTCATTTATCTTTCTCTCTTCTTCAATTTTATCTTCTTCTTCTTTTCTCTTTCTTTCTTCTTCATCTTTCCTCTTTCTTTCTTCTTCATCTTTTCTCTTTCTTTCTATGACATTCTTTTGTTCGTCATCTTTTTCTTCAATGTATACATTATCATCTTCTTGTTCATTAATCTGGACTTGATGGTAGTTAAAATCTCTTTCATTAAATCTTACATCTCTAGTCACAATAACAGTATCTGTTATCGGATCCCACACTTTATATCCGTTTCTAGCATATCCGATCATTCTTACTTCTTTTGCTCTTGAATCTAATTTATCTCTTCTTGGTAGTATGACCATCCATCATTTGCATCCAAATGGTTTCAATTTATTGAGCACCATTTCTCTCTTAAATATTATTGCTGGTATCTCAAAATCAATTGCACTTGATGGGCATCTATTGATCAAGAATGCTGCTGTCAAGATAGCATGGCCCCACAGATGTCTTGGTAAGCATGATTCATCCAGTATATCTGTTTAACCTCTCGCTTTTTCCATTCATTTGTGGACTGTAACGTACCGTATACTCTATTTTTATACCTCTCTCTTCACAAAACTTTCTAAAATAGTTTGATGAGTATTCCCCTCCATTATCACAACGGATTCTCTTTATTTTTATTTCTTTTTCTGTTTCTAGTTCCCTTACGTACTTTATCAAGTTGTCTGCTGCTTCGGATTTGTTTACTAACAGGTAAGTTTGAGTAAAATGTGAGTAGTCATCTAGTATAGTTTGGTAATATCTGAAACCTTCTTTTGTTGGTACTTTCATTGGTCCAGCAACATCTGAGTGTATTAATTCTCCTACCTCTCTTGATTGTGGCTTTGTAATTGTCTTGAAAGGTAGCCTTGTACTTTTATTTTTCATACAAACTTCACATACCTTTTTGCTGTAGGGCAAGTTCATCAAATTTAGTGCTTTACGATTGAGATGGCCAAGTTTGATATGCCATAAATCACCATCATTCAGGTTTTCATCACTGTAATAGCATTTATATTGGTCATTAGATAGTTGCATTTTTAGTATGTACAACTTTCCTTTCTTCTCTCCATAATATACTCGTTTTTCAGATTTTATTATCAACTCTCCATTTTTAAAAATTACACATTTGCCTTTATTCATCAGTTCATTTACAGACAGTAAATTACTTTCAATTCCACTAACTATGAGACCCTCAGTTGTGACAGGTGTCTCTCCCTCATAAAACGTTTTTAGATAGCCTTTCTTCTTAGCACATAAAACTTCTCCGTTTGCAATTTTTATTTTAATAGGTTTTTGAAGTTCTGTCACATTTGTCATAAATTTTTCATATTTCTCTTGTATGAAGTTATGTGTTGCTCCCGAGTCTACAACAAAAATAATCTCCGATGCTTCTGTATGCAATATGTGTTCCGTGCTTGAAGTGTAGTGCAATAAACATTTCATCATTATTAGATTTTTCATTTGCTTGTGCTACATGTCCTTGTCCTCTGGACTTTCCTCTGAACCCTGATCTTCCTCTACTTCTCATTCTAAATTTTCCTCTGCCTCGCTGTATTTGATTATTGTTTTCAGTCTTCTTGTCACATTGGTATGCCATGTGTCCTTCTTTTCCGCATTTATAGCAAGAGTAAAAACTGCTCTCTACAACTTCACTTTTCTTTTCTTTCAATTTTAGCTCTGAATCTAGAAGTCTAGATTTCACGAAGTCTACAGTGAGCTCTTTTTCAATACTCATGGTTTCTAATGTTGTTATCACTGTGCTGTATTCCTCAGGTAGTGTAAGGAATAAATGTGTCAATTTGTCGCTGTCTTCCATTGTAGTTCCGGCTGTCTCCAATTGAGTGATTAGGTTATCAAATTGTAGGAAATGATCCTGTAGGCTTTGACCGCTGGAACATTTCATTGCAATTAGCTTTTTACGTAGAAAAAGCTTATTAAACACACTTTTTCTCTCGAAAACTTCTTCCAAAGAGGTTAACATTTCGGCCGCTGTTTTACATTTTTTTATTATGTTCAGGTATCGGTCAGTAACGCACTGTACAATGATTGACCGAGCTTTTGCATCACTTTCAACATTTTCTTTGATCTCCTTGTCATATGTCTCCAATACGCTTGCAAGGTTTCTTTCTTCTAGCAAAACCTTCACGCGAAACTTCCAGTTGGAGAACGCTATGTTGTCGTTCAGTTTTGGAAAATTACATGTTCCCGACGACGTCATTTTACTTTTGTCGATCAACCACGCTCTGCTGTTATTATTTATAGCCAGAGGCCGATGAAATTAAACATAACTTGAGTTTTATTTTAGTTTTATTTAGCGCGTCACACGCTTTCATAAAAAAAGTAACATTGGAGGGAATAATGACATTAGTCTGACTTTGACAGATAGAGCTGTCTGCGTTTAGAAACCTATGTTACAAACAAAAAGTTTAACAATTACAACGTCGTGTTAATTGCCGGTCAAGAAACTCGACCAGTGTTTTTGTTGTTTGATGTGGCTGTGACTTTACGTGTCGACAAATAAATACATTAATACAGTGCAAAAGTGAGATGTGCTAGGCGTTCTTGAACCTATGCGAGCATTCTAGGGCAAGCGAGGATCTAATCGTTTGCCGAAGGTTCCAGGGCCACTCAACGACGGATCCAGGATAATCCAGTGAGATCATTCCATATCTTTCAGGGCGTTGTTTCACTCTGCAAAATACACAACTCGACCTGAGTATGACTGTGTCAACAAACGCGTGGAGCTCACTATTTCATAAAATACCTACCTACTGAGCACTCAGTCAATAAATCGAATTTCTGTATTTCAAACTCAACGTAAAATGTGGGCTCCAATGATAGATTCAGATACCAAAACGATTTGCATTTTGAATAGTTTCTAGCAAGTGTAACGACCAAGAGGACTGAGTTCAATTCTCGGCTCTATTTCGATTGAGGTACAATATCGTGAGCGCAAATCTGCAGTTGAGTAGTGACTGGTGAAGTTTGAAGGTTTGATTCTACGCGCAGAATAAAATTTTATTTTTAAGCTTCAGCTATAAGATTATTTATGTGCACAGTAAAAGTAGAATGGCAAGATAAAATAAGATACTGTAACAAAATAACAGTGTCGCTTTTGATTTCGTAAGAAAATATTTTCCACAAAACTTCCAAACTTCCAGAAACCAATGAGAGCGCCCGTGTGCAGTCCGTTTTTGTCGCATTTAATTAAAAAATAAAGGTACAACCGTAATAAAACATACTTTTAAGGTAAGTATACATGGGTACTTGTAATATTATTAAAATTTAAAAAGACGGGCGGACCGCGACACCGTCATCAAAAAAGACCTTCACTAATTGTTATGGATAATATATGATCAAACGAACTTCCAAGTGAAGTTCGATCATTATTATGATGAGTTGCTTCATTTGAAGATATGATAATAACAATGTAGTTTCCCTACTTGCTTGGTAACCTCGCACATATTTTAAAGATTTTTTAAACTATTAACTGACGTATTTCCGGTCTGTCCGCCTCCGTGTCACTTTGACGTTAGCTCATTTTTTTTTTTAGAGTCCAGTAATGATTTTATGATACAAAACTTTGTATTATGGGATCGTCAAGCGTCAGGGGGGAGGGTGATCATATCTTCAAATGAAGCAACTCATCATAATAATGATCGAACTTCACTTAGAAGTTCGTTTGATCATATATTATAATTCGTTGCTTAATTTTTCAGATATGATAATAACAATGTAGATTTTAAGAGTTAGAAAGTTTTGGAATGAAATTATAAGCAATAAGGTTGTTAAGATTATAGTTTTATTTATCAACCAATCAGCCTTATAGCAATTAACGATTATATTTCCGTTATGGTATAATGACCTATTTCGAATTAATCACAGTGATATTGTAAGTACAATAATTTATATAAATAATCACAGATGAACTAGTCCACCCTGCGGTTTTGTGAACAGTTTCTATATTAACCCCGGCCAAGCTCGCGGCCGAAGTGGACGCGTGCCGTGTGCTGTGCGCGCTGAATACGCTGATATCAACGCCGCTTTCTGACAGCACTTGTTTTATCCATCTGCTGATACTTTGTGTGGTATCAGGTTTGTGTGGCCGTTTGTACGTTAACAACAGATTGTTCGCACTCTCAGGTCTTATGTTTTTAGAAATAGAAATATAATCTGAGAAAATACTCGTATTTTCCCTGAAATATGGCAGGAACAGGACCGGCTAATCTCTACCAGGTGCGGATGTTTTTATGATGTCAGTTATAACTATTTTTATGCCGCTATCCGAAAAATGTATGTTCACGAGTTTGATCAAAGAAAGCGTCTGTACCCTATGAGCTGTAGTTTTTGGTAGCTGTTTTTTTGTGATTTTTTCGAGTGATAGCTTACTATTAGGGAACCATGTTGAAATAAAGTTTAACACTAATTGGGGATTCCAGGTGGTGGAATACTTGGGTCTTATGGGTTTTAATTTATACGCACCTTTAAGGAGGCGCTTTACTGATTCGTCTGAACCAATATTACTGCCTATAAAGGCTGACAAAGCAGAACGATAGGAATTTAAACTGCCATATGCACAACCGTTATTAAATTGTGACGCTAAGAATGAGAGTAAGTACGATTTTAAGGGGTCAAATACATTAACCTGGTTAGCGATACAATATTGCCACCAAAGCTTAAGTGAAGTATTGTATTGCTGAATTGTGCTGTTAGAAAAAAATGATAGCATCAGTGTAGCCGATTCTGCACAGGCGCCCCGTCGGCTGAAAGCCTGCCGGAGAGCCTCGCGACACCCAGGGTAAGGTTCTTGTGCAAGGGGTGGTACTCCCTGAAATGAGATTGCAAGAGATTTTTATTGGGGTTTAAATAAACAATGTCGGAGACTATAAGGTTTTGCAATAGTGGGAACCATGGTTGTGATGGCCAGTTGGGATATATTAATATGCCGTATGCATTGTCGTCGATAATTTTTCTAAGACATATTAATATTAGGCAAAAAGGTGGAAAAGCGTAGAAGTAATAGGTATGCCAGTCTGCTGTGAATGCATCTACGGAAACTGCGCCAGAATCTTGTTACCATGAGATGAATCTGGTACACTGGTTTTCTTTGGTATTCACGTATGATGCATATACCCAAAGGTTACGCTGCTCACACCATTTCCAAAAGGACCTACTCAAGTCATTTAAGTGGGGGTATTGGATACCCCCCATAGGATTTACATAACTGATCGCAGTAGTGTTGTCATGGACAACACTACTGCGATCAGTTATACAAATCAGTTATCAGCGATCAGTTATGTAAACAAGTAATATTGCACAGTTGGTTACATCGTTAGCGAATGACTTCAGACCCAAAAAGGCTGCCATCAGCTCTAGATAGTTAATATGACATGCTTTTTCTGATGACTTCCATTTACCATGTACTTGAGCGTTCTTACAGACAGAACCCCAACCGGACCTCGACGCATCGGTATAGATTTTGATGTCAAAGTTTGGCTGCCGCATAAAATTGCGGGTTGTATAAATATTTGACAACCACCAGTACAAATCCTCTAGTATAATACTAGGAAGCTTAATTTTAACTTCATAATCATAATTATGCTTAAGTAACGCTAGAAACTTCTGCCGCTCTAAGCTTTTAGTGTATATCCAGGCGTACTTAATGGCTGGGCAAGCAGCAACTAGTATACCAATTAGACGAGCTAATTCGCGGATGGAACATGGCTGTAATCTTGTAAATCTGGTAACTAACTCGGCAATGTTACGTCGCTTATCAACTGGTAATTCTATGTTAAGGGTTCTTGTATCATAACAAAATCTTAAATACTTGCAGGATTGTCGTCGTTTTAACATACTTTTATCGTAATTGACAACAAATCCTAGAAACTTGAGAAGTTTCAGTGTTTGGTTTACGTTATTCTTCTTCTGATAAGTATTTCCAATACATAAAATATCATCTTAATAACAAACTGACTGAAAACCACGGTGTCTGAAGTAAGTCATGACTTCCATCATGAGCTTAGTGAATACTTGTGGAGCTACGGATAAACCAAACGGCATGCAATTAAAGCCATATGTAACAGTTTTTATCGAATTATTGGGTTGAAATTGAAATTTTAAATATTTACGGTCAGAAGGCCTAATGGCTAAAAGAAAATACGCATCTTTCAAGTCGATTGTAGCCAGGTATCCATCACGTGGTATCAATTTGCATGCTGTTCGTAATCCTCCATTTTAAAATGTTCATTCTTGATCAGTTTGTTTAAAGATTTTAAATTTAATATAAAGCGTTTATCGCCGTTAGGGTTCAAAGTGAGGAATATTTTAGATAAAAATTGATCTCTGGTCACATTGCACTCTGAGATAGCTCCTAATGATTTTAGTTTGTTAATGGCTTCCAGCATATTTGGTTTTTCAGTATTTGATAGGTTATTTTTAGGTAGGTATTGCTGATTGACTTACAGGCGTATGAATAGGATAACCATTTTTTAACCAATGAAGAATAACATTGTTGCTGGTTATTTTTAACCATCGGTCATAAAAGTGGGTTAGCCTACCCGCTTGTACCTGTATTAACGAAGAGGAGCCGCCGTCGGCCTTCTGCATGCACCTCCCCCCCCCCTGTTCGCCGGGTATCGAGGAGGCAGGTGGTGGGTTCCAGTTTACCTGGTAAGAGAAACCTTCGCAGTCTTTCGTCTCGTTCGGACTCGTTAATGATATTTAAGAAGGCTTTGTCTAAACTAGCACTGATTAATTTAACTCGAGCCTGCGTTGCAATATAGTGCGAATCACACAGTAAGCGGCAACCATTGCTCAAATGTTTCATGGCTTGAACCTTATTATCGCTCTTTAGAAGCAGATCCATGCCTCTGTTGATGGCGGTGATACCCGTGCCTAACTGTTGTTGAGACGCTGTAAGTGTCTTGTCGCGATTACGAACCATATCCGGTACCGCCGCCGAGATTTCTGCATTTAATTTGGGCGCTTGCAGGAGCTTACAATTGTCTGGTGCGAGGTACTCTTTCAGTAGGTTGTCTTTATTTTCTTTAGGCATTCTTTTCCTTAGTAAAGGAAGCCACAATTGCGATAGATTGCTGTGAATGCTGTCGCCATAGTCAGGCGAGACGGACGTGTATTCACTGAGTGCAGACAGTAGATCAGGGTCTAATTCAGATTCTACACTGGTTTCCTCTTGAGGGCAGGGTTCCGCTTGACCAACGTGTTGGTCAGGGTTATCACCGGATTCCGGTTCCACGTCTTGCAATATATCGGGCGCAACGGATATTGGCTCCGTAAAGATTTCATTATTGTTGCCTAGGGCCACCTCAAGATCTTCGTTACCTAAAATTACGATTTGCAATTAAGGTTGTGAAGATAACCATTTTGAGGGTAGTGTAACAATAAAATTGAATAAATATTTTGCACGTTAACGATACATTTGTTTTAGATTGTACGTATTTTCTGTGCTAATTTGTCATCGTTGAAGACTCGCAATCAACCCCGATGCAACATTATATTTTTACTTTCAAAATGTAGCTTTGATAATGTCAAAGTTATTGACTCGCAGTCAATCCCAGAGCTTTAACAAAACTGATAAAGTCAAAGTCAAATCATTTATTTCAAATAGGCCCATGTATGGCACTTTTGAACGTCAAAATTTACAGAATAATATAATTGATTCTAGTCGCCCCTTCCAAAAAGTAGTTTTCGTATGGAGAAGAATGGGCAAGAAACTCCACCGTTACTCTTTTAAAATGTTTTACAATAGTTTGTATAAGTACGTACATTAGTTAAATAATTATATGTGAAGACGATGCACCTAGAATAAAATTACTATACCACAATAGGTAAAAAGAATTTAAAATGAAGCAACGACAGATAATTTAATTATGTGATAGATACATGGTGCTCACATATTTACAAACATTGTAAAAGTAGACGATTTTCCTAATGTTTTTAAAATTAATAAGTCAGTGTGTGAGGAAGTAGGTAATCACAGAATTTAAAATCAATGCCATATAACACAAAATTATAAATTTTACAATTAAATTAGCAACCTGTTTGATTTTGTCTTGATTCTAAATTGTCCTATGGAGCAGGACCAGCATGTTTCCAAGCACTCTTATCTTGGATATAATCCTCTAATTTTTTATATACTTGTTTACAAAGTGTACCTTTAATATGAGTTTTAAATTGTCTCTCATTTAATTGCTATATGTCACAAGGTATTTTATTGTAACAATTAACACAGTACCCCATAAAAAATGTATGTACTTTAGATAATCTGTAAAATGGTTGATCTAGTTTATCTTTATTTCTAGTATTAAAATTATGTCTATCACTTATTTTATTAAACAGATGTGGATTTTTCCTTACGTACATAATATTTTCATAAATGAATTGGCAAGGTACCGTCATAATATTAATCCTTTTAAATAGTTTCCCGAGAGATTCGCGGCGACGTAGATTATAAATGGCTCTGACAGCTCTCTTTTGTACAATAAAGATGGATTCAATGTCAGCAGCCCGACCCTACAGTAAAATGCCATACGACATAATGCTGTGGAAATAGCTAAAATAGACCAATCGCGCGGTTTCTACATGTGTTAACTGTCTTATCTTTCTAACAGCATAAGCGGCCGAGCTTAACCGCCCCGCAAGAGATGTTATATGAGGTCCCCATTGTAATTTCTCGTCTAGCGTGATTCCTAGGAAAACCGTTTGATTAATAAATTCCAGTTTTTCCCCATTCAATATGATGTCACATTCGCTACTTCTAACATTAGGTAATTTAAATCTAATGCATTTGGTTTTTGTTTTATTTAATACCAAATTGTTTACCGTAAACCAATCTTGGACTTGCAGAATAGAACTATTCACGTCTTCAAGATTTTGTGACCGTCGGTTTATTTTAAAGATTAATGATGTGTCATCTGCAAATAACACCATCTTCGGTTGATTTTGAAATAATTGGGGTAAATCATTAATTTATACTAAAAAGAGGAATGGACCCAATATCGAACCTTGAATAACGCCCATTGCCATTTCAGACCCTAATGAGTTTACGCCGTTTACCTGAACTTTAACTTTTCCATCTTTCAGGTATGATCTAAGTAAATCAAGAGCTGTATTCCTATTCCCATAGTGCTCTAGTTTCAGCAGAAGTGTCTCATGGTCTCATCTCTCTCAATGGTCTACACAATCGAACGCCTTCGAGAGGTCGCAAAAGATTCCAATGGCATCTTGTGCTTCTTCACAGGCATTAAAAATGTTCTTTATTAGGGTGACACCGGCGTCAGTGGTACAACGCCCTTTAGTGAAACCGTACTGTTGTTCATGAAAGATGGAATTTTTATTAAAGTGAGGTAACATTTGATTGAGCATCAACTTTTCAAACACCTTACTGAGCACTGGTAGAATTGATACAGGCCTATAATTGTTGAGTTCTTTACTATCACCAGATTGGAACAATGGAACTACTTTACTGTGTTTCATGAGATCCGGAAAGACTCCTTGGTCTATACTGGTATTAAATATGTAAGCTAAATAGGGCGCAATGGTTTCGATTATAGATCTACAGACTTTTACAGACATTCCCCAGAGATCTTCTGTTGATTTAATTTTAAGATCTTTAAAAGCTTTTATAACAGCCTTTTTTTTTTGGGTGGGAAATCATCAAATAACTTCTCCCGCTCTGGGCGGAGCGGGAGGGCGTGTCAGACTCTTACTGACTAAAACCCACCCGTGTTCTTTCGGTTGCCCTGTTGCCGGGGGCCACGATCTCCCTTTCGGTTTTCTTCGCACCCCCGGCAGGCATCGGCCCTAACGGACCCCGTCAATTCTGCTGACATCTCTTTGAGGCGCGCGTGGAACACAACGCGCCGTCGACCCGGGGCCTGGTCCTTATCGGACGGCGAGCTACCCATTGCTCACCGTCTGCAAGCCCGCGCCTACGGTGGCCGGAAATCGGCCTGCGATTCCCGACGCCCAGGGCGTCTCCTCCTGCGGCGGTTAGGGGCGTGAGGGCGCGAAATTTGCCTCTCCCTCACGCGTTCCGCCTCCTCCTTCGCGAGCATTACTGCTTCGCAGAAGGAGGTGACGGCCTCCCATTTCCTCTCGCTCCCTACCATGGCCCTAATCAGGGCCGGACGCGAGAGATCACCGCCGCCGATCGCCTCCACGAGGACACGGCGATGCTCCGCCCAAGCTGGGCAGACCTCCACCGTATGCTCCACCGTGTCCTCCGGGCGATCCACACAATGGTGACACCCGGGCGTTTCCTCCCGCCTTATCCTGAACAGGAACCTCGCGAAACAGCCCTGTCCGGTGAGGACCTGCGTCAGGCGGAAGGTGAGGACGCCGTGGCGCCTCTCTAGCCACTCCTCAAAGAGGGGACTTATCGCCGCAATTGTGGCGTGCCCAGCACTGGGTTGCGACAATCGCACTCTCCATGACACCATGAGATCCCGCCGGAGCTCTGTCCGCTGTGCCGTGATTTCTCGCGGCAGCGGAGTTAAGCCCCGGCGTTTCGCCTCCTCGCGCCACTCCCAGATGTGCGCGAGGACCTTTGCCTCCAGATCCCATGGCGGTAATCCGGCAAGGAGGCTCGCAGCCTCACAGGAGACCGTGCGGTAACCTCGGGCCAGCCGGATGGCCATGACCCTCTGGGACGCGTTCAACCGGCGGGCTGGCCGCAGCCTCAATGAACGCGCCCACACCGGCGCCCCGTAGAGGGCCATGGACCGCACGACCCTCGCGTAGAGCCTCCGGCAGGAGGCGTTTGGACCCCAGAAAAAGATTATATAATTTAGTATAAAAATATATATATATATATATTTATACTAAATTATATATATATATACATACCCCCCCCCCATGCTCGCCCCCTATTACATGGGACTTAAACATAACTGGCGAAATGTGGGTGTGCCTGCTACAGGGACACCTCTGCCCAACCCTTCGGGGAAACAAGGCGTGATGTTATGTTATGTTATGTTATATTTAGGATAATTTCACTATTCACTTTTACATCACCAAATAATTAATGCATTTTTGCTTACCTTCATCTTACGACGATGATAATTGTAACGTTTTATTCTTCGTCTATGTTTTTCTTTTTCTTCGATCTTACGAATTTTCCTATTATAGTAATCAATTTTTGATTGCGCGCCCCTATTTGACATGTTGCTTGAAGAGCGCGTGTGATAGTTACCGCGCACGAAAAAGGAATGAGCTAACGTCAAAGTGTGACACGGAGGCGGACAGACCGGAAATACGTCAGTTAATAGTTTTATAAATCTTTATTATACCAAGCAAGTAGGGAAACTACATTTTTATTATCATATCTGAAAAATGAAGCAACGAATTATAATGCTAGTTATCATTCCGTATGGATGAACAAACCGCCCCCACGAGCCAATCGTATAGCTAATATAAAAGAATGGCTTCGTGCAAATGATTTGCATTATGATGATCTTTGGCGTAAATGTCAATTACTTGAAGTAGTGAAACAAAACATGTCTGTGCCCTTATATGACATATATGAAGTATTAAAATCGCACGGTCACGAAGTTTTAAGGCTCCCACCTTATCATTGCACATTAAATCTCATAGAAATGATTCGGGGTACAATGAAGCAAAAAGTTGCTGATAAAAATGTAAATAGGCCTGCAAGTGACATTATATTATTAACAGAAGAAGCTTTCTCACAAATTGGTGCAGAGGAATGGCGAAAATGGCGTGAACATAAAGAAAATTGAAAACGATTTCATCAAGCAAGATAGAATAATTTAAATGCTGGAAGAGCGATTTATAATAAATAACTCTTTATCTTTATCATCTGATGAAGAACAAGAAATGCAAGTGGAATTTTGGAATCGTTTTCTAGTTCTGAATGAGGTGTTAAGTTTTAGTATGATTTAAATGACATATGTATAATAAATTAGTACATAATGTATGATTGATTTATTTTTCATGACATATTTTCTTATGTTAAGAACCCGATGTATAACAACATTCTTCATACACATACCTTATATACTTCATGCTCATTAATACTAAAGACATAAATAAAAATTAAACAGTATCAAGATCGCTTAATCCTATTTCCCCAGTATTGCACGCAACAAATTTTTATTTCTCCATTTGCCATGAGATTGTGGTAGACCTTTAGCAACAATTTACTGGAAACACCACTAAAATGAACGAAAAAAATAACAAACAAAATGTATCTGTGGTTTGTGTGACGCGACGACGCCATACTGTCAAAACTCGTGAAGTGTGTGTGTAAAATCATTGCGAACAAATGTAAACAACATTTGTTCGCAATGATTTTATGAAGAAAATGGTAAGAAATTTTATTAGAATTTTATACAGAATTACTGAAAAATAAGTGTAGATTTGATATTGAGTGTTAGTTTATCAAAAATAAATATTTCCCTGAAAAGATAACGAAAGTTTTGTAATGCACAAATTTTGAAGCTGTCGCCGCCGTGTTTAATAGGTTAAGTTGATGAAGTTTTTTAAGATAAATATTCTTGTATACTGTTTGAAATACACATAAGTACCTAGTTTATTTATCTAAGAACATAATTTGGCTAATAGCTACTGATATTATTGCGCATTCTTATCGTAATCGTATTTCCTAAAGTAAATTTCGGCGTAATCCCCCGTACCATAACACTGCACTCATAGTAGGCGGGAAATGTACAGACTGCAAAACAAAAATATTTTTTGTTCTAACTGCAATTTTGTCATATTGGATTTTTATTATTTTATGAAGTTTTCTTATTTGACATGTGTTTTTTTTAACGACTTCAAAAAAGGTGGATGTCCTCAAATGGAATTAATTTTTTTTTTAGGATCATTGTATTTACAGGTAGACTATTACTTTAGTAAATTATTGTTTTGTGATATTTTTAGCATAGCGAGGCTGTCTTGAAGGTCGCGGAGCGTGACCTCCGCCCAGACAGAGCGCCGTCCGTTGCGCTATCATCATGGGGACGCGTGCCAGAGTCAAGGAAACCCTTGACTCTGACTAGGAAACCCTTTCATGACGTGTAAAAGTGATTCCGATATCCTATTTACAGAATAAACAATTTCATTTCATTTCATTTCTTGAGTCTGGCACGCGTCCCGATCCTGAAGTGTCCCATGGCTCCACCGCGCGCCGTGGTAAATATTTTCTGTAAAGCGTATTACTACCTATACCTCAGTCAACTTCATAATACGGACGTATACGTAAACCAGTTTTATAACACTACACATATTTATCTACACCTATTTATTACAAAACAACCAACACCAACTATTAATTACAAATTACTTTTTCATTTTACAAACCCATTATTTACATATCTTCGAATTACTAATCTATTATTTGCATATTTAAAATCTTTGTGTATCTGTTATTTTATTATATTCACTATTTACATATTTACAATTATAAGACTAATATTATTATATGAAATTGGATTTGAAACTATTGAATGTACACTTATAATATTAACATTGTTAAATAACGGAATTATTTTATATTATTATAATGATGACTAAAGGAGAAAAGTTTTTTAAAGTTGGTTTTCTGAATGCTGGTTCATTGGGTACAGGTCATGATAACCTCGTTGGTGCACTCGACAGGCATTGTTTTGACGTTATGGCTATTAACGAAACTTGGCTGCGACCAGGCGAGGAGGGGCGCGCTCCGGTGGTGCCGGGCTACCGTCTGCGTCACACACCGCGGCCAGCGAGTGTGCGCTCGGGACGTGGTGGGGGCGTTGGTTTTTATCTGCGGCGGGGACTGAGCGCACGAACCTGGACTAGTGCGGTCGATCCCAGGTTCGAATCGGTCGAACAAATGTGGTACTCTCAGTCAACGGCAAAAAAAATGCTATAGGTACAGCGTACCGGCCACCATGGCTTGACCTTGTTCTTTTCCTAGATGCCATAACGGATTCGCTTAGCTCACTGGGAAATTGTGACCATTACATAATACTAGGTGACTTTAATGTTAACTTGCTGGACACAAGCTGCATAAAAACGAAAAAAAACTAACGAGTTTCTGAATAGCCTCAGTCTTACTCAATTGGTCACTTCTCCTACTCATTTCACAGCTTCCAGTGAAACTCTCATCGATCTCTTGTGTACTGACCTAAAAGCAGGATACACGTCAGTGGAATCTTTTGGCTCACTTAACGGTCATTCCATCATAGTTGGGGAATTTCACGTAAAACGTGATAAGTTTAAACCACACGTTATAAAATTTAGGCCACTTAAAAATGTATGTATGGATAACTTTAATATGGACTTGTTTCTTTTATGTCTTGAAAGCATTTCCTCGTTTGAAAATGTAGATGAAATGGTGCAAGTATTTAACTCCCAAATAATTTCACTATTCGATGTTCACGCACCAATCAAAACATGTACTATCAAGGAAAAGTCGTATCCGTGGATTACTGATACGATTAAACTCATGATGCGTTTACAGGATGATGCATTAACCTGTTCCAGGAAAACTAGATCAGATGCTAAAAAAGAATACTACAAGGAGTTAAAGTCCCTTGTGTTAAGTTCTTTGTACAACGAAAAAGTTGCGTTCTTTAAGCATAATATAAATAATAAAATAAAGAACCCAAAACTATTATGGAAAAATCTTAAATCCACATCATCACCCTTTAAACCCAGACAAGACCTTCCGTCGCATTTTACAGATCCCAATCTAATTAATAATACGTTTTTGATAGTTCCCGGTAACCCCGTTGCAAGGATGACACTTATGACTTATTTTGAGAACCATAGACACGGTGAAGCAATTTTCACAATCAATCCTGTGGAACAGAATGACATCTCTCGCATTATCTCTAAAAGTAACGCTGAAGGTTACGACAATATTACTCTTGACATGCTAAATATGACTCTGCCCTACGCACTAAGCACTGTAACTGACATTATAAACTGCTCAATAGTGACGTCAACTTTTCCTGACATATGGAAAATTGCTTCCGTTAGGCTCTTACCAAAAAATGCCAATCCGATTGATGTAAAAGACTTGCGCCCTATTAGCATTTTACCGTGTCTGTCCAAAGTTTTAGAGAAAATCGTCAGCCACCAATTAACGCATTTTCTAGAACAAAATAATGTGTTACCGGACTTACAGTCTGGTTTCAGAAAACGGCGCAGTACTGCCACTGCCTTATTAGATGTTATTGATAATCTATTATCAGCCCAAGATAAAGGAATGTGTTCATTGCTAGTCTTGCTAGATTTTTCCCGGGCATTTGACGCAATAAATATCCCGTTATTACTGTCGAAGCTAATTTATTACGGATTTGACCCCAGCGCTACGCAATGGTTCCACAGCTACCTTAGTGATAGAAAACACTTTGTGGATCTACGTTTGGGTGACGGAACTGCTCTTACATCGACTCTTACTTCCATTGAGAGAGGGGTCCCGCAGGGATCTATATTAGGCCCAATTTTGTTTATTTTATACTGTGCAGATATAATTAAATGCCTCCAGAGGTGCAAGTACCACATATACGCCGATGACGTCCAACTTTACATTTCCTTTAGACCAGATGAGTATGATAGTGCCATTAAAGATCTAAACGATGACCTTCGTAGAATCGCCGCCTGGTCTGAAGAGAATTGCCTGTCGCTAAACCCAACCAAAACCAAATACATGGTATTTGGCACAAGACAGCAATTAGCAAAATTACCCGCAACAATTCACCTCGAGTTAATGGGCGAACAAATTAACAGAGTCTATGACGCCCGGAATCTCGGCCTTATTTTGGTTAAAGATCTTCGTTTCGAAAAACACGTAGCCGATTCAGTAAGAAACTGTTTTTACCGCCTGAAAGTTCTGTACAAGATCAGACCTTACTTGTCTGAATCACCACGGGAACAGCTTATGGAAACACTGATTCTATCTAAGATGAACTACGCTAACACAGTGTACGGCCCGCGCCTATTAGCTCGTACAGATCGCCTCATCCAAAGGGTACAAAACGCTTGTGCTCGGTTTTGTTACAACATCCCTCGCAGAAGCCATGTAACACCTTTCCTAAACAAGCATTTTTCTCTAAAAATGAAGTCCAGGCGCAAATAACACTTGGCTTGCCTTCTGTTCGGTGTTGTTAAATACCAGAAACCGGACTACCTGTACGACAAGTTGAGTTGGATAGCGAGTAGACAAGAATGTGGGAGAAGGCAGTGCTCGCAGCAACTCTCGACTCAGTCTCATAGTACAGCAGCTTTTAGAGGTAGTTTCCGTTATGCGGCTTCTAAAGTGTGGAATAATCTGCCAACACCTCTTCGAGCAATAGAAACGATCGACACTTTTAGAAGACGCCTACGGCAGTACCTCATAGATGCGCAACGGAAGCTGGACATGACCAACCTTAATGTTTCATTGATATAAATTGTATTATGATAAAGTTATATATTCTATTATTTATTGACAGACAGTCCTTTGTTTATTGTGTAACCATACCATTTTATTTATTTTGTAAAACACCTTTGTATAAATCTTTAATTATTTTTTAAACTTAAGTGTACCATGTGGATTTTATTATTAATTGCTACTCTCATCTATTAATATTTTTTATTTTATTTAAATCTTTACACACATTATAAAACTGATTTACATCCGTAAGACTCGTACTCGTAACATAAGGTTCAGTTGAAAACCAGCGTCAGGCACTAGTTGTCTGGCATTTAAGCTGAACCGGGCCTATTTGTCGCAGTCGTGTGGCACACAATACTGTTTTAAGCTTTCTGTGTTTTTTGTTTTTTATTTGTGTGCCTTAACCTGGGTCAAATAAATTTATTTTCTTTCTTTCTTCTTTCTATATTTATTTAGTTTCAGTGAAATAATTTGTATTTTTTTTTTCTTTTTAGCCGCTTCCATGCTATCCCGATTCTAGCGACGCGTCGATACGATATGTCGTCGTGTGTACCTACTACGCTTGGACTGGGCAACTAGCTTCATCTTTCTGACCCGATGACAATTCAAAAGTGCCTGTAATGGTTTATTTGAAATAAATGCTTTGAGTTTAAGTATTGTTTTTTTTTTTGTAATATATATATATTTTAAACATTTTTTTATTTTTTATTTCACACTTTTCCTAGCGCCTTCCTTCATGGAATTGGGATAAATATCCGTAAGTATACGGGGTCATGCAAGAAGATTGAAGACAGTAACAGTTTCCAGTTGAATGGTATAAACCATGCAAAAAGTGGCACTCCAGGAGAGCTGGCAGAAGTGAAAACAACTTGAACAAGATCATCTTGGTGGAAGAAAAATACTTGTATAAAACACTGGTCCATAACCTTATCTAAATAAAGAGCGCAACCGCGCTTACAAAACCTTTAAAGTAAAACACTTACTAAGAACATTGGTTAACGCAATATAAATAAAGAGCACAATCGCGTTTACCAAAATGAGGTCTCTTATAGTGTCGCGAAATCAATGGTTTAGTCCCATTTCGAAAATGTCCAACGCGCCTGCATAAGTTTTTAACTTCAAAAACCGACTACTATTGATACATGGAGAAGTAAAAGTTCAAACATGTAAACACACCAATAGAACAACACACATTGGGCAAGGCTGCAATGCTGCGCGACATTGCTGCCGTGCTCGGAATGACGTGGCAGCACTGCCGCATGCAGCGTTGTTCGACATCATACCCTGAGGATCGCTTATGTTTTGTCGCTCCCCATCACGTCGGCCGCCGACGCCGATGGTCGGCGTGGCGATTCGGCCAGCTCTACCGCCGCCTCGGCATGTCGTTCAGACGACAGTCCATAGAAATATAACTTTTATCTATAGTTCGGTGCGTTGCGTGTGGAAATATATTCCTGTCGCGTTGTTTGTTTACTTGTCACCCCGTTGCACTATTCTACGAGTGACCTATGTACCTACTATTTTGGACCGTGATTTTTCCACCTCCTGTCTATGAGAGAAAATGGGTGGGTTGATAGATGGATTTAGGTACCTATAAGGAAAGATAGATAGAATAATAATTTATGTAATGTATTTTCTACCATAATTGTTACACAAACACACACCATTGTTACACACGATAATTGTTGTAAATAATTGTACAAATAATGATGACTCATTATTTTCAAAGAAATATAAATAATAATAATAGGGATATCTCAATACAAAAATGTTATCTCCGATATTAATTTATAAATAATTAATTTTCACGCACTTTTACAATAGTTTTTCCATACAAACCGAAACTGGATTCTGAAAACTACTAAAAACCTAATCAACAGTTCAAATCGACCAAAATGCAATAGAATTATACTAAAAACAGCCGAATCGGAGAATAGATAAAACAATGAACGGGAAAAGAAAATGAAGATTTAATGTTGACGAGATCTGCAGCTCGACGTGCACGCCTACCACCTCCGGACTCACCGTTCAGCTCCGCCTCGCCGCCACCGGTACTCAGCCCTATTGTGAACGCTGTGACAACACCGGCCGCGGCAGTTGCGTCGAGCTCGAGCGACGAGTATTTCTCCCCGCCCACGACGCCACCACCTGCTCGCCGACGGGGAGGACGCCGGCCGCCGGACGGTTTAAGACCTCGAGGCCCACCGGCCTCTGATAGGCTCCCAGCTCCCGGAGGAAGTGTGCAGCGCATGAGATGGACATGATCATACTACGGGGCTACAGAGGGTGGAAACAATCTGACCGCGTACCGTGTTCGGATGCTCTCTCTTTTCCAGGTGCTTGAGCCAGCTGTCAGTTTTGGCACAACGACTGTTGGATCAGGTGCGGGTCATCCAGCGTAATCATATGTTGGATGACACTGTAATTGATTGCCTGCGAAGTGAAATACAAAGTAACCATGTCATCACCCCCCGTTGCGGAATGTTATAGTACCATCACAGGTCATTACAAGTCAAGCTGACGAGAGGATTGATGACAGGGCTACAAAGGTAAGTACCCAGTACAATGAAGAATTGAGAAGTGCTTTGGAGGGTGCGATTCAGGAATATCGGTTCATGTCGCCCGAACTTAGACCACCTCGTTTGCCCATGCACAACAAAAATAAGGCGCTGGTGGCGGTTCTGGATTCGCAGTTGTCAAACTATTTTGATGACTGCCCTAGAGTGATGCGCTTTGTGAGACGGGCGTTCTTATGGACTGATATCAGCCCTCAGGACAACCCGTGTCACAGAGCGCATCGACTTTCAGAAGCAGAAAGTGTATGCATGGGCGAACCGTATTCGTAGGTATAAGCGGCGAGTAGAACGATACACTCAGAATCGCACCTTCCAGAGCGATGAAAGGTGGGTTTATAGGGCTTGAGAGTGACCAGACCAAGGTGTGGCTGACACGCATCTGCCGGATGCCATGTGCTCTTTCTGGCGCAGCATCTGGTCGGCACCTGTCAGTCACACCGAAGGTGATTGGACTCGGGAAGTCGAGCGAGCCTGTGATCCAATACCAGAAATGGGGGCTATTACTATTTGCCCCCAAGATGTAGCTGCAGATGTAGTGCATTCCGTCCGTTGCCTAACTGGAAGTCTCCAGGGCCGGACGGGCTGCACAACTTCTGGATCAAATGGTTTGTAAGATCTCATGCTCGCTTGGCGGCTCAGTACCAGACTACTTTGGAGTCTGGTTCGCTACCCCAGTTCCTAACGACAGGAGTTACCTACCTGCTCCATAAATCTGGTAGCACCGCGGAACCCAAAAATTATAGACCGATCATGTGTTTACCGACGGTCTATAAAGTTCTTACATCCATTTTGAGAGCTAACATTAACAAACATATTGACACCAACTCCATCATGTTTGCCTCTCAAAATGGATGTAGGAACGGGTCTCGCGGTACTAAGAAGCTACTCCTCATTGATATGGCCATTAGCCAACAGGTTCGCTGTTCCCGAAAGGTCTGTCGACATGCTGGATAGATTATAAGAAAGCTTATGACTCGGTGCCACATACATGGCTCATGAGGGTGCTCTGGAGTTGTATAAAGTAGATAACTCTGCGCACCTTCCTGATGTCGTGTATGGGGCAAAATATCCACAGGAATAGCGAGCCGATAAAGATCGAGCGAGGCATATTTCAAGGCGACAGTTTGAGCCCGCTCTGGTTCTGCTTAGCCTTGAATCCTCTAAGCACACTGCTAGAGGATTCAGGTCTAGGCTATCGGTTGAGGAGAGGTGGTCAGGTTATATTTCACCTCCTCTACATGGACGACCTAAAACTCTTTGCCCCCAACAATTTGCAAATGATGGACCTACTGAAAGTAACCGAAACTTTCAGTAGCGCCATCAGGATTGAATTTGGATGTGCGGTCATGCATGTAAAGCGGGGGGAGATTGTGGAATCTGTGGGAACCCAACTCTCGGATTCCATAAACCTTAGAGCCCTCTCCGCATGCGAAACCTATAAGTATTTGGGTATGTCGGAAGCGTTGGGCATCAATGTTACCGACATGAAGCAATCGTTGAAGGAGCGCTTCTTTGGCCGCCTGAAAAAAGTACCTATTTAATACAGGTACAACAATAGTCTTCTATCAGGCGGAAACAAGGTGCGCGCCTTCAACGGTTGGGTTATGCTGGTTTTGATGTACTCTTTCGGCATACTCAAATGGACTCAGACCGAACTGGACGCCTTGGATAGGAGGGTCCGTACGTTACTGACCGCATATCGAATGCATCACCCATGATCATCAGTAACGAGACTGTATATCCCGCGAAAGTGTGGAGGTCGAGGCTTCTTAAACGCCTAGACCCTCCACAATCGCGAGATATGCAGTCTCAGGGAATATTTCCTAGAAGCCGACGTTGAGATGCATCGAGATGTGGTCGTGGTGGACAAGGGTCTTACCTCGCCCTCCTTGGCTAAAGAGAACTGGCACAAGCTTGTAGTGCTTAACACGTAGGATCGCATGGAGATATGGCAGAGTACGGACGCTACTTTCGGGCCCTGTATGGGCCCGATGTAGATTTACCAGCGTCCGTAGCCTGGCTGCGTTTTGGTGACCTCTTTGGGGAAACCGGAGGTTTTGTCTGTACAATTATGGACGAAGTTATGATGACGAACAACTATCGGAGATTCATTGTGAAGGACGGCACGGTTGACATCTGTCGGGCATGCCACTGTCCGGGAGAATCATTCCGACATATTATCTCCGGGTGTTCTCGTCTAGCTAACGAAGAGTACTTGCATAGACACAACTTTGTAGCCAGTATTATCCACAGCAACTTGCTCTGAAGTACAGCCTTGTGGAATCAGAAGTGCCGTACTACAGGTATGTGCCCGACCCAGTTCTCGAAAATGGAAATATCACATTGTACTGGGATCGATCCATCATCACTGACAAAACTATTTTTGCCAATAAGCCTGATAGTGGTGGTGGATCGAGGAGAGTGGCGCGCAATGATTATTGACATAACGATCCCGCATGACGAGAAGATGGATTCAGCAATCATTGTGCCGATAGTCTTGACAGCCAATGGCTTAATCGCCAAGAGCCTCGACCAACACCTAAGGAGGCTCTCGTTGGGCAGCTGGATCAAGGCCTTGACTCAGAAAGCGGTTCTCCTGGACACGCGCTTTGTCAGAAGGTTCCTCTCTCTGGAGCCCTGACCTCCGGTAGCTTGGACCCTGTTCTCGATACCACCAAAAAATGGTGGGCTACTATTTTTTTTATATTTTTAATTTTTTTTATATTTTTTATTCAAATATTTAAAAATATAATTTATATGTAAATAATGAAATAAACAAAACATTAATAATAAAAAAAAACAGTGGCACTCCGGGAGTGCCGACAGAAGTGAAAACTTGAAAAAAAAATCGACACCGCGGTAATCAACGCGTTGATGTGTTTTTAACCGTCTTACGAATTTTCGATCAGGTCACGTGTCCTGACGCGAGTTTAACATTTTTTACTCATTACAAAAAAAGTGCATAACGCCGCTAAATAAGTTTTCACTTCAAAATTACAACAAAAATCGTACTTGGGTATTATAATATAAAAATATTTCACTAGCAGTGTTTTTGCTCTGACGGTTCACGAAACTAGTAATAACCAGCTTTTACAAGCAATCCGCGCGGGACCGCCACCACATTTTTATCGTTGTGTAAACAAATTTTTTTTTGTGGTTTAGATAAGTTTTCAAGTGGTATGGGTTTCTGTTATCGTGTTTATAGCGTGGCCTACACATTGTGTTGTTGTAATCAAGTATTTGTGTGGTGAATGAGTGTGTGAATTCGATATATTGTGATAAAGTTTCAAGGTTATGCGAGTGAAAATTATTAAAATGAAAAGAAATCACATCACTGCGAAATCAGGTCATTACAATAGTGTGTAACAATCGTATAATTAGATAGGTTAACTCATAACGAAGTCAGGAAGGTATAATATATGCCGTGTTAATGACTGTATATTGACGAATTCTTCGTTTTTCCGAAGGCCTACCCAAAAATCAAAAGCACTTGGTAGATTAGGTGGCATAATGCATAATTGGTGTATTTAGGTAAACCTAGGCTGACGGTCAAGAGAAGTAGGGACACACTTTGAGGAAGTGAACAACTTTTGCCTAGGGGAACGACTAATATAAAAGTTAAAAATCTGGCGGCCAACTCTAGCACCGCGTGCACTCATTGGTCAAATCAAATAGCGCGCGCTTCCCCGGCTTCCTGTTGCACACTTCCGTCGCTTTTCACGAAATCACTCCCACAGATTGCCAGAAAGCGAGAGGAAAGATGTTGTTACATATCAAAAACTGTTGTTCCATACATTTTGATCGTAACTATTCTACTTTTGTATGAAACTTTTTTAATTTCAGTTAAATTTTAGCCGAAACGCTGATGTAGGGTCCAAAATTCCATAGAATAAATTGGAAATATGTCCACTATTCCCCTTCAAGAAATTTTGCAAACTTATTAGCTGCTCTAGATCAACGCGATCTATCCTAGTCTCTCCAATGATAAAAATTCTAACACTAAGTTACCGGCGGCGTTTTTGTAATCTTGCTAATTTTGGCGCGGAACGCTAAAACAGAATTACAAATTATTTTAATCCGTTGTGAACGTCGATAAGATAATGGTGCGCGTGGCTCTCGTCACATCGTATAAAATACAGAGCGCAGCCCTCGCAGCACCTAAACATATCTGTGGACCCGCCATGAAGTATTTGTTGATTCTGTGTGCGCTGGCGGCGCTGGCGCTGGCCGAGGAGCCCATCATGCTGCACTACCACGAGAACGTGGGCATCCCGGAGGCGGCGCGCATCAAGCAGGCTGAGTTAGCCACCGACTTCGATGGCTCCCGCATCGTCGGCGGCTCCTCAACCGGCGCCGGCACGCACCCTCACCTGGTCAGTCAGTCCGACATTACTGATACTATTCCAGTATTAATTATTTTCCCAAGAACTTGATGTAGCACACATCGCAAGTCATTTGTCGTGTATTTTGGTGACGGTTGACGCTGCGTTTCAGATTGGTCTGGTTATCACTTTGACGACGGGCTCCACCTCGGTGTGCGGCTCCACCATGCTGAGCAACACCCGCTCGGTGACCGCCGCTCACTGCTGGTGGGATGGCCGCAATCAGGCGCGCCAATTCCAGCTGGTGTTCGGCTCCGGCTTCCTGTTCTCCGGCGGCACGCGCGTCAACACCAACAACGTGCAGATGCACGCTAGCTGGAACACCAACAATCTCAACAATGACATCGCCATCATCACCTTCAACTGGGTGAGCTACACCAGTGAGTACCGCGCCGCGCCTCGTCCCGTGTGTGGAGTGTGGAGCATGTCTCTCATTGCTAAATTTTTCAGACAATATCCAGCGCGCGATCATCCCGAGTGGTAATCTGCTCAACAACAACTTCGTTGGCACCTGGGCGCACGCAGCCGGCTACGGCAGAAACAGTGACAGTAAGATAACTTCGCTTTTGGATCGTTGTACATCATTCTTATTAAATTAGGATGACTACTGAACATCTGATATTAGTTTACCATGTATTCCATTGATATACAGATGATGGCTCACCAGTATGGCAGCACCAGAATGCAAATACAGGGAGTGATCACATGTATGTTCGCAGGCTCCGGCATTTCCACGTCGCAGGCCAAACACCACGTGTGGCTGCAAGTGATCACCAACGCCGTGTGCGCGAACTCGTATGGCAGCTCGGCCGTGATCTGGTCTACGATGTGCACCAGCGGCGCCGGTGGCGTCGGGACGTGCGGCGGCGACTCCGGCGGCCCGCTCGTCATTACCAGCGGCGGCCAACGCGTGCTCGTGAGTGCCACTCTCCACAGCCCACTGTCCTTGTTGTTGCACATCACGTGCACATGCATCATGTATCTACAGTGATTACTGTAGATACTAGAGTTATTTAATGGTGTCACCTTGTTCGACATGGATGTTTCGGCTGATATGATACGATTATTACTAGTAAGAAATTGTAGCTCTTAGTTATTGCCATTGTTCGATTTTAATTACATTTATGTAATCTTTAAAGCTAAGTCACGCATAGAAGATATAATGAGGGTAAATGTTTCAATCACATTGTAAATAACGTAATTTGTTTGCAATGTATAGTATATACATTACGTGTAACTTAAACTTCAGATCGGAGTGACGTCGTTCGGCTCGGCCCGCGGCTGCCAGATCGGCCAGCCCGCCGCCTTCGCCAGGGTTACCGCCTTCGCTGCCTGGATCAACGCCAGGATCTGAGGCGTGATCACCACGTTGTTTTACATTACAACATTCATATGATCTAATACTGATTGTTTAATTTATTTTCCTAAACAAAAATTTCTAATTTAATATAAATGAGAATGGACGGTTAATAAATTATATAATATAATACTAGTGTCCGATCGAAGGTTCGGTTTCGGTTTCGGCCAGTTTCGGCCAAGAAGTGGCCCAGCCGAAATGGCGTTCGTGAGCTGTCAATTTTGATACAAATCGAAATCAAAAGTCATTTATTCAAACTAGGCTGAGAATCAGTACTTTTCGAACGTCAGAATTACATAAGACAATCCCCGAAAACGCCCGATGCTGAATTGTTTTAAAATAAAATAAAATAAAGCAGTGTAAGGAAAAAAAAAACAGTAGCACTCCGGGAGTGCCAACAAAAGTGAAAACTTGAAAAAAAGGCACCGCGGTATTCAACGCGTTGATGTCTTTTTGATGGTCAAAAGCTGGTGTCATCACGGTGTCGCGAAATTAATGGCTTAGTCCCATCTCAAAAATGTCCAACGCGCCTAAAGAAAATTTCACTTCAAAAACTAAAACCCAACTACGACTAAAACACCAAGGACGGACGTGTCAGGCTAGGTGGAGCGACTATCTACGCAGGTTGATTTAAAAAAAAAATGGAAATTGGTTATATTGCTTTAAAAAACTAAATTTAATTCCTGTTGTTACAGTACAATATCTTTGTGCTGTATCTACAATCTACATCGCAATCTTATGTTCTTTATCGCACGTTCAATATCTATTAAATGTCTCTACTATCTGTTTTCAACACGTAGTCGTTAGTATATAAGATGCACCTTTGGATAATTATAACCAGACTATACTACATCTTTGGTCTCATTTATACCTAACCATATACTGCCAGGAAGTTTGGCAAATTGGTGACCCCGACGAACGAATACGCAGCAAGAAACATGGCGCAACCACCGTGCAAGGCGAACATAAATCAGCAAGGAACACTTGAAGTAGCTGCTGGCACCTCGGTTTTATCCCGCATTCCGGAATTTTGGAAAGACCAACCCAGATTATGGTTCACGCAACTAGAAGCCATATTAGCACCACAGAAGCAAGGAGACGAATACAAATACTGTACGGTAATAGCAAAGTTATCCAAGGAAGAAATACTACAGGTTAGTGACCTAATCACTTCGCCACCGACTACAGATAAATACAAAAACATCAAGGAACGTTTAATTGATTGTTACGAAGAAACAGAACAGCGGCAGTTTCAAAAATTAATATCAGAGACAGAACTCGGTGATCAAAAACCTTCGCAGTTATTACGTCAAATGCGAGTCCTCGGGAGAGGAAAAATCAGTGACGAAACAATTAAACTACTATGGTTCAGGCTTTTACCAACATCAGTTACTACGGTTCTAGCAGTTACGGAAGACATGGAAATTGACAAACTGAGCCTAATTGCAGACAAAATAATAATGAATTCAAAAGTAACCGAAATATCAGCTGTTAGGAACGACACTTCAAACGACAACAATACAGCATGCATTTTAACCCAGCTAGCAAAATTACAGATAGATATTGACGCAATTCAGCAAGGTCGATATGGCTATCGACCCAACACGCACAATCATTTCAAGGAACGTCAACAATTCCCGATTATGAGGCCGAGAACAAACTATAGAGGGGCAAATCGATTTTGTTACTACCACGGAAGATTCGGAAAATATGCAAGGAACTGCATTAAGCCATGCGGTTGGAAACCAATGACTTACGTACGGAACCAGGGAAACGAATAAGAGCACAGACAACGGCGAAACTCTGTGCAATCCACCCATCCAATCGCCTCACCATTACCGACCGAAAAAGTGGTATGAAGTTTTTGATTGACACGGGCGCAAATATCTCAGTCATTAGCAAGCAACAGAGATATTCAATTTTTCAAAATGAACAATACACACTATACGCTGCAAATGGGACTAAAATTAGGACTTACGGCGAGAAGACGCTTACCTTGAATTTAGGACTACAACGATGTTATAAATGGAATTTTATAATCGCCGATGTTACACAACCAATAATTGGAGCAGATTTTCTAGAGCACTATAAACTATTAGTCGACATAGCTGGTCGCAAACTTATCGACAAAGTTACAGAGCTGACAACGCATGTAACTTCAGAAAAAGCGGCACAACAAGCAATTCGTACTATCGCAGTGGGAACGAATCCACGTATTACGCAACTTTTAAACAAGTACGAAGACATCACGAAAGAGTCCTCTCTACGCAATGCGCCCAAACATAAGATTGAACACCACATTATCACTATAGGACCACCGCGTACAATAGCATTATTATTTATATACATCAGCAAATAACTAGTAAGGTCTAGATCAAATTTATATTGTTAACACTATTACCATAATATTTACCTTTTTTTTTTTCTTTTAAAGGGGGGTGTACTGTTACAGTACAATATCTTTGTGCTGTATCTACAATCTACATCGCAATCTTATGTTCTTTATCGCACGTTCAATATCTATTAAATGTCTCTACTATCTGTTTTCAACACGTAGTCGTTAGTATATAAGATGCACCTTTGGATAATTATAACCAGACTATACTACATCTTTGGTCTCATTTATACCTAACCATATACTGCCAGGAAGTTTGGCAAACCTGTCATAATTTGTTTCCCATATAAAATTGCTATGGCCACAGTCGCGCGTATTTAAAAAATGCAACAAATCATAAATAATGCATGCACTATGTAAACAGATTCAACAATGTTTTGTTTAGGTGAAGGGGTAAATTAATAATATACTATAAAACAATACATTTTCAATAAACCATTTATTTATTTGCTCATAAACACGTGTCTCATATTCCATTCTATTGTGTGATTCCTTTTTGTAACGTTGATATTTAATAATAATAGAAGTCAATTCCAAATTTAGTATGGGAAATCTATGCGTCAAAATAGTTAAGAGGGTGCTAGTTTCTTTCGGCTATGCCATTTTGTTTAGTAACTGTGGGTTTCGATTCGTGCACGTCGTAAAAAGGATTTTATGAAGTTGTGTTAAAAGTGCCAAATTACGTGAATTCGGTAAATTAATTAATTCGGTAATTAATATACTTTACAGTGCAGCATGTCAGTGTAGTTAATGTTATAATAAAGTCATATGCATGTTTTACGAGTAACACGAGGGTGAAATTACCAAAATATAATTTTTTGAAGGCTACGGAAACGTTAATTTTGTTTAATTGTGTGACTATTGTGTTAATATTTTTGTTTCACTTAGGTCTTGTTACAGTATATTCACTTAAATGTGAATAGTAATTCCATTTCCGTTTTAGGAAAGATGTCGTGAATGCTCGCTGAACGACAACAACCGAGAGCCTTTAAAATCAAAACATCCACAAAAACCGGCCAAGTGCGTGTCGGACTACGATGAAGGGTTCCGTAGTTGGGATGAATTTATTCCAAATAAAAACTTAACATTGTAGTGAAAATAAATGTTCTGCCATACATTCCAACTGCAAATATAAGTTTGTACGCACAATATTGATAGATTTACCTTGTTATTTTAAGACCATAGACTTCTTATAGATTTGGCTGTAATCTATGAGTAAAGAACCATTCTCTGTATTTTTTTCAAAATTTTAGGCTCAGTAGTTTCGGAGATAAGGGGGGAATGGTCAATTTTCATATTTTTTCTTAAATATCTTTTCTTTTCATTGGATTGGGCTGCACATATTGTAGGCTGACTGGTGTTTCTATTATTTGTTGTATTTGTGTCGTACTAACATAGTTTTAAGTCATCTTGATGTACTACTAACACTCTATGGACCGAAGAGTCTGAAATAAATGTTTTGAATTTGAATTTAACAGTATTTATTTTAAAATTATTGAAAAAAAAAATTTGAGATCCTCGTAACCAGTCCTTTTTCATTCGATATGTCACACGATACAGTTCGAAAAACTTTTTTTTTTAATTTTCTTGTTTGCCCCAAAAAGTGACACTCATATTCAAAATTCATTTATTTACGTTACACGTCTCTATTTGGGTTACAAAAATACAAGTGTACCAAATTTCAACTTGATTGGTCCATTAGATTCGGAGAAAATTGGCTGTGACAGACGGACAGACCGACACACGAGTGATCCTATAAGGGTTTCGTTTTTCCTTTTTAGGTACGGAACCCTACAAATGGAAGGAACTACAAGATTATAAATTTATTAGATTCGTCGACTTTGTTGTGACTTTGCCCTTATTCTTCAATTGTGTTACTTTTTTGTTACAGATGTTCTATGTCACGAAGTCCGTTTGGCTATGAATGTTGTCAAGCGTGCACATGCACATTGTTTTTGTGTGCGTAACCTCGAGAGCGCTCAGTATCGATCGCAGTGTTGCCAACCCGAATTTTAGGAAATTAGTAGATTATGTGCCAAATGTTGGTAGAAGTTGGTAGAATGTAAAATGCAAAATTGAAAGAAAAGAAAGAAAGAAAGAAAAACATTTATTTGAACACAGTTCGTGAAACACAAAACACAAATAACAAAGATAAAATAAATAATAATATTTAAAAACAACAGTGTGTGCCTCACGGCTGCGCCAAAAAGGTTCATTTCAGCATTAATGCCAGACAGATGCTGTCTGACGCTGGTTTTCTAATGAACCTATAAGAACAAGTGACGGTGAGTACAAACAGTTTCAACATACCTAATACATAATTTGTATACTAAAAAAATAAAAATAAATAAATAAATAAGCACGTAGTCAAACATAATACAATAACAAAAAATTGAAAAAAAAAAAAATTGAAAAATTGGTAGATCTACCACCTCAATTTAGAAGATTTTTTAAGATTAAAAATGCATAAACTGTTCTTAAAATGTTTATTTTTGGAAATTATACATATTTTTATTGAAAAATTGTTAATGTTTTGCGCTAGGCTGCCCGTTGTTTGCTATGAATCTTTTAGTACAAATTCTATTTCTCTGGAAGGTTTTCATATTATTAATTGCAGAAAACAATCTCTCAACGTTGGCGCTACTATGTGGAAGTGCGAGTAATTTTCTCACGAATTCGCATAGCAGGGGAAACATTGGAGACTGGTCTCCTTTTTTAATAGATGATACATGCTTCCAGAATTCTTCGGGTGTAGGATCCACATTTTTTTCTGTGAAATGAAATGTCATGTTTCTTAATAATCTCCACTCTCGGTCCAATTCGGTCATGTTTTCTGGGCATAGTCCTAAAAATAAAAATGTAATGTAAAAAAAAAAAAAAATTCTAGAGTGGACAACATTAATAATTAATTATGTTTAACTTGCCTGGAAACTGAACTCCTAAATAAGCAATAGTTGTGACTGCATGTTTTTCAATGATATGTTTAGGATTCATAAATTTAAGACATTTTAATCTTTGCTTTTCATTAAAACAAAAACGCTGCTTTATTTGTTTCACACTCTCCATATAAAAGAGAATGCATTTTTCTTTAAACTGTACTATTTCCATTTCATTCATTTAAGCCACAAAGTTTTGTTTCAATAACAGGGAAATAACATTGCCACCAAGGTCTCTTCTTCAATTGGTACATGGTTTTGTTTATTTTCATATTCTAAATTCAAAATTTTGTTGTTAAGTTAAGATCTTTGCTACTGTTTCTTGTCACCTTCAGTCAGCTGCAGTAATTCTGGTTTAATAAAACATTCCAAGATAGTTTTGTATGTTGTAAAAACTAATTTAAAAAATAGGTAGTTTTTAGGTCTAGGGTGGTAGATAGGTAGACTGAAGTGAAAATTGGTAGATCTACCAAAAAGTTGGTAGATTGACATCACTGGTCGATCGGGACACGGTCCGGATCAGTAGTGGTTTTTAGTTCGCGCCAAATTGTTTCACGGAGTAAGGTCAGCATGGCAACAAAACGAAGAAGAGTTGTCCATAGTGAGGTAATATTTATTTATACGTTTTCAATTAAAATGTTATACAAAGATACTTAATATAGCAATAGAAGTATTTATAAAATGAATGTTTTTTTGTGTTATAAAATGTTTATTTTACTTAATTATTTTGATTACATTTTGTTTTAGGGTCGAAACATGATAGCTAGTGTTTATCATTTTCTGCGAGAAGAATATGAATTTACAAAATCATTAATGGAACTCAACTGTGATTTGTCTCATTTACGAGACATTACACGCCGTACAGCTGAAGCTACGGGTGTGAGCCAAAAAACAGTTCAAAGAATATTAAAAGAAGAGAAGGAATTGCCATCCACTTCATCAAAATTCACTTCACCTATGAAGAAAAGGAGAAAGCGAGATAATAAAGTGGATATAGATAATTTTACAGCCGATGTGGTTCGCAGTACTGACTTACAAGATTTCCATATTGTCCATAAAGAAATTCCAACATTAGCTAAGTTAAGAACAGCATTGAATGAAAAAATCGGATTCGAAGGTTATTTAGAAACTGTTCGCAATTTACTGTTGAAATTAGGTTACAAGTGGCGCAAAACAGAGAACAACCGTCAAAGTCTTGACGGAGCGTCATGATATACAAATGTGGCGTTTAAAATATTTAAAAAAAATAACAGAGTACCGCTCTCAAAGTCGGCCCATTGTCTACACCGATGAGAGCTACGTCCTTTCGACACACGTGCGAAACAACACCTGGGCAAAAAAAAAGGAAAGAACTCCGTTTTTTTAAAAAATTAGCACAGGCACTCGCTTTATTTTAATGCACACGGCCGCGCGGGAACCAAGGATGGTTTTATTGAAAATGCTTCCTTGGTTTATAAGGCCAACTCAACAGCTGGTGATTATCATTCAAATATGAGCTATGATAACTATGTAAAATGGCTAAATGAAAAGTTGCTACCCAATTTACTTCCGCGCTCTGTCATTGTCTTAGACAATGCATCTTATCACAACACACGGGCTGAACGACTACCGACGCAATCTACAAAGAAAGCCGATATGCAGCAATGGCTCAGGGATAAGGTTATAGCATTTGATGAATCTCTTCTTATATTGGAATTGTACGATACAATAAAGAAGTACAAAGCCCAACACGTAATCTACAAGATGACGATTTTATAAAAAGCAAGGGTTTTGATGTCTTACGCCTTCCCCCTTATCACCCAGAATTAAATGCGATTGAAAATATTTGGGGGATCGTTAAAAATTATGTCTCATCTAAAAATATCGAGCAAAACATGACGAATACGGAAAGACTGATCAATGAAAGTTTGGGCCAAGTTAGCAGTGAAACGTGGCAAAAAACTTGTGCTCATGTTGAAAAAATTGAAAAAGACTACTTGAAATATTTTGATCTCGATTTTGAATTTATAATTAATGTACAAGATGATTCTGACGACAGCAAAACGGAATCGGAAATCGAAAATTTATCTGATAGTGATTGAAAATACTGAATAGTCCTACTTGTTTCGTTTCCATTCTGTAACACCAATGCTTAATTAAGTGCCTACATATTCTTAATATTTTTTTATTTATTGCAACCTAATCTATTTACAAAATGTATATACTTTTAAAACCAAAATTTTATTTAGATTATTAAATCTCGACTTGAATATATATCAGATTTTTTTGCTAACGTTACCTACTTTTACACACACAAGCGCGCTTGTCGGGATACGTAACTACTACAATCAAAGCCAAACGGACTTCGTGAAATAGAATATCTGTACGATAACACAAAAATAACACAAAAAATGTACATTTTTGAAAACGACCCTTATTTGTTTTTATAGCATATGAAAATTATGTGAACGTTATTTCAAGTGATATTATGCTATCTGTTATTATGCCATATATTACACACCCAACTCCTACCTTTTTTTTTGGGTGGGAAATTATCAAATAACTTCTCCCGTTCTGGGCGGAGCGGGAGGGCGTGTCAGACTCTTACTGAATAAAACCCACCCCGTGTTCCTTCGGTTGCCCTGTTGCCGGGGGCTACGATCTCCCTTTCGGTTTTCTTCGCACCCCAGGCAGGCATCGGCCTGAGTGGACCCCATCAATTCTGCTGACATCTCTTTGAAGTGCTCGTGGAACACAACGCGCCGTCAACTCGGACTCATGTTAGAAAAACCTTTTTTTTTCTTGTTTACCCCCTTAAAAAATGACCCCTGTATGCAAAATTCATTTAATTACGTTACACGTTCGTGTTCTGGTCACAGAAATACATATATGTACCTAATTTTAACTTAATTGATCCATTAGATTCAGAGAAAATTGGCTGTGACAGACGGACACACCGACAAACTCAAATTCAAAGCATTTATTTCAATTAAACTATTTACAAGCACTTTTGTATTGTCAAGGGGTCAGTCAGAGGAGGCGAAACGCCGGGGCTTAACTCCGCTGCCGCGAGAAATCGCGGCACAGCGGACAGAGCTCCGGCGGGATCTCATGGCGTCATGGAGAGTGCGATTGTCGCAACCCAGCGCTGGGCACGCCACAATTGCGGCGATAAGACCCCTCTTTGAGGAGTGGCTAGAGAGGCGCCACGGCGTCCTCACCTTCCGCCTGACGCAGGTCCTCACCGGACACGGCAGTTTCGGGAGGTTCCTGCACAGGATAAGGCGGGAGGAAACGCCCGGGTGTCACCATTGTGTGGATCGCCCGGAGGACACGGTGGAGCATACGGTGGAGGTCTGCCCAGCTTGGGCGGAGCATCGCCGTGTCCTCGTGGAGGCGATCGGCGGCGGTGATCTCTCGCGTCCGGCCCTGGTTCAGGCCATGGTACGGAGCGAGAGGAAATGGGAGGCCGTCACCTCCTTCTGCGAAGCTGTAATGCTAGCGAAGGAGGAGGCGGAACGCGTGAGGGAGAGGCAAATTTCGCGCCCTCATGCCCCTAACCGCCGCAGGAGGAGACGCCCAGGGCGTCGGGAATCGCGAGGCGATTTCCGGCCACCGTAGGCGCGGGCTTGCGGGCGGTGAGCAATGGGTGGCTCACCGTCCGATAAGGACCAGGCCCGGGTCGACGGCGCGTTGTGTTCCACGCGCGCCTCTAAGAGATGTCAGCAGATTCGAAGGGGTCCACTAGGGCCGATGCCTGCCGGGGTTGCGAAGAAAACCGAAAGGGAGATCGTGGCCCCCGGCAACAGGGCAGCCGAAGGAACACGGGTGGGTTTTAGTCAGTAAGAGTCTGACACGCCCTCCCGCTCCGCCCAGAGCGGGAGAAGTTATTTGATGATTTCCCACCCTCAAAAAAAAAAAAAAAAAGGGGTCAGTCAGAAAGATGAAGCAAGTTGCCCATTCCAAAGCGTAGTAGGTAGATTCCTATGGAAAAGAACGGGCAAGAAACTCCACAGACACCCTTTTAAATCATAATATTGTTACAAAATATTGGTCACATCATTTGTGTTGAAGTTATACATGTGAGAACAATGTAGAAAGACGTGCACGTTAAAAGCGTCCATAATCTATTCTATATATATATAAATGAATCCCTCTTTCCCTTGGTCACGGCATCACGCTAAAACGGATGAACGGATTTGGGTGAAATTTGGGATATGGATAGACTTTGACCCGGAGAAGGACATAGGATACTTTTTATCCCGATATTCCCATGGGATCGAGACTAATGCGGGTGAAACCGCGGGGCGCAGCTAGTAAAAGATAAAAACATTTCAAAAATTAAAATAACCCGTGGCAGTTAAGAGATGACCAGTCCCTACTGACGGCGCCCGTTCACGAATATGACGCATGGATCAGCACTATTTAGCTCAACTATTTTGAAGGGAACTTAACGACCCAACACACGCCACCACCAGCGAGACATTTTGAGTGAGCATGACATACTCTCACCTACCAGGGCATATTCAAGTCAATGAAAGACGTACCCAATAAATGGTAGTTTTATAGAAAAAACATGATCACAGTGCTCACACATGTGCTATGTAGTTTTATAATAGGTACTAATAGATTGAATTTATGCCATGTAAACATAGTTTTTGCAATCTTCAGCAGCTCCAACAATATTTTAGAATGCTAATCATCTAGTTTATGCGCCCTTGTGAAGCTGAACCAGCGAAGATGTCAGTCAAGGTCTTTGACTGGACGTCGTAGCGGAAGGACGTCTCAAACACTCCGCGTTGTAGTTTTTTATATCGTTTGGCGTGCGCCCGCCACATATTACAACGTAATGTTAATTACCGGTCAACAAACTCGACCAGTGTTTTTGCTGTTTGATGTGGCTGTAACTTTACGTGTTGACAAATAAATACATTAATACAATGCAAAAGTGAGGTGTGCTAGGCGTTCTTGAACCTATGCGAGCAATCTAGGGCAAGCAAGGATCTAATCGTTTGCCAAAGGTTCCAGGGCCACTCAACGACGGATCCAGGATAATCCGGTGAGATCATTCCATATCTTTCAGGGCGTTGCTTTCCTCTGCAAAACACACAACTCAAACTGAGTAGATTGCGTCAACAGACGCGCAGAGCTCACTATTTCATAAACTGCCTACCTACTGATAACTCAGTCAATAAATCGAATTCCCGTATTTCTAACTCAACGATAAAGTTGGCTCCAACGATAGATTCAGATACCAAAACGACTTGCATTTTCAATAGTTCCTAGCAAGTTGAAGTGTCTTGAAAACAGGTTGTGTGGTTATCAAGGAAGGAAACGCAAGCTTCGTCCAATAATCGTGTATTCGGAATGACACACTGACAGATCCCTTGACACTGGGCGTTCTCATCGGAACCGGATGCAGTGCTGGAGAGTGACCCAGTGTTGCTTATCTTACTAATGATAAAGGTGAAAACACACTACATACATTACACCTCCCCACTTAATTAACAGTTAATTAAGTTAAAACATTTAACAACTTACAACTATTCACATACCTTAGGGTATACATCTTACTTGATACTTATGGTAGAGTGAAATAAATTTTAATTAAAGTTAACAATGAAATGGATATAAACTTAGGGGCAATTAGTGCACTGGTGTGCAAGGAACTGCAACATAAGGCGATAAACGAGGTTTTGTGTTGTTCCCCCAGGTGTACAACACAAAACCTCGTTTGCAAGACACCTGTGAGCGTTCTGTTCTAGGTTCGGGTTCTCACACTATTATGCACTGGATTGGAGGGCACTATTACTTGGTTCACTGAATAAAAACTCTTGATTACTTGTCGAATATTATTTACTGTTCACTTATAAGATCTGGATACAAAACTGAATATTTTTTTTTTTTTTTTTTTTCTCTTGGGCATCTCTTAGCTGACCTCTGGGGTCATGACTACTTAACCGGTCAATCCTGTGGTTGCCTTAAGCTGCTACACTCAAAGCCTCCAGCCAGGGGCATACAAAACTAGGCTAAAAAGCTAGGTGAACGCTCGCTAAGGGCACCCCCTGTGGGGTACGAGCCTCGGCTTTGGGCGTCACCGGAGGGAGGACATCAAAGATGGGACGGGCTGGATCAAGGTTTTGATCATTATTATTAATCGGGGAATTTAAAGCTACGTGCACAGCCGAAACCACTGCTGGCACCTCGTTATCGAGCAAGGGTCGGGGAGGAGTATCATTTACTCGGGGGCGCGGACGCGATCGCAAAGGACCTCGACGGCGAGGTCGGAATGACGGGAGGCGTCTGTATTTGTGTAGAGTGCTAGTGGCCCTATTGCTCTCCTGGAGGAGGGTTATGGGGTCATCTGGGTCGGTGAGAATAAAAAATTAATACAAAAGCCTATACTTATACTAAGTTACATAGGCGCAAGTAGCGGCGGTAGTGATTTATACTTAAAATAAGTTAACAAATGAAATAATTAGAAATAAATTGGCGATCGCACGCAATCCTAGGCCCACCAATCAGAGCGAGGCAGAGGCGTGTCAAATGTCGGACAAGTTTGTGCAAGTTCGGAAGGGTTCTGACAAGCTCGGTCAGGCTCAAACTCGCTCTCGACTTGACTTAGAATTGCGTACGATCATGACAGAGTTCTTATAACTAAATAATAATGTTTATAACATTGTTCTTGATCGATTTACGTTACATATAATCATACCACTATACTATTAACGGGCGTCCTGCACAACACCAATACTACGTTCTAAGCATTCACGTCTTCAAAAAGATACAGAAGGAACTAGACATAATAAACTTAAATAAATTTAAAGTTAAATCTAAATATCATAATCTAGTACTAAATAAAACAAAAACCAAATGCATTAGATTTAAATTACCTAATGTTAGAAGTAGCGAATGTGACATCATATTGAATGGGGAAAAACTGGAATTTATTAATCAAACGGTTTTCCTAGGAATCACGCTAGACGAGAAATTACAATGGGGACCTCATATAACATCTCTTGCGGGGCGGCTAAGCTCGGCCGCTTATGCTGTTAGAAAGATAAGACAGTCAACAGATGTAGAAACCGCGCGATTGGTCTATTTTAGCTACTTCCACAGCATTATGTCGTATGGCATTTTACTGTGGGGTCGGGCTGCTGACATTGAATCCATCTTTATTTTACAAAAGAGAGCTGTCAGAGCCATTTATAATCTACGTCGCCGCGAATCTCTCAGGAAACTATTTAAAAGGATTAATATTATGACGGTACCTTGCCAATTCATTTATGAAAATATTATGTATGTAAGGAAAAATCCACATCTTTTTAATAAAATAAGTGATAGACATCATTTTAATACTAGAAATAAAGATAAACTAGATCAACCATTTTTCAGATTATCTAAAGTACATACATCTTTTATGGGGTACTGTGTTAAATGTTACAACAAAATACCTTGTGACATATTGCAATTAAATGAAAGAAAATTTAAAACTCAGATTAAAAGTACACTTTGTAAACAAGCATATTACAAATTAGAGGATTATATCCAAGATAAGAGTGCTTGGAAACATGCTGGTCCTGCTCCATAGGACAATTTAGAATCAAGACAAAATCAAACAGGTTGCTAATTTAATTGTTAAATTTATAATTTTGTATTATATGACATTGATTTTACATTCTGTGATTACTTCCTCACACACTGACTTTTTAATTTTAAAAACATTAGGAAAATCGTCTACTTTTACTATGTTTGTAAATATGTGAGCACCATGTATCTATCATATAATTAAATTATCTGTCGTTGCTTCATTTTTAATTCTTTTTACCTATTGTGGTATAGTAATTTTATTCTAGGTGCATCGTCTTCACATATAATTATTTAAGTAATGTACGTACTAATACAAACTATTGTAAAACATTTTAAAAGAGTAACGGTGGAGTTTCTTGCCCATTCTTCTCCATACGAAAACTACCTTTTGGAAGGGGCGACTAGAATCAATTATATTATTTTGTAAATTTTGACTTTCAAAAGTGCCATACATGGGCCTATTTGAAATAAATGTTTTGACTTTGACTTTGACTTTGACTTTAAAATTACAGAATGGCTCACTCAGCAGGACTATTTTAAAACAGAATCCCTATTAACTTACATCGCTTGACAATCACTAATAAAAGTAACAGCAACACAAACACAACCCTCACACCAACACACATTCACACGCGCACACACCCAGACACACATAAAACAACACACACGCAACCAGAAACACATACACTAACACACACGCACACACACCTGCCCTCACACACAAACAGCGCACAACAAACAGATTTAATTTAATTTAATCACAACTGCAGGAAGTGTTCACTTAAAATGTTAAATTTACAAATAATGTTGTTCACCATATAATCATAGATAGATCGACACTACTTCACTTAAGGGTACTTAATTTACGCAACCATCTGGCCGAACACTGTCTCTTAAGATACAGGCCTCCTAGTTTGAGCGACAGGGTTTATATTTTTGTCACATTGATTTTTGTAGTCTTTTAACTTTTTGTTACAAACAATTATGTATAATTTTTAGTTTAACTACTACTGTGGTCAACCTGTGTCTATGTATTATTTTGGATAAATAAACATTATTATTATTTTATTTTTTTTGTCCTTGACACATCTCGGGACCCTGGGATCCCGGACATTTGGAAGGCGTACGAGGGGCCGAAGCCAACTCGCAGAGGCCCGTTATACGTTTTGAATGAAATGAGGTACCAACCAACGATTATCCCTGTTCGCGCTATGCAAGTGCACCCAAGGACAACCCCCGGTTGGTGCAAGACTATTGTAGGATATGGAAACAAAAATATTGGATTATGGGTTTGGGTGGCTAAGTGAACTGGTTATCTAGAGCTATGGAAAGACTATGACCCCTGTCTGAACAATGATAGGTATATAATATACACGGATAAAATGGCAGGGGGTGACTTGCACACTCAATAATGGGCCCCCGAAAACGGTCGCTAGCACAAAGTGTCGAAGCGACAAGGGGGCAACATGTCCTGAGGTGCTTATGAGGAGTGGAGAGGTATTCCACAGCTATCAGGACAATCCCGGAAGTACGGTCAAGATCCCTACCAGCATCTTATTGGAACGTTTGCTCTTGCGAATCTCCACTCAAGCCAGCCAATTAAGGCAAGAATGAGGTGGGAGCTCCGTTCCTCGTCAGTGTTCACTTCAGCCGGCCAATAAAGGCAAGCCAGAGATGAGGAACAAGACTTCTCCCGGGAGAAAGGGTCCGTGGGATCGCTACTGACCAACAGCTCGCCACATGCTGCCCTGCGGGTTTTTGTATCTCTCTTGGTCTGGCTCCGCATCCCAGACCCGTTCCGGCAAAGTAAACTCTACCGGCACAGACCTAGAGTTCGGAGCGCGCAAGCCCCACCACGACGTCAACGTAGAGATACGGCGGTGGGGTTATTATTATTATTATTACAATTATTATGTCGTTCTACTAAATTAAGTCGTCGTTAGCCCTGCGACATTGTCTTTGGATCGGAAGGGGCGGCCAAGGCAGCCTCTTCCACTAACTATGATTGTGATTATTTAGTTAATCAATTTCAAATCTCACAACCGGTCTACGATTACGTCTGGGTCAATCCGCTCGCGGCGGCGGTGAGAGTGGCGATGGATGTTCAGGTTTTTCTATGTTTGAAGTCCCTAGGTCCTTCACCCGTTACATCAACCTTATGGCTTGAATTTTTTTATTGTGAACTACTAACATCCATCTCCCCTCCTGTTGTCGGCATGATATCCCCACCAGCCTGTGTTGGATTGGGTAAAACCGTGTCAAAAGTGGTACCATCAGAACACGCAAAATCTGATAATCGTGATCTGCGTTTTATGTGATCTACATGTTTCCTTGTAAGCTGACCGTTACCGTTATCCACTATGTATTCTCGCGTGCCTGCCTTAGCCTCTATCACACCCTTCAGCCACTTATCACCCTTTGCGTAATTCCTAGTCCATACAGTCTCTTGTGACGCTAGCTCTCGAGTTACCCCTCCTGAATTTACTATCTGCCGCTGTTGAGCCGCCTGAACCCGGTCCTCCAATGCACGGTCAGTACGTAATAGATCTAATCGCGTTCGTAATGACCGTCGTTGTAGCAACATGGCCGGTGTTTCTCCTGTAGTACTCTGAACTGTGTTCCTATAGTTAAGTAGAAATGTTTTTAAGGCCGCATCAATGTCTTTGTTGTCTCTATAAGCTTTTTTAATAGCTGTTTTACATAATTTTACAGCGTTTTCCGCCGCGCCTTTCGAAGAGGGATGATATGCTGGTGAAAACTGTTGGCGAATACTGTTATTCATCAAAAAGCCGCTAAACTCCTTACTCGTAAATGGGGGCCCTTGGTCGGAAACTAATTCTACTGGAAGTCCAAATCTAGCAAAGGTAGTACGTAAAACCTTAATCACTTGTGTTGTGTTGGTGCGTGATATTTCATACACTTCGAGCCATTTCGAAGTTGAATCTATTAAAACCATAAATGTATTACCACGATAAGGTCCCAATAAGTCCACATGCAGCCGACTCCATGCCTGCATCGTGTACGGCCAAGGTTGTGGTTCAGCTCGTGGCGGTGCAGCGCCCTCAATTGCACAAGTCTCGCAACCACGGCATAGTTGTTCTATGTCACTATCAATGTTAGGCCACCAAACGTAACTACGTGCTACTGATTTTGTTTTTACGATTCCCATGTGACTTGTATGCAATTGAGCCAGCACCGTATTCCGTAACGATTTCGGTATAATTATACGATAGCCCCACATTAAAGAACCGCAATATAAATACAATTCGTTCCGCCTAACATAATATGGCTTCAGTTGTTCATCTATACATAATGAAGGCCAACCCGACTGCACATAAAGTATAATTTTACTGAGTAGTGTATCAGCCGCCGTTTGCTTCCTAATCTCGTGACTAGTTACTGGTAAGAACTCTTCGACAAAGTTCAAATATGTGATTTCTGTACTCACGGTTGGTTGTTTCCCTTGTGGTAGCCTCGATAAGGCATCCGCACAATTTTTCTTGGATGACACATACTCTATTTCATAATTGTAACCCGATAACAGAATCGCCCATCTCTGCAGCCGCGACGCTGCCATCACGGGGATGCCTACTTTTTTTCCGAAAATATGTGTTAATGGTTTATGATCTGTCCTTAGAGTAAACTTACGCCCGTATAGGTACTGGTGAAATTTTCTGATACCGAAAACTATCGCAAGTGCTTCTCTGTCTATTTGTGAATAAGCCCGCTCGGCCGAACTTAATGATCGCGACGCGTATGCTATCGGGCGCTCCCCGGCCGTAGTGAAATGCGATATCACTGCGCTGCTTGCATCAGCGGTCAACATTAGTGGTAGGTCTGTCGTATAATGTATCAGTACCTCACACGAAGCTAGTTGATGTTTAACATGCTTGAATGCTTCTTCACATTCTCCACACCAGTTGAAAGGTACATCTACTCGGAGCAGCTTATATAGCGGTGAAAGAATTGTACTGACGTTCTTAAGGAATTTTGCATAGTGCATCGTCATACCTATGAAAGCTCTCAACTCTGATACATTTGTAGGGGAAGGTGTATTAAAAGTATAAAAAAACGACATTTTTCCTTATTTACCTTGAGGCCATATGCTTGTAAACGATCAAAGACCTTGTATAAATTGTTAATATGATCATGAGTAGTAGCTCCCGTTATGATAATATTATCTAAAAACACCCCAACACTGGGTAAATCAGCAAATAATTGCTCTAATGATCTTTGAAAAATTGTTGGGCTGGATGCTAAATCATATACTAATCGATTAAACATGAAAATACCTTTATGTGTATTTATAACCGTATATTTATTTGATTCATGTAGTTCAAATTGTGCGTATGCTTGAGATAAGTCAATCTTACTAAAGTGTTCACCGCCATGTAAACGAGCCAACAAATCTTCTACTCGCGCTAAGGGATAACGGTCAACTTCTAAAACCTTATTTAATGTTAATTTGTAATCAGCACAAATTCTGATAGCACCATTCTTTTTTACCACTGGCACGATGGGTGTGGCCCAATCAGAGCGATGCACAGGTGTGAGCATGCCATCTCGCACTAGCTGCTCCAGTGCACGCTCCACCGGCTCACGCAGCGCGTACGCCAGTGGGCACGCTCGCATGAACACCGGCCACACGTTGTCCTTCACGTGAATGCTTACGGCACCACCAGTGAATCGACCCAGACCTTCTTCGATCACCTTACAGTACCTGGAACTAAATTCAGACATATTAAACTCCTTATATTGTCCATTATTTACTGACACTACTTCACTTTTTAAACTGGGAAATAGTATTTTCAATTCGGCAACCACTGTCGGCCTATTACTGTAGTTTTTCCTCCTTTAATGATATACAAATCTAATTTACTACTCTTACTTTGATATTCAACTTCGATCCCAATTGGTTTTACTATTTCCCCTGTATAGTATCTCATCACAATATTACATGAATTTATTTTTAAGTCACTGAACAGCTGTTTGTATGTTTCATAATTAATACAAGATATGGCACTTCCTGTGTCACACTCCATACTTAATTGTCTGTTGTGCACTTTCAATGTCAGTAATATAGGTGGGCGCTGTGTTAGAGATAAATGATTAATTTCGACCACCCTTACCTCGTCACTTCGTTCACCATCTGATATTATGCTTGATGAGACTTGGACTCCCGCCAAATGATGATGTCCTACTTCCAACGGACATACGCGCCGCAGATGTCCTTGTTTGTTGCATACACGACAAACATATCGCGCGAATTTACACCACGCCGTGTCGTGCTGACCTCCACAAGCATTGCACTGTTGATCGTTTCGAGCACGTTCCCCTGGTCCGGCCATTGTCCCCGCGTCCTCGCGATGACGCGATTTGCGCCAACCTGTACCTGTACGTTGCTGTCCGTTCCGTGCCCACGGGCGCCTTTCACCGCGCGCTCCGGCTCCTGGGTGCTCCGCTCCGTCGTGGCCACCGTTTTGAGTTACCACCGCCAAACAGTCGCTCACCGTGCTCGCCTTGTCAGTGGACCTCATATTGCCCTCAACAACAGCTGCATTTCTCTCAGCTGCTTCCATACTCATGGCCATACTAAAAGCTTTTGCATAGTCTAGCTTTTCTTCAGCGAATAATCGTTGTCGTATTACCTCACTGCTTAACCCGCATACGAATTGATCCCGAATACTCTCTTCCAGCCACGTACCAAACTCACATGATTTTGTAATTTTCTTGAGAGTCGCCATGTATTCTGCTATGCTTTCACCCGAGTTTTGTTTCCGCTGGTGAAATTTGTATCTCTCCGCTAATACACTCGGCTTAGGTTGTAGATGCTTTTCCATAATGGCGGTTATGTACTCGAAAGTTTTTGTGATCGGCTTGTCCGGTGTACACAAATTGAGTAATAGCTCGTAGGTCTCCGCCCCCATCAATGTGATTAACGTCGGCACCCTTAATTCCTTTTTTATTTCATTGACCACGAAATAATTTTCCAGACGCTCCACATATAATCTCCAGTCATCCTCCACTCTGAATTCGCCTACTTTGCCGATGGTCATTTTACTTGCTGTTTTAAATATGTCAATGTCGTCTTCACGTAGATTTTTGTTGTCCTCGTCGCCACTGAAGTGTCTTGAAAACAGGTTGTGTGGTTATCAAGGAAGGAAACGCAAGCTTCGTCCAATAATCGTGTATTCGGAATGACACACTGACAGATCCCTTGACACTGGGCGTTCTCATCGGAACTGGATGTAGTGCTGGAGCACTCTCCAGCACTACATCCAGTTCCGATGAGAAAAATATCATTAGTAAGATAAGTGACACTGGGTCACTACCCAGTGTTACTTATCTTACACTATTTGCGCTGTAGCATGGTGCGGGTGACAGTTGCCCGTATGACGTTGACATTTGTCAGTACCACGTAGGGATGTGAGGTTATGCAATTCATTTTTATCGCTAACGATACTCGCAGCGTGAATCTAGTTCTCTTTAATATTGTTATGAAAATTAGTGTATTATTCAGTTGTGCAGTGTAACTACGTGTGTGCTACGTGTATAAACTTGTCAATATAAATGTTTTATGGCTACATAATTATCTTTGTACTTATATAAAATAATCAAAATCGGGTTTATGTTTTTTTTTTCGTGACAACATTTTTGCTCTATGGTGCATCGGCGCGGCGGCCATGTTGTTTACCCGTGCGATGCTGTGAGTGCGAGTACGAGTGCAAGCGCGTTATATTGTGACTTAATGTGACACGTATTACGATTTCATTGTTTGTTTTCATTTTTGTTAAATTGTTATTTGTTATAAGTTTGTTGAGTTTGTTGTTATTACCATGCCTAAGCATACAAAAAAAACTGTTTTGGGTAGTCAGGCCAGGGAGCTTGTTGTTCGCCTCCGAGACTACTTTGAAAGAGAACAACAAAATAATGGACCGTTGTTACCATTGAATCATATTGTAGAACGAGTAGCCGAAGCTCTTGATATTGGCCGCAATACTGTTTCGCGTATAACACGTGAGAAAATTGGCCAAGATGGGATGTTTGAAAATAAATTATCGACACCCAACAAAAAGCGGACCAAGGTGAAGCCAATCACAGATTTGGATGATTTTGCTAAGGTTGCTATTAGAAATCATATTTATGATTATTATAGAAGAATGGAGCTACCCACATTGCTCAAGCTTCTAAAATCATTAAAAGAAGCTGACTTGTTCAAAGGAGGTATTACTTCGCTACGGCAAGTTATAAAAGATATTGGCTTTGTTTACAAAAAAGTTAACAAAAGAAAGATTATTATGGATAGGACTGACATTGCCCTAGCAAGATGTAGATTTTTAAGGAAGGCCAAAAACATAAGTGATTGGAGCAAAGTTGTCTTTTTGGATGAAACGTGGCTAAACGCCAACCACACAGTGGGTAAAAGTTGGACCGACGATACGGCACAATCGTGTACCAAAGTGCCGGAAGGCAAAGGCGAACGCCTTATTATTTGTCACGCAGGTACAGCAAGTGGATTCGTCCCTGATTGTTTGCTGGCTTTTAAGTCAAAAAAAACTACGGAGTATCATGAGGAGATGAATTACGAAAAATTTAAAGATTGGTTCATAGGTCTATTAAACAATTTAAAAGAGCCTATGACCATAATAATGGACAACGCACCCTACCATTCGGTGCAAGTTAATAAACCCCCAAACCAATCCAACCGCAAAAGCGAGTTGGTGAAGTGGCTGAGTGAAAACGGAGTTACAGCAGATATAAAAATGTTAAAGACGGAGCTTATTGCCTTAGTCCGACGCCATAAGCCACCAACTCCTACCTATGCTCTGGACGAGATGGCAAAAGAAAAAGGCCACCAGGTCCTTCGACTACCACCCTACCATTGCCAGTATAACGCTATTGAGCTGATTTGGGCCCAAATAAAAGGTATGCTTTTAATTTCAATTCCCATTTTGAAGCTTTATAAAAAAATCAGCTTTCCGATCGTAGCATGTACCTAGTTTAAAAACATTACCAGATACTAGATTAGGCTGATTGATGATTATTTGAATACTTTTTTTTATAAGTTCGTTTATTTTTAGGTTACGCCGCAAGAAATAATACTTCGCCGCCATTTACGGCAAATAAGATGTTGGCCCTATTACAAGAGGCCATCAACAATGTTCAACCTGAAGACTGGTCGAAGGTCGTGAATAAAACAAAAAGGAACTTATGTCTGATTGGGATCGTGACATACATATTGACAACATAATTGAGTCATCGTTAATAATATCCGTCACAGATTCAGATGATGAATTGAGTGACAATTCAGATGTTCCTGACTCTGATATGAGTTTAGACGAATAACATGTATTTTTTTTTAGCAACCTTTTAAGCAACCTTACCCTATAAATGTTCTGTTGTATAATTAGACCTTTTAAAAATAAAAATTGACCTACGCACAATATACGTTTTTTATTATAAAAAATATCGACTATCCATCGTAGCAGTACATCCCATCACTAAATACGTCTATGGCGTTACGTTATACGCATAACACTTTGCTTAATTTTTCATTCAATTTGATTTTATTTCTTGATTAGAACATTCTGGTTGGGTTTAATTTAATTTACTACAGTTATTAATTATTTAATATATTACGAATGTGGTACAACTGAAATATTAAGTCATAAATTGTAAATCGCGGCAACTTTCAAGAGTGAAACGAAATGTTACTGAAACTGTCACCCGCACCATGCTACAGCGCAAATAGTGTACTAATGATATAAAGGTGAAAACACACTACATACATTACACAAGTGAAGCAAACAAGAGGACTGAGTTAAATTCTCGGCTCTATTTCGATTAAGTGGCTAAAATCCAGTGGCAAAGTTTGGTATATTATTTGATAGATTAAGGTAAAATATCGAGAGTGCAAATCTGCAGTTGATTAGTGACTGGCGAAGTTTGAAGGTTTGATGCTACGGGCAGAATAAAATTTTATTTTTAAGCTTCAGGTATGAGATTATATGTGCATAGTAAAAGTAGAATAGCAAGATAAAATAAGATAATGTATGACTCTAACAAAATAACAGTGTCACTTTTGATTTCGTACAAAAATATTTTCCACAGTTCTTAGTTTGACCTGAGCCATAACTTCTTGCATGCTGATAATTATAATTTAACTCACAGAAACTATTCTAAGCAAATTGGCAATTTCTCTAGCCGTACAAAAGAGCCGCGTCCGAGGCAACCCTTTTTTTATTTTACTTTTTGTTGAGCAATTTACCCGACTTTTTGTGCCTCATGAATATTTAAGCTTAAGTCCACTCAACAAAACCAAAATTTCTGAAACAAGATAAATTTCTATAGAAAAATAAAAACTGTCTCGAAACTAAACCAACACGTGCGGGCAACTGGAGGTGCTGCGCGGTATTCTGACTTTAAAAAAATTGTTCTACAATGGTAATAATAGTGCCCCTGATAAAAGATGGGAATTGTCTGTTTAGAGCGATAGCCCACCAAATAAACAATATAATGGGACTAACTTTCGACCACATGTCTGTCCGCCGAGACCACGCTACCTATGTTTCGAGTAACCACAGTGACGCCAGAATTTGCTTAGCACTTAGAAATAACATTCAAGATTTTATTCCTAACAGCAAGATTTTTCAGGAACAAATGATAACAAAATACGTAACCGCGTAGTTTAACGAGACGTTCTGGGGAGGAGAAGACATCCTAATCGCCGCGGCAGAATTCTATCTCATAAATGTGCATGTGTACATAAATCACGAGAACACACTGGTGTATTCAATTGCCGGCGAATCAGTGCCCGGAGACATACATATCCTTTACAAAGACCAACATTATGATAGCTTTGTCATGATCGCCGATGAACAGTACGACAATAACCTGCAAAGTCTAACGCAAGAAACAACCCACAATATAACACCACAATATACCAAAACGGTTGGTAATAAATACAAAAAAAGTGTCGAACAAAGGACAATCTACAAAATATCGATTCCGGAACAGCCCCCAATTAGCTAAATCATTAACACCGTGTAAACAGTTAGCATCAACATTACGTACACCGATATTGGATGAAGTTGCGGATGACACTGGATACAGAATACTTAGAAATTAGCCTTCTGCCGCAACCAAGTACACTTGCTCAGACCTGCGTATGCGCAACTTGGAACATCCGTGGGGCCACGAAACAGCGTAAAAAGATAAAATAGATACGGAACTTTCAAATAGGGGCATTCACGTAGCCTGCCTACAAGAAACAGTGATGAACTTAGGAACGTACAACTCGACCCACTACAAATGGCATATATCTAAAACCGCAGGTAAAGCTGACCGGGGACTTGCAATTGTAATAAGAAAGGACGCCCAAATTTAAATAATAAACAGGAAGAACGATACCGACGTGATGTCAATTACTCTTAATGTTGGTAGGGGAATTGACAAACCTACTCCACTTTATATAATCAACTCTCACATCAATAATTGTACCTCTAAAGCAACCAAATCCTTCTAAGGTGTATTAAACTTGATTAGACAAAAACCAAGGAAATGTACTTTAGTAATTCTAGGTGACTTTAACGCCCATATTGGTAGACAAGATACAATAAGTTTCCAACGCAAAGGGCTGATTCACCAAAATCTTCATCATGACTATTCCAATTACAACGGGAAAATGTTAAGGAATATAGTCAAAAGGAAAAAATACAAATAGAAACAACAACAGTGAGATCATTATGCAGATAACAAAGGGCACGCAAAAATCACAATTTGATCACATTATTACGCCACAGGCAACAGAAAAACTCTTTAATTATATTAAAGGCGAATGGGTAGGTAGGGCCTTATCCGACCATAAAATAATTTGGGGGCAGCTAAGAACAAGTCGAATTATAAACAAAGATGACAGCACTAAAACACAAGTTACAAAAGAAGGATACAACAATTTTGACCAAGGATTTCAATTACAAAAAATGTTACTATGCTGCTCTCAACATCAAATTCACTTAAACAAAATATCAAGCTTGCATAACTAAAAACAGGAAAACATAGGAATTGACTCAACGGATGAAAGCATCAAAATACCATGGTGTACCATAACTGGAATATTAAAAGCGGCTGCCCAAGAAAGCTTGATTTTTCAGCCGAGTCACACTAGAGATCATCGTATAGCTCTTGCTAACCTCCAAAAGGCCAAATTTTTACAAAGAAGACAACTAGATAACCCAAATAGACATAATCGTGTATAAGAATGTCAGGCAATACTTCAAAAGATTAAATAATAAGGAAAAAAATAAAGAGTGCTGTACCTTTTTTACTGGACTGGGGAAAAAGCATCCTTCAAAACGCATGCAGGTACTTTATTTATTTTACAGGAAAAACAAGCAAACAACAAAACGCCGGAAAAGAAACGCCCATATGCCAATGTCAATGTCCTAATGGGAGAAAATTCTAAAAAATTCCGAGGGCCCACCGATACCAACGGTTAACATAACAAACCTGTTAACCGTTGCGCAGAATGAAAGACCCACGGTGGATGACGTAATGGATATCATTAACAAAATGCGGATATCATTAGCAAAACGGGATAGCGCCTGGAACAAACCAAGTAGTAATCGAGCTCTACAAAGCGATGCCCCCAATATTACAGGAAGCCGTAACCAAGCATATAAATAAAGTCCAGGACACATAATGAAATACCCGACACGTGGCTAGAAACAGTGCAGGTACCAATTCCGAAGAAAAGCAACCCTAAAGATTCAAATGACTATCGACGAATATCGGTTTGCAATACGGGTTACAGAATCAAAGCCTCCTACGTATTAAAAAAAATTAGATGCAATAATAAAAGAACTAGGCAACTACCAAGCGGCCTTTTTAAACAATAGCTCTACAGATGATCACATATTTACGTTAAAAAGGGTAATAGACGAAGAATGGCGCGCAGGTAAAAGAATTTATGTACTCGCTCTGGACATAGAAAAAGTTTTTGACAACGTCGACCTGCAAACACTGCGAGACATTTTAATACAAAGAACTAACAACCTACTAACCAACAGGATAATTAAGGTTTGCATGAATGAACGAACACATATCAAATGGTGTGGTCAGCAAAGCAGTCGGATTATCAAAAGAAAGGGAGTCAAAGAAGGTTGCCCGTTGTCCCCTCGCCTTTTTACACTAGTCATGGATGAGGTCCTTAGAACCCTCGAAGAGGAAACTCAATTAATCAAACTAGACCAAGATCGTGAAATCTCACTCCCCCTGGTGCTGTCATTCGCGGACGACCTCGTCTTTATTACAGATGATCTAAAAAGGTTAAAAGGAATAGTATACCACATTTACTTCGAATTCTGCATTCGACGCTTGCAGACGTCCTCATCAATGCAAAATATAAATAAAATAAATTAACGTTTGAATAAACAGTGACCTAGTTTTAATGTATTAGCATGCTATACAAATAAACTTTACAGTGATAAGTTTAAAGTAATGGACTGACTGCATACAAAGTGACAGATGGAAGGCAGCCCCTTTAATTGGAGCACGATGATTCGACGCAGCCCTCCACCAAAAACAACCCCGGTACCGACTCCGGTTCCTACATCGCCCCAACAACCAAGACAGGACCACCAACAGCCGGCTGAAGAAAAAATTGAGACTTTGGACACCAATGAAATTAGCAACTGGATGATGTCAATAGAAAAATGCCTGAATGAAGTTTGTTCCATTGCTCAGGATGGAAAACTGAACTCCGAGCAAAAACTGAGGATCAATTCCCTATCGCGTAAGGTAGGAAATGGCGTATCCAAGATGGCAGTATTTTACCAGGACTTGAAACATAAGGCCAGAGAAGTGCAAAACTCACTACAAGCATTTAGAGAAGAACGAGACCTCACGGCTTGCCTTGATAACTTCTGTAAAACAATCCAAGACAGCATTAAAGAAAATTGCGCCCAGCCAACAAAGATGGAAAATGTTTCCTTTGCTGATATGGTAAAGACGAACAAACATAATTACTTGCGCGCCAGTAATCTCAGCACTATCGCAATTTATCCTGATGATAAGCTAAAAACTAGTGACGATACTAAATCTCTGGTCCAAAAAATAATATGCCCAGAACAAATGAAACTGCACGTTACAGGAATGCGTAAAACCAAAAACGGAGGAGTTATCATCAGCACCGAAACCAAGGATGACATAGAAAAACTACGAAACTCGTCGCAGCTAAGTAGTTCCGGCCTGAAAGTGGAAGAGCCACAAAAGAGAAGACCAAGAATTATAGTGATAGGAGTACCCTCTGCCCTAACTGACCAAGAGGTCTATGACTGCATTTATGAATAAAACCTAGCCGACAAGCTACCTAATTTGCCTCGTGAATCTTTCCTGGCCTCTTTGAAATTAAGTCATAAGTCGGGGAAAAAAGATGGACCTACTTGCAATTTTAGAAGTACCTGCCAACATAAGGAAAGCCCTTATTAACCAGAATCGAGTATTTATACATTGGACATCCTGCCCAGTTAGGGATTTCACACTTGTGACGAGGTGCTTTAAATGCCATCAGTACGGGCATGCTGCAAGGACATGTCGGGAGACTACCCACACGTGTGGACATTGTGGACAACAAGGTCACCAGTCTAATGATTGTACTACGAGCGATAAACCATCACAGTGTGCAACATGTTTGCGCTTCAAAAAACCCAGCGACCACAAAACAGGTGAGCTGGAATGCTCGGCAAGGAAAATTGCTGAAAACAGGTACATTAACTCTATAGATTATAATGAAGGCGCCTAGGAGCGCCGCCCTTAATCTTTTATTTTGCATTAATCGATAAGTCTTTTTTATACTAGGAGTTTAAAGTAAATAAAATTATGGATAAGTTACTTAATGATATTGATGTGGTCTCCCTATCAGTGGCAAAATCATGTGAGATTGAAAAATGTAATGTATATCTCCCTGATCCCTCTAAATTACTTACTATTTTTACGCAAAATATTCGCAGTATAAAAAAAAAACATGGACAACCTGTTAATTCTGTTGAAACGTCTGGATACTGAGTGTGACATTATTGTATTGACTGAATGTTGGCTATCTAAATGTCAACAGAACCTTCCTTCTCTGTCAGGTTACCAAATGTTTAGTAGTAAGACCGTTCATAATCAAAATGACGGTGTAGTTGATTATGCCAAACAAAGTTTGAACGTATCGGTAGAAGAACCTCACATACAAGATTGTAGCAGATTATTGATAAAAGTGGGCCTAGAAACTGCTACCTATCCTATGTATTTATAGGCCTTGTGCTTTTAAGCATACTGATAATTTTGTAGCATCGTTGGACGAAGCACTCCAAAAACTATCTCTATACAAAAATATAGTACTAACAGGCGATATGAACATAGATATTAACCCAGAAGACAGTGATAGAGTTGCTAAAGACTACCTTAACATGTGCGCATGCAAGGGTCTGCTTCCGGCCCATTTGCTTCCAAAACATTTGAGTGGGTCCTGTTTAGACCACACCTTGCTTAAAACTAACCTTGCATCCATTACCCTAGTAACAATTCCTTCGGTTTCCGATCATGGTGCAGTTCTGCTTAGTTTAGAAGTAAAAATCCCTAGGTCTAAGTGCACAAATACCATTACTAAAATAAATATGAAAAAACTTGAAGACGCATTACATCATATTGACTTTGACCCAGTTTACAAAACTGATGATATGAACATTTTGCTGCAATACTTTATTAATAAAGTGCAATGTGCTATTGTAAATAATACTTCGCACATAAAACTAATTAAGAAAAACAATAACCTAAAACCATGGATTACACCCGGGCTAGTAAAGTGCATCCAGCACAAGGATAAACTTCACATGCATGCAAAATCCTCTCCAGATGATATCATTTTACAAAAATCATATAAAATATATAGAAATTTCTGTAACAATCTACTAAAAAAGTTGAAAAATACGTATAATAGAAACTTAATTGAAGAATCAGGAAACGACAGCAAAAAAATGTGGCGCCATATAAAAAATTTCGCTTTTGTATCAAAACAGCATGAATCATCGTCAGAGTTATTACAAACGCTCCCCTCACCGCATACATCAGCAAATCATGTTAATAGTTACTTTAATAATGTGGGTCAAAATCTTGCTGAGCAAATTAAATGTAACTATAACAAAAATTACAGCATACACGGAAACAGGGCCACTGTGTCATCGCAATATCGTCAGCTAACCTCATTTGTTTTACTGGATACAGACAAAGACGAAGTTGAAAGGGTTATTTTCGAAGTTGAAGTTGGATGGGATGGTATCTCAAATAGTGTGTTGAGGAAATTCAGACACATTTTTGTTCCGCCGTTAACTCATATTTTTCAAATTTGCCTTTCTAAAGGCATTTTTCCCGACTATCTGAAAAAAGCTTTAGTCGTCCCAGTGCATAAAGCAGGTAACAAAAAAGTACCTTCAAATTACCGACCCATTTCAATACTTTCATCTACATCTAAAATACTAGAAAAAATAATTAACAATAGGTTAATGAAGTACTTAGAGTCTAAAGCCATCCTTTCGGATAATCAATTTGGTTTTAGACCAAAATTATCCACAACTGATGCTGTGCAAGATATGACCGATTATATATCTCAAGAACTAGACAAAGGTAATCATTCTATTGGTATTTTATTGACCTAGCAAAAGCTTTTGATACCGTGTCTCATCCTATCTTATTGAACAAGCTTGAGAAAATAGGTATACGAGGTAAGCAGCTTAAGATTTTTGTAGACTATTTAGACAACCGCTGTCAATGTGTGAAGATTGGTAATTTTACTAGCTCAGAACTAAAAAATACTTTTTTTGGAGTCCCGCAAGGAAGCATATTAGGACCAACCTTATTTCTTATTTATATAAATGACCTCTGCAGTCTAAATCTAAATTCGGGGAAAATTATATCTTATGCTGATGATACCGTACTCCTATTCTCCTCAAATACAGTACATGAAGTTTGGTTATGTGCACAGCAAGGTTTCAATATAGTAAATAGATGGTTACAACATAACTTACTGACATTAAATGCTGACAAAACTAAATACATACGCTTTTCTTTACGCAACTCAAAGACATCTATGATCATTCCAGATATTCATGCGCATGTATGTAACACAGTTGCAAACTCTAAATGCAATTGCCCAATTATCATTAATACGAAAACTATAAAATATCTTGGAGTGACGCTACTCTTACATTTAAAAATCACGTTGAACTATTATGCAGTAGAGTCCGTAAATTGATGTTCATATTCAAGAAAATTAGGCCTTTTGCTGACTCTAAGGTAATAAAACAGGTTTATTATGCTTTGTGTCAATCAATAATTACATATTGTATTACTTCATGGGGAGGAGCGGCTAAAATAGTTTTACTACCACTGGAGCGCGCGCAGAGAGCTGTTCTGAAAGTATCCACATTCCGGCCTATCCTGTTCCCGACCCAACTTTTATATAAATCTTGCAATGTTCTGACAGTGCGGCAGTTATTCATTATGAATACTTTATTAAAACAGCACTGTAAATTGCCGTACGATAGAGTTATCACTGAAAAAAGACGTAAAGACATCTGTATGGATAATTATAGATTAAGGCATTCGTTTATGTATAGTTTTTTTATATTCTTAGGCCCATTTTTGTATAATAAAGTAAATGCAATTTTGTCTATGTATGCATTAAAAACGGTACAATGCAAAAATGTTATTACGACTTGGTTACAAAAAGGGGATGCCCAATTTCGGCCACGAAACGCCCAACAATTTGCTATTATTAAAAAAAAACATCTTCTTTTATGTTTATTAATCGCGGTATTCATTTATCTAAATAAGACCGCAACATGTTTGCACAAATAAAAAGTATCGAAACGATAAAGATGAAATTAGGTAAATCCGTAATCCATTAGTATTATAGATAATATGAAAAGTGTTGCCAATTACTAATTTCATTAAATAAATTATCGATACTTTTATTTTTCAATCGATTATAATTACTTACTATGTCATTTTTAAAATGCTAATATTATTCTTTTTCCCTATATTTACTATATGATGTTATGATAATAATTAAATAAGCGAATTTCTAGTTGATTTATCATGAATTCTTTAGATTATAACAATAACGCCACTGCACAATTAAATATTTTTATCTGTTTTTAAAAATATATTTATAGTAGATTTTCTAAAAGAAATGCAGAACTTAGAGCGCTTCAATGTTTTTTTTCCGACTACAATTCCAACAAAAAATCGATATCGATTTTTCTACTTTTAGTCTGTTAAGTGGCAACATCAAATCCTCTATGACAGCTAGGGCCACTGTCATGTGGAATCATAATAAGTTAATAACTGACGGAACACAAGTCGATTTTGTTTGCGTTTGTATTTGTTTGTTTGTTTTCTTGCGGATTTGTTATCCAAGCAACGATCAAGCTTTCTAAATGGACTCCGAGAATTCTTCTGACCCTATTGACCACGGCCTGAACATGGATCCCGCTCCCGCTTCTTACGATAACCCCTGCACGAACATGGACTCGATATCCACTGATAATGGTGACCCCAGCTTTCACACCGGCCAGAGTTCTTCCCAGCCCTCAGTAACTCATTCAAGAGGACTTTTACGCTGTGTCAATTGTGGTTTAAATGTCACGAAAATACGAAGACATTTGTTGGAAATTGCAGAAGTCCGAAATCTTATACAGCAATGGATTCGACCTCAGCAGGTAATTAGTTGGTCCATGTCACCATGTGTCATGTCTTCCTCTGAGAAATACTGTTTAACTGAGTTGACTTAAAATAATAACAATTTTTAATAATTACGGCTTCTTTATTAGGTGCAAGTTTCGAGTGACAGTGTAGTGTGCCACTCGTGTTGGAGTGCAGCTTGGAATCAAATTCGACATCCAACTGATCCAACTAGTGAACAGCAAAATGCACCGATTGTTGGTCATGGACATGTGTGCATCAGCTGTGGCAGGTCACTTTTGAGAATAAGATCACACACACTCGATTCCGATTCACCACGAGAGGAACTCATAAGAAATGTGATTGCCCATCAGATTGCACCACGTATCTAACAGTGATACATAAGAATACTTGTTACTCTGCTTGCATATCAACCCAAAGAAAAGAGACAGTTGATTTTTCATTGTTTTTGTTGGATGACTGGTAGTCCCTCTGTCCTTAATTATTAATTTATATAAATTATTAAATGACATTAAGTCCGTCTTTGTACCATTTTTTTAACATGTGCCTATAGTATTAAATAAACAGATATTTGATTTATATCGAGTTTACACTAAAGAAATCTATTTTATTTTGTTCACAAGGCCTTTATTTTTGTTTTTCAGTTGCCATCATTATCTCGTGTGTGTCATAATTGCTGGCGAAGGACTGATAGAGCAGCATCACGTACAACTGCAGAACGGGAACCATCTGAATCTGAACCATCCAGTCTGCCCTCCTTGCAATCTGAAGTGGCCAGCAATGTACTGCATCGGGAACCACAAAGATTAGAAACATCACACAGTGTACTGTTGCCTAATTATGTAAGAGCACCAATAACACAAAATCAATGTTTTTTTCCTGGTTGTAATGATTCCAATCGACTCACTGTACCATCAGCATTGCGAGTACGTCTTTTTTGTGAGTACAATTATTATGTACCTCCAGAATGTAGAATCTGTAACTACCATTTAAATAGTAACTCTTGGGATTTACTTTTAGAATCAATATAATATATAATCCTATTAAAACATCTAGTGCAGCACAAATTGAAGATTTTGCTACATTATTGAAAGATAATATGCACAATCACATAGATTTTGAAGATATTCAGAGTATGCCTGAGCATACTGTACACTATTATCTAGGCTTAACAAAGGCACAATATCAACTAATTCTGTCTGAAGTCCCGAGACTGTCAAGTAAACATAGGGGTTCTTTCGCACTTGGTGCATATTTGATGAAATTAAGAACAGGGGATAGTGACGAACGCATGTAGGCATTATTACAAGTGCCAAGAAGCACGCTAGAGCGGCACATGAATATGGCCCGCGAAATATTAAATCAGGATTTTGTTCCTAGAAATGTGGGTATTAATCATATTTCCCGAGCAGAAATAGCTCAAAGGAATCTTCTTATTCCAAATGGACTTTATGGGGGAGAAGCTGGGAGTCCCATCATAATTGCCGATGGTACATATATATACATAGAAAAAAGTTCCAATTATCTATATCAGAAAAAAACTTACTCATTACACAAATATCGCAATCTTGTAAAGCCTTTCCTTTTTGTTTGTAGTGATGGTTACATTATAGATGTATTGGGCCCTTATCCTGCAACAACCTCAGATGCAGATATAATAAATAATTAAATAATTTGGTGATGAATCCAGTACATTAAGGCAATATTTTGAATCTGGAGATGTATTCATACTAGATAGAGGGTTTAGGGACTCATTGCCTCTTTTAGAACGTTGTGGTTATCAGGTTCATGTACCTTTGTCTCCAGAAGATGGTGAATCTCAATTAACAACAAGAGATGCTAATAAGTCCAGAGCCGTGACTATGTGTCGATGGGTAGTAGAGGTGGTAAATGGAATTTTTAAAACTGGATTTAAAATATTTCGCCAAAATTATTTTAATAGGGCTTCTACACATTTGATGACAGACTTTGCTGTAGCTGCTGCTCTAATTAATAAATTCCTCACAAAAATACGGGACAGGGATGATGCGGCTCAAATACTGGAAAGCGTTCATCAAAATATGGAAACAAATAATAATTTATCTGAGTATGTTAGGGAACGCAATTTAAATAGAGCTCGGCAGACTTTAGAAATATAAATGTGGACTCTGAAAATGTTAGGGAATTTCCTGTTTTAACTTACAGCAACTTAATATTAATTGCTTGTGGTACTTACCAATTAAAGCAAGCTCGCTCTTATTATGGTGAGCATATAAGATTTAATGGTTGCTACCGAATAGAAGTATGTAATGACCACAGGAGCAGCATTATGGAAGGAATAAACTTAAGTCCTAACTGCTCTTTATTTAGGGCTAGAATTGCAAGTCGACACATCAGTCGTAAAGTATATTTTATATATATTTTAATAAGTGGCAATAATTCTGGTAGAAGTGCAATTAAAAAGTATTGTTGCAATTGTATTGTCGGCCGCCGAACGGTAGGATGCTGTGCCCATGTAATGACAGTAATATGGTATTTGGGTTGGGCACGCCATCAGAGTAATATTTTCCCTCCAGCTCAATTCCTGGATGATGTACTGATTGTGTATGATACTAATGATGCATAATATCATAAAATACCTTAAAAAACTTAATGTCTTACAGTAAAATGATGGTTAAAAAACTGTATTTTTGAAAAAGAAAAACCAATAATATCTTAAAAATCCGGACTTTTTTTTAAACCAATTCCTTACCCATTCCTTTCTTTATATTACATATGATCATTTCCCTATACTATTATATGTGTGCAGTTAGGGCCAAAATGTCTATGGTGGGTGGGCAATCCCCTTTGTCTTATGATGATACAGAAAAGTTACTGGTTGTTTTAAGTTAAATATTATTTTTAATTAAGTATTGTCCTATCATTAGTCTGTTAAGTTACTCACTATTTATGTCTACCATCAATTTTAGAAAATTTTAATGTAATTTAGCACTTATTACACCTGAGATACAGGTTTATCCTAGTTCAGGTCGGACCATTATTATATACCTACCATTTTAGTATAAGGCTTAATATTGTAAATATGCATTATTTAATTAAATAAATAAATAAATTGAAAAAAAAAAAACATTAAACCCCTACTAGCTAGTGTCGGCCTCCAAATAAACGAAACCAAAACAAAAATACTAATTAGAGACTCCATAGCTAAACGGAAAGCGACTTGCGTGTCATCATTGACACGATTAAATCTACATACGTTCACATACATAACTACTGGGCACATACATAACATTTGCATTAAGCAGGAGAAGCACAATTAGGAAACGGTGTGAGCAGGCTACCAGAAACGCAAAGTCACTATTATCATTCATAATTAACTCAAAAATGGACTGGAAACTAGCCAGACTCATGTATCGAATGGTGATCGTACCTTTCATGATATACGGTTTGAAAGTTTTGGCAATCACCAAAGCTAACAGGTCAAGATTGAGAAGATATGAGAGAGTTATCATGAGAGACTTGATTAACCACGACAGAAATAAACCAAGACAAAAGAAAATGCACGAAATCTTAGACGGAAAAACAGTAACCAAACGCATCAAGAATCACAGGATGTGCTATCTCACACGTTCACAGACGCGGCAAACCACACCTGTTACTCGCAGCAATGCAGTACAAGGCTAAATCCAAGAAAATTGGCCGTCCTATTTACACATGGAACGACAACCTTAAACAAGACTTGACATACTTCGCCAAGGAAATCAACTTTTGGATGAACACGGCTGCAGATCGATATAAGATTATGAAGGCTGCCACAGAGATCTACAAGAAACCTGAAATGGATAGCAACGAGGCTTCTGACGAAGATATAGAAACTGATCAAAAAACACAGCACAGCAACGATATAGAAAAGGGCCGAGAAAGCAGTATAACGTAATCAGAAGATTCACCGGTGGAAATCGACCTGAACCAACATAACGGCGACGTCGTAAAAAGATGCCCATCCATAGATAAATATCACCCTTCTCTCCACTATTCCATTGCTTACGCATATCCGGTAAGCTCGCAAATCCCTCCTTATCCTGAGGGCACGTCTTCCCTACCATTGCCGCGCCACCCGGTCTACTCCCTGATATTCAATGGCCTATGTAGCACCATGAAACATGAGGCTCCAGGGGCTAGTGCAAATCTTGGGGTTTATTCGATTTATCGAGTCTGATTAAACCACGCTGGGATCAGTGCATTTCATTCATTCATTCATTCTTTGTGGAGTTGGACCAGTGCAGAGCCAAGCATTTTTGTCAGCGATATAATCCCCCAACTTATAATATGCTTAGCAGCGTAGTGTGCGTTTTATACAAGATTAAAATTTCGTTTCATTTAGTTAAAGTATGTGGGGAGGTATTTTATTGTAACATTTTAACAGTACCCCAGACAGACAGACAGACAGACACACGAGTGATCCTATATGGGTTCCGTTTTTTCCTTTTGATGTACGGAACCCTAAAAATCAACGTGAAACGGATTTTAGTTTATGGTTGCTTATCAGTTTGACTCTAGTGATGTTGCTCGGTCATTAACGGTCAGGCACTCGATTGTCCCGATTATGTAATTTGAAAACTCAATTCAAATTGAATCTTATGTTATATATTATATAATTTTATTTATATTCCAGCAACTTTATACGGTTGAAGCGTACACAAAAAAAACAGTGGCACTCCGGGAGTGCCGACAGAAGTGAAAACTAAAAAAAATACGTCCAAAACCTTTAAAGTAAACATACTTGCATATAAAATTACAGCACAAACATACTTGTCTGTTCCTATTCAACTCAATGCCACACAAGGCCTTAAAAGAGTTTGATCCAGATCGTCCTGACATCCATGTGACGTGTGTAAGTAGGCAAGATAGAGAATAAGTACCTAAAACGCCATAACAAACATCTAATCATATACGTATAGAAGCTAATCATATACATATAGGAAGCTGAAACTTTATGATAAGCAAAATAAAAATGAGTAATCTTACATTTAAAAAAAGCTGCACAGGTCTCGGGGGTCCACTCGCCTCGCCACGGTATCAAATATTCCGCAGCTGCCTGAGTAGTTTTTCCGTAAGAGCCCGCTAGGAGCCGTAATTCATATCGACTATTCGGCAGAGCATTTATAATACGATATGGACCCCGGACGCCACTGTCAAGTTTATTAGCAGTTTGAGATGATTTAATTATAAAAACTAGACCGTTCACATCGAAAGCTCTAAGTGCCTACTTCTATTGACACGCGCATCTAGATTAGCCTGATTTTTGTCGTCTCATTTCACGCCAAGCTTCGCGATTTGGTGAGGAACCGTCTACAGTTATATCTCGGATGAGAGCATTTATAGTAGGGGTAGTCGTGTCACAACCGATAAGCCGATTTAATGCTGAGCATTGAGTACTTTTCTACTTATTAATGTTCAGTATCAGCTGTAGCCTCCAAAGTACATGACACCAGGATTTGTGTGTATAATTTACATCTATCCTAACCATGTTCAGTACTGTTCGACAATACCGTTCCACTTGGCCATTCTCTTGCTGCATTTTGGGCGTTATGTAATGTATCTGAATACCAAAATTTGCTGCCCATTCGCCAAAGTCGGCACTGTCGAACATTCTGCCCCTTCGCGGAGTACCAAAAATTGACACCGCGTTACAAATGCTAGTTTTAGTTCCGCGCTTTCTTGTTTATACATAGGATACAAAAAACAATATTTCGTGAAAGCGTCGATTATAATAAGATTATATTTATATCCATTAAATTCGGGTAAAGGGCCAAGTACTTCCGCATGCACTGTATCAAAGGGTATTTAAGGTTTCGTTCACGATACAATTGGCTGTAGAGGTGCACGAGGTACCTTTTTCTGTATTAGGCAAACAATACAATGACCTATGAATTTTTTGACGAATTGGTGCATATTAGGAAACCAAAAATGTTTTAATATTAAATCAAGCACTTTTTCAATATTAATGTGTCGCGCGTTCGGCATGAAATACGCGTAGAAAACTTAATCTTAAACCCTTCCCGCCCGGCTTGGGCGGAGCATTGCCGTGTCCTCGTGGAGACGATCGGCGGCGGTGATCTCTCGCGTCCGGCCTAGACCAGGCCATGGTACGGAGCAAGACGGCATGGGAAGCCGTCACCTCCTTCTGCGAAGCAGTAATGCTCGCGAAGAAGGCGGAACGCGTGGAAAAGAGGCAGAGTTCACACCCTCATGCGCCTAATCGCCGCAAGGGACGCCCATGGCATCGGGAGTCGTAAGCCGATTCCCGGCCACCGTAGGCGCGGGATTGCGGACGGTGAGCAATGGGTAACTCACCGTCTGATAAGGACCAGGCCCGAGTCGATGGCGCGTTATATTCCACGCGCGCCTTAAGAGATGTCAGCAAAACTGACGGGGTCCGCTAGGACCGATGCCTGCTGGGGTTGCGGGAAAGTCCGAAAGGGATACCTTGGCCCCTGGCAACATGGCAACTGAAGGAACACGGGTGGGTTTTATTCAGTAAGACTCTGACACAGCCTTCCGCTCCAACCAGAGTGGGAGAAATGATTTGATCATTTTCCACCCAAAAAGAAAGCCTAAACCCCTTTGGAACATAACATAACAGTCGTGATTGCTCACCTATCGGGTTGTACTTATAGTAAAGTAAATTGTTTTTCTTTACATACCTTGATCAGGGCCAGTTAGATAGCTAACTGGCCCTGATCAAGGTTTTCGACTACAGTAACCGTTTCATCGTCTGCGACCTGTGCCACTTGAGCCCAGTTAACTGGTTTTTGTACGGCGCAAAGGTTAACTGGATTACGGCTGAGATAGTTATAATGATCTTTTCGGTACTCGAGGGTAAAATCATAGTCTTGTAGGAATATCCACCAGCGTGCCACCCTAGGCAGGAGATCCTTTTTACACTGAGTCATCTTTAAGGCGTTGCAATCGGTAATTACTTTAAAATGTTTACCTAAAAGGTATTGACGGAAATGTTGCAAGGCCTTAACTACAATAAGAGTCTCCAAATCAAAGGAGTGGTACCTCGATTCCGCCCCTACAGTGACCTTACTATAGTACGCTACTGCATGCCTACGTCCGTATTTCCCCGTTTGCATTAATACAGCGCTGTATCCTAACGAACTTATACTGGACAACAAGTTATCGCTTGATCAACACGTAGAAAGAATTGTGTTTCGAGTGAAACCTCCCTCAAAGCTCGATAGATAGCGTTGTACCATTTTCTAAATCACGCTATTATGAATTTCCGCAAAGGTACATATTGAACTCGCTGAAACTTTGTTTTATTTTGGTTTATTGGGCAGCTCTCGGGTGCACCACCATTTATGGTCCTTTTCGAGTCGGATTTTTGTTTTTTGAGTTCGGGTCGATTACCCTGAAGTGCTAGGTGCCTAGTTCATCACCGATGGCATTATCAGCGGTGGATGAAGACGAGGTCCGTCGTAAACAGGCACCACCAGTGTCGTGAAGACTTCGGTGTGGGCCACAGATGTGACGACATCACAGCATCGAGCGTAACGTCAAGGACGACAACGTTACATTTGCAGCGACGACATCAGTGACGTAATTGGAGAGGTTTAGTTGAAGCAAAACTGTGAATTACGGTCTTAGAACGGTAGAACTTAGACGGTAATAGATTTTTTTTTTTAAATAGCCTATAGATTGTATCACACAGAGTTACATAGAAACTCGACTAGAGTCATTAGAGTCACAGTGGCAACAATTTGTCGAAACTCATAGGCGCATTGTAGAGAAGGCAACTGACGAAGACTTAGTTAAAAACGTTTATTTTACATTAGAAGTTTATGATTTACCTGAAGATTTGTACATAAACTATAAGTCTGAATTAAAAGAACACTTACATCAACTTAATCCGTGCGAAAGTGCTAATCTCAGTAGTAATAAACATTCTAATCAAAATAGGTTCAAATGTAAAATTGCCACAAATTCGTTTGCCTAAGTTTTTCAGACACTATTCTGAATGGGTTACCTTCCATGATTTATTTACGTCCCTCCTCCATAAAAATGATGCACTGCATAACGTTAAAAAACTTCACTATTTAAAGAGTCAGCTCACAGGCGAAGCAGAACAGTTGCTTCGACATATCCCTGTGACTGCGTCTAATTATGATGAGTGTTGGTCGATTCTAAACACACGATTTGACAATAAAAGGTTTTTAGCTAACTGTAGGCTCAAACGGCTTGTCCATCAATCGTCGATTATTAAGAAATCATCAAAAGACGTTAAAATGCTGTTAGACACGACTGTTGATTGTTTGCTCGGTTTGCGCAGTCTAGGTATTGATGTTAGCTCCTGGGACGCAATTGTTGTATACTTAAGTTCCGAAAAGTTAGATACCGAGTCTCGTAAATTGTGGGAACTAAGAATTCGTTCTAATCCCAATGAGGATTTACCTACGTTTGAAGAGTTCAAAACTTTTATGGAATCTAGGTTTAGAGCCTTAGAGTATTAAGATACTAAAGCTAAACAGAATAGTGTTCGTGATAGTCATGCCGAATCTTTTCATGTCACTACTCAAATTTGTGTAGGTATTATGTTCTGGATATCATAAATTGTGTCACTAAAAAGAATTTTCGAAGAAAGACTGTGACGAACGTCGTAAATTTGCCCGAGTCAGTTTTATTATAAGCTTTGTTATAACCGTCTTGGAACATTCAAACATTCTGTACTTATATTCTTGCCAGATGTCACCTTTTCAAAAAGAAGCATCACACACTACTTCACCCGAAAACAACTGCCAATTCTGCTGAAAATGTTGATAGTTCAGCAGACAGGAATGTTACGACTGCTAACGCAGGTACGTCTTCCAATGAAAGCGAGATTACCAAACCCATTTGTTGTTTTGCAGATGTTCACAACCAAGGTCTGTTAGCCACAGCTTTGGTTAACGTTGAGTCAAGAAGTGCGACTATTCTTGTTTTAAGAGCTCTGATGGATCAGGGCTCTCAGGTCTCTTTTATTACAGAAGTTGCAGTACAGTTGCTTGGACTGAAGAAAATACCTGCTCACACCGATATACTTCGACTAGGCGATGATGAGGGAAATAAAATGCCCTCTAACATGATAGTTCGATTCAAATTGCTGTCACGCCTATATCCCACTTTTGTTTTATATGTCGATGCTTTTGTATTATATAGACTCACATGACATCTTCCTGAGAGAAAAATCGTTCAGGTATTGCCTTTATTTTCATCTTTAGAATTAGCAGATCCGTCCTTTGATATGCCTGGGAAAATTGATTTGTTGTTGAGCACGCGTGTGATCGGAGAAGTTTTATTGGGTGATCTAGTCAAGGGTCTGCCTGGAACTGCAGTCACTCCCAAGACTAAACTAGGATGGATTCTGTCTGGTTAGATCCACACATCGTCAACCTTTAGACCAGTTTGTTATAACGCTATAGTAAATTTTGGAAGTTAGAGTCAGAGCCGTCAACGCGTAAGGCTATGTTCATAGAAGAAGAGCAGAAATGTGAATACTTTTTCTCTAACACAACCAAAAGAAATGAAACAGGGTGATATATTGTCAAATTGTCGTTTAAGTCTGATCAACCTAGTAGTAAGTTTGGTGGATCAGAGGCAATCGCTTGTAAACGGTTTCACATGCTGGAGAGAAGATTGATAAATAATCCTGACTTTAAAATGCAATATGCTATTATCAAAGAGTACGTTCAGTTCAGCTATGCTGAAGTTGTTCGTTCCTCAGGAGGGTTTAGAAAAAGATGCTGTTTATTTGCCGCATTATGCTGTAGTAAGCGATGATAGAAGTACTACTAAGGTTCGGGTCGTCTTCGGCGCTTCTTGTTCAGGATGCAATGGAGTTTCGTTGATGATGATTTAATGGTTGGCCCGAGATTACAAACAGATGGCGGCGCCACTGCATAATAATCACATAATAATCATAAGTATAGTAGCTGACATTGTTAAGATGTACCGTCAGATAAAGGTAAATAAAGAGGATATTGATTTTCAGTGCATTTTGTGACGCGCCAACCCTGATTCGCAGTTGCAACATTTGCGGTTGTTGCGTGTCACTTTTGGTACATCCTCTGCTCCTTACCTGGCAGTACGTTCTTTGCAGCAAGTTGCTCGTGATGAAGAAACTTGTTTTCCTTTAGTGTTAGATCGTGTCCTTAACGATGTTTACGTCGACGATTTCTTGTCTGGTTGTGAGTCTGAAGGTGAAGGTGAGCAAAGAGAAAAGCCCATTTATCAGCAGATGAATGAGTTGTTAAGTCGTGGAGGTTTCCAGCTTCCAAAATGGTCCAGCAATAGTGAAGAGATATTTAATAAAATCAAAGATGATTCATCAAATGAAAACTTGGAGTTTAAAATGGATACTTTAAATTCCAAGGCTTGTAGGCATCGATTGGGACGATGAAAGACAAGATCAACTTTTGAAAGATTGGCTTCATTATAGAAACAACATTCACAATCTCAGTAATTTTAAATTATCTCGATGGATTCACACAAGTCGACACGATACTCTTCGAAAACTACAAGATGCGATGCTTCCAACAACGCATACGCGGCTGTTATCTACGTATATTCGACTGTCTATTCCAACGGTCATGTTCATAACAGTCTAGTAGCATCCAAAACTAAGGCACAGTCTAGTGGCATCCAGTCAAATAGGTTTCCATACCTCGTTTGGAATTATGTTGCGCTGTACTTCTCTCAAAACTTCTTTGTGAAATCTCAGACACCTTAGAAATTGCGATAGAAAATGTACATGCCTTTTTTTTTGGTTGGGAAATCATCAAATAACTTCTCCCGCTCGGGGCGGAGCGGGAGGGCGTGTCAGACTCTTACTGACTAAAACCCATCCGTGTTCCTTCGGTTACCCTGTTGCCGGGGCCACGATCTCCCTTTCGGTTTTCTTCGCAACCCCGGCAGGCATCGGCCCTAGCGGACCCCGTCGATTCTGCTGACATCTCTTTGAGGCGCGCGTGGAACACAACGCGCCGTCGACCCTGGCCTGGTCTTATCGGACGGTGAGCTACCCATTGCTTACCGTCGGCAAGCCCGCGCCTACGGTGGCCGGAAATCGCCTCGCGATTCCTGACGCCCTGGGCGTCTCCTCCTGCGGCGGTTAGGGGCGTGAGGGCGCGAAATTTGCCTCTCCCTCACGCGTTCCGCCTCCTCCTTCGCGAGCATTACCGCTTCGCAGAAGGAGGTGACTGCCTCCCATTTCCTCTCGCTCCGTACCATGGCCTGAACCAGGGCCGGACGTGAGACATCACCGCCGCCGATCGCCTCCACGAGGACACGGGGATGCTCCGCCCAAGCTGGGCAGACCTCCACCGTATGCTCCACCGTGTCCTCCAGGCGATCCACACAATGGTGACACCCGGGCGTTTCCTCCCGCCTTATCCTGTGCAGGAACCTCCCGAAACAGCCGTGGCCGGTGACGACCTGCGTCAGGCGGAAGGTGAGGACGCTGTGGCGCCTCTCTAGCCACTCCTCAAAGAGGGGTCTTATCCCCGCAATTGTAGCGTGCCCAGAAATGTACATGCCTGGACTGACTCTTCAGTGGTACTCGCTTGGTTGAGTAGCCACCCAAGTCGATGAAAGACATTTGTCGGAAACAGAGTTTCTGAAATACTTACCTTCATGGACATCAATGGTTGCACGTTCAGTCTAAGGAGAATCCTACAGATTGTGCGTCGCGAGGAGTAAGCCGTTCCGAAGTGGCGGTGACGGACCTAGTTGGCTAAAAATTAAAACCATAGATTATAGCAAATAGGAATTTAAGAAAACTTATCTAGAAGAAATAAAGATGTTAGATATTGTCTGTAATACTCCACAGTATTAAAAGAACTAGAAAAAAAATAATACAATAGTCAAATATTCATCTCTTATAATTTTTTTTTTACCTGGCAACATTAGCGGAGTAAACATCGCCCGCGTAATTAAAATTAATAAATAACAAACAAAAGTTTTAATGGTGAATACTATGATTATACTAAGTTGCAAATATAGAAATTGAAATTGAAATTGAAATTGAAATTGTTTATTCTGTAAATAGGATATCAGAATCACTTTTACACGTCATATTAAAAAAAAAAAAAATAAGCTAGTTGAGTTCGGCGTTTCCTATCTGACTACTCTGAGAAGAAAGGCCGAAACAAACTCAGAGGTCACAGTCTCTTTTAAAGTCCAGACATAATCTTGGTCAGGCCATATGAGGACCATGTAGATTAGTGTCTGAAATAGTATTTTGAGGAAAGAACCACACAGTGGACCTATCCAGTCAGTGCAAGCATTTGTCAGTAATCGTGGAGCTCAACTCAGAACTTAAGGAGCTCAACTCGACGAACAATACCAAAGAAAGGACATTTGGGTAGGCCGCATAAACTACTCAAACTGCCAGACCATAATTAAAACTAACTGAAAAATGAAAATAATAATGATATCCACATAGTCCTCACATTCACAATAATTAAATAAAATAATATAATACTTTACAAAGTAATCATGTCATTTTGAATATAATTTTCAACAATGTCAATGTGTATATAAAACTGGTATATTTTCATGATTTTACAAAATAATTAAAATGTTAAGTTTTATCACAAGGCTTAGCAGAGCGAGCAGTTCAATCCCATGCTTTTTTATCTTCTAAATAATCTGAAATTTTATAATACCCTTTTTTACAAAGTTTAGTTTTAATACAGATTTTAAATCTATTAATGGGTAAGTTTCGAATGTCAATGGGAAGTTTGTTGTAAAAGCGTATACATTGACCCATGAACGAGTTGCCTACTTTGTGGAGACGTGTGCGATGCACAGCAAGATTGTGTTTATTCCTGGTATTTAAACTATGAATATCGGACATTTTCTTAAAATTTGATATATTTTGTGTACATACAATAGGTTATCAAAAATATATTGTGAGGCTACAGTCAGAATATTTATTTCTTTGAATTTTTCTCTAAGGGAATCTCTTGGACCTAGGTTGTATATGGCTCGAACAGCCCTTTTCTGTAGAACTAAGATAGTATCAATGTCCGCACAGGTTCCCCAGAGAAGAATCCCATATGACATAAGACTATGAAAATAACTAAAATAAACAATTCTGGCTGTATCCACATCAGTGACAGTGTAATACATAAGTGACAGTCAAATACATAAGTGACAGTGTTGGTGACTTTTAAAACTAAGTAATATCCCATAAAAATAGTGAAATGGTGAATTTGAACAATAAATGTTTTATCTGAACAATAAAACATATAGAAACTACATCTAAAATTAAAATCAATAACTCAGTGTGATAAAATTGGACCAAACAGTGAAATTAATTTAATAATACATAATTGTATAGCCATTGCTAGAAAATATGTTATTTGAAAAGTGACCTCTGTACCCATACCAGCGCCTCCTGTGGCGAAAAGATTAATTAATTTAAAATTAAGTGACATTAATAATTAATGTCACTTAACTGGGGTTGCAGATGTGAAAAATAAACAAAAGCTAAATAAAACTGTAAACAACACCATCTAGTGGTAAAAAGATCAATTAAATGACATTAATTCTAGTGTTGCAGATGTAAAAATAAACATAATTGTATGAAATTGAAAACAACGCCATCTAGTGGCGAGTAGCCAAACAAGAAATGACGCTGGTAAACGTAGATCGGTTGACTGGTGAGTCATTGTTCTATGTTCTATGTTATAGGGTTTGGTTTCCGCACTTAGTCCGTAAAGTGGACCATTGTGCGTGGGCCATGGCGGCCGTTTAATGGTTACTCCAACCAGCCCACCTCCCTCCAGAAGCTAAGTCTCCTGGTCTGTTCAGGACATCTGTGTAGGATCTGGGTGACCCGAGGGTTTCTGTTCTAATCTGGGTGACGCCTGTGCATTCAAAGAGCACGTGCGCTACGGTTTCCTCAGCCACCATGCACGCTCTGCACAGAGGGCTGTCCATTATGCCTATTGTGTGGAAGTGTTTGTTTAGCGAGCAGTGTCCCGTGATGGTCTCCGTCACCAGGCGCAGGCCGTTCCTGTCCAGGCGCCATAAACGACTGGTTAGCTTGCTATCCAAGGATGGCATAGCTTCCTTGGACTGCCTGCAGCCCGGTGTCGAAGTCCACCAGTTCCCCGCTTGTGTGTGGGTGAACTCCTGTAGCCACCTGCGTATTTGGTTGAAGGGGATGGGTACGATAGGCTCGGGTCCACATACTGCCGTGCTGGATCCTCGTCTAGCAAGTTCGTCAGCTGCGTCGTTACCTAGCGATCCGCTGTGTCCTTTTATCCATTGCAGTTTCACCGTGTTTTATCCATTGCAGTGCTCCGCCCAAGCTGGGCAGACCTCCACCGTATGCTCCACCGTGTCCTCCAGGCGATCCACACAATGGTGACACCCGGGCGTTTCCTCCCGCCTTATCCTGTGCAGGAACCTCCCGAAACAGCCGTGGCCGGTGACGACCTGCGTCAGGCGGAAGGTGAGGACGCTGTGGCGCCTCTCTAGCCACTCCTCAAAGAGGGGTCTTATCCCCGCAATTGTAGCGTGCCCAGAAATGTACATGCCTGGACTGACTCTTCAGTGGTACTCGCTTGGTTGAGTAGCCACCCAAGTCGATGAAAGACATTTGTCGGAAACAGAGTTTCTGAAATACTTACCTTCATGGACATCAATGGTCGCACGTTCAGTCTAAGGAGAATCCTACAGATTGTGCGTCGCGAGGAGTAAGCCGTTCCGAAGTGGCGGTGACGGACCTAGTTGGCTAAAAATTAAAACCATAGATTATAGCAAATAGGAATTTAAGAAAACTTATCTAGAAGAAATAAAGATGTTAGATATTGTCTGTAATACTCCACAGTATTAAAAGAACTAGAAAAAAAAATAATACAATAGTCAAATATTCATCTCTTATAAATTTTTTTTTACCTGGCAACATTAGCGGAGTAAACATCGCCCGCGTAATTAAAATTAATAAATAACAAACAAAAGTTTTAATGGTGAATACTATGATTATACTAAGTTGCAAATATAGAAATTGAAATTGAAATTGTTTATTCTGTAAATAGGATATCAGAATCACTTTTACACGTCATATTAAAAAAAAAAAAAATAAGCTAGTTGAGTTCGGCGTTTCCTATCTGACTACTCTGAGAAGAAAGGCCGAAACAAACTCAGAGGTCACAGTCTCTTTTAAAGTCCAGACATAATCTTGGTCAGGCCATATGAGGACCATGTAGATTAGTGTCTGAAATAGTATTTTGAGGAAAGAACCACACAGTGGACCTATCCAGTCAGTGCAAGCATTTGTCATTAATCGTGGAGCTCAACTCAGAACTTAAGGAGCTCAACTCGACGAACAATACCAAAGAAAGGACATTTGGGTAGGCCGCATAAACTACTCAAACTGCCAGACCATAATTAAAACTAACTGAAAAATGAAAATAATAATGATATCCACATAGTCCTCACATTCACAATAATTAAATAAAATAATATAATACTTTACAAAGTAATCATGTCATTTTGAATATAATTTTCAACAATGTCAATGTGTATATAAAACTGGTATATTTTCATGATTTTACAAAATAATTAAAATGTTAAGTTTTATCACAAGGCTTAGCAGAGCGAGCAGTTCAATCCCATGCTTTTTTATCTTCTAAATAATCTGAAATTTTATAATACCCTTTTTTACAAAGTTTAGTTTTAATACAGATTTTAAATCTATTAATGGGTAAGTTTCGAATGTCAATGGGAAGTTTGTTGTAAAAGCGTATACATTGACCCATGAACGAGTTGCCTACTTTGTGGAGACGTGTGCGATGCACAGCAAGATTGTGTTTATTCCTGGTATTTAAACTATGAATATCGGACATTTTCTTAAAATTTGATATATTTTTGTGTACATACAATAGGTTATCAAAAATATATTGTGAGGCTACAGTCAGAATATTTATTTCTTTGAATTTTTCTCTAAGGGAATCTCTTGGACCTAGGTTGTATATGGCTCGAACAGCCCTTTTCTGTAGAACTAAGATAGTATCAATGTCCGCACAGGTTCCCCAGAGAAGAATCCCATATGACATAAGACTATGAAAATAACTAAAATAAACAATTCTGGCTGTATCCACATCAGTGACAGTGTAATACATAAGTGACAGTCAAATACATAAGTGACAGTGTTGGTGACTTTTAAAACTAAGTAATATCCCATAAAAATAGTGAAATGGTGAATTTGAACAATAAATGTTTTATCTGAACAATAAAACATATAGAAACTACATCTAAAATTAAAATCAATAACTCAGTGTGATAAAATTGGACCAAACAGTGAAATTAATTTAATAATACATAATTGTATAGCCATTGCTAGAAAATATGTTATTTGAAAAGTGACCTCTGTACCCATACCAGCGCCTCCTGTGGCGAAAAGATTAATTAATTTAAAATTAAGTGACATTAATAATTAATGTCACTTAACTGGGGTTGCAGATGTGAAAAATAAACAAAAGCTAAATAAAACTGTAAACAACACCATCTAGTGGTAAAAAGATCAATTAAATGACATTAATTCTAGTGTTGCAGATGTAAAAATAAACATAATTGTATGAAATTGAAAACAACGCCATCTAGTGGCGAGTAGCCAAACAAGAAATGACGCTGGTAAACGTAGATCGGTTGACTGGTGAGTCATTGTTCTATGTTCTATGTTATAGGGTTTGGTTTCCGCACTTAGTCCGTAAAGTGGACCATTGTGCGTGGGCCATGGCGGCCGTTTAATGGTTACTCCAACCAGCCCACCTCCCTCCAGAAGCTAAGTCTCCTGGTCTGTTCAGGACATCTGTGTAGGATCTGGGTGACCCGAGGGTTTCTGTTCTAATCTGGGTGACGCCTGTGCATTCAAAGAGCACGTGCGCTACGGTTTCCTCAGCCACCATGCACGCTCTGCACAGAGGGCTGTCCATTATGCCTATTGTGTGGAAGTGTTTGTTTAGCGAGCAGTGTCCCGTGATGGTCTCCGTCACCAGGCGCAGGCCGTTCCTGTCCAGGCGCCATAAACGACTGGTTAGCTTGCTATCCAAGGATGGCATAGCTTCCTTGGACTGCCTGCAGCCCGGTGTCGAAGTCCACCAGTTCCCCGCTTGTGTGTGGGTGAACTCCTGTAGCCACCTGCGTATTTGGTTGAAGGGGATGGGTACGATAGGCTCGGGTCCACATACTGCCGTGCTGGATCCTCGTCTAGCAAGTTCGTCAGCTGCGTCGTTACCTAGCGATCCGCTGTGTCCTTTTATCCATTGCAGTTTCACCGTGTTGCGGCTAGATACCGTTGTCTGTTCTAGTGCATTGTGACATTCTAGTATTAGCTTCGAGGTAATATATTTTTTCCGTAAGGATTGCAGAACTGAGGCGCTGTCGGAGAGTATACGTATGTGGGTGTCCGTAACTCTCCTGGCTTCTAGGGCGTGGACCGCTTGTATGATGCCCACACACTCCGCCTGATAGACGGTGTTGAACATGCCCAATGGTCTGGATATATTTATGTTGAGGTCGTATGTGAAAACTCCGACCCCGGTACCAGAGTCGGTCTTCGATCCATCGGTGTATACTCTCATCTCTTTCAGACCTGAGTAATCACCCTGTTCTTCTGTGAGTATTATGCTGTAGTGCCTTTGAAAGTGACGTGTTTTCGGGGCTTTGTCGCAGGGTGATGCCATCATTGGCCATCGGTTGATCGCATCTTCCTTTATGCGTGTATGCCTAACTCTGTCGTCTTTGCTTAGGGTTCCTGATAAGTGGAGCCTAAAGGCAGCCAGGGCCGCCTCATCCCGCACAATAAGGTGCAGGGGTGGCAGACCAAGCATTACCTGAAGGGCAGCAGTGGGTGTAGTTCTCATACTGTTAGTGATCGCAACACAGGCAAACCGCTGCAGTTTTTCGAGATCTCTTTGGGCTGTGCTCAGGTCTGTCCTGGGCCACCAGACCAGGGAGCCGTATGTGATAATTGGTCAGATGACTTTGGTGTATAACCAGTGGGTGACCTTGGGACTAATCCCCCAGTTCCTGCCAAGCAGTCGCTTGCACTGCCACAGGGATATGCTGGCTTTTGGAGTGATGTAATTGGTGTGTTTCGCCCAGTTCAGCTGTTTATCCAAAAAGATCCCCAGGTATTTGGTTTCAGTTGATAGTCTTAGAGTTGTACCGAAGAATCGTGGTAGTTGTAGTGTCGTCAGTTTTCTCTTTTTTGTGAAGAGAATCAGTTCGGTTTTTGTAGGGTTTACTGAGAGTTGGTGCTTGTTGCACCATTCCTCTACTATTTTCAGGGCTTGTCGCATAAGGTTGCATAGGGTGTTTTCATGGGTCCCGCTTATTATTATGGTTAAGTCATCGGCGTAGCCTAAACTCAAACTCAAACTCTTTATTGCATTCATGTGTACATTTAGTTGTTACATTTAAATAAGTAAGTTCCAACATGAAACCCGGTTAGGGCACGGCAACATAATAGATAATAGTAGGTAGGGTAGATTAATTTGTATTAATTTTGTATTTCATCAATTTGTAGTAATTACGAGTATTATATTTAATTAATTTGTATTAATTATTATATTTCATTAAATTGTATTAATTATTATATTCTATATATTTCATTAATTTGCATTAATTACTAATTATCATTTTATTATTTATTTTACTAAATTGTTTTTGTTGTGTAAGTGTGTGTTGTTTTCCAATTCAATGAGTAGTAATTTTTTATGTATTATATTAATTAATTACTTTTTTCTAAGTATTCTGCGACTGAGTAAAAGCATTTTTGTGTTAGATATTCTTTTAATTTTCTGTTAAATTACGGTTCCTACGGTGAAGTAACCTTTGTCGTTGAGTGTTTTGATGCGGCTGTCTACTACCTGGTTCCATAGAAGCGGCGAGAGGACGCCCCCCTGCGGGCAGCCCTATGCAACGGTGGCCCTTGTAGTGTTATTACTGTGACTTGTACAGCTCTCAATTTGAGCATGTTGGGGATCCAGCCACTCAAGTTCGAGTCTATGCTGTGTCTGTCGAGGGCCGTGTTTTTACTGTTGAACATGGTCTTGTCAAAGGCGCGCTCGATGTCAATGAAGGCGGCCAGTGCTGAGCATTTGTGGTTCACTGCGCATTCAATTTTAGAGACCACGCTATGCAGCGCGGATTCTGTTGATTTGCCTGTGGAGTACGCATGCTGTTGTTTGTGCAGTGGTTTTACCCGGAAAGGGCCATCTCGGATATATCTATCACAGAGTCTCTCGAGGGTTTTCAGTACAAATGATGTGAGACTTATAGGCCTATAAGCCTTTGGTTGTGTATAATCAGTTTTGCCAGGTTTGGGTATGAAAATTACTTTCACCTCGCGCCATGCGAGAGGTGTGTGTCTAAGTGCTATGCAGGCTCGATAGATCTCCACCAGCCATTGTGTCAGATAATTTACCCCCACTGTAGCAGGGCTGGGAAGATGCCATCCAGCCCTGCTGACTTGTATGGCTGGAAGCTGTTGATAGCCCACTTTATCCGCTCTTCTGTTACTATTTTGCGGGCTCTTGACCATTCTTGCTCCGTTGGGGTCCATTCTGGTTCAGCCTCCCATGTCCTGTCCTCCAGGATTTTACAGTCTGGGAAGTGAGTCTCGAGAAGGACCTTACAAGTTATTACTTTATAAGTTATCTCTTTTTGTTTACTAACCCATATATGGATGTTGCTTATCCGAATTAAAGATTATTTTATTTTATCTTACTGGTTTTATAGTCAGTTAGTGTGTATGAATTATTGGGTTTTTTCAGCGCGCCGAGAGTTCGGTCCTGATCAGCTGATAGGATCTTCCTTACCCTTGCCGCCTCATTATTTGTTTCAATGGATTCACAGAATTTCCGCCAAGCTGACCTCCTAGCGGTTCTGATCTGTTTTTTGTACGTGTATTGGGTCTCTTTGTATATCTCCCAGTCGTCCGGGAGTCTCGTGTTTTTTGCTCTGTTAAATTGCTTACGTAGCGCATCTCTGAGTTTGCTAAGTTCAGCATTCCACCAAGGGTTCCTCTCGTTCTTGCTTTGTGGCGCTCTTAGTTTACAGCATGCGTGTTATGCTTCGTTTAGGTATTCTGATAGTTTTGTCACGGTGTATTCCAATTGTGCTTGGTCTCTTAGGGTTACTGGTGTTAGATGTCTAACTAATAGGGAAGCCAGGAGGCGTTTATACTCGGGAACATTGGTACGCCTCGGGTTTCGCCTCGGAGCGGGTTTCCTAGTGTTTGTAGTTACTGTAAAGTGGATCCTTCTGTGGTCTGAGCAAGAAGGCTCGTCCGATACGTGCCAGTTTGTGATAAGGTTTGTCGCGTTTTCTGTAGCAAGTGTTAAGTCTATATCGTTTGTCCACGGACTGTGACCCAAGTGGGTTCTAAGCCGCGGTTAACAATGTTAAGGTTAGTAGAGAATAAATAGGTGGATAGTACCAGGTCTCTGGAAAAGAATTGAGTGAGTGTCGTAAAGGGAATTTGTTTGGGTATGTACACGCAGGTTCTCGGTTTGTCTGCGCTGTGTGTGTTGAGAATTAGCTTACCTCCGATGTTACCGAGGCCGCATATTCTATTTTTCCCGATCCACGGCTCTTGAATCAGTAATAATAATAATAATAAAACTTTATTCAGCTGAAAAGGTAAAACACTAAATACAAATTTGCTTAAATCTACGAAAAATTCGATTATGTTATGTGCCTGAACTAGGTCATCCTGTATTTCAGGCTAGGCAAGGTATAATAAATATTTCTAAATAATCACATTCGTTATAAAAATCTAGTCATCTAATAGGTATGTAAAAAGGTGTAAATAGTACAATAAATCCTACTTGCTAAAATCTTAGTACCTATCCTTACTTAGCTAAACTTAATTAGTACATTTTTTTTATTTTATTTAAGTACGACTAATAGTTTCTCTGTATCTTCATAGGACATACTTTGAAGAGCTTCCTTAAGAGTTCTTTTACAATTATTATAATTTAGAGAATAAATGTTAGTTCTCGCATTTAGTCTATTATAAAGTAATGGTCCTAGGAAGACAAAAAATTTGGCTGCGAAGGCATGTTTTGTACTTTTTGTAGGGCAAACTATGTCTTTCCGTCTTTTTTTAGTAAATTCAGTGCTATATGGGAGGGCTGCGTGTTGTTTTAATACGATGCTCATTATGAATAACTGTCGAGCTGTTAGTACTTCACAGGATTTATAGAGTAGGTTAGTGGGAAAAAGGAAAGGGCGGCAAGTAGAAACCTTAAGAATTGCTCTTTGAGCTCTTTCAATCGGTAGTAGCAAACTTTTACCTGCTCCACCCCAAGAGGTAATGCAGTAAGTCAAAATTGACTGACAGAGAGCAAAGTAAACTTGCCTAATTAATTTTGGGTCTGCAATATAACGTAGTTTTTTGAAAACGAATATTAGTTTTCGCATTCTGTTATTTAATGCTTCTATGTGTTGTTTAAAAGATAGGGTTTCATCTATTACAATTCCTAGATATTTTATTTTATTAGTTATATTAATATTAGGACACGTAAGCAGGCAATCCGCAGGGACCATACAAGAGTGAGCATACATCGTTGAGGGCAAAACAGATGTATGTTTGGACATTGAAAACTTAATATAATTTGTCTTAGTCGCATTTAGGGTTAGTGAGTTATGTTGAAGACACTTATTTACCATATTAAAACCGTGTTGCGCAAACTTGTAGACTTCATGTTCCGATTCAGCAGAAAAAAGGAGGGCAGTGTCGTCAGCGTAAGATATTATAGTGCCGTGCTCTAGGTTTAGATTACAAAGGTCATTTATGTATATCAAAAAAAGAGTAGGCCCTAAAATACTTCCTTGGGGCACACCAAAGGGCGTGTTTTTTTCGTCTGCGCTGAGAACATTGCCAATCTTAACGCACTGGCTTCGGTCTTCTAAGTAACTTTTGAGAAGTTTCAGTTGAATGCCTCTTATGCCCACTATCTCAAGCTTGCGCAATAGAATAGGAATGGAGACTGTGTCAAAAGCTTTAGCGAGGTCCAGGAAAACTCCTACTGTGTGGTGTGGTTACCCTTGTCAAGTTCTTGAGCTAGATAGTCAGTCAGATGATGTACAGCATCGGCAGTTGAAACTTTAGGTCTAAATCCATATTGACGATCCGACAAAATAGATTTATCCTCCAGATATTTAAACAATCTTTTATTTATGATATTTTCCAAAATTTTTGACATAGAAGGCAGTAAAGAAATTGGTCTATAATTTGTTACTTGCTGTTTACTGCATGTTTTGTATACAGGGACAATAACTGCTTTTTTGAGACACTCGGGAAAAAGACCCAAAGACAGGCACATTCGGAAAATATAAGTCAGTGGTGGTACTAAAATATTCTTGAATTGTTTGATGATTTTATTTGATATATTATCCCAACCAACTGCACAGTCGTCTTTCAAAGTCATGATTATTCTTTCTACCTCAGTTTCGTCAGTATCTAGCAGGGCGAAGGATGTTAAGGTGGGGTTACATTCAAAAGGCGTACTTGTTTGAAAGTGTGATTGAGCCCGATTTATTTCTGCCAGGTTCTTTCCGACGTTAACAAAGAAATTATTTGCTAAGTTAGCAGATGTCAGCGGTGTCGAGTGTGCTTTTAATAAACCTGAAGATGACTCATTTTGTTTCGAGGTGTATGTTACATTTTTAATATATTTCCAAATCTGTTTACTATTTGTTCCAGCCTTTTCCAGTGCAGTTTTATCGTAGTTGCTTTTAACCTTCTTGAGAAGATCATTACAGAAATTACGATACCTTTTGTACGACAGTTGCAGTATTGCATTATCTGGATGAGATTTAGCCTTCATGTGCAGTTTATCTCTGTGTTTCATACAACGAATAAGACCTGTCGTGATCCAGGGTTTTATGTTACTATTTTTACGGCTCAATCTTAATATGTCTGTATTTCTTTGAATTGCATGTCGTATATTTTCTATTACGTACAACATACAAAACTGCGGATCAGGAGAATTGTAGACTGGATCAAAGTTGATGACGCGTAAATCTTCTTCAAGTTTATTTATGTTTAGTTTAGAAATTGTGCGAATGTTGTTTTTAGGTAATTTACAGTTTATGATTAATAGAGCAGCATTGTGATCGGTTATTGTTGAGTTAACAACAAGTGCAAGTGAAGGGAAATTAGATTTAAGCATGATATGGTCCAAGCAGGAGCCACTTTGATGTGTAGGAAAATTGTGTGCGGGGAGCAAGCCATGAAAGGCGCATAGGTTCAGGTATTCCTGAGCAGATGCATCAGTATGTCCTGGAAGAATATTAATGTTAATATCACCAATTAAAATCGTGTTTTTGAAGGATGACAGGTTTTGCCAGGTGTCATTCAGAGAGTTAGTAAAATTGCTGATATTTTTAAAGGAAGGAGGTCGATATATTGCTAATATCGCAAATTCTGATCCAATTTTTATTAACAAACTGTTACAGTCGACCATATTAGGTTCCTCAACGGAGACATTGAGATGATTTCTGACATAAACTATCACCCCATCATTTTGATTGTAATTTATACTACTTTTGTACATATTATATCCCGTGATTAGTGGTATGTTATACTGCTTGGCAAGCCAACATTCGGTCAAAACAATTATGTCACAATTTATGTTTATCCGTTGTTGAAAAGTGCAAAAACTATCAAAATTCTTAAATATGCTACGAATATTTTGTGTTAGTACGGTTAACGGAGTTTTATAGTCGGAGAGATATTGTTTGCAATGTTCCGCTTCACAGTGTTATGGTTCGGGGCTTAACCTCCAGCGCCCTGCGTAAGCTAGCCGTGGCAGTCTAGCTGTGCTGGAGGTTGGTCTGGATGATGTTGAGGGGCGATGACGACGGTGGAGAGGGGTTAGTTGGAGATGGATCCATCGGACAGCCTCTCCACTACCTCCTCTCTGTACTTGTCGTCGTGTCGTTCGCCTGGCGACGAAGCGAGTAGACGGTCGCTCCAGCCAGGTGATTCGGGTGCTATGGTGTCGATGTCGTCAGCCATGGCCGCTCGGGCCATGACCTCCTCCAGTTGGTCGATATCCGTATCATCAGTCTTTGTCAGCGTCGGTAGTGTCGTCTTCGTATCTGTGCTGTCGGTCTGGACGTCAGAGGGTTGGGTCGTGGGCCAGAAGCGCACGTATATCGACCCGAGCAGGTATGATATACGTCGCTCCCGAGCCCGGACCTTTACGGCTTCCTCCGGTGGTACACCCAGGGTCAAATAAGTCCCGTAGTTGTCGCCACCGACGGTAGTCACCCTGTACAGTGTCCACCTGCCAATGTCATACCAAGTATTCTGACGAATCAGAATACTTTGGAGTCTGGCTACGTCACCTCTGTAACGAGGAACAAAAAGCGATACTAGGACACGGCTGGGCACGTCAGATTGTCTCAGAACCGTGAGTCTTATCAGTGGTACTTTCTGGGTCAGCCAGGTCAGGGCATAGTCGTCCTCGCACCACATCTGCACGGTGCCTTCGCTACCCGTGTGTATTCGCGGAAGGCAGGGAGTGGCGCTGTCGAGTCTGTATCTATGATCAGGTTCTCAAGGTCCGTCTTAATAATAATAATAAATAAGCTGGCAACACCAAAGTCAACAAACTTCTTGAAATTTTATTTTCCCATTTTTCACAGTATTTAATATTAGTTATAATTTTCAACGCAGTTTAGACACAGTACAATAGTTTATTAATGTTAAGAAACAATCTGAAACCCCATTAATTGCAAAAAAGAACTAAATACAGACATAGATGAACCAAAAACTGCCGAACAGGAGGTGACATGAGCTGTCATGTCACCTCCTATAATACAGAAATCAATCAAATAAAGAAATGTTGACACGATCAGCAGCTCGACGTGCACGCCTACCACCTCCGGACTCGCCGCTCAGCTCCGCCTCGTCGCCGCTGGTACTCAACCCCACTGTGAACGCTGTGATGACACCGGCCGCGGCAGTTGCGTCGAGCTCGAGCGACGAGTATTTCTCCCCGCCCACGACGCCACCACCTGCTCACCGACGGGGAAGACGCCGGCCGCCGGACGGTTTAGGAACTCGAGGCCCACCGGCCTCTGATAGGGTCCCAGCTCCCGGCAGAAGTGTGCAGCGCATGAGATGGACACGATCCATTAACGAAAACGTCATGCGCTCATACTATGGGGCTACAGAGGGGGGAAACAATCTGACCGCGTACCGTGTTCGGATGCTCTCTCTTTTCCAGGTGCTTGAGCCAGCTGTCAACGTTTCGGCACAACGACTGTCGGATCAGGTGCGGGTCATCCAGCGTAATCATATGTTGGATGACACTGTACTTGATCGCCTGCGAAGTGAAATGCAAAGTAGCCATGTCATCGCCCCCTCATTGCGAAGTGTTATAGTACCATCACAGATGTCAAGTGTCATCACAAGTCAAGCTGACGAGAGGATTGATGACAGGGCTACAAATGTAAGTACCCAGTGCAATGAAGACTTGAGGAGTGCTTTGGAGGGTGCGATTCAGGAATATCGGTTCATGTCGCCCGAACTTAGACCACGTTTACCTCGTTTGCCCATGCATAAAAAAAATAAGGCGCTGGTGGCGGTTCTGGATTCGCAGTTGTCTAACTATTTTGATGACTGCGAAGACCTCACTGATACACATTCAATTCTGTACTGCGCGGCTGTAGCGGTATGTCGTGTAGCTCACGTCAAATTCTCTAATGACTCTAGAGCTACACGACCAAAACCAGCCGCACCAGCTTGGCAGTGCAGAATTGAGCGCCGTATTGGTGGGGCCAGAACGCTCATCGGCAAACTAATCTGCTTCAGGGAGGGCAATACTCGCCCTAGAGTGATGCGCTTTGTGAGGCGGGCGTTCTTAGGGATTGATATCAGCCCTCAGGACTATATGACCCGTGTCACAGAGCGCATCGACTTCCTGAAGCAGAAAGTGTATGCATGGGCAAACCGTATTCGTAGGTATAAGCAGCGAGTAGAACGATACACTCAGAATCGCACCTTCCAGAGCGATGAAAGGTGGGTTTATAGGGCTTGGGAGCGACCAGACCAAGGTGTGGCTGACACGCATCTGCCGGATGATGATGCCATGTGCTCTTTCTGGCGCAGCATCTGGTCGGTACCTGTCAGTCACACCGAAGGTGATTGGACTCGGGAAGTCGAGCGAGCCTGCGATCCAATACCAGAAATGGGGGCTATTACTATCTGCCCCCAAGATGTAGCTCGTGCAGTCCGTCCGTTGCCTAACTGGAAGTCTCCAGGGCCGGATGGGCTGCACAACTTCTGGATCAAATGGTTCGTAAGATCGCATGCTCGCTTGGCGGCTCAGTACCAGACTGCTTTGGAGTCTGGTTCGCTACCCCAGTTCCTAACGACAGGAGTTACCCACCTGCTCCATAAATCTGGTAGCACCGCGGAACCCAAAAATTATAGACCGATCACGTGTTTACCGACGGTCTATAAAGTTCTTACATCCATTTTGAGAGCTAAAATTAACAAACATATTGACACCAACTCCATCATGTCTGCCTCTCAAAATGGATGTAGGAACGGGTCCCGCGGTACTAAGGAGCTACTCCTCATTGATATGGCCATTAGCCAACAGGTTCGCCGTTCCCGAAAGGATCTGTCGACATGCTGGATAGATTATAAGAAGGCCTATGACTCGGTGCCACATACAGGGCTCATGAGGGTGCTGGAGTTGTATAAAGTACATACAACTCTGCGCACTTTCCTGATGTCGTGTATGGGGCAATGGAGGACGGTCCTTCGCTATCCAGGATGTCGAAATATCCAGAGGAATAGCGAGCCGATAAGGATCGAGCGAGGCATATTTCAAGGTGACAGTTTGAGTCCGCTCTGGTTCTGCTTAGCTCTGAATCCTCTAAGCACACTGCTGGAGGATTCAGGTCTTGGCTATCGGTTGAGGAGAGGTGGTCAGGTTATATCTTACCTCCTCTACATGGACGACCTAAAACTCTTTGCCCCCAACAATTTGCAACTGATGGAGCTACTGAAAGTAACTGAAACTTTCAGTAGCGCCATCAGGATGGAATTTGGTGTGGACAAATGTGCGGTCATGCATGTAAACCGAGGAGAGATTATGGAATCCGTGCGAACCCAACTCTCGGATTCCATAAACCTTAGAGCCCTCTCCGCATCCGAAACCTATAAGTATTTGGGTATGTCGGAAGCGTTGGGCATCAATGTTACTGACATGAAGCAATCGTTGAAGGAGCGCTTCTTTGGCCGCCTGAAAAAAGTATTAAATAGTTTTCTATCAGGCGGAAACAAGGTGCGCGCCTTCAACGGTTGGGTTATGCCGGTTTTGATGTACTCTTTCGGCATTCTCAAATGGACTCAGACCGAACTCGACGCCTTTGATAGGAGGGTCCGTACGTTGCTGACTGCATATCGAATGCATCACCCACGGTCATCAGTAATGAGACTGTATATCCCGCGAAAGTGTGGAGGTCGAGGCTTTTTAAACGCTAAGACTCTCCACAATCGCGAGATATGCAGTCTCAGGGAATATTTCCTTGGAGTCGACGTGGGGATGCATTGAGATGTGGTCGTGGTGGACAAGGACCTTACCCCGCTCTCCTTGGCTAAAGAGAACTGGCGCAAGCCTGTAGTGCTTGACACTAAAGATCACATGGAGATATGGCAGAGTAAGGAGCTTCACGGACGCTACTTCAAGGGCCCTGCATGGGCCCGATGTAGATTTACCAGCGTCCGTAACCTGGCTGCGTTTTGGAGACCTCTTTGGGGAAACCGAAGGTTTTGTCTGTGCAATTATGGACGAAGTTATGATGACGAACAATTACCGGAGATTCATTGTGAAGGACGGCACGGTTGACATCTGTCGGGCATGCCACCGTCCGGGAGAATCAATCCGAAATATTATCTCCGGGTGTTCTCGTCTAGCTAATGAAGAGTACTTGCATAGACACAACCTTGTAGCCAGGATTATTCACCAGCAACTTGCTCTGAAATACAGCCTTGTGGAATCGGAAGTGCCGTACTACAGGTATGTGCCCGACCCAGTTCTCGAAAATGGAAATATCACATTGTACTGGGATCGATCCACCATCACTGACAGAACTATTGCTGCCAATAAGCCTGATATAGTGGTGGTGGATCGAGGAGAGCGGCGCACAATGATTATTGACATAACGGTCCCGCATGACGAGAACCTCGTGAAAGCTGAGAAAGATAAACAAATCAAGTATCTTGACTTGGCTCGCGAGGTTGTCGACTGTGGATGGATGTGGGATGTAGATTCAGCAATCATTGTGCCGATAGTCGTGACAGCCAATGGCTTAATCGCCAAGAGCCTCGACCAACACCTAAGGAGGCTCTCGTTGGGCAGCTGGATCAAGGGCTTGATCCAGAGAGCGGTACTCCTGGACACGGCTCGCATTGTCAGAAGGTTCCTCTCCCTGGAGCCCTGACCGCCGGTAGCTTGGACCCTGTTCCCGATACCGGTGGGCTACTATTTTTTATATTTTTAAATGTTTTTATATTTTATATGTTTTAATATTTAAAAATATAAATTATATGTATTTAAATGAAATAAAGGACATAATAATAATAATCTTTTATTTATAAAAATGTGCACATTTACGATAAGTAACTTAATAATTAAAATAGAGCACAGTTGCTTTTTTGCCTGAACTAGGTTGAACCTGTGTTTCAGGCTACGAAGTGCATAAATACTTAATGTAATAAATTAACTAAGAGTATAAATCATAAACTAAATTAAAATTAGATAAATAAATGTAAAATAGCATTTCAGCGGTTCTATTTGCAGACAACAAGTAGATCTTCTGTCTGTGCATAATCTATGTTTAGTAAATATTCAAGTATAATTTTTTTACAACTAAAGTAATTTAATTTGTAAATACTAAGTTTTTTATTTAATCTATTGTACAGAAATGGGCCTAAAAATGTAAAAAAACTTTCTACAAAGACATGTTTTGAGGTTGCATTAGATGTGCATACTATATCATTCCGTCTCTTGTTAGTATTGTCAGCAGTGTAGGTAAGCATGGTGTGCTGTTTTAATACTAAGTGCATAATGAAAAGTTGGCGAACAGTCAGCACGTTGCAGGATTTATATAGCAGAACTGAGGGAAAGAAAAAGGGATGGAAGTTTGCTACCTTTAAAATTGCTCTCTGAGCTCTTTCAAGAGGAAGTAGATATGTTTTTGGTGCGCCACCCCATCAAGAGATGCAGTATTGAATTATAGATTGACATAGGGCCAAATACACTTGTGTAATTAATTTTGTATCAGCAAAAGTTCGCAATTTTTTTAAAACATATATTAATTTGCGCACTCTTTTACTTAGACTATCAATATGTTTTCTGAAAGACAATGTGTCGTCCATTATTACCCCGAGGTATTTTATGTTGCTTGTTTTGAGGATAAAAGGACAATTACACATGTTGACTGAACGGTTTTCACATTGATGGGCATATAGATGAGGGTTAGTAATGTTAAATTGAGGCTTGCGCATGGAGAAGTGTATATATTTTGTCTTGTCAGCATTTAATGTTAGTAAATTGCTTTGAAGCCAATTAGTTACAGTATTAAAACCTAGTTGAGCAATTTCGAACAGTTCGCTACTCGTTTTAGCGGTAAATATTAACGCCGTGTCGTCGGCATATGATATAATTTTTCCGTCTTTAATATTCAAATTACATAAGTCGTTAATATAAATCAGGAATAGCGTAGGGCCCAGAATACTTCCCTGGGGAACACCAAAACCAGTACTTTTCTGTTCATCGCTCGTGATATTATCTATTCTAACACATTGACATCGGTCACCTAAGTAGTGAAACAGTGTAACAGTGTAATAAGTTCGTTGGTTTTCTCCCCCCACACAATTTTATTATTGGATACACTCGGAGTTATTTTAACCGGAGTCAAACAGCCTAACTTACATTCACAAATAACGGGAAAATGGTCTGACCACATTACGTCATAATCAACATAAACATTGCACACTGTATTAGCGGCCGATTGCGAGACAATACAATGATCCAACCATCGCTTAGATCCACACGCTTGATCTATATATATAAATGTATCAGAATTTGAACCTAACTTATTTACATCGATAAGCACCCGTTTAAACTCATTATATAAAATATTTAATTCATTAAAAAATAACTCACCGGGATGTGCATTAAAATCCCCCAAAACAAAAATGGGTTCGTTTTCAAAATCATTACTGATAGCACTTACAGTACCCATACAGTCAGTAAACAGTGTCAAGTTCTCCGATTTGTTTGTTGGCATATAAACACACACCACTATAAACGGGCTAGCGGCCGTATTAATGCGAATAGCACACACTCGCGGATTATCGCAATCAATCACAGTCACACTAGGAAACACCCACGTATTCCATAGAAGCGCAGTACCGCCGTACGGTCGGCCACGCAGTAGGCCCGCCGTTGTGTCCACAGCTGATGTACCCTTGCAATTGAATCCACTGTCTATGCTATTTAGGTACGCCAATTCTTCTGGAAGCAGCCAGGTTTCTTGCAATGCTATCAATACGCACTCACCGCACAAACGCTGAATATCGCTAACGGCGCTCTTCACATTTTTACAATTATAGCTTGCAAACTTATAGGTTGTAGTTGCACTATCCATAGTTAGTAGGTTGTGGACCGATGTCAGCAGATACTCCGTCTACTTTTCGATGCTTATAATGCACGAAGCGTCTAAAGATAATACCTTCAGGCCATATTTTATCGTCTAAAAACATAGTTACCTTTGACTCAGAAACAAAGAACTTGTAGGCTTTGTGATCTAATACTTTTTTTGTATCAACCTTTTCTAAGAATACAGTCTCCTGAGTTTTTGTTTTTATGTAATCAATAATGTCAGACTCTAATGTATCGTTATGCACATTCGTTATAAAAATTGGTATTTTTTTGGCAGCAGCTTTGAAAGATGAAGTTATCGATTCTGCTTTACCTCTTTCGCCCAAGTACCTATAATTTTGCTTCTTTTTATTTCTACGTACAGTTTGCCAAGAATTATCTTCCTTTTCGTTGTTTTCCTGCAATGTTACTTTAGGAATACTTGAGCTTTCGATAAATGTCTGTTTGACTTTTACTTTCTTAGCATTCTCACAGCTGACCGCTGGCGCATCTTTGCTACCCGCTTCTACCGGCACATTCAGGATCGGTGACTCATTTATTTGCATGTCTCGAGATAACGATTTACACACTATAATTTCTGCTTGGAAGTTATCAGTAGTCTTAGTTGCAGGGCTTTTTTGGCTCTGTCCGTTATTGGCCAACTGTTGTAAGTCCTGCTCATTAAAGGAATAATCTTGGCTCAACGTCATTCCTACAGGGCCACTTTCTACGTTCCAAGCACCCCTTCTCATGTTTACATACCCCGTTGGGGTCGTAAATGGAGGTAGCGAAGCATGTTTTAAATCGTGTATATCTGTTCGAAGACCCTCAATTTGTTGTTGTGTGGCATATGTATTCTTAATAATTTCAATCTCCGAGTTTAATCTAGTCAAGTCTTTTAACAGTTTTGTACAATCAAGATGATCGAATAAAATTGGGGGTAGTTTTTCGAGCTCTCTTGCCACAAACACTGGAATTACATCAGGATCTGTACTTTTAAACACACTTATGATGTCATCCAAATCTCTTTTTTCTTTCCCCTTGCTTTTTCTTATAATCTTCCGTTGATCCGTCGGCAAGGATTCAAATAATAACGACTTTGATTTACAAATTTCACTGCTCGTGAAAGCTGACACACAGATTCTTTTTAAAGTTTCTTCGTCAATAACAGATATTTTATTTTGCACATAAACTAACAGTTCGTCAATGACAATATTACAGACATTACATTTCAACACTTGCGACATTGTTTACAAAGTGCGTCGTCGCACTCAGCACGGCAGCGCACGCACTAAAACTCAATCGACCTTGACCGCGGCGCGCGAGTGACTGTAATTATTTACTAAGTCTTTATTCCCAGATTTAAAGACAGGGACTACAACTGCCTTTTTAAGACAGCTAGGGAAAATTCCTTTGGATAGACAGATTCGAAGTATATGCGTTAAGGGAGGTACCAAAATATGCTTAAGGAGTTTAAGAACCTTATTGCTTATGTTATCCCATCCAACTGCACAGTCATCTTTTAGTCCAGAAATGATTCGGGTTATTTCGTCTTCGTCAGTGTCCAGCATAGCAAAAGATTTCAGATTACAGCTATTGCTTGGTTTTTGGAAAGGTAATTGGTCACAATAATGTTTCGGAATCAGTTCAGCAAGAATTTTCCCAACATTGACAAAGAAGTTATTGACGTTGTTAGCTGACAAGAGTGGTGAAGTATTAGTAAGCAGTAAACTCGAATTTGATTCACGCTGTTTAGACATATTGGTGACGTTTTTTAATATGTTTCCAAAGTTGCTTGGTATTGTTACCTGCTCTATTTAATTCATTTTTATCGTAATTATTTTTTAACTTCTTTAGGAGATTATTGCAGAAGTTCCTATACCGTTTATAAGTGCTTTGAATGATTAGATTATCAGGGTATCTCTTAGTTCTCTGATGAAGTTTATCTCTGTGTCTTATACACCGAATTAGTCCAGGAGTAATCCAAGGTTTAATATTATAAAGTTTCTTATTCACAGTAGAAACTGTCGTGTTACGTAAAATTGCTTGTTGGACATATTTTATAAAGTACGATAAAGCCAAATTAGCGTCAGCAGTATTTTAAACTAGGCTAAAATCTAGGTTGCATAAATCATATTCGAGTTTATTTGTGTTTAATTTGCTTTTGGTCTGGGGACGATTTAGCTTAGGCAGCGTTAAATTTGCGGTAAGTAGGACAGCATGATGATCAGTAATTGTTGCGTTAGTAACAAGAGTAATATATGATAGGCTTGTTTTAATCATCATATTATCGAGACAGGAACCGCTCTGATGAGTAGGCAATATGTGAGCGGGGAGAAAACCATGATATGAGCAGATATTAAGATAATCTTGGGTCCCTGCATCGCAGTTTTCGGAGCCGATATTTATATTTAAATCACCTGTTAGTATAACATTCTTAAACGAGCTAAGTCCTTGAAAAATCTGGTCTAAGGAATTGTGAAAAGTGTCCAAGTTTCTAACGGAAGGGGACCTATACATAGCGATTATCGCTGTGGTTGTACCAATTTTGATAATTAAGCAATTAATCATGCAGTCTTGTAAAGTAGGTTCGTCGACTGTTACCTTTAATGATTCTTTAGCAAAGACTACTACACCATCATTTTGATTTTGGTTTCTTTTGGTATGCAATAAGTTGTAACCAGGTATTACTGGAAGGTTATCGATGCGGTTAGCTAGCCAGCACTCGGTTAGTACCAATAAATCACAATCAAACTTAAGTCTATGAAGGAAAATTTTAAAGCTATCGATATTCTTATAAATACTACGAATGTTTTGGGTCAGTACGGTTAGTGACTTTTTATATTCAAAAAGATATTGTCTGCAATCCTCAACGTCACATGTCTTTGATACAGTTAAAAATGTATTATCTATGTCAGTAATTAAGTTATTATCCATACTTAACTAGAAAAATAACAATAATAAACTACGTCTAGAATATACACAAGTATGTGGCGCTCTTAGGCGCCTTCATAATCGATCGAATTGATGTACCTGTATTCAGCAGCTTTTTTAGCCGGGCAATCTTCGTCTCCCGTCTTGTGGTTGGCTTGTTTTTTAAAACGCAAACATGTAGCACATTTTGGCGCACCGGCTTTCTTTGGGCAGTCTTGAATAGTGTGTCCTTCTTCAACACAATGTCCACATGTAGGGGCAGCAATTCTGCATGTTTTGGCTGCATGACCATACTGCTGGCATTTGTAACATCTTGTTACCAGTGTGAAGTCTCGTACCGGGCAGGACGACCAATTTATGAATAATCTTTCTATAATAAGGTTGCAATTCTCAGCATGTTTCCTGCCTGATTTGTGGCTTAGTTTTATAGAGGTCAGAAATGTATCTAGGGATATAGTGGGCAGTTTCTCGGCTATGTTTTGTTCATAAATACATTTATAAACCTCATTTTCAGCCATTGATGTAGGTACTCCTATTACTATAATGCGAGGTTTGCGCTTTTTAAGTTCGTCGACGGTAAGACCTGAAGAAGCGAGTTGGACTGTTTGCTTGAGCCTGTCTAGGTCATCTTTGGTCTCCGTGCTGATTATAAGTCCTCCTTTTCCAATTTTGCGCACGCCTCGTACTTTTAGTTTCATTTCTCCAGGGCATATGATTTTTTGGATCATGTTCTTGGTTTCGTCACTGGTCTTTGAGTTGTCACTGGGATAAATGGCCACGGAGCTAAGAGTATTAGGACGAACAGAGGTTTTGGAGCCGTTCTTCACCATAGCTGCAAAAGATGTAGGAGTTGCTTCTTGCTTCGTACAGGACTCCTGAATCGTCCGGTTCATCTCCATTAGACAATCTGATAGGTCTCGAGCATCGGTCATGGTTTCAAGGGAGGTATGGGTTGGTATGGCTTTTTGCTTTAGTGACTGGTATTGAACAGCCATTTGCGAAACTCCATGTCCAACTTTCCGGCAAAGATTACTTATTTTAACCTTCTGATCAGCGTTTAGCTTTCCTTTAGAAGCAATAGCACAGACCTCATTCAGGCACTGCTCAATAGACCCCATCCAGTTCTGAATCTCCGGAGTGGACACAACTTCAACTTTCTCATCTTGTTCCTGTCTTGGTTGTTGGGGCGATGTCGGTGCTTGTGTCGGTACCGGGGACGGTGTCGGTCGAGGGCTGCGTCACATCTTCGCACTCCGATTAAAGGGGCTGCCGTCCATGTATCAATTTATAAAAATATCTTATTCAGTTCATTATTTTAACTTATCACTATACTGTTTATATGTACACGCTAATACACTGAAACTAGGTCACTTATTTATGCAAGCGTTAATTTATTTTATTGATATTATGCATTGACGAGCACGTCTGTATGCGTTGAATGCAATAATTCTATCTTAATGTACTCGGCCTCTTCCTTTGTCAGGTCTCTCGAGGGGGGGGGGGGGGAGGCAGATTGCTACGGCCAGCCGCACCGGAATGTCCTTCGTGGCCCGCGCGTAGGTCCTCTGTTCCCCTTGAGCGAAGTAGATCCTCACCCGTTTGGCGTCCCCCTGGAGCATGCTCGGCGAAGCCGTCTCGTCAGGGCGCTCCCTCTTCGCCGGCCCTGTACCGGTCGGTCCAGGCTGCGACTCAGAGGTGCCTGGCTCGGCGTTTTTTTGCCGGCAACACCGGGTGTTGGATACCACCTCGCTTGCCCCAGCTGTGCTTTGGACGAGGCCGGTCGTGGTGTCCGTCTGTATCTTTGGGTCGGCTGTTGGTCCCGGCAGACTGTCACGTGCGGAGGCTTTTCGCGCTGGGTTACCCCATCGCAAGCTTGCCCCCGCACGCGGAGTTCCGCATCCGGCCGCTTTGCGCGCTGAGTTTCCCCTTCGCGCTCTTGCGGCCGGTCGCGTGGGTCCGGCCCTTTTTCGCGCTGGGTTTCCCCTTCGCGGACTTGTGGCCGGTCGCGCACCTCCCTTTCGGCGTCCGATCGCGCTTCACGCTGGCTGGTGCCTTCGCGGATTTTGCGCTTTCGGTCGCCTATTTTCTTCTTCCGGGCCTGGATTTTTTCGCGCTTAGCCAGCGGGCGTACTACATCACAGGCAACCGGAAGAGTGTTAGAGTTACCAGGTCCGTCATCTTTCCCAGTCTCTGTCGGTCTATGCTGATCTTGGTCTTTGTCTGGGTTTGTAATGCTGTTCCGCACGATGCTCTGTTGCCAGAGGCTCGTGGGAGGCATAATTCGTGTGGTCAGTGTAGGCTCGTTGGTCGCAGCCGAAGTTGGGTTAATGGGCGCGTTAATGCAGCCTGTGTTGTGGGCGCTAAATCAGCATTAAGCGGCATTAAGGAGTTAACGTTGCAGTTTGAGGCCCCTCCCATAATACGATAGGGGCTAACCGCCGGAGCGGTGTGGGATTCCCCGGCTTGGCCGGGACCCACCTGGGTATTTGCTTCTTCATTCTGCATATTCATGTTAGTGAGGGTGGGCTTTTTTGGAGACGAGGTTACCCTTCCTCTGGGACCGCTGGGATAAAGGGATAGGGGGGGAAGGAATTTGGTGGATGGAGGGTATGGGTTCTTTGGGGGCCACCCTAGGCCTGGGAATTGACCTAGGGATTTAGGATTGACGGGAAATGTATGAATAGGGAGGAATGTCTTGTTTTGGTAATGGATAACATAGGAAGGGGTGTATGGGTTACCCTAAGCCTGGGATTTGGCTTTCAGGAACTTCTCTTGTCCGGGATCTTTTTAGAAGATGCTCCAAGTGTGGGATCGACCACCAACGGTCAATTTAACCGTTAGTGCCCGGTCCCGCAGACGGAGTTGGGCAATCCGCAACCTGCCCACCCGCTCGGTTGCAAGAGAAAAAGTGCCTGGCAGGCTGGGTCATCTCACCACGGATGTACGTATACATTCGCGTTGGAGCAATCCAGCCTCCCCCGTTCATTGTTCTAAGGTGATACCATACTGCTTTATCGACATTGTTTCATCAATTTTGTGTCAACAACATCTAGTGGAAAATAGACAAGCTATTATTTACAGACAACCTCACAAGTCCACATTTTTCGAACTTTTTGCTGCATACTTCTACAGCACTGTAAAATGAATTTCTTAGAAAATATCACGTTTAGACGAAACCGTACGAAGTCTGAAACAACCACTAATGATACGCATGAGGACATTTTATTGACGAACTCACCGATAGATGGCACCACAACTAGCTTACCTGATATTTCTGATGACGAAGATGTCCAAAGTTCTAAGTTAAAACATCAATTAGAACAATAATTCCAGAACTCAATAGTGCCCACAACGAAATAGAATCCTTAACTTTAGAAAATGTAAAGCTCAAACACCGTAACCAGGAGTTACAGAAGCAGAATGCGCTGTACAAAAAAGTGGCATGCTCTCCTGCTAAGTTAAAGTCACTGTAATGTTGTAACGTTCCGTTTTATTAAATAATTACATAACTTTAAACCTAAGCTTCTTTTAAGCATTTGTTTACTCATATAATGCCAAATTGCCAAGTTCTCACAAATTCTACGCGATGCGCGTGACCTTGAGTCGCCACACAGTCCGTTGGCGACCCCCTCTTCCCTTTCCCCTGTCACCTCCCGCGGCAGACCTGCCAGGCTGGAGTCCTGAGCGTCGCCGCACACGGCCGGTGGCAGGAGACACCGTCATATGCTGACATGACGGGCACACGTATTCGTGTCGCCTTCTTAGCGGCACGACGTTCGTACATGTGTCCTGTCCCTCAGCCACGGTTGTCGCCGTTGTAACGGTTAATTTTTTAAACGACTCATGTAACAAGTAAACTCAGTGTTATCCCCATATTGGGGTCCAAAGTTCCGGCTAATATGTCCAAAGTTCCGGCTTACATCATCATCAAGTTCCGGCTTACATCTCCAAAGTTCCGGCTAATATCTCCAAGGTTCCGGTTACTTACCGGCTTACCGGCTTCTACGTTGCCGTCGTGCTCCGTAAAGGGTACCTATTTACCCGCGTGAGCACGTCGAGCCATCTACGGGTGAGGCACGACCAACCGCCGACCGTCACCAATCCTGGCGTCTGCTGCGTGGGACACCCGCCGGGGTCATCGTCGCACTAGGCTGAGCCAGGAGAGTACTGCGCTACTCCCAAGGGAATTGGGAAAATCTTGTGACCATAGACCTACCTACCCCCTTTTTGTAATATTCTCTATAACGAATATCCTTTTTATGTTGACAAGGTTACGTGGTCTTATTTGTACCTCCACGTACGTAAACCTCCTCCGTCACATCACAAACACCAAAAATTAAGAAAACATCTGCAAAAATCAACCAGTCTGTGAGAAAAAACACAGAAAAGTCTAGTGAATGTAAAGAATTCACGACTAGAGCTTCGAAATCCACATCGCCAAACGGTGTTCAAAATCAATATTATCAACAGTTGAACAAGTCGATCACAGATGGCGTTATCAACAGTACTGGCATTGGAAAAAGAAAGGCAGAAGTACAAATTACACTATTAAACTATAACAGTAAACCGAACAAAAGTAGAATGAAAAAAATATGTATTTTAAGTAGCAATCAAAATAATAAAATGTTAGAAATTGCAGAAGATGATATGATATTCCCTAACTATAGAATCTGCCAATACTTGACACCCAGCTGTGGTGTTAAGTACCTTATCTCTGAATTGGATCTCAAATTAAAGGATTACAATATGAATGACTACTGCTTGATATTTGTAGGGGAAGAAGACTGTCGTCGGACAAAGTACTATGTCGTACTTACTATTTATATTCGTGAAACGCTGTCAAAATTACAGCACACTAATATAATATTATGTGCTCCTACTTTCAAACTAAATGACTACTCTACAATGTTTAATTCGAGAATTGAAACCTTTAACAGTTTAATATATTTAGATGCTTATTCATATAATTATGCCTACTTATTTGATTCTAATTATTATATTGATTATGATTTTAGTACGTTTGCAAAAAGTAGTAGTTCAAATTCAGTAAGTAGTAGTAGTAGTAGTAGTTCTGTAAGTAATCGCGGTTTGGCCAACATATTTCATAACATAGGCTTAATGATTAATGAATTTACACTGCATAGTGACTTAGATTCGTGTAATTCTCCTGATAAAGTGACAGATTTGCTTTACTCTGTACAAAGCAGTGTTACTGATGAAAATGAACTGTATTTTCTCTAATCAACATATTGCATCAAAATATAGCAGGTTTGATAAATAAAGCAGACGATCTGTTGGTATGTCTAGAGGAATTATCTAATAAAAAGACAAAATAATGTTGATGTCTTGTGTATTACGGAGCACTTTATCATCGAGGGGTATCAAAATTTATTATTTTTGCCTAAATATGATTTGGCTGCACATTATTGTAGAATAGAACAAAAAAGGGATGGTGCATGTATCCTTGTTAAAAATGGGCTACAATGGAAAGAATTGCCAAAAGTAGCAAAGTTATCAACGCATATTTGAGTCGGTGAGCAATGGGTAGCTCACCGCCCGATAAGGACCTATTGTGACGCTGTATACGGGCCGAACAACCAACTCGCATGGCCAGTTTATTGTGTATTGACAACTTTGCGCATAACTTTAATGCATGAGACTGAAGTATTTGAATGGGCATTATCGGATCATACAGCACAGCTGATTCAGTGTCCAGTACGAAAAACATGTTGTATTAAGTATTGGTACGCAACTAGAAGGGATTATAATACGGAAAATATAGTAAAATTTAAAAACTATCTCATGAATCTTACCTTTTCGGAACTTTACGACACGGATGACCCAAATGTAGCTTATAATTATTTCATTGTGTTTTCCATTAAAAGTAGTTAAAATAAATACAATAAAAGAACTAAGTGGTTGTCAAAAAGGATCAAATTATGCAGTAAGAAGAAAAGAAAACTCCTATGGCAGTTTAGACTTAATCGTAGCAATGTTAATAAAACCATACTATATAATTATTCTAAAAAGTACAAAAAAAATATCCGCTTAACACAAAAAGCACAAAACAACTACAATATAAAAACATCAAAAAACAAATCGAAAACTGCGTGGCAAATTATTAATCTTGCAAAGTATAATATACCTAAGTCTAACATAAATAAAATTAAAATAGATGGCTGCGTCATATCTCATCACGAGACTTTTGCAGAAGCTTTTAATATTTTTTTTATTAATAAGATACAGCCAAAACTGAGTGTCGACTGTAGACCTAGGCTGGTACATTAGACTTCAAACGTAACAGCGCATCCAGGGCACACACCAGTGCTCTGTTTCTTTTATTCATGGGCAAAGGTGGTAGCCGTGGTCTAAGGTCAGGTGATGTGAACCTGTACTCATGAATCGCATCCTCCAGTGCACTCCTTAATTCCACATTGCATAGGTTATCTGCAGATATAGCCCTGCCGTCCTCCTCCTCTTAATATTGGTTTGCTTGCAATGGAACCGCGGCAGGCGCCTGCACGACATTCTGGGATGGGGGAGGGTTAGCAAAGCTATTCTGCATTTCCGAGCGCAGCCGATCAAGTGTAGCGTTATCCAATCTGTGGTTGTGGTGAATCACGCGCACCTGATCCGACAATCGTTGGGCCGAGACGTTGACGGCAGGTTCAAGCACCTGAAACAGAGGGAGCATCCGACTTCGGTACGCTGTAAGGTTAATTCCTCCCTCGGTAGCTCCATAATATGCGCGCATCACATTTTCATTCATGGACTGGGTCCATCGTATGCGTGACACATTTCCACCGGCAGCGGGGACCCTTTTCGGGGCTTGTTGGCCTCGTGGTCCCAAGCCCGCTGGTGGCCGGCCTGTCCCCTGCCGACGTACAGGTGTTGGCGACGTCGGCGGGGAAAAATACTCGTCACTCGAGCTCGACGCAACTGCCGCGGCCGGTGTCGTCACAACGTTCACGGTGGGGTTGGGTACCGACGGCGTCGAGGCGGAGCTGAGCGATGAGTCCAGAGGTGGTGGTTGTTCACTCATTAACATTATTATTAGTGTTCAGTCAGTTGTAATTTGCAAAAGATATTAAAATAATAAAGGATGGTAAGGCTTTGCATCACAAAAGCAAATTTTTGCCTTTAAATCCATTTTATGATAATGATGGCTTAATTAAAGTAGGAGGTAGGATAAATAAGTCTGATTGTAAATATGATAAAAACATCCAATTCTATTAGATGCTAAGCAACATTTAACTAGGTTATTAACCTGCACTGTGAACATTCTAGATTATTTCACACAGGTCCCCAGTTACTTTTATCCTCTATTCGCGAGACGTTTTGGCCACTGGAAGGCAGAAACTTAGCTCGCACTATTGTTAAGACTTGTGTTATTTGTAATCGATTGCGAGGTCAGCCGTTACAGTCGTTAATGGGAGACTTGCCTAGTGTGAGAGTTAATCCAGGTTTCCCGTTCAGTACATGTGGGATCAACTTTACGGGACCATTTATGATATCCTCTAAAAAGGGTCGAGGTAACCGCGTTACTAAAGCCTACCTCTGCGTTTCTGTATGTCTAGCCACTAAAGCTCTTTATCTTGAAGTGGTCAGTGACCTAACTGCAGCTTTTATATCTTGTTTACGCAGATTTGTTTCACGTCGCAGAAAGCCTTACGCGATTTATTGCGACAGTGGGTCAAACTTCGTAGGACCTAGCAATGAGTTTGGGAGAATTATGAAAGCCAGCTGCCAATTAGTCCCAGATTTCACTTCAAATGAGCAAATAAAATTCATATTTTGTCCATCCTACTTTGGTGGAATATGGGAGGCTCGCGTTAAATCCGCAAAATATCATTTGAAACACGTTGCTGGTCTGCCTCACATTCGAAGAATTAGCGACGCTTTTTGCGCAAATTGAAGCGATCCTTAACTCCCGTTCTATTACTCCTCTCTCTTCTGATCCAACTGACACAAATCCTTTGACTCCTGGGCATTTTCTTATAGGCCGCCCGTTGATGTCTGTGCCGTCGTTACCGGTCAACTGCATTAGACCCAACAGATACCAACGTATCGAGCAGATCCGACAGCATTTCTGGGCACGTTGGCGCCGGGAGTTCATGGCAGAACTGCAGAACAGAACCAATTGAAGGAGAGATCAATCTTCAATACAAGTCGGCGACCTGGTCGTGCTACAAGAGGACAACCTGATGCCTCTCGACTAGCGCATGGAGCCCAAGATGAAATTGTACCCACGCCAAGATGGGATTGTTAACGCCTCCTGCCGGAGGCTCTACGCGGGGGTCGTGCGGTTCATGGCCGTTGGCAACACCGGGTAATGCCGCAAAAAACACTGACGTATATATATCAGAGCGGAGGCTGTGCAAAAACACTGCAATTGTCGCCCCCTGAAATTGGCACCCGGAGCACGTGCCCCGGTTTGCCCCCCCCCCCCCTAGATCCGGGGCTGACCGGCCCCACAAGAAGAAACGAAAAAGCAAACAAGGTCTCGCGGTAATATTTAGCCTTAGATGGAGTTTACCACCCTCTTAGGGCTGCACTCTCAAGCAACCCGACTCTAAGGAGAGTCCCTCTCGCCGCGATCCTCCGTCGCTACGGGCCTGGCACCCTCTACGGGAAAACGGCCCCGTTCAAGACGAACTTGGACAGGAGCGATCGCGACGAGAAAGCGGAACCTCCCGAACACCACATCTCCCGCCGCCTGAACGACGGCGGGATTCAGTGCTGGGCTTCTTTCCTGTTCGCTCGCCGCTACTAAGGAAATCCTAGTTAGTTTCTTTTCCTCCGCTTACTAATATGCTTAAATTCGGCGGGTGATCCTCCCTGATCTGAGGCCAACGATAAAAAAATGAGGCAGACGCAATGTGGCATTTGTATTTTATACAGCCGGCCCTCAGACAGGAGTGGTCCTGGATGTGTCTCCACGGACCGCAATGTGCGTTCGAAATGTCGATGTTCAAATGTGTCCTGCAGTTCACACTATGACGCGCAGTTAACTGCGTTCTTCATCGACCCGCGAGCCGACAGGTACTAATTCCATAACTCTGACAGAACGATCTATTTTTATTTTTCACGATCATTGATCACTGTATTGGACTGACAAGTATGTCAGTGCTGTATTGACCATAGATAATAACACTGTATTGACGCGCAAAGTGACGCGATTGACTTGATGAAATGAAGCAACAAATCTCAGAAAAAAAACCAGAGTGAAATAAAAAAGGAACACAAATACACTTATTTTTATTTATAAAAATATACAAAATGATAAAACATTAATTTACTTAATCTTTTTAATAAATATGACAAGACTTTCATGCTAACGTGTACTGTAATTACCCCACAAAATGGTCGAGGAAGAATCTGAAGCAGTGCCTGTTATGCCTGGATATATGAACTTTGCTATAGGAGGAACAAGTGGGTAAGTTATAATTAAGATGCGACTAAATGCCAGTGACCTTGAGTGGTTAGCTTGCGTGTCCTCTGCTGAGCTCACGCAACGCGTCGTACGTCCAGTCAGTAATAGGACTTGCCCATCAAGAAGCGCTGTCCCAAATTACACGCATTATTAATTTATTATACATAAAAAAAGTATTTTAATAAAACCCGTATATTAAAAGATAAATAATTTAATTATCTTTAAAATGGTGATGGTTCCGAGAAATACGCTTGATAGTTTTTACGTGATTTGCGGTTTTTTATCCGCGTTAGACATAACTTTACAAATTAATTACAGCATTTAATATAAACATAATCTTAAATATTTACATATTAAGTAATTAAGAAAATGCTCTAATTTAACATATTATATTTTTGCCAAATCATTGATACTACTAGTTTAGACGTCATCTTCAGTATAAAATAAGCATCTTACCTTGGGATGTCGTGGCAACTGCAAGTGCCGCCGATCGCCTCCACGAGGACATGGCGATGCTCCGCCCAAGCCGGGCAGATCTCCACCGTATGCTCCACCGTGTCCTCCGGGCGATCCACACAATGGTGACACCCGGGCGTTTCCTCCCGCCTTATCCTGAACAAGAACCTCCCGAAACAGCCATGTCCGGTGAGGACGCGTCAGACGGAAGGTGAGGACGCCATGGCTCCTCCCTAGCCACTCCTTAAAAAGGGGACTTATCGCCGCAATTGTGGCGTGCCCAGCACTGGGTTGCAACAATCGCACTCTCCATAACGCCATGAGATCCCGTCGGAGCTCTGTCCGCTGTGCCGTGATTTCTCGCGACCGCGGAGTTAAGCCCTGGCGTTTCGCCGCCTCGCGCCACTCCCAGATGTGCACGAGGACCTTTGCCTCCAGATCCCATGGCGTGCCGGCTGCCCCTAAGGCGCTGACAAGAGCTAAATTCTCCAAATAAGCCAATATTATATTTGTTTCCAAATCTATTAACTTTTTTGCAGCAGAAAAAAATATAATTCTGGTAAAGTAAAAGAATGTTTCTTGCCTTCACAGCTTGCTAGCTACTTTTATTGTCCAACCAGCCGATTTATTAAAAACTCGAATGCAGTTGATGGGGCCGGCCGGGAGAAATGTGCTGAATTGATTACAAATATGCTACGCCTCCGGGTAAGTTCTATGATCAATCAATCATTGCTGAAAATTATACAAGACTTTTTAAAGAATGTGTGATGAACAATCAGCCATGTAGCAATAAATTTCCAATGCTAGGCAATGTAGTGCCAGAATTAGACCTTATGACCAAAGGTCAAACAGTAAATATGTGTATTCACAAAGTAGAAGAGTGTGTTAAGTTATATAATTGGAGTGATGATCAGATTATACACTATGCAGTGCCTAAGTTAAGTGGGGTAGCCAAAACATGGGACCAGGCTTTACCAACTATGTCATTCACTTGGCAGGGTTGGAAAGACAACTTAATGGAATCTTTTCCTAGAACTGATGATTATGCTGTATTATTGACTGAAATGTTATCAAAACGAGTAAAATTTGATGAGTCGCTGGAAGTCTATTATTATGATAAAATTGACATGTTGAATAGATGTGAAATATTTGGTCTGCGTGCTGTGGATTATTTATTATTTGGAATAGAGGATCGTGCAATAAGGTTAGGTGCAAAAGCAGCTAAATGTGTAGAACCAGAACAAGTTTTGAAATATTTTCAATCTATTAAGGAACAGTCTCATGAATGTGATAGGACTAAAACCAGCCAGGATAAAAAAAACTGAATTACAACAGGTACTCAAATTTTAGTACTAATTCTAAACAAACAACAAATGTTGAATCAAAACTCCCTTAAAGAAATGTCGAATGTTACAATTGTACAGAAATAAGTCACTACAGTTCACAATGTAAAAAAGGGTTAGTTAATTGCACTAATTGTAGTAAACTGGGCCATACAGCTAAGCGTTGTAGGCAATCAAATAAATAAAAAAAAGATTTAAATAGAACAACAAAAAAGTCAATGTTACAAGTAGAAACTAAATACACAGATAATAGTAAATCCTACTTCCTACTTATAATATATTTATAATATAATAATATTATAAATGCGAAAGTTTGTGAGGATGGATGTATGTGTATGTGTATGTTTGTTACCCTTTCACGAAAAAACTACTGGACGGATTTGGATAAAACTTTACAGTAATATAGGTTATTCATCAGAATAACACATAGGCTACAATTTATAATGAGTTTATGTAATTTTGGTCATAATATAACGATACGTGTCAATTAAGTCGGAAAAAAATCTTCCATCTGAGAGCTATCTTGGCGTGCGCTGCCTAAACCAATGGAGTTACATAAAGATGATGTACCGCAGGATTGTTTGTCTTAAGTAGATCTAAATAAAAGTCCGCGACAGCATATATCTACCTTTTATGTGCAAGCCAGTACGACCAAAATTGTGAACCATAAATTTAATTAAATTTGGTACTATTTTACAATGCACATATTAGTATATAATTATCAAACTCTTATCAAAATGAATACATTTCTAGCATTAAGTATTTAATGTAGATAAACTTTGTCTTTCACACTAAGTAATTTGGCCGAATAGTTTAAAAGTTATCACGATAATATGATTGACTTGAACGGAGCGCCTAACGGTGGCGATAGCACGGGCGGAGCGCGATGCGGCGCGTCGCGGTCGCGGGGGAGGGGCGAACAATGCAATCCAAGCAATGGCGAGGCATCGCCGTACGCGACCCGAACGCGGGTAGACGCGTGAGGGCAGACGTCATTGATGGTTGTGCTCTGTATGCATTTTTATTGTCATGTCATTTATTCTTCGTCATTTATCCTAGATAGCGATTAATTACTTTTTATTTTTAATTCAGTCGTATAAGAATTGTTCTTTATTGTTTGTTTAAATATAGGATCGTAGATTTCGTTATTTAGATATATAGTTTTATAAGTAGCAAATAAAAATAGATTAGGTACTTACCTACCTACTTTTAATTTTCGTTACATTATCCAGTTATATACCACACATAATTCTTTACTTATTACAAAATCTATTAAAAAAACCGCATCAAAATCCGATGCGTAGTTTTAAAAATTTAAGCATACATAGGGACAAAGAAAGCTACTTTGTTTTATACTATGCAGTGATTAAATGCAAGTAACATTGGTCCGACCTGTTTATTAGTCAGTGTTTAGTAATCCGTTTGTGCTGGATAGGATAATCTTAAGCCCGGGGAAGGACATAGGGCTACTTTTTATAAACACACCATACAGGTAAAGATTGATGAAGAAACCACTGGACTTAGAAGAGCATTTTGAAATTTGCAGAGTTCTATTATAGCTTAAAATAATGAGCACTTAGAAAGGAATTCAGATAATTCCACCCTCAAGAGATTCCCTCTAAATATTAGATATAGGAGTTCAAAGATTGTACGGAAACTAATTTTGAAGTTAGAAATCTGGGATGTACGATGTGAAGTTACATTAAAAAAATATAAGTATTTAAAAAAAATTTCACGTATCTTAATGTGGCAGACCAAATTCTACGCAGGAGAAGCCGCGGGCAAAAGCTAGTATATAATAAATTTAAAAATAAATGACACAATCATGCAAGGATATGTGGACTTGGGTAGTCAATTCACGTTGCTGAGATCATCTCAATTCCGTTGATCGTAGTTTCGAGGGTCGTTGATCTCAATTTTTATCTGTCCAATCTATAGATTGGACAAATAAAAATTTACCTACTATGAGGGGGATAGGGAATAATGTTGTTCTCCCATTAGGTTCTGCTTATGTAGACATAGAAATACAAAATATAATTGAACACATCAATATTTGAATTGTTGACGATAGCATTAAAAAGTATCCAGTAGTGATCGGCCATACTTTACAGAAAAGCCAGGGATCACTATTACTAAAACTACAGATCTTTGATCTTGGAACGCAAGGTGACTGTGAAATTTCAATTAATTATTAAATGTAACACTACAATACTGCCCCAACAAATGCTGGTAGTACAAATATTGTTATTCGTAATGGAAAGCTATTTCAACGCCCACATACTAAATTCGTTCTCTACAATAGCCTTGTAAGAAGCATCCTGGAATACTGCAGTGTGATATGGAGGCCTCACTACGCAACCCACTCGCTGCGGATAGAACGAGTCCAAAAAAGATTTGTCCGATACCTAGGGTACTCAAAGGGAAGGCAATTTAAATATCTTTCCTACCTTGATAAACTAGGCTGCTACAAAATGAGTACCCTGGAAGCTCGAAGGGAGCTCTTGGATTTGAGATTCGCATATAAACTGCTGAATAACGCCATTGACTGCCCACAATTGGTATGTAGGTTCAATCTCAGAGTACCCCGGAGACCACCTCGCAAACCTATAACACCCTTAGCTCCACCTCCTCGCCGTACAGTGTTTGGGGCTAATTCGCCTATACCTCGCATGTGCAAACTTATAAACGAACGCAGCAACCTGGTTGACGTCCACGCAGACTCAATATCAACGTTTGTCAGACGTAATTAGTATTAGTTTTTAATGTTACTATCTAGAATTTAAGTACATTAAGTCTTTAATATTAAAGTTATAGGCACAAAGATTATGCATGCGGTGTTTGCCTGTAATTGGTTGTGCAGTTAGATTTAAGACACGATTACCCATATGTTCCTATCTGTTTATTATCTGTAACAACTGTTGGTGAACCGTAATTAAATAAATAAATAAATTGTACAATAGTGACTTCTCAAGTTCTATTTATGTTAAGGGGTCATTACGAGGAAAGCCTCATGGTGAATATTAATTGGTACCCGGGGAATACAATTTTGCAAAAGGAGAGGGTGCAATATTAATACAAAATATTAGTGAGACATCATTGCTTTTACGAAAAGGTGGATTGACCTTCTCCATGTCGAGGAATACTGCCACCGAGTATTCCTTTTTGTCCATCGCAGCTGTGATGTGGTGCAGTACCCTGACAGCTGGAGCATCGTGCTATGTTCTGACCGGAACCCAAACTGTTCTGGCCGTGGCTCGATATGTTTAAGTAGATGTCGCAGCAGGAGTGCTTCGAACACCTTGGAGACCGTCGGCAGTAAGGTGATTGGCCGATAGCTCTCCGGCTTCAGTATGTTCTTCCCTGCCTTGGGCAACATTATTATGCGCCCCTCCTTCCAAGAAGCGGGGAAGGTCCCCGTGCGCAGTATCGCCGTGAACAGGCGCGCCAGTGCCGCTTCCATACGGAACGGCAAGTGGCGCAGCACTGTGTTGGTGATACCGTCAGCACCGGGGGCCTTCTTGGGTTTGGTCCTTAGGATGGCGCGTCTCACTGCGCCAGGCGAGAAGAAGATAGGGTCTTCTTCGGGAGCTATCGGCGTCGCGAAGTAGCCTCCCCGGTGTTGCTCGACTGCTGCGACATGATCGCGGTCGCTCACAGGGTTCGGTCGAAACTGACGCTCCAGATGTTCGGCGAGGACCTCCGCCCGTTCCGCGCATATTTAAGCGCCCCGTCGCTATTTAATAATGGGCGCGCCGGGGCTGGGGTGTTCGTCAGTTGGCGGCAGAGCGCGTGAATCGAAGGCCAACTGTCCGTCGTCGCGTCTATTCTTTCCTCCCAGCCCGCGGCGGTGTGGGCCAATAACTCGGCCTTTATCTTCTCCGCGAGACGGTTGAGTTTGGTTTTTAGCGGAGGGCATCTAAACTGTTGCCCCTGCTTGCGTAGGCGCCTCTTTTGGGCGATCAATTTCGTTATGTGTGCTGGCAGGGGCGGCAATAGCTCTCTCCCCTGCGGCATCAACGTTGTCGCCACTTGTAAGGCGCTTTGGATGCAAGCAGTGACGTCACCCGCCGTCTGGTCCACGTCCGCAGAGGTGACGATAGGCCGAGTAGGCGTGGTGGTGTCTAGCTTCTCTCCGAAGACTGTCCCTTCAGTTCGTCGACGTGGCGCTATAGGCTTCAGTCGGGTCGGCATGCCCGATGATCCTTGATGAGACGGATAGAGACGGTGATCCTAGATGGTCTGTCTGGCCACATTACTCGCACTGTGTGGTGGCTAGATCAAGGATCATACACTGAAACGCCCGCGGCCTTAGGGCTAAGGTCGCCCCCCTCCGCCACCTCCTTCGGAACAAAAATATCGACGTGGCGCTAATTAGTGAAACGTACCTGGGACCCGAAGACAGGGTTAGCTTCCCAGGGTACCACGTCTATAGGAAGGACGAAAGGTCGGCATACAACATAAAGTACCGTGGTCTGGCGGTGCTTGTGAAGCGAAGAGTCATCCACCAGGAGCTCCCCTTGCCGTCACTCAACACATTCTACGCGCTGGGTGTGCAGCTACACGTTTCAAAGTCAAAGTCAAAGTCAAAACATTTATTTCAAATAGGCCCATGTATGGCACTTTTGAACGTCAAAATTTACAAAATAATATAATTGATTCTAGTCGCCCCTTCCAAAAGGTAGTTTTCGTATGGAGAAGAATGGGCAAGAAACTCCACCGTTACTCTTTTAAAATGTTTTACAATAGTTTGTATTAGTACGTACATTACTTAAATAATTATATGTGAAGACGATGCACCTAGAATAAAATTACTATACCACAATAGGTAAAAAGAATTAAAAATGAAGCAACGACAGATAATTTAATTATATGATAGATACATGGTGCTCACATATTTACAAACATAGTAAAAGTAGACGATTTTCCTAATGTTTTTAAAATTAATAAGTCAGTGTGTGAGAAAGTAATCACAGAATGTAAAATCAATGTCATATAATACAAAATTATAAATTTAACAATTAAATTAGCAACCTGTTTGATTTTGTCTTGATTCTAAATTGTCCTATGGAGCAGGACCAGCATGTTTCCAAGCACTCTTATCTTGGATATAATCCTCTAATTTGTAATATGCTTGTTTACAAAGTGTACTTTTAATCTGAGTTTTAAATTTTCTTTCATTTAATTGCAATATGTCACAAGGTATTTTGTTGTAACATTTAACACAGTACCCCATAAAAGATGTATGTACTTTAGATAATCTGAAAAATGGTTGATCTAGTTTATCTTTATTTCTAGTATTAAAATTATGTCTATCACTTATTTTATTAAAAAGATGTGGATTTTTCCTTACATACATAATACGTTGCCGGCGAGGATATTAACGTTTACTCGTGCTACAAACCGCCCAAGGCTCCCCTGGATGTGGTCAAGCTGTGGGCGATTATCAGCACGCTGAACGACCAAGCGGTCATCCTTGCCGGCGACCTTAACAATATTATCACAAACAGAATCAGATAGATCTTAGAAACCGATCTCTTTTGCATCGAGGACGCTTAATGCTGCTGAGAAACGTTACTCGCAGAACCAAAAGGAAGCAACCGCGATTATTTTTGGGGTTAGGCGTTTCCATCAATATTTATATGGCCGGTCGGTTTCCTTTATTCTCCGGACCGATCATAAGCCATTGTTATCGATTTTCGGACCGCACCGTGGCGTACCTGAAGTTTCAGCCAACAGACTACAGAGATACGCACTGTTTCTGAGTGGTTACAATTATCAAATAGAATATATGCGTAGCGCTAATAACAGTGCGGATTTCTTATCTCGCGCTTGCCTGCCCGAGGGGGTGGGTGCGGACAGGGACGTTCGGAGCGTCGACGCAACGATACCCGATCTCGATCGAACGTTTGATAGGATCGTGTGATGTATGCTTGCAACTGCGCCCATCACAATATTGGAATATCCTCCAACGCCATTTTACCGAGTACATATTGTTTTTCTGGGGCCTATTAACAGTAATACCTATTTAGTGGTAGTGGATATACTAAGTGGGTTGAGGTTTATAACATGAAATGCAGTACGTCTACTTCAGCAACAATTGACAGATTATATGATTTTATGTCAAGATTTGGTATTCCGCATACACTGGTAAGCGACATTGGTACATCATCTACGTCACATGAATTTGAGGCTTTTTGTAGGATGAAAGGAATTTCACACGTGCCGTCACCAACATATCACGCGGCCAGTAACGGCCAAACAGAAAGTTATGTTAAGATAGTTAAGAAGCGTATTAAAACAAGCTTGTTTAGTGGTAATAGGCCGCGAAATTCAAATAACAATTTTTTTAAATTCTTGTTTGACTACAGGAATTCCGTTCACACAATGACTGGCTCCTGCTGAGTTGGTCTATGGTCGGAAGCTTAGATCAAGACGTGGATCTATTGAAACCCGAATCGCCGTCGCCTTCGTCCACGGCTCTTGCCAATATGGTTAAACGTAAACAGTGTTTGCAAAATAAGACGGGCGCACACAATACTCAAGTTTTCGGTATTGGTGATACAGTTTATTATAAAAATCATACAGTCAATGGTAAATACAATTAGTGCAAAGGGACAGTCATTAAAAAAATCGAAAAAGTGTTGAATTTAATTAAAGATGAAGTAACTTCGAACACATTAAGAAAACATAAAAATCAGATAACAATGTATAAAGGCAACGATTGCAAGGGTTACGAAGACGTAGATGTAGACCTACAGGAGCTAAATGGTGGTACAACGACAGAGACGCCGCCACCGGGCTCGGAAGAAAGGAGTGAAGAGACGTCAATGGCTGCAGATAGTTTCGACCTGGCAAGAGCAGCCACACCCCCAGATACACCCCTAGTCGTTGTTACACAGCCTACAACACCAGAAGACACCGGGGAGGAGGAAGAGTACCAGGAGGCTTTAGCCGAGTCTCCTGATACTGGACATTCTGGCAAAGAACCAGCGCTACAGCAGGCAAGTGAGCCAGTACCAACACCACGGTCTAAACGCAATCGGCCTATAGTCAACTACAAATTGTATTATTAGGAAGTTTGTTTAGCAATAGCATATTTTTGAAGAACAGTTGTTAGAATTGTATTACATTGTTAATTGTATTAGAGGAATGTTGAGGTTTGAGCTTGTGTGCGTGTGCCTACGCACCTATAAATTACTAAGCCAATAAACGTCAGTGCGTTACTAACAAGAAGTGGTTTCACTCGTCTATCCTCGTACTTAACACTAACATAAATATGGATCACTGTATCTGAAATAAATAAATAAAATGAAATAATCACTTCGATTCCCGTGATCTCACGAGTAAGTTATGTCATGTGGTCCCCCGCATTGTAAATAAAAAAATAATAATAAAAAATATTCAAGTATAAAGTAAAATTATGATTTACATTAATTACAATCGAGGAAAATTTTATTCTAACTGTAATGTAGACCTGCCTGATCTAGGATCTAAATAAACGTAAAGTGCCCGTGCAGGTACATTGTTCGCTGTAAATACCTATCGGACTAATTTAGCATTGCGTTACCCTTTTCGTCATATAGTGGAATCTTATAATCGTAACTTCATTGACATTGATATTTTTATATGTTCTTATGTGTGATAATAAGGAATAATCCCAAATTTTTAAATTTTTCCAAAAATATATATTTTTTTTTTTGATAACTATCTGTCCTGTAACTAGTTTTTTGATAACGTTTAATTTTATTGTATTTAAAGCATTAATTTTTTATTTTATTTTATATATCTGAGTAATGCTAATCTAGTTCTAGTGGCACTTTTTACCTTATCTTAATTTTGTTAACATGCGGATAATGTAGTGGGCTACACATAACATAACATCACGCCTATATTCCCCGAAGGGTTAGGCAGAGGTGTACCTATAGTACACCCACATTTCGCCAGTTATGTTTAAGTCCCATGTAATAGGGGGCGAGCCTATTGCCATCAACCGGGCATAAATCCAGACTCCGGACTGCTACTGAGAAATTCCAGATGGAAAAACCCAATATCATCTTGCCCGACCTGGGAATGGAACCCAGGACATCATACTCAGCAGTAGCGCTTTGCGACCACTAGACCAACGAGGCAGTGGGCTACAATAATATTAATACTACTTATCAGCATGAATTATTGTTATTTGTAAACATTTTATATTGTAGCTGTTTATTGTCCTATAATAAATAATTTTTTTTTTTAAAAACTTGCGTCAGTGTCTTTGACCTCGAAAATCGAGAGGACTTTTTGTCTCGCCTGCTCCTGGTCATTACCCCAATGAAACTTAATATCCTTGCGAGTCAAAGAAGCAATAGGGGCCACTTTATTAGCGTATCCAGGGATATATCTTCTGCAGTAGCCGGCCAGATCGAGAAACTACTTCACTTGCTTAACGGTTTTAGGAATCGGAGATTTGTTTAGTGCGTCAATTTATTGTACGTTTGGCCGGACCTGACGTGGAATGAAAGTTGCGAAACAATCGGAACGCATTTCTATTCCACCTAAACCACCCAATATCTGTACACTCGAGTTCGTGCGACATGAGAAATGTTTGACAAGATCATTTGAAATTAAAGAAATACTTGAACCACCATCCATATTAGATTTATTGTCGTTTCAGAACGTTCTTTTGAAAGAAAGAAAGAAATATGCATTTATTGGCATTACAGCAAAGACAATACACCTTATAACTAGTTAATTGATTCAGGCGTGACCTTGCGGAAATCCATTATAAAATGATGATGTGGATATATTTAGTAACCTTTTCCGCTTAGCTAAGCGGAAAAGGTTACTAAATATATCCACATCATCACCTTATAACTATAAAAAAAAAAACAGAAAACAATGAGATTGTAAATGCCAAAAGGGCCTCAGCTCAGCATATTGTCAGATGACAACACAAAGTGTACCACCTGACGCTGATTTTCAGCTGCAACCCACGAGTGCCATACGCTAGAGTAATAAATAGTGAAGTGTGCGTCCGGTTTAATAAATTAGGTATCAGAATAAATAATGTAATAAAAGATAGGAAAATATAAAGAATTTACTGTAGTAACATACATGAGTGTATTTGTTGTGCTGTGAATCATAATAACTACAAATAATAAATCTATCATCTTTTTTATAGAAAGAAAGTAGGTAGGCTGTACCTTCAAGGAAAAATCGTATTACTGCGTTGGACTTTTGTAAAACAAGCATCCTTAGTGTGACCTACTTTCTTAAAAAATGTACACACAACTTTAGGAACGGATTTGTAAGTAGATTCGAAGATAGTCGCGGATTTATTTTTATTAATAATACCGTCATCGATCTTATTTCGTTAAGAACAATATTTGCTTTTATGTCCAGTTTGGTTACAATTATAGCAACGTAAGCGTACATCTGTATTTATGGTAGGACGCTTACGGAATCGTTCGGTGGAGGAATCAATGGTGCATCGGCTATTGTGTGTCTGAGTATGATTATGTGCACTTACATTTGAACGATATGGTTTCACATAAGAACTCCACGATTGTTTCTGGTGTTAATTTTGCGTTTATGGCGGCTGCACGTATTTGTGCATCTTTTATGCCGCGGACAATAATCCGTCACTTAATCCTTTCACAATTCGTAATCGTAATAATGATTTTCGCGTATTCCGCATACGTAGAGTAGGTACTTATCAAATTCTTTACACATCACATCAAAAAGAATATTAGCGACGTCAATAGATCGCGGATAAAGTGATTGGAGCTCTAATTTGAAATTTGACCAAGTACGATTGTTACTGGTCCACTCGCGCAGCCAGAAACGTGCGTCACCTTTTAGAGATAGTCCCACACGGGCTAAGCACTCTTTTTCATCCCATTGGTTTTGCGATTCAGCTCGATCCACTTCGTCACACCACGCATAGGCGTCATGAATGCTAGGATCGAAATCCGGCACATAATGTTGAAAGAAAGAAAAGAAAGAAAGAAAATTATTTATTTGAACACAGTTCGTGAAACAGAAAACACAAATAACAAATAAAATAAATAATAATGTTTAAAAGCAACAGTGTGTGTTGGACCTCACAGGGCTTATGGATTTTAGCGCTTCGATGAGACGCTCCGTAATGTCCGGTGAAGCCGTTGTCGATATATGTGAGCCTCTGGCGTCGCTCGGGCTGTTGGCCGCGCTCTCACCACGTGGCACGCTCATTGCAAGGGCTGGCTATGACTCAGCGAGGGCGGGCAGCGGCGGCGGCAACGTGGTATCACGTGTTTCGGCGCGTTGTTCTAGCGTTGTAAGGCGGTTGAGGATTGCTTCCGTCGTCGCTGCTAGGTTACCTTAATTAGGCGAAGATGAGCGTTCTCGCGGGGGTGCACGTTTTCTACTCGACATTATGATGGAACCAAAAATGACTTGAAGTGGCTATAATAGCATTCAATCCCACTTCTGATTTTAGGAATTTAAAACGATTTTTATCTAAAAAAATATAATTGACAAAACAAAACGTTATTTTAATAATTAACAAAAAATGTTGAATAAAAATAAATGACACGATATCCTAAGTCGATGTTCACGAGCGCATGCCTGTCAGCTAAAAGAGAGCACGCACCTGTTTTTTTTTTTTAATGGGCCATCTCGCAGTTTTGACCATTATGGTCTTGGCTGCTTAACCGGACTTTCCTATGGGTGCCTTAAGCTTCTACACTTAAAGCCTCCAGCCAGGGGCAAATGCTATTCATAATTAAAATTAGGCGAGCGTTCGCTAAGGGCACCCTTTGTGGGGTACGAACCTCGGCTTCGGGCGTCGCTGCGGGGAGGACAGCAAAAAGGGACAGGCTGGATCATAGTTAGGTTTTCATCATGATTATTATGCGGGGTATTTACAGCTACGTGCTCAGCTGCAACAACTGCTGGCACCTGGTTTTCGAGCAAGGGTCGGGGGGAGTATCATTTACTCAGGGACGCGGTCGTGATCGAAAATGACCTCAGTGGCGAGGTCGGAATGACGGGAGGCGTCGTGTTTGTGCACTGTACTGGTGGCCCTATTCTTTTCCTGGAAGAGTGTAATGGGGTTATCTGGGTCGGAAAGGACATACCTCGAACGGCGGATCTGACTGATTCGAGAGGGGACATAATTAGCGGCCTCGACAACCAGAGGGTTGCGATATCTGGCAGCGGAGTCTAAGTAATGCTTGGACATGCGTTTAAGGAACTAGTGAATTATGGGAATTTTACAGGCGAGATGGAGGATCTCGTTTCCGACATACCAGGGTGATCCCGTGGCCTTGCGAAGGAATCAGTTCTGTAGGGTCTGCATCCTATAGATGGATGGAATGGAATTTGGCTTGTGCAAAGACTGCGCCCGCATAGGTTATGATAGGTCGAATGCACGATGTATAGATTCGCAATTGGCACTTGAGTGTCAATTTGCTCCGTGCAATCAGAACGTAGTGGAGTCTACCTAGAGCGAAAGCGGGTCACGAGCGAACCGACTTTATAGGCTCTGAAAAGGAGAGGTGATGGTCGGTATTTGACTCGCGCCTCCCAAGGGATCGGCTTGCCGAACAAGGTGATTGGTCGGGGGAGGGGGTGGGGTCTGGAGCTCGGTTTTGTGAATAAAACCGATTGACAATTGTCGGGATTTACCTCGATTCTCCACCGTCTAAGCCAGGCGCCGAGGTTGTTGACAGCCCTTTGTAGATTTGGGAGCATCGTAGCACTATTGCCTTTACAGATGATCGCCGTATCGTCTGCCGTAATCGTAGCCAAACGGTTTAATATCGCTAGTGAATAGCGTGAATATGAGGGGGGCTAGCACGAAGCCCTGAGAGACTCCTGCACATATAGGGCGGGAGAGCGCGCGCCGGTTTCCGTTGACTTATATAGGGCTGGTCACTCGTAACTCCCTTTGGTCTAAAGTTGCAGCTAACAATATCTATTGGTTTATTACCTACCTACGTATTGAATTATAGAATTACTAGTGTGTAATTCAACACGTAGGTGCCCGGGGTGGGGTCGTCTTGGCGGTGTCTCCAGACATTGCCAATGCCTTCAACACCTTCCCCTGGAGTTGCATCAGGGAGGCACTCCGGTATCACCAGATGCCGACCTACTTCTGTCGGGTGGCCGAGGCCTACCTGACGGACAGCGCCGTCATCTACTCCGGTCACCGGGGAGAGTGGAACCGGCAAGAGATGTCGTGCGGCGTCCCACGGGGATTGGTCCTGGGGCCACATCTGTGGGGCATCGGATACGACTGGGTGTTACGCGCCGACCTCCCTACCGGCGTCAACGTTATTTGTTGCGCTGACGATACGATGGTCCTGGCGTAGGGGAGGTCGTACCAGGCAGCGGCCGACTTAGCGACACGCGGGGTTGCGACAATCGTCAACAGGATCCGGCAGTTGGGACTCAAGGTGGCCCTGTACAAGTCCGAGGCCATGGGTTTTCATGGTCTTCAGAATGCGCCACCTTCGGGTTCCCAGGTAATGGCGGAAGGGTTCACATCGGCGTCGAGTCGACGATGAAGTATCTGGGACTCGTCGTCGACAGCTGGTGGAAGCATGTCCTGTGGAGCATGAGCTGTGGAGCATTTCCGACGTTTGGCTCCCAGACTGGATCGGGCCGGGGTTGCCTTGAAGCGGCTCCTGCACATTCTAGGGAAGGTCCAAACGCCTCCTGCTGGAGGCTCTAGGCGGGGGTCGTGCCGTCCATGGCCCTTTATGGGACACCGGTGTAGGCACATTCACTAAAGCTGCGGACAGAGGGTCATGGCCATCTGGCTGGCCCGAGGATACCGTATGGGCTCCTGTAAGGTGGCGAGCCTCCTTGCCGAATTACCGCCATGGGATCTGGAGGCAAAGGTCCTCGCGTACATCTGGGAGTGGCGCGAGGAGGCGAAACGCCGGGGCTTAACTCTAAAAAAACAGTAATTATTTGTGGCGACTTTAATATTAATATTGGAAAATAACTCAAATAGCAGTGGATTATTAAGTCTCTTCAAATTATTCAATCTGTCAAATGTGTTTTTAGAACCAACGCGAATAACTTCGACTATACTACATGTATTAATAGTGTCTTTTGTTGCTACGACTATTTAGATAAAGCCATTGTAAATTATCTCCCTTCTGATCACTCTGCGCCCGGCACCGGTGGCGGACGGTCGTGTTGCGCTGCGCTGCTGTGTACAAGAGATCCCGATATTCCGGCTCAAGCGTTCCTTGGTGGTTCCCGAGTCGTCTCCGTAGTCACCCGACTACCATCACTTCTATTAATTGGGGTCTTTTTCAAGACACAATTAATATCAACTTTCTTTAAGATTGTTGTTAAAAACGTTCGTCGAGGCAATTTTGGCCCCTTCCGGGCAAAACCACAGTTTCGTGGTCCTCGGTGGATACCTTACGGTGCCAACGAAACCGAGGGGGTGTTGACCCAATCACACCCGCCGATCCCCTTCAGGGTTAGGCAGTCAATTGGCCGGGTCCCAGTGTTCGGCCTTGGGGGGTCTCCTAGTCGGCACTGGTGACAGTTTTGCCTCCACAGCGACTAACCTAGCGTGGTCGGGTATATCGATACCCTTCACACTAGAATGGATAGGACCCCGTTGCACAATAAGATAGGCAACAGGCCAAAGCAAGCTTAGGGCTCACCTATAGGCACACATCCTCCCTGTCTACACCCGACAGGGAGGGATTACACATCCCCGGCATACCCACTGGGGAGTTAGGATATTAGGCAGATAGTTAGGGAAAATTCACTCGTAAAGTCTCTTCCCCCGTCATTATGAAGGACTCGGTAAAGTGCCTAGCGCTCTTTATCAAGTTCTTCCAGGGTGTACTCGAAGAAGAGCCCGCCCCGAAGACGAAGTATGGAGCTCGGTTCGCCAGGCTCCAAGCTGAGTTTGAATCTCAGTCCTGTCCCTCTGACAATAGCATCGCTAGCTTTAGCGATGCTCTAGAATCCCCCCCGGCTACAGAGCCATCTAGACCCCTTAGTCCGTCAGAGTCCATGGACACTGACGCTCCCATCAGCGCCGCTTCCTCAAAGCGGCCCACCATCCCGTACTTTTATGGTTCGGACGACGACGAAGCAGAGTCCGCCGCTTCTTCTTCTTCCTCATCCTCCTCCCAATCTGACGATGGTTTTACAACCGTCCAAGGAAAGGGCAAGAAGAGGAAGAACAAGAAGCAGAGCTCGTCCCAGGCCAGCAAGGTCGCTGCGCTTGAGGAATTGGATTTTGCTCCCTCGTCGCCCGCACCTTTAGTACCGTCTAAAATCTCTCCCGCTACCCCCGCGACTTGCGCTATAGTAGCTTCCCCCTCCACCTCCCTTCCGATTACGTCATCCGTTAGCTGCGCTACAGTAGCTTCCCCCTCCACTGTTCGTCCGATTGCGTCATCCTCCGCGAAGGATACCCCCGCGCCTAACGCTAAAAAGATCCCTCTCCCGCCTCCCTTGTTCATTCAGGACAAGGGAACGTGGACCGACATATCAAAATGGTGTGTCGACCACAAAATAAATTTCTCCAGCGCCCGAAACACCCAGCAGGGTATTAAAGTCAATTTCCCCACGTCGCGCGACTATAGGGACCTAACCCGTCTTCTGAGAATGAGAGGTGTGTCATACCACACCTACTCACTCCCAGAGGAAAAACAGATCCGCTTAGTGATTAAGCGTATCCCACGCGAAATCCTCCCTTCCGACATTCTAGGGGACCTTCAGTCACAGAAAGTCCCCGTAGATGAGGTCCATCGCATGCACCGCTCTAGAGGCGGAGAGTCATACGACATGGTCCTTGTCATCTGCCCGCCCGTAGAGGGCCATCACCCGATCTTTCAAATTCGTTCCCTGTGCAAGCTCACAGGGTTCGAAATTGAAAAACCCCACAAGAGTGGCATTGTCGGCCAATGCCACCGCTGCCAGTTATATGGTCACTCGCAGAGGAACTGCCATGCTACACCTAGATGCGTCAAGTGCCTAGGTGAGCACGGCACTGCCGATTGCCCCCGTCCAAAGGATCGTTCCCTTTGTACCGACCTTCCCCGCTGCGTCCTATGCGGCAAACAAGGCCACCCGGCCAACTACCGCGGTTGCCCCAAAGCCCCTAAGGCCTCTTCTCCCAATCTGGCCAAGCGTTTCGACGCCCGCCAGCAAAGGGAAGCTCCCTCCTCTTATAGGATTCCCTCATCCCATTTGCCCCAACGACTAAGCCCTCAGAGGCCTAGTCCGTGGAGTTATCTCCACCACCAGCAGTCTTTCCCTGCCATGGTGCCCTCTCAATTTGTAAATTTCCCTCCCCCTCCCCCGGCTCCCCTCCCCCGCCTTATGGATCCCCGTATTCGCGCCGCCGCGCCACCCGCGCCCCCTGCGCCCTCTGCGCCCTCTGCGCCCCTCGCGAAACCCACGCCCGCTCCTAAAGCTACGCGCCCCTCTCAAACCACTCCCGTGGCTAGCCCCAACGCCTCCGTTGACTCGTTCAACGTAATTACGTCAACCTTTTTGGCCTTCGTCTGCCCTCGCGCAAAGACAATGGCCAACGAAATCCTTGCGGCTCATGGCAATCTCCTCCAGATCCAGGCCATCTACAATGCGTATCCGGACATTACGCAAGCCCTAACCTCCCTAGCTACTAAACCCCATTATGGATAACACGGTCTTAGCTAGGTTCAAACCGCGATCCCTAATAATAGGCTATATCAATGCAAACGGCATTAAAAATCAACGCGAAGAGATTGCGGCTTTCCTCCGCGATCATCAAATAGACGTTCTCTTAGTCCAAGAGACTTTTCTAAAACCTTGCAATCGTGACCCATCAATAGCTAACTACCGGATAGTTCGCAACGATAGGTCACGTTGCCATAGAGGAGGTACCCTGATATACTATAAAAAGCAGCTTCACTGCATCCCAATTGACCCTCCTCCCCTCTCACGATTAGAAGTTTCGGCCTGCCGCCTAGGCATGTCAGGCCACGAGCCGATCACTCTCGTGTCGGTCTATCTCCCCCCTCTCGATCCTACTCACTATGAGTAACTCGCTCATTTTAGCGGGTGATTTCAATGCCAAACATCCCTCCTGGAATAGTTCGGTAACTACTACAAGAGGCCGACACTTGTTCGACCTCTCCCACTCCCCTGACCTTTGACGTCATCGCTCCGATGACTCCCACCCACTTTCCGGTTAACGTAAATCATGCCCCCGATATCTTAGATGTGGCGCTCCTTAAGAACGTCAACCTAAGACTAGACTCAATAGAAACTGTTAATGAGCTCGACTCTGATCACCGTCCGGTAGTCATGAGATTAGACCCCCGCATAGGTGTCCGCGACCCCAACTCTCCCCCTATCACTAAGAGGATCACGGACTGGAAGAAAGTAAGCACTCAGCTGAAATCCAACACGTCCCCTCAGTTAGACTCTATTCCCGACCTGTTCAACTCTGTCGCAGACACGACGTCCGCGATCGACTCACTCACTAATCACGTACAAACAGTCCTGAACGAATGTTCAAGGAGGTTCCAGCGACGGACGACCGTCACTGGAGCTTGCCGGACGATGTGCGTGCATTACTGACTGAGAAGAACGCGGCCGTCCGTGCCTACAGCAGCTTCCCCTGCCCCGCAAACAAAGCCCATATGCGCTATTTACAGAGATCTGTAAAGACACGCATACAGGAGCTGCGTGACGCGGGCTGGGACAAGATGCTCGGCGAACTAGAGCCCAACCATCAGGCATTTTGGGAACTTCAGAGGAAACTCAAATCCCCTCAAACTTCCTCCATGCCCCCCTGACCCGACCCGATAAGACCATAGCCTTCGAGGACGTTGAAAAGGCTGAATGCCTGGCCGACACCCTCGAGGCTCAATGCTCACCCAGCTCCCTGCCAGTAGACCAAGCTCACCTCCTAAAGGTCGACGCTGAAGTCGAACGTAGAGCCTCTCTCCCTCCCGTCGATGACCCTGATTGTCCACTGCCTCCCGTCGCTCCAGACGAAGTGCATGACATTATCAAAGGTCTTAAAGCTCGTAAAGCTCCCGGTTCAGATGGACTCACCAATAGGGTGATCCAATTATTCCCTGCCCACCTGATAATGCTTCTGACTACCATCTTCAATGGTGCCTTAAGCAACAACTTCTTTCCCCAGTCGTGGAAAGAAGCCACAGTCATAGGTATCAGAAAGCCCGGTTAACCCAGTACCGAGCCCTCTAGCTACCGTCCCATCATTTTGCTCAAGGTTCTCGGAAAAATCTATGAGAGGCTTAATTATAAGCGCCTCAGAGACTTCGCTGAGACCAAGGGCCTCATCCCCAACGAACAGTTCGGCTTTCGAACTGAGCACTCTAGCTTGCACCAGGCCCACCGCATCATTGAGTTCATAAGCGATGGTTTCCAACGCGGCTCTCTGACGGGTGCAGTATTCTTCGACATTGCGAAAGCATTCGATAAAGTCTGGCACAACGGCTTATTATACAAGCTGTACCAACTCGGTGTGCCGGATCGTACTCATCTTATGGGACTATCTATCGAACCGCGTATTCCGCTATCGTATTGAAGGAGCACTTTCCTCTCCCCGCCCCATTCGTGCAGGAGTCCCTCAGGGCTCCGTGCTAGCTCCCCTCATGTTCACGCTATTTACTAGCGATATTCCAAACCCAGGTAGAAGGGCGCATTTCGCTCTGTTCGCAGACGATACGGCCATCTACTTTAAGTCTAGATACCCCGACAATATCGCCCACACTCTCCAAGGCGCAGTCAATCGACTCGCTGCCTGGTTTCGAAAGTGGCGCATAGAAGTCAATCCCGAAAAAAGCCAAGCGGTTCTCTTCTCGAAACCGCGCACAAGGCTTAGAGACCCCCTCCCCCGACCTCTCACTATGTTCGGTAAGCAGATCCCTTGGGAGATGCGAGCCAAATACCTAGGTGTTTTCCTCGACCACCATCTCACTTTCGCTGAGCACATAAAGAAGGTTCGCTCGCGAGCCGCTTTCGCTCTCGGTAGGCTCCATTCCGTCATAAACGCACGCAGCAAGATGTCACTTAAGTGCAAATTGCGAATCTACACAGCGTGTATTCGTCCCATCATGACTTATGCGGGTGCCGTCTTTGCTCATGCAAAACCCCACCATATCCATAGGTTGCAAACGCTCCAAAACCGATACCTCCGTAGGGCCACAGGCTCCCCCTGGTATGTTAGGAACGAGAGTTTCCATCTCGACCTTAGAATTCCCGCGATCCACCAATTTCTAAAACGCCTTGCAAAGCGTTATTTTGATTCCGCGGTCAAACACCGCAACCCTCTGGTTGTCGAGGCCGCCAGTTATGTTCCAAGTAGGATTAGCCGTACCCGCCGACCTAGGCACATTCTCACCGACCCTGACTACCCCATAACCCCTCCTTCAGGAGAGCAATAGGGCTACTAGTACTATACACAGACACAGACGCCTCCCGTCATTCCGACCTCGCCGTCGAGGTCCTTTGCGATTGCGTCCGCGCCCCCGAGTAAATGATACTCCTCCCCGACCCTTGCTCGATAACGAGGTGCCAGCAGTGGTTTCAGCTGTGCACGTAGCTTTAAATTCCCCGATTAATAATAATGATCAAAACTTTGATCCAGCCCGTCCCATCTTTGATGTCCTCCCTCCAGTGACGCCCTAAGCCGAGGCTCGTACCCCACAGGGGGTTTTGTATGCCCCTGGCTGGAGGCTTTGAGTGTAGCAGCTTAAGGCAACCACAGGATTGACCGGTTAAGTAGTCATGACCTCAGAGGTCAGCTACGAGATGCCCAACAGAACAAAAAAAAAAAAAAAAAAAAACCCTTCTGATCACAGCGGTTAAATCGTTATTTTTGAGTCCAACACAACACACCAATACTAAAAGTGCAGATACAAACCAGACCAATAACATCGGGTAATTTAAATATTTTAATCGCACTTTAATCAGCAAGTTAAGTGATCAGGGTCTAAATATGTCCAATAGCAATATTTTGTACGAACAATTTTTTTCATTAGTGCAAACAAAGTTCAATAAGTCTTTAAGAAAAAAACTATAACTATTTGCCCTAAGTTTTTATTCAGTGACTGGGCAACTAAAGGCATCAGGAAAAATAAGGAAACATTATTTGAATTGTATGACCTTAAGCCCTATATTAACACGGAAACTTTTAATAAGTATGTTGCTACTTATTCTAAAACTTTTAAAAATATCTGCAAAGCAGCTATAGCTTCTTTCATTAGCAACAAGATTAAATCAGCAGAAAATAAAATAAAGAGAGTTTGGAAAATTATTAACCATGTAACAAACAAGAACAAAAAACATAATACAGATTACACACTGGACACTTCCCGCGGTCTCATTAGCGATAACATCGATGTTGCTCAGGAATTTGCAACTCTCTTTACCAATATTCCCATTAAAACTACTGAAACTTTAAATTCTTCCCTCTCACTTGCTATTGATTTATTAAAAGCGAATGTTTCAGCCTGTCCTGTAAAATTTCAATTTAAACATATAAACCCTGTAGTCGTTGTAAAAGCTTTTAAGCAGCTAAAGATTAAAATTACCGAAGATCTGTAGGGTATGTCTACTAAAGTTTGTCAATCAAGTATTGAGACAATTGCACCCTATGTAGCTTTAATAATAAATTTATGTGTAGATCAAGGGATATTCCCGGATTTAATGAAACAAAGTAAAGTTATTCCACTTTTCAAATCCAGGGACAGCAAAGACATTAAAAATTATAGACAGGTTCAGCAAGGTGTTTGAAAAAGTTATGTTAAATGAAATGCTCAATCATTTAAATCGTTATAACATCCTACATGATCAACAGTATGGTTTTACCAAAGGACGATGCACAACCGACGCCGGTGTTACTTTATTAAAACACATCTTTAATGCATGGGAAGAGGCACGAGATGCAATAGGCATCTTTTGCGACCTATCCAAGGCATTTGATTAGATAGATCATGAAATACTGCTCTTGAAATTTGAGCATTACGGACTGGATAAACTGGCGCTGAGCTTAGTAAAATTATATTTGAATGATAGACTGCAGAAAGTTCAAATAAACGGTGTAAATTCATTGGGGTTAAAAGTCAAAATGGGTGTTCCACAGTGCTCGATATTGGTTCTATTCCTCTTTTTAGTATATATAAATGATTTACCTAATTTACTGAAAACCCGACCACAAATGGTGTTATTTGCTGATGACACATCACTTATTTTTAAAGTAAACAGACATGCACAGGAGCTTGCATCGTAAATAACGCTATGCTTGAGGTCCATAATTGGTTTACTGTAAATAATTTGGTATTAAATGAAAAGAAAACTAAATACATAAGATTCGCGTTACCGAATGTTAGAAGTAGTGAATGTCACGTTGGATTGAATAAGGAGACACTAGAATTCGTCGAAAAGACGGTTTTTCTGGGGATAAGGCTTGACTCCAAACTACAGTGGGGTCCTCACTTAACATCACTTGCAGGGCGTCTAAGTTCAGCCGCGTACGCTGTTTGGAAAATCCGCCAACAAACAGACGTGGATACCGTGAGACTGGTCTATTTTAGTTACTTTCATAGCATCATGTCTTATGATATTTTGCTATGGGAACAGGCTGTAGATATTGATTCTATCTTTATTCTGCAAAAGAGGGCCGTCCGCAGACGCAAGTCTCGAAGGGAACTGTTTAAGATAAATTAACATATGACTGACCTTGTCAGTATATATATAAAAACATTATGTTTGTTCGAAAAATGGACATCTTTTTAGTTAGATAAGTGATAGGCATAATATTAATACTAGAAATAGGAACAAACTAGATCAACCACGTTTTAGATTGTCTAAAGTACATACTTCTTTTATGGGGTACTGTGTAAAATGTTATAATATTACTCAATATTCTTAAACTAGATGAGAAGAAATTTAAAACATGCATTAAACGGACACTATGTAGACAAGCATATTATAAGTTGGATGATTATATCGTAGATAAAAATGCTTGGCTTAGTGCTGGTCCTGCTACATGGAAGGCGCACTAGATCCCATGATCCCCGGTCCAAGTGTGGGAAGGGAACACCGGGGTGGTTTTTAGTCAGTAGGAGTCTGACAGACCCCTTCGCCCGCCCCAGGGCGAAGGACATCCATGAGGATTTTCCACCCCGGAAAAAAAAAAAAAAAAAAAAAAAGTGCTGGTCCTGCTCCACAGCCACTAGGCACACAGTTAAAATTTTAATATTTGGATTCGTTCGATTTTCATTCGAATTCGAATCGACAGAAATTGATATTTCTGTTTTCCTGTGTGTAATTGAAGGATTATAATGAATATGGAATCTTCAAGGTGGCACAGCATTTACTCCAGAATGATGTTGCGTTAATTGTTCCGTAAGATTTCAACACAATGTGCGAAGACATTGTCCGAGACTGCTGCAGATGGATGTGCGGTAACTTTTGAACGCATGGATTTTAAGTATTTTTATCTTGGACACGGTATCAAAATGAGAGGTGGAGCGACCTACTTCTTTTTTAGATGGAATACCTACTATCTACTTCTAAGACGTCTGACGTTACATACTTACAGTAATAAAAATGCTTTCTTACATATATGATTTTTTATTTCGAGAAACGTTCAAAATACCCTATATTCTTACTATTTATTACTGAACAGTACATTATTTTATTCGATTGTAATACCGATGAGGCCAACCTACTCACTAAACAATAGCTCGTTTAGTGAATTTGTAGGTTTGATCGTATTTCTCAGTATTCCCGTTAGACGAAGTATAATTAATACTACCACTATATTCTAGAGATCAGAAGGAACGAATCAACATGCGTTTCATTAGTAGAAGCTAAAATTTTTGGCTGACCTAATCACTAAACAAAAAAAACTATCTCTCCTAACGTTATTTTTAAAATGAAAATTTGTTATTCGTTTTTTGTCAAATGATAGGACACCATATTATTAAAGCTAACTCAAAGGACCACCGAGCGAGTTTGTTCTACCAAATGAAAAAAGAATCACGTAAATCAGCTCAGCAATCACGGAAAAATCGGTGTGTAAAAATGAAACATTAATCTATGATAATTTTAATAATGTACTACTTATTATTAAAAAAGTCGATTTACAGCAGAGCAGTAATATGGCATTGAAGATGGCATTGGCTTGCATTTGATCGCGCATGTGATGTTTGACGGCTTATTAATATTTAGTGTAATTATTACTTTAGTATGTATTTATTTGAGTACCAATTTAATCTATTAGTCCCTAATCAAGGTGATTTAGTTGATATCGTCTGCTGATAATCCGCTAGTTCATCATTTACCGATGATTTCGAAACTGCAGCTTATCAGCGACCTCGTGCCCCATGCCCCGCGCCCTGCGCCTCGGGCCCCGCAGCCCGTCGCGTTCTTTTGTAGTGCAGGGCAAGGCTAAAGGTAAGGTCAAAATCGGTTGAAAGCGAGTCGGGATCGTGGAATCAGCACCCTAATTGCGTAACACACGGTCAATCACAATCAGTTTAATTTTAACAGTTCAACAACATTAATTACGTTAATAACGTTGTTGAGCAGACTCTAACATATGAAGCCAAATAAATAAGGAGCCGCCAAACAAAGCCGTGCCACCGGCACTGTGTGTACTGTGTTGAGGTATTTTCCGTGAATATTGATTCCTGCATGATGCATGAAATGAATATCTGCATCTGCATGATAATCAGTTTGGTTTTCGCCCAGGATTGTCCACAGAAAGTGCTATACTGTGTCTTAAGCATGCCGTCAGGTATTATATGGACAGACACACTATAGTGTACGCGTGATTTTTCGATTTGTCCAGGGCTTTTGATCTGGTTGCCTATGACATTCTATGGAAGAAGTTGGAGGACATAGATTTCCCTACAGAACTTATAAACCTATTTAAATGTTGGTATGGAGACCAGATCAATAGCGTTAAATGGGCGGGCAGTCTCTCGAAATCATATGGGTTGGAGTGCGGGGCGAAGCAGGGAGGGTTGAGCTCGCCCCGACGGTGTTCCGACAAGAATATTGGCGATCGCTGCCACTAAAATGGAGGAGAGGTTTCGGGACCTCTTCAGCGCATGCCTTGCGTCTGGAAGGTTACCGAAACCGTGGAAGGAGGGGCAGTTGTGCCTGCTTCGCAAGGAGGGCCGCCAAGTAGACTCCCCCTCGGCAAAATGTTCGAGGGGATAATCGCTGCCCGCCTAAAGGTCCACCTGCGGACTATCGGGCCGAACTTGTCGGACGCTCAGTTCGGTTTTCGGGCTGAGCGTTCCACGGTGAACGCGCTGGCTTGCCTTAAGGGCCAGGTGAAGGAGGCGATGGAAGCGGGGGACGGATCGTTGGCCATGTCATTCGACATAGCCAATGCCTTCAACTCCGTTCCCCACTCCACCATCCTAGGGGCGCTCTGATTCCACGGAGTGCCTCGAAACATGCGCAGGCTGCTGGCCGACTACCTGGAGGATCGGGCGATCCTCCTGGTAAATAGGACTGGCCAAGTCCGGCGGTACGCCGTTGGGGCCGGCGTTCCACAGGGGTCAGTCTTAGGACCTCTCCTCTGGAACGTCGGCTATGATTAGCTCCTGCGGGGAACTCTCCTCCGTGGCACGAGTGTCGTCTGCTATACGGATGACACTCTCCTCACCGCCCGGGGAGGAGCTTCAGGGAGGCGGCCGACTTGGCCTCGGCGGGCGGATCCTTGGTCGCAGGGAGGATCCACCGCCTAGGTTTAACGGTGGCGCTGCACAAGACCGAGGCCGTGTTCTTCCATGGCCTTCGGCAGCGCCCCCCACCTGACGCCCACATCTTCGTGGAGGGCGTCAGAATTGAAGTGAAGGCTCAGATTATATATCTAGCCCTTGTTCTCGACAGCAGGTGGCGCTTCGGTCCACATTTTAGCGGGCTAAAATGTGGACCGGAGTATGCTGGAGACTCCATCGTCGTCCATTAGACGGGGGACCTCGCCACCGCTGTCTTCGGCCGCCGAGCCCTCGACGCGTTTGGGCCAGTCCTGCGAGAATGGCTCAAGCGGTCGCATGGGTTCCTCTCCTTCCGTCTGGTGCAGGTGCTCTCCGTCTGTCTGGTGTTGTTTCGGATCGTACCTGCACCGAATCGGACGGGAGCAGACGCCGTCGTGCCACCACTGTGGCGCGGCGGAGGATGCGGCGCAGCACATCCTCGAGGTGTGCCCATCATGGTCCGAGCTGCGCTGCAGTCTCATCGCGGTGATCGGACCGGACCTCTCACTCCCCGGCTTGGTTATCGCCATGCTGAGGGATGAGAGATCCTGGGTGGCAGTCGCCTCCTTTTGCGAACACGTCATGTCCCAGAAGGAGGCGGCGGGGCGCACGCGGGAGGATGATCCTGCCGCGGCGCCGCTCCGAAGGTGGAGGAGGGGTCGAAGAAGACGTCAATTTGAAGTCATCTCCGATTCCTCTCGGGTGGAAGCCAGTAGGCAACGGGTGCGGGGGCACCCTTGCCTGTATTGCATAGGCCTCCACCAGTGCTGGACGGTAGCCCGTAGCCCCCCAAGCTGGGGGGCATATGGGGCCCGCCACCTAGGCGGGTATGCGCCGGGAGGGCTGAGCCGGTTTCCTACGGCCCTCCCATCACGGCGATGTGGGAACACCGCTGTGTTTTAGTGGGTATACTGTCATTACCGACAGGAGTCCCACATACCCCAACTCGTCCCCTACAAGCGGAGATGCGTAATGCATTTATCAGTGAGAAAAAATAAATAAAAGGGAGGGTTGAGCTCCCCCATACTTTTTAACGTATATGTTGATGCACTAATTGTTGCTCTCAGCAGTCATCATGTTGGTTGTCATGTTAAAGGAGTTTGCCTTAATAATACCAGCTATGCGGACGACATGGTGCTACTGAGCGCATCGGTTTGTGGCATTGGAACATTGTTGCGGATTTGTGAGGTATATACTGAAGGACACGGTCTGAAATACAATGTGACGAAAACTCAGTTTAAGGTGTTTGAGGCCGGCTCTAAATGTCCTATGACAGTACCATCCATCAAACTGTATGGGGTTCCCTTGGTAAAAGTGAACCATTTTAAATACCTAGGGCATCTAGTTACAGACGGTCTCAGGGACGATACTGATATCGAGAGGAAGCGGAGGGCGTTGTCAATTAGAGCAAATATGATAGCCCGCAGGTTTGCATGCTGTTCCAAGTCGGTCAAGCAAACATTTTTTAGAGCTTATTGTACCTTATTGTACACGTGCAGCCTGTGGGTGAATTACACCCAAAAAGCATATGAAGCCATCCGCGTCCAATATAACAACGCATTCAGAGCGCTGATGGTGCTGCCGCGGCACTGTAGTGCCTCGGGCATGTTTGCCCTACTTTCGTCGACTGCTTCTATGCAATTATGCGTAAGCGGAGCGCGTCTCTGTTGCGCAGGGTGCGCGGCAGCCCCAACAGCGTGTTGACGATAGCTGACAGGCTCGACTGTCCGTACAAGCGACACTGCAGTGACTTGCACGTCAACTACAGTCGTCGACCATTAATATTGTGTTAATGTAACTGTTGTATGTAAGGTGGTTTTTATTTTGTATTTTATTGTAATATTGTAATGTTAATGTACAGTAAGCGTTCAAAAGTGGATAGGCACGTTAAGAGTCGTTTTGCTGTGAACACGCGGTATAGTCCGTATATCTGTATGTGTAAATAACACGGCACAAACACCACAGAGAACGCTTTACACACTGTCGTCACGTACTCGCGAAACAAAAATATATCTCCGTCGCTTTTGTTAGACACGATAACACACACGCATCATGCGCGTGACATTGGCCAGTTTATGTCATTGCTAAAATTCAAATTAATCTTATGTGTGCAGATAGCAGAAGGCTTTAAAGAGTTGGTCTGAGATTCGAGCTGGCTTAGGTTCTGATCTCGTAAAGAACAGCACGGTTTTTTTCTTTTCGAAATTTATTATTTTTGTTTTCAAAAATAATATTTTTTTAATATTGCTGCCTTTTTTATTAATTTTGATATTGCAATAAAGGGTTTAGAATAAAAGATATGTGATAACAAAATTAAACAATATTTATTAGATATAGATCTCAAGAAACTTAGAAGCAATTTGTATTATTTTGACATATTTAAATTATGAAATGTTTTAAATTTTAAATGGATTTTTTCGCCATAAAAATTAAGCTTTGATCATGGTCGAAGTAATTAAGCAATAAATAAGAATATTAGACTACTCAAAATGTAAAAAAAAAAACTACTTACAAAATAGGTGATTTTAAGGTTAAATATGGGCAGTTTGTTTACATTAATTATTTTACATTTTATTTGGCTTTAATAAATATTGGTTGGTATTGAGGTTATAGCTTAAGTATTCATTTTCTTTACGAAAAGAAGATTGAAACTAAACCACAGATTTTAATTCTAAAATAATAATATTACTAAAATAATCTTAAACATTTTCGGTCAATTTGCAAGAAATACGACAAACACCATATTTCAATATGGTTTTTGTCGTATTTCTTACATACTTTAAAAAATCGTTACCACAAATTCATGCAATAACGAATGTGTTGTTTATTAAGTTAGAACGGTAAATATTTTAAGGTTAAAATATAGCAGTGTCCCTCTTGAAGTCTTAATATTATCGTGCGAAACTTAAACGTTCTTGTTTATGCCTTTCTGTCAAAAATGGTTTCCTAGCTGGTCTTCAGTGATGCAAGCCTTCAGAGTGCACGGAGAACGGTTCTTAATACCGTGTTTAATAATTCAGCAAAATATCTCGTTGATATGCAACCATTTATTTCATATTTATTCACTATTTGACGTCGCTGCTTCTCGATAACAAGCCTCTTCCTAATATCTCTTAACCTTCACAGTATTTCTCTAGAACAAAGAATAACATCGTATTTATTACACATACTAATTATTTATCATTCACTAATCGAATTAAACCTCATAATAAATTTAAAAACTTTAAAGGCATCTTCTGTCTCAACAATACCTCTGTTCGATCAACAATACCTTTGATTAAGATTTATGTTTAGTCAAATATGAAATATATAAATTATAACACTCACACTTAGTCTGGTTTCATACGATATTTGTGTAAATTACATTCACTTTTACGCAGCGCAATAATATTTGATCTCCGTTCAATATTTATATTTGACTGCATTTTGAAAATAATAACCACAACGCCGCTTTTACTTGTCACCAACAATAACCACGAACCAACAAAGTTCTATTAAATTAATACTCGTAACGAACGGCATCTGTCTACCCTACAGAAATCGAAATAATTTACTTAGTTTTCTGAGGTCTACCTGCTAAACTTTAATATTTATGTGAACAAGACGAATGAACCAAAAAAGAAATGATTATTGAACTAGTCTTTATTTAAAAAATAACAAAAACTACGATAAAAAAATGACGAGCTAACCGCACGTGAGATTCGAACCCTCTCGGCTCGCCATAATCGCATATACCAAAGCAGGTTATCCACTGCGCTAGCATGCTATATACAGTATTGCTCGAAATTATGAACTAGTATGAGTTGCAGACAAAGTAAGTTTGCGTGTGTGTAACAACTTATAGAAGAAGGTCGTAAGTCAAACCGCAGCGTCAGTCTATTGGTTTGTGAGTTTGCCTATGGACTTTTGGTTGATACTGTACTGTTTGATTAAGGTATGTATGATAATTGAATTTTGTATATTGTGTATGAGTCATTGTAACTCGAATGAATAAATGAATAATAATAATAATTAATTATAATTATAAGTTAATATTAAGTTAGGATAAGATTAAGATATGTACGCTATCGCAATAGGTTACACTGTAATAATAGATGTAAGTTGGAAATAAATAAATAATAATAAAATGAAATGAGGCACCAACTGGCAGGCATCATGGCAGGCATCATCCCTATTCGCACTATGTCAGTACTCTCAAGGATAGCCCCCGATTGGTGCAAGACTATTGCAGGATATGGAAACAAAGATATTGGATTATGGGTTGCGGTGGCTAAGTGAACTGTTTATCTAAAACTATGGAAAGATTATGGCCCCTGTCTGACCAATATTTTATATGTAATAAAATACACTGGAACATGGCAGCATACTCAATAATGGGCCCCCGATAACAGTCGCTAGAACAAAGTATCGTAGCGATAAGGGGGCAACATGTCCCGAGGTGCTTATGAAGAGTGGAGATGGCTATCAGGACCTAAAAGTACGGTCAAGATCCCTACCAGCATCTTACTGGAATACTAACTTCGTCCGACTACGTTTGCTCTTGCGAATCTCCACTCAAGCCGGCCAATAAAGGCAAGAATGAGGTGGGAGCTCTGTTCCTCGTCAGTGTTCACTCCAGCCGGCCAATAAAGACAAGCCAGAGGTGAGGAACGAAAGACTTCTCCCGGGAGATAAGGTCCATGGGGTCGCTACTGCCCAACAATTCACCACATGCTGCCCTGCAGGTTTATGTATCTGTTTTGGTCTGGCTCCTCACACTAGACCTATTTCGGCAAAGTAAACTCTACCGACACAGACCCAGAGTTCAAAAGCTTGCAAGCCCCACCACGACGTCAACGTATTGATACGACCGTTGGGCTATTATTATTATTATTAAAGGCCTTCCCATATTCAATTAAAGCTAAATATAGGGGTTGTTGGAGTTTTTCAAATTTTTCAGTGACTAGTTATAAGATATGAATGTGGTCAATAGTGCAGAAACCCTTCGAAACCTGTTTCACTGGTTGGTTTCTATCTTTGGTTCTATTCTCTTGCTTAAACAGGCTGCGAACAGTTTGTACATAGTGGGCAGAAGGCTGATAGTTCGTTAATTTCCTACATCTGATGGGTCTCCTTTCTTGTACAAGAATACTATTCTGAATCAATGATTTCAAAAGGTCTATATAAATATGTCTATGTTCTGAATTCAATCCATTTCGTAGGCACGTTTTTTTCTTGAAGGATTTTGTTAAAAAGAGTTGTAAGCAGGCTAGCCAGAATAAACGTACTGAGCTTGAGATCTTCGTTTGGTATATTTTGGTGCATGTCCGGAACTTTTTTCTTGTTTAAGTCTTGTTTAAGGGGGATGCGCTAACGTAGGCCATGAAATTCAAATTTTCTTTTGCAATTTGCAGGTCAGTGTCAGGTTGTATTTTGATTAAAATATGATTCGCGACCGTAACAAATATGGCTTTACAGAATTATAATCATTAGAATCAGCAATCTCTTTAAGTTAGCATAATCCAATCCTTGTACAAATATTGGAAATAATTGGCATTAGGGGGAAACAGCTTAGCCTTTTGACCGATTACCTAACCGACAGTACTCAATGTTTTAAGGTTGGTCCAGCCCTACACTATTACTGATCATTTATTGACCTATGGCGTTCCGCAGTTCTTGGACTGACCCTATTTTTCGTTTACATAAATGATTTCCTTTGTCTAAGCTCATTTCATGGAAAAATAATCTCATATGCAGATGACACGGCCCTCATTTTCGCTGCTAAAACATGGAATGAGACCAACTAGCCCAAAACAGTTTTGATTTGGTAAAAAGGTGGCTTTATGATAATGTACTTACTTACCCTAAACGTTGAGTAAACGAAGTACCTGACCTTTTCGATCCGTACTTCTTAACAAACGAGTCTAAATCTAATCGCACATAACTGCTCCCTTGACACTTCGGTTATTTTAAATGTTCAAGCAATCCTTTGGAACGTACAAAGACAATTAAATATTTGAATGTCGTAATTGATGAAAATGTTAGTTTCAAAGCACACATTCAACTGCTGAGTAAAAGGATTTGTAAGCTTACCTACATTTTTAAAACATTGAGACATGTGGTCAACCCTATAATCCTACAACAAATCTATTATGCGCTTTGGCAGTCACTGATTACATATAACAAACTCTCATGGGGCGGTGCACCGAAGACTACGATAAAGCAACTTGAGGTCTTTCAAAGAACCATACTAAAACTATGTACTTTTAAGCCTTTCCGATACTCTACCACGCTTCTTTATGAATACTGTGAGGTGCTAACTGTGCAACAACTGTTTGGTTTAAGCATTGTTTCAAAACAGCATACTATATTGGAGTACAATCCAACCCTAATAAGGCGGAAAGGTTTATCAGTATGCAAGAGGTTAAAACACTTTTTTTAAACGTGAAAACTTCTTTGGGCCGTTGGGCATTTTTGAGATGGGACTCAACCATTGATTTCACGACACTGTAACGACACCTCATTTTTGTAAACGCGATTGTGCTCTTTATTTAGATAAGGTAATAGACCAATGCTCTATACAAGTATTTTTCTTCTTCTAGGCGATCGTGTTTAAACCATAGACATTTAATAAGTATGGACTGGAAACAGCTACAAAAAAAAGGTGCATATCTACAAGTCTACAACTCAAAATGTCTCTTAAAATGGCTGCCAATGCTAGGGTTGTGTCATTCAGGGAACATAGTGTTACTATTTCGAGTATCGATACTAGTACGTAATAGTTTTACGAATCTTACTAGATATCACGGTTGAATCATATTAAAAATTATTAGCTAATAGTCCGTTGTAACAGGAAAAAACGAGTATTGACAATTATAATTTGATTTATAGAATTATTACTTAGCAAATAAAGTTTTCACAAATATTTGTAACGCAAACCTAATGTTTGGCAAGTGAACGTTTAAACAAAGCCAAATATTTAGTATCGAGTGAGCATGGAAGTCTTATGCCTGTTTTCACCTTCACTAAATGACACTTAAATGAATCCCTAATAAAAGTTCACTGTTGAATTTTCAACGGTAGACTCAGCGCTGAGAGTTGAAAATCCAACAGTGCAGTTTTATTTAGGTATTCATTTAAGTTTCACTTAGCTGTCGGTGAAAACGGGCATAAGTGAATAAAATTTTTAACAAGTTTATCATAAATGAACATTCGGAATAATACACATCCTTACATATTATAAAACAAAGTCCACCGCCGCGTCTTTCTGTTTTTCTGTCTGTCTGAACGCGAAAAACTCAAAAACTACTAAACGGATTTTCAATCAATTTTCACTAATGGACGGAGTGATTCATGCGAAAGGTTTTAGTGTATAATTCATTAAGGTTTTGTGTAAATTGGCTGAAATTTGACGATTATTGTTGAAGATGTCGGAAAAAATCATGCGGACTGGGAACTTTACTAGCGTGCGCCGCGGAAATCATAAAAGTTACATAAAATGTATGTTCTACAGTATTGTTCATCTTAAAAACTTCAACAAAAAAATCGTATACACATCATAAAACTCTGTGGAACGGTCTCTCGGTGCTATGAACCAAAGAGTACAGTTTGCTGTAAACCACGGGCCGGACCTAGCAATATCATTTCAGCGCAGCGAAGGAACTAGTATCAGAAACTATTACGGCAACGGTACAGCACTATTTCACCATGACATATCATTGTAAACAAACGAATGAAATTATGAAATAATAAAAAGGTCTGTTGGACGGAAATAAACCCATTATATTAAAATTTAAGCCGTATTTAATGATCGCCTAGCATTTTTTTCATCGAAAGTTTATTACTTTATGTACTATTATTATTGCATGAAAACCGGCGACTAACCTGTGCAAAGTCAATTAAGGTTGATTTTCCTTCTTTCTTGCACCACACTTCACAATACAACACACAGGCATGTTGAATTGGTGTTTTCCAACGTATATATGTAGTTTTAAAGGAAAACTCCTCGTAATTTTCTCACAAATCTCAATAAAACAAAAAGTAACAACCACTTGACAGCAGAACTACCATGAACTTGTCGCGTATTATGGCGGATATGGCACTTACCTACAACTGTCACTAGGTACGTCTCAACAAAATGTTGCCATTATGAGGAACAACTGAAATATTGTTGTCTCTTTTATCAAATACGATTACCGCATTAGAAAGAGTGAAATAACACGATATTTCACATTTTAGTTCGCATTTCACCCATATTTGTATAAGCAAATTTATGTATAGAATATCGCAGCGCCTCCGTGTTTTTTCTATCTCAATGGTTTAAACACGTCCGAAACACGTCCGTCGCCATCTTTGAATAGCGTATTCACCACAGACTTTTTAAAACGATCATTCCGGTGCGAAACGTTTTCAGATGTTTAACATGTGATGTTATATTGCTTTTCTTATCTTTTCTCTACCCTCTTTGTAAATAAGAGCAGGAAGGTATAGTTTAAACAGGCAATCTGGCGCGTTTTTTTCGACCCGGAATACGCAAACTTTGGTTGCGTTCCGAGTAGAGTCTGGCCAACGAAAGCTGTCCAAGAAAAAAGGCGGCAATTTTAAAAAATCAAGCGCTGCCAACCCCGGTTATACGCTGCTTAAACGGAGTTGATACTTATTATTATTCTAAACTAATAAGCAATATTTATATCAGTATTTCATATTGGAACGTTACGACTGTAATAACATTATTGAAAAATGCCAGAGCATAGCCAGGGTATGGCATTTTTTAACTTCTGCATGCATTGAAGTCCACAGCTCAACTTCCCGGGCACGACATTTTATCGAAGGGATGAATTAAAAAAAAAGTTATTACTAAACGTTTATTTGATGGAATAGATAGCACCGATACAATTAAATCAACACAAGAAAGGAGTTAGGAGTCATAATTGAAATCAGATTCCAAGTACTCTACACCTGATATTATAGAATTGGCTTCACTGCTTTCTTCACTGCTACTGCTAGTGCCTCCAACATGTATTATGAAGGGTTTAAGTTCGGTATCAATAAGACGATCCCTTAATTTTTACTGCTCTTCAACATGAAGTACATGATCGGTGTACTTCTTCCAGTCATTAGCCATTATTGATGCAAACATTATTTTATTAAATTTTGCATTTCGGACCCTGGTATTCCTATATTTCTACTTGACACTTTTCTCTCCGCCTGACTCCATACAAGCTCAATAGCGTTGAGGTCGCAATGTTACGGTGGCAGCAACAAAATTTCGTGATTCAAGATATGACTGTATTTTTTAGGACTTCTTCTGCTTCGTAAACAACTGCAGGTTTATTATCTTTCACTAGACACATTAGTTCTGATTTCGTATGATATTCTTCAAAATGAATATTATTCTCTTGAAGCCATATACGGAGATTAGATTTAGAATCAGACATAGTAGGAGATTTGTTCACTTGTTTTACATGATAACTTGCATTGTCCATCACAAGTACACTGGGTTTTGTGAGATTTGGTAGCAACATTTCTTCAAACCATTTCACGAAGTTGGTAGAATTCATACCATCATGGTAGTCAGCTGATTTGGATTTTGTACTAAATACCAATAATGCGCCTGGCACAAATCCTTCCTCCGATCTTGCATGCACAATGATATGCCTTTTACCTGATGAAATTTTAGTAGTGACACCACTTGTTGAAGGTCCTTGCCACGATTTTTTTACTTTATAGTTCTGATGTACATATGTCTCATCAAGGTAAATAATCTGTTTACTTTCTAGTCTTTTTTGATGTATTGTTCTCAAGAATCTGTGTCTCCATGCTGCAATTTCATATTTTTCTCTAAGTAAAGCCCGTTCATTTTTATTGTTTTGGAAGTCAAATCCGTTCTTATGTAAAAAAATTCTAAGGATTTCGCGACATCCCATAAATCCAATTGCTTCCTTCAGATCATTGTGCAGGCTTCTCAGTATTGGGACTTGTTTTTTTACTGCATAAAATGAGTTTATTTGTTTCTTATAGCAGAAATGTCAAAATTATCCAAATTAGAAACTATTGCTGAATGTGGACGTTTTTTCCCGGGAGTATTCCAATGTCCTTGATTTTGAGACGCTTCAATTTTAATTCTTCTTAAGGTCTTCACACTTACATCTGAAGAGAACAAGTACAAAAATTGGGTAAGAGTATAATAATACCAACCATAATATATAAAATACAAAAAAGCATATTATTTAATTTAGTCATTCATCCACACGTCATTATCCATTTGGTTTAAGACATTTATTTCTCAAAGCATAAATCTTGTAAGTTGACTGATAAATCTATAATTTTTTCATTAATGTAGTATAGGTACCTATCATTGAAGATATTTTTTCTAAATATTGTGTTTCACTAGTAAACATTTCATTATTTTCGAGAGTTTTCAATTTCTTTACTGTTTCCGCAATTGTAAGTTTTGTTTCCTCGTAGTCGTTGTCGTCGTTAATATTATCTGAAAAGTAGATACACCGTGAAAAATATTGCGTTTTTTGTAAATAAGTCAAGAAGAGTATCAAGATGTTTCAAAGGAAATTCAAAAAACTAACCTAAAAGTGAAAAGATTGAATCCAGTCGTCGTATTTTCTCTGCAAAGGAGACGGGCGAATCTGGGCCTAACGTTACACAAATGAAATATTTATCAATATTTTGTTTCAGTTTTTTTGTGGTCAATTGTAAAATATTAAGCAGTTTTATAATGGGATAAGAAATTAAATATTTTTAATCAAATTAATACTGACTTCCCTTATTTTCATATTAAAACAATGTCGCCATATGATATAGGTAAGTTAATAGATATGCCATCGATTATTATTACAAAAATAGAATGAATAATTAATTAATTATTTAAAATATTAATAATTATTCTTTATTACATAAGTTTCAATAAGACACATATATTTTTAAAATAATGGTTTATGTAATGGTCGTAAAAATGAATTGCTTCATAAATCGATTTCACAATAGATTGTCAATGTTTTAATATACAGGCAACAAAGCGGAACTTATGTCAATGTCAGTGTCAGGTCAAAAACTCAAACGTCAATCATCACATCATTCGCTTCGTTCGTTGTCTTTGCGGCGGTACGTTAGTGGATATTTTCTGTTGTGTTTTCGTGTGCTATAATTATTAATATTCGATCAGTGATCTAACGACTTTGGCTACGTATAAAGCATTCTGACGGTTATTGCTTTAACCATTTAACGAACGACACACGTATTTCTTACAACGGACTCAGAATAGACGATATTTTAATTGTTTATGATGATGTGGATGATGAATAAATCATTAAAAGAGAAAGTGTTTTTAATTCATACTCCCTTTGCTGCTACCTCTAGAATCTAGTTGGAAGGCGTCTGAACCTTCAATGTGTCCTACAATAAATTAAGGTTAACTCTAGTCAACAATAAAGTCAAATAGTTATTTTCTTGAAGTATTATGTGAGAGCTCAGTGTATAATCTTAGGTTAGAGGTTATTTTCATACAAACCAATGTCATCCTATATTTTCTTTCTCCCATGGAGCAGTCTTAAATAATTTGGTTTTAAAAAAATGGTAATAAGGGTATAAATAAAATAATGCAATAATTGTTACTGTAACATCAGACCCAACTTTCTAGGAACTTTCGCCCGTCTCCTTTGAGCATTACGGACTTGGAAAACTTGCGCTTAGTTTAGTAAAATCTTATTTAAATGGTAGACAGCAGCAAGTTTAAATAAATGGTGTCAATTCACTTGCTTTAAAAGTAAAAACGGGTGTACCACAAGGATCGATATTAGGTCCTTTCCCCTTTTTAGTATATATTAACGATCTGCCCCATTTGTTAAAAACCCAACCACAAATGGTGTTATTTGCTGATGATACTTCCTTAATTTTTTAAATTAATAGACGTGCATCAAATCTTGACGACGTAAATAACGCCCTGCTGCAAGTCCAAAATTGGTTCACTGCTAATAATTTAGTATTAAATGGTATAAAAACTAAATGCATAAGATTTTCTTTACCAAATGTCAAAAGTAGTAATTGTGAGATAGTATTGAATCAAGAGAAACTAGAATTTGTCGATAAAACTGTTTTCCTGGGGATCACGCTCGACTCAAGGCTTCAATGGGGTCCTCATTTAACATCCCTTTCAGGACGGCTAAGTTCAGCAGCATATGCTGTGAGAAAAATACGTCAATTTACTGATGTATATACCGCGAGGCTAGTCTATTTCAGTTACTTTCATGGTATTATGTCGTATGGTATTATACTATGGGGTCGGGCTGCAGACATCGAGTCTATCTTTATTCTGCAGAAAAGAGCCATCAGAGCCATATATGGCCTCCGCAGGCGCGACTCTCCAAGGGAACTGTTTAAAGATATTAACATCATGACGGTACCTTGTCAATACATCTATGAAAACATTATGTACGTAAGGAAAAATCTACATCTTTTTAGTAAAAGAGGTGCATGACACAATTATATCACTAGAAATAGGGACCAATTAGTTCAACCAGGTTTCAGATTGGCTAAAGTGGACTCATCTTTCATGGGGTACTGTTTAAAATGTTACCATAAAATACCTCCCCACATACTTCAACTGAATGAAACGAAATTTAAATCTTATATAAAACGCACACTATGCAGCCAAGCATAATATTATAAGTTGGGGAATTACATCGCTGATTTAAATGCTTGGCTAAACGCTGGTCCTGCTCCACAAGGGCGCATAAACTAATTGATTACCATTTGAAAATACTGTTGGAGTTGGTGAAGATTTAAAAACTACTCATCTTTGCATTGTATAAATTCAATCCCTTAGCATTGTATAATTTCATAACATGTGGGAGTACTATGTACCTACTTTAAAGCTACCATTTACTAGGTTCGTCTTTCATTGACTTTAATGTGCCCTTGCGGCTGAGAATATGTCATGCTCACTCTAATGTCTCGCTGACGGTGGCGTGTGTGATGGATCATTGAGCACCCTTCAAAATGGTTGAGCTGAATGGTGCTAATCCATGCGTCAAGTTCGTGAACGGGCGCTGTCAGTAGGGACTGGTCATCTGCTAGCTGCCATGGCTTATTTTAATTTGATTTTGGAATTGTTTTATTTGTTTTATTTTTTATTACGGACGCTTTTATCGTTCTGCATCGTTCTCACATTTATAACTTTAACATGAATGATGTAACCAATATTTTGTAAACATATTGTGATTTAAAAGAGTGTCCATGGAGTTTCTTGCCCGTTTTTCTCCATAGGTACCTACTACGCTTTGGAATGGGCAACTAGCTTCATATTTCTGACTGACCGACCCCTTGACAATTCAAAAGTGCCTGTAATTGGTTTATTTGAAATAAATGCTTTGAGTTTGAGTTTGAGTTTAACAAACTCATTTGTCGTCGTCTGTTACGTTTTTATTCGTAGCTGGTGAAAATAATCGAAGTACGACCCAACTCCGGCCGGGCTTCTCGTTTGGTTCAAACGACGTTCGGCCTATCCCTAATAAAGTAATTTGCATTGATTGTAGGTACGCCAAATAAGTTGTATAGTAGAGTAGTATAGTTTTTGTTGTTTGTTATGAGTATATATCTAGAATCACAACAAAAAAAAAGTTTTTCAAAGGGTCACCCCAATAAACCCTACCAAACCAACTTAGTAATAAATTGTAAAAATAGTTTAAACCGGTCAAAAGTAGTATTGACTGATATTTACAGTTAAAAGACGGATTTTGAGCGAGTCGCTGATCACAATCATCGATTCATCGCAGAGAGTCCGAGGCATGTCCTGTGCAAGGTGTCCGGTGCGTTCTTCACAACTATCGATCGACGACGCCGGGCGCCGGCACCTGCTATCGGCTCCTCACTGGCCCTGAGCTAGCCGCCCGAGCCCTGAGCTGACCTTCTGCGGAATTGGTAGACTTTGCCCACTGACTATACTAGTCAGAGACTTTTAAAAATTACGAAATTGTTAGTTTAAATTTATTGTGATTAGATAATGGTATGTCGTACGGTGGATATAAAAGGGCTGAGAGCGATGCACAGTCAAAGTATTCACAAAATGAGCCCTAGCATGAAGTACTTGTTGATGTTGTTGCTGGCGGCGCTAGCAGCGCAGGCGCAGGCCGAAGAGTCCATCGTGCTGCACTACCACGAGACCGTTGGCATCGCGGAGGCGGCGCGCATCAAGCAGGCCGAGCTCGCCACCGACTTCGACGGCTCCCGGATCATTGGGGGCGCGGCTGCTGCTGTCGGCACCTATCCCTTCTTGGTATATATTTCAACTATTATTATATCTAAATCCGATATAGTGTACAAATAATTCGGGCTGACCGAACGGTTTGTGTGGCGCAGGTGGGGCTGGTGATCACGTTGAGCTCGGGTGGCACGTCAGTGTGCGGCTCGTCCATGCTGAGCAATACGCGCGCGCTCACAGCGGCGCACTGTTGGTGGGACGGCCGCAACCAGGCGCGCCAGTTCACGCTGGTGTTCGGCTCGGTGCGGCTATTCTCCGGCGGCACACGCGTGCCCACCTCCAGCGTGCAGATACACTCCGGATACAACCCCAACAACCTCAATAACGACGTCGCCATGATCTCCTTCAGTTCGGTGCCTTACTCGAGTAAGTAGTGCTGCATGAAGCGTAGGACACTCACGCCGAGCACTGCCCCCGAGCTGACGATGCAACTCTGTTACAGATGTGGTGCGCGCGGTGGCGCTGCCGAGCGGTGCACTGCTCAACAGCAATTTTGCGGGCTCGTGGTCGCAAGCAGCCGGCTACGGCAAGACCAGCGACGGTAAGTAGCCGCGTGCTGCTTATTTTAGCATACATTATATGCATTATAATAATCGTAATGTAGCGGCTAGGGCTGCGCAGACCGTTAACGGATAGGTAGGAATAACAGTAATTAAAACAGCTTGATAGTTTATACATTTATATTGTAGGTAAGTAGTAGTAACACGGCTAGGTCGTGGGTAAGGTCCTGACACTGAGTTCTGAGCACTCGCACACTTAGATAAGGAAGGAAGGGTACCGTCCTTGGAAGCACATGGTAGACGTGGGGTCCTGTTCAGCACAGGCACCGTAGTAGGCCGGACGGCCCTCTTAAGACGCTGGTAGTGAACGCCCGTAGCAAGTAGAGGTCGCCTGACAGCACAGGCGCGCGGCGGTAGGCCGCAGGTAGGCAGGCCGTCGTCAGCGTGCAGAATTGAGCAAGGGGCAAGAGCCCTCAGCCCGTAAAGAGAGCCCTGAAAGACGCGGTAGAAAGCGCATGTCAGATGCGGTGCGAGTAGCAGCAAGCCGCATGCGATGTGCTAGCCAAGCTCTTCCCAGCGACCAAGGCACGGTATGGGAAGTAGAGTAAGCAGTAGCTTAGCACATCGCAGTGGCTTACAGGCAGTGAGACAGAGTGCAAAGCTAGCGTGGCACAATGACAGATGTAAAGTGAGGTTAGGTATGCGACACGCGAGCATAGAATACAAGGCAAATATCTATTTGCCTTGTATTCTATGCTCGCATGTAAGCTATTAATGAGCCATCTGCTATCTTAGCATGGCTCATTAATAGCTTATTAAACAATATCACTAATGTGGAACTCACCCTAGGTCGGGGCACAGATAATCCTGATGGTCAAGGAATACCTTCTGCTAAGTTTATAGTGATGCACAGTGGAACGAATGTATGGAAGCGGTTGGACGTAGACATGTCCGAAAAATAAGAGTAAAATTATGACAAACTAATGATGCCATCTTATTCGATTACTTAATGCCTTCATAAATTGTGGTGATGAATTTCTTCATAACTCCCATATTTCGGGAGTAATTTGAGAAAATGTGAAATTTTACTATGAAAATGAGTGTATTGAGCTCTCTCCCTCCTGATTCCGGGCTTGTTTCAAGTAGCGGTCTCTAATATCGTAATGCTATTACTAAGAGCTATATTTAATACTAAGACACATAGTGCGCCAAATGTGCACTTTCTGGGATAAAAGGAAATGAAAATTAAAAAAAAAAAACGTTTTTTCCCCATTTGTATTTACTTTAAACCGCAGACAGACTTATTAAGAGGTCTATAAATATATTATATATATACAGAAATATATATTAACAAAAATATTCACAAGAACTGATGAGAGTATGACTTTTAAGTAAGTTGATAATAAATTACCTAGTTTCATTAAAAGTACAATAAATAATTAAGACGTAAGCTCTAATTTACTAAGTTACACATTTTAAAACAATAACATCATTTAATTATCTTCGTCATCATCATCATCATCAATTAATTCAAATTCAGAATCGATGTCCGCTAAATCATTTATGTTAACAAATTCGATATCACTTTTCTCAGAATCCGTAAGCTCATAAAATTCCTTAAAAGAAGATTTTTTTACAAACTTATTTCCTTTTGGACGGATACTTGTAACAAGTGGATCAGAAGACAGTAAAAGATTGTGCATAATATCTTCATTGCATGAGATACTGCTATGCTTTCGAGAATGCCCCTCTCTATATTTTCTAAAATCTTTATTTCTAGCCTCAGATGCCTCTTCGGATAGAAAACCAATGGGCACAATTGACATGTTCTGAACTATGTCTGGCCCATGCATTAAAATTTTATGAAGTGAAGAAGGCATATAATACCATGGGTATAACTCCACGTAAAGCTTAGCAGTATCAAAGCAGAACTCTCGGAATTTAGTTACGTTGATCTTCTCTCCTGATGAAATACACTGCAAGATCACACAGATTTTTCTTAAAAGCATAGCATCTATTCCGGTCAGTTCAGCAGATTTAGTGTAGTTTTCAAAAAATCTCCTTGCCGAGTTGCCATTGTTGGTGGATCCACTGCCTTGTTTCACAACATCGAGAAGTAAGCCCGTTTCTCTTCTTACAGCCTCTTGAACTCTTTTCTTCCTGTCATCAACTTGCCTTTTTGCTATATCACCCCTTACTTGCCATGATTTTATGTCTAATTTGTAGGAAATGTGTAATAAGCATTCCATTGAGCGAATCCAAGCGTGAAGGGTGCTTAAGCTATATTTATACATGTCCTCGTTTGCGTGTTTATCTTTGATTAACTCTAAATTATTCATTTCTTTAGGACAAGCCTTGCATATGTCACACACTGAAGCTGCTGTATTGGATATAATGGAATGAATTTTACCATCAATCATTGTCAACAGCAGTTGGTGTTTGACACTAATTCCATCAGTGATGGTGGATGGAGTTAAGGCTTCAATCTCTGCTTCGATTTCAGCCATCTCTCTCTGCACATTTTCTTTGGTTTCCTTTATAAACTTAAACAATATTGGCCGGCAAAATGAAGTGGAAGATGGTCGCTCGTTTTCCCAAATTGTTACACCTTTTGAGACGAGCCGCAGTGGTACAAGACTAATCATAAAATTACTAGCAAGATCGATTTGCTCATCTTCACTCGTCCTTTGATGATAAATGCTTTGGCTAGATGATCCGTCAAAACCCCATTTGCTGGTCAATACGAGCTGTTGATTGGGATCAACAGGGGTTTCTAACGACCTAATAAGTCTTCTTGAGGTTAAATCCATCAAGGCTTGTAATTTGATTTTTGCAGAGCTCTCTGTAACTGTGAGATCTTCTTTGGCCGGATAGCACTTAATTTTTTCTTTAACCAACATGTAGTAACTCGGGTATTGAAGAGCTCCTTCTTGAGTGTTGAAATCCCGAAGAGTGTTATAGCGCCATTTCGATAAGTTCATCGATACATAAAGAGCCAATGCCTTCAAAGGGGATATTTCCCGTACCTGAATTGATTTACCTTCAATGAAGGCTTTGATTTTTGAGGCCTCTTCTGGATTCTCCGTCAAGTATTTCATAACATAAGCTGTATCGCTTTGTCCTGCCTTTTGAAGCGCCCTTTCGGCCGAAAACATAATTTCAGCGCTGCTACTGCTGCATGAAAGACTATCTTCAGTGGTGCGTCTTCTTTTTTGCCGGTTACTAAGGTCCTCAAAAGATTTACGAGGACTAGGATGTGTACAAGTTGAAGCATCAGATTTAGCAGGAGAAATTATGGGCTCGATGACGTCACTTATATTTTCTGTAGAAGGTTCCATATTTTCATTCTGTAATTCCGGCCATTGAATTGCAGCCTGTAGCCAAATCTCATGTTTCTTCCGAAACTTATCTGTGCTTCTTCCAGACTGTGTCCATTTTGCATAAATGCGGTAGCAAAATCGACGACACCAGTCTTTTAAACTTGTTTCAGCACTTTCACATAACTGAACACAACTGTTATCTTTTAAAACACTGAACAAATAGTTAAAGTCGCGTAAATCTTTATGTGCGCGTGCGCATAAAGCAACGTGAATATCAAGATTTGTATTAAAATTTGGAAAATACATTGCGAGATTAGCTTGGATACAACGAGGTGTAAATCAACACTGATTTTAAAGTTACTAATAGTGACCTATTTATATAAAATCCAGGTATCCCAGGTATCCTTTGTTAAATATTGCAAGGTAATTAGTTATTGTGATAATTAGTAAATGATGCATGCTAAATTAGTGTATTAAGAGCCATTTAGTAATTAAATAATAGCAATGTTCTTATCAGTAATCATTAGTGCATCAGTTTTATATGTAAACCTTAAGTCCCTAATTATATATCCTAATTAGCTTATATCTTCTCTAATTGGCTGATCAGAAATGTTATTGTAATAAGGTAAACCTTTAGAAAAACGGTTTTAATCAACAAAATAAACAAAAAATTAAAAAATTGTGTTATAAAATAAACATCACTCTTTATCCCAGAAAGTGCACATTTGGCGCACTATGTGTCTTAGTATTAAATATAGCTCTTAGTATTAGCATTATGATATTAGAGACCGCTACTTGAAACAAGCCCGGAATCAGGAGGGAGAGAGCTCGATACACTCATTTTCATAGTAAAATTTCACATTTTCTCAAATTACTCCCGAAATATGGGAGTTATGAAGAAATTCATCACCACAAGTTATGAAGGCATTAAGTAATCGAATAAGATGGCATCATTAGTTTGGCATAATTTTACTCTTTTTTTTCGGACATGTCTACGTCCAACCGCTCCCATACATTCGTTCCACTGTGTGATGTGGTTAGTTACGTACTAATTGTGATTTTTAAGCATCGCTCGACTGTTGAGACCGCTCACAACGCTACAGTAATTAAATTAATGTAGGTACGTATATTCTAGTTTAATATTTGTACCCTTTCTTTGAACATTGTGCAATGATCGTGTCCACACTGCAACAGCCGCCGGCATCTCACAGAGCCAGTTCCAGAGCCACGTGTCGCTGCAGGTGATCACAAACGCGGCATGCGCGCAGTTCTTCGGCAGCATCATCACGGCATCCACGCTGTGCACCAGCGGCGCCAGCGGCCACAGCGCGGTGGGCACGTGCAGCGGTGACTCCGGCGGCCCGCTCGCCGTTTCTAGCGCCGGCCAGCGCGTGCTGGTGCGTTCTGACTCCTGCCACAGTGCTACACTCTCGCTTACGTCACTTGTCTAAACGGTTGTCATTTGTCAACAGATTGGTGTGACGTCATTCGGCTCATCGCGCGGCTGCCAAGTTGGGTTCCCATCCGGATTCGCTCGGGTCACTTCCTTCTTGACTTGGATACAAGCAAGACTCTGAACACGATTGCCCACTCTACGACGAATTTTGTACTTTTATTCATAATAAAAATGAAACAATCACCAATTAAAGTGCGGTTTTGAGAACCTTTTTCATTTCAACCTCACGTAATGAACAATGGACTCAGTTATCTCAAACCGAGTGCTACCATGTACGTCATGTTTCTTAAACTAGCTATATTCACATTGACTTGGTTGAATATGCACACAAAAACACACAAATTTAGGTAAATGTGGGAATAAGGACTAAAAAGGGCTGCGGTCTAAGGAATAGAAATTGGAATATCACAAATCTGGTTTATTATCTACTAGCTTCTGCCCGCAACAATGTTCGCACCAATTCAATTCAAAATATTTTTATTTCACATAAACCTACATGGGCACTTATGAAGCGTCATAAGCTAGGTGCACGGTTCCGATTGGTCGTTTTCTATGGAGAAGAGCCAGAAAGAAACTCCACGGCTACTCTTTTAAAAATAATTGGCTTTTACAATTCTTTCAAATAACAGTGTGACTAGGTATGGGAGAACAGTGTAGGTCTTTCAATAAGTACCAGGTACTTAAGAAAATAGAAAATGGTCAACAAAGCTACAGTCCACTAAGCATACAGCGTTCACACATTCACAAAGTAGAAAAGAATCTATACAAAAAATATATAAATGAATACTATATAAGCCACTAATAAAGAGTTGAAATTAACTCGTAGGTATATAATGTCAAATAATAGGATGAACATAAAAAAAAAAAAAAAAAAAAACTTTATTTCAGACCTTGATTCGATTGTAAAAAAAAAACCATGGTAATTTGAGAGCAGTTAATAGACTTTTAAATAATTATGCCGTTAATGAGATACCAGGAAAGCCACATGTGCAGAAGGAATTATTGCCAAACTTCCTTGTCTTCAACATAGTCTTTAATTTTATAATATGCTTTCTTGATAAGGACACGTTTGGTGTGTGTTTTAAACTTCCCATCGCTAAGTTCTGTAACAGACTTAGGCAACTTGTTATAAAAGCGGATACTGTTTAAAAGAAATGACTTGCTTGTTTTAGTTCATCTCAATTTGGGTATCCCAATTTCATGTCTACTACGTGTATTTATATTATGGAAATTGCTTCTTATTTTGAAAAGTCCTAAGTTTTTGCAAACACACAAAATACTTTCTAAGATATAAAGAGAAGGCAGAGTCAGTATATCAATTTCTTTAAATTTGTCTCTAAGGGACTCGCGAGGACCCATTTTATAGATCGCGCGGATTGCCCTCTTTTCTAAAATGAAAATTGAATCTACGTCAGCTGCCGATCCCCACAGCAGAACGCCATAAGACATAATGCTGTGGAAATAAGCAAAGTATACTAACGTAGCTGTGGTTATATTAGTCAACTGCCTTATTTTTCTAATTGCATATACAGCTGAACTTAATCTACCTGAAATATTTCTAATATAGACGCCCCATTGCAATTTTGAATCTAAAGTAATTCCTAAGAATATAGTTTCCGTTATTGCATCTAGTTTTTTGCCATCAAGTTTTAGATTTAGACCTACTTGAGGTACATTTGGAAATGAAAACATAATACATTTAGTTTTGTTCGCATTAAGTAAAAGATTATTAGCTGCGAACCATTTTGAAAGAACAGTTGACATGTAAGACATCTGTATCTTTCCTGTCTATTTTAAAAATAAGAGAAGTATCGACAGCAAATAGAATTATATCAGATAAGTTAGCCATCATGTAAGGAAGATCATTTATATAAACTAGAAATAAGAAAGGGCCGAGAATTGAACCTTGAGGCACGCCCATTTTAACTAGAGACCCCGTAGACGTCGCCCCATTAACGTTTACTTTTTGCTCCCTGTTTGATAGATAGGAAAGAACAAGATCAGCAGCTTGTCCACGAATTCCGTAGTGATGTAATTTACAGATCTGTGTATTGTGGTCAACGCAGTCAAACGCTTTTGAGAGGTCACAGAAAATGCCAATTGCATCCTGGGACTTCTCCCAGGATTCTAAAATGTGAGTGATGAGTTTTACTCCTGCGTCAGTCGTCGACCTACCTTTCGTGAAACCAAACTGGTGACTATGTAAAATCCCATTTGAATTAAAATGTGACAACATCTGATCTAGCATGATTTTTTCATATATTTTACTCAATGCTGGTAGCACAGATATTGGTCTATAATTAGAGGGATCACTCTTAATACCCGATTTGAAAATTGGTATTAATTTACTATGTTTCATTAAATCAGGAAACGTACCGCTATCTAAACACTGATTAAATATGCCAGTTAGGACCGGCGCAATTGTGTTAATGATATCATCAAAAACCTTAACGGAAATCCCCCATAAGTCTTCAATGTTTTTTTATCTTAAGACTTTTGAATGCTTGAATTCAAAACTTGGAATGTTCTTACCGAAGTGTTCTTTTAGAAGACATTCAGCTAGTATAGATGATGAGGGTAGAGATTTCGTAATCTCTATTGTGATGTTGGTAAATAAATTTTCTAGTGTCTCAGCAACTTGAACTCATCTGAAATGGTTTTATTATCAATTTAAAAATAATAATTATCAATCTAAAGACAATTCATTCTGATCACGCTGTTTTGTGTTTCCAGTTTCTTTGTTAATTACCTGCCACACAGTTTTTCTTTTATTGTTAGAAATATTAATTTTGTTACTTATTAATTTAGATTTAGCTTGGGCGCTGACTCTCTTAAATATCTTAGAATAGTTTCTTACATAATTATGAATTGCTTGATCAGAAGTCAATGATTTTTCGTTATATAAAATATCTCTTCTTTCTCTAAAGCCAGGAGTGGCCCATTAAATTTTGGTTCGGTATTGATTGTAACTGTTTTTACAGGACATGCTAAATTGAATTCTTGCATACTGTGGAAAATAATGTACTGTAGTTTGTGTTGGGGTCTTGTGAATCAACTAACAAACTAGCTGTTGAAAGATTGCTAAGAACAAAAGAGTAACCGTGGAGTTTCTTGCCGGCTCTTGTCCATAGGAAACGACAAATTGGAACCGTGCACCTAGCTTCTGACGTTTCATAAGTGCATTTAGAAGCATTTTTATTTTTGTAAATGTGAGACCATGGAGCCCTTTATTAACTTATTAAGATGTATGTTGACTTGAAATAGCATGGCAGTTGAGAATATGTCATGCTCACTTAAATGTCTCGCTGATGGTGGCGAGTGTGTTGGATCATTCGGTTCCCTACAAAATGGTTGAGCTGGATGGTGCTGATCCACGCGTCATGTTCGTGAACGGGCGCCGTCAGTTGAAACTGGTCATCTCTTATCTGCCAGGGCTTATTTTTAATCTTATATTTTCAATTGCTTTTGATTATTTTTTGTACATTGTTCTCACATATAGAAGCAACAAGAATGATGTACCCAGGATTTTGTAATATCTATATTTAAAAGAGTGTCCTTGGAGTTTCTTGCCCGTTCTTCTCCATAGAGATCTACGTTTTGGAATGGGCAATTAGCTTCAACTTTCTGACTAACTGACCGACTCTTTGACAATTCAAAAGTGCCTGTAAATGGTTTAATTGAAATAAATGCTTTGAGTTTGAGTTTGAGCCCATGTAGGTCTATGTGAAATAAAAATATTTTGAATTTGAATTTTGAACATTATTATTAAAAATCTTCAATTTATTTTTAGTAAGAGGTCTTAACTGAATAGTTTTATCTAAACGTAACTTTTTATCTGATTCAAAGGATGTAATTTGACCTGCATGAACAGACCTGACGCCACTAATTAGGGACCATGTAGCCGAGGTTGCTATTATTCTAGTTGCTACACTAAATATACATTTTAAATTGAAAGATTTAAACAATGAGATAAGCTTACATTTATCCGGTGAATTTACTAATAGATCAATATTTAGGTCACCAAAAACAAAAACTATTTTATTCTAAAAAGTATTGTTAGTATTTCTTCCTTCCTTATTTGTGGGGCCCATTCCCTCACAAATCCGCGTAAGGTGCTCCAGGTATGGCTGTATGGGTTGGTCCGGTTCAAAATAGAAGGAGACTACTGCAATTTCCCAGGCGCTGGTTCGGATCCTCACCACCGTGATGTTATTGGTGATGAGTTTTGGACACTGTGTGACGTCAAGGTCATGATCGAAAACGACTATCGCCGCCTTCACAGTTCCACTTCCTTGTTCCGCGCACTGGTAGACTCTCACTCTCCGGTAGTCTCGCATCCTTCTAACCCCACCCAAATATGGCTCCTGGAGCAGTGCGAATGCGACTTTACGCTCGCTAGCAACTGTCATGAGCTCTTGAGTCGCAAGGTTCTTTCTATGTAGATTCGCTTGAATAACTTAGTAATTTGTGCTGACAACAGGGTGAGTTGAGATTTGGGACGGGCACCGTTTTCTGTTTCCGGGAAAAGCTGGCACCACCTTAGCAGTACGCCACCGACAGCCGTGCCAATGCGTCCCACTTCACGCGTATCGGGCACTCGCTGTCGAAGGCGTTGTGGTCGGTCTTCGCCATCTTGGCCAATAGACAATTGTGGCACTTCGGTGCCTCCGCTGCCAGCCGTGATGGGCAGTCAGCCCGCATGTAGGGGTCACCGCAGTGGATGTAGAGGTCGGTGGACTGAGTGCAAAGTTTTCGGCTGTGGCCGTAACGCAGACAACGATTGCACTGCACAAGTGGCGACTGGTCTTGCACTCGCACTCGCTGTAAGTCAATATGCACGCAACCCGCCATAGTCAGCCTCTGCCATACCGAAGGAGACACCTGCAGATTGACATGGCACATGTGAGGGTTCCTCGTTCTACGACGGTACTTCACCCCCAGCCTCAAATCCTCCGTAGGTATGTCCCCGATCAGGTGGGTGTTTTGCCGCTGCAGGGCTTAACATCCACATCAGAGTGATAGGAGAGGACGTCCTTCATGACGACTAGTGGATCCTTGTTCTTGACCTCCTCCACTACCAGACCGCCCGCCTTTTTTATCCGGTCCGTCACCTTAGTGAGCTCATCTCTAGTCCTGAAACCGACCACCACTTTCTGGTGCCTCGCCCTTCGCAGCCGTTCCACTCTAGTGCCTTCGTTCCTGACATCGACAGCCGTACTGAGCTTCTCAACAACCTCTTTACCGGTGTCTTGATCATTAACAGATGATACGACCACCAAGTGAAGAGGCTCTTGGATGTACTACTTTGCGCCGGCGGCCATGTCCGTGAAAGTTGGACCCTGGCCTGTGACGTAGCGAGGGGCCTCTTGCAGACGCTCCGACAGAGCCCGTGTATGCTGTTTGCATTCCTTCAACGCCTGGTTATGCTGTTAGAGGTTCGCCATCAGCTGCTTCATGAGCTCTGTCGATTCATCAGAAGTCGGCCTCAGTTCTTCTCGGGGCTTTTCAGGTTCACCTGTTCCCTCGACTCCCTTTCCTCTCTCAACTTCTGCCTCCTTCACCAGCTGGTACAACCTTTCGACAGCTTTGGTCAACTCATCCTTAATCTCCTTTTTAAGGTTTCGAGAACTTAAAAGCTGCATCTTCGCCTTGGAGAGGCACGCTTTTGCCTCCGTGGTACTACTTGTGTATCCCACGAGTTGCGCTTCCTTTGGTTGCTTCGGTCCTTCCAACTTAAATGAGAGTGAAAGGGTTCCTTTGGGTTTAAGTTTGGTGGGAGTAGTCACTGGAGCCTTTTTTGGTGGAGTTGGGGTTTTGAGAGGCTGTACAGACTTTGATCTGAAATGAAATGAAATGAAATTGTTTATTCTGTAAATAGGATATCAGAATCACTTTTACACGTCTCACGACGATCTGTCAGCCTCCACTCCCCCACACTACGCCTAACTGACGGACCAGCCTGTGCCAGTTGGGGCCTCTCCTTACCTGAACTCACCTCCGAGGCATTTGGTTTTTTTGACCGGTTTCCTTATTCCAAGCATTGTGGAAATAAAAGATTTAGAAATGCGGTGCAACTCTGTTGTCGGAGGACACTTTTACTGAATCCCTCCAGAGGGGGGTTAGTATGTAAATAATAAATACAATGAGCAAAATAAAATAAGTAAATACAAGCCCTGTAACTAGGACTTGGTCAAGTCAGAGATTTAAATGCGTTCAGGTGTAAAGAAGAATGGGTTAGTATCCTCCTGGTGGTACGAGGACTAAAACACGGTGAACTCGAGTTATAGTGGACTGTATTACATATAAGTGAATAAGAAAACAACGGTAAATAACACGACTCGAGTGAAATGTATGCAAGCGCTCGGTAGCGTGGACGATGACGCAGTGGTGTGCCGGCCGGTGCGCGCCCGCACGGCGAGCCCCCTCTCCGCGACCGCTGCTCCCCGCGGTCGCCCGGCGCGGCGTGATATTCTCGACATGCTCCCGGCGTTGAAGAGTTGTCTTCAATGGTTATACTGGAAGAGGGCAGATGGTGTTGTAAGCGCGTCGGACTATTCCCCTTTTTGTTTTTACGTCTGCGACTCGGCTTATGCCGTCCCTCCCAGGTATGAGACGTACGATACGACCCAGTGGCCACATCAGTGGTGGTGTCTGTTGCTCCTTGAGTAGTACCATGGCTCCCTCCTCAAGCATCCCATCGGTGTCCATCCACTTGGTTCTCTGTTGGAGGTAAAAGATATACTCGTTAGAGAATCTGTTCCAGAACTGTTGCTTGAGGTGTTCAATGCGCTGGAAACGTTTCAGGCTGGAGATGTTCTGGTTGATGACTTGCGGATGCGGCAGGGATGTGAGCGATCGTCCAATAAGGAAATGGGCAGGAGTTAAAGGGTATAGGTCTGATGGATCAGTGGAAAGAGGAGTAAGAGGACGAGAGTTTAGTATTGCCTCAACCTGAATCAGACACGTAGACATCTCTTCGTAAGTGAGATGTGCGAAGCCTGGTATGCGTCTTAGGTGATGTTTTATGGATTTTACGGCAGACTCCCATAAGCCACCGAAGTGTGGGGTGTATGCCGGAATGAAGTTAAAATTGATACCTGTATCTGCCATTTCCGAAGAATAATCCTGTTTTAATATGCCAGCTATTTCGTTACAGGCGCCAATAAAGGTTGTACCATTGTCGGAGTAAATGATCTTTGGTTTACTACGACGAGCAATGAACCTGTTCAGTGCTGCAATAAAGGCATGTTTGGTTAGATCTGAGACAAGCTCCAGATGAACTGCCCTGGTGGCTAGACAAACAAAAACACATATGTAAGATTTGACTAATCTACATCCTCTACCTTTGCGGTCGGCTAGGAGGATGGGTCCGGCATAGTCTGTACCAGTCTCTAAGAAAGGAAACTCTAACTGAACTCGTTCCTTAGGCAAGTTACCCATGATAGGTTGAACTGTTCTACCGTTGAATCGTTGACATTTTATGCACTTATGGACAGTTGATTTAGCAAGGTTTCTACCACCCAACGGCCAGTACTCATGTCTTATTGTGGCTAAGAGTAGCTGTGGACCAGCATGGAATAAGCGTAAGTGATAGGTATTAAAAAGAAGTTTAGCGAAGCTATGTTTGCTGCAGATAATGATAGGGTGCCTGACATTATAATCATAGCAAGAATTATCTAATCTGCCTCCGACTCGTATAATACCCGACTCGATAAAGGGTGATAATTTCTTAAGGCGATTTTTATTTGGTAATGGTTTACCTGATGAAAGTAGCTCGTGCTCTTCAGGAAACATTTCCCTCTGAACTGTTTTAATTATAAAATCAGCGCTGTAGGACAACTCTGAGTTAGTAAGAGTATGACTGTGACTATGTATCCTTTTAGAACGATTAATGAATCTAAATACGTATGCTAGTAAACGTTGTAAATGTAAATAGTTAGATGAATTATTAATTAAAGTTTGAAATGAATTATTGTGTATATCTGTATTTGGATTAGTGATAGGTAATGATTGGTTGATAGAATGTGACTTTAATAGTTCGGGTAGGGTTGTGTTCACATCTGTATAAGGCGTTGAAGGCCAAAGAGCTGGGTCTGTAAGTAGGAATGAAGGTCCTGACCACCACATGGAAGATTGCCCTATGAGGTCAGCGCTCAGACCACGGGAGACAAGATCTGCAGGGTTGTCCTTGGACGGCACATAACGCCAGGTATAAGCACCAAACCCTTCCCGTATCTCCGAGACTCGATTTCTGACAAACGGCTTAAGTGAGCTAGGTGAAGCAGACAGCCAACCTAAGACGATCATTGAATCACACCAAAATATGCATTTGTCAGGTTTAAGTGTTAACGATTCCAGTACTTTTGTACACAACCTGGTCCCTAATAAGGCACCACAAAGCTCTAGCCTTGGGATTGTGGTAGACTTGATTGGTGCGACCTTGCTTTTGGAGGTGAGCAGATGTGTATGGACGGTGCCACTACTAGCTACAGAACGAATATATATGCAAGCACCGTATGCCTTTTCTGAGGCATCTGTAAAGATATGTACTTCTACGGATAAAGGGCTGTCACATACCACCCAGCGTGGTATGTTGAGATGATTCAGCTGTGGTAAAGTCTGTATGAACTTCAGCCATAACTTTTTAATGTCCACATTAACCTCGTCGTCCCATGCACACTTGTCTATCCATAATCTTTGCAATATTATCTTGACCTCGATAATACACGGACAGACAAGACCAAGAGGATCGAATACTTGCGCTATTGTGGAAAGTATGTGTCGTTTTGTGATTGTAATGCCTGTATGTTTTGGTATCTGGATGGAGAACGTAAGACAGTCTGTATGACAACGCCAATTGAGACCGAGGGTTTTACTTGGTTCGTCAATACTCAGGCTAACTGTGTCAGGTGTGTCTGTATGTGTTGTTGTGGATGAATCAAGTGTGTTTGTAGTGATTGCCTTAAGTATTTGAGCATTGTTAGACTGCCACTTGCGAAGATTGAGTTGTGCGGTCTTTAGTATGCTGGTAACATCTGTACACAGCGATATAGTGCTCTCAATAGAGTCACTTCCCGACAGATAATCGTCCACGTAAAAATCGTGCTGTATAGAGTGTTGTGTACGTGTGTGTGTTGCTTCCTTTGCCAACTGAGACAAACATCGTGTACTTATGAACGGAGCAGATGCTGTTCCGTAAGTGACAGTGTTTAATGCGTACGTTTTAAGTGGTAATGATGGATCAGCGCGCCACAATATCTGTTGTAGAGATCGCTGCGATTCGTCGACTAAGATTTGCCGATAGAATTTTTCGATATCTGACGATATGACGTATTTATGCTGCCGAAACCTCAGCAATATGGATATTAAGTCATCCTGGACTACAGGCCCTATGCTTTGAATGTCGTTAAACGACTTACCCGAAGTTGTGACGGCTGATGCGTCGAAGACAACTCGAAGCTTGGTCGTTGTACTGGACTCTCTGAAAACACCATGATGTGGAAGGAAATATACCTGAGATGAAGAAGGCTGAGATACTTCGCTCATGTGACCTAATGCTTCATACTCCTGCAAAAACTCTGAGTAGCGATGCTTAAGTATTGGGTCTCTATCTAGTCTTAGCTCTAACGACAGAAAGCGACGTTTAGCCATCTCAAAGGAGTTACCCAATGTTTCAGGTGATTCCTTTAAAGGGATGGTGACTATGAAACGTCCATCAGCGTTACGCCTAGTTGTGCTTATGTAGTTCTGTTCACATGCTCGCTCTTCGGATGTGAAATTGAACTTAGGTGAGATGGAGTCAAGTTCCCAGAATCTTGAGAGATCCATGGGTGCTTGTACGTGTGTGTTTTGCTTGTTATGCGCGAACATACACACTGATGAGTTCGTCATGTTAGGTTGAGGTATGGTACCTGATATGAGCCATCCAAGCTTTGTCTCGAAAAGCGTCGGCATATGCCTACCTAACTGTATACGATTGCGACCGATCACACTCCAAAAGATGTCGGCTCCAACAAGTATGTCGATGGAGGAGGGGACATTGAAAGATGGATCCGCCAGACTTATGCCTGCTGGTAGCTGCAAGTCACTTAAGTCTATGTATGTATGAGGTATATTAGTGGTTATATTGGGCAAGACAAAACAATCAATGTCAATGTTATAAGACCCATCACACGATTGTAAATGTAAAGCACAAGATTGCGTAATGGTAGACACTTGACTGTTTATGCCTGCAACGTGTGAGCTTACACTACGAAAAGGTAGGTGTAGCTTACCACAAAGGTCCTTGGTCACAAAATTTGTCGTGCTTCCATTGTCAAGTAGGACTCTGGCGCTGTGCGGCATCCCAGAATGGTCCGTGACCCTTACCGATGCTGTGGAGAGCAATACATGACGAGATGAAAAATCATGATTAGTGCCAGCTAAAGTTATATGCTCTCTGTTAGAGCTAGGATCATCATCATGAGAATGCAACATTGTATTATGCCTTTTTTTGCAATACTTGCAGTGACCAAGTGGACAAGTTGCCTCTAAATGACCTGGACGTAAACAATTCAAACAAAGTTTGAATTCTTTCGCTTTAGAGACGCGTGCTGCGATTGTAAGCGCCTTAAATTGATCGCAACTAAATATGTAGTGACTTTGTTTACACAGGGGACATGAATTATTAAATTTCCCCTTACTCGACAATACAGAGAAGCTTTTTGGCTTACTATGCGACGACTCTAACTTCGGTTTTAAATTCTTAGCCTCCTCAAGCGTTTCTAAAAGATTGCATCGGTTAGAAATGAACTTAGTAAAACTATCCAAGGATGGATACTCAGACAGAGTGTTCCTATGCTCTTCCCACTGTCTGCCAGTAACCGGGTCTAACTTTGATGCCATTAAATGTATAATGATTTCACCCCAATGCTGTACGAACAGCCCCAGCGTTGCCAGTGATCTCAAGTTCTTGCTGGTTACATCAACAATTTGGCGTAAACCCTGACTACTCTCTCTTGGAAGTGGTTCTACATTAAATAAGGCTTGAATGTGATTATTTATTAATAATTGCTTGTTGTCGTACCTCTCACACAACAACTGCCATGCATTGTCGTAGTTGTCCCCTCTGAAATCTAAACTTTTAATAACAAGTGCTGCGCTGCCATTGAGTGACGAGCGTAGGTAGTGAAATTTATTGATGTTATCTATACTTTTCTCCTCATGGATCAATGAAATATAAATATCCTTAAACTCCAACCAATCCTTATAGCCGCCGCTAAAGTGGGGTAGATTTATTTTTGGAAGTCTAACATTATTATGTCTAGTAACCACTGAAAGCTGCTCATTGGAGCTTACCTTAGACGCCAGTTGAGCGCGATGCTGTGACAGAAGCGCGCGAGCAGATGCCAGCTGCCTGTAGTAATTGCTCTCGAATTGCTCACGTTCAAAAAATTGCTCGTCGGGCTCGGCAGACAGGTACTCCAATTGACTCTGAAATTGATCATAGGTGGCATATAAGGTGACTATTTTCTCAATCCTTATCTCTAATTCGACAAGTTGTTCCTCACTAAGCTGTTTGCAAGATTTAGCTGTAGTTACGAAGGTTTTGAATTGAGTAAGCTGCGATTTTACTGAGGCACGCTTTTTTGTAAGCTCTTTAATCTTCATTTCTTCAGCCATGGCTAAATAGGAAGGCAAACCTTAAGGTAAAGCAAGTAGGCAAGAAAAAGATTGATTGAAGAACAAATGCCGAAAGCACTGATATATACTGCTATAGTGCGCCTGTATAATAGCAAAGAGAAAAAAAACAGCTGATCGATGAAGCGTTGCTATTCAAAACCGGTAGGCGGTTAGGAAAATGATTTGAATTTAAAGTGTCAAACTGTGAAGGTGAAAAAATAAAAATGTAGGTAGATACTTATGGGAATATGTTACTAATGTTATAACTAAATTAATAAGCACTTATTTCTAATTATTAATGGATGGGATTCTACTTTAATGGGTTGTAAGTTGTCACTGATCAAAATTGGAAATGAAAATAACAACTCGGAGTGAAAATGTATGTTCGATTCTACTGGATAAACAAGCTAATAGGTTATGCGGTATGCAGGAATCACTAAGACGAATAAGCATCTACTAATGTATGATTCACTGGTCTAATGCACTATCTACTACTCTTGTGGAATGATAGTTAGTATATGAATTATGTATATATGTTAGTAAGGTTATGGAAAGATCTCACGAAATCCGTTGACTGCTAGTCCAAACTGAACGTCTTCTTGCTTCCAATGGATTGCGATGTTCTCGGGCTCTGCTTGGGCTGCTACGCTGCGATGACCCAGCTACGATGACCTCTGTAGAACTGCTTGCTCCAACAAATGCGCCTCTTCACAAAGGTGCCGATAATGATGACCGAAGACTGAACCAGGTTCACACGAAGGGCGAGTAGTCGTCTTGATCTTCGAAGTCGTTTTCTAACGGCCGTTTTCAAATTTTGAAAAAAAAAAAAACCGCTTGTCATTCCCAGTAACTGGTCAATAACACGTCGATGGACCATAAAGAAGAATGGGTTAGTATCCTCCTGGTGGTACGAGGACTAAAACACGGTGAACTCGAGTTATAGTGGACTGTATTACATATAAGTGAATAAGAAAACAACGGTAAATAACACGACTCGAGTGAAATGTATGCAAGCGCTCGGTAGCGTGGACGATGACGCAGTGGTGTGCCGGCCGGTGCGCGCCCGCACGGCGAGCCCCCTCTCCGCGACCGCTGCTCCCCGCGGTCGCCCGGCGCGGCGTGATATTCTCGACAAGGTGACAATAATATAGGACTTGAAACCGCCAATTCCGTTTATTCCTATTGCCGAAAGGTATAACAGAAGCTTGAAGAGCAAAAAGTAGAAAATAGTTTTTTGCCAAAAACAAAAAAGTTTACCTGACTAGAAAGAACATTAAATTTTTTGAATTTTTATATTCGCTAGGCGCACGCGCAAGGCGTCAAAAGACGCGTCTTTGGGCAGGCTAGCGACCTATGGAGTTTCTGGAATTATTGCTGATTTAGTTAGAAAGTAGGACGGAGCCTATTTAAGATCAAATCTGCTGAAAACAGCTTTAGAATGCGTCACCTGGATGCATAGTTATAACTGTTAGGTTTTTTTTTCTTTTCCGGCAGGAGTGAGAAATCCTCATGGACGCCTAGACTGCTTCACTGGTGAGCCAGTCTGGACAGTGCCGGACTCTTACCGGCTAAAACCCACTCCTGCCTTTCCAGTTACCTCTGACATGATCAGAGCCTTTTTTATTCTTTTGCAGATTATTGCACTAAATTGTTTGGGAAAATGTCGTCTTTTGGGGAGAAGTAATCAACCTCTTAAATAAATTATGAAATGAATGTTTTGGAATTTTTCTTTTTATGTTTTTGTTTGTTGTAATACGCTCCGAAATCACAAAAAAAGATGGTTTCTTGGAATTTCCTTTTTTTTATGTTGTTTACTGTCTACATTCTTGTATCATCAGTATTTATACTATTTTTATCTTCACTATATTCATTCTATGGCTATTCTAATATATAACAATGTATCACATAGTCATATTTTATAATCTACTTTTGTTTGGTGTGCCTGCTACAGGGACACCTCTGCCCAACCCTTCGGGGAAACAAGGTGTGATGTTTGTTATGTTACTTTTGTTTGTTTGCTATACTTAATTTTTTTTCTACTTTTATGATAAATACTTTAATAGAATTAAAACTCATAACCTGTGCTTTCACTGCGTCTTGCTTACATTTACCATCACGTTTCAGGTACTGTTCAACGTCCCTCGCTCTCTGGACTGGCGCAGCACAGCGTAATTTCCACGTCAGCATATTTTGCTGTTTTAATTGGGCTAATTTATCATGAAACTGGCACCAATTTGCTTTGATCACGCTGAGTGAGCACGCTGTGGCATCGATAAAGTTGGTGTGGCACCGTTGTCGTCTTACAGTGATTCGGGAAGTCGCAGGGCCATCTTTAGCAGTACGCTATTGAGGCTCGGGCCAATGCGTCCCACTTTCTACGCACCGGACAGTCATTGCTAAACGCATTGTGCTCGTTGTTCCCCGTCTTGTCTCGGGTGCAGTTAATGCACACCGCTGCTTCACCTAGCTGTTGATCGGGGCAGTCTGCCCTGAGGTGCAGGCCGCCACAGTGGCTACATAGGTCGGCGGGTTCTTTGCAAAATCGTTTTCTGTGGCCGTATCCTAGGCAGCGGGTACATTGTACCAGTGGCGTCTGGTCTTCGACGCGTACTCTCTAACGGTCTATTCTGAGCCTCCCTCCTTCAATTGCCCTCCTCCAGATAGTGGGACACACACTTAAAACAATGTGGCTCACATGCGGGTTCCTTGTTTTCCTCCTGTACCTGATTTTAATCCTTCCTTCCTCGCTTCCGAGGTCGTGAAAGATCTCCCGGTTCTGATTCTTAAGGGCTTTGAGGACTTCCTCGTTGCTTTGTACCAGCAAGACGTCCCTAAGAATCAATAGCGGGTCCCTGTTCGTCACTTCCTCGACGACGAGGTTCTCTCCGACTGCTTCTAGTCTCTCTTTTATTTTTATTCTCTCCCCCTTTGTAGTGCAACCCATTATTATCTTCCTGTCCTTCGCCTTCCTCACTCTTTCCACCTGCACCCAGCCTTCTTTCGCATCTACTACCTTTCTAATTCTTTCCGAAATCTTCTCCCCTGTGTCGAATTCCTGCGTTGAGGTAACAACCACAGAGTGCAGCGTCGCTCGCTCCAGGGCATGTACCCGGTCTGGCTCTCACGCGCTACAGCAACGTCAGCGTAAGTTCTTTCACCAACGCTTTCCCGATGTGCCAGAGCTTCCCGAAGTTTCTCCATTCGCTCGGTATTTTCCTTAATCAGAGAACTGTGCTCTTGCATTGTTTTTATGAGCTCAATCTGGTAAGTACTACTCTCACTGCGAATGGACTGGGAACTCTCGTTAGCAGTTGGCGCGGCTGCAGGTGCAACTGCCAGTGTGGCAGCAGGCGTGACAGGAGATTTGTTCTGCTCCGACTCTTTTACCAGTTCATAGAGCCTGTTTATGGCGTCGAGCACCGCCGTCTTAATCTCAGTCTTGAGGTTGCGAGAGTTGCACAAGTGCAGCTTAGCTTTACTTAGGCAAGCTCTCGCCTCCGCTGTGAGACTGGGGTACCCAGACTCAGGCCTCTTTGATGGTCTAATGGTGTAATGGTCTAATGGTCTGGTTCTGGTTTCTCGGCGCGTCTCCTGGGGCCTGGGAGCAGGTGGTGTGGCGTCACGCTTTGGGTTGGCTGAGAGTTTGGACTTGGGCTCAGCTGTTCCGGCCTCGCATTCGCCGAGGCTACGCCTCACACTCGTAAGAAGGTCGAAGGTCCAGCCTTCTCCGCTGATCGCGGCGAGCCTCTGGAGCTCCGGGGGCTCGCGTCTTTCTTGGCTGGAGTGCGAAACATGGTTTTGGTAAAAGTTAAATTCATAAAAAGATCAGTCAGAGGACTCTGGTGCGGTTTCTGTGTTCCTGTAAAGGGGGATAAACACAAAAAACAACAAAAGTAATTAAAATAATGTAATCCTACTGTCTAAAGACCATAAGGTCAATATTTTGTATAATAGTTATTGAACTCCGTCAAAATGAAGCCTACATCCGTGAAAATACGTTCTCTAAGGCTTGGCCTGGGGTGAAAGGATTTAGTTGTTGCTATTAGTGATGGAATTAAATTTTTAAATATTTTGCCAAAATCGAAAATTTACCTAGCTAACAGGTGGGTGGGAGGTCAATTTATTGACTTTCTAAGTACGCTAGGCGCACGAGGTGTCTAAAGTCACGTCTCCGTCTAGCGATCTATGGAGTGTCTGGAATTATTGCTGAACAAAATGATAAATTGGCCCAATTAAAGCAGCAAAGTATGCCGACGTGGAAATTACGCTGTGCTACGCCAGTCCAGAGAGCGAGGGACGTTGAACAGTACCTGAAACGTGATGGTAAATGTAAGCAAGACGCAGTGAAAGCACAGGTTATGAGTTTTAATTCTATTAAAGTATTTATTATAAAAGTAGAAAAAAAATTAAGTATAGCAAACAAAGAAAAGTAGATTATAAAATATGACTATGTGATACATTGTTATACAAAGTGGAGCAGGACGATTCACATTCCTTTAAACCACGTAAAGAGTGTCATGTTCTTTACCCGTATACAAAAAATCAATCAAATCCAATGAATACTTTAGCCACAGGTAATTATTTTTCATTTTCTTATTTTTCAACATGATGTAGATCTGAGTCCGTAATAATAGGTAAACATTGTAAGGTCAGAGACCTGTACAAAAACGTACGATTCTATTCTCTACGTCTCAATATGCTTGAAAGACAGAGTAAGGTGTCATACCATTCCACTCTTACGCGCCCCGCCCACGCCCGCCCGCCCCGCAAAATACTACAATTAGAAAGAAAAAGAAATATTACTTCCGCAAATAATGCATTAGTGGTGCATAAAAAACTGCGAGTGTGTGTGTGAGCGGAATTTTTTCGGCAAAAAGACTTTTATTGACTCTGTAAGGCATTGATATATAAAAACCCAAGATGCACACTCAACGTCTAAAAAACGTCCCCAAAAAATGAGCGCAACATTCTAAATTGTGCGCTCATTTCAAATAGTCTCGCGTCGCTCGCGTCTGGAAGCAGTCGTTAAAAATGCCGAAGTGTTCTGTGAGAAATTGTAAAAATATTACATCAAGAAGGTTAAAAAAGGATGGGATATCGTATTTTCGGTAAGTAAAAAACTTATTGACTAGTTTTTGTTGTTTTTATGACCGATTATAACAAGCAATGTGTGATTTTGATTTATTTTTTCTAAAAACTTCATTCAACGCTCAAAGTAAAATACGGCTAACTTCTATGGCTGCTTGGTCAGTGTAAGAACAACGCATTATAGTCTCCTTTTTATTTTAGTCGCATTATAAAAATGACCCTGTTCTAATAAGTGGAGTCGATTTTTTTTTTGTTTATGTTTCTTTTTATTAATAAATTTATGTACTTTTGAACCTTTTTTGTATGTAGTTTTTGAAAAATATATATATTTACGTTGCATAACGTGTAGGTCAGGAGGTAGCCAATTTAACATTTTTATAATGTTCGTAAATATTATGATGTATAACGATTCATTTATGGGCCAACTTATGAGTTCGCGACATGCGGCATGCTAAGGATAGACTGAAGTGTCGCGTAGTCTGTAGTCTGTAAGTGTCACATTAGAAACTTCATGGAAACTTCTAATTTTTATATTTTAGTTTTCCTCGTGACCCAATACGATGTGGAGAATGGACATCAATCGTCAGCCAACAAAGGCGAGAAGATTTTTTTAAGTCGAATAATTCAAGCGTCGTTTGTTCCGAGCATTTTTGGATGAAGATATGTATGTCACTTTAAAAGGCATAAAACGTCTTCGTAAAACTTCGTTCTTTATATTTGAATAAACAATTTTAACAGTTATTATTTGTTTTTTTTTATATACCCATAGGCTACCCAAAAACATATTTATGCAGAAATAAAAGTATATTTATGTGTTTATAACACAATTTTACAAACTCTTAAAATACTAACTAATAACGTAAGATGAAAAAAAAATAAAGTCATGTTCGACTCCACTCAATACCTTGTCCTACCGACCACGGTCGGTCGTAAAATTTTATTGCTTTAAGTGCCTGCGTTAAAATAACAACTTTAAACAATTGGCGTAAGGTTGAACTTGCAATAATATATGCTTGTAGCTTATAGAAAGAGACAGAAATAGAGTTTCGGGACACTTTCGAGCGTTACTTTTATTCGAGACTGTGCATCTTGGGTTTTTATATATCAATGCTGTAAGGTAACTATGTCAGTCAGTGCATAGCGGAGCCCTTTGATGAGAGCACACGCCTATTTTTGTTATGACAAGACGAGCCGCGCGCGCATTGTTGTGATTTTTATGAAAAGTGTTAGTTGTTATTGTGTTAAAGACGATTTATGATAGTTAGATTAGTGCACAGGTTATTGTGACATATTTTTAAGTGTTAGTGTATTATTAGTTAGTTAATTAGGCATTTATTACTTAGTTTTTGGATTAAGGTTAGGTTAGGTTAGGTCTTTTTTTTTTTTTTTCTTATTCCTCTGACTGAAGTCAAAGCCTGTATTTTCTTTTTAATTTAGCACAAAGGGGAAAAATCCATCATTGGACGCCTGGGAAGGGACGACCCAGGCAGTGCCGGACTGTACAGGCTAAAAAACCGCCAATGGCTATTTTTTTTTTTGTTCTTATTGAGCTGCGCCGCTTGGCTTATGCTCTTTTTCTAAATCTTATCGCTATACAATCTTAACCTATTACCCACCACCTTAACAACAGTTTTACATTACGTTTACACTTACTTGCTAATTATTCTAACTATTACAATTGGTTTATATAATATCTACGATATTCCACAATATCATATTATTATACTATTATCTAGGTCTTATTTCTATCTATTACTTTATATAACAATTTAATAGTAATCCAAAAACTCCTGCCTGTATCTTCCTGTCATAATATCTATAATGTTCTCTACCGTTAAGCTTGTGTCTATTTTGTGCTCTATATTATGCCTATCCCTACAAAACACTGGGCATTCTAGTATTATATGGGGGACGGTCTCACTGACGTTTGGATCACATATGCACGCTGGACTAGCTTTGCATTTAAAACGATGCAGATACTCCGAAATTCCTCCTTGGCCAGTCAATAGTTGTGTACTTTGACAGCTTGGCTCAAACTTTCTTACAACTTTATAGGCAGTGGCCACGTTTGGAAGAAACATTTTAGTGAACTTTGCCACTTCGCCTGACTCATACCTTTCGTCCCATTCCCAAAGCGACTCCATCCTGAGGGTCCGCTTCGCGAAGGAGACGGGGCACGGGTCATAGTCGGGCTTTCTTTTGTTTGAAGCGATGGCGGCTTCTTTGGCCAGGTGGTCGGCCCTCTCGTTGCCCTCGAATCCTACATGAGCCTTGATCCAGAACAAGGTCACAGCTTTGTTCTGCTGAGAAAGATTGGTTATGTTCTCACAAGTTTCTGTGGCTAAGGGGTGGAGGACGCCGAGATTGGTGACTGTTTGTAGGGCCGCCATCGAGTCGCTGTAAATGCCAAATGTAGCTGAAGCATGTTTCCTAATTTGCCTCGTGGCCACACATATGGCGAGTAGTTCTGCTTGGTATACTGTGCAGTATGACGGCAAGCAAAGTTTAACTGTCTTTGTTTCCACATCGCCTTCCCACATAGAGAGCGCTGCGCCAACCTTCCCGTCAATTTTGCTGCCGTCCGTAAAAATCCTGACTGCACAGCTACTATTCTCGTCCACGTCGTCCTGGTCTCTAAGGCAGATCAATTTCAGCTGTGAGGTTCGCGCTGGGTGCGGAGCTTCCATTGCTGGAGTTGGTCGTTCGATCTCCCTGTCACCCAGCCCTGGCACGGCCGCTCCCTTTTTGATCTTGTACAGCGAGGCCGCCTCGCGTACTCGAAGGTCGAGTGGGAGCACTCCCGCCAAGACCAGAGCCGAATTCAAGGATACCGTACGATATGCTCTACACATCTTCTGCGCAAAACCTCTCTGCATCGTGCTCAGCTGTTTTCACACACTTATCTTTTCTGCGGCGGGATCCCACACACTCGCCGCATACAACACTATGGGCTCAACGACAGCTACGTATATGGTGCGCACCACCTCTGGGTGAAGACCCCAACTTGCTTTGGCAGCTCTTGCGAGCTGTTTATATATGCCTATTGCCTTTCTGCATATATTGGCCACATGGGTGTTGTACGTGAGTTTTCGATCTATTGTGACTCCAAGAAGTTTAACTTCCTTAGACATGCCAATGTCGATCCCGCCCATGTGCAAGAGTGGAGTGTCAAATTTTAGCTTGCGTGTTATAACCATAGCGTTGGTTTTATGTGGCGCGAATTTGAGCTTGTTTTTGACACCCCACTCCCGAACAAGTTCGAGGGCGACATTGGCTTGCTCTTGCACCTCTAGCGCCGTCGTACCGTCGAAAACCATGACTATGTCGTCGGCGAACGCTTGCACGTAGTATCCTCTGCGCTCTAGGCTCTTAAGCAGCGGATCGAGCATGATGTTCCACAGTATGGGCCCGCCTATTGAGCCCTGGACGCAGCCCTTGTTGGTCGCCTTAGTGTACGTCTCGCCACTATACCTTACCGTTACTCTCCGGTGTTCGAGGTAACTACCTATCACCCTTCTGATGTTCATGGGACAGTTTCCCTCTGCCAGTCGGACTTTTATCGCCGGCCACCAGGCGCTGTCGAAAGCGCCCTCTATATCTAGAGATACCATCGTGATAATCTTTTTCTCTTTAAGTTTTCTGTCGACGTGGCGGATGAGTTTATAGAGGGCGTGGGTGAACGGTGGGTCTTGTGCATCTCCCTCCTGTTCCTGGTTCACTTTCTGTGCAAGTGTCCGTATCTCCTGGTGTACCTACTGGTTTGTCATTTTCTTCCAGGTCCTCGGGGAAAAACGTTTGTGCCAGCAGCTTCGCCGAGCCCCTAGCGTCCAATGTCTTACCATTTTCTTCCAACGGAAGGTCTTCCTCCCTCTTCGCAGTCCTCCCTATTACCCTATAGATTCCGTCCCATAGGGATTCTTTGTCTTGTACACTGCAGAACTCCTTCCAGCTGTCGATTTGGGCCTTCTTCGCTGCTAACTCATACTCCTCTTTGTGTTTCCGGTACTCCTCGTAGACTTTGGTTTTTCGTATCGGAGCGGCGTTCCTGATTCTGCGTTTCCTGGTGGTGACTTCGTGTTTCATCCTCGCAAGCGCCTCCGTACACCAGGGTAAGGTAAGTGTCTCAGTATTTTTCTTTTCTGGGATGGCTTTATTACATGACTCAGTAGTAGCTTTATTGTATTTTTCAATGAATGTGTTTAATTCTTCTATTGTTTTAATTTTATTGATTTCGGTATTTGTGAGTTCATAATCAATTTTAAGCTGGTTGAATTTCTCATGAAATTCATCCCATCTTGCTTTTTTGGTATTATAATTATAACCTTGTTGTTCTGATGACACTTACCACACATGATTTTTTCAGCCTAACGTAGAAGCTAATTCCATTGTGGTCTGAGCTTGTAAGGTTTTCAACCACCGTCCAGTCTTCCACCAGGTCCAGCAGATCAGAAGTGCAGGCCGTCACGTCAACATAGCTCGAGTATCTCTTGTTCCCTAGGATGGTATCAAAAGTCGGGATTTCCCCTCGGTTGAGTATTTGAAGGTCCAATTCATGGAGTAGTCCCGTCACTTCATCTCCTCTGTGATCGATCAGCTGGCTTCCCCACCAGGTGCTCTTAGCGTTTACGTCGCCTCCAATTATTACTCTTTCGGCCTTGATTGCTTTGTAGATTTTGGTGATTTGCTCCAGGTATGGTCCAATGGGTAGATCTGGTTCGAAGTAGCACGATACCAATGTGATTCTCCATAATTTCGTGGCTACGCTCACCACAACGATATTGTCTGTGGTGAGTTCGGGATATTGAGTTATGTCCGTGTTTGGGTTAAAGACTGCGATCGCAGCCTTGATCGTACCATCCCCAGTATTTTGGAAGATTTTGAGCCCGCGATATGCTCTCATATGACCAGACCCACCCACATAAGGCTCCTGTAACAGCGTTATTGCTGCTTTCCTTTTCACCGCTTCAACTAGCATCTCTTCCGTAGCGAGTTTTTTGCGCTGCAAATTGCTTTGGAGCACCGGATATCTGAAATTATCGTTTTGGCTGCCCTTAGCAGTACGCCACAGACATTCTAGCTATGGCGTCTCTTTTCTTTCGAATTGGGCACTCTGTGCTGAAGGCGTAATGGTCACAGTATTCCTGCTTAGCGGCTATACAATTTAGGCATGAGGGTTTGCTTCTCGCCCGCCACTCGGTGCACTCCATCCTAAGGTGGGGTCCACCGCAATAGCTGCAGAGATTGGCTGTTTCTGAGCAGAATTTTTTGCTGTGTCCATAACCCAGGCAGCGCGCACACTGTACCAGTGGTGACTGATCAACTACACGAATGCGCTGCAGATCAATATATACAGCACCAGCTTCGATCGCTTTCCTCCATATCGTGGGGGAGGTGCTGATGACAACGTGCCTGGTGTGCGGGTTTCTAGCTTTACGCTTATATTTTATTTCAACCCTATCGTCTGAGCCACTGACGTCGTGGAGTAACCCTCGGTTTTGATTCCTGAATGCCTTAAGAACATCCTCATCGGTATTTACTGAGAGGATGTCCCTTAGCATCAGGAGAGGGTCTTTATTCTTCACCTCTTCTACGAGGAGATTTTTGCCCGCGCTTTCCAACTTCTTTTTCACCTTTTGCCTATCTACTTCGGATCTGCAGCTCATAATGACCTTCTTATCTTTTCCCTTCTTAGTCCTATCTATTGTGACCCAGCCTGCTTTCGCGTCTATCACCTCTCTCACCTTCGTTAAGACTTGTTCCCCTGTGTCCCCCTCGTCCTGTGAGGTGACGACCACGGTGTGTAATGCATTTTTTGGGGGGGAATGCTGCTTGGGGCGGTTCATCGTTACTTCAGCGTAAGTTTTGCAAGTAATTATTTGTGATTGCTGCTCTCTTTTCTTTCATTTCTTCTATCTTCTTGCTGTTTTCTTCTAATAACTGACTTTGCCTTTCCAGGTATTCTATGACGCGTCTCTTATCTTCCTTTCCTTCTCCCTGGAAGTCTTTCCTGGGTGTTGTTGGGTCTTTGGGGTGTGTGATTTCATGTTGCGTCTCTTTCCCAGGTGAACTTGAATCTATCGTCGATTCTCCTGCCTTTTTAAGGTGTTTTATCTCTAAATCAGCTTCTTTTACTATCTGGTAGAGTTTTTCTATAGCTTCCAAGGCATTCGCCTTTAGGTCCCGGCTGAAATTACGCGAGTTATTTATATTCAATCTTGCCTTCATCATGCTTGCTTTAGCTTCCGCTAGGCGGTTCGACATCACTTGTCTAGGTGGGGCCTGTTTTTCGGCCAAGCGCGTTGTGAGATTTTGTCTGGGGAGTACCTGAATTTCATTTTTACTGGTGGATGGTGTCAGGTTTTGTGATTCTGTTCCCGCGGCCTCGAACTTTTCAACGCTCTGCCTAACGCTAGCTGAGGTCGCTTGCGACCCTGGCGGAGAGAATTGTTTTTTGACGCCGCGTCTAGCGCCAGGCGACAGCGTCTGAGTTTTTGGCGGGGATTGTTGTTTCTCCCTTCCCTCTGAAGACTTCCCTGGTGGTGTGGTGAACATTGTCGGAGGAATGCGTCAGGTGAATATAAACACAATAGTGGATGCAACAAAAGTTGCCGTGGTCTGCACACAGTGTAAAAAGTGTGTGCAGACCAAATAAAATAAAATTATAAACAAGAAATAGTCACAAGAAAACTGGTGGACCAGTGCTAGTCGAGTCGCAAAGGACACAGTCAGAGTTACAGTCAGACTCAATAAAGCCTTCGTGGTACACAAATATATCTATAAAATACGTAATAAGTTAAAAATAACTTCAGTCTCTATATAGTGTCGCGGCTCTTCGCTCAAAAGAGCGGGTCACACAGATATCAAGGGGTAATGATCGAAAAAAGAATCGAACAAAATCAATATAAAACATAACATAACATAACATAACATCACGCCTGTATTCCCAAAGGGTTAGGCAGAGGTGTACCTATAGTACACCCACATTTCGCCAGTTATGTTTTTGTTTGTTGTTGTTTATCAATATAAAATCAATATACAATCTTAAAAACTAAGGTACAGTTACAACAAAAGTTGTAATCCTGTCTCTACAAAGACTCTACCCAGACTCACAAGTTGTTTGGGTGGTGTTCAAGAGCTCTATATAAACTCTAGGTTAATTTAAGTCGTCAATAACTATTTTCAACTTTTTTGCAAAAGTGGCTCTATGTAGAGTCAGTCTGATGGAAGCACTGGGTAGAATCCACCGAGCTCGTTCCAACGACCCCAAACTCGAAGCACCTAGCCCAAACGGTGTCGGAGCAATCGGAGTCTAAAGTTTATGGTTTTTATCCAAGATGGCGGCTGGATGATTGTTAAAGCTGGTTAACTCCGCAACTGCCTAACCGAATTTTGCCGTGTTTTTGTTTGTTTCCCTGAGCTCGATGAGATCTAAACAATGATGTGGTTTTCAGGCTGAAAAAAATCTTAATCCTGAAAACATCCGAAAACCAGACCACTCAATGGAGAGTTACCAGCCCATTCTAACTCAACAAACCCCGTTGCTCTACGACCCCCTGCTGCGGAGATATGGGTGTTTAAAGCTCAACAAAGATAGCGGCACAGCTGTCAAAGTCTGACTTTGACAGGCGATATCTCCACTTTGGACAATCGTAGAACCCCCGAGTTTAGGCTCTTCTGGCTTATCCTGATCCCACCATTTATGCAAGGTGACTCTCAGGTGACTGAAAACCTTAAGCCCGAAACCGCCTGAAATCTGTTTAACCCGACAGAGTTTGTTCCCCTGATCAACAATCCAAAAACCGCAACTCTCTGCGACCACCGATTCCGGAGCTGCGTTAGGTCAAAGTTTCCCAAAATGGCCGCCCAGCTGTCAAACACCTACTTAAAGTGGTAATAAATCCGCAACCGTCTATCGGAGAGAGATGCGGTTTCGAATGTGAAGAATGCCCCGGTCTCCTCTGTATGCTAAAAGCGGTTTCAGCGCTGAAAATTCTCAGGCCCGAAAAACACCTGAAAACCGGATGAAAGTAATTCTGCAAGTCTCCCACTAAGAAATGTGCAAATCCGGGTCTTCTACGTCCAATAACTTCGGAGATATTTATACTTTAATGTTGTAACCAACAAAACCAAAATGGCAGAAAAATACTATTTTCGTCAATTTAGAAGTTATTGGGCGCAACCTTGGGCTTAAACTAGTCACGAAACACATTAGAAAGTCATTCCTATGGTCAAAAATCAATTACTTCTATTTAATCTGTTTTTATTTTTAAAAAATGCTTAAAAAATCAATAACTTAAATTATCGAAATTATGAACAAATTGTATACTGTCTGCTTCTAAACTAAGAAATGAAAAATTGTCTAGATTTTTTTTTTTTTTTTTTTATATATGTGGTTTTTATGGTTTTTTAATTACTACGTTAAAACTTAATAAGCTAAAAATATGGATTTTTCTGGGTGTCCTCTTCTAATAAGCGCGCAAAAGTTTAGTTTTAGATTTAAAAAAAAATCAGTTTCTTCAGGAGTTATTGTAGTTCAATGGTCCGGATGGTCGGGAGCCACAAAGTCCACGGAATTTCAGCGAAAAAAGTGGGGGACGCCGATCTTGTTTGGGCAGCGCACGCGTTTTTGTTTGTGACGGTTTCCAGTTAACCTCTAATTTTTAACTGCGGAGCTTTAAAAACGATCCGACCACCACGGAGGCTGGGGGGAACTGGGTTTTTTTTTTTTTATGCTTTCAGTTAATACTACGACTTAAAATAGTTAACCTATTACTTATGAGCTATGTTACATTGTTTTGATTGGATGCTTGGGTGACTTGGGGATGGGGATGGTTGGGATTTATGGGATTGAGGTGGCTCCGCTGCCGACCATGGTCTTCGTTAATCGGAGCAAGGCTTCCACGACCGCGGCGTCCCGATGCTGCATGGCCATCTTTAAGTTGTACTCGATGACCTTTTTAGTCGGCGCATCCATCGCTCTCCTCGCAAACCTACCTGTGGCGTCGTCGGCGTCATCGGTGTAATAGACGCAGCTGACCGTATGTCTCGACACCGCCACTACTGCGTGAGATACACTGTCGTGGATTTGGAGCCTCCTTTTTTTGGTGTTTATGATGATGACGTTCTCGTAGGTCAATCCCTGAGCTTCGTGTATGGTTAGGGTGCGCGACCCTTCGCCAAACCCATATCCTTGGTTACTGAGGGAAGCTTTCTCCTCTTGCGTGTGAACCAGGAATAGGGTTTTTGGGGCGGTACTCGGTATTTGCGCACCTGTGTAACCTTCCACCTTCAGGGAGTGAACCTGCGATGGTGATGACTTAGACGAGTATATACCTGAGTATATCTCGCTTAGTGTGAATGCCACATCCATTGGGTTGCGGTGAGTACACAAAAACTCCTGGGTGATGCCAGCCACCAGGTTTGGACGATTGCAGGCAAGGCCCGGCGAAATGTGGACTTTGCCTCCTACTCAGCTTGACCCTACGCAGAAGCTAAGACCCAGTCTCTCTGACTCTCTGTTCATGAACAGAGCGACTCCTCGCAGTCGGACGCTTGGTGTTCCGCCTCCTCCGCATGCCAGAAATTGTGTGATGGGCATGGTACTTGGAGCCGACTGTGGGCTGGCTTCTGCTGTTGCCGCGACTGTCTCCGGTTGTGTGTTTGTGTTTATATGTGTGACTTGTGTAACGGTATGTGTTATGATGCGTGTGTTTTGTGCGGTCCTTTGTGTGTTGGTAGTGGTTGTTGTTGTAGATGTAATCATTGTTAGTGGGTGAGTTGTGATTGTTGTTATTGATGCAGTGGTTGTTGTCATTTGTGTGTTAGTGGTGTTTGTCAATTGCGTATTAGACATTGTTGTCGTTGTTGAGGTTATTATTGGTGTTGATGTGTCAGTACTTGGGATTGGTGTTAGGACAGATGGTGGCGTGGTCCTCCTTGAGGTGCTAGTGTCCGACTTGTTGGCCTTCGCCGCGACTAGGGCGACCTTGCTCGCGAATGCCAAGAATGGTGTCCTTGTAGCCGGTCTCCCCATGATGGTGTGGAGTATGGACTGGCTAAGCTGGATGTCGATTTTTTGTTCCAGCTCCATTCTGTCTTGGCAGAATCTTGGGCACTCGAAGAGCAGGTGCCATACTGTCTCGTCGCAGCTTGGGTCACAGACACAAGAGGGACTATCTTTTAGATGGAAGCGGTGGAGATACGCTGAGAACCCTCCATGTCCTGTAAGGATCTGTACATGGAGCGGTGTCAGGACTGAGTCTCTGAGTGTTCTTTTCGCCGCTAGGACGTCTGGGAAGAACACTTTTGTTACCGCTCCTGTACTCGAGGATTCGTAACGCGCTTGCCACTTCTTGATAATCCCTCCCGTATCTTCTTTCTGACGAACGATACGGGGACTTTGTTGTGGTCCGGTGTTGTTTTGTTAAGAGCTGCCTCCTTGGCCAGCTCGTCCGCTCTCTCGTTCCCGGCGGTTCCCACATGGGCCTTTATCCAAAAGAACCCCACGCTTCGACCTTCCTCTCGGATCTTACGGACGCTTCTCTTTATCTGGAGTGCCAGATGGTGAGTGGCAGACGGACTCCTCAGCAAGTCGAGTGACAACCTTGAGTCACTCAGAATGCTTACAGAGGCCGCGCTAGATTCTTTTACCATCCTGACAGCTTCGGTGAGAGCGTACATTTCCGATTGGAAGACCGTGTTGTGGGGCTCTAGGCCATACGTACTGAACTTGGACTCCTTGCCGTTTTCCCACCAGGTAAGGGCAGCTCCTACTTTCCCCTCGATCTTGCTGCCATCGGTGTAGATTTGGGGCCCGATTAGGTGGTGTTGTTCCTGGCTTCCGGGAGTCGAGTCCTCTAGTCGTACGTATTCTGTTATGGTGAGTTCCGCTGGGTGGGGGTTTTTGGAGTGGTGTACGTTTCTTTCCAGCTCGCAACCCAGCAGTAAGAAGTCACTTGAGTGTCCCTTTGTTGATTTTGAATAGGGACGCTGCCTCCAATACCCGGAGGTCTAGGGGAAATTGACCTGACAGAATTAGCGCCGATGTTAGAGATACCGTGCGGTACGCTTTGCAGATCTTCTGCGCAAAGCCTCTTTGCAGCGACTCAAACTGATTCCTTGTCATCAGTTTTCCTTCTGCTGGCTCCCACGCACTCGCTACGTACATCACGATAGGCTTTATCACCGACAGGTAGATCGTCCTGATCACTTCTCTGTTGAGGCTCCAGCTCACCCTCGCCGCACACACTAGTTGTTTGTAGATATCTGCGGCTTTTTTACAAGTAGCCGCCACGTGTGCGTTGAAGGTAAGTTTGGCGTCGATTAAGAGTCCCAGCAGCTTGACCTCTTGGACTAGGTTCAGCCGCGTACCAGACATATGGAGTATCGGAACGTCGTACTTTAGCTTTTTCGTCAGCACCATCGCATTTGTTTTATGCGCGGCGAAACGCAGCTTATTTTGGACGCCCCATTCCGATACTACTTCCAGCGTTTCGTTCGCTGAACGCTGTAGAGGTCCGGTGGAGAAGTCTGAGAAGACCAGGACGACGTCATCTGCAAAGGCCTGGCAGAATACCCCTTTACTAGCCATTTTGTGTAGAAGTGAGTCTAGGATAAGGTTCCAAAACGTCGGGCCGGCTATTGAGCTCTGGACGCATCCTTTTGTGGTACCCTTTTCGCTAGACGCTCTGGCATAGTTGACCCTGATGATCCGGTCTTCCAGGTATGACGTGACTAGTTGGTAGATGTTATTCGGACAGTGTTTTACCACCATTTGTCTCTTTACTGCTGGCCACCACGCGTTATCGAAGGCCCCCTCTAGGTCCAATGAAACCAAAAGCACGATCTTTTTAGCTTTGATTTCGGAACAAACGTGCCCCATTAGGGCGTAGAGGGCGTCCTCGGTGCCACGCTGTGGCATGAATCCGTACTGGTTGGTGTTTAGTGTGGTTAGGAAGTGCCATTGAAGTCGGCCGACTAGGAGTTTTTCGACTATTTTCCCCAGAACCGATAACAGCCCTATTGGTCTGTACGATTTAGGGTTCGTATAGTCGTCTTTTCCTGGCTTACGGAGAATGCACACGTGGCGGCTTTCCACTGCACAGGGAAGTGTGACAGCGACAGGCACTTGTTGGCCATCGCTAGGAACAATTCCCTGTCGCAGTTTATTGCCGCTGTGCAAATGTCAGCCGTTAATACATCCGAGCCGGGAGCTTTCTTCGAATTCCGGTTCTGGAGAACCATTTCCAGCTCTGCGGCAGTGAAAGGTGGATCATCGGCTGACAATCCTTTAGGTGTTTCCTCCTCAGCCAGTCTCCTAAGTGTCGTGTGGTACGGCAGTTCGGCTTCTGTTGAGTCGTCAGGGTAGAAGGTCTTTGCTAGAAGATCCCCTGATTATTCCGGGCTAAGAGTGTAGCCTGCGGTATTTCTCAGGAGGGTGTCTTCCTGTCTTCTAGCTGTCTTCCTTAGGACTCTGTAAATGCCGTCCCACATGCTCTCTCGGTCTTGTTTGGAGCAGAACTCTTTCCAACTTGTAGTGGCCGCTTCCTCAGCAGATGTTATGTACTTGATTTTGGATGTGACGTATTCCTGTATGGTGAACTGTCTCCGACTTGCGGCTGCGTTCCGGATTCTCCTCTTTTCGTCATCATATCTCTCTTCAGACGATCTAGAGTTGGAGTCCACCATATAGGATTGTGGTTGTGTTTTGGTGACCCCAGTTTTGGGATCGCTTCCTCGCATGAGTTGTGGATGAATGTTGTGTAATCCGTTATGATTGTCTCTTCTGGGTTTGAGACGCTTGAGACACTGGCTTGTGTGATATGACTATCTGCCAGGGTGGTCTTGAGGTGTGTGGTGAATTCGGACCACTTGGCCTTCTTGGTATTATATCTACGCGTCGTGATTGGCCGTAGAGGTTCTAAGGCCTTTTCTAGGCGCAGAAAGAAGGTGATGGAATTGTGGTCCGAAGACGTGAGACTCCTTTCCACCCGCCAGTCATCGATCTTACCCAGCAGTGGCAGGCTGCAGGCCGTCACGTCAACGATGCTGGTACACCACTTGTCTCCTCTGTATGTCTCAAACGTCGGCGTTTGACCAGTGTTAAGGATCTGGAGATCCCTCTCGTTGAAGAAAGAGTTGTACGCTGCCCCACGATGGTTTTCGGAAATACTTCCCCACCACTGGCTCCAGGCGTTTATATCTCGCCCCACCAGAATGTTTTGTGTGTGTAGTTTGTTAATGGTGTTTTGTGTAGTGGTTATATAAGGTTCTATTTCCTGGTCACCCTCGAAACAGACCGATAAAACCCCCAGACGACGTTGGCCCACCTTCAGCAGGACGGCAGCGATATTCTCGGTCACAAGCTGAGGGTCATGAATGACCTCTATATTGCTGCCGAAGATGATGATCGCTGCTTTTACTGGTTTTTGGCGGTTGAGGCTGCACTGAATGACTTGGGTGCCTGGGCTTTGTTTCATAACACCAGTCCTTCCTACGTAGGGTTCTTGGACTAGTGCTACAGAAAATCCCTTGGCCTGAGCCGCCAGATGTAGTTCGTCTGTGGCCAACTTGGAGCGTTGGAGATTCACCTGGATGAACGGTAATCTCGCTGTCGGTCTAGTTGAGTTATGGAGGGTGACTGGTTGTGGTGTGTTGTCTTGGCCGCCCTTAGCAGTAGGTGACGCGCGATCTCGCTATGCTGTCCCATTTGTGGCGTTCCTGGCAGTCTTCGCTGTACGCCGTGTGTGCCAGGTCGCTTCCCGTCTTCTGGGCTAACTTGCAGTTGGTGCAAGTGGGTTGTAGGCCGTTCGCCCTAATGGGACAGTCCCTTCCGTTGTGTGAGCCACTGCAGTAGCTACACGTCTCTTTTTCAGCTTTGCATATGGACTTGTTATGTCCATATCCTTGGCACTTAGAGCACTGAACTAGAGGGGACTGGTCCTCAATTGGGCACCGCTTTATACCCACGTGCTTCGGCGAAACCTCCAGAACGGGATGGCACTCGAGGTTGTTACGCGCGCGCTTCCTGTAACGCACCCTGGCGGTCTGTTCATCTACAGCGACGTTTTGCAGAACGTCCTTGTTCTGCACCTTGAGAAGATCGACGATCTCCCCGTCGCTGTACCTGGACATTACGCCTTTGATGCATACCAAGGGGTTTTGTGGTTTGGGCTCCTGAACCTTGAGCCCGCCGCTGGATTTGAATTGGGCTTTCACCAGATTTAGGTCCGATTTACTGGCGCACCTCAGGACCACTTTCTGGTTCGGTTAGGTCAGGTTAGGTTAGGTTAGGTTAGGTTAGGTTAGGTTAGGTTTTTTTTTTTTTTTTTTTTTTTTTTCCGGCAGGAGTGGGAAATCCTCATGGACGCCCAGACTAACTCACAAATGAGCCAGTCTGGGCAGTGCCGGACTCTTACCGGCTAAAACCACACTCCTTCCTTACAATAAATCCACAGACATGGTGGTCCGTGCTTTTGTTTACTTTCTTTTTTTTTATTTACTTGTTTTTTATAAATGCAATTGCCGCTCCATCTTCGGGCTACAGCTTATCTACTACTTAAAACTATGTGAGTCCATCCTTTTTTTTTTTTTTTTTTTTTTTTTTTTTTTTTTTTTCTTTTTTTTTTTTTTTAATTTATATACTAGACATGCAATTGTTTTATATATATAAATTGCTTTTTTTATATATATATATTTTTTCTTAATATTATTTCATGCGAACTTAATTTTATAACATTTATTATTATGATTGGAACTTCATGGCAGTGCAAGCCGACCAGCCCCAGGCGACGGCTTCCGTTCACGGAAATGACGTACACATCCGCGCCCTTCAGCTCAACCATTTTTTAGGGAGCCGATTGACCAGATGTACAACGCCACCATCGGCGGGACATTTACGTGAGCATGACAGACTCACTCTGCCATGAAGTTTTACAAAATTCCATTTTGGTGGTTCGTGGAGGGTTGGGATTGGTTAGTGTTGAAATGTTTGGAGTATGGATATGGTTGTGGAGTATTATTTGAAGCGGGATGTCACGACCAGGGATTTTGCTAGCCCGAGCAGGGCTTCCACGACTGCTGCGTCTCGATGTTTCATGGCCATCTTAAGGTTGTATTCGATGACCATTTTAGTAGGCGCATCCATCGCCCTCTTCGCAAAGCGGCCTATGGCGTCATCGGCGTCGTCGGAGTAGTAGATGCAACTGACAGTATGTCTCGACAACGCCACCACCGCGTGGGAGATGCTTTCGTGGACCTGGAGTCTCCTGGACTTCGTATTGATGATGATTACGCTGTCGTAGGTCAGCCCCTGAGCCTCGTGGATGGTCAATGCGCGCGACCCTTCACCGGACCCGTACCCCTGGCTCACAAGAGTAGCTTTTTCTTCTTGCGTATGAACCAGGAACAGGGTGTTTTGAGCGGTGCTCGGTATATGCGCTCCTGTGTAACCTTCCACTCTCAAGGAGTGGACCCGCGACAGCGACGACTTGGAGGAGTATATACCGGAGTATACCTCGCTCAGTGCAAAGGCCACATCCATCGGATTGCGATGTGTGCAAAGCAGCTCCTGGGTGATACCAGCCACCGAGTCTGGACGGGTGTACCTTAAGTTGAATAGGTTCTGTCTGTCCAGAAAAGGAAGCTGGTTTACGTCTCCGATGAGGACAATTTCGCTTGCTCCAGACAACTTTACTGCCATAACTATGGCCCCAAAATGGTTCATAAGAGCCTCGTCTACCGTGAGACGGTAGTATTTCTCTTCCTTTCTGAACCCGTTGGCTAAGATTGAGGCCATAGTGCGCACCTTTCTCTTTACTCGATCTCCTAAGCGGTGCGCAAGCTTCTCCCTGAGATCTTTGGCAGCTTCGGTTGTCGTGGTGGCTATGACGTCCTTCTCCCCATCGAAGTTTTTCACCACCCAGGTTGTCTTGCCGCAACCCGGGACCCCGTTGACCCACCTGATATTGGGTACCGCCCAAATATCTTGCGATGCCGGGATATCTGAGGTCCCCAAAATGGACTGTGCCATTTCAAGGATCTTATCGTCCGGCATGATTTTGGTACATTTGGCGGTAACCACTATCGGGTCGTCGTTTGGGACGCTGAATTTTAACTTGCCTGAGCGCTCCGTTTCCTCTTTGTCCAGGGCCACGAAACCGTTCTTCGCACTGTAGGCTGCCATGTATGACCCCGTCATTTCTCCTTTGATGACTTGAGATGTGACGTTGTCGTACACTGCCGCCTCTGATTCCTCGAGTAGTACCCTTAGCAGGCCTTCAGTGTTCCTCTGGAAGGTCTGCAGGATCTTTCTGCATGTCGTGAGATTGACCTCTCTGGTCGCTCTTACGATTGCAACGTACTCGAGGAACGCACTCTTTACGTGGTCCGTGGTGCCCATATTAACTGCGAGGGTCGGCGGGCTGACTTGCCCCTTGTCGGCTCTTGTAGGCGTAGGCTTCTGTGGTGATGGTTCTTTCCCCTTTCTTTTAAAGAACCTCTCCATAGCTGTTGGTGATGCGTGGCTGGTGCTTGGGAGCAGTGCGTTGAGGAAGGTGCCGAAGGCTTTCAGGCGACTCCTCGTCCGGGCTCGGTCCTCCGGGCTAGCGGTTTTGCACTGCTCCTTTGCAGCTTTTTCGGCGGCTGCCTTCTGCTGGGCCCTCTCTGATCCGCTTTGAGTGATCGAGCCTGACGTGGAGCTCGTCGCGTTGGCTGTTGGGTGTTTGGGGGCTTTGAGGAAACTCAGAGTTTCCCCTCTGTCCTCATACACTACTACCTCATGGAGTTCTGAGGCTTTCAAACAGCCGAAGCGATCTGCGACGTCTCCTCTTTCCCCCTCGATCATCATTGCGTCGATGCTTATGGTACGGGCTGTGACTGCCATGTACTCTCCTACCTCCCTGATCTTTTGAAGCAGTGAGCTTGCTTGGGCAAATGGAGTGTCCTCTCCCCACTCGAATAGTGCGATCGTCTTTCCTTTGACTCGCACCAGACGGCATCGGTGAGTGGCTACTTCCACATGCGGCAGTTTGGCGTATTTACTGCCTTTCATGCTCGTTTTAGTTGTGCTTCCGTTGATCAGGGCGGCAAGGCCTGGTGAGATGTGTATACGGGCTCCAGCTCGGCTCGATCCTACGCAGAAGCTTATGCCTAGCCTCTCTCCTTCTCTGTTCATGAAGAGGGCGACGCCTCGCAGTCTGACGCCAGGCGTTCCGTCTCTCCCGCATGCCAGGAGCTCCGAGATGGACATGGAGCTGAGTGCTGGTTGTAGGCTGGCTTGTGCTGTCGCTGCTGCTGCTGCTGCTGCTACCACGGGTGTTGGTCGTTGTGTGGTTTGTGTTGTGGTGAGTGGTGTACGTGTTGTGGTTTGAGTGGTTGTTGTTGTTGTTGCGGAGTTTGGTGTGGTTGTTGCTGTGGTCGTTGATGGTTGTCGGTTCCGACTACGCAAGGGTGCGTCCGTTTTGTTGGCCGCTGCTGCGACTATGGCGACTTTGCTCGCGAATGCCAAGAATAGTTTTCTGGAAGCCGGTCTCCCCATGATGGTGTGGAGTATGGACTGGCTTAGCTGGGTTCCGATCTTTACTTCCAGCTCTATTCTGTCGTGACTGAATCGTGGGCATTCGAAGAGCAGGTGCCAAACTGTCTCTTCGCAACTGGGGTCACAGACGCACGAGGGACTATCTTTGAGATGGAAGCGGTGGAGATACGCTGAGAATCCTCCGTGTCCTGTTAGGACTTGTATGTGGACCGGTGTGAGAACTGCGTCTCTAAGTGTTCTTTTTGCCGCTAGGACGTCTGGGAAGAACACTTTTGTGACCGCTCCTGTACTCGAGGATTCGTATCGCGCTTGCCACTTCTTTATAGTCTCTTCCCGTATCTTCCTCCTCACGAACGATACGGGCACCTTGTTGTAGTCGGCTGTCGCGTTGTTAAGGGCTGCCTCCTTGGCCAGCTCGTCCGCTCTCTCATTCCCTGCAGTTCCCACATGGGCCTTGAGCCAAAAAAACCTCACTTCTCTGCCCTCTTCTCTGGTCTCGCGGACGCTTCTCTTGATTTGAAGTGCCAGGTGGTGAGTGACGGACGGTCTCCGCAGCAGGTCAAGCGACGATCTTGAGTCACTTAAGATGCTTACGGAGGCCGCCCTGGATTCTCTTGCCATCCCGGCAGCTCTGAAGAGAGCGTACATTTCCGATTGGAAGACTGAGTTGTGGGGTTCAAGGCCAAAGGTGCTGAACGTTGACTCCTTTCCGTTTTCCCACCAAGTTAGGGCAGCGCCAACTTTCCCCTCTATCTTGCTGCCGTCGGTGTATATTTGGGGACCGATTACTTGATGGGTTTCCAGGGTTTCGGGAGTCAAGTCCTCTAGGCGTGCGTACTCTGTTGTCGTGAGTAGCGATGGGTGGGGATTTTGGGAGTGGGGCACGTTGCACTCCAGCTCGCGGCCCGGTGGTATGAACTCTTGGGAATGGCCCTTTCTGATCTTGAACAGGGTTGCTGCCTCGATTACCCGGAGATCTAGTGGGAGTTGACCTGACAGAATAAGTGCCGATGTTAGAGACACCGTGCGGTATGCTTTGCAGATCTTCTGCGCGAAGCCTCTCTGCAGTGAGTCAAACTGATTCCTTGTCATCAGTTTCTCAGCTGCGGGGGCCCACGCGCTCGCTGCATACATCACGATGGGCTCTATCACAGACACGTATATTGTCCTAATTATCTCTGTGTTGAGACCCCAAGTCACCTTTGCCGCACATGCCAACTGCTTGTAGATGTCTGCGGACTTTTTACAGATCGCCGACACGTGCGCGTTGAAGGTGAGTTTGGAGTCTATTGTGAGACCCAGCAGCTTTACCTCCTCGACCAGGTTCAGCCGCGTGCCCGACATGTAGAGTACCGGAACGTCGTACTTTAGCTTTCTCGTTAACACCATCGCATAGGTCTTGTGCGCGGCGAAACGTAGCTTATTTTGAACGCCCCATTCCGATACTGTGTCTAGCGCGTTGTTGGCTGATTGCTGCAGGGGACCAGCCGTGTGGTCCGAGAGAACCAGGACAACGTCATCTGCGAAGGCTTGACAGTATACTCCCTTGCTAGCCATCTTGTGTAGAAGCGAATCTAGGATCAGGTTCCAAAACGTCGGACCGGCAATTGAGCCTTGGACGCATCCCTTTGTGGTACCTTTCTCACTAGTCGCTCTGGCGTAGTTGACCCTTATGTTCCGGTCTTCCAGGTATGAGGTGACGAGAGCGTAGATGTTTTTAGGACAGTTTTTGACTACCATCTGTCGCTTGAGTGCTGGCCACCACGCGTTATCGAAGGCCCCCTCTATGTCCAATGATATCAAAAGCACGATTTTTTTGGCTTTGATTTCGGCTCGTAGGTGCCCCATTAGGGCGTAGAGGGCGTCCTCGGTTCCGCGCTGTGGCATGAATCCAAACTGGTTTGGGTTGAGTGTTGGGAGGAAGTGCCATTGCATTCTGCCAACTAGGAGTTTCTCGACGATTTTTCCTAGGACCGAGAGCAGACCTATTGGCCTGTATGACTTTGGGCTGGTGTAGTCGTCCTTTCCTGGCTTTCGGAGGATACACACATGGGCGACTTTCCACTGCTTCGGGAAGTGTGACAGCGACAGGCATCTATTAGCTATCTCTAAGAACACTTCCCGATCGCAGTTTATTGCCGCAGTGCAGATATCTGCTGTTAATCCGTCGGGACCGGGGGCTTTTTTCGGGTTCTGGTTCTGGAGAACCATTTCCAGCTCCGCGGCCGTGAAGGGAGGATCGTCGGCAGACAGTCCCCGGGGGTTTTTCTCCTCCGCCAGCTTCCTTAGGCTCCTGTGGTGGGGCTGTTCGGCATCCGTTGAGTCGTCGGGGTAAAAGGTTTTTGCCAGAAGATCCGCTGACTGCTCGGGGCTGAGCGTTTCGCCTTCGGTATTTCTCAGGAGGGCGTCATCCTGTCTTCTGGCTGTCTTCCTTAGTACCCTGTAGATGCCGTCCCACATACTCTCACGGTCCTGCTTCGAGCAAAACTCTTTCCAGTTTGCTGTGGCTGCTTCCGTTGCTGCTGTGGTGTATTTGTTTTTGGCCTGCACGTATTCCTGGATGGTGAAGTGTCTCCGACTTGCGGCTGCATTCCGGATCCTTCTCTTCTTCGTCAAGGCGTCTTTTTTGAGATGGTCTAGAGAAGGACTCCACCATGGGGGCTTGGCGTCGTATTTTGGCGACCCCAGTTTTGGGATCGCTTTCTCGCATGAGCGGTGGATGGTGTGGGTGTACTCTGTGATGAGTTTCTCCAGATCCTCTGGGTTCGAGACGCTCGAGACTCTGGCTGGTGTAATGTCACTGTCCGCCAGACGGGTCTTGAAGTGTGCACAGAAGTCGGACCACTTAGCCTTCTTGGTATTGTAGACGCGCGTCGAGATCGGCCTTAAGGGTTCCAAAGCCTTTTCTAAGCGCAACGAGAAGGTGATTGCGTTGTGGTCTGATGATGTCAGACTTCTTTCTACTCGCCACTCCTCGACCTTGCCTAGCAGCGACAGACTGCATGCCGTCACATCGACAATGCTCGTACACCACCTGTCTCCTCTGTAGGTCTCGAAGGTTGGTGTTTGACCCATGTTGAGGATGTGGAGGTCCCGCTCATTGAGAAAGGAGTTGTACGACGCTCCACGGTGGTTTTCGGAGACACTTCCCCACCACTGGCTCCAGGCGTTTACGTCTCCTCCCACCAGGATATTGTGTGTGTGTAGTTTATGGATTGTGTTGTGTGTTTCGGAAAGATAGGGTTCGATGTCTTGGTCACCCTCAAAATAGACCGACAGTGCCCCGAAGCTGAGCTGGCCAACCTTCAGCAGAACGGCGGCGATGTTCTCGGTCACAAGCTGGGGGTCGTGGATGACCTCCAGGTTGTTCCCGAAAACAACGATCGCCGCCTTTACTGGTTTTTGGCGGCTCAGGCTGCACTGGATGACTCTCGTGCCGGGACATTGTTTCATGACACCTGTTCTTCCTACATAGGGCTCTTGAACGAGTGCCACTGAAACTCCCTTTGCCTGAGCCACCATGTGGAGTTCTTCTGTGGCCAGCTTGGAGCGCTGAAGATTTACCTGGATTAGACGTAATCTTGCTGTCGGTCTTGTTGTGTTTTGAGTGGTGACTTGTTGACTTGTTGGGACTTCCTGGTCGCCCTTAGCAGTAGGAAACGCGAGATCTTGCTATGCCATCCCATTTTTGGCGTTCCTGGCAGTCTTCGCTGAACGCTGTGTGTGCCAGGTCGCTGCCCGTCCTGTTGGCTGCCTTGCAGTTTACACATGTGGGCTGCCTGCCGTCTGCTCGAGAAAGGCAGTCCCTCCCGTTGTGTGCTCCGCTGCAGAAACTGCAGACTTCTTTGCCGGCCCTGCATATGGCCTTGTTATGACCATATCCAAGGCACTTTGTGCACTGTACGAGGGGGGACTGATCCTCAATCGAGCATCGCTTGATGCCCACGTGGACTTTTTGCACCTGTGTGCAGCATTTCCAGAGCTCCGGGGAGAGCTCCAGGACAGGATGGCACTCATGGGGGTTTCTAGCGCGCTTCCTATAGCGCACCTTTATGGTCAGTCCATCTACAGCGACGTTCTGCAGAATGTGCTTGTTCTGCGCTTTGAGGAGATCAATGATCTCCCCGTCGCTGTAACTGGACAGAACTCCTTTGATGCAGACGAGTGGGTTCTGCGGTTTCGGTTCCTGGACCTTAAGCCCTGAGCTCGACTGAAATTGATCCTTGATCTTGTTAAGGTCCGTTTTGCTAGCGCACCTCAAAACCACCTTTTGGTTTCGCGCTTTCCGGACGTTGTCGACTCGGGCTCCGCTCGTTTTGAGGTCCAGGGCAGTCCTGATCCGCTCGATGACGTTGTCCCCAGTGTGCTGGGGGTTCGTCGACGAGACGATCAGGGTGTGATTGGGCTGTGTGGGCGGTTTGGGGGGCTGAGGTTTGCTGGCTACCTGGGCAAAGGTTTGTGGGCCCTGTTGTTGTTTAGGCGGTCTGTTCGCTTTGCTCAGATCCGCCACCCCCTGCTGAATAGTTTGTAGGGTTTTTTTGACCTCCCCGACTGCGAGTTCCGCTTCCAGATTCAGCGCCGAGGGCGCCTGGATTGGGGGCTCCTTGTCACGCAGCACGCGGAGGTCCGCCGAAACGATTTCCAACCTTTCCGAAATTGGCTGAAGATGTTTTGTAATGTTGATCGGTGGTTGTGGTGGTGGGAGGGAGGCTACAGGCCTGTTGGCGATGGCCTGTATTTGCAGGGACAATTTTTGGATCTCCCGCTCGAATGCCATGGTGGTGAGTATGTCGTCAGTCTCTCGGCTTCTCGGGTCCGTTTCGGAGGTGCTTGGTCGCTTGATGTCATCAGTGAGCCTGTCAATTGCCTTCTGGAGTACATCTAGCTGGTTGGAGACGCTGGTAACGGTGTTTTCTAAGCGCGAAAAGTCGGACCCCATTGCTTCCCTCCTAGGGTCCCCCTGGACTTTCGCGCCTTCCCGCCTCGTTATCTCGTGCTCCTTTAGGTTTTTCAGGCTCACGGCTGCCAAATCCTCTTTGACCTCCTTGATGCCCGTGAGGGCTTCAAGGGTCTCGTGACCAAGCCATTCCCGGATCCCTTTCGTCTCTTTTTTTGTGTCCGAGACGTCCGTCCGCATGAGGGAGAGCTCTGCCTTGAGCGTCATCAACTCGCGATTGTGAGCCCTCTCGACACGCACAAGCTCTTGTGCGTGTCGAGAGCGCTCCTTCTCGAGGTTATATTTGTGACGCGCTCTCGAGTCTGCCAATGACAAGACCGTCTCGTACAAGCCTTGAAGACATTCGTGGGCTGTTGCTTTGCACTCACGCTTCATGTTTCCCGCCTCCTCCAGTGCGCCCTTCCCCTTTTGAAGCAGGTCGTTTGCTTCTCTCGTAGCCAGGTCCATCTCCACCCCTGTGCCTCGTCTCGGTGTTCTGTAGAGGATGCTCGGTCGTCCGGCCACAGGACAGTCAGCCTGACTCACCGTGGAAGCCACCGAGCTTTCCTCGTCCGAGATGATCTGGTGGGGGGGGGGAAATGCCACACTGCTCCCAGTCTATGACGACCTCGGCGATCCTGCTTCGGTCGTGTGTCTGGGGCGACCCGGGCACTGCTGGCAGTGGTGGCGTCCTGCCCGTGACGTCCGGCTCCGACGCTGCTTTTGTCGCCTGCAGCTTTTGGGATGGACGCGCCGCCTTTTCGGACACAACCGACTTGGCCGTATTCTTGAGTACTTTCTGCCGCAGTGATGTTGGGGCTTTTGCGGCCTCCGTGGTCGTTTTCCGGGAGGTGGTTGACGGATTGGACGACATTGTATAAGGAGTTGTGTTGGTTGTTATTGGGGTTGAGAACTTAAGCTAATGCTGTGATGTTTTGTTCCTGAATTAAACTACTTATTAACTAAATGGATGGACTCACGGAAGTT